>CM059603.1:153336943-158336943 GCA_030412105.1 Cyclura pinguis | reverse complement strand
CAATCACTGTTTTTGTTATTGCCACTTCACCAGTTCTGACTTGAGGAAGAAGAGACTAAATGGGCAGCCCCAACTAGGGTCAACAAAAGAAAAGAAAAGAAAAGAAAAGAAAAAGACTTGCCAAGAAGAAAGGTGTAAGAGTTGGTACTATATTCTTGTCTTGTCTTGAGAGAGGATGGATACAACTCAAACTGACACAACCTTAAGTAAGAGAGAGAGTTCACAATTCATGTTTCTTCCTTTCTCTCCAAGCTAATTAATGAATGGAATACAAAATGGCAAATCATGTTTACTGGGATTCTCAGGTCTGTTTAAAAGTATTCATTGCAAATATTCCTATGCTGCTTTTCTTTAAAGTCACTCAATAAAAAACATGGAGAGAGAGAGAGAGAGAGAGAGAGTGAGAGAGAGAGAGAGAGAGAGAGAGAATGAAAGGGAGGGAGACAGATGATTGGCCATTGTATGAAACCACATGTTGAATCATTGACTACATGGCTCTTATACCTGATTGTAAAAGAAGTTCAGTCAGAATAAGTAGAGTGATGAACACTGGGGATGTATCTTCACTGCCGTGGTATGGACTTGCTGTGATTATTTAGGAGTGAATCTTGTGATCAGAACTAAATGATTTTTTAAAGTATGTAATTATTTTGAAAAGGTGAATTACATACCAGGAATTATTGGGAAAGGTCATGAAAAATTAATGATTAAGTATTGCAATGTTTTCATACCATGAAGACAAATGATTTCATTGGAGTGTTGATTTTGTTGGTGTTACTGATTCAGCCAAATCCCAACTAATGGACTGGGTATTTCCTCTACAGAGTACAACTATTTTACATACCACTTGCCCTTAGTTTTTTTTTTTTAGACGTTTGCTGGAAAACAGGCAGACCAAGAGATCATAGAAAAAACAGGCCACTTTGGGACTATTGGGACCTCTTCAAAGTGGGAGCAGATTTTGGCATTGTCATCTACCTTTACTATAGGCAGCAAATGAGGAGGGGCGAATTGCCATGGCATAACAACACCAGCAGCCTGTTCCAGAATAGGCAGCACCAAGTGGTCTTGTTCAGAACAGACCCAGAAAAATTCCATCAGCCCAGCAGCAGAAGAGCAAGACCTATGAGTATAGAATAAAGAATGATGAAGCCCCTGGCAGGAGTAGTTTTCAATCTCTCCTCTTTCCACCAAGAGGCTTACAAAGGGAACTCTAGTATGGGCCATTTCCACATGGGCTAAAAAAAAAGGTGCAGAGCATCCTCCAATGAGGACATCTGCACCGTAGAGTGGACTGGGTTGGGCTACTTTTTGTAGTTCTGCACCTCAGTCCGCTCCGGAATGTCCAGAAGTGGTTGCGCAGCATGCTTTTTAAAGACCTGTTTAAACAGGTCTTTCAAAAGCATGGAGCACGCCACTCCGGCGCTCTGGTGCAGATTTGCAGAGCCTCCACCAACTGGAAGCCACCATTTTCATCCCTGGAGCAGTGTGGAGTGGCAGCCACGCACTGCTCCAGAGCAACCTGGACTACAGCGTCGAGCCAAGAAGTCCGGTAAGTACCTACACAGGGCGTTTCCACCGCCATGTGTGGAAATGGCCATGGTTGGAGTTGATAAAGCATCTTCTTACCACCTCCTGCTTACTTATGCTGCATCAGTGAATCTCACTGATTTGACTGCTGGTAGAATAAAGCAAAACATCTTCTACTCAAGTAAGTTGTCGTTATCATTATCATTATCATTATCACATCAGATCTTAGATAAACTTTAACAAACTTAGCTGACTGATGCTCTAGGGAAGAGATGGATTTTCATCCCTGACCCCACTTGTTGGCCACATCCCCACCTACTGAGCACACTATAAGTAATGTGATATCACTTTCAGCCACCATTTTAAAATATTATTTTGTGCAGTTTAGCCATTTTTTTCTCACAATTTGGAAGTGTTGGGGATTTGACATTGCTCATTTGGGGGAGTTTTGGTTGGTTTTCAGGTGAGAAATCACCTTCCAATTAGCCTGGATTATTTTAAACAATCTGGAGGCTCAGTGACCACATAATGCTCATTGGCTATACTTTTCCCACTCTGCTCCTGGACAACAGGTGGGAGGACAGACAATCCAGATTGCCAAATCTTGATTCAGATTTGGGTGCTGATCAGATTGGTTCTTGACTGATGTAGACCAAATCAGACCCAGACCCAAATCGCCAAATTGGGCTCTGAACTGAATTCAGGGCTGATGCACAACCTTATGTAAAATGGCAGTGAGGCTGAACAACTTGGCAACACTGTTAAAGTCATACTACTTGAGATGTGGCCAGTCACACATATTTGGGAACTCCAAAAAGTGACCTATTTTAGAACAGGAACATCTACATTTTCAACATACAAGAAAATTTGAGGATAACAATTTCCTCTCCCCATACCTTTTTATGTTTTTATCTTAGGCCATTTCTGCACTACACTGTTATAGTGCTATTATACCACTTTCAAAATTCCATGGAATCCTGAGGTTCGTAGGGAAGGGTTTTTAGAATTCTCAACCAGAGAGCTCTTTGACCTCAGTAAACTATAGACCCCAGGATTCCACAGGAGGTTGAAAGTGGAGTAATAGCACTGTGACAGTGTAGAGCAGAAATGGCCTTATGGTCATGGAAAAGGTACAAGGAAAGCAATTCTTTCCAATCTACCAGTCTATAACACTGACAGACACAGAACTTTATAATGCATGGTTTTCTGACAATGCTTTTTTCAAGTTTGTGTAATTATACATTGAACTCAACTAAACTGCTTTTTCTTCAAAAGCTGGGGCATCTCTATCTCACAATTATAGCCCAAAATGTCTAAGATCCATGCCCAATGTTTGTTTTGTAGAGAAACAGTGTGGCATAACTGCTGAGACATAATCTTTTGATTATCTCCTCCTTGTCTGCATCAAATATTTCTATTTAGTACAGAAAATAGCATGAAGCTGAAAGTTGACCATGCAGTAATTATTTGAAAGATGAGAAAAATACGGAACTTCCGGTTTTGATGGCGTTGCGATTGCCAGAGCAGCGAGAAAGCTCCCACTGACTCTGTCACCCCTCGTGGCTTAGCTAGTATACTAGCAACCGGCAAAACACCCACCCGGTTAAGGGGGTTCGGAGGAGCTCACCAGGGGTCCATTGCCACCTTTCAGGCTAAGGAGCGTCTGCGACAAGGCTCCCAAACCGGATAAAAGCGAGGGGACCGAAGAGCTGCACGTGGAGAGTTGCTGCTTGTTTTAGCAGCACAGCGCCACCTGAAACTTTATTTTAATAGATTCAAGTTAAAAGACAATTAAAACCGAAGAACCAAACCTAGAGGAAAGCAACTTATTTAGACTCAAAGATTTAAAGACAGCGCCGGCCAGAAGAGCGTGGCAGACCAAGAAGAAAAGCTGAGACAATAAGATGGCAGACAGAAGGTGGAGGTAAGAGTGCGTTAGATAATACTGTCATCCAGAATTTATAACTTAAGTATTAACAGATGGAAAACCAAGATATAAAGGCACTTTAAAAAGAAGATAAAATTATACAAATATTTAATTATTTGGAATAAGTACTGTCCATAGTGATCAGCAGAAAACAGAAATTGGGGCGGTTAAATATCTTAAAAACATACCAGTTGGTGTTTCTCAAAGCACGTGGAGACGAACGGGAAGGGGAGAGGAGTGAGTTGAGACTTATAACTGAGGATCTCTGAAGCATAAAAGTACAGACTTTTTAAGTTGGAATTAAAGAAGGAAGGTATGCTGAACTGAAATGTGGAATCGAAAAGATACAGAACTGAACTGGGCTAAAGCAAAAAGAGAACAGTAAGCTGGAGCTCACGTGGGAAAGCGAAAAGAAGAAAGACATTTGAGTTTGCTTTTGAAAAGATAAAGAACATGAGAGGGATGGAGAAATAGAAAATAGAACAGATTTAAAGCTGAAAGGAATAAAAGTGGATATTATACATAAAGAAAGTACAAACGAGACCTAAAATCAAAGAAAAGGGAGGAGGAAGGGGCTGGAGCTCACAGAGAAACTGCTCGAGCTCTCCCTGCAACATTGAAGAAGAAGCCCACGACATAGACATGGAAAAGAAGCGAACATAGACTTAGACTGGAAAGAGAAGATCAGACAAGCGACAAATAGAAAATTAAGGTGGTGGTGGTTACAGGGAAGTGAGGAGGGAAGGAAAAAAATTGCTTTGTATGAAATTGCATGAAACAGATTCAAATTAATTAATTAATCAATTTAGTAGAACTTAATTTTTCCTATATAGTTATAATAGTGTTTAATGAACTTCATGAACTTTAGGATAGTCTAATGAACTGAATAAGAACTTTTAATGAATTGAATGCATGGAATTTGAACTTTAATGATTTGACTAGAAACTAAAGGAAAGGTAATTTGCATATATGAGATAATCAATTGATTGAACTGGTAATTGTTAACATATATTGTTTGAAAAATTTAAGGAGGATTGTAAATATTATAAAGATTTTGTGAATTTGTCTGGTGGCTAGCAGAGAGACTTTAAGGAGAAGAAACAAACTAATACGAAGATTAGAAACAAAGAATCATAGTCTAACTATTAATAAAGATTTTTAAAACTCAAAGCAACCCACCTGCACTACCCAAGATGATTACAGAGAATCACACAAAATAAAAAAATGGTGACTGGAACAAGGAAAGGAACAAAGACACAGATACAAATACAACTTCAACCAACAGAACCAAGCAGAAGACAATCTATGGATATGGGCCAGCAGATAGCTGAAATTCTAAAAGAAGTAAAAGGTCTTAAACAAGAAATGAGACAGGAAATGAAGGAAACAAGGTCTGAAATTAAGGCAGACATCAAGAAAAAGATAGAAATAATTGGTTAAAAAATGGAAACGATGAATAAAGAGACCAAGATTATGAAAGGAGATATTCATGACCTTCAAGCAAAAACAAATCAATTAGACACAGAAAAAGAAACATTGAAAATAAAACAAAGGCAAGGAGAACTGGCGATATCCCAACAAGAGTTACGTTACCGTGACAGGTGCGTGAAGCTGAGAGGGATAGAGGAGGCACCCGGAGAGAATCTATATGAAAAGATAATTCCAGTTTTGGCAACATTTATAGACATGGACATTGATAGAATGGAACAAGAAATCGATAGGATCTTCAGAGCAAACTCGAATTTAGCAAGAGAAAAAGGGTGGCCCAGAGACACTGTAGTTTGCTTTGTCGGAACAAAGATAAGAGATCAACTAATTCAGAACAACTACGATAAACAGTTAAGAATGGGAGATAAAATCATTAAAATATTCAAAGATATCCCATATGACATTTTAAAAAGGAGACAGGATTATAAACCCTTAACGACATTCCTGCAAAGGTACAAAATAATGTACAAATGGGAAAGGATAGAAGGGATATCCTTTACCCATAAACAAAGAAGATATAGAATAACTAACATAACACGTGCCAAAGAAGTACTTGAAAAGCTTAAAAGAGAGTTAGAATCAGGGAGTGGGAGGAACAACAATGGAAGAGACGAAGATAAAGAAGGTAAGAAACAAGAACAATATCAAGAAGAAAGAAACCAAGACAATAACTGTAATGTAGACGTAGAAGAACAAGAAATAGTGTCTGGCAGTGAAGAGTCAGATTTAAAATCGGAAGGAAAAGAACAAAAAGAACCAGAATTAGAATTAGAAGACTTCTACGTGGAAGAAGAGGAGATATAGAAAAGAAGTAAAACTTTCAATAAGAAAAGAATGACCATCAAAATTATATCTTGGAATATAAAAGGAATCAACTCGAATTACAAAAGAAGACAAATCTTTCATTATGTTGAAAAGGTGAAAGCAGACCTAATATGTCTGCAGGAAACTAAAATCAGAGACAAAGATATTAAATATTTACGGAACCCAAAACTCAGAATTTGCTATGCATTTGCCTCGAAGAAGAAAAAAAAGGGAGTAGTACTCTATGTAAACCATAACCTCCCATCAGAATTGAAATTTCAGGATACACTTGGACATTATGTTGGAGTGGAGGTGCAACTTCAAGAGACTAAGGTTTTGATAGTAGGAGTATACTCCCCAACAGAAGATAAAAGTAACTTTTACCAGAAACTATTACAAAAACTTCTAAATTACTCTGAAGAAACAAATCAAGGCAACTTTTTACTTTGCGGAGACCTTTATGGTGTATTGGACCCTAAAGAAGACAGATCGAGAGGCAAATTAGATCTTAAACAGCAAGAAAAACTTCCTAAATCCTTTTTCAAATTAATGGAACTCATGACGCTACAAGAGGTATGGAGAATGAAATATGGACATTCTAAAGGATTTACTTATTATTCGGAAACTCACAAATCAATGTCGAGAATCGACATGTTTCTGATCTCAAAAGTTATACAAAATCAAGTAGACAATATGGAGATTCTTCCTAGAATATACTCTGACCATAACCCAATTCAATTAGAGTTCAAAACATTAAAAAGAACCAGAAGATGGAGATTGAATGACCACATTTTTCAAAGCTTGAGCTATTTGGAAAAGATTAGAGAAACCATAAGAAATTACTTTAAAGAAAACGTGTCAGATGATGTAAAACTGAAAACCATTTGGGACACAAGTAAGGCAGTAATGCAGGGATATTTCATTCAGTGGGGAATGGAAATGAAGAAAAAAAGACAAGCAAAACAACAAGAAGTAATGTTAAAAATAAAACAACGGGAAGAGCTACTAAAGCTATACCCCATGGATACAAAAATAAGAACAGAACTGAAGATGCTTCAAGAACAGTTGAAATCAGAACACCAATGGGAAATCAATAAGAACTTAAAGAGAATGAAACAAAGATTCTTCGAACAGGCCAATAAGCCTGGCAAATGGCTTGCCTATAAACTGAGGAAAGAAAGAGAAAAAAGTCTGATTACAGAAGTAAACATAGGGGGAAAGATGACAACAGATCAAGAAACCATTAAACAAACTTTCCTTAGATATTATAGTGAATTATATAATGCAAAAGATAGAAAGATACAGAAAAAGATATTGGATTTTTTGGAGAAACAAAGGATACCAAAACTAACAGAAGAGCAACAGAAAACACTTAAAACTAAAATAACAACAACAGAGATAGTACAAGCAATTAAGAAACTTAATTTGGCAAAGGCACCGGGCCCAGACGGGTTTTCAGCAATGTACTATAAAAATCTGCAAGAAGAACTGGTGCCATACATGCTGGAATTATTCAATGAAATCATGGAAGGAGGGTGACCAAACTCTTGGAGTGAGGCCTTTATCACACTAATACCAAAGGAAGGGAGAGATCCAAAAGAACCAGGCAATTACAGACTGATTTCATTGTTGAATGTCGATTACAAGATCTTCATGAGTATTTTGGCAGACAGAACAAAAAAAATATTACAAGAAATTATAGAGGAAGAACAAAATGGATTTTTGCCAAACAGACAATTAAGAAACAACATGAGAACAATTTTGAATGTTACAGAGTACTATGAGAGGCACAATGAGAAAAAGCTAGCACTGATCTTTATTGATGCCGAGAAGGCATTCGACAACTTGAGGTGGGACTTCATGTTCATGGTATTGGCAAAAATGAATTTTGGAGACACATATATAAAATGGATTAAAGAAATATACAACGATCAAGTCGCTACCTTAATTATAAATGGGGAAAAAACGAAAAACTTCAAAATTAAAAAGGGCACAAGACAAGGATGTCCCCTATCACCTCTACTTTTTATAATAACAATTGAAATACTAATAAGGATGATAAAGGGAGATCCCGATCTGAAAGGATGCAAAGTAAAGAACCACGAATACAAGTTAAAGGCATACACCGATGATTTAGTGATCATTTTAGAAGACCCAAATTCAGGTATAGATAATCTTTTGGAAAAGTTGAATCAATTTGGTGAATTGGCAGGATTCAGAATTAACAAGGAAAAAACAAAAATTTTGACTGAAAACATGAGACTGGAAGAAGAAAACATACTGGCTCAAAGAACAGGCTTCAAATTAGAAAAGAAAGTTAAATATTTGGGAATTTGGATCGCAAAAAGAAACAAAGAATTATATGATAACAATTATAAAAGTACGTGGAAAGAAATCAAGAAAACAAGAAATCATTAAATAATTGGAATCAGCTCCAACTTTCGCTACTTGGAAAAATAGCTACAATCAAAATGAATGTGCTGCCAAAACTAAACTTTCTTTTTCAAAACCTACCGGTAATTATAAATGAAAAACCATTTAAAGAATGGCACAGAGAAATTTCTAAATTTATTTGGGATAAAAAGAGGTCAAGAATAAGATGGAAATTCTTAACAGAGAAGAAAGAAAAAGGAGGTTTTGGACTTCCTGACCTGAAACTGTATTACCAAGCAAATTCCCTGATATGGATCAAAGAATGGCTAACATTACAAAATGAAAAAATATTAAATCTGGAAGGAACTGGATTAAGAATGGGATGGCACGCGTATGTATGGTACAATAAGCATAAAATAGATAAATAATTCCAGAATCATTATTTAAGGAAAGCCCTTTTAACAAATTGGCAAAAATTCAAGAAAAAATATTATAGAAAAATACCATTATGGATTTCCCCGCATGAGACCTTTTACTGTAGATGGCAGGAACCACAAGAAAAAATAATAAAGTATCAGAATATGATAACTGTTGGGAAGAATCAAGAAACAAGATTAAAAACCAGAGATTAATTGGAACACAAAGGGTTTAAGTGCTCATGGTTTCTCTATAGACAACTCAAAGAAAGATATAACATGGATAAGAAATTAGAAGGCTTCCAAACAGATGAATATGACAAACAGTTCGAAAACATACTATTCAAATCACAGAAACAATTGACTTCTAAACTACACAAATTACAAATAGAGAGAACAGATAAACCCTCGATGATCCTATGGGCGCAGAACATAGGCCATGAGATTCAACTAGAGCACTGGGAGAGGTCTTGGTCAGAAACACAAAAATTCACGGCAGCCCAAAGTTTGAAGGAAACCTATTTAAAGATGCTGTATAGATGGCATCTCGACCCTGTGAAAATTAATAAGATATATTAATTATATAAGATATATAAAACAAAGGAGAACAAATGTTGGAAATGTGGCCGAGAAAATGGGACCTACTGTCATGTATGGTGGACCTGTGACAAAGCTAAAATATATTGGAAAAGAATACAAGAAACAATCTCAGAAACATTACAGTTAAATATCCCACTGATACCTGAACTATTTCTATTAAATATAACACAGAAAATAGATAAAGAGCAAAGAATGAAGCTTTGGAGAATAATTCTTTATATGATCACAGCTGCAAGAATGGAATTTGCACAAAAGTGGAAAAATGATCAGGTACCACAAATAGAAGAATGGAAAGTTAAGGTTTTGGAATACAGAGAAATGGACAAATTAACTGTGATGATACAAGGAAAAAATCAAGAAGCAAATGATGCAGAATGGAGACAAGTAGAAGAGTTTTTCCTCTCAACATAAGAAGAATATAGGAAAACGTAACTTAAGGTTCAGACATTAAAATAAAAACATAAGATATGGGGGAGACTGAATTAAGAGAAGGCATGCAAAGTTGTGAAAGGGGGTATTGAAAGAGTAACATGAATGGGACTAAAAAGAATTAACTCTAAGGGAGTAAGGAAGTGGAATATAATGTAAATAAGATATGAAATATTCAAATACTATAATGTATGAAGAAAGATGGATATGAGTTGGATTTTCTATAAGGGCACAATGTACATTTGGAGATTTATACATTACTATATACTATTATACATTATTATTATACATATATTGTACACTACTACATATGTAGATATATCTATACACCATTATTAATAATAAAAAAAAAAAGATGAGAAAAATGCTTGCCCTTTGTCTACTTCAGTTTACTTCAAAAGAAAGAAACCCACAGCGACTCTACAGAGTACAGGCAAGGTTGTCATCACTTTGCCAGAAGGTCTGAATGCTTGGAGAGCAATAACAAATCATCAGTGTTAATGACAGGATGTGGAGACCGACGTAAGAAATTATTTGTCATTATAGATTGGCCTCTCCTCTCCTTGCATTAACTGATCCCATTTTCCTTGAAAGTGATTTTTTTTTTAAATGGAGACTGAGCAGAGCCATTCAGCTTAATATCATTAAGAATGGTGCTTAACAGAGACAAAATAACACAGCATGAAAAAACAAATAAGAAGGTCTCCAATTTCTTTTGATAATCTAAGATAAACAATGCCTCTTGTAGCTGTTCATGATGCATTCTTCAATCCAGATCTCTGCAGGGCAGTTTTAGTAAGAGACAGGGTGAGATGGATATTTTTATTTCTCCATAAATTTGCATTCATTGGAAATTCTGCTTCCATGTACGAAAATAACATTGCCTGCTGTTTTAAGTTTATCATTTTCTTCATCTGCTCTATCCCTTAGCTGCAGTATGCACTTGTTTTATAAGGAGAATGTATTACAATGTTCATTTGCCAATTCCCACTCCTAACAGAAGTAGGTTTATATTAAGGGTAGAATCCTGTTAACAATATTCTAGACCTGTATTCTAGTCTTCAGTCCAGAGTTCTACAGAAGGAATAAGTGTGTGTGTGTGTGTGTGTGTGCGCACGCGTGCTTGTGTGTGCAACCCTCACTGGAGTAACTTAGTTTACAATAGGCTACTTATTTCATCTGGAGTGAGTCTCACTTCAGTGGGGCTTTCTCCTGAATAGACACATACAAGATTATTCAAACCTTGGCAAAGTATCTGTTTTGGACAACAACTAGAATCTCACAGCCACCACGAGTCATTGGCTATGATGGCTGAGGGATTGTAATAGTCCCCAAAGGTTACTTTTACAAGTTCTTGAAATGTGCTCTTAATACATCAGAGATGTACCAGAAGAAATCTAGTGATATGAAACTCCTAAAATTTCCAGCAACAGAGCTGCACTGATCTGTGTGCTATTCTTGAGTATGCAGGCTTCAACATGTATGCATCATGAAATAACTAGGTCAGGTTAGTGGCTTGGAATGACTTTCTGTGGTTGTGGAAGTCAGTGCATAGCTTTGAGGGGAGGGAGGGTGTCTATTCAATCCCAGCATAACAAACCCAAGACCTCCAGGATATTGCCCAGATACATAGCCTTGCAAATGTCCTCTAGCCCTAATTGTTCTCTTCCACATCCCTCTGGTAAAGATATTCTTGATAAAAGGCATCACTGTCTTCAACTTGTCTCTCAAGTAGAAATGTTGCTGCAAGTGGTGGCCAAACATGAGTCACAGAATGCTTTACTGAGATTTTTTATTTTAACCGGGGGTGGGGGGGGACCTTCTTTGGCTGTACCAAAATTAGCTCTGGGGACATGTGGTTGCTAGAACCAGGGTAGAACATGGTGCTTCATGCATATAGGCACTGATAGTAAAATTTGAGTAGCATAGGTACCATGAACTTAGTTTCATAGTATCAATGCAGTCTGCAATAGGGATTTGAAAAACTATTCAAAAATATTTGAAAGAAAATGTTTTAGTACATGTTTTTGCATGCCAAAAACAAACAAACAAACAAAAAAAACACCCTAACAAGAATAGTCCTGGACTAATGATGAGAGTTTTTATAGTTCAGGACTTCATTTTGTTCAAAATTTCCACATGGTTGGTTTGTGCATAAAGCAGCATTTTCTGGTCAGAAGATAATAGGAAGAAATGTTTTTTCTATTTTGTATGTTTATTTCAACAGAAAACATTTTCTGCTCAGGGAATAGCTTCAAATAGGCTTCAGAAACAGGTTGCATGGTTGCAGTGGGAAGAAAATTATTAAAATTACTCATTGCTTCCTTCGAAAAGACAATAAGTGAAGAATTATACCCCTGTCCTTTTTGTGCTTTGGCCAAACCTTGATGATATTCATTATTCCTTCTGCTAGACAACTGCAAACATGCACACACAGAGGTGAGAAGTCACTGGTAAGTGCATGGCAAATATGGTTGACAGCTTGGCGTCTCTTAGGCCCTTACCGCACAAAGTCATCATCCTGCCAAATCCATGTGTTTTTCCCAGTCCATGACCCATGCCATCACATGACATTGTCCCTAACCAACTGCTTTCCCAGCTGTTGCAAATCAGCCCTTTTTCATTACTAGAAAAAAAATCTGGTAATGACCTCTTTTCCCACCACAATCCTGTCAGCTGGGTGAGTGTGGTTTCTCAATAGCGCTTGATAGTGCTTCTTGTCCTTGCCAATCCAGGAGTTGGTGGGGTGAGGGCATGCCCAGATTGTCCCTCCCTGAGCTAATCCCATGGTGAGGTAAATTCAAAATCTATCACCTCGCCATGTTTATTTTAAATTTCTCCTTTGAGTTAATTTTTTTAAATTTTTAAAACCTTTTTTAGTGTTATAGTGAAAAACGCAATAGTGTACAGGCATGTCATGAAGTTACAACATTGCTGCGCTAGTACGACTTACAAAAAACAACAACAACAAAATCCAACCAATCATGAACTGTGGGGCAGGGAAAAGGAGGAGAAAAAGACTCGCCAATAATGCTGTAATGAGGTAAGAAAACAGTTGCAATTAACACTACTCATCTGCTTAAGTTCAAAGGATGTGGTAGAGAGCGTTGATAACCCGCTACCATCATGGAATGGCAATGCTGTGATTGAAACGGAATGAATTGAGGTCCAGTCCAGTAAAGGTCTTACTTCTGTTTCTAATTCCATCTCCAGGTTACTACTTTAGCACAGTAGTAGTAACATATGCTACTGGCTAATTGGAGACAACAGCTTTTCCAGCGACAAAAATCCCATTTGTCTAATGGATGGCCTAGCCTTCTTAGGAAAATCACACTGATATGTGGTCTTGTTGATTAAGTACTTGTGAATCAAACAGCATGCAAAACCTCTGGGGAACGGTTATTATTTATATTCATATTGTGTGATGTGGTGAGTTGATTCAGTAATGAGCTGTGTACTGTGCAGGTCACTGATGCTGAAACTGAATGAATGAAGATATACAATTACGCAAACCATTTTTTATGCTACACCTACACCTAAGCTTCTAAAAAAGTCCTTTTATGCAGCATTCCACCACTTTCACAAATAATTGTCCTCTATTTTGGCAGTAGAGGGAAGGAGGAATCACTTGTTTCTGCACGACTGTGATCCCATGGGGCCTAGGAAGCTATTCCACAGAACACTTGATATGTTGATCTCTTCCCCAAGGACAGAGGAAAGAAGGTGAGGATCAACTACACAAGGTCCAGTATAACTTTTGTCACTCCTGTGGCAAATGTTTTTCCAGGAGGAAAGGAGGGACCAATATTTTGCATCAAGGAGTATAAATTTTTCTTTGTTTTGTAAGTTTCAAATAACACTTCATGTAAAAGAGGTCTACAGGACATGGAATGTCCCCTTTTATTGCAAAAAGAAAAAAGAAAAGCAAGGAGAAGGGCAAAACAAGAAAAGAAAAATGAGTCTCCTAAAAATACTGGAAGTGGAGAACAATGCCATGCACAAAATACATGTGGAAGTCTACAGGAAGCAACCAGTGTGAGGATATTGTATGTGCAGTAGTGGACAAATTCAGTGATATCATCTCAAGATGACTAGATGATGAGATTGCTAGACATGGCTGAGATGGACAAATTGATGACCTTAATCAGAGAAGACCCTTTGAAGGGATTCAAGAACCAGTGGGAGAAGATGATGAATTTTTTAAGAGAAAATGGAGGGAGACATACAACACTATGGCCCTTTCTGCATCAGGCAATTAGAACGGGGAAGTGCGTCCTGTCAAGGAGGTCGCCTGCACCTTGGAGTGGACCAGGAGCGGACTACTTACCGGAGATCCGCACCTCAGTCTGCTCCAAAACGACCCCAAGTGGTCCTCCAGTGTGTTTTCTAAAGACCACAAAAAACAGGTCTTTATTTTCCTGGAACGCGCCCTTGCGTTCCTGCTCCCTTGTGCAGATTCGCAGGCTCGCACCAATGCGAGCCTGTGATCTGTGGAGGGCGGACTTTAGGCATTGCGAGCTTCAGCGGTTGGTCAGGACCCACGACCAACTGGAAGCCGCCATTTTGGAAGCTGGAAGCCACCATTTTGCTGATCTACAGACCTCGCACTGCTCTGATTAGCCCCGGACCAAGGAGGAGCCCTGCGGAAGGGCTTCAGGGACAGTCCGCATAGCTTCGGACCCCAGAAGAAGCAGTAGGTAATGGCACGGAGTGATTCCCTCGCCTTGTGCAGAAAAGGCCTTAGTTTTGAATAATAAGATTAGCATCATCATTGTAGAACATTATGTTGAATTCATAAGGTTATCCTACACTGAATACAAGTAGTAGAGTGATAATTTTGCATGTGAAATTGTTGTTTAGATTTTATGTAATCATAATATCAGTTAGTTAAGTTGTTCATTGAAGTATGTTTATTGATAGAACTTAGAGGAAGTATACTAACTTTTTATTAATTTCCATTTTCCAGGGAATTGGAAGTCAAGTGTGTATCCCTCCTGAGTAATTGTAGTTGTTGTATTTATACTATTCATTTAGTTAGTTGTTTATTTGTTTAGATTAGTTAATAGATACTGTTTTGGTGTGTTAAGTTTCCTTTTATGTTGTTTTATATTATTTAAATGTCTTTCTAATAAAAATATTCTTTTAAAAATGCTACAGGAAGCAATAGTAATACAGTGTGACAATACTTGGGTGTCTTTCTGTTCTCAGTTATTTTTCCTGTACTTAACTGTAATGCAGACTCATACCATTAAGGATGATTTTACATGTTTCTGCCAGCAGTTCTCTTTCAGATCTTCTCAAGAATGTAGCTAGTTCAGTCCAGCAAGTCAAGTAACTTCTCTGTCCTTACAAGGAATTTCCATAAAGCTTATTTACTTTACTGTGCCAAAGCTGGGGTCTTTGCCCCTTTCCACATCTCAGAGTTCTTTGCATTCACTCCATTAGAAAATTTAGCACAGTCTAATTTCTGGCCCTTTAAAGTCGATTTTTCTTTACTGTCATAAGTACACATATAGCTGCTCATGTAATTTATAACCAGAGTGCAAAGGCATCAGACTCAAATGGCTCTGAAGGCCAAATTCATCTGATAGCTGAGGGGGCAAGTCGGTATTTTTCTCCCCTCTGCACTGAGAAACAAACATTGTAAAAAAAAAGTACAAATGGTTCATGACATTTTGGCAAACACCTGTTCTGAAACATTTATAGCCTGAACAAGACAAAATAGCATACAGTTTATATTTTTCTGACTGTATCCTCGGGACACAGACACATGCGAACATACACACATAATGGAGAAACATCTTCAAACATCACCAGTTTCCAAGTCAGCTTATTCTTCCACGTTCATCCTTAGCGGTGCTTTGACTTAGGAGAAGAAGTCCAGGGCCTCACTCAAAAAAATGAGCAGATGGGTTCCTAAGTATACGGTTTAGCATATTTTGAACTGAGTGAAGTAAACTTACTATCGTCAGGAGAGCCCTGCCTTCCACAAGACCATTATACCGAGAGTCTGCCATTGCTCATTTTACCATTCTGTGTTTTTAAAAAAAGTGCATTCCAATCCATTCTGTTCATTCACCTTTATTTCCATAAGCCCCTTCAAACTACACAATTACAAATCTATGTAACAATTTAATTGCCATGACAAAATCTTATGGAATCTTGGGGTTTATAGTGAATATGGCACTAGAGTTCTTTTGCTGAAAAATTCTAAATACCCCTTCCTAAACTGCAAATACCAGGATTTTGTGGATGGAATCATAGTAGCTAAAATGGAATATAGCATTATGATGGTGTCAAGTGAAAGGACTAATGTCTTTATATCAGCATTGCTAATTTAGAAAAAAAATTAGAAGAAAAGAATAGCAACTGAAACATGTCTATTTTGAGACCTCAAAAAAGCACCCATTGCCAGATTAGCTCTTTTGTTCTAAGGTGGGGATCAGATTGTAACTGCTGTTGGTGAGGGACTGTAAGAGATGTACTCTGACCAAATCCTAGAGAAATAGCTTGCCTATTCCCTAAGAGATTGGCTTAGTAAAAGGATCTTATGGGCTGTACTGGTAATCTTTAGCAGGACTGGTATGGTCCAGCTCTTTGGGGAACGTGGTGAGTTACACCTACAACAAAAAATGAGTGTACCACTACAAGAACTTGACTGCTACAGTTATGCATGTTTGAGCACAGATAATTGAGTACAAAGAACGCACCAACGGAATAGTTGCTGGAGGTCTTATTGGGACAACCCCTTCACTTAAAAGGTTATAGGATCAAAACACTGATAAGCATACCTTAGGAAGATATTTTTACATATACCCTTAACTGCAAAAGTATGGGACAAAAACAAAATCAGTAAAAGATCAATTTGTCTCAATAAGTTATCTTCCAATTCTCTTTAATTATTTCTGTTCATTGTTGTATATATGTTTTAAGTATGTTTCTTATTTAAAGTAACAAGTTTTGTTTGTTCTCTCTGTGTGTGTTTTGGGAGTTCCACCAAACGCTCAGTTTTATGAGGCAAGTTTTGCAGCAGGTTTGTTAAGAAGGCTCAGATCTGAAGGAGCATGAGTACAACTCTATTCATGCAATGGAGCTTTCACTTCTCCCCTCCTTGTTGCAACTGTCAGGATCCCAATGCAAAACACCTACTGGGCGCAGGAGCTTGGCTGGATTGGTATGGGATGTGGAGATGGGCTATGGGGAGTAGAGACAATTGACTGAATAAAACTGAGGTAATCTGTCCAGGGGGAATAGTTTTTCTGCTGTTGCTAGGCACCTCTGGATATCAACCATGATGGTTAATTTGGTTTAACCCAAAGAAAGCCAAATGCATCTGTGCTGTAGAAAATGATGTTTCTCTTTTGAGATGGCCATCAGTCATCCATTGTAATACTTTTCTACCACCTTCTGATCATATGTTCCATGATATTTTTTTCACTTTGTTCTGGTAAAAAGTCTTAGAGGCACAGGTATCAGCCAAAAGAATAGGGAGGATACTCTGTACCAGGCTGTTTCTCTTCTCTGCCTAGGACTCCTTTCCTTAACAGCAGATTCTTTTAGCTATTTTTTCCATTATCAAATCTATTATCAAATAACTCCTGTTCCTATTTCCATAATGGTCCTCCTAGACTTCAGGCTGTCTGCCTAGGATATCAGAGAACATTCTGTCCCCTTTCCTGTGTCTCCTGTTTGGGTGGTTCCCACCACCCCTCACAAATCCCAAGGGGGCTCAATGGACTCTTTTCCCTCTTTCCATCTCTTTCACATTTAAACTTGTGAAAGAAACAAAAGAAGCTATATGTAATTCAGCGTTTGGTTACGTTGCTCCCTGTATGTTGCTGGATTGCATTTTTCTTCGTCTATGGCTACTATCTATGCTTGCTGAAGCTGATGGTAGCTGAGATCTATGAAGATCTAGAGGACACAAGTTTTCATCTCAGGTTACAACTATCCCTTTGCACATATTCTATATAAATGTTGAAATTAGGCACTACCAGATGAATCTGAATTATATTTCCAATTCCCATCATCCTCTGCCAGCCTATTTCATGGTATAGAAGGGTACAACTGCCTTCAGACTCTGCTGTAGACTTCTCATAGACATCTTTTTGGTCACTGTGAAGAGATAGACCTTTGATTTTATCCAGCAGGACTCTTTTTTGGTTCTTACAATGATGGAAATAGGAATTGATAAACATCTGGACAGCCAGAGTTTCCCCAGAGGCTCAATAAGTGATGACTTTACATGTGCAGACAGTACCAGTAACAAGTGCTTTGAAAAATACACTCTGCCAACAATTACATAGACATCACCTTGATAGAAGCCAGAACATCAAGATTTCACAGACTTTATCTTCACTATTCTGATACAAAACATATATTCAGCCAAGGTTACATCATGGTTGACCATGACAAGTGAAGAATAGTTACAGTCCAGGACAATTTCAAAAATCATCTACAGCTAAAGTAAGAAAGTCAATGAATCTGAATATAACCTCAGTGAGGAATCATTACCATAATAGTTCAGGACACAATAAGCTGACTGTACATTATTAGAACAGACAGATCATTTCTGTGTCAGTTCTTGATATAAATACTACAAGAGTCATATGCCAGAATCTAAAGTCCAATGTCAATATGGCCAAGGTCCTCTCATTGCTCCAAGCAAGTGCTCTCCATTTCAGGGGACTCAATGTTTAAGATAGGACTTTGCAGAGTGCACTGAATAATATCTCCCGCTGAATATGTTTTACAGGCTGTAAAAGCACTTGGGCAATTTTCTAACACCATTTGAATTAGAGTTGTGTGCCTTGACAAAGCATTTGCTTTGCTACCAAGAATTCATCAATGAAAATACACTGGCTTCTCATTTTGAGGCTAACAAGTCTGCTTGAGAGCCAGTTTATGACAAATATTTATGTTTTCTTTGCTTGGTGATGGAAGCTGTAGGGTTGCCACTGGATACATGAGGACTGTAGGAACAAATTCACTTTTGACTTTACTGCCATTCCCCTGGCAGCTGCTCCAAAGTGAAGAAGAGCTCCACTGATGTTACCACATCTACATACTATGTCCTGAGGAGCATAATTATTTTATACCAAACATAGTGAGCCATAGAGATCTACTGGAAGGACACGTAGGCAAGCAGAGCTATGGATATAGATCAAAAGGTAGCCCTGTTTTCTGTCACACATCCTTGGTGAATCTCAGAAATGGTTCACGCAGACCATTTGAATGGATTTTCAGCAATAATAGTGCCAACAGGAGACAAGAGGTCTCTGGGATCAAATTAACATTTCAAACAGCCAGGAATGTTACACTTTGGAGGCATGCGTCCCCATATGAGATAGTCATTGTGCAGGAAGCTACAAGGATGCCTTGCTGTATTTTCTTTGAACTACAAAGCTGAGATCCATCTTCATAAAAATGCAGCCATCTGGTCCCCAGGACATGTTCAGCCCTATAACTAGAACCCCTTTTTCTCTTCCAATTTGGAGTTCTCCCCAGACTTGACTGGAAAGCAGTCCCTCTGTCAGTGGAAGCTCCCCTCAGCCCTAGGCTGAGTTGGGCTCTCCGCTTGTCTTTTCCCAGCTGAAGACTTCTGAATTGGTACAGTATTATCCAAAATCTCTCTCTCTCTCTCTTTCTTAATTTTCACCTCTTTCTAATTTCTATAGTATCTTGTATGATTGTGTGAGTGAGTGCAACAAGAGTGACTGTATGAATTTTGATGGGTTTTTTTCCCAATAAAATACTTGAATTTGAACAGTCAGCCTGATTCTCTGTGATCAAAGTCCGTAAAAGCTGGGCTCAAGATCCTTAATTACCCTGCCCTCTTTGCATTGCTACAGCAGTGTTCATAGCTAATTTTCCCCACAAGTGATAATTTTGACAGGCATTGGGAATTCCCTAAGGGACTCCCAGCAAGCAAGGTAACACTGATGTTGAATCCTTTTCCTTCAGAGCTCGCATTCAATTGGGGGGTGGGTGGGATAGTAATCAAATCGAATTTGAACCATGGGTACATGTCCAGTTGGTGTTTAATATGTAGCTGTTACGAAACTGCTTGAAGGTTACATCTAAAATGAACGAATACAATGATAAACTGAAACCACCCAAAAATGTGCACTCATAGGATCACCTTAAGGGTAGACCTGGTCCATTCCCTCACTGCTTCAGTGCTGTCATTGGCTATATGTCCCAAAAGGTAACATCTTATTAGCTCAGCTTGCTACCAGTCTACCAGACTAGGAGAAGTACTTTAAACTAAAATCATGCATGATTGCAATCTTTACCTGGCCAGCACAGTATTTCATTTTATTGCACCTCCACAGTATTGTTCAGGGACTCTCCCACCTCCAGGGCCATGATTTTTGTCTGGTGTTAAATGACATCACTGCTCTTACCCTAATTCTATAGACATGCTTTCTAGGAGTGGAGAAATCTGCTGGTGTTCAGGTATCTTGTTTTGAATCCAGTAGTATTAATTTTAAAAATCTGAATGGACTCAGGGAGGGGGAGACGATAAGAGACAAAGTTGACAACGTTTTCTTCAAATAACCTCAAAAAACATCAAAAGGTACTTGCAGAGAGACCATTTCTATTGCTATCAATAAAAAGGCACTGCATGTGTGGCTAGTCCATCTTTGTTCCACTGATGATGTTATTGTGGGAAGGAAAAAGAAAGAAGAGGTGATGGTAAAACACAGTAGTTACAAATGGAAGATGCTATTGTTTACAGCTGATGTAAAATTCCATCCTTGAGGAGGGATGTTTTCATAATCAAAGGTTTGTATGAAAACACTAAAAGAAAGCAGAACATTTTAAACGAAATTGGCACTGAGTGTCCATTCTCCCATTCAAAAGGTTCATGAGTGGAAACTTCTCCACTACATACAATCCTGAATTCAAATTGTGTTGAAAGTGATTTTTTTTTCAAAGAAGCCATTACAGAACTGCAAATACATGTGTGCACAAGAACACCCCAGCAATTTCTATTATCTTTTTCTGTCATCAGAAAATGCTTGAATTAACCAGAAGAAAAACTCTTCAGATTCTTTTCAAAGCTTTGGAAAATTGGTTTAAAACCACAACTGATTTGGGATTACAATGTATTTGGGGACTGTTTTTATTTAGGGTTAGCCGTCACTTTAAAAAGACATTAAAACAAAAGTTGGAATCATCCAAATGTCACCACTGGATGTCCATTGAATAGGACTGGATGTCCATTTGGACACACAACTATTACTTAAAAATGCTTTGAAAAGGAGGGAGGGAGGGGGTGGAAGGAGGAGAAAAAGCTGCTCTGCATCTACAGTAAATACATACATCTGATAACCATCCTCCCACCACAGGTCATGCCCTACTTGGGAGTGAAAAAAAATCCTCCTTTCACATTTTTCCAAATTCACCATCTGCTATAGGAGTTGTCAAACTGGAGACTTTTGTAGTCAGCCCTGTATTATTTCTGTAATACTTTCTACAAGATAGGAAAACTTTTGGCCATCTAGATATTTTGGACTACAGTTCTCACAGTCTTTTACCATTTGAGGTACTGGTTGTGGCTTCTAGAAAATATCTGGAAAACAAACATTTCCTCATCCTTCCTTTATTATCTGTAGGACTTCCTAAGAGTAATGCTCTAACTTAAGGTGAATCATAGGAAACTATCCCCAGCTCCAATAATTTTGAGAAAGAAGCAGTGTTAGGGCTCAGATGGAAATGAAACTTGGCCAAAAAATCATGACATATACATTTGGGAAATGGCTTCAGAAGAAACCGGAAGCTTCTTGATGAGGCTAAGATAGGTGCCATTATTTTCCAAATTAGAGGTACAGTGGTCTGACTTCTAAAGATCATTCCATCTAGAGTAGGATCAATGGGATTTACCTGTGTTGACATGTCATTCCAGAATGGGTTTAATTGGTTTTGTCTGGTTGGGATTAGCCAATAGGATTCCAGCTGGTAGGTATTAAATAGCAGCGTGAGTAAGGGGAAATCAGTGTAAGGGGACAGGAATTCTCAGTAAACAAGAGTAAGCATTCCCATTTATCTCGATGTGAGAGATCTGTCACAGAAAGAATTGTTCTAGAAATGGTAGTTCGTATTCCAGTTGTCCATGACCTGCACATCCTATGCGCATGCACATCCCTATGACAGTATGTGTATTATTATGTACCTTCAAGTTGTTTCTGAGTTATGATGACCCTAAGGTGAACCTATCATGGGGGACTGAGAGCGTGTGACATGCCCATGGTCACCCAGTGGGTTTCCATGGCCAGGTGGGGAATCAAACCCTGGTCTCCAGGGTTGTAGTCCAATCTTCAAACCACTATAACCACACTTTAAGATCTCTCTCTCTCTTTCTCTCTCTCCCCACTCTTTCCCATTACTTTGTAAAAGGCTACTGTAGCTCCCAAACCTACATTTCCTAAAATATACTTTCACAACAAGCTCTCCCTCTCTCTTTCTGGGACAGATTTCCACACTTCGATCATTTCTACACTACACTGTTATAGTACTATTATTCCACTGTCAACTGCCAATGGAATCCTGGGGTTTGCAGTCTAAGGAGGAGCCTTTAGAATTTTCAGCCAGAGAGATCTTTGGCCTCAATAAACTACAAAGCCCAGAATTCTACAGGATGTTGAAAGTAAGTATAGTACAGAAATGGCCTTTCTGTCCTTACAAGACTCACACAGAGCCCCTTTTCTCTTTCACTTCATGATTTGCTGCTGGCTAACTACTTCATTGTTCTCTGCATCCGATGTGGTCTCTTCTCTCTCCCTCCTCTGCTCATCTTTACCACCCACGCTCATCCTAAGCCTAAATCAATCACCTATTCCTTTCCTCTATTTCTTCTTCTTTTTCTTGGATAAGAACTCATTTTTAGACCTATTTCTCATTCCTCAGAACTTCTTTTTTATTCAATAGCATCTGAGGGACTGTCTCTACATTGTCACATTTGATGAGATCTTGATGGAAGTATGTACAGTTAGATTTTTTTTAAAAAAAAAATAAAGATATTATTTTAATAGGCTGGATTCTGATTATATATGATTTCATATTGATTCAAAGATATGTCACTGATTTATTTTATATTCATTCAACAGGCTACTTATTAATTCATCTCAACTGGAGCCTGAGGCCCTTACCACACTATGGCACCATCCCAGCATGGGGACATGTTACTGCTGGTCTGCGACTTGTGCCATCACACAATGTCATTGTGGTCCCACTGCTGTTGCGTCCCCAGCTGTTGTGATAGTACTGTAAACCATTGCTGGAAAAAATCCAGTAATGGCCTCCCTTCGTGCAACAATATCATTGGCTGTAGGCATGCAGGAAGGACGGAAGCACTATCAAGTACTTCCTACTGCAGTACAGCTGAGGAAGAGGCTGGCTGTACTGCAGAAGGAAGGAGCATGTCCTGAATGCTACTTGTCTACCAGTAGCTGACCAGTGTGGTGGGGAGCATTTGGGTCCCAATCCAACCCCAGCAATGGCATTGTCAGGATCGTGACAAGACAACACAGGATCACAGTGTAGTGTGGTAAGGGCCAGGGTCTCTTTGACTGTGTGGCCTCATATCTCTTGGACATAAGCAAAAGATTCTATAGGCCTGGACTGGGAGACAAGGCCAATCTTGGGATAGTGCCTACCTGAAGCTGGAACATTTTACCGCAACGTTTCAACTAGGTGATAACAAGACAGTAAGAATCCTCAGATTCAGTTGTTTCCAGAAAGGGCACCACAGACATTTTGCGCATTATGATTCTGTCATGAGCTTTCCATTTTCTGTTTACATTGTTTGCAAATGGGGAATTGTTGATAAGAAATGGTTGGTTGTTTTAGGCCAGCATAGATAGGTAATTGACTATGATCTATTGATAGATGTCTGGGTGATCAGCATGTTTCTCTTTCTCACTCCTAACTGTGTAAAGGCAGTTATATTAAAATGGCTTTCCCTACTTAAATTAAGCTAAAAAAATGAAAGGTTGGAAGAAGACTTCTGTGTGAGAATACAGCATGCTCAGTATGCTCCTGAATCCTTCAGGTGTGTCTGTTTGCATCCCTGTATGATATTAGTGATGTTAGTGATCCTAGCACTGAATTAATGTTGCTCTCTCTTCTTTTCCTGAAGGCCTCCTAATTTTTAACACTTGCATGGTGGAAAGTCATGACATGGTCTTCACACTGAGAACAGTTCCACTTACATTATTGAACTTGACCAATGCAAATGCTTGGAGAATTTTGTTATATTTTTATTACACACCATTCATTCTTTCTTTTTAATATGGAGAAAACTAAAAGATTTTCCTGTCCCTAATATCTGCTACAATAGTTCTCCACTGTCTACATATTTTACTATTTACACAAATAAAAGCATTCTTTCTGAAAATGATAATAGCAGTACTTAAGTTACTTTCATAAGACTCCCACTCCTTGAAAGTCTCAAATGTAAGGCATGTGGTTCTTCCATTCTTATTTTCTTTCTAATCCCCTTTGAAAAGTAAGATATTCCAGCTAGCACATAACTTACATAGCTCATCAGTGAGTCATCTATGAAGATTATCATGTCTGTAGAATAATTATGGGCAGATCTGCCCAACAAAAGAACATTATCAGTAGTCTATAATCATTTTTCTGACTTTAAGGCAAATTAATAATGATTAGTCATGATAGAGTTGAGTTAATGTATGACATAATGTATAGCATAAATTGTCAGCCTAAGACATTTCCCACTGTATGTGATGGGAATACATATTATAACATGTAGCTTGGCTTAAATAGGAGAAATTAACCAACAATCTATAAATTTCCCCATGCATACCAGTTATTTTTCCACCTGCTCCCTCATTACACATGAGTTCTTCAAGAACATTTCCTTTTATCATTGAACAGTTCGAATGAATAGACAAGCAAATACCGCACAATCACTTCTTGAAGGTCTCATCATAATTCCATCTACAGTATCATGAAGCTATTGAATTCTGACACTTGTATAGTTACTTCCTGGAACAATGGAAATGAAGTTCCTAATATGGAAAATAAATGGGTGACCCTTTATTTCAGTGTTTGTGCCAGACCATTGCTTGCACCTTACTGTAAAATAGACAAATGATAAAAGCTACTGAATCATGTAATTATAGCTGAAATAGAATAAAAAAAGAAAAAGAAGAACCGATTCTAGGGCCCTTACAGTTCAGCTATCTGGAAGATATTGTTAGTACGCTTGCTGAATTCATTGAAAATTTGTAATGTAAAATGAACACAGATGAAGCTCTGTAGGAGCACTGCTGTTAAGAATTTCCAATTTCTTCATGTGCTATAATGCAGTGGGAGCTTTGGGTCATCCCAAGACATGGTGCTACCTGAGGAAGAGCAACAAATAAAGCCAAGGTATGTAGTAACTCAGACCACAGTTTCTTGGTACCTGCACAGAAAATCCAACAAGCTCCTCTGAGCTGTTGTTGTCAATTATTGTCAAGTTAATTTCAACTTATGATGACCCTATGAATGAGAGACTCTGTGTCATTCTGTTATCAGTAGCACTGCTCAGGCCTTGCAGACCGAGGGCCATGGCTTCCCAGATTGAGTCTTCTTACCTGTAATTTAGGCCCTTTTCGCGCTGCATTTTCCATGCAAAAGAGGGTCTGGAGCGTCGCACGATTGTGAGAAGCAATCCGCATGACACACTCACAATCGCGCAACACTTCAGGGGCTGGCAGGTGCCGATCACACCTTTTCATTTTTGGCCAGAAGCCAAAAATGGTGTGTGATCATACATTGCTCCCGGGCCCCACATGCATTTACCTGGTGTGTGGAGCCTCTGGAGCTGCGCTGGTCACGCTTCCTGCCCTAGCGCAGCCTGGGAAGGTCCCAGGCTGCGCTGCGGAAGGAAGAGGCGGGGCTCTTGAGCGATCAGGCAGCTTGTGTGGAGCCGAAGGACCCCAGCCGCGAGAGCCTCTTGCTGGAGGCTGCTTGCGCGATCCCTGCACCCCAGCGCTGGAAGATGGTAAGGTGAGGAAAGGGCCTTAGTCTTCCTCTTCTCCTATTGCCTTGGATTTTACCAACCAGTATTTTTTTTTAATTATGTCTTCTCATGATATCTCTTGGTTTAATCATCTTGGCTTCTAGAGATGGTTCAGGTTTGATTTGCTCATGGCCCCAATTATTTGTCTTTTTGGCAGTCCATGGTACCCATAGATCTCACCAGGCATGAGTTGATTTTCTTCGTATCAGCCTTCTTCAATGTCCGGCTTTCACAACCACATATAGAGATTGGAAATACGATGGTAATGACAATTCTGGTTTTGATACTCAGTGATATTCCTGTACACTTGATGGTCTTCTCTAGTTCCTTCATAACTGACCTTCAAATTCCTAGTCTTACTCTGATTTCTTTGCTAGTAAAAATTTGCTTTCTTTTAGTGGGTTCCCAAAATCCAGTGCCTCAGGAGGCAGGCCCAAACTCCAACCTATTTCATTTTGCAGCAGTCCTAAATGAGGCTTTATTTTTTCCTTCCTTATGAATAGTCCACATTTTCTTACCACTTCAGATGACAAGTAAATGGCATTCTCCATATCATGTCGGGATACCCCCAATATTACACAACAGTGGCCGCAAACATTGGACATATGATGTTGCTTCCCTGACCCACTGAGGATTAATAAAAGTCTATACTTCACCAGCCAGAGGAAGAAGAGAAGGAAGTAACTGTATCTCTTCCACAAAATGGTGGAGAATAAGATACCCTCTTTCTACACCACCCCAACTAGAATAGGAAGTGGTTACCCTTGACACATGTTGGCTCCACTTCCTGGCTCTGAAAGTCAGAGGCAGCAAAGCAGCCATTTTTAGAGAACCATGTATAGCATAACAGCTCTTCAGAGTAGCTAGAATACTCCTGGGGGTGGATGGTGAATTTGCTGGTGCTGCCTCTCCACTTAAAGGAATTACCTTATTCTGCCTCATGGTAGGGGTAGGGATAGTGCCTTCACTGTTCTGAAATTCCCATTAGCTGATACTATCTAATTGAAATTACATGAATTATGCAATATGGATTGCAAGTTCACTGGAGATCTACGAAGGCTATGGCTGCTATGAGGACTATGTCTCAGCTACAGAAGTGCAACCAGATGTTGCCTAGCTTCTCCCACTCGTGGGGTCACATGCCAGCACTGAGAAGCTGCCTTGCTTATGAGAAAAGTGTTGCACAAGGTGGTACTGAACATCTCCTCCTGGTGATATCAGTATTCATCATGAACAGGACTCTAGCCTCAGAGTCCCTTGCCTGGCTGATTTTGAAAGAAGGCTACAGCTTCCACATTTTTTCTCACCAAGATGTTACTGAAAAATATTTTCCTCTTGTTACTGGAGTGTACTCCAAAACTGATAGCAAACATAACCAGTGGATATCTTTTATTTGATGGAAGACTGCTTACTTTCTAAAAATAACAGCGCCTTATGCTGCATTTTGTGGATCCCAGGGGCAATCTCAGAGAAAAAAGCACCCAAGACACCTTAGTAGAGAAAATAAGGTCACAACTTTATTGATTACAGCTGCACAAAAGGTTGGCACTGTCATGGTACTGGAGTCAGGCATCAGCCTACCTGCTTGTTGGTCAATGAGCCCATGCTCAGAACCTACTGGAGATGATAGCTGTGGGATTCCTCATGGACAGCCACCAGTTCATGGTTTCTCCTGTCATTGGGGGAGTGGTGAAATTAATGCCCTTCCAGTGGGGCATTTCTTGTGCTGTCCACATCCCCACAGTTCCATAAAAGGACCCTGTTCACTGTTTGCTGAACCTACTGACTTCCCAAATACCACATTCCTGGATCTAGACCCCACACCAAACTGCCTAAAATGAAGTTTCTGTGATAACTGAAGCCCCTGTCAGAGCTGCTGCTGCTGAACAGCAGCTGTTGGTCCCTGTTGCTCTGGCTGGAGATGAGTCCTGCAGCTCAAGAGTTCCCCCTGCTGCCATGGACCAAGCAGGCTCGGATGTTCCTCTGCCTGCTCCTTTAGGGCAACAGGGATCCGATTCTGAAGATGCTTTGGAGCCTGTGTCAATCAGCCCACAAACAAGGCAGAGACTCAAGAGAGCTGAGCAAAGGGAGGCTTCCTTGATGAAGTTCAAGAAGCAGTGACTAGCCACACCTGTGCCTTGGGCTATATAACTGCCTGCCTGGAAGCTTTCCTTTGCTTGTGGCAAACTTCTTCCTTGCCAGTTCCTTGCTTCCAGTATCTGATACCTTGGATTGATCTCTTGGTTCCAGACCCCAGGCTTTTGGAACTCTGACTATGGCTTTCATTTGTTGCTCTAGCTTAGGTAAATGGTCTTCCTTTGAGTAAGTGCTTGCTTGACTCCTCCTGGCAGGACTCTGCCAGCTCTCCCACTCCCTTCTCTGGGCTGGCTTGGCTCCTGGGTCTCTGACCTTGACAGTTTCCATACAAAGAACCTAAGGAGGGAGGGTGGGATGAAATTCTTGAACCAGCTGAGGGTCTGGCACCAGGAAGCTTACTTAAATACTCAAGCACCAGAGCTGAGTGAAAACTTCATCCTTCCCAGACTTCTGGGAAGGAGAAGCCTAGCTCTTCATTGCAAAGGGACTTGACACTGCTGTTCTTCCTTGCCTCTGGACCTCAAATTCAACTCCCAGTAAGCTGAGAAGAACATTTCCCCCCTGCAAAACAGAGATGAATTCTTATATTGGAAATGGTGATGTGTATGCAGATACTTTCTATTTGATGAAATATTGCTTGCTTTCCAAAACTGTAGTACTTCTTAGAGATACTGATCAATTTTTCATAAATCAAGATTCTGATAATAGAAAAAAGCTTTAACAAGTTATCCTCAAATTTCATCTCCTACCTGCTTTCAGGTTTTCTCTTCGTTAATGCAGTATATAAGGCATCATGCACACTTTTCATGCAGTCACATTCCACATTAAGTGAAGCAGAAGAAGTAGTAGGATCATGTTCATGGGGAAATGCTTTTGATCATAATCTTGGAAAAGTTATTTTTGGATCTCTAGGATCCCCCAACCCACCATGGCTGGATGGTCAAAAATGTAACTTTTCCACTACAGTTATAAACACATAAGTGAAAGATTGTTTGATCAGAACAACAATCTACTTCATGGCTGGTCCTACTATGAACCTGAGCTGGAAGGTGGTGGTGGTGATGGTGATGATTGTGATGATGATGAATGTGTGTTAGGAGAGCTGAAGCTGGAAGAACTGTATGCTGTTGAGATGTTGGAGAACATATCTGTGTGCATCATGTGGCCTGCGTTATGCTGGCTAAGCTTATGTGCTGTCTTCAGGTACCCCACATTAGAGAATTGTTACCCTGTGTATTGGGGGTCCCGGGAGGGACACCAGAATGTGCTTAACTAAAGGTGGGGAAAATTAGCTCAGAGCACTGCTTAGCGTTATGAGAGGCAGGGTAACAGCGAGATCTTGAACCCTATGTCTACAGGGTCAGGTCGAGTCAAGGAGCACACAAAAATTCAAACAATAAATGATGTTTTATTAAACACAAGCAAAACAGTGTAGGTGACACATTCACACAAGATAACTAAAGAAAATAAAGGTTGGAGTGGTATAGAGGGATTTTTAGAGGGATTGCTGGTTTGGGTGATACTTCACCTGTCCTGAAGCCCGGAAAAATAGAGAGCGAGGCTGGGGTGCGATGTTACTCAGCACGTGGAGCTCAGCGGAGGCTTGCCAAGCAAAGCGGCAGCAAGGCGGGATGAAACTTGGGAGCGTTCCGAGGAAGGTCTTGGAATCAAGGGTTTTTATAAAGAGAATTGTGACTGTTGGGGGATGATAGGAATTTCAGCCCCACAGAAATGCAGCAGAAAAACCAGAGTTCAGTGAGCCAACAGCAGCAACCTTATTCCCCAGTAAGGATACTCACACACAGAGGAGTTTCTTCCAAACAGGAGGCACTTTATCTTGCAGCAAAGTTCCGTTATGTACAAACATGGAACAGATGGACAAAGGCTTGTGCCAGACACCAGTTTGGTCAACAGACAAATACAAACTGGGGATTGCTTTCTTATGTACATATTTACAATCAATCAGGTAGAGGTTTGCACACCTCCCTCTACCATCTGCACACGACCCCAGTTTCTTATGCAACCTTGCAGTTACCCACAGCTGGGGCATGATGCAACATCTTTGCAGTGGGCTGATCATTTTCCCAGGGTTCCCTGCCTGGAATTCCTGACAGTGACTGCAGGCTATGCCGTACTTGAGGGAAAACAATAGATTTGGAGTTGGAGACAAAGCCTCCGAAAGGTCAGAATCTGAATGACTGAGTTATCCTAGACGTTCTCAGTAGAGTAGCCAGTATGTAAACGCAGAGTACTTGGGTATTGTGTAGTTTACCCATCAAGCTGCCAGCGCGGGGCAGAGGCTGTTTTGTAGATTGCGTGCATACCTAATTAGAGTACTTGCCTGGAGGTCTCCTAAAGCAGTGAGTCAGCTATTTCTGGCCTGCCTGTATTGTTGTTTGAATATTACAGCAATTAACGGCTGAGCTTGTTTACGTGCTTGTCCGGTGGCCTCGCAAGCACGTGGAAGGGAATAGAGAAGTGAAGCCGAATTATGATATCAAAAGGATATCTTTTAATATCCCCAAAGCTCGGACTAGCCAGTGCAGTAACAGAATGTTATCCCATAACCAGTGCTAAACTAAGGTTCAGTTACTATCCCGGTCAGCTTCTACACATGGAATTGCACATATGGTGAACAGAATGCCATCTAGTTCTTTTTCTTAGGCAGCAAGATTACTTGGTCAATCTAGTCTTTGATACTGCTTGAAGATATTCTGTCTCCTTCCTTTAAAAAGAAAAATCAGACCTGCTGCTAATACAAGTTCTGAGCTTTCAGGATGAAGATTCCTGTCATATTTAAAGGAAGTGACTTATAAGTTATAAACAAAGATCTCAGAATACACAACATTTGAGACAAAGAGGCTCAGTTAAGATACTCTTACTTTTTACTAGTTGCACTAATATCCTGTTATTCCTCCAACAAGCTCAAGACAGAATTCTGGGCTGTCCTCCTCCCTATTCTTATGGAATACTTTGGGATGAGATTTGGAGTATGCTACCTGTTGCTGCTGCAAATTTTGCCACTATGACACCAACTTTGGGTAATATTCCTTTAAAATAAGGCTTGTTTTTAAGCAGAAACTTGCTTCTTGTTTCTAAAGCATAACTGGACAGGAAAACAAGGCGCATGCTCTTCACATGTCTTGTTTTAATGGAAACATATGGTTTGTTTCAATACTGTGGATGATGGAAGCTACAAAATCTGGATTCCAGCTCATCAAATCAGAAAACAGCCCATTTCATCTTGGAGCAAATAAGAAGCAGACTTTATTATGATCCCAAATCAAGTTTTAGAAATACAAATACTAATTTCTCATGTCTAAATGCAACACTTTTGACCACTACATCACGCTGGCTCCAAAATTCAGCAATTGAGATACCAACATTACATTTAAAGCTCGTTGCACTAAGCTGTGAAGTCAACATACAATAGACTCTTTCACATGATATAATTACAGCCCTTGGAGATGACTTTAACTGCCATGGCTGCATCCTATGGAATTATGTGATTTGTAGTTTGATGAGACACTAGAGCTCTATAGTAGAGTACCTAAATACCTTATGAAACTGGATATCCCAGGATTCTATAGAATGAAGGCTTGGCAGTTAAAATAGTATCAATGCGCTTATTTGTATAATATCAAAGAGAACAATATTAAGAATGAGCACACCTAAAAGAACAATTAATATCTTCATATTGGATAGTAGAAGTGATATATGAGAGCTTTCAGCTAGTACATCATTTTTTGGTTCTACGAAATGATATTCAGGACATGCAAATTATCACTGCAAAGCATTGTGAGGTGCCACACAGATACGGCATCTGTTAATAAAGGCATCATTTTTAGGTTGAGGCCTGGACACATTAATAACAGAGATGAGCCTAGCAATTCCCTACTGTTTCAAACTCGTTTGTATCCACTTCTAATTTCCATGATAATTCACATTAATTTTCAGCTCAGTAAGCACAGGATTTGTTTTCCTTTTTCTGCTTAGGCAGAAGAATGTAAATCTATTCTGTGTTGCTTGTGCTTCCTATAATGTGAAAGCAGATGTCATTGTTACTCTGTCATACTGAAAAGATGTGCTCAGTGGGGTTCCCAGTGCTTCAGTTAGCTAACAAAAGTTGACATGTCTTTATGAGAAATTATTTATTAGAAAAGATCTCTACTGTTCCATCATGACAATGAAACCTGCCTGCTTACTACCTCCCTCCTCCCAATGTCTATAAAAGGCAAGCTGTATCCTTTAGTGATCAATACTGAGTTGTCATAATGGCTGTCAGGTTACAGCTCTCAGTTGTGGGTGAGTAGGCCACAATCCTTGTCTACAGACATGGATTTATGTCCTCTTCTTTACTTATACCAGTGTAAAGCAATGCTTGCTAAATCCCCTCTAATTTCATGTAAACTTGCATCTATAGCATTTCAGCTTTGTATCAGCAACTACTAAGATTTAACATTAGCATTAGCTATTGTGGAATGTACAGCCATGTTGTGTACAATGCTCAGTTCAGAGACAGGGAAAACTAATCTCTTGGAAGCAGAGATGAATATGGAATTAAGAAATCCAATAAATTGCTATAAGATAGAAAATAAAATATTTTCCACATTACTTGTATGTTTCCTCAAGCAATTGGATGGGCAAACTATTGCCCTCCATATGTTGGACTGCAGATCCCAGCATTTCTCACATTTGACTGTGCTGGCTAAGCCTGATGGGAAGTCATATCATTTGGAAAGCCATCCTTTGTCCACCTCTGGTGTCATCATATCCGTTTTACATTCCATCAGTGTAAAGGAATGTTGTATTGCGTATGGTTGACAAAGAGATGTCTCTAGCCTCCATCAATTATGTATGCATTGTGCCAGGGGAAATCACATCCATAAAAGGAGGCTACGAGACTTGCTTCTGGTCCTGCCAGGTATGTGTGGGCTACTATCCCTCCCATGATTTTCTTAGGATAGGAAAAAAAGTGTGACATACTTAGTTTTGAAATAGTACCTGCATGGTGAGCTTGTATGACTGTCATACCTGTTTGTTACTCACCTGCTGCCACTGTGTGAGTTTGTAAGAATTCTGTATACAGTTGGTTTAATTGCCTGTTTGGTGATGAAGAGTGATTTGAGTGTTGGACTATGACTCTGGAGACCAAAGTTTAAATTCCTACTCAGCCACAGAAACCCACTGGGTGACCTTGAGCAAGTCATACTCTCTCAGCATCAGAGGAAGACAAAGGCAAACTGAATAAATCTTGCTATGGAACACCCATGATAAGTTCACCATAGGGTTGCCATAAATCTGAAACAACTTGAAAGCACCAAATAGCAATTGATACGGACTATGGCCTACCAAGTCAAATTTGACCCAGCCCTGTGTTGTTAAATAAACTGCTGAGTTCCACCTACTATCAAAGTCTGTTCATGAATCTTCAATTGCTACATCTACAAGGGCTCCAGAAAAATGACTGCTTCAACATCTGCTACTAAGGCAGTTGCCTCAACTTGTCTAATGGAAGGGCCAGTCTTGCTGTTGCAGCAATGGAATGCTGAGCACAGAACTGCTATCATCCTGAGATCAAGCAGTGGCCAACTGGGACAGATTCTGGTTCAGCAAAACCCCTAAGGCATCTGAGAAGAATAATATACTTGTAAGGGCTTGTCTGCACTAGTTTTGTAACTCATGGGAAGTTTTTCCAGCTTTTAAATATTTCCACTGATACAAATTAAAATGTACTTTTCTTGATGAATTAAAAAAACAAAACAGAAAGCATCTAATTAAAACTATCCATTTGGAAAGTGGACTGTCAGAGAAAATCATTGTGGATTCCTCAAACAGGAAATCTCAGTTTAACTCATAAAATGAGTTCTCTATCCCCAGGATCTAAAAAAAAATCAGATGTAACCCCTCCTCCAATGGATTTGTCAAAGAGAAATTGTAGGGCTTGTCACTTGTAAAACAACTTTGGCTGGATAGCTGTTTTCAGGCATTTAGCAATTAACACTATGAACTCTAGTCTTTCCTTTGTTGCCATGAAATGAATTTGAAATCACTGGGGAGGGGGGAGGGGTTTTGTTGGAAGTGGCGACCTTTGCATGCTTAATTAACTGGCTAGTTTGTTTGCATGTTTATTGTAGGCATAGAGAGATAGTTTAGAGAAAACTTCCTATTTGTTTTGGTCAACACCTCTTCCTCCAGCACGTACACATTCTTTGGTCTTAAAAAGGTTCTCTTGCCATTTACTCCTTCCTTTTGTCTTTGCCTTTTGTCCCGAAAGCATGCTCTGAGATCTCCTAACAGGGATTATTGTCAGCAAGCATGTGAGTGCTTAATTTTCTTCCTACCTTCTTCAAGAATTGAAGCTGTGTAAACTATGCACAAGATTTTGTGAGTAAATTCTTTTATATTTTTAACCAAATTGTTTTTTGTGTTTATTTTGAGCTAGGTTAAGTGTGTTTGGGGTGGAGTGATAGAAGTGGGACTGGTAATCTGTTCAACTTCCGTTTTTGTGCAATTACTAACAAACTCTGCTGATTGAGAGTCTCATTACCAAAAATCTCTCAATTCTCCAACAGGTTTAAAGTTACTTTTGATGTCCCAACAAGTGACAGAGTTCTGTTTTGCATCCTGCTGATCTCTTTCAAGTACTTTAACTTCAGATGTGCGTCTGTCTGAGGATTATACTCAGTTCATTTTCTTTTTGTACAAGCATACACATTGCAACTCTCTCAAGCTTTGCGGTGGAGTACTTTCTGAATTCATTTTGAGGCACACTGTGTACATTAGGGAAATGCCGAAATTAAAGCTGTGTTTGGAAATAAATATTAATCATACTCAGAGACACAGATCACTGCAACATATGGCTATAGATTACATCTTAGCTTTGAGTTTTCTAAGAATTCAAGGCTACAGCCAGTGCACAGTGTTACACATTTAACTCCCAAAGAAATCAGTGGAACTAAGATGTAATTCTGTACCCATTTACATGAGAGTAAACTGTACTGAACTCTGTGTACTTGTGTATAGGATTGCTTTGTTAATTAAGCATAACTTTGTGTTGAATTTTTGCCCAGCTTTGTAAGGACACATTTCTAATCCATTTTAGTTTCAGATGCATTTTTAAGTTATTTTCTTCCTACTTAACTAATGTTTGTTGCATTTCCTAAAGCAAAATTTTCCTTTTTTTCCTAAGTCTCTATGAAAATCCCCTTTGTCCTTCTTAATATCATCTTTGATACCATACCATTTTTATTTACTATAATGACACATTTGCTTTCCCTTCTGTCTTCTAAGGCTTGTTTATTCTTGACTCAGATATGTGAGATCAAGGTTGTGTTCTCTCTCTTTTTCTTCCTGCTTATGTATGCCTGTGGAAGGCACAACCTTTGATACTGACCTTTCTAGCCATATGTTATCTGTTTACTTTGTTTACTTTGTTTACTTTTCACATAGTACTTTTCAAAAGCTGTGTTGCATATAAGGTACAATTTCTTTCGTTTCTTTCCTTTTGCAGAAGAGGCTTGTTTGGAAAGCATATGGCTTTGATAGTCGAAATGTAGAAAAAAAGTAGTTCAGTGTATGAGCCACGAAAGACCAGGAGTGGTCAGATGGGATTGGCAATCAACAAAACAAAATTTCAGAGTCACAATTTTTAATGCCTCTACTGAGTCTATGAAGTGATCACATGGACTCCTCCCTGTGTTCATAGGATTATACATATGGGCACAGATTGTTGTTATTCAGTCCAGTCAACTTCAACTTATGGCAATCCTCAGTTCACTCTGTCATGAACAGCCCTGATCAGGTTTAGCCATCTTAACTTCTAGTGAGAGTTCAGGTTTGATTTGCTCTAGGACCCAATCCTTTGACTTTTTAGCAGTCCAGGGTATCCATAAAATTTTTCTCCAGCATCACATTTCAAATGAATTGATTTTTTTTCTTTCAGCTTTCTGCTCTGTCTAGCTTTTACAACCATAAAGAGAAATTGGAAATACAATGGTATGTACAATCCTAGGTTTAGTATTCCTTTATGTATTTTTACACTTCAGGATCTTGACTAGTTCCTTCATAGCTGCTCTTCCAGTTCCTTGTCTTCTTCTGATTAGTTGACTACAGTCTCCATTCTGATTAATGACTGAGCCAAGGTGTGGAAAATCTCAAACTATTTCAGTATCTTCATCATCCCTTCAAAGTTATGCAAATCATGTGAGATCATTAGTTTTGTTTTCTTAAGGTTCAACTGTAAACCTGACTTTGCACTTTCTTCCTTGACTTACTTCAGTAATTCTTCCAAGTCTTTGCTATTTTCTGCTTGTTGATTGGTGTCATCTGCATATTTTAAATTTTAAATTTTTTATCTTTGTGCCTCCTTCCTCCAGGTATAATCCTGCTTTACATATGATATGTTCAGCATGCAAGTTAAATAGATAGGGTGATAAGTTGCAGCCTTGTCTGACCCCCTTGCCAACTTGAAAACATTCAGTTTCCTTGTATTCTGTCCTCTTGTCCTGAGTACAGGTTACTCTTGAGGACAATCAAATATTGTGGCGCAATTATTTCTTTAAGAGCAATCCACAGTTCTTCATGATCTACACAACCAAAGGCTTTGCTATAATCTGTAAAACACAGCCTGATTTTCTTCTGAAATTCTTTGGTGTACTCCATTATAGTATAAGTCAGGTACCTGTCAGCAAATGAAAAATGACAGGTGGCCCCACCAACTTTTTAGTCCTTATAGTCCTGTCTCCATGATTTTGGGGTACTCCTTGAGTGAGTCCCTTTGGGGCCCCATTCCTAGTCTCCCTAGGCTCCATGGGGTCTGGGGTTTGCCTGAGGACCTCTCACAAGTCTGTGCCACCCCTTAGAGACCCCTTCCTGAATCCCAAATCCATCCAGGAGGGCAGCTGTCTTTTTATATAATCTTGCTTTTTGGAGTATGGTGTAGTCCCTCTCAGAGCTCATCCTACAAGTCCCAACAACTAGGAACAAGTTTTGTATCTCTTGGAGCTTCCCTGAGGATGTGACAGTGCTTTTGGTGTGACATAGGCAGTCATAGTTGATGTGAAAAGTTGAGTTTTGGGGTGAGGTGTCACCCTTTTCAGAGTTCAACCTGGGCTCCCTGACTGCCAGGAATAAATTCCAAGCCTAGCGAAGGTTTTCCGAGGATGTGGCAGCGCTTTAATGTGACCAGTAATGACCATATTTCTTGCATAAACTTAGTTTTTGGGGTAGTGTGTGACCCTCTCCACACTTGTCCTGGGACTCTTGACCACTAGGAAGGGGCTCCAAGACTGCTGGAGCTTTCCTGTGGGCGTGATAATGTATTTTGTGGCAAGTGGTGGCCATCTTTGTTGTGCAAAACTTGGGTTTTGAGGTGAAGTGTCATCCTCTCAGAGCTTGTTCTGGAACCTCAAACCAGTAGGAACAGGTTTTGAGCCTGTTGAATCCGCCCTGAGGGTGTGGTACCCATTTTAGCCTGACGAGCAGTGGCCATTCTGTGTAGAATTTTCATTGATATAAATAGTTATTACAGTAGTTCTAAATTTCTCCAGACCAACAGACCTGAAGGAGGAGTACAATTGATAACATTTCCAAACTTCATTTCAAGAATAACTCCATCAGATACCATTGCAAGTTCTCTAGCTACTCAGGCACGTTGAACTCCAACTGTTTGTAGTGGTTTGCCTGATATGTTTGACATGTCATATTTGACATGACATGGTTGACATGTTTCTTGAATGCCAAGAAACTCTGATGTCAAGATCCTTAGACAGAATTTTCATAGTTCGGAACAACATGGTTGTTTTGCACAGAGTAACGTCTTATTCTTTGCAAAAATGCCACAAATTTTGCACAGAATAATTCTAAAGTGTGAATAGGCTTTGAAAACATTATAGTATACAAATACTTCTTGCAAAAAATTGCTAAAACTACTCATTGCTTCTTTAAAAAAATAACAACAAAAATTTACATTCCTGGTAGAGGGTGTTGGGGAGTGGGAAATATAACCACTGCATTTATAGGCCGTTTCCACATAGTGTGGCTGTCCCGAAGTTGGGACATGATGGTAGCACTCCGCGGAACATGCTTCCGGATGACGTCGTTGCGGTCCTGTCGCCATCTTGTCCCCATGCATTGCGCGAGCGCAGTATTTGTAAAAAGGAAAAAATCTGTTTTACACTTACCATTGCGCAGCACAGCTGCTTTTCCCAGCCACCTCCCTCCCTAGTGTAGCAAGGGCAAATATCCAGCTGCGCTGTGGAAGGGAAGAAGAGGGACCAGAGTGCTCTCCTCTACAGTGACCGGGCGAGGTGCGTAGGGTAGTGTTCCTGGCATGCTTTCCCTGCCCGCTGGGGCTGCAATGAAAGAACTTCACTGGGCCCTGTCATGTGGAAATGACCATAGCCAGTTTGGGGTACTTTGGAGTGGTTTTCAGAAGAAAATCAGCACAAAGATTTAAAAAAAAAACTCTGGAGGGGCTTTGGGGCTAAAAATCTTGAGTTGTATTTTCCTCACTCCAATAGATAGATAGACGGATGATAAATAATAAAAAGATAGATGCCTTCATATGCTATTTAATATTCTCTTATAAGATCTTTGCACCTAGACAATTGTTGCCCTTTTCTATTACCAACTTGTATGGCTATCAAAAGTGATAAAAATGTAAATAAGTGTATAGTATTAACACCTTTTTCAGTTAAGTGGCTTGTAAGCTAGGCTGATCAACAATAAATTGAATTACCAGTTGAAACCTTCAGGTCTATCACTTCAAGGTCTATCATGACAGGAAAACAAAAGTAGCTAAGTTATTCAGATTCTGCCTCCTCATCTCCCATTTTCATCAATAAATTTAATTCTGAATGCTAACAGTTCCCATTTTCTTATTTCAGTAATTATTTTTAACTCTGCATTTTTCTATTTTCCTCCCAAAGAAGAGATTAAAAAAGTTTCATTAATTTATAAAAAGCCCACATCATCCTGAAACTATGAATATGCACTTTTTTACACCTGAAGAGTGTTGTAACATTTGCAATTTCTAACAGTTTGTAGAAGCAGACAATTTTAATTCTGCCCTTCAGTGCCCCGGGTAGCAGGCTGAAAGGTTTTGTGACAAAGAAAATAATGTTTGAAGAATATTTGACAAGTTTGGGGACACATGAATGACTAGCTTAAGGCTAGATAGGTGGGTTCATTACTTATTTCCAAATGTATTCACAACCAGTATTCTTCTATCATACTTTCTCAAATGCTTTAGCATATAATTTACATAAGCAAATATAATTCAGTAATATTAATAAAGAGTAGACTTATGATGGATTTAGAACTGATTTTTTAATAGTTTAATTTTCTTCTGTTTGCTTTTAATCATTGCTATGCATAGTAGCTGGTGGTTTCCATGTCAGTGGGGTTGTGAATCTACTCTAGGTTCAACTATGAACTTTAAAGCAGCCAACCAAGGCACTGAACCCTATTCCCCTATAGATACAGCAACTTGGACAGCTCATTTAAGGTTCAGCCAGCAGGTTCACTCACTGACATGGGAGCCACAAGTTGACACTGATTGCTGTTGTATCTTTGAACAAATTCACATGCACAACGCATGCACATGTTTTGGTATTTTACAGTTGTGTTTGTTGTCTCATCCACCATGCAGATCTTGCATTCAAAAGAAATTGTCTCCCAGAAGGGAGAAATCTAGCCATTCCTTTTGGAGGCAGTTTGGAGCTGAGCCCTCGTTCATATGTGTACAAATTCTCCTCAAGGCAGTATGGGTAAAATTAAGTAGAGTACAAGCTAGGATGGATACTTTAGAAGCCTTACCCACTGGGTTTCTCTCGCTCAAAAGAGGGCAGAAATGTCAAATGGGGCCTCTGGAAACTGGCGCTCCACCTGATATGTTGCTTCCATGTGTAGCTGCACTCAGTGTTCCACTTCACATGGATGAAATGGGGATCCTGTGGTCCTCTAGAGTTTGTAAACTATAACACTTTGGTCTTAATTCCTAGGGCTGATGGAGGTTGGATTCCAACAACAACAGGAAAGCCAGAGGTTCTCCGCACCTTCCATAGCAGATCATATGCAGCTGCTTTTGACAGAGAACACAGATGATAATACTACTAAATTTTAGTCATCTTCTAGATAATCTGGGTACACAGAATGCTACACATCTTTATATATAGTTAGCAGTTATAGCAATAGCAGTTACATTTCTATACCACTTATCAGTGCTAAGCACTCTCTAAGCAGTTTACAATGCTCCCAAAAGATTATAATTGCTCCCAACAAACTGGGTATTCATTTTACCAAGCTATGGAAGGATGGAAGACTGAGTCGACGTGGAGCCCTGAGGGATCAAACTCACAATGTTGTGGCTGCAGTACCAGCATTTAACCACTACGCCACCAGGGCTCCTACCAGTTTTTACCTGGTAATATCTATTTTTAAAAATTCATCAGAGAGACTATATTTTTTAAAAATGTTTATTTCAATATATGCTTTCTGGACCTCATATGAGGCAATTTTGAACTTAAATGAACTTGAAGCACAACTAACATTTTGAATTTCCCAATACTACCACAACTGGAGAAATCATGGAGAGGAAGACGAAAGAGACTGAAACTAATAAATGGTATCAAAGAAGAAAACAGCATTAAAATTAAAACTGGATTTTAGTTTCGTAAGGTATCTTAACTCTCATAGCTGGGGGAAAAGTGGAATAGAAATAAATCAAATGAAATAAAACAGACACTTTTATCAAATGAATATTAGGGATTAGGGATGTGAAAATCATTCTCAGTGTTATGGTGTTTCTGCAAATCTCACTTGCATTTTCTTTTCATTTTTGTTTTGTACTGAGTTGTGATAATTTGTGTGTTCTTTTTCAATGAAATATGTGCATATTCTTATACACAATCTCCTAATTTCCACATCTGTCTAAGTTATACATTTCCCCTGTTGACTAAAGTGCACTGGTGTTATTTCCTCTCATTTTGCATGTATTTTATCTGTTCACATTTTAAAATGTGTACATTGTTTTATGCATACCTTGTTTCTCTGAAACACCCTGTATGTCTCAGAAATGTACACATTCCCGAGATGAGGGCAATGAGTCTCAAGAGATAGGTAGAGGAAGCCTTCACCACAAACTGTCAAATCAAACGAAATCTAATTCCATCCCCATACGGCATACATTCCTTGGCTTAGACCAGTGTGGAGAAAGTAGTTCTAAAGAGATAGTTGGGAAGACTGGCATGAACAATGAGCAATGATGCCCCTTTGCTGCCATGGAGAAGCCTGAGCTATATGAGGTGAATGATGACTCACTGAAGTAGGTTTGAAGGGGGGCTCCTTTATTAGCTGCCCACAACTTTACTGGGTAGAGGCTATCTTCCTAACTGTAGGCAAAGCCCCACTACAAAGAATGCAGTGATGTAGACTCAAGTCAGACTTAAGCTGCTTCAGAGACTCAACTCGGACTTGACTTGGCAATAAATGATGCACTGACTCGACTCGACTTGAGGCTTGTATATTTTTAGTGACTGACTTGCTGCCCTTGGTTCAGTAACACATTCATCCAGAAACCTCACAACTTTGAACAATGCTTCCATCTCATTTTGCCTACTGGTCACATGAGAATCTGTCTCAAGCCCAAAGTGTGGGTGCATTTCTCAGAGGGGAACATCAAACAGGTTAGGCAATGGGCTTGAGGTGGGCTTGAAGTCTAGTAGCAGCCTGTGCTGCTGCATGTTGGAAGAGGCTTATAAAACTTTTCCTAAAAGCAGAAGGTAAGATTCACTGTAAGAGTGCAGGGTGCATTTCTCAAAAGGGAACAGCAAATATGTTAGCCAACAGACTTGAGGAGGAAGGATCCTTCCTTCTAAAGCTTTTGAAGTTTCAGTAATAGGGAGTAAGAAGGATCCTATTCCTCACTTCTGAAGCTGCAGATGGCAAGATCACAAACGTGGAGGGCCAACTCTGCTTAAATTGTTAAAACTGACTTTATTCAACTCTGTCCAGAAATTCTGGAATATAGGTTGGGGTACAAAGTTGGCTCCCAGACTTGAGACTTGACTTGAGACTTGGAGCAAAAGACTTAAATACATCATTGAAAAAATGTTCCAGCTTTGTGAGTCTCCTGCTATTTTCTGCCTCATCCGAGGTGGATCTCCCAGGAAATTTTCTATCTTCACCACACTGACTTTATTTTTCTTTCTACAAACTGGTCTTTCTATCAAAAGAAAGAAAAAAGTTGAAGGAATTAAAATGGTTCAGCTAAACTGATGCACGCAAAGTTCACCTGTGAAAAAGAAACACGTCATGGAAAGCTGAAAAAAAGTCAGACTACTGCTATATAACATCAACAAGCAAGCAAAGATAAACAGCTGAAGAGCCAATCAGGGCTAGCCATGGATCCTGGAATGGGATAGGGGTAGGGGGATGAAGCCCGCTCAAAAAACTAGGGTAAGCTGACCATCTGGTAAAATTATTTGGCAAAATTGGACCACCAAGGCTCCTATTTAGTTGAACTTCCTTAGGAATTCTCAATCAGAAGTGCACTAAATTATCAAGCATTTATAAATAACAAGACAGCTACTGTCATTCAACCCTCCCAGGAAAAATAAAGGCTACCTGCTGCCTATCTCATGCACATTTACTTGGAAGTAGGCTACACCAGATGCAAAGACAGCAGTTCTAAGTATACCTTCTGCTTGTAAGAATCTTCACATTTAAAGATATTTCAGTGATAATGGATGAGAAAAGTAATTTCCCTCCCTTTGCAAGCACCAGCGGGTAGGCAAAATCAATAACAGATGGCTTGATAAGGTTGAGCCCCTCTATCACCTTAAAAATGGTTTCAGGGTGCCTGGGGATGGCGAGAAGAACTCCACCAATCAAAAATGATCAGCCAAAATTCACTTATTTTCACCCCTAAAGAATGGGCAGGTAACAATGCTAATCTATCCCACCTGGCCAGATGTTCAGCAGGGCATTGGCCGGCTGGGCAGTGAGATGTTAGGTGACTTGAGTTTAAACTGTATGATACATTGAAAACTTGTCATTTATTTTTTGCATTTTTATCAAAGTCCACTGAATGTGGACTTGAGAAAAAGATTTTCTCAGGCTTTGGGGGCCTACACTTGTCAAAATTCCCCAAACCGTGATAACAGCTTAAACATGCAAGCAAACTCAGCAGTCATGTAATCATTTAGAAAAACAGTGCCTATTCAAGCTCCAGCTTCCCTGCTATAATATCCAACAGCCCAACCACATTTGACCCATTTCTAAACTGCGCTGTTTCATATTCCACACATTGTGTCCTACCCAGCCAGGGCACTTCAGTTTGTGTTCAGCGGGCTTTGAAAAGCTAACAGTTAAAATGCTGCATCCCAAGTGGAAAATTCTAAAAAACAAACAAACAAAAGTCTCATGTTTTCAAGTGTCTCTCCAGGCCTCTTCACCTCATCAGCTTCACCTTGTCTGCTTCTTCTGAAGTGTGTAAGAGAATTCCACAATTATTTATTAATATAGAGATTTATCTCTCTTCCTTACTGCTGAAGCCTCAAGGCAGCAAATCGTGCTAGACATAGAAAGGAAAAGCAAAGCATTATTAAAAATAATGAAAACAGCAAATAAAACACCAAGTAAAAGCAACCAAGATGTTCAGAGTGCAGGTGAAGAAGGCAATTGGAGGTTGGAGAGAACAAGATGGCTTGTGTCATATGTCTAATAAGGTAGGTGCATAGTGAACATGACTCCAGGTCAATAAGAAGGACTTTTTTTACAATTTTGGTTACACCACTGCAATGGCCTTCTGCGATAATGAACCACAGATGGAGGGGACAGAGAAGGGCTTGTGGACAAAATCTTAAGAAAATTTAAAGCTAAAAGTTAGTGACTTGAGCTGTAACCACCCAACATTATTCATTGATCCTGTGCTTGAACTGGCTCCCAAGATATCTATTTTCTAAAATATAAGCAGTGGTAGTATAAAATCATGTAAAATACTGAAGTTCTGTGCTAATAAACCAAAAAATATCAGCAAGTCAGCAACAGCCAGTACTGAGCTCTCACATAAATGAGCACACAAATTATTTAAAATGTTGACTCTGAGACAGTTATCTTCAAGCATGTAAACCTTACTCTAAAACTGCCTATTAAATTGTTGGTGGTTTGGCCATTGCTATGCATGAATGGTACTGCAATGTACATCTGTGTGTACTAGAAAGCAGACTTCCTTTCCTTTCCTTTCCTTTCCTTTCCTTTCCTTTCCTTTCCTTTCCTTTCCTTTCCTTTCAGTGCTGGGCTGTTTCTGAAAAGTTTCATGCTTTACCTATCTTCTGCTGTGATAACATCCTAGAAGAATTGCTAGCCATCAGCTTTTTATTACTTAAAGTCCAGAGGCAAGACTGAGCACGGGGAGCATTCCTATAGTGCAGGAAAGAAATGATTTCCCCTTGAAGATTATTGCTTAGCCATTATTAAGAACTATTTTCAAAACTTTATGATGCAGATGTGCAAGCCTGATAGTGCTGACAGACACAGGAATGTGTCTGACAACATTATAGAGCTCTTGGATTTTGTGTATTCATTATATCCTATATTTCAGAAGAAATGTACTATTTGATATGGTCCGTGCTCTATGGCTATGCCCTACTTCATATTTCCATACACTTCTACTCTGTAAGAGAATGACAGTATCTTAATAAGTAGACTTTTATTTTATACATTTTATATTTTATACAATTTTGTACATGCCTACTCAAAAATAATGATCTTTCAATCTATACTGAACCATTACGTCCAATTGGATTTACCCACATGCAAGTGGGTATAGCTCGAAACCCTGCTTCATGTTCCTTCAAGTGAGTAATGGATTGATCTACAAACTCACATAATGCAATGGTACTTTCTAGGGCAAAAAAATCTCTGCAAATAAATGGTGGACTAGAGAATGTGTACTGCTTATCCCATTTATGATTGTACATTTAATTAAAACTTTTCAGAAGTGTTCAGCTGAATTTTCAGGGAAATTCATTACTACTGCATAAAGCCTGGGTGGATGTTGTCTTGGAAGCTGAACTCTGCATAGTTCAGCAGTGGTAACTTTTTGACCAGCTGAATTTGATCAGATCCAGATGGAGCTTTAAAGTGGGCACAACACCTAATTTGTACTAAACATGCCAGTGAGCAGTTGCATATCTGTGTCAGACCGTTGTACTGCTGCTACAAGATATCCCACCACTTAAGAAACATCTCTGCAGAAAATCTGGTTGCTGTCGACTGGGCCTTTTGTCAACGTAAAATATCCAAGTGAGGAGAGACAGATATTAATTAAGTGATGAGAACAAGCAACTGGGAAGGACTTTGACTTCATTCTTTGCTTATTAGCTTAACAGAAGCAGCTGTCTGGCAACTGTTAAAAACATAATGCTGAAGAAAATTAAGCTGAAGTGGAACGATGAATTTCATGAACATTTTCATGGGCATTAAAAAGTCACACATACCCCCATTTTTGAGAATTCCTGCCAAAAAAGATAAAAGAGGTTAGCTTGTTAAGGAAGCAACACTATTAATACAATTTTCTTGCCCACATATCCCTGATAGGCTAGGACTGTTGATGTGAGCACTGCAGAAATTCTGCAGTCCAAATCAGCTTTGTTTGCCTCAGTAATTTCCCAGGTTAGATTGGCTACATTAGCCTCACAATGTTACGACATCCATTATGATATCCCTGACAGGCTGGAGCTCAGTGCCAAACAAAGGAGAAATTGTGTTAAAGCAGCAATAGATGAGGAAACCAATGGCAGAAGAAGCACACAACACAACGTTGAACATTCTTAATGACAAGAGTTTAGTTTGGAGGTAGCAGGAGTGGTACTACTGGGATGCACAGTGAAGTAACTGCCTCTGGCTGTACATGCCTGGAGGCAACAGAGCCTCCTGGCCAGTAGTCCTGGGTCCCCTGGCAATTTAATCTCTGCTGGAGGATCGAGTTGCATGTGCTACATAGTCTGCTCTGCCCTGCTTAAACCAGTCACTCCCCTCAGATGCAATGTAGAACTTTGCTAGTGTTGAAATAAAATTCAACTGCTCATCTAGTTTGATTCTGTTCATTACATGGGAGAAGGGAACCATTTGTGCTTTTCCTCAGGAAGGACAGTGTCTTGAACAGGTCCTATTGACTGAGGGGAGGAAATATGGTCAACCCCAGCAAAGTCCATTCTGATCACAAACAATGAAACGGATGAAAATCTGATGCAGATCCAGATTGCATAGCTTTATGTTCCATTACTATGAAAGCTTAGAAGTAAGTTCTCCTGAGCTCACAGCAAGCCTATCATGCAGCATTTGGTTGTGATGTTGGTCTAGTGCAGTAGAACTCTTTACATTCTTAACTGCCAAGCTTAAATATGCTGGAGCTATAATGTTCCAGCCTGGGTTACAGTAGCTATAAGACTGATTTCAGAAGTTCTTCAACAATAATTAGGCTCTCTGTACAATGGAAAATATACATTAGGGAGCAGTACTACAGGAGATGACTTACAGTAATAAGGACTTCATTCTGTGATTTCATGAAGGCACTCAGATACTGCTCCCAATTTGGTCTTTGCTTTATTAGTCATTAAAGCAATTTTAAAACCAATTCACTATCAAGAATGTGCTGGTGTTTAATATTCTCCAAGTGGGAGAATGGATTGGACGCATTTTATTGAGAGTTTCAATTTTAACCCTAGTATGTATTTACTGTAGATCAGAGTGTGTACAGAGGCCTGTATTTTTCTCTCAGAAAACACAAAACATCATTCTAATCAGCCTATGCCTCATCCATAACATTATATGTCACTCGCTGGGAATGTTCAATGGCAATAAAAAGCAGTGCTCACAAAAAAAGTGATATAATCAAAAGATGTTGCTGTGACTTTTTTCCCGTTTTCTAAAAGCAAAGTGAGAAAAATGATGGAATGGATTTTTCGCAATAATATTTCACTTTAAACTGTTTTCTCCAAAGCAATTGGTGATGCATTACTCTAAGATCTTGAAGAAGCATAGAAAAATGCAATAGAAATGGTTGGATCCACCTAAGCAAAAGCTGAAATAATTTACTAGGTCTGTAGAGTTTCAGCACTGAAAAGAGCTGTCTAAACCAACAAATGGATACCTCAGTAGTGTTGGAGTTAGCAGCCTTTGCCTGCCTATATTCACTAGTAGCTAGATTGCATTTCACTCTCTAGGAATTTAGGCAGAACAAGTTTATAGTAGCTTCTTGTCTGCCATTTTTCCACACCCATTCTCTTCTTGCATCATGTAGCCTTCCTTTGGATTCTGGGGTTACATCTGCCCTTACTTCTCTCTCTCTCTCTCTCTCTCTCTGTCTCTCTCTGTCTTCACCCTCCATGAATACATATGTGCAAGATCCTCTCTCAGTGAGATGCTCCAATTTTCTTGATACCATGTGATACTTTTTATTTCCTTAATTTTTCTCAAGAATATGGACCTGTGTTAATTATGCAGAAATATTCATGAGTAAAGCTATATATATATACACATATGTGTATGTATGTGTTTCTACACACACACACACACACACACACACTTTTATACGTATATTTTATGCTGAAGTATCCAGTATCCACTAGACCAGTATCTATGGTTTCGTACATCTATGATCCAATCCAAGAATAAGGCTGCTGCCACATCCTTACTCTGCACAGTTGGTCCCCCTGTGCTTCTCTAGCAGAGGAAGCAGTCTGCATGGAACCATGTGCCTCTCTCAGCTGAGGAAGGAGACAAACACTCCCTCCTTGGCTGAGAGAGGCATGGGAAGCCCAGCTGTGTGAAGCTGCATTCTAAATGATATATATTTTATGGCTACCAAACCCATAAAATTCCTCAAGAATTGAAAGACTCTTCCACATGAATCTGTCCCAAAGATGGAATCTTCAGTAGAATCCTTGTAGCATGGCTCAGCACCCTAAGATGCTAGGCTGGTCAGTACATGATTTAGGCTGTTCTTTGCAGCAAAATCTTCACTGTGCAATTGTTACATCTTTGTCAAGTTTTTGGGAAATGGGCAAATGGACAAAACTGTATTTTTCTGTCTGGAATTCAGTTTTTCAAAACTGCTGTTTGAAATTGTTTTGAAATCTGGTTTTAGATAGTGGTCAGAATCCTGTTGATGAATTACAAGAGTATAATTCAGAGTTATATGATCACAAGTCATTTTTGTTGTTGTTGCTGTGGAGGCCAGAAATCTTTACTGACTGCACAACAGCCAAAATTCTCCCCCAAACCCACCTTTTAACACAACCATGTTCATGACATTGGGCAGATCAATGAAGACACATCCAGCTATTTTCTTGTAGCTGCACACAGTGCAAGGATGTTATTTACAGGGATCTGCTGAGGACTGCTGGAGATCCCTATAGGTGCCTGTTGCAGCATGTGCAGCCACAGGAAAACAGCTCCCCTTTTCCCATCTATGCGTTAGTTGGTCTAAGTGGAAAGTTTTTGCATCTGTTATGTTTTACTTCTGTTGACTGGATTGCAACCATAACTTGCTCTAAAACCTTCTAGGTGTAGTGGGCTGTATATTTCAGTAAAGAAACAAATACCACAATTTGTGAGAAGCATTGGTTCTCCTATGCTAGAATGGCATGTGCTACCATTTCTCCATAAAACTAATTATTTAAAATAGGCCATGCATCAAATAACACAATTTCCTTAAGCTTATAATTTCAATATTTATGAGTTAATTTGAATCCCAAATAAAAAAGCAAGAGAGAGAGAGAGAGAGAGAGAGATTCTGTGTGCAGCTGTAGAAAACAACTTATCCTTATCTTATGCATAGCTAATTGCTTGGAAAAGTTCAGCTGATTCCCTCTCCCTCTCCTTCTGCCTAAGTGTCTGAAAGATGAGCAATCTTAAACCTCCTAAATACCCACAAGTCAATTTCATCTTTAAGCAACAGTCTTAACGTAAAAGCAAATGACAAACAAAGTAATAGAAATGGCTCAGTGGACCTGTTCACACAATCCATTTGTGGTACATGTAAGCAGTCTTGATCTTCCTTGGGAACATTCTCATTGTCAGCAAGTGGAACATGTAAATGGGGAGATCACAGCTCTGGCTGACAGAAATTCCCTTGATTGTGGGAACACTTTTCTCCAGCCAGCGACTTAGAACTGTCATAAAAGTTCTACAGCAAAAAGCCTCAGGAGTGTCACATTTAGGATGACGCTCCTTTCGTATTGCTTCTTAGTGAATGAAGGATGCTCACTTTCACTGACAATCCTGAACACATTGGCCTATTTGGGTCATCCTCATTTCCACAGTTCACAGGGTCCCTAGTTCAGTAGATAAGTTTAACTTTGAGATTCATTTTTTCCTAGTTATATAAATATACAGTGTTGTTGTTGTTGTTGTTGTTGTAGTGTACTTACAACCTATTATGGGATTTTCTTGGCAAGATTTGTTCAGAGAGGGTTTACCATTGCATTCCTTTGAGGCTAAGAGAGTGTGGCTTGCCAAAATGGATTTCCACAGTTAAGCGGGGATTTGAAACTTTTGCCATTTCCTCACTAGACTGTTATAGTGATATTATTCCAATTTCAACCTCCTATGGAATCTTGGGTTTGCAGTTTAGGGAGGGGCCTTTGAGCACTATAACAGTCTAGTGCAGAAATGGCCTTGGTCTCCCAGAGTCCTAGTCCAACACCCAAAATATATTACGCTGGCTCCTTAAATAGATATAGAATAGACACAGTAAATTTGTATGCAATTTTACAACTACAAGTACCATAATCCCCACAGTTTCCTGAAGTAATGTTTCTAAATTCTGCTTCAAAGTTATATAGCCCATAAGGCTGTTACTCAAAACAGCAACTTGTTAGTAGTCCTCTCACCATCCCATTACTATATGGACTTCTAGGTTGACTGAACATGTGGCACACATATCCTTTTTCTCCCTACTTTAACACCACATCACTGCCTGCTGCCACCGGCGAGGCCTGTGAAACTCAAGATATGTTGCCTCTGCTATGGCAAATACACCTGGCTTTTACTGCATGAAGACAGAAGACTGATACTGTTGGCTGTGTAATATACATTGCTCTAAAACAACCTTCTCCATCCTAATGTTTTGAACCACAACTACCCTCATCCCTGATCATTTGTCAGATTAGCTGGTACCAATGAGAAATGAAATCCAAGACATCTGGAGGGTGTCAGGTTAGGGAAGATCATCTGAGAAGGCACTGTTCTAACATGTAGATGGGCACATGTTTTTCAGCAGGAAAATACAGTGTGCAGTAGGAAATAAGTTTTTGCACAGTCAGCTGTATGGGTTTTAAGCAGGAGTAAGGTTATTTCTTCAAAGAAATAGAGGGAAAAAATATAGAGAAACAGAAAATTAAAAAGATTATTCTTTCCTTTAGGCCCTTATAGCCTTTTATAAATGATATATTGGTGGGAACAACTAACTGACTGTTGCATCTGGGACCAAGGAGGAAATGTATATGGAGGTGTGTTTAGTGGCTCTGAATTGAACCATGCTGCTGCAAATATTGTCAGTTGCATCCAGCACTCCTTTTGCATCATGGCTGCAGGGTTCACTGACACCATGAAAGCACTACTTGTCACTATAATATTTTGAAATGAGTTTCACACAGCGTACATTTTGTACCTTCCAGATTGGTCCGCAGTGCCACCACTCCTCAGTGCCAATATAACTTCAGTGTCAGTGCAACATGAACATACAAAATAACATGTGATGCTGGGTAAAGAAGGGAAAAGTATATCTTTGGCATCAGCTTTCTAACTTCTTAGAAGGTAGGGAGGAAAGCTTAGAATAAGTGTTGGTTCTACAGACGGAGAAAACTCCAGGTGGAATGCTACTACTTTCCAATGGTATGTACTCCAGGATATTTCTGCCTAGAGTAGAGTGAAGTGGTATAGGGTAAATTTGTTGTTTCAGGATCTCATCATGACAGCTTGCATAGCCAACCCCCGCAAGGAGAAGCCAGGACCAGTATTTATATCCTCCTTTTCTATTATTTATACTCGAAAGTGCTAACACCCTGGTTTAAAACTTCATCATAAAACACAGAAGTCCAAAACAAATCAACCACAGATAAAATCTTAGAATTAAGTTAACAGGACATGACTGCAATATTACATGAAGTTCTCTGGGAATAAGCTTCATTTGAACTCATCCATGCTTACCACTGATTGTACAGGTTCAATTTATAAATCACATAGAGCTTTTTTTTTCTTTTAATCTTCAGCCAACTGAAATTCAACCCTTAACTTTTTATTAGCAATTCAAAGAACCTTGAAAAAAAGTTTTACCATTTGAACTGTTGCACGATGTAGGAATTGCATCACAGAAAAATGAACAGCATCCAACCTCTGCACATTCCTTGATTCTCCAAGTTTATTTCCTTGATTCTCTGAGTTCTTCTGATACAAACTACAGTAAACCTTGAAAGCCTCCTCCTCCTACTCCTCCTCATCATCTCATTGTCTTTCTGGAAGAAGAAGGGTCTTGTCAGTTATCTTACTACTGCAGAAGATGGCAACATACCTCCTGCTCTTAAAAAAAAAAAGTGAAATAGGAGGAACCATTTTACACTTCTAGTTTGTATAATACATACTGTAGCCTGAGTCTGGGTTAAACTACATATGACAGGTCAGCCTAAAAGGGAGATGTATGTACTTGGTTGTTTGAACTGGAGACACCACTGGGAAGAAGGCACTTAACTCTTACTCTGCAAAATCATTCTCCTAACTTCATGCCTACCCTCACCACTAGCCTTCCTATGGTGACTTTCTGAATTATGGAGTGTGAATAATAATTGAAAACTGTAAAAGAACCCTAGTATTTCTATGCATTTCAGAGAAAAAACTGTTGAAATTATTCATTGTTGCACACAAGATGAAATTGGGGATGATTTACTCACCTATATGATAACTTGACAAGTATGAGTGTTTGCATCTGCCTCTGGAGGTAGACAGCCATTGATGGTCAGTAGTATGGGTGGCTTGTTAGCTGTTCTTGATGTCTTTGCCCCAGCTTTCTTCTGCTTGCATCACTGTCTCTGGTTAGACTTGCTATTTGAACTGAAGTACGTGAGTTCTGTAGAGCCAGTCATGGCTTGATCATGGAGACCAGATTTTCATTCCCCACTCGGCCACAGAAACCCAGTGGGTGACCTTGGATGCATCACACATTTTCAGCACCCAGAAAAGCCCATAATAGGTTCACCTTAGGGTTGCCATAAGTCAGAAATAACTTGAAGGCACACAACAACAGCAGCAACAACAACAAAAACATGATTTCTAAGAGCTGAATCATTGGGCCTGAAATGGGTGAAATTCTCCCTCTGGAAGTGCTAGAAGTGGAGAAAGACAAAGAACTGAAGGAGAATTAATCCTGCAGGAGATAGATGGAGAATTCTTATGATTGTTTAGTGGAGATTTAAACTAAAAGTCTTTTACAGTAGTCAATAAACCACCATCTCACAGAGATAACACTAACAAATATGCAATACAATGAATAGAGATACAACGAACAGGCTATTAAAGCAAGTGGAATGCAAATATTAAGTAGTAGTAATACCAACAGCAACAGCAGTAGTATGAATATGTAGATTGAGGTCTGAACAGTGAAGAAACAACTACAAAAATATGAGCATTTTTTTAAAAAAGCAATCTTATTTTATTATGGAAGTATCCCCAATGTAGCATGCATTTTCAGTTACACTAAACAGTGTTTGTAGATAAGTTAAAACCAACCCCCCCCAAAAAAACCCCTCTTGCTATATGCTGTAGCTACAAAGCAGCCTCATCAATTTCTTTGTTCAATAAGAACTTCTGTAGTTTTGTTTTGTCCCTGCTGGAACTCATGCACCAGCATGGAGGAATGTCTTCTGTTTTAAGATCTTTTCTTTAACTCAGGAGACTCATTATTTTTTGTCTTTAGGCTTTTGAGAACAATTCCTGTATTTACCAGCTACTGGTTAAGTTCTATATCACCAGGGCTCCTTTCTCCAGTGAGAAGAGACTAATGTAAATTTTCAGAGTTGAATTATAGTAACTAATGTTTTGGGTTTGAAGAAGAAGAAGAAGAAGAAGAAGAAGAAGAAGAAGTCATCTGTGGCTGAATACAAATAAGTTTTTGGTTGTTGTTTACTTAGTTTAACATTTGTGTGTGTGAGACTCGTTTTCATTTGCATGACATTCTACTGAATTTGATCCCTAAATAGGTCATGCAGTACCCACTGGTGCTAATCTGAGGTGGTGGTTCAGAATATGCTTTTATCAAGTGTTGACATTGCTTTATTGGTTACCACTATGCTTGAATTTTCTCCAGTTTGTCCTCTTCAGCTTACATAGCTGAATGAGGGTGTAGGGAGTGGAATTATCCTTTAAAGGCATGCATATGTGGAAGCCATTAGTTGCCAGTCTAGATTTAAATGTTGTTCTTGTGAGCACTAAATTGGCTGTTGCCATACCTGTTCCTTGAACAACTTAAAGAGAGAACACAGAGGGTAGATTCACTCAGCTTTTTGTTCCCCTCTCGAAGGGCAATGCCATATTGAATATATCTTTCTGGATGGGTGCAACACATGTTTGTCTCATTAATGGCGTGAGACATTTACTTAGTTTTAAATGTTTGTTTTCCAAACTTTAGGTATGTTTCCAGGGCAGTTTATAGAAATGCATCGTTTTAAAAAAGTTAAAAAATAAAATCGAGAAAAACACATGGAAACAATCCCAGCAGCCACTGACAACAGTTAACTTCTAACATCTGGCAAGTGAAAACAACTTTGCAATGCCACTCACTCCTCCTCTCTCATTGCTTACCTCAGGTGGTTATCACCTGGGAAAGAGCCTGTGAAAAATGAGCTCAGCACACATATGATTGGTGTGAGAGACAGTCTTTCCTTATATATACCTTGATCCCAAGGTTTTATAGATAAATACTGACATTTTCAGTCATTCCTGAAAGTAAATTCAAAGATAGTGACATTCTTCAAGGACCTTTTTAAAAAAATTTCAGTGCAGAAAGATTTTTTTTTATGGTCTTATAGGCTTACCAAAGTTGTTCAGTTGAACACATGTTCATCTCATGATTATATTCGTGGGATCCAGTGTTTATTCCATGTCTATGGCAAAAGTAAGTTTCAGATAGCTGCTGAATTGGAATCAGTTTGTAATTTTCCTTCCCATTGTTTCCATAACACGACTGTATTTTGTGCCATAATGAGAATGAAACTAGTGAACACTTTTCTCATGATCGGTAGACAGAATTCATGGTTTAAATAAACACTGAAAACCTTATTCAAGACCTCTAAGTATGGAACAAAAGAAAAAGGTCTCAGCTACTGTCTGACTGGTCCAGCAACATCAAGGGCAAAAACTGCATTGTACATTTGAGATGCTTTTGATTCATTTGTTTCCCTTGGATGATGGTAACAGGCACATCAGTTTTGTGGGGAAACCAGTAAACAGTTGGAATAAATCCATTCATATGATGGGTGTTTAGGACTGGAAGAATGGGAATCTACACTAAAGAACTGGTCTCTCTTGCCATCTGTCCATTTGGCTCCCTGAAAACCTGACACAACAGCTTCCCTGAAAACCAGCTGGCAAGAGATACTAGAATACACTTTGGCTGTCAGCCTTCTTCTTTGGAAAAGAGTTTGTCAGTTTATGACAATAAAGAGAAAATACTGAAGTACCCAATGAAATGAATTAACATTTGTTAAGACAAATGTTAAGTCTGGATCTAAGGAAGGATTCATAGCCACTGACATAGTAAGGTCTGAATTTTCATTTGTAAGCCAACATGCTGAGAATATTTTATAGTTGTTAGAGTCCTTGTTCCTCTTATTTGCATCTTTTCCCTAGCTACTGATTTATAGGGAGGTTCTTGCAATCTAAGCATTGTCAGCCCTGGTTAGTACTTAGATGGGAGACCTGTAATGAATACCAGGTGCTGTAGGCTATATTTCAGAGTAAGGAACTGGCAAAATCACTTCTAAGTATTCCTTGCCTAAGAAAGTCCATGAAATTTATAATTCTACATGCAACTTGAAGGCATACCCACACACACATGCACACATAGGATGCCACATATAACAGGGAAGATTTGTGTGAGCTGTTTGGGACTTTCAAAATTTGTGTGGTACTCTGTATGAAACCAAGCACAAGCCATTTAATGCATGAACAGGTAACCTGTGGACCTCAGGACATCTGGGACTATAACTTTGGCATGATAGTGCTAGATGAGGTTCATCAGACTTGTAGCCCAAAGCACCTGAGGGCCAAATTTCCTTTGCCTGTAATTTAATAAATCAAACATGACAGTTTGAGAAACTTTGTGTGCACAGGTGTCTTTACAAAGCATGGTATAACTTATATGTGAAGTCTATACTACTTGTTTTGAATCAAAAGGCCATAAATGGGATGCTACATACTCAACCCCAGAACTTTCCTTTCCTCCCCATTTTGATGGAAACTATAATGGACAATTTCTAAGGCTTTCTTTCTATCACTTTTTTATAATATTTAAAGGGTGGCACTCAACAGTATTTTTGCAGAAAGTGCTTCTGTTCACTCAAAGTATTATAGTGGTGATTGAGGCGGAGGTAGTGTGCCTTCAGGTCATTATTGATTTATGGTGACCCTAAGGCAAACCTATCACAGGATTTTCTTGGCATGATTAGTTCAGAGGGGATTTGCTTTTGTTTTCCACTGAGGCTGAGAGACTATGCTTAAGGTCACTCAATGGGTTTCCATGACCAACTATAGATTTGAACCCTGGTCTCCAGCATCATAGTCTAACAGTCAAACCACCACCTCATGCCAACTGTCACTAAGTAAGACCTCAACATTTTACAACATCTCTCATCTCTTCCACACTGCAATCTATTCCATTCTGTCTGGACGATGCCACAAGATTCAGGAGCAGCTTTTTCTAGGATACCAGCTGTGGGTGGAGTGTTTGATTACTTCAGGATAGCCAAATCCTGGATATCCTGCCTTGCTGAAAGCAGGAGTGCTTTCTGTTGAGTACATAGAAGTCACTGGATACAAACCAAGGGAAGTCCATATTTTTCATAGTCACTGATTTCAAAATGTTGCCCTTGAGTAGAAGTGGGCAAGTTCCTGGGACCTGAAGACCATTTTTCCAGCCGCAAAACTCTCCAAAGGCTTTACCAGTCTCTCCAAATAAATCTGGAAGTGACTAGAAAGTAACTTCAGATATGCATGTGTTTGAGTTTCAAAAGAGGAGAATAATATGACCTAGATAATTCTTCAGTTTTTGATTTTTTTTAATAGTGAATGGTGATGATGAGGATAGACTATATGACTTTTACAGCTACCAGCTGGTGTAGACCCATTCAACAATTGCTGAAATCAATACTTGTATAAATACCATTGGGTTGATATATTTACTCTGTTTGGGACTAATAATTGGGTTTTGGCCAAAATAATTCCAATATTGTCTTCAGATTTCTAGCATTCATATTTCTTTTCCAATCTGAGGCATGCTTGGTCATGAAAATCTGGGTCTTTCAAATTGCATTAGAATTTAAAGGAAAACTCTCTTTTTTTGCCCCCTTTGAACTTATTGGAAATCGTTGTTTCTTCTCATCACAGAGTAAATGTTCACTTGATAGAATTAAGTCAATAAAAGATCTTCAACCAGAACTCCCTACAGGAAAAAAAGTGTACAAAAATTGCTTTGCAGAGGAAAGAAACTATTTTTAAAGAAACTGACCAGAGGTTAAGTATACAGAAATAAGATCCCTGTCTCAGCAAATACTTCTGAAACTTAAAAAGAGCTGAAGTCAGAATGTGTGAACAAAGTAAAGCAATCTCTCTTAATTAAGGTATTAGGAATAAACCATTCTGAGAGAAACTAAAAGAAGAGAAGTTGGCATGTGTACCAAATCTTCTAAACAAGTTGTATGAGGATTAAAAAAAACTTTAGTGCAAGGCATTGTTGGAAAATGGACACTGGGGTTCAAAATGAGGATCTCTAGACACCTGAAATCTTTAGCTGAACAGTGCATCAGGCCATCAGTATGTTTACTAGAGATGAAGTTTTTCAAGCAGGAATAGATAGCTGCAGGAGTTGAATGAAAAATAAGCAAGTAAGTAGTACAATTATCAGCAACAGATTAAGAGTCAACTAGTTCATCTGCTCTAGTCTCTTTTGATTGGTTATACAGGCACTTGACATTCATAAAAAAGGACTCATCCATTCAGAGAAGGAACTTGGATCCAACATAGGTTTCCACAAAAGGAAGTGAGGGGGGAATATGTTTCCCACCTCCAGTTGCAAAAAACACTTTTTATTTTTCTTCTGGAGGGTCATCTAAATCTCTGGATGAAGTTCTAGGGACTCTGAAGGACTGTAGGATGATCTAATCTCTAGGATCTGAGGGCATTCTGTTCCAGGTGTGGAGCACTGCTGGTGGAACACTGCTCATGTTCCCACAGTGGCCAAGCAGACACCCCTAAGAAGTGTACAACCGTGAGATAAATATAATTAGTTGCTGAGATCATGCTATGCAGCAAGGGACACCAAGGGACACACTGCCTCTAATATTGAAAGAAATACATAGCAAACATGACTAGCAGCCACCAGTAATCATATCCTCTATGAATTTGTCTAATCTTCTTTTTAAAACATTTCTGAAGAAGGTGACCATCATGATACGATGGCATTGTGTATATCTTGGGTAAACTTTTGTATTTTGTTCTTTTACTGTTTTAACAATTCTGCTAGTCCCTGCAATTAGGATGTAATGGAGGGTGGGTGGACAGGAATTCCAGAACATTGATATCTAGTCTAGTTACCAGTTTGCTGATTTTATAATGCTTTTTCTGAATCATTTATTTCCCCTGACTTGCCTTCTAGTTCTTGCTGTCATCCTAGTTTCTCTAGTTTTTCATTCCTTCCAGAGTTAATTCTCACAGATTAGTGCCACTGAAATAGCTGTCATCCTGGTAATTCCACTTGAAAGCCAAATCTTTCACCAAACTTATAAACTTATTATCACTGAAAAGTTTAGACCAAGAGTGGGAATTGTGCAGTCCTTCAGATGTTGTCCTCACCATTGGCTATGCTAGCAAGGACTGGTGTAATTTGCCATCCAACAAAATCTGGAGGATAACACAATACCACAGTATCAATTAATAAAAAGTGCATATTTGCAATTGTTAGTCTCAACTAGAGTAAACTCTTTGAACCAATCGAACTTACATAAGTGTTGATTTCATAAGTCCAATTGATTCAGTGGATCTACTCTAGTTGGAATTAACAATTTGATTTGGCCAAACAAGTTTAAGCTTCTCTTATGTAAAGGTGGTTTAGATTTTTTTTTAAAAGATCAGAATAATAGAAATCTAATATTTAGTATGTGAGTCAAAATGTTTATAAATGGGTAACATAATTGTTAAATTTACATAGAATTAGGTCATCATTCTCTGCACCATTATTTAGGAGTAAGCCACTGCTCGGTGGGAATTAATTCTGAATAAACATGCATACACTCAAACTTCACAGAACACTGACTTTGCTGTGTTGAATATTCCCAGTTTTCTTGAGCACAGTTGTTCATAGCTTCCACACAAAATGTTTCTGGCATTATTAATTTGGAAAATACACTTGAAATATCACATAAATGGTTTACTAGTATTTAATTCCTTAAAGCTCACAAACCTCAATTTTCCTGTACATTTTCAGTCTGGGAAACACTGTGGCATATGGTTCGCTGTCACTGAAATTTTCCTAACTGACTGCTAGAATATTTCCTTTGCCATAAAATGCCATTATTTAGCATGATCCTGGCTCCCTACAAACATAGTCATGCACATGAAATTTGTAAATGAGAGATGTTCATCGCTGCAGCTGCTCATTCTGCCACTAGAGGATGAACCAGATGGTGAAAAAATGGTTGATACACAACATTCTGTCATAAACAGGGGCTATGTAAAGTCTTTGGAACCAGTTGTAGTACTTTAAAATGATGACGGGAGGAAAAGTTCTGAAAGCTAAGCCTGTCTCTGCGCAGGAAAGTAAGATTAGCAGCCATATTTAGAAAATATACTTTCACTTTAGGATGTGGAAATTCAAAAACTCACTCTCATTCCCTAATCTCTGAGACTCTAGCTACACAGGACATTGATAGGATTAGCAACAATGTTACAATTTTTACAGGGCTGGGAAAATTTGCTTTTTGAGACTACAGTTCCCACAATCCCCAAACTAGCATGACAGTGATCATGCTGAAAGGAGAGTTGTACAAAAAGGGTGACTTTTTCAAGACACTGTTATTTGGACATCAAGACCAAGATTATAGTTGTACCTTAAGAGAGATTAAATGTGATCAGAATTGGTGAACTTTTCCAAGCTCTGCATTTTTAAAAAAAAGATTAAATGGTACATAAAAGGGACACAAAATTATGATCAATACCAAAGAACACAAGGAGGTTTATGCATTTCCCCCCTAAGTAGTGCAGCCATTAGCATTAGAGAGAAAAAAACCCCACGCTTCAGCATGCCGGACAGAAGATTATGGCACCCTATGGATGGTATTTAATTGTTACAATCCTACAATGAGATTACCAGTTACTTCATTAATAGACATATATCACAAATTCCACTGCCTCCATCTTTATGACTCTTCTCTTATACACTCACCTGACCTGCCATTGCAATGTGAAAAGCTCAGAACCAAACACATTGTTATTGTTGCTGAATACCAGCCATGAGGGTAAGCATGCTCTCGGCTACACAAATGACATCAAAAAGGGCCAACACCTTCTATTAGGCAGAATAAGGCAACAGTCTCAGGGGTCACATTCTGAGGAGCAGAAGTGGTCCTCCCTCATTTCTCTTTCTGGGGAAGCAAACTGCATGTACCACGTCCTCTGTCCCTTACCCCTAAAATAGCTTGCCATTTTTAGGTGTGGTGAAAGTAAGAAATTGGCATGTTGACCTCACCATTATTTATGAATGAGACTGAAAGTTCAGTCTGTATCTATTCACAGATCGTTATGATCTGCATGTACATTCACAGGATATTTTCTTACTATCAGCGTTGAAGTAAGATTCAGTGGCCAGTCAAACTGGTTTCTGCACGGGGAGTGAGGGCATCTTATTCTCTGTTTCAAGCAAGAAATTGTCTCAGGGCCACCAGGATACCAAGAAATGGGATGTTTCCTCTTTACTAAGACATATTCTTAGGAATTTACGAAGTTGAATACAGGAAGCTGCAAGAAGTATGACGTTGCCCATTTCCACACAAGACTGTTATAGCGATATGATTCCACTTTCAACATCCTATGGAATCCTGGAGTTTGCAGTTAGGGAGGGGCCTTTAAAATTCTCAGCCAGAGAGCTCTTTGGCCTCAGTAAACTACAAACCCCAGAATTCCACAGAATGTTGAAAGTGGACTAATAGTATTATAACAGTATCTAGGTCAGTATTTCAGATCTAAAATGTTAACTGTTTCATTCTCACAGGTGCAGACAGATAATTAAAGCAGGTTGCTCCCCACTGCTGGAAAAAATGAATGTATTTGAATGTCCCAAAGTGTTTTCTCCCCACTATTGGAAAAAGTAGTTCCCCCGTTTCCATATATGAACTTCCTAAAGTGTTCTGCTGGAATTGTTTTGTTGAGAAAAACATGTGTTTTATTATTCAGAAAACAGTTTTCTGGAGTATGGCATCCATTTTCTGCACAGAAAACAGTTTTATTATTGTTATTATTTGTGTGCAAAAAAAACTCAAGTTCTTCCTCTGCAGAACAATTCTAGCACAACATTTTGGGACATCGAATACCTGGAGAAAACTGCACAAAATTCTGGCCAGTCTATTATTCTTACCAACGAGGTTTCCTATCTGCTGAGAACCTCTGTTTTTCAACCTGGGAATGAGTAGTTGTTAACATTCCTTCCATTTTTACTCTATACTGTATTTATATTTGCTGAGATTTCAAGTAGAAGTCTTTCCCAGGCTCACCTGCAGAAATCAAGGATTTACCTTAAGGCTGTTTGCATGCAAAATGATGGCCCTTTTTGTTAGGTTTGTTTTGACATTAACAAGATTAAGCAATTAGAGCACACCGTTGAGAGGCTTGCAGACTGCGTGATGTGCCTTGGCATGTTACCAAAGCACAGAAACATTTGTTCTATCATTGGTGGTAGAATTGTGGAAGTATTATCACAGCTGTTCAACAATTATTGATCAACTATTTTAACCCCACATACCTGCCTTCAGGTAACAAGGAGAATTTGAGGATGGGGTGGTGGGGAAGGAAAGATGTTACTAAAAGCTGAAATCCTTGTCATGGATTAAATATTTGGAGGTAAGAGAAGCTTCACCACTGATTGGCAAATAGCCATGAAGTCAAATATCTAGATTTGTCATAACAAATGCTGCTGAAGGGTCACTCTGCCACCTATAATTAGAGTCAATGAGGTTATTTCTAAAAGTATTTCTAATGTGAATCTAAAGTAGAAACTCAGGATTTAAGAGATATAGTAATTAAAACATTTGCCTTTTCTTAGGAATAAAATTAACCAAAAATGGTTTTTGTGACAGTTTTTTTGCCCACAGTTGCCAGTACATTGCCCTAGTAGAGTCTCCAAAGAAACAGTGACACCTCTCTACAAAAGAACCAAAAGAAAACAAGAGAGGGGAAAACTCTAAATACATTTATCAGCAAAGTATTAATGAACCAATAACTAATAGTACATAAGGAAATACAAAATAACAGAAGAATATAGGTGATAAAGCCAGCCAGCATGGTTTAGTGGATTGAGTGTTAGACTATGGCCATTTCCACACTAGCCTGTTATAGCACGATGATTCCACTTTCAACATCCTCTGGAATCCTGGGGTTTGCAGTTTCGGGAGGGGCTGGCCAGCCCCTCCCGAAACTGCAAACCCCAGGATTCCAGAGGATGTTGAAAGTGGAATCATCGCACTATAACAGGCTAGTGCGGAAATGGCCTATGATCCTAGAGACTAAGGATCGATTCCCAGTTTGACCATGGAAACCCATGGGTGACCCTGGGTACATCACATACTCTCAACCCCAGAAAACCCCATAATTGCTTTACTTTGGGGTCACCATAAGTTGGAAATGACTTGAAGGCACACAACGACAACAACATAGGAAATACAATGATATGATAAATAACAATCTTAAGGATCTATACAGGCAGATAGTAACTATGTAATAGGAGAAGCTTCAGATTCCAATAAATAGTCCTTAACCTACACATGGGATTCCATGGTTAGGTTTATAGCTACACTAATATCGAAATCTATTCAAATCCATATGTAAGCTAGACAAGCATCCTGCTTTTTTCATCCCGGCAGTATTGTTAGGACTTGGAGCAATTCACTTTTCATTTTGCAAAAGAGCTTTTTAAAAATGCGACTCCTCACAGTATTTGCAGAGACAGAGGACAAAATGCAAAGGCTTCTAGTCTACTATATGTAAGCTTAGTATTGACTGACATTAATGCCTTAAGGCTGTTGACTATACTCTTTAGTTACACACACCGGACAAAATGTTCATACCAAACAGCATGAGCATCATTTTGCCTGTGTTAAAACCTTCAAAAGCCAAAGACAAGAATAATGAAATTCAGAACCATTTCTACACCCATGATGTTGTCATTCAAGCTTCAGCCAAAAATGGTTTGTTGTTTACATGTTTAGCTGGTTTTATTGTATTTCATTAGATATTATTTGTGATTTTAGAGTTATGATTTTAACTATGTTTTATGGAATTTGTTAGCCACTTAGGGCTTCTCAAGAAAAATAAAGCAAGATACAAAATGAATTGACAGGTAAATATCTTAAAACTGGAGGTTTTCTGAGTCATGTTTTATGAAACTGTTGTTATAGTATAAGAATGATACAAATAAAGTGCAGAGAAGAGTATATCTTGCTATACAAGTCTGCTAAAATTTTAAGTCTTCAAGAGAGGGCTTTCTCTTGGTCTCACCACTGTCATGGGTACCTCTGGTAAAGACTCAGGAGAGAACTTTCTTAGCAGATCCTTCTAGACTATGGGGCTATTATTCAAAGGAGACTCACTTGGCCCCTACTCTACTCTCTTTTCACTAGCAGGTGAAGACCTTCTTATTTAAACAGGACTTCAGCTTTTAACTCATTGGGGTAGTGCAACCCACATGCTCATTCTTAAGATGCAATAAAGTATTATTACATATTACAACTGTTCTAAATGAATGTTTTTAAATGAATTGTTGCTTAATGTTTTTTTAATTTTTGTATTTCTGGTTGTTTTAGCTGTCTTCTTTCTAACATACAGTGTAATTCACTTTGGGTCTCATACACGAGAAAAGTGGTCTGTACAGTAGGTACATATAAAATCATTAAATGTTTCTCTCCACAAAAGACCCTTAATTAAAGGCGAACAAATTTTATGGGCTGGAGAAAAGCCAGACTGCTTTCTGCTTCCACATATGCAGGAAAGCAATATTTGCATGCCTGTTGTCATTTGAAACTCTTTCCACCCTTAAAAAAAAATCCCTATATACTTCACTGCTTGACCACATAAAGGCTTCTGTCCCTCTCTAGCCAACAGCCCCTGCTATTCTACTATTTGTGCAGTTCCCCCTGTGTGCTCATACTGGAAGCCAAATCGTGTAGACTGCTACCATTAAAGGACCACACTCTTTATGGGATTCATGGAAAACGGAGAGAAAGAAAATATTTGTTTGTTGTTATATGCCTTCAAGACAACTCTGACTAGTGGTAACCCTATCATACACTTTCCTTGGCAAGACTTATTCAGAAGAGATTTCCGATTGCCTTCTTCTAAGGCTGAGGCAATGGGACTTGCTCAAAGTCACCCAGAGGGTTTGCATGGCTGAGTGGTCTCCTGAAGTCCTAGGGCAACACCTTGCTGGCTCTTAATAAAATATTTATCTAACTCAAGTTGCTGGGGGAGCAATCAGAGAAGAAACACTGCAGTTCTTATTACAGTTATTGGTGGAAGAACATGAAACATTATCAGAATGTTTCCTTTTTAATGCAGCCTTATTGATATTTGCTTGTTGTTATTTTTTTTAACTATTATTAATTAAGGCAACTTTGGGGTGTGTGAAATGCTGTAAGGTCCATAGGGAGCAATAATTTTATGAAGCTGATAATCCGTGAGGTTGGTCCTTTGCCTTGCGTCTAATATATTTTTGGAAACCTGCTGCTGCTGTTGCAAAAGTTGCCATTTATGTGAGCCCATCAGAAGACCTGAAATGAGGGCTTTACCTAAGATCATAAGTCTGCTGCTGAGCTAACACACTGTAAAGATACTTAACAAAGATGTACCAATTATAAGCTTCCTTTCAAGCCCTCTAGAGAGGAAACAGAGTTACACAACAGCTTTCTGAGGATCCTTCACTTGTTTCCATAAGCAAATTTAAAGCTGATAACCCTCACACAAGGGGATTAATTAATAGCTTTGCATTAAGAAGATTTGAAAGGGTAATAAATAACTGCAGAAGGTTTGATAGCTGACCTTCCTTCTACCTCCCACACTGTAGAGCAAAAAGGGTCACACTAATTGGGCTAATTTTGTGCTCTGACTTCATCCATTCAGGTTTATTGGATTGTTTTCTAGTCTGATCCTGATTTATTTACTTTAAAATTGTACACTTTGTATTTTATGATGAGCTCCTCACAGATCATTTAAAAGAATCATAGAAAATGATACAATATGTAATACTAAAACCAACATCAATTAAAAAAATACTGTGAGCCAGCCTAAAATCAAAGGCTTTATTCCACATACACCCCAACTCATCAGGACCCATTTCAAACCACTGGAGAATGTACTTGACAGTATTTTCAGGGAAGGGAGGGTGAACAATGTGGAGATACCACTGATAAGTCCTTGTCTTCACAATGCAGTTTAGGACTTGAAATATCAGTCCAACTTTTTTAAAATCATGGTTTTAAATTTATTGTTACTTAATCTGTTTGTAACTTTTGTAAAACAAGGCTTTAATTTTTTCTGGAAATTTTCTGGAAACCTCCTTGGAACCTATCCTGGAAGAAAAGTGGGGTATAAATTAAATAAATAAATAAATGCCTGGAAATAAATCATTACCCAATATAACTGTTGTAGGATTGTTATGACATGAGAAGGAAGTCCCGCTTTTACTGGCATACAGCTGACCACATTTTGTACTAAATGAAGTTTCTGAATAGTCCTAAAAGGCAACCCATGAAGAAGATATTACAGTGGTCTCATTGGTATGAATTAGGTCATATGTGATAGAAATTAGGTCTGTTGTTGTTTTTATGTGCCTTCAAGCCACTTCCAACTTATGGGGACCCTTAGATGAACTTGTCATGGGGTTTTCTGGGGCTGAGAGTATGTGAAATGCCCAAGATCACCCAGTGAGTTTCCACGGCCAAGAGAGGAATTGAATGGTCTCCAGGGTTAAACTCCAACACTCAATGCACTACAGCATGCTAGCTCTCATGGAAGTTAGATGTACTCATGCTAACATCACAGTGGTTGAACCAAGATTTCCCCCTGTACCTCCTCAGTAGCATGGGGCTTGGGGACACCTTGTTGACTTAGAACCATCAATAGCCACTGGTAGCTTTATTTCCTGTTTTGTTACTTGAAAAAAAAATCCACCATAACATAATGTTGTGCGTAACGTTCCACCTCCGTGTAATGGTTATGACAACTTCAGCACAGACAGCAGAAAATGTGAACACAACATAAATATGAATAATATCTCTACCAATATATAAGCTGCGGGGTTTTGATTCCAGAGTTGTATATTCATTGTTACAAGGGACCCCTCGTTCCTTGGTGCTCCCATATTTTTCCTTTACTTCATTCCCTTGCATTTATTAGAACATTTTTAGTTGCTGAATGCCAATGTAAGTGAATAAAGAAATCTGTAAAGGTCAGCAAATGTGCAATTAAAATTTCTACACGATTGGTCTATGGAAAAACGTTCTTGTTTCTCTTAATACTTAGCAGGTGACTTTTAACAAGTTTTTTTATATATGTATATAAAATGTCATTTTCACTAAGTTTCATAGAACACTGCCACAATATTCTAGGACTATATGGATTAGTTCCCAGCCAACAAAGCCAGAATTAAAAGCTACAGCTGAGCTTTGACAGAAAATATTGGTGCCAATTTTTTTTGCTGGAATGTGTTGCATGCTTGAAAGACTCTTGAAACAGAATGAGTGTTAAAATGATTTAGTAAGGAGAGGCAATGTTGGTAACGTCTTGCAATGAAACAGAAGTTTGAATTTGTTTTAATAAATTGCTTCGGAGCTGGCCAATAAAGTTCAGTAGACAAAAATTTAGCCAGGCACATAAGACATTGATATGTTTGGATCTGGATGTGTCCAGGGCCGTTGGTAAATCCACCCTTTCTTTGACCTTTGTCAGAGTAGACTTCCAAGGATTTTTGAACTGCATGATCTCTTGACCTTGGTGGTAGTTGCAGTGCAACAACATCTGGAGACTCACAAGTTGGCCAACTATCATTGTGAACCATTATTCAGGGAGTGTTCCTTAACAGTACAACAGCACAATAACACAGAACTGTTCAAAACACTGCATTCTTAGTGCAATCACAATGAGTCACATGGGTACGGGTGGGGGATGGACCCAATTTTTTGAGGGAAACATGCTTCTAATTTTACTTACTTACTCTGCGCTGTCACTTAAGGGTGAATTAGTACTGGTGGTATCAACGTAAGCTGTTCACAATAGCAGGACAGGTTTCAGTTAGACTAACTGCACAAGGATGGATAAAAAAGTTTCCTGAGTGTTTTTCCCTCTTGGGTTTTAAGACTCAGATAGGGAAAAGGAAGCACTTTAAAGTACTGGGATTATGAGAGAAAGAGACAGGTCTTTAGGGGATATTTAGGGGAGACGGATGAAGGAAAATCTCCTGTAAGCTTGTTAAGATAAGGTTAGATAGCATAAAGGAATCCAATTATATTGCAGGACTCATTGGAAACAAGGCAACTAGGGAAAGTTCTAAAGCGGCTCCTGTCATAGGCCATTTCCGCACTACACCGTTATAGCGCTATTATTCTACTTTCTACATCCTGTGGAATTCTGGGGTTTGTAGTTTACTGAGGCCAAAGAGCTCTCTGGCAGAGATTTCTAAATGATCTTCTCTAAACTGTCAACCCCAGGATTCCATAAGATGAAGGTGGAATAGTAACACTATAACAGTATAGTGCAGAAATGGCCATAGTCAACTCCCATTGGAGCCTTGAAAAGTTATTTTGGATATCTAATTCCTAGAATCCTCTAGCCAGTATAGTCACTGATCACACTGGCTTGGGAATTTGGGGAGTTTTAGTCCAGGGAAAGTCATTATTATGGGCTTTGATTTTCAGATAGTTTGCAATACTCATTTCAGATCTCTCCTGTAGGTCTTGAACAAAATAGCGGTCCCAGTGGTCCCATTACAAACTTGTAATCACCTTTTATCTGGGTGTAGACACAATTCATGGAAGTGAATTCTTTCTTTTTAAAAATTGAAAATGAACTGGCTTCAATAAGCTGTTCCATTGGTATGAGTGAGTCTGCTATAAGTAAGACTGAGCCCAGATCCAGTCCATTGTATTTAAAATCTTTGTTAGCAGCTTGAACAGAAATGTTGTCATCTTTCTTGTCATTTTGTATGGAAGAGCCTCAAATATGTGTGCACAGCTTCCCAACCAACATGGCAAGAGTGAAAAACATTTGGCCATCCAGATGTTCTTGGACTGAAACTCCCATTAATCCCAACCAGCATAACTAGTGGTGGGGAGTGATTAGTCTGACATCTGGTGATCCACACATTCACCATTCCTAGTCTAGGGTTTCACTTTTTCCATAATATTGATTATTACCACCTGTCCCTTATACAGGAGACATCTGGTTAGCTTCCAAAGAACTATCTTCCACACATCAACACATCCTCTGTCTGTATTCGGAGGCTGAACGACAGTGAAGAGATCAGTCCCATATCATGAATGTTAACAAAGGAATATAATCATCACTTGGTTAATACTGAGGAGTTAGATTAAAATGAGCACTTGAAACTGGGAATTCTCAGTATCTTGCTACCAATTATCAGCTGCCTCTAGCCTCCCCAAGTGCCTCATTCTTCTTGTCTATTTCAGAGAGTTTTTCCCCATTCTTTACATGCTGACAGCACAAATGAGGAAGCAGATAAGAACTGAAGTAAAGTGATGGTTACATCAGACAAGGGGAATTACATTTAACAAGGAAATGATGTTTTAATACCTATTGCCTGGTGGGGATCATTGTGTGCAGCTACAAAAATTGTCAAAAGCGATTTTAGATTGACTTTTTTCCTTTTTTGCTCTGGTAATAACTGAGAGCAACTGCACTACCTAAAGAAAACCAAAGGCAGAAAAATAGTACTTTCAGAAGCTAAATGGAAATGCCACCTGAAACCCAGGAATTCTAGTGAACATTTCTCTCAGTTAATTGAGGAAAGGGAATGACCACTTCTGAGATAGTGAAATCCTTTCAAAATGTCAGACAAGCTTATGGTATTTATTGTTTATTATACTTTTCGACAGCCTGATAAAAGTGTTCTCAAGGTAGTGTGCAGTACACTAAAAATTAAAATGCAAACAATAAGACAAAGACTAGAGATGGGGCATACCAGTTAAGATAAAAACAGCAGAAAAGAATAAAAACACTATAGCATATAAAAAACATGATAAAATCAGCAACATAGGCCATTTCCGCATGGGGTAAGTAAAACGGTGCAGTGCGTCCTCCACAGAGGACGTCTGCACTTTGGAGCGGACTGGGTCCGAACTACTTACCATAGATCTGCACCTCAGTCCACTCTGGAACGACCCCAAGTGGTCCTCCAGCATGTTTTAGAAAGACCTGATTTTTTTGGTCTTTCAAAATGCTGGCGCGCGCCATTGTGTGCCTGCTCTCCAATGCAGATTCGCAGGCTTCCACCAATGCGAGTCTGCGATCTGCAGAGGGTGGGCTTTAGGCTGGCGAGCTTCAGTGGTTGGTCGAGACCCACGACCAACCGGAAGCCGCCATTTTGGATGCCGGAGCAGTGCAGATCTACGACCATGCACTGCTCCTCCTCACCCTGGACCGGACCGGACTGACAGAAGATCCGGTGAGTAGAGGCAGGGAGCGATTCCCCTGCCACGTGCAGAAATGGCCATAATGTAGGAATGCTTGATTTAGAAGCACTACAAACATTTCTTAAAATGCCTAAGGGAATAAAGATCATAACACAGATGGCAGGCAAATCTGGGCAGGGCAGTCCAAAGACAAGATGTCACCACTGGGAAGGCCCTCTCTTATAGTCAGGTGCTTCAGTTCATTTGTCGGGGGCACCTAACAAAGAAACTCAGAAGATGTCCAAATAAGTAGACATGGTGGGAATTTCTTATAGCATTATCAACCTTTAGTTCTGCTTTCCTCCCTATTGAGTCATCATAATTCTACCACTTCCTCCATAAAATTAGTGCTAGCTCTACAATAGCACAGGAAAAAAACCGCCAACATTTTATAAACAAAGATATATTTCCTTATTTAAATAAACACTAGTATACTAACCTAAACTTATCTATTATTGCTATGTAATTTTGAAACTGGTTGGACTGTGTGTGGTAAGTTGCTCTTAGGAAAAATCGACCTGTAGAATCCAAATGACTTGAGCAAAACTAAAAAAAGATATGTTTCCTACAGTTGCGTCCCTCTTTTATTTCATCAGTTACTCAGGAAAAACCATTGTGTGGTCCATCATCACACAACCAAATGTTTTGGGCTTTAGCTTTTTAAGACAGACCAAGCACTTGTACAAGAATGCATAACCATTTTTGAACATAGCTATAAAAGAATGTTTATTCTGCTTGGTCAGCAGGGTTCCCCCTCCTTCCCCTCCCTCTCTCCTCCTCCTCCTCCTTCCCCCTCCCCCTCCCCTCCCCTTCTCCTCCTCTCCCCTCTCTCCTCCTCCCCCTCCCCTCCCCCTCCCCTCCCCCTTCTTCTTCTTCTTCTTCTTCTTCTTCTTCTTCTTCTTCTTCTTCTTCTTCTTCTTCCTGGTTATATGGAATTGCTGTTATTGTCTATTGTAAATTAAAGATAAAAACCGCTGAGAAAAGCAAAGTATCTATGCAGCTACCTTTTTTCCTAATAACACTGATAAAAGCATTAATAAATACCTAATATTTTTTCTAACTGCCACCTGTAATAACTAACTCTGTAACTGTTTCCTTAATGAGGGACCAACACCAACAAACTTCAATTAATTCAAATAACATAATTTGCCAAAGGTTATTTTTAACTTCAGGGCTAACTGGGGAATCTTGTGAGTAAGAAAAAAATTACTAGAAAAACCTAGAGAATTAATAACTTGACAAGATAGTACCATGCTCTGCATTTCAGAATTGGATGACATCTGTAGGCTGATAACACTTAGCTCTACTCCTTGTCATCAGAGTCATTTGGGGCTGTACAGGTGTTGAGCTCTAATGGAATGGGTGAGATCCAATAAACTGAACCCAAATCCTGATAAGATAGAAACTTTGTATAGTGGTAGTCTGTGAGTCTGGAAAAAGGTTGAATAGTTGGTTCAGGATGGGGTTGCAGTTCCTCTGATTGTTTAGGCAAGTAGTTTTAAAGCCCTCCAGGATGTATCTCTGGCTGGGAAGCTAGACAGACTTCCTGGTTTCCTAGGGCCAGCTTTGGCCATTTCTGCTCTACACTGTAATAATGCTATTATTCCACTTTCAACGTCCTGCAGAATCACGGGGTGTATAGTTTACTGAGGTCAAAGAGCCCTGGCTGAGAATTCTAAATGCCCCTCTCCAAACTGCAAACCCAAGAAAGTAGAGTAATAGCACTATAACAGTGTAGCGTGGAAATGGCCTTTGGCTGATCTGCCAGTTACAGCTCTTCCTGAATAGGGATAAGCAGGCCACGGCAATTTATAAACTTCAAGTTGAACTTCCGTAATGCACTCTGTAATGCACTCTATATGGAGCTGCTCTTGGAGATGACTTGGAGGCTGCAGCTAGTCCATTACCCAGCTGACATGGGGGGAACACGATAAAGAAACGACATGATATTGGTTTAAAAGAATTTCAGCAGTTGGCAATATGCTTCTGGTCTGAATTCAAGGTGCTAGTGATGAAAGTCAAAACTCTTGATACTCAAAGGAGTGTCTCTTGCTATATGTACTTTCTAATGCTGGAAGGTTTTCTGTCCTACAAGTAGCAGCAATGCAATGAGGACAAGGAAGGGTTTCTTCTCTGCTGTGGCACCTCCCTTTAGAGACGCAACTGGTAAGGATGCTGGCTTTGTGCCAGTGCCGAGTTAAAACATGACTTCTTGTTGACTTTGGAGTCTAAAGATCTTGCCCAAATCAATAGGTATATGGTTTTAAATTGCTTTAAATTGTTTTAGTTTTATATATTTTTAGACAGCTTGTATTGTTCATCTGTTTCTTTACTGTTGTAAACTGTTCTTGTTGGTACAGCATTCTAGTATCTTGCCGTACAGGACAGAATATAAATATTTTAAATAAATAAGCTTATACATTCCCCACAGCAGGGATCAGAACTATCTCTTACATCTACCAGCAAGGTGGACATTGTGAGTTTTTGAGAAAGAGGGCCTCACCAGCTAATCCTAAATAATGAGTCAGATTGGCTGGATCTCATTTGTACAGAGTGAAAGGGACCCAACACAAACCATTCAGGGTTTTAAAGTTAATGGCCAGCATTTTGAATTGGGCTCAAAATCAGTAGAGATGTATAAGATTGTGCTATAAAGTACAGGTAACTCGTTAGTATTTTGTTAATCTTCAATAGACATTTTTCTAAATGTAGTAAATGTCTGAAACATATTGATTAATATAATGCTATTTTTTAAAAAATCCCCACTCCACCTCATAACCCAGAATTAACACAGATATGAGGCAAAAAAGTGACAAGATATGAAGGAGAAGAGGAAGAGTCAGAGAGGGGAAAATGGGCTGGAAAGAGGACATGAGCAAACCATAGGATATACACAGGAATGGAAGGTCTTGGTATTCAAAGGCTAAAGCCAATGCTATGCTTCTGCCTGATTGCTAGTACGATGGAACTTACTTCTTCTCCCCAACAAGCTTACACGTAACCTGAAAACCAGCTCCTGAGAATTTCCTGTGTCTCCAGAACACTTGTTGGGTATGCCTGCCAAACTAGAGGAGGAGGGGAACCGTTCCAGTTCTATCCACAGAATAATCCGTTCGGGTGGAAAGAACTCTCTCAAAATCATTTAAGGTGCCATTATATTTAGTGGTGGCATCAGATCTATTAATCACAATTCCTTCTTGATTATAAGGTTCAAAAAAACCCTTTCTCTAGATTTTTTTCCATATAGCAAGTTCTCTATAATAATACAGTTGTCTTATTTGTCTGCTTTTCGGAGGCCATGCTATCTCTTTTGACCTTCCCACACTACATGTGTCCGTTTTATTGACACAATCAGACCATAAGTATCCATAAATCCCCCCATTCCCTTCATCTTAACTAATATGTGAATTTAGTATTCTGTGGGCATGTTCTCTGAGATTTTGTACAAGCTAACACCACAGGCACACCTTTAAATCGCTTGAATATCTTAATCCTGCAACAACCATATCCTGCGCTTCTTTCAAACCTGGGGGATTTCTACAATTTCAGGTCTCTAATCTTTTACCAGCACAGACATTATTGTCCCAGCATGATCTCAAATAGATCCAGTTCTTAATACCAATTTGAGAGACCGGGATGCACTCATAAACTTTTTTCTCTCCAAAGGCCTAGAAGAAAGGTTGGTGTATAAAATTCTAAAAGATATTCTGTACCAAGAGTGGCTTCACTGAAGTCATAGGCACATATATCTGGTCTTAATTTTCTAAACAAATGACTAAATATGTTTATCTTACCTCTAATTCTGGTGGCTTGAATAGCAGTAAGACAGAAAATAATATGTCACTCAAAGGATTGATTGGCTAGTTTATTTCCCACCCATCCACATGAATCCTAGATCACAAATTACTAATATTTTTCTAGACAGCCAATGTATCAACTGGATGTCAAATTAACAGCTGTCAAATTTCAGCAGTACACAGTTGACATTCTTTTAAACTACCACCATATGATTTAAATCAGAGTATTCAAGGATCTCACAGATGTAACCTCAGAGCTTCTGTTCCTAGGTTCTGAAAATTCTTGGAGAATAGACAAAATGCCATGAGACTGGAGTTGGACAAATGATGTCCTCATTTACAAAAGCAGGAAAAAAAGATCTAGAGGAGAAGATCCAGACATCTATGGACTGGACAGCTTGTTGGAATGCTGGAAAGATTCTAGAATGGATCATTAAGCAGCCAGGCTCTGAACATTAACAAAAAGTGCTACAATCACGAAAAGCCAGAATATTGTTCTGTAAAGGACAAGTCATGCCAGACGAACCTTGGCCATTTCCGCACTAGACTGTTATAGTGCTATTATTCCACTTTCAACATCCTATGCAATCCTGGGGTTTGCAGTTTAGTGAGGGGCTGGATGCCTGCGAAAAGGCCAAGTTGTTGCTCATCTTCTGCTTGCAAGTACTAAATACTCTGCTATTGTTTACATTTCTGACCAAAACTTAAGGGTGCATTGCCTCTCTGGAAGCCTTCCCAGCACTGTTTAATTTTTTTAAAAAAATGTTGTTCACAATCAGAATTCCAGTCACTTCTGGAGTTTTGTTATCTTTTGGAATATTTTTGAAATCTGGACAACCCACTAAGAGTCCCAGGGCAGTAAACTGGTCCCCAGACCTGCCTCAGTTGTCCATCTGCTATAATGCAATAGGAACACTTTCTATGCCAAAGAGGAGACAGTCTATCAGTGATAACATGATAATGGGTCATGCACATGTGAGCAAGCTTCTTAAATAATCACTGTTTTTAAAATGGGAATGAGGCAGAAAATACATGGAGAGGAGTAGAAAAAAACAAGTTGATTAAGGACCAAAACAGAACAGTAACAGCAGTTCCGGATATCCCTGTGGCAGAGTAGGATTATTGATTTTATTAAAGTTCCACAGAAACATTTACTTGGGGAATTATAAAGAAATGTATAGCTTATAATTGGAACAAAAAGGGTGGTAACAATACTGTTTGGCTGTGGTGATGACAGAGCTTCACTGTGGTGGAGTCTCTTTTCTCCGACAAGAATGGACAGAGTAGATCTGTAGATAAATTCACAGTAACATATAGCTGGAAGGGAGACCAAGGGCATACCAGTGCAGGAATTTACAGTTAAAGTACCTCTGAGAAGTGGTAATCCAGTCTTCATTTAAAGACCTCCAATGAAGGAGAATTCATTGTCCTCTGAGGCTGTCTACTGTACTGCCAAAGAGCTCTTACTGTCAGGAAGTTCTTTCTAATGCTTAGTTAGAATCTTTTTTCTGATAATTCAAATCTATTGGTTTGTGTCCTAGTCTCTGGAACAGCAGAAAATAACCTTGCTCCTTCTTCATGCTGCCTGTTCAGATATTTGAAAATGGTTGTCATGTTAGTTCTTAATCTACTCTTCTCCAAGCTAAACATACCCAGCTGCCTGAGTCGTTCTTCAGAGAGCTTATTTTCCAGAGATTTCACCATCTTGGTCTCTCCCTTCTGGACACATTCTAGCTTGTCAACATGCTTCCTGAACTATGGTTTCTTTCTTGATCGAAGACATTACTCAGGGTAGTGGGACTTAAGGAGAAAAGAATGGCTAAATCTTTGTCCTTTCTAGCTCAATTATTTACCTAGTTTTGTGAGAGTGATAAAAAAAATTGTTGCTATTTATTATTTAAAAGGAAATTTAAATTAATGGTTATATATTCAATGTGATCAGGAGTCAATTCTCACAGGACTGGAAGTGACACTGTTCCCAACATCAACAACATGTTAAGCTGGTATGGCTAGGATGGGGAGATGGGGTTATAGAATAACAGAAGAAAATTCTTCAAGTAATACTGGCAATTGATCACTCAACCCCCTTGAGTGTGGCATCATAACCTCCATTTTTAAGTCCCACTGATTTCAGGGAAAGGCATGCTAAACACCCTTCCAGTGTCAATCCTACCTTTGGGCCAGGGGAGAAGAAAGTGTGGTCCATAGGCTTCAGGCCTCAGGGCCTGTGTTTTTTTTTTTATAAAAAGATTCTTTCCTCCACCAAAATGTGACTTACAGGTCAGTTCCTATTGCAAAAATCTGACTCCTGGACCTAAAATGGGCCAGAGAGGGCCAAAATTGCCCCCATGCCCTGTAGGGGGTATTGTAGGACATTGAGGTGCATATGGAAGTGTCAGAGTGCTTGCTGTTCCTCCTGTGCTGCTCTGCCTTTCCATTATTTTTTTTCATGATAGAGTTGTGTCACACAACCTGTCCTGCAACCTCTAAACAGCTTTACTGCTCTGAGATGTGGTGTTGCTTATTTCACTTGACAGTCCTAAATGATGGCTTAACTTCCATTCCAATCAGCTTTGGGACATGGGATAGAGAGGAAACCATCTTTCCCTTTACCTTAGTATTAACATTCCAGGCCAGCCCTGTCTTTTCCATTTTGGAATCCATACAACATAAAATATTTAGCTTTGACAGGATCATCACTGAAATGGCTGGGTTGAATTCTGAAAACTCTGCAATACAAGCTACCAGATCAACTGTAATTATTTTATGTGCTACAAGAATAGTAATAAGATTAAAATCTCAAAGTGCCCATCCTATTCTCTTCCTCTAGGAGAAGACTTTGGCTATTTTGCCAATGCAAACTAGCATCAGTTCCACTGCACCCTATGGAAAATCCCTTACATTAGTGCTTAAACTCTACTGCACAAGGAAATTGTGGGAGTATGGATAGTACAGAAAAGTGTGTGAGAGAAATTATAGCTTCTCACACTCCTTAGTATTGTGAAGTTTTCAACTGGGAAATCAGTGAAGCTTATAAAATGCCCAGATGACAAAACTATCTAACTCTGGCCGAATTGCCTCATGTGTGATGATGCTTTTGTCTTGCAGGAGATTTAACTTAGTGCAAGCTAAATGTGTAGGTAGTACTGAACTTTTCATAAATTAGTAAGAATATGCTCATCACAGAATGGAAGGAACTGATTTTTAAGGAACTATTCTAATATCCTGTGAATTATGATATTTAGCTGGGATTTTTACATCTACCTCTAAACACATTCAATCCAGCTGATTTTATTCATGCAATTCTTTGAAGTGAATGAAAATAATCGGGTAAAGAAGAACAGCTATCCATATTTAATGCTAAATATATTCCATGGGCACTTTGTAAAATATGCCTTCCAACCCCTTATGACCTTGTCAACAAGATGCTATATAATGTCACAGCTTCTCTCTCCCCAGTTCCAGATAATATGAAAGTGATCTATAGAATCACCACCAGGACAGCTGTTCAATGAATAGATATATTATACAATAGGGTCTGTTAATGATTTCTCTTGACATGTTTGCAAAGTTGAACAGTCTGCTTTCTGACCACAGGAGACCAAAGGGCATCCTTCAATGGCAAAAAAACCCCCTGAGCAATAACTTCAAGAATTTCTCCTGCTACTAGCAACTCAAAATGTATTCCAGGAGTGAGAAAAGTTTTGAAAGCTTACTAACAGTGGACATTGTGAATAGGTGACCTCTTGATCCAGAGTTTTGAGCAACTGTGAATCATCACATTCTATACCTAGAATTGCAGCATCATGAGCACAAACACTCTGAACCTTCCCTGTGCATGCCGCCACCATTTAATATAATGAGATGCAAATATTCATGATTTCTGCTATTTATGGGGGTACCTGGAATGGAACCCCCACATATACAGAGGGTCCACTGTATGCAGATGTGGAGAAATTAGAGAGGGTGGTTCCCCACTCCATGACACTAGAATTCAAGGAATGATAAGAGATTCAGGACATAGTGGGTTTGTTATCTCAGGTAGCAGTGCTCTAAATCCTGTTGGAATCCTGTTGCACTTTTGAGACTCAGGCCCTTTTCGCAGCTTACCTGCGTCCAGCACAGTCGTACAGGGATCACGCGAGCAGCCTTTTCCACAAGGCACTTGCATCCCTGCTCCTCCTGCTTTACAGTAGCTGCCGGCTGGCAGGCAGGCACCATAAGGGCTCCGCTCTTCCTTCCGCAGCTCAGCCAGGTATTTTCCCAGGCTGCGCTGGGGGAGGAAGCGTGAGGGCCGTGGCTCCGGAGGCTCCACATGGACGGTAAGTGCATGTGGGGCCACGGAGCAATGCACGATCATGCATCAGTTTTGGCCAAAAGCCGAAAATGAAATATTGCACGATTGGTGCCTACTGGCTCCAGCAGTGTCACACGATTACAAGGACATCATGTGAAACGCTCCTTGCAATCGCATGACTCTCTGGAGGCCCTTTCGCATGACAAATGCCATGCGAAAAGGGCTTGAGAAAAAGAAATTTCTCTGTCTCAAAGGTACCATAGGATTCCTTTATATCTTTTTATGGCACACCAGAATAGCACATATATGTCTTTGGGTACTAAATCCTTTTGGTTAGCCCCAGCTGAAAAAAACATTCAAGCAACTGTTGAATGGTGAATCAGTGTATAGGTAAATTCCATTCATTCAGTGGGTCTACACTATTTGGAATTAACAATAAGATTCAGGCTACAGAGTGCAGTCTGCCCTGTGTCCCCTAAGTGGAGGATGCTGTCTGATTGTCAGTGCTGAAGAAGATTTGATCCATTTAGCTTTTGTACATGGAATTGGGAGAGGAGGGAGCATATACTGTCTTCTTCATCTCAGGCAGAAAAATACTGGGGACATCCCTAAACATGAGACAAAGGGATGACAGGTAAAAATGGAATTTTCTGTCATAATATACAGTGATAGTCACAAGAAAAGGTTTGTTTGTTTGTTTGTTTAATATTGTGCGTTCCTCTTAATATGGAATCCAAAGTGACTCATGATATGAGTTAAAACAAAATACAGTTAAAACCATGGACAACAGAAAAGTTTTAAAAACAATTACACAATCATACTAAACACATGAATTTAAAATAGTTTTTAAAATCCATTAAAATGATTTTAAAAAAACCCCTCAACGTCAGACAATTAACACTCATAGGCCTGAGTATACAGAAGGATCTTCGTGAAGAGATGATATTAAAAGGGGAACGGGGGATTACACAAATTCATGGAGAGTAAGGCTGTCAGAGATGACCTAAACACCCTACAGTCATCAGATCCCATCTGATTCCTGAATCTGAGCAGGGGTGGGAGACCGCCAACCAATACCAGCTGTGGTAGGCCATATTTCAGAGGAAGGAACTGTCAAAACCACCTCTCAGAATTCATCTCCTAAGAAAACCCTATGAAATCCATGGGGTCACTATCAGTTGACAGAGGAATTGAAGGCACATACACACACAAGACTATCAAGTCCTATTTATCAGGATGGCTACATGCTACTTTCTACTTGGCCGCAGTAGGAAACAGAATGCCAAAGTAAACATGCCTTCTAGCTGATTCAACAAGGCTCCTCTTATGTTACTCTGTTTTTCTGTCAAAAACTGGAAGTGCAGGGAAGATCCTTGTTGACACAGTATAGCATATAGAACCATTGTCCTTGAAGATAACATATTTTGTTTGCTTGTACATTTATTTAATTTTTTATATAAATTATATTAATAAAACACTTCAGTTATATTTCCAGAGTGGTTTACAAATGGAACAAAACAATTCCGATATAAATCTGACCAATATAACAGACAAAAAGCCACAATAAACTTTCAGGTATAAAGCAGAGCTGCAGACTCATTTGACAAAAATAAAATAAAAATTCCGACTGAGCTTGTTATTCAAGACTAAATGGGAATTTTTTAAATTGCCCACCATCATTTTGCTTCACTTGAATTCACTGGATCGTTTCGGTGATTCATGATGAGCACATTTAGCTGGGAGTTAGTCTCAGAAGAGACTTATTTCTGATTAGCCAGACACAGAATATGCTCAAGGCTAGATTATCAGTGGTCCTAATAGAGCAAATGCAGCGACAGGAGGAGCACCACAATGACATCATGTGATAGCACACATTGCGGACCGGCTTCAATGTGTCCCCACGCCAGGATGGGGCCATACTGCAGAAATGCTGAGTCACTGAACTTAGCTTGACATCCCTTTCATGTCAGCATGATAGCGAGTGTTCAACTTGCCCACCCATCCAAAGGATAGTTCTAAACCAGGAGGGAATGGGTGGGATTTTTGTCAGAAACACCAGTGGGAGAAAGGTAGGGCCTATCCTATTGTTAAAATCCAGATCTCCCTCAGCATGCTGCTGTAACTGCTGTATACATTGGAAATTATGTTAAAAATAAAATCTTTAACACTGTACACACACACTATACACATATAGTCTGGCCCTGAGTGGGCAGGGTAAAAATCTCCTCCTTTCTCTTTCACTGTGGTTAGTGAAAAAACTAGAATCAGATATAGATTTCCTACTCCAATAATTTCTGTTAGAATCATAGGTAAAGCTGACACAGGCAAAGGTTCCCTAACAAGCCAAGTATTGAAAGCGAATCCATTTTAAAGACATAAAGGATTCAGATAGACGACTCACTATTCCCTGAGGTTACTCCTGTTGGACTTTTCTGTAAGAAGAGTCATGTCTTTTCCCATTATCTGAAGACGACAAGGTTGTTAAAGGGGATATATTTCTTGTTAAAGGTTTTCTTAATGACACCTCTGTCCTATGGGGATTCTTCTTGAGGAAAAACAAAAAAACAAAAGCAGCATTTTCTTGGGTAGTTCAAGACTCTTGTTACCCTTGAAGATCGCACACACACATGCACACACACTTTGAACTGAAAAAAATAAAACACAACACAAGAAAAATACAGTCTGCTATTCAGGTTATGTACAAAACTGAATCTTGATGGGAAATCTTGAAGTAATTTATTAGCTTAGAGAAAAGAGGAATGAGAGATGCTGTGATAGCCATCTTTAAATATCTGAAGGGATGCCATGTGGAAGATGGAGTGAGCTCCAGAGACTAGAACATGTAAACATTAGGGGAACATACTCACTATAAAGAGCTGTTTGCCTTGGAGGATAGTGGCCATCCCAGAAGAGTGGTTTAGCTGTCTGATCCTGCATGGCAAGAGATTGAAGCAGATGGCCTTGTGGTTCCTTCCAACTTTATAATTCTGTGAGTCTATGATTCATGAAAACAATATTGTTAGTTGGATTTGTAATTGGTTGACTGTGATCACCAATGGCTGCTTTTCATCCTGGAGAGAAGTAACTAGTGGGGTGCCACAGGGTTCTGTCCTGGGTCCAGTGCTATTCAACATCTTCATCAATGACTTGGATGAAGGAGTGGAGGGCATGCTGACTGCAGATGATACCAAACTGGGAGAGGTTGCTAACACACCAAAGGATAGGATCAAATTTCAATACAACCTTGACAGATTGGAGAGCTGGGCCAAAGCTAACAAAATGAATTTCAACAGAGAGAAATGTAGGATCCTGCACTTGGGCAGAAAAAATGAAAGTCACAAGTATAGGATGGGGGACATGTGGCTGGATAGTCTTGGTAGATCACAAGATGAACACGAGTCAGCAGTGTGACGCGACAGCCAAGAAAGCCAATGTGATTCTTGGTTGCATCAATAGGAGTATGGTATCTAGATTGAGGGAGGTAATGGTACCACTCTATTCTCCATTGGGTAGCCCTCATTTGGAATACTGTGTCCAGTTCTGGGCACCTCAATTCAAGAAGGATGTCAATAAGCTGGAACGTGTCCAGGGAAGAGCAACCAAAATGGTGAAGGGTCTGGAAGCCATGCCCTATGAAGGAAGCCTTAGGGAGCTGGGTATGTTTAGTCTGCAGAAGAGAAGATTAAGAGGAGACATGATAGCCATGTTTAAATATTTGAAGGGATGTCATGTTGAGGAGGGAGCAGGCTTGTTCTCTACTGCTCCAGAGACTAGGACAACGAGCAATGGATTCAAGCTGCAGGAAAGGAGATTCCACTTGAACCTCAGGAAGAACTTCCTGACAGTCAGAGCTGTCCAGCAGTGAAATATGCTGTCTCGGAGTGTGATTGAGTCTCCTTCTTTGGAGGTTTTTAAGCAGAGGCTGGATGGCCATCTGTTGGGAATGCTTTGATAGGTGTTCCTGCATAGCAGGGGTTGGACTAGATGATCCCTGGGGTCTCTTCCAACTCTATGATTCTATGATTCTATGAATACACCAGATGACTTTTGGTGACTTTTCTGCTACAGGTTAGGATGACTTCGGCTGTTATCTTGCAGCCAGAGAGGCATAGGTGGCAAAAGTTCACTATCTTTTCTTTTCCTATGCATCATCTTTCATCTCTTCAGTGGCTCAGAGATACACAAGATATTGTTGTATATTTCATGAAGCGAACATGACAGTGGATGAACAGGAAGCACAGGGGAAAACTGAATGTCCCATTACTGCACAGCAGAGTTAGACATCCTACTCCTGAATAATGTTAATTAAGGATATTAAATGACAGCAGTTTGTCAGACACACTAGTCTGCTATCATGTTTGATTTGCTTAGCCTCATAAAGATCAGCAATGCCATTGGGGTAACATGGATACTTACTAGGAATTCAGTTTTGTTTTCCCTCTTAAAAGCTAATCTTACTTCCATCAAGGCTGTTTTTAAGATGTTTTCATTCTTAAAAGCTTATTGCAAAAGCCTGGTTATTATTGTCTGACACATACGTACAGGCAGAAGGGCCAGTCAGTGTCCTTAATGGAGAAAGATAAGAGTTTATTGGAGCTGAAGTGGATTTCTTGAGTGTTGTTTACAGTAGATGGGTAAAAGCAGCTTCCAGAAGCAACAGCAGCACGACTGTGCAAAGTATGCTCTCTGAGTCTAAATTCATCATAAGCTACTAATACAAAGCTCTAAAATATTCATGCTTACACTGTAGCTGGAGCAGATGACCACTTTTTCAAGAATTATTGATTTGAAAGGAGTGAATAAAGAGTTAAAGGAATGAAAAGGGGTCAGATAGAAGTCAAACATGAACTCTTCTTCAAATCCTTCTCTCCTTTGCATTTGCCTTCCTGTCAAAAGCTTCCCAATTTTTTCAACACAGTCTGTTATGTGAACTTGTTGTCTTCTTGTCTTCCTCATCATCCTGTCCACACTCTCTTCCCCCTAGATACATAGCTATGCTTTCTAACTTAGAAGAATGCCTGATAAAAACATGGAAACATATTCAAGGTTAGCTGTGTTGTCCATGTAGCAAAATACAGCAAAATCCAAAATCCACAAAACAGCAACACTTCTATTGGCCAACCAAAATGCATATATTGTTGGGCCAGTATGATTTTTATCATCTTTGCCTAATGATGAAACCACTGAAGTTTTGAAAGTTTGCATTATGTATTTTGGCCAACAAAAGTATCACTGTTTTGTGTTAAAAAACATGTGAACAGATTTCTTCATGGACAGAATTCACATGCCCTGAAAGAGAAACAGACAGAAATAGCAAAAAGTGAAATCTGCCCTTACCTTGCGAGTTTTCCCACTTCAGCCATGGTAGTACTGAATGTAATCTGAACCAGAGGTAAAATGTATACTGAATTTGATGCTAAGCACTACAGGATGTGGATAAACAACATCAACACCAACAGAATGGAACTTTTAATCTCTGTCAAAATGGTCTTCATAAAGATATCAGCATATGGTCCAGAGCTAACCTAGATATGTGTACTGTATTTTGAAAAGATTCATCTTGCATATCTAGTGTCATGTGCTAGCATGGTGTTCAATGTCTTTACCTTGTTTGCTTGCCCTGAGTGCTGTTAAAAACTGAACAGTCCAAAATAATGGCAAACATTTATTTTGCATTTGCATTTTCTTATAGAGTGGTAGGAGTCAGAATCACACATAACTCTATAATGAGGTTTCAGCTGTACCACAGAAATCTGTATCATATTCCAGATGCTTAAAAAGACAAGCTTATGCAGGGTTTGCTGTTCGTGTGGGACTGTTAGGATATTTAAAATGTGGAGAAGAAATGTATAGCAGGAAATGACACATGTTCTATCATATTACATATTGAAATAAATATAGACATTTTATTTAAGCACTAAAACAATGCATGCATGTACAGTAATTAAGAAGAAAGACCTTTTCATGCAATTGAATATAAATGCAAAGGATCATATCCTGCAGTGATATGCATAAGCACAGAGTGGCTGCATTCATACATAAAGGTAAGCCAGGAATCCTGGTTTAATAAACCACAGTATGAACAAGCAACATGCATGTAGACTGTTTGCTTCTGATCCACTCCTCATTTTATACAGGTAAACAAACTAGATAGCTTCACATTGCAACAGAGTTATAATTAATCCAAGCAAGACAGGATTGTTAACTCCCGGTTTAAAACTGGCTCATTAAGACAAAATAAGCAGCTATCTTGTACTTGGATTCCCCTTCTGACTTAAGTTTCTACAAAGAAAGAAGAAGAGCAAGAAGAGACTGCTTGTATACATCATAACTTATTAAAGCCAGAATTTTTGGCTTAGTGTTATGTGTGAATACAGCCACTGTGTATGTTGTAATACTGGTGTTGGGCCTCTGAGAAATTATCTGGTATCCTCTTGACCTACATAGCTGTGTCTTTGATTTTTGATTTCTGCCTCAGGTTATAGCAGCTTTCCTACCTGCAAACAAACCAGCTGTCAGCAAAAAAGCACTGTGATATTTGAACTGCATGCCTCTTAAGCTGTCATGTCCTATTCACCAAGATGAGCATTTATAAACACTGGAGAGCATTGCAATAACTCTCAAATGGCTTTTGCTTGGATTGGAAGGGAGGCCCTAGTCCCAAATGAGGTGGGTTGGTCAGCAAGGATAGGTTAATAAAACAACATAGGATTTTTGAATAGTTTAAGTGTGGATCTCAAGAACCGTTCAAAAATAGAACAGAAAAAGATAAAGAAGAGAACCATTAATTTTTTCAGGGATTCCTCTAGAAGCATAGGTTCTGAATCAAAACATCAAACCCAGCATCTGTCATAGACCCCAATTAAAAATAAACAGTCCAAGAATTTTCTATTTTCAGTTGCTATAGAAGCACATTTAATGTGGGTAGAGATTTTGGTACTTGAATTATGTTAAGTATCTCCAATTTTTCAAGATGGCTGCTATTCAAGCGCAGTTAAGATAACTTTTGAAGAAACACATGCAGAAAGTTCATTGTGAAATACAGTCGGCCTTCCACCTTCACTAAAGTTGGGCACAGGACCCCTGCAAAAGTGGAAAATCCACAAATATCAAAATGTGTGAGTGGGGGAAGGGGTCGCGACGTAGTAGGAAAGCGGCCACCCATGGTCCAAACTGGGTCAGGGAAAGGAGAAGGAAAAGGAGTGGGTAGGCATGGTGGCCCTATACTACTTCTATCTCACCAATTTCATTCCTAGAGTGTGTGTTGGGTATTGGGAGAGGGTTTGTGGTGCTGAAAAACTAGGCTATAAAGATATACTGAAAATAAATGGAAATAAAATTCAATTGAAATTGAAAAAATAATATCTTATGGCTACACAACTGACTTTTACATAGACAATTAGCAGAAAAATTTAGAATGGATATGAAACTTGATGGGATAGAAACCAACAAAAAAGAATTCGACAAACTGCTTCAACCCAGAATTAACCATCTTGTTGGGAAAATATATAAAATATTACTGATATTTGAAACAGAGCAAAAAACTGTCAAAGAGAATATGACCATATGGGTATAAAATACAGGCCACCCAATTCAATTGGAACAATGGGAGAAATCTTGGAATATGAGTCAAAAATTTACAAAAAGCACCAACTTTAGAGAAAATTATTATAAAATGTTATCCAGATACCATCTCCTGTTTAAGGCCCTTTCCGCACCTTACCTGTTCGCGGAGGTGGGGGGCGGCGCTCGCGAGAGCAGCCTCTTGCGCGAGGTGCTCACATCCCTGCTCCTTCGTCACCACAGCTGGCTTGCCAGTCGCATGAACGCCCCTTCCTTCCTTCCTTCCTTCCTTCCTTCCTTCCTTCCTTCCTTCCTTCCTTCCTTCCTTCCGCAGTGCAGCCTGGGAGCCATAGGCTGCGCTGGAGCAGGGAGTGCGACTGGCCCGGCTCCAGAGGCTCCGCAGGGCAGGTAAGTGCGTGCAGGGCCTCTGAGCGATGCGTGACAGCGCAGCATTTTTGGCTTTAAGCCGAAAATAAAAAAATGCGTGTGTGGTCCGCATTAGGCTCTTGAGCGTCGCGTAAATGTGAGTGCGTCATGTGGACTGCTCCTCACATTTCCACGATGCTCAAGGGGCCCTTTCGCTTAGAAAACGCCATGTGAAAAGGGCCTAAATATCTAACATCTATAAAAGCAAAAATAATAAATGTTGGAAATGTGAAAAGAAAGGAACCTTCTACCATGTGCGGTGGCAATGTAATCAAGGGGAAAAACAAAAAACAAATACAGGATACAATAACTAATGTCTTTAAAACAAACTTTCCAATACAACCAGAGATATATTTACTAAACATGTTAGATGGAATAGACACCCAAAATGAGGAACAAATGTTGGAGAATTCTACCGTATATTATTTCAGTAACAATAACAATACCAAGTAACAATAGGAAGTTTCAACAAATACGTCCAGAGAACAATTTATTTATTTCATACACTTACATTTTGATTAAAAAATGTATCTAGTGTAGAGGAATGTAAGAAACTACTAACTAACGTTAATATATGTATCAATAAGCTCTCATCACTGTAAGAGAAGGACGTTAGTTTTCTTATTCTCCTGCTTCTACCTTTTAAGATACTTTATTTTCTGTTTATTTCTAATATTTTCCTTTATATGATATTTATCTCTTTACAAAATATTAAGAACAAAGACAAAGATAGCTATATTTTTGCTGGTGTTTTTATTTTGTACAACTTTTTGTAAAATAACAACAACAACAACAACAACAACAATTTGTCGTAATTGTGGTAAAAGAAGAATTTGGGCTGCAAGCTCCCCTTAGTTCCCCAGGCAGCAGCTGGAAGAGGAGAAGGAGAACCAGAGTTTTTAAGGGCTATGCAACCTGACAAAAGGTCCCAAGAGGAAAGGTTCTCTGGAAAAGAAGAGCTTGAAGTTGGGGGGCAGAAGGAGGCTTTGGAGAAATTCACAAATAATCAAATCTGCAAAAGTTAAACCCCATGCACCCGTAGGGCCAGCTGGTGGGTTTATAAAGTCACAGAGACAGAACAGCTATTACTAACCCCTGTACCAACTGTGTAGTCTAATGGACGAAATACCTGACTGGGGACAGGAACATGCAGGTACATATTCCTGGTAAGATGTTAATTTCTCTGGGTAGAAGGCTGGCACAGGGAAGAAGATACGGTGTACCACCCTGAGTTCCTAGTAAAAAGGAAGAGATGAAACTGAAATGAATTTATATCTATATCTATATCTATCTATCTATCTATCTATCTATCTATCTATCTATCTAATCAGACACATTGAAACAACAGTGTATTATAGTTTGCAGTAATTAATTCAAGTAAAGTTTTGAACTCTGAAATGATGTTTAAGATACATTGTGATACAGCTTCTCATATTTGAATAAAGATAAAATTCACCTGAATTGGGCTACTGTGTACACTTCTCAGAGAACAGATATGCACAAAATGTAACGGAAGAATAATGATATATGTACAAATCAACAGTTATTGCACTGAGTGTAACATGTGAATTAAACCTAGTGTTGCACTGCTGTGATTCCCATGACTTTCTGTCATCTTCAGAGTTTGGAATGCAGCTGTTAACTTTGGGAAGTCACTTCCTCTTATACTGTACAATATCAGTGCAGAACCAGTTCTTTAGCATCTTTATTGTAAGAACTGAGAGTGTATAAGAAATTGGCTGAACATCTCTCAGTTCCATAAATGGCTGATTTTGATTATCACTTGTTAATTAATTCCATAATATTTACTCTCAGGTATTAATTCATAGTTGTGACTGCTACCTAATTACACTATTCAGTAGAATTTCCCTGGCAAGAAAAAAAAAACCTTAATAAATATTTTTCCTGGTTTATGGTAATAACAATATTAATAATGTATACTGGTTTCTGAGGACATTATTTATTAATAAATGTATTTTTAGCTGTAAATGAAACAACATATACCTGAACTTTCATCAGACCAATGATATGCTGAGTAATCATAATATTATCATAAACTTACCTGCAGTATTGCAGTTCCAATAGCATTTGTTCCTCTCTCTCTCTCTCTCTCTCTCTCTCTCTCTCTCTCTCTGTTTCATTTATTTTGTCTGTCATTCTGCATCCAGGGAGATTTCAATGTGGCAATCTTTTCAAGCAAAAAAATCCGCTTTGCTTGCTTCTTTGTTTATTCATACAGAATTCTTCAAAAGCAATTCCAAGGCAGTTTGTAAAGAAAAATGATCTAAAATATATTAGCAACAATCAGTAAAAGAGCAGAATAAAAAACATCAACTTCAAATATCCTATCACATTTAAAAGCCTAGGAGAACAAAATATGAAGCTCTTCACACCAGTCTAAGAGTGAATCTATACCAGGGCTCTCTTCTAACTCCAGTGTGGATTCTTCATCTTCCAGTTTGGCTCCTCTCAAGCAATACATTTCCCTTTTGATCCAACTTGGAATCAGGAGGACAAACCACACCAGTCCCCCATCATATAACCATGTTATATGTCATATGTTGGCCCTATTGAATTATTCTTATCCACATGGCAAAGGAACACACAGGGACTGCTTTTTCTCCCCTCCTGTATATGCATATTCACATATCAACAGGGGCTACCAAAAAGATCCACCTGGCTTGCTTGCCAACTCTCATTTTGCTTCCCGTGGTGCATGTGCACATTCATAGATACTCACTCACCTGCACAATAACACTCCTGCCCACTTTCCATTGCCATTGTTGATCTTGCCCCCCCCACCAGTGTGTACAGAATTGCAGCCTTAACAGCACACTCTTTTACATGTCTATGGACAAGTGAATCAGTTCAATGGGCTTACTCTGAGGAAAATGGCTTACAGTGTTCATGAAAGGTCCTTCCTTCTCCTCACCCCTGTTTAAAAGGAATTCTTCATTCCTGCAAACTTAGGTATTATAATAATAGTACTTAAAGCCAAGGTTAAGGAAGCAAAGATTTGTGGTTTCACAGAATCTGAGTTATAAATACATGCAGCATTGTCTATTCAAAGCTTCACATAGGTCTAGTGTACAAAGAAAAAGAAGATGCTAACCCTTCTCTGCTGACATCAATACAAATGAACCTGGCCTGATCCAAGTAGCCCATCTCTTGACATGCCCCTCAACTTATTCCTCTACCTTCCTCCCCTACAAATTTCACTCTAATCCCAAATCTGTGTTCAAGACACATGGGGGTTGTATACCCAAGACAATGTCTTCAAAGATGACCTCCGTAAATCAGATGATTTCAGATCTTTGCAGGTCTCAAGTGGTGCAGGGCTTTCAAAGTAAGCAGAAATATTTTGAAATCTGTATATGGAGTGAACCAGTGCAGCTTCATAATCCTATGTAAGATATGTTCTTGCACGCACCAGTGATAGGTCTGCAATATGCATGTTCTTCAATTCACTCAAAAGCAGTGAAGGAAAGCTGAAACAAAGCCAGTGCAATAAGGTTAAAAATGTGGTCCAGTATGTCCTAGCCACTGTTCTGCGTCACACCTTACATTTTTCTATCTGTCTTCTAAACTATCCTATATGTAAGCTATACGTTGATATCCAGAGGCAAGCAGCACGTTGCCTGATATCAGCGGTGACATTTGCTTTATTATAGTAATAAGACTGGGCTCTTGAGCATTACAGAAGTGCTGAGATTATGCAAACACCAGGAGATATACTGAACTTCAGAACACTTTTATTCTAGGCTAAGGATAAATTCCCTGCTGACCTAACTCCACTGAAATTTATGGCATTCTACCGGCAGAAAATTTGGCTCCAAATTGGCCATAAATTAGAGGAAGTATACATAGTGTCATGCAAGAGAGTGACATGGACAAGGGGACTTGGCACACAGTTCACAACCATGGCACCTTTCCATGTTTCACTGCATGCTGATGTTCCAGTTTTCATGTTCAAATATGTGTAAGATAATAGCATTCTGATTTCATAGTTGCTTGTAGGCAATGAAATTGCCACAAACATACCAGCTTTAGTTTTATGTTTTAGTTACCATATTTAAGTTAATGATCCCTCTTGCACTTTACAGCAGGCAAAGAGATGTAGAAGAACAGAGATTTTGCTGCACGAATATTAACTTTAAAAACTTGCAGCAACATCTTCTTTGTATTAACTTGGGCTAAGTAACTAACCATGTAACCTGTGGTAGGAATCATGTAACCCTTCAGATGTTGTTGGACTAGAATTCCAAGCACTTCTACCATTGATTATGTTGTCTAGGACTGCTGGGAGTTTTAGCCCCAAAACATCTGGAGAGCTGCATGACTCCCACCCCTTATGTAAGCCAGAGGCTGGTAAATTATTTTTAAATGCTATAGTTCTAGCCTCCCTGCTGCTAATGTTATTTATAATTTCTAAAAATAATTATTTACTTACCAGTTTTCCAGAGTAGTTACTTGTTAATTTTTAATAGCTTTTGTGAAAAAATCTGAATACTATGAACTGCTAGCCCATGATAGAAAACAAACTTTTCTTCTGTCCACCTTGTCTTCACTTTAACACCTTCAGGAGAGCACCCTAATGACCCTCCTCATCAATGTTCAGTGAGGCCAGACCAATAACTACAAAAGTTACTTTAGAAGTTGCAGTTACATGGTAAAAAGAGTGAGGTTATCTCTTGTTAAGTTACAGTCATAATTTAATGTTGTTATAGCCAGAGCTTATTGCTAATTGCTTATTGATAACTTGCTAATTAACTCAGAAAGCTACTAACTTGCTGAATTTTCCCTAAATCCAGTAGCTCCTCCAATTGCTGCTGAAGTAGAGAAAGAGAGAGAGAGAGAGAGAAATCTTGTTAGAATTAATTAGGGTGGATGTTTCTTCCTTTGCCAGTTTTAGTAAAATACAAAGGTCTATTGTCTCAGGAGAAGAAGTATTAGAACAGAGGGAAACCCATCACATGGTTCTAGGTGGGCTAGAAACAGAAAGAACTTCATGAAGGTCAACTCAGAGCAAAAGAGAAACAATGGGAGAGGGGGCAGCAAAAAGAGAACCTTGGAATGAAATGGGGGTGGGGTGTGTGATTTATTTGGAGAACAAGGCCCTCAAGCACTTGGGGCCCTTTTAGAATGTCATACCTTTGGGACCTGAAAGGAAGTGTGTCTCCCTTTTTCCAAGGCACTGATGGAAGAAAAAGTGCTTGGGGGATGCGTTGTTTAATATAGCATAGGGTGAGTGGTAATAAATGCCTTTGCAATTTTGCTTATAGAGTACAATGCACTAACGAGCTCGGGACAATGTAAGCAATTTCTTTGCTAACCCATTGTGTGGCACAATATGTCTTAACTGCTGCTGTGCCATCATCTTCAATATATCTCTCTCCTTTCCAACACATGCACTGCCATTTTGTCTCCATAGCCATCTGTTGGGAGCTTATGTGAGGATGCAGTGCAAAGATTTGTACTGACATCACACAGACTTTGGGCAGTGGTAGTCAGTCAAACTACAATCATTATTAAGTGAATTTGTAAAAAAGAAATGGGAAATGAGAAATGGGAAAATGAGACCCAACAATCTTGAAAAGCTAAACCATGATAGCAATACAGTAAGTAAATTGTACCTGCATAAGATCTCCATTATAAGATCTAAGATTTGTTATTTGTAATATTCAAATGATCTGATGTGGGGAGAGAAATACTTCCTAATTGTTGTGGGGGAGTGGATTGGGGTGGGAGAATTATAGGATATCTTCTGATATTAGTGTTTGATAGCCTTTAGGGAATAGGTATAGTTTATTATTTGATATCCTTGTAGGGAAAGATGGTGCGTACATTAGCTTATTTTGAAGCATCCTCCATATCCAGCTCCAGGAGTTGTCAGCATTCTCAGTCATGTCATGAAGAAGATGAAGAAACTCAGAAATCAGCACAGCCCAAGCATTAAATGACACCACTGCCCTCTTCTCTTCCCTCAAATTTTCCAAATTTCCCCCATATTTTCTAGCAGCAGCAGAGTGTGGAGAAAGGAAAAAGCTGTTCCTCAATATTTTTTAGATGTAAGGCCTTATTAACAAAAGAAAATGCTACTGTTTTTAATGGGTCTTACTCCCAAGTAACTATCCTTAGGATAGTACTCTAATTCTGGGATTCCTCTTCTTCCTGCACCCCCAAAGATACAGAAGGGTTCGTTCTTCTGTGCATAATGCTTCCTGCTCTATTAATATGCATGATAGTGATCAGATATACAAAACCGATTAGCATTAAGAGCTTCATTAATAGTTTATCAGAGTGAAGCTGTATATGAACTTTACAGATATATCATTGATTACATAATTTACAGATATATCATTATTATACAGTTATATCACTGATTATAGCGATGAAGAATATTAGGAAAAGGTAATTTATCAAGTACTCAAAAGAAGCACGGGACTGTCATTGAACTGTGGATAAAGACCAGAGTTAATAATTTGGATCCAAGAGATATCAGAGAGCATAACAAGTTGGATAATTTACTGCTCCTTGTAAGTGAAGCACATGATTAACGTTAGCAAGTTGCTAGCGAAAAACATTTACAGGGTTCATTAACAGAGTTCATTCAGGAACATATTGATGAGGAGATCTGAATGAGTATTATAGACTTTCTATGAAAATGCTACCTTGAAAAGAATGACAAACAAGGGTGAGTTTTCATTTGCAGAAAAGGCGAACGGAATCTTTTCAATTCTAGTCATGCCTTCTCTGTACTGACACACAGATCAAAGGAGAACATTGTACATTGATTTCAGCTAAATAACTTTGTCAACTTGGAAAAAGAATGTAAGCAAACTTTAGTAATAGCTGCTGAGGGTCATTTTTTCCCCCTCTAATTGGTGGAATCAGTGTGTGTTGCATTTTAAGCTTATGTTCAGCTGTTGGAATAATCGTTTGATTTTCTGTTAAATGCTGAGACTGCAGTTTGAATTTGTGGCTTAATACATCTTTAATACAAAAGAAAGAGGATAAGGTAAATTGAATAATTGCCAGAAAAATATTTAATACATTTTGAGATGAAAGGTAATACAAATATAACATAAGCACTACAAACGTGGTGAAATTATAAGATCAAAATCAATACATGGCAACATCCACCATAGCTCCATAAGCAAGGAGTGAGACTATTGAAACTTGGCATGCGTATTGAGGGGATCCGTTGATCTGTTTTTAAAATTGATTGGTTTTTATTAATTAAAAATTATTTAAAGCCTGCAGTATCACATTGAATCATGAGGTGCCACCTAGATCACTAGGAGGCAGTCAGCAGACTCCTCAACAGTTAAAAGAGGACTGGTCATGACTAAGGACTTTTCTACACCCTACCTTTTCATGCAGATGTCCAATAGGAATCCTGACATCGACACTGCCAGGAGGGGGGTGCAGTGGGAACACTCCCTTTAGCACCGGCTGTCTCTGTGGTGGAGGAAGCATCATGGCCATGCCTCTTCCTTCCACAGTGCAGCCAAGTACTTTCCCAGGCTGTGCTGGGGCAGGAAATGCAGCCATTGCATTTCTGTGGCTTCTACAGGCCAGGTAAGTCCAGCTTGGTGGCATGATGTGGAAAACCTGATATAGAAAACCCATCAATTATTTTATCCCTGATTGTGTCATCTGGGGACGGGAGAAAGATGGGACCGCCACAACATTATGCAGAACTGTTGTTGTGGTTCCATCCTTCTCCCGTCCCCATGGTGGGTTGGGACAGTTGTGCAGAAAGGGCCTAATAGGTCTATGCAAAAGAAAGGGGGTTACTCAAAAGAAATCTGTCAGTTAAGTGCAAATGCTTGCAGCTGGGTTGGAATGGGGTACAGAGGACCACACTATAAAAACTTTTGATTTCTAGGGGGTTTTGTGCTTGTTGTTGGAACCAAATAGCTCCTAGTCTGCGTAATCTCACTCGACTGTTCCTGATGTCATCTGTCTGTCTGTCTGTCTGTCTGTCTGTCTGTCTCTCTTTGTATGTGTGTTTATAAAGGAGGGAACCAGAGATTTCAGAATCATTTGTCTTTCAGCCTTTTTGTCATGTGCCTTCAAGTTGTTTTCAACTTATGGTGACTCTAAGGTGAACCTATCTTGAGGTTTTCTGGAGGCTGATAGTGTGTTCAAGGTAACCCACTTGTTACAGCCCTGCACACTCCCCAAGACTGATATGATTTAATTGGCAAATATTATTTAACTGGCATCAATATAAAATGGAACCTGAGGTGACTGAAAGGTCAAGCTGGAAGGAGAAAAATTACTGATTGTAAATGTGAGATTGCAAGAGAGGTCAGCCCAAGCCCCCTCTAAGCACAACCAAAGTCATTGTCAGGCAGATGACAAGGCAACCCTGGAGACAATAGGCTTATGCTAAAGCTGGACATCTCTGTACAGAAAAGGAAACTTCCCACCAAAGTGTGATTCTTTTAACCCTGTTCCCTCACACCTGGATGCTTCCCTGCTTTGTCTTCTCAACCTTTCCACAATACACAGCTATTATGACAGCCATTACCCCTTTGTAAACTAAACATTGAGAACATTAACACAATCTGGACTTCATTGTTTGTGTTGCAACTCCCATTGTCCACTTGGCTGGGAGAGCAATTCACAGCCATACCCACAGGGTAATTTTTGGGTATATAATCCTCAGTTTTGAGTGGTTCAGTGCAGTCTCTCACAGTCTCTCATTTTGCTGAATGCCATGCTGTCACCTTGATTCCCAAACGAGAACTGTCCTTAGGTGCCTACCTAATCTACACCACTGCTTTTCTTCATTTCTCTCTGGACTAGTAATTATCATCCAGACCCTAAAGTTCTGTATCTACAACTTTCCTCCCTTTACCTTCAGTTAGTCCTTGTGTAAGTGTGTATCTATGAATTTCTCAATAAAACAGATTTTTAGTTTACATTTGGATTCTCTGGCTGGTTCTTTCTTCTGTGAACCCATAATATTAGTGGAAAGATCTTGTTAAATTACCCCTCTTTCACAGGCCTCCTAATTTGAGCTAATTAATTCCCCTCTTCATGTGGAGGTAGTGGCCATTCAGGTGGACCACTGAGTCATCCATGTTTTGGGGTAAAACACTGGGGTTCCATGCCTAACATAGGAATCCAACCCTGGTCTCCAAGGTTGTAGTCCAATACTCAAACCACTACCCACACTGACTCTCTTTCAGTCTTTAATCCATACCCAGGAGGAAGCCCAGTGAACTCAATAGTACTCATTTTTGATTATGTTTCTGGGTGAGGTCTCTATAACTTTCCTGTTTTACAGACAGGATACAGCCTCAGGGCTCTTGAATATACCTAGAGATTATCTGGCAAGCAGTTCTGTAGGAGTTAATTCTTGTTATGTGTCCTCAAATCATTTCTGGCTCAGGGCAACCCTATCACGGGGTTTTCTTTGCAAGGTTTATTCAGAGATGGCTCGCCATGGCCTGCCTCTCAGGCTGAGAGATTGTGACTTGCTCACTGAGTGGGTTTCCAAGACAATGCAGGGTTCTGAACCTTAGGCCCTTTCCACACTAGACTGTTATAGCACTATCATTCCACTTTCAACATCCTATGGAATCATGGGGTTTGCAGTTTATGGAATTCCATAGGATGGATGCCATAGGATGTTGAAAGTGGAATAATAACACTATAACAGTCTAGTACGGAAATGGCCCTGGTCTCCCATAACCGTAGTACAGCACTCTAATCACTACTCCACACTGGTTCTCACAGGACTTGGACTCTGGTCCATTTTACTTAGGCCATTTCCGCACTACACTCTTATAGCGTGATTATTCCACTTTCAACATCCTATGGAATCCTGGGGTTTGCAGTTTTGGGAGGAGCCAGGCACCCCTCCCGAAACTGGAAACCCCAGGATTCCGTAGGATATTGAAAGTGGAATAATCGCGCTATAAGAGTGTAGTGTGGAAATGGCCTTAGTCTGGGAAGGTTGGGGGTCTAACTGCCTCAGCAACAAAGGCAGCAACTGCAGGTGCTTATAGGGTGAGGGTGGGATCCACTTTCACAGTTCTATCTGGTACAACACCCTATTTTCCAGAGCTGTTTGGATTGATTTAGATTAGTGTTTTGGTATTTTCAAAATTTAGATGTTTGAGTGAATTTTTAAGTGGTCTAATCTTAGCATATGCTGTTACTGGGGCCATTTCCGCACTAGACCATTATAGCACTATTACTCTGCCTTCAACATGAGGCCCCTCCCTAAACTGCAAACCCAGGGATTCCAGAGGATGTTGAAGGCAGAATAATAGCGCTATAACAGTCTAGTGTGGAAATGGTGCAGAAAATGGGTCAGCATGTTATATAATTATTTAAACATTGAACTGTAGCAAGATTTATTTGGAAATGTTGTTTTAGTTTTTTTTTTAATTTATTTAATGTTTTTCTAATGTTTCTTTAAGCCAGTTTGTTCGGGGTTTTAATAAGACAAAATAACATCTAAATAAAAACAACACTGATTATAATGCTGAGCTTAAGTGAGATAATTTTAGATCCCTCAAGCTGGATTCCTAACATTGTAGAATTCCCATTCTTGGGAAACCTATAACCTACAACAGTGGAATTTAATAACCTGTGACATTATGAAATGCACAGGAAAGTTGGGGCTGATTGTGGACCCCCACATTATATGCAACAAATCTAAGGAAATCAAATGTGTCTGAGAAACAGTTTTGAGTACCTCTGAGATAGAAACCAGTGGAAAGATTACTTCTTTGGTAATACTAGCAGCCTACTTCAAGACAGTCACTAAAACATTAATGCTAAAGCCTTTTAGTTGCGTTCACATATTTAAATTGTTTCATGAAATTTTAAAAAAGAACATTAAGTTTCAGATTAATTAATAGGGAGGCACATGTCTTCAGCACAAACAAAAATACTGGTCAAAACTAACAAAATTAATTTCAACAGAGTTAAATATAAAGTACTACACCTAAGCAGGAAAAATGAAATGCACAAATAGAGGATGGGTAACATTTGGGTTGAAAGTAATATATGTGAAAAGGATCAAGGGATCTTAATAGACCATAAGCTTATCATGTGCTAAGTCTACTAGATACAAGTGTAATGTGGCATCCAAAAAAGCCAAGGCTACATCAACAAGAATACAGTGTCCAGATGAAGGGTGTTTCCACATTACACTATTATTAGTGCTATTATTTCAGCACTTTCAACATCCTGTGGAATCCTGGGGTTTGCAGTTTAGGGAGAGGCATTTAGAATTCTCAGCCAGAGAGCCCTTGGACCTCAGTAAACTACAAACGCCAGAATTCCACAGGATGTTGAAAGTGGAATAATAACACTATAACAAATAGACCCTAAAGAGAAGTGGCAGTGCCACTCTATTCTGCTTTATACACTCCTGACCTCTGTCTGTGCTCTGAGCACCACAGTTCAAGAAGGATGTTAATAAGCTGGAATCTGTCCAGGGAAGGGTAATCGAGATGATGAAAGTCCTGGAAACCAAGCTTATGAGGAATGCCTTGCGTTTAACTTGGAGAATAGAAAACCTGGAGCTAACGTGAAAACCATTTATAACTATTTGAAAGGACGTCATGTAGAAGATGGAGCAAGCTTCTTTGCTGCTGCTCCAGAGACTACAACATGAACCAGTGGATTCAAATAGCAAGAAAAGAGGTGCCAGCTAAACAGTAGGAAGAACTTCTTGACAGTAAGAGCTGTTTGACAATGGAACAGATTGTCTCCAAGGATAATGGACTGACTCTTTTTTGGAGGTCTTCAAATAGAGGTTGGGTTGACATCTTTCTGAAGTGCTTTAGCTGTGGATTCCAATACCTTCTCTTCCATGTAATTTTACATGTTTACAGCCATAGATAAATTTCAGTATTAATATCCTCTCTCAGCATGACTGCATCTATGTTACCTAGAATAAATAAAATACAAAGAGATTTATTGCAGGAAAAAAGTTATTCAGTGTCTCCAGCTTTGTCTGCTCTGTGTCTTAGTCAGCAGATTGATATCAATTTATATTCACTGTGTCGAGATATACGGTGGTTTCCTATGAAAATCAGATATTAGAAAATCAGTGGCTGTGTTGGCTGGGAAATTCTGAGAGCTCTGTCCCGTCCCAATAACTTCTGTGGGATGGAATCTCTCTGCTTTTTATAGACAGCTGTTGTAGTCTTGCAGAACAGCTCAGAATATTCTAAGTATGGCTTAAGGATCAACTTAGACATTGCACTATTTGTATTGCTTATGACTATGCCATGGGATTTGTTCTTTTCCAAAACGATCCTATTTCACACACCCCTCCAAAATTTTTCATCACAAACTGAGTTGTGTGGGGAGGAGAGGTTAAGCCCTTCCTTACTCAGGTACTCTCTGATGAAAATTGCTACTTGTACCTTTCATATGCTGTGTGAAATTTCCACAGATTCCAGTACCAACATTAATGAAGACTGCTTAGGAGTTAAACTGAGAATGACACTTGGTATGATTTAATGGCCAGACTAAAGAATCAGGACCGGATGGGGAAACCAAGCTTCAAACACCCGCTCAGCCCAACAGGGCGAATCTGGTCATTTCTGTACTACACAGTTATTGTGCTATTATTCCACTTTCAACATCCTGTGGAATTCTGGGGTTTATCGTTTATTGAGGTCAAAGAGCTCTCTGGCTGAGAATTCTAAATGACTCTCCCTAAACTGCAAAGCCCAGGATTCCATAGGATGTTGAAAGTGGAATAATAGCACTATAACAGTATAGTGCAGAAATGACCTTAGGTTAAAGTTGCACATTTTGCTTTTTGACTAATTTATTTCATGGGATTGCAGTGGGGAAGGACCATGTTCACTACCATGAACTCACTACAATAAAGATAAGAAACAAAGGTAACAGAATGACTAAATAGTGTTTATTTTCATTTAAGGCTGTATGTGAAGAGACCATGTTTGGCAATAAAAGAGGGAATGTTTAATACATTTAATGTTTAAATCACCCCACACCTTAGTCTATAAAATGCCCCAAATCAGATTGCAATGCACAGCATGGTGGAAAGTCAAGACAATATGGCTTTTGTGTAAAACATGCTTCCCCTCTCTGAGGACACAATTAGAAAGTTATATAACAAATCCAAGAATCTTGTAAAAACACAGCTGGCAATCCAATTTGTAAATAATTGGCATCCCTGAGGAGCATTGCTGAGGCAACAAGATTCAGTTCATAACTGACATTTTACAAAGCACATGGGAGCAGTTTTCCTCATTGGACTAGAGAAACCCCATATTGCTCCCAGTAGTTTCAGTTTCAAATCAGGGATAACTGGCACTATTCTAGAATGACAAGTAGTTAAGGAAAAGCCACTCTAGTTTGAGTAATAGGGTTAAACTATATCTACTTCATGCTCATTTGAACACATTTCAGCTCTTCCTGAGATAATAATATGAAGGGTGTTAGTCTATTGTACTTTCAAATTGGAACAGGCGTGGTAATTGAACTGTAGCACATAGTTAAGGATCAAGTCATGAGGAACCTCAATGTTGAATCATTAGATATCAAGATGAATGCTCTGTACTTGCTATCATTTTGCTAGTTTATTCTGCTGCCTTTACAGCGGTGAACATATCCTGAATGGTTCTAAGATCCTCACAAGTGATTCTTGCATCTACAATGTCTGAAAATTTATTATTGTCTGAATTGGCTCTGGCCTCTTATAGGCTTGTCTGATTCAACACAGGGTCACAAAGATGATTTTTGTATCTAATTCCCTTGCTCATTTCAGAGTCACCTGTGCCATTCTGAAATGCCAAAGTTGTTCCCAAGTAGAAGAGAACAGAAATAAATCCAGTGTCATTCTTAATGGAACATTTAGGAAGGACAAAAGCTGGTAGATAATTAGTTTCCAACTCATACATTAGTCTGAGTGGTTCCAATCAGGTAATTTTTAAACTCAATAGGTAAAAACTAAATTCTTCAAGCATCCCTAATTATACTAGTCTAAGTTAGAGGTTAATGAAGCATGGATAACTCAGGCCTGTCTTTCTTTGCCCAGATAGAGAAACAGATGGTGAACAGGCCTGAACTGCTAAAAGGTCTTTCTATGTCCTTTAGAGGAAACATGTACCTCCAGGAACAGGCATGGTTCACAATGTACTCCCAAGCTCTGAACCTGCTCCTTTAGAGGAGTGTACAACACTGTCCAAAACAGGATGCATACTATTCATCCAAGCAAACAAACTACTTACCAACAGTAGTTTTTCCTGATCTGGACTGAGTTTCAGTTAACTGATGCATGTACATTACTGTATGATTCAGTTAAAAACTTCAGCTGCCCCACTTGATAGGAATGTCCTATGCTTACTCCCAGACAATCTCATTTAAATGCAGGAGACTGGCTGTTCAGATAGCCTTATACCTACATAACCATACCCTCTAACTGCCCCAATTGTCACACTTTTTCAGCTGCTTTTAAAATGTCCCAGTTTCTCACTCTTCCTTTCACTTTCCCCATTTTCCCTCAGTTTACTTCAGTTGCTGCAAACAGAATTCAAGGTGCGAAAGTGCTTTGAGCTTCAACAGTGGGGAGAGGAGAGGAAAAGAGAAGGCAGAATCTTGCTTTTCTCAGTAGACTGTCTCTCCTTTCCACACTTTTTTCCTTTGTCCTTGGATTGCTTCTCTAAATGTAAACTTGAAGTAGTTTGCTCTCAATTAATTCAGCACTGGTGGCGGCGGGGAGAGAAAAAATAGTAATTTGCCCTTTCAAATAGGCTGAGACAAAAGCAGACTTCTGCAGCTTCTCCTAACTTGTATGTTTTTCACCATTTATAATTTTTACCATCTTGACCACACTCTAATGTCATGTGTGTGATGGTCATGCGTGTCTTGGTTTTCATCTGTGCGATGTCAGAGGGTATTATAACCTATGATATAGTCTGACTGAGTAGGAACACCCATGTTACGAAAATATTCAGACCTCTACTTAAAGCGGGGAATGACCATACAGAAACACAAATCACATAGGTCCCTTTCTCTTTATATTTGTGACTTCTCAATACCCTTCTGAAAGTACAAAAGAAAAAGAAAGCACTTTTTTCTTTTGCTTTAAAACATGGTGCACACTCCCCATATTCTTGTTTCCAAAATGGAAATTAGCCTTCTGCTCCTTGCTGCACCACCACTTTTGACCTGCTGGATTCTGAATCACCAAATCCTCTGCAGAACTCTGTACTCCAGACTGGGAAACAACACGTTTAATGCATACTTAGTGTAAGCATTATTTCAAATAATAGTATTAGCTGAAAGATCATTCTGATACGTAATTCAATTGTACAAGCATACCTTATTTAACAAAGCCTCTGAGAAAGAAGCTCTTTTTTACAAAGTGTTTTTATGGTCCGCAACCCCTTTTCTTCCTCATCTTTTGTATGTCTGGGAGGTTTTTTTTAGCAGCATCTTCACTGTGGGAATGGTGAAGGAGACTTAGAGGAACACAGATGTTTTGTGTTTGTTCGCAATAAATAGTACAATAGTATCTGCAGTAAACAGTGTAATAAAAGCTTGTGCTGGGAAAGAATCAGGTTCTCCTTTGGTTATGTATGCCTCCCTACAACAGGCAAGGTAATCAGCACCTAACTCCAGCATCCGTCACTGAACATGTGTGAACAGCAAAATAGAAATAGAGAGAGAGCAGGTAGGCCTGCCTTGCCAGCTATCTCCAGCAGATTTGAAAAACATAGATCTATATATTTGGCCACCAAATTGGAAATCATAAGAAAAGTGAAGGCTGCCAAAGAAAAAGTCATCCCTGGATGGTCTAGAACAGTGGTTCTTAACCTTTTCTTTACAAAGGAACCCCTGGAAATATAATATGTTGCCAGGGTCCCCCAAGGCTTAACTCAAGATTTAAATATTTAAAGTTAGATTTAAATATTCTAATACTTATTTTTTAAAGACTTCTGGAGAAGAGGATTCAAATCCCTGTTCAGACACTGAGTGACCTGGGGCAAATCACATTCTCTCAACATCAGAGGAAGGCAAAGGAAAACCCCCTCTGAACAAATCTTGCCAAGCAAACCCTGGGTTAGGTTCACTTTAGGGGTGCTGTAAGTTGGAAGTGACTTGAAAGCACACAACAATAAAGTGCTGCTGGCTGAGGGAGGGGTTTTTTGTAGCCATCAAGTCTCTCCCTTTTGAAAACTGACTTATGGCGAACCTAAGGTGAACCTATCATGGTGGTTTTCTTGGTAAGATTTTTACCTTTGCCTTTGTTTGAGGCTGAGAGAATGTGACTTCCCTGAGGTCACCCACTGGGTTTCCATGGCTGAGTGCAGATTCAAACCCTGGTCTCCAGAGACATAGGCCATTTCCGCACGGGTTTAAAGAAACGGTGCACAGCGTCCTCCAGGGAGGACGTCTGCACCTGGGAGCGGACTGGGTCGTCCAGCGTGCTTTTGAAAGACCGCTTGAAACAGGTCTTTCAAAAGCACGGAGCGCGCCACTCCGTGCCTGCGCTGCGGTGCAGATTTGCAGGCTCGCACCAGTGTGAGCCTGCAATCTGCCGGGGGTGGGCTTTAGGCTGGCAAGCTTCAGTGGTTGGTGGAGAGCCTCGACCAACTGGAAGCCGCCATTTTCATCCCCGGAGCAGTGCGGAGCGGCAGCCACACACTGCTCCGGACCAGCCTGGACTCAAGCGTGGAGCCAAGAAGTCCGGTAAGTACCAGCACTGGGCGATTCCCTCGCCCCTTGCGGAAATGGCCACAGTTAGGGTGTGCACACAGGCCTGCTGCCGCATCCTTTCTTCAGGGACACAGCAGTGGCGGTAAGGAAATAAGGGAGCAATTTCAGCACCACCACTCTCCGCTGCCACATTTCTGTTGCTGTAGCTGCTGTTGCTGTCCAACAGCAGGACTCCAAGGACCCCTGGTGAGGGCTCCACAGACCTCCAGGTGCCCCCAGACCACTGCACTGGAATGCTCAAATGTTTTTTGTTCCCCTATGCAAGGCTTACCTCATCTGGTTGTTCCATTTCACATGTGGAAATTTTGAAGAAAATTTTAAAGAAAACTTTGCTGAAACATGTTCAAATGCTCTTCTTTTTTGTCATATGGGAACTTATCTCTATTCTTTCTGTGTTATTTCTGCCTCTGGTACCAAATTTTCTGTTAAAGAAGTAGTGCCCAAGAATACTGTATTAACTGAGGTATACCTGTATGTTTGTTTTGAAACTGATGGGATATTTTAGACAGAATGCTAACATAACTACAGCATCTTTGAGTCAAAGATCTCAAAGTTTCTATTTGCTGTGTCTCATGTATGTTTCCATAATGCTGTTTTCAGGTTGGTTTCTACCTTTGTGCTTTTTAAATGACCCCCCAAATTTGTTGAGCTTACTATTGATTGCCATTTCCATTTATTTTCAGTTGAGTTACCTGCTAGAGGTGAAGCAATTTCTCATGTCTCACAGCACTGCCTCTGAGAGAGAAGCAGTCAAAGACCGAAGTGCCAATTTATCACAGACTCTTCCTCTTCTAGTTGATTTGTATAATTTCTGAGCTGTAATATTGACAATGTTTGACAATAGAAACAGAATAAAAGATGTTCTATTTTTGATGAAGTATGAAGAAGCAGTGGTCAAACACTACTTGCTTTCACGAATTCGTCAGTGAAGGAAAGTGAAAATGATTCATACTTTATTTAGAGGGTATAACTATTTCTGCTCACTTATGTGTCATGGTGAAAGTGTACCTAAGCAATGGAAAGTTCTAGCTATCTTTTGCATCCAGCCTTTTTTTTTTTTAAATACTTTTCACACGGAATATTTTTGGTGCTAAGTCTACAAATCATGGTACTGTACTAAATTCAGTGGCAATTTTGGCATTGCAAGATGGAGATCTTGGGACCTGTTCTGTATCGGATGGATATTTTTGCAGCATCAGTATCAGTATAAATTTATTGATTAGTCAATTGACCATATCAGCGGCACTTTATTGTTGTGTGCTTTCAAGTCGCTTCCGACTTACAGCAATCCTAAAGTGAACCTAACCTAGGGTTTGTATGGCAAGATTTGTTCAGAGGGAGTTTTCCTTTGCCTTCCTCTGATGTTGAGAGAATGTGATTTGCCCAAGGTCACCCAGTCTCTGAGCAGGGATTTGAATCCTTGTCTCCAGAAGCCTTAAAAAAATAAGTATTAGAATATGTAAATCTAACTTTAAATATTTAATACTTTTGCATCTTTTTAAAATCAGTCAGCCATTTCTTCTGTGTTTGCTGTGTTGTAGGATTCAATTCACAAACAGGAAAGACAGTAGCTTTTTTGCACAAGTTCTGGAAACCTTGATGAAAAGTGAACTGCTTCTTGCCTAATTATTGTTCTGGAAGCGAGAACTTTTGTGGAGGCTGGTGATTTCTTGGCAGGCAGGCTGGATATGCTGAAAATGATAGCTTTCATGAATATATTTCACTTTCCTCATTGGCTCAAAGTGAACAAGCACTCTGTGTTCTTCTTTGACTGGAGATGAGGCACAATGCATCTGCACTTAGGTACTTAGGTACTCGCATAAGTATTGATTAGTTCAGTGAGCTGAGTTGGCCAGAGGGATACTGTAAAATGAGTTTCCAAGTGATTTTCACAAATAGATTTCTGATGGAAAAGCACCCACTATGCCAGTGCTAACATCTAAAGTCCCTGCCATTCACTGAAATCACTAATATCTAAAGCCAGGAGAGAGATTATACCTTGCTGGAGGTTAAATTTAAAAAAAAATATGCGGAGAAGTCAAGGGACAGGTATATCCTTGAGGAAAGGGTAAGAAATAACACTGTCACATATTCGTATAGTCAAAGCCAAAAGCATGAACTTGAATTTAAGTGTCTATTATTTTGAATACATATTTGAATTTAAATGGATGAGCAACTCAAGACTAGCTAAATAAATGGCTAACTTATTTAAGCAGTAAATAATATACTACCATTTTGAATTGATACAGTCTTTGAAAATGGTCCATCTGTGTCATGTGCATTATCTGGCTGTGATTGTCACAACAAACCTGTATAAGGCAAGGCAATATTACTACTACTCACACTGGAGATGGAAGGTTCTGCATAGACACATGGGGCAAGCAGGCTTGCCTAAGAATACTTAGTGAGACCATGGAAGAGGAGAGACTGAAACTGAGCACTTCCTGAACCTTCCTAGTTCAATGTTGTTGCTTTAAATCATGCCACAGCAGCCGAAATAGCATCCTATCACAGCAAACAAAGGTGAACAAGGCTTGTTTTCAATGGCTGGAATCCAGCTGGTAGTCCCAACTTACATAAACTCATTGATTCAATGGACCGGCTCTATTTAGAATTCAGATGGTTATTATTTAAAGCAGAAATGGAAAACTCCAACTCTCATTATGTCTGATTGTTAGATATGTTGGCTAGGTCAGATGAGAGTTTAAATCCAACAGCATCTGGGGGGCCATAGGGTTCTCCACTCTTGTTGTCCAAGCTCTAGCACTGTAGTACTTCCCAAAGCTATTGTTCACACCAGCTGTGCATTATGGGTTGCCAACAGCTTTATAGCTCCCAGTTGTTGTGGTCCTAAGTGGGCAGAAGAAACAGGAGACAGGAATACCTGTTGTTTGCCCATAGTTTTTTCTTTCTTAAAAAGATTTGTTTCAAGGTTTAAAAAAATCTAAAAAAAAAAATGTAAGTGAAGGCAGGAAGCTCTGTCTCCTTTTGTCTCCTCTCTACCCATGCAATGCCCTTGGAAATGACATACTACTTTGATGTAGTCTTGTTTCCACTGAGACATTCTCAGCAGCAAAGAAAGAAGTTGCTAGGCTGATCATTGCAGTCCCACCACTGCTTGAAATGGCAGCAAAGCTTTTGTTGGTAAAGGAAGGAGGTGATTGGAAAAGCCGTCTGCTGGCTTGCATTAATCTTAAACCCTCCCAGTCCTGTCCCTGCAAATTAAAAAAAATAAAAATAAAAATCTTTCACCAATGACTAATGAACCTTCAAAAAAAAGTGTACTGCAGGAGGGAGATTTGGGCTGGTGCTAATTTGTCAGTCAATCTGGCAGTCTGCCTTATAGGGAGGATAAATTATTTTTGATTTGGTGGTTTTATAAATAGTTCAGGTCTGCCATAATTATCTTGTTCTTTGGAGAGCAAGTACAGTAGCCATGTCAATAACTCTTGATTTCACTTTGCTGGGGAAACGTCTGGCTTAAAGTAAGTCTAGCTTATCCAAGCTGCAATTACCAGCAGTGGTGTGTCTACGCTGACCAGGGCAAACCTGGAAATGGCGTCCCTAGGCCAGGAAGGACCCCGGTGGGGACAGGAGGCCATGGGCGGGGTGCAAGGCCGCAGCGGTAGGTGGTGAGGGCGTGACATAGGGGCGGAACTGTGGGTGGTAGAGGAAGATGGGAGGGTTGCTGCTGCCACCCCCCACCAGGAAGGACGCTGGCAGGGGTGGGGCTGCGGTGGGCAGGGGTTGGGCAGTGACAGGTGGGGCGTGGAGGGCTGGAGGGCTGCTGCTGCCTCCACTGATACCCCCTGGCCAGGATGGACCCTGGTAGTAGCAGGGCTGCAGCAGGCAGGGGTGGGATAGGAGTGGGGGCAGGCAGAAGTACTGCTGCTGCCACCACTGCCACCCCCTCCCTGGCTAGGAAGGACCCCAGCAGGGGCAGGGGGCAGCGGCAGGCCAGGCCTGAGGGGGAGGGTGGGAGGGTTCCACGTCTTTCAATCCTCCTGGCATTGGCACCTGGGGCTTGTGCCCCAGTTGCCCAACCCTAAATATACCTCTGATCACCAGCAGCTTGTGGTCCAAGCAAGTCCCCCCCACTCATATTACAAGCCAGTCGTAGTTGTTGTAGTGCTGTGGATGGAATACTCTTTCCACTATACATGCTCTACAACACTGTTTACTTATCACACTGGGCTGTGTGATAAGGATGATAAAGTAAAAATTCTAGAGCATTCCTAACCATATAGGAACAAAGCAACTGATAACTGCCAAAACATTGTACACTACCTTTTTGTGAGATTGCGCATTTTCCTATAAAAACATATTACCTCTATAAAATACCATGAGAAGTATTGGAAACAAAATTCTGAAACTGAACAGGACCAGGTTAATATCCTAGTTCTTTTTATGTTTCTTTTTTCATTGGATCTGCAGAAATAACTTCAGGCAAATATTTCAAGTAATAATAGATTAAACCAATAATAGTACTATTAACACTAGATCAAGGTTGGAAAATGTGTCATTCTCCAGTTGCTGGATTACAATTCCCATCATCCTTACCATTAGCAAAACTGACTAGACATGAAGGGAATTGGATCAGAAGCAAAGGAACTCTACTGCTGGTTGCAGGGTCTTGAAAAACTGCTTTTTGGATAACAAGTCCCAGAACTGCCTACCTGACATGATTATGGGCAACTTGAATGGGAGATGTTTGGAGCAATAGTCTGAAAAAAAGTAATTTTACGAGTTATGTTTTCATCCCATGGGGGAAGAGAAGCAATGTATATGAGTGTTGAAGATAAAATAAGCAAGAAAGCTCCAGAATGTTTTTCCAGCCCTGAAGAATATCAGTCCATTTCCCATTACATTGTAATTCTTGATATAATGTGGTAAATTCTAAATCTTCATATAGTTTAGCTGAATTTAAATTAAGAACATATTTCTTCTTTTTTGAAAGCCTCTGTGTTGTCCCTAATGGTGATACATACAATTATTGATGTTGATTGCTAAATGAAAATGCATGCTTCAGAGTCAAACTAACTTTCTTTGTTAGTAGCATCTTGCCTGCCTATGCTACAGTTACGTTTAATATATTGTTTTCATTACAACCAAAGAGGTTTTACTTGTACAAAGCAATTTTCAGTGTACTTATGGCTTTATGCATGTGAAAATGTTTTCTGTTGTATTCATCCTATTTTTTTTTTGTGCTTATGAAATAATTGTAGCTTTAATTCTTAGTAATGGAAGCTGGTGAGCAAACTTTCATTTCCAAGACTGGGTTATAAAATTTACATACATCAGCAGATTACTGTTTTGTCCAGTGAACAGCCAAAGCAGAAAGATGCTTGCATTCTCCTGGACCTGTGGTGACATAGTGTCTACCACATATGTTGCAGTGTAGGACATCTGGTGGTATAATCTATAATCATAACTCATAATGGGTATTTACTGTTCCCCCCATAACAACAGGATTTTGCCTTTTTGGGACCACAAAACATTGGCCCTTTCCACACCTTACCTTTTTACGGTGGTGAGGTGCAGGGATTGTGCGACCAGCCTCCAGCGAGAGGCTCTTGCGTCTGGAGTCCTTTGGCTCCGCACAAGTTGCCTGCTCGCGTGAGAGCCCCGCCTCTTCCTTCTGCAGTGCAGCCTGGGAGTTTCCCAAGCTGTGCTGGGGCAGGAAGCACAACTGGCATGGCTCCAGAGGCTCCACATGCCAGGTAAGTGCACGCGGGGCGGGGGAGCAATGCGCGATTAGGCACCATTTTCGGCTTCTAGCCGAAAATGAAAAGGTGCACGATCGGTGCCTGCTGGCCCCTGGAGCGTCATGCGATTCTGAGTGCATTGTGCAGATCACTCCTCGCAATTGTGCGACGCTCCAGGCGCCCTTTCGCATGGAAAATGCCATGCAGAAAGGGCCATTGTTGAGAAGGACTAATTTGATAAGGCTGTTGAACATGTTTCTACTTCTCCTTGTCTATGGCTCCAGTGCATGGTCTGAAGACACATGAAACAACAGTCCTTTTGACATTAAGCAGCCCTAGATCTAGCTAATGTCTGCAAAGGAGACAGTGTGGGGCCCTGTGCACATATCTTGAAGTCTGTTATGGGCAAAAGATAGAAATATCATAGGGCTCTTTTATGTAAATGGCACTGATTTCACTACACTTGCTAGTGTAAAACTACAGTGTGAATCAACCGCCCTATATGAAAAAAAAGTGATTTGAGGGCCAGTTCTTAAGGGCAAATTCAACCATTAGTTTATGTGGGAAAATGTGTTGCCATGATTTTTTTTGTGTGTGTGTGAATTCTTTCCCTCAAACATAGTTGAACAGTAAAGTGATGATGTCATTAGTTGTTGTTGTGGTTTTAAAAAGACTAGCATGCACATGTAGTTTCTTCCATTCTCTGCTTCAATTTAGAAATGGGGAGAATTAATTCCTCCCCATGCTGACTTGCAAATCTAAGACAAAAATGTTTGCTTTAGATGATGGTGGATCAAATGCAGCCATCTGTTCTTCATGTCTCTTTACCAAATGTACAGCATTGAAACTTGCTTTCCATATCCTTGTATTCCCATAAACTGTGAAATATAGCTTAGGGTCAACTACTCAGCCTGTGAATTCAGCCATGGAGATGTATTGTGCTTCCAAGACAAAGAACCAAAGTGCTAATACTCCTACCATTGTGGATTCCCATTCAACCCTGCTATGGGGAAGGGTGGGCAAAATCAGGGGAAGGCCATTCTGCCCTCCCCAAGGAAATTTTTTGTCAATCTCCAAATTGCTAGCAACTTAAAACTTTGGCCCTTTCCGCATCTTACCTTTTTCCAGCGCTGGGGTGTGGGGATCACGCAAGCAGCCTCCAACGAGAGGCTCTCGCGTCCCTGCTGCTTCAGCTCCACGCGAGCTGCGGGCTTGCACACGAGCCCCGCCACTTCCTTCTGCAGTGCAGCCTGGGAGTTTCCCAGGCTGCGCTGGGGCAGGAAGCGTGACTGGTGTGGCTCCAGAGGCTCCACATGCCAGGTAAGTGCGCTTGGGGCCCAGGAGCAATGTGGGATTGGACATCATTTTCAGCTTCCAGCCGAAAATGAAAAGGGGCGTGATTGGCGCCTGCCAGCCCCTGGAGCATTGCGTGATTATGAGTGCATCATGCAGATCGTTCCTCACAATTGCGCGATGCTCCAGGTGCCCTTTCACATGGCAAATGCCATGCAGAAAGGGCCTTAGATTGATCATTTGGAAAAATAGTTTGGTCCCTCAAAGAAAAGAGGTAGGCAAAGTTACCAAAAGAATGTGAACACAATAATTATAAGAGTCCTAGATGCGAACAGTTTTCAGTATCCCACTCTGTGATGCTAGGAATTTGGCAACTGAAGGAAAATTTCATGGTGAATTCAAATTATTAAGATGTAATTCAGTCTTCCTAGTAATTTGAGTTGCTAATTCTAATTACTGTCTCATTAGTAATTCTAATTACTAATAAAACAGAATTCCATCTTAATAATTTGAATTCTCCATGAAATTTTCTTTCCACCCCCAAATTCCTAGCATCATAGAGTGAGATACTGAAAATTGTTCACACCTATCTGAAGGACCACTTTCCCACACAAGTTTAAGGCTTTAGAGAAGGGGCGGAAAGGTACAGTCCATAGGCAGCATGTGTCCCCTGAGGGTATTTTTGTGTTCTTCCACTTTTCCTTTTTTTTAAAAAAAATGGCCAAAAAATTATCAGCCTTGAAAGTTTCTGAGAGGTTGGTCAGTAGTTCCCCCAGAAGCCTCAAGTAACAAATTCAGACCATTTCTCCCATTACTCTTTTTCTTTTCCGTGAGGAGATAGCTCTACTGGCTGCCAGTCTGTTTCTGGGCACAATTAAAAGTGCTGATGATGACCTTTAAAGCCCTACATGGCTCAGGTCCACGTTATTTGAAGGACTGTGGTCTCCCTTATGAACCAGCCTGGCCTTTGAGATCTCCTGGAGAGGCCCTTTTTCTGTCCCACCTTTCCAGGTACACCTGGTGGAAACACAGGAGAGGGCCTCTCAATGGCTGCCTCCAGGCTCTGTAACTTTCCTCCCAGAGGAGTCAGACTGGCACCTTCCCTACTATCTTTCCAAAATCAGGTAAAGATCTTTTTTTATTCAGATTGGTGTTCAATGTGTGATTCTATGTAGCATGTCTGATAGAATGTGCTGGATATTGTGTTGCTGATGAATGTTTGAGTTTTTAATTAAGTATTTTAATATTGTTCTAAATTCTTTTAGATTGTTTAATTATGTTTTAACTTTTGTATTCTATGGATTTTAACCATGTCTTTAGTTTTTGTAAGCTGCTTTGAGTTCCAACCTGGGAAAAAAACAGGGTATAAATAAAAATGATGATGATGATTATGATGATGACGATGACGATAACAATGATGATGATGACGATGGTGTTGATGATGATGAAAAATAGATGTCACTGATATTTTTGGAAAAAAGTCTCCTTAGGGCTACATAAGCCAACTGTTTCCAATGATCCAAATTGGCCATTTGTGTTCCCAGATGCTTCTGGGCAAGCTACTCAATTTTTTATTGAATTAATTGAGGTGGTGGTGGCTCTCAAAGCTTCCAGGAGACCACTCCCTGCCTCCGATTTCTGGAAGTTATCCATCCCTGCCTTAGAGGGTAAGTGACATGTATGGAGCGAGAGAGAGAGAGAGATCCCCATTTTCTTGCAAGGATCTCAAGTTTTGCATCAATTATCATCCTTATTTTTATCATCCACAGTCAACACTGCAATATAGGTGAAGCTGAAAGACTGGGACTGACCCAAGGTCTCCCAGTGAACTTTCTGGCTACATAGAGATTTGAACCTTGGTTTCCTTGGTCCTAGTTTAACTGCTACAGTAACTGTTAGAGGGCATCTGTGGAAACACTGTCAGTGTGCTAGATGGAAGACTTTTATTTTTTAATCATAATCTTGGCTCCTTCTAGTTTTGATTAGTCACATTTCAGTGGGAAAGGATGATCAGAGGAGAGGCTGAAATCATCAAACTGGCAGATAGAAAAGAGGAGAAGAGAAAACCTATTTGATTGCATTACGGGCAATTTGCCATCTCCTCCATTGCAATCACACACAAAAAGGGAAGTAGAAAGGATGAAAGCTGTGCATGCGAAAGATATTGACAACACAGAAGGCCAGTTCAACATCCTCTGCTCTCCTAACTATCTGAGTCAGGCCTGACCTAGTAGATCCTCTGACAGGGTATTGAAAGCCTCACATCTATTCAACTGTACAAGTTTTGACACATCTTTCAAGGCTGCTAGCAAGGATGTGACTGATGCCAGTAGCGATAGCAACGTTTTTGTTCTCACATAGTGTGGGTGCTTGCCTATGAAAAACAATCTGAGAACAAATGTCCGCAAACCTACTGCACATTCTGCATCAATGCAAGCAGAAACCTAATGTTCTTCTGTGACAAATTAGGAGAATCTACTGCTAATGGCTGCATGAGTGGTGTTTGAAACTGCTCTATGCCTTCAGTGACTGACTAGAAAGAAAAATTGGAAAAGATTCAAACAAAATGGAATCTAGGCATGGAAACTAGAACAAAGGATCCACTGTCAGTCTGTCTCAGGCCCTTTTTGCACATAACTTCAAACGCAAAATGGCCATGGGAGCGATGCAGAATCGCGAGGACAGTTCCGCATGACATTATCGTGATTGCGCATTGCTCCTTTAGCAATCCAGTGGCAATTGCACATTATATCATTTTGGGGTTTTTCCCGAAAATGAGGCGCAATTGCGCATTGCTCCTGCACTCCTCCTGCACTTACCTGGTGTGCAGAACCTCAGGAAGCATGATGGCCATGCTTCCTCCCCCAGCACAGCCTGGGAAAGTACCCGACTGCACTGTGGAAGGAAGAGGTGGAGCTATCGCGCTTCCTTCCATCCAGCACAGAGGTGGTGCGGAAGGACGCGCAGGAGATGCAATTCCCTCCCAGAGGAGGCTTTTTGTGCAATTCCTGCGTGACACCAGCAACATCAGGTAAGGTGTGAAAAAGGCTTCAGTTTCTGTCTCATATATACACGCACAAGCACACACATACCAACTGATGGAACCCAACAAGATATTAATCTCAAAGAGATACCCAGCTTTAGTGAAAAGAAAAAAAAAACTTTCTTATTGTTGAAGAAACAAAGACAAATTTTAAATGCTTCTATTTATTGATATTATTTCAGATAATGGGGACGCAGGAGCAATTTGGCTTTCTGTTTCATCACAGCAGGATGTTGTTGACTGTTACTAGGCAGGTTTGTTACCAATTGGTATATCTATGCAGTAAGAGGCCTTGTTTCTTTGCGGTCCTCTTTATCCTCCTGGTGATGTGACTGCTTCATTGTTTTCCCTCTTGCAGCTTGAATTAATGTATTTGGCTGTTGGCAGGAGTACAAAAAATATTGCTGAGAGGAATGTGTGATTGATGATTCCTTTCATGTATACATATGAAATGTTTGTGAGAGCAAGTGTTGGTTTACAGTCTGGGAGTGCTTGACCTTATGAGCTACGTGACTGAATTCATACAACATAGGCCCTTTCCGCAACGCACCTTTTCACAGAGCTGGGGTGCGGGGATTGCGTGAGCAGCCTCCAGCAAGAGGCTCTCGCATCCCAGTTCCTTCAGCTCCACAGCTGCCGCCCACTTGCGCGAGAGCCCTGCCTCTTCCTTTTGCAGTGCAGCCTGGGAGTTTCCCAGGCTGCCCTGGGGCAGGAAGCATGAGCACTGTGGCTCTAGAGCTCCGCACGCATGGCAAGTGTGTGTGGGGCTCTGGAGTGATGCGCGATCGTGCACCATTTTTGGCTCAAAGCCGAAAATGAAAAAGTGCGCGAGCAGCACCTGCCAGACCCTAGAGCATTGCGCGATTGTGAGTGCATGGTGTGGACCACTCCTCACATTTGCGCAATGCTCAAAGGGCCCTTTTGCATGGCAAATGCCGTGCGAAAAGGGCATAGCTTCAGATTTTAAACTTGTGCTGAAGCTTATACACTTTAAACAAAGCCCAAATGAAGTTTTTTACAGCCTCAAGCCAAATTCCAATAGAGGTCTGGGAAGTAAAATATCTCAAAACAAAACCATGGGCGTGGTAACAGAAGGACAGTTAACAATATAACCCTAACAAGTAGGGATGTGAGAAATTAGCACCATCAAGGTGTGTGTGTGGGTGTGGGGTGCTTTTTGTTGTTCATTTCACAGATTTGCTTAGTTCTGCACCTTTCAGCCAGTGTGGTGTAGTGGTTTGAGCATTGGGCTATGATTTTGGGCAAGCAGGATTCAAATGCCCATTCAGCCATGGAAATTCATTGGGTGACTTTAGGCAAGTCACACTCTCTGAGCCTCAGAGGAAAGCCAAGGCAAGCCTCTGTAAATAACTCCTGACAAGAAACTCCTGTGATAAGTTTGCCTTAAGGTCACTATAAATCAGAAATGACATGAAGGGACACAACAACAATACTTTCCAAACCAAACATGGAAACCAGTTTGTCATCAGAAATCCATATGTCTGCATGCTTATGATGTTTTCTGGTGCAAGGGGAAAAAAATAGTGTTCAGAAACACTATTAGGTTCTGGAAGCCATGCCTATGAGAAGTGGGTTAGGGAACTAAGTATGTTTAGTCTGATGAAAAGAAGGTTTAGAAGTGACATGATAACAATGTTTAAATACTTGAAAGGCTTTCATATTGATGAGGGAACAGTGCTGTTTTCCACTGCTCCAGAGACTAGAGACCTGTCTGCCCTACATTGCTATAGTGCTATTATTACTCCACTTTCAACCTCCTATGTAATCCTGGGGTTTGCAGTTTAGGGAGGGGCATTTAGAATTCTCAACCAGAGAGCTCTTGGGCCTCAGTCAACTACAAACCTCAGAATTTTCCACAGGACATTGTGTTACCAGGCCGTACTCCCCCACATTTTGATATGGTTTAATAGACAAAATATACTAATTGGCAGATATGTTCAATTGATATAAAATATAAATTATACTTATGGCCAGCAAGGCCATGTGGAAGAAAGGAACACTGGCCCGGAATAGGTCAGAGGTGACCTCAGCATGGCCAGGCCAAACATTCAGTGAAATTAGCCAAGAAAACCTGACTTAATGGCTCTGAACTAATCCTATCAATGCCAACATCAGAAAACAGTAAGGTGCCCAGGACCCCTACTGTGTGCATATCCTACTGCAGATAGCCCAGACACTCCCTCTCAACCAAGACATTGAAACCAATCAGTCCATTCCAGACCCCATTGTCTGTGTTGCAACTCCCTTTGTTCACTAGGCTGGGAGAGCAATCAACTCACACCCCTTCAGGGAGGAAAAGAGAGTCTATAAACCCTTGGTTTTGAGAAGTCAGTTGCAGTCAGATGAAATGCAAGACTCCACTATGCTGCTCTGAATCCTGATCGGTCTACCCTTAGACAGAAGTCCAAGTCACATTTCAAGCTCTTCACTACTCTTCTGGAATGGTAACTATATAACCCCAAAAACCCTCAGCCTCTCTATAGCAATAATTTTTTCCCTCCCTTTCTCTCTCAGTTAGCTCTTGTGTGAATGCTTGACTGTATGGCCCTTTTTGCACTGCATTTTCCATGCGAAAGGGCACCTGGAGCATCACGCGATTGTGAGAAGTGATCTGCACAACGCACTCACAATCACGTGACGCTCCAGGGTAGGGCAGGCGCCGATCTCGCACCTTTTCATTTTCTGCTGGAAGCCGAAAATGGTGCACGATCGTGCATTGCTCCCAGGCCCCACACGCACTTACCTGGCGTGCAGAGACTCTGGAGCTGCGCCAGTCACGCTTCCTGCCCGAGCGCATCCTGGGAAACTCCCAGGCTGTGCTGCGGAAGGAAGAGACAGGGTTCTCACGTGAGCAGGCAGCTCGTGTGGAGCCGAAGGACCCTGGACACAAGAGCCTCTCGCCAGAGGCTGCTTGTGCAATCCCTGCACACCAGCACCAGAACAAGGTAAGGTACGGAAAGGGCCCATGTATCTTGTGTGCATGCATAAGTGAATTCCCCCAATAAAAACACATTTTTAGCTTACTTTTAAATCTTTGGCTGGTTTTTGCTTGGTCTAACCCTGTAAAAATTGGGTTGAAGGTCTCACTGGGTTACCTTGCCCCTCGTTCTGCCAAACTAGTGCTCCACTAATTTCCCCAGTCTTTGCATTTTTGGAGCGAATCAAAGTGTGCCCCAGGAGACCCCCAGAAGTTAGGGTAACAGTTGAAAGTGGAATAATTGCACTATAATAGTGTAGTGTGGAAAGGCCATAGGACACAGAGCAATGGATTCAAACTACAGGCAAAGAGATTTCACCTAAACATCAGGATGATGGTAAGAGCTGTTCAAAGTGAAATATGCTGCTGTGGAGTGTGGTGGAGTCACCTTCTTTGAAGGTTTTTAAACAGAGGCTGGGTGGCCATTTGCTGGGGGTGCTTTGAGTGGATTTTCCTGCATGGCAGAATGGGGTTGGACTTGATGGCCATTGTGATCTCTTCTAATTCTATAATTTGATGATTCTATGCAATATTTGGGAACTGTGCAAGACTCCATTATGTACACTTTAAAATGTACACAAACATACTTTAGTCAATAGGCGTATGCATCTTGCTTCTTGACATAGTAGTTTAACTATGGAATAGTCAAACCATTTAGAACTATTTCATGGAGGACAAGGCTAAGCCTGGCTATTAGTCATGATGGTTTTATACTGTTTCCCAGGATCATGCACTATTCGTTGGAATACCAGCTGGTGAAGAACATCAGTGGGAATTGCCTATTGCCCTCATGCCCTCCTTATGCTCTTACCATAGGCATTTTGTTGGCCACTGTGGGAAACAGAATGATGATCTAAATAGACCTTTGGTCTGATCAAGCAGGGTTCTTCTGTTGTGCCCATCAGCACAAAACAAACCCTCCCTCATTTCAACACAGTGCTATTGTGAATCAAGTGCTTATGTGCTTTATATACCATGATACATTAACACTTCATTTGCAAATCAGTTCAATCTTCTCTATATTCTTTCATTGGAGCAGGCCTAATTTGGCAGTCTGTTTCTGACAGACCAGTGAAAGTTTGACATGTAATGATTTTTAACGTCAATTTGTGACAGTTGAAAGCAGCTAACCCTCTATAAACATGAGACATTTCGACTAGAATTGTCCCCTGTTGAGCAGTTGATATCCAATTGTATTATGCAACTGTGTATGAAGTGCTCAGCTGGGAACACTCTCTAGTAAAAATCAAAAACAATAATCCACATCCATTCATGCAATTGCTTGGTGTTTATTGAGAGATAATAGCTTTCACATATTGCGCAATCATTCTTAGAGACCCTAGAGTGAGGTCAGTTTTGTGATGTGTGGAAATAATTTTTAACAAAAATATAGCACATTGCATGCATCCCTTTTGCTTGTGGAATCTAATTGTCTTATACTTTTAAAATTTGTGTGCCAGTCTTTCCTAAGCTTTCAGTCGTGCACAAATAATTTATCTTACTATGGCATTATCTTCTGCTGCCCAACTAGAATTCTGAAGACAGGAATAAACTGCGACTCTGAAACCTAGACTTTTTTTTTTTTTTGGCGTGAGGCATAAGACAGAATTTTCCCACAGTTGGAAAGGCAGAATTGTGCAGTTGTTCGAGTGTTGCATTAAGACTCTGGGAGATCTGGGTTTGGATTGCCACTGAGATGTGGCAACATTCTGGGTGACCCTGGGGAAGTCACACTTTCTCAGCCTTCAGGGAAAGCAATGACAAACAACCTCGGAATTTATCTTGTGACAGAAACTCTATGAAAGGGTCACCATAAGCCCAGATTGATGGGAAGGCACACAACAGCAACTGGGAATTAAGCAGCTCTATCCTCTAACAACTTCTGGTAAAAGTACACTCCCAATCTGTCACCTAAGCAGCTTCCTTGCTCTGCCCAATAATTACCCTTTCCTTGCCAGAAATAACTTCATTCTTTCTGCACCCTTCCTCATTCTTGCAACTGGAGGGATGGTGTTTGGTAAACCTCCTCTCAATGGTCACTAGGTGTAAGTAACAGAGATTATTTATTTTTAGGAAATTACAGAATACAGTGGAAATAACAGAATCAAAGTAATTAAGCAAATAATAGAATCAAGATAATTATATAATGTAAGATAAATTAATCTGTGTTTATAATAAGGAAGAGAATACAAAACAAACTAGGGGAAGTAAGTGAATGGAAAGTACGTAGGAAGTAAATGTGATATTTTAGAATGTATGATGTCATTATAGAATGCACGATGTTGTAGATGTAAGTGTAAGTAAGTAAGTATAAGTAAGTGTGAGTGTGTATATCTTGTTTTTTCTCTCAGAAAAATATTTAACTTTTTGTTAGTTCTCTGGTTTTTGTTATTTTTATGTTAGTAAAATCTTAATAAACATTTTTGAAAGAAAATATGCATTTAAATAAATTAGATTAATGTATGCATTTTAATACACATTTGTACATCTATTTAAGATAAAACTTGTTTTAAAACATTCAGAAGTTACTGTGGAAACAAAATGGAATGGAAAATATGAATACAGATAGATTTGCCCATCCTCACTCTAATAAGCTGCTGCAAGGAAATCTGCAACATTATATTAGAAGTATTTATTTGAACATGTGTGGTCTAAGACATTTTAGGAATGGGAAAAATGGTCAGTTTTCCTTTTTGCAATTCTTTTTAAAACCTCCCTATTCTATATATGAAGAAAATTGCGAATATTTTGTAAATTCTTCAAAAAATGAAATGAATTGTGGATTTTCTCCAGTTTTCACAAGCCAGATTCAATAGGTGGACCTACTCTCAAGCATGAAGAACACATCCTCCTTCTCTGCCATCTGGCTATAAGAAGTCCCTCTGGAAAAAGAAAAGATGGCAGCCATAATTCAGCAACAACATGGTTGGATACACCAAGATTCAAAATTAGACTTTTAATAGTTAAGAATTCAAAACTCTACTTGGAGGGAAAAAATTTGTTAGCTTTGGCTTTTCCCACATTAAAATTTTCTAAATCTTAAGTTGCTTCCAACCCAAATATGAAGAAATGTGTTGATTTTAGCATTCTCATATGTAAACAAACACATGAAATTCTGATCAATCCCTCTTTTAGTGTCATTGTAACTTATTGTGTGTTGTACGTGATCATAGTGATTACAATATATTTTATGTGTCAGGATTCAATAAAATACTGATCGATCCTTAAGCATTCCTCTTGTCTAAATAATTTATACCCATACAAATCTCTTTTCATTCAAGGCTATGACTACCGTGGGAACTCGACAACAAAAAATTTGAATATTAATGGTGCACACTCCTCGTAAGTTGCCTCAGTGTGAAATCAGAAATACATTTTTTTAAAAAGTCCCGCTTAACCTTTGCTAGAGAAGGTAAGTTTCCTTCCATATTACCACAATGCCTAGCATGCCAATCACTTTTTAAAATTAGTTGAGAGTCTTGAACACCCTGTGTGCACAAAATGGTTTCTGAAATGTTATAGTGAAGTATTCAGAAGAACATCATGCGTTTTTAATAGGGTAGTGGCACAAGATTATAGATTCTGGTTCCTTTCCAATTCAGCTGGACTTTTCAATTATATAGGAAGAGGGGCTGTAAGAATCCATGGTGTGCTGTTGAGTTCCTAGTACCGTATAAAAACTACTTCTAGAAGTTTACCTCAGTAGACCTCTGTATTGTCAATCAACAAAAACTGAGAAGCCGACAGTCATTCTGTTGCCATGACTAAGAGTGGGCACGGTGCCAGACTTCTGGAGTCTTGCTCAATGGAAGAATAATTAACATCTATTTTCACTGTACTGTGGCATTTACTGTTTAAACAGTGCATGGCAAGAACATGACAGGATACATATAGCTAAAATATTTAACAGCAAGTGTTTGTTCCAAGTGTACTTCAACATTGTTCCTGACATAGGGTTTATGTGTATATATGCTTTAAATAAGGGGAATAATTAGCAGCAACAGAACCCCCTTCCAAGTGTGAACATATGCCAAGTTTGAGCTCATAACCAAACTGTAGTTTGGATTCAGCAACTGCTTATTTCTGGCAGTTACCCTGTATATATGAATTAAGTGCTAAGAGTGCCTTAATTTTTTATGGTTTGAGTGACAATCCTTTTGTCACGTATCACATATCAGTGGAATCTGTGTGTGTGTGTGTGTGTGTAGAGCACATACTTAATAGTAACACTGTTCAGTTACAAAAACTACCAATAATATAAGAGTTTTGTTTCACATTTCATCAGAGATTTAATTAAGATAATTTAAAATATGCTATTATTTTACAAATATATGGTAACAGAATCATTGCCACATGTTAAACCAATTTTACCAGCAAAAGTTTCTGCCATTGAAACTTAGATTCCCATTTTGGAGGGCTCCTACAAACATATAAGATTTGTTAATCTTTTCTCATCTGCATCATCCTTAGCACGTAGAGTGTTTCTTATAAGTACTTTACATGAATTGTTACATTAACCATGTACATTAGCAGGATTATCATCATACCCCAAATGCAGGGCAGGTGCTGAGCCAAGTGCAAGTGGCTTGTCAAGGCACACCAAATGAGTTCCTGAATGAGGGAGGAGGAATCAGACTAAGGACTTTCTGTTTCCAAAATAAGCATCTCACTGACACTGTCCTCCTAGAATTGAGGCATCTTTCTAGAGCACCTAGATCGCCCCTGGTTTGTAAAGCTGAAGAACTTTATTAAAGAAGAGCAAAAATCAGTACAGCATCTGACAGGTTGACAGTATTTGGCACAGGTGGGCAGACAGAGTGACAGTACATCAGTATCCAGATGTATCTTGCATCGTCAGTCAGTATGCCAAGCATGGATCATTGATCAGCTAAATCTATTGAAATTTAATTAATGTTTGCATATGATAAGGATAAAGAAACAACACCTTACTCGAGATGAGAATGCTTTTGCTTTATTTTGCCAGCAGTCCAAATGATGAGATTCAGTGATGCAGTATAAGGAAATAGTGTGTTACCTCAAAACTTGGGTAAGTCAGGAATCCATCAGCGTTGCCAGTGCTTCCATGAAACAGTAGGGAATATTAACTCAAAGAGGAGGTCTGCAAAAGTTGAGTAACCTTACAGAATCTTTTACACCTGTGTATACCAGTACTAACGCAGGGAAAAACCAGCCGGAGATTCAAAAGTAAGCTTGTTTGTTTTATTGAGAGAATTAACAATTGCACATGCACAAGATCCAAGCAGTCTTCTGATCACACAAGGCTAACTGAAGGAAAAGGGAGAAAAGGTTTGGATAGCAAGAGTTTAGGGCATCATAGGTGATATTTACCCATCCAGCACACAGGAAGTGAAGCCATATGGCTTAGACTAGGAGTCCACGGCTAGTACAAATCGGGAATTGGAATGACAGAGTGGTAGTCAGTACACCAAAAGTACTATATCTGGTTCAGAGCCAGGGTTTAAATACTCTTTTTCTACCCTAAGTGGGGAAGATATTAATAGCCTTCTGCCAGACTCCATTGGAGTTTGGAGAGTGGACACACGGATCCGGAATGAGCTAATGCCCTTAGCATTAGGTGACAAAGGGACTGATGGGAATCGTGATAGATCCTTAATGGTGGGACAGGTAGGGAGAGTTTCAATGGACAAAAGGGTCAAAGACAATCAGTCATTCTAAGGAAACAATTTTGGGTGCTATTGTTTCTAAAAGTTGAGTCACTGAGGGACATCTGCCATTCCATTATCTCAGAATTTTCCCTGATTATGACCTAACCATGCCCCAGGTCTTGTTCTGACCTAGTTTTGCAACAGACATGTGCAGCCAGTTCCTTTTTGCCAACAAGATCCCAGTAATAGCAGGATATAATTTATATTTCATGTCAATTAGATATTTTGCCAATTAAACCAATAGTAGGTGTGTATGGCCTGGTAACAAGGCAGTCAAAGTTATCTCATCTACCTTTGATCCCTTCAACTTGGTGGTATCTGGTGCTTTTGACAGTTGTTGGAAAGTTATTTCCCTATCCCATCTCTTCCATAGTGGTCTGCCTAAGTCCCTTGCAAGGAAGGAGAGACTCAGAGCTGCTGCCTCCAAAGAATTCAATACTCTTTCTCCCTGTTGTGTGAGTCTTGCCATGGGTTCCTCTCTGCTAGGATTTCCCTGTGTCTGTCTTGAATGAGATTGCCAGATTAAGACTTATCCCAGACCCTGAGATTTCAGTACCAAAACCTGAGACATATGAAGAATCCTTGTCATATCATGAAGGAACTGGTGATATCACAAGGGGCAGCACCTGGTTATTTTTCTAACCAAATTATATTAAGCATCAGCCATGGTTACCAAGATTAACAAATCTGGGGTGGGGGGAAGTGCACATTTTCACAGCAGTAGTCTCATCCTGAGAGTTTTCTGAGGTCCTTGCCCTAGGTATGCTTTAATGGGTTCACTGGAGAGAAGGAACTCTTATATATATTTGTGTGTAGGCTCTTAAGACCCTTTCTTGCCCTCACTGAATATTTCAACCCATCCCACCAACATGCAGTGGAATCTTCTGAATATGCCTTAATTTTTCAGTGTAAAGAAATATGCATCTGATTAAATTCTGTCACACAACTACGAAAATAAAAATGCAGGAACACAGTATTCCACTTTTGCAGGTAATCGACCAGTGTTGCCCCCCCCCCCATTTAGTTTACTTTACTGTAAGAATGTTCATCTAAATGTCTGTATGTAGGGGAGAGGAGGATCACATGTATTCACAGTCACTGGTGCAAGACCAAAAGTACATTCATTGGAGGAGCTGTAAGGACATGCAGGTGTACAAAAGTGTATGCACACAGGCTTTGTCTGTGTAGTCACTGATCTTGCCTATTTGAGGCAAAAATGGGATGGTGGGGGGAAGGAAAATATTTATTTCCAGAAACACGAGAAAGCAATGTGGGAGCAGCTTCAGTTTTCATGTGGCTTTTAGACAAAGCAGACTGCACACACAGACACACACAAACAGAGGCCAGAATCTTGATTTACAATTTGTTTTATGTGTACAGAGGTGGATCTAGAGTGGGGCAACTAGGGCTTATGCCCAAGCACCAAAGTCAGGGGGCTCAAAAAAGAGGAACCCCCACCTGCCCCGCCACTGCTGCTCGCCCCTCCCCGCCACTACTGCTTGACCCTTTCCCTGCTGCCACTGATCGCCCCTCTTGCCTAAGCTGATTGGCTCTCTCCCGGCCATTGATCATCCTTCTCCCTGCTGCTGTCGATCACCCCTCCCCCTGTGATGATCGCCCTTCCCCCTCTGATCATCCCACTCCCCAGCGCCATCAATCGTCCGCCTCCTGACCTTTGATTGCCCCTCTCCCTACCACTGTTGATTGCTCCTCTCCCTGCCGTCATCGATTGCCCCCTCCCCGCTATTGATCGCCCCTCCCCACACTCACCCTTTCCCCTTGCCCTGGGTGCTGTTGAGCCTTGATCCACCACTGTATATGTAGTTCTGGAATAGTACCTCCACTATAGTATAAACTAGGGCTACTTCACTAATTTTTACTTCCTTGGGTGAAACTTAAATTACTGTTGAGTTATAAGATTTCCATAGGCAGCATTTGAATGGATTATTCTAAATTCATAGAGAATGTGAAACACATTGGGTGTGAAGAATTAAGATAATAATTAGCAACCCAGGTCCTGATCCTAGGTCCTACTTTCATCAGGTCCTGATGAAACAGACACAGGTATGCATGATCACAGTTTTCATTGCAAGATGTGGGCCTTCATTTCTGAGCATTCTATACTACTTTGATTATGTCTTTTTAAAGAATCTGCTCTCACATGCTGAAGCAGTAAATTCCTTGTTATTTATAGGTCTCCAGTGGGGATGAAGATAATTTATGAAATTATGATGCCTTTGTATCCAGCAGAAAGTTCACAAAATCATTATGCTGAGAGAGTCTAGTTATGCCTTCAATTCAGGCTGTTATTCTTGAGCATTACAAAGAGACAGTAAAAATGCTTTAATTGAACATCAGGCTCATACATATTCTCCCTGATTTGCTCATTTAATACAAAATTGTCAAGGAGAAAAATGCATTTTGTGTAAAAGTTTTTTTTTCTTTTTTGCCGTTAAGTCCCCCCCCCCCCCCCCAGCAGTAGCTTTGTTCTTTCCTTCCACCCTTTCCTGGATGGGTGTCTTCAGGCAGTTCTGAAATATAGATGTCATTGTTTTCTGAATCATTTATAGGAAAGGCTGTGAGGCTGTGATCATCCACTGGGGTCCCTACTGTTTCCTTTTATTGAAACTACATCATTCTAGAAATTCCAATAAGGCTGATGAATCTATTGGCTGTACTTATGGAGCTGCAATTGTATTTTTTTTTCAAAGATGTTTCATATAACATCTAACTGACAAAGCAAAAGTAATAAAAGTTTTCAATTTCTTGGCTGAATATACAAAACAATTTCTTCTTGTTGTTATTTGCTATCAAGTCAAGTTTGACTTATGCTGACTATAGGAATGAGAAACCCACAAAAGCCCCTGTCATGAACTGCCCTGCTCAGGTTTTGCACACTCTGGGTCGTGGCTTCTTTTTGTTTGTCCATCTGTGTTTCCTGCTGATTTCCATTTCACCAAGGTTTATTGTCTTTTCCAATGAGTCATATGTTCTCATGATATGTCCATAGTATAACAACCTCAGTTTAGTCATCGTAGTTTCTAGTGAGAGTTCAGGCTTGAGTTGCACTGGGACCCATTCATTTGCCTTTTTGGCAGCCCATAGTACCACATGACTCTCATCTAGCACCACAATTTCAAATGAGTTTTGTTTCTCTCAGCTTTCTTCACTGTCCAGCTTTTACAACCATGCATAGAAATTGGAAATACTGTAATACAGATGATTCTGACTTTATACAGAACTTACACGTAAAATGCAATTGCAATCTCAGTCAAATATCAAAGGCCTGTGAATTCAATGGAATTTACAAGAGAAATGGAGAAAGAAGGTGCCAACCTTAAAACTAATTGGTTTGTTGTATCACAGACTTTCTTGGACAGTACCTATGTCATCAGAGGCATATAGGAACTAGTTTAGTTCTCTCCTTTCAATATACTTCTACTCTCTTCCTCAGATTTCTTCTCCAAGGTGCATATTGATTTCTCTGTTCTCCACAAAAACAACTTTGATGAGAAAAGATAACTTCTCAACATGGCAGGCAGAAAAAATCAGAAAGCCTGCTAGCTTTCTGTATCTGCCAAGAAACAGTGGAGGGGAAGAGAAGTCAATGAAAAGGTTTTATCATTGACATTTCTTAATCCATTTTCAGGTTGAGCCAAAGACTTGCTGTTCCAGCAGAAAAAGTTTAAGAGATGCAGACCAACAGCAGCTCCAAAGCAACAACGCAAGTGTGGGTTTGTATTAGGCATGAATTCCAGTAGAATTCTTCATTTATTTTCATGCTACATTGTTAGAGGAGAGATCCGGCCACATTTTGACAGTTTTATTGTTAGCATGGATTTTCAAAAAGGGAGAATTCTACATAAGGGACATTTTTTAAAGAATACTATAACTACCAAGTGAATGTACTTAAAAGTTATTCAGTTTAAATGGAAATAAAATTCAAAGATATGTTCAGTCCAGTTATCAGAACAGTTAAAATGCATGGAGGGATAAGATATTTGAAAGTTTTGAAGTGAAAAAAATAAACTGTTGTCCTAGGACACAAGCAAAAAAATCCTGTGCACTCAAATGTTAAATTTAGCATTTTAGGTACATTGCACCCAATGAAATGTTGTGTCATAGTGTCTGGGTGACTGGGGGCATTACAATCCCCCAAAATTACATTTCCAAACTATGGAAACAGAGTCTTCTATACAAAGGCCTATGTCACAACCAATATGTTAGTCTTTAATATGATGCAGGAATCTTTCTGTTCTAATCTATGTGCTAATAGTGGAAGAGCAGAAAAACATACTAGGAAATGCTTTGCTTCTCAGATATTCAGCCTTAAAGTATCTTGTCTTCCTCCAGATTTGAAATAAGTATGCCATTTCAGATTTCTTCAAATATATATTTATTAAGTGTGTGTGTGTGTGTGTGTGTGTGAGAGAGAGAGAGAGAGAGAGAGAGAGAGAGAGAGAAAGGAGAGTGGAAGCAGATGCAGCAATATCTACCTTCTCTTCTTTGATAATATAAATCAAATGAGGGACAGTGTTTTTTTCCCCAAAAAAGCATTAGTTTTAATACCACCTCCTGAGTAAATAGTTGTGTACCCTCACCCTTAATGGGAAAGGAGGTATCATTAGAAAAATTAAGCAGAAAGGAAGTTGCCACTGGGCAAGGAACCAACCATTGGGCGGCCTACCTGCTAGTCCACATACTAGGATAACACTGAGAGTGATGGGACTCTTGGACCCATGGAAGTAGACATTGGCTACATCGGCCCCTCCTGATAGTGGGATATAGCAGGCAAGCCAATCACTGGGCTAGGTAAAAGCCTTGCAGACAAGTTCCAGGAGCATTTATGGGTATGGTTGCCATATCATCCAGAAAGCCAGGTTTTATCTGGATACTCTGGGTCATTAGCTGGTCTGGATTCTAAGCTTTTTTTGAAATATGTTTCTAGTCCTTCTGGGACCCAAGGTGGAAGGTAAGAAAGGATAGCCCCATTGTTCTGCAAAGAAAGAGTCTGCTTATTGACACCCATCTTGCTTCTTGGGGTGCCACTTGGATGGTTCCATTTAAAATGTAACATGGGGAAGGAAGAAACATGAGATTGCTTCTTTCAGCAGCAATCATACAACTGTCAGGCTAGCTCTAGTCACTGTGTAGTTGTTGTACTGTGTTCTACCAGAACAGCCTTTTTTTTACTTGTCCATCACAGGGAGAATAATAATAATAAAAAAAACCCAGCGATAACTTCCACCTTGCCAAGGTTAAGTCAATTCTATCCTCTTTAAACAATATGAAGCAATTTAAACAGGCAAAGGCTAAAATATATTTAAGATTTCATTCCAGATTAAACCAAAAACCTGTCAAGCATTACGGAGCAGTGAACAGACAATTTTTATAACTATTTTCAGCTAAGTGATTTGATAACCAGAAGACTTACTTGTTTCATTTCTGAATTATCCAGAAACAGATAGAGAAAGCAATTAATTGTTACAGCACATTCTAAACACTTTTTCTCCTTTTCATAACACACACACGCACACACGCGCACACACACACACGCACTTAAACACTCAGATAATAAAATGTCAAATAACAATAAAGTTTGACAATAAATAAATAAATAAATAAATAAATAAATAAATAAAATCTAACATTTTTTTCAAACCATTTAACCCAAGTAATATATAAAATCTGAACGCATTCAAGATAGATATTCCAGCACCATGTTTTAATTTATACAGGATCCAAATAATATTTGGATGAATATATCAGTTTCTTCTCCCTTAGGTCTTGTGTTTTTAGACTAGCACAAAATAGCCTCTGTTTCATGTTTTTTTTTAACATCATAAAAAATATAGATTATCTAACACATTTAGAAGCATGCATGTATCTGTTCCTTTTTATAATAATAGACATATGGAAGAAAAGGACTTTGAGAAGCCAGCACAGACCAAACAACTAAGATTTTTCTGGGGCTACAGTTCTGTAAGAATCAGTGTGGTGTAGTTGTGGTTGAATCAGTGTGGTTGAATGTTGAACTAGAGCCATTTCCACACTACAGTGTTATAGTGCTATTGTTCCACTTTCAACGTGCTATGGAATCCTGAGGTTTTCCTTTGGGGGGGGGGCATTTGGAATTATCACCCAGAAAGCTCTTTGGCCTCAGTGAACTACAAACTCCAGAATTCCACAGGATGTTGAAAGTGGAATAACAGCACTGTAACAGTGTAGCACGGAAATGGCCTAGGATTTTAGGAGACCAGGGTCATATTCCTACTTGGCCATGGAAACCCTTGAACAATCTCCAGGCCTCAGAGGAAGGCAATGGCAAAACTCCTTGGAATAAATCTTGCCAAGAAAACCTTCTGTCACTATACATCAGAATCAACTTGAAGGCGCATCTCCACAACAATACAGTTCCCTACCCACATACTTGAGATTACAGTCCATTGAAGTGCCTGGGGTTTAGTGACTAAGCATGTAGAGAATTGCACTGTAAAGGCTAAACCAGGGTTGGTAACTATTTGGTTACAACAGCTTCAGTTTAGTCAGATCGCTCTAGGCAGCATAGTCAATGGTGAGGGATGCTGAGAGCTAGAGTCCAAGAACATCTGGAGAGCGATCTGATCAACACCCATGGTCTTTTGATGTAGAGGTTCTACTCCAGGGGGGATAAATAGTTAAGTTTAGACCTAAGTTAACTTTCATGACATTTGAAATGTTGATAAACAGTACATAGTCATGGAATCTAACAAACTGACTAACTAACTTGGGAACATGCCTGTGGAAATTATGTAAGGCCCCTTCTTCCTTTATTATTTTGAGGTATGGTGCATTTTACACGTCCTCAGTATCCTAACTTGAAAAAAAAAAACTGCAGGAGATGATCCTTTTTCTTAAGGCAGTTTTAATAATGTATGAGCCCTGCTGGATGCTACAGCCTTGGAAAACAGCTCTTTTGTTACCCACTCCAGAATTTTGCCCTCTTGAAGGTAAATTCATATATGATGTTCCCATTTATATCCAAAGTGCCCATTTATGTTAACATCTAATATCCTTGTCACTTTTTTTCCCCCAAACCAAACATTCAATGGCAAAAGGGCACTGACAGAAGTCAAACAATTTAGCAGGGTAAACAATAGTAATATATATTATGCTTCTGTTGACTGTAGCATAATGTAACAGCATTAAAATAATGCTTGCAATACATAATTTGAGCCAGCACTGACATACAATCCAATCCCATAGATATGTGATTATAAGTCCCATTGCATTCAGTGAAACTTGCTCCCAGGTACTAGTGGTGTAGTGGTTTGAGTGTTGGACTACAACCCTGGTTTTGATTCCCCACTCAGCCATGGAAACCCTCTGAGTGACCTTGAGTATGTCACACACTCTCAGCCCCAGGAAATCCCATGATACTGTCGCCTTAGGAAATGAGTTGGAAACTACTTGAAGGCACATAACAAGTACTGACAAAGTCTCAATCAGAAATGTCTAAACTCATTCAAACTGTTTTGCAAGACTGCATGGGGAGGCAGAGACATAACTAGGGTGGGGCAACTAGAATATGTGTCCTGGGTACCAATGCAGGGAGCCCCAAAAAGCAGTGCTGGAAGTGGCAGAGGAGGAGGAGGAAGAGGAGGAGGAGGAGGAGGAGGAGGAGGAGGAGGAGGAGAGGGGAGGAGGGGCGGTGCCGGCCCTGGAGGTTGGGGTGCAACTTCCACTCTTGCCCTAGATGCTATTTATGCTAGATACACCTCTGTGGGGAGGACTGAGGTGGTTGAGAGAGGAAAAGAGTGTGTGAATTCTCTTTTTAAAGTGCCAGAAGACCTCTTTGTTCTGGGTGGAGTGGAGAGATCTCATTTACCACAGTAATGGTAAGCAGAAGGAAACCATGGATTTGAAAAGAAAAGTATGTGGATGTGGAAATGGGAGGAAGCAGTTCACAGTGACATCCTGTTACATTAAATGGAAATTACTGAATTGGCCCTAATCGTCAATCTGGGTGAGCCTCGGTCTCTCAATGTAACCAGCAAGAGATCAGTACTACCAGAGTGAAATTATCATGTTTCTCTAAAGGAATACACTTGGCAATAAAAGAGAGAGAGAGAAAAAGCTCTCTTCAGAACCAATCATCTCTAGCTTATTGACAATGTAATTGCCCTGCTTGTTTCAACTAAAAAGCCCAAAAGTTACACTATGGGTTGACTCATGTAGCTAAGAAGCTTGATTCATGTTTTATGTCATTTTGGGAGTTATCTGACTTGCATTGTGAACAAACAATTACTTTCAGTCTTCCACAACTCTCACAAGTGATTTCAGGGTTTCTGCTGGGCACCTATTAAAAACATACTTCTCTCTTTGTAGTCATAGTTACAGAATACTGCTATGCCATGCTTTTAACAGGCACAGAGATTATGTAATTAGGCAAAGGCATCTCAATGATCTTTTGATAAAGCTAGTTGGTGCCATTCAAAGTCAGGCGTAAACAACAAAATAAGTAACATACCACACCATAGCACAAAAAGCAGCCTTGAACTGTACCATATTCAGAGTCATGATGCATAAAAGTAGTGATCACCATGCAGAAAGGTGATTGGACAATAGCACCGGGGTAAATTCCAGAATAATCCAATGTAATCCAGACCTTAATACCAGGGCTGGAATTGGTATAACCTGTGGGTTGCATGAAACCCTTTGGAGGTTCAGTACATCTCTTTAGACCCCAGTGTCCTCTAAAGTCCACATCAGCCCCTAAAGAAATTCAATACAAAATTCACATTGACCTGGGGAGAAAAAAACAAGTTGAAAATGCTATTTCAGAGGTCCTCCGTTCCTAAATATATTTAAATATCCAGTCTTCAAGAATTAATTCTGCTGCTGCATGGGGCTGACTTGCCCTCTGGAATCTACAACTCCTAGAATATGACAGACACCAATGTATGCATCTGAATGGTATAACATCCATCCAATTTCTGTATACTCAAATAATATGATTTTGGAACCGGACTTCTGAGAGCCAGCATGATGTAGTGTCTATGACCATGTAGATGAGGGTCTGCTTCCCCACTCAGCCATAGAAATCCATGGAATGACCTTAGGTGTGTCACACAGTCTCCCTAGAAAACCACATTATAGGTTTGTCTTAGGGCCTCCATAAGACTTATAGGCACACAACACCACCAACTCAACTTCTGCATTGTTTGGGGATGCTTTTGTCAGTTGTATGATAGCTCTGCCCTTTGACTTGTAGACATAAATCAACCAGTCTTCCTTCCTTCCTTCCTTCCTTCCTTCCTTCCTTCCTTCCTTCCTTCCTTCCTTCCTTCCTTCCTTCCTTCCTTCCTTTTCATTTTTAAACAAATGGGATAAAAAGTGTTTTTTAAATCTTCATAGTAATTCATTACTGTTTTCTGTTCCCTGTTCATGATGTCATCATCCTTTTGGTGCCATGTCGTTTCCTCCCACTCCATTCTTTGCCACTGTATTATACCCTCTGAACAGAAAAGAAACAGAAGAGAGAGCATTTCTCAAAGTTGGTGTAAACTTTCACAACAAAGACAATGTATGAATATTTAGTTTCTATTTTCCAACTAGAGAATTTGTCAAATGCATAATAGATTAATCTGGGTGAATTATATGCACTTATTAATATGTTGATGTTGTATGAAATTAATCATAATTGATTGTATCATTTGCATTATTTTCTTTTTAAATTAAACTTATGCCAATTGAGATTTTCTACGTTTTAAGTACTTGCTAGTGATATTGCAAAATAGGATTCTCCTAACGATTTCAACATCATTTTATCTAGCCAATCAAACATTTAAGCAGAAACGGGAAGAGCAGAAGGATTATTGTTTTAGTGACAATCCAGTCAGCTTTAGATACTCAGCCAGAGTCTTCAACCATAGAAGACTGGGTAGAATCCTGCTGACACCCCAATTAATCTAACTCAGTCTAATAGCTGTGATACTATCCTCACTCCCTGAAGTTTATTTGACTGATATCCCACTTTTCTCTGAAGAACAAATACGGTTAAGACATAAAACAAATGACAACTTCAAATACTAATTAAATAACCAATGAAAGTCAATGCAGCTTCTACTCAATTAAAAGCAAGTTCTGCGGCCAGTTGCCAATGTACATCTTGAATTAAAGTGATTATGAGGAAACACATTAAGAAGACAACCAGTCCCACAGCATGGAATTCCACAGCTTAGGAGTGGCTCTGAGATCGCTCCGGTTGACTGAAGTAGATCCCAAAGCAGGAAAGCAGCTCCCTCCTTTGGCAAGCTGCCATAGTGGTGCAAAGAATAAGATACTAGGGCTCCTTCTGCATGGACATGGCATCCCAGCAAGGGGATGCAAGAGAAGTGGGACTGTGACAACACTGCTGCAAGACGTTATTGTGGTCCCGTTCTTCTCACGTCACCAGCTGGTGCGATCACAGGATAAATCGTTGATGGATTTTCTCCATCAATGACCCCCAATTGCACGACTCTCCTGTACTTGCCTGCCATATGGAAGGGCAGGAAGCATGACAGAGGTGCTTCCTGTTCCAGCACAGCATAGGAAAAAGCCTGGCTGCACTGCAGCAGGAATAGGCATGTCCCTCATGCTCCCTTTAGCAGGGAGCCAGTCTGGTACAGAGGGGAGCATTCCTGTTGCGCTCCTTTTCTGGCAAAGGTGCTGGTGGGATTGTGACCAGAAGACAATGGGGTAAAGTAAGGTGCAGAAAAGGCCTGGGATTCCTCTAAGTTCCCCTGAAATTTTATTAAAAAAAGAAAGTTAGAAAAAAAAAATCAGTTTTTCAATTTTTAGCCTGAATTTTGTTGGGGTGTAATTGTATTTGGGATTTAAACCTTAATGTATTACATTCTTGCAGGTTAGAAAGAAATATTTCTAATGTTTTCTAGCTGCTCCATAAGATTATGAATGTTTTTGTGTATTTTCATTTGAATTTCAAGACATCTGCATAAAATTTATATTTGCATAAAATGTATATTTTATGCATTTCCCACAGCTTCCCGCAAAGTGCCAGTCTTTTGGTCCTAAAGTGCACTGTCTCAAAGTGATGACAGTTTTGTGATGGGCTTTCTCAATATGTTGAGACATCCTATCTCAATGAAGATCACTAAAATTGTCAATAGCTTTTACATATTTAGCAGCAAAAGGGGCAATAACTTACTCCTTTTTTCCCCTCACTTGGCTACTGCCACCTTTAATCCTGTAATTTTGTTGACTTTCACTGGTGTAGCACTCCTGTAGGCTGGCATAGGCATTCAAGTACTTTTGTGGCAGAAATAGCTTTGTCTTCCATCCCTTGGGTACTGTTGTGTGCTGCTCCAAAGAGAAAGCTGTCTCTATCATCAGAGAAGCTTAATCGGTAGAACAGATTTCTTTCTTGATAGAGACAACTTCCTACAATGGACGATTCATTACTATAGTGTCCCTGGACGTTTGTTCCCTGCAGCTGTTCTGCAACCTACTCTGGTGTAATTATGCTGGCTGGTGTGGTGTAATAGTTTGAGCATTGAACTATTAGTGAAGAATAGGTTTTAATTCCCTGTTCAGCCATGGAAATCCACTGGGTGACACTGGGCAAGTCACACACTCTCAGCCTCAGAAGAATCAATGGCAAAGCCCCTCTGAACAAATCTTGCCAAGCAAACCTTGTGATAGGTGCACCTTAAGGTCACCATAAGTAAAAAATGCTTTGAAGGCACACAGAAACAACAACAACAACAGGATGGCAGCAGCCTATGTATACGGATGCCAGTTGGCAGCTGCCATTTCACAAGCAGAAAACTCTTTTGTAGGGTGTTAGAATCTCCTAGGAGAGAAATTCTGAGGGAAAAAAATGGCAACCACATTTGACATCTGCTGAGAGGGATACCACAGTGCTGGTGACAGCGATGTTCCCCAGAAAATTGCAAAAAGGGTTTCCATGTTTTACCTCCCATGACCTGCTCAGTGATGTCACACCTCTCAGCTGAATAACCTTCGCAAGGTTAAGGTCATTTCTGCACTACACTCTTTTGGTGCTATTATTTCACTTTTAACATCCTGTGGAATTCTGAGGTTTGCCATTTACTGAGGCCAAAGAGCTCTCTGGCTGAGAATTCTAAATGTCCCTCCCTAAACTGCAAACCCCAGGATTCCATAGGATGTTGAAAGTGTAATAATAGCACTATAACAGTGTAATGCAGAAATGGTCTAGATGTCAGTACAGAATTCACAAGGATTTCTCTGATAAGAAATGAATTAGAAGATTCAGATTATGTAACCCATCAGTATCTAAGTAGTAGCTGGTTTACAGAAATGCCTTTCTCCTGCTGAAAAACTGAAAGGACAGGAAAAATAATAGAAGCCTGTACTGAAGCAAAGCTGAGAATTAATGTGTTGGTTCCAGGAACCTGTGAATTACCAAAAAAAGGGGAGGGAGGGAGGGGGGGAGAGAGAGAAAAGGAAAGGACGCTACAATGGGATTTGTTCCAGTTGTATGTTTCTCTGTAGCCTTTTTCTTGTTCTAATTGACTGAAATGAGTCAGCCTCACATTTACTTTAATGTTTCAATCATTCCAGTTAAGAAATTTCTTGTCATGGTCCATCTGACAAGTTGGTCATATTCCCTGCCGCTTTAATGAGCACATTTATAAGTGAAAGCTTTTACCCCTGTAACCTCACATACATTTACTTTCACTTCAGCAGAACACTGTTTGAGTCTTCAGTTCAACAATGGATTACCAGTCAGCATGAATGAAAATGCAGCTTTTTCTTTTGCATACAAACTTCTGCCTGGAGCTGAAAGAGAAGATCGTCTCCTTGCCAATCATGACATTCCTTTTACTAAAAAACAGAGTTTTGGAGAATTCCATTTTTGGATTACAGCTCCCAGAATTCCCCATACAGTTACACCAATAGTTTTTTTTTAAAAAAAACCACCTCTTTCCAAGTACTGTTATAGCTGCAGATGACCAGCAAGGGGAACATCGTACAACCCGACCAACTCTCATATTGATACTGCTCCAGTGAGAAGAAATTCTTCTTTCTTTCACAAAGACAGAGGGCCTTCCCGTCCTACACTGTTATAGTTCTATTATTCCACTTTCAATATTCTATGGATTTCTGGGCTTTGCAGTTTAGGGAGGGGCATTTAGAATTCTTGGCCAGAAAGCTCTTTGGCCTTAGTAAACTACAAACCCCATAATTCCACATGACGTTGAAAGTGGAATAACAGTGTAGTGCAAAAATGGCCTAAATCTCAGAATTTCTCCAAGAAACAAGTCTGTTTTGCCCAAAGCTTTGCAAAAAATTTTGTTTTTGTTGTTGGACCATAACATGCTGGCTGGGAGGTTCTGGGAACTGTAGTCCAAAAGTTACTTTCCCAAGTACAAGCCACTCAGGAGCAGCTGCTCAAGTAACAGCTACTCTGCTGTTGTCCCTGCCTATCTTGAGTAGAGTCCTCCAGCATACCTATTGCTAATTGTAAGTCATGCTGGTAAATATGTAATGCACCATTTAATTTTGGCCTACCCAGCCACTTAGATCAATTTCTCCACTGGAAGTGCATCTATACTACACAGTTATAGCAGACTGATCTCATCTCAACTGCCATGACTGCATCCTAGGACAACCTGTGATTTCTAGTCTGGTCAGAGATTTCTCTGCTTGAGGGCTCTTGTCCACTTGTACTACAAGAACTACCACTTGTAGTTCTTGAACTACAGAACTAGATATATCTAGCAGAGAATTCTAGTGAGCATCTCACTAAACTAGAAATCCCAGGATTCTGTAAAATATAGTTATATGAATTATAGTGGTATTAAACTGATATAACTATGTAGTGTAGACACATTCTATCCACATTACTTTGGCCTGGGATACACCTTTTCCTTCTTTGGCACCTTATTTACAATAGGTCTGGTGATAAACCAGTGGGGAAGCCAGGTTTTACAAACATTTAGTGGGTCCCTGTAAAGCACCCCTCCAATATGTTTGGGCTGTGGTTTTGTGGTGTATAGAAGTGTCAGACAGTACATTTCTTATTTTCAATGTGATGCCAGCAACACAGAATGGGAAGTCTGATTGTTGGTTCCACTGCCTTTGTAGAGTGAGGAAAAGTTATTGGCTTCATTGTTTTTCCCACATGTTATTCTGTAGCTAAATCTGTTTTGCCACTCTACTCAGAGAAGAGGATGCTTCCTTTTTTGATAAAAGTTAAGGTCCAGTATTAACTCATGTCAAAAAGGGAACCATCCCCTTTTCTGAGTAGAGTCACAAAAGGTGAGAGCTTAGTCCATTGCTGAAGAACTCAAAAGAAACACTTACCCCTTGTTACCCTGATTTCTGGGGTCCTTTGGGGGACACCTCAATGTGCTCCATGTGATGGGGAATGGAAACTAGCCAGAGCACAAGCAATAGCAATGCGAGACGCAGAGTAACTTAGCGGGGTCTTTTACCCAGTTTTTACAGGGTCAGGCCAAGCCAAAAACCAAACAAAAATGTTCAATAAATGATTTTATTGAAGGAAAGTCTCAAGCACCAGCGCAATCACTCACACACTCACTCAAGACCTATTAAGAAGCAAAAGAGAGGAAACTGCATAGGGGAATATTGAAGAGGTATAGCTGGGGTGATACTGAACCTTTGTCCTGAAGTCCTTGGTCCAGGACAAACAGCGGAGAAGTGGGGCTCAGCACGGAGAGGGCTGAGGGGATCACTCAATGGATGGAGCAACAGTCTGCTGGGATGACCGGGGGTGATCCAAAGAACTGCTCAAAAACTGGGACTACTTGTAGGGGAAAAGGTACCTGGAGGGCTAATCCTTTCTCGGGGAGAACAATGGGTGTTGGAGCGCAAATGAAGCTCCACCATGGTAATTTCCTTCGTGTGATGGGATTGCAAGGTGTTGCCAGAGTCTCAGGATCTTCAGCTGTGTTAGTTTGTGGTATGACTTCATGTAAATGGTCCTCGCCTGATGTAATATTTGCTCAACTGGGGGCAGACACGCTAATCCCCTCAAGTTGGCGTCTCAGGGCTGAGGACCCTTTGTTTATTGTGGGTTTACACATCTTGAGGTCTCCTGGGCCTACGTGACTGGGGATTTTACTGGCCTGACCTGGTTTTCGATTGTTGACCCTTGCTGCCTACGTGCTCATCCGGATGACCTCTCAGGCACATTGAATCATATTTTAATATCAAAATTGTAGACCCCGGGATAGGGTTTTTCCAGTGGAGTAACACCCTTCTACACTCTCTGTGCTCCATTGAGGGAAAGCACCATTTTTCCACCAGGCATTCAAAAAGGCCAGAAGTGGCACTGCAATGGAGAGAACAGAGGGGGTCAGTACTTCTTTTAGGCTCTCTGAGGGCAGACTAATCCCTTGCCTTTTACTATTTTACTCAGAGAAGAGGATGGTCCATTTTTTTTTTTTTTTTTTTTTTTTGCTAAGAGTTAAGATAACAGTACTTACATGTACCTGTGGATAAGTCGATCCAGTTTTTGAGGGGGTCAATTTTTTGGCTAAAATTTTTAGACTTATACATGAGTATATATAGTAACTAACAACATGATCCTTGATTCATCAGAGTTTGTGTTGGGAATAGCAAGAGTAAGAAAACACCTGGAGAAGCAGAAAGGAGGGACAGAGTTGCTGAAAATAAACCAATTTTTTAAAAGAACAAGAATTTTAAAATGATGCATTGGAGATATCTCAAGGAGATATTATGCCCGTGTCATCAGACCTTCATCCTGAATATTTTTCAGAGTGAAATTTCAGCAAACTGCCAATTAGGATTATCATAAATTAACATGTAGGCCAAATGAAGGCACATGGAGAGGAGTAAATGACAGCTGGATAAAGTGACTCCAGTTATTCTATTGCCACTTAGACTGTGATACCTCTGTGTGGATATATCCCATGTTCTTCAAAATATGGTTTGTAATTAGCAAGGATCATTAAGCCAAATTATGGCAAGTAAGTTATAGCAACATATTGCAATGAGAATAATAAAGCATGTAAAGCACTCACTCCTCCCTTTGAGTGTTTACCCTCAAAGTAACCATGTGAGGTAGATTATATTGTTGCTTTGGTAGGAGAGGGAGAGAAGAAGAAGAATTTTAAAAAGTTACTTTTTTGGATTATAATGCTCAGAATCCCCCAGCCAGTTGTCTCCCACAAATGAAATTTTCTATGTCAGAGAAGGACTCCGATGTCTCAGAAAACACGATTTTCTAGCCCAATCCGGTTAGGGCGTGTGAAGTACCTTTCCCTCTGTATATGTTTGTGGCTGGAGCTGGGAGCTCATCTCATCACTGGCTGGTCAGTGCCCCAAACTCTTGCACTGGTTATGGAATCTGTGGCAAGGCTTGAGCTGTGACTTTTGACCTGACAGCCCTCACTGTCAGCTGTCTGGGTCAAGTCACAGAGTCACAGAAGGGTCAATCATTGCATGGCTTCTGGCAAGTGTGGATTCCATCATTCCATTTGAACAAAACCAGATGCACCATTGATTGTACTTTGTATCTCAGCAGGAGAAACAATTCTTTGACGGGATTCGCTGTGGTTGGTTTGTTTTTTTTTTCTCACAGTGGGTTTTCCAGTTTCTCATGACCCATTTACCAAGAGCAGTCTGAACACGGCAGGCAGTCTAAGACATTTTTCTAGAGATAGCTTTCTCTTGCATCTGCAAAGTCTAATTAAACAGATCTCTTATTTGTTTCTTATTTCTGGCAATAGTGATAAAATGAACAGGCATGTTTATTTTCTCTGGTGATATAGAATATTAAATGCACTCTCAAATTTGAAAGAGTATCAACTCCTCTTTCCTCCTTTTGTTACATTTTTAACACAGTCTTTAAAGCCAGGGCAGTGGGACCTTCCCAGTAAGTAAGAATTCTGCCTTAAATTAATATTGATGTAGTTAGCTGACCATCACAATACCTTAGGCATTCAATTACATTCAATTATCTGGGGATTCTGCTGTGATCATGTTACATCTCTGTTCATCAGACTCCAGGGGGTAATGCTTAATTAGGTCAGATTCTGTGACCCATTCATTTTCTGTGTTCATGTCAGCTAGAATTTATTTGACACCATTCTACGTTCCTACTTAGGCAAAAAGGTTAATAACCCCTCTGTGAGTATTCAGGCTTCTGTGTTGCACACACGGTATGAATAAAAGACCACCTTCTCCTTTCTACAGGAGAGAACAGGGAATTGAATCCACATGGGTATTCTTCAGTAGAACTCTTTGTTGTGTCTCAACAGACTCTGTTCTGCCTCTCCAGCTGCAACAAGTGCTCTTTCAGAGTACTATTGTGAAAAATTGGGGGGAAAAGTACAACCACATGTGCCTTCAAATCATTTGACAACGTAGGGGAACCCCATGAATTTTATAGAGTTTTCTTAGCAAAGGAATAGTCAGAGGTGGTTTTGCCAGTTCCTTCCTCTGAACATAACCCACAGCACCTGATATTCCCTGGCAGTTTCTCTTCCAAGTACTAACTGGGAGTCACCCTGCTTATTTTCTAAGATCAGCCAGCATCTGGTGCCTTCAGGGTATTTAGAAACATTACTGTTTAAGAAACCAGCTCCCAGAATCCCCCAAACAGCATGGCTGCCTATTGTTCAGAGACATGCAGAGAGTGAAAACAGGATTCATACTTATGACACAAATAGAAATGAAAAATATAGGTGAGCTGCTTAACCTCTTTTTATCCTTGTTTGGTTCTCGGACAACATCTATCTTCATTCCAGCTTCGGGGAAAGGATGCTAATATCACCTCACACTACAGGACAAACTTGTCCAGAAAGTAGTTTACTCCATAACCACCATTACCAACACCCTGTATATTGAGTGCACAGTGTGTTTGGCACATTTTTTTTGCTAGAAGCTGAGAATGGTTTACATTGGGTTATCCCATTTATCCTCAAAACAACCCTTTTGAGGTAGATTATGCTGACACTCATCTAGTAAAAGACCTCTTTTACTCTATTTTCTTAGCACAAAGTCAACATTTTGCTTAGAAAAGTGCAATTAGCACTCAATTTCCACAGCCGGAGAGAAATCTGAATCAATAAGCATTAGCTCAGTTCTGTTGCAGGATGGATTGCATGCATCTTTGTGTTTTTGGTCAGTATTTAGATTTTCACAGAGAAATATAAGAATTTAATTGAAATCTTGCTCTGAAAAAAAATAGCAGAGAAATTTGACAACAGACTTTTAGGTTTCTAATGCATCTGTATGTCTAAAACATTAACAAAGGACACATGCTCAAAGCTACTGAGAAATGGAGAAAGAGGAAATATAAAGGACAATGAATGAATAATAGGTCAAGGAAATTTTTAATCTATTTGAAAAGTGAAGAAAATGTCTAATGCTGAATTGCCCTTCTGGAAATGTTTGGGTTCCATCCATTCACAGAAGTACCTTCTATTCATTAGAGAGTCTGGCTGACAAAAAAAGGAAGGATTTTAAAAACTGATGCAATCTTCTACAACAGAAGTGCGAAACAGCAGTGAGGATAGGCTGTGATTCTTACTCCCCCCACCAGAAGATAACAGTTGCTCATTTTTGGCTAAATGTGAGCAGAAGTATGTTTTATTGGGGAATATCATAATCACACACACAAGATGTAAGCAGTCTCACAACCACACAATGCTAACTGAAGGAAGGGAAGGAAAAATTGGATAGTGAGAAGTTATGGCAAAGTGGGGGATATTTACGTATCCTGCAGAGAAGAGATAAAGTGATGTGGCTCAGACTAAGAGTCTGAGGGTAGTACAGGAATCTGAGCAGCAAAGTGATGGCCTATGTCCAGAGTACTATGAGTTGTCTGGCTCCAAGCCAGGGTTTAAAAACCTTGTTTCTACCCTGACGGGGGAGGTGCTAATGGTGCTCTAGCCGAGCAGACAATGAGGCCCAGAACTGGCTAATGGCTTTAGCAGTAGTTGACAAAGCAGTGATGGGAACTGTGATAGCTCCTTAATGGTTGGACAGGTGGGGAAACAAGAATTTCAGTGGGAAGAGAAAGTGGGTTGAAGTGTTGCCTCACCAATAAGCCCTATCCTGGGGTCTACAACTTTTGATATCAAATATGATTCAATATGCCAGAGAGGTCACCCGAGTGAGCACGTAGGCAGCAATGGTTGGATGATCAAAAACCAGGTCAGGCCAGTAAAATCCCCAGTCACGTAGCCCAAGAGACCTCAAGCTGTGCAAGCCCACAGTGGACAAAACGTCCTCAGCCTCTGAGGAGCCAACTTGAAGGGATTAGTGTGTTTTCTCACAAGTTGAGCGCTGACAGCAATAAAATCCTATCTGGCAAGGACCATCTACATAAACTCACACCACAAACCAAAGGGACGGAAGATCCTGAAACTTTCGTAACACCTTGTTATCTTCTCGTATCAAAGGAGGTACAGGTGTGGAGGTGTTTTTCTGTTGCAATACCCTTTGTTCTCCCTGGGAGACGATTTGCCTTTAAGGCACATTTTCCCGTACAAATAGTCCCCGTTTTTGAGTGGTTCATAGAATCATAGTATCATAGAAATGTAGAGTTGGAAGAGACCACACGGGCCATCCAGTCCAACCCCCTGCCATGCAGGAATACCCTCAAAGCACTCCTGACAGATGGCCATCCAGCCTCTGCTTAAAAACCTCCAAGGAAGGAGACTCCACTACACTCCGAGACAGCATATTCCACTGCTGGACAGTCGTGACTGTCAGGAAGTTCTTCCTGAGGTTCAGGTAAAATCTCCTTTCCTGCAGCTTGAATCCATTGCTCCTTGTCCTGGTCTCTGGAGCAGCAGAAAACAAGCCCTCTCCCTCCTCTATATGGCATCCCTTCAAATATTTAAACATAGCTATCATGTCCCCTCTTAACCTTCTCTTCTGCAGACTAAACATACCCAGCTCTCTAAGTCTATCCTCATAGGGCGTCTTTGGATAACTCCCAGTTATACCAACATACTGTCTCCCCAGCAGCCGGGTGATCCCCTCAGTATCCTTTCACTGAGCTTCACTTCTGGGCTTTCTCGGACCCAGGGCTTCAGGAAAAGGTGCAGTATCACCCAAACTACGAATCCTCTAATAATTGCTCTAATTTCCACTCTTTGCTTTTCTATAGGACTTGAATGTGTGTGTGAGTGTATGCGTTGATGTGTGATACTTTCATTTAATAAAGTCATTATTGGACCTTTTGTTTGGTTTTTGGTTTGGCCTGACCCCGTAAAAACAGTAAAAGATCCCGCTAGGTTACCCTGCTGCTCATATTGCTATTGCTTGTGCTTTGTTGAGTTTACAGTGCCCATCACGTGGAGCATAGTAAGGCATCCCCCAGGGACCCCAGAATTCAGGGTAACAGAAGGTAATCAGTTGCTCTGTTCAGGCAGTTTCTGGTGCTATTGTTTCTGAAGGTTGAGTCGCTGAGGGGACATCTGCAAGCCCATGAACACTGGAACTTCCTTGACTATGACCTGGCCATGTCCTGAGGTTCCATCTGACCTACTTTTACATGTATTCAGCCAGTCCTCTTTGTCAGCATGACTTTTCAGCCATAACAGTATATAATTTATATTCCATGTCAACTAAATGATATTTTCAAATTATATCATTGAGTGGGAGTGTACACATGGTAAAAACCTCACTACCTAGTACCCTGTTTGGTGCTACACAAATCCTGGTTGGTGCTACTGGAAAGCTGAGAAGAAAGCCACTGTGTGAATTTTACTTGGCAAAGAGCCATCCAAAAATCTTTTCCTGTAGGAAATATAAGTATGGGATTACTCTTGCTTACCCTGCTTTATGAAGAAGTCATAATGTTTATGATTTCCACAACCAGTGCCCTCATCTTAACCCATGCCGAGAGCCTAGATCTGCATCTAACAGCAACCAGTCACCTCACTCTGAAGAATAGCTCAAGGACAGCTGTGCTTAGCAAGCCTGAAAGCACCAGGTCAGGAATAAATGTGGCCATAAAATTTTTAGCAACAACCGGAACAATTACTCCTTACCTGCTCCCACCCTTTGGTAGGCATTTTCTTTGTATTTATGTACCTTTAGAATTCTATTGCAGTCAATTGGAAAGAAATCATTGTATTTTGTATCATTTCTCTATATACAATATAGCTCCACAAAGACTGGATGAAATATATAGAGGTATATTTGGTAAGTGTGAGAAATCTAAGGTTTTATTTTTGGTTTTACAACAGAATGTTTATTCTACTGCATCTCTCCTTTCAAACTATTTTTCCCCACATTGCCACTTTTGTAGAAGATACTTCTCCTTCACCATTGAGACCAGGGTTAGGAGGTACACCAGCATATTTTCTATCATTTGAATATCTCATAAGCAAAAATACCCATGCTTTTTATGACTCTCTCTCTGTGTATCTGTGTGTATGTCTGTGTAAAGGAAGGAAGAGATTGTTAGCTCCTTGTTCTAAGGTTTAGAAGCCTGGAGACACTAGAAATGGAATGTGTTTCAATCCCAAAAGGAAAGTTGAAGTCCAATGGCAAAGTTCAAGCTCAGGTCTCAGCCTGAATTGTTAACATTTAAGGAGCAGTATAAAATTTCCCAGAAGACATAATCCTGAGGAGATATCATTACCCAGGGGAAAAGGGATAGCAATCATTCCTGGCAAAGAAAAGCAAAGAGCAGTTAGATCTTGAGACAGGAAGGCAGCACTGCATGGACCATGCAACTTGCCCCACCCTGCTGTCCTCCAGTATGGTGCAGAGTGATGTCTTTCCAATGCTGAAATCAGATTTGATTTCTATTCTGATCAGTTCATAGATGGAATGGTGTTACCCCAAAACGTAGGTGCCACAAGGGCCATTCTGCAGTGCTAAATACCTCCTTGGAAAAGTGGGGAATTGATTAGCTCAAAATCAGGAGGCTGCAAGAAGGGGGCAACTTAGAGAGATCTTTTCTACCAGTGTTTATGGGCACATGCAGGAAAAGAACCAGCCAAAGATTCACGAGTAAGCAAAAAAATGTGTTTTATGAGGGGAATTCACTCATGTATGCACACAAGATACACACAATCACACATTAACACGAGAGCTAACTGAAAGATAAAGGGAGAAAAATCATAGAGAGGCTGAGGGGCTTGGGGTCCAGAAGAGCGGTGAAGAGCAGGAATGTATTTTGGCTTAGGTAGGACCTAAGGACAGTTCTCATTCAGGAGCCAGATGGACAGAGTGATGGGTAGACCTTCAAGAGACTGCACTGGGCCTCCTCAAATCAGGGGTATTTGTACCCTGAAAATGGCTTGTGGCTGTGAAGGTTCGAGATGCAAGACAAAGGGAACCTGTTGTGGACAATGAGTCTTTCGCCTGTTAATGGGCTTAGTGCTTTGATTGACAAAGACATGATGGGTGTTGTAATAGCTGTCTCTTGTGGGTGCTGTGAGGAAAGAGGAAAGAATCCAGGTATACAAGGGATGGATATCTGTCAATCAGTGTCCTGGGGGGCACCTCACAGTTGGATTCCCTGTAAAATTCCAGTTTCTATCATGACCCACATCTACATGAAATCTGGCCTCTCTATAATCATCCCCATCTTCTTCTAATTTATTGTTGCCCTTTGCCAATTCATTGCTGGACCTTTCATTGCCCTAACGTAGCGAGGTATTTCTGCTGCTGTTACTGTGTGACTTCAAGTAGTTTCTGACTTATGGAGACCCAATGTTGAGGTTTTTTGGAAAGGTTTGTTCAGAAGCGCCTTTGCCTTCCTCTCAGGCTGAGAGAGAGCATGATTTGCCAAAGGTCACCTATTGGGTTCCTGTGACTGAGCAGGGATTTGAACCCTGGTCTCCAGAGTTATAGTCTAATGCTCAAACCATTACATCATGCTGGTTCTCAAAAGCAACTTTAGCAGAAAACAATTTTCTAAGGAGGAAACCGTTTGCCTACAAAACCATTTCTCATTCCGTTACTGGATGATCACCTTTTGGACCCTTGAAAGGATGCAGAGATCACACAAAATGTTTTAAGTGGGAGGGCTTTGGAGGCTTCACTGTCCAATCTAAATGTATGGATTTGGAACAGTGTGAAGGAAGAACAATAAAAACTTAATTTGAGGGTAGATTTGATCACTGGTCTCCAGAGTCGTAGTCTAATGCTCAGACCCCTACACCATTCTGGCTCTGTTTCTGCTATACTGTAAACAAATTAGGCATGAAACTATAGAAATGGATGATTGATTTTAACAGAATCTAAGCTTGCAATGAGGATATAAAAGCACACTCAGTATTGCCTGTGGTGTCTGAAACAGATTTCGGAAAAAACTCACAATTCCAAGAATGTTCTGAAGGCCATGAATGGGCTTCAGAAGGCCTGGGACTCATTCATGTTGCAGAATTATAGTGCTACTATTCCACTTTCACTGCCAATGTTACACCTCATGGAATCTTGGAATTGACGATTTAGGGAGGGGCATTTACAATTCTCAGCTAGGGTACTCTAATGCTTCACAAAACTACAAATCCCAGGATTCCATAGGATGGAATCATAGCAGTTAAAGCAGAAATTACAGTGCTACAATTGTGTAGTATGAATGGGCCCTTGGATTCAATAATGACTTCTGTGTGAGCAGGATTGTGAATCTTGCAACAGGTTTCAGTTTGAATTTTAAAGGAATTAGCCAAGGTGCTAAACCATACCCTCCCAATATGTTCAGCACTTTGGACAGTTCTTTTTAATATTCCAATTAAAACCCAGAATGGCTTCACTATCCAACTGTTATGGGAGCCATCAGCCATCCCTGTCTGGATTCACGTAAGTATATGTTTCCTGATGATATGCTGTATCTTTAGTCCCTCAAACCTAAGTTTCACATTGTCTGCTTTGACTGCCAACCTGTGGTCATTTTTAGTGGAGATGAAAAGCATGCAACTCTTTGGAAAGCCATAACTGTATCATTGGATGTGAACAACTACTTGGGGGACAACAGTTGAGAATATGGTTGCCAATGAAATTAACATATTCTGCCCCCCCCCCATTTTCTTTTATTTCTTTTATTTTTCACCATTTTCTTGATCACTTTGTCTAATGGATTCTAGAACATTCTAAATGGTGCAGAAGAATAAGGCAAAGACATGTCTCCTGTTCATAGATTTATGATGTCAATAATCAGTTTTCATTAGCAATATTAACCCCAAGAGGCTCCTTAATTTAGATTAGAATGGCACGCAAAACAAAATTTGCCTTTTGACAATCTTGTGTATGTGAAATAAAAAATAGAGCATGAGGAAATTACACAAGCTATTTTTTAAAATGAGAAATAGTAGCAATTCATTCATTCTAGTTAAAAGAGAATATTGTTACAGCTATTATAATGACAGAGGAACAAACACTCAGAAAATGACAATTTCAGTGTCATTCGCCAGCTCCTTGACTCTGTAAATCATAAAAGTGGTTGATAAAAGAAACATATTATCCCCCAATTATTTTCACAGTTCAGGTACAAAATGTGAGATGAGGGCTTGATGAGGCATAAAATTATGCAACAGACTGCTCCTAGGTGTATAGTATTGTTGCCTCCTGTGCTTTAAATCCAATGCCAGCTATAAAAGCTAGTTAAATATCAAGGCCAGGACACCTTTATATATTTGCAACATGCAACATGCACACCTTTATATATTTGTGTTAGATTGAATAGCTCTCCCTACTTATAGGCATAGCTTATATTTGTTGTTTTCTTATACATGCAGTAGACATTGGACAGCATTAACATATGCACTGTACTAAACAGACCCAGCATGGTGTAGTGGTCTGAGTGTTGGAATACCACACTGGAGAGCACAGTTTGATTCCCTGCTTGGCCATGGAAACCCATTGGATGACTTTGGGTGTATCGTGCACTCTCCGTCCCCAGAAAACCCTGTGATGGGTTCATCTTATGGTCACCATAAGTCAGAAATGATTTGAAAGCACACACTACCTGCAACAAAAACAACAAAGTCAAGGTGCAAATCTCTTATTTATAGAAGGATCAGGGTGATACCAATCCACCTATTTTTCTGCAATAGTCAAGAGAGACCTTCTCTGACCCTTTGCTTTGTCACCCTTTCAATCCATTGGCAAATAACTCTCATGCAGAGATAGTGTACAGCCAGAACCACATTCCATGTCAGGGCTCCTGTATATGGCTCAGCGTTCTGAGAACTGCAAACATGGCTCAGTCTTGCCATCCATTTATTTCTCCTAAAGTACATGGTGTTGTGTATGACGGCCTTTCCACACTACACTGTTATAGTTCTATTATCATTCCACTTTCATTCCTGTGGAATTCTGGGGTTTGTAGTTTAGGGAGGGACATTTAGAATCCTCAGTCAGAAAGTTCTTTGGTCTCAGTAAACTATAAGCCCCAGAATTCCACAGGATGTTGATAGTGGAATAATAGCACTATGACAGTGTACTGTGGAAAGGCCCTTAGTCACATTTATATCTCACCTATTGTCTGATGAGCTTAAGATAGTACACGTGGCTCTCTCAGTGCCCACTTTATATTCACTACAACCCTGTGAGGTAAATCAGTCTTAAGAAAAAGGTGACTAGCCCAAGATCAACCAGTGAGCTTCATGGCTGAGCAGGGACTAGAACTTTGGTCTCCCAAACTCTAGTGTAACTCTCTAACTATAACACCACACTGGCAAGAATGCTTCCCAATGTGGGGTTATTCTGAGGCATTATGGGAAATTAAAGAGATGGCTAAACACTGCTGCTTAGCACTGGTTGGAATGCTGCTATTACAGCCAGATGTACCACCCAGGCTTACTGACAGGGGACAGTATCCTCTAGAACAGTGGTTCTCAGACTTTGATACACCATAGTTTGGAGATTTCAACTCCTAGAACATTGCCAATGATGGCTTGGAAGTCTAGGACCTCAATTGCAAAACATCTGGAGGACCAAAGATTGAGAAGTACAGCACTAAAAGAATAGTTTGAGAAGAAGCCCTCAAACCTTGGGTTCAGCTAAGGCAGAAGCATTAAAGGTGTGATCCACCTTGGCATAACTTCTTAGAACCTCCATTAGGAATGGCTAGATAAGCAAGCTTTTCTGTATGATCACCCTATTTTAGCTGACTGTTAGATATTTTCCCTTTGCTCTAGATAAGATACATTTGCATTTTCTTTCATGGCACTAATTGCTACCTTTTTTCTTTAGGTTCATTGAAGTGAAGACAATATCCTCTTCCCATAGCCTTCCAGCATAATTATGCAACTCTGATATAATTCAGGCCTTATAAAATTCATGATTTCTTGCTTGGAAAGGCATTCAAATGGCCTGCTAGACACAGAAGGGAGTAAAGTTACTGTCAAATGCTGAAGCTGGTACAAAAAGCATTGTAAAAATGTCCTGCAAATTACATTATTTGCAGCATTTCTAAAAAATCTCTGAACTTCAAGAACAGAAATGCAACTGATTTTTTTCCCATATTCTCATTTTAATTTCAATGTCTCAAATACGTATTTCTTAAAATGCTCATTTCTGCCATAATACACATCTTTTAAGAAATTATTTGCATAATCAAGAGAAATTAGAATTAAGTGCTTAGCTATTTGTACCTGAAAATAAGTGACTGGCCTCTTCAGAGAGTCCATTTTAAACATTTGCATTGTTCTAAAAATCATACCTCTTTATATTGTGTTAATGGTTTCTTTTCTTTCCAAGTAATATTGCTGAATACAATAAGAGCCTCCACATAAAACTTCAATATGCTTTAAGCTTCCTTGCTTTTTTTCACATGAGATTTCAAGAAGAAAGTAAATATAGATTTCAATGAAGAAACAATGAGTGATTTTTTAATCTTTAGATTCCCTGTTCTCTGAAATATTTTAGCCTTGTCTCTTTCTGGGCAGCAGTGGGGGTAGAAAGAAAACCAGAGAAAAAGATTGAAATATTAGCAATCTTCTGCAATTCTCTGGGTTTTACAGTGTTGGGCTTGTTTGATGTTAAGGGGACCAAAAATGCCAAGGCACCACACTCAACACCCAAACTTAGGGCATTTCTGCTCTACACTGTTACAGTGCTATTATTCTATTTTGAACATCCTGTGGAATACTGGGGTTTGTAGTTTACTGAGGCCAAAGGGCTCTCTGGCTGAGAACTCGAAATGCCTCTCCCTGAACGGCAAACCCCAGGATTCCATAGGATACTGAAAGTGGAATAGTAGCACTATAACAGTATAGGGCAGAAATGGCCTTTGTTTTGAAATGTTCAAGAAGTAAGAGTCCACAACTCCTTGTTTGGCAGCCTGTTCCATCAGCTCTTATCATCAGGAAGTTCTTCCTACTGTTTAATTAAAGACTCCAGTCTTCTAATTTGAATCCTTTGGTCCAGGCCTTATCACCTGGAGCAACAGAAAACAAGTTTGCTCTATCCTTCTTGTAATGGCCCTTCAGATATTTGTAGACAGATGTAATTTCCACTCTCCCACTTCCAGCCAGGCTAAACATAACCAGCTCCCTCAAATGCTTGCTCCTTTTAAGGCCTTGGTTTACAGAGTCAGTTCTGAAAATCAGATGCCCTGCAGGAAAAGTATTTGGGAAACGTAGGAACATAGAACCCTGGACAAAAATCTTTAAAACAAAAGGCTGTGGCTCAAGGGGTACTTATTTTAGCCTATGTAATTCAACAATCATGAGGACACATGTAGATTTTTCTCAAAATTTTACTGTTAAAACCCCTACCAAAGTAGTGCTTTTCAGACAGTAGTCCTGTGTGCATTCAGTGTATAAAGTGATGAGCAAGAAGGCACTGCTGTCTTCTCCTAAGCTATTAGGTGTTCAGGGGATAATTTATAGAAATTAGATGAAAGCAACTGCATAATCAGGGCCTCTGTACACACAGTCAAGGTACACTCTGTAGCGATATAAAACACAGAGGAAAAAGTCAATGGGTACACTATTTGCATACGTGTGTGTGTGGATACACCCCCCCATACACACACACACACACACACACACACACACACACTGTTCTTTGGCACTGTTAACTGATCATGTGGAGGTTGGGAGCATGGAGATTCAGGCCCTTTTTGCACCTTACCTTTTTCCAGCGTCAGCATGAGGGGATCACGTGAGAAGCCTCTTGTGAGAGACACTCGCATTCCCTCTGCTTCTCCTCTGCACCAGTTCCGTGCTGGCCGGAAGGAAGCGTGAGCGCTCTGCCCCTTCGTTTCACAGTGCAGCTGGGAACTTTCCCAGGCTGTGCTGGGAGAGGAAGCACGATGACTGCACCTCCTGAGCCCCCGCACTCAAAGTAAGCTTGTGTGGGGCCCAGGAGTAACATGCGATCATGTATCATTTTCGGCAACAAGCCGAAAATGGTATAATGTGTTATCACCACCTACTGGCCTTGGGAGCCTCGCACGATTGCGAGGATGTCACGTGAAATGGTCTTCACAATCGCGCGATGCTCCCAAGGCCATTTCGCAACATGACTGGCATGCGAAAAGGGCCTCAGACTTCTGTTTATTGGACTAAGCTGAAACATTTGCTTCATTACCGTGGAAGATCTTTAGTTCTTTTATTTTATTTTCTTGTGTTTTTTTCAAGGACAGGACTGTAACTGAGTAGTAGAGCACATGGTTTGGATGTAGAAGGTTCCAGATATCTCTAGGTAAATCTGAAATCCTGAGGACCTACTGCAAGTCAATAAAGAGAGTACCAAGCTAGATGGAGAAATGATCTTAAAACAGGGGTGGGCTGCTATGAGGGGCATTCCTCCCTCCATCAGACTTCACTAGTGTACTAACACAATTGGAACTGTCATCAGATCACTTTATTTTTCAAAATGTGCTGATTTTCAGACAGTTTTTCTGCCTTTTTTTCTGAAGGTTTGAGGGTATATTAAATCTTGAGTGGAACCATAGCATTTTGCAGCAATTTTTGGCAGAAAATTGCATGATTTTTTAAAAATGGAATTGGATGGGGTTGAAGGGGTTGCAGGAGTTGTATTTAACTGTCCCTGTTTTCAAAGATAGTTGCCTGTATACAATATAGCTTAGATAAAATGGAAAAAAAACTGCAAACCACAATGAAACATAGTCTAAACCCCTCAAAATTAATAGTAAAATCAGTAATGGTTAAAACAAACAGAAGTTTTTAAATACCAGCGGTTACATTGCAAAATCTTTCTCAAGAGGTTAGCAGATTTAAATACTGGAAAACTTATATATTAATTTATTTTCATAGCCCTAATTGTGAATTCAATCAACACTCCTCAGAATAAATATCCTCCAAGACTCTATTTATTCATTTTAATGAACTCTTATCCTCATTAGTTTCTCCAAATGTACCAGTTTGTAAATTGGTTTAATATATCTTAAACTGTATGGCAGAATATTATTTGATGCACATCCAAATTAGAGTGCTAAAAAATGGAAGCTATAGTAATTTTTAAATTGCTATGCCCTGGAACATAGCAATTAAAAATAATTGCAACCTTTCCACTATCTTATAAAAGTTCTTTAGTCAGAAACTATCCAAGCCTCTTGCATTTGGTGAAATTTTAATATTTACTCCTGCAGATTTTTTCAAATGATACCCCAGAAGACTAAAGTGTGAGCAAAGTTCCTTAACACTGAACAAGTGGTAATACAGCTAGAACTTATTTCAAAATGGCTTCTGTCCCAGATTTCTCTTCTCTGCTAGTGTTCAACAAAACTGTTTTTCTCCATCAACTTGCTCACTAAGCATGCTAACTCCAGAAAGCTTTGTAGAAATTCTTCCTCCTCTATGAAAAAATTGAGTGAAATATCGTTTCTGCCTATAAACAGTCTGAAGAATTTCCATTTCATATGAATAAAATGGTCGCAGATGAAAATCAGGATCCCACTGGCTAAGCAACATCAGAGTGTGGTCAAGCTGGCAAAAGTTATTAATGAAGACGAACACACAGGCCAGGAGACACTGCAGCAGTGTGCTTTCACCTGAGCCAACTGGAAAGGATAAGGTTCTGCCCCATTCCTCTCCTCTTCACTTCTGCTGAGTTGAGTACAACCTATGTTTGCCTTTTAAACTCAGGCCCTTTTCACACGGCATTTTCAATGTGAAAGGGCCCCTTGAGTGTCGCGCACATGTGAGGAGTGGTCCACACAATGCACTCACATTTGTGCAAAGCTCCAGGGCCTGACAGGGACCGCACACGCATTTTTTCATTTTCGGCTTTAAGCCAAAAATGGTGTGTGGTTGCTCATCACCCCGGGGCCCCGTGCGCACTTATCTTGTATGCGGAGCCTCGGGAGCTGGGACGGTTGCGCTTCCTGTCCACTGCAGCCTGAGAAGATCCCAGGCTGCACTGCAAAAGGAAGAGGTGGGGCTCTCGCACAAGCAGGAAGCTTGTGCGGAGCCGAAGGACCCTGGACACGAGAGCCTCTCTCCGGAGGCTGCTCGTGTGAGGACCACACCCCAGCACTGAAAATAGGTGAGTTGTGGAAAGGGCCTGAGTTTACAGCAATTGAAGTAAGTAGATGACAAAGGAGCAAGGAGGTAGGAGAAGAGAAAAACCAGGACATTTTGAAAGCAGCTGAAAAAGTAGGATAACTGGGGATTAATCAGGATAAATCCTGATTATACAATCAATTCTACATCTCTTCAGTTCTGTGGGGAATTTATTGTTTATTTATTAAAATACTTATATCCCTCATTCATTGTTGCTGTGTGCCTTCAAGTCATTTCTGACTTATAGTGACCCTAAGGCAAACCTATTGTGGGTTTTGCTCAGGATTTTTTCACAAGAGGTTTGCCATTGCTTTATTCTGAGAGTGTGACTTGCCCAAGGTCACCCAGTGGGTTTCCACAACTGTGCAGGGATTTGAATCCTGATCTCAAAGTGTCTTAGTCCAACACTCAAATCACTACACCATGCTGGCTCTCTTATCCTTTATTATCTTATATATCATACTATCTCGGGGCAGCAGAGCCAATAATATAAAATGTTAGGAAGCAATCTGAATAGATTAAAAGCATATTAAACAATTTGTTTAGTTAAAACAAGAAAATTACAGTTGGCTGTCCGCATTTGATAAGGTGCAGGACCCCCACAAAAGTGGAAAAATCACAAATATTATTATTTTTATTACTTTTGCAAGCAATGAATAATAGGAAAGTGTAACATAGAAAGTATAAAAGAAAGTTTACATTGTGATACTCCCAGAACATATTACTTGAATACATAAATATATATTTATATATATATAATATAAAAGAAAAAAAATAATTGAACTCTGAATTGATACACTAATTGATGTAACAAAAACCATAAGGAAAAGGAAAAAAGAAAGAAAGACCCTTCCTAATTTTGTATTGTGGGTTACTGTATTTCCTTATCCTGCAACTTAGACTGTATCTACACTGTGTCGATTTCTCTAAACCTGTCCTTTCTAGAGTTTAAATCCGATTAAATCCTGTCATGACAGGAAAAAGAAAGAGAAAAAAAAAAAGAACAATACATTGACTACCACATTCTGTGGGTCGCCCACAAGTGGCGGAGCTTGGAGTGTGTGGAAGGGAGGCGGGAGGCGGGAGGTGGTGGGGCTACAGTGCAAGGGGCGTGGCCACTGTGTGCGGGGGCATGGCTGCGGTGTGTGGGGCGTGGCCAGGGTGCACAGCGGTATGGCTGTGGGCTGGGATGCCCCAGAAACATTGCTGCTTGGGGCAAATGGCCCCATCCCACCCTGACATCCCTACGTGACTGTCGCCAACATTTAATTGATTGTATATCCAGCTGTGTTTTTAAATAAGTAGTATTTTCCTACCTGTTTACTCTTTGTACTTATCACAAATATCACAAAAATCACAAATATCAAAATGTGAGTCTGTGTTTGTGGGAAAGGGGCCAAGGCATGGTGGGGAGAGCAGGCACCTGGGGTCTAAACCAGGACACGGAAAGGAGAGGGATAGGGGGTGGGTAAGCATGGTGGCCCTATGCTTCCGCTCTCACCCATCTCCTTCTTTGAGTGTGTGGGTGGCACTGGAAATGTTTTTGTAGTGCTGAGAAGTTGGGCTACAATCCATCCTTAGCTGGCCAGGCAGTGGCTGGTGAAGGAGAAGGACCGGAGGTGTTTTTTTAAAGGTTTGTGTGGCTGATTGGAGCTGCGAGAGGGAAGGTTCCCCCAGAAAAAAAGTGCTTGAGGCGTGGGGAGGGGTTGAAGAAACTCGCAAATAATCAAATCTATGAAAGTTAAACCCATAAATGTGGAAGGCTGACTATAAAATTAGTTTTAAAAGTTTTAAACAATTTAAAACTATAATGTAAGTGCAGATTTGGATAAAATCAATGTCTAAAGCTATAATAAAAAGCCATATTTTGACCTGCTGCCAGTTTGGGCATCTAAGGGGAAGGTATTCCGTGACTGGAGTGCTACAACAGAGAAGACCCTCTCCGCTATCTCCACATTATACGTCCACCCCTGGTGGCACAGAGAGGAGGTCCCTACCAGCAGACCTCAGGCCTTGGACAGATAGATATAGCGAGATACGCTCCTTCAAATACTAAGTAAAGTTATGTGCATGAGTTGTTCCCAGCAGTTCCTGGCCATTGTCATGAGACTGGGTCACAGTGGAGCCAAAGGGTGCTGATTGGGTTCTCAAGTACATTTCTGCCACTGCCCATGAGCTCCCACCAGATGCTGGTATTGCTGTGTTGATGGATCCCTCCTGCTTTCCTCTCCTGCCAGTCCTAAGCAACTATGTTGGCAGGGCTTTTTGATTCACCAGTGTCATAACTTCCAACATTTCACAGGTGAACACCAGGGCCATGCAGCGAAACAACATCAGAGTGTGATCAAGATGGCAAAATTTATTAATAAGGAGGAACACACATGCTAGGAGAGGCTGCAGAAGTTCGGATACATCGGAACCAACTGGGAAGGGCAAAACTTTGCTTCTTCTTCTCCTCTCCAATTCTGATACGTTAAGACAATTGAGTGCAAACTACTGTTGTGCTTTAAGCTAGATGTGTAGCATTGGAGTAAGCTAAGGACAAAAGGAGGAGAGAAAAGAAACAGGGGCATTTTAAAAGCAGCTGAAAAAGTGGGATGATGGAGGAGTAATCAGGACTCTCCTGGCAAAATTGGCACAGCTTGAGGGAATGCAGCGTTGAATAACAAGGAGATCAAATTTTAAGTATCCATAATCTTCAAATATTTGTAAAATCAGACTATAACATCTTTCACATTTTGATGAAAATTCTGGTAGGTGATTATTTGTTGCCTTGATCCCACAGTAATTTCTGATTCACGTATGGAACAAACCTGCAAGCATTTTTTTTTAAAATGGGAAGGATAATTCCTCTGTCATGCTCCTTTGTGTGAGTAGGTTTTCGTCACTGAATGGCTGTTCAAACAAGGTTCATCTTTGTCATTCTGGACACAAATAGTTCTGTACTAGAGCAGATTTTTAAACAGCCAAGGTTAATTTTACCGAGGCTTCAGTTTCTAAAGTACCACTTTGACATTTCTTTCTGTTTAATTCTTTAAACGTGTGGTTTATTCTATTTCTACGACTTAGGACAGATATAAAATTGCCACCCTTGGCCAGTATAATCTGTTCTACTAGAAAGCAACTCCCAAGTGAAAATGAATGTCTACGATACACTACAAGGGTGCTGGACCTGCCCCACTGGCTGCAAGTTGGCCATAACATGTATGCAGCATTGTGCACAATATAACAGGGGCATCTGTTATTTATTATGCCCCAGCCTGACCACTTCCTTTTGTATGATGGAGTCATCCAGACAGATGGACTATGTCATTTTCACAATGGTGTATTTATTTTACTTGTCCCTTTTATTTCCAAGCTTCACCTGGCAGTTTCTTCTGTTCTGTTTTTTGTGTTTTTAATTGCTGTCATGTTGTTTTTGACTTACTGTGACCCTAGCAATGAGAGACAACCTGTTGTTAACAGAACTGCTTAGGTGTTGCAAGTTCTGTCAATTATCTTATTTTTTTTTTAACTCTGAAGCAAATGTAACATTTTAAAAATGTTTCAGTAGAGCAAATGTCCCTTGAGCTCTCACTAGAAGCCAAAATAACTGAGTTTATCATACTTTGGACATATTATAATATGATATGACTCATTAGAAAAGACAGTAATGCTTGATAAAGTGGTAGGTGGTAGGAAAAGAGGAAGACTGTATTACGGGAAGATTGACTTCATCAAGGAAGTAACTGCTAGGAATTTGCAAGACCTGAGCAGGGCTGTTCATGACTGGAGCTTTTGGAGACCTCTTATTCATAGAGTTGCCATAAGTTGATGTTGACTCGATGGCACATAACAACAGTGAAACAACAGAAACCGGTGTGCTTCTAGTATTGTAATTCATGTTGCTTTATTGCAGGGCAAAGTCTTTGGCCATTTCCGCACGAGACTGTTATAGAGCTATGATTCGACTTTCAACATCTTATGGAATCCTGGGGTTTGCAGTTTCGGAAGGGGCTGGCCGGCCGCTCCTGAAACTGCAAACCCCAGGATTCCATAGGATGTTGAAAGTGGAATCATATTGCTATAACAGCCTTGTGCGGAAATGGTCTTTGACTGACATCTACACTGATATTGGCTGTGAGTGTAACTTTCCTCTTCATACTTCATCCACAATTGGGGCTCGTATTCCAGTTTCATTTATGGCGTCATAGCTGTTTCTTCTTTTTCAGAGGATGGGAGCACTTTCCTAATTTCCTCAGTTGTTTCCTATACTGACTTTCATCATTTCATTTTCCACTTATTTATTTTCACACATCTGCAGAAACAGCCAATATACCATATTGACATGGAGAATTACCCCTTTCTCTTCATGCTGAAATTCCACTCTGGCAACAGGGGAAACAATTTTTTAAATATCTTGAAGAGAGAACAACCAGAGCACCTTCTGAAAACCTTCTGTCTAGATTATGGCCATAAACCAGTTGGCAGTGTTTTAAATGGTAATATTGGGATGGAACAGTCAACCTTGCACTAGAGTGCTGTCAGAGTAAAATAAAAATAAAATAAAATAAATGGGAAAGTATCCATGCTATCAGTCTTAGCACTAAAGCTAACACTGAAGGTTTGACACTGAAGGAACACCAGAAACTGATCAGCAATGCCTTTTTGTCTCTTCATCCAGCTTCCAAACTTGAGCCTGTCCAACCCTGCCCAAATCTACTGATCTCTGGAGGGCTTTCTTGCACTTCTACCACACTCACAGGCCTGTCTGATGAGGACATGGGAGAGAGCCTTCACTATGGCTTCTCCTAGACTATGAGACTTCTTTACAAGGTGGTCTCAGTCGGCCTCCTCTCTGCAATTTTTTTGCCTACAAGCAGGCCTTCAGTTTTTAACTGGTTAGCTTTTGGGGGGATTTTGGACAATGGATATTTTTAAGTTAACCGTACTCTTTTTTATTATTATTATTATGCTTTGAATGTATTTTTAACTGCCTTACATTAATATTTTAATGTGCTTATTTTTTAGAACTTGTGTGTAACACGTTAGCTCCTTTGTTTATTTTTTTACTGTAAGCTGCCTTGGTTCCTATATTGGGAGGAAAGTGAGAGAGAAAGAGAGAGAGAGACATAGACAGACAGACAGACAGACAGTTGTCAGCTCCAAAGTATGAAGCAAAGGAGTCCGAGGAGTCAGAGGACAGGCTAGGGAGATAGGAATGGTAGGAACTGGGAAGCAGAGGATGGACTAGAACTTGGACTTGGAGTTGTGAGGAAAATAAAACATCAGCACCTCCAGTCACAAGGAAGTGACATTTATATGTGGACGTCTTGAGTATAGACCCCACAACATCTACCAAAATCTGCCAAAACAATATGTTCCACATTACAGTCGTACAAGTTTATACAAAAAACAAATCTGGAAGACCCAAGAGAGAGAGACTGGGAGAGAAAGAGAGAGAGAGAGGGGGGGGGGGGAGGGAGAGGGATTGGCTTAGGCAGAGTTAGATGACCACTTGAGCAGCAGATCTGAGTGTTGTGAAAGTGCAAAAGTGTTAGTTATTTGGATAGACAGATATTAAAATTAGAAGGCCAGTTATTTGCTCTTAATTCCTTTAAGGTTGTGGCCCCATATTTTGACCATTTTCTAGCGATTTGTTTTTCACATTCATTCTCCATAGGAACTTATCAGTGTATTTGAAAGAGCAAGAAATGAAGAGAGAGAGAGAGAGAAAAAAAACCTTAGCACTGTAATTTGGTAGCTGAATCTTGTACCCTTGAGATGAAAGCTTTGTGTTAGACAGAAATAAGAAGATCTTTTTCCAGATGTATCTTTCTAAATGGAGATCTGAGGTAGAGAGACTCACTTTTATGGGGTGGAGAAGCTGCACTCTAGCTTCACTAATGGACTGTCATTATTTTAACTAGACATTAAAAGCATTGTTGTAGTAAGAAAACGCACTGCCTTTTATCATCCCAGCTATTTCATTTTTAAGGCATGCTGCAACTCTACTCTGGAAAATCCCATAAAACAAGAAAGAAATTGTACCTTTGTGAGATGTACAACAAAGGGGGAGGAAACCTGACACCTTTAAATCGTTCTAAGTGAGCAGCATAGAAAACAAAATGACTTTACCTGAGGAAACTTTCAGAGCAATCATTTCAGTGTGAAAAAACGTAAGTACACACGCAATAATTTCCCTTCATAATTCTAATCACTTGCAACAAAGAACCAGGGACTGTATAAAAGAGTAATTTGTCTGAAAATATTTTATGTGGATGGACCATGTTGTGTAGGTGTCTTATGCCATTTCCGCACTACACTGTTGTAGTGCTATTATTCCACTTTCAACATTCTATGGAATCCTGGGGTTTGCAGTTTAGGGAGGGGCACCTTTGGTCTCAGTAAACTACAAACCCCAGAAATCCATAGGATGTTGAAAGTGGAATAATAGCACATTAACAGTATAGTGCAGAAAGGCCCTGAGGTTCCAATTCCATATGGACCTCCTTGGAAGTAAGTCCCATGGAACAGAGGTGAATTTACTTTTAATTGAACAAGTATTGGGTTAAACTGTGGAGACCTGATCTTGGAACTTGTTTTCGCCAACTGTCGCACAGATGGAATATCAGAACTATGATATTAATGGGACTAAGGACAGACTGGCTCTTTCAAGAACCACAGAGAACCACAGGGAATCAGAAAGAGCACTCAGATCATTTAACCATCTGCTGCCTGTGTTGTTCCCCTTTGCTGCCACCAAAACTGTCCCTGACCAGTACTCTCTAAAGCAATAATTTTACAGTTATCTGATGTGGGTAGAGGGGGAAGCAGCAACGTTTTTTCCAGTGTGACAGGGACCAGCACCATATTTGTGTCTGTTGACTGAATTGTTTCTTTCTTTCTTGAAATCTCATCAGACACCAGCAGCTGATGGTTCATGGAGTGGCATGAGTCCATGGACCACCATTTTGAGTAGTCACAGTCTAAACATTTCTTTGAACTTAATGTTGAACTTCCACTTTATATTTTAATGTATGCTTCATCCAGCATTTGCTATGGCAACAGTGCCATCTCACCCACAGTGCTCACTCTGAGGAAGGAGCTCTTCCTCGTAAAATAAGTGTTCAAAAAAATGCTTGTATCACTTGTGTTGCCACAGCTGATACAGCATGAAATAAAATTTAAAAGGCAAGCTGTAGAGGGAACAGGGATAATAAGAATATCATAGAGAAAGAGGAGTGTTGGTCAGGAGGACTATGACAATAGGAGCTGCCACCTTATGAGGAATCTCAGGATTCCAAAATATTGGACTCATGACAGTTAAAGGCTATCAAAGTGCTGTAAGTGTAGTGTAGACATACTCTTACTCTATGATTCATAGTTCTGCTAAGATACATATCTATATCTATATCTATATCTATATCTATATCTATGAACCTTTCCACCTTACACTGTTAGTGCTATTATTCCACTTTCAACATCCTGTGGAATTCTGGGGCATTTAGAATTGTCAGCCAGAGAGCTCTTTGACCCCAGTAAACTACAAACTCCAGAGTTACACAGGATGTTGAAAGTGGAATAATAGCACTATAACAGTGTAGTGCAGAGACGCATGTGTGACTAAAGAAAAAGAAGGAAGAATGGCTTGGCACATATACAATAATTTGCCTTCTATTCATTGTTTTAGATCTGATTACGTATTCATTTTTTTAAAAAAAATACTTTAGATTGTTTCAGCTCTGTTTTTTTAAATACACTACACTGTAAGCTGCCTTGTGTCTCACTTTGGGAGGAAGGCGTGATATTAATGAGTGAGTAATTAATTATTAAAACAGCTTGTAAATAAGCCCACAAATGTTTTGCCTTCATTATTTTAATACTAGCCTAAAGACTGGCTTGTGTTTCCATGCTGACTGCACTTGAAGAAAAGCTTTCCCTTTTATGGCTAGCTTCCTCATGACAGTAGTTTGTTTACAAGTTTGTTCTCACAAGCAGACTGGTGGAGAAAGAATGGAGAAGGGGTGACTGTAGCTGGGAGAAATAAGCTACCTTTCCTCTGATGCCAGCACAGAAACGAAGCAAACTGAGAATCAGAATGGTGGTATTTATCCAATGTCTTCCAGCCTATTAACTGGCCTACATGAAATTTTATGCAGTTGCCTGCAGACAATTAGGAGTATTAGAAGGTGCCTTGTAGTGAGGCTGATCACTGCTCCATTTAGTCCAATATTTTCTATTGTGAAAGGCAGAGGCTCCCCAGAGTTTTAGTTAGGATTCCCCCCCCCCCCATAACATTACCTGGAGATCTTTGTATTTTCTCACGTATCCCATTAAGTACTAACCAGGTCTAACCTTGCTTAGTTTTCAGAATCAGATGAGATTGGGTGAATTGATTCTTGCCTTTGGTTACTTGGTGTGAAGCAAATGCAATTACTCATGGAACACCAGATGTGGTTGGGTTCATAGGTAATTGTAAAACTGCCTTGAATTTAGGAACTTGCCCAAGAATCAGGTCCTTGCTCTGAACCATCTGCATTCAATAGGTTTCTTTCATGCTGTAGCATTGACAAGAAATTTCAGCTAAAATTTTATTCCAACTCCTGGATACTCAAATATAGTGGCCAAGAGCTCTACTAACCACTATGGCTACATGCCAGGGGATATGCATAAAGTCAAGTGCCATCAGCTAATGTGCTCTACCACCTAATCACTACAAAAGCAGATGGAACTAGTGGTAGACCTGCAGTTGATGCCCTAAATCATCTCTTACTGATCTTTCTAGGTCCAGTTTGTATATTTCAGAAACTGAAATTATTTGTCTAACTGCATATTGATCGGTTCACTAAAAACTTGATCTAGGTTTTTTAGACAAGGTAGTATATGGCAACACTGCTTATGCTGTTTATAACTTAGATGCTCATAAAATATGTTGACGTATTTCTCTGCATTATTTTAATATAACTATGATGGTTTTGAAAATCTTGAACTGAAAAAAAAGTTTAGTTTCAGCATCAGGCTAATAATAGCAGATTATGCAAACATTTCATTACAACATATCAAGGAAAAAATTTTAAGAATTTCAGATCTTGGGCAAAAATGAATGATCGTAGATTTTTTTTTCTTAAAGAAAAGATCTTTACATATTCTCCCTCCCTGGCAGATTTTCCCCCCTTAAACTACAGAAAAGAAGTCTTCATTCTTTAGTTAAACATGGATTATTTATTCCTAATTCTTTAGGAATAAATGTTCTGGAGTCAGATAATGTAAAGTATTTTTCCCCCATTTTGAATGACATATTCTTCTAGGTAAACAGTGCAAATAATTGTTTCTTGTTCTCACCACAATCCAATTTTTAAATCAACATTTTGCAATAGGTTTGTAAAAGAAATAATATAGATAAGCCAAAGAAAATACAAGCATAAATCCAAATACAAAAAGATATGATACACATGGGCCATTTCTGCACGGGCTAATAGAAACGGTGCAGAGTGTCCTCCAGGGAGGATGTCTGCACCTGGGAGCGGACTGGGTCGGACCTATTTAATGTAGATCCGCACTTCAGCCCGCTCCGGAATGACCCCAAGTGGTTGTCAAGCGCGCTTTTGAAAGACCGCTTAAAACAGGTCTTTCAAAAGCATGGAGTGCGCCATTCCGTGCCCGCTCTCTGGTGCAGATTTGCAGGCTCGCACCAGTGCAAGCCTGCTATCTGCCAGGGGTGGGCTTTAGGCTGGTGAGCTTCAGCGGTTGGTCGAGACCCTCGACCAACCGGAAGCCGCCATTTTCATCCCCGGAGCAGTGCGGAGTGACGAGCATGCACTGCTCTGGAGCAGCGTGGACTGGCCCGGGGAGTCAAGAAGTCTGGTAAGTAGCGGCACAGGACGATTCCCTCACCCCATGCAGAAATGGCCATGGTCTTCATAGAATTAAAAATCATACAAAAATCATAACGTAATCAAGTTTGTCCAAGAAGATTTGAGTTGACTGGATAGATGCTGTACTGAAGAATTACTATTTGTATTTCCAAGTCTGCAATCACACTACACAACTGTAGCACCACGATTCCACTTTAACGGTCATGGCTGCATCGTATGGTATCCTGGGGATTGTAGTTTGGTGAGGGACTGGAGTTCACTACCTGAAAATTCTAAAAGCTCTTCTCTAAACTGCAAATAGCAGTGTTCCATCAGATGTTGTCATGGCAGTTACAGTAGAATCATAGCACTATAACTGTGTGGTGTGAAATGCCTCTGGGAAAGATTAGCTTTCACTAAATATATCTTATGTTGTTTCTCCATTAGACATCAGAACTTGTTTCATTTTGTCAATCAGCAACAAATCTTACATCCTAAAATTGCATACCTCACAGCTATTTTGGGCCAAGGATTTTTTTCCCCCTCCTGATTAAACAATGGTGGAAATGCTTTCAACTCAAAAGGCAGTAATAAATAGGACAAGCCATCCTAAATAGGTTTTCTTAGCACTTGTCATAGCACAGGAAGGAAGTATTCAAAAGTGAGCCATTCACCTCTTACTTTGAAATGTCGTCACTGAAAATACGCACTGAGAGAAGGAATTGTCACAGAAATGTGGGACAGGCACAGATTTTTCCAATCACAGCTTGTGTTACATCCCATTCCCCCTCAAGGGTAAAGCATTTCTAAAGGGGGGGGGGTGTTGAACGCATCATTTTATTTTCACCAGGTCAATAGGGTTGGTTCTAATTCAGTTGCAAGAACTTCCAGATTCCTGAAGGTTGATGGGGTAAGAGTGGCACAGTAGCAGATATTTGTAGGCAGAGGCCACAAAATAATATGGAAAATTAAACATAAAGCTGGAATATTTTAAAATATATAAGAGGTCATGTGGTATTTAAAGAGAAACAGAAGTATCCCTAAAACTAAATACAAATCTTAAAACCACTGCTCATAATCAGGTTGGGCACTTAAAAATATGTAACCTTCAGTAGTTATGTTGTTGTTGTTGGTGGTGGTGGTGTCTTCTTCTTCTTCTTCCTCTTCTTCTCCTTCTGCTCCTCCTCCTCCTCTTCCTCCTCCTCTTTTTCCTTTTCTTTTTCTTGTTATTGTTCCTTCAAGTCATTTCCAACTTATGGAAACCCTAAGACAAGTCTCCCAGACCCCACTAACCACTAAACAGACATTGGGATCAATAGGGGTTCGTTCCCCTCTTGATCGAGATGCAGCTGCCTGAAGTTCCCACATCTCTCTTGCACAGGCATGAGGGAGATTTGTGACAGGGTCCTTTCATTGTGTTGGAGAGCTTTCACAGGAGGAGGTGGGAATGTTAGAGAGATACTTCTCAATCGACAGGGGAGTGTACCCCCCTCAATCCCAGCAGCTGCTTACCAGTTAATTAGTTTGGGAAAGTCTGGCCAGAATTCACTACTTAGCACCATAGTACATAATGATCATACAGGATTCTGCTGACTGTTTTTCTTTGCTCACCAGAAACCCACATAAGTCAACAGTTATGGTTTGTAGCCTGTGAATGTTTATGCCAGTCAAAACATTAAAGGTGTCACTAGACTCTTTGATGTTGTTTTTGTTGTGACAGACTGACATGGCTACCTTCCTGAAAATATTTGGTTTGACTGCTGTATTTTCTGATCAAGCCCTTTACCAATCTCATTTGGATATTCACCCATTGTTTCATAAATCATAGTTCATGAAGCTATGAATGCCAGTCCCTGAAATTTGAGTCAGAGAGATGGTTTAAGTGCCAGCAAATAAACAAGAATAATAAAAAAAGTAATCCAGTAAACCAGTCAACATGGCCAAGGGCCAGAAGAGCTGACAACGGGCCAACTAAATCTGTGCTGAATCCAAACCTCTCCCAGCTAAGCAAACTGAAAATTCTGTACAACTGCCCTCACCCTGGTCTAAATTTGTACCAGCATTGTGGCTATTTTCCTGGGTTGGAAAAGGTTCAAATAGGGCATAACTCAGCTCTGCTTTCCCTCTGCTCCCTTTTCACCTTTTCTGCCAGGAAATCTCTCTCTGTTGGCAAATATCTGAGATCAGGCAGCAGAAAATCGTTCTGCTAGGAGAAGGGCATTTCTGCTTGTAGAAGAAGCTTGTAGCAAATTTCTGCTTGTCCATCTTTGAGTTAGGATCACACAGGAAGCAAGAATCATGTACAGTCTCTGAACTGCTGCTGGTATACAGTGGTAGAAGATAAAGATCAAGAGTATTGCACATGCACACAGCTCCATAAAGTATGCTACTAGCATATTATTTTACCTTTGTAAGGCAAAATTTTGAGAGCCAGTGCAGCACAGTTGTTTGAGCACAGGAGCATGACCCTGGAGACCAAGGGTCAATTCCCTGCTGGCCATGGAATCCCACTGGATGAGCTTGGACTTATCACATATTCTTAGCCAAAGAAAACCCCATCATAGGTATGCCTTAGGGCTGCCATAAGTTAGAAACGACTTGACGTCACACACAACAACACTGTAACAGTTAAGTGCTTGTTCTATACAATTCAACTTTCTGTTTGTGTAAGTTATAACTCCCATTAAAAATGTGGTTTTCAGAATACAATCCAGCACTGAATGAGTTACTCAAAGCATTTGTAGGGTAAACTAGAACTTATTTGTTTATTTAAAAAATTATGCCATCCAATTTTGATTGGCTGGTGAGTGGCTGAAGCTCCTCAAGCAAACAATTACAGCTTTCTCCAGCATCTGGAAATGTTTTTTATTAAATGTTAGTGCACAAAACCTTGCCAAAGCCACATGCGCATCTCATATAACATATGCAAACAAACCCTCCTTTCTTATATAAATGAAATTAGCTTTGCACTCTTGTAAATATATTTCCCCCTCAACTGAGTCCTTTGTTGTGCAATTATTTTCCCTCTGTCAGCTATTCAGCTACACACACACACACACACACACACACACACACGTGTGTGCAGGCTTAGCCCAATATTTCCTAGCCCAGTATTTCAAGAATCAGTAACAGAAAAATATACATCAGTAAAGCTTCATGCTTGCAGAGAGATGGAATGGGGAGAGGGCTTATGCCCAAAGTTAATTATGCATCTTTTGTTAATAACAACTTTGGACAAAAGCCAATATTTCAGGGGATTTTCCTGCAGTTCATTTGGCATTACCTAACATGATCAGGGCAAAGGGACAAAAGGTTAAAATGTTGGGGAAATCTTTGCCTGTCCCTATCTCTATGACACTCAGTGCCACCACACCATCCTAAACATACTTTCTCTTCTTTGACCATGGAAGCAAAACAGGTTTGAGTCTGGTTGATATCTGGATGGAAAGCCACCAGGGAACACTAGGGATCTCCACGTAGGGTTAGGAAAGAACCCTGCCTGAAAACCCAAGAGAGCTGCTGCCAGTCAGAGTTGACTATACTGAGCCAAATGGATCAGTGGCATGAACTCAATAGAAGACAACCTGCTGTGTTCTGAAAAGGATGGACCTGGATAGTTTGAATGAAGTTTAATTTGCTGAATCTTCTGAAGCAATTATTTTACTTGTAATAGGCTACGGTTACATGACCAAAATACCCAGTCCATTCACTCAAGAACAAAGAAGAAAATGCGTACTTAAATAGTCCTTCTTTTTGGTATTTAAGACTGAGATCACACACAGGGGATTAATAGATTGGACAGCTATTTTGTATATCTTGATTAATGACTGAAATGCCCTTTAGCAAAGCAAAATTTTGTTCCTTTGAAAGCACAGTAGATCAGTCTAAGATCTTCTGAGTCATCCTTTTTTCAGAGTTAATCTACATTTCTGGAGAAGCCTCTAGATATTTTTATGAACTGGGTTCCCTCTGTTCATTTTGGATTAGAAATATTGAACTGATACATGCTGCACTGATATCATCTGTTATGAAACTATTCAGGTCTTCTTTACCTCAACAGCATTGGCCTAATATTGTAAAAGAGACGCCATTATTTTGTGGCGCAAAAAGCCATAGCAGCATGTATGCTGTAGAACCATTACTTCATTAGAAACAATCAAACATGGAAATCCAAGTCCTCGTTGTTAAACGAACTCCACAAATGGGCAAGCAGCCTTTCTATAAATACGGCAGAAACAGTAATAGATGCAGACTGAGAGAACCGTTAACTTCCTTTGTTTCTCAACCCAACTGTTAGAAATGAAGAAGACAGTTGGGCGTGTTTTGGATTGCGTTTATTTTTGCCCCCCCCCCCCGCCCCAAAGCCTCTCTCCTTAGTTTAAATCATATTCACTTTGGGTCACCTTCAGCTGTTATTTTTTTTTCCATGTTGGGTATTCTAATTCATCTTGTCAAGCAGTCGGGTCTTTTCCATTTTTAAAAATCTGTTTTGTCATTGCTTGCGGCAGCAGCAACAACACAGAAAGCAGTTGACCATTCCTGGCAACTGCCATTACCTCCTCACCAATGTCCTATAGTGTCACAGTGATATTTCAGGGCACTTTTCTATATATATTTTAGTAGCCACCAGCAAGGCTGGTCTGGCCAGTAGGCAGTGTGAGACCACCTAATGAGCACCATTATCAGTGCTGAAAAAAAATTTATTCAACTATCTGTCCAGCTGGCTTTTGTATACAGCAAGGGATGAGGGTACCATCTTGCTGTTTACCTCAAGCAGAAAAATATCTTGAGCCAGCCCTGGCAGCCACTGTCTCCCATTTCAAATGCCATCAGTGTATTCTGAGGGAGAGTTATGCCCATTTGAGAATGGCTGCAGATGTCTGCTCCTCTACTGCTAGAGACAGGTAAGTCTGCAACACGCAAGTAGAACAAATGGCCATAAATAGTGTTTCTGGAGACAATGGTAATTTAATACAATTTTAATATTGATTTGGAGGACTATGTTTTAACTGTATTACACTTCGTAAGCCACCTTGCATCACAGTTTTGGGGAAAAGACAGTGGGAGAATTGCAGAGGAAAGTGAATGTAATTCAAAATGAGCACATATGGTGGTGGGTGGAAATGCTATTAATGCATGAGATAGTTTTGCATATCTCTCCTTTTTAAAAAAATTTCACTCATTATAAGTTCAAACAGTGAAATTTCAAATAAAGAAAGAAATGATCCCAATCCAGTAGTAGACATGGACAATAATCAAGCATAACAACTGGCAGCACATTTTTATTCATGCAAAATGTCACATCCAGCCAAATGGAAACTCAGATGAGCATTGCAAGGTCGATATTGTTGTGGTTGTCTCCAAGTCATTTCTGACTTAACAGTGACCCTAAAATCATGGGATTTTCGGAGGAGATTTGCCATTGTTTTCCTCTAAGATTAAAAGGGTTTGACTCATGGTCATGGCCATGAGAAGATTCAAACCCTGGTTTCCAAGAGTCTTAGTGGAACACTGAAATCACTATACCATGATGACTTTCCCTAATGTGGACATTATGGATGTTTATATTTGACTTACAATTCATGCAAGTGGGGACAGATAATTTCCACAGTTTATTCCTTGTTGAAGAGAAAATGGATATTTCTGCACAGTTCTATTCTGGTATTCATACTTCATATTCATACTAGTATTCTGGTATTCATATTCATACTGAAGTGTTTTGAGAAATCTTTCTATACGGAAATATATGCTGTCGTTTTGTTTTGTTTTTTTGCATGAGAATTATGCAGGTTTCCCTCTCCCCAAAAAAAGGAAAGGAAAGGAAAGGAAAAAGGAAAGGAAAGGAAAGGAAAGGAAAGGAAAGGAAAGGAAAGGAAAGGAAAGGAAAGGAGAGTTTCCAGGCAGCTACATGTGTTGTTTGAGCAGGATTGCTGTTTCCTATGAAAAAAAATGGCACAAAAAAGAACCTTGTACAGGAAACAGCAATCTTGTATAATGAAAATGTATGCCTATGTGTGTGTGTGTGTGTGTGTGTGTGTGTGCACAAGATGTCTATTTTTTTCACAAGATTTTTTTGTGTAAGTTTTTTGTGCAATTTTTTTTGCATATAAAATAGCAATATTACACAAAAACACAAAAGGTTGTCTATAAACAAGTTGTTTTTTTATTTGTGTGTGTGTGTGCAAACCCCCAGAATTCTCAAGAAGAAACCCAGATGTTTTTCACAGAATAATTTTCCGAAATATTTTGGGATGTGTGATACTGGGCCAAAGCTATACAAAATTCTTGCCATTGTGTTACTCTTTCCAACTGTATTTCCCAAGTGCAAGGTAGCCCATTTTTTAGCCAGGAAATGTATAATTGTGAATATTCTTTCCATCTCTAGTAAATCTGCAGGTTAGTAACAAATAGATATAGATGGATTTATAAGCATATTGCACGTGTGAAACAATGCAAATATATTGTAGCTTGACTTTACTTAGTTGTCATTTCCTCCGCTAATATGGTTTGGCAACATTCTATTAGTGGTCCAAACATATATTTTGGTCACTAAAAGAATGGTGGCCAAAAGACATAAGGAATAATAATGACATTAGATGAGATCCTGCATCAGAAGTGTAGTTAAGAATATTTAAATATGTATCATCTCCTGGCTTTATTCATCAAACCTACCTTAACAGCCAGCAGCCACACTGAGAGACAAAGGTCTGTTCAGCTGGAGACTGGCGAGCAGCAAGATGACATTTTCAGCTGCCTTCCATCAGTTCCAGTGGGGTCCTGTTTCTGATCGTTGTGCTATAAATTGCTAGGAGGAAGGGACTGGGAATATCATCCTTCTGTGTTCTGATCACCAGCAGAACATACCTCCGTTGCTTGGTGCTGGAGGTTAAAGTAGCTTTTTTGAGGAAGAGCATGTCCAATTGTGGCAACAGTGCCATGATCATAAACAAGAATAATGAAAAGTTATGAGTCCATAAATCTAGCTTACATAATTATATCTGCTCAACAGAATACTCAGCCAAAATAAGTAGTACTCCTGGACTGAGCTGGAAATTCTTCACATTCCAACTAATAGGCATAGTAATGTGAACAATGTGCCATGTTTTTTTTGGGGGGGGGGGAATGTGCTCTCCCTATTTATTGGAACAAATATTAGAGGTGGTAGAGGCCTTTCTAAGATGGCAGAGGTGCTTGAAGGATTGTGAAAAAAAGTGAGTCAGGATGCTCACCACTGGGTTCTTCATAAGAATTTGAAAATATAGATATATAGATAGAAAATATGTCAGAAAGCTTACAGAAAAGAGTTGAAAAGCAAGGGAGTCAGAACCTAAGTTAAATAAATCCATAGTGAAGTGAGCAAATGATTAACAACATGATTCCATATAACCAACACCCACATCTATCTGGGTTTCAAAACAATTGCTTAAAGATTCCGAAGAAGATCAGAACAATAGGTTCCAATTTTTAAAAATCTAATTCAGCACTAAACAAACTGAGTTGTTAATCTGTCGTGGTCAAGAGTAGGTTCTGAAAACTAGATGCCATGTGGCAGCTTCTTAAAAATGCATTAGATGAGCGAGTAGCCAAGTTTACTGTTCTGTGCAATATAATGATTGTGTGAGCACGTTTACTCAAATTCTTATGAAGAACCCAGTGGTGAGCATCCTGACTCACTTTTTCTCACAATCCTTCAAGCACCTCTGCCATCTTAGAAAGGTCTCTACCACCTCTAATATTTGTTCCAATATATAGGGAGAGCACATTCCCCCCCCCCCCAAAAAGCACAATTTGATCTTGGTCCCAGGGAAAAACACTCCATACTGTCAATCTGCTCCCATTGCAGAGTTTGGAACATTCCAGTCGAAAATAAATTTGGTAATTTTGAACATTAGATATTGGCAAAATCATTCACTGCCACTAAAAGGTTTTCCTCATTGCTAGATTTGATTAATTGTACTTTTATTGTACTTCCGACAGGCCTTCCAAGACTAGCATTTCCATCGCCTCCCATTAATTGTCTTGCTGTTCTTTTAATAGTTGATTGATTGTAGTGTGTTTTAGGGGGTTGGTCTTAGGTGGATTGGTGGATGGGGAGGATTGGGTATGTTTTTTAATGTTTTTAATGTATTAATGTATTTAATGTTGTTCGCCGCCTCGATCCAGGTGGAGAGGTGGGATAAAAATAAATATTATTATTATTATTATTATTATTATTATTATTATTATTATTATTATTCCTGCCCCCCACCAGGTACACATCTTTCATTACAAGAAACTGTTGTATGAATTGGTCGTATGTACATGAAATCTCAAAACTGTATTGAATTTCAGCATTCTTTTAAAGAACCATTTGCAGTTTTCCATTTTGTTCTGTCATCTAAATATTATGGGAGCATTTAGGAAACTGACAAATCAAGGTCTTGTGCTTCTGAAACCTACCAGCATGCTGTTTTCCTCTAGTGCCTACTGTAGTCCTGGAAACAGATGTCTGGTGTGCAACAATGTGTCAGGTAAGTTACCCACTGTTTGAAAAGTCAGCAGCAGAGGACAGAATGCTGGTAATAATTTGGCAGATTGCAGTGCAACATAGGAGATTTTCCTAACAACATCAACAGAAAGGTCCAAAGTACATAAATACGAAAGGGAAAGCAGTAGAAACAAATTTTGGGGCTCCTAAGTTCCTGAAAAGAAGGTTCTTTTCAGCAGTCTTCCTGATTTGAGTTCCTCCAGACGGAAGATTTGCACAATCACTGGATGTAAGGTGTTATGTCTTGGGAGAAAATAATCCATTTTCATCCTTCCAGGCTGATTGATTGAGCTGTCATAGAAATGTTTTCTTTAAACTCCATTTTGTAATGCTTTGAAGATGGTGAATTCAATTTCTAAGAGCCATTTTTCTCCATATTCCTCAGCAGAAATACTTGACCTTTCAGCTAAACCTGTATAAAGCACATTCACATGTGTCCACATCAGTAGGTGATTGCCTTGCAAATTAATATAATGTGAATGACAATTTCCAATTTAAGTAGTAGATTTTCCACACTGAAATGAACACAAAGAATGAATATCTCTAGAATTCATTCTGTAGTTTCCTTTCATCTCACACTCTAAGAATCTTTTCTGTCCTCTTTTAAAAGCCCTAATTAAAGACACATGGCTAGAATAGGAACAGTGTTAATACATCCAGAGTGCTGGCAAGCCAACTCTTGCAATACAAAGGTATCTCCTGCTTATTCAACAGGTTAGGAACCAAAGTGCTGTCAAAAAGTGGAAAGCATTGAAAACTAGAACCGCTCCTCCCCCTGCCCCATCTTTCCCTATTTTTACACTGTGGCTGGTTTGCCCTCCTTTGGATCTCCTCCACCAAGAGACAGGGATGGGAGGGGGGTGGAAAAGCCACAGCTGCCCCTCAGTTTGTTGAAAGGCACTGCTAAGGACTCTCTTTCTCTCCCTTTCTCCCTCATACAACTCAAGACATTAACATACATGCATGCATGTCCACAGAGCAACTCCTCAGGTGAAGGGAGAAGAGGAAAGTAGAAGCTTGTCACCAACATTTTGTTCACTGCTTCTCCTCCTGCCCAGATGTCTCATTTTCTGTCCTGCCAGAGAGCCAGAGCTGCTGAAACGGAGGGTGCTACAAGGAAAGAAGGAAGTAAAAGCAGTGCACGGTCATTTTCTGTTGATCTACTCTTTCTACCCTTTTCAAATAGTATGTGTGGTCAAAAGAGAAGGTCACCTGCCAAATATATGGGTCCTGGTTGTAATTTATAAGGGTTGAAAGAGGGGAATCATCAAAAAATGAATCATCAAATAGCAGGAGACGGCTATATTTCCCTACAATTATGCATATTACTTCTTCTCCTTTTTCTAATGTGTCTACTTTACTGAATTGTACAAGATGAAAATATTAGCAAATGGTTGCCAGACATTTTTACATATACCTAACTTCATAGCAGAGGTGCTAAGAAACTCTTTTACTGAATTGCGAAGATGTGCAATGGGTCACCATCAAGATGGTGTGATGCACATTGGGACCTGTGTGCATCAGGGCACAATGAGCATTTGTGTGTGATGCACATGAGTGCGCCATGCACATCAGTGTGCAATGTGTGTCAGTGCATGATGTGCAATGTATACCAATGCACATCAGGCACTTTGCTGACTCTACTATGTAGTAACGTCACAGTAACCCTCTCCTAGATAATGACATTATGCAACTGTGCAGTTCTAATTCCCACAGATGTAAGTCCATTTATGAAGAAGTAAGACCCCAACAAGATTTCGCAGATATCTCACAGGTATAGATTTAGTCACCAAAGCATATTTAAAATAAATATTCCTTTTCATCAAATACATTTAAATTCCCCTAAAACAAAAACAAAAACAGTTCAGTTTGAAGCAACAGATTATGTCTGAAGTTATACCTTCCAAAAGCAAGGGAATTTGGACCACTGAACACCCTTCCCTCAGTAACTCAGAACACCGGGGGCATCTTTGTGCTCCTGAACTTTAACCTCAACTAAACACAATAACAGGGAGGTAATCCCGTACTAATTTTACTTTTGAAGGAAAGGGCAAGTAATTTTGGCAGTTTTCTTCTCAATGTGAGAAAGTCTTTGAAACCTGCAGTTTTCCAAGACTATTCTCAGTTTGGGACTTATTGTGAAAAAAATTCACGTGTGGGTTTTCTTCCACAGAAAGCAGCATTGTTTCCACAGAAACGAACATTTCTGCATAGATATATTATTTTCTGCCCAGAAAATGCTGTTTCCTGAAGAAAACACACACACACACACACACACACAGACAGAAAAAAACTCAGAATCTATATCTGGGGAGAGCGATTCTTATTGTTTTTAATGACCTTAATCCCATTTAAGTCAGATATATAAGATGTCCCATGTAAAATGGAATAATTTGTGAACAGAATTCTTCCCTGAGAAACAGGAAGGAGAAGGAGAAGAAGGGAACGTTTACCTCTCACTGTGAATGCTGTTTGTTGTGTGCCCTGAAGTTATTTCCAACTTATGGCAACCCTAAGGTGAACCTATCACTGGGTTTTCTGCAGCTGCGAGTGTATCACATGCCCAAGGTCAACCCATTGGGTTTCCATGGCTGAGTGGGGAATTGAATCCTGGTCTCTGTGAATCAAAATCCTATGCTCAAGCCATTACACCATGCTGGCTCTCCTAACTGTGAATACCTCCTCTTCAAAAAGGATCTTAACAGAAATCTGTGTTGTACTACCCCACCCCTAAACGCTCTATCCTGGAAAGTAACAATCACATTTCCCCTAATCCTGAAACAATGGCAGTTCTTTGAACTTGGGTTGCAATTATCCTCAGTATCAGAGACAGGGGTATACCTCTTGTGTTTACTTGAGGCAGATGTTCAGAGAGAAACAAGGACTCATGTTTAGAATTTGGTCAGGGGATGAATATGTCCTGGCATTTCCTTGCTTTCTTCAAGAGTACAGCTCCACAACTTTAACTCTGGTTATAAAACTGAGGGTATTTTCCCCCTCCTTAGGATCAAAGGCTGAGGCACACATATTGTGTTTAATTGGAATGCAAGTTAGGGTACAAGAAGCATCCATTAATGTGGCCATGTTTTGAATTAGCACAGCCAGGGGTTAATCTCTAGTCCCAAAGTCCTTGTTTACAGAATATAGCTCCAATTATAGGCTTGCTATAAAGCACGGGTTGGGAAATTGTGACCCTCCAGATGCTGTTGGACTGTTAACTACCACCAGCCCTAGATAACATGTCAGTAGTGGGGAAATCTGAGAGTTTAAGTCCAACAATTTTGCCCGTTCCCAGAGTGGTGGTCAGAGCCATAAGAATAAGTAAAGCAAATGGTCAGCAGGAACACAAAAGCATAGAAAGAACAGGCAATACCAACCACCTTCTCCTAATTTGATCTAGCTGATTTTCAAAGGAATCCCTACCCATTTACAAAGCAGAGAGAGTTATTATTTGTATTTAACCCTGTCGCTTATGCCTGAAGACTAATAAGGAAAAATGCAGCATCATTGAATAAGATAAATAAAAATGTGGCCAAACCCAAACCCAAATCTTTTTATGGGGTTGGGGTGTGTGAAGGTAATAAAATGGAATCCTATCATCAACCATAACTATATGGGGGCTACAGCCATTGTATAAATAAACAGTGTTTGCTTGAGTTATCAAGATCTAATGACAGTGGTTCCTAATTTTTGACCCTCAGATGTAGCTGGGCATTAACTTCTGGTAAAAGGATTCTGGTAATTTTCTATTTCTCAGAATTTTCTGATATTAGCTCCAGCTGCTATCTAATTCAGACAGAAGCAGATAATGATAAGAGACAAATACTAGGGTGGATATGAAGCACTAAACCAGCATACAGGCTTCGAGATGTTGCTCGAAGTGGTGACTTGCATTAATGTTGCAATCTGATTAATGTTGCAATGTGCATTGGGTCAGACATTATTTCTATACGGTTTTATATGAGTTGTGATAGTATGTTATATCATTGACATAGGGTTGCCAGATGTTACTTGTTATAAGGGATGTCCTTTATCTGAGGGCCAAAAAGCTTGTGCTTTTAAGTGCACTGAACAAGAAGCCAAAAAAATTGTGGTTTTCAGGTTGTGGGCCCTTCATAAAGATAGACAAATCTGCATCATGCAATATATGATTGTGGACAGTATATTAACTTTGCAGAGAAACACAGGGATAGGTTAACTGACAGCAGAATTTTCAATTGGTATTTAGGCAGAACACAAACTTTTTGATAGCTACTTCCTGATTGTCAATCCACAAGTCATTGATTTCAACTGTCCCTTACTGCTGTTTTGAAAACCTGGCAAAACTAAATGAACATAACACACAATTCCTATTCCTATGTTATATGTGCAGGGATATAAGCGTATACTAGACTTAGGATGTCACAATTTTCAGAAAGCATGATGTTTTAAAAGACATATCTGGAGCCAGGAGTAAATGGCATAAAATTGGATGTTTACAGGCACCAGAATTGGAGAAGAGGGCTTGCAGTTAGTAGTGGCATGGCTCAGCTTCTTTCATCATTCCCATATGAAGGAAAAGTGGGATATATATTAAAAAAAGTAAACAAGTAAGGAAAGAAAGAAAGAAAGAAAGAGAGAGAAAGAGAGAGAGAGAGAGAGAGAGAGAGAGAGAGAGAGAGAGAATGAGTGGGTGTATTGGTGAGTGTGTTTTGTTCAAGTCCCAGAAGCAACTGTGTGGACAGCCTGGCCACCATTTGTGGTCCCAAAATATAAAGGAGAGTAATGAATTATGCAGAAGTTTTCCTCCCCACCCCCCAACAGGGTTGGAAATGGTGAGGAACTTATCTCAGAGACATATTTTTAAATATGGTTTTGGGGATGTTACCATTTAGCTCTAGTTACCATTTAGCTCTAGAATGAAGTAACAGGGAGTTTATTTTTCATCACATGTAAACAATGGCAATATTCCAGTTAGGCAATAATGTTTGTCCTATAAAGACACAGCTGAAAATGAAACTTCTCTGTGACAGAGGGAGAATTTATTTTGTTTCAGACAGAAAAGAACTTGGCTTGCTTTTGAGCATATCATATACTGTTTTCTCAACTGAAACCCATTTTTTTCTTACTGTTAGCTCAGCATGGCTACCTGTCTCATAGCCCATCTTAAGTGATGGATGGATGACTTGGATGTCAATATGCTTTTCTACTTCAGAAGGTTTAAATACTACCATCAAACACATCACTTCAATAGTTTGCTGGAAAATCTTTTCAGAGTTCTAGAATGTATTCTGATGGATTATACTTGTAGCCAAGGCTCTATGTTTAGGTAAGTTGGCATTTTCAAAGAGGAAAAAAAAATCACATCATTATTCCTTAGGATGCCTACCTATCCACTCACCAAAGTGGGTTTTCTCAAGAGGAAACTGGCAAAAATTTCTTCTGATGCTCCAGACCCTGAAGTGTTAGGGGTCAAATCCTTCTGTCTTTGTATGACTGTAATGCTTGATATGGTATATTGTTCTTTTAAATCAGAGATAGAGAGTCTTTGACCCTCCAGATGTTTAGGTCTCCAGAAGCTCCACCATCCAACATGATCAGTGAAGAGAGACTGTGGAGATTTTGGTCCCAAACATCTGGAAGACCAAGTATCCCCCAGTACTGCTTTTAGTAGTTTGTCCTTCTTTATAGTTTATTTCAAGAGCCAGCACGGAGTAGTGGTTTGAATGTTGACTAGGAAACTGGGAGATCAGGATTCAACTCTCCTCTCAGTGATGGAAACCTACTGGGTGTTCTAGGGTATGTCACACTCTCTCAGCCTCTAAGGAATGCAAGGGCAAATGCCCTCTGAACAAATCTGTCCAAGAAAACCCTTCAACAGGTTCACTTTAGGGTCATCATAAGTCAGAAATGACATCCAGACATACAATAGTTTATTTCATGTTTCCTCTTTGAGTTCAGTAACATTGCCATGTATTACCATGTGTGCATGCACTTGCATGTGTATGGTGACTGGCATCCTGTTCAGCTATCACAATATCCTAAGATAGACTTCTGATATGGTAACTGCTAAGGATTCACATTTTCATCATGAATAATCAAACATGACTCTAAACCCTACCTTCACAGTCTGGCAGTGCCCTGAACCAAAGTGTTTCCAAGGTGACAGAGATCAGTGTGCTGGGAAGTGCTCCAGTCATGGGGTGCCCCAGAAGAGATAGTTGTTACAGAGCCTTAAAGCTCTCCCCAGCTGCCTGTTCTCAATCCACCCTCAGACTGAGAGGCATTGTGGACATCATTTCACAGAGCTTTGAAAAAGCTTTAGTCAGGGTACTGCCAGATGGGTTGGGCAGACATCATCAGTCACAACTGTAATGATGGACCCCTGTCATTGTAGTAACAGTGAAAATGCAGAATCTCAGCTGTGTGTGTGTGTGTGTGTGTGTGTGTGCGCGCGCGCCTCAGCCAGCATGCTCATATAATTGTTCCTTCATTCCTCATTGCCTTAAAAGAACAGAGGTCATGAAGTGACAACTCAGAAAATAGGGTGGGAAGAGTGCTGGATTTTCCCACTTTTTCACTTGAGTGTGGTACCCCTTTGTCCAACCCTTTTTTGATGGAGTGTAGGATTGCCTCTCTCAAAGTTTAGGATCCCAAACTATTACTGCAACTGCCACATTAATTACAGTATGTAATCTGATTTTCCTTTCACATCCTCCTACAAAAAATGCAGAATGCAAACAAAGCCTGCATTGACTAGAAAGGCAATTTTCTTTCTGTGTGATAAATAAATGAATACAGACTGTAGGGAAGCTCATTAACAGATTAAAGTCAGCTTCTTTTTTGGTTTATGTCTCCAAGGTTTGCAGTTCCTGGGTTATCACACCAGGTTATTTTTCTTTTTTGTAGGAGCAACTGTGTGTATCAATAGAACCAAAAATATGCTACTTCTCTAAATAGCTAGTAGCATACATAATACTAAATATGTAGACTATAATTCGTATGCCATGTGTGTACACAGATTCAATCAGGGGACTGTACATATTCCAGCATGGAAGACACAAAAATGCATACATATAACACCAGGACACAACAAGAGAAATAGCTAACTGCAGTTCAGGCTGATGGCTGGAATTAGCCCAATGGATGAGATAGCCTTGAAATTGTCAGCATCTGATATTAATCTTCAAAAAGAGCATTCTAAATACAGCATTTACTCAATCAACATGCTAACATCCATGAGGAAAATGCAATGGCTGTTCAGTAATTATCTTCATTTCACTAACTCTTTTCCTAAGAGTCTGTAACCAAAATTAGGCAAAGATCTTGTCACGCCTTGTTGGCATCTTCAGGAGGTACAAGCACACTGTTCTCAGCTTTGCATCTTATTATATGTTGTATAATATGTTACACATGTTAGCACAAAGTACAGCACATTGGACCAGAATGAACAAATTTTTATATATGCATGTTTCCTTAACATGAATAATAAATAAATAAAGCTTGATCTCTTCCTTCAGTCTAGTTTGCCTTCTTTGTTCCCTAACTTGCTCTTCTTCTATAACCTCCCTTTTTAGCATCAGTTTCAATGTTCTTGAATAATTTGCGGCAATCCCCATTTGCTTTTCCTTACTATTGGGACAGTTTGACCATCTGCAAAAGGCAGAAAAGAACATCTTAAGATCTGAAGCTGTGGGAAACCTCAGGGAAAAGGCAACCCCAGCCCCTGCTTGTTCTGTACAGTGCTAATTTACACAGATATTTAATAAGAATACAGTAGCAAAACATCAAAATGTAAGTCTGAAAGCCCGTGAATATCTGACTTTTTTTTTCCCTTCATGGTTTGTGATTCAAGGTCCAGGATTCTTTCATAGATTCTTCTTCCTAGCATGAAGACATTCCCTCCATTTTTTCTAATATCAAAGAACCCTCTAGGTGTATATTGAGATGGATCTCTATCCAACACTAGATTTTTGTTCATACAAGAGCAGAATCCAGCATAAGCAGTAGCAGCTAGTAGCTCCAATATCAGTGGGGTTCTAAATCCACTCCAAAATCAGAGCTATTCAATATGCTAAATCTATTTGGCAGATAGGCTTCAGCACTTGGATAGCTGCTTTAAAGTTCAGACTACAATTCATTCACTACCCTACAGACTTTGGAACCACCAGCTACCACTGACCAAAAGTGACTACAATCTCCTTTCCCTATTGTAGCCATGAAATGCTCTGAAAGGCTGGGAACAAAAAAAACTCCAAAGCATATTTTTGGGCAAGGAGAAGACTATTAGGTTTGAGTAAGGCTCTTGGTAGTACATGAGTGTCATATTGGGTTTAGACTCTAGCACTTATAGATGAGGAAGACACTGAAATAGTTAAATATTTTTCCAATATGACACTTGGCTCAGTCATTAAGAAGAAAGGAGACTGCAGTGAAGAAATCAGAAGACTAGGAGCTGGAAGGAGAGCTATGAAGGAACTAGATAAGATGTATCACCATTTCCAATCCTAAAGTTGGGATTGTCCATGCCATCCCATTTCCAATTTCTGTGTATGATTGTGAAAGCTAGACAGTGTAGAAAGTTGATAGGTAGAAAATTAACTCATTTGAAAGGTGCTGGGGAAGAGGTCTATGGATATAGTGGACTGTGGCCCTTAAGCAAATCAAGCCTAAACTCTTCCTAGAAGCCAAGATGAATAAACTGAAACTGTTATACTTTGGGCATATCATGAGAAGACGTGACTCACTAGAAAGACAATAATGCTTAGTAAGGTAGAAGGCAGTAGGAAAAGAGGAAAAATGCATTACAGATAGATAGACTCAATCAAGGATGGCACAGCCCTGAGTCTGCAAGATCTAAGCAGGGCTATTGATGATAGCATGAGTTGGAAGTCTCTCATTCATAGGTAGAGTCAATGTGACAGCAGTTAACAACACCAACAAATGCATATCAGTATTGACCCAAAGGGTGCAGCCATTGTGATAGGCTGTTCTCAATCTACTGTCTCTATCTGTTCACTACAGAAGCTAGACTTGGGATCTAACATTCGTATGGTAAATATCAAAAGAATACCATGGCATTAAATAGTGTGCTTAAATTAACTAAAATGTGCCATGTCTGAAAGGATGAACAATTCCCCTTCCAAACTCCTACTATCAGCTGCATGCTGTGCTTCAGAACAGGCATAGGAACTTTCCTGTATCTCTGTTATTAAATTGCTTTCACTCTGTTTGCTGCTATACAGACTCAGATCTGTCAGGACACGGGTCAATTCACAATGCAATATGAATAGGGAAAGAGGAAAAAACCCGGAAGAATTGCACCATTCTGCCTTCACAGGGACCATCTGTCCCTCCACCTGGCAATAGTAGTCAGGATTTGTCTTCAGCATGAATGCCGCTCACTGTTTGTTGGAGATAAAACAAAATACTTTTGCTGCAAATGCTGCATGATATCAAAGATATTAAAGATTTAATCCATATAAAGACCTTCACCTCTTACCTCAGAATAACTGAAAAATCAGGGATATCTCAGAAGCAATATTCTTTGAGGCCTTTTTTTAAAAGTGCTTTTTGCAAAGCCTGTTTTCCCATGAAGTTATGTCAAGTATATGTCTCATGAAGCAGATTACAAATAGAATGTATCCACACTTCATCCAAATAATGCAAAGATATCATCGTGTGCGGCAAGATTTGCACACGTGCACCCAGAATCCTCTGTGACATTGCTAGGGGTTGTGGCAGGGCTGCCTCTATCATTAGGTTAGTGAACCAGCAGATTATTAATGTCATGAGAAGGATCTAATTTGTTGCTATGGTATTTTTTGTTAATGTATTTTTACTCAGGAATGAAAAGAGATGCTTGTAGGTTGTTGTGGGTCCAAATAATTTGGCAGGCTGTGGGTACTATACATCTTGACTTGTGTGTATGTGGAAGGGGTGCCATTTACTTTTCTGTTTCAGATAGCAAAACAGGCTGAGCCAATGCTGGGTTCTGGTGTGCAGCACTGCATTTCACACAATCTGCTATGACTGCAACATGTTTTGGTTTTTTTAGTCCCTACTTCTATCAGAATACAGATACCTTTCTCAGTATTCTAAAGTTCACCTTCAAAGCTGAGCTGTCACACCAACAAGCTAGGGTACTTGAAGCTTGCCATTATTTATTTCCCTGCTCCCTGCTTCTTCAGCCACTCACTCAGTTCTTCTCCAGTTCAGAACACAGCACCCTCCAATTAAATGTCTAACATGTGTCTTATGCATCCAGATGTGGGATCCACTTTTTTCACACTTCATTCAGCTTCAGAAGGAAGAGTCTGACGTGAGGTATTTAAGAAGGAAGGACGTAGGAAGAAGTACAACTGATGAATTCCTATTTATAAATGACTAATAATTACCATCCTAATTATTTGAAAATGGTATTACAATCTAGCCAAAGAATATGCTGTTTACACCACTTCTGTCTTTATCTTCTGAGTGTCTTTTAAAAAGCAAGAGAAAAGCATCATCATTCTGAGTTTTCAGTGACAGTATTTTCACACTAATGCAGGGTTTGGGGACTTACATCAGTGGCCTAGGGCATACAATGGCATGGACAGTTTTGTTTTTGTTTTTAAAAAAAGTTTCCCCTTTTCTTGAAAGCTACTACTATGACCTGTTCTGTTTATGGAAGCAGCAAGATGAGCCAGCAAGGTGCTGAGGTGGAATCACATGACTGTTTATCATGTTATGGAACATGCTTTAATCTTTTCTAATTAGATTTACAATAATAATTTTTATCTTCTAGCCATGCGATGAATAAATTTTTCCATCCCACCCTCAGTGTTTCCAGATTTCCAGGCAGCTGAGGGGGTATAATACACTTTGCCTATCAATGGCTGGAAGGATGGTTCCCCATGTGATTTGAAAAACCACTCAGAAAGGGTTAAAAAGAACTCTTAGCTTTTGCTAATTGCAGACAGCAGGTATAGAAAACATAGTAGATTCCTATCAGTCTTTTTTCAAACTTCCCATGTAGAAGTCCTAGGAGAAAAGATGCTGTCAATTAAACATATTCATACTCTGGTTTGTCTTCAGATTGCATAAATCTTTCACCCATATTCAGGGGTAAACATGTTGGCCATACAGCAAAATACAAAATCCACAAGGCAGAAAAAACTGGATCTCAAGGCAAATTATTTTTCCATTCGTAGTGGAGTTGAAATTTTATTGCCTGTTTCCTTATTGAACTTTGTCTATAGTTGTCACATGGCCAAGAAGGGGAGTGTCCCTTGCCTGCACTGAAATCCCTCAATACCATCTGAACTAACAGCAGAGTAACATTTGAGGTAGAATGTAGGAGTTCATGGTGCCTGGGAGTTTCTTAAAAGTGAGATGCTGAAGGCACACTTTAAAACTGTGTCAATAAAGAGGAAAAATGGCAGGTGTCCAAAGAAACAGGAATGGTTGACTAAAGAACTCTCAGCTGAGCTAAGTGTTAAAAGAAACATGTACAGGAAATGGAAAAATGACAAAATCACCATAGAGGAATTCAAACAAATATCCAGGATATGTAGGAAGAAGGTCAGAAAAGCCAGAGCACAGAATGAACTCAGGTTTTGCCAGAGACATTAAAAACAATAAAAAGGGCTTTTTTAGATACGTCCACAGCAAAAGGAAAAACAAGGAAATGATAGGGTAGTTGTGTGAAGAAGATGGCCAATTATTAACAGGGGAAAGAGAAAAGGCAACACTGCTCAACACCTTGCTTGCCTCAGTTTTTTCCCCAAAGGATAGAAGTACTCAAGGGGGGGGGGGAACGAGAGGGAAATACCGCACAGAATAAGTAGAGAAATACATTAGATGAATTCAAGTCTTCAGGGCCAAATGAATTACATCCAAGGATATTAAAAGAACTTGCAGAAGTCACTTCTGAACCACTGGCAATAATCTTTAAGAACTCTTGGAGAACAGGAGAAGTCCCAACAGACTGGAGGAGGGCAAATGTCATCCCCATCTTCAAAAAAGGAAAAAAGAGGACCCAAATAATTATCAACCGGTCAGCCTGACATCAATACCAGGAAAGATCCTGGAGCAGATCATTAAAAAGTCAGTTTGTAATTACTTAGAAAGCAATGCCGTAATCACTAAAAGTCAACATGGATTCCTCAAAAAATAAGTTGTGCTAGACCAATCTAATCTCTTTTTACGAAAGAGTTAAAAGCTTGATAGATGAAGGGAATGCTGTAGACGTAGCATATCTTGATTTCAGTAAGGCCTTTGACAAAGTTCCCCATGACATTTTTGCAAAGAAGCTGGCAAAATGCAGGCTGAACAGGGCTACTGTTAGGTGGATTTGTAATTGGTTGACCTACCAGACCCAAAGGATGCTCACCAGTAGCACTTTTCATCCTGGAAAGAAGTGACTAGTGGGGTGCCGCAGGGTTCTGTCCTGGGCCCAGTGCTCTTCAACATCTTCATCAATAACTTGGATGAAGGAGCGGACAGCATGATGATCAAATTTGCAGATGACATCAAATTGGGAGGGGTTGCTAATATGCCAGAAAAGAGGATCAAAATTCAAAATGACCTTAACAGATTGGAGAGCGGGGCCAAAGCTAACAAAATGAATTTCAACTAAGAGAAATATAGAGTCGTACACTCAGGCAGAAAAAGTGGAATGCACAAATATAAGATAGGGGACATGTTGTTGGATAATAGTATGTGTGAAAGGGATCTAGGAGTCTTGGTAGATCACAAGCTGAACATGAGTCAGCAGTGTGATGTGGCAGCCAAGAAAGCTGTTACCCTGATTTCTGGCGTCCCTTAGGGGACGCCTTAATGTGCTCCACATGACAGGGAATGGGAACTCAACAGAGCACAAGCAATAGCAATGTGAGAGGCAGGGTAACCTAGCGGGGTCTTTTTACCCATTTTTTATGGGGTCAGGTCAAGCCAAAAACCAGACAAAGACGTCAAATAAATGATTTTATTGAAGGGACTATCATGCATCAATGTATTCACTCACTCACGCACTCACTCAAGACCTATTAAGAAGCAAAAGAGAGGAAACTGGATAAGTGAGGTATCAAAGGGATTGTAGCTGGGGTGATATTGCACTTTTTCCTGAAGTCCTTGGTCCGGGAAAACAGTGAACGAAGTAGAGCTCAGCACAGAAAGGGCTGAGGGGATTACTCAATTGACGGAGAAACAGTCTGCTGGTATGACCAGGAGTTATCCAAAGAAACTCTCAAAAACTAGGACTATTTGTAGGGGAAAACGTACCTTGAGAGTAAATCCTCTCCCGGGGAGAACAATGGGTGTTGCAACAGAAAAGAAGCTCCAGAATAGCAATTCCTTTTGCATGATGGGATTACAAGGTGTTGCCAAAGTTTCAGGATCTTCAGTTGCATTGGGTTGTGGTGTGAATTTATGTAGATGGTCCTTGCCTGATATGATTTTACTGATACCAGTGTTTAACTTGGGGAAAACACGCTAATCGCCTCAAGTTGGCACCTCAGTAAGCTGAGGACCTTTTGTTTACTGTGGGCTTGCCCAGCTTGAGGTCTCCTGGGGCTACGTGACAGGGGATTTTACTGGTCTGACCTGGTTTTTGATTGTTCGATGGTTGCTGCCTATGTGCTCATCCAGATGACCTCTCTGGCATGTTGATTCACATTTAATATTGAAAACTGTAGACCCCGGGATAGGGTGTACCAGTGGGATAACAAAGCCAACACGATTCTTGGTTGCATCAATAGGAGTATGGTGTCTAGATCAAGGGAGGTAATGGTACTTCTCTATTCTGCTTTGGTTAGACCTCATCTGGAATACTGTGTTCAGTTCTGAGCACCTCAATTCAAGAAGGATATCGACAAGCTCGAGCATGTCCAGAGGAGTGTTACTGTGAGAAAGAAGCCCGATCCCGGGGTCTACAATTTTTAATATTAAAATATAGTTCTGTATGCCAGAGAGGTGCCCTGAAAGGGCACGCATGCAGGCACGGCTGAAAGACCAACAACAGGGTCAGACCAGTAAAATTCCCATCACGTAGCCCCAGGAAAGCCTCCAGAAAAACAAATCCACAATAAACAAAGGTCCTCAGCTCCAAGACGCTGACTTGGGAGGATTAACCTCTGTGTCTCAAGTTGAGTAGATATTCCATCAGGCGGGGACCAGAATTCACACAACAAAACCTCCAAAAATCCAGAGACTTTGGCAATACTCAATAATCCTATCACTCAAAGGAAATTACCAATATGAAGCTTTGTGTCTACTGCAACTCCCATTGTTCTCCTTGGGAAAGGATTAGCCCTCCAGGTACTTTTTCCCCTATAAATAGTCTCAGCTTTTGAGCAGTTCTTTGGATCGCTCCCGGTCACCCCACCCGACCGTCGCTCCATTCATTGAGCAATCCCCTCAGCTCTTTCCGCGCTGAGTCCTTTTGGCTGCCTTCTTGGATCCAGGCTTCAGGACAAGGTGCAGTATTACCCCAACAACACCCCTTCAATACTCCCTCTGTCTAATTTCCTCTCTTTTTATTCTTAATAGCTCTTGGGTGCGTGTGTGTGAGAGTGCGTTGGTGTGTGAGACTTACATTTAATAAAATCATTTATTAGACATTTTGTTTGGTTTTTGGCTTGGCCTGACAACGTAAAAACTGGGTAAAAAGACCCCGCTAGGTTATCCTGCCTCTTGCAGTGCTATAACTTGTGCTCTGGCTAATTTCCATTCCCCATCAACTGGAGCACAGTGAGGTGTTCCCCCCCAGGGACCCCCGAAATTAGGGTATCAGGAGGGTGACCAAAATGGTGAAGGATCTGGAAGCCATGCCCTATGAGGAGTGGCTTAGGGAGCTGGGTATGTTTAGTCTACAGAAGAGAAGATTGAGAGGGGACATGATAGCCATGTTTAAATATTTGAACGGATGTCATGTCAAGGAGGGAGTGGGCTTGTTCTCCGCTGCTCCAGAGACTAGGACAAGGAGCAATGGATTCAAGCTGCAGGAAATAAGATTCCACCTGAACCTCAGGAAGAAACCCCTGGTGGTCAGAGCTGTCCAGCTGTGGAATATGCTGTCTGGGAGTGTGGTGGAGTCTCCTTCTTTGGAGGTTTTTAAGCAGAGGCTGGATGGCCATCTGTTTGGAGTGCTTTGATGTGTGTTCCTGAATACCAGGGAGTTGGACTGGATGGCCCCTGTGGTCTCTTCCAACTCTATGATTCTAACAGTGACTGTTCTCCCCCCTTAACATCTGTGCCTGATTAAGAAGCCAATGAAGGTTCAAAAACTTGCATAATGTATTTTATGCTTTGACTTTGGCTGAATAAAGGTACCACTGTTTTTTGGATTTTGGATTTTTGTTGTAGTCTGTCAGTTAAGATATGTCAAACTATGTTGGGCAAATGACCATAAGTCCTTCAAGCATGTAGGCAAAATCTAGCAATAGAAAAGAGTTGAAAATATTTGAAAAATGGTTAAAAATGTCTTTCAAGTATTGAGGGGCGCTCACTAGAAGAATTCTGGACTAATGAAATTAATGGGAAACTCTCAGTTTGGGACATATTTTGCACAAAATTTGCACGCTCAAAGATGTTATTTCCTATGTAGAAAATGCTGTAAACTTGGGATTTATTCAGTGCAAAATTAGCACACAATTGATTGGCATAGAAAAAAACATTTTCTTCTCAGGAAACAGCATTCCCTGCGCACCTTATTCAGAAGAGAAAATTGTGTTGGCCTTCACATAAAATGCTGTTTCCTGTGCAAAACAGCCATGTGCAAATTTTGCATATAGTAAGTTCCTAATTACAAATAGCCTATGAAAACAGCATAGTTTTTTATCTTTCTCTCAATAGGAAGAAAATTGCTAAAATTACTTGTTTGTTTGTTTTTTACCCTCGCAAGGAAACTCAGTGAAGAATTACACTGTTGCCAGAATTCTGTTGATGCACTACACTGGCAGGAGAAGGAAAAGGTTTACAGGCATAGCAGACATAAAGAAAGTAAAGTATTGGATAAATAGGCTGCTCAGAGCAGGCTGTCTGCCTTTTCTTGACCCTGGGAAAATTGCAACATCTCTCATAGGATACCAACTGGATGCCAGCCTTCTGCTCTATTCTGTATGTTCATGGTGAAGTGATTGGAGAAAATCTGTTCCAGACTGTAGAAGTCTCAATTTCATAAAAACAAAATAATTCTAGGAGGACTTTTCACACACACACACACACACACACACACACAAATACTAGTAAACCTAAAATGGGAATGGGTGCATGAAAATATGAATTACAATTAGTAAGAGTGCCACCTGCCTCTTTGCCAACATTGATAACTCAGGGATGCTGTAATTAAATAAGAAGCCAAATAAACCGAATTATTGCTGGCAGTAGATATTTCAATTTAAGTTGCAATATTTCCCCTCCTGTTCTTGACGATGAGATTGTGGTAGCTTTAAAATGTTACAACTCATATTTGGAATTATTGATGCTGGCGTGCACATGCATGGGTGCACGTGCACACGCACACACATAGAAATATACACAAATATTTCTTCTTATAAATATGGTAAGTGTGCCATCACTGCCCCTAAATGAAGGAAAGGATGTCATCAATGCTGTTATGCAAAATATTTTTTTTCACTCCCTGTAGTGCTCTACTCCCTTTATTGTTCCCAGGGCCATTTCCACACTAGACTGTTATAGTGCTCTTATTCTACTTTCAACATCCGATGGAACCCTGGGGTTTGCAGTTTAGCCAGCCCCTCCCTAAAGTGCAAACCCCAGAATTCCATAGGATGTTGAAAGTGGAATAATAGCGCTCTAACAGTCTAGTGCGGAAATGGCTCAGGTCCCAGTTTTTGGGGGCCCTGAACAACTGTCTGAGTTATTCCCTTCCTCTCTGTATGAGGTATTTCCCCTGCCCTCAAGAACTGTCTTTGTTTGCCTCCTTCCCATTTACCTTTGCTGCAGTTTACAAAGTAGCTTCTGATGTAAAAAGGAGGAAAAGAAAAACAAAAATGTTGCAAAGAATCTGGATGGCTTAAAGCCTCATTGGGCCCACTGCACAGCACTTTCCACAGGCTTCTTGAGTCCTAAACAAGTAAGGTTTTAGTGGACACTCTGCAGCAACTGCTTTTAATTGACACTGATCAGTAAGGCAAATAAGTTCATGATGCACATCCTGTTATCTTATATAACAAAGTGCAGGGAAAGTAGGTGACCTTGAAAAACTACATACATAATTATCACATTTTTCTCTTTTAAAATAAATGGAGATCTGCTACCATGGAAACACAGTTGTTTTTAAACATTGACCTTATCCTTTACCCTGACAGCATCACAGTGCCAAAGAGTAGGTGTCCCACATTTCTTGTCACTACAGATGGCCTGCCTCCTTTCCACTTTTCCTACAACGTGACTGAGACCATGCCCATGAATATATTCTGTCCTAGGCTGAGCCTCAGCTTCTTCTGATGTTAAGATGGCTGCAGTCCTATGCACAGTTTCCTGGAAATAATTGCTATTGAACTCAGTGGGCCATAAGGTTGCATCATATATTATTGTTTTATTTTTACTGTTTTAATAGTTTATCATTTACAGTGTTTTGCTTACTGTTTTGTAAGTCACCTCTGGAGAATGAATATGCTAATCAGGGGTGGGCAAAGGGTGGCTCAGGACAGGCTTCTTTGAAACAGGAAGTGAAGAAGAAGTGATTTCCACCCACTTCCTGTTGCTAAAAGAGGGTTCACCTGGGCCTAAAATGGTCCAAAACAATGTAAAAGTTCCCCTCAATCCTCTAGAGTACATTTGGGGGCAAATTGATTATTTTTTAATTTTATTTATTGATTGATTGATTGATCACAGGGAGTGTGGCTCTCAATGTCTCCTGGGGGGCTAATGCAGCCCCTGAGCCTTTTAGAGTTGCCCAACCATTCCCTAAATGGTAGATGGAAATCTCTTGAATAAAGAAATGTGTTGAATAAGTAAATAAAATAGATAAATAAATCCCCATCAATGTAAGTCCTGAATATTCCTCAAGCTTCCTGGAATTTTTCAAGTGATGCAGTACAACAACTTTTGCCCAAGGAAAGAAAATTAGAAGTGAATAAGTCGTGGTCATTCTGTTTACAGCACCAGGTGGGACCTTTGGTCAGTTGACTTCAATACTGCCTACATGCCAAGTGGGAGCAGTTCTTCAAGGTTACGGCCAATGTCCTTCCCTGAAGATGTACTTAGAAAGATGTTTGTATGTGTTTCAACAATGTATTCTGACTGTCTGCTGTGGAAGTATTATTATCCAGAAATGTGATGCACTATCTACATGTTTCAGCAAAATTCTCTACAAGTGGATGTTGTTATTTTGACGAAAGAGAATAACAAGGCAGATGATTCTTTTATCTGAAATTCACATATATACAACTGGCCTTTAAAAACCATTTAAAAAAAAAAAGACTTCATGCCATTTTTGACTTTCCATAAGCTGAAAAGATTCTCTGACTATACCAGATGATGATGATATCTATTTCTGACCGCTCTTCCCAAAATAATTGACTCAATGCAACCAAGGATCACAGCACAAACTGGCAACTTTTCCCTCAGAGTCAATGTTTTTGTTTTCTGTCTTCAAGCTGTTCTGACTTAATAGCAGTCCTATGGTGGACCTATCATGGGTTTTTCTTGGCGAGATTTCTTCAGATGAGCTTTGCCATTGCCTTCCACTGAGGCTGAGAGAGTGTGACTTGCCAAACATCACTCATTAGATATTCATGTTTGAGCAGGAATTTGAGCCTCAAGGGCAGGCAAAAGTGAATCTCCTCTGAACATATCTTGCCAAGGAAACTCCATGATAGGTTGGCATGTGTTCACCATAAGTAAGAAATGACTTGGAGGCACAGAACAACAAAACCAGACTTATTATCAGGTAAAATTGATTGCGATGTTGTGCAACACTTGTATTCTCAAGAAAAAAGCAAAGATGTAGCCAAGTCTCTGGGACCATTGTGAAAATGCAGCTAACAGCATAGCTATTTGTGCCATGGGTCCCCTCGTGCAATGGGCCGCAGAGTACTGTGGGACCCATTGTACAATGGGCACAAGAATACCATGGGAGTCACTGCACAACAGGACACTGAGTGGGACACCCTGATAGCATTGTTGCAATTTATTAGAAGGGTTACATTTTCATCCCTCCGTCAACCCAACCCCCCCCCCCCGATTTTATCTTCATGAGAAGACAAACCAGACTCACCTTTGAAGGAGTCCAAGTCCTCCTTCTGTTCATCTGGTCAGGTCAGATTCAGAGCAGGAAGAGGAGTGTTCTTGACCCTGGACTGTTTGTCCAAAGATCTCCTGCTTCCATGGCTTACTGACTTGGGAATTCTGATCCTTCTTTGAGGTTGAGAGCAGGATATACATATCCTGTCAGGGACATAGCTGTGATGTCATAAAGTTACACATTGTAGCCTCTGAAGCAGGATCTCAGCCATACATTTTTACATTTAATTTGTGATATGAGAAAGTGTGGTCTGAACAAACAAGGGCCATTTCTGCACGCGGCGAAGGAATTGCTCCCTGCCGCTACTCACCGGATCTTCTGTGGGTCTGGTCTGGTCCGGGGTGAGGAGGAGCAGTGCGTGATCATAGATCAGCACTGCTCCAGCATCCAAAATGGTGGCTTCCAGTTGGTCGTGGGTCTCGCCAGCCTAAAGCCCACCCTCCGTAGATCGCAGGCTCGCATTGGTGCGAGACTGCGAATCTGCATTGGAGAGCAGGCACACAATGACACGCGCCGGCATTTTGAAAGACCTGAAAAATCAGGTCTTTCAAAAACATGATGGAGGACCACTTGGGTCGTTCCGGAGCAGACTGAGGTGCGGATCTACGGTAAGTAGTCCAGACCCAGTCCACTCCAAGGTGCAGACATCCTCCATGGAGGACGCACTGCACCATTTTATTTACCCCGTGTGGAAATGGCCAAGGATTAGCATTAGCATGTTTCTCCTGCAAACAGGAGAGTTTCTTCTTTGATTCATCACATGCATCTTTTCTGAAAAATCATATTAATAACAGACTGCCATTCTCATTGATGAAGAGACTGCTAAGATTCTTGCCACAAGTACTTTCCAAGTCCTTCCCTACATGATCCCATAAGAGACATCTGCTATTAACTGATTACATTTGCACAGTTGCTTAATCTAACATAAGCAATCACGGGTGCATATTTTTAACCCTACATCATATTGCTAAGGCTATTAAAGCAAAATTAAAGCATTTGAAATTCCAAATATCACCTCTGACGTGCTATAATTTCAGTTGGAAGGCTGAATTTCTAAAGATCTTCTGGGAAGAGGGAACCTATTCTGCTGTTTGCCCCTGTAATACAGTATCAGAGTTCCAGAAAAAGATCACACTCCTGGATGTAGTGATTGCTTAGAGAGCTGCTTCATGAATACACATGCAGCTCAACACTGTATCCCAGCAGTGTAAAATGGCCTTGAGATAATAACAATCAAGGTATGCTATTGGAAATAATCTTTACACTTGAGACTTTCTAGAAGCAGGGGGTGAGGGGCAGGGAAGCAAACCTAAGGCAAGGAAGGAAAAAGCCCACATACATACAGTTAAATGGCTGAAAAACAATTCCTTCTGCAAGATTGGAACAGATCCAGACAAACTGGCATAATCCCTTAATAGCTTTCTCCTGGAACATCACTCTTACATTAATAACCTGAATATCCAGCCAGTTGTACTTCGTAATTCAACCAAGCTTGATTTCATCCTAGATGCATAATGACTTATCTCAAAAAGCCTCTCAATCAATGTTATCAATAAATAACAAAATATTTTAAGTATAAGATTCTTCATTATCTATTATTATTATTATTATTATTATTATTATTATTATTATTACCACCACCACCACCACCACTACTACTACTACTGTTCCTCATCCTATGGATTTAGGTGGAGAGAAAAAACAAACTAGGAATATACCAGTTAAAAGAGCATATAAAACCAATACATATTAAAACAGTCCATATCTACTTTAAAATTTGTAATTTAAAAATCATCTGTACTTGTATACACATGCTGGAAGAGGCCAATCTTTACTGCTGTTTTAAACTCAAAGGTCATATCTAACTGATGAGTCTCCTCCAGAGGTCATTCCACAATTTAGGGACAGCCAAAGAAAAGGTTTCCTAGTCTAGTTTCAGTCTAGTTTTGGCTAACTGAAGAAAATGTCTCCCAGAGGACCTGAGTGTACCAGGAAGATTATACGGGAGGAGACAGTCCCTTAGATCATCTGGACCTACAGCATGTAGGGTTTAAAGGTAAAAACCAAAACTTTATAACTTGAGCAACATCCTATGAAGTGATCTTAATAGTGGAGTAATGTGGTCACTCCTAGATATAAAAGTAAGAGATCTAGCTGCTGTGTTTTGACCTAAATGAAGTTTCTGAACTTGGTACAGAGGTAGCCCAATGTACAGCACATTGCAGAAGTCTAGTCTTGAGATTACTCACACCTGCACACCATCTTTAGTTCTTCCAACTTACAAGAGCCTTATTTAAAGACTACAAATTATATTGTGAAAAAGTTTTTATTAGGCTAGAACCCATTTTATCAGGTACATAAGGATTATTTTGGGAACCATATTGATTTCTTTCTTTCTTTTTCTTTTTTTAAAAAAAGCCTTTAGAAGAACCATAGAAATGAGCTAAGGAAATAGTTCAGCCACTGGGTGACAAGGCAAAGAACAGGTAGGAGCCAAAGATAAGACTTATTTCTACAAATGGTGCAATCCAGTGGATCCAGGAGGGGATGAGCACTTCTCTTCACCTCAGTTCTCTCAGGAAATGTGAAAACAAGCTATGGAGATCTGGGAAGTCCCATGAAGCCAGTTTCTAGTGAGGCAGATGGTTTCAAGAAGTAGAGGGAAAGAATGCAATGTAGGATTTAACCCTAAAAGAGAATATGGAGAGCACACAGAAGGTGAATTAATTCTTTTCATCTGTCATGCAGAAGACAACAAACTATGCCTGAACTGATATTTTCAGCATGGGGAGCTGAGGACCTGGGCAGATCAGGATGGCAACAGTTGAAGTTCTATACCCTATAGACAAATTGAAAACAAACCACTGGAACCCGCTGGCCTTACCCTTCTTGGGAATCCACCTTAAAAATACTTAATAACAAATAACTTGTTACTTAAAATTAGTTTATTTTCCCAGGAACTAATCATGATTGTAACAAAGGGTAACTTCATTCCTTTTGTGATGTAACAAAAACCGTTACTTTTATGATTATGCCATATGGCCTCATTAAATTATGGAGGAGGACTATTTCATGGCTTATCACATGCTGATTTATGCTGTGTCAACAGCTGTTGAATGAAAAGAATTCTTTTTTTAAATAACTAAAAGTGATTGTCTTCATTGTTTTTGAAAAATAGACATGTAAAAAGGTTCTTTTTTTATTCTTTTAAAAAAGCCCAGATTAAAACTTTATTAGGAACACCAAAACGTTTAAAAAATGTAAACTTTTAATGACTTTTTGGTGATCAGAATAAAGAATTACTTAATTCTGATGTTTTTAAATTGGCTAGATTATTACTTTTTTTTTTCTTTTTTGACTGCAACATAATGGTGACTACTTTTGGAGACCATGAAATAAGCATTGCAACTACAGTTCTCCCTCCACATCCATGAGTTTGACCTTCATGAATTTGATTTTTCTATGAAGCTCCTACTTGCCTCCCATCTGTTCTCAACCTCCCATTCACTTGCCTTTTGCCCAGGTAACCGTGCTTTCCTTCTTCGCACCTGGGCAAAAGGAAAGTGAATGAGAGGGGGGAGCCCTGCATGCAGAGAAAGAAGGTCTGTGTGAGTCCCCCCCCCCATTCTCTCCCTCTCCCTCTCTTGCTTTCCTGTGCCTAAACAGGAGGCAAGTGAATGCGAGGGGGCAGCCCAATGTGCAGAGAAAAAGCACGCATGCCTTCCCTGCGTTCGCTTGCCTTTTGCCTGGGCATGTGTGCCTTCTTTCCACATGCCCAGGAAAAAGGTAATTGAATGGGAAGGAGCAGTCCCACTTGCAGAGAAGGCACATGTGTGCCTCCCCCATTCTTCCCATACTGTTCTCTTGCCTTTTGCCCAGGAATACATGCCTTCTTTCCATATGCTTGGGCAAAAGGCAAAAGAATTGGGGGGAAGCCACACACAATAGGAGAAGGAGCCCCAGAAGAGAATGGGAGGGGGACCAGTCACTCAGGTGGGGGGGAGTTATTCATTTTTTAAAAGCTCTTGTGAGGGTTCTGTGCCACCAACTCTTGAAAAAGTCAAGGGGACACCATAAATACTATTTATACCTTGAGCCCGACTGCAAAAGAATGAGAATATCTGAATATGCCATAGCATGCAAAATTTCTATACAAAAATCAAATATACAGTGACTACCCACAACAGCAGTAATTGGTATTAACACAACCTTTCTAGCTTTGCTGTGCAATTGTTAATATCTTTGGTAGGGGAGAATCAGAGAATAGAATCAGATCCTAAACAAACAGAATCAAGTCTACAGGTGAATTCTAATCCAGTAATTTACAAAGTTATTGTATCTTTAGTCAAGAATGGGAGTCATGCAGTCCACCAGATGTTGCTGGACTCCAACTGCTAGCAGCCTTAGCTAGCTCAGCCAGTGGTGAGGAGTGCTGGAAACTGTTACAATAGCTGGTGAGCGAGATGATTTCATCCTTGGCAAAAGTCCAATTCTTTGTCTTAATCTGAGTAAAACAACCAGAGCAATGCAATTTATGTTTGTATTCACTTACTACACAGCAATTGATTCAATGGGTCAGTTTTAGCAATTGGATTTAGGCTTATGCTGGAAATGCCAATGTAATGAAAGTAGGTGTTTCATAGCAAAACAGAAAGATATATATCACTAAATGGTGGAATGTTAATATAGTCTGAAGAGAGGAATTCCTGTGGAAAACATACATGTGGTGCTAAAGACACAGAGACATAGCACTAAAGAGGGATCATGGCCTGAATACAAATCATGAAGACAGAAATAAGTAAGTTAAAATTGCAGTTAAAGGCTTGAAGTCTCAAACACAGCTACATAAGAGAAAGATACCCTAATAGGCAGAGATGAAGAGATCAAAATCTCCACAAAGGAGAAGGTAAATGGATGGAAGTATAAGGGGGGAAGCAGATGTGATGAGACTGTGTACATCTCAAATGGTTGAATGCATGCTGAAGGCAGAGAGTATTTGTTAGCAGCTGGCCTAATATAAGCAGTGCAATGTTACAGTAAGTTTTCAGTCTCTTCCTAGAGACTATAATGCACATTTCTAAATGCTTTCATACTAACAAAATATTATTGAAATGAAATAGGAGAGAGCAGAGGGTGAGCTGGGTCTGTGAAGACATCCTTGACCAGGTGTTGTTTACAGGCTTGTGGGGCTGTGCTTGCTTGTTTGTCTGTCTGTTTGCTTGTTTTTGTTAGGTCTCCTTGTGCTGGCCGTGTGCTCTCCCTGAGCACACGGTCTGACTAACGAGGGTGAGGAGCCAGCTAGGGGGGAGGAGTCTTATTAGGAGCTCCCAACGGCGTGCGCCAAAGGCGCGCACAGTTGAAGCCCTCTTCTTCAACCCTTCCAATTCATCCCTTGGCGATCAGTAGAGGAGACATACTTGATTCAGTTGAATTTTAGAAAGAAAGCCCTGTTATTCTTTCTAGACCTACTCCCTGTACTACTCTGTGTAGTATCAAGGATGGAAGGTGAGGGAGCTGCCGCGGTCACCTGTAGCACTTGTGGGATGTTTCTTTTCTTGCCACAAGATGTTGTCGGGTACACCTGCACCAAGTGCAAGCTGGTGACCTTCTTGGAGGAGAAGGTTCGCCAGCTGGAGGCACGAGTTTCTAATCTTCGTCTTATTAGGGAAGGTGAAGAGTTTTTGGATAGGGCAGAGAAGACCTTCCTGAAGACCGAATGCACGGGGGAGCTGCCAGATCAGGAAGTCAGCACACTGGGCCAAGAAACGGATGTTTGGAGGAATGTCACATTGAGGAGTAGGAGGACCAGGAAGGAAACAGAGACTCTTAACCTACAGAATCGCTTCAATGTTCTTGGCCTTATGAACGATGAGGAGCACCAGGAGGAGGGAACAGAATGTCAAGAAGAAGGAATCCAACTTCGGCAACAGGAACTAGATCAACACTCCCAGCCTCAACAGAGTGCCCCGGCAGTCCTAGAAGAACCTGCTCGTCAAGGAACCCCGGACAAGCCTCAGAGGAGGCGAGTTCTGGTTGTTGGGGACTCCTTGCTCAGAGGAACTGAACCAGCAATTTGCAAACCCGACAAGTTCAATCGAGAAGTCTGCTGTCTTCCTGGGGCCAAGATCAACCACAAAACGGAGAGGCTAACCAGGCTGGTCAAGCCCACTGACCATAAGCCCCTCATTGTGGTTCATGTCGGAACCAATGACATTGCGAGGCACAGCTTTTACCACATTGCAAAGGACTACGAGCTTATGGGGACAAAGCTTAAGGACCTTGGTGCGCAGGTGGTCATTTTGTCTCTCCTCCCTGTTCAAGGATATGGCGCACGAAAGGAAAGGGCAATAGCAGAGGTCAACAACTGGCTCCGCACATGGTGCCGCCAGCAACGATTTGGGTTTTTGGAACACGGCCTGAATTTCCATGAACGTGGGCTTCTGGCAAGGGATGGGCTGCACCTCATGAAACTTGGCAGGAATGTTTTTACAAACAGTCTTGCACGGAGGATTAAGAGGTCTTTAAAGTAAGTTCTGCTGGGGAGGGAGACAATATTATTCAGGGCAAAGACTTGGCGAGTGCAGGGGGGAAAGGCCCAAATGATATTGACCAAGTAGTACAAGCGTCCAATGGTGGGAGGAGTGGAAACTATAGTACAGGACTTGCAGGAAGGGACTAGGGATTGAAGTGTCTCTACACTAATGCGCAGAGTATGGGAAACAAGCAAGATGAACTTGAACTCCTAGTACAACAAAATAAATATGATTTGATAGGCATCGCTGAGACCTGGTGGGATGAGTCTCAGGATTGGAATGTAGGAATAGAGGGGTATAGCCTAGTTTGTAGAAATAGACCAAACAAGAAAGGAGGAGGAGTAGCCTTGTATGTCAAGGATGTTTTCACCTGTGAAGAGATCCATGACTTAAACCCAGAAAGCCAGGTTGAGAGCATCTGGGTAAGAATTAAGGGAGCGAGGAACAATAGGGATATTCTGGTGGGGGTTTACTACAGACCTCCAACCCAGACTGAGGACCTTGATGACGCCTTCCTCAACCAAATGACCGCGCATTCAAAAAGGAGAGATACAGTAATAATAGGAGATTTCAATTACCCAGATATATGTTGGCAGTCAAACTCTGCCAAGACAGCAAGGTCCAGCAAGTTTCTTGCTTGTCTTGCAGACAATTTCATGGTCCAGAAGGTGGAATAGGCCACAAGGGGATCAAATATTCTAGATCTGATCCTGACCAATAGGGATGACCTTGTTAATGAGGTAGAAGTGGTTGGATCTTTAGGGGGGAGTGACCATGCCCTATTGGAATTTGGCATTCAGTGGGAAGGAGAAGATAAGTGTAGCCAGACACTCATCTTAGATTCTAAAAAAGCGGACTTCTGTAAACTTAAAAAGCTGCTGGTTGAAATTCCGTGGTCAAGAATAGTGAAAGAGAAAGGAGTTCAGGAGGCATGGGAGTTCCTTAAAAGGGAGATACTGAAGGCACGGTCTAAAACTGTGCCAATTAGGAGGAAAAATGGAAGGCACCTGAAGAAACCAGAATGGTTGAGTAGAGAACTCTCAGCTGAGCTAAGCGTTAAGAGAAACGTGTGTCAGGACCCTGGAACTCCAGGACACAAGCTCTGAGTCTGAGCCAGAGGCCCTGGAGCCTGCTGCACCAACACAGCCCATCCCAGAGGCTGCCCCAGACACAGAGCCCTTGGCCCCAGTAGCCCCAGCAACAGAGCCAGGGGTTGCCTCAGACCCAGCCAAGCCAGAAGAGTCAGATAGTGAGATTCAAGAGCAGGTACCTACTTACCAGCAGCATCGGGAGCGAAAGAGTGCTCTCAGGAGGTCAGAGCATTTAAATAGAAAACGCCAGGCAATCAGGGTCCAGCTGAGAGAACACCTAGAGGAGTGATCTGCCTATAAAAGCACTCACTCAGCCTTAGGTCGTTGTTGGCTCACAACCATCCCGTTTGGGGGGAGTTACGTGTTGGGTATCTTGAATCCCTGCCTTGCCTCCTGGAACGCTGCCTGACCCGCTGGAACATCGCCTCCTTTGGATCTCGGACTGGCCCTGGTAACTTCTCTTGCTTGAGCTAACTCAGACTGTTCACTGAGAACCCGGCTGTGACGTAACAGCCAGGGAGTCTCCTTGCTGCCAGAAGCTCTTTTATTTACTGCTGCCTTATCTATTCATTTGCCGTTCGCCTGGAAAGCTCTTTGATTTATTGCCTTATTTGGGAGAGACTTGTTAACCGGCTCTAGGCTGCCTGCCAGGCCTAGGAGCGGACAACGTGTACAGGAAATGGAAGAGGGGAGAAACCACAAAAGAAGAATTTAAGCAAGTAGCCAGGAGATGTAGGGAGAAGGTCAGAAAGGCTAAAGCACAGAACGACCTTAGGCTGGCCAGAGACATTAAAAACAATAAAAAAAGCTTTTTTAAATATGTCCGCAAAAGGAAAAAGAAAGAGGTGATAGGGTCGCTGCGCAGAGAAGATGGCGAATTACTAACAGGGGGAAGAGAAAAGGCAGAATTACTTAACACCTTCTTTGCCTCAGTTTTTTCCCAGAAGGATACAAGCACTCAATCTGGCGGTTGGGGAGCAGGTAAGGAAGCAGGGGAAATGCAGCACATAATAGGTAGAGAGGTGGTACAGGTATACCTGGCCACACTGGATGAATTCAAGTCTCCAGGGCCAGATGAATTGCATCCTAGGATATTAAAAGAACTGGTAGAGGTCATTTCGGAACCGCTTGCTATAATCTTTGACAAATCTTGGAGGACAGGAGAAGTTCCAGCAGACTGGAAGAGGGCAAATGTTGTCCCCATCTTCAAGAAGGGGAAAAAAGAGGACCCAAATAATTATCACCCAGTCAGCCTGACGTCAGTACCCGGAAAGATCCTGGAGCAGATCATTAAGCAGTCAGTTTCTAATCACTTAGAAAGCAACACGGTAATCATGAGAAGTCAACGTGGATTTCTCAAAAATAAGTCATGCCAGACTAATCTTATCTCTTTTTATGATAGAGTTACTAGCTTGATAGATGAAGGGAATGCTGTGGATGTAGCATTTCTCGATTTCAGTAAGGCCTTTGACAAAGTTCCCCATGACATTCTTGCAAAGAAGCTAGTAAAATGTGGGCTGGACAGGGCTACTGTCAGGTGGATCTGTACCTGGTTGACTGACCGTTCCCAAAGGGTGCTCACCAATGGCTGCTTGTCATCCTGGAGAGAAGTGACTAGCGGGGTGCCACAGGGTTCTGTCCTGGGCCCAGTGCTATTCAATATTTTCATCAATGATTTGGATGAAGGAATAGAGGGCATGCTCATCAAATTTGCAGATGACACCAAATTGGGACGGGTTGCTAATACGCCAGAAGACAGGATCAAAATTCAAAATGACCTGGTCAAATTGGAGAGGTGGGCCAAGGCTAACAAAATGAAATTCAACAGAGAGAAGTGTAACGTCCTACACTTAGGTAGAAAAAATGGAATGCAGAAATATAGGATGGGGGACACGTGGCTGGATGGTAGTACATGTGAAAGGGATCTAGGAGTCTTAATAGACCACAAGCTGAACATGAGTCAGCAGTGTGATGCGGCAGCCAAGAAAGCCAATGCAATTCTCGGCTGCATCAATAGGAGTATGGTGTCTAGATCGAGGGAGGTACTGGTACCACTCTACTCTGCTTTGGTTAGACCTCATCTTGAATACTGTGTCCAGTTCTGGGCACCCCAATTCAAGAAGGACATGGTCAAGCTGGAGCAGGTCCAGAGGAGGGCGACTAAAGTGGTGAAGGGCCTGGAAGCCATGCCCTATGAGGATAGACTTAGAGAGCTGGGTATGTTCAGTTTGCAGAAGAGAAAGTTAAGAGGGGACATGATAGCTCTGTTTAAATATTTGAAGGGATGCCATGTAGAGGAGGGAGAGGGCTTGTTTTCTGCCGCTCCAGAGACCAGGACAAGGAGCAATGGATTCAAGCTGCAGGAAAGGAGATTCCACCTGAACCTCAGGAAGAACTTCCTGACGGTCAGGGCTGTCCGGCAGTGGAATATGCTGCCTCAAAGTGTAGTGGAATTTCCTTCCCTGGAGGTTTTTAAGCAGAGGCTGGATGGCCATCTGTCGGGAGTACTTTGAGGGTGTTCCTGCATGGTAAGGGGTTGGACTGGATGGCCCGTGTGGTCTCTTCCAACTCTACATTTCTATGATTCTATGATTCTATGATTCTATGAAATCACTGTCATTCTACTAATACATACTATATTATGATAGATAATTTACAGACTCCTGGATCTCATCCAGATTCATCATGATTTCCGAATACCATAAAATAAAATAAAGCAAAACAAAATAAAGCAAAACAAAAACAAAGAAAAAAATTAGCGAGATTAAAGTTACAGAGGAAAATAGCACAAAAACATGAGACCCAGCGTTTATTTGTTTTTCAGATTCTAGTTTCAGATGTCTATTTTGAAAATCCAACAAGGGAATTAGCAGGAAGTTAATCAGAAAAGAACATCTTCTTAAAATTAGGTGTGAGTATGAGGGCCATTTCCACACTAGACTGTTATAGCACTATGATTCCACTTTCAATGTCCTATGGAATCCTGGGGAAATTGCAAAACCCAGGATTCCACAGAATGTTGAAAGTGGAATCATAGCACTATAACAGTCTAGTGCAGAAATGGCCAAGGCATGCACTTAAAAGTGTGTAGGTAGAACTGGGCATCAGAGTAGACACAGGACTACTACTGAAAACAGTATCCTGCATCAAATTAAAAAAACAAAAGTCACCATGTGATCCATGAGTTGTTGTTGTGTGCCTTCAAGTTGTTTCTGACTTAGGGCAACCCTAAAGTGAATCTATCGGGGGTTTTCTGGGGCTGAGAGTGTGTGATGAGCCCATGGTCACCCAGTGGGTTTCCATGGCCTGGAAGGGAATCACACCGTGAACTCCAGGGTTGTACTCTGATGCTCAAACTGCTACACCATGCTGACACTTGATCCATGAAGAGAAAGCAAAATTCTTGGTTGAGTAATGTTGCTATTGGGTAACTGAAATATCATGTGCATGGTGAGCATTTGTGTTCTCAAAGAACTCTTGATCAGTCACGAGGGTATAAAAATTAAGAGATAGAGAAGGAAATGAAACATTTGGTCTGTTGGGTTGGCCATTCTGCGTGTCTGAAACTGCAATAATTAGATGTTGTGGCTGTTGTCTCTGCAGACAGAGTTGCAAAATGGAGATTGTAAATACAGTTATGAAGAAAGGTGTTAAGACATCACCCTCAGTCTCTTCCCTGTCTGTAGACAAATGCCTGGCTAATTCTAGAGGTCTCTCTTTTGTCTTGGACAAAAGACGTCTAGTTCTTCCATGATCTCCTGTATCATTCAGTGGGTTATCACAAAATTATATGACATCATCTGAGCATTAGTTATATCACTCACATTCCCCATCATTGTTTAGTACTGGCTAGGGTTGCCAGGTCTCAAGGCACTGTCTGAAGTCCTAGGGAATTGCTATGCGTCTCCAGGTCTCCAGTCTCCAGTTGGTGAGCTGAGGAGGGAGGCAGTAACCTGGATCACAGGAAAAGGGAGTTCGATTTCTGGAAGTGGAAATGCTGTCTGGCCAACATCCTATGATCATACAGTCTCTAAAATAGTTTTGTAAAATTTTATCTTAAGCCTCAAACGGTCCTAAAATCACTAGAAACAATCAGTTTTTCAATGTTCATAAAAATCTGAGTGATTTTAAAACTAAATCTCTTTTCAGAGGTATCAGTGTAAACAAAAACATTTTTTTTAATGTTTTCAATGGATTTTGGTTAGGACAGCAAGTGATAAATAAGACATTTTACGAATATCCTATACTTAGTTATGATACACATATAAGGCACAATTCTTCTCTTTTCTCATCATCTTTTTTCCCCTAAATTCTCTTGTGGATTTCTCATTTTTAATGACTCTGTTGTGATTTTCTGAAGAAGAAAGAATGCTGAAGTTTTCTTAAGGTGCGGGCTTTATCCTATGATAAAATAAGAAATAATATTCCACAGATCTGTTAATAACATCAAGATGGGAGAAAGGGTTTTTGTTCTTTTACAGATAAAGGAATACAGAGTGATAGATGACCAACACATCAACAGCAAGAAGGAGGACTAAGATCTCCTTTTCTTGCAAACTGTCATTATATCATTGATTTACATTAGCCATAAATGTTTGAAATCACCTCCCTCAGAGAGTGTGTGTATTATCAGCATTTGAACAGACAACCTGTGAATAAGTTGATTACACAGTAAATGGAGCTTGGCATTGACAATAGGTGATGTCTGTCTTTCAGTAAGCCCAAGAGCTCTTTCAGTAATTCATCATATGAAAGGTTAGCCTAATATCAAAATTGCACTGTTGAGTGTAAACTCCTTCAGCTACTAAAATAAGCCTGAAGGTTTTGTGGACTACAAAAGAGTTTCAAGAACTAAAATGGGAGAATTTGGCATCTTGGAGTTTTGCTTTTATGGGATCAAGAACTAGCTATGGACTCACACAGAAGGGGAAAACAGTATCATGAATTTCCAATTCTTTTTGTTTTGACTTTACCAACATATTCCCAAGTTTGTGTCCCAACTCTTTCATGAAATACCCCAGGTTTCCCTCACTTCCCTCTTTTGTGTTCTTCCTCCTCCCTCTTGTGCTGATCATGTCAGAAACTGATTTCCACAAATTTCTACTGAGTCTTCTTTATTATTATTCGAGAGCTATACTCAAAGTGCTATAGTGTTTTAGCAATATTGCACTAATTAAACATTAGTATCATTAGAAGTGGCAATTCACTCCCTACCCCAACACTATATAATATCAAAAACAAATCCATTTTACAAAACAAGGCTTCCAGCCGCTCATTTTTTGTTTTTGTTTTGTTTTGTAGCACACGGCACTGCCTAAGCCAGCACTTGAAACATGTGATATTCTTCTACTATTTATTGAAACAACACTGTAATAATAAAAGTAAGCTAAAACACAAAAGGAATAATATTATCATGATGTGACTTTTCTATGACTTCATTATTGGAGAATGAGATTAATTCCAAGTAATATGGTACTTACAAGTGTTTTAAGTTACTTATAACTGGTTACTTCCAAGTTTTGGGATTGTCTGCCCAGGATATATTCAGAAGCCTCTAGGAATGCTAAGCACATCATTTCCTTAGAGAATTCATCTGTGGTTGTTATGTGAACACTTAAATCCAAATGGTCCTTGTCCTATTAAACAACCTCTTTTTCTTCCAGAAAAGCAAACTGTTTGTTGTTTCAAAAAACAAAGAGTTCAGAGTTACTCTTTGTATTCTGCTTATAAATCACAATCAAAATAGCCAATTTTATTACAGTGAGGAGGCAGTGAGGTGAACATCCTCTTGCTTGTACCATGATGCTTCTTACAAAACTTGGTTTGATCTACACACCATGATTAAAAGGACAGGTCTCTTCCCTGCAATCAATGTCAATTAGGAGCTGCTTTTATGTAGCCGACAATCCACAGGGACCAAAATAAATTGAGAAGGGCCCCTAGGTAATGAAAAACAACCTTCATGAAAGGGAGAAAATGAACAAAGAGGGATTTCAGACAATCATTCATTATCTCAACAGTTGTAGAAAAGTTCCCCCTTCCTGCCCAGTTAGTAACTAACCCTCTTTTTTATTGGTAATCATTGACCTGTATTTTGATTAATTTTGATTCCTTTTCTAGTTCAACACCACACTGTATCATATCACCTATTTCTACCAGGAAATATAGGCCAATCATTCTATGTGATTTATGAAATTGTAAAGGTGAATTCAATGTTGATTGCATCATTTATTTGAATAACAAGAAAACCCATCCTAAATATCTTTCAGGAAGAAAGAGAAAAAAATCAATATATGTTGCTGAGATCTATGAATAATAGCTTTCATGTAAGATCAAGCAAGATGATAACAAGGACTGGATGCAATGGAGTAATCCCTAGGGTCTTATGTATTTCTGAACTGTGTTCACGGCTGTGAACTGCCTTGAAAACTTGTCTTCAGGTCCAGGATGATCCCTCCTACTCAGGTTATTCATTGGGCCTTCCTGGACAGGAAGGAGTGTAAGAGGGCTTCCTTTTCGTCAAGTCTTGCTGAAGCAACAAGGCAGTTCAGCCTAGGGATGTACTTTTTCATTAATTTTCCTTCTGAACAAAACAAGAAGTTATTTTATCAGTTTTCATCCTGCCATGAAAATGTCCTTGAAAACTGTGAATTTTGAAGCCAATTTGCAGTCTGAAACTTTTCTGTGAAGGAAACATGAATTGTATGAAGAAAGTAATCTTTACTGGGCAGAATTTCATTTTCTGTGCAGAAACTGCTGCCATAATCCTGTTGGTGAGTTATGAATGTACAACCTGGAGTTGCACTTTAATAACAGTGTGGTATTTGTGATCCCTACATAGCCCTTGCAATACATAGCCCTCGCAATAATCTTTGAGAACTCTTGGAGAATAGGAGAAGTCCCAGCAGACTGGAGGAGGGCAAATGTCATCCCCATCTTCAAAAAGGGAAATAAAGAGGACCCAAATAATTATCAACTGGTCAGCCTGACATCAATACCAGGAAAGATCCTAGAGCAGATCATTAAACAGTCAGTTTGTAATTAGAAAGCAATGCTGTAATCACTAAAAGTCAACATGGATTTCTCAAAAATAAGTTGTGACAGACAAATCTTAACTCTTTTTACAATAGAGTTAACAGCTTAATAGATGAAGGGAATGCTGTGGATGTAGCATATCTTGATTTCAGTAAGGCCTTTGACAAAGCCCCACATGACATTCTTGCAAAGAAACTAGCAAAATGTGGGCTGCACAGGGCTGCTGTTAGGTGGATTTGTAATTGGTTAACTGACTGAACCCAAAGAGTGCTCACCAGTGGCTGCCTTTCATCTCAGAGAGAAGTGACTACTGTGGTGCAAGGTTCTGTCCTGGGCCCAGTGCTGTTCAACATCTTCATCAATGACTTGGATGAAGGAGCAGAGGGCATGCTGATCAAATTTGCAGATGATACCAAATTGGGAGGGGTTGCTAATACACCAGAGGACCGGATCAAAATTCAAAATGACCTTGACAGATTGGAGAGCAGGGCCAAAGCTAACAAAATCAATTTCAACAGAGAGAAGTGTAAGGTCCTGTACTTAGGCAAAAAAAATGGAATGCACAAATATAGACTGGGAGACACGTGGCTGGATAACAGTACGCGTGAAAGGGGTCTAGAAGTCTTGGTAGATCACAAGCTGAACATGAATCAGCTGTGTGATGTGGCAACCAAGAAAGCCAATGTGATTCTTGGTTGCATCAATAGGAGTATGGTGTCTAGATCAAGGGAGGTAATGCTACCATTCTATTCTACATTAGTTAGACCTCATTTGGAATACTTGATAAGATTCTAGGCCTTCTGGTCCTCTGTCTAAAGAGTTGTACATGATGTCTGTCTTGTCTCTGTGCTGCGGAGCAGCCTTGGAACTGGGAAAGGGAGTGTGACCCAGACAGGTGAAAGAAAACACCTGGCTTCTCTGTGGGAATGCTGGAATGTTTGGGTTAAGTGGTCACACACAGAGACTATAATTTCAGTGGGAGAATTCCTTGCTCTTTCTCTTTCCCTAATGGATTTTGTTCTGCTTTGCTGATACCGGAATACTACAAGTGGACAACTATGCTGTATGCAATAAACAGTAGACTAATATTTGACAATCGGTCTGGACTCTGTTCTTTTGACTCTGCTGGTTTTTTACTTTTGCTTGGCCTGAAGCCCTGAGGTTCTGTAGCTGCCCTCGATTGTGGGGGGCCTCGCTTCTCCCTTTGATGTCCATGGAGTGCAGCGTGGCCCCTGGAAACTCTAACAATACTGTGTCCAGTTCTGGGCACCTCAATTCAAGAAGGATATCAACAAGCTCAAGCGTGTCTAGAGGAGGGCAACCACGATGGCGAAAAGTCTGGAAGCCATGCCCTATGAAGAAAGCCTTAGGGAGCTGGGTATGTTTAGTTTGCAGAAGAGAAGGTTGATAGGGGACATGATAGCCATATTTGAATATTTGAAGGGATGTCATGTTGAGGAGGGGGCGGGCTTGTTTTCTGCTGCTCCAGAGACTAGGACAAGGAGCAATGGATTCAAACTTCAGGGAAGGAGATTCCATCTGAACCTCAGGAGGAACATCTTGATGGTTAGAGCTGTCCAGCAGTGGAATATGCTGCCTCGGAGTGTGGTGGAGTCTCCTTCTTTGGAGGTTTTTAAGCAGAGGCTGGATGGTCATCTACTGAGAATGCTTCAATGTGTGTTCTTGCACAGCAGGAGGTTGGACTGGATGGCCCGTGTGGTCTCTTCCAACTCTATGATTCTATGATTCTATGAAAGAATGCACAAGGCTCATGAAAGTTCCCCAGTCTCCACTTCCCAGGGAGCAGCTATAGTGAGCAATGAGGGCCTGTTCCCCTGTTGCTCAGGGAGCAGCTGACTAATGTTTCCACCACCATCTCCTGGAGTAAACAATCTCCAGTACGAGGCAGAATTGGGACAGGGACCCTGCTTCTGCCTATTGCAGTGGAGGTCACTTATGGGAGAGTGAGGGAACTTCAGTCAATGGCTTCCCAAGCAATCACAGCAATTGGTTCTTGGTAAGCAGGAATGGGTTGAAAGAGGATTGGGCCAGAATTCATTGTGTTGGGCTGTAATTGTGGCAGTTATGCATTTGTAACTGCCCGTTAAAACTATGACCTGCATTTTTCTTTAAAAAAAAAATTCTCTTGCAAGCTCTAAACTGTGAAGATTCTTGACATAGAGAGGTTTTTTTTTTCATCACTGGGGTTTTGAAAGTCAGGAACCACCTTTTTTTTTTTTTGGCCATTGACCAAATATTTCAAATATTTCTTCCGATCCCAGTTTCTGAGCTTTAGCTTGCAGTTATCACCCTTTATTTCTCATATTAATTCTGAGTTTGGCATCTTTCTTTGACCTATGGTCCTGATTCCTTTCTTGCTCCTTAACACTGTCTCCTAGTTTGTCTTCCTTTGGATTTGTCCTGCCTTAATCTCCAGTGCTGCCTTCTGGCTTAGGCCATTTCCGCACTAGACTGTTATAGCGCTATTATTCCACTCGCAACATTCTATGGAATCCTGGAGTTTCCAGTTTTGGGAGGGGCCGGCCAGTGCCTCCTGAAACTGCAAACCCCAGGATTCCATAGAATGTTGGCAAGTGGAATAATAGCGCTATAACAGTCTAGTGCGGAAATGGCCTTACTTTCCAATCCTACATCCTGCTTTGTCCCTCAGTTCTGGAATGATCTGTTCCTGACTAATGGTTTTGTTCCTTGGGTTCTGTTTTCTGGTTCCCAGCCCACTGCAGTGATGGCTGGCATAATGATTCCTGTCTCATTCCAGATCAAACATTCTCATTGGAGAGACAGAGGGACTCAGCAGCTCCAACTGCAGAAATGTTTTATTCTCAGCTGCCAATACTATCTTGGTCTTATAATTATTGCATTATTGTTGTATTTTTATATTTTAACAGACACATATCACCCAGGGAATGTTAGATAGTGGGCAGCTGAAAACTGCAATCAATCAATCAATCAATCAATCAATCAATCCATCCATCCATCCTTGGTTAAGTTCATTCAAAATGTGTGAATGAACATACATTATGAAGGAAGAATAACTTACAAATATTTTGTGACACCATTCAGCACTGCCAAGCTATAATACTGATAGTTATTAACTATGATAGAATTAATCATTAAATATATGAGCACCTCATTTCTTCTTTCTGAGGTCAAAGAGCTCTCTGGCTGAGAATTCTAAATGCCACTCCCTAAACTTCAAACCCCAAGATTCCGTAGGATGTTGAAAGTGGAATAATAGTGCTATAACAGTGTAGTGCAGAAAGGCCCTGTGCCTTCTGACACCATCCAACTTGCAGAAGCCTGCAGTAGAGGTACAGAAGAATCAGCTCCCCATTAGTTTAGAAACACCTGTCCCCAGTGCTTGTATACTCACTCTCCTGGGCAACAGCCACAATGAAGTCAATAGCACTTCTGTGTAGATATGTATAGGACTGCACTGGTAAATACAGAATTGGAAAAAATACATATTTACTTTAGTGTTGTTTCTGTAGACCAGGGAGTCCCAAGTTTTAAGATGTTCTTTTCATGAAGGTTTAGCAGATGGAGGACCAACACAATGATTGCCAGATGTACAGAAGCAGGAGTGCACTGAACATAAGGATATCAGTGGCCTTGCCCACCAGAATTGAGTCCAACTTTCCTCCTGCTACAGACAATGATGGAATGCAGCCTAGTGAAATGTGACAGCATCCTCATTATCCTGATAAGTGGCTTCACATTAATGTGAAAGCCATGCACGTATCAATAAAAAATTGGCTGTCGGCTCAGTTCTCATGAAATGCTGGTCATCTGTTCCTTTCTAATATATTCTGTGTGGCACCATTTCTGACCAGTATGACCCCACTTTCACATTGTTTCCACTCTGTGAGTCTCTGGGCCCTTCCTTTTTTGTCCAAACATTTTGAGGGAGGGGGAGGAACTATCTTTCACTCATATACAGCCTTCCCCTGGCAGTCTTTAACCTCACTGACTTTGATCAAATGACCTTTGCATACTGAGTCCTGAAATCCTATGGGAAATTGAAAATGCTTTGTTTGACACTATGGCCATTTCCACATGGGGTTTTTAAAAACGTGCAGAGCGTCCTCCAGGGATGTCTGGACCTGGGAGTGGACTGGGTCAGACCTACTTAACGTAGATCCGCACCCCAGCCCACTCTGGAACGACCCCAAGTGGTCGTCCAGCGTGCTTTTGAAAAACCTGTTTCTTGAGGTTTTTCAAAAGCATGGAGTGCGCCAGTGCGAGCCTGCTCCCTTATGCAGATTCGCAGGCTCACATTGGTGCAAGCCTGCGATTTGCCAGGGGTAGGCTTTAGGCTGGAGAGCTTCAGCAGTTGGTCAAGAGCCTCGACCAACCAGAAGCCGCCATTTTCATCCCCGGAGCAGTGCGGAGCGGTGGCCACGCACTGCTCTGGAGCAGTGTGGACCGAACCGGGGAGCCCAAAAGTCCGGTGAGTAGTGTCATGGGGTGATTCCCTCACCCCGTGCGGAAATGGCCTATGTTAAAGGAAATTATCCCAAAAAAGACCATAAAGCTTGCTGGATTCAGCTTTAATAAGAGAAAATGGGGGAGGGGGGAACCTGGTATCAAATTCCAAGTGTAGTTCTACTAATGTGAAATATGTTACTGATTTGTATATTCCACCATGTGTTTACCTTACCAAAATATCAGTTTGAAAGGTTCCACTTAGTCCAAAGATGAGCCATGCTCCACAAAAATATTCTTAGGTCTCTGGAAACATGGCAGCAATATGAATGAATAGAGACAGCAAAAATGCCTTCTCACTCAGGTTCTCACAGTCCCTAATAAAATCATGTTCACAGCCGATCAAAACACCCCCAACCATAACTCCATATGAACAATTCTTGCTGGAAGGCTTATATATTATGGATAGCAATATTCATTAGAAGCCATGTTTACCCCATAAAACCTGGCTGTTAATTGCACTGCATTTTAGAAGTGCAATGTATACAGCTTGATTCATTTTTTTAAAAAAAATCCATGCCCAGACTGACCAATGAGAGTTTAAAAATGACTAAATCTAGTGAGTGCTATGCAGGAATATGATCATTGCTCTAGCTAATGTGTTACTCAGGCAATGGCCCTTTCTGCATGTGGTTATTAAGGCGAGCCAATGCGTCTTGCCACGGAGGTCTTCTGCACCTTGGAACGGACTAGGTTCGATTTATTTACCTGCATTTCACACATAATTCCGACTAAATACACCCCCATGTGGTGGTAAAGCGCGCTATTTGAAAACCAGAAGAAATTGGTTTTCTAATTTTCCAGATCAATCCAATTCATACTTTCACAGTGGTGCAGACATGTACACTTGCGCCAGTGTGAATTGGTGGTCAGGGGAGGGCTCATGGGAGAGGCCAGGGGGTAATACGGACTTACGCACATACGCATGTATGCACGTACACAATGACGTACTAAACCATGCCAAACAAAAAAAAAGGGCCAATCACAGCCAACGGCATGGGGTAAGGGGAGTAGCAGGAGTGGCCACGGCAGAGGCAGTGTGGATTCATGAACTCGCACTCCTCCGAATCAGAATGGAACATACGCGGTAGCTGTGCGGAAGGAAATGGGGGAAAGTCCGCCTTGTTTCGAGCCCAGAAAATCTGGTAAGAAGCGGCATGAACCGATTCACCAGCCTTGTGCGGAAAGGGCCTATGTGGGAAAGAGCTGTGACTGATAGAAAATAGCACAGTCTTCAACAGCAGTTTCTAAGATGAAGGAGACAAAATGAAATTTCTGTCATAATCTTCCTCTCTAGCTATTTTTAAATTCCCCTGAATGACTCACACAGTATCTCTTCCTTTCTCCTTCAGCGCTCCAGTCATTAAGTTCAGTTACTTTATGTGGCTCATAGCTTGCTGCTGGTTTCTATAATCACACAGGTGGTAACAGTGGGGGTGGAGGGAAGGAAATAATTTTAGAACCATCTTCACAAATAGCTACACGCATCTTGTAGGTGTTTCCTCTCTGTCAGATTCCTAGGGCTCCTTAAGTGCTTTTGACCCCTCTTGCACTCGATATTTCAAAGGCAGAGACTGATCCAGAGCTTAGAAAGGTTACTTTAAAAGATTGTTCCCAAAGCACTTTCCTCCAGTCAGTGTGTCTAATGTTGGAGACAGCAGGGCTTCCCTAAAAAGAGCATTTCAAAGCTGAATGGTCATCATGAAGAAAGTACATCATGGGTATCTATGAGAAGTGGACCCCAAATCTACACTTCACTTTCAGAGATTCTGGCCATTTCCACCCTATGGTCCCATCCCAGCATGGGGACACTTTGAAGCCAGCCTGCAACAAGTAATACCACATGACATCATTGCAGTCCCACTCCTGTCGCACCCCCAGGCTTTGTGATTATGCTTTATACTAGTACCAGAAAAAAAATCAGTAATAGGTCCCTTTTGTATGACAATCACATGGGCTGGGGCTGTGCGGGAAGGGCAGAAACACTATCAAGTAGTGCTTCCTTCCTCAGTGCAGCACAGGAAGAGGCCAGCTGCACTGAGGAAGGAAGGAGCATGTCCCAAACACTACCATCTGCCAGCAGCCAGATGGATGCAGAGGGGAGCATTTGGGACACACTCCCATCCTGGCAAAGGCACTGCCAGGATGACACTAGGACATTGAGGGATGCAGGTTAAGTGTGGAAAGGGCCTCTGACTGAATTGGCCACACCATCTGGAGAATCTACACGGGCTTATTGTTAGCAGAAGAAATGGTTTTGCATTGCACACACATGGAACACTGCAATCTTTTCACAGTATACAGTTACAGCACTATAATTCCACTTTAATTGTCATGGCAACATCCTGCAAAACTTGAAATTTGCAATTTAGGGAGGGGTATTTAGATCACTGAGGCAGAGCACAGTAGTGCCTCTACAAACTGCAAACACCAGGATTCCACTGGATGAAGCCATGGGAGTTGAATCATAACACTATGATTGTGTGGTGGATAAGGGGCGCTGATGTTGGCTTCCCTATCAGGGGACTGGTCCCTTCTCAGTCTGAAGCAATAGCTGCAATCCAAATTAAGTCCTGAATCCTCATGCTATTCCAAACTAGAACGGACCCATTGAACCAGTGTCAACTCACTGGAAAACAATTGATTTAATAGTCCTACTCCAGCTGGGGCTCACTAAGTTAGCTGCACATCAGTTCATTGAATGTAATGCATCAGTGGGCACCAGTAGAAAATTCAGGACCATTTTATAGTCCCCATCACCTCAGACCTGTTTTGGGCTATTTTAGTTTTGCTAAAACTAAAAGTGCCCAGAAGGCTGCTTCTGCTTTCTAAAAACTTGATCTGAAAACTAAAATGGGGTGCAGGAAATTCTATCCTTATTTTATTCCTGGAATTTCAGGAGCATGATTCTGTGGCTGGGTTATTTTGTGTGATGGGGAGTTGGGGGCTCCCAAGGCTGCAAAATTGGCCTTGATGTGTCACATCCAGCCTATACAGTTCTCACATCTGATTTCATGTGGAAAAAGTACTCATGATGAACCTGTTAGGCTCAGTGGGACTTCTACAAGACTCAGTCTGGATCCAATTCAGTGGCTGCGACGTGCAATAGGAATGCTGTACATTAGTTACGGTGTATCTGCAAGTTTCAAAAACTGCTTAAGCCTTGTCATCCCAGTAGTGGTTTTGAGGGTCAGATGTATTCAAACAACGTAGGTGATTCCCATTCCAGACATGCACCATTATACATCAATAGATATGCATCCACACTTTGTGTGCATGACTATTAATGACAGCTATGAAATAAATCAGAATTCTATCTACATACCCTCCAACTGTCATGATTTGGCAGGGACAGTCCCAATTAATTCTCTGTCACCCACTCTTTCAGCTGCTTTTAAAATTTCCCAATTTTTCCACTCCCTCTCCTAATTTCCCTCTTTATCCTTTGCTTATTTTAATTACAGAAATTTATTCAGTGAACTCAGTGAGGAGATTGCAGAGGAAGGGAGGAATCTTACACCACACATAGGCAAAAGGAGACTGCTCCAGCCTCTCCTACCTTGTGCATTATTCCATGTTAACAATGTTTGCCATCTTAATGTTGCCTGTCAATGTGTATCCCAGTTTTCATCTGTAAAATGTTGGGGGATGTGCATCTAATGCAGAAGCCCGTGACAATACTATACTCTGTATTGTACATTTTGCAATGCAATACTGATCTCTGATGTCATTTCTTTTACCCTTTTTTGATTAGTTCACTTGAGCACCAAAAAGATAAGTTAGTTAGGTACTGTTTATCTGGTAAGTCCCATATATAACCAAACAGGCGGCTATTTTTTAAAAAAAGAAAAGCTATGCATGTAAAAGAACTCAACTTTTTTGGGTATTATTTAGTCTGGATAAAACATATGAGACTCTTGGTCTTGTTTATTTGCTTTTAGTACCAAGAAAAAGGCCATAAACCTGTTTATGGTCCTGATTATGGCAAACTTACTTTCCGGAGTGAGGTGAATCTTAGGATGTTTACAGTCCATCTTTCATCTCTTAGCCCCCTTCATGGACCTACCTCACATTCAAATGTTCTTTGATTTTACTGGAAAGAACATTCTCCCTCACTGGTGGGTATGGTTTTATTAAAAATTAATACAGTAGCATAGTTAAAAATTTAACATCTTTGTGCATTAAATTTGGAAAGATTCAAGACTCATGAAAAAAAAAGTTGTAAGAAAAGAGAAAACATTTGCTTGGGCAGTGAGATTTTTAACTTCTTTCTCCCTCACCCTTCTACTTGCTTATCTGAAACACCCTGGGCTATGCTCTTGGTAGTCTGGCCAAATTCTCTTGCTGACATAAGCCTTTAATATATGTTTGCAGTAGTTCTTGCCACCTTTATTATGAACTGGAGTCATGACATACAGAGTGAGGGTGAAGGAATGCTCTCTTTCTTCCCACCCTGCACTATTTCTCAAACAACTATTGATACAAATTGTTCTAAAATGTATTTCTTTGCATTAGGAGAAGACTAATTAACAAAAGCAATTGAAAAATTCTGAAATCTGATGTTCAGTAAGACTTTGCTTCGGACTAGGAATGGTGTGTGTGTGGGATTTCATTCTGTAGTCTCAAATCATAGGAAGCTGCCTTATACTGAGTTACACATTTGACCATTTGTTAATTCTGACTGGTAGCTGCTCTCCAGGGTTTCAGGCAGGATTCCTTTCTATCCTTATCTGTAGAACCCTGATGTTTCCTGGTGGACTTTCATCCACCAGGCCTGACTCTGCCTAGCTACCGAAATCTCACAAAATCAGATTTTTTTGGAGTAGAATGGTGGTGCACCTGCCAACTTTGCACTGCCTGATTCACTATTCAAACCACAGCATCATTCCAATTTGTTAACTCTTCATGGAAATTTACAAAGCAGTGTTCCATTTCCCCACCACCACCACCAAACAATACATACCAAAATGTGCATATCAGCATAAAGTATATACAAAAAAATGTATATTGTTGCAAAAGGTGCACAAAATATGTTTGTTCATGTAAATAATTCTCAAAACAATAAACTGATAGCAACCAATATTGTGAACAGAAGTCTGTACACTAGAACAGATGCATGCAAAAATGGATATGAATTTTCATGCAGTGTTTGTTCTTGGTACAGTGATGAATTGATGTGGAAATGGGACAGAATGAATATAAGATGAGAAAATGGGAAATGAGGATAAAATCTATGAAAAGATGAAGGGAAACCCTAATTGTCAGAAGAACAACCAAACTGTCACTAAACAGTGAGCAAGGTTTCAAATTCACTGAAGTGAGAGAAAGAAAAAAAATTCAAACTATCTCTTTCCAAAAGGTTTGGCGGTACACAAAGGTGTACAAAGCTCCCCTCACCCCACTGAACAGACTCTGAAGCCCCTGAATGCCACTGTCTGCTACAGGAGAAGGAACAGGATTGCAAAAGCTTCTCCCAAAGCATCTGGCTGTATCCCCATAGCCAGAGATGAAATGATGACATCAGTGCTGGGGTCTGTTCTAAAAGCAAGAACTCTACCAGCAGTTTAGGCTTGTTTTTTTTTCTTATTAAGTAAATCCTCCACGAGATGCGCAAATACCAAAATGAAGGCCGATTAGCTTGAAATACTCTCAGTTAAGGATGGGCCAACCGAATCCTTGAATCCTGGGTAAGGATTCAAGATTCCCGAATCCAAATCCCTGTGCCAAGATAGGCAAACGGAATCTTTCGAATCCGCCAACTAAATAGATTGTTGGAGACCAGGATACCTGAAAACCTGGGAGACCAGGATACCTGAAATCCTGGGAGACCTGGATGCCTGAAAACCTGGGAGACCATACATACAAGGGAAGATAGTAAGTAGGTGAGGTTTTTCCCTTGGAGTAATAATGGCCTTTGCTAACAATTTCACAAATTACATCTGGGCTTGTACTCTAAGATATTTAAATTGAATATTTCATATTTAAGTTCTGTACTTGACTGGAAGCTACAGGCTTGAGAGTTCAAGGACAGCTGAAACATTCCGTTGCGTAGCTTCCCTGCAAACCTCTTTCAGAAACAATTCTGGGGTTTGGAGTTTTACAAGGGGTCACAGCCTTCTCTGCCAAAGTGTACTGGTGCATCATCAAACTACAAACTCCAGGATGCCAGAAGGAGCTATGCAAAGAAAAGCCAGTTTTGACCTGGATTATCTCTCTACTCTAGTATGTGGCCCTGTTTACACAGGCAGGAAAATGTGGGATTAAGCCACATTTTCCTGCCTGTATACAAAGGGCCTTCATGTCATTTCCAATCTGGGGAGATCCTGAGGCAAAACTAGGACAATTGTCTTGGCCAGATTTCTTCAGAAGGAGGTTTGTCTTTGCCTAGGCTTTTGCTAAGGCTGAGAGAGTATGTCTTGCCCAAGATTATCCTTCTTTCCCTTGCTTTTTAAACTCTTTTTTAAAAAAGGATTCGAAAGATTCGAGATTCGTGGATTCCCAGAACCTTCCAGGGATTCAGATCCGGATTCGGATTTGGAAAATTCTGGATTTGTCCCATCCCTACTCTCAGTTATCAGCCTCTTGCAAAAGGACAGTTTTGTGATGTTAGCTCCAAATGATCAGAGGAGTGCCCCAGCTTAGCAAGCAAGGTCACTAAAGCTCTGTCCTTGCAATGGAGCAAAGCTTTACAATAAGTAAATAAATATTGCTTGAAAAACACAGTCATGCCCCCAATGGGTTTCACTATTACACAGATGAGGAAAAGTTGGAAAACAAGAACAATAAATTTTCTGCACACATACTACACTGGATTACTAAAAAATGAAGCATACGTGTGGATGAAAGTCTATGTTGCTTTCTATTTTCTCCACAGGTGGGAGCAGCAGGGAAGGCAATCAAACAGGCTACACATAATGAAGTATCAGCATGTGAAGGGAAGCAGAGTATGATAATGTCCCCATAGGTAAAGACAAGCCATACATTTTCAGTTCTTCTGGTCTACTTATTCTTTGGAATATTCAACTAACTTTGGACCGCATTCAATTATTTGCTGTAAGTAAGTCTGCAATACCATGTTGCTGTGTGTCAATTTCTAGCCACCAGGAATGGTCTTTTCCCAGTTTACTGCACTCTGTTTTAATTTGCCTCAATTTTCTGCCTACCTCAGAGTTTGGAAAGTTTACTTTTTTGGACAACTCTCAGAATACTCTAGTTGATCCAGCTAGCTAGTTGGAGGATTCTGGAGGCTGTGTCTAAAAAAAGTAATTTTTCCAAGCTTTAGTTCACCAAAACACCACAAACATTTAAACAGAGTCCTATTTAAATGTTCAGGATAGGGTTAACTGAATATCTGGAGAAAGACTATTTCCTTCCCCTTCTATCATTTCTTTTTGCATAGAGACAAGAGTAATAGGTTGAAAGAAAGAGCCTTCGCTAGGCATGGAGGCTCTCTGCTATGTATGGAGGATCTTCACATGCACCAGAACCCTGAAAAATAACCATGTCCAATCATGTAGACAGATTGCATATGAATGCTCTCCAGACTATTGTTATATCCCCATGAAGAGAGTGACACCCCTATGTAAATATATGAAGCAGCCATCTTTCAAGTGATAGGTACAGTCTGTGAAAAAATGTTGCCCTGTTGGCCCCTAGAACTTTCACATCACTGAACAAAACAGAGGAGCTTAGACAGTCACCTGCACTGGAGGGATGACTTTGCAGTGCCATCTTTCCTTGTCTCCAGCCCCAGTAGGTGTTTGCTCCAAGTTGTTGTATGTTGGGAGAAGGTTGTGATATAAATAGACATGATCAAAGCTTTGGCAACTAGACCAATGACCAAATGAAGAGAGGCAGGACAACAATCAGCTGAAGGATAAGATCCAATGAAGTAGGTAGGACAAGGCATGAAGAAGTTGTTGATGGTACTTATTGCTAAATTGGTGGGTCAAGTTTGGCTGAGGTGAGCAGGAGATGATTTCATTATTAGCCAACAGTTCAGGATCAACACAGAGTGATATGGGTCATCTCAGGCAGCAAAACTGGATATCATTAAAGAGCAGCAAACTATCGGGTTTTATTCATGTCGCAATTTTTCTGCTAGGTGAGAGACAGATAGAGAGAGGGGTAGTTCTAAGACTATGCCTCAAAGTGGACAAATACTTTGTGTGGTTTTGTTGACTGAATAGTTGATATATCCCTGTCTTATATGGGGCAAGAGGAATGAATTTTGCTATTCTGCCTCAGGCAGTAAAGTGTATCCCAATAATCCAGAGTGATCATAACACACACAGAGAGATGGGGAGAGAGAGAGAGAGAGAGAGAGAGAGAGAGACTTGTGTGGAAGGAGAAAGCAAAGTTAAAATTCCCAATTGGCAGCCTGTAGAAGAATACTGGTAAAAGGCCTGAGAGTAATTGCGTAACAGTTATCTAATGGATTTCAAATGAAGTATGAGCTGACAATTCAGAACTGTCAGAGGATCTACGTGTTTCATACTCAAGTAAAGCAGCTTCTTCTCCACAGCCAGATTCACTTCACAGCTTTAAGAGAGTCGCCATCAATTCAATAAGGGAGCTCCATCTATTTGCGAGTGACCTCAGCTGGATTTCGCCATATGGCTACAAGAACTGTTAATGAGAAAAAGATCAAGCATGGAGGAAATAATCAGCCAAATACTTAGTACATTCAGTAATGACATTATCAAGCTCATTTTCTTGTGCTGAAAAAGATAATGAAAAAGCATACCCACTGAAGTGTTTATCTCTGCAGTTTACTGTTTTTTATCCCTAAGTCATTAAATGCCTAAGAGCTTCTGCAGCAAGGATAGCAGACAAAACAAGAAGCCATTATTTCCTTTTTTTAAAGTGAAGTCCTATTTATATGCTTACAGGATATATGGTCAGGAGGGCAGACTTTAAAAAAAAAATCTGATGTATCTTCAGTAGGTCAACAAAAGTCCACATGGTCTATTAAGTTCAGAACATACACAAATGCTTGCTTGAAGTAAACCAGACTTTTTTAGTGTGGAAAGAAAACAAAACAAAGGAATGCAGTGAAAATAGATTATTATAATGTGAGGCGGGAAGGACATGGGGATGGCAGCTAAGAAAAAGAAAAGGCCACATGCAGCTGTAGTATCAGTCATTCTTTAAAATAATGCTTCTTAAGAAACACGGTTGGAGAACTGGCAGATTTTTTCCCCCCTAACATGCCAAGGACTGGCACCATATTTGTGCCTATTGGGTACAATTGTTTCTGCTTTTTCCTCCTGTGGACTGTCAACTGATTACTCATGGCCCACTGTCATTCCATGGACTTCCATTTTCACTGTCATTCCATGGACTTCCATTTTCAGCAGCATTGCTTTAAACAACTTAATCTATCCTTCCACAATCTAGTGGCTGTCTGGATGTGTTAGACTGCAACTCCCCTCATACCAGTCCACCTCATCCAGAGAGCCACCACATTGCAGAAAGGTTGACTTAATTCTAAATATTAGCATCTGGGTCTAAGAAAATTAGAATTCTGTGTTGGACAGCATTAATTAGTTCCCCATAACTAGAGCCTCAGAATGCTCCAGCAGAGAGAATTCCAAGTACTTCACCAATATACATATCCAAGGATTCCATAAGGCAGAACCATGACAGTTAAAGTTGCACTGAAGTGCTATAACTGTATATTGTGGCCACATACGCACCACCAGACTGGAATGTGGACTGCAGTGTTTGTGAGCTTACATACACATGCATGTATTCTGAGAATATATACACATTTCCAAGTTGGAGATAAGAAAGAAAACTTACAATCTGATAAAAACCTTCTATACAAACCCTCCCACTTGGTGTTGGAAAAGGAAGGTGTTCAACAAAATAGAATCTGACTCTTCATCTCTAGATGGATCAAAGCCTCCTTGCATCACTTTTTATGAAACTTTTCAGTAATGGGAAGAGAACATACTGTGTTGCTCAATAAACTGCAGTGGTCCAAATTCATATCCAGAACCTAGAAAAGTTACTTTTTTGAACTAAAACCCCATGAATTACCACATCAGCATAGTGAATGGCTATGTTAGTTGGAGGATTCTTAGAACTGTAGTTCAAAAAAGCAACTTCTCTAAACTTTCTTTAAATCCCTCTTACCTCCATTGCTTCCAACATCCTAGCCTGTCTGAACATGGACTTGCAATTTTACCCAGTTTTTTTTTTCCAAAAAACAAAAACACCCTCTCTATGCCAATCAGGTGTTTGTAGTCAAATCATAAATGAGAGAGGGAGGTGTATTGAAAGGCTTGAGGAATAGCTGTACAAATGCTGTTTGTTATCTTCATATGCAAACCGGGTATTTTCATGAATGATTCTGATGGAGACGCTATTTATAAAAGCCCTTGCAAAGCAATTAGCTGTCCTTTCCACATAACAGGATGCAGTTCCAAAATAGCTGCTGCACAAAAGTATACAATTGCTAATTTTCATCGTGAAGTCTGGTTTTCAGAGAAGAAAATGCGTGAGGAGAGAAGAATGGTTGGGAGGTGGCACAATAATTCCTGTCAGGCAAGATCATGCATCTGTGTGTGCTTCTGCTACTGCCATTGCAGTTTAATGTCAGAGGATAGCATGGTGAATCCATTTAAAAAGCAAACAGTATACACTGAATCTGAATATATTTAAAGTGAGGAAAAGCAACCCATGTGTTGTGTATGGCTTCCCTAACCTCCTTCTGCAACCCCTCAAGACCCCATATCATACAATTTGGACCCAAACAACACCCCAATTGCCACTCCCGGGGCTGTTTCACACTACAAAATTATAGCACCACAATTCCATTTTAACTGCCATGGCAACATCATATAAATCCTGGGATTTGCAATTTTGGGAGGGATATTTAGAGTTATGAGAGCTAGCATAGTATAGTAGTTTGAATGTTGGGTTATGACTGGGTTCAAATCCCTGATCAGCCATGTAAACCTACTGGGGGTGACTTTTGGCAAGTCATACTCTCTCAGTCTCAGAGGAAAGCAAACCCCCTCTGAACAAATCTTGCCAAGGAAAGCCCCATGATAGGCTCACCTTAGGAGTGCCATAAGTCAGAAATCACTTGAAGGCACACAGCAGCAACAACCACAACATCTCAAATGTCCCTTTCTTGGACATGGTTATAGGGTGTGAGATGACCTTCCAAGTTCAAGAGTTCCTGAACGAGATTACCTAGATCCAGTTCAGTCCGACTTCAGGTCTGGTTATGGGACAGAGACAGTTTTGGTTGCAATGGTAGATTACCTGAGCTGGGGAATAGACGGAAGGAGTGTGTCCTTTTTGGGTCTGTTGGAGCGCTCAACCGTTTTCAACACCATCTACCATGGTATCCTTCTGGGCTGACTCTCTGGAATGAGACTTGAGGAAACTGTTTACAGTGATTCTAGTCCTTCTTGGAGAGACAAACTTAGAAGGTAGCCTTGGGGGATTCCAGATTAACCCTCTGTTCATTGGCTTGTGGGGATCCCACCATGCTCAGTTTTGTCTCCCATGTTGTTTAATATCTACATGAAGCCTCTAGGAGAGGTCATCAGGAATTTTAGGGTTCGCTGTCACCAGTATGCTGATGTCATCCAACTTTATCCCTCTATCCACTGACACTATTTCAATGCTCAACCAGTCTCTGTTGCCAGTGATTATCCTGATGAGGGAAAACAAATTGAAGCTTAATCTAGACAAGACAGAAATGCTCCTGGTTGGTCAAAAAGGAGATCGGGTAATAGGGATTCAATCTGTGCTAGATGGATTTGCATTCCCCCTGAAATCTCAGGTTTGCAACTTGGGAATACTCCTAGACTGAGATCTGAGCTTTGATGCCCAGGTTTTGGCAGTGGCCCAGAGTGCATTTGCACAGCTAAAACCAGCATGCCAACTGCACTCATTCCTGGAGGTGTCAGATCTTTCTGTGATGACTCACTCCTTAATTACATCTCATTTGGATTATTGTAACACATTTTATGTGGGGCTGCCTTTGGAAACTGGAAACTGCATCTGGGTCAAAATGCTGTAGTAGGCTGCTGACTACAGCTGGTTTATAGGGCATACACGATCCTGATATTGTAGCAACTTCACAGGCTACCAGCCCATTTCTGGACACAGTTCTAGTTATTACCCTTAAAGCGCTGTCTGACTTGGTTGAAGACTATGTGAAAGATTGTATCTCCTTCTATAAGCCTGATTGACTTTTTTAAGATATTCAGGAGTAGGCTTTCTCTCAGACCCACCACCATCTTAGGTATGTTTGGTGAGGACAAGAGAAAGACCCTTCTCACTGGCTGCTCTCAACTTGTGGAATTCCCTCCATCAGGAGGTTCACTTACTGTCTTTCTGCCTGCAAGCAGAGACCTTTTTATCTTGGCAGATTTTTGGCCATTAGTACCTGTGGCAGAGGGCTCTTTTTAGTGGGGTGAATTGTGCTTTTATCTTTTTAATGTGTTTCAGTGGTTTTTATCTGATGTGACATAGCATTATAATAGAACCATTTAATGCTTTTTAAAAACTTTTGTATCAAATAGGTTTTTAGTGTTGTTTGTGTACTTAGTATACTTTAGTGTACTTTGAGCCTACCCAGTCTATTTTTAATTTTGATGTACTTGTAATTATGATTTTCATTATAATATATTTGAATGGTTTTATGTTTCTAATGTATTTTAATCATAACGTGTTTTAATTGGTATGTTGATTTTAATTGTATTTTAATCTCTGTTGTATCCCACCTCGAGCTTTGAGGAGAGGTGGGTAACAAATAAACCATCATCATCATCATCATCATCATCATCATCATCATCATGATGAAGTGAAGCACCTCAGGTCCCTTGCTATGAGAAAGGTGGGATACAAATAATTATGCACATACAGACACATACATGCATACACATTATTATGGACAGTTTCTGACCAACAGCACTGTTAATGGCATCCCTTTTCCTCCTTAGTCAATCATGTTTTCCTTTGAAAAGCAAAGGCACAGTTCACCTGCTAAGTCTCCCTTTGGGGCTGCTGAGTACATGAGGTGATCCAAATGCCAAACATGGCTGAGGTGAATCTCATTCTCAATCTCCCTATTCATCTTCTGTAGCCAAAACAGCTAAATAGAATTTATTTGGTCTTCACTAGCTTGTGGGAGCTGGGCCACCTCTGAAACCCAGACAAAGAGTGAGAAATGAAAAGAATGACTCTCTCTGAGCAACTTGCATGAGAAGAGGAACCTATCCTTTGTAACTAAAATGTTATCTAAACTGCAGATCATCCTCTTTCAAGTATCTGAATAGAGGTTTCAAACTGTAGTCCTGCAGGAATGCGATAGATTTCACATTATTGGCTCTCCTGTTTTTCTCCCACCTGCCACAACAGCAATTGTAAATAGTACTGTCTGGTGACTGATGATGCTCCAGGTAAACAATGAACAGAGAATAGGAGAAAAGATGAAAAGACACCCTATCGGCATAGGGAGGAGAAGCAGCCCTTCATCATCCTATCAGAGATGGTACTTGGTGAGTCATTTATCAACGCTATCTCTGCTTGGCTTCCCAGGATTAGTGCAGCACACTAAAGTGGCAGAAATTGTATGTCTCTTTATAATTGGCAAAGTGTTTTGTTTTTCTGTCAGTACTAACACAGATTTCTCTTCCTTCTGCAAGAAATTCACCTGTCCTGATACAATGGAAGTATGTGTGTGTTCCAATACGTATTAAGAAACAAACCACTCATATAAGCAATTGCTCATTTCAGTGGATAAAACCCATCCCTTTCGAGCCTCCCACCCCTTACCAGATGGTTTCTAAGTTCAGCCCAATGTTTTAGGGCCTTTTTTTTTTTTACAAGAACTTGGAAAAGCAGAATGACTCGACTTCTGTGTTGCTTTCCTTGTGAATAATTTAAAACGAATGAAGGTTGGTTTATGACTTGCTACAGTGTGAATCTGTCCACCTACAAGGTAATAAAAGATTTAGTGGCTCCAGCAATCTCACTGCCAATCAGACGAGCATAAAAGGGGATCCCAAAACGTAGCAATATACAAAGAGCAAGCATACTGCATAAAAGACACCTGTTCATTTAAGGAACTATTATCCTGTCAATGCCTAGAAGTGATTTGCTTTAATATTAACAGCTTTTATGAGTTCATAAAGAGAAGGCTGTTTCACTGCACTATGTATTAAAGAGAATCTTTTGCACAGTTCTCTTTGCTTGCAGTAGATATACAGACATGGTGGTTATATGATATTAAATATAACCTAACAAACCAGTCTAAAGACTAGTTCAATTTGGTAATAATGTTCAAGTCAGTGCCTGAATTTGTAAAGGAGGAAGGGATGCAGGATTCTTCATGAAATCCAAAAGTCTCAAGCCCTAACTGAGGCCCTTTCCACACGGCATTTGCCATGTGAAAGGGTGCCTGGAGCATTGCGCAATTGTGAGGAGTGATCTGCATGACATACTCACAATCGTGCGATGCTCCAGGGGCTGGCAGGTGCCAATCACGCACCTTTTCGTTTTCAGCTGGAAGCCGAAAATGGGTGCGATCACGCATTGCTCTCAGGCTCTGTGCGCACTTAGCTGGCGTGTGGAGCCTCTGGAGCCACACCGGTTGCACTTCCTGCCCCAGTGCAGCCTGGGAAACTCCCAGGCTGCACTGCGGAAGGAAGAGGCGGGGCTTTCGCATGAGCAGGCAGCTTGTGTGGAGCTGAAGCAGCAGGGATGCGAGAGCTTCTCGCCGGAGGCTGCTCGCACGATCCCAACACCCCAGTGCCGAAAAAAGGTAAGGTGCGGAAAGGGCCTGAGAAAGGCACGATTGGAAGTAATGAGTCAAAGGTAGTGTAGTTACCTGCACAATACAGAAAGGAAGTGAAGTTATTTTATAGGTGCAATAAGTAACATTTCTGGTTACGTTCTTGTTACTTTTAAAGGGCATCTTTCATTTTGACAGGAATTTTTCAGATTTCATGCCCTTCCTCTTTCAGCCCTATGGTATCTTTTTTTTTTCTCTCAAAAGAAAGTTATATTAAATTATAGAAAATCGATGAAGAGCTGAGCTGTCCTAAGTCTCAGTTCAGTTTCTACAGGATGGATTTATAATCCAGCTTTTTCTGTCCCTGTAATCTTATCTGGTGCTTTGCTTCCCCACCCCCCACCCCGCCAAAACACAGCTGCAAGCATCTTGCATCTCTAGCTGATTGATTTCCTTTCATTTGAAAGCCAAAACATTTTTTTTAAGATGATACTCTGAGACGTGTCATCAGCACCAGTTGATAAAATCAATCACAGAGAATAACTCTCACTAATGAATTGAAATAATATTTTAATTTAGATCTAAGAGAATGAGACTTCTAATGGTTCTTTGCCAGAGAACCTAAGAATTAATTCAATCTCATCTGGGATGAAATTAGGTGGCAACAAAAACTCTTGCTTCAATCAGAACACATTTTGTGTTTGTAAGCTGCCAGTTCAGAATGCAAAGTAATAAGAGCTGTAAAGCCTTCATTAATCAGTGCAAATGAGTAACACATTTTGCTACTGTTCATGGCCTTCTTTTTGTACCATCGGAGCACATTCTTCTGCCTTCACAGCCATATTTGTCCCTTAGAGAATATCACCTTGAAATGTGTGGAAAAGTGCTTACATGGGGTTCATTCTACAGGCAAGTAGCACCACTGAGATCCCTCATTTTGTTTGAAAGGAAAAAAAAAAGTGTAATGGGGGAATACCAATGTTGCAGCTCAGCAATTAATTGGTGGTGAAGCCTGAAGAAAGAAGATGACATGGATTTGTGCATAAGCAGCATGTTTCCCACCTCTGCTATACACACCGAATTGGAGTACATCACCTTGATGTCTGCAGGACTATATTTGAATAGACATACATAGGATTAAATTGTGGATGAGGGACCACAGTTATTGGAATATAACACAGCACCTGCTTGCTCACAGTTGAGTAGACATGGTACAAAAGGACTGGGGTATATTCACACCATAAACCCCTATTCTGCAGAATGAGCTATTTTCATAAATGAACATATTTATGGCTGAAAAACATATTTGAAAGTGTGCTGGTTGTTGCCAGATCAGAATAACCTCAGATGTGCTCAGGTCACAAGTTCAGAGACAATTAGGGGGAAAACCCAATACTAATGGATTTATGGTAATCCTTTCAAGACTGCAGGCTATGTGCACATCCAAATAAAATGTAAGGTGAAGCGATCAGGTGAAGCCCAGGTGAAGCAATTAGAGACCACTCTGTGATGTTGCCCTGTGGAAATCTTTCCTAGACTCATTGCCCAACCAGACATTAAGAGATTGTCATGACTCCCATCAATGTTTTGTCACCTAGAGGTAAGACAATCAGCCCATTCCAGACTCCTTTGTCAGCCCCATGAGAAAGAAGTTACTGAGAAAGCTAGCACTCTGAAAAGTCAATGTAGCTAATATAATAAAGGTCCAACCACTTGCCCCATTCCAAACTCTAGCATCAGTATTCTTCACTAGTTTATATTTCTGCATGCTTTTCAGGGGCAGCCCTATGTGCTACAGTAGTTCAGTCACAATAAATGTAAAACCACAACCAAATTTGACTATACTGGGAATGGATATAACTGATGCACTATCTGAAGCTAGGCAAAGCTTTTCCAGTCTTAGTCAAAGCCTGAACTTTTAATACTAAAGCCAAATCCAAGAGACTTCTCAAGCTACAAACACTTCAGAAGGTGTCCCCATTTTCTCAGAGGAGCGCAACTTTTCCAGAACATGCTAACATCTAATCGCTGGATTGGTACAATTTCTAACCAATAACAGCTACCCTGGCCCACTGATATCAGTTCAGAACCTCTATTGTCTCCTCAGTATATAGCAAAAGGGAAATAATACAACTTCAGTTGACTGATATGTCCTTAAGCTGTTTCACATAGATTGTGAAAAGTACAGGGAACAGCATGGGGAGCTATAGATCACCTCCCATACCAGAGGCAGTGTCCCTCTACATATCAGTTGCTGTGGAACATGAGATGAAGGCTGCTGGGCTTTCTAAAGGCAACTGGTTGGCCACTTTGTGAACAGAACGTTGGACTAGATACACCTTTGATTTGATCTAGAATGGCTATTGATAGGTATAGACTTGAACTCCATATGTCAAAAACAAAGGGGTTGAGCTTAATTCCTTCCAACAGCCATTTGAAACCTAACCACAAGAAAGGACTGCAGTTACTGCAAAACAGATTTCCCAATCACACTCTACTAAGGCAGTCCAGAAAGGGGTGTGTGCGCGTGTGCCTTCAAGCTGCCTGTCAACTTATGGTGACTCCATGAATTTCATTGGGTTTTCTTAAACATAAAATACTCAGAGGTGGTTTTGCCAGTTCCTTCCCCTGAATTATAACCTATAGCACCTGATATTCATTACCTCGGCCATTTCCACATTACACTGTTATAGTGTCATGATTCCATTTTCAACGTCTTGTGGAATTCTGAGGTTTGTAGTTTATTGAGGCCAAAGAACTCTCTGGCTGAGAATTATGAATGCCCTCCCCTAAACTGTAGACCCCAGAATTCCACAGGATGTTGAAAGTGGAATAATAGCACTATAACAGTGTAATGTGAAAATGGCCCTTTATTCAAATTTAGATGAATACAGCTAGGCCAGTGGAAACTCATCTCTCCACCACCACCTCTCTGTGGCAGCTGCTTCAGCTCCCTTTAAAATCCTACACTGAAGGTCAAGAACTCTCTTGACTGGGCTCAGCTGTGGTGCAAGGTGATAGGAGTAGGAACTACAGACTCACACAACATGCACACACACAGCCACAAAATTGTCAAAGGTACCATCCATTAGAAAAGTCCTTCTATCAACAGAAGATGGATCCTGGATTCAACTCAATATGTTCAATAATGTCTTCTTTTTCCAAAAAAGATTCCCTACACACAAATGATATAGTGTTTACTCTCCAAATTCATTTTTGAACTTTTTATGTGGTGTATAGTGGTGTGTACATGTGAGTAGTTAGAGAGAGTTCTATCTTTTCAACATTTCAATTTTGTATAAGGATTTGGAGTAAGACATATCTAAGCATACCTAACTAAATGCCAAAGAGAAAGAGAATGAGAGAGAGAGAGAGAGAGACAGAGAGAGAAGAAAATGCAAAATTGTTTTCTCAGTTATATTATTTTAACTTTACACTTTTATGCTTAAGGGAACATAAGGACGAAAATAAGCAAGATCCAATGTAGCAGGACCTGCAAAACAATCTTGAATCATATTAACGTTTTTATTATCTTATGTCAGTTCTCCTTTGACTCTTAGCAAATCGGCCTCCTTCAATGCCTTGTGTGAAAAGCATCTTGATTCACTGTGAATCCGAGAAAACAGCTGAAGATGCAGCATGGGTCCAAGGAGGAATAAATTGACTTAATTCCCCATAATAAGGATGTGCAGTTTACTAACAGTTAATGAGAAGAGGCAGCAAACACTTCAAAATTGTTTGCATTGCTTGCAGGTGGTAGAAGCCAATTGCTCTTAGATCCTCATTGTTATTCAGATGGATATACTAGAAAAGAAATAGCATGGATAATTATATTTCTGAAAGGAATGGTTTCAATATATCCATCACTTTTAAGAAGTGATGAATAAGAAAAATAAACACTGCCATAAAGTGACTACTCCTCTGCCTTACATTAAAAGCAGAATCCTTTATAAAATATATGATTTCTCAGTCAATTATTGGTTTGGGTTTGTTTTAAGCCAGCAAATAGAACACAAGTTTTGGAAACCAAGTCATTTCCTTGCAGAGTTAGAGTGACAATTTTGAAATTGCTTATGTATGCAGACATTAAAAGTACACTTAGTAGCTGTAATTACAGCTTTTATGACAGTCTAATTAAAGAGCTCATCCATCATATATATTGTCTTTCTGGCGGGGAACATAATAAATCAGCTTGGTGGGGAGGGGAGACAGCACATTTCCTTTTCATCTCTACCTAAGCTTCAAAGATAAACATGAGTTACTCTTACAGAAGGAAGAAATCTCTCAAACGATATAACATGACTTCCTGCTTTCGGCTTCTGTCAGCTAACAAGATAGTTTTTATTGTTTGATACTTACGTGAAGTAGAACTAAAGCATTCAGGCTGGCTAAAGTCTGCAACTTCCATCAGTACTAGCCAGCATAGCCAATGGTGAGCGATGATGGGGGCTGCAGTCCAGCAACACCTGGAGGACAACACACTCCCCATTTCTGGACTCTGTGCTTAGTATTTAGGTCTTTAGTTCTCCAAGCAGCCTATTTTTCTCTCTATTTTAAAAAAGCATCTCAGCTATTTCTGCTTTCTTCTCTATGGTATGTTTGTATTTTAAATGGTTTGTGTTTTAGTGTATTTTAACATAATTTGTTTTTAATAGTATCTGTGCTGTACCCCACCTTGAGCCTGAGGGAGAGGCAGATAACAAATAAAATTTATAAGTGGAAAAATCACAAATATCAAAATGTATGTGTGTTTCTGTGGGAAAGGGACTGAGGGATGATGGGAAGAGCAGGTACCCAAACCAGGTCATGGAAAGGAGAGGGAAAAGGGATGAGTCGGCATGGTGGCCCTATACTTCCTGTCTCTTGTCCATCTCCTTCCTTGGGTGTTGGGGGGCACTGGGAATGGGTTTCTGGTGCTGAGAAATCAGGCTGTGAGCCATCCTTAGCTGGTCAGGCAGTGGCTAGTGGAAGATGAGGAGGACCAGAGGCAGGTTTTTAAAGGGCTGTGCAGCCAGAGCCTCCAAGAGGGAGAGTTCCCCTGGAAAAGAAGCACTTGAGGTGGAGGGGGAAGGGATTGGAGAAATTCACAAATAACCAAATCCGTGAAAGTCAAACCCACAAATATGGAGGGCCAACTGTATTATTGTTATTGTTATTATTTCTTTCTTACCCCCATCTCATATTAGCCACTTGAAGTTTGTACAATATCAAGCGCTATGCAAACAACTGAATGAATAAACACATTTGGGGAAAACCAATATATTGAGAGAACGAATAAATACATTTGGGAAAAATCAATACATATGGGGCAAATCAATTTGTTGTTGTCCTGTGCCTTCAAGTCATTTCTGACTTATGCTGACCCTAAGGCAACCCTGTCACAGGGTTTTCTGGGGCTGAGTGTGGGTGACACACCAAGGTCTCCCAGTAGGTTTTGATGGCCAAACAGGGAATCGAGCCCTGGTTTCAGAATCATAGTCCAATGCTCAAACCACTACAGCATGCTGGCTCTTACACGTACAGTAAATAACTATATTTGGGGAAAATCAATACATTTCTGCTGGTTCTGCCCTCAACTGCCACATGTTGATCTGAATTGGATCTAGAAATCTAGAAAGCAAACAGCTTCTGACAATCTCACTCAAATTTGGAATATTTGAATAGTCTTTGTTGTTGTTGTTGTTGTTGTTGTGTACCTTTAAGTCATTTGCAACTTATTTTGCAACCCTAAGGCGAACCTATCATCTGGTTCTTTTGGCAAGATTTGGCAAAAAGGGCTTGCCATTGCCTTCCTCTGAGGCCACCCAATGGGTTTCCATGGCTGAACAGGGACTCGAACCCTGGTCTCCCAGACTCCTAGTTCAATACTTAAGCCATTTCCACATTACATTGTTATAGTGCTATTATTCCACTTTCAACATCCTATGGAATCCCAGGATTTGCAGTTTAGCAAGGGGCCTCAGGCCTCAGGTCCCTCCTTAAACTGCAAACCCCAGGATTCCATAGAATGTTGAAAATGGAATAGCACTATAACAGTCTAGTGAGGAAATGGCCTTAGTATACATTACGATTTATCATAGTAATATTCATTTTAATTATTGATCAGCATAATGAATACGTATTCAAGTAATTATTCAACCTTTTTTAATTTTTTTATAACAATTCAATATTCAGTAAAAATCAGCTGACAGAAGTAGCTAGTACTTGACATTGCTGAGTTCAAAATGTATCTATGCATCATTTTGCTTGATATGTACCCAAGATATGTGTCTTTAGACAGTCTTCCTAGTCATGGCACATTTGAAGTGAGTTGTGATGGACTGCAAATCCCACAAACCCAAACCAGTATAAATAAGGAGAAAGCTGGATGGGGACAGTAGGAGTTGTAATGCAACTTGTTTAAAGGGCATCAGATTGAAGAAGGTAAATTACGTCTTACCTTGCCTTTTCTGTATGAGTGTGCCTTGAAGGAGTTCCTTTCAGACTATCTGCCATTCTTTTTCATAATGTGCCTATAATTAACTAACCTTCCTTCCTTCCTTCCTTCCTTCCTTCCTTCCTTCCTTCCTTCCTTCCTTCCTTCCTTCCTTTCTCCCTTCCTTCCTTCCTCCCTTCCTTCCTCCCTCCCTTCCTTCCTTCCTTCCTTCCTTCCTTTAATGGAAACTTCTGTGGACTAGCACTGGAAGGGAGTGCTACCACTTTGAGTGCTGCTTTAAAGTTTGCTTTTTCTTTGTTTGTCTGCATTAAGCTGATATGTAAAGTGTCCTAACTCATGCAGGAGGTAAACTGCTTGTGTCCTTGAAAGAAAGTACCAGCTGAACATGAAGATTTGACCAACCAGTTCTATTTTCTCCCCACAATGGGAATAGAAAAACTTTATAGAGATTAAAATCAAATGTACGAAACTGGATTTTAAAACTCATTAACCCTTCTGAAGTGTTCATTAAGATTAGTGTATATTACAGTAAGTATTAAACATTGTTTACTTGTGTATACTCATTTAGCATAGTTAGATTTTGTTGGAGCTGACTAATATTAAGAAGACTCTCTTCTTCATAACAGTGGAAAAATAGTCACTTCCTCCTCAACTGAAAGAAAAGGTGAATCACCCACCTCCTGTCCATTATGCATCTCTAAGCTGAAAGGAGTGTGCAAGTTGCAAATTGTGAAGAATGGATGTTTTGAACACTATAACTCTCTCTAGGGGGTTCACGTCTTCTCTCCTCAGCATCTGGGATCACAAAAGGATGGTGCTTCTTGTGAGCATTTGGTTAATCATCATTATATTTTATATAACGGGAAAATGTTGAAAGGGCCCCACTGCTCTTCACAGCAAGCCCAGCTGTTATGTATGAGGGGATGTCAAGACTATTATCAAATTAATATATATATGTATATATATTTCAGAGAAGAAATATTCATATGCATATACAAAATTTGCTTCCAATATCATAAATGTAGCAGGAAGACAATCATATATAGGGCTGGATTGGACATTCCACAGATACACACACACACACACACACACACACACACACACCAGCTTGATCTATCATATGGTCAGCAGCATGAATCTACTATGGATGGAGCATGGAGTTCTGCTGGTTAGTCCCAGCTGGAATAGATCCATTGAATCAATTGTTCGATGATGAGTCAATACATGGATTTATTTAATATATTATTCAATTGTGAGTCAATACATGGATTTATCTAATAGATTCATTATATCTACTCTAGACAAGACTAACAATAGGACTGAGGCCTAGGAGTGTGGGCTTTTTTTCTCAATGTGACCTTTGTGCACAAAATCTAACATATAGGCAAAAGTCATACAGTTGATTCTCGCAGGAGGAAACTATAACTGAAGGGGCACTGGCTTTGAACAGATAGATTGTCTCCTCACAGGAGACTTAAGATTATATAGGTAGGCAAATTAAACAAGTATGCTCACACTCTATTCCTTTCCAAAAAAGAGAGAGAGAGAGAGAGAGAGAGAGACCTTCACTCCCAAATGGAGGAAAATGGAGATGGTAGTCCTTGAAATTTTATAGCCAGCTCTGCCTTCAAGATTATCCATAATATGAGCTGTCCCTATTTTTGACTTATCAGAATTGTTTACAACTGTGTGTAGAATGCTGATGAACTTGCATCCATTGTCTGTAGGGTGGACCAAAGAGAAAGCTGGAAAAAGTAATAGACACTTATTAGACTGAAGTTCTGTTTTGCAATAGTATGTGAACTGAGTCTGTGTATAACTATCACCTGTGAAGGACCTTGGAAAAGTTGCTTCTGAGTTTCAGCTTGTCCAGCAAAATAATTTTTCCAAGCATGTGATTGGAAAGCTTAGATGCTGTCAGGACCCTGGAGCTCCAGGACTCAAACTCTGAGTCAGAGCCCGAGACCCTGGATACTGCTGCCCCAGACACAGAGCCCTTGGCCCCAGTAGCCCCTGCAACAGAGCCCGGGGTTGCCTCAGACCCAGCCCAGCCAGAAGAGTCAGATAGTGAGGTGCAAGAGCAGGTACCTACTTACCAGCAGCATTGGGAGCAAAAGAGTGCTCTCAGGAGGTCAGAGCGTTTAAATAGGAAATGCCAGGCAATCAAGGTCCAGCTGAGAAAACACCTGGAGGAGTGATCTGGCTATAAAAGCACGCACTCAGCCTGGGGTCATTGTTGGTTCACAACCGTCCCGTTTGGGGAGAGTTACGTGTTGGATCTCCTAAATCCCTGCCTTGCCTCCTGGAACGCTGCCCGACCCGCTGGAACCTCACCCCCCCTTTTTGGACTTCGGACTGGCTCTGGTAATTTCTCTTACTTGGACTGTTCACTGAGAACTCTGGCCGTGACGTAACTGCCAAAGGGTCTCCTTGCTGCTGAAAGCTCTTGATTTATTGCCTTAGACTTGTTAACTGGCTCTTGGCTGCCTGCCAAGCCTTGGAGCGGACAGATGCTATTACGCATCTAAAATATAATAGAAAAATGCACTACATTGGCTGGATTGTGTTCAAGAATACTCCTGCTGTTTCTAGAACAAATAAGCATGTTTAGCACTTCAAGGTACATGTATCAAACACAAGACCCACGGGCTGAATCTGGCCTACCAGGCCATTTCAGGTGGCCCTTGCATGTCTCCTGGAGCTGTGGCACTCCCCCCACCTGGTGAGCCCGATTCCCACATTGCGGGCCCTCACCTGCCAATATTCTGAAGAATGGTCCACGCAGCTTGCGAGAGTTGGACAGAAGTAGTCAGAAGTAGAAGTAGATTGTGGGCTCCTGTTCAGAATACCGGCAGATGGGGACCCGCAATGTGGGGATCGGCCTCACCAGCTACAGAGAGGGGCAGGGGGGCAGAAAGAGGCACAATTATTTGTTCTGCCTGTTTCAACTGGGACCAAAAATTTAAACAAAGTTAATGTAATAGACAGTGCTTGATAATATTTGTCTGATGATTAAAAAAGCAACTTTCTGTTTTCAAAACTCATTTTTCAATAAATTGTACAATAGATGTACACTTGAATATCTGCTTGCCATTATTTTTCCTAGATTTCTTGTTTCAGAGCTAGTTGTTACTAAAACTAGTAATAATCAAATGCAGAGGCAGTTATTTAATATGATACAAGAGTAGATACATTCATATAGTCTTACAGATACAACTCGCCTTTCGAGGGCAACCATAATGCTGATGTGGCCCGTGATGAAATTGAGTTTGACACCCTTGCTTTAAGGAATTCATGATTTCTTGTATGTACTACATAAAGACCTAGGTTGCTATCATGGAAATTCATGAATCCAAAGTATCTAGAGAATTTGACAAGATTGATAGAAGAGGTGCTACAGAGTCCTTTAGGAGCATTCTATCTCAAAAATGTTTTCAATCAATAAAAATTACATTTTGAAAAATCTCCAATTTTGCCCACTGCTATATTTACAGCAACTTTCCCTTATTCCCTTTTGTACTACATGGGTCAATACAGCCAAGGAACAAGACAAAGAATCTATTCTGTTAAAAAAGATGCTCATATGCTAGAAGTTGATATCAGAATGGAAAAAAAATACTCTTTAATCCTTTCATATTAGATACTCTTATTGAGAACTTCTTGTTTTTTGGTGACTAAGGAACACTCAGAATTTTTTTTTGTCTTTTGTATGCTAGAATATCTGTGTGCTATGGGAAATGGAGTTTTCCAAGAAATAAATCATATTTTTCTGTCACTGTGATCTCCAGAAGCTATCTGGCAGAGAAAATCAAAGGATGATTTTAGATTCATTAACATTTTGTGCCAACAGTACCAAATATAGCGTAAACTCATCAAATAAAACCGGGGAACTGATTATACTGTACCTTTCTTTCCCACTTCCATGAGCTTAAAAATACCCTTTCTCATGTGCCGTTGACTCACTGGAAATCACAGTCATGATGATGAAGGTGTGTGTGCCTAGGGTGTAGCCTGGTTGGCTACAACAGTGCAATTTATATAACATGTCATTAGGCATTTAAGACCAACCCACAAGAGCTTGGTCAAAATCAGACAGAATTGCTCCTAATATGGTAGGACATGAAGAGTATATCCATACTTCATAGATATAGTAGCTTTATACCACTTTAATACTCATGGCTCCATCCTGTGGAATCATGGCATTTGTTTTTGGATGATACTTAGAATTCTCTACCAGAAATATCTGGTTTGCTGCCTGAACTACAGTGATAGTCCTCTCTGGTAGAGAATTCTAAATACCTCATCAAACTATATGATTCCTTTTATATAGCAGGCCTGCCCATACTGGGGCTCAACTTCCAGAGTCAATAGTGACCAAAATCACCAAAGAGATCTGCATGAGAGCTGCCTACAGTGTCATGAGAACTGAATGACGATTAGCTAAGTTGCCTGTGATATCATGCAGCTTCCTTTATCCTCCCACTCCCTCCGTATTGTCTTTTACAGGAACAAAAAACAAAACAAAACAAAAAGCAAACAGAATAAAGAATTTGGAGAGGCTGTGTGAATTTAAAGTCAACATGAAGAGGCATCCACTGACGATAAGCAAAGAGCAATCCTATGAGAGTTCTTGCTTCTTTGCACCAGTCTGGAAGAACCTTCAATCAAACAGTTGGGTATTTATATGTGCTGATGTTGAAATTTTGTTGTTTCAAATGCAACACTGATACCAATTGTGCTTTTGATATAATATTGATTTTATTTGATTTGATTTCTATCCTACTCTTAAAGCAGTTTATAATATAAGTTAAACCAAAACAGCTAAAACAGTATGGAGTACAAAAGTGTGTTTTTTTCAAAAAATAAAATAAAATAAATAAACCATTAATATGATTAAAACACACCTTTTATGGCATTAACTTTAGATACAATTAAAAAGACATGGCATATATAAAGCATATTTAAAACAGCACACCTAATTGCATGTCCCTCTGCCCTAAAGCTGAAGGCCTATTTAATCAGAAAGGTCTTTGCCTCCTGACGAAATGAGAGCTAAAAAGCATGGAGTACCTAGTCTAGGATCAGCCACCAAGAAGGTGCTCTCTTGAATCCTGAAGAGATGAGCCAAGAGAGACAGAGAAAAAATCCTCCCCCAAAGATGGCAATACCGAGGCAGGGTCATATAGAGAGACGTGAGCTTTCAGATAATCTGGACCTAAGCCATATAGAGTTTTTTAGGTTAACTTCGTCCAGAAATGGATGAAGAGTCAGTGAAACTGTTCCACCAAAGGAGTTATATGGTCTCTGCAACCGGACCTGTTCAGCAGTTTGGCTGCAGTGTTTTAAGATAATATAGCTGAAGATGAAGACAAAATAGCCAAGACTGCATTGTAAATTGCATTGTAAATGTATTTCATGTTTTCTGCAATCAGGGTGATTATTTTGGTAATGTGATAGGAAGAGGCTGGTATCACAACTTATTTTTAATTTATTTATTTTGAGACAATCTGCTTATATCAAAGAACATTAAATAGTAATTAATAAAAAAGATGACTCAATTACACGAGTCTACTCATGGTCCTTCTAAAGAGTCACTGCTTTAAGATAGTCAGTGCTAAATCAATAGAATCTGATGACATTAACTTTGCTTGAACTTGCATCTATATTTCTGTAATATGTGTATTATCTTCACATAGTCAAATAAGATCACTGTGTATTGCAGTTACTTTTTCTCCAGTGCATTGGGAAATAGAGGAATAATCTGGAATGCACCATGTCCAGTGAAAAGATTATCTTTAAAAATAAACAACAATTTGCTAAAAATAGTCACGGCCATTGAGAGAGAGAGAGAGAGAGAAAGCAAGCAAGCAAGCAAGCAAGCATCATGACAACCACTTAAAAATCCTTAAAAAGGTAATCTTCAGCACTTACTTCAGAGACTGCTTGCTGCATATGCATGCATCCAAACACTTGGTAATATTTCTTTTTCTTTTCTTTTCTTTTGGCTGGAGGGGCTGTCAAGGTGCAAAAGATTTGATCTTGAAAAGCTATTCAGCTTTGTTCCATTGAAACAAAATTGCTGCTGACCTACATAAAGACTTAAGGTTCATTGTAAAGCTTGCATAAAGTCAAACAGGAGCAGAAAGTACCATGTTGTTGAACACAATTTTTCAATGCATGTAATGTCATGCATCTGTGGAGAAGTGTTCTATGTGACACTTGTACATATTTCTAAATTTTCTTCTTGATGGACAAATTATAAATGTAACTGGTATTTTCAAAATGTGAAAGCTTTGTAGTGCTACTTGTTGACATTTGCACTTTAGAAGAACAATACATTTTACACAATTGTTGAAGAGATGTCTTTGATATACCAGAGCACCAGCATTTTAAAACTGTGCAGTACTAATGAAGATTATGGTATATTACACAGTGTGCTGTATCTTATAAGTCAGCACTAATAAACATGCCTTGTTCTTCCTCCGCCTTGCTAGAATGCATTTTATTTTAAAAGGAAGTTAAAAATCAGACCACAAAACAACACAGAAAATACAACAAATTCATTAAAAAAAAACAAAAAAACAAGCTGATTGTAATTCCATAGCTTTAAAAGTTGCCTTTAACAAAACAATTAGTTACGGTTATAAGTCCAGGGCTGAGTAAAATAGTTAGCAGAGATGACAATTGCAAAATCTACTAAGTAACTATTTGCTTTGCTCACAAAAATAATTTAAATAGTTTAAAATTGAAAATCCATCTAAATGCTACAAGTCATTGGTTTGTGCTGCAAAGCACACTTTCCATCAACCTTGACATCAACTTAACAAAGCATGAGGTAGCACTTCAATGATATGATAATCTTCCTTCACTATTTAGTGAGGTCACACCCCTGTAAGTGAAAGGGCAACTAAAAAGTTCAGATGATGACTTTGTAGATTTGTGGTTATGTGCCATAGTTAACTTTGTTCTTGTTCACAACAATAAAAGCTCTTTACACAAAATTCCAGGGTTAGTATGTTCAAAACAATGAAGCATAGTTTTAGGAATAAGCTCTAGTGGACAGATCCCTGACAGTAACTAGTAACCATGCACTTGAAGATTCTCACCTAAGATGTGATAAATCAGTTTTATAAATTGACATAGCTTAGGACATTCCATAGAAGCACTTTTTTTAAAAAAAAAATTATTGAATAAAGTGAGAAGAAACATATAGCATATATAAGAAACACGAATTTCCACATAATATTGGACAAACATCCACCTGATACTCATAGAACATACAGTAACACTAACTATACACTAACATTGACATTACACTAACATACCAATAACAGTAAGATAGCAGTACATTAACATAACAATATCATACACTAACATAAAACAATTACACAGTAACTAATGTTCCCTAGCACATATGGTCCTAACCATTTGTACAAATTTGCTTTGGAAGTCAACGTGGGCTGAGGATTTCACACAACATCAGACACTAGACAATTAACTTTAAAAAGGACCTTCCCCCCTGCTGACAAAACAGCATGTAGTTAATTTTCTTATCGAACCGCCCTTCAAACAAAACATGACTCTCTCTCTCTCTCTCTCTCTCTCTCTCTCTCTATATATATATATATATATATGTATGATTTTAACCTGGGTGATATTCAATATTCACTTTTTAAAGCTATGCTTCCAAATTTCATCTGAATAATATAGGCACATGTTAATTTCATTATAAAAAGACCACTTTGCTTGGACAAGTTGCCTCCACCAGATATTGGCCAATTCCTTCATATGTCCCCACAGACTTTCCCTTTCCTAGACCCTTTTCGCACCTTACCTTTTCGTACTGTTGGGTTTGGGTTTTAGCACGAGAAGGCTTGGGAGGAACACTGCCATGTCCCTGCTGCTTTGGCTCCGCAGCTCCTTCCTGGTCATGCGAGCGCCCCACCCCTTCCTTCCGCAGTGCAGCCTGGGAGTTAGAGGCTGCGCTGGGGCAGGAAGCGCGACTGGCACAGCTCAGGAGGCTTCACATTGCAGGTAAGTGCGCACGAGGCCCCTGAGTGATGCGTGACCACACAGCATTTTCGGCTTTGAGCTGAAAATGAAAAGATGCATGCACGGTCCGCGTCAGGCCCTTGAGTGGCGCATAAATGTGAGTGCATCATGCAGACTGCTCCTCACATTTATGTGATGCTCACGGGGCCCTTTTGCTTCAAAAATGCTGTGCAAAAAGGGCCTAATGTTCAGAGTATTGCCTGACCTTCTGGTGAGATACAAAAACAGAGGTGGGAGAAAAAAAGATCTTCCTATGAGCCTGTTTCCTGTTTGATATCTTTGGCGTGAGCCAAGCCTTGAGTGACAGTTAACGTTTAAAAACAGAGGAAGATAAGCTGGATGGACTACTATATCTGTACATGAAGAATAGAAACAGGTTTCTGACCCCAAACAAGGATCCTCAGGGAGATCTTCGCTAAGGCCCATGCACTCCAGCCCTGGAAAACTGCCCAACAATACAACAAGAAGAAAAGCCATAGAGAGGAGGAGGAATCCTTGCCTTCATTCAGAGGATTGTCCTTTCTTGAAGTCACACTCCTAAGTTAGGCAGCAATGCTTAGGAGAGTAATTTGATGGAGGGATTTGAGATGTCTTAATCAAGCTCTAGGTTTTCTTGAGCAAACTATTAACTCAGAGTTTGCCAAAGTGTTCTAAGGCTGACTTCCTTCATCATGGGTGATTTGGTAGGAGTAGTGAGTGCTTTTTAAAATTCTTTTTTATTCCTTCTTTTTCTTTTTCAAGCAGAAAAAAAATGATTTTTTTGTTTGTCTTTTTCTTTATGGTAACTCAGACACTACACAAGAAGAGATTCTCCAGGGATTTACAGATCTGTCTGGTAAAGATCATGTTCAAGATCCTAATTTCACAATTTCATTGACTCAGCTGGATGACTGAACAACTTTAATGTTTTTGCAGGAACTCATCAAACTCCTCCGTAGCAAGCAAAGCTTTATAGCTTTAGCAGTTTGAATTTCTTCAGGGTTCTACTTATTTTTGTTCTTACTGCTGTTTTCTCTCAGAAGGACTAATTTTTTTTATCTGAAAATCCCATTTTCATGATACAGGTAGTCGTGCTGATACTGGTTCACTGTTTTAACCCAATGTGGTGTAGAACCTAGGTGTGATATTACTTGTAAACTATATGTGGCTCTGAAGTTGTTACTTATATTCTAGTTGTAGATTATTTCTTAGTTAACTAAATCTGTTGTTCAGCAGAGACACACTGGTATGGCTTTGCTCTGAAATTACCTGACACCAGAATGGCTTGATGTTAAAGATGTAGAATGGAGGTGGGCACAGTGTGGCTCTCCTTATATTCCTGAACTGCAATTCTCATTACCTATGTTGGCTGGAGTTGGTGAAATTGAAGTCCAACAACATCTGAGTGACTGCATTTTCCCCACTCCATGTACATCCCTCAAAAGAAATCCTGCAACATACCTCTGTGAATTCTATAGGTGATGTGCTTTACTGAACATTGTGATGATGATGTGCTTCCCTTATCTCTTTCCAGCCAAGAGATCATTCTCCATTTTCTGTCGCCCTTTGTCACACTCTGCCTTTTCCTGTAGTCTTTCGTTTGCAATCCCGGTAGCGCCTCTGCTGGGAAGGAAGTGTTGTGGGAATCCCTGTGGAAGAGAGTGAGAGGGCCATGCCTTTCCTTCTGCAGCACAGCTGGGTTCTTTCCCATAGTGCGTTGGGGCAGGAAGCACCTCCATCACGCTTCCAGGCCTTCCACAGGGCAGGTTAGTGTGGGAACATTGTGCAATCAGGGGTCATGACCCCACCATCACTCCAGCTGGTGACAGGAGAATGACAAGACCATGACAGCCTCTTGAGGAAGTGTCATTGCGGTTCCTCTCCTCTCACATTCCCATGCCATGCAGTCCTCCTGTGGAAAGGGCCTGTGATTAGCTGGACTCACATACTCAGAAACATTCCCTGGGATGTAGGACAAACCAGGCATAGCGTGCAGGCAGGCATGGCAGTTTGGCTGACTGCTCTCTGTGAAATCCATGAACAGGTATAAGAACCCCCTGGTCAAACAGGATTCACCCACTAATAATAGTTCAGGTTTTATTTATACAGAGGAATGTCATTGGGGACACTCCTTGTCAATCAGTTAAGCTGCTGCTGCATTTTTAAGAGACAACAGCTGGGACACAGCTGCATACGGCAGCCCAATCAACTCCCAGCAAAGCTCCAGGAATCTGTTGGGGAGTCTTGTTTACTCATCTGACATATACCCAACTTGCTAACTGTATAGTCTTAACAAGCGAGCTGTTCTTTCTGAAAGCTTAAAATCTCGATTTGCCAGAACTGATCTACACAGTATTTTCATCGTGACCCCATTTGAAACGACCTACTTCTAGTTATTCTCCAAGGCATTGCTAGCATTGGTTTCTCAGTCGTAGCATTGCTTCCCATACCAACAGCTGTCCATTTCACTTGATATGGTCTGATACTTGGAAATTTCCTTCACTAGCTGCCAATGACACCTGGAGGGGCCCCCAAGTTCAATCCCCCTCACTGGTGCTCTCATGTTCTCCCACCAGCACTGTGCTTGTTTCCCCTGATACTCTTCTCATTTTGCTGTCTTCACTCTTCCCCTAAACAGCAGCACATTTCTTTCTGTCTTCTTTCTTTCTGTCTCTCATCTAGGGCAGGCTGGGCACATTGCAAAGGAAACTGCATTAGCGCCTGGCATAACCATTCCTTCAGATGAGGGCATAGATGCTTGCTGGGAAGTCCAGATGCTGTATACAACTGTAGTTTCATTCTGCAGTATGCTGAAACTACAAGTTTAGACAGCTGCATGACTTTTTCCCAGCAACTAATTCAGAAGTAAGGAAGTAAATAGATACACTGTTAATGGTCAGTCAGGAGAGATATATGTCTCTACAAAATCTGTTTAATGTTCAGGAGAATGTAACTATTCCATTACACTATTCTCAAATGACAAAAGGCCATCTAAAAATATGCAGTTTAATAGGTTCCCAGAGAAAGAAAATGACTATGGTAAACAGAGAAGACTAAAGACAAGAGGTAGAATGTGAAGGAGAGAAATAAGGAGAAACATAGTGAAATGAAAGTAGAACAAATTTCCAGTCCTCTAATTTTGAGTAAATTTCCAAGGCAGTAGCAAAGTGATATGCTCTGGTTAGGCTCATGTTCATTCATGTTGTCTTCTTTCTTGTGCAGTCTGCTAAAATTTAGTATGCAATCCTCTTATGTGTCATTTTCAGTTGAGTCTATCAATTCCTGAGAACTTTTGCATTGGCCTCCTTTAAATGAGGTAAGCCAAATTTATTCCTGATGCAATAGTTCTGTGATTAGTTGTTCAACTTTCCTGCATCACAGAATGAAATACATGATTTAAAGGGAAGCTTTTGACACTTTTATGCCTTAATGCTATTCCGGAGCTGGGTTCTAAGTGATATCCTTTAGGGTTATCAGTAATGCAGGACTTGGCACTGACCAGGACATTTTGTTGGAATCCTGATTCAGCAATTCAGAAAAGAGTCTGATTTTGATTCAGACTGATTCAGAGGTCAACCAGTTCAATCTGAAGACCAAATCCAAATTGAGATTCAGCAGTTGTTAAGAATAATTCCTCACACTGATTAGCTACATGGCTTTAATTTTTTGGTTATCTGGCAGAATTGGATGAAATTTTTGACCATGGTTTGAAAGATGAAATTTCGTTTGACAGACTGGGGTGCAATTTTCAGGCACTGTAGACACTTCTAATGGGTGGAGTGAAGCCTGACAAATTTCACACACAAAAAGGACACATCCCTGTATTATTTGCGAGCAAGTATTATGGAACTGACATACAACAGAGAGGTGGCTCTAGCTAAGACATCTGCAAAATAGAATGATGCAACTGTTTATGTAGGGGTCTTCATGTTTGGAATGGGTAGAAACGATCTGTTCCTCCTCCCCATTCTGTTATGGGCAATTTTGATGACAATGGAATTTGTACAGGAGTGTCACATGTAGATGGCCCTAGGTAAGAAACCTGCAAATTTCAGGACAGGTGAAGTGACTATGACAACTAAAGAATAAACTGAGGCCTTTTCCTCTTCAAGTGACACTGGAGTCAAATGCAGTAGGGTGGCATATGCCAGTGAACCATAGTGGCATTAAAAATGGCCAGCTCAGAGTTGATTAATGGAGTTCATTATACAGCCAACCTGAAAATATGCAGAAAGGAAGCAGGCTTGTTGTACACCCCTCTGGCATCACTTTTTTCATGTGGAAAGTGATAATTTGAAGAGTTCAGCATCCTCTATATGAATTAGGAAACCATGATTTTTCAGGGTTCCAGAACCCAGAGATCCCTAAGACATATCAGGCATTCTCTTTTCAACCTATCACGCTCCATATGGTGAAAACTACAATGATGAAGGTGTGGCTAGCCTATTCTTTCTGCTCAAACAATCAGGTTAGCTCTGCTCCAAATTCCAGAATAAGACTAGTGTCCCATCCACATTGTGTCCACACTACATTGTTATAGTGCCATTATTCCACTTTCAACATCCTGGGGTTTGCAGTTTAGGGAAGGGCATTTAGAATTCTCAGCCAGAGAGCTCTTTGACCTCAGTAAACTACAAACCCCACAATTCCACAGGATGTTGAAAGTATAACAGTGTAGTGCAGAAAGGCCCTATGTCTCTTCTTTGCAGGAGTGAAAGTGGCTTTGAGAGTGATCATTAGCAATGAATGGGTCACTGTAAGTAATTGCCCTTAGTCTTGATCAGCGGAATTGTCATGTGTTTTGGTTTTAGAAGATTATGTAAGATACGTTCCTCAACATTCTGTCTATGAGTGAAACACAAAGATGGTTTGTTTGCTTTTTAATGTGACAAGTAAATCGCAGAATGCAAGGGATCACACACTCCGAGCTAAAGCAAGGAAGCCTGAGAATGAATTGAGAGAGACAGAAATGTATGAATAAATTTAAACATAAATAAAGCAATAGTTCAATACTGAACAGTTGGAAAATATATTGTGGGAGGAGAGGGAAAAGGTGCAAGGAAGAGAAGGGAATATGTATTAAACCACTTAGGTTACTCAGTGTAACTCCATCCTGTCCTATAATAGGCACTTCAAACACAACCTACTCTCTAACATGACATTGTGATAAGGAAGGGTGAGACACTGCTGTATTCCATTGCTGCCTTTTTTCAATTGCCTAGAAACACCCAGAGGAGAAAATTCTGAAATACACTAGAACAAACAGTTGAGATTTACTGATCAAGGAAAAGATGTCAGCTGAGACACCCGTTTTGCAAACCCTGCAAATCACTTGGCACAGCTTGCAAAATTTCTGCAGGGCTCGTTCTTTCCCAGTGCAGACGTTTGTGCCACATGCACAATGTGCATTAGTGAGCTTATCACTGTGACCTCAACAATTGATTTAATTGGGCATCTCTGTCTCAGAGAAAGCAAATACATTTCTAGCTCAGAACTGAGATATTCTTATTCTCACCCTCACCCCACAATACCAACAGGGCCTTCTTCCCTGTCTATTCATGTATAATTTGCTTAGAGGCAAGAACAGCTTCCTGGTACATCAGCATCAGGAGGAACTAGTCATCGTTGTATCCAATCAACTTGTATTCATGTTGCCTTGCTCAAAGCACTGTTAAGCCAGGCATCCTTGACAGAAGCATCTCAGGGGATCAACTTGGGAGATCTTAGTGTCTGGATTTCAAGATCCATGAACCACTTGCATTAATGAAATTGTATAACAGTTATTTACAGTCATCTTGGACCTTCAGATAACACATTTGAGGCGCACATTAGTGAAGCAGATTCAAAGTCTTTCAAGGAAAGTTGCCAGACAGGGAGGAGGAAATTGCTATGTATGCTATGGTCATAGCAGCATCAGTCCACACAGTAAAAAATGCCTGGAGTGCAGATCACTGTAGGGGTTTGCTGCTTGAGGGTAGTGTAGAAGAGTGGAGAGAAGTAAAGCAGGAAAATATATGCATTTGGCTTTGTTATCTATAATTTGTTATCTTCTTTGTTTCTTCTATCCTCTGTCACCTGGAACTCAAATGCGATTTCTGTTAACTGCATGAAACAAAGCAAAAATTGTCTCTGTCTTTGTAAATATTATTCTTACAGGCAAGAACAAACATTTTTTTACTGTTTTTTTTTTCCTCCTTAGTGTAAGAAGATTCTCAAATAGATTGGAGGGTCCCATCCCTGAACAGGCTCAAAGACTACTCACTCAAGCTTTCTCCTGCCTCCCCCACGGCCATGTAGTGGCTCACAGAAGGGGTAGAAGCAAAGGAACAAGGGGAGCTGTATAGTCTGCACAGCACAGTGACATCACTGTGCAGAGCCTTTAAGGAATCCCCAACAGGACCCAAATGGGTTCCTGTAATCTGTTTAAAATGTTAATTACCATTTCTAGGGTTTCTGAGGAGAGGTAATCCCTCTCTTTTTTTTTTTTTTTTGGCTGTCTGGGGGTCATGGAAACTACTAGGCTGACACTACCTCAGAGGGTAGAAGACTTCCCTTCTATGGAGGTTTGTAAACAAAAGTTGGATGGCCATCTTCCAGGGGTATTCCTGGATGGCATGGCAGGTGACTGGATTAGATGGCCGATGTAGTCTTTTCCAACTCTGTGAAACTAATAGCCCTATCACACCATACCATTATAGCACTATTATTCCACTTTAATTGCCTTGGCAAAATTCTGTGGAATTCTGGGATTTCTAGTTTACTTAGGTGAAAGAATTATCTAGTTGGGAATTCTCAATGCCCCCCCCAAACTGCATATCCCAGGATTCCATAGGATGTTGCCATAGCTGTTCAAGTGGAATAATAGCACTATAACAGTATGATGTGATCAGTCCTTAAGGCCTTTTCCTCATGATGATGCTCTCACACGTTGTCCTGTCACAATCCCAACAGAACCTCTGCTGGGATGGGAGCATGTTCCCAATTCTTCTCTCTGCACACAATCAGCTGCCTGCAGAAGGGAGAGTGAGGGACATGCTCTATCCTTACGAACTGCAGCCAGTCTTCTTCCCATGCTGCAGTAGAGGAGGAAGCTGGTAGATCATGCTTCCAGCCCTTCTGCATGGTCAGCTGCAACGGAAGGCTCACACTATTGGGGGTCATTAAAGCAGTTTTTCCATCAATGATACAACCTGTGATCATGCCGGCTGGCAACACAAGAAGGGAGGGACGACAATGACATCATGCAGAAGCACCATCGCAGTCCTGCTCCTCTTGCCTCCCTGTGCTGGATGCCATCATCATGCAGAAAGGGCCTAAGGAAAATGGCCTTGTAAGGCTGTGTGCGACTTTGGGCTGTATTGCTAATCCCTGACTTACAAGGATCTTCCTAATGTATGACATTCCAAGTCTAACTTTAAACAAAATAGGAAAAGAAATAGGAGAAACAGATTCAAAGATACAAATGATTGTTCAGATATGGCATAAAGTAATGACTAAACAATTGTCTGACATATTGTCACCTATGTACCCATGTCTGTGCAAATATAAAAGCTTGTTGTTTCTAGGGATATGCTTGTTTCAATCATTTGTTCATCCAGGAGAGAATGAGTATTTTAACATACCTCTCCTTGTGGCAGATTATCTTTGAAAACTGTGTTTTCAGTGGAGAGACAAAAATCCCCCTTCCTCATTCACCGTTTGCCTACTGTTTCCCACAGCCATGTAGTGGCTGCCAGGAGAGGGAGGGGGGACAGCTGAGCAAGCAACCAAGTGAGGAGAAGCACTTGTCAACAAGTATCAGATAACCACTAATGGACCAGTCTTATCCTCCAGAACCTTATTTCTTCCTGAAGGCTTCACACACCCTTTGTCACTGTTTGTGTGTTATGCATTACCCTGTTCAATTAGCATTCTCCATAGTTTCTGAAACAGAGGAGCATGGGAGAAAGTACCTTATCTAATCTGTCAGTGCTTTCTTCACATGGAAAGTGACACATCTAAACAGGCTCCTGTTCCTGTTTGCATAGGCATGCACCACATAAGCAAGAACCCAAGAAAATCAGGAATTTTTTTGTAAAAATAGGAATCCCTCCTATTCAGATCATTTGCTTTCCTATCTGTGGAAAGTGATGGCAGAGGAGTTTGGACTAGGTGCGCTCCTGCTCCCATGTTGAAGAAAAGATAGTGGTTTATGATTCAACACAGCTCAATTGAAGGAACCATCACGTGAATGCTGTGAAATGGCCCCACAGTCCTGACTCTGTTCCCATCATTAGGCATACCCAGCTGAGCTTCAGCTGTGGTTAAGAAGACTATGCACAGCTTCACATGTAGACTTCAAAACGATTGAAATATGAGGATAATTGGGTGTCCCAAGTGCATGGATATCTGTGCAAAAACAGTTGCAATTGTTGAGGCTTGTTGACTGCAGATGACTATGCTATTACATGGGCCCAGGATTTCTGAAAATTTCACAGAATCATCAGTAAATCTCAGAAACTGCCTATGAGCAGAGTTTGGGAAAGTTAGGTTTTTGGGTTTTATTTTTGTTTTGTTTTGGACGATACCTCTCAGAATACCCCAGCCAGCATGGCCATGTGAAGGGGCTCTTGTGTTAATTACTAGTGTAGAAAGAATGCACTTTGCATGCTCACAGCAAGGTGTGATATGGAGACCAAGAAAAGATTTGGTTTGCAGGGTAAAGCTATCCCAGACTGAAGGCAGTCATTTATTCTGAAGACAGTCAAGAGCGACTTTGTAAATCCTCACAGAGACTATTAAGAAAACTTGCTTAATGAAGCAGAAGGGTGAGTACAGATTTGGTGTTCTAAATATCAGTTGAATTGCCAATATACCACAGAGAAGGGAATATGCAAATATTAAAGGCTGTCAGCCAATTAAAGATTTATTTTTTTAAAAAAAAGTTAACTGTGTCCAACCCTTAAACAATTGATCATTTAACTGATTGATTTAATTTAAATAAATGTATATTTTGCAACACTTCACTGAAGGTAACCTTTTGAAGATCCCAAAGGAACAGTTCGAAGCTTCTGTTAAATATCACAGCTTACAAAATTTGCAACTACTGTTATAAGCAGGAACATTTATCTCCTTATTATGATCCTAGGAAATATTTGGAGATATAATATTAGTGAGAAATTAAAGCCTTAGCCAAAGCATCATCTTCATCATCCAAGAAAGTGCTTCAATCCTATACACACTTTACCTGGCAGTAACAACCACCAAACTCAATGGCTCTTATATCTAAATAGACAGATATACACCAGTTTGTGAGAGAAACCATTTGATTTGCGGTCCTTACAAACATGAAAAGCCAATGAAACAGTCACTTCTCCTCTGACTCACAGATTTATTGACACATGTATCTTTCTGGACATGTTCTTCTGCAATAGGGCAGTGATTCCCAGGAGACAAACTGGGTTGCATTGGTAAGGTATATTACTGAATAATATTGCAAATTTTTATTATTTATTGCAAGGTTTGGTAATATTGCAATGGTTTTTTTTAATCCGTTTGAATAACAATGGAATAAAAGGTGGTGAAAACAATTTTTATTTTGTTTTGTTTTGCATTTTATTTTATTTTACATACACCCCACCTTACTCTTCTCATGGGAACTTTCTCGTCCTCTTCTATCTAACTATTGAGGTACATCTATTAGAATCTCTCATTTAGAGGAACTCAGCCGTAGACTAGGGTTTGTCTGTGTGGATCATTCCAATATATGGCTTACAGAATGTTGGAGGTAACTGAATCTATCCTTTGAGCTACCATGTGTTTTTAATCTGGCTTCATTCCATCTGTGTTCATTTTTCTTTGATTTGGATGCATCTCCACTCTAAAGTGCCATGCCCAAAATGTAGCAGAGATTGCTCCCACAGCTTTGGAAGTGTACCCAGCAGCAGAGAATATCTTTAGCAGCAATGCACTGTAGCCAGGAAAAACTCACCCACGCCAATTGTTCTCTTCCATCAAGGAGGCAATTTATTCTTCAGTTACAATGTGTACATATTTACAAGAATCTCCAGAAGGCATTCCAGCATCCCTCTGCTTGCTCTTTCTGACAGAGCCTCCAGCAGACACATCAGGCACCGTGTGCAACTTGTTGGCTAGCTCTCAGCTATATTTATACTCACACTAGCTGGTGCAATCTTGCCAACCTTTGCATTCTCCTCACACCTGATGCAACCTTCTCCCCTGGTTGCTCATCGGCATGACTCAGCATGACTCAGCTCAAGTCATATGGCTCTCCACAGGTGCACTTAACGACCCACATCACAAAGTATTTTCTACAGGTTTGGTCCAACCTTTTCTTGACATAAAGTACCTTGGCCTTATTTTCAGGGAACTCCCCATTCCTCATGGCATAGCCCATCCAATGCAGCAGGTGGATCCATGCTATGGTGTAGCATTTTCCATGGTCATGAGAAACAGTGGAATCTGTTTAACTATCCCAGTTACAAGTGCCAAATCTTTATTTCTTATTTATTCTGTTTGCTGAGCTGCTGTTTCTGCGTAACCTTGAACAATTGCCTAGCTTCTTGTAGGTTGTAAACTATAACCCATTCTGATTAAATACAGAAGTTTGACTTGAAGGAGACACTTCAATTGTGTCCAAGATCTTTTTGTCCTAACTAAGAAAGTAAAAAATGAAAAAAAACTCTGTGTCTAGATACTAGATAATGATGCATATATTTCAAAATTAGGAGGGAAATCAGAGAAAGGAATTTGGTCCAGAGAGAAGACAACATTCTTTCTAACTGTCAAGGTCAGAGACCCGGGCAGCGAGCCAGCACAGAGAAGGGAGTGGGAGAGCTAGGAGAGTCCTGTCGGGAGGAGTCAAACAAGCAACTACTCAGAGGAAGTCCATTTACCTAAGCCAGAGCGAAAAGCGAAAAGCATAGTCAGAGTTCCAAAAGCCAGGGGTCTGGAGACAAGAGATCAATCCAAAGTATCAGAATACTGGAAGCAAGGAACAGGCAAGGAGAGGGCTTGTAGAAAGTTTGTCACAAGTAAAGGGAAGCTTCCAGGCAGGCAGTTATATAGCCCCAGGCAGAGGTGTGGCTAGTCACTGTTTCTTGAACTTAATCAAGGAAGCCTCCCTTTGCTCAGCTCTCTTGAGTCTCTGCCTTGTTTGTGGGCTGACTGGCACAGGCTTCAAACCATCTTCAGAATCGGATCCCTCTTGCCCTAAAGGAGCAGGCAGAGGAACGTCCGAGCCTGCTTGGTCCATGGCAGCAGGGGGACCTCTTGAGCTGCAGGACTCATCTCCAGCCAGAGCCACAGGGACCAACAGCTGCTGCTCGTCATCAGCAGCTCTGACAGGGGCTTCAGTTATCACACTGACAACCCAAACAGGATTATATGTCAAGGATGTTTACACTTCTGAAGAGATCCATGATTAAATTCCTGGAAGGCGGATTCAGAGCATCTGGGTAAAAATTAAGGGAGAGAAACAACAGTTATGTCACTGTGGAGATCTACTACAGAACCCCAAACCAGATTGAGGACTTGGATGATACCTTCCTGGAATGGATGAGAGAACTTTCAGAAAGGAGAGATGTAGTAGCAGTGGTGGTTTTCAACCATCTTGATATTTGTCAAAGTCAAACTCTTCCAACAATATAAGGTCTGACAAATTCCTCGCTTGCCTTGCAGAAAATTTCATGGTCCAGAAGGTAGAAGAGGCAATAAAGGGATCCGTATTTAGATCTGATCCTGATCTGATCCGTATTTAGATCTGATCCTAAGAGATGTCATGGTCAATAGAATGGAAATGGTGGGATCCATGTTCTCCTGGGACCTTTCTGCTCTATACTGTTATAGTGCTATTACTCCACTTTCAACATCCTGTGGAATTCTGGGGTTTGTAGTTTACTGAGGTCAAAGAGCTCTCTGGCTGAGAATTCTAAATGCCTCTCCTTAAACTACATAGTCCAACACTCAAACTACTACACCCTGCTGGCAATCATAGCACTGTGGCTGCCCCCCAAATATTAAAATTAAATTCAATACTGCATGGTAGTGACTGGACAAGAAATTAATGTTATGTAGTTACTTCTCTTTCTCCCCCTGCTCTGTGCAACACACACTAGTTTATCAACTCGGGGCTTCTGGACCCATGCTGTGTCCAGAAAGTAGCAAAATTGAGGATGATGGTGACAGCAAAACATTCTACATCATAGTGCTTGGCCATGTTTACACCCTCCAGCCTGTTGATTGCTCCCGCCCCTGCTTTTAAATCAAGAATAATTTGACCTTGATCTTTCTGTAAAGTAGAAGTGGAGGCAGGGAGAGGGCAGAGAGAGTTGTTGTATTGAGAAACACGATAGGAACCAAGATGGGGAGAATGTATGTTATTTCTAGGAGAGGAAATACTGAACAGATTGTACCATCAGTGACAGGACTTCATTTCCCCCTGTTTGGATTGCAATTATATTGGAAAGAAGCAAAAATTTAGCTACTGGTAAAAACCTCAACCCAAACTCACATCTTCTTTCTCTTCAAAAATTCTTCTTCACTCCATTTTTTCATGTTTGTTTTGTATTCCTACAATATTGTATACCTGGTTCTAAGACACATAAAACAACAAGAATAACTTGAGCTTATTTAATTTTCTTAGCTGTCCTTGCAACAGCCTTTATTTTAATTTTCAACCCTGTTGCTGCTGCTTCATCCAATACAAGAAATTTTCAAAACTCTAAATCTGAAGGCTAAATTTGTTCAGATATTAAATTTCCCCCTATTGAATTCTCTTTATCAAATCAGTTTCAGAACAAAGTTTGGAGGTGTTCCAACCAATCTTGGATGAAGTTGGATTCCCCCTCACTGTTTTCTTGGCCCAGGGTGCTTCTGGATTCATCCTTCCAAATGACAGTCAAGACAGATGTGATGGCCAGAAGTGGCTATTATCAGCTTTGGTTGTTACCCCAGCTGCGTGCCTTCTTAGAGCTGGAGGATATACAGATGCTAGTGCATGTGCCAGTAACCTCAAGGGTAGACTTCTGCAACGCACTGTATGTTGGGCTACCTCTGAAAATCCAATAATTTCAAAGCATGGCAGCCATATTGATTAATGGTACACCTAAAAGTGATCACATTATCCCAGTATTAAATTCACCCCACTGGCTGCCAATTAGGGCCTTTCCGCACTACATTGTTATAGCACTATTATTCCACTTCTGACATCCTATGGAATCCTGGGGTTTGCAGTTTAGGGAGCTGCATTTAGAATTCTCAGCCAGAGAGCTCTTTGGCCTTAGTAAAGTACAAACCCCAGAATTCCACAGGATGTTGAAAGTGGAATAGTAGCACTATAACAGCATAGTATGGAAAGGCCCTTATAATTCCAAGCAATGTACAAAGCCTTGCTTGCTACCTTTAAAGCAGCACTTGGTTTGGATTCAGATTACCTACGAGATCATCTTCTCCCACATAATCTGCCTCATACACCCAGGTCCTCTGGGGACATTTACTCCAGTCAGCCAGGACTAGGCTGACAACTGTAACCCATAGGACTTTTTCTTCAGCTTTCTCCAGAATGTGTTATGATCTGCAGGAAGAAATTCCACAGCTGGATATGCTGTCTCAATTTAAAACAGCACTGAATACTGATTTCTTCCAGTAGGCCTCTCCAGATGACTTTTAAATTATGAATTTTAATATGTATTTGTTTTGTATGTTCTTTAAACTGCTATCATGTGTTTTTAACTGACGCATATGTTCTAACTGATGTCTTGTGTCGTATTTCAATTTGTTGTTGTTCCCCGTCTTGATCATAGGGAAAGGCAAGTAATAAGTAAATAAATAAATATATATATCTTAGTCTTTATTTTTATTTTCTGCTCAACTTGTTTAGGTCCTTGTACATTTTGTTTTTTCAATTTAAACTATATATTTTTCCTCAGATCCAACTGCTGATCCTTCTGCTCACTTCCTTTTTTTATATGTAGTTACCGTTTTTAAATTTAAAATCAGATTTACTGTCTCTTCATTCCAATATCTCTTCCAAACATTCCCCCCAGTCAAACATTTCCCCCTCTCTACCATTCATTTTCCAAATTAAGCTGTCCTCTGAGTTCTTAAATTATTTTGCTAATATTGCTGTAATTGGTTCAATGAAAAATTTTTCCACCCTTGATGATTAATGTCTGTTAAATGTGCTGTAACTTTCCTGCTTCAATGCAGTTTATTCCAAAACACTCTAATTGCTAGGCCTTCTTCCCATACTTTCTATTAGGCTTTTGTGATATGCTTACATTATTATTTTATGAAATAATATACAATGTAATCAAATATATGAAATGAAAATTCATTCAAGAATCATTCATAATTCATATCAGTAAATTAATGTTACCTGGTTAATAAATGTAATCCAACTAAATTACATTTCATTCATCCTTAAATGTTCAAAACTAAATATATGAGATACAAATATGTGTAATCAACTAGACAAGAATCATTCTCATGATTCTTATCTTTTCAAAATAATGCTCCCAATTATCCATTTGTCAGAGGAAAGTAAGAGATTCAAAAGTCTTGATAATAATTCTTCAACAATCTAATAAAAATTCATTCAAAATTCAATCAGTAGTTCAGTTTCTTCAGGGATTCAATTAAAAGGTATTTCAGTAATCAAGATACTGAAAGTCTTTCAAAGTTCCTTGAAGTCTTATTATACTTTACTCACATGTAAAGTTCTAGGTGATTTAAAGCTGAGTCAGAGGCACTTTTTGCACAGCATTTTCCACGCGAAAGGGCGCCTGGAGCGTCATGCAATTGTGAGGAGTGATCTGCATGACGCACTCACAATCACGCAACGCTCCAGGGGCCAGCAGGCATTGATCACTCATCTTTTCATTTTCGGCTAGAAGCTGAAAATGGTGCGAGATCACACATTGCTCCCTGGCCCCGCATGCACTTACCTGGTGTGTGGAGCCTCCAGAGCCACACCGGTTGCTCTTTCTGCCCCAGCACAGCCTGGGAAGGTCCCAGCTGCACTGCGGAAGGAAGAGGCAGGGCTCTCACGTGAGCAGGCAGCTCTTGTGGAGCCAAAGGACCTCGGATGCGACAGCCTCTCACCAGAGGCTGCTCACACGATCCCCGCACCCCAGCGCTGGAAGAAGGTGAGGTGCAGAAAGGGCCAGAGTTCCCATCTATCAGAGCTAACAAGCAATTTTTCTGAAATGTTCCAAACACAAGTGTAGCTGAAGAGACTACAGTAAGGAAGAAAATGGTGGAAAAAAATGAAGTAAAGACAAACTAAGTGTTTGTCTGCATCTATGACATGGAAAACACATTCAGTCACATATGCTGAATCATATGAGGTCAGGATCTCAGTTTTTTTCAAGAAAAATAAAATCCACTCTGGGCAGCAAGCTATTCCCACAAGAAATATACCTGAAAGGTGGAAGCTTCATTTGATGTATCATGTAGTTCCTTCCTGACGGTAAGTTGCCATCATTGTAGCATATTCTTTGGAAAGTCAGGTCAGTATATTTCACCAGAAGAGGCCTGGTGAAAAATATTTCTTCCATAACACCTCACTGAACAGCCTTAAATGCACTTGATTTGGAATGCTCCTAGGTAGGAGGAGGAAGCAGATGAAGAACTCTTCTCAAGTTCTTCTGTAGATAATATAACAATATTTATTTCCCTATCTTCCCAAATACCTCCTTATTTTACCCCCACCAACAAGTTTCTGAGGTAGAATATGGGAATGAAATCATAATACTGGAAGGGGCCTTGAAAATGATTTTGTCCAATTCACTACTAGTACAAGAAATCCACTGCTACAGGATGCCTTAAGAAGAAAGCTAGTGATGGTCCAAGGATATCCAGTGAGCTTTATGGCTGAGCAAGGATTTAGACCCAAGCTTCCCTAATCTAGAACACTTAAACCAAAGTGCCAGCCGTCACCTTTAAATGTCTAATAGCTATTCACTTCTCTTAATACACAAGCTACAGCTGATAAGAGCATGAGAGAGGATATTTTCTGTAGTGGTATCCAAACTATAGAACTTTGTTGCCTTTGGAGAATTCTTTGTTTCATGTATTGCCAGTTTTCTGCTACCACTTCAACCTGTTTCTTTCCTGGCAACTGTTCAATATATCCACTATATGGGTTTTCTGTTTCTTGGTCCTGACATTTTTATCTTCAGTTTCATTGTTTATTGCTGGACATACATGGATTTTATGGATTAGTTTTTTATCTTTAATAAATTGTGGATTTACTATTGCTTTCTTGTTACATTTTATATTTAGGAATGTTGTGAAAACTGTGTATTTATTTATTGAATTTTTAAATGCATGATAGATTGAAGTATACAAGTGGGGTTCTTGGTTACATATTGTAATATTCTAATACAACAAAACAAAAAAATGAAAATACAAGAAGAAAAAAATATAGAAACTTATGATGGACATTGTGAAAGTTTGAACATGGTAAATATCCCATTTGAATTTTTGCAAGACTTATCTTTGGGAAGGAAGAGATATCTTTGGTACTTTGAGAAGGGAAAGTTCTAGTGTCTGAATCCAACAGGAAGAGCCTTAATCTCTTTCAGAAATGAAGAAAGAAGAGAGCAACAGGACATCTCTTTTTTAAAATTAGGTCTAGGGATGTAAATCTTCATCAATTTTCTTCCTGAAGGAAGCAACCAGTAATTTTAGCAATTTCCTTCCCGTTAAAGATAAAGTCTTCAAAAATTGTGCAGTTTTTAACAAGTACTCAAAATTTGGGATTTATTCTGCACAAAATTTGTACATGATTGTTTTGTGGACAAAACAGCATTTTCCAGAGAGGCAACAGCATTTTCCACACAGAAAATAAGGGACAGAGATATTAAAACAAGCATGTGCAATTTTTGCATAGAATAAGTTCTGAACTATGAAGGTTCTCATCAGTCCAGAATTCTTCTGGTCAACATTTCTTGTCCCTTGGGGGAAAAAAATGATTTTGACTATTTTTTTAAAAAAATATATTATTTCCATCCGTACATATAAGCTGATCTGAATATCTCCATTCTAGAGGTACAGATGGATACAGTACAAGTATTCATGGAAATAAATAAATAAATAAATAGGCAAATGCTCTCAACCCTGCTTCATTATCAGATTGTAAGTAATCCCAAAGACTACAGGCAAGCAAACTAACCCTGTTTCATCTTGTAATATCCATCCTGTAGTATCAACTGGGGTGGTAGAAGATAATCTTCCAATAAAATCAGGCTCATTTTCTCCTATTAGCATGCATTGTTTGTTGTTGTTGTGAGCCTTCATGTCATTTCTGACTTATTGTGACTATAAGGTGATACTTTCACAGAGTTTTCTGGGACTGAGAGTGTGTGATGTGCCCAAGGTCATCCTGTGGGTTTCCACAGGGAATTAAATTCCCTGGGAATTAAACCTGGTTTCTAGGGTCATAATCCAATACTTAAACCACTATACCACCTTACTTTAATCCACATTACGGGACTGAACTCAAATATAAGTTTCTGTTTCATGTAGATGGTACATTAACTATTCATATTTGCAATTTTTTTTTACTTCTGGATTATGCAATATTTTCTGAAACTTTCTTCTCTAATTAAATTTCCCTGGTGAATTAATGACAAATTATCCAGCAACAACAAAGATAACGAGAGGTATGGAGAACAAAACATGTGAGGAATGGTTGAAGTAGCTTGGCAAGTTCATCTCATTGAAGAGAAGACTGATGGGTGACATGATTGCATGATTCCACTCTTTAAATACCTCAATGGCTATCAAAGTCAGTAGGTGACAGGCTTGTTCTCTGTTGCTCCAGACGATAAGACCAGGTCTGGTTTGAAGGTAACTGGAGAGTAGATTTTGACTGAACATTAGAAGGAACTTCTTGACAGTAGGAGTGATTTGGCAATGGAACCAATTGCCCAGACAGGTGGTGGGATCTCATTTTCTGGACATCTTCAGAAAGAGGCTTCACAGCTATCTGCTCCTGATGCTTTAGCCAGAGATCCTGCACTGAGGAGGCAGTTGGACTCAATGGTCAATGAGGCCCCTTCCAGGTCTATGATTCTGTGATTCTATGATTCTATGATTCTATTCCCTGATCTACTTAGGATTTTTGAAGAAAACAACTTTCTCCTTTAGCTAGTAAACTGTGGGAACCAAACTTTATTGGTCTTTATTTCTCAGTAGATCATCCATTTGTTAAGGTAAAGTGTTTTCATTCTAGCTCGAAAAGATAAAGCCCAAAGTGCAATTTGGAATGGTCAGTCTTGTTTAAAACCACAAACACACACACAGAGACACACTCACACACACACACAGGCTTCCTTGCTGAATGTCCCCTGGAACAGATATGAACTGTTCTGAAAACACAAGATAAAAATGTTATATAGAATTCATTTTCCTTGTGGCCTATAAATACATGATGACATGATTTGAGGGGGTGAAAGGTGGAAGTGAACAGAAGAACCCTTTCTCCTTCAAATGTATTTACCTTGTGCAAAATTACTTCAGATCCTAAAATCTGGCCATCAGAATCAGCTCAGACTTTAAAACAGACACATGGTACAGTTGTCTCAGGTGCTTCTGATATATATGTTCCAAAGTGACATCACTTTTAACCATCACTTAAAAAAAAAAGGCTGCACAGCTTCATCCCAGTAAGAATTAATTATTAGAGCATTTTTGAATGGATCATCCTCACAAATAATCTGACCTGCTATAAATCCAAGCCATTTCTGCACTACACTGTTACAGTGCTAGTATTCCACTTTCAACATCTTATGGAAACCTGGGGTTTGCAGTTTAGGGAGGGGCCTTTAGAATTCTCAACCAGAAAGCTCTTTGACCTCAATAAACTACAAACCCCAGAATTCCACAGGATGTTGAAGGTGGAATAATAGCACTATATCAGTGTAGTGTAGAAACGGTATCAGTCTTGATCACATTAGAACAAGTTATATCAGTTGTCTCTTAGAGTGCATTTGTGTAGCTGCTTTCTGCCTTTCTGCATTGACATTTGCACACTCAGATATGAGACTCATGCAATCCAAATCAAACAAAGTGTGTTCACAGCCCACAATATTCACCTTCATGGCATTTGGAAGAGGGATAAATTTGGACCAGAATTCTGAGTGCCTTCCTTGTGGATTGTTCATTTCTGCTTTTCCAGAATATTTTGGTATTAAAACAGAAGCAGAAATCTTAAATGTAAGATAAGCAGTGGCGGAGCTTGGAGTGTGTGGAGGGGGGAGAGGGGGAGGGGTTACAGCATGAGGGCGTGGCCACTGTGTGAAGGGGTGTGGTTGTGGTGCGTGGGGACATGGCTAGGGCGTGCAGGGGCATGTCTACGGGCCAGGATGCCCCAGAAACTTTGCCACCCAGGGCGAATCGCCCCCTCACCCCCACATCCCTACAAGACTGAAAATAAGCTCATTTTAGTCAGTGGCGGTTTGTCGTTCCTATATCTCTGAACTGGTGAATCTACTCTGGGGTTTAGCCTCAAAGGAACTATCCAAATATATTAACATATTTTGAGGCTAGGATTCAATAGTTTGCACAGCTGTTTTGAAGTTGAGGCTAAAACCCAAAACAGAACCATGGCCATACCCACATGGAAACTGCCAGCTGCAATTGCTCTGAATGGAGAACGTGAATGGTGAAATACATGTTATATTTTAAAACCATGCTACTTTGATTGCCTTTTCAAAATTCTAAAATTGAGTACAACTGTGTTTTGTTTTTGTTTTTTCCTTTGTATCTCCTTTGTATCTCAGCCAGCACAACGTAGTGGTTTGAGCTCTGGAGAAGATGCTTCAATTCCCACTTGGCCATGGTCACCCCAGGTGACCTTGGGCAAGCCACATACACTCTCATCCTCAGGGGAAGGCAAAGGCAAACCCCTTCTGAACAAATCTTGCCAAGAAAACCCCATGATAGGTTTGCCCTCGGTTGCCATAAGTTGGAAATGACTTGCAGGCACAGAACAATAAACCAATCACTCTTGTGTCTTTCCTCTAGTGTGACAGAAAGGGAAAGCACCCATCTAGAACAATTTTGTTGTAGTCAGCAGACAAAAGTTTTAAAAAGCTCCTCCCCTTTCTAAATGTAGCCTTTCTAAGCTGCTTTTGATTTTTAAAAAAGACAAGGGAAAGAGACATAGAATACTGTATCCTGTAACTGTCTTCTTGTTTTTACATTTCATGTCCAAGATAGTTTGCTGAGTCGTCTGGCAGTCCAAAATCACTAGCTATTTTGGAAAGGGAGTTTTTTAAAGGTCAAAAAAAGTAACTTTTACAAGCCCTGGTCACAAATCCACTTTCATATCAGTATTAGCAAGAGGAGAAATAACCAACATTCACTTTGAGTTTTGGATGACCTGAGGTGATCTCCCAGAAGGACTGGATCAACCTAAGCCAGCCTGAACAATAATTCAGATTAGCTGAATAAATATAAACCTACAGCTATCAAAAGTATGAGAACAAAACTCCTTCCATTTCTGGAGTGGTTCCCAACATGAAAATGCCTGCAGAATTATTTTAAAACATCTTGGTTATACATGCTTAGAACAAATGTAGTTCGTGCTGATGTCATTTACCTAGACGGGCTCAAGGTTATGCATTCAGATGAATAACAAGGACTGTGTGATAAGAAGACAGCACGAATATATTGAAAAGATAATAATAAAAAAGAATGGGTATCTTTTTTTTAATGTTAAGCACTAGCTGATCTCCCAGCTAAATCCCTGGAATTAATGATATACTTTTTTCATTTGCACTCTCAGTTCTGAAATATCCATAAGGAGATTATTTGTTTTATGAAAAAGTGGGAAATAATCTCTTTTTTTTCCCAGCGAAGATGTTGTATTGGCCATAATAGTATCAAAGAGACTGGAGATGAATAGAAATAAGGAAAGATATTTAGTCTAATAATGCCTTTTGAGAATAAAACGGAATATGAAAATTCTGGACAGAATCTATAGGAAATTAGGAATATCTAACTGAATGAAGATTTTGTTGTTGCTGCTGTTGTTATTGTTGTGTGCCTTGAAGTAATTTCTGACCTATGGCAACCTTAAGGTGACCCTATCATGGGATTTTCTTGGCAAGATTTATTCAGACAGGGTTTTGCCTTTGTCTTTGCCTTCCACTAAGGCTGAGAGTGTGTGACTTACCCAAGGTCACTCAGGGGGTTTCCATGGCCAAGTGGGGAACCGAACCCTGGTTTCCAAAGTCATAGAGTAAGGCTCACACCACTGCACCACACTGGTTCCCTGAAGATAGAACATGCACCTGTATTCTGTTGCTTCCAGTGAGAACTAAATATCATTAAGTTTTTCTATGAATGTTACCAAAATCATAGTAGTGTGGTCCAGTAATGAGTTATTTTAATCAGGCCAGCTTATGATGAAATTATGGTGAGCTCTATTGAATTATGATGATGAGCTTATGATGAGCTCTATTGGAATTTGGCATTCAGTGGGAAGGAGAAGATAAGTGTAGCCAGACACTCATCTTAGATTTTAAAAAAGCGGACTTCTGTAAACTTAGGGAGCTGCTGGTTAGAATTCTGTGGTCAAGAATAGTGAAAGGGAAAGGAGTTCAGGAGGCAGGAGAGTTCCTTAAGAGGGAGATACTGAAGGCACAGTCTAAAACTGTGCCAATAAGGAGGAAAAATGGAAGGCATCTGAAGAAACCAGAATGGTTGACTAAAGAACTCTCAGCTGAGCTAAGTGTTAAGAGAAATGTGTACAGGAAATGGAAGAGGGGGGAAACCACCAAAGAAGAATTTAAGCAAGTAGCTAGGAGATGTAGGGAGGAGGTCAGAAAGGCTAAAGCACAGAACGAACTTAGGCTGGCCAGAGACATTAAAAACAATAAAAAGGGCTTTTTTAAATATGTCCATAGCAAAAGGAAAAAGAAGGAGACAATAGGGTCGCTGCGCAGAGAAGATGGTGAATTACTAACAGGGGGAAGAAAAAAGGCAGAACTACTTGACACCTTCTTTGCCTCAGTTTTTTCCCAGAAGGATACAAGCACTCAACCTGGCAGTTGGGGAGCAGGGGAGGAAGCAGGGGAAATGAGGCACATAATAGGTAGAGAGGTAGTACAGGAATACCTGGCCACACTGGATGAATTCAAGTCTCCAGGGTCAGATGAATGGCATCCTAGGATATTAAAAGAACTGGTAGAGGTCATTTCGGAACTGCTTGCTATAATCTTTGAAAAATCTTGGAGGACAGGAGAAGTTCCAGCAGACTGGAAGAGGGCAAATGTTGTTCCCATCTTCAAGAAGGGGAAAAAAGAGGACCCAAATAATTATCGCCCAGTCAGCCTGACGTCAGTACCCGGAAAGATCCTGGAGCAGATCATTAAGCAGTCAGTTTCTAATCACTTAGAAAGCAATGCGGTAATCATGAGAAGTCAACATGGATTTCTCAAAAATAAGTCATGCCAGACTAATCTTATCTCTTTTTATGATGGAGTTACTGGCTTGATGGATGAGGGGAATGCTGTGGATGTAGCATTTCTCAATTTCAGTAAGGCCTCTGACAAAGTTCCCCATGACATTCTTGTAAAGAAGCTAGTAAAATGCGGGCTGGACAGGGCAAATGTTAGTTGGATTTGTAACTGGTTGACCGACCGAACCCAAAGGGTGATCACGAATGGCTGCTTGTCATCCTGGAGAGAAGTGACTAGTGGGGTGCCGCAAGGTTCTGTCCTGGGCCCAGTGCTGTTCAACATTTTTATCAACGACTTGGATGAAAGAATAGAGGGCATGCTCATCAAATTTGCAGATGACACCAAATTGGGAGGGGTTGCTAATACGCCAGAGGACAGGATCAAAATTCAAAATGACCTGGATAGATTGGAGAGCTGAGCCAAAGCTAACAAAATGAAATTCAACAGAGAGAAGTGTAAGGTCCTACACTTAGGTAGAAAAAATGGAATACGGAAATATAGGATGGGGGACACGTGGCTGGATAGCAGTACGTGTGAACGGGATCTAGGAGTTTTAATAGACCACAAGCTGAACATGAGTCAGCAGTGTGATGCAGTAGCCAAGAAAACCAATGCAATTCTCGGCTGCATCAATAGGAGTATGGTGTCTAGATCGAGGGAGGTACTGGTACCACTCTACTCTGCTTTGGTTAGACCTCATCTTGAATACTGTGTCCAGTTCTGGGCACCCCAATTCAAGAAAGACATGGTCAGGCTGGAGCAAGTCCACAGGAGGGCAACCAAAATGGTGAGCGGCCTGGAAGCCATACCCTATGAGGATAGACTTAGAGAGCTGGGTATGTTCAGTCTGCAGAAGAGGAGGTTAAGAGGGGACATGATAGCCATGTTTAAATATTTGAAGGGATGCCATGTAGAGGAAGGAGAGGGCTTGTTTTCTGCCGCTCCAGAGACCAGGACAAGGAGCAATGGATTCAAGCTGCAGGAAAGGAGATTCTACCCGAACCTCAGGAAGAACTTCCTGACAGTCAGGGCTGTCCGGCAGTGGAATATGCTGCGTCGGAGTGTGGTGGAGTCTCCTTCTTTGGACGTTTTTAAGCAAAGGCTAGATGGCCATCTGTCGGGAGTGCTTTGAGGGTGTTCCTGCATGGCAGGGGGTTGGACTGGATGGACCATGTGGTCTCTTCCAACTCTACATTTCTATAATTCTATGATTCTATGAAATCATTTTAGTGCTTAATGGAAAATGTCTGAGCAAGAATAATGCCATCAGAGAGTTGCAAGAGACCACAAGGGAAATTCTGTCCAACCCCCTGCCGTGCAACAATACACAATCAAAACACTCCTGATGGATGGCCAGGTAGTAGCCATCAGGATAAACCCTAGGGCCAAAAAGCAGCATTGCCATGTGATCTCATAATCAAGACTACAATGTAACATATCTTGTGGGCACACAATGATGTCTGTGATAGACCTGGTCATGAGGAATGTAGCTTTCCAAGTTTTAGATGCAAATCTTGTGTACTTTTCAAGCTGGCAGTAGCCCTATTCATGCATTGGGTCAACATGAAGATGTGAAGTGTGGAGAAATGACATGTACATGTGGGCCTCAACCTAAATGTCCCCATGAACTTTAGGTCCACTTCTGATCTTCCCTCCTTCAGCATAAAGATCTGAAAGGATGGGATTAACCGGCTTCTAAGTGGCTAAACGCATCTTCCTGATCTTAAACTATGATCTATCAAATGCATCTTAAACTATCAGGATTCTCAAGTGTGATGAATATTCTACATTTGTTCAGTTGAGCATTTGGAACCTTCTAACCTTTCCTTAACATAGGAAGGTCAGAAGAAGGTCAGAGGTGAAACCAGTGTGCAGAAATCACTGAAGGAAGGATGAGTATATGTTTGAGACTGACGCTCACATTTTTTAGACCCACAAAAAAGCAATCATACTTACACATCAATAAGAATGACATTTTAATGACGTCTTCAAATAATAGGGTCTGTACATTGGAAGAAAAGTTGGAAAAGAATGGTGTTGAATCTTAAGCCATTTCCACATGGTGTTTCTGTCTTGTTATGGGGATGCATTGCTGCTGGTCCATGAATCATCCTTTTGCATGAAAACATCACAGTCCTGCTGCCAACACATCCCCTCCCATTGCAACTGAGGGATATTCCACTATCAGAAGAAATCCAGTAATGGCCCCCAATTATGTGATGCTCCCCTCACCAGTGGCTGTGTGGAACTGGTGGAAGTGTGATCTAAGCACTTCCTTCCCAGTGCAGCATGGGAAGTGGCTATCTGCACTGTGGAAGGAAGGAGCATGTCCCTCATGCGACTCTGTTGCAGGCAGCTGACCAGGTGCAGAAGGGAGTATTCAGGCAGTGGCACTGCTTGGATTATAATGGGACAATGATGGGAAATGGTAAGATGCAGAAAGGGGTCTACAGTCTCAACAAAAGTCATGTTTCCCATAACTCCTCAGATTTTTTATGGAAATAAACATACCTTGCCATTCAGTTCTGCACATTAGCCAGTCTCACAGGGCATCCTGGAGGAAAACAGTGTCGAAAAAGCAATGTCCACATTTTTTTTTCAAAAAAAAGATCTGTATCAAAAAAGTATCAAAAACTGGGTAGAATAGAAGAAAAGTACGCACAAACCTAGTTTGGTCAATAAGGGAAATTTCTACATCAGGCAGCATGGATAAATAAATGTGCAAATTGTAGAAAGTTCCTAAAACATGTATGGATTTCAATGCAGGAAGAAGAAAATAAAGTCTTGCAACCTAGTAAGAAACAAAGAGAAGAGGAAAATACAAGTGGGACGTGGAGAAACTCAAGAGAATAAAGACTGAAAAATTTTCACATTCCTCATTGGAACCTACAAGTGGGAATGCAGAATATTCTCACTGGAATGATGTGGGGTGATAGAAACTGGTGATGACTTTTACAGTTTCATATCTTTGTAGCTCCATACTGATAGAAAAGTGCCGAGCCAGGTGGCTACACTCACTGCCATCTTTATTGCTATACAATGTGTCTGGGCACAAAGATAGCAGCACTTGGGGAAATCAAGACTGCAGCAACTCTGGTTTAGTTCTATGAGAAATGAGGCATAAAAATAAGCATATAAAGTAAAGGACAAACACATTAATGGATACCAGAATCAGCTCCAATGTGATCTTCCACAGTGTGTGGGTTGCAGAATTTTTCCCACCATGCCAGGTGCTGACACAAAGCTTGAGCTGAAGTAAGCTGTGCTACCAAAAACAACAAAACATGAGAGACCATAAATTGCATTTGAATCAAGATCAGAACAAAGTATGGAGATTTAAAAAAAAAAACTGGTGTCAGGATTTAGATTCTGTCCACGCTAGGCAAAACTGCAGAAACACAAATTATACACACTGATGAGTATGGACGATGATGAAAGAGATGAGCAAAAGTTCTGCTTTCCAATGTCTGTGTTTAAGTCTAAGAGCTAACATATGTGTTATTAATTTTGACTGATAATAAGCTGTTAAGGTGTCATGTTAAATTAATTATAATATACCGAAGATATATAATGAGGAAGAAAAGGTCTGCAAGCATACGTAGTAAAAATGATTATCTATGGCAATTTTTGATGATTCATCATTATGCAGTGTATCACTGGATTTGGGATGTATAATTTCAGCGGTGCTTACTTCAATAAGGAGAGGTAGGATTCTGTTCCATCCTTTACTTCCTATTCATGTCAACACTAATACAGGTCTAATGGGATATTGTTAGACGTGTAACAATTTACTATGACCATTTCCACACTAGACTGTTATAGTGCTATTATTCCACTTTCAACATCCTGTGGAATCCTGGGGTTGCAGTTTAGGGAGGGGCTGGCTGGCAATTCAGGCTGAGGTTCTGAACATACTTACCTGGAAATAAGCAGGTAAGCAGTGAAAGCAATAGAATGTATCTTTCAGTATATGCATATACAATTGTTCTGTACCTCAAGGAGTAAGTTGTATCAGACTAAGAGAAGTCCACTGAATAGTAGCACTTAATTCTGAGAAATCATGCATAGAATTGCCTCCTAGCTATTTCCCTGGTATTGCTGTCACAAACTCAGTGTCGGGATCTAAATAGACTGAATATAAGAGTGAAGCTTTATTGTGAGAACAATATAGGGCAATTATATTACCTTTCACAGTTTGACTTTCCTGAACTGGTATTTATTGCTGTCAAAGAGGTTTTGTTGATCTCTGAGGATTCCAAACCAAATTTACTTTTAAGGCATTTCCTTCCTTTCTTTTTTTGCAATTTCTCAACCCAGCATTAAGTCTGTGTCATGACTGAGGTTTGCAGAGTTCATATTGTTGATAATATAAAGTTTTTAAAAAAGTTTAAAAATAGTGAAGCAGAAAAAAAATGATTTATTTTCCAAAAGATGAAGAAAAATAGAAAGCAAAGGACTTAAGATAAAACTGTGCGGAAAATCACATTGCATATTTTAACAATGCTACACCTTACAAATGTTAATGGTCTGGTTGCAATTTATTTATTGTTTATAAACTGGGTGGGGGATTTTGCAGATATTCACCAGTATGGAGAGAAGAGATAGAATTCTCCAACTTTTTAAGATCAAATAAGAAAACTCTCAAAAGAATTCCCTTCTGACAAATTTTGGCCCAGCTAATACTAAAGGAAGCTATATTGCTGATGGGTGAATGAAGCAATGAGCTAGAGGTCTGCAAATCCAATTCCTTCAACTTAAAACTAAGTCCCACTGAGTTCAATGGAGTTTGCTTCCAACTGCACATACTTATCTAAGACCAAGCCCCACTGAGCTTAACAGCACATATTTCTGAGTGACAGAGAGAACAAATGGAAGAGATCATAGAGACCAAGCCCACTATTTCCTTCAACAGTACTAAAACAACTGTAATAAAAATGAAAAACAGATCCACAATTGGACCCCAAATTATCCACAGTCAGAGAAAGATTAGATTTTCCAAATGGTCTTCAGTGACAAACTTGAATAAAACATGTTCAGTGAACTCTTTCCTGAGAAATTTGGCCCACCTGTTTTTTGAAGAATCTAACAGTTTCTTTTCATTTTTCTCAATCATTGAGCTACGCTGTGCCAGATTTAGAGAAACGCACTTACACTGCACATCCATATTCAGATTGATATTGTGGATAGTTGTGTTTACAAATCAATGTGGAAGGAATTAATTAGCTGTAAAATGCTGATGAGCCTTAAGTGGAGGTTGCAATCACCATCTTCACTTAAAGCCAAGAGACTCAAGGCAGAGCTTTTCGACAGGAGCATGAGAAAAAAAATTAGCAAAAATAACCTATCAAGTTACATTCTTTTCATAGAATTGTAGAGTTGGAAGAGACCCCAAGGGCCATTCAGTGCAACCCCCTGCCATGCAGGAATATGCCATCAAAACATTCCCAATAGATGGCCATCCAGTCTCTGTTTAAAACCTCCAAAGAAGGTGATTCCAGTACACTCTGAGATGGGGTATTCCACTATTGAACTTTTCTTATCATCAGGAAGTTCTTCTTACTGCTTAGATGGAATCTCTTTTCCTGAAGTTTGAAGCCATTGCTCTGTGTCCTAGTCTTCAGAGCAGCAGAAAACAGAATTGTTCTATCTTCCATGTAACATCCCTTCAAATATTTAAACATAGCTATAATGTTGCCTCTGAACCTTTTCTTCTCTGGGCTGAACTTACCCAGCTCCCTAAGCCTCTCCTCATACAGCATAGTTTCCAGGCCTTCTACCATTTTGTTCACCCCCTCTGGACACATTCCAACTCATCAATATACTTCTTGAACTGTGGCACCCAGAACTGGACATAATATTCCAGGTAGGGTCTGACCAAAGCAGAAGAAAGTGGTACTATCACTTCCCTTGACCTAGAAACTATACTCCTATTGATGCAGCTTAGAATTATATTAACTTTTAAAGATGCCACATCACACTGTTGACTCGTCTTCAGCTTCTACGACTCCTAGACCCCTTTCATGTGTTTTGTGGTCAAGCCAGGTGTCATCCATCTTATATATGTGCATTTCATTTTTTCTGCCCAGGTGTAGTACTTTACACTTCTCCTTGTTCAAATTCATTTTGTTAGTTTTGGCTCAGATCTCTAATCTGTTTAGATCATTTTGAATTCTGACCCTGTCCTCTGGGGTATTAGCTACCCCTCCTAATTTGGTGTCATCTGCAAATCTGATAAGAATGATCCATATTCCCTGATCAAAATCAGGGAATAGAATGCATTCATCATACATCATAGATACATTCAGAATGCATTTATCTTACATTAAGCCACCATTAGTAAAGAATGACTGTGTCTTAATAATTACATCTAGGCAGATGGGATATTTGAACACTTAGATTAACACTTTGTTGCAGAATTCACAAAGATCTCTGCCTACAAGATATACCTGCATGACATTGTTACCTGAAGAAGTCAGATATCTGTCATGAACAGGGTTTGAGTTTTTGGAAAAAAAATAGCTTGACAAAAATTATTCTGAGGAATGTGTTGCATCTGTTTTGCTTACTCTATGAGGTTGGATTGTTTTGTTTTGTGTTGACAACAAGAAATGGCACTGAGCAAAATTGTTAAAAATATACAACATAATTTTCCTCACAGTTTTTTCTTGAGTCTTTTGCTTTCTACTTTTCTTCATCATGACACATATTTAATGCTAGGTTGAAGAGGTGGAAAAAAGAAATTAAGGAAATGCTTCTTCCTCATGTGAGCATGTGTTTCTGGCTGTGGGTGGCTAGATATTGTGCGTATCCTTTTTAAACATTGTATTTCATTTATTGATCACAACATAAATGTGTACAAACCATGCAGTGTCCACTTGTAACAGATTCCACTTGTAACTAATTGTACAACAACAATAATAAAATAATAAAAATGTTTTCAAAACTAAGTTTCCCAGTGTATATGCCCTTTTTGTCAAAGGTAAAAATATTTTGATTGCTTTAATCAATATTGGAGTGAACTTGAAGAGACTCAAGTCCAATCTGGTCTTTTTAGGATCTGATATCTCTTTCATGTATTCAAGGAAACTAAGTCAGGAATCTGCCAGGAATATGCTTGACTCTGCACCCATAAACATTTCTGAGAATGTGGGGCATTTTCATTTCAATGCACCCTAAATTCAGACTTGCAATTGCTTTCTAAACAAATCTGCCTGGATGAATGCTAAAATTTGCATTCATCCATTTTTATAAACACAGGTTTGTTCTATCCTCTTTCTGCACCCAAGTGTTGCAGAAAAATTATTCTACAGAGAGAAACATGGGGTGGCACAAGAACTGCTTTCTGTGTGGAAAAATGGTTTCCTGGAAAGGAAAAATATTTCCAGTCCACTTTCTGTACTGTAAAAAGTACCTTTAAAAAACAACAACCTGATTTTCTTTGAAAAATAATTACTCTGCAACAGTTTAAGACATCAAATACCAGAAGAAAATTATGCAAAATTCTTACCAGTCTATTATTCTTTCCAATGAGAACAAATATTTCTTTCCACTCCTACTTAACAACTGCCTCATACTGTTTTCCCACCCATTCATCTACCCATGCATTCGTACAAGCTCATGCACACGTTCATACACATCCAGTCTATTCTCCCCACCACCCTAGTTTTGCTTCTCTTTTGCCAGAGATAGAACATGTTATTGAATACCTCTAGTTTATAATAATGGAGCTGCTGCTGGAAGGAAGGAGAGAAAGGCTGGAGGATGCAAGCAGGTGCACAAATGAGGTCCAACTATGACCACTAAAACTGGTATATCTTTTCATAGGTAATACTTAGCTAGAGAGGCCAGTGGTCATACTCTGTAGAAAACAGCTTCAAGTGCTTATCTGGGACAGAAACCTGGTAATATGGCTTTTTGTTTGTTTTTGGAGACCCAAGTGACTAGCATTACAGTAATGCTAAATGACACGCTTCATGTATTGCAAACAAAGTGACAGTTACTTTAAAAAGCTAGCAGCAAATACCAAGGAGAGCAGGTTTATGCTTAGCAAAAGAAGAATCTAATTGTGCGAGTGTGTTTAAAACATATTCTTAAAAAATCAGTTTTTAAGAAACTTGTGCTCCTTAATACATGCCTTCTTGATAAAATTAAATTATATGGTGGCATTTTGGCCTTCTAAAGAGACTGCCAGGAACTCTTGGTGTTCTTTTCCTTGGTTGTGTCATATATGGTTACCTGGCTATGCTGACTCCTGTCAAGAGTTGTTGGAGAACCTTGAAGAAGCTAATAGACAGGAGTGTATCCTAAATCTGAAGACCTTGCTGGTGGAAAGATGAAGTTTATTTTATTTCTCATACTTACATCCCACCCTTCAAAAAGGGAGCTTAGGCTGGCATGGAGGTTTCTTTCCCACATATTCCTTCTATTTTTAGAGAAATTGATTTACCCTGCTGCTGCTCTGACACACTGTCCACACCACCATGCCACTAGAAATGCAGTGGTGGGACCTCAAAGGCTGGCATATGACTGGATGCTGACGCAAACATTCACAGATTGCCATAAGAAAGTGCAGCAATACATTTTATTACTCAGAAATAGAGTGTGCAAAAGTTGGCTGAACTCACAGAGTTAAAACTTAACTACCCAAATTTCATTAGATATTTTTTAAAAAGAGGGGTGCTTTCTTTTTATGTTTCAGGTTATTGGATTGTTCAAAATGATTTTCCTGCCCAAGAAGGGGAGAGATTACATATTCTAGCTCTACGATTGGCATCTATTTCTGTCAATGTGAGGAGATAAAGAAAGAGTCAGCTTTAAACCGCAGACACAAAGCCTTCTTTGATCTACAAATCACATGCCCCCCTAAACCTCCACTAACATCTCAGGTCTAACATCAGAGAGGCAAGATGGGGGGAGCAAGTGGACCTCCAAGAGAGGGATCTTCCCCTCTGATGCAAACTTCTTTCTTCCCTTTTGGACAGAGAGATAAGTATTCTTCTATGGCCCCTGGTGCACATGCGCATACACACACACACACACACACAACCACTGCTGTCTATACTTTAAGTAAAGTTGCATATTAACAGACTTGTTTCTTATCAATAACAAATATCTAAGATAGATTTGTTGATCTGTCACCAGGCTGTCACCTGATATGACATTAGAAATCAAGGCTGTCTGTACTAAACAGCCACTGTTTCTTATACCTACTGAGAAATTGCATCAAAGTACTGTCTCATTATCATATGATTTACAAAAGAATAAATTAATACCTACAACCAATGAAGCAGTTGTTCAGAAATGCACGTTAAAGTGGTTCTGTCTTTCCACATTTAAAGTTCAGTAATATTATTTGACCAAGTGCTTTGCCTGGGCATATTTTATTCATTTCAGAAAGAGCAGTTCTCCCACCAGTAAATCATCTAAACTACAATTCTATTGCCAAGTCAGCATTAAATTCAGTCTTCCTTGCTTCTCCTATAGGTATTAAACATGCAAACTTACTTATGGCCCCAGGAGTCTATAAGGAAGCAGAATGTACCAAGGGAAGGCATCTCTCCATAAAGCTGCTGCCGTAATTCAATTTAAGACTGCAAGCTATTAAATTTTTGGTCCTTTCTCCTAGCACTCAAAGCTCACACAAAAGAAAAATACCTCAAATAATCTCAAACCGCAGGTAGCTCTCTGTTGTCATTTCAAAGAGATTTGAATTATTTTGTCTCATCTGTATAGTGGGTTTTGACAAAATTGGTTGAGTGAATACATAAGTTTCCCTGCATGTCATGAACAACAGAAGGCATACAGAGCAACAGATCCAGAAGGACTACATTCTTGTACTAGTGGCTCATGTAATTTGTGAAATTTTGTGTATTAGTTTGTTTTTCATATTTCATTTGTTAAGATTTTTATTAACGATCATAAGTAGGGAGGGAAAGAATATTCACCATTTTTCATTTTCCTTGCTGGAAAAATGGTTTTCCTGACACTTGGGAAAACCAGTTTGGAAAAATAATGCAGAGCCAAGAACTTTGCACAGTCTTCAACCTGTGTTTGCACATTCTGAAGTGTCTGCAGTGATTATTCTGCACATAATTGCACAATTTTTACACACTGCAAAAATGACGGGTTTTGTGCAAAAAGAAATAAAAAGAAAAAGAAAAAAGAAAGAAGGATTTTGGGTCACAAACACTGTTTTCAAAAAAAAGTTTATATGTAAAAATTATATTTTTGTGCAAAGACTGTGTGTGTGTGTGTGGAAAAAAAATTTGTTGTACACATTTTAAAAAGTGTTTTTGGAAACAGTATTTTCTGAGAATAACACATTTTTGTGCAAAACAATGCCAGGTTTGCACTGTAACCCTGTGTGTTTATGCATGGAAAAATTCCTGGAGTATTTTGGCATGTGGAAAAACTGTCCAAAAATTATGTAGCAATATTCATTTTTCAGCTGTTGTGGAGAGAAAATTATAGACATAATTTGTCCTTTCATGTGAGATATGTGAAATAGTCAAGGGAGGGCAGGAAAAAAGACTTCTTTTTAAAAACTTACTCTGTGCATAGATGGGAATTTCCCCCCTGGCCTTGCTACAGACTTCAGCAGAAATCTTGGGGTCCAAACACTAATTGAAGACATTTGTAAAGGAAAATCTAGTTGAATTCAAATACATGCAAGTTAGGCATCCTTTTGCAGGTGTCTGCAACCAATGAATGGCTATCAGACACTGGGTACATGATCTTGGGATGGGGCCACAGTCACCTTCCTGCTCCCTTCAATCACATAGCCCTATACAGATGTCCAATGCTTATTCAATAGGTTAGGGACCAGAGCTCTATCAAAAAGTGGAATCGTTGAAATGTGGAGCTGTGCACCATTTCTAAGAGATGCACCCTGAATTGACCCCGTACCATGTTTTTGCTGATTGAGAGAAAAAGCAGTGTGTGGTTGCAAATACTGTATAAGAGATGCACTGTGGGAGTTTGTTGAGCGGTACAAAAAGTGTGGATGGGGGAAGGAGGAAAAAGAGATTCTGCAAAAACCTGGGTAGATGTAGAGATGGGCTAAGTACAGCAGTAGTAAATGGAAATGTGAGTGGTTTGGCTGCTCCACTGAAACCCCTGGGAGCAAACCCCTTTGCTTTTGAGGAGATGCGTTTTTTCAGCTGAGCCTGTTATGAATTTATCTGAGGCTGCGGGGAATGAGAATGAGGAGCAAAGGCAGCATGTGCATACATGCAAGATAATGTTTATTTCAGAGTAATGACCAAGACTGGGGGTGGAAAATTCACCTTCCCCCCTACTTCTGCATGGCAGGCAAAGGAATGCATCACCTTGGACTGGACTGGCAGCAAGCTTTCCATGGGAGAGAGGGAACGAAATGGTACACGTTTAGGATGGACAACTTGAATGTCCTTATCTCTTTCCCACTGTAGCAGAGAGGGTGGAGAGGTTAGAATCATTCCAGATGCTTTGAACCTTTGACTTCTCTAAATGTATGTCTGAAACTCTCATTTTCTCCACCACCAAAAGCCTAGTCATACCTCATCCTAACCAAAAAGGCTGCAGGATGAGCTTTGCCACCAGGCATCCTGTTGGTGCTCACCAGAAAAATAGAAGAACACCCCTCAGAGGGTGTGGAGGGAAGGAGGGGTAATAAATGATACTTCCAAATGTAGAAGGGGAATGCTGCTTCCAAATGTAGAAATCTTTCCTTTGAGTTTCTCCAAGGCAGCAGTACCTGTAGACAATATGGGTTGGTTAGCCCCCCCCCCATCTAGCTCCCCCAACTACTCTCTGTCCACAGAGTGGATCTAAGTTGTTCCTGTGTTTGTGTCTCTTCTCACAAGGCACTGCTTTTGCCATGCCAGGTTGCAGGATGCAGTGGACCTCCTTCTTTGCCACCACTGCCAGTCTTGATCAATACTCAGGGTGAGAAAAGCCAAGTACGATGACAGCAATTGGGACATCTCTGGTACAGTATTTACAACTGTGTGCTGGTTTTTCTCTCAATCAGTTGAGTCGACTCAGAGAAAAAGCATGTGTGATTGCTTTTCAACGATGTGCTCTTTCAACCTATTTCAATTACAACCAGAATGTACACATGGTTGAAAGAGCAGACTATGCAGCAAATATCTGAGTTCTGGTTGTAATTGAAAAGGTTCAAAAGAGTGGATCATTGAAAGGCAGACTATCAAAAAGTGAAGGATGCCTGTACATGGTGAAGTAGTTCTGTACAGGAAAAAGTAAAACTACAAAATTTGAACCCCAAAGAAAGAGAGCTGCCTTTATGATGTGGAAGGGAAAAAAAATCAAATAATTCCCTACAATTACAGGCTTTGGTCTGTGTGAAATTATTGAAAGTCAAGCTTCGTTGCCTTCACACAGCATTACCGATACCCAGAGAGCCACTGTAGCAGTCAGAGAAGTAGACCATAAAGAGGTTGATTGGAACACAGTTTGGCCCAATATAATGCAGTTTTCTATGTTCTATATTATCTACCCAGAAAAATAGGTGAGCTAATAGATTAGCAAATCCTTTGAGCAAAGCAATGTTCATGCACGTTAGTTTTGTGGATTACAACTGAAATAAGAATAATGTTTATAATTTTTCTGGAGTGGTGTTTATCTTAATAATTAATGCTTAATACCTCTGCCTTCCCAGTAATACTAAAAAAGAGTAAAGGGTAATCTGGTGGATTTGCCTTTAAATATTTTTGTTTTAACCACCGCAAAACTGTACTGTTTTACCAAACAATGGCTCCTGTGAAAAAAGATTTTTTTAAAAAAATTACTATTGTCTGAGATTTAGAGGCTTGAATGAACATTCTTTTTGTGGCCTTCCCTGACTCAATCAAAAATACATCAATAAACATCTGTTATGTAAGACAAGCCAATACCGGTAATTTGGCCATATGCATTTTCAGCATGGAACATTTTGCAATGCGTTAAAAAAAATCCTCTGAAGGCATTACCACTTGCTGGAGTCAGTTTAACTGTAAGCGTTTCCTCATTATAATGCCATTAAGGACTGAACCAACTACTCATTCTGATTGATGAAGTAAATTCATGTAACTGAGCAATCTGCATTTGGCACTAATGTCTGAGAGTCCATTATTTGACTAATTTTGCTCCTACGTTTTTGATTTCTTATGATACTCAAAGGAACAACACAGAAAAGCTGTAATGGGGAGAACGCTTTCCTTCCTATCATTTCTTCAAGTTTGATAAGTTTGGTTAACCTCATGACATGTTGTCTACAAATCCTACTGATGAAAACTGTCCCACCAGGAGGAAACTATTCCATGATTAGAAAGGAAAGTGCTTCTCTCTCTTGATTAACTCACATCAAAGTCATCACTCGGTTGCCAAAAAATGCAATAAATAACTGTCATGACAGGTGTCAAAGAACTGCATATCTACGGTCACAGTAATATCATTTTGCTTTAATGTACGTTTTCCTTTGCTTACCTACCTTCTGAACAAATCCACTCCACTTTCTACATAGCCTCAAGGATTTTAAACATGAAAGCCTTCAGATCTTTTCCAGAATTCATTTCAGGTGGTTTTTCCTGATTTATACCAGTGATTTACAAAATGATGGGCTGTCCAGTAGACCAGCACAAACCACTGAAGTCTAGTTACTGATAAAATGATACACAAACCCTAAGTAGGCAAGTGAGCCCTATATACACAGGAGGACTAAAAGGGTGGTGGGAATGAAACCACCTCCACCCCCAGATCTGTTGAGTCTGTTGTCAGGGAGAGCACCAGAGTGGGCCAGGTATCTCCAGCAACATGGAATCTGCTCCTAAGTACCACTAATGGGCCCCAGGGACTGAAGCCACTTTTCATGTATAAAAGTGCATATACGTGTGAGACATGAATGTGAATATGGGAGCGAGCATAAAGAGTGATAACACAAAGCTAACCTCCTTTTAAAAAGCTGGGGGCCTCCTCCCCCTCCTAGCATCCTACAGGCTGAAGGGTACCAGCACATTTTAAAAACTGCAGATAATAGATTGGCTGTTGGCTAATGTTTTTGACACTACCAGTATGTCCTGAAATGTAACATATATGGTTCTAGGATGGGCTGGGAAGCATAGTTGTGGCTTACCTTGATTATAAAACAAAACATTTTAAAGACAGATACAGAAAATAAAATATTGATACAAAATGTTAAAGATATTGGTGCAGTTACTTTTCTGTGTGGACTAGTTAATATCTATTAAAAATGAAGTAATAGAACTACTTTCTGTTATACTGTTGGTATATTTAAAGGAAAGTGTGGCGTTATGTTTAGAGAAAGTCAGACATAGCCCATTTCTGCACTACACTGTTATAGTGCTATTATCTTACTTTCAACATCCTATGGAATCCTGGGGTTTGTAGTTTAGGGAGGGGGATTTAGAATTCTCACCCAGAGAACTCTTGAGCGTCAATAAACTACAAATCCCATAATTCCACAGGATGCTGAAAGTGGAATAATAGCACTATGGCCCTTTTCACACAGCATTTCTTAGGCGAAAGGGCCCCTTGAGCGTCGCGTAAATGGGAGGAGTGGTCTGCAGCGCATGCACACCTTTTTATTTTCAGCTTTTAGCCGAAAATGGTGCACGCTTGCGCACCGGTCAGGGGCCTGGGGCGAACTTACCTGCCCTGCGGAGCCTCTGGAGCCGAGCTGCTCACACTTCCTGTCCTCAGTGCAGCCTACAGTTCCAGGCTGCACTGCGGAAGGAAGAGGTGGGGCGTTGGTGGGGCGCCCGCGCGACCAGGAAGCTGCTGCGGAGCCCAAGCAGAGGGACACAAAAACCTTCCTCCAAAGGCTTCTCGCGCGAGTGCCGCCCCCCACCTCTGCGAAAAGGTAAGGTGCGGAAAGGGCCTTTAACAGTGTAGTGCAGAAATGGCCTTAGTCCAGAAGGGCACATCAGTGCTCAGCCACAAAGCTTTTGGAATGATCTTTAAGGGTCCAATGACCCTTAAAGGGTCCAATGACTGAAAAAAAAGGCTACTAATGATGATTCAGGACCAGGGCATAGAGATTACTAACAACATTTCTTATCTTCAGTAAGAAAGGATGTCTTGATAAATCAGGGCAAGCCATCAACAAATGGTCTACTGCTACAAATTTTTTCATAATTCAGGACTTTCTTGTGTAAAAACATGCAAATGGTGGCTCAATTTTAGCAGAATTAGGTAGCACTCACAAATAACTTAGCAAAGAAAATATGCATTCCACAGCCACTTTTGCAGTAATTACTGTATTCACTACTAAACAAAAAATTGCTCAGAGGGGGCATTGGACATATGGGACAAGTGATAACAGAGCATACATTCAAACCTTTTCATCTAGATTCCAATCTAAAATAGTCTTCATTGCAATGCAATATACACATATCATTCAGTTCAAGATGTATTGTTAAACATCATAAGGAGAATTATTCTGGAGTCAATGACTTGATTCCTGTTGGTTAGTCCCAATTAAAGTAGGCTCATTGAATCAACTGTTTAGTGGTGACTGAAGAAGTTGGTACATCTAATTGATTCAGTGGGTCTATTCTAGTTAAGATTAACAATAGGATTCAGGCCAATTTCTCTTGAGTAAAGGAGGTTGGCATCTTAACTTTTATTGGTGATATAAGTAATATCTGTAACCAGGAACAAATGTCAGTAGTTCTTTGTGCAACAAGAGCAATGTATATGACTGTTTTCTTGGTTTCCATTAACATCATTCACTGGATGTTTCTTCAATTATGAATTATATGAAAAATATCTTAGCATGCTGTAAGAGATATAACAAGTGCTTCATAACAGGGGGACTTCCGGTCTGGTTGAGAGCTGGAAGACATGATCTTCTGAGCTCTGAGTGAAGAAGATCGCCGCTGCTGTTGGTTGCTGGATGAAAGACATCTTCGATCCGGTTCGTCTGTGCCTCGGGAAGAAGAGGTCAGCCAGAGAAAGACGAGCGACCAGAAGATGGGTTGGACCTGCTGAACACGATCGGACAGACAGTGGAAGCCAGACGACCTGACTGTCGCCGCCATTAAATCTTCACCACAGCAGCAAGGAGTGGAGGGAAGAATAAAGCCCTCGGATGACTCCAGCCAACAGGCTTTTCCGTAGCTGAAGTTGATTGATTGGAAAGACCTTGCCCTTAGGAGGTTAGTATCATAAATCGGAAGACCTTGACTGAGTGCAGTACTTAGCCTCTGATTAAGTGACAATTGCTGTCACCTCTTCATGTTTAAAATACATGTTTAATATACTACAATTTTCTCCCTCTCCTCTTTCGGAAGAATGAACGCGTCTGGGACTTTATAAAAAAAGGAACACTGGTTTGTGACAGCAAGTTTTGGGACTTAACAACCTGATTAATCAATTAGTAATAAATGGACTTAAGCTGTTTGAACGGTGGATTATAGTTGTGGAACTGTGGACTTGCAAAATCACCCATAGAAAGATTTTTAATGAAAGAGGAATATTAGACTCTCCGGACTGCATTCCCATGTTCTTCCTGTTGTTGTTGTTGTTGTTGTTGTTGTTGTTGTTTTTTGCCTGCCGGCGCTCTTCACTGAACTCTGCCTCGTGGACTACTTAAGTAATTTATAAAGTAATTTACAAAGTGGAATGTACAATTAATGGATTTGTAAAAGTGATTATAATATAGTCTTTGGAATTAATTTGTTGGGGACCTTTATAACGAAAGGATTTTAAAGCGAAGCTGCAGTTTGAAAAGAAGATAAGACTGAGTAGGAAACAGGCCTTGTGCAGCCAGAAGACTAGGGAGTGGCGTTTTCAAGGTTAAAAGAACTTTTTTTTCCAATTGGTAACTGAAAGGCGATTAACTCTTTCTTTACTGAAGAGACTGAAGGAATTGAAGAAAGAAGAATGAAGGAATTGAAGAAAGAAGAAAAGTAAAATGAATTTGAATTAATGGTGATTGACAACAAATAACTTATTGTATAGTATTAATTATATAGTATTAATAATTAATAATTTTTAATTAATAAGCAAGAAGTAAATAAGTAATTAGAAATTAATACGTACATTTAAGGAATTTATTTGTAAAACTGCGAAGTGATTAATTTTTGGTGGGAAAAAACAGAATCTTATTATATAAATAATACCTCGGGGAACTTGAAGGTATAAATATGATTGTGGAAAGTGGGGGGGGTATCAGGGGAGAAGTGAGTAATCATAAATACTATTAATTATAATTTGAACATCATAGTTAATACTTGAATATCATACCTTACTTTACATTACATTATAGAATAATAGAACAAGTATAAGAAAATACTGTTCCTGGTCTTCATAATATTGATAAGATAACTAATTTGTCTATTGATAAGATAATTAATTTTTCCATTGATAAGAGTCTATTGATAATTTGTTGAAATTGTTATTAAGTATATGTTGAATTTTGTGGTTAGTGGATAATTGTGTTGATAAATTATTCATAATGCAAAAAACAAGATCAGGTAAAGTGCGCACAACTGTCTCTACTCAAGATATACAAGGAAGACATGATTCATTTGATGAACCACCAGATTATCAGAAAAAATTTATGGAGGAAATGAGATCATATATGGTGGGAATAAAACAAGATTTGTATGAATTGAAAAACCAAGTCACAGAAGTGCAAGATACTCTAGAACAAGTGAAAACAGAAGTTAATGCTAATAGAAGAGACATAGAGGTGAATAAAAAAGAGATTTTAACCTTGAAACAGAAACTGTCCTCGTCAACTACTAAAATGGAAATGGCATTAATTGAACAAAAACAAATGGACTCGTGGATACGTATACTGGGCCTAGAGGAGAAGCTTAATGAAGATATTAAAAAGAGAGTAATAACACTACTGGCAGAGTCTTTGGAAGTTGAAGAAGAAGATATGGATACAGAGATAGAAGCGGTTTACAGAGTAAGCTCTGCACCGGCCAAGAAAAAAAATGTACCTAGAGATGCGGTGGTACAGCTTACCAGAAAATCAACGAGGGATAAAATTATAGAAGAACATAATAGATCTCCATTAATAGACCAAGATAAACCTCTGATAATACTTCAAGAAATACTGGTAAGAATTTTGAAGAAACGGAGGGATTATGAATTCCTAGTTTCAAAGTTGAAACAAAATTAGATAAGATTTAGATGGGATCATCTCGAAGGGGTGATTTTCACATTTAATGGACAACGGCACAGATTAAACTCTGTAGAAAAAGCACAGGATTTTCTTCACAGACACAGAGCAGAATTGGAAAAAGTAGGAGCGCAGTAATATCAACTCAAAGCCAAAGGAAGAGCCACTGCAAGTATGCCAATAGAAGAAGAAGCCGCGATGGGGAACCTAGAGGAAGAGACAAAGAAGATAAAAGATTTGACACAAATGGAAGCCTTGGTACAGACTACAAAGGAAATTATGGAAAAATGTACCCCACAAGAGAGGAGTTTGATTGATTTGGATTTGGAAGAGATGGATCCAGTTAAAACGCAGCCAAAATGAATTGCACAATTATATCTTGGAATACAAATGGTCTGAACTCTCCCATAAAAAGGAAAAAGGTGTTCCACTACCTCTCCAAACAAAATCCAGATGTTTGCTGCTTGCAAGAGACACATATAAAAAGGAAAGATAGTAGAGTGTTGGAGGCTCCAAAATTAGGTGAAGTATTCATATCAGCGGCAACAGTGAAAAGAAGAGGAGTGGCTCTATATATAAAATCAACATTGTCTCCAAAATTACGATTTACCGATGGGAAAGGAAGATTTGTGGGTGTTGAATGTACCTTAGAAGGCAAAATATTGTTATTAATTGGAGTATATGTGCCATGTAATGGAAATAACTCCTTCTATAATGGTCTAAAAAGTGTGATACAGAGTCAACCTTACGAAGAAATTTGCATTATGGGTGACTTTAATGGAGCTGTTGATTTAAAAATGGACAAAAGCATTACACCAAACAAAAAAAGAAATAAAGGGAAGTTAACAGAAGACTTATTGCATATAGCAGAAGAGTTCTCAACTCCTAGATGTGTGGAGATTTAAACATCCCAATGAGAAGGACTTTACATTTTTCTCTAATTGACATCAGTCATAGTCGAGAATTGATTACATATGGCTGCCAAGAAGTTGGCAAGGCTGGATAAAAAGAACAGAGATCCTGACCAAGACATTTAGTGACCATAACCCAATATTTTTAAGGTTGGAAGGTCAAAGTAGAATATGGAATTGGAAATTGAATGAAGCACTTCTACTGCAAGAGGAAATTGTAACAGCATGTAAAATAGAAACTCAGGAATTTTTTAAAAGAAACTTGAATAATGAAGTTGAGACCAGAACAGTATGGGATGCATTCAAAGCTTTCATCAGAGGTTTTTTTATTCAAAAAAAATACTGAACAAAAAAGGAAAAAAAAAGAAGAAAATGGAGGATATAATGGGAAATATCAAAGAATTGGAAGCGAAGGTAAAAAGTAACTCCCAAGATAAAGAGTTATTACTGAATATGAAAGTATTACAAAAACAGTTGTCGATACTCACAATGGAAGAAATAGAAAAAAAGATTCATTTTCTAAAACAAAAACATTTTGAACATGCAAATAAACCTGGAAGATGGCTGGCGTATAAAATTCGGAAAGAAAGGAAAAAAAGATTAATATCCAAAATAAAAGAAGGTGAGCGTATAGTTACAGGAACTCAAGAAGTAAAAAAATACTTGCCAACTATTTTAAGAACTTGTACCAGGCTAAGGATGGTGGAAACATAAAAGAAATGGAAGAATATCTCCAATCACAAAAGCTCCCCAAAATATATCCAAATCTTCAAGAGAGGTCAAATAAACCAATCTCGATAAATGAGATTAATGAAGCAATAGAGGGAATGAAACCTAATAAAGCTCCAGGCCCGGATGGGATAACAGCTAATTTCTATAAATACTTCAAAGAACAATTGTGGGGACCATTGCAAACCATAATGAATGGAATTTTCAGGGCAAATACAGTACCAAGAAGTTGGACAGAGGCGAATATAACATTAATTCCTAAAGAAGATCTTGAAGCTCCCACATGTAAAGATTTTCAACCTATTTCGCTCTTAAATGTAGACTATAAAATTTTCACCTCTATCCTTGCAAATCGATTGAAAAAAGCTCTGCCAGAATTCATACATGAGGATCAGAGTGGTTTTATTCCAGGGAGACAGATGAGATTCAACATTCGGACTGTTATAGATGTAATTGAATACTACGAATCTCATAATGAAAAAAAAGGTGCTCTTATATTTCTTGACGCTGAAAAAGCCTTTGACAATGTCAGCCGGTCCTTCTTAACAAAGGTCTTGGAAGAAATGGAATTCGGAAACATATTCACAAATTGGATAAAGGCAATATGTGATCAACAAAAGGCTTGTATAATTATCAATGGAGACCTTTCAGAAAACATTTTAATTTCAAAAGGAACAAGACAAGGTTGCCCATTGTCTCCTTTATTATTTGTGTTGGTATTAGAGGTACTACTGAGGCAAATAAGGAAGAAAGACTCAATTCAAGGAGTCAAGATAGGACAAGACCAATTTAAATATAAGGCCTTTGCAGATGATGTGGTAATGTTTCTAGAAGACCCCCTAAACAGAATTGTCAAAGTGAACGAACTGCTGAATAAATTTGGTACTATGGCGGGCTTTAAAATAAATAAAGTTAAAACCAAGATTCTTTTGAAAAACATAAAGTCGCTGGAGAAAGAACAGATTGAAAGAAAAGCGGGCATTCAATGTGTTCCAAGAGTGAAGTATTTAGGAATTGAAATCACCAACAATAATAATCAATTGTTTAAGAATAATTACTATAAGACCTGGAGTCAAATTCAAAAGAAATTAAATATATGGAATAAGCTGGATCTTTCATTAATGGGTAGAATATCACTGATTAAGATGAGTATTCTCCCGAAGATACTCTTCTTGTTTATGATGATACCAGTCAGGATAACTAAGAAATGGTTTCAAGACTGTAAAAAAGAGATATCCAGATTTATATGGAATGGAAAAAAACAAAACAAGAATGAAGTACAAGTGGCTAACTGATACGAGACACCGAGGGGGCTTCGCAGTACCAGATTTGGAGCTATATCACGAGGTGGCATGTCTAGCCTGGATGAAACCTTGGATTCTTCTGGACGACAGGAAAATGCCGGTTCTGGAAGGGCATGATCTTCATTTCGGTTGGCATGCTTACCTGTGGTATGGGAAAGCTAAAGTTCAAAAGATTTTTCAAAACCATGTGATACGAAATGCCCTTTTAAAGGTATGGGAGAAGAATAAGCATTTTTTCTGCCCAAAAATACCATCATAGGTCTCACCGATGGAAGCACTTTTGATTAAAGGTCTGAGAAGACAGGGTAGTTGGCTGACTTACAAAGACATACTGAAAAAATGTGGAAAAGAAATTCAAATGAAAGATCAAAGACAACTAAAAGAAGAAGGATTTGATATACAATGGTTTCCCTTTATGCAGTTAAAAGAAAGATTTAAAAAGGATGTACAAGGAGAAAGGTTGGACTTAAGACAAAATGATTTAGAAGAATTGATGTTAAAAGGTGATAAAAAGTTACTTTCAAGATTGTATAAAAAATTGTTATCCTTCAAACTAGAGGAACTGACGGTTAAAGATTGTATGACTAAATGGGTGAGAGATCTTAATCACAATAGAAGAATGGGAAAATGTTTGGAAAACTAATATGTTATATACCAGATCCTATACTTTACAAGAAAATGTGCTGAAAATGGTATACCGTTGGTATCTAACGCCCAGCAAATTAGCGAAAGTGAGCAAGAATATGAACGATCAGTGCTGGAAATGTAAAGAACAAGTGGGATCCTTCTACCATATGTGGTGGGGATGTGACAGAGCAAAGAGATTCTGGTACGCCATACAAGCTAATATGCAAAAAATTTTGAAAAGGAAAATTGATTTAGTCCCAGAATTTTTTTTACTGGGAATCTTTGGTGCAGAAAGCTCAACAGATTTTTGTACTAAAAGATTAGCATGGCATTTAATTGTGGCGGCCAGACTCGTTCGTGCTAAACATTGGAAATCAACTTACACCTCGACTATGGAAGATTGGATGGAGAAAACCATTGAAATAGCACAAATGGATAAATTGACTTACAAAATTAATAGTAAGTTTTATAAGGTGTGGGAACCCTTAACAGAATTTTTGGAAAATAAGGGTATTCTAACTAAGGGTTTCAAATCACGAAGATAAGGAGATAAGTGATTATTGTTGTAATAATGAGACAAGTTCTAGACATAAATGTGGTGAGAGGTAGAAGTATGAGAAGTATGAGAAGAGATGTAGATGCAATAGGTTAGTAGTTTTTGAAAGAAAAGAAATGTTGAAATAGATAACAGTGTAAGATGGACAAAAATTGTAAATAGAGTTGAAAATAATGAATGGGAGAATGAATAATAGATTCTATTCTTTAAGACATACAGAGGTGTTAAATAATAGATGTAAGGCTGTATCTCAGGAAAGGAGGAAGTGCCCTATGTTTGTGAGAATATGTTAGTAAGATGTGTTGGTTGTTATATGTATTATTGTTTATTTTGTGTATTAGTATTTTTTTATTGTGTAATAATTACGTAATGATACGAATGTGATGTTAGGTGGGACTGTTTTGTTTTTTCATTTTTGTTTTTTATAAAAATAAAAAAAAGTGCTTCATAACAGAAACCTATGAAGGTGCCAGTGTAATAAGTGAAAAACTAAATGAGGTACAGACTCAGCTCTTGAAAGAGATATCCTAAGCCATCTATCGACTATTGATATTTATTGTTTCAGCCATTGGCTGAGTGTAATTATTGCTAAGTGTGTGATACTGCTGAAAACTTTTTTATTCTACTCCAGCAATTACACATACTTATACCCTGTTCTGAAATGCATCTTAATCTCATTGAATTGTAAAGACAAATATGGAACAGAATTATTGGATTAAAAAGCTTGTCAGATACTCACTGGATCTCAGATTTTGTCATGTTTAGCTATTCAATGAGTACTTCCTTTAATTTTGTTGCTCCTTAGCATCATCAGTAATGAATTAAGTTGTGAAGCAAAAGCTCACAGAATTCTAAATCTAGATGTTCACTTTGTGTTTTGCCTGAATCGATGAAGTCCTTCTTGAATTTAAATATTATCAGACTGCAAAGGGATCTTGTCACACCTTTCAGACTGAGAGAGAAAAGATGGTAGCATAAGCTTGCACAGACTTAAGTCTATATTATCAGCTTCTTTCTCTCTCAGTCTCAAAGGTGCTACAAGATCCCATTATATACTCATCCAGACTAACATGGCTGTGTCTTGGTATTAGACTATTTCTAGATTTGATTACGATCTTTCTCAAGCTTTTGTGCTTCTTAATTTTTCGATGAATACATTGGAAAATGTCTAGGCTCACAATGAAATTTTCAGTAAACTTATGGCAAACGTAAAGAGGATTGCAGAAGAAAATTCAGGAAAAATGCAAACCAAAAAAACATGGTATCTTTAAGCAATGTCAGAGTTACATTACTGAAATTTTAATTGTTTTTCTACATTATAGTTAGATACTGGTATTTTGTATCATTTTTCATCTGGACTTTTAATCCAGGTAACTCACAAGTCTAATTTGTGAGCTGTCTTGAGGGCCCTTACTGGGAAAATGCAGGATGTAAATGAATAAAATAATAGTAATAATAATCATACATAGCAAAAGATATTTATCAAAAAGGTTATCATTTTAAAATTACAATATTCATTCCTGTTATTCATTCCTGTTATTCCTTCTTGTCATTCCTGTTATTGATTACTGTATCACTGAATGTTAGAAAGGGTAACTGTACTGTTTTGAATAAGGTTGGTACTTTCAAGCGAAACTTTCTTGTTCCTGAAATATTCAAAATCATTTCCAAGACATTAAAGCAACGATGGGTCTGAAGGAAAACTCAGTTCAAGTGTTCTAGAGAAGTATGAATGAGAAACACAAACAATTGACAAATGAACAAAATGCTTACTCTTCTCCAGGAAGCTGTCTTTCAGGGAACTTCACAGACTGTAAGCAACATGGACTGTGGACTTCAGCCATCAAAATATTACTGCTAAGTGTGTACATGTGAAACATGCAAAGACCCTCTATGAATTATTGTAAATTCAAAATGTGGAAGGGGAAGCAAAATATGTCTGCTTTCCACTCCCTTCTATGTACTGCTTAGTTCTGTATAGCATGTAGACAGTCTGTTTATGCACTAGGGACAGAGAGAAACTGCTTTAAAGACGACTAACATTGGCAAGATTTAACTCTGAATGTTGTGGCAAACAATAAAGCTTAGAAATACAGCTTGACTGAGTGTATCTTTGAAAAGAAATGTCAAAACATACTCCTTTCAACTTCTTCCAGTCACACGGTTTTAGAACCCTAATAAAAGGAAAAACCTTGAAACAGTTTAAACTACCAAAGGAATGCAGGGTGAATCAAATAGCAGGTGAATAAATCTTGAACTCTGTTTCACCTGAGATGGAGCAGTAGAAAGATTTCATGTCTGTGAACAGGTTAACTTGAGAATGATGTCTGGTGGCAAATTTAGATTCTGGAGGATTCCATTGTTACAAGACCTATAGAGATGAATTAAATTTGCACAGGTGTAAAGTGTTTTGAGAATAGTTTCTTTTATACTGGATATGTCAGAAAGGAACCTCAGAGCCAGCTCCCATACTCATTACCCAGATCACTCACCATCCCTGACTTGATAGCTTACAATTGATTGTATGAAATGAAAAACATTGTTTTTGAGGTGAAAGTTAGTGACATAATAATTCATGTGTTAGCACTAGATCTGCAGGACCTATCAAATGATGGTTGTACCAAGAGAAACTAGTCTTCTTCAAAAGGACTATGGTGTCATCCAAAAGAATAATCTAATACCTGCAATGCTTATGCAGGCCTTTCCTGAGGTCCACAGATGTCTCATTCAGAGGTGCACTCTAATAACCTCCTTCCCGTAATAAAAGCCATGTAGATGGAAATGTGGACATTCAATAGCCATTCTGGACTAGATGACGGTAGTCCAGGGATCAACAAAGTATGCTGCACTATGTGCAGTTCCCAAGGCCTTTTTTGTGGTACCCACACTGTCTTCATCTCCCACCCCCAAGGGGGGAAAAAAAGGGCAAGGAGATGGGTCAAATGCACCAGAACTTATCTAATCATACTATTTCACATCTCTGGGCTATTTTCTTCAGAATCAGTAGTGAGCAGGAATCATTTCCGGTTTTGAAAATGGTTTCACTGGGCCTAAATCAGGCCCAGAGGATCCAGAAAATGGGGTGGCACTAGCAATCATATCACCCAGAAAATCCTGGAAAGTGCAATTATGTGATTACCAAACAAACTAGGCACATGGGCTAGGGTGGTCCTCTAGGGAATTAGGGCTGCTGTGTCCCCCAATCCCTGGAAATTATCCACATCTGTTGTAGCCCTATGTAGATGTTCAGCCTTCACATTTGAGGGCTAAAAGAGTGGTGAGAGCAAAAGAGAAAAATGAAACCCTTTTCCAATGTTGCATGCTGTTCCCATCCATGCCACCGTGAACAGTTAGGCCTGAAACAGATTTCTCGAATTCAAGTAGAACCTTCTACATGAAAAGAAACAATCTGCCATCCTAAAATCTGCCATTCCAAACATATTTCTTCTTACAAACTTAGGGAAGTTTGTAATTTAAGTAAGAAAATTGCATATGATATAAATTAACTACAGTGAAATTACAGTAACAAATAAGTTTTCAAACAAATTTCTTTCCTTAATATATAAGTGGCATAATTTTTTTATACAACTTTTATATTTGCAATTTCTAAACTGAGAAGTACATTGCAAAATCCAGAGAAGAGAGCAATTGGAAAGACAGCCCCGTTATGATCTGCATGTTAGCCAAGGAAATGCAGACCAAACAAAATTATTCCCAGTCTCTTCATAGTACTTGCGTATAATCAGGAGACTGACATTTTCAAGACGTCTCTCTTGACTTGTTGCCGCACTTCAGAAAAGTTTCAGAGCCTGTTGTTTTAGCTGATCTGACGCTAGGTGTAAGGAAAATCTGAAAATAGACAGATAGAATTACATTCCCTGTATGCCAGTTCCTATACTACGGCATACTGCAGTCTATAGCTTTATTGGTCATCTGTACTATAGTTTCCTCAAGTCAACAGGATACAATATAACACTACCAAGCAGAGCACAATCACAGCAAATCCCACAGAGTATTCAAGAGCAAAAGGAAGAAAAGCATTTGTAGACACCGGCAGGAAAACTTGATTTGCTGAAATTAATGAAGTTCATGTTGAGCTACATACAGAGCTAGCTCCCACAACTTGTTTTACTACATATACACATAGTCTGGTTTGTAGATCTGAATACAGGGAATAAATATGCAGAAATGGGGATGGAAGGAGGATATGAAAAAATTCTATTAAGCAACACATGCATTTACCTTTTCCATTACAAGGTTACAAGGTCAAAATCAGTTCTGATTCCATAGTGGAAAGGGAAAATTTAGTATTTATCTAGACCCAGCAGATATATGTTTATTAGTAATAGTTGCACTGCCTGGTAACTAGAGACACTGCAGCTGGAAATAGAATTTCTGAAAGGACTTGTTCCATATAATACGACTGTTCAGATTATTTAAGATACTGACTGGGGCATGTTGATAGCAAACTTGCTAAAGATTGACAAAGTGTAAAATGTTTGTACAACTGAATCCAATGTAGTTGTAATTAAACCTTTTCACAGCTTGCAGTGAAGAAAAACAAAAGGTAAAATGCCATGGTATTTTAAAAGGTATGTTGATAATGTATATCTTTTTCTAATATGGTAGAAGTGGTGATTACATTTGTTAAAGTTTATTGAAAACAGCCTTAAATGGGCATTGCACTACAAGCTGAGCTTCAACATTCAAATATAAACTACATAGTGAACCCAGCATTTTCAGAAACTGATTCCTTTTAAGAATTTCTAAAGCTATTCTTCCTACTGATGGATTACAAGGCAGTGAATGATAATAAAACCATATCCTCCGACTGTTCAAGTTTGGCAGGGACATCCCAATTAATCCTCTGTCACTCCACATTTTCAGCTGTCCTTAAAATGTCCCATTTCTCTTGCTTTCCCCCTTTGTCATTAGATTACTTTAACTGCTTCAAATTGAATTAAGACTGCCAGGCAGTTTGCATTTAATTAACATACTGGGGAAAAGAGGAGAGAAGGAGGCAGAATCTTGCCCTTCACATTAGGCCTAGACAAAACCAAACTGTGGCACCCCCTCCTCTCTTGGGAGTTCTTCCTCTTTAATATCTTTTGCCATCTTGACCATATTCTGATGTTGTTTGGCTGCATGTGACCTGATTTTCAACTGTGAACATGCACGTTTTAATATCTGATTTAAGGGACTTAAGGAAGTCACGTGAAGCACGATTGTCGTGGAATTTGTACTACGAGAAAAGGTGATGGCCTATGATTTATGACTTGAAAATGTCTAAAGCACACACAGGTTAACGGACATGTGAATAAGACTTTAAGTCACTTTAAAGAGGGTTTTCCACTGAATTCACAGGATCCGGTATATGATTCCTCATGCTGTTGTGAATATGAAGCCATGATTGTCTAATTAAATCTGCCTTGAGTACTGTGGGCTTTTGGGTGGGGATATATAAATGATCAGGCTGTGAAGCTTGCTTTGGCTCATGCTTCAGATAGTATATGGTTTCTTACTACTTTGGCCTTGGATCCTGTCCAATGCATAGGAGAGGGGATTTATTATATTTCTCTGGTTTATGTCTTTTGTGCTGTTTCTGATGTTTACTTTCCCTTGCTGTACAAGTCAATCTCTTCCTTGGAAATACTGTGTATGTTGATTATTCCATAAAATCTTGGTATTAAATTTAATCTTGGTACACTGCTAATGAATATTGATTTCTACCCTGAATACATGGGAACAGTGGGTGTGACTGCCTGTCTCCTCTCTTATACTTAAGAACGCCTTGTTAAGATTTTGGGCTCTCTGATCTAGATTCTGTGGCTAGAAGGAGGGCTGGGCCATTTCTGCACTAGACTGTTATAGTGCTATTATTCCACTTCCAACATCCTATGGAATCCTGGGGTTTGCCTCAAAGGCCTCTCCTTAAACTTCAAACCCCAAGATTCCATAGGATGTTGAAAGTGGAATAATAGCACCATAACAGTGTAGTGAGGAAATGGTCCTGGAATCATTAGTGTTTGGGGCTGCAGTTAGCCCTGAGCTAACTCATCAACAGTGTTGGCTGGCTCTCTTTGTTTCTACCAGCTCTGGAACCATCTTGACTCATGTACTCCTTATGACTTTCAAGGGGAGAGACAATTAGTGCTAGAGCACAAGACTTCGTATCAATAGGTCCCAGATTTAATTCCCAGCATTTCTAGTCAGAAGGATCAAGTAGTGAATAAATACCACTGGCTTAAAGCTCTAGAGAACTGTTGCCAGCTAAAGGAAACACAATAGGTCTAGATGGACAAAATGGTGTCATGGTATTTTAAAAAGCTTCCTATGTTCCAAACACATTTCACTTCCTCTAAAAAAATCAAACATCTTGTCTCCGGTAAGATAAATCTAAACCAAGAACAATATAGAAGGAAGTTCCACATGTGCTCACTAAAATCCTTATTTTTAGATAAGTAGTATCTTCAAGATTTACTGCAAGTTACAATTTGCTATAGTGTTGTTGGTTTTGTTTTTGTTTTTTAATGCACTACTGTGAAATATATTAAGATGCCAGATAATTTGCTTGGTAAGTGTTTGTGCTGACAATGCCAACTTGAGCAATCAAGCCATGTTGCTGAATAAGAAGACTTCATGTTTTTCCTGCAATAAATCCTCAGTTTTATCCTTCAGTGATAGATGTTTTGTTAATAAATCTCAAAATGACTGGGAAGACCTCCTGTTCTTGGTGACCACATGTATTGTATATTGTCATCTTTAGTCATGCTTTGCAAAGAAGTGACATCAATATTTTTGTTGTAATACTCTTGTCTAGCAATTCTATTATTTTGCCTCTCCATAGCCACATAAATGCTCAGCACCATCATCATCATCATCATTTTCATCATCTTTGGCTTTATTTATATACTGCCTTGTTCTCAAAACTGGCTTAAAAATTTAAATCATTACAATATAATTTAGAAAATACAAAAAATCACCATTAGAATAGAATTGAAGTGATAACAATATTAAAGCAGTTTCAAACATATACTTAAAAGGATAAAAACCTCTTAAAAACAGTACAGTTAAAAACAATACAGCATTTTCTTAAAAGCCCTTTTCCTTAAAAATGTACAGTTCTAAAAGGCTTTCTGAATTTAAAAAAGTTTCCCCTGCTGACGGAAGGACAACAATGGGCCATCCTAGCCTGACTAGGAAGGAGCTCCAGAGCCAAGAGCAACTAGCAAGAAGACCTATTTTGTGTCCTCACCAACCAGACCTGTGAAGATGATGGAACTGAAAGAAATATGTTTTGCACAATGTGATCTTGAAGCTGACGGATGTGTGTAGCAACAAGGAAATATTTTTCTCCCCCAGCCCTGGATTAGATTTTAGAAGATAGAAAGGATATTGTCTAGTGTTACATACCACTCCATTATTCTCCTGTGTTACATGTCATGCACTCCCAATCTGTGATACAGTATGATTGGCTATAAATACTGTTTAATTGGTATGAAATAAATATAAATCTTGCACTTAACAGCTGAAACCCAAGTGGATAGGAAAGGACCCTGTTTCGAAGCTTTCAAGCTAGGACAAAGAACTTCAGCACAGCCAGGTCATAAGTTCAGGAGGATCAGTCGGAGAGCCCGACCTGCTGGGTTTTAGATGGTCCTCTAAAGCACTGGTCGCCAACCTTTTGGACCTCATGGACCATTAAACTCACAATTTTGAATTCTGCGGACCACTAACATGAATTTTTTTGAAAAGGTACAAATCTATAAAATAATGATAATAAAAAATTCCATTTTATTAATAAGAAATGTACTTGTTTAATTATAATTATTGTTTACAAGCAACTTAAATCATCAAGTAGATATTATAGAGATAAATCAAAATACCAATTGATTCATATTCTGATATTTAGAGACACCTTAGTTCATCTGCAGTGTGGGTGTTACAGAATTCATACACTGACTTTTGGTTTCCCAATCTATACAGAAATTGATTCAATAGATTCATCAAATAAATTCATCAAACAAATTCATTAAGCAGGTTCAGTAAACAAGTTTGTTATCTTTCACTGTCCCTTTCAGACCTCTCTCCACTATCCCCTCTTCTCCCTCTCTTATTGTCTCTTTCTTCTTTACCATAATTTTCTCACAGTTCCTCTTACTTCTTTTCACTGAGTTGTTCTTTTCTCTTTGTGTTGCAGTTCGTTTTGGTTTTGGAAAGTAAACAGATATAGCTGTCAAATGTCTAACAGTATGGGTCTAAGTTACAGCAGTAATAGTTGCAGTCATAGAGCTCACACACAAAACCCTCCAACAAACCTGGCCGAAGATGACAGGAGAATCACAATAAATAAATAAATAAATCAACAAATTGCAGCATCTCAAGCAGTCAGTTCTACATGGATTGGGAGAGTCTTTTATGTCATCAATTTTCACACTTGTGGGATCTCCAGAATTCAAAGAAAGTGGGGGGGGGGTCATTTTTGCAGAATGAATCTCACTGAAAATTTAAACTAAGTACTTCTGGGCTGTTAGTTCATTTTGAGTTTAGAGCAGAAGTTAAAAAGAAACAAAGGATTGTCTTCAGCTGTGTCTTAGCAAACGAAGAGGGAAACACCAGGAATTAGGCACAGAAACCAACCAACCAACAAAACTTCAGTCTGGTAGGGAAAGTAGCAAGGTTGAATTTAGTTGATCTGTTGTATGATAGCTGTTAAATACCTTGTGCTGGGCTTCTTCTTCTTCTTCTTAAAGCAACAAACGGACCATTCCAAAGAAGTGTGACGGAAGGGGAGGAAATCCTCCTGGACTCACGGAAGTCTTCTATAGAAAGTTAATTCAAGGTCCAAAGTAGAAGGTCTTATTGCCCTATTCCCAACACAGATCTTCCAGCTCTATCACATAATGAAAAAATTGGCCAGAAGAAATTCAGCAGCAGGGTGTATGGAGAAACAGGTAATCTCTCCCATCTCCTCCAAACTGCTGCAGGCAAGATGAAAAAATGGCGGTGACAGCTTCTTGGGAGACCCTTCAGCTATCTCCTCCTGGTTCACCGTACAGGTCCTGTCTTGGCTCCTGATCACAAATCCACTCTGGCAAGACCCCTTTAGTTCAGGGATACATGGTAAGCCAGTATGGGGGTCCCCCCAGTATCAGCAACCTGGAGCAGTGATGGTCTTTGGTGGGGCATGCCAAGGACCATGTCTCAAGCTCTCGTATCGGAACTGGAAGTCGGAAATCAAATAATGTCCAAATTTCTCCACCACCAAAATTTTCTTGCCGACCATCAGTGGTCTGCAGACCACTGGTTGGTGACCACTGCTCTAAAGTAAATAAGCCTAAGGAACAATAGCCAACAAAGCTGCTAGAAAGAGCACTCAAAAGGTCAACCTCCTCTTATCTCTTCCCATGAAAACTGTCCTTTTTTTCTCTCACCTTTCTCTCAATGCTTTTGTCACCTGCTGCAAGGACAAGCAGAACCCTCCAGGCCCCTTTGTTGGTTCTGCCAGAGAGCAATTAACACATTCCCCTTTGGGGCAGAAAAAAAGGGATATTTAAACCCTGGCTCAGACTCTGGCTTTTTGCTAGTACTTTGGGCACGCACTGGTGTGTTATGCTGCATGAGTCTGAGACACCTTGCCTTGATTCTTTTCCACTTCTAGAATGGTAATTATCACCCACTTCATCCCAAGATTCTCTCCTTTACCTTTACTAGCCTTGTGTGGTTCATGAGACTGTTTGATTGCTTGTGTGTGTGAATTCCTCCAATAAAGACATTCTTTCGACATTCAATTCGTGTCCTACGGTTAGTACTGGTATACACAGATGAAAAAGTCCCATGATTACGCCACACACACACACATCTCAGGTCTCCTTAGAGCTATAATTCTACACGTTTCTAAGGAGATGCTGGCACTGCCGGAAGGCTTCAAGATCCCCTACCTTTTGGAGTAACACCTGAGTGATCTTTGCTATTTCCCTCTTCTTTCTGTAAGCATGGAGTGAGTAGCAAGAGAGAATTCCACACAAGTAGATGGACCACCAAAACTTCCCAGTACTCCTGGCAACAAAATGGAGGCTTCTGGGCATGTTTTTAAGCCACCACTACCACAAACACAAATGCTGTATCTTAAGTTTTATTCCTTCCTTGCTTAAAACAAATGCAAAGGTTTTGTTTGTTTGTTTTTACCCTTTTAAAGAAGTGTAATAATGCTGTAGGCAGACACCTTGCTCTTACCAGAATTCCTTCTTGTACTCTAAGAAGGAAGGTTTGTGAATAGTGGGAAGACAGAAACTGGCAGCAGGGGAATCCAGGGAAGGCAAACTGATTTGGAATTTTTGGAGTAGAACTTCTCTCAGTTTCTAACTGGAGTTTCCCAAGGTAGGAGTTCATTTCCAAAACTACAATATGAAAACTCTTCAACAGCTTTCACACTGTGACAGTGATGCCATTTCCATGTGCTTTGTCAAGAGTGGCAGTTTTGTGAGAATGATTCATGAAATTTGCTCTGCCATGCAGCTGCATCAGTAAGATGTACCATCCCACCACCCCTGGGAATTGCAATGATTGTGTCCTGCCAGGTTGTCAGGCAGCTTCAGCTGCACATTAAAAATCCACCCTAGCAGGTACATATTTAACCATTATAGCTTTCTGGCACTACCAATTAATGGTTAAATATATACCTGAAGGCTTGGAGATGCTACAAAATTGGGCCACTGTGGAACATTTAAATGGCAGGCAGTTCCCAAGCCCAGTCAGTATTGATTAGGCATCTAATTGGGGATGCTTGTGGAAGACATACATACATCCAAAGTAAGATGCTAAGAATATAGAAAAGATGGATTAGGGAAGAGGTTGACTTAAGTTCAAGCAATTACATGGCTTTTACCACCCAATGCGCTTGTTTAGATTGCCACAATTGAGCCCAGTTCTTGTAATGTTATATTGGACATGCTAAAAAAAATTAAAAACTGAGTGGTAGGCTGAGTGAAAATCCAAATAACAATAATACTTCTTAACAGTATGCCAGGTTGTATGTGTATCCAACAAAACATATGCTTCCACAGAGCCAGTTTTTATCATTTAATTGCCCCTCTGGTTGCTAAAATACTAACAAGGGATACTGAGGGACTGGAAGGATTGCTGGAAACAGATAAATCATGAATACAAATCATTCAGTTGTCTTTATTCACTAGATACATATATAGACTTGGATTATATTACAGGCAGACTCAAATTTAGATTGTCTCCTACCTTTTAGAAGCATGCTATATATCATGACTTCATTTTAAGATCATGCTTCTGTATTAAAGTAGAAGTGCACAGAATTATTCTCAAACCTATACTACCAGTCTTGTTTCTTTAAATTATTTTCCAAAACCATTGGTTGTAAATAATTTCTGTTAATTCAGGCATTATGTACCTGAAATGCGAAAATTTTGCTCAGCATTTGAATCTGTTTGGGGCTGTGGGCCATGGCACTTTAGCATTTTCTTCTCAGCATCTAGAGTAGGCAAAATGATTTATATGATTTTGAAGGTGAGAGGCAGTCACCTAGGACCCCAAATCCATGAAGACATGCATGCAGCTAATCCACAGGGGGCCAGAAAAGACTGGATTTCAAAACATATTTTGGGCATGCTCTCTTGCTCCTGTCAAGTTGAAAAAAGAGAAGGCAAGGCACTTGGCAGAAAAGAATTCAAGCTGCCCCAAAAGAAATATACTTGAGACAAAATGATTTTACAGGGTTTAACTGCTGCACTCCCAAAGTCTAGAAATCTAAAAAGGCCCAATATAGAATGTCCCTAGTTTCCTAGTGGTAATGCATCTTACTAATCACACATTGTTTTCACTGTCAGTGTGAAAAAGTGATTAAAAACAGAAACTTCATTGTTTGATAGCTCTTTTATTGTCACTGAGTATCAGTTGTAAAATATTAGAGTCTGACCAAATGGCAGATGAATTGGAATACAGATGCAAACATATTTACACCTCTTGAAACTTGACATCTTGAGTAAAATCAGGATTGTTCCCTGGTTCAGTTTCATGTGCTAGAATACATGTAGAATGCTTTATCCAAACAGATTCAACTCAAAATTTTCAGACTCAACTTTTAGTTAATGACAACTTCTGTACTGACAGGTAAGTTTGGGAAAATACTCTCAAGGTGCAAATGCAGCACATTGGTGCCCCTAGTATCTTATACAACCAGATAGATTCCCCAATTCTTTCTTGGTCACTGCCTAATACATATTTCTAATCCTCCTCTTTTCCAGAAAAGATCTACCTAGTGCTGAAGCCCTCCCACATCAATCATGGTTGTTGTTTTTGTTGTTGTTGTTATGTATCTTCAAGTTATTTCCAAGTCATGTCATAGAGACCCTAAGGTGAACCTATCACTGGTGTTTCTGGGACTGGGAGTGTGTGTGACATAACTGAAGCATGCTTTCATCAGTGTGTCCATTTGAAAAATAGACACATATTGTGTATAGATATTATTTATTTATGTGTACATGTGTGTTCTAAAGTCATGGGACAGTCCTGAATGTGGGGAGAAGAGGAAGATCTTGGAAGCTCTTGCCCATTCCTAATGGCTGCTCAGGTGTCTGCTATGGTCTCCTTCAGCAAATTGCCTCTTAGTTTTTCTCTGTTCCTATTTCAGTGTATAGGTACAGAATACCTTAAAGGCATCATATTCTATCTGATCTTGGGAGCTAAGCAGGACAGCCTTGGTTAGTACTTGAAACTGAGACTGCCAAGGAATACTAGGTGCTGCAAATTACATTACATAGGAAGGAACTGGTAAAACCACCTCCGAGTATTCTTTGCTTAAGAAAACCTTATGAAATTCATGGGACCACCATACATTGACAGGTTTCTTGAAGGTACATACACACATATATAAGTACGAAACATGAAATTTGGAACTAACTAAAGTCTTTGGTTTGTCTCTTAAACAGCAAGGAGGATGACTGGGTTATAAGAGATCATCTCATTCCCCTATCCTTTTTTCTCTCTGCATCCTTTAATATTTTTTCAACTGACCAAACAAGAATATATCCTTGAGATAATCTGTCTCCAAGGAACAAGTTTATCTTCTTCCATTTTCAGGAACACGCTTGATGAATGTGTGCTGCATTCTGTCCAATGATACACTCAACCTTAATTGGCCATGAGTGTCTACCTTTCAGAGTCCTATATCTTCACTCAGAAATCTAGCCAGAGTAACAGCCTGTAAAGATAGTAAGTTTTCTCTGAAAATTTATAGGTGTCTTTTTCTGCACTTCAGCCTGTAAAGAACATTTCTCTACTGGCCAGTATAATTTAACAGTTGGTAAAATAGTGATTCCTATCAGTCCGTGTATGCCATCCTAGTACTTGGTTTGCTTATTTATTTATTTATCTTTTAAATACAAGCTCCTCATACAGCCTTTTGCTTGTAAATGCAATTCCACAACATTTTTTTTATTCTCTGGGCTTTAGGACTTGTTTTTCTCTGTGTGATAAAGAAAAGCAGCAAGGCAATTTGGTTGACTTATTGTGAGGGGCTGTGATGTTGAAATAGTGAGTTGCTGAAAACATTTGCAATAATAAATAATTTGCATTTTAGCACGTTAAAAGCATTTTACATAATACTCTAGGTAAGCTTTTGTGGCTTTCTGTGGTGTGGACTGTAGTACACAGAAAAAAAAAAGGTATCTGAAGCCATCCATGTATGCCTGTTAAATTCTCTGTGTAATTAGCTAACTGAAAAGTTCTATGAATATCTATTCAGCAGTAAGGTTGAATGAATCCAGTAGGACACCTAGATGTAAATAGCAGGACTGGGTAACATTTAGCCCGCAAAGCTTTTTTGCAAACTTGAAACCTTGCTTGAAATGGGATTTGGGGGGGGGGGGTGTTTGCACTGGCAAATGAGCATCTTCTATGTGTTTAAAATGAGCATTTCTTTGTATATTACATTTCAGTGGTACAGTTGCTGCCAACCATTTTGGGGGTGGGGGGAAGGTGAAGCCCACAGTGGTTGCTAGGAGGAAATAATTAGGCCTTAGATCCTCCAAAATTGTTTGCCTCTGGTGTATAGGACTGCAGCTTTTGTACATGTCAAACATGAATTAAGCATATTTAGTTTTAAGAAGCAACTTCATCTGAAGGTAGACTTTAAAAAACAGATTGTCACATCATTTATTGTAACAACATCTACTAGTTCAGTAAAATAATAGTATTATTAGTAGTAGTAGTAGCAGTAGCAGTAGTAGCAGTTTTTAGATGCAGCATGGCATACTCTCTAACATTTCACAGGCAAAAACTGGGACGTGTGCCCAATCATCATTAAAGTGTGGTCAAGATGGCTAAAGTCATATTTAAATATTTGGACGGATGTCACATGGAAGATGGGGCAAGCTTGTTTTTTGCTGCTCCAGAAGCAAGGGTACACAAAAATGGATTCAAACTACAGGAAATGAGATTCCACTTAAACATCATGAAGAAGTACCAGACAGGAAGAGTAGTTCAACAGTGGAATATGCTGTCTCAGAGTGTGGTGGGGTCTCCTTCTTTGGAGATTTTTAAACAGAGGCTGGATAGCCATTTTTGGGAGTGATTTGCTTGTGTATTTCTGCATGGCAGGAGGTTGCACTGGATATCGCTTGTGATCTCTTCCAAGTATGGATTCAACTATTAAGTAAGCTTTCCTTCTACCGCAGAGATCACTAAGACCTAAAAATAAAGGATGAACAATCAAAGATTTTGATGTTTATGAGAGAGAAATATTAAAAGCGTAGCTGGTCTTTGGATGATTACATTGTAACACAGGTTTTAAAGCTTTCAGTATTTAGGGAAGATATTCCATTATTCTATCTTATGATCTACAAATAGTTTCCAAGCAATCCAGAAGGCTTTAGTGAATCAATCAGCCTTAATATCTTTCTTCCACATAAATATGCTTGATGTGTTCCAGGAGCCATTAAGTGCAAAAGGTCCCTGCTCAGCTCTTCTACAGTCATTGTTTGTATTCTAATATTAACAGCATTCAAGCCTGACTTCTATGGCCTCCATTGGTCTTACCAATTCACAATGTCACTATCTCATTGGAAACTTTGTAACTAGTTCAGTGTAAAATTCTGGCTCACATTGTATATTTTTAGGCTAGCCTCTAGCTTGCTGCAGAACTTATCTGATGGCAGCTGTAAAATCTCTGGAGCAAAATATGTGTCGGCAAGAGATTTCTTCACTGGATTGTCTCCTAGCTATTTATATGCAGTTGGACTTGACTCCAATAAAGCAAAGACTCTGGAATATTTCATTCCAAGACCTCTCTGTTTCTGCAAATGCAACCTGTTTACACTTTGCCTTGGTAATTCCTTATGGAATTCCTTTTCAGTCAGACCCACAACTTGAGCAACCTGTCTACAGTCATATACTGCTTGGCCTTTACCTTACTGGTAAGTGGTTGTTATGCTGATAGGTACACCATTTTTGGCAAAGCTCTGTCAACTGTCCACTGTTAAAACTTTTCTCTGCTTGTCTCTTAACCAAATAGGTCTCCTCAGTATCTCACAACTGCCAGCGGATATATGTGACAAATTCCCTTTCCTGGTTGCTCACTCAGCCAAGAGACCTGTCCTGTCACTTACCTTGTCTCAATATTTTTAAAACGTCTGCTTTCTTTTAACATTTGGGCCCTAAGCTGAAAAATACAGTAAACAAAATGATGTGGTTTGTGTTGGGTTCGATTTCTAAATGATGTGACCTATCACTTTAGTCTTTTAAAGGCAGGGCTTCCAAACAGAAAGGTGCAATAACAAAGCAACAAAGGTTTCTTGATTAACAGACAGGTTCAGCATCTAGCTTGTGGTTGGCTCAACAGACATTTCAATGTAACAACTGATTTAATCTCAAAGTAACAACTTTTTCCTGAAACTTTTACTTAACACATCACTGTATTCTCAGCTCCCATAAACCAAAGATCTATTGTGGCTCTCGGAATGCCAAGAAGGGGAACTAAAGGGGGAGAATATAAAAAGAGAGACCTGACTGTTAAATTGTCGGACAGGGCCAGTTAGGAACAGGGATTAGTTAGGTGGGAGCCCAGAGCGCTGCGAGAGGTTAAGTAGAAGTTCAAAGAAAAGTTGTTACTTCGATTCTAAATAAATTGTTACAGTGAGAGATGGATGCAGCCCCCTACATATTCAAGATTGAATCTGTCTGTTAATCAAGAAACATTTTGTTACTCTGAACCTCTGCCTAGACTATTTTCATTTAAATCGTTGCAGAAGAAATGGGTCACACCATTACCAAATCAAATTGTGCTTAAGATCCATTCATCTCTCCAAGGTATCAGTCACCTGAAGCTGCGGTGACTAAATCCAAAGAGTGCTTTTAAAATTATAAGAGCAAAGTGAGTGATCAGAACCCCAGAGTTGGAGTCTGAGTGAATAAGCTTGCAGTCCTTTCATACTATGCAGTTGTAACACTATGGCCCTTGCTGCAGATTACAGATCCGGCTGATGTCCCAACAGGAGCTCTCCCCTATGCACTGGCTGCCTGCCTGTGGGAACGGAGGAAGCATGATGGCCACGCTTCTTCCTACCGCAGCACAGCCAGGCACTGTCCCAGGCTGCGCTGGGGCAAGAAGCATGACCATTGTGCTTCCTGACCCTCCACAGCTCAGATAAGTGTGGGAGGGTGGCAGGAGGGTGATGTAATCGCTGGTCATTGACAGGAAGAACCTGTTGATGATTTGTGCCATGATCGCACCTCCTGGGGACTGGAGAACAATGGGACATGGATGACATCATGCAGAACCATCATCTGGGTCCTGTGCTTCTCCTGTTCCTAATGTGGGACACCAACATCCTGCAGAAAGGGCCTATCATTCCACTTTAACTGACATTGCGATATCCTATGCAATCCTAGGATTTGTGGTTCAGTTAGGCAATAAAACTCTGGTTCAGAAATCTAAATACTGCTCCCTAAACTGCAGATTTGAGGATTCCACAGCATATTGCCATGGCAGTTAAAGTAGAATAATAGTACTATAATTGAAAGTGTGAATGCCCGCTAGAGAGGAAATCCATCACACTTGTGTACAGTAAAATACTGCTTGGTCTTTGTTTAATTGTTAAATTATTGTTATGCTGGTACAAGAAAATAAAGATATAGTAATCAGAAGTAGAATTAGTTGATCATGTTCTTTTGCTTTGTAGTGTATGTAATGGAGTTCATGGGCTGATGCTTGCTCATTTCTTCCTCTTTTTGTGTGATCAGTCTGGCCAGTCTCACTTACTATTTTTTCTTGTAAGATAGATACCTAGAAGTGACACCAATGACGGCCAAATTTCTATCAGCTGAGATGGAAATGGGAAGACAAATAGTTGCTGTGGGTGGAGCCCCCTGTAGGTGGGCTGTATATAACTGTGTACTATATATGACCGATTTTGTTCTGGTCTATTGACTATAATGTACTATGCATGGCACTACTCAGTAAGCATGACACCTAGCGGGGAGGCATTTACCATCAGAGGTACCATAGTTACCAAGTTTTCTTCTTACCTGTTAGTCCAACACAGGAACAAGACACATGAAGAGTGTCTTGTGACAAAGCAATGCAAAATTTGGGCAGAAGAAACTGCCTCTATATATCTTTTAAAAATTTGTAATATTTAATGGCTAAGGATTGGATTCCCTTTGTAGTACACAGAAGGCAGATGGCTTCTGTCTAACACACTTTTCTGTCTAAATACCCCAAATAAATAGTAAATAAATGTCATTATCGTTATGTAAAATCAAAACAATGAGAGGAAATCACAAAAAATACAAGCTAGAGCATTAAAGGCCTCATTTTATGGAGCTAATTTTCATCTCAGTGACATGAAAACAAAATAACTGCTCCTTAGAATCAGTAAGTTATCTCATGATTGCAGCAATCTTCACTGTATAGCTTGGGCAGCAACAGGAGAAAAAACACCGGTGTGTGTTTTCTTGTTGTTGTTGAGGAAAGGCTCAAAGGCAGAATAAGCCTAGCCTTTTGGGACCTGAAATAACCTACACTCAGGGCAACAGCCATCATAAGAAAATAGAACAGATGGCAGCGTGGCTGCCTCTCACACACATACAGGTTACTGAACAGATGCCTTTAGGGCTCAAGATGATTTTTTTTTCTCATAAAAACAATCTTGTAGGGTTTCAGGGCAGCCTTGTACTTGCTCCACATATAAAACAAATGCAAACCAGCCCTGTGGGAAAGGCAAAAAAAAAAAGTTACTCCAAAAAAGTATAGGCAGGAGGCAAAACATGCCAACAGGAAATCACATTTAGAAACTATTATCAGCTAAAATTTAACCTTACCTCACCTTCTGTGGTATTTTATTTTTGGCAGTGTGTTTCTTATGTGTAGGACTGGATGCATTTTATTGAGGTAACACATGACAGCTTGAGTGGTATACATGAAGGAAAAAGCTATTAGAAATTCTCCATCTGTTTTGCTTGAAAGGTCAGCCTACCTGAGCAGGAGAAATTCACCCCTTTCAGATGCAAGTTGTTAGGCATGGCATGTGAAAAGCAACTACTGGAGAATGTGAGCTGAGCAAGGGAGTTGGAAGAGAAAGCATAAATATTTAGCCCTCTTGTATGTTTGCACCAGACTGAGAAACATATGAAAGGAGAGAAAGAATGTTGTGATTGGCTTAACTGGTATGTTTTTTGAAACCATGAGGTGTCTAAGAAAAGATCACAGAGTATTATTAGCAATTAAAGCACCTTTAATTATTGATAATAGATTTGAACGGCATTTTATTCCAAATCTGTCTTATTTGATAGTGACAGTTGTCACACTGCTGCCCATGTGAAATTTCTTCTTCTAGCTTGCTTAGGCTCCAATAATTTCCTCCCTCTCCCAATGAAGCCCCAGCTCCCATATGCAATGGAATCTCCTCTGGATGCTGTTCACATGACCAAACTGGGACAGTGTGATAAAGGGCATCTTATTGTGGCACCCACTCAATGGTTGATGCTCCTACTAGCACGCAGCCAAGTCTATTCCTCCATCGAGACAGAGGTCCAGAGAAATCCATGCTAGTCTGCATGGAACAAGTTGAAAGAGAAGTCACTTGACATAAGCCCCACTTGCTGTCAACTGACCTATTGGATTGGTCCCAATCAAGAACAATCCAGCCCCTGGGACCAAAAAACATCCTTAATCCCTGATATATAATATGAGCCATATATAAGGCCAGAATTCTAATGCTAGAATTCTAATAGGGTACTAATAATTACTGTTCCTGTGTGCCTTCAAGTTTTTTTCCAACCTATGGCAATCCTAAGGTGAACCTATCACTGGTTTTGGGGGAGCTGAGAGTGTGTGATGTGCCCAAAATGACCCATTGGGTTTCCATGGCTGAGCAGGGAACCCTGGTCTCCAAGGTCATAGTCCAACACTCAAACCACTATGCAAGCACAAAAATAGTTGCACAAATGATGGTGGTTTCTCAGTGGTTTTGGAAGTGCCATTACTATGGCAGCCAAGAGTTCCAAAAGCACGCACAGAGTCCTGTCTTTTGGGACTCTCACATTACGCAGTTATAACACTATGGGTCCGCTTAACTGCCTAAGGAGAAAATAGGTTTTCTGTGTAAAAAAGCACACTTTAGCCCAAACAACATTTTCGGCGGTACGGGGTGGGATCCTGAAGTGCAAGGAACATTGTGGCTCTTCTCCAATTTCTTGTTCTCCCTTCCCACTTTTTTTTTCCCCATTCTGAGTATTTTTTTTTAACATCCTGGAAGAAAAGCAACACGAATTATGCCTCTTAAAAGTTAGAAGGGACCAAGCCCCTGTAAACCCTCAATCAACCCTGTAAATAGCCCCAAAGCTGTTGAAAAATATATCTTGCTTTCATAAAAGCAAATTCTTTTGCAGAATGGAGATGGGAGTAGAATCTTGGCTTTCCACTTGCCTGGGTTTCCCTTTCTCAGATGTGATTATTCATAAGTTTGTAGCTCCTCCTCTTCCTTTCCCTCTCTCAGCGTAAGAAAAGGCAGAAGAGGTGCTCTTGGAACAAAAGAAAAGCTGGGAAGTGGGGCTTAGAGGTAGATTTTGCCCTAGGAAGTAAGAAAAGACAAAGAAGGTGCTTTCAGATGATAAGAAAGGGAAAAAGATGGGATGGGGGAATTAAAGGTGGATGGCTGGTTGGAAAGTAAGAGAAGCAAACAAGGTACTGTTGCTGGAGGTAAGAAAGGAGGAAAGATGGGAAGAGCTTAGGGGTGGAGTGGTGGTAAGAGAAGGTAGTGGAGGTGTTGCTGGAGGAGAAAAAAGGGGAACAATGGGAAAAGCCTTAGATGTGGATCCTGGAGTGGGAAGTAAGAGAAAACAGAGAAGGTGCTGCTGAAGAAGGGGGGGGAATTGAGGGGGGCAGAAGCTGAATTGGCCACCACTGCTGCCAAGGCTGGTTAGTCCTTGGAGTGGAAGGGACTTTTAAAATTTTATATATGATAAGGGCCATGCACCTCTAACTCTCACAAATATGAGGGGCAGACTGCAATGCTCAGTCTTACTGTTTTCAATTCCACTACATCATAAGAAGAATAATACTTTCCCTTCTGTTTTCAGTAGAAAGTCAAAGGATTTTAGTGGCATCTTAGAGGTGGGCCCTTTTCGCACGGCATTTGCCATGCAAAAGGGCCTCTGGAGAGTCACATGACTGCGAGGAGTGGTCCACACGATGCACTCACAATTGTATGATGCTCCAGGGCCTGGCAGGCGCCGATCATGCACTATTTCATTTTTGGCTTTGAGTTGAAAATGGTGCATGATCGCGCATCGCTCCGGGGCCCTGCGTGCACTTGCCATGCGTGCAGAGCTCCGGAGCCATGGCATTCACGCTTCCTGCCCCAGCGCAGCCTGGAAAAATCCCAGGCTGCACTGTGGAAGGAAGAGGAGGGGCTCTCGCACGAGCAGGCAGCAGCTGAGGAGCTGAAGGAACCAGGAGATGAGAGCCTCTCGCTAGAGGCTGCTCACACAATCCCTGCACCCCAGCTCCGCAAAAAGGTGAGTTGTGGAAAGGGCTGTAGTTCTGTGATCAGGACCTTGCCCTTTCCTCTGACTCACTGAGATCTGTCTGTAAATTAAATTATGTTTCTGGAAGTTTTTACAGAAATTAAACAGATGGTTTTATAGAAACATAGTGATTGTTTCTTATTTTTTAGAATATGTTCCATGACAGCATGCAACTATATGTGTTTTTCTCAGTATTATGCTGTTGATTGTATTCATTTTGTTTTTCCCAGCCTATTGGACACAAAGTACATACAAACAGGGTGTTAAATAGGCAAAGTGTAGTAGTCAAATAGAGCATGCAAGACGAAGGCTGCATGTCATCCACCTTTTACTCTGGGTGATAGGCACCATCCAGAAAAACTAAGCTTGCCTACTCAAATCAATGGGCTCAGCCCAAGCCTCTCTAGATCATGTTCACTGAAATTCCAATAAATCATGATACAAACAACTATATAGATCACAGGGATGCACTGACTGATGGAGGGAAAGTTCTAATCAGGGGATTACAAAATACAAAGTCTCATAGTTTGAGATGTCTCTCCTGAGGATAATGTGAATCCTGACTTTAAGTGTTTCTTCTGTTGGGGGTATGTTCCTCTTCCCTACATACTGGCTTCTCTTTCCCTTAGGTAAATGTAATAAAAATGTAATAAATGCACTCATCTTCATATCTACATTCTTTGCTTCATGCACATAGTTGGGTCTATCACCTGAAATACTGGTATGGATAGGTTGCTTGGTATATGATTGGATCTTGGAGATGTTCTCTTCCACCTTCTTTTTGCTCTACAATAGAAATACTAGGAGAATTTCTTCTCCTAGTATTTTTCACTGTCCCACATGCAAAGATGCTTTTCCAAAGCTTACGTGGAGCCTGAAGACAGCAGGAGGAAAATGCTACTGTTATGCAGTTCTATTGTGCAACACAAAGACAAAATCTTCCTTAGGTTTTCATATAGTTTGCTAGTTGGTGATGAACAATAGGTATTTCCTTAATGATGACTACTGGCCCATCATGTTAGTCTTTATCATCAAAGCTCATTGAGGAAGATACCTAAAACTACTTTGATCTTCAGGATAGCAGTTAACAGAACAGTTTGTGCAGTTTGAAATGGGGGGTGAGAAAATTGAATGTTTTAATTTTGGAGACAGGAAACGGTTGTGGCAGTTTGCTTGAGTGCTGAAGTTGTTTTTGTAGGATGGGTATTTCTTTAGGATGAGCATTAGCTGTATTTGTATCCAATTAGTCTATATATTTGCATCAAATATTTATTTTTATATTTATACCTTGCCTTTTATGATAACTTCTTACAACTGCAAGGTTGAGAAGCCAGAGATTGGAGAGTGGTACACACAGTGCTCTTTTTCTTGCTATTGTTCTTAAAAAAGAGGCCTACATGGGAGGGGGTGTGCGTCACAATATTTTCCTTTTTACAAGCCAGGTGAAGACTTGAGTTTATGGACCTTTTTGCTCTACACTGTTATAGTACTATTATCCCACTTTCAACATCCTGTGGGTTTGTAGTTTCCTGAAGTCGAACAGCTCTCTGGCTGAGAATTCTAAATGCCCCTCCCTAAACTGCATAGGTTGTTGAAAGTGGAATAATAGCACTATAACAGTGTAGTGCAGAAAGGTCCTGAGATACTAGACAGGTATGTTAACCTTTGGAGGAAGAAAATTCTTTTTTTTTTTGGAAAGCACACATTGGGGAGGGGAGGAAGAGGATTGTTGGATATTATCTTTGAGAGGTTTGAACTAATTAGACAGTTATGATCTGTTTAAAGGAAGGATGGAAAACTATTCTTTTTCTTTCTTTTCTCTTTCTTTTTCTCTACTTTTAACTTCTAATTCATATGTTTCATGTTTTCTTCATGCTTTTTTTTCTTTTATGTATTTGTAGAGTTTTTAGAAACTAATAAAGATATCTTTAAGAAAAGAAAGAAAATTACTAAAATTGCTTATTGCTTCCTTCAAGATACAAATTAATTAAGAGTTACATCCCTGCTCCAGATACAGTTGGGATGCAGACTCCCATCAGCTCTAATCTGCAAAGCCAAAGTTGAGCAATTGTGAGAATTGCAGGACAACATCTGGAGAGTCACAAATTCTTCATGTCTGTGTGCATGTGTATATGCCTTTGAGTCAACTATCTGATTTAGAAGAAAATTTCACCAAATGCAGTGAAAAGAGAACCAGTGTAGTGTAGTGGTTTGGGTGTTGGACTACAAACTTGGAGATCAGGGTTTGATTCGCAACTCAGCCATGGAAACCTACTGGGTGACCTTCAGTGCATCACACACTCTCAGCCCCAGAAAAACATGTGATAGGGTTCTTAGGGTCACTATAAGTTGGAAACGACTTGAAGGCACACAACAGCAACAAAGTTATGAACAGTATTACAGACTCTGTGGCCTAATTATATTTGCAATTCAGACAGATTCTAGGCATAAGAGTTTGGTTTTAAATAAATAAAACTGAGGATATAAATCAGCAAGCAACTGTATATCTCTAGTAGCTTTCATATAAGAGGTCAGAAAGAGCAGAAATGCCTTGACAGACATTTCAACTGGGGTGTTTACCCGCCTCCCCCATATAGGCAAACAAGTGTATATTGGCAGCAAATAAATAAATAAATAAATAAATAAATAAATAATCCCACCATCAAAATATCTTTCTTCATCTTCAACTTTTCACTTGTTCATGGCAATGTAGATAATGCTTGGAGGCACCTTGAGAGGAAACAAACACTGTATAATATATTAGGCAAAGACCATCTGGCAGAATGTATTGGCTCTTTTTTTCAGTTTAGCAGCAACCCCACCCTTTTGTAGTTTAACTGCCATTTCAGCTATTTCATTCCACTGTTAAAACCTTTCTTGCATCTCCTGAATTCAAGTATGGGGGAGGAAGAGGCCAAACTGTAATTGCCTTTTCTAATCATTTTTTTCACATGTTCATAATCTTTTCAGAATTCTTCATTTCCTTCTTCTCCTCCTAATTTTTTTGATGTCCTCCTCTTATCAGTGCAACCATATCTCTTTGGAAAACATGAGCTGCATATGAATTGCATGGTTTACGGGGAATGGTAAATATTTTATAAAAGCGACAAATTTCAACAGATTGCCCTATCTATAATTTAAGAAAATTATTCCTCTCATGGTTTGGAGCTAACAGATTCTCCCTTTCTTTCTTTCCTAAAATACAAATACCTTCATGTCATGAAAGTAACTGTGTCTATTATCTTTATCTACCTCCCACCTCTCACTGTCATCATGTAACTGTTCAAGGCACCTGCTTACTGATGGTTTCATTAAACAGCCATGCAGGGAGCTCACCCATGAATGAGATGTGAATTAAGAGAACAGCCTCCCAAATCCTTATGCAACATTTATTTTTCATGAGGCCAGACTGTTCAGATTCAGACATGCATGCTCTTCAGTTGATTTATCTACACAATAAATGACAGATGAAAGTGTCAGCTGATTCCACTGAAAAGCACCATGTGTCAGGTAATGTGAGGTAACAGGGAAGTTCTGTCTACAGATCTCATTCGCACAAGGCACTATGTCATGTTGGCTCCAAGAAATCAGGGTGAGCAACTTGTGGAGCTCCAGATGTTGTTGAATCATAACTCCCATTATTTTCCATAGACTATGTTGACTGGGGTGATATGAGCTGACATCTAGCAATATCTGGAAGGCAACGTGTTGACCACCCTTGCATTAAATGATGAACACTCATCGTTGTGCCAGACCACAGATTCAACTGGCCAGCAGAGATTATTATCAATAACAACAACAACAACAAAGCATAACAATTAAAAAGAAGAACAACAGATATAAACAACAATGGAAAAAGAGCAATGAGGGTCTAATCTCTCTAGGAAGGGAGTTCCAAGTCAGCTCAGACCATATCATAGAGCTTTCTTGGCAAGATTTATTTAGAGGAAGTTTGTCATTGCTTTCCTCTGAAGCTAAGAGAGTATGACCTGCCAAGGTCATCCAGAGAGTTTCTGTGTCTGAGTAGGTGTTCGCAAAACCATTTCTGAGTATTCCTTGCCTAAGAAAACCCAATGGGTGTCACCATAAGTCGATAGGTAACTTGAAGGCACATATAAACACACATACATCCCAAAGCCATGATCCAACACTCAAATTGCTATATCATGCTGGCTGTTTATGTTGGGAATTGAGAGATTTTTGGTAATGAGACTCTCAATCAGCAGAGTATCTTAGTAATTGCACAAAAACGGAAGTTGAACAGATTACCAGCCCCACTTCTATCACTCCACCCCAAACACACTTAACCTAGCTCAAAATAAACACAAAAAACAATTTGGTTAAAAATATAAAAGAATTTACTCACAAAATCTTGTGCATAGTCTACACAGGTTCAATTCTTGAAGAAGATAGGAAGAAAAATTAAGCACTCACATGCTTGCTGAAAATAATCCCTGTTAGGAGATCTCAGGGCATGCTTTCAGGACAAAAGGCGAAGACAAAAGGAAGGAGTCAATGGCAGGAGAACCTTTTTAAGACCAAAGAATGTGTACGTGCTGGAGGAAGAGGTGTTGACCAAAACAAACAGGAAGTTTTCTCTAGGCTATCTCTCTATGCCTACAATAAACATGCAAACAAACTAGCCAGTTAATTAAGCATGCAAAGGTTGCCACTCCCAACAGTTTATAATACCGTAAATTGTACTATTTCTAGTTAAGAATCTACAGTATGATTTTCTTGGGATGGTTGGTACAAACTGTAGTTTGAAGACCAGGTTCAAACTGGTAAATGAAATATGCAGCTTGTATTATATTTAAGTCCTGAGCTAATTATGCTTTGCAGATATATATGACAAAAGAATACAGTCATTGCAGAATTTTGAAATGGCCAATATGCATTCTAGCTAGGTATGTTTGATAATACTGCAAAATATTTGACTATCTCAGCAATATCTCAAATGCACCTCTGTTGAAAATCCATTGAATCGAGTTGGTTGTCAAAAACAAGGAGTCTGCAAAAATAAAATAAAATAAATTGGGAGTAGTTGAGTTTAGTGCCAGAAAGTCCAGAAATTGCTGATGGAAGTTATTTTTTGGCAAGACTAATTTTGTACTTGCTAAACTGACCGAGATGTTGCTTGTTCTTTGGTATTTAAAAACTGAATTCATGTTTTTTTCTCTGCACCACCAAATTTGATAGTCTTTCAGCCCGAAGACCATTATTGCTCATTTGAAAAGCAAATGTATAAATAACTATGATGGATAGCAGAAAGCAACCCAACACCGTAGTGTAGAAAAGTTGTAAAGAGGAAAAAAGGTAAGAAAGCTTTTGCTGACATAGGTGAGTAGTAGGAAGGCAATAAATAGCCTAACAGTTTTGCTACAAAGAACTGTAAGCAAATTTTGCCTGTCCACTCTTACTGACCTGTACATGGTGGGCTGGCCTAAGAAATTTTGCTGCCAAAGTTAGGGCACACACAATCAAGTCAAGGGGCATAGCACACACACAATCAAGTCAAGGGGCATAGTACTCAGACCCAGCCAAGTTATTTAGGTACATAATGCAGCTGCCCTCTTCATTCCTAGCAGTAAAAGTACAATAATAACAAATTAAAGAAGTAATAAATTATTTCCCTTTCATGACACCTTAAATTCTGCTTTCCAGGGCACGTACCTTACCCTACCCAACAGAAGAGGCAGTGGTGTCTATGTCTCTGTTCAGGTACTTCTTATTTCCCTCAGGCTCTGAAGGTGTATAGACAGCCTACCTAACTCAGCATAGGAATGCCATAGTGTTCTTCCAGATCGTTTAAGCATGACCACACTGTTAAAGGTAAACTACATGTTATGCTTATTGCACAATTAATTATAGATGTGGAGGATGATTCTTGCATTGCATGCAGTGCAGTGAGATATTTGTTTCTTGCTCCACAGTTGCATTCTGACCAAAAACAAAAATCACTACTCATTCAGATTTGGAGCAATTTTGTTCAGAATATGACTGAAAAGTGAAGCAGTAATTTGCACTATCTCATCCCATACCTGCAGCAAATTGCTAAAAGGCATGGTTTTTGATGGGGTGGGGCATCATAAAATCTTTACAGGAGCTTTAATTAAGAATTCTGCATTATTTCTTGTTACCTCTGTATTATACATATCTAAATATCCTAAAGACACCAGATCCTGTCTGATTGTGGAAGCTTAGCAGGGTCAGTCCTTGGATGGGACACCAACAACAAATAGATGTTGTAGGCTATATCTCAGAAGAAGGAGCTGGCAAAACCACCTGAGTACTCTTTGCCTAAGAATAGCCTATGAAATTCATGGAGTTACCATAAGTTAATAGGGAACTTGGAGGCACGTGTGAATGCACACACACACACACTGCATGACATGCCCTATGCAAAGCAGGACGAGTGGCCAGAAAAGCAGAATAGCAGCACCTAATGATACAAGAACTGAAGTCAGACAAAGTGGGAGATATAACTGAGAAGCAGTCTAGCATTGGAGTGCTAGAACCAGAAGAGCTATTACTTCATCCTCATGTCTCAGTCATTTCCTCTTCCTTCCATTCTTGAGAGTATCTAGGGAAAAACAAGAAAAGAAACAGATCAAAGTGCTTGACTAAGAGAACAGCCATTTTCCTGACTCATCCAGTCTCTCTGTTTTCCTGTCTTGTTTAGCTCTTCAGCTATATCAGGGAAGTCAATGGGAAAGAGATGACCAGGGCCTGTAGCCATCCCTTTCTCTTCCCATCTGTATACTCTTTAGGGCCATTTCTGCACTATACTGTTATAGTGCTATTATTCCACTTTCAAAATCCTATGGAATCCTGGGATTTGCAGTTTAGAGAGGGATACTTAGAATTCTCAGCCAGAGAGCTCTTTGGTTTCAGTAAACTACAAACCCCAGAATTCCATAGGATGTTGAAAGTGGAATAATAGCACTATAACAGTGTAGTGCGGAAATGGCCTAGGAGATATGTAATATGAGGATTTGGCTGGGCTTGAAGAACTTGGGGAAATGTGTTAGAAAGTACTGGACTTCACAAGCAGACTAATCAAATAGGCAAGACAGAAGCTGAACAATGTTCAGTCCCATACCCACCCTCCCATCCACCCACAGAATAAACCAGAGAAAGATAATAGGCTTAAATTTCTTTGTAAAAAAAAAATCAAATTAGCTTTACATACTATACTGATCTTTAATAGAATACATGGTGCAATGGAGTTGGGAGAGAGAGAGAGAGAGAATGGCTTCAGGTTAGAGAGATGCAAGAAGAGAGGATGTGGTAAAACAATCAAACAGGAAACCGGAAAACATGCAAAGTAGCAATGCTACAGGCATGCAAAAGTTGCTAATTCTAACACTTGCCAGCATAGACAATGGGACTGCAGTTCCATATTGTCTGAAGGGTCACACATTAACTGCTCTGGGACAGACCTCATCTAAGTGATGTTGACACTGCACACAGTCAAGAAAGATCTCAAATTTTTCCATCCAGTGTGGTTTGGAGACTTGGGGAGTTGTAGTCCATAAAGTAACTTATCCAAGGTTGGCCTTCTATCAGTTTGGAAGTGAAACAGTACCACTCCAAACTGTGGCAATGGTTTCTACATACCATCAGATATCAGTACTTATCTAATTTATGATAATAAAGGAACAAAAATTATTTTAATTCTTCTAAGTGACTTGGCAAGGGTCTATTTATTTCCAGCATTTATTGAATATGGATGGCAGTTGGCCTACAAAGAGAAGAAACAGAAGGATCTTCCTTGTTTCGAGATGGAATTTCCAGGTTGCCATGGAAGGCCAAAGGACAGGTGTGGCTCCAGTCCTTGTGGCTACAACATGCTTGTAGGGAAGAGGAGGAGAGAAAGAGGTGTGCTGCTGTTCATTCATATTAACATTAAAATTCTGCCCAAGTAATCTATGAGCAACTCTTATTTCCAACCCAATGGAAACTTGACAGTCTATAGCAGGAGTGGACATCGGATGCCCCATGGGATGGATGCATGGAACCCTTGGACCCCACTTTCGCATCTCCTGTGTCCCCCCCAACCAGTTCCCCAAAACTTTCCACCACCCAATTATTTTTAAAAAGTGATGTGATTTTCTTCCACCAGCTTTGCCCCCAAACTAGACAGAAAGGCCCCTGATGCCTGAGAACATGGGAAAATACCCCCACCCCATTCCCATAAGCATCCACAAGCTCTGCCCTTCCCCAATATGTGACATGAGTCACTTCCTCTCACCATTTTGAGAAGGACGGCACATCAAAACAGAGGTATTTTGGCTTGCTCTGGGAGGCTGGGGTGGGGGGAATTGACACCTGGCTCCAGTGAAGTTGCTCACTGTTGGTCTAAAGCAGGGATGGGTAACAGCAGCAGAGCCCAGGGCCACATTCATATGTTACCCTAAAAAATGGGGGATCTTGGGGTCTACTCACAATGCCAGCTTCTCCTTAGAAACAGGAAGAGGGTTGCAGCAGGATCTTTTTACTTGTGTATATCAGTACTAACTGTAGAGAGGACTCTAATTAAAAGTTAAACAGAGTATTTTATTGGAAATGAATAGACACACACACAAGAAATCAAGCAACTTCATGAACCGTACAAGGCTATTGAAGGGGGAGGTGAGAAATGTTGGATAGAGAGAGGTTTGTGGTGAAGGGGGTGATATTTACCAGTCCTGAAGCAGAAGATTGAAGCAGAGTGGCTAGAGTCGGAGCTAGGTTTTTAGACCCCATTTCCTGCGCTGAAGGAGGATGGGTGGACAAAGCAGTAATGGCTCTCCCACAAAACTGAAAAGGGAATCCAGAATGGGATGATTGCCTTAACTCTAGGTGACAAAACATTGATGGGAAATCCTGACAATCTTTTAATGTTTTGGCCAGACAAGGTGAATGGGGAAAGTCTTGATAGGATATGCTCACAGTAGGGGTCCGGATTGCTTCTCCTGGGCAGTTTCACCTGCTATTGTTTTTGGGTACGCTCACGACTTACAGTTTTTAGAAAGGATTACCCCAAGCCCATTAGGATCAGGCTTTCCTGCCTAATCCTCTCTGAATTTATGACCTGATCATATCTGAGGTCATCCTGACCTGGCATATGAATACAGCCAGTGCACTTTCAAACATGTTTTTCAGCCATGATATATGTCCAATTATTAAAATAGCACATCCCACAGAGTGGGGGTATATAGTGTGGTAACATGTGCATCTGGAACTACTCAGGGACACATCTCTTTACATTTTTTAACTTTAAAAAAATCCATTGAAGCTGTTTATGCAGTAATTATTTTAGAACCAGGACTTGAGCAAGAGAGATGGAAGGGGAGTGGTAGCATCTGCACAGTGGTGGAGCCTGGAGCATGTGGAGGGGGGGCGGGTGGGGGTGTGGCAATAGTGCAGGGCTACAGTGCATGGGGTGGGGCTACGGTGTGAGGGGGTGGGGCTACAGCACATGAAGGCAAGGCTACAAACTGCGATGTCCCCCCCAAAAATTGCCGCCCAGGGCAAACTACCCCCATCACCCTCCCATCCCTACGTGACTGCATCTGCAGGGAAGGATGAGATTCTGGGCTGAGACTTGAGTGAGGGTCTGGTAGAAGGGGTGGGAACATTGGTACAACATTAGTTTGGTGCAGCAAGCTGAGGCATGTTTGTGCCAAGGCATGGCAAGCATTATTCACCAACAAAAGCATCAGGGTTCTCCCCACTTTAAAGGGAGGGCCTCCAGAGTCTTGGAGAGCTGCACTTTTGAGTTTGGTGGGCTGCACTTTTTCCACTTCTGCCAAAAGATCAGAAACCAGACTGTGTGAGTCTACAACTGAGAGGGAAATGTAAGTTTTTCACTGTGGGAAACAGTACCACACACAGATGTCATCAACAACAGAATTTATTTGCACTTTCTGGGCTACAAAGCAACAATCAATTTTAAAGAAATAGAGAAACCTAGCAGGCTGAGATTTGTCCTGGCCTCCAAGGAGTCAGTGGTGGCCTTCTAACTTCTTTTGCCTCAGATTGAAATCATCTCCTTTTATTCCTCCCACAAGATCTGCTAATGGTGAAGTATTCTAACCATGCCTCTAAAAAGAGACAGCGTACAACAGAAAGTTGGTTGGATGTATAGAAAAAGTCATCCATTGGATTGTGTGAGGGGTAGGAAAACAACACAGAAGGGAAAAGGCAGATTGACATGGTTAAACCACTTATAGTTTATAATCAGCATTTTTAAGGCAGTTGTGGTTATATTGTGGTTATGATAGTACCCGGCTGCCCTGCAGAAGGAAGAAGTGGCACCATCACACTTCCTTCATTCGTGGAGGACGCTCATTGGGTGTCTCCGGAATAAGGTAAGCTGCGGAAAGGGCCTAGGTTTCTCACTCTACCAAGTGTTTCCTCTTCCTTGGCTCAGGTTTATTCTTTTTCACTCTCTGCTCCATACTCTTGGACGTACCTCTTTGAAATAGTTGTGGATTGCTCCTTCCTGCCTTATTTTTAAATCTCAGTTAACAACTTTCTTGTTTTCCAAAGCTTTTGGAATTTTAGTTTAATATTGTTTTATAATCTTGTACATTTTGATTATGTGTATTTGTCAGTTTGCTTTATTTTATATTGTATTTTTTAATTTTAACTGGATAATCATTTTACAATTGTGTGGTACAGTTCTATTATTCCTTCCTTCTCTCTGTGTGTGTATACATATTTTAGATACTATACCTTTGGCAGAACCCACTATTTTTGGTTATTTTACTTATAAAGTACCATGTACTTTGATGGTGTTATATAAATAAACAATAGTAAGTATGAAACTGTGAATGGTAATTTCTTATGCGCCAAGAGGATTAGCTAGACTTTCTTTTGTTTCTGTTGACAGGCAAAACAGCTTGCTTAGGCTGGGAAGTTTAGTGATAAGATTCTCCAGTGTGTGCTGTCATTAATTTGTCATTTTTTTTCTGACTGCAAGGCATGCAAAATCCCTAGGATGCTAAAGAATTAAGAAATTAGTTCCCCTACTGATGTGATGACAATGCAGGGAACTGTCATGAAAGAGAGATCAGATCTAAGGACGGTATCAAAAGAACAGGAGTTCTTTTGGCTGTGCTCACCGAAATTGCTATACATTTTCAATTCCTAGGCAGGGACAGAAAAATGGACTATTTGTTCATTGACAGTTTTGTGCATTGTGTAGAAAGATGGTCATTAAATTCTAGAACAGAACCTCACTTTGTGTATTCAAGGGTTACAGAAACTTCTTACCACGGTTTTTTCAAACTTAAATTATTTGTTGATTGGCATTTCTATCGTTTTAAGCACCTAATGTAAAGCTGGAGAAAGACTTTGTTTTTGAAGAAATCTAGACGTTGCTTCTCATGTTAAAGTCCACATAGGGATAGCCACACGAAATGTTGTTGTGGCTCTCAGAACTTAGAAAAGTTTTTGGATGTGTGCATGGCTAGTAGCTACTTCATAGCTTATCTGACTAGCAGTTATGCTGGCCAGAGGATTATGGGAGTTGTAGTCTAAAAAAATATAACTTTTCCAAACAGATGGCTTTCTACAAAATGGTTTATTTTTGGTGTAGGTAAGAAAGGGGTAGGGGTGGAATTGATGGAGATGATTGTGAACGGGCAAATGGCAAAAAGTCAAGGGAAAATGTTAAGCCACTTGGCCATGGAAACCCATTGGGTGACCTTGGGCATGTCACACATTCTCAGTCCCTAGAAAACCCTGTGATAGGTTTGCCTTAGGGTCTCCGTTAGTCAGAAGCAACTTTCTTACTAACAGATGGATTCCTTCAAACAAATGGCTCTGGATCCAGAATTCTGTCCTATTCCAAAGCCCATAGACCTGTGGAGCCTTGGAGGTGTAAGATTGTTTGAACCATCAGTCTTTTGTGAGCTTACAGCATCAGGAATAATATCAGAGGGCTAGGATGGAATTCAAGTACTGTAGTGTTTAATTAACAGGTGACAGTCCACTTGGCCTCTTCTGGTTGGATATATTTGCAGGACTATGTTTCTTTGAGGGGCAGGGGTTGATGCCACAGTCCATTAGGACTAGGTTGTCAGCACTGAGCTTTGGTGCTAAATGGCAGGGGTATGAGGACACCATTGGTCATTTTGGGGTTCTCAAGGCCTTGGAAGAATGGACCTGAGAAAAGGGTCAAGTAGTTGATAATCAAGAACCTTTATTTCCTGAAGATCTCAGGGATCTGGGAAATATGTGGCCTGTTATTTGTATCTCTGGGTCTAAGGCCATCATTTTCTATGCTGCAGTGGTGACTGCATTCTTTGGGGCCTTGTATGTGAGTAAACTGGTTGTATCAGACAAAAGGGATGTTTTGGGCAGAGTGCTGGCCTTTGGGGATTTAGGTTTGTTCAAGCATTAAGTTGTTTTAAGAATCAGATATTCTAAGCCCAACCAGAGAGGGGTGGGGACAAATCTCATATTGGGTCAGTGCTCTGATCTAACTTTATTCCCAGCCTGTACTCAACAATGTTATACATGTATTAGGGGAACTAGACACAGGTTGCTTTTGTGTCATGCTGACTTTTTGTACCTTACTAGAGATCAGCTTTGAACTGTCACCTCAAAGGCCTTGCAGAGCTTGGGCCTGCAAGTGATTAAGTTTGGCACCCATTCCTTTTAGATTGGAGCTGCTTCTATGGCTTTTGCTATGGGCCTGGCCCTACAGTCTATACAGTTCATTGAGTGTTGGAGGTCTTCCACTACAAAGAGGTATCTGCGTCCTCTCAAGTTTTGATGGCATTGTGCTTTACTAACATTGGGGTTTTTTTTCTATTAGTTCCTAGGTGCTGTTTGCTGAAACAATGGGTCCTGAACAGGGCCATGCTATGGTTTACTGAGTGGTGTGCCAGGCTTGACCTTGCCACTTTGGGGCTCAGCTGGGATTGAACAATTTGGCCACTGTGGAATGGCTAGGAAGAAGAGGCCTCTTTGGTCTGAGGAGCACACAGGACCTCTTCCTCTTGTTTTAGTCATTCATCTTAATGGGAATGACTTGGGTTTGCTGAAGGGCGAGGCCCTCATTTTGCAGGCTTTTCATGGTTTTTGTGTTATTCAGAGCAGGTGGTCTTGTGTAACCCTTGTTTGGTCTGTTATTTTGCCACATCAAGTTTGGCAGTGTGAAGGGGACCCACAATGCCTTGATCTTGACTGTAGAAAGGTAAATAGGGAAGTCCAGAATGCTTTGGATAAGGGGCTGGGCCACTTTCTCCCACATCCCATGGTAGTTTTCCATCAGTCAGAGCTCCACAAAGATGATCTAGAAGATGGTAACTTGTTATTCCCAGGGGACTTGCAATAGGGAGTGAGGGCCATATTGGCTGACCTTGTGGGGGAAAGGGACTCCTTTGCCTGTGGCAGGGGTGGGGGGAGAATGTCAGTTTGGTGTACACTTTGACACCTTTTTAGTGAAGGGTAGGGCTCTAAAACAGCCTCTTTAGGTCCTGTAACCCAGGGATGGGATAGGGAAGGGGTCTATCCTTGAAGCTGACCTGGAGGTTTGCTCTCATTTATATAGTCCTGGAACTTGAGAGGGATTGCCCTGGGTTGGTCTTCCAGTAAATGCCTGGCTGGGGAGCAGCCCAAGTATTGGATTGTCCTCAGGGCTCAGGTGTTTCAGCCAATGGAAGGCTGGCATCTGGCCTCAGCTGATCATCCATCAGGTTTCCCTCTTCTTGTTCATTTCCAGGTTCAATTCAGCCTATTTAGGTTATAGGTCAAATAAAGTTGCCCTTATGTAACCCAACTTTCTGTATCTGGTCTCTAGTTGGGTGTGAAATAATGAAAAACGTAAAGTTGTTGTTGTTGTTGTTTTTGCAGTTATTGTTTTTTTGTTTTAAGGGACTTCATGTCAAAAAGCTTAACCTGTGGGGTTACATGCATTCAATGTGTACCTTAAAGAACATTTTCTCCAACATCTATCAGCTAGGTCACTATTGAGTTTCTATAATTTTGTAGGGGACAAATGCTGTCTGTGATCTGTTTTTGCCTGTAAATCACAACGATCTGTTACTTCCTATCATAGGCAGTATGACTCTGAAGAACAGTAATTGGAGAAGACAAGTAGGGAGATGGTAATAGGCTCATATCTTGCTTTTGGGTTAACCATGGGGAAACTTGATGCTGGATTAAATGACTCTTGGTCAGCAACACACCTTTTATATTCTGTAAAAGGAAGGAAGGAAGGAAGGAAGGAAGGAAGGAAGGAAGGAAGGAAGGAAGGAAGGAAGGAAGGAAGGAAGAAAGACCTGTCCTCAAATGTCCTCAAATGCATAAATGTTGGATGACTGAACCCAATACAGTTTGCCAGTTGTGTATTGAGACTTGATATGTTGCGCGCGCGTGCACACACATACACAATGCTTTGAAGTGAGCAACCAATTTTTCTTTTGGGGTCCAAAAGGTCACAATGCTTAACTGAAGGGCTGCATTCAATCTGATGTGTTACAAGTTTGGCAGCCCTATATATTGCTCTAGAATTCCTAATGATAAATATTGCTCATTTGGATAATCACAGTTCTGTTTCTTTCTGATTTGGGTGGATATTTAACCACTGGCATGTTAATAATCTGGTTTGATTGGCTCCATATAGAGATAGGCAGGAAGATATTAATCATCATATGCTCAAGGTCATTTATCACATCATCACACAAGATGTTTTAGAACAATAAATGTGGCATGAGTTATGAGCTGGTTGTGAGGAGAACTTAACCACATGCCATCTGTGGTTGCAAGATGAAATATCCTCCATTCATGCCACTTCTATTTATGAAACTGTGAGACATGTGTCACACATGACAAATTGGAGAGAATGTTAATGCATAGGTACATATATCTACTATGCCACAAGCATACATAAGCATGATTGATAGCAGTGGACTGCTGAGAATACATGTGGTGCAACACAATCTTATACATTCCTTGTGTTCAGTGAAGTACAATTAAGAAGCACAAAATGTCTGACAAGAAAATGGAATCCATACAAGATACCTGATCCTGTGGGAAATGCCCTTCCCCCCGTTTCTTACATTTGATAGCAACCTACTCATATGCTTTGAAAGATTCACTCCATTAAGTTCAAAAGCACTAATGTCACACTCTGGATTCTCCCTAATGCCTCATCATAGGCACACAAGCCATTACAGTCTACTGTTCATCTTTTTAAGAAGATTGAAAACATTAGCTGTGTTTCAGGCTGTGCTGATTTCTTTTGCACATCCGGCTTGGCCCTCACAGCCAGCTCTCCTCTCAGCTGTCAATTAATTGCAGTCTGCAAAGCAGCAGTCAAATTAATATTGTATAAAATATAGGAATATTTATATCTATATCAAGCAGAGTGCAGCATAGCCTATGCAATATGAGCTCGTGGTAGGAAAATAACAGGAGAAAAAAATCGAGATATAAGGGACCAAAAAACTTTTGGAAGAACAGGCAAGTGACCTCTGCCGGCAGGCAGGAAGCAACAAGGCTTGAGTACAGATGTCAAAGAAAGAGAAAGGAGAAACAAAAGGGCAGACATGCTCTCTAGAATTCCCTCTTGCCAATCACTTTATACAAGTGTTGATGCGTCTTGGCTTCCATTGTAAAACAGTCTCAACAAATGGAGGAGGAGGGAAAGGAGAACAGCAGCAGCAGCCACAACTACCTGGCTGGGAGCCCTTGGGAGGCGTGTGCTTAGCCCCACTTCACTGCCCTATCCTCCAGATATTCTTCACCAGCTCAGAATGTCAAATGATTTGCACAGCAAGTGTTTTGCTGGTGTGTGCATAAAGGTTCTTGAACCTTGTTCATTCCTTTCTTCCCTCTCTCTCGCTCACATAGACATGCACTAAAACTTATTGATTGCTGGGAAGCTCTGTGAGCTTTTAACACTGACATGCAATTTATAAAACTGCATGCATGACTTTATAAACCCAATCCAGGAACTAATGAACTAACAGAAATGTCTGGGTCTTAATGTTGCACTCCAGTGTCTATTATATATATGCCACCAAACCATACCTCAAAGTAACATGTATAGTCATGGCACTAACAACTTACGCATTTCAGTATTAAGAGATGGAGCAGAATTCTCAAGAGGGAAAAGATTTATCCAAACATTTAGTCAGAAAAGCTCATGCATACTCAACCAGTTCTAGCCTGAGCCAAGGAGACCTTGTTCATTAGTAACGGGCCTCTAACTTTTTTCACTCCCTTATGCTTTCTCCTGTATAATAACAACAGCAGCAGCAGCAGCAGCAGCAGCATAAAAGCACTTCAGGACTGCAATAAAAGATATCAAAGTGATGTTTATGGTTACCAAGGTTATATTATTAGTTGTAGTCATGTTCTGTTACACTTCAAGATAATTCCGGAAAAAGCAATTCCATAGGTGGTATGAGTAATTAGGTACAGAATATTGTCTGTGTTCAAATATATAAAACAAAGCCTTCGATACCTTTTAAAGACATTATCTATAGTAAAATAAAGAGGAAATATATTATTGTCTTTGATTCATGTTTTTTTTATGTGCATAGCTTTGTCTCATGCCCAATATCCTTAATTAAACCTGTATAGACTCTCCATGTTTTATGAGGCATGGGTCACTCTGTTAGAACTGACACCATAAAATTCTTTTTTTCTCTATATTTCTCTATATTCATAGCTCTCGACCAGGATCAAGTGTGGGTACTTTTCCTCAGTAAATCCTTTTACCTTTGTTCTCTAGGGACATATGTTGTCAAGTTTCACAACACTGCAAATTATATCGAAGCAGTTGCATTACCTCTCTTGGCTGCACATAAGAGATGGGCGACCTCCAACATCACTACATGAGGAGAGGGATTTCCATGTCTCACTGTCCTGTCAATGGGAGGATGACCAATGATTCTATAAGGTTCAAACCTTATGGCTCTTTTTTTTTTAGTTAGTACAATTGGTTTTCCATCATCCAGTTGAACAGTGGTGAGATATTCAGACAACAAACATATGTTCAACATTCTTTCAGGTGTAGCTTGCTTTTGGGAATCTAGCTTTGCAACCATCTTACCCGTCAACACTGCATGGGTAGGTCTCAACCTGACCTAAGTGAGGAGTATAAGAACCAGATATTCTGCCTCAACCTTATTGGAGAAAGGGTGGGATTCATAGCTCTTCACCAAGATCAAGTGTGGGTACTTTTCCTCAGTAAATCCTTTTACCCTTGTTCTCTAGGGACATGATATGTTGTCAAATAAATACACTGAAAAATAATTCAACAGTGTATCTGTTGCTATAACTATCTATCATGCTGCATTCTGAGGGCAGTGAGTAGCATCACATATAAACCAATGTAACAAAAATAAAAATCCTGAACTAAACTTCCATATCAATAAATAATAAATATCCAAAATGAATGCTGAAGTAACACCCCTTCTTATGGGTGATTTAACTTTCATCACTAAAATGCCTCTTCCAATTTTAAAAAGTCTTAAGATTTCTAGAAAACTGACAGTTCAGGAAATGCATTGCATGATTCATTTTCACAGGTTCCATCACCGTATTTCCATGACAGTCCATTCTTAAAATCTGGTTGATTTAGTGGATGATTGCATCTTCCCCTGCTTTTTCAGCTATACAGTAGTTTGAGTACTTCTGCACATGTACTGTTGGTCTCATTCACAATTCAGTATGGGATTCATAGTCTGAGCTAAGTTAAGCAACATCATTCTAGCGTATGAATATTTCACTCAGGGGGATCATTCTGTATTAGAGTGGGGAGCTGCAGTGGGCAAAAGATAAGCAAACCACCATTCAAGTAATGAAATTCACACTATTGATGAGTCATGGAATTGAAAGGCTGGGACATGATTCAGCTAGCTTGGTATTATAAAAATAATTGCCATGATGATGAAACTTCATGGATGAACATTTAAAAAAAAAAGCATTGAAAATCTGGATTATGTTTGATTGCAGTTTCAACCCCACCCTACCTTCCCATTTCCCTTAGGCTGCAATTTTTAACATTTGCAAGGGAGAAAAGCCCACTGAATGCAGTAGAATTTACTTGTGGGCAAGCATGCACAAGACTGTGCAGTACAATTTTAATCTGAATTTTCATCCATACAAAATCTACATAATATTAATGTGTTGACTAAACTAATACATTATTATTGCACTTGTACCCAAGACAGAGTCTAATACCTAGAGTTTTTTTTAATAGTCTATGAACAAAGAAGCCAGAATTCAGCATCAAGAAACAAACAATTCTAGATTTATTGCAAATTATCTACCGCAGACATTCTCATCACTTCATCCTTTAAACTAGAGATGGGTGCTCTGTATATACATAGCGCATGCTTTATCACAGAGCAGAAATTGGTGAAATGCACCAGTCAATGGACATTAAGTCTGGCTCATTCAGGATTTTGAGAACCCTGGGGATGATTACAAAGTGATGCTATATTTTCTTCTTTTCACATGACAGTTTGGAAATAGAGGCTTCATTCTGGCTTTAACGAGAATACCAGCCAAGACCCATTTTGCCATTTTGGAAGCCAGACGTGACACACGAGGTAGAAACTCCAGGATCCTGCTGTTGTACTATTCCCTATCAGCTTTCCCCTTCAGTCCTAACAAACCAATCCCTTATTCCCATTGCACGCCTTGATCAGCATCCTAAAAGTCCATCCCACCCCAGTCCCATCTTCTTCCCTTCGTAAATCTCTGGCCCTCTTCCCATCTAATGGACTTATAATCTGCAAACCATCTAGAGGCTGGCACTTTGCCTCCCCTCCCAAACTAGATAACTGAAAGTAGCAGGTGGCTTTGAGCTAGTTTAGTGATGACAGGCATTTTGTGACACACAGTATGGACACTTACCATTAAGGCCATTTCCATACTGGACTGTCATAGTGTTATTATTCCACTTTCAACATCTTATGGAATCCTGGGGTTTGCAGTTTAGGGAAGGGCCTTTGAGCCCCCTCCCTAAACTGCAAATGCCAGGATCCCATAAGATGTTGAAAGTGGAATAATAGCAGTATAACAGTCTAGTGCGGAAATGGCCTAAGAAACTATCCTATCTTACTTGTTTCTGTTGCTTGCCATCAAATCAGCTTCAGAAACCTTATGCATGAGAACCCTTCAAAAGCCCTAGTAAGCAAGAGCTCTGATCCAGTCTTACAGGCTCAGGGACATGGCTTCCCTGAATAAGTCACTCCTTCTATAATGTGGTCTTCCTTATGTCCTACTGCCTTCCACTTTTCCCAGCACTATCCACCTAACCCAGTATAAAGTGTTTTGGCAGCAGTTATCTGGAGTTTTAGGCAGAGGCCTTTTACCTCACCTGCTGTTTTTCAAGTGGAGATGCCAGGGATTGAACATGTGACCTTCTGCGTACAAAACATGTAAGCTACTCCTTAACAAGGATTACTTTCTGAAGAACCACAATTGGGCCACAATTGTATTATAAAAACACACAGGGAATTCATTTGCAGAACATCTCAACTGTCTGACCTTACATATGCAGCTGCCAGTGTATTTATAGCTGAATGACTTACTGCCCTGGCTAGTCCGAGCTTTGGGGATATTAAAAGATATCCCTTGATATCACAGTTCGGCTGCACTTCTCTATTCCTCTACACGTGCTTGCGAGGCCACCGGACAAGCACGTAAACAAGCTCGGCTGTTAATAGCCGTAATATTCAAACTAAAATACAGGCAGGCCAGAAATAGCTGACTCGCTGCTTTAGGAGACCTCCAGGCAAGTACTCTAATTAAGTATGCACGCCACTTACAAAAGAGCCTCTGCCCCGCGCTGGTAGCTTGATGGGTAAACTATGCAATACCCAAGTACTCTGCGTCTGCATACTGGCTACTCTACTGAGAAGTGCTACAATAACTCAATCATTCAGATTCTGACCTTTCGGAGGCTTTGTCTCCAACTCCTAATCTATTGTTTTCCCCCAAGTACGTCATAGCCTGCAGTCACAATTCTCCTTATAAAAACCCTTGATTCCGAGACCTTCCCCAGAATGCTCCCGAGTGTCATCCCGCCTTGCTGCTGCTTTGCTTGGCGAGCCTCCCCTCAGCTCCACGTGCTGAGCTACATCGCACCCCAGCTTCGCGCTCTATTTTTCTGGGCTTCAGGACAGGTGAAGTATCACCGAAACCAGCAATTCCTCTAAAAATCCCTCTGTACCACTCCAACCTTTATTTTCTTTAGTTATCTTGTATGAGTGTGTCGCATACACTGTTCTGCTTGTATTTAATAAACAGCATTTATCATTTCAACTTTTGTGTGCTACTCGACTCGACCCGACCCCGTAGACATAGGGTTCAAGGTCTCGCTACGTTACCCTGCCTCTCGTAACGCTAAGCAGTGCTCTGAGCTAATTTTCCCCAACTTTAGTTGAGCACATTTTGGTGTCCCTCCCGGGACCCCCAGTTCACAGGGTAACAGACTTTTTTAGAAAAGTGAGGTCATCTTTAAAATGTTATTATTTACCTGAAGTCACATGTCATTAAAGTAATGCACAAACAGTAAATTGAGGAGGAGAAGGAAATGGTTGCTGACTAAGAAGATGTTCCTCAAAGTTCACTATGTTTGCAGCCAAGAACAAGGCAATTAATTTTTGTTGTCTTTGTGTGCATTCAAATTGTTTCCAACTTATGGTGACCTTAAGTGGAACCAATCACAAGGTTTTCTTGGAAAGATTTGTTCAGAGGGGGGTTGTTTTTGCCTTCCTCTGAGGCTAAGAAACTGTGACTTTCCCAAGGCCACCCAGTGCATGTACATGGCTGAGAAGGAATTCAAACCCTGGCCTCCAGAGTAGTAGTACAGTACTCAAATCACTACCTCACACTGAACAATATCCTTGAATGTGAAAATGATTTGTTAGCTAGCGCAGCTTCAGCAGGTTGAAAGATAATTAATTGCTTCCTCCTAAGTCTCTCATGCATAGACATTCTAAAAATAAACTCCAAACAAAAAAGCTAGTTCAGCAGCTGGTACCTCTGTTGCAATTCACATGTCAGCTGTATAATCTACCACAAAATCAAGAACAACCTCCTCTGCCGCCTCTTCTTCTTTCAATTCCAGTTCTTCTTCTTCTTCTGTTAAATGGGCAATATTGCTTCATTTCTTTAGCCTTCACAGTACGCCTTTTGCTTCCAGAATATTGCACATCTATTTTCACTAGAAAGTAATTTCAAATAAAAAGTTCACAAGTGATATATGTAAGTACTGATTTACAGAGAGTTACATAAATCTGTCAGGGTTCTGATGACCACACACACACATACATACATGACAGGTTACGAAAGTCAGACATATTTGTGTACAAAGGGCACTGCTCTGAAATGATTCCCAGCTGACACATGGCTGAATGAAATCCAAATAATGCTCTATATTACCACTTTACAAGTTGTTTTAACTGTTGTCTTGTTAAGTATCTTTCTCTTATTGAAATTATTTTTGGTTTTAACCTAGAATTGTTTTAAATTGTTTTTTATTGTGCACTGCCCTGACACCTTGTACATAGTCTCTGGAGCCTAAATCCAACAGTACTGAAGTGTCCCATCCCTTCCTTCTGCCCTGCAGCATTCTGTGCCACCAAAAATCCTGCTCTAGCAGTTTTCTCAACCCCTGGAGCAGGTTTTGTGGGAGAGAGGACATGAAAGGAATAGGAAAAGACCCTCCCTCCTGCTTCTGCTGGTAAAAACGGTTCCTGCTAGTGGGACCACCCTCTTGGATGGTGGCATATGTACATTTGGGAGATTCTAAATATTGAATAAATATATTCATAACATGCAAGAATCTTGTTATTTCTTAGAGTACCTGTTTTCAACTATGCTAAGGAAAGGTGTGTTCATGAGAATCTATGTTAATATTGCTCTGTGTGCATAATCTCTGCATATATTTTATCAACAGATCCTGTTCTGTTCTGTTCTGGCAGTATCAATTGTATCAGAAGCAATCTTTCAAAAAATCATTGCACAAAAAAGCATAGCTAAAATGGTTACTATAATCACACAGCATAATTTTACACAGAGTCCTTTTTTAATATATATCTAGGAAGGTTTCTTTAAAGAACTTTGCTGGGTGAAAAACACTTGAGGTGAGTAAATGGATATGTTATTGGAAAGAAGTTGTATTGAAGTTGGGAAGTTCTGCAACAAGATGCATGAAACTGGAAATGTGACAGCCTGGACATCTGCCACATACTGTTGCCCTGTTTGTCATTTAAATTTGTGTATTCAATTTTCATATTATGCAACTTATTGCAATTATGTTTATTCATAGTAAACACCAGTCTACTGTGATGGTGGAAGTCTGATGCTGTTTTCCTTAGACTGCAGGATTATGTGAAAACACAGGGCTGCTCTTGTATTCACTTACCACTGCAGCAAAATATGGTACCCAGACTGTTGTTTGGTGTGCGTTATGTTGACCTATTGTACCGGAAAATCATCATAGCACTTGCTATCAGTTTTTTCCACCCCAAGTCAAGGTGCTGATTCTTACCAATAAAGCTCTAAATGGCTTCTAAATGAGCATGCCTGTACTTTATGCCTGCTCTCTGTCCTATCAAATGAAGTTAGGCTGGGGGAACACAGGGCAGATTGTTTTTTCTGTGGTAACACCCCATCTGTGGAGTCCAGTCAGAGTCCTACTGTGATGATCCCACTGTTAACTAGCATTAGTACCAATCTCATCTCAGACACCCCCTCCATTTCCCCAAGGCCTGCTCCCCTGGATTTTCTCCAACTATTATATAAAGCTCTTCCCTTTTATAATTGCTGATCTTTTAGCTTTCAGGCTGTAGCCCTTTTAGAACACGTTTATAAGTGTTTTATAAATAGGTGTGGCTGCAATGAACAAATAACACAGGTTTATTAAATACAACTTAAAGTATTTATGGATTTTATTTCAATAAATACAGAGCACTCTCAACACAGTCATAATCCATCCTCACAGTCTCACCCTTTGCTACTCATTCTATCTGTACTAATCCAAACCTTCATCCTACTTTAACTCTCAAGCCTTTCACAGTCTTCTTACAGTTACCACCCACTCAGTCTCTCCACCAATCACCAACCACATGCAAATTAATCCCACATTCTAGTCCTGCCATATACATCTCTATCTACACTTGCATCTAACACAGAAGTAGGATTTGTAAAGGAACCAGATTCTGTCTGAACTTGGAAGCTAAGCAGGGTCAGCTCTGGTTACTGCTTGGATGGGAGACCACTAATAACTACCAGGTAGTCTAGGCTATATTTCAGAGGAAGGAATAGGCAAAACCACCTTGCTTAAGAAAACCCTATGGAGCAGGTCCAGAGGAGGGCGATCAAAATAGTGAAGGGCCTGGAAACCAAGCCCTATGAGGATAGACTTAGAGAGCTGGGTATGTTCAGTCTGCAGAAGAGAAGGTTAAGAGGGGACATGATAGCTATGTTTAAATATTTGAAGGGATGCCATGTAGAGGAGGGAGAGGGCTTGTTTTCTGCCGCTCCAGAGACCAGGACAAGGAGCAATGGATTCAAGCTGCAGGAAAGGAGATTCCACCTGAACCTCAGGAAGAACCTCCTGACAGTCAGGGCTGTCCGGCAGTGGAATATGCTGCCTCGGAGTGTAGTGGAGTCTCCTTCCTTGGAGGTTTTTAAACAGAGGCTGGATGGCCATCTGTCGGGAGTGCTTTGAGGTTGTTCCTGCATGGCAGGGGGTTGGACTGGATGGCCCGTGTGGTCTCTTCCAACTCTACATTTCTATGATTCTATGATTTAATTCATGGAGTCACTATAAGTGAATAAGCAACTGAAAGTTGCGTGCATGCATACACACATATGAATACAGTCACAGAACTGCAACTCTTAGCATTCCTCACCTATGGGTTGCTGGTAGTCTAGCAACTTCTGGAGGACTCCATGATTGCCACCCTGATCTAACTTAAACCAGTATAACACAAAATATAAATGATTTTTATAAGTTTCCTATGTAATGTAAGACTCATGTTCTGGTTAGTGGTGATCTCTGTTGTATGGCTTAGCTCTATATGACTGCTACAATGGACTTCTTATTACTCTCATTCTTAAAAAAGTTCTTGTGTCTTGTACTGCCCTATTTCACATTTCATATTTTTGTTCTGTTTTACAGGTGTTGAATTTGCTAATAAATAACACAAGGCCAGTTGGGAAGTTAGGGGATTATTTGCTGAAACCACTTCCATTCCCACTGCCAAGGACCTGAGAGAGAGGCTTCCAAAATGTATGGGGAACACATACAATCTGAGACACATCTTTCCCACTCCTACAGGAAATGAATTCAGGAATAGTATTTATGGGTGAATATTAGCAATAATTGGGTTTGGGTTATTGTCAGAAATAATTTGACCTGGAGATTTGACCTGGAGATTATTTCTCTTGGCACTTTCAAGTCATTTCTGACTTACAGTGGCCCTAAGGATTTTCTTGGCAAAATATGTTCAGTGTAGGTTTGTCATTGCCTTCTTCTGAGATCAAGAGAGTGTGACTAGGTCAAAGTCACGTGGTGTGTCCATGCATGAATGAGGATTCCAACCCTGCTCTGACACTCAAGCTACTGCACCTTGCTGATTCATACTGGTTATGTACTTTAAAAGGGCGCATCTCATATCCATAACTACAGGAAGTTAAAAAAAAAATCTTACCACATGAGCTGTTAAACTGATGCAGTTTTACTGAAAGGCATTACTATAACTTTTGAGTCTCTGGGATGGGATGGAATGGAATGGGTGAAAAGTTGAACTGCATCCCCAAGAAACCCTAGAGAATTGCAACCTCCACTTTTCTCCTTTCTTTTTTGTGTGTCAAATTTTTGCTGGCTAAAAATAAAAGGGGACAATGGCACCCCTTTATGTTATTTTCTGTTTGTGAAAGGAAGCCCTGTCTGGACCCTGTCTTAAAAGGTTAGGGAATGCAAAAGATACCCAAGTGCAAGGCAAGGGCCATTTTGTCCTGTTTTTTTTTTTTTTTTAATATTAAGGGGCCACATGTGGTCCATGGATTGTGCTTACCCCACCCACTTTCTGAATATGAACAAATAATAGAGGAATATCAGCTTATAATAAGGTGAAACCTCATGCTGGTACGGACATCTTGGAATATACAGTAGGCAACACTGAGAGATACTTATCCATATAGTAAAACATGTTAATTATGACACAGTTTGTGCAGCAATTGCATATCAACAAGTGGAAATCCATAACCACTTATTTCACTTGATGCTCTCTGAACAAAAGTCAAAAGGGGCAAGAGGCACAGAACTAAAAACAACATTAAACCAAAAAACAAACAAAAAATGAACAACTGTTTGCAATCCTAAACATGTTTATTCACTGAAGTCTCACTGAATTAAATGCAGACTACTTGCTACACTGTTTAGGTAGTATAGCCTTCAGAACAAATGTAGTTTAGGAGTTTAGATAGTGTATTTTAAAGGAAAAAAAACAAGTTTCAATCCATTTTATACATTCCTCTGAAGGAAACAGTTCTGTAGTAATTAGCAATAAAGCAGAAATCCAGTTTGGTATGTGGTAGTATTTCAGCACAGTAGCATAAATAGTCAATTTTCTGTTTTAAACTGACGCAGGCTTTACTCTATTCCTAAGCTTACTGCATTCTTAACCATGAGGTCATTATCAACTGCTTTCAGTTGATAAAAGAACATCTCTCTCTACCTCACAAATACTGTCAGAACAACTTAAATGGATTCCAAATGAGAGATAGAACCTCATTTACTTTCCTGTAAATAAAATACAGAAAAAATATTCCCTATGAATAAAACGCAGAATTCAGTGAGAAAAAGTGAATAGATTAATCATGTACACATCTGTGGCAAAGGGAAGGGGAGAAGATGAATATTTAAGTGTCATGATAAAGACAACATTTGGCATACACTGTTCAAATGAATATATAATCAACCATGTTTAAAAATTAAGCTGATCTTATGCTTTACATAGAAGTTATAAGAAGATGAGGACAGCTACTTTGATCTTCTCCCTCATGACTTTCAGTTCACTTTACATTTTTCCTGTTATTTCCAAGCAGAACATATTCTGCAAATCAAGCAAGTCCTTGCACTCTTTTGATGAAGACAGGATAGTATGATCAGAACAGAATTGGGCACACAAATCGCAAGTGTCTGCTTCTTATTGGCATTTTTCATGAGGCTATGAAAAACCCATTAAACTTTTGGAAATAATTACCATTGGCTTTAGTTAGTTTTGAAGACATCTGTTCTGGATTATGAAGCAACAGTAAAAGGGAAACAAATACTTTGCTTTATTATCCTTGGTTCTCAATTTAGAATACTTACATCAAACTTTGTTGTTGTGTGCCTTCAAGTAATTTCTGACTTATGGTAACCCTAAGGTGAACTTAACATGGGGTTGAGAGTGTGTGGTGCAGCTGAGGTCACCCAGTGGGTTTCTATGGCGGAGTCAGGAATCAAACCCTGCTCTCCAGAGTCATAGAACAACACTCAAAACACTACACCATGCTCATAAAACTTACTCATTTCCATATGGTTATTGGTAACTAGACCTCAAGACACTATAACTACTCCAAAAATCATGTGCAGTCAAGAAAGAACCAGCCAGACTGCAACAGTTCAGCAATTCTTGCCCCATGGGAGAAATAACTCTTAGCATTCAAACCACAGGCCCAGTTAAGCTTGTGAGCTGTCTACCCTATCAGAGGGACTGGGAACTCCAGATATAGTTAGACTGGAATTTCCTTCATCACTGGTTATGCTGGCTAGAGCTGATGGAGTTGCAGTCCGACAATATTTAGAGGGACGCATTTCCCAACCCTCAACAATTGCCATATTTCCTTTGCTGTAGAAGATGGCTGTTAGTCATGGCACCTCTGCCAGTGACATAACCATAAGGTGTTTCAGCTATAAATTTTTTTGCCTTGCTATAGGAGATTTACCTTTAAAAGCATAGTTCAGAGGCTGTGCAAAGACATGCCAACAAAATAAAGGTGCGGGGTGTGTGTATCCTGTTCAGAATAAGTCTCCTTTTTCCCCTTCCAAATTAGTACATTAATGTGAGGTAGTGATTTGGCTCAGAACGGGAAGACTAGCTCAGAATCCCACTCAATCATAGTACTCACCTGAGAGCTTCACTCATTATTTTTCTTTCTGTGTCATAAAAAAAAAGGAATATAATCCCTCATCCTACCTCCCCAATCTCTGTAGGATATTTGATTTCTAAATTGTCTAGCTGACACAATTATGGAATCATTACACATGCTCTGCCATGTGTGCATAGCCAACCCCAGAGCATGCATGAAGCTGCACTGTTACAGAAGGACTCAAGTAAGCAGGCAGGTTCCAACAGGCAAACTTCTAGACCCATGTTACAAGGATGGGAAGACACAGAACAACAGTGAGCAGAAGAGAGCCTGTGACTCAGTATGTGTATAAGCTCCATATACAGACTTTAAAACAAGCAGATTAAGAATGAAGCATAGTCTCATTCCCATATCTTTATATCAAAACAAGTCAAAACTCCTCATGCTCAGAATCTAAGAATGGGAGATTGGGTTAAGAACTGAGTGTGGCTTGAACAGTTAAAACGATGGCTTTGTTGAGATCACAGTGAAAATATATGGTATGCTTTACCAAACTTCTGCTTGGTGAACTGTGATCTTCATCCAGTGGAGACCTTCTATGCAGAATAAAGCCAAGGGATTAAATCAGCTATACCCACAGGAATCATTACAGTGTTCTGGTCGAAGTTGGTTATGAGAGTCTTTATTTTGCAAACTATACATAAACATGAAAAAAAAACCTGTTTAATGTCACATAAGATAATCATTAAATTTAGTATTAAACCTCTTGAAATCAAATGCAAAAATGAAAAATATTTTTTTCTTTCTATTAACTGAAATTAAAAATCAGGGAAAACAGTAAGTAACAGTTGAAATTAAACAACTGCTTGCATATTATTACACAGGGTCTTTCCATTTTATTATGGCACAAAGCCACAGGTTTGATGTGAATGAAGGTAGTGGAGGTTCAAAAAGTCTGCACAATTAATCAACATGCTAACATAAATACAGTGATTAAAATAATTTTCTCTACAGTCAAATTTTGAATGAAAGACTACTTAAGAATTATAATGTATTCTACATGGTAATTACATAACAATGGGGTGGGAGAGAAAATAACCTATTTCTCCATTCCAGCAGCAGTACCTATATTGATATTAAATTTGGAATACTCGGCTATTGCCTAATAATCTTATATCGGTATGCATGCTATAAATCTTCCTATTTCTATTTTGCAAGGCACCTTACAATAACTCCTCTAAAGTTTTGAACTAGTAAACAAAAAGGGCATGACTTAGGAGAAGAGGTGAAATTTGTTGGAGCTGGAAAACTAAAACTCCATAGTTAAGTTGCAAAGTGTTTCTTGGGGCAAGTGTCATGATTTTCAAGTACACTAGTATAGTAACATATTCTTTATGCAGTGTTCTCCCATTAAAATACGCAACACTAATTTTATGTTTAGAAAGGTAAAATGATCAGGTTGCTTGAACACATAACAAGCTGACATGATTTTGACATGAACTAGGAAAACAATGAGGGAGGGAAAGGTGGAACAAAACTTTAGATTTTCAGAATCTATGCTTGTCTGGGTTTTACTGCATTTAAAACATCATTTCAACAACCTAATAATTTCAAAGTCAAAACATAGCAGTTGCAAACACAGAGGAGAACCAGACCACTTCTACAATTACAACTTCTCCATTCCTCTGGTACATAATAAGCTGGCAACACATTATGACCTTAATCATACTTTCCTTATCCTGCCCATGCACATTTTAAGAAAAAGTCCACATGGTCTAAATCACAGCTAAAGTTTTAAGTTGCTTTACTTATAACAAAGCACCTGCTGGAAGCGGCCATATACACACATTCCCAAACAGAAGATATCTTTTTCATGGAAGGTTTTAATTTTGCTCCTTATGATTATCTGCACACTTAAGGTTTTTGTTTATTTTTTTGTTTTTTTGTTTTTTTAGTAGCACATACACATTTCTTTCTTCAGGCTAGACTCCAGTGTGTTTTCTTCTGCTCAATGGCATATAAAAACAACACATAATATAATGATTTTCATTTAACAAAGAAAGTCTATGACTCCAGCTGCAATATTTCAAATAATCATACAAAATATACAGGTTATTTAGAATCCTTTTGACCTTCAAAGGTATAGGGATTTTCTGGGCTGTCATCTTGTAAATTTTAGAAAGAGACAATTTAGTCACAACTAAAAGCATCAAATATATCCTTCATGGTCATCGGCATCGTCGTCGTCACCTTCATCCTCATCGTCATCTTCAATTTCATCTTCATCATTCATCATATCATCATCTTCATCATCTGTCCATTCATGAAAATCACCACTAGCAAAATCACCTGATGTTTCTAGTTCAATAGCTAAGAAAAAAAATAGTTATTAAAATATTTGTATCTCACCCTACATCCATTATCTCACAGCAGTGTAGAATAAAATCAATTTAAAGATTTTAAGCATTAGTAAAAGTTAATTTACAATCTAAAAGCATACTGAATGATATAATAATTTAAACATTTTATGTTACTTTATATTAAGACTTGGTTACAGTAAGGTTGATTCTGAGATTCCACAGTTAAGATTAATAATATTGTAACGCTGCTTCTGAAAACTGTGTAATTCAGGTTAATGTCCAATTCTCTCTTAACACAAAAACACATAGGAGTTGTTATCAAAATATTCAGAAAAAGCTACGATGGATTAGTTTATCTGCTGTAGGAGTACTGAGTGCAACAGGATATATTTATATTTCAGGATATATTTCCGAGGAAGGAACTGGCAAAACCCTTTGAGTATTTCTTGCCTAAGAAAACACTATGGAATTCATGGGGTTGCCATAACTTGATAGGTAACTTTGAAGGCACGCGCGCGCACACATGCACACACACACACACACACACACACACAAAATACGATCTTACCTGACACAATACAATCGTACCTCTAAAGCCAGTGTCTTCTTTTTTTTAGTTAGAAATCTTAGTACATAAAAAAAAAAAATAATACTAAGAACAGCAACACCAATTAATGGCTCATTCTTTTCTCTTCATTGTTACCAGCCAGTTAAACATGCTCGGAATATTTTTAGAGGCAGATCACGTGCCCAAAGAACTCAGAACCTCTGTAATTCCAAATTGCTTACCCCAACTCTCCCAGCCTGCCTGCCTCTATGCTCCTCCTTGGCAGTTAACAAGCCAGCATTTCTACATAAATACACTGCTGGAACCTTTGATTTTGTTATTGCTACACTTGATCTGAGCCATATTTGTTTCTTACAGTGTAAACACAAAACAGACTTGTCAAACTTTACAAATAGACAAAATGACTTCTAATAACAAGATGATAAAAAGTTGTGTCTATTTGGAATTATTTAATGAATTTATAACTATGGAGGTACTGAATGCAGTATACTGAGAAAACTTTGTTATCACAATATTCTTGTATCAGGAAATACTGTATCTGAGAACCTGCCTCTTTAACAGGAAGTTTTGACATGGGAGGAAGCTATGAATTGTCCATTCTAATATTTATTTTATAATCTCACCTTTCTTCCACTGCAAAGGCCAAAGCAGTTTAAAACATAACAGAAACACAGATATAATGAATCACATTACACACATTCATACATACATACATACATAAACCCATACATATATGTATATACTTTCTCAGTGATAAGTGCTAGGTTTCTGTGACTTACCACAGTCTGCAGCACCATGTGTTCTGGATCCTGTTACCTCATTGCCATATCTGTCAACACACCAGCACTGCCCTGCACTTCCATGGCACTGGGTTGGTTTGTAATATCCATCTTCATCACATAATGGGATATAATGGCCTGTGCAAAACATAAAAGCATGTGAGGCAACCATTGTTACAGCACAAACACTCTAATTCCTGAAGTTGCAATAAATACCAAACCAAAGTTTCCTATGACTGAATATAAAAGATATCTAAAACAATTTGTAGCATTTCGAAGCATTTTTTTTTAAAAAAATGCAAAAAATTGTTTTTGTTTTGAGAATCAAAAAGTGGTGGGAATGTCCTCCACAGCCTCTAGAGTGCGTTTAGGGGTATTGTGAGGAAAATGTTTTTGAAAAAAAAATTGCAAAAAAGAATTAATACTGGGGGGCCCTGGGAGCATAAAAATGGCACATGCAGCCTGCAGACAGCACTTTGCCCACCTCCATTATACAGCATGGCAGAGTGCTCAAACAGAAGGCAAATGTTTCTTGGCCTGGATCTTTTGAGTTATGGAATGGACAAAAAGATAGATAAATCACTGCTATGGTGACAAGGCCTTGGTCAAACTATGAGACAATGGAACAGTATGGAGAAGTTGCAAAGGTAGTACCTACAGTGGCTCTAGGCCCACAGTGTACCCTGATAAAACTATAGCAACACCTTTTGTGGTATTAAAGAAACATAGTAGAATGCATATTTTCTTCTGACTTGCTATTTACCAATACAAAACTCAATTTTAGAAAATCAGAAAAAGAGAGAGAGAGAGAGAAACAAATTAGGGATATCATTAGATCTAAAAGCACTAAGAAACCAGCTCACTTGTTTTGCTCTCTTCTTCTGAGTTTTTTTTTTCTAATATTGTAAACTACCTTGTCTGCCAGTCTTGGGGCAAAGGTAGAATATAAAACTAACAACAGACATTATTCTTATATTTTCTTCTTTTGCAGATTTTGTTTGTTCTGAGGCTTTGCACCTTTTTGGTTTGATTTTGTGATCACGTGGAGAGTTTTTATATGGTTCTCTGATGCTGAGTCCTCTATAGCCTTTTCCACAGCTGAGCCTCTTTTATTTTTATTTTTTTCAGGTGAGATTCAGCTTCATTAATTAAATTTATCCTGCATCTGTATTCTCCTGGTTCAGTCATCACCTGAGCCTTCAAGAACATAACCCATGGAAAAGGTAGCTATGAGCCCTTCTTCCACCATTTTAAGGTTGAATTGCTACAAAGCTGGGAACACAGTAATATTTAACATAGTATTAGGTGCAAAATTGTGTTTTATAAAGGCACAATCACAGTTAAAGTTGTCAGCTGTAAGTCTGGTATGTAACAGCGAACATCACCTGACTCTGCAATCTGACCAGTTCTAAACATTGTATTACATTTTCTCTGAAAATCACTGATTTTCCTCTGATCGCTGGTATCTTGTACCTTAATTTTGTAGACTTGCTTCATGTCTATCTGCTGTGAATTAAATACCTCTTTAAATTAATTACATCCATGAATAGCTTCAGACCATCTCTTGGTACACCATCTCACCCTGGACTTAGCAATATGACTTATGTAGACCTATGTAATTTGAAAGTGTCATGCTCTAATATGTACCTTTTAAGAGATAATCATCATTTTGAACTTCTTTTGAAGTTTATTCAGTATACCAAAATCAAAACATTTATATTAAAGTACCATAATGCATGCAACAGTTTTGAAGTTATTGAATCAACATTCAATATATGGTGGCTATGTCAGGAAAAAAATTATACTCATTAATCATCATATTGAGCAGCAGCATCATTAACAACAGCAACACAAAAATACTTATATTCAACAAAAAGAGGTATTCATAAAGACTTCTGCAGGAAACATTACAGAGAACATTTAAAGTGAAATATTGTTTTACTGATATATCAACTAGTCCTTCTCTTCTCAGTGCCTTTTAAAGTCTAAAAATGGACATTCTAGTAGTGTAATAAAACAGCTGTAACATCTTGGAACTGATAAGGTAATAAAACTAAATTTAAGAGCTTTCAAAAACTTTATAAATTCTGTTACAGAAATTTGGTTTGGTCCATCATTTTAGGATTCATATTGATTTTATGTTCCAGTTTCACTGGGGTTATTTATGTAAGCAATAAAAGCTTCAAAGGAATGATCTATGACTTACCTAGGAGCTTCTTTCCTCCTTGCTGTTTCTGAATGTTGCTGAGTTCTGTCTGGCAAGGTGGGTCTACAATGACATTAGACATGTTAAACTTTATTCGTACTTGAGAAGTGAGGAATGTGTTGCTTACTCTACAATTTAATTTCAAGTATATTTCAAAATGCCTTATTCTGCCTCCTCAGGGCTATGATTTCTAAGGCAGCAATGCTATAATGTAAGAATGTTCTGTTACATCAAACCAAAGATGTATCAAGACAACATTCAGATTCCCTTTTCAGCTGTTCATTTGGTAGCATTTGGTAATCAAGGATATATGGCTGTAGGTAGAACTATTATGAATAATGACAATCTTCTTGACCTGCCCTTTTAAAATCTGTCCATGTTCTTAAGCAACCAATAGTCAGCATGACTGAATCTTGAAACAATTATTTTGTTAAGTGAAATAGTATCTCCTTTTCTCTGACATGAATTTATTGGTACTCTAAACACTAGAAAAAACAGTTCTATGGCTAATTTTATTCTTGTATATAATAAATGGGAAGGATAATATTTTAAATGTGTTACTAACTTTGAACAATCCTAATTCTAATAATTTATCTAACTCTCAGTGCTCATCAAATAAACAGAGTCCCAAAGATTTCATGCTGAAGGAATAAATCTTGAAGTGGATTTATCCATTTAGCTACAGAAAAGTTTCAAAACAAACATATTTTACTTTGAGTAACTCTACAGTTTTCTGAGAAGAATGCAGAATACCTTATACCTAGCTGGTGGAAACTTTTGGAAAACAACATTTTTAACCTATTCCACATATGCTCTATGAGCTAAATCCAACTTTAGCATCAATGGAAGTAGAGTCATTAAAATAAATAGAACATTTCAGGTTGACTAATGCTGTTCTGCCACTGCCATTCATTTCAATGGGTTGAGACAAAAATGGGATGCAAATAACTGTTTTATTGGAGAAATGATTTTCCATTAATTTCAGCAAAGTCAAACACTGCAAAACATATTAGCCTAGCCCAATTAGAGCAGCTCCATTGAAGTAATGGCATTTATGTAAGCATTACTTTACCTTATAGCAACCGACTCAGTAGTCAACTCTAGTAGCAACTATCCGTTGTGTATAGGCCAAAATCTGCATACTTTGGGTGTGATACAAATCTCAACACTTCAAAGCCCACCTGATTTAAATGGAAGAATTAAGCACACAACTACAACTCTTACCATAAAAAGTAGTTCAGGTTTACAACTGAAATAAAAAGATTTCCCTTGTACAATGAGTCCAATGTATCCATGGGCTCATGATCCATGGATTCAACTCACCATAGAGCACTGCTACTTGCTATGTCCCTGCACAAGCTGTTCACCACACTGAGACCATCAGAGATGGCGCTCCTGCTTGTTCATTTGCAAATACACATGCTGGAATGCTGCTGGTGCTGCCGACCACAGGATGGTGAGCAGCTTCTGCAGGGGCATGGCAAGAGGCAGCAGCACTCTTGCTCATTTGTTCATGAATGACCATGCAGAAGCACCACCAGCACAGCCAATCCCAGGGCAGCAAGCAGCTTCCACAGAGATATAGTGAGCAGCAGTGGTGCTTCTTGTTCATGAATGACCATGAAGGAGAGCTGTTGGTTCTGCCAACTGTAGGGCAATAAGCTGTTTCCACAGGGACATAGTGACTGGTGGAGAGGGCCTCCTGCTCATTTGTTCATGAACAACTATGCAGGAGCACTATTAGTGCCACCAGTTGCAGGGCTGTGAGCAGCTTCTAAAGGGACATGGTGAGCAGTGGTGGCAGTGCTCCTATATGGTCATTTGTGGAAGCTGCTCAACGATGGAAGCAGGCAGCTGGTGGGCTTCCTGCCTCTTCTGTTGCCCTACTCCACTTTTAATAGGAACTTGAGAATTTAGGGGGGTATCCATGGGAGGGGGGGGCTGGAACCAATCCCTGACAGAAACCAGGGGCCCACTCTATCTATTGGCAAGCCTCTATCTCATGTATACAACTTATAAATTTCAGCTACTGTTTCTGTAATAGGACTACACTGGTCTTTACTTTAAGAATGTAGATAGCAGCTCCATGACTGCTCTTCTTTCCTCAAAGCTTAAGCACAGAGGATCCAGTTCCGAATACAAACCTAGCACAGAATGAAGCAGAGTTTTATTCCTTTGCCCTCTTTATGTCCCTGAGCCACATTGGTCCCCACGCACCTGCAATCATCAAAAAGCTATCCATTTGTTTTAGTACAAAACTTTTCAGGCATACAGATTGCAGCTGCGGGTTCCCACCCAACTCAGGATCATAGAGCAAAAATGAAAATATACTCAGCTGTCCAGGGTCACAATCTTTTGAGTAAAGAGCAGGAGGAGCTACAGTTATTAGCTACATTTTTAAATTAACATCTAGTTGGTCTCTTAGTCATGCAAATAAAAGACTCAATATAAACTGAAATACAAAACTAACAGTCCACATGGAACAAATCGCATTTACTCTTCATTTTCTCTCTCTCCCCACAATTCTAATGAAAACATGAGACACAGAGATGCTTTCATGGACTGTAGCAAAAGCTCCCAGAAAAGGTGTAGGATTTTCTTGGGTGGGAGGGGGGATGGCAATGGCAGTGGCAGAGAAGCTAAAATATGAGAAACCAATTACTTACAATTGACTTTACTTGATCAAAAGTCATTTGAGATTAATCACAAAATGTGATAGAACTGTAAAAGAGGTATGTTATGCATGTGCTTTATAAAACCAAGTTTAGTTCACCCCATTTTGTACCAAGTGAGATGAATAGAGCCTCTTGCATGAACAGAAGTCATTTCACTTGTGCTTGGGAGTTAGGGAAGGTAGAACCTCTGATTTCCAGATGCTTTTCCTTCTAAATGCAGTCTCCCCCACCATGCCACATCTCAGTCTGTTTTAGATGGGTCCTCTGTTCAGGTTTTCAAAGGATGAAATGGATGAAGATTAAAACCACTACTGTAGGATCACAATTCCTCTTAAGGTTTTCTGGTTCCTGCTAGCTGTATTCTCCATAGTTCTTGAAAAGGTCAAATACTCATAGAATATTCTACTTTCATTCATTTTAACAATAATTAGCATTTGCAACTTATTGCAACTATAGTCTTTATTTTTTACCTTGCTGTCTCTGGAAACAGTAGCACCACTCATTGTTAGATATCAAACTGTCCTTGTACGTGTCACAAGAATTGAAGAACGCCCTGGTGCACTGCTCATTCTTATCAAGGTAAATGCTTCCAAGTTCTGATTGGTCCAACAGTAGGTCGTAGTTTGTATCAAGCCTGTTAAACATCCAGCCAAGGGAGTCCTTGCAAATTGGCAAAATACTGGTATCAAATCCTAAGAGGCAGGAATACAAAGTAACCAAGTTAAGAGAAGAAGCTCTATCTGCAATACAGCTCAGCTAAGCCAAGGAAGTCCTTTGTCATGGCAACAGCTTTACAGGATACCTATCAAATTTCTGAGCATTGTGTTGAAGATCGTTTTATGAAAGTAACACACTAATGGTACTAAAAACACAGAACAACTGAATCAGTTACAAAATACACCACTAATCTGAAGACACTCCGTTCACTATGCTGCCTTCCAAGCCATATGTGTTTGACAGTAGGAAAGAATTCTGGCACCCTAACTTGGTAATGGTAACATCTAGGAAATGAGAAACTACAGAATAAGACTAGAGGATAAGGAATCAGGGTGATAGATATGATTACATGAAATTGTTGAGAAAGTAAGGGTGCATAGCCTGGGGAAACACAGCATGCTGTCACTTGGCTGTATGCTCACAAAGGTATGCCTGGCTCCTCTCTTGCTAATTAGCTGTCTTAGACAAGGAAAGGCAAAGAGGATTGAACTGGCAAAGCTGCCTTTGACAGGAGAAGCAGGAAAACAGATTGACAAGGAGGAGAGGGAGGGAGCAGGCACAGAGAAGAGGCAAAGAAAATGGTTATCTCTAAGAACAGTGAATGCTTTCTCAGTGAGCCAGGACAGAGGACAGGCCTCTCTCAGTGATAACTCAGAAGAAGAGAGCACATCTTGCTTCCTCCATCTTCTCTAGTAAGAAAGAGGGCCAGCTTGCAAGCAATGGCTCACAGTAAAAGGGATAAACATTGCTTCACCTACTGCCGCTCTCTGTGTCTCTCTACAGCTAGCTTGGCCTAACATGATTGCTTGCTTGGACTACAGCTTGACTTCAGGGTCCTTAGCTTTTCTCACTGATTGAAAATTGGAGATCATTGCCACACAAGACTTATGGTAGATTTTGGAAACTCCAGTTTTAGCAGTTGCTCCTCGCAAACGTTCTAGTCAATATTTCAAGGTTTTCAACAACAAGAAGTGGAAGAATATTTGGAGAAAATGAATAAAATGAGATTTAATGAAGATCAAAGATCAATCTTGAACAATTCTATTACTACGATGGAAGTAGTTGAGGCTATTAGGAATTTGAAGAACAATAAAGCTCCAGGACCCGACAGCTTTACTGCAAGATATTATAAGATTACGGAACATGAGATTTCAATACCTTTGCAAAGTACTCTAAATGAAATAATAAAGGAAGGAATACCAGATACTTGGAAAGAAGCTAATGTTGTGCTGATCCCGAAAGAAGGAAGAGATCTGAGAGATGTAAAGAATTATAGACCAATATCACTTTTGAATACAGACTACAAGATTTTTGCTTCAATTTTAGCAGCGAGGCTTAAAAAAGTGCTCTTAGAGGTAATTGATGAGGACCAGAATGGCTTTTTACCTAAAAGATCTTTGAGAAATAACATCAGAACGGTCTTAAATGTAATTGAATACTATGAAAAGCATAATGAACAGAAAATGGCCATGGTATTTGTAGATGTGGAGAAAGCTTTTGACATGATTAGCTGGCCATTCATGAAGATGGCGGTTAAACAGATGCAGGCAGGAGAAAAATTTGTTGCATGGATTGAAGCAATTTACAGCCAACAACAAGCTCGACTGGTTATAAACGGTGAAAGAACACAAATGATAGAACTGCACAGAGGGACGAGACAAGGGTGTCCCTTGTCTCCTCTGTTGTTTATCTTGACAATGGAAATACTTAACAATGCTATAAGAGAAGATAAAGAAATAAGAGGAGTTCAAATCAAGAAATATCAATATAAGTTAAAAGCTTTCGCTGACGATTTGGTTTTATTATTGGATGATCCAGGGAAATGTACTGAAAAACTGATTACTACAGTGCAAGAATATGGAGAATTCGCTGGTTTTAAAGTTAATAAGGAAAAAACAGTCTTCTTAACCAAAAATATGACTGAAAGAGAAGAGATGGAATTAGTACAAAAAACAGGTTTTAAAACAGGACAAAAGGTAAAATATGTAGGTATTTGGATAGCCAAAAGAAACAATGAGTTATTTCAGAATAATTATGAAAAAAAATGGAAAGAAATAACAAAAGATTTAGAAAATTGGACTTCCATACGTTTGTCAATGATGGGGAGGATAGCTGCAATAAAGATGAATGTTTTGCCAAAAATGAACTTTTTGTTCCAAAATCTTCCCATAATAACGAACATGAAACCTTTCAGACAATGGAAGAGCGAACTAACCAAGTTTATATGGCAAGGGAAAAAACCTAGGATAAAATGGAATACTATGACAGATCTAAAAAGTAGAGGAGGAATGGGACTACCAGACTTTCAAATATACTATAAGGCAGCGGCTTTTACGTGGATAAAAGACTGGATAGACCTTCAAGATACGAGAATGTTGGCATTGGAAGGTGCTGACTTGAGGATGGGGTGGCATCCCTATATGTTTTATGATAAAGCAAAAATAGATAAAGACTTCACATATCACTATATCAGAAAATCGCTTTTGAAAATCTGGGATGATTATAAAACTAAAAACATACGGCAGCTCCCCACCTGGGTCTCACCGCAAGAGGCTTTTTTTGGCAGATGGACGGATACAGATAAATGGTTGCGATATGATGATATAATTGAGAGATCAACATCCAACAATCTTAAGATTAAAACAAGGGAAAAATTAGAACAAGAGGGAAAACATTAAGTTGGTTCCCTTACAGACAATTAGCAGAAAGGTTTCAGATGGATATAAAAACATGGAATTGAACTAAAAGAGAAAACTGGAGTAATTAAATGGCTGTTTGAAAATCCGCCTCATTTACTAGCCCAAATGCATCACGAAATATTACATCAGGAGAGGCAAGAAGAAACAGTAAAGGCAACAATGATTTCATGGGCTCAAAACATCGGACATTCAATTCAATTAGTCTTGGGAGCAGAGCTGGAAAAAAACACAGAAATTTACAGTAGTTCAGAATTTGAAAGAGAATTATTATAAGCTATTTCATAGATGGTACATGACACCAGACAAATTAAAAAAGATTTACAATACAGATACCGGACACTGTTGGAAATGTCAGAATGAGGTCGGTACGATATATCACATGTGGTGGACATGTCCAAAAGCTAAGAAATATTGGACTGGAATACATAACAAAATTTGTGCATTAATGAAAGTTCAGTTTGCTAAGATACCAGAATTGTATTTGTTAAATATGACTGATATATTAGAAGGTACTGGTATAAAGAAGTATTGGAGAATATTGCTGTATACGATAACAACAGCTCGTATTGAATATGCAAAGTTGTGGAAAACTCAGCAAATACCCACAATAGAACAATGGTGGGGTGCACTTATTGAAAATAAAAATGCTGATATGGTCTCTCGGAGATTAAAAGGGAAATCAGACGATGAGATACAAAAAGAATGGCAAATTGTAACGGGTAATTGCTGGGTTCTATCAGATGGGAATCTGTAACTCATAATTTAAGATAAATTATGAGGGGGCTACAGGATATATATCATGAAGCGGAAATACAGAGATGGAAATGCAAGAATCAACAAGTAATATTAGCAGTAAAATGTTGTACAATATTTTAAGCATGTTAAGAAATATTGATAATGAAATCTAGATCAGTGTGGAAGATCAGAAATATTTCAATTAAGCTGACAGTTACAATTGTTTGTTTTATATGTGTATTTTGAATAAAATGATTATAAATTTTTTTTTTTAAGGTTTTCATTGATCACTGTAAAACTACAGAGAATAAGCATATTGTGGGGCAGCTCCCACTGTGTCTGAGGCCATTTGGACTTGAAGCTAGACTGTCAGAAGCTGAGCACATTTCACACATGCTGACCCCTGACAATAAATCTGTTCACACAGTTTTCCAAACATGAGGGCTAAAACCGGAGACAGGGATAGAGTCATGTGAACCAGTCCTGCTTCTAGTATTGGTGACTCCCATCTCTTTAGATTTTTCCCTTACTGTGTTGAGTGACATGATGTGCAGGAATTCTACCTGTGCTCACTTAAGTGTCAGTAGGACTCTCAATGTCACCAGGAATGCTGTTTTATCCAGATTCACAACTCTGCTGAAAATGCTACTCATGTTCAAGGAAACCTGAACAGAATACACTTATAGACATGATAGTTATCTGAGGGAACTAGACTGGACTCATGCAGTGAGATTTGGTAGAATACATGAACCACCCCATGTCAAACGCCTATCTATGTGGAGTTAAGTGGGTGCTGTCAGCATGGATAGGATATGATTCCATACATTTGACCCCTATGTTTGAACACTAGTAGAGGTATTCCATAAAAATATTCCATAAGACCTGCTGTTCAAAACAGTTGAACATGAACAAAATAACTACATTTGTTGGAAACTTGGCACAGAAACTACAGAAACCTTGGAGAAAATCCAGCAAAGTGCAAAAGCTTATTAAGGCAAAGCAATTTGGCATTTTCAGTTTTATTCTCAGTTCTATGCTCATGTTGCCTACTCAGAGCAAGTAAAATGTTGATAAAGTATATATACAAAGCAGCAGTGAAATGCAGCCACTGAATACACAGCATTCAAATATAATATAGAACAAAAGTAATCCATTATCGTAATCACCTTTACATTCTAAATAGAAGAGGCTTTTAATTTTAAACACATTTTCACACTATCAGAGATTATTCCTGAACGTCATGAACTCTGTCTTCTTTATGTAAAATCATTTTCACCATTTTATATTTAGTGCTACATGTGCTTCATCTTGCATTTTATTAATGATTCACCATGCAAATAGTTATACATCTACCACTGCACAATCTTTATGAAACAATGCTTTGATTTGAAGTAGACAATTCTCAAACACTCTTGTAAAACACTCTATTTTTTAAAAATGAGACTACTGAAAATGAGACTACTGAAACTAAACAAAAATTAGTGACTTAGATGTAGTATACATAGGGCGGTTTGCATTCATTAATGCACTGAACCCACACCCACTTAAATCACTCAAATCCACTAATTTACTGGGGGAAGTGGAGGTCCGAATTGGATTGCAATGCGTGTTTTGAATAAAATATCCCAGCAAGGCCCAATATTTCTCAAGATATCCATAGAATCTCTAAAATCCCCAATTACAATATATCTACAAATGGACTCCTATAAGCATTTACCTGTACATAAAATGTAGTGAGCTCAGCAGGATTTACTTCTGAAGAAATATCTACAGGATGGCACTGCACATCTCATTATTAGAGCAGTGCTTATTTTTATAAAATAAACAAATAAATGTGAGACAGCTAGGGTCTTTCTGAGAGTTGTAGTATGAGTGTACAGATTGGAAATACCTATGCGAAATTAAGAATACTTGCTTTTCCTCCCTGTACCTGAAAACTTCTAAAACTACAAAATGTACATTTTCTGCAGAAGGAATCTATTAGTAGAGTAGTCCCCTGTTGTCACTGATTCCTGTTTTCAGAATAAACACATGGCCAAATAGATGGCCTGCTACAAAAAGAATTTCACTGAGCTTTCAAATCTTTAATGAAAGACCTTCAGTAAGGAAATATATTTATTGTTTTCCAAGTAATCTATCTCCCAAACATCATACATCTATTATACAACATACAGTAGGAAAAATGTTTCTTATTAGTTAACATTTATGGAGACTAGAGATAAGGGAGAAGTTGGTTTGGCAGGGTTACATCTGAAGATGTGTAATTTCTAAATGTTACATATTTTAAGGCATTTATAATACTGCAATTTGGGAAGAACAGTGATGTTACTTATTATCTGTGATGTTACTTGTTATCTGTGAATTCATGTATTTCATGTATTTCATGTATTTCCCCCAGTATCTAATCCCCAAAGTAGACCCAGAAAAGCATCAACCCCAAGGATTACATGTTCAGGTGTACAAAACAGAAAAGTCTCCACTAGCCCAGCCCTGGGAAAGTCAAAAACAGACACCTGCACTGGTGAACCATAGTGTCCTATTACCTGAACATAAAAAGCACTATAGCAACAACAGCAACAAAAAGCAATGAACAGTAGCAGTAAAATAAACACTGGCTGGCATCCTGTTAGATTATGTACATCATCATAAACTTACTTCCAATCATGTAAGGATAAACTGGGATGTTGGGCAATGCCTGTATTCTCAGGAGTGGAGCAGAGATATAGCTATACCTTTGGGATCACTGTGCAAATGAAGCCAACAGTGTAGCTGTTATTCTATGGGTCTCACTGTGCCATGTGTATCAGAGTCTATGCAACCTGTTAGATAAATGGGCACCAGAATGCTATGGTACTTGGTACACAATGGGAATTCCCACTGCACAACCAGATGCCATGTAGGACACCGTGATATGCATTGTGGCAATTCACTATGATTGTGTGTCCTGTCAGGGATGTATCTACAACATGGTAAAATTACACATCATAGCCTCTGATGCAGCAACTCGGCCATTATTTTCTTTTGTTTTCAGATTGGACAGATAGGATCAGATCAGATTGCCACACTGTCATTAGCCACGGTGCTACTAGCAGTGGTCCTCTGCTGTACCCCAACAGCTCGATGAGTGCCTTCCAACCCAAGTCTCATTCTTAATTAGAACTGCCTCAATTAAGCACTCTTCAAAAGTAAGAATTTTATATTTATAACCTTGCTCACTTTTTTCTTTCTTTCTGAAAGACATCTCCCTTTAACCTGTGCAATGAACTTTCAAAAAGTGGGGAGAAAAAGCAGAAAAGAATAATATTTTGGTTGCAACTACATTTTCCTCATCCTTTCCTGCATTAATCTGACAAACTTTTTGCACGGGGTTTTAAAGGCTGGGAGGTTTTTCCCCTTAAAAGAAAGCTGACTCTTTGAAAAGGAAAATTTCCCTGTAGAAGAGTCAGACTTTACAGGCTTTCACACGTTTCATTAAGACAAACTAACAACCAACTTATACAGAGGTACAGCACAGTTATGAATCTGTTTCACAGTGTATCCTTTGGAAAGAATTTAGACTTAAACTAGTAATGTTTTGTGTCAACTATTAGATTGCTAATTTTGGGCCTCTCCCCCATCACACTTTGTCTTGTAAGAAAAAGATTATTTTACTTGGCTTAGTATATGGCACTAGGCCATTTACCAGCTTTCCATGAAACCCGCTATTGGGCTGAGCTCCAAAGGAAGCACTGAATTCCACAGATTGCCATAAATGTTTCTGCACTTCATTGTGCCTTGGCATTTCCTCCAGTAGGAATTCTTCAGTGAAACCTTAAGAAAAAAGATATAAGAAGTATATCTGCAAATATTTCTGTTTTATATCTAGGGGTAAATGTTGACTTCTGAAGGTTTTCATACACAAATGTGACCTCTTTGACCCTTCCCTGTAGCAGTTTACTATTTAATATTATTGAACTCACTCATTTTAAAACTAATCAAAGCAAAAGTACAAAGTTCAAAAAGCAGTTTTATAAGTAAATAGGGTTTGTTTGATTTTTTGCCTTTAGGACTATTTTGTATCTCAATTTGAAATGTTTTCTCAACTTATAAAAATTACTGGTATACAAAAAGCTGAATTTTACAACATTACTAAAAGAGAAAGAAAGAATCAGAGGATTAAATGCTGATGAGAAGAATGAGACAGTGAGAGATGTGCAGGACAAGGCACATCTGAATGCAGGCACAGAAGTTAAATGCAAGATAAAAAGTGTGAAGCCCTGATCACAGCTGGAGACACAGCGTGCACCACAGTAGTTAAGAATATGAGCCATGGAAGGCCCTGGTTCAATTCCCAGTTCAGCTATAAAATACCTGTAGCCTTAGGCAAGCCACTTTTCTTATGCTTAGCATCCCATTTCCAGTATACACTCAGTAACAGGGCCACCAGTGTTTCAGCAGGAATGACTGAAATAGTGCCCTTTCAGAACACAGGAAAAAAAGTACTGCAGTAATGACTATCGAAATGGCTATGAGAAGATCTCATATTTTTATCAGAAAGAATGCTGGTCACAGACCAAAACAGAGATGTGATCTGATTTGTTATTGTTGTGTGCCAGACCAGAGGCTTCTTATTTTCCACCATATTTGTTTTTTGGTGATTTTTCCCCATATAATCATAAATCACACACACAAAAAGGAACTGCAGTGATGACTTGCTGAACATTGCCAGAAATGGCATGGAAGCCACTTCACACAAAGTCTAGTATGTTACAGGGTTTCAGTAACTGCTAGTGTTACTGCATTGCCACTGGATAGAGAAATCACATGATTTTGTTTTTCCTTGGTTTTTGATGACATTTACATTTTCCTTAATTTTTACTGACCTCAGCAGAGTTTGTCTTCATGTAGTATAAAATCCTTTTTAATTTTAGTCTCCAGAACTTCATATACATATACAAAACAAGATTAGTGTTTGTAACATTACATAAATCACAACAGTACTTTCTTAAATGCAAGTATTTCTAGTTTATTCTATATTCAACGGATTGGACAGCGATTTAGTCATACTTTGCTCTTGGAGTTATTGACTTTAATGGAACTTTGTTGTTTGTTATTGCTATTTCCCATCAAATCTGCTTCAAGTTCTGATAATCGTATGAATGAGAACTCTCTGAGAGACCTACCAGAGATTCTGTTACAAACAGCCTTGATCAGGCCTTGTGAATTCAGGATGGTGGCTTTCCCTACTAAGGCGATCTATCTGTAACATGCTATTCCTCTTTTCCTACTGCCTTCAACAAGCATGAGTGACTTTCCCAAAATACCACAGCCTCAGTTTCGTAATTTAGCTTCAGGCATACTTTGCTCTTGGAGTCATCTATCTGTCTTTTTGGAAGTTCATGTTATCAATAGGGCTGTCTTCCAGCACCAAATTTCAAATTAATTGATTTTCCTTTGCCCATCAGCTTTCACCACCCAGCTTTCATAATCATACGTAGAAACTGGAAATAGAAGGCATGAATGATTCAACAATATTCAGTGCTATATCTTTACACTTGAGGAATTGATCCAGTTCCTTCATAGCTGCCTTTACAAGATTTGGTCTCCTTCTGGTTTCCCGACTTGGATCTTCTTTGGTCAAGCCTTAGTTTTCAAGACCACAACCAACCCTTATGCTCGTTTTGTTAATGTTATGTGTTGGCTAGATTACAAAACAATGGTGCCTCAATTATTATGTAAATGATTACTTTCCATAAAAGTAGACACAGCAGCGCAGATTTCGTATACATTCACTGCTCTATTAGCCTTTCCCAACCTGGTGTTCTTTGGATGTTTTAGACTACAAATCCCATAATTGTCAGCAGGAATTATAGTTATAGTCCAATACATCTGGAAGGTACCACATTAGGGAGGATTATTATAATTTTTTGCCCTCTGAATTATATGAATAAATGAAGATATATTTATATTTATTTCACTTTGCTCACCACAAATGATCACACAGAGAAATAACACTTTCAATTAAGTAAAATAATAGGATTTCTCAGCAATGTAAATTCTCAGAAAGCATGAGTGATAATCTAACAAACATGGAGAAAAAAATCAGGGTTATCTTAAAAATATTAACAGTAGAGTCATCAAGGTAGGCAGCAGCACGTATGCTCTATTAAACAACACACAGGAGGAATTCATAGGGCTGGCATGCTGCATTAATGAAGGGTCCAAGTTCAATGCTTACAAAACCTAATTTGCCTTGACTCCTTAGTGGGAAACCACACTCAGGTGTATCACTCAATACAATAATTGCTTTTTTAAACAAAGCCTGCTAGTAATTAGATAACCTAATATTCTGTGTATTTTGATGCATGAACAACAAAATCTTTTAAAGTTTAAAGTGGGTAAGAATTACCCTTTTAAGAATTAGAATCACGGAATCACAGAGTTGGAAGAGACCTCAGGGGCCATCCAGTCCAACCTCCCTGCTATGCAGGAATACACAACAAAGCATTCCCAAGAGATGGCCATCCAGCCTCTGCTTAAAAACCTCCAAAGAAGGAGACTCCACCACACTCCCAGGCATCATATTCCACTGCCGGACACCTCTAACCATCAGGAAGTTCTTCCTGAGGTTCAGGTGGAATCTCCTTTCCTGCAGCTTGAATCCATTGCTCCTTGTCCTAGTCTCTGGAGCAGCAGAAAACAAGCCCACTCCTTCCTCGACATGACATCCCTTCAAATATTTAAACATGGCTATCATGTCTCCTTTTAACCTTCTCTTCTGGAGACTAAACATACCCAACTCCCTAAGCCGCTCCTCATATGGCATGGCTTCCGGACCCTTCACCATTGTGGTCACCCTCCTCTGGACACGCTCGAGCTTGTCAATATCCTTCTTGAATTGAGGTGCCCAGAACTGGACACAGTATTCCAAATGAGGTCTAACCAATGCAGAATAGAGTGGTACTATTACCTCCCTTGATCTAGACATCATACTCCTATTGATACAACCAAGAATCGCATTGGCTTTCTTGGCAGCCACACCACACTGCTGACTCATGTTCAGCTTGTGATCTACCAAGACTCCTAAGTCCCTTTCACATGTACGGTTATCCAGCCATGTGTCCCCATCCTATATTTGTGCATTCCATTTTTTCTGCCTAAGTGTAGGACCTTACATTTCTCTCTGTTGAAATGCATTGTGTTAGCTTTGGCCCAGCTCTCCAATCTGTCAAGTTCATTTTGAATTTTGATTCTGTCCTCTGGCATATTAGCAACCCCTCCCAATTTGGTGTCATCTGCAAATTTGAACAGCATGCCCTCTACTCCTTCATCCAAGTCATTGATGAAGATGCTGAATAGCAGTTTACAGATCAGTATTTCCTTTGAGGCTTATGTATCTATGCACACAAGAAGTTTGGTATATATACCTTTGTTACCAATATAGTGTTCACTAATAGACATTTGGAGCACCATACAGCAAAGACTGAAAACCTGCTATTTGAGTCCACTGAAGTATTTTGTATTGTATACAATGCTTTCCATCTACCAATGGAAGAGCATCAGTCAGTGGAATGAATTCTGTGCCTCTTCTCTGAAGAGCCCTGTACCTCCCAAAAACCTAACATGGTTCAGGGTGGAAAGGAAGATGAAAGTTTGGTTCCATATGTGGAAATATGCTTGGGCAACATTGGGTGTAACCTTTTAACTTTTATCTTCCCTTTAAAAGCAGGGATGGGAAATATATGGCCAATGGATACTGTTGGACTGTAATTTTCATAGTCTCTAACCACACTGCCTATGCTGGCCTGGTGGGAGCTGCAATCTAACAACATCTGGAGGGCCACATGCTCCTCAGTCCTGATTTATAGAGCAAATCATATCGGGTTGTATGCAGTTCTGTATTCAGCTGTCCTATATCAGGCTATTCTCTATTAAAACTACATACCAAGCTGAGCAATAGCATTCCCAGTGATGACCCAACAAAACTTGTTTGTTTGTAACAAATGAAGACATCATTGAAGAGGCTGCTCTTGTTAGAAATGCATGATTCTATTTCCTGGGGAGCACCTCAATAGGAATATTGACGTACTGAAGGCATTTTAATGTTTCTGTAGTGACAGGCTAAAAAGCTCAGTTTGAGACCCACTGAAAAATTAGTCAGGTGTAAAGAAATTAGTAACTTCACAGAGATTCTCTCAAAGAGATATCTAAGATGGTAAGTGCTTACTACTTCTTTCAGGCCTTTGTACGATTCTAGTCCTCTTCTGAATTCCGCTTTCATGAAGAGCCTTGAACCAATCTCGCAATCTGTTTGCAACCTCTCTGAACTCCAGGTCACTGCACACTGAAAAGCAAAATGAAAAGCTCTTTAATCTTCTCAGGCTACATATAAATTCAATCTTTCAAGTGGTGGTAAACAAATGAAAACTATTGGCAATAACTTCCTTGTGAATTCTTCTTTCTTTCTAACATTAACTGGGATGAAAAGGTCAACACTTGAAAATATGTAATTTATGCAGTGCTTTCAGAAAAAAAAATCCTGAATGTGTACCTTGTTGTGTATCTTATCTTTATACAAATCTGTGGTGGAACTACTCTTGGAATACGGTGTATAGTTTTGATCACCACAAATCAAAACAGGATATTGTAAATCTGGAAAAAGTACAGAAAGGGCAACCTAAATGATAAGGGACTTGAGCAAAAGAGGTTATAAAATGTGTATTTTTTACTTTTTTTAAAAAAATAAAGGCAAGCAAAGGGATGATACAATAGACTGTGCATGGCAGGAAGAAAAGTGGTCAGGGGAATGTTTTTCTTCGTCTCCCATAATACTAGAATCCAGGGTTCTCTAATAAAGCTAAATGGTGCATTCAGGACATTCAAAATGGGCTGCTTCTTCACTGTGCATAGTTAAACTGTGGAATTCACTACCACAAGATGTAGTTATGGACACCTACTTGGATTCCTTTAAAGGAAGATTATATGAATTTATGGACTAGTGTATTTACCTGGCATTACTCCATCTTAAGTCACTGAGATGTGTTTAAGGTGCTGAGATGGGTAGTGACTGGTGGAGTGTTGGGGATTCCATGCCATGTATTGTCGTGCCAGGTCTCCTAGGATATTGAAAGTGGAATAATAGCGCTGTAACAGTCTAGTGCAGAAATGGCCTGAGTTTCACTTAAATAGAAGAGAGGCTGTGCCTACGCTTCGTTCCTCCAGTTTCAAAGCATCCCACTGTTTTGGATGTGCATTTGGCTGATAGCTCTGGACCCAAAGTAAGCTAAGAAGCATTGAGTTAAATGTTATTATATTTCCTGTGTAGGACAGTATGCTGCAGATGGTGTCTCTGCATTGGCCTCTCCTACTGTGACTTGAGATTCGTGGCAACTTGGGGATAGAATACGTGAATGTTCAAAGTATCAGAATTTCAAGGGAACTACAGTAATGCACATAATAGACTACAATCTACTCCCCATGGCATAATTACACCCGTGCAGATTGCTAAACCCCCAGATAGTAGATAGTTCAATTAAGCTCTTGGGTTCTGCTACTGCCAGAATGCCAGATCAAGGTTGCAGCATACTAGGGATTTAATCTAACTAACTAACTGTACTTGGGCATAAATGGCACCATTTATCTCTCTCTTTAAAATGAAAAATCTTTCCCCGAATGAAGGCATGCTACTCAAATTATATATTACATATTGGTCTGCATTGATTTAAAATAGGTCAAGATGAGGTAATTCAGACTATTATTTCACCCAATAGGTTGGCAGATGAATTGTTAATGACAAAAGACAGACAGTAAAGGTTGTGGAAGGTTAGACAGTAATCAAAAAATGCATATTAAATCAGATGAATCCACTCAGGAACCCGCCAAGAAGTGCTTTTCCTTTTGTCTAATACTACTGGAGGCACTCTTGCTCTTACAATCAATTCTAGCAGCCATTAAAAGAATTAGTATGGATAAATGAAGTCTCTAGCTCAAAGGTTATTTTGGTTATATCATCTTGAAATGCTAGAAGCTGATGGGGTTTACAAAAATCAACATGTTTAACTATGGGAAAAATGAAGTAACTTGAAGTCTTCCTCATACATGTTCTAAAAAATAATTTTTCATAATAAATGGAAGTAAACAAACTGCTGAATTTGTTTTCACATAAAGGAATGCATTCATTTGGAGTTGGAATCTGAATAAAACAGGATTTTTTTAGAAATGCTAAATCAGTGTATTTTCCTTCAAAACTTTAATCTTCAGTACAAATGCTGATTGTTTGCTTTCATACAATTGAATCAAAGGAGCATGAATGAAAGATGTGTTAATGTTTTATACCTAAAATATGCATCTAAAACAGCATGATGGTTTATAGGAGCAAAAATATTCCAAATGATATGTAAAGGATATAAATAATGACCATATTGTTTCAGCAACCTGTCAAAATTCCCACTAGCAAGACTAAATGAGATACTGCTGGGATTGAATTTCAGATGACTGTATTCTGAATGTATTTCCCTTAAATGGAAGTAATTCTTTTTATTTAGGAATTCCTTTTAAAAACTTCCAATTATACCGTACACCAAATTCCTTAGGCAACATCCTATTCACAAACATACCATTGCAACATACCATTCCAAAATTAGACAGTGTATCATTTACTATCAAAATTACACTTCATGTGAACCATTAACAAGGACAACGGACTACTAGAAATCATGGCTTCCACTTAGAACCAAAGTTTACATTGTTCAGAATATTGTACAGTGACCTTCCTTTTAGGACTGTATCACTTCCTAGAACCAAACACTTGCCTACTCAAGAAAGAGGAGGCAAAGAAGAAAGACAAAGAAGAAAATGGTTTGTGACTCCTAAAAGAAAAGGCTATAAATTTTAATCACTATATAAAATATTAGCAACCACATTTTTGTTATCTGAGCCAGAAATTTTGTAAAGATGTTCCAAATCAAGCAGCAATTTTATTCTACATTGCAGCATTTCTGTTAGACATAGAACATACTAGATATAGTACATTACAATATTTTCCCCTGCCCTTCAGAGTGACAGTTATCTTAGAACTGTAAGAAATCATGTTTATATTTAGAAGTAAACAAATGAGTGAACAGCACTAAAACAGCCATTCTTTTCATATGAAGACAAAATACAACTAACTACTCACACCTCCAGATGATTTCACAACCTGAACCATATCATGCCACTTAAACTATTAATGAGTCTTCTACTGCATACAACGTATCCTAGAATGTGTATACTAGAACACAACACTAATTTTAACATTCAGTGCACTAATTTGGATTTTGCAATTACAAAGACTTAAATAATTTAAAAAGAATATAACTCCCAGTTCCTTTTTTATTCCCATATCACCCTCGTTCTAGGATATAGTACAGTTTTCTAACCCTGAAGATATAACAGAGATCCTCCTGCCTTAAAATCCATTCTGTCAGTTGTTCCCAATGTTATATTCTACCCATGGTAGCCCTCAGGCTAGCCTGTATATTTAGGGTTTACTTTCATTCGCCACCTCTCATTCTGATGATAGTCAGCTGGATCTCTCTGTTAAACAGTATTTTTTTAGTCAACTTTCTATAACCCGCACATTCCCAGCAATCAGTTCAAACCCACATTTCCTTGTAGCATTTCCAAAGCAGTGCCTGAAGTGGGTAAAAACAGAAAGAAATGGGACAGTCTCTGTTCTCATCCACTGTTCGCTTCCATCTTGGTTCCAGCTCATACTTTACCTTTTTAACACCAATAATATTGTCATTAAAGGCAGATAGCTGGCTTTTACCCTTGGTGCAACTGGGAATGATAGGAGTTAACTTTCTCTATGATAGTTATATCTATTTGTGAAGTAAACCTCTCCCCTCTGACTGAATAGCTGCCATAAGAAACAGGCCAAAGTGAAACTTCGAGTCAGCCAAGTTTTTTTAAAAAACACCTTGTTTTTCAGATGGAGAGGAGAGGGAACAGTAGCTGTGACAGTCAAATGAAAGTACTGTAGAATTTTTGATCTTCTGGCTCTCCGTTTGATTACCTAGGATTTATAAGACCTACCCCACCTTGAGTCAGCGCTAGCCAACTCAAGCAAAGTTCACTCTGAGGACCTGATACATACGCCTCCTTCAACAGCTTCAGAGAGAAAAGGAAGTGCAATAGCTCTGCCAGAATTTTTTTTGCAAAGAAGCGAGATAGTGTTTCACATCACTTTTAGAACTATTTCCAAGAAGACTGTCTTTTCCTTCCTGTTGGTTGTGGCCTAGCAAAGTTCTATTTCACAACAGTATATTTTCCTCTGACCAGTTCCATGGAAATTACAGCAAATATTACATTAGAATTATTTTGTTATTGTTTAGGTTTAACAATAAGGCCATCAGTTCTTTATCCCACCTACAGCATAACCTCTTTCAGTAAAAAAATTAAATAAATAAAAATCTGCCAATAAAATACATTAATGGCTGGTATCTCACTGGGAATTTATGATGCTGTAAGCCAACTTATGATCATGCAGTTTAGAACTGCAGCATTGCACTCAGGAAGGGAGTATTGTCATCTTTGTTCCACTGGGAGCATTGTAAAAATGAAGTGAGCTGTGTGGCTGTTGCACAAGGGCTGTAATGTGCATCAGTACAAGCTGCCATTATGCAATGACAGTGCAAGGAGAAGGGACAACAGCCCCAACAAAGCCACAGGTCACAGATAATCCAGACCAGAGAACAGTGGAATATCATTGGTGCCCTGCCAGAAGAATTGCCCCACCTTTTGTAGCATCCTGACTATGTGATGGGATATCTTGCATGGTGCCCTGCTTTATGTCACCACTGTTCTCTAATGGGTTTGCATATCATGCCAGTAAAGTACCTCCATCATCATAAAGTTATGTCTCACAGCAGGATCTTGGCTAATACTACTGTCTTATACTTCATTTATATATTTTGGCCATCCGTTACCTTTAAAATGGTCTGATTTTCAGAATGTGCATTAAAATCTAAAAATAAAAGCAGTTTTATTTCTATGCTACTTAACTAAGCAAATGGGTTTTATACTCCAGTTATCCCATGTTATGAGATAATTAATATAAATACTGCTGATATACCAGGGAACTACAGATGCTTTTTCTTATTGTCTCAAATTAATGTTCCATATAGGCATTCTGTCCATGATTAATGTATCATAAAATCTAAAATGATTTCAATTAAATTACACATTCACAAGCAAGATCTGATCTTATTGTCTCCAGACAATTGTCAAGACACATCTCATTCAAGTATCAGGACCAGAAAAGATTGTCAGGATTTTCAACAAAGTGAACTGATGGGGAACCAAGACACTTTTTCACTAAGTGCAACTCTTTGCCTTAAATAGCCCTTAAATAGCCTTTCTCTAGCAGTGGCTTGGGTTTCTAGTCTTCTAAGTACATTTGACTAAATAGGAGATCTACTTTTCACGCTTCCATAATTCTCATCTCGCTCTAGCAGTGGCTTGAGTTTATGTGAACTCTCCTTCTAGTCTTGCAATTACCTCTGACAGTATATGGGATCTATTTTTCATGATTCCATACTTTTCACAAAGTGTTGTGGTGTGTCACCACACTATGCCAACTGACTAGGGCAATCAGACAAAAGTGCTTGCAGTACTGGTAAAATAATGTTGAAAAGTCTGATGGGTATCAATCCATACTTCAACCTACAATCCAAAATGCACTGATAGGATTTGTCCATATCATTCTGCAGCCTGCTCTAAGAGTACTGATAATTTCAAAAGTCTGGTTGCATCATTCAGACATCAATTCCTGTTTTCATTTATTCCTCTTCCTTGCACCCCGATTGTCCTGGTGTCAGCTGAATTGCATTGCCAGATGAAATGCAGCACAGAGCTCGATATCATCAATGGTTGCATAGAAGAGGGAATTTCAACAAGTATTGCCTGACAAGAAACATCACCAACTAAAATTCCCTTTTGCTTGTCATGCAGTCAGCCTTTGCTGAAATTCCCTTATCTACACATTAAAGCCACAGGATCTCCTATCCTGTGTTTCACCTGGCAACCCTAAAACTACAGTAGATCACTTCACCCTGTGGAAGGGTTCCCCTGGAGAATGAAGTCAGTTAAATTTATTTTCTAGTATTGTTGATTATAATTAGTGTCTTAAATTACAAGATGATCCTTGATGGGTCAACTATAAATGTTAAGGAAACCGTCTGTCACACAGAAATCTTCAGAACTGGTTACACCTGCAATTCTATATATAGTTACTTAGAATAACCTGCTCCTAAATCTGTGTGTTTTACTTATTGATTTAAAACTGCTCTTACAGCAACTTCTCACTTCTTCAGCAAATCCTGGATTGCATAAGCTAATTACATTTTGTTCAGTGTTTTAGAGGTGCTGCTTTTATTGAAAACAAAGCATGTTAACATGGACTACCCCAACTAACAGAGCCTCATCCAAATACCTTTTACAACGCCTAATTCTTTGGCCTCAAGTGAACATCAGAGATACCTAGCTTAATTCACAATAAGCAAAAAAATCAAACTGATGTGCATTGACAGACATCCTTCTGGATTCCAGGGACGGAAAGATATTTGTTGTCTTTCTGAAAAATGGGTTTCTTCAGTATTAGAAAATCAGGAAACTCAATCAAGAACAAGAGGCATGGATTTTTGTATTCTTTTCACCCTGTATTCACAGATGCCAAAGTGTTTTGGAAAATTATTCTATACAAAAATACATGTTTTTGGCATTAAAATCATGCTTTTAATACAAAAAAAACCTTAGCACTTTTCATGCAAGAAAGACCATTTCCAGACACTCAGTGATTTCTTTTAAAATGCAAAGTTAGTAATTTTTTGTGCAAAAGGTCCTCACTACTATTGCACAAAAAGCCATGTACACTGGCATCTCTCACCCCCAAACATCACGTGTCTATCTGGAAACAGTATATTCTATGTGACTTTTTTTGGTGAAAAATGTGATATTTGTGCAAAAATCTCGCATATATTTCCACACAAAGTACTTCAGAATATATGAATACCAGTTGAGAACTGCACAGAAATAGTTGTTTTCTCCTGCAGCAAGAGGCTGTAAAAGTTAATTTTTTGAAATACTGCTCCCAGAATCCATCATCATATCCAGCAGTCCAAACAAAATCTAAGTTACTGTGAGAATGTTCCCTCATCATAAACTAGCAACTAGTTTGGTGCACAGTTTTCAATCTCTCTTGCTTGTTCACATCAGTTCCCCCCTCCCATGAACCACATCTGAATGACCAGTCACCAGTTTTGGCAGATTTATGGATCCAAGGCTTTTGGGGAGGGACAGGGAGATTCTTGGGAGGGGCAAACTTCCACATTGGTGTACCAGTTTCAAGTTGTTACAGTTTTGGGGCAGAAAATCACAACGATATTTCTTACAGTTTTTTGGGGGCTTGGTAAGCAGTAAAAGTCAGTGTCAGGGAAAAGCATTCAGCCCATGGGTCACACTTTTTCCACCTCTGGCGTACTGTCTTGTGTGACAGCCAGCACCAATCCTTCTCTTGTTTGTTCCCTCCCAACAAACCAGTAATTTTTAAAAAAGCAAGAAGAAACCCTGGAACCTTTCTCTGGTTTGCTTGGAATGGGAACTGCCCACTATCAGACAATACAATGAATCACAACATAATGCTGTAAGTGGGAGTAACTAAGCAGTATACAAGACCTTCTCAGTGAGAAGAGAATGCATTCTACATGCTCACACTGGAGTACAGGTGCTCCAAGACTGACTCATACATAATCAAGGATTTCTCTAGGAATTTTAGAAACAAAAATTCAGCTGACCAATTGTTTACTGAGCAGGTTTTAGTAGATGAGACACAAAGCAGTATGGGATTTTCAGGCAAACTTGATCTGATTCAGATTAACAGGCCTGCCTGAACCTTGGGTTCATGCCAGTACACTCTCCTTGTCTTTTGCACACTAGAAATGGTAACTGAAAGCTTCCATGTTCAGTTTTAAAGTGAAATTTCAGTAAAGTGGAGAGGAAAGGGAAAGGTAACTCAAGTTTCTTTTTGCTCTGTTGGAAACTCCAGATTAACAATCGATATCACAGACAGACAGATGAGAAGTCAACATGTCTCCTCTTCCTATGATTAGCTCAGAGGTTGAAGGAACCATATGGGTTTACTTCTGCACACAGTTAGCACTCCAAGATCCATTATCTAGCTCTAAGCTACTGAGGAAAAGAAATCTGAATTCTGCCCTAGATCCAAAGGGTCTAAGAGGTTTTCTCCTAACTTGTCAATACAATTGAGAAATGTAACACATTGTTGTTAGGTTAGATCCTGTCCACTAGACTAGTTTTTTTGGCTCCAAGAACTCTCCTGCACCTCAGAATTTGCTTTTGGAAAATTTTGGGTGAAAAGCAGCCAAAAATTGCCTACAGAGACCTCCTTCTGGTCATGGGGGAGAAATTTTACCCCCACCTCCACCACTACCTGGGCAAAGAGAGGCCTTCTTTTAAATAAGAAGTGACTCAGAAATTGAGCTTTAAATCCTTCTGCTTTTTTTCCTGACATGGGACAATAGTCTACTAGTTTTGCCAAAGCACTATGACCTACCTCACTTTCTAAGCTTGCTTTTGCATCACCATTAAACTCAGCAGCAGCAATGCTACAACAGCATATAAAACATAACTCCAAGAATCCCTGGCAGAGCATCTTCTGGAAGGGCCTCTGAGACTGACTGCTAGACTCTTAGGTAACATTCCCTCCAGAACGAATCAGAGGGCAAGCCTTTCAGGTGACTTTCCTCCAGTACTGGCCACAGTGCAGGCCTGTGACAGCCAACAGGAACTGTGATGGCTGTGATTCGAAGTGCTACTATGTCACAATAGTGGCAGCAATCTCAGCGTTTGCAATCTCAGCAGCCATGTGGCAGCAATGTCAGCTGTACTGCCATCAGCATCTTGCTAGTGATGCCTCTGAGGCAGCTATCTCAGTGCTGGCAATTTCAACAGCAAAATAAGCAAGAACCACAGCAGCAATGTTGAGCCAAGCCTGAGCCTCTCTTCTAAAGAGAAAGTCATACAGTTCATACACATTCATTTCTCATTTTCTAAGCACATTATCACCAATACTCAAGTCCTGTAAACCAAGCTGTTAGTATTTCCTCAAGAAATGTTAATCATAGACTCTAGATGCATCTATTAATAAACTTAGGATTGACAGTAAAGCCATTATATTGCTTACATATTTGCAAACAAATTATTGGCTTGCCTGTTAAAAACATTTGTATCCCAAGCTGTTTTAATGTCTTATCTATGAAGAATGTTTTTTTTTTCAAGGAAACAAAAAGACCATGAGATGCAAGGCAGTAATCTATGCAGCCATAAATTTGCTTTTTATTTATAAAATATGAAAAGTATTTGATCTAACTGGATGTGTTGATTATCAGCTCCATTGCTTTTAGCTGGAACTGAAACTGTCAGATGTCATCAACCATGCGCCTCTTTTTCCACTGCAGCATAGACTAGCAACATCTATTTCCTCTAATAACTGCATCACTACTCCACTTTGCTTACAAGATTCATTAAACTGAGACAGATTAAACTGTCAATGATGACATCAGCTCTTTGTCAGAAAAAGTAAAAAAATAATCTGTCAGGAGCTGATGTCTGGAGAAATAAAGAAATGTTTCAACTTCTTCTGTTACATCTCAAGTATGTTTTGATATTGCTACTAAACATATACTTGAAAGACCAGCAGGTGAATATTCAAAATGGATTTTTTTTTAACATTCTAATATGGTAAAGATCATTTCTTGCTCTCTGCCAGGCTAGTTTGTTAATAATTCTATAACTGTCATGCAAATACTTCCATATATTTTAGGCCTGTTGAAGTGGAATACCACATTTATACATGCTTTTGCCCCCCACTTGGCACTTCTGAAAACGTGTTTACTAGAATAGCAATACTGTATCACTAGTGCACATTTTGATAGTGTTCTGACAAAAACGTGTGGAGTGATGCACAGAACATGTAGGCAAAGACAAAGGCAAATAGACATGTAGGTTCAAAATCATGAACAATAAAAAGATGCCCATGTTAACACACATCTTCCTTATCTATTGCACCATACAACTTACTGCAATTACTGATATGATTGCTTTTTAGTAATCGTATCAGCAAGCACATTACCACACTAGATCCATACATCACTGTGTGGTTAGTAAAAAATCAAAAGCAAACAAACTCATGGTTTGTGCAGAATAGCTGTTCTTCCCACCTCTCATACAACTCCCAGGTTTCCTAAATATAATGTAAACAGATTTGCACATGTATTTTAAAGCAACACAACTGTAGACAAAATGTGAACTACCACATTCAGATGAGTGGTGTTTTTTATATCCTTAAAGGCTAGGTCCAGATGTCAATATAAGATCTTCAGTGGATTTAGAATGTTCAAATTAATTTACATTCTCACTAGTAAAAGTACACGAATATGCTGCACATACAAGTTTCTATAAAAGGATGGAATAATTCAAATGAAACAATGCAAAAATTCAGTGTCTAGCTGCATTGTAATCCATCAAAGCTTGCACACCAAACACAGTGCACAAGCACCTCAATCCAATTGTTTGATTATACCCTTGGTAAGAACACAGTTAATATAATAGGCCTACTTTAGCTGGGACTAATCACTGAATCTGGCCAAAGTAATAAGCCATAGTAATCATGCAGTACAAACTAAGAACGCCAACATAAAATCAACTTTAAAATTGTATTTTTTAAAAGAAAAAAAGAAGAAGAAAGAAAAACATTTGTAGTTTTAAATATTGTGGTTCATGTACTGGACTAAGGCTTGATAAGTCAGAGTTTAAATTTGCACTAAGCCATGAAACTCATTGGGTGATCTTGGGCCAGTCACTCTGTCTCACACTGACCTAAACTTGCAGTATTCTTGTGATAATAAAATGTAGAAGAAGGAGAAAGTACTGAATGCCCCCTTGAACTCACTGGAGAAAAGACAAAGGCCATTTCCGCACTAGACTGTTATAGCGCTATTATTCCACTTGCAACATCTTATGGAATCCTGGGGTTTGCAGTTTCAGGAGGGGCCGGCCAGCCTCTTCCGAAACTGCAAACCATAGGATTCCATAGGATGTTGCAAGTGGAATAATAGCGCTACAACAGTCGAGTGTGGAAATGGCCAAAGTAGTAGTGTAACTAACAAAGTAATAACTAAATACCACATTTAAGCAACTGCTTCACTAAATTTCTTTTGATCACAATTACAGTCCTCTATTGCAAATGTGTGCCTCAAATCTAAGTTATATATTTGAAGACAATGCTAATATATCTTTTTGACACAATATTCCAAATACATCATGAATACTACGCACACAGAGTTAGCAGTGATGAAGCTAAGTAAATTCAATGGACTGAAATATACTCAACTATGTCAGGGGGTGTTTTTGTGCATTGTGCCACTCCAGGAGGGGTTTTGTGGGTAATTCTTTGCCTTTTTTTAAAAAAAATGGGTGGTAACTTTGGGTGTTTTGGGAGGACTCTGAAAGACAGCAGAGCTTGAAAAGTGGGTGGAGGATAGAAGGGGCCTTGAGGGCTGCACTGTCCCACCCCTGAAAAAATATGACTTGAAAAATATACATGAGATACGATGGAATGACTTCCATGATTTGAATGTAGCAAATGAGGGATATAAAGCTGTTCAGAAAGAACAGATCCAACAAAAAGGGAGAAGGTGGCACTGTAGTGGAAAAAAAACATGTGCACTTTCATAGAAATTTGAAAGTGTGAACAAGGCATGCCTGTATAAAATACCTGAGGGAAAATAAAAAGATAAATAAAAACACTTCAGATTGCCAAACCAAAGAAAATATCTGGAGCATGTTTTTCAGAAACAGATTATATATATTTATGGGAAGAATGAATAGTAATAAGCAGTAATATGAGTAACAATAAGCAACTTCAAGTACCCTGAGAAAGTACTCTGAGACTTCAGCTACCCCAGAGAGGACGGAGGGAACTCTGCTAAGCATGGCATTTAAAATAAATTCCTTAGACACCTTGCTGACAACTTCCTCTTTCAGATGGCAGAAGATAGATGGGTAGGTTCCCCTTGACTTCAGTTGGTCAATGAAAAATTAGCAAGAGTTTGAAGGAAAAGTGACCTTGAAAGTTAGCATCATAAAGCTGAATAGGTGAGTAGATGAGCATCCTGGCTCTCTTTCTCTCAATAGATAGATAGATAACAGGTGACATTCTATAGCTAAATATACTAAAAGGGAAAGGGGATCAAGATCGGTAGGAATTCCTAAAGAAGGCTTCTGAAAGTAAAATCACAAACATTTCCACTAAAAAAAAAAATGGGAAACATCTGAAAAGGTCAGTGCAATTGCATAAAAAGCTGGCAGGGGGGAGATATTGAGAGAATGTTAGGAAAGCAAAATCCTAGAATTTTCTCACCAGGCAAGACTGGTGAGAAAAACAACAAAAACTACTTTCCTGGTCATGCCAGCTTAGTGGAGTGGTTTGGACATTGGACAACAACCTTGTAGGCCAGGGCTTGATTCCCAACTCATCCATTGGAAGCCGACACTCAGCCCCAGAAAACCCGTAGGGGTGCCATAACTTGGAAATGACTTGAAGGCACAAGACAACAACAAGACAATGACAATGAATCAAGAGGAGGAGGCAGGAAGTGTTAGTACTCTGAATCAAAAGGAAGAGACACAAGCCTGTTGTGTTGTTTAGTAAACTACAGTGAAATACTAAAGAAAAATGAAACTGTTCAGCTCCTATTTTACTTTTATCTTTTTCTAAAGGGAAACTGTGTGAAACCTCTTAAACATTTTTTTAAATGAATTCAAGTCTTAAGGATGATGACAGCATCCTTGGATAGAAAATGGACTTGCTCACAAACTGGTGCAACCTCTATTATCTTTGAGAAGGTGAGCTGTTACCACACCAGAAATGGGTTCCAGTCAGTCTGACTTGGATAGCAAAGACACTAGAACAGATTCTAGAGGACACTATTTGGAAATATCCTAATAATAGTTCCTCATGATAGTTTTGTTAAATCTGCTATTATTAAATATTAAAATGTTCTGATATTAACTGATTAAATTTGTTGATGCTAGTATCAACTGGTTAGAAAATTGTAGTGCTCACCAATGGTTCTTCATCATACTGGAAATAGGTTTTGAGGAGGTTCTGCTCTGGGTCCAGTATTTCTGGACATATTAGTGACTTAGGCCATTTTTGCACTACATTGTTATAGTGCTATTATTTCACTTTCAACATCCTATTGAATCCTGGGGTTTGCAGTTTAGGGAGGGGCATTTAGAATTCTCAGCCAGAGAATTCTTTGAAATTCCACAGGATGTTGAAAGTGGAATAATCGCACTATAACAGCGTTGTGCGGAAATGGCCTTAGATGAAAGGATAGAAGGAATCCTCACAGAATTTGTAGAAAGCACAAAAGGGGGAAGTATATACCCCCCAAAACTGAAACAACATGCAAATGATCTTGATAGAAAAGTGGGTAAAAATGAATTCAACGAAATCCAAAAACACACATTCAAAATTCTGCATTTAGGTCAAAAATCAAAAGCACAAGTTTAGTGTGTTTGCTTGGCAGCACTCTATATGAAATGACCTCAGAGCTGTAATCTGTCACCAGCAGAGTGCCAGTCAGCAGTGTGTTGCAACATTAGACTGCATTAACAGAATCATACTTTCCATAATTTCATGTTCCACCTTATTCTTCACCAATCAGACCTTCAGATCACATGTGGAGTATTGTATCCAGGAGGGGCACCACATATAAAGAATGATACAGACAAGCTGGAGCAGGTTTAGAGGAGACAGTCAGCCGATATAAAAACAAGTCCTAAGAAGAAAGTTTGCAAGAACTGTGTTATGTTATGTCTAGCTTAGAAAAGAGTAAATTGATGGGGACATTATAGCACTTGCTCCTCTCCCTCATGATGAATTTCAAACACATTGACGATTGTGAAGATATGCTAGTGACTGACTTGTTTAAAAATGCTCACGGGGAGGAAACTACTCATGAAAAGTGTAATTTCACAGCTGGGAACTCATCTGAGATAATGGTCTCTCCTCCATGAAAATAATTTATTTCTATACTGGCTCCCACTAAATTATATTGGAAGCTAAATGGGGGTCATGGCTTTATTGAACAGGATTGCGCTAAAAAGACCAAATTAAGTCAAGTATTCCTGACTATTAGGACAGCTAATATGAAAAGAGTCTTTTGACCATCGCAAATAAATATACAACATGCTCTGCTCACATCAAGTTTCAACAATCCAGACTGTCCTTGTTATATATTCTAATTCATATATAGCTATGAAGCAGTACTCCAAAAAGAAATATACCTAAATACATTTCTAGTTGTGATTTCACTTACCTAGTGAAGAATTATATTTTGACAATTTTTACATAGAATATAGGAACATCAGCACAGGATCCGACCAAAGTCCTATCTAGTCCAGTATTCTGGGGTCTTACTGTACTATACTGTTATAGTGCTATTATAGAGCTCTCTGGCTGAGAATTCTAAATGCCCCTCCCTAAACTACAAACCCCAGAAGTCCACAGGATGTTGAAAGTGGAATAACAGCACTATAACAGTTTAGAGTAGAAAGGCCGCCGTTCCTCCAACGACGAAGCATCTATCAGAAGCCCACAAGCAGGACACAGGCATAAAGAATGCTCCTATGTATGTCTCCCAACATGGCCGGTCTGATCCTATGGGTAATTTGCTGCCATGAAAATTAGTAAGAGTATTTGTGAAGAATAGATTTATTTGCCCAAATGTGCTATACAAGCTATGCAAATTCTTCAAAACTAAAAGCATAGGTATCAAGTGATTTTATCCTATTTTTTTTTTACACATTCAGCAACATGTTGTAGAGGTGACTTCCCTTGAGCACTTCATTCCCCTCAACATGCCATCACTAGCATTCTCCCACATCAGAAACAATGTCAGTGGGTGCCCCCAGCTAGCAGTGCATTGGAAAGCAGTTCTGCCTGCCTCTCCGGCTTACATTTTCTAATGCTGTTTATGGCCTGAACATGAAGCCTCACTTCTGGTAAGCCCAGCATGGTAGGATTAAAGATGATTTCAGGGCAATGAAAGCGTTCACTGCTGATGGAGATGACCTGCCTGTCAGGAAGGGTGTAGTCTATGAGATAGTTCTTCTCATCTGCGTTCATATGAATGCAGATTTTATCCTCTATATTAAGAATTTTCACTCTGAATAGTTATTACTTGAGTTCAGTTTTTCCTATCTCTCAAGGAAATAGTATACAGTTTGAATTCTAATGAGCACAAACTTTCACAGAAACATGTTCATCAAATAGATTTCACACAGATAATAACCTCATTGAGATAATCATATTTTAATTCCAGGCTGGACAACAGATTGTATGTTGTAGTTGTTTCACTCTGCCACTGCCAGATATCATCTCTAAATTGGCAGCCGTAAGCACACAGTAAAGGTTCTAGGTTCCAAAAATACCAGGAGAAGCTCTGGTCTATGGTCTCAAAGGCCCCTTTGGCATAGGAGCATGCTCTGCCATGTACGTGGATCTTACAAAAATGCTTATTTCAGTGGCAGTTAGCAAATATTAGCTGTTGTGGAAAGTACAGCAGTCATACAGTCCATTGTGGGTTTGGAGGGTGACAGAGATGTTCAGTTCAAAGAAGTTTTCCACATTTGGTTTACTCTGGGAGGTCAAAGGGCCACATTGCCATCTGGAGACCTTGGAGGGTTGCATCCCCGGAATTTCCCCCCAAATGTCATCTAAGGGGCATTGCTGCCAAGTGTGTGGCCTTTTAGGACCATTTTAGATCTAGGAGAGGACTTCTTTTTTTTAACAACAGGCAATGACCTAGAAATCAACTTCTGTGTCTTTTCCTGATAGAAAATACTGCTCTCCTAAGCCTATAATGTCTTGGGGTGCAAAAATGTGACAAAAATACACCCACAATCTCTAGGTGGGATTGGAAAAATAACGGATTAGGCAGAGTCCTGGGACCACAAAAGTGGACATGATACAGCCCACTGGTTTCACTTCCCCTAGCCCTGCTTTATCTAGACTGTAAATAATCATACATGTTCCTCCCTCATTCCTCCATTTGCACACCTGACTTCATTAAAGGAATTCTCATTTCTTCCATCATAATCTCCTATGATGCCCAAAGCTGGAACTATGCTTTAGAGATATATTTCAAGTGCAATATGAAATATTACATATTACTATTTCGATATAGCAGGAAGCAATGGTTTTAGAAACTAGAGTACCTCCACTGAATCCAGGTATATAAAAGGAAGAAACAACATGCAAATACCCATGTTGTTCCTGGTCTGAAAAACAGTACTTTTTGAACAGATATCAAAATGTATAAAGTCAGACATAACCGAAACATATTTAGTGTCCATATTCTCACATTAACTTTTAATAATTTATTTGCTGTTACTAATAATCTCAAAATCTGTATTATTTTTGACAAATTTTCAGTATAACCTGACAGATGACTCTAGTAAATGAATTCAGCTTTTGCTGTTTTCATTGTAAAAATGTTTACATTGAAGGATGCATCCAATGTATCTTCTGTCTCAGTTACCATCTGCTGGCTAACTATTCCAATATAAACAAAATCCTCACAATAATTATTTCAGAGTTTATAGGTATAATATATTACTCAGCCAGATAATGGCTGCAGCAAAGAACGCTGGACTCTCTGCAGTTCATTCAGTTTCCACTTTACACGTTTTAAATAAATTTATAGCACAGAAGCCCTAGTAACACTGACTTATACCATCAGAGATAACAAAGTGATGACAGGAGTCATTTCTCCTGGCTTATGGAATGTTATACTGGAAGTTTCACCCAAGAAAGTTCCCAGTCTTAGTTCTGGGAATGTGTTCCTATTGTACTGTAATGTACTAGTTGTAATGCTTCTATCTACAGGGTCACAGTAGGACTCTAATTATAGTAATTAATAGATTATTTGAGGTAAAACAAGTTTTATTCTCTTTTCTCCTTCAGAGGCAGTGAAACTTTGGTTAAGAGAACGACCTTTATTGTTTGCTCCTTCCAATTTACAAACTAGCTAATGTATGGACAAGTACTGTTAGCTGCCTTTCCACAGAAAACTTTTCAAAGACAGATCACGTTATTGAAAAATCAGGCCTCTGCACTGCTGCTTTGAACTTCTCCCACACTGTATGTTTCCAGTGTTTTAACTGCTTCAAAAGAAAAGAACACAGAAAAATAATTCTATTTCCTTTGTATTCCCAAGCTTTGCAAATTCAGCCTGGGTTTTGTTAAAGTTGTATGCAGCTGCTCCTATTGTATTTGAAAAAAGATCGCTTTCAAAAACAAAGTCACTGAGTGAAGATAGAACAAACTGTGACCTCTGGGATATCCTTTAAATATATTCCTCCAAAATTCTATAAGGGGAAACAGTATAAGTGATCAACACCTTCAACTGCTGGAAAGGTGAATATAATTCCATTTCCTGACAAATGTAACAGACTTATAAAACCACTTAAAAGCTTTCATCTCTTTCTAAATCCAGATAAGAAATAATCCTTCTGGAAAGGCAAAAAGTCTCCAGAGTAATCTTAGAGAAGAACAAATTATTCTGAAAAAAAAAAGGTGGTTTTAAGGTTTTAGAAATGCTGCTTTTGACACTTTGTTTAATCTGACATTACTAGCAAAATAAAACCATTAAGTTCCAACTCTAGGAAAGCAAGAAGAATAGAATAATTTTTCTATTCAAGGGAAAGGGTGTCGGAGTGCCAAACAAAGGTGTGTCAAACTGTATATATTATACTCTGAAAGTTTCAGCATAAATGAGGGGAAGCTGACCACTGACTAACCTTCTAGGGTAGGTTGTCAGGCCACCCTAAGTTCTTGTACAAGCCTGTGAATCAAGTGGTCAATAATATTGCTAACTCCATAAGTGGGCTTGAGATCTCTGGAAATGGCAGATGAGTTTAACAGCCAGAAAACCCCAAGCCAGTTGCTCTAGCCTGCCATGTATTTCCTAGAAGTAATCTATAACTAAACAAGAAAGAGCAAGCCCTTGGTCTCTTCCAGAAATGTTTCTATTCCGAAATGAGATTCCAGCTTGGATGTGTGTTGGGCCAGAACTCCACCCTCCAGTGAATATATGTTTTCATTAGTTGGGAGAAGTAGCATTCAGTCTGGAAGAACTCTTTCTTTCAGATGTAATGTAAGCATCAGCCATTTTTTCTCTCCACAGATAGTGAAGACAATTCTGTGAAGATCTCCTCCTTGGGCCACACAAGAACAGTGTTACCACAGCACCATGTATTTCTGAAACCAGACTGCATTTCCAAACCACTTTATTTTAGCTATAGCCTCCCCTCCCTCAATATTTGGACTCTTCTACTCAGCTGTCTGCCTATCTGGTTTAGGACCTGTTTGTTTACTACATTCCCAAGATTGCTTATCTGTCTGTTTTGCCTCTTCCCAATTTCTCTTCCAGTTCTGAAGAGACTCAATTCCCAATCATAAGTGAGAACGATGGCCAACGCATGACATTGACAATTAAAATGGTTAATAATATTGATACAAATTTTTGCACATCTGACTGGCACATTTGCTAGGGTCAGGGGCACAGGACCCCTGCAAAAGCGGGAAAATTGCAAATATCAAAAAGTGCGTATGTGTCTGTGGGAAGGGAACCAAGGTACAGTGGGGAGGACACTCAAGCTCCAAACTAGGTCAGGGAAAAGGAGAGGCAAGGAGGGGGGTCAGCGAAGTGATCCTATGCTTTCTCTCTCTCTTGCCTATCTCCTTTCTTGGGTGTGTATGGGGGGCATTGAGAGAGGGTTGTGGTGCCGAAAAATCAGGTTGCAAGCCATTCTCAGCTGGCCAGGCAGTGGCTGGTGGAGCAGGAGGAAGATCAGAGGTAGGTTTTTAAAGGACTGTGTGGCCTGTTCGGAGCCAACAGGAGAGAAGATTCACCCAGAAAAGAAGCACTTGAAGTTGGGGGGTGGGGGTGGGCAAGGGTCAGAGAAACTCACAAATAATCAAATCCATGAAAGTTCAACTCACAGATGTGAAGGGCCAACTGTGTATTTGTTGTTATCTCCAATCAAGTCAACTGTCGCTTATGGGAACTATATGAATAAGAAACTTTCAAGACCTCTGATTGTTCTGCTTTGCTCAGATGTTGCAAACTCAGGGCTGTGGCTTCTTTGACTGACTCAATCATCTAGTGTGGTCTTCCTCTTTTCTTCTATCGCCTTCCACTTTACTGCCCATTATAATCTTTTCCAAGGATTCATATAATCTCATGAGACGTCCAAAGTATGACAATCTCAGTTTAAGTCATCTTTGCTTCTATTGAGAGTTCAGGACTGATCTACTCCAGGCCCATTCATTTGCCTTTTTGGGAATCCATTGTATCTGCAGAATTCTCCTCTAGTACATTTCAAATAAGTTGGCAGCTTTATTCACTGTTCAATATTCACAATCATATATAGAAACTGGATGATTCTAACTCAAGCATTTAATGATGTATCTTATGACATGAAGATCTTATCTACTTCCTTCATAGCTGCCCTTCCAAGTCATAGTCATCTTCTGATTTTTTTTTTTTTTACTACAATGTCAATTTTGATTTAATTACTGGGTCAGGCATATCCAATATTTATGTCATCATCACCCATTTTAAAGTTATGTAGATTGTCCGTGATCATTACTTTTTTTTGTTTTCTTAATACTGAATTGTAACCCTGATTTTGCATTTTCTTCCTTAACTCTCATCAACAGTTCCAAGTCTTTGCTATTTTCTGCAACTAATATAGTGTTACCTGCATATCTTAATTTGCTGAGATTCCCTCCCCTAATTTTCTTGCCTCTTTCCTCTGTGGCTAATCCTTATTATGTGTTCTGCATATAAATTAAATGTATATGGTGATAAAATACAGCCTTGTCTAATTTCCCCTGCCAAAGGGGAACCATTCTTTTTCTCCATATTGTGTCCTGACAGTGGCCTCTTGTTCAGAGTATAGGTTATACATCAAGGCAGGCAGATCTAGTGGCACACTCATATCTTTAAGAGTAAACCGTAAGTTCTCAACGGTTACAGAATCAAAAGTAAGAGCCAGCATGGTATGGTTAGAGTGCTGGACTACAACTCTGAAGTCCAGCAGCCCTAAATGTCCTAAGGGAATCAGATCCCATTTGATACTGGAGGCTAAGGAGAGTTAGTCCTGTTTAGTACTTGCATGGGAAAGTGGCAATGAATACCATGTGCTATAGGCTACATTTCAGAAAACAGAACTGGCAAACCACTATAAGCTATGAAAATACTATGAAATTCATGAGGCATATTCTCTCTCTCTCTCTCTCTCTCTCTCTCTCTCACACACACACACACACACACACGCACCACACACACATGTAATCAAAGGCTTTGGTGTTATCTATAAAGCATAAGTGTGTTCCTTTATCAATACATTTCTGTGTTCCCAATATTTTTTTGCAGCATTATTCCTAGCACCTCTTCCTTTTCAGAACCTAGCTTGGATATCTGGCATTTTATACATCTCTTTTTAAAGTATATTGTTCAAAAAGGTTATGACTTAGAAAAATCCCAGGTTAAGAGCCTATTTCTCCCCTTTCTCCACCTGATATGGTTACAATAACATACTTTTTTGGTTGTTATTTTATTTTTTTAATTTAATAAGACCAACCATTTATTAAATACAACACAGAAACTATAAAACTATAAAGTTATAAAATATTCAACAATCATGTTATTAAAACTCATACTGTATTGTATTACCTACTATGTAATTTTACCTTTGTAATAAGTTCAAAGATACTATGTCCCAAACAATTGTTCCTTCCCTGGTAACTAATCAATTCTATTTTTCTAGTTACTGGTCATTCTTCCATTGTCCTTTTCTATTTTCCCTCTATACAATATTACAGATATCCCTCTAACTTTCATATAGCTAATCAGGCATTTTCTATCATCATTAAATGTATTCAGTGTTCTGTCATTTCTATCATTTAGTAATGTAGTAAGCTTGTCCATTTTTAACATGTAACACAATTTTAATAACCACTCCTCCTCTCATGGTAATTTTATTATCCTTCCATTTTTGGACATAGATAATTCTAACATATGTTATCATATATAATAGTATTTTCCAATATTTTCTCTCAGTTTGAACATCAATGACATTTAAGATGTTGAGTAAGTACATTTTGGCCCTCACTGGAAATTTTATTTTGAGAATATCTGTTACCAGCATATGAATTTGTCCACAATTTTTTTTTAGCTTTGTCACATAACCACCACATATGGTTCTTTTTTTTACTCAACTTTTCCAATATTGTTCATTTATGCCTTTCTCCATTTTTTCTCTTTGCTCAGGTGTTAACTGTCACCTATAAGGAATCTTATAATAGTTTTCTCTGAAACTGTAATATTTTGTAAACTTCACATTTTTGTTCCATGTTTTCACCCAATGATCTAGATGTATCAGATAATCAAAAGTCTGTGCCCAATTATTCATACAAACTTTTATTACTTCCTGTTCCAATTCCACTTTTAAAAGAAATTTATAAAAATCTGCAATTGCACTGTTTTCTCCAAATTGTAAGAATATATCAAATTCTGATTTGTTATATTTTGTTCTGTCTGATCTCAAATCAGTTTCGAATCTCTTAATCAATCGTTTATAAATTAACCTTGGACAATTGATTCCTTCTATCAAAAATTCTGTACTTGTTTTAAACTGTAAAGTGTCCCTTGCTGTTTGATCAAACCTTTATAAGTTAACCACATGTCTTGCAGTGTTTTGTTATTCTTTTGGAACGCCTTTTGCGGAGGACACCCATAAAGTTATTTTAATGTAAAGTCTGTCTCTGTATCTCAGCCAAATTACAAAGACACATTTTAATGGCTCAGTATTACTATTATTATGTACATGATGATGATGTACGGGAAAAACCCATACATAAGAACAGCATGTAAAGACTTTGAATTCTAGTCTAGTTGTGGCAATTTTACTTTGTGTGGCTCTTCATATGAGTTAAATATGTGGAACAATCAACTGGATCATATGCAATGTTATGTGAGTAGAATACCACTATACTAGCCTGCACATACCCAATCATATCTAATTTTGGAATTTAAGTTGGGCTGAGTCTGATCAGTACTTGGGTAGGAGACTACCATGGTATAGTAGGCACACCCAGTAGTGGTAGGAAAGAATCATGCCTGAAACCCCAGAGAGTCCCTGACAGTTGGAGTTGACAATACTAGGCCAGATAGTCTGAATCAGTACAAGGGAGCTTCTGATCTTTTAAGAAGTCCACTAGTACAATAGGACTTTTTCTCCCCCTCTACATCACTGCTTACCCCTCACCAACAATTTGGTGAGACAGCTTGAGAAAAAAATGGGTAGGATAGTCTGAATGAAAGAGTTCCTGTGCTTTATCCCAGGCATTTTCTGATGCTTTCCTGACCCTGACGCAAGACTGGTTTCAGGCACTGAATGGGGAATCAATGGGTGGGACAAGCAGATTTCTATTCATATAACCTGGTTACAAGTCAAATGTCTTCACACACAGGGTCTAAAACATGATACACAAAACCATGTGATTCTCCTGATCATTGGTTTCTGCTTGTAACTGCGCACTAGACCAAAAAGCAACAAAAATGTTGCCATTACAGCTTTCAGTGTATCAGCATTACTAAAATTAATCTCAGTCTAGGGCACAAATAAGGAAATAATTCTTATACAAATGTAATAGTAAAGTGTTATTGTATAAGCAATTTAATTTTATTTGTCACATCACTTTTCTTTGGTATTGTTGGCAATAATGTTTTAAATTACAAACAGGTATTGCTAGAATAATTGCCCCATTATCTTAATAAAATTATATGTTTAATGTAAGAATTACAAAGGCAATAAAAGTGCTAATTAAACCAATAGAATTTTGTATTACAGAATTATCAAGCAGAAAATGAGATACAAGGCAGTTAAACTATGAAGAAATAAGAAATCATTAATTACTACTATGGTCCAGGTTCTGATCATCAAAATCATAAAAACTGGAAGAGGGGTGCTATGAAAAGCTATAATTTAAAAACAGAGTAATAAGAGTGAATATATTAAAAGGTATTACTCTAACATGCATTTGCCCCAGTATATACACTCTGGGCCATGATAAAAATTATCTCTGATATAAAAATTGTGTATGGATATTGTTGACTACCGGGAAACAAGAAAATTAAACTACATAACATGAAACACTGAAGCACTTCTAAATCACTTTATATACATAGAATTGTATAATTCCTATTCTTGGACTGATCACATGAAATTTTAAATGAAAACTTGTATTTTAAATCTTTCAAATTAAAGACTCTTAAAATAGTACAGTGGTACACAGCTGAATTCTGCATACGTAGGTCATGTTTAAATGTTATTTTCCACTTATTCATTGTGAGAAGTATAACAGGTATTCATCATAACTTCAAAGACACTGCAACATGCCCCAATTATATAAGGCAGGGATGGCTTATACAAGCCATGTTCAGTTGAATACGTTTACAAGCACCATCATAGCGCAAACATGTTGAGACATTTAGATGAGCCTATGCATGGCTAGCAATAGGGTTTGAACTTGCAGAAGAAGTGCATTGCTTTCTAACATGTTAGTCAAATTTAAGTAATCTGTTAAACCAACATTTTTAACCGTGCTTAATATCACTGTTGGACTGTGGTCAAATTACCCCTTATACAGTAAATTTCCCTTATCATCCCATATCTGTTTCTGCTTTCACACAAGTAGAATCTTCTAGGTTCTGTGTACACATTTCAGTATTCTGAGTACAATATAGTAACTTTCATTTGCTTTAGGCCTCAATGCAATTGCTAGTTCCACTGATAGCAGATCTATTCAATTAATACATTCAATTTACATAAGTGTTGACTTGCCAACACTTTGGTAATTGATCCAGTGGGTCTACTCTACTGGGGTCTAGCAATTGCATTTAGGTCTTAGATTCTAAAAGTTGGGTTTTAGAAATCAAAATTTAAAATAAATTAGCATTTCTGACTTTGATGGAATCTACTGGATTTTTAAACTATGCCTATGGAACATAAATGGTGAATTTACTTTCTGTTCATAAATACTGAATAGCTCTGTTTCTAATTTTAGGACATTAGAAAGAACAACTCTTCTGCCAGGTTTTTGATAATTTTAGATTCTTAAGGTCATAGCCTTTTATTTAAGTTACTAAAACTAGTTCTAGATTGGTTTTGTTCTAAGCTGTTCTTGTGGATTACTCCCAGTGAGAACAAAGCATATATATTTAATGCAGATAAATACATATTAACTATTTCTTATCTCTGAGTGATTCTGCTTCTACACGAGAAACAACATATAGGCCATTTCCACACGGGCTTAAAGAAACAGTGCAGAGCGTCCTCCAGGGAGGACATCTGCACCTGGGAGCGGACTGGGTCAGACCTACTTACTGTAGTTCCACACTTCAGCCTGCTCCCGAACAACCCGAAGTGGTCGTCCAGCGTGCTTTTGAAAGACGACTTAAAACAGGTCTTTCAAAAGCACGGAGCATGCCACACCGTTCCCGCGCTCTGGTGCAGATTTGCAGGCTTGCACCAGTGCAAGCCTGTGATCTGCCGGGGTGGGCTTTAGGCTGCTGAGCTTCAGCGGTTGGTCAAGAACCTTGACCAACCGGAAGCCGCCATTTTTGTCCCCAGAGCAGTGCAGAGCGACAAGCACGCACTGCTCCGGAGCACTGCGGACCAGACCAGGAAGCCAAGAAGTCCGGTAAGTACCGGCATGGGGCGATTCCCTCGCCCCGTGCGGAAATGGCCATAGTTTGTAGAAAGGATTTTTGTTCTTAAAAATAATAGTAGCTACCTTAGTATTACACAGCCAACTAGAGGGTCCTTAGGACATCTTCTTTTGATATGAGAAGACATTCTTCTACACTGTAGAAGCATAAAAGTTACATGACCCTAGTCTTGGAAACATCTTAACTGTGGAAATAGAAGTTTTGTGCATATACAGGGGACCAAAGCAAGAAACAAATTTCAACTTTCTAAGACCAAATATTAAACTGGTTATGGGTCTCTCTAATGAGGCACTTGTTTATCATTGAGAAAAATAAATTGGGATGGGGGATTATTTCATGTTAAGCTTTCTTTATTCTTCTTCTATTCAGCTAATTATCAGCTATTCACATATAACAATTTCTTTAAAAATGACAAGTAGACTGCAGTTAATTGCAAAGGTTAATGTAGCATAAGGGTGGGCACATTTTTAGACATAATTCTACTATAATTAAAGCTGTCACATTTATTGAACAAAGCTGAACAGTCATCAGAAGTACAGAGATAAGGCTGATATGATCTTTCACATGTTTCTTTACTCTTTCTCAAATATTCTGAAAAGGTTAGCAGTTATAAAAAGAAGACTGGACAAACTTAGCAAACTTACTACTGAGCATCTTTAGCAGTACAGTGCTTTACAATATACTTTAAGTAAAACCGTATGAAAAACTAATAATGCAGCAAGTGAACAAAATAACTGTACTTGCTGGCGTATAAGACTCATTTTCTCCCCTGAAAAATACTGTTTGAAAATGGGGTGTGTCTTACATGCTGGTATGTCTTATACACCAGCAAATATGGTATTCAGGATTGTCTGAACATTCATATTCTCGCTTCTCATTGCTGGTTTACTGTGGCAAAATGCAAAGTTTATTTTTGATTTAAAAGCATTTTTCCTCTAAGAAAGTCTAGAATATAATGTACTTCTATTAAAGTTGCCATATTTAGTTGTTTCTGTAGTATATAAAAAACTGTTTTCTCACTTATAATAAATTAAAAAAACAACTGTAAGCTGAAAGCCAGTGTTGTGTAGTGGTTTGAGCAGTGGACTACAACCATGGAGACCAGGATTCGATTCCCTACTCAGCCATGAAAACCCACTGGGTGACCTTGGACACGTCACACACACTCAGTCCCAGAAAACCTTGTGATAGATTCACCTTAGTGTTACCATAACTCAGAAATGGCATGAAGGCACACAGCAGCAGGAGCAGCAGCTACAAGGGTATATAGGGAAATGACTTTCTAACCAATCTGGGACAATCAGTGTCTCTGCCTTATACCACAGCCTGCATGATGTGAATAACACATGAAAGATTTTGATAGAAATTCAAGGATATTTCAGAAGGAGGCCAGGATCATGGAGCCATATCTTTTTCCCAGTGCACTGGAAACATTATCCTATAACGGCATCCAGGGACATATGCAAAATCTTCTAAGGATATTCATAAATCTTTCCAAACAGCCTGTGGACTGCACTGCTCAGCTGAATTACAGTGACATTCTTAAAGGATACATGGGGATTAAGAAGCTATTGGTTTAAAATGTAAGTATTATCATCTGCCCAAACATTAACTCCCAACACCTGAATGACCTCCAGTCAATCCCAGTGAAATTCAGGAGGTCAGACATTTCAAATCAGTTCTAGAGCTGGGGCTTAAGATTAATGTTTGCACCAAGTATACAAAATGTTTGCTCAACCCTGAGGGGGAAGAATCTGTTAACAATAAAACTAGGAAGATGGATGCAAACAGTGACATACACAGGATGTATACACCCAATTTGTGTAATTTCCAACACAGTTTACTTGGAAAGTGAATTGAGTATATGCACTATGTACTAAGAGAGCAACTGTACAGTTTCTGGAGATTCTGTTCATCTTTGCAATGTTCTTAAATTCTCACATGGTATCTATGTTCAAAGCATCCTCTTTCCGTTTATTTCTGGAAAGCCAGGAGTTGAAGCTCATAACCTATTCCTCTACAGAAGGCGCCAGGATCAATGATTACCAGGCACTTTAAGTGGAAACAGTTCTGTACAATGTCTAGAAGGTGGAACTGATTGTACAGAGAGACATGTAAGCATATGGAGCAAGCCTACAAAAAACTAGATTGCATTCTGGATGGATTAAACTTACAGGAATCTTGCTTTAAGGCCATTTCCACCCTCTACTGTTAAAGTGCTATTATTCCATTTTCAACATACTATGGAATCCTGAGGTTAGAAGTTTAGGGAGGGGTATTTAGCATTCTCAGCTAGAGTGTTCTTGGGACCCAGTAAACTACAAACCCCAGAATTCCACAGGATTTTGAAAGTAGAATAGTAGCACAATAAAAACATAGTGTGGAAATGGCCTAATTTTCCAACATAATTTAAGTATAGCGAAAAATGATCTTAGCTTTTATTTATAATACGCCTATAACACATTTTTTCTTGATACTCTTTACATTCTGGGATCTTTTGTTTTGGAAATACAAGTTGTTTCTTGCTGAAAATACATTATTTCTCATTAAATATAACAGTGATACTACCGAGTTCAGCGTAAGCCCGCAAACTCAAAAATCCATCCAGGCAAGCATGCGCGTGCACACACACACACACACACACACATACAAGACAAAAACTTCTCTACAGACACCTGTCCCCCATCCAAATGTTTCAAGTCATTGCCAAGAGACACCAATATGATCATCCTACCTCCAAAATACCACACACACACACACAAAGGATTGCTGCAGAAGAATAATTAAACCCCACATAACCCATCAAAACAATTTAAGTAACAGTTTATATTAATCTTCCTTATTTTTCTTAATTTATAAAGAAATAATGCTCCCTTTTTAAAAGAATGAAATAAACATGGATGTTAATGAGATGAAATACAGTTGGTCCTTCACATTTTTGGGTTAGACTTTCACAGATTTGATTATTTGTGAGTTTCTTCAACCCCTGCACCCCCTCACACTGGTGCTGAAGAGGAACCTTCCCCTTCAGCAGTTCCAATCAGGCCACACAGCCCTTTAAAGGCCTACCTCTGTTCCTTCTCCTCCACCACCACCACCAGCTGCTGCCTGGACAGCTAAGAATGAATGACAGCCCAATTTTTCAACACCACAAACCCTCTCCTAATGCTCCTCATACATCCAAGGAAGGAGACTGGCAAGAGAGGAAGCATAGGGTCACACTCCAGACACATTTCTTTTCCCTCCCCTTTCCCTGATCTGGCTTAGACCCTGGTTGCCCATTCTCCCCACCATGCCTTGGCCCACTTCCCCCCCCCACACACTTTTGCAAGTATCCTGCACCACTAACCCTAGTGAATGTGGAGAACCAACTGTAATTAAAATCTATATATAAAATAAACAGGAAATGATATCTACAATAGATAATAAAATTGGTGTCATAGACATAAATCAAGTTAGGAATCCATGATTAATACAACCATAGGGAAACATTTATGATAATGAAAGTGAGCTTGAGGAGGAGCTGAAATTAAACGGCTTTAATATACATATAAGGCTTTGTATTCTGGTGGGGTGACAGTACTTCTTTACTGAGACCTCCATTTCATTCAAATAATAGGCTCCAGACAGGGGTTAACCCAGTTGTCTCTAAGCTTAGCTACATGCAATTATTATTCCTGGTCAGAGAGAATATAGTAGAAGTGCCTCTATGCACTATTCCTTTCTTGTTCCATTGTTCATCTCTCCTATACAGAATTAAGGAGAAGGGTTTGTGTAACAAGCATACATCTGCTTATGTTTCTTTAGCAGTTGCTTCTGCACATACTTCTTCATAACTGCAATGCCTCCACTTCCCAAGCAAGAATTCCTAGACTGGGGATAGCATACTTCAAATCTGCATGCTCATTTAATAAGAAAAGAAAAACGTGAGATCTGCCAAGTGCACTTAGTGCTGCTATAGCACATGTTTTCGCAATGGAAATTGGCAATAACATGAATGGCTAATAGAGGGATACTATTTGCCAGATATGAATTCTTAATTGGCTATAGCACAATTCCATCTTGAGCATTCAAAATTGGCACCTTTCTCTATCTCAGCTGTTAAACACCAACCCCATCTCCCATCATCTTAGCTGTTCAGTTCACCAGATATATCGGTTTGAGAAGTGAGGGACTAAGGTAAGGTGAATGGAAGGTGGGGAGGGGAGCAGAACATGCAAGCTTGAGATGAGATTTTTAAGCCAGGACAGGAGTGAGTGAGGTGGATGGAAGGAGGGATGAGGACATTTGTGAGGGATGAGCTTTTAAGCTGTGGCTGAAGTGAGTGAGGGAAGGAGGAGGAGGAGGAGGAGGGAGCATTTGCACAACATTTGCCTGCTACAGCAAAACACTTGCTGCCAAAGTACACCAAGCACTATTAGCTGTTTAAAGTACTGGGGGTCTCTCCACTTTTCAAGGGGGGCTCCAGGGGTTTGGGGGGGTGCAGTTTGCTTATCCCTGCCAGAAAAATATTTCTCCTCATGTTTTTCAATGGTAAGAGTGCCACTGATACTTAATATTTATCCATTAAAATTTGTGGCAAATTAAATAAATACCTTAGCTATCAACAATATTTGTTGAGGTCTGTACCTTCCCACACCTCATTATGTCCTGATATTTTTACAGCAAAAATTTCTGTAACATGGTCTTTTCAAGGAACACACATCATGTTATAGCAGAACCAACTGTGGAGCAAAATACAAAACAGTGGCACATGGGGGTAAAGGCAATTCCTCCCTACAGGGGTTAGGAACTTGTAGCCCTCCATATGCTATTGTAGCATAACTCCCGTAACTCCTTACCAATGACCAGTTTTGGGGGCTGAGGGGATTGGGATCCAGCATCAAAGACTGCCCAACTCCTCATTCACTGGATCCCATGACTGCCTTCATATAAAAGTACAATTTTGACTTGCTACAACATAAAAGAATCTAACAAAGTCAACCAATTAGTTCTCATTCTATTTTACAGGAGATGAACACAGAGACAGAGAGAAAAGACAAAGATAAGCTATCAAGGTCAGTCAATTAGTCCACAGTAGAAAATTCTCATTTCCATTTTAATTTCTAAAGCAAGGTGTGAGAGCAGAGCAGTCACATAGGCCAAAGGTCATTCCTGTGAGCCTCTTCGTCACAGGGATGACAATAAATAATTTTGAGGAGAAAAACAGAGAAACATTACTCCAGAAGGCTCAATTTTAAAATCAGGCATACCTCCTTCCTTCCTTCCTTCCTTCCTTCCTTCCTTCCTTCCTTCCTTCCTTCCTTTTTAACAGGTTAGAACTCACCATCCCTAGCTAAGGTGATGGTCCTGTCTCCCCCCCCCCCACCTCAGATGAAGAGAAAGAAAACACTAACCATTACCTCACGGAGAACCATTTCTCAAAGTAGGCTTAATCAGTAAAGGAAAAAATACAAAGGATCTTAACTAGAGATCCCATCTCCAATCTCATCCTTAGACTTTCCCACTCCTTAGATATTTGTATCTGAATATTTGTAGCAAGTCAGGTATTATGTGAAACCAGAGCTTTAACGAAGGTATACGAAATCATTAAATAATGTACTATGGACTCTGCATTTCTAAACTACTGTGAAATGAAGGGTTCTTATTATTGCTAGAACAAGATGCAGTTACTACTCTCAACATTTTCCCACATGCACAAGGTTAAATCACTGCAGAATGACCCACTGAATGATCTGATGTAAGTATCAGTAAGTAAGTGTCAGTACTTACCCCTCTTATCATTTCTGCCTGCACTTGTGGATTTATCTGAAGGGCAAGGACAACGTCCTTCACACTTTACTGAGATCTGTTTTCCTGAGACACAGGCTTGGTATTCTAGTTTGCACTGCAATAGAGAAAGAATGTCAATCTTTTATGTATACATCTTTTATAATGCAAATTCTAAAAACCATAATGTATCTTGAGAGACATGGGGGTCAGCCATTCCTCAGTTTATATTTGAGACTTTAAAGGTTTACAGAGGAAGGGAATGCATATTTAAATGTGGCAGGGTCACGCTTTGAACACATCATGTGGATAGACCCTGCCATTTACTAGAAAACAGAGTCCAGTAAGACAGGGAACTTTCAGACTACTGATAAAGACATGTGGCTGACTAAAAATACTTCCTTGGTCTAACTACTAACTACTAACTACTGAGGTGTTGGTTGCCTTCAAACAAGCTTTGAACAAGACAAAAAACTCCTGTGTCCCACTGCACTATATGCATTTCCTTCTCGTATTTGGTGTATGACATTCCACATCATTTCCTAAAAGGTTTTACTGTTGCTAGATAATGGCCTGTGCTTCACAACTGTACAGGACTGGTTGCTAAGAAAAAGATATTTTCCCTACCACTGAGAGTTTCTAAAACATTTTGTTTGAAAAACTCTCCATTTTGCAAGACTAACCACACAGGGCAAAAAGAGGTCACAACTGTGTGTATATCTTTCCCTAACAACATTGATGAAAGTGTGCATCCTACCCTTTCAGCAGTAGGCACAGAGTCTTTGAAATGTGTGGACACCATACCTGCTTAATAACAGAATAAATCCTTACAGGTTTCCTATTGAGTGGTTCTCTATTGGTACCACATAGTTACAAATTTATTGTTCCACTATACACTGAATGCATTTGCTCCTACTGAGGTCAGGAATCTATGTCCAAAAGATGCACATGGCATCCCTTTGTACCTTCTTGTATCTTTTTGCATGCAACACACTTGGATGGAAAATCAAAAACTGTTAGTATCAACTATATTTGTTTAGTATGAGGGGAAATTCCTTCCCAAAAAGAAGTCTCTATGAGGATATAGCTAGGAACTTAATCTTTTTTCCTTCTCCCTTACTCAATAGTATGTGTAGGTGATCTGATCAATATCAGCATGGTATTACAAGGAGGATTTAACTCAGTCCCAGTTTCAATTGAGCCCGGTACACCTACAATTTCTACTGTTACCCCAACTATGATCTGAAAAGGTTCAGGATTATATAGAGGTCAAAGGGAGTCATCACCATGTTACCCAAACACAGATTCTCTCCTGAATGTTTCTAGAAAACGATGTGTGTCTTGTGAGCAAAGAATTAAGATATCCCAGCCATTATATTTTCTAAGAAGTAATATGAGCAATTTTCAAGAAGTAACTCACTCAAAAGACTAACTCCTTCTATCTACTTCACCATGGGCAATCATTTCCCTTTCTTGTTCTGTCTCCTTTCTTGCTACTCACTTTCACGAATTTTATTATTTGTGAGTTTCTCCAACCCCTGCCCCCACAACTTCACGTGTTTCTTTTCCAGGGAAACCTTTCCTCTCGACAGCTCCCATCAGGCCATATAGCACTTTAAAAACTTCCCTCTGATCCTCCTCCTCCTCCTCCTCCACCACCATGCCTTGGCCCCGTTTCCAAAAACATATACACACATTTTGATATTCGCAATTTTTCCACTTTTGCAGGGGCCCTGCACGAGTAATCTAGCAAATGTGGAGAGCAAACTGTACTGCTCTTGGATGCATTCCAGGATCAAAAATATTTTATCAAAAGCTAGCCTACCCGAAGTAGGGGCATTAGAAAACCAAAATCTTCACCTCAAAATTGCCAGTATAAACTGCCCACACATGTTCAGAAGATAGCAGAACTGAGAGGAAGAACTTTAGCATCAGCAAAGGAAAAAAGCTACAACAATAAAATGTTGCCAAAGGCAATGGTAGTGGGAGACATAATTAACCTTTCTTCTGTATGAGGAAAATAACATGGAAGCCAGTCATCAACCATAAGGTAACTAGTGCTTTTATGTAATACAGGCCTTTTATGATGTATTTTGTGGAGTATAGTCTTAGAATTTGTGATATTCTCTTCCTCCTCCCTCTATGGGGTTTTAATGAATCATTTATTTAAAAACTATTCTGGAACTATAAAGAATGCATTATAATTTGATTTTTTTATGCAATATCTTTTCTTAAACAACACCCACTGATTGCATTGCTAATTCAGCAAGTTCAATTTACTCAATTATCCAAGGTTGAAATATTTATAAAGCTATAAGTGAACTAAAATATCACATAAAGGGCATGCTCATTAGTATTTAATCATCAGAAAAATGCAAAACACACATACATAATCAGGCATACTACTTCTAGTTGCCTTGAAAAACCACTTTACAGCTGTTTTACTTGGGCTAAAAGTTAGAGCATATTCATGTATGTATTTCTAGGGTTCTTCCCTTGTTTTGCACTGCGTCACTCTGGCATTTGTTAAATACCAATAAGATCAACTTCTTTATAGGTATATTATATAATAACAGATACACCTACAGAATATATGTATTCAGAAAGAAGCACATGTAAATCTCTCTTTAGCAATTAACTGCTACATCAGGCAAATATCACAAATACTATGGGTATCTACCAAAACAATTAAAAGCTCGTAAGTACTTTTTGAAGATGCTTCAGTGGCCATTCACACCAGCAAAGTACCACTAAAATAAATGGAAGCACATTCATTGGGCTAGACTTGAGAGAAGACAACCACTAAGGATTGCAGAGCCCACAATGGCTCCCATGGGACCTTGGAGGGACACACCCACCTTCACCATGCTCCAATTTTAAGAATATTTGTTTTAAAAAAATTACTGAAAATGGCCTCTGTGCCAATGGCCAATGTTTTTTGGGCTCCCTGGGCTGTTTTTGGTCCAGGAGTGGATAAAAGGCCTCCATTGGGGTACAATATAGAGAAATACTTTCCTAAGTTTACTATGGAATATGGGAGACATTTTTAGCTAGATTTTTTTTAAAAAAAAAACAATATTTTGGGGAGTGAGGGGGCTGGGGGCCTCAAAAACAGCTTTGGGGACACACTTTCTTCATTGCTGGACTAGATCTATTTAGTGCTAAACCAACCAGTAAACATAAAGGATGGACTTCATTTTTAAATCTTCTTACATATCCTTTCAACATATTTTTAAATACAGAGCTCATACATGTCCCATTCTTATTTAATTTTGTTTTAATGATATTGTTTGGGAGTGTCAACAACTTTTTGCACCTCATCATTTTTTTTCTTTTGTTTTGCTTTATGAAGTTAGCATTCTCCTTCTTTCCCATACTCATTTCCCATACTGATTTGTTGTCAGCATTGGGTTTAGTGTTGTCAAAAGAATTTTCTGAGTACTAAGCATTTATTCATTTATTTATTTAGTAAAATATTCCTATTCTGCCCAATATTCAAAAAAATATCTGGGTGGCTAACAATAAAATCAATTTTAAACAATAAATAACAGCAAGAATTTTAGAATATTACAACTTGTTAAACCAAGTTGTTTTAAATTTTAAATAATGTAACCCATAGAATATGTGTAACCCAAATATTCCTGGAGGCTTAAAAAAAAAGCCAGGTTTTGACTTCGTGCCAAAATGATCCTAGGTTTGGAACAAATGGGATATCCAGGGGGAGGGTATTCCAAAAGTGAGGTGCCATCTCAAAGAAGGCCCTCACTCATGTTCTCCCACAATGTATTTCCCCTACTGATGGGACACAGAGGAGGACCCCTCCAACAAGTCTCAGTTCTCAGACTGGAATATATACACAGAGAGAAACAGAGATTATCTCTGGATGCAAAACTTCACAAACTTAACATCAATACTACAGAGATGCAGAAGTCTAAAACAACCTTTGTGTTATAAATAATTACTGAAAATTCTTACTTTGGAGAATAAAAATGAACTTGCTCTTGAAGAAGAATAAAGTGTGAAGTCATTACTTCTGCAAATGTTACTATTATATGCACTTCAAAAAAACTGTTAACATGGATTTGGAGGACATATTAAAAGATTTCATAGCAAGATACATGCATTGTTAAATTTTATCATTTTTGCTATCATTTTCACATTTTCACTATTCTATAAGTGGCTGGTTGAGAAGTGATTTTAGTCCCAGCCTGCCTTCTAAAAAAATATTTTCCAGACATTTTATGCATTTCTTTGCTATCCGCATGAAATTGTGAATATCAGAAATGAGTAGTTTTGTTAAATTTCTAAAACAGAAAATTCCACAAATATGGCCACCACACTCATGGCAACTCTCAGTTTAATTCTGGAAATCAAAACTGGAGTCACATCTGTAATTTTGTTGTCTCTGAAGTCCTCTCACTGGCTAAGGATTAAAGCTAATTGGATATATATTATCTTGTTTCCCTTTGTACAGTTGCTGGATCACAAATGTTGCCATGGGAGGTTTGTTTCTTTGTTTAAAAACCACATCACCCTTGTCATGGTCCCATCTGGAATCACCTCTCTCTCCATATGGCCTCCATATGCTGACTGGAGTCTTTTCATGAAGAACAGGTGCATGTGGGATTGATTCCAGCTGAAGAACATTGTTGCTGTTGTTGCTGTTTTTGTTGTTTGCCCTCAAATCATTTTCAACTTATGGTGAGCCTAAGGTGAATCTATCATAGGATTTTCCAGGGGCTGAAATGTGTGACATGCCCAAGGCCACTCAGTGGGTTTCCATGGCCAAGTGAAGAATCCAACCCTGGTCTCCAGGGTCGTAGTGCAGCATTCAAACCACTACAGCATGCTTGTTCTCAATAGGAATATACAATTAAGTTTCTTGTGCCTTAGTCTAGCTAAGCTGCCCACCACGTTAATGAAAATAAACAACACACAGGCAAACCGTGTGACAAATGACATGCCTTGTTGTGCCTGAAATAGAAGCACAAAACTATTACTTTTAATTTGTCCTCTGCAAACAGAATGCTTTCCTTCCTGTTGTTTTGCTTTCATATACTGTAAGTGGCAATCCTTCTGATTTACAGACAGCCCTGGCCTCTCTACCTCAGGAGAGCTGTTGCTCTTCCTCAACCCTGTGCCTCCCTGCATCCCCCCACTATCCATGACTACACAAAAGATATGCAGAATATGCACCAATTTTAGCCATATTAACCAACTTCTGCTATGTTCTCTGACAGTTTGTTTCCCATGATGCAGATTTTTATCCCTTGGATACTCAAAAAAGCACTGGGGAAATAAGAGAGACTGTGCCTGGGTAATTTACTTTAATTCTGAGGTCTATTCTGTTTTTGATGAGCGAACATTTTACTCCCATTAATATGAAGAGGGTTCCAGAAGGCACATCAGTAAAAAAACAGCAGCAATAACAATATCACCTTGGTTCAATACTCTTCAAAGGAATGCTTAGCTTAAATGAGCACACAATATTGCGTTTAAATGGCATTCAGAAAATTATGAACAACTAAAGCATCAATTGATTGCAAGGCTAAGTTCATTGACCTATTTATAATGCACTATTCAGTTGCTATGGGCTACTGAGTAGAGAGAGCACCATGTGGTGAGGTGCAAAACTATGATAACTAGACAAACTGACTTAATCGTCTTAGGACAACAAAAGTCTGGAACTTTATGTATAAAAGTTGTTTCCTAAAGATGAGAAACAAGCCCAAACTGCTAGAAGAAACAGCCAAACTAGAAGGTCTTTAGCTCAGATCATTAATGTGCACAGGACATACACATTAACACAGCCCTTCTCTGTTGCCTTATCTACTTATGTTTTTTCCACAGTACTCAAATAAAATGTTCAGACCATTTCAGTTTTCCTACACGATGAAATCGGAATATAGTGCAAGCCACTGGAAGTTTATCTGGTTTGCATAACTTTGGTGGAGCAAGGAAATTATATTTTGCTGAAAAGCAATATTCATAAACTAAATTGGTAACACTGACATTTTCCTTACAATCTCTGGAGCCTTAGTCCAATAAACGAAACAGGTAAGTACCCTTTGAAAGGTTACTGTAACTAAAGATAACTAAAGATGGTTGTAATACAAAATGCTTTGAACTAAATCCTATCTATAGTAGACCCAACTAAAATGAATGAGACCTGGTTATCCCATCTAACATGAATCCATTTGATTTTTAATTTGTCTATTCTGAATAGGATCTAACCTTTGTAAGTAATTTTATCCTGAAATTAAAATTAATGAATATTAAGCAATAGAAGAGTATGGCCAGAGGGTAAATAAATATGCATGATATTCTGCTATATTGCAGTGGCTTCTACATTTAGTGGAATCCTGCTGGTGTCTTATGCATGCGTATATTCCCCTACATAAATTGTTGGTCATTTTCTTTTGTGCAATATACAACATCCTGATACAGTTCAAGCTCACAGACAAGTAGACGCTACTGTCCATTCAGCTGCACAACACTGCTACTTGACACAAAGGTCATGTAGCACAATAAGTATATAACTTTGCATGCAGACTTAAACTATGCAATCCCAGTATAAGGTCTTGGCTAGGATCTGCAGTTGAGTCTTGAGTCTGAGATTCTATATGCATTGTGCTTTTCCAGACACCAGTGCACCAGAAAGCTGCAACAAACTGATGGTAGTATCAATTTTAGGGCCTTTCCACACTACACTGTTATAGCGCTATTATTCCACTTTCAACATCCTGTGGAATCCTGGGGTTTGTAGTTTACCGAGGCCCAAGAGCTCTCTGGCTGAGAATTCAGTGTTGTGTGGAAATGGCTTCTGTCTCTCAGTCCCATCTCCGTTTCTGCCCCTTTTCCTTCTGACAATTCAGCATATCCCTCATGTTCTATACTTTACATCTGACAACTCATTTAGTTTTTAACAATCATACTAACTGTCCTAACACAACATCCACCCAGAATTTTTTAAGTTTTGAAATATGGTATCAAACAGTTGTTTTTAAATAAAGTGTCCTTGGGTATCTAGTTGAAAAGCATAGCTTAGAAAAACAATTCAGAATATTTGCTTTGGGTTATGTCATATTTTATTTCAATGGAAAACATTTACTGAATTTACTAACAGTATTCTTAATCATTGACAAATTTCCTAAATTTAAAAACAGAATTCTAAAACCAACTAGAAATGTTTGACAGAATAGTAATCATTAGCAATTTATCTGATATGAAAACAAACCAGATTGAGGGAAAAGTGGATGAAAATAGCAAAAATGCACAATGCAATCTGTCTGAAAAAAAACCCCTCTCTTCTTATAATGATGTCTTCAGATGACATGTTAAGAGAAAAAGCTGACATTTTAAGTGAAAAGGAGAGAACAAGAACTCTTTGAACCTTATTTATTATCTGTCTTAATGCCATTCTATACACACAAAAGAAAGGATTGCTTATACAAAAAGTAATATGACTGGCACGTACTGTTGGAATCATGAAGCCATATGTATTTAACTAAATAATGCCCAACAGTTTCTCACTTAATTCCTCTGAGATGACAGTCTAAAGGAAAACGAATGAAAACACTGTATTACATGTTGTCTGGGATTCTTTTCAACGTAGCTTTTCAGGCTGTCTTGAGGGAAAAAAACTCTTAACAGGCAATATACCTAACTGTGGTACAGGACTGGACCAAAGGTCTACCTAATGCTGCATCCTGCTTCCCACAAGTATTAAGTGACTGAAACTAAGGTTTGCTCATGCTCTTTATCAGACAGTGTCATCAGATGGTGTGTATGCTGAGAAATGTCTACTTGCTAACAGATGAAACCACAAGAACAGCAGCCTGGAATTTCAACACTGGCTAGTGGACGGTGCTAGCAAGGTTTATACATAATACTCCAAATGCTATAACATGAGACCTCATGTTTTCCTGATGCTTTTTGTTTCGTTTTGTTCTTTTGTTTTTAATCTCAGGAATCTTTGCAGCAGTGCCTTGGTCCTCTGTTCCCCTACATTTTTTTCCTGCCACAGGAGTCTTATCAGCAGTGTCTCAAAAAGCTTTATCCCATTTTATAGTTGAGTTGCAGTCAGTGCTGCCAAGGTATGTATTTAGTAACCAAGAAGAGGTACATGAGGGGTTCTTGTGGGTTTTTTTGCTTTTTGTTTTGTAATCTCAGGAATCTGACCAGCAGGATATCAGAGATCCCTTTCCTATTTTCCCTCCCTAAGGATTGTTAGTAGCACTGACTTAGAGAGCCATCTTCTGATTCTGAGTCTTTTTTTAAAAAAAAAATCCAATGAGTCATGGATTAGTAGCACTGACTTAGCCATCTTCTGATTCTGAGTCTCTTTAAAAAAAAATCCAATGAGTCATGGCAGCCCCGAGTTTTGCTGATAGAAAACCCCTTATATGGAATTTTGACATGATTTAGCCACTGAAGTTTGGGTGACAACTGAAAACACTCTGTCAAATTTTGAGGCCTCTAATACACTGGTTTTATGTGCTATGGCTCCACCCTTTTTCTTCTAGGAAACCCATTCTGAATTTCAATTTTGCAGTTTGAAACTGGGCCAAGCAACTTGGATGATACCACACACACATCCTCAACTCCCACTTTGTTGAATTCCACCAGATTTTCTGATGAGTTACGGCTCTCCTTTTTTGCTTCTAACAAGTCCCCCATTAGAAATTTTTATGTGTAATGTTGTACTGCAACTTGTATATCAACAAACATTCTCTAATTTTGAGGTGTTTACCATCTTGTCCTAACAATCTAAAACTATCACAGTTGCACGGACATTCTCTTTTGTTACAATTCTCTTTTATTATGCCATTTCAGAATTAGTGTTAGAATTTAATGTAGTTTTAGGGTAACCTTACAGGTAACACACTCTATCATTTCCTTCCTTTCTTACATTCTTGGAAGCAACCTTCCTGTAATTCACCAGTTATAAAATATTCTCATTAAAATCTGTCTAAATTTAGTGGGAGTAGGAGAGCATGACATGGAAGCTGCAAAGCAATTTCTATGAGGAAATTTATGTTACTCTAGCACTTTTTTCTACGAGACTGATACAGTTTACTGATGTGTGTTCAAAAAATGTACTACACAATTTGCAGAAGTCATTGATGAGTCCATAGCAAGCAAAAGACGGTAGCTGCATCTTACAGCATTGCCAAAGTTTTACTGAAGCTTGACAAGACAATTAAAATAAGCTTTGCCTGGAGTGAACAAAAATATTTATCTTTTAAGTCAATTTTGAAACTGAGTACCCCTCAAAATAACCTCGAATTTTAGAAAACAACTTTATGCATTTTGAATAACTTCTGAAGGCACACATCTTTCCCAGGTTAGGCAAAAGAGAAAGAAGCTTGGAACTTAGTGTAGGAAATGACTAAGTTATGAAGTTAAGAGTTCACTATGATTTTATTGGCCTCCCAACTCATTTTACATTGATTAGCAAGAACTAAGATGCCTTTACACAGCATGTGTAAAGCATGTTCTATGTTTTACCCCTGTAAATTGTTCCCATCATGACTTAGGCCCTTTTTGCATGGCATTTGCAATGCAAAAGGGCCTCTGGACCGTCGTGCAATTGCGAGGAGTGTTCCAGATGACGTCCTCGCATTTGCGTGATGCTGCCGGGGCCGGCAGGTGCTGATCACACACTATTTCATTTTCAGTTTGTAGCTGAAAATGGTGCACGATCACGCATCGCTCCAGGGACCCGTGCGCACTTACTGTGCGTGCGGAGCCTCCACAGCTACAGCGCTCGCACCTCCTGCCCCAGCGCAGCTTGGGAAAATTCCAGGCTGTGCTGTGGAAGGAAGAGGCAGAGCCCTCAGGTTGCCGGCCAGCTGGCAGGCAACAACTGCAGAACCAAAGCAGCGGGGACGCGAGATCCTTTTGCAAGAGGCTGCTCGGGCGATCCCCGCGCCCCAGCACCAAGAAAAGGTAAGTTGTGGAAACGGCCTTAGGTCATTGCTGCACTACACTGTTATAGTGCTATTATTCCACTTTCAACATCCTGTGGAATTCTGGGGTTTGTAGTTTACTGAGGCCAGAGAGCTCTCTGGCTGAGAATTCTAAATGCCCCTCCCTAAACTCCATACTCCAGGATTCCATAGGATGTTGAAAGTGGAATAATAGCACTATAACAGTGTAGTGAGGAAATGGCCTTAAACAAACTGAAGTGATGCCTCATTTAAACTGCTGGATGCAACTAGAAATGATAATAAACTGTCCTACCCTGTGGTTGTAGGTAGTGTTGACCGAAACAGGCATCTCTTCACCTTTATTACACAGGTGAAGCCAACAAACCTAGCCTGAACCAATTAGGGGGATCTTACTTTCAAAAATAAGGTTAGGTTGTTCAAAATATTAAACCTTTAAAGTGTTGGCTTTACCTGTAAGACTCCATTGCTGATGCAATTAGCCTGAAAATTGCTACAGATTGCTATACATCTGACAGTTAGTAATCTAGCTAGAAACTTTATCAGTTTTTCAGATTTTGTCCTGGGCTCCATGTCCCACAAGTGCATCATTTAGGGATATGAGAGAAGGACTTCTTTGCTGCAGTGCTCTATTCATGGAATTCCTCCTCTTGGAGTCCTGGTTGTTACCAACACTGGTCTCTTTTAGGTGACAACTTAAAACATGGGTTTTTAGTACACATGGATTTTTATTAAAGCTACTTGGTCAAGTACACGGCCATGGTTTTAGCCTTTTTGGCTGTTTTCGTCTGGTAATTTATTTAAGATAGCTTCATCCTATTTAAATTATTCTGTTATTTTTTCTGGAATTGTGTTAAATTGCTTAAATAGTTTTAATTGTATGGTGCCCTGAGATCATGCAATAGAGGGTGCGTACAAATATTTAAATAAAGTTTTAAATAAACTAACACTTCTTTATTTTAAAAAAACTTATATTTCATTTACCTTAAAATTTATTCATAAGTTTGTCATCACAATTATCTTTTTACAGAATTTAAAACCAATCATTTAAAGCTTTGGCCCACTGTAATCTGCTCACACAGTCACTGTAAAGCACTAGTATCAGCTTGGTTTACCTTCCAAGAGTTACTGGCATTCTAGGAAACACAGAACCAAGAGAAAACAGGTTCCATGTCACTTCATGCACTTTCAAACAGAAAATATGTCATTCTACGCCCTGGTTGATCTAGGGCCTTTCCACACTACACTGTTATAGTGTTATCATTCTACTTTCAACCTCCTGTGGAATTCTGGGGTTTGTGGTTTACCGAGGCCCAAGAGCTCTCTGGCCGACAATTCTAAATGCCCATCCCTAAACCTCAAGGTCTATGATTGCCACTGATCATGAGAACCTAATGTAATTTTTACTTGGGGGTTATTGCTCGGGAAAGTGACTCTTACCAACAAAAGAGACATACACAAAATACTTCCATGGTAACTTTGCTCATCTCTTGAAATGCTGAATATCTGAGAAGGAGGCCCTAGTGTTGCCTTTCATGTTTCATACAGAAATAAAACAGCTTTATGCAAAAACTGGCTAGCAGTATATCTATTCATATAGGTGTCTTATAAAACCAAACAAGCTGTGCAAGTGATCTGGGAATGACAGTCTTTTAGTATAAAATAGGATAAAACAGAGTATTTAAAAAGACATTATCCCTTGATGCCTACTTATAACTGATAAACAATTTTCTGAATTACTATTTCACAATTAGACTTAATTTTTTCTGGCAGTATGCAGGAAAGAAAGCTTCCTTTTAAATGCTAACTAGTAGATATTTTTAAATGAGATTAACTGGCACTATGGTTTCATGTATTTATTTAGGAGTCTGCTGAATTTTGCAGAATTGATAGAAGGTTCTTCTATATTTGTTTAAACAAAGTAAATAACATAATGTTTGGCAACAGAATATACATACATACATATACATGCAGCAATGGCTGACAAACCTCATTCATTATTCTTACCTGAGAAGAATATGTGTGACCATCTGATCCACAAACAGGGTTGGTATAAACCACTGGACACTGCTTGCATTTTGATGAAAGAGGACCAACTCTCCACTGCTTATGGCCTAGTCCAGCCTCTTTCATACTGAAAGGGAGGGGGGAAAGCAGGCATTTATGGTCAGCAATAATGCAGAAGATGACCCAGGAACTATACAAAGATGAACTAATGTTATTTATTACATGAACAATGGCAAGAGGTAACAAAATATCCAAAGAACATTACACAATCTTTGTATGACTTCATTTAAACAACTTGGTTTAACTGGTTCCCATTAATATCACAACTGACAAGGAAACATGTTTACAACTCCATGGAGTATCAGAGTGGGCTGATAGGTTGTGAAGCTTGGAAACAATTAAATGCATACAACTTCCAAAATTGCCCAACATATAAGGGAATGCTAGCAAAAATAGCCAGTTATACTTGAGCCTACTCAATAAATATCTGAGGGACAGAATCTTCATGTAGTAGTGATCACATTCAACTCACGCTTGAAAATTTTAAAAGCAAACTGAATGTGTCATCAGTATACTTTGTATATCAGTATACTTTGAAACAGTTCAGAAGGCAGAATTCCTTCAAATACTTGAAACGTCAACATTTTCTATGCATTATCACTCAAGTCAAGAAATGTAACTGACCACAAACTCCAAAGAAGTGTATTGCTGACAACTTATTTAACGTGTCTTGCTAATTTAATTTACTATTAAATTATAATAATTATAATTTAATGCTTAATTTAATTTACTATTAAATTATAACCAGGAAACTGAGGTCCTTTCTGCAGCAGCCTTCCATCCCAGCACAGGGATGGGAGATGAGCGGGGCTACAAAGACACTTCTGCATGAAGTCATTGTGGTCCCATCCTTCTCCTGTCTCCAGGCAGTGTGATCATGGATTAAACCACTGATGAGTTTTCCTCATCAATGACCCGCAATTAAGCAACCATCCTGCACTCACCTGTCCTGTGGAAGCCCCGGAAGCGCAATGGAGGTGCTTCCTGCCCCAATGCAGTCTGGGAAACTTCCCAGCTGTGCTGCAGAAGGAAGAGGTATCTCTACTGTGCTTCCTTCAGCAGGGAACCAGCCAGTGCGGAGGAGAGCATTCGCATCTGTGCTCTCATCCTGGCAAAGCCACTGCTGGGACCATGCTGGGACAACACCAGAGACAGGCAAGGTTCAAAAAGGGCCCTAGGTGATCACACACTACTATCTTAGCTGAACTTTGAAACATATTTTGAGACTTGGTCTGATCTGAAACACACTTTGTCACTTTATATAATAAACTGCAAAATAATAATAATAATAATAATAATAATAATAATAATAGATTAAACTAGCAAGAATTCAATTACTGTATACAGAGAAGGAAACAGGTAGTGTGAGGAAGGAAAGCTTGGGTAAAAGATTAGTGCCATATCTCTTTATCAAGCAAAGTTACACCTGAACTGACCAATAACTTATGATACCCAATCTCTCTTTGCATGTTGCCAGGCTAATCAACTTATAAAAAATAGCAGTATAAAAGTTCTTACTTCAGGATTTTTTTCTCCATGAAAAATCTCTCCATCAACATCAACTGGGTCAAGCATTAGGGTCTGTTCTTTATCGATATGAACAATCCAATAACAATTTAAACATTTTCTGTATTTGTGCATGTTCATAAATGTTGGGAAAGGGGCAGCTACTCTTGAAGAGTGTCTCATGAAAAGCATCCCACGGTAAAACAAATGATTCTGTATGATAAATACTGGAAAGTTTTTAATTATGGAGCATGATTCCACCCCACCTCCTGATAATGAGCAACCACTAAGCCATGCATTCACATTCTCTAAGCTTCAGCAATGTAACCCCGTGTACGGGCAGAAGGAATGTCGGCATAGGAAAAAAAGCTTGTACTAGGTCCAAACTAGATAATACTTGGATGGAAGAAGCTTCCAGAAAATTTGCATACCAATATTCTTGAAAAGATCAGTACCTTCTAGAACTTAGTTTAATCTAACCAAGCTTAGGAGTGTTTCTGCGAGTTTTATTTGTAGCATCTCTTTTTTTTAGCTGACAATATAAGTATTTCTGTTCATTCTTGTGAACATACAACACACTCAGCAATTTAACACATATTCCTGATAAATAGGAGGTTCTATTTAAATAGCGTAATTTATTCCATAGGTGGGTGCTTTTGGAAAAAAGGCTGCCATAATGGACAGCTATTCAGAGACTACAGAGAACTGGGAATTGTGATACTCAACCTTAAGAAATACAACTATAAGTATTAGAGTACTGTATGTTACAACATTCTCACAAAACTTCTAATGTTTGATGTTCCTCTGATTAAACTGTCAAAGAACTTTATTCCATTCTATAATACTAAATGACAGTGGACTCTATAGAGCCATTTCTAAATGGACATTCTATTTTCTATAGCCATAGCATATATAACAGAGGTCTATATACATCATACATAAAAGGGAAAGTTGTTCTTGGCAGATGGCATGTCATGAAAGAAGACAAAGTCAAGAAGACACAAAGTCAACAGTGCACCAGGGAGATAAGACACATTATGTGGAAAATGCAATTGTAAAATATCGTCTAAGAAGTTAAAACCTCCATAACACAAAAGACAATTTAAGGACTATGAAAATTGAAAATGACATTTTAAAGGTTAATTATGGGAAGCCATGATTTCTGCTTCCTTGGTAAAAACTACACAAGAATGAGATGAAGCAAGGGCAGCTGTTGAAGAAATAATAATGTGCTTTCTTGAGATTAAATAAAAAATAGGCTTGACATTTGACAGGATTTCTTGAACACGTTTAACAGGAAAAACAAAATGATTAAACAAGGGGCAATTCAATTAACAGTTCCTTTGGAATTCACAGAGCATACTTGAATTTAAGCCTTAGCCTGGCAAATGACAAGCCTTATTTGACTGTACTGCACACCTGAACTTGCCAATTTTTGAAAAAAAGTCTTATTTTTTGCTGTCTCTTTTTACAGCAGTGTAATATGCAAAACTAGCAAATAAATATATTTATCTCCATATTCTAAAAAAGCTTCATTGACTGATTTTTGCACAATAAGCCTTGATTAGAAGAAAGCAGTGGGCTTGTTTTTCTGGTCAGCTGGCAAAGGAGCAAAATCTTACTGTTATTAATAAAGCTGAGGACACTAGAGTTTCCAACCACAGAGGGCATTACAGAGCTTTCCGTAGGCAAGAAGACGACCCTAGTAGGGGTAAGTGAGAAATTTCAGAAGAATTCACAAAAATGTGCAGATATTTTAATATTCAGGGCAGAAATAAGTTGACATCTGTGTGATACCCCAAACTGGCAAATTCATCCACTTAGGCCCAAAGCTTTGAGTGCTTAACTCATAAAAATCTGGATTTGAATCCCTGTGTATTCAATTGTCTTCCTTTTCTTTCATTTCTGAAAGCCTGGTCATTTTTAACAGCTATATGACAGGCAGATATACCACGGCCACATAAGTTCTGGGAATGGCTGTGGTTGTCTACTCTAGCTGGAGAAATTTTCTTCATTTCTGTAGGATTTATCAAAGTTTGCAAGTGCAATATTCTGGACAGAAAGAATTTGAGGTTTAAAGAATCGAATATGGCAGAAAGTGAGTTCACCATCCTTATTCTCCAATCAAATCTTCTACTTCCTTCTCTTCCACGGCATCAGCTGTGCTTGATCACTGTACATTATTAGACAAATAGAACAGGTGAACAGTGGGACACTCAAATAAATATATTTACATTCTATGTTAAAAGGGCAAAACTCTTGTGTTTTAAGATTAATATTCACTATTATCTAGCATCCTCTTCAGATTTTTAAAAAACCTTCAGATACTTTTCTTCAAAAATAATGGTGGTAGTGTAACAGAGTGGGTTAAGTAGAAGGTATGCATACTCTGAATCTTCTAGGAGCATAAGACTGGTGAGTTCAAAAGCTCTTTTACAGCAGTAACACAAATTCTTCCACCATCAGAAGAGGTAGTACATGTATCATTCCATCACCACCACAGCCCCAGTTACTGTCAATCATAGATTCATAAAATGATAGGGTGGCGAGAGTCTCCTGAGTGGACCCAAATGCCTGCCTCTGAGCAGTCCTTGCTTAAGGCCCATACATTGCATTTCTCCTCCATTATCTGAGGTGGGAGATTTATTTACCCTGACTTATGGGAAGGCTGCCTTTGTTCCTTTAGCATAATCTTACAGTTTCTGGAATTCTGCTTCATTTCCAACAGTGATCTCAATGCTTTAGCTTGAGCTCTGGGTTAGCATTAACTACGCACATAACAGATAAGGATGAGAGAAATCTTGACAAGTCAAGGTTAACTTGGGTTTGGTAAACTGAAGTATAATTCAATTAGATTCCAGTGTAATATAGCTAAATCAACTGAGAGAGATTAAAGTGATGTCTCTTCCATTCAAACTTGAGAGAAGCCTTTGTGATGTGGTAATACTACATGCTCTGTTGCTTGGTAAATGTTTATTATTTATTTTCCACCTTTCTCTCACTGCAAGATATCTTACATTTACGACACAGTTCAAAATAGACTGCAAATAAAATCAGTCATAATAGCAAATAAACAAATAAGGTTAAAGTAACACTGAATTTTAAAAACAGTTTGGAAGCACCTGAAACAACAAATGAAGAAGAAACAAAGCTTAAGTGATAGAAACTAAAGGTTATAGGCAGTTTATCAGTTTTGAGATGCTGCAGTTTCCTTACAGCATTTAATTTTCAAGTTTTCACTCTACTATCTTGGATTTTTCTGCTTTGCAACAAATGTGGTATTTTCATTAGTCCCGCCATTGCTGAAAAATTTGTTTGTGCTTTAGTACTGTTCTGACTTTTCCCTTTATAATGGCTGCACATATTTTATTAGTTGCTGAGAGCATCACATTCACGGAAACAAAGCAAGATGAACAAGTTAACAGGCACTGTTAGCAATGGGCACTTGCTTATTTTTTTTAAAAAACTTTAAATATTAAAATTACCCCAACCCCCGTTTTTTGTTTCAATGAAAATTCCACTCCTGTATCAAATGTTTTAACTTTAGCAGGAAAGAAATGATTATATTCCAATTTAGGTTAAATGATAGAAGATGCAACAATAATATTTAGGGCTTTCTACATTTATTATAAAAGAAGAACTATTGTACAAACTGCCAAATGGGGAAAAATATTTACAATTACAGGATGCAATACTTACAAGAAAAAGCCACCTATGTGCAGAAGATGCAAGCAATTCCAGTTGTCTTTAAACACATCCATTTATGCATTTATAAATGACTTCCCTTCTCTGCCTGTGTTCTGAATTACACACATAAGAAATGTATCCATGGTTTCTGTTTATACAAGCCCTGGTAGTTTTTACTCATTGCTTTTCACTCATGGGATCTCTGTGTCTCTCTGCAGAATCTGTCTCTTCACTGTGACTGCCTAATTTGATTTTCTTTACTGAAAAAAGAGTTCAGATTACTTTCCATAGGTGAGACAAATAGGAAAGAAGAGATTATCAGTTAGAAAACAGGAATGTCACTACTAAAAATTACTATATTGTAGCACTAAACAACAGTTATAAGACAGTTTTGTTGGCCATGCAGCAAGACACACATACAAAATAAAATAAAAACACACATTATAATAATGTCTTTATTATATCAAACAAAAGACACAAAATACATATGCCAGCTTTTAAAACACACTTTCTCCATTGGCAAAGATGTTAAAATCACATAGGGAACCCCAGAACTATTTATTAATTGTATCAATTCTGATAAACAAGATTCCAATCTAGGAATGAAAAATAAAAGTTCATCAGCATACAAAGGCGGCTTGCTTACCTGTAACTGGTGTTGAGTAATCATCAGTGCATTTACATATATGGGAAATCAAGGCCTGTGCAAAGCAGCTGATTAAAACTTCTGGGTAGCTCAGAATTTGGGTGGTAATCCTGGCCCCTCTCCTTTAAGCACCTGCATCTGACAGCATCGTCTTAGTTCACTCTGTCCGCCAGCACACTGGCAGAAGGAAAAGGACTATGAATGTAAGGTAGGTTGGGCAAGTTTTACAAATGCACAGATCACCACTCAAAAAGTCCCAGTTACAAGTAAGCAACCTGCCTTTTTTCATCATGATCTTAGTGCACCAGACATGGAAAGAATGGTAACTTTATGGGAAAGTGGGTACAGGAGGAGGAGAAAACAGCTTGCCCAAAGGAGCCATCAGTGTGGGTCTTGATATCCAAACAGTAACACCCAATGAAGACTGGCTCATGTAGTCACCTTGAAAGAATCCAGGAGCTAGACTCCATGGAGGACAGCTACAGAGACAGCGGTGCTCTCATGGAATGACTGCATATGAAAGGTGGTTTAGGCAGCTTCATGAGCTCACATGCAAGGAGAATCATTTTCACAACCCACTCTGCCAAGTTTGAGGGGGAAGAAGGCCTTGCACTTTCATGGACCTAAATGGCAGACAAATTTAAGGGTCCAGCAGAAGGCTTGAGTACATGAGGTATAAAATGCTGGTGCTCTTCTGACATTTACAGTATGTAGTATGTTATCCAAGGGCAAGGATGGTTAGAAAAGAAAGCTGGAAAGACTGTATCATGTGACAAATAAAAGGAGTAAAACGACTTTAAATGAGAGCTGGTGAAGTGAGTAGGTAGTGAGTGGCTCAAACAGGAGTTTAGTGAACTGCATTAGCATGACTGAGACATTCCAGGCTGGAGGCATTACTGGCTGGGGAGGGTATAAGTTGAAGGTGCCTCTCAGGAAGTGTTGGACTAGTGGCATCAAGAACAGGGAGCAGAATAGTAGAAGGAGTGCAGGTCAGGCATTCAAGGCTGCCAAATAAACTTTGACAGATAAGAAAGATAGCCCTACATCAAGGAGAAGAACTAGGAAGGGAAAACTTGGGAGCGTACAAAGTCCCTGGAGGTGAAGCCTTGCTCAGACACGTAAGTGCAGAAAGACTGCCACTACCTTCCATAGGAGCACCTAATAGGGGCTTACAGACCCCTGCTAAAATGACTCTGTCACATGCTGGAATCTCTGTATCCTACATGCTATCAATCTGAGCGTCTGAACCTTGGATGTCAAATGGACATTGCATCACTGCAGACTAAGTCTTACCCCACTGAGAGCCTGATATAATGCCCCAAGACATGTGAAGCAGCCATATTAAACTGGTCTGCTTCGGCCATCAGGAAGTTATCAGGATGCAATTCATCTCATTCCTCCTGATGTTTGAGACCACCTTTATTGGAATGGGAATGGTGGGAACAGATACGCCAGGGATTCTGTCCACTGAAAAGTGAGCACATCTCCTAGGGACCTTCAGCCCATGGCCGGTTTGCTGCAGTACATCTATAGCTTCCTTGCTGCATGTGAGGTGAAGACATCCACCCACTAGGGCTGCCTCCACTTAAAGAAGAGCCAGTCTGACAAACAATATCATTTTAAAATGTTTTCCTGTGCATTGTAAACTGCCTTGGGGAAAATCGTGTGTGTGTGTTTGTGCGTGTTTTTAAAGGAAAAGATTTTAAAGAAATTGTACATCTCATTTTGCAGTTTAATCATAAAGTTGCCTTGAGGGATTTATGCCTAGGAGGAGTAATGTGCTCACACATACAAGCTACAAACTATTTTCTGGTCAATTGTATTAGAATATATAGCAGGAGTGAGCAAATGCAGCAAGTGGGAGGAAAACCTTTGCCACTATGGGTCTTTGGTAGAACATAACACCTCAATATAGCCTGAAATCTGATCTGAAAGTTCCTAGAAATCACTTCCTTTTTTTAATTTTCAAAGTTTCCAGCAAGGTTGTGGGGTTGGGAGATGGCTGAGGGGTACTGAAAGGTAAACTATTGCTTCTGAAGGGCTCTGGTAATAGTAATTGAACATTTTGGCCAATTTGGGGACAATTTCACTCAATGTTTGCTGAGAATTGTGGGAGTCTGGGAAGGGTTGTCATAAACCCAGAGGCTGTAAACTTTGGGAGGGGGGACACTTTCTGTACCACTGTTCTACAAGTACAAAAACAGCATGTGTTACACTAGCTGCCTGCATGGGACTATTCTACAATGCCCAATCCTCCAACCCAGTCTTCTAAAATCCACCTTAAAAGCCAGACAGCCATACCAAGTGAAGGAGTTCTACAGTGCTATTGAGCTGGCACTGAAGGATGACACATCTAGCTCACCAATGAGCCACAGTGTGACAAGCAGAGGCAGGGAGTCCTGAACGGTCCTGTTCCCACATTTTCCTGTACCACAGCTCACTGGCAGGAAGTGGCTGGACTCATCATCCTTCAGCACTCTGCTTGCCAGTGCCACAGAACTACTTCACTTGGTTTGGGTGTCTGACTTTTAAGGTGGGCTTTAGCAGCATCTGAGGTTGTGGCAACAGACCCATGATAGCAAATGTAAATATGAAAGACTTCTGAGGTTCTAACTATAGCTTATGGCAACACAACAGGAAGCCAACCATTGTTTCTTCTCACAGTTCACATTATTTCCCAAGTAAACATAGCAACAGATAACATCCCATCCCCAGTTGCCAGCCATCTCACCTCAGCTGGCACCGGAACAGTGTGAAGTCTCCATAAATTACATAAATACTCAGGCAGATTTATATGGGAAGAAAAGATTTTCAAGTACTTGAAAAAGCCATGGAATAGGTTCCTCACTGCAGTAGCTTCAAGAACATTTAGGTTCCACCCTGCTTTCTCTACCATAGACAACATTATTGTTACCTACTTTTGTCTTGTGTGTTTACCACCATTCTCAATCTCAGTCAAGCTAGTCCTTCCTGGCATTTGCCCATACTTGCCACACAGCAGTATCTTTCCCATCTGTACCAATCTTTTTCAAAACTAAATTGAAAAAGCAAGATAAAAAAATAGGATTTTTATTATATCCATTTTGACCACTCATTCACACTCAACTTTATAAGGATGTTGCCTGTTTTCCTAAATTGTAAAGTACCTGTATTAATACAAAGTATAAGAGAAAGCCAGCATGCTATAGCAGTTTGAGCATCGGAGTAGGACGCCAGGAGACCAGGATTTCCTGGTTAAATCCCCACTCAGTCATGAACACCACTGGGTGACCTTGGCCAAGTACCACATTCAGCTTAGAGGAAGTCAACAGCAAATTCCTGTGGATAAATCTTTCCCAGAAAAACCTAAAATGGGGTTGCCATAAGTCAGAGTCAATTTGAAGGCTTACAATAACATATAACTGCATTTCCGATCAGTTGATAACTTGTTCCTATAGCCACAAATATTTCCCTCATTTGTTTTACAGGACGGTTTACACAACTGAAAATACTAAAATCTCTAAGACTCTTTACACACCATACTTGGATCCTGTGACATTCCAGTGCCATCCTGGCAGTGTCATTGCAAGGATGGGAGTGTATCTCAAAAACTGCCCTCTGTCAGGGGATAGTAGCATTTGGGACACACTCCTTCCCTCCAAAGTGCAGCTGGCCTTTTCCAGTGCTGCACTGACAAAGGAAGTTCTTTGAAAGTGCTTCCACTCTTCCTGCATGGCTGCGGATGATACAATAGTTGTGAGAAAGGGTCCTATTACCAGATTTTTTTTCTGTAATAGTATAACAGATGATCGTAATGGCTGCAGATGTGACAGGAGCAGGACCATGACAATGTCACTCAATAGGACACACTGCAGACCAGCTTCAACATGTCCCCAGGCTGGGATGGGGCCATAGCATGGAAATGGCCCATGTGTACTGCTAAATACTAACTGACTCACTAGTATGTCAGATAATGTTTGCAGAATAAATAAAACTAAGAGCCTACTATTTTCAGCATCTTCATCTCTACTCCCACCAAAATAAAATTATACTTGTCTATTGAATAAGAGTGAAATTTGATAACTGTGTTGAAACAGAGTTAGATTGTCTTATAACTATTAACCAACAGAAAACTATCATAGCTGAAATCTCTCTCCCTCCCCCCCCCCCATATATATACTATGTTTGGTTCAGCAAAAACTGATATTTTAGTTATATTGAATAGCATTATTAGTAAATTACCAAAATAAATGTTGGGTAAACTAGGACAGATAAAATTTCCTGTGTCATATGATGTGGCTCTGTTCAGCAGTTATCCCCCTTGGGATTACAACATGTTAATTTTGTATTGGAAAAATCTTGCTCATCCTTGAAAACCTTTAGCAGCTGTGTTGCACATTATTAAAAATTGAGCAATTTCAATTTTTGTGTTTAACTTACATATGTGTAGGACACTGGCACACTTTTCTCAAGTAGCACCTTCTGACAATGTACCATAGGTGTCTCTGCAAGTTGCTGAATCACTGAAAATATGACTCCTTAGATAAGTCCCGCACACCAGCATTGAACTCATGTATTTTTAACATGTACTTCTGATAATAACACAACTCTGAAAGCTGAAACACATACCTCTCCTGAATTCTCTGCCAGCTTTCTTCCACTTACCAGCTCCAGTTAGAGTTATGTCTTATCCTGATTATTATAGTTACAAGAATTGAAACAATGTTGTTGTTTTGCCCTTCATTTTCTCAATGAGAAGCAATGGTTACAGCCAGCCAGTCTAGAAACGTAGGACATAGTCAATAGATACTAAATACTTTTATGGGGTAACAATTTCATATATTTGCACATTTCGTAATAAATATGATGTGAAACATTCTACCACTGCAATAAAGCAGGTAAGTACACTTGGCAAGCTGAAATGGATTCTCTCTTGTTCAAAGCTACAGATATTTTGCTTGCACATGGGTCAGTAATTTCCATATGCTGTCAGGAATTATAAATGCTACAACATTTGAGACCCACCCACACTACAGAATTATAGCACTATCATTCCACTTGAGAGAGCCAGCATGGTTTAGTGGTTTGAATGTTGAACTAGGACACTGTGAGACTATGGTCTGAATACTGACTTGGCCATGGCAATCCACTGGCTGACCTCAAGCAAGCCACACTCTGGCCATTTCCACACTACACTGTTATAGTGCTATTATTCCACTTTCAATATCCTATGGAATCCTGGGGTTTGCAGTTTAGGGAGGGGCCTTTCTTGTTGAAAGTGGAATAATACCACTATAATAGTCTAGAGTGGAAATGGTCTCTCTTAGCTTCAGAGAAAGGCAAGGGCAAACCCCCAATGAACAAAGGTTTGCCTTAGGATCGCCGTAAATCAGAAATGACTTGAAGGAACAGAACAACAACAACAATGGCGGCAACAACAACAATCTATTTTAACTGTTGTGATTCTGTCTTAGGGAATCCTGAGATTTGCAGTTGGGGGCATCCAGAAATCTCTGCCAAAGCACTCTAGTGCCTCACAAGAGTAGAAGAGCCCTAGTCCTAGAATTTCAAAGGACAGAACCATGGCAGCTGCATATCCGTTCATACTACAGAACTATAGCTCCAGAATTATGTAGTATGAATCAATATGCCGGGGCTGTGAGCCTGTAGCCCTCTTACTATTCTCGTCATCCCTCAGCATGGGCCATACCAGCTGGGGCCGATGTGAACTAAAGCCCAACTGCACCTGGACAGCAACAGTTCCCTTGCTCTTCTATGTATTTTCCAGCAGCACAAATATGGTTCTTAAAGAGAGATTACAGGAAGCTGAACCAATGCTGGTTTATTATTTTTGGATATTTTATGCTTATTTTATGTTGTCTGCTGTTCTGCTTTCCTTAGTGAATGAAACAAAGGACTGGTTTATTTAAAAAAAAATTAAATACATGTCAAAGCACTTCACAAGCTTTAATCATACTATTTAGCTGTATTGTATGAAAATTGCTTTATATTTATCTTCCAGAAAAGAGAAAGAAGGAAGAAACTTCACACGTGTCGTTGTTGTTGTTGTTGTTGTCGTGTGCCTTCAAGTCATTTCTAACTTATGGCAACACTAAAGCAAATTTATCACAAATTTATTTTCCTGTTCAGAGAGGGGTTTGCCTTTGCCTTCCTCTAAGGTTGAGAGAGTATGACTTGCCCAAGGTCACCCAGTGGGTTTCCATGGCTGAGCAGAGATACAAACCCTGGTCTCCAGAGTTATATTCCAACTCTCAATCACTATACCATGCAGCCACACACATGGAAAGAATTCAATCAAAGACCCTCAGCATGTCCAAACAATGCTTGGAATAGGTCCTCTCAGCTTAAAGGTTTTCATACATCTTTGCTCAATACAGGCTTTTGCAAATTATGCAACAATCATCTCAGTTCTCTCATACTATATTATACCCCATTTTTCCACTGGTATCAGTACAAATTCCCAAAAGGCAGAAACCAGTTTCCCACATAGTCTTGTTGTTTTGTTGATGCTTCACTTCCATCACTCACATGAAAACCCATAAAACAGTGCAGTTGCCCCACACTGTGTTTTCTGCATCGCCAATAAGTGAGGTACTTTTTGCTTATGCAGGAACTGTATCTTGTTCCTTAAACTAGTAATTAGCAATCACAAACCTTTAATTGTCACACTGTTGTGTTAAATAAAGCACACAGTATCAAGTCTCTCTGTATGTTCACAGATGTTTTACTTCTCAGTTCTTCTAACTCTTTTCAAGGAACTGTAAAGACCAAATCTTTCTTCTATAGGATTATTTTATGTGTGTGTATGGTGGGGAGTACTTTGTGAGACAGCATAAAAATCATCACAATTGCACAGTTCCACAGTAATTTGACTAATCAAAGCCATATAATGTTACCATTGTGACTAAAGTAGTCCTGCTCATTAGCCCATTACAAAAGAATTACTGTAAATTCAGCCTACGTGCAGCATCACTTCCTGTGCAAACAAACATAGATAATACAACAAGCTTGAAACCTTTCCAAGCTGGCAAACTGGCAACACAAATTATGCAGAGAAACAGAACGCTTTCACTAGGTTCAATAGAGCTTGGAGCACAAGAATGATTAAATGTTTCGGTACAAAAGTACACATCACAATAATGAATCAGACTAAAAATTTCCAAGAAGGGACTCGACTGCACCAGCTGGCTTTTTCCAACAGCAGAGTTATAATGTAGAATGATGACATTCTAAATAGCCTTGTTTCCAACTTCTATGCAATCTGTCTAAACGATGCCTTTAGAAAGAGAGGTGGGAAGAGGGAAGGAGGCAGACCATAACTGAAAAGGAATTCTCTTAACATATAACTGCAAATGGTTTTGCTTTCTGTATTTTGAGCCAGGGAATCATGATGTGATACCGTTTTACAATATATTTAAATATTTATTACCTTAACATAAGCAGAATTTGGTCTACCAGTTCAAGACAGTACCTATAACCAATTTTTTTACTTACAAATAAACCATGCATTTCAGGTGGAACATATATTTTAGGTAAAACATTCAGGCATGAAGCAATGGGTGACAGTTAACTCATGCCCAGTTCCACGTGCTTAAGCCAACTAAGTTCAATTAGTGATAGCAGAATAGCATACAGATTCAGGATTCCTGAATGAAATGAAGGGGGACGAGTATCCCTCCAATATTCATTTAGTCATTAGCAGCTCATTGTTCTTTCATTTCCTCATGTACTGGCATGAGTTCAAGCAGGAACAGAGCCAAGAAAGTATTCAAAAACATTCTATCCACAACAGTGATACTATTATGTTCTGCATTATACAGAGCAGCTGAGAGGATCAAGAACCCAGGGTAAAATAAAATATTTTTCCTTTAGCTAATGCACTACAATCCTCATAAGTATCTATGCAGCATGTGCATGGGACATTTTAAATCATTCCTTCAAAAAAAAAAAAAAGATAAACATCTCTTTGAAGTATTATTCAAGTTGAATTACAGCATGAATACAATTGTACAACACATGCACTTTTTTCTTCTGTTCTTACTTCTTCTTCTACTCTGCTTCTCTCTTCCTATCTCTCTAACATACAACCCTTTAAAGCAACTGATCAAAATAATACTGATCAGTTACACAAAGATCTAAAGCTTAGATTCTATGCAATTTAGGCATTTGCCTGTATGGTCCCCATTCAAATTGTTTGTTTGTGTGTGTGTGCGTGTGCGCGCGCTTGTGCATGCACGCGTGTATGTATGCACGTACACACGTGAGTGCATGCGTGTGTGTTGTTACATGGACTTTTATTACCAAAGGCAAGATTAAAAATTAAGAGCATAAGCTTTTCTGAAGTGTCACCTTGTCTGAAGAACTCTTGTTTTCCTGGAAGGCTTCCCAGGCCTCACAACTCTCACAAAAAAATTTATCAGCTCAACTTTTTTTTAACCAGGATGTTAAATAAAAATTTTGATAGATAAAAATGACAATGGAGTAATAATTTTATATAATGTCCTGTGAGTTGCCAAGTAGAACTTTCAAGTATGAAATTATGCTGAATTTTAGAAAAATTAACACTTTCACTAAACTTAATACAAAAATACTTTTGGAGAAAAAGTCAAATGGTTCCAGTTTAAATAGGTTGTAACGTGTCCCTATTCAAATCAAATATCTGTGTTTGGTCTCATTATTCCCATAACGGGTCAGCAATCACACTTTCACTAAACTTAATACAAGTATTCTTTTGTGAGAAAAAGCCTACTTTGAACATAACTATAAGCAACGTTCAGAGCTTAGCAGTCTCCACGTTAATCTCTCACCATTAACAGAAAGTCATTGAGTGGACTCACTGTGGACATATATACTCTTGGGGTTAAATTCAATTGCTAGTCCCAACCACAATAGATTGACTCAACTTTTGAATGATACATCAACACTTCTGTAAATTAAATTAATGCAATGAGCCTCCTTTAGTTCAGAAAAGCAATTGGTTTTAGGCCTTAACAATTATTTTATGCTTTTATATACTTTAAGAAAAAGAAAAATGTCAGCAACTAAACTTCTGTCCTGAGAAAAGACAGAAACATCCTCCAACTGTCCTGGTTTGGGAGGCACAGTCCCAACTAACCCTCTGTTGTCCCATTTTTTTGGCTGCTTTCTAAAAAAAAAGGATCCCAGTTTTTCTCTTCCTTCATCCATGGGTAGTAGAAAGTGGTTGCTGAACAGTTTCTGCGACTTGTGCCATCACCCTAATGTGTTCTTGTAAATCTGTTGAATTTGGTATCCTTGCCTTCCTGAAAAGCTAGCTTTCCTGGTCATTATCTGGAATACAGGCGTTTTACCTGGAATTGGTACAAAATGGTTTCTATGGAATTTTTTGTGGTTAGCAGCATCTCTTTCATCTAATTTTGTGTGGCTGTAGAATCTGGTGGGCATGACCCCTTCACTTCAATATGAGGCTGTAAGACAGCTTGACCTGGGGCCACTAAAGAAAGATAATGTTAAATAAGACTTGTTAATCTTTAGGCCAACACAAGATTTTTTTCCCCCTCACTTTCCTGCAACAGGCTAACATACCCAATTCCCTGAAAAGTTTGAAAGGTGTTCTTTTTTGTAAGAATGTGTACACATACATACACACACATACGGGGGGGGGGAGAGAAAGAGAGAGAGATTCAGTCTAGTGTGACAAACCTCTGTTTCTCCATTAACAACACCCTCCTATATTTTATTTCCACTTTTTAAAATTAATCTCTGTAGTCTCATAGCCACCCCCAGCCACCTAACAGCTGCTGTTTTGTTTCCCTGCTAAAGACTTCACTGCAGTAGGGAACGGAATGGAATCCTAATAAATACAAATAAAGAACTCATGTTTACCTTACTTTAACAACCTATTTAACTTAGAGGCTCTTATGTCTGCATAAAGGGTTCAAAAAAGCCACAGCATATACGCAAACAAGAAAGTGTAGAATTAGCCATTTCAAAAAAAGAACTTATTATTTGAAACTACTTAGAAGAAAACTTTGGCCATTTCCATATGGCATCACTGTCCCATGATGGGGAAACACACTCGCAACTGTCCACGAGTTATGCTTATGCACGTAATCGCAATTCCGCAGCCAGCACATCCCCACCAGTTGTGATCGCAGGATATTCACTTAATGGAAAAAATCTGTTAAGCGCCCGCAATCACACAACACTCCCATCAATGCCAGCCATGTGGAACAGGCAGAAGTGCGATCTATGTGCTTCCTTCCCCAGTGCAGCATGGGACAGAGGCTGGCTGCATTGCAAAAGGAAGGAGTGTGTTGCTCATGCTCCCATCTGCAGGCAGTCAGCCAGATGTGGAAGAGAGCATTCACATCACACTCCCTTTCTGGCAAAGGCACTACTAGGATGAAACTGCAACCACAATGGGCATTGGTAAGGTACAGAAATGGCCTAAGACACAGAGAAAGCATTTACCTGACCTCAATGAGCTTCCACCTACCTACCTACCTATTCATCTATCTATCTATCTATCTATCTATCTATCTATCTATCTATCTGGTTTCCATCTTTCCACTTGGGAGCACGCAGTTCAGTTTCTGAGAAGCTTGAGGAAAATAAAATACAACTTGTATTTTTGTGGAAACCATGAAATGACTGCAAAATCTTTGCACTCTATGCTGGTATGCTAATAGCTCTGTAACACAACACCTCTGCCCTTTGCAAAAAGATTATGGCCCTTTCTGTAACCTACCTTTTTGTGGGGCTGGGGTGCGGGGATCACGCAAGCAGCCTCTAGCGAGAGGCTCTCATGTCCCAGTTCCTTCAGCTCCGCAGCTGCTGCCTGCTTGCGTGAGAGCCCCTCCTCTTCCTTCCAGGCTGCACTGGGGCAGGAAGCATAAGCGCCGCAGCTCCAGAGCTCTGCACACACGGCAAGTGCACGCAGAACCCCGGAGCAATGCACGATCATGCACCATTTTCAGCTCGCAGCCGAAAATGAAATAGTGCATGATTGGCACCTGCCAGGCCCTGGAGCGTCATGCGATTGTGAGTGCATCATGTGGACCGCTCCTCACAGTCATGCGACGCTCCAGGGGCCCCTTCGCATGGCAAATGCCATGCAAAAAGGGCCCATGTTTCCCCGTCTCCAAATCGCTACTTCATCCAGGCATGATGTTATGATAGCTAATGAAACAGCAAGCTCATTTCTCTCAATCCTATAGAATTCTCCAGGTTTGCAATCTATCTCTGCTTCCAGATGGGCTAGACACCTTTATAAAAACAATGAAAGCTTTGAATCCGGGTCAGCTAATGATCCCAATGGGCCCCAGGCAAAATGCCTAGAAACCAGATTTAATGCAGCTAAATCTAATCCATTCATACGGCAACCCTAGGATTCATGCTAGTGTGACACAACTAGATCCAGGGTTATGAATGCAACATTCATTTTTATTACTTGTAACCTAGTATCATTCTATATGTATCTTCTATTTTGTTATGCACTGCAATGTAAAATTTGTATTTTTTCCTAGAACAAAACAAATTGACCATATAAATATCTTATATTTAAAAGTACAGCTCATTCAGACAATAATTGACCTTCATATTTTTTAAAATTTTGTTACAAATGAAGCTACACCCAGCTGACCTCCAGGAAAGGCAAAAAGATAAAGCTGAAAACAACACAAACCATCAACTGTATTGAGAAACAACATAATACTCGTAGTAAAAAATATTATAGTAAAAACAGCACATTTTGAAATCAGTCTTAAGCAGACAAATAAAATATTCAGAGAAGAAATGGCAGAAATATGACAAAACATTTATTATTAATTCTGTTTCATGAAATTCTGTACAATTAGCGTTCTTTCCTGAGCTTCTGTTATCAGCAATTTCTGCTTCTTCTGATATTACCACTTTTATCATTTAAATATTGATGGTTTCTTTGCCTTTTCATATGTTTTTAATTCAGAGTATTTACAAATACAGACTTGATGCTTTCACATACTGTAAAAGATAGAAGGGCACAAATATCCTAAGGGCATCAGATTCTCTCTGATTTTGAAAGTTAAGCAGGGCCAGCCTTGGATGGGAATCAGCAATGAATACCAGGTGATGTAGACTGTATTTCAGAAGATGGAACTGGCAAAATCACTACTGAGTATTCCCTACCTAAGAAAAACCTATAAAATTTGTGGGATTGTCATTTGTTAACAGTTGACTTGAAGGAATATACGCACAGAGAAGTATTCATGCAGCAGCAAAGAAGTAAGATGACCCAAAAGTCTTCCTCTGTGTTTGACAGAATCCTAGACTGTATTCCTGAACCAAGTATCTTAAGAGGCTGTGTTGATTTGGGCTAGATTCGCCCCAGGACTCAGCAAGAGATTTGCCCATAAGGCAAGACTAAAATAAGCCAGTGATATAAAATATTATTTTATTCACAAATAACAAAATTTCCCACTTTTGCTTGGGTTAAATTTCCCTCACCGGATGCTGCCTATGCCACATAACCAGCATTTTAATGCTGGCCATCTCAAACAGGCTCTCCAAATTTAGTGTAAATCCATCCAGGGATATTCTTTAAAAAATATATATATACAAATTTACATAGACATAAAAAAATCAGTAAACACAAAAAGAAAGGTGGCAAGATTTGGAAAGTATCCTGGCACCATATCTGTATATATTAAATATAAAAGTATAGTTTATTCAGACAGTAATTTCAAATTTACTACATGAATTGACTCTTACATTTTTTTGTACAAATGGGTAACCGATTTTTAAATGACCAAGAGAATATCATCATTGTCAAGAAAATTAGTGGGATGCCTCCAATCCTCCAGTGGATTTTACATATGAGCCTAAAATCCAGCAACCCCAAATATAACTTGAAAATTTTCTTGAACTCCATCAAGCCATATTTCCATGATGCTCTAATAATCACACACATAGACATGAACTTTGTATATAGATAGACAGACAGACAGACGGACGGACGGACGGAGGGAGGGAGGGAGGGAGGGAGGGAGGGATGTGGCAGTTGTTTTATAGCAAAGGAAGCTCATTCTTGTGACTAACATGGAAGGCTAAGTCCACGGATGAATGTGCCCTAGGGGCCTGGAGGTCACCTCTTATCATCCCCAGCCTGAAAAATATGGAAGACAAAAAGTCTTCAAAGCTCACCTAATATGAAAAATGTTCAGATGCAAGGAAACAAAGAATATTTCATGCGCAGGTCTTCCATGTCTATTATAAGTTGTCTGTGAACAACTCATATAGTCAGCTTTTACATACATACTTCTCCCATCTCTGCAATCACTTCAGGTATTCTGTGCTCTGCAACATTTAAAAGTTCCTTTTCAATATCAAGTTTAAGGCCATTTCCACACTACACTGTTATAGTGCTATTATTCCAGTTCTGGGGCCAAAGTGTCTCTGGCTGAGAATTCTAAATGACCCTCCCTAAATTGAAAATCCCAGAATTCCATAGGATGTTGAAAGTGCAATAATAGCACTATAACAGTGTAGTGTGGAAATGGCCTAGGTGTGGTTACAAATACTTTAGGTAGAATAAAAGATGAAGAACTAATAGATTAATACCTTGTCTTAAATCTTTTATTAATCATTTTAAAATAAAATATTTCATTAACATTTTCCCCATTTTTTTAGGGGAAAACTTCTACATGTCCCCATATGTTACATCCAAACTAAAAAAGATGAATAAGGGAAATCTACTTCATTGTCATTGTCATCTCATCTGGAAAGATGACAGAAGATAACAAGTCTTGGTGTAATAAATGACCACAACTTCATTGCGTAACAAAAATCTGCAACACAGCAGCGAGACAGGACATCTGGGCACTTCATTCCAGGAGGTTCAGCTAAGCTAAGCCCCCCTTAGGGGTAACTGTCTGGCTCTGAATTGTCCCTACAATTTCTCATCACCTCTTTCCCATGGAGGGAAAGCAGTTGGGCTCCCAAGTGAGCCCCACAGGTACTACTGGTGAGCACTCCTGAAGAGGAGTTTATCATGCACCAGTGTGTATGGCTGTGTGATTGTGGAAAGTGGGTACAGAAGGGAAAAGAAGATAAAGGAAGACTTGCTTGGCAAAGCTTGCTTGGATTAGCCCAGGGCACAGACAACCAGGCCTGCTTTCTTTTTCCCTCACTAGAGAAGCAGCGCCCCTTTTAATATTATCATCATAACCCGGCTCTCTCCCCACACTTAATCACACCCTGTTTTCCCTAAAACCCCCAACCTTTGTGGATAAAAGGCAAAACTTCCTAATGGTTATTCCAAAAAGGAATGGATAACCTGCGGTAGTGTGATGCTGAAATAAAACTGAAGAAAACATTATACCGAGGCTGTAGAAAAATAGAATAAAATCTTTATTAAAAGAACCAACAAGAGAAAGAGCATTGAGGATTCAGAATATTCAAACAAAATAACTTTCTCACAGTTATTTAACTATATTTTTCAAACACCTCAGTGTTTCCTGAACAGGGCTTTCACTCACACACCCCTTTGGCTCTCCCAGCACAAAGGTCTGTTTCCCCTCTCTGACTCCTTTCAGAGGTGGCTTGGTTACTTCTCTGTCCCACACTTAGGCCTCTGAGAAGCTAACCCTCTTTCAGAAAACTCTCTTCTGGTTTACTGCACACTCTGATTCCATGAAACTCACCAAAAGAATAATAATTCTAACCCACATTCCCAGTATATATATGATACCTGATATCAATCCCACCCAACCTCTCCCTCTGTCTATGACTGGGTTCTTCAGTCAGAAAGCCAACCTTCTGGTACTCGGCCCTTCTGCTAGCCACACCCCCAGGCTTTGTCACAGGGTTCCAACCCCCAGCTTCCAATTTCACTTCCACCCTCAAGCTGAACAGCAATGAGAAGCATGTGGATAAAATTCCTTCACTTAACGGTGAAGGATACAAGGATACAAGAAAACTACCTGAGTGCTCCCCAGCCAACTGTGACAGAATAAACACTAAATAATAGAAAACAACTGGGAATTAAATTCTATACAGCATGGAGAAAGCAAAAAGGCTGTGTCTAAGGCCAAAGAGGGCAGAACAAAATAATTCTACTAAGCCTCCAAAGGCAAATGGTAAAGCCCTTGATGTATTGCAGTGGTGGGGCACCTGAAAAGAGAGGCAAGAGCCTGGGCTTTGTATCTATGATTGATGCAACAGTAATGACATCTTTGGGATGTTTCCCTTTGCCACCTTCCAGCCAATAGGTGGGGAGTGTAAAAACACTGTGCACTAATGCTGAAATAATATAATCACTCTCATTTACCCTTAAAATGTTCCACTAAAAGTCAAGTTTATCACATGAAACTTCTGATTGCCTGAATATTTTATGCACTTTCCAGATTACTTCTTTCAAAATAGGTGATGCTTTCTCATTATAATTCCTTATGGTACAAACAAACAAACAAATAAATAAATGTACCACTAATCAGTCTCACAAATCTTTTCCAAAGTACTCTACTTTTGTGAAATCTCTGTTGGGAAACACAGTACATATATACCGAACAGAACAAAACATCACTTATAGGGGCATCTTTCTAATGTGAATCAATGTCATCCCCTGGGGGAATTCAACCTCACAATCTAGTGCCAAAGAGCAGACAGAATAAGTAATATTGCTATGTGTATTGAGTATAATTGACCTACTGTTTTAGCTCCGTAGTATTTTGGAATTTATTCTAGGCTTTTGTCACATCATCCATCACAGAAGGCTAACCAAATATCATGCTTCAGGGCACAAAGCTGATCACCTCTGAGAGATGAAGGGAAATGTTTTCCCCCATGTAACTATAGTGCACAAATCCAAATCAGGCATACCTCAGGGAGAAGACATGGGAGAGCAGCATAAAAGCAAATTAACGGATTTTTACTGTTTCCAATTCTTTTCTTACAGGCCTTATGTCTTTTCTTCTAGAAGTGAAGTGTACCCCATAAACATATGAATTCACTGCAAGAGGCATTTTGATAATACTTAAACTGTTCCTATTGCTCTCACTGTATTTTTCTCTTGCAAGTTCCAAATTAACACGTATGTAGCTGTCACCCCTGTTGATTTTCTTTAAGAAGGAATACAAGAAACAGAGAGAAGATTTAAAATTCCTGCTCTTCTAAGATACAGGGCACTGATAATTTTTCACAGTGAAAGAGAAATCTAGCTGGGAACCATACTCCTTTCGTGCATGTATTGACTTATGAACAATAACCACAGTCTCATGAAAAGAGGGTTATAATTAACACCAAATGGGAGCTAGGTCAGATGGACAAGGTTTATGTCTCACATATATCATTTTTAGAATTTGCTACATCTATTGTTGGTCTTGCTCTTAAAGACATCTGTGAATAATAGGTAAATTGAGAAAAATCACTTATGTTTCTAAGCTATACATGCACACATAACACACACAAAGAAGTTCAGTTTGTTTTGATCTGCAGCTAAGGGGATAGAGATAATGGTGCTGTTCACATAATGACTGCAGTTACAACATGATAGCCTGTTCTTTAAGACAGCCCCTGTCAATGAGGTGTAAAAAAACCATAGAAAGAGGCTGAAATAAATGATAATCCCTAAATTCCTAGCACTGTAGCAACTAAAAACTTCTGTGAAGCATTTAGAAATATGGTACAACCATCCATGCAAAGTGTTTGTGTAGGGCAACATTACCAAAGAATGTGAACACAGTGTACATAACAATCTTAGTGTCTCACTTTGCAAGACGACAGAATCCCAATCCATGGCTACTATCCATGTCTATACAATGAAGAACAGGCAGAATAATAGTTTGTGGGTACTTATTTACCTAGGACTTGTATTTCTGGTATACAGACTGTTTAAATCTGATACAGCCAGCAAATGCTACTCTGCAATCATTTTCTACTGATATTCCCAAGCTAAATGATATCAGCAGAAATCCTTCAACACAATGCATTTGAAATCACCTTATGGGCCTCAAATTCCTGGAAACAGACAAGTTCTTTCACAAGGAATATCACCACAGAAATGTTCCACTTTGCTCTCTTTACCTTTCAAACCAACTTCAATGTCTGACTAGCAAAACAAAAGATAGATGGCATTAGGAACTAAAACATACAAACACTCAATGTTTGGGCCATACCTAAAAAGCAGCTCTCAGTGTTCTCAGTTGATTGCAAAAGTTAGGCTTTCAAGATTGCCTGAACGGATTTGTCAAAATGCTGGAATACTTCACAGTTCACCATAACAGCCATGTTGATCTCACAACCTACAGCAGTCACAAATTATCTGCCACATAAGCTGCTGATATGGACCAACAGGGTTCAAATAATGCCACACATTTGATGCACAAAGGATCAAGAGTGATGAAATCCTTCATTCAAACTGGCCATATTTTATTTATATTTTTATATACAGTACTCTTTTGAAAGTATGAAAAATTAATGTCAAAGAAAGCAGAGTAGCAAACATGGTAGCTGAAAACTCTAAACTCCTTCATAAGGTGAAAATGCATATATTGCCTATAATACTCTGTCATAATTTTCCATAACCATGAGCACAGATAGATTTGATGTAATTAAATGCAATTATATATCTAATTTAATACAATCTTATGTACATATGCTTGTACTTCAACAAAAAGAGTATCAGCGGTTTGAACAAACAGCACTAGATGAAAGTAGAAACTGAGAAATAATACTTCATGTGAAGGGTAAAACAGATGTACATATGATTACTGGTATATCACTACTGTCACATAACATGGGTACTCCCAACATACATAGTATGGGTGGCCTAACCTGCAAGAAATTGCAGTGTTTTACCTTCCATGGAAGGAACTAAATTCTGACTTCCATTGACTACAGCCATTTCTGCACCTTACTCTTTTCTGACATCATCCTGGCATCATCCTGCCAACACCTTTGCTGGGATGGGAGTGTGCTCCCAATGCTCCCCTCCACACCCAGCCAGCCGTCTACAGATAGGAGTGCAAGCAACACACGCCTTCCTTCTGCAGTGCAGCTGGCCTCTTTCCTGTGCTGCACTGGGGAAGGAAGCACCTACATCACGCTTCCACCTGTTCCTTGTGGCTGCTGGTGAAGGGACTGTCATGTGATCACAGGCCATTAATGTTTTTTTCCCCATTAATGGAATATCCCATGATTGCAACAGGTAGGGATGCGTTGGCAGCAGGACCACAATGACATTGTGCAAAAGCATGATTTGCGGACCACCAGCAATGCATCCCCATCGTGAGACAGCAACACACATGGAAATGGCCTTCTAGTATACAGACATCTTAAAGTTCTGTAGTTAAGGAAATGAATGGAAACAGCCCAAATGCATAATTCACCTCTAATAAGAAAAAAAGATTCCTGACAGCAAATTGTGTTCAAGTCTTATTAAACCTGTAATTTATATGAAAAACAGGCTGGTATTTCGCAAAGTAAAGAAAAACTGAGGGAAACTGATATGCTTCCCTAAGCAGTGCAGCTGCACTCAATTAAATCTATCTATTTTGAGAATTGTTTGTACCAGCCGCCAATGGTGGTATAAACTTCAGGATTTGGCAAGAAAATGTGTTCCCCTAAATTGAAAGGGGTTTGGGGCTTGTGTGTTATTTGATAGAGCAGCTGCATTACTGGAGGGAAATTATCAAAGGAAAAGCACCAGAATAAAGGAATATATTTAAATATTTTAAAACTAGTATTAACAACAAGGAAAACATTAACATAACTTGATAGACACCTGTGTGGCCTCAAGAATAACCTTGTCTTTCAAGAGTGGTTTCTGGCCCTGCTCTTTCAGGTTTAGAAATCCCATTGGGGGGGAGGGGAGACTTGCAATACAAAAATTATAATTTTGCTTTTTTTCCCCCCCACAACACGCATTGACTCAGGAAATATACCATTCTGAGCAACGCAGAAAAATATTTATAATAAAATATCTTCCATTAAATTAGACATACAAAAACACACATACCATGAAATGAATAGTTGAATTTGTCATGCATATGAATGATGAAAATAAGTGTTTTGTCACAATACCATGAATATATCAGCATTCACTTTTTAAATAAGTTTACTATATCCACACTCCACCCACTCAAATTAAACTGTTCGAATACAAGTACTTCCCACATATGTGGTGCTTTAAAATTGTCTCTACGCTGCATCTGCTATCACATGTCAGGTAATATGGAAATTCCCACTGTAGAAATGAGTCACCGGCCCTTTCTGGACAACGTTGATGTCTCGTTTGTGCCACAGGATGGCAGTAGTCAGCAGGTCGTGCTTCTGCATGATGTGATAGCCGTCCCACTGCCATCCTGTTGTGGAGCGTCATGCTTGTGCAGTTTTCACAAAATGGAAAAAATCCACTTCCCATCTGCGATTGTGTGGCGCTCCTGTCACTTCTGGCCATGTGGAAGCTGCAGAAGCACATTGGCGACACTTCCTTATGTAGTGTAGCAATGTAAAAGGCCCGGCTGTGCTGTGGAAGGAAGACGTGGCGCCACTGCGTTCTCTTCCACATGGACCAAGTGGGTGAAGTGAGGAGTGTTGCTGATGTCTGCAGCAGATCTGCAGCAAGACAATGTGGAAGAGTGCTGTCATGCAGAAATGGCCATCTTCTATTATGTACCCGAATTCAGGATGGGGCAACTGTGCAAGGTGGGAGTGCAATTCCCCCCCTCCCCCAAGCAGGCCACACCATCCCATTTCTGATGCCCCAGAAGCAACATTGTGTCATTTCTGGCTGCTATTTGGTCAATATTTGATGGCTGATTCCAAACCTTTTTGGAAAATTTGAAGAGTCAGGGGGAAATAAATCACTACATTTGCAGCCAGTTTTAAGTTCTTTTGTCCAGTTCTAGTGGGGGAAAAACACTTGAAATCAGCAGGAAAAGACTTGTAGGTCTTTGGACATCTAGAAGGGACTTGAGAGGCTACACAAGTAAGGCTTAATGGATTCATGCATGTTGCACTTTCCTCACCCCTACCTGACAAACTACATTATATTGGAATATACAAGAATCCACTCTCCATGTTAACTCTCAGGAGAAGCAGCAACAATGACATGTGAACTCTAAATCACTGTTGTCTAACAAGGCCAGCACAAAGAATTCAGCCTAAACGTTTGTATGACATAAAGGGCAGGAAAAGATATCCAGACTAACTTCTCTTCAGGCTGCAGAAGGCAACTTTTGGGATATGTTTCACTGCCTCCAGTTTGAGGTTAATCAGAGTAAGCACCTTCCACTTAACATCACCAAAAGACTTTCCACTGCCTATCACTACCCTTGATACAAGGTAACAGAAACAAGGCAGTGAGGGCAAGTAATTGTAGAACTGCCCTTCCCAGCAATCACAGAAAACAAATAACAGTACAGATTTCCCCAACACAATAAGATGCATGGTGTGTCTTTAGATTATGGTAGAAAAAGACAAGAGGAGGTATAAAGGCCTTCTGTTTGTCCAGTGTCATAAAGAAGTCATAGCCATGCTGTATGAGGAACGGCTTAGGGAGCTGGATATGTTTACTCTGCAGAAGAGAAGGTTAAAGGGGACATGACAACCATGTTAAATATTTGAAGGGATGTTGATGACTTCCGGTCGCATGGCGCACGTGAGAGGTTGCATGGAGTGAGCTCCGCAACTCTGTGCTATCTCCTGCTGGAATCCAGCCGCTTTTTTCCATCAGATAAGTGGCTAGACACCCCCCCCCAGTAAAGGGGGTGTGGAAGATTGCTCGAAGGGGGCTCCGTAACTGGTGCCAAGCTCCTTCTGATAAGAAGGAGCTGGAGGCGTCGGGGGGCCGAAGGGCTACAACGGATCCAGCAGGGACACCGTATTCGCGGCACAAGCGCCGCCGCTGACTTTTTAAAAAAAGAAGACACGATTGGTGACAGTAAGCATCTGATCTAGCTTTTATTCCGTTGATACTACAACAATTTGGAACTAACAGCGGTGAACAGGAGTGGCAATAAGAAGTGACCCAGCAGACTGTGAGTACGAAATGGTGGGTAATTTTTTTTAGAAGACTATAACATCCTGAAGATAGACTGTATACTAAGAATGTAATGGATTTCACTAGCGTTTTTTTTTAAGAAGACATGGTAAACGACATTTCATTAGACTTGTTTTGATTAAAAGAGCATAAGCGGAGAGTTACAGAGACGGGATTGAAGTTTGTGCTTTTTCTGTCTTTGCTTGGTATGAAGAGACTGCACTGAGAATATGGTTATCCTTGGTTCAAACTTAAGTTTTTGCCTTTCAGTTTTTCTTGCCCTCTGCTTTGACTGAACTGACTTGGAATTTTGGAATGTTGGTACATAATTGATCTGTGTTTGTTTGGGACCTTACATCTGTGTTTTCGGGAGTATTGGAGTTAAGACGTGGCCGCCGGATTCTTGTGGATTATAGCACTTTTTTTGTGACGAGACAGGACGTCGGTATTTCCTTTTGGATTTTTTTCCCTTTTGGTCTATTGAACATTGAACACTGAACTCGGAACAATGAACACGGAATATTGAAATTAGGGACTGTGACATTTGGATTGTGGTATGATTTTTAAAATTGCGGACTTCACTTTGTAATTACATTTTTGTTCTTTTTGTCCATTTGGCTTTTGAGAACAATTCGAGGATTTAAAAATATTCATAAGGGAGTGTTTTTTGAGGCTGTGCTGGAAGGACAGGAAAGACAGAGAGACTCTTGCCCCCACGCAGCGGAGCAGCTCAGATTCCTGTTATCAACATTGGAGGAGAAGTTCTCACAGTCAAGGTCTGGGAACAGTTCCAGAAGAGAGAGGAGATACAGCATTCGCTGGGAGGGGGAAGTGAAAGAATAGGGCCTAGGCACAGCTCACTGATTTTATTGAGTGAACTCACTGTATGATTTTATTGAATGAATTTGCTGAATGAATTGAATACAATGTACTAGATTTCAAAATAAGTGGTCTTTCTTAGTTAGCTATACACAATCTTATAGAATAAGTCCATATATCTATATATCCATATATCTATACAAATTGTACATATATAAATTGATACATAAGATATTTGTATAATCTACATATACACAGCTATTTTTATTTTTATTTCACTGGTATAGCGACTGGGTAGTAGTGTTAATCTCAATTTAAAGTAATCAATTCAAGCTAAGGATATATGTGATTGAGTTTTATATGAAATGAATTGGATCTAATGTGAAGGAATTATAGATATAACAATTTGAATTTTATAAGAATTTGAAAATTACAAGGTTATAAATAGTAAGCTTTTTTATGGGGTAACTGTAAAAAACACATGTATAAGGAATTGAATTTTATATTGAACATTGATTAAGCTAAACAATAAGCACTCAGTATTAGGTACCATAAATAATCAAAAATGGACCAAAGGACAAGAAGAGGAGCGGCGGTGGCGGCGACGACAACAACAACTTCCCAGGCAACCAGACGGACATCAGTGGATATACCCCAAAAACCCAAGATTTCATGTTACAGATGATGGAAGAGTTTAAAAGCATGAAAGATGACATAAGAAGTGATATAAAAGAAACAAGGAAAGAGATGAGAGCTGACATGAAACAAGAAGTAGACAAACTGGGGAAGAAATTGGAAAATATAACAAAGGATGTGGCAAAGCTAAAAACAGAAACAAAGGAGATAAAACAACAAGTTAAACAAGTCGAAAAGGAGATGACTGAGATGAAGGGGAAGAAACAAGAAGATGAATTTCAAATTACTCAGCAGGAGTTACGATATCAGGAAAGATGTCTTCGATTTAGAGGTGTTCCAGAGGCTTCAGTAGAGAATTTGTACAAAAAAATTGTACCGGCTTTGGCAGAATTCATTGCTATTGAAGAAGAAAAGATGGAGACATATATCGACAGAATGTTCAGAGTTTCCTCCAGAGTAGCGCGAGAGAAGAAATTACCAAGAGACATTATTATAACTTTCACGAGGACCATGGTTAGAGACAAAATATTACAACAAAGCTACAATGGACTACTGAAGATTGAAGACAAAGATGTCAGAATTTTTAAAGATATACCTTATCAAACCCTAAAGAACAGACAAGAATATAAACCGTTGGCCAACCTTCCGCAAAAGTGCCAGCTAATTATCGATGGGAAAAGGTTGAAGGCTTGTCCTTTACTTATAAACAGCAGAGATATAGGATTAACTCAGTACACAAAGCAAAAGAAATGATGGACAGATTGAAGAAAGACTTACAAAAAGACACCTCTGCAGCAGAGAAAGATCATGAACAGCTACCTCCAGGGGAGGAAAGAGAACAACTACAAGAAGAAGAAGATGACGGAGAACAAGAGGAAGTAATAGAAGCAGCGCAGGGAATTTTGGAATAAGAAGAAGGGGAGGTAGACGGAGATATACTGAAGGAGTAAGCCAAACTTCAGAAATAAAATATTAATATAACCTACAAAATGGATTTGAAGATTTATTCTTGGAACATTAAGGGGTTTAACTCTGAATACAAAGAAGACAAATTTTTCACTATATAGAGAAACAGAATTTAGATATAATATGTCTGCAAGAAGTTCGAATTAGAACTCAAGATTTGAGATATGTCAGGAATTTGAAACTAGGTAGCTGTTTTGCAGCTATGATTGATAAAAAGAAGAGGGGAGTTTTGATATATGTAAATTCAAATTAGGTGCACAGCAAATTTTTCAAGACAGCAATGGTCGCTATATAGGAGCTGAAGTTACTTTGAAACAGGATAAAATATTAATAGTTGGAATATATGCCCCAAATGGAGCTAAAGGTGAATTCTTCCCTACAATACAGGAAGAGGTATTGAGATATCTTAATGAAACAGGAAATTCTAACATTATTGTTTTGGGGGATTTCAATGGAGTAATCAGTCCCCAAGGCGACAGGACAACGCAAAAGTTAATTCCCCGAAACAACGGCAAACTTCCTAAGAGCTTCTTTAATATGATGGACAATCTAAATTTATACGACACTTGGAGATACAAGAACGGGCAATTGGATGGACATACATTTTATTCGGATTGACATAGGTCAATGTCAAGGAAAGATATGATGTTGGTATCCAAACAACTCTTGTTGAAAACTACAGATATGGACATTCTTCCCAATTTATGCTCTGATCATAATCCGATACAATTAAAAATAATGATTAAAGACAGAGAAAGAACATGGAGATTGAATGATGAGATTTGGAATAAGGAGAAGTACATAGCGAAAGCAAAAACAGAGATAATTAACTATTTTAATAAGAACTTGGCGTCGGAGCTGTCGATGAAAACCATTTGGGACACAAGTAAAGCTCTGATGCGTGGTAACTTTATCAGATGGACTGCAGAGGTTAGAAAAGAAAAGAGAAACACTGAGCAGCGAATTTTGGAAAAGATGAAAGAAACTGAATGACAGATGAGACAAAATCCGTCGGATAAACAGATCAGATTACAGATGAAGGTACAGCGAGCTGAATTAAATCAACTTAATTTGGAAGAAATAGAACAACAGATAAGGAGAACGAAATATAATTTCTTTGAACAAGCTAATAAACCTTCAAAACTTTTGGCAGGTTTGCTACGTAAAAGAAGGGCCAGAAATATCATAACCGAGATTAGAACAGGAGAAGAAAGAATTACAAAACAAGAGGGAATAAAACAAGCTTTTTATAATTACTACGTGAAGCTGATGAGTAAGATCTCAAAAGGGAAAAAACAACAAGAAGTGGAAGAATATTTGGAGAAAATGAATAAAATGAGATTTAATGAAGACCAAAGACCAGTCTTGAACAAATCTATTACTATGATGGAAGTAGTTGAGGCTATTAGGAATTTGAAGAACGATAAAGCTCCAGGACCCGACAGCTTTACTGCAAGATATTATAAGATTATGGAACATGAGATTTCAGTACCTTTGCAAAGTACTATAAATGAAATAATAAAGGAAGGAATACCAGATACTTGGAAAGAAGCTAATGTTGTGCTGATTCCGAAAGAAGGAAGAGATCTGACAGATGTAAAGAACTATAGACCAATATCACTTCTGAACACAGACTACAAGATTTTTGCTTCAATTTTAGCAGCAAGGCTTAAAAAAGTGCTGTTAGAGGTAATTGATGAGGACCGGAATGGCTTTCTACCAAAAAGATCTTTGAGAAATAACATCAGAATGGTCTTAAATGTAACTGAATACTATGAAAAGCATAATGAACAGAAAATGGCCATGATATTTGTAGATGCGGAGAAAGCTTTTGACATGATCAGTTGGCCATTCATGAAGACGGCGGTTAAACAGATGCAGGCAGGAGAAAAATTTGTTGCATGGATTGAAGCAATTTATAGCCAACCACAAGCTTGACTGGTCATAAATGGTGAAAGAACACAAACGATAGAACTCCACAGAGGGACGAGACAAGGGTGTCCCTTGTCTCCTCTGCTGTTTATCATGACAATGGAAATACTTAACAATGCTATAAGAGAAGATAAAGAAATAAGAGGAGTCCAAATTAAGAAATATCAATACAAGTTAAAAGCTTTCGCTGGAGATTTGGTCTTCTTATTGGATGACCCAGGGAAATGTATTGAAAAATTGATTACTACAGTTCAAGAATATGGAGAATTCTCTGGTTTTAAAGTTAATAAGGAAAAAACAGTTCTCTTAACTGAAAGAGAAGAGACGGAATTAGTACAAAAAACAGGATTTAATAGAGGACAAAAGGTAAAATATCTAGGTATTTGGATAGCCAAAAGAAACAATGAGTTATTTCAGAATAATTATGGAAAAAAAAATGGAAAGAAAAAGACTTGGAAAGTTGGATGTCCACACGTTTGTCAATGATGGGGAGGATAGCTGCAATAAAGATGAATGTTTTGCCAAAAATGAACTTTTTGTTCCAAAATCTTCCCATAATAATGAACACGAAACCTTTCAGACAATGGAAGAGCGAACTAACCAAGTTTATATGGCAAGGGAAAAAACCTAGGATAAAATGGAATACTATGACAGACCTAAAAAGTAGAGGAGGAATGGGACTACCAGACTTTCAAATATACTATAAGGCAGTGGCTTTTACGTGGATAAAAGACTGGGTAGACCTACAAGATACAAGAATGTTGGCATTGGAGGGAGTAGACCTGAGGATGGGGTGGCATGCTTATATGTTTTACGATAAAGCAAAAATAGATAAAGACTTCACACATCACTATATCAGAAAATCGCTTTTGAAAATTTGGGATGATTATAAAACTAAAAACATACAGCAGCTCCCCACCTGGGTCTCACTGCAAGAGGCTTTTTTTGGCAGATGGACGGATACAGATAAATGGTTGCGATATGATGATATAATTGAGAGATCAACGTCCAACAATCTTAAGATTAAAACAAGAGAAAAACTAGAACAAGAGGGAATAACATTAAGTTGGTTCCCTTACAGACAGTTAGCAGAAAGGTTTCAGATGGATACAAAAACATACAGAATTGAATTAAAAGAGAAAACTGGAGCAATTAAATGGCTGTTAGAAAATCCGACTCATTTACTAGCCCAAAGGCATCAAGAAATACTACACCAGGAGAGGCAAGAAGAAACAGTAAAGGCAACAATGATTTCATGGGCACAAAATATCGGACATTCAATTCAACTAGAGTCTTGGGAGCAGAGCTGGAAAAAAACACAGAAATTTACAGTAGCTCAGAATTTGAAAGAGAACTATTACAAGCTATTTCATAGATGGTACATGACACCAGAAAAATTAAAAAAAGATTTATAATACAGGTACCGGACAATGTTGGAAATGTCAGAATGAGGTCGGTACGATATATCACATGTGGTGGACATGTCCAAAAGCTAAGAAATATTGGACTGGAATACATAACAAAATATGTGCATTAATGAAAGTTCAGTTTGCTAAGATACCAGAATTGTATTTGTTAAATATGACTGCTATATTAGAAGGTACTGGTATAAAGAAGTATTGGAGAATATTACTGTATATGATAACAACAGCTCGTATTGAATATACAAAGTTGTGGAAAACTCAGCAAATACCCACAATAGAACAATGGTGGGATACACTGATTGAAAACAAAAATGCTGACATGGCCTCTCAGAGATTAAACGGGAAATCAGACGATGAGATACAAAAAGAATGGCAAATTGTAATGGGTAATTGCTGGGTACTATCAGATGGAAATCTGTGATTCATGATTTAAGATAAATTATGAGGGGGCTACAGGATATATATCATGAAGCGGAAATACAGAGATGGAAATGCAAGAATCAACAAGTAATATTAGCAGTAAAATGTTGTACAATATTTTAAGCATGTTAAGAAATATTGACAATGAAATCTAGATCAGTGTGGAAGATCAGAAATATTTCAATTAAGCTGACAGTTATAATTGTTTGTTTTATATGTGAATTTGAATAAAATGATTATTAAAAAAAAAATTTGAAGGGATGTCATGTCGAGGGGGGAGTGGGCTTGTTTTCCGCTGCTCCAGAGACTAGGACAAAGAGCAGTGGATTCAACCTGCAGGAAAGGAGATTCTACCTGAACGTCAGGAAGAACTTCCTGATGGTCAGAGCTGTCCAGCAGTGGAATATGCTGCCTCGGAGTGTGATGGAGTCTCCTTCTTTGGAGGTTTTTAAGCAGAGGACGGCCATCTGTTGGGAATGCTTTGATGGGTATTCCTGCATGGCAGAGAGCTGGACTGGATGGCCCCTGTGGTCTCTTCCAACTCTATGATTCTATGATTCTAAGTTTACACCATATTATCATAGTGTGGTATGTTACTAACAGAAAGAAGGAATGACTACTTTATTACTGATAGAACAAACAACAAACTTCATACTCTGTGGTTGCTTACTATTAACAATCTGACAACCTTAGACACCTATTTAACATTTTCCATGAAAACTAGAGCATAGATTATCACATTACATCGTGGACTTTCTACAGATACTTTTGTGTGCATATGTACTAAACAGCAGAGGGCCTATTTGGCTTTCAGCACTGTATACTTGAGGGGAGGAGGGGCTTTGGTAATTTCCACTAATATCCATATATCAAAGCTTGGGGGGGTTGTCACAATAATGATGCTATTATTCACAGCTGATCATTTTCATTGAGAATGGTATGAATTAATAAAAATATGGGAACTAGAATATTTATTCAATGTGGCTGCAATCTACTAGGAATTGATTCAAGAGAAGATTTTCTGAAAACTAGCAGGAGCTGCACAGTGTCTCATCCACATTCCTTTCATGGACATGTGTGGGGAATCTTTTTGAAATTCCAAAAAACTATGGAAGGTCCTTGTCATTTCTAGAATGCTTATAATACATGTTAAACCTCTGGGAATCAGGTGTGGTAAAAATGTAACAAAGTTCCATACTTACAGTCCTGCTTACTGTTAACTAATCAATAATATGGAGATATTTACCTGTGTGTCAGTCTCCGGTGGCTAATGCAAACAGCAGTTTGTTGATCTTGAGCAACGCACACCTTATGACGACTACATTTCATCTTTAAGCATGGATCTTTAGCTGGGTCTAAAGCTAAAAACAATTGTAGAGAATAATATTTTTTTTTTAAAAAAAGAGCTTTTCTACAAATGCATAGCAATTGTTAAATCATCTAAATTTCTACACATAGTAGAATTATGAATTCCTCACTGTGAAGTCTTAAGTGCTTTTTTATGTTAGAAAAATCATTTTTAAAAAAATCTGTGTTCAGATGATTGCTATTATCTAGCATAGTTAGAACCACTGATTTAATGGTGCCTAAGTATGGTTTACCATGTACTGTTGCATCCTAAATACATTCTTGTTCTTCACTTTTTTAGCCTGGACTTTCCTGTCATGATTTCAAGGCTCTTTTGGTAGTATTTCTCTGTATGCCAATTCATAGGAAGATGTATGTATACATCTTCACAGGAAGATGTATGTATGAAGATGTATAAATACAACTATCGTGCAATAGTCTGACAAACTCAGATGTGTCCCTCATCTTGGCCAACACAGGTGGAATCTTGATTAAATGGCAAGCACTAATGTTTCAGTAGGCATGCATTTTGCCATTAAGAATCAGTTCTTGGATTTGCTTAGCTCAATTATATTAACAGAATAGAGGGCTTTATTCATAACACTCTGTTCTAACTATGTCAAAAGCAGCAGATATTTATCACATTATGTGGTCATGATATTGGATTATGTTAATTTCTGAAGTTACTAAATTTATACAGCTTGTACAAAAATTAGTAAATTGTGACTAATACATGAATTGTTTTTGACAAGAAGGAATACTCAGAAGGATGTGCAACATAAAAACTGTAAGATGTTTAGGAAAGTGATTTAATATCTCGAAGAGTTCTGAACCACTAATGGAACTGCTCTTCTACCCATATTTTAAAGACAGCTTTTGGAAATAGAAGCACTGTGTTTAGACTGAATCAGACGGTAACTAGGAGAAGACATCCCCATGAGTTAGGAAAGGCAAGCTAAATGTTATTGTTAAAGAAAAGAATATTTACTGTCCTCCACGAATGCACAGTAGTTTATGGAGGAATTTGTGACCATGATTAGCTTTTTTGCTATATTGGTTGCAATAAAATGGAGATTTTTAAGAGTATTGTTAGTACATTCTTTTACTCTTTTATGATTTTGATCACAGTTTATTTTACTCAGAATTGTGGGTAAAAAATTATTTTGGGAACATTTTCTGATGCTATACTTTTCCATGAAAAAACTTCCACATCATCAAATACCATTTGCATCTATATATTTATCTACATATTTATCTATACTTATCCATAGTTGTCTGAGCTGTTTGATTGAAATCAATTATGCTAGACAGGCTAAAAATGGGATATGAAGTTCTAGTAGTTCGTCTAAGGAGACAAGCACTACAAATCCTAGTACTAAGAAATGAACACTGTACTGAGCTTGTTTCTATTTCACAAAAACTCTTGCTTTTAACACAGTTACAAGTAGTCAAGACAAAATGTGGTATGTTACCTGTGCCCACAGAGTCACATACATATTTTAGTGAAATAAAACATTCAACCTGTTGTACCAAATCAGTTTTTTTTCCCATCGGAAATGGAAATGATGAGTAGTGTGAAGGATGCGTGAGTGAAACTGAATGTTCCACAATAATACCACAGTAAAAGAAGGTGAAACTGTTGATACATATAAAGCATAGCTTCTTTACGTATGTGTCCTTAAAAAATAGTGTTCTTTCAGATATAATCATTTTTTGTTAAATATAAGGGAAATATATGAATTATCACAAATATTTTAAAAAAAATTCCAAATAAAGTTTGTGTATGAAGATAATGTTTACACCAAATGTGCCATATTAACATTTCTCAAAGCACTGGAAAATTTTCCAGTTCTACTTTTTCTGGAAAACCCATACCACTTGTTATCTCCTTTAATCTTTTAGAAAAAGAAAAAATACAAGCTAATGTTAAACTAAAAAGTTAGACCTTAAATACAATTCTGTGAGCTATGAAACATGCCAGATCTGGATGTCCATGAGAAATCAGCAGTTTTTCTGCAACTGTATTTTTTTACTCAAACATTATTTTTCACTAAGCATCATGTTCAGAAGATTGTAGTTGCTGTTTATTATTTCTTTATTGATCAGCCTAAAAGCAGATTTTCAGATATAATCTACATTTTTGAGACACGTCATAATCCAGCATCATAATAACAAACAATATGATCAGTTTTACTAACCAAAGGCCTGTATCACAGGTGCAAATTATGGAGCTCTTCAGCTGTTCATGAACTGCAAGTACTAGCAACTCCAGCAGGACAACCAATGGGAAGGGATGCCAGGAATTATACTCTAGCAACTTTTGGAGTACTGCATAATTCTCCACGCAACTCATGGTCTACATTATGGCAAACTACTAGTCAAGAAGCTTATTTCTTAGAGAATTAATCATGGGGGCTATTGCCTCTATATCTCATGTGAAGGTTTCCCAGAAGCATCTAGTTACCTACCAAAACAGTAAGAATAATGACCTCATTATTCCTTTAGTGTGATACAGCATGGCTCTTATATGTTGATAAGGTCTAGAGCTGGGACCTGTTAGACATGAATAGAGTATATCCATCTTACTTGCTAATTTGTTTTGTACTATAATACTTATGTCCCAAAATATTTCACCCATCAATGTAATACCACAGCAGCATAACAGTTAACAACATTTCATACAAACTATTGCTGCTATAGCACCAAATCTTTTCAGGATTTCTTTAGTTATTCCCTTACTGGAAGAATTCAGATGCTATAAGGAAACAGTAATTTGTATTATTAAACTTTTATAACAAGGCTAGGGAAAGCTGTGGAACTCCAGACATTATTGTTGAACTCTATTTGATGATGAGAACAATAGTTCATCAATATCTGAAGACCCAAAGATTCCTTACTACTGGTATAGCTAGTGGCCTCAGATGTGGGAGATGGAATATAGACAGAAATATACAGCAGGCCCTCCAATTTGCAGGTGATAGGTGCACAGAACCCCTGCAAAAGTAAAAAAACCATGAATAATTCCCTCCAGTGAGCACTCCCCCTTCTCTGGGCTCCCTGCTCAGGAGGGGGGGGGACAAAATCTCCCCCCCACTTTACTCTGCCACCCACCTGGGGTGCAATCATGCCTGCAGTGGCAGGAAGGAGAGCATGGGGGACAAGACCGCCCCCCACTTTACTCTCCCACCTGCCCCGGGCATGATTGCACCCACAGCGGTGAGGAGTAGAGCGAGGGGGAAGAGATTGCCTGCTACTCGCCCCAGTGTGATTGTGCCTGCAGTGGTGGGGAACAGAGGGTGGCAGAGGAGATCACCTCCCCCACTTGCTCTACCACCTGCCCCAGGTGTGATCGCACTCGCAGCTGCAGGGAGGGAAGCACGGCGTAGATTGCCTCCCACTTCGCTCTCCCACCTGCCCTTGGCACAATCGCCAGGAGGAAAGCCTGGGGGACAAGATCTTCTCCCTGAACTAGGGAATGGGAGGGGAACAATGAGGGAGGCAAGACACACCATGAATAATCAAACCTGTGAGTGTCAAACCTGCGAATGTGGAGGGAGAATTGTACTGCTTTTACAAAATTTCAATGGCGGGGCGAGAATGAAAAGTCCTTGTTTACAGAAAATCATCAACTATTCCCAATGTACAGAGATTTGCTTTGCATCAAACACTTTCATTTACAGAAGTATTTATCAATTTAACCAAGAAACAAAAGTGGGTAGATTTTGAATGAGCCAGTGTACTGTAGAGGTTTGAATGTTGGATTAAGACTCTAGAGGACACGCATCTGAATCCCTGATTGACCATAGAAACCCACTGGTAACCCTGGGCAACTCACACTGTCTTAGCCTTAGAGGAAGGCTAATCTCCCCACTAAACAAATGTTTCCAAGAAAACCCCATGGTAGGTTTGCCTTAGAGTTGCCATAAATCAGAAATTACTTGAAGGCACACAACAACAAAAACAGCAACTACAAGATTTTGAATATTTCTGGGTATGAACAGAGGATATAGTCTTCTTTCATACTAATCCAAGATCCCCAGAAAGAGTGAAAACTAAATGCTTAAGTGTGTAATAGTATAAGAGAAGCCACAATACTAACGATAATATCATTAAAGGGCTACATCTATTTCCTCGCATCTAGGGCATTATGAGACAATAATATTGCTTGATTGTCTAATGTAAACCTAAATCCAAATATTGATTCACACTCAAAGTAGTTGTAACAGTCAACAAAAATGGTCCATTTCTATTTGAAACAATGTAGATACATAAAAGATTTGGCATGAGATAGCAATGTAATATCCTCTGCACATTTAGCATCTCAGATTATGAACTCCTACTGCAATTAATCTCCAAATAAAAGAAATTATTTTTTTAAAAATGGATGGCTATGTCTGTGCTCACTAAATCCTTTCAAATTACATGTAATGTATACATCATTTTTCTGAAATGCTCCTCCAACCTTGTTAAGACATAAAGGGAAGAAGAAAATTCTGCTCCTGTTAAAGAAGAACATAATATGTGAAAAGTTAAGATGGGTTCATAGTTTGCCACTTACCGATAGCTAAAATATATGTAACTTTAATTATAACATTAGCCTTTGTTATTATTAAAAATAAAATAGCTTGGGTGTAGGTGAACTGGATTAGGACCATGGCACTGGAGGTGGAGCTTTAATCCTTCGAAATAACTGATACAATTGCAAAGACAGCTTTCCTTGCCATGCACAGAGCCTGCACAGATGGCCCAATTTCAGTTAAATCAGAGTAGGGGCAAAAAGTTAAATTCCCTACTCTTATGCAAGTCCACCCTCCCTCGCTGCAGGTATGCAAGGGCTAATGACATTATGAATACCATACCCAGTCTGACCATTGAAAAGTTATCAATTTGATGAGCATTCCAAAGTATACAGCCAATAAATCTGGCATGTACAGCTTAGCAAAGAGAACTGGCCAGTACCATTTTAGATTGTATAGGGAGTTCTGTCAATCCTTCTTCTTTTGGGTTTCTGAGTTTAAAACAGAAGGTAGACAGAGGCTATCCACAATGTTATATGGTATGTATGTGTCTTCAAGTCACTGTGAACAAACAGCAATCCCATGAATGCCATAGGGTTCTCTTAGGCAATGAATACTCAGAGGTGGTTTTGACAGTTCCTTCCCCCAAAATATAGCCTACAATTCATAGTATTCATTGTCAGTCTCCCACTCAAGTATAAACCAGTGCTTCCAAGTTCAGGCAGGATCTGGTGCATTTAGTGTTTTTATGCCCTTCATATGGCACAATAATGTATAAATTCCTCTTCACATCTATCTATGTAATATAAACAAGCAAATAGTGATGAACTCATCTTTTTATATATATATGGTTAGACATTTGGTGTGAGGGGAAGAAGAGGGACAACAAAATCATATCTTTGTGTGTGGTGTAATATGGAACCAGAATTGTTTGGTTCAGATGTAGCCAGAAACTATGGTTATCTGGCTATGTTTATTAGAATGAGATCATTATGTCAAATAATGCATTGTCAGATTAGAATAAGTATTTCTCACACCTTAGCAAAGAAAATAGTAAAAAAGCCAGTCTTCCTTAATTCTCCTTTGCTATAAATTGTCAAATACCCTGAGATATTACTCCATAATCAGTTCCGACAACAAGTCTTTCTGACCAACTAAGACCCCATTTGGTATTTTCATTGACCATTTATATTTGGTATTTTCATTGACTATTTACAATCTTTAGCTCCCATAAGAAATTGCTGACAAACCACAGTTTAAGACAAGCACACCATCCTGGTTTGTCACTTCTGACATGAGAAATATTATTAGTTCAAAAGAGAAATAGAAGCAGAAGCAGAATCCAGGACTGCGAACAAATGTGAGCAGTCCCAGTAGTCAGATGGCTTGCAGCCACTGACAAAGCTTCCTTTAAAAAAAACTCACTTTACAGATTTCAGAACTGGAAAGAGAAACACTGGGTGATACACTTGCAACATCTGTTGCCATGTCAATTGTCACAGTATGTCCATAGCTTTCTGGAAAAAAAATAAGATGATGATGCCAGCTGTAAGGACCTCACTTTGAGTTTTCTTTGAAGTGCTGGACTGTCCACATTTACCTATGCCTGTTGCTGCCTGCCATTTGGATGTTACCCCTTGGAGGTTTGCAGAGTGAGGAGAACAGAGTTGTGCTGCCCTTCCTGCTACCCCACTCAGCCTCTGACTTTGTGTTTGCCCTGAACAAATACTTCCCTTCTCATTTTTGCAGTGCTGGTAAAGAATGGGGAGGTTGGTGGGGAGGAAGCATAACAAGCCCAAGGCTGATATGTGTAACACTAATCTACAGTTTAATGTTGCATTCGAATGCAATCAGCATATATTGAGAAGGAAGGAAGCTTCAAAAAAGGTTTAGCCCCTGGGCTCCTCAGAGTCTTAAAAACAGCCTTGGGGGCATCCGATAATGCTTATCTTGCCAGCTGAACAATGAGGATGAAGACTGATCCTGAGGTACTGCTTCAGGTGAAGCAGCAAGCAGAGTAGGAAGAGAGGAGAAATGCAGGCAGGCAAAAAACCATCAGAAGTGGAAATACCACTCTTCTGTATTGAATGATAACATAGAAATGAGACATTTTATAGATTTTCTTCTGTCAATGAAGCAGCAGCCAAAGGAAGCTGCTTAATTCCGCACCAGCTCAACAGGATTTAAGCTGGAGAAATTATTTGTCAAGAACAAATACCTCAAAGCATATGATTTAAAAAGATGGCTATGTTACTACCTAAGCCATACGCCACTTGCCTGGAACTATCTGGAAACGCAAATATTAACGTGAAACCAATTGACTGTTTTGCCAGTTTTGAATAACGCACTGAAGCATCCACATACACATTGTCATTTAACAATATGGGACACATGCATTCACATTTTTCCCTATTTGTGTCCTGGAATGGAACCCCCGTATATACGGAGGGTACACTGTACTAGAGGTCTGTGTTATAGATGACTTTACATTGTTTCATTCTGGAGAAATCTTTTAGCAAAGGTAGGAAACCTGTTACATTCAAATTGTTCTATTGTCCATAATAGTCCATAAATTGTCCATAAACCAAGCCACTATGGACCATATTAAGTGAGTATGGGAACTGTACTACAAAATGTCTGGAGAAAACCAGATTGCACAGCCCAGGTTTGATGAAATTTTTTTACACCAAAAAGGCAGACTACCAGTTGCAAGGCTGTGGGGACAATTAAAAGTAGAACATACATACACAGTCCAGCCTTAGTGTTGTTAAAGAAAAGAGTTAGTGAAAAATGCTGATTCAGTTGCGTAGACTTCTAAAGGCTAAGGCTAAGTCTGAGTATTAGGTCCAGCTAGACTCACTGTATCAGTGGAATTTTAACTGTTGACTTACCATTCAGCAATCAACTCAGTGTGTTTATTCTAGCTGGGAATAACAACTGGATTTAGGCCTAAGAGTTATTTTTTTGTTGTTGTTGTTTTAATCACTGCTTTTTAAGCTGTTGAGAAGTCTGCACTCACATTTTGTTGGAAATCTTTTTTTAAAGACTTTATTTCTGAATAGACTTTCACTCAGTATATTGAAATGTATACCTTATGGCACAGCTTTCCAAACTTTTTATGCTGGTGACACACTTTATACATGCATCATTTTGTGACAGAGTAATTCAGTTTTACTAGCAAACTGGAGGTTAAACTAACCCCATTATAAGAGAAACGGACACACACATAAATTTTAATAATGAAACGTATGGGGACACAACATATCTCATGAAAACCTTTCATATATTTTTAAATATATATTATTTATAAATAATAACATACATTTCCAAGATTGTAGGCAACACACCTACACACTTCAGGCAATACACTAACATGTTGCAGCACACCATTTTGAAAGCTCTGCCTTACGGATTAATCTGTCTGAAGTAACAAACTATAAATAGACCCATACTGTGTCAACTGCAAGTCAAGATTTTTATACTTATATGTAAATAGTCTTCTGAAAGCCAGGATGGTTCTTGGTTTGAGCACTGGATTACAACCCTGGAGACCAGGCTTCGATTCTCCACTCAGCCACGGAAACTCACTGGGTGACCTTGGGTGCATCACACACTCTTAGCTCTACAAAACCCCATGATAGGGTCACCTTAGGGTCACTGTCTGTTGGAAGCAACTTGAGGCGCACAACAACAACACAGTCTCCCAGTCAGATTTTAAAGTAGAGTACATGAAGTACAGAGTCTGCCTAAGCCCTTACACTACATCCCCATAGTGCCTCAGAACTTTTTCCTTTTTTAAAGATGGTATCTAAAATGCACTATAGGCAATGCAGAAAGATATTAAATGATTTAACAGTCAGTGGTTAGCATCATATTAACTTAAACTGCTGTCAGTACTTCAATTTTCCTTTATATATACATTTAATAAAATTAATTAAAATCAATTCAAGTACATTTAACAATCCTTTATATATAAGATTATGGCTGAAGTAATTTTGTTAATAATGAATGTGGGAATATTATTAGCTTTTATTTCTTAATTAAAAATAAAAATGAAAAAAATGGGAAAGTATTCTGGTTGTTAAGTAGTTTATTTTTCCTTCTAAATGTCTGCTAAACCTCACACTTCCCCTGTGGCCACACCTCCTGTGTATGAGGCTCTCAAATACTTGTCTGTCCTGAAAAGTGGCCTCCAGCCCAATGAAAGTTGTCTATGCTTCCGTTAGTGTAATAATTATTAGTTGTACCCACAATATTCACTCCCCCCCAGTTATTTTTTGGCAGTAAGGAATAGGAATTGGATGTCAGGAAAAATGTAACATGTTGGAGAATAATATCAGTGACAGTAATGATTAGCAGTTTGCATCTGTTACTTATACTTGGATAAGGAAGTACTGTCTCTTATCTTCATAGGTGGTCACAGCTGGTCCCTCCTCTCATCCATATTTCAGCTTTGGAAGATGTCCTTGCTGTTTGTGGACCAAACAAATCAACAGCAAAGCAAACAGCAAAGGAAGTTTGATGGCCTCTAGCTTGACTCTAGAGTGCCTGAAATGTCACCTAAGCAAGTGCTTTTCAAGCTACCAGATATGGGAGCCGAGCAATTTTTTTTTCTAATACACCAGGGACCCTGGTATCACAGCTGTATCCATTTGTTACCATGGTTTTTCTTCTTTCCTGGAGACTCATCACAGACCTATAGCTGATGGCTGGACTGCAGATCAACACTTTTTGCACCAGTGAGGTAGGCAACAATGTAGGCAATGGAGGTCTGGCTATTGAGCCACCATACTTCCTTCACACCTCACTTTGCTCTGCTGCCGAATAGTTTGGTCTGCAAGCATCAGGAAAATATTTCTGCATTTCTATGAGGCACTGAGCACTTTTTAAAAGCCTAAAATGGGATTGGCAGACATTTTAGCCACCTTTATTACATGAAGGTAAAATGCAACACACACCCTAGGCCACCTCCTCCAACAATGGCTATGAAATCCATGGTTAACTATGAATGCAAGGAGTTACAAAGAATTGAAAAAACTACCTTTTCAAAGTAATATTGAAAGCTTTGCTCCTGTTTCTCCACACTGCAATAGATTCACCACCACATCAAGCTCAGTTCATTTGTGTATTTCTGATCTGACAGAAAACAGTACAGTTGTACCCAGCAACACACTCTCTCTCTTTGTCCAGTGATATATTTGCTTCTCTGAAAAAGATCACCTTAGTTGGCTGCCTGGCTGAGCATGTACAAAAGGTAACTGAACAGAGTTGAAAGATATGTACAGTACCTACATTTCTGTGTTGTTATTTTGCAGTCCTGCCCACTCATTCTTTTACCTTTTAAAAATTTTATTACGCACTCTCCATTTTTCCAAATGCCAGTCAAGGCAACAGTAAAGAGTTTAAAATCCTTTGAACAGTAGGGGTACTTTTAATATTCTTTTTATTTAGAGATATATGAGCACATCCCTCTACAACAGAGTGTTACAATAACCAAGTAAACCACAGATGCAGCATCAGACTCTAACTAGCTATTGCATGGATCCCAACAGGCCACAAAGTTGCCTTCATTCCAGCTAACTCCAGCTAAATCCTCTCAGCTCATTGGTTTCCAGTTTAAAACTAGTGAGCACTCAATCATCAGAATGGCAAAGGGTGGCTTATCAAGCCACCTCTCATTACCTACCGGCTCAAGGGGATATGGGAAGGAGGCTGTCTTTGGGCCCTGATGGCTTCTCCCCATCTAAAGCTGTCCAGCTGGGGTGGAATTAAGCAGTCAGCAGCCTCCTTGGAATACCTAAGGTTGGCATGTGAAGAAAGACACAGATCAGTTACCTGACTGATCCAGGACTAGATGCCATGGTCAGTGGTGAAACAGAGCCAGGGCTCACAGTACCACAATAATATTGAGTTTTGACAATGATGTTATCTATCACCCCTGTTGGGTTTCCCTGTTCCCTCCGAGCTTAGCTGCAATCAAAATAGTAGCTAAAAGAGAAGGATTTTTTTTCCAGCAACAATATTTTATTGTAAATTATGCCTGTTATTACAGCAGAGAATGGTGAGCTGGTTTAGTCTTTGACAATCCATGAAAGGTCTTTACCTGCAGGAGATGAAAAGTGATAGAACTGGTCTGTCAATACAGATCAACACAGCTGCCTGTATTTTGGATTCTTCTTTGAGTTTAGCTATGAGAAATGTTATAATGAGCACCTATACTTCGAAACTGACTACTATACCACTGGCTAGGGTACAGTTATTTGAATGAAATGCAGTTCTATATCCCATCTCACAGTATGCAGAATGCATCTACCAGCAAGTTAAGTTCATTATTTGACATTTCTTGCAGAACTATGTAACATTTAAATTTATAGCCCTTAATTCCATGTGTTCATCCTGGAACAATGGAAACAATTCCACTTCTCCCACTTAAAACTGGAACTGAAGACCATCTATCATTTCCCCAAAATACAGAAAAAAGATTTCTAGCCACTAAGAAACATTCTTACTCTTTAGTAGAAGTCTCTAGTCACCCATTAATTGACAAGTCACAGGCTCACTAACATATCAAAATAGCCAAATGCATAACTGACATGCATTTTTGTTCAGCTAAAACATGATACAACACATGGAGAAATTACTACATATGTATTATCCTACATTCTGAGAATCAAGATATAGGATGATACATGGATAATACATGGCTTATTCTATAAATCAGATGATGAGGTTGTAAATGAGGTTGTAATATGGAATAAGTATCTTAAGAACGCCATAAAGCACATAAATTTACACATCAGATATTCTTGTTGGAGCAAGCTTTTTCAAAATTTTTCAGAATTTCTGAGTTCTGAAAACTTGACTATTAAGTCTAAGAGTGGTATATTAAATCAAAATGACATTTATTTTATCAGGTTCCTTTACTGCTTTGTGTAAGATCCCCAAGGTAAATATTAACAGAGAATAATCTCTCAAAAATATGCTCTGGGATCAATAAATAGATCTTACCTGTATTTCCAAAGAGTTCCTTTCTATCTTTTGTGCCCCATTTTTGTCCTATTTCTGTCTTGCCCCATTTATCTTTCTCAATTCTCCAGTAGCACAGAGCATTACATTTTAACAAAACGTTTGATGGAAACTTCTTTTTTTAAAAAATCTACAAGCATTATCAATGAACATGTGAACCCAAAAGCACTTATCAACTGAATACATGAAAACTATTCTACTAATTTAAAATTTAAAATAAAAATACTTCAGATTCTCCCTCTCTCTCTCTTTCTTTCTTTCTTTCTTTCTTGGCTCTAGAATGTGCATTTATGAATAGATTTAATCAAGTTTAAAATTTTGACATAAGTTATGTCAACATCCTGAACACTTTCACGCAGCTTTGAGATCAACTGGAAAATGTTAGCTTTTTTGCAACATTGTTGGTTTTGGCCCATTTTGCAAGGAACTTAGTGTGAAACCAAGTTTCTTGTAAAGCATGGACTGAAGGTGATACAATTCAAATTGTTGTTCCATTCAGATCAAATCAAAATCATTAATACTAACTTGGATAATGATGAGAGAATATCTTATCTGCTTATTCCTATTCCTATAACAGTGTAACTGTAATGGTGTAACTGTAAAATATATGTGTTGGGTTTGCTAAACCAGTACTGTAATTAACAACGGTGTTAACAATGGTATATGTTCTTTTTAAAGTTGTAAGCTGCTTTGAGTTCTTTCGAGGAAAAAGGCACGATATAAATAAAGATAACAACAACAACAACATTTAGTTCTCAAGGAATGATGTTTTCCAGGATTTGCTTGCCAGGTGTTGCTACTACAAGGCTCAGTAAGCAAACAGCATGGAAAGTAAAACCAGTAGCAGAGAATTAATTGAAAGTTTCATTGTCAATTTTGTACTGCTGAATGTGATTAAATACAAGCTCAAGTCTTTGGAATGACCTTCCTATTGCTGAACTTTTTAACACTATGATAAAAAGATAACAAAAGATGAATAAGTATAAAATATTATAAAATAATAATTAAATGCACACCAGACTAAAAAGTATTCCAGTAATGATTAGTATACTGTTGTTGCTATATGCCTTCAAGGCAAACTTATAACGGGGCTTTCTTGGCAAGATTTGTTCAGATAGTGTGCCTTTGCTTTCTTCTGAAGGTGAGAGAGTGTATGTAATGGATCTCCTCTCCAGGCTGGACTCACAGTTCCAAACCCTTGGGCTCCTGTCACTCACCCCCTTGCCCCTCAAGATTCCTCCCTGGATCTGGTACTTAGGGCTCAATGAGATCCCTATATGGACCAGTTAGTGTGTTGTTCATTGGGTTCGCTGTGGTAAGTGTGACCAGACTCCATCAAAACTTAACAGGAACAGCCAGACACACTTGTAAAAGAAGGAATAAACAAGTAGAAGTTTGTTAATAAACAGTTAGATCAAATATTAACCCCTGAACTATTTAATCATTCACAGCTCCCCAAAATCCTATTCAGTTCTTCCTGGCTGACTGTCCTACCCCTACCTCAATGCCATCCTTCCCCTATCTGCCTTCTGTCAGAGAAAAGCCTCCTTTCTCCTCCACAGGGCCCCCTTCATAGCATTCCGGAGCTGTGGTTGGCTGGCACCAACCAAGCTTGCCAGTGCTTCCCTACACAGTGTGACTTGCTCAAGACCATTCAGTGGATTTCCATGGCCAAGTAGATTTAAAATCCCTATGAGTTGGAGTCCTAGTTCAACACTATTAAACCACTGGCGCTCATGATTAGCCATACATGCTTAATATAAAACTATTAATCAGAAACTTTAAGGCTTTCCTGACTGCCCAAGTCATTTGTGAGAGTTCAAGAATTCTAAGTTTCATACCCAATGTATATATACCACTTGATTATATTGGAGGAGAGGACATTATTGCAGTATCTCTGAACATTCTCACATTCTAGCACTGGAACAGGAAAGAAGAAATATGATAAATCTTGTCAAAGAAGTTCCTGTCAAAGATAAAGAAGCTTTTTGTGCCTACCAGGAAAAATTAAGTGATCTTCATAAGGTCGCTTTCCTGAGGGGCAAGCCACCGTATATCACAGAAGGGCTATTCTATTGTTCTCTCACATCAACTGATATCCAAAGGTATGATGCATCTGAACACTGATGAACCATTGTTTATCATGATAAATACTTCTTGACAGCCTATCTTCATGTATTTGTCTAACCTCTGTTTAAAGCCATCTAAGTTTAAAGCCATCACACTATATTGTAAAGCACCCTACAGTGAAACGTGACAAGTCAGAAGTATTTCCTTGCGTAGAAATCACAGGGTAACCATTCAGCGTAGATTAGATCTGAAGTCACTTTGCATACATTAAATTCAGAAGACAAACTGTATATTCAGCTAACTGGCACATACACAAAAAATCATCTGCATGTCCCAGTACAAGAAGGTCATTCCTCACAGCACAATATTCACTGTCCTAGAGATCACTGATATGGGGCCTGCCCATCTGTTACAGATGGTTAAATAATAATTAGAAGTTAGTTATACATTTAGGGGATCTGGGTCTCACCGACAGGTTCTAACGAGGGAAATGGAACTGATGCATTTCTTCCTCTAACTCTTGCAACACCCTCTTGGTATTGCAAAATGGGCTAAAATCAACAATGCCTTTTGGAAGTTGTACATTATAAAATAGAAAATTCCCACATTATGTTTCCTGTAGAATGTTTTGGTGGTATTATATGTAAGATCTCAGTTTCATTGGAGGGCAAAGTCTTGAAGCTGTAGTAAATCAAAGGCACTGACCTGCGAACAGGCTAGCATAAACCATAACAAAGGGTACAATCGTATACCTGGCAACAATCCCCAATGAACTTATTCAGATTTATTACTCAACAGGCATATCGAAGAATGAAGAAAAAGAAACTGTTTGCAATCAAGTCTTGCTCTAATAGAAATCTCTTGTGCAAAGTGCCTTATACTAAAATGTCAGGAGAACTATGGCAAAAACACACTAGCATTTAAAATTACTGTAATGCACGTTACATAGGGTTGCTTTGGGAAATTGCAGGTTTCAACAGATGCTTGTGACTTAATGAAGAAGAAACACAGATAATACAAATGCACGTACACATATCCAAACCTAACTTTCAACGAACTACTTTTAAATTTCATTGTAACAGTAATACAGTTGAGCTTTTTATGCATTTGTTCCCAGACAATGAAATTCTTTTCTTAAAGATATCTGCCTTGCCCTTCGTTACTGCAAACTAGAGGCAGATAGAAAGGACAGCGGTACTGGCTAGATTTTAAATAAAATAGTCACTAAATGATTTTATGTTCCTCTGTTATTCTTTCTTACATATGGCTTTTTAAAAGAAAGTAAGTAATCTGGTTTAGAAAAGAGAGGCCAGAAAGCTTGCATGAAAAATGTGGGGTTTTTTTACACTTAATTTGAAAAAAAAAAGGTAGTTGGAGAGATATACCCACTCACAAATACATGCTCTTTCACTGTAGCTGTCTAACTTGTTTACATTTCACTGTCTATAAAATAACTCATAGAGATCTTGGAAAAGTTTTTTTTTTTTTTTTGGACTACCAAATCCTTCAGTTCACATGGTTAGTAGCCATGCTGGCTGAATGCATCTGGAAGCATGGTCTGAGGAAAGATCAGATAGCTGATCACTTTCTATTCCCATGACACAGCTTTAAGTTTAGGGATTGTTCCTGAAGGACATCAATCACTCAGATGCAAAACCTAATTAAATTATAAACCAGTTTGTTCTATACAGTTAGCATTTTTTTAAAAAAAAAATCTGAAATTCTTTGGAGAAGACTATCTGTAGACAAAGCTTAGGAGAGTACAGACCACGGTAACACTTCCCATCAGGCATGTTTGTCCTAACTTTCATACTAGGTTTAGTGTCCATAAAATATACTGCTCAGATGATTAACAAGCATTTATCTAATAGTTACTGATACATCATAAGTAATAAGAGAAATAGAATCTGAGATAAAATACTCAAATCACTGTAAGAATACTTGGAATCTATATCAAACAGACTGAGGCAGAGCCAAAGCAATATAAGCTTATGGTAGAAAAAGCAGAAATGATTAAAGATGCTCTTGTAAGATACAAAGCAAAAATACTTATTGTTTCAGAAAATCTGTCTTGGGAGAGGAAAGGAAACAGACAAAAAAAGATTGCATACACTTTAGTACAAGAGACCCTAAGGCTGGTTCTCATGTGTGGATGTTGGCTAATGTCCATCCTGAGGCGGGAGCCTCATGGACGCTCCGTTCCCAGACAAAGGAAAACAAAGGACTAACTTTCGGGAGAAGAGAGGAAGTACTTGCTGCAGGCAGGAAAAAAGCAAAAAGGCCTGAGTATACAGATCAAAGAAAGAGAGAGTTGAAACTAAAAGGTAAGCATGCTCTCTAGAGTCCCCTCTCTCACTAGCCACTTTGCAAGCACTGATGCCTTATTGCTTCCAACATTCACAACTTAGATATATATCACTGAATGTCTAATGGGTAAGCCTAAAGTATGTTTTGTTTGGTTTTTTTGTTTTTTGAGAGCGAGAGACATGCAGAAAGGAAGCGCTTTCACACAGAGTTTGAGAATGATTCAAATACTATTCTCTAACAAGTTTCTCTGGACAACAGAACATGATTAATTTTCTATCACAGTGATAGAGATCTGCAACTCCTATCACTCCCAGCAGGTCTTGCTAAGATTCAGGAAATCTAACAGGACAGAAAAATTATATTTAAAAAATATTTAGCAGTTTGCTTTAAATTTGCTACTAATTTGCTACTTATATTTAAACATATTTAGTAGCAAGTTGGCTACTAATTTCTAGCATGATTGAGTGAAAACCCATTATTAATCTAAAGAAAATTGGGAGTTCTTCTCCTTTATCTAAAGTGACCACTGCATAAAGATAATACGGATTAGACACAAATTGCCAATATAGAGTTGCAAGCATAATCTACTCTATTTGGCATATGTATCAAAGAGAACTGAAAATCTCAATCAAAATGCAAAGGTGTAAGTTACTATCCAAAGATTTTTTTTAACATACTAGCTTCACTGGTATGAACATACTAGCTTCACTTACTACCACTTGAGGAAAAGAGGAAAACTGGCAGTGCTGCCTTCTTACATCTAGTTTTAGTTTAACTATTGCCAAACTTGTTCTTGCCAGTCTATTCCATCCATTCTTCCTTTGGGATTCTAGCACCCCTCTCAGATTCCTGTTGTTTTGCTTTATTTGTGATTACTGGCAAGAGGTGAATGAAGTATAGATATTATGGCAATAAGGACCAAGGACAGCTCACTTCTATTAATGCTGTTCAAGCTGCTTAAAGGATGAGGCAAATTAGATGTTACATGAAATATGTGATCAACATTAGAGCTTGGAAAATTGTAAGCTGCTGGCCTGTGGTACAAAATATCCTCTTACTCTGTTTTCCTTGTTGCCACTACAACATCCTCAACAGAGAAAAAGGCACGAGTACTTAAATTATGTGGTATTCTTCTTCCACTACTTAGTAAGGCCCTGCAGCTATAAAAGTACCATTAAAAGATACTGTTATACTGTAAAAGGAATATAAGTTACATTGGTAACGTAGTTAGTAATGTCGTAATGTAGTTATACCTTTTCTATTAGGGAAAGGAAGTAATTACAAGTAATTAGTTACTTTAAGTAATCTTTAAATATATTTAAGTATATATGTTTAAAACATTTTAAGTATATACTTTTAACACGTTGTTGCTCCATGCCTCCATCCATGGGGAGAGGCTGGTAAGAAATAATAATAATAATAATAATAATAATAATAATAATAATAATAATTGCTGTTGTTGTTGTTATTATTATTATTATTATTATTATTATTATTAGGAAGGAGTCTTCTCCTTTAGAGGTTTTTAAACTGAGGCCATTTGTTGGGAATGCTTTGATTGTGTATTTCTGCAAAACAAGGAATTGGACTGGAGGGCCCCTGTAGTCTCTTTCAACTCTATGACTGTATACTTCATTTTAATTAGTTATTTCAAGTTATTTTAATTAGTTACTTCAAGTTCTGAATAGTAGGTTTAAATGGGACCCTAGTTATTTGTAACTAGTTATGTATAAGTAACTATTTCACTTTTTAAGTATCTATGTGAAATGTATATTTTTAGAATTTTTCCTTTTTCTTGTCATTTAAAATTAATCATCTAAAGTAATATACAATATAAGCATATTGATTCACTTCATTCTTCATCCTTCCTTCAGGAAGCAGGAGGAGGGGTTAGAGAAAGTGAAAGAAAGAACTAGATTATGTCCACCAAAGGGGGTACAGGCTCTACACATCTCTTCTCTTATTCAGCTAATGGATGAACCCATAACCTGGGAAGTGGGTAAAAACCTTAACTATGTAATAGTTCCATGGACATACTATAATCTTTAACACTGAGTCTACTATGTGTGTCACTATTTGCATGCAGTGTTACTATGGCACTAACAGCCTGAGCAGATAACCTATGGTAGACTCTGTATATGAAAAGCACATTTAAATGGAACTCTATTTAATGTAAGCACATTTAAAAATAACTAACCATCCATGGGAAAGTTGCATATGTAAACAATTTATCCATAACTATTTTGGCCCAGAGATGCACCTATACTGAATGAAAATATAATGCTGCATTTGCTATAGCATTAACTGCAGATAGGCTTAAAATTTATTTTATGATTTCAAACATATGCATAAGTCCTCAGAAATAAAACTCACTGTGTTCAAAATAAGCTTCTTCTCTGATAAATGTGTATATGACTAAAGTCTTAATTTCTCATTCCAGCAAACCTTTTAGATAGTATATTAAAGTAAAATTTTGGGTGAGGGAGAGGTCTGCTGTAGAAGAAACAAGTTTTATGAAGTGTTTATCAACAAATCATGTAATCTTTTACCAGTACAAACCTTGCTTTTGGCAAAGGGCACGAACTCAAATGACAAGATAGAAAAGCAGCACTTTCCTACACTGCACAGGACTCATTGCTGATTTATGTGCCCCGGCCCTAAGAGCCAACATACATCCTATACTTGTTGACATTCCATCAAGAGCCAATGACTTTTAGATGTGTGGTGTTATTTCCTATACACATAACAGCTTCTTTGTAGCAGGAATCTCCCAGATGTGTGAATTTACTGTTATGAATTGGCAGGACGTTTTAAGTAGTTTTTCAATTAGCCACACTTATGCAGCCTGGAGGTCATGTCCCAGCTAATTTTTTTTTTCAGTACACATATGTTACATGTCTAATGTCACACAATTAATCAGCTGCAAATAAGCAAATGGTCAAACTAGACCAATTGCAAGTGAGCAAATAGTCAAAATAAACCAAGCAAATGTCCAAGTGTTAACTGCTGCTAAGTAATGTAAAAGTCCCCACCAGAAAAGTAATGCAGAGATTTGCAACACTATCCAGAAACACTATCCAGAAATCCAGCCGTAACTATCATTTGTAAAACATTATCATGGACAAACAATAAAGCCCAGTTTACTTCTTTATATAGTTGGTAGACAACACCAAGATCATAATCACTGAGTTTAATGGGTTCTGAAAAGAGGTCTAGAATTCATCACCCTGTGTAACATATTCAGAAGCAGCTGTGTTGGCCATGCAACAAAATACAACAGGCCAACTAAAAAGCATGAAACACTTCTCATATCTTCTCTCAATACTACCCTGCACTTTAGGTCTACAGTACCAGCAGTACTTCTTTCTACAAAGCAAGAGATATTGGCAACCAAACATGTTTCTTTGAAAGTCGTTCACCTATATTGTTTATACAAATTTGTCAAGGAAACGGTAATAGTGGTAAAGTTACTTGGTGAAGAGGGAAATTCATCCACAATCATATTCTCAGTACTTCAATACTTTTGAGATGCATCTTTACAATGAAACTAGGATCCAGATCTCTGTTACTGGTGTCAAATTACCTTCTTGTCTATTATTTGAGGGACGTACAGAACACAACAAAGACCAGATCTTGTGTTTACATGGAATCCAGTAATATTTCTCTGCTAACCACATCTAACTTTGTAGGGTGAAGCTGCCAAAATCAACACCTAATCAGCAGAGTATACGAAAAAGGATAACTGAAAGCAGTTTCAACAGTTTACTGGCAGAAGCAAAATGTTCTTTTTGGGAATTATTTAAAAGCTTGGGTAATGGTGACTTTTGAAAAGGTAAGATTAAAGTTGACAACATAACTGGAGATGTGGTGCTGGTGAAAATGTTTCAATGTGAAATGCTGTATTTGGCAAAACTCAAACACTGAGTTCCAAAGGAAGAACCTTATCCAAGTTGGGATGCATGGAAGTGGAAACACGATGATCTAGCCTTGCTTTGCTGCCTCAGGACCTGGACAGCTAGCCATCCATGAATTCTGCATTGTAGTAACATATTCTAGAGGAGAATGTCAAGTAATGAGTCCAAGAGCTGAAACTGAACAGGCAGTGGATCATGCAATATTACTATATGATCCTAAACATACAATTCTGTGTTTCAGAATGACCAAGATGAAGTCTCAACCTAAACCCCACCAAAATATTTTGGGAGGATTTAAGGTGCAAAGAAACTCTGAAATAGTAAGATGAAGCAGTTCTTTGTGGATGAACATGCCAAAATTCCTCAAAACAGATGCAAAAGACTGATAAAAAGCTAGAAGAAGTGCTTAACTGCTACTCATGGAATTCCACCAGATACCGAATCTAGCAGGATCACATAGTTTACCCCACATACATACTGACTGCTGAATCCAGTTGTGAAGAAATAAATAATGTTGGCAACATGTCATACCTGTGTGTCGTTTGTTTAACCAGCTTATTGACTGTTGTTTGTTTTAAGATTCTGGAGTTATGTTGAAATCTAATAGCATTTTCGGTTGGAAACTTTTTTCAGATCACTGTATATTTTCATAACCAACCCAAATTGATTCACTGACATGCGTCTGCACTGGATCAGGCTTCCTTGGAAGTACTGCATTCAGTTCTGGGTGGTTCATTTTAAGAACTTGCTATAGACAAGTTGGAACAGGTTCAGATAAGAGCAATGAGGATGATAAGAAGTGTGGAGAAGAAACCATATGAGGAAAGGTTGAAGGAGCTGGGCGTGTTCACCCTGGTAAAGAGAACACTGAGGGATGACATGACTGTACTCTTTAAATACATCAAGGGCTGTCACAGGGAAGAGGCTGCAGGCCTGATCTCTGTTGCCTTGGAGTATAGGATATGAGAGTAGATTTTCACTGAAAATTAAAAGGAATTTCTTGACAGCAAAAGCAGTATGGCAATGGAATCAATTGCCTTAAGAAGTGGTGCGGTGGTCTCCTTTTCTCAACACCTTCAAAAAGAGTCTGGATAGCTCCTTCTGTGGATGCTTTAGCAGGAGAGCCTGCACTGAGCAGGGGGATGGGACTAATGGCTCATGAGGCCCTTTCCAGCTCTATGATTCTATGACTTTATGATTCTATGACCATATACCACCATATTACTGTAATTTTTAAGCAAAGAATTCAGAACTTTAAGGGGTACATACAAATATTTTCATTCACCATCCACCTATCCCCATTTTTTAACAAAATGATGAAAGATTTTAATTTCAGAGGTACAGCCATATCAACAGAGGATAAAGTGGACCTTTCCCTTTGTAAAAGCAGGAAGTTGCCTTGTTCCAGTCAGATAACTGGTCAATCAATTTCAGTATTGCTTACCATAAATTAAAGAGCAGTTCTCCAGGCTTTCCCCCCAACTCAACTGGAAGTGTCAGGGTGCCTTATACCATTGTTCCTTCCGTGTACAAACCCTGTGTGTCTGTCCAGAGTAATAATTAAGTATGTAACTTAATCATCAGACTATATTTTAGATTTAATTGTATAAAAAGAAAAGGCAACGACTGTATTAGGTACAAACAATATGGTGATGTTAATCCATTTGGCACTTCAAATACGTAATGTAAATCTGCAGAAAGTAGCATTATGGTACAATTAAGCTGACAAAAGGAAGAACAATTCAAGAAGACATTAATGTGAAACTGTTTCACTTTTGTTTCTGAGCAAATGTTTTCATAGAAAATATATGTATTGTAAAAGCCAAATGCTATGGATTAGAGTGGCCTAAGAAAAGCTTTATTAATGTATCTACTGACACAAAAAAACAATATCCGCAAGGTATCTGTCCTCTGTGGAAATGTCATTTCACATCTTCTATGTTACATGAGAATACTTCACTATTCCTTCAGGGTATTTCTACCGAGCAACAAAATGCAACCTCCATGCTACAGGAATTACTCCAGTGACTTTGTATAATAATTCTATTCAATAAAGTGTTCTGCCTAAGCACTGAAAACATTTACAATCTAGAAATAAATTGCACTGGATAATATGTTGTACATGCATGGTCACAGGAACAATGCGAATTTCATCTGCCTTCCGCAGCTTTCTTTTTAAAATGCTGAAGAACTCCATCAATGCCATCTAGCACATTTCTATTTCATAAGAAAACCCCAAACATTCATATAAAGCTTATACACAGAAAATGATTCCTAAGATAAAGCTGCAAATTTTTGTCAAGGCAATTCACTCCCCCACCCCCCCGCCTCAAGATCTCTTGTTGCCAGCACCATTGTTTTCCTGCCAAATGCTCTTCTCTTTCAAAAGCCCATTTTCATTTAAATATGGTGTATGCTCGTTTACAAATAGATAGGGGTGGCTTCTTCGTGTATGTATCTTTTCAAAATTAAAAAAAATGTACTTTTAAAGAGTTTAACTGTTGGACATTTCAATGCTGTGCCATGAAATTCCAATGCCACAACTGGCAGCATGGCACAGTCTTCCACAGGTTCTGGGGACATAGCCTCTAGACTGACAGAAGTGGTCCACTATGTGATAGATGATAAATGGGGGGAAGGGGGGAAGGTCATCATTCTGTAGCCTAGGAGTTCACAATGAGTTTTCAGAAGGAATACAGGAGGGCATAGTAAAGCTTAATCTAATTGTCTGCTATGTGCTTTTCAGGTAGCACCTAGAACTGTTGGGATAAAGAGACTCAAATAATGCTTGATCCTCATTTTTGACAATGTAGAATCCAGAGGCTATCCCATTCTGTCTCCATCCCTCAGCAAATCAGGTAAGTCATGTTTGTTCGAAGCTAGATTAAACCTAGATGACTGTGCATTAAGCACAGAATAAAGAAGCAAAGAAGATTCTACTTCTTCAGAACTGTTCCATATCATTCATAATTTACAACGACTGACAAATGCAGTCACCAACTTGTCACTGGAGAACATTATTTTAAATATTCTGCCAAGAACTCTTTCTCCTTTTTGGACTACAAACATTACACTGTCCTTACAAGGGGTTCACAAAGCAGAGATACCTGCCAAGATTTTTTTAGCATTACTCTAAGATTAAATGAGATAAAGATAAAGCTATAACCAACCCAGTGTATAAGCAACAGGGGAAGACTGGAATTTACACCCACTCTCATGCTGGCATTCTGGGAAGGATCTCCAAAGTACAGAGTCTTGACATGAGCAAGATCCCATCCACTCAGAAAAGAGCAACTAAAGTTTTTAATGATTCCACATCTGAAAAATAATTTCATAATTATTTTTAAAAAATCAATGTTTCATAAGACTTTTTTCAACTGCTGTGTCCTTGGTACTAATTCTATGGATGACAGTGATAATGAAAGTCTGGGTTCCACTGGAGAAGGAAAGTAAAAACATATTTCTGCAAAACAATTGTGCCCATTTACTAAAATTGCCTAGCATAGATTTTTGTGCAACTGGTAATGCTCAAGGCCAATCTGATGCTCTCATGCAATATTCAGTTTTCAGGAAGACAGGCAGAAAATTTTGCCACAATATAAACTGAATAAAGAAATGCTTCTAACTTACTCCCTTGAAATAGCTTATTGTGGCAGTTTCGCTGACATGTTATCAGTAAGAAGATAGGTGGGATGACTGCCATCCAGAACAACTTCACAAAATAAAAATCTATCATACTTAAATAAAGAAATGCCTTATAAAGACAGGCTGGTGTGGTACTATAAATGCCCTGCTTGATTACTGCCTTAAATTAGGTAACAAAGCATGCAAATGTTTATCTGGATATACAGAGAAACATATAATGATGAGTCAGTAAGAATGATCACGAAATGATGGGGAGACATTTTGGATGACAGAGGTATTTCTCTTTTTAATTTTCTGTTGACTGGTGTTACAGAAGCAAGCGAAAAAACATAAACATAAAATTTTAAAAATATAGTTATCTTCTGTACATCTACATTCTGTACATTCTTCCAAATGATCTGGAAAGAAACCATTGACTCAAGAAAAAGAAGTCCAACTTCCTCAAACACAACCTCTGCCTGCTCACCTCACTCTATATCACACTTCTATTGTACAAATGGGCATCATAAGACAGTCTTACACCAAAATTAAGGAATAAATATATTAACAAAATTGATTTTTTTTTACAAAATAACAAGCATGTTATATCTCAAGAATATCTTTGAAAATATAGCACTATCAACACTTGTCTTAAATAATGCTCTTAACAGTCATTCAGTTTTCAAAGATATAGCCCCCACTCAGGCTAAAATACATTACTCTTATGCACGCCATCTTTACAGAGATGGTAGACAGTTACACATTGTAATATGTTTAAATCCAGCAAATCCAATCTTACTTAGAAGTTGGAGTGGTGAACTTTTGTCAGTATATTCTTGTTCAACAGAAAACACTCTGCTACCATAAGTATGACTTAATGAAAACAAGAAGGGAATTGTTCTTTCTCATGCAACTAATAATTCCATAGGAAGGGTAGGCCTGCTCAGCAAGCCACAAGTCATTTAAGAGCAAGAAATTTCATGGGATCAACTACTCCATTACATTTTTTAAAAGTTTAACAGTCTAGAGAAGGTTTATTCAAATATAAGAGCTTTATTATGGGAACAATACAAAATTGTTCACACGTGTTACAAGCCTGCCCTAAAACATTTTACTCTAGCAGCTTATAAAATCTATTTATTGTGAAAATAATGCTGATAAAATATAGACTCCCTCCCTGGCATTAGCGCCTTGAGCAGCCAAAAAAGAAGAGCTGTTGGGAGAAAGTTTAAATCTAATCCAACCAGCAAGAATAAAATCTGGACATGGAAGAAGAATGTAGCATGGCAGCCACTCTTCCATTCTCTATCCTGAAGAGCTGTCTCCACTCTTTTCCTCTATCCTCATCTGCTGCAAATTTTCTGCACCTGCCATATCCTTTTGATCCATGGTTTACTTGCAAAGTGTTCAGATCACACTTTTCTAGAAGTGTGGGTGAACAGAAATTAATGCACATCTTTCAAGTATGACTGTATTCCTTGTGTTTTTCCAGTAAACTTATGTTGAGGGAAGGGAACCACTGTAAACAAAAGCAGACTTCTATCACTATTCCCTAACCCAGGAATGAAGGGCCAAACTAAATGTGATGTTTGTATCATAGTTTGACCTTGTGTAGTTAACTTAAAACAAACAAAAAAATCAAATAAATAATTATTCAGTATCAAGTAGAGGCCTGAGCCAAATTGAAACTATGAAAAGAAGAGGCATTTAAATGAGAATCATGTCATGTGCACCAATGAAAGCTTCCTTCCAGTTACAAACTGCAGGTGAGGGGATAACAGAGAAGAAACATTCAATGGGAAATGCTCTACAATAGCTTGTTCCCATGCAATATTCTGCTGTGGTTCATACCCCATTTGTATTGACTACCCACTTTTTAAAAGGAAATCAATGATACATGGGTATATTTCATGGTAATCGCGACAACTACCTTGGCCCATGTAACTATTCTTGAGAGCTCTAAAAGATATCAGATGTTTTGAAATTCACCTTTCACTTAAACTCACCTTTAAATTTTGATATTACCTAGAAGTGATATTTATAAATTTAAACTTGTTCTAATTCGTTTTGCAAGGCTCGTGAGGACAGAAAGATATCTAAGAAGTTATTCTGGCTACTTCTCCTTTTAGCTAAGCAATGGAGAAAAAAACAAAACTAAGAACTTTTCATTCTTTATTATGCATAGCAACTTACAGTAGTGGTAGCTCTTTTCTCTCTATACATGAGGATAATTTCTTACCTTGATCAAAGGGTCTAGGTGGACTCCATGTGCGAAAATAATCATCCTGTAGCAGAAAAAGAAAGTGTGCATTTAGTATACAGAAAAAGGTACAAATACATGCAGGGAAAAAGGCCTAGAAATACATAAGGAATATACAAACCTCAACCTCCTGCAAGGGGCACGCAGCAAAAAAAGAAACACAAACAAGAAAAAGATATAATTATCATATGGGCACACTAATTGCAGGGAACAGAAAGATCTTTGCTAATGAAGAAAAAAAAAGAAGCAGCCAGTTCACAAAGCATATATAATACCTGATTTGAGAATCTTTTATCAAGCCTTAACCTTTCAAGTTTCTCAACATAAATGGTCATCATGTCACGAGGTTTCCTCCTTTCTAGTATCCCTTTCTAATATTTTTGGCAGCGGCTAGCATGGATATAATGAATACATTGAGTACGAATAAAACGGTAAGATGTTGCAAATGGTATAATTAAAGACCATAATAGCATTCTTAGTAGCAGATATATATCCATCTACTTGAATGGACTTTTCCTGTACAACTTTCTGATTCTTTCTAAGTTTGCTATTCAAGTAACAGATGTTCAGATGATCTTTATTCTGTTGGAGAAAGCAAAATAAGTATGGCACTTCTAAATAATAGGCTTGATGCAAGTTTAGTCATCCTTGGAGTAAACTCATCAACATTCATGCAATTTAACTCAGTAATGATTTCAATGAGTCTACTCTAAATATTACTAAGGCCCTTTCTGCATGACGACGGCATCCTGGCATGGGGACACAAGAGGAGTGGGACTGTGATGATGCTTCCACCTGACATTGTTGCAGTCTTGCCCTTCTCATGTTTCCAGCTGGCACAATTGTGGGGTATATCATTGACAATAGCAAAGCATGAGTATTTCTATACTGCTTATCAGCTAAGTGCTCTCTAAGCAGTTTACAATGTGTTAGCTAATTGCCCCCAACAAGCTGGGTACTCATTTTCCTGACCTGCAGAAGGATGGAAGGCTGAGTCAACCTGGAGCCCAGCAGGATCAAATTCACAACTTTGTGGCTGCAGTACGGGCATTTAACCACTATGCCACCAGGGCTCTTGCTATTGCTATTGACAGAGAAATTCTGTCAATGACCCCTGATCATGCGAGCCTTCATTTGCAGCCAGCCATGCAGAAAGGCTGGAAGCATGATCTACACGCTTCCTCCTCTACTGCAGCATGGGAAAAAGGCGAGTTGCAGTCTGGGAGGACAGAGTGTGTCCCTCACGCTCCCTTCCACAGGAAGCTGGTCGCGTGCAGAAGGGAGCGTTGGAAACACACTCCCACCTGACAGAGGTGCTGCCAGGATTGTGACAGGACAATGCGCAAAAGTGTTGTTCTGCAGAAAGGGCCAAAGTCTGGATCCAATCTTATTTTGGAACTATTGTTCTGTGTTAATAATCACAAGAAACTTTCAACTTACTGCAAACTGAGTAGAGTGCAGTGGTATGTGTTATGAGTTTGATAATCTTGGGTAATAAATAAGATCACCCTTTTAAGCCTGTCAGAATAAATAAGCTTCTGCCTCCCAACAGAAGAACAGCAAGGAAGGGGGCATTTTTGCCTCTCTTGGAAGGCAGTTCAAGAGTCTAGAGGCAGCCACCAAGAAGGCCCTATCTCATATCCCTATCAACTGTGCTTCTGACAGGTAGTGGAACTGACTGAAGGGCCTCTCCTAATGATCTCAGGGCCAGGCAATAACAGTGTGATAGATAGCCTGAACCAAAGCCACACAGGTGTTTATAGCTTATTAGTTTTCTGGCATTTTTGGCAGGATATGAGGCATCCGGAGAACTTCAGGGCAGTAAAATCTGCCCCATACCCACCACAGCTGCCCATTTATGTTCCAGCATGAACATGCTGTACTGTACTGTACTGTATCTCTGCCCTTAGCCTTTATTTTTTTTTCTGTTTTAAATCTAAAGGGTTGAATCCAAAGATTTCTTTTGTAGGAAGGGTATGGAAGAAAAGTGCTTTTAAACAAACATCCATAGAATTCATCATTCGTGCTGTCAACTACTGTAAATGTATATAGAACTTTTGAGCAGCTTCTGATTAACTGCAAAATATGGCATTTAGGTGTTAAATATAATCCCTATTGTACAGTATATCAGACATTTGCTGCAATATCATATCTGAATTGCAAGTGCCATGTATGCCAAAATGAAACAAAAATATTTAGCCATGTCACTATTCTTTAATTGATTACAGTAGTTAATCATTAGATTAGAATTTTGTAATGTAATGCTTTCCAGATGAGCTGATATGAAATATTTCATGCGAGGCAGCATCAGAAATGGAAGGCACTTCTCAGGAACCAGGACTCAAAATATCACATATCCAAACAGAATAGCATTGCCTTATAGCCACAATTCTTCAAGCTTCCTCACCACCTGAAAATTGAGAGAAGCACTAAGCAGGATTAAATAAATAAATAAATAAAATAAAGAAGCTGCTACTGAAGGCAAAAGAATTTTAAGGTATAAAAGTAAAGCATTCTTCCATTTTCCATGGACCCATCTGGATCCTGCCCAGTACATTTACTAAAAATACAAATTCAACATTTGTTATTAGGAGCCCCTGGCTGGATTTTTTTGAGGGGGCAGGGAGCAATGTGCAGAAATTTCTGCATAATTTCACATTAAATATGTTAAATATATTTGCAAGTGGAACTGACTTTGAAATGGATTCAATAACCTTAGCTGGTCCAAACTGCTACAGACAGATGGCTTCCTTGGTACAACAAGGATGAAAATTCCTTGCTACATCAATTTCACTGACTACCTGTCTATTTCTGGACACAGTTTGCGGGCCTTGGATGACTTGGTTCCAGGCTATTTGAAGGAACCTACCCACCCTATCCTCCCCTACTATCTATGTCTGCCTGGACATGAGGGACAGGCACTTCAACCTCAATGAACGAAGAAGCACATTTGGTGAAGATACAAAAGGGGACCAATAGTTGCTCAGAGTCTATGGAATCTCCTTCCAAAGAAAGCTATGTTGCTCATTCCAGCTGTCTTTCCTCGTTTGGGAAAACATGTTTTAATTCAGGTGAACCTTTGGGAATTGATGGACCTCTAAGAAAGAAATTTTTAATACCAGAGGGGTATATTGTAGGTTGAAAAAATGAGGACTACATGGAGATGACCAATGAATATCAGGAGCTATAGGCTATTGGCCATTTCCTCACTACACCGTTATAGTGCTATTCTTCCACTTTCAACATCCTATGGAATCTTGGGGTTTGCAGTTTAGAGAGGAGCATTCAGAATTCTCAGCTAGAGAGCTCTTTGGTCTCATAAACTACAAACTCCAGAATTCCACAGGATGTTGAAAGTGGAATAATAGCACTATAACAGTGTAGTGCAGAAAGGCCCTATATTTCAGAGGAAGGAACTAGAAAAACAAACTTTGAGTATTCCTTGAAAATGCCATGAAATTAATAGGGTTGCCCTACATCAACAGGCAACTTGAAGGGACATATGTACATGTATGCACGCACGCGCACGCACACACACACACATATGATTCAGTGATCAAAAGATCATACAGCCTACACATGAATGTATTTTTTATAATAAAACTTTAAAAAGATGTAATTTTGGAAATATGTTCAGCTTATACCAATGTACATACACAGGCCATGCTCATAATTCTATGTACTTTTCCTTCCTTTCTTTTATTTTTTTTTCTTTGTAACCATATTTTTAAAATCTTTTTTTTTTCAATACAGAGAGATTTATGTGCCTTTACACAGTAGCAAATTAAACAAAGCAGTGTTCTCATTCTCTTGAAAGAAAATCACAAACTCTTGTTTAACACTGAGGCAGTGAAAACAATCCAGGTATGTGTTTCTCCAATTATTCCTTTTAGAACATTTAACATGCATTTCATACCTACTGTTGCAACTACTAATGCACAACAATATGTTTCACAGGGATTCATTTTGCGTTATGAGCTGTAAAATGCTCCATATTTCCACCACACAGCACATCCTTAAGGTGATTAGGCAAAGGTTACATTCTTGCTTGTCACTTGCCAAATCTTTAAATTCCATTTCATTTCCCCAAAAGTCAAACTACTGGTGCTAACAAGTCACTAAATGGTGTTAGCACTCCAGAATTCAGACAATTATTGATGTAGAACAGAGAATGAAAAGGAAAATTAACACTCTTTTCGAAATATTCCACTATCCTGACCAGTTTTAACTCAATAAGCTGAACATTATTTTCTTCTATTACTTCCCAGTTTCTTCTCATGGTTTAAATCTGCTTCTTGCTCATATGAGGACATGTTCTCTTCATATTGATCAAAAGAAAAGAAACGTAAATGATTTTAATGTAGAAACATATTATAAGTTTACACGTTTAGATAATCACAAATACCTACACATTGCATACCAGATAAGGAAGGTCTTCACCAGTTCACCCAAACAATCTAAAACAGGCTATTATCAAATACCTTTTGGTGTATCAAACTCCTCTTCATTGAGGAGTTTTGTTCTGATTTGTGAGTAATAAACCAGAGGGTTCACTTGGAAGAATATTTTTAGTAGAGATTTCTGCTACTTGATGCTCGTTTGACCTTTAAAAACTTCAAGCCTTAATACCTATTATTTTAGGAAGATCCAAGTCAAATGGACATTGTAATAGTTATTGAATAAAGTACTTCAGAAAGTTAAGATTATTTGAACTCTAGAATATATTAGCCTTCATGATCAGGAATACATAGTTTGCTCAATGTGAAATGCCGATGCTTATTTCCAGCCACATTCTGATATCTGTTTTACCAAGAATGCAGTTGAAGAGGACCATCACTTTACAAGATACAATAATTTTAACATTATTTATCATCGCCTAAATCAAATTGTGAATTCCAACTAGCACAGACCCACACAATCATCAAATGTTATGCAAGTGCCAAATTACAAAGTTACTATTGTTTCAATTAGTCTGCTCTAAACTGGAACTAACAACTGGATTTAAGTCTGTGAGTCCAACAGTGCAGAGTGGAATCTGTGTGCCCTCCTAGATGCTGTTGAACAGCAACACCCACCTGCAACACACAGAAGCCCTACCCAGCATCAGTAACGATGAGGAATGCTGGGAGGTAAAATTAACAACATCTGGAGGGCTGTATGATTCCCCTTCTGGTACTGATGGTACTACTGCCGTGTGTGTGTGTGTGTGTGTGTGTGTGTACACACACAGGAAGAGAAGTGGAGTGGGGAGAGACTGAATGCATCTCACTGTACACATACAATTTTTTACCTCCAAAGAACTATGGAACATCATTTCATAGCTTCACAAAACTGAGAAATCACTGTATAAAGAAGTAACCAACTAAGAACAAATCCATTACAGATTTCAGCCATTTTCCACATTACACAGTTACAGTGCTGTTATTCCACTTTCAACATTCTATGGAATCCTGGGGTTTGCAGTTTAGAGAGGGGCATTTAGTATTATCAGCCAGAGAGCTCTTTGGACTCAGTAAACTACAAACCCCAGAATTCCACAGGATGTTGAAAGTGGAATAATAGCACGTTTAGTGTAGTGTGGAAATTGCCTTCTAGTATGCATGTCCAGTATAAATTTATAATGAACAGTCCAACAACAGCCAGATTGAAACCTACAATGCAAAGCAATCTAATGGAAAGGAATGTTCAAGATATAACAGCAGTTCTTTATTGCACTTACTTATGTAAGCAGAAAGCTGATTAATAGCATCTCATTTTGTCTTGTTTTTATTTTTAGTATTACCATAATTTATTTCTGGCCTATTTGAAGCCATTCTGAGAAGTCATCATGGGATAAACTACTTGTATCTGAAGAATTCAGAAAATGCATTTCACTCACCATGGCAATCTGCCATAATATACAATACTGGCCAAGACTGTATGTGCCCAGATAGTACCTCTTGGAAATAAGAAGAGTCATGGTGGTCAGTCTATATTCTCTATGGCCCTTTTCACATGTGGGGGGGAAACGGGCGAAAATGCCCAAAAACGGAGCTTACCTCCAGCCGGGTAAGTCCATCACCACGTGGAGCAGTGCGAGCTCGCTGCTCCACACTCCTCTGGCGTCGCAGATGGCAGCTTCCGGTTGGTGGAGGCTCTCCACCAACCGGAGAAGCTCGCCACCCGGAAGCCCGCCCCCAGCAGATCTGCAGGCACGCACTTGCGCGCGCCTGCAGATTCACTTTAGAGCCGGGCGACGGAGCGGCATGGGGCTGCGCGCTCCGTGCTTTTTAAAAACCTCTAAAAAGAGGTTTTTAAAAAACACGCAGCCTGGCTAGTTCCGGCCGCTCCTAAGTGGATTCTGGTGTGGAACTACGAAAAGTAGTCCACGCCAGTCCACTCTACGGTGTAGATGACCTCCGTGGGAGGTCGCTCTACACCGTTTCCCCCCACACACACACATATGAAAAGGGCCTATGATTAACAGTACAAGGCCCAATGGAGAAGAGTAACAGAAAGATCATAATCCCTTCTAATAAGAAAACTGGCAACAAAATAGAAGTATCACAGAAAGTTCGCTTGGACTCCTTATACATGGGAGGAACAAGATTCCTGTTCCAGATGGATTGAAAGCTGGAGAGCACTCTGGTAGGGAATGATTGGAGGTGCCGTCAACAACATTTGAAGGAAAAATGTTTCCTACCCCATTCTAAGCCAGACTGAGTAGTCCTGTGCCTACCAGCTAAACAGTGAAAAGAGGCATGTGTAGATAAATTAATGGTAAATCATAGTACGCACAAAATTTCCTGTAGTACAGGTTGAGTATCCCTTATCTAAAATGCTTGAGACCAGAAGTGTTGTGTATTACAGATTTTTCTGGATTTTGTGAAACAGCAGAGGTGGCTGTAAGCCCCAGCTGCCAGATCCACATTCTTTGGAATCTTCCACCTTCATGGGGAGAATAGAAATAGGAGGGCAGGAGATGCCATGGTCAAGTTCACATCCACTTTCCACAAGCAGTGGCCACAGTGGCAACTGCTCGTCCACTGCCACACACACACCCCAGCGGAAGTGAGGTCTTAGAGCAGGATGTAGCAGTGGCAGCTGCTGTTGACTGTCTCCAGCCTTGACCCTGAGGAGAGTCTAAGAGGGCCCACACCAAGCACACAGTCCCCCTCTTATCCCCCCTGCTTTCACCGCCAAAGTGTAGATCCCATTTAGTGCCTTTTCTACCCAAGTCTTCTGTGGATGGGAAACTAGTAATCGCAACCAACTCCAACAGTGGCAACGGCAGCAATGGGGCTGCCATCCATCCATTTCTGCCTTCGAGGCAGTGACTACAGAGCTTCTGTGTGTTTGGCTGGAGAGAGACTCAAGAATCTGTGAAATGTCAGGATGCATGGATTCCCACCATTCACAGATCCTCTCATCTCTCTCCAGTCACATCTCTCTCCAGCCTCATATAGCACAAGAACGTATGTAACGTTGCTCCAAAAGTTTCAGATTTTGGAGTGTTTCAGATTTCAGAACTCCAGATACTCAACCTACATTTTTTTCCTCAGGTGGAACAAATCTGATGCAGAAGGAGCACACCACAATGCAAGCAGAACAAATCTGACTGTGTTAATAAGTGGGGTGGGGGATAAACTGGGCTGATACTTCAAGTTATGTTCTCATATATTTTTCAGCGTACTTCAAGACGGTAAAGAAAGAAATACATAACAAGAAAATTAAGTGCCAGACAATAAAGAACCAACTGGATCCAGCGCTATCTCACCTCATTTTCTTGCAAACATTCTGAACTGCAAATACAACGGCAGATGCCAAATGTCTGAGGAAGACCCTGCTGCCCTATCATGGAAATCTCAAAATCATCTCACAGTTATGCTAGCCAAGATAAATTTCAAGGTAGAAATGAACAATTTAAATTGTACTTGTTTACAAATAATATTTTGAACAAAGTCACTCCCCTGAGTTAGTCCAAAATCATTGTCTAGGAACCAGAGTACCGTCAGTTTGTAAGTCAGCTATAAGGAGAATATTGTCGTCATTTGGTATTATTCACTTAAACTTAAGATAGCAGCTGGGACTTAAAAAGGAGGAAAATTTTTATTTCATTTTATGAATAAAAGGGGCAGTGTAGAAGGGGAAATCTGTTTGTAAACTTTCAAGGGCAATGTTGGTTTACTGTTGTGAAAGCTGGATGTTACAAAGAGTTTAAGGGCAGCCATCAGGAGGCAATATGGAAGACTAATGAAACAGTAATATTAAAACATTTATATAACATTTATGCAGCATTTAAGATACAGTTTAATAAAATAAGCACTTTTGCATTTCTGATTTCCTTCTTACCTCTTCCAATGTATAACTGTTGCATTTGCAAATTGACACAAGCAGTATTTTCTAAATTAGTGACTATCAAATTCTTTAAACAGTAACACAAAGTAACTTTAAACTGTTATTCACTGTTCTTATGTACCTTCATGCCATTTCTGACTTACAATAATCCTAAGGTGAACCTATCATAACTTATTCTCGGCAATATTTATTCAGAGGGGGCTTACTATTGCCTTCCTCTGAAACTGAGAGAGTACGGCTCATCCAGAATCACTCAGAAGGTTTCCACAGCCACACACAGAATTAACTCCTGGTCTCCCAGAGTCCTAGTCCACTACTCAAACAACTACACCACTCAGAATTGTAAATTAACATATTTTATTAATCAGATCTGCTCCATGAAGTATTTGAAGAAACATGAGTAACAAACTCGGCTTAAATCAAGGGCTTCTCAGGTGATTTAAAGTATAAAAGTTTAAACAAATCTACTCTGCTTGTGATAGAGAGAGAGCTGCTTATGAAGTTTTAAAAGTAACATCTAGTTTGACTCTAAGACATGGTAGGGAACACACAATCAGGTGTTGTTGGACTACAGATCCCATCAGCCTAGCCATCATATGCAATAATAAAGGATAACATCTAGCAAGATCTGGATGGCCACATTCTTCCCACCCTTTTCAAGTTGAATCAATCCAAAGTAAAAGTGAGGTGCTGAAGGCTAAAGGTAGAGTATATTTAGAAGCAGGAGTTTCCCGCCCAAAATTAGATCACTGCAACTGCCCAGTACTTCCAGCTATTACATATATATAAAAAATGCACACTGGGCGAGCATTCTAATTCTCCTGGCAATCTCTCTTACTGGCAAAAAGGTGAGGTAAGACATTTTCTAGAAGAAGAAAAACAGTAGCCTGCCAGAAGGGACATGGAGCATTCCCATCACTAGCCCATTTAGTTTCTGTGCTGTCACATAATGAGAGAATTTGCTACCAGCACACAATGTTTCAATGCTAGACATGGAAACTTGCAGTGATGGCTGCTGGCTTCCATATTAGTGGAAGGGTAAATCTGTTGTCAGTTCTAAAATTGACTCTAACAGGTCTAGCCAAAGTGCTGAACCCTATCCCCAGAATGTATAACATAGCAAGCTGTTGGTGGGAGACTGCTCATGGGCTCTTGGTTTCCATGCTCAACACATAAGAGACAACATCACCTCCTGCACCTCCCTAATAGAAATACAGTTGTCCCCAAACCATAGTTAACACACAAACACAAAAAGGTATGATCTGAGGATTCAATCCACAGTGGATTCAAATGTACAGTAGACAATACATTTGAATCTGTGGTGAGGACAAGCCAGCCTCCCAATTCTGCTTTCAAGACAGCGGGGTTCCTTCACAAGGCAAAAGTGGGCAACTGGCATGGCTTGCCACTGCTTCCAATGCTGCCTTGCAACGTTTTTAATAGGAACTTACAAGCCTCACCTTGTGTTCACAGTCTAAGCCCCTATTAAAAATGGCATAGGGCAGCAATGAAGGCAATGGATCATAACATACAAGTGATCAAATCCACAAAAGGTACATGTGCGAATGTGGCACAACAACCATACAACAGGCTGTTGGGAGAGAGGATAATAGCTCTCTGCCTCCAGTAGAAGCCTCCTTGATTTTTAGTTTTCAGCCAGCACAAAATCCATTTCTCTTAGCTACCAGTGATACAATATACTATACAGATGTTTTCAGCACAAATTTTAAAAGTCACAAGTTTTTTCACTTAAAAATTCAACTTCTAATATTTCTAGGTATTTTAAAAAATAAATTTGATCCATCAGAAGTAGCACCCATTCTAACTACTGGCCATACAAAATCCTAAGGAAGTAAATCTTTGCTTTTTCTCATTACTGTGTTAAAAAACAAACAAACAAACCCAGCACATTTTCCCCTGATCCACAAGAATACAAAGATTTCTCCACATTTGTCTGAGTCATACTTTAGGCAAAATCATTAACTGTGCGTAAAAATATTTGTGTACAAAGTACTTGTTATGTACAAAAATACTGATTGGTGTACACAGTCTATGCAGGAAAACTGCATGTTGCATCTGTATAGAAAAACACATATTTGTGAAAACTGTACAAGCTGCACAATATTATAGACTTTTTCACAAATTCACAGATTCTCCTGCATTTTCTGTTTCTGAGGAAAAAACAATTTTTGCACAAAAATCATAGTGTAATGAAATTCCAAAGTGTGAATAACTTTGTGACTGTTTTCTTTCCTTGGTGGAGAGAATAGCAACCATAAACATACTCATTTAGTTTTCTGGAGGGGGTGGGGGGGGAATCAAGGATACAACTATTAATTGTCTTCACATTCCTACAAAAATACTGTCGAATTTTTCTAAATAAAGGAATAACTTTTTAGTGGCAAGTCTTTTTGGCACAGTTTCTTGAATATGTTCAGGTTGAAAACAGAAAATAGTGAAAAACTTACTTTACACAATTTCTACCCTGCCTTTCAGCATCTAAGCAACGGTTCCTGTCTTATAATGCTGGATTTTCATGCCCTGCTTAAGTCCCAAAGCAGAGTATACTCTTTCTTTAAATATTAGTACTAATTAAAGCAAACTTCTTTTTTAGAAGTCAGCACTATTTTTTTTTTTTTTTTTTGCACACACAAAATGACAGTTGAAGTTTAAGATTTTGTAGCAATATTTTAGGTGTTTTGTTTTGTTTTAACTGAGTAACTACACTGAAAACCCACAAATACCTTTTCAACTTTGGATACAAATACACTAAAAGGTTCTTGTTTCCCATAATATTTCTGGAAACCATTGCCTGTATTATAAAAGCAACAAAACAGGAAGGCCCTTACGCACATACCTAAAAAAGCAATTTGAATCATTTATTGAACTCAACATATATCCAAAATGTAATTCCTTTTTCAGGGGCTTTCCTTTCCCCTTTTTTTTCTTTTTTTGCAGGGGAGAGCTTATTTACTTCTTTTCCTATAAATCTGTAACAATGAGCTCTTATACTCTTTCCTCTGCTATAACAGACTAAGTTTGTTTCTACCTAAGTGACCTTTTAAAGAGTCCTTGAAAAAGGATGTGTGCTTCTGAAATGGGTTGTTAAAGCTAGAGAGAGAGAGAGCCCATATATACACATACACACACAGACATAAGCAGTGAAGTCTGAGAATCCTTCCTTCATTCATGTATGGTACAGATTACAACATGAACATCTATCTGGTTCTGGAGCTGAAGATAGCTCCATATTTCCAACTAACTTTTTTGACAGTTTATGCCATACATATTTGCATGAGTTATAAATACAGAGTTACAAATATAGCGAAGAATTCAGTTCCCTGTTGCACTTACGTTTATGCTAATTGATTGCTTCTTTAAAAAAAAAGAAAGAAAGAAAGAAAATGATGTGTCCATTCACGTGTTTTAAAACCAGACCTAATTAGAAACTCCCACTCCTCATGAAAAATGGGGACTGTTACATTCAGTTCAGTAATTCCACAGTAATCATTTTTGCAGCACCAAATTCATTATCATGTGTTAAATGAAGAACAATCAGTCCTAATTAATGACTGTAAAATAAAAGATATTGCCTTGATGTAGGTTCATGACTATGAAAGCAGAGTACTGAAGCAATTTTTAAAGGCTTCATACGTTATACTCTTTTTTCAAAGTGTTTTTAAAGTGTTAAACACCTTATTTTGCTCCCATCACAGGTTTCCACACATGAAATACCATTTTAAGAATTTGTAAGGGCAGAAGCAAAACACAACTTATATAAACTGATTTGGCTCCTTGTATTGGAACAGATCATCATTCATCTGTAATTGACCCTAAGAACATCACGTATAGATACAACAGATGCCACAAAACAAAACATTCCCATGTATTTTGAAAACTTGACTAAATTATTAAATCTTTTAATCACCAGAAAATCATGCACTAAATAACATTTGGCAACTAAAAACAAATACCATAGCAACATCTTAGATTTCTTTAAATGACGGCATAAAATCCATTATACAAGGGCAATAAATCATCAAGTATTTTAAAAATAAGAAGCATGAAAGGAGAAACAGCAGGCAAGTCTGCAGAGTTGTGGGGGAGAAGAAAAATTTGTTAGCTGTTGAAGGTGGCATGGCAATGCACCTGTTTCTCTATATGAACTCCTTCTGCAGGCACATGTTTTATCTCCTACATATTTAGAAGTCTGGGAAATGTGATGTGAATAGTAGAAAATGATACAAATAATTTAGCAAAAAAAAAAAAGACAACAAAGAAAAGTAAAGGAAAATAGAATACTCTTGTAGGCCTAATAGGCAGAAAAGGCAGCAACCAGAGGGGAAATGCTTTCTTGCCCAATAGAGAGTCATACAATAACCCTTATTTGACACTTAGGCTGTAAGTTTCCAAGAAAAACTTGGAAAAAAATTGCTCCAAAATGCCCTTTAGGGTGTAGGACCATTCCACCATGTCTGAGGCCCAGCCTGGTCCAACAGAGACCCAACACAGGCAGGCTTTTTTGAAACAGAAAGTAGACAGGAAGCGACTTCTACTCACTTTTTGTTGTTAAACACCTCTCTTGGGCCTAAAATGACCCAGGAAGTTGCAAAATCTTGGTGAAAATGCCCCCCACATGCCTTGGAGAGCATTTAGATCCATTTTTTTTAGATTTTTGGTGAGAGCAGATGAGGTGGGAGAGCAGCTCTCCAAGGTCTCCTGGGACCCCAAGCCTTCCTCAGTGGTCCACCCCTTCTATAGTTTAATAGTCTAACCACTAGCTTAACTAGTTCGAAATAAGCTGCAATGCGCAAGCCAACAACAATCTATAGATTCAGATTAGGTTTTGAGGCTCATTAACGAAACAATGTCTTGCTAGCAAAGATCACATTTCAAGACACTATAGCTTTTCCTGATCTTCAATTATACTCTTTTTGTCTTTGATTCTCCTTTTGTGCTTTCTGAAAGTACTGTAATTTGTACTGCACAACTCTTTGCATAGATACACATAAGAAGTGGTATTTTTTTTTAAAAAAAAAGTTCCTCCAAACACAAACTACAAGTGTATGGAGCTTTCAGTTTCTTTCGTATCTGTAATCCTCAAAGGCATGTTGTTTTTAAAAAGAAGGAAAAAAAGCAAAGGAAAGGATGGTGGGCTATGATTAACTGACACTCATCCAGAAAGAACCAGAATGGGGAACCTTTGGTGTTTCACATGTTTTGGATATAAACTCTCAGAAGTGTCAATCATCATGACCAAAAGAGAGTGTGGGAACTGTAATCCAAACATCCAGACCACCTAAAGGTTCTCAACTCCTAAAACAGAAACCTGGAAAATCTATGCAAGCAGAGATTAATAGGTCCCTGTTCCTTATGGAAACAAATCAATCATACATCATCACAAACAAGACTTGTCAGGCAGATAGTCCGTACATCTAAACAGTACAAAATAAAAAGAGGACTGAAAACAAGCTGTCCCCCTCTGTGTATTATATTCTGGGAAGAATCACCAGGATTAATTTCCAATGCAATTGTGAGCAAAAAGTTATAACAGTTCCTGTCCTAAAACCTGAATTTCATGTGGATTTTTTCTTGTCCAATCCTCAACTTATCTAATTATTTATTTTAAAAAATGTACACAGATGATTTCAAGTGCTTCACAGCAGCAAAATGACTGTATTTTGAAGAGAATTCCAGCACCGCTCAGAAGCACAACAGCCTTCACACATTCTAATTTCTAGATCACTTATTCTGTCATGACCTTAATTTTCTTAAGCAGGTTGTTTTCATCCTCTGAGAAAATGTTCTCTGTTTATGGAATCTGCCTATATCTTTTGTTATGAATATTGAAGCACAGAATCTAATCTAATTTTTTTCCCAGTGTCTTCCTTTCTGCTTAATAAATTACTCATTGTGAGGATGTGTCATCTCATCAGAGATAAGTGAAAAAAGAAACTAATGAGACTATTTACCTTCATGAATATAATGAGATGCATCAAGAAAGAGTAGCCAGGCCACAGCTGCTTATCTGTGACAGTTTAAAAAGGCTTGTCAGAGAAAGCATCCTCCCGACTGTGGCCAATGATTTCACTAAACACAGCAGCAGGCCCTAAAGAGAGCAGTGCATTCAGAAGTACTTTTTATTTTCTGCTCAATAACATCCACATTGTTTAGAGAAAGCATAGTACATTTCTGATATCCCTGGCAAACACTAAATTTTAAGAACTAGTGGCAGCGTTGGCAGTGTTACCGGATATGTTGTGGGCCATAAAGGACATAAATAAGTTCCCCTGAGATGAACAGAGGTAAGATAAGGTAGGATGATGACAGTATCTTCAGCAGAAGTCTGATGGGCAGTACCTACTGGCAAACAACAATGAAATCTTGGGCACGCATGGATCTTGTTTTGGGTAACCACAATCCAACAGAGGCATGTTAATGGCCTGCCTTCATATTCTACAACCATGAAGACTTATGTTCCTCCAGCTACAGAAAAACAGAGACTAAGGCCTAGAAACCATGCTTAGTGAGTTTAGCCTGGAGAGAAGAAGATTAAGAAGTGAGATGACAGTCATGTTTAAATATTTGAAAGGATGCCCTATGGAAGACAGGGCAAGCTTGTTTTCTGCTGCTCCAAAGACTAGGACACAGAGCAATGGATTCACACTGCTGGAATCTTTTCTACATAAAGATTAGGAATAACTTCCTGATGGTTAACAGCAGTTTGACAGTGGAAAATGCTGCCTCAGAGTGTGGTGGAGTCTCCTTCTTTGGAAGTTTTTAAACAGAGGTGGGATGGTCATCTGTCAGGAGTGCTTTGTGTGTTCCTGCACAGCAGGGGTTGGACTGGATGGCCCCTGTGGTCTCTTCCACCTCTATGATTCCATGATTCTCAGGCAATGGAACTTACAAAAAAAAGTAGTAGTAGTGATAAAAAATGTAATTCAATATTGCAACAAATGTAAAATCACAAGAATACTGAATCTATAGATTCGCTAAATGTGAAATATAAAGAAAAATACATAGTATGCTAAATGTGAAATATAAAAGAACAATTGTTGCTATGTTGTTGTTGCAATGATCAGGTCATTTGATTAGTTTAAATATTTCATCAAATCCAACTTTAACATAAAATATTCTTGATTCTCATTTTCACTCTCATGTGACATCATCATCATCATCAACCCTTCTTTTTCCATTTCGTACATAAAGCAGCCTACAAAAGTTAAAACCAAAAAAGGTTTAAAAAAGATTTAACAGGAAAAGATCACTAAAAAGGTGACAGGGAGTCAGCAAAACTGGCACAAAGAGGAGATATTATGGAAGGTGCAGATATGAACTTCAGCAACTCATAGGAGCCTACCTTTGAAGGAAGCACTTGTTGAACTCTTAGCTACCTAAACTAAAATCCAGCTGAAACAGATGTACTTGTTTACTTTGCCAGCCCTTGCTATTTCCATGGATAGTCCTTCACCTGTGAAAAAAATCCTTCCCCATATTTTCCTGCTTGCAAACAAGCAAAGTAGAGAGCAGTAAGTGTCACAACTGGACAAAAGTAAAGGGAAGCATGTGTCTTTTCCCTCAACTCTGCTGTTCCCCTAACACTCTGAACAGATCTTTTTTTGGCCACATCTTCCTGGGCTTGGACTATTTGCACACTGCTAGATAATATGTCAGGACAATGGAAAGAGAAGGAGAAAAGGTGAAAAACTCTCCTGCTCTCCTCACTGCTGCTGCCATCATTTTCGCCAGTTACAAAGGAAGAGAGGTTAGACCTCATTTGTAATACTACGTCCAGTTCTGGACACCTCAATTCACGAAGGATATTGACAAGTTGGAGTGTATCCAGAGGAGGGTGACCACAATGGTGAAGAGTCTGGAAGCCATGCCCTATGAGGAGCAGCTTAGGGAGCTGGGTATGTTTAGTCTGCGGAAGAAAAGGTTAAGAGCAGACATGATAGCCATGTTTAAATATTTGAAGGGATGTCATGTCGAAGAGGGAGCAGACTTGTTTTCTGCTGCTCCAGGACAAGGAGCAATGGATTCAAGCTGCAGGAAAGGAGATTCCACCTGAACCTCAGGAAGAACTTCCTGACGGTCAGAGCTGTCCTGCAGTGGAATATGCTGCCTCGGAGTGTGGTGGAGTCTTCTTCTTTGGAGGTTTTTAAGCAGAAGTTGGATGGTCATCTGTTGGGAGTGCTTTGATGTGTGTTCCCGCATGGCAGGGGTTGGACTGGATGGCCCCTGTGGTCTCTTCCAATTCTATGATTCTATGAGGGAACAGGAGGAAGTAGGGGACTATCCAGAGGAGCTTTTAAACACAGGGTGCATTGGCATGGACATTTTTCTGAGTATTCAGATTGCCTGATTTGCACAGAAGAGAGGGCTTACATGCAACCAAGTACAAACAACAAGAAGAACAAAAACACCCCCCATAAAAAAAAGAAAGAAAAGAAATAAAGAACATCCATATTTTATAGGTTCATGTTACATTTCTATTGTATCTGTACTTTTTAGCCACTATGGCCCTTTCCACATGTGGGGGGGGGGGACGGGCGAAAACGCCCAAAAACGGAGCTTACCGGCAGCCGGGTAAGTCCGTCACGATGCGGAGCAGCGCGAGCTCGCTGCTCCGCAGTCCTCCGGCGTCCCAAATGGTGGCTTCCAGTTGGTGGAGGCTCTCCACCAACCGGAGAAGCTCGCCAGCTAGAAGCCCGCCCCCGGCAGATCTACAGGCACGCACTTGCATGCGCCAGCAAATCCGCGTCGGAGCCGGGCAACAGAGCAGCACGGGGCTGCGCACTCCATGTTTTTTAAAAACCTCAAAAAAGAGGTTTTTAAAAAACATGCAGCGCAGCTAGTTCCGGCCGCTCCTGAGTGGATTCTGGTGTGGAACTACAAAAATTAGTCCACGCCAGTCCACTCTATGGTGTAGAAGACCTCCGTGAGAGGTCGCTCTGCACCATTACAGAAGCCCGGTGTGGAAATGGCCCTAGAGTACTTTCTTTTCTTTCTTTTTTACTACAATACTGTGGTAGAAATATTGGAAAACAACTCTTTAAAAAACCTGCATAATTAATTGTATGGTAAATAAGAATATTTAGAGAAACTCTGAACGAATAACAATCTTAATTCCAACTAATTGGTCCTCCCTGGAACTGCACCCCCTTATGTTAATCCTATGATCCTTAAAAGAAATTTGTGTACTCAGAATCAATCTCAACTGGCAGGGAGAATGCACACACAACACACATAAAATTTTCAGTCACTTTTTAAAGGGAACAGGAAAAAATGGAGCCAAAATATTCACAGCAGGAAGCATGATAGAAGCATCTAATCAAACTGACTCATCTGTTGCTTTCCATCAGTTTAGTTGCCACTGTTGTTCAAGTTGAATATACCCTTCCGGATCCATCTGGCTGTATTACATATTACTTAAGACACATCCAATTTGTAATGTGTGCATGTATTTGCATACACATGTGTACACACACATGCTCAAATGACATTGATGGTGAAGCTAGTCACAGTATTACATAGCAGCGATCAGGGGCAAAGAGGGCATGATCTGAGAGGGAGAATCTTTCAAGAAACATTCTGATCTTTTCCTGGAAGCATCAGTAATTAATACAAGAATTTTAAAAGTGAAGTATAAAAGAAAGCAATCTCAAGTAATCATCTTACAAAACAGTGATACTGTATCTGCATAGCAATATCTATCTACTTTTTAAAAAAAAATTGTCAAAGTGCTTTATCAGCCATGTGAGTACATTAAATTAAAATGTTATAAATATGAAAAAAATATATTGACAAAAAGAAACACAGCACTACTCAACCAGAAAAACAGACTTCTTCTCACTCTTGCTTCCATACTTCTCTTTCACCATAAGCAACTATGCAAGTCTCTGCAGCCCACAATCCTTATACTGTCTTAGGCCGTTTCCGCACTACACTGTTATCGTGCCATTATTCCACTTTCAACGTTCTGTGGAATTATGGGGTTTCTAGTTTACTGAGGCCAAAGAGCTCTCTAGCTGAGAGTTCTAAACCCCAGAATTCCACAGGATGTTGAAAGTGGAATAATAGCACTATACCAGTGTAGCGCAGAAATGGCCTTAGTCTCCAAACTAGTTGCCTCTCAGACATCTATTAAGCAATCATTGCCCTTCTATCTATCTATAGATATGAGACTTTTCTAATCCATTCTTCAAAAACTTTTGCATATAGCTCCAATTTGTTTTGTCTTTTGTTTTTACTTTCCTGGAAATTCTCCAGGGACCAGCTGTTGATGGCTCATGGGCTGGCACTAGTCCATGGGCCACCACGGACCAGCACCATTGCTCTTGGGTCGCACGATTAGTCACAATTCCAGCTCCTACAAGCTGACTTATGAAGTGATCAGGTCGTCCCTTCTGGTTTTGAAAACACTCCCTCCCAAGAATTCAATTAGCTATCCTAAACAAAAGGAGAAGTGCAAAAATAGCCTTGGGGCTATATATAGTCCATGGGCTATACCTTACCCATCCCTACATTAGACATGCCTTAATTTCCTACATCTTTGTTTTTTTACAGTTCTGCATTATGTTCTCCCAACATTAAAAAATATGGAATACATAAAATTTTATGTGAAAAAATAGTTCTCTGTCATCAGGTAATGCTAGTATTCATACCTTTCACATCTAGAGATTAGAAGATTTTTCCAGAGTCAATTAAAATAATACCATAATTTCAACCAACTTGGTCCACTGGCATAATCTAGGGAATTGACAAATTTTAATAAATTTGTTATTTATATACACACCAGTAGCCATCCTCCAACTCTGGAATGGGACAGAGAGTTAAGAGCTTCCTCTCCACCCTTTCCTCCAGTAACTCTGTAGAAGCAGCAAGAAAAGAAGCAAGGAAAGAGTCATCTGTAAGATGGGGCACGAAATCAGTCAGAAGGAATTTGATGACATCAGGAAAATCAACACATGGGGGGGGCATCACAGAGGGTACCAGGATGCTGCATCCTGCTCCTGGACATGTTGCAAACCCCTGGAGTAAGCAATCAGAAAGAATGAAAACTCAACCACAACATACGCTTTAATGAATTAGGTCGTTAGAATCTGTCAGAGTACCTTACTCTTTTTTTCCGCATTCAGTAAAAGAAGAAGACCTGCTGCCTCATAATAGAAGTATTAGGACTGGAGAAGTGATTTATATACTTAGCAAGAGTTCAAGGCCCTCATACTGCCAGAACCCTTTCAGATATTCAGGCCTTTTATGCCTAAAGCAAGGCATTCCCCACACAGACTTATATAGAGGGAAAATGTCTGTAATCTTTTAGAGAGTGGGTGACAGAAGTCCATTATGACTTTTCTCAGTAACTTTTTCTCTACTAATTATATTCCAGGGTGGTTTCTTTTGTATATAATTGTACAAGCTGATATAATACTACTTGTATTGACCAGCATTAAATCCCTTTATAATCCTGCTGACACAGCACTATGCACTTGGATAATTTGATGAAAAGTTTTCCTCAAATCCATCCCTCATCTGGCTTTTCCCTCTTTCTTGCTCAACTCCCATCCTTCCTATTCTCTGTTTACCCCCCTCCCCCTTCCTCTGCATCTTTTAATTGTACACTCACCATCTTTTAATTATACAACTATGGTAATATGAGCACGAAAGAAAGCACTTGTTAAATACCTGATCTTTTAAACTGAATTTGCAACAGACTTAATTTGCAGTTCCTTGCTCCTAGAAGTAAAACATATGCTTTATGACAGATCTTTGTTGATCACACATCTTGATTGGGAATGAGGAAACAGAAAGGATGTTGTGATTCTGTTGTGCAGAATGATATTCTGTATATGCTTAGAGAATCTCAAAACATTTCTGATTAAAAATTCTCCATTACTGATTCACTGACTGATCTTTGTAGCCACCCACTTATTGCTACAGTTATGGTAGATCAGTAGCGCTCTCTGAATGAAATAAAGCCCTCCTTATTTTTAACAAACAAAGCACTTAAAAGAATGAGCAATGCGTATATGTCACAGAAACAGAAATTTTAAAAAAGTGATGCAAATGAGTGACAAACTGAATTGAAGAGGCTGAAAAATGAGATCCCATGCTTTAATACAGTCTTTCCCAACAGGACATGTTAGACTCCCATCACCATTCCCAGGCAACATATTATGGATTTTATAGTGCATATGGTAGAAAAAAATCTAGGTTAAAGGAAGCAAATTTTAAAAGGCAAGAACAGACCTATGAAGGAGACAATAAAAAAAATGTGCTCCTCTAAGTCAACAATGACAACTTCCATGCCATTCTCTAAATCCTATGGTCTAGCTCTACATTAACATTTAAATCAATACAGTAACTAACTCAATTAATTTAACAATTACAATTATTTATTAGTGTTTATGATGGTGAATTAATTGTTTAAAATTGTTTAAAATTATTGAATGTTTAAATGTTTAAAATTATTGAACAAATTATCAAATCAAATATTTCAACCTCTAGGCTGACAATATTAGAATTAGCAACAAATAATCCAATACTTTATTTATACAGAGATAGTAAGATAAAGAGACCAAGATCACAACATAAAAGCTAATGACAAACACATTTAAAAATTCATTCTGTATCCTCATCTTAAAAAGTAATCGGTTTGAACTGTATTTATACAGACAAAGCAAAAGAATATATTACAACTTGATCCCCACAGGAAAGTTAACAGAGAAGCAGGACTATTATTTTGATAATGGTTGATGTATCTGAATGGTCTAAATACTCTACCTACGAAGATACCAAAAACACTGAATAATTGTTTGTTCTGTTGAACAAATTTATACATACATTAAAATTATGGAAAACAATGTTTGACTTCTTAAAAAATGGATTCTTTAATAAGCACTCAGATTTTTGTCACTTCATTCTACTGTACAATCAGAGGGAATTATTGGATACCTCATTACATGGTTGGCTAGAATATTGACTTTCCAAGGACAAGGATCTATATCTCTTTGGAAAACACTTAAAGAGTACAACTTATAAATTCAGTTGATGACTAAGCCCATTTCTCACATTACAAATGGTATGGCTGCTTCCAATGAAGCATATTTACCACAATGTGAAGCTGTCTGGGTTGCATGAATGGGCAATTTCCATTTCAAAATGGCAAGTGAGTGAGATTAAAGTACAAGTAAATTGCCTGCTCAGTCTTAGTACAATGTGAAGATGGTGTGCCAAAGCCGTTCTTTTCAACCCACATATTTCTTCTGCAACAGAATATCCATTTCGTAAACAAATTATTTCCATGAATCCCCTTTACAATTATTACATCATATACAAAAGTACACTCTTTGTCACACAGGATCACAACCCTTTAGATCTTTCTCCCTCTCCTCCTTCTCTCCTTCCTCCCCAATACCTACCTCTGCTTCATCCACCAAGCACAGACATAGTGGCTTGTTTGCTATTTTCTCTCCTTGGAACTTGCATGCCTTCCTATTGTTAGTGTCCATTTAAAATTATTCACTCTCCTTTCTCATGAGTCCGCTGTCCAACTAGATTAGTAGGAAGGCCTGAGCCACCAAGGAATATAGTACAGAGTAAAGCATGTTTACTGAGGCCATTATAATTTATATAATCTACAAGTGTGGGGACTGGAGCCTGGCGGGGGGTCTATTTTCAATCTCTTGTTACAGCCTTCATCTTTATGAGAACAAAAACACATTTCTAACTGCCTTTACATAGGCAGGATAGCTTGCTTCCTTTACCAGTTCATGAAGTGTCACCTTGGTAGCCATGGCATCTGTTCTCTCTGACAAAGAAAGAGCTTCCAAAGATCTCTTTTTCCTCTGAAATAGGCAATACTAACTTTTTACTCTCCATTCTTCCAGGTTTTTTGTATGGCCCAATGAACCGTCAGTTGTCCAGCTGCATCTAAAAGCACCTGGCCCATCTGCCGTCCGCCCCCAATTTCCACATTTCACACTTATATCACTTCTTTTCTTTGTCTGTCAATGGAATTGTAGTATACAAGTCGGAAGACCAACTTCAATTTATCTAATGAAACTCTCCATTCTGTATCAAAGCTTTATGTTTGGCAATATCACATATTCTGTAATAAAACTTATTTTTCTTATTTACCCTTTACAGTTGAACCCTCTTGGCTCAGCAGCAAATATTCCTCTGGCTTAATTGTACACAGCAACCCTACCATCGTAGACATCAGCTCTAGGATCATATTCTCACATTTGAGTCTGTTACATGTATATTTGATGTATATGTTTATCGTGCGATTATGTTAAATCCAACAGAATAGAGCACTAAGGAGCTGCTAGCTGAAATAGTAAATACATCAAGAGGAGATATGCAAGCCACTATCTTATACTTTCCTTCTTGATGTATTTTGAAAGTCTGTGTGGTTACAGAGGTTTGAGTGTTGGACTATTACCCTGGAAACCAGAGATCGATTTCCTGCTCAGCCATGGAAACTTACTGGTTGATCTTGGGCGCGTCACACTCTATCAGTCTCAGAAAACTCAGTGATAGGTTTGCCTTAGTGTTGTCATAAGTTGGAAATGATGTGAAGGTACACAACAACAACAACCTGATGTATTTACTACTTTAGCTAGCACATCTGCTGGAGTTAATGGGCCTGAATACCTTAAAAACACCAGATTCTATCTGATCTTTTAAGCTAAGCATGGCCAGCCCTGGGTAGTACTTGGATGGGAGACCATCAATGAATACCAGAGGCTGTTAGCTTTCTTTTAGAGGAAGGAACTGGCAAAACCACCTCTGAGTGTTCTTTACCTAAGAAAATTCTATCACCATAAATCAACAGGTATCTTTAAGGTACATACATATACATCATACTTTATTACTGGCATGCTAATAACCAAATTGTCTTGCATTATTAATTTGCAGAATGTTTTATACAATCCTACTTTTATTACCTTCGACACTTTCACAAAATATCTCATTACTCATATCACTTTACAAGACAAAAATTGTGTTTGAAGTATATTTTCTTTCTCAAGACCAAAAAATAAACCAACACTACAAGTAATTAATGAACCAAGAATTTTCTAGATCAAGGACTGTGCCTCCATCTATCAATAGCACTAGGACAGAAGCAAATCTACCATTCTGGAAGAGTTACATTTTCCAAAAAACACATAAAAGATTATACATTTATTCTGTAATAGAGAATAGCATAAACCATTTCTGAATATTAGTCTATGAGGAGATCAATGTAGCATTTGCAGAATTATTTATTTAATTTATATCCTGCCTTTCTCCCTACATGGGACTCAAGTTAAGTCACATCATAAATTAAACTACGGCTTTAAAAAATGATGATAACAAGGTTTAAAAATTTAATAATTATCCTTTTAAAACAACACTAATTGAAAAAGAAATCAAAGCATTTAAAAATATAACAATGAGAATAAAGTACAGTACACACACTCCATTAAAAGACCTCTCTACACAACCAGTTAATCATCCAAACGTCAAAATATAGAGAGACAGCCTAACCTCTTGTGGAAGAGTATTCCACAACCTAGGAGCTGCTTCCAAGGAGAATCGCTCTCACAGTTTCATCAGATGGGCCTGTGACAAAGATGGGACCAAAAGAAACCTTCCCTCAACCACCCCCGGATCTGAAAACACAGGCAGGCTTATATAGGGAGAAGGCCTTTACAGGTCACAACCAGCATTCTGAACTATAGCCACAAATGATCCAGTTCCGGTATCCAAAACCTTACTGTACAAAATCTTTCTGCTGGTTAAGAAATCATGAATTATATATTTCAAGATGAAGAAACAAATCTTCCATCCAAATTTTTATGAAATTGTAGATGGACTGTTTCGCTCAGCATAAACATCATTACCTCTTCTCCAATCCCTTCTTTTTCTAAATATGTACAGAATGTTTCCTATCCATAGGCTAAAATGACTATATAACTGACACTATTTAAAATAATTCTCGTTTCCATTTAGAAAGCATTCAGTGCAGATAGCTCAATTAATTATTGCTTTTTCCCAAAGTAATTAAGAGTTTACTGGCTGGGGCAAAAGATCAGTTCTGTAGCATTCTGCTATGGAGGCAACTGATGACTGAGCCAACTCAACTACCTCATTCCTCTGTGGTTGACTTAATTGTACTTATGATTCCTTGATTGCCATTATAATTCTTTCCAATATATAAGACATTTTTGGATGAACTCTCTTCCTCTTCATAAGAAATAAAAATCCAGTATGTCTAAATACCATTCTGCTGATAGCCTCCTGCCAAAATCCCAGCCACCCCTATTTTTTCTACTCTCTTTCATAGCCTTCTTTACACTCTTTCCCTTTCCTAATCTGTCTCTCCTAGGACAGACTCCTCAAAATACAAATTCATAGGCCATTTCTGCACTACACTGTTATAGCAGTATTATTCCAGTTTCAATAGCATATGGAATCCTGGGGTTTGCAGTTTAGGGAAGGGCATTTATGGCACTTTCTCCACTTGGACTATTCATATTTTCCACCAGGGTTAACAGTGCACTGAAAACCTTTGCAGCGTTATCATTTGAAGCACAAGCCAGGGAGTGCTTAATGACTTCTTCAATTTGTCTATTTCCAGTCACCAGATTTTTGTTTCAGCCACCTATTAGTCAAACTTATTTTCAAATAACTTTCAAGGGCTAAAGGAATCAACGTTATTTCTACTGATGCTGAAACAAGTCAGCTATCCATCTTCAGTAGGTCATCACCAATGGAGACAGAATTCACTGGCCGCTTTCCCATAAGGAAAACATTCTGGACAAATTCACTCTTGATTTAATTGGCCCTCCTCTTGCAAGTGCTCTGAGTTAAGTGCAATCTACACCAGAGATTAACCTGGATCCAGAACCATCAGAGATCCCATTGAACTTGGGAGCAGCTATGAGTGAGGCAACAATAAAATCAAGAAGGGATTTGGAATGATCATGACTGCAGATCCAACAGCTATCTCCTCCCTCAAAAAAGGTTACATCACTTCAAAAAAAAAAAAAAAGGCAAGCAAGCAAGCAAGCAAGAAGAAATAGGGTGCAATAGAGGAGATCTAATGACTATTAAGAGGATGGCACAGTGGGCACATCTCCTGGCCTGAAATGCTCTCTCAGACTTGAATTCCCAGCTAGAATAAACCCATTGAATCAATGAGATTTTCCTAAGTACTGACTGACTCACCATTCAACAAGTGTTTCACTGCATCTACTCTGGAACCACGAAGAGGATTCTGCCACAATCTTTCCAAAACCTTCCTAGCCCACATTTTCTTTTCTTACGCGGTTTCATAAAGATGCATAGTGTTTTGTAATAACTGGTCTAGACAAAAGTATGTGCCTCTAGTATCAATATGCTCTTTCAAAGACTTGTCTGTCCACTGGCAATTAGCAGCTAAAAGCAGCAATTAGCACAGCAGAGTCCCTGTAGAAGCAGAATCACAGTTAGCTTAAGGAAATGTGGCACAGCATCTATTAACTCAGCAATTCTCTGATACTTCTTGTTAACAGACTAACATATGTAACAACATTATAACAAGAATGTGTGACAACTAATCACAGTAAGGAAGGTTGTAATTGTTAATGTCAGATAATTGAACTGTACATGCCACTGAACATCAAACATTCCTTACTGTAGTATATTATATTTCAGCTACTGTGCATTTAAGTGAAACTGCACTGTCCATTTTTAAAACTAGAAAAAAAAAAAGGAAAAAGTAACCCAAAGCCCCTTTCTAGAGACTTATTTTCAAGGTACGTGATATAGTAGCCTCCGTCACCCCAAACTGATACGCTGTGGATATGTCAGACAACAACATGGTATCCAGGAGAATCTGGAAGTTGCAGTCAAACACATTTGGAGGGCAAAAGATTGGGAAAAGCTAGTATATAAAATAAAATTGCTTAGTGGCCATTCATAATACATAGGGATATATAACTTTTTAAAAGGGATGGCTTAACAATTGGGGATCAGCATATACCAAACTGTTTTCTAGACTGAATCTGATTTGTTGTGCTTTAGGATCATTTCTGTCTAGGAACAGAACAGAACTATAATCATCATCGTGGAGTTGGTTCATGCTTGGTATGAGCAAGCTGATAAATGCATTTAACTCTTCGCTTGAGTGATCTACTCAGATGAATGGTGCAACGTTGTCATTCTGAAAGTAACATAAATCTCTTAAGTATTGTAGATCTCTTACTATTGCAATTGTACAGCTGTTATAAAATATGCTGCTTCACCTCTCTATTAACTACTGCTTTCCTATTTATAATCTTCAGTGTATAAATGTTCACCGAAACAGCACAGAACAGGAGAAATACTGCAGGGCAGGAGAATGTATCTACCAATGGACGCTAGGCCTTTGCAAATGATTCAGCCAGTATCAAATAACAATACAAACTGAGCTGATTTAGACTGATTTGTTCACACTCCAGATCACAATGGATTGGCTCAATTTGATTCTGGGGCAAATCTGGAACAGTACTCTCCCAAGCACTTGGAAACTATCCAGAGATCCAAACATTAAAAGTAAACAGAAATAAGCCAGAAACTGTGTCCCAGGACAACCATATAAGGGAAACAATAAGTTGGCATGATGCAGAAGGGATGGAAGAGAGGTGCACTTCATTCACCGGTGCCTTTGTTGCGAAGTTCAGGGCAAGAATCTCACCAATCTCATTGTTTATGTTCATCATACAGTCCCTTATCTTTATTCATTATCTCTTTGTTTTATGTTAGTAGCAGATCATAAAAAGGCTGTGGTAACAGATTTCCTGATTGTCATCTGAGTTGATCTCACACAGTCTTTTCATTTCTTTGTTTTGTTGAATAGTTTAATTTAATCTTCTCTTTACCTTTACTTGTTTACCAATTTATCTGTTCAATGAATCTGCCTGTGTTGTTGATAGAAATGTTATTTTCCCTCCCAGCCGCAACTGTCCCTCAATGTTATTTGGAAGGCAGGTAGCAGGAGTCACCACTGAAAAGCTAGACCAACTGCTATCTACCTTCACTGTAAACAGCAAATGAACGGAGGTGAACACTGAACTTACAGCATCTGCTGCAAAAAGTGTCAAGGCAACTCAAAATAGACTTGTTAATGGTAGAAGCAGAAGAAAAGTCTGAGCAACCAGGCCACAATGGCAAGGGCCACAGGACAGAAACAAAGAGTGACTGCAATAGCAGTTCTCGCTGCTGCTTCCCCATAAGGCTGAGGAAGGCAGCTCTAGAAGAGGGGGGATAAAGAGATTATGGAGGTAAGAGGGCAAATTTCCAACAGCAGTGCAGCTCAACAAATGAGTTAAGGAAATGCTGGCAACAAGTAAAGCATGCAGTCATCACTTCCCTGTGTCCTTATACTACATTGTTAAATCTCACCAGTTAGTTTGCTGGTAGAACAAAGTCAAAAGTACCCTCTCTTCAAATGCAATGCTTTTTTATTACTATTATCATCTCTTTTAAATTAAATTTAACAGACTTAGCTGACTAATGTTCTACGGAGACAGTTCCAGGGCAAAAACAGTGTGAAATGAGAAGACTGAGCAGTCAACATTACTGATTTTTTTCCCTTGAAAGACGACAACCTTTACAGGTGCCTAGTCTAACACTAAGCTTGGTTCATCTCCTCTTTACTATGTCTCCAAATTCCATCCAGATGTGCAGAAAAAATATCTTTTTAAATCATTTTATTCCATTTCACACTATAAAAAACATACATAGTAGCTGACAGTTTACTTGACATATTTCTGATCTTCCCCAGAGATCTAGTTTTACATACTATTTTTCAGATATATGATACTGTACTACATTTTACAGCTATTTTTTACTCATTGATTCTTGCCTTTCCCTCCCATATTCCCGCATCATGATATATACCCTGCCGCCCACTCATATCTTATCTTACATCATGAATAACCAATCTCCATCTGTATACCCAGCAATTACCCACTTCCATTTACCATTTGCCATTCTCTTTGTATCTCTTCGTCTGATTTCCCTTTTAGTCTCTGAGAGACCATATCAGCATTTTTATTTTCTATAAGTGTACCCCACCATTGTTCCACTGTAGGTATTTGCTGAGTTTTCCACATCTTAGCATATTCAATCCAAGCAGTTGTTATCATATAAAGCAGTATTCTCCATTGTTTCTTAACATCAACATCTTCTATTATATCAGTCATATTTAAGAAATACAGTTCTGGTGTCTTAACAAATTGAATTTTCAATAATGCACAAATTTTATTATGTATTACATTCCAATACTTCTTAGCTTTTGGGCACGTCCACCACATGTGGTAGATCGTACCAGCTTCTTTCTGACACTTCCAACAATGCCCATTACCTGTTTTGTGATATGCAGAAAAAATATTAAAAAGTTGGTTTAACCAATGTACAATCTCAATTAAGATTTTGGATCCATACTGGAACAGACTGGATCCAGATCAATCCAATCTAATGTGGGCCCAGAAACAAATTACTGAATCAGGCGTTAAAACAAATTGTGGACCCTTTGTACAGCATAAAGAGTTACAGACCTATGCTTCGCCTTAAAATACACCCCCCCCCACAGACACACACACACACATGTGGGGGGGTGTTACCTTCCCAAAATCTGGATACGTATGCTTCCTTCAAATTGCAGAAAATCCAGGCTAAGAGTCTTATGCAGGCAATGATGACAATGTGAGGATTGCTTTTGGAATGTAACTACAGCTGGTCATCCTATCCAATACCTCTAGAAAGCCAACAGACTGGCTTGACAAAGGTTATCACCCTCTTCTATATTTCTCTCAAGATGTAGCAGCAACAGCTTGGTTCAGGACACTCTTAGCCATAGCTCTTTCAAGCCACCAGTCAAGCATAAAAAAACATAATAGTGACAGCACCAAGTATGTCTCCCTGAATAAGTTATTCCATAAATGAGGTAAAATGAAATGACCCTATTTCCATGTGCTGCCCATTCTTTCACTGAAATCAAAAACATACAGAGAAGAGCTTCAGATTCAGATCTTTTCTGGGGAAGGTACACATGAAGAGAAATGAATGGAAACCAGTACATTGCTTTCAGCACTGCAGACAAATATTCTTGATAGTTGGTGCCAGTCAGTAATCTAGCTGTGTCCTTAAGATTCTGGATTAACTTCAAATGTACTCCCTTAGGTATATCCACACATCCATTCCAACATATACACACTGTTCTTTACAGGTCATTACTCACTATAAACCTGTTTGTCTATACTTATAGCAAATTCCTATCTTTTCATCAGTTTACGTATTTTCATCTCACAAAGTAAATTCTTCATGCAGTAACTTGATCAACACATTTCCAAACAGCTATAGCAAGTCTGCAAATGTTCATAAAAACTGAATGAAGATGAGAGACTTTATCTAGCAAGACAGTCCCCCATAACAGCTGGCAGGCAGAATGGGCTCATTGTTCTAATAGAAATCCTATTTAATTAGTAGATTAAAGGGCAAACACTCAATGTGTATTTAGCATATTTACCAAGCTTCCTAGTAGCATGGGAAACCTCTTCTGCTGTTAATCCTAGTTTAAGTCACAGTGTAGCTTTCCACAGGAACGTTAAAACAATTTTTTATCCATGTACTCCATAAAGACACAGATCAACTAGTAAGATTTATCAGCGCTTTATTTATAATCTCCACCTGAATATTCCTCTGCAGGTAAGTATTAAGTCTTTGCCTGCACTACACTGGGTCAGTTAAATATGAATCTCTGATAGTGATAGACTGCTGTCTCAATCCAAGTTTCTTCAATGGGTCATTCAACTATGATTTATTTTGAGTCTTAAATGGAATGCTCAGGATGTCTCCTAAGGAAGACAGCCTTCTCTTTGTCTTCCAACCCTGGGACCAAGCCCATCTTTCACATTTCCCTGAGCCTCTTCCCTTCTTCCTTCTCACCTCCTGATTTTCTTGGGGCACCGGAAGCAAGAGGTGTTTAGTGGGTGAAACCATCCCTGTACCACTATCATCCATTCACTGGTCTCCATGGGAGTGGTTCCCAAACTTTGGTCTCCAGATGTTTGTAGTACAACCCCTAAGGTCCCAGACCACTAACCATGTTGGTTAGGGCTTCCAGGGGTTATAATCCAGCAATATCTTGAGAATGTCAAGAATAGAGCATTGATCTTTAAATGTGGTGTTCTTTGGGGGCTAGGCTACCATAAATGTTTCAGGTTGGCTATGCCTCCATTTGCTTCAAAAGGTGTAACACGTCTGTGGCATGGCATTCAGATTTGTGGTGGGCATGTTGTCTAATGGTTGTTCAAACTAGGGCTTCCCTTAGTTTCTCTTCTGGAAACTAAACCATCCCGAATACCCTTTCTACCCTTCTTACTGGTCTTTTTAGTGGGGATGGACAGATTGCTAAACCTCTCTGGAATTGTATGTCTGCCTCCCTTCCAGCCTCAGTAATAGTTTCTAAGACAGTCACAGCTATCAAATAAGAATAAGGGGGGCAGATGCACTTCAAACAAAAGTCTGTGTGTAGAGGCTGAGAAGCTATCTGGATCTGTTCTTGCATCAAACATGGGACTAGACTAGCTGTTTTAACTGAAAAACTAGCAAACTGATCACACTTACATAAAATTCTATACCTTTGAACTGTCTAAGTTTATACTGTTAGAGTTTAGTGCATATTTAGTGCATGTTGGCATTTTATAGAAGATTTTGCATTTATGGCTTAGGCTTATTCTTGAAACTTATTTCAAGAAGAATGAAGTAATACAGCCATTAATAAAAACTCTCATAGCATTAGACATGTGAACAAAACTGTTTGAGGTCTCAATTACATGTTATGGAAAAATATTTCAAGTTTGTTTAGGGCTTGTTGTTTATAGTGCAAGAATGATGATGGATTTGAAAAAGCAGATGTAAGCAGAAAAAGATGCAATGGTTTAAGATCTTATATGGTTCTCCTTTGCAAAATATAATTCACTTTGATTCTGACATCTCTGTCTTATTGTGCCTGTATAAACCAGAATTAACTTGCAAATTCAAGCCATTTAAATGGATACGCATTCTCCACATATATATTTTGATTTTTGTAAAACACTAGTTTTTCTCAACGGCACTTTTCAGAGTACAAAGTGATAAGAGGTTTGCAGTACTTATCTTCCTCACTTTCTCAACAATATTGTAAAGTATACAATGCTCAGAGATGTGGCTTGCCAAATGGCACATAGGGCTCAGCACAGATTTCTACAGTTCTCCAAAACTGCCATACTGATCCCACTAAACTTTAAATTGTTTCATAGCATTTTTCCTATTAAAATGTGTTTATTTCTTACATACAGAATATGGTGTGCTGGAAGTCCCACCAAAACAAATAGCTACAGTGCCAATAGCACAACAGAGCTAATAAGAAGTTTTTACACTTAACATTTGACATATTCTTAGATTTAGAATATGAAATTTCAAGATTTTCACTTATTTTCTTATACAGATTCACTCAGAAGCAAGACTCATCGCGTTCAGTGATATTTACTCCCAGAAAGTACTGGACAGTACTATACATTTCATATTGATATTACTTCTCACTTACTACACTTCAAAACAGTAACCATTAAAATTAACACTGTCTCTGCCAACAGATGGGAGAATACCAATAACTCTCTTCAAATAGGAAAAAGTGTACAATTTTGCCATCAGAGCACAACGAAACAAGCAATACTCTTTAGATTCTATTATGTAATTGATGACATAGATTATGTTATGTAGGGAGTTCAGCAGTGACCAGAACAGGACTATCTCCAGACAAATGAATTATCTACTCCCTCAAGATGGAGGCCATTTCTGCCCTAGGCTGTTATAATGCTATTATTCCACTTTCAATATCCTATGGAATCCTGGGGTTTGCCAAAGGCCCCTCCCTAAACTGCAAACCCCAGGATTCCATAGGATGTTGAAAGTGGAATAATAGCACTATAACAGCCTAGTGAGGAAATGGCCAGACTTTTAGTATATCACCACCACCCCTATCCTGTCCATTACCAATTCCCAGGCATGACCCAACACTGACCCAAATGTGTGGAGTTAATAATGGATTGGATAAAGCTTGATAATTCACCAATCAAATGTTGTATTAACTGATACAACAATGGATCAGATATAGGACAATTTATTGGATGTCATCAGATTACCAAAGACATTTCCACTCCAGTCAGTATTTTGTAAGAATATTTTGAAAATAGTGATTCTTAGCTGGGAATCTGCGAAGATCTGCTGCTGGGTACCAATGGCAGCAGCAGCAACAAGGACGCAGCAGGATGTGTGGTCTAAATGCCAAAACAACTCCTTTCTTTGTAAACAAGAAAGCAGTCTGGCCATGGATGCATACCTGCCACAAACAGGAGAACAGTTTTGGCACCTCCCCCCTCCCGCTACATCCCTCATGAAAGGGAAACAGTGACAGGTATGTCCATGTCCAAGCTATGACTCTGGAGACTATGGTTTGAATCCCCACTTGGCCATGGAAACCGACTGGGTGAACTCAGGCAAGTCACATTCTCCCAGCCTCAGGGAAAGGCAAAGGCAACAAATCTTGCCAAGATAGGTTTGCCTTAGGATCACCATAAGTCATTTTTCAAAGGGGAGAGACACGATGGCTAGAAAAGAACCTCCAAAGAACCAAAGCAGCAATTTGTTGTTGTGTGCCTTCAAGTCACTTCTAACACACGACAACCCTAAGGTGAGCCTATTGCAGGAAAGTTGTTTTTTGTTTTTGTTTTGTTTTTGTTTTTTTGGCAATATCTGTTCAGAGGAGGTTTCCCTTTATTGAGGCTGAAAGGCTGAAAGAATGTGACTTGCTCAAGGTCATCCAGTGTCTGAGCGGAGATTTGAATCTAGAAGCCTTTAATAAGCAAACAAATAAACAAACAAACAAATAAATAAATATTTAATCTAAATTTAAGTGTTTAAATTTTGAGTTAAGTCTTTGGGAACCCCAACAACAAATTATATTTATGAGGGTCTAGTAAAGAAAAGGTTAAGAACCACTGTTTCAAACATGGCAGACAGGATAAGTACCATGGGATCAATCAGCATCCACTTGTTGGAATAACTACCTTGGTAGAGAGGGAACCACAGCAATATTTCCAAAGGAAAGTCACAGTAAATTGCATTGAAGGCTGCTGAGAGGTCCAGGAAAAGCAGCACGAAAGTTGACTTTATTCTCACACTGACAAATGTTGACAAGATTCCTTCCTGCCCACCACAAAATAAATAAATAAGAAAGATAAGATAGAATGGGTGTTGTTTTGCACTATGTTTAAATCACTGCTTTTGCCATATAGAATAGCTCTGTTTATAGGCAGACTGAGCCACATTAAAGAATAGTGTTGCTGTCACTGTTGCTTTTGAAAAGCTGGGCATTTCTAGCAGTTGGGATGCTTATCCAGGAATTCCAGTTTATGCGATTAACAATCATGTGAGTCTCAGAGTGGGGACGTTTATGTTGTCCCACCCAACGCTTTTGGGGAGGTACATTTATAGATGGAGTCTATTCAACAAAAGTAGGTCCATACAAGGATGCAGAGTTCTGTATGGATCTGGCACTCCAGGACAAGGAGCACTTTATTCTTTTTCTGCCACTCATAAAATGTCATAAGCAATTACTAACTTCAGAATGCATTTTACCACTTAGTAAAATAACTGAACTCCATTATTGTCAAAAAATAAGAAAATATATCAAATTCATGCTGTACACAGCAGTCAGAAATCTACTGCAGAAGATCACTGAGATATCACCAGCAATGTGCTGCAACAGGACTGGTGTGCTAGATTTGCTTCTAAAAAGGCATGCTACTGCACACTAGAGAGCCTTCTCGCTTGCAGGTCACAGCTCTATCTTGGACCTAGTAAATAACCTTTGAAAGCCTTTCATGTACAAACAATCTCTCCAGCGATTTTCTTCCCACAAGGTGATATGTAATACATACACACTACAAGAACCACAAGTATACAATTGTTCATATCCTTCTGCCTGAATAAGTACAGTCTCCTATAAAGACTATATACTCCTGTGGAAAGTAGAAAACATAGTAAACCCTGATGCATCACTGAAGTAATTTTCCCTGTGCATTCAGGGTTTTGACTACTGGAAAAGATTCTGTTTTCCAGAGTAGAAAGATTGTTTCCTATATATCTATTCACTGTATTGTTTTTTTCTCTTACGAATGCACTATTAGTAGAACAGAATTATTTCTCTCTCTTTTACAGCCCTAATCTCCACTCTGTTATAATATAATAGCCAATATATATGACAGTTTTTTCTCCACATGAGAATTTAGATGCAGCTGTAAGCTCCTGAATTTTTTATAAAGAGACAAAATATTTCAAGTATAACAATGTTAGCACATATTGCAGAAGGCATCTTTGAGTGGAAAACTACAAAATTACTTAGTCCAGACTACCAGCCTTCAGCATATATCCATAGTCCCTTTGCATTCCCCTTTACAGAGGAACAGAAAGTCTCTAAATGAGCAGAGTTCCCCACTGCATCTAAATAGCTTAAATACATCTGAAGACTGAACCATATTCAATTTATGGGTTAACACACTGGCTTGTTCACAAACTGCTAACCACAATTTCCTTGCTTGGATAGAACTGGAAACTGTGATTAGAGACTTCTGCACCTGATTGCCACATCATGTGGAAGTAAGAGCTAGAAGAGCTGTGTACAAGAGTAAAAGTCTCATCCACATCTCAGTATATGAAGCCAATATACAAGCATCTTAAAAACAGCTTACATCTCCTAATGTAAACATTGCCTGAATGGAAATTATACAATGGGTAAACATTTACACTAAATCCCACTGAAACCTCAGATTTCAATGGGATTTAGGCACATCTCACTTTGGGGGGAGGTTGTTCTTATGATCTTGACCTCAAAAGCACCCAAGGCATTAAAATGATACGAATCTACGCGAAGGCACTGATGAGCAAAAGCAAATTAAACTGAGTCTTCTTCATTCTCTCCAGTCTCACACTGAGGGTAAAAACTCCCTATTGAGATGAAATTCAGTTTATTGCCTAAAATATTTTTTGAAGTATGAAACTGCTTGTTTGCATTCAGAAAGCCAGCACCATTTTCTCAGATGAAATGTGCACGTTTATCACTTTTGTAAAACCTGTAATCCATAAAATTTCCTTGAATTTTTCTCAATTTTTCAGATCAAAATATGTGCTGTACAACTGAGCTACAATCTGTCCTCTTCTAGATGCCCACCACTCAGAAAAGAGGGTCTACACCCTAGTCTCCTTCTGTACCTGAAAAATTAGCTCATCAGTTTTCCTCAGCCCTCAATTATCTTGACACTATTACTTGCTTATGGTCTCCCACAGGATAAGGATTGTCACGTACAGGATAACTCCATTCTCAGAGATTTGGCTCAGAAGTTTGCAAAAGCTTTATTCATGAACTTCAGAGTAACAGCAGCGCGTTCTGACAATTGCCAAGACTAAAAGCCTATTGGATTTACAGTTGCCATTTCCATACTATGCTGTTATAGTACTATTATTCCACTGTCAACATCCTGGGGTTTGCAGTCTAGGGAGGGGCATTTAGAATTCTCAGCCAGAGAGCTCTTTGGCCTCAGTGAGCTACAAACCCCAGAATTCCAAAGGATGTTGAAAGTGGAATAATAGTACTACAACAGTGAAGTGCAGAAATGGCCAGTGTCTTATAAACAGTAACATTCCAAATTTGTGCATCCAAGGCCCTTATTTGCCAGCTAATTAAAACAATTTCTTTCCCAGGCTTACTTTCCACCCACCAGCATCCTGACCTTGTGTCTGCCTTTGTTCTCCCACTTACCAAGATTCACTAGAATAACATACCTTTGTTCCCAAAACACTGTTTTCTCATTCAGTTTCCATCACCTTCCATTCCCTTTGTTTCAAGTATTACAGGACATCAAACAGCAAAGCATTGCAAGTACTACTTGGCATCAAACAGAAAAGAACACGGTACAAGAGTGCATGGTGACTCACAGGGCATTATATAACAGCAAACAGCAAACATTGCATGCCATTAGAAAAGCATTATGATGGCATGGCAGGTAAAACGAAGCTGACCTGACAAGGACAAAAGTCATCTTCTTCATGGGAGGTAGGCAATTGTGGTCCTCCAGATGTTTTTGGACTACAACTGTCATAATCCTTCACTGTTAGCTATGTTGGCTATAACTGATGGAAGTTACAGCCCCAAGAATCTCGAGGACTACAGCCATCCACCTCTATCCTACACTGTTCAGTATCTGGTGGGAGATTTTTCGGGACTGCTTTGTTACAACACAGACTTAAATAACAGAAAGAAGAATGCAACCAATTAGTAGCAGTTAACCTGGTTATTTCTTGACAATAATGTCATACTGGTTGGAATGCAAGACTGAGGCCACTTCCTCACCACACTGTTATAGTGCTATTATTCCACTTTCAATATCCTATGGAATCCTGGGGTTTGCAGTTTAGGGAGGGGTATTTAGAATTCTCAGCCAGAGAGTTCTTTGGCCTCAGTAAACTACAAACCCCGGAATTTCACAAGATGTTGAAAGTGGAATAATAGCACTGTAATACTGTAGTGCAGAAATGGCCTAGAACATAAGTGAAAGTTTCTGACTCACGCTTCATGCCCAAGTGAGGGGAGAATCTGTGCCCAAGGCTGTTTCTCATAACAGCTGAATATACATTTGTGTTACATCTGCCCAACATTAGCTGCAGCAGGGGTTTCAAATTTTCTACCACCAAGCACAGTTCTGCTTCACCCAAATGAACTAAACTCACTGATCCTGAAGTAATATGAATCACTCTCCAATTTTCAGATACGATTTGCTCATGAAAGCATTTGTTTCTTCCATGTCTGCTTTGTCATATGTGCCCCTCAAAGTCTTATTTTCCATGTCCCGTCATTTCTTCCCCTACTCTTCTTTTTCACTTAACATATAACACTTCCTTCACTACTACCAGTTTTACCACTACAACCAGTTTTTCATACCTCCCTCCTATTACTTTCACTTACTGTTTTTTCTTCTTCCAATAATAGCCTCTCTTTTTATTCCCTTCCTCCCTATTCCCAGTTTAGGTTTGATAAGAAAGTAAATACTGCATAAATTTCAAATTCTCACAAATTTCATTTGTTCCCTCTTCAAAAAAAATATTTCCCATGCCTTCAAAATTTCCAGAAATTATGTATCTCCATGCCTCCATCCCCAACAAACTGCAGGTTAGTGGCAAAACTATGAAAGAGTATAGAAGTGAATAGTGACCCTCGAATTAAGTATGAAACAATTCTACTATGTATGTTCAGGCATCAGACAGATTCATTCACTTATTTATGGACATCAAGGCAGTAGTGGTGGTGCTGTTTATTTAAGATGTGTGTGTATTCATATGAGAGATCTAATCATTCAATACAACACTTTTCCATGACACCCAAAAAAGCAGTACATTTCTGATAACCTTTGAGGGCAATCTGAATTACCATCTGTACCTTCTAGGGTTATCAGCTACATGCATATACTGAGAAAAAGTGCAGGAGATGAAATTAAGATTTAATGCCAGAATTTCTGCTCCTTTACACTCTTTGATGTTTAATCATGGGTGAGTGCACATGAAGGGTCAAAGAACTATTTTTAGTACCTCTCAACTCCATGTGGGCCACACCACTCTCATTTTCAGGAGCTGGAAGTGATCTCTCATGGTACATTTCAGGAATGAATTCTCAGCTGGAACACAAATCTATGCTTTCAGAGTCATTTTCTGTCAAAAATTGAGTTTTTTCAGCAAAATATTTTTTTGGAGGAAAACTAGTTCAGGGGTTGAGGAGATCTGGAGGCCCAGAGATATACAAACACTCTGGGTATCCATAGGCTGCATGATTTTCAACCCTGCATTACAGTTTTGAGGTAACAATTACATTTTTTCTAATTAGTTTTAATTAACTTTTCATATCATAATTGGGCATTATCATCAGTAACTCACAATACCAATCTAGTTAAGTTTAATTATAAATAATAAACTCAAGTTTTAACATGTCAGTCCAAACAACATATGTCTCAAAAGAGGTCTATGGTCAAAGCTCATTTCTGAAGAAAACATGAAAAAGGAGCTCAAAATTTCATAACTACCCCCTATGACCGTGTTTTCCAATAATAATGAACAGTTAGCAAGAAGTATCCACAACATTTAAGGCAAACTGGAAATGTTAATATTTTCACTAAGAAATATAGGTAATCAGAGAAGTTCTCATCACTTAAAGCATATATGATATATACAACAGAGATTTTAAAGAGCAAAACAAAGATTGTGTCATGATACCTCCATCTCTCCATCTCAAGATGGATGTGTTTATATGTAATGTGATCTCCCAACAAGGAACAACGTCTTCCCTACGGAAATACAGAAACACAGGCCAAGATCCTACATTGTCAGGCATAGCACAAGAGTCCCACAAATGGAATTTGACTACAGCTCCCGATCACTACTTCCCAGACTCACCATTGCATCTAGACAGCCACCTGCCATTCCATTCTGATTGAGGTCAAGAGAGATTTGGAAATACTGTCCCCTCATGACAATTACTCTGCTGGTGAAGAGTGGACAATAGTGGAGAAACGTCTCACTATCCCTTAGAGCCAGATACAGACAGAGGACATCTCCCACCAATATCTTCTGGGGTTATCCAGAAGTGTCAGCAAATGAAGTCATCCATACATCCATCACTCTATTTATATCCTGCCTTTCTCCTAGACTTCGACTCACAAAAGATGGAAAATTACAACACATACAAAAATTGAGATTAAAACAATATTAACCTAACAACTGAAATAGAAGCCTTCAAAACCTTACTTTAAAATTTTACTTTAAAACAAGCACAAAAAACAGTATAGCACCAGAAAAAGCCATTGGTGTGCATCTGGCTATGAGGATGTACCCAGATGCTTCTCCAATGTTCTCTACTCTCCTCTGGCAAAGAAACTGCCATGGGGAGCACTATTGTAAAGCAACAGTGAGTCAGGATGGAAGAGAGTACCTACCTCTGCAGCAATGACGAAAAAAGGAAAACACAGGCATAAGGTGGATTGATACTTGTCTATGTCACTGACAGTGTGCTGGTCACTATTTCTGCACATCTTTTGCCTCAAATGAGTAAAAGTGTTTTCTCCTGTTTTGGTTATGACAGTAAATTCAAATTTATGTTATTATTAGGAAAATTACCCTAAAGTGACCCTGGAGCCACTGGGAGGCAACTAGGGCCATTCTTCCCCCCAGGAAGGGGTGTGGCAGACAACCATAGTACCATCCATATCACCTCTTCCCCTTCTATTTCCCGTGAAATATCTTTTGCATCAGACAATCTGTTTTATAAAAATACAGTTGTCCTCCCCTCTCCTCTTCCTCCACACAGCTACATATCCACTATCTACCATCTACTGCCCTTTCATACTCGTTTCCTCCACATCTGTTAGAGCAGTTATTAGAATCTAAAAGTTTAGATCAAGCACCTTGACATATCAATTTTAACAAAGTTAAAATCATAATTTAAACAATGTTTTCAATTGTCTATTCTGCCTTCACTTCTCTTTTATTTATTTATCTACTGCCTTGTCTCCCAAAGTGGCTTCCAAAAAGTAATATCTATCTCTATCTATCTAGCTAGCTAGCTATTAAAAACATTTAAAACAATTAAAAACTTCTTAAAAATATATATATATATATTAAAAACATTTAAAACAATTAAAAAACTTCTTAAAAAACTTCTTGGTAAGTTTTTGTACTTTACTGTCAATAGCAAGGGTCCCAAGTTACATGTATGAGTTCTTGTTAACTTGGCTAAGACACCAGCTAGTTTTCTGAGCCAGGCTTATTGGATAGGTAGCTGCTTGTTCAGCAAGACAGAGCCAAAGGCTGTAGAAGGAAGAAACACTCAGCAGCAGTGGATCAATTCCAGCATTGTTCCTGAGGTAGAACACTCTCAGGACACACAGTTAGGTTCAGATGCCTTGTTAGATGTACCTGTATCCAACCAATCATGGTAGCAACTAACTTTGGGAGGTTACTTACAAATATACTTTTATTTTGTTAGTTTTCAGGAAGATAACACATTAAAATTGTTGAACAGCTTCTTTATACTATACACGATGTCAGACAAAAGCATCCTCCATTCACTTGTGACTGTAGAAGCACTGTTTTTGTGGGGGTGGAGGCTACTGTCAGAGGAAAGTACATAAAGTCTAAGGCAGCAATCTTACACTTAATTGTAATTCCCACTGAGATCAACAGGCGGTCTCTCCATATAACTGGCTGCAAGGCTACAAGCTGAAATGTTTCATGATGGTGTACAGAAGCCCAATGGCTGTGCACTTCCTGAAGGATGCACTTAAGCCAGTATAGTAATTTTGTTCCTGCAGCCTGACAATTTATAGGGTTTTCTCTTTGTGTTGTACAAAGACATAAACTGGCCTGTCAAGAATGCTGGTGCTTCAATTAATCTTCCTAAAGTAGCACAGCATTTCATTTGCTGCAGAGGCAGAGTTAGGTTTCAGCTTTATCAACAACTAAGAGATTTTTCATCAGACATTATATAAATAGAAAATTATATTGTAGGTTTCTTCATGGATTTAATACCATGTTCATTTTTGGGCATAGTGATTAGCCATGCCAAGTACTAGTGCAGAATATTTAGTGATATGTGAAACATGCATTGCCTCTCCCCATCTCTTTCTGCCATGGACAGAAATGAAACTAGCCTTGCAGCTGGGCCTATTTATCCAAAGTGGCTGTCATGACAGCTGTTGTAGTCATGCTGCTGCATCTCCAGGCTGAACAGACAAAACAGAGCTCTGGTGAATTTGTGACACAGTAAGGCACAAAGGGAAGCAAAGGAAGGGAGGACGCCGGAAAAGCAAAGGAAGCTGGGCAAGTAAGTGAAGAACAAAACCAGCAACAAGCAAAGTTGCAGCTACAGTAGCACAGGAAAATGTGGGAGAAGCCATAACTATTCTCTCCGAGTCTTCCAACCACAAGCATTATAAGGCAAGCAAAGCCAAGAATCCCATACTTACTAGTGTAGTGGTGCCTTTAAATAAACAATTTAAATGCATGCTAGATTGCGTCATTTTTACAAAGATAAATTAAAACATTTCATAATGCCCAAGACAGCTATATATGAGAAAGAGAGTACAGCTGGCCTTCCACATCCACAGTTCTGCATCCATAGATTCAACTAACCACAGCTTGAAAATATTTTTTAAAAAATCAGAAAGCCAAACTTCGATTTTGCCAAGCACTACATGGATGTGTAGGCATATTCTGCTGTAGACTCCAACCATTTTATAGATCCTCAGGCTCTCTCCAGCACTCATTTATTTGCCATTTTGTATACAGGACATCATTTTACTATACCACTCCATATAAAGGGACTTGAGCATCCATGGACTCTAGTATCCGCAGGGAATCCTGGAACCAAACCCCAGCAGATACCAAGGACTCACTGTAAATCTATAAAGTGTGTATTTGAAAGCTTCAATGTAATTGCAATGAAGGGAATTCCATCCAAAAACTAGAGCTACACATGACTGATGTAACTAGAAATCTCAATAGAAACAACATCACACACATACTTACTGAATTACCATTCTCAAGGTTTTTCAGGTGAAGCCTTAGTGGTTCTACTAGTCACAGTTATTATACCAAAGGATAAAGATGCTCATTTGCCAGACACTGCTCCTTTGTGCACGCTAAGAACTAGCAAAACAGGTGAAAAGAGAATTGTGAAACAGGGGCCACAAATAATTCCCTTGTATGAGCCACACATACACTCTCCCCAAAGAAAAGGCTATGAAAAACGTATGAATATCACAAATCCTAAAGTGGCTTCTGCGGCACAGCACAAAATCAGAATTGAAGCCATCTATTTTCTACCTTAAGAATCTTGAGCTTTCCTCAGCAAAGGTGGACATCCCCCAATTAATGCATACCTCTACTTTCAGAGCCACTGGAACACCAGATATTATGGTATTTTAAAAGTCCATCTATTTCAACATTACAGGAATCCCATTTTTAAGATAACAAAGATTTCACAGCTAAGAATCAAGACACAGGCTATTCTGAAATATAAGTAGCATATTTCTTCCTTATTATTTATTGTGGCAGTTATGCGAAAATGTTCTTCTTATAGTAGGTTCAGTTAGAAAAGTGACAGAGATGCACTCAAAGATATTTTTATCTCCATAACACACATTACAGTTAAGAATCAGAGAGGAAAGGGATTTATGTCAGCAGCTGGATAACTAAGATCATTAATTTCAGCTTGCAAAATACATCCAGTCATTGAGCAACTGTTCATCCTAAAAGCTTATTAGTACAACTAAAACTGCAATTACTAGTAAAGGTTATGACTGCTCAACTTATATCAGATGAGTCACATTTTTTAAAGAACTAATTCAAAGCCAAAATATTCTTCCTGCTAATGTAGAGGTTCATCACATAACACAAGGTTTACTGAAAAATTGGCCCAAAGTTGTAGATGTTCTCAAATACACATAAAGATATGCAGGCCTTTGTTCTGAAAATACAAACATCAATTTCACTGTCCCCCTTGTATTCTATGAATCTCATCTGTTCAGTTTTTTAGTAGCTGTGCACAGAGTTCATCTACCATTAGAATTTGCCAAAGTGGTGTTCAGGCATATTTGAAAAGATATCTCATTTGAACATCAGAAGGTAACAGCAGTTCTCAAACTGACACTTGGGCTTTTGTTTTGTATTTAAGACTGTATCTGAGGAAACCAACCACAAAAATGTACTGAAGGTGCCAAAAAAATGCCATGCTTCACCTGCCAAAGAGGCTAGAAACTAAAAGCAACAGTGATGGTCCAAAATAGTGCAGAAAAGTTTCCAATAAAATACTCTTCAACCTTTAACTGGAGTCATCTCTACAATTAGTACTGGTATACACAGGTGAATAGATCTTGCCATTATCCTCCTCTCACAGGCCTCCTTTGAGTTACCAATTCCCCAAATTCTAAGGAGACATTGGCACTGCTGGTGGACTGCAAGGTCCCTCACCTGTTAGGGTAACAATATCTTATAGGATTGTATTTGTTTACTTGCCACTCTGTGCAGTAACACATGAAGCAATGTAATGCTGCTTTATTTCAGTGAGTGGCACACAAGAGAGCATTAATTAGTGGACTGAAAATTAGGGGAAAAAAAGTAGACAAGGTTATATTTTGAACTACCAGGCAATCCTATCAAGAGTCCTGTTAAAACTAGGAACCCATCACGTGGAACAATAACTCTTAGCATCATTTAAAATTTCTAAGCATATCTACCACAGGGAAAACCCACTGAAGAGTCATTTGAAGTTAGTCAGGCCAGTTCTACTTTTCTCATGTCTTGCAACAGTCTACGAATGATATGCTATGAATGTTATGCTATGAGTAACTGATATTTTGTGAATTGTATTCACTAAAAAATATTATAATGATTTATGCCAGCTCAGAAAGGAAGGTGGATGAATATATTAAGCAATCCAATATGCAACATTTCAGAAATCTACAAAAACTTTGGTAAGAGGAAAAGAGCAACTTAAGCCCAAATGTCACAGATCCATTTTCATCACATGCGTAAACCTAAGCGTAATGTTAGGTATTCCCTGCAGTCAGTGGCAGATTTTTTTTAATAAAAAGTACATGCTAAATAAGAAAGAAAGCCAATAAAATGTGGTATTCTTTCCAATTATTGATTACCCATACTTAAAAAGAATTTTGAAATTCAAGCCAGTATGTCACCGAGGCCAACATGTTATTTCTTGCACATTTAGTATGAATACCATTCAGGTCCTTGAGGGACAGATTTTAACTACATGATTAGCTAAGGGTTCCTGGATTTAAAAAGGAAAATCATAAATAGCTAGGGAAGAAGGACTCCAATCATGACAGTGACATTTTACAGACAGAGGGTTTTGCCATGATCTTGACTGAAATCACACGTGCATTCATCAGTGCCTACTACCAACGACCACAAGAAAACTCTCACTGGTAACACTGGAATCTCTCATTGGTGATTCTGATCATGAATAGAACAAGTAAAAGGTTAGGGAATGTAAACCGTCACAATCCAAATCTGTCTCGGCATAACCTCACCCACTTTCTAATTATGTTTCTAAAATCCTATACAGCAGAGTAACAATGAGACTAGCATCATGTCCGATTTGGCCCCAAGAAGTGTGAAGATAATTTGAGTTTTAAACTTCTTCATCCAACGGACTCAGAAGGGGCAAAAAACCTTTAGAACACTTAATGAAATAGCATTAGAATATTATTTTTTATAGTATTCACACTGGCATAAAATAACTTACACTTTTTAAAGGCTGAGGAGATGGGTTTCATTCTAGAGAAATATAGCACTTGTTTTCTGTGGAATCCAACATTTTTTCTCCGTGCAGCAATGTTTTGCTTATCACGGAACCCTGTTTCTTTATGCCCAAAAGCCTATTTCCATGCAAACTGCCCTTATTAGTTCTGAAAGGGAATTCAGACAACCACAAGTGTCCCTCCCGATCAGCTGGTGTCAGAATGACTTAGCAAACTGCACAGACAAGAAAACCCTCTGAACAAATCTCTTTAGATCCTGAGAACACAACAAATCCATGCTAACAAAGGGCCAATTTACATGATTAGTTGAGTGGCAGTTAAGTAACAGGCTTAGCATTCAGTAAGCTTACCTCAACTGACAGGTGCCACATTGATGCATTATTTGTAATCCATATAAGTTTAGCCACTTGATACAATATTTGTAATCCATATAATAACCACTTCACACAACTAAACCATCACTGTAATGATGCAAAACTTTACTACACTGATGTATTCATGATCTATTAAATATAGTTGTATGAACCCAGGACTAATGCAGAACAAAAGATGGGGGATAAAAAAGGGAATTGCTAATAAGATTTTCAATTAACAGGACTAGAACAGGTAAGTGATGTGCAGTGGGACGTTTAGAAAGGGGGAGCAAAATACAGTACAGATGTCACTATTCAGTATTAGTTTACTTAGAACACTCACAAGTATACCTCAGTTAACAAAGTGGATGTGTTTCTGGGAATTACCTCTTTAATAGAAACTTTGGTAGCAGAGGCAGAAATAACACGGAAAGAATAAGAATAGGTTACTACATCACAAAAAAGAGCAGCTTGAACATGTTTCAGCGGACTTTTTATTCAGAACTACAGATATCAGCATGTGAAATGAAACAACCAGGTCAGGTAAGTCTTGCACAAGTAAGCCAAAACTCTTTAAAAATTCTAGAAACCAAGGCCTCTTCCAAAATGCATCCAGGCATGTTGTTGTTCTCTCTTTCCTTCACCATTCTCCATATTTCTTATGATTTACATCTTTGTGGCCAGACTTACAGATCTATCCATTTTTAATGTGTTAAAAGCAGATGGTGAGGAAGGTTTATCTGTTCCCTTTTTCTCTGTTTTGCTGTTCACAAACGTCCAATAAGGGGTTCTGGAGGTAGATTCTGTTTGCCTTGCTTGTTATATACTGACATGCACAGTTATAGTAGGATCAGCTAAAGCAGAACCCCATTCCTTCCCAGCCCAAGGTTTATTGCAACGTTTACTGCAGACGTGCTGTTGCTGAAAGTCTGTGTTTCTCCAGCCTTCTTTCATTCCCATTGATGATGCTAAAAGAAAAGAAATCTAGCTAGATAGAGGACAAGGAGGAAGGGGGCTGAGTGGCAGTAAAAAGGCTTTGTAAAAAGAAAGGGTTTAGTTAACAAAGGTAGGTCTGTAGTTCAAACTACAACAGCCCCCACATTCAGTAGCAAGTCACCAACATGAACTATGATATGAAAACAAAAGAAAACAAAATTACCATGCTTTTAAAAACTACCCTATTTGCTGGTGTGTAAGACTCACTTTTTTTCCTGAAAAATACTGTTTAAAATGGGGCATGTCTTATATACCAGTGCATCTTATGCACCCACAAATAGTATCTGCCAACACATAAATGGGGTGTGTCTTATATGCCGGTGCATCTTATACGCCAACAACTATGGTATTGAAAGACTCATGTTCAAAGAACCTACATTTACTATTGAACGGCCAGAATAAATACCATTCCACCCAGCTAAGTCACTAGAACTTTAAAGTGAAAAAGAAAGCAAGGGACATTCGAAAGAAACAAAGATGTCTCAGCATTAAATCATGCTACATTTGTATTTTCTCTCTGGCTTCTTCCAGCTCATATATATATATATATAAAACAAGAAGAAAGTCTCTGCCACTACCTATTCATACATCACAAAGCTATTTATAATGGCTACAGTATAATAGGCACAGATGGCAAAAGTCAATTCCAATAAGATTAAAAGCATAAGACTAAGCTAAGGGTGGATAGCCTATCCACAGACCAAACTATGGCAAGTAAAAGAAAGATTATTTGTTCACAAAAAAAGGCGATAAAGTCAAGATTATCTCCTTTACCTGAGATTACAGGGGCAGTTTAAAGAAGAGCATATTAATGTTCTTCTAACCCTCAAATATCCAGCAATATAATCAGCTTCTCTTACTAATGCTATTTATGGCCAAATATCTTTTTCTACTTTTCATTTATAAGCAAATTATTCTTTTTGAACACTACATGAACCCCCCCCCCCCCCGGTTAATTCTCTTTCCTCAACCCTTTTCTGTTCTTTCTCCTTCAAATTTTATTTACTGGTCCAACCAAGGAACCAGTGATAATAAAAGAGTTTAAAAGATCTCTGTGTCATATAGTTTCCAGAGTTCTCACAAAAATATAAAGACTTCCAAAGTTCATGTGTATTCTTACTCAAAATTTCTTCTCTACATACTACTTTCTGCATATTTAATAACATTATTGCTGAATAAAACAGAAATTTTTTATCACATGCCAAAGCTTAGAATATAAGCAAGCAAATTTGCTGTAAAATGTTGAGTATTCAAATATTGCAAGTCTATTTCTCCTGTGCAAGCAAAGGTCAAAAAGACATTTTCAGTCAGTATGCTTTTAAAGGAGAAAAGAAAATGGAAGAGAGTAATGGTAGATGTTCACCTACTGAGCCTCTGACACTTTAGATACTTTATTGTTTTTATAATGACTGCCAGAACTAACCACAGTCACTAAACTAGATACTGCTCTTCCCTTTGACTCTTCCAATGATGGAGTCAGCAATTTCAGCAATGACTACCTCATCTCCTCAGAAGGCACCACTGAGCCCTTTCTTTTGCGGGAGACTAGACTGGTTCCATAGTCTGCACACAACCGTGGTCAAGTCTAGAAGTCAGGCCATTTCTACACTACACTGTTATAGTACTATTATTCCACTTTTAACATCCTGTGGAATCCTGGGGTTTGTAGTTTACTGAAGCCAAAGAGCTCTCTGGCTGAGAATTCTAAACGCCCCTCCCTAAACTGCAAACCCAAGAGTTCCATAGACACTGAAAATAGAATAACAGCACTGTAACAGTGTAGTGTGGAAATGGCCTAGTATCTTGTGGAGGAACATAGCCAGGAAAACAACTTGGTTCCTGCAACTGAACCAAAAGGCTTCATCAGGAATACAGCAGGACTATGACCAAGGTCAAAAAGATTGCATTTGTCCTCCCACAGCAGAGGTCACTCTGCTAATAGTATTTTAAACATAATGTTTAAAATTATTAGACAAAAGACTGTCTAATAAAATCAAAAGCCCTGCACAACTAATGAACAGATATGTTCAACAACACAGACTGGTGGATCCTATCTACTCTAGAGCAAAGAAAGCACTGTAATATTTGACATTAGTGCAAATGAAGGAGGTCTATCTTCACTGACCCTCTCTAGTCATTTTGATACAAAGAGCCTTGGGATCTCAGTGACCTGTTCTTCTGAATTTATTTGAACACCAACATCCAATGCAGAAATATACACATGCATTAATGTATTAACAGCTGATGCTTTGGACTGTGTTCTTCTTGGTTATTTTAATTTTACGATTGGGCCAACATAAGGACCAAAGTGGAGAAATGTTATCAATGGCTCACTAAAGAATCCATTCCTAAAAATTGGTAATTACTGAACTGATTCTTGCCGAAGAACTGTAGCTTTCCCATTATTGCCTGGTCCTCAATCGACAGGCTGAACACAAGTAAAGGAAAACCTACACCAGTACAACAGAAACAGTATTTGGACTCTAAGACCCTTTTCGCACCTTACCTTTTCACGGTGCTGGGGTGCGGAGCTCGCGCAAGCAGTCTCCAGAGAGGGGCTCTCACTTCCTTGCTCCTTCGGCTCCACACGAGCTTCCTGCTCGCGCAAGAGCCCCGCCTCTTCCTTTTGCAGTGCAGCCTGGGACCTTCCCAGCCTGCACTGGACAGGAAGCGCGACCGGCCCAGCTCCTAAGGCTCCGCACGCAAGGTAAGTGCGCACGGGGCCCCAGAGTGATGTGCAACCACGCAGCATTTTTGGCTTCAAGCTGAATATGAAAAAAATGTGTGCACTGTCCACCTCAGACCCTTGAGCGTCATGCAAATATGAGTGCGTCATGTGGACCGCTCCTCACATGTGCACGACGCTCAAGGGGCCCTTTTGCATTGGAAATACCATGCGAAAAGGGCCTAAGTAGAGAATACCGATCCCCATAGCAATTTATAAAGGACATATACAGGTATAAGTGAAACTTATGTGTAAGTACGTCCCTTTCAACGTATCAGCCATTACTTACTTTTAATTTATTTGAATGTATTAAATATAATAATGTGATGTATGAAACATATTAAAACAGGACCGTCCTCAGTCATTAGGTGATGGCTATTTCTAAGTATGACAAAAGTTTCCAGTGGATATAGTTTGAAAGAGACATGAGTAGCACTCTCTGCAGCCATATCATGGCAGATAACATGCCTATTTCCCTCACTAGTAGCACTTTCACTCATGTCTCATTCAGAGGGATCCAATTCCCACACGTATGTGACTTTGTTTCAAAGTTTTGATGTATCAAACTTAAGGCACAGCTTGACGTGTTCCTTTATTACTCAATAAACATGGAACTTTGATTATATGATTGACACACAGTGGAAAGAGATGTAATAGCAGCTGGTAGGATTTTGCATGTCTCTTGGCAATGCTTCCTTAGAGCTGTGTTTCACCTAACATAAGAACACGAAATTTTAAAAGCCACTGTACTGTAGTAATACAAAATATTACATCTTCACTTCAGCTGATCACACATACGCATCAAGATTTATTGTAATATGTAAAGATTTATTGGATATGTAGAAGATACTGAACAATTAGAAATATAGACAAGACATAAAACAAAGCCTAATCTGACCCATATAAAACATATTTTAAATTAAAGAGCCCCACCACTGTAGGACCCAATTACTTCAAAATACCATGTTAATCAACACAAGCATTTCCAATAGCATTAGGGGCCATATTAGATAATACATGCAGCTCCCTTTTGACTTTTTTGGGATTTTTAAAAAACACACACAATAGTCACAGAAGAAAGGCCAATAGGCTGCTTAATCTTAACTGAACAGGGTGTCTGCCCACACTGAAGATCCCCACTTGCTTTTCTCCCTTAAGGAAAAAAAAAGGGAGTATAATAACTTTGTGTGTTTGGAACATAGTGACCTTATATTGAGTGAGAACATATAGAGTAATACTAACAGAAAACAGAATAATATCAAACACTATAACTAAGCACTACACATATCTATACAGTCCTCCCTCCACATTTGTGGGTTTGACCTTCATGAATCTGACTATTCATGAGGTACTGTCTGTGTCCCCCCATTCTCTCCCTCCCATTCTCTTGTCTTTTGCCTGGATGCACCATTCCCTCCTTCTCTGCACCCAGCAAAAGGGAAGCGAAGGGGGGGATCCACAGGTGGAGAAAGCAGGAGCACAGGAGCCTCCCTCCCTTCTCTCTCTCCCATTCCCTTGCCTTTTGCCCAGATGTGTAGAAGGAAGACATGAATACCTAGGCAAAAGGCAAGAAATGGGGAGCTAAGGCACATGTGTGCCTTCTCCACTAGTGGGGCTGGCTTCTCCCCTCTGATTGCCTGTTGCTCAGGCACGTGGAAGGAAGGCATATGTGCCCAGGAAAAAGTCAAGGGAATGGGATCTCCAGAATAGAATGGGAGATGGAGCGCTAACTCGGGAAGGGGGAGTTATTCATAGGGTTTTTTTTAACTTTGGGGTTCTGTGCCCCAAATGCAAAGGCTTACTTAACCTAAGGAGCACAGACCAACTCCATATTGTATCACATGTTTGATTTATCAGTCATATTTAATTTCCTTTGGTTATTCCGTGTTCTATATATCTTTGATAATACTGTTTATTATCATATCCAATTTTTGATTGATTGTTTGAACTCTTCCCCCCCCACACACACTGTTTTCTAGTTGGTGTTTCGCACCAACCCTTCTATGTTTCCTTCCTGTGCTAAAACTGTTTTCAAAGGTTTCATCCAGGTGTCTTTGCTAGCCAAACCTGGAAACCCCTGGTATTCTTAACCAAATACTAAACAAGCCTGAGACTACTTGGCTTCTGAAATCATACAAGAACAGTTATGTTCAGGGTGACATGGTGGTGATTTCCCCCTGCCTCTCGCCAAGATGGAAAAGCAGCTTGGGAGATGGGGGTAGGTGGCTGAGCAGAGAAACAGCTGCAAAAGAAAGGGGTAAACCAGAACTAGGTAAACTGTAGACCTCTACAAGTTGTTGAACTCCAGTTCCCATCAGCCCAGCCACTCTGAGACCACTTTGACTAATGGTGTGACCTGACCATTCATGAACATCCAAAGAGCTAAAGGTTCTCCATGGCTGAATGAAACAAAGCTTATTCTTTAGCAGAACTCTGCTTAACCTGATGACCTTCTTGGCCGGTTTCAGTTTTTTTAAAAAAGTGTTAGCCTGTTTGTTTTGGTTATTTTTCCCATATGCCCACTAATCTCACTAATGTCTACTGCAACTGTGTACAAAGTCAGTAAGTACCTCACACTCACACACACACACACACACACACACACACATATATTTAAGTACCTCAAAATATACATAATTCATATATATATTAAAAAAACAGACACACACACATATACGCACATATATTTTTATTTGAGGTCAGTACGTACCTCAAAAAACATATATGATTTCAACTGTTTTCAGCAAAACATGATAGTCCTTCCCACAAAAGTTACTTTGCCCCATCTCAAAAGCACTTTTGAAAAGCAAAAATAGATCATAATTTAGACTGTAGATAACGCAGATTCTTTGATACTTACACCAGTTAGTGGATTTAATTTTAGTGATTAAACCTGTTTAATCCAGTGCCATTATCAAGCAAAGTTGAAACAATGCAGTGTGAAACCAGCATTAGTTTAAAACATTCCTGATTATGAACAATTATTTCTGAACTGCTCTCTATTCCCTTTCATTGTGTTCTAAATCACCTCTGGAAAGCTGAGCCAATGAGCCAGAAGTCAGGGTCATTATCTTACACATTAATCAATCCTGTCAGTTAACTCCTGAGTTAAGCCGTTAAATACTTCTTTTCACACCAGAATTACCTCTTAGATAGACAGGATTTTCCCTCTATTTTACAGAAAGCATGCTTGTCATGCAATTCAGTGCTGTTTAAACACCCTAAATCCTCTCTGCACTTGAAAAGAACAAAGTTGTATAGAAGTGAAACTGAATAATCAGGTCAGAATAGCACAAATGAAAGACTTTTTGTATTGAAATTTCAAAACATATCTTTTAGATGCTCACTGCCTGTGCGGCCTCTCCAAACTGAATGCTGAAACTGCTGTAACTTTAATAATTTATTTTAGAATTGCCCAAAAGATTTAAGTTACCTTGATTTCTCAGCCACCACTACAAAGTTAGTGGTTTCTAGAGGGTGGACTCATTCCATCTTTTTCCAATCAAGTATTTCTCATTCAAGTTCTCTTTGTAAAAGGAACATACATACAACACGTTTAAAGTGAATCCAGATGTTAGTAAGTATGAATTGGACTACTATATATCCTTTAGTGGTAGAGACAATTCTCATCCTAACTATTTCGTGGCAGAAGCTACCAACAGCTGCATCCTAGAGAGATTCAGCAGGTAGAGCTTATATTGCTATGGTGTTATTACAGAAAGGAAAAAACACTATCTGCTGAACCTGTGCCCACCAAATGACATATAAGATGTTTTGTCAAAAAAACAACTCAGTAACCCTAAGTATTAGGTTTTATCTATTTACTGACTTTTCCCTAGTTCTCCTTCTCCCAGCTTGTTATTCTCACAATCAATGAAACTGTCACGGTCCCTTGTAGACTACTGATATTACATAGACAAATGTTTATAAAGATACCTAATAATTCAATACTGGCCTTGTCTAATCAAATGGAAGTACCATTGAATTCAATGGGGCTATTTCCAGGTTAGTAGGTATGAAACTGCAGCACTATTCTTACAGGAATGCATAGGAAGGACTGCCTCCAAATACTTTACAAATTGTATGTGTGTGTGCACTCTCAAGTTCCCTATTGACCTATGGCAACCCCATGAATTTCACAGGGTTTACTTATGCAAATAATACTCAGCAATGGTTTTGCTAGTTCCTTCCTCTGGAATACAGCCTACAGGTGCCAGTGTTTGTTAGTCATCTACCACCCAAGTACTAACCAGAGCTGACTCCACTTAGTGTGCAAGATCAGAGTATTTAGAGTATCTGGGCCACTTCTAAAAATTAGAGAAAGGCTTACTTTCTTTCTTTTTTACTAAAATAAGTTCCCTATCTTGCACCAAAAATGGTCACATAGCATTATACTATTCTATTCTATTCTATTCTATTCTATTCCTTTATTTATTTATACACCACTCTTTTCTCCTGGGACTCAAAGCATCCTACTGCACTGCATTTACTTCTTCAGCTTTACAAGACGATACATAATGAAATACCAGCATACAGCATTCAAGTAACATGATCAGGTGCGCACTTAAAAGAATGATTTGATAAGAGTTCCACATCCCACAATAATTACATACAATTTTACTAGAAAGTCTCAGACATCCAGTTCTATACCTATAAACTCCATAAATTCAACCCCTATGATTTAAATAGTCACTGGTGGTTCAGAAGAAATAGCACAAGCATACATTACTCTGAGATCACTTAAAAGAAGAGAGAGATTGACAAACTATTGAAAGAACTTGTTGAAGTCTCACAAAAAGCATGTCTTATGGGATTAGAAATTATATTACCAAAGAAATTAGGGAGTTTACAGAATATAAGATGAGATTTCTCACAGAAACCATGAAAGAACAATGTTTACTAACAGATCTCTTAATTCCTAACTCCTTCCTTTCTCCTCTTGGGAGAAAGAGATCATTTTATTGAAAATTCAGTTCTTAACATATGCTAAAATCTTTGTACATGTAAATCTGCTTCCAATGTCATAATAATAAGTTTTGCAACACTGTATTAGAGTACCAATCAATATGCTCAATTAATTACCACTCAACTGCAACAAATAAGAAATATATACTCACTTGACAGACTATATAGGAAAATCCATTTTTAGGCATCTTTCATTTTTTAAAAAATGGGAAAAACACTTGAATATCGATTCAGAGTCCAATCCTTTTCTCAGTAGAAGGCTCACTGTGATTCCCATGTAAGCAAGAATAAGATGCAGACTTTGCTTTTTTTAACTATAGTTGTATGAATTAGTAAGCATAAAACTATGTTATTGCACATTATGAAGCAGACTAGATTCTTAACATGGAAATTTAGTTATTGTGCTTTCATAAGATAACTACAATCTCAACTTTGGACAGAAGTAGTGTCCCAAAAAATCTTCTATTCCATTTTGTCCCCATGATTTGTAACCTGAAGATATGTTCCTGCGTTTATCTTCAGTGTAAGAAATAAAGCAGTGAAATCCCTACTTCATGTTACTTTCTTCTGCAATATTTATTCTACAGCTTTCAAGAAAATCCTTATTAGCATAAGAGAGACCAAAACTTCTAAAGAAGATTCCTCTTAAGAGGATGATAAAATAATGAGCTATACCTTCAACAAAAAGAGCTTTGGATTATATCATGTGAAACAAAAGAGAACAACTTACTAAACATTTCTGAAATATTAACCAACAATAAAGTAGATCAACTGTAGAAAACAAAATGTTCATGCAAGGTGGCAACCTTATCATAAGAAACTCTTACTGACTCAAGAAGAGCCAACCAATATACACTACTAGCATATGCAATCTCAACATTTTCTCAACCATTCAGCAAAAAGATTTATATAGTACTGAATGTATTACGATGCAAAATACATTAAGCCTTCCACTTCTGCTTTTCTAATGATAAAATAATTTTAAGCTATGCTTCTATCAACACAACCTTCTAGGCTTCCTGTTTAATCATAAAGATAAAAAAGAATTGTTTCAAGTAAGTACTTTTAAAACAGCACAAGATAAACAAAATATTTGTTGTTGCTGTTGTTGTTCTGTCTGAAACTTTGTATTCTGAACACTGGCTGAATATGTTGTTCTCTGTAGGGACATTCAGAAAGAAATGGCACTGAATAATAGAGGTTTCTCCCTAATAAACTGACACTGCAGCAATCCAATGCATACCTAATTGGAAGTAAGCTTCACTGAATGATGTAGGATTTATTTCCAATGAAAAATGCACAGATCAGGCTGTAAAGGACAAGGTTGTCTCCATTTAAAAAAAAAGAAAGCCTTTAAGCAAGCAGTCAATTATTCAAAGGCCAAGAAAACTTCCTTTTTAATCCGGTATACAAAAGTAAAACGGAAAGCCATTCACATTGCTTTGGTGGAATGCCTGAATTGTTTCTGAAGAGTTTAAAAGTTCCAGATGTAGTCTCATGATACTGTACTAAAAAGGCTGAAGGAGACAGATGAAAGTGCTTTCAAATCTCTACCCTTCCCCCACTCCATTTATCATCCATTCAGAAGCATTTCTTGCACAGGCTGAACTACTCTGCACACTTAAGACTGAGCACTCACCTAGCTCTGTTCTTGTGTTGGTCCCATCTGATCAGACCAAAAGCAACCGGAGGGTGGACTCCAGTTATGAGTTGTGTCCCTGTTTCATGTATGCTGTTTTGTCCAACTTACACACCTCCATATTACCAAAGACACACTACGGTACCATCACTCTGTACCTAATGCACATTGCCCTCTTGCAGTTGCAGGATACAAATCCCTAGATAGAACACTGTGATGAGAGATAACAAACTAGCAGCAGTCAAGCCACAGAAGAGTCAACTCGCATCCAACTAAACCAACACATCTTTGCCATGAACTTTAGAGAGGCATCTCTCATGTCTTTCAAATTCCCCCTCTTTCCCCAATGGCAATTTTAACCCTTCATTTCTCCTGTGATTATCTCGTTTTTGTTTTGGTGTACTTTTCCTGGTGACCGAAGTTGCACAGAACCTGGGGAAACCTGCACCTCTCTTTGCTGAGGGGAACCCACCAGAAGAGCACCACTTAACCCTTTCAGCGCCATTTCCTTTCTCTGGACCTCTGACGTTGAAGACCAGCATTCATCTCTATTTCTCTGCCTGCACAAAGAAAGATGAAGTGGGAAAGTGCACCCGCCCGCCCCCCTTTTCTTCCCCCCTTCCAGAGCTAGCGGCGCATCACCATCAATCAGGGCCTTTTATTCACTCGCAGGCATCCAAGTCTTCCAAAGTAGCATTGTCTCGCTTTCTCCCACTCTCCTCTCCTGCCCTCCCGCCGCTCGCTTTCACGTCCTTTTAAAGGTTCCATTAAGCCATCGGATCGATCCCGACACTAATCGGTAACAGCCATTCGCCAGCCCCGCGGGGAAAAAAAAAACCCTCCCTCCCGCGCGCAAACCTCCCCCACGGGCATCCACTTTTACAACTCGGGGAGGGGAGGGGACCCTCACCGCTTTTCGATTTCCTCCCCTCCAGCTCCTTCTCCCCCACCCACCCATCCCACCCGCTCCAAAAAAAGTTGAGGCTGCACATTCATTCGCTGTATGCAGAAGAAAAAGGTGGGTTCCCCCTCCCCTCCTTGAAACCAACTCAGCTCAAATCGACGAACTCGGGCGAGAGGGGAAGAAGCCATGCCAGACTCAAACAAACGGGAAGGGAGAAAAGCTTGCTGCTGATGCCGCCGCCGCCTCCCCCGTCCCCCGAAAAAAAAAAAAAAACTTCTTCCCGGAGGAAAGGTGATCGCGGTCGCAGCTAAAAAAACCGAGCTAAGCAGAAGGGAGGGAAAGGGAGGGAAAGGGGCTGAGAAGCGGTGGCCAAGCTCGGGCAGGCGAGGCGGGCACGGCACACTTACGTCTCGGAATTTGTTCCACTGTCCAACCTCCTTGTCATACTGCGAGATGGTGGTAAGCCATTGTTTATCATCCAGAAAATTGCCGCTGTCTGACCTGCCCCCGGCTCCCGTCGCCGCCGCTGCTGCTGCTGCTGCTGCCGCCGCCGCCGCCGCCGCGGCTACAACACCCTGACTGCACCAAGCGGCTGCCCACACGCAGGCGAAGGCTGGTACCTTGAGCATCTGGGCGAGAGAAAGGAGAGACACAACAGGAGGTGGTTATCCCTCTGGAAAAGGGAGAGCGGGGGGGGGCAGGCCCGCACCCGCAGAGAGAAGACGCCATTCCCCACACGCACCCCAAAAGGGCGGGGGGGGTGAGAGGGGTCTCCAACGGCCGCTTGGAGCAAATAAGTAGGCGAAATGGACGCGGGGGGGGGGAGAGAAGGAGTCGTGCGTGCCTTGAAGAGAAGCCCCTCTGAGAAGAGTTTCGGGGTCTTTCAAGAGGGGGATAGTGTCGGAGAATGGAAGGAGGGGAGGAAATGAACTGCCCGCTCCGTCACCTTGCCGCGAAGCCCCACCGAACCGGCTTCTCCCAGCTCCGCGGCGACTGGAAACGCAGCTCGACGCCGCCAACTGGGCTTCTTTCTGGAGCTGTTCCTGCCGCACGCGCCGCCGCCTCCGCCTCGAGCCGTCCACTCAGCTCCTTGCGCCCAGCGCGCGCGTTCTCCCCTCCTCCCGCCTCGCGGCTCTCCTCCTCCTCCTCCTCCCTCTGCGCCCCCCCCCCCCCGGCAGCCCGTTCTGCTTCTCGGGTTCGCTCCGCACGCAGCTCCTGGAGAACAGCGTCAGGCAGGAGCGAGCGTCCTCGCTCTCCGCTTTCTCGCGCCCTCTTTTGCTGAAGGACCGAAGAAGTGTGCCGTGGGAGGGAGAGCAAGGAGACTGTAAAGCTGCTCCCCCCCCCCCGGGTTACTAGGCACACTTAGAATGGGAACGAGAGTCTCCCTACACTTGACTTTGGGGGAACGTCTTTTGGAAAAGGGCGCTTTAACGCTGCCGCATTTGGTTTGCCAGGACCGATTTGGTGATGAGAGGCAAGCAAACCCTAGAAAGCAACCTCACCTCCCTTCTCCTGCTTCTGTTGCAGAGCCGGCTACGGAGAAAGGAACTTCTAGCCAGGAGACCTTCCGGTTCCCCAAGTTTTTCCACCCCCAAAGCGGTGCTACACTTTGCCACTCCTGGAGATGAACTCGGAAGCCAACCAGGCACCTCCTACCTGTAACTCCCTTGCAGCCTTGGCCAGCAGAGCCAATGGTGAGGGATAATGGAAGTTGCAATCCAGTGACATCTGGAGGGCACATGTGCCCTGTGCCTTTCTTACCGCTTCTCCTTAACACTCCTCAGCACCACAACTGCACAGCAAGTTAAACCCAGCAGTGCTCCCTAGGATAACTGAAGGAGCATGGGCATGGGATATAGATTATGCCCAGCCATCCCAAGCCTTCCTGTTTAGGGACAAGCGAGCAGCAAGACTGAGACAGAGAGACAGGAGGGAGCGAGGGGGATGTTTGTGTGCATGTGTGCACACAAAATCCCTGGTTCTGAGCTTCTGGGTGCCTGAACCATGAAAGAAAGAAATTAGAAAATAAATGTTGGTAGATCAGAAAGTGGCTATAGTGTCTTGTTACTAAATTTAGGTGGCCCCATCATGTGTCTCATCCCAGGCGCAGTGCCAGTTGTCAGTTGTTTTGGTGAGCAGGCAGAGGGAGAGGGTGGGTGATTAGCTAGATCTACTCACCCTCTACTTATGGATGGCACTGAAAAACCCACTCCTTGCTCCTACACTGCCTAAACAGAGAAGTGGAGCAAGTGAGCAGGGAGACTTCTATATGGACAGTTCCCAGTGTCACCAACCAAAACCATTACGGAATTTCTATGTCTTTTTTCCTTTTTTGCTAAAGGAAAAAAAAAAGACAGGCAAAACAGGAAGGTTACAGATAGAAGACGACATTGTCTGGACCTCCCCACCCCACATTCCATGAGTAAAGCATGATGATTTCTTAATGAAAGGCTCGTCTAGAAGCAGCCAAGGCTCAATTACAAATGGCAACAGCCTTCATTTGCCCAACCCTTGCTACTAAAAGGGCAGGAGGGTGAATCGATCACTCATTCCTGCTCTCTGCTGTTGCTTATTTCCTCTCCCCAAGCTGGCCAAGAATAAGATATGGATCAGTGCATGTATGTGTGGAAACATACCGCATTCACAATGCTAGATTTTCAATGAGAAACTTTCTGACAGTCACAATTTCCCATAGCTGTACATGGTTGCAAGTTAGTTTAGCCCAAGATTCCAAGAATTTTGCAATGTGTCCTACTCCCACCTTGAGTATGTTTGTACAAAGAGACAAGTGTATATTTCCAAAGTATGTGGTTCTCTAGCTTCATCCCTCTGTTAAGCAGAAAAGCTCTGGAGTTTTGGAATGGTGCAGCAACCTGAAATGCCCACTGATAACCTCCTTGTTAAAGGATGATCTGGCTGTTCTTTCTGTGACCAATATTGTGTGCTGCAGTGCCCCATCTGCCCAGCCAAAGTGCAAAGAGAAGATGAACAAGAAGAAGGAGGCAAGAGAGACTGATGCCTTTCCCTTCCTTACACACTTTACCACCCACCTATGAAAACATGTCATTCAAAGGGAAAGATGATGAGTGAGAGGAGACGTTGCTGCATTCACAGAATCTCAGTTATTGCTTTCTCCCAGAAGGGAGAATGGGCAAGTGATGGTTGCTGCTCACTGTAGTTGCTCCCCTCCCCCTATAAAATGCTCTGTCTGTTCATGCATCCTTTATTTTTGGATGATGTAATGGGAAGAATTGGGGCCAGCCATCCAGAGAGAGTAATTGGTTTTCCCTTAAACCAGCAACCATATGTCTTGTATGCTCCGTCAAACTTTATCACTTGGATTATGTGGACAACTGAACTTGTTGTTAAATGCCATCAAATTGAGTTTGACTTATAGCAACCGTGTGAATTAAAGGTTTCCAAGTCACTTTATCCTCAGCTGCCCTGTTCAGGTCTTACAGATGCAGGGACATATCTAGTTCCTTCATAGCTGTTCTTCCAAGTCTTAATCTTCTTCTGATTTCTTGACTGCAGTCTCCATTCTGATTAATGACTGAGTGAAGGACAACTGAACTAGTTGGACCTAGTTGGACGTCACTACCACACCAGCCAGAGGAAAAGCACAGGGAAATCACTGAGTGAGTAAGATAACAGATTGGTTGCTATTTCAGTGACTAAACCTCTATGATGCCTTTGATCCAGCTGTGGCAGCTAGTGGCTCCTCTGTCAGTTTTAATTTAGGGTTCAAAGGCGCTCTCCAGGGTGCTGAATCTATTCCTAAAAAGGTTTGGCAGTGTGGATAGCTCCTGTAAGGCTAGCCTAAACCTGGAAAGGAGTCATCTCTCCACTGACATGGCAGCCATCAGCTGCCACTGCCACTCAGAGAGGATGCATGAACAAGGTGGTTCATGATCTGGTTCTAGGCAGCACTATGAGCCCAATGTTCCTTGACACAGTGTCCATAAAAAGTGAGTGAGACCTAGGAAGTGGCAGGACCCCGGGAAGGAAGGACTGTGGGAGATGAAGCTTCTAAGAGCGGAGGTTCCTAGCTGGAGCTCTTCCCGTTTGTTCTTTACCAGCTTCTGCTTTTCCTTCCTTCCTTCAGAATTAGAATCATAGTGCTAAGCATTATTTTTTCAAATTGTATGTAAAGTCATGTTTATAGTTAGGCCCAGTATGCTGAGCTTACAAGCATGCATACATTTTTGGTAGTTCCAAGGGGGAAAAAAGTAAATGTATTTAAAGATGCAGAGAGACCTTGTTACAGCAACACATTTGTCGTCAAAACAGGAGGGAGAAACACTAGAGAGGTGGGAGTGTTTAGGGATAGATCACAACAAAGGAAGTTTCTAGGGGGGAGCTGTGATAAACAACAATGACAAAAAGAAGCTAGAATTATACTTTTTAATTATGAATTATGATTTGTGAAGTTTACAAGACATCAACTTAAATTAACATACAATACTCTACATGTGTAAATCAAGCAGAAGTTTTCTGTCATTGACACATCAGGGACTAAGTCTGAGTCTGCGGAATTTGAAGATCCAAGAACTAAAGAGGGTTACCGACATAAATGTCATTTTGGCATCAGGCAAAACCTTTTTCTGTCATTCTCCCAGGCTTCAAAAATTCATCACTTTCAGCTAGTAATCGGTTTTATGTCATTTGTTTTGAATTTTTCTTTTTTACTTCGTAGTTTAATGCTGTAGTTTAATCTACAGTTTTGTAAGGAGAGTCAGCATGGCTTTGAACTCAGCCATAAAAACCTATTGGGTGACTTTGGATGTGTCACACACTCTCAGCCCGAGAAAACCCTGTGATAGTTTGGCCTTAGGGTCGCCATAGGTCAGAAACAACTTGAAAGTACACAACAACAGCAACCTAGAAGCATCTCTGAAGAAAAGACAAAGATGACTATAATAAAAATATGACTAAATTAGCCCACTGTCCTCTTTCAGCTATTGTGGTAGATCCATGCCCTGCATTTTAGGAAATATTAATAATATCTGTTTATGAGCCTATAATCAATAGAAATGCAATATTTTTGAACCCTAGTGTCATGTCCCTCCTGTTTGAAAAACACTGCTTTGGTCCAAGCCCTGTTTCCTGCAGGTAAATATAAAAGAAATAACTTGCTGTGAAGTGGATTACTATCATTCTCTGGTAAATATAAATATAACCCATGTCAGGGATGAAACACATTCTCACATCATATTGCTTTCCATATATATATATTTTATTTTTACAAATACAATAATTTCCAAGCCTTTACCTTTTGCACATATTTTGAGCCCATTCAACAGCTGATGTTATCTTTCTCAAAAGTGATATGCATGGCTGAAAAGCACTGGCTTTCATACAACATTCTTCTCTCAAAGGAAGATTCCTATATGACTTTCCTGTTACTGAACTGCCTTGTTCCAAAAATACACCTTTTGGTTAATTCCCTTCAACATGAAAACAAATAACTAGAGACTCCTGAAGTGAAAATAAATTGGATAGTTATTTTGAAGCAATATGAAAAAAGAAGCTTCATCCCAACTGAACAATACCTTTGTATGCTTTGCATCCCAGTCTCTTGGCTTATGTTCACCTTCAGGTGATTGTGTGGGCAGAGCATAGGAACAAAGAAGCATAATCCCAGTTCTCCCTCTCCAGATGTTCATAGCACATTTGTTCACTGAACATGTAAGGGGAGCTTAAATGGTACATTCTTCCATAATGAGATAACAGAGTTGATTGAAAATATATATTGCAGGGCGGGGGGAGAATAATGTGAGATTCACAGAACTTTTGCCTTGACTTGTGGAAAGAGTGATCTTGACTATCTGTGCCTGCTCTTTTGACAACAGAAACTAAATGATCAATTATCTATATTCATAACATTATAACTGCAAATATGTCTGTCTCTACATAATTGTTTTAAGAATCTTATTTTGAAAAAAAGATTTAACTTTATTTCGCCTTATTTCATCTGAAGATTTATATCAAAATATCATTTTAAAAAAAAGTTCTATCTGATAGATTGGATGGTTGACAAACATTCCAGTACTTCTCCAGCTTCTTACACTGACAGATAACTGACAGATAACTGGTTGATGCAAGGCCATAGTCTTACTGGAATTCACATGTAGATGGGGTATTTGTGAAGGCATTTGCCATGTGGTGTTTGTGGCATCACTATATCAATACTTACCAGTATTTAACTGCACAATAACTCCAATTCTGGCAAAGCATTACATTCTGGGAAACTTCATTAGGGTTGCCGATGTTTCCTTTTTCAGGATCATTAACAGCTGCATGACAAGCAACCATTTTGCTACTAATCCTTTTCCTGGCATTGAGGGGCATATAGTGACGTTTAAAACTTCATCGTATGAATTTCTGCTCAACACTGTTGTTGCTGTGTGCCTCAGGTCATTTCTGCCTTATGGTGACCCTAAGGTGAACCTATCATGGGTTTTTCTGGGGCTGTAGGTATGTGATGCACCCAAGGTCACCCAGTGGGTTTCCATGGCAGAGCAGGGAATCCAACCCTGGTCTCTGGGGTCATAGTCCAATGCTCAAACCACTACACTATGCTGTCTCAACATACTGTTGTTTAAGACATAAAAGTCTTGACATAAGGTGAAAAATCAGTGCCTTCCCTTACTCTATATAAATTATTGGAGATTCTTGATTTATAATCAATTTGCCACTACTACATGGTTGCAAGATCCTGGTGTTTGTTTGCTTGCTTGCTTGCTTGTTTTTACATAAACCATGGAGTCTAGTTTCAATAGACTGTAGAATTTAGGACAGTAGCCTTCAATCTGAACACTTTCCTTTGTGAGCAAAGGTCTTGGTTAAGCTATAAAGATTAACAGAACTTCTAGCCTGTTTGGGAAAATATGGCAGGCAAGAAATGCTGGCCATGACCTTCAGTGTAATTAGTGGAAGGGTCTTCTAAGCCATAGGAAGGTAGTACACATCACCGTTTAGTTGCATGCTAAATGAAAACATGCACAAAATCACATTCTTCATCCTGGTTAGTTTATCGTCAGAAACTTATCATCCCTACTCTTCATTCAAAGTGATTATCCTGATAATTTCTAGTTGATTGTAACTGAATCAGGAGGGAATCAGATATGTCCAACATATAAAGAAGAATACATAGAGGGAAAACCGAAAAGAATCTACTGTGGGGAACAAAATGGGAAATAACCACAAGAAAGGAATGTTGTTGCAAAAACAATTACAGGGAAATCTGGAATAGCAATCTAGGAGGTATATGTAGAGTGATACTGATGCAATGTGGAAGTAATTACATCTGACTAGAAGTGTGCAAGAGCAAATAAAAACAGAGACCAAAGATGTTATGCTAGGACTAATGTGTCCTGAACACCAGAGCATAATATACTACATGTTCCTTCAGTCCATGACCATGCCATCATCAACAGCAGGATTTAAATCAGCCCCATACCTGGGATAGATCATTTCCTTCCCACTGACCCAGACAGAAAGGGGAAAATATTTTCATCAATGTAGGGTTGGGGGCAGGGGCAGCCTTATTGGAAAAGAGAGTTACCCATGGGGTATCTGATTCATGTCTACTGCTGAGGCAAAGCAGTTAGGAAATTGATCTCTGGGGGCTGCAGAGCAGGTCTCAGTCTTGGGAATGCCCTTTCCTTGTCCTCTCACATAGCTTTTTCACTCACATTTTTTGTCTTTAAAAATTAGGCATGCAAACAGTGAGTGGCAATATGTTCGCCATTTACCCCTGGAAGGGCCCACTACCTGCTTCCCAATCCTATGTCAAATCCTGGGGTGGACAATTTTGGAAGGACTAGAGGCCCAGTTTTCACCTCCGCCACCCAGTTTGGTCCATGACAAGTCCAGAAATAGCAAAAAGAAAAACAAAAAGAAAAATGTCTCTTATGGCTTTTATTTGTGTGCTTTATGCTCCAAGGCATTAGAGGACTTGAACTTCTACTTGAAGGGATACCTGAGGACTGATAGTAGCAGGATCATTGCTAACTGAGCCCTTAGGATGGATGGAATAGGGATGTTGTACATCATTTGGCATGTTAATATGCACGGTTGTACTATGTTGTAGTGATACAAGGATGTCCTCCTTGAGGTAAGTTGCTACATTTTGTTGCCTGAAGGAATACAGCAAATATGCACTTCCCCCGATGTACATAGTATCCTAGTCTAGTAAAGTTATTTTGACTTCTATGATAGAAAATCTCATGAGCACTTTTCTGCCTCCCTGACAGTAAAAATATGATCTCAGTACCTTGCTGTCCATTTCACAACACCCAAAAGCTGAGATGGATGCTTCACTCTGCCTAATACTATGGCTGGCCTGGTTGTCTGTCCCACAAGTGAGAAGCATGAGAACACACTGGCACACTTCTGGATTGGTGGACTTCCTGGAGTGCTGCAGGGATTTTTATTTAAAACAAACCAATATTTTGTTTCTTCCATGCAGTGGTCATTCAGAGGCCATTCTGCCAGCTTAATAGTGCGTATCACCTGACATGGCATAATGAATGCACTTGGTTGCTTTGAGAGATATATGTGTATATGGTGCTTTCCATGCTGACATCATTATAAGTTGCCTCAACAGCACTGATCTCATGATACTTATCCCTCCTCTGTTTACCAAGCAGGCTAAACAGGAGGCAAGGGCATCAGTGCCACTGAGCATAGATGCCTGATCAGCATTGCATGCCCTGCATGAGTGCATCCAATCTAGCTATATTCATAATGGCTTTCTGCAAACAAATACATATATGCAATATGATATTATGCAAATTTACCAAGATATAAATCTCATTTAATCCAATGGCGCAATGGTGTGAAGATTAGACAGAATATCTAATTGCTATATTGGATATTAAGGGTTTACATAACTGAAAAAGATTCAACAATCCTGGGCCTCAATGAACCAGCAAAACCAGTTGTTTGCAGAAAGGCAACAAAGTTGTGGGGCTTGTTGTTGTTTTTGGAGGTTAAGACCTACAGCAAACGCTGAGTAAAGGTGGAGAAACTAATTTATCTTCTGTCTAAAACATGGACCTCATAAAGAAAGTTCATAATTTGGCAAACAGAAAGAATTGCTTACAAGTGTTACGCTGATTTCTGGGGTCCCGTGGGGACACCTCAGTGTGCTCCAAATAATGGGGAATGGGAATTAGCCAAAGCACAAGCTGTAGCACTACAAGAGGCAGGGTAACCTAGCGAGATCTTTTGCCCAATGTTTACGGGGTCAGGCCGAGTCAAGATCAAGACACAATGAAGTTCTAATTTTGTTCTTTTATTTGTAAAGTCACAGCGCACTTGCATGCTCACTCACATGGAACTAAGAGATACTGCATACTTGCGTACTCACACACACAGACCTAAGAAAATAAAGGGAGGAAAGTAGATAGGGGATTTTAAGAAGGAGTTTTTGGGGAAATACGACACCTGATCCTGTAGCCCGGGTAGTCTGAAGAAAGTCTGTTGGAGCGGAGGGTCTCAGCGTGTGGAAGCTGAGGGGAAGGCTTGGCGAACGGAGCGGCAGCAAGGCGGTGTGGAAGCCAAGAGCGATTCGAAGAAGTGCTCAAAATCAGGGGTTCTTATAGGGGAAAATGTGCCTTTAGGGTAGTCTGTTCCCGGGGAAAACAATGGGTTTCAGGTTGGAGACAAAGCCTCCAAAAGGTCAGTTTTTAGCATGATTGGATTTTGACGGTGCTGTCAATAGCGCAGACAGTATGCAAATGGAGAGTGCTTGACAGTTTAGTAGTCAGAAGCGCTAATCTCGTCAAGCTGCCTGTTTGGGGCAGAGAATCCCTTTGTATGCCTCAAGCATACTTAATATAGGTTTAAAGTGTGCTTGCCTGGAGGTCTCCTGAAGCTGCGTGTCAGACAATTACTGGCCTGCCTGGATTTGTTTTGTATTTTTCAGCTTGTTCGGCCGTGTCCTTGTGCATGCTTGTCTGGGGGCCTCGCAAGCATGTGGAGGGGAGCAGTTTGGAATGTCCAATTCTTTGATATAAAATTATATTTAGCAGACCTCGGGCTTGGACTATGCACCACAGTAACACAAGGCTATACCTCTTTCTGACATGTGCTGCCTAGACTAAAGTTGTAACTCTAATTGAATAATGGCCTCCTGCCAGTATAGAAAGATGATGGCCATTCTGTGTAGATTCCCTCACTCGCAAGAAACTGGACTTCATAATTGTTGGGACCCCTTCCATCTCCATGCCTCTATGATCCTAGCAATCTCCTGCAGGCATTTTCAGAGATCACCCGATTGAAATTTTAACTCTAAAGGTGTTTCCCTCATTTCCAAAACAATCCTAACTTATTTTTTAATACACTTGAATTGTAATAACTGGAAGAGATTCAGGAATTGGGAGGGAGTTTAAAATTGTTATTAAATTGCATTCATGCTAACGTATTGTATTTTCAAATAGTTTTTAAATTATATACACTAGGTTAGCTATATTGTAATTTTCATTGTTTTTAAATTGTAATCACACTGGTTTAGTAATTTTGTAAGCTGCTATATAAATGCATTTTGCCTTGGAAAGCAGGCCATACATGATGAAAAGCATGGTATACAAATAAAATAAAGTTTTAAGAACTAATGCTGACTGTGCTCAACTAATGCTCCATAAGACTGTGAAGGAAACAATGGAACTTACTTCACATTAAACCTCCTTTGAATCCAGTTCCATTAAAAAGCAAAAGGAACTTTTTTTCGCCTTTAATGAAAGCTATTTTCCCACTCTACCCGACTTCTAATTTTTGGAATAACATTATTTTCTTATTTATGCAATGACCTAACCAGGCTAGATAGGGGAACATATATTAAATATATAGGAAGATATGGTAAAAGGCACTCTATACCCCACACCCATCTGCCTGTGTTCCCTGGACCGTATCATTTAGATTTTTTTTCTTTCCTTTTTTTTGTTAAATATCCATCCGTAAAAAGTCTGCTAGTAAATTACTTCTAGTGATTGATGTTAAATGGGTGGTAGAAGCGATAAGATTTCCTTCCCTGGTTACTTTAACTTCTTCTTGAGAGAGCCAGCTGGGAACCTTCCAATCCATACTGCAGCCTCCTTACCCACCAGGGAATTGTTGCTGGAAGACCTTTGGGATGCTAATTAATCTCCTTCAGAAAGTTTACTGTCCCTGGCTACAGGTCATTGTCTACGTGGCCTTCAGTTTCAAAGACAGAAATGGGGCTTGTATAATTTGAAGAATTCGCTGTTGAAATAATGTTGCCCTGCACAACAAAAAGAGTATGCCCCCCGCCCAACAAACGCTTCCCCATTGCTCCTCCATTTCCACCACATTCAAAAATGATCTGATTTGTCACTTTTTAACCAGATTCCCATAATCTGAGGGCCAAAGCATAAAGGTAATAAGCCACAAAGGAAAAATATCATCCATAACTTGTCACTGGGGGGTTTAACAAAGTGGCAAATACATTTCCATTTTTACTTTTCTGTGTTAATTCTAACACAGTTCTTTTTGCATGTTATCAGCAACATTTGCTCACTATTTTTATTTTTTTAAAATTTGTTTTGATAATTTTATTGCTGGCAATTTTATCCTGGTTTTGTATTTTAAAGCATAATTTTCTTGAAAATTCACTAGTGGCACGATACTAATGAGTAATGTAAAGAACAAAGACAAATAGATATCCCTTTTTTAAAAGTAACACTAAAGCACCCAGGCCCATTGGATTCTGCAGAAATATCAGTATCAGATAACACCACAGACCTACCGGTGGAAAGCCATTTTCAGTAATGATGTATATAAGAACAAATTTTGAACTTCTCACTTGGGGCATTGTGGTATCATCTTGCATGTTGTGTTTGTGGTGAAGCAGGTGATAGACTGAGACATGCCTCTGTCATTGTTCCTCAATGTATAGCTGCCATGTGGGCAGAACTACTGGCATAATGGGCAATGACAATCTGTTTAAATGGGAGTATCTCTCTCATGTTTATTTTTCCTTCATCTACTGTGCTGAACTCTCCTATAGAGATGAAATCCTATATGATGCAACATCTGTGCTGCCAGCATAGAAGTCTCTCCAGTCTCTGACATAATTAAAGCAAAGGACTGCTCTGCCCAGAACACAGTAATGAAGGTTTTATTGAAGTATGTGCAAACAACAAGAACAACCCTCATGATAATAAGGCTGATAAATGATTCAGTATCCTGAACAAATACTGTTTGAATTTATGTTTCCTTCCTGCAGAATATTACTTGAATGAATCCTAGGTTCAATTGTTTTCACCTCTCCATGTTTAACATTATTTTCAGGTAGATGTACTTTCAGATCCATTCTGCATTTCCTTCACAGAAAATTAAAACTACCTTGTAGTTTACTGTGTTGAGTACTGGGAAAACAATTGTTTATTTCTAAATGTCTTCAATTTTAGTCATTTGCATCTCTTAAAATGTGCATATCTAGTCAAAGACTTTGAACTGAGTAAAACTGCATTTGAATAAAAATGCTCAAGAACATGCTGTTTATATTAACCTTAACTTAATGACTCATTTCATTTAAAACTCTAGAGAGTTTTTAAAATATATATGCCAAAATATGGCAAAGTGAATGGACTCCAGAATTCAATATTTCAAAATAGGATAACCTGCCCCTCTTGAATAAGGAATTGCTTGAATTACAAACAAAACAACACAGAGTAGATCTGGAATAAGGAACTAGTAGAAACTTCAGAAAAGGAACTAGGAAATAACTTTAACCTCATTCACCAGTGGACTGATGCTTGGCAACTCTATTTCAATGTGATTTTGCTATCTGTCTTGCATTAGAACATAACTATTCAGTGAGTATCATACACTCTTTCCAGGTGAGACTGCCACTTCCTATATTCTGCTTTTGACTATCCTGCCAGTTGTTCACTTCAGCTTTCTCTCAAACTTCCCATGTTCACAGACTTCCCCTAATCTGAAAAGGACATTGTCTCTGTGCTCTATGCCTCCTAATGACTTTGTTGCACATTGCTTCCTCTTTTCCTGTCTTATATGAAGAGCAGAAGACACAAATAATCATAATTTCACATATAAGTATTTTATGGTTCTTCATTAATTTCTACTGTTAAAAATATGAGTGAAAAGAATACTAAGCAGATAAATAAGGGATAAAACTCAAGTCTGACAAATTATTACACTACAGTTAACTTTCAACAAAATATATTTCCCCTTTTTAAAAAAAACAGCAAATGTGTAGAGATTGTGAAATTGGATTTCCCGCTGTGTTCACTGCAAAAGTTTTATACAGTTGTACAACTACAATAGTGGAGAATGATTCCAAATAAGTTGAGTTTGTTCTGCTTCTGACAGATCCCTTACTTATTGGGTTAAAATCTTAGTCTGACAAGAGCTTTATTTAAATTAGCATGCTGAGTCTCTGGGAGCTTAAAGTCATTGCACAGTTGCTTGCTTATAAAACATGTTGTTATACCAGCTCACAATGGATTGCTTTTGTTGCCAAAATACTTCACATCCATCAGAACTATCATGGAGTTACAGAACCTAAAGAGACAAGAAACACATCCCCCAAGTCCAGCATACATACACCACAGCAATAAGCACCATTTGCACCATGTACATAGTTGTATACATTTAAATCAGTATAATCTATGCTCCAATGAGTGTGTTGAAATATTTGTGATATAAACAATGAAAGTCTTTCAGCATTTTGAAAATTACTAGATTCATAGTGGTATGGACTTCCATGAAGTAATAACTGATGCATTTTCTTTAGTCCATAGACAATACACACATGTACAACAGACGGCTATCAATCATTGTAGAGCTGGAAGAACATGAAGAATAAAAAACACTAGTAAAAGGCACTAGCAGTTCCCCTTTGCCTGCCACAGGCTCTTCCAAATGAGCCTTTATTGTGCACTTACCCTATCTTACTCATGTTTATCTATTATTTATTGAATTTATCCCACCTTTCTCCCAAGAGGGAGTTTTACATGGTTCCACTTGTTACCAATTCATGATTTCTCATCATCTTTTTTCATGCTTCAAGAGATCTATTAAGGAGGGATAGACTTTTGAACCATGTGGTCTATTGAAGGATGAGGACCAGCATGGTATAGTGGTTTAAGCATTGAACTAGGACTCTGGAAAACAGGGTGTGAATCCCCACATGGCCATGGAAATCTACTGGGTGACCTTGGACAAGTCACATTCTCTGTGCCTCAGAGGAAGAGAAAGGCAAACCCCCTCTGAACCTGAGAGTCTCCATGAGTTGGAATTGACTTGAAAGCACCCAACAACCAATTGAAGGACACTCTGAGCTGCCCACCCAAAAACAGACCAAGATTTCATACCTCTGATGAACTGCGTTCTACCCTGCAAAAGCTTACGTTGCAGTAATCTGTCATGTTTGTTGTTGCCTCAATACAGTTTAAACAAATATTATATATATTATAATGTATTATCTCTCTCGCTCGCTCTCTCGCTCGCTCTCTCGCTCGCTCTCTCGCTCGCTCTCGAAAAATAGATGCAACAAGTTAAAATGATGAGAAATGCAGAAAGCCTGGTGCTTTCTATGAGACCTGGCAGCTCTTTACTACATGTATAAATGGAAATAGACAAGTCTATATTCCACCATCATGATATGAATGTTTCTGAAAATATACCTTCAGCTGTTAGTAACAGTATACTTAGATTTTTGAGCTTTACTTGATCTGGCTGACCTCTTTGTAATACTTCCTCTTTGTAATACTGCCTACAACTCTTGTGGTTTTTTGTTAAATGATCTCTAACAGCATTTATATCTTTCTCCCAGATATTCTTAATTTTCTCTACATTATCATAGCAACAACACATTTTATACTAGTTAAGGTGCCACAAGATTATTTTTTTTCATATAACAGATCAAAGCAGCTATCTCTCTGGAATTTTTGTCATAACTTTCACTGCAATCTTATATATTTCAACTTATAAGTAAGACCCATGAAGTTCAATAGGACTTGTTCTCAGATAAATTGTGCAGGTCGGATTTAGCCTTAACTATTCATTACATCATATTATCATGTTTGTATTAAGTTACCACACCCATCAGTTTGTAATTCATAAGTTTGCAAATCATTTCTTCTATTTTAGAGGGAATGTTCAGTTTGTGAGTGTCTTTGTTTTTGTAGTCAAAATGTCAGCATCCACAGACAAGATTATATGAATTCTCTAGTGCACTCGCCGAAGGACAATAACAGAGCTCTCTAGCAGAAAATTCAAAGTACTGAATTACAGATCTAAAGGGCCTTTCCACACTACACTGTTATAGTTCCATTATTCCACTTTCAACATCCTGTGGAATTTGGGGTTTGTAGTTTACTGAAGCCAGAGAATTCTAAAGGCCCCTCCCTAAACTGCAAAGCCCAGGATTCCATATGATGTTGAAAGTGGAATAATCAGTATAGTGCAGAAAGGCCCCTAGATTCCATAGGATAGAGTCATAGCAGTTAAACTGATATCAGACCACTATAACTGTGCAGTGTGGATACCCTAATGACCCATGGTTACCCAATAAGTTTCAGAAATGAACAGGGATTAGAACCTAGGGGTACAGCCAACTGCAATAACAGCATTTTCTGGAATTCTCTGCTAGTCTTTTTCCCTGAACCGCATCACTACAGCTCTGACGAAAAGAATTTTAAGCATCTCACCAAGCTACAGATCCCAGGATTTCACAGGACAAAGATGTGGTAATTAAGGTGGTATCAAACTGCTATAATTGTGTAGTGTGGATATACCCTATCTCATAGCCTAATCTGCTTTACAGGACTGTTCCAAGACTTAAACAGTATGACCAATGCAGGCTTTGAGATCCTTTGGGAGGAAATATGGGATATAAATCAGTACTTTAAACAAACACGTTCCTCTACACATTTACATGGAAGTAAGCTCTGGAGGGCACTAGTAACATTTGTCAAATCCTGTTGTTTGTATTGCCATTTACCCCTGTTCTAAGGGGCAATGGATTTCTTTGTTCATGACTTAGCCTTGGAGGTTGTTTGTTGTGTGGTGACTAATTGCTAACACTCTGAATAAATATTCATGCATTCCACAGTCTACTTGTGAGCTGAATGGGGGTGTGGGGGAAGGACTTCCTTTGTTTGCTTTAAGCATGCTGCTTGTTAATGTAATTGGGAGTTTTGTAGTTCCTGACCTATAAGTGTGAGAAAATAAACAAACATTCTGTATTTACTTTTGCCACACCATTCAAAATGTTACTTGTTTTTCTCCTTCACACTCCTCCTTCAGTCATTTCCTTTCTATATTGGTTAATTTTAGTAGTTTCAATCTCTCACCATATGCAAATCGCCTCATATTTTCCCTTTTAATTACCTTCTCTACTTACTAGAATCAAGGCTACACAAAGCATTTGATTATATCACGAGTTCTCCAGTTTTGTCACCCTCAGCTTTCCAAAGACACTTAAAACATGGGTTGAGGCTCTTGAAGTATAATGACACATTCACCATAGAGAGCAATTACCTGGAAATAATACTTTGGATGATGATGATGATGATGGTTATTAAGTTAAAATCAAACAACCTAAATCAAACCAAAACAAGCTAATTCATAGAAGCAACCCCACAAGAAAACAGAATGTTAAACATCCTTCCCCTCTTTCTTATCTCACGTAACACTTTAAGAAAATAAGCATAATTATTATATTTTATCCTATTCTTATTGTTAGTAAAATTAAATTACACAGAAACCTTAAGTTTCATTAATTTCAATAGTATTAGTGTTAGTTTCAATAAGTCATTATTTACAACAACCAAAAAAAAAAGCCTCCAATTTTCTATAAATTTATTCTATCTGTCCATTTGCTATTACTCTGTCACAATGGTTTTCTTGCTGCTCTAAGCAAAACGACTGATGACATATCAAGACTATTTTTATTAATTTCAGTTAATGCAATCTCATGCAGTAACAGCTGGTGGGTTCCATGTCAGGGTCAGAGACCCAGGCAGTGAGAAAGCCCAGAGAAGGGAGTGGGAGGGCTAGCAGAGTCCTGCCAGGAGCAGTCAAGGAAGCACTTACTCAAGGGAAGTCCATTTGCCAAAGCGACAAGCAAAAGCCGTACTCAGAGTTCGAAAAGCCAGGGGTCTGGAGCCAAGAGATCAATCCAAGGTATCAGGAGCCAGGTGCTGGAAACAAGGAAGAGGCAAGGAGAGAGCTTGTAGAAAGTTTGCCACAAGCAAAGGAAAGCTTCCAGGCAGGCAGTTATATAGCCCAAGACACAGGTGTGGCTAGTCACTGCTTCTTGAACTTAATCAAGGAAGCCTCCCTTTGCTCAGCTCTCTTGAGTCTCTGCCTTGTTTGTGGGCTGATTGACACAGGCTCCAAAGCATCTTCAGGATCGGATCCCTGTTGCCCTAAAGGAGCAGGCAGAGGAATGTCTGAGCATGCTTGGTCCATGGCAGCAGGGGGAGCTCTTGAGCTGCAGGACTCATCTCCAGCCAGAGCCACAGAGACCAACAGCTGCTGCTCGTCATCTCCACCCTGAGCAACAGGGACCAACAGCTGCTGCTTGTCATCAGCAGCTCTGACAGGGGCTTCCTGTTGCTCAGAGTGGAGATGACGAGCAGCAGCTGTCGGTCCCTGTGGATCTGGCTAGAGATGAGTCCTGCAGCTCAAGTGCTCCCCCTGCTGCCATGGACCAAGCAGGCGCAGACATCCCTCTGCCTGCTCCTTTAGAGCAACAGGGATCCGATTCTGTGCCTGCTCCTTTGGAGCAACAGGGATCCGATTCTGAAGAGGCTCTGGAGCCTGGTTCAGTAAGCCCCCAATCAAGGCAGAGACTCAAGAGGGCTGTGCAAAGGGAGGCTTCCTTCGCTAAGTTTAAGAAGCGGTGACCAGACACACCTGTGCCTGTGGCTATATAACTGCCTGCTTGGAGGCTTCCCTTTGCTTGTGGCAAACTTCTTACAAGCCTTCCTCTTGCCTGTACCTTGCTCCCAGCACCTGGTTCCTGATACCTTGAATTGATCTCTGGACTCTTGACCCTTGGCTTTGGAACTCTGACTGTGGCTTTGCTTGGTGCTCTGGTAAATGAACTTCCTTGAGTAAGTGCTTGCTTGTCTCCTCCCAGCTGGACTTTGCTGGCTTTCCCACTCTCTTCTCCAGGCTGGCTTGCTGCCCGGGTCTCTGACCTTGACAAAAATACATAGAAAAATAGCATTAAAATATCAATTACACAATATGTACTTCTGAATATCTGTATCAGAATGCAACAAACCACTGATCTGTGGTGCAATACACATTTAGCATATACACATTTAGCTGGTGAGGCTAAATAACACCTGTTAACTATAAATGTCACTAAAAGAGGCATGAGCTCCCCAGTTTCTAGCAGCTCCTGTTTGCCAGTTGCAGGACATCAGAGAGTAAGATAACCACCATTTTCTGGACCTGGCAGCATGTGTTCTTTTCAAGGACACCTACGGCAATCGCAAGCTTCTGCAAATGGCAGGAAAAGCCAACTAATCTGGAGACTCTGTGGTTTACTGAAGACAAGACTCCTCAGTGCATATGGTAAATCTTCACTCCAGGTCATCTGGAGTGAAATTCTTAGTTGTGTCCCCAGGCAGTCTTCCTTGATGGGCTTCTCCCTATTTTTTGTTTCAACCTGAACTGCATTGTGGATTCCAATGTAGCTATGTCCTGTCCTGGTTGCTGATTTTGACATGTGGATGCTTTTTCCTTGTCAAAATTTTAGGGGTGGTGATTTGTGCACTGGCCTGACTCTGGAAGGGCAATCAAGGCCTGTGTGCCCATTTACCTGCTTTGGAGATCTCACTGAGACATCTTATTCAGAAACTGATCTGGAAACTGTGTAACTTTCTGTGTAATTCTTATTCAGAATTCTGACATCCTCTTTCCGATAAACTTACAATTGGTTTAAGTAAAGTTCAGTATCAAGAAAACTAGGACCCTTCTTAAATTACTTTCCTTCTGTATCACATTGTTCTTTTAAATTAATATATACTTTTTGCCATTTTTTCTTACTTTCCAATTAATTGCCCAGCTGTAGCTTAAATGAAATTATGTTTATCAGGTTTTTTATAATATGTTTTCTTAATGTGTTCTGCCACCCTGCCTCAGAATTCTTTATTGCCCTGATATTGGTCCTCCAAATTAATAAATGCACTTTCTCTCAGCCTAGTTTTTTGGTCTGTAGGTCTGTAGGATCAGCCATTAATCAAAATAGAGACTGTAGTCAAGAAATCAGAAGATTAAGACGTGAAAGACCAGCTGGGAAGGAACTGTCAATGTCAAGGTGGCAGCTAAGCAGACATGGAGGCAGAAGCTAGGTTTTTATAGCTTTAGTGGTAATAAATCAAAGAGGTTATTTCACCAAATGTCAACATAAACAAACAGCAAAGTTCCAGGAGCAGCAAACGCAAAGCAGCGAGGTGAGACTGGAACCAAGAGCTCCCGACATGGGACACAGTTTCACGGTTGTTGCCCCGTGCCCAACCCCAACAGCGTCTGCCTCAAATACTCAGTTTTAGCCCAGCTGAGGCCGGTCAAATGTCCGTTGGCCCAGCTCACAGCTGGAGGCTCTCAAGAATTCAGGGCCGATTCATCAAGCGCTTCCCTGCAGTCGCTGAGACCTCCGGACCACCCCCTTCTCCAGTTGCCTCTGGAGGAACGTGGGGGGAGGGTCTGCTGCAAACTCCGGACTGGAGTCAGAAACCCCAGCCTCTGTCTCTGGAGTGCAAACGTCTGCTGCAGGTGCTGGCCTGGGCTCTGCGCCAGGGACAGCTGTGGAGTTGCAGGCAGACTCCTCCCTAGGCTCTGAAGGAGACCCCCCTCCAGAAGCCCCTCCCAGGGACCCACCCCAGGCTTGGAGTCCAAGTCCAAATCGGGAGCGAGATCAGCTTGGCTCATGACAGGAACTAAATAAGCTATCAAAGTGTAAAGATGCATCACAGAATGCCAAAGTCAGGATCATCCATGCCACAGATTTCCAGTTTTTATATATGAATATGAAAGATTGATAATGAAGAGAGTTGACAGGGGAAAAAAATTAACTTCTTCTGAAATATGGTGGTGGAGGAGAGAGATATGGATACAAAGGACTCTCAAAATGGCAAATAACTGGGTCCCAGAGAAAATCATGTCTTATTCTTACTAGAAGCCAAAGTGACTAAACTGAGGCCGTCATATCTGGACATATCATGAGATAACATGACTTATTGGAAAACAATGATAATGCTTGGTAAAGCTGACAGCAGTAAGAAAAGAGAAGGACCACATTACAGGTGGACTGGTCCAACCCTGGAAGTCATGGCTGAGAGTGAACAGCATTAATAGCGGGATCTCTTAGAGAGCTCTCCTTCATAGTGATTTCTCGGAGTTGCCATAAGTCAAAGCTATCTTATCTTGTCAGCACAAAACAAATAAGGAGGATTTGCTACAGTTTAATCTTGTAAGTAGTCAGATAAATATAGGTGGCAACCATAGACATGAAAGGTACTTCTGTTTTATCCCTGGGCATGCTGAAGGATTAATAATCTGTCAACTAGACCCAGATTATGCCTTTTAAAAACAACCATGATCTTCAAAGAAATGAAAGTATGCTGTGTGCATTCCAGAAAGTCAGTATACATTAGTCAATAGGTGGCACTTATATCATCGGTCCAAGTCCGAATCGGACTTGGCTGAGCCTTTGAAAAAAATTTCTTTTGTGTCTTTTGTTCTCTAAATCCACTCCAGACCAACTTCTTTGCTTCAGTGATTACATGGGATACTGCTTCAAGGGATTACTGAAAACAAGTTTCATAACTGACTGATTTCCAAAATCTTGTCAGCAGAGTAGAATCCAGAGCCCTTTGGCAAATGTGATACATCCACACATACATGCACTTCAAGTCACCTGTCTACTTAAGGCAAACCCATGAATTTCCTAGGGTTTTCTCAGGCAAGGAATCCTCAGAGGTGTTTTTGCTAGTTCTTTCCTTTGAAATATAGTCTACAGCATCTGGATTTATTGGAGGTCTTCCATCCAAGTACTAACCAGGACTGACGCTGCTTAGCTTCCAAGAGCAGACAGGATCCTGTGCCTTTAGGGCATTTAGGCCAAGTGACAATTATACAAGACATGAAATGCACCTGTGTTTTTTCAATACATCTATATACAGCTGTCCCCAGTTGCTCCCAATACAAATTGCATGCTGCTGTTTTTGTTATTACATCCTGCTTGTCCGTGAAGGAGATTATTCTCCCTTCCCTATTTTACCATGATTACAAACCTGTGGGATAGCTGAGAGATGGGAATCCTGTGAACCTCATGGGCAAGTAGAGATTTGAACCTGTCCCTCTTCAGTCTTGTTCCAGTATTCAAATCATAATATCATATTGCCTCTCACCCAATCAGCTGCAGCTATTTTTCTTAGATAAGGAACAATCAGTAATAAAGAGCACATCCAGATAAATCCAGCTGCAGTAACTTCTGGGATATGTCTCATTCTTTTAACTATAGAAAGGAAAGGATACCTATTAGCCTGAAAGTATCAGTCCTCCAAATTAACAGACATCCCTTTCTGGGCAAAATGAAAGCAGACATTCAAGCTCCTGGTGTAATTTGGGGGAACATTCTCATTCCACCCACACAACTCACCTTTGTTGCAACATTTCTCACTGGTTTTCTCCACTGAACTCTGGCAAAGCCAAACATTTGGCCCAGGGATCACTTTCTGCACTGTATGCTCTCTCTCAAAGACCCCACAGGTACAGAAAGACAAAATAAAACATCTTTAGTGTGATAGAGAAGTGTGGTGTACTGAACTAATTTACAGATACAGTAAACTAGTATTGTAACAGGCAAGTAAGTTGAAACAGTGAGTAGCCAATGAGCTCAAATTCCGTATGCTCTCAACTGAATTCTGCTATAAAAGAGCTCATGATATTTACTCTCCTCAAATTATAATCCAGGACAGCCTATTACTGAACTGAGTTTGCAATTCCTGGGCTATTGTGTGTTTGAATACTGTTCTGGATAATATCCTTTTCTACAGATTTGTCGATAAAGTAGCTATAAATTGCAGTCGTTACCACAGTGAATGAATGAATACCACAGTTAAACATCCTGACTTATATGCACAAAATAACCACTTAGTTATTTTAAATTTATATCATGCTGTGTGGTATTATATTATCCCCTCTGCCCAATTTCAAGGGGCCTCCTTCCAGAGAGAAATAGTTGTCTGATAAATACTTTGAAGAAGGATCTGATTACCCTTTTCTTACCTTTCTAGACTGAAGAAATAACCATTTCTGCTTGTGGATGAAATGTGAAAATCTGTTAATTTGTGCTATATTTCTCAGAATTCCACAGGATTCTTGGGCCATCTAAACTCTGTACCAGGTTGTAAGAATTTTTTCCCCTTTCCCAAATACTTTAGTATATACTTTCCCTCACAAACACACTTTCATGCATTTTTTTTCTACCTTATGTTCCAAAAAACTAACTCAGCTTTGGGTAGTATATGTATCTATGGCCATTTCCGCACTACACTGTTATAGTGCTTTTATTCCACTTTCAACATCCTGTGGAATTCTGGGTTTTGTAGTTGACTGAGGCCAAAGAGCTCTCTGGCTGAGGATTCTAAAGGCCCCTCCCTAAACTGCAAACCCCAGAATTCAATAGGATGTTGAATGTGGAATAATAGCACTATAACAGTGTAGTGCAAAAATGGCCTATGTGAGGGAGGCACCATTTGCTGTTCTACCTCGGTCAGAAAGTGGCTTAAGTTAGGCTTGCTTCCTTATATTTCACACATTCTTTTTCTCTTTGCAAGTATTATTCTGCACTGTCTGCTCCTGCAATTTCCTTGTTGCTACTTTTCCTACACAAATGTTCACAAAGAATCAAGTGTCACTCAATGAATGTGATGATTTCAGTGATCGAGGACAAAACTAAAACATAGGCTTCTACGATTTGTCAGGGAGCAACTCAAATCTGTTCTCCATGAATTTCATGTCAGATATGCCTGCCACGGTGCTTTGTCCCTAACAACTGTTTCACTAAAAATAACTGAAAGGTTCTCTTAATTAAGAGCACTGTGGTGCTATCCTTTCTCTTGTTAGGCAAAGTACAGCCTGCAGGCTCATTTTTGTGGCCCCCAGACATAATTTTTTAATTTTTACAAACTTTTTTTTGTCCACAAATGCCCTCTATTGGGCATGAGAGCATGTTTTCAAGGATTTGGCCCACAAACTACTTTAGGCCTGGGACGGGCTTTGTCTAAAACAGGAAGTACACATGAATTGACTTCTGGTCACTTCCTGTTGCTAAAATAAATGTTCCATGGGCTTAAAAAGGTACAAAGGTACAAAAACATGGCAAAACACCTGCCTACTCCCTAGAGGGCATTTGGGTTTGTTTGTTTTTTTCTTTTGGTGGGTGGGTGAGCTTCAGGTGAGCTCCTCCAAGGTCTCTTGGCAGGCCAGTGCACCCCACTAGTTGCCCACAATTGCCCACCCCAAGTTAGGAGATCAGTAAGTCAGAAGAAACTCTAGGCAATACAATCTCCCACCTACTTTAACAGGTTCATTTTAATCCATCAGAGATGTGACCTCACCTGGAATAAGCTCTTCCTCAACCCAGTGAGACAGCTATACCAAAAGGTGGTACAAAGGACAGAGGTGGCTGGTGGCTTCCACAGGGGAAGGGAAATTAATCCATTAAAGGTTTCCATCTAAACTTTAAAGGGTCTATCCAAAGTGCTGAACCTATTTGGAGGAGAGGGGTCAGCATCTTGGACAAGTCCTTTAAAGTTTGGACGCAACCCCTGCAGTCCCACCTGCAATCACTGACAGAGGAACTCAGGTAGGTCCAAACCCTCTGGCCTCCTTTTTCTCACTGAGACTGACTTTGTCTCCTAGATCTTTTCCCCAATCAATCCCTCATTCTGCCCTTTCCACCCTCTTTGTTTACTTATTCCAGTCTCAGGTCTCTTACAGCCCTCCAATGCTGTTGCTGATACTCTTCTCCTCCTCCTCCTCCTGCTGCTGCTCCTCCTCCTCCTCCTTCTCCTTCTTCTTGCTTAATCCAGCCCAGACTCTATAGCTAAGGTCTCTATTTTTGCCCCCGCTACTTGCTTCTTCCTTGAGATATGTGACTCTAGGAGCTAAGACACTACCTTCTTTCTTCCACTGACTCAGCAGTGATGGGCAGGTGGGTTTTGAAGGGCTGTGCGCCCTATGCAAACTCTACCTTCCACCCATCTCTCATTTGCTGTCCCAACTCCCTGCTGACTTCTGGGTTGGCTGCATTCTTTGGCAGCCATGACCCATTACAACTCTGCGCCTGGTCACATCATCTTTGAAGAATGCCATGTCAATTTCCTAGACCCTTCAAGTAATTTTACCATTTTTTCTTGCTATGATAAAGTCCTTGAAAGTGGGCAATTTTCAAAGACAGTTCAGGATTTATTTGGAGAAAAATGCACAGTGGTCTTTTGAGGAGAAAAAAATGTCCTTTTCTGCACAGAAAACCCTCATCATCTTCATTGTCATCATCTTTGTATCCTGCTTTCACCCCAAAATTAGGACTGAAGGTAGGTTTATTTCTACATAGGAAACTTGCTTTCTGCACAGAAAATGCCACAAAAAAAAACAACACAAAAAAACCATGCATTTTCACAAAGAATGAGATTTAATTGGGAAGATTGTAGTTCCTTGGTTGTTCTCCTTGTCAGAATGTCCTGCCACTTGGAAAAAGCATTCTTCATCATCATTCATGATATTTTTATAAAATAAACTTTCCATGCCATCCTTGCTAAATTTGATTCCATGTAGCAAAAAAGGATTTTTGAAGGAAACCTAACAGTTCTTTTGTTAGAGAAACTAAGCAATCCTTTATGTAAAAGTAGAATTCATGTAGAACATTTATTGGATGATTTCCTTTGGTGTCAAGTGGAAAAAAATGTTTTCAATTATATATTTCTTGAAAAGTACACGGCTAATGCATCAGCCAATAGAGGATTAACTAATGTCAACTTAATGATTAAAAGACTGAAGGAGAAACTGAAAGCCTCCTGAGCACGTGAGTTATGAGCCATATGCTAAAGAGATCTAAGAAGGAATGGTGCATTTTCTTATAATCCTCATTCATACCTAAGATTTCAAGAAGAATGCATTGATAGTTTTCTTGGAATGAAAAATCTCTGTGAAAAACAGAAACAAATTTATTTGAAAACAACGCTATATGATCAGATCAGAAGTTGTACTGTTGACAAGCTGACAGCTAAGTCACTGTCATGATGATTTTTGAAATCTTGACATTCCCAGTACTTATATTTATAGTGTGAAGAAGATGGAAACCTTAAAGTATGCCTTCAAGAGGGGCTTGTTTCCTAGTGTATTTAGGAGAAGGGTGACCCCTAGTGCTTCCTAGGAATTTCTTTTACAGAAAAAATAATCTCAACAAGCTGCAATCAAACCATGGTCCATATTTTATATTCCTATACTTAAGAAGCTTCTGTACTGAGAAACAAGCACCCAACCCTTTTAAAATAAATGTTACATATTAGATGTTTAAGAGGCATACTGGAATTTGAAGGTATGACAAAGCTCAGCTATCTGGCATATGTACTTTATGATCAGAAAGTTGTAGTATATAGTAGTTCCCAATTTGTGGTGAAAAAAAGGCAATGATCTCCAAGAATATGGTAAAGAGTAAACAGTAGCAATCCTGACTTTGTTGTCCCTCAGGGATGCTGGTATTAAAGGATCAAAAAACCTGCTGTCTGAAGATCAAAATTAAGGATACCTCACTTTAATTCATATTCCACAAAGCCAAGCAAGTGGATGCTAAGACTGATGCCTTCACAGATGTGCTTGAGCTGTGATTAGTAATTATTTGTGTAATAGCACAAATTGTGCTTGTTTATAACTTATCTTCCATGTGACCCTGCTTTGCCTTAGTCTTTCTTGTACAAATCCAGATAGAGAAGATGGAATGCCTGTATATTTGCCAAATAACTGGCATCCAACTCCTGCAAATTAGAGGGCCAAACCCAGAGACCAGAGCTGGACATTTGTGATATCAAAAGACAGACAAGGGTTGGGAGATATGGGCACAAGAGCAATTAGGAAAATGGAACCTTCCTGGATCAGACAAATGGACAGAAAGGCAATCCAGGTAATGAGGTTCAGAATTTTAGTAAAATCTGGCAAATCAGATAACACGGACCTGGAGTCAGTGGGTGGGGAAGGGATGCAGCAAAATAAATCTAGTAGCTCCAGTAGTTGTCATTACTCCTACTAGGGATTACATCCCATATAGCCTAACCTACAGCACACAACACATGGCAAAAGTTGTGAAGGTGCTGGAAAAAAAAATCCCTGAGGGCTACCAGTAAGTTTTCTCCAAACTCCCAACAGCACAGGGCCTATAAAAATTCCCATGTTCAATTTATCCAGATTGTTTTCAGGCCTCCTTCCACCTTCCGATCCTTTCCTTCTTTGCTGCTGTGACATCACAGGGATGCACAAGGCTCAAGTTGAAATGATGGTGCTCTGTTCTCTGTCCTCCTCCAAATGGCATGATGGGGTTAAGGGCATGCCCTGATTGCCTCTTTGCACTTCCCTCCCTTATATCTGGTTTTTTGGCACATCCATATGTATACAATGTCACACTGAGCCATAAATCCCTGATGCCAGCTAAGATTTGTTGGGGATGGGTATCTAGGATTTAAACTAGGAAAGGGAAGATGTTGCCCACAAGCCTCACGTAACCCTCAGACATAATTACAGCCTCCTCAGTTGCATCACTGAGACTCCCAGATACCCATTTAAAAAAAAATAGTGAAAAGGCTTCAAATTGGTCTGGACCAACTTTGTTATTCCCCACACCTCCTTACTTTTTCAAGAAGTCAATAAAATCTTTGATTTTTGTTTTTTAAAAAGATTTCCCTATTCCTGAAACTGCACTAGAAAGGTTACACAATCATTGCCTATTTTCATTTTCTGTTCGTTGTACTCCCCACCTTCTTGGATCATTCTTTGAAACACAGGTGAAAAATAAATTAAAAAAAAAAAATCAGGAAATGAAAACAGGAGGTGATTTTGTAACCTTCCTATCTCTGTTCCTGGAACAGAGAAAACTCCTATCAAGTCTTCCAGGTCTCTATGTTCAGTGAACACAAACCCCTGGATGATATGCAAAGTTTGTAGGGAAGAATGATCTTGCCATGTAATCCAGGGATCTGGTAAGGTTGCACACAACATTTCACAGATGATAATCATGACACATGTGGCCAAGCAACATTAGATTGTTAAAGTAGAATGAGAAGGGGTAATTTGTTTCATTTAATTTAGGGGAGGATTACTAACAGATTTTGTTGAAGAGTACTACTCCTTTATTGACCTTCTGTGGAAAATGTACTTAATTTATAAATCTGGATTTGGATATTAATGGGTATATGTTAGATAAAGGATGATGAGGAATTTACTGTGGGAGTAAGAGAGATATAGATTGATTATTTACGTTAGTTACTGTAGAGAAGATTGGAAGTCACTTGTATTTTTTTTTCTTTTTATCTATATCTTTTTCATTTGTATCTCTTCTTTTCTTTATTTGCTGTTTTTTTCCTATATTGCTGTTTCGTTTAAATTCTTATTGTACTTGGAAAAAATCTTAATAAAAATTATAAAACTGAAGAATATTATAGGGGACTTTGTCAAGGGCAATACTGAAATCAAGATATGTTACATCCACTGCATTCTCTTCATTTGCCGAAAATGTAACTCTATTTAAAAAAAAAAAAGGGAGATAGGATTAGTCTGGCATGACTTGATTTTGAGAAACCCATGTTGCCTTTTAGTGATCATGGCATTCCTTTCTAAGTGCTTGCAGACTGTTTGTTTAATGATCTGCTATAGAATCTTTCCTGGTATTGATGTCAGGCTGTCTGGGCAGGAATTGTCTGGGTCCTCTTTCTCCCCCTTTTTGAAGATAGGGGTAAGATTTGCCCTCCCCTCCATGCTGGGACTTCACCTTTTCTCCAGGAATTCTCAAAAATTATTGCCAATGGTTATGAGATTACCTCTGCAAGCCCTTTTAATACCCTTAGATTTAGTTCATCTGGCCCTAAAGACAAATTCATTTATAGTAGCCAGGTATTCCTGTACTACCCCTTTACCTCTTTATTGTGTGCCGCATTTTCCCTACTGCATCATCTGCTTCATTTTCCTTAAGTTGAGCACTGTTTTTCTTTTGAGAGAAAACCAAGGCAAAGAAGGTCTTGAGTAGTTCTGCCTTTCCTTTGTCCCCTATTAACATTTCATTTTCTCTCCATTTCCTTGTTCTTCCTTTTGCTACGGACATAACCAAAAAGCCCTTTTTATTGTTTTTAATCTCCACAGGAAGCCTCAGCACATTCTGTGCTTAGCTCTTCAGGCTTTCTCCCAAAACTTGCTGGCTATTTATTTGAATTCCTCATTGGTGATTTCCCCCCCTTTCCTTTTCTTGTACATGTCCCATTTGAATCTCAGCTCAGTTGAAAGTTCTTGAGACATCCATCCTAGTTTCTTTAGACAACTCCCATTTTTCGTTCTCATTGGAATTGTTTGAAATTGTGCCCTTGGTATTTCACACTTGAAAAACTCCCATCTCTTTTAGTATCCCTTACCATGGGTTTGTACCCAGTATTTCCATAAGTTTACTAAAATTAATTTTCTTAAAGTCTAGAATGCACGTTTGAACATGTTTGGCTTCCCCATTCCACTGTATAACAAATTCCAAGGGCATTTCCACACTGCACAGTTATAGTACTATTATTCCACTTTCAACATCCTATGAAATCCTGGGGTTTGCAGTTTAAGGAGGGGTATCTAGAATTCTCAGCCAGAGTGCTCTTTGGCCTCAGTAAACTATAAACCCCAGAATTCCACAGGATGTTGAAAATGGAAATGCCCCAGGAGAACATGGTCACTCCCACCTAAGGATCCCACCACTTCTATTCCATTAGCCACAACATCACTGTTGGTTAGGATCAGATCTAAAATACAGGACCCCCTTATTGTCTTTTCTACCTTCTGAACCATGAAATTTTCTGCAAGGCAATTGAGGAATTTGTCAGACCTTACATTGTTGGAAGAGTTTGACTTTAACAAATATCAAGATAGTTGAAATCCACCATTACTACTACATCTCTCTTTTCTGAATGTTCTGTCATCTGTTCCAGGAAAGCATCATCCAAGTCCTCAATCTGCTTTGAAGGTCTGTAGTAGATCCATAAAATGACATTACTGTTGTTTCTGTGCCCAATAATTTTGACCAGGATGCTCTCAACCTGCCTTCCAGGATATAAATCATGGATCTCTTCACAGGTGTAAACATCATTGACATACAATGCTACTCTTCCTCCTTTCCTCTTTGGTCTATTTCTCTGAAATAGATTACAGCCCACTATTACTACATTTCAATCATGAGACTATATATTATATTATATATATTACTGTGTTAAGAGTTCAAGTTCATCTTGTTTATTTCCCATAAACTGTGCGTTAGTGTAGAGACATCTAAAGCCATGGATTATTTCCTCTGGTTGCTTAAGTTTTTTTCCCCTCACAATGTTGAGTTCATGTACTATTCACCCAGTTCCCCCTATAACATTCAGGCTATTATTTCAAGAACTTGACGAACTCCTGCTCTCAAAATACTGTTTCCATCCCCCACACACCTCAGTTTAAAGCCCTCCTGATAATCTTTTTGAGATTCTTAGCAAAGATGTTTCTGGAAACTGCTGGGAGGTGCAACCCACCAGAAGTCCATCTTCATGTAACTGCAGACTATGGTCCAAAGAATTCCCAGTGGCACCATCTGTGGAGCCAGTTGTTCACTATTATTCTCTCCCTTCCTGGGCCATATCCTTTCACTGGGAGGGGAGATGAAATGGCAACCTGTGCACCAAGGTCCTTTGGTTTCCCACCCAGGAGTTCTCAAGATGTCCTGTCAGGTGTGTAAACCACTTCTTCTGTTTCTCCCAGGAAGGAGTAGGAGTACCTACCACCACTGCCTGTCTCATATTGGGATTGTCAGGGCCATCCCATGTGCTAAATCTTCCAAGGTCACCTACATATTCTCTGAGGACTTACACTGCTGCTCTTGTTCCAGTTCTCCCTCACTGATAAGGAAGAGAACTTCATACCAATTCTGTAGCTCACAGAATGATCCCTGGTCCTTCTAGTTCTAAGGTTAGACCTGGGCCTACACACAAAAGAACAATAGAGCACTAATGAGCACACAATCAACTCTGGTCACAGAAACCATCAGCCCTAACCCAACAGACACAAACTCATCAAAACACAATAAAAAAATTGAGCACTAATGAACACACAGGCAAGCTTCCTCCCACAACTTACACAAACAAGCAGCTTTATCCCAACAGACACAACCTTAACCCAACAAACTTTCCCAAAAGACACCCCAGACTGAGGAGGTTTAACCCAACAGACACAAGCTCATCTTATGCTTTCTCTTCTACTATGTAAAATGTGCTGGTTAACCAACCTCCTGTTTGCTGAGCTCCAGGGACTAGGGCTGCAGCTACACAGGCAGATGAATTAAGAGTGCCTGGGATGTTTTAAGGATAGAGTAATGAATAATATCTCTCCCTCAACAGCAGCAAGGTCTCTTTCGTTTCATAGTTTCTCTCAGTACTCATCACATGTATTTTATTATGGGCTTTCTTTACCCAGGAGATATGGCCTGCCAAGCTTTTGAGTCCCCTTTGTTATTTTCTGTCAAGGCAGTCTACTTGATTGATGGCAATTATCTCCCCTCTGCTCTCTGCCCCTTTGTATGGTCAACAAAGCCCAAGTTACTCAATTATTTATAAGCATTGATTTATTCCTTAATGCTTACAAAATATTCTGAGTACAGTTCAAATAATATAATCAGTACTGTACACACATCTTTATATATTATTAACATACCACATGCCCAACAGCAGCCATTCCTAGGCAATGCATTTCACTCCCTCTTGATGAACATCTTTTCCCACACTTGCGAGGGGGGAAAATTATCTAATATTTAGAGTAACTTGCAGTAGTCACATGCATGCTTTCCACACCACAGATGTTCACTTCTAGGAATATTCTACACTGGAAAGTTACTTCCAGGAATATTCTACACTGGAAGTAATTTTCTAGGTAATAGTTTCTCAGTGTAGTTATATTATCATTGTATTACTGTAGATGGATGTTCTGAGAATTTTTCAGTTTAAAGAAAACTGCACATTTCCTCTGCAAAGAAACAAACAAACAAATTGGGAGCATCCACACTAAATGAAGTGTTAAAAGTCTTGAAATGAAAGCAGCTGGTAAGGCTGTGGATGGATGATGATGATGAGCTTTACTTATACCCAGGACTCATCCCTTAGTCTCTGACAGTAATGATGAAGAAGTTTGTGTGATTATCTGAAGAATTTAGCCCTTGTATACTAGAATGGGGCACTTTAGTTCTCCAGAATCATGCTTTGTTGCAAAATCCTCAGAGAACTGGATCTGCAAAGTAGGCATTCTGCAACATAGTCACCTGAAACAGTTCTACTCAAAGTGGTGGCCCATGGACCAGTGTCCTCCGCCTATGGACAGCAGGTGTCCTAACAGTAAGATTCTCCTAAGGGAAGCATCCACAAAGGAAGTCAGTCTAGTCCAGGCCATGCGCACACAATTCACTTAGATGAAGCGAGAAGCAGGAACAAGGTCTCATAATTCAGAGATTGTTACATAAAGCCAGTCATCCAGATATCCAAAGCCATAAAAAGGGATGAGACAATGAGTTCTTAAACGTAGCCAGTCCAGGAGTCAAGAATTTCCAAGAAACACAAGAATACCAAGAGCAGAGTCAATAAGGTTGACAGGTTGCAAACATGAAGGATTCCTTTTGGCTGCTAGGAGATTTATAGGTGTCTGCATCTGGATACCAGCTGCTTCATTAGTCAGCATCTTCTGTTCAACAGACAGTTCCTGTGAAATTTCTCCTCTCTTTGCTGGACCTCAAAGGATGAGGGAGTCTCTTCAGCATCTGTCAAGTCGTGCTGAGGTACAATCTCCTCAACTGCTTCAGCCATCAGCTTCTCACATTCAGGGAGGGAGCCATATGGAGCCTGAAACTCCTTGCAATCTAACTTCTCTGCATTGCATTCCTTTGAATCCAGAGGTTGAGTTATGACAGCCCATACTGGTTCCTGAGCCATTGGTTGCTAGTTCCTAGTACATTTTCAAGAAAGAAACAATTGTTGCTAATGGGCTCAAATATGGTATTGGTGCCTGGCACAATGGGGAAAAAAATCATTACCAGTCCTCCATGTTGGACAATTTGGAAGGCATTGGGTAAAAGAGTTTAAACAATCTCCCCAAGTTCCTGCTATGTGCCTTACATAGCCTTTTTTTCTCCTTATAGAAAAAATGACTGGGATAAAATTATCCCATCTGTTGATTCTTTAGCGTGGTGGTAGTTTTTGTCCCAGCCAAGGGAAAATATTGTGACCAAAAAAAAAAAAAAAGCTGTATTCTCTTGTTCAGCAGACCACATTGCCAAAAAGCAGATTATATATTCACCTGTTGTCAAAAGGTGGACCTCATGGGGAGAGGGGAAGAATTCTCAGTGGGTTCAGGAAAAACAAGTACTTTAAACCACTAACCCCAAATACAGTGCTAACCCTAATGCTAACTCTCAGTATAATATATTTCCAGTGGGGTTAGAAAATATCCCCAAAGTGATGAAAGTGTTTTTTTTCCTTTTAATTCTGGTACACAATGGTTAAATAAACTAACAGTGAAAGTCCACTCATTAAAATACCATAATCCTTAGAATATGAATATTCCAATATTTTCTCAATAGAATAATTAACACAACTAAGTACTCGCTCACACAACCAGTTAAGACCCAGCCACATGATGATAATTCCTATAATTAAAAGTCCATGTTAAGAATCAGTTACAAATTCAGATTACAAATCTGTAATGACCATTGCAAAAATATGAACATGCAAACTGGTATGTATCATTTTCTGTCCTCTCATTCCTTTTGAGTTTTTTTAACCAACTTTCATTGACATCTATGATTTTAATACTTAACTCCTTGTGGAGTCAACATGCTGGGATTCTTATAGCATTAATTTTGAGTTTCCATTATTACTTAGATCAGGAAAATCACAACAGAAAATGAAAGATACCTATTAATTGCGTGTTATTTAGTCTTGTAAACAAAATCCAACAGAGGGATTTAGCAATAGAAGTTGTCAGCAGAAAGATTGTCAGCAGAAATATCTCACAGATTTCTCTCTCTCTTTCTTCACTGTTATAAGACACTTCGCAGTATTCTCCATTTTATGGTGTGCAAATCTGGATTCTTGAATGCTCTTGGGAAACACTGAACAAAACTTTCATGGGTTGATAAGCTCCTGATCAATGAGAGCTAGAGTCAGGAAGAGTAAAAACAGTCCAACCAAGGCAACAAACAGACAAGATATCATGTATTTCTTAGAATTATCTGGCTGCCTGTTACTGGAATCAGGGATATGGCACTAGATGGTGCTTAATTTGATACAGCATGACTCTTTTGCAGGGGAAATGGAACCATGCTTGGGGGCGGGGGGTGTCATAAGAGTCAAAACTCAGAAAGTCCCATCAAGCTACCAATGCCAAAAGAAGAACAAAAATCTAGTTAAATAATAGCAAAATTCATACCCAAATCTTCTATCTAGGATAGCTGGCAGGAGGAATAGAAAAAATACTGCTCAAGCAAAATTTTGCCTAAGCAAAATACTGGATGGGTGGTCTCCAGGAAGATAATGACATCCAGCCAAGGGTAATCTTAGGTGGGCCTGTCTGAACAAGCCTATATGGGACAACAAACCTTTCAGTTGCTGTAATCTCTAAGGTCTGGTGAAACAATTTGCTCAACAACTGGTTACCAGAGCAAAGCTTGAGCCAAGTCACTCCAGGCAAAGGCAAATGGACTTCTTCCAAGAAGATTTTAGTCATGGAGAAGGGGTTTGGGACAAAATAATAAAACTTTAGTCTTTGGTGCTATTTCTTACCAGCCTCTCGACCTCTCTACCTTTACCTCTCTACTTAGCAGTGGACTGAACTTCATAACAATAGTGATGAAGTTAAGGATACATATGAATAATTCATAATAGTATATCCATGTTTCAATCTAGCAGCACATTCCTCTCTAAAATTTTACATGAAGCACCATCCTGATAAGGAAAAAAAAATGCTTTCATCTCAAGAGAGCAAAAAATCTATATTTAATATGGTGAAATGACACATTCAATTGATTATTCACAGGTTCCAGAGTAACTAGTTACATACAAGTGAGGATTTAATGTTCTTATTTTACATACAGATTATGTGTGTAAGTGCCATAATTTTGACCCTGCATCAAATTTTTTGAAGCTGTGCTTTTTGGCCCATATATTCCATCAAGAAAACTGTTGCTACCCTGTAATGCATATCTCCACATCCTTGTTATACAACTGGGTGTCCCTCAGAATTTTTATGCTTCAGCTTCCTTAATTCCAGCCAACATCGGCACTGAGGAAGATTGATTTATGAGTTCAGTACACTCAGGGAGACTTTTTGGGAAAGACTGCCCCTGCATGAAGGCTATCTGTGTTGTCTAGAACTTTCTTTTAATATTGCATGTACACTTAATACCATTTGTCTTTTTGTATACACTGAATCTATATGGATTGTGAGGTCTTATCAGTCTCTCAGGCATATGCTGCCTTCGAACAAATTAGTGGGTACTGTCTCCTTTGCTTGATGTCTGCCCCATTCACTTCGTGGAATATGCTGTCATTCAAATTTTACTGTTGTCTGTATTCTAACTTACAATTTATGATGTATGATTTCACATCTATAGCCCTTTCTGCATGTGGGGGGGGGGGGAAACGGCCAAAAACAGACCTTACCAGCTTTCTTTTCCGGCCGAGCGAGTCCGTCGCCACGAGAAGCAGCGCGAGTTCGCTGCTCCGCAGTCCTCCGCATCCCAAATGGCGGCTTCCAGTTGGTGGAGGCTCTCCACCAACCGGAGAAGCTCGCCAGCCAGAAGCCTGCCCCCGGCAGATCTGCAGGCACGCACTTGCGCACGCCTGCAAATCTGCTCTGGAGCCGGGCAACGGAGCGGCATGGGGTTGCACTCTCCATGATTTTTAAAAACCTCTGAAAAGAGGTTTTTAAAAAACATGCCGCGCGACCAGTTCCGGTCGCTCTGGAGTGGACTGAGGTATGGAACTACAGAATGTAGTCCGCCCCAGTCCACTCTACGGTGCAGAAGACCTCTGTGGGAGGTTGCTCTGCATCATTTTACTAGCCTGGTGCAGAAATGGCCTATGTCATATTTTGTGTCAAATGCAACTCATGTGCCTTGCTATCAAAGCCTTGCAAAAGGCAGATTCACTTGTGTACATACATTAAAATTGTGAAGTTTTCCTTATGGCCTATACCATGTTACTTAACAAGATTATTTGCCTTGCACAGGACCCAAGGAGAGAGGTGGTATATAAATTAAATAAACAAACAAACAAATATACTTCACGGAAAGTATTCATTGTTTAGCATCAGATTTGTAGTGTGACCCTTTCTCCAAAATCTTGAAATACTATTAGACACATACTTAGAATATCTTCTATAATATTTAAGAGTGGGTTTAAGATTGCTCACCACCCCCAGAAAATCTTATCCTCCATGAAGAGAATAACTATTTTCCTTTAACTCTTGTTTAAGGTACCTTTTCAAATGAAATAGAATGGCATTATGCAATTCACAGAGCAAGCATCAAACTCCGTACTTCTTTTTGAGGTTGTTTAGAGGTCAGAGTTTCAGACTGGCCACGTAGGGTTGTCACATCAGGACTATCCCAGGATTTGAGACTTCAGAACCAAAATCTTAGACTTAAAGATGAGCACCTTGTGATGTTATAGGACAAAAGCACCTTGTGATGTTATAAGAGATGTTACAAGAGGAAGCCTCTGGCAACTGCATGCCTTCACCATCAACCTTAGCTGCACAGAGTATGCCATTCAAATAAAAAACACCAAGTATAGCAAATAAGGAAAAAATATATATTTACACATCTTTCAAGGCATTGCTCTTAACCTGAGATTTCTCCCCCTTGATTTAAGCATTGGGAAAAGGGTCCAAGTCCTGATATCTGTCACAGCGAAGTGGTAGTAGTTGATTATTACAAAGGTGAATATTATCACCTGTTTTTTTTTCTAACTTCTTTGTTTCTTTGTACATCTTCTCTGGAGATTGGTTGGATATGTTCTGACCACTCCCCCGATTTTGTTTTGTGCTCTTCTTTGCTAATAGTAAAGTATTCTCAGGAAACAGCCAGTATAGACTACTGCCTATGTTTGGGCTTTGAGGATTAAGTTTAGATGCATATGTCATTTCCAGATTGGGGAAGACAGTCTACATCAAACTGACCCATAATAGGTCCCTTCCTGCACTGCTGAGCTTACTGGGAGGTAGCAGACAAAATTAGTTCCAGGATGTGTGCAATTTAGATTGGAACTGCCCTTTCAGTTTCCCACAGTGCACCAAAGTCATACATCAAAGGAATGTGGGAGATTTAAGTGGCATCCGTCTTCTAGATCCAATTGCCTGGTGTAGGGGAGGATGAGGAAATATGACAGGCATCAATGCAGTAGGCCCTAGGCTATGAGGATGAATAAGTATCACACACACACACATATACACACATGGTACACCTGAACGTTACTAGCATAAAGGTAACAGAAAATCTACAAATAACCAACCAGTTTCTATCAGTTAGCAATGACCTGCTGAAAAAGCAAGTTGTTGGAGAGTGAAACATTGATAGGCACAAAATCCACTATGTAAGCATAATTCTAAAATATTTTGACTTGTATTTTTTGTGGATCGTAAGTCATGCTGAGGGTACATAATGGCTTTAACAATGATTTTTTCTTGCTTACACAATGGAACTGTTGAAAGAATTGAAAGAACCAGTATGAAAGAGAAAAAACACTGCCGAGAACACTACAGTCAAGTTCTTAAAAAAAAAAATCTGAGAAATGGTAGCACAAAAGTGATTTGCTAGGTCTTGAGGTATCTGGTCAGGGACCACTTCTTCCTCCCTATTGGTATGGTTTGGTTGTGTTTAAAGTTTTCTTTTTAAAGTTTAACATACCAGAAATATTTTAAATTTTACATATTATTTTTTAATTAAATATATTGGGGTAAAGCAACCATTCTTGATAGGGGAAGATTAGATTTAGTGGCATACCAACAACTACATCCTGTGTCCTGCCATTTTGCAGCAACTAGAACCAGATACTGGATATCAAAAGTAACAACCATAATGTGTAATTCTGGGGGTACTATGGCCCAGGCTCATTCCTTTTTGAAAGCAATAGAACAACTGCTAGCTATATTATATTTCTCATTTGATGGACATTGTTTACTAAACTTTAAAAAACAAAACAAAAAACTTGTGTTTGAATAATTTTAGTAGTTTGGAACCATGGCATTTAAAGTGGAATCATAGCACTATAATTGTGTAGTGTGGAAGGGTCTTTTTTTTCTATTTTCAGGGCTTAATTAAAAGCAGATAAAATGACGGCTTAGTAACAAATTACTAACAAGAAACAGAATGCTCTAATTTTGAGTGAACAGAAATAAGCAGTGTTGCAAATTACCTTTTTCTCTTACATTGTAAGCAATAGCAGAAATGAGTTACTTAAAAAAACAACACAGAAATATTGTAATATCTGGCCAAAAAAGGACAGAAGAGCCAGAGTATTTGTTTTACCCTCCCATGGACTACAATGAGTGGGAATTAACCACACAAGCCCTGAGATCCTTCCACATTGCATAATAATGATTCCATTTTAAATGCTATGGCAGTATTCTATGGAATATTGGAGTTCAGTAAGCTTGCTGAGGCACTGGAGCTCTTTGCTGAGAATTCTAAATACCCGCCATAAACAGAAAATTCCAGGAATCTATAAGATAGAACTAGAGCAGTTAAGGTGGAACCATAATGCTATAACTGTGCATTGTGAAAGGGCCCCTTCGAGTAATAAACTTGTAATTCTGTGGGCATTTCAGCAGAGTGACAAAGCTTTGGATTTGGTGGAGCCACCCATTGCTGGCATGCTCAGTTTCACTGCTATGATCATTGGTGGCAGTACTGACTTTCAATACTGCAAATAGTGCTCTGACTAATGAACTTTCTTCTCTTCTGTTATAGTGCCACTTATACTGCTTCCTATAGCCCTTCAGCCAGTCAGCCGCAACAAGATCAGTAGTGGAGGGACAAATACACATAGAAGGTTGGAGCACTGTTATGGAGTCTTCTTAACCCTGCATGGGCTGCATGCTGCCATGTTTCTGAAGTCAGAAGTGAGGTACAGTTTAGTCAGACTTGCTACTTTTGCTCCTTAGGGTCAGGGAAAAACAGTGGGGGAGAGAAAGAAATACAAAACCACATCTGTTCAAGGCATTTTCTAGTCTCAATATTTAAAAAAATAAAATATGGGTGGGTTGGAGGACTTAAGGGGCAAGAGCTGCATGAGATTGCACACAGGGCTTGGGCCACATGGTTTATACACAGGCCATATTAGGTAATTCAGACTTTTCAGTAAGAAATGGGCAAATAAGTCTATTGCTGGATTTTGCTCCTTCTTCATGCTTGTTGCTGTTGTATGCTTTTAAGTAAGGCTAATAAATACCCTAGTGTGGGATCTTCTTGGAATGATTTATTCAGAGTAGGTTTGCCGTCCTCTGAGACTGAGAGAATGCAAATTGTCCAAGGTTACTGGTTTGCTTTTATGTCCAACTGGGGATTTGAATCCTGGACTTCCACTCTGAATAAAACAATCATCCCACTATCCCATGTTGGCTCTTCCTCATGTTCTTTACCCCTCCTCCCATCTATGTATTTCTAAACATATTTCCTTTCAAAGGAGATATTTTAAAATTAATGTCGGCACTTTTATAAATGCCAAAATGACATCATAATAATCAGGAAGTGCAAAAGCCAGCAAATAATTATATTTGAATCCACACGTTCATTTGGGAGATGTGGATCATATCATTTCATATAGGAATTCACAAAATTCAAAAGCCCCTCTTAATATGATTTATTTCAACAGTAACTGGCAGTAAATTGCTCCAGAGGTGATGACACATGGAAATAACTTGGGAAGCACTGACTCAAGGACATAACGCAATCATAAGCACCTGCTATGATTAATGCAAGATACTCAACATTGTCAGGATGGTCTAATGTTTCCAAAGCATCTGACAAATTCCCATGTCAAAGGTAAATGGCTTAGGGCTTTGCAGAAGAATCAAGTATTTTACTCATGAAAATATAGTAGTTGGAAAAGTTACTTTTTTTTGGACTGAAATTCTCAGAATCACCAGTCAACATGACTATTCTGGGAGATGTAGTCTTAAAAAAAAATTTTCTGAAGCTCTGAAAATCCTAGGGTTCTCTGGATGTAACAGTACAAAAGTCCAAATCATTACTTCTTTCAAGGTCAAACTACACAAGAAAACAGTTTAAATAATGGCCACTAAAAATATGGCCTCCAGAATGTAGTTAAGCAGGAAACAGATGGTCTGATGACCTCACCATGTAAACAAGTAATACTACAGCTAGAATCCTATTGGTTAGTCCCAGCTAGAGTAGACTCAGGCCCTTTCCAGACGTGGGGGAGGAGCCGCGTGAAAACGCTACTCACCGGACTTCTTCAGTGTCCGGGTGAGTTCGTCGGGACAAGGAGCAGTGCGAGCTTCTCGCTCCGCACCGCTCCGGCATCCAAAATGGCGGCTTCCGGTTGGTGGAGGCTCTCCACCAACCGGAGAAGCTCGCCAGCCTAAAGCTCGCCAGCCTAAAGCCCGCCCCCGGCAGATCTGCAGGTGCGCACTAGTGCGCACCTGCAAATCTGCACCGGAGCTCAGCGACGGAGCGACACGGAGTTGCGCACTCCGTGCTTTTTAAAAACCTCTAAAAAGAGGTTTTTAAAAAGCACGCTGCGCGACCAGTTCTGGTCGCTTCGGAGCGGACTGAGGTGTGGAACTACAAAAAGTAGTCCACCCCAGTCCACTCTACGGTGTAGAAGACCTCCGTTGGAGGTCGCTCTGCACCGTTTCAATTGCCCCGTGTGGAAAGGGCCTCAGTCATTTGAATCAAATGTCAAATCTCAGGATAACATACAGGAAGTCCAATGGATTCCATTTTTATTACAGCAGTAGTTCTTAAACTTTTTTTTACCAGGGACCCCCTGTAAATATAATTTGTTGCTGGGGACCAGCAAGATTTAGAAGCACCTCTCCTCTCTACTCTCTCAGTGTTTCTTTGGACAAATAGCATTTCTTTTGCACGTTCTTACCCCCAAAGCAGCACCTGGAAAGTAAGCGTCTCGATGCTGCTTTGGGGGAAAGTGCAAAAAAAAATGCTGTTTCCCTCCAAAGAAGCACTGAGAGATTAGAGAAGATAAGTACTTCTTTTGAAAGACCTACCCTCTCTACTGTCTTGGTGCTCCTTCAGAGGGAAGTGACATTTATTTTGTGCTTTTCCCCAAAGGAACACTGAGACGCTTCCCGCTTTGCTTCCAAGCAGCCACAAGAGTAAAGATACTCCCTTCTATTCTTGTCACTGCTTCAAAGTGAAGCTCTGTCACAGTGCCTGGCCCTGAGCTCAAGCAATGTTGCCACACTCACCAAACAAGGCCTGGGCATCTTCCCCCTTCTTCTGGGCTCTCCTCTCACCTTCTTGCCTTCTGGGCTCTCTGGTGCACCTGTGTAGTAGTGCCTGGAGCCTCCAGTGCCAGATGAGATGCTCGCCAGTGTGTAGTCCCTGCTGCCACCATCATCATCACTGCTGCCTTTGAGGAATATGGGACATGCTGCATCAACCAGCTACAACCAGCTGGGACATTTTTTAGTTCCTTAAATCTGGTATTTCCTCATTTTCCAGAATGAATGGCAAATCCCCTGTGAAGCTTACATGGAAGCCACTGGTCCACGGACCTCATGTTAAGAACCTTTGTATTAGAGGAAGAGATGGGAGACTGATTTTAGTTGTCATTCTATGTGACCTATAGAGTACAATTTAGACTTCCATTCACAACCAAGGAAATGTATCCATGTATCCTTTCTGAGGAAACATATCCATATACCCTTTCTGAGGAAATTAATTGGGCAAACTTCCAATTAATGCATTTCAACTTCTGCATAGCTGCTGCAGCATGGTTTAGAGTATGACATCCTGGGTTAGTATCACAGCTTGAAAAATATAGACAAAGATAGCAAAACCCCAGTACAATGAACTCCAAGTATTCTCTTTTTTTCCCCCATGGAAATTTTGTATTATCATTCTGATACCTTGACTGAAAAGCATGATTTTGGTCTGACATCCATTTCTGCCCGATGACGCTGCTTTGATTTAAGAATGGGAAACCTGTGTCCCTCCAGACACTTCTGCACTGGAAATCCTATTAGCTTTTGCAAGCTTGGTCAGCCGTGCAAATGATGTGAGTTGCAGCCTGGCAACACTTGGAGGGCCACATATTCCCAACACAAACCCACTTGTCGTTCTAGTCCAGAAATATTATACTGACAACCTGAATTTGTATAAAGAATTTGTATATTGCATGTAAGGTGCCACTAGTCTCTTTCCTTTAAAAAAAATACTGAAATAAACAAACATGGCTGGCATTCTAAAAAGAGTGTTCTGAATAGGTTCCGTCCATTTCCATTAGAAGACTGGAGTCCTTGGTGAACTGCTCATCTCTTTTTCTTTCTTTTCTTCATTTGTATGTTGTCCTACAAATATTAGCACTCAATTGTACCATCTTTTGCCTCAATCTTCCTATATGATATAAGAGTGTTTTTCCCCTTAATGTAGATATTCTGAGCCTCTCTAAGTCCTCTGATCTCTCAGCTTGCAAATTATCATCTTACCATTATGCCACAGAAACCTGCAGAGGGCAAAATTACAGAAACTTTTTGATGACTGGTGCTCCTAGGGAAGTCTAAACTATGAGAAAGTATCCCAGTGGGACACTGCATGAAATTACACAGTACAAAAGAACCTAGTTTGGTGAAAATTATAGCTAGGTTTCTTAGGGATATGTCCTATCATCGTCAAGTCACCTTCTGTCTGCTCTACAAGATTGCATTTCAATCGCCTGAAAATATCCTGTGTTTTCTTATTCCATTGCTTAATTAGAATGGCCATCTTAATTCATCCAGTTTATCTCTCTGTTATCCACAAAAGCCAATTAGAGAAGTTAGTTTCTCTCCCTCGCTCTTTCCTTCTCCCTTTGTCAGTATCATATTGACAGCAAACATAAAACATGTTCATATTTGAACAAAATTTCTCCTGAGGAACAGATGTAACTGCATGCAATAGGATTTTCAAAGCTTTCCCTAACTGGAGTGGTGGGTTCCTTCTCTATAACAAATGGGGACTGAAAGGATTCACTTTCAGATGTGATGTAGACATATTGTTGATCTCGTAGTCCTGTACAAGAACTAAACAGACTGCTGTCAAGGCTTACAGGAGACATGTAGGTAACACAAAAATGACAATTTAGCTAGGATTTCTAATACCCCCTTGCATTTTCCTGTTTCTCATTTTGAGTCCCTGCTGTCATTCTCCCTTCCAAGATATATAATCTTATAGTGCAAACTTTCCATGAGAGAGAGAGAGAGAAACTGATGGGTTTATATTACTGGTTAACACTTAAGTAGATCATGCTGTACTATATAAATGATTTTTGAAATGAATCAGGACTGCAAAATAGATAGCCCAGAGTAAAACAAATCTGAGGACCACCTCCTGAACCTCCTCTTTCCGATGCTGCCAAGCAGTCATGTCCACCTGAAAATCTCCAGATTTTGTGGACTGCTGCTCTTTCAAGCCCACATAACATGGTTAATGGAGAGGGATCATAGAAATGAAATCCAAAACCTCTGGCAAGCCCAAACATGGAAAAGTTAAAGGGTGAGGATTAATATACATGATACAGCATAATAAATATGTAGTTTAGTATATAATATTGCAATAGATTTGTGCTCTCATCTTCTACATAGTAGTGTTCTCAGCTAAGGAAGCATCACAGCAATTATAGAATTTTGAGAATGGGCTTTTTATCTAGCCCTATTCTGGCATTCACTTAATTACACATGGGGCTAAGACTAAGGGAAGGGGATGTGAGCGTGTCTTAAAGACTTTTACTAAATATACTGAATGTGAAGATCTGAATACTTCTGTTATCATATTCAGCTAAACAAAGTGATAGAGCTCTTGTGATCAGGAACCAGCTGCAGAGTAGAGAAGCAGATTTTTCCTTTTATCACTTTTGCATGAAGAATTTGAGAAGTTTTTCTGCTTCACTGGGTGAGATTACAAGAGATTTTGTGCATTTCCCTTTTTCTCTTCCATTCTGGGGCTTTCTTGGGAAAATTTCACTTCTGCAAATATGTTGCTTTCTTACAAGCAAACAAAAAAAGTGCAATGCTTTTACACAGACCTGTCTGTTTTCTGAGGGAAACAAAACAAAAACAAAAACAAAATAGGGTTTTTTTGCAAGCAATTTTTAATAAAGTCCAGAAATGGAAAAAAATGTTGGATTAAACAAAATTTACAAATATTTTTTACGTCTCTACTTTAGAGTATTGTCTTAGATTCAGCCTTCAGAATAATTTTTACCTTGAGCTAGCACAGCTATAAACCAAAGTAGGGCAAACAGTTACCAATATAACAGATTACAGAACAGCACCTCAAATTTCTTTGCAGGAAATCTCATTAAGGTTCATTTTCAAAGACACAAAATAAACATGTATACAATACTAAAAGATATTATCTTTCTTCTTTCTCCTCTAATGCACTGTTTTATTGTCAAAACTTGAGAAACATTTGAAGCAACCAAAGAAAACAAGTGGATTTAAAAGCTTTGCATCTTATTAGCCTACAGCAGCTAGCTTGCATTGTTTTAAACATTTTGTGAGGAAAATTATAGGAATCCACTTCAAAAATCATATGAAGTGAGAGCAATTGTAAAACATAAGCTCTCGTGGGAATTATCATATTTCCTGGAATTAATTTTGGCCAACAGCTTTTTGTTATCTGATTGTTATCACGCAGTCTGATTCTCTGAATGTGGAGGATTAGAACTGCTGCGTACATCCAAACTGTATTTCAATTTTCAAAAGAAACAGCTCACCGTGTGTGTAGGTCCCTGCATGCACATCAAAAACAGCAAAAGACTGTAATTGTCCCTACTTTTCTTGAAAACCACTATTGACTCTAAAGTGCATTGATACTTTGCCCTGAGAGATTGAACTTTCTACAAATTTTCTTCAACTGCAGACCACACTGAATGCAGACAGAGACTGGCTGTATGTTTAGGCAAAGAGAAATGAATGCAGAAGATGGTCAGTGGTAAGGGGCAGCACTGATTACCTCCCTGATGTTTCTCCTGGATTCACAAGTTGTTCCCCTGAGACTGGAGAATACAGCAATATGTGTCAAACAATCTCTCTTGCCTCAATTCCCATCCAGCTGGTTTAGGGATATGATTCTTCTTAAAAAAATTATTCCTTGGGGAGAATTTTTTTATTCAATTTTTCCCCACTTCAAGAAAGTCTTCAAAAGTTTTTGAAGATGTTCCCATTGCAGGGAGAAAATCCCTCCCACATGTAGTGGTTGGTGGGGGTGGGGGGAGATGAAAATCATCCAGTTTTGCTTTGACAACCGGCACACAATGATACTACCATCCCCAGTCCTCCCAGCATTTCCACAGCATATGTGCCTCTTTGTGCACTGGCTACCAGAACATAGCTGCCCCCACCCTCCCCAAGTCGGGGATCAACCAGCTACATTCCGAAAAGCCAATACTTAACATTGCAGGCATTCTCTGGGATTTCCTGGATGTCCTCCAGAGATCCTGGAGAATGAAGTTGTCGTTGCATGTCAGCTATCAGAATATAGCTAGACAATGCTGACTTACCCTGCCACTCATTTGGCCACTACATGACCATGGTGGTGTTGTTGCTGTTATTATTAAAAACCAGAGGGTTGCTTTAGTTCCACTCCATGAGAAAGGAAGCTCAGGACCACTCATATCCTCAACTATGGCCATTTCTCCATTCCAGAGATCAACCAGGGCTTCAGCAGAATCACCTGTGAGGATGACAGAAAAATCTCGAGTTGTTAGGAATCCATTCAGATCCATCACCTACCTGGGGTGGACCATCCTAATCAGCCCCCCACCCCTGCAGAAGTTCTGGGTCCCAGAAAGTCAGATTCTAACTAAGTAGTGATTGTTGATGTTAACTTCCTCCATAGGAAGTTCACCAATAGCAATAGCAATAGCAGTTACATTTCTATACTGTTTATCAGTGCAAAGCACTCCCTAAGCATTTTACAATGTTGTAAACTAACTGACTCCAACAAGTTGAGTACTCATTTTACCAACCTACGAAAGGATGGAAGGCTGAGTCAACCTGGAGCCCTGCAGGATCAAACTCAGAACGTTTTGGCTGCAGTACCAGCATTTAACCACCGCACCACCAGGGCTTTACCATCATCTCATCCAGCACAGAAAACAAGGTCCTCACAAGGAAACAGTAAGTCTGGGTAGTGGGATATTCCTCCAGAACTATCCCAAGACACAGGAGAGGAAATTGTTAAGGGGGGGGGGTAATCAGTTTTCTTAGCACTATTGGAGCTGAGTGTGGGAAGATTAATGAGAAATCAGAACTGCAGTTGCAGTACCTGGCCCTTTCTTGCTATCCCAGCACCAGTTAAGGATGGGTGAAAATTCCATCTCAGTTTTTTTTAAGGATTTCCCAAAATTCACAAAGTTCTTCATATGTGGAATGGAAAGATCTTAAGAGTTAAAAATAAATTTGAATTCTTACCTCAATAAAAACTGGATCCGATCTGTGGGTAGTCACCATACTAGCTCTGAATTCATATTGCTGCCTCTTTTTCCTGAGAGGTTCCTCATCTTTAACACACAAAGCAGGCAAGTGCAGCAAGGTTCTCTGCATTCTGGGGATAGTTGTATCTATCAGATTTGGCCAGTGAAGCTGGCTGAAAATATATTTCAGTCTTTTTTTGAAAAGCTGGCCAAAATTCACAAAACACAAATATGAAAAAAGAAAAAAACTAGACGTTCAAAACCAATAAATGCAGGAGGAAGCAAAAGTGATAGATTTTCTCATCGCTATCCCCATTACCCTGCTACTTTTATGCTTTCGAGGGGAATGATCTGAGACAGGGAGCCTACATATGTCCATGCCATGTCATGCCATGCCATGCCATGCCAAACCAATCAGACAAAAATACTCATGTTTCCATACCTTTCTTATGCATTTGGGTAACAGTTTTTGGAGAGCCAGCATGGTGTAGTACTTTGAGCACTGGATTAGACTCTGGACACCAGGGTTTGATTCTTTGCTTGGCCATGGAAACCCACTAAGTGACCTTTGGCACATCATACACTCTCAGTTCCAGATAACCCCCTGACAGATTCCCCTTAGGGTCCCTGTGACAGGTTCCCCTTAGGGTCCCCATAAGCCAGAAATAGACAACAGCAGCAGCAGTAGCAGCAGCCTCACAGTGGGATTGGGGAAACATGAAGGAGTTTTTATTTTAAATAATTTAATGACACATTTATTTTGGAATACATGTTTTCTTTCTGATAAAAGATACTCTCATCCACAAATGCTGGTGCTACAGTAAACACGCTAGTTTTTACGGACCAACAAAACTCTTTGTTGTTTTTGCTATAACAGATTAATACTACCACCTTGAAAATAGTGTTGTGAAGAAACTTTCATTTCACATGTGTGACTTTATTAAGTCACAAAGGCCACCTGCACCTAGAAGGTCACTGAATTTCTGCTGTAATACCTAGGGAATAATGGATAATGGATATCTTCCACACACTCAAAGTCTTCCATTTATCTCTGGCCCCTGGAGATCTAGTGCCAGAGTACTGCCTGTTTTGAGTTTTTTTGTTATTGTGATGGGGCATAGTGAATCCCCAGAATTCAGATGGCATACTCCAGTTATGGAACTCTTAGTGTTATTTAATCAATTTTATGATTCTATGTTATTCTTGGTTAATTGGATTTAGCAGAAAAGCAGCACAGATATATGGCCTGGGGGCTACTTTATTTATTTGATATATATTCTACTTTCCTACTAGAACTGGGACTAAAAGTGGATCAAACAATCCTGAAATAGGTACAGATAAAAACAGATAAAAAATTTACTGACAACACACTGTTAACCAAATATACTTCTAAAATACTGCTGAATTAAAAAGCCATTTTGAAAACACATTAGGAAGTTCAACACCCTGCCTTATTAATTTTGGGCAATGTGAGAAATAGTAATGTATATTACAAATAGAATAATTAGTATTCACAAGCAGAAAGTAAGGAACAACCAGTCCCACTGTATCACCCCAACCTCAGGATTTAGCAGAGAAATAAAGCAAAATTAGTTGTCTTTATTAAAACATATAAAGTAACTTACCAATAGTAAAGGTTTCTTATATCTCATGATGAAAGGCTCTACCAAGGTGATTGTCAAATATGGAGGAGAAAAAAAGAATGGTAAACTACAAAATGCTGGACAAATAGATTCAGATTAAGTGCACACTAACTGCTCAAGAAGAGGTACATTTGAGACTAAGGCCATCTGCGCACTACACTGTTATAATGTTATTATTCCACTTTCAACATCTTGTGGAAATCTGGGGTTTGTAGTTTACTGAGGCCAGAGAGCTCCCTGGCTGAGAATTCTAAATGCCCCTCCCTAAACTGCAAACCCTAGGATTCCATAGGATGTTGAAAGTGGAATAACAGCACTATAACAGTGTAGTGTGGAAAGGCCCCGCGTCTCAAAGGGACTACATTATCCCTTTGCATACCAATCTGGAATAACACATCTTTGTCTTTGAATGCTTCAGGAAGAGACAGGGTGTGGCTAAGGCCAGCAAACAGAAAGTAACATACACATAGGTCTTCAGGAAGCCCTAGCTAGTTGTGTAATTTTTGTCCATGAATATGAGATCTGTTAAGTACAATGTAACTAAGGTGGGATATATAGAAGTTGAAAGGTCAAACACAAATGGGGAGGGTAAATATTATGTGGATTTTTAATGAGGCTGACTACTATCAGGGATCAAAATTTTAGAAGTGCAGTTGACCAATACAACCAAAAATTTTAAAAAGGAGTAGAAGAAATAAATGGGGCAGGCAGATTTAGGGATGGGATTGATGAAGGCACAGTTTAAAAGTATGACAAATTATTAAAAGTATGACAAATTATTAAATCACAAATAAACGCCAATGCTTTTTATATATTAGAAATGTTTAAACCAAAGATCAAAAATATAGAAATGCAATAAATAAATGCAATAAATAAATAAACTAGTAATAGAGAGGAGAGAGACAGACAGACAGACAAATGGGTCTGAGACAAATTCAAGCCTGAACTCTCACTGGAAGCTAAAATGACTAAATCATGGAGATCATACTTTAGAGACATGGCTCACTGGAAAAGACAATGTTAAAATGAGAGGCAGTAGGAAAAAAGGAAGACCACACTGCAGATGAATTGACTCAATAAAGAAAATCATAGCTCTAAATTTACAAACAACTGAGCAAGCCTGTTGATAGCTCAGGCTCATTCATAGGGTCACTACAAGTCAAGGCAAATAATGACAAAACATCCTAAGATCTATATTCCTTCAGAAAATATCTGTGCCTCAGATCTTGAAGAATCACTGCCAGTCAGAATAGACAATACTATGTTAAATAGAAAAATCACATGACCAGATACATGATAGTTTTCTATGTTCTATATGAAAGGAAGGGAAATGTTCAAAAAATTCAAGAGCAGATCTCTCCTGGAACAAGTTGCACAAATCATTGCATCCAGGCTATGGTAAATGGTGTCTGCATATTGATAATCATGGAAGCAGGTGTAACTATTTAGAATAAGCAAGAGAAAATCATAATCACCAAAGAAGTCTTGACTTGCACGGGTTATTTATAAGCAGTAGTCCCTATGTTACTGAGAAATAAATGTCTTTATGTGGCCCTAAGTGCTAACATTCTATTTCACTAAATAAACAAGAAAGAAAGAAAGAAAGAAAGAAAGAAAGAAAGAAAGAAAGAAAGAAAGACTTTTTACAAACTTTTTAAGTATGTGCAACTGCAGGAACATTGCCATTAGAGCAGCAGGTTTCTAAGAAATTAGGAAGTATAGTAATTTGTGCTTTGTATATATCTATGAATAAAAGTGGTTCATATCAATAAAGTTCTGGCAGAAATGACAAAAATATAGTGTCCTTAGCTCTATTATTATAAGCTATTTAACAGTAGAAAAATTGATGGTGCTGGAAAAATAGGAGAAAGCCACTTTTATCTAAGAAATTGCTAAGAAAAGGATCCCTGGCTTGTGGAGGTGATGTGGAAGAATTATAGGAAGTTATTGCATGGGATTATTTAAAACACAGATACACATATCCGGGTTCTTAGTAAATTTTCTAGTCTGGATTTTTTTATAGTAAACTAGAGATCTTGCAAATACACTTCAAGAAGAAACTGTCTAGACTGCTTTATATCTACAGTTTATACCACTGGATTTCATTGGGCAGTTTGTGTGGCTGCCTGACCTACAGTGGTTGGAAGACCTTACCTCTACAACTATGTAAAAGTCATGGTTTTAAAAAAGTGAGTCAGAAATAAGATGCTTCTCTTAATGGTGCTACCCAGGTTGTAAAAGAGGAAGAATGATTTTTTTATTCTTTGTTAATACTTGTATAATTTATAAGGTAGGATAACAACTTTATTACATGGAAGGACTTAAGCATTTTGGCAAAAGGTATTTTGCATTAGCAGGGCAAAGCAAACATACAGTTTTGAAAGAAATGCAACACAAGGAAGAATGGTCTACAGAAAATCTGTCTATGTTGATATGTACTGTGGAAATGGGATACTTACACTGAATTTCTTTGGTCACCAAAGGATTTGCACTGTAGTAATTCCCACAAGTGTGCTAAAAATGTGTTTCTTCCTGGATCAAACTCCTCCACCACCTCAGAAAAGGCAGTTAGAAGAAAAGTATAACTCAAGACTCAAGAACTTGACTGAGAATTTGTTCTGCAGCTGCATAGTGACAGTGTAGTTATATCAGAGGCCTTTTCTGCAGGATGATGCTCTTGTGCATCATCCCATCGCTATCCTAGCAGTCTTCTGCCAGGATGGAAGCATGTCCCCAGCACTCCTCTCTGCACCCTACCAGCTGCCTGTGGAAGGGAGTGCGAGGGACACGCCTCTTCCTTCCACACTTCAGCTAGCCTTCTTCCCATGCTGCAGTGGGGAAGGAACTGCATAATCATACCGCCGACCCTTTTGCATGACTGACTGCAATGGAAGGATTGCATGCTCAGGGGTGCATTGATGGAGTTTCTTCATCACTGATATACCCCATGATCATGCTGGTTCGTGACACGAGAAGGGTGGGGCTGTGACAATGTCATGTGGAAGCATCATCGCAGTCCTGCTCCTCTTGCATCCCCAAGCTGGAAGGATGCCATCCTGGGAAAGGGCCAGAGTTAGTCTATGCCAAAGTTGTACTAGATGGTGCTTTTGTGCTACCAGTTTACAACAGGCAACAATGTCTTATGCTTGCCTGCTGTGATACAGTTATGCTGCTTGTGGAACTCTGATTATGATGCCTCCATTGAGCAACCTCATAGAGCATGAAACTCTTTGTGTACCTAACAGGACCCCAAGACCCCAGTCTTTTATGACGGTTAGGAAAGACCTTTCTGTTCTTGCCTTTTTATCCTTCTGTATGAGATAGCTGTGACAACTGAAGGTAGTTAGAAGAAAGTACAGTGGGAAATAGATCAGGACATCATGAGTATTATGTCAAAATCACCATGAGATATATGTAGAATTACGATAGGAGGAACTCTACTAGGGGGTGGAATAGTAGACAGTAGTTCTGAATTGAGAAAGAGAGCGAGAGAGGGAGATTTAGCCATGTTAGCCTCTTGCAGCATAAAAAGGAGGAAGGAAGGGGGAGGAAACTAACTGGCTTTTATTTTCACATCAGTTATTCTGAATAAGCCCACATCTTTGGATGCAATAAAGAGTGAAAATAAATGCTCAGGTATAAAGCATATTTACACAGTTGTGGGAATGGGATGGAATGTAAATAGGATCCAGAAAAATGAAAATCATTACTTTTGCCCTAAACTTTAAAAGGGCTGATATATGGTGATACTGGTCTTTCAGATCTTTGCAGTGGCCAGTTAATATTGATGTATGAAAGCAATAAATCTGCTTCAAAAGTCGGTTTCTCAGCATTCAGAACTCAGAGAAGGTTCCTTTCGTTATTTGTGCAGTAGCTATGGCACTTGTATTAATATATGTAATGTGCTATGAACCCATTGTCTTTGTTCTTACCTCTGCTAATGGATTGGAATTTGTGAATATAATTCAATTCAGCATCTTCTCTTTCTATTGTTCCTTTGTGATTTGTTTATTCAAAAAATGCAACCTGTGAAGTTTTTACTGTCCAGGAAGGTTGAAATTCTGCAACTGGTTCTTGAGTATTGCCATTTCTAATGTCAGATTTGTGTCTATTAATCCTCTTGCATAGAGACTGTCTTGTTGCTCCAGTGTAGAGTGTAGAGGGGCATTCCTAGAATGGGATGACATTTATCACATTGGAGGAGCAGCAAGTAAATATGCTGCTGATGCTGTGAGTGATATTATTGGCCACTATAATATTGCTTCCACAGTAGATGTGGGGACAATGTTGGCATCTGAGTTTATGGCAAAGTCTTGTCCCATCCACATTATGTAACCTGTTATACTTGAGTAGCTGTTTAAGATTAGGAGACTGTTATAGGCCAATAAAGGCCTGCCTTCCAGAGCTTGTGAGAGGGCTGTGTTACTCTCCAAAACTGATTATAGCTAGTTAATGGTTTGTTTACATGGTCTCAGCTGGGGACTGTAGGCGACCACTAGGGGTGTTCTGTCATTTTTTTGTATTTTTGATGTGTCTTGCAATAAATGGTTCCTGGATTCTTGCTTTGTCAACTTATTTCTTTGCTTCTGTAGATGGATATTATTTGAGAAACGTATGTTGTAAATCCAAGAATTTTGAGTATCTGTCTCATGGGTCTGTGGTTGTATCAGAGGGCTTGGCTGTAAATAAATTTGATAGTGAGTTCTGAGTAGAAAGTGGAGGTATGTAAGTATGTGTAGTGATGAGTGGGTTTTCAGTAGTGTGTGGTGCTTAGAAGCCCATTGTGCACTTGCACAATGGTGGCAAAGAAGTGAATTTGTTGTGTGGGTAGTTCCAAGTTCGGGTTGATGGTAGGGTGGAAGTTGTTGAAATCCTGGTGCAACTTCTCAAATCATTGCTTTACATGTGGCCAAATTACAAATATGTCATCAAGATATTGTAGGTAGAGGAAAGGTTTTTGGGTGCATGTGCTGAGGAAGTGTTGTTCCAGGTCAGCCATGAAGTTGTTTACATACTGTGAAGGCATGTGGGTGCCCATGGTAGTGCCACTGACTTGAAGGTACGTATTGTTCCCCAAAGTGAAGAAGTTATGAATAAGTACAGTCAGCCCTCCACATTTGCAGGTTTCACTTTTGTGGATTTGATTATTCATGGATTATTTGCTGTCACCTCTGCTGCCTCTCTATACCATTTTTAATAGGGACTGCAAGCCTTGTGAGACTGAGAAACTGCAAACGAGGCTTGTAAGTCCCTATTAAAAATGATGTGGGGTAACAGACGAGAAGGTCTATCAGCCATCCACTTCCACCTTGTGAAGGAATTCTCATACCTCAGAGGACTCCATGGTAGGTTGAATATGGTGACCATGCTTTTTTGTGTATTAAATATGGTTTGGGAGGGCCTAGAGTTATTCCTGGTTTTTCCACTTCTATGGGGGTCCTGTGCCCCTAACTCTAGCAAATGTGGAAGGATGACTGTATAAAGTTACAGAGGTTGGTGGCTATGTCCACTGTAGGTTCAATATCATTGAGAATGATATTTGTGATAACTTGTAGTCAATCCTGGTGCTGGATGTTTATGTATAGAGATTCCACATCCATAGTGGCTAGGAAGAAGTGGATGGACTGTACCTTCCTCAGGAAGTCAGTGTTGATTGTATATGGCATGTGAACTGAATCCAGATATCCCAACAGTCAGAGTTCTAAAGACAATAAGTCTTCGTGGATTGCCTGATTTATGTATTTTGGGCGATAGATAGATAGATAGACAGACAGACAGATAGATAGCTTTTATTGGGAAAACCAATCTAACAAATTCAGTGTCACAATATTGATACCCTAGCATATATTTGCTATGAATGTCAGCATTTTATTTCTGGAAGTTTTAAGTACTCAGATATTGACTTCAATGTTGACCAAAACACAGAAATAGAGAATTGCTTACCTATTAAAAATTTCAGTTATAATTATTTGTACTTCGTACTTTCAGGCCACTTGCCAAAATATGTACCCTACAAAAATGGCTTACAAAACAAAGCAAAAATTAAGACACACAATAACATTTAAAAAGTAACAACCACTATGAAACATTCAAAATACACTTTCAAGCCAGTCAGATAAGCAACTGTTTTAACAGAGATTCTCTTGGATATCTCTTGGTTCCTCTAAAGAAGATAAATGTAAAGTAACAACTGTCTGTTTAAATAGGAAAATCAATTGATACTTAGAGTGTCTAACTACTACCACCAGACAAACAGTAGCAACACACAAGAAGGAGGGGGGGTCCTCATGCAAGATGGATGGCTTCCTTGATAAATCTCAACATTTCATGCACTTTGGTGCAACAATAAGAAAGTGAACATGACTATTTAAGCAATGGCATTTTTAAATCTATCTACTTAATCTATTTTGAAAATTAACAGGGAAGAAGCTGACCATATGTCCTTGATGACGAAGTTAAATCAGTGAGGGGCTAATGCTGAAAAAGCCTGTTCTTCATACCCACTAATCAAATTGTTTCTAACAGTAAGCAAATGAGCAGCCTTCTTTCAAATGATTTGAAGTTCAGGCAGTTTCATATGGGTCTTTGGGTAAACTAAGGACCATTCACACTACAGGCTTATAGTGCTGTATTCCACTTCAACAGCCATGGTTGCATTCATGGCACTACAGCTCTCTGCCTGGGAATTTTAAATGCCCTTTCCTGCACTGCAAATGCCAGGATAGCATAGGATGTCGCTATGAATGCTGAAGCAGAAGCATAGCACTGTATTTCTGTTATATGAAGGGGTTCTTGGTCTCAAAGAATTTATCTATGGATAATGATGGGCGCCAGACCTAACTAATAAATAATGTGTTTTGGGCAAAATGTGGTTTTTCCCATGTTGTGCTTTTCTAGGATAAATCTGTGGGGATACATGAATAAGAATGGCATCTTTTCCACACCACTGCCATTGGTTCTAGATGGAGGAAAGCAAAATGTGTAGAAAAGAACCATGTGATCCAAAAGACCACCCAGGGACTGATCCTAAAATTAGGAAGGTATGGAAAACAGAACACTAGGGAGCACCTAGCCATAATATTATCATTCAGTGTGAAGGACTCAAATTCTCACGAGTGTAAGTACCACTGTAAACAACACGAAATTGTTTTATTTTCCTGCATCTAGCTTTGAAAGCATATAGACCACCTGGAGGAAATGTGACCAGAATTCTTTTTTGCAGCAAAAATCCAACAGAGCCAAGCACAAGGCACTTGAAGAAATGCAAAGATTCATTGAAATTCATCCAAGTTAAGCCTATACAGGGAGCAGCGCACTCGTTCCATTAGCTGTTATTAGATGGGGATTTAAAGAAGAGGATAAGCAAAAGAATAACATAGAACGTTAACAAAAATCAGTTGAGGGTGAATAAGATGGGAGACAAATCAGAAGGGATAACTGCCTTAATTGTGGTATACAGACAAATGAACAGGGTCATCAGCTGTAGTGGATGTGAGTTTATTTAGATTTTTCCTTCACTGAGATAATTTCGTACCTCTACTCAGGGCTGGAACAGCACCTTCATTGTGAATCAAAAGATGAAAATATAAAACAGGATACTAGTCAAATACAACATTCACAATAACTAGCTAGAAGCACGTCAAAATCAGCAGTAAAATAGCAGATGTGGTTAAAATGGCAGCTTAAGAGCAAAAAACCAGCATGGTTTTCTATTACAACTAGCTATAAATGACCACTCTGGAGTCCTCTAAAGCAGTGGTTCTTAGTCTTTGGCCCTTTAGAAGTTTTAGCCTTCAGCTTTCAGAAACCTAGCCAGCATGGCCAGTGGTAAAAGAGCTGATGTTCAAAATATCTGATAGGCTAAAGTCTAAGAACCACTGCTTTAAAGACCTCTCTAAAAGCTCCTTTGGAATTTTAACAGAGCAAAATACATAGGCCAATGGAGGGACTTCCAGCTTCCTCATCAGAGACTCTGCACTTTAGTCCAAACTAAAAACTATCCAAGCTACTGAACCCTATCCTCCAAATAGATTCAGAACCTTGGACAGCCCAAGTTCCGACTAAAACAAGAGCAGATTCACCATCCCACTGACATGGAAGCAACCAGCCAACACCAGCCAGAGCACTGCTGAGAAGATCTTTTTTTAAAAAAAAATGGCTTTTACCGGCAAGTCTGAAAGCAGGGCCTCTGAAGTGAAACTCAAGGATTTCTCCTATTCACATGGGTATATTTAAAATGATAAACTTTTGCCACAAAAGAGATGCTTAATACCTATCTTACCTTCTAGTCACTCTGCCAGTCCTGGGAACTTGGAGAATGAGCCAGGCCACCCACAAAACTCACCTGACTTTTATGTAATGCTAGGCCAGTTAAAAATAAAACATCTATAATTTATGATCTCCTCAAGGATGAGGATGCTGACCTGGGGGATGATAGTGGCCCAACATGGGCTCAGGCTCTCCCAACTGGCTACTATGTTAGCAAGCAGGTGAGAGAACACAAGTGGGGTGGAGTGGGGTGGAGTAGCTATGTTCTATTAAGACCATCTTAATCTGACCAGAATACCTGTTAAGGACCTAAGCTACATCGAGTATGTATTCCTGAGTCTGAAAACCAGGGATAGACTGGGGATTCTGTTAGTGTACCACCCACCCCACTGCTTAACACACTCCCTGGCCAATGTCATGGAACCGGTCTCAGGGCTGTTGTTGCAGTCTCCCAAATTGTTGCTTCTGGGCAACTTCAGCATATTGTTGGAGGCCACTTTGTTAGGTGCAGCTCAGGAGTTCATGGTATCCATGACAAACATGGGTCTATCCCAACTGGTTTCAGGATTTACACATTCATCAGTCACATTCTTGATGTGGTTCTCAGCTTAGAACATATGGATCTGTGGATGGAGGTGATTAATACTTCTGAATTGTCATGGACAGATTGTTTTCTGGTCAGGGCTTGCATCAAATTTACAGCCTTCCCCTGTAGGAATGGCGGACCTATATAAGTGGTCAACCCTCGAAGGCTGATAAATTTTTTGAGATTCCAGGAAGCCTTAGAGGATTCTGTTGAAGCTCTGATTAGTAAGTGGAATCAAAATCTAACCATGGCCGTTGACATGGTTGCCCCTAAACATTCTCTCTGACCTGTTAGTAAACAGGCTTCTTGGTATACAGAGACCCACAGGGAGCTCAAACAGCAAAGATGACAACTAGAACACAGATTGCAGAAAACTCAACTTCTATGTGACAAAACACAATACAGAAAACATGATCTAGACAACACCCCAGAAAACATGATCTACCCCAGGCACTCTCCTCTATGAACCCAATCTTAGAGTCTTCAATAGGTCACTGTTCTGCCTTTAATGACCATTTTGCAGATAAAATCACTTACATAAGAGCAAACTTAGATGCCGTTGTTGGAGCAGAGGTGTCAACTTATACTGGATCAGTTTCAATTGGTGAGTACTGCTGATGTAGACAAGCTGCTGGGGTAAGTAAGGAAGACAACTTGCTTTCTCAATCCCTGTCCATCCTGGCTGGTTGACCAAGGAGGAGATGCAATTAGACTTCAAATACAAAAATTATTAATGCATCTTTCAGGGAGCGGAACTTTCCATCTTCTTTAAAAGAGTCAGTTTGGGAGTGCTCCTAGATCCGTCATTCCAAATGTCAGGTCAGATAGATGTGATAATCAAGAGTGCTTAATATCAGCTGATACACCAACTGCTCCAGCTGATACACCAACTGTGTCCCTTCCTAGAATTGGACAACTTAAAGATGGTATTGCACACACTGGTAACATCAGGGTGGGACTTCTGCAATGTGCTGTACATTGGGCTACCTTTGTACCAAGTTCAGAAACTCCAACTGGTCCAAAATATGGCAGTCAGATTTGTTACAGGTATATCAAGGAGTAAGCATATCACACTGATATTAAAATGATTCCCCTGGCTGCCAATTAATTTCTCAGCCAAGTGTCAGTTATTATCTTTAAAGCCCTACACGGTTTGGATCCAAGCTACCTGCAGGATCACTTCCTCCCATACAATCCACCATGTACACTCAGGTCCTCTGGGGACTATTTACTTAAACCAGCCAGGACTAGACTGGTAACGGTCACCCAGAGAACCTTTTCGTCGGTCACCCCTAGACTGTGGAATGACCTGCCAGAAGAGATTCAGTAACGAAACACACTGCCTGCAAAGTACTAAAGACCTATCTCTTCTGTTAGGCCTACCCCATCAATTTTTAATGATAAATTTTAAATTGATGTACTGTGTATTTAGTTGTATTTTAATCTATGATGTACCCTGCCTTGAGCCTTGGGGAGAGATGGCTAAGAAATAAACATTGATGATGATGATGGTGATGATGATGATGATGGAGTTAGCCCTAAAGCATACTACTAGGCCATATCTGGTAGCAGTGGCATTTCTAGTACAACAGTACTAAACCAAATTGCTGCATTTGTTGTTGTTGTGTGCCTTCCAGTCATTTCTGACTTATGGTGACCCTAAGGCAACCCTATCACAGGGTTTTGTGGGGCTGAGAGTGTGTGATGTGCCCAAGTGAATTTCCATGCATTAGGGAAGGATATTAGAACCATAGAGTTGAAAGACACCACAAAGGCCATCAAGTCCAACTCCCTTTCATATTACTACACCAGATATCTAACTAAACCTGTTTCCCAAGCTTTTGATACTTTGGGCACAGTAGGGCAGTTAAATCTCAAGGATAGGATAATCCTGTCTGATTAGTGGCAGAATTTTAAAAATGTACCTTTTTGGACTACACCTTCCAAATCACCCAACTAGCATGGTCAATAGCTGGTGGATTTGGGGAATTGTTTATCTTTTCCACACTGTGGGCATTGGTGATGTTTCTGGATAGGCTATGGCATGGGCTGCCCATGCAGGGTGTCACTGTTCTTATAGTATCAAAAATAGGAGGGGTTTGATGTGATATGGCTAGCTCTTTGCTCTGATGGCCACAAAGTAGTGAATGCATCCCACATTATGGGACAGTTAATGGGAACTGCTGACCTAATTAATGTCACAGAAGTTACAAAATGCTGCAGCATTTTTTAGCATTAGTCCATAAGGCTTCTAGGTTTGTTTCTACTACTGAACAGAGATTTGCATTTGAGAGAACAAGAAGGAAGTAGTAGGTTTTGTTCATCAGTTCCTTTACTTTCACGGAGTTAAAGGGATGGACATGATAATCACAGTGCTTCTTCTCTTCTGTGAAACTTTCCCATGCTAGAGACAGTACTAGCACCTCACAGATAACAATGGAAATTGCTCAGAGAAGATGTTACACTTTAATAAAGTACCAGGTCCAGTGGCCATATTTCTAAGTCCCTGAAAGGAAATGAAGAGGAAAAGGAGGGTAGTTCTTTGGCACAGACACCAGATAGTGAAAGAACTGTAAGCAGTGCTTCCTGCATCATTATTTATATAACTCTTTCACCATGGATGTTCCACTTATATTTATCAAACTGGGTGCCAATTGCTTCCCATTCAAGCACAATTTTTAAAAGACTTTTAAAGATTAAGTTTTTCACTTTAATGGATTTTAAGATTAAAAGTTTTCAAACCAACAAAGCTGGTAGACATTTTTGAGTACTGGTAATGTCCCTCCCTGCTTGAGAGACATAATAACTTGGATCACTGTAACCAACACTTCTCCCTCCCCTATCTTAGCTTTCTGCTAGAGATACTTTTCAGTAGATAGGGTGATAGGTTATGATTTGGAAAAAGTTCTCAAACTGTAGATCTCTGAATACCTCCTTCCTTCTCACAGATCAATAGACTAACTAATGGAAGGAGGCTTGGCTTTTATTTTATCACGTATTTTTTTCCTGTGTGGCACAAAATTCAGCATTCCAAATCCTGTTGAAATTATTCTTAATGTGAATGCTGAAGGCCTTCCAAAGGGACATGTCATCCAACTTATAAGTCAAAGAAACCTTATCGATTTCGTACTTTGGTAACAAATTTGTATGACTTTTTCTGCCAATAATAGATGGAACTGAGCATGATAAAGGAGATGATTACTCTAAGGATAGCTTTAGAATTTTAAAAAAACAGCAACTTATCAGAAGAAACTCTTTTTTTCCCCCTTACATCAAAGCCTAGTTGGATTCCAGTATTGCTCACTTTCCTCCATTTCCACATGGGACAGGGGCTAACACTTCGTAAGCCTGAAGTCATACTTCAGTATCATAGGATCTGAAAAGTCTGAAGTGAAACTGGAGACAAGAATAGCTTTTGAGAGAGTTTAGTGAGATATGAGACAGACATTTTTTCCCAGTCTGCAGAGACATGTATTCCTGTCTTTTGTCCCATCATTATCTCTAATCTAACAAGTGGTTGTTGAGGTTTTCTTTTTTGTTGCTTCTTGAAGCACTGAAAAAAAACTCTGAAAAATATGCATGTCTGAAGCCAAAACAGAGGGCTGTATACGTAGACCATATTACCTCAAAAATTCTTTTTATGTGTCACCCATCTGAATGCTTGAACAGTTTGTAAAAAATCCATGTAGTCAGTAGATTTTTGAGGTATTCACAAGGAACAAGATTAAAATTTCAACAAGCATATCACTCTCTGTGTTTCTGAAATAAAGTTACCATTATGTTCTAGAATGTCCATGTAAAAAGTGTGTACATGTGAAGAGAAAGTAATCAACATTTTTTGAAAACAAATAATACTGCAAAATATCCTTAGGTGCTAGATTGAAATTGTCAACATATTAATGGAGGATAAATGAAGGCAGCCATTTATTTAAAAAATAGCTCAATGCCAGCTTCTCTTGTGATACGTTGAATGGGATCAGCAGAAGTGGCAGGGTGCTAATTACTCTAGTAATGTGATCCATTTTTCCAAATGGTGCAAACATCAATAATTCATCTGAAGTGGCTGCTAAAAAATTTAATGTCTGACAATCAAAAGCCTGGCAAATCCAAAAGATAATCTTTTGTGTCTACTAGTTGGCATTCAGAGACTCTCTTTTCATTATAAAATATAAATGCATTGCTCCTACTTGAGGCAGTTTAGATTATAAAAATGGCAGATGTATAATGTGTCTAGCTTTGATTGTTTGAGGTAGTAAGGCAGAGCCCAGCAGAGAGAAATGCAGATGTTGCATATTCAATGACTAAAGCTTGAATGATCCTCCTGATAGGAATGGTCCAATTATGTAAATAGGTAGTCGCAATGAAAAGATTTGAAAAATATGGTCAAAGTTAGTCATTGTAGTTTCTGATTATTATTTGAAAAACCTCCTTTTATAGGGGGGCATCTTGCTTGTATCATCATTTCTTGAGAAGAATTATACTCACATCATCATTTCTTGTGAAGAATTTTAATTCTTAGCAATGAAGAAAACAGTCCCGCATCTAAAATGTCACACATGCTTATGTGGATTCTTGACATTTTCTGATAATGTCAACAGGAACACAAAATACTTTTATATCAGAGTCCTGGGAAGATGAATACAAGTTTATGCAACTGTGTGTGTGGTCAAGGAGGTCTGGACTCTGGCTTCACTCTCTCACCACACCCAGGTCATTTCTGCACTAGTGTGTTGTAATGCTATTATTCCACTTTCAACATCTTATGGAATCCTGGGGTTTGCAGTTTAGGGAGGGGAATAATAGCACTATAACAGTGGAATAATAGCACTATAACAGGCTAGTGCAGAAATGGCCCCAGCCTCCACATTCTATTTAGACCTCTGCATCACACTCTGACATTTATAGGGTCTGAATACACAATTTGTACCTTCAATTTTTAAAGGATATTGAATGTACTATACAGGCCGGAGGATGGCATAGTCCCTTGGAGGTTGGCACAATGCTTGGAGACTGGCTCCCTGAGTTTAGCAGATGATGATTCCAAATCCACAACTATATTTGTACATACAAAGACCATGTGCACAGAGCTCATGAGAAGCATAATTCATTATTATCTTTAAACTAGTTGTATTTTATTTTCCTCTTAAGAACTCACCAAACTGTCTTCCCCATATTTTCCAGTGCAATCTGTATTCAAAGTTATTTACATATACAGTTTGGGTTCCTGAGGGAATACACTGTCCTCCTCCTTGCTGCTAGGCATCATCTCATAGCAACCAGCCTATTGCAGTACCTGTAACTTTTCCCCATAGTCCCCAATCCAATCTGTGTTGTCTGGCGACATTGATGTACTGGCTTTAGATTTTTTTACTTACTGTTGAATTTGTGCAACAGCTTTACATTTTTCTAGAAGCATTTTTTTGTTTTGAATTTCAACTTTAAGATTCCTCACATATGGAACCCATAGAATCTACTGTGTGAGGCGAGAAGACCTTGTAACTATGTTGTGGATGTCACTTTAATTTTTCTCACATATGCTTCCCAAATGTTTTCTGGCATCCTTATTGATGGTAGGCCTCATCTCCATAGCAACTGGCCTGAGGCCCAAGAACTCTCAGCTGAGAATTCTAAAGGCCCCTCCCTAAACTGCCAACCCCAGGATTCCATGGAATCTTCACAGCCATCCAATCATATGAGGTCTTCTTGCCTCACTCAGCCAATCGTATGAAGTCTTCACCTTCCGGACACAGACAAACAGACAAACTCACAAACAAACATTTACTTTTATATAGTAGACATTAGATTAAACATGTACAACTTGTGGACCATAAGGCAAACATGGGTCACTAACCATATGTTCTAGCCTATGAGTTTCTAAAGTTTCTAAAGTTTATGCAGAAGCAAAATATGAGAGGTTTTATCAAGCCCATAAAGAGCAATTGCCATGTATACACATGGCAAGTATATGTGTGTGTGTGTTGCATTTGATGTGATGAATCACATTTTGTGAATGCCTAAATTAGAGTTATATAGTTTTCATTAAAACACATAACCTAGTTAAATCTAGTACACAACTCCTGCCAAACCAAGACAATGGCCATTTCCACACAGGCTAAAAAAGACGGTGCAGAGTGTCCTCCAAAGAGGACGTCTGCACCGTAGAGTAGACTGGGTCGGGCTACTTTTTGTAATTCTGCACCTCAGTCCGCTCTGGAAAGTCCAGAAGTGGTTGCGCAGCGTGCTTTTTAAAGACCACTCCGTTCCGGTGCTCCAATGCAGATTTGCAGGCTCACACCAGTGCGAGCCTGCAGATCTGCCGGGGGCGGGCTTTAGGCTGGCGAGCTTCAGCAGTTGGTGGAGAGCCTCTACCAACTGGAAGCCACCATTTTCGTCCCCGGAGCAGTGTGGAGCGGCGGCCACGCACTGCTCCGGAGCAGCCTGGACTGCAGCGTCGAGTCAAGAAGTCCGGTAAGTACCGGCACAGGGCTTTTCCACCGCCATGTGTGGAAATGGCCAATATCTATTACTACAATGTTAAGTCTAATATCTCTGCAATGCTTGAGGCAAGGGTCTCTATACTGTTTAGGTAATATTGAGGTCATTGTGAGGCAAATCCAGGTTGTTTATGTACTCTACTAACATAAAATGGGATCTGAGAAACTACTAATTATGAGTTTTACCTGGTTGTTAGGGTGATTTATATTTCCTCTAAACTTTGACTGAATCTGTTTCCTAGTTGATCTAAATGATATCAACCATGAAAGCTCTACCACTTTTAATTGCATTGAAAGAGTACATCTTTTTGCATCTTTGCTGTGTTTCCCTTGCTTATCATTTGGCCTGAAAAAGAGTTCAGGTAAATGCAAAAGTATGGACCACTACTTTTTGATGTTCATTTGTTCCTAATACAGGTATTGGTTTACTATCACAGTGCCAAAAACTAACAAATAAATGTTGCTTCATTGTGCCATCATACATTTTAAAAAAAAATCTCCAGGTTTTTTTTTTAATCAATATAGATCATCTTCCCCCAATGCATGGCCTCCAGACTATCTGGAAAATAGCTACTTGAAGAAAATTGGTATACATAAAAGAAAATGGGACAGCATCCCATTAGTGACAAGAACTGATATAAATGTCACTTATATATCTACGTGTCTCTGTTTTGGATGGGGAACAGAGGGTTATTTTTAACACTTTCTACATAATGCAAAAAACTCTCCCAAAGGAGACTGTCAAACTACAGGAGTAGCCACCAACGCTGCTTCTGGTAACCATTATGGATGTGTATGTGTGGAGGGGATGACAATCAGATGATGAAGATGGGGCTTGTCTAGGCTGTGAGGGGAAGGAAAAACATGATGAACATCATCTTTGAGTACACCCTCATTTCTTCTCCCATTGAACTGATACTATCTGCTTTTTCCCCACTGGTTAACAGCAGCAGCAGTGACTCTTCTTGGGGGCTTGACAGTTGCTCAAGGGAGGGAAGAACATGGAACTGACTTACCAGAGCTTTACACTCCACCTGTTTGATGCTGAGTCTTGGCCTATGAATGTCCATTTAAAAACTGGATTCAATTCACTAGGAACATCTCCAGGGTTTTAAACTAACAGACAAAAAGCTTTGATTTTACTGCGATTGCGTAGCAGAAACTTCAGATGCATTTTGCCCACAGCAATAAGTTCAAAACATGAAAAATTTCTCCATTCTCCTGATAGTATACATATGTTCTGGGGGTCATTATCTCTAAACTGAATTTGATTCCCCACTTGGCCATGGAAACCCACTGGGTGACCTTAGATGCATAAATTCTCAGCCCAGGAAAATCCAGTGAAAGTTTCACTGTAGGGTCACCACAAGACAGAAACAACTTGAAAGCACACAACTACAACAAATCTTGAAAGTATGATTTCCAGTGCTATCAGAATTTAATACCTTTCTTGTTCTCATCTTTCTGGCTTAGAGTCAAGAGTGCTAATATTAAAAAATAGATTAATGTATTGATCATAAGCAGGTAATAAACAAAACAGTCAGTAACATAAGAAACTGTGCAGGATACTAACACTTCCTTCCAATTTGTTCTGTATCCCAAGGCATTAATGGGAAACTAGTTTGCTAATATCTCTTACCAGGCACCAGTTACTATATTTTTTTTTGAGTTTACATAGTAAGATAACAAATCAATATTATTGTATTACTACATTAACTTATAGTTTAACAAATTATTATAAAGAGCCAGCATAGTGTTGTGGTTTGAGTGTTGGACCAAGACTCCCGGAGACCTGAGGTCAAATTCCTGCTCAATTGTGGAAACTCACTGGGTGACATTGGGCAAGTCGCACTCTTTCAGTTTTAAGAGCAAGGCAATGGAAAAGCTCCTCTGAAGAAATCTTGCCAAGAAAACCCCATTATATATGAGTCTTATGGTCACCATAACAACTTGAAGGCACACAATAACAACAATCACACCTTAATAAACTAATTTGAGATCATAAGTTAATATAGCAACATTAGTCGTCACTTAGCAAGATATATTTAGTAATATGTTATAGTAATTAACTCTAATTTCAGTTGGTTAAGCATATTTCATGGGCTGTTAGAATTAAGGTGAGGCGAATATAAGACACTGGTATTTTTAAGAGGCAAGATTTTACTGTAAAACATTTTACTGTTAGTTTTACTGTAAAACAAAACAAAGCTTTGTTGTGTTGCTCTGTGCCTTGAAGTCATTTCTGACTTATGGTAACCCTAAGATGATTTGTTTGTGGGATTTTCTGCATCAGAGGCCAAAATAACACCTTGACTTAGGCCATTTCCACGCTACACTGTTATAGTGCTATTATTCCACTTTCAACATCCTATGGAATCCTGGGGTTTGCAGTTTAGGGAGGGGCATTTAGAATTCTCAGCCAGATAGCTTTTTTGGCCTCACTAAACTACAAACACCAGAATTCCACAGGATGCTGAAAATGGAATAACAACTTTATAACAGTGCAGAAAGGCCCAGAGAGAAGGACCTCCTCTGAAGACAGGTTCCTACTGGAAGATATGGTCCTTCAGAGAGCATGAACCCAAGCGTAATCATCAGGCACCTGAACCCTCTAACTTTACAACTTCAAATAGGGGATAGAACAGTGGGAAATTGTGGTCCTGCAGATGTTTTTGGCTTGCAACCCCCATAATTTTTCACCATTGGCTCTGTCTCTCTGTGTGTATGTATGTATTTTCATCTATATAAAATGAACATTTTATATAAATGGAAAAAAAACAAGCTTATTTCCCAGGGTAATTGGGATATTAATTCTTAACTACTCAAACACAGTTTTAATGAAGATCAAAGCCATCGAAAGAAGTGTAAACTTGAAACTCCTAAGTCCTTAGATCATGAGTGTTTTAATCTCCTTGTTCCCACACAGGATAAGAGTATTTAATTGTTTTGCAAGTCTCCAATGTATTTCTTCATTAAAAGTTAAGGCTGAGCCCTAAAGACAGTATCATATTCAAGAATTTAATTTATTTTCTTGCAATAACATGTATGAGAGAATTGAATGAAGAAGATGTGCTCAAATCATCACCTAAAAAATGTGCAAAAGTTCCTTTTAGTCTCCCTCTCCTCTTCAAAAGCAAATTTTCAATCAGAATTCACTGGTGTTATGGGAAAATAACAAACTTCAAACTCGCTTCATTAACTAAATGGTGGTACAGCTTCTAGCTTCAGTAGTCACAAATGTGGTTCTTTCAAAAACAGGCACTGTCAGTGAATAAATGCTGGGATCCATTTTATTACAGCTGTGAATATGAAGTTCTTTGCATTGTGGAATGTTCAAAATAGTTTACTTAATTCCCACTATATATGTGAATACTATTTCGTCCCCTGATTTTGGTATAAGTATGACCTTTCTCACTGTAAACTGTACAAATTCAGATAAAATGACCAACTTTGAATTAAAGTATTCAACAGTTATGTGGTAAGATCATTAGAACTAAATTATTCTCAGAGATATTCTTTGAAAACCCAGTCTAGCCTTTACATTGTGCTTGTTCCTTCATTCAGACTGATAGTTAAAGCTATGAGATAATATTTTCTACCATTGTTTGAAGCTCTTTGCCTGAGGTGACAGCAAAACAAATCATTCTTGGGAATCCCCTGTGCAATGGCTTATTAAAAGAACAGTCACAGGGTCTGTTGGATGATGCGGAGAGATTAGTTGGATGACATGAAGAGATTGGCTTATCTGTGGTGAGGGAGGTCCTTTGCCAGAGGTTTTTCCTAGATGATTGTAAAGCTTTCCACCATTGTAGCCCCCCTGACAGTGATATTCTGCTAGCACAGGATGCAACCTGGGGTTGTATTGGGGTGTTGATCTCAGGAGCAACAAAGGAATGACAAGGAATACACCCTCACAGACTCAGAAACTAACACAGTCTAATAACTGACACAAATTATTCCTCCACATTCAACAGCAGAGGCAGGAAGAAGACAGGGCCTGGAAATTGACCTTGCTGAGTAGGGAATTCTGGGAGTTCTAATCCAATAAATGAAATTTAAAGATTTTGGAAGGAGATTCTCCTCTTTTCACTCCAGCAGGGTTTAAGAAACAGGATTAGGACTAATATGGCTCTCACACCCCTTTCTGTATTGCTACTTACTTTTTTTCTGTCTGAAGTTCTGTGCTTTTTACAATGTATAATAAACTGAAAAACAGTGCATTTTTCCTTCTATGGAGATGCAAGGCTAAACCACTGGCTCCTCTTGCATGCCCAATAGTTCTTGGAAATGGGCTATCCATTTCATGATTTCACAACTTGCAGTTGGACCTAAAAGGCACCAGATCCCATCTGATCCTGGAAGCTAAGCAAGGCCAGCTCTGATTAGTACTTGGATGGGAGTACTAACGAATATCAGGAAATGTAAGCTGTATTTCAGAGGAAGAAGCCAGCAGAAGTACCTACTCCTTGCCTAAGAAAAGCAATGAAATCCATAGGGTTGCCATAGATCAACAGGTGACTCGAAGCCCGACAGAGGGGTTGGATTCGATGGCTGTCCTGGGCCCTTTTTGCACGGCGTTTTGGAAGCAAAAGGGCCCCTTGAGCATCGCGTAAATGTGAGAAGCGGTCTGCATGACATACTCACGTTTACGCGACACTCAAGAGCGTGATGCGCAGTGCATACGCACCTTTTTATTTTAGGCTTTTAGCCGAAAATGGTGCGCGCTTGCGCACCGGCCAGGGGCCTGGGGCGAACTTACCTGCCCTGCGGAGCCTCTGGAGCCAGACCGGTAGCGCTTCCTGCCCCAGCGCAGCCTACAGCTCCCAGGCTGCATGGCGGAAGGAAGGGGCGGGGCACGGGCGGGGCGCTTGCGTGACCAGGAGGCTGCTGCGGAGCCCAAGCAGCAGGGATGCGAAAGCCTTCCCTCAAAAGCTTCTCGCGCGAGCGCTGCCTCTCACCTCTGCGAAAAAGTAAGGTGCGATAGTTTCTTCCACTGCTGTGATTCTATGATCCACATACACTCTCTCTCTCACACACACTAATTGTTTATGATCGTGCATGCAGTTTTTGTCCTAAATATACTAGTTGTTTGGAACTTTTTGTTGCTGGTTGTAGTGGAGTTGTGCACTATCCTCAATATGCACATTTCTTTTCTCCCATCTGAGATGTAGCTAAGTTGTGATGTGTGCATGGTTTCTCTCCATCAACTTAATACATACCCTTGCCTGCTCCTTCCTCATTATCCACATGTTCCCTGTCTCACACATTTAATTTTTTTTAAAAAAAATATTATAGTCAGTGCTACTATAACTGTAAAAGAACCCACCCCACCAAAAAAAAATCCAATTAGAAATGAAATGAGGGAACCAAAGCCAGCCAAAAACCTCTTTGGGACTTCTGGGTTTATTAATTTATGGTGAGGATGTGGTTTTCCCTCAATTTCCACCAGTACCTTCATGAATTCCTTGAATTTCAGTCTTGGAAGAAAGGCAAACTGATTGCTTGATAAATGAAGTCAACATCTTCCTCTTCTTCCTCCCTTGGTATCCATGTTCGCTGTCTTAGGCATTTAATTATTTTTTTAAAGAAATATTGTATACCATTCTGGCACTGTACGGTGCTATACAATGGCCTCTCCACTTTCTCAAGGGTTCGGGGTATAGGACCCTTGTGAAAGTCAAAAAAAAAACAAAAAAAAAACAACCCTGCAAGTATTCCCCCTTGTCCAAGTGAGTAAGCAACAGAACACACACGTCTGCCTTCCCACTCCATGCTCCCCCTCCCATTCCCTCCCCAGGCTCTCCTCTCCCATTCCCTTGTCTTTTGCCCAGGCATGAGGAAAGAAGTCATGTGTGTGCCTTCCCTCCTGGGGCTCCCCCTCCCTTTCTCTTCCCTTTTGTCCATGTGTTGCATACCTTCCTTCTCCACACCTGAGCAAAAGGCAAGGGAGCGGGGAGTTCTAGGAGGAAAGACAAGTACCTGCCTTTTCTCCACAGGTGCCTCCTTCATTCCCTTGCCTTTTGCCTAAGCGAGGGAAGGAAGACACACATGCATTTCCTCCTCCCTCCTATACCCTTCTCATTTGCCTGAGCATGAAGAGGGAACACATGCATGCACCTTGTGAATAATCAGATTTGCAAAGGTCAAACCTGCAAATGTGGATGGAGGATTGTAACTTTAAAGGAAGGCAGGCAGGCAGGCAGGCAGGAAGGAAGGAAGGAGAAAAAAAATTCATTCTCATAACCAGAAATGCCAAGAAGGAACAAGATTAGTGGAAAACCACTGTGGCAAAGGTCATACCTCCATTTCAAACATCATCAGTAGGACCGTCCAAAAGTACAAGAGGAGAAGTCAAGACAAGAAACATAGATGTGTGACACTTACCCCCAGCCTGTACTGGAAATTCCCAGGACAGGTAGAAACTGCACCTCCCCCCAGTGGGTTTTAAAAGCTACAACTGATATTCAGAACAACATTTTGTGGTGATCAGATCCAGAAACTACAGTCATATAGCTTGTATAACTCCTGACAAATCCTGAGGCTTTTGGCCAGTCTGAAGGAGCTCTGTATCCTGACACAGAGAAATTAAGAGCATAACAGTGATTTGGGGAGCAGGGGTAGAAAGTTAGGAATTAGAGATCTGTTCAGCGCATTCAAGATTCTTCCCAGATGTCTCTTAGCCTTTGAAAATGAGGCTAATGCAGCTGCAGAAGAGATCACGAAAGTAGCCTATTTAGGAAAACACACACAGAAGTTCTACATCTCAGTCCTCTGTGGAAACCCTCTTTTTGCTGAAATCTTGCAGCATTTTAGCACGGTAAAAGGCTTGAAATAGTGCATTTCAAGCACAACATTCATAGCAACCTCAGATGACTCCCAGAAAAGCCTGGCTCAAATATCTCAAGCCGATGATAGCACCCAAGTGCTTTTCTGAATCACTCAAATACTTTTTTTTCTCTGCTTCATTGATTAACTGTTACAGCTAGCAGTTACCCTGTTTTCACATCTGCCCCTCTCTGCTCTTGATCACAGGGTGCTAGTAAGAAATGTAGGGAAGAAAGATTTTAGTATTCCCCATTCTTGTCAGCTGCAGATTATCACTTGTCTATGGTTCTGCTATAAAAACACAGAGGATGTCCAGAGGTTTCTATGGTGAATTTATCACATTAGTTTTCTAGAGATTACAGTGCCATCAATTCAGTATCAAAATAAAATCAGCTTCCCTACGGGGAAAATATGTATGTGTTTCACTTCTTGGCTTTTGCTTTTGTTACCCTAAGAGTTGGGGGATGTTGGGATCCAGCCACAATGCCAGCATCTCCTTAGAATTTGGGGAAATTATAGCTTAAAGGGGGCCTCTGAGAGAAGGATAACAGTAGAATCTTTTCACCTATGTATAACAGTACTAACTGTAGAGAACACTCCAGTTACCATTAAACAAAGTACTTTATTTAAATTGACAAACATACAAAAAATCAGACACTCTTAAGAACTATATAAGGCTATGGAAAAGTGAGGTATGAAAGGTTGGATAGAGAGAGACTGGGGTAGAAAGGGCGATAGTTACCAGTCTTGAAGAAGGAGGTCATTGCAGTGAAGGGGCTCAGACAGGGTCTGAGGGTAGCACAGAGGAACGACAGTCCAGGGCACACTATGTTCTATGTACTACAATTGAGTGGGGTTGAAGTTAGGGTTTTTATACCCTATTTCACAACCTGAAGGGTTATACTGACAAAGCCGTAATGGTTTTCCCACGGGACTGACAAAGGGGTTTGGAATAGGCTGATTGTTTTACTCCAGAGTGACAAAACTTTGATGGGACTCATGACAATCTCTTAATTTTCAGTCAGGTAGGACGTATAGGGAAGATCTCCATAGGATAAGATTGAGGGATGTTCTCTGGTTGCTCACCAATCTGGATAATTATCGTTCTTTGTATTCAAAAATTCCAGGAACCTGAAGTGAACACATTTTCCGGTCAGTATGACCCTGATCATGTTCCCTGGTCATTAATAAGTCCAATTTATGAAAATCACATATCTCATAGGAGGCGTGTAAGGTATAGTAACACTTCTGGCAGCAAGTGTCATGGGACAGCCTTGTATTGCAAGGCTAGTTTCTCACATTCTGGGCCAATTTTTAACATGATGGCAGCCATGCAGTGGACTACTAATTGTTAGTGGCCCCTCTAAAAATATTGATTATGAGTGGCTCTTGCAAGTCTCAGCCATGGCACTTCCCAAGCTGAAGATGCCAATGACTGAATGTGGGACTTTCTGAATGTACACTGTGTCCTCTGCTGCTCAGTTATGGCCCTTCTACTCTCAACAAGCATACATTTAGGCCCCTTTCGCATGACGTTTTTTAAGCGAAAGGGCCCCTTGAGCGTCGTGTAAATGTGAGGAGCAGTCCATATGACTGCTCAAGAGCCTAATGCGGACTGCGCACGCATTTTTTTATTTTCGGCTTAAAGCCGAAAATGCTGCGTGGTCGCATTTCGCTCCGAAGCCCCGTGCTCACTTACCTGCCCTGAAGAGCCTCTGGAGCTGGGCCGGTCACGCTTCCTGCTCCAGCGCAGCCTACAGCTCCCAGGCTGCACTGCGGAAGGAAGGGGTGGGGCAGGGCGGGGCGTTCGCACGACTGGCAAGCCAGCTGCGGTGACGAAGGAGCAGGGATGTGAGTGCCTCACGCAAGAGGCTGCTCACTCGAGCACCGCCCCCCACCCCCGCAAACAGGTAAGGTACGGAAAGGGGCTTAGACTGGCCCATGGGTTAAGAGCTTATTAAATATTATGTGCACCATGTGCAGCACATATATGGGTAAGGGTATAACATTTAAATCAAACTTTAGGCTGTATCTCAAGTCATCATTTGTTATCCTGCATATTTGAATGTATTACATTGTGTTTTATTTGGTGGCATAAATTGTTGAAGCACCAATAAACCATCTCAGAAAGATTTATCTTCATCTCTCATTTTATTAACAGCAAAAAAGAAAAGACTTTGTATGCATATGCCAGTGTAAAAAAGAAATCCACACCTTTTCTGTCACTGTATTACTGGTTTTTTCCCTCACCCAAACACTTATTTATTTAGGTTACCCCTCCCCCCCAAAAAATGCATCCAAAAGCTAAGGTATCTTTAAATAACATAATTTTAACTCTGCTTCACAGAAATGGATTAAATCTATCTCCTTACAGACTTAATGACATCTTTAAACAACCCAGGATTTAAAGCAGTGAATAATTACAGCAAATCAAGTCTGCATTACACACACTGACAGCTTCAAGGCAATGATGGATGAGTGTTAAGTGAGAAGACTGTCACCTGGTTTCTGTTGTTCTAAAGACATTCCCCAGTAAATAAATCATAAGAAAGATTAGTTTTTTGAAAACATAGCAATAAGGTTTGGATGTGTGATCATGGTGCCCTTAATTCAAGTGTCAGTAGAATCCACTAAAAAGAAGAAGGAAAATGAAGGGGAGATGTATGCAGTTTTAAATATGCTATTTCATGGCCTGTGTTTTAAACAGCAACTTGTATGCAAAAGAAAATCAAAAAGGGGAAGAAATCAGTAGGTAAGATTAAAGCAGGCAGTGTTATAGTTGTGACTGAATCCCGAGGCCAAGGATCCAAGGGCCAACAGGCAGAGATTTAGCTGCAGCGGTGGAAAAATAAGGCCATCCCCTCTCCTCAGTACCCCATGAAACGTCCTTTCACTTTGCAGATTTCTATTATTGCAGTGAAAACTGTTCACATTTAAAAGTACTCTATTATGGCCCTTTCCAGAGGATGTTGTTATCCTGCAATGGGGATGGGAGAAGGATGGGACAGCAATAACAGTTAAGCATGAAGTCATTGCAGTCTTGTCCTTCTCCCATCCCTAAGTGGTGCAATCATGGAGTAAATCATTGATGGGTTTTCCCTATCAATGGCCTGCGATCGTGCCACCTTTGTGGACTTACCTGGTCTGCAGAGGGTCTGGAAGAACAATGGCAGTACTTCCTCCCCCAGCGCAGCCTGGGAAGGTAAATGACTGTGCTGTGGAAGGAAGCGGCATGGCTATTACTCTTCCTTCATTTGTGGAGGCAGCCAGTGTGCTCCTGTCACACACCCCTCCTGGCAGAGCCACTCCTGGGATCCCTATGGGAGGACATAGGAAGAAGGTAAGGTGCAGAAAGGGCCTATATTTGCTATGTTTACATTCCCCTGGTAACTTTATCTGCCCCTTTTCTTAGGATACATATAGGCCCTTTCTGCACAAAAATGCTGTTTCTTACCATGTCTTATCGGATCCAAATAATGGGGGCTTTCCCTCATTTGCTTCTGCACAGCTCCTCCGTATGTTACCTTTTAATTCGGAGGAGTGCGAGTTCATGCACCCGCACTACTTTGGCAGTGACCACTCCCACTACTCCCCTCACCCCGCCCTGGCGGCTGTGATTGGCTTTTTTTCTCTTTTGGGTTGGTACATTTGTATGTAACTATGTACCTACGTAGGTCATATTTGCCACTGTATAAGAGGCACTCCCCTCCTCAAATGCCTTCTGAAAACGGAGTGTGAATAGGGTAAGTCCCCCCACCCAGGCAGATCACCTGGCAGAGCAAAGTTGGGACAGCGATCTTTCGCTCCCCACTCATCTCCGCCCTGCCGCTGGTAGGATCCTTCCCCAGAGAGGAATGGGGGGAAGGACCTTCTCACACACACACACACACACACACACACACTCCCTCTCCTTTCAACCTCAGCAGGAAAGTTTCCTTGTGAGTAGGAGAGGAATGGGGAGGAAGCTTCTTACACACACACACACACACACACACACTCCCTCCCCTTCCAACCTTGGCAGGAAAGTTTCCTTGTGAGTAGGAGAGGAATGGGGGAGGGAGCTTCTTACACACACACGTACACACACACACGCTCCCTCCCTCCCCTTCCAACCTTGGCAGGAAAGTTTCCTTGTGAGTAGGAGAGGAATGAGGAGAAGAAGCTTCTTACACACACGCGCGCGCGCACACACGCACGCTCCCTCCCTCCCCTTCCAACCTCGGCAGGAAAGTTTCCTCATGAGGAGGAGAGGAATGGGGGGAAGGAGTTTCTCTCTCTCTCACACACACACACACACACACACAGCCTCTTCTTTCTGCCTGGGCAGGGAGGTCCCCCCACCCAAGCAGATAGGACAGGAACCGGGAACAGAGTACTAAAATATTTTTTCCTAAATAATATAGTCCAAAAATAGGGTGCTCTTATAGGGCAGTGTGTCTAATGCTGGTAAATACAGTAAAACATTTACAAAATAGAAAACAGCTCTCTCCTTTTAACATGCCTGTGCCGTGTTTTGTCCGGTTACTCCATTTTCTAAAGTTTGCTGAACAAAACAAAAAATGGCGCCTGCCTGTCCTTTGGTGGGCAGGGACAGCTGGAAAAGGTGAGTACGCCCACAGCCCACCCTCCACTGCCCACTAATTTGCATCGGTGCGAATGTACATATCTGCACCACTGCAAAAGTCCGAATCTGCTCAATCTAAAAAATTGTTTTGGATTTTTTCTGGTTTTCAAATAGCGCGCTTTCCCACCCACATGGGAGCGCATTAACTCGGGATTACATGCGGAACGATGGTAAATAAAGCGAACCTAAGTCGCTCTCACGTGCAGAACAGCTCCGTGCCAAAACACATTGACCCACGTTAATAACCTCATGCAGAAAGGGCCATAGTCTATTTACCAACGCTTCATGAAGTTTTAAATTACTGCAATGCTAAAAATTTGGGTGCTGAGGGAAAATTTCAAGGGGGGGGCAGAGTTCTTATTTAGGAAAGGCACTGCCCTCTTTGTGCCCCATCCCCATAGCTACACCCCCGCACAGCCCATGAAGCTCCTCAAATTTCCTCTCAGAGCACAGCAGGTAATAAAGACATCACAGCAGCAGAAGCAACCTTTAATTCATTCCTGTAAGCACTCTGGCATTATCATTTAAGTGAGCTTATAATGCAAAACTGCACATGTCCCAACATTAGTGTTACCCCAAAAGATGAGTGACTCAGGGGTCCATCCGCAATGCCAATGCCTCCATGGAAAGGTGGGGAATTATTAGTTCAGAAAGGGAGGATTGTGAGAGGGGAGCAACTTCTACAATCTTTTCACCTGTGTATACCTGTACTAATGCAGGGACACCAGTTGGAGCTGTTTTATTAGGGGAAAATCACAAGCACAGACAAGATTCAAGTAGTCTCACAACCATACAGGGCTAACCAAAGGAAAGGGGGGAAAAGTTGGGATAGCGAGGAGTTGGGTTGAAGTGGGCGATTATTAACCAATCCTTAAGAGAAATCACTGTGAGATGGATCAAACATGAGAGTTTGAGGGTGAGCATGAGCATGAGAATCAGGGAGCAAATGGACACAGTGACATGCCTACATGCATCCAAGGAGCTATGAATCATTGAGCTTGGAACTCAGGCTTAAATACCCTTCTTCTGCTCTGAAGGGGAAAATGTTAATGGCTCTTTGGCAGAGCAGACAAAGGGGTCCAGAGCTGGCTAATGGTCTTAGCATTAGGCGACAAAGCATTGATGGGAGTTGTGACAGCTTCTTAATGGCTGGGCAGATGAGGGAACAAAGGGGAGGTTCAGCAGGAAGGAAGCTGCAGGACATTGGTCATTGCTGTTTTATCCGGGAGTTTCAGTGGCAATTGTTTTCTACGTTTGGGCCACTGAGAGGATCATCTTCTCTGATCATCTACTTCCAATCATCTACCTCAGGGAACTTGCCCTGGCCATGCCTTGCAGTACCTTATGACCCACTTTTGCACATGCACAGCCAGTCCTCTTTGTCAGCATGGCTTTTCAGCCATAGACATATGATCTATATTTACTACCAATTAGATAATGTTCATTGCCAATTAGGTCATATCATGGAGCTGGGGTGCACAGCATGGTAACAATTAGGGTTTGTAAACATGACTTTGTGGAAGCAGAGGTGGCGTACTAGACAAAGTAACTGTATAGATAATAGTACATGCTTCCCCCTTGCTTTAAAACACAGTGTTGAATTTGTCTATGATGACTTTACTTAAAGCAGGAGTGGGCAACTGTGGAAAGCGAGGGAGCTGCATTAGCTCCGAAGGAGACTTTGGAAGGCTGCATTTTCCCACCCCACAGACACCTAAATTAAAAAAGAACAACACTCCAAAATGCCCCAGAACACTCTTTATGGGTGGTGGTGGTGAGCATTTTTGCCATCTTTTTAAGCTCAGGAGAGGCCTTTCTCAAACAATAAGATGTGACTGAAGTCATTTCCAGTTCACTTCTTGGTTCGAAAAAAAAAAGAGGGGGGCTCTTGTAGACCTAAATTGGCCCAGGAGGACACAAACATGGCAAAAATGCCTCCATGCCCCTAACAGATATTTGGAGGCATTTTTTTTTACCCCTGGCAGGACCTGGGGGCTAAAAAACATATTCAGCTCATGACCTGCACTTTCCCCACTCCTGACATAAAGAGTCTACAAGCTGTAGTGAGGAGAACCTGCATCACTGAATTCTAGTACAGATATTTAAGCTTCTCAGGGGACACTTGAGGGCCACAGAAAAGGTCTGTCTTTCCCCACCACTGATTTAAAAGGAAGCAAGTTGGAAACCTCATAACAAAGGCATCTGTTGCTAACTTGTCAAAATACCGAAAGAGTATCCACAAACTGAAATAAGCTGTAGCCTGGCAGCCTCTTTCTCCAAATAACAAAATGTTACTGGATCAGCAATACACACACACACGCTACTTGCCTAAGGTTATTAGTTTGGCTGAGACAAAAAGACAACTGTCAGACACAAATAGAAGCCAGGGAGAGGGAAAAGACTAGTTCTTTATCAGATTGTACATCACTACTTCCTGTGCTGTTTTCTTCCAGCTTCAGCAGTATTTTATTCTGTTTGTTTACAAGTGTCACCTGTGTAAAAACAAGAGGAGAAAAAAGACAAAAAGTCTAATTGGCTGAGTATGAAGCATTGCACTTGAAACATCTATTTACCCAGGTAGATTGGCTTACAAACAAATAAAGTGAACCTGAATCTTGATAAGAAGGAACCTCTTTGGCTGATCGTTTCCAGACTTATCTGAACAATCTGCCTTGAATAGTGTTGCATTCCCTGTGAAGGAACAAGTCCACAGGTTGGGAGTACTTTCACATATGATTCTTTCACTGGAAGCCCAAGCGGACTCCACGGTTCAGAGTGCCTGAGGCCAGCTTCAACTTTTCTATCAGCTATGAGGCTTCCTGTATAAGGATAACCAGACCACAGGAGCTTATGCATTGGTAACCAACCAACACAATGCATTTTACTTGGGACTATCCTTGAAAATGACATGGAAGCTGCAGCTAGCACAGAATCCAGCCACTCACACTGCTGACAGGAACAGTTTATAGAGACTATACAAAAGCAGTTCTAAAGGAATTGTGCTGCCTTGCCAATATATTTCTGGTCTGAATTCAGGGTTTTGCTAATAATATTTAAAGCCCTAAGCAGTTTGGAATCTCAGTATTAGAAGGAGCTCTTCTTCCTATTTATACCTGTTCAATGACTGAGATCTGCTGGAGGGCCCTTCTAGGTGTCCCACCAGTAGGACCAAGAAACTGTTGGAGGACATGCAAGAGGGCCTTCTCGGCCATGGCACCTTGGTTGTGGAATGACCCCCTCTTGGAGGCCTGACTGTCACTGACTTTGATCTAATTTCAGCATCAATTCTTCGCTTTTTATAAATACCCTTGGGGCCTAATGACTCTACCCAATATGAATAGATTCATAGTTTTATATTGTTTTAACATCAACTTTTAACAATTATCTAATGTTTAATGTTTTAGAATGTTAATATTATTGTTTTAAATGGTCACTGTCTTACATTTTAAATGTACATTTAAAACTGATTTTATCATCAGCTGTTCAGAGATCTTACAATATGAGGTAAGACAGAATACTACAAATAAATAAACAAGTGTGATGAAAGTAGTTTATGCCATCTAATGGCAGGGTTGTGATATGTCAATAGTTCTATTGTACATATGCTAATATTCCCTCAATGCAAAAATCTTTTCCTATACTCAGAACCATCCTTACCATTAGTCAGAAGAGGCAGTTCCTTCAGGCAGAGGATGCTGGATTATGTAAAGGGAGCTGGAGGTAAAACTGGCATGCTCTAGGCTGTCTCCCCTGTACCTTAAGCTAAACTGTTCCCTTCAGATGATACTTTAAAAGCTAACGATTAGGTGTCACATGGTTTTTGTTTTTATGCACAAAAGAAACACTTGTTTTTTTAAACTATAGTGCAGACTGCAGCGATGGTTTAGTATTCTCTGCAGGTTAATCCTGTTGCTAATGCTTGAGGAGCAGAGGTGATCAGTCCAGAAATTTCCACCAGCATGCTAGGCACCAGAACCATGATTGCCCTAGAAATTCACAATGGAAGTAGTGCTAATCAAGTGATTAACAGTCATGGCTTGTAGTAGCTGGCTGCAAGTGGGAAAGAACTTCCCAGCAGTGAGTAACTTTATGTTGTTATTGCTGCTCTATTTCCTAGTGTCGCCAGTTTACTTTCTGACATGTTCAAGAGTTCTGGCCTTGAAAAAAAAAACCTACTTTTTTTGGGGGGGCAACAATTTCCACTGGCCATACTACCTGGACTGTACTAGAAGTTGTCCAAAAAAGTAACTTTTCAAGCTCTGATTCAAAAGTCATCCCAGAGTTGTCTATTTGAAAAAGTGAGGGTGATTTTCTGAAGAAAGTATGTAGTGTGAGGATAGCAAACAATAAACTTTGAAACAAATATAATTTGAATACACACACACACACACACACACACACATACATACATGTACATACAGATGTATGTATGTATGTATGTATACATATACACATCTGTTGTGTGCCTTCAAGTAATTTCTGACTTATGGCAACCCTAAGGTAAGCCTGTCACTGTCCCCCCCCCCCCCCAGGGATAAGAGTGTGTGATGTGCCCAAGATCACCTAGTGGGTTTCCATGGCTGAGTGAGCAATCCAACCCTGGCCTTCAGGATTATAGTCCAGTGCTCTAACCACTATACCTCTCTCTCTCCCCCTCCTCCTTCTGTCACTACATACATACATGTGTGCACTTAAAACTTCATGATATATATCAAAGCAACAGTAATAGAATATCCATTTTGTTTGAAGTTTTACATTCCAATCAGAAAATGAATTGTCACAAACTGGAATGCCATGTTTTCAAAAGGAGCTGGTTGTGGGATTTTTATTTGATGTCTTCTTACTTTCTTAGCCCTTGGTATTTCTTCAAGTAGAAAGAGCCTATGAAGGAATATTTTTAAAGGGACAGAACCCCACTCTGGACTCATTTTATCTGTAGCTATAATCTCAAGGCGAGGTAAATTACTTTCAGGACGTATATGAAGGAGAGATAGGGAATGTGCGGCCTTGCACATGTAGCAGGGCTGCCACTCCCATAATCCCTCACCATTGGGTCTGCTGGATGGTGGGTAGATGGGAGGGTCAGTCGATTAACATCTGGAAGCCCACATATTTCCCATACCTGCATTAGCTCTTGCAGATCAGCTAGGGAGTTTTTCTAAGCTTTGTCAGGTAAATTCAGGGTTCGTATAGCTCTCTTTTTCACAAGGCTTGTGAGCTTTCCTTAACTGTGCTCTGTGCCAGTAGTTCAGGAGCATTATGCAATTCCAAACAATCTTTGAAAGCTCTGTTTTCTTGCAGTTCTGTCTTGAGCTGTGATTATTGTCTATGGCTCAGCTGAAAAATAGATGACACTCTGAGGAATAGGTGAAAGCTCACTGGATAATGGACGACCTTTTGACAATCACAGGAGTGCAAACAGAGCTACAAAGACTGCACCAACATCATGAGCTAAGAAAAAAAGGCTTGGAAAATAGATGTTTGTTTCTAAAATGCTCCTGAAGTACTAAGCTAGTTCTGAGCAGAGCAAAGAGAAGATTTTTCATCACAAGTTGGGGCACCATTAAGCTGAGATATGTTTTTGTGAACCTTGGGCATGTATGCATATGTGTTTTCTCGAACAAATACAAGTCGTTCATTCTGATTAGCTCTCAAAGCTGAATATAAGGACAATAAAACAACAGCAAACAACAATACAAAGTTTATTGAAAATAAAAACTAGGGATGAGACAAATCCAGAATTTTCCAAATCTGGATCCGAATCCCTGGAAGGTTCTGGGAATCCAGGAATCTCACAAATCCCAAATCTTTTGAATCCTTTTTTAAAAAAGGGTTTAGAAAGCAAGCGAAAGAAGGATAATCTTGGGCACACACTTTCTCAACCTTAGCAAAAGCCTAGGCAAAGGCAAACCTCTCTCTGAAGAAATCTGGCCAGGACAATCGACATAGTTTTGCCTCAGGATCTCCCCAGATTGAAAATGACATGAAGGCCCTTTGTACACAGGCAGGAAAATGTGGATTAATCCCATATTTTCCTGCCTGTGTAAACAGGGCCACATACTACTGTACAGAGATAATCCAGGTCAAAACTGGATTTTCTTTGCATAGTTCCTTATGGCATCCAGGAGTTTGTAGTTTGATAATGCACCAGCACACTATGGCAGAGAAGGGTGTGACACCTTGCAAAACTACAAATTGTATATGAAAGAGCTTTGCAAGGGAGCTATACAAAGGAATCTTTCAGATGTCCTTGAAATCTCAAGAAGACTGTACCTTCCAGCCAAGTCTCAAGTCCTGCAACAAGGCAAAAAACACCAGACTCTAGTCCAGTTTCAGTTCTGCACCCTGCAGTCTCAAGTCAAGTCTCAAGTTCTGCAAGGGACTTTCAAGTCAAGTCTCTACTCCAGTCTCAATTAATTCCCAATCTCTACCCTCCAGTCTCAAGTCAAAAGAATAGAGAATAATTATATTACCTTGCAGAAGGAGGTAGCTGCAGGCACACTCAGGCAGCATGAGAGGACACAGACAGCCGAGCTGGCACAGGCAGGCAGCCCCAGCAGACACAGGCAGCCGAGTGAGCACAGGCAGCCCGAATGAGCACAGGCAGCAGCCTCAGGCATGCGCGTGGCTTTATGCCGCAATTTTCGTGCACCCAAGGGCTCACCAGCCAATCAGGTCTTTGGCAGGCCCCAGAAGTGCCAATTTTTAAAAACAATTTTTCCTTTCTGCTACATGTGGTTTGTCATGAGAAACCATGACAGACATTTCACTTCACATCCTATTCTAGCTATAGGTTTACAACCAGGCACTGGTCTGGTGGAAGGAGGTACACTGGTCTAACATGTGGCAATCACTGGATGAGTTTGTGTGACTTTGCCCTCTGTCCCACTACTTCTGATAGGCGTCAGACCCACTGACCCCAGCATTCATACATGCCATTGATTTTCAGCACAGAAAATAGTGCTGAACTTAAATATTAAATGTTCAATTTAAAGATATTAGAATACAACCCCAGATGTAATTTCTGAAATTGTTAGCAAAGGTCATTATTACTCCATGGGAAAAACTACCTACTTGCTATCTCCCACTGTGCATCCCAGTATCCCAGGTTTTCAGGCGTCCTGGTCTCCAACAAACTATTTGGTTGGTGGATTCGAAAGATTCAGTCTGCCTATTTTGGCACAGGGATTTGGTGTAGAGTCGAAGGCTTTCACGGCCAGAATCCATTGGTTCTTGTGGGTTTTTCGGGCTTTGAGACCATGTTCTGGTTGTATTTTCTCTTGACGTTTTGCCTGCATCTGTGGCTGGCATTTGATTTGATTTGATTTGAGATTTGTGAATCTCAAATCCTTGCTGAAGATTCGAGGATTTTTGGTTGGCTCATCCCTAATAAAAACCAAAAAGAAGGTCTTAAGAGGCCTTGAAAACAAGCTAGCTAAGATCATAATACACTAGAAACATCATAAAATACATATATCAGCCAGAAGGAATAACTTTATAAAATTATCTTTTTTTCTTTCCTTTCCCTTGTCTTTTGGAGATCTAGTGGGTGGGGAAGATCATGCAGAGGAAGGAGGCCCATCATGTTTATTGTGAATAGTGTTGGGATTCTGACAAAATGCAAAGCAGCACATAAATGCAGTTTACAAGAAAACTGCTTTTCAAACAAAGAAGGTGTGTTCTTGCCTGTGGCCATGCCGCCTGGCAGTTTCCATATCCTCCAGCTGTCCCAATTTGGCAGGAACAGTCCCAATTAATCCTTCCTCATTCCATTTTTTTGACTGTTTCTATAATGTCTCACTTTCTCTCCCTCACACCTATTTTCTGCCTTAGTCCTCAGCTTATTTCAAGTGTGACAGAGTATAGGGAGTGGTATCCTGAGTGATAGAAAAGTCACCCAGCAATAGGTTGCTAGGCAACAAACAATGGCCACTCCAGAGGAAAACCCAGCCCCTTTTACTGGGAAGGAGGGGTGGAGGCCTAAACAGGGATGTTTTCGTATGGTTATGAGAGAGAGAGTTTTCCCAAAGAATCAAACTGTCAGCTTCAAGGCGAAGAGTGAATCCTTCAGCCACAAAAGTTCTCATTCAATTGAGATAGCTGAATGAGAAATGTGTTTTCTCTAAGAAAGCCTAGATCAGGGGCAGAAGAGAAACCCACTGTTTAATCTAGTCAAAGAGAGTGGCCTAGATTTGGGAACTTAGCCTTTGCAAAGAGGGAAGTGTCATGCTCTGCTTGCAGAGCATGGACTCTGACTCAGAGTCTGAAGCAAAGGGCATGCCAGAGACTAAAACAGGGGGCATGCCAGGACTTGCTGTACAGAGAGAGGTTACAGTGCCAGAAAGAGGGCAGTGCTAGCTCCAACAGAGAGTCCTGCCTCTTCAGATACAGAAGAACACTTACCTAGACCCAGCTTCACACAGCACAGGCAGCAAAGAGAGACCCAGCCTCACTCTCTCAGAATTTATAACTCAGAACAATCAATCAAGGCACAGTTGTGCTAGGCTTTGGGTCTATTTAGCTGGCATCTTTCCCCTCCAAGAGTTGTTAGAGTTTATCTGACCTGCTACCTTGCTGGATGCCTTGACAAATGCTTGGATTGATCTTGGACACTCCCTTGCTGTGAAATCCTGCTGGACTTTGTTTATGTTGGACTTTATTCATGACTCCTTGCTTATTGTCTGGAAGTAAGTAACAAACTGGAAGATATTCAGTTTGTTTTGTTTGATTTATCAGCTGTGCCAGGACTGAGATAGGACAGAAAGCCAGAGGGCTGTGTATGGGAGAGACAGACCTGTGCCTTTATAATATTATAAAGAGACAAGAAACTGTTTAAAAGTATTCTAAAGATCTGTTTGAACTTGGAAACATTTATAAAATCAATACCTTATTCTGTTTGTTGTTTTAACAAAGAGTATATTATATTTTCTTATAAAGTTGGTCTCAACTGAATGATTCTCCTTGGTTATAACCATCCAGAACTGTGCTACCAGAAATCATTAAAGGAGTTTTAATTAGTAACTGAAAGGCTCTTCTGCCACTGGTGGTGCAGTAGTTAAATGCCAGTAGTGCAGCCACAACATTGTGAGTTTGATCCTGCAGGGCTCCAGGTTGACTCAGCCTTCCATCCTTCTGTAGGTTTGTAAAATGAGTACCCAGCTTGTTTGGAGCAATTAACTAACAACATTGTAAACCACTTAGGGAGTGCTTAGCACTGACAAGCAGTATGGAAATGTAACTGATATTGCTATAGTTACACAAGGGTGGTGTTTTGGGGAAAGCCAGAGCTCTGCGTGGAGTGGCAAGGCACCTTGACAGCCTGGGGGAAAGCTGCCATTCCAGTCTGAGCAAAGAAAAAGCTAGACCAGGACCTGTTGTTGTCTCCACACTCAGTTAAAGTGTAATTAGCCCTCAGCTTGACAGGGGACAGAGGAGAGGAGAGGATGGAATTTTGCCCTTCCTGTTAGGTTCAAGCAAAGGCAAACTGCCTGCCTATTCTTCAATTAAAAAAACTTTTGCCACACTCTGATGTTGGGCCACACACATGCCCAGATTTTTATCTTTGAAATGATGGGGATTATAGGATTCTGATAGCTGTAGCTCCCAAAAGTTTGTTTCCTAAAGTCTGAGATTGAATTAAAATCAGCATTTCTCACTATATGTCCTTTCAGGAGGAATACATAGAAGCATTTTATTCTAAAAACAGGTAACTAAGCTTCCGCTCTTATTTTTTCTGACATTAAGTCCCCATGTTTCAGATTGCTTTTCAAATTCCATCTCTCTTTTCCCCTACCCACACTCTACCTCTGACTGAAAACTACTCAAATCAGGTTTCACACTTGCTCTCTCCATACAGATTTGTTCTCTTGGGAACATTCTCTTTTTCCCCTATTCTCTTGCTGAGCTACATCTCAATCAGCAAACAATTCACTGAGGAGATTCAGTTTGAATTTTGGCTTCATCGAGTCACACTCAATTGAGCATAGATGCTTGTGATCATTAAAGGCCACAGCTTTCCTCTTGACACTTTTATGGAAGAAGTCCAGAACCACTCAGTACTTCAATTTCATATTTTCTCAAACCTGGAGGTGCACATCATGTAACAAGATGACCTTTTTCCTTTATTTCCCACAAAATGAAGGCTTAGACTGACACCAGGAACGCACATCTCTGTAAGAGTTATAGAATAAAATGTAATAGGAAGGGTTGTAATAGACACAGTGCTATACAGCCATTAACTAAAAAGTAAGCATCAACTCATTTTGATTTTTTTAATTATTGTAGTTCAAAATATAAACAGTACAGTCTTAAGTTTGTTTCTTTGGAAATAAGCCTCCTTCACTTAAATTGCTTTAGAGCATCAGCAAAGTACAGACCAACAAAAATACATCAATCTGACAGAATACTATTATAAAATCCACAGTTGAGCAATAGGTTTTTTTAGAGCCAGCCAAAACGTTACAGGTACATGCAAACTCAGTTCTCCCAAACTTTTCAACAGGCTAAGAAAAAAAAGAGGATGGGAGAAAGAAGCAGAAAAACTTTAAAATTAAACCAGATAAGGACTGCACTCTGCAATTAAACTCATTTCCAAGATGGAAACTGCAAACTGAATGAATCACTCTGTGGGTATGAGGTTACACCTAGCAATGCATACTGAGACAAAAGAATCAATGTCTAGTCTCCAAGTCTGAGAAAAGGAAGATTGACTCTAGCTCCATCAGTGCCTTGGGCAAGACACAAAAGTTCCCAAGTCTGCAAGGAGCACAGAAAATATGACAATCATTTTATAAGTAGAGTTGGAGATGAAGTTTTAGCTGAAGGAATGTGTAGCCTTCCAGAAATTTTGGATTGCAACTCCCATCATACCTCAGCACTAGACAGGAGTGATGGGAGTTGCAGTCCAATCACATTGAGGGGGCATATTTCAGAGAAGACAGAGGCTTTTTTTTAAAAAAAAAAAAAGCTTACTTTTTGGATTTGTTTGTTTGTGTCTTACCTCTCTCCTCTCTTTTTTCTCTCTTGGATGACTTGGTTCTTAAGAGTGTCTGATTTCTTGTATGTTTGTGAATTCAAATAAAATACTTTGTTTCCCTCTCTACAATTACTACTGGTATACATAGGTGAAAAGATCCTGCCATTACCCTCTTCTCACAGGCCTCCTTTGAGCTATAATTCTCAAAAATTCTAAGGAGATCCTGGCATTGTGGAGGGACTCCAACATCCCCCACCTCTTAGACTAACAAATGTAACATCATATGCACAAACCTAATTTTAAAATCAGTCCCACATTGCAGGTGGGACTTCATGTGACCTTTGGACAGAAAAAAAATCAAATGCCACTAAGTTCGATCCAAAGTAGCAAAAGTCAGTATTGCAATACCCTGGAATTTTTTTATTGTAAGTATTCACCAGTGTCCTGGAAACCCATAACTATTCATGGAAGGAAATCTTATTTTTGTATAGGGTAAATGAACATTGAAATAGAAAAAGAAACATACAATTAACGTGGATAACAAGAGACAATGACATGCAATTCTTCCTACCTATTTAGTGTTTGAAAACTCCAGAAATAGTGCCTCAGGTAGCTTTATTTTGACATCTGCAGAACTCCCAAGCACTGCAAGTATTTGACTACATGAGTGACTGAACTAATTAGCAAGAACTTGAAGCAAAGAAATGAAGCAAATGGATTAACAGCACATATGATAAAAGTAAAAAGATGTTAATGTAACACAGCATAGTTAACACACTGTGAAGTACCACTGAATGCATTTTCCACTTGTTCCTTTCCCCCATTTTGAAAAACAGGCATGCCTTTGAATGCTAAAATTCATTCCCTTACATTGCAAAAAGATATGAAAAGAAACTCCCAAATCCTTCATAAATATACCTCAGTCTGGGAATGAGACAGAATAAAAGAATATGCAATCCACACAAACCACAGAACAAATTAATAAATGATATGGCTGTTTTGCTGCAAGATTATGGGCTGTGAGAGGAATATTTATGTTCTTTACTAAAATGCTCAAATGGAGTAATCTTTGGAAACAGAAGACTGGGGAACTATAGGTGCTGATGCATTTGTACTGTTTCCATCCACAAAATGTACTCATTTGACCACAGGTTATTTATACAGTCTATGGAGCAGAATTGGAAGTGATGGAAGATGCTGCCAAATACCATACATTGCCATCAGGTTACAGATGACACCTTTAAAGCCTGTAAAAGACTAATTAATCTTAAACAGTGGTGCATGATCTACACGACTAGGCTTTATGTCAGGAGAGGTTGAGAAGAAAGGCAGAGAAAGGCACAGTTTTCATACCTATGTTAAGTGTGAGCTAAGGTTTAATACATGCTTTATATGATATTTTAAATATTAGCAACTTAAAATAGCACCTATGAACATCATGAAGAGTTAGACAAATGGCAGGTATAGTAGTCTACTTCATAGGGATGACCAGCTCTGTGTGGATAAGGTGTCCTAGCATATTTTCTGGTGCTAACAGCTTCACTGAGATCCAACAAAGTCTGGTGGTTTGAGCATTGGACTATACAGCCCTGGAGACCAAGGTTCAATTTCCTGCACAGCCATGGAAACCCACTAGTGAGTCACATATTCTCAAATCTAGAAAACCCCATGATAGGTTTGCCTTAGGGTTACCATAAGTTGGAAACATCTCGAAGGCACACAACACAACAACAACAGCTTTACTGCTCATAATCACCACTTTGATTTAGTTATTTGCCATCATGTTGACTTTAATGTATGGTGACCCAATGAATCTAAAAAAGCCACAATTATCATCATCTCTGCTCAGGTCAGAACTTAGAACTCAGAACTTAGGCCTGTTGATTCTGTTAGTGACTCAATCTTTCCATCTAGAATGTGTTCTTTTCCTAACTGCTTTCCATTTTACTAACTTTGTTGTCTTTTCCAATAAGTAAAGTCATCTCATGGTGTGTCCACTTCACTGTGAGGTATTTTCACTGGAGGGAGATTTGATGTAAATTGTTCATGGTATTTGGGCTGTGGTTGGTGTCCTTAGTTAGTTAGTCAGTTAGTTGCTACATTTGCATCTCTCTTTTCTTCCAGTGAGCTCAAGGTAGCATATGCGGCTCTTCTGATCTGCCACTTTATTGTGACCACAATCCAGTGAGGCTAGGTCAGACAGGGTAGCTGGAGTCAAGATCATCCAGTGAATTTCATGGCTCTGGGGGACTTGGATATGGTCCTGTCTAGGATTCTCACATCAGCACTGTAACTTACTATACTACATTGCAATTCGTTTTGCAGATAACCTCAATGGAGACTATTCTTTCAGCAAAATCTAACAAAGAATCAAGGATAAAGAAGTAAAAAAGGAATTATATCAACTGTGACTTATGCAGTAATGCCTCTATGTGTAGGGGCTGGAGAGGTTATCCACTATGTGTGGAATCATCCTTGACTTAACCCAAGTTTGGCCTTACTGCTGTGAAATCAGAGGTTCTAATAGTTGAAAAACTTGTTGGTACCTGATGCTAATATTTACTAAGGACAGCCAGGGATCACAGAGACAGGTGGGTAGTTTGGAACTAAGGCTAAGCACTGTGAAATGGCTTCTAGAAGCATTTTCATATTTTGACCAATAGGAATACAACTCTAATTCACATATGGGACTGGATATCTCTTCTTTCTGTTGATTAATACTCAGAATGAAACACTCAGCATAGTCCCCCCACCACACCATATGATGTGCCTCAAGTCATTTTTGCATGCAGAATGCAACTTGTGAATTGATCTACCTCTAGATATAGATTGCTACTTTCTGGAGGAACAGAACCAAATTTTCTCCATCATCTATATGACATATATTTGAAGACAGCTGCAATATAATCCTAATCGTAGTTTCTTCAGAGTAAACACAACTATTTCTGTCAACCTTTCTTGCAAAATTTGATTGGTTTTGTCAGAGATTGGAAATGTTATTTTTGGGGTCTGCACCTCCTAGAATACCCCAACCAACGTCTCCTCCACAATAGTTGGGTAACTTGAGGAGCTGTAGGCTAAGAAAGTAAATTCTAACACTTTTTAATATCATCTTCTCACCTTATTATGAGGTATTCAAATATTTTTGTTTTTCTTCCAAAGAAAAGCTTTGCCTCTGCTTGAGGAACTGACTCAGTTTCCCACAGCTGTGTCCCACATTTGAGCAGAATGCTATGCAATCTTGTTCTCACAGCAGATTCTGTTCCAGCATGGTATGGTAGTGGACTGCTCCAGAAAGGCCAAGCTATGGATTGCAAGTTTCTGTTTAAGCTGCTGCTTAGACAAGCATTCTGAGAGAATCTCAGAAAGTCACTGTATACCTTCTTCCTGTCCTTTCTCAAGATGTGAACAGACAATCTTGTAAGTGCATAGAAAAGAACGCTGTGATCACTAAAACTCAACATGGGTTTTTCAAAAACAAGTCATGCCAGACTAATTTTATCTCTCTCTCTTTTTAATAGATGAAGGGAATGCTGTGGATATAGCGTACCTTGACTTCAGTAAGGCCTTTGACAAGATCCCCCATGATATTCTTGCAAACACGCTAGTAAAGTGTGGACTAGACAATGCTCCTGTTAGATGGATTTCTAACTGGATGACCGACCGAACGCAAAAGGTACTCACCAATGACTCCTCTTCATTCTGGAGAGAAGTGACTAATGGGGTGCCATAGGGTTCTGTCCTGGGCTAGTGCTATTTAACATCTTTATCAATAATTTCGATGAGAAAATAAAGGGCATTCTTATCAAATTTTCAGGATGACATTAAATTAGGAGGGGTAGCTAACACCCCAGAGGACAGGATCAGAATTCAAAATGACATTAACAGATTAGAGAGCTGGGCCAAAACTAACAAAATGACTTTCAACCGGGAGAAGTGTAAGGTACTACACTTGGGCAGAAAAAATGAAATGCACAGATGTAAGATGAGTGACACCTGGCTTGACCACAGCACATGTGAAAAAGATCTAGGAGTCTTAGTAGACCACAAACTGAACATGAGTGAGCGATATGCAGCTAAAAAAGCCAATGTGATTCTGGGCTGCATTATTAGGAGTATAGCATCTAGGTCAAGGGAAGTGATAGTGCCGTTCTGTTCTGCTTTGCTCAGAGCCCACCTGGAATACTGTGTCCAGTTCTGGGCACCACAGTTCAGGAGGTGTATTGACAAGCTGGAACGTGTTCAGAGGAAGGCAACCAAAATGATAGAAGACCTGGAAACCATGCCCTTTGAGGAGCAGCTTAAGGAGCTGGATATGTTTAGTCTGGAGATGAAAAGGTTAAGAGGTCACATGAAAGCTATGTTTAAATATTTGAAGAGATGTCATATGGAGGATGGAACAAGCCTGTTTCTGCCACTCTAGAGTCTAAGACACAGAGCAATGTCTTCAAGCTACAAGAAAAGAAATTCCATGTAAACCTAAGACTTCCTGATGGCAAGAGTAGTTTAACAGTGGAATATGCTGCCTCAGAGTGCAGTGACATCTCCTTCTTTGGAAATATGCTGCCTCAGAATGCGGTGACATCTCCTTCTTTGGATGTTTTTAAACGAAGATTGGATGGCCATTTGTTGGGTATACTTTGATTATGTATTCCTGCAAGGCAGGGGGTTGGACTTGATGGCTGTTGTGGTCTCTTACAGCTTTATGATTCGGGGGGAGGGGGGACATTTGATTAACCATTTATTCAAAGAATATGACCTGACATAGAAGTTGTACACAGATAATTTCCCATGCAATAAGGATTCCTGTGTATTACTATTCCATGGATTCTAGGCTATTGCAAATGATACATATGTACAAGCAATACATGCAAATACAAACAGCACCTACAAAGAATTTCTAGCTGCAACTTGTACCCTTAGAGCAACTACCTACAACATATCACATACTTTCATCACTTATTCTACAACTAACTGACAACTGTAAAAGGAAGCAAATATCCCAAATGTCTTGCACAGTGGAAAAGAGATCTACATTTTTATGATTGCATTTATTGGACCTCTGCGTACTTACTCATAGTGACTAAAAATGTCTTTTGCAGTATCTTAGTAAATGATGACTGTTTATCTCATGGGCAAGAGAAAGAAGGTTACATCATGAATATAAGAAAATTCTTAGGCAAATAATGAAAAAGAAAAGGATTTATATGCAAAACAATACTGAAATATCCATGCATCTTTGCCTTTGTATGACCAGCATCAGATTAAACAAACAATAACATGTATTACTGAACGAAGAGGAAAATATTTATTCCTCAGTCACTGTTATTCAGAATTTGAATTCCAGAGTCAGAATTAACATATTTTCTCACAGACGTTGTTTAATATTTTGCTCAAAGGACACACAGAAGTAACAGGTGCAGAAAGACATAATATAAACAGCAGCAGTTGTCTATCCAATTTACATTTCTTTCCTTCTTCTTCTTTTTTTTAACAGTGCTTGTATGCACAATGGTGATCATTGGATACAAGATGTTTTGACAGCTACAACTTGAGGCAGATGGAATGAATTATGTTTGACTGTATAAACCAAAGACACTACATCGCAAGAAAGCTCCTGTGCTCCACATTGCCTTCCACAAAGTACTGATCCTTAAAACTGCTCTCAGTGTAGGCACAGAATTATCAAAAGCTAAAAGTGAAACTTTTATTTTCCATCTTTTATCTAATTTTGTTGTATCTGTTTCAGTGAGACTGAATTTGGAATAATGTTTTGCCCATTTTTCTTCTTATACTCCTATTATTGTGGTATCTGTGTGTAACACATAAAAGCTAAAACCTATTTAAGACTGCAACTCTTAAACAGGGGACAATTTGTGGTAAAGGGGTAAACAAATATTCTAATTACCCAGAATTCCCCTTGGGCAGAATTGAAACAGAGCTAATAGTTGCTTTGCTGAATAAAGCTTCTGTGCAATTAAAAACATGCATATTTTTTTTCAACAAGAATAAAGTGATCTAATAAAAAAAGTTTCCACTTACTATTATTCTGTTGAATCTATACAACACTTCTTTTTACATACTAGTAATAAAGAACTGAGAGAAATGAGAATTTGCTGCTAGATGCCTCTTTCATCCTCTTTCAAATGGAATAAAGTGCAGTGGATCCTCCTCACCTGCAACCTCTGCATCTGTGACTTTGAACTGACACAGAGCATCACATCCTATACCTAAAATAGTGGCAACATGAATATGGATGTGCTGAAGTGTCTGTGTGCAGATTGTTGCGATTTAATATAATGGAACATGGGCATTGACATTTTTCAGATTTATGAAGGAATCTGAAAATAGAACCCCTGCAGATACAGAGGGTCCACTGTATATAATATGAGAAGCTACTTTCTTTCATTAACAACAAAAAAATAGAAGTCCAGAGTAGGCTTTATCTATATTTCTGAAGGCAAGGATTACGATTTCCTATTTTGCACCTTAACTTCAGTTTTCACCCCTTGAGAAAATGTCTAAATTACAAGTTGCAGTTGATTACTTCTGAGTTCTGGTTTACCTGATTTGCAATACTGCCTGGATTAACCAGTGTGGCAAAGCAGATCGTATGAACACAATATTCTGGTCAGTAACCCTGTATTCCAGAATAACTCAATGTGGTGGTCATGTGATTCCATATACTCCTGGAAGTAAAGGCAGGAACAGAATAGCCATAAGGAAGGAATACTGTTACAAGAGAAATGAGCATTTCAGCAGCATCCTTGAGAGTTCTACTGACATTCAGCATAAAATTGATGTGCATAATTACCCATGCCAGAAAGATACCAATCAATGTGCAAAGGATGGGAGTTATTTTTTGGTGATGCAACATTATAAAGTAGAAATATGTTAGAAGAACAGATATAACTTAAAGATAGGGGATGGAATTCTCTTGAAGAGTTGTGAATACACAAGCTAGAGTTATACATTAGTAGCTGTTTGGTATTCACAATTGCTATGTATTCGCTAGTTTAACAGACATGTAAGGAGAATGAAAGCCTTCCAATCCCCACTTACCAGGCAGCAGCTACCTGAGGCGGAGATCCAGCTAGGATTCACTGAGTCACTGTGTAGCTACACTGCTTATGCATTCCTAACTCCCCAATAGGCTTCCAGCCAGGGTCCTCTGTTAATTTCCAGAATGGACTTTTGTTGCTTCCAGTATGAATTTGGAATTTCCAATATGAAGTAAATCTCATCTTCTGACAGAAAAATCTGGTTTGCTGATAATTTGTAATTCTGTTGGTCCTGTTTCTGTTACTTCTGCCAGAGTCTAATTATGTCCTGAGCTTTGGTTTTCTAAAGCATAATTCTAACTGGCAAACATGGCTCAGGGCCAGTTCAGCAACACTAAGGTCATTTCCTCACAACACTATTATAGTGCTATTATTCCACATTCAACATCCTATGGAATCCTGGAGTTTGCAGTTTAGGGAGGGGCATTTAGAATTCTCAGCCAGAGAGCTCCTTGGCTTCAGTAAACTACAACCCCCCAATTCCACAGGATGTTGAAAGTGGAATAACAGCGCCACAAGAATATAGGGCAGAAATGGCCTAAGCCAACTAAAGTTGTGCTAAACTAAAGTCCCTCTCAGTTTAGGGATTGAAAATTGCCTAAGACTATCCTTTCTCTGGTCTACTGCGTGTATTAGGGTTTGTGTTCCTTGGCTAAAGGAGTTTTGGAATGCCTGTGGTATAGCCCACGTCTCTTCTAACCTCACCCTGTCTTGAACCCCTTTTTGGCATTTGTATTGGCTGATCTTAACCAGCATCAATTCTGCAGGCAGATCTCTCAGTTGATAGATTCCTAGAACCTCTAATGTGTTAGCATTAAGTCTTTCAAATTGAAACTGGGAAGGAAAAGGTCTACATTTCTTTTTTTTTTTAAATTAATAGTTTGAAAAAGTTATATTGCAATACCTACATACACACAGTGGGCATCCACACAACGTCTTTAACACAACATTAAAAAAAACCCTAACCATTCATGAAGAAGAAGAAAGAAACCTAATCTTTATTTGCTTAATTAGTTCTGCTTTTCCATCAGTGGCAGAAGATATAAACACAACTGTTAGCCTTAGGGCTCTCTCTCGAAAACTGCTTATCTGTATCAGTTCATATGATGAAAAAGTGTCAATAAATGTGTTAAACCACTTCAGGGTCAGTCTGAAAAATGGCACAATAATCCCCTCAAATGCATGCATGATCAAAACTGTTAAGAGAGGTGACAGGTGGTATAAATGTCCCAGGGCCAGAACTCATAGAGACACAGCAGTACCTGATAGAACCATAGCAAAAACATTCCCCATCAAAACACTTCTAAATAGTTCTGAACAGTATGTTATATCTTTGGCCTTAAGATCAACTTACAGATAACAACATAAAAATCAGCCTGCTGGATCAGACCAAATGTCTGTTCAGGTTAGTGTTCTCCTTCCCAGAATGGTTGTGCTTTTCTGGACCTTTTCTATTTCTACATCCTTCCTGAAGCAGCAGCAACTATATACAGTATACTGTGACCACAGCATATTATGTACAGACACCTAAGAATTTTGACTATTTTGTTTTCAATCTTTTCCTAATGTTCCCTAACCTGGAGTTCACCTTTTTCATGTAGGTTGCATGATGTCTTCACTCAGCTATCCACCATGCCCCCAAGATCCCTTTCCAGTCACTCAATGTCAGGTCAGACACTATCAATCTATATGCATTCTGAGGGTGACGTGCCCCAATCTGTGTCACTTTATGCTTAGCTTCAACTGCCTTTGCCATTTATTGCTCATTCATTCAGTTTCGAGAGATCTTGAGGAGGGGGCGGAATCTCTTCAATTTTTGTTTTTTTACCACCTTAAATAGCCTGGTGTCATCAGAAGCCATGGCCACTACACTGGTTCTAATTATTTATGATCAAATGTAAAAGCACTAATCGCTGTACAGGCCCCTTGAAGATCACACATTTTATCTTCCAACTTTGAGACCTGATCATTTATTTATATGCTTTGTATCCCGTCCTTCATCCAGTTACTGACTGATAACACATGTCTTGTTACCCATAAGGCAGATCATGAGAACATCCTGAAAGAGGAAAATTTGCATTATATTTCCATTTAAATCTTAAATATGTCCATATATTTTACTTAAAAATTAGATTTGATTATTAATAACTTAGGCTTGTATGCAGTATGGCAGTTATGAATTCATAGCCCAGAGTTATAAATCTGTAACTGGTCTGTACTACATACATACATACATACATACATACATACATACATACATACATACACCCCAGCCATCCTTAAGAGCTAGTCTCCTGAGTGAATGAAGGAGGTCTCTTCAGCTTCTGATCAGGGTGCAAGGTGGATAATGTTTCCACCACCACCCTCCCACTAGTGAGCAGGAAGGGAGGGGAAACAGCCTCCTCCTTGCATCCTGATCAGAAGCTGATTGGACCTCCTTCATCCAATCCTGCAGCTGTCTCTTAAAAGTGGGCTGCAGGGAGGGGTGGTCAAGGAGACATTACATATTTACATTGTTATAACTTTGTAGTCAAACTAGGATTCTGGCAATGATTTTTACACCTAATTTCCACATATAGAGTGCACACAAGTAAAAGAAAAACTGTTAATTAAAAATATTTACAACACAATATAAATATTTTAGTCTGGATGCATTAAATCACAAAACATTCAGTAGAACTTGTGGTTTTAGCCACAATAGTTTATGAATTCTGAGACCTTGAATTTTCTTTGAGTACCAAGACTGAAAAGTTGTTCTGTAAAAATAGTCGCTCTTGGTTTCTGCTATCCATAGTTCATTTCTTTTCTTTTTTTCCACTTTAGACATATAATTTCAGGAAGTATCTTATTCCTGCTTCCTTTAAACCATTGTGTCATGAGCTGGGATCTTGAAGATGCTGCCTACCTCATCCTATGCACAATAGCTAACCAGATGGATAGCTGGATTTTATTGGCACTGGTGACAAATCATCACTTTCAATTGCACCTTTGTAAAGTAGGATAACCTAGGTAGGGCGTAGAACAAGTCACATCATACACATTCCGCTCCTCCATTTCACAAATGAAAACTGGGATGCATGTGGCCAAGCAATATCAGAGGCCATGTCACCATCCTGCAATAGCAGAGGGTTGTTTCTGTTCAGGAGCCATGCTACTGCATGACTTCATCACTATCCAACTGCTATCCCATCTCCAAGCATCACTAAACTGCCATATTCTATGTCCAGAAAAAATCCATTAAGAGCATCCATTAGCACTTCAATCCCATCAGCCGGCTCAGTGCAGAACCGTAATAGTGCTTGATAGCATTTCCTGTTGTCCCAGATCCAGCAGTGGGAGGGTGTGGGCATGCTCAGCTTGTCCCTCCCTCAATGACTCTGATGGAGTGTTAATTTGAAATCTAGGACCTCTCTGTGTTTATTTTAAAGTTCTCTTTTGAGTTAAAACTTTTTTTTTTTTTTAGAATACATTTTTAGGCATTATAGTGTGAAAATGCAGCAGTGTACTGCCGTGTTTAGTACGACTTCCAAAGAAGAACAACCCTTCTCCCTGACCAATCGAGGCAGTGGAGCGGGGTGAAGGTGGGGACAGGGAGTTGCCAAGGATGCTGTAGTGCAGAAGTGCAGAATCTCTCTCAGCATACAGCCCAGGCAGGAAGCGGAAATATAGCCATATATTGTGTGGCCTAAATCATGGGTATGGTTGATAATGCTATTTATTATTAGAAAAGGAAATTACTTTTTTTGGTATGCAGTTTTTGTTTAGAGGAGCTGTACTGCTTTAGAAATAGGGGACTACTTATGTCCTTTGGAAATGAATATTGAATGAATGTATGGATGCCATTTTCTTAAGCTAGTAGTCCTCCCCTGAGGCCCTTTCTGTACCATGTCTCAATAGCACATTGTTCTGTTACAATCCCAGCATTGCCATTTCTGTGATGGTTTTGCGTTAGGTCTGCTCTCTATCGCACTCCTTTGTCTTAAATGGATGAGTAGCAGTATTGCCACCAGTGTTCTCTCTGCACTACAACATCTTTGGCCAGTCCCTTTCCCCACCTATTCCCCGCCTCAGCATTCCTGATTGGTCAGTTTTGTATTGTTTTGTTTTTTTGGTAAGCCGTACTAGCACAGCCACATCGTAACATCACGATACAGCGGTACACTATTGCAGTTTTATGCTATAACCCTAAAAAAGTATTAAAAAATTAAAAAAATAACTCAAAGGAGAAAATTAAAATAAACACAGACAGGTGGTAGATTCCAAACTTGCCACACCATGGGAGTAGCTGAGGGAGGGCACAATCTGGGCATACTTACACCCCACCCAGTCCTGGATCCACAATGACAGGAAGCACTATCAAGCGCTATTATATAACTACACTAGTGGGATTGTAACACTAACGGAGGCTCTTAACAGATTTTTTTGTGGAAGTGAAATAGGGCTGATTTGCAATGCTTAGGAACAGGATAGTAACAATGTTATGCAGTAGCACTACTCTTGGACCAGAACAACCCATTGCTGTGGCAGGATGACATCATGCGGAAAGGACCTAAGTTTCCTCTGTCTCTGTTATTTATCATCCTCAGTACTTCCTTTCTTTGCTGTCTCTGTCTTTTTCAGTGTTTTGTGTTGAAGAGATATCTTACATAATTAACAGAGGAGGAGGAGGACATTGTGAACCCAAACACTGTCACTTGAGAGATTTTTGTGTGTGCGTGTGTGTGTGTGATACTACTACACTTTAAAACACAGCAACAAATGTTCTTTGCCTTCATAGAGGCTGAATTAATTATTGAACGTACATGCAGGGCACCCTTCCAGCAGATGTCATAAATGAAATCCAGCTGGTTTTTACAAAAAGGAGCAGTAAGGGGCCTTGCTGTCATCATATTACACTGTTGATTCTGAAGTTATTTCTCAGAAGTGGAACAAGGTGTTGCAATATTTGTTTTATTCACACTCATAATCTCAACTCACAGAAAAATGAAGATAAAGTCCTGTATTAAATGGAAAAATGAGAAAAGATATCCCAATTTTTGGAAAAGAAAGCATGTTTTCTCAAGCTAATATCCTCAGGGAGTCTGGCTTACATCCTCTAGGGGTTCTCTGCTTATCAAAGGAGATATATAGATAGACAGGTATTCCTGGTGGTTCAGATCAAACAGATAAGATGTAATCTCAGTGATGTTTTGCAAGGAATGACAATATTTGCAGTGGATTATTGTCCACAAAAGCTAATTCTATTTTAAGATTTGTTAGTCTGTGTTAATATAATGCTGTTTGAGCATAGTCATGTTACAGTCCTGTGCAAAGAGTTGCCCATTTTCCAGAGTGTCACAATGACTGAAAAGGAAGACAGATATTATCTGCTCTGAGCAGCCTATTTCTCCAGCACCTGACTTCCTTCATGGCTGTAGCACCCATACATTTTTTATTTCCTTCTGTTATTTCATAGGCCATTTCCACACTAGACTATTATAGTGCTATTATTCCACTTTTAACATCCTATGGAATCCTGGGGGTTGCAGTTTAGGGAGGGGCCATAGTTACATGGGGTAGTACTTGAACAGAATTCCAGCTTCAGTTTTTAATATTGGCTATGTTTCTGTTATATAATGGCAAGAGTTATCAAGATACAAGAAAGTGACAAGCGAATAAACTTGGGTTATGGGCGCACATTTGAGCAGGGCTGGGGCATCTGTGGTCCTCACAATGTGGTTTAACTCCATTACTGATTGGACCTAACTATGCTGGCAGGAGAACGTGAAAGCAGAGTCCCTAGACAAATGACTGCTTCATTTGTTTGATTTGGTCTTTTCTACTGGAATGGCATACTTTGTGCAAGTTGATACTTAATGCATTGTGCATCACCAGGATCCACCCCTTGTAACATTGCAAGGCCCCATCTGCTTTGACATCACAAGATATCAGTCCTAGGTGAAAAATTTTGGTGCTGAAATCTCAGGAGCTGGGATAGTCCTATCCTGGCAATTCTACTTGGAAGTTACATATTTATTTTATTTATATCTTCTTTTTCTCCCCACGTGGGGTCTGAGGTAGCTGACTGCATAATTCAAACAAAGCACAGCTGAAACACGATGATTATATATGAAATACATGTATTAATTTGTTCAGACTGGGGTGGGCAACCATGGGATGTTTATCAACGGGAAGTGACTGGCAGTTATTTCCTGTTCACTTCCTGTTTAGAAAAAGGCCTCACTCGGGGCTAAAATGGCTTGGGGGCAAAAATATGTCAAAAATGTTCCCCTTAACCCAAAATCTTTTTTTCAAAAAAGTTGATACCTGGAGGGGACCCAGGGACCACAAAATAGCCTTAAGGGCTGCATGCAGTTCACAAGCCACAGGATTTAGACGCTTCTTTTCCAGGAAATGAGATCTGATGTAGTTTACAAGAAAAAAAATTCAAGCTGTAACATGTAAGACATGAAAGCAAAAAGTTATCATACAGGCACACCTCTTTTAACAAAACTTCTGACAAAGAAACTCCTTTTTCAAAAAGTCTTTTTATCCCTGCCCAGCTCCCCCTTTCCTCCTAGTCTTCTATCTAGCTTTAAGTATGTTTTTGTTTTGTTTTGTTTTGTTTTGTTTTGTTTTGTTTTGTTTTGCAGCATCAGCATTGAGAGGATGGTGAAGGAGGGCTTGAAAAACTTCCAGGGTCTGGAAGGACTGTGTCTGCAGGAATGAGTTCAATAAAGCTTGTGCTGAGAAAGAATGAGGTTCTGCTTCAGCCAGTCCTTCTGTCACTGTGTGCACTTGCCTAAAACAGGCAAGTAAAAAGCACGTACCTCCAGAACCCCTTACTCAGCATGTATGAATAGCCAAAAGAAAGAAAAGAGGAGACCAACTGCCTTCAAAGGTACTATCCAATATGTTAAAAAAGCATAGACCTGTATGTTTGGCCACCAAAACAGAAGTGATGAAACGTCATCCCTGGATGCATTTTGGAAGAAGACTTCAAGTGGTCCCAAGAATATCCAAAATGTTTCTCTTTACTTATGCAAGGCTTACCTGACATGGTTTTTCATTTCACATGTGCATATCATTAATTTTGAATGAAAAGTTTGCTGAAATATATTGAACTGTTGGTGTTTTTTTAAAGGTGCTGTAGGAAACTATCAATGTTCTTCCTTCCAAGTTATTCATCTGGTACCTCTGGTATTAAAGTTTCTGTTAAAGAAGTAATGCCCAGGAACATATCCACTTTGTTAACTGAGGTATGCTTGCATTTTTATAGCTATTGTACTATTATTGTTTTTATACTAAAATCTTTTAATAGATTAATAAACTATCCCATTGAAGACGTCACTACTTGAAACAGTTGGGAAAAAAAGATTTAAAGCATAACTATGAGAATAAAAAGTATAGCATCCATCCCATTCTCCCCAACCCCAATTAAAAGATCCTTCTGCAACAACCAATTAATCTCTAAAATCCAGTCTAAATAATAACAAAAATTCTTTGCCTGCCAGTGGACAAAGAGAAAAGAAAATCTCATCTTAGGCTCCTGTGGGTGAGAGTGCCACAGCCTTTTCAGGACCAGCCACCAAGAAGATCCTCCCATATTATAAGTAATGGCAATACCTGTAGCATGTTACTTCTGGAGATAGTAAAATATGTAATACGGACCTTTTGGAAAAAGGCTAGTGACTTTATCATGTAACAAGTTATCATTACATGTTGCTTTTCCTCATTAGTCTGGGGGACAAAATGTTTTGGAGGCATATTTAAATGTCCCCTCCCCCTCCCACAAAAACTTAAAGGCAACTGAAAGCAGCAAGCAACCCAATGATTTACTCTTGATAATTGTGTGATTTTGGCAATAATGGGCTGGGGGCTCTGCATCTGGTTTCACAACAAATTACCTTTAAAAAGTAACTTTCCATATTTTGCAATGGGATTAATAGTTCACCAGCATTTCAAGAAATGAAGGACCTTCCCACCAGCACTCTCAAGAAAAAAAGCTTGTATCTTTCTCCATCAGCTAAAACACCTTTAAATTTAAACACAGCTCAGAAACTGAGAAGAAACTTTCCTAACTGTCCTATTAGTGGGAGATTTAGTGTTTTCCCTAGAAATAACCCGATTTTGAAGTCCATAATTTTACCACCTATCACCAGGACAATAGTGTTTCCTGTAGTCAGATAACAAGAATAGTTTTCAGTAAGACGGTCACCAAACTTACACACTTCAGCTGTATCAATAAGCAATTGTTAAATACATATTCCTGCTTCCACTGTCTCATAAACTTATTCCAGAAGTTTGTGCTTGCTTTTTGATCACTGAGTTCAGCCAATACAATATGTCAAAATGATACAAGTCTAGAATCACACAATCTACATTCTTCTGCCCTGCCTCATATTCAAAAAAGAAGCTCTGGACAGGATCCAACACTGAATTTATTCTAGTGGAACGACAGAATTCTGGATAATTCAGAGGGGCAAGCTCTCCAAGTCCCTGCTCTGCTATGGAGGATTATAAAAAACCTTTTGAGAGTTTTCAGGCAGCTCCAACAATTGCAGTGGGGACAGAAAAGGGAGAAAGTTCAGTTGTTTTGTCACTGTGGCATCATGTTGGCACTACACCTCTGTGTTATTTTATACCTTCATGCATGAACCATATATCTACTTATATGTCCTTCCAGGCACTATTCATCTGAAAAGATTTCATATGAGGACTGGAGAATGTGGCCATGCTACTGATTCCACCTCTGGTATAGTTGCCCTGTCCTCTGACATCCCCCAAATATGGACATTTGAAAAGGAAGCTTGACATGGGAACAACTGTTCTCAGATAAGGGCTTCACCCTCAGATATTGGCACCCAACATGCAGACTTGGGGTACATGGCTACCTTAAGGTAGGACCACTCTGGCCATCACTTGCTACTCTTTCATATAAGGCATGAGGGAAGATTAGGTGAAGTACATCAAGAACGCAACTGAAATAAGTTGAAGTACGACCTGCCCATGTGCCTTAGTGCTTCTTCAGGGCAAGTCTGAAATGAAATCTTGACTTCCAAGTCATCATTTCTGTTTCTCCCTGATGTACTACTGTCAATTGTCTTGGTCTTGACGAGTTCAACACCCCCTTTGCTCCTCCCTCCCTTTTATATATCATACAGCCACTTGTTCACATTAAATTTCTGGTGGAAATAATGAATACTAGTTTCAGGCAATGTAGAAAGAAACAAATGGATATCTTTCTAAGCAGCCTAATAAAGTTGGCAGAAGATAAATGGTCAATGAACAAAAACCCTTAAGCTCACTGATTCATAACAATGGCCTATAAAACATCTAGTAAATATTCTTGTTACTATATTCATAAATATTCTTGTTGTTATTGAAAGATAATAGGAATTGAAATTGAAAAATGTTCTACACTCATATACTTCCACCTGTCCTGATTTGTGACTAATGGATCATGTTATATTAAAATCAATAATAATAAAGCATTTATATTGTGCTTTTGAATGCTCCAAGCACTTTACATACATTATCTTGTAATCCTTAGAATAACCTTGCAAGTACTATTGGTATTAGTATTTAAATGCTAATCTTCCTGATATGTTAGTGCTGGACCAGCTCATCACAACTCTTCAGAAAACAGTTTATTAGGCGAAGCCCTACTGTACTTTACAAAGTCTCCCTGGAGTGTAGTTTTCCAAGTGTATAGATGAAAGCACCATTTATGATCCAGGCCTAGTCAGAAACGACTGTTATACTTTGGCAAGTTTATTTTGTGTTTGTCACATTTCACCTTTTTCAAATTTAGTTTAGGCAGTCAGTAATAATATGTTATGATCCTTTGCTTGGCTTTAGCTGATTTTGTTAACATTGTGTTGTTGATGATGTTGTTTATAAGCTGCAATGCTCTAGAAAACAATCAGGTACCATGTTTTTATTTTTAAGAATGTAAGTCATGTTAGGAGCCAGATTCAGGTACATGTGAGTTTAATTTGAGGTTAACTTAACAATTTAAGGTTTGGATGCAGCTCTAGAAATGTAACTTTGCACCATGGGTGGGGATGTTCATTTCCATGAGTATCAAAAACATTGATAAAGGTCAGTAGGAAGCAGATGTGCATCTATATTTTTAGCATACCTATTCCCCTCTTGCTGAACTGGATGTGTTTTCTTGCTTCTCTCACTTAAACAGTAGTTTTACTTACAATTTTGCCCATGCCTGAATAACTCTTAGACTTAAACAGTAAAAACTGCAATAATGTTTTCAAAGACAGTGGCTGGAGAAAATACTATAGCTAAGGGTAGAAATAGAGAAGAGCACATGACATCTGAAATTTGATTGCCCATATTTTGGAAAGGGTGAAGACAACTGGATGGAGCCACAAAACCAAAATAGGGATTCTACTTGTAGAGGAAGATTTTAAAATCTTTTCTCACTCCCACAATTTTTCTGTTTTGAAGCAGACTCCCTTGCCCCAAATATACTACTTGTACCATGGGTTAAAACATGCATGATATTTACATGTTATGTCCTGCAGAGCAAGCAGCAGTTTCAAGGGGCAACTCAGACTAGGAATCTGATGGTGGAGAGGAAAAAGTGTGTATTAGTGCTACAACCCCAATATGAACTGCTTGCTTCATTACTGCCGCTTGCTGACTGCTTCTGCTTGTACCTTTCAAAAGGACAGGGATCTCCTACTGCGTACGTGAGGCATGTTCTCTTATTACAGTTATTATTTATGGTTATTTTTCAGAAAGGGTCTTATCTGAGCATTGATAGTGCTGTTATATGTCACGTGTACAAAATTTCACCCAAAATGTGGCCCTTGGTGGCTAAATTGCTTAAGTTTTATTGCTTCCACAAAACAAATAATATGTATGCACATAAACACATACAGCACACACACTTAAGGAAACATCTATTTTTTTTCATGTACACTGTATCAGAAAATTATATAGCTATGTAGAGTCACTGTAAGATATCACCAAGTACCCTTCCCAGTACTTATCTGTAGCCATCGATACAGAAGCTGGTTCTTCAGATTGGCAAGATCCTGTGCAAAAAATTATTCCAGAGAGCTTACTGTCACCTTTTGTCACTGGATGAGTTTTAATGTCAGCATCAAGTACTACTGAAAAGCTTAATAGTTTAGATCTGCCCCCTTTTGCATTTTTGAAATTTTGTGCAGTTAAATTTCACCTAACTTTTCATACTTCAGTGACGATGACTTAAAAATGACACAATCCAGAGACAATAAATAAAATGCCTTCAAAAGAAGCCCTATTTGTTCTTGGTTATACATTGTGGGTAGCTCAATTATTCTACTTTTCTAATGGTGAGCAGAATTTATGGAGAGACAAAAAAATTGGTGGTGGATAACAAATGTTATGCCTGGCAATCCTCTAGCACCACTTTATAATAATACCATGCTCAGTTAGGGTCACCTTGCTATATAATAAATGTTACATAGATCAAGAAGGTACACAGTAGAATGAACCAGAAAGTAGAACTAGGCATATTTTGGGAAAAGGAGAAACTGAAATGAAATGGGATATGCAAAGCCATGAAGGTAAAAGGAAGGGCAGATGCTTCCAAAGTAACCTAGATATTTCTTGCCTTCTGAATTTATTGACTTAATTCACATAAATTGTTGGTGGCCTATTGTGGTGTATGGCTTTGGCTTTTCTCACAGCCAAATAAGTCACAGATGAGTTATAACCTGACAGCTTTTGCATTTGTTTGACTTCTCCAAGACTGGCAAATATCCAGTGCAAAAGAATTAGTTAATTATAATAGATGGTCTGCGATTTATAGCAAGCAACTGAATATACTGGCTGTGAAGGGATATGTAGAATAAGGATGAGTATTGAGAAAGGAGAGGTGATCTGGACTAAAGGACAGAATTTTGTCTGGTCTTCATTTCAAAGCAAACAGATCAGATCTCCTCCTCCTAGAGAAAGATGTGGATGGAAGCATAATTATCTTTGGGGCTTCATGCTTCACGACAATTTTGGAGCTAGTCTCAGCTCAGATACATACTATAAGACCTATGGAAAGTTATATTTTAGAATAAAATACATTTTAGAAATACACAGTTGAGTGCAAAATGCATTTAGAAATTCATATTCTAAATTTATATTGTAACATAATGCATTTTAAAAATTAGTCTGTAAGTACCGTGTTTCCCCGAAAATAAGACACTGTCTTATATTTATTTTTCCTCAAGAAGACACAGTATGGCTTATTTTCAGGGGATGTCTTATTTTTATTAAGTACGGTACAACAACAATCTACATTTATTCAAATATAGTTAAGTCCAGCCTTCCTTCCTCTGCCTCGATCCCTTGGCAGCCCGTTACCTTGCAGTTCCTCCTTAACGCCACTCGTCTCGACCACCTCCGCCCACCGTCGTGTTTGCAAACAAGCAGGATTCCCTTCCCCTCCCCAAACCTCCTTACTCTAGGCTTCAGCATGGTGGTGTAATCCCTCCCTCGCCCCCTCCAATTGTTGGGAGGATCAGGCGGGCTGGCGCATTGTTTTGGGTCTCCTTTCCTGGATCTGTTTTGGGGCTTTCCCCTCCCCTTCCTTAACCTTCGCTAGATTCAAGAGCACAAAGGGGGGAACGCCGGGGGGGGGATTGTCTTACAAAGTTGTGTAAAGGGGAGGGAAGTGGGAGGGGAGAGGTGGGGTCCGGAGTGTACAGTGGAAAGAGGGGGGGAGTGACTAAAGGAAAGCATCCAAAGGAATTCTATATCCAGGATGGATTCTGCGAGGGAGGCGTTGGAGGGAGGAGAAAAAGAAAGTTTGCAAAACTTGGGAACCTTTGGTTTTTCGCTGCCCCTTCTTCCTCCTGCTGCTTCTACCCTGTCTCCCTCTATGCCTTAGCTTGTAGCACGCACAGAATGACCGGGACCTGACAGGGGGAGCCGACCTTGTTGATGGGGCTGCCCGCACCGGTATGCTGCATAGCCACGCCTATCACTATGTCTTATTTTCGGGGTATGGCTTATATTGCGCAAATGCTTAGAAATCCTGCTACGGCTTATTTTATGGGTATGTCTTATTTTCGGGGAAACACGGTACCTATTCAAATGTCATTTTATTTGGGTATTTTCTTTAAAAAATACAAATTAATGTGCAAATGGGATGGATTTTCCTATGAATTAAGAATGCAGAAGTGAAATGGACAAAAAAGAGACTAGTCTAGCTATCTGTTGTGGGGGAATAGGAGATCAAAGAATGTGAACCTTATTTAACATTCTTGGCAATTCATCTTCCTTTTGGTTTCCTGCACAACCTGGCTTGTCTCGTGTTATGATGCTTCCTGTTTTCTTTTGCGCAAATAAGAAGAGTAGAAGCTGAAAACTGTAAGAATATATATTTGCTCCCCACAATTTTTTTTCCTTGTCTTTGAACAGATTGTGCAAGAGCTCTCTACAGTAAAATAAACCCCAATTCAAATTGGAGCATGCAAACATGGAAGTTGCATTATAGTGGAATGAATTCAGAAAGGAAAATGAATTTAGAAGAAATAATATTGGAAGCAGATTTACTCAAATCTTTTCAAATGACATCTCATATAATTAGGTTAACACTTCTGTTTAAAATGATAAAATACTCTCACCAGTGTTTAGGCTTATTATAATGTCACACAAGCACTGCGGAGCTCCAGTAAACATCAATTATTTCCTTACATCTCTCTCTTTCATGCACAGTTTGGGCCATGCTAATTAGCCTTCTCAAGCTTTGTAAGACAGATGCCAAAAAAATGGATTTTACATTCAGAAATGGCATCCCAAAGCTAATACTGGGTGCCCTGCTAACGTGGCTAGCTGCTACAAGATCTGAATTCTTTTGACAATTCTTATAAAAGCCAAAGTAGACATAGGATATAAAAATTGTTGTTGAGGGGGAATAGAAGAATATTCATTCATTGTTACTGAATTAAATGGCTGACAGAGTGCTGTTAATCTGGAACAGACTTTTCGGAAATATTTTACAGCAGGGTGGTTTCTTTGAGATAATAGCACTCACAGCAGGTTTGGCCTCCAATTATTTTTTTAAAAAAGAAATCTTATTACAAATTACAAATATGAATAAGGCATGTGGCTGTCCTATCATTCGTGCAGATGATAGAAAGTAAAATATTGTTGGATAGCATGTCTCCTTTCAGTTAGGGAACAACAAATAAGAACAATATGTTTCACTTTATTATTTCCTGTAATATAAATAAAATATCCTCATTTAACTTAGTCTTGGCAGCTCAGATTGTCTTTTGCTAGTCACCCATCAGGCAGCCATCTGTAATATCCCATTCCTCTATAATCTAGATCCAAGATGGCCAGGCCATGGTTCCCCAATGTTGTCAGACCGTAACTCTGATCAGACTTAACAACATTACCACTGGAGATAGAGGATAGGAACCACAACTTGCTCACCCAGTGTCATGATTCATACTTGGCTCTGAGTCCTTCCTACCTATATGTACTTGGGCTTTCACATATTTACAGTGGGCAAGGACTGAGACCATCCCCCTACTTTGATGCCTACATATTCATTATGCGTGTCTGCCAAGAAATCGGTTGGTGCGTAGTTATTCCATGCAGATCTTGTGGAGCACCACAGCTACTTTTTCTCAGGTCTCCAACAGCATGAATGTGCGGATAATGAGGTGTGGGGGATAACACAGAGAGAGATTTCAGGGCTGGATGTGGTGGTATGGCCCTGTTGCATCTTATATACATGAAATCAGATATGAAAAGAGCTCTAGCAATGTGACCCATATGCCCTGTTCTGTTTCCTGACAGAGGCATAAATGTTGGAATGTGCTTAGAATATAAATGTTCTGCCACTGCCCTCCACTGCTGTACTCCATGAAAATGGAGAGAACGTTGTAGTATCATTTGGTGATGATGATGATTAGTGATGTTTTGGAAAAATGTCAACTAAACAAACTGGGACCAGTACATAAACTGATGTTTGTTAATGTGTATTTCATTATACTTCTAAATATACACCCTAAATTAGATGCAAGTAGCTTAGATTTGGTATCCTGCCTTGATTGCCACATGGTTGATTCTAAAAATGCTCATCTCCAGTTGTTTTTACAGATTTTAGAAATGCCACCCAGTTGACTTGGTAGGTGATTTCCTAGACATAATGTTTCAAGAGTGAATGACATTCATTCAAATAAATACCTTGCAAAAATTTTAATGGCAGATGGGATGACCTTCTGGAACATTTCAAACAAAATGAGATTGTCCCCAAACAGCAACTGTAGCAACTGTGATGATCAAGCAATCAGATTCAGCCAGATGATATGCTAGAGGGATGAGAACAATGTGGCCCTTCATATATTATGGCAGTCTCATCCAGACTGGCCACAAGCCTTGTAATTTGGTGGGAGTTGTATCAGAAATTTTTGAAAACATCTGTGTGATATACCTCCTGTTCTGGTCTATTTCTCATGAATTTCCAGGACTAGCTATGACCTTTTAACATAGTGCAGGGTGTTTTTTTACCCATGTCCTTTGAGTTTCTGATACAGAAGGGATAAATTCTGATGTCTGTTTCCATTGTCCCACTGATGACATTGAATGGGACTATCACCTTTGTCACAGATGTTTTCCTCTAACCTTTCAACCTGATTACCAGAATGAACATTTTCTCTGCATTGTTCACAGTATGATCTTTTGTTTTTCACTTTTCCGAAATGCTATTGCTGAAGTGGTATAGTGTTCTAGCTCTGTGGCACTATTTGTCTATGATATGTGTGTGTGTGTGTGTGTGTGTGTGTGTGTATCTCTTTTAATGAGCCAAACCAGGAATGTGGATATTGCAGTAGTGACATGGAAGTGAGGTGTTGAGTTCACAGAGGAGGAGGACAGGGAAGGAAAGAAACCCCACCCATACCACAGTTAACCATACCTCAAGAAGGAAGAAGAAGAATGGATACAATCCAGGTATTTCTACAGTATGAATGGATGTGGGAGTAGGACCAACCACTCCAAGGTATGAAATCCAGAAATAGAATCACTTGACATTCATTGAACCTAATGGACCATCTGGAGAAGCTGTTAGTTACCATGTCTTGAAAGACATGACTCCACACATTGCTCTTGTTGTTGAACGTGAAGGTCCTCTGAGGTTAAAGTATATTTAGGGCGTGAATGGATATGGGAGCAGGAACAACCATTATGAGTCATGACATCCAGAAACAGGATAGGCGAACATAAGCTGGAACTATTGGCTCATCTGAAAGAACCTTGACTTGCAACTCTCAGCATTCCTTACCATTGGCAATGTTGGCTAGGGCTTCTGGAACTTGCATTTGAACATCATCTGGTGGGTCCCATGATTCTTACCCCATTCTCTTATTTCCCATCTCTTTTTTCTTGTATTTTTATCTGCATTGCTCACCAGCCACTACAGTTAATATGCAAAATAGAAATGTGCAACAACTACAGAGCTAAAATTATTAAATTGAAAATGTAACAAATGATTACTCAAAGCACAATAGTAGACCTCATCTTAATAGCAGCTGTTAACTTCTTTGCAGATCTTTAATTTCACCAGATTGTCTTGATCTGTGAAGCGAAAACAGGCAGAGATATCACAAGAATACCCTAGGAGAAATCGCAAGAATACCCTGGGAACCATGATGATAATGGAGTAGTTAACTCTGCAAAAAATTGCAACACAGCAATATATGAGCCAACATTTTAACATAGACATCACCACATGTGCATGCATTGTTTTTCTATGGGGTTTTCTTGAAATAGTCATCAAGGTAAACTGCTAGCACATTTGGTGGTGCTCTGGAAAAAGCTCTCCAATGAATTAGAGCTTGATCTTGTTAGTAAGTTAGCCAGTGTTTCCTTGGACCCTTAAACACAATATTTGGGCAGAATATTTCAAAGGGAACACATGTCTTCAAATTACTCTGAGCTCACATGCAAGTACAGTTCCCTGGAACCTGTCCAGCCTATGCCTCATATATTTGGTAACATTCACTTTCCCTTCAACCTGCGGGGTATTGTTCATTGCGAAAGATCATTGGACATGGAGGAGACACATCTGCCATCTGATCTGGAAAAACACCCTTAGATCTTAGGATGAAGAATTTGTTCCACATTAGGTCCTGTTCATTGCTGTTATAGTTAGGACTTCAAAATATAATATTAGCATCGTACTGTCATTTTTCAAAAAATATTATTATAATAAGACTCTGAAAATTTTACTTAAAGACACATAAACTGGCAGCTGATTGGAAATCAGAATACATAAATTGCTGTTCTTGCCTCTCAAGGTTATTTTGCATTCTAAAACAGAAATGGATACTCAGTTCACTGATAAAGAATGATAATATAGTATCAACTGGTCTTGTGGTCTTATGTCCATGTCTGGAAGTCATCTATATGAAAAATTACCAGCAAAATTATTTCAGACCATTTTTTGGTACAAATGATGAGCAGTGTATTCTTTAACTCATGACAACTGGCACTTCAAAAATAACCATTTGACCTAAATCCAATTGTTAGATTCAACTAGAGCAAATCCCTTAAACCACACTTTTATAAGTGTTGGTTCACCACTAATGTAGTGGGTTTGCTCTAGTTGGGAATATTAGGTGGATTCAGAATTGTATTTACTATAAGCATTGTATATACTTCCTTTTTCTCTCTTCTCTCTGTAGCAGTTTTGATGAAGCAACTGTTTCTTTTCTATTGCAAGAAATGATTGTTCAAAGGTGGAATTATTGGCTCTGGAAAAAATTCTAACTATGTGGTCATGTGAAGAGTATATGAGATTTAGTGTGCTGTGAAACTCAAGCAAAACAGAAACAAATAATGCAAAAACATTACCAGTTTACCCCGGGATCTATGGATTACTTCTATTGTATCTCCTATTTGATATTGTTAAAATACTGATGAGCCACTATACAAAAAGCCTTTTGTGACTTAATGCACAAATGTCTAGCAAATCTTGCTTTAAAACCACTGTGGTCTTCCCTGAGGCAATATATATGTGTCTTAAGTCCAATGTTTACTGGCAGTGTATGTCAGAAGAGAAATTGAAAATATGAGCAATGACCTACAAAGAACCCCATCATAGAAAAGACAAGACAACAAATGCAAGCAAACACCACAAAACAGCAGTTCCCAGAAGCCCTGGCATACTGCCCTGACAATTGTTATGATGAATTTCTTTTTTCTAAAATGTATTTAGAATACAGATCGTTGGATGAACTCAGGCCTAACAAAAAGCAAAGGAGAACTCAGAAGACATATTCTTGAAAATTGTTGTTGTGTGCCTTCAAGTCATTTCCACCTTATGGTGTGCCTAAAGCAAACCTATCTTGGGGTTTTCTGGGGCTGAGAGTGTGTGATGCACCCAAGGTCATTCAGTGGGTTTCCATGGCCGAATGAGAAATCGAATCCTGGTCTCCAGAGTCATAGTCCAATGCTCAAATTACTACATCATGCTGGCTCTCACTCTGGAAAATACTGTGAATTACGTTGTTATGAGAAAACTGAAGAATGTTCTGAACCACAGAAAGAGTCAGCACCTCACTTAGGCCAAGTACTTCATTCAGGAAAATACTGTGAAATACCTAGCCTGAGATGCTTACTTTTTCTATGGGTTCAGATATTCCTTTCTTGTAACAATATTATGATTCAGCTACTTGACAGTGCTGGATGTATATGCCGCTGTCCTGTTGTCCTCATGGCAGGCAATGAAAGCTGAGATGTGAGCTTTTAATGGGTGTAGGTTATGCTTCTTTCATCAATGTGATTTTAAACTGCTTTTAAATCCATTGTGTTGTGATATTTTAATTCTTTTTCAACATTCTAACTTTATCTGTACATGTATTTAACCTTACTGTAAGCTTTTATTAAAGAAATAAATACCCAGATTCTCCAAAAAAAAAAAAAAACCATTTTCAGGACTCCAGCACTCCTGGAACGTCCCTTGGGTAATATCCTCTCAATGGGTCCTTACCCTCAAGTTTTATACACTTCCTCTTTCTTTCCATTGCAATTACTGTCCACTTAAATGCCTCTTTCTCTGGGCCCAAAGCATGCCACTTCCCACAAGACAGGGCAAGATATCTAGACATTTTTACTCATTCTCATTCCTGACATCACTTGGTCTCTCAGAGAGGGTATATGAACAAGCAGCAAAAGCAAGGAGTAGGAGAACCAGGATCCTAGGACTGCCAGGTTCATCCCAAGACATTTCCCTTTATGAGCAAGAACAATTAATGGCACCCCATTCAACCCAGTAAAATTACAATTTTGGGCCAATTTTTTGCCACCTAAGAGGGAGGAAGAAGAGGAGGAGGAGGAGGAGGAGGAGGAGGAGGAGGAGGAGGAGGAGGAAAACAACCAATATTCTAGATTAGCCACTTAGCTACATACTGAGCAGCAGCCACTGCAAGCAACTGATATCTGTTCTCTTGTTTATTAGGATGCAGCAGATTGATGTTTCCTCTCCCTTCTCTCCATCAGTCTCTGGCGTGACAGCCAGAAGCAGGATTCATGTGGCAAATCCTCCTCATACTGGGATTTGCTCATGGGAGTTTGGTGGGAATGTCGATCTGCTTCATCCCTACTGATAGGAGAACAGATGCCTGTTGCTCACAGTGGCTGCTGCCCAGTAAGTCAGGACTGGGGGAATTTTACAATGCTTACATATTCCCTACACTACTGAATATGTAGGGATCGGGAATATGAATAAATTATAAATGTGTAATTCTATGTTACATATGCATAACTACGATTGCAAATTCCAGTCAAGATCTACATATCTGTGGTAACCATAACTCATTGTGCTAGATACCTCAACATTTAACAGAGTGTTTTTGGTTGTTGTCCAAATTGCAGCACTCAGTTTCAAGCTGTAATTCCAAAACAGGTGCTTCCTAGAAGGAATCAAAAAGTGTCTATCATAAGCCATCAGAAAATCATGGCAGCTGCTTCAAAATTTGAAAAAGTGGTTTTATTATTATTATTATTATTATTATTATTATTATTATTATTATTATCCAAGATCCAATGGCTTGTTTCAAACTGAAATTCTAATTTGGAATTTGGGTAATTTGGAAGCAAAAAGGGATCCTTCCATAATTCATTTGGACATTGTAATAGGTATTTCAAAATTTTACAATTTTTTTTTGTTGCTATCCAATTTGCGGATGTCTGATGAGTGTGTGTATGTGTGTGTGTGTGGTAGAATTGGTGCTAAATCCAATTGTTAGTCTAAATTAGAATAAACTAAATCAGTGGGACTTTCAGCAAGTACTGACTTAACAAGTCCCAATTCACTCAGTGGATCTATTCTAGTTTGGACTAACTATCAGATTTTAGCCTTATGGCCAAACAGACTTCTGCAGAAGGTCATACCTGAAGTGACATGTAATCTTTAGATAGGCCTGTAGTCATCTGATAAGCAAACAAACAGTGAGCCAGTGCCAAATTCTACAATTTGTTTACTGCTTTTGATAACATGAGAACACCCATAATCTGGCACTAAAGCTATCACGAGTTTCCATGAGATTCTAACTCCAACAGGGTTGCCACTGGGAGACAGAGCAAATTAGTAGCTGCAACTGGTGGGATATTGTGACATCTGCTCTCTTCTTCAGCATTATCTGTTCTCTGTAATTGAAAACATTCCAGATTATCTTTTCCTATTACTGATTAACCAGCAGGTAGCTGACCATTTCAGCAGGAGGCAAACTGATTCCATTTTGCTTCTAATGCTATAAACAGAAAGTGCTTTTCCTTTTGGCTCACAAAGTCACTTTTAGAACAGAAGGGGGGGGGGTGAAACATATCAGCTAAGCTTGCTTATGTAGCCCCATCATATTATGCATTAAATTCAAGAAGAAGAAAAAAGAATTCTCTAACACCAGACAGAAATATCTGTAGCAAAGCTTACGTACAAAAAAATTGTTAGAATTGCTTGCTAACACACCTTGATATTAGGAGAATTTAAAGTGCTATGTTCCCCACCCCCCTTTTGATTGCTTTATTTTGCAGTCTTCACTGTTCATGGCGGCTTGTGAATTATTGCAATCGCTTTATTTAAAATAATAAAGTTGGTTTATCTGGTAAAAGCAGATGTTAATGCTAGATTCAGTAATTATCACATAAAATGGATCCATACATATGTATGACTTTATCAGGTAATAACAGGTACTGAATATTTATCCCTCAAGCCACAATGACTGCACATTACAAATTTATGACTCTTCCACATCTTGCATACAGTTAGCTTTTTCCAACAGTCTCAAATGGACAAATCTCATCTGACTTTACTGGGGGTATAATGGGTACCTTTTTATTACCTTTAGGTTGTATAATCATAAGTAATCATGGAGTTGTGGTGCCCCTAAAAATGTACACTGTGTGTCAGTATGCACTTATCCACAAGCCTGCATCACGCACTGCTAGAGAACTATATTGTGTCAGGAGGTTAATAAACACAAATTAAATCCACTGAACAAAGATGCAGCATTTTCAAGAAGCTTCCTGGGTCACCTTGAGGTGCAGCACTTTAATCATCTCATAAATTTCCTCCAGGATGTTCGTTGGTATGAAAATCCCCCAAACTCAGTGTGAAATCCAAAGCCTCCTCTGCACAATATCTATAGGATTACCTAGTTTTTGCAGAATATTAAGATAGCTCTATGTCAAGAATAAAAAAGCAAACATGTAAAATATTGAAACTAAACTCCAGATTTTCTGAATACCTGTAAATATTAATAGCTTCACATTTTCACATTGGCATAGATAGATAGAAAGGGACTGTTGAGAGGAAGTGCTAGGAAAGCTTCGATTCACACCAAGGTAGGCATGCTGACAGGGAGTTTACTATTAATGTTGAGGTACTTGGCATTGCATGTCATGCCAGCATTTTCCCATATAAATTCTGAAGTAGTGAAATCATATATAAAAATTTTAACATTCAGCGAACAGCACAAAAACACGTATTTTGTCTGAGATTTGTGGTAGAAAGAGAATAAGGTGAGTTTGTGTCCGTTGGGTAAAGGCTAATGGTTTGGAGTGGTTTGGAGGTTTGTGTATTTGTTTTTGCACATTTTCTGTGCCCTGCCTGACAGGAAGTAAATACTGACAGGAACAGTCACTGACTAGTTGGGACAGAGCTAGCAGTCACTAGGTCTTTATGTAACTACATTTTCAGTCTTTGGAGCTCAGTAAACAAGCTAGGGGAGTTTGAGGTGGCGACACAGACTGCTGTAACATTGTCTCTATAAGACCATGGGACATGGATGACAGAACAGCACTGGTTGTCACCTATAGCACCTAACTGAAACCACTTAAACGTATCAATAACGAGCTACATCCAATTGTGGAGAATAATAAGGTCCTTCTCACAGACTTTAAGGAGCAGCCCTTGAGTGGCTTATGCATAGCCTCCCAAACTATGGCCATTTCTGCACTACACTGTTATAGGGCTGTTATTCTGCTTTCAACATCCTGTGGAACCCTGGAGTTTGCAGTTCAGGGAGGGGCATTTAGAATTCTCAGCCAAAGAGCAATTTGGCCTCAGAAAACTACAAACTCCAAAATTCCACAGGAGGTTTAAAGTGGAATAATAGCACTATAATAGCCTAATGCGGAAATGGTCTATGTAGAAATCTTCGTTGTAGAATTTTGAGCATGACTTTGCCTTTCCATGATGGTGGGCTTGCATGCTCCTGTGAGGTAGGAAGTTATGCTGCTGGCAGGTGTGCTGCTGGAAGGGTTACCCAGATAGGCTTTTGCTAAGAAATCAGACTAAATGTGCCAAACAGTTACTAGGCACCAGCAATAGTGGGAGGTGAAATCGACAGAGCATCTGTCAAGGGCAACAGGAGTAGCAACATAGCTAACACTTATTAGCGCAGGATGAGGCATGGTAACCCACTTTGAATGTCTTCTACCATAAAAACCCTATAATGAAACAACCCAAAGTGAAACAAGAGAAAGTGTCAGAAGAAACTCCCAGATCAGATGACACTTGAACTACTGGGATAGAGCAGAGGACAACTACAAGTAGTGTTGTGGCCAATGGTACAACTATTGTACCATTGGCCACAGCACTACTTGTAGTTGTCCTCTGCTATTGACATGTTCAGATGTGAAAGGACAGTCTACAGCTGCACAACTCATATTATAGGAGCATGACTCAGGGAAATATATCAACATTGCAATACCTGGAATAAGTGATCTAAAGTGGACAGGAATGGAACATTCTAAATCAGATAATTACACAGTGTAAATCTGGAAATGAAAATCTAAGAAATGAGGTGGCATTACTGGTGAGGAGAGACGTAGCAAAAGCAGTCAAAAGATATATAGTCAGCCCTCCACATTTGCAGGTATGATTTTCACAGATTTGATTATTTGTGAGTTTCTTCAACCCCAGTTCCCCGACCTCAGGCATTTCTTTTCTGGAGGAAACTTCAGACTGTACAGCCCTTTAAAAACCTGTTTCTGGTCCTCCTCCTCCACCAGCCATTGCCTGGCTAGCTAAAGATGACTCACAGCCTGATTTCTCTGCACTGCACCTCTCCAAGTGTCCCCTCCCACAGCTATAACCAAGGAAGGAGATAGATGACAAAAAGGAAGTATAGGGTCACCATGCCAACCCACCCATCCCCTTTCCTTCTCCTTTCCCTGACCTGGTTTGGATCCTGGGTGTCCATTCTCCCACCATGACATGCCCCACTTCCTACAGAGATGCACATATATTTTGATATTTATATCATGTATTTGATATTTGATATATACAAAGTATTTTTTCCATTTTTTACAATTGTCCTGCAGCCGTGCTTTCGTCCAAGGGTAAAATGCTGTGTCAGAATTTCAAGTAAGCTGTTCATGCAAGGAAGCTCTCAAATATCACTAAGTTGGAGCCCTGGTGGCTCAGTGGTTAAATGCCAGTACTGCAGCCACAATGTTGTGAGTTTGATCCTCCAGGGCTCCAGGTTGACTGAGACTTCCATCCTTCCATAGGTCAGTAAAATGAGCACCCAGCTTGTTGGGAGCAGTAGCTAACACATTATAAACTGCTTAGAGAGTGTTTGGCGCTATAAAGTGGTATAGAAATGCAAATGCTATTGCTATTTATGTATAGAGGAATAGGCCACAATGCCTTAAAACCAGCATGAGGAACTGACCAACAGGTACAGAAAAAAAACTTACCTGAAGTTATTGCTGATCAGAGATGCTCCCAGGTGCTCCATATGAAGCTCCACATACTTTTCCACACATTGATATTGCCTGTTGAATCAGTTGTGGGTAAATGCATCTTCACAATGCCTCATGTTTGTATATAACTTCAGGTTCTCTGTTTGTTATCTAGGATTATGTATTAAGATCCAATAACTATTTAAGTTGCAAACATGTAACCATTCTAAAAGTCCATAAAATTCTCCTCATTGAGTTTTGAAAAGCTTGGCAATTTAAAAGTCTATTTTGTTCTCTGCCATCACTACAGGTAAAGATATTTCTTCTGCAGAGCCAGGACTTAGCTTCTCTTTATCTTCAGTCAGTACATAATTGGTTTGTTTTATCCTAACATATGCCATAAAATGTTCATTTTCTTGTTTTTGTGACAGACACAGCACTTCAAAAGAAAACACACTTTTGTTTTAGGAAATTGTAGATAGCAGCCCACAATGTTGGGTGAGACCAGAGCTCAGAAAAGTTACTTTTTTTGGACTATAATTCCAAGAATCCTTAGCCAGCATTCCTGTTGGTCATGCTGCCTTAGGAAGTCCAGAAGTTCTGGCTGAGACCACTATATTTTCAGTTGAATATGTCTGGTTACATACAAAAGAAATGATAACTTGCATTCAGAATCTAGACTGCATTTCTGTGAGGAATTTTCAAAAGATATCGAAATGCTGTGTAAAACTTGAAACTCCAGACTCAAGTAGCCACTAGTTTTCTGTCTTGTCTGGTTTTATGACAGGCATTCTAACAACATTGTCAATGAATTAAATGACAGGGAAACAGACAAAAAACTGTTTTTCCCTTATATTTCAAATGGTGGAAAAGTTCTTTTAAATTCAAATTGTGTACAAATAGCACCTTTGAATGTGAAAGGACAGCTAAGGTATTAATGCAAGAATTGGACTAGCTGTCTCCCAACCAGAAGGAAACCCATAAATAGCTTGTGCCTTGGAAAAGGTGCTAGAAACAGCAAACCCGAAGCTCAATCATTCTGGAGCATTGTACATTAGGCAGGGTAAATCACCCTTTTCCTAGGAGATCAAGAGGAGTAAGAGATGGATTCATGGTCTGTTGCACTGCTGCCATATAAATTGGCTGAAGGCCTTATGAAGGTCTCAGACATTGTTTGCAGCCAATGTCAGCTGGATGGTGGTGAAAGATGAATGTAAAAGGAGGGGTAGATTTCTATTTTAATAACAGCAATTTCTTTTCATTTTGCATTTTGTTTAATAACTATCAAAAGAAAATTTCTGAATGTGAGTGGTATCTGAATTATGATAACATATTGTATACTCTTGAGAAATTCAGGGAACAGAATATTCAAACTGGGACATAAAAATTAATGCAGATTTGGGTCTCATACTGCAACATTTATGACCAAGGTGACATGATAGATGGTAGACATGGTGGAGTGATCCAGACAAGTGGATGTAGAGAGTAAGATGCAAGATTGCAAGCAGAGCAGATTAAAAATAAAATATGAAATAGGTGTTTCATTTAGTGGAAAGGAAACATATGCTATTTTGTCTGGAAAATTTTGTGCTACATCACTGAAATGGTAAAATTTTAAAATTCAGGACACTGGACACAGAAAAGTAATTAATTTATTAAAACTGGAAATAGATAGGAAGGTTATTCTGGGAGTATTGTTAATCAAGTGATTCAGCAGCCTCCATAGTACATCAAACGAGACCAGAATTAGAGATAAAATATTGGATGGGTTGGTCTAGTGGGAAGTGGCCCAGAACAACTTTGGGAATGGCCATTATACTGGTGTACTTTCTGTTGACACCATGAAAAGCATGTTAACATGATAGCCTTACACCTGTCTTCTCAGAGATAAGCCCAATTCAGTTCAACTGGATTTACAGACCATTTAATGTGCACTGAATTTCAGCCTGCAAACACTGATATAGTGTGTAATATATAGGCATGGTCCATACTGTAACAAGACATTTAGTAATGACCATGCCAACTCCAGAGATAGCCTAGCTCTCATATACTTTAGTATTTCCAACCCAAGTATTCAGTGACTATATCATTCAATGTTTATCATATTTTCATTGTATGCTTTCATGATAACTATATTAAATGGCAAATAAAAACTTTGATTTGGTATTTTTGTATTTCATATGACCAGATATCAAAAAAAAAAATCAGGTTGGCCAATGTATTTAAAAGAAATAGATCAATTTATTTCACTAAAAGCCATCCGAAATGATATCTGTTGATCATGTATATTCATTCCCTTTAATAATCCAAACACTCCCCTTCCGATATCACCTCCTCCAGCACATCATTTTTCATTCTATAGCCCTTCTCCTATCTCTAGATATACTGCAGAGCTAGGAAAGGAAGAGCCTGAAGAACAAATTCAGCAGTCACACAAATTCCACAACAAGTTTGAAGCACTGACATGTTGGTTTCTTTTGAGTTTGAGAATTGTGATATAGGGTAAATCTATCTCAATTCTACAGATTTAAAGGAATTGACTAAATTGTTTTTCTTCCTCTTTGTTAGAAACTAATATTTGATAAATGGAAGATCTAAATGCCATTTTTTTCATAATAATGATCATTTTCTTATTTGACACCATTAATATTGATCCAGAAAAAGGGAAATAACACAAGTGGATGACATTTGCTGGTTTGAACAGCTATGGCAAAATCTTCATTTCATTCATGTACAATTAGGGGGGAAAAAATCAGTGCCCCAATGGCTGCTGTTAGATTCTTTGATGTGAAATAAATGTAGCAAATCAACTTAGTGCTCCAGGGTTTGTATTTTCTTTATTAAAAATGCTGAAGCGCAAGCATTTTAATTATTTCACTGGGAGGTTGCTGGCATTTTCTGAGAATAAAGAGAATGATTTGGAGCACAGATTTCTACGTAGAACTATTTCTTTATTGTTGGGAAATACATGGAGCACCAAATGAATAGCCTAATGTCATATTAAGTTGGCTTCAGTAGTTTAGATAGCTGGTGTGATGATGCACTGGGGTGTAAGAAGTAACGAGCAGTAACGACCAGATCCTTAGTGGATGGTATTGTATGACAATGGAAGAACAGATATTAGGCAAGATAGCTTTCAGTACCTTTGTCCAGCTGCTGAGCCCTTGCACCCCAGCACTCAAGCTTGTATTTGGCACCATTTACTGGATAATTTTGAATTCACATTTTAAATGTCTTATCATGCCTTCAAGCACATAATTTATCATAACCCTGTGAAGTTGTGGGAAATTTAAAAGAAGGCTGCATCAGGGCTGGTATTGGCCCCGTTCTCCCGCTCCTAAATCGGGCCAGCCATTTTAACTTTCCCACATAGCCCTCAGTGTGGCATTATTACTACAAGGCAACATGACACATTTTAAATGATTAGTTTTTCACTCAGAATTGCAGCTCTTGGTATCTTGGGCACGGTGACCTGAGGGGGAAGTGGTCCTCCTTCCCTGAACGTTCTGCCTCCTCTTGACACCCTAGCAACTCTGCTACTGCCGCACTCATCCTGTTCCTCATCTTCCTCACTGTCCTTTGCTCTCTCATTCCTTAAGTCACTTTCCTTTCACCAGTATCCCAGTTAACCAGGGAGCAGTAGGAATAGGAGTAATTTTATTTCTTTATTTTAAAAAATAGTTAGACGACGAGGTGTCCTCTACAGTGAAACAGTTGTCAAGACTCTAGTTATGCAATCTGTCTTCTTTTCCCTAGAATTCCTCAGATACCAGAGGCACTCTGAAGTAATCGAAGTGGCTTGCACATCCGGAGCATGGCCAGTGCTTTCATGAACTGGCCATACTTTTTTTTCTTGGTTGATGGCATCAGCTGCAGATACAAAATGCGCTCATGCCTGTTGCATGCCCTACCATCATGTGCCCCTGTGTATAGCTGTTTTCTGGGGTGCGGGCAAGCTGCAGGCATTCAAAGTTAGTACTCCATAGTTGACCCTCAGAGCACCACATAAACCTGTACCACAGACTTTGGATATAACGCGTCAAAAACAATAATGTTACTGTAGTATATTACTTTGATGGGTAAGACAGACATAAAGAAGGTCCTTTTATTAAGAAAATGTAACGAACAGTAACTTTTTCACTGTAATAGGTAACATTAACTCATTACCCTCAAATGATGTATTTTGGAGTCATTTTGTGGATGGAGAGAATTTGAGGACATTTTTAGAGTTTGGTTTTTTAAAAAATAACTTTACTTCAAAAGTAGCACAGTTTTCATTAGGTAACACCTAAAGAGTTGCTGCTTCCACAAATAATGCCAATGTATTAATATTTAAAAATAATGTGGTAAGGACTTCACTGCCACAAACCGAGTTGATAGTCTTGGACCCACCAATATAGCAGAGGGCCAAAAGACACTGAAGTTCCCCTCTTGCCTGGAATTAACCCTGCTGCAAAGACATCACCACACGGACTCATGGCTGACAGACTGGTAGCACCCAGCACTGTCCAATGGTGTCAGGCCTGTGCCAGTAAAAGCCACTTTTGCCCCCTCAGCAAGCCTACCTTATCCTCCCCTCTCTGATTCCACTGTTACTTTTTCAAATCTCATGGTAGTAAAGATTTTGTCCCCTCCCTTCAGTGATGGATGTTCAGTGCTAGCGGCTTCTTATTTTCCAGTAACCTCCTCCCTAGCAGCCAATGACATTAATTGGCAGCAAAGTAGTATCCCATATATATGAAATGAAACAGACTTGTAATAATGGCTATGCAGTTATTTCCAGAGCAACAAAAAAAAAGGAGAGAGAAAGCTACCCACCACAAAAGCTTTTCCAAGGGGAACAAAAAATGAATTAGAAATAATGTAATGAAATATTTATTATGGGCTCCAATATGTGGGTTTTGCATTTTCCCACATGGGGTTTCTCTGGAAAGGAGAACTGACTGAGCCACAAGTGTTATTGTGTACTTATAAGGTCTCTGGTGAGTACTTTATGCAAAATATTTGATATATTTATGATCCACGAGCGATTTCATTCTATTTGTCAGTGTTGAGTTTGATTGCACTATATTCATGAAACAGGATTGATAAGAAAATAGGACAGACATTTGTCTGTTTCCAATGCTTAGAATTGCAATGCAATAGGAGGTCATAAGCTATTTTAACAAATTACTTAAGTACATCGCATGGAATTAAAGTTACATTTGTAGGCCTGCTGGCATATCTGAATAATTGTCTTTCCCCAAAGAAAAGATGTGATTGAGGAAAAAGTTATACAACAATTCAAATGATACATTCTACTCTATTGGATTTTGGAAAAAAGGAATATTTCAATGTTCACATTATACAGAATGTGTAATACATCCAGTTTTAGTATATAATATACTTAAGATAGTGACAGGGGTCCAGCAGAACCCAGTATCCAATGACATTGGCTCCTGAACCACATCTATCTACCTACTAACCTACCTATCTACCTATCTTCTTCCCTGCCCTGCCCTGCTCTGCCTTTTAAGTTCAGTGCTGAACAGAATGACAGGCCTCAGTAACTGGATTTGCTGGCATTATGTCAGTGTCCAACACATTGCTGATCCTGGAGTTCTAGGCCTGTGTAAATGGATTGGTAGGCACCATATTATTTTCACACAGTTCAGTGCCTGTGACACACACGGTACAAGCGCTGTATGATAGGATATAAAAACAGCACCAGTGTTGGCAAGTAAGTGCCGAGAACTCAGCACTCTAGGGACCCAGTACATCAGCATCTATCTGATAAGCCTGTTTCTCTAAGAAGTAGGGAATGTAATTATTCACTAAGTTTCTTCTCTAAGGTAGCAACAAGTAATTTCAACAATTTTCTCCTTCTGTGATAATGTCTTCAAAACCACACAGTTTTTGAAGGCTATTTGCAATTTGGACTTATTCTGCAGAAGAAGAAGGGGGGGGCACATGGTTACTTTTCCATGCAGCAATTAATATGTCTGCGTTGAAATATTGTTACCATGCTGTACAGCCCCATTCCAAAGTACAGGATAATTGGTGAGAAATATATTTTAATTGGTGAGAAATATCATTTCTAATATAAAAATAATACAGTTATGGCTGGAAGGCACGGGGAAAAGGAGTCTAGTAGGAAGCTGCATGCTAGGACAGGTGACTTCAGCATGGTTAGATCATAAGTTCAAGAAGATTAGACAGGCAGCCCTGGCAGTGATGGGCATGTGATAGTCCTCTCATGACTCAACCTTCAAATACAATAGCAAACAAAACTGCCCCAATGAAGCAACCGATGGTCATTAGCCTATTACCTCTTTCCACAGAAACTCTCCTTTGTTCTCTCATCTGTCCAAGCATTAACAAACTATCATGACTCCCATCAATGCTTTGTCACCTAAAGTTAAGACCATTAGTCAATTCTGGACACCTGTTGCTTGCTCTGCCAGACAGCATTAACACATTTTCCTTCAGGTCAGGAAACAAGGTACTTAAACCCTGGCTTCAAGCCCAACAATTCGTAGTACCTTAGAGGCATGTAGGCACGTCAGTCTGTCCATTGATTCCCAGGTTCTTGTGCTCCCTTAAACTCTTGTTCGAGCCATCTCACATCGTTCTGCTTTTGGAATGGTAATTATGACCTACTTCATCCCAAAATCTCTTGCGATGCGTCCTTCATCTCCTTTCCCTTCACTAGCCTTGTATGGTGCGTGGAACTGCTTGATTGCTCATGTGTGTCTGTGAATCCCCCCAATAAAGGCATTCTTTTGACTCTCAACTGATGTCTCACAGTTAGTACTGGTATACATGGGTCCCATGGTTGCCCCCCCCCTTGCAGACCTCCTTTTGAGCTATAATTTCCCACCTTTCTAAGGAGACACTAGCACTGCTGAAGGACTTCAAGGTCCCCCACCTTTTGGGGTAAAAAGATTACTTTCCTTGTAGAAAAAGCTGTTTACTGTACAAAAAGTGCTGTAATTGAGGATTTATTCTGCGTAAAACTTGCGTGTGGTTGATTTGAATAGGAAACAGATTTACTACACAGGAATTAATATTTCTGTATTCAAATATTATTTTCCATGCAGAAAAAGCTGCTTTCTGCTCAGAAAAGCTTGATTTCTGCTCAAAACAACCATGTGCAAATTTTGTGCAGAATAAATCACAAACTGCTAGGATTCACATCAGCACAGGATTCTTTTTGTCTCAATTTTTCAACACTCAGAAAAACATATTTTTCAACCATTTTTCAATTATTTTCAAATATTCTTCCATCCCTGCTAATGAGATAGGAACCATGCCATAAAAGGAGGTCCAAGGTCTCTCCATTCTGTCGTGGACACATGTGGATACTTTGCTTGAGGCCCCTTCAAATCTTGGAAGTGATATGTCCAACTGGAAAGCAAAATTGAAAGATTATTCACAGCTGTTTGTAAACCTGGCTGTTTTCCCATTTTGCATTAAACTGAAATATAGTGTACATTATGTCAGAGTTTCCAGGGGCCGCGCTGTACTCCATAGACATGGAAAGAACAAACGTGACCCACACAATGCTGCAATAGCTCCAGGCCAGGTAAAAATCCAGCAGAGTCAAAAAGAACAGAGTCCAGGCCAACACATATTACCAAAAACTAACCTAGCATTTATTGCATACAGCATAGTACCTCGACAGGCTCAGGTATTTCTAGCTGCAGCATACTGGTGTCAGAAAGCCAGCATAAACAGAATAAGGAAAAAGTCCGTTAGGCTTCTCTGTGCCCAAGTGTGACACAGAGAGTACATGCAGGCTACAAAAGACACAACAAAGCGGAGGAGAGAGTGAGAAATCTCTCACTGAACTTATAGGTTCTGTGTGGGCAAAGCCTGACCGCTGATCATAACAAGCCAGCAGTCCCACACAGAGGAGAACCAGGTGTTGCTTATCAGTTGTCAGGGTCACACTGTCTTACCAGGCAGTCAAGGCCATGAGGCAGATCAGAGACAAGACAGAAATCACGTAGCTGAGAAACCATGTCTTAGACAGACGACCGGAAGGCCTAGAATCTTAACACATTATTCCACTATCAATGATCACTGAGCAAAAAATATCACTTTATCTGTCCTATATCCTGTATTGTCCTAGCCTAACATGTCAACAGATTTCTGTATTTCAGAGCAATGCTGAGACCTGAAGCCTGAGGACAAGAAATTGTCAACTTAATGCTTTGTTAGCCACCCTCGGAGCCTCTTTGGCTGAAAGGTAGAGTACAAATATGATAGATAGACAGACAGACAGACAGATAAAGCCACTTACATATTTTTCACTTGTCTGCCTTTATGGACCTTTCTGCACTAGACTATGACTATGATAGTGTTACTATTCCATTTTTGACATCCTGTGGAATCCTGGAGTTTACTGAGGCCAAAGAGCTCTCTGGCAGAGATTCTAAAATCCCCTCCCTAAACTGCAAATCCCAAGATTCCATAGGATGTTGAAAATAGAATAATAGTGTTATAACCGAAGCCCCTGTCAGAGCAGCAGCTGTTGGTCCCTGGGGCTCTGGCTGGAGATGAGTCCTGCAGCTCAAGAGCTCCCCCTGCTACCATGGACCAAGCGGGCTCGGATGTTCCTCTGCCTGTTCCTTTAGGGCAACAGGGATCCAGCTGTGATCCCAAGGATGCCCTGGAGCCTGTGTCAATCAGCCCACAAACAAGGCGGAGACTCAAGAGAGCTGAGCAAAGGGAGGCTTCCTTGATTAAGTTCAACAAGCGGTGACTGGCCACACCTGTGTCTGGGCTATATTACTGCCTGCCTGGAAGCTTTCCTTTGCTTGTGGCAAACTTTCCACAAGCTCTCTCCTTGTCTGTTCCTTGCTTCCAGCACCTGGCTCCTGATACCTTGGATTGATCTCTCGGCTCCTGACCCCTGGATTTTGGACTCTGGCTATGGCTTTCACTTGTTGCTCAGGCTTAGGTAAATGGACTGCCTATGAGTAATTGCTTGCTTTGACTCCTCCTGGTGGGACTCTGCTATCTCTCCCTCTCCCTTCTCCGGGCTGGCTTGCCACCTGGGTCTCTGACCTTGACAAATAGCACTAGAGCAGTGTAGTGTGGAATGGCCCTATATTATAATAACAGTTCTAGTAAAACTTGGACAGAAAGAGTACTGGCTATTAGGGCACTTCAAAGTCAACTGAAAACCAGATAAAAAGGAAATATAGACCTAACTTCAATTGCTACTCCCAACTTGAGTAGTCCTATTGAATTACTGGGATTTACATAAGTATTGACCTACTATCCAACAACTATTCTAGTTGGGACTAGTAGCTGGATTTAGGTTATATTTTCCCTAGTTACCAAACATCATGGACTGTCTTTGGATCTCATTATCCAGAACTGCACTGTTTAGACTTGTTCATTTGTTGCTTAAGAAGAAGTAGTAGAAGCACTAAGATTGTCAAACTTCCATGCATCATAAGTGAAGCAACTTATTTCACAAAGCACCATGACAAGGGAATAGATGGAGACAGGAAGTAGTGCCTGAATGTACACCAGCACTTTCTGAAGTGTTAATCCTAGCAGTGTGGAATGGGGTGGTAGAATCTGAACAGATTCCTGAGGCAGAACAATATTTTATTTGGATTGGCATTGCAGAATATTACTCCATCCAGCTTGGCATTGTTTGTTTTAGTGATCAATAGTTTTCCAAGGTTTCAGGTAGAAGCTTCCCCCCTCCGATACCACTGTTCCCTTGTTGATGCCTGAAATTGAGTTTTGTGTATGCAAAAATGTGTGCTTTACCACTGACTTGGGGTCCATGTTCAGTGCATGATATGCTCCCATTCAGAATTTCAGCCAGCCATCTGTGCACTGTCTCAGGAAAACAGCATTTTCAGGATATTCAATGCCACCCACGTTTTCTATCCCCTGCAACCATCCATCGGCATTTTCATGATACCAAACATGTTCAGTCCTTATTAATGCATTTTGTTTTTTCTTCCTTCCTTATTCTCCACTCCCTAAAGATTTCTTGTATCTTTGCAAACTTCATAACTCCCCTGAACTGGATGATATGCCCCTTTTGAACACAAGTGATACCATTTTGGCTGCATAGTGATCTATATATGGCACATGAGTTCTGCCTGTTGCCTCAGTGCCTAATTTTGCCACATATTACTATGGACAAAAAGAATTGCATCACTCCCCATAGATACTGTGGCTGAGATCCCAGATGGGACACATAATTATGATGTCATAGCTATGCTCTGTTTTATACCACAGCCCCACAAAATCCACCTTAAAAGCAAGGCAGCTGTACTGAGTGAAGGAATCTTGCAGTGTTAGAAAGCAGGGTGCTAGAAGACTATGCATCCAGCCCTTTCCTGCCAGTGATCATTGGTGCACCAAGGAGTTGTGATAGGACCCTGCAGGGGTCACTGCTTCTGTTAGTCATCATGGCTCATTCCAGGAGAGGGGTTTCAATAGTCATCCATCAGCACCCTTCTTGTCAGAACTATAGAATTCCTTTGCTGAATATGGCTTCCTGACCTTTAAAGTAGGTGTTAGGGGCCTCAGCTGTCGGGTAGCCCTCCATATTTCAGTTATGGGACATGTAGTAGGAGTTAATTGGCAGCTTGCTTGTAACAACGTATGAGAACCAGAGACCGTTAGATAAACAAAGCTAGGAATGTAGTGATAAGTGCTGCCAGGCTGAAACCAGAACTCCAAGGTCTCTTGCGGATGGGATGAGAAACTCTTTGCTTTTAATGTTTTGGATTTTGCTAATTGCCTTCAGTTCGCTCACTGAAGTCCTGTACTATGTATCACACTCCTAATAAATAGTGCATTTGCACTGTTACATTTGTGTGTGTAAATTCAGTTCCTGACATCAGCAGTCATGGTAAAGGTGCTGTGATTGTAAATGTGAATGCAAAACAGTTATAAGATTCTAAGTCTAGCTTACAACCTTGCAAGTGCCTAACAGTTGATGTCAGCTTTTTCACGGCAACAATGATACTGCCCAATAAGTCTGGTTTTCAATTCTCAGTCATGGTAGATGGAAAGTTTAGGAGTAGTGCCCAACTCCACAGGTGAGTCAAACCTGTCACCCTGATGATGCTTCCACTGTCTGTCTAATAGAAATGCAGTGGAAAACTTTTAGTCCATAGGCCATGTATGGCCCCTTGTGGCCCATGTGGCCTACCCAGCAGCACGTCATAAAGTCCAAGAAGAGAAGGCATATCTTCCTGAAGCGTGGATAATACCCCTTGCTCAGACAACAACCTGCCACTCACAGAAGTGGCCAGAGGGCCCCTATACCCTTAATGATTGTGTAGAAGAGGTAATTTTATCAGATGTTGCTTGTTATTTGATTGCATAACAAGCAACACCAGCTAAGATCACCTCTTCTGCACATACATAAAGGTACAGCTTTCTCCAGTTATCATTCTGTCAATCCTACTTGTCTGTGCTACTCATCTAGTCAACTGAGGCCTCTCTTCCTCCTAGGCCCCTCAGCTCCACAGCCAGACTGAAACAATAGTTCCATCTGGAAAGACAAGGGGACAGCAAAGCAGCTCAGTTGGTAGCCATCTCTGAAGCCATTCAGAACCTTTAAGTAGCAGGTCACAAAAGAGGAGCCTCCTGTTAATCTGTGTGAAGCAGACTGCTAAGGGGTGGGGAGTCACGGAGAAGGAGTTTTTCCACTATCCCTGCACTCACCTCTGCTCACATCATTGGGAAGTGGCTCAAGAGTTATGTATGTGAGTGAACGGCTATAGGTTTACCTACTTTAGCAGGAGGTTCTCAGCAGTATTTCAGGGAAGAAATGTAGCCTTTAAGTCAAAAGTATGTCCCAGCAATTTAATAGTACCAAGTAAAGGCTGATGGAGAGAAGTAGCAGTGCACGTGTGTGTGGGGAATTCTTTTACAGTTCATTAAGTAAATATTTCCTTTCTTCAAGATTCTTCCATTCATTTCCCCCCTCAATTTTAAAAAAGCAAACCTTTATGAAACTTCCCCCTCAGAACTTAGCATGATCACAACAGCTATACAATTTTCTCTGTGTTTAAAAGGTCTTTCTCAGGACCTCTATACTAATACCATATATTGCAAGATATACTCACAATACCTGTAAATCTAGACATCAGGGAGAAATTTGTAGATATAGTGGCTTTTAAAGAAAGCACTGGATAAATATAGCAATTAGTAATATGGCCACAGGTTGGTAAATAAAGGTCTTTAAACCACTTTAGCTGCCCACACACCACTAACCCTTAAATTATGAGCAATAGTAATGTCATTTGTCGACTAGTGTGGGTGAAGACAACAAAGCAAACTACGTGTTTCTGGTGCCCATACTGAGCTAAAGTCACATTTTGATATGTACCTTGATCAGTGCAGCTAATTTACATGCATTAGCTTCTTATAAATCATGGAATTAGTTTCCCATGTTAAAGATCTTTCTTACTTTGGACATTTTCCCTTCCTTTTGGGAAAAAAAAGCCAAGTAATCAAAATTCTGTTTTTGGTTGAACACATATGTGAACAGAAGCTTATAGTATAAAGACTTATTGTGCTCCTGATGTTGATTCTTTATAATTATTAGAGTTTATAATTTGTTGAAACTGAAGGACTTTAGAATCCATGTGTATGTTTTAGTTGTTTTGGCTAGTGGCCTGCTTTGTTTACACTTGCTGCTGTTTCCTCCACTTTTAAAATGTTTAACTTTTGACTCTGCTAAAAAAATATTCAAAAGATATATAACCATTAATTTTCTCTCTCCTACTGATGCTGTATAGCCTTTTAGACCTTCAGCTACCTGACTCTGGAATTATTTCAACTCAATTCCAATCTGTTCTGTTTCTTATTGGAATCAAAAGCTTGGAAAGCTTTCAACAATACCTGATGACTTAAAAACAGAAACTTGGCAAGGAAAATATCTCCCCTTATACCACTCCAATGGAAGGCAGAATGCTGGTGAATACTGTCAGACAGAGCCAAACTTACACTGTGGGTAGTAAAAAAAAGACTATACCACATCCAGGCTACTAGATCTCTGCTTGAGAAAGAAGCCACCAAAACACATGATTCTCATCAATCCAAAAGTTTGTAAGTTGACTTGCTGTCATTTAAACAAAAAATAAAAAACAAAATGCCATATCTACCCTATCAGAGGAAGTGATAGAGGAGGCATGAATTAATGCAGAATGCAGGCCCAAACTAGTTGAAAAGCTTCAGCCCAAACTAGGTGGAGTGAAATGCAGATGAAATGAAACTGTCAAGTAACTATTGTTTTGTTGAAAGATTTTGATTTTGTAGAATATATTTCAGCCTTTTCCTCTGATAACATAGCTCCTCATTGTCCGCCTCAGAGATGGGTCCCCCTAAAAGGATGTCTGGTTCTGCTTTCTGCAGTGTACAGATTTTTGAAACTTGTCAAGATCACTTATCCAGAGCAATTTTGTTGCCATGAAGTTCTTCCATGAGCATGGAGGTACATTGCTTTGTTGTTTTTAATTGCTGTCAAGTTGATTTGGGTTAACTGACAAATGAGAGACTACTAAACCATTCTGTTATAAACAGCTGTCCTCAGATCTATATTACTGTGGATTATTAATTTATTTAGAAGTATTTATGTGCTGCCCTTTAGCCAAGAAGGCTCTGAAAGTGGCTTACAAGATAAGCAGTAGGGCAGTCCCTGTCCTTAAGTAAAATATGACAAAGAAGGAATAAAATAAGAGTGAGAATAATGTGGTCCTCCAGATGTAGAAGGAATACAGTAGGAGTGGGAATAATGTGGTCCTCCAGATGTTCAACTGCAATTCCTAGCATTTCTCAAGAGCTGCAGGAAGTTGCAGTCCAGCCACATTTGGAAAGCTGCATGATTCCTATCTATGGAATAGGGGATGGTTTTATAATGACCAGATGGGTGGAGATGGATTAAGGCAGCCCACTGGAACAGCTGCTGATAGCTGAATGAAGGAAGTCAAAGATATTTTCTTCTACTACTACTTGCTTTCCTCTTACAGGCACCATATGTCCGCATGGTCAGAAAAGACTGAGACAGCTGGTCCTCCTACAGTGAACCAAAGGTCCAGATCTGTATGTGGACTCTTCCTGCTGTCCACCTGCTATTCAATCCAGCAGATGACTGCAGGATGAGAATCCTTGTACAACTGTAGTTAGAAGCTGGAGGGAAAGTTTTCAGCTTCAGCGGGGTCCAGGCATGATAGAGGGGTGTCTAGCAGCCCACATGTTTGTAACCAGGATCTCCATGAGTAAAAGTGTTGCTTTGTGAAGGCAGATGGAGCACCAAGGCTTTATCCTCAAGCACAGGACAAAAGAGTTTGGTGTTGTCCACTACAGACAGAGTCTGACTTTTGTCTTGCTTCTTCAATGATGTTGGCAGTCCTTTTGGAACTGAATGCTATAAAGGGGAGTTGTCACTAATACTTACCTTGGGATGATTGAAGCATTGTGTCTAGCAGTTTGTGATAATGGGCTTTTTCCATTATCCAGGCAACATAGCTGAAGGGAGACAGTTCATTCTCCAGGTAAACAAGGGGTTATTGAGGTGTTGGGTTTAAGTTACATTTATTGAGAGATCAGCATCACGGAAGGACATCAGAGATCATGAGAGACAATTGCCCAATCACCAAGAGTAGATGGAGGAACAAGGTGAGAAGCTTCCAGATGCTTTGGACAAGAAATTATAAAAAGGGCCTCAAGAGATCACAAGGCAAGAGAGACAAAGGAACATCAATGAAAAACAAAGGGCTAGTGTCAGGCTGGGCAAAATGGGTCCAGACTCCTGGCTTCTTCCCACGACACCATCCCAGTATCCAGTAGTAATATGAGTAGAATGGGAATGTTTTAGCAACTGTTAAGTAACACCTGAAGGAAGGTGCCTTCATGAATGGCATATGTTTTGTCATTGTGTTTGCCTGCTTAGAATAAAAAGCTTTTCTTATAAAGATCTTGTGTATCCATGCTTTCTCTCTACATGCCTTGCTGGTTGTGCTCTCAGAGGGTTGGAGAAAAAAGCCTCTGAGTCCAGATATTCCTTCTCCAGTAGCTTCCTACTGAGTTACTGCATGATGGGGATTTAAAATCAGTAGGTGGTGGCAGCTAGATGATCTCCAAGGGCAAAGAGGGGTCCCATCTCCTACTCGAGGGCAGGAGACAGCATTGGGTAAGATAATAACTCCCTCCCCCCTTTCCCTCACATGGTTGTCATGTCTCTTGCTAGAAAATCTGTCAAAAAGAAACTCTTTTTGCAAAGTCTGAAGAAGCACTTGCTTCCTCTGCTTCTGTCATTCATACCTTTTTATTGTTCCCCTCTAGGTAGCAGTGAAGAGTGCTGGAGTGTGGAAGCAGTGGCTCTAATGGCAGGAGGTGCATAAAGAGCACTAATGAGCCAGGACACTTAGCAAGACTGTCATTGTGAATGCTGTGAAGCTTTCGTTCCCTCCATGTAGGTTTTGTGTCATCTTGCTTGCTCATGATTAGCAAAAGGAAAAAGGTACCTGAGAGACACAGCTTAACATTAACAAAAGGAGGTCAGTTCCTGAACATATCTTCAGATGTGTTAGCATTACTATACAAATACTATGCTCAGCCTTAATTAAATTGATCCTGTTGCCTCCAGATAAAGGAGAAGTGAATTATTTATTTGCATTAGACATAGCACTTTGTTTTAATTTATATGGCTTCTAAGTATAATCCACTCCAGCAAAAATTTTGGAAACCTTTACTGACCTTTCAACTGCCTGGAAGCAATGTGGAGATCACCATTACTAAAAGGATGTCATTTGCTCATGCAGTATTACATTTTTCTTTCTTTCTTTCTTTTGTTATGTCATTTTCCATTTCAAATCAATTTTTTTTAAAGTATCAATTTTCCATCTTGCTGATCCTCAAAAATAAAATAAAATAAAATGCCACCCAGAAACCAAATTACTTCTAAAATAAACTAAAACATGCAGGCATCTTAGTCTTGTATATAATCCTACTTCTCTGAAGGTCTTCTAAATGTGTATGATTTCTGAATGCAAAGTACAAATTTTCCCTGGTAAGTCATTTTGCAGTTTTAAGAAATCAGCAAGGAATATTTGCCAATTATTTGCAGGCCTACGGAGTAGCACTTCTAGCTTCATTCTCAATTATTTTCAAAAGAATATAACTGCAAGACACCACAGAACAATTGTCCAAAACAGAGATAAGTGGAATCCCATCTGATAACTACATTTTGGAAGGTCAACATATGGAACCATTATAAGGGATTGTGTTATACAAGCTGTACATACCGAGGGCTTCCTCTTTGAAATGCTATTTATTGTAAATTGCGGTTCTCTCTTAGACAGTGATTTTGGTTGCCATCCTGTTATCCTACTTAAATCTCACTGACTTCAACAGGATTTAAAGGGCATGCTTCTTTGTAGGATTGTAGTCTTTATCATGAGGCTTCTTCTCCCTTTCTCAATCTGAGAAGCCTCTTCCTTTTTCTTAAGGAGTACTGTTACTCATTGGTCTGAGTCAGACAATTACTGGCTGATTACAGTCTTAGTAAAATGGGTGAAGTAGGGTGTGTACCTTGGTCACAATAATTGGTTTGGATCCTAATTCAGCAGTTTGGAAAATGAATGACCTAATTTGGGTGAGATAGATTAAGGGGCTGTAGAACTAAATGTGGGTTTTGGACCCTACTTTTTTGTGCTGAGACATCTCAAGGAATCTTTCTTTTCTGCATCCTATTTTCCCATGCCATCTGAATATTTATGAGGATGGGAATGAAAAAGGGAAACCTAGATATTTGTAAATGATATTTTTGTGTTGAAAAGTCATGTACTTTCCAGATTAGTAAGTCTTATCTTAATTTAGTTATGAATGAATCCCTTCAATTTTCCATTAACTCAACAAAGTGTCAAACTGGCTGTGAAACTCTACTTTTCTACTACTAATTTATACTGCTACTAATTTATACTTCTTTTCTACTACTACTTTTCTTCTATTCTTTACCTTTCATCTCTTGTCTTATCTTTGGTAGACCTTGGAAAGTTACTTTATAAAAGTAATTTGTTTCCACTACTGTTTGAAAAAGGAATTCACTGTCATTACTTTTTACAAGGATGAAAAGTGTATTCACTGCTTTATTTATTGTATTGCTTTTTACTTTTTCTTACTTTTCATTACTTCGAGGAGGCTAATCAGGAATAACAGGCTAGCATAAAACTGGAAACACTTCTATCAAAATGCTTCTAAAAACTAGAAAACCTTACACCAATAAGGCAATTTCTTTCCCAGTCATATTATTTTTGAAGTGGTTTGTGGCCTTACTATAAAAGAAGGTAGTTTGTTCCAGATAAATATGTGATTTAGAATAGTCCTTGACATGACTAAGACTGAATATGCTCTGTGTATTGATACTGTGAAATAAATATTTATGGTACTGATGTGGACTATTTCAAGGATCTTTTCCTTCCATTTCCTAATGTGAAACTGAAGTAAGTGGTTGTCAAGGGATACCTGATTCTCAGTGTAAAATTCAGTGAGCCACTGTCCTTGTTCACTGATCTCTTCCAGTCCACATTTGTCATTTCAATTTGCTGAAGATCTCTTTCTGCACAAGAATGTTCAAAATCCTGAGTAATTAGCAGTACACAATGTTTTGGAATTATGTGTGTTGATTCCTTTGTTTAAGTTTGGTACACTCAATTTTTTATAACCTTGGTTGATAAGGCTGGTGCACTGGGTTGAATACTTTTTCAGAAGCTTCCACTGAAACAAATTTAGCAAAACATGGCATAGTTGAATTTGCTCTGAGCAACCCATCTTTATTCAGAATAAAGACCACTCTTTTCCCAGTTCTTTTTCCCTTGTTGTTATGCTTCATCAAATCCTCCCTGGGACACTAAGAGTTTAGTTACGTTTTTCAGGACTTCTGTATGTCCTGTTGGGAACAAAAATAGAATGCAATTCCCTGTCAAAGTTAAAACAAAATGTTCCGCTAAATGGATCTGCCTTAAGAAAATGGTTCTCTCACATTAAAGATACAAGCTAATATAAGGGGTATGGGCCTATACATGCTCAGTGTATCCCAAAATGTCATGAACTGTACCTTCCCACTTCGGCTCTCACTGAGTTGAGGGGCAAGGGTTGAACAGGGGATTTATCCATCCACATGGATATGATTAGAAATCATTTGACCAAGCACCCTGATTTATCAAAGTTTCCAGCTGTAAGGAAGTCCTGTTCATTGTTCATGCAGACCAAAGTTTCCTTCAGTCTTAACCACTCATGTTGAGGTGACAAAAACCGGGATAGCGCAGATAGTGAACACAAGAACATTGGGGACACAGTGAATGCACATAGCCTGTACCCTGTCACACACTTCTATGTGCCTGTTGAGGCACATCTCCTGAATGGGACTCTTGTCATGTAGTCATATATCAAACAAGATGAAGGCAAGTCAGCAGAGGGATGGAAATGAGTTCATACCCAAAGAAACTCTGCCCAGGAACATGTAGGCTTGGAAGACTTAATGTGCTTCACCCAGACCTCACTCTCAATCTTTGATCATACTATAGTGGCCACAAGAACATTAGTGGTGTCAGCCCAACCAAACCGTGCTCACAACAATGTTGCTTACAGTCCTGCCACACACACAAGTGTCCATCTGATTAAGTAGGCAAAGTCTAGAAAGGCTTATGCTATAATAAAGCTGATTAATCTTTCTGGTGGAAGAACTGTTTGTTTGTTCATTCTTATGCCAGTTCTTGTACCATTCTATCTGCAGACCTGGATTTTTCCCCAAGGGAAAATTCTGATAAGAAGAGGAAATGGAATCTACCGTCCAATGGCACAAACCCATAGCTAATACATACAAGTATGGACTAAGTTCGGCTGGGGGAATCTGACCTAGGATAAACAAGGCAAGAAGGAATAGTGTGGGGACAGATAGGAAAGATGTTTCCTTCTTAGAACCTAAGTAAGTTGAGGGAGGGGGGAAACTGGTGAGAAACAAACTTTCTTTCTTTCCTGCTTTCTATCTCTGAGTTTAGGAAAATTAGAAATGAGATACAGAGAATGTTTATGGGATCAGATAAAGCTAATATTTATGAATATTTCGTATGATTATGAAGATTGTAATATAGAGATAGGATCTTTTAAAATATAAACTTTGGATAAGGAAGGGTAATATATGAAAATAAATAAGCAAACGAACACATGACCCTGTCCTAAGTAAGAGATCAAATAATGTAGGGTTTTTTGACTGTAAGTAGTGCATACATAAATGGGTATATATTCTGCGCATGTGTTTATTGACTAGCTACAAGTCCTAAATACCCTAGAGGTACCTGATCCTGTCCAGTCCTGGAAAATAAGCAAGAGTAGCCCTGGTTAGTATTTGAATGGGAGATTGCCCATGAACACCAGTTGCTGTAGGCTATATTTCAGAGGAAGGAACTGGCAAAACCACTTTTGAGTATTCATTATGACGAACACCCTATGAAATTCATTGCATCACCATAAATCATCTCTATAAATCAATAGGTGATTCAAAAGTGTACATACACACACACACACACACACACAAGTCATGACACCTTCCTCTCTTCCTGTACATAGTGATGAACCAGACTGTCTTTTGGTTTGATTCAGCATGGCTCTTCTTACGTTCTTATAAATGTTAATTATTGAATTATGAGTTGATTCTTATGCATGTTTATTGAGAAGTATGTTCCATGCTGTTCGATGGGGCTCAGTTCTGAGTAGATATATGTAGGCTTGCAATATAAAAAGACTTTTTAATGTTTCCGACAGATTCACTGTCAAAATCAGGATGACCAGTTAGGAAGAATGTTCTACATCATAACAAACAGCTAGTGAAGTATACTTAGGGCCTTGTAAAAACTGTACTAATTAGGGATGAGACAAATCCAGAATTTTCCGAATCTGGATCCAAATCCCTGGAAGGTTCTGAGAATCAAGGAATCTCACGAATCTCAAATCTTTCAAATCCTTTTTTTAAAAAAAGGGTTAAAAAGCAAGAGAAAGAAGGATAATGTTGGGCAAGACACACTCTTTCAGCCTCAGCAAAAGCCTAGGCAAAGGCAAACCTCCCTCTGAAGAAATCTGGCCAGGACAATTGTCATAGTTTTGCCTCAGGATCTCCCCAGATTGACATGAAGGCCCTTTCTACTCAGGGAGGAAAATGTGGATTAATCCCACATTTTCCTGCCTGTGTAAACTGGGCCACATACTACAGTACAGAAATAATCCAAGTCAAAACTGGATTTTCTTTGCATAGGTCCTTATGGCATCCTGAGGTTTGTAGTTTGATGATGCACACTTTGGCAGAGAAGGTTGTGACACCTTGTAAAACTAGAAACTCCAGAATCGTGTGTGAAAGAGCTTTGCAAGGGAGCTATGTAAAGGAATCTTTCAGCTGTCCTTGAAATCTCAAGACTGTACCTTGCAGTCAAGTGCTGAACTTAAATACTAAATGTTCAGTTTAAATATATTAGAATACAACCCCCAGATGTAATTTCTGAAATTGTTAGCAAAGGCCATATTTACTCCAAGGGAAAAACTCACCTACTTGCCATCTCCCCTTGTGTGTATGGTCTCCCAGGTTTTCAGGCATCCCAGTCTCCAACAAACTATTTGGTTGGTGGATTCAAAAGATTTGGTTTGCTTATTTTGGCACAGGGATTCAGATTCACGAATCTCAAATCCTCGCCAACGATTCAAAGATTCGAGGATTTGGTTGGCCCATCCCTAGTGCAGATCACATGTTCTGTATATGCCTAAAATGTACCTTTTTCCCTCCGAAAGACTCATATCCATTTGCAGAACAAGGGGAAAATGTTTATTACATCATTTATAGCAAAATCCCAGCAAATCTGCTGGACAAATTTGTTCAAATAGATTTTCCCCCAATTGCATTCTGCTTCACAAAAGACCGTCTCCTATTAACTTTGCAAATAATCTGATCTTAAATGCATATAAAGTCTAAAAGCTTAAACCATAAGAACCTTCTTTATTTTAGTAGTGTTGGAGGGACGCAATTTGGAGTAATGTGGAGAGTAAACATTTAACCATGTTAACCCATTTGCATTCAGTTGAGATAAGTTATCAAGAGTTCAGTAATTGAATTTCTTTCTAATTTATATAGAGTTTGCCTGCAGGGGACACATTAACCGCTAGGCCTGGGATTACATAAATTTTAAAATGTTCTGATAGAGATCAAATAGCAGCATATCACACACAAACAACATATAATAAGAGAATTTTTACATCTATTTTTTTTTTTTTTGGAATGTTAAAACTGTTTTGCCAGATGTACATCTAACCCACAAATTAAAGGCTCCTAAATTGGCTGCTATTTAGCAGCAATTGCTATTTAGGAGCAAATACAAAATAGCAAACATGTTGATACAAGTAGTAGGGTAGTGGAACCAGGGCCCACAGGATGAAAACATCAGGGTATTCGATTAGCAGGAATACTGACATCCTCTACCACCTCATTCAAGGTACTCAGCCACTTCTGAATTTAGCTTCAGTCTTCACAACGTGGGAAGAAATTGATTTTGCTACATTGTTGGGACCTGTCTTTAGTGCATCTCAAAGTAAATTAGGATGATTTGGTCTTATGCGTACAGTAAAGATTCATTTTGTTTTTGTTGTTGAGTTCCTTCAAGTTGTTTCCAACTTATAGCAACCCACAGGCAAATTTATCATGAGGTCTTCTTGGCAAGGTATGTTCAGAGGGAGGTTTGTCATCGTTTCCGTGGCTTAAGAGGGATTCTAATCTTGGTCTCCCAAAGTCCTAGTCCAGCACTCCATAGTGTCACCAGGGCCCTTTCTGCAGGACAATGCTCTCACACATTGCCCTGTCACAATCCCAGCAGCACTTCTGCCAAGATGGGAACATGTCTCCAGTGTTCTCTTTGCAAGTGACCAGCTGCCTGTGGAAGGGAGTGTGAGGGACACGCCTCTTTATTCTGCACTGCAGCCAGCCTTATTCCCATGCTGCAGTGAGGAAGGAAGCGTGTGATCGCACTTCCAGCCCTTCTGCATGGCTGGCTGCAACAGAAAGTTTGTGTGATTGGGGGATTGCAGGGATATACCCTGCAATCATGCCAGCTGGCTACATGAGAAGGGCGGGACAGCAACAACATCATGCAGAAGCGTTGTCGTGGTCCCAGCCTCTTAAGTCCCAATGTCGAGATGCCGCCCTTCTGTGGAAAGGACATATGTCGGCATGAAGTGGTGTGTTTGTTTGGCTAACAGACCTCCTTTTCTGAAAGAAAAAAAAAAGATAAGCAACTCAATTTCTCTGTCCTAAAAATACTATCACTATTATTTATCCCTGAAAACAAAGAAAAGTGTTGTGAAGCTGTCAGACTGAAAACAAACTCTGAAAACAAACTCCCTACAAAATAGCTGTTTTCATTTATCTGACCTAACGTTCAATTCTGGGACAATTTAATATTCCAATAACAAAACATTCTCTGCAGGGGGAAAGGTACCCAAATGAAGGGCCATTCTTTCTGTAGCCACTGTTCAGACCATGTCATTTGTACACTGCAGTGGTCCTTGCTGTTTATTCTGTCTAATGATGCAAATAGATGTTTGATTTATTAAAAGTTCTACACTGGTGGGAAAAAAAATCTCCTACCACATTTCTGTCAGCATGGAAATACTATTCAACCAGTATTGACACCACAGTGTAACCAGGCTGGGTTTCTTGTGGTTTACTGAGTTGTTTGTCTCCCTTTGAAAAGTATGATATCTTAGCACTAAAATACCACTATGCTTTTATACCTTATTTTCCATGATTACTTGGCCTATACTACTGAAGTGACCATTTTCCTCTGAATTCAACATTTCCAGGTACCAGGTTGGATGCCTCTTCTATGCTGCAGTGCATTTCAGTATGATCTTGTCTATCTACAATCTAGTAGTATAGTATATAGTACTAGAGTGGATAGTGCTACCTCTACAGCACTTTTGCACTGTGACATATAGATAGATACAGATATAGATCTTAAAGAAACCTAAACATAAACAAACAATGTAACATTCACTGTAAATTTGCATACACTTAACTACACTTAACTATTGTACCCCACCTTCCTGAGCCTTGGGGAGAGGCAGGTAAGAAATAAAAACTGTTGTTGTTGTTGTTATTGCCACTAGTGCACAGCAGAGGTGCTGTGAGACCCTGCTAGTAAATTGTAAAGATGCATAACAGGACACCAGCAAACTTGTGCAATGCATTTTGGGATCAATGCAGTTCACATTTAGTCTCAGTGTGCAATGGGCACCAATGCGCACGGGCACTCTTGCTGGTGTGTATGTGCATTTGTGATGATGATGATTTCTTACTATTTCTTAGGCCCTTTCTGCACCTTACCTTGTTCCAGCACTGGAGTGCGGGGATCGTGCGAGCAGCCTCTGCCGAAAGACTCTCCCTTCCCTGCTGCTTCAGCTCTGCATGAGCTGCCTACTCACAGAAGAGCCCTGCCTCTTCCTTCCGCAGTGCAGCCTGGGACCTTCCCAGGTTGCACTGGGGCAGGAAGCGTGACCGGCCCGGTTCTAGAGGCTCCGCACACCAGATAAGTGCATGTGGGGCCCGGAAGCAACGCACGATCATGCACCATTTTCAGCTTCTAGCCAAAAATGAAAAGGCGTGCGATCGGCCCCTGCTGGCCCCTGGAGCGTCACGCAATTGTGAGTGCGTTGTGCAGATCGCTCCTTGCAATCACACAATGCTCCAGGCCCTCTTTTGCATGGCAAATGCGGTGCAAAAAGGGCCTTAGCCATCTCTTGAGTATGGATTGAGGCAAGGAGCAACATACACCCAGATAATGCAGTTAAAAGTATGAACACCCATTAAAAAATACATGATCAGTTAAAACAGCAGTGACATCAGTTAAAAAGTATACATATTTTTAAAGAACAAATTCATAATTTTAAAATTTTAAATAACTTTAAAAATTTACACAAAATGCACATAGTTGGAGATGAAAGGGTGACCATAAGGTCAGAGTGAGTTTAGATGCAGAAAGTGTTCAAAGTGACAATTTTAATAGCAATGTCGATAGAGACTAGCAAAGCTCTCTGTGATATGCTAGCTTAAGAATGCACAGTTTTACATGTTCCCCTTGCATCTTCTTGGTGGCTTCCAAACTAGTCCAAGTTAAATTTTCTAATTACCAAATCAATGCTGAATAATGTAATCATTACATGACCAATAGCCATTGTGCAACACTGACTATCTGTGTTGATACCAGGATAAAATAAGGGTGACAGAACACTTTCTCAGTGTAAAGGAAAACTTGGTAAAGTTATTTTTTGGACTACAACTCCCAGAACTGTGAACATAGGCTAAGGAATTCTGGGAAGTGTAGCTCCAAAAAGTCTAATCTAATGTTCTTTTTGATCATGCAAACATGTTCTCATAACTTTACTGCAGTAAGACCACTATATAAGACCTTTCTGGAAAACTTAAGCAAAACCTGAACATGTAAATTATAAAAACCTCTGGCTTAATGTGAGTGCTGTTTGCACAGGAATATATTGATATGGAAGCTACATGGCAGATATAGAATCAATTTGCATAATCTAAAAATCTGCATAATCAGTTTTTGAACACTAGCAAACTGTCAGTTTTATAGAAGGACATTGAGGATCTTATTGAATATGCATATATGTCTTCTAAAAGTCTTCTTTTCTGCTATTATTTCTGAATTATTCTGAAGAAGCGTGAGATCAACTTATAAATGGGCCTTTGTATTGACAGTTTCAATTATTTATGGGGAACACACTGTATAATGTCATTTCTGGAACCTTTATGCCAGCCATCAACTATATAGCTGCAATGTCATGGTATTTTTAAAAAATGCATAACAAGGCCCCTAGAATCAGAACAATTAAGTAACTCAACTACTTCTTCAAAATTGATATTGATCTGCTGGTTTATGAGTCATTGTAAAAGAATTAGAAGTGAATCAACATTTAATGAATTCTCATTTCTGAGAATGGAATGTTGTTGTTTTCCAGATGCAAGGCTGTCTACCCCTAATTCTTTGCAGTGGGTTAAGTTATTACTGATTTGCTCTTTACATTTTCTCTGGTTATACTAGTCTAGAATGTTCATTCATTTTAATGAATGCATTTGGTCTGGTGATTGATTATATGAACATTATTTAAAAGTATTAGGTTTGGGTGGCTTTGCTTTCCATGTCTCTGAATTACATTCCATTTAAAGTGAATCTACTGCACAGAACATACTATAGAACTTATTCAAATCATCATTTGCTTAATTTGTTTTTCTCTGTTTTCTCAAGACCTGTTTGGTTTTCCAAAATTTATAGGGAATGTCTTGGGATAATGCTTTAACTGACTAAGCTATATGGAGTCAAAAGCAAAAGCCTTTATAATGGTAACTTCACCGTACGATAGTGGACAATGATCCAAGTGGAGATGCCCGTCTGCTGCACAACATAATATTGCATGAACCCCTCCAAACTCCTTATTTTTTCAACCAAGTCTGACACTTCTGTGATAATTCATGTTAGGGTGAGAATTTTGAGCCTTTGGGCTGTGTACAACTCTTTGTGGGGTGGAGGATCCTAAGGCCCAGGCAGTCATCAATATTTTAAACTGCAAGTGTGTGGGGAGCATGGCTCTTTTATGCACAGTAAGGATAAAAATGGCTTTGTGAAGTTACTGTCTGCTGTTTTGGTGTGCTCCCCACTTCAACCCTCTCTCCAAAAAAAGCTAGAAAAGTGACCAGCAGTGATGTGTCATTGCTTGCATTTTGCAGAATGAAGGTCCCTAGAGCACAGCTACATTCACACAATGAGCCAAAAATCCATGAGTGCAGCTTTCCTGGTTCTGAATTCAGCCCCTCATGATGAATGGTAATAGATTAGCAGTATTTCAATGCTCCTTTTTCTTGGGACAGTTTAGAAAATAATGACAAACTGAGTTGGTTTCTTCTCTTTGAAAGGATTTGGAATTGTCAGACCATTTTGTTCTAATCCAAGCTAAAGTCAAGAGAACCCTGAAATATTTCCCATAGAAAGTCCTTTTATTTACACTGTGTGGGAATCAGTGTAGTGGGTCAACCTAACACAGCAAGGAGTTTGATATAAGATACATCAAAAAGTTCACTGTTTGATATTTACTATCTATATGAGACAACTATAAAGGGAGTGTGTAAGTACACTGTAGTTTTCCACTTTTATTTGAGAAAAGACATTTATGTTTGCAACAACTGAAACTGTGCAAGAAGTCTGCCCAGAGTTGCAGGATATGGTCATGTTGAGCTAATAGAGAATGCTCCATGGAGATGTAATAAAATATTGGAGAAACACTAATTACTATATGTGCAGCACTTGAAGGAAAACCTGCTGAACTTATTCTGAGAAAGCTGAGAAGAAAATATTCAAATAGAAAGAGTAGAAGTGAGTGCTGTGCAGAAATGGATGGTTAATCAAATGTTGTAGTTGTGGTGTGCCTTCAAGTCATTTTCTTTAAATTTCCATTTTTCATCTCAAACGTTTTCAAATGACTATCAACTTGAATTAATTTTACTTAAAAAAAATAGTATATTACTCTTGGATGGCTCTACAACACAAACATTGTTGTAGAATTTCCAAGGCAGTAATTTGGGATGTTTTCCATATAAAATAAAGCATGCTACATGCACGAATAAGAATGCAACTGAGCAACTCCTCAGGCTCACAGGCATCCTTCTCTTCTTTCCTCCCATATGGACCTGAGACAGATTTGTGCAGCACTTAGTTTCATTTTCAAAGAAGTTCACTTTGTTGTCACATAGAAACCAGACACCATGGTTTATAACAAACTCTGTTTACTTAAACAAGGTGTTTTAAAATAATAATCCAAGGTCTGAAGTTTGGAAACTGATCAGAATTCACTTTAAACTACAATTTGTGATTTGTATAGAAAACCTATTTGGGATTCTCTGAAAACCACACAAGAAGAAGAGAGGACAGTACATAAGCCTGAGGTGTTGTTTAGTTTTATTTGTGCTCATCAATTTGGTACTGAACTACGTATTACTTCAGTATTACTTATAAATTAAGAGTGTTGTTGTTCTGTGCCTTCAAGTAATTTCTGACTTATGGGGATCCTAAAGCAAACCTTACAGGGTTTTCTTGGAAGAATTTGAGCAGAGGGGATTTGCCTTCCTCTGAGACTGAGAGAGAGTAACTTGCCCAAGGTCACCCTTGTCGGAAGATTGATTTACAGCACCTAGCACAAAATCCTCCCAAAAACTGCCGCTCTCTGGAAAAACGTGTCCCAGAGGCAAGCATTAAACATACAGCAGAGTTTCAAAACAGCAACAAGTTTGAGCAGCAGCAGAGTGTGTAACTTACAGCATCAGCTCTGACCCCACTCTACCCACTGGTTAGTAATTCTAACACACAGAGTTGTCACCCAAAAATAGCTGGAGGCTTTTAATCTTCAAGTTCCAACATATACACATCTATACAATCAGGATACGCAGATCCTCAGTCATAGGTTCAGCATCACAGATACATCAGGCAGAGGTTCGCTCAGACAGAGGTTCGGTGTCAGAGAGTCAGAGAATAGTCAGAGAAAGAACCAGTCTGAGCTCCCCTCTTTTATACACACCAGCTAGGGACAATGGCTGATGCAACCCCTTGCCATGATTTCACATTACCATGACTCAGCCTTACTGTCCCCTAGGGATTATATCATGACTTGCCATGTCATTCCCCAGGTGTATCCCACATGCTCATCAAATTTATTTTCAACTGGGGCAAATGTCACAGCTTTTCTATCCAACAACCCTTTGGGTTTCTGTGGCTGAGTGGGGATTTGATTTGAACTCTGATCTCCAGAGACATAGTCCAGTGTTCAAACCACTACACCATGCTGGCGCTCCACAAAACAGGGTATGATTGGTTTATTCCATGCATAGCTTTCCCTTTTTTAAGATCATGGATTTCATCTGTAATCTAAAAGCCAGCATAGAAGGAATGATGTTAGTCTCTCTAGGGAGGCCATAAAGTAAGCATCAGTACTAAAAAGTCCACTTCTGGTAGGCATCTGGCTGATTTCAGACATTGTAAGAATAGAGTTTCTCAATGAACTGAGTTTCAACTAAACTGTGTGGAATATTTTAGAATATTATACTATGTCCTACACAATAGAAAGGAATATATTAATTTTAAATAGATATTATTGTATCCTTTCATGGCTTGCTGAAAGACATTTGGGGCATCACTAACTTGTCACAGGTACACAGAAACAGTTTCAATACCGTCTGCAACTATACTGAGTTCTTCAGCACTGCTGAAATGCAACAAGGCTTAAGGATTATCATTACGGTGTAAAAATGTGTGTTGCAGCCTGTGAGTCACTGTATAAGCAAATTACAGTTTTTAAAAACTAAGAGATTTCCCTTGACAGGCTAAACCAATATTATAGCCATGCCAAGCAGAAAATAATGCATTATTAAGCATTTGCTGGAGAAATTGGAAGCACAGGGTAGGTCTGACTCATAAAGGCCATTCTCAGTAGACTAGGTTTTACTACCTTTGTTCTTATCTCATGGAGGATGTCTAATATTTATGGCCTGGACCGTTCTTAGAATATGTGATGAAAGTAACGCAATGGAGTTTGAAGAAAATGACAGAATCATATATTTTATATTTTGATTGCCTCCTCACTGCAAAAATCCAGAAGCTTCATAAATTATGAATTCTTATTCAGCTAGTAGGTATTAAAGAGGCTGTTGAAAATATGGCCAAAGAGCCACTGCATATCCATCCATATTTGTTAATGATTTAAAAAGATATTTCTGTTGAATGTTGGAGGAAAAACTAGGCTACTTTGATCCTTATATCTGGCATATATCTTACAGAATTTGAATCAGTTACATAAACTGCATTGCTAAAGCAAGCGTTGGCAAATCTTGGGACAAGTGGAAACCGTTCATTTGATCAGACCATGGAAATGTGATTTTTTTAAAAAAGGAGAAAGGGAGGGAGAGGGAGAGGGGGAGAGAGGGAGATGGAGAGAGACTGACAGCCAGCATGGCCAATGACACTGAAAAAGACTCTGCTCTGGTTTTGAAAATATTCACGCATCTAAATCCTGGTGTGTATGTGGCAAATGTGCTACAAGTAGCCTAGGCAGCAGTGACACTCCTGAAGAGAATTAGGAAAATCCCCAAGCAAGTTACCTACCATATTGAATAATTTCCATCCAGTCTTCTATATTCCCTCCTTGGTCAAGGTGCTGAAGTGCTTGGTGGGATTTCAGGTCCATGTGTTTTGAGATTATGTGGATTATCTTGATCCATTTCTGTGTGCCTTATAGAACAGAGATTGTTTTGGTAGATGATCTATATTGAGAACTGGATAGTGAAATGTATTTTTGTTGGTTCTTCTGGGCCACTCAACAGCATTTGATATCATCAACAATGGTATCCATCTAAGTTGTCTGTCTGGGATAGGATTTGGTAGCATGGTTTTATGGAGGTTCTTGTTTTCTTGGAGGGTCACATTCAGAAGGTGGTGTTACATATACATAAGGGTTCCATCTTGTCTATCATGCTATTTAACACAGACACATTCACCTTCCAGGAGTTGTTGTTTGGAAGGTCAGTACTAGTGATATGCTGGTGACACCTAAATCTATCCTCTTTCCATTTAAATTGAAGACAATTGTTTCAGCTTTAAATCCATATCTGATATTGGTAAGGGACTGAATGGGGATGAACAAATGGAAGCTTTATTCAGACAAAACAGAGCAGATTTACTTTATAGCAAAAAGGCAAATCAGAGAATAGGCATTCCACCTCTATTGGAAAGGGTTATATTCCCTTGGAAGACTCAAGTTCATAGTCTGGATGCACTCATGATTTAGCCATGCACCTGGATTTGATGACCATTTGCACAGTTAAAGTTAATAAACCAGAAGTTCAGCTTAGTATACTGTTCCTTGAAATATCTGATCTGGCCACAACACAGTATAATAATAATAATAATAAAAATTATTTCTATCCCTCCTCTCCACAAGGATCGAGGCAGCGAACAACATAAAATACATTGAATACATTAAAAGAGATTAAAAACATACCCAATCCTCACCGTCCACCAACCCACCTAAACCAACCCCTTAAAACACAGAACAATTAACAGTCAATCAGTTGACTATTAACAAAAGAAGAAGACAATTGATGGGAGGTGATGGAAATGCTAGTCTTGGAAGGCCTGTCGGAAGAGATCAGTCTTGACCGCTTTTTTAAAGCAGTCCAGACTGGTAATATGCCGGGTCTCCTCCGGCAGGCCATTCCATAACTTGGGAGCGATAGAAGAAAAGGTCCTCTGGGTAACCGCAGCCAACCTAGTTCTAACTGGCTGCAGTAAATTCCTCCCAGAGGACCTTAATGTGCGGGGCGGATTATATGGGAGGAGGCGATCCCGCAGGTAGGCTGGCCCCAAGCCATGAAGGGCTTTAAAGGTAATAACCAACACCTTGTACTGTGCCCGGAAACTAATGGGCAGCCAATGAAGAGGTTTTAAAATTGGTGTTATACGGTCAATTTTAGGTCTACCGGTGACCAACCTGGCTGCCATATTCTGAACTAACTGAAGTTTCCGGACTAAGCACAAGGGTAGCCCTATGTAGAGCGCATTGCAGAAGTCGAGCCGTGAAGTTACCAGCGCATGCACCACTGTTTTTAGGTGCTCCAGCTCCAGAAAGGGGTGCAGCTGGTGTATCAACTGAAGCTGATAGCAGGCACTTCTGGCCGCCGCATCTATTTGAGCTGTCATCTGAAGTGGTGAGTCCAGGAGTACCCCCAAGCTGCGAACACAGTCTTTCAGGGGAAGTGTGACCCCGTCTAGGACTGGCTGACAAATCTCCATGTCTGGGCTAGGGCCCCTAATAGCGAGTACCTCCATCTTATCTGGATTCAGCTTCAGTCTGTTTTTCCTCATCCAGTCCATTACTGCTTCAAGACATTCATTCAGAGGCGAGATGCCACCCTTAGTTGATGCTATTATCCGAGGCATGGAGAGGTATATCTGGGTGTCATCAGCATACTGATAGCACCTTGCTCCATGCCTCCTGATGATCTCTCCCAGCGGTTTCATGTAGATGTTAAATAGCACTGGGGACAGGACAGTGCCCTGAGGGACACCAGATTTAAGCTCCTTTTTCGAGGAACAACTGTCTCCAAGCATCACCATCTGGTATCTACCTGATAGAGAGGACCGGAACCACTTAAGAGCAGTACCCGCGATCCCCAACCGTCTCAGGCATTCCAGAAGGACACCATGGTCTATGGTATTGAAAGCCGCTGAGAGGTCCAAGAGTACTAGCGGGGTCACATTTCCCCTGTTGATACCTAGGCAAAGATCATCCACTAAGGAGACCACGGCAGTCTCGACTCCATATCCTGCCCTGAAGCCAGTTTGAAATGGGTCTAGATAATCTGTTTCATCCAAGACAACTTGGAGCTGAAGACCAACAGCCCTCTCAAAGTACTATGTTTATATAGATATAAATATTACAAAAAAAAAAAAATATTGTATATATAAATACTATTATATAGTACTTTGTATCTTATTTGTATAATGTTTATTGTTGTATATATAGAGATATTTCTGTATACTTATGCATCTTTATTATTAATATAAATAAATAAATAAATAAAAAATGGAAGATGGGAGACTGGTCTATAAGTATTCACATCCAGGGGATCTATGTAGGGCTTTTTTAGGAGCGGCCGTATGCATTAGTGACATCCTATTTGAATTACTACAATTCTCAATTTCAAGTTAGAGCATTCTGAAAAGTGTTCAGAAACTTCAGCTGGTCTACAGTGCTGTAGTCAGACTAATTAACTGGAGCTGAGTTTTAGGGAGCATGTGACTCCCTGGCTACAGATATACCAACTGCTGGTTTGTTTCCAGAAGTAAAAGTGCTGATTACATATACACTTGGGACTAGGTTCTTTGAGAGACCATGCTCTCTGTTGTGAGTCTACTGATGTTTTATAATCTTTGTGGGGAGACACTTCTCTCAGTCCTGTCATTTTGTGGACAGATGAAAGAAGACCTTCTCAGTGGGTGCTTTTGGGTCCTTCCAAGAGAGGCTAAGCCACCTACTCAGTTGTCATTCCACAAGTTAAAAAAAGTTCCTATTTTTATAGACTTCTGACATCTAAGGTGAGCCATTTTTGAGAAAGCATCTAAATCTGTGGATGTTTTGCATTATTTTTATTAGGTTTTTATATCCCACACTTAACATGTCATTTTGTGGTAAAAAGGCAATATTAACAACATCAAATGAAATCAGTACTTTATAAAGTATTTCACAAAATTCAGGCTGGGCTGAGTGAGCTAGCAGGTGAAGAGGCCTATATACATGTATGGCCAGTGGTAGTGATATACATATAAAAATCCTAGGTTCAACCCTTGGCATTTCAGGGAGGAATGGCATCTCATCTCATTCTCATCTCTTGCTGGGAAGAATTCCCAGATGGCTGATATGGGAATCCACATGGATTCTATGTGAACCTCTATGTGGTTCCCCTGCCACCACAACATAGCAGCACATGCTTTCCTCCAAAATGGGTGCAACTCTAGGTGCCCCACTCTCCAGATCCCCTTTTACCAATCCCAATGGGCACTCAAGCCCATTTGCCAACCAACTGGATCTAGATACTATGCCAAATCACCTCAACATTGTGACAATATAGCAAATCCTAACACACAAAGGGGAAAAGGTTGAGGATGAAGTCTTCAAACAGACTGAAGAGGAATAGTGAGAGATAGGCTTATACAGCCCAGCCTCGAACCTACTTCCTTCTGATTCACCCACATTCCAATCACACTATCCTTTATTGGCTGGTTTTCGTGCATTTCCCAAAGCCAGTGAAACCATGAGGGCTTCTGGGAAGAAGAAACTTGTTGCACCAAGAGAAAATGGCACCTGCCAATTCTGTTTCCCACCAGACTGGCAAGAAGTAAGTCCAAGTAAGTCCAGAGCACCATTTTTTCATACCTTCTCATGTAACAGGAAAAATGCTTTGAACAGTGTAATATATTTCAAGAGTTCAAAGATTTCCTGAAAAGTATTTAAAGTCTGTTTCTTTGTTAGTCTGTGTTATTGGCTTTTGCCAGAGAGTTGACATGAAGTCTTTTCAAATGCCAGCAGAAAGCAGGGTTGCAGTAACATTATATTAAAAAGTAGATATAAATTGATTAGTGTTCCCCATTGTAATGGAATTGTCAAACAACTAAACCATCTATCTCAGCATCAGGACTGGCATTGATCTGGTTATTGCTCAGGAGGATATGTGTGGATGTTTGGCTTTAATCAGACAGTCATTTCTGATGACTTGATATTAAACAGCAAAGCAGTCACTCAGAGAGATTTTCTACTTTTTTGTTTAAAGGTTTCCCGGATGCACAAGAGACACATTATTCTTACAGCAGAATGAAAAACCAGCCAATTTGCACAAGAGGAAGAATCTATTAACCAAGCCTGCAAATTACAGGGGGGAGGGAGTATTACTGGAGTGGGCTGAGTGTAGAAAAAGTTCCTTTGCTGCCTGCCATCAGCATTGTGTCATAGCAGGCCTACACTTCACAACCAAATAATGGCATCTCAAAATTCAGAAACCTGGGTATATATGGCATTAAAGAAAGATCAGCATCTGCTTTCTAAAATGGAGTCCAGTTTCACAATGTTTCGTGAAGCTTGCTCCAAGGATCACCAGGTTTCCTATTTAATTATATAGTGAAAAAAATTCTACACTATCCTTCATCATCAGTTTATAAATTCTGAATGGAATAATAAGAATAAGAATAAGAATAAGAATAAGAATGTAAAACTCAATCATCAGGGGCAGCAGTTAATAGCAGCATGGGATGGAAGGAGGCATCAGATTTAATGCCTTTATGGCTGTGATCCTGAACATACTTAGCACAATGGGACTGCCTAAGACTTTACTGCAACATTTAAAAGCCTGGAAGAATAAAATGAAATCTCCTTGGCACAAAATCATACCAGCAGATACTCTAAGAAGGTCTCCTACTGTGACAGTCCCAGGGATGTATGACAAAATACCCCAGAATTTGAGTGTGGACTTGTTTTTGCCTCTTTAATTTAAGGCCAACAGTAAGGAATGGTGCTTCTCCTCAACAAAGATATTTTTTCATTTTGGAATCTCCCCTTTATACCCTTTGACCAGGCTGTCTCCTAAACCATATCCAAAACCAACCCACAATGCCTCTGTGGGTCAGCTGATACGCAGACAGGAGTACCTCTGCAGGTCAGACATGTGATGCTTCTACAGGTCAACTGACCACTTAGTTAATGCTGGTAAACATGTGTTGGCAATGTACACATACAGCATAATACTTCTAACAGATTTTAATTATGCGTGATGTAAATTATACATGATGTAAACCACATGGGCTTTTTAACGTACACTCATTCCCTGTTGGTCACGTCACACTGCGCTAGTTTGCCACTGTCTCATGCCTAATCAGGATCGCTACAGACTCTATAGTTTCTATATCTTATTTCCTTATTTGGGATTCAAAGAATCAACTAATTAACGGGCAATTTTTTTTTGCACCAAATCAACCAATGAATGACACAACTTATTGTTACTTTCTAAATTATAAGTGGCTTTTCTGAATTGTTAGTTGGATCTTAAATACCAGTGATCCCCATACATAAATGCTGTACTGATCCAAATAAACATACATTTGGAGCTGGTTTTTCCAGTTACAAGAACCTGACAAGAATGGCAAAATGGGAATATTAATTTCAGATAAATATTGATATATAGTGCCATCTCATGCTATCTTTTTGTTCTGGGTCTTAAAGAGGAGGCAGTTGGCATTTAGTGAGTATAAGCAAGACAAACGGAAAATGACAAATATCATGCTTCTAGCATGAGTATTCCAGGCTTAATATCTGATTTTTTAACACATAAAGCATAGGTCACTTAAACTCCTGGAGAAATGAATGTGTCAAGTGCTTTGGGCCTTCATAACATATCCCAGTAGAAAAAACACTCACATCTGTCAGCATGACTGTCCATAAGCCCCTATTCATATGCCTTGTTAGAACTCACTGACACATCATTTCTCATACTCTGGAGGTTTAGCACAGGTAACAGAGTACAAAAGAATGCACCTTTTGTCAGTGTATTTAGACAAAATGCTGTAAACTTTGTTAGGCACACTAGCAAGAAATAAAAAACTTTTTGTTCAGAAAAATACTCTTGGAAACAAGTACAATCTGTAAAAGTGACTGAGATTGAGGAGGAGGAGAAGGAAGAGGGAGAGTTGTAAAAATTTGGAAAACTTAATTCAAAACTGACCATGTTTATTGGAGGATTCTGGGATTTGTTGCCAAGAAAGTAACTTTCCCAAGCTCTATTTAAAATTCTAAAATATTTCCACTTTCTTCTCAAATTGAACAGTTATCTATTGTGTATACACAAATAATATCTTGGTGATTCCTTGGAAAACTAAGATACCACAAGAATATGTCTTAATTATAAACGTTGTAAGAGGGAAAAGAAGAAAGTCAATTTTCTTTATAAAAAACAATAAGCAAATAGAATTATGATGTCAAGCTGCACCTCTCTGGCTTCTATTTCCAAAGTGCTGTTCATGCATTCCCTCTCATGTGATTCCTAGTGCATAAGGAATGAGAGGAGGAGCATTCTAACTAGCTCCACCCCTTCTGTTGCATCATTTTCTTAGGCTATTTCCACACTACACTGTTATAGTGCTGTTATTCCACTATCAACATCCTATGGAATCCTGGGGTTGCAGTTTACGGAGGGGCATTTAGAATTCTCAGCCAGAGAGCTCTTTGGCCTCAGTAAACTGCAAACCCCAGAATTCCATAGGATGTTGAAACTGGAATAACAGCACTGTAACAGTGTAGTGCAGAAATGGCCTCAGATGCCCTCCCCACATTGAGAAGCTATAGTAAGGAGTCCATTGTACTAAACAAAAAGGACACTTTAGACAATTATATTGCCTGTCTACTTGAGACATTCAGACTTCCAGTGTATCAATAGAGAGAAGACTAGTCTGCCCACCAACCGGAATTACATGAAGAAGGGACATATCAACAGGACTTCAATGGTTCTAACATTTATTTTTGTGCAGCCTCTCCTCTAGTTCTGAGACATTAAATTCTCTATCTTGCCCAACCACATTTGTCAAACATAACAGAGTGTTGTTCGTACCATGATTGGAACACTTACTAGATATCTGAGATCTGCTGCATTTTGTACCCATGGTGGATTCCCACTGGCCACTTCTGGAGCATCTGTGTTTGTTTTGCACTTCATTACAAAAACTTTATTCCAACAGCCTTGACACAAGACTTTTTTGTCCAGCAGGAAATTCTTATGCATGTATTGTGAAATGTGACTAAGAAAGTTCTTTGATATTTCCATTAAATGGGCTGATGAAATGCTTATCTTGGTTGCATAATGGCTGTCATCTTCAGATCTTATGCTGCCGAGTTCAGACTCATAATTTTGGAAGGATTACAAATTCATAGAATGTCCATCTTAAGTATCCTTCTGGATGTATTTCTCAGTATTAGGACACAGCAGTGGCTGCTTGAAAATTAACAAGGGCAAATGCAGACAAAATGAAACACCAGATCCCCATGGCACTTAATAGAAGAATTATGTATGTGCTTAACCTGCTCTTTTGAAAACCAGTTAATTGCTCCATGCTATAACATTCAACAACACTGAGGGTCTTTCCACACCTTACCTTTTTTAGGTGCTGGGGTGCAGGAATCGCACAAGCAGCCTCCAGCAAGAGGCTCTCACATCCCCGCTGCTTCAGCTCCGCACAAGCTGCCTGCTCCTGAGCAGGTAGTGCAAGAGCCCCCCCTCTTCCTTCCACAGCACAGCCTGGGAGTTTCCCAGGCTGCTCTGGGGCATGAAGCGTGACCGCCACGGCTCCGGCGGCTTTGCACGCACAGCAAGTGCACACGGGGCCCTGGAGCAATGCACAATTGTGCATCATTTTCGGCAAGAAGCCGAAAATGATATATTGTGTGATTGGTGCCTGCTGGCCCCAGCAGCCTCACACGATTGTGAGGACATCACGTGGACCGGTCCTCACAATTACATGAAGCTCTGGAGGCCCTTTTGCATGAGAAATGGTATGCGAAAAGGGCCTTACTCTGAGCTTTATTTTCATAACAGAGAGTTGTGGTAGGTATATAAGAGGAGGGAAAGGAAAGAAATACAAATATAATAACAAAATAAAAGCCTGAGCATGAGTGGGGTGGGTTGTTAGTCTTAGGTCTATCTGTGGCTATAACTGTCTTGCCCATGCTGTCATAATAAAATAACACAGTAGAGTTTATTTTGTGATTTCCCTACATTAGTTTTGTGGATCTTTAGTTAATGGGATTCTGAAAGAAATGAGTTGGCAACAATGTAGCAATGGCAATATTGATGTGTCTCTCTCAGGGGTGTAGCTATGGGAGGCCAAAATGAGGGCATTGCCCTTTCAAATCAGAATTCTGCCAAGCAAGGAAATTTTCCCTCAGTCCCCTAATTTCCAGCACTGAAGAAAGTGAGACATGACAAACTGAGATCAAAGAAAAATGGAAATAAACATTGAAAACCATTCACAGCTCTTGTATTTGCTGTATTTTCATTCCCTTGGTAACTTTCCCTACTTCTTTCCTTTGGATGCCTAAACTCTATTTCTGAATGCTTCAATGAAGTTTTAAGTTATTGTAATTTTAGAAATTTGGGGACTGAAGAAATATTTCATGACAAGACTAAAATTCTTATGACAGCAATACCTTCATTCTGCCCTCTCTAGTAGTTATATCTCTGGGCCTTCTCCTTGTGTGAAGCCCTTCTACTATATGAGGCCTGGGACAATTGCTTTCTGTCATTCCTTGTAAAAAGCCCTTACTGTAATAATTTTTTTGACAAAAACACAGCCTCTTTGCCCTCCCCACCTTTAAAAAGGATCAGTGTTCATGTACATGTAGACATGGTCCCAATGCCACTTCCACTCATCATGACATAAAACATTGTGTAGATCTAATTATTTAGAAAGAGACACTGTTGTGTAGTGGTTTGAATGTTGGATTACGATCCTGTAGACCATGGTTTGATTTCCCTCTTAGCCATGGAAACCACTGGGTGACCTTGGCATATTGCACACTGTCATCGTCAGAAAAGCCCCTGATAGGGTTGCCTTAAGGTCACCATACATTGGGAATGACTTGAAGGCACAAGACAACAAATTATTTAAATAAGAACTAAGGCAAAAGGTTTGACAGAATGAGGTACTTCTGCATCATATAGGATTGTTTATACCTTTTTCAGACAGTACCAAGAACACACAGTGGGATGTCTTAATGTGGTGAGCAGCCCTATATTTTGTAGGGAAGATGAGCTAACCAATTCATCAGTTGATCAGGTTACTGAGGATTGGTGGGAATACTCTGATTGCGTATGGACAGTGCAAAGCTCTGTTGCTATGGGAAGGAGCCTAGGTGAACCCTGGATTCATGTAGTCTCCTCCTCCTTCTCCTTAGCTGGTATGGCCACAGAGAGATTAAAGTCCTCACTTCCATTTTCCATTTCCGTTACCATATGCTACTATTACATCTGAACTCTAAATTGTGATTAATTCTAAATGTGATTTGTTGAAACAAGCCAGTTTCCCAACCTAGTTGGTTAAAATTAACTAGTTGCTCATAGTCAGATGATTTGACAAACTGAGATCAAACAAAAATGGAAATAAACTTTCCAAATTCTTACTGGTTGTCTCAACAGAAACAGAGGGAGAGAACTTTTCTTTGTTCCCACCACAACAAACCAGAATGTTTTCTCATATCCAAAAAGTCAAGATGTAGATCAGTTTGTCCTAAATTCTCTTACTGTTTGTTGATAGCCTTGAAAACCACATCTGAAATCCATAGTCTCACAGGACTGAACATGAGAAATGTGGTCACAGAGGTTTGGTTTAAAGGGGAAAAAAAAGTAACCCCAAACCTTCAGCCATCAATATCAGTGAATTCCTGTCAGCCACACTTACTTTTGATTCCTGTAAAGTATTTGCTCAGCCTCTTCTGTTCGTTTGCTTGTCATGCTTGTTTTGATATTCAGCTGACAATCTATCCCAAAATGACTGACACCAGCAAATGCCAACGGGTGCCAGTGGTGAAGTGAGAAGACAGCCGATTGTATTACCATTTTAAACGGTCTTGTCTTACTCTGCTGAGTGCTGCAATTTTCTTCTTTCCTTACCTGCCACAGTTGATTAACTTGATCCCACTGTAGTCTTGTGATGGTTCAAGTTGCATGTGGTCCTCCGCTTAGCACAGCAACTCTGTTTTCTCAGATTACTGCAGCAGACTGCTTCATTTTTCTCTCTTTCAATAACTCCTAAGTTAAAGGAGGTCATTGGTGTAATGGACATATGATATTCTTCTGGGCTTAAATCTGATTTTGTTCCTATAGATCATTTGTTATCTGTTTACAGACTAGGAAGATGCCTTGGAGAGTACCTCCTTGGCTACCATGCTGAAACTTTTCCCATTATTTTTCAGCTTCCAAAAGATTTTGCATTGCTGTGCTTTTGTGTGTGTGTGTGCGCGCACGCACACACATGCTCAAAAAGACAGGCCATAATACACAGCTGTTCCTTATCTATCCCATCAGGGCATACAGTATCAAAACAATGCCTACAGCCAAATAGCAAAGGATTCATCCCTCTTTGTATTTATAATTTAGGAAATGGTAGAACAAATTAAAATGGGGTCATGAAAGAAGTAATAGAGGAACAGGCAGCTTAGGTGCACAGCAATTTTTGTTTAGACGTTAGTTGGAAAGATTTGTCTTGAAAATGTAGCATCCTCTTCTTTTCCTCTTTGTTTTTGTTTTTTCCCCTAAATCTGCATATAGGTTTTTGATGGCATTCAAGTATTACCTGTCATGGAATTCAGACAAATAATGTAACTAAGTAATTGATTGCCTGATGTGGACCAAATACTGCACCGAGCAAATATTTAGCTTGGCTTCTTTTTAAGCACTTAGGCAAAAATGTATCATAGAATTGTTTGTGTACTTAAATCCATTGATGTCAGCTGGTTTAAGTGCCCACTTAATTCTGTGGTGGATATATATGGCCAATTGATTTTGTTCCTAAATAAACTTTATTCTAAAGTGTCAGTCAATGCCAATAATATTTCACTGAGCTGTTGCAAAGATGTTTGAAAGAATGGCTATGTTTCTGTATCATAAAATCATGAAAGCTACAAAATAGCTATGTTGAATCAATAGATTAATCAACTAACAGAGTCCTATGCATATGTACTCAGAAATAAGTTCTACTGTGTTAACTGGAGAGTACTTTCAGGTACAGACTTTCTAAAAAAAGAAAGAATGTAAGCTTGGAAAAATGAGAAAATAAACAGAACTAAAACTGATTTGCCTTTTTTTATTTTGATAGCCCTTTTCTGCACCTCTTCTCTCTCTCTTTCTCTCTCTCTCTCTCTCCATATATGTGTGTATATATATATATGTATGTAAAATGTGGCCCAGTAATTGGAACCATGCACAGTATACAGGGTTGGAGTTACTATTTATAATCTTTGAGAATTCTTGGAGACAGGAAATGTCTCCAAATGTTGCCACCTGCAAAAAGAGGACCCAAGTTACTAACACTCAGAAACACTGACTTCAATACCACGAAAAGTTCTAGCACAGTAAATTCATAGCCTATGAGCACTCAGAAAGGAATTATTTGATTGCTAAAGGCTAGCATGACTTCTCCAACACAACTCATGCCAGACTAATCTTATTTCTCTCTTAAAAAAAAAATAAGTTACAAGGTTGGTAGATCAGAGAAGTACTGTTGACGTAGTGTGTCTTGACTTAAGTAAGGCTTTTGACGATGTCTCCCATAATATTCTTGGAGACAAGCTGGTAAAATGTGGGCTAAACAATGCTATTATTGTGTGAGTTTCTAAATGGTTGATGGACTGAACCCAAAGAGTGCTCACCAGTGGTTTTTTATCCTTGAGAAAAGTGATTAGTGTGGTGCCACATGGTACTGTCCTGGACCAAATGCTGTTCAACATTTTATCAATGACTTGAATGGTGGTTACCAAATTTCCAGGTGATACCAAATTAGGGAAGGTAGCTAACACCCGAGAGGACACAACCAAGATTCAAAATGTCCAGATTGGAGAGCTGGGCCAGAACTAACAAAATGCATTTCAACAGAGATAAATGTAAGATACCACATTGAGGTAAGAAAAATGAAATACAGAAATACAGAATTAGTGATACCTGGCTTGATAACAGTACACATGAAAAAGATTTTTATAGACCACAAATTAAACATAAGTCAACAGTGTGATGCAGCAGCCAAAAAGCCAGTGCAGTTCTAGAGTTAGTCAACAGGACTATAGTTTCCAGATCCAGAGATGTAACAGTATATTAAACTGAATATTGTGTCCAGTTCTGGGCACCACAGTTCAAGAAAGATATGGAGAAGTGAGAACATGTTCAGAGGAGCGTAATCAAGATGATAAGACATTTGGAAAACAAGCCCTATGACAAATGGCTTAGGAAGCTGACTATGTTTAATTTGGAGAAGAGAAGATTAAGAGATGATATTACAACCATCTTTTCTCATTTCCTCACTAGACTGTTATAATACTCACTAGACTGTCATAGAATCATAGAGTTGGAAGAGACCCCAGGGGCCATCCAGTCCAACCCCCTGCCATGCAGGAACACCCTCAAAGCACTCCCAACAGATGGCCATCCAGCCTTTGTTTAAAAACCTCCAAAGAAGAAGACTCCACCACACTCCAACGAACCATATTCCACTGCCGGACAGCTCTGACCATCAGGAAGTTCTTCCTGAGGTTCAAGTGGAATCTCCTTTCCTGCAGCTTGAATCCATTCCTCCTTGTCCTAGTCTATGGAGCAGCAGAAAACAAGCCTGTTCCCTCCTCAACATGACATCCCTTCAAGTATTTAAACATGGCTATCCTGTCCCCTCTTAACCTTCCCTTCTGCAGACTAAACATACCAACCTCCCTAAGCTGTTCCTCATAGGGCGTGGCTTCCAGACCCTTCACCATGTTGGTCGTCCTCCTCTGGACACGTTCCAGCTTGTCGATATCCTTCTTGAATTGAAGTGCCCAGAACTGGACACAGTATTCCAAATAAGGCCTAACCAATGCAGAATAGAGTGGTACCATTACCTCCCTCAATCTAGACACCACACTCCTATTGATGCAACCAAGGATCACGTTGGCTTTCTTGGCAGTCGCATCACACTGCTGACTCATGTTCAGCTTGTGATCTACCAAGACTCCTAGATCCCTTTCACACACACTGCTATCCAGCCACGAGTCCCCCATCCTATATTTGTGCATTCCATTTTTTCTGCTTAAGTGTAGGCCTTACATTTCTCTCTGTTGAAATTCATTTTGTTAATTTTGGCCCAGCTCTCCAATCTGTCAAGGTCATTTTGAAATTCGATCCTGTCCTCTGGGGTATTAGGAACCCCTCCCAATTTGGTGTCATCTGCAAATTTGATCAGCATGCCCTCCACTCCATCATCCAAGTCATTGATGAAGATGTTGAATAGCACTGGGGGGCTCTTCCGGCTAAGATGTTGGTGCAGCCGGCAGCCTGAACCGCTGGCTCAGGACTGCCTGCTGCGAATCCAAGGGGAAAACATCTCCCGAGGACCCTTGGGGTCCCCTTAAAAACTCCCCCTTGGCAGGAAGGGGGAGCAGAGCAGTTCACACATCCAGAATCACCCTGGCACCAGTAGAGAAGGAGCAGAGGACCCAGTGTGGAAGGGACGGACGACGGAGCTGATGCTGCGGATTCGCACCCAGATTATCTGACAAGCACCAGCAAAAACCTTTTTAAAATGATGAAGGACATAAATAAATTAACCAGTTGAATCAATGAGTTGGAGAGAGGAAAGATTTTAGCTAGTTTAAAACTGACCTGGCATCCGATAAGGGCAGTTGGACTGGATGGTGGAGCATGGAGGGTTGAGGAGAGATGGCAATGGGAGGGACCTCGAGGCTGTAATGGTGGATGCAGCTTGGATCTGATGAGTGGAGCAGAGAAACGTGTTCCCCCCAGGAGTTGGTGCCTTTGAGCTTTCCCCTTTTCTTTTTTTTTTCTGAACAAGCACACTTCTGGATGGTAAAAACTTGGAGGGAAGCTGTATGTTGGTTGAAACTAACTTCGAAGAATTTATTTTTTTCCTGGGTGCTCGTCTTACTGTTCTGGACAACTGTGGGAAAGGGGGAAGTGGGAGGAGGCAAAGAGTCAGAGAATTAGAGATGGAAAGGGGAGGGAAACATGGTGACGGCACTGGTTTTTCCCCTGGGAAGACGGGAAGATTTCCGCTCATCCTTGCCAAGGAAATATAAAGTCTGTTGAGAGATCCTCTTTTTCGCAATATTTTATGGAACTATTCCGGAGCAGCCTCGTCAAGACAGGTGAAGAAAAAAGTGACCTGAAGAACTGTAAGTGAACTGATAGCAGTATTATGTGTTTAAATGATGGATTATAAATGGCTGAGTCTTATATCTTTTTATTTTCTGAATGAATTTCAAATTGGATTAAAACAGACACATAGAAAATAAGGACAAAATAATAGTTTTAAGAACTTGTATACCGAAGGTACTATAACTTTGGAGTGTGGACTGAACTGATTAATTGGCTGTTTGGCTCTTGATTTTCAATATGGATTAGCCTCAGGAAGAGAGATTTGTGAGGAAAGGTTGGACATGACCTGTAGTCCAAATAAAATATGTGTGATGCACATTGAGGTTTGCACTTGGGGATGACAGTGAATGATGTAATCCCATGTCAATCTTGCTGAGACGTTGTAACATGTAACCAGGGCAGAGGGTTGCAACAGACATGGGAACATGCAACATTGGCTAGAGTTGCATCAGCAAGGTATGTATATAAGGGGCTGAGTCCTAGCCAAGTCCCTGCTCGATTGTCTGATGGTGCAGCCAGAGGCTATGTCGGATGCATGCTGTGGAATGCTGAAACTCCGTTGGAGTACTGTAAATATGTGTGTGTCGTAACTGAAGAGTAAAAGCCTCCTGGAGTTGGAAGATAATATTGTGTGGACATATTTTTGTGGCTTCAGTGCAATGCTGCTAGTGTTTATACTCTGCTGGGCATGCTTCTAAGCTGTGTGTATAGTGCTTTGCTATATGGTGGTTTTTGACACACTTGACTCTGGTACAGCCTTTTACCCAGAGCTCAGTGCAGGAAGGAAGTGCTAACGCGGTTTTTGCGTAGCTCCCATCATCCACCAATCCCTCCACAAGATTAAGACACAAAAAGGGAAGCTATTGACTTAGATGGTGGTTTGAAACAGAATATAGAAAGTGGAAATAAGAAGTATAAATAAATTTATATAAACTTTTATTAATAACTGTTAACTGTTAATGAAATAATCTCCCCCTCTCTTCAGTTGATTAATGAGATGAAATGGAAAAGCATATGAATTGAAGTTATATGAATTAATTGATAGACATGTTTTAAAAATTGTAAAATAGTAAATTTTTTCTTTTGAATTCTTTTAGTGTATTAAGTGATAAATGTAATAGATTGATAGAAATCTAAGACTTTATATTATAATCAATATAATAACTAGTTTTTTTTTTAAGAATAAGTTGTTTGTATGCTATTAAGATTTAGAGATTTAATTTCTCTGACTTTGGGATAATATCCTAGAAGGGAGTATTGAGCCAAGGTATGGCCACAGGTCAAAAGAATACAACACAGAGACAAATTCAATCACAAGTTTTGGAAAGAAGAGAATCTATATGCTCCAAAACAATGGAGATAAACAAGTTATTAGAATTCCAGAAGATGAGAACTGAAATGATGGAAGAATTAAAAGCAACGAGAACAGAGATAAGGACAACAAGAACAGAAATAAAACAAGATTTGAAAAAGGAAGTAGAAAACCTGAACCAGAGTTTGCAGAAACTTACTACAGATCTATCAACAATAGATCAAAAAGTGGAAGATATTCGGGGGGAAAAGCCAAAAACTGGAAAGCCAAGTGGAGCAGCTGAAGAAAGAACAACAAAAAGATAAAGAAACTATAATGAGATTGGAAACTCATCAACGAAGCAGATGTTTGATATTAAGGGGACTTGCTGGACAAAAAGAGGAAAATCTACATCAAAGAATAACAGATATTTTGGCACCATATATAGGTCAAAGAAGAGCGAGATTTGAACATGAAATAGATAAGGTTTTCAGAATTGAATCGGTAGTGGCAAAGTGAAGAGACTTACCTCAAGACATTATGGTTTACTTTACCAGGGAAAAGCTTTGGGATTTAACCATTGAGCAAAATTATAAAGAAAAATTAATAGTGGATGAGAATGAAATCAAAAATTTTAAGGATATACCACCAAGTGTGATGAGGAGTAGAAGAGAGTATGCATTCCTGGTAAGGATTCTCCAATCTCGGGAAATAAGATATAGATGGGAGATACCAGAAGGGTTTTCCTTTTTCTTTGAAGGCAGAAGAATGAAGATAAGCTCCGTTCAACAAGCAATGGAATTCCAAGAAAATTATCTGAAAACTGGACTTAAAACAGCAAGAACTGAAAATAAGAAATCAGAAAAAACAGTGGAATCCACACACATGGGAGTGGCAGCAGCAGATGAATTTAGTCCAATGTCTGAAGAAGAGTCAGGGAATGGAAAGGAGTTTTGAATTGGATAAAGATATAAATGCATAAGAAATGGAAAGTGAAACTGTTTTTCTCTTTTGTCAAAGGAAATGTAACTGTTCTTCCCTTTGTAAATGGAAACAAAGCAGATTCAACTGGGGAAATATAAGCATGGAAGTGGGGGGGAGTGAGGTACATATGTCAACAGTGTATATCCATTCTATTTTTTTTTATTAAATCTTTAATAAAAAAACATTTAAAAAAAAAAAAGAATAGCACTGGGCCCAGGACAGAATCTGTGCCACCCCACTAGCCACTTGTCTCCAAGATGAAAAGCAGCCATTGGTGAGCACCCTTTGGGTTCAGTTGGTCAACTAATTACAAATCGACCTAACAGTAGCCCTGTCCACCCTTCATTTTACTAGCTTCTTTGCAAGAATGTCATGGGGAACTTTGTCAAAGGCCTTACTGAAGTCAGCATATGCCACGTCTACAGCATTCCCTTCCACTTTCAATTCCTTTTGGAATCCTGGGGTTTGGAGTTGAGGGAGGGTCCTTTGAGGGCCTGGAGCCATTTTATTTTCTCCTCTCCCTCTTCTCCATTGGACTGTATATTTGATTTTCAATACATATCGAAAACTACTTTTATATGTTTTACAAAGGTGAGTAAGTTTTCTTCTTTCTCTGCTTCTTTCTCTGCTCTGCCGAAGTGAGCTAGACCCTGTGGGTTGGTGTGATTTGTTGTTGTTCAGTTTCTGCCTTGCTAATTTGATTAATCTGCTTGAGAGATCCAGGATTATTTCTTACATTTCCCAACAAATTTCTTCCAATTTTCTGCTTCTGATAGCCTGTGAATTTACAAGAATCAAAAGATTCTTGGATAATCAAGATTTCCTCTTGGATGATCAAGAATTCCTCATCAAAAGACTACCTACCCAAACACCTACAATTTTCTCTTGCAACAACCTGAAGTTTTTCTGCAGAGATAGCTGCCCAATATATTTGCACACTTCTACTAGGACATATACAAGCCCAAACACTGAGCTTCTACTGTATGCCAGTTCAAATGAGAAGAATAAGGACAGGATCATCTATAAGATGGTACATCATTCAGACATGAAGAGGTTAACCTAAGATTAAATTATACTGCTCAATATAAAGCCTCTAAGATTTTCTGCAATGAATCTGTGTAATGATGGTCTCTTTGGTAAATATGAGATGTACTGTAATATTTACATCAAAAAGCATGCTTTATCTTCTATTTTAATATGGAACTGTCATTCTGTAGTTTATGAGTCTCATCCTTTAACATCAAATAACAGTTACTGAGTCTGAGTAGATTAAAGTTTAAGCTTTTCAATATGAATGATAAAAGATTCACACTCCCTCCTCCCTTCAACGCAATGGTAAAAGGCTGGTAACGGCATGAATTACATTAAAATAGAACATTTTGTGAATACCTTACCATCAGCAAGGGAAATGGGAGATGGCATATTGATGTGCTCATGCATTTCTGTGATCCATAACCATAGGGTCTCTGAAGAAGCATGGGACATTCTTTGCATCAAGAGGGAAAAGGTATTTTAACTTTATGAGTTAAACCTACATTGGTATCTCCCCCCCCCCCAATGCATAGCATGTATCTATTCTACTTCAGACATTTTACTCTGATGCCATGTTTAATTAAACAGAGCCAAGCCTAAGGTCCAGAATTTAATTTGAGCTCTTCAAAACAGCACCACTTGGCTCTATTAAGAAAGAAATGCCCTGTGGGAGGGAAAATGAATGAAAAAGCTAAGTCAAATTATCACTATTAGCATGCCAGATGATTGAATAGCTCAAACTAGACCTCCCAGGTTTTTTTTTTCCAATCCTTTCCTGGTAACTTTTCCAAACACTGTTATATAAAAAGAGTATAGTGTTTATCTGAATCTACACATCTTAGAAACCAGAAAGCAGCTCAAGCATGACTTTCTGATTTTAATTAATTAATTAAATGTTGCTTTATTGTGTTTTTATGTGATATGAATTTGATGAGTTTCCACCTATTCATTAATGCCTTGGTAATTTATAGTGTGAGGCTACAGCTAGTGTACCCAGAAAGCTGAAGTGAACAAAACACATGATTATCCAAACTTGAAAACTATCTTCTAACCATGCATGGTGGCTCACCAGGATTGATATTGATTACTTTTTAAATAGGGGTCAGGTAACTAGTATGCTGCTGTTTATGGCAGCAGGACAGAACGCCAGTGTGGTGCAGAGGTTTGAACATTGGACTATGACCCTGGAAGCCAGGAAACCTACTGGGTGACCTTTGACAAGTCACACTTTCTTAGCCTCAGATGAAGGCAAAGGCAAACCCTTTTGAACATATTTTGCCAAGAAAATCCCATGATAATCCTACCTCAGGTTTGCCATAAGTCAGAAATGACTTGAAAGCATACAACAACAACAACAACTGCAGACTATTAACAGTGAATATCAGATTGTTTCGGCTTAAAGTAATACAGTTATTTCTCCACTTTCATGGGTTTGACCTTTACAAACTTGATTATTCATGAGGTGCATGTTTGCCTCCCCCCATCCTCCCCCTCCCATTCACCAGCCTTTTGCCCAGGTATGCTGCCTTCCTTCTCTGTGCCCTGGCAAAAGGCAAGTGAATGGGAGAGGGAAAAGTTTGCAGGTGTGCCTTTTCTCCTCCATTCTCCGGCCTATCGCCCGTGTGTATAGAAAGAAGGCAGGGCACACAAAAAACAGGCAGGCAAATGGAGCAGGGATGAAGTGTTTCCCTCTTGATTTGCCTGTCTGTTGCCCGTGTGGGCAGAAAGAAGGCAGGGTGCACAGGTAACAGGTAGGTGAATGGAGCAGGGGGAGTGTTTTCCACTCCATTTGCATGCCTTTCACCTGCATGCTCAGAAAGAAGGCAGGACATGTGGGTGTGACAGATGGGAGAATGGAGGGGGGAGCTCTGGGAGGGAATGGGAGGGGTAGTGCTCACTCAGGTGAGGGGGGAGTTATTTGCAGGGTTTTTTTACTTTTGCAAAGGGTCTGCACCCTGAACCCTCACGAAAGTTGAAGGGCTACTGTATTATATTTGATGGGATAACATGCTCAATCCATTATCATGCCTTTTTTAAAAATATGATTGGACTAAATACAGTTTCTAGTTTCAGCTAGCCATTGGCCCAGTCAATACATAAAGTATGGCTTATCCATGTTTCCAGTGATTCACTTGGGTGACAGGCCCTTATTCTCCCTCAGATTGATGTGATAGTTCTGATCCAATGAGGCACCCTGTCAAAATCACTTTGCCCTAACTCCACCCTTTGATCATAATCTTTGGGTAACAGGGCCAGAGTTTTAATTGTCCCTCATAACCAAATTGTTTATTTAAGGTAGCTTATTGTATTTATTACTAGTGACTTTAGATGACTCAGGCTGACTCAGTAGTAATAAAAGAAACTGTAACATTTCTTGTAGTAACACTGGAGATAAAGTGTCTTGTTTAAGTTCAATTATAGTACAGTGTTGCTCCATTAACAGTATTAAACTTCTGACAGACTTTGACAATCAATCCCTGCTTTAGACACCAATTTCCTGTGTCTTTTCCTCAGCTGCTTAATCAAACCCAAGCCACTCTCTCTCTGGCTTGTTTTCACTGAAGGCTCAAGACACACAGAAACTTTTCCTTATATAGAATTCCTGTCATCCATAAGCACTTCCCATGCACACCACTGTGCTGAGTTTCATTCTTGAGATGCTATTCCTGTTGGCTAGCAACCCACCATCAAATCGCACTGGCATTCCAGATAGCTAACCATCAAATAACTTCATCACAACTCAGTCTGCTACAATTAGAAATAACAATGGGATTAAGGTCAATGACTTGCATCTAAATAGGAAGATTTAGAGGAAAAAAATAGAAAATTAGAGTGAAAAAATGAAATTGATGTGACTTAAGTCTAACTGGTTTGAATGCTTTTTTGTTTTGCTTTGTTTTTTTCCAGCAGGTGATTAAATAAAAATAATGTGATGGATGAATAAAGCAATAAAATTTCATCAATTATGGAGGAAATATTAAAGATCTACTTGAAACCTGAATTGTTTTTACTAGGATTGACCAACAACCAGATTAAGGAGAATTGTGTGAAAGTCATCCAGTGTATAATTACTGAGGCTAAGTATGCACAGAAATGGAAAGACTCTACATTACCAACATAAGAAGACTAGATTATGAAACTGCTAGATGTGGCTGAGACGGACAAAATGATATCAGTGAGAGAAGAAGATTTCAATGGGATTAAGGTTATAATTTACTTAAAAGGTATCGGGAAAGATATGCAACACTGGGTTTTGAGCGATAAGAACAACAAGATGTTATTATATTTATATTTTTATATAGCTACTTACACTTTTAAAATCACATATTTACTAAATATTACTAAATACTGTATTGCTTATTTTTGCTCATTATCTAAAATATTATCTGACATACATTCTTTTATATTAGTATAACTCTAGCAACAACATTTTTTGATATAAATTTTAACATAAGTAAGTACAGTAGTATTACACCAAGTTTTTTAAAAAATTTGGAGGTAAATTAATGTTCTACAATTAGGTCTGCCTTCTGAGGGATTGAGAACTAAATGAAATTTTGTTAGTGTAACTTATGTTGTTAGTATTTGTTAATAGTTAAACAATGTAGTTAGTATGCAGCTATGGCCATTTCCACACGGGGCGAGGGAATCGCCCCGTGCTGGTACTTACTGGACTTCTTGGCTCCACGCTTGGGTCCAGGCTGGTCCGGAGCAGTGTATGACCACCGCTCCGCACTGCTCCGGGGACGAAAATGGCAGCTTCCGGTTGGTCGAGGTTCTCCACCAACCGCTGAAGTTCACCAGCCTAAAGCCCACCCCTGGCAGATCGCAGGCTTGCACTGGTGCGAGCCTGCAAATCTGCACCGGAGCGCGGGCACGGAGTGGCGCGCTCCGTGCTTTTGAAAGACCTGTTTCAAGCAGTCTTTCAAAAGCACGCTGGACGACCACTTCGGGTTGTTCTGGAGTGGGCTGAGGTGCGGAACTACAGTAAGTAGGCCCAACCCAGTCCACTCCCAGGTGCAGATGTCCTCCCTGGAGGACGCTCTGCAACGTTTCTTTAAGCCTGTGTGGAAATGGCCTAAGTTTACTTATGTCTTTATTTGTTAGTTCGTAATACCTCTGTGGTAATTTGAACTATATTTGAAAATTGTCCTAATAAAAATATTTCTTTTAAAAGAAGCAATAAAACTTCAGATGATAAAATGCCATATAATACTGACTTTATATGGTTATTTGGTACATGTCTTTGAGACAGTCAAACTAAAAGTTACACTGCAGTTCTGTCTCTTCTGTTACCTGTTAGAAGGTAAGAGAACTAATATATTGAATTTATAGGAAAAATGAGATTTTTTGACAAAATATCATACCATCCTTACCAAGCTATCCTCATACCTCTTTCTAGATTTATACGTCTTCATCAGAATTGGCATGATAATGAACACAAACTTTTCTTTACTCCTATACATGTTTTTAGAAGTTGAACATATGGTTGCAAAACATTCTTAGATTGTAGCCCTATTCTGCTGTTGTTTACTTCAGCTTAAGTGAACACATGAGGAGGAAAATATGGTAGTCCAATCCTCTCTGTTGTCACATAGAGAATGACTGTATGAAGAGGAAAGCCTTGTCTATATGTGGAGTCCATTTGTTATTTTTTTAAACCTTGCTCAAGAAAAAGAAAAAAGAAAAGGAAAAAAAAAAGAAAAGAAAAAGAAAACATCATCCCCAGTATGTATTTCCAAGTCTCTTTTTGTGGGGTACCAAAGGATTTCCAAAGTATAATTAGAAAGAAAAAAGAAAACAAGAATAATATTAGAGAAAGAGAGGGAAAGGGGGAAAATACACAGGAAATGAACAAGGATGCTCTTCTTGTGCTTAAAAAGAGTTTCTCCTTCTCTATGGTAAACCTTTCTGGAAACTGAAAGAGGCTTCTGAGTTTGCTAAGAAATGCTATTCAAAAAAGAGAAAAAAGGTGTATAAAGGATGAAGTGAACATGACTAAAGTAGCTTACTGTATCCTAGTCTTAGCCTGGATGATCTTCTCTTGGAGATCACTTGTGAGCACTTGAAGCATACACATGCTGGTATATGTATAGGTACACACAATTTCCTGCTCCAAATTCCTGTTTGGGTCCTTATAGAAGTAACATTCAATACAACAAGTTAGAAGTACACCCCATTATATGCCACCAATCAAAAAATTTGATCCAAAGGACTGCAACCAGACTGTTGACTGGAGCTGGACATAGGGTGCACCTGACTTCCTTGTTGCAACAGCTCCACTATCTGCCTGATTCCAGGAACAATTTATGGTGCTGGTTATCTACTATATAAAAGTCAAAGTTTGTGAGTTTGTCTGTGTCAGGCAGGAGAAGACCTCATACGATTGGTTATGTCAGGCGAGAAATCTTATATGATTGGCTGCCTGTGAAGATTCTATAGAATCCTCAGGTTGGCAGTTTAACGAAGAGCCTCTAGAATTCTCAGTCAGATTGCTCCTGGACCTGGCTGGTTGCTATGGAGATGAGACCTAGCAGCAAGAAGGAGGAGAGCAGTGTATTCCTTCAGAAAACCAACCTCTGTATGTTAATAACTCTGAATACAGATTGGATTGGGGAAGATGAGGAAAAGTTACACATACTGGGAAGACAGCTTGGAGATTAGAGACACAGGAGTTCAAATCTGTATATTCAACCGGATCTAATTCCTAAGGTCAGGTAATTCCTAAGGTATTTCTAACAAGTGTTACCTATGAGAAAATAAAATCCTAGGCAATGCCAGGTAAATATGCTAGTAACCTGTAAAGCCCTATATGGCTCAAATCCAGGCTGTCTGAAGGACAATATCTTCCTATATGACCCTGCCCATCAAAATATTTGAAATGCTTGGCTTACAATAGCCCCATATCTTCAACTATTCTGCATAGACTGGTCTAGAGAAACAGACTAAATTAATAGCTGATAGTGAACCATTGCCTGGTTCCAGCATTGTATAAGGGACCCCGTGTGTTACAGTGGTTTGAGTGTTGGACTACGACTCTGGGAGACCAGGGTTCAAATCCCCATTCAGCCATGGAAACCCACTGGGTGGCCGAGGGCAAGTCACCATTTCTTGTCATAAGGGGACTATGTAATAGCAAATCTCCTCTGAATAAATCATGCCAAAGAAATCCTGTGTGAGGGTCACCATAAATTGGAGTCAGTTTGAAGGTACATAACAACAACAATGAACACAAATGTTTCATTCAAAATATTCTACTTCATCAGCCAGGTGTCTCCAAACAAACCAGTGATACATCAGTTCAAATATAGCCTTTAGTATAATGTAATATGACAATACGATACTTTTTGAAATATGGCCAACATAATAAAGATAGAGATCTTGGCATTCAAATTGGAGCAAAATGAGTAATGTTTGTTTATTTCAAATGCAAAGGTATTAATATGGACCATGTCTGGAGCTGGCCTCTCACAGCAGCTAAATCAAATGAAGGGAAACCAATTACAATAACAACATTACATCGTAACATTTTGTCACTGATTAATTGAGCACTTAGAAGAAGCAGGAATTGGAGACATTTGTGATTAGCTCATTAATAAGAATAACAGAAAATTTATACGTCCATGATTGGAATGCCTAAGTTCATTCTGGCACTCAAAATGCACACACGTACACACATACCCACACAAAAGGCAAAGCCTAATTAGCTAAATTTCAGCTGAGATTTTTGTGTATGCACTAAGAATAGCTATATTCACTGAAGGAAAAAAAACCTCTATGCAAATTGCAGTTACAAAGAGAACAACAGTTTCCCCCAGCCCACAAACCGAAAGAAAGATGAAGAAAAATATTTCTTTCAATTTTTTTTTAAACTTCTACTTATCTGCACTTTTCATGCTGATCTCTCAAGGAAAAGAATTGTAAAACCACAAGAGAGAAGTCATATCATGTAAAATAATTGTTTGACATAGGTCCTTGACTAACAAAATTGAGTTTCCTTCAGTGTGCATGCTAAAATTGTTTAAACAATGTCCAAAAGGGAAGGAAAATAAAAGAGGAGCTTAGATGTGCCGTTATCATGCAAAGCATTCTTCTTATTTTAATATTTACACAGATACTTCTCAGCTGTCATCCATCTCTCATTCCCTTTTTAATCTGGCTCATGTGGGGGGTGGAATATTCCCAATAGATTCTGCCTGATCATCGTAGGCATACACTGGAGACTCTCTTCATAATAGGCTTATTGTAGGATGGCCTTTTAATAATTCAGTTTAGCAAAGCTTTTCTCACAACTTGTAACATTTTCCATTTGTCCACAAGCTCTCATGAGTGTGAACAATGACTTTCTCATTTTGAACCAAAAAGTCCTCCAATCCAGGGAGATATCACATCAGTGTAAGCCAGGAGGGGGAGGGGTCCTTCCAGAGTATAAATCCAAAGTACATTCTTATGTTTGGGCTTGGCACTACAGAAAGTAGTGGTTTTGAAAATGTGTAGACCACTTGAGAAAAGCAGATGGACATCTACCAGGCAGTAAGTACCTACCAGCACCTACCGGGTGGCTAGTGGGTTCCATGTTAATGAACGAGATGGAAAGAATATTTGAAAATTTTTGAAAAATGGCTGGAAAAACATGAGCTGGTGTGTGTACATGCACTAGGAAACCCTGACAAGGAAAATCCTGGACTAATGAGAATCTTTACAGTTCATGACTTGCCCTCTGAAAATTTTGCAACTTTTTTTTTTTTTTTTTTGGCATAGAAAACAGCATTTTCTGCACATAAAATATTGTTTTCTGTGCAAACAAACTCCCCTATTGCACAGAATACTCTGCCGCCTACAGCATTCCGTGCAGAAAGCACCATTTTCTGTACAGAAAGTAATATTTCTGCACAAAAATACTATTTTCTGCACAGAAGATGCTGTTTCAGTCCTGGATTGCAAATAGTCTTTGAAAAACTTCAATTTTGAACATTTTCAAAAAGGTTTCAAAGTTCTAAGTTGTCTGAACTTAGGGGGACCTATTCAAAGTACTGAACTCTGTCTTCAAAATATAGTTTGTGAAAGGGACCTGGATAGAAACTTGCCAAAAATACATATTGCCAGCCAAACACAGCCCTTGGAATTATGTGAAGTGGAGTTGGGGAAAATTTAAAAATAGTGGCTGGCTGTTTAACGGACAAATAGGAAACAAGTAGAATGACTTAGGTATCTTAGCTGAGAGCAGTTTATGTTTGATATAGGAAGAAGGAGACTATGGTGGAGTGTCAGGGAAAAGCTGTTACTCAGAAAAAGAAACAAATTGTTAACTTTGAAATAAGTAAGGAGCCAGCTCACATGCTTCACATTTCAAAGAGCCTATGATTTAACAAACTTGTTTTTTTCATAGAATCATAGAACCATAGAGGTGGAAGAGATCTAAAGAGCCAACTAGTCCAGTGCAGGAATCTACCACTAAAGCACTCCCAGGAGGTTGGCATCCAACTTCTGTTCAAAGACCTCCAAGTAAGAGAGTCCACCACTCCTGAAGAAAGTATATTCCACTTTTGAACAGCTCTCACTATGATGAAAATTTTCCTAAAGTTTCAGTGGAATCTCTTTCTTTGTAATTTGAATCCATTGATTCACTAGTCTCTGGAGTAGTAGAAAACAGGTTTGCTTCCTCTTATACATTACATTCTTCCAAATATTTAAAGCTGGCTATTACCTCTAAATCTTCTCTGCTCCAAGCAAACATACTCAGTTCTGTTGGTCATTCTTCGTTTCCAGAACTTTTACTATCTTAGTCTCCTTCCTCTGGACATTGCTTATATCTCTGCCCCATTATCATTCCTTGGAGGGCTTTGTCAGAAATTGGTTGTATATATCCACACCCAGGCCCAATATACAATACCATTGCTGCCTTAGGGTTTCAGATTATAAACCCAGGGAGTAGTTTAAAGGTTTTAAGGGTAAAGTGCATGATAGAAGCCCAGGACTGGTAGCTATGTGAGTGACTTGGTAGCAGTGATCCATCACAAGGTTCAATAGCTCCTTTGAATAGTTCCTTTGGACAAAAAAAACAACATAGATTCATTCTCCCACTGACATGGAAGCCATCAGCTGCCAATGCTCTCAAAGTAGATTTTCTGCATCCAAAATTGGATTGGGTTGTAATTTTTGAGAACACTTCCTATTTTAACCACAACTTGATGGGGGAAATTGTTAAAGCAACATTGTCTCATTTTCTTTAATGAGGTTCCTGTAGGTGGTGTGTGAGATGACCAAAGACTGGAAAATATCCCTTTTGTACTACAGCCCCAGAACCCACCAGTGATGACCGTGGTGGCATAGGAATTCTGAGAGTTGTAGACCCACAAAGGAATTTTTATGAGCCCTGATTTAGCCTTTACTTGGCCACTCTTTCTCTACTCTGTATCAGTCTCACAGCAGTTACTCACATCCCCACAAACATCTAACCACAGAGAAACCTGCATCTAGGATTACACTGCAGTGGAGAGAGTACAAACTGCATTGAGAAGGCATAATTTGGAGTAGATATACAACAGGCAAGAAAGCTAAGCCCTTATTAATCACCTTCTCTCTGTCTTTGGGGAGGCTTCAGATCAAGGAGAGGGCTGAGATAGAAAAGACACACTTTTTCCAACCTACCCTAGAGCTTAGCTTTTGTTCTCAAGGTGCCACGTTGTCTCCAATGATCCACAAACACAGTTCCCTCCCTTCACCGTGATTCTCATCAGCTGGATCTTCAGACTAGGAGCTAAGAATTTAACTTATTAGCACCACTGGGGTGTGCTGCTCAAGGGCACATCATTTCCATGTGCGTATATAAGTAAGTTGACAGTTTGGGCCACATTATGAATGGAGAGGTCACCAATAATGCAAACAAGCAAGATGCCAAAATGCAGTACAGCTTCACTACACTTCTAAAAGGAATATAAATTTCTATCCTCTACATTAATCCTCCAGTGACATGCTGATTCACTACTCTATCTACATAGCCAGAGGTTTTATAACACATTTAGATGTGATCTTTGACAGCTGCAGAAGGGCCTTGGGGCTCTTTCCTTGCTTCTTCCTGATTAATAAATGAAAGAAAACTACACAGATTGTAACAATGGATTTAAACTTGATAATTTCTAGGTTGTGTCATAGCCCCAAGCTCATCATATATCATCTGTACTGGAGATGATTATCGAGTGGTGGTGGTTGTCTTTGGGTTACTGGAGTTGCAATTAAAGCATAAAATCAAAGACCAGGGGAAAAAAAGGTGCTTCCTCCTCTGTTCCAGGACCTGTATAGCCTTAGTATTGACAAGTGCAGAATATCAAAGGAATTCTTTGGCATCTAAAAAGGAAGGAAAAGCCAGAGTTCCACTTGTTTAATAAGGATCTCCCATCTCCTCAGTATCCCAAAGAGACTCTCTGGAATAGAATGTGATATGGAAGAGAATACTGCAGCTGGAAATACAAAAGATCATATGCAAGCCACAGTTTCCTCACTGAAAAAGGTCTATTATTTGTGCATCCACCAAAATGAACAAACCTAATTTCATCTGATTTTAGAATCTAACAGGGTCAGACCTGATCACTACTTGGATGGTACACCAGAGAATACCAAGAATCTCCTGGTAGACCTAGAAAAATATCCTGCCAGAAGCACTGGAAAACTTCTGGTAGTCAGAGTTGACAATAATAATGCTAGATAGGCTTACAAGAAAAGGCAGAGCCTCTGAGTGTAAAACATGTTGAGGCTTGGTGTTTGTTTGTTTGTTTGCTTGTTTGTTTGTTTGTTTTTGAGTGGAGGCAAGGCCTATTTCTGAGGAAATAGAAGAGAATTATTATATATCACCACTGTCCATTTTAGCACTCTCTGCCTCCTCACCAGCTTCCAGGTGATTCTGAGGCTGGTTGCGAGAGCAAATCCTATATCCCAACAGCATTGCACTGATGAAAGTTCAAAATAGGCTGCCAAAAGTGCACTTCTGCTTGGAAACAAAATATATATGTTCTTCTTTGCACCGTGTTTCTCAGAAAAATCACTGGGACCTTGGAAGTGCAAGAAAGTTCAGCAGCTACAGTATGTTTTGGGGTGTGAATTTTAGTAGGTGATAGTGAGTTGGAAAAACTGAAGCAAATACACAAGGTGACATAGCTGCAATTGAAATGATGTCCCCTATTTGATTGGGTGGGGTTTCCGTCCTTCAGTATAGTGGAGTTGGCCCTGTAGCTATCTTTGTTTTGTTCTGAGTTGTCATACCTTTATTATCTCTCTTTGAAAACTGAAATAAATTGTGTCTCAGTTGCTGTAAATAACCCAGCTAGCAACAAGCTATAAATTAAGGTGGGCTGATTTTGTGATATATGATGTCATGATAAGGCAATCAAAAAGATATTGCTTACTCAAAAGCAGTGATGTCAAATTTATATACATTGGTTTGCTGGTTCAGCTTTTCTCCTCATCGTGCAGTCCTTGACTTATCTACTAATACCCCCCCCCCCTCAAATTGCTGCAACTCTATAGATCCATAAGTACCAGCAAAGATGTTTATCCAGGGGACAAGAATATCTCAGTGTATTTGTATTTTTGTACTGAGGCATACATATATTGCCATACATTTAAGCCTTAACCCTGCACTAAATGGAATTATATTTCTGTCACAGAGTTATCAAATCAGCAACAACTCTAAATGATATCATAGGGCATCACAGAGTAATTTTTGACCTGGGAAACTGCGCTGGCTTCCTGTTAGTCTATTTTAGGTTAGACTTAGGATAACATAACTGCTTCATATTTTTATTTGCAATTGCCACAACTGCAGATAATCAGCATCACAATTCTTCATTCCAGAGTCACAACTCCAGTGTATAGAAATAAGCATTAACACCACTCTATTGATTGGAGATTGCTATTATCCATCACCAGCAGCTTCCACTTCCACCACTTAATTGCCTAATTCTTGCTCACATCACAGTAATAAAAAGTAGCTGCATCCAAATCAGTTCTGCAGGTTTCCTCAAACTATTTAGGTCATTTGTTTCCAATGGGGGGAAAAAAGTCACATCACAAGCTGTTATTCATTTGTGCTAATGAATATTGCTCACATTTGTTTTCCAAAGTCAAGAAGAGCTAAATATGCATGGTAAAACAGGCATTGACAGAAATCTTAAAAAAATCAACTGATAAAATTGAGGACAAGGAAGGAACAGTGATTATGCTTTGTGGCATTAAGGAGAAAGCAGTGGCATGCACAAAGCTATGGTGGCAAACTAACCCTGACTTCAGAAAAGGCGAATCCATCCACATTAATACATAGGCTGACAAATGATGATAATAGTAACATTCATGCTATATTCATGGAAGATGGATAGTCCAGCCTTCTGATTCATTGTGTAGAAAATAAAAGTCCCATTTGTCCCAAATGTATAGTCTGACTGTTCATATTGTTAGCTGGATCAATCTGTCCCATAGGCAATCACATCTATATTTTTTAAATTTTATTTTTGTTGCCTATAGACTCATGGAGTATGTATATCTGGCTAGAACAATTCACAATGGGATAAATTCTTCTTGGTTATCCTTCTAGAATGAAGACATCTTGTACGGAGGACATTAACATAGAGCAGACATGTAAATACCCTTGCCGTCAGCACATGTTTGAACAGGTTTCTCAAAACACCAGTGATGTATTTGTCTTTTACTCCAAGTCCCAAGTCAAGTCTCAAGTCTCTACCTTCAAGTCTCAAGTCAAGTCTAAAGTCCTTGAAGATACTTTCAAGTCAAGTCTCAAGTCAAGTCTCAGGTCTGGGAGTCAACTTTATACCCGAACCTATATTTCAGAATTTCTGGACAGAGTCGAATAAAGTCAGTTTTAACAATTTAAGCAGAGTTGGCCCTCCACATTTGTGATTTTACCATCTGCAGCTTTGGAAGTGGGAAATAGGATCCTTCTTACACTCTGTTACTGAGGCTTCAAAAGCTTTAGAAGGAAGGATCCTTCTTTCCCAAGCCTGTCACTGAATATATTTGCTGTTCCCTCTGAGAAATGCACCCTGCACTCTGGGGGCAAGTCTTGTTTTCTGCTCTTAGAAAAAGTATTAGAAGGTTCCTCCAATATGCAGCAGGGACAGACTGCAGAGCAGACCTCAAGCCCACCTCAAACCCATTGCCTAACCCATTTGCTGTTCCCCTCTGAGAAGTGTGCCCACGCTTTGGGCTTGAGGCAGATTGTCATGTGGCCAGAAGGCAAAAAGAAATGGAAGCATTGTTCAAAGTTGCAAGGTTTCTAGATGAATATGTTAAGTTACAGAAGCAAGGGCAGCAAGTCAATCACTAAATATATACAAGTCTCGAGTCGAGTCAAGTCAATGCATCATTTATTGCCAAGTCAAGGCTGAGTCAAGTCACTGAAGCAACTTAAGTGCAACTTGAGTCTGAGTCAGGCGACTCGAGTCTACATCACTGCAAAACACTATCCTTCAGCGGCTTTTTTTTTAGCTTCGTCCGCTTGTTAACTGTGAAAACTACTAAAATTATATAATAAACTCTATTCAAGAATAAGGAAAATTCATATGCCAACTAGACAAAGATTTTCTTCATGATCTGTGGCTTTCTATAAAAGCTGTCTTTTGGGAACCGGGCAAGATAGTGAAGCAAAATTCAAATGTCATATATTTTAGTTCGTAAATACTTAATACAATCAAAGAACAAATGGCAAATTATATTGTGCAATTTAACATAATAGCACTTTACATTAATTAACACCAATTACATGGCAAATACTTTAAAATTAAGTAATCATTGCAAATGTCATGTAACTATGTATATTTCTTGTCTAGTGAGCTCAATGCATGCTACAAGTCCATTTGGCATTTTATCCTGAAAACAAAGGCACAGCCACAGGACATATGAGCATTCAGATATTCTCCTTTGCTCTCTGTTTGGCTCTCTAGAGCATTAAAGGGAAGAATGGGATGTATTCTAGTACAGAAATGATGGGTGATGGCAGCACCTGACATAGGTTTGTGTATCTGTGCAAGCTTATGGTTGTCTGACTGGCTCACCAGGCTAAACTCTAGACTGTTATTCAGATGTTCAGTCCCAGAATGTAGGGCATATTGAACTTTTATGCAAGGAAGGGCTAGTATCATGGTGCATATTATTCCATATCCGAAGAATAAAACTCTAGTGTCTTTCTTTAAGTTGCTTTATTTACTTTGCCTCAGCAAGACATCAGATGTGGAGCTAAACAGAACTAGGACTGCTAGGAACATATGTTTTCTAAGGCCCTTTCCAGACGAGGCTAGTGAATTGCTTCGGGCCATTTCTTACCGGTTCTTCTGGGCTCAAAACAGGGCGGACTTTCCCTTCCGCCCTTCCACAGGGCTACTCTGTATGTTCCATGCTGATTTGGAGCAGTGGGAGTTCATAGATCCACACTATTTCCATGGCTTCCTGTTGTTTGTTCGGTGGGACCAATCACCGCCCACAGCCTGCCATCCACTGATCCCCAGTTCGCATTGGTGCGAATGTGCGCATCTGCACAACTGCGCAGGTACGAATTGGCACGATCCAGGAAATTGAAAAAAAATTTCTTCCATTCTTCAAATAGCATGCTGGACAACCACGTGGGGGTGCATTTAATTGGACTTAGGTGCAGAACGAAGGTAAATAGTCTGAACCTAGTCCGCTCCAAGGTGCAGACCACCTCTGTTACAAGATGCATTGGCTCGTCTTAATTTCCTCATGTGGAAAGGGCCTAAGACTGCCTCTACACTATAAAGTTATAGCGATTTAATACTACTTTAACAATATGGGTCTGTCACTACACAGTTCTGGGATGGAAAGAACATTTGAAAACCAGTAAGGTATAGTGGTTTGAGCATTGGACTGTGATTCTGGATATCAAGGTTCAAATCCCTGCTCAGCCATGGAAACCCACTGGGTGTTCTTAGGCAAGTCACATTCTCTCAGCCTCAGAGAAAGGCAAAGGTAAAACCCCTCTGAACAAATCTTGCCAAGAAAACCCTGTGATAGGGACATGTTAGGTTTGCCATAAGTTGGAAATGACTTGAAATGTAGGAATAGAGCGGTATAGCCTATTTTGTAAAAATAGACCAAACAAGAAAGGAGGAGTAGTAGCCTTGTATGTCAAGGATGTTTTCACCTGTGAAGAGATCCGTGACTTAAGCCCAGAAAGCCAGGTCGAGAGCATCTGGGTAAGAATTAAGGGAGCGAGAAACAATAAGGATATTCTGGTGGGGGTTTACTACAGACCTCCAACCCAGACTGAGGACTTTGATGACGCCTTCCTCAACCAAATGACTGCGCATTCAAAAAGGAGAGATACAGTAATAATAGGAGATTTCAATTACCCGGTTACATGTTGGCAGTCAAACTCTGCCAAGACAGCAAGGTCCAGCAAGTTTCTTGCTTGTCTTGAAGACAATTTCATGGTCCAGAAGGTGGAAGAGGCGACAAGGGGATCAAATATTCTAGATCTGATCCTGACCAACAGGGATGATCTTGTTAATGAGGTAGAAGTGGTTGGATCTTTAGGGGGGAGTGACCATGCCCTATTGGAATTTGGCATTCAGTGGGAAGGAGAAGATAAGTGTAGCCAGACACTCGTCTTAGATTTTAAAAAAGCGGACTTCTGTAAACTTAGGGAGCTGCTGGCTAGAATTCAGTTGTCAAGAATAGTGAAAGGGAAAGGAGTTCAGGAGGCATGGGAGTTCCTTAAAAGGAAGATACTGAAGGCACAGTCTAAAACTGTGCCAATAAGAAGGAAAAATGGAAGGCATCTGAAGAAACCAGAATGGTTGACTAGAGAACTCTCAGCTGAGCTAAGCGTTAAGAGAAACGTGTACAGGAAATGGAAGAGGGGGGAAACCACCAAAGAAGAATTTAAGCAAGTAGCTAGGAGATGTAGGGAGGAGGTCAGAAAGGCTAAAGCACAGAACGAACTTAGGCTGGCCAGAGACATTAAAAACAATAAAAAGGGCTTTTTTAAATATGTCCATAGCAAAAGGAAAAAGAAGGAGACGATAGGGTCGCTGCACAGAGAAGATGGTGAATTACTGACAGGGGGAAGAGAAAAGGCAGAACTACTTAACACCTTCTTTGCCTCAGTTTTTTCCCAGAAGGATACAAGCACTCAACCTGGCGGCTGGGGAGCAGGGGAGGAAGCAGGGGAAATGAGGCACATAATAGGTAGAGAGGTAGTACAGGAATACCTGGCCACACTGGATGAATTCAAGTCTCCAGGGCCAGATGAATGGCATCCTAGGATATTAAAAGAACTGGCAGAGGTCATTTCGGAAACGCTTGCTATAATCTTTGAGAAATCTTGGAGGACAGGAGAAGTTCCAGCAGACTGGAAGAGGGCAAATGTTGTCCCCATCTTCAAGAAGGGAAAAAAAGAGGACTCAAATAATTATCGCCCAGTCAGCCTGACGTCAGTACCCGGAAAGATTCTGGAGCAGATCATTAAGCAGTCAGTTTCTAATCACTTAGAAAGCAACGCGGTAATCACGAGAAGTCAACATGGATTTCACAAAAATAAGTCATGCCAGACTAATCTTATCTCTTTTTATGATAGAGTTACTAGCTTGATAGATGAAGGGAATGCTGTGGATGTAGCATTTCTCGATTTCAGTAAGGCCTTTGACAAAGTTCCCCATGACATTCTTGTAAAGAAGCTAGTAAAATGTGGGCTGGACAGGGCTACTGTTAGTTGGATTTGTAATTGGTTGACTGACCGAAGCCAAAGGGTGATCACGAATGGCTGCTTTTCATCCTGGAGAGAAGTGACTAGCAGGGTGCCACAGGGTTCTGTCCTGGGCCCAGTGCTGTTCAATATCTTCATCAACGACTTGGATGAAGGAATAGAGGGCATGCTCATCAAATTTGCAGATGACACCAAATTGGGAGGGGTTGCTAATACACCAGAGGACAGGATCAAAATTCAAAATGACCTGGATAGATTGGAGAGCTGGGCCAAAGCTAACAAAATGAAATTCAACAGAGAGAAGTGTAAGGTCCTACACTTAGGTAGAAAAAATGGAATACAGAAATATAGGATGGGGGACACGTGGCTGGATAGCAGTACGTGTGACAGGGATCTAGGAGTCTTAATAGACCACAAGCTGAACATGAGTCAGCAGTGTGATGCGGCAGCCAAGAAAGCCAATGCAATTCTCGGCTGCATCAATAGGAGCATGGTGTCTAGATCGAGGGAGGTACTGGTACCATTCTACTCTGCTTTGGTTAGACCTCACCTTGAATACTGTGTCCAGTTCTGGGCACCCCAATTCAAGAAGGACATGGTCAGGCTGGAGCAGGTCCAGAGGAGGGCAACCAAAATGGTGAGAGCCCTGGAAGCCATACCCTATGAGGATAGACTTAGAGAGCTGGGTATGTTTAGTCTGCAGAAGAGAAGGTTAAGAGGGGGCATGATAGCCATTTTTAAATATTTGAAGGGATGCCATGTAGAGGAAGGAGAGGGCTTGTTTTCTGCTGCTCCAGAGACCAGGACAAGGAGCAATGGATTCAAGCTGCAGGAAAGGAGATTTCACCTGAACCTCAGGAAGAACTTCCTGACAGTCAGGGCTGTCCGGCAGTGGAATATGCTGCCTCGGAGTGTGGTGGATTCTCCTTCTTTGGAGATTTTTAAGCAGAGGCTGGATGGCCATCTGTTGGGAGTGCTTTGAGGGTGTTCCTGCATGGCAGGAGGTTGGACTGGATGGCCCGTGTGGTCTCTTCCAACTCTACATTTCTAGGATTCTAGGATTCTATGAAAGCACACAACAATTCAAAAAATTATTAAAAAAACAAAACATTTTTTCTCAACTGCTGGGAAATCCTGCAGTGGAGAATCTTGGAATGATGAAAATCTTGTTCAGGACACATTCTATGCAGAAAACAGCACTTCTGTTTAGAAATAATGTTAAATAATGGTGAAGCCCACAGAAATCTCATGTTAACTAATGTAGAGGTGAAAATGCATCAAGATTAGATTAATCACTTTAGTGAGAAAATGTATACTGTAAATCCATCTTCCTTTACTCTTTTCAGACCTTTTCAAATCTATACTAAATGCACAAAGAAGAAACAGGATCCTGCTCTGCAGAGTGCCACACCACACATTTATGACATCAGGAAACCCAAGTGGTGGCCAAAGTTGTATATATACACACAGAAACCCATTTCAGTCCTTTGACTGAATGTGTAGAGGTCAACAACAACAAAAGGTGTAAAGAAGACAAATTAGAGTTTTATAAAATTGCACATGGCCAGAATAGAGAACATTTTTCCTCTCTCTCTCCTATAACCAAAACTTTCCTATGACTAAAACCCATAAATCACTTTTATGGATTTTATCTCCTAGCAGCCATGATGGCTGGGAGATTTTGAAAGCTGTAGTTCAAAAATGTAACTTTTCCAAGGTCTGCTTACAGGTCACAAACTGTATCTAGAGTAATAGAAAAGCAAGACAAGACAGAAAGACAAGAGATTATGGCACTTTACGTTAGCATCGCTCCACTTCCCTACCCCCTTATTTCTATACAACCAGTAGAAGTTTCTTCACATTTGCACTACTTTCAGAGTTCCCAGAGGAACTCTGGGACCATCTGAATATCTATAAAGTTTTGATAGGTGGCTGAGATTGCTGAGCTGAGCAGAACAAGCTGCTGTTACTAATGCCACCTTTATGCTATTAACATTATGAAAGAAGAGATTCTGAGTAAATGGAAAACAATTTTAGGATAATGCATCTGCAGTGGGAGGCTCTAGAGTCCAATGACGGACCATTGCTACACCATAACTCACATCCGTGTCGTTCTGTCATCAGTACTGCCTTTCTGTTTAAATGCAAAATATGAGCATTGTGACTTTGGGTGAACTTACTGAACAAAAAAGGATTGAAAACATTGCAGTTTATAGGGTTTTTTTTTAAAAAAAAATTACTCAACTGCAAGCAAAGTATTTTCTTTTGATCAGTACACTGTCTCCCTGAATTCCTTTGTTATTTTCTACTTTATCTGGTAGCCATCTTATTGGGATCAAAATTAATTATATGCCTATTATCTTCATGCATGTCAGAGTCAAAAGCCAATCAATAAAAGGAATTCATCTTGTGTTCTAGCAATATTTTGCACATGACATCTGTAAAATGACAAAAATACCATATTTAAATCACAATTATTTAATGATGTGAAAGATGGCAGACCATCAATGATGTAGTGAGATAACCTTCTTTTAGGAGGGTATTTTTGCTCCCTCCTGTATATCCATAGCTCAGATGATGAAGAAATGTGGAAAAGGGCCTCAGGTTTTGAATCAAAGGTAGGAAAACACTTTCAGCCTGATAGTTTTCCACTCCTGATCCAAATAATTAGGCAGATGCATACAAGTACAGATCAGCCCTATTCTGGTGTTCATTATAAGGTTAATTTGAACATTCCAGCAGAGGAAGGTAAGTTACTTCTTGTCACTCACTGCTCATGGTGAGCAAAAATCTGAAAAGGAGTGCCTCTATCAAGCAATACAGGATTCTGGAAAACTAGCATTTCCAATGATGTGTAGAGAAGCTACACAGGTAGAAGACATTGACCTCTTCAGATCATTGCTCTGGTGGTATATGCTCTGGTGGTATACGTTACAGCAGAAGGTCTATAGCAGAGAAAGCATTCCTGTCCTTTAGCTGATAGAATCCAGAATCCCTTTGCATCCCAGAACCCAGAATCCCCTTGTAGAAGTGGGCCTCTGAGCAACTAATTCTACTTAGATGATCCCATGTGTCCATTCCCCCATGACTGGCTAATAGGAGTTGCTGATCTGGGATGACACCCTCCCCAGGTGATACCAATGGAAGATGGATTCTCAAGCGTTATACAGAGCAGAAGCGAACAAAGGCAATCAAAGGAAAGTTCCATTCCCATCACTATGCGAACTGCAAGAGTGGGTTGCTAAAATAAAGTCTACTCCTCCAGTCTCATCTCAGCTTTCAGTCTCTTCTCTTTAACTGGAACTACCAAGCTAAAGTGATACTAACTAGCAAATCCTGCTAAATACAAAATTAACCTTGTCTGTACCACTGAACAACTCTTATCATTTGGCCATTATGTTAACAAGGACTCATAACCCATCAGCCTGGGTTTATTACAGGACCTGAAATGGCAGAAGTCATATATGAGACCAACTGGAAATCTCAAAAGCAAGCTGCAAAGCAATAATAAAGTTTGAGTATCTGCAATTACATACACATTTACTAAACAACAACCTGCGGCAAACATGGAATGTGGATTTTAAGGAAGATACTAGGGCAAAACAGTTCTATTTATTTGCAGCCCAAAAGTCCTACAAATCTCTGATCAAATTTCAAGCCAGTGGTGGAGCTTGGAGTGTGTGGAGGGGCCGGAGGGGGCAGGGCTGGGTGTGATGGGCATGGCCACTCTGCAGGGGACGTGGCTGCAGTGTGCAGGGGCGTGGCCAGGGTGCATGGGGGTGTGGCTACAGGCTGGGACTTCCCAGAAACATTCCTGCCCAGGACCAATCGCCCCTCCTGTCCCCACATTCCTATGCAACTGTTTCAAGCTAATATTCATATGCCTGTATGTTATTCTACCTTGCACATGGGTACACCCCTTATATATGTTATACAGTTTACATGGCCAATCATTCATTGTTGTGTTGTGGTGGTGGTGGTGTGCCTTCAAGTTGGTTCCAACCTATGCCTACCCTAAGGTGACCCTATCATGGGGTTTTCTGGGACAGAGAGTCTGTGATGCACCCAAGGTCACTCAGTGGGTTTTCTGTGGCCAAGCAGGGAACTGAACCCTGCTCTTCAGGGTCATAGTCCAATGCTCAAACCACTATACCCTGCTGATTCTCACACCATGCTGGTTAGACTGTTTTGCTTTAATCATCCTACAAGCATGTTCTCAGTATACCAAGAGATATCATCAAGGAGTTTCTTTCTTTAGTGATTTTAAAATATTATGTGTGTTCTATTTTGTTGTCTCTATTTTCAACTATATTTCAATATTCCTTGGTGAAGCATTTTTAAATTAGGCTCAGAGATGAATTAATAACCAGCGAAAATGCAAGAATAGGCTAAATCCATCATTAGTCCGCCTTAGAGAAAACCTCCTAAAACGAACTAGCTTAAATCTCAATTATTTTAGGGGGCATATTTGAGGCAGGCCTGAGATCTTACCCAATACACTGGAGTATTTAATATGTTCTCTATCCCAGTCAAAAGAAATTCCAGCAATTGCCCTCTGAAGCTATAGAAGCTTCAGGGCCATTTCAAAACTAACCACATACAGAACATTTTACAATAGCCTAACCTGTATGTTGCTAAGGCATGAATTCCTATGGATCTCCATTAGAACTTAGAAGTAATTACTGGAATCCTGTATGACCATGACATACTATGTAACACCATAACTATGGTGCTATGTAGTGGATTTCAGTCAGACCCTCTAAACCCCACTTACTGGTAAGCAGCCACTGGGATCAAATAGGGATTTGTTTCTTCTCTCCAATCCAGAACTGACTGCATGCCATTCCCACTCCCCTCCAGTGAACTATCTCTAGTGTACAAGCAGAAAGGGCCAGAGTTTATATATCCTTTTTCCTATTCTGAAGGGTTATTCTGGCCAAAGCTAAAACTTTCTTATGGGACTGATGAAAGAGTTCTGGGATAAGTGATTGCTTTGACATTGGAGTGACAAAATTTACAGGAATCATGACAACCTCTTGAAGTTTGGACTGGTAGGGGGGGTGTAGAAAAGGTCTTTGTAAGGTGAGATCAAAAGGAATGGTCTCTGATTGTCTTATCTGGGCTTGCTCTGAAATGCAAAGATCTGAGATCAGGGAAGAAATTAGCTTGAACCCCTTGGTGCCTCTTTGAACGTATGGCCTGACAATGTGTGTCAGCACAGATTTGATCATGTATTCTCAGCCATAAACTTGTCCAAATACGAAACAAAAAGCACATCCTGCAGTCAAGGGTGGTAACACTGTCTAGACTGTTAAAAGGCATCCCTGGCCCAACTACAACCTGTGAAATTTACGACAACAGGGTAAGGTCCTATTCAAGTGAAAAACCTGTAAAGAATTCAAGGAGAGTGCAAAGAAATCAAGTCAGATTCAAATGGTATTTTGTCTGAATTTACAAGATGAAGAACAACTTGACTCTGGCCCTTTCCACGGCTTACTTTCTTATGGTGGCATCTGGTGGGTATCTGGCAGTGGCTCTGCCAGGAAGGGAGTGTGACAGCAACACTCCCCTCCACACAGGACTGGCTTTCAGTGGAAGGGAGTGTGATGGACATGTCGGTTCCTTCCTTAGGGCAGCTAGCTACTTTCCCAAGCTGCACTGGGGCAGGAAGCACCACCACTGCACTTCTGCCCTTCCACAGGACAGGTAAGTATGGGATGGTGGTATGATCACAGGTCATTGATAGGGAAAACCCATCAATGATTTAGCCCATGATCACACCACCTGGAGACGGGAGAAGGATGGGACCATGAGGACATCATGCAGAAGCATTGTTGCAGTCCTGTCCTCCTCTCATCCCCATGGCAGGATGCTGCAGAAAGGTGCTGCAGAAAGGGTCTCTGTCTTTCAAATATATAGGAAACGATAGAAAAAGTAAAACATTCCAAGGATAAGTGACACTATGAGAAAGCCAGCATGGGCTCCATAGAAAGGCAAAAGTGAGGGAAGGCAATCATAATTTACTTTGTCTCAGACCTACTTCCCCTTCCCCTTTGATTGTCAGTGCCTTTTCGAATGGATAGTATGAAGTATCCAGTTATGTCTGTGTTCCTGGGAGTCCTCCTAGTTGCTGGAGAACGTACAAGCATGGCTGGGAAACAAGTGTGGAAAATGTGTGCCCTTCCGGATGTTGTAGAACTGCAACTGCCATCCACCTTAGTCAGCAGAGCCCATGATGAGGAATTTTGGGCTACAGTTCTGCAATATCTGGAAGGTCAAACAATTCCACTGACATAAAATTTAACATCTTACAAATAGAGATGCCATGGTAGAAAACAAATCTGCCATCACATTCAATAACACACACACATAAATATATTTTATGGTGAATTTTAGAAAATTATTATTTTCATTTCAGTAATTCATTTCAGACTACAATTATGTGTAGGGTTAAACATGTTCAAATCAATTCCTTCAACTGAGCATAAATGCGCTTTCCTTATCAGCTGATATCTGCAAATTTTAATTGTCTGAATCTTAACAGCATTTGTTTTTAAACTTAAATCTCTCCCCACCCCCAGTCGTTCAGTTATTGCATGCTTTGGAGCCTGTACTGTTTATTTTTAAAGAGTAAATGCAGTATTTTTACTGTTTTTCTCCTCCCGTTCTTTCAGTAAGAAATAGATAAGCCATACTTTTCTCAAATCCTCTGTTCCAATTTACATTTATATGAAAGAAGTGTTCCCAGATATTTAAAATACAGCACTGGGGAAAATACAGAGTTTCAGAATTTACCATGGAGAACTATCCTGGCAAGTCTCATGTCTAAACCCATGGTTGTGTATTGCTTTGTATGTAAACATTTCCTGCGAACATATTGTTCTCTTTCTGTTTTCTTTTAATAAGAAGCAAATGTCAGCTCAGGGAAAAGGGAAATTGTCTGGAAAGAGTCAGGAAATCATCTTCACTTTAATGAAAACAATGCCTTGAAGACACATCCTTTGCTTTTACACTAGTTTTATTAAGCTTATTGGTTGCTTTGGAGGCACCTCTGGCATGATGTGCATCCTTTCATGTTGTCCTTCTTATTAAGGTGTAATGCACTTTGTATCTTATGATATATTGGAGACGTCTCTCAGAATGGATGTGCTTTGCTTTGAATGCATTATAATTTTAGACTATATTTGTGACATGCATGCTTAAATCCAATCCACAATCAGATAAGGCACAGGAGTGGAGGGAGTGGAGGGTTCTATACAATACTTCCATCGTTCCATTGACCAAAGCCATAAAGAGGAAAACTACTTCCCCTTAAGGAAGAGCCACATGTTGTATGTTTCTGTCAGAGAGACAGTGCTTCAAAAGAGGTGCTCTGGAATGGGGAAATCATGTGGAAAGAACGGACCACTCCGCCCTCATAAACACAATTGTCTCTTTTCTGCTGCATATTCCCTCACCTCATTTAAAGATAAGGGCCTTTGGAAACTCACAATGAGGGGAGAAGCCATTGAAAAATTGCAAAAGAAAAACATGCATTAGATGCTTCTGCGTAAACGTATTTTTTTCTTTCTGTGTCTGTCCTTATTTCTCTCTCTGGCCCTTTTCACACCTCACCTTGTCCACGGTGCCATCACGTGGGGATCATGCGAAAGGCCTCTTATGAAAGAGAATTGTGTCCCCTGCACTTCCCTCCACACCAGCTCTGTGCTGGATGGAAGGAAGTGCAATAGCTCTGCCCCTTCCTTCCGCAGCGCAGCCAGGTACTTTTCCAGCCTGCACTGGGGGAGGAAGCTCAAGCATTGCACTTCCTGAGGCTCCGCACGCCAGGTAAGTGCAGGAGGGACATGGGAGGAATGTGCAATCATTTTCGGGAAAAACCTGAAAATAATATAATACACAATTGCCGCAGGATTGCTATGGGAGCCACACGCAATTGCGAGAACGTCATGCGGAACTATCCTTGCAATTCCGTGTCGCTCCCGTGGCCATTTTGCATTCGAAGTCACATGCAAAAAGGGCCTCTCTCTCTCTCTCTCTCTCTCACACACACACACACACATACACAATAGTTCACTCACATAGATACACAATAGCCTATTCTTAAATATGCTTTTCTCTAATAGCAACAGCTGCTGATATTCTCACTTGCTTGGAAATAGATTCCCACTTCAGACTCAAAAACTGGAATTTGAAACAATGTAAGCAAATTAGTGATCCTCACTTACTCTTCCTCATGTGATGGGCATGCTTATTTGTGTTTATAATGCATAAAATGTGCGATTTTTATTTAAAAAATGGAGCTTTATGTTTTATGGAGTACTACTATATAAATACATGCAGTTGAATACACTGAACAAACCAACTTCTTTCCTTTCCCATAACATGTGACCCCTAAGAAGAAAGGATGTAGAAAGACTGGAAAATTGTTTAGATGACCTCTATCTTTTCCACTGCCTTACAATTCTTTTGTTTCACTAGAGTGCCACAGATGGCTATGAACTTTAAGCAAATCATTTAAACCATTTCACTCTGAAAGCAAAGTAAGGAAATAAATGATTGAATATATCAGCAAAGCATGTGAATGAGTGGATAATGCATTAATAAACATCATTTTGTGCAGGACGAATTATTTATGAATGAAATTTAATGCAATGTGTCTAGAGTTAGAGATATCAAATGATTCTGTGTGGGGAAAATCCTGTTATAGCTACCAGGAACCCAACAACTTTGCCTCCAGTGTTATGATTTCATCCATTTATCCTCTTACAAGGATGTAGCTGTACATTCTGGGAGTGCATCTCATCTGTTTAATTAATTACTCCAATATCCCATAGCATGGATTGTTTTAATTCATAACAATGACCAGCCTCTTGGCAACAGGCTTAATAAGTGGTTTTGGCTGTTGCCTTTATTTAAATTATTGACACCTCTAATCTCTTCCACACTTACCTTAGATTAACAGTATGACCTTCATGTGGAAAATAACCTTCGACAATTGAAAATGCCCCAGCAAGCATCAGAGAATAAGTATGCACCTAAGAATGCAAAACAATAACCAATAGATTAGATTCTTACAATGATCCTTTGACTGAGAAGAGTAGGGATTTCTCATTTCAAGACTATTCATCCTATTGAACCTCTGTTATGCCCTTCTGGCAAATGACAGGTGAGTGGACTGGATGGTCTGTTTTTTTCCTCTTGGGGAAAGGCACTATGAGCCATAAGTATCTAACAAGAACTGGTAATGGGATCTAAATCAGCATAGTGAATGGACAAAAAGGGTATGAAAGTTAGAGAAGCCAGGGGGTTGAAGTCATACTTAGAGTACACCCATTGAAATCAATGGAAGTTAAATTAATTATAACTACTTTAAAAGTCCTTTTGATTTCAACAGGTCTATTCTAAGCATAACTCCTGTCTGGATTCAACCCAAGGTGCGCAGGAATACGTAGCAGTACATAAAGAGTCTAACCCTGCAACCTGTTCTAAGCAATGTTGAGCCCATATATCCCATTATCATCAAGCAGCCCTGAACATTAAATTCAGATCAGTTAAAAATAAAGCATATCTCATCCATAATTTGAAAGTGGAAAAGTTTTATCTGCCTTAAATAACCAAAATTTGTCTGCCTGAAGAGACTGAACCAGTGTAAGCACTGCTAATTACACACAAGCATTTAGGGAGTGAATCTGTATTCAAAGTCCCTTATTCAAATAAAGGACTATAGGATACAATGGAATCCCTGTTACCCCTAGTACTCCCAAATAATAATGATGTGACTTTGGGTAAATCATAAGAGCTTAGCCTGAAGCATGCACATTACAGTATCTTGTCATAAGAATGAAGTGGCCATATGCTCAAGATGAAAATGCCACATTGGTCAAGAACTCATGACACATAACATGTTGGGAAATACCTTCAGGTGAAAATTGCACTACCTTTAATGTGGTTAAGATAAGTGGGCTTCTGTAGCCAGATTACTGATTCAATAGGTGACAGATAATTCAATAAATAAGAGGCAAAGAGAGTTGGGAGAATGGAATTCTGAATCAACAATTAATTAGAAGAGAAAGCAATCCCAATTAGCTCGATAAGAAAATATTGACAGAAAAATGACTCTCAGCATCCTAAGAAATGACTTTCAACAAATGACCTTTAACATCCTATGGAATCCTGTGTTTTACAATTGAGCGAGGGACATTTAGAATTCTCAGCCTGAGAGCTCTTTGGCCTCTGTAAACTATAAACCCCAGAATTCCACAGGATGTTGAAAGTGGTATAATAACACTATAACAATGCAGTGTGGAAAGGCCCTTCGATTACTTTGCAATAGTCTTTTCCCATATTATTCCCATGGAATAATAGCATTATAACAGTGTAGGCAGAAAGGCCTTCAGTCTGCTGACACCCTTAACCCATCCACACCGAGACCTACCTTTATTCCATTCTGTTTCAGTCCTCAGACTCTTTCTCGCAGGCAAACCCCAAACCCTTTGGTTCCTGACAATGGACCCAGACTCCTTAAAAGTCCTCATAATATTTCCACCACCACCACATATATACAGCCTGCTTCTCATCCCAACCCATCCCATCCAAACCTTGCTTCTATATATTCTTCCCAATTTATTCTCTGTTCAACAGGGTTCTGCACACAGTCTCTACACCATTTACACATTTGATAGGAGCTGAAGGAAATGAGACATACATAGAGATCTAACAAAGACATGGACAGTCCGGATGCATACTAATTTTGTTGTATTGTTCAATGCCCTCCAATAGTCCCAATTAGTCCCAATTAGGCATGGAAATTGCTAATTAAAGAAAGTCAGTGTGGTGTAGTGGTTTGAGCATTGGACTATGATCCTGGAGACCAAGGTTCAATTCCCTGCTCTGCCATAGAAACCCACTGGGTGATATGGGGTGCATCACACACTCTCATCCTCAGAAAACCCCATGATAGGGTCTTAGGGTCCTGCTTAATTCGCTGTTTCCCCCTTTTTCAGCTGCTTTCATAATGTCCCAGTTTCTCTCTCTTCCTCCCACTTTCCTTCTTCATCCACATCTTACTTCAATTGCTGCAAACAGAGTTCAAAGTACAAATTTATAGGGGAGGGAGTTGACAGGAGATGGTAGAATCTTATCCTTCCTTGTAAACACAAGCAAAACAAACTGCCCCAGCCACTGCCAGCTTGTCTTCTTCCTCCTCAATAGTTTTTGCCATCTTGACATCATGTACCCCAGTTTTCATCTGTGCAATATTGGAGGATATTTTAGATAGATAGATAGATAGATAGATAGATAGATAGATAGATAGATAGACAGACAGACAGACAGACAGACAGACAGACATATACATACACATACATGTACACACACAAATATACATACATACATACATACATACATACATACATACATATCATTGAATTATAGCATGTACCTTTAAAAATCTATTCCACTGTTATAAGAAAGTGCAGTTATTTGTTTCACCCCAATGAGAATCTCATCTTATTTAACTGGATAGTCACCCAGCACTGCTTCAATTGCTAAAGATCCCCTAGCCCAGATTTGAGTGAAGTAGGCATGGCCGTAGGAAGCTACAAACCCAGGAGCCAAACTCTTCTCTTGCTCCATGGCATCATCCTTACTTTTGGTACAACTTTGTATCACCCCCGGCCTGGCACAAAGAATCTTCTTTCCATTAACTTCTTGGACAGTTGGGATAAAATTAGAAATCAGAAAATAGTTGTGCTATGTCATATCCTCCAACTGTCCCAAATTGGAAGAGAGAGTCCCAATTAACCTTCTATTGTCCAACATTTTCAGCTGTTTTTCAAATGTCCCAATTTCTTTTCTCCTACTTTCCCCCTTTGTCCTTGCTTATTTCCATTGGTGCAAACTGACTTCAAAGTGCAAAATTACTTTGCAGCCAATTCACTGAGTGCAGAGGGTGAGAACAGCCATGGGTACGGTCTTGCCCTTCACTGTAAACTCAGGTAAAAGCAAAATGCTGTTGCATCTCTTAGCTTTTGCGTTCTTCCTATTAATAACTTTTGCCATCTTGATCACACACTGATGTTGGTTGGCCACATGTGTTCTGGTTTTCATCTGTGAAGCATTAAGAGAGTATGCTATGTAGATGCCTATCCCATCCAAATCATGACAACAGAGTATAGAATATGTTGTAGTTCAGTACCTATACTCAGCATACTGCCAGCAGTATACAAACCCCAGAAAGGAAGATAAAATTCAGATGACAAGATATGTGGCATGGATCTCTTTGGTTTCGTATTGAACAGATTTTCTCCTGTTTGCACTGTCTAGATTTTTTTCCATAATAAATACATACTTGTTCATATATAAATAAATGAATGCTAGGTTTTCAGAAGAGAACCATTTCCATGTTCCCTCCATAACAGAGATAAATGGTAGGCTTTATAAGGTACTTTTGAAGAAAACATGGCTGGCACCATCATTGTCCTTCTGGTTTTCTTTCTTACAGGCCCAAGAGATAGAGAGATAGAGACAGATGGCATAGACATATATAGATATATCTGTCTGAATAGTTTTATAGCTGTCAATTTTATTCTGTTATTGTTAAATTTTATGTTCTGTCATAATTTTAATGAATATTCATTTTCTTTTTAATACACACGATCTTGGAATGTCAGTCTGAATGCAGGCATGATAAAACAAAATAACAGAATCGTAGAGCTGGAAGAGATCAGAAGGGCTCTCCAGTCCAACGCCCTGCCATTCAGGAATACACAATCAAACCAGTCCTGACAGATGACCTTATGCATACGTTCATATGCTTTTAAATTTGGGGTGTTGGGTTAAAATTTAAATTTCCAATGAGTAGACTTTTTTCCTATCTTTGGGAGGGAATAAATTAACATCTGTGAATACCTTTTTCCCCTTTTATACTTCTTTAGTGGCTTACTCATCTTTCTGTTTCTTATTGATCCCCTATAATCAAAGAACACACATGAGTTTTCTGATACTATATATGACATTATGATGTGAGTGAGCTATATCTGGATGTGAGTGAATTAAATCTTGTAGGTAGACACAAGAAACCAGGTTAATATGGAAGGAATATCTTCCTAAGGAGTGCTAAAATAGATGCTGAAAAGGTATGAGACATCTATGATGCATTTAATGTTCTTTCTCCATGAGATATTATTAATCTCACAAACTTTTTCTGGATCAGTTGTTGTGGGTTTTCCAGGCTTTGAGGCCATGTTCTATTAGTATTTTCTCTTGATATTTCACCTGCATCTGTGGCTGGCATCTTCAGAGGATCTGGTAGCATGGAAGTGAGACAGAGTATATATACTTGTGTAGTCCCCGGGTGGGAGGAAGCAATTTGCATGTGTTACAGTTGGCCTGTGTGATGGCCTATTGTTAAATGGAATATTCCCCAGGGTTTAGTTGTTAGTCAGGGGATATGCATAACAGTCCATTAAGTACATTAGCCATCTATTGTATTGTTTCTTGTAGAGGGACCTCCAGAGTCTGGGTGGTGTTCACTGACATATTTTGAGTCTTGATTTTAGTGTTCTTCAGTACTGGTAGCCAAATTTTGTTTACTTTCTGAGTTTCTTCTTTCCTGTTGAAATTGTCCATGCGTTTATGGATTTCAATGGCCTCTCTGTGTAGTCTGACACAGTAGCTGTCCGAACAGTCCAGAATGTCTGTGCCTTCAAAAAGCATTCTGTCTCCAGGTTGGTTCATAACATGTTTGCTACTGCTGATTTTTCTGGCTGGATCAGGCTTCAGTGTCTTTCATGTTCTTTAATTTGTGTTTGGATGTTGTGTTTTGTAGTCCTGGTAGACACTGCAGCCTGATCCAGCCAGAAAAATCAGCGGTAGCAGAACATGTTACAAACCAACCTGAACAGAGAATGCTTTTTACAGCACAGACATTCTGGACTGTTCTGACAACTACTGTGTCAGACTACACAGAGAGGCCACTGAAATCCATAAACGCATGGACAATTTCAACAGGAAAGAAGAAACTCAGAAAGTAAACAAAATTTGGCTACCAGTACTGAAGAACACTAAAATCAAGACTCAAAATATGCCAATGAACACCACCCAGACTCTTAAATTCCCTCTACAGGAAACAATACAATGGATTGCTAATGTACTTAATGCACTGTTATGCATATCCCTGACTAACAACTCAACCCTGAGGGATATCCCATTTAACAACAGGTCATCACACGGGCCAACTGTAACATATGCAAATTGCTTCCTTCCACCAGGGGACTACACAAGTATATATACTCTGTCTCACTTCCATGCCACCAGATCCTCCGAAGATGCCAGCCACAGATGCAAGTGAAACATCGGGAGAAAATACTAATAGCACATGGTCTCAAAGCCTGGAAAACCCACAACAACCTATGGCTTCTGGCCGTGAAAGCCTTCAACTTTACATGTTCCTGGATCCTTCTGCAAGGACCCATTGTGGGGAGTGCTTTGTAATCCTGACCTGATAATGGTGATGATTAGGATGACGATGATTTTATATTTCACTTTTCTTTTCTCAAAGCTGGGACTCAAGGCAGCCTACTAAAAAAAAAAAAAATACACAAATTAAAATACATTTAAATTAAAACATACAGAAATTATTGTTAAAATGTGATTAAACCATATGTAGAATTAAACCATTGAGAATATATCCATTAAATCAGGGATGGACAAAATGCACCCCACAGGCTGCATGTGGCCCTTGGGACCCCTAAGTGTGGTTTCTGAAGGCTCTCGGAAGTTCTGCAAAGCCCTTATGTCTCCCCCCCCCAAAAAAAAATATTTTTGAACTATATTTTTGGACTATTTTTACTCCCAAGCTGCCCCAAAGCCACCCAAACCACTTGAAGATGCAGCAGTTTTCTTCCCCTAACTATACCCCTCTACACCTCCCAAACCTCCCCACAAAAGTCCCAAATCGGGGGGGGGGGAATGGCTGAAAATTGACCAAAATGGTACTGGTGCACCTGTTGGGCAGGGAAGGAAATGGCACCCTCACCCTGCCCAGTTGCCCATTGCTACACTAAACACCCAAAATAAAAATAAAGCCATTACAGTGTATTGTTAAAAGACCTTTCCTTATAAACATTAAGTTCTCCAAAACTGCAGAATAGTAAAGTCCCAGCCTAAACACTCTAGGAACCAAGCTTCAGGACCCGGGGAGTTCCAGGTCCTGCCACTGGGAATGGCACTCCTTGTTCCACTGGAAGTGTCTATAGGGCAGTAGAAGTGGAAAAACCTCTCACCCCCAAGATCTTAAAGCTCAGGCAGGCTGATGTGGCAAGATATAGTCCTTCAGATGTCTCAGTCCCAAGCCATATGGAGATTTATAGGTCACAACACTTAATGATTCCCTGCCCTGGATGATTCTGCTATATCATTTGCATTAAGTTCCTATAATCCATCTGTAACTCAACTTTTAATTATACTGCCAATTTTAATTTATACTGCCCTATGCTAGATAGGACCTAGTTATACTTTTTTGTTTGCACCCAAACAGCAATTCTGGGAAGGGAAGTCAATTCTAATCAGGAAAAGTGCACGGGAGTCCAGTTTATAACCTTCTCCTATAAGTGTATGTGCTTCATGAATTCACCATGAAAGTTGAGTCAGAAATATCTTCCAACTTCAAATCAAATTTGGCCCTGAATCAACTCAAACCTAGTTACTTCTACTTCTGCTGAAGAATGGTTTGTTCTTCCTGGCTTCAGACTAATTCTACGTGCTAAAAATATTTCAAGAATCATTTTTTTAGTTAAGAGCACACCTCTTTGGAATGCCTTCCAGTTCTACTTTGGAACTTTTCTCTTTTAAGTGATGAAATAATCCAACCTCAAAGTTGGTCTATAATTTATGCACAGTCTGACTTTGGTCAATTCACAGTCCAATTCCTCAACAATAAAAATCACATCTTTTCAGAGACACTTACTATACCTGTTATTTCTTTGTGGGATATCTCCTGCTTGCTTTTCACAGCAGACAGTTCCTTTGAAGATACCACCCTTGGCTGCTTGCACCTTTTGTAATAATTTTTGTCCTCTTTTGAGTTAAGAGCAGAAGAAATATCTTTGTACCAAAATCTACATGGTCTGACATTACACACACATGTATTGACACTAACCTTAGGCCTTCTTCTGATATAACTATTTGGACTACTGTTATACAATTTTGAGAGCCAATGTGGTTTAGTTGTTTGAGTATTGGACTACAACCCTGGAGACCAGGGTTCAGTTCCACACTTGGCCATGGAAACCCACTGAGTGTGTCACAAGCACTCAGCCCCAGAAAACCCCATGATACATTTGCCTTAAGGTCACCAAAAGTTGGAAATGACTTGAAGGCACAAAACAACAAGAATGCAATTTCTGTTGTGCTGCTTTTGAAAAATAATGTTCAGAAACTTCAGTTGGCACCCACTGCTAACCCAATACTGTTGAATGAGAGCCAGTTCTGGAGATCATGTGAGTCCTTTAGTATGACAGCTTCACTGGCTACCTGTCTGTTTCTGGGAGCAGTTCTGGATATGATCTTTAAAAGCCCTATACATTTTGAGATAAAGCTATTTGAGATACTATCTTTTCCAGAATGAGGCTTCCAAAGTTTTAGTTTGGTTTGGGATTTTTGGGACAACATTACAGGAGGCCCTTTTCTCAGTTCCACTAGCCAATGAGGCCTACTTAGTGGGGACCCATGTAGAATTGCCAGATTGAAAACCGGAAGGGACTTCTGTACTTTTAGTGGTTGCATAGGAGAGGGAATTTCAGCAGATGTTGCTGGTTGCACAACCAGGTAAAAAGCAACACATGCTGAAATTCCTCTTCCACGCTATCATCCAAAGTATAGCAGCTCTCATCAATTTTCACTCTGGCAATCACAGACATAAAATGCATCCTGATCTGCAGAGTCTTGGAAATCCTTCAGCTGAACCACTTCCAGGCTGAAAAGGTAAGGTTTTGAGGCCACATTTAGTCATTAACAAACATAAATGTGATTCCCCTGCAGTTACAAGATCATAATAAGTTCAGCTTATGACCTACTGAACAGGATGCCAACTATGGGATAAAAGTAAAATAATAGTGACATCACACAATTTATTTTATGTAAAATAAATTATATAAAAGCATCAGTTGTTCTAAGAGTGAATATAACCTGAACTCTTCCTAGAAGCCAAAATGACTAATCTGATTGTGTTGATATAAGAACCATTAATTGCACTGATATAAGAATAATTAAAAATGAAGATGACTTTATTGCATAAATCATTATATAATAAGAAAGTAAGGAAGGGAGATCAGTTCCTGCATTACTGATCTAGCCACCCTTACACATTCATTATGTATGCTGGACCAGCCTGCCCCATGCTTGAACTGCAACCATCTACTGATTGTGGGAGAGAGGGGCTAGCCACAAAATGTTGGCCCACATTACCCAAATATTTAAGCCAGGCCCCAAAGCCCTCCTTCTCTCTCTCCCTATTCTTAAACATTTTAGGCCATTTCTGCACCACACTGTGATAGTTCTATTATTTCACTTTAAATATCCCATGGAATCCTGCGGTTTGGAGTTTAGGGAGGGGCATTTAGAATTCTCAGCCAGAGAGCTCTTTGGCCTCAGTAAACTACAAACCCCAGAATTCCACAGGATATTGAAGGTGGAATAATAGCACTATAACAATGTACTGCAGAAATGGCCTTAGTGTTCAGGTATCCCCACACTCATCTCAATCCCCCTAGTCATAACATCAGATGCAATGCCTAGCCAGTTGCCCAACAATATTTGCAGTACCACTTATACAATTATGACCCAACATTATCCCACCCATCCCTATTCCCTATCACTAGTCCCCAGGGGAGGTGAAAAACATGACACAATGACAAAAAAAAGTATTCTTCCCAGCTGCCAAAAGCAACCAGCCATGGTCCAGTGAAAGCCGAATTGAAGCAATGGGTGGGTGGCTGCTCAGAAGCTGCAATCAAAAGAGGCCTATCTGTGCAGGTTAATATATGTAGCCTGTGCAAATCTCACAACAGGTGGTCCTCTCATGAGACCATCCAATCTCAGAAGACTAACTGGTTTCATAAGATTATATCCTCTGCAAGATTTCACAATGGATGCAAATTTCATCCAGCACAAGATCAACAAGCACAGAATGCTGGCAAGTACGCTCCACCAGGACCCTCTCACACAAGAAGCATTTGAAGGAGAACACTGCCATACTTTGGGCATATCGCAAGACAACGCAACTCACTGGCAAAGGTAATAATGCTCAGTAAAATGGAAGGCAGTAGGAAAAGGGGAAGACCGCACAATGGATAGATCGATTTAATCAAAGAAGTCATATCCTGAGTTTACAACAGCTTAACAAGGCTGCAAGAAGCAGAGTGCTAAATACAGCCTCTAGGATCTGAACATGACTCAAGCTAAACATTAGTCAGCAGTGTGATGTGGCAGCCAAGAAAGCCAGTGCGATTCTTGGTTGCATCAATAGGAGTATGGTGTCCAGATCAAGGGAGGTAATGGTATCACTCTATTCTGCATTGGTTAGACCTCAGTTGGAATACTGTGTCCAGTTCTGGGCACCTCAATTCAAGAAGGATATCGACAAGCTGGAGTGTGTCCACAGGAGGGCGACCAAAATGGTGAAGGGCTGGAAGCCATGCCGTATGAGGAGTGGCTTATGAAGCTGGGTATGTTTAGCCTGCAGAAGAGAAGGTTAAGAGAGGACATGATAGCCATGTTTAAATATTTGAAGGGATATCATGTAGAGGAGGGAGTGGGCTTGTTTGCTGCTGCTCCAGAGACTAGGGCCCTTTTGGCATGGCAGTGTACAAGCGAAAGGGCCCCTTGAGCATCTCGTAAATGTCAGGAGTGGTCTGCATGACGCACTCCCATTTCCGCCACGTTCAAGGCCCTCAAGCACAGCAAATGCACATTTTCTTATTTTTGGCTTTTAGCCGAAAATAAGCCGCATTTGCGCAAGGCTCACAGGCCTGGGCTGCAATCACCTGCAGTGCGGAGCCTCTGCAGCCGGGCCTGTCGTGCTTCCTCTCCTCAGTGCAGCCTACAACTCCCAGGCTGCACTGCAGAAGGAAGGGGCAGGGCGCAGGTGGGGCTCTCGTGCAAGCAGAAAGGAGCTGCGGAGCCCAAGCAGCAGGGAAGCAGGAGGCTTGCGAAAGCCTGCCTGCCCAGGCCTTTCACGCAAGGCCCACACTCCAGCAGAGTGAGAAGGTAAGCTGTGGAAAGGGCCTAGGACAAGGAGCAATGGATTCAAGCTGCAGGAAAGGAGATTCTACCTGAACCTCAGGAAGAACTTCCTGATGATCAGAGCTGTCCAGCAGTGGAATATGCTGCCTCGGAGTGTGGTGGAGTCTCCTTCTTTGGAGGTTTCTAAGCAGAGGCTGCATGGCCATCTGCTGGGAATGCTTTGCTGGGTGTTTCTGCATAGGAGGGGTAGACTCGATGGCCCTTGTGGTCTCTTCCAACCCTATGATTCCATGATTCTATTTATAGGGTCACCACAAGTTGAAGCTGACTGGAGGGCAGTTAACAACACCAACACTATAAAGTTTGCATTTAAAATTGAACAAAATGTAGCATGTAGATAAGACTGCTATCACAAGCTAAAGAGAAAGGGAGAACAGGTGGAATCTTTGCCATGATGTCCTATCTATGACCACAACCACAACCAAAACCTTGCCTATGGATGATCCCATGTATATGATGGTCTTTGTCTCATCACTTAACTCTAACAAAACAGGCATTATGAAAAACTGATCCCCTTTGCTTGAGAAAACTCAAAAATCATAGCTAGGTAGATCATCTTGTTGGTGCTAGTGTTCACTGGGTTCTTTTAGAAAGTTACAATACCTCAAAGGAAAGCCGAGGTCATCATCATCATTTCCATCCTCTCCAATATCAGGGGAGGTCTCTTTTGATTAGAATGTCCTGCCCTTTATATGTGGCACAAAGCAGTATACAATGTGCAATCATTCTTTGAAGAACCTAAACCTCAGAGCACTGTCTGAGAACACTGAGTCCAATATCATTATCTTATATGCCAGAGTCCAGGACCACAGACTGACTTGTCAAACTGATTAATGACCAGAAAGAGGGGGTCCCTTCTCCTGCAGACTTGTTAAGAATGATAAAAGACAGAATTATATCCAATCAATTGAAGCTTGCATTGTGCAGCTGAATGGATTTCAGCAATGGAGAACAATTCAACTGAGGCATATTGGTACTAGAAAGGTAACACTGGCACCTTTAGTACCAATGTTTAACAGCTAGCGAGCCTATATTTGAGCTACTAACAAAATACAATTACACCAGGAAGGGAAAAATGGAGACAGCAAACTAACAATGACATTCCAAAAGACAATATCAATATTCCAACAGCAAGAAACAGTATCTCTGGTTTCCCAGACTGAAAAAGGATAACAGGAAGGTTACTCTGGATATAATCATATCGTCTTACTAGAATAGCCCATAAGTTGAGTGTTCTCATTCAGACATATTCAGATACATTCATATATATTACCTGAAGCTTTTATCGATATTTACAAAGGCTGTGTTGATTGGTAGTGGTAGATCTGCATTATCTAGGTTGGGGTAGACAAAGCGTGGGCCTGCAGACCATAAGCAGACACAGACTTACACTTCTGTGCCCACTTAATTACTCCAGAACCTCCACCCTCCATTGTTCTAACATGATTTCTGGGAAATTTTTGCCAAAAATAAAAGCAACAAAATACTCAGAAACAAGTGAAAACAACCTTCCTCCAAAATCAGACATATATCATCTGAAATAGTGACCAGAAGCAACGTGGTATCATTTCTGATTACTATTATTTTCAGGTCTGGATGTGTGAATGCAGCCCAGGGAGACAAGGTTGAATTGCCTGCACCTCACGGACAGTTGTCCACGTCTGATCTAGATTGCAATCTTTTAAACCAGAGATAAATAATGTGATGCCCTCCAGACATTTTGGCCTGTATCCTTCATAATCCATGTTCACTGGCTGTGCCAACTCCAGCTTATGGGAGTTGTAGTCTAAAATAGCTGAAGGGTACCATATTTACACAGTAAATTATCTTGAACCCAATGGATGTTACTTTCAAATACATTTGAACAGAACAATTGTTGTGTGCTTTCAAGCTGTTTCTGACTATGTTGCCCTTTAGTCAACACCATCATAGAGTTTTCTAGAAAATTTTTATTCACAGTAAGTTCATCATTGCTTTTGAGGCTGAAACACAAGGTCAACCAGTAGGCTTCCATGGCCAAGAGAGGATTCATATCCTGTTCTCATGGAAATCTAGTCCAACTGTCAAACCTCTGCACCAGAATGGCCTTATACTGCTACTGAACTGGAGGGTTTGCTCTTTCTTTAATACCTAAACATGTTATAAAACCTAATGCAAAGCAGGTACCATATTATTTGAAGAATGTCTTACTTCCGTGAATGATTATTGCAAAGCTAAATTAAAGGACATGTGATCCCTACACTGAAACATCATTTGAGGCTTTGTACCTCTCTGATTTCTTGTAATACAATCCTTTCTCTCTCTTAACGTGTACCAGTAGACAGATGCAGATATGTAGAAGAAAAAGTAGTCATCCTTCACTCAGCTCATACTGTTATAACTTGCACTGTAACCTTGCTCTTCTTACTTTGGAGGTTGCTGGTAATTAGTATTTCTAAACCTCCATTGAATGTAAAGGCTGCAGGGCAGTGAGAGATCATCACCTCCACATCCCATTTCAAAGAGAGTTGAAATGGCTTCTGGATCTACAGAAGCTGTCCAGACTATTATATTAGTTCAAGAAATTACTACATTTCTTATTACAATAATTACTTACTCTCCTTTCATTTTAAATTCATAACAAGTATATCATAATTCCATAGTATACACAGAATTATTTTTTCTTAAGATGCCTGGAATTTCCTTCTTGCTGAAGTTTCTATTTTTCTTAATGATACTATGGTTATTCAATCTTCTCTTAGTTATGTCTTACTTCAAATAACCTAACAAATATGCATTGTCTTTTTGTCTTTACTTTGGTTACATTTGTCCATACAGATCTGACACTGTGGTGTAGCCACTGCCAGTGTTTAAAGTGAACATGATTTTTTGTGATCAGAGCAGTATGACTAATATAAAATAGCTTGCAAGTGGGAGAAGAAAATGACAATCTGTTTTCTTGGAGTCAACACATATACTTTTTAGATCCATGCTAATGTAATGGGACCATGTGCATTTGCAATGTAATGGCCATGTAGGCCAAGATTCTGCATACTTAGGATGAGATTTCTGTAACTACATTTCCTGAAGCTAATATCTCTGACCTTGAAAACAGTGCCACCCTTCACCCCTCTCACTGCTATTTCCATGTTGTTCAAGAGCAGGAGAGTCAGGAGGAATGCAACCAGCTATTTTTCTGTAGCTGGATATGCTTCAACAGGCATCTGCAGAGACCTCCAAGGGTCCTTGGGATGTCCCTGCAAGTGACATCCTTTCAGCACATCTAGCTAAAGAAAAATAGTTGGAGGTATCTTCTTTGATCCCCCTAATCTCCAGCCATATGGAAATGGTCATGTTAGCTGGGCTATGCTACTTACAAGATGGGTTGGGGAGTATTTTTTTGTTGTTGTTGTTCCATGGATGGAACAGAATTATGTCTTCTGCAACAACCAAAAAAGGTGAATTCTGATGGTATAAATATGACTTGTGGTGGTGGTGGTGGTGATGGTGGTGGTGGTAGTTGCTGCTGTGTGCCTTCAAGTCATTTCTGACTTATGGTGATCCTAAGGCAAATGTATCATGACGTTTTCTGGCCTGCACCTCATAATTCACTAATAGTATGCCATCCATAGACCCAGTGCGGTATAATAGTCTGAGCACTGGAATAGGACTCTGGAGACCAGAGTTCAAATCCCTACTGGGCCATGGCAATCCAGTGGGTAACCTCAGGCAATTCACATTCTCTCAGCCTCAGAGGAAGGGAAAGGCAAACCTCCACTGAACAAATCTTTCCAAGTAAACCCTGTGATAGGTTATCCTTAGGATCTTCATAAGCCACAAGTGACTTGAAGGTACACAACAACAACAGCAACAAGTAGTTAAAGGGTAGGGCCCAAACCAATTGATTCAAGAAAGAGGATTTCAAAGTTTCAAACTTAGGAAGAATTTCCTGAGAGTAAGAGCTATTCAACAGTGGAGAAGGTAGCATCAGAAGGTAGTGAACTCTCCTTCATTGGAGGTTTATAAACAGAGATTATAGAGTTTTATGGCTATGACTGTCTTGCATTGTTGACAGCTGCATTAGATGACCCTTGCAAAACCTTGAAAGTCTATGATTTTATACCTCTATGCAATGTGTTGTACAACAAACATTATCCAATTGGACAAAAACCTGTGCAGCACTAGAGTACATTTCAGCAAATTTAATAAGCAATACATCTGTGTTTGTCTGGGAAACCATAAAAAAAATTCAGCTGCCATTGTTATTTGATTGATGGCATTTCATTTGTGTGTGAGGAAGTATGTTCCCTCCCTCTCACCTAGTCTGGTAAAAGGAAACGGAGCTCTTAAGCAAACTCAAAATACAGTCTGCACATACAGCATCTATGCTTTGCATTCTTCTCACTGAGCCAAAAATGCTTGACCCTGAGGCAACAGCATACTAGAGGTTAGCAACTGACAGAATGGGAACAGCTTTGAATGCAGTGTTTACTCTGGATTCTTAACTGGGACATGCTGAATCCATTATCCCTCCATTAAAATTGCAATGCCATGTACATTTTACCCAGTTTGAGTTCAAACGAAATGAGAGGGTCTTACTTGTGAAGAGGCATGAGATTCGTCCTAGAAATGGGCAAGCTTTTCTCAAATTAATTCGGAAATTATTTGAGAACTTACCCTCCCACTCTGAAATCCTATAAAACACCTTGGACTATTTGTCTGAGCCCTTGTGACTCTCTCCAAACCCTCTCTGTCAGCTTCCACTCCATTAAACACACTTTTCCCTGGAGCCTTAATATTTCTGGAAATGTTGAAGCCAACAGGGGAGAAATATCCCCTTTTCTTGGCTTCAAAAAGCAATAGTGGCACTCAAGAAGGGAAGACGAAAGAGATTTTTTTTCCCTCTTCTCTTTCTCTTCTCTTTACACTCCTTCCCATCCCCCATTGTCCTGACAGTTTACGTATCAGCATACTGAGATGTAAAAGCCCAAGGGACCATGAGAGATGTATGTCAGTTACATTTACATTGCTGAACCTTGCGGTCAAAAGGCAAAAGTGAACTTCTTTGAGAAACATTGGAACTAATTATACCATAGCTCTGTTTTTGTTTTTTGTTTTGTTTTGTTTTTTGGTGAGGTTTACTTATTTATATTATTTTCTTTGTTATTATATTTACACTTTATCTGTTCTACCAATAAATGGGAACCAGTGGCTACTAAGAGAGAATCACACTGGTTAAAAACATAAAACATTTTTTTTTTAATTGTTAAAAGCACAGAAATTTGATACATAGCATTTGGTCGCAGCTCACATACATCAACTTCCTCCTAACTGGTCTTGGTATAAAAACAATCTATGAATTTCATATCTATTTTTCAATATTTAAAACACTGGTCTTATCTCATATATGTTGAAAAGTTTCTTATCCTACATAAAAAATTCATTTCAGTATTATTTATATTTATTTTATATTTATGGATAGTCTAGTTTTATAACATTACAATCCTTTTTCTTCCAAAACATTTAAAAAACATAAAACGGTTTATTAATACACAATGGAGATGTGAAAAATATTTCTTAATATGCATATCCTTGATGGAAAAAGAGTGTATTTGACACTTGAGGCACCTCGCTGAAAGAAGACCAGCTGTAATGTTCTTTATATTTTAGGACGTTTTTCTGGAACATTCATTTGCACAAAAACACGCATGCTTTAATTGTGTAGAAACTGTTCTCTGGACAGGAAACATGTATTTTTGTGCGGAATACACAGATTCCTGCACAAAAACATGAGCCTAAATTCCACTGATTTTCTCAGCTAGGGTATAGCTGTTGAAACAATTAGATTTGCCAAGATCAAGCTGCATGTGGCTTTAAAGGTCATTTTTATGGCCCTCAAGCCTGCCAGGCATTAAAAAAAAAGACCAGAGGACATTTTGGAATGTCCCCTCAGCCCATTTTAGGACCGGAAGAGGCTTTTAAAAAAACAAGAAGTGAACAGGAAGTGACATCTGGCTATTTCCTGTTTTTAAAAAAACCTCTTCTAGGGTAAAGTGGTTGGAGAAGGGGAACATGGTAAAATGACCCCCATGCTCCCTGTTTGGAGCATGGTGTTTGAAGACATTTCAGTGCAATTTTAAAAAAAAAAATCTGAGAAGTATAGTGGGAGGGTTCAACCTTCCAAGTTCTCCATAGTTGTGCACTATGACCTATGTGATAATTTACTATTCAAAAATACATTCATTGTGTTTGCTTGAATTAAGATTATTCAACAGGATTTCATCCACTATTTTTTTTTTTCTGCAAAAAACACAGACAGGAAAAGGTACACATGGTTTTCCGTGCAGGAATAGGCATAAATGGCATATATTTAAGGAAATTTTCACAAACATAGAAAAATCCTGCACAATTTCCCTGCATATATTTTCTGAAAACTCACCAACCCAATAAACCCAATATTATTTTTTCGCAAGAATCAGTGTGTTTTATGAACACAACACATTTTTCTGCCTTAAAACATCAGTAATTTTGTGCAAGTAGGTCTTCTCTAACAAAGTCTTCAAGTGATCAACAGGAAATTGTGCATAAATGCACAAGAAAGAAGAGAGAGAAAATTTACAGAAGTATTCATTTTTGTTTGCATGAACAAAATAGGAGAAGATTTACATCCCACTGAAAACACAGTTAGAAGGACTTAATCACAACACAAGTAAAAAAGAGTAAAACAAAAACAAAACTCCAACCTAGATGAAGCATCCCTTAATCACAACACAAGTAAAACAAAGTAAAATAGAGGCAAAACACCAATCTGAATCAAACATCCCTTTGACTGCAATCCAGGGTGTCTGAATGAGAAAGTATTTGACTACCATGGGGGTAACATCAGGGAGGAGCCAGCCTCGTCTCCCTTGGTGGGCAGTTCCATAGCCTGGGGGCAGCTGAAAGAAGATCCTCTCTTACATCACACCAAATATGTCTCTGAAGGCAGGAGGACCAAGAGAAAGGCCTCTACCAATGTCTAGGTAGGCTCCTATGGGAGAAAACAGATCTGCGGGTGTCCTGGACTCCAGCCGTGTGTAATTTTACAACCAACAATTTGAATTGTGCTTGGAAACAAACTGCTAGATAATGAAGCTTATCCAAAAAGTGAGTTCTGTATGATTTCAAGATGGATGTTAGACTGTGAACTGTATGAAGGTGGAGGAGAATACACCATCTAGCTGTTGTAGCCTACATATGTTGTATTTTCAGAACGAAAATCTATTCTTCCACAATCCTTAAGTTCTCCAAAACCTCTAGTTTCAAGCCTCTTGTTTCTACTGTTCTGCTTCTTTTGGTCTTTCTGGCTCTCCTTTCATGCCTAGCTCTTCAACCTCTACCTCCTTTACTTCAAACCATTGCCGGTGTTGGACATGTGAGTCTATATCCCACATCTATGTCTGAGGCTGTTTCAGCACCATAACATGATCCTGAGATAGCCAGGCATCATCCTGGCAGTGCCACTGCCAGGAATGGAGCGGAACTGGAATGCTTTCCTCCTCACCTAGCCGGTTGCCAGTGGATGGGTAGCATTCAGGACACGTTCCTTCCTTCTGTAGTGCTGTTGGCCTCTTCCTGTGCTGCACAGAGGAAGGAAGCACTTGATAGCACTTCCGCCCTTCCCATATGTCCTCCAGTAATGCGGTCTTTGAGCAAAGGGAGATCATTACCAGATTTTTTCCACTAATGGTATATCAAGCAATAGCAACTGCAGGGGGTGCGGAATCACAAGGACATCATGCAATGGCATGCATTGCATACCAGCTTCAATGTGTCCCCATGCTGGGATGGTACCCTCATGTGGAAATGGTCTGAGTGTCTGCATCTAGTCTAGATTTCATGAATCTATTTGCACTAAACAGTTACAGCAGTTTGATACCACTTTAACACTAACTATTATGGCACTATCCTATAGAATATTACAGAATCTCTACTAGAGATCCGTAGTCCCTTCCCTAGAGCTAGCGCACTAGAACTAGACAGTTTTAGCAAAGAATTCAAAGTATTACTATACTTCTGCTCTAAAAATATTATTCTCTACTTCACACGATGTGACGGCTCTCTGATTTGGACCTATAGCATATTATTCATTTCCCTAATTTAAACCTGTAAGTAATTTGAATCTAATGAGCAGATGTAAGCGGTTGAAAAGGAATTTGCTCTGGAGCAGGATCTCTGTGGGAAATGAATTGCAGATAAATTAGTTCAACAAGAAGGGGTTATTTTGTGAAGTTAAAGAATCTGGGGTATCTTGATGGGAAATTTACTGGCTTACCTCCCACGAAACTGAATTATATTCTAATCATTATTTCAAAATTTGCACCTATATATCTGAACTAGCATATTAGTATGCTTCCATTTTTAAACTTTCTGAAAAATTTTGATATATCTAACTATGCTTGCAGCAATCTTATGAGTCCATGTGCTGAATCTTTTAAATACCTAGCTATGTCTTTTCTCTAAGAGCACAGGATCAGTGAGTTTTTTACACATCCCCTTTATTCATTAGTCTCACCTGACCAGTAGCAACACTTTATTGGAAGTGTCATCCATTTTTATTCTCTCTCTTGAGAGGCCCTTCAAATGTACAGGAAAGTCGGAGAAATGTCTCGTTTAACTAAATGCTTTACCATATTTATGGTAACTAAGGTACTTGTTCAATTTAAGCTTATTATAGAAGTTTCATAGAATCAGGATGATAGCAAAATGGAATAATGTGAACTATGTTCATAAATACAACCTAAATTGTCACCTCTATCAGTATTTGTTAAGTAAAATCTGTCTTTCCTACTATATGTGTGTCTATAATTATATATCTCTCCAAGCCAGCTCAGTAATCAGCATCTAATCATATGCATAATGATTGAATTGAGAGGGTGTAACCACTGGATAGTTGAAAGGGATAAGAACTGTGCAAGAACATGGTGGAAGCTTCCATTCATTTCAAAAGGACTTGTACGAATAGAATTGAACAGAATTTCCTGAAATCCACTCAAAGGTATTTAAGTAATGCCTTCAGTGTTTCATAGGACTTAATCCCAAGTAAGCGAACATAGCTTTATAGTAGTCCATTCTTATTTTCCACACATTTCTTTTGAATTTCGAAGTCCAGTAATAATTTTTTTCTCAGCCAAATTCAGAAGACTAATTATTTTTCCCCCTCCAAAAAAAGTGATTAAATTATCTCCAGTCATGATGGAGGAAAAGGAATGCAGGGGAGAAGAAGAGGAGGGAGAGGGAGATAATGGCTGTGATAACTTAAATATTTTGAAAGTATAATACAAATATGTGAAATATTGTACATGATTTATATACTTAAAAACAGTCATGAAACAGAAAAACTGCCAGGGAGCCATTGCAGGTACAGATAACAATGCATTGGCTTAGCTTATTCTACCTAGTCTATTCTGCTATTCTGTCATCTAATTTTTAGTGTGAGTGTTAAATTATCAGGATTTTGAATTACCCATGTAAAGAGAAAAAAAATTCAAGGTCAGTCTGAATACACCAAGCAAGCTAATTAATTGTTTTCCAAGAACCTATCAACATAGCAACATTAAATTTGTTTCAAACAGATTTAAATGGCATGACTTTTCCTAAGATAATGCTGTGAACAACCATTTGGGGGAAAATGCTGAAAATTCTGTTTAACCACCACAGAGAGCTACCATTGCCAGGGTCCTTGAGAATGAAGAACAATTAAGTGAAAATATGTACATGACTTTCATCGGTTTATACTCCAGATGTGTTGGACCAGAGTTCCCATCACCCAACAGACAGTAAGGTGATTTTGCCTTTCATATATATATTCATCTGACTCTTTGAATCCACAGCAGTCAGGCATAGGCTCACAGCAGGCATGGTAGTGATAGTTCATATGATGATTTTTGGAGCTTTTCAGGCTATTGGGATCCAGTGTCAGGATATGACCTACATTTCCCTCAGCCTGTTTAGGAGGCAGCAAGACAAGCAACTGAGCTTGTAGCAGTGAACTAAATGTTGGCACAGGGTGGGCAGAATATTACTTGCCACCACTAACTCAGCTTGTCCATTAACTGAACCCTCAGACTTGTCAAATTTGAAATGTCTACATTGCTAGCACAAATTAACTCCAATAGCATTCATTGGCTTGAATCCAACATACCACCAGTGAAAGAAAACAGTGCATCAGTCGAGGAGAACACTGTGTTAGTGGAGTGCTATTGGATTTTCTAGTTTTGGAAGTGGTAAAAGTTTAATGTTCTTGCAGCTCACATTACACTACTGAATAAGATAGTCTGAGGGCATTTCCTCACTACGCTGTTATAGTACTATTATTCTACTTTCAATATCCTATGGAATCCTGGGGTTTGCAGTTTAGGAGGAGCATTTACAATTCTCAGCCAGAGAGCTCTTTGGCCTCAGTAAACTACAAGCCCTGGAATTCCACAGGATGTTGAAAGTGGAATAATGGCACTGTAACAGGGTAGGCTGGAAATGGCCTACACGAGCTATTTCCATAATCCTTGTTCGCCCTATCTGGAAGAGAAATCCAGCACATGTCTCTCTGTGTGTGCACGGTTACAAAGATTAATCTGTTAGAAAGAAAAAAGTTGTTCAAGTTAAAACTGTGTATATCATTTAGAACTTGGATTCCATTAGTGCTAGCATATTTGAGTAAACAGAATGAAACCATTGGTAACTAGCCTTTGGGTTTTTATAACCAATAGATGCACCAGTGAACAGGTTTAAGATCAGTTAGAAAGGTTTTTTTTTTAAGAGTGCCTTTTACTGCTCATTTGTATTTTATATTCTCTAACCAGTGATGTATTTAAGTCTTCTACTTCAAGTCTCAAGTCAAGTCTCAAGTCCTTGCAAGATACTTTCAAGTCAAATCTCAAGTCTGGGAGCCTACTTTACACCCCAATCTGTATTCCAGAATTTCTTGACAGAGTTGAATAAAGTCAGTTTTAACAATTTAAGTAGAGTCAGCCCTCTACTTTTGTGATTTTGCCATCTGCAGCTTTGGAAGTGGGTATCAGAACCTTCTTACTTGCCATTTGCAAAGCTGGAGGCTTTTTCAGAAGTGGAGAATAGGGCCTTTGTTATTCCCTGTTAATGAAGCTTCAAGAGCTTTAGAAGGAAGAATCCTTCCTACTCAAGCCCATTGCCTGACACATTTTCTGTTCCCCTCTGAGATATGCACCCTGCACTCTGGGCATGAGTCTTGCCTTCTGCTCTTAAGAAAAGTTTTAGAAGGCTTCTCCTGTAAGTAGCAGGGACAGGCTGCTGAGCAGACCTCAACCCCACTTCAAGCCAAATGCCTAACCCATTTGCTTTTCCCTCTGAGAAATGTGTCCACACTTTGGGCTTGAGGCACAATGTCATGTGGCCAGTAAGTTGTAAGGTTTCTAGATGAATGTGTTATGTTACTGAACCAAGTGCAGCAAGTCAGTCACTAAAAATATGCAAGTCTCATGTCGAGTCAAGTCAGTGTGTAATTTTTGCTGAGTCAAGTCCGAGTTGAGTCACCGAAGTGACTTAAGTCTAACTTGAGTCTGAGTCTATTGACTTGAGTCTTCATCACTGTCTCTATCTAGTTATTGAAACAGGAGTGAAGTTAAGTGGTGTAAATCACCAGTGTTAAATGCTGCCCATTGAGGTAGACATGAAGAATCCTTTCTAAAGGTAGCTTTGTATCCTTGTGTAATCCATGGATTTTAAAAGAAGCAGACTGACCAGTGACTCCAGAAGAATGACATTAAACTAGCCCTACTGTAGTTTTAAGGCTCTGTGGAAGATTATCTCAGAGTTGTTCTTTTGTGTCTTTGCCACTAAACTGTGAATGGAAGGTTGAGCATTCTTTCTTCCTGACATAATGAATATTACTATCAGGCCATTAGTCAGCTGGAGTTCAGTGGGACAAAGTTATTCATTGCTTTGATGTTTCATTCAGAGCTTACTTTGGGTAAAATGTATAGAAAAGTGCTCTAAAAGTAAAATACTTTGTTTAATCTTCTGTTTGGAATGACTATAAATACACTTGTTTAGAGACTTTGTTTATGTCCCTGCGTCTTACTGCACATTTTTCACTCCACAAAAGGACAATGAGATTCCTCAAAATCTATTGTCTCTTAAAGTGAGAAGATTGTAAGTCTATTTACAAGAGTGTTGCAAGCGCTCACCTGCACTCTTATGAGAAAGAAACAAAAAAAAATACAATTGTATGGAGCACACAATGACCAACTGAAGTGTTTGATTCGTGCATCTCCTGTTCTTGTTTCAAACTGTTCTCATCCACATCGAGGTTCTGAATCTTACAAAAGCCATTCTGAACACCTCAAATAGGAGTGTAAAGGTTAATACACATTTCTAGCTTAGCAGGAACAGTCCTGATATTACAACAGGATCTCTCAAACAATGCCCGTATCTATCTAAAGCACTAGCTCATGTGGTAAACAAAGCAATCATGGAGGGTTTAGAGTAGTTTCACACCAACATGTGGAAAATAAGCTAAAAAGAGCTGACCTTTCAGGTGTTGATGTCCTATAGTCCAAGATTTGGGGAGAAAGAAGGGCATATTAGTTCAGCATTTAATTGCACATGAGAAAATGGTGGATATTAAAATGTGCAGCAATGAAGTGGACATTTTTAGAATTGAAAGCTAATCTCCATTTCAAAATTGTGCAACACAAACAGCAGGTCACGTGTTAAAACATTTTCTTGGCTATATCACCTCAGACAAAAGACAGAACGTTACATAATTGAATGCTAATTCATGGGACAGATATAGATCTAGACAATAAAGATATAGATTATACATTAGAAAACTAGAATTACATATAGAGAGTAATCTTTTTTAAAAAAGATCTTTCTGATATTTAGTGTATTATAAGGACACAATCTATTTATAGGCAAATATTCTGCCACACATTCTCAATCCATAACTAGTAATAGAACATGTAATCTATTGCTCATGTCTATTAGATCATTTCTTCCTTGCATCATTCACAATTTCTTGCCTAAAGGTAACAATGGCTGTTTTGTTTCAAGTGGGTTGTCTATCCCATATGACACTAGCAGAGTCATTTGGTGCCAATTAAAGTTATCAGGTAGACAACTTGCTTACCCAAAACAGCAGGAAAGAAAAAAAATAAACACCACAAGCTATCAGTCCCAGACACCTACAGAAGGAGATACCATATTATTTTGATTTTACTATCTATTTCTTTGGCATGTCTGGGGGAAACACTAATTGGTAAAACATAACTAACTAGTTCACTCCTTGATAGCCCCTCTTTTTAACAGAGCTATGAAATAATTGTGAAATTGTACTATTTTACTAGTTAAAAATATGAATTAAATGAGTGCAACTCAAGCATCTAATGTATGTATATCCACGGAACATCTGCAACAATAGTTTTGAAGAGCAAAGTGGCCCTGTTTTCTCATAACTGCCTAATCCACCTGCAATAGTATCACCCTGGCATACACTCTGGCAAGATGAAATCACTGAGACACCAAAAGCTTACCTTTGGCTGGATTGCTTTCAACATCTGCTTGTGACTGAACATAGAGCAGGTAGAACCACAGCCTCAAAATGGTACTAATGCTAAACACTGCTGTACTAAAGAAGGCATAGCTCTTTAATGTGTCCATCCAGTTGTTTCTGGGCTAAAAATCCCATAACCCCTAGCTAGCATAGCTAAGGGTGGAGGATGATGGGAATCCTACACATTCCCTGTTCTTGAGTTAGAAGAAATTTCATGAACCTCTCATTTTCACATTGCTTCCCAAAGTATAAGATGCAAACTGGGAAAAAGAAATAATTTACTGAGGGAGAAAATGAAAGAGAAAAAGAAAAATGTCACTCTACTCTGTTACCGAGTATCAATGCTTTAATTCCTTCAAGAAGCAGAGCTCAAACTAAAGCACAAATCAGGCTCTTTGGGATGTTGTGGGAGAATCTTTCAGAAATAACATGATTTTTGTGGGAGGCATGTTGCCAGAAACCAGAAGCCATTTTCTATTCTGCCTAAATGTTTTATGTTTACAGAAAGTATTGATTTTTCAGTATGTGTCAGGGACTGATGCCTCAAGAAACATCCTCCACCCCTGGTGTTGCTTTTTCTCTTGCTGTTTAGTGAAAGTGACACTCATATGAAAACAAGGCGTAAACATGACAATATTCATCTTACATTCATACTATGTTCTATGCAGTGCCTTCATACGATTATTCAAAGAAACGAAGGTCTCCTTCTCCATATTGGCTGGCTCTTTGCCAGCTGATAGATCATTGGTTGGAATTCCTATAATGGGAAAGGAAATAACTTATTACAAATATTTCTCCTTTTTTCCCTCTGCTGTTAGTGTCCTTGGAGCAGCCAATTCTGAAATGTCTATGGCCCCTGAAATCCTTGAAATGTCTTGAAGCCGTGCTGCTGTGGTCCTTAGGGTGGAACCATATTTGGTCTGTTAATTTTGATTTAGCTCTCTGTTATTTATTAAGAGATTATTTCATTGTAATATTGAATTTATACTGGGCTTATTGCATTTGTTCTGATTTGATTTGAATTTATTAAGGCTTTATAAGTATTTCTTCCTTTCTTATGCAGATCTCGCATTGAATAATGTTTCTCATGATCTGCTCTGGGAACACTCTGACATAGAAGTACAGCTTATAAACTAATTAACTAACCAACCAACCAACCTTCCCATTGTCAGTTCTACTAACAATCTGGATCATTATAATTAAGTGTTGCGCATCCTATGGGAACACAGCTGGTCACCTTTCTGTTACATCCCCCTGTTTCCCATTGCCCAGTAAATGGTCATATTGGGAGGGTGGCAAATGCAGCAGCTAAAAAGTATTTGACAAAGAAGATGTCACATAATTCTACCTAGCAGAAATGTAAACTATGTGTTTCTGATCCAAGATCTTCCAGCTATTAAAGATACAGGAACTCTGTCATACTGGAAATTTCAGGGACTTTCTGCACTACATTGTTATAGTGCTATTAGTGCTGCAGGATGCTGTCATCCCACATTGGGGATGGGAGGAGAACAGGACCCAGACAATGGTTCTGCGTGACATCATCCAGATCCTGTCCTTCTCCTGTTCCCGGGGGTGCATCAAATCATTGACAGGTTCTCCCCATTAATGACCAGCAATCACACCACCCTCCTACCACTTGCCTGCACTTACCTGAGCTGCAGGGGGTCAGGAAGTGCAATGGCTGCACTTCCTGCACCAGCGTAGCCGGGGACAGTACCTGGCTGTTCTGCAGAAGCAAGAGGTGTGGCCATCGTGCCTCCTGCATTCCCACAGGCAGCGGGTGTGGATGGGAGTGCTTCTGTCATGCTCCTCTCCCAGGAGAATCTCTACCGAGATCCCCATGGGACACCACTGGGATCAGGTAGGGTGTGGAAAGGGCCTTAGAGACTAAAAGCCTCCTTTCCTTTTAAGGTGCTAGCTCTTGCTTCTAAAGACATCTGGTGCCTGTACTGTGTCTTTTAACACAGATTGTTTAACTATATACATTCATCATTCTAAACATTAAAAAATGAATGAACCTTATATCAAAGCTGGCCACTGCACAGAAACAACTATGGTATCCTTCTTTTGGAACTGCTATGGGAATCCTGACCAGCACAATTGGAACTCATCTCCAAATTCATTCAGTATCTGATACACAATACTTTCTCTTTGCCTATGAGTCTCAGGGAGGAGTATGCACTCAGGTTTCCATGTCCCATAGTTGCTGCTTATTATTCAAAAAGCTTCCTTTTGATCAGGAACAGAACTATTTTACAGTCAGGAAAAATGTCCCCCTTCACTTCTACATGTACACATGAATTAGTCTTCCATGCTCCTTTCCCACTTTACTCCCACATGCACACACAGAGGTATAAAAAAGATGAGATCTACCCTCAGGGAGACTGTGGCCATTTCTGCACTACACTGTTATAGTACTATAATTTCACCTTCAACATCCTGTGGAATTCTGGGGTTTGTAGTTTAGTGAGGCCAAAGAGCTCTCTGGCTGAGAATTCTAAATGTCCCTCCCTAAACTGCAAACCCCAGGGTTACATAAGATGTTGAAAATGGAATAATAGCACTATAACAGTGTTGTGTGGAAATTGCCTAAACAAGACCAAACAAGTATGTTTTTATTAATAAAAATAATAAATATATAAACAATATAAACAATATTCATAGACATAATCAGTACAGAAAACAATGATCATTCTATACCATTATACAGTTATTGTAATTCGCTTCTTCTTATTTCTTATCATAGACTACTTTCTCTGTTTAGAAAAAGTAATTTTTTTGTTCGCTTCCTGATCTTTTTTAGGTTTATTCATGGCGACATTATAATAATGTAAACGCGTAAAGGTTAAAACCATTATTGAAAATCACAGCAGCTGGTCATCATTAGTACTGAATACCCTGATTAAACAGGGAAAGGTGACAAAAAAAACCCCCATAAGTATGAGTGGTCAAACAAGTATTAAAGAGGAAACTAGATTGTTCTATTAGAGGTCTCTTCAATGTATGTACCACACTAGAACAATGTTGCCTGGTATAATCATCCAGATTTGCTAAATAATGGATACATAAACAGTAACACACATTTGCACTCACTGTGGTTCAGTTGCTATGTCCTTATTGCTTTGAAATGAGCTTAATCTTGCCATGATCCACCTTTTGCACTACCCAGATTGAATGGCCTAGTGCAAACAATGGCAACAAGCTAAATAATCATATAATTAAGACCTGCCTGTAACAATGTAGCCCAGTAGTTTCCAATTGGCAAGGGTGAATTTTGTCACCCTATCTGTTTAATTTATTTAAAGAACATATTGTGCAGAAAGCAGGATTAGGCTGAGAGGAAGGAGGTGTAAATACTGGTGGAAGAAACATCAATAATTTTAGATATGAAGATGATAACTTATTATTACAAGAAAATAGCAAGACTTGGAATGACTACTGGTGAGAGTTAAAGAACAAAATGCAAGAAGAGGGTTACAGCTGAAAATTAAGAAAATAAAAATTACAACCACAGAAGATTTATATAATTTTAAAGTGGATTATTTAAAATGGATTATTGCCCCCCTCCCCTTGCTGTTTATGTTGGCATTGTAGACTTTACTGAGAAATATCAGACAAGATGACAGAATTTGTGGAGTGAGGGTAAAAAAAGAACAGCATAAGCTGTGGGCTTATGCTGATGATCTTGGGATAATGACACAAAATCCAGTGGATTCAATTAAAGTTCCTTTGGAAAAAATAAAGGCGTTTGGGACATTCTCACCATTTAAAGTGAACTGTGCTAAAACAGAACTGTTTAATAAACACATTATTTCAGAAGAGGAAAAGGAATTAAATGAATTTTAAAGCGTAAAAAAGGAATAAAATATCTGGGAGTTACAATTACAATGAATAATTGTCTATTGTTTCCAGGCAGTTATGAAAAAGTCTGGAAAGAAATTAAAAGAGACTTACAAAGATGAGGAAAACTAAATTTATCCCTTTGGGAGAGAAATGCAGTAATAAAAACAAGCATTTTGCCAAGACGTTTATTCTACTTCTAAATGATCTCTATCATAAGAAACGGAATACCCTTTGCACAATGGGAGAAATAAATTTCCAGATTTGTTTGGCAGGCAAGGAAACCAGAATAAAATTTAAAACATTGTAAGAAATTCAAGAGAGAGGTAGTTTGGGAATTCCTAATATTAAATTGGATTATGAGGCCTATTGTTTTATTTGGTCAAAGGAATGGACATTGCTTAAAGACGAGAGATTCTTGGAATTAGAAGGGCATGATTTAAGATTTGGATGTCATGGTTATTTTTGGTATGGTAACGTTAAATCATATACTGAATTTAAAAATAATTGTTTTAGAATGGTTCTTCTACAAGTTTGGTATAAATACAAGCAGAGACTTTTTCCCCCTTTTTCCCATCCTTCTTATTGTTTCCCTCTGCATGACACATGGCGTGATGGGACCCACAAGTTACACAGTGACCCAGGCCTCTCTTGAGTATCAAATATTGTTCCAGTTTCTTTCCTTCTACTCTTCTTATTTTTATATTTTCAGTCATGCTAATGTCATTTGTCTGCTTAAAACATGAAAACTTCTAATCTCTTGATTGCTAAAATACAGATTTCAAAATATTCTCTTCTCTCAATTATAAGACAGACAACTGATCCAATATCCAGAGCTACATAAAAACTTTGTAACTATAAAACACTAAGGCCCTTTCTGCACGATGTCGCTGTCTCGTTTCTGCCACAGGATGGCAGCAGTGGGCAGGCCGCACTTCTGCATGATGTTGTCACCATCCCACTGCCATCCTGTCGCAGAGCGTTGTGCTCGTGCAGTTTTTGCAAAATGGAAAAAATCCATTTTGCATCTGCAATCACGCAACGCTCCCATCACTTCTGGCCATGTGGAAGCTGCAGAAGTGCATTGGCGACACTTCCTTCCATAGCACAGCAATGGAAAAAGCCCAGAAGAAAGATGTGGCACCATGGCGTTCTCTTCCGCATGGACTGAGCAGATGCAGACGAGAACGTTGCTGACGTACTCCTTTCTGGACCCGGGACTGCAGCGAGACAACGTGAAAGATCGTCGTTGTGCAGAAATGGCCTAAGTGTACATTAGAGGATCTTCAATAAATGTATGTTCCTGTTCCACCAGTATTGTTAACAACTGACATCCATTCTGTCTTACATGTGTATCACAATCCACAACTGGAAGAAATGAGTATTTCTTAACAGAAATCAACTGGTAGTATTCTTCACAACCTTGTATATCATCATTAGCTCAACTAAAAAAAAATATTGCAAGTATGACTGTCGGCCATTCATTCCCTTTAACCTGACAGGTCTTGTTACCTTTCAAGAACATGAAATATGACTTTGAATGGCAAAATGAATGTGGCAATTCTCTGATTGTTAGATGCACATTTTCCCCAAAATTGAAACTGACTTTTTTTTTTAATCCAGTGCAATGCTAACCACAGAAAATTATTGTTCACTTGAGATACAATTCAGACTTCAAATATAGATGCCTTGTGCTTCCAGGAAGAAGCCTTAAACATTTTATGTGCAATGAAGAAAAAGTGACAATGCTCGGGGATTGGCTGGCAACATAAAAATCAATAAGCATGCTGAAGAGAAAGTGAGAAAAGCTTTCAAGAAATGACATGACTGAGCTGATCAGAGCAATCCCATATTGCAGGCTTAGGTGTACACTGAGCACGTTCTATTTTACATAAACACATGGAATAGAAAAATAGACTCCACATTAAAAACAAGATCTATTAGAGGGCCACCAAGTTTTTGAGCAGCAAATCATTAAGGCTACATTTTTCTGGGAGTGAGTAAGACTTCAGGGCATTGAACATCTCTGTCACAAGAAAACATCCAACAATTCAACAGATGAAAAGTTTTCTTAGAGCAGCAGTAGATAACATGGTACCTACTCAAGAAAGAAAGCTTTTCTCATAAGTAGTGCTCCACTTCTGAATTATCTTCAATAACTCTTCTTCAGTTTGCCTGGCTCCTACATTATTAGCTTTTTGGTTCCAGGCTGAGACATGCTCATTCTCTTGGACTTTTTGTAATGAAATAATTTTTAAAAATCTGAGAAGAGAATTGGTTTGAAAGTTGTGAATTTGAAAAGTGTTAATTATGGAATTTGAGGGTAGGATATTATTTAGAGAATTTTATTTTATTGGAAATACTTATTGTAGACTACTCTGGGATACATTTGCCAAGAAAAGCACTATATAATTACTTTGAACAAACTTATACACATACATGATTGTCAAACAACTGTTAATGGAATAGGACTCCTAACAAAAGAAAAAAGCCATGGAAGCCTGATATGAAACTTGCAATGAATGGCTAACAATTCAGTCCTAGAACATGGCTACATCAGTGCATATGGCAGGAAATGGGACAACTTGTAACTGTTTAGAATGGTGGAACATGCACTCCGGCAATGTCTGGAGGTCACAAGCTGGCCTGCCCATGTCATAAAGCAATAAGCTTCTCATTTATTTCACAAGTATCCCTTAACGTGCTGACACAGTTCATGGGCCAGTCAGATGTCATATAAGTACTACTATGAGACCTTGTCTGTGGCACCTTTGTAGATGTCTAAGCCAATACCAGTTACTGAAAGAAAGTCAAAGACTGTGTTGGTGGTGGTGAAGGTGACAAGGAAAAAGAATATCCCACTGTATAGGTAGATGTGAATATTCTTCATCGGAAGAATACCACAGACGTTTGTTTTAAGGCAGGTTACAAAGTTAAAAAGATATACAAATAAAATTCTGTATCCTAGAGCAAATCAAGCCTGAACTCTTCCTAGAAGCCAAGATGACTAAACTGTGAATGTCTTACTTTGCACATATCATGAGAAGACATGACTCACCAGAAAAGCTAATAATGCTTGGCAAGGTAGGTAGTAGTAGGAAAAAAGAAAGACCTCATTATAAGTGGGTAGGTAAAAATCAAGGAAGCCACAGCCATGAGTCTTCAAGACCTGAGCAGGGTCATTGATGACAGGATGACCTAGAGGTCTCTTATTTGTAGGGTCACCATAAGTCAAAGTCAACCTGACAGCAGTTAACAACAACAATCATTAAAACAAACAAGAGTTAAAATAGGGATAGATAATAGAAAGGAGAAAATATGGCAATTTTACCAGATCTTATAGCCAACTGTGTGTCAATATCAGTGTAAGAGAATAGAAACTCTATTAATAATCTTTATTTTTGCTGCACCAGAGGGAAGGATAGTTCTCCCTGATTCTTAAATGTAGTTCCATGTTAGTCCAACAAAGGAAGACTTACACTAACAAACTCAAAATATCAGTTTGCCAGCAAATGAGTACACTTTGTTGCAGCTTACTAAAAAGCACATTACTGTTGATTGTGGAAAACTGGCACCACAAACTGTAGAGTAGAACCTTCAGGACCTATCAAAATTTAATTGTGGTTTTGTCCCTGGTTCATTCCAGCTAGCCTAGACATGAAATTATGCTACGTAGTTGGCATCATGTGGCCTTTTAATGAACACAATGTTCTTTTTACTGCCATGTATACTACATTTAGAGAAAACTGAGTGCAATTTGTAATCCCTTCTATAACAAATCTATAGTTTCACAGAAGTAATATAGGACATATTTAATAACATCAGTTTAATTGTGTCTTTAATGCAGCTCTCTTCTGCCTCTGCTTTGGTAGGTGCTCTGCTGCCAGAAAACTTTTGTAAGCAACAAGTTAAATCTTATTCATCTATTTTCCACTGTTTGAGAGTCCAGGTCTATTCCTACTGTTTCATCATTCAGTAATACTGTAGGAAGATGTGACTTTATCAGACCCCATATCCAGTCTCTTAGAGCTAGCAGAATTTTAATATACTTAAAAAAAACCCACACACGTCAGTGACTGATATAGATGCCCCCAATATCCTACCTCTTAAACTGACCCAATGAAATCCATGTATCATTTGCTTCCAGTCGAAAATTAATTCTACATCCTGTTCTGCTGCCATATAGGAAACCTCCCTAGAAGTAAGCAATTTGTTTAGAGTTTGGCAAGCCAAAAGTACCAAGATCTAAAGATACGATGTGTACATGCAAGGGGATGCATAGACATAAGTAAAAACTAATTCCCCATTTTCCACCACTGAAGAGTGCTGAAGCCACTTCTAAAATTGCTATTCAAGAGTGATAAAAGTACAAAAAGTTGTTTCTCTAGCTGTATGTACTTCTAGCTGTACACAGCAATCCCAAAATAGCGATACCATGGCTTATGTTTATCCTCGCCCTTTGTGTTGAGCCTAGCCTTTATAATATCCATTTAGCCCTTGAATCTACATACTATATACTGTATGTACATGTCCTACACACAATACTATATGTGCAGAAATACAATATAGGGACACATCATCAACATGAAGGAAGGGAAAGAGATGCAAACAAAAATGTCACATCAGAAACTGCTGTGAAAACCATGCATAGATCCCATTAAGGGAGCCACATAATCTTAGAGATAACAGGGACTTAACTAAGTCATTGCAAATGGTAGCTTGGGTAGAATTAGGAGAAGCAGGCAAAAGAAAAGCCCTGGTGTCACTGAGAGGAGAAAATCAAAGGACTGACAGAGAAGAACGTTCAGATCGTGTGTACTGTGTCCAGAAAGATTACTCTCGTCTCAGGAGGTATGTTTACCTTGAACAAGCCTTTTTTAAAAAAACACTGCTAATGAATATGAAGGTGGGGGAGAAATGAATTATTATTCAGTTCACCTTTGAAAAGTGAGGGGGAGGCACATTTACTGGATAATGCAAAACAGCAGCTACATATGCTGTATTCAGATTTTCTTTTCCAGAAATGACGAACAGAATCAATAGCTCCTTTTAATGGCCTCCATAACTACTAATCACATACTCTGAAGATATTCCAGAATAACAGTAATTGCAACAGCATTACTGATGACCATAGGGGAAGAAATTTCTCTGCTCATTCTGTTGTAAGGCAAAATTGCACCTGCCATTGCACTTGAGCTGAATCTAGCAATACTGATAAAGGCATAATCATTTTTAGAAGCCTAAATATCAAACCATAATATTGTTAATTTTGTTAAAACTGAGCAAAATCCTTTACCCTTCACAGTAAATATCGCTTACCATGAAATATACTAGGTACCCACATGTGCATACAAGCACATAAATACATGGCACACTTCAGATCTGGTTAAACCCACAACTGATTCAGGAGATGTTTGAACTGATGCAGGGGTCCTTTGAATTAGACTGGATTCAGACTTCTGAAAATTCATTAGCCCTTTTGGTTTGGAAGGAAACAGGCACAATGCATTTTCAAAATGGATGCATTTCTCCTCAAATTCTTCATGTAATGGAAGCATCAGAATGGGAAGATGGGGAAGGGAGAGGAATACTGTCTAGAACACCTTCCTCTTCTAATGGCATTGAACACTTTGGGGTAGAACATTGCAGTAACGTGTCACAGTTCCAGTGTTTAGTGAATATGTCTCTGTTATGACCAGGGCCAGTTCAAGACATTTTCTTGCCTGATATGGAGTCACAGTTACTATCTTATTGTAATTTAGTGATTTTTAATTAATAATATTCAAATATTACAATACACTCGTCGACTGCATCTGCATCTGCATTTTTGTGGGCAAGAGACCAGTTTTAATGACACATAATTATATGCTGATATATCATAGAATTCTAGATGTGTTTGGGAGTTCTCAGCTTGCATATATTTTTACACATTTTTAGAATGAGGAAACGATCATCATGATTCATGATTCCTGGATATCTCTAGGAGGAAGAAGTCTAAATTAGCCCTTGAGCAATGGAAGTCCAAGAGCAGGAGTTAGAGGTGATGTAAAACCCAAGACAAGTTTCATTCAATAATGCCTCTTTGTCAAGGTTGGTAAAAGTAACAAAGCAACCTTACTTCATCATCACCATAATGTCTTCACAGTGCTATCCAGCAGAGAAGATTTTTTTCTCCCCAGATGATCCAAGTAGCACTGGTACATATGTTAAGAATATTTGAACTATGATGTTTGTTTATCACTTTGCTCTATATGTACACACACACATTATATCTGTTCAAGGACTTTTATCACTATGATTTCTTGGATAAATGCCAGTTCTTGCACTCAGAAACTCAGAAGAAATGGATAGATCCTTGTGGAGATGAGGTATAACAAATGTTCTTCCTCAATAGTCTCAGGTTGTCAAGAAAGTCAAGCACCTCCATTTCAGTTTCCCAATATGCTCATTTCCCAACATGTTCAGTTTTAATATAGCCTTCAAAAAGTGAGAAGATATCTTTTATATCCTCCCATTATTGTAGATGTAAAACACAGATGTGATTTCATGCAACATTAACAAGAACATGGTTGTTGCTGTGGAAGGAAACTTACATAATGAATTTCAGCGGTTCTAGTCCCGTTCATGATTAAGAACTCTCAAAATTTGCTAATGATCAGTAAGGAAATCATTATAAGGTTGTGAAGTTCTGGAATTTCGAAGTAGTGAGCTTGTTTAACCAATCTATTATTATTTGATCTGGATTTTATTATTTCAATGCATTATAATAGATATAGAATCTTATACATTCTTTGAAAATAAACTAAGTCCTAAGTCTTTAACTACTGCAGTTTCTGGGTCTTTTTAGAAAAGAGTCTCATCTTAAGTCTAGAGCCTAAAAAAACTGTCCATTCAAATATCAACTGGAAATAACAAAATTAAAATAATTAAAATAATATTAAATGAAGAATCTTTTCATTTGACCTTTAATTTTTGAGATTCTGAGGAAAGTTCCCCAACATAATTGACTATAACCCCAATATCCCCAGCCAGCACTTGCCATATTTGCTGTAGATGGTGTGGTGGTAACCCAATGCCATCCTAAAGGCCACGTAATGCTGGATGTTGAGAAAGGCTGCTTTAGGACCTCATGGGCCCCAGATTTTTGTCATGCTACTCTTTCCTCATCCTTCTTTTTAGTCAATATAAATTTAATCTTGTGGGGGATGTTCTGAATTTGATTATCCTGCAGATCACACACACAAATACTTTGTGGTTGGCTTTGTCCTGGGCAATTATCAATCCGTTTACTGTAGTAAGTGCTGGAATCCTGATTACTATCTAAAGCTCTCTGTGGCTGTTGTTACATTCACAGCAGTGATCCGAATCTTCTGTAAGATTGCCATCTGGAATCCTGGCAGGGGACACAGGATTACAAACATCAGCTTTCCAGTCCTGTGTGTTATAGCTGGCATGGCATGGTGCCTTCTATTAACCAAATAATCTCTCTTTTTCATCTGGTAAATGTTTATCCTTATAATGCTAATGAGTTGGGATAAAAGCAAGATTGGACTTTGAAGGATCAATCGTTCTACAACTTTCCATCTTTTCATGCATTGCCTTCTCAGAACTATTTCAGATTTTTCAAAGTCATGACAAGGTGATTTCCACATACTTTTATACTGTTATATGGTCACCTAGAAAATTCTTCTGTAAGGTTTCTCTGCTGTATTATGCATTTAAACAGTGGCCTTAGTAGATAGTAATGGGTTCATATGTCCATTTCCACATGCACATTTGACATAACACAATTGCATCCACCTGGACTTTTTCATATTACAGATGGAAGATTGAAACAGACTTCACTGGCTTATCAGTGGTCATAGGTGGGATGTTTTCTCTTGCCAGTAGAGAAAACATCCCACCTACAACTGGACCCTTCTCCCATGGGTGTCCTTCTCGTCTGTCCCCCATAACAGGCTTACCTAGTGGTAAAAGTTGTGTCTCAGAAATAGCTTACCCTGTGAATCTGCTCATAGTGCCATGAATTATAATCTGACATATCAGTATCAGGCAATCTAGGGAACTGTGGGAAATTAAACAAAGCAGACAACTTCCACAAGCACAGCCACTGTTCTTTTACAAAGTTATTATCTTTCACTTTGTTCATCCCAGTGAATTCTGCAGAGCTCCTGGAAGTACTGAATCTTTCCGTGGTTGCTCAGATTTTCTGTCCGCAGTTGTTGCTGGATAAAAGGTCATTGCTGTAGTGTCCTAGATATAAAGATGAAAAATCATGTCCGTGAAGTAGTTTTATCATTTGAGGGTAATAAGCCACGTTCTTAATATAAGAACTTCACAGTTTGCATGTTGAAGCAATGAAATAATAGCTAAGTCTTCATTTTTTAATAGATTGGATTTTCCTGATGCCTATTTTTATAGAGAGTTCTTTAGAAAACATTTAATTAAATATTATGGGGAGTTGTATACTTGAAAAATGCAAGATACATTTCTGCCTTATAAAGTATCTCACATCTCCTAAAAGGCTCACAAGCAACTAAGGGCTGCCTGTGTATCTTAACTGGAGTCTCTAGCTTTCCCAGCATGAAATTGCTGGTGATCTATTTAACAATGATCGACCAACCCTTCTATCATAAACACCCATGCCAGAAGTTAGACGGATCTGTGTCATTCCAAAGCCTGTGTTTTAGGGCAGTTGTTGTTGTTGTTGTTGTTGTTGTTGTTATTATTGTTGTTGTTGTTGTTGTGCTAAAAAATGAAATTAAATGGGTGAGAGACTGTTCACATCTAAGAGCACACTCCTACCCTAACCATTTAATGTTGATCCAAGATGGGGATAACGCTGTCACTATTTGTTATTTTATTTTTTATTTGTTTAATTTATTTGTATAGCACCTTCTGTTATCAAAAATTCCAAAGCAGTCTACATAATTCATTAACACAGCAAATGAAATAATCACAAAGATCCATAGTAATAGCAAAACCAGTGAGTTCTTGACCAAGTAAATTTTTAAAAGGCAGTGAAAAACCATCAACATTGTGGTAGTGGTAGTGAGTAGCAGTCATGGAGCCCTGAAATAAGGAGCTTCATGGTTAGAGTGAGCAGGAACCAGGTTTACAGTCTGGATATGAAGTTACTCTGTTCATTAGCTTGACCCAATCTAGATGCATCAACAGTGCTATCTTTGAAACTGGTGCATCAATTTTCTCTTATCTTCAACCAGCACTGCTGTTAGGGGAAATGGTAAATCTACTTACCCATTAGGCTGGACACTGCAGAGAAACTACCTTCCCATCTACTGTTCTGGCAAACACAGGTTAGATAGACTTGGGGTTAAAGTAGTATCTCTATCTTGGTGCATTTCACTAGTCCCATTCAAGTTTGCTCTGTAGACAAGATTTGTTCGGGGAGGTGGGGGAGAACCATTCCCTTTTTCTAAGACTGAAAGAGTATGACCTGCCCAAAGCCCCCCAGCAGGTTTCCAGGACTGAGCAGGGAACTGCCTTCTGGTCTCCCAGAAACCTGGTTCAGCACTCAAACTACTGCACGACACTGACTCTCCCCAACTGGAGCAGATCCACTGAGTCTTACGAAATCAACTTTTTTGTAAATACCATTCATTCAATGTGTTCACTAACAGTATGGATTAATAACAGGATTGAGTGGATTATTTTAAATCAGCTTCAAGTCTAATACCCTGACTTGTTCCTAGACTGATGATTATCATTTCCTAGTTTGGACAAAGCAGAAAATTGTGGATGATGATGATTATTTTACTTTTTTCCTGAATCCAATACTCAAGGCAGCATACAGGAAACAGATACAATTAGAAATGTACATCATACAAAAGTTTAAAATGTATATTAAACTAATAAAACTGAAAACAGTTAAAAGCAGGACCATTGCAGAGAAGAATAACAAATATAAACAATACTTCACAAGAAATGCCCTCTCCTCCTCAGCAGTCAGCCCTCAAAGGCCTGCCAGAACAAAAGGGTCTTCAACGGCCTACAAAAGCATAGCAAGTAGGTCACCAGTCTAACCTGTCTAGGAAAAGAGTACTAGAGCCTGGATACAGCCGCCAAGAAGACTCACTCCCATGTTCCTATCAGAGGTACCTATAAAAGCAGTGGAATAGAGAAAAGGGCCTCCCAGAAGACATTAAGACATGGATAGGTTCAGATAGGGAGATATGGTTCCTCACATAACCTGGACCAGAGCCATACAGAGTTTTATAAATCACAATCACCACTTTGAAATGTGCTCAGAAACAGACAATTGGCCAATGGAGCTGTTGCAACAAGGAAACTGTGTGCTCTCTATAGCCAGTCCCATTTAACAATCTGGTTGCAGTTGTTTGGAACAGATGAATTTTCTTAACATTCTTCAAGGGCAACCCCACATACGCCATTTCCACACTATACTGTTATAGTGCTATTATTCCACTTACAATATCCTATGGAATCCTTGTGTTTGTAGTTTAGGGAGGAGCATTCAGAGGGCCTCAGTAAACTACAAGCTCCAGAATTCCACAGGATGTTGAAAGTGGAATGATAGCACTATAACAATGTAGTGCAGAAATGGCCATAGAGTGTGTTACTCTAATCCAAACAGGATGTAACTAAGGTGTGTGTCATTATTAAGAACTTGGTGCACATGGTGAGGAGCAAAATGGCTACCTACATGAGCAAAATAGTTGATTAAATTGTATGATTGTCTAAATACTGCACTGGTGGACCTAATTCCCAAGTAGTTCCACTGTATTCAATAGAGTTTAGTTTCAGGTGAATGAGAATAGGATTGTACCCTTAATTAATGTAATTTAGTGTCCTGCTCTAAGGAAAGATTGAAACTCTGAATGTGCAGGTAATGCTTGCTGCAAGCATTTTAAAAGAGTGCATGTGCTTTGTTGTTGTCTTTTCAAGAAGCCAAAGGGCTGGGTGGAAAATCCTATTCAAGAGGAAGCTTAAACTGAATAGTCTTGATTTGAAAACATAGTTCTGTCTGTTGTTTAATCACTAAAAAAGACAGCATGTCCAAGTCAAACCTAATTACCAATTGCTGTTTATAAATACAGCTCTACAGCATTGCTAATGTACTTCAGACAGACATTCTAAGTGGCTGTTGTACCTCTGGAGCTGACAGCCCTTAACATTACTGCTGTCTCTCTAATATGAATTTCTAATAGCATACTGGGAAGCATGTCATATATGACTTTTAAAATGTCAGGTAAAATTTAGCTAAAATTAAAGCTCTTCCACCTCAATATGAGAAAGCAAAAGACAAGTTCCCCAGTGAAAGCACTTGCATCTTTGAACAGTGCTAAACTTTCTTTGTGCTCACACTCGCACCAGGAGTGAGGAAAGTGTGGTCCATAGGCTGTATGAGTCCACTGAGTCTTTCTATGAAACCCTCAAGGCCTCCTCTAGACCATGGGGATTCCAAAAAGTTACAAGCATTAATAGCAGATCTATACCTCTACAAGAATAGTCATTTTTTTAACAAGATGTTCAAACAGCTAATGTCTATTGGCAGATCTCACTGCATAAAAGGTCAAAGGGAGAGGGGATTACTTGTCTTGAGATAGTTTCCAGTTTCACCTCTAACTCGTCGTTGGATCAAAAGAGCAATTTTTCCCTCGATCAAAGGGAAACTCAGTGACAAACTAAGGTAAAGTAAAACCATTGCTCCTATCCTTAGGCCAATTATTCCAAAGAAAATTATTGATTGGGTCAGAGCAGCCAATATCATTCAGTGTGAATAGGAGGGAAAGAAAGGGTGGAATTGTGAAACTGACATTTCTAGAAAAGGCTTTTTAAAATGAGCAATTAGGTTAGCGTAGACAGTTTGCCAGTAAAATGGTTTGTCATCTTGCATGATCTCCATGAACTGACTTTTGTACAGGTAAAAACTGAAAGATTTTTCCCTGGCTCAATATATCTTTTCCCTTGCTACTTCACAAAAAAAAGGGGGGGTGAAAAAAACAAAGCTTACGTCATTAGTTATCATCTCCATTTGACACTCAGTAAACAGGAAACCAGTTTACTTTGCAAGAATTATAATGAGAGTCAAAAGTCAAATATTTGGTTTGTCTCTACAAATGTTGAATAAATGGAAGGGATAATTCTTCAGAGGGTAACTCCAGAAAAAAAAATCTTAACATCAATTACTGATTTATACATTTCCCCCACCAAAAAAGAGAGTGAAAATATTACTGAAGTTATTTATTAAGGTGATTGATTCATGTATCCTGATGTCTTGTCAAATTGTTTTACTTGCAAAAAGAATTGACATAAGAGATTTTTAGATGTATGAAACGGCAAAAGGAGGTTAGCCAAATGAGTTTTCTGATAGTATATATGTATGTGTGTGTACATATGTGTGTACACACACATACACAGGGGGGATCAGAATATTTACTCATAATACACAGTATTGTGACAGTAAAGCTTTACTCTGTGTACACTTACCCAGCAATAAAATGTCATTGAATTTAAGTAGGGTTTCCTTCTCGGTAGACATGCATATGATGAATAAATGGTGTGATTAAACCAATAAAATGTGAACTACCAAGGAACGTACTGATGTATTTTTTCAACTTAACTTCATTGTAAGTAGCCAATATTTGTTTTGTTTTCCAATATTAATCAGCTAAGTAAGCACACTAATTCATTTAAAGCTTGTGGTCTACTGTATTGCAAAGTCATAACACAATATGGAGGCATATGAAATAGGCAAATTGCAAAATACATAGTTTTAGGTTGCTCCATTGTGGAGGCTTGTAGGAGATAGGGAAACATTCAATAACTTCAATTTCAATAGATTTGTGTTCTGTTCCTAAAAAAGCAGAAAAACAAAAACTCTTTGAAAGCAGTTATGATTTTCTTGTTCTGATTAAATGCCCTTCCTCCTATCTTGTTTGATAAATGGGTTAGATACGAGGATATGGTGGAAATACAGCGATAACAAATTAAAATCAAAACACAAGTAGAAATGGAGGAAATGGGGATAAAATGCCACTGGCTCCTATATACCCAGATAAGAGAAAAATTAAAGAACAATATCAAGTTCAATGATTACCAAAAGAAAGAAGAGGAACTGAATATGATATTATGTTTGGATAAACCCAAAGTTAATTCCTCTATTTATAAGATTCTACTAAAATGGCATACAGAGGATGAAACTGTTAAAATACCAATGCTGAAATGGGCCCAGAATTTCTCCCAATCTATCTCGATGGAACAATGGGAAAAATTGTGGTTGAAAACTATAAAATTTACAGCATGCCAGGATATTAGAAAAAATTTATACAAAATGTACTTTCGGTGGTATCTTACTCCTCAAAAATTGGCAAAGATGACAAATGGATGTTCTAACAAATGGATGTTCTAACAAATGTTGGAAGTGTGGGGAAGAGATAGGTTCTTTTTATCACACTTGGTGGACATGTAAAATAGTGAAAGGGTTTTGGAAAAGGATTCATAATTGAATTGAAAAGATATTAGATGTAAGATTTAGTATGATCCCAGAAGTATATATGTTATCAATGTTGGAAAAAGATTTAAAAAAAAAACTGGGTAGACAATTATTTTATATGACAGCTGCAGCAAGAATGGTCTTAGCACATAGATGGAAAGGAAATAGAATGCCCTTAATAGAAGAATGGGAAATGAAATTTGACGTAATTCAAATGAACAAACTAACATGTATTTTGAATGGGGAAAGTAAAGAAAAGTATATAAAACAATGGGAAAAAACATTACAATATTTTAGGAATTCATGGTATGACAGTGATATGGTTAAGATAGAATTTTGAAAAGAATTAGGATAAAGAGATACAGTAGAACTGGTAAGACCAAGATTGTTAGGTATAAAATAAATCAGTCTCTAATGCAAAAGTCAGAAGTATGATGGGAAAATAACAAAGAAATAGAAAGGGAAAGTACTGTATGTATAAGGATATGAATGTGATAGTTTTGTCTTTGTATAAGCCATGACGTTTTTTGTTAAGTGTTTGCTCATTTATTCTTTCTTTTTTCTTTTTGATTTAATTTTTGTATTTGTAATTAATGTTTTGTTTTATAGTCATAATTTTAAGAAAATAAAGTTTTTTAAAAAATAAAATAAAATAAAATAAATGCCATTCCTCTTCACTGGATGGGAGGAAGAACACAGGGCCTTTATGCTAGAACTGCAAGATTTTTGGAATATTCCATCTTTAAAAAGAAGGCATGCCCATCTGGGATTCCAGACAAAATAGTGAGCAAAGACACAGAAGAAATCTATATTTGGCCAATTATCTATAGTATTGTGAAAACTGAATGATTATTGGTCAAATTGCCTACCCAGCTTTCTACATCCTCCCTCCCCTCTCTGCAATCTGGAAAGGTCTGTGTGGATTCAAAAATACCAGGTTTCAACAACAAGTCTAGGAAGCCCCAACCAGCAAAATATGAGGCTTTCTGTAGCAAGAGATCTCACATTTTTGCAAGTTCTGATGGAACTTTTGTGTCCCTTCTTCTCTCTGCTCCAAGAAATTTCCTCTCTAATTTACTTTCCTATTTTCTACTGAGATTAGACTGCATTCTACTCTCTGTAGTCTGCTGTTACAGGAAAAAAGCAGTTAAATTTGGATTCTCTGGATGAAGCACTTGGATTTTCATGCACAATTCAATACCAAATTGGGAATCACAAATGCAGCACCAAACAAATAATTATCAGTGTCAACTTTGATCACTACCAATCAACTCTTGGGTGACTTGGGGACTAAATACGACTCCCCGTGATAGTTTGAATTCTAAGCACCCCATCTTTCCAAAATAAGAGATTAACTTACGTAATTCTTAGCTATGCAAAGAGGCAGGAGCATACAGAAGACCTTGGGTAACCTACTATTCCATCTTTCTACATCTTGACTGCCAAAGTTCTACATGTGCCACTAGCTAACTTGTTGATTTCAACAGTGCAAACAACCACAGACCTATGTTACCCTGATTTCTGGGGTCCCTTGGGGGACACCTCAATGTGCTACAAATAATGGGGAATGGGAATTAGCAAGAGCACAAGCTGTAGCACTACAAGAGGCAGGGTAACCTAGCGAGATCTTAAACCCAATGTTTAGGGGGTCAGGCCAAGCCAAAAACCAAGCAAAATTGTCTAATAAAATGATTTTATTGAGGGGAATTCACTCATGCATGCACACAAGATACACACAATCACACATTCACACAAGAGCTAGCTGAAAGAGAAAGGGAGGAAAAATTATAGAGAGGCTGAGGGATTTGGGGGGATTTATAATTACCAGTCCAGAAGAGTAGTGAAGAGTAGAAATTTATTTTGGCTTAGGTAGGACCTAAGGGCAGTTCTCATTCAGGAGCCAGACGGACAAAGTGATGGGTAGATCTTCAAGAGACTGCACTGGGCCTCCTCAAATCAGGGGTATTTGTCCCCTGAAAATGGCTTGTGACTGTGAAGGTTCCAGATGCAAGACAAAGGGAATTTGTTGTGGACAATGAGTCTTTCGCCTGTTGATGGGCTTATTGCTTTGATTGACAAAGACATGATGGATGTTGTAATAGCTGTCTATTGTGGGTGCTGTGAGGACAGAGGAAAGAATCCAGGTGTACAAGGGATGGATATCTGTCAATCAGTGTCCTGGTGGGCTCCTCACAGTTGGATTCCTTGGAAAAGTCCAGCTTCTATTTAAGCCTATTATCCACAGGAATGATGTGTATTTGCCTGACAAATGACTCAGTCTTACCTGGAAGAATTTTGGAGTTGACTTATGCTTCTCACATTTACAGTCAAATTCTTTCCCTCGCTCGGTTTGACCTCTCTGTCACCTCTCAGGCTTGAATTTGATATCAAAGTCAATAAAATGTGTTGCTAATTACATATGATGCCAGTTAGGTATGGTGCCCATCCAAACCATACTGATATTGGGGACCCCCAAAGCGGGGCCTTACACCTACTAACCAGTGCAAACACAGAATTTTTCTTCCACTGAAATGAAATGGACAGACCTCACAAAAGGAAGTAAGCACACCAAGCACACTACAGCATGTAGTCAGTTAATGGTTTGAGGCACTGAAATTCATCAAATATTTAGACCTTATGTTTGCAGGGAAACCGTTAAGAGCATGTCTCTTCACATTCCAATAGTCTAAAGAAAGTATCTTGACAGAGAGGAGTCATAGTTCAGTGCCAAAATATGTGGAAATACCAGATTCAGAACCTGTCTCTCTCAGCAAGTTTGGGAAGACTGTTGCTTGAAAGTGAAAGCTATTCTTAGTCAGTTTAGACAATCCTGAGCTGATAGACTCGTTTGGTACAGTGTAACTTTAACATGCATATGATATCAAGAAGATCCAATCAGTCTTAAAAACCACTTAGGAACACAAGGGGAAAGACAATTTCTAAGGGCTATCAAGGTTCTGGTGCTATTCTCTCCTCTTTCCCAAACAAGGATGAAGAGGATCACCCAGTCCTGATCCCTTCTGTCATTGCTGTCCTCAGATGGATAGTGATGATACATCTGAAGAAAAGTTCTGTTCACGTGAAGGGCTGAGAACTCTGTTGAAAATCAGGCCTCCATTGCTTTCCATTTGAGGAAAGTGATGATGTAGGGGGCAAAGTTAAGTGCTCTCCTGCTCCCGCATTTAGAAAAGTGTGGCAACTAACATTCAAAAAGGGATTTACATTGAAGACATTGCATATTGCCAAATTCCATTCTATCTTTTCTGAAGCTAACAGACCAAGACAGCAGCAACCTGTAAACAGATTCACTAGAACCCATTCTAAGGTTTTCTTCCCCACCTACTCCCTGCATAATTACTGATAAAGCATCAAGCACAACACTTTGCTCCCAACCATTCTTTCTATTTCTGACATCTTCCATCAACAACATTTAGAATGATATGACATTTGATAGTTTCATGTGGGATTCTTATTTCAGAATGCATAGGAATGTCTGGATGCCATGAGATTTAATGCTTCTCCTTACCGAGAATTGGTATTGCTTATGGGAGAGGGGGACAGCAAATCTGTAGAAGCAATTAAATGAATATTTGAGAAACAAGCAAAGGAATAGCAGTAATTCAGGGGTAGTTTTCTCTTTGGTTTGGATAATACTGTACCAGTATAGAGTACAGTATTGTACACAGTACAGAGTTCCTGATTCATGTCTGAATTTTCATAGCTATGTCAGGAAAATTCACATCAAGATCAACTTCCCAAGCCCTTAAATGGTGTCAAATTTGCCTTCAGATGAACAGGTTTTCAGGTGCTGTACATAGTACCAAGTGAGTGAGGAGACAGCAGTCCCCTCCACAAACACTTAGGTTCAGAAAATGCACTATGAAGGAGTTCCTGAGAACAGAAACAGAAGTCAAGGCCAAATGAGAAGGTGAAACTAAACCAAACAACAAAATCAAAAATACAAGACACCTGAAGCAAAATTCCCCTGCCATAGGAAGATTTCTTATACTACTTTCTTTGCAAAGAAGCCAATAGCCACACTTCAATTTGGACCATTCTTTGCTGAAAAGCCACAGAGTTATGGTTCACCAAACAGGGAAGAAACCAGCAGTTCCTGTCAAATGTCTTACAGAAGTACTGTTGAGAGTTTGAGCTCAGTTAAAAAGAAAAAAGATGCCAATAACATGTATTTTTATCTATCCAATAAACCATGACAAGTAATGCTTTTCATAGCAGAGAAGCTGTCCCAGTCTACTCTACTCTACCACACAAATGAATCTGAGTTTGGACAGGGACACGACACTTGTGATTGATCAACACCACATAACTATTTTCCCTTGAAATAGAAGAAAAATGAAACACATCAAGCCATTAGTAGCATGGTTTGTAGTGGCGGGGCACTACATGGGCAAGTGGCAGAAGAAAATGTATAATACAACCAATGAGTAACTACCCTATTCAATCAACTAGCACATTTAAAAAACTTCTTGTTCTAGAAAACAATACCCAAAGACAATTATATTTTTCTTTAAAAAAGAAACCCATGGTGAACCAATTGTGACAATTTGACAGATAGGAGAAAGCAGCAAGAGACACATAGAGAGAAATGGCTGGTATAGTGAGCCCAATATAGGCTGGGTTTTTCCACCCAATTTTGCCTATTGATACAATGAGTCATTCAGAGCTGCCCTACTATTAGAGTGTAGCAGCCACCACAGGCAGAAGAGGGGTATGGTTTGATATGCCAGGTTTTCTGTCCCATGCCACGTAATGTATCACATTACTCTCAGAGACAGTGGATTACCTCTCTTATCACCAGTGTAGAAATAAGCTTCAGATGCCAATCTGGATGGTTTTTATAATTGCCCTTTGCCTGAAGAAACAAAATGTTTTGGGACAGCCTTGAGATCATTGGAGCAGCAATATCCTAGCCACAAGTGATAAATCATTTTATTGCACTGAGGTACTGATTTTGTCAGAAGAAATATTTACTGTTTTTTCATACAATGAACATTAAAAAAAAAAAAAAAGGAGGAAGGGAGGGGAAGGATGACTCCAGTGACAGCCCTGAGATTGTATCCCATAGAGAAGAAAACCAGAAGAATCTGCACTGGCTTTGACAATGATGATGACGATGACGATGACAACAAAGTTTTGCCCCTTTATTATGTTCAAGCAAAGATGATTTTCCTTCCTTCAAGCGAATCATTGGTTGAAAAAGATTGACAGAATCAGAGTAAAGTCTTGACAGATGAAACTAACGTTCAAGGTGATTAACAGCTCTGACCTCCAGCCGTTCTAAACCTCTTTCATAAGAAAAGGGGGAAATGCAGAAATGTATTAGAAACTCCTTAACAGAATATTTAATGATGAACCTTGCAGATGAAGAAGCAAAACTCTAAAGCGAAACTTTTTTTAAAAAAAAATAGATTTTAATATGTCCATTAGTATGTGCTACTTTGCCCTAAAGATAAAAGACAGAACTAGAGGGAAAAAATTATCAAATTATCACTTGGCTGCTTTTAGAAAAGTTGGTTTTCATCTTATTATCCAGATCCTCATTGTTCTTTATTGTAGCTCCATGTTATGGTCAATTATATCCTGATTATTCTTTAACTACACAAAGCAATATTCTACCTGAGAAAATGGGAAAAGGACCAAAGCAGTTTAGACTGAACCCATACTTTGTAAAAGAATGATCTCAGAAGGAAAATAGAATTCTATACTGACTTATTTCCTTATTAATACATTGTATCCTATCTTGCTTACCATGATTTAAGGCAATGTATGTGGCAGCATCCTTCCTTCTCTTCCTCCCAACAACACTGTAAGGTAAGTCAGAGAAAAAGGATGAGTGTTCCAAAATCACCCATAATGTTTTATGGCTCAGTGGGAACCCAAAATCTCCTAAGCACTCTGGGCACTAGCACTGGCACTTTGTTTTTGAGACACTAAAAGGATATGACATCCTATAAAAATGCCCCATTTGGGGATGCTTGAGGCTCCCAGAGGAAGTTTGTCACATCTGACGGATTCAAATTAAAAATCTGATCAAGGCGAGGAAAGCTTAGTCCCGGTAAAAAATATTTTCAAAGTACTCATCTCCTGAGTCTACAAATGTTGATAAGACTGTGTCATCAAAGTGAGAGACCCCTGAATAAGATATTGATGCTTCGTTACTCAAGTCAGGAGTCTGAGCTACATCCCCACTAGATTTTTGTTTGGAAATCTAAAGAAAGGACAGAAATTACATGGTCATCTGTTGTTGAACTGCAGCTCCCAGAATTTGTGATCATTGCTATGCTGCCTAGAGTTTATGCAACTGGCAGTCCAATAATATCTGAAGCATTATTTCTATCCCTGATTGCAAAGGGTAGAGTGCCGAGAGTAGTCCCTCTTTGAATGGTGAGTCAAGATTTATGTAAATCTCATGGACTCTAATTGGGATTAATGATAATTAGTCCTAAATATTTCTCCTCTATAGGGCTTCCAATAGTAAGTAAATAAATGTAAACATTTTTGTCTGTATTTCAAGAATAATTCTGTTACCCCAAAAGCTCCAGGGCATTAAAAAGGTTCCTGCAAGCTATAAAACAATTATACTGCACATATGTAATAAATAGGGAAGACCAAACATTACAGGTTTAATTCTTGTGATTTCCAGCAGCTCTCTTCCTCTTCCTCTTCATTACCTTCACCTTCTCCTCCTTTTTATAAAGGAACTAGAGACATGATGTGAAAGACCATTGCCATGGATCCTGAAGAGCTACTGCCAAAATAGATAAAATAGTTGTAGCAGTGGTCTGATCCAGTATGAATAGAGTTTCCAGGTCTTGGTGCCTGTACACTCTTCCCATGTCCTCAGATCATACGGAAAGGATCTGAAGGTGAGAGAACTGTCTTGGAATATGAATATAGCTATACTTTCCTCATACGTTAGATTTGGTGTTTCTGTTTGGAATGGCATATTGTATGCAACTGTGGTTGATGCTTAAGGTGTCATGCTTAATGAAATTACCAGGGTCCACCCCTGAGACATCTCAAGGAGTCATCTTTGTGCACCAGATTTTGAAAACTTAGAGGCCGTATAATGGGCTCATGTTTTATAACTCTCATCTTGGAAGCATCTGAAAGTTTCCACACTTCTCCCTCAAACTAGCCATCCTCATTGGGCAATTGTCTCTCACAATGTTTGTTGCTTCTACATGATGCTGACTTCCAATCAATGTAAACTAAAACCATCACACCATCACACCATCACATCATTTACCTGGAGGAGAAACTATAGCCTTCAGCTGTGTTGCCCAGATAATGGAATAACCCCTTATCACATGATCCCCAAATCTCAGACGGTTTGGGAACAACTAGAGGATGGGACTACAAAAGCTGTGACTTCATCCTGTAAGCTAGGAAGCAACAAAGTTAAAACATATATGCAAACACACAATACTACAAGTTAGCAGTACTGTCAATTACCATATACGTACGAAAATTACCTCCCACTAGTTCTCTGTATGAAAGGGCATCTGCCACACAGTTGGAATTTCCAGACACATGCTAAATATTAAAGTCAAGGTCCATTTCCATATCTCACCTCCTTCTGACATGGTCTTGGCATCATTATGGCAGCGCCTTCCTTCCGCAGCGCAGCGCAGCCAGCCTCTTTCCTGTGTTGTGCTGGGGATGGAAGCACCTACATCGCACTTTTGCTGGTGATGGAACATCATGTGATCGCAGGCCATTAATAGGTTTTTTCCCTTAATAAAATATCCCGCAATCACGATGGGTGGTGGTGTGTTGGCAACAGGACCATAATGACATTGTGCAAAAGCATGACTCATGGACAGCTGCCAATGCATCCACGTCACATGACAGTAAACCATGCAGTAATGGCCAAAGTCTTAGAGTGACAGGTTCCACCAGAGCAGTTTCTTGTTAGCTCCCCAGACCGCATGGAGCCACTGAAGGCCAGCATGGTCCATTTGAAGACATATGACCTCAGCTTGTCAAGTGCGTACATGATGGAGTAATATTCCTTCTCTGGGATAGCCCAAGTGGACTCCCTCACAGAAAGCTTCTTGCTGAAGAGGAGAAAAGGATGCAAGATGCTATCCAGATCTGCTTGCATTAGGATGGCTCCAATGCCTCTGTTGGAAGCATCCCACCACTGTCACCATGTAACAGCTCTGGCCCTATCTTCTGCTCTTGAGTAGGAGATGAGACTCCCTGAATTCTATCCACTTCCACAACCACTACTTCACCCCACGTGACTCAGTAACCTAGTGAGAGTTACTGAGGGGTTTAACTTGCATTTTTTCTACCCTCTGACTTTACAGAGATTCCACCCACCTTCCCCCATGGAGGGTAAGAATCCTATACACATGCACATGCACACACCAAGGAAAGACAAATGAAAAGTGTGTGAGAGAACTTTTACAGAAAGGTTTTATCCTATGCAAGCAATCTTCCAATAGCAAAATGGTGTCTTGTACATGAATATACCTTCCTCCAGGTATTACTTAGGAGTAGTTACAAAATTGCAAAAATACCCAAAGTCATATTCAACCAAGGCTAGAAGAAGTATAAGCCATAATGCAACTAGCTGAACTTTCCTGTTCTTCTCATGATACAGATGGTGTTTTGGTTCTTGGGTGTTCATGGGAAGCTGTTCAGCCTGCAGCCAAGCTTGTTGGTGAGGCAGACAGCACCTCCCCTCTCAGTCAGCCCCAAAACTCTCTTCAAAGACTGAAGATCTCTCAGATAATCTCTTTTCTTTCTCTTGGCACTGTGTTTTATAATGTGATAACTGCAGCCCCTGTCAGAGCTGCTGATGACAAGCAGCAGCTGTTGGTCCCTGTGGATCTGGCTGGAGATGAGTCCTGCAGCTCAAGAGCTCCCCCTTGTTACCCTGTGTACTGGGGGTACACCAAAATATGCTCAACTAAAGGTGGGGAAAAGTAGCTCGGAGCACTGCTTAGCGTTACGAGAGGCAGGGTAACTTAGCGAGATCTTGAACCCTATGTCTACGGGGTCAGGTCAAGTCAAGGAGCACACAAAAATTCAAATAATAAATGATGTTTTATTAAACACAAGCAAAACAGTGTATGCGACACATTCACACAAGATAACTAAGGAAAATAAAGGTTGGAGTGGTATAGAGGGATTTTTAGAGGGATTGCTGGTTTGGGTGATACTTCACCTGTCCTGAAGCCTGGAAAAATAGAGAGCAAGGCTGGGGTGCGATGTAACTCAGCACGCGGAGCTGAGGGGAGGCTCGCCAAGCAAAGCAGCAGCAAGGCAGGATGAAACTCGGGAGCGATCTGAGGAAGGTCTCGGAATCAAGGGATAAGGAGAATGTGACTGCAAGCTATGCCGTACTTGGGGGAAAACAATAGGTTTGGAGTTGGAGACAAGCCTCCGAAAGGTCAGAATCTGAATGATTGAGTTATCGTAGCGGTTCTCAATAGAGTAGCCAGTATGCAAACGCAGAGTACTTGAGTATTGCATAGTTTACCCATCAAGCTGCCAGCACGGGGCAGAGGCTCTTTTGTAGGTTGCATGCATACTTAATTAGAGTACTTGCCTGGAGGTCTCCTAAAGCAGGGAGTCAGCTATTTTCTGGCCTGCCTGTATTGTATTAGGAATATTACAGCAATTAATGGCTGAGTTTGTTTACGTGCTTGTCCGGTGGCCTCGCAAGCACGTGGAAGGGAATGGAGAAGTGAAGCCAAATTACCATGTCAAGAGAATATCTTTTAATATCCCCAAAACTCAGACTAGCCAGGGCAGTAACACCCTGCTGCCATGGACCAAGCAGGCTCGGACGTTTCTCTGCCTGCTCCTTTAGGGCAACAGGGAATCAGCTGTGACTGTGGATTCCCTGGAGCCTGTGTCAATCAGCCCACAAACAAGGTGGAGACTCAAGAGAGCTGAGCAAAGGGAGGCTTCCTTGATTAAGTTCAAGAAGTGGTGACTGGCCACACCTGTGCCTGGGCTTTATAACTGCCTGACTGGAAGCTTTCCTTTGCTTGTGGCAAACTTTCTACAAGCTCTCTCCTTGCCTGTTCCTTGCTTCCAGCACCTGATACCTTGGATTGATCTCTTGGCTCCTGACCCCTGGATTTTGGACTCTGACTGTGGCTTTTGCTTGTTGCTCAGGCTTAGGTAAATGGACTGCCTATGAGTAATTGCTTGCTTTGACTCCTCCTGGTGGGACTCTGCTATCTCTCCCTCTCCCTTCTCTGGGCTGGCTCGCTGCCTGAGTCTCTGACCTTGACATATAACCTCTCATCTTGGAAGCATCTCAAAGCTTCCACACTTCTCCCCAAACTGGGCATCCTCATTAGGCAATTTCTCTTGTGATCTCTGTTGCTTCTAGTAGATGCTGATCCCCAATAATGTAACCTAAAATCATCACATCATTAATGCTTTGTTTACCTGGAGGAGAGACTATAGCTCTCAGCTGTGTTGCCTAGATAATAGGAGAACCCATTATCATAGCCTGGGATAGTCTTGGCAACCCCAACTATAAAGCTGCTTAGTATCTTCATTTTAAACATCAAGATATTTTTAGGGGCATATAAAGAGGTTGTAGAATTGGGATTGAGATTGCTCTTCAAAGAACAAGTGTTGGTGGTGATGGTAGTGATGATTTTTTTTTTAAAAAAAAAAAGCCTAACTAATAATTTTGATCTCATACATTATCCAGTGAATTGTGCTACCTGCTTTTTTAAAAAAAGACTTTTAAAGAAAGTGGTAAAATAGCCAAAAGTAGTAGGAAATACCTTGGACAACATAAATGTATGTCAAACTGCAATTTGCTAGCAGCAGCATATAAAACTGCTAGGGGTGGTTGTAGAATTTCAGTGCTTATGATTTATTGGGAAAACTCCAAAAACCACATGTACATTTTAAAACATGTGTAGTGTAACACTCAGAATTGACCCTCCATAAATGATAAACCAGCAGCTTTCCAGCTACTCAAAATAAAATAATACAAAAATGTTTATTTCTGCATTACTTCTAATCTGTTTCCTCTGTTTTTTCCCTAGACATCCATTTGTCTAACCAAGAAAGAGGGCAAGACAGAAGTAGCCAGAGAACATTTTTCTTAACTGCGCTATTTCACAAATAAACAAAAACAGGAGAAACAAAAACTGGTTCTCTCATAGGCTTCTACCTCCAGCACTTGAGCTTTAAATCTAATGGTCATTAAAGTCTCCAAATGTCTTGCTTTATATGTGTATGTAAAATATTACAAGTGATAAAACTGGACATGGTAGCTGCACCCCACTGATATCCTGTTCGGATGGAAGTTGATGAAGAATCTTTTGTTGCTTTTATTGGAGTATCTCTCCTCTCAGGAATGAAATGTTGTAAATTGGATTGCCAGAATATTTTTGCTTCTCTGCCCTCCCATTTGATCAAGAATCTATTTTATGTGCTGTGTGAATCTTATTTTGCCCCAGAAAGATTATTTGAATTACCTTTGTTTGACACTTTGTGCTGACATTAAAGCAACATGAGTAAGATAACACACATTATACTTTATAGCCATCAGGGATTTCCAGGAACTTGAATTCTACTAGAAGTAAATAAAAGAGGAGACACTTGATAAAAGTGCTTCAGTCATTGTAATGAGAACTATGGATGATCTATGAACAAAGCAGCTTATTCCCAATTCTGTCAAGAATATCATATTTCAAGAAATATTGTCTATGAGTATTCATACATGATCTGACATTTCCAAATCAGTTTTTAAGGAGCTTTGCTAGAGACACTACAGGGTAGGAGTTGGCTTCCTGAACAAATGTGAGTAATTTTCTCCATGGAACTGACACAAAGCAGAAATTCATGAGTGTATTTGGACAAGATAAGCAGATTTTCCAACTAAGATCCAACCAAGTTCTTTTGAATCAAGTTTATTGGTTTCTCTTTTTCCACTTATATCTCAGCAATTTATTCTCTTTTCCTTCATACATTTATTATACCTTTTTCTTTACTAGATGATCACTGTCATAACTGCCATTGCATTCAAACAGCATTGGTGACCATTACTGGCTACAGCTCCTGTTTGGGAATAGTTGTTCCCACTGAGTTTGGCCAATCCAAATAGGAAACAAATTTATTTCAGTTTGTCTTTTTTTAAAAAAAAATTATCAGAATTCTTAAGTTTCCTCATGTCTGGGACAGAAACAACCTGAAAACTTGAAAACTGTGTCTTGAAAACTGTGAACATTGGAGGAGAAAAAAGAGAAATAGCCATATTTTCCCATTGTAGGAATATTTGGTATCTATATCAAACAGAGTGCAGCAGAGTTAATACTGTATCAACTTGTGGAAGAAACAGGAGAAAATACTCAGGATGCTTACATGTGTTGTTTTACAAGTACCTCTTGGGACAGAAAAGGAGATATGCAAAAGAAAATTACCTACATTCCAATACAAGAACCCCTAAAAGCTGGCTTTCATGTGTGGCTGTAAGCTATTATTGTGACTGGAGCCATGTGGATGCTGCCTTCCCAGATGAAGGAAGACAAAGGTATAACTAACTTCTTGGGTGAGGGGGAAAGTGACTTCTGCCGGCCAAGAAAGAAGCAAAAAGGCTTGGGTAATAGATCAAAGAAATAAACAGAAAGGTGAAATAAAAGGGCAGGCATTCTGTCTTGAGTCCTCTTTGTTATTCCAAAAGGTGGGGGACTTTGAGGTCCTCCAGCGGTACCAGCATCTCCTTAGAAAGATGGGGAATTATATCTCTAAGGATGCCTGCAAGAGGAGGGCAACCATGGGACCTTTTCACCTCTGTATACTAGTAGTAACTATAGGACACCAGTTGAAAATCAAAAGAATGTCTTTATTGGGGGAAATTCACACACATGTAAGAAATCAAGCTGTCTCACAAAACATTCAAGGCTAGCAGAAGGAAAGGAGAGAAAGGCTGGATAGTGGAGAGTTTGGGATGAAGAGGGTGATAGTTACCATTCCTGAAGTAGAAGAGGATTGAAGTGAGGTATCTCGGACTGGAGGGTCTGAGGACAGTATATTGAACAGGAATTTGGTGGTCCTCATGCAGTGTAACATGCCAACATGTATCCAAAATACTAGCAAAAAGTCATGGTCTGAGCCAAGGTTTAAATACCCTTTTTCTGCCCCAAAGGGGAATCTGTTAATTACTTTCTGGCAGAGCCAACAAAGGGGCCTGGAAGGTTCTGACTCTCTTTGCGGGAAGTGACAAAGCATTGAGAGAAATCACAATAGTCTCTTAAAGACTAGAAAGGTGATGGAACGAAGGAACAGTTTCCCTGGGAAGAGGTAACAGGATGTTGACCATTTGGATGCTCCTTCTAGTAGCTTCATTTGCTATTGTTCCCTAGGCTTGAGTACTTCAGACAACCATCCAGAAGCTCAGCAGGTTGAGCTCTCTAACTGATCCTTTTGAACTTATGACTTGGCCATGCTGAGGTTCTTTATCCTAGCTTTGAAGCTTCCAGCCAGAGTTCTTTTTCACATGGCTTTCAGCCATAAATGTTAAGATTTAAATTTCTCTCATGCCAGTTAGCCAGTATTTACAGCCAATTATACTATATCACACATTGGGAGTGTACAGCATGGTAACACCTTTCTCACTAAACACTCTACAAATGTTGATACCTCTTTGCTTCCAACACCCATACTATTGAATTAGCACTCATATGTACCATTATTATAACCTTGTCATATCTCCAGCGACAGCTGGTAGCTTCCATGTCAGCGGAATTTGTTCTGATTTCGATGAATTAAAAAAAAAACTATTCAGGGTGTTGGACCTACTGGGAAATAGGATTCATCATGTTCTATACTATGGCCAAGATATTTATAGAAAGCAATGAAGGTAACAGAGTCTGCTTCCCTTACCTGGCTGTTCCACCCTCACTCCATACAACAACAGTCATAGTCCTGCTAGACACAGCTCCATCTCCCTGGCCAATTATCAGCTGTGGGAGCATGCCCAGGTTCATTCCAGCTATTTCTGAGCACTGAATGGTGAAGGAGCACCTCACCATGGCATAAATCTTCTTCCCTTGCCCAGTCATTGCTGCACCTCAAGGCAGGGATCTTGTAGAGCAAGGTACCCTATACCTCCTTCCACAAGGTATGAAAAAGCACATAGACAGGAATTACCCTCAGTTATACCCCTGTGTGTTACCAATAAGATCCTGGCTGTTGCTCATTCCTGTGGTCTGCCTCAGGCCGAAGTCACTGTCCTTATACACTTAGTTGAAAATGACCTACTGCAGAGATACAAACTGGTACAAATCAGCAAGGCCTTCATTAACACACCAGATTGCTGACCTCCTTGTGGTGGCTAGATACCATCCATCTGGCATTCCTTCAAGGAATGGAAATGGGCAGTGGAGATCTCAGACAAAGCCAAGCATCTCCAAAAAAAAAAAAAAAAATCAAACAAAAATGAGTACTTTGCTCTGCACTTGCTCTGTACTAGTGTTTCATTTTCAATACTATAACTGTAGCAGTGCAGTCCATTATAATATTATCACCTTAGCTGAAGCTGTTCAGTGACATTAGTTAAAGCAGCTGCTTCATACCCTGCCACGGTCCCTATTTGACAGGGGCAGTTGCAATTAATCCTCTGTCGTATCACCTTTTTTTTATTATTTATAATTTTATTAAAGTTTCAGCAAATAAAACAAACAAGTCTCTCTGCAATGTTTACATGCAATGTTACTTCTTCTTCCTTTCGTTTCTGGATTACAATTATTAATATTTCCTCTATTTGTTATACCGTGTATCGCAATAAAATGTTAGTAGTCAAACTTAATTCATTAGTTCCTGCTATATTTCTCTACTTTACTTGTTACATGATATTTCTATGATTATTACCCTGTATAGTAATTGATATCATGAATTATGCATTGCTTTCTGTCTACACCCAACCCAAATCCGTAACAATCTTCCACTCCTTATTAATGTCTTCATCTGATTTCCCTTTTAATCTTTGTGTAAGAATGTCCGCATTTCTATTTTCCATAAAAGTTGTCCACCACTGTTCAATAGTAGGTATAGTTTCATTTTTCCAAATTCATGCATACTCAATACGGGCCGTCGTCATCACGTATAGTATAATTCTCCAATATTTCTTCACTGACATTCCATCTAATATATGTGTCATGTTTAACAAGTAAAGTTCAGGTATCATCCCAAATTGAACCTTCAAAATTGAACATGTTTTCTTATGTATTTCTTTCCAGTATTTTTCTGCTTTGGGACATGACCACCACATATGAAATAGTGTACCCGAACTCTCTTGACATTTCCAACATTGCCCTGTACCCATCTTATAAATTGTCTTTAATTTTTCTGGTGTCATGTACCATCTATGAAATAGTTTATAATAATTTTCTTTTAAATTTTGAGCAGTGGTAAATTTCTGTGTTTGTTGCCAGCTCTGTTCCCACCATTCTAACTGTATTGGATGTCCGACATTTTGTGCCCATTGTATCATCGCTGCTTTAACTGTCTCCTCCTCGCATTCTTGATGTAAAATTTCTTGATATAAATGTGCTAATAAGTGTGGTGGATTTTCTCTTAACAATCGCAATAATTGGATTTGCTCCTTTTGTTGTATTCCATAAGTTTGTACGTCCGTTTGAAATCTTTCCTTTAGCTGTCTGTAGGGAAACCAACTTAATTTTATTCCTTCAATTTCCAATTTCTCTCTTGATTTCATCTTCATACCGCAATCTTCTGTCATTTCTAGTAAGTCTTCATATCGTAGCCATTTGTCTGTATCTGTCCATCTTCCAAAAAAGGTTTCTTGTGGAGAGACCAAGTTGGGTAGCTGCCTTACGTTCTTCTTTTTGTATTCGCTCCATATTTTAAGTAATGATTTCCTTACGAAATGATGCGTAAAATCTTTATCTATTACTGCTTTTCCATAGAACATATAGGCGTGCCATCCCATTCTTACATCAGCTCCCTCTAACGCCAGCATTCTCATGTCGTATCACCTTTTTCAGCTGCTTTTAAAATGTTCCATTTTCCCTACTTGTCCTCAGCTTGCTTAAGTTGGTACAAACTGGATTCAAAGTGCATAAGTAGTTTACATTCAATTAACTCAGCAAAGAGGACAGGAAGGAGCAGAATGTAGCCCTTCCCTGTATTCTGACGCAAAGCAAACTGCTGCGGCCTTTCCTAGTTCTGTATTCTTCCTCATGAATAACTTTTGCCCTTCACTACACTCTGATTGTTTGGCCACGCATGCCCTGGTTTCCATCTGTTAAACATTGGAGGGTATGGTATCTTGTGTTTTCCATCTAGGATTGGAAAGGGGATGATGAATATGGGAAAGGAATATTGCAAAGTAATCTAAGGGCCTTTCCACACTGCATTGTTATAGTGTTATTATACCACTTTCAACATCCTCTGGAATTCTGGGGTTTGTAGTTTACTGAGACCAAAGAGCTCTCTGGCTGAGAATTTTAAATGCCCCTCCCTAAACTGCAAATCCCCGAATGTTGAAAGTGGAATAATAGCACTGTAACAGTTTAGTGTGGAAATGACCAGTGTAGTGAAGAAAGGACCTAAGAATTCACAAGCAGGTATTCACAATAGGGTTAAAAATAAGCACATGAGGAGGGGAAACCCTGTTTCTCTTCTTCAGCACTCTTAATATGGAGGTATACATAATTAGAAACCTCTTCCAATTGTTCATGTGAAGACAGCAATGATGAGTGGAAGGCCTAGTGGTCTTCCCTTCCTCTCACACTTATGTAGAGAAGTTAATGTTCTTCACCGTAAGTTTGTACATGATGATAAGTAGACTTCCAGGTTACTTCCTTAACTTCAAGACCTGACTTCAATCCTCCTTTGTTCTGCATTATCACTCCAAGCACTGTATAGTGTTCTATATTTTTATACGCTAGAATCTGCTGGCAGGTACTCTAAGATTTTTGAAGATGAAAGAGACTGACATGAAACAGGCTCTCTCACACACTGTGTGGTCTCTTTGATGACACTTGCAGGCTCTTCAGACCTTTCCCTTGGTTCTCAAGCTGTGACAATTCAGATAAATGAACTTTTAAATACTTCATTATGTACCCACTCCCATTGCACTGAAACCAAAGTGAAATTTGGCACTGAGTAACTGAGGGAGGGAATAGAGTTGAGAAATGCTTTTGAAACCACTCTTGTTGTAAGACGAACTCAAAAATCATTCAAATTGGATGAATCCTCTTAAGCAGTGGGGATTGAGAAGGCCAACTTCACTGAAAGTTAGAAAGAAAGATCTAACATAATGTCATTTTGTGTGAATTATTTGCCAGGCATATCAGTAATGTTTATCAATTATTGGTTTTAATGACCAGAGCACTGAAATTATTTTGTAGTGATGATTTCAAAGGTTTTATTTTTCAGTTTTTTTAAGCGATGTTGCTACCTGGATAGGCCAGAAAGAGAAATGCCAAAAGTGACCAAAAGTGATATCATGTCATTTCTGATTGCTGTCTAGAAATCACTTTTTTAAAAAAGATATTAAAGAGTATTTAGGATGCTTGGAGGTATGAAACAAATTGGTTCAAACCACCATATTTTCACAGCAGCTTAGGCTGTTTTAACAAAATTTTTGGCTGATTTTCACCCATTCATTCAAAATGGGTGGTGGTGGTGGTGGTTTGGAGCACTAAAGGGTCCCAGAGGGCACAGAAAAGTGGTTGTGGGTTGCACCTGGTCAACAGGCCACCCCTTCCCCATTTTAAGAGAAAGGCAGTATAGAAACATAAAGGAGACAGAGCATAAAAACACAGATGAACTGAATTGATTGTTGGTTGAAGAGCCACTGAGAGTCAATTCACACATTAAATCAGAATTCTGTAGTTAGTTCCAGCTCCAGCTGCAGCTCCCCAGCAAAGAAATCTGTTGCAGAAAATAGAACACGGGGACAATAATGTGGGCATAAATGTGAAACTGTAAAAATGTCCCAGGGAGCGGTGAGATGCAAAAACAATGTTAACTCAAGGAGTCAGGAACTCCAAATTAACCTCAGGAAGAAAATTAATGAATTTGTCTTCCATCACTAGCACTTACCGTATAAGGAACAGGTACAAATATCTCTCAGTCTTAATTTCTTTGCTTTGCTGCCAATCCCACCCGAATTTTCTTCCTGTCCTTGTTTCATTTTGTGTTGTGAGACATTGCTTGTTTTTTCTTAGATGGAAATGTGTACATATATTGGAACACATGCTTTCTAAAGTGTATACTTTTAAATTTGGCAGCCTGAATCCAACTGCTAATCCTAAGTATAATAGACCCACTAAATCAATGGGATCTTATTAAATGAACATTTATGTAAATTCCATTGCAATCAGTGCTCCAGTTGGGACTGGCAAATGAATTTAGGCTATTTTCCTTAATGTATGAATCTTTAATATAATTAGAAGCTATTCATGAATGTATTTTAAAGACAGACTTTTTGATATATATAATTTTAAAAAGTGAAAGGAAAAAAAGAATTTGAAGCTCATGGGTTGCTTTTAAAGATATGTACATGCTTTCAGTAATAGTCTTAAAGACCATGAATTGGATTAATCCATTTTAAATATTGGTGAATGCAAATGTGTTTTCTTTCCCCAGTGAAAAGTGGTTGCCAAGAGAAGTAGCACATTTCCTGAGTCTATATCCAGACTAGAATAAAGACTAGTGAATAGTGGTATATTTTTAGAGAACGTTTAGCACTTCCTGAAACTAGAGGGCAAGCATGCATAATGATGATAAATTGAAGAGGATAGTCAATTAAACAACAAAGATGAAAATTTTGTCTATAAGCTATGTGAAATGCTCAGAATAAACTGAGCCATCATCTGCCTATCATGCAGATATTACTGGATTGTTTTCTTAAAAAAAAAAACCTTGCAAGCAGACACATGTCTATAACATCTATTTTATAATCTTGTCAGATATAACTCAGGTAAAAATGACTTGTCATCAGGCTAGTGCTTCCAGAAACATGATGAAACCATCATTTTCTCAGAGAGGATGCCCAAAGTGATGCCCAATGATTAATCAAAGGTTGTATACAAACCCAATGAAGAAGAATTGAATGATACTCTCAACATTTCATCCCATGAATCACATATACAACCTGCACATCTTTGCTTACTGTTCTATTATAAGAAATTTACCTCAAAGAATATATGTTATGTCTGGTGGCAATCAATACAAACTTAGATTTTTTTACCCACTCTGAATGGAAAAGATGCAGTAGCCCCCACACACACATTTGGGAAGGTTCAGGGTACAGAACCCTCATGAATGTGGAAAAACTATGAATAACTCTCCACCCCGTGATTCCTCTCCAGACCTCCCTCTCCCATTCCTTGTCCTCTGGCCCCAGTGTTTTTTGTGTGATGGTTGGGGAGGCAAGGTAACAGGCTTACCAGTTGTTTCCCCTCAGAGAGAGAAGAGCAGAGTTCTGGCATTCTAGCTACCTCCAGCAGCCATTTTGAGAAAGGAGGGGCCAATCAGCAGCCATTACACAGCAGAATGTGCAGCCATGTGGCAGAGGGAATATGCCACCAGCATTGGGGGAGGGCTTTGCTCACCCAAAAGGAAAAAGCATCCATTTTAAACACAAGCTTTGCAAGCCTGGGGTGAGGAATGCAAGGGAACAGGAGGAAGAAAATTGGTGCAGGGAAGCAAGCATGTGCCTCATGAATAATCAAATTCACAAAGGCATATCTGCAAATGTGGAGGGAGGGCTGCAATTTTTTTGAACTTCTCTATTTCTAACATTACAATGCTTATTTGTTTATGTGGGAAGTACAGTCTGTAAAAAATAGACTGGCATGTGTAATTCTGCATAGTGTCTTCAGAATACCATGGTGTTGTAGAGAGGTAACATATTCAGTCATCTTCCTTTTATAATGCTTGAAGAGGTTTATTGCACACACTGATATTTCTTCATATTCACCTCCAAGATTTGATTCCATAGGCCTGGCAGAATTTGGGATATCCTATTTATGGTGGTATGGACACAGTGGCAAAGCTTAGCGTGTGTGGAGGGGCGGGGCTATGCTGCGAGGGGCATGGCCACTGTGTGCAGAGGCATGGCTGTGGTGCATGGGGGCATGGCCAGGCCATGCGGGGGCATAGCCAGGGCATGTGGGGACATGACTACAGGCCAGGATGCTCCAAAAACATTGCCGCCCAAGGCGTATCATCCCCCCGCCCCCATATCCCTACGCAACTGTATGGACAGTACAGGTGCTTGGATTATCCAACTTTTTAACTTTGTAGAAAAGTCTGTTGTGAGAATGTTTATTCATGGAGGTGTGTTGTGTTAGTTATTTTTAATTGTCTTCTTAGTAAAACTCCATGTGCTTAGCAAAGGCCCTTTCCGCAACTCACCTTTTTGCAGAGCTGGGGTATGGGGATCTCGTGAGCAGCCTCTTCCAAGAGGCTCTCGCGTCCTGGTTCCTTCAGCTCCACAGCTGCTGCCTGCTTGCACGAGAGCCCCTCCTCTTCCTTCCACAGTGCAGCCTGGGAGTTTCCCAGGCTGCACTGGAGCAGGAAGTGGGAGCGCTGCGGCTCTGGAGCTCTGCACACACGGCAAGTGTGCACGGATCCTCAGAGCGATGTGCGATTGCGCACCATTTTCAGCTCACAGCCAAAAATGAAAAAGTGCACGCTCGGCACCTGCCAGACCCTGGAGCGTCGTGCAATTGCGAGTGTGTCATGTGGACTGCTCCTTGCAGTCGCGCAACGCTCAAGAGGCCCTTTCGCATGGCAAATGCCATGCAAAAAGGGCCAAAGATGTGCAGGTTGTGTATATGATTCACAAGGTACACTGCTGAGAGCATTACTGAGTTCTACATTGTTGCCATGCAGTTTGTGTCCATTACAGCATTACCGAGTCTTCGTAGGATGTCAGAGTGATATTGCAAATAAAAGCACTTTCAAGTTAATCTCGATAGGTCCTTTAACACAGATTGACATCTTGGTTATTTTTATGACCTCTCAAGGCTATACATTGGGAGGCACAGAAACTAGATGAAATGCAGTTTCAATTCATTCAAAGCTTGCATGCCTGTTTTCCCCAGGTAAATTCCTAATGGAAAATTGTGCTAAAAGGTGTGTTGTTAAAAATGGGGCTTGAGTTAATAATGACTGAGCTAAGTCTCATTGAATTCAATTGGTCAACATTAAGAACAAGCTGGAGAGACACATACACACATATTTACACATACCTAGTTCATGTTTAGAGAGGGTGAGCCCTTGTATTAAGGTAAGTTTTGGATTAATTTGGAGGAAATGTTATATTCTTTTCTTGTGTAATACTATCAGTTGCATGTGGAAATTACTATTCTGATATTCTGTAAGAGCTAAGAGTTAGATCCAGATGTCCTCATATTTTCAATACATTCACTGACATCAGTAGATCTACATTAGTCATGAACAACTTGGGGGAGGGAGATTTATTCCACAGCAGGGCATTGTATTTCAGCTACTCTTTTTGCTTATACCTCAAAAAAAAAAAAAGTCTTGACTATTCTCCATGAGAATCCATGTTTCTGGATTCTCATTTGTCAAGGAAAATGATAATGGGATGAATGTTATGAGGCATTCTGAAATTTGATGTACATGAAGATCTTCTAATGTTGGAATGTTACGGCAGGAAGAGTGCCTGCAATGGCAGTATTATGTATTTATTAATTTATTGATTTAATTTCGATGCTGCCGTTTCTCCCAAAGCGGGACCCAAGGCAGCTTCCACAAATTTAAAAAAAATATTAAAAACATTTAAAAACAAGAAAAAAACATATAAAATTATAAACTTTCAATGCATTAAAGTTCAATAATTTTAAAAATAGCTAATAAATAAATTTAAAGCTCTCCTGCCCAGACATTACAGGCCTCCTTACAAAGAAATATCTTTATTTGCCTATGAAAGGAAGCAAGGAGGGGGCCAACCTAGCCTCCCATGGAAGAGAATTCCATAGAATGAGAGCAGCCACTGAGAAAGCCCTCTCCCATGTCCTCACCAGGTGAGACTGGATGGCAGCAGGACTGAGAGAAAGCCTTCCCAAGCAGATCTTAGGGCTGTACCAGGTTTCATAAAGGGAGATATGGTTTTTCAAATAGCCCAGACCCAAGCTGTATAGCATGTTACTGCCCTGGCTAGTCCAAGCTTGGGGATATAAAAAGATATCTCTCAATATCAATAATTTGGCCTCACATACCCATTCCCCTCCACGTGCTTGCGAGGCCCCCGGACAAGCATGCATACAGGCTCGGCTGATAATCGCTGTAATATTCCAACACAATACAGGCAGGCCAGAAATAGCCGGCTCACAGCTTCAGGAGACCTCAAGGCAAGTACTCAATTATGTATGCACGCAACTTTCAAAAGATCCTCTGCGCCGCGCTGGCAGCTTGACGATTGAGCTATACAACACTCAAGCACTCCGTGTTTGCATACTGGCTATCCTATTGACAATTTGGCTATAATTCAATCATTCAAATTCTGACCTTTCGGAGGCTTTGTCTCCAGCCCCAAATCCATTGTTTTCCCCAAGTATGAACTAGCCTGTGGTCACAATTCTCCTTATGAAAACCCCTGACTTTGAGCGCTTCCTTGGATCGCTCTTGGCTTCCATTCCGCCTTGCTGTCGCTTTTTCCAGCGAACCTTCCCCTCAGCCCCATGTGCTGAGATCCACGCTCCCCAGCTTCTCCGCTTCTAACTGGGCTTCAGGACAGGTGAAGTATCACTCAAACCAACAACTTCTCTAAAAATCCCTCTATCCCACTCCAACCTTTATTTCTTTAGTTATCTGTGTAAGTGTGCTGCATACACTGTTTAATTGTGTTTTAATAAAACCACATTTATTGTTTAAACTTCCGTGTGCTCCTTGACTTGGCCTGACCCCGTAAACATAGGGTTCAAGATCTCGCTGTGTTACCCTGCCTCTCGCATTGCTAGGCTGTGCTCTTGGCTAATTTCCCCAACTTATATAATTGAGACCGCATTTAGGTGTCCCCCCAGAAATCAGGGTAACAAGCACTTTATAGGCCATGACCAGCACTTTGAATTGTGCCCAGAAACAAACTGGTAGCCAGAGAAGCTGTTTTAATAAGGGAGTTATGTGCTCCCTGTAATAGGCCCTGGTCAGCATTTGGCTGCCACTTTTTGAACCTGCTAAAGTTTCCAAATAGTTTGGTAGTGATGATGTGGCAGTAGAATTTCCCTGACTTGCTGGCCCTACTTTCCTTTCTCCTTTGTTCCACACTGTACGCTTTGCCATTTCTGGTGCTCATTCTTTTCAGGTCACTTTTGGTTCTCTATTAAAAATGAATAGCAGCAAGGGAAAGGAGTGATTTTTCACTTTCCTCCTACTATTAACTGTGAAGTTCAATAAGGAATGTGGAGAAGGCTCCTAACCAAAATATAATGAAAACACTAGGGAAAGTCCAATGTAGAGCCTATGCAAAGAGAGCACACAAATCATGAAACAGAAATACTATTGAAGGAGTGGGGTCAATGGAAAGGAATGAGGAATTCTAGATAAGAATCTGTGTAGAGCTAGCCATGACCCCATAACAGTATTACTGCTATTAATGTACATCATAGTTTCCTTACAGAGTAACCAGATTTCAGAAGCAAAGGGAAAGAAGCAATATCTATCAGCTAAGTGCCAGCAAGCAGGTGACCTGCAACCCAGCCATCTCATCTGACTTTGAGTCGTGGATCAACTCATCAGTCCCAATCTGACTCAAAATAAGTGAACAGTAGAAGAAGCTGTGGAAATGAGAGTGATGGAAGCCTTAACTGGCTTGGCAGCTGCCCCAAAATTCCTCTTAAAGTTTTCCCTTCCACCATCAAGATACTCATGAAGTGAAGAGTTCTGGAGACCATGTGGGTAGAGGAAGAAGGTCGGCACAAAAAAGAGGACTTTCCTCAGAAGTGCCAGTGTTGAAATGGGTCTGTGCATTATTGTGCAAAGCACAGGAATAAAGAAGTCATGTTCAGATGAAAAAAGTAGAAAATATGGAATAGGCAAAAAGAAAGAAAAGAAAAGAAAAAGAAAAATGGAGAGTATACATTGAAATGGTAAGTCAGTCTGTTTTGCCTTTGTTTCCTTGATTTGAATGGATCCTCCTGAAGTCTGACCAAGGGCCTTTCTACACTATACTGTTCTAGTGCTATTATTCCACTTTCAACATCCTATGGAATCCTGGGTTTGTGGTTTAGGGAGGGGTATTTAGAATTCTCACCCAGTGACCTCTTTGGCCTCACTAAACTACAAACTCCAGAATTCTACAGGATGTTGAATGCTGAGAATGCTAAATGCCCTTCCCTAAACTGCAAACCCCAGGCCCATTTCTGCACTACACTGTTATAGTGCTATTATTCCACTTTAAACATCCTATGGAATCCTGGGAATCCCAGGATGTTTCCAGGATTCCATAGGATGTTGAAAATGGAATAATAGCTCTAGAACAGTGTACTGTGGAAAGACCATTTATCTCAGTGGTTCTTAAGCTTTTATTTCCAAGGGACCTCCCTGTTAATATAATTTGTTGCTGGGGACTCCCAAGATTTAACACAAGATTTAAATATTTAAATTTATATTAAAATATTCAGATATTTATTAAAATATTCAAATATTTTTTAAAGTTGCTAATCCATTGTTCACTCTTATCCCTCATTATTCCAGTAGACAATGCAAAGGAAAGGAGAAAAGGCATGAGGGAAATGCTGTTTCCCTTCAGAGGAGCACTGAGAGAGTGCTCCTTCTAAACAAGGCACATACCCTCTCTCTACTGTTTTGGAGCCCCATAGGGAAATGACATCTCTTTTGCCCTTTCTATCCCCGAAAGAGCACCTGAAAAGTAAGAGTCTCAGTGCTGCTTTGGAGGAAATCACAAAAGAAATGCCATTTCCCTCTAAAGGATCACCAAGAGGGTAGAGAGGGTAGGTGCATCCTTTGAAAGCATCTACCCTCTCTACTCTCTTGGCACTCCTTCAAAGGGAAGTGGCATTTATTTTGTGCTTTCCCCCAAAGGAACACTGAGACACTTTTCACTTTGCTTTCAAGCAACCACAAGAGTAAAAGGATTCCCTTCTATTCTTGTGGCTGCTTGGAAATGAAGCTCCACCATGCTGCCTGGCCTTGGCCTTGGCTCCAGCAGTGTTGCCACACTCTCCACACCAGGCCTGGGCTGGGCATCTTCCCTCAACTTCTGGGCTCTCCTCTTGCCCTCCCACCTTCTGGGCCCTCTGGTGCACCTGCTTATTAGCATCCAGAATCTCCAACACAGGATGAGACCCCCATCTGCATGTTATCACCGCTGCCACTGCCATCATCACTACTGCCTTTAAGGAATCTAGGGCATGCTGCATCAACTGGCTGCAACCAGGCGGGACATTTTTTAGACCCTTAAAATCAGGATTTTCCCCATTTTCTAGGGTGAATGGCAACCCTAAACAGACCCCTAAGAGGGCTTCACAGACCCACAAAAGTCCATACACCTCAGGTTAAGAACAACTGTAATAGAAGAAATATGGAGATATTGTGCTCGGTATGTCAACAAGAAATAAGTTTATATGCTTTTCTCTTTTAGAAAACATGAATTGAGGGATCAGGAAGAAGAGGAGGCTGGATTTTTGAGACGCTTGAATTAAGTGGTAGGCTTAATGGTATTGTGTCTCAAGGAAAGGGGAGACCAATTCTTTTCTGTTTTCTCTTTTTTTTTTCATTATCTTTCTTTATTCCTTCCTTCTTTCTTTCTCTCTTTTATTCTTTAAATTTTAATTCCCATGTTTTCATGTTTGCTTAGAGGTTGCTTTTTTCCCTTTTTTTTTCTCTATATATTCATTTATGTATTTGTAGAATTTTTACTTTTCTTGGTAAATGTTAATAAAAATAAATAAAAGAGAGAGAGTCAAAACTTTGGGCTAGGAAACACCCTCCATTAAAAGTTTGTTGTAGAATGTGCAGAATAAATCCAGACAAATTTATGAGGCCGAGAAAATTTCATTACTGCTTGAGCAGATGTGTGAAATAACATATAAATATTCCCAGGGGACAACATGTCAGGTAACTGATAGTTTAATGACTTCTCTTGATCTGTATAATCATATTTTCTGTTTAGAGGTAATTGCCTTTGCTACACATGTGGGATGTCTTTGAAAAGACAAATACAACAAAATTACTATATTAAATAACTAATAATAAATAAAATAGTAAATAAATAAATAAATAAATAAGGACTAATTTTCACCCCCCCCCCCAAAAAAGAGTCTCTAGTAGCATGTTTTTTGCCTATTCTGTGAAACACATAATCTGTAAAGTTTGATGAATTTACACCTAAAAGAGGGGAATGCAATCTGAAGGCCCTGAGATGTTTTTGAACTTGGACCTCCCATCCGCCCTAGCCAGCATGGTCAGTGTGCTGAAAGTTCAGTTCTTCACCTCTTGTTTCTAAACATCAGAGAAAGTACTTGGGTGTCTCAGAGAAATTTAAAAAGTTCTCACAAAATGCATTGTTACCCCAAAATATGGGTGACTCCGGGGCCCACTTACAATGTCAGTGCCTCTGTCAAACAGTGGGGAATATTAGCTCAAGAGGAGGCCTTCAAGACAGGGATAACCTTACAGGATCCTTTATACCTGTATATGCCAGTGCTAATGCAAGGGAAAAACCATACAAAGATTCAAAAGTAAATATTGTTTGTTTTATTGGGGGAATTATCAAACACGCACACACAAGATCCAAGCAGTCTCACAATCACATAAGGCTAACTGAAGGAAAACAGAGGGAAAGTTTGGATAGAGAGAGTTTATGACAAGTGGGTGACATTTACTGATCCAGCAGAGAAGAAACAATGCGGCTAAGACTAGGGCCATTTCCGCATGGGGGGGGGGAACGGCTGAAAACACACTAAAACAGAGCTTACCTGAAGCCGGGTAAGTCCGTCGCCACGCGGAGCAGCGCAAGCTCGCTGCTCCGCAGTCCTCCGGCATCCCAAATGGCGGCTTCTGGTTGGTGGAGGCTCTCCACCAACCAGAGAAGCTCGCCAGCCGGAAGCCCGCCCCCGACAGAGCTGCAGGCACGCACTTGTGCGCTCCTGCAAATCTGCTTCGGAGCCGGGCGACAGAGAGGAACGGGGCTGTGCGCTCAGTGCTTTTTAAAAACCTCGAAAAAGAGGTTTTTAAAAAACATGCTGCGTGGCTAGTTCCGGCCACTCCTGAGTGGATTCTGGTGTGGAACTACAAAAAGTAGTCCACCCCAGTCCACTCTACAGTGCAGAAGACCTCCGTGAGAGGTCGCTCTGCACCATTACAGAAGCCCGGTGTGGAAATGGCCTAGAAGTCCAAGGATACTACAATCAGGAGTCAGAGTAGCAAAGTGGCAGCCAGCAGGCAGAAGTACTATGAGTTATCAAAGGTAGTACAATTGGGAATCAGAGTGGCAGAGTGGTGGCGAGAAGGCAGAAGTACTACAAGTTGTTGGGTGCAGAGCCAGGGTTTAAACACTCTTTTTCTGCTCTGAGGCAGAAGGTATTATTAGCTCTCTGGTAGTGCAGACAATGGAGTCTGCAGAGTGGACAGTGGGGTCCAAAATGAGCTAGTGGCCTTAGTATTAGGTGACAAAGCTCCTTAATGGTGGGACAAGTGAGGGGACAAAAGGAGAGTTTCAATGGACAAAGGGAGAAAGTCAAAGACAATCAGTTGTTGCATGGAAGCAGCTTTAGGTGCTATCTTTTCGAAAAATTGAGTTGTTGAGGGACGTCTGCAAGTCCATTATGTCCAGAGTTTCTCTGGCTATGACCTACCATGCCCTGAGGTCCCATTCTGACCTAGCTTTGCCACACACATATGCATCCAGTTCCTCTTTGCTAGCAAGCTCCCAGTTGTAGAAGGATATAATTTATATTCCATGAAAATTAAATATTTTGCCAATTAAACCATACCCTGGAATGGGGATATATGGTCTGGTATCAGCATTGTAACTTATTGCCCCCCTCCCATTACAAGAGATTCTCAGGAGGCACCACAGGGAACTACATACAGAGAGAGACCTATGATTTGATGTCCTCAGGTGCAGAAGTAAAAGTCTCTTGCCTTGAACCACTGCCTGGGAAATAATGGCAATCAAAAGAGGAGGACATTGGAAATTACAGGTAAATGTGACTGTACCGGAAATAGGTTGACATCTAACACCTTTTCCATAAGGGCTATTTTCAAAGAGGTATATGTCTCAGTTTGATACAGCAAAACAGGAAAGAGCTGTATGACACCTTTATAACTAACACGGTCATTATGGCATGGGTTTTCATAGAGCACAGTAAAGCTCTTCATGGTATAGTTTCATACTGTGCTTATTATATGTACTCATAAATAAACAAATAAGTGGTTTTAGAGCTCTGTGTGTGTACACACACACACACACAGATAGCACAGGGGCTGGAAAATTGACAATAATAAATTTATTAATCTTAAAAGGTTTTGACAGGAACATTAGGGAAATGATATTTGACATGCGTTGTCCAATTTTCCAGAAAGTGGGAAACAAGAACATTTTCAAAAGTTCTAATGTTTATGTATTTCCTCCTTACACTCCAGGCTAGTCCTAGGAAGTCTGAAGACTGAAAGCTGGCCAAGTAGACAACATAAGGATAGTGGTGGATCATGTTTTCCATTTGAAAGAGACATGACCCTCATCTAGGTTTTAGACTGAACTTTAAAGGAGATATCCATGGTGCAAGACCTATTCTGATGATTGGGTTCAGCCCTTTGGAAAGCTCTTTTCAAGTTCGCACTATAACCATAGAGGCCATCAGCTGTCAGTGCATAAGGAAGAAAAGGAATTCTACCGTCAGACATTTTTTTTCACACTACTCAATTGTAGCACTTTGATACTATTTTAACTGCCATGTCTCCATCCTATGAAATTCTGAGATTTGTACTTTTGTAAGATATTTAGAATTCTCTGCCAGAAAGCTCTAATATCTCACTATAAGACAAGTTCCGGAATTTGATGGGATGTGGCCATGGCACTTAAAGTGGCAGTCAAAATGGTGAAAACAGTAAGATGGTGCAAGACGCCTAAAACAACTGATCAGCCTTCATTGTATTCCTGCTGTAGGTGGTATAATTGGTTCTGTATTTTGTTTCTTGCTGGAATGAAGTAGGCTCACCAAAAGACATAGATGTATCGTTAGGCATACATGTGCATACATGTTCCATATGAAGACAGAGAACAATAATGTTAGTAGAAATATTCTGAATCACTTGAAAGAGGGAGAATAGCGCATAATGAATCTGAGACCTTTTGTTCCTTGTAACATCTAACCATAAGTCTTTTTTTAAAAAAGAACAAACTCCCACTCCTTCAGTGTTTTACATAGGAGGAAATAAGGAATCTGTGGGTATTTGACAGGATGAGAACATCCTTAGCAGCTCACAGGCAGATTCTGAAAGAATTGAGGATGCTGTTGGCCTCATTCCTCACCTTTCCAAAATCCATTAGTTTGAAAATCAGGCTGGATAAGAAAACTGATTAGTTATGTATTGCTGCCTTCCCATAGTCCATTTCTACTGGCAATCCTACTGAACTTGGACAATATGATATTACCAAGGCATATAAAGAACTAAACTATGTTTATCGCTGAATAATATTGCCAGACATATTGGCATTTTAACCCTGTCTCCTTTCCCAAATGTCATCCTCACACCCTCTCATCACATGTTCTCCAACTGCTACTTTAATTATCACTTTTTGTACTCATCAAGTCATTGCCTGTCACTCACCATTGCTTTTTCAATCTTATTGCAGTACTTTTTTTAGATTTAATTTCTCATCATTCTTTCTTTTCATCTGTGGTGTTTATCAGCTTCAATCTTTGTCACAGTACCTAAACAAATGCAGTTTATGGATTACTGTCATCAACTTGTCCATTTTCTTTCTCTTTCCCCCCCTGTTTTGTTCTAAACACTTCCTGTCAATGCTGATTTTATATTTGTTTCAATGCTGTTGTTCTCCTGTCTCATCCTGTCTAAATGCTGATCAATGATTTCTTCTCCCTCACTTCCCATTCTGTTGCTATTATGCTTGTCCATACAATTGCAGCTGCCTGAATCACAGTGTTTAGCAAGGTCTCCTCAGAAACTCTGTTCTTTTGTCTCCATAAGTGCATTACTTCTGCTTTGCTTAGACTGATAAAGCTGTGTTCTGCCCTTGATCTTTCCACTTTTCAATGTTAGATTTTATCAGGCTGCACTTGCTGTAACTACACATTGACATCACTTTCCCCCCTTGATCCAATAAGTTCTTATAGTCCTTTGTCTGAATATCTCCATTTATCTCAAGATTGAACTATTTTGTGTAAGAAACATACTGTTGTTAAAAGGGGCTAATTGAAAGAGACACTCATGTTAAAACTCTCTTGAAGTTTACAGACAAAAAAAAGATGCAAGTGTTCCCAGAAGTCAGTGTTAAACAGCTGTCTACACTCTAAGTAAATACAGAAAAATGTCATTGTTTGCTTTATTAATATTGTTAGCAGAAAATAGGATCAATTCATATATTTTAAAGAATCTCTCTACTGATGCCTCTGCTGAAATATAATTTAAATGTTCTGTTTGTGTACATGGTGTAATGGTAGTGTTAGAAGGCTGATTCCATGGAGGTAAGTTTTGATAAGATCCTCAGTTCAGCCAGATTGGACTGGAACAAAGCATAAAAATGGTGTCTACTGGCCATTATCCAAATAGATAGCCAGCCAACAAGGTTAAGAAACCAGTCAAAAGTTTAGAGAAGAATCTGAGGGTTAGCCCAAGCTAGAGACAAAAAGTCAAAACAGGAATTAGAAAAGCAGGGTGCAATGTTTGGAAGACCCAAGAAAATGGTGAGGAAAGAGTGGGAATAATAGGCCTAGTAGCAAAGAATATGTAGAAGGCAAAAAAAAAAAAGTTCATCAAATGTATTGATATAATTGGCATATTTCTTCATATATTTATAATAGACTGGAAAAATGAAAGTTCCAATGAGATTTCAAATGGGCAAGGATACTTAGTTGGTGAAGCATATCCATATGTAGGCCAGAATGGAACATCTAAATGCAAGATTGGAAAAGGGCAGTCGACCTCAAAGACTAATGTCCCATTTCATATCCTGCCCTTATGTGAATGGTAAAAAAATAGGACTTTCTTCCCAAGAAGTTTCTGAAAACATTGATAGATGCTTGAATCTTGTAATCCATTAGCCCTTTGGGGGCAGCAAGTCACATCTTATCCATTCACATTAAAGTCTTGAATGCATACTCAGACTTTGAAAATAATTTGTGGGAGCCCTTCGTTATGGGGGTTTTTGATTTTGATTCTTTTCAACTTTAAGCATATTTCTGTCAGTCAGGGATTTCTGCAAGAGTTCAAAGAGTAGTCAAGACCTTATGCCACTTCAATTGATGCCTGATGAGAACTAATTCCTCCCATTCGGCAATGGAAAAAATTCTAACTATGAATAAAAGATGTATGGTTGAGAACAAAAAGGTCTCAAAGTGGAGGAAAATGTGAACCTATAGCATTTATTTAACAAAGTTTTCAAAGACATGCAGGCAGGAATTGTCTGTAACATTCACTAGGCATGACTGACTAAGAACATTCATTTAACATACTTTGAACTTCCTCTCGTTTGATATTGGTCAATACTAATTTAATAGAAGTAGGTAATAATTTTTCTGCAGTTATTTTTTTTTCTCTTTGACTTGTTCCCCCACCACAATGTGAAAGTTTCTCAATACAAACTACATCTTCTTAGCATGGCTGATTACAATTCTTTTTTGTTTGGAAAGTATAACTGCAAGATTGGTCTTACTTCACACATTCACCAAGCCATGTCAAAGCATTTATCTAAGATTTTTCCACGGAAGGTATAATATAGTAGATGGCGTGTGTGTGTGTGTGTTTTGTGTGAATATAACAACTTTATAAATAGATTCAGGCCCCATGTTGTAGAATAATCAGGGCTATCAAGTTTGAAATCCTGGGCCTTCCATATTAGAAGGGACAATGACATCATAGAGTTGTAGAATCATAGACCTGGAAGAAATTACAAGGGTCATCAAGTCCAACCTCCTGCCAAGAGCCACACATACACGTAATCCCTGTTACACATACACATGGCCATTCATATTTTTGTACGCAGTGGTTTGGCTATGGTGACTGTCATGATGAGTGTCTGCACTTCTAAATTTACTACTCCATTCCTATTCAGATCAGGAGAAAATGTAACTCATTCTACTCATGCCATTGGAGTACTCATGTTCTATAGAGTATGGGACACAAGCCCAAAGAAGTAGACCCCAATAGCTCCAACAAACGTGTGAAGGTCTTGCCAGTTTCTACATATCTTTATTCAGGTGTACCCTTTGTATTTCATTGCCACTGATCTCATAGTTAACATGTCTCCCAATACACTCATATGCACATACATTTGTCAAATTGAGATAATTATATGTCTGTGAATTGGGCCATGAAAGTTTATATGACATAATAAATATATTACTTTTAAATGTGCCATCAAATTCTGTTGTTTTTGCTGTAAGATTGCTACAGTGCTAGAAGCTGATGCCTTGATTTTGTTCACTGAAATATATTGCCTTTCATCTGCCATCAGCTAAATGGCACCTGCAAGTAGAATACCACCAGAATTCTGCTGATGAAATTATATACTTCAGTGACATATTATTGATTGCGTATTTTGTCAGGCTTCCTATTTAGGTATATTCTTTCCACATGATTGTTGTGGCTTTTCATGGTTATCTGTTATTTAGCTCTATTTTATTGTTTCATTATTCCAGTGAATTTATATTCAACTCTTGTGAATTCCATCTGTTATGCATCAGAGTATGGCCCTGCAATTTTTCTCCCCTATGTATTGTTATGGAACATTTTTTGTTCTCTTTGTAGCCTTCTTAAAGTGCAACTCAATCAAAAATATAGACTTGTTTACTTTTCATATTATTTTATGTGCAAGCTATTATCTTTTAGCACTTTTGCTCTTTCTCACTTTTCATCATCTTTCCAATTCTTGAGCTTAGAATTTGTAGAGAAATTGCCACTTAGCTTATGTAACCTCATTTTGCACATGTGAGCTCCAAATTACATTTCTGTTTTTTAATGTGCAAGGCATGTATCTTTCAGCAATAGCACATTATAACAACTGTGTAATGCTGGTGTAACAATATTACATTAAGTTATATTGCTTAAAAGACAGTCCATATTCCTCGGCAGGATAGCTTCCGCAGGTTTCAGGAGCTTTCACTTTAGGCCATGGATGTGGAAGTGAAAAAAAGAAAACCAGTGCACTTATCTGCAACTAAGGCCATTTCCTCATGAGACTGTTATAGTGCTATTATTCCACTTTCAACATCCTATGGAATCCTAGGATTTGCAGTTTGTAAAGACTTTGTGTGTAAAGATTCTTTAGTGTACGTCAAAGAGATGAGTGCCTGTACGTTGACAAGAAAAAGAGATAAATACATTTGATGTTGTTTGTTGGTGTGTCCCCAAGTCAACCCTAATGTATATAAACCCTATCACAAGTTTCTTGGTAAGATATATTCAGAGGAATTAGTCACTGTTTTCCCCTTAGGCTGAAAGAGCATGACTTGCCCAAGGCCACCCAGTGGGTTTTCATGACTGAGCAGAGATTTTAACTCTGGCCTCCTGGATTCCTAGCCAAACATCCAAACCATTACACCATACTGTCTGTAAAGGAGGAGGGGACTCTTCAAAATGTCTGAACAACACGGCTTGACATAACAGTTCCTCATCCTGAAATGTAATACCATGTTCAATAACCTGTAGATCCAGGCTATGCCAAACACTTCCCAGGATATTTATCTACATTTATTACTGTGTTATAAAGTGTCTTCAGGCAGAGAATCTAACAGTGCTTGTGGTCTACTTTCTTAATGCGTTATGTTATCCAGATGTTGGTTTGCAAAATTATTCTGATTGCTTAGAAGCAGTACTCGCCAAGAAAGAATCAGTTTTCTAAAATGATTTGTATTTGAACCTTGAGAAGAAGCAAAACAGATGTATGCAGTCTTCAATAAAACACACATACATGCATTTAAATCACTTGCAGTACAGTTATTTCCTGGTAGAATTGCCATTTATATCTAGATGAAAAGCAGATGGTAGGAATCTTGAGTTATTGAGATTACCTATTAAAATAAGTTTGTGTATGTTGTTAAGGAGGACATGTTGAAAAGGACCCCCCTCCCCCATTCAGGGACATTAAAGGCAAAGATGTTTCTGTGTCAGAAAACTCTGTAGTTATTGCTGAGATTAGGAAGAGAAATATGCTAATATGAAGCCGGCTAAATTCACTAACCAAAATCCACTAACCTAGAATGTAATTTAAAAAAAAAACCTCAGAAAGGAACCCAGTAATGCTGTGGTGGTGGTGGTGGTGGAGGAGGAAGAGGTGTGCCTTCATGTCATTTCTGACTTATGGAGACCCTAAGATGATGCTTAAATCTTTCAGAGAATCAGAGCTGTCTCTCTCTTCTTTGATGTGCCATTTGCCTCACTGTGTATTTTACCATACAAGAATGCAACAAAGTATTGGAAGCTAGCTTATAAACCAATAGGATACTTGTCTGCCTCAGGTCCTATATATCGAAGGTAGGTCGGAAAAGCTATGCAAATTGTTCGGTAAAGAACAGTTGGAAAATGTCTTCCTGCATGAGTTCAAGATAGTTTCCTCTCTCTTTTGTTTTATCATTCAGTTCTTCTTTCCATTCCAAACAACACCACTACAGATACTTCTAAGAGTAACCAGATATGATGAGTTCATCTAACTATGGAACTTTACATATTTTCGCATGTGCAAACTGGCCCTATTATTTGTCAGAAACATTAAGGAAAATGTAAAAGCCATAAGGTAAAATAAAACTAGAAATACTCACACTGAACAAGGAAGATTTTTTTAACAAAATCTGCCAAGTTTTAGCATGGGGACAAGAAAAGATATATTCTTTGTACCAAAAGACTAGTCCTACTTGAGGGTTTTGAAACTGTATCCACCATCTGTGTGCACATGTTGGTTCCACCCACAAACTTTTCACATCGAGTGAGAAGGTCTGAGGAAAGCCAGCATGATATAGTGGTTTGAACACTGGATTATGACCCAAGAGACCAGGGTTTGATTTTCTGCTTGCCTATGAAAACCAGCTGGGTGACCTGCATCATACACACTCAGCTGCAGAAAACCTTGTGATAGATTTGCCTTAGGGTTGTCATAATTTGGAAATGACTTGAAGGTATGGAGGGAAATTGCAAGTCTATTCTGCTATCTGTTCTTCCTGCAATCAGACATAAATTCTGTCCAACCTTGTTAATGTGTACAGAACTGTAACTGTATTTGTTCAAAATCTTACAGTCTCTCTTCAGAACTTCTCACTCCATACAAGATGATCAGGAGGTTTGGGGGCAAATCTCACACTGCTCCACAGATACAGCATTGGCATTCCTGAATAAATCAACTAAGTATCTGTGAAAGAAGGACTATAAACCTGTGTATCTCAGGTTATCAGACCCATTCAAGCAAACAAGTTTCCACTGACCAAGGCTGTTTTCAAGTATCCTGGAAAGAACAGTCCCAAGTGCATTGTGTCTGACTGATGAAGAAATGATCAAGGAATCCCAATGCTACTAGTTCAGTATATGATTATACTATCAAGTCAATAGATGGTTTACATGGTGTAGTGATTTGAGCATTGGACTGTGACCCTAAAGACCAGGGCTTGATTCCTTGCTCAGCTATGGAAACCCACTGGGTGACTTTGGGCACATCACATACCTGCAGCCCCCAGAAAACCCCATGATAAGTTCACCTTAGGGTCATCATAATGCAGAAATGACTTGAAAGCACACAACAATAACAACAACAACAGCAAGATGCAAGGGACCAAACTTTCATATCACCTGCTGCCACTTACTGCATATCACGTTCTTGGAGAGAGTTCACATGAACAATTGCCATTTATCGAGTGGTAAGTGTGGATATGCAATGCCCACAAGTAGTGCCACAGCCCTACCCACACCTCATGCTCCCCAGCAACAGGTAGTAGAAGTACACTGCCTGTAACCTTATCATGACATCATGATAAATACCTACATATATACCATTTATTTATTTATTTATTTAGCACTACCAGAGTACCTGGCAGACCTGAGTGGACAAAAATGAAAGCACCAAGAAGCATTTTGGGAACTTGAAGTGTCCTAGATAAGGGGCAGGATATATGTTCCAACCCCAAGGATGAAAGAAGAGTAAACAACTGCAAGTCTGGGAAATGTCTAAAGATGTGGGGTGTTGTTAAATTTATTATCTTCTCCAATGACAGCTTTGTGCACCTAAACATTTGTATGTGTAGGCACAAAACCTGAGAACTCTATGCACACTTTAGTCTCAGAAACTTCAGAAGAAGTTTACTTGTTGCTTTGCTACAAATAAACACTACTGTCTACCTCAGAATGGAGTTTGTGGACTGCAAGTTACCCAGGGCATGACAGTTCCCTGCCTCCAGGTTTATAATCCAAAAAGACATGGCACACAAGGGGAAAGGAATGGCAGTGAGGGAGGGGATGAAGTCCATCAGATTCTGGCTGCTGTTCTCTACCTCCAAGGCCACAGCATTGGCAGTTGGGATGGAAGAAGGCCCTTTCGTCAGTTGCTGGGGCTAGGCATGATGGAGTCTCTCCTTCTAAAGCCACAGTAGTGGCAACTGGGATGGAAGGAGGTCTTTCATCATCATCCCATCCTCCAAGAATTGTCCATTCCCATTTTAAAGCCACCCAAGCACATAGTGATCATAGCATCTTGTTCTGCTAAGGTACACAGTTCATGCTATATGAAATAGATTTCCCTTGTATGAGTGGAAAATATTTCTGCTTGTACATGGGGAGTTTCCTGGCACCACTTGTTTCCCACTTCTTCCCTTCACCCACCCCTGATACTATACAAGAATAAAGGGAAACCTGTAGGAGTAGATTTTCAAGGACTGAAGCAAAAAAAATAGAAGGGAGTGCCACTGTGTGAAAGGAACTCCACCCACAGTCCCATTAATAAACTCTTTTGTTAAAGTTTTTTAGTTTTTCTCTCCACACAAAGTATCCGCTTTGTATATATGCTCAAAGATGGAGTGGGAGTGATCATGACCTCTTGGGATTTGTTATACAGAGGAAAGGAGAAGGCAAATGTAATAAGACATGCAGCGTGGACTTCAAGAAAACTGATTTTAGTAAGCTTTGCGAAATACTGGGTGAGATCCCACAGTCAGAAATGTTTGAAGTGAACTGGGTTTATGATATCTGGGAATTTCTTAACAGGGAAATAAGGAAATATTGAAGACATATTTGCAAACAATTCCAATGAGGAAGAAAAGTGGGAGGTTTCTACAGAAACCAGTGTGAATATACAAGGAACTGTCATGCCCTGCTTCCAAAGGATGGACTCTGACTCAGAGTCTAAAACAGAGGGCATGCCAGAGGCTGAAACAGAAGGCATGCCAGGGCCTGCTGTACAGAGAGAGGTTAAAGTGCTGGAAAGAGACCAGGGGATGGTGCCAGCACCAACAGAGAATCCTGCCTCTTCATATATAGAGGAACACTTACCTCAACCCAGCTTCATGGTGCACGGGAAGCAAAGAGAGAGCCAGCATCACACTTTCAGGATTTATAACCAGCAACAATCAATCAAGTCTCAGCTGAGCTAGGCTTGAAACTTATTTAGCTAGTGTCCTTCCCCTCCAGGAGTTGTCAGAGCTTATCTGACCTGGTCGGCTTGACCTTGGACACTTCCTTGCTGTGAAACGCTGCTGGACTTTGTTCATGTTGGACTTTATTTATGACTCCTTGCTTACTGCCTGGAAGTAAGTAACAAGCTGGAAGATATTGAGTTTGTTTTGTTTGATTTATCAGCTGTGCCAGGACTGAGGCCCTTTCCACACCTTACCTTCTTCCGGTGCTGGGGCGCGGGGATCGCACCAGCAGCCTCCGGCAAGAGGCTCTCACGTCCGGGGTCCTTCGGCTCCGCATGAGCTGCCTGCTCGTGCAAGAGCCCCACCTCTTCCTTCTGTAGTGCAGACTGGGAGTTGCCCAGGCTGCGCTAGGGCAGGAAGCACGACCGGCATGGCTCTGGAGGCTCCACACGCCAGGTAAGTGCAAGCGGGGCCCGGGAACAATGCGCGATCATACACCATTTTCAGCTTCTGCCGAAAATGAAAAGGTGCACGATCGGCGGCTGCTGGCCCCTGGAGCGTCGCGCAATTGTGAGTGCATCATGCAGATTGCTCCTCACAATCACGCAATGCTCCAGGCCCTTTTTTGCATGGAAAATGCTGTGCGAAAAGGGCCTGAGATAGGACAGGAGCTTTATATGACATATAAAGAGACAAGTCAGAAAAACTAGAGCTCAGAATGTATTCAGGCTTACTAGAGAGGTTAAAATAATGTTTTTTTTTGTATTTTGATTGGTTGTTTTTTTGGCTATGTTCAGAGCATGAGGAAGAACTAGGAAATGGTAGGGCCACCACATAGAAAAGATTGTGAAATGCTAACAGAAGACAAAGATAAGGCAAAACTTTTCAATATCTTCACTGTCTCAGTCTTCTCCCAAAAGAAAAACAGTGCTCTAACTGGCAAAAATAGAATAAATAATGAAGAAAGGGGACTGTAGCCCTTAATAGGTAAAGAAGTAGCAAAGGAATACCTAGCTACTGTAAATGAATTCAAGTCTCCAGGTCCAGAGCATGTCCAAAAGAGAATGTCCAGGATAACCAAATATCTGAAAACTAAGATCTGTGAGGAAAGGTGGGGATCTTTAGTTCTCAGGAAAGAAAACTGAAAAGAGACATGATAGCCATTTTTAAATATTTGAAGAGATGTCATAAAGAAGATGGAGCAAGCTTGATTTTCTGCTGCTCCATAGACTGAACCAATGGATTCAAATGACAAGAAAGAGATTTCACTTAAACCTTACTGGAAGAATTGTTTAAAACTGCCTCAGAGGATGGCAGGGTCTCGTTTTTTGGAGGTCTTTAAATAGAGGTTGGATGGGCATATCTCAGTTGTGTATTCCTGCATGGCAAGGATTGGACAAGATGGTCCTTGTTGTCCATCCCTACTCTATGATTCTATGTTGTATTAGATGCTTTCAACATTCTCCGTCTCCTTCTACTGCTACTAATTATTAATCATAACTTTCAAAGTATGATGATCTGAAAACTTCTTATGACCCTCACTTGTATGTCAAAATAAAAAGAAAACAGTTTCCTGTATTGCTAATTTTTAATTAGCAATCCTAAACTTGAGTCTTTTTTTAATGCTCTTCTAAATCCCAGGGGCAAAGTCTATTATCCCAAATGGATTTTTCATAGTAATGCTAAATTGAGCATCACGAATGTGTCGTACACTAATTTAGCTCAATTTGATAGGCATTTTTGATCAGCACGTCTTAAGTGTTTAAATGAGAGGGATGTGGGAACATTATGAACATAATTAGTTCTTTAGCCTTCATACTTAGGCTGCATATTTTTAATTCTAAATTGCTTCTATAAAAAGGTTATTCCACTTGCCGTATATTGAATAATAGACATTTACAAAATGCAGCAACATTGGCATATAACACTACCCACTTGGGGGGAGGATTTTTACTGTGCTATCTTATCTGATTCATTGTCTGAGGTGTTTCCTAGACAGAATTATGGACAGTTGTTTTTACTTCGGAGTAGCCATTTTACAAAGATTTACAGCGATGACAGACTATCTAAGCAAGATATGATACAGGTCAGTGTAACGAACCTGATGAGAGGGGGTCTTGACAACAGAGCCTCCTTGGCAACCAAGAGTGTTTAAACTGATTGGCTATGGAAATGGAACTTTGGATAGCCCGGGGAGGGGCTGGTGGAAAGAGAGAATTAACAGATTTTATCTGACTGGGGAGTGATTGAAAAGAGGTGGGTTTTGTGGTGTGACTGGGAGTGGTTGGAGAGGAGAAAAGTTCTGTGGAGGAGAGAACTGAGAAATTGGGTGTACGAAAGATAGTGAATGAAGAGAGAGAGAGAGAGAGAGAGAAATAAGAATAGATACAAAGCAAACCCAAGCAACAGTGTTACAATAAATGTTTGAAGTTCTGTGTTCCAGATAACAGTCTTCCAAAGTCTTATTCTGAATCCTGGAATATACACGCTACCAACAATATCATCTTTACCTTAGTGCCGATAGTATCACAGTCTTGGAAAATATAAATCGCTGCTGGTCTTTATATCTGGAGAGGGGCAGATTTAAGGAAAGCAGTAAGGGGAGATAATCCTGAAAGGAAGAAGCCATGGGGGGATAAAAGTGAGGAAGGTACTGTGTTCTCAGAAAGCGAGAACTGAGGCAGACCTGTTTGTCCTGGCCCTGGCTTGTTTCAGAGATCTCCCTGGCTGTTCAGACCTGAACACAAAGAGGTGTCAGGCTGGGCAGACCTAAAGTGCGAGGCTTGGGTGCACCTTTTGCACTCAGTGGCGGTGCTGTTTTTTCCACTTTACAATCAGGTTCCTGCAAGACACTGAAATGCCATCTCTCATCCCTATATCAACAAGCAAAATTATTTGAAAATATCAGCACTTATTTCTAGCACTCATGTTCTAACATAATTTATGACTTTATCTGCCATGAGTGCAGATAGGATGCAATGTTCTGTATTAGGGATGGAAAGAATATTTGAAAATATCCAAAAAACTGTTGGAAATGTATTTCTTGAGTGTCAGAAAAACATAACAAGAAGAATCTTGGACTGAAAAGTATTTTCATAGTTCAGGACCTATTCTGTGCAAAATTCAGATGGGGGGGTTTTTAATACAGAAAGCAATTGCTTTATGTGCAAAGGGGGGAAAAAAACTTTAAACAGAAAACATCCCCAAGTGTAAAAAAGATGCTTTTTTCTGTTCAGAAAAAAATTGTTTTCTGCACGTAAAAAGCATTTATGAATTTTGTACAGGTTAAGTTCCTAGCTGCATGGTCTTCATAAACTCCACAGTAAAACAGCAGGAAGAAAATTGCTAAATTATTCAAGAATGAGATTAGTGAAAACCTGCATACTTAATACGTAGGATAAACAGTTCAATTTCTATGCCAAATAATAAATAGACTGGAAATTTTCACACACGATCACCCTGCCCACAAACATATGTACACAATGTCTAACACTCAGGTATCAGCAGCAGAATTTTTCACTTTGCCAGCATTCTGTAGTGTTAATATGGAAATTCACTATTCTCCAGTGAAAAAATATCAAATGGAGAATCCAGTATGAAATTGTTAAACTGATTTGCTAGATTTTTTACCATAGGAAGTGAACCTAGATTTCTGACTTGGGCACCATTATGTCTTGGATATGTCCTAATATGCTCGCAGTGTGCGTTTCCTCCCTCCCTCATTATTCAGATTTTGACAGGAAGTAGAACAGCACAGTGCACAACACCTCCATACATCTCAACACTCCTCTGCAGCCTGACTTACTCCAGAAAGAAATATGTGTTAGAATTTCTCTGTCTAGTTGGCTAAATGTAGAAGTATATGCCAAGATGAACAAGGAAATTAACCTGCACAATTTATTTCTGCTGCATAAAGAAGACAAACACAGCAGGCCTGGAGATAAGTAGAATCATGCTGCTTCATACTGTTAACATCAGCTCCCTAAATAAATGACAATCTTAAAAGTACATGGGACAGTGGGTGCTTTCTAGTGGCTCCGTCACAGTAGGAGAGCTGTCTCAAATGAAATTGCGGCAAGATGTATTAAAACAAGAATGCTTAGTTCAGTTGCTCAAGGGTAGGCTAAAAAACCTCACTTTCTCTCTTTCTGTGTGCATGACTTAGGTATGGTACTTTTTTTAAAAAAAAAGAGAAAGATGAAATCCATGTGTTATTTTCTACCATAGTTAAATCTTCTGAGCAGACTTCTACCTAGCTACATTTTACACTTCTTTTAACTAATATGTCTGAAGAGAACAACCTTCCAATGCCATAATGGTAAAGAATGCCATTTGGTGAATATACTAGCCTACCTAGAGCATTATTCCTCATCTATAGCCAACAAGGCTGTTATATTTCATGCATTTTACATGGCAATCACCTCTACTTCTTGGCCTCAGACTTGTAGTGATAAATGGCACCTCTGAGTGAGTATTCCTGCAATCTAGTCTGTGTATTATGTATTTCTAGCATTACTCTCAAAGGGCATGTCCAGGAGAATAGTTTTACTATGCAATTATTTAGCAGTGCTATCATTCCTTTGATATCCTGCTTCCTCTCTTTTCCCCAGATGTATTCAACTTGTATAACAATCATCCATATTTATCTAAACTGTATATTGCACTGCCATTCTGCAGATTTAATGTTACCTTTCATCATTTTTAGAGTACAACAAAGGACATCTTAAGTAGTTAAAGAAGCACTGTTCATAGCTTTCCTATATATCTCCGTGTATGCATGCCTTTTATTTTCTGTTCAATCAAGGGCTTACTTCTACATTATATGGAAAATGGGGAGAAAGGAAATGAAGAATGATATAATGAAAGGCCTTCATCCCTGTCAAGATTGCTCTGCCAAGGTGACCTTTGAGCAGTTGTTCTACCCAGACCACCGGGTAGCTAGTACACTTTGTGAAGTAGATCCATTGGTAGAAATCATATTGATAGTCAATTCTTTTTAAAAATGCATCCCCTGTACAATATTAATTTAAGAACTTAGAAATAACCATGCTGAATGGGAATTCTGGGAGTTGTGGTCCAAAAAATAAATTCTCTAAACTCTGAATTATCTCACTTGTAAATTACTTTCTCAGGCTTCTAAGACTTGGTTGGTATGTAAGGCATATTCTCCCCATAACCCTAAACCATTTTCCCCTCCCTCTCCCTCTCCCCTTCCTGAGCAGAACAGATTGCATAACCACTGAGCAATCTTTGAATACATCATTCAAATGCTTCCTGTCCCAATACTCTGATCCATGTCAACGGGAATTTAACAACAGTTGCTTAGGGACGGGGGGACAGTTCGCCCCAGGTGGCAATGTTTTGGGGGCATCCCTGCCTTTAGCCCCGCACACCCTGGCTATGCTCCCATGCACCACTGCCATGTCCCCACCCACGCCCCCGTGCCACAGCCATACCCCCTCCCACGCCCCTCCACACACTCCAAACTCCACTACTGCTTAACAACACATCAATTTGTACCATCACACGATGCATATGGTGTTTTTTTTAATCACTTATCACCTGTTTCATTTGTATTTTAGTTTTGTACATTTGCAGTGGGCCTTTCTCTCTCTCTTTCCCTTTTGATATCATTGTCAGATCCAGACACATGGGCAATGGCATCCATTAGCAGAACAGGGAGAAAGTGGGTTGTGGAAACTTGTACAGCAGATCTGAGATGTACAAGAAGAAGTAGAGAAATAATAAGCCCCTCCTTTGAACAGACATTGAATTTCACCCACTATTCCATTTATTTCTAGATCAACGGAATAAGGTTCTACTTCTCACTGCCCCTCACTGCCCCAGTAGCATTGGGAAAGGATCTAGACTGTAAATCTGATGCTTTTGCTTCTACAAGCTTTCCCAGCTACCCTCCAGTATTATACTCTTGAGAAACAATGGATAATGTGGGCTTGAGTATCATGCCCATAATTTCTTTTTATTTAATCATCTTTTTCCAAAAAGAAAAATCATACCTCTCCATCAACCATGATTTCATAGTGATTTACATGAATGCTCACACCATAACACAGTTGCCTCCTCTCCCCATAATACAGTGACATCCCCAGGAATTTACCAAGGCTTCAGCTCAGAAGAGGGCTCAGATATAACCAGATAATTTGAGCTTAGTCCAAATTGATTCCAAGTTAGCTCAGTTGTAAAAATTCATTCTGAATTTAGCCAGGAAGTCGGGGTGTGGACTTTCCCATTAATGAAATTTGGTCAAACTAGAACTGTTGTGTTGATTCTCCATCTACATAAAACTGTAGTGTATAATGGGACATCAGTGGTGAATGACTTCATTCCAGATTGCACATAAAGCTTCCATGTTGAGTTCACAGCTTTTTAGGTAACCTAGATTCCCCAAGCCAAAATGGCCGATTCTGCTCTGAGATTTATAGTCCAGGACCAGAGACCAGAGATGGAAGACTTCTTTTTCAGTGAACTATTCTCTGCAAAATGAGGATATAATGGTTTAGAGGATTTGGTTGTGCATTCTGAGACTCCTTTGAGCTCTTGGTCACTCTGCTGTCTTTATAAAAGGGGAAGGAGAAAAGATAAAATTGAGTAGCTTTTCAGATGTCTGGTGGGAAGGAGAAAGAGAGGTAGATGTGTCCCACCACCTATTCTTATCCCTTCAAATTGGCTGCACTCCCAGCAATTATACGGGTCCAGGCCTTGCTGGTGTTCTCCCCTCCTTCAGCTCATGAAGCTGGTATGCCAGGCATCAGAAGCATCTGTTCTTCAGTCCCATGAAGGAAACAAATAACAAGGAAAGGTGAGCTCAGGATATAATTCAAGACTGCTGATAAGGTGAATTACGGATGGAAAGAGAATTCATCAATTTTCTGGTGTGGGTCAAAACTGAAGTTTCCAATTCCTCAAGTAACTTGCACGGGAACTAAAAAGGCATGCTGAAAGTTCTTATAACTTGGGCAAATTTTTTTCCCCAGCAATTCTTGCAATCTTTTCATTATGAGGAAAAAAGCCTCACATACTTAAGGGCACAAAAACTTGGTAAAGCATTTGACATTGTGGTTGAAGCCCTTGTCAGTCTGAAGGTTGAACAAAGCAAATCTGATACAACAAAACTTGAATAGACTGAAGCTGTAACCTCTTCCAGTTTGAATATTGCACAATTTTCTTTCACAGTTTTCAGTTTTTGTGCTGAAAGTGGCACAGTTTGCAGATAACCACCTGCTGGATAAGCTGTGTAATTTTCATAGAAAAGCTGCACTGTTTCTCATCGTTGTGGGAAAAAAAAATTCTTGAATGTCCCAAAGCTGTGGGATGAAAAACGGTTTCACTGCTCTCAACATTAGAAAAATTAAAAATTACCTTCCCTAATTTGAACCCCCTACATTTTTAAGATAGCTGTCAGATACTCCAACCAGCTTTGTTTAAAAAATCAGACACACATCTTTTCCTTTTGCTTACCCAGCAAAGAAAGAAGAACTTTTCAATAGCCCTTCCAAAAAGCTCACATTCAAGCACATAGATCTCCAAGGCTCCATGTTGGTGATTCTGTTACATCTTCATATATTTGCATTTCTAAACTTAGAACTGCATAAAGCATAGTCTATCAGAAGGTTCTCTTTCAGCTGCGCTCTTAATACAGTTCTCCTTCATTTCAATATTGCTTGCGTAAAAAGTGCCCACTGACATTGGGATCTGGATAATGTTTTCATCCATAAATTGAACTGAAAGAAACTAAACAAATGTCCTTGCATATACAGTCAACTTTTCCCCTCTCTTAATAGACTTCAAATATTCTTTTTTAAGTAAAAATAAAACACAATGTAAAACATATAAGCAAGTAATAAGTAGAATTGCTTTCATAATGCTGAGACTTCCAGTCTGGAAACTTGTGCATATTTACTAAATGCAATTCTGTCTCTGTAGAAGCCTGCAAAGAGAGCTATTCACATGAAAGTATCCTGAGAGAAGATTCTCTCCATCGCAGAGATAAGCCAGCACAATTACAATGTGATATGACAGCTGCCAGGATAAATTGCAGATATGTATTTGTAAGCAATTCCAGTCTGTTTAGAGATTGCAGTGAGTGCTACTTGGGCTCCATTTATTTTGCAAGTAATTGCATTAATTTGCACATCCATTGTGCAATGTCTAAAACTCCCACTTTTATGGCATCTTCTCTTCTGTAAAATAAAGAGAAACACACACAAAACATGATGATAACAAGCATGATGAATTGTAAACATAAACAAATCTAATGTGATGTCCAGCCATGCAGATCAGCAAAACTTAAAGCAGATGGAACTTAATTACCTCCCTAACACTTCTTTATCTTCTTGTCCTTAGATGATGGACAAGCCTCTACTGTTTCATAGGCTTCCACTATAGGTGTAGGTCTGTATTTTGATCCTCGGGGGGGGGGGTTAAAAGCTAGAGGCAAGGAGGGATGAAAGCACTGCAATTCTGAGTGGACAATAGGTTCATCTAGACTACCACAGTTCAAGGGCTGATAGGAGCTTTGTTGGAAGCCAGCCAGCTCTGTTTATCAGCCTGCAAACAACAGTCACCTAAAGTCTATGAAACTCCTGACATTTAATAAAGTCATAGATGTTTGGATTTATTACATCAGAAACTATCCTGGACTTGAACCCCTTTCATTAGATGCATAAGAATACCCAAGAATGAAAGGAATTAGATCAACAGAACACATGTACACAGAAAGATCATTTACCAGAGTATGGTAAAGACCCAGAAACCCTGGAGGGTTGCTGTTAATCAGTATAGACAGTATTGGGCTGGATAGACTAATGATCTTACTTGGTGGAAAGCATGATATACATGCATGGGTATAACAGCAACACCAATAATTATTCAGAGAAAATGGCTCTCCAAGTGTTTGCCCAAAACAACTATGGATGTAAATCCTTACTGCTCTCATATGTGCATGCAACAACAACAAAAAAAAAAGAAAAAGAAAAAGAAAATGTATCATTTTTCCCCTTACTTATGATATGGATAGTTATCTTCTGCTGTTTTAGATGAAAGTTGTCATTTCAGGGAGAAGAATTTTTACGTAAGTGGTGCAATTTCACAATAGCACAATTGTGCAGATTTATCATTGTCATTGTAGATGTTTTCCATCAAGCAGCCTTTTCACCCATTTCTTCTGTGTTTATTCTATGTGTGCACTTTGCTTTACCGTGAGAAAGGAGAACTATTTTGTGTACAAATTCACCCCTACACACACACACACACACCCCTTGTCAAACAGGAAGGTGCTCCTTGCCTTGTTCTCATACTGGAGGTGAGAAGTCTCACTGGAGATGAGAAGACTGGGGATTGCTCAAGAAGAATAATTTTGCAAAAATTCTTCATATCTCTATATAACTCTCATGTTCAATGGTAAGGAAATATGGGAGATGTAGTCCAAAACATCTGAGAGCCAAAGATGCCCCATCTCTGCTCTGAAAAAATATTATTCTTTGTGGCAATGGGGAAGACATGAAATATTTTTAATCTGATTTTGATTTTATTTTGATTATGTTTTGAATATGGTACTTCAGCAGATCTTGCTTGGTTTGTTGTTCAGCACTTTGTTTATTCTTCTGCCATTGTGGGATTAGGTTTTATTGCTGTTTTTCAGACAGTCCTCTGGTTATCACTGTTTGTTTATGCTTAGGTATTGCTTTGTATTTATACATTCTCTTAGCTGCTTTGAGCTTCATTTTTGTCAATATCTCAAGTGGAAAATTCCTCCATAGTTCCGTTTAAGAATAGTCATGGTGAATCAGACTAAAGGCCTATCTTGTCTTGCATTCTGAGACCAAATAGGTGCCAATAGGAAGCCCACAGCAAGATACGAATGTTGCAGCACCTTCACGCTTGCGTTTCCTGGCAACAGGTATTCAGAAGCACACTGTCTTGGATGATGGTGGTGGTGATGAGGAGGAGGAGGATAATTAACTTAATTTCTATCCCAGCTTTTCCCCAAGACTGGGACTCAAGGCAGCTTACACATTAAAAAGAGTACAGTTGAAAACATACAAAAAGTCAAAGTTGAAACTAAAATTAAACTACAGTGGCCCCTCCACTTTTGTGAGGGTTCAGGACTTGGAACCCTTGCGAAAGTGGAAAAACCGTTAATAACATCTCCCCCACGCTCCCGCAAACATTCCCTTCCAGGGCTTACCCCCATCCTCCTTGTTTTGCCTTGGCATGTGTTCTCTGCACTGGAGCAAAAAGGATGGGAATGGAAGGGGGAGCTCCTGAGGAGAAAAGGAAGGTTCACGTGAGCCTTCCCCCCACATTCCTTTGCATTTTGCCTTGATGTGAGTTTTCTATGCCAGGGCAAAATGCATGGGAATGGGAGGGAAAGCTCCAGAGGGGAGAAAGTGCACATGTGCCCCCCTTCCCTTGCCTTTTTCCAAGGTACACTTGCCTCTCTTCTCTGCACCCAGCAAAATACAAGGGAATGGGAGCAGGAGAATGGAGGAGAGGCACCTAGCACCTACTTCATGAATAATCAAATTCGTAATGGTCAAAACAGTGAATGTGGAGGGAGGACTGTATAACTATATTAAAAACATATACTCTACTAAAAGATCCCCAATATAGTTTAAAACAATATAGTACTTTAAAACAATACAGCACTTACAGCGCTGTTTGAATTTTAAAAATTCTTCACCTGTTGCTGGAAAGACAATAGGGAGAAGTCATTCGATCCTCCCTAGAGAGGGAATTCCAAAGTGTAAGGAGTTCCAAAGCTACTTACGTCCCACCAACCATACCGATTAAGGTAGTGGGACTGAGAGAAGGGCCTCTCCTGCGGATCTCAGGAACTAGTCAGGTTCACATCAGGATACATAGTCTGTCAGATAGCCTGGACCTATATCTGAAACTATAGCCATCATGAGTCATCTCACTATCATGACTAGTAGTACCAATAGCCCTGAATTTACCAAATTCCCTGTTAAAGCTGTACAAAATGTTAAAGCCAGTCTTGCAATAATGAATGGTGAATTTATTTAGTAAATGGCAAGGGTATGAATCACTCTCCTATGGGTGCAAAGCAGTTTGAATTTGAGGGTTAGGTCCTTGAAAACAGTGAAAAGCCTATACCAAATGACAGTACTGGTCTCCCTTTGTAAATAAGCCTAGAATAAATAAGGCCAGAGGACAGAAAGTAGGTGGAAAGTGCTGATTGGGCCCTAAGGTATAGTATGTCACATCAGCCATTCCCCAACATGGTGCTTTTCAGCTATGTTGGCCAGCAGTTCTCAATACACTTACTGCTTCCTTCCCTATTACAGTAACAGACCAGAAGCAAAAACAGTCTAAACTAAAATCAATAAGTGCACCCTGAACGTATTACAATACCTTACTACTACCTCCTATGAGATATGTGATTTTCATAATTTAGTCTAATTAATGGCCAGAAAACACAATTGAAGTCACAGTGATCAGAAAATGTGTTTCAAGGTTGAGATGACCTGAGACATATTCAGCATCATAAATTCAGAGAAGATTAGGCAGGAAAACCCGCTGTTCGTGGGTTTGTGTTAATCCCTTTATGCTCCAGGCTCTGTTCATTTCCAAATATAATGAAAGCCAAACTGCCCAGATTGCTGAGCAATCAGAGACCATTCTTCAATATTATCCTACAGAGTTCTTCCCTATACACCCTACTTGACCAAACATTAACAGATTGTTATGAGTCCCATCAATGTTCTGTCACTTTTGAGTTGAGCAATCAGCCTATTCTGGACCTCTTTCTCCACATCATGGAAAAGTCATTCCACCTTTGTCTATCCACCCCTTCAGGGTGGGAAATAGGGTATAAAACCCCTAGCTTTGACCATAACCATTGGTAGTACGTTGGTGCCTCGGACTGCCATTCCTCCATACTGCCCTTCAACGCTATCTGAGCCAACCTGCTGTGGCCCCCTTCATCAGGCCTGGTAACTATAACCCTTTCCACTTATCTCTCTCTATCCAACCTTTCTTGCCTCACTTTCTGATAGCTTTGTATGGTTCTAATGAGTGCCTGATTTCTCTGGGTTTGACAATTCAAATAAATTACTTTAGTTGTAAACTGGAGTCCTCTCTACAGTTAGTACTGGTATACAACATAGGTGAAAAGATCCTGCCATTACCCTCCTCTCACAGGCCTCCTTTAAGCTACAATTCTCCCAAATTCTAAGGAGATGCTAGCATTGTGGGTGGACCCCAACATGCCTTACCTCTTAGGGTAACAAACTTAACAATCTTACTTACCAAAATTGGCCTCTGCTGATTAAAGCCTGAAGTGATCTATTAAACTGAATTCATGCATACCCTTAACTTGAGAGTAAATCTCATTGGGTTTAGTTACCTCTGTGTAAATAGGCATTGGATTTTTTCCATGAAGCTTGCTGCCATTATTTTTTTAAAAAAGTGAAAAAAGACTCATATAATAAAAGAAAAGGGCATAAGTGGGCAGGGAGTTTATGTAGACAATGTGAAAATATTTGCATATAGTTTTGTCTAGCAAAGATTAGCTATTAACTTTTAACAAGATTTGTGCTGGGCCCGTTCAAAAGTTTGGGAAGGCTTACCCTTGCTGCCTTCACTGAGGGGGCAATTTTGTGCAAAGCCCCTATTGACTGGCAGTTTCATTCCTGGGCCATTCCGAGCAGTTGGTCAGGGTAAGCCTGGGCCTAAATCCTGGGATGTTTGAAATGAGATCTGGAGTAATTGCACCCCTAGTCTTGGGAGAAGTATCATGAGACTGCAAATCTTGTAGGACTTCCCAGGAGCTTAAGTAGTCCTATATATAAGCCTGCAACTGTGATGGGCAGCTATTTTCAGCTGGATTTTTAATGTGTCCCACCTTCCCAGCCTTCACAGAGTCACACTTCCTTCAGAATGTGCAGGCTGCAGCCATTTGCCTTTGGGGGTCAGGAAGGATTTTTTCCCCCCCGCATGTTGTTGTATCACGAGTTTTTCATCTTCCATGGGGTTTCTCCCTGCTGCAAGTGAGGTCTTCCTGTGGACTGTTCTATTTTATGCTTTGTTACTATTGGTCTGATTGCACACACTGCTTTGTCACAAATGGTGGATATGGAAGGAAAAAGGGGACACAGGCATGAGTTAAATTGGGAGAAGGGAAGCCCTGAAGGTTACTAGATGGTTGGAGGAGGGGGGAACTCGCAATTTGGCCCCCACCTTGTCCCATAGATTCACTGATACAGCAAGCCTCGCCAGATGCTTGCCAGACACCCTCAATTTGATGTCATGCTTCAATATTTGTCGGCCTGGCAGCCATTAGGCCTAGTGTCCCCTCTACCTTACTTTTCCTACACAGTGTCTACTAGAAGGAAGTCATATGCAATTGTGGTTGACTGGCAGTTGTTGTATTTGTATTAAAGCTGTGGACATCCCATTTAACCCATAATATGGTGTTTGGCCTCTCTGTCTTGGCACAATGCATATGTGTTTCTGTTTAGCACTCTTGGTCATTATTCCAGTATTTATTTATTTTTTTTGAGGGGCGAGGGAACTATAGTTTAATTGCTTCTAATTAATATGTGGAATGGAGGGCGGGGGGAAAGAGATCCTTTTATGTTGGCCTTGTAAGTGAAGCCTGGGGTTATGAGAGATGAAATGAAAGAACGAAAGCTCCTGCATGACATTCAGGAGAACAAAGTGCCCTGTTTTGAAGAATTTGTCATAGCTTTGCAATAAAGGCTTTAGTCTATTTGTGAAGAACATGTAGCATGACAAGGTCATGTCGTTTCCACAGCAAGAGCTTGAAACAGTTTTCAGGATGATTCATCTTTCTGCTGGTGATGGAAAAGACTCAAGTTATGAGTTCTTACAGGAAAGAGCAAATAGAAGGTGGGAAATCAGTATGGATTCAGAGAAGGAAACTATGTTGAGGAGGCTATAAAACCTCAAAATATAAGCAATAAAAGTCTGAACTCAGCTATAGACTGAACTGGCAAAGAATAAGGTCTGCAAAATAATGCATCTTTTCTGCTGTACTGTTCAAGAAATTTCATGGTCCTTCACTTTTGCTTCTCCCTGTTTATCTGTCAAAGAAAGAAACAAGGCACCATCAGGGTTTTTTTTTTCTCCTAGAGGGATATTTTTGCCCATTTACTCAGAGGTAAGCCCTTGTGAACAATAAAACATATTTCTAAATAAACATGCATGATACTGGGCTGTTAATTTCTAAATGATATCTGTCACTAAACTGGGAAACGGCAAAAAAGAAATTTCTTTCCCAACAATTCCATGTCTGAAATTATGCTTCCTGCATAATTGTCTTTGAATATGGTGAACAAAGTTTACCTGCCCATTTTCAAACAAACTGGTGATTTCTGACATACCTTCTCTACTTTTGTTAATGTAAATTACCAGTCTTGGGGTAAGTTATGCTTTACTTGCCACACTCCATTGAGCCAGTACTAAGTACTTATCGCTTTAATTTATGTCACTCTATTTAAAAGCCACTTCTCTGGCACTTGGAAAAGTAGTGGAATGGTCATGTGCTCTTTCACCCCATCACTGCATTCATGCTTCAGGGTGTTAGTTCCTGTGTTTGCTTATTTGCGCTTGAAATATTATAATACCATTTATACCACCCTGCTTACTCTGCTTCCTGCCCCATTACTGCTTTAAAAAAAATGGGAAACTGCAATCACGTAATGATGCTATTATGCAGCCATCCCACTCCATTGGGAAGATGGACACACACTATACTATTTCCAACATTTTCTTCTATGCTTTTCCCCATGAAACACTTGCCCCATTCTCTTTATTCATTCTTTAAACTTTTTCCTGAACTCTGTAGTTTCTCCGAAAATCAGTCCTTAACAAGATTACATCAGGATTGTTCCTCTTCAAGAAAAGAAAATGTTTCAAAACAAACATGCCAGAGAACATACAGTGGTTCTCCTAAGAACTCTTGGGAATCCCAGTGTCTTCCCAGTCCAACCACCATAAGTGGTCTGGGGAGAATCCGTAGGAGAATCTCTCTGGGGAATCACCAGTGGGGGATCAATGAAACTCCACCCACACCATGCCCACTGTGCTTCCAATACTGCAGTGAAGCCAAATGAGACATTCACACCTGAATTGGTTACTAAACCATAGCAGGATAGGGGTCATTAACAGATTATGTCAAGTAGAAAAACTACTGATTTCCAGGCCCTTTCCATTCAATATACCCAACCCACCATGGGGGCTTAAGTGTCATGGGCTTCCAAGACCTAGACTCAGACTCAGAGTCTGAGGCAGCAGAACCTGCTCTGAGCCCTGACACAGAGACTGTTGCAGCAGAACCTGCAGAGCAGACAGTACCACCACCCACCCCAGGGACAGAAGTGTCAGCCCCAGCAGGAAGCCCTGCTCACTCTAACACAGAGAATGATCTAGCCACACCTACCTTTGCCCAGTGTAGACACCAAAAGGGTCTCCTGCATTGTCCCCAGTGAATTTATGCCAAGCACCAATTAATCAGGCACCAGCTGCGCTGACCCTGGAGCCTATAAGAACTGAGCCTTTCCCCTCTGGCTTTTGTCAGCAATCAACTGACCATTTCTCCCATGCATGCTTGTGGTTGCTTCCCTTGCCTGTGTTTCTACCTTTGACTTTTGTTTGTTTTTGCCTGCCTCCAATTTATGGACCTTGTTGGGACTCTTATTCCTTCACATTTGCAAAGCTGTTCCTTTCTTCAGTAAACTGACCACTTAAGTTACTGCTGAATTTCTGACCTGTGTTTGTTATCAGCTTCTCCTGGCTGCCAGCCCAGACCAAGCTTGGACAATATGCATGACATCATCCTGGTACCATCTTTCTCCTGTCCTCAGGTGGCATGATTGTACCACAAATCACTGCTGGGTTTTCCCCATCAATGACATGTGATTGTGCCACCCTCCCACCGGACAGTACCCTGCTGTGCTGAGGCAGGAAGAGACATAGCCATCATGTTTCCAGGATCCAGGAGGCAGCTGGTGTGGAGGGGAGCACTCTATCATGCTCCCCTCCTTGAACAGCCACTGCCACCGTCATCACTGGATGCCACCAAGACAAAGGCAGGCTGTGGAAAGGGCCCCAAATGTCCCAACAGTGGTACAGAACCAAAAGAGCCACAACCTAATGGAGACAAAGAGAGGATTTATGCAATGTAATTGTGGTATAACAGTGCCCCATGCGAAACTCTAAAGAAAAGACACTACAATCAACAGAACAGAACAAAAAAAGAATTCTTGTCAATTTCCCCAATAACCTTTCACCAATATTGATACACACACAGACACACACACACATACATCTGTTTTAAGTGTGAAGGTGTTGCCCACCATGATTTCTTCAACATGAAATTAGGGAGCACATAGCCCTGCTTTCTCCTTCCCTAATACTCACTTTTTTTATGTAGAAATCAAAGTATTTGAAGCGGAAGCATCCAGTTTATGTGAAGGAACATCCTTGGTTTCCCCACGTTGACACAACTGTGGTGAGTAACACCTGGACAAGCTTTACTAATGCACATGTGTGTTCTTTGCGAGATATGATGTAAAATTGTGTTTTCTTCAACCTTGTTAGCTTTCCAGAGATGGAATACGGACATGGCAAAGGAAAAAGGGCATGTTTTATTTGCCCACAATCAAAGAAGAAGAGAAAGAAATTAAGTAAAGGAATTTCACCTGTTTCCCACTCTATAGGAAAATTGCAGATGAGGGACAAAACGTCCTTCAGATAACATATAAAGTTCCTCAACCGCAAGTCCATCACCCAGTAAATACTCATAAATATATTTTAAAACTTGATAAAAGTGCATTTCAAATTGGATTAGATTTTTTTTCTTTCACACATCAAAATCAATAGCAGGAGAGTTCAAAAGTATTCATTATTTCATTTGTTTAAATTATGAAATCATCATGAGCCATGTTTTCAAGCAAATTTAGCTATTCAGATTTTTAGCATGGACTGTTAAGACCCATTAAGCATACCTAAATTCCACCTCCAAAGTCACTTTGTGGTGACACTAATACACTTCCTTTAAAAAACAATGTTTGGGTATATCTGCTCTTGCTGAAATCATGAGAATAATGCTATGATTCTTCTATTAAGTGATTTTTGATAATTTTTAATTGTTGTCACGGTTGTATCTTGCCTGATATGACTCCTAAAATCACTACATAAACAAATTTTACCTTTTTAAATTGTAGCAGAGCACTTTCTATTTCTCAATAAGTTCATTCAAATTAACTGGACAGCTTATCATATCAAGCTAATCCTATATGTCAAAACAAAGAGGAGTTTATTTTTTATTTAATACCAGTTCCAATAATAGCAACAGCCCTGCTTTGGACTCTTTGGGAACCGCCAATGTGACCAGTGGAAGAGTTGTGGGGGTGAATATTGATCCCTGCACCCCAACTCGGTTTCCGTCAGTACTCCTATAGACTATGACAATACTAGACAATTCTTAGAAACTAAGAATTGTATACTTTCCCAAGGAACACTACAAGGCATAAATATATTTGATGCAAGTGACAGATCTGTATAATAAAATCATACAATTGTATAATGATGCATCAGGTTATTCAATGGAGAGGAAAAGAATAGTTATATTGTGAAGAGCTCTCATTCTGGATTATACTGAGAGCTTCACTTTATTTTTATACAATTATTTTATAAACACATCCTAAACAAATAGAACCACTTCTGCTCTTAAATTACCTAGTCTTTCAGACGGCGGGTCTTGAACCCATTTAAAATGAAAACAAAAACATAAAATCCCTGCTGGAGTAGTCCAAAGGCCTACATAGACCAGTGATTCCAATTGTCACAGTGGCTAGAGAACAAGAAACAATAGTCTCCTCCACCACAATTTCTCCAGAAACCAATATTCAGAAGCATGCTAACTCTCACTGTGGAGTTAGCATATAGTTATCAAAACTACTAGCCATTGATAGCCCTAATCCCTTTTAAAACTATCCGAGTTGGTAAATACTCTCATATCTTGCGGTAGCAAATGCATAATTGTACATACTTTTGGGATGCCTTCCTCTTCTTTAAGAAAGTATCCCTAAACACATATAAAACTGAGGAACAATGTAAAAGCAAGTAAATTATCCTAGTCAAAAGTATTATACCCTTTGTAAAGCCATGGATCAAGTAACAGAACTCCTGATAGGTATGATAGGTACTTGCTGCTGCAGTAGACTAGAGATGGAAAGTGTATTCACAATTATCTGTTTCTTGGCTGAAAAGTAGATTTCCTGGGTGAGAAACTGCTCAGAAATAGTCATTTTCTCTGCAGCAGCGAGCATTATGGAAATTATTTTTCCTCGTTTGTAGAACCAGTTGAATATTTACATCCCTACTATAGGGAGAAGAGGCTAAGAAGGCTTTCCTTGCAGGTAGATTCTCTTCACTCAAAAAATAAATGTCACCAGCTGGGTTAAATCTTAGTCTGTCCACATGCTAAGGTCTTCTTCCAAGAAGGTCTCCTTTCAGCTCAGTAGAGGAAGGCAGGAGAAATGGAAGCACTTTGGGTTTACTTGTCCAAAGCCAAGGCACAGAGCTTAGCAAAACCTTATCCTAATATCCTTAGAACAGTAAGAGAAATTCCTTTTAAAAATAATGGCACTTCCTCTCTCTCTTTGTAAATGGGAAGGATGGAAGACATCTTTAGACTTCTGGTTTTGATGATTCCAAGAAGACAAAATACTGAGTTGGGAATGAGTTGGGTTAAAAAACCCAGCTCAGTAGTGGAGTCACCTTGTTTGTCTAATGGTGAGATAAGCTTTGTTTTTAATGTCAGTGGTCTAGCTGGTCTTGTGGAATAATCAGATAATATTTGGAGCCTGGGATTAATCTTCTTAATGACTTTAGACCAGGATTTCTCCACAAGATATTGTGGCTGGGAAAAAAACCCTTTTTTTTCTATAGATATGATTATTCTGCAGGGGTTCCCTGCAACTGAAAATGATTTCATAGGTCCCTGCACGGTAAAAAGGTTAAAGGCTATGCTAAACTGACATTGTAAGATTTGCAGCATCTTAAAATAAAGAACCCCATGTTCTGAACAAATCAACACTGCCCCCTACAGGATCTATATTTCATCATCCCTTGTGGAGTTCCTCAACAGTTAATGTTGTGTGCCTTCAAGTCGTTGCCAACTTATAGTGACCCTCAGATAAACCTATCACAGGATTTTCTTGGCAAGATTTGTTCAGAGGGGGTAGCCTCTGCTTTCCTCTGAGGCTGAGAAAATGTGACTTGCCCAAGGCCACCTAGTGGCCTTCTGTGGCCATGCAGGTATTCAAACCTTGGCCTCCAGAGTCATAGGCCCTTTTCACATGGCATTTCTCATGTGAAAGGGCCTCCGGAGTGTCACATCATTGCAAGGAGCATTTCAGACGACGTCCTCGCAATCGTGCGACGCTGCTGGGGCTGGCAGGCACCAGTTGCGCACTGTATCATTTTCGGCTTTTAGCTGAAAATAGTGCACGATCGCACATCACTCCGGGGCCCCACACGCACTTACCGTCCCTGCGGAGCTCCGGAGCCACGGCCCTCGCACTTCCTCCCCCAGCGCAGCCTGGGAAAATACCCAGCTGTGCTGCGGAAGGAAGAGGTGGAGCCCTCATGCTACCTGGCGTCAGGCAGCTCCTGCAGTGCGGAAGTAGCGGGGATGTGAGAGCCTCACGGAAGAGGCTGCTGGCGTGATTCTCGCGCGACCACGCCAGACACAGGCAAGTTGCGGAAAGGGCCATAGTCCAGTGCTCAAACCACTACACCATGCTGGCTCTACCTATCTTGTATTTCTCCACATATATTCAGTGGTGAATAATCCTTTCTTAACAAGAGCTGTAGTACAATTAAAAATGATTAACCCCTGAATGTATATTGGAGAATACAAGGCAATACTTTGTGGCATACTGCAGAAAGTCATAAAACACAGACTTTAATGACAAGTGTTGGTGCATTCAGAATATAAGGTTCATCCAACAATAAATATTTATCTTCTCTGGAAGACTACTAAAATCTACTCTGACGGACTGAGTGATAGTGGCACAATTTCCCTTCAACAGAGGTGACATTTAGATTTACTTGGGCAGAAGAAGATTCACAAAATTATTTACCTATTTATTTACTAAATTTGCCACCCATTTTTACCCAAAATTATAATTAAAAACGTACATGATAAACACACAAAAAACTTTAAAGGCCTGATTTTACACATTAAGGCACAAAGTAGTAGTATGTTTTAAGAGAATCTGTTGCTGTTAAAATTGTGTGCACCTCGTAGGAAGAAGATGAATTCCTTAGGTGTCAAGAATCATTTTCCTGTTGTCCCAGCTACAAAATGCAGGTCCACCTCTAGTCACATGAACATTCCCTGCTTTCCTTGGCTTTAGCTTCCCAGCAACCCCTCTGAAAGAAAGGAGTTAATGCCATGATAATTGATGGTTCCTGTACAGAGAACTTGTTGGATATGTTCTTTGATTATTTTGCCTACTTTCTTTCAGATGTTCCCCAATTTCTGCCTTGTTCATTTGAACCCTGCACTTAGTGTATTTCCCACCAACCTGAAAGAAATGAAGCAACTGCCCTGTATCCTTCCTCAATGGTGTCCAGATCCACAGCTATGGACAGTGTCATCTGCTTAGATAAAACAAACGTCACCCTGGTCTTGAACTGCTTCACAATCACATGGCTCCTTTTGATTGCACCGCATAGCCTAACTGTCATCTGGCTCACAGATGCTGGAACATTTTTCTATTGTAAAAGAAATATGCATGATGTTGATGAAAACAGTCACTGTAAATACAATCTGTTCAGCTATGACATTTAAAGCCTGAATAGAACTTCAGGAGATACAGAAGAATCATAAAATGGAACATTATGTAAGCTAGTACAAAAACAATCAATACAGTACTTTCCAGCTTTGTGATATTTGAACAACTGTTGGTCTGTGAGGGTCCTACAAGTAGCTGTGAGAAACTACAGTGATTGGTCAGGGAGGACAAAAATGGATGATCCAATTGCAGTGCAGAGTATTACTATCATCATCATCACCATTATTACTATTATCCTGATTTTTCCCCAGTTCAGGACTCAAAACTACTTACAACAAATTAAAAAAAAAAAAAACATGTTGTTAAAAATCCACAAGATACAAAAGTTAAAATGCGATTAGTTACACTACATAGGTATAGCAATTTGATATTTAGGCCATTCCCACACTATACTGTTATAGTGCTATTATTCCACTTTCAATATCCTGTGGAATTCTGGGGTTTGCAATTTACTGAGGCCAAGGAACTCTCTGGCTGAGAACTCTAAATGCCCCTCCCTAAACTGCAAACCCCAGGATTCCATAGGATGTTGAAAGTAGAATAATAGCACTATAACAGTGCAGTGCAGAAATGGCCTAAGTGTATGACTGCATATTACATATTTCAGCATAACGGATCTACATAATGAGGTTATGTTGAAGCCTCTACAAAAAAAGATTGTTTACTTGGGCAGCTCCTAGTTTTATCTCAAAAAGCCATATACTTTCAGAATCATTGAAAGAGATGATATAGCCACTCAGAAATTTAACAATGTTAACATTGGAATATTAATTATATTCTTCAGGGCAAAAATCTGAGAACAAGAAGATACAAGAATTTTCTTGCTTATATCTGCATGAGAACATGTGATAAAGTTAAATCTTGAACTCAGCTTTCTTTAAAACCACACTGATACTTGTAATTAGTTTGATTAAACTTAGATAGTTGCCTTAAATCATTTGTTTTTTACCTCTCCTGACCTTCAGCTGCTGAAGAAAAGAATAATCTGTTCAAAGCAATTAGGATCTCCAACTTTGTTCTACAGACCAGATTCATTATCCTCTTTCATACACCAAATTGTAAGAGTGTAAAAATTGGAAAGAGAAATGGCCAGGAAAGAAATTTACAGCATCTCTAGTTTGTGGTGTGAATATCTTAGTAACCCCTTTCCTATCTATGGTATATAAAAAATAATAGGATTCCTCAGGTTAGACAAATGTGGAGCATTTTTATCTGACGTAACAACCTGTAAATTTTAGAATTAGGTGGAGAATTACTTATTCTAGCAGCAGTAGGCAGGAGGGCTGCCGCTGCCACTGCCCCTGCCCCTACACCAGGCCAGGAAAGACTTTGGTGAAGGCAGGGATGGCAGGGGTGGGGTGAGGTGGCTGGCGGAGTGGCTGGTGTTGCTACCACCCCTACATCAGACCAGGAAGGACCCCAGCAGGGGCAGGAGAGGCAGTGGCAGGCCAGGCCCCAGGTAGGAGGGTGGGAGGGTTGACTTTTTTGCACCCCCTGGCATTGGCGCCCAGGGCACACACCCCAGTTTCCCCACCCTAGATACTCCTCCATGCTCCATTTCCAGGTCTATCCAGCTTAAATATGTCCGGTCATATAAAGTGGCTCTTATTTAATCGAGCTTTGAGAGTCTGGTCTCGTTATTCCATGGTTGCTCATCAAACAGCTGTGGTCCTCTGTGATCTTTTGGGGTGCTGTTATCACTCTAATATTTCCAATGTTATGGGAAGGCTTTTTTCAACAGGTCAATATTCAGGTTAATTAGGTTCATATCAGTGTGTATGGGCCTGAGAATAAGCCCCTGTTGATTCCAAGTAGTAGAGATTATTTCTGAGTAGAGTTGAATAACGTTACACTATAAGCTTAAATTTAAAGAGTGAGCTGGGGTGCTGGTTTTAAACAGAACTATTTTTATTTGTTTTTTATCATGTCATTGAATTTTATTCTTTCAACTGAAGGTTTCAATTGTTTTGATGCTATAAATTGTTTAACCCTGTTTTAGTGTTTACTTTTTGTATGTTTTGAACTGTATTGTTCTTTTAATTTACAAGCCACTTTCATTCCCAATCCCAATTTTGGAAGAAAGGCAAGATGATGATGATGATGATGATGATGATGATGTATATTTCATGGATTTTCCTTTAAAAAATTACCTTTTTATTGACAGATCCATAACAAAATGACTGTCTAACTTCAGGCTCTATTTATTTATTGCCAGTAAACTGATAACAAGAGTTTCACCATATCAACAGTCATGTTAGAAAAATGAATAGTGCCTAAAGAATGTTTTCAATGTTATGAGACTACTGTTATGGGAACTGAACATAGTGCATGTAGACTAAAGACCTGTCTGCCCAACAGTGCTATAGTGCTGTTACTCCTGGGGTTTGCAGTTTAGGGAGGGGCATTTTGAATTGTCAGCCAGAGAGCTCAAACTGCAAACTGCAGAATTCTACGGGATGGTGAAAGTGGAGTAATAGCACTATAGCAGTGTAATGCAGAAAGGCCCTAAAACTCATGAGTTTGTTTGTATCAATGTAATGTCTTGAATTTGTACTGTGGAAGTTTTCTTCATTGACTTTAGTGGGTACAAAACATGTGGTCCTTAAAAGCATTGTAGAGTTCCAGTATTTCCATTCCCTTCCATTTTTTAAAACCTGGTTCAATATTCAAATTAATTAGGTTCATATAAATGTGTATGTTTGAATAGCAGTCTTTGCTTAATGAATTTAAGCAGCATTGGAGCACAGATGAACTCTCAGTTCCCAAAAGCTGTGCAATGTTGCGTGAAAGAACAGACACATTTTTGTTCTTGGACTAACAGTGTGTGCAGCAAATATTTAAAACAGCAATTGTGTTTTTTAAAGATTTGTCACAGCAGCTGTTATGGGTTTCTTTTTATTTTACTAAAGAAAACTTTAATGATCAAGTTAAGCAACTACAGAAAGGTAAGGTCATACGATAACTCCAATACAATATGTGAAGACAGAAAATGTCCCTGAGGTTAACAAGTCTGAATGCCCAGTCACAACACCCTAGGTAACTTATTGAAGAGAAAGCTGTAAATGCCTAAAAATAAATAGACATGATATGTCAGTTGTCTCTGCATTGTCCTATTTACATATAAAGCAGGACAAGAGCTGGAATGGTGTACTGCTTATATAAAAAGTAGCACATGGAAGAGAAGGAGAAAGAGAAGGAGGAATGAAACCACCATATTACAAAGCTCTGCCTTGCTGCTTTAGACCTGCAATCTTATATGAACTTACTTAGAGGTAAGACTTATTTATCTCAAAAGGCTTTCATGTCAGTAACGCGTATAGGTTAATCTCAACCTGAAGCAGCTTTCTCACATCTTGGCTCTAGTAGCAAACAATCTGGATTAGGATAGAAGCTGTGATATAGCCAAGCAGCCTACTGTATTATCAGCACAGTATTAACTACACTGTTGGCTGGCAGGTCTCTCCAGTGTTTCTGATGAGACTCATCTAAGCCTGACTTAGAGATGCCCTGAATGGAATCCGGAACAATTTGAAATAGGGTGACATAAGATATGTTATGAGCCTGGAGCTCACTTCCCTTCTAAGCATGTCTCCTTTTGTATAAAGAACAACCCTTACATGGGGGTGGCAAACATATGTTCCACCACATAATGTCTGATTTCAGCTCCAATCTGTCCTAGTTAGCACAGCCAATGGCGAGGAATTATAGCAGTTCCAAAACATCTGCTCTTTGGTTTGGATGATGACCCTTAGCTTCCCAGATCCTTCTCCTAGGAATGTGCAAGGAAGTTTGCTCTTATCTCTGAGACAAGAAGGGAATTAAATTAAATCTATTTCCATTTTAAACAGTATTTAAAGTATTCAAAAATTTTCAACTGGTCTTGCAAAAAGAAAGTGTGGACATCAGGTGGTTTTTAAAAATCTATTTCTGCTACTTATTTCTGAGCAGGCAGGCACATAAGTGCATTATATTTATTGCTTTATATTTCAGACAGTTCCTGGGCTGGACTATATTGTACACTTAAAGAGATGCTCACAGGAAGCTGTTGCATTTATGCTTATGTCTGAGTAAACCCTCATACACTTCTGTTGTCCTCTACATGCTTGGTGTAAAAAAAGTCCAAGTTGCTAGGAATTATATCTGACCTCACTCATTTTGCTTCCACTCTGCCTACTGTACCCTACTCCTACTCCTGTGGCCTTACCATCATCTACTGCTGAAATGCATCCCTCTAGACTCTTCTCTATTTCGGAATTTAGCCCTAGGCCCCAAAGGGTTCTCCATTCCTTCTGTGACCAGACTGGGAATGCTGCGCTATGTATAATTTTGGCCACTAAGCTTCAAAAAGGCCATTGTAGAATGGGAGAAGGAAAGGACACCCCAATTTATCAAGGAGTTGCATTAACACCCATATAAGCAAAAGTTACAATGGTTGTGAATTTTTAGCATAGTAAAGAAAAGTTAAGTATGAGAGGATATTTTAAAACTATAAAAAAATATGCATGGTGTGGAATATACAGGAAAGGACTTGTCTTGTTCCCTCTGTCATACTAACATCCAGGTTTATCTAATGAATCTGAACAGTAGGAAAGACTGAGAGAGACAAAAAGAAATCAAAAGCTTCTTCCTTGTTTTGGGACATTTTGATTGGTCCTAACAAAGATACTGCCAAGCTATGGACTGGGAGATTGTCTTCACAGCTATAGTTCTGCTCTTGTAATCCATAATCATGTTGTTGTTTTGTGCCTTCAAGTCATTTTCGATTTATGGTGCCCCTAAGATGAACCTATCATGGGCTTTTTTTGGCAGAATTTGTTCAAAGGGGGTTGCTCTCGCCTTCTTCAAGGCTGAGAGAATGTGACCATATCCATATCTACTTTTTTTTTAAAGGTATGACTCATAGTGAACTTTTTCATTTCCCCACCATGGGGAAATTTGATCCATGGCAGATGGTGGTTCCTATGTTAGCGGGGCAGTGAGTTTTCTCTGGATTCTAGTACAAACTTTAAAGGTGCTATCCAAGGTTCTGAACCTATTTTGGGGATAGAGTAGCTTTTTAATGTTTTTTCAAAGTTCAGACTATGAGATGGCTTCTTTCAAGTTTAGAATGAAACCCAAGACAGATTCACCATCTTACTGGCATTTGATTCCCTGCCTCACTGACCAACCACCACAGCATTTAAACAACACAGAATATATTCTATAAATGATTGTTGATATCTAGGAACCTTCTGATATATTACTCATTGAATAACTGCCTTCTTGCTTTACTTTTCAGAGCAGCAGCCAATTTTTTTCTGCATTTCCCATTCTTTAAGTGATTTAATGGAACTCAAAAAAGCATGAGTGTAATGCATCAGTCCTAAGGTTCATCTTGTACACTTTGTTCCATCAACAATACACCATGGTGATGGAAATAACAAACAGCACCTCCTACAAAAGATCAGAAAATATATAAATGGGAAAAGTATATGCGTCCTTGACTAGGAACAAGATGATCCTAAAGACTTATTTCTCCTGAATGTGTCTTTAAACTCCTCAGCATTTGCGAAGTGCTCTTAAAGGACACTCTGGTTCTTAACCCCATTTATGATGAAAGCTTGTGTGTCAAAATGAAGTCAATATTATTCCTGTCTACTAGAACCACTGTTGTCCGGCTCGCACATCCTTGGACCTGAAGGTCTATAGCTCCACATCAACTGCAGATACATCAGTATGGTACTGGGAAAGAAACCTTGACCTAGAAAAGATTAGCAGAAACATCACACAATAGCATCTGTTGCTAAGATGTACCATAAAGCCAAGCAGGGAAACACTGCTAAAATCAGTGGTGAGGAACTACGGTGTGTGTGTGTGTGTGTGTGTGTGTGTGTAAGCCTGACATCATTGAGTCCACAGCTCAAGAAGGAAGAGGAGTACAGGTGAGACCCAATTTCCATTGCCCCAATTAACAAATTTCCAATTTACAATGTTTCTCCAGAACTAGCTAAATAAATGAAAGTCTTTCACACAAGGCATAGCTCTCCCAGCATGCCTGTGAAGTTTAGTGAGGCAGGAGAGCAAGGAAGGAGAGACAAGAAAACAAGGAAGGTGTGGTGAGCAAGACTGATTGTGGTTGTAGTGTTGAAGAGGTAACTGGACTGGTTTTCTTTTACCTACTTTGGTTGGGAGAACGGGGAAAGGCAAAAAGCAACTTCAGTCTTGGTGTAGCTAGAAGGAATGTGTTTCCTTTGCTTGGTTAGAAGGGGGAGCATAAGATGTAGGAAGAAATTCAATTTTTGCCACCCTTAGGGGGAAGCGGGCCTCCTTTGCCTGCTTAGAAGGCAGGGTAAAGGGGAGGGCAAGATGGAATCTTAGAGTTTTATGTGGATAGAAGGTTTTCCTTTGCTTTCTCATTGGAGGGATGAGCAACTGGAGTCTGCATTTGTCACTCAGCAAGCCTGCTCAAGAGGGAACATCAGGAAATGGGTTGCCTCCCCTCTTTTTGTGATCTCTGTACCTACTGCAGAAGACACAGCGGGAGCTGTGCTACCTGTATCTTTTCTGATGTGCTTTCTCCACCTAGGAAGCCTGAGGAGAAGACACAGCAGAAAACACACTTCTTACCAGTTGCTCTCTGTCTGTGTGCTTCTCTGAAGAGGAATTGTCATCTAATGGCACCTCACCCCTGCCAAGCCCCCTTGGGATCAGCAGCTGCTGATTCTTCTGATCCCGTTAAAGAGTATCTGCACATTTTTCTAGCTTGGAAACAGTAAGTTCTGACATTTCATGCAGCAAGTAGAGTAAAATCACTGACTTTGTGACTCCTTCACCACCATCAGAATGCATTCCCTCTGCTCTCAATTGATTTCTTATGGAACTGGATCTCCCTATTTACATTATGGTCTCACTTTACATCTCAAGTCTAGGAATGTAAATCAAGTCATGGCTGGACTCTCAGCCAGAGCTTGCAAACACTCGTGAACATCTGACTTTGCTTCTCCTTCTCTGGTCAGTGAAGGGCTCTCAGTTGGGATGGACAAAAGTCACTTGAGAGTCAAACAGCATTTCTAGTTCTCCTTCTTCCCTGAGTTGAGAAGGAGGATCGGGCTGCCAGTCCCAATTCAGATTGAGCTGGTTCATCGGAACACCAGCTGAAAGCTGGAAAGGAAATCTCTGCTATCTATCTGGGAGAAAAAAGGCAGCTACTTTCTTAGCTTTTCCCTCTGGTGGAGCAGGTTACTGTGTCTGCTCCATCCTACAGGGATGAAACTAAGGTCACTGACTAAGGTGGAATACCCAGATAAGCTAACTGTCCTATGGTCTTTTAAAGTGGAGAGATGCCTTGCCTACATTGGAAGAATATTATTTTGAGGGTGACCAAGAGCTCCCAAAGCCAAATGCTATGGTTTGAAGGGAACTGGACAGATCAGGGGGAAACAGATCCCTGTGGTAGGTAAGAATCAACCCATTGTTCCTGCAAGACTGAGATAACCCCAGCTCTAAATCAGAAGGGGAAACCAAGTGGCCATCTCATCCTAGGGACCCTACAAACTCAGTCTGATACTAGCTTCCTAAGTGCCCACCTGAGGTAAGGATTTCTCATGACTAAAGGGAAACTCATAAGCAGGACAATAATCAATAAATTATTCCTCAAGTGAAACCAATGGCCTCAGTTGTGTGCTGGGTGGGGCTCTGAAGGATCAGACTTAAAAGACTGCAGTTGTAGACACAGAATGCTGGCCCATTTAGCTGGATGTCACCTCTCAGTGAAGAAGTGCCCCTACCTACCATGCCACTTGACTGAAACAGGCATGGTTCCTCCAACTGTATGTCTTTGTAAAAGGAATGAAGTTGCTTTGTCTTATGGTTGTCAATTTGTGTCTAGCTAAATTCCTTAAAGTTTACCATTTTGGTCTCCTAAGCTCTCAAAGTTGTAAACAATACATCTAGGAGGCAGATCAACATCTGTATTCACCTTAAGAATATCTTAGGTTTGGACCTTCAGGAAATTTATATTACAGGAGAATAAACCTTCAGTTTCATGATTCTTTTATATATTTATTAAGTAAACAATTCACTTTACTTACAGTTGTATGCTCCTTGAAGAACTTTATCATGTCACATAGATATCTGCAGTCTTGACACATTCTCTTTCATAGCCTATATGCTTTCCTTCATATAAGGAGAATTCCTGATATAGGCATACCCCAGTTAATTAAGTAATGTTCCTTAGCATTACTTTTTACACAGAAAATTTGGTACAACAAGCAGAAATAACACAGAAAGAATAGGGATAGGTTCCTACACCACAAACAAAGAAGGAGAAGGAGAAGAGCACTTCAGCATATTTCGCCAGTGCTTTCGTCCAAAGCTAACACTACGCATATGTGAAAGAAAACAACCAGGTCTGTTAAGTTTTGCATAAGTAAAAAAAAACACTTTGAACCTTCTGGAGACCACCTGCAGGTTCCTTCCAAATTGAATCTAAGGATGACTTTTTCTTTCACCTCCAATTTTCTTATGATTTTTTTTCCCATTTAGGTGGGTAGATATATAGATCTAAGCTTCTTTAACATGGTGAGGGTAGCTGGTAAGGCAGGTTTATCTGTTTTGCTATCTGTACATTCTTAGTAAAGAATTCTGGAGGCAGCTGCTGTTTACCTTGCCTACTGTAAAGAGGCACTCACTGCTGCAGGAAGATCAGCTAGAGCAGAATCCCCTTCTTTCCCAGCTCAAGCTTTAGTGCAGTGTTTACTGTAGAAACACTGTTGCACCCCAACACTGAAAGTATATATTTCTGTAGTCCTCCTGCACCATTCTCCCAGTACCAATGGTACTTGGGAGGGAAAAAAACCAAACTTCCAGCTAGCTAGTGGACACAGAGGGAAAAGTGGACCTGCATAGACATAAAAAGACTTTGTGAAAAGAAGCTTGTCAGAGACTTTGTTAACTGAAGTATGCCTGTACTTATAAGCCACGTGGAGCTTGTAATAACTTTCTGCGGTAAAAAACATAACCTTACACAATATTTGCAGTGAATGAGCATCATAAATCTCGCTTTTCATCTATTGAAGCAATCTAGACATCTTACACAGAGCATTTATACAGATTTCAGTATTTGATAGCATTTTGGCATTTCCATAACACTCATTCAGCATTCATAATCTCAGAGAATACTTCTAACTCTATCTGTGAACCAGTATTGCAGTCAGAGTATTGTAAACCTGAAGTGTTTTCACCCATTGTGGGGGTTATCTAGAGTACATAAGGCAGTCATTACAACACTCAACTTATCTTGTTGAGTTTTTCTAGGCACTGAGTATGCCCAGAAAAAGAATTCAAATCTGCACATTTAATATTTCCATTTCTTTTACACAAAGTAATTTTTAGACTTTTGATTTCTAACTTGCAGTGAACAGAATGGCAAATCCTTAGCAAATCATACTTAATTTCCCATGACAGTGCCTCTTTGGGTTTAGACTGCATTCTGACCTTGCAGCTTTATTGACTCTGTGTCTGGAATCTGGACTGCTTTTAAACCTTACCGCTGGTACAGAGTCCTGGCCACACATAGCTGCTGTGCCTGTATGTTGCCAAAAGTATAAGATATAGAACAGAATCTTAGAATCTTAGAGCTGGGATGGACTATAACAGCCATCTAGTCCCTCTGGATGCAGAAATACACAACTATAGCACTTCTAAATGGTGCCTATCCAACCTCCATTTGAATACCTCCAAAGAGGGAGAGTCTACCATGCTCTGAGGCAGTATTCCATTGTCAAACAATTCTTACAGTAATGTTCTTCCTAACGTTTAAATGGAATCTCTTTTCTTGTAATTTGAACCCATTTGTTCATGTTCTAATCTCTGCAGCAACAGAAAGCACACTTGCTTCATCTTCTCCATGTCATCCTTTCAGATATTTAAAGATAGCTGTTATGTTGCTTCTCAGTCTTATCTTCTTCAAGGTAAGGTAAACATCCATCTGCCTAACTCCTTCCTCATAAGGTTTAGTTTCCAAGCATTTGAACACCTTGGTTACCCTTCTCTGGACATATTTTAGCTTGTCAATATCTTTCATGAACACGACAATATGGTAGTCCTCTGGGCTGCTTATAGTATCCTTTTGAGGCCAAATTCACTTTAATGCACTTTGAATGCACTGGAGAAGGAAGTGGGGATTCCTTCTTCTCTTGGAATGAATAAATCTATTGTTTTTGGCTTTTCCCAGTTTCTCATATTTTTTTCCCCCAACCTAAATTTAGTTCGTCCCATTTCTTCATCAGTTTGTAACATTAACCATCATCTGGGCACACACACAAAAAAAACTTACATTGACTGACTTCCGAAGTACTCTATCATTCTAAGGTCATTCTGAACCATTTCCTGTGATAAAAAATGTCCATTGTTCACAGGAGTGTTTGTGGGCTGAGGACACTGCATAAAACACAAACACCCAGAACCAGAAAACATATATTCTTATGGTGCTAAACATCTGTTTTCAGTACTGTCTGAATTTTTTTTGAGCTTCCTTTCCCCAAAATGTAGCCAGCACAATGTCTTTATCTTTAAAATATTAGTATTGTTTTTTTTCCAATCCAAAAGCAACAAAATCCTTGTTTTGAAACCCCCTTCCCCTCCTCCAAAAAAATCAGGAAACAAACACAAGCCTTAAAGGAAAATAGTTGTTATTTATTTGCAGGAAAATATTCTGTTAATGGTATCAGGGGACAATTTTTACCTTAAATTACAAAATAGATAAAGATAAAACATAAAGGTAGTAGAGTACCTTACCAGGAGTCTATTCCCAAAAAACTATTGGATAAACAGGTTTTCACTTGTACCTGAAAGAACAGCAAGGAAGCATGTCCACATGTACCTGAAAGTATTTCCAGAGGCCATTCTTCAGAAGTGTTTGCATTTCACAAATGCTTTGAGGGTACATTGTCTTCTGGTTCTGGAAAGCAGTAGGTAGGTACCACAATCTCTTTATCACTGTGATTGCATCTTTCAGAGTCACTCTGAAAGAACCATTCCAGAGATTCTTCTCATTCCATTCCATTTCCAGACTACATAACACAAAACACATAGCAAATCTATACCAACACAGACTTACTGCTGATAAGGCAATCATAGATATGGTCTCCAGTGAAATTTGTTTATCCCAGGGATCCTGAATGCCAATATTGCTTTGGGTTCAACAAAACCAATTACATACTTTTACTTTCACTAATAGGACATTTTGTTCTTTTAATAAGCAATAGGCTATTTATGCAACTGGTAGCTTTCAGTTATCTTCCAATTTTTCTCTTGGGCAGGGAAAGGAATTGCTTCTCATTCAAGCACTCACAGAAATGTCTCTATATCATGTTTTGCCTGTAAAAACAGCATGGGACTTTTTTTTCCTCCCAGTATATTACACCGTCTAGAACAAATCACCCCAATAACATAGATTGTGTTGGGGAATTTGTTGTTGTTTCAGCCATGATCTTTAAAAACCACCTATAATAGAAGCTGGCTATAATATCAGAAGTTTTATAAAATGTTCATCTTGTTGATCTAGTTCTACATAAATTCTTCAGCAAACATGAACCTGGGGGAACTAAAATATCCATCTGACTGGATGAGGGTTAAAAGCCTGAATGAAAATTTGAACTCATATTTCTGTACACTTTCTCTAATATTCAGATGGTTATGTGTGTGTTTCTTTAATATATGCATTTTTCCTGAGCCGTTACCTCTGTATTTTTCACTAACAAACTGTGGATGATGAAATACTGGCAACTAGAGGAACAAGAAGATACAACACAACCTTTGCAAGATTTGATCTGTGACTTGGAAATCACATCTATACAAGATGAGACAAATATTCAGCAAGAGATGGAGAAAGTTATCACAGTTGATTGTGGAAAGACAAAGAACATAAGGGATGTCACAACCCAGCATGCAATTACGAAGTTGAATAATTTGGACTGTGAACTGACATTATTTTGGATAATTTATTATAGTTGGGTTGTGAGTCTGCAAGAATTCCTTTCCGGAAAAAAAGAGAATAACAACTCATTGATGGACTTACTGAAGGACAGTCCCAGGAAAAATGTTTGTCACAGCTGGGATCAACTTGATGAATTGATTTTTATGTATAAGGATGAAAGACACAGATTATGCATGCTTGTATTGATAGAAGGCCTTTTAGGAACACTTCAACATGATTCAGTTCTTGGGGGAAAAACAGGAAAAAGAAAAAGAGGAAGAAAGTATCTGATGAAAAAAATTGCTTATGATGTACAGTTTATGAAAACGGTTTATGATTACAGGTTATTAGAGGAAAAGTTATGAAGGGACTGAAGATACTTGATGATGAGAAAGATACCTTTTTTCTCTTCTTGCTTAAAGTGTTGATTTTAAATTTGTTATTTCTATTATTGCAAGAGGATTAATTGGATAATAGCTTTATTTTATTGGTTGATTTTAATTGTTTCTTACCATATAAAGAATTATTATTATTATTATTATTATTATTATTATTATAAGAAGTCTTAATTTTAATGCAGAATAGAATAACAATAAGGAACTAATGACTAAAATCATTAGGTAATTATAAAGTTGTTTAAAATGGCATTCAATAAGTAAGTTAGAATTGTAGTTGCAGTTTGGTTTAGTTTGATCTCTGTAGTTTCGTGCTTTTTTCCTTTTTTCGATAGCATATTGTTATGTAGTCTATTTTTATGGTTTATTTTCTTCTGTATTAGTATGGTCTTTGTACTGTTTTTCTGTTTTTTAATTCTTTTTTTCTCTGTTTCTTTTTTAATTATTCAATAAAAAATAAAGGAAAAAAAGAAAAAACAAATAAACTGTGGACGCTTTTCCTAATATATGCATTCTTTTACACATTTTTCCTGGAGGATGTAAGCAGACATCTCAGGATTCTGAGAAGTGGTGGTACTGGAGGATAACTGTGCTCCCATTCATGTAGTCATTTAGGAAATGTGCAATTAAGTTTCCATCAAGGTGCAAACTGAAAATTCTCTATTCCACCCTCCTCTTCAATAGCACTTCCCCAAAATAAATTGCCTAACCACTGTTAAGAAATGTACAAATTATATACATACAAGATTTATTCTTTCCCATTTTCAAACTCAGAATCCTCCATCTTTCAATATTGTCTTTGTAGACGGCTTAGCTGTAAAGCTGCTTGGAGGAGAAAGAAATGTTCTGAAAGCCAGATAATACTTCTGAAATAGCAACATTTCATTCAAAAGGCTTTGACAAAAAAAAAAAAAGGGCTCTTCTCCTAGATGGTTAAACTGGCAGGCCAAATTAACAAATATTCTTTTCAGTGGAGCATGATGTGATTATGCAGACAATTGTCTTGGCAAATGTAAGGAGGAAAAACAATATGGGTTGCTATGTTAGTTTAAGTTACATTAATATTGGCATAAGCGGTGCTGTTGTGGTGTAGCTTTTGCCAGCCGCAAATATTTCCTTCTACTGCATGCAATTGCTTCATTCAAGCTCCTTTAACAAGAAAGACTCCATAGCCCTCTGGTTCATTCCTAACTAGTCCTCATTTGGTGGAAGCATTAAAAAAATGAAAACGGGGTTTCATGGAATTGCTTGTTGTAACCCCAAAAAGGATGTTCTGCTTCATTTCATCCATCATGTTTCAAAGTCTATTTGATCACTTCCTGTCTATAGAAGTCAGGAAGCAGGGGAAGAAAAGGAAACACATGTAAAGTCCCATTCATTTCAGGCAACTTAATATATGCTGAACTAATGTACACAGATGTTATTATCATCTTCAAGAGAAGTGCAGCTTAGGGTCAAGCGGACAGAGTTGCAAATGATTTTGCAAGGAACCTTAAGTGCCCACTTGCTCTGTCAACTTAAACTCAATCTCTCCACATACAGATACAATTCTTTCTTCTTGATGGTTGTTAAACTTGACAAGAAAAATGTCCTGTGGCAGCTTTGCTCAGCCCTCCAGAGAACAAGAGTCAAATTCAAGATACATGCAGGGAAAGAATGTTGCATGAACACAGTACTGGAACTGGCAGGTTGAAATGCAGCCTCAGTAGACTAGGGAAGATAGACTAAAATAAGTCACATTCCATTATAACACCTTGAAGCTGTTTCACTCCTAAGGGCAGAACATTAGCTGCTTCCCACCCCCCCACCCCTTACATCAATAGTTCTGCTAATTTGATGGAAGCAATCTCTGTGACTCTGTATTTGTTGCCTCACTGATAATTACTGCTTGGGTCATGCTTTAAAAACCTCAGTTCCAATTATAAGATGCAATGGTATGTTGTAAAGGTGATTCCACATGTTTTAGGCAATTAAGCAGAGTGGAGTGTCAAAAAGGAGGTTTGATGAATGGTGGGAACATATTCAGTTTTATTATTTATACAAAACAAATTCTCTGAAGGTATTATTGAAGTGTGTTATTTAAAATGGAATACTCCATTGAGGTTGCAATTCTAGGTATACTTATGTGAGAGTTAAGTCCCATTGAACTCAATGGAAAGACAATACAAGATTGTTCAATGAATAGCACAAAATAGACTTAGACATGAAGCTTAGAAGGCTTAGAAGATAGACTACTATGTCAGTTAGCTAATTTTCAATAATTTAGATCAAGGATCGACAACTTCTGATCCTCAAAATGATAAGGACGATGATCATGATCTTCTTCTTCTTCTTCTTCTTCTTATTATTATTATTATTATTATTATTCATTTTTATCCTGCCATTTCCCCAACAATAGGATATAAAGGTGATATACAGATTATTAAAGATCAGTACAAATAAAAACTATGCACACATCAGTGTGTGTGTGTGCGTGTGTTATTTTAAAACAATCAATCTATAGAGTTAAAACCAATTAAAGATGTTGAGCTGTAATTCTCACAATGCCTCGCGACTGACTATGTTAGCAAGGGGTGTTGAGAATTGCAATTCAACAACATCGACAACATCTGGAAGGTGTAAATTGACCAATCTCAGTGTAGATAACCTAGGATGCTTACAAATTTCTGGTAACTTAATGTTGGCAGGTATCTTATTCTCATCATTCAGTATGTTGAGAAGTTGTGAGTTACTCAGATTGCACCTTAAATACTCTTAGCTAAGAAATAATTTCTTCTTATCCTGAATGTTATTCATTTATTATATTTTAATCTACTCAGGAGCAGATGTTCACCTGGGCAGATTACAAAAAGCTTTTTAAAAAGGAAAATCCAATTTATTTTTTAAAACCATGTTAATCTCTAATTCTAATTCACAAATTGTATATTAATGGTTCTCATAGGATTTCTCTGATAGTCAAGAGAATCTACAGAACTATTTTTCCAGGGAATGTATTCTATATAAACTTTTAGAATGCTGTAATACTGTATGGAATTAGTATTCATCTTTCATCTTATTTTTGTTGTTACATTTTTGTAAGGTTCTCATAGTTTAATCACTTTTTAACTGTTTTTTTTTAACACTCAGTTATAAGCTGCCTTGAGTCCCAACTGGGAAGAAGGTAGGATATAAGTAAAAATGATAATGATGATGATGACGATGATAATGCTTTTTGGACACTGGAGGTCTACAATACTGATGCATCCTTCTGAGGATAACAACAGCTTGGTTTAGAAGAATTTTTGATCCTGGTATTTAAAGCTTTGTGTTCTAACCTGCTCAGTACCTTGCAGCTCAGCTTGTTTGGTACATTCCATCCAGGAACTTAAGATCGGCAGGCAAAAGATTATTGTCTGTTCCACCAACACGTCCAGCTCTGTCAAGGCTGTGAGCCTTTCAAGATCTGGCTCTGCATTTGTGAAACGGTCTTCCTTTGGACCTCCAGCTAGAGGAGGATCTCACTCATTTTCGTAAACGATTGAAGACCCTCCTCTTTGACACTCTATCTTAAGCCACTGAGTTAAGTTTGAGGTGCTGAGATGGATAGCGACTGGTGTGGTTGGGGATTTCATGCCATGTATTATGCATTGTTGTGGGAGGGGGTTGTTTTAATGTCCTTGTCTCTTATTGTATACTAGCGTATTTACCTAGCATTGCCAGGGTTTTTATTTTCCTCCTAAGAACTCACCAAACTGTCTTCTCCATTTCCAGTAACTTTGTTCCATATTTCCCAATGCAATCTATACTCGGAGTTATTTACATACACAGTGTAGGTTCCTGAGGGAATAGACTGTCCTCCTCCTTGCTGCTAAGCCTCACGTCCATAGCAACCAGCCTATTTCTGTACCTGTAAATTTTCCCCACATTCCTCAATCCAATCTGTATTCAAAGTTGTTAACATACAGAGGTTGGGTTCCTGTGGAAATACACCGTCCTCCTCCTTGCTGCTAGGCATCATCTTCATAGCAACTAGCCTATTCCAGTACCTGTAACTTTTCCCCATAGTCCCCAATCCAGTCTGTGTTGTCTGGTAACGCTGATGTACAGGCTTTTTCTTTCTTTCTGTTGAATTCGTGCAAAGACTTTATGTTTTTCTGGAAGCATTTTTTTGTTTTGTTTTGCATTTCAGCTTTAATATTCCTTACATATGGAACCCATACAATCTACTGTGTGAGGCGAGAAGACCTTGTAACTATGGCCATTTCTGCACTACACTGTTATACTGCTATTATACCACTTTCAACATCCTGTGGAATTCTGAGGTTTGTAGTTTACTGAAGCCAAAGAGCTCTCTGGCTGAGAATTCTTAAATGCCTCTCCTTAAACAACAAATCCCAGGATTCCATAGGATGTTGAAAGTGGAATAACAGCACTACGACAGTGTAGTGTGGAAATGGGCTATGTTGTTTATGTCACTTTAATTTTTCTCACATATGCCTCCCAAGAATTTTCTGGCATCCTTATTGATGGTAGGCCTCATCTCCATAGCAACTGGTCTGAGGCCCAAGAGCTCTCTGGCTGAGAATTCTAAAGCCCTCTCCCTAAACTACTAACCTCAGGATTCCATGGAATCTTCACAGCCACCCAATCATATGAGGTCTTCTCGCTTCACACAGCCAATCATATCCTGATGCAAACAAACAGGCAAACGTGCAGACAAACATTGACTTTTTTATAGTAGATGTTGTTCCTCCTTTTCGTGGAAAGGATGTTACAAATAAATGATTAGTGGTAGTAGTAGTAGTAGTAGTAGTAGGAGGAGGAGGAGGAGGAGGAGGAGGAGGAGGAGTAATTTTCTATGAGACTTATGGCCATTTTGGATGAACCAGTGAGGGAAAGAGACTAAAAAAAAAATACTTGCCTCTTCTCCATGGCTGATAGTGCAGGACTCTGAAAATCCAAGAAATCCAAGCATTAGTGGGAACCTGTAGACAACTCTTGGATAAAAGAAAAGTCTCCAGGTTGCTCTTCAGCTTTAGCGAACATCCTTTGCATCCTCGGACACAGAGGGACAGACGCCCTCCAGAAAGGCCTTCTTTAAACAAAAATCAGCTGGCTGCTACAAGGTATTTTGATGGCTTATAGCCAAGGAAATGGTGGCTTACCCAGGACTGGCTGAGGAGGACATCAGGATGGACCACCTGCTGTAGCTGGCACTCACTCTGGGCCAGCTTCCCCAGCTGATCTTACTGTAGACAGTTAATAAAATGGGCCTCTTTAAATCGATATATGTGCCTGGTGGATAAACAGTCATACTAAAAAACTGGTCTGATCAAATCTTGGCCATGTACTCCCTGGATAGGTCCTTACCTACAGTTCATGGCTGAGACTTCTCTATTTCAGCCTCCCTCACTTGAACGTATGATAACAATAGTGCATAGTTATCTAATACGGCTGACATTAGGATACTCTGTAAGGCTGTACCCTACAAACTCCAAAACATTGAGAGCTAGTAGTTTCCACGTGATTAGAATGGTGTATCTACTCTAGGTTTTAATCTGAACTTTATAGGAGCTAATAGAAGTGCTGAACCTATCTGAGTGGATTGGGTTCAGCACCTTGAACAGTTCTTTTGAAATTCAAACTAAATACTGGAGCAGATTTAGTGTCCCATTCTCAGGGAAGCCACCAGATGTTATTTTAGCAAAAGTCTTATAATGAGGGAGATTGCACAAGACAAAAATTACACTAGATAAATTTCCTCTGTCAGAACCACCATAATACACAAAGTTTGATCCAGAGGTTTTTCTTTTCTTTTTTTCTTTTTTCTTTTCCTGAGCACTTTAATGTTTTGTGAGCTACAGAACACATCTTTCCAAATGAACACAAGCTGTTCCCCAAGGGTAACATTCAGCAGAAAGATGTCGTTCCCCATCAGTCTAAGATTTTCCCCAGGAGGATCCACTTCTTTTTCAGAGGACACAAAAGAGTCTAATAAAAACAACTGATGAAAAGCATTCACTCTTTTAGTTGGGGGGGGGGAGGACCCTGCCTCATCTCTATTTAAAAAGAGATTCCAGAAAGGTAATTGCAAAGCTGTGGTGCATCAATTTTTTTTCCAGGGTTGTTTGCAGCTCTGATTTTCCCCACACCTCCTCTCCTTTCAATTCATCTATAAAGCATTACCAGGGAATAGATTATTTGCTTTCTGCTCCAGCAGGTACACTCTAGGCTCACCGCATGGCTTTTCATTGTAAAACTGTCTTTGGCACACCGTTGCATTGTTACCATCTGCCCAAGTGACAAATTCCACTTAAACAGCTTCATTGAGAACATACACACACAAGCGGATGTCCAGCCCCATCCAAACCTGAGAGCAGTACCCTTCCATTCCAGGAAGCAGGTGAAAATATATTAGGGCCGAACATAAGCATTGTCAGACAGTATGGAATATAGATCAGTCTGAAGCTGTCCTGAAATATATGGTGTGAAGGGGCCCATGAAGGTAAAGACAAATATCAGAGGCACTCTGGGGCTTTGTTGGGTTTCTTAAGAACAGAAATATATATACCATGGATATTTCAGTCTGACAGAAGAATAAGGGACAGCTAGAAAACAGAGGGAGAAAAATCACTGTTCAGGTTTGGTGGATGCTGACAACTGTGTATTTTATATACAGAAAGTGCAAAGGTCCTTTACTGCCCTCATCTGGAATAAATGAAACCAGCAAAGGAAAGCTAACTGGAAGATGACATTAACAAAGAGGTATTCAGTTCTGCACCCAAGAAAAAGGTCACTCAGTGCTAGAACATATGCTTTCCATGCAGAAGGCCCCAAGTTCAGTCCCTGACAGCTTCTGATAACACTAGGAAAGATGCCTGTCAGAAATCAGGGGAGTTATTTCCAATCAGTGTAGGCAAGAGCTTTAAAAATTTATAGGGACTACAACTCCCTAAATCCCCCATCCAGCATGAGGATCAACCAGAAACCATGCTGGCTTGGGGATTCAAGGAGCTAAGGACCTAAAAGTAACTTTTGCTCAGCTTTGGCATCAACCAGTGGCTGAACTACAATTCCCAGAATCCCTCTTTATTGGTGAAGCTGCTTATGGCCTCTGGGAACTGGATCTCTACAATACCTGGTGAACCAAGATTGGGAATTACTGATACAGACAATGCTAAGTTAGGTAGCTCAGTGTCAACCCTCATATGGGGCATTTTCTAAAGTTCTCATCCAAAAACGTAGAAACAATGGTGACTGAGTTCATTAAAGGGAGGTTTAATGAATAACTGGCACTACTAATTCAGCTAGTTAGTACAATCTGTCACAGACAGTAAAAGAAAATTACACAAAACAGGGTGAAGACGGGAGTCCCAAAGATCTCTTCCATTACAAAAAAATATTGCTAAGTAATCAATGTGAACAAAAGATTGTGTCATTCACATGCAGTCTACAGCCATGCAAGTACACCTTCAGACTACATTAAAATACACCTGAGAGCAAAGCTTGGAACAGTTTATTAATGTTGTTATTATTATTACTCTCAGACTCCCTTAGCAAGTGTGATCAGTGGTCACACCGTTTGGGAGGTACTGAGAACTGTGGTCCCAAAAAGTAACTTTCCTCATCTCTGAGTCAGAACGGGAAATTTGTCAAAACTTTCAGCCTCTGATTCTTTCAAAAGCTGAATGCACAGCCTTTGGCCATTTCCACACCGGGCAGAGGTCTTCTACACCATAGAGTGGACTGGCGTGGACTACTTTTCGTAGTTCCACACCAGAATCCACTCAGGAGCGGCCGGAACTAGCCGCGCTGTGTGTTTTTTAAAAACCTCTTTTTCGAGGTTTTTAAAAAGCACGGAGCGTGCAGCCCCGTGCTGCTCCGTCGCCCGGCTCTAAAGTGGATTTGAAGGCGCACGCAAGTGCATGCCTGCAGATCTGCCGGGGGCGGGCTTCCAGCTGGTGAGTTTCTCCGGTTGGTGGAGAGCCTCCACCAACCAGAAGCTGCCATCTGGGACACCGGAGGAGTGTGGAGCAGCGAGCTCGCGCTGCCCCACGTGGCGACGGACTTACCCGGCTGCGGGTAAGCTCCATTTTAGCGTGTTTTCACCCGTTTTCCCCCCACACATGTGAAAAGGGCCTTTGTCTAGTGTAGTGTTTAATTGACAACTAGATGCCCATCACCACCTAAGATTTCTTAGTGCCAAAAGATACGGTGTCATGATGATGATTCTATCAGATAATTAGAAGCAGATAAATTGCTTATTAGTTATTTTATTGCTCAACTTGTATCCTGTCTTTCCTTCATGTGATGTTCAAGACCACTATAAAATGCAAATATGATAAAATGCAGTAAAACATCAATAAAACACAGATGTAAAAAGAAAACGCAAAGAAGGTAGAACAAATCAATAAAATCTGATTGGTGAAGCTGGTGAAGCCAATAGTATTGTATTTAGAAGAACCATAACAAGTAAGCCTATAGAACAAATGCTTATCTAAAGAAAAATATTCTTGCTGTGGAGGACAGGTCATCAGAGACAGTCCTCTGTTCACTGACTCAGAAACTTGCCATCCAGTCTCTCCTCTAGTGATTTCCTTGCCCTCTTGCTTTGCCATGAAAATAAATGTCAAAAATTCCCCTCAATCTTTGCCTTTACCCTCTTCTTTGTCACTTTAACATCTTATATTTTAAAATGCAGAAATCTGGCAGAATTATTTGTTCTATTTCACTCCATATAATATCAAATCACTCATGGAAAGATGGGTAAAACAGTGACATAGCAAGTACCTAAAATATTTCTGGCAACCTTTTGTAGACACTTTCCTCTCTCTAAAGGCTGTGAACAGTTGATTTGTGATTACAGTGATACTTTCTTTTTAATATTTTGGTTCATACCTGCGATACCATATTTCAAGAGCCTCCTGTATAGACACTCCGTGGAGGCAGTGAATGGAACACAAATTTATCGTGAAGATTGCTGTGCCTTTACGTTCAGCTACACACTTAACAATAATAGATCTTTTCTCAATTACCCCCATTTGGTAATGAAACAGAACCTTTCAATTACTTTTTACTGCTCCATGCCTGCAGTTTTCAGTTCAATGAATCAGCTTTGACTCTGAAGTGTTCTTGGATGGGAAGCGAAACAGTTTTATCTCAACAGCTACTTATGCTTATCACTAAGGTCTTTTGAAGCATCCAGGTTCTCTGGGTAGACTATAAATCTTTGAATAAAAATCTATATTATTGGGCAGTTTAAACCTCGGAAAAATCAGCATGCGATGCAGTGTTTCTTCTTCTCCTGCACCAAGAGAAAAGATCTTTCTTAAAGAAGTTGATGTAGTAGTTCAAAGACTTAACTCTTGAGATATACAAGTATCATGGGAGTTTAAAGAATAAAAAAATAACACGAACCTGATACAACTGTGCTCCTTTGTAGCATTGATGGGTGGCTCCAATGCCACTAGGGTAGTGACCCTATTCTAGGTTTTAATTCAAACTGCAGAGGTTCTAAAGGCATCTAGGAAGGCACCTTTATACTTTCTATTAAAACTCAGATAGCTTTAGTGCCCCATGGGCATAAGTACAATTCCCCCCTTCAATAATTCAACTTTGTTTGGATTTGTATGTTGTTGCTGCTGCTGCTGTTTTGAAGCACAGTCATGTGAGTGACGCTACCTAAATTCATTGATCCATTGGCATGTCATGTGCATCTTAGATATTCCTCTGCATAAACTGATTTAAAGTAGGCTGATCCTCAAAGTACAAATCAAAGAGGTATTGGCTCACATCCTGTTAATGATTTACAAATGGGTACATCTGATTCATGCCATCACAATTCACTTGGATGGTTGTTGCATGGATCAGAAGACTCTTCTGACCACACATTGACCAGTGGTCTGCCTCTGCTACTTTTTAAGCTGGGAAGCTGGAAATATGGCCATTTCCATGTTGCAGAAATGAACATGAACACAGACAGTTCTGTGTTCTATGTTTTTCTGTATCTGGACACTCTGGACATCCAGCTACTAGAAAAGAGCTTGATGTATCTCTCTTCATCCTCCAGCTTTCCAGCAAGATAGAAGTGGCCATACTGATGTAGGGTCATAGGATACACTGCTTAAAATGTGGGTTTGGGCAAGATGGGGAGGCAGAATTGAGAGATGTAGCTACAGAGACATAGCTATATTTCCTGATGCAGGACCTCAGCCAATATGTCACAGAATGTCAAATGGGAACTGGGGAAGCCCAGATTCAAGCCATAAATCTCACTGGCTCTGGACAGCCATTTATTTATCATGTTTTTTCCTATCTTTCCTCCCAAGTGCAGTATACATACATAGAGTACCTCAATAGTCTACCAGGCACTAACCTGGCCCAGATGTGTTTGACCTCAGTAACATGGCTCATCAAGTTCCTCCAAATCTTTCCCCAGGCCTGCTAAGTTTTAGTTACCCTGGTAATTACTGAATCTCTACCAAACCCATTTTTCTTATTCATAGCAGTGGTTCCCAAATATGATAAAATGCACACTATAAAGATAGCAGTACATGGCATAAGTTGACCTCAATGTTTTGTGGTGCCCATCTCAGTTTCTTTCTAATGTGTAAATCATAGCAAAGGCCTACATACCCTGAAGGCACCAGAAGCTGTCTGATCTTTTAAGTTAAGTAGGATCAGCGTTGGTTAGCATTTCAATGGGAGACCACCAAAAAATGCCAGGTGCTGTAGGCTAAATCTCAGAGGAAAGAAGACAACCTTTTGAGTATTTCTTCCATAAAAAAACTCTATGAAATTCAGGGGTTGTTATAAATCATCTGATGACTTGAAGGCACATAAACAGATGCACAAACAATAGGATCAAGGCTAACATTAATTTTATTTATAAAGAAAACAATTCTGAATGCATGTTTATGTTGGTATGTTAATATGCTATTTTTCCCCATGCACTACATAGCTTTGGGGAAATCCAAAGCCACGTAAGTAACCTGGAAGAACACCAATTTTATTGACTTTCAGCTGCAATCAACTTCATTTAGAAGAGAGGACATTTTAATGTCTTTGTACAATATTTAAGGCTTTAGAGCATCATTTGGGAAAGTTGTGAGTAAGGTTTCCTGTAAGAATAGTAATGCACTAAGGCTTAAGCAAAAGTGTGTTTAACGAGATTAAAATGACAATCTCCTCTGAGCAAAATCCAAGGACTTTCATATCTCATTGAGTTCACTGGAAGAGTTAAGCAAGCATATGCTTAATAGTCTCCATTAAAACCAGTGGGAGTTAAAAGTAGTGATCATTGGCTGGATCCAAACCTGCATTTTATGTCACAGTGAGGGGGATTCAGTCATCTCCCTATACTGAGTTAGTTCTGTTGATTAGAGTTGCCTACATGCAAGATCTGTGGATTCTAAGTTTAATGGAGTCTGAAAACTGGCAAACCACACATGCCCACAACCCCAAATGTTTTCAGAGTAATTATCTCTGGCCTTAAGTCTTGCCTCAGGCCATCAACTGTCATTAATCTCCAGAAGTCACCCTGGGCTTCAGTAGTAATTAAACATTGAAATTTCTTTCTGAACAAGCAGAACAAATGAAGGTCAATGGGAGAAACAAGAATTTGTCAAGAAGAAATCACAATTTCTGCTACAAAGGGAACCTGAATCTAAGCAACACTGAGGGAGTCCTACGGGGCACTTCTGATTTATTCCCAGATTTTATGATATTAATAAGGGCCTTTAATTTCTCTTAGATTGTTTTGAATACGGACTTCAGCTAGCTTGGCACCAACTCCCTCATCCACCCTGATCCTAAGAGGACAGATCATAGCTGAACAGTGGGGTGCATGCTTTGCATATCAAAGGCCTCAGGTTCAATCCCTGGCATCTTCAACTAAAATGATCAGATCTGAGAGACAGGAGATCTGCTGTCAGGGAGATAGTATTCAACATGATTGAGCAAATACCACTACCTGATATAGGAAGCTTCCAGTACTCTTAAAATTCCTTTATAGAGCAGTAGCTCTGACTCGTACAAAGAATCCTCTTCTACCCACCCTATTCTAATGGAGGAAGAAGAAACACAGAACTGTGTTTTACATGAAAACTAAATGGGAAGCCCTTCCATGTACGCTCCAGTAAAACAGACAGATTTAAAGCAGGAGCCATATATCTGACTTTTCCTGCCATAACGTTAAACAACACAATAAAACTTCAGATATATCTCCACTACAGCCTTTAAATAGTTGAATAGTTACCTGGTGATTCCATGAAACCCTGGAAATAGCAATTTCAGGCCCCCATCCCTCCCAGCCTGGATGTAAAAGAGTCACAAATCACACACCATCAGCAAACATTTGTAGGGGAAGGAATGGAGTGCTTTTCAAATCCCAAATATGCTTCCATCAATTTTGCTCAAGTTTGCTTGAGCAAACTCAAAGCAGGAAAAGCAGCACATTTCTTTCTATCCACATTGCAAATAGTGGCATTTTTAAACTTTCCAAGTTGGTAAAAGATACAGAAGCATACAGATATATATAACATGTACATACATGCGTGCATGCTTTTGCCACATGATCAGTTAACAAGCCTTCTTTCTCCTTTGCTGGTTTGTCTTTCACATCTTAAAACTGGTTGATTGGTCTTTTGTTCATGAAATAAGTCCCCCTCTCCCGCTCCAAAAAAACACAGTTCGAGTTTTTGTTCTCTCAGTGGTTGGACTAGTGATTTACTTTTCTGAAGGTCACATTTACATGATGCATACCCTGCCCGTGGGGCATACTTGAGAAGCTGTGGTATTGCTTGGTAAATTACATGCCCATTTTTAAAAGTTCAAGTTAATTTAAGCAATGAAATGATCCAACCAACTGCCAACACAGCAGCTGCCTGATATGAGCAATGCAGACCACATAGGCACAAAATAGGCACTTAAAGGCATCATGTTCTTGGCTTAAATTACAGGCAGACCACCATTTTCAGAAACACAAGGGACCTTCCCTAGAAATATGTTTACCAGATATTACTGAATTTCCAAAGCATCACTGCTTCTTTGAAAAGAGTCTGAAAAATCTCTGAGATTTACCAGCACCTAACAATACTTCCTTTGGAGGTAATTGTGGCAGTCAGACAGACACAATTTGTATATGTTTGTTAATTAGATCAGGCCTGAAATCTTCAAACTCTGAAGATGGTCCACATGATTCCAGAAAATGCCAAGTATCTGAATACTTTAAAGTTCTGTATTCTCTGTACAGTGAAGAAAGGAAAAATCAAAATGAAAAGGAGTTGGAATAATTTACCTGTGGTAAGAAACATTGCAAGGTGTGGGGATTTTTAGGTTAGTGGGGAGGTACACAGATGAGGAGACACAAAATATCTTTATAAAATTATGTATGCCATGGAGAAAGGAGATAGAGATATGTTTTTCTCTTCCAATACTAGAACTCAGAACCATTCAGTGATACAGAATGGTGAAAGAATCAGGACAGTCAGAAGAAAGTATATGTTCAAACCACGTGTAGTAAATTGTGGAATCTGCTACCACAAAATGTAGAAATGGCTACAACTTAGGTGGCTTTTTAAAAAGGATTAGACAAATTCATGGAGGATGAGGATACTAATATGGTCATTTCCTACTGGTTCAGAAGCAGTGGTATGCCTGTTATTGGGGGAAAGACTGAGGCCCTTTTTGCACGGCATTTGCCATGCTAAAGGGCACCTGGAGAGTCGCGCGATTGTGAAGAGTGATCTGCACGACGCACTCACAATCGCACAATGCTCCAGGGAAGGGCAGGCGCTGCTTGCACATTTTTTCATTTTCAGCTTTCAGCTGAAAATGGCGCGTGATCGCGCATTGCTCCAGGGCCCCGTGCGCACTTGCCTTGCTTGTGGAGCCTCCAAAGCTGCAGCGGTTGTGCTTCCTGCTCCAGCACAGCCTGGGAAACTCTCAGGCTGCGCTGTGGAAGGAAGAGGCGGGGCTCTCATGCTGCCTGCTTGGGAGCAGACAGCTCGTGCGGAGCTGAAGCAGCGGGGACGCGAGAGCCTCTCGCTGGAGGCTGCTCACGCGATCGCTGCACCCCAGCACCGGAAAAAGGTAAGCTGCGGAAGGGGCCTGAGAGACAACCACTGTCCACATGGCCTTCCTATTCTCATCTGGTTGACCACTGTAGGAGAAAAGAAGCTGGGCCTGATTAAACATTTGGTCTAATTCAGTGGAGCAGCCTTTACAGTGACCTTTTGAGGAAACTTTGAGAAAAGTTAAATGTCTCACAGTATTTTAAAAAAAAAATACACACAGAATAGACCTCCAAAGCAATTTGAAATGTGTGCAGGCATTAGTTGCATTGAGTGGGACCACCCAGTCCACCCAGCAGGACTTTTCAAAGTGGTGAGGAATCATTTGGATATGAACCCAGAAAGCTCAGGTATGCAACCCACGGCTATCTGCTGTGAAAAATTTGCTAGGTACTTTAACGAAATAGTAGCTCGCACTCACAACCTGACACCACACTTGTTACAGAGCCTAAGGAGGTGCCTGCTACACTGACTGATCCATTTTTATAGGATCAGTTTCAGTTATTGAGGTCTGATGATGTAGTCAAGATGCTTGAAGCAGTTCAGCTTACCACATGTAAGCTTGATATTTGCCATTCCTCGTTGATAAAATCTAGCAGGTGTGGATTGATCAGGTGGGTCTGGGGATGGTAAAGGTCTCATTATGTCAAGGGGAGAGGCCCGCTGCCTTGAGGAAAGCAGTGTGCACCCGCTCCTGAAATGGACCACCCTGGACTGAGAGGTATATGAGAACTACCACCTAATTGCAAAAATGCCCTTTTGAGGCAAGGTCCTTGAGTGTGTGGTGATTCAACAACTTCAAGTGTTTGTGGAGGAAACAGATTACCTGGACCCATTTCTTTTTTCTTTTCTTTTCTTTTCTTTTCTTTTCTTTTCTTTCTTTCTTTCTTTCTTTCTTTCTTTCTTTCTTTCTTTCTTTCTTTCCTTCCTTTTCTTTCCTGTTGTTGTTGTTGTTGTTTTGTTTTTAGGAGTATAAAACTTTATGTAATCCTCACTTGAGACAAGTTCAACATAGTTTATTAAACAAAATATAAAGTAAAACAACATATATATCCAATATGAATTTTTTTAACCAATGTTGGTAAAATAACTTTCTATGGAAGATATGAGAAAGCCTTGGATGAAAGGGACAAAAGAGGAAGTTCCAAAATATACAATTAAACACAGCACAGGCAAGAATTGCATAGAAATTCATAAAAACTTCATCAAGGCATTTGTATGAAGGCTATTTAACACACAAAATAAATGAAATGAAAAATCCTTAATAATTTAAACTGCAAATGATGATATGTTATTCTAGTATAGCATTGGAAATAGTACTTTTGAGAATGGTATTCTTATTCCAAAGATCAATATCAGATGACATGGCCAGCATAATTTTGTGCTTTGTTACTTTGCATTGTATTTATTTGTAAATACCCTCCTATTCAAGACTTTCTGAATTAATAAAAAATCAGCTTATATTATTTGCTTAGTCAGGGGCTTCCAACATGGTCTTTGAGATACTCTTATCTGTCAGCCTCTGTTTCTATCTGTAAAATGAGAAATAACTGCCATCTATACAGGTCTGTATATGTAGATGTATATGTTTCAGTTGTGTTTCTCACTTTGCTGAACACCACACTGTCACCCAGATTTCTGAACAAGAACAGTCCTTAGGTGCCTACCGAAGCCACATTGCCACTTTTCCTTGCTTCTCTCCAGACTAGGAATTATCAGCCTAGCCCTAAAATTCCTTTATCCACAACTTTCCTCGCTTTGTTCTTTGGTTAGTCTTTGTGTGAGAACATGTGTGTGTGAATTTCTCAATAAAACACATATTTAGTTTACTTTTGAATCTCTACCTGGTTCTTTCCTGTAAGATCAAATTAATGAGATCCTGGAAAGATCTCATTAAGTTATCCCCTCTCACAGGCCTCCTGATCGTAACCTCTCTGATAGCGGGAGTGAAATATTTATTATCTGTTGACAGACCCAGTCTCAGGGAAGTGAAGTATTTATTATCTATATTTATTGAGCCAGAGGTTCACCGGATGGAAATGGAGACATCCGGGTCTAAAGGCCCTTGGCAAAGGTCAGACCAACTATCCCCCAGTCACGTATCCAAGAGGGAAACCTTGAAAGGCATGTACGCACACATCAAATGGGCCATCCACAACTTTGACACCTTGAGAGACTAAGTGTCTCCTGGATGAGGTTATTGATTGCAATTGCAGGAACTACAAAGATGAGGTCTATCTGCATAATTTGGCTATTGTCCTTTTCCAGGAAAGGGTCTGCCTCCCCAGGCATACTTTGCACTATAATTGAGTCCTCTTTTGGAGCTCTCTTTGGAGAACTCCCACCTTTAACTAGCATCTGTCATGCTGCTAGTTTGAGGTTCCCCTCAGTTTTTTTTTCCACTGAACTATCTTCACTTGCTTCTTCCCAAGCTGCAATCTCCAAGATCAGGTGCAGTATAGCTGCTTTCTTTCCCTTCCACTCTTAAGTTTTTCAGACTCGGTGGTCCTTGTGTGCTTGTGTGAGTGACTGCTTTGTGTGTGCATGTGTGTGTGTGTGTGGAAATTTTGCCAATTCTGCTAAATAAACTACTGATAATTGGACATTTGACCTGGTTCTCGTGTGGTTTGACTCCGTAGACATAGGGTTCAAGATCTCGCTGTGTTGCCCTGCCCTCCGCTTTGCTAAGCAGTGCTCTGCTAATTTCTCCAATCTTTGTATTTTTGGAGCAAATCCAGGTATCTCTCAGAGACTCCCAGAAGTCAGGGTAACATACTTTTGAGCTAATTAATTCCCCATTGTCATGTGGAGGTACCAGCATCACATGCAGACTTCTGAGCCACCCACATTTTGGGGTAACACCCTTCTGTCATTAACATGTTTAAGCTATATTATCACTTACTATATGCAATGTGGTATCTCAAAGTGGATTTTTATAAAGCATCAACAATAAGCAATTTATTAACAGTCTAGAAGACATATTCAGTAATAGCCATGTTGGCCATATAGCAAAATACAACAAAATCCAAAATCTACAAAAAAAAGTGATACCTGTTCTCACCAACCAAAATGCAGAAAGTACAGCATGAAAGCTTTTGAAGCTCCAGAAGAAAAGTGACAATGTTAGAGTCAGAGGTTTTCAAATGTTATTTCTGTCGTCAGTTGAGATGATCTAGAGGGATATCAGTGCAAGCAGAGGCCATTCCCCTACTTGGCCATATGGAGACCAAGGACAAAGGGCAAAAAAATAAAAAATCACCGTTTATTGTCCTTTGCTCTTGGTCTCCACATGGACAAAAAAAGGGAACTAGCCTCTGCCTCCACTGACCATCTTAAATGACAACAGAAATAACATCTGAGACTAAATGTAGGTCTGTGACTCTAACACTGCCACTTTTCTTCTCCTTAAAAGTCTAAGCTTTTACTAGAACCCTCAGTGAAACAAAGGTGATACAAAGGAAAGATGGGACTTTCCCTTCCCCTATAAACTCACAGAATCTACCCTGAATGTCTGAATGAATTTGCCCTAAGGAATCGCCCCAGGATGCTTCCGCCACAATAAATATATTCATATTTAAAATGTTCCAAGAATCTTAGCTGCATTCACAAAGAACACATTTGTACGTGTCTGGAAATCCCATAGCAATCCAACAATAATTAAACACCATTAGAAGTGGTACTGGTACCTTTTTAAAATAAGTAGCAAGCCATTATTAATTCATTAAATCTTAACTACAGTAGAATTAATCATGGTATTGTGGTTATAAAGTGTATTTCCATAGGAACTGAATGGTAATTTTGAATTAACTGGTATACAATGCCATCCCATTTCAGGAACAGTTAATAATGAATAAGAGACAAATTATTATTTCCTCTGAAGTTCACTGTACATGAACTAAAGCCAATCAATATCTTGTTATTCTTGGATACGTAAGGTCACTTTACAAGGCCCTAAATCACGTTCATTGTAAAACAATTGCAGTAAATTGCATCCTTAAGATAAGGAATACTAACTATCAGGCAAGCCAAAGGCCCAGTCAAAACATAATGCAGAGGCCAGCAATTGGTCATTACTGAGTAGACATTGGAGAACAAAGCAGAGATAAAACAAAGCGCAGCACATGAAAGGAAAGTAAGTTATGCAGTCAGCAGCTGATTCTTTAATTGTTTAGAGCAAGACATCAGGGCAAATTCATTCAGACATTCAGGGTCGATTCTGTGGGTTTTTAGGGGAAGGGGAAGTCCCATCCATCCTTCGTATCAGTTGAAACAATCAGCCTGGCCATGCCCATATCACTGTCTTCTGGCCAGAAGCATCAGTGATATACAAGAGCACTAGCTATGTGCACAAGAGCACTAGTGAGTGCAAGAGCACAGTGGTGTGCAAGAGCACTACTATAGTAATCATAGTGACAATGATGGTGGTAATAATGTTGGCAAGAATTCAGTAAGGGACTTTCTTTGTCGTAAGCTATACATAGCTATAACGGGTTGTATGCCATTGGGAGTGAGTCAGGTATTACAGTAGCAGGGGGGGAAATCTTGTATAAACAGGATCTAAAAGTCCAACTAAATGAGTAGACTCATGATGGTCAATTTAGACCGCAGAGTTGGAAGAAAGATTAAAATATCAGTATCACAAAAACAGTATAGCCTTCCAAATGTTGCTGAGTAGCAATCCTGTTGTCCCTCACTATAGTTAGGGTAGATAAACAAACCACACTTCACCATATCCCCAGGTGGACACAGAGCTGGCTTGAACCCACAAACACAAGGTAGGAAGGTAGAAAAGAGAAGCAAAAAAAGACACACACACATACAGATGTAACTTTGGCCAAAGGACCCATCCAAAGAAGGAAGGAACAATGATTTATTCTTATACCTATATATCTTTCACAATAGTAGTGTCCTTCACTTGTACATATTGATTACTGACATGTACTAGGCAGAAGAAACAATTCTAACAATTGCTTGACAAGCTACAAGTGTCTAAAATGTCAATTAATATCACAGTTAATGATTATCAAGTATGAATTCTATAGCAAGTTACAGAGCACTAAATTTCAAGCCTAACACTATTAGCTATACTGGCTAGGGCTGAGAGGAGTTGCAATTCATCAACACTTAGGCCATTTCTGCACTACACTGTTATAGTGCTGTTATCCCACTTTCAAAATCCTAGGGAATTCTGGGATTTGAAGTTTAGGGAGGGGCACTTAGAATTCTCAGCCAGAGAGCTCTTTGGACTCAATAAACTGCAAACCCCAGAATTCCACAGGATGTTGAAAGTGGAATAATAGCATTATAACAGCGTAGCACAGAAATGGCCCTAGAGGGCCACATGTTCCCCATGACCATACTGGGAAACTGAGTCCAGTATTCTCAATAATCCATGAGATATATTGCAGGTACAAATGATTTCCCCAACTTTTCAGTACTCTCTAAATTTTTCTTGTCACCATGAAATAGAAACAGGAAGGCTTTGAAGATATATTGATACAGTGTATTTGGCTGCTCTCTGTACATATATCAGATCAAGGCCCTTTCCACAGCTTACCTGTTCTCAGCGATGGAGTGCAGGGATCATGCAAGCAGACTCTTGCGAGAAGCTCTCATGTCCCCGTTGCTTCAGCTCCGCAGCTGCTGCCTGCTTGTGAGCAGGCAGTGTGAGAGCCCCTCCTTTTCCTTGCGCAGCGCAGCCTGGGATTTTCCCAGGCAGCGCTGGGGTAGGAAGCGCAAGTGCCGAGACTCTGGAGCTACACACGCACGGTAAGTGCGTGCAGGGCCCCAGAGCAATGTGCAATCAAGCACCATTTTTGGCTCAAAGCTGAAAATTAAATAGTGTGCAATCAGTGCCTGCCAGCCCCAGCAGCGTCGCGCAATTGCGAGTGCTTCATGTGGATCGCTCCTCACAATCGTGCGGTGCTCCAGGGGCCCTTTTGCATGGCAAATACCGTGCTAAAAGGGCCCAAGAGATTCAGTGGTAATTTACTAGAGATTGGCTTTTCAGAACTATAGCATGTACCACTGGTAACGTATTACTTGGCATTTTAACATCCGGCACTATGAAAATGTGCTGCCACAGACATTCACACCCAATAGTTTTCAGTTTGTTGTCAGCCAAACTAAGTAAAGCCCAATGTTTTGTTTGGTTTTGTTTGGTTTTGCTTTGCTTTGCTTTGCTTTGTTTTGTTTTGTTTCTGACTAACAGCTGTGAGAGCTGGTGCAGCAGAGTGGGTAAGAAGTATGGATCAGATGGCCCCTCGTTCATATTGTTTTGCAGCAAACCCACAGAACGGTCTTAGCCAAACCATTCCTTCTCAGCATGCCAAACCCCCATCCTCATTCTGCAGTATGCCACTAATAATCCTCCCCTTACATATTTCTTTGGAAGTGGGACATAAATGATAAAAGATCATATAGGTATTCTTTAACTCAGGGTAAAGAGAAACAAAATCCCTGAAGTTTGTTCTTTTTCTGGCTTTCTCTGGGGCATCATTGGTCCCCCTCCCAGCTTACTTTGACAGCCCTTGGTGGTGTAGACGACAAGAGTCTGACAAGGATCACATGGGTGACAAGGGTCTTCAGCTCTGCAAATCTAGTGTAACTATCAGTTGGCAAGAATGATACAGAGGAGCTTATCACACAGTACTGTAATACTGCAATTACACTGTGTTAGTCCCATCTTTTCCTTGAGCTTTTCACACAGTGTCATGGCTCTCCTGGCATTGGATCATGCTGTACCACTGTTGGGTTATTTGAAAATCAATGATTTTCCCAGTTCAGATAATCCATTAATGACCCCCTATCCTGCTATGGTTTAGTAATAATTGCTGATGTGAATGTCTCATTTGTTTTGTAATATTGGAAGTGCTGTGGGTGTGGTTTCATTGCTCCCTCCTGAGGATTCCTCGTGGATCTTCAGCAGTGAAACTCCAGACTATTTCTAGTGGCTGGACTATAAGGGCACCAGGATTCCCAAGCATTCCCAAGAGAGCAGTAACTGTTCATTCTCCGTTATCCAGTGGTGTTTTTTTTTACATTATTTTAATGTTTTAAAAAATAAGGTAAGTAGCACAATAGCACAGTTTTCATGTAATCCTATTAAAGATTAATGCCCAGAGAACCACAGGGTTTAGGGAAAGTTTAAGGAGTACATAAAGAAAAGCAGGCAAGTGTTGGTTCATGAGGAAAACTATCAAAGAAAATGGTGGAAGTGGCATAGTGTGTGTTCATCTTCCCGACAGAGTGGAGTGGTTCCATAATAGCATTATTACATAGTTGCACAACAGCACAATTATGGTTTCTTGTTTTCTTTAAAAAAAATCATGGAGCAAAAGGTGGAGCAAACAAGGTGGAGTAAATGGTAATTCCAGTCATATTCAAGTCACGGTCATATTTCAAGTAGCAGAAAATAAACATGGGACCCATCACAATCGAAACACAAATGCAATGACAGAGGAAAGATTGCACCACCTTTCTGAGTACAGGAGAAGCAGTTTTCAAACAGAATGAACCAAAACAACTGACTAATCTGAAAGCACCAGAGCTTTATGGCACCTTAAATAGTAACAGATTTATTCCAAGATGATCTTTTGTTGACATGCAGCTCACTTCTTTAGATGCATGTAGCATGATCTTGGAGGCTTGGGATGATATATAGATTGCAAGGTTGAGGGTGGAATGCAAAACATAAAATAAGAATGAATATAAATTAGTATCATTAAGCAGTGACAATTATACTAACACCCTGGCATTAGATGGGGTAATAGAATTAGTTATGACACAAACTAATGGTAATATGCTGGAACTTCCTAGTAAAACTGTTTCTCTGTTTCAAGGATGGAAGACATAAGATGCTTGAAATCTTAACCATGGTCACAACTGTGGCCCTTTTCGCATCTTATCTAGTGCCGCTGGCGTCACGCGGGGATTGTGCGAAAAGATTCGTCCGGGAGGCACTCGCGTCCCCTCCGCTTCCCCTCTGCACCAGCTCTGTGCTGGCCAGAAGGAAACATGAGTGCTCCGCTTCTTCCTTCCGCAGCACAGCTGGGTACTTTCCCAGGCTGCACTGGGGGAGGAAGCGCAATGGCTGCATGTCTGGAGCCTCCACACACAAGGTAAGTGCGTGTGGGGCATGAAAGGGATGTGCGATCGCACATTATTTTCAGCAATGAGCCAAAAATGATATAATGCACAATCACCTCCTAATGGCCTCGGGAGCATCACGCAATTGCGAGGACGTCATGTGGAATGGTCCTTGCAATCGTGTGATGCTCCTGAGGCCATTTCGCAACACGACTGGCATGAGAAAAGGACCTGTGTGTTAGATGTTTGCAAATTTTAGTGTGTTTTGACTGAAAAGGAAAGATCTGATAATCCTGAAAAGCTTCCAATATACGGTCATGCTACATTTACTCTGTAGTCATATCTATGTTACACAGAGATTTATACATAGAAATATATATGTCAGGTGTAATCATATAATATGTGGTTGTGTATATTAGATGTAAACATATGGTATGATTTGTGGCCATGCCATATTGATTTGTGGCTCTGTTACAGTCTGTTACAAAATAAAAACAGGGACGTGTCCTGACTGTTAATGATTCATAGTGATACAGATATACATATGACAATGTGTGTGTGTGTGTGTGCATGTATAAATGTAGACAATAAAGACTGAAAGGAATTATGGGTTAAGAGTAAGATACTTAAGAGCAGGCAACTTAAGAGGACACTAATTTTTACACACATATGAGGACACAGATTTTCTAGGTTTACTACAATCTCACTGTTTTTAAATGTTCTGCTGTTTTAATTTTGTTGATGGAAGCCACCTTGGGTCTCATGCCAGGAGAAAGGCAGCATACAAATATAATTAATAAATAAATAAATGGTCTAATATAAAAAGGTTTGCAAAATTCAACCCAATAAATGCAAATATTGTCTAAGATCCTACATCATGGTTACATAGCTATGCATTAAATATGCCATTCAACCCTTGTGTTGAATGGCAACATTGTGCAACTGAACCCAGACACCAAATGTACAAGGGAATGCATAACCATATGCATGTGTGCATCTATGCTCAGGGGCACCTCAAGTACAACTCTTCTTCTGCAACCTTGAGGATGTTTCATATCCAATGAAAATGTCCACCTGTTTCTATAGGAGAATTTACACATGGTTTGAACAAGATACTAACAGAATTCTAGCCAATGGATTCATCTGCCCATTTGCCCAGTCGTATTAAGGCAGGATGTTTCATCTATATCACACTAAATGGGCACAAGAGTTTCCTTTTGTTTTCAATTTCATAATCCTCTATTTCAGGCATGATGAATATTTCTAATTATCATAAAAGAACTGTAGATAAATATGTAAAATCCATGGAGACTATGCTAATTACAAGCCTTTGACACATAACACAGTTGAAGAAAATAGCTTGTTAACTTTTATTTTTAACTCACAAAAATGAAGTCACTACTCAGTTCACTATTTTTAGTGCCGGGTTGTGGCTCCAGGGCAGAGTCCCACTACATAACTACTAGAATATGGACTATTAGTTGTTATTGAAAATAGTTACTCTGCAAACCTTATGTTGTGCCATTGATTGTGGAATATTTTGTACAGGACTATCAGGAGATAACTACTGCTATATAAATAGTAAGCAGATATCTTTAGGTAGAACTAGCAACTGAGATGGGTTTGGCATTAATCAAGGCCAAGAGTAATTATTTTATTACTATTATTCTGTTATTTGTATTTTATTTTATTTTTTACATGGGGAAAAATTATCACAAGCGGGAAAGTATAATTTGGATTTTCTCACTGAAGATGTTAGGGGACAACTCTGGAAAGTTTCTACATTTAATATTGTACTGGTTGTTGTTAGAATCCCTTGGAATGCTCTCAACACATGTCACTTAAGAAAATTTGAAGAATTATCACTATCAGTACTACCGGATAAATGAGCTTAGGCATCAAAAAGACAAGAGTTTTAGGCTCAAAGAAATATCAGACTTTTGCTAATGCTTTCTGGACACAATGCAAGGTAGTTCTATTTTCTTCCAAAGGGCCATCTCATTAAAGCTACTCCAGGTGCTTTTTCAATAAGTCTCCCTTCTTGTACAAATGTCAGACATTATTATGTCTGCCAAAGAGATTATTTGAAAAAGCTGTGAGGTGGAAAGAGGAAAAGGGAAGAAAATATGAACACTTCATTCTGTTTTGCCTTTAAAAAAGAAAATACGAGGTGATAGCAACCATTTCCCTTCTCATAAATTAGAACTGAAGACACCGACAAGATGTATACATTTCAGGTGCCAAAGTCAAGAGAACAGATGTTGCACAGAAACTGGACTTAAAAAAAAACACATTAAAATCTTAAATCTGATTTACGAGAGTAGGTGTAGAAGAACACAAGGGTTGTCTTGTCTGGTATTTCCTGTTCTTACATTAATCAATAAAAGGATTACGATATAATACAGAACTGGAGTAGAAAATAAATATGCAATTTACACTGCCAATGTAAGTCTTTATTTGACTCGGTTCTATGACATATTAAAACAGGCATAATTCCTTTTCTTTCTTTTTGTATTTTTTTTTTTGTTGAGCACACTTTAAAAGTGGGAAGGTTTTAACAAGCAGGATGAAATGTTTAAAAACGTAAGGGATTTCCCATTGTACCAACAATTCTGCAACAGTCAAGTTCATGGCAGAAGTAAGAGCACAGCACTCGCACAGCAGTCAAGTTAATACAAGAATACCATTCTGCGAGGCAACCTGCCAAGAGGGAAATCAGACAGAACCCATGAGCTCATTCCTGCCATAGATATCTTGATTTTGAGGCCCAGGAGTTCTTTCCCAAGTGCTTCAGTATTCTTTCCAGGAAGTGACCTTGTGGATAATTAGCATGAGAGCTGCTTCCCTTTCCCCTCCCCGTGTTCATAATAATGACTTTTGAGTTTGAAAAACTATGCAGAGAGAGCAAAAATCCTACACATAGTGCAGTGATTATGCATTGGCACCAGTCTTCATGTTAGCCATACATTATTCAGGCTCTGTCTATAAAGGATTTCAGTCATGCAAACATTGCAGAGAGATAATGTTGTATGACGGACGCCACAAAATTACTGAGGGCAAACCGAAAATTGAAAACAAAACGCGAAGCGACCTTGAGTGAGAAAGAGAGAGGGAAAGGGAGAAGGGGAAAAAATGGGCAGAATTGGACAAATTGGAAACAACAAATGAAAGCTCCTCTCTATACATTATTCATCAGAAGAACTTGTGCAGATTTATTGGACATCATGAGAGCACAATCTAAAAGTCACTGCTACTTCACAAGCTCCTTGAACTGACTGCAGTTGCTGCAGGAGCTTTGCTTAGAAGACAGAACCCTCGAAAAGGTAAGGTAAGCTAAGAAGTTTTATAAGTAGTTTTTAAGGGGCACCTTATTTTGAAGAAATCAGCCCAACAGGGTGCTGTCTTAAACAGCACCTTTGAGAATCTGAGAGTTTCAGAGACATGCCTTTTCACCTCTGTGCACAAATAATTGTTCTGTGAGAATGCCACATCATTTGTGAGATGCAAAATTAACATACAGCTAGCATCATATATCATGCAATGAAACAAAATAGACCTTACAAATAAGCAAAACTAGTTTCAAAGGGAAAAAAATAGCTTATTTATCTGTTTCTTTAAACAGTCAAATCACAAAAAAATATAAAGGAGATGGAAAACAGCATTTTGGGACAAGAGTTAAAATTGCTTTAATACATGCTTTGTCACAAAAACCAAAAACAAGAAGTATGCTGAGGATCAGAGTACAGAGAAGTTACTTTTTAAGACTACAGCTCCAAGAACCTGCCCTGTCCTTCCCAGCTGCAAGAATGGCCATGCTACCTGGGATTTTCTGGGAGCTGCAGTACAAAACAGTAACATTTCCCAATTCTGGCAAATAATTCAAATACAGTATTCCCTTTGTCATCACTGATATAGCCACTGAAACACCTTCAACTTCTAGCAATTGAAGGAGTAGACAAATTCAACTTTCCAACTTTCCTTTGAGAATATTTCCCCATATGCCGGTTCATATGGATGCTATACAGTCAGCTCCACATGCACTAGGTTAGGGGTGCAGGATCCCCCAAAAAGTGGAAAAATCACAAATATCAAAATGTGTATATGTGTCTGTGGGAAGAGGGCTGAGGCATGGTGGGGAGAACAGACACTCAGGAGCCAAACCAGGTCAGGCAAAAGAAAGAGAAAGGGGGTGGGTCAGCATGGTGGCCCTATGCTTCCTCTCTCTTGTCCATCTCCTTCCTTGGGTGTGTGTGTGGCATTGGGAAAGAATTGGTGGTACTGAGAAATCAGGTTGTGAGCCATCTTTAGCTGGTCAGACAGCAGCTGGTGGAGGAAGAGAAGGACCACAGGGGAAGGTTTAAGGGGCTGATCACAAATTGGATGCCCAGGTGGCCAGAAAGTAATAAAAGGGACTCTAGACATAGATTAGCTGAGAAATGGCAAAGGACCCTTAGTCCTCCAGTCTAAACAGATAGGGGTGAGAAACCTCACCTTTTTCATTAAGTATACAACATCTTAAACTGTTTCAGTGGCTTCATTACCCATTTTAAAGTTATATAAATCATATGTGGTCATTGATAGACTGAATAATAATTTCGTTTTGATCCAAATATTTCCAACTAGTGAAAGTACTTCCATTTCATATGAATTAGAACAGCCTTCGGTTTGATATATCAAAACCTGAATGGTTAAATGGCTGTCATGGTTAGATACATTGTGCTTGCCCAGTCTGAGTGAAAGCAATAAATGAGTCTATTGCCATAGAGCAGTGGTCACCAACTGGTGGTCTGCAGACCACTGATGGTCTGCAAGAAAATTTTGGTGGTCCATTGAGAAATTTGGACATTATTTGATTTCTGACTTCCAGTTCAGATACAAGAGCTAGAGACACGTTCCTTGGTGTGCTCCGCCAGAGACCACCGCTGCTACGGGTAGCTGATACTGGGAGGACCCCCATACTGGCTTGCCAAGCACCCTTGAACTAAAGGGGTCTTGCCAGAGGTGAATTTGCAACCAGGAGCTAAACAGGACCTGTACGGTGAACCAGGAGGAGGTAGCCAAAGGATCTCCCAAGAGGCTATGGCCAGCATTTTTTCATCTCACCTGCAGCATTTGGAGGAGATGGGAGGGTTTACCTCTGTCTCCATATACCCGGCTGCCAAATTTCTTCTGGCCAATTTTTTTTTTCCGTATATACTATTACTTATTTTTTCATAACATGATAGAGCTGGAATACCTGTGTTGGGGACAGGGCAGTAAGACCTTCTAGTTCAGACTCTGAATTAACTTTCTACAGAGGACCTCTGTGAGTCCAGGAGGATTTCCTCCCCTTATCTTGCGCTTCCTTGAAATGGTCCATCTGTTGCTCTAAGAAAAAGAAGAAGAAGCCTAGCACAAAGTATTTAGCAACTATTATACAACAGATAAATTAAACTCAACCTTGCTGCTTTCCCTACCAGACTGAAGTTTGTTTGTTTATTTGTTTCTGTGCCTAATTCCTGCTGTTTCCCTCTTCATTTGCTAAGACACAGCTGAAGACAATCCTTTGTTTCTTTCTTCCTTCTGCTCTAAACTCAGAAGTATTTAGTTTAAATTTTCAGCGAGATCCATTTTGCAAACCTGATTTTTTCTCTTTTTTTTTTGAATTTTGGAGACTCCACATGTGTGAAAATTGATGACGTGAAAGACTCTCCATTCTATGTAGATCTGACTGCTTGAGATGCTGCGTTTTGTTGATTTATCCTCCACTCCCCTCTCTTTCCAACTTGAGTGTGATTCTTCTGTCGCCTTTGCTCAGGTTTGTCGGAGGGAATTGTGTGTGAGTGCTATGACTGCAACTGTTACTGCTCTTAACTTCAACCCATACTGTTAAACATTTGATGGCTATATCAGTTTACCCTCCAAAACCAAAACCAACTGCAACACAAAGAGAAAAGAACAACTCAATGAAAAGAAGTGAGAGGAACTGTGAGAAAACGACGGTAAAGGAGAAAAAGGCAACAAGAGAGGGAGAAGAGGGGAGAGGGGAGAGAGGTCTGGAAGGGACAGTGAAAGATAATGAACTTGTTTATTGAACCTGCTTAATGAATTTATTTGATGAATCTATTGAATCAATTTCTGTACAGATTGGGAAACCAAAAGTTAGTGTGTGAATTCTGTAACACCCACACTGCATAAGCACTAAATATATTATTAGAATATATATTTTGAATGAATTGACATAGTGGCTAATGAAGAAATTGATATTTTGATTTATCTTTATAGTACCTGCCTGATGAACTAAGGTGTCTGTAAATACCAGAATATGAATCAACTGGTCTTTTGATTTATCTCTTTAATATCTACTTGATTATTTAAGTTGCTTGTAAATTCCAGAGTATGATGAATTGATATTTGGATTTATGTTCATAGTATTTGCGTTATGAATTGAATTACCTGTAAATATTAGCGTAAATATCAGAGTAATAATTAATCATTTTTTTAGTATGTTAACTAGTCAGTAGTTAATAGTTTATAATTAAGGATTTGATATTTGTTGATTAATGTAACATGGTAAATGAATTAACAATAATTAATTGATAACTAACAATGATAAATTAATTGTGATTGTGCTCAATTTTAATTTAATAAGTTTTAATCAGTTAATTATTGATTGGATATTTAGCTAGCTTAAAAAGACAAGACTGTTACACTTATTCTTTTTCTCTTTAAGACAGCCAAGTGGAATAACTAGTGTAAGAACTCTAAATCTGGAATTTATATTTACAATTGCTATGGGTGTTATAAATGTTAACTAATGTTACTTGATATTGTGTAGGTATTTGTGTACTTTTGAATATAAAATGTAACCTTTAATAAGCTTTAATAATTTAATAAGTTTTAATAATTTTGTTATAATTAAACAAGTGCATTTCATATTAATAAAATGGAACTTTTATGATCATTATTTTATAGATGTTTGTACCTTTTAAAAAAAATTCATGTTAGTGGTCCGCAGGATTCAAAATTGAGAGTTTACTGGTCCATGACATCCAAAAGGTTGGCAACCACTGCCATAGAGTATTCTTAGAGACACTGACTCTAAGAATACTCTATGGGCTTCACAACTGCAGAAGGGAGGGGTCAGTCCTATAATTCTGTCCTACAGACTTCCACTCTGGCTTCAAATTGTGTTGAAGCTATGTTGTGGTTAGAATATACCCATCAGGAAAGCAATATGCCCATCAGGAAAGTCTGTCATTTAATGACTGAAGATGGCACAGCAAGCATCATACACATCAACAAGTGAATATTGATTAATTAATGGCTTTTAGTAATTAAATAAACCCCAGATAAGCACACCTTGGATTGCCCTAATTCAGGTATATAGGTTTTATTGTCTTGAAACTATGGTTCTCACAGGCATATATTCTCTTTGGTTATTATAGATGTATAATATGGTGTCCATGTCAATTTGTAAGCTAATAATCTAATATAGCATAGTTTATTTAACTCCCCAGGAGTACAGCATGTGTTTTCTTATCTTCCTTGCCTCAGATTTGATTGCCAATTAGAAAAGAGAAGAGATAATAATATTCAAGCCAAAGGGTAAGAAAGAAAGAAAAATGTTAACATTGACAACCACAGCTACAAAATAAGTAGTTAGCACTAGCTTCAGAAATCTCCCTGGTCTTAAAGTTTCCTAATTCAAATAAAAAGTTAATATTTCATATCCTTCAAGAAGTCATTAGTAAGATGAGTAAAGCAAAATAAGGACAGAATTGAGAATTAATGTGTGAGATTTAATTCTACATGTTGTAAATAATTTCATGGTATCAGAATGCTACTAATGGCCTAGTATGTTATGGTCTTGGCTTTGGAGTCAATCCAGGTATAACTACCTCTCTTTTTAATATTTTAATTATGAACTGTATCATCTAAAAGTTAGTATTATAAAGCATTATAAACCTTAGCATGGCCAAGAGCACGAAAAGAAAATAGTTTCTCTTCCTCTGTTGTTCAAATCATTTTCATTCTGCCTTCTGTTGGTTTCATTATGTCATGTAGTAAGGCAACATTTTCAGTTTGTTGTATATGTGAGTTGCAGTCTATCACTTCAAAAGCTAAGTCCCAAGTGTATACCTCTTCAAAGTAGCCACTAGCATGTACAAAAAAAAATCTATAGTTATATACAATTCACACAATGATGGAGGGGGGGTGTAGAAGCAGAGGAAGCAGGTTTAGAATCCTGCTATTTCTCCACATGATTACTGCAGAGTCTGGGAATATAATTTCTGGACTACATGAACCAGATTCCCCTCAGCCAGCATGACCACTGAAAGCTACCGTCCAAAAAACTAACTTTTCCAAGCTCTGGCCAGTATCTCTCACCTTGAATTGTGTGAAAAGGGCTAATATTCTTATAGAAACTGCCATTTGCTTGCTTGGTTTGCTTGCTTGTTTGTTTGCTTGCTTGCTTGCTTGCATGGCAAAGGGAAGTAATGTAGAATGGAATGAGAAGAGTTTATTAAGGAAGGCTGGGAACCAAGAAGAGACACCTGCAAGAAAGTTTGAAAGCTGAGATTAATCTGAGGCAGCTTCATTCTCTGAGCCTTTTTTCATGTTTTCCATGAGGCCTAAGGTGGGTAAGAAGCTGTGACTCGGAGGACCACTCTTCATGACAGTGAGATCCTAAAATTTTAGGATGGCAGGGAACTTGGAGAGTAGATGATAGATGGGAACTAAGGGATAGTTTCTGGAAGAATACAAGACATAGCTGCTATGAAAATGACCATTGACATAGGCCCTTTTCGCCTGCCATTTCTCATGCGAAAGGGCCTCCAGAGCATCGCGCGATTGCGAGGACCGTTCCACATGACGTCCTCGCAATTGCACAATGCTCCCGAGGCCATTAAGGGGCAATCACGCATTATATCATTTTCGGCTCATTGCTGAAAATGATGCGCGATTGCACATCCCTCCTGTGCCCCACACGCACTTATTGTTCATGTGGAGCCTCCGGAGATGTGGCCCTCCTGCTTCCTCCCCCAGCGCAGCCTGGGAAAGTACCCAGCTACACTGCGGAAGGAAGGGGCGGAGCTGCTGTGGAGCAGAAGCAGAGGGGACACGAGTGCCTCTTGCAAGAGGCTGCTCGCGTGATCCCTGCGCACCCACGCCGGAATCAGGTAAGTTGCAGAAAGGGCCATAGACTTGAGTTGATTGATTTGGACTCAAGTCCTACTCAAGTCACTTCAGTGACTTGACCTGAACTTGACTTGGCATTAAATGACACACTGACTTGACTCAACTCATGACTTGTATATTTTTAGTGACTGACTTGTTGGCCTTGGTGCAGTAACATAACACATTCATCTAGAAATCCTACAACTTTGAACAATGCTTCCATCTCTTTTTGCCTACTGATCATGTGACGATCTGTCTCAGCCCAAAGTATGGGCACATTTCTTGGAGGGGAACAGCAGACATGTTAAGCAATGGGCTTGCTGAGATCTGCTCAGTAGCCTGTCCCTGCTGCATGTCAGAGGAGCCTTCTAACATTTTTCTTAAAAGAAGAAGGCAAGACTTGTCCCCAGAGATCAGAGCATGTTTCTCAGAGGGGAACAGCAAAGGTGTTAGGCAACAAGCTTTTGAGGAGGAAGGATCCTTCCTTCTAAAGCTTCTGAAGCTTCAATAATGGAGCGTAAAGGATCCTATTCTCCACATCTTAAAAAGATCTCCAGCTTCGGAAATGGGAAGTAGGAAGGATCCTATTTCCTGCTCCAGAAGCTGCAGATTCTTTTATGCCCATTGACACAAAAGCCTCCAGCTTGAGGAATGGAGAGTAAGAAGGGTGCTATTTCCCACTTCTGAAGCTGTAGACCCTTGAATGCCCATTGACCCCACACACACACACACACACAACCACCACCATTCTTTTTTTCCTGTTAAAGTTGGCTCCCAGACATGAGACTTGACTTGGGACTTGAGATGAAAGTATCTTGCAAGAACTCGAGACTTGATTTGAGACTTGGAGTAAAAGTCTTAAATACTTCACCGAAAATGACAAAAGCACAATGGTATACCTTCAAACTGTCCCAATCTCGCAGGGTCCATCCAGCCTCTGTCATCCCACTTTTTCAGCTGCTTTTAAAATGCCTCAGTTTCTCTCTCCTCTTTCCACTTTTCCCCTTTCTCCTCAGCTTACTACAGCTCAAGTGCAAAAGTATTAAAATGCACGGAATTAATTTGGTGGACCCACAGCCTTGAGATGAGGTATTTTTCCCTCAAATTGCCTTTATGGGAAAACCTCTAGGACTGTACTGTTTTGTGGCAGGACAGTTGACTGCTTTCCACATTGCAGATTTGGTGGGTAGACATGCAAAGTAAATGCTGCTGTTGGGTGCTGTGTTTGTTGTAGTAGTCCTTGGCTTCTTATTTTTAAAGGCAGATAATATTTTTGTTGTCCAGTATGATTTCCCAGCACCAGCAGCAACATTTTGTTCCCACCTCAAACACACACACACACACACACACACAGATGCATCTAAAAAAAATCCCAAGGGACTGTCTGGTTCTATACATGGCCATTCTTCCTCCTGACTGGGGGGGTGGGGGTAGCAAATAAAACATTCCTTACTGTTTCATTAAGATTTTCAGAACTCTGTTCCTTTAAAAAAAAGGAAGAAGAGGAGGAGGAGAAGGAGGAGGAGAAGGAAGAAGAAGAAGAAGAAGGAGAAGAAGAAGAAGATTGAGGCTCACTGCAAAGCCACTGTAAATCTTCATGCTGATTGTCCAAAATGTCTAGTTTCATGATAGCTGAATAATGATTGTCTGAAATGCCTATAATTCTTATAGCCTTTTACAATTAAAACTATTTTGGATCTGTGGGTGACCCAAAGAGACACTAATAGGTAATAAGCAAAGGCAAAACTGCCCTTGTTTAAATCCAAGTTTGTTGTTCTGTCCTACTGGGAATGTCCAGCTGGCAATACCTAGCTATCAAATTTTTGCATTAACAAATGTCTGGTAAAAGTAAGCTTGTGTAGAGTTGTGCTTTTAGCATTGGACCATGACTCTGGAGACCACAGTTTGAATCCCACTCAGCCATGGAAACCCACTGGGCAGCCATGGGCAAGTCACATTTTCTCAGCTTCAGAGAAAGGCAAAGACAACAACTGCTGAACAAATTTTGCTGAGAAAACCCTGTGATAGGTTCACCTTAGGCTTGCCATAAGTTAAAAACAACTTGACGGCAAAATGGAAAGTTCTACAATAGTATTTCAAGCTGAAGCTGAATCATTCCAGTTGAATCACGTCATGGCGGTATATTGGTTTGTGTTGTTTTGGTACACAAAAAAGAAAAGTTGAATAACTACGGAACGTATGTTAATTCCTACCATTAGAACTTGCAGACCTAACAGAGCTAGCAAGTGTATTTACTTGACCACACATTTCAATTCTCAGAAGAATCCATGCAGCAACACCTGAAGCCTATTATACATCAACGAAGTGAACTTTGTTTTTAATTAATATGCATGATTGATGTGCCAGAATCTCATTTCCAGGGAAATGAATATGATAATTTGATGCTAGTTCATTTTTATTCCTCATTTTAATTAAAGTATTATTTTATAAGTATAGGCTATCTAATTAGAAATTAATTACACTGGATTGTTTTTAGTTGGGATTTTCACCAACAAAGGCAAGGTCAATCAGAATTCTAATAAACATTTCCATCCTGGCTGTGCAAGGGAACAGGGGAGAGTACCCTAGAAGTGCCTGTATTACAACTCTTGGAATGAAAGAAAAAGAGACATAAAGGAATAAAAGAAGGTAAAGAATAGAATGTCAGTGAGGAAAGGAAGGAAGAGAAGGATGTTTCAAAAGTGAAGTTTAAAAGAATAATATATATAGAAAGCCAACACACAAATCCTACTGCCTCTCCAATGTAACTTATATGATTTTTAAAAACCCACAAGGTTGAAAAGGTTCAACCTTAGTATCAGCAGAGTTATTTCTATATTGGAAGGCACTGGAAGGAAAGGTTAGAGTTACCAATCCTGTATTTCCAGTCCTGTATTTTCACACTGAAGAGAAATCAAACAAATTAAGACATACAGAAAGAATATGGAGTTAATAGAGGTTCATGTAGGATATAGGGTGAGCACTGCATAGAACCAATATGGCACAGAAAATATGTCTTCCATTTCTAACACTCTCCAAAATGGTAATGTTAATGAAGAAATTCTGGCTTTTTGCATAGAAGAGGAGTTCTGATAAATATGAATAATGCTACTTAAGTTGCAGGTTTCACTCAAGTCAGGTGGTAGGGTATTCAAGTTCAGGCATTTATACTTTGAGTGTAGAAGGAGCAGGTTCTAGAAAAGGAGGTGAAGACATCAGAAAGAAGAGGCAGCAAGGGCAGCAAAGACGAGAGGAGACAAAATTAGTGGAGAAGAGGCAGTGAACGCAGCAGAAAGAAGAAGCAGCAAGGACACTGGACAGAGCAGCAGGAGATGGCCCAGGAGGCAGCCGTGGAGTCTTCAAGGGACCAGCTAGGCTTTGGCTGCATTTGTACAACATCCCTTACAAGGACTAGCTGGCTTATTGGCACAAAAGAGGGGCTTCAGACAGAGCAGGTGGCAGCTTAGCAGCACCCCTGGATTTTACCTGCATGCATCAGAGGTAGGGTCTACTCTACACCCCATTGGCTCTTTACAGAACCTCTACCCCTCATGAGAGAGGTTCATATATTAGAATCAGAGGATTCCTCCATGGATCAGCTTATCTAGAGCCTGTGGCTTATTCTTTTTTTTAAAAAAATCACATATAGTTTTATTCTTTCAAATCTTAGGCCATTTCTGCACTAGACTGTTATAGCGCTATTATTCCACTTTCAACATCCTATGGAATCCTGGGGCTTGCAGGTCAGCCCCTCCCTAAACTGCAAAGCCCAGGATTCCATAGGATGTTGAAAGTGGAATAATAGCGCTACCACAGTCTAGCACAGAAATGGCATTATAGAGCTTTTCAGAGGAAAGCGGCATCACAGGTACATGCTGTAGAGAATAAGTTTCTTGCATCAAGACAGGTTAAGTGAATGCATGCATGTTCTCTGATTAATACATTGCTTCACAGAACAGCTGAATCACTTTGCATCACATCATTAACAGCTGGGTGTTGCAATGCCATTTGAAGATTGATGGGGGGGTTGTGTTGTGTTTTTCTCTCACATGCAGGTCAGCTGGATATACCACCCAAGAAAGCTCAAAAGATGCAGCAGCAGCCATTTCCCAGGATGCAGGAACAGCTGGGTTGAGTACAAAAGTCCTGGGCAGATCTGGCACCATCCAAGAGTCAGAAGGGGACACCACCAGCACTAAGTCTCTGCAACCAGTTAAATCCCAGGCTGAATCCAACAGCACAGCAGTACTGGCAGGCTTGTCTCAGACATTGAAAAAGTTGATAGAGGTGGAATGGCTGAAGTCTCACACAGCATTGGCAGTGGGTTTTCCAGGCTAAATTTCCAGGAACAATGGTACTGGGATCCAACTTCAGCAGTCAGGGAGAAGACATAGGCCATTTCCACACGTGGCGGTGGAAACGCCCTGGGCCGGTACTTACCGGACTTCTTGGCTCGACGCTGTAGTCCAGGCTGCTCCGGAGCAGTGTGTGGCCACTGCTCCACACTGCTCCAGGGATGAAAATGGTGGCTTCCGGTTGTTGGAGGCTCTCCACCAACCGCTGAAGCTCGCCAGCCTAAAGCCTGCCCCCAGCAGATCTGCAGGCTCTCACTGGTGCGAGCCTGCAAATCTGCACCAGAGCGCCGGAACGGAGTGGCGCGCTCCGTGCTTTTGAAAGACCTGTTTAAACAGGTCTTTAAAAAGCACACTGTGCAACCACTTCTGGATGTTCCAGAGCAGACTGAGGTGCAGAATTACAAAAAGTAGCCCGACCCAGTCCACTCTACGGTACAGACATCCTCTTTGGAGTACGCTCTGCACTGGTTTTTTTAGCCCGTATGGAAATGGCCATAGACCTTTTCTAAAACTTACTTTTTCTTGACGCTGGGGCGCGGGGATCACGTGAGCAGCCTCTTGTGAGAGGCTCTTGCGTCCCTGCTGCTTCAGCTCAACAGCTGCTGCCTCTGCCTCTTCCTTCCACAGTGCAGCCGGGCATTTTCCCGGGCTGTCGTCTGGAACACTCCTTGCAATCGCGCAACACTCCAGAGGCCCTTTCGCATGGCAAATGCGAATGCCATACGAAAAGGGCCATAGTTGTGGTGCAGGCCACATTTACCCTCCAGCAGCAGCAACACCTTAGATTGGGAGGAGTAGCAAGAAGGAGAGAACAAATAAGAAAAAAGAAAGGGGCAGGACCAAGAGGTGTAGGAAGTCCACCTCTAGGGAGGAATCAGATAGTGTGGGATCTGTAGGTGATTCTTCAGAGGATGAAGATAGGAGGGATTATTGGAGGGCTGTCACACATGTACCAGGGCTCTTTTTGTGGGCAGTTAGGAGTAGAGAGAAAGAGGACCAGACAACTAAGAGTCCTAGAAGGGAATGGGACAATGATGATGAGCTGAGGATGATGGGATACTATTCCATCTTTAGCAGTAATGAGGAACCTCTGGGCATCCACTCAATCAGGAAGGCCAGGGAGAGGATTTTGAATGGATATTATGTGGACATTTTTTCATTTCTCAAACCAGATGGCAAGGAAAGGTGCACACCTAAGTTAGACATAAAAAGAAGAGGAAGGAGGAGAAAGGGGACTCAGAGGAAACTCCTTCAATAATTGATTTTCACGGCACACTATGTTTTTGGGTGTAGTGCAATCAGCCTACCCTCTGTATGGCTGGCACTTCTCGAACCACCTTGCTAATGTCCTTAAGGATGTGCCCTGGCAGGGAAATACAGTGGCTATTGAATACGACATAGCTTTCAAGAAGAGAGCTTTCCAGAGTGAGAGAGCCACATGGGATCTCATTAATGACAAACTCTGGCTAGTGTTGATTGGCCCCCACATTAAAAGTAAGGGAAAAGACTCCAAGCCTTTTCCTTGGGCAGAAGTGGGTTTGCTGGAAATGTAACCAAGGGAAGCCCTAGCGGATGCACTTCAGTTTTGAACACAACTGTGAGATCTGTCTCAGACCTCACCAGAGGCTCTCATGTTCCTACTCTTCTAATGGATAGAAGCCTTTTTAGGGATATGCCAGTGCAGGAGCAAATAGCAAAAAAGGAGGAGGAAATAACCCACCCAGTCACCCACTCACCCACCCATGGAGCAAGGGATGGCAAGTAGTCAACCCATGGCAGAAGGTACATTTAGAGGCATTGCTTCCCCTCCTTGCATGACAACCTAATAGAAGGACTGCAAGATTTATTAAGATATGCTTTGCTTGGGGATTTTGAATTCCATTTGAGGGCCCACAAGTAACATTTGAATTGGGTAATCTCAGGTCTGCTAAGGAAAAGTCGTGTAAGACTGGGCATGTAGGAGGGCTATTTACCAAACCACTTATGAGCAGTTTGAAGATATCCCCATTGGGGGTGGTCCCTAGAAAATCCTCAGGGGAGTTCACGTTTATACATCACCTATCATACTAAAAGGAGCATCAGTCAGAGGTGCTATCCCATCAGAGTACTGCTCAGCACAGTATGCATCGTTTGACCAGATATGTGTGTCCCTGGGACACTTATGGCAAAATGCAACATCCAGTTGACTTTTCTGCTCCCCCCAAAGGATTTTTGCTTCTTTGTGGGGAGGGGCAGTATTACAATAAAGCCTTGCCTATGGGATGCTGGGTCAGTTATGCTGCTTTTGAGGGTTTTAGCACATTTCTTGAGTGGGCAGTTAAGTACAGGGCCAGACTCTCCTTACATTATCCACTATCTGGCTGACTGGAAAGGAAGACAGTAGTAAGTTGCTTAGAGTGTTCCAAGTGTTGGGACATTGGGTGTCCCACTGGCACAGTAGATGACTGTAAGGGCACTGACACTCTCATGTACTTGAGCATCTTGTTAGACTCTGTGAGAGGGGTGTCTTGCCTACTAGGAATAATTTGGACGCACTTAGAGACAGGCTTAGGGCTCTGCTGTATCACAAAAAGCTGCACTCAAAGAGGTGCAGGTATTGTTGATATACCTTAATTTTGCCTGTAAGGTGATGTCTCCCAGCAGGGTCTTTTGTGCACAGCTGGCAAGAATCATGTCTGGGGTCAAGGCTCCACACATATCCAGCTTACTCGGGACATAAAGGAAGAGCTGGAGATTTGGTTGATGTTTCTGGAAGACTACAGTGGGATCTCTCTGTGGCAGGAGGTCTGGGAGCCAGGTGTGGATTTGCAGGTGCACTCAGATGCATCAGGAAGCCTTGGGTTTGGGGTGTATTTTCAAGGGCACGGATGTGGTCAGTGTTGACCTAAGGGTTGGTTGGAGAGTGATATAGCTCATGACATCAGTTCCTTTGAGTTTTTCCCAATATTGGCAGCAATTTCCATTTGGATGGATAGTTTCAGGGACAAGAGAGTGTGTTTATGGTGTGACAACCAGTCAGGAGCAACAGCATCAGCAACATGCAGTCTTCTTGGTCAGGGAGGATTATGAGGCTAGTGAGGAGTTTCATGATGATATATTTGTCTCAGCTCATTATGCTCCAAGACTGGATAATGGAATCACAACTGTCTCGATTTCAGGAGGACAGGTTTCACTTATTGGCTCCAGAAGTGGATCAACAACCCATGGCATTTCAGGACAACCTCTGGCACTTTGGGACAGCAGCATGATATAGGCAGTACTTGGTTTGGTAGCCCTGGCAACTCCTCAACCCTATAGCAGAGCTGTGAGGAGGTTCTTTGCCTTCAACAGGCAGAAGAGGTATGGGGAGGCACGGCCTCCCTCTGAGCACTAGGTTTTACATTATTTAGCCCACCAGAAGGAGAAAGACATAACTCTGAGACCACGTCTCTCCACTTGGTGGCAATAGCATATTTACTTATTTATTTAGCAAGGTAGAGGCATGCAGAGACCCCTGTGCCACATTCCTGATAAAGGTGAGAGTAGAGGGGTAAAAGTGATCAGCATCACATAAAGTTGATGGCAGAATCCCATCATATTTTGGCTGCTTACAAAGGTGGTTGAGCAGCTGCTGAGTATTTGCTATTTGGTCTTTGATGTGAAACTACTGCATTTTGGGGGCCCTAAGAGTGAGTAAACTAGTGGCCAAATCAGAAAAAGGACCAGTCTAAGCAGGCTTTCCAAACCTCAGATGTCTTCTTCAGTGGAGACACTAATAGGATCTGAGTTAGGCACTGATCAGTTAGGTTGTGGGGCAGTTATGTGGCCACAACACTTGGAGGATATGGGTCCCTGTCCTGTAAAAACCTTATGTACATTAATCAAAAGGCAATGTTGTGGGGCTAAATTCTTCTTTTCTCACTTGGACAGTCCCCTGATTAAGTTTCAGCTGATAGCAGTGTTATGCTCAGCTCTTAGGCATCTGGTGCTCATGGCAGCTGATAGGGGCAGCAACAGAGATTTCAGACTGTGGTCTTACCATGGGGGCAGTCAAGAAGCTGGGGAGGTAGAAATCCAGGGCACATGCAGGATATGTTTGGCCCAAATTACACATTAGTAAATGCCAAGGTCTTCTTATGTCTAGTTGCAGAGTAGTGTCAAAGACAGATGTGGATCCTAAGCCATTTCTTTGCTGGGCATGGGGCACTGGGCCCATAGAAGAAATCACTGCAGTGGAACACACTTAGAACAAGCTGGCTGAGATTGGTTTGGATTACATGGGCTACAACAGCGATGGTTACTGCCTTCTGGAGACTAGATCCGCAGGACTGCAAGCATATAGCTGTAACAAGCAGAGGAAATGTAGCCAGAAGAGGGCATTTGCACTTCGAGTGTAGAAGGAGCCATAGAAGGAGGATGTGGTGTGCCAAGAAGCTGAACGGTCTCTCAGGAGGACTCAGTTGTGTTTACATAGTCCCCTTTGGGTGATGGCAGTACACCAGAAAGCCACATGGACTCTTGGGGTACTTGATTATGATGTGTAATCCCATCGAGGTGGTGCCGGCCCAGAGGGAGAGGAAGAATGGTAGTAGGAATGGGTTTGCCCAATCCATTGGACACAGCTGCAGCACGTTGGTTGCGAGGCAGGATCTGGTGGAGGGCTCTGCCCCCAATGCCTAACTTTTGTGGTGGTTGGTGTGGGTTGTAGATCCAGGATATCAATTCCTAGTTCTTGGGCATTGGTAGGAATACGATTCTTCTTAAGGGACTTAAAGGATTTGGGGCAGAAATAATAATCGGGGCAAATGCCTTTCCTTCCGCTTCCTGTTGATAGAATGACAGGGCTCTTGCCTAGGTGGATACTACCTCTATCATCTTGGTTTATTCAATGGGCCTGCTCTAGTGGGGAATAACAATTGAATTTAAAGTTAACTATTTTCTTTGTTCTAAAAATCAGCTAAGATGGGCGCCTAAAATGGAGCAGCACATGAGCCACAACTGCAACAATATGATATTCCTCTTTCATCATTTGGTGAAGCCACATCCCTTGCAAATATAAAAGTAATTATCAGTTGCACCACAAAAGGAGTATAATGATATCTTCTTTCAGTTGTCGTATAAAATAATTATGCCTATTTTATTTGAAAAAAGCAATCAGTTCTGGCTATATATAACTAGTTTCTTCGAGTTTTTGGAAAGCACTGTTATACGTTCATGTGAAGCATCTCTAAGGCCAAGTCATACGGGTACAGAAAAATCTGGGAAATTTTTTAAAGCATCTCCAAAAGAAATGAAACTTTTCAAATTCATGAAGTAGATTTAACTTGTTTACTCAGACAAATTCTAAGGTGTGCTTGTTAATACCAAATAGAAATCTTTATGAACATACAAGGAATCCTGAAGTAAGTTGGAAGAGATGCTCTGAGATCTCTAATAGTACTACCATTTCCATTCATTCTAAAGCATAAATTATAAATTGGAAATCCAGGTAATGGCTGAAAAATATTCCTTTTGAATATGTATATTACAATTCTTCTTATGGCTACTCTGTAATACTTTTGTAGCACTGAAGATGAAAATATTATGTCACCAGACCGTACAGTGACTATCATAGCAATCTGCAGGGTTCTCTTGTTTTGAAAGCAATGTCCTCTGGCAGTATTTTCTCAAGTGTCAGCAATCACAAAAGAATACCAAGGGCATTCATTGCTGCTATACAGGATGAGCAAATGTGTCCTGAATCTTCCTTGCATTTCAGTCTGAGATTAAAAATTAATTTCCTTGACTGTTCTAACTTTTCTTCTTATACCATCAAAAATTCTGCTTTCCTAAATCCCTACCCATCATAGTTCTGCCAAAGCTGAACATGATTATTGTGCTAAGGTAGCCATATCTACAGTGTGTAAGAAAACAACATTTAATTCATTCAGTCTCAATCATTTACACTAGCTTTATTGTGCAGTTTACTGACAAGCAATTGGCTGTAAGACCTCAATATTAAACACTTCATTTAATAATTCATATCACCTCTGATATTTAACAGTTATTATAGAAATTAAGTGTTGCATGCAATCTGCCCTTCTTCCCATTATATGCCAGATTTAGCAAATGCTGGAATTGAGCTGATGGGCAAATCATCCCATAATCTCTCATCACTAGGATTTGGCACTGTTGGATTTATTATTATGTTCTTGTAAATACAATCCATTTTGTATTGCCTGGAGAGGAATGCCAATGCATTTTTAACTGCTGTTTGGGAGAGGTACCTTGAAAAATGCTAATAGTGACTGCACGGCAAAGCTTTTTTTATTCTTAACTTAATATTTTTAAATACTAGCGCAGTGAGAAGGGTACCAGAGGAGAGGAAATGCACTGTGTAAACTCAGCCAGGTTATTTAACTTCTTGGTGTCAAGTGGGGATTATGTGGAGCTTAAGGACTTTATAGCATTACTTTGAGAACAGTGATATAATGTACTGTGGATGTGCATTGCTTATCATTATCAAGTACTAGCAAAATGCCCATAACATGTTGATACATTTTTTTCATTTTTTATTGGGGTTGTTGTTGTTGCTTTCTGTGCTGTGCTGTGTGTGTGTGTGTGCGCGCGCGCGTGGGTGCATGCGTGTATGTATGTTTTATTATGCCATTATTCTGGGTTTTACTCAACTAAAACTAGATCCTTTCATTTTAAGACATGTTTAATAAAATAAATAAGTATGTGTAGAGCAGAGGCGAGTAACTGTGGACAGGGACCCTTGTGCCTCTATAGTGGGACACACCACAGCATTTTCAGTATTCCCTGAAAGAGACCAGAGGTCTATTTCTGCTTGCTGGATTTTTACCCCATTTGAGTGCCGGTTTTGCGGTTTGGAGTGGGGATTGGGAGCATTCAAAAGCAGAGCACTGCATTTGAGCAGCATTTTCTGCCCATTTTAGGATTCAGACTGTGCTAGATGGGGTTACTCTCCCTCTGAGGACATAGGTTCGCAGTTTGGATATACTACTGGACTCAGCACTGAACCTGGAAACCCAGGTTGCTGTGGTAGCCCAGAGTGCTTTTGCACATTTAAAGCTTGTGCACCAACTATGCCCATTCCTTGAGATGTCAGATCTGGCCACAGTGGTACATAGAATCATACAGTTGGAAGATATCATGGGGGCCACCCAGTCCAACCCCCTGCTATGCAGGAACACACATCAAAACACTCCCAACAGATGGCCATCCATCTGCCTTAGTTACATCCCATTGGACATCCCAAAGACAACTACTTGGGGTTGTCTTTGAAGAGCATTTATAAATTTCAGCTGGTTCAAAGACCTGCAGCAAAACTATTAACTGGGGCTGATTATAGAGACCATACCATGCCCTTGTTGAAACAATACCACTAGCTGCCAGTTTATTTCTGGGCACAATTCAAGGTGCTGGTTATGACCTATAAAGCTCTATAGAGCTCAGGTCCAGGCTACTTGACAGGTCATATCTCCCTGTATGAACTGGCCCAGGGTCTAAAATCAACAAGAGATGCACTTCTCTCAGTCCTACCACTGTTGCAAGCACGGTTGGTGGGAACACGAAAGAGGGCCTTCTCAGTGGTTGCCCCTAGACTCTGGAACTCCCTTCCCAGGGAGGCCAGAATGGCCCCCTCCTTGTTGTCCTTCCAGCAGCAAACTAATACCTTTTTATTCAGGCAGACCAATGTAGAAAGTTTTTAAAGAATGGGCTAGTGGGTGCTGTACTTTCTTAATTTTAGTTGTTATCTTTTTATTTCTTTTAATCTCTTTTGAGCTGTTGTAATTCTTTTATAGCTTAATTCTATTTTAATATCTACTATTTATATGTTTTTAAATTGTATTGTTTTAATACGTGAGCCACTTTCAGGCCCAATGTTGTGCAGAAAGTAGTATTCTGTATAAATAAAGATAACAACAACAACAACAATAATAATAATTTAAGGCATTTTAAGATTTTGAGAGAATAGGAGATTTGAGGGCTGCCACAAAGGGTTTGAGACCATATGTGGCTCGCAAACTGCACGTTCACAAGCCTTGGTGTAAAAGTATGGCTCATATATTTTGGCTGGTTCTGGCCTCTGTTGGTTAGTCCCAACTAGAAGCAGACTCATTCAATCAATTGTTGAATGGTGAGTCCACATGCAGATAAATCTAACAAATTTGGTGAGTCAGGTTTAAAATAAGATTCAGGCCATAGTATGTTTCTGTGAAGACATCTGAGTTCCAAAGAGCTCCTGGGTGGTGGATGTCATACAGTAGCCAGAGTGATGTGCAAATGTTCTCTCCATTGTAATGTCATTGCAATGTCTTCAAATTAAGCATTTCACTTTCTGTATGGGGAGTGAATGGGAGTTGTTCAGTTATGGGAAAAAGTTAAACTATGTGCTTGGGGACATCATTAGTCTGACGCAAGAACTTTCTTACTGCACCTGTGATTCCAGTATTTTGGAAGATCTAATTTAGTTACATATCATCTGTCCCACATTGCATCCATTAGAATTAAGCCAGAACCTGGGAGAATCAAGCTCATCCCCATCTGCAAACTTCCCTAATTATGGTTTCTTCATGCAATGTAATATTGGCAGGATATGATGGGAATTAGGAATACAATTCTAATTTATGCAGATAATAAAAAATGAATGGGAAACATCCAGCACCTTTCAGTGAATCTTAATTCCCATAGCTGATTTTTTTTTTTTACTTATTTATATATGTAATCTGTTTGTTTTGGGGACTGGAAGAGTTTAAGATTTAAATAAGCAGTCTAGTGCATAAACTCCTTTCATGCTTGCCATGAACATGTACAGTAGTGACTGTCACCACTTCCAATCTACACACATTCATTTATGCATGTTCATTTATAAGTTATTAATAGAGTGCCAATGCATATATCTATATATTCATTTCTTTGTGTAACTGGAAACACTGAAAATACATTGTTTCCAATCACACAGAATTCTATGTGTGCATAGCTGTATGCTTGGAGTCTCACTCACACCTTTGCGATGAACACATGCAGGTACAAGACATTTCTTGGCATCATGTTCCGAACTTCGCTGCCCTGACATGCGTGTGAATTTGTTGAATACATTAAAGAGGACATTTTCCAGTAATTATTAAAAATGTAATTGCTAATTACCATGCAGTCGCAAACATCATGTGTTAATGAAGCTATGCCACTAGAGTTTAGCATGAGATATTTAATATATTTAGATTCTAAAGAAGCTTACTCTTCTAGCTGCATGACAAACATTTTGAAAATGCCTCTCTGTTCTCCTTCTGCCAAAGCTTGACACAATGAAGAGATGGTCACCTCCAAGCTAATTTTAAAGATCATTGAAGGCAACTCCAAGATATATATCATATGCACTATCTGGCCACACATCTTTTCAGCTTATGGCAATTTATCAACATTAATTAGCTTTTACAATAGCCTACTCCTAAGATTTAGAATGCCAGTCCAGTCCCACAGAAGAACAGGTTGCTTACCTGTAACTGTGGTTCTTCGAGTGGTCATCTGTGAACTCACGCAAATGGGTTTCACGCCTACGCAGAAACAGCATTTGGAACCTTCTAGAGCCTACCATTGGCATTTTGCTGGTTGACCCATCCCCCATCCCCTCATGGTATATAAGCCCCCAGCTCGTGTAACGGGCAATTCCGTCGCCACACGTCTGACAGCAACAGAACCACCGCACAGCAGGACAGATGAGGGGAGGAGGGAGGGGTTGTGCGAGTTCACAGATGACCACTCAAAGAACCACAGTTACAGGTAAGCAACTTTATTCTTCTTTGTGGTCTCTGTGACTCACACAAATGGGAGACTAGCAAGCTGATCAGAAAGGATGGAGGGTATGTCATGCTGCTGGGCAACGCTCACGTCAACTTTTGGCTTCCCCCTTTCCTTCTGATTTCCTTATCTCTCTTTTTTTTTTCCATCAGCACCAAGACGTAAGATAATAAATAACATTTATTGACAAAACAGACAATATTGTATCATTCATCCCACAGAGGAAAACAGTACAGCTCTCCCAAAACATGCATCATTCCTAGAACGGTTGCCAACTCTATAATGATTGATAAATGTATGAGGTTGAGACCAGGTAGCTGCTTTGCAGACCTCATAAAGAGATACCCCATGCAAAAAGGCCACAGAAGCTGCAATAGATCTTGTGGAATGAGCTCAAACAGAGTCAGGGAGTTTCTTTTTTGCCAGCTCATAAGACAACTTAGTGGTGGAAACCACCCATTTAGAGAGTCTTTGAGGTGATACTGCATTACCCTGTTTAGATACTGAATAACAAACAAACAATTTATTTGACTTTCTAATTCAAGAAATGCTTTGAGCATAAAACGCCAGTGCCCTTCTAACATCCAAACAGTGCAGAGTTTTCTCCATGTCTGAACCTGGATTCTGCATGAAAGCTGGTAACACTATATCTTGGTTCAGATGGAAATATGACACCACTTTCAGCAAGAACGTTATGTCTGGTCTTAACACCACATTATCTTTGTGGAATCTCAAATAAGGAGGATCAACTCTGAGTGCACATAGCTAACTAGCCCTCCTTGCAGATGTTATTGCAACCAAAAAGGCAGTTTTCCATGTGAGCAGTCGCATGTCACAGATTGCCATAGGCTCAAAGGGCCTAGCAGCCAGGTGTTTCAGCACCAAATTCAGATTCCATCCCGGGAGAGGTGGTTGGATTGGAGGATGTAACTGTTTACAGCCCTGGATAAACCTCTTAATCAGGGGGTCCAAAAAACAAGATGGTTTACCCTGTTTTTGAAAATTACATGAAATTGCTGCTAAATAACATTTCATTGAAGATAAAAGACAAACCCTGAATCAACAACTCTGCTAGAAAGGACAAGACATGCATATTGTCACAACCTGTATGGGAAACCCCTTGTCGTTTCAAGTAATCACAGAATTTACCCCATTTATATGCATAAGACTTCAATGTTGAGGGCTTATGCACAGCCAACACGATATGCCTCACAGCATCGGGCAGGCTATCTACTGCAATAGATTCCATGCGGTCAAATGCAGTGTTTGAACATCGGGATGGAAAACGGTACCGTTGTGGATGCTGAGCAGATTTTGTCTGCATGGCAGCAGATGGTACCTCCCCTGAGATAACTGAAGGAGATTGGCAAACCATGGTTGCCTTGGCCACCATGGTGTTACGAGTATCGCCTTCGCTCTGTCTTGGTGAATTTTGACAATCACCTTCGTTATCAAGGGAAATGGTGGGAACGCATAGACCCTCGGTCCCATCCAACTGAACAGAAAGGCATCCCCGAGAGTTCGATGCCCCTTCGAATCTCGGGAACAGTACAGTCTGCATTGGCTGTTCAGTCTTGATGCAAAGAGATCTATGTGAGGAAATCCCCACTTCGCAAACACGTCCTGGATGACGCGCTTGTTGATCATCCACTCATGGCAAGACCATGGTGTCCTGCCCAGTGTGTCTGCTAGGACGTTCTGGTCCCCTGCCAGATGGACCGCTGAAGGAAGAATCTGTTGTGACAGGCACCACTCCCATAGTTGTACTGACAAGTTCAGCAACGTACACAACCAAGTCCCACCTAGTTTGTTTATGTAGTACATCACTGTGGTATTGTCTGTCACAATTTGGATTGATCTCCCACACAGGTAGTGCTGAAACGCTTGCAGTGCCTTCAGCACTGCCAGGAACTCCAAAATGTTGATATGGAGATTCCTCTTCTGAGAAGTCCACCAACCTTGTATCGTAAGTGCTCCGAGGTGAGCACCCCAGCCTTCCATTGACATGTCCGTTGTCACCGACAGTGACGGCGGTCGAGCAAGGAATGACATTCCCTTCAACACGTTCTCTGATCTTGTCCACCAATCCAGAGACACAAGGATATTCCTTGGTACCGGCAGGTACTCGAGATGATGGTCTCGAAGAGGACTGAACCAACGTATGAACTACTGTTGCAGCGGCCTCATCCTCAGCTTCACATATGGTGTGACAAGCGTAGTTGATGCCATCAGTCCTAGCACAACCTGAACTGCCTTCATTCACACTCTGCAAAGTCACTGCATTCTCATCAGACATTGCAGAATCTTCTCCCATCTGTCCTGTGGAAGAAAGGCTCTCCGCCGACTGGAGTCCAATACTGCCCCGACGTATTTGATATGTCTCGACAGTACCAAGGTTGACTTCTTGTAATTTATCATTAAACCTAACTTTCTTAGAAGACAGATGGTAGTCCTGAGATGCATGGATAGCAATTTTTGAGAAGATGCCACTATTAGCCAGTCATCTATGTACAAGAACACCACAATGCCTTTTTGACAAAGGAAAGCTGCAACAACGGACATGCATTTTGTGAAGACCCTTGGAGCTGTGCTTATGCAGAAGGGGAGGACACGAAAACGATAAGCCTGCCTGCTGACGATGAAGGCAAGGAACCGTCTGTGTTCTGGTCTTATGGCTACATGGAAATATGCATCCTTTAGATCTAAGGTTGCAAACCAGTCGCCCCTTTTCAAGAGAGGCAGGATAGCAGTCAAAGTCACCATTCTGAACCTTTTTGATCAGATGTAGTAGTTGACACCTCTTAGGTCCAATATGGGCCAGAGGCCTCCATCTTTTTTCTTCACCAGAAAATACCTCAAAGAGAAACTTCTTTTCAATTGAGTTGTGGTGATTCTTTCTATTGCCCCTTTTTGGAGCAATGTTGATATCTCCTCTTCAAGCTCTGGAGATGGCATAGTCCTCCGAATTCGACCTGTCAGTGGTAGACAGCGAAATTCTATGGCGTACCCATACTTTATGATGTCTAGGACCCAAGAATCCGAGGTCATCATCGACCAAACCTCAGCATGGTAGCTTTGTCTGTCCCCAAAGGGTGGTTTGGAATGGAAACTTAGATGCTTGTCCGAGTGCAAGTTCACAACAGAAGGAATGCATTGTCCTTGTCGAAGGCCGGTATCCATCAGAAAGTTCTCATGACTTTGGTTGTCAAACTCTAAGTTTGCTCTGGTCTGTCTGTCGTTTCTTATATTGAGGCTGCTTGTACTTTGCAGACGGAAACTTCCTTGTCGAGAGTTGTTGAGGTGTGCTCTGTCTATGTTGAGGTGGAGTTGGGCTCAACATTCTTCTCTGAAAAGGCTGATACCGATGGTACTGATAACTCTGTTGATATGTCGACACTGGGAACCCGTACTTCTTAGCTGTCAAACGCATTTTCTGGGCATGTTCCAGCTTTTCGTCAGTACCAGCGTTGAACAACCCTAGAGAATCAAAGGGTAGGTCTTCAATCATCATCTTGGTTTCCTGAGACAACCCAGATAAACGAAGCCAAGCATGTCATCGAATCACTATGGAGACCACCACAGCTTTACTACTACAGTCTGTGATGTGTTTAGCTGTAGTGATTTGTTGAGATGACAGGTGGTAAGCCTCACCATATAATGCGGTAGCAGTCTTCTTCTTAGTATCAGGAAGCATTTCCAGATAGGGTTTAATTCTACCCCACAAGAACTGTTGGTATGCGCCCATGCAGGCGGCATAATTAGAAATCCTAAACAACAAGGCTGCATTTGAATAGGATTTCTTACCAATATTATCCAATTTTTTTCCCCTCACGATCAGCAGGAACAGCATGAAGTCTTTGCAACTACTTTGACTGGGCTGCATCCACCACAATAGAATTTGGTTTGGGGTGTTGGACCCACCAGTCATCATCAGCCTCAACAAGATGGTACAGAGACTCCAGTTTCTTAGACGTAGACAGTACTGAAGATGGTGTTGACCATAACTTCTTCACTGTCTGCGACAGATACTGAAGCAGCGCAATTACAGACAGTACCAGAGCGTGGTCCTGCAAATCTTGGAAGATAGGGTCTTTCAAATCTTCCTTGTGGTCTTCAATTTGTAAGTTCAACAATCTGGCCATTTGGAGGACAAGATCCAAAAACGATCGCATCTCATGAGTAGGTGAAATTCTTTCAGCGGTGGAAATGAAGTTGGACTCAATATCTAGTCCATGAGACACTGCCAAGGATACCGAGGATGGTATCGATGGAGATCGGATCCGATGACCTCGAGGGGATATAACAATAGACTCTCTCCTCCTTCCTTCTGGAAGGCGTTCTTGATACCTATCAACAGCGGTTCGATCCCACCTGGCAGACTTAGACGTATGGTCAGAAGACACTATCACCCACTGACATGGAGGAGTCTTCGACAAAGAACGAGAGAGATGAGTAACACAACGGTACCGTTCATCATGAACATCTCGATACCGACGATGTCGTTCATATCGCTCCAACTCGTCCATATAAGGGGACATATTCCTCGAATCATACGAAACATTGTCACAGTATCAACAGGGAGATCTTTCCCTATAATGATGATACCAATACAAGGAAGTGCTGACCAACTGATCATCTCAGTAAGCCAACCTTGAAGGCGAAGGCAAAGTATGCCGAAGCATTCCGGATAGCTTGGTCGAAGATCTTTTGTGCCCAGAAGGTCTTACAGCAGGAGACAGTACTCCATGGCCCGAAGGAGACCTGACAGAAATTTGAGGGGAGGTTTCCATTATCTCTTCCTCTGAGCCAATACACACCTCCTTGATCTCCTCAGAAGGTATAACCTCCTGGGATCCCCGATGTTGAGGGGTCCAGACTTCCTCTGAGGCAGACACGTGAGGAGTTGGCTTCTGCACTGGAGATTAAGGATGTGCCTTAGACTTATCCTTCCTCGTCTTCCTCTTAGCTTCTGTTGAAGCGGCCTCCTTATTTTTCCTCTTCCGATCCTTCTCCTTCCTGGGCAGTTCAGTACTAGGTGGAGGAGAAGGACAGTCTCGACGATCATCGGCATGACCAGATAACGCCTGATCTCAAGGCCTCGATGTCGAACGAGATCTCGGTCTCGACAACGGTACCAACACATCCCTTTGGGAAGTGGAGGAAGCAGAAGAGTGGGCCATACTGGATGGTAAAGGAGCAGATTCAGCCCGCTTGGGCAGTTCTGAAGCAATCAGCACGTTCTCCCACAATAGGGCTTTCAGCCGAGCAGCCCTATTTTGACGAGTTTGCGGAGTAAATAGCTGACAATGACAACAAGCTCCCATGTTGTGGCCCTCACCTAAACAAAGGAGGCACTTTGAATGTCTGTCCTTATCAGGTATTTTCCCTCCACATGTCAAGCAACGTTTAAATACAGCCGTTGCCATACAACTTGCCGAACAACACAATCCCAAAGAATAAACCGAGTCCGATCCGATCCAAAGCTGAAACAACCAGTCCAAAATGCCAGAAAATAGGGAAAAATCCTGTTCACACTAGCAAAGAGGCTCCTATACACTGCACACACAGCAGATAAAAAGGAACTGACTGTTACACAAGGCGGGGGCTTATATACCCTGAGGGGATGGGGGATGGGTCAACTGCAAAAACGCCAATGGTAGGCTCTAGAAGGTTCCGAATGCTGTTTCTGCACAGGTGCAAAACCCATTTGTGTGAATCACAGAGACCACGAAGAAGAATATGCAATTCCATTGCTTGAGGGGAAAAAGTGAGGATTTAGATACAGGCATACCTCATTTAACGAAGCCTCTGACAAAGAACCCCCTTTTTACAGCACTCCATTTCTCCTTATCCTCAATTTAGCTGGAAGGCTTTTTTAGCCGCACTGACCGTGTAAGGATGGTGAAGGAGGGCCTAATCAACCCAGACGTTTGGTGTTAGGTTGCAGCAGTACATCTGCAGTAAAAAATTGCAATCAAGCTTGAGGTGAGAAATAATGGGTATAATTGCAGCTGTGTGTCACTGCCTACAACCAGCAAGGTAATAGCAAGTAGCTCTAGACTCCCTTGCTGAGCATGTTCAGGCAACAAAACACAAAAAAGAGGGGAGGGCATATTAGCCTTCTTCACCAGCTACTCCCAGCATGTTAAAAAGCATAGATCTGTAAGTTTGGCCACCAAAAGGGAAATCAGAGGAAAAGTGAAGGCTGGTGAAAGAAAAAGTCATCCCTAGGTGCATTGTGGAAGAAGCTTTCAAGTGGTCTCTAGAAGGTTCAAAATAGGAACATTGGTTCTACCTCTGAGATGTTTCTTTTAAGCAGTGGATGGTCCTCCTCATCACTTTGCTAGGTAGGAAGTAGATCTCAAAGGAGCCACCACACGGGAGTGCAATCCCTCACAATCCCTCAGTCCATGTAACAGCGATGAGAAAGAAATAACTAGAAAGCACTTGGGTAAGTAAAGCAGACAATAGAGAACACACAAGTATAGAAATAAACAGTACTATTAATGCCCACATCAGTACTAAGGAAAACCCTCAAGTCCTCAATTTTGGGTGGGGAGGATGTTTTGACCTCTACCACTTAAAAAAAACCTCACAGGTAAGAATCATTGGTTAGAACCAATGTTTCATTTTCAAGCAGTGGAGAAGAAAACACCATGTCATGAGACATATCAAAGCTCCCCAACCAATGGGTGAGTGAACCGAGGCATAATACTTAAGTTGGCACTACAAACTGCAATATGCATCTACTGAACAATGTCCTATCTGGACATTGTTCAGCTACGGATACACGTGCAGATCCTGTTGTGTCCAATGCACCACCAGTGCCATCATCACTTTGGTGAATACCCTCGGTGAGGAAGAAAAGCCATATGGAAGCACCTTATATTGAAACTGTTTCTTCTGATACGAAAACCAGAGAAACTTGTGATGAAGTTGATAGATCAGAATGTGCAAATGTGCATCAGTGAACTTGAGAGATGCAAGAAAATCTGATGGTTAAAGGGCCCCCAAGACTGTCTTAAGAGTCTCCATCCTTAACACGGGTTTCATCACAAACTGATTAACTTGCTTCAGATCTAGTGCCGCTTGCCATATCTGTTCTTCTTTGGAATGATAAAGAAAATCGAGTTGGAGCCTCTTGCTCCTCCCAAAAACAGCACTGTTTTGATGGCTCCAATATTGATTAGATGGTGTATCACTTCAAACATCAGCTGATATTTCTCTGTATTCCTTTACTTTAGACAGACAATGAAGAAATTATGAGGATGGTATATAATGTCTGTCAGATTGCCTTCCTTTAGAGTTGAAATCACTCACTGGTCTGCTGTGATGTTTTCCCAAAGGTACATGACTGCTTGCAGCCTGCCTCCATCATCAGCTCCTGAGAGTCAGGATGGGGGCAACTTCATTCCCTGCTTTGAATTTGATGAGCTGCCACCAGCATTTTTGTTCTGTCTGGCGAAACCCTGGAACTGGGACTGTTGCCAATCCTGGCTCAGACCACTGTTTTCTACTATATCTATTGTTTCTAGATGGAAAGGAACCATAATTATATCTATAAGGGCTGCCACTGGCAAAAGGACATCCTATCATCCTTTTTTTCTGTGAGAAAGTCAAAACTTTCTAATCCTTAGTTTCCACTAGTACTGAATCTAGAGACTCCTCAAACAATATATACACAATGAATGGTGTAAATGTTAAGTTTGTTTGGACAGAGCATCCACATTCCAGTTTTTAGCCAGTTTTGTTTTCTTTTTTAAAAAAATGTTTCTATTAAATGCAAAATTTAGATAAAACAACACATAGGGGAATATGGAAAAAACACACCAAAAAAGGAAAAACAAAACAAAACACAAAACTGCTGTCTAAGCTAAACAACAACAACAAAAACCCTACATAACCTAAAAGACAAAAACAACAACAACAACCATAATACTAAGCTAGAAGGGGGCAAGCAGGACAGACATATGTCTTCCAGCCCCTTGGCTAGTGGTTATAAGATAAAATACTAAGTCTACTTCTTCAGTGTTATATAACTAAGATATACTTCTACTTATGGGACAAAACTAATAATCTTCAAAGTCCAAAACTAAAGTTTTTCCCCAATACTCTGTCAAATATGCAATAATCTGTTGGGGATGATAGGAGTTTCAGCCCGACGGAAACGCAGCGGAAAAACCAGAGTTCAGCGAGCCAACAGCAGCAGCTTTGTTCTCCAGTAAGGATACTCACACACAGAGGAGTTTCTGCCAAAACAGGAGGCACTTTATCTTGAAGCAAAGTTCCGTTATATACGAAACATAGGACAAACGGACAAAAGCTTGTGCCAGACACCAGGTTTGGTCAACAGACAAATACATACTGGTGTTGCTTTGTTATATACATATCTACAACCAGTCAGGTAGAGGTTTGCACACCTCCCTCTACCATCTGCACACGACCCCAGTTTCTTATGCAACCTTGCAATTACCCACAGCTGGGGCATGATGCAACATCTTTGCAGTGGGCTGATCATTTTCCCAGGGTTCCCTGCCTGGAATCCCTGACATAATCATATCCCAATCTTTCTTAAAATTACCCAATTATTCTTTTTTAATCAAAATGGTCAAGTTGTCCATTTCTGCCAGGTCATACAATTTCATCATCCAATTCCATCAATCTTCATTTTATTTAAATAATGCTGTTGGAGGACTTCATCTCTCGTCTGTCTTCTCACAAGGTAGACAGTGAAATCTCTAGGTAAGTTTTTCTGTTGTGTTACCCAGGAATCTAATCTGTACACATTATCTCGTCCACAACAAAGGTCTTCTTTCTGTCTTTCCAGGAGATCAGCCAAATCTTTCATATTCTTTCATATATACCTTTATTTTGCATCGCCACTATTTTTCTGAATCCTCCTCTGAATCTGATACATCTTTCCTTTTCCTTGAAGTCAAGAAAAGCCATGGTCTGTAGGTTCTGTTCTTGGTCCATAAATAACTTCTCAGTCACTTCTTCCATTCTCAGTATCTTATATTCTAATAATTCCATTTTTCCATTCATCTGTTTGATCTTTGTTATTGTCTGAGTCAAAGATTGACTTACATCCTTAAGTTCAACTTTGAGTTCAGCTTTCAGAATTTGTTTAAAATCTTTTCTCATTTGATTCACATCTGCTCTCATTTGCTTCTGTACAAATTCTTCCCTGGAAAAAGTAGACATGGCTGAAGTAGCCCTGATTGCCATTGATCAGCTTCATAGACCATTTTCTGTGCTGCATCTACTCTTCTCTGTTCTGGACTCTTCGGTCTATCTTCACCATCCTTAGAATATAGAAGTTATAAAACTTTTTGACAGCTATTGGACTCAGTTTTACTATAGCTGGTTTTGCCCACTCTTCTCTTATAACATTTATAAAGTCTTCAGGAAACATCATATCTAATACGGAAGACCCAAGCTTGGGAAAAGAGTCTCCCTTTCCCTGAGGCAGATCAGGATCTTCAAGCTGGATCAGATGGACTAGAAAAATTCCAATATGTTAATAGCTTTATATAGTAATACTCTAAAATCCTCAGCCTGAAAGAACTTTGCAGAGGAAGGAGCTGTTAAAACACCCTCTTCCTCCTCTTCAGATAGCTCTCCTTCTTCCATTTCTCATCACCATATGCACCCTCAGATGAATCTTTTACAGTGTTTTTTCTTTTAATTTAGTGTAGGCTCCTGTTGGCTAGAAATAGCAGGTCTCTTTGTTTACGGTTTTCTGCTGCAGACAAAATGGCTGCCACACTTCACATGTCACTTTTGGGCAGTTCTAACATCATGGCAGGCACTGATGCTGCAGTTTGAACAGACCCCTCTTGTTCTGGGGAATGGCTGAATCCTGCGACTTAAGAGTCAGATGAGGAGATGAAGAAGACTTGCTTCTCCTAGGTAATGCCTCTAATCTTTCCTTTCTACTCCCCTCTTGATATTCAGAATGTGAAGGTAAGGGGGCAAGCTCCAAAAAGCACTGGAATCTCCTGGTGTCAGTGCTAAGGCAGCCAACTCCTGGAAGATGAAAGATGTAGCCACTGACAAAATTCAGGCAGTAACACCTGACCAGCCACTTGGAGTGGGGGGATTGCCTTCCTATTCACCCCCGACTGTTGTCTGCATAGCTGCTTTCTGGGGCCCCATCAAGACTTGGTGTTTGCAGCACTGGGCTTTTTTTCTCAAGGATAGATGGATCTCCCTCTTCCAGTCACACCCTTTTACTCCTTGATGCACTCTGGTGCTGCAGTCTTGGCATCCCCAAGCCCTGTGGCAGCATCAGGCAAAGCGGAACCTCCTGACATCCCAGGGATGTCTCCGATATCACTAGATTGAGCCATACTTGAACTTCTAAAAAACCTAGTCTGCCCACCCCCCACTGCAGAAACTAGCAGTATATATTGCTGAGGAAAAGGCAAGAGCCAAGGTAATAGGCAGCTTACACATTGCCAAGGCAGGAACTAAACTGAGAGATTGTGGTGGCTCCCAAAATGTCCACTTCCTGTCTACCAGAGAAGCACATTACAGGCTGTTTTCTCCTCCACTGCTCAAAAAGTTTGTGTTTACTTATGTAAGGCTTACCTGAGTTGCTTCGTTTCACGTGTGCCTATTGTTTGTTTCGAATAAAAAATTTGCCAACACATATAGAGCTGCTGCTCTTTCTGTTGTTGTTGAGTAGGAACCTGTCCCAATTCTTTCCATGTTTCTGCTTCTGATACCAAAGTTTCTGCTAGGGAGATAATGCCCAGGAATACATCTACTTCATTAATTGAGATATACCTGTATAAGGGCCTTTCCACACCACACTGTTTATAGTGCTATTATTCCACTTTCAACATCCTGTGGAATTCTGGGGTTTGTGGTTTACTGAGGCCAAAGAGCTCTCTGGCTGAGAGTTCTAAATGCTGCTCCTTAAATTGCAAATCTCAGGATTCCATAGGATGTTGAAAGGGGAATAATAGTACTATAACAGTGTAGTGCAGAAAGGCCCTAAGTCTTTATAGGTAAAGACAGAAATACAATTTAAGGATTATTTCTGATTTAAAAAAAAACCATTGCTGACTTGGTGTGCGTTCAATCCATTTCTAGAACACTTTAGAGTGTCTTTCTTACTTTTACTCTCAGCTTCTCACAGCAATAAGATGAATAGTAAAGTGGTGCTTTATGTTCTGCAAACTCATTAATTCCTATGTAAAAACATACTGGAGTTTTTGAAATAAACAGAATGAAAGAGTCCTATTCAATATAACAGGATAATAAAAGAATATTCCAGTAATGAAAGAGACAGCTTACTGTCTACAACTAGTTTCTACACCACAATATACATATATTTTACCATATAAGAAAATTAATGAGAGGGAGAGAGTGTTAAAGAGGAAAAATAACTTGGTTGACAAAAAGCTGTAGTACTGCTGTCCTCTACTGTTTAAATAATTCCCAGAGAGCTTTATGTTAAAACGATATTCATTCATGAGAGATCTTTTAAATTGCTAGATAAGATGTACTTAGAGATTTGGAGATCTTGAAAGCTTAAAATTACTTTTGTGCACCTTTGGCTAGTCTACTAGGTATTGCATTAATATATCTTGATAACATACTACCTTGCATACCTTATGAAAACTATTCTAGAAATGTAGCAATTTTAGTGGGTTAACTTAAGTTGCATCCACTCTATTCCTCCACAACTTTAAAAGTTCTGTGCATGTGTGTTTCCTTTTCATAATCAAACAGGAAAATATGAGCAAAGCCCAGTTAAAATAAATCATTAACCTCAGTATTTCTATAGATTAATACTTTGTTCTGTGATTGATTAAATTGTGACTCTTAATACAATATAGGAGGTGGTAGGTAGTTGCACTAAATCTATTTATTTTATGAAATAATTCTGTTTATTCTTATCTGCGTAATGGCTAAATAAACACAGTGACACAGTGAAAGCAAGAGAACATTCATTATCAACTTCTCCTTTCCGGTTACCTTGGAACTTCAAGTGACTGGAGAAAATTACCATTGCCAGTTCAGCTCAGCTCAGTTCTACAGCTGAACAACACTTAGGATACCATCCCAGACACCAATTTCTCTTCCGAACTAGAGTTTTACTTGAAGACTTGCGCCAAGATGTATGGGGGTAACTACGTGAGTGCAAATATCTATATTTCTCTAATTGTTCTTTATTCCCTTGTTTCAAGAATTAAACGACTGAAGTTGTCTGGTAGAAAGATAAGACAGATTGAAATTCATTCACCATGAGTTGCTAAAAATTAAGAGTCTGTCCCTGGAACAAGTTTTTTTTAAAAAAGTAAAAATATTTGTGATCTAACTTAATAGTGCCATTTGGAGACATTCTAGATATTGAGTTTAAAAAAAAACAACAAAGCAAGGCTTGACAAGATCCTAAATCCAATTGCTAATTGCTACAGTAGATTCACAACAAAGTACATATTGGTGACCACCTGATGAAAAAGAAATTCATAAAAGTTAAATTATGATAAATAAAATTAGCTGACTTGGAGAATAAATTGTTTAATCTGTGAGTGCAAGGGCAAGTCTGCCACTTTAAGAGTTAATTACTAAAACTACCAGTAATATATGTCTCCTTTCAAGACACTTTTAGTATATGTGTTACAAATTGCTTTGAAAAATCAATAGGAGAATTTCCAAGGTACAAATGATTTCTTTCTAACAGTACATCTAAAGGAAAATATCTGCACTAATTATGTGACTTGCACTGGCAATCAATTTCATCAAAGAAAAGTATGCTGATCCCACTTATTTTTCTAGCACTGTGTTAGTCACTTTCATTTCTCTTCAGTTTCTTTCATATCTGATTAACTATGTTCAATAATTTTTGAATAATTCATGTGTTTGCTTACAAAGTTAGTGCTACTTAGATTTACTGCTACTTTTTAAAGCTGGAAGATTATTTCACCATCCAGAAAGTCATTCCTTATTGGTTTGGGTTTCTGGAGGGCAGGGTCTCCTTAATATTTCCCTTTACTGTGTTTTTCCAAGTTCTATAAGCTTGGATTTTCCCTAAAGCCTATTGATATCTCCTCATTTGTTTAGGAAGTGCCATTTTGGCTCCATAAAGGCACACCATGACCATTTCTGCACTAGACCCTCCCTAAACTGCAAACTCCAGGATTCCATAGGATGTTGAAAGTGGAATAATAGCACTATAACAGTCTAGTGCGGAAATGGCCCAAGAGGAGTTCCCTATTAGTTTAAAGTGTCTCAAAGACGAACCAAGCAAAATATTTTAGACAAAACCACCTGAGGATTTTGAACCAGTATGACCATGCTGGGAACAAGAAGAGATTCTTTTCTGATCCTACAGATGGGAACTACGGAGAATCTGAACATAAGCAAAGCCACCCATCAGTGGTATTTTACTGGAAGATATGTCCAATTCACTAAAAGTTGTTTTTTTTTTTCTGATGGTAGCCATCTCTCTAAAAAGACAACACTTGTCAATTTCATAACAAGAAGCTGGCAAAAAAATACTGTGAAATAAAATTCACTGAGTCTACTATCATATACTGAGTTTGAGCTCAAGCATTAATGGTGCTTATAGTTGTCAAGTGCTAGGGCATGCAGAACATAGATCATGTGAAATTGCTGCTTGGATAAGCAGCAATCAATGGACTAAATCCAACTTCAGTGCTACCTAGTGTTACCCTAAGAGGTGGGGGACATTGGAGTTCACCCACAATGTCCCCCACCTCTTATTATATAAGTATTTAATATAATTATATAAATATTAGAATTTGGGCGAATTACAGTTCAAATGAGGCCTGCGGGGTAGGGGAGGTAACAGCAGGATCTTTTCACCTATGTATACCAGTACTAACTGTAGAGAGGACTCTAGATTAATGTTAACCAACGTATTTTGTTTGATTTGGCAAACATACCAGAAATCAAACACTCCTAAGAACCGTACAAGGTTATCAAAAAGTGAGTTAGGAAAGATTGAATAGGGAGAGATTGGGTGGAAAGGATGGTAGTTACCAGTCCTGAAGAAGCGATCACAGTGGAGGGCTCAGACAGCATCTGAGGATAGCACAGAGGAATGGCAGTCTGGGGCACTATGTAGTACGTACTATAGACGACATACTACAAATGGCTGGGGTCAAAGCTGGGGTTTTTATACCTGATTTCACACCCTGAAAGAATGCATTGACAAAGCCATAATGGCTTTCTCATGTGATTGACAAAGGGGTCTGGAATGGGCTGGTTGCTTAACTCTGGGGTGACAAAACATTGATGGTACTCATGATGATCTCTTAATGTTCAGTCAAACAGGGTGTATAGGGAAGATCTCCATGGGTTAAGACTGAAGGATGGTCTGATTGCTCACCGGTCTTGACAGTTTGTCTTCCGTTGTATTCAGCAATGCAAAGAGCCTGAAGTGGTAAATAGATTAGCACAAACCCATCAGTGTCAGGTTTTCCCACCTAATCTTCTCTGGACTTATGACTCTGAACACATCTCAGGTCAGTTTGACCCTAAAACATATCCTCTGGTCAGTGTGACTTTGATAATGTTCTCCAGTTATTAATATGTTCAATTTATGAAAATCATGTATCTTGTAGGAGGGGTGGAAGGGTATGGTAACACTAGGGTAAAAGTATTTTCAACCAATCAGACATTAACAAGTCACATTCATTTCAGTGGGGTCTACTTTGACCACAACTATGTTGATCTAGTCCAGTGGAAGAAACATTTGCCTCTGAGAAGGTTATCACCACTTGAATAGGTCATGCGAGTTCTCAAAGTTTGCTTAAACCAGGGAGCTACATAACTTAATACAATTTAGACAATTGTTGGTAAGTTGATTTTTCTCTGAGTAAACTACTGGAAGATGTGAAGTTTGCCAATTCACTGCTCTTCACTGAAGCTGCCAGGGGGGTGGGGGTGTTGAGTTTCTAAAACAGAACTTTGACCTGTTCAGTTCTGCCTCAGGGCTGGAAAAATGACTTTGGACCAATGGCCATGGTAGCTGGGCTGATTCTGCCAGTTGTTGTGTAAAAAGTAGCTTCTCTTACTTCAACTGCCTCCATATCTCTAGAAAGCCTTTGTTTTATGAATCACACTTGCACTAGAAGACCAATGCACTTTGCTGCTCCTTGAAAAGTTGCTCCATCAGTGGTTCTGCCTGCCTCTTCACAGTCTGAAATGCCTGTTACTAGATTACATTCTTCCTCTACCAGGCATTCGGTAATGAGTCCAAATGGAGTGATAGGGAAGAGGACAAGATGTTCCTTCATGGTATTTTTTTTAAATTCATTAATTCACTCACATGCTCATTTATTAATTTATCAGATCTCAAAGCACAGTACACCAAATAAAATCCCCTTCAAAGAAACTATGGCCATTTCCACATGAGAGGGGAGGAGCAGTTCACTGTGTGTCAAGAGTGGTGTTTTTATACTCCTATTTAGAAACTGAATTCAGAAATTCAGAAACTGTGCTGTCTGCACCCCGCCATTTACATCGTACTACTGTGGAGAACAGCAGTTGCTGCATCCACAACGACAAGTCCCTGGCCACTCCCATTCCCCTCCCTCACCCCGCCCCAACTTCACTGATTGGTCTGTTTTTTAAAAAACACACACACATTTTTAACACATTTCTATGTTGCTACGTTTGTGCATAGGAATGTATGTTCATTGATACATGGAAAAAAACACATTTTAACAGTCCATTACCAGATCCACTCTCCTCCTGCTATCTGTTTAACACATGAAGGCAATAATGATGGCGGTCTGTCCTTTGATGGGCGGAGAGAGATAGGGACAGAAATGACGGAAGGGACAGCCTGGGAACATCCACAGTTGGCCACTTCTGCAATGTGAATAGATGCTATGCTTCTGCATGTAGGAGAAAACTGAAGCAGAACCAGTTTGGGAGATTTACATTGGAGTTTTTCCAGTTTTCACATTCAGCAGTTTTGCATCGCAGTGAACCGCAGTGAACTATTCTAGGAGCTGAAAATGTGCAGAACCACAAGGAAAAGTACAAAGCTAAAATGGTTCAACATGCAGATGGTAGGGTAAAAATTCGACTCTGCTACAATGTATCAACCTCATGTGGAAATGGCCTAAAACAATTCACACTTAAAGACAACCGAAAACACTTTAAATTTATTTAACTACTAATCTGCTCTGCCCCCAGCAAATGAGTAGATGAAAAAACAAATCACGATCTCATTAGGTTTCAAGTATGTTTCACCTTACTTTACACAGTTTTTATGTATCACTGTGTTACATTGATGAAATATTTGTTTCCCACTGTTGATGGTCAACCAATAACTGAATGTTTCTAATTACTGAATGTTAATGGACTTACACAGTATAACAAGGAACAACAAATGTATGTAATTTTATATACGGCGGCTAGAGTGTTCTCACACCCCCTCTTGCCTGCCAGCTCCTCCTATGTCAGCAGTGTTCTGGAGCGCTCACATATGACTTTCACTCTGGCAGAAGTGACATCTCGTTGGAGGCCACAGCTTCCGGTGCGCAGACCACAGTGGCCTGGCTACAGATGGAGGAGCCAATCGCCTCCATGGGGAGGTGATTTTCCTTCCCCCTTCTTTTTTTCCTCTCCCACTCTTCCTAAATTTATTTATTTATATATATATATGTATGTATGTATGTATGTATGTATGTTGTTCCTTGTTATAAAATTTTATACACACACACACCGACAGTGGCGGGGAGAGAGAGAATGGCTTGCAGCCTCTGAAGAAGACCAATTAATTTATAAACAGGCCAAAACCATTGAGCTTTTTAAACAATAAACTTGGACCATCTATAAGCACGTGGAGTTTAGTCTCCTTTTTTTCTGCTGATTTATTACACATGCTTTCCAGTACTTATTCCTGCTCTTGGTTAGTAAGGATGCCAGCAAAGCATCTTGGGCCAGCTATTTATGAGAAACTGTAGAGAGAAGCAGGAATACCCCCACATCAAACAAAGTAACTTGAGTAATATGAAAGTCATTCATGCCTCCTCCTGATTTAGGGAGATTTCCCTCTGTGTGTGCACGGGTGCGTTGGAGGGTGCGTTCATGCATCTGTGCACATGCACACATCTGTGCACATGCACACATGTGCACACACACATACAAACAAAATGTAGGCCATTTCTGCACTACACTTTTATAGTCCTATTATTCCACTTCCAACACCCTATAGAATCCTGGGGTTTGGAGTTTAGGGAGGGGCCTTTAGAATTCTCAGCCAGAGAGCTCTTTGGCCTCAGTAAACTACAAACCCCAGAATTCCACAAGATGTTGAAAGCGGAATAATGCACTACAACAGTGTAGTGCGGAAATGGCCGTAGTTTCCTACAAAACCAAAGACTTTGTGAATATCCCCCAGTTTTCAGGAGTGTCTTGAAAGTATGGAGATGCAGGGAGCAGCAGTGGGAGGAGAGGCAAATATATCCTGTTCCTTCCACAAATGGACTTCTGTATCTTCAGCCCTGAGTGCAGCCAGATACCTGGCTCCTCCAGATGGGAGAAATGTATCAGGAGGTTGTGTTATTTCTGTTGTTCTTAGGCTTTAAAAAAATATCTAAACATTGGCTAGCATCCTGTTCAGTATTTCAAAGGCTATTTCCGCATGAGACTGTTATAATGCTATTATTCCACTTTCAACATCTATTGGAATCCTGGGGTTTGCCAAAGGCCCTCCGTTGCAGTTTAGAGATGAGCATTTAGAATTCTCAGCCAGAGAACCAGACAGCCTCTCCCTAAACTGCAAACTCCAGGATTCCATAGGATGTTGAAAGTGGAATAATAGTGCTGTAACAGTCTCGTGCAGAGATGGCCCAAGTCTTGCTTACAATATCATAACTTTGGGGGTTCACAATTCTGGTCGCTAATAACCAAATATGACCCCAAAAACCCACGTCTTAAGCCAGGCTGTGCCCCAAACAAAAGCCTTTTGTACTCGCTGTAGATTGGGATACTGGGAAATGACAACCACTGTGCTCTCCCAGTTACAGGGCACACTGAGACAAGCACCTGTGGCAGGAAACTGAGGCTAGTGGGAGAAACTGGCGGAAGTAGCTACAACAACAGAGCTATATCCAATGATATAGGATCCCAGTTAATGGTCCTTTTCTCCTGGACTATCTCTTGGCATTTCCTAGCAGCAGCTGCAATATTTTATTCCCACATGAGAAATGTTGGTATCTCTTTAATTCTGAGACATATCAGAACAATATGTTCCCATCCCTTTTCTTGTTCTTCTTTTTTTAATTGAGTTATAGTGCTGTATCACACCAGTACTTTTTCACTGTAACCTGAACACTAAAAAATAAAACAGAAAGGAGAAAATGTATCCCTAAACCATAGAACCAAGAGCCCCCAAAAGAATGGAACAGGTAGATGTGGTGAAAACAAGAATCAACAAGAGCTGACAAAACTCAAGGAGCTATCCTGGAAGAGCCCACATTGTAAGAAGCAGGGGCAAACTGGGCAAATACACCAGTAAGCTGATGGAAGTTGAGCTATTTGTTGCTGTAGTTCTCAGTTTAAAAAAAAAATCAAAAGAACAACATGTTTGTTGTTGTGGATTATTTTCCAGCAATTCCCACCATCAACTGCAACTTTATTAGCTTTTCTTAAGCCCTGACACCTCTCAGAAAAAAAAAATTCCCAGAGGACACCTCAGGGGCACATATGCAACCATAGCTGTGGTTCTTCTCAGTTTTCAGTTGCATTTCCACTTTCCTCACCTGCTCCTTCCATTTCAGGATAAATGGTGGGGAAGGTAAAGGTAAGTGGATTCTTCTTTAATCCTCCTTTCTCTCTTTCTCCCTTCCTTTTGCAAAAATTCAGTCATAGCACCTTACTGCATCAGCACATTAAAGACTATAAGAAAAATGTTTAAAAAAAATAAAAAAATCAGATAGAAGAAAAATTGTCCTTCATATCATAATAGGACCACATCCCAACTTCAGAAAACCATGCCCCAAGTTTTATTTTAAACATTCAGAAGATCCTTAGTGTAGATCCAAGAAATCCTTATATCTGGCAACAAAGAATGGGCAAAAAAAGAATGGAAAACAGAGCACTGACACAGAACAAATAAAGGGAGAGGTGAATGCCAACAGCTATATTATAAGTGCTCACACTTCTTCAGATTGATCTGAAGAGCTCAGATACATATTAGAGAAACAACTTGTCCTTGGTTATGGTTTTTTGGTTAGCAATAAGGCTGCATCACCATGTGCCTTTTTGCAAAAGGAGATCCAATTCACAAGCAGGGTACTGAATGACTTACTTTAACGCATGCATTCAGAGCTGGAAAGCATTCAGTCTAGGAAAAATTTAACACCCCCTGTTTGTTATCAAAAGAATGACTTACTAAACAAATATTAGAAAGCTGTTCACAGTTCATATTGCTTGAGCAGTCACAAGACTTTATCTGAACTTTCCGCGCCATATTATTATAAGGAGAGAAAACAGCCTACCTGCATTTAATTTCCAGCTGACTCACCTTCAGGGTCCAATGGCATTAGCATGGGAATTAACCACATCACCTACTGTGTGCACAAGGTGTTTCTTTACAGATTTCATCTGAATTTGTTAGTGTATGAGCTGGGCAAGGATGAAGATCTGACTCAATATTTTTACAACTCTGTTAATCACGAAATTTCTGATCAGTGACAAATCTTCTCTGAAACTGATCATGTATTTGAGGGTGCACATTTCACAGCTTTATAGTTAGGACCAAACCTTCTATGTTTTTTTTTCCACTGCTGGGACTGGGACACCACCTCTGCACCAGGCTAGGAAGGACCCCAGCGGCGGGGGCGGCAGCAGGTGGGGGGGCAGTAGCAGGTGGAAGGAATGCCGCTGCCACCACTGCCACTTCCACATCAGACTAGGAAGGACCCCAGTAGGGGCAGGTGGGCGGCAGTGGGCCAGGCCCAGCCAGGAAGATGAGGGGGATTGCTTTTTTGCGCCCCCTTGGCATTGCCACCCAGGGCACACATCTCAGTTTCCCTACCCTAGGAGAGGCTTCAGCAGTTTATTTTTGCTTGACTTTTACTGAGAAGGGCAAGATTACACCCTGATTCCCCCACCACCACCACTGAGTGCAGACTATTTTTCCACTTTGAACTCAGGCTGCAGCAACTGTAGTAAGCTGAAGATAAAGGGTACTGTATATTGTGAAAGGGCCCTGGGAGTTTCAGTGATAAAGAAACAATGGTGACAGAACTTTCAGTCACCAAAAGGAGAAGGGGATTATTTCTTCTGGGCACCAATATCCATCTTAACTAACAGAAAAGATAGTCAAGAGTCTGCTACCCTGTGAACTGGAGGTCCCAGGAGGGACACCAAAATGTGCTCAACTAAAGGTGAGGAAAATTAGCTCGGAGCACTGCTTAGCGTTACGAGAGGCAGGGTAACGTAGCGAGATCTTGAACCCTACATCTACGGGGTCGGGTCGAGTCAAGGAGAACACAGAAGTTGAAATAATAACTGATGTTTATTAAGTACAAGCAAAACAGTGTATGCGACACACTCATACAAGATAACTAAAAAAAATAAAGGTGGGAGTGGTATAGAGGGATTGCTGGTTTGGGTGATACTTCACCTGTCCTGAAGCCCAGAAAAATAGAGAGCGAGGCTGGGGTGTGATGTAACTCAACACGTGGAGCTGAGGGGAGGCTTGCCAAGCAAAGCAGCAGCAAGGCGGGATGAAACTCAGGAGCGATCTGAGGAAGGTCTCGGAATCAAGGGTTTTTATAAAGAGAATTGTGACTGCAGGCTATGCCGTACTTGGGGGAAAACAATAGATTTGGAGTCGGAGACAAAGCCTCCGAAAGGTCAGAATCTGAATGATTGAGTTATCATAGTGGTTCTCAATAAGTAGCCAGTATGCAGACGCAGAGTACTTGGGTATTGTATAGGTTACCCATCAAGCTGCCATCGCGGGGCAGAGGCTCTTTTGTAAGTGGCGTGCATACCTAATTAGAATACTTGCCTAGAGGTCTCCTAAAGCAGTGAGTCAGCTATTTCTGGCCTGCCTGTATTGTAGTTCGAATATTACGGCTATTAACGGCTGAGCTTGTTTATGTGCTTGTCCGGTGGCCTCGCAAGCACGTGGAGAGGAATAGAGAAGTGAAGCCGAATTGTGATATCAAGGGATATCTTTTAATATCCCCAAAGCTCAGACTAGCCAGGGCAGTAACAAGTCCTTCTCCGAAAGTTTCAGGCTCCTCACTGTAGAGGTATTACATGAAGAAGTATCCACAAATATTCTTCAGTAATACTGTTTTAAGAAAACTATTGCCTTAATAACACCATGAAATGCAACTGTCTTTTTTACATAAACAACAATGTAACATATTATAAGCATGAAATCAACATCAGTACACTTGTCATTATCATTTTTGGATGCAATTTTAAATTTCACCTTCTGTCACATTGGCTCTGAAGCAATTGAAATTCTATAATTTTGAGGTGATTAAAATAGTACATTTTTACTAATCTCAAATGATATCGTCTTCATGGTTGCTGTCTCAAAATCTTTGTGTCACAAACTCCTAAGAAATAACTATGGAGACTTATACAATACAGAGAGAAACCTCTTTTCTCTGTGCTACTATGTGAGAGCTGGGAAACTACTCATCTGGTTGAATTCCAGTTGCAATCAGCCACAGCTAGTGTGGCCAACAGTGAGCTATGATGGAAATAATAGTTCAGCAAAGTTTCCCTAATCCTGAACTGTAGAATGGAGTTGTAAGTATCATTTGAGATGTCATACATTTCTGAAAATGTATGGATTCTTCACAGATCTTCATCAGCCAGGTACAGATATAATGCTTGCAATCCTTTAGCCATGGTTAAGAGACAGAGACAGTTATAATACTCTCTTGCCTTCCCTTCTGTGGTTTGAAGTAACAGTGGTTCCACGTTTTGTCTGCATTGGTGTTTTATCACTAAAACTTCAAGCTTTAATTAGGTTTTAGACACCAGCTACAAGACTTGGTTTCAAAGTCTAGTTAACATTGGCATAGACATTTTGCTGTACCACAAGTCATGGTAAGCAAGCAATGGAAAAGGAAAGGTGAACAAGCAAGGGAAAAGGTGAGCAGTAAGTGTGTGTGAACTTACACGTGGGGCCCTTTCACACTGTACAATTATAGCACTACATTCCCCTTCACCTGCCATAACTTCATCCTATGGAATCCTGGTGTCTGCAATTTGGTGATGCACTAGAGCTCTCTGATTAAGAATTCTTAATATTCTTCCCTAAACTGCAAATCCCAAGATTCCATGGGGTGTTTCAATGGCAGTTAAAGTGGAATCATGGTGTTATAATTGCATAGTGTGAAAGGGCCCCTAGTCTTTTACCAGTGAGTAAGAGATTCCTGAGAGCCAGCATGGTATAATTGTTTGATCATTGGGCTGTGACCCTGGAGACCAGGGTTTGATTCCCCACTCAGCCACAGAAACCTACTAGGTGACCTTGGGCATATCACAAATTCCCAGAAACCCTATGACAGGTTTGCCATAGGGCCACCATAAATCTACAACACCTTAAAGACAAATAAAAACAACAAGAAGAGATTATTCTTGGTTTTCCTGTACAGGAAGTGCTTGGCCTTCTTTCTAGGATGGCCTTCATTTCTGCTCTAGAAATTAGGCCAAGCATGAAACCAACCCAATTCTATTCTGCTTTTCTGCTGTGAAACAATCAGCTTGTGACTCTCTCCCTTCCACACACACAAGCACACATTTCATTATTCTTTTGTGCAGAAACCCACTGGCAAAAGTGCAAGAAGCTGACGTGTACAATATTGATTTCATTTAAGGAAAGTTCAGACTTTCCAGTAGCTGTCTTTGAGTTACTACATATGAAGGAGGTTGATTACTGGCAATTTTTCTATTTCTTCACCTTTCATTGATTCTGTTTAGGGTAGCTTTGTACCTGATTATCTGCAGAATTTTCTGATCTGTCTCCCAGCAGTTGCAAGCACATGTTATCTATTTTGAGGAGGAACCCTAGCAACTCTGCAGGTTCTTATTCACTTTGATTTATGATGTGTTCTTCCATCCTGTAAAATATTTCAGACTAATCTGTACAAGGAGTTATTGTGATGTGATAGCAGTATCAAAGCTGTTGGAATCCAATGATGACACCAGTATAATGCCCTTTCTAATAATTCACTCTCATTGATGGGGAGTTGCAACTTGAATATTTTGAAGCCTGGCACAGTAATTCATTTACCAGAGCTAATGGAAATCCTTATTTCTCTAAAAATTTCATTTTTAAAAAAATTATTTTGCTATATTTTGGCACCTATACTTGGAAGAAGACTTTCCATTTAAAACAGATTATGCACTAGGAAACTGTCAAGGGGAAAAACATTTTATGTTGTTAAGTTAGCTCTTTTTTTCAACCTAAAGATGAAACAAAAACAGACTGTCAATCTTACACTACTGTGTTTCTTGTTTCTTCCCTTTCAAATAAGTACACACATAATTTGTATACACAGGAAAAGTAAATTACCCTTAGCTCAAAATTTTGAAAGCCACTTGGTTTCCAGGATTAATTGCATGATAAACATTGCTTACTTGGAGCCCTTTCATGCTACACAATTATAGCACCATGATTCTACTTGAATTGTCATGGCAACATGCTATGAAATCCTGGTATTTGCACAGGTATTTAGAATCCTCACCCTGAAGCTTCAAGTGCCTCACCACACTTTCTGTAAGCCTTCAAGTTACTTCCGAGGTATGGTGACCCTAAGGTGAACTTGCCATGATGTGTTCTTGGCAGATTTGTTCAGGAGCGGGAGTGCCATTGCCATCCTCTGAGGCTGGGGGCATGTGATTTGCTGAAAGTCACCGAGTGGTTTTTCATGGCTGAACAGAGATTTGACCCTTAGTATCCCAGAGTCGTAATCTAGCACTCAAATCACTACACTACACTGGCTCTCAGTCTTCACCAACCTACAAACTCCAGAATTCCACAGAATGCAGCTGTGGCAGGTAAAGTAGAATCGTAGCACTATCCTCATGCAGTTTGAAAGGACCCCAGTTGGGTATCTCAGAGCAAAACTAGACATTATGGGACTGCTAATAATATCTGATCTAGGGGAATGAAATTTGAGTAATGACATCCACTGCAGAAGCTTCCAGCTCATCAAGGTGGGATATAAATTAATTTTTTTAAAAAAAGTGAGTAGACTAGGGAAAAGTTTGAGAAATTCTCTTGCATAAGGATCTAAGCCCTCTTGTTTACAGGGCTTACAACTAAACTCTCAGATCTTAAGATATTTTTCATCAATTTAATCAGTGCATGAAGCAGGCTTTCACTGAATCAGGCTATCTAGCCCAGTATTTTATATTCTACTTCACAGTAGCTTCTAAAGGTTTACACCTAAGGTCTTTCCCTCTGCTGCAATCTCTACTGATTTCTGATTGACTTCATGTTTAATAGAAGGCTACTCCTGGTGAAATATGGTGAAATTGCCCTCAAACCCTTGGGAAAAATTGAAAAAGTTTTAAAAAATGATGGCAGAGTAGTTGGTTTCTAAAGCCCTCCAAGGTGCTATGGTAGTCCCCCCAACCTCTGGCAGTCATCCATCTCTGCTTTAGTTGAAGACCCTGGCAAAAAATGAAGAGGCTAGCAATCCAACCCAAGACCTTCCAACACAAAGCATGTAGTCTGCCCCTGGACTCTATTGCTTGTCCAACTGGTAATTGTCTCCAAGTAGCCAGAGGTGTTTGCCTGATTGATGTTGCGTGGATTCAATATAGGACACATGTTTTCAGTGCAAAGAATGTGTGTTCAAACCACATCAAATCCACTTAGCATGTTACATTTACCCATGTGCTCAGAAGAAAAACACTATTAGGTTATCCGCTGCAAGGGTGGGCAACAGTGGTCCTCCAGAGAAGTTAGTGAACTACAATATCTGATCACAGAAGTTAGTGAGCTACAACAACGAAAACCTTGTTGGCTGAGCTAATGGAAGCAGGAACCCAGTAACACTTGGAGGATCACAGGTTCTCTGCCCCTTCTCTATTGCTTCAGACATTCCATAAAGATTACTCAGCTTATGAAAAAGCCTAACGATGCCCCTTTTCTCTCAACAGTTTCAGGGAACAATCTTCCCAGCTCCCAGTTTTGACCCTGTCATGGATGCTCAGATGTTAGGAGGAGCTCTACAAGGTATGGGTATGTGTGTAGTCATTGTGTGCCTTCATGTTGTTTCTGACTTATGGTGACCCTAAGGCAGGGGTGTCAAACTCAATTTCATCTTGGGCTGCATCAGTATTATGGTTGCCCTCAAAGGGCTAGTTGCATCTGCAAGACTATATCACAGAGTTTTCTTGGCAAGATTTGTTCAGAGAGCATTTGCCATGGCGTTCCTCTGAGGCTGAGAGAGTGTGACTTGCTCAAGGTCACCCAGTGTGTTTTTATGTCTGAAAGAGGATTTGGACTCTGATCTTCTGAAATCCTAGGACATGAATTTATAGGTAAACAGGTAAATAAGTAAACCCACATTTTCTTTTGAGGAAGGGTTGTAAATTGGAAGACAAATGGAAGGGATCCCCAAGGGCCATCTAGTCTAACCCCCTCCCATGCAGGAATATATAGTTAATTACAACACTCCTAAAAGATGACCATCCAATCTCTGCTTAAAGACGTCCAAAGATGGAGAGTCCAACCACCCTTCGAGGCACTTCACAGTTTTCACTGGTGCCACATCTGGGCACCCCTGGCAACTGCCCTTGATTAGTAGGGGACAGGGAACACTGAGGCCTCAGTTCAAATGCAAGCAATGGATTTGCCTCACCCACAGAGGGTTGGATTGGATGACTCTTGGGAGTCATTTTGGAAATGCTGACTGGGACATGGAGATGCTTTGCCTGACGGCGTGCTTGCCACCTGAGGAAGAGAAGGATGATCCCAGCTCCTCCTCCTCCTCCTCCTCCTCCTCTTCATGTTGGCACTTACCGCAAGCTCAGTCCTGGGCACTGCTTCCTCCTCCCCACCTGCACCCCCCTCCTCCTCCTTGTCTTTTTCACCGCCGTCCTGTGGCAGCAGGCCAAACCGACTCCAGCCACACCATTTCCAAGGCAGTTCCTGACACTCCAGCCACTGTTGCCTCAGGCCATGCCATTGAGGTGGCGACGCTGACAGAGCCCCCTGCCGACTAGGCCAGAGGAGGAAGAGGGAAAGGTGGTAGCGTCATGGGCTGCAGTTCTGGAGCCGTGGGAGAGGCCGCAGCACAGCAGCACTGCTCTGGCAGAAGTGAAATGGGGAGAAAAGGCAAGAGAAACAGAGGAGTCAGGCCGGGGGGGGGGGAGGGTCGCTGCCACATTTTCCTCTGTGAATATTACCCCCCTTGTCTGAGTGTGGACAGTAAACGCGACAGGGTGGCTTTGCTCAGCCAGTCCAGCTTTTTTCTTTTTTCTTAATGCCACTATGCAGGAGAGGTGTAAGGCCACATGAAATGGTCTGGCAGGCCAGATTCAGCCCACAGGCCTTATGTTTGACACATGTGCCCTAAGGCAACCCTTCCATGGGGTTTTCTTGGCAAGATTTGTTCAGGGGAGGTTGCCTTTGCCTTCCTTGGAGGTTCAGAGTGTGACTTGCCCAAGATCACCCAGTGGGTTACCATGTCCAAGCAAGGGTTCAAACCCTAGTCTCCAGAATCATAGTATTAACTGAAATTTGATTGTTGGCATTTCTTCTGAGATGTTCTTGGAGGAAAAGGACCTAGCACCAAATGCATGGCTAAATAAGAGATGTTACACTGTTGCTCTGGCTTGTAAATAAAAAAAAGAAAGCATTAAACCAATAATGCTTTATAGACAAAAGAATTCCAGCAGTATCATTTGTGGGAGTTATAATGTATAGAAATATAATGTACAGAACAGGTACAGAATCCAGTAATGACTTCTGTAGGGGGAAAAAAATTCTTCAGCACCCATTTTCAAAGAAAACAAGAACCTTAATTACACACCCTGAAAATAGACACGTTATTTATTTATTTATTTATTTATTTATTTATTTACATATATAGCTAATATTTACCAAGACTAGATCAAATCTAGACAAAAAATCACACCAAGACTGCCATCGAAAGATGTACTATATTTTTCCCTGTGGTTCTGAAGGGGTTAAATTGTAGAAACTGCTTGCTTAAGTAGAAAAATAGAGAAAAATAAGTCAGGCAGGTGCATCTCTTATCTTAGCAAGGGCTTAGGTATGCAGCTTAGCAATGCATGGAATATAGGGAGTTTGGGAGTCGATGCGACCCAGGGAGAAAACTCCCTGGTACAGAGATACTTCATTTTTGAAACTGTAATAACTGCCAGCGAGCCTGGCCACCCTGATCAATATCCATATATAGATTCATGGGACACGGTGGTCACTCAAAACCCCCCTTGGTTGCGGAAATGTCAGGAGCAAATTAGTAGGGCTATGGTAGTAATGCAGGATCGGACCAGGCGAAAGTTTGGAAAAGGACAGATATTGGCGGAATCGGTTCTGGAGGAACCCAGCGCTCCCCCTCCCCCATATGTGCCACCGCAGCCAGCTCCGCTGCCACCAGCCTTACCCCCACCGCAGCCAGCTTCACTGCCGCCAGCCCTACCCTTGCAACTGGACCTCCCGGAACAGGAGGGAGCCACGGCTGGGGGACTGACGGATCCTAGCCCAGTTGCCCAGGGGATGGTGGGATCTCCCAAAGTGTCTATGATCTCAGAACAGGGATGAAAGAGAAAGCCAAGATTAAAAAGTCCAAGCATCAGAAAGAGATGGATGAATCAGATGATACAGACGGGGAAAGTGGAGACATGGTCGTACCATTGCGACAAGTTACTCAACTGGTGGCAGGTCCCAATGAAGAAGGAGAGTACCGGCGAGTACAGAGTTACCAGTACACCCCTTTCACCTCTTCAGATTTACTGAACTGGAAGACCAACTATGGGTCATATACTGAGAAGCCTCAAGAGATGGTAGAGCTGTGTACCAGCATTATGGCTACTCATTTCCCCACCTGGCAGGATTGCCAACAGTTATTGTTGACTTTATTCACTACCGAAGAGAGGAGGAGAATATTGGAGGAGGTAGAGAAGGTAGCAACGGCAAGAGCAGGGCCAGAAGTGCAAGATGTAAATGCCTGGGTGCGGGAGCGAGTCCCCACTGTGGATCCACAGTGGGAGCCTAATGATAACCAGCAATGGGACAGATTAGCAGAATATCGGGCAATACTGCTGACCGGAATGAGGAGAGGTGTGAAGAAGTCTATCAACATGGCCAAAGTACAGGAAGTGACACAAGGACCTACTGAGGCCCCAGGGGAATATTTGGAAAGGTTGTTAAAAGTCTACCAGCAGTACACCCCCATAGATCCGGATGCTGCCGAGAACCTCCGAACGGTGACTGCGGCGTTTGTGACAGGAAGCTACCCTAATATTCGGAAGAAGTTACAGAAACAAGAAGGGTTTGAAGGAATGAATCTCAGTCAATTGGCGAGCATTGCTCAGAAGGTGTACATAAATAGGGAGCAGGAAGAAAAGAGGGAGCGAGATAGGAGAATGCACAAGAAAGTAGAATTATTGGCCGCAGCACTAACAGCAAAGGAAGGATATCAGAAAGGTGGAAGAGGAAGGGGAAGAGGTGGACTTCCATTGGGACGCAATGAATGTGCCCTCTGCTGTCAGGTGGGGCACTGGAAAAACAAATGCCCTAGACAGAGAGAATTGGTGAATAGAGGAAGAGGAATGGACTGAGGAAGAGGAAGAGGGGCAAATAGAGGAAGAGGAAGAGTAATGAATGGAAGATATGAGCCAGAGGTGGATGAAGGATTCGAGGACTTGATTGGGCTGGCTGGAATGGAACATTACGATTAGGACAGACCGGGCCCCCTTGCTCTCGGCCCCGGGGAGCCTATGGTCACAGCACAAATCGGGGGCTGAGCCATCCCAATGATGGTGGATACGGGCACTGCCCATTCTGTATTAAATTCAGCAGTAGCTCCAAAAACTGAAAATGCCATAAGAATTGTGGGAGCCACCGGAAGAACAGAGCAACACCCTCTTTTGGAAAAAAGAACTGTGGATTTAGGGAGACACCAAGTTACTCATCAGTTTTTGTATTTACCAAACTGCCCTGTACCCTTATTGGGTTGAGATCTGTTGGCTAAGCTGAGAGCGCAGATTTCCATTGAAGAAGATGGGGTGATGGAAGTAAATTTTAGAGGACCAAAAAGCATCTCAGTAACCTACCCAATGGAAGAAGAGTGGCGAAGGTATCAGATCATGGTTTGTCAAGAACAACCCACTACATTTGGACCCCCAGGAGTATGGGCTGAAGATAATCCGCCTGGGCTAGCCCGATTTGTGGCCCCCATAGTAGTGGAATTGAAGCCAAATGCTGTTCCCATTCGTGTAAAGCAGTACGACTTGCCCAGAGAAGCCCTGGAAGGGATTCAGAAACATTTGGATCAGCTGAGGAAATACAATATAATTCGGGAATGCCGCTCTCCATGGAACACCCCGTTACTCCCTGTGTTGAAACCTGGAACGAAGGAATATCCCCAGTTCAAGACTTAAGGATAGTGAATGAGGCTACAGTGACCCTACACCCGGTAGTGCCAAACCCATATGTTTTAATGGGACTAGTTCCATCCACAGCTACTCACTTTACGGTGTTGGATCTTAAGGATGCCTTCTTCTGTATCCGGGTGGCCCCACAAAGTCAAGAAATATTTGCTTTCCAAATGGAATATATTGTTACGGGCCAGAAAACCCAGTTTACTTGGTGTCACTTGCCTCAGGGCTGGAAGAATTTGCCTACAATTTTTGGGACATCCCTAAGTCAAGACTTGGGAAGATTCAGATCTAAGCCCAAGAAACGAGTTTTGCTGCAATATGTAGATGACCTGCTGTTGGCAGCTACCAGTGAGGAAGAGTGTAAAGAGGCTACAGTGGAGTTGCTCCAGCTTTTGTGGGAAGCAGGCTACAAAGTATCTAGAAAAAAGGCCCAGTTGTGCCAGACAGAAGTGCGGTATCTGGGATTACAAGTGACTCAAGGAAAGCAAGCACTAGGCCAAGAAAGGAGGGAGGCTGTGTGTACTCTACCTGAGCCCCAGAATCGGAAGATGGTGCGAGAATTCTTGGGTGCAGCTGGGTTTTGTAGAATTTGGATTCCTAATTTTGCAGTGATGAGTAAACCCTTATATGAAGCTACCAAAGGCCTGGAGAATTCTGAATTTATGTGGGGAACAGAACAGAAGAGGGCCTGGGAGCAGATAAAGAAGGCATTGATGGAAGCTCCAGCGCTGGGCCTGTCTGATGTGACAAAGACATTCACTCTATACTTTGATGAAAAAGGAGGAAAAGCAGTGGGAGTACTGATGCAGATGTTGGGATCTTGGCATCGCCCTGTGGCGTACCTTTCTAAACAGTTAGATCCTGTTGCCAGAGGATGGCCTGGGTGCCTAAGGGCAATAGCGGCAACCGCCTTGTTGGTAAAAGAAGCAGACAAATTAACCCTAGGCCAGAATCTGACAGTGAAAGTCCCACATTCTGTATTAGCTCTAATGGAGTACAAAGGCCATTATTGGTTCACAAATAGCCGAATGTCCATGTATCAAGGAATGTTATATGAGAATCCTAGAGTAAAGTTGGAAACATGCACCACTTTGAACCCTGCAACGTTGCACCCCGTAGAATCTAAGGTCACACATCATGATTGTCTTCAAACTATGGATGAAGTGTATTCAAGCAGACCAGACTTACAGGACACCCCGTGGCCCCATCCTGATGTTACTTATTATACAGATGGAAGCAGCTTCTTACGAGAAGGAAAGCGAAAGGCCGGATATGCAGTGGTCACAGCGGACAAGACAATAGAGGCTAGAGCGTTACCCGTTGGTACTTCAGCCCAGAAGGCGGAACTCATCGCCCTTATTAGAGCTTTGGAACTAGCTGAGGGACTCATCGTGAATATAGACACAGATTCAAAATATGCCTTTACTACCCTACATGCGCATGGGGCACTGTACAAAGAAAAAGGATTAATCAACTCTTCGGGACAGGAGATCAAGTACGGAAGAGAAATAGAGTATCTGTTAGAAGCTGTATGGGCCCCTCGTAAAGTCGCTGTAACCCACTGTAGAGGACACCAGAAAGGATATGATCCAGTGGTTCGTGGGAACCGAAAGGCAGATGCGGCTGCAAAGGAGGCTGCGGAGAGGGAACCGGAGAGTGAGATGGAAGATTTGCCCCAAGAATTGGTAACGCCACTCTTCCAAGTATCATTGAGTGACTAGACCCCTAGGTACACCCAGCAAGAAAATGAGAGGGCTGAAAAAGACCTGAAGGCTATGTCTGACAAAGACGGCTGGTGGGTCTTGCCAGATGGAAAGCGGTACACACCCCAATCGATGGGATAGTCAGTTGTGCAGAAAGCGCATGAAGCTACACACTTGGGAAAGATGGCATTAGCTCAGCTATTAGAGAAAGATGTGTTCATAGACAGAATGAGCCAGTACACCATGCTAGCATTGTCGCAGTGTCAAACTTGTGCTCGGAATAACCCGCGCCAAGGACCAAGATTGGAAGGGGGAGTACAATAGCAAGGATCTACTCCTTTTGAATCCCTAGTGGTGGATTTTACAGAAATGCCACGGACGGGATAGTACCGGTACATGTTGGTAATGGTATGCACTCACATCGGGTGGGTTGAAGCATATCCTACCAGGATTGAGAAGGCAAAAGAGGTAGTACGAGCCTTGCTTCAGGACATTATACCAAGGTATGGATTGCCCCTCCACATTGGATCTAACAACGGCCCAGCTTTTGTGCATGGAGTAATCAAGAGTCTTGCAGAGACCCTAGGAATCACCTGGAAGCTACATTGTGCATATAGACCCCAAAGCTCTGGGAAGGTGGAGAGAATGAATAGAACACTGAAAACTAAGCTTGCGAAATTGTGCCAGGAAACGAAACTCAAGTGGTTAGATGCACTCCCTATAGCACTTCTGAGGATAAGATGCACCCCCCATCGGACAACTGGGCTAACTCCATTCGAAATGCTATACGGAAGACCCCCGGCCATCCTGAAAGGGCTAAGAGGGGATATTCGGGAGTTGGAAAGTCTGGCCCTCCAAGAAGAGGTGCAGGCATTAGGAAAGGCTCTAGAGAAGGTTAAAGCCCACGCTTTAGAGGTTAGACGAGTTCCGTTCCTCACGAAAGCACATTCCTTTCAACCTGGGAATGAGGTGTGGGTTAAAGACTGGAAAGGAGAGCCCCTATCACCAGGGTGGAGGGGGCCGTATCAGGTGTTGTTAGTTACCCCCACAGCAGTAAAGGTAGCGGGACTGGATACATTATACTAGGATAAAATGAGCATTTACTGATTGGACTGTGATCTCATCACAAGAAAACCCTCTGAAATTGAAATTGTCCCAATGGAAAGAGCGGAGAGAAGGTTCGGACTAGACTCTACTGTGGTCATACCAGGGAATTGACCACTCTACACATAGTCAGACCCGCAACAGGTGAATGAAAAATCTAGGCTAGACCCTACTGCTGCCACACGTCTGGAGGCTGGTACGGTCAGACCTAGCAACTGCAGAAGAAAGAAGATCGGGACTAGGCTTTGCTATAGTCACTCCAGAGGCTGACTATTCTACGCACGGCCAGATCCCCTACGGAGGATGATGATAATGAGCAATGAGTGCTAGTGAACTAGTAATAATATTAGTGTGTATACTCTTTGGAATTTTAGCTCTGGTGTATTTCTTGTATATGTATAGAAGGTACTGGTGTGGGATAAGTAGGTTTGGACCCCTATTTGACTCCAAAGATGAAGTGGGTAATGTTGATAGGAGCGTGGGGCATGATGTGTGGAATAATTGAGGCCAACTGGTTTAAGCAACACGCTGCACATATGTTTCAACAACATGGACCCAATGTCACTCTAATTTATGAACACCCACAGACCGTGGCAGATTTCAGTTTTATGCCCTCCCCCATTAACGAACCAGGAATGGTTGTAGGAGCCCTGCAGTCAGCATTAAAGGGAAATCCCAATATGTTTACCAAAGTTGACAGTAACCTAAACAAAACTCCGTTTAGGCGGCTGCAATTTTATACTTATTCCCCCAGAATGTGTTTTTGTTGTCACCATAGTGGAAGATGGAATTCTAAGTGGAAAGGATATTTACAGCACCCCTCATTTTATGCTAAATTGGGAAATTATTCAGCCTGTAGTAATAGATTTTATTTGTATGGCTCATATAACAATTCCTATCAACCCGAGGCAGATTTAAATGAAACCAGTTTTGGAGATTTGTATCCGGAATATCCTATGTTTACTCCTAATTATACAGAAACTGGCAGTATATGCTCCGGATTGATGGCTCGGGATCCAAATTTATGGTTTTATTTTAACGGATTGGCCACCAATTATCACCTAGGGACTTATCAGTGTGTGGGAATTGGGTATATGGCTATACCTGTTCAAGTTTTCCTACCAGGATGAGCAAAACAGGCTGTTAGAAGAAGAAGGAAGCTGGTGGGACCACCGGGTAGCCAATGTGAAGATCTGGTCATTGTAGGAGGGAAATTGGCTAAGACTGAGGCCAGTAGAGTAGGAGGTGGACTAATAACGGGGGTCCTTACTTTGGGATCCTATCCAGGAATCGTAGCTCAAGAAAATCGTAAAAGTATATTAGGATTGACTTGCAGATTGGAGAAAACTATAAATGCAACTGGGAAGTTGATATGGGCCCTTCAGCAGGAAATTGAAGAGCTCAATCAGTTATTGTTACAACATTGGATGGCCTTGGATTACTTGTTAGCCAGAAAAGGGGGGGTTTGTAGAAACTCCTTTTTTAGGTAGAAAAATAGAGAAAAATAAGTCAGGCAGGTGCGTCTCTTATCTTATCAAGGGCTTAGGTATGCGGCTTAGCAATGCATGGAATATAGGGAGTTTGGGAGTCGATGCGACCCAGGGAGAATACTCCCTGGTACAGAGATACTTCATTTTTGAAACTGTAATACATCATTTCGAAACTTAAACTTTTGTAACCTGTACCCTTTTCACATATGGTAATCATTTCCTGTACCTGTTTTTTTAAAACATATAAATGTATGCTGAAACCTAAAACGGGGCTCTCAGTCTTTTGGAAGTTGATTTCACTGAGATCCCTGCGCAGTAAAATAAACCTTGTTTTCTGATCTGCTGGTCTCAATTCTCTGGCTTGCCACAACAGCTCACTATAAAGTATCATACCATCTCTCAAATATTTTTAAACTCCCCTACAACAAAGCAGTTTCTAGATCCTGCATGAGAGATTTTAAAGGTAAAATTAGAATCACTTTGTTACACATACTAGCTAAACTTGCAATTTTTTTAATATAAAAAAGTCTGCTGCCTCAAACTTCAGAAATGCTTTTATAGTTGAGTCTAAAATGTAAAATGGAGTGCAAAGAAGCTGCTAAGCATTTGCCATCTCTGTGTCCAAGACCTAATAAACTACATATTACTTCCTTCAGCAAAATCCAGCATCTGTCAGCAGAAATGCAAGTGGAGGTGATCTCCACACAGAAGTCTTCCTCTACATCCCAAAAACTTGTTCTGAAGGGCTAGAGTCTCCCCACGTCAAGCTAATTTCTCAGCAGAAATCAGTGTGTTCGCTGCAGAGATAAAGGGAAGATTGCTGCACTGAGACCACAACACCAGTGCAGTGCAGGATTTAGGACTGTTTATATATCTAGGCCTAAAGTGAACTGCAAATGTCACTGAACTGCATAAGACTTCAGGAGGGACGTTCAGAGCTATCTGGGGGGGTCATTGTAGTAATGATGTTATGTAATTGAATGCTTTATGGAGACATCCACCAGAAATTTATCATGGCATAGAAGGAATATCCCAGGCTATCCTACACCTCTGATATCCAGACAAATGGATGACGCTATCTCACTGTGTCAGCACAGAGGTCTCCCTCAATAACAAAGACTTGGCACAAGCTGCAAATCTCCCGTTTAAAGCCTGGTTCTACTGCAGTAAAAGAAATCCCTGTTCTTGCACAGAAATGTTTCTTCCTCACAGAGAGCCCCATAATCTAACTTGGGTTAAGATAGCAGCATTTATAGAGAAACTGCAGGGAGAGATGCACAGTCAAGCTGTGTATGCAAAACTGAAAACAACTACTAGCATTTGAAAAATTATCCAAAATATTTCTTTATATATGACTGAAACATTTTTCAGTATTTCAGCTGCTTGAGTCTAACTCATCAATACACTTTTGCGACTTTGAATGGATCAGATAGGTTGATCAAGTTCATATCATTTTTTTTAAATTTCACATTCCGTACACATATGTGACAACCACTATAGTCATCTTGAACATCATTCATATATACTGCCTATTCTGCACAAGAAAATCTCTTGTTTTGTTTCTAGCAGTTTGTGAAATATGTAAGGTTTTTAATGTAATTCAAATGTTCATTCTAAGTGTGAAGACAGATATTATTACTTTTTTAATCACAGTTTAATTTATGGTGGCTCTGTAGCTGTACAAGAAACATCACGAAAAGCCAAGCCATAGGATGGAATGGTCAACTATTCAAGGTCTGGGGGGAGGGGGCTATGCACATTCCTCACTGGATCTCGGAAGGCTGCCCCCACCTATCCAATATTTTTTATGCTAAGGAAATCCTCTAAAGGGGCCTTGAGAGTAACACTTTCCCCATCCACACCACTGGTGATGTGTATCTTCTTAACAACTAAAGGCATCATAATTACTGCTTTCTAAAGCACTCAACCTTCAGGGAATCCTTTCCATGTTGATTTTTTAGACTAAAATTTCTTCTGTATCAACCATAAACTCCTATCTTATAGAGAGTCCCATATCCCTCTCACTTCATGTGGTTATTGGCCAAAATTTCTGACTCCATCCTTGTCCTATCGGAATGATACACATCCCTGGAATGAAAGATCAGTAGTGGAAGGCAACCGTTCTCTGGCAATACACCTCAGTGGTTTTTTTCCTATAGAGGAACTTTTTACAGACCCAATAAATAGCTGAAAATCCTCCTCATATTCCCTGGAATGCAGGGGGGAAAAATCCCTGAAATAAAATTACCATTCCGGGAATTGGTTTTAACCTCCTTTTGGAAGCCTTCATTAAAACAGAGGCTGCCAAGGCCTGAACCATTATTCACAAGCTAGTGCATAGGAAACAACACATTAAAAAAAAACCCTTCAATTTATTGCACACAGCCTTAGTACACATGTAAATGCAGTTTCAATCACTAATCCAATTGTAAGTAGGCATAAAAAATTGGAGGTCAGTAACATTAAAATAAAGATTTAATCAGTATTTGAAGGATGTAAACACCACAAATAACAGTCAGATATAAATCTTTACATGATGACTAGTGCTTGTTCAGTGAAAACCATTATCACTTCTCTTGATGCGTTCATGTCCATTGCCCTTGAGAGGTACAGCAATGTATCTGATAATACTAACTATTTGTCAGTAGCACAGCAGTGTGTCAAAGGCACATAAGTATTCTAAATTCTGTCAGAGTTTGGAAATGCCAATGGGATATTCATCTCTTAATTTTTTTTCCCTTACAGGAAATGTAATAAAGCATAGCAATCACTGACCATTGCCAATGACAACAGCACTACAAACAAGAAACTGCTCTCTAATCTTAACAATTGTTTTTTTCTTTCTTTTGAAGAGTACAATAAAGATGTGCTGATTGATATTCTAACACAGCGCTGCAATGCACAAAGACTCATGATTGCTGAGGCTTACAGGAATATGTATGGCCGGGTAAGTTATTATAATTTTGCCCTTGTCTGTACTTTTCATTCTCCTTTTCATATACATATACATATACATATTTTAGGTATCATTTTCTGGAGAATTCAGCAGTATTGTCTTTTGACTGGTTGGTTTCATGCAGAAGTACAACTATTTGTTTCATAACCACTGTATTTCTAAATGGTTTAAGAACACCCATAGGCAACCTCAGGTTTATGAACTGATGAAGTCTTCACACCATTTTCTTGTTACTTTGATCTCACTCTTCCTTTGATCCAGCAAAAGACTTATCTTTATAAGCCATGGAAAGCTGAGTAAGCCATATAGATAACATTTTTTTAAAGTCCTTTAGGTGATCCAGAAGTTTTCCTCCAACCTAGCAGCATCTCTCTTAAGAACACAGAAAAAGCACTGCAGAATCATACCAAAGGCCTATCTACTTCAGCATCCTTTTCCACAATCTCTAACTAGATAGCCATTAGAAGCCTATCAGCAGGGCTATAAGGGAAATAGCACCATTTTGCTTGTTTTCCCCAACAGCTGAGGTAATGATGTCATTACTGCACCTTAAGTACCCTGAAGTTTCCATCTAGTATGCCTCATATTCATTTTCACTTTGAAGACTGTTTTACCTTATGTTCATTCCTCCTAAGCTAGTATTTGCACATGTTATTGAAAAGAACAATAAAGCCAATCAGCACCGCCACTTGTATTTCTAAAACAAGAAGAGTCTATCATAAGAAATAATTGATAATTTTGACATTAGAATGGATTTCCAATTGCAAAAGGATTGCACGGGGAGGGGAAAATAAACCAGATGCAAGGTGAAGCATATATTTTCATTAAAACATCATTTCAGGTGGTTCTGTGATTTAGACATACAGACAAAGCTCTTTGACATATCTTCTTACATTTCATTACACTGATTTCTCATCACCAAAATAACTAGAAAATGTTAACAATGACAACTCAGAATCATCTTGTCTTATTTTTCACTACTTTTCTCCATTTATCCTCTTTCCACTTGGAGGGGGTACTTTTTAATTAGTCTCCATCTGTATTATTAATCAGTTCTCCTACAGGCATGCTGTCAGCTGCAAATGTCTTAATGAATTAATTTCTATTCCATGTGTGATTTAGTGGCTGTCAGATGTATCTAATGTGCATTCAGCAAAGATTACATATTGTTTTTTCATCATAAATTCATTTTTAATTTGTATGTCTCTTTCCTCATTGCTGCGCTGTCTGCTATGTTAATTATATTCACAGGGCTTGTGGTTACCTTTAATTATTTGCCTTCTGAGAGCAGCTTTTGCATTATCTGTGCTATATTTCATTTACAGTTTATATTTCCTCTTTATTGCTAGATCCCCTGGTAATGAAAGCAATCATACACAATTCACAAAGAAGCACTTAAATTCAAGTTGCACTGGAGGAAACATCCCCTTGTGTTTGGGTTTAGTCAATCAACATCCAAACTGAATGGATGATAAAAGCAAGCCAAATGATAGTTAAAGAGGAGAATATAAGTCCCAACACAGTAAAAATGATTTATGTTTGAAAACTGACTTCTGAGTGAGAAACCTTTTGTTAAAACAGTAGAGCCTGAAAAGGTTACTTTTTGGTGCTACAATTTGAAGAATCACCAAACAGTCATGCCTAATGCTGGCTAAGGATTTCTAGGAGTTCGGTTTCAAGAAAAGTAATTTTCCAAGCTTTGTGAAAGAGGTACTACATATGTAAATACACCTTTGGCTTTCCAAACCCTTTTTGGCATAGACTTCCCATCATCCCTAGCTAAGACATCCAGTAATGAGAAATTATGGGGTTTTACAGTTCAAATATATCTGCAGTGGCACAGTTGCATATCTCTGAAGTAAAGGAGGGTATAAAGAAAAATTCCTCCATTCAGTACCTATGGCTGTGACTGCAGTGGTCCATACTGCTAACATAAGAGTCCAAATGGTAGACTCCGTCACTCCAACCCAACATGGACTATGTCCAGCATGAATAAGAATTGTAATTCAATAGTACTCCAGGAGTGACAGGTTCACCATCTCTGGTCCAATATTTGTTTAACATCGTCACCTTAGTAGCAGTAAAAAGTATATGAATAGCAAGTCTCTCAAAAGCTGATCTATACTGAGGTTTTAACAGCTATTTGCACAATAGGCACCAATGCCCATAGAAACCCCTAAAAAACTCTGGATCAGGGTTAAAGCAAACAGAAACATTGCTGGGATAAGAAGAAAAACTCAAATTCTCATCTTCAAAATTTGGATTCAGTCATAAACAAACATAAAATTCAATATTTCATGACGATTCTCAACTTTTTCATAGTGAAGGTTTGATAATGAGGTTTGAAAGCTATATATTATATGTTTGAAAATTAAATTAAAACTTCAAAATTCAAAACTGCACATCCATCCATCCACCTAGCTAGCTAGCTAGCTATCCATCCATCCACCTATCCATCCATCCATCTATCTTGTATCTATCTTGTATCTAGCTCCCTCTCTCACACACAAAAAAAATACACATAAATGTACATGCATATATACAAAGAGCCAGTGGTTTGGGTGGAGGACTATGATCTTGGAGACCAGAGTATGAATCTGAGGCAGGTCACACTCTCAGCCTCAGAGGAAGGCAAAAGCAAAACCTCCTCTGAACAAATCTTGCCAAGAAAACCCCATGATAGGGTCATCATAAGTCAGAAACAACTTGAAGGTACACCTCTTAGCCATTGTTAATTTGAGGTCACATATGACAATACTATAAGTTCCATTGCTCATCATCTGTGCTCTCCTGTCCATATCTGTGCTCTCTTAACCTCTCCTTGCTATGCCTAAAGGATTATAAATGTTTATCACTAACTTGAGTGAGATATTTGAAACTGATTATAAATCCTGATCAAAAGCCATCATGGTTAGCAATGGTATAGCCATAATAGCAAATGATGATTTAAAAAATAGTTGAAGGAGGAGCATGTGATACAATTTGCATGTGGAAAGTCTGTGGTCCCATAATCTGCTTCAAATCAATTAACCACCAGAATCTTATCAAAATGAAGTAGTGCAGGCACTCTGGTGCAGAAATGAAAGATCAATAAATGTCGGTTAATTCATTGGCTACAGCTAAATACCGTGTATGAACAACAACAATCAACAAAAGTTTCTAATATTGTGTTTATATGTTCTGTGTGGGTTTATATGTTCTGTGTGTAGCTATGCTAGCTACACATCCCTAAGGCGGTACAGATGGTTACCAGAGGGCATTGCCCATGTGTGTTTTGGCACTGCTAGGAGTATCATGCAGTACACTCTCACTCAGCGCATTACAAAGCTTGCCTTCCTTACCTCTTGGTTTTGTTTATTGCTTTATTATTCAAGGTGGTCAAGGTGATTCACCTGGAACAAATGTTTTTACTCTCATAAAAAAATCTAAGGAGGTAAACTAACTTGAGAAAGGGATAGACTATCCCAAGATTTTACAGCTAAATTGCAGTGATGTAGACTCGAGTCAATTGACTAGGACTCAAGTCAGACTTAAGTCGCTTCAGTGACTCGACTCGGCCTCGACTCAGCCTCGATTCAGCAATAAATGAGGCACTGACTTGACTCAACTTGAGACTTGTATATTTTTAGTGACTGACTTGCTGCCCTTGGTTCAGTAACATAAAGCACCCGCATCCAGAACAGCAGTTCCATCTCTTTTTGCCTACTGGTTACATGACAATTCATCTCAAGCCCAAAGTGTGGGTGAATTTCTCAGAGGGAAACAGCAAACAGGTTAGGCAATGGGCTTGAGACAGGCTTGAGGTCTGCTTAGCAGCCTGTCCCCACTGTATATCAGAGGAGCCTTCTAAAACTTTTCCTCAGAGCAGAAGACAAGACTCAATCCTAAAGTGTAGGGTGCATTTCTCAGAGGGGAAAAGCAAATATGTTAGGCAACAGGTTTGGAGGAAGGATTCTTCCTTCTAAAGCTTTTGAAGCTTCAGTAATGGGAAGTAAAAAAGATCCTATTCCCTGCTTCTGAAGCTGCAGACTCTTTCATACCCATTAGTACAAAAGCCTCCAGTCTTCGGAAGAGGGAGTAAGAGGGATCCTATTCCCCATTTCTGAAGATGCAGATGGCAAAATCGCAAATGTGGAGGGCCAAGTCTGCTTAAATTTTCAAAACTGACTTTATTTGACTCTCTCCAGAAATTCTGCAATACAGGTTGGAATATAAAGTTGGCTCCCAGACTCAACTTGAGACTTGACTTGAAAGTATCTTCAAGGACTTGAGACTTGACGGTAGAGGCCTGAGACTTGACTTGAGATTTGGAGTAAAAGATTTAAATACATCACTGCTAAATTGGGATCTGAATGAAAATTTTCTGGTCATAATCTTAGCCACTATACCACCCATTGGAGACAGTGTAGTACTAAAGACCATTTGATTATTTCAGAATGATTTTGCTTTCTTGGGAATGTTCCTCAAAGATTATTATGATGTGAATTGAACTTATGAAATTTGAGGGAATTGTTTTCTTTTCAATATAGTTGCCTTCAAGGATCAGCAGTACTGTGTGCAGGTTGATTAGAGCCATAATACTAATTTTTCCTTCCAAGGAATTGCTTATGGAGCTGAAAGAGAGCCTCTCACACCACTTCAAGGAAGTCATGGTTGGTTTGATGTATCTACCTGCCACTTATGATGCTCACGAGCTCTGGCATGCTATGAAGGTATTTGTTGAACCATCAAACGGTAGTATTCACACTTTTTGCAGAATATCTGTGATGAGGAGAAATATTTTGAGGAGAAATATTTTGGACAATAAATAAAATAATATCACTGTTTTGTTTCATAAAACACAGCAGGGACAATTGAACCAAAATTAAGTATTCTGACATTTCAATCAGAGAGCTAAGTACTTTTTAGATTTGTTAGTCATGCTGTGATGGAAATTGGAAGTGGGATTTTGGAAAACCTGAAGTCTGAATAGTTAAAATTGTATTGTATTGTATTGTATTGTACTGTATTGTATTATACGGCACTCTGTAGCATTATATTGCATTGTTAACACATGAAGTGAGAAACATATAACCTATTTGTGTCTCCCCTGGCTAACTGTTCCTTTTACAACAACCATAAATATTAGAAGTGGTGATGGTGTTGCTGTCACTGCTGAAAGAACAGACCAGAATTTTGGCAACACCATAAAAATCCATATTTTCTCCCTTCCTTTCTGGAAAGGAGACTCTCTGGAATGTGGGTGGAGCCATTCTCTGCCACCACCTTGCATCATTAAGGGCCATCACTATTGCCACCAAATCTGATGATTCCAGATATTAGTGGCAGCAACACAGCACCAGTAGGATAGATCTAATGTTGACCTTCCCCCCACAAAAGTTGACCATTCAGGCTTTAACAGAAATGGTAAAAAGTAGTTCGAACTCTAAGAGCTAACGAACTACAGAAAAACATTTTTATTTATTTACTGAGGTTTTAGTTCCAACCCAAATGCTTGGAAAATCTATACTGCTGAAGCTGGAATGATATCGAAGAATTTTGTGTTTATATTAAGTAAATCAAAATATGTACTGATAATTGGTAACTGTAGACATTACTCTTATGGCCAGTAGAAGAAAATCCGGATATTGTGCATGTTATCTCAAATTTTGCACATGCAGTATAACACATATATTTAGTAGACACATCAGTAGTGGAATTAATTCTAAGGGTACTACAATTTTATATTATTACTTGATTGCCTAATTATTCAGAAGTTACATCACATAGTCTTATTTATATTTACTCAGAAAATGCATTTATTTCTACGCGGTGATTTATTCTCAAGTAAAAGTGCATAGGACTGCAGTCTTAGCATTGTGGTACACTACTGAATCCCATGTACATAACAGTGTTTTTATTGCTTCCTCAAGATCCAATTAATATTAGCTAAGACCTAGTCTTATTTTCTATCTTGTTTCATCAAAGGAACTACTTGTACACTTAAATGTAAACATGCTGATAAGCTGTCATAGGCTTAGGCAGTCTGATACTCAGTGATCAACGCAGTCCTAAAGCAAATGAGATAAAATCGCTACTTCCCAGGAAACAAGCAACTTGAAAAGCTGTTGCTACGAAATGATTTTAGAGACCCCAGTATGTTGTTTATTCTAAACATGCATTAATTGTATTTGAAGCCACTGTTTATATTAGCATTTTTTTCTCTTCTACTGTAGGGAGCAGGCACAGATGAAAACTGCCTAATTGATATATTAGCCTCAAGATCAAATGGAGAGATCTTCCAGATGAAAGAGGCCTACCTCATGCGTAACTATCATTATTTGTTTCCCCACAAAGTGTACAGTAGCAACCATAATCTATATCAGATTGTAAGGACATGTTTATACCCTTAATGTTTTACATGTTCAACCAGAACTGGGAGAAATTTCTTTTTTTTTGACAACTTCCAGAAGGTACAGCCATCATAGCCAAAAAAGGAATTTGGCCAAGCTCTGTTTCAGACCATTTATTATGACTTCCCTTACAGAATCTTGGAATCATAGCTTAATGACTAATTGGACTGAATTACATAGAACTTTTACTCATTCCCTCTACACTGCTCATGACTACTTCAGGAGAAGGAGTAATTATTATTAGCTGTAAGCCTCTCTACACTTATCAGAAAGTAAGTCCTCTTGAACACAGTTCTTCTGAGTTCTAAGCAAGCATTCATATGACTGTGCTATAAGTATGTGGTATGCATACACCCCAAATGTGATTGTCCTGTGACAGACTTTAGAAAGAGTTCAGAACTTTTATGGATGTTTCATATTTCTTTTTATTGTCATGCTCCTGTTTCTCAGAATGCAGACTTGGTGTGTTTACACCAGCTTCGGTCCATATCATAGAAATGTGCGGAGAAAAAAAAACTGGATTCTATGAGCAGCAAAGAACAAGAACACTCTTAACAGCCCGCTTAATTAAGGGAAGTGTATTCTAGAAATAGAAGGTTATGTTAATGGTGTCTGCCTGCCAGTTAAACAACAGGTGGCAATTCAAGGGATTTACTTTTTCTCTCTGTTGCTCCAATTTACTGTAGAGTGTCCTCCAGCATAGATTTAGGGGGAAGAAAAAACTGCAGACAGAATGGAGGGGAAGGAAAGTTCTATTGGCTACCCCCCACAATGCATAATGGTATTTTCTGTCCTCTAATACCTCTGGAAAGCTCATGGAACTATGGCAGTAAAATAAGGGTCTGTAATGACCATTGGGCATGAATGATCCATCTTGTTCAACTCCATATAAATGCTGAACCTAATTAAAACAACATCACCCAGGATTATTTTGTGGCTACAATACATTCTTTGTTGCCCTACTAATTTTCTTCTCTGAAAATGTAGTGAAGGACAAAATTATACCTCTTTGAGTTCAGTTAATAGGTAGCATTACCAGAGCTTAGAGGGTGTTCTTAACTATTCAGTATCAAAAAAGAAAGTAGCATTAAAATGCATAGAGTTTTATTACTATTACATAAACTATGTTATATGACGATAATTTTGTAGTCAGAAATAAGTCCCCGTGAGTTCAATAGAACCTACTTCTAGGTAATGATGTGTAGATTTACGGTCTTAGCAATTTATCCATTTACTTTTTCAGAATGCCTTCCAGTTAGTATGTAATGCTTGGAGAATAAAACAGAACTAAAATACTGCATACAATACTACATTCGGACTTATTTCACAGTTCCCTTTGATCATATGAATATTCATCAATTCATATTTATAACAATAAGCCTATTTCTTACTCCAGGTATAGAAATGCCACATCCCATCAGTGCTACCGGGGTGGGCAATTTACAGTCCTCTAGATGGGCAGCTGGAATGATTGGAGCTATAGGCCATCAGCACATGGAAGGACACAAAATATCCACCCTTGCTTTAGTATCCCCTTCAAGAGTGAGCATAATCATATGAAGTTGTTCCTCCCACCAAAACAAAAACAAAAACAAAAAACAACCACCCCCTCAAAAAAGCATTTGTGTTGGAAAGTATTCTACTACATACTTTAGAGTACATAGTCATTTCACAATAGCTGTCACGTTCATAATAGCTATTGTGTGTTTCCCAGAATATAATAGTGACCTTCTTCAAGACATTTACTCTGAGACTTCTGGACATTTTAGAGATACGCTTATGAACCTTGCTCAGGTATTGTGTAAATGCCTTTTTTTTTTAATTTTAACTATCAAAATATCTGTTGTTATTCAGGGCTCTTCAAGTTGACCAGAATTAAAACTTTAATTCTGGAAGAAAGTATGAGGAATATTGCTTCTAAATTAACAATTCCCTTTCAAATTTGAATTGGAAATCATAGTTAAAAGCCACTGGTGGAGTTTGGAGTGTGAGGAGGGGTGGGTGGGAGAGGGGCACGACCGCAGTGCACGGGGGCATGACTGTAGTGCGTGGGGGCATGGCCATGGTGCGTGCAAGCGTGGCCGCGGTGCATGGGGGCGTGGTTGCAGTGCATGGGGGCACGGCTGCAGCATGCAGAGGTGTGGCTACGAGCTGGGACGCCCCAAAATAATTGCTGCCAGGGACAAACCACCTCCATCGCCCCCCTGTCCCTACGTGACTCTTTAAAGCTGGTGTCTAATTCTGAGCAAACACTAATTGTGGTCTGATAATCAGAATTCAAGAAAAAATTAGTTCTTCCTCCACATCTGGGGATTGACCTTCTTAAATGTGAATAATTGCAAGGTGTACACATGCCTTCCCCCCCATTCTCCTCCTCCCATTCCCTTGTATTTTACACAATGCAGAAAAGGACAGCAAGCATACAGACAAAAAGGCAAGGGAAAGGAGAGGAGGCACGTGTGCACCTTCCTTCTCCCTTCTGGAGCTCCCCTTTCCCATTCCCTTGCCGCTGGCCCCAGCACTGAGAACTCACACTGAGGGAAAAGGCAAGGGAACGGGGGGACGGCTTGCACAAGCCTTTCTTCTCCCCTAGGAAGCACCTCCCTCCCATTCCCTTGCCTTTGGCCCTGGCTCTGAAAACTCACACTGAGGCAAAAAGCAAAAGTATGGGGGGAAGGCTCATGCAAGCCTTCTTTCTCTCCTCCAGAGCTCCCCCCATTCCCTTGCCTCTTGCCCCACCACACAAAAGGCAATGGAATGGGGGGGGGGGACAGTCCTGGAAGGGAATGGGGAGGGGGAACCCCAAAGGGTGTTATTTGCAGTTTTTCCACTTTTGTGAGGGTTCCACACACCAAACCCTCACGAAAGTGAAGACACCACTATATTTGGATATGCTAATTTGGAATTCAGGAAAGGATCTGGAGTGCTTGAGTCTAGGAAGAGAAAGAAGAATGCAAGCCCAAGGCTTGCCAAATTATGGTTTAGCATTACAAGTAAACTAATCCTTTATACCCTCCACATCTGCTCCATATATCATACAATTTGAGACAGTGTATAGTTGTGAGTAATGAGCAGAGCTTAGAAAGTTTACATGTTGCCACTGCAACTCCAGTAATAATTGGTAATGCTGGCTGGAGGCTTCTACGGCTTCTAGTCTGAAAAGTAACTTTTCTAAGCTCTAATAATGAGACAAAAAGCTGTACAAAGAAAGCATACCACACAAAGGCTGCACATGAACTATGCTTTGGAGAAAATAAGAGTGTGTTTTGTGTAACTAAGTATATATGTGTAATAGCAGGCCAGAGCCATTTCTGTGCTGGACTGTTACAGTGCTATTATTCCACTTTCAACATCCTATGGAATCCTGGTGTTTGCAGTTTAGAGAGGGGCCTCAAAGGCCCCTCCATAAACTGCAAACCCCAGGATTCCATAGGATGTTGAAAGTGGAATAACAGCACTATAACAGTCTAGGGTGGAAATGGCCCAGGAGTATTCATGGTCCAGTTTTAGAAGGCTTTGAACAATATTAAAGAGTAACTGTGTGCATGGGGATTAAACTGTTCCTTCAACTGAATCAAGCTGCCATGGATATAGAGTTAGACAGATGGGATTCCAGGGAAAATATTGTGATACATTAGTGTGACAACAACAGAATCTCACTTTAAGCTACATGCATTAACTTTTTTCCAGGGAACCAGACAAGAAGGCTACGCGGATCCTGCTATGGCTGCTCAGGATGCAATGGTATCAGCAAGTTTTCAATCTCTTTGAAAAGTTGTTTGCCGAAATAGCCTCTTACACATCATTATCCTTCTAATGATATAGGTCCTATGGGAAGCATGCCAGCAAAAAACTGGGGAACACAAAAGCATGCTGCAGATGATTCTGTGCAACAAGAGCTACCAGCAGTTGTGGATGGGTAATTTATTTTCATAACTTCACCCAGCCTTAATTAAATGGGCATATAGTGGCAAGAGATGATACAGTGCTTTGACTAACAATGAAAAGCTACTTATGAGAACACTAACGCTGTCAAAAGTCAGAAGGTACTAATGGTAACATAGTTAGCAGAAGCTGATTGGCTGCTGAAGGCCCCATCACACATGGGAACTTGCTGCTTCAAAGAATCAGTCACTTTAACAAGGTCTCATTTTGACCAAATTGGATCTCAGTAGTCACTTACTGCTTATAGTAGCATGCAGTAGAAGCACAGCTAGAAGCATAATCTAATAATTGGTACAATAGTTCGTACCATGCTCCAGTTGCATGCTACAAGTATAATCTTATACTTAGAATAATTAATCTTTGATTAGTTTAGTTAAGCTGTGATTGTCAAATCATATGGTTTGGCAATATGGACAATATTTGTTTATTCGTTTCTTAGTCACTCAATATTGTGTTGTATCTTTTTCAGAATTATTCTAATCAGCAATGAGTTGGAACACTGGCATTTAAATTAATTTATTCAAATTAATTGACAAAAAGGCTGACTGCTTACCAACTATAAAAATATTTTCTTAAGTTTTCCAGGAGTTTCAGAATATCTCTGGACAAGACATATTAGACGCCATTAATGAATGCTATGATGGATACTTTCAGGAATTACTAGCTGCAATAGGTAACAAAATATTTATAACTACAACACATTATACTGTCACATGTATAGTAACGTTACATTGCCAAATATAGAAAAGTTACAAAAGCAATTTTCTAACTGGAAGAGCCATTTGTACATCTGAAGCAGCACCAGAAACTGCTTACAACCTGCGGAGATTTTGCTACTCGCTCTTGAGAGACACATTAATTGTGCTTCCTGTTTTATAGCTCTTGTTGCTTAAGACTTCCTGTATCCATTTTGAGGAAGTTTAGAAATGAGTCTAGATCTCTCCTTCTTGAAACTACTGACTGTGGCTTTCGGAAGCCCAATTATTTTCCATGCTCTAGACAATTCAAGTCTTTTCAGACACATACTCACCTGGGAGTAAGTCCCACTGAATGCCATGAGACTTGTTTTTGAGTAGACTTGTTAAAGCAGAATGTACTGTTATTCTCTGTATCTCATATTCCTGCTGTCAGTATAGCTGGATATGAAAAGCAAACCATGCTTTTTAAGGGAATAGTTTTTGCTGGCTTTTGAGGACTTCCATTCATCTCTAATATATTTAATGAAATAGAGGTCACAAACCCAATTCGACAGTCTTTGGAATGTCTAGTTCTAGCTAATTAATACTTATTTTGATAACCCAGTTATTAGATTGGAGAGGAAAATGTAGATTCTACTAGGAGTGAAGAAATTTTAGCATCTTAGCTTTCACTGTAAAATACAGAATTTTAGAATTCTTTAACCATCTACAGGAACATCTAGCGCAAAGGGTAGAAAGAAGTGGCTGGTTCTTACCATGAGTGATGTAAATAATGATTACTTATTTATAATTGTGACAGGAAGGTTTTGAAGATTGTAATTTCTTTATCTGATTTTTTCCCCTCAGTAATGTGTGTTAGAGACAAAGCTTCCTATTTTGCTTATAGACTTTACAATGCAATTCATGTGAGTATTTACATCATTGGAAAGCATGGTTTTATTTTTCTTTTGTTTGTGAACTTTCCCAGTCTCTTCTGAAGAGGTTATAATCCTCATTTTAAAGTGCTCCTTACTACTTTAGGGCTTTATTGCAATCATGTCAATTATGAATCCCAAATAATCTAGTTAATATAATTACCTGAGAGATGCAATGCAAGCCTTCTTTTTGCAAATTATTTGGGTTGCCAGATGTACAGGCTGGTTGTAATTGTGTCTACTCAGAAGTCAGTTTACAGAGACAATTGCTTCCTGCCAATTTTGCTTTAGACTGAAGTGTTTTTGACTATGCTGCTTAAATAGGGTAAGAAACTGCTGTTGTTGCTGTCGTCGTTGTTGAGAGAGAAAATGGCAAGATTAGAAATTTGATGACTATTTAAATCTTAGATAATTGATATTTCATTATAATGTCCCATACACTGATAACATGCAACACTGAGTATCTGTGTACATTAATATGAGGACAATTTTTTAATATTCCATTGCAAGAAACTGTTTTATACACATTGAGTCTCCCTCTGGTGTACAAATATGAAATTGCAAGGTACATACTATAATTGAATATGACTTTTAAAAAATTACATACAGTTCTCCCTCCACATTTGCGGGTTTCACTTTTGCGAATTTGATTATTCATGAGGTGCCCGCTAACCCCTCCATTCTCCCCCTCCCATTCCTTGGCCTTGGCCAGCACAGGAGGGTGCAGGTAGGGCAATTGCCTGTTCCCCGGGCTCCTCCTGCTGCTGCCAAGAGCTTCCTCGCTGGCTTTCTCCTTGCTCCCACCCGCGCGATTCAGATCAGGTGGGCGGGGGCAACGAGAAAGCCCGCAGGAAGCTGTTTCCCCATTGGCTGTCTCCTGCACCTCCCCCCACCTGCACGATCCAGATCGCGTGGGTGGTGGTGTGGAGAAAGCCAGTGAGGAAGCTCTGTCCCTGCTGGCTCTCTCATGCACGCACGCCACCCGCCCAATCGCGCGAATGGGGCCTGCGGTTATTCGCGGGTTTTTTTTTCACTTTTGTGGGGGTTCTTTTTCCCTATCCCCCGCGAAAGTGAAGGGCCTACCGTAGATACTTTCAGTTGCCATTTTACTGCACCATTGTATATAATAGGACTTGAGCATCCATGGATTTTGATATCCACTGGGAATCCTTGAACAAACCCAGCACATACTGAGGGCCCACTGTATATAAATCAGACATCTTCAAGGGGGGAAAAAATCATATAGGTAACAGAGGCTAAACGTTATTACTTAAAAAAACACTCTAGTCTGTCAAATCACGAAATTTTATTCCCAGGTAGTCTGATTTCACATCACACTTAAACATATCTACTTTGTATGTTTAAGATTTGGCAGTTTGTTCATTTTTTCTTACATGGAATCGAAGCAGATCACAATAAATCCTTCACACTTTTATCCTCACACCACTGTGAAGTAGATTTGCCAAGGGTCAATGACTTGTCCCACATGATTCTATAAGCTTCATGGACAGATTCTATTGGACTTTTGAAAGATTTCTGGTGGTACTGTAAATGTATTGGCAAATAAATGTCTTTCTGAGACACTTTCAAAAAAAAAACCTTCAAAAAGTCATTACATCAGTAAATTACAGAGTTGTTTGACACAATGTAATCATGCATGAAATTAGTATATTAATACATTTTTCCTGTAAAAATAAATATTTGGTAAGATTTTAATGAAGTCTTTATGAGACTGAAATCAATCAACAAGTATTTTTATCCTTTGCATGTTCCTCTTTCTTGGAGAAAAGTTACATCAGAAATAACCAACAAATTCTACCTGCCACGTTTTAGAAAATCACACAGAAGGTTGTGAAGTATAACATTACCAATGAAGTACTGTTGAGAATATTCTATCCACTAGATGTCACCATTGTTCCACAGGCATGCAGCCAAATGCGAGTTTGTATTTAGAATTTCAAAAGTATCTAAGAATCCTACAAAATTTATGAGGTCACCATAAATTTGAAAATTTTGAAAAGGTGATTTGAAAATATATACACACAAAGTGTCTGGCTATACTAGCTCAATGAATATATATCTACTTAAATTGTATTTAATAAAACCAGTCAGTGGCTTCTACAAACAGAATCATTGTTATCCTTATTTTAATTAGAGTATTTGTTATAGCTGCCATGATACTCAACATTTTCTCTAAATGAGAAAAAGTCATTGCCCCATAGTAATAAATACAACACAGAAAATTGTATTCCATCTTTGTGTTCCACCTTTGGCATGGCCCCTAATGTACATAGTACGTTAGGTAGGGATTAGATCTTTCTGTACAGGAAAAAAAAAAGCGACTCCGCATATTTTCATGTATTTGATTCATTCTGATTTATTATTTAGGACAAGAAGCTAACCTATATAAATGCTATGTAAACAAGATAAATCTATCACCATCAAATGTTTCTATCCAATTTCAGGATTTAGGATTCCATAATAAAACAGTTATAAGGATTCTGATTTCCAGAAGTGAAATAGATCTGATGACTATCAGACAACGGTATAAAGAGAGATATGGAAAATCACTGTTCCATGATATCAGAGTAAGTCTGCAGTACCTGGCTGGTAGATCATTGATTGCGTATGTTTGAATTAGAATAATCTAACCATTAAGAAATAGACAACCACTCTAACTCTTAACCATCTTTAACTTTCAAGAATATAGAAGGAAAACAATGACTTCTGATTTGACAATAGACTTATTTTTGCTTAAAGCCAATTTTAGGTTTGCCCTGATCTCCTACAAATACAAAACAGGATTGGTAGTTGAAGGACTTCATGCTTTATCAAACATGGTACATTTCTGTTCAGAAGAACAACAAGCTCTCAAAAACAAAAGTGATTTTATTACTCCAAAACGGAACAGCTACAGCAGTTTCTTTTGTTACTGCCCTGGCTAGCCTGAGCTTTGGGGATATAAAAGATATCTTTTGATATCACTAATTCGGCTTCATATATCCCTTCCATGTGTTTGCGAGGCCCCGGACAAGCACGCGTACAGGCTCGGCCGATAATCGCCGTAATATTCCTAGACAATACAGGTAGGCCAGAAAACAGCCGACTCGCCGCTTTAGGAGACCTCAAGGCAAGTACCTCCATTAGGTATGCAAGCAACTCTCAAAAGATCCTCTGCCCAGCGCTGGCAGCTTGATGATCTGACTATACAACGCTATAGCCTTGTATATATACAGCCATATATAGTCATATATAGCTATATATTTAATAAGTCCAAAAGTAGAGCCATGTATTAAACTGCTTTCTCCCAGCACTGCACTTGTGACCTAGTCCTACCCCAGACATCCACACATATAGCACAAACATCTGTGAAAGGGAAGCCTTTGCATATAGAATTCATGACCTCCCTTCAATCTGAAACTTCAGTGGTACAGGGTTTCAGCTCATATGGACACCAATGTAAACACAGCTATGCATGTTTCCTGTTTACACTTGTTTCCACCAAGGTAGGGCTACATACCAAGAGCATCTGAGAATATGCCCTAGAGAATCTTGTGTGATGATGTGGAAGTTTATGGCTATGCTTTTAGGTGAATCTTTGGACCATGCCAAAAAACCAGAAGCCTGTGTAACTTGAGAGCTGTAGGCTCTATCCAGCTGCCAGTACATGGTTCCTTCTAAGTTTATCTCCTAGCTGGACAGATGAAACAAACAAACAAACAAACAAACAAACAAGGCAGGGCTGGTTATCCTTTTATTATTCCCTAGTGCTGATTACTACCTGGTTACCTAAAGGTTGATGAGACCAAGGTCCAAATAGAATACCTCACTCAAAAGATTCTTTCTACATGTTTGTGTCATTCTCAGGGCTTTGCCCATATGAGACATAATTAGAATAGCTACACTGACAACCACAACATGTGCAGCTTTCTCAGTGGTAGACCATCACGGATGCAATTCCTCTTCTTCTGTTTTGCCTCTTATGCCTTCAAATATAGGCCTTAAAAAAATCTTTAAAATGCATTTGTTCTAATTTGTTTCTTTTTGAGTAGGTAGTTAATATGTATGCTCTACTCTCCACCAGTAATTTCCTCATTTCTGACAGTGATATTTTTGTATATTTATATGTATTTCTGTCCTGCCATTTCACTGATTGTAATCTACTGCTATTGTAATTTACTACTAAATAAATTGGACAAACTAATGTAGCAGTAGAGGGTAGGTGGGACTTGTCCACGTAGTTGGGGCTGCTGCAGTTCCTCACACAGTTTGTGCCACTTTGTCTAGCCAAACAGAAATGAGATTGAGAAAGAACTGTGGCAGCAATTTAAGAAAGATTGCTCTATCCAACAGGTAAAGTGGTACTAAGTCCATACTCAAAATTCAGTTTACTGGTTGTTTTGTCCTCTTTGTACACACACACACACACACACACAGCCCAGACAATTCTTACCTAAAATAAAATGCTTACATCATGTCGTTATAATATTTACATATTTCCTTTGTAGCATTTTTCTTCTGGACATTATGAGAAAGCTCTACTTGCCATCTGTGCTGGTGATGCTGAGGATTATTAAAATGAAGAAAACAATGTTGGAAATGGGAGGAAACAGTGATAGTGTGGAAATGTTTTGAGAAGTTCAAGCTGTGCAAATTATTTCTCTATAGACAAAACTTGGCAGTATGATTTGTTCTATGCCTTTTTCCTTTAAAGAAAAATTTAATACAGAGATTATCAGAAACCACTATGCACAAACACATTTTCTATTTTCTAATTCTAACTATAAACACACTTTTCATTTTCTAATTATACTAAAGTTTGTTTTCATCCCCATTGATAAGACCAGTGAATAGTATTATTTTCTGCATTACTTCCATTTCTTTTTAAACTGAGACCTGGCATACTGTTCAAACATAACTTTTAATCATTTGTCAGGCTCTAGCACTGCAGCATTTGTATAAGCAATAGTGTTGGAACTTCTTTGGTCAAATACATTTTGATTTATATGAAATACAGAAGGGAAATCAGAAGTATTTCCAAATGGATAAGGCATTACCTTTTACATCATACCATCTCTACAGCCATAAATGGTTGTTTGACTGAACAGCTTAACACCAAGAAATTTTTATACAATTTGATACCTGTTTTAATATAATATATAATATGTGTCTTCTGCTTCAAACTATAGCTGCTGCAAATATACTGTATCCACATTCACTCTTCTTTATAACTTCAATGTGTTCAAATAAAGTATGATTACATGCTTAATGTTATATGGTATTTGATTTTACTCTTAATGGCAGTGTTCAGATGTCATGATAAACAATGGTTTATTGCAGGAGTGGGAACCAGATATTGTCAGACTGTAAGGACAAGCTGCCCTACCCAACATAGCTGCCAGTGAGGAATGCTGGGAGATATAATTTAACAACTTCTGGGGGGCCACATGTTTATTGGACCAGGAGTAAATAAAAAGATTCCAGTGTTACTCCACTGGTACACCCTATCCCGGGGTCTACAATTTTTAATATCAAATATCGTTCATCATGCCAGAAAGGTTGACCGGATGAGCACGTAGATAGCAACAGTCGAATCACCGAGAACTAGGTCAGGCCAGTAAAATCCCCAGTCACGTAGCCCAAGGAGACCTCAAGCTGTGGAAACTCACAGTAAACAAAGGGTCCTCAGCCACAGAGGAGCCAACTTGAGAGAATTAGCGTGTTTTCCCCAAGTTGAGCACTTATGATTCCGGAAAAATCATCCAAGGCAAGGACCATCTACATAAATTTACACTACAACCCCTTGCAACTGAAGATCCTGAAACATTGGCAACACATCATAAAACCATCATGCAAAACAAGCTGCCATTGTGGAGCTTCCTTTCCTTTGTGGTGCCTACTGTTCTCCCCAGGAGAGGATTTGCCCTCGAGGTGCATTTTTCCCTACAAGAAATCCTAGTTTTTGAGAATTTCTCTGGATAACTCACCGCCACGCTAGCAGACCGTTTCTCTGTTAGTTGAGTAATCCCCTCAGCCGTTTCTTTGCTGAGTTCCGCTTTGCATGCTGCTTCCCAGACCAAGGACTTCAGGAGAGGTGCAGCATCACCACATCTACAATTCCTCTCTGAATCCTCTATCCAATTTTTCCACTCTTTTGTTTCTTAATAGGTCTTGTGTGAGTGTGTGAGTGATTGCTTAAGTGTGTGAGAACATTTTCATTCAATAAAATAATTTATTTGATACCTTTGACTGGTTTTTGGCTTGGCCTGACCCCGTAAAAACTGGGTAAAAGACCCCACGAGGTTACCCTGCCTCTTGTATTGCCACTACTTGTGCTTTTTTAAGTTCCCCACTCTTCCTTACATGAAGCATATCGAGGTGTCCCCCAAGGGACCCCCAGAAACCAGCGTAACACCAGTCTCTTCACAGCCACTCCAAAGGGGAAAATGGAAGTAGGTTCATACATTGCCTGCTGCCCTTTTCCCCTCTGAAGAGACTGTGAAGAGATTGGAAACTTTTGCTAATAGTATCACATTTCAACCTAAAGACGTGGTTCACATTATCTGTGGTTTACTGAAACAAACTAGCTATAAAAAAATTGAATGAACTTGGCTTTTCAATATCATATTTAAGATTTTTAAACTTTAAAGAATTTAAAGCTCATTTATAGAGTGTGGAAAACACAAGTTGTGGTCAATTGAAAACAGAAGCAAAAGATTCTAAACTTATTATGGCTGTGTCAGAAATGAGGTTAAATCTGTGGCATCTATGTATGTCCAATAAAGCACTTTTCTTGCTGCAAAATAAAGGTGTGTGCACTTTCAAATAAGTCACTGGCTCTCAGGCAGAAGAAAATGTATAAATTATTTGCAGTAAGCATGCACAAAGTAGTGTATGAAGATTATCAAGACAATTTATTCTCAAATTTAGGATGTCTGAGAAAAAGACAGAACGAAGTCTCAGTCATGCTGTAATTCTAAATATATTTACTTTGAGGTTAAATGCACATTTGGAACCTGCTGGTAGGGAAGAGTGATGGAGGAACTGAAAATGTAATGCCCTTCCCTTTCCCCGACACTACCATTTTTTGACACAACCCCACACCTGCTCTCAAAATTGTTTCTCCTTTTCAACCAATGTTTATATAGATGTGTAAAGTCCAGAAACTTCCCGAATACTGCTAATTTGAATAACAGTTGCATTTAAGTATGCTTCATATTATAGTGTTGGCTTCATTTCTGGGCTGCCATAGGGCACAGTTAAACTATGGAATTCTGTATCACAAGGTGTGGTAGTGGCCACCAACATACACAGCTTTCAAGGAAGATTAGACAAGTTCATGAAAGATAAGCCCGTCAGTTGCTACAAGTACTAGTCATGATGGTTAACTGCTACATCCAGAATCAATGGCAGCATGGCGCTGAATACCAAGTGCTAGAAAGCAGTAACTGTTGCCTGTATACTCTGCGTATGGATTTTCCACAGGCATCTAGTTAGCCACCTTGAAAAACAAGATGTTGGAATAGATCGGCCAGCAGAATTCTTGTTTACCACTGATAAATCATGTGACTTCGGGGCTTTCTGCACTATATTGTTATAGTACTATCATTTCACTTACGACACCCTGTGGAGTTCTGGTGTTTGTAGTTTACTGAGGACCAAGAGCTCTCTGACTGAGAAGTCTAAATTCCCCTCACTAAACTACAAGCCCCAAGATGCCATAGGATGTTCAAAGTGGAATAATAGCACTATAACAGTGTAGTGCAGAAATGGCCCAAGCCAGACACCAACCCTCTTCTTGCATGCCTACGTGCTGTCAAATTGCCTGTCTACTTGTGGCACCCTCATGAATTTTTCACACACTCACAAAAGACCTATGAATTGCATAGGGTTTTCCTAGGCAAGAAATACTCAGAGGTGGCTTTCTCAGCTCCTTCTTCTGAAATGTAACCCACAGCACTTGGTATTCATTGGGGGTCCCCCATCCAAGTACTAAGCAGGGCTGTTCCTGCTTGGCTTCCCAAACTCAGATCAAACCTGGTGCCTTTAGGATACTCAGGCGCACAACTGTTCGCATTTACTCTCTAAACACCTTCTCCTTTGAAAATTCCATTTATGTTATGCATAAGCAACACGCTGTACCAGTTAACGGTCAGGATGCAATTCTGTACCCAATCCTAAAAGTCAGCCTCATCGAACTCAGTGGACGTTACTTCTGAGTAGCGCTATGTGAATTACACCATCGTAATAAAAATTCCTGGCAGCGGCAGCGGCTCTGTACACCAGTTATTCTCAACGGGGGCGGTTCCAGGTCGTCACAGAGCAGCCCCAACCACCACGACAATTACTTCTAACAGTTGAAGTGGAATCAAAACCACCCTCCCCCACTATACGCTCAAACGAATTGAGTTCACTTCTAGCTCCGCCCCCGTGGTGCTAATACCGTATCTGTTTACAATTGTCTCCGCCCCCCATATTTCGTAGAAAGGTGAACCTACATTTTTATTGGCAAAGTGCCCTGCCAATCTGGAACAACGCATCCTCCATGAACAATGCTGAGAAGGGGGGGGTGGGGCGAAGAAAGACTCATAAAGCCCTTGGTTCCATTTTCTTCCTGATTGGGCGTTCATGGCACCGAGGAGGCGGGACACGGGGTCACAGTGGCAGTTATGAATAAGCAACAGCTGCGGGAGGAGGAAGCGGAAGGGAGGGGAGGGGAGGGGAGGGGAGGGGGTTGTTTACAAGCGGAAGCGAAAGCGAAGGAGGAAGCTGGTGCTTTCAGCGACTTGTTCAGAACAGGCGACCCTCGCCGGGTGGGTCTGCGCCGGCGCATGCGCAAATGGAGGCGAGCCTGACTTGCGCCGTTTGCCTCTCTCTCTTCGAGGAGCCCGTCACGCTCCCGGTCTGCTCGCACAACTTCTGCCGGCAATGCGTGGCCGAGTGCCTCAGTTTGTCCCGCAACACCGCGGAGCCGCCGGGGCCTCCATCCTCCTCTTCTTTCCGGTCGGTTCCTCGAAGTCATGACCGTCCCCCGGAGGCCGGGCGGGCTTCGGCCCGAGGAGCCTCTCAAAACAGCGGCGGCGCCCCGTCGCCCGTGGCCGTGTCGTGCCCGCTGTGTCGGAAGCTCTGCCCGCTGCCTCCGGACGGCGGGGCGGCCGCCTTGCCGGTTAATACCACCTTGGCCGAGGTGGTGAAGCTGTTCCGGGCCAGCCACCCTCCCGCCAAGCCTGGCCACGAAGCAACGCCCGACGAGACCTCCTCGGCGCTGGCCCCTCAGCTGGCCGCCTTGGGGGTCCCGTGCGAGAAGCACCCGGGCCGGCCGCTGCAGCTCTACTGCCGGATGTGCCTTCGCGGGGGCTGCGGGCAGTGCGTGTCCGAGGAGCACCGCGGCATCTTCCACGCCGTCAACCTGATCGACACCGTCTACCAGGAGGAGAAGGTAAGCGCTTCGCTGCGGGAAAGGAGGAACAATGGCCATTTCCGAACGAGACTGTTATAGTGCCATCATTCCACTTTCAACATCCTGTGGAATCCTGGGGTTTTCAGTTTAGGGACAGCAAACCTCAGGATTCCATAGGATGTTGAAAGTGGAATGGTAGCACTATAACAGACTCGTGTGGAAATGGCCAATGGAAGCTCTTCCCTCTTTCTTTCTGGAGGCCAGCATTTATTACACTTGCAAACATCTGAGGTGGTCTGGCAGGGAGATTTGGCATCTCCTTCTCATACAAACACACGATCTCTATTTATTTGTGGTATTTGAAGCCCTTTAGGAAAAGGCTGGTTAGCTTTTGGGATTACAGTTCCCCTAACCCGTGGCTGCTGTGCCTTCTGGGTGTAGAAGTCCGAAGTTGCTGGAAAGCCCAGACTTCTTCCTCTCTACTTCATGTTATTCAAAATGGTGGTCCCTCAACTGGTGCCAGTCTGCAGTAAGTTTCAAGAAAATAAACAGTTGTACTCAGTGTTCACAAATAGGGTACCGAATACAGAGGGGGGATTGTTGCCGGTCTCTTGAGTCAGATAGCTTACATTAAATCTGAATAATATAAAGAAAGAACCTTAGTCATAAATGTGTGAAGCAGTGTGTAAGGGACATTGAAAGAAAGAGGAGTCAAAGTGTGTATAAACATAATAGGGCTTAGGACAGATGGGGATTGTTACATTCCTAGCATGGCATAGGTTTGTGGCATTGATTTCAAGCTGCATTGTGTGATGTAACACCTCTCCATAGAATTTCATACAGTGCAGCTTACTACAGTTCCAGTCCTTGGGCTCCAGGTATTCACTTTGCTCTTATGCCGTTAAAACCCCTTTCCTCGTTCCAATTCTTGGGGCCCTAGATGGACAGCCATCTAGATGGGTTTATTGGTGGGTTTACTTTTGTAGTATGAGATCTAATTCCTATAATAAGTTAGAAATGAAAGGTACTTAACACAAAGGTAAACAAAACTTTAAAGGTTTATTTTATGACCTTTTTCGCACCTTACCTTTTCGTGGTGCTGGGGTGCAGGGCTCACGCGAGCAGCCTCCAGAGAGAGGCTCTCGCTTCCTTGCTCCTTCGGCTCTGCACAAACTTCCTGCTTGTGCGAGAGCCCCGCCTCTTCCTTTGGCAGTGTAGCCTGGGACCTTCCCAGCCTGCACTGGACAGGAAGCGTAACCAGCCCGGCTCCCGAGGCTCGACACGCCAGGTAAGTGCACGCGGGGCCTCGGAGCAATGCATGACCGCACAGTATTTTCAGCTTTAAGCCGAAAATGAAAAAAATGCGTGCGTCAGGCCCTTCAGCGTCATGCAAATAGTGCGTCGTGTGGATCGCTCCTCACATGTGCGCGACGCTCAAGGGGCCCTTTCACATCAGAAATGCCATGCGAAATATTTCTGGCACACAGGTAAAACATCAAGCATTAGATTGGGTCCGTGAACAGTATAACACTGTAGTTGAAAGAAAGTAATACTTTTCCTGAATTCTTTCCACACTCTTAGCTCCCATGAAACCTAAGTTGCTATTGTGAGCTTCTCCATTCTTACATCTAACCATTTCTCTATTTCTATCTGGTCTTGTCTCTTAGCTGTCTTCAGTATTTATTGTATTCCTCTCTGCCCCATTTCTGTTTCTAGCTGGCTTTATCTGACAGCTTAACAGTGAAGACTCTAGTTTTATATTTTTCCTTCCATACTCCTTCCCCCAAAACATTCTGAAGGCTGTGATTGCTTGACTTTACTTATGCTACTTTACGAGCAGATCCTGCAGGGATTTCATTTAGTGTCATTCTATCTATTATTTTTTGGAATACATTCTTTAAGTTGCTCCAAGAAAGATGTTTCACAACCCTCAGAGCTGTTTAGCACACAGCAAGTGAGATCTGAGCTATTTGATCATTTGAGTGAGAAGCAGAGGCTCAAGGGGCATCTATTCTCCCATAAAGAAGAGTTTGGCCGAAGTGCACTGTTTGCTGGCATATAAGACGCACTCAATTTTCAAACAGTGTTTTTCAGGAAAAAAGGTGAGTCTTATATGCCAGCAAATGGAGTATTAAGTAAATTTGTGGATTTCAAAATCATAATATGTTATAAATTTCTGTTTTACAGCTAACCTTCTTTAGCAATCTGAAGAAAATAAGAGAATTACATTTGAATCTGCTGAAGGAAATAACTTTACCAATGGATGCAGGGGTAAGATGAAATTAATGCAATATAGAAAAAATGTGAGGAGAATATTTAATTCAGTAGACCCCAGTCTACAATTGTATGTTTGCAAGGAAGCATTTTTATTTTTGCCTCATTCTGTCTCAAAATTATTTACTATCTGCAGTACCTAGTGTTGCTCAGGAGAATCGTGAGCTACCATTAATGATTTTTCAGTTTCAACAGTTGTGAAGGATGAGTGTCTTATCTCTGGTTGCTCAGATATTCTTCACATTGCATATCAGTCTCAATAGCCTGTGAGAAAGTGTGCCTCTTCTGATTGGTTGACATACTATGTATCAATGAAAACTAATTGGGGTGTCCTGCATGGTCCTCTCAAAGTGAATTTCATCAGTGCCATGTAGCCTATTATTAAATCATTCCATTATAAACATACCTAGTAGATTTGACTGTCTAGCCATTTTGACTTGGTCTGGTAATAGACAGACAAACTTAATTTTATTTAAATAGATACAGAACTGTCTATACACGTGGGCCCTTTTCGAAGCTTATCTTTGTCTCGGTGGCATCCGGTGACAGTGGTAGCAGCAGCTCTCCTGGGAGAGAAGTGCGATGGAGTGCTCCCCTATGTACTGGCTGCCTGCAGGATCCAGGAAGCGCGGTGGCCATGCCTCTTCCTGCTGCAGTGCAGCTTGGTAGTGCCCAAGACTGCACTGGGGCAGGAAGCGCAGCCACTACACCTCTGAGGTGTCCACAGACAAGGTAATTCCGGGCATGTGATGGGAGGGCAATGTGATCTCCGGTCATTGTTGGGGAAAACCCATCAGTGATTTGCAGCACAATCACACCTGGGAATGAGGAAAGGACAGGACTGTGACGACAATGTGCATAAGCATTTGTGCAGTCCCAGTCCTTCCCCCATCATTATGGCAGTTTGGGAGGGTGGAGCGGAAAGTGCCATGGTTCTTTGTAAAGAAAGAGTCTGGCAACTCATTGCTCCAAGGGCTTTACAGTGTTAAGAAGTGTATACAGGAAGACAATGGAGAGGAGAGAACAGGGTAGGAAAATCAAGGTACGTTGATTATTTCAATTACCTCTACTTTCATTTAGATACGCTAAGATATTTATTCCAAAATTTTCATGGAAAAGGTCTGTATTAACAAGAGATAGGAAAGTTATAAAGCAGTCTTTGAACTACTGGATAGTCCTGTGAATAACACTATCTCATGCATTCATTCTTCTCTTTGTCTTTCAAAAGGAGCCACATATAATTTTTAAAAGTCAATTGCAAGAGTCTTTAAAATGTTGAGACCCATGTGAGTAGCTCTGGGAGTTGTAGTTTAACAGCATTGTAAGGGTACAGTTTCCATCCGGGCTTTCAATGCTAATGCTGGATATTTTTTTAATAGGATCTGCCGAACAACTGGGACCCAGTGAATTTATTTAGATTGACATCATATCTTCCTTGCAGCCCACCTATCAGTAGTCTGAAAGCTAGCTATGAACCGTTTTTAACTCACATTCATTTTTCAAATGCAGCCTTATCTAGTAGGCTGTAGTAATATAGTCTTAGGTTGAAGTGAATGGGTGAGTGGAGCTTGATGAGTTTGCCCCAACCTGTATCCCTCTGGATGTTGCGTGCAAGTTTCATAATTTCTAACCATTGATTATTCTGCCTGGCAATGATGGCAGTTTTAAACAGCCATATTGAACAGGTTGTAGAAAGCTTGGCTAGATTAGATCTCTATAAGAAAGGGTGAAGGTGGCATATCATCCTAATAGTGTGGAGGCATTATTGGCCATTGCTGACATCTGGGCATCTAGAAACTTCCTGTTAAGAAAAAAGGAGGAAAAAACTGAGGTCGTGTTTGAACCAAGTCTTTGTTCTTGCATTGCCTTAATGTTTTTTGATGCCTTGAAATTCTTGCTGATGCCTGTGATTTTGAATGGTATTTTCTGGTTCTTCCCTCCTTCATTCTTTTTGTGTTCTAGACGTCCAAGGTACATGCATACAGGTATATGAACTTTAAAGAAAATGTGAATAAGTCTATATTTATTGTTGATTGTGTATAACTACTGTTCTAGGCAGCAATGCAGAATGAAGAGGAGATGATTAAAACTGAATTTGAAAAAGTTCTTAATGCTTTGGAAATGAGAAAGAAACAATTGCTTGAAGATTTTGAAAGCCAGAAGAAGAGGAAAGAAAAGGAATGTCTAGTATGGAGGCGAATGAAGGAAGTTCACAGGAAGACCATTGAAAATGTTCTGAATGATTGTGAGAAGCTTTTAGATGAATCTGATCCCCAGCGTTTCTTAGAGGTAAAAGCATTTTATTTATGTTATCTGGACCAACACAGTAAATGAATGATTGGGAAACAGGATTAAAAAAAAAATTAAAAAATGACTTAATGAGAATGTTATTCTAAGATTAATATTTGTTCCATGTTATGGGATAGTTTAAAAAAATAAGTGTTCCTTACACTTCCAGTTGGAGTTTATGTCAGTGAAGACCAAGGCTGAGTTCATTTGAATGATGACAGAATATCCACTCACACAAAGGTCCACAAGTCTGATAGTTATTTATTTTAAACAATTTTTATAACAAAGTCAAGGCAGCTTACAAAGTTTGAAAGATTTTAATTACTAACATCAGCCAAAGGACAATTCAGCATAAAGACAGGAAGGCCTACACTAAAAGATGAGCAAAATTAAAATGGTTTAGCAGATTTCTTAAACGTTAAAAAAAGCGAAACTGACCACATCTCTTGCAACGTGGTGCAGTGGTCAAAAAAACTAGCATCCCTACTACATTTTCCTTGGGTAAATGATGAGATATGTAGCAGGGGCCCTGATGTTGAAAGCAGTGGTCAACAAGAAAGTATAGAATATAGTAGTCCTTCCAATATATTATGGCTGAGGTGGTGCTACAGGATAACCATGTAAATATTATATTAAGATTGATTCATGTATGTTTAAATGTCTGCCCTGCTATTCCTCCTCCAGATAGAAGGAGAAAACATGGCCAGTACTAGTTGAATGTTCAGAATGGCTAATATCGTTAACAGTCAAGTACTCAAATAATCAAAACAAAACATTCAGAGCAGCAATATCCAGTTCATTGAGTGAATTCTCAGGCATGTAGATTTGAAAAGGTGCATATATGTTGTTCTGCTTTTCTTTGTGGTACTGTTCAGTGCAGGGCAGATGTAAAGTAGATATAAAGTATTTTTATAGCTAGAATTAAAGGTAAGATTATTTTTAGCAAGCATGTCTGTGATGTCTTGCTACTGTGTAAACATAGATTCTAGAAAGCAATCTTAGTGCTTGCACTTTGAAACAGGAAATTGTGTGACAATTTTACTTCTCAAATGTCTACTTTCTTGACTGGTGTGTCATGATATAATAATTAGTATAAATGATTAAATGCCTGATTGGTGAGATGTATTCTGATAAAGTAGTAGGTTTTAAATAGTAGTGGTTGAAAATGTTTTTTTTTCTCTTATGTTTGACAGGTTGCATGCAACTTGAATCAGAGGTGAGCATGTTTTGCTGAGTACCTCTCCATTTTAGTGAGACAGTAATAAGATCGTGATAGTATTGCTAGGCATGAAGAAAGTACCTCACATTTAAAAGTAAAAAGATCAATTGCACACTATCATATGCTTTATCTGAGCTCAGGAATATCACTTTACCTGTGAAGCACAGCAGTTTTGTAGTGTAAAACAAAATATGTTACCTAGAGGTATTCTTTGGGTTTGCTGTTAAGTCACTATATATAAAACAGGAACAGAACAGCCTGTGTACAGATAAGTAGATGGTTCACTGAGAAATGAAACACACAGGCTACAAGAATATGGATTAATTTCTCAACTCCATTTAACCATACTTTATTGTAATATTTCACTGTAGTACTTCTGTCTGCTTCCTTTTGGGATAGGAAAATAATACATTGTGTACTGTGTTGGAACTTCTTATTTTAGAACTAGCATAGTTGTTTATGTCTTTCTGCACAACCAATAGAATTTAGATGAAGTGTTTGGCCAGGATCCAGTGTGGATTTCTGGTGGAACAACAGAGTCAAACTACAGTCCAACAGAATTTCAACTACAGATCATGCCCCCTCCCCCAACACACACACAGAAGCTTTCTTTGGAGAATGAGGAAACCTTCTAAGGATAGCTTTAGATCTGTATTGAAGGTAGTAGGAGCAAGAGGATGGGAAAGATGTCATGGTGCTGCAAGGTCAATACGTCATTGGAGTTATACTTTATTTCACAAGCACATAATCCAAGTTCTTAATCATTTTTCATGTAGGGAAATTTCTTCTCGTACATAAGGACCAAGATCCTGCATCTGTATGCATAGCTCTGTGCCTTTCCTCACTTGGCAGCTGTCAAACCGTGGGGGCACTACTGTGGCTGTTTGCTGGTGATGGGAGAGTACCAGCAGTGCCCACTAACTCATTCCTCTCCTCATTGTCTGGAGCCAGTGACTGCTGAATGACTTTCCCCAAGCTAATAAAAAGATGCAGCAGTAACTGTTCATTAGCAACTGTATTTTGGATGTCACATAAGGAACAAAGGGAAAGTTCCTCCTTGTAGTGTCCAGATAGAAACTTAAGTGCATGTATATGACCAATAAGATTCTTAAGTTAGGTATAACAGTAGTTTTGTTACTGCTGTTGCATACATTTTAGTATATGAATATTTGAATATGTTTGAAACTACAGCTGGTGCAGAATGGGGCAACTTAGAACATATGTGGGAGCTATATGCCTAGATTGTATTATACCTGTTCTGTATTATTAGTTTCTTCACCCAGTTCTGGGTGCTGGGCTTGGCCTAAAAAGCCCTAATTTATTTAGGGTCGGGGTAAGCAACTGTGGAAGGTTAGGGGGCTGCATTAGCAGCAGACTTGGAGAGTTGCACCCCACTGCAAAAATAAAAGTAGCCCACAGATGCTCTTTAGGGCATGTAGGGGCCTTTAACATATTTTGAGGCCCCTCCCTAGGTCATTTTAGGACCCAGAGAGTCCTTTCCTAAGAAGAAAAAGTGAGCAGCAATCACTTTCTGTTTGCTTCCTGATTTTTTTAAGGCCTCTCCTGGGTCATAAATGACCCAGAAGTGCCAAAACCATGGCTAGAATGCTCCCACACCCCTGGAGGGCATGTCATCCCTGGGGCCACAAAACCAGGCCTAGAGGGCCACACTTGTCCACCCTTAGTTTAGGGTCATGCTACATGAAGGATTTCCTACACCTGTAGAAACCTACCTGAGCATTACAATTAGAACTGGAGATCTTTCTCTCCAGCTCAGCTCAAAAGCTTAGACTGAGTGTAAATAATGTAAATATTTTGACACATATTTTATAAGTGTCATAATTGCAAAGTTTCATGAACCAGTCTTGATGTTCTCTTTGCTTATGTGTTCACTGAGCAGTTCTTAATATGGTGTGTGTCTTGAGCAGCAGTAATAGAACTGTTACTGAATCTTTTAATTTTCTATACAGAATGAAAACTCAGCTGGACTTGATGCAGATAGCATCCAAACATGAAAACCAATCAGAATGCAGACAAAAGCAAATGGATACCACATCTATAGTTAATGATATCTTAGCCTTAAATCTTATTGTGGTTGATTTGGATGCTGATACAGGTATGATGATGTCTCTGTGTTCAGATGTGATGGAGACTTTATAATACAAAAATACTAACTTTTGAGAATGTGTAGATATTTTTCAAGTTTTAAAAACCCTTTCTTCCTACAATATTAAATTCTTAAAATGAATAAATGCCCCATCAGTTTATTAGTATGCAGATCTAGTTGAAATTCCTTGATTTTGATGTTCCTAACAAAATGAATGAGTGTATTAAAAAAAGGCAAAGTGTTTTTCGTGCTGTGTTTCATAACACTGACTTTGCTTCTCTCTTGAAAAGCAGGTATTTCTCCCAGAGGTAGTGTATGTTCGATATCTGCAAATTGTGGAAATAAGTGGGAAGATAAGAAAAACAAAAAGGATACATTCTGTGTAAGTTTTCATGTTTAGTGAATACCAAAAAAGATTATTTGTAGATTAATCCATCAAAATGGTATTTAATTTAAATATCTTTCTAGCCGATGGCAGGAGAAGATGTTTTGGATAATGGTAGGAGTATTCCTACTCAGTATATGTCTGTATCTGCAACAGCTGAATTTGGAAGCATGAGTCACGAGGTAAGGTTATTTGTGTCATTTTTTTGTAGCATAAATTTTTTGAAATGCTGGTGATAGAGACCTTTCAATATCCATTTACTCAAAATTATCGTCATGTTTATCATATCTGCCTCTACATTGAAAAAACCTTTTTAAAAAAATGTTAGCTGTATGGCTTTGAGTGTTCTTCTGGGGTCCTGGAAAGCTTTTTATATTTTTAAGAACACTTGCCCAACCTAGTACAGGTGCAGTACCAGCACAGGAAAAGGAATGAGACAGGGAATGAGATCCAGTAGAACTACTGTCTCCCATCTCTTCACTGCATCCTTTGGCTTACTTAGGTAATTTTGGCGGAAGTATAAGGTCTGTAAAATACTCCATCAGCATACATCCTGCCTGCTGCTGAATGCAAGTCACCATTGTGTATTAGGATGGGTCACGCTTCAGATTTATCTAAGCCTATTCATTGAAGGCACTAATTGCAGAATCAGTCTGTGGTTGGGGGCCGTTATACTAAATTTGGTGTCATCTTTTAATTTCAGGAAATGCGCTATAACTATTACACGAAACATCGAATCCAGCCAGGTGAATTGCAGGCACAGAGCTCTCCTCTAAATGAAAATCATACATTGCCAAAGTCTCTGTCTTCCAAAAGCACTTCAGTTGTTCCTTTTTGCCTTAGTGCTGAAGCAAAAAATCAAAAGAAACGGAAGATGCAGTTGTTACAAAGACAAAGTATTAAGGGAACTAAGTTGTCTGATTCAGTTGGTTTTACGTTCAAAGCACAAGCTGCAAACTTTAATTTCTCTGGCTCAAACAATAATTTGCATCAACTTAATGTGAAAGAACTTCAGAAAGCTAGCAAGGAGATCTCACAATCAAAAGATAGCAACAACTATCTTAATGCAACAAAAATTCCTTTGCTTCCTGCAGCAGAAGTTCCTTCAGAAACACATCTCTCCTTAACTGTGTTTCCAAAAGTGCCCATGTCAGCAGCAACATCTGCATCTACTTTACGCCTCCATTCTTTAGGTTCTACTGCAGAACAACCAACTACACCTCTAGATTCCAGTTCAAGTGGCAACTTGGCAACATCTAAAGTGTCAGCCTTATCTTTCAAAAAAGAAAGTGACATATTCACTCCTGGAAAATCTGCAAGCCATGATTGCAACACAAGTAATATAAATGGATATAACTCTTCAGATTTTGTAGCCAGTTCTGTTGAGCTTCCCAAGCCAGTCATACCAGTTAGTAAGAATCCTTCCTCCCCAGCTTTGCCTACCAATTCTGAAAGTGATTGTTCTCAGAAAACTAAAACAAGCAGTTCAGATCAGACCTCACTTTCATTTATTATTCCTGTTGAGAAATTGGTGGAAGAGAACAAAGCAGCCTGCTTCAGTATTGATGATAATACAGGAGACAATTGTGTTGCATTGTCTGGGGTTGTCTCTGCTAAGGACTTAGTTCGTAACTCTACCATTACTTCTAACATGGCCTCTAAAACACCTATTTCTGCTTTTCATCAGATGGGTGCTTCAAAAAAGCAGGTTCTGTGTACTAGGCTCTCTGAAAATAATTACTGTTGGTCAGGCAACACGCCATGTGTGTTTTCTTTCAAAGGGGCCATGAAAAGTAATTGTGACACTCTGACCATGAAACCTTTCAGCAAAATTGAATATGCAAATGATAAATCAAAAATGAGACCAAAAGAAAAATACTCGGCTGTAAAAAAATCTGTGCCTTCAATAAAGGATATACCAGCTCATCAAGGACATAAACATCTAATGTACTGTTCTTCCTCCTCCTCCATTGACAATTGTCCAGAGTCAGGAACTGCTAATGTGCTTCTTCCTCAGGAAACTGTAGTCTGTGATGCCGCAAATAGTACTTCAGTTTCAGCTAAACTTGCTGAAAGCACAAATGCGTTGGAAAACCCTCTACTGGTTGTAGAAGATAAAAGATCTCCTTCAGTACCCAAAGGAGCAAGTTGCACAGTAAATTCAGATTCTGATATAGAAGATGTAAGTCAGGCTTCCAGTGCTAGTGATTCTAGCAGTACATCTGAATATTTTTCTCTGGCTGAAGATAAAACATTACCCAGTTGAGAACTGGACCTATGTAACAAAATAGACGTTTTTATTGAGTACTTTAAATCTTGCATTATTTATATTTCAAAGGAGCAGTATGATCAAATTTAATACTGACCTCAGATACTTATTTTATGGAGTCTAATACAGTGCTGTGGTGCACATAATATTCCTGAGGTCTGTCTGAATTTGTTCCTAATTAATGTTATAGTGACTATATTAGAATTGTTTTATATTTATGGGAGCATTAGCATAATTTTATACACCACTGGATCCAGTTGAGTGAATGTGTCTTGAGTGACTAACAGTAGGTCAGTTCAGTCAAAGTGTTCTTTGAAGCCATGCTTTACAGAATTATGAAAAAGCACTAGGCCTGTAATTTCTTCTGTTCCTGCTTCTCAATTCTTCATGCATTGGCTTTCCTGTGGGCTTCTGTTATAGTCAAAATGAGGAACACTGGCTTAATGTTGCCTTACTAAACAAGATCTGACATGACTTGGTTTTAAGTCCTAGTTAGTAAACAAACATTAAGCAGTTATTTTCTGTTTCTGATATAGTGATACCCATTAGCTTTATAGGATTGATGCTGTTGATTGATTGTTTATAAGTGGGAGAAAGGAATAGCAAAGAGTATGGAAACTTTGAGCTAATTCTTTGCTTTCTAAATATGCTTCTTGCCGGGTAGATTGTTGTGTCTTAACTAGTACAGCATAACACTGTGCCTTCAAGTGTTTATACACTTCCCTTTGAAATTTCCTAAAAGTATTTTTTTTATATGTGTTTTAGTTATATCCAATCTGCAAAATCTCTCCCTTCCTCAGCATGAGAATATATGATGTGGAATTCTGTTCAAGTCTGTTGAATTAGTAATTATGCCTAGCATTAGAGATGTTGGACCCAGTACAAAAGTTATAAAGCTTGAAGGTTGCACTGAAGTAAACTGCTTTGTATAGATCATCCAGTGTTCTTTACATCATGGACTTTTGTAGATCCAAACAACATATGAAATTAATACTTATTTAATTTTGCACAATAAATGTTGGAACTCAAAAACTGTGTAGTTTTCTTTCAAGCTTGAATGAATGTTTTTCTTCAGGAACAGCTGTGTCAAGAGGCTTGTTTAAGGGTCTTATTTTATCAAAACTTTTTGCTGCCCGGTGGAGGAGAGAACATGTTTTAACTCTTTCTTCCTGATAGTGGGTTCCAGGTAAGCCAGTATTCCCACCCTTCCCTAGTAGTGCTGATTTTCTCTTTGTATCATGTACACTGTGGTTAATTTCCTCCGTTTTCACATCAGTAAGAATTCCAGAATATGAACTAGGAATTTCATTGCTGGGAGAGGGGTGTTCTTTCCCCCTTACATTTGACCAGTGCCTGCCTGTCATATTCAGCTGCTCTTCCCCAACCTTGTGTTGCTGTTGCTGCTACTGCTGTAGCAGCAGAGAAGCTCTTGGGATGGGGAAGCAAGGTTTATCATGCCTACCCTGGAGCTAGTTGAGCTAGCTGTAAACATAAATATGTTTTAAAGGTTGGTCTGAACCACTAGAGTCTGATGGAAAAGCAAAGAGATGACCCCTTCTGGATAAAAAGCTTTAGGTATGGTTTTCCTCCATCTTTGGTCATTCACTAGCAAGGGATTGGTCCCTGCTAAGAAAGCTGGATGTTTGTGATAACTGAAGCCCCTGTCAGAGCTGCTGATGATGAGCAGCAGCTGTTGGTCCCTGTTGCTCAAGGTGGAGATGACAAGCAGCAGCTGTTGGTCCCTGGGGCTCTGGCTGGAGATGAGTCCTGCAGCTCAAGAGCTCCCCCTGCTGCCATGGTCCAAGCAGGCTTGGATGTTCCTCTGCCTGCTCCTTTAGGGCAACAGGGATTCAGCTGTGATCCCGAGGATGCCCTGGAGCCTGTGTCAATCAGCCCACCAACAAGGCGGAGACTCAAAAGAGCTGAGCAAAGGGAGGCTTCATTGATTAAATTCAAGAAGTGGTGACCATCCACACCTGTGTCTGGGCTATATAACTGCCTGCTTGGAAGCTTTCCTTTGCTTGTGGCAAATTTTCTACAAGCCCTCTCCTTGCCTGTTCCTTGCTTCTAGCACCTGGCTCCTGATATCTTGGATTGATCTCCTGGCTCCTGACCCCTGGATTTTGGACTCTGACTATGGTTTTCACTTGTCACTCAGACCTAGGTAAATGGACTGCCTATGAGTAATTGCTTGCTTTGACTCCTCCTAGCAGGACGCTGCTATCTCTCCCTCTCCCTTCTCTGGGCTGGCTCGCCGCCCAGGTCTCTGACCTTGACAATGTGCTCCATTGCTACTCTGGACAGAATCTAGAAATTCTTGTTTGTACTCTGATTATCCCTCCACCTCCCCATTCTAACTAACAGCTTGTCTCCAGTGGCAGCAGGTGCCCTCCTGGAAAAGGACTTCCTCATGGTTCACCACCTTTCTCACCATTATCCTGGACCTACTCTTAGTAATCCATATATCATTTGGTTAACAATGATTAATTTATCCATTAACTCTCTTACCTGAATCATTTTACATCCCTCTTTTAGCTGGGAAGACTTCCAAAATGGCTTACATATCAGTAAGCCATTGTAAAGATCTCTTGATTGTGTTCAACAAAAATCACCTGGGGCCTTGTATGCAACAGCTGGTAAAAGCAATGATTGTGACATTCTGGATAAAGGCTAGAATGGGGGGGGGGGGACAGCTGCATGTATAAATGTCCCTTATGCATGCAGATGTCTTTTTTTTTTTTGTGAATGCCACAGCAAAAGCCCTCTCCTTACCTGCTTCAAATCCCTAAAGCTGACACATACAGGCATTTTGTGCTTCAAAGTGGGTAGGCAGGTCAAAGAAGCATCTAGCAGTCCCCTTCTCCAAGGGCAAATGTATAATGATTACAGAAGCACTGAGATCTCCAGAGGATCCCTATGGATCTCAGCACTGATGTCATTGTGCATCTGGATATGAGAGGACTAGCCAGATGGTTTCCAATCCTTTCTATTCGTGTGGAAGCAGAGCTTTAAGTTGGGAAGGGTGGAGTCAGTGTAGCATAAGGGCTACCTGCTGATTTTTATACTACACTGAGGTGATGTTTAATTGATGCCAAAGTTGACCCAGCAGCAGGCTTTTCCATTTGTAAATTGGGGGGGGGGCAGCAATTTTCACCCCAAGAGGTTCGGTCCCATTTAATATTTGGATGAGATTTGGACACTGTGGATGAGATCTCATTTGGATGAGACACTATATATTTCAACAGAAGGAACTGGCAAAGCCACTTCTGAGTATTCCTTGTCTAAGAAAACCCTATGAAATTAATGGCATTGCCATAAGGCAACAGGCAACTTGAACACTCGCTCATATACACAGACATGCACCCATAGACTCACCACCTAACCTAAACTGGCTAGTAAGGACCCTGCTCTTTGTACGCATAGCCATTCTACCACAGCCATAGCTGCTGCATCTTCCTTTTTTAAAGGGGTACCTTTGGAGGACATTTGCAGGGCAGCTACGTCAGCCCCTGATTTTTATTACACACTACAGACAGGATGCCAGGTCCAGGGCTGATGCTGATGCTGCATGACTCTCCTTGCCTCTTATGGTCAGTAGCTTGCTACTTTCCCATTTGTGTGAGTCACAGAGAGCACAAAGAAGAACAAGTTGCTTACCTGTAACCATGGTTCTTTGACCATCTGTGACCTCACGCAACAGCTGTCTGTCCTGACACTTGTCTTGCTATATATCCTTACATCCACAGATCTATCCATGGCTGTGCTAAGGTAGACAGAAAGGATCTGAGGTTTTCAGTGGGAATTGGATTGGTTACATGGACCAAAGAAGGAGGGCCTATCACCTTCCATATCAGCTCTGGAAGTTTCTGAATGATGCACTGTGTTGGTGTAGTAAACCCATTTGTGTGAGTTCACAGATGACCATTCAAAGAACCACGGTTACAGGTGAACAACCCATTCTTCCATTGCTTTTTACTTCATGTCTTTTTGAAATTTTCTATTTGACACGGGAATACTTGTTTCTGAGTGTCTTACAACTGAAACAGCCCCACTTCCAAGGAAAATCTTCATGTTGGTTACTGGTTTCCACCAACTTATTCAATAAGGCCGTTTTTAGGGATAAAGTCTGTTGAGCTGCTTTCAGGTCTATGGGATGAAACATACCAAAAAAAGAAGACTAGCATTTACTTAAGAAGCAAAGACTTGTTTAATTTTTCTTTTCTACTTGGTCAAAAATTAAGCAGACAGAAATGTACAATATTTTATACCATTGACTATGATTGCAGTTCAGTACAGATGTAAAGCATTATCCTTTGACAAAGCACTGTTTTCTAGTACAAGCATCTTCATTGGACCAAAATACTCATTTCTTGATTTATCCTTACACCTTTTCCAGTTTACTCGAGTACTCCTTACTTAATTGCTCAAATGCTAGAACAACATTGTCATTCTCATTGTCACAGAGTTCACGCAAAGAAACACTGGGGGAAAAAAAGGAGAAATGGGAGCTGTGGTTAAATACTTTTGTGGGAGAAATTACTCCAACTATCAAACATGTTTTGCTATGTGTAAAGGCAATACCCAGAGACCACTTTATCTGTCTCAAAGAGGTGAGCATGGCAAAGAGAACTGGAAAAGATCTTCCACTTTACACCTCCTCAAAGCTGACTCCAGAAAGATCAAGGTGAGCGACACATTAGCCTCTACCACCTTGTTCTAAAGTGGAAGAGAAATAAGCAAGATTCTTTACAAATCCAGATGATTAGTATATTTTGCTTACCTGATTGCTTGAAGAGCAAGAGCAAAGTCCCTCAGCAAATTGTAAGCTTCTCCTTCATGTATACTAAAGGGGAAAAACAAGTTTATGAAATTATATTTTTTATGTTATTATTCAATTAATAGAGGCAATATAGACCTAAGAACCAAATCTTCATTTCAAAAGAAGGAAAATCTGTTCAGGAATCTTTATTTATGCTCTGGTAGCAATATGGAAGCTAAAAAATAGGAAGGCACATGAAATCATGGTAAATAATAAATTTTCTGTATTCAAAAGTTTCAGCCAGCCAGCCCATGGTGGACAATGCTGATAGAATGGCAAAATCCAGCAGAACTGCCTGTGGGTAATTCTCCTTCTGCATGGCAGCCTCTAAAGTGCCTCCAACACCAGCTCTGGAACCTCTTGGAACTCATCTTTGGTCAGTGGAGAGGTTAGCAGACCACCACCATAATGTTAAATTGAACCCCATTGAGTCAAGTGCATGTTGAATTATTAAGACTTTGGAAACAATGGCCTGAATCCTACTAGTCCTAACTAAAGTAGGTCCATTCAATTGTTGGGGCTTACCCAAGCAATGACCCACCATTCAACAAATAACTAGATCTATTCTAGTTGGGACTACCAATAAGGTTCAAGTCAATGGTTCCAAATGACCCAAAACAAAAAAGAGTAATATATTTTACTAAGATATGGCTGTTATGAAACATGCATGAAGACTGTAAGTTACATCCACATTTCGGCACAAGCAACTGGGTTGGCCCAGGCCCTCTCCCACATGACAATCCCACCCAGTTTACTAGACATGTTGCCCACAGGTTTGGGTGAAATCTACTGAGAGAGGTGGACTGTGGTTAGGGGAAAGAAGGCATCCTGAAAAATGAAGTCAAGGCACCTTCCCTAAGAAGAGCTCCATTCAAAGAAATATCCATGCCCAGTTTTGGGGCATTTTTCTCCTTTCCTTCTGCACCACAGGCCCAGCCCATCCAGCACTATCTGTATAGCATCACCAGGGGATGAAGCAGCTGATATAGGGAGGTGGGGCAAGGAATTGTACATGTTGCAATTCCCTGCCCCAGTTGCACATGTCTAGATCTGAATCAATTATTAATGCGTTACAGTTCATTTTGGGTGTTCTTTGTTGTTTTTATTTATATTGACAATGTGATACATAATATCATACATACTCATTATCCTGTGCCATTGCTACCAAAGATCCATGTTTGTAGAAGTCAAGAATATATGCATTCAGTGGCATAATTCTTCCCTGGTTATCATGTCTCTTTGCGTGGAAGACAGGAATGTTTGCAGCAGTAATACCTATTGTGCGCAAAATGGTCTGTGGAAACAATGTAAGAGATTTCCTTGTTCACATTGTTTGGTTGCTAGTCCCTTTGTTACACTATAATAAAGCCGGCCTGAATAAATAAACATTCTGGATGTGATCCAAAAGCATAAGTTCCATGTGTTTGAAGGAATGGAGAATTAAACTTAAGTCTCCCATGTTAACCTATAAGCTTTATAATTCTTTAAAAATATTAGTATGTTATATTATTCCCCCCTTTTCCAAGGATATATTAAGGTTTTCAACAAATACTATTTCAACACATTTTTTCCTTCCATATCAGTTACTGAATAGATCTTCTCAATCATGTTCTTGTTTTAGTTTTCTCTCTGTTTTACTATATAGGTGTTGCTGTTTGGGAATTGATTGTATTTATTATTAGTTTTTAAATTGCTGTTAGTCGCTCTGAAGAAACAAAAGACAAAAGTTTAAAGAAATAAAGCATACAAGTTTTGGTATGTATATACCACAGCCATCTTTCCAATCCCTCATATGCGTACATACACAGGTTGAGTATCTTTTTTTCAAAAATCTGAAATGCTCCAAAATCTGAAACTTTGGAAAAGCAGAACCCAGTCTTCTTCTTATAGGGAACATGAAGGAATTCCCTCCTGATCCCTACAGGAAGAAGGCAAGAGGAGAAGCACCGATGAAAGAGCAGATTCCACATTTCACAAAAAAAAATTGTGTATATGCAAATATTCCAAAATCAAAAAAAAAAAACCTAAAATTCTAAACACCTCTTGTCCCAAGCATTTGAGATAAGAGATATTCAACCTGTATCTGCAAATTAATATATATAACTGATACAGTTTCCTTTAATTTGTATGATACAGAATGATTAAATTCTGCTATTGCTTCAATATCTTCTACTAACCATATGCTCAGCTATTTAATTTCAGATGACTTCCACTGACCGGATCAGCAGTGGGCAACTAACAGAAGGGTAGAGTCCGCATTAGCCCCCGCAAGGGACCTTGGAGGGCCACAATCCCACTGCATCCACTCGCATAAATTTTTTGCCCCCAAATTCTCTCTAGGGGCACAAAAGTGTATCTTCACCATGATTTGGGGCCTTCCAAGGCCATTTTGGGCCCAGAAAAGGCCTTATTTTTTAAAAAAAAAAAGGAGCTCTGGGTCTACATTGGCCCAGAGTAGGCCCAAAATGTGGCAGAAATGCCCCCACAGCACCTAGAAAGCAGTGCAGGGGGAAGCAAAAAATTTTTAAAAATTTGTTTGACCCCTGGGGGGGGCAGAGGGGCCTCCAAACATGATGGAAATACCCTCCACATCCCCAGAGGGACTGGGTTGGGGGGAGCCAAAAAAAATCCCCAGTGGGCCATTTGTTGTATGCCTTCAGGTCATTTCCAACCTATGGGTACCCATAAAGCAAACACATCATGAGGTTTTCTTGGCAAGATCTGTTGGTGGGGTTGCCTCTCAGAAGTTGAGAGAGTGTAACTTGCCTAAGGTCACCCAATGATTTCCATGGTTGAACCAAGGATTCAAATCCAGACTCATATTCTAGCACTCAAACCACTATACCATGCTGGATCACCTAGTGGGTCCTAGGGACCAAAAATATAGGCCTGGGGCTCACACACAGCCTGTGAGGCACACTTTGACCACTTCTAACCATAATAATTTATCCTTAAGACAAGTTTATTCATATTAAACTCCAACCTCATGCTTTGTATAAATTTAATTTATGACATCACACATCCATATTCATTTCCCTTAAATAAATCATCAAGGGCATTTTTTTTTTGTTGGAGTCACATATTTTAGTATAATGCCAAAGGAGTATCAATATTTTAGTTCATCTGTGCTCTCTTTAATAATTCTTCTCTTTCTGATCTTGTGCCTTCAAGATGACTCTAACTTGTACTGACTCTATCACAGGGTTTTCTTGGCAACACTTTTGCAGAGGAAGTTCACTATTCCTTTTTTTTAAGGCTGAGAGAACGTTACTTGCCCAAGGTCATTGAGTGGGTTTCCATGACTGAGTGGGGATTTGAACCCTAACAGCCCAGCATGCTGTCATGGTTTGAGTGATAGACTAGAATTCTGGGAGCACGTCCACATTATACAGTTAAAATACTATAATTCCACTTTAACTGCCATAGTTTGTCCCCCTAGAACACTCGGATCTGCAGTTTAGGGATGGGTATTTATTACTCTCAACCAGAGAGTTCTGGTGCCTTCTCAAACTACAAACTCCAAAATTCAACAGGATTCAGCCATGGCTGTTAAAAATGGAATCATAGCACTATAAATGTGTAGTGTGAAAGAGTCCCAGGAGACCATGTTTTGAATCGCTGCTCTATCTTGTAAACCCACTAGGTGATCTTAGGCATATTAGACTTTCTCAGCTTCAAAGGCAATGAAAAATCTTGTCTGAAAAAAGTCTTGCCAAAAAAATCCCAGGAGAGGGTCACTATAAACTGGAGTCACTTTGAAGTACATAACAACTCCCAGACTCCTAGTCCAATATTCAAACCACTACATCTGCTTTTTAAGAGCTATTTATTGCTAGTGTTTCAATACATATAATAAAGCCAAAGGTCACCCTACCTATGTACTTCTGGATAAAGATACACCTATTATGGTGGTTTTGACTATAGGCTCTTAATCCACGGTTTAAACTCCTCCCAATTTTGGAATCTCCCAATACTTTTAAAAGGTAGGGCCACTGGACCCCCTTGAAGGCCTTCTCAGCATCTGTAAATAATAACAGTCTTTTCGAAGAGCAAGGGATAATTTTTTGTTAAAAAGTACCACATTTATTTACCTACTTATACTTAGCATATATATAATCCCCACGAGAATCTGATCCTTGATAGCATTCACCATCTCTGGTTTCTTACTGGATAATTTGATTTCTCTCTCTCTCTCTCTCTATATATATATATACATACACATACATATACATACAGACATACATATATATGTATGTGTATGTATAGTATTTATAAGTGTATACGTACATAAATATATGTGTGTGTGTGTGTGTGTATATATACATACATACATATATATATATATATATATATATATATATTATATATATACATACATACACACACACATACACACAGTATATTCATGCATAAAATAATACTTAACAATATCATCTAGTATGACTTTTTCCTATTTTTCCAGAATACTTTTGCAAATTAGTAGTCAAATCTATAGTAATAATTCATAAATCTTCTCCACTTACACTGCTGACAGTCTCCGAACAGAGCAAATCAAGTTCTGTATTTCCTGAAAGGCACACAAATGGTGAAACTGCTGCTCTTCCCTTGTCACAGCTCATCAAATGAGATGCAAGCTGAGAGTCAGGTTGTTCTTTACTTGAAAAATCTAATAAAACACATTGACAATGTGAATTAATCAATGGGCACACAAGCCTACTATAATATAATAGAGATGTGACAATTTCTTCATTTTTATTTATTAATGTTTTATATAGTAATATATACATTTACAATAATGGTGTAACAGGCATTTCTTTACTTTTATATAGATGTATTATTTTATGTCTTCCAATATCCCCTTATATGTTACTTCTGTTCTTTCTCTCTTTTCTTTCACATTTTTAATTAGCGGCAGAGACCAAAGACTAGCTAGTCCAGGAGCAGTGAGACTTTTTTCCTCTAAGCCAAAACCTGTCACTGTCCATTTTCCAGCATGACCATATCCAGATTCAAAAATGGATGGAGGTACAGGATGATGATGATCTTTATTTATGTCCTGCTTTTTTCCTGGTAAGCGGCTTACAAATTTTAAAAAAAAAAACAATTTTTTTTAAAAAATAGTTTAAACTCATGGAAAACAAAAATTAAAGCCCAAATTAAACAAATAAGAATTAAAACAGTTAAAATACATAATTAAAACTCAAACATTCAAAAATTCTGCATAGTTAACAATAGCTTGCAGCTTTTATGAGACAAGCCGTAATCTCACATTGAATGCCTGTTGGAGTAAAAATGTCTTGGCTTGACTACGGAAACACAGTAGGGAGGGTACCAGCCTGACTTCTCTGGGAAGGGAGTTCCAGAGCCTGTGAGCAGCCACTAAGAAGGCTCTCTCCTGTATTCCCACCTGTGAAGGTGATGGGACAGAAAGAAGGGCCTCTCTAGCACATCTCAAATCCCAGGCTGGCTCATAAGGGAGAATACTATCCTTCAAACAACCTGGACCTGAGCCATGTAGGGCTTTAAAGGTCATCACCAGCATTTTGAATTGTGCCTGAAAACAGACCGGCAGCCAGTGGAAAAGTTGCAATGCGGGGTTGTGTGATCTCTGTAGCCAGCCCCAGTTAACAATGTGGCTGCAGCTCTTTGTACCAGTTGAAGTTTCTGAACACTCTTCAAAGACAGCCCACATAAAGCACATTACAGTAACCCAGTTGGGATGTAACCAAAGCATGTGTCACCATGGCAAGATCTGATGCCTCAAAGAATGGACACAGCTGCTGCACAACTCTTAACTAACTCTTGGCTACGGCTGAAAGCTGGGCTTCCAGGTTCAGAGTTGAACCAGAAGCACCACCAGGCATCCTCAGGAGTAGTGTAACCCCATCTAACACAGACTGAATCCCTCCCTGATCTGCCTTTCAACTGACCAGGAGCACCTCCATCTTGTCTGGATTAAGTTTCAATTTGTTCACCTTCATCCAGTCCATTATTGATGACAGGCACTGGGTTAGGACCAAAACAACTTCTTTAACTTGTGGTGGAACAGAGTAATAAAGCTGGGTGTCATCCACATACTGGTGGCACCAAACCCCAAAACTCTGTACAACCTTTCCCAGCAGTTTCGTGCAGATGTTAAATAGCATGGGGGACCGAGCCCTGAGCTACCCCACAGGACAAAGGACAGGGGGTCAAACAGGAGTCCCCCACCACCACCTCCTGGGTTTGGCCCTCCAGGAAGGAATGAAGCCACTGCGAAACAGTGCCCCCTGCAAGGCAACCCAGAAGGATACCATAGTCAATGGTATTGAAAGCTGCTGAGAGGTCCAGCAGAACCAACAGGACACATTCCGCTTGTCCCTTGAACCCAGTGTAGGTCATCCACTAAGGTGACCAAAGCAGTCTCAGTCCCAGAGGCAGGCCTGAAACCAGATCGAGATGGCTCTAGATAATCCATTTCATCCAGAAACCCCTGGAGCTGGGAAGCCACCACATGCTTCAGACCCTTGCCCAGAAATGGAATGTTAAGAGACTGGCTGGTAATTAACCAAAATGGTGGGTTCCAAGGATGGCTTTTTTAGTAATGGTTTTATAACAGCCTCTTTGAGGCAAGCTGGAACTCTATCTTGTTTTAAAGAGGCATTAACTACTTCCTCTACCCACTTAGCCAGTCCCCTCTAGCTTTTTTAATAAGTCAAAAAAGTCAAAGATCTAGATCACATGTGGTAGATCTCATGTCTCCAAGAATTCTGTATGCATTCTCAGGTATCCATTATCACTGGACAAGCAGAGGTCAGAATTACATCCACAGGATCTGTATCAATCATAGCACTCAAGTCAGAGCAAATCTGAGCAATTTTATCTGCAAAGTACTGGACAAATTGTTCACTGTGCACTGTTGAATGATCTGGATTTTCCTTTCTTGGACTTGTGTGTAAAAAGCCCCCTGACCACTCGAAACAGTTCTGCTGGCTGGCTCCCTGCAGATGCAACAGCGTCTGAAAAGAATTTTGCCTTTGCTGCCTCTATTGCCACAGACTAGGCTCTCAGATAAGTTCTAGCTAGTGTTCAATCAGATGCACTCCAAATTTTCTCCCAACATCACTCTAGTCACCTTGCCTGGAAAACCAAGGGGCTGGCTTGGCTCCACTTCATTAGAGGGGACACTCAGGAGCGATCATATCCAGCACTCTGGCCATCTCTGTATTCCAAAGATCAGCCAGGACTTCAACAGGACTGCCTGTCAAGGCAGCAGGAAACTCCCCAAGAGCCAACAGGAATCCACTTGTATCAATAACTCTCCTGGGGTGGACCAAATTAATGGGTGCCCCACCTTTGCAAAGGTTCTGAGTCCCAGCAAGTTGAAATCCCATTAGGCAGTGATCTATCCATGACAACAGAACTATAGATAGTTCCTCTACTCCCAGATCACATTTACCCTACCCACCACAGAAACAAGCCTCAGACTGTGCCCAGCAGTGTGGATGGGGCCAGATTCCACTTGGGACAGACCCATGGTTGTCATAGCAGACATAAAGTACTAAGCTCCTCCTGACAGAGTAGTCTCAGCATGGATATGGAAATCCCCCAGTACTACAGGCCAGGAAGATTCCAACACTAAGCCGAGATCGCACCAGCTAGCTGAGGAAGGTAGACAGTTGTGCAGCAGGGTGGGCAATACACCAGCAGAATCCCTAATCTGTCCCAGCCCCTCAGCTTCAAACCTAGAAAACTGTGAGATGGGGTACCTATACAAGAGGATGGAATTTCAGTAGATTACTGCAACTCTGCCTCCCTGACCCCCAGGTTTGCCTGCTGCTGAACAGAGAACCCTGGTGGACAAAGCTGAGAGAGACTAATGCCCCCAGCCTCATCCAATCAGGTCTCTGTGATGCATGCTCATCCAGGATCAAGTACTGAATGGTAGCTGTCTTCCTATTAACTGACCAGGCATTCATCAGCAACATTTTCAACCCAGAGTAGCAATGCCAAGACCATCCAGGTTATTTCGATTGGCGAAAATTTTAGGAATAACTAATGCCCTATTCCTGTCCTGTTGTTTAATGTGTAACTGTTTCCTTTTTCTGTATCTCTTCTTGCCCAGTACAACTGTAATGGCTGCCCGCTGGAGTCTGGTATCTCCCTTTGTTACCCTGATTTCTGGGCTCCCGTGAGGGACACCTCAATGTGCTCAAAATACTGGGGAATGGGAATTAGCAAGAGCACAAGCTAAGCAATGCAAGAGGCAGGGCAACCCAGCGAGATCTTTAACCCAATGTTTACGGGGTCAGGCCGAGTCAATAATCAAACAGAAGTAAATAATAATTGTTTTCCTTTATTCTGAAATACAGTCAAAACGTATGTATGCAGACACTCACGCAGACCTAGCGAAAGAAAGGTAGGAGTTGGATAGAGAGTTTTGATAGGGATTTTTAAGGGGAAATACTACACCTGATCCTGAACCCGGTTTATCAGAAGAAAAGTCAGTTGTATCGGAGATTCTCAGCATGTGGGAGCTGAGGGGTAGGCTCGTCGAACGGAGCGACCGCAAGGTGGGATGGAAGTCAAAGCGATCCGAAGAGATGCTCAAAATCAGGGGGTCTCATAGGGGAAAATGTGCCTGTAGGCTAGTCCGTTCCCGGGGAAAAAAACGGGTTTCGGGCTGGAGACAAAGCCTCTGAAAGGTCAGTACTTCAGATGATTGAATTATGACAGCATTGTCAATAGCGTAGACAGTATGCAAACGCGGAGTGCTTGACAGTTGGATATTCGGCTCGTCAAGCTGCCTGCTCGGGGCAGGGGATCTTTTGTAAATGGCATGCATACATAATGTGATCTTAAAAGGGTACTTGCCTGGAGGTCTCCTGAAGCTGCAGTCCAGCAATTACTGGCCTACTTGGATTTATTTTGAATAGTTCAGCTATTTTCGGCCGTGCCCGTGTGCGTGCTTGTCCGGAGGCCTCGCAAGCACATGGAGAGGAATGGGTAGTGAAGGCCAAATTCTTGATATCAAATGATATGTAATACACCACAAGTCCAGACTAGAAACTACAGTAACACCCTCCTCTTTTCAGAACACATCTTTCATATAATAGAGTGGCTGTGCACTTATAGATGATAATGCAATGACAGAACTAGTAATAAAGTGCAAAATAACAGAATGCAACCCTCCCAGATGAAACACTTGCGTCCAAGCAGATAGATCAGGAAAGGATGCTACCATTATAATTAATGTGACATCATACCCGTGGACTGTTTAGGTTTCTACAGTCTAAATCCCTTATTACAGATGATGCACTGTACCCCAGAAAGGTACAAAGCCCCATGTATATATCTCTTTTATTGCAATAAAATACACAAAATGTGTTCTTACCAAATTTTGAAAGTGGAAGTTTGTATTCTTGCTTCATATCAGCCAAAATGGATGCTATCTGTAGAAATTGTCTAAAATTCTCTTCTATTTTGCAGTTGTACTCATGTAAAGCATCAACAAAATCTTCAGGAAGATCTTCCAGAAACACCTGAAAAGCAAAATTATTTGCTTAGAAGAAACTGAAATAACAAAAAATCAATACCGAAATAATAAGTTTAAACTGTTTTATACAGTAAGTTTAGATTTTTCCTAAAAGACAACAAAATAGGAAAGCTATCCTATACCCTGTTCCTGCTTATTGTTACTGAGATATATAGTTACAGCTCTTACCATATTATATATTGGGTTTCTTTCTGTAACTTCTGAGAATAATTGGCCAAATTAGTTCAGTAGTTCAGGGAGTTTATAAATAAGCTTGATTAGAGAAACAAGCTCAGAGGCAAGGAAAATAAAATAAAAGTAGTAGACAATAAATAGAGAATTTGTTGAAAGGTATATGTGTATCTTCAAATCTGTGAGATTGGATAGGCTGCAACAAACCTTTTCTTTCTGACCCATAGAAGTAGCTGCCACATGCACATGTTATTATAAGTAATTCTTATGTACTAACTCAGAACTAGAACACAAGGAAATTCAAGCTTGTAGCTTTTATATATTCATAGGGATACATACTTCTTTCCCAGATCTTCCTTTAAAAAAAAAAGAAAAACTAAACAAGTGTATCCACACAGTACAATTATAATTCCTGATTCAACCTGAACCACTATGACTCTATCCTATGGAACCTTGGGGTTTGTAGTTTGTTGAAGTACTAAGAATTATCTGCTTAGAGAATTCTAATGCCCTCCTTTGAGATACAGCAATAGTTTTCTGCCACAGAATCCTAAGTCCATCACCAAACTACAAATCCTAAGTTTCTGAAGGATGGAAACATGGCATCAAAGTGGTATCGAAGTGTTGGAAGCCTGGATGCATCCCTGATCTACATATAACCAAGCAGTGGGGTCAATGGATCCAACCTTCAGAATAGGCAAAAAAAACTTTAACTTCAGATTTCATAGAATCATAGAACTGGAAGAAACAACAAGGGCCATCAAGTTCAACCCCCTGCCATGCAGGAAATTGAGTACAATTTCTCATTTACATTTATTCAAGCAGAAAAGGCAAACAAAAGTAGTTAATCATTTGTTAGAAAATGAAATGAAATGAACTTACTTAAATCACTGAAATAGACTGCAGGTGGGAAATGCATAGTATAAGGGGCTAATCTTGTTTTCCACAGTTTTTTAGTATGAAAGAACAGGATATTGATCTTACCTTTGACTGGTAAAACCTCCTTTTAGAATTAACAATAGATGCAGGAAGAAATCTTCTTCCAAAAAGATGTGCCAGTACTAGCACAATCTTTTCCATGACATCACTAGGGAAAATCTTTGATCCTGTTTGGTATAGAAATCCACAGTATATCAAATTGCTGTTTTAATGAGCATAGTTATCACATTCTTATACCCCTCAAACTTGTAACCACCTCATAACAGTCACAGCAACTCAAAGGCAATATCTTTTACAGAAAGATCATGTGATCAAATAATCTATCCCACCCCACCCCCACTGCTGAAAGATACAGTCTTCAGGGAAAACAGTGGTATTTCCGTGTACAGATCTTAGACGATATTAAAATAAACATGTTAACAGTTTTTGGTTTCCCAATTTTTTTTCCTTATTAAATCAAGGATGAGCAAAGTGTAGCTCATGGACCACATGCAGCCCTTGGGATCCCTAAAAGTAGCCCCTAAAGCTCTCCAGACCCCCCTCCCTCCAAAAATTGAGGGACTTTCTTTGTGGAAACTGCCTGCAAATGTGGCAGTTTGTGTCTCCAAACTCCAGGAGCCCCCAGCTCCCCAAAACTCTGAAAAAAGGAGGAAAGGAGCTGAAAATTGGCCAGAATCATGGCCAGAATTTATGCTCCTCTAATTCCAGTGTACCCAAAACATCCTAGTGTGGTCCACTGGGCAAGTGCAAGGGGGAATGGCCCCAGTCATTCCACAGTTGCCCCCCTCTGCTGTAAATAATGGCCAAAGTCCTCTTGGTGTCTTTTGCATATGTTAAGTTCCCCTACAGAAACAGTTGGGAATTTTGTCTGATGTGGAATATCCACATTCAATTCAAGCTTTGCCAAGTGGCATTATGCATGCAGTGCCATTACACATACAAAGTACACATTCAGATACACTTAGTTGAACAATGCTGCCACTCAACCCAAGGCTATATAGCATACTTATGCCTTAGTCCTATGTCTCCTCAGCATAATATCTTCATATTATTTCTTCAATGTAAATCTCTGGACCAATGCTATTCTGAGCCTTATATGGTCCCTTTGACTTATTGATAACCCCCTGAAGTTGTCCCATATGGCAATCCCATGCTTCACATTGAGCTGGCAGGTTTGGAAAAGTATGTGGCTATATCACTATAGCCTGACATGATCACAAAAGGGCTGAGGCCTCTGGCAGATCTTAGTGCTGATGTCATCATTTCATGTTTGGCTATGAAGATGTATTCAGATACTTCTCTAAACGTGTCTGCTCACTGGAAAGCACAGAATGGCAATTAGAAGCAGTTTCAGGGGCTTTTCAGTGAGTTGGAAGGGGAACTTTGGATGCTGTGAAGAAAGGGAATGCCAGTCCCCAAAGTGTCCCAAAAAGGACATCCACTTGAGTAAGGAAACTTACAGAATTCCAGCCTCCGTGTGTGACTCCATATGCAAATATTTATGCTATGCAACTCTGGTCTAGGATGTTGATAAGTATAAAGAGTGTGGATGGTATCCAGTTGCGTCTTCAAGTCGTTTTCGACTTATGGTGACCCTAAGCTGAACCTATTATGGGATTTTCTGTGACTGAGTGCGTATGATGTGGCCAGGGTCATCCAGTGAGTTTCCAAGGCCAAGGGGGAAACTGAACCCTGGCCTCCAGGGTGATAGTCCAATGTTCAAACCACTACACCATGTTGGTTCTCACCATCCTGCACTACTAGGGAGGGAATTATAAAGTATTTCTAATGTTACAACTTCCTTCATCTCTGGCTATGTTGGCTGGGGCTGATGGGACTTCCAGTCCAAAAAGTGTGGAGAGTTGCAGAATTCCTACCCACACTGAACTGATTTAAGTCCCATTGAACTGATTGGCACATGCTTCTCAGTAGGCATGACAGGACATTATTGGTAACTTCCTTGTCTGTTACCTGTTGCTTTAGATTTAGCTAAGAAACCTAGGGCCTTCCAGATGTTGTTTGATTCTGTCTCTCATAAGCCCTGACCACTGGCCATGCTGTCTGAGGCACGTAACAAACAGAGTTCAGTAACAGCTCAGCTTCCACAAAATTCCCCACTCCTACTTTATATGACAAGTAGGCACCTCCATTTGTTGGTCACACTTAACTCCCACTTCATTAAACTCCCATTCTAAACAGGTGAGAGAGCACAAAGTTCCTCATTTTCCCTTCTCTGAGTGGGCATGGCCTCCCTCACAGGAATATATGGCGAGAAATCATTCACCCTTCATCCTTCCCAAAGAAAGACAAGGAGGAAAGCAAGAAATAATACATATCTTTTTAAACTTACCATTTCTCTTGCTGGGTTGACAAAGTTTGTGAAACAAGCCTTTCACAAGAAATTCAACTAGAACAATATTGGAAGGTTCATGATAATGTAAATGAGTTACAAGTCCAGAAAATCCTGTAGTATTACCTTCCCGATCCACATATCCCTAAAATAAGAAAATACTGTTATATATCCAGATGACTTCCCTCACCCTACCTCAGGAAGCAAGCTGTAAAATACCTGTATCTGTAATCCTGTGAGTTGGCTAGTGGTGGTGAAGGAAATAACATCATGATTATGTAAGACATCCATTCAGTATAATAATGTCGTACAAAATAAATCTCATAAAGATGAAAATGATCACAGAAGATTAATTGAAGAAGATTCCCAATTTATTCCATGGCAGACATGTGAGAACTGAAGTGCAAAGGCTTGACCTTATAAATCTTGAATTAGGTCAATAACGAATAATTATAATCTTGAATTAGGTCAATAACGAAAGCTGTCTGTCAACATTTGTGGAAGATCTGGAGTCCTAAAGAGGGGATGGGATACTGGGGGGAAGAGATGGTTTATCAGCGGTACATTCCTCCTTTGAGGAAACTTGTATTTAACAGGGGTAATGTTAGCAACCAGTGTGGTTTAGTGGTTTAAATGTTGGACTATGAACCTGGAGACCAGGGTTTGATTCACAGCTCAGCCATGGAAATCCACTAGGTGACCTTTGGTACATCACATACTCTCAGCCCCAGAACACCCTGTGATAGATTCTCCTCAGGGTTGCTGTAAGTCAAAAACAACTTGAAGGCACACAACAGCAGCAGTAGCAGCAGCAATGTTACCATGGAATTCTTGCCCATTATTTCCTCTCATGATGTGTCCAGAATACCATGCTGGAGTGATATTTTCTGGGAGAGAGAAAATGGATGCTGCCAGTGGGTAGATTCTGAGAAGATCCCCATTACAGCTGCCCTGCTGCCATAGACAATAACAAAACTGCATTATTTTTCTCCTGTAAAATGGAGAGGAAGTTGCCACTACTGCTTGTGATCACATCAAACGTATTTCCAAAAATGAGGGATGAAAATACTGAAAAATGTCAACTGCCACGAAATTTTTCAACCCTGGGAAAGAGGGGAAAAACCAGTGCTTTTACACACACCTCGCCACCTATTCATTTTCATTTTTGTTGGCTTTTACCAAAAACCTGTTGTATTTTCTGAATATATCCAACATTTTAGTTAACACTCCAAGTCCACAATTGCATGCATGTGTAAATGCATGCATAAATAAATAAATAAATAAATAAATAAATAAATACTGGCCAAAATATTCTCATCATTTCACCAAGAAGGGAGAAAATATTTGAAATTTTACATACATATATGTGAGAACAAATTAAGGAAAGATTTGCATCTGCAGCAGAAACTACTTAAATTGGTATGGAAGACAGACATAAAATTTAAAAAAAAGTTTAAATTTAAGAGAAAACTTTTATAAAATGCTACATAGATGGTAGGTACATGACACCTGAAAGGTTGCAGAAAATAACTGAAAATGGAAATGAAAGATGTTGGAAATGTGATGAGAAGGTGGGGTCGTTTTATCATATGTGGTAGACCTGTAAGATAGCACGGAAATTTTGGAAGGAAATACATGATGAAATTCAAAGAATTTACAATTTAAATTTTGAAATGAAGCCAGAGTTTTATTTGTTAAATATGTTGGGGCAACAAAGAGAGATAAGATGTTACCAGAAGACGTTGTTATATTTGATAACTGCTGCAAGATTGACATATGCACAATATTGGAAAGAAAGGAACTATGTTGATATAAAAGAATGGAAATTAAAAGTTCTGGATATGATAGAGATAGAAAAGCTAACATTTTCACTGAAAAATAAGTCTATCCAGAACTTTGAAAGGGAATGAAGAGAAGTTGTAAATTGGATAAAGAAATTGTAATAAGAAAAGGAAAAGAATAAAGCAAGATTGTATGTGATACAAGGCAACAATGTGATAAGGCAATGTAACAATGTAAGATGCAACAATGTAAGATTACCTTTTGAAGAGAAACTATGTATGAATGGAATGTAAATAAGCAGATTCAACTGGAAAAAAGCAAAAAGTTTGGAAGTGGGGAAGGGGGGTTATTTCCACTTTAAACTTTAATAAAAATATGTTCCCAAAAAAAAAAAGGAACTACTTAAATCACTGGGCTATAGCCAACAATTTTCCACTCATACAATTCAAGCTTCCCTTTTCCATCTCCATTTTGTAGCCCCTCATAATGTACTACCTACTCCAGAATGTGATTTGCCCATGGTGTCCATGCTGCTGCTGAAAGTACACCATGGGACACAAACCACTAAATATAGGCCCCAGAAAAAAATAATAAAATTGCCCCTTACCCCAAATTCACCATCTATATAAGCTGGCAAAGCTTAGGGACCTCCACCCATGTCTATGCAGTATTCTGTGCAAAAAGACCAAACCACATGACTAAATAAAAGAAGTTTATACTTTACCTCCTTCACAAGAAATTGTATGGAAAACAAGAAATAGAGCTTCAATATTTCCAGGGCCCTTGGTTGTTTGAAGGATAGAAGTGAATGCTGCAGTACTGATAAAACCTTTCAGAGAAAAAAAAGAAAGATCAACACATTGTCAGCTTGTTTGATAAAAAGTTCAGAGAGCACGTAGAAATGTTATCCCTTCAACTCAGTATCTGACAGGATATTTCTGCCCAAGAACTGAGGTCTGTCAGAAGGCCCTTCTCTGTGTTTTACTGGTGGGGCAATATGCTATGAGAAGACATGGGAGAAGAAGTTCTCTGCTGTGGCACCCCTCCTCTAAGAGGCCTAATTAATGACAATGCTGGTATCATTCCAGAGCCAAGCCAAAACATGGGCTGGCATTCATTATTGCAGCTACAGATATGAAACCTTGAGTTACACTTCCATAACTACTCAATATTCACTATTCTTATGTAATCGTGATCAGGGCAATACTGCCATGATCATAACTGCCCGTCCAAAGCTACTTTATCGCCCATCAACCAACTGAGAGATGGTGATCTGTTGTCCTGGCCATCTGGGATTATGATTGTATAGAATATCAGTTTTGGCTTCTTATGAAAGCCTTTTGGCCTAAATGATTTGACACAGATTTACACATATGCTATGGATTAAATTATTTTAAGCTGATTTAGCTTCTTTTAAGTTGTTTGAAGTGTTAACTAGCTTATTATACTTGTAGCTCTTTGAAAAAATTTATTGTTTTAATCTGTTCTAAACTGATTTTGTCATACGCAGTTGGCCCTCAATATTTGTGGGTTTCACTTTCACAGATTTGATTATCTGTGAGTTTCTTCCAAGCTCTGCCCCCCCCCAAAGCACTTCTTTTCTGAGGGAACTTTCCCCCTTGCTCTCTGATCAGGTCATGCATCCCTTTAAAAATCTGCCTCTGTTCATTCTCCTCCTCCTCCATTACCACCACCACCTGCTGCCTGGCCAGCGAAGGACAGATCTCAGCTTGATTTCTTAGCAGCACAAACCCAATCTGAATGTCCCCTCCCCCACACACACAGACGCAAGGAAAAGATGGGCAAGAGAGAGGAAGTATAGGGCCTCCATGCCAACGCACCCCCTTTCCTTCTCCTTTCCCTCACCTGGTTTGGACCCTGGGTGCCTGCTCTTCCCACCATGCCTTGGCCCCCTTTCCACAGGCACACACACATTTTGATATTCCTGGTTTTCCAGTTTTGCAGGGGTCCTGTGTCCCTAACCCTAGCAAATGTGGAGGGCTAACTGTATTGCTCTGATATCCTTGGATATAGGAAAGGAACATAAATATTTAAATAAATGAATGAATAAGTAAATAAATCCTCCTTCAATGTTTATTTCCTTGTTTTACTATCTATGGTGTTTTGTGACCAGAGTCCTCAAAATGGCTCATAAAATACATAAAATAGAACCATTATATTAGATAATGTTCATTTTAGATCCCACATAATGGGTTAATGATTGAAAAATAATAATGGCAAAGAAGCAAGAATGGTGCCAATGACTCTTCAATTACCAACGAAAATAACACCGAGGTAAGACTTTTGACAGACAGTGAGGGGGTGGGATAATTCACTGCAGTTTTGATTCTGATCCCCCACCTCTGCAGTTGTGATTTACATTTTTAAAAGTAAAAAGTTTAAATGCAGTTAACACTTTCAATGTCACATATTGTTCCTCCTGGAATCTTTCAGTCATTAAGAAAATGACACAAAAGACATCCAAATGCTATGACAGCTAGTGACATTTCCATTTGTCCTATAAATATGGATTTGTTTCCACCTTGAAAACTGAATATTAAAATTTAGTGTTGTCAGATATTGGAATAAATGTGGAAAGTGTTTAACAAAATGCATTGATTTAAAAATTCCATCAGAGAATTAAAGAGAAATGGATGTATTTAATCTTTTAAGACTTAATACATTGTCTTTCTCAAACACGGCTTGTTTCCATTTATGTTCAAGATCACCTTTGCTTCTGCATCCTCCTTATCATCTGCCTTTGAAGCCAATAGCATGAGTCTCAATATTAGAGAAATGCTCAGAGGAAACTGTCCTCGAAGTTCAGGTACATTTGATTTTATGAGCTTCTGTATTTTGGGAAAAGGAATGTCATAAAAATAGACATTTCCCAACAAATCTTGGCCACGTCGCCCTGCCCGTCCAGACATCTGCGAAGAAGAAATCAAAATACATTTAAAATTAAAGCATTTACATCTGTTTAAATGTTTCAGACAAATTATTCACAAGATCCTTCTTTATATTTCCTTCTTTATATAATTTCCCTGAGATAATGAGGATCAGATTAGACATATTGCCCTAATTCCAGTGTTCTAATGATCCCTTATCCTTGGTTATCCTGACTAGGCCTGATGGGAGTTGCAGCTCATTAACTGAACGGGTTGCTGTGTTTGAAATTTAGCCTCTATATTATTTATTACTGGTGATCAATATACAGTCATCCATCCACATTCACAAGTATTAGGGGTGCAGGATTCCCATAAAAGTAGAAAAATTGTGAATATCTGTAGGCGTTCCTAGTATATTTAACACACACAAAAAGTATGATCCACAGATTCAACCAACCACAGATTCAACTGTACTGTACACAGCACATCTGAATCCACAGAGGGGAGCATGCCAGCTGCCCAGTTCTACCTTCGAGTCGGCAGGGTTCCTTTGAGAGCCAGAAGTAGATGGCTGATAGGGTTTGCCACTACCTCCACTGTCAGTGGGCTGTACACGCCCATGCTTTGATATGGCTTAACTGACATTTGTTGATATTGGAATAAAATATAAATTACATCCTGCTATGGCTGCATGGCCTTGTTGACAAGAGGAAAACTGGCCAAACACATGCATTGTGAAATCTAGGTCAGGGAAGCCCTCCAAGGCATAGCCAGGCTGTAGTTAGGAAACTGCAGCAATCATGAACTTACAGGCAGCCTCCAATGACTCATCTTTTGAGGCAATAGCAATGCTCTCACAGAACAGTTGATTGTCTTATTCCTTCTCCCTCTGACCTTTAGAATTTCTCCATTATCCCATATCTAACCAGTAAACACTGAACTATCAAGGCAGCCATTAGCCCTTTGTCACCTAATGCTAAGACCACTAGTCCATTCTGTACCCCATTGTTTGTGTTGCTGAAGAGTCATTAACACATTCCCCCTCCAGGAAGAAATAGGGTATTTAAACCCCAGTTTTTGGCTAGCCAACTCATAGTACACTGGTTACCAGTCGTCACTCTGCCACTCTGATTCCTAGTTGTGTTCTGTCCTTGGACTCCAGACTAAGCCACATCACTGCTTCTTTGCTGCTCTTCTAGACTGGTAAATATCACCCACTTCATCCTAAATGTCAGGGATTCCAGGCAGGGAACCCTGGGAAAATGTTCAGCCCACTGCAAGACATTGCATCATGCTCCAGGTGTATGTGATTGCTGGACATTGCATCAGAAAATGGAGTGGGGTGCAAAAGGTACAGGATGGTGTGCAAACCCTCTACCTGATTGGTTGTAGATATGTACATAATAAAGCAATCCCCAGTATGTATTTGTCTGTTGACCAAAACCAGTGTCTGGCATAAGCTTTTGTCCATCTGTTCTATGTTTTGTAAATAATGGAACTTTGCTGCAAGATAAAGTGCCTCCTGTTTGGAAGAAACTCCCCTGTGTGTGAGTATCCTTACTGGGGAACAAGGCTGCTGCTGTTGGCTCGCTGAACTCTGGCTTTTTCCACTGCATTTCTGTGGGGCTGAAACTCCTATCATCCCCAACATTGGTTATGGGCCCAGACCCAGAGTGCACAGCATCCACAGTGCACCTGTGGTTGTTTTCCCTTGGATACTAGGACTGTTTTTGACTGTTTGCCTGGCTCTCCGGTGCTTCGGGAGTCTGTGTTTTGGCAGAGAGACAGTTAATTTGTAGTCAGGTGCTGTTCAAGGACACTTTGGAGGAGGAGGCCGGCCAGCTGCGTTCCTGTGTTTTGTTTTCACAAAGGCAGTAGAATGACTGAAACAAGCTTTGTGCGTTTTGAAAGACTAAATGACACGAATTATCAAAGCTGGCGAATTTATGTGAAAGCATCTCTGATAAAGGAGAACTTGTGGCATGTTTTGGAGAGCGAGGCTCAGCCGCCTGCCAGTGCGTCGGCTGCTGAGATAGCAGCGTATCGCGTTGCTGACAAAAAAGCCAAAGCAGTTATTTTGCCAACTTTAAGTCCTTCCCAGTTGATTCACACTGCTGCTGCGGACACAGCATATCAGCTCTGGGAGGCTCTGAAGCGTGTGCATCAATCTTCCTCATGTTTGTCCAAAATGCTATGGAAGAAAAGACTGTATAACACAAAGTTATGTCCCGGAAGCTGTGTAAGAGAGCACCTTATGCTGATGAAACAGTTATTTGAAGAGGTAGCCAACAGAGGGATAAACATCCCAGAAATGCAGAAATGCAGTTTTATTCTGCTGGGAAGCCTCACTAAGGAGTGGGACTTTTTGATGTACGGCCTGCAGGGTGTGCGTGAGGAAGAGCTGACTGTAGACCTGGTAGCTGGGAGTATCCTGGAGGAAGTCCAACGTAAGCAGTTTGATTCCAGATTGCAGTCGGAGGGGAGAAAAGCCAGTCACCAGGAGGGAGAGGCAGCTCCAGAGGAGGCATCTGACCAGGAAGAAGGAGTGTGCGGCTTTGCCAGATGCTGCTACAGATGTAGGAGTCAGCCATCTCCAGAAGGACTGCAGAATGCCAGCGCTGAGCAGAGGGAAGAAGACAGCCCAGAAGCAGAGAGGCGTGTCATCACAGGCTGAAGGCCATGTGTTTATGGCAAAAGAACAGTCTGAGAGTGGTGTGTGGTTGCTAGACAGTGGTGCAACTCACCACATGGTGAACAATTTAAAGCTGTTGAATGATGTTACAAATGCAAATATAACAGCAATTTCCCTTGCAGATGGGGCACCAAGCAAGGTGCAGAAGATGGGTACTGCGTATGTGCCATGTTTTGGGAAATCATTTAATAATGTATTGTGCGTGACAAATTTGCAGAACTGTATTTTGAGTGTCTCCCAACTGGCCAGTGAGGGTTACAAAGTGGTGTTTGAAGGGGAGAAATGTATAATTACTGCAAATGGTATGTTTTGTGCAAAAGGGGTGAAAAAGCAGGGGTTGTACCACATGTTGCCCAAAGGAAAAGTGGTAAACGTTAACCCTTTGTGTAACAAACCTCTACATGAAAAGTATGTACATTACCTCCACAGAGTGATGGATCATGCCAGCTACAAAAGTTTGCAAGAGTTGGGAAAGGTATGCACTGGGTTACAAGTCAGAAATTGCCCTAAGTTCCTAGAGTGCTCTGTATGCAAAAAGATTAAGGTAAAAGCTTACCCCATTACCAAGAAAAGCAAGTGTGTCACCCAATGGCCTTTTGAGGTTGTACATGCAGATTTGGCTGGGCCATTCAAGCCAACTGAAGGGCAAAATAGGTATGTCTTGGTAATTGTAGACAGACACACCAGGTACTCCTATGTCTATCTGCTGAAAGAGAAAAGTCAAGCAGCTGAAAAATTCCAAGAGTGGGTGAATGCTGTTGAGAGGGAATTTCCTTATGAAGTGGCCAGTCTTGTATCAGACAGAGGGGGAGAATTCCTGTCTAATAGCCTGCAAGCCTGGATGCGTAAGAAAGGCATAAGGCATAAAACCACCAACCCCACATCTCCCAGGGAGGATGGTCTTGCAGAAAGAAGAATTGGGCTGTTAAAACAAATGAAGGACTGTATGATGGAGGATGCCCAAGCCCCAGCAGGACTTTGGGGAGAAGCAATAGTGACAGCAAACTACCACTTAAACAGGATGTGGAGTTCAAGTGTGAAGCAAACTTCATATTACCTATTGTATGGTAGAGCGCCAAACCTGCAGCATCTATGTGTTTGGGATCGCTCTGCTAGTGTGTATGTTCCACCAAGTTTCAGAAAGTCTGGAGAGGAGAAATCTAGATGGTTACGCTTTGTGGGATATGAAGGTAACAAATATAGATTTCTATACCATGCTGGCAAAATAGTGTATTCCAGGAGTGCAAACTTTGAAATCCATTCAGAATGGGATAGACTGCACTGTAACCAAGAAGTTTTGATTCCCCTGGGTAAAAGTGTGAAAAATGTTCCCGAAATTCCTGAAAATGGAGGAGGAGTGATGTCTGATGAGGAAAAGGACAGTGTCCCAGATACACTTGAGAGCTCTGAAAATGGAGGGGCAGTGATGTCTGATGAAGAAAAGGACAGTGTCCCAGATACACTTGAAAGCTCTGAAGATGGAGGGGCGGTGATGGCTGATGATGAAGAAGAAAGTACTGAGGAAAGTACTGAGGACGAGAAGCCAAAAGTCTCAATCAACATCACCCCAAAGAGTTCAACACCACCACCTAGTGCTGAACCTGGATTTATGGTCAAGAAAGAGCCTCGCACTGAGGTCAGCACTAGTTCCAGCAGTGGTTCCAGTGAAAGTGGGTCAGGAAGTACCCAACTTGCTGAGTCAGGAAGTAAAATTATGCTTATCCCTAAAAGGTCAGGAGGAGGGTATTTTGTTGTCCCGTGTGACTGAGGCAGAAAATGTGAGTGTAGGACTACATTGGGGTACGGTATCTGAAAAAAACACAATATCGTGGATTTGCTTACAAAGGCACTTCCAGTAGCAGGCCAGGAAAAGTTGGCAGGTAAACTGGGCCTTGCCACCAGGGTGTAAGGTGGAAGATGAATTGTACCCTTGAATGTATGTACTGTATGTATTATGGAACATGTATTGTATGACATGTATGGATAGTGAAAATGTACTACACAGTGGCCTGACCATTTTGGAGGGGATTGTCAGGGATTCCAGGCAGGGAACCCTGGGAAAATGTTCAGCCCACTGCAAGACATTGCATCATGCTCCAGGTGTATGTGATTGCTGGACATTGCATCAGAAAATGGAGTGGTGTGCAAAAGGTACAGGGTGGTGTGCAAACCCTCTACCTGATTGGTTGTAGATATGTACATAATAAAGCAATCCCAGTATGTATTTGTCTGTTGACCAAAACCGGTGTCTGGTATAAGCTTTTGTCCGTCTGTTCTATGTTTTGTAAATAACGGAACTTTGCTGCAAGATAAAGTGCCTCCTGTTTGGAAGAAATTCCTGTGTGTGAGTATCCTTACTGGGGAACAAGGCCGCTGCTGTTGGCTCGCTAACTCTGGCTTTTTCCGCTGCGTTTCTGTGGGGCTGAAACTCCTATCATCCCCAACACTAAAGCCTCACTATCCAAAACTTTACTCCCTTTTCCTTCAGTTAGCCTTGTGTGATTGTGTGACTGCTTGGATCTTTTGTATGTGATAGCAATTTCCCCAATAAAACACATTTATACTCTTTTGATTTTCCTGCTGTTTCCTTGCACTAGTACCAGTAAGATATAGGTGAAAAGATCTCGCTATGTTAACCCACCCTTGCAGGCCTTCTCTTGAGCTACTATTCCCCACCTCTTATGGGATAGCAGGTGGACCCCTGAGTCACCCACATTCTGGAGTAACACTTCTGATGCCTTACACAATTTTTAATAGGTACTTACAAGCCTCACCTCATATTTGCAATCTCTCTCAATCTTGCAAGTCTAGAAGAGAGACTACAAATGTGAGGCAAGACTTATAAGTCCCAATTACAGCAAAGGTAGTATGTTTTGTATATTTCTACTGTTGTTTAATAGTACTCTCTTTTGGTATTAATTACTACATTTGTTGTTCTTTTGCATCTTCATGTCCTGTTTGACTTTTGGTGACCCTAAAAGAAGATGTATCACGGGGTTTTCTTGGCAAGATTTGTTCAGAGGAAGTTTGCCCTTGTCTTTCTCTGAGGCAGAGAGAGTATGATTTCTCCAAGGTCACCCAGTGGGTTTCCATGGCTGAGCAGGGATGTAAACCTTAGTCTCCCAGAGTCCAAGTCCAGGACGCAAACCACTATACCACTCTAGTTGTCACTACTGGCTATTACATACTTACTTAGATTTTGAACACATGACTTATTTATTTTGATTTAGAGTCTATTCAAGACATTCTCTTTTAATTTTGGTCTCTTTTTCTGCAGTTTTTAATGCTTGTGACCCCATCTTTCTGTTTTTGTGGAGTCTGACGTCTTAAAGAGCACATTTCACACATTCGTATGTTTCACACATACAAATTATACACATATAATTATATACATACATATATATAATTATACACATAGATATAATTATATATACATATATATAATTATATGTATAATCAATTATTCAATCAATATATAATCAATTATATATATAATCAATTATTACAATAATGTTTCTACTTGTAGTATATACATGTATGTGTGATTAAGACCTTTCAGAATTGATTTTTTTTTAATTTGATTACCTGCCTGTAGGTCAGAGCATCCAAATATACAGAATTTTGTACAAAAACAACAGATTTACATGGCATGTTGATCCCCAAGGCCAAGGTCCCTGTGGCCGTCACCACCTAAAAAATGAAAAAATGAAAACCACTTATTCACAATTTATTAGTTGATAATAGCAGCAGTCTACTTATGCAGGATTTGAAAAAAGAACAAGAATAAAGGAAGCCTGAAAAATGCTGGCACAGTTCTGAAAGACTGAGACTTGTTATTTATTTAGTTTCAGTCTCCGTCCTAAAGATGATGAACCAAAAGGCTAAAGATGATGAACAAAATTGTGGAAAAAAAATTATAATATTTGTTGTTGTGTGCTTTCAAATTATATCTTGACTTGATCGTATTATAGTAACCCTAAGGCAAACCTATCACAGGGTGTTCTTGAAAGATTTGTCCTGGTCTCCAGCATTTTGGTCGAATGCTCAAACAACACCACACTGGCTCCCATTATAACAATTTATAGAAATTGAAGTTCCCCATTGTGAAGAGAGGGTCATGGCAAGCCTGAATAAAGCCAGCCAATCACAGCCTTTGGAATGGTCAGGGTGGAGTATGGGAGAGAGACTACAGAACCAGAGGTTTGTCTTTTAAACTGTTAGACAGGGCCAATTAGAAATAGACACAGATACGAATAAAACGGAATGGATTAAATCTTGAGAGGAACAGTTAGAGACAGGGATGGTTGGGAATAGATAGGGATGGTAAGAGAGAGAGGTGGGAGGAAGAAGGAAGGAAATTTAATTAATTAGAACTCAAGAGTGTGGAGTGAATTCAAGGGGAAAAGATTTCTCTGTTTTAACTGAAGTGTTACATTGCATTGTGGCTAGAGTCAGCATAATGCCAGATATTTCACTTGTGTGTTTAACAATGAACCGTTACTGTCCTGTTGTTTACCTCTGTACTTGGACCTATTTTATTTCCAATTTATTAAGAGAAGTAGATCATATCTTCCAATCTGAACCCACCAGTAAACACATACACTATTCTAGTGTAGTGGCTACCCTGGCACTGAAGTAACCGAACCAGAAAGGGATCTTAAGTGTAGAAGGACAAGGTGCTTTGATAATAGCCAAGTGGCAGGACCAGCCTGGCAAAGGGATCCATCACACTCACATTATGTAATCCTAGTTTGTTTTTAAATTTCATAAAATATAGGAAACCTGCATATTTAAGTGCCATCAACTGCTGTGCTTGAAAACTCTAGTAATATTTGTGTGACTCAAAATCTGGAAAAGACAAAATAAGTTAACACCTCCATGCATGAGAAATGGGAGATTGTCATGCCCTGCTTTGGAGACCCTGACAGTGAGGAGAAGGATTCTGAATCTGAGGCAGAAGTTTCCACAGAAGTTTGCTCAGTGGAAAATAACAACCAACAGCAGGGGCCTGAGCAGGGGGAACAAGTATCAGAAGACAAGGCAACACAGAGTCTTACCTTGTGGGAGAGACAACGCCAGAAAGGTCTCAAGCGTTCAGCTCATTTAAGTAACAAACAGACTTTAATAAGGGAACCCCTGTGGCAACATCATTAGCCTATAAAAAGCAAACAGCTAGCCCATCTCCTCCCAGGGTCGACAACTGATCTTGCTGTGCTGTGTTATCGCTAAATCCTGACTCTCTGGGACCTCTACCTGTTTAACGCTAATTTGGATTTGCCTTTGTGGATTTGTTTCCCTTGGAAGTTGCATTCTTGACCTGAACTTTGGACTACTCCCGCTCTTGCCTCTGTGAGTAAGCTCTGCCCTGCTGATTTGCTAATTGGTTGCCTGGTCTGCCTGGCACATGACAGAAATCACCAGAGCAAGAGATGAGAAGGAGAGGAACAACAATGAAGTAAGTTGGCAGCAGCCCTTTGTTCCTCTTCCTTGGCTCCTTTTCTGCCCTTGCCACTGCAGCTATGGGGGCAATCCCTCTTCTATCCAGCAAAATGGGCTCCTGAATGTACTTTCCTCACACAAGAAGCAAGAGGTACACATTCAGTTGACTCAATGTGCCAAGGGAAGAAGCAAACCTGTCCTGAAACATTACTAACTCCAAATTTAGATATAACACAGGCATACAACAATATAAGAAAAAAAATCCAAAACCGAGTTCAACGTGGTTGATACCAGACTTGTAATTGTCAATGAGCCAATTCAAATGTGACTGCAGCTGCATGAAACTCGAGATGGACATTTTAAACAACATACCTTTAAATGAGACCTGAGATGGAAAACGGATCAGTCAGGTCAGTCAATCCTCTTCCTTTCTGAATCCCATTCACTGACTACTCACTGCTTCTCCGCTGGCTTCCAATCTTCTACTATTCTATAATACAGCCTTTCTTGACCTTTTTATCCTGAAGGAACCCTTGAAATAATTTTCATGTCTCATGGAACCCTTGCATAAAAAGTATTACATCTACAGCTCAAAAATGTTTATTTCTTTTTCTAATTACAATCTCTAGCATGAAACCCTGGTGTTCCAAGGAATGCTATAGTTGAGAAACTCTGCTCAATTATGTAGCCACAGTATCTAACTTGAAAACAGAAGAGGTTGACTAGCAGCACTGCAAAAATCTCAATCCTGTTGATCTGACTTTAATAGCCAAGAAATTGTTAAAAGAAATCATATCAGAAATGCACAAGCACACACAGAAAGAGGGTGATTGGTAAATGACATGTATTTAAGGGGGAAATGGTAACATTATTATACCTGGACAAATCCTTTCCTGAAGAGCATCTCCACCATCTGCTTCCCTTTCATTTCCACAGCAGAATGGTGATATCCAATGCCCCTTAGTGCCAGTTTTTTCAGTACTCTGTGCTTTCTCAGGAATCTTGCCCGATCAAGTATCTTCTCCAAAGACTGCAGAAAAAACAGCATTCACAATATGTTCACACTGATTTAAGGCAGGATTTCAATTCATGATAAAATCTCTGTTTTTGAAATCTCTGAGGCAGATCACTCTGAAGACTTTGTGAAAGGATGGAAGAATTAAAATTTGAAGCTCCAATTTTGCTAGGCAGGGTGTATAACGATAACTGAAACTCAAGGTATAAAGTCAGCTGCTTTCCTGATAACCTCTCTCCTCGGGGGCCGGTCCAGATTTGAAAAAGAAAGTACCATCTCAGTGATGTTATTTTCCTTACTAGTGACCTTGCCTGGTTTCCAGTAGAAGGTTCTTCCTTGAAGTCTAGAATGCTTCATAGCCCCCAGAGAACAGCAAATTATTTTAGCCAGAGTTAGAACAGAAAGATCCAATTTGCAAGCACCTTCTGAAAGTCTCTCCCCTTAAAACACCCCCACACGTCATTTTAACAAAAACATTTAAAACCAACATGTTCTTTCCTTGGCTTTGAGTTCCTAAATTGGATAAATGCAACACATACGTTATTAATGTTAAATTAGACACAGTCTGAATTTATACATATTTACTAGGAAATATGTCCTAATGAGTGAAATGTTAAATTCATACAAGTTAGATTTCATCCTCATATGCTGGGATAAGAAATATGTGGCCCTCCAAATGTTGTTGGACTAGCTACACTGATTGCCCAACCCTGAATACCATGAACATCTCTAATCCTCCCCACTTGTTATCCACATACTGAGTATGGACATTTGCACATACCACCTACACCTGAGTCAGTCACCATGAGCAAGTGTTCATGCACGGTATGTAGAGAACAGACAAAGTCTCAGGGTGTTGAAAAAAATGGTTTTATTCTTACAAATAGCTCAATGCCTTACTAGTCCTCTACTTTTTTTTAAAGGTGTTCATACAGTCAGCATTCTTATATTACCCAGGTCCCAATCAAACAAGATTTCCTATTCATCATGCCTAGCCCTTTCACACGTGCAATAATGCATGTGGTAGGCTCGGCTCTTGAGTCTTGATGACTACATCACCATGCAAGATCAAACAATACCTCTTACCACAGGGTAGGAAAGAAATATTAGCCATTCATTCCTACTTCATAGCTGACCCATGATCTGGTAGATCATGGGCTGCAAAATGGAAAGAGCTGGGAAAAGCCTGTAAGATTAAGTCCTTTAAGTGGTTAAATGCTAGTACTGCAGCCACAACATTGTGAGTGTGATCCTACAGGGCTTCAGGTTGACTCAGCCTTCTATCCTTCAGTAGGTTGGTAAAATGATTACCCAGCTTGTTGGGGACAATTAGCTTACAACATTGTAAACCACTTAGGAAGTGCTTTGCACTGATAAGTGGTATAGAAATGTAACTGCTGTAAGTCCCTCTGTGATGTGGTGGCATAGAAGCTATTACAGTACAATCTTTTTCTCATACTACCAGAGTAATGTAAGAAACTTTGAAGCCTGATGAAGCAGACAATATTTCAAGCCCTTCCCATGCCAGCTTCTTCTGCCATTAAGTCTTCAGTGTCTTGCAGTTTCTCAGTGATGCAGGAAGGAACAGTTTTCTAGTGACTCCTATGTTGCTGGTGTTAAAAGGGAACTTAGTCTCAAAAGGTTTCTCCTGCAGCATAAAACGTTCTACACTGCTGAAACATCAACATGCTACCAAACCTTGGACAAGTTACTTTTTTGAACTATAGTTCCCAATTTTCCCAGTGAGCACAGTCATTGCCATGGTGGCTTGAGGGTTCCGGGAGGTTGTAGTAAAAAAAAACAAAAAAACTTTTCCTGTTTTCAGAAAATTGCCACACTATTTCTACATTTACCACATAAATGTAAAGAGGCTTTAAAACTACATTTTAAAAAATATTTGCCCACATTAATTAAGTGTATGTGCACTAAACAGAAACCTCAGAGGAATTTCACACACAAACTTAAATACTTTCTGGGTTTATAGTGAATGGATAACTATAGGTCTATATCATAGAATTTAATTTTGAATGTATGATTTGGTACTTGCATCAATGCTTCAGTGAAGAGCATGGAAATTATTTGTTTACCAGATATTTCATTTTAGTACTGGAAACTAAAGAGTTTGAGCTCACCTCATTATCAATAGCTTGCCAATTTGCATATGTGCAATCAGGAGGGATCTCAGAAATTTTTTCCAGGCGCTTCCTTATACTAGCAAGCTCAGCTTCCAAAAGAAAGCTTTTTTCATCTTTACCGGTTACTTTAGTATCGCTGCAGAGAAGTATACAACTGATTACCAAACTTTGCAACATCTGTCTTTTTTGTTTCAGTTTCCTGTATACTTAACACATCACTTCCTATAGCCTGTCTTTGTTCCAACACAGGACCCAAAGAGGCTTACAATAATTTAAAACAAAATTTAGCTATTTTTTTAATAAAAAAAATTAACAAGGAATTCTATTTAAAAAGCACATGGATAAAACAATCTAAAACATATTTAAAATATAATTAAAAGGATACAAGATTTTAAAAACTTTGAAACTTTCAAACACCATTCTAACATGTGATTAAAAATCAAAAGCATGCCTAAATAAAAATACCTTTGCCTGCTGATGGAAAGAGAGCAGAGAGAGAGCCAAGTGCACCTTCCATGAAAGAGAGTTCCACAGGCTGAGGGCAGCCATTGAGAAAGTTCTCTCCCATCTCCTCACCAAACATGCCATGAAGCTCTTTCAACAGGGGAATTATATGATCCCTGTAACTATCCCTGGTCAGCAACTTGGCCACACCATCTCAGAACCACTGAGGTTTCTAAACTGTTTCCAAAGGCAATCCCATGTAGAATGCATTAGAGTAATATAAACAATAAGTAATCAATGTTTCCTGTTATTCATTTTGTACTTAAAATGTTGTTCCTCAGAACTAATAACACAGAAAGAGATGCCTGTGTAAGAGAAAGAAAAGCTCTTACAACTCTTTTTATTTGTCACAACTGAAGTAAAAATGACCTTAAAAATTCAAATTGCTTATGTCTGCATCTTAAGAAATAATGGTGGATGGACGTGCATGTGTATGTATAAGCATGTGTAAAAGACACTTAAGACTTTTTAAAGAAATCTATAAACATAATTCAGCTCAAATGAACAGGGGCCTTTTCACACTACACAGTTATAGCAATATGGTTCCACTTTAGTGGCTATGGCAGCAGCTCATGGGATCCCAGGATTTGCAGTCTAGCAAGGGACATGTGGAATACTCAGCCAGAGAGTTTTAGTGCCTCACCAAACAATAAATCCAAGGATTCCATAGGATGCAGCCATAGAAGTTAAAGTCAAATATAGCACTATAATTGTGTTTTGTGAAAGAGCCCCAAGAATTGCAAGAAAAATAAACTGTACCATTCTTAGATAAAAATTTCACTCTTACCTGTAAGTTTGATTCTTACATATTTGTTAGACAGAATTTGCAGCAAATAAACATATCAACAACATGGTCAAGATTCTAGATCAGCTACTCAGTTAAGTATTTAACTGAGCAGTTACTCCTGCCCCAAACTTCCCAGTCCTGTTTTACTGGTAGCAGCTGCTGGAAGCAGCAAGGGTCTGTTCTCCTGTGGATGAGAGGAATTTGTTCGCCTGTCAGTTCGGGCCCAGCAGACTGGTGTTTCCACTCTCTCTAACCAATGACCTTCCGAGTGACAAGCAGCAGGAGGATCCCTGTCACAATTCCTCCTTGTGCAAGAGATAGCTTGTGGGAGTGGGTAGAAACATTAGTTTGCCATACTTGATCCAGAAGAGAAGAGATCCCATCCCTCACAGCAGCTGATGACCAGTAATTCAGGACTGGGAGACTTTTGTTATCTCTACATAATCCCTATACTATTGAATATGTAGGGAACATGAACATGAATCAGTTATGAACTTTAGGTTACACATTCCTTATTGTGATCATAATTTCCTGCCCTTGTCTTAAAAAAAAAATCTAAAAGAAAATATTCTATCATTCATAATCATACTGCTATAATTTGCATACTGTAAATACTATTTACATAAAAAGAAAACAATGTTTATTATAGGAGTTCCATCAGGAAACAGGAAGATAAATTTAGCATGCTATCCTAGAGACATGCTCAAGGAGAGAAAGAAATAGAACTGAAGAAGGAAAGAAGCAATAACCTGGAAAATAGGAAAGAAGGGACAGAGAAGGCAATGGGGGAAGCTTCAGGATATTCGAAGTGCAGCAATGCTTAGCAGCAAAGAGTCAAGAATACCTCAGAGTGGGCAGTAGTAATAGGGCTAGACAGTTTGAGTGACCCAAAGTTTCCTCCCTTCTTGTCTGCCTATCCTCATCCTCTGTGATGTAAACTGATATTCTTAGGAATGGTTTTTAATGTCTTCTCTTCTTGTCAGTCCTCTCTTGACTAGAATGAAGCTAGATTAGATTAGCATCCCAAATAACTTTCCTATCTTGAATGGAGTTCCCATAATAAAACCTTTAGTTTGTTTCTCCAAGCAACTGCCGTCTTTGCTCCTTAATCAGGATCTCTAACTGCTGTACGCACAGGAAAACCTAGCAGATAGCTCTATCTGCTATCTCTAGTGTCTGCTAATACTGTCCCTTGTAGATGATAATAATTATATACTTTTTTTATTTCTTACCCACCTCACCCCAAGGCTCAGTAAGATCAAATTCAATTTCCAAAAGAAAATACCAGAAGACAAAGGATTAACCTAATCAGTGTGTTCCCCTTTGTTACCCAAGAAAACAAAGCTGCTTTTGTTAGGGCTAGGATGCAGCATCAAAATCAATCTAGGTGATCTCAGTGATCTTGGAGGGACAGCAGCTTTCTATTTTTCAGCCTTCTACTGCTTAGACCTCTTTTATTTGCCCATATCCCAATAATGTCCCTCAGTAATCCCAACAGAACACTGGTGGGGGAAATCTGTATAAAGAAGAACAGGATGCTGATGGAGGAACTGAGGATGAGTTGTGTTAGGATATGATTTGGTATGAGAATGAGCTTGAAGAGATTAATTCCTGCATGGATCAATATCAGGTTGCATAAATGAATCTAAGATGTCAGACAATCTATATGGTATACAAATCTATATGGTATACAGTATAATTATTTCAAACACTTACTGAGTTTGCTTTTTCCACGCAGCTTTTTCAGCCTTTTTTGTTTTTTTTAACATCTGCTTTTCATTTTTTGAACTCAAGACCTGCTTATTTGTATGACCATCCTGTATGGGACTGCATAGTCTTTCAGTGCGTTGTCCACTTTTCATAAGGCTAGACATAAAAATTCTGTTAATGGTATCATGGAACATGACTTGATTGTGAAAATGGAATGGTATGAAATCATTAAAATATGGGAAGGTTAATGATTCTGGAACTGACAAAGTGCAATTCAGCTTGCGCTAAAGATGCATGCCATCCTTTGGGGAAATGGGGGGACAGCAAAAGACCTCTTCAGCTTTCCTAGACTGCCCTTCATTTGCTCTAACCTATGCTAACACTCTTTCCAACTACAGAGTGATAATCTTAACATTGCTGATGTCACAGTGTGGGAGGACATGGGAGACAGCCCTCTCTGCTGTGGTGTTCCAGTTATGGAATATCCTCCTTTTAGAAATCTAATTGGTGCCAAGGCTGGTGTCATTCTGGCCCCAAGACAAAACATGGCTTTTTATTTATTCAAGCAATTGGGGCCCTATCAGTTATATCCAAATCTACAAAACTGTTATGGTTTAAATTACTTTAAACTCCTTTAATTCATATCAGGTAATCTTATATTAAGTGCTAAATGGTTTAATAAGCTTTTCATCTCCTAAAAACTATTATTTTTGTTTTAAAGTCTTCTAAATTGATTTCATCATTTTAAACTGTTCTAAGTTGATTTATATCCCACCCCTAAATTTAAGGCATGATATAAATACTGGCAATTCAGTATGGTATAACAGTTTGACACCAGACTAGGACGCTGGGAGACCAGGTTGTGAATCTCCGCTCGGCCGTGGAAACTTACTGGGTGACCTTGGGCAAGTCGCACTCTCTCAGTCTCAGAGGAAGGCAAGGGCAAACCCCCTCTGAACAAATTCTGCCAAGAAAGCCCTGTGACAAGGTTGGCATAAGTCAGAAATGACTTGAAGGCACACAAAAATAATAAATATTTTAAGAAAAATATTTAATAATACTTCTTTCTTCTTGGCCCTCTGTCCCTGAACAGAAGATATCTTGCTTTGTTCTGGAGAACCTGAGGAAAAGCTGGCCATTCTACCCTGGTTAGACTATGAGTCCCGTCTTCTTTCCTATCACAATTTATTTCACATAAAAATGCTAATTCTGTTGTTTTCTTAAGTGAGGAATCTGATTGCCTCCCACAGCAAAGAGTGCTCTTCCATGGCCTCCTGATATTTTAGAGTACTGAAATTCCTCCCCTTGGCATACCCTCTTTACCTTTAAAAGAGGGTAAGAGGGTGGCATGAGAATCATAAGTTAAACTGAAAACCAAATTTTTGCATAACTTTGGAAATATTGCCAGATATATCAAATTACAGAGATTACTAGTAAAAAAACATTTCGCCTTCCTTTTATTTTATAAAAGTCAAAGCAATCTTGTCACTTCAGGCCATTTCTGCACTATACATCATTAGTGCATTGTACTGTTACAATCCCAGTGTTGCCACTTGCACGATGCCATCGGGTTAGGAATGCTCTTTTCTGCACCCTTCTGCCTCAAGCGGATGAGTAGCGGTATTGTCACCAGTGTTGCTTCTGCACTGCAGCATCCTTGGCCACTCCCTTTCCCCAGTTTCACCCCGCCCCACCACCCCTGATTGATCAGGGTTTTTTATTTTTCTTTGGAAGCGGTACTAGCACAGCAATGCTGTAATGGCACAACACAAAAATACACTATTGCATTTTCACACCATAATGCTTAAAAATGTATTTAAAAAAATAGAAAGTTTTAACTCAAATGAGAACCTTAAAATAAACATGGAGAGGTGATAGACTTTGAAGTTACCTCACCATGGGAGTCATTGAGTGAGGGACAACCTGGGCACTCCCACATTCTGCTCATTGCTGGATCCACAATAACAGGAATTGCTATCAAGTGCTATTATGGTACTGCACTGAGCTGGCTGACGAAATTGAAGCATTAAAGGAGGCTCTCAATGGATTTTTTCTGGAAATAGAATATAGCGGTTTGGCAATGCTTTGGGGTGGGATAGCAGCTGGCTAGCGACAACGTCATGCAGTAACATGACTCCTGGACCAAAAACGGCCTGCTGCTCTTATACTATAGCAACATTGTGTGGAAATGGGCTTAGATTCACTGTAACTGAATATTTTACTCAAAGTACCTACCATAACTTTATATGATAAAAATAAATTTTAAAAAAATGCTTACTCTGTTTGATCTGCCACAGATTTTTCTGTCTTTTTACATTTTTTAATTAACTGCCCTTCTTTTTCAGAACCATGGATTTTCTTCTTCCTTTGCCTCTCCTCTAAAAAAGTGCAGACTCCTTCAGCCCAATCTTCTAATCTTTTGATATTGAATCTAAAAAAGAGGGCATTCAAACCACCATTACATACTAACAATTAGATTCCTTATAGTAGCTTATAGTAGCTGTTCCTCTAGATATCAGACCTGACCAAGGAAATAAGTTACAAATAGCAAGTTTCTTTGTAATTAATCCCTTTTGGAATAACCAAAGGCCTGTTCATACTACATAGTTATGACACTATGAATCCACCTTCTACAATCATGGCTGTCTTCTGTGGAATCTTGGGATTTGTAGAGGCACTAGAGTACTCTGTATGAAAAACCTAACCCCTTGCTAGACTACAGATATCAGGATTCCATAGGATGTTTCTATGGCTGTTAAAAACGGAATCATAGTGCTATAATTGTACAGTATGAAAGGACCCGAAGACATAACTGAAGACATGACTGAAGGAAGATGTGTAAGCTGGGGAAAACAGTCACAAACCTATGCGCACACTGCAGGAATCACAAGTCTGCAAACCTATAACAATCAGTGTCTAGGCATTTTGTCTAGAAATTTTGACTCAACCTCTTTGATTTTCCTGTGTTTGGGACTGAGGTGTCAGCCCCTTTGGATGTAAGGAGGAAATACCTGATCTACAGATGTAAGATTTTAAAGTCATATAGCCCCAGTGTACAGGATAATACATAACAGCATCATCCATTTAAGAATGCTAAAAACAGAGTGTTGCAAGCAGTCTCTTTTGAAGCAGCTCACATTTATTTTCAGCAACTGAAGAAGACAGAAGGCAAAGCATTTTGCTAATATATTTACAAAGTTCTGTTTGTTAATCACTATATATAAATATAGAGTGATTAGCTGCCTCCTTCTTAGATCCATAACAAACTCATTAGAAGTGCTGTTTGTTTTAAAGTCACCTTTATATGAGATATGACCATATTCAGCCCAGCTCAACTCTGAACAGCAGCAGGTCTCCAGATTTTTAGGAAGTGCTGAAGCACATCAGAAGAGCCCCCATGCACATCAGAAGTGTCTCATGCATATCAGAAGAGTCCAGTATACATCAAAAGTGCCAAATGTGCATTAGTAGTGCCCAATGCACATCACAGATGCCTGATGTGCACTGGAGCACTCTTGCTGTGCCTTGATAACATCTTCACAATCCATTAACAAGGTTTCACTGCAGCTCTGTAATGTAGCTATGGGACTCATAAAGTTACACATTGCAGATTGTGATGTAGACTTTAATCTCAGTGTGCAGTTATTTGTAACCAATGGAGTTGTGTAAAAAAAAAAAAAAAGACCAGTATAAGTGAATGTTTGCAGTTACAGAGCACTGATATGTATAATAGGTACATCAACAAGATGAAAACTGATAAATACCATAAGAGTCAGATCCAGTGTCATGCTACTGACTGAGCAACAATACTACAGAACTTTCTTCTGTCCCTTCTGCTGAAACTCTACTTGAAAATGAGCTCCACAAGTTTTTGCATCCCTCCAAAGATAGGTTCTGGGGTGGCCAGAGAGATTTGCCTCCTCTCAATCCACTGACAGAAACAGAATCCTAGTCACAGTTTACAAAAAAAAAAAAAAATGCTGCCTAGATGCCAGATAACCCCCGGTTTCACTCATAAATCCTCAACCCCAAGAAAGATCCACAAGACTTCCTAGACTATGACTTTCCTCTGATCAGCACTGATGAAGATAAAAGGAACATAGGGCAATTGTTTTTCTATTATACACAGGACACTGCAGAAATATTTTTCCAATTGGAACTGAGGGAAGGCAAAAGGATGTGTATCTGGGGAATGACAGGCTCTCAGCCAGCCTACAGGAGAGATCCTAAGGATGTATCATGAGACCTTCAGCTCATCCAGGTTGATTTCATTGAGGGTGTTACTAGAATGCTAAGGGGCATAGCTCAATTTATCAGTACAAATTTTTGGCCAAGTTCTTATGCAACTCTAATTTCACTTATTAATTTTAACACATTTGTCTATTAATGTTTGCTGCCCTAATAACAATGCCAGTTCCCCCAGTGCTGTATAACCTTAAAGAAAACTTCTAGGATACTTTGGTATGTCCTCCCCCATAAAAAAAAGTTTTCCTCTGCCTCTTATCTTGTTTAAATTGAATTCCTTAATTTGCATATGTCAAGTTAGAATCTCAGTCTAGTAAATGTCCAGATAACAGCTCCCCGCTAAGCCAATATCACTTGATGTTCCTAATTTGTTTGCTTTACTTACAGGAAAAACAGTGCAGGCAATTTATTCATCTGTTGTAGTTTTTCAACAAAATGAGGGAAGTACATTGCCATTTCTCTTTCCGAAGAAGAAGAAGATCTAGGCTTGAGGAATTCCAGCACTTTTCTTGCCTAGACCAAACAGTAATGGTTTAGGAATGAAGGCTTTACATGGCTATTTCAGAAGGACATTTTGGAATAAGCAATAATGAATAATGGTGCTGACAAATAGAAGATTTTATAACATTTGTCTAAACCCAAGTGCCAGTCCCAACTAGAGTAGAGTAGAGTAGAAACAATGCAACTTGCACAAGTGTTGACTTATGACTCAACAGTTGATTCAGTGTTGGGAATGGCAATTAAATTTAAGTCACCGTTCCACTGCCACATCAGTTTCCATGAAAACTGCAACCTTAAAACAATACCCCACTATGCAGTAACAGAACATACAGCCAGGAGAGTATCAAAACAAAGTGATAATTCAACTAGTTCTAAAGATCAAATGAAATAAAGGGTCTTTCACAAACAAAAAATAAGAAATACCTCCTTCTTGTTGCCATGTTTAATCCACATTTCTAATTCTTCTTTCACCTTTGTTTCATAATTTCTTGCATCTGTCTTTGTGATTATAATTTTGTCCTTAAAAAATGTCTCAGGATCCAACTCCTTGGTATTAAAGATCAGAAGAAAATGACAACTGTGCATTTTAAATACCCCCAGATACTCATTTTCTGAAAACAATTGCTCTGAACATGCATTACTCTACACAAACAACATGTGCTTACATTTGCCTTTGGCCAATCTCTCCTAGCTTTTACCATAGTATCATACAAAATCATAGCTTCCCGTGGAGACAGAGAAAGATCCAAGGGAAAACCATATCTCTCAAGCTGAAATGTCAAATAAAGAAAATTTATGATTAGAAATAATGATAGATACGTTAAATCTGCACACACAAAGAACACCTTGATCACTATTGCTGAATCTGCTTATACATTCAAGAGACAATCCCTTAAGGAGCATCCAGTAACTTTTCATGAGTTAGGATTTTTCAACACTTCTAAGGTTACATCTTCATTTTTCCTGAATACAATATTAAACTTACATGGTCCACAGTCAGTGCAGCACAGGGATGATAGTGATGGATTGTGAAATCACCACAATAGAGGGAGCATAAGTGTTTTTCTAAATCATTGTATCTCTCTTTGTGTACCACTGAAAATAGAATAGTGTAAAATACATGATTTGGAAAAGTCTGGGTCATAAAGTCAAAGATAAATTGTATCTTCTTCTTACATTATCTCTTTATCATGACATATTCAGAAGAACAATGGAACTTACTTAAGAAATAAGATGACAAACATAAAAACATAGTCTTTGTTGTTATAAATAATTTGCTTTTACATACATACCTAACTTAACCTTATATGAAGTATTTTGTATTCTGGCACTTTTCTTTTCTTTTGCTCCTTTATTAGCAGGTATGCAACAGTCAGCATTTTGTGCTAATACAGTTTCAGTACGTTGCCAGTATCGTTTTACAGACTGCAGCCACCTTAAAAAAACAGACAGAAATAGAATTACTTTCCTAGAGCAAAATAAGCCTTTTGGTGCTACTGCCTTTCTGAACAAAAGTATCCCAATATTATTTTGATTTTCAAACACCAGAAGGCAATGGCAAATCACCTCTGAGTATTCATTGCCTAAGAAAAGCCTGTGAAATCCATATGGTCACCATTAGTTTAGAGGTGACTTCAAATCACACACAGTGGAACTTCTAGATCTGTGGGCATTCAGTTTCATGACCACTACAGATGCCAAAAAATGCAAATGATTTTCTCTTGTATTATTAAATGGTGGCAACGTGTGAGCAGACACTTCAGCATGTCCATATTCATGCTGCTGCCATTTTATGTATAGACTGTGATGATCCGCAGTCAGTGGATATCACATATCTGGAGACTGCAGATCTGTACTTTGCTTTACTATCTACTGGTATAGTCTGTGCTAACTGATATAGCATAGTGGCTAGGATAGTTGAGTTATCATGAAACTCCCAGTGGCCCTACTAAAACTGGACTATGGATCATAGGGTTAGGCTTTCATTTGGCAGGCAGAGCAAACAACTCCACAGACAGTCAAAGACAGCAATTATGAAAAGCATACACCAACTGGTTGATGCTGCTGTGCCATTTTAAGTCTAATTATTTTGTAAGAGTGGAAGTGAGATGAACCAGCCTTTGACGGTAAGGACCCAATGAAGGTATAGGAATGGCAAAAAGCCTGCTCTCTCACCATTCCAGTGTCCTTGTTCATTACATTCCTCTCAAATAGTGAGCTAACTAATGATATTTTCATAACTGAAACTCCAGCTTTACTTCCAACAGCCCAGCTGAACACCACTAAATCTGGCTCTAACCCTCAGCAGTATGTTTAGGAGATGAAATCACACCATTCAGTCTGCACACATCTTACTCAGCAAGATGCTCAGGATTGCTTATGGTTGCAGAGAGAGCCAAAAATGGGCATCGAATCATAACCAGAAGGTGCTCCCAAACGTCTGCTCCAATTTCACCTCCAAGACAATGGACCTGGGGGAAAAATAGGCTGAATGTAATATGATGTGAATATACATTTTCTTTTTCTTCTTTAGCACATCATCCCCCCCCAATGTTTTTTTTCTATTGCCAACTCCCAAACCTCAGACAGAGAGCATCGTCCTCACAAATCCCTGTCTTGGGTTATTATCAGAATGGTATGATTTCATATGTCATTTTGCCTTCTCCATATTTGTGTTTCCAGATGGAACAGATATGAAAAGGATCTACCTACTGACATAAAAAGAACATGAGGGCACTACCATCAGAGGCAATACTGCCGTAGGGGCCAAGCCTATTTATTCCTCTTAGTGCTAAGCTAGTCCTTTCTTAATCATGTCCCACACTGTACCCCATCCACATAATATAATATACCCATTGTTCCATTGGAACAGCAATTTCTCTACATCTACAGATATACACAGCCCCATTTTTGGTTCTGAATCATGATTTTAAATAGAAAGATACTCATAGTATATAACAATGAGTATAATTAACTATATTATATACTATCGTATATACCTGGTATTGCCCAGGATTTTATTTTCTCATAGGTTATACTTGTTAGAAAGATTTGAGGTCCTATGTCTCTAATTCCCCAAACTGTCTTGTCCAGTACCTGTAAATTTTCCCAATATTCCTCAATCCAATCTGTATTTAGAGTTATTAACATAGTGAGGTTGGGTTCCTGAGGGAATACACTGCCCTCCTCCTTGCTGCTAGGCCTTGTCTCCATAGCAATCGGCCAGGCCCAAGAGCTCTTTGGCTGAGAATTCTAAAGGACCCTTCCTAAACTGCTAACCCCAGGATTCCATAGAACCTTCACAGGCAGCCAATCATATGAAGTCTTTACCTCACACAGCCAATCATATGAGGTCTTCTTAGCTGACACAGACAAACAAACAAACTTTGACTTTAATATATTAGTAGATAACAAAAATGTACCTCATCAAATATAACATATCTTATCCTTTTGGCCCATTCTTGGCGACGAGGTGACAGAAGTAAGATTTCTAAACATTGAGGCACTGTTACCAGTATCTGAAACAAAATATCGGTCGACATTTAACAAACATACTGCTAATAAGTGTCAAGAGGCAGCACATGGTTCCAGCAGGGAAGGTTTGTTACTCTACACAAACTGGCATGGAATCTACAGAACTCCTTAATCTGTCCCACAAAGAATTTTAGGAGAGAAAGTCACTTTCACTGGTCACCCCCTTTCCATGTTCTCCCCTTGGAGAGAATGAAACTAAGGGGAATTTTGACTGAGATTCAGAGATTCACATAGTGCTCCTTGAAACTCTGCAAATCCATCTGCACTTCATTTTGACCCTCATCTTTTCCTTTGAAAGTGAAGCCAGCTCTTGACTAAGCTGTGCAACCTCAAGCAGCATTCCTCTAGATCAGTGGTTCCCAAACCTTCATCTTCCAGATGTTTTGGACTTCAGCTCCCAGAATTTCTAAATATTGGCCAAGCTGTCTACAGCTTCTGAGAGCTGAAGTCCAAACACCTGGAGAACCAAAGCTTCAGAAACACTGCTGTAGGTGTTGTCACTCACTGCTTAGTACATCCTACACCAACTCAAACAGATGGGGAGTAGGAAACCCTGTCCTTGACCAACCTGACATTCCTATGCATGCATGGCTCAACAAGAACTGCATGTGTCCAATATCCTCCTTGTCAAAGAAGAGATGTAGCACATTGTAACACCACCATATTGGTTGTGCTACCTGCCCTCTGCTCCGCAGTGATAAAAGACTAGTATTTTCATATGTCATTTTCATATGTCATTTTGCCTTCTCCATATTTGTGTTTCCAGATGGCACAGATATGAAAAGGTTCTACCTACTGACATAAAAAGAACATGAGGGCACTACCATCAGAGGTAATACTGAGGTAGGGGCCAAGCCTATTTATTCCTCCTAGTATGATGTAATGTGACATATGGATGGCTCCAATACTTCCCATAAATGTTCCCAAGGCATAGGTTATAGGACTGCATTCCACGGTTGCAATCCTATATACAGTTCTCCCTCCACATTCACAGGTTTGACCTTCATGAATTTGTTTATTCTCGAGGCACATGCTTGCCTCCTCTCACATTTTCCTCCTCCCATCTCTTGCATTCTTCATCCCAGGCTTGCTAGGCTTATGTTTAAAATGGACTTTTTTTTTTTCATTTTGGGTGAACAAGCCCCCTCCCACTGCTGAAAGCATGGCCTCTCTGCCATGGGATTGCTGATGAGTCAAGTGCTCTCTTTGCTCCTACTCCTTCTTTCTCAAGAAGGCTGCCAGAAGTAAGTAGAACTCCAAAACTCTCCTCTGTTCTGTCTGAGGAGAAAGTATCAGTAAGCCTTTTAGGTTGCCTCTTTTTCTCCCCCCACCAATGCCAGGGCCAGAAGCAAAGGAATGGAAGGGGAATCGCTGGGGAGAGGGGGTTATTTGAGGTTTTTCCACTTTCATGAAGGTTCTGTGCCCCTAACCCTCACGAATGAGGAGGGGCTACTGTATATATAATGGGAGAAAACACCATTAAATACAATTGGACTCATTTATAAAACAGTATGTATGTGTTTGTTCTGTAACACTACTGTAAATTTATCAGTTTTATGTTTCATAATGAGGACAGGTCTAACTCTGAAAATATCATCAGTATTTTTCTTTCATAATTTTTTTGTATTATTCTTTCCTTCCTCCCTTCTTCCAGTTCAAAATTTTTTTAAAAAATTGCCAAGAATGAAACCCTGTTTAACAATAGAATCCCATGAACTGTCTACTTAAAAAGAAGTTCCATTAAGTGAGACTTTGTTGTTATGTGCCTTCAAGCTGTTTCTGACTTATGGCAACACTAAGGTGAACCTATCACAGAGTTTTCTTGGCAAAATTAGTTCAGAATTTGCCTTCCGCTGAAAATGATAGAATGTGACTTGCCCAGCCCTCTCAGCAGGTTTCCATGGTTGAGTGGGAATTTGAAATTTGTTTCCAGAGTTGCAGTCTAATGCTCAAACCACTACACCACAGAAGACTATGCCTTTGAAAATTTGGATCAGATTACAGCCTAAATATATTACTTGAATCAGCCAGTTCACCAGCAAAATCATAATCAAAATCATAATCTACATATTACCTGACAATTCAGAGCATCATGGCGATAGTCTCGTGTAAAAACACCACATACTGTAAGACCAGCTGGCAGTACTTTATTAAATCGATTGTAAACGGTTGCACATACTTGATTTACAAGAGCCTATACATGTGGGACAAATTGCATATTAGCGACATAAAATTAAAATGTAGGTTACCAAACAGAAATGTACACAACCGTCTTCATTTTTATGAAAATGTTCAAAGCAGTTGAGCCAGTAGTAATTTTTACTAAACAATAGGTTATTACATTAACTTTACATATCCTGACAAAGAAAAGCATTTTATAAATCCTTGGAAATTATTTTTTAATAAATATTAGACACATACATAATGAAATACATTAGAAGAAATACACCTACATCTTTAAACATTTAATGTTTAAACATTTAATGTACAATATAGTGCAAATAAATGCAAATGATCTTAGCTGTATTTATCCACTGATAGCACATGAGCAGTAGGGATGTACGGATGTAATTATTCATTATTTTCGTTCGAAGCAATGAGTAATTTTAATAATTTTCCACATGCTGCAAGAAAGTATTTGCAAACTGTGAAGTTTTTGAAAACTGTTCACATATTCAGACTTACTCTGCACAAAATTTGCACATGATATTTTTGCTGTTTCTAATGCAGAAAATGCTGTTTCCTGTTCAGAAAAGAAAATGCTGTTTCCTGCACCAAAACTATGTGAATAAGTCCTGAACTATGAAGATTTTTGCTAATCCATGATTCTCCTTGTCTGGGTTTCCTGACATATATGAAACATGGCCTTCTGCCATTTTTTGAATAGTTTCTAATTTTTTTTTTACATCCCTACTGAGCAATAGCATACAGCTTCAGGCACATGTTTTGCTTGGTTTATGTTCTTAAACTGCAAAGCAAATTAACATAAGAATCAGTCACATTTTGACATCCTAATTCGGGATTTTTCTTAGTTCCTATTACGTAAAAAAAAGTCAGGATTTGGTCCTTATATGCCAGAGGCAAAGTGATATATTTTACCACCAACATGAAATATGACATGTAATTACTTCAAGAAAAATTTTAATGTTACAAATTAAAAAGTTGTTACTTACCTTTGTAGGTGCAACATACACTATCACACCTTCATTACCATCTTTCAGAATTTTCTCCATACAATAGTAAGAAGCATATGTTTTGCCTGATGATGTAGGAGCAACAATTACTGCAGACTCATTATTATCCACAATGTCAAGGAGGTCTCTCTAGAGATAAACAATGACATGAGTACATGTCAAAATCAACTGTAAAGAATATTCACAAGGATGCTCATCCTCAAAGAAAAGTCTCTTCATCTTCATTGCATTACAATGATTAGGAAAAAAAAATCAACTACCATGAGATTCTTTACTTGCATGTGAATATATAAAGACAGGCACTTTTTTCTCCACCAGTATATGTTGTACAAAATACAGGTTAGCATCATGTTCAGCAGTTATGAGATCATAAGCTGGACTTAGGATATTGTAACTGCTGGGTATTGACATTTACTTTTAAGAATGACCAAATGTGACCTCAAAAACCTACCTTTACAAATTTGCAGTGCCCCAACTGGAGCATTTCCAAGGCACTGGAGATCAGATCACTGGCAAATGACCTCTGCAGTGCTCTTGCAGTCACAGGGTACATTCAGACAAGCAGATGTGGCAGAACCCTAGGAGCTCTCCAGCTGCCTATTCTCAATGCATCCAGTAATCAGGGGGAGCAATGCAAACATAATTTCCTGGTGTTTTGATCACCACACTGGAAACACTTCAGACACTGCACTGCCAGGCTGCAATGGTAGTTTTTTGGAGGGCTGCACCACCACACATAACTAAAATGGCAGAGTTCTGTCATCATAGTTATGTTGATAATGCAGGACAGTGGCCACACAGTATTTTATTTTCGTGCAAATGTTTTTACATAATAATCTTCACAGAAACATTTTCTTAAAATCTTGAAATATGAAAAATCATTTAAAATGTTGAAAAACTCTTATAATCTCATGTAATGGAGAGACAATTTTTCTTTTTTTGCAGAATGAAGTAAGGTTTATATCTTGCGTCAAGAAGAGTTACCTCATTCACGAAATTCTACATTCATGGCTATTGAGTTCCCTCATTACTCTATACAGACATGCCTATATTCAACAAAAAAAAATGGCTAAATTTGCATAAAAACAAGGAGATAAAGATGCCCCTTCCCTGACCATGATCCTGCAAAGGTGGAGAAGTCAGAGTCAACAGAAATGGCACTGCCCATATTGAATATAAGTGTCATCATAGCTAGCACACTACCTTTTGAAAGCATGATCACATTTCATACTGCAGAATTTGATTGCAAAGCCACATCTTTCATACATTAGAGTGTATCCATACTTCACAATTACAGTACTTCTAGTCCAACCCTGAAATGGCTCCATCCTATGACATCTGCAGTTTGGTGAGTGGATTAGAACTCTCTCGTTGAGCATTCCAAAGTCCTTCAGTTAACTACAGACCCCAGGATTCTGCAAGATGAAGCCTTGGCAATTAAAGTGATACTAACAGCTAAAACTATGTAGTGTGGATACTCTCTGTGTTTTTTCAGCTGCACAACAATATAATCTACTCAACATCCCCAGGATTCAGAGTTGTTCCTGGAACATTGCAGGTCATCCTGCTGGACCAAAGACAGAATGTTTCCATACTAATCAGTCTGGCAAAAGAGTTAGCATATTTTTCATCTTACTTTGACTGTCACCAGAAAGATAAAAGGATACTACTTCCTTTACTTGTCATTGTAAACAACTAAACATCACAATTGCTGAAGCGGGGGAGGCAGCAATTACAAAATTGAGGAGAAAGAAAAGTGATGGAGTTGTTCGGGTGTTGAGCCCTTTCCACAGCTTACTGGATCCTGGTGATGTCCCGCAGGTATATTAGTAATGTCAGGGATTCCAGGCAGGGAACCCTGGGAAAATGATCAGCCCACTGCAAAGATGTTGCATCATGACCCAGCTGTGGGTAATTGCAAGGTTGCATAAGAAACTGGGGTCTTGTGCAGATGGTAGAGGGAGGTGTGCAAACCTCTACCTGATTGTATATGTATATAACAAAGCAACGCCAGTATGTATTTGTCTGTTGACCAAACCTGGTGCCTGGCGCAAGCTTTTGTCCATCTGTCCTATGTTCTGTATATAACAGAACTTTGCTGCAAGATAAAGTGCCTCCTGTTTAGGAAGAAACTCCTCTGTGTGTGAGTATCCATACTGGGGAACAAGGCTGCTGCTGTTGGCTCGCTGAACTCTGGTTTTTCCGCTGCATTTCCGTGGGGCTGAAACTCCTATCATCCCCAACAAGTAAAGCCTCTGTCAGGAGGGGAGCGCTCTCACTGCACCAACTGCCTGAAGTGTGATGGTGCTGTCTCTTGCTTCCACAACATAGCCAGGTACTGTCCCAGGATGCACTGGGGCAGGAACCAAAGCCATTGCACTTCCAGGACCTCCACACCCAAGGTAAGTGTGGACAGGAAGCAGGAGGGCTGTGGGATAGCCAGTCATTGATGGGTAAAATCTGTCAATGATTTGTGGTGCAATTGCACCTCCCAGAAACAGGAGAAGGAGGGGACCATGACAATATTGTGCATAAGCATCATCTGGGTCCCATCCTCAATGCAGGATGACAACGTCCTGTGGAAAAGGACCTTGAACTAGGACTCTGGCAGCCCAGAGTTTGAATCTTGGCTCAGCCATTGAAGCCCACCGATTGATCTTGGCCAGCTTTAGAAGAATACAGTGGCAAACTACTTCTGAATAAATTTTGCCAAAGAAAAGGACCCGCAAATTGGAGTCAACTTGAAGGCACAGAACAACATGAACAACAACAATGAATCTAAAGAGAGTAGAGATGAAGCCCCTTAATTAATGATGTAAAATATGTATAACTAAGGTCAGGGGACTGGATGGGGATCATCTAGAACATTTTGGGCAACTGCCAGCAAGGCTGAGTAAGAACAATGCCAACTCATTACCACAGTACAAGAATATAGGAACCAGGCATGAGTCAAATATCCGAGGATCAAATGTAATACAATTAGCTAAGCCAGCTACGCTAAATAATCAAATCAAGAGGCCCACAAAATCCTTCCTCTTTCTCAGCCTATTCTTATTATGATGGTAATATGCAAATACATTGTGACCAAATTTTTAAACCAAAGGATAGGGTCCAGTTCTTTCTCCTCAAGGGCACATAAATAAAGTATATGGTGAGCAAATCACACCAGAAGATATACATGTTTTAGGAATCCCCATTCTGTTTTCTTTTTTGTCTGCTATACTTTTTCCACGTCAGGACAAACATCAGAGTTATGAGATTAATGGAGAAGGTGAAAAGTTGCCTCATATCACACCTCAAAACCCCCTGAAAAGAATTCAGCAACAGAGGAATTCATTGTCAATACCTGCCATGTATCAGGAATAAAATGTTCGACTCTGGGATCAGGATCTTTTCTTTCTTCCCGTATAAGAAAGTGGCTCATACACTGCAACTGAAACCGAGAAGATCCCATGCCAACAGCATACTTTGAAAACTTCCTTTTAAGTTCTTTTCTCTCATCTTCTGAAACCTACAAGAATTTAGAAGTTGTATTTCAGAAACATGTTTTAAAATGTGTCCAATGGTTAGGAAGGGAAACCTGGTACATAAGGATTCAGCACTGCACTGTTTTAAACTCATTTTTTGATATTTCCTTTTATCAGGCAAGGAATAATATAGCTAATTTGTCACTTTAGTGCATAAGAACATAATTCAAAGAAGCAGCTCTTATTTAAGAGGGTTGCATATTAATGGTGGGGCAAACAGGAAATTGAACTCCATCCTACATTATAGAAGAAATGTAAAGTGAGTTGGAAGAATCTAACTGAAGTACATTTTCTGAAGTTCCACAATGACATAGTTACCTTGATAAATTTAAAGGAAGTTGCCAGGTTGTCAAATCCAAGGGTCCACAGACATTTGCTAATCTGATGGAATTCAGTCTCTTTCAACAAACCCAAATGATCATAATTTACAATCAATGAATGGATTCTTCTCATCACTTCAACTGCTATATTCAAATCCCTCTCAGTTTTGCCTATGGAGAGGGATGCACAAAAATATTCCCAGAATGATAATCAAATCAGAATTTGTAAGTAAGCTTCTCATTCAGGTAATAAATGTGACAGCTAGTGTGGGGTTTTTTACTTTATTTTATTTTAAATTTTTAAACATACAATATTAGAATACATTACATATTAACTACTACAATATTTTTCTATAATTGTAACAGTTCCCCCTCTCACCCTCTCTCAATCCCCATCAATGGCTTTAAAGGGAAATTTTAGTAACCATTACCCAAAATGTGGAATATTTTATCAATAGTTTCTCTCACTTCTTTGTACCCCTTTTCAACTTTTACCTTTTCAATCCAGAGGCCCCAATTATCCCACCAATTTGTTTCATTTATTTGCCATTTATATTTCCCTTTATTTTCTCTTAAAAAATCAAATAAGAGAGATTCTAGTATATAATGCATCCAATTTTTTTTTATCCCAGTGTGGTTTATTTTACCACCCCAATGCTATTACCACATGTACCACTCTTAAAAAAAAGAAAATATTGGTAGTCTTCTGATTTACTCAACCTCAATTTTCTTAGATTCAAAGTTAAACAGACCTCTTTATTAAATTGAAGGTTTCTCCCCATTGTTTTATTTTGGATAATTTCTAACCAAAAATTTTGTATGTGGTAATGCTTCCACCACATACGAATATAAGTCCCTTTTTGCCCACATCTATACCAGAAATTTGATGAAAGATTTTCATTTCTCATTGAGATCTGATGTGGGGTTTTGTACCACTTACTAGTTATCTTTAGTTGTTGTTCTCTAACCTTCATATTTTTAACTTTGTTTATCTGAAAGATCCAAAGTGTTATTTCTTCTATATTTATCATCAAATCTTTCTCCCATGTTCCAACCAGATGGTCCTTTATTCAAAATTGTCTCTCCAGAAGCAGCTTATATACCATACCTATTAACCCTTTTTCTCCTCTAATCCTCCTTTTCAAAATTTCCTCAAATTGTGAGCTAGTCCTTTTATTACTTGTAAACCTCTTCCTATTGCCATTAAATGCAGTCAATATTTCTCGCCAATTAACTGAGTTAATTTTTCAATCCCCATCAGTTTTCCCCGTTTCTTCAAATAAACTGCTTAGAATTCTACATCTATATTTTGTTAATGATTCTTCCTAACTCATAGCTTCCATTTTTATTTAAGCATTTCATCAGATATCATTTTAAATTTCTGATTTTTATATTTTTAGATCCTTTCTTCTATACATCTAGTATTTATTATTATTTTTTATTCTAAACATCTAGTATAGATTGGAAGGGGCCGTTCTTTACATCCAAGTTCTTCTTGCTCATTGGTTTCATTTCAAATATAGAGGTATAATTCATATTATTTGCATATTTTTCAATTCTAACCCATCTTTTTTCCCCTGCATATTCAAAATCTGGTATTTTAACAGTTTGAGAAGCCTCAAAATATAATTCAAAAGATGAGACTCTCCAGCCTCCTTTCTCTTGATGCAAATAGAATAATATTTTAGAAATTCTAGATTTTTTTTTCATCGTAATCCAATCCTTAATACTTTTATCCATTTTCTAATCACTCTTAATGGGATTATTTCTGGAATTGTTTGGAAAAGATATAATAATTTTGGAAGCAACATCATTTTAAAGACTCTTATTCTGGTAAAGGTATTCTATTTTTTGTGAGACCATTAAGATATCTGTGGAAAGGAAACACTTGCTCAGGGAATTGCCCTGGAGCAGAGACATATGGAGAGTTGGCTGAATGAGGGGAGAAACAGCTGTGGAGCAGGAGTGGAAAAACGCCAGAGAGATATAGCATTGGAGGTGTGGTGATGAGGGGGCCCCATGACAATATGTGATTAGATATTTTTTTCCAAATCTGATTATAACTACCTTGTATCATGTTGTTAACATTAGTCATTATGTATATTCCCAAATACTTCCTCTTCTTAACTCCTAATTTTAATTCCATTATACTCTGTATTCTCTTTTGTTCCTGCCATTTGGTTTTGAAAAACATTATCTCAGATTTTTGGATGTTGATTTTAAAACCTGATACCTTTTCAGATTTTTGCACTACATCCATTAATTTTTTTATTGGTTAGTATCGTGCTTGTGTAGTTAACAAGGCATTATCTGCAAATAAATTTATCTTCTTTTTCTCCTTCCAAATTATATAATCTATAATCTCCTTTTTATTTCTCACAGCATTGGCTGAAGGTTCTATTGCTAAAACAAACAGTAATGGAGATAGTAGACAACCTTGCTTCATCCCCTTTTAATCATTATTTCTCTGAAGTAAACATCATTGACCATAATCTATACTTCATTATCTTTATGCAGTTCTTTAATAATTTCACTTGTTTTTTCTCTCAGCCCAAAATCTCTACATATTTATATAAATAATTATGATTAACTGAATGAAATGCTTTGTAAATATCCAATTTTAATACTGCTAGCTTATTTTTATTTTGCTTTGCATGATGTAAAATATTTAAGACATTTCTAATAGGTTCACCAATTGTCCTCCTTTCAACAAAGCCAAATTTATCTTACTGTATTAAAACAGGTGGATATCGCTGCAGTCTATTAGCCAAGGCTTTTGTAAACGTTTTATAGTTCTGATTGCTTAATGTAACGGGATGATATGCATCCGGATCTGTAGGAACTTTAATAGGTTTTACTATTGTCATAATTTCAGCCATTTTCCAAGTTTTAGGTATACCTTTATTCTCTAATATTTTATTAAATAAAACAGTCATGTGACCAATTCTTTCCTTTTTAAAGACCTTATTATAAATACTGGTGAACCCATCAGGGCTTGGGGATTTCATTCCTTTCAATCTGTCAGTAACTTTTCCTTTTTCTTCCTGTAAGATTGGAGCACTTAATCTGGTGCTGTTTAGCAGTTAAGTGTTGGACAAGGATTAGGTATTTTTTCATTCAAAATGCTCCCTCAGCCTTGAAGCTTACTGCGTAATTCTGGAGCCATGTCTCAGCATGATCTACGTAACAGGGTTGTTGCAAGCCTATAAACTGGTGGGGCCCTTTCCGCACCTTACATTTTTCCGGCGCTGGGGTGCAGGGATCACGTGAGCAGACTCTGGTGAGAGGCTCTCGTGTCCCTGCTGCTTCAGCTCCTCACAAGCTGCCTGCTTGCCCAAGAGCCCCACCTCTTCCTTCTGCAGTGCAGCCTGGGAGTTTCCCAGGCTGCGCTGGGGCAGGAAGCATGACCAGCATGGCTCCGGAGGCTCCGCATGCCAGGTAAGTGCATGTGGGGCCTGGGAGCAATGTGCAATCGCGCACCATTTTCAACTTCCAGCCGAAAATGAAAAGGTGCATGATCGGCGCCTGTCGGCCCCTGGAGCATCGCGCAATTGTGAGTGCGTCGTGCAGATCACTCCTCACGATCGCATGACAATCCAGGTACCCTTTCACATGGAAAATGCCATGCAGAAAGGGCCTGGGAGAAAGACCATGTATGCCACCTTGATGAAAGGCAGGATATAGATGTATGAAACAAACAATCAAGCAGAATGATAAATTGTAGACTATCCATGGATTTCTCAGAATAAATATTTCTGGAAGAGCACAGAACTTCTAAAGCTTATCATGATGCTGTAAAATAAAAACAACCTTTCTCAAAAAGGTGCACAAACAAGGTTTAGACAGACCAGCCAGTGTGATATGGAGAGTAGACATTTACACGCATAATATTCAAAATGGTCACTTTAAATTGGCCATATTTGGAATCAAGTGGGAAGATGAAACAAAATAACCCTTGAGGATAAAAAGATGACATGACTACAAAGGGAATGAGAGCAATTACAATTAAACAGAGTGAGGAAGCATTTATTGACCATGGCCATAGGCTTCTGAGCCTAGTGTTTGTTTTTTCAAAGACAGGAACTCTAAGCCTTTTGATAACTCAGGATCCAATGGTGTTAGAAATTATTAAGTGCTTCACAGTTACAATAACTCTAGAAGAAGACATTTCTGCAACTATATCAATATATAATAGAGAATTGACAGTTTCAAGAATTCCCATACCTTCTGTCCTGCAGTGTTCTGTCCATAGGCTCAAGCAAACTTTCAGTGCTGCCAATTCAGCACTACATTTCACAGAAGCACTGTGACATTTTTTGAGAAAGTCTTCTAGACACTTTATCCCAGAGGTCATATTCTCCTTAATGTTTGTTTCAATCGACACTGAAAGAGTAACCCATCTATATTCTTCTTTCTTGTCTTCCTCAGCTTGCTTTCTTTTTTTGTTCTCCTCAATAATCATTTCTGCTTTGGTCTTCTAAAAATAAAAGAGTAACAGAATGTCAATCCCATGGCTCTTGCTTTATATCAGCTATATGAGACTGAAGCTGAACAGATTCAAACTTCATACAATATTTAAGTTATGGATGAAATGGTTAAGAAAGGGCTGAGAAGTCACTGGAAAGAACCTAACCCTGGTGACAGATTAAGGCCCTTTTCACACGGAATTTTCCATGCAAAAGGGCACCTGGAGCATTGCGTGATTGTGAGGAGCAATCTGCATGACACATGCACAATCATGTGATGCTCCAGGGGTCAGCAGGCACCAATCGTGCACCTTTTCATTTTCGGCTAAAAGCCCAAAATGGTGCACAATCGTGCATTGCTCCCAGGCCCCGCACACACTTACCTGGTGTGCGGAGCCTCCGGAGCTGCGCTGGTCGAGCTTCCTGCCCTAGTGCAGCCTGGGAAACTCCCAGGCTGCACTGTGGAAGGAAGAGACGGGGCTCTCATGCGAGCATGCAGCTCGTGCGGAGCTGAAGCAGCAAGGATGCGAGAGCCTCTCGCTGAAAGCTGCTCACGCAATCCCCGCACCCCAGCGCTGGAAAAAGATAAGGTGCAGAAAGGGCCTAAGATCAGTACAGAGTTCTCCCACTTATCGACAGGTACCAGACCACTGTCAGAAAATGGAATTGATTGAGAACCAGAACCCCTGTACTGTATTTTAGGGAGCATGAAGAATTTATGGAAGCTGACTTGGGACCAATCACGTGCATGCTGCCCACAAAGACTCTCAACCGGCCTAGCATCTTTTTTTTCCTCCTCTCAGCTCACTTTGCAAGCAGCGTGCACATGCAAGTGGTTCCAAGTGAACATCTGTAGTCAAGAGGAATTAATGGAACTTGTCCTTAATTTGGAAGCATCAAAAGAGCAGCTTGTCAGATTACAGTGTGTTAAAAGATAGGGCCTTCCTGCACTCAGATATGTTGGGAAATTCCAGCATTCTCCCTCAATGTTGATCATTGGACATGGCTGCTGAGCATTTGGGAGCTGAAGACAAAAACATCTGAAAGATCAAAGGCTGAGAATCAACAAGACAGAGGTTGTACAGACAATATTCACAAGAGTGCTTCATTGTTCCTATGGGAAAAGAATTAAGACAAGCATAAGAAAATTATTTCCTGCTGAGGACTGCAATCTGTGTGTGTATGTGCCTTCAACTTGCCTCTCAACTTATGCTAACCCCATGATTTTCACAGGGTTTTCTTAGGCAAGGAATACTCAGAGGTGGCTTTGCCAGTTCTTCCTCTAAAATATAGCCTGCAACTCATGATATTCATTGAAAATCTCCCACTCAAGTACTAACCAGGGCTCACCCTGCTTAGCTTCTAAGATTGGGTGGGACCTAGGGCCTTCAGAGTATTTAAGCCTTGAGGACTGCAATACCATAGTTAAAATCTGCCAGAATACACACTCCCATAGTGAGGCATATTCAGAAACAATGGTGGAAAGGCCCAGAGTCAGAGTGAATAGGTCACTTTCATATTTATGCATGCATGCATGTGCATCCAGGCATTTCCCAACTTGTGTAAGGCTTTCCATCAGCTGTGAAACTGAGGAGACAGCAATATAGAGTAAATGATATCACCAACCCATAGTAGAGCCTATGAAGGGAGGACTAAGAAAGGTCCAGAGGTTCTCCATCACTGGGTTAAGAAAGTAGATTTAGGATTGTTTTCTAGGTGCTTAGAAGGGACACAATACAGATTCAGAACATGGTGAATAACATTGCAAAAGTAAAGAGAAAGATATTCTCCCAGACAGGTGATTACAAAAATGATTCAGAACAGAACTTGGAAGTTATTTTTCTGGACTGCTGAGAGTTGTAGTCCAAAATGTAACTCTTTCAAGTTCTCATTAAGATAATGGTTTACTACAATGTCTCTGAACTGTCTGCTTAATACACAGGGTAGCATGAGAAAGGAACACAGTGTAGTATGAGAAAAATCAACATTAAAATGTCCTTTAGTAAGTAAGAGAGCAGTCTTAATCAGCATGATTTTACTAAGAAATGAACAAGACTGTGAGAATTCTTGAACTGCCTGATTGAAAACAAAGGATATCATATTTACATCACTATCAAACAGTGATGTGGAAACCACTTGTGACTCTTACCTGGAATTTCTTGCTTTTCTTTGGATTGGTATAAACCTTCTTCGGAGAATCCGCTTGAGTAACAATTGTTTTTGACAGGTTACCTTCTAGGGATTGCCCATAAAATCGTAGAAAAGTTTGCAGTTTTTGTTTACTTCGTAGAGCCCATGGGCTTTTGTCTGCTCCATCTAAACATATTAATAGGTATACAGTTCAGTTATCACATTAAGAACTGGACTTCAGTGAAGTGCTTGCCTTCTTTGTGGTTTCAAATTACCACTACCTGCTCCTACTATTCTACCACTTATGCTCCGCCTATTATTCTCCCCTACAATTCCTGATGGTTACCCAGATATGTGCAGAGTTGCCTGGATCTGTCCCTACTGCAGAGAAAGAACACTCTTTCCTTGTTTCTTGCCTTGCTATGTCTACTTAGCAAAGCAAAACTAGTGTTTCTCTGCTTTTGCCCAGGATTGCATTCTGCATGGCTATAGCTCTATCTGCCAGGCTGGGGTTTACAAGGGAGGTAGCACTGCCTGGTCTGCATCACCAATTGGGGAACAAGTGGGGTCAAGAAAGCTATATCAGAAAATTCTTGCTGATAAACAGTTGATAATATGCTGCCTTACAGAGACCACAGTAAGAAGCATATCCCCAATGATGAGATGAGGTCATATAGGCTAAGGATTCTGAAGGTTCTCCCTCTCATTCCCACAAATATTTATTTTCACATACACATCAGTTTCTGATCAGTAATGGGGTGGAGCCTCAGCAGAATTCCTTCTAACAAAACCATCCCTATCACTAGGCAAAGTGAAGCAAACTGGCTCAGACAGCAGATGTTAAGAGGCAGCAGTGGTTGCTTTCTAGTTACTTCTCTTGTACCCTTTGGCCATTCCTCTGTCTTGGAGGACAGCCTACAACCTATATTTTTGATCTCAGACACAAGAATGGATGCTATTTCATTGCTAATGATGAAGATTCAACTGCCAGTAGTCATCTTCTAAAGCACAAAATCAGTTGAAATCAAAAGGCACCATGTTCTCTCTTCTTTCACCAGGGATCTGTCTAGATTCCAGTCTGACACAAAAGAAAAAGCTGTGCTAATGATTTCTCCATTTATGATGGGGAAAGTGCAGCCTCAGGCTCCCCCAAAATGTCTTGAAAATATTTTTGTCTTCATACACCCCAACACCCCCAGGACACTATTAGACCCTTTCTCCAACAGGAAGTTATGTGGAAGTTGACTTCTGGTTTACTTCATGTTGGGAAAAAGGCCTGTCTTGGTCCAAAATGTGGTAAATGTATAAGGGGCATGAGGGGAAGGAATTTTAAAAAATAGGTTTTTGGCAAAGAAGTGTGGCCCTCCAAGTTTTCCTGTGGGTCAATGCATCCTGCTAACCCCGGACAATCCATCCCTATCTTGCAGACTTCTTGAAACAAAGGGCATTCATTTTGAAAGTATAAATTTAAGCTTCACAAAAGCGTTCTTCCGTTGGATATGGCATATGGATTCCCTTAATACCAACCCATAGATGGATTAATTCTGTGTGAGTACTGGAGCTGACAGGGCCCTTGACTAAAACAACTTATTTTATTTTATTTTTTACCTGCACGTGTTCTGTCATAATCATCACTAAGGAGTTTTCCTGAATGCCAGTGCCGAAGTTCATCAAAATCTTTCTGTTTTTTAAGTGAAGCAACCACAGGATCATCACTAAAACCGAAAAGAATGTATGTTTATGGTACTCTTTGAAAACCTGAACTGATATATTTTTAGAGAGAGACCTTCCCTCCATCCAGGCTATAGTACACAGATTCGTAATCACTGATTTGGTATCAAACGTCAAAACTGTCAGAACATTTGTGTAAATCCAAAATCTTATTTAATTTTTCAGAATAGTATTATATACATTAGTATTAGATACATATAAAATTCACCTGACATGAGGCTAATCATTTCCTGGAGAAATAACATAGAAATATCTCACCATTTGGTGCAATAAATCAATTCCTTATTTACCTACAAAATTCTATGTAATGTGGTCATCTTAGTAGGACAGTTCTGTTCCTTATTTACCTACAACATTTTATGTAATGTGGGCATCTTAGTAGGACATACATTCCACCCCAAGGAAGAAGTGGACGACTTTGAATAGAAAGAGATCCAATATCCCTATATTCCCTTTAAGGCAGACTGAGGAGCAACTGTTGGATTCTGCAGACCTCCAACTCTATCAGCAGAGAGGGGGATCACCTGCTGAACATTCTTCCAAGAAGACAGTAGAGTTTTCCTCTCCTGCATTTGCTCAGCTTTTCTTGCTCTGTTTGAATGGGGCCATGCTGGGTATGGCTGAGTGTCTTAGGATCCTTGTCTCATTTGTTACCTCAACATGTCCCCAAACAAGTTGGAAACTATGCAAGCCCCCAAATGGGCCCAGTGAAGTCCTTCCCATGGGAGGAAAACATTTTTAAAAGGCTGCTGTCTGACAAAATCCACCTTGGCTAGTGTGACCTTGCAGGAATTATAAAATGGTTACAGTTCTGGCATGAATCTCACCCTCTGTCATCAATAAGACTGTTACGTGCATTGAAATACACACATTCTGATAAATGCAGTTGCTCTGCAGGTATGAATATCGATAGTTTGGGGCCTGTATCTTTATATCACAATTACTGAAAATAAGATTGCTCAAACTGTGGCCATGTCTACAAGCACTGTCCCCACTGCCAACCATGCATCAGATCAACCAATCACCTGGCAGCTAAGACCAGAGCTTGGAACTCATTCTTTTGGATTAAAACTTCCAGAATTGATCATTAAGCATGGAATGGTCATACAGGCCTGGGATTCTAGAAGTTATAATTCTAAAAAGGAAAATTTCCACACTCTTAACTGTGACAGAGTTGCTCCATGCAATGGGATCATCCTAGCAAATCAAGATAGAACCCGATTCCATCAATGAAATTAAATTCTAGGAAATCATGAACAAATAGAATACGTACATGACAGTATGCCCACATGTCCACCATGGTCACTTTTTTTTGCCAAAACAGAGAGGCCAGATACCATGTTATGCATTAAATGTGTTGGCCACAACTTTAATGCAAATACAACAATCAAAATTTCCTACAAATACATTCATAAGAATATTCTTCCTCGAGTAGTCAAGTGTAGGCAAAGTAAGGCTGATGGAACACAGTGTTATCATATCATACCTTTCAGGGTAACAACATGGCCCAGTAGTTTCCAAACCAGAAGATGCCTAGTCAGGGCATCTGGTCATGGTTGTATGGTAAACATCTGGCCAGCCTTGCCATATCATCCAACTTGTGGATTATACCCTACAGCCAGGCCAATAATGGCTGGCTGGTGTACTGGTAGGCCTGAAATCTTGCAGGATTTGTATTCCCCTGAGATTTCCCTAGAGATCTGGTGTGAGCAGCCCCTCAGACCAAACTTGGAGGTATGCCATGTGTGGCTGGAAGGGCTAACCTGCATGGTTCCCACACACATGTTTTTAATACATGAAAGGATTCATCTGATTCATACAACACCATCAACTCTGCAATACGCACTGTTTTTATGGGCCATACGCTTTTGCTTGCTGACTCCTTGTCTTCTGCCTGTTTCTTTTATATACCTCTAGCACAGATGTGAATCTTTAATGCAAGGCTGGGCAAGTCCTGATTTGGACGAGGAACCCTCTCCTTGACCTAAAATGGCCCAGGGGGATCCAAAAGCATAGCACAAATGTCCCCACAGTCTCTAAGAGGCATTGGATGAGGGGCAAAATATGGGGATTTTGCAGGGGAGGGTATATGGTCTCCTGGTCACTCATCCCTGCTCTAATGCAATACATGATCTGCATTCAGCCACCACCCCTTTTGGCAACTTCTTCACTCCCTGCCACAACCACTAAATCTTCACCCCTGCCACAACCACTAAATCTTCCTCCCGAAAAGAACCATAATTTCATACAACCATGCCAAGATCTGAATGTTTGTTCAGTGACGGGAACACCATCAGGAAGACACAGAGGCCCTTTTCGCACGGCATTTCTTAAGCGAAAGGGCCCCTTGAGCGTCGCATAAATGGGAGGAGTGGTCTGCATGATGCACTCCCATTTACGTGATGACCCTCATGCACAGCGCATATGCACCTTTTTATTTTCGGCTTTTAGCCGAAAATGGTGCTCACTTGCGCACCAGTCAGGGGCCTGGGGTGAACTTACCTGCCCTGCGGAGCCTCTGGAGCCAGGCCAGTCGCACTTCCTGTCCTCAGTGCAGCCTACAGCTCCCAGGCTGCACTGCAGAAGGAAGAGGTGGGGTGTGGGCGGGGCGTGTGAAAGCCTCCGAAGGCTTCTCACATGAGCGCCGCCCCCCCACCTCTGCAAAAAGGTAAGGTGCAGAAAGGGCCATAGTTAAGGTATTTACAAAAGCATAAGGCTGGAATCAGAGTAAATAAATCAGCATTAGGTCTCACTGAAATCAAAAGCTAGATAGCTGAGAGTCAACTTAAATCTCACTGCCTCCAGCGGGAACTCAGTGCAACTAAGTCTAAATGACAGCCATAATTTGACAGTTTGATTTTGATCTATGGGCAAAAATGTTAAGAGAAAGAAAAGGGATTGGTCTTGTGATAGACAGAGCTTTGAAGGAAAATAAAATTCAATTGGCAATTAGGAAGACAAAGATAAGGACCATGAGGATAGCCAAGTATGGTGGGGAGAAGGACACAGAGTGAACTTTAATAACTGAGGCCATTTCTGCACAAGACTGTTATAGCGCTTTGATTCCACTTTCTACATCCTATGGAATCCTGGGGTTTGCAGTTTTGGGAGGGACCCCTCCCAAAACTGCAAACCCCAGGATTCCATAGGATGTTGAAAGTGGAATCAAAGCGCTATAACAGTCTCGTGCGGAAATGGCCTGAGTGTTTCATTAACATGTTAAAATCAACACTCATAGAGTACATAATGATGTGGAAAAGAATCACTGATGCTGTATAATGAATGCACACAGCTCTTTGCATGCATATTGAACACAGATACTATGTAACTAATGACACTGCAGTTAATGCAACATTGTTTCTTTGGCTTTTTATCAGCTTCTGTAGAGATATAATATACAAAAAAAATGAAACTTGGAGGTTGAGGTGTGCTTGCTTTGTGAAGTATCACCAAGCACCCTCTTCTGTGCAGATTGAGCAATAAAGGTGATTTTTTTTATTCTTTCAGTCCTGTGTGTTTATTGGCATAAGCACACCAGGTACAAACACACTATCTCTCTCTTGGGAGACAAAACATTATTTAGCAATCCATGTTTCTAACATAATGAAGCAGTTTTAAATGTTAACCTGACCCTTTCTGCAGTCTCAAGAGTTAAAGGAAATAAAAGAGATGTATACCTTTTCAAAAATGGTAAATCAGTTAAAATATCCCCAGCAAATTTCTCTACTATGGCATTCTCCATTGGTATAAGTCCTGGTTTAGGAAATGTCATCTTGGATGCACTATCTTTACCAAAAATAAAACAATTGTTGATTAATTTTAAAACATTTGGCACATCTTCTTCTAACACAGCGGGCAGTTTCTCATGACGAGCTCATCCATAATTTTTGTTAGCAGAAAAGAACTTTTAATTTTGTAGGCCCTTTTTGCACAGCATTTATCATGCGAAAGGACCCCTGGAGCATCGTGTGATTGCGAGAAGCAGTCCACACGACACACTCACAATCGTGCAACACTCCAGGGGCTGGCAGGCACCGAATGCACACTATTTCATTTTCGGCTTTGAGCCGAAAATGGTGCGCGATCGTGCATTGCTCCGGGGCCCCGCACGCATTTACCATGTCTGCAGAGCTCCAGAGCCACAGCACTCACACTTCCTGCCCCAACGCAGCCTGGGAAAATCCCAGGGTGTGCTGCAGAAGGAAGAGGAGGGGCTCTTACAACACCTGCTGTGAGCAGGCAGCGGCTGTGGAGCTGAAGCAACGGGGATGCGAGAGCCTCTCGCAAAAGGCTGCTCGTGCGATCCCCACACCCCAGCTCTGCAAAAAGGTAAGCTGCGGAAAGGGCCATACATATCTACATAGCATTTAAATGTGCACAGAACAGAACTTTTAGGGTGCAATCTGAATCCCAACCCTATGTCACACACCTAGGACTAATCTCCACTGAACAAACTGAAGTTACTTCTGATTAACCCAGCAGAAAAACTTGCAAACGGTACATTATTTCAGCAATAATTAATGCATTATTATATGAAATTGTGTTACCAGTACAAAGACGTTATCAGTAAAACTGTTATATGTAAAATAATGCAAAATAATATCTGAAAGTTGTTACCTTTTTTACTAGGTGAACATTCTTTTTCAAGGAAACAGCAAGAAGTTCTCCGCAGTGGAAAAGATGATTCAATATTACATGATTCAGATAATGCTGTGATATGTTTCCATAAAAGTTCATAGTCTTTAACAATCATTGTTCCTATATCCAAATCAAATCCTATGAAAAATATGGTGTGAACATTAACATTGGAAAGAAATGTTAACTTGATTATATTTTTTAAGATTTAAGAAATAATGCTGAACAATCTGTTCCATGGGGCTTAAAGAGTACAAACCAACATGGAGAGTCGATCCAGAGATTCACAAGAGATTCTTGTCTGGGGATTTAGGTCTCTGATAAACATTTAAAAACTACTGGGGGTATGTAGGGAAAACCTTCCCCTTTTCCATTTGGGTTCAAGAATGGAGGGTATTAGTGAACTAAAGACAGTAGTTTATTTACCAGCATGGTTGTCCAGATATCCGTTATTCAAAGTAACCAATCTGTCACCAAAGCCAACATACACTCTACCATTTATAACAGTTTTGGAAAATCTACCCAACAACAGCACATGACAACATATTGCAAATCAAAGGAATATACTTGATGCTGATGCTGCCGCCGCTGCTGCTGCTGATATTTATATCCTACCTTTTATTCAAGGCACCTTCTAATAGATTTTTACAATGTGATTTAAAATTCACAAAATATAAAAGGTAAAAAGGGATTAAATTAGAAAAAAAATAAAATCAGCTAAAACCCAAGTCATATAGATATATATTATCCAATTACTAAACAGCAAGTCTTTAAGCCAGAATGTGAAATTACTAAGCAAGCAACAAGTAGAAACTACAGTAGGTCCCCATATCCATGGGGGATATGTTCCCTGACTTACTGTGAACAAAAAAACCCCACAGATAATATCAAACACTATATTTTGAGCCTCAGTCTGGGCAAGGAGGTGAGGCCAGGAGACAGTGCCATTGTCTGGCTTTTCCTTCCTTCCTTCCTGACTGCTCACCTTCCTTTCTCACAGGGTTTAGTGAGTAGTCCCCTCCTTGGGTGCCAAATCCAGTGAGAGGCAGGGTTGCACAGAGCTATGTGCCTCTCTTGGCTGAGGAAAGAATGCCTGTCTCTTTCCTTGGCTGGGAGAGGCATGTGGCCCTGCACAACAGGGCTTCCTGTACCTCCCTCAGCCAAGGAAGAAGTGTCTGTCTCCTTCCTGAGATCGGTGCATGACTCCTTGTAACTGGGCCCACCATGCTTCCCTCAGTCAGGGAAGTAGCCGGCTGTTTCCCTCCCCAGCTGAGAGAGGCACATGGCTCTGGCACATGGCACAACCAGAGCCGCCATGCCTCTCTTGGTTGAGAAAGTCCAGCTGTGCAGAAACAGGTACCTCTCTCAGCCAAGGAAGAGGGAAAGCCACCAAGAAGGCCATCTTACATCTCTACCAACCACACTTGTCACAGTGGGAGGCTCATATAGGGAGACACAGGCCCTTTTCGCACGGCATCTGCCATGTGAAAGAGGGCCTGGAGCCTCGTGTGATTGCGAGGAGTGATCTGCATGACGACCTCACAATTGTGCAAGGCTCCAGGGGCTGGCAGGCAATGATCACGCACCTTTGCATTTTCAGCTCTAAGTCGAAAATGCTGCACGATCGTGCATTGCTCCCAGGCCCCGCACGCACTTACCTGGCATGCAGAGCCTCGGGAGCCAGGCTGGTCGCGCTTCCTGTCTCAGTGCAGCCTGTGAAAGGAAGAGGCAGGGCTCTCGCGTGAGCAGGAAGCTCATGCGGAGCTGAAGAAACCTGGACGCGAGGGCCTCTCACAAGAGGCTGCTAGCACGAGCACCGCACCCCAGCGCCGAAAAGAGGTAGGATTTGGAAAGGGCCACAGACTGCCAGATAGCCTGGACCCAAGTCATATAGGGCTTCATAGGTCATAATCAGCACTTTGAATTGTGCCCTGAATAATTAGTTCTATTGTCTAGCACCGATATCAATCTGCACTGACACTGGGCTCACTAGGATATACAAAAAAAAAGTTCAATCCCTTCTCCTAGACCAGAGAAGAAACCCATGTAATTATGGCCTAATTATTAAGTGTTGCTTCTTTGACCAATACTCCATGAAAACCATGATTTACATCATGAAAATCCTGAGTCAAACACCCTTTTCGCACGGCATTTTCCATGTGAAAGAGGGCCTGGAGCGTCGCGCAATTGCAACGAGCGATCTGCACGACGCACTCACAATCGCACGACACTCCAGGGGCTAGCAGGGGCCGATCACACACCTTTTCATTTTTGGCTTGAAGTCGAAAATGCTGCACGATCGCACATTGCTCCTGGGCACCGCACACACTTTGGTGTGCAGAGCCTCTGGAACCAGGCCGGTCGTGCTTCCTGCCCCAGTGCTGCCTGGGAAGGTCCCAGGCTGTACTGCAGAAGGAAGAGGCAGGCCTCTCGCGCAAGCAGGCAGCTTGTGCAAAGCCAAAGGACCCCAGACGCGAGAGCCTCTCACCAGAGGCTACTAGTGCGATCCCTGCACCCCCGCACCGGAAGACAGTGAGGTGTGGAAAGGGCCTCAATTTTAATTAAATGACTTAATGTGAATAATGCACCTGGGTCCTTTTCTTCTTCGTAATAAAATGCAATATTCTTCCACAAAAGATTATCACTTAAATCAGGCAGTGTAGAAAAATCCATTTTCCATGAGGTCTGAGTGGTAAGATGTTGGAGAACATGAAATTCACACAGCTTGTGCTAAAAGAAGAAGAAGAAAAATCTCAGTAGAATATCCAATGCAGGAATCCTCTCAGTTTCACTGCATAAGTTAAGATTTGGGGTGGTTGTACCATATAAAGTTTCACTTCCTATTTTCTGATAAGGCTAAATTCATGTTTAAAGACATAACTGTCCAAGTAATTTAATAGCTCAAGACTTCTCCTCTCTTTCTAATAATACCTGCCTTGGTGCTGTAGCTATTTTTTGTTATTTTTTGTTTTTTGTTTTTGTTGAAAGACAACAAAGTAAGAAGACAATACAATAACAATACATAAAACAGAATAAGACAAAGGAAAACAAACTAAATAAACTAACAAAAAAGAAAACAAAACTACAAACATCAAACCAGACTACAGAAAAACACTAAACTACATATAACTAAAAAGTGGTTCCCACTCCTGCTGCAAACAGTGAGCAGTAATCTAACAACAACAACTAATCATTTAATCATAAGCTAGATTTAAGGTATGTGCTTGTTACCTGTTAATTATTTTGATAATAAGTCCAAACTTACAATATGTGATAATAATTAATAAATCTAAGTACCTTATTAATAATAATTCTAACTTAATTATAAGAATCATATTTAAAAACTTATTACTTAACAATTAATCATTAGTAACTTATTCTATGCTATATTAAATTAGTAGTTCTTAAGATAATAATATTCTATACAGTAAGTGGTTCTTTTAGTAAAGGCAACAAACAAAGTAAAACTATTTTCCAAATACTCTTTGCAATAGTAAAGAATAACAGATTAACAGTAAAGAATAACAATACAGAATTAAAAAAAGCTATCTTTCATCATCAAATATTGTCAATCCCTTTATAACTTTTACTTCTAATAACTCATACTCATAAATCATTTTCATAAACCACAGATTATAAATCACCTTCATCATCAGACACTTTCTACTTTTTTTTTACTTCATTTTATATTTCTTTCTCCATTCAAAAAAAACACCAGAATCAAATATAAGTAATAATTAACCATTTACATAAGCCGTAAATCATAAACCATTTTCATCTGTAGACATGAGCTATCTAATAATACCTGTCTTGGTGCTGTAGTTATTAAGACCAGAGCTTGGAAAAGTTACTTTTTGGACTACAACTCTCATAATCCCCCAGTCAACATTGTCAATGCCCAGAATGGCTGGAGAATTCTAGGAACTGTACTTAAAATGAGTAACTTTTCTAGTCTTTAAGACTTATTTGCAGTCCCAATCTGATCAACTGGAAGTGTTTACTGCATTCCTGAGGCCCTGCAGCAACAGCTTGGTAGAACTATGCAAAGAATTCTCATTTATGAATTGGTCATCCCACCACCATGCCAGCACCATATTGCAGAGACTGTTATTTGCCTTCAAGGCAATTCCAACTTATGGTAATCCTAAGGCGGGCCTATCACATGGTTTTCTTGGCAAGGTTTGTTCAGAGGTGGGCTGCCATTGCCTTCCTCTGAGGCTGAAAGAATGTAATTTGCCCAAGACCACCCAGTGAGTTTCCATGGTTGAGTGGGGATTCTGGTCTCCCAGAGTCCTAGTCCAACATACAAGGCATTAGGCCACATGTGTCAAACACAAGGCCCACAGGCCGAATCCAGCCTGCCAGGTGATTTCATGTGGCCCTCATGTTACCGCTGTTTCTAGCTCAAGCTTATGGGATATTAAGATATCAATTTGATATCAATAATTTGGCCTTCTGTACCCATTCCTCTCCACGTGCTTGCGAGGCCCCTGGACAAGCATGCACACAGGCACGGCCAACAATAGCCGAATCATTCACATCCCAATCTAGGCAGGCCAGTCGTTGCCGAATGTAGCTTCAGGAGACTTCAAGGCAAGTACCACATTATGTATGCACGCTACTCACAAAAGATCCCCTGCCCCACGCAGGCAGCTTGATGAGCAGACTATACAACTCTCAAGCACTCCGCGTTTGCATACTGGCTACACTATTGACAATCTGGCTATAACTCAATCATCTAAAGTACTGACCTTTCACAGGCTTTGTCTCCAGCCCCAAACTCATTGTTTTCCCCAAGTACGAACTAGCCTGTGGTCACAATTTTCCCTATAAGAACCCCTGACTTTGAGCGCTTCCTCGGATCGCTCTTGGCTTCCATCCCGCCTTGCTGTCGCTTTGTCCAGCGAGCCTTCCCCTCAGCCCCACGTGCTGAGAATCCACGCTCTCCAGCTTCTTTGCTTTCACCGGGCTTCAGGACAGGTATAATATTTCCCATACCAAACCTCCTCTAAAAATCCCTCTATCCCACCCCTACCTTTATTTCTATAGCTTCTTGTGTGAGTGCGTTGCATACACTTGTGTGATTGTAGTTCAATAAAACAATTATTATTTCAACATCTGCCTTATCATTGACTCAGCCTGACCCCATAGACATAGAGTTCAAGATCTCGCTACGTTACCCTGCCTCTCGCATTGCAAACTTGTGCTCTGTGCTAATTCCCTCCCCATTGTTTGAGCACATTTAGGTGTCCCTCCCGGGACCCCCAGAAATCAGAGTAACACTCACACCTCTCCAGCTGTGGCACTCCCCCCCCAAGTGACCCCAATCCCCACATTGTGGACCCCCAGCTGATACATTGTATTTATATAGTCTTACAGATACAACTGGCCCTTTGAGGGTGACCATAATGCTGATGCAGCCCAAGATGGAATTGAGTTTGACATCTCTGCACTACATCACGCTGACTCTCTGGCACTGGAGAGATATGAATGTTTAATTCAAATTTAATTTAAAACTAAGTTTAAGGAATCCTGAAGCCCTGAAAAACAAACACTGTGGGACCTGAGGACATCCCAGTGCTGGAGCTTGGATTCAGCTTAGCAACAAGGATTTGCCACAGCACTTATCTTTCATCACACACCTTCAGTAAGCCATCAGGGAGTTTACCTTTGTGGCTATTTCTTCATGCAATTCAACATATACTCTGACAAATTACAAATGACAAGATAAGTTGGGTGCACAAAAATGGTCACACAACCGGCACTTGAAAAGGAAACGAACAGAGCTATAGTTGCATATTACAAGTATTTGTTGCATCATCTACCTGCTGTATAAAGCTTAAAACTTCCGTCTTCCAGCAGACATCAATGAACCTAACACGAGCTCGCTGCTCAAGGGGCAGATGGTGTAGAAAAACCACACTTAGGCAATACATCCTCATTAGGTCTTCAGTTTCTTGCTGAGTTAATGTTGTGTTCGTATACTTCTTTGCCCCAAAAAACAGAAAGAAAGAAAGAAAGAAAGAAAGAAAGAAAGAAAGAAAGAAAGAAAGAAAGAAAGAAAGAAAGAAAGAGAAAGGAATAACAAGTTACACTTGTATACATAAAGCAAGCTTGTACATTTTGAAAGCAGACTTCAATTGGTTTCCCAATTTTCAGTTTTTATTTTGCAAATACATACACGTGAAGCAAAACTGCAAGAATGGTGAATGTGTGTCTCCCAGATACATCATCATTAGTCATTTATATCTCAACTATTTCAAAACTGTAAATTGTACTTTTAAAAATCAGACAAAAACAAAATGAGTCCCACTTTCTTCCCATCTACCAACAGCCACTCATAACAAGAAGGCTCACAGCTCTTCCAAAATATGCTCAAGTCCTTCCTATGTACAGCTTGTCAAGTTTTCAAGATTCCTGATTCTGAACTTACACAAAAGCCAGCCATTAAGTAATCAAGCAAGAGAAACATGCTTAAGATGAGTGAAAATTCTAAAATGTTTAGGAAACTAGATCCAGCATGCCTGAAGCTGTTGAGTGATTGCTCTTTCATAGATAATTCAAATACTATAGCCGCTGCTCCAGAGTCACTGAAAATGCTTGTGTGTAGCAGCAGCATCACAGTAGGATACAAATCAATCCAAGTACATGGATAATTTTTATGCCACTAATTGATGGCTGTAGATAGTGGCATGCCAGTTGTAAGTCTCAGAAGGAGGGGTAACTGATTAGGGAACAACCATGAAAGCACTGAGAACAGTAAGGTAACAACAGATTTTTAAAAGTATGTATAGGAATGCTAGCTGCAATGATATTACACCATTTAATTGAAACTAAGAAGACAACCTGACCTTTTGCTATGGAATAACCTGTACTGGACATAAAACTGAACTGTAATTTACTCTGAATTTAATGAGGCTCACCTGTGTTGTACTTTTACTTTCTAGTACCTGATTTTGCACTTCCAAGACCAGTGAACAACTGATAATGCAGACAATGTATCGAAGGTCCTCCATTTCTTTCTCAAATTGACTGAATTTTTTATGAACCTGACATTTAAAATACAGAGAGATTAGAAAGCTTTTTTTTCTCTGGCAACATAATTAGGAAATAGATTCTTAAAAATCAGGCTTTTTGTGTGAACTACACTCAATATGAGTTCTACTGCACATGTGAAGAAACTGGTATCACTTTATGTTATCTTCACAGTCTTAGCAATGTATTTCGGAAACACATAGATTAGCCATGTTGACTAGCAAGTTTCTCTAACATCATTGTTGTTCATGCTCTCTGATAGACATAATACAATATATGTGAATTAAAGAAATGTCTTGGGATATAGGTTCTCTTATCCTGGAAAGAATTTCTTCCCACAATGCCAGTGGTTTCATATTTATTCCTTCATTCTATTTATAGCTCAATTTTGTTCCAAAAACGGAATACGCACACATTTTTCTGATGCTTTGCTTGAGATGGATGCAAGCCTAGTATTGAAAACATTATAATGATAAGCATCTGTATCTGCAGCTTTTGCAGTCTTTCATTTGGGGCCACTTTCTGCTTATATAAGAAGAAATTCAAACAATGAAAAAAATGGCTTTTTTTCTTTCTTTCTTCTTCTTTTTTAATTGCAGCCATTTCTTCCACCTGACACCTCCCTCTGCCCCTTCCTTAGATTTTCTTAACTACACTGTTATATAACAGGTACTTTTCTATTTTAAACCCTGTTATACTTACTGTATTTTCTGCACTAGCCAGAAATATTTAATGATGCTGGTGAGTAACAGCAAAAGTGGGAATGCTACTTTGAGAACTTTTGAAAGTACACATTACCTTTGCTATCAAAACCTCCAGATTCGGGCAACCAACAACAAAAGGGGATATTTTTGTATTAGATTCTTTCAAGTGCTCCATCAGCGTTTCATAGTAACGCTTTACTGTCACTTTACGCTAGAAGGAGAAGGAGAAGAAATCATCATCATCATCTTCTTCTTCCTCATCATCCTGGACAAATATTGCTGCATGATACAGCCAAAGCTAGCATTTCTACAGATTATCTAACTGACTTCCTATTAATACATTCTTCACCTGAGCCCTATTCATCCAAGAAAAAGGGGCAAACAGGGACACTACTTTGTCCTAGCACTCAGCTTTCCCCTTGACCTCTGCATGTTAGAGAAAGCCCTGAAAGCCTCTTCCTGTGTTTTGTATGACTAGGAACCCCAATTCCATGGTCCTCCAATTATGTGAAGAAACCTATATAACCATACTGCTTTTTTTGTAGAAGATTTGAGTGGTTAAAAAAATCTGCCTGCAAATAATCAGACAGCAGATTTTGAAAAATATTGGCTGGCATCCCGTTCATTATTTATGCAATCATAAACTGGACTTACAATCTCATAACTTTGAGATGCATGTTTATAGTCATTAATGACCAAACATGAGCCCCAAACCTAGCTCCTAAGCCAGGCAATCCGCTAACTAAAGAGTTTCTGAGATGCTGCAGACAAGGGCACTGGGAAATGGTAACTGCAGCAATCTCCTGGTTGTGGGACTCATACGCCACATATTCATTTCAGAAAATAATTTTTAAGTGCATGCTATATTCTTACTTCATTGGAGAAGAGAGGAGACAAGGGTACCTTGACAAATATAAATTGTCCAAAACAACAAGGTAATCTGAAGACAGGAATGAAGAAAGCATTTGGATCCCCAGACCGTTTCTTGAGCATGTATGATTCATTCACTATTCTAGTGCTAAGCCAATCTGGGTGTTGGCATGGCATGGATGGGAGACTGCCTAAAAGAAACACTGATTGCAATAATGCCACATAATCCATCTTGAGCTCCACGGTGGAGGCAAGTTTGGGATACATATATACCAAAATAATCAAAATGCAGGGTAGTATCTGTGGGTAAAGGGAGTATGTAGGGAAGGATCTGCCACCATTAACTATCACAGATACATTCCAATGGTTAATATTCTTTCTTGCTTCTGTGTAGAACATTGCCAAAATACTTGCCTACTAGTGAGCCCTTGACTCACTAGTACATGGTATTAACTCAACAGCTCAGGACGGCAAAGAGATCAAAATGTGTTGGTAAAATGTCACTAAAATATATTTGCATTAGTGACATTTAAGGAACACTTCTCTCATGACTTTTCTTCTAGTTCTAACTAAAAGAAAAGTCAACAGAAACCAAATATTATTTGATTTCTCCACCCATACAAATAATGAGGGAGTGACTGCAGAGAAAGCTAGGGGACAGACCAGGGCCTGCTTTTCTTTCTCCCTGTCTGGATTAGCAGTATCCTGCTATTGCATCCTGGCTCCATCCCTTCCACTTATTCACCCCTGCTTTCCCTTTAAAACCACCATCTTAGTGGATAAAGGGCTAAGCTTATCAATGGTTATTCAAAAGGATTGATAACCTGTGGTAGCATGTTCTTATAAAAGTAAAACTGAAGAAAGATAGTCTATTGAGGCAGAACTTATAAAAATAGAATGAAATTTTTATTAAAACACAGGGGAAAAGGTATTGGATATTTCAAGAATATTTGAACAAAATAATACTACCTCAAAGATGTTTAACTGATTTCTTCAAACCACCACAGTATTTAAGTATGAGCTTTCACACAAACACCTTTGGCTTCCTTTAGCACAGAGGAGTAAATCCCCACTCAGGGTCCAACTTTCTGACCCACTCAGAAATGGTTTGGTTTCTTCTCTGTCTCACACTAGGCCACTGAGAAGACAACCATCTTTCCAGTCAATGCCTTTGGTTGACTGCAGGCTCTGACTTAAAGTTCTCTCTAAGAATCTCACTGGAGGAAGCTAGAAGCCAATTCATGCTTCCTGTATATATGCCTTCTGCTGTAAGAGGCTCTTCCTCTCACTAGGGCTGAGTTTTGCTCAGACAGAGCCAATCTGGTTATATGACCACCTGTTACTAGGGCTGCTCTGCTAGCCACACCCCCAGGCTCTGTCACAGTGACTACACAGGATATCTCTCATGAGTGTTACCTGATTAATATAAGCCTTTTGGGGTTTCCTTAACTTAGGACATTTTTCTCTATGTCACTACTCACCTCCCGAAAAAAACTCTGGTGATGGTATACACTGTGGATATGGTACCCGTAAACTCTGATTACATCTGATTTTTGACCTGAAGTAAGCACCACATTAATTCTGTTTGACAATGTTTGAATAATGAACATATGAAGAAAATTGGTCTGCAATTGATTCATCCCTTCATCTGAGATTATTAAGAAATAGGGATAGTTTTCTTCCAGAAAACTCTGCCAATTGTCCTCCAAGCAGTTTGAAAATTCAGTACGTATTTGTATGTCAGTGTTGTTTTTTAGATGCATAATCAATGTTCTGCGCAGAGAAACAAGATCAAGATTTCTGAAATATAGATATTCTGCATCCTGTAAAGAAAAAAGGTAATGTTTAAGACTTCTGAACTGATTAAAATAACTGTTGCAGTAAATTCAAAAGAATATGTCCATTTCTTAGAGTTACATTAATGCTGACTCCTCCATGTAGCTCTCTGCATGATGGACTCACTAAGGCAAATGATAGATATAGTCCAGAAATAAATGTGTACAATGAACACCCTAGACCTCATCTAATTCAGACACTAAGAAAGGTCAGGTCTGGTTAGTACCTGGATGAAAGATCACCAGAGAATACCAACCAGCTAGGGCTTGGAGAAAATGCTACCTGAAATCCCATAGAACCTCTGCCAGTTAAAGTTGGCAATACTGAACCAGAAGAACCAATAGTCAGGTTCAGTATAAGACAGTGTCCTGCATTCCATTGCTGCTTTGACCTCAACCTCAAGAAGCAGCTTGCACTTAGGTACAAAGACAAAAGAACCAACCGTGTCCAGAAACCCAGTACCTGCTGCAGAATACAGAACATAATAGACAGGACAAGCCTGACATAAAAGAGGAATGAGACAAGTAAATATCCTCAAGGTGAAGCTGACAGGCTCCCATTCTTAACAGGCAAGGGAGAATGCTATTACAGCTTTATAATTATTCCATCCTCTCTAGAAGACTCTCCCTCCAAATTCCTCCAGATTTATAAGGGAAAATAGCATAAGACGGTAATACAAGATAATGCTTGCCATTACTACAGTATATGTAGTACTACAGTATATAGAGAGGTTTCTGACAAGAATGTTTGAAAGGCAATCTCAAATCAGTCTAAAGACCCAAATCTACTCAATACCTTCAATTAAACGTCCACTCTGGATGAAGCTGATTTAATATTTACATACATTACTTTGGCCATTTCTGCACTACACTGTTATAGTGCTATCATTCCACTTTCAACATCCTGTGGAATTCTTACCATGGCCAAAGAGCTCCCTGGCTGAGAATTCTAAATGCCCCTCCCTAAACTAAAAACCCTAGAATTCCACAGGATGTCAAAAGAGGAATAATAACATTATAACAGTGTAGTGCAGAAATGGCCTTTGTCTAAATTTAAAGGATTACTAACTATTGGAGAAATATAGGGAAAAATCTGCATAGTCAACAATCCTCCACTTCTTACCTTAAAGAAAACAATGATATATTTTGCCCCTTTGCTTGTTAAATCCAGAAGAAAGTGTTCAACTATGTAGAAGAAGTGTAAGTTTTGTCCTCTCTGTAATGTTAATTCACTTGCACAAGTGATAAACAACGAATCCCCATCAATCAGAAAAAACTCCGACTCAACATAGTCATTCAGCAAGCTGACATATCTGCACAAAAAACATTGCATGTTGACAATGACATTTAGCAGAATTAATTGAACAAGTAAAGCAATATAAGCAGTGGTGTCATTAACATATCTAGCAACCACTTCCTGTCCACAGCTCTTCCCTACAGCTCCAGAGGACCCACTCCTTCCTTCCCTCTGACCCCCTTGCCTTTCCATCATCCTCCATCTGTTCCAGTCTCTTCCTTCTCCTCTCCTTCACCACTCCTGGCTCTTTAGCCTCCATCTTTTAACAATTTGAAAACCAGTTCTGGCAAACTGGTGCAAACTGGCTGAATAACAAATACCACTGACAGTAAGAAATGTCTGACAAGTCACATGGCTATTTTCTAAACATCTGGTACTTAAGATAATTAAAGATGCTTGCAGCATAGCGGTTCCCATCTTGAGTTAGACTGTTGTGGTAAAAAGTTTTCTGAGCATTTAGTGTTTAGTTTCTGAGATCTTAACCAATTCTAAAAAAGCCATTCTATCTTCTTGCAAGAATTATGTCAAAAGTTGATAAAACTGATTGAGAACATGTGTTTGTTCACAGAAGGAATGACGCCTATGTTAGAATGATCTGTTCTCTGTTCCCCTGTCTCACAATTTATGTTAAGCAACTCCTGCACATTTTCTCTCTCTTTGGAAGCTCTATAAACATCCTGATCTTTCATGAAAACTTTGTCCATCTGATCAGACTTCTGTTGCAACCAAGCGGACAGCAGGCACTGAGATGATATTCCCTCTTGCCCAAGAGTAATTGTGTGTGTGTATGTGTGTGCGAGACACTCCTTCACAACCTGATTCAGGGCTCAATTTTAGCTCTCTGATTCTACCTGAGAAACAATGGTGGACAGGTATCCTGTCACATCGAACAAGACTAAGACTCAGATGTTTCAAAATCTTTTCACTGATTACAGTGTCCTTTTAAACTTTAGACTGACACACATGAGCATTTATTTTATAGCCCAGTAGGTTGGGATGCACTGAAATTAAGTTGAGACATTATAGAACACAGATGAAGATCAAAGAAGACATCCTTCCAAAATACCACAGTTACTTTTTCCCCCAGTATTCAGCTCCTTGATCTAAAGTCACCTACAGTGATTGTTAGGTAGGCAATGACATGTCTACTGAAACATTATAGGTGATCAGTCACTGGTTTCAAGAAACACATGCAGAACAGCAGGACAAAGAGGAGGCTGTAAGAGCAAAGGGGTCAAATTTTATAGAAGAATGAAAATATAGGACATATTGATAGTCTGTTAGCCGAACACACTTACTCAGCTTTTGGTATTTCGTGATTCCAAATTAAATCAGTAATTTCTTGCATGTATCTTTGTGGATCTGAAAAAGGAAATGTAGGTGTATCTTATTTCATACAATCTATGTTTTGTCATCAAGATCACAGCATCACAGAAAAAACATGCAGAAAGCTCACATACTAGTGTGGATATATTACACTACAATTGGCCCCCCACATTTGCCCTAACACATAGGGTTAGGGCTGCAGAATTCTTGCAAAAGTGGAAAAACCATAAATACCAAAATGTATGTGTGTATCTGTGGAAAAGGGGTCTAAGGCATAGTGGAGGGAGTGGAAACACAGGGACCACATCAGATCAGGGAAAAGAGAGAGGAAAGGGATGGGTTGGCAAGGTGGCCCTATAGTTCGTCTCTCTTGAGCATCTCCTTCCTTGGGTGTGTGTGGGGCACTGTGAAAGGTTTGTTGTGCTGAGAAATCAGGCTGTGAGCCATCCTTAACTTGCTAGATAGCAGTTAGTGGAGGAGGAAGAAGACCTGAGGCGGGTGTTTAAAGGGCTGAGAAGCCTGATCAGAGCCATCAAGTGGGTAGGTTCCCCCAGAGATCAAGCACTTGAAGTGGGCGGGGCAGGGATTGGAGAAACTCAGACATAGTGAAATCCATGCAAGTGAAACCTGCAAATTTGGAAAGCTGACTGTATTTTTGTCTCCTTTTCTCCAAGTTTTGAAGCAGATGGAATGATAAAGGCACTCAATCCAAGGATATCAAAGATGCAGGAATGAAACCAAGGTATATCAAGTAACAAAGACAGGAAAAAAGAAATCCATAGTGAGCATCTGTATCACAATATAGATAAAAGAGGCTGCACTGACACAGTTAAAAAAAACTCAGAAAAATCACATATTGAGAAAACTGGGGAAACTACATATATGGACGACAACTCCCCAGTTTACTGCAGGTGATTCTAAGAGCTGAAGTCCTAATATGTAACCTTTCTAGACTCTGTTGAGGACTATGACATTGCATACAATTATGCTTCCAGTGCTGCAGTCTCTCATGGGAAAACAAGAACACCCTGAAGGCCTCTTCCCCTCAGGCAGAGACTCACCACTGCCCTATTCTGCCTCCTGTACCTTTTTCCCAGAAAGCAATCTGACTTCTTACGTCAACACAATCCACACTGGGAAAGTGGCAGCTGGGGATCTATCAGAAGTGCAAAGAGGCCCTAATCTATCAACTTAGATATGAGGGGGAGAACAGTTTAGGTGTCAGTTTAAATACCAGATATTGGTGTGGAACCAAAGTGAAATCGAACTGAGGAAGTAGCATTTTCTCCAAAGCAAATCAAGAGTGGTACGCACACAAACAATAACCTGTATACTTACCCATTATTTTCAAACCAGGTGAGCACTGTTCCTTTCTAACTTTTCTCGCAGATACTTCCATTGTATTCTTTTGTAGTCTGAAGGATTCTGAAGAGGCTTTTTCTAGTTTTAGACTTGGTTCAGAAGCCAAGATAAATTGTATGGCTTTTCTATACTATGTTCAGTTAAGCCTGGGTTATTGCTTTTTCATACACCTTGAAATGACCAAGCACATGTAAGTATCAGTCTTTTATTTTAAAATTTTGTACATTTACATAGTTGTTATTACTAATGTTGCATTCAAAAACATAGTAACACCTAATCTGCCCGGAGACCTCTTCTTAATTGGCCCTGCTTTAACTAAATAAAAAATGAAATTTATTCATTTCTACTTCACCCCACATTACCACATAAAAGCCCTTTCCTCAAATTCTGCGGATGGTAAAATCATCTGAGTGCTTCATCAAATGAATGAATGACCTGTCCAACTTCCTTTAGCAGAATATGTGATGAGTGGGACACTTATTCAGAATTAGCAATCTTTTATGGACAAAGGCTCTGTAAACAACAACAACAAATATTTTATGGCTACAAGACTTATGAAACCATTCTGAGCCTTGTTTATTTAATTATTGACATTTTATTTATTTATTGAATTTCTATGCTGCCTTTCTCACAAGATGGGACTTCTTTTTCATTCCCAAATGGTTTACAGTACTATATATGAGAACCCACAACAACAAAACCAAATAATAAAAAAAAATCACAGAACAGCAATAAAAAAAACTATTTCAATAAAATTATTAGGGGGTGATGGACAAATAGAATCATAGAGTTGGAAGAGACCACAGGGGCCATCCAGTCCAACCTCCTGCTATGCAGGAACCCACATCAACACACTCCCAACAGATGGCCATCCAGCCTCTGTTTGAAAACCTCCAAAGAAGGAGACTCCACCACACTCCAAGGCAGCATATTCCACTGCCAAACACCTCTGACTGTCAGGAAGTTCTTCCCAAGGTTCTGGGGGAATCTCGTTTCCTGCAGCTTGAATCCACTGCACCTTGTTCTAGTCTCTAGAGCAGCGGAAAACAAGCCCGCTCCTTCCTCAATATGACATCCCTTCATATATTTAAACATGGCTATCATGTTCCCTTTTAACCTTTTCTTCTGCAGACTAAATACACCCAGCTCCCTAAGCTGCTCCTCATAGGGCATGGCTTCCAGACCCTTCACCATTTTGGTTGCCTTACTCTGGACACGTTTCAGCTTGTCAATATCCTTCTTGAATTGAGGTGCCCAGAACTGGACACAGTATTCCAGAGGAGGTCTAACCAAAGCAGAATAGAGTGGTACCATTACCTCCCTTGATCTAGACACCACACTCCTATTGATGCAACCAAGAATCGCGCTGGGTTGGTAATGAGGAAAATTTCCAGGATAACCAAGTAAATCCTCAAACAGACTGTGTTTGCAGTATGCCTGATCTCAATGGGTATTCTCAAATGGATAGACTATCAGGTATGATTATTCCAGCACAATGGAGAAGGTCCTCATCCACATCAAACTTCATTAGGCCATGGTAGAGTAAGCATCCTCCACACCACCATCACAATAACTGAGCTGCTCTATAGAGAAGATGGTCATCTCTCAGATAATCTGGCCCTGCCTTATTAAGGGCCTTATAAAGTATGGGTAGGATGTTGAACTTACTTGCTAACTAATACCCAACAGACAGCTAGAATGCCTATTTCCACTAAATAAGAATTAACTGTGTTGGCTATTTACCAGAACACCAGTATCCTGCACCCTGATTAGGTGCGGAGCTGTAAAGGAAACTCTAAATTCGGTTAGAAGATATAATACAGTTCTTTTGACCAAATGGAGCAGACCCCACTCCCCGAAGCTCTACAGCAAGAGAATAGATGTGACAAGTTTACTGAACACAAATCAGCCTTGTATACTAGGTTAGAAACAGCTGGCAAACTTGTAAGAAATTCTACTTTCACTGATTTGCGTAGCTAAGCGAACTCATCACATTTGCTGATTAGTAGCTGGCCAAAACCAGTTCAGATTAGCCTAGCAGTCACGTAGTTCCTTCATCTATGTTCTATGGGCAAAGTTCAGGGTAAAGACAATATGCCAACAAAATGGTTGTGAGACTTACAAATGGCTTCAACCTGGTTCGGTGTTTAAAGCTCACAATTGCACATAGTGTTACTATATTTGTAAAAATGTCTCTGCTCCATCAAAGCAAGAAAAAATATCCTCAGGTGAAATAATTATGCCAACTTAAAAATTTACTGGTACGTACACCAGCATTTGTGGGGAAGGTGTTATCAGAGAGAATGCCCTGCAAATGGACTTTGTCCCAGTTTCATTCCTTGGTGATCCCTCCCACATTATAAACTATAAGCAAACAGATTTTGCATCATATGAGATTCCCTTCACTCTGAGGTCCAAAAAAGTAGCTCGGTGATATTGACAATGGCTGGAGTCCTGTATGTTCTTTCACACAACGTAAACTTGCACACACTTAACTAAGTAGCAGAGCCACTGAGAAACCCAGCTGCAGAATTGTGAAAATGTTTAACAGGACATCAGCAAGAGTCCCTGATGTGCATTGGTGCCCAAGGCTCATTGGGATTGATGCAATGCTCATTCGGACTGATGTGCATGAGAACATATGTGCATTAGAACAGTTGTGCATCAGACACCAATGTGCATCAGTCCCTTTGTTGGCTTTGCTACACAGTTACGAAGCAGTAGCTCTCTAATACAGATGTTGTGCATCTTGGCAATTCCATTTCCTGCACACATAAGTCCGCTTACAAGTATGCAAAACCCAAAGAGAATTCCATCAACTTCTTTAAAATGAAACACTAAATGTTCTACTCTAAAATAATTTCACATTAAGATATGAAAAACAAGAGCAAGGGGAGTCTGGAGGGCTCAGATCCTTCAGAGATAATCTAAATTTTTCCTCTTGGATATCTACATTTAGAGACAAGTATGCTCCGTATGATAATAATTTCTATTCAGCACACTTTCCTATAGTCTCCAAGGATCAAAACTATCAGGAGTTCATTCCACACTCAATTAATTGCCTGTGTCTGACAGCAGGGTACAGAGTCTTTGATTCACATACACTACCTTCTTAGAAAAATTCAGTTGCCATTGCGAATAGTAATACTGTATTTGTTGGTGTATAAGACTCACTTTTTTTCCTGAAAAATACTGTTTGACAATAGAGTGCATCTTATATGCCGGTCTGTCTTATACGCGAGCAAATAGTATTTGCCAGCATATAATAGAGTGCATCTTATACACCAGTGTGTCTTATACGCTGGCAAATACTGTACTTATGGTTTTGGAATTTGGAATCTAACGAGCACTGTATATAAGAATAAATTGTCCACGGCCTTCCAAAACCCATTCAGAAATCAGGGTATTCTCTTGGTCAGGGCATTCGTTCAGTGGCATTCTTTTTGGTATGAGACATTACAAATTGCCAGCTATCTTCACATGTCTTGCAAAGAAAAAAGCACATTTCCCATAACTGCTAGTGGCTTGAGCATTGAACTATGACCCTGGAGACTAGGGTTTCCCACTGGGTTATCTTGGACACATCACACACTCTCAGCCCCCAGGAAACTTCATGATAGGTTCACCTTAGGGTCACCATAAGTTGGAAACAACTTGAAGGCACATGACAACAACTATAATTCTTTTTCATGATGCTTCCCCCACCACACACAAACACACACACACACACACACACGTTCCATGAGAATAGCCCTATTAGATTGTGGCAGCAAAAATGACAAATAGTTATGTGACATCTTAAAAACTATCATATTTTATTGGGTACAGTAGCATGGTACAGAGATTTGAGTGTTGAACTATGGCTCTGGTGACCAAAGTTCATTGCCCACTCAGCCATGGAAACCCACTGAGTGACCTTGGGCATGTCACACACTCTTCAACCCTCAGAAAACCCCATGATAAGTTCACCTTATGGTTGTTGTAAGTTGAAAATGACTGGAAGGCACACAACAACAGCAAACTTTTGTAGAGGGAAGCCTGCTTCACCAGTGCATATGTCTGAGGAAGTAGACTATAGTCCATGAAAGGTTATGCCAGATAAAACATGTCAGTTTTTAAGGTGCCACAAAACACAAAGGAAAATCATCCAAAGGCAACTGGAAATATGAGGGAAGGAAAACAAGCCTCTCGCTTAATATTTTCTCTGTCAACTTTTTCTACTGCAAATTTTCCAGCCGTGTTTTTCCCATCATGAGTGGGAAAAGTTTGGGGAATGATTATGAGTAGAGAGAAAAGAGTTAAGCAGCCCACTCTCATATTCATTTTTTTCTCATAAGATTCCAGTTTTATGAACAGATTCCAACCCTGCACAAATTTCAGTCTCCTGACCAATTAGCCTAATGCACAAGTAAGGGTGTAATATTTACCTTAGCAGGAGCCCCATCCTGTACTCTCCATCTGCCTCTCTATATTTGGAGAAGGGTCTAGCGGTCTGTGGGCTGAAACTACTGTTTTACCTCAGTCCTGGAAATTGATAGGACTTGGGTCTGATTGTAAATGGTTCAGCGTTGGTTAAAAAGACCATTTCAAAGTCTTCCCCTCTCACCCTTACTCTCTCCCTTTAAAATCTGAGCTGCCAAGAAGGCTCAACCCACACAGGCTTGAGGAACCAGTTCTTCATTTCTGCCAAGGAGGTGGCTCCTCTGTACGTCCCTCAGAGGCATAATCTCAAATCGCCTGTATTATCTGCGCAGGAGGAATTTATTTCTCTGCGAGCTTGCACTTTGCATGGTTTGGGTAAATGATTTGGGTCAGGGTGCGCGCGTTAAACGAAATCTGAAGTTAACAAAAAAACGCGGATTCCTTCTCCTTATGAACAGACAGGTCATGGGATAACAAATATTCTCTACAGATGGACCAGCGAGGTCTTCACAGCGTTTTCCCTACAACAAGCCGGCAGTGAGGCAAGGCAAGGTAAGCGCGCTCTCCCCCGTCCCCCGTCCCCCGTCCCCTCCCCCTGCCCTCCCCCCTGTTTGACAGTCGCTGACTCTTCCCACCCGCATTGACGACATTACGTCCACCGACGACCACCGGCCAACCTCCGCCTCTTCCCTCAGCGATGCTGCCTGGAGCTCGGAAGCGTGAAGCGCACAGTGGAGAGGAAAAGCGACGAAAAGTTCCTTTTCACTACCACTGCCCAGCCTAGGGAGTGTCGAGCGTGGTTATCCAGTATCAGCTGCTCCTCTGTGTTTTACTTTCGTTTCTTTTTGGGTTGGTACCCGGGTGTCAAACATAAGTTTCGTTTCTCGGGCAGCCATGTTCCCCAAACGATTGACCAACTAAAATGCAGAAAATATGTCATGCACACCAAAATACAACAAAATCCAAAGTCCACAAAAGAGGGATCTCTTTATTGACCAACGAAAAATGCAGAAAATGCATCCTGCATAGCAAAACACAGCACAAGGACAACCACAAAAATGCGGAATCCAATGGGGAGTTACTTCTACACCTTCGATGGCGTTGTGATATTCGAAGGCTGACACCTATGGCAAACAAAATACAAGTGCAGATAAGGTGAAGAATATGTTGTTGAAAAAGATATTTTAAAAATTCCTACGGCGCTCCAACCGGAAGGAGGAAAGTGTGTGTAGGCGAAGAAAAATAATGGCTCCATTTTCACCAACCAGACTTCTGTGTATTAACTTGAAGGCACGTGTTAGATACTTTGGACGGAGTCAGATAAATTTGTATGTTGCGAGGTCGCAGAAGGGCAATGTAATTTTATGTCATTTACATTGGTTCCAAAATATTAATTTGGACAGGTGGAGGCGGGGGGTAGGGGTTCCACTTCTCTTTCCTGAGGTCTACTGACCACAAAGAAAGAGCCAAGGTCCCTGTAAAGAATACTTGGTTATTTGCCCATCTATGTTATTTTCTGGGTATCTTGAATATTTGCCATCTGAGGATTGTCCTAGGGATCGACAGAAAGGGACAGAATATTTAGATTTGGGGATATCTGTCACTTGTGTTGGACTACGGATTCAGTCAGCCCTAGACAGTGTTACTATGTTTTTAAAAAAATAAATACATCAGAAGCAGAAAACCAACCGAGTGGGAAAAGCAAACAAATGAAATGAATCGTTGTTTTAACTGTAAAAGATACCTCCACAGAGCCACTTTTGTAGTTAGACAGGCAAGCAAGCAAGTCAAATAGAGGTAAGATTACATGTTAGGGGAAATTTTGAAATTCACAAGTTTCTGGACCTCTATGTTCTCAGCTCCATTTTTCACTGATCTGCAGGAAAGCTGCCAGCACTGTTAACCAAATCTTGAAACTCTTACTTCTCTTGTAAATGAACATAAATTAGTCACACAAAGCGAGATCCTGACAGTGTTCACGTGGTGTAGTTAAGCTCATGTTTTTCTGCCAAGGCCTCAGTGGAATGAGGAACATGCCTTCTCTCATATCTTTCAGAACTTCTGCTAGAATCTTTCTTAGGGGAGACTTTTTCAGGATTTGATGCACTCTGACCATTCCTCTACATTTACTCAATTATCTTTTTGGAATATAGACAGGAGTATAAGTAGTTTATATTCCAACATCCAAGTGCTTCTGGGAACGACTCCCACATGGTGGGCATGAAAGCTCTTTAGCAAATGTTATTCTGTGGCTTATTGCTTCCAAAAATGAGAAATACATGACATCATGTCATGTAGCTCTCATGGCAAATTTTGCTGTTCATCAGTGGAGCAGTACATATTACCAAGGGCTGACACTTTATTAGCTAAAGCTATTCAATTTGGTTTCAGTGACTTTTTCTACATAGTGCAATACCTACAACAAGGGTGGGCAACTGCGAAAGGCTGGGGGGCACATTGCCCCTCCAGGAGACCTTGGAGGTCTGCACCTCTCGCTGTACCTCAAACCGCATTTGATTGATATATGAGAATTATAAGCCACTCAAAGAGAAACACATTCTATTGATTTCAGTGGGAAAAAATAGGCATGGATTTAATTTTTTCCAGTTGAACTCACTAGGAGAATTTACGTGCCTTACTTTGGCTTGATGGTGTACTTTGTGTGAATGGTTTCATATAATGACAAAACCTATGAAGCTAATGATCATAAAGCAGTAAAGATAAATCTCTAGAGGTACGGGAAAAAATAGCAGTTGGATCAGGAAAATGCTTGGGCAAACAAGTGTTCTTGGTACCAGAAATATATATAACATTAGAGGCACACCTGGTCTAATTGGAGAGATCATTCCACATGATGGGAGCCACAGTGGAGAAGTCTCTCCTTTACACCATGATTAAACTTCACTGCATTACAATACGATGATCAGGCTTCCCCTCAGAGCGTAGAGATGGCTCTAAATGATGTTAGCACTTTGGGAAACTTGACTCAACTTAGTTGTGAAAAAGCCAATGTTTAAAAATCCAATTTAGGGTGCACCCAGACTGATTGAAAAGCCCATGATTTTGTTCCTGTTCTGATTTCAAATTGGGTTGAAATAAACCTACTGGGGACCTGGTATAAAAAGTCTCTGATCATATTAGGAGCTGACAAAAAATATTCCGGGATATACAAAATGTGTAGGGGCCCTTATGAATTGGATTATGATTAATAAAGTGAGAAAAGGACCATAGAAATTCCTTTAGTTCTGCAGAAAGCTGAAGTCATTTTTGAAATATATCCTTCTTGTGCATAGAACTGATAATAAGACATGTTTTTCCCCTTGTATCAGTACATCAGAAAATAAATATTGGAAACCATATAGAAATAGTTGATTGAAGATGGAAGGAAGCAGTTAGATGTCTATTTTTTTTTACTTCTGGATGTTGATGTCAATCTTTTTATGTACAGTGGTTAGTACTAACTCTCAGCCTTTTGATAGTGAATGGGATTCAGAAGAACTTTGTGTGTGTGCAGAGAGTGGGAATGGACCAGAAATGGCAGCTGCGACTCCAGCCAACCAGACTGACAGGAATGATGGATAAAATATTCCTTCTGCTGTCCCCTTTCAGGTCTTTCTGAAGCAAGATTTTGCTGGTACCCAGGAGCTGAGCTTACGTTATATTGGGTTCTGCACTTGTGATGAGAAGAGCATTAGCTTTCTGTACAAGTGGCCCCTCAATATTTGGGACTGTGGCTACTAATGGTTAAGTCTCTGTGAACATATCTCACATGCTAGATATGTTGCCCTTTTTTGAAAATATATAAACACATATGCAGCCTGATCCAATGGATTCAACTCAGTCCTACTGATTTAAATGGGACTTGCTGCCAAACATGCATAAACTCTTACAGTAAGGATAGATTCATGTGACAATGTTGTCCTCAGCTGTAATTTCGGTACCTAGATGCCAGAGAGCTTTTGCAGCTATTTCTTGTTGTTATATGTCAGCAAGTCAACTTCAATTTACAGAAACCCTAAGAATGAGAGGCTGCTGCTGCTCTGTTAGTAGCCCTGCTCAGGTCTTACAAACTCAGGATTGTGGCTTCTTTGATTGAATCAATCCATCAATAACATGATCTTCCTTTTTTCCTGCTGCTTTCCATTTTTCTTGGCATTATAGGTTTTTTCCAATGAGTCATGCCATCTCATATGTCTAAAATATGATGACCTCAGTGTTGTAAATTTGGCTTTTAGTGAGCATTCATGCTTGATTTGGTTAAGGACCTGTTCATATGTCTTTCTGGCAATCCGTGGGATCTAGAGAATTCTCCTCTGGCACCACATTTCAAGTGAGTTGGTTATCTTTCTTTCACTGTCCAGCTTTCAGAAATACCATGGTATGCAAGATTCTGACTTTAGTATTTAATGATGCATCTGTGCACTTGAGGAATTTCCAATTCTTTCATAGCTGCCTTTACAAGTATTAGCCTTTTGTGTGTGTGTGTGTTCTTGAGTAGCCTCCATTTTGATTAACTGAGCCAAGGTGAAGAAAATCTTTTCACTATTTCTATATCTTCATCACCCACTTTAAAATTAAGTAAATTGTCTGTGGTAATTATTTTTGTTTTCCTACTCCCTTACACTTTGTTCCTTAAATTTCCTTAGCAATCATTCCAAGTATTTGCCTTTTCTGCTAGTACTGTCAGTTATTAATTTATTAGTAATATTAGTTAAGGATTTTTCCAAATAGTGTCACCTACATTTGTGGGCAGCATCTTATTATCCAATGGGAATGTAACAAACGAACAAAGCTGAATATTTAATATCAGGACTGTTAAAAACTCAGTTTACTGATTTTACAGCAGGAAAGCATTCTATTTTCAAAAGCAGCAGTTTTGAAGTGTTTATCATCTTTAACTTAGTTGCATAATCATTATGAAAGCCCAGAGAGCAATCACTTTTGTTTTTGTTTTTTTTCAAGGAAGTATGTGAATAGAAGAAACTACAATCTGGATAGCTTTCATTGCCCCCCCCCCACTTTTATATACAATCTGATAGGATACTTATCCTGCATTAGTTTTAAGTGGTTTGATACCATTTCAACTGTCATGACTATATCTTACAGAATCCTGAGATTTTTCATTTGATGAAGCACTTAGAATTGTCTGCTGGAGAGCTCCAGGGTGCTACCATGAATTACCGCAGAGAAGTTGCACCAAAAGTAAGTGTAAGTATACTGAATTCAAGTATATCACCATCTCACCAAACTTCAAATCTAACAGTTTCATAAGATGGAGCCATAAAAGCCAAAGTTGTATCAAATTATTACAACTGACTCATTATTTCATGTATACCTGTGCCTGAACAGTGGAACTAAAAACATGTCAAGATATGTACATGTACAGGTATACCTTTAATATCAGCCAGGACATGTTTTTAGTTGCACTGTTCAGCACAGTATATATGAAGTAATAAGTCAGGGCTTTCAAAGCATGTGCCTTCCATTACTTAGTAAGTGTAACCAATTCCTCCACCACCCCCAGTTTGGTTAAAGAACATTGCAGAGGCTATAACTGTCAAAATATGTCTTTTAAAAAATGGTTTCTTCTTTTTATACCTTAAGAAAAGCTAAGGGCTTTATCATATGAGGCAAAGGAGGTTATTAGTGGAGGGTTTTTTGTGTTAACAAAATAAGTACTTTTCAAACAATCTCTCATCTGGAGAACAACAGAAGAGAAACAACATAATATGACAAATCCCAGCCAAAGATGCTATTATCCTGCTGCAGTTGTGATTTACTGGTCTCTTGTGGTAGAGTCCTGAGACTTTACAACAACATTTATTTTGAATGTCAGATGTCAGCTTTTCAATCTGTGCAGTACTGATGTAAAATGTTTAAATAAACATTATTATTTTTTTAGGAAATTAAGACCCTTGGAATATAATAAAAAGAATGGCAATTAGAATGGAACTTGATTTGTTGTTGTGTTTTATTCATCAGGAACATTTAATTTGTTTGTTTGCTAGTACATGTAATCAGTTGTATCACTTTGAAAAAGTGGTTCACAGTGAAACATAATTTAAAAAGCAAGAGCCAGAATTATTTTAAAAGCAACAATAACTGTACAGTCTCATTTAAAATAAGTAACAGCTGCAGCTGAACACAAAATCAGGAAAATACACATTTAAAGACCTGGGTAGAGAACAAGGAGACAAAGTTGGAACAGGCAAGCTTTCTTGAATAGTGGGCAATAACTCCTGACAAATGCAGACCTTGGTTTGAAAGGAAACAATGTTTTCCTCAGAAGTGTGACTTCCAGGATAGTTTGGACATTTCCACCTCTTTTTTTTTTCCTGTCAAAGTTAAGGTCTATTTCCGAATTATCTGATCAGCTACTGGGACACACTGGAAAGAAGGTTGGCCTATGCACAGATAATCAAAAATAAGTCTCACTGAGTTCCTTGGACCTTCCTCCCAAATGACCGTGCATAGGATTACAGACTGAAGTATACTTTTGGCAGCTGTTCAAACATTTCTCTTTAGAAATGCTTTGAAGTACTTTTTAACATTTTTTTCCAAGGAAAATGGAATATGACCATAGGACTGATAGGAAAAGCTTAGTTGGAGAAGCCTAGACATCATTACTGAGTTATCCTTGCTCAGAATATTTTGTTGAATGCAATGTAAAGAAGGTAAAGCTGTTGACTGGAAAGATGATACTACTAAAAATTGATATTTTTATAGTGTTCTAAAATTCTCAAAATCACATGGATTAACAAGTTGTAATCCTTCCGACATGCCTGTAATATACATTTGATCTTTTGTAGCTAGAGCATTGTAAGATAATGATATCTCTGAAATTGTATTACATATATTAAGAAAACAGTTAACAAAAGTAATGATAGGTAAACCAGAACTGATTTGATATAAATTATTATTTGTTTCTCTGATGGACTCAATTTTAATAATTTAATCAAGTGTAAATGAATAATGAGGAATATTGTGTTTAATCTTTTATAGTAGAAGCACATTATAACACTAATACATATTCAGAGATGTAAATTTCAAAACTTGAAGCAATTATTTTGAATGGTTTTCAGATTAATTTTTGCCTCCTTAAAAATGTGGTCCCCTGCATTTATATCCAGTTTCCTCTTCCTTGTTCAGCTCTACTCCATCTCTCCAAGTTCTCTGGTCATACACTTTATCTTTGCACTTAAGGAGGAGGCAAGGATCTGAGAGACAAAAAAAAAAAAAAAGAATATGCTTCATCTGTAACATCTGCAGAACAGAACTTCTGTCTTCATAAACAGCTGTTAAGATATTCATGGAATATATTCATAGAATTTATATTCTTAAGATTCATAGTGATATCGTTGAATTAGGCTCTCTTTTTTTCAACTGACATAGGAACATTTTAAAATCTGATTTTAATATTTAAAATCCAGTTTTTATTTTTAAAAAGATCCTTAGTTTGTATTGGTCCTGCTCTAAACACTAACACTGAACTACTAATGTTCATTCAAAGGTTATCCATGTAAAGTGTTATCTATGATATTTTTATCTCCCTCTTCTTATAGGTAGCATACATGAAATCAGCATTTTATTCACGCAACAGCCCTGTGAGGTAGGCTGAAAAACAGTGATCAATTCAAAGTCACCAAGTGAGCTTCACAATTCAGCTGTAATCTAAACCCAGATCTTCTTAGTCTCAATACCAAATACAAACCCCACACTATCTTTCATTCCTGTTTGCATTTATACCAATAGTTCTACATTCTACAATTCATAATTTTCCAGTATGTCAATCTTCAACATACTCAAAAGTTATTTTTCCCCTCATCTTAAGTCACTTTCAGTTTCTTCCAGTAACTTTTACTCAGTTGTTCAAATGCCCACACAACATTGCGATCCTCACTGCAACAGAATTCATGCAAAGAAGCACTAGAAAACAGAAGAAACAGGGCTGTTATTGAATATCTTTCTCAATCTTATTGTTTATCATTGATTTCTTTAAGACTTTTCATAGACTCTAATAGGCTTTAAAAAACTTTCTAATTTACAATATCACATCACTAAGAATCAGAAAATGCAATCAATTTCAATCAATCACTGTGCAGCCATAAAGAACTTGACACCGCACCATTCAAGAGTGGTGGACAGGCAAATTGGCCTTAGACTAGAGAGGATGAAGTATAAATTCTTAGTGAGCCACAACATTCTGTATCTCTCTTCAACTTCTTTACAGGATTGTTGCAAGAAAAGACAAAATTGTTAATGCTACTGTGACCTTCTTGGGGGAACGATAGGATAAAAAGGCAACATGCAAAATTGTGGTCAAGATGCATTCTCACACAAGAGAATTCTATACAGACAAAGCATATTTTGTTAATGTTGTTCATGTCCATAGTATGGGCAACAATTAAAACGAGCATAGCAACATCCAAAGTGTTATGTTAGCTCTCTAGTACTTCTTTGGGTGGGATGGGGTGGGTCATGGACTGCTTTCAGAATCTAATTAAAGCTATGGAATTAATTAAATTAAAGCAATTAAAGCTCCTCAGAACAATGCATTTAAACACAATTTTCAAAGTAACTGAAAGCAAAGAAAACAGAAAAGGGGATGAATGTTTGTTGTCCGATTTTGTTGACCACCCTAGATAACCATATAGGAACCCCACAGGTTAAGAATGCTTCTTCAGGCTGTGCAATAAATCTAGCTAAACTGCCATTTCAACACACATACGCAGAGCAACCAACACAAACCGATGCTACGGTAAGAGCAAATCCGATCTTACACGCAAAACAGAAACATCAAACCAAAGATCTTGCGTGTTGCGGGCGACGCAATTTCCTCTGTCTGTATAACTGCTCCCGAAACTAGCGATTTCCTCCTGGACTGAACACAGAAGCTTTTCCGATGGATGGGTGACACTGTGACTAAGTTTCGATTCTCCGTAAACACGTGATAGGCGCAGCGCGATTAGAACCAGGGCTGGGGAGGAATTGGCTTGCCAGTCCGTGAGCCCAAATTTGGCACCAGGGAAGCTTTCGAGAGCTACCGAGAACTGCAGTATACATCAAAATTTCCAGCTGAAATTCTAGAGAAGCACTTACCAGGATCGTATCGTGATTAACTCAACAGGAGACTTAGGCCATTTCCGCAGTGTTATAGCACTATTATTCCACTTGCAATATCCTATGGAATCCTGGGGTTTGGAGTTTCGGGACGGGCCAACGTTGGATGGGGCCAACGTTGGATTTGAAAGGATGTTGCAAGTGGAATAATAGCACTATAACAGTCTAGTGCGGAAATGGCCGTAGTTCCGAGTAGTCTACCAAGGCCATTTCCGCACTAGGCTGTTATAGTGCTATTATTCCCCTTTGCAAACCCCAGGATTCCATCTGATGTTGAAAGCAGAATAATAGCACAATAACAGCCTAGTGCGGAAATGGCCCAAGTGTAGGATACTGAGCTGCAAATAAATTGCCGTGTGTGTGTGTGTGCGTGTGTGTGTGTGTTCCAGTGCCCTGTGGGCTTACGGCGACCCTATCAGCGTTTCTTAGGCAGAGAATGAATAATCAGGTAGTTTTGTCATTTCTTTCTTCTAAAATATAGCATACATCTATAGACCTCTACAGAAATAGATGTTGGTGGTGTGCCATCCAAGCCCTAACCAGAACTGATCCTGTGTAGCTTCCAAGATCGTAGGAGATGTGATGCCTATTCAATAATAACACATTCGATTCAAAAAACTCATTGTCGACTGTTTAAACTGCAGTATCAGTTTGGGCGTGCCTAACGCTGTCGTGGTTGAGAGCACAGAGAAGGGCAAAGTCATCCTTGCCATGACAAGGAAGAAATAATTGGAACGAGAGCTGGAGAAGGGACGAGTGAAGATGTTCGTGGGAACTCAAGAGAAGGGGCTCAGAGGCGTTTCAAAGGAAAGCAGACATCAGCTCGCAGCCCACAGGGAGACGGAGGGAAAGGAAGGATTCGCCACACAGTAGCCTGCATTTGCACCCTAAACTGATGACACCAACACTCATAAGGACGTTGGCACCACCGCGCTGTGTCAGAGAAACGAATATTAAACAGAATACTCGCAGCAAGGAAGAGGAGCAGCCCGCGCGGGGTGGGTGGAGAGGAGATCAGATGGGCTGGGAGAACGAGCCAAGATGATATATTCTGATTATATTTTGAGCTTTTGTTGGACGGATTCTATGCAAGTTTCAGCTATCCGGTGCAAAAATAATGGACGGGAGGTGCGCAGAAGTCACAGCCTCTCCGCTTTTTGTTCTTTTGCGTGCCTTCAAGTCATTTTCGACTCGCGGCAACCCTAAGGGGGAGCTGTAACAGGGTTTTCAAGGACTGAAAGTGTGCGTCACGCCAAAGGACGCACAATGGGTTTCTATGGCCGAGCGGGGAATCAAACCCTGTTCTACCAGGGTCGCAATCCGGGGCTCAAACCACCACGCTGGCTCTCGCAGGTTCGGAGTCTCGTGTTATCTTCTCAAAGTAGTGGAAAGCCCGTTCCTACTAGAAATCTCATACATAAAGAGCACTTTTTGATGAAGGTTGCTCCTGCCAATCGAGAGGCAAGTTATTCCATCTTTCCCTCTTTGAATGGTTTTTCGCAGAGAAGGAAAAAAACGTGGTGGGAAAACGCAGATTAGGAGCCCGGTCTTTGTTTCTGAAGAGGATAAGGCAGGCGAGGGAGTGAGGCACGCTAAAGAGATCCTTTGAGAATAGACGGTTTCCTCCCCTCCAACGATCAGTTTAGGGAAGGGGTAGGAGGCAATTTCCTTCTTTGGCGGGCCTATTCATCTGCTCTCAGTCGTTGTACAGCTTATTAACTCATTTTAACAGCTTATTTCTTGTACAGTTCATTGTACAGCTTATTAACTTTTTTTTTTCCTGTGGCAAAGAGAAAAAAAATATTCGAAAGATAGTGGGCAAACAAGGGAAAGTTGTAAGTGGAAAACAACTCACCCTAAAACTCCATGAAGCAAACCATGCAGTTACATAATAAAGGCAACTGAGATGTTGGTGATTTATTTTCCACATGTCCCACCATAGGGAGGTCATAAATAACAATCATTCTTCTTGGTGTCGAAGGCTTTCATGGCCAGAATCCATTGATTCTTGTGGGTTTTTCGGGCTTTGAGACCATGTTCTGGTTGTATTTTCTCCTGACCTTTCGCCTGCATCTGTGGCTGGCATCTTCAGAGGAATGGTCAGAGGAAGATGCCAGCCACAGATGCAGGCGAAACGTCAAGGGAAAATACAACCAGAACACGGTCTCAAAGCCCGAAAAACCCACAAGAACCAATTCTTCTTGGTGGTTTGCTGCTATTCAGAAAGGCCATCAGACCCCAAAACATCTCTCTCATTTTACCACCACCCCCCAAGGAAGTTTTAGCAAACTAAGATTGCAACAAATGGAAACTGGCACTGCCTTTTAGAGGATAGGTATTTTACATCCCTGTAATGGACAGATTGTACATCTGTGGGAATGACTATGTAGAAGATTTTGTGGGCTAGTTATTGTGATGTCCATTGTATATTTGTCCTCAAGAGCTTTGTTGTCATGTTTTGTGACACAATGTAGTGTCTGACCAGTCCAGAATTATAGTCACATGTCTTATCTGAAGAGCCGGAGGATATATTCCCTCATATCAAAGTGTTTCTTCTAACAGCAAAAAAAATTAGAGTGAAAAACCTGAACCAACAGGTCCTAGCTTGTAAGGAAGCTTGATTGCTTGAAAGATGTAACTTGGGAAATTTCATGAAGCATTTAGATGCAATGTTAAATTGTCTGTTTTTAAAATGGTGTGGATGTGTGGTATATCCTCTTTATATTTGTGCTTGTGCTAATTGACTTTTATTGTGTTGTATCCATTTGTGTTTTTCTTTGCAATAGCCCATGGCTAAAAGCAATAAGTATTTTGGATTTAGATTGGGTTGATTTTCAGCTTGTTAAAAAGTTATATGTACTGCCCATTCACACTTTATTTCAGTGGTAATAAAGTCTTGCTCACTGACCATGTTGGTCTCTATCCCACCCACTCCCCCCATACACAAATATAAATAAACCACCTTTAATATGATATTAGTCAGTCATTGCCACCATAACCAGAATGGCATAAGAGGAAGCCTGGAATATTTCTGCCATCACCTTCTGGAGCACCTGTCTATTAGCCACTCAGCTCAGAGGGAAAAAAAGCCAGAAGACTCTCCAAAGCAATGGACATTCTAGTCCAAAAATAGTTCTGTGCTAAATGCCTTCCAAACATTTCCCTCAGTTTTCACACACTCTCTTGCTCCCTTCCCTGCCTAGTGCCAATCTTCTGCTTGGTTTGTTCTATCTGTTAATGCTGCTTGTTTGAATAGCTCATTAAATATTATATATTTGGGGGTATTCCCGCTTCAGAATTTGCTTCCTGGGGAGTGTAACCCCCATCCCTCCACATTTTTGTCTTTGGTTAGCATACAGCTTCTGTCATCGTTCTACAGCTGTCTGCATTTTTCTGATGCCAACTGCTTGTTCCAGCTCTCAAGGTGGAAATCCCAGTACAGACTATCAGCTCTTCCCATCATGTCAGAATTAACAATGGCTTCAAGAGGTTGGTAGGAAAGCTGAGATCATGAATAATCCACTTTTTTAAATTCAAAGAAATTTATTTTAAGTAGCGATCACATTGCACAATAAAATTCATTGAAAGTATGCCCCTTTTCATGTATTACAGCATGCTGTAAAGGAAAGTGTTTGAAACCAAGAGTTCAGTGTAGTATTCTTGCCATGCATTTTGCTCCCCTTACAAAAACCAGAATAACACTGGCATACAGGTGATATTAGAATATCAGGGTTGCTCTCTTCTGGCCTCATTCAAATCAATGTTTGTTTGTTCATTTGTTTGTTGGTTGGTTGGTTGGTTGGTTGGTTGGTTGGTTGGTTGGTTGGTTGGTTTAGAGCATTTATATCTCACTCTTCAGCCCATAGGCTCCCAGATTAGTATTCTGAACCCGAATGTTAGATATTAAAATATCCAAATAACACAGGCAACTGAAATAGCCAGGAATATTTACAGCCATACTTAATGCACCCCATATAAGTGGCAAGACAAAAACTGCAGTTATTCTGAAAAAATCCTAGCTTAAGGAATCCATTTGCAGGCCAATTCCAGCAAGCATCACCAAATATTCAGCCCTATTTATGCTACATAGCATAGTTTTGCATGTTTCCACATATATCTTGGTGGGACAAAAATATTCTCTGATGTAGCTCAATAGTGAGTGGCATCCTCTTAGCAGCATGTACTTACAAGTGTGGCTTATGCAAGTGTTTTTATCTTTTTTAATACAGTGGAAGGACTATTCTCTAGCCTTTCACAACCCATCCAAAACCCTGAAGCAAGCAGTCAAACCCTAAGAGAAGCCACTGCTGCTTGCTGCTTACACAGTCGCATAGGGGGCAGGAAAGCGGTTCGTCCTGGACGGTAATGTTTTTAGGGTGTCCTGGCCCACAGCCACACCCCCACATGCCCTGGCCATGCCCCCACGCGCTGCAGCCAGACCCCCACACACAGTGGCCACTGTGGTGGTAAACAAGAAAATAGTTTCCCTCAGTCATTATAAAAAATAGTTCCCATCAGTCATTATTTTCCCCCTCAGGTGGGATATTTTCTCCTGATCTGAGACTTACCACGCACAAAATGATATGGGATGGAGCCAGTCATAAAACTGTAGAAGGTGGATGGCATAATCAACTGGTAATAACTGCTATTCTATTGACTGATAGTAACTGTTTTGGTAACTGCTGAATTCTTTCTCTAAGTGATCCAAAGGTAATATGTTTCCAGTGGTAAAGTGATTAGGCAGAATATGCTAGCTTCTTATAAAGTACACCCTCTGTATATGCCAGGGTTCTGTTCCAGAAACCATCACTTTAAAAAAAGTGAATACTCCATCCCATTATCATCAATGGCTGCAATGTGCACACACTTGTGCTGGAGCAGATACATGCCTAGCACATCCATTGATAATAATTGGACCCAAGGTTTAGTGTGACCTTGCATTCATGTGTATTGAGGTCATGTCAGTAGAGGCCACAGTGTATTTAATATTTTCCCCTTTGTCCTCATGCCTCTCAAAGTATTTTTACTCTGTTTTCTGTAATTTTTGTTCCCTTCTCCTCAGTTGCATAGGGATGTGGGGGAGGGGCGATTCGCCCCACACGGCAATGTTTTTGGGGCAGCCTGGCCCATGGCCCTCAATCCATAGCCCTGTGCTCTCCCGACTCCCCTCTACACACTCCAAGCTCCGCCACTGCTTCTCCTTTTATATGTAATTTGTACGTTGTTCTCCCCTCATGACTGTTTCTTTCACCTCTCCTCTCTGGTCCTTTTAGGTTTGCTTCATCTTCCAACAATAGGTTCCTTAACTTATCACTTTACTCTCAATTCTGATGACGACACTGGCTGTTGTTTCTTGTTAAAATATTATTCATTTATGTACCACCCTGCTTTTCTTTGGAAGGGTCCCATTTGCTCTGCCTATCCAGTTCTTGTGGACCAGTGACTTGACTGATGGTCGTCTTTTGTTGTGGCATCCTTGCTGTGGCACTTGCTGCCTTCAGAGGTACGTTTTCAGTAATTCAGTTTCACCATTTACTTACGGCATACCTCTTCACTCAGGCCTTGGATGCTTTTGATGCTGGCTAAAAATTATTGGCTGAGTAATCTGTGAGTGTTCTGTCTGCATACTTTGGTATGTGGTACAGTCGGTTCTCCACATTTGCGAGTATGACTTTCATGGATGTGATTATTTGCAAGTGTCTGCACCCCTGCCCCCTCCATCTCGGCACTTCTTTTCTGGGAGAACCTTCCCTCTCAGCAACTCCAATCAGGCTATGCAGCCCTTTAAAAACCTGTCTCTGGTCATCCACCAGCTGCTGCCTGGCTAGTTAAGGACCTCACAGCCTGATTTCTCATCACCATAATCCTTCTTCTGATGTTGCCTAAACCCAAGAAAAAAGATGGGAAAGAGAGAGGAAGTACAGGGCCAGCATGTCGATCCCCCTCTCCTTTCCCTGATCAGATTTGGACCCTAAGTGTCCGTTCTCCCCACCATGCTTCAGACACCTTCTCACAGACACACACACACACACACACAGTTTGATATTTTGCCATTTTTCCACTTTCGTGAGGGTCCTTCACTCCAACCTTAGTGAATGTGGAGGGCCAACTCTATTTTATTCCTAACTGGTACAAAACCTTTGGAGATTTAATTACAGTTCTTTATGTGTAGTTATGTGTATTTTTACTTCTGCTTATGAACCATTTGTGTGTTTTTATGGAGAACATCACATAAAAAAACTGTTTCTAATTGTTTTCCCTTATCTCTCTTTCCCCTCAGAGAAGGGAAATTGGTTCAGTACTTTGTATAGTTCTTTTAAGGTTCAGAATAGAACCTGGAGCAGATTGAAAGCCCTACTGACATGGAATGCACCGACCCACACTTATTCTAACTGGGAAAGAAGTTCAACGGCCAACTAGGTTGCACATGTTTTATGGTTATATTATTCATGATTGTTTTAACTGGTGTTAAATTGTCTGTTTTTAAATTAAGAAACTATTTAACACATATTTAACCTTTTAAAAATTTTATAACTATTTACTGTGGGTATCACTTGATACGAGGACAAGTGAAATTGTACTGAATCTAAATCTAAATCTAAATCCCTGCCATTTGGGGAATGGAAATGTTGGGAATGTCAGGAGTTACTTAGAACTTTGTGTCAATATTGCGGCTGTGTGCCTGGCTGGAAGAAAGCTTGAATTTGAAATAGTTTGGCTCCTCCCTCTCCCTTCTGGTTTCTGCAGGCCTCAGCAAATTGCTCTGTTAACAGATCTTTGAGATAAGATGGTATTTTTTTCCAGTAGAAAAAAAGCTTGTGCCTAATCCCAAACCACTACAACCAGTGCATCTTTCAGTTAGGATTGGACTGCTGCTCACTTTTTGCAATGAAATCTAATACCCGTAGTGTTCTGATCCAGTGTATTGCATGTGAACAAATGTGTGAATCACAAGAGAGTTCATATTTCAGCAGACATAAGCTTAAAGTCAAGATTTTCCGACTATGTCATTGATCTGTATATGTTCTTTTAAACCTCTTTGGACGAAAACTCACTGAAACTCTAGAATGTATTCCAATCACTTACACAAAGCTGTGATTGATGGAAAATCCAGAAGAGTCACCCTCTGATCTTAACACTATGTTGCTATGACGGTCTTCTGCACAGCCTTCCGTGGTATCATTTTCACCTTCCCTGTCCAGGAAGTTCCTTGGATTTCATTGGCAAGTAACATTATAGCTCAGCTGTAGTTCGTGCTTCTTCACATTATATCTAAATCCTGCAAGCTTTGCTTTGCTTTTTAACTGTCAAGGGATATTAAATCATTTGAAAAATAAATTCTGATTCCATACATGACTCGATTGCACGTTTGTGGAAACCCCACTAATGATAAAGCCATTCCCCGGCAACTCAGACGTATGGTCATAAAATGATTTTTGTCCCTCCGTTTCCTGATATGCTCTATTCAGGTAGATGGTGCTGTATCATTAACACCAATCTGATAGGGAAGTGCAAATTTGGCAGAGCTATGCTGTAATGGGTTTCTTATATTTTCAGTCTCTTAAGTTACAGATATACTTTAAAAAAAAAAATATGTACATTTACTTTCTCCTCTCTTCCTGCTTTTGACCAGTTTCTTAGGAAGCAGATACAGAAATCGGAATTGTATAAATTAATCTGAGTTGTATTAACCATGCTACCTCCATCTTCAATATAAAGCCCTCTTCTCACTTCTTATACTTGGATTGCATCAAGAGATTATGAATTCTGGACATGGTTAAGTGTTTAACTACTGAAAACGCATGGAAAATTAATTACTCAGCAGCTTGTGTTGTCCTCCAATGCTGATGGCTTGGCAATCTTAAAAATTCCACACTGACATAAGATGAATTGAACAAATGGCACCATGGCATTTGTTTTAATGAGGGAGGGAAAGCTAAAGGATGAAGATAACAGGGAGAAATGAAAAAGAGAGTAAGGGTCTATCTGTATTTGAAACATATACTTGTCTGTGATAGATATGTTGTGGGGGGGACATTCTCTAAGTAAATTGACACAAGGGGTGTGTGTGCCTGTGTGTGCCTCTGGACCATTCCCATGCATACAGTTGCAGATCCAGTTCTTTCCAGAAGTATTCTTTATAGACTATCACCACAGATTGGTCCTCAAAATGTGGGATAGACTATTTCAATAGGTCATTGCAGGCAATTTTGACCTCTAGGTATCCATTATAGACTGCATGCCGGTTTCTCAAAACTGGACATTGTTATGGCCCTGCACACACACAGCCCATGATTGGTATAATTCAATTGGTAATATTATTTAATTGGCACTATATTAATTGATGTTGATCTAAATAAAACTTGAGGTGACTGGGAGGTCAAGCTGGAAAGAGACAGATTACTGACTATATATGTGAGATAGTAAGGCAGGTCAGCCACATCCCCTCCCAGGTGAAAACCAAAATCATTGTCAGGCAGATTGTGCGGCAACTCTAGAGACAATAGACTTATGCTAAGAGCTGAACATCTCGGAGCAGAAAGAGGAAATCCCCACCAAATTGTGATTGCTTTAACCTAGATCCCTTGCACCTGGACATTTCCCTGCTTTGCCTTCCCAACCTTTCCACGATACGGGGCTATTATGACAGCCATTACCCTTTTGTCACCTAAACACCAAGACCATTAACTCTGTCCAGACTTCATTGTTTGTGTTGCAACTCCCATTGTCTGCTTGACTGGGAGAGCAATTCACACCCATACGCACAGGGTAGCTTTCAGAGGCAAGCATCCTCAGTTCTGAGCAGTTCAGTGTAGTCTCTCACCTTGCTGAGTGCTACTGTCTGTTTGATTCCCAAATGAGAACTGTCCTTAGGTGCCCACCTAAGCCACATCTTAGCTTTCTTCACTTCTCTCCGAACTGGTTAAGTATCAGCTAAACCTTAAAAGTCCTCTATTCACACTTTCCTCCCTTTACCTTTGGCTAGTCCTTGTGAGCATGTGTGAGTGTCTGGATCTTGGTGTGCTTGTGTGAATCTCTTTCAATAAAAACACATTTTAGATTATATTTTGGATTCTCTGGCTGGTTCTTTCCTGTGAGGACTCCATAAACATAGGTGGGAGATCTCATAAGTTATCCTCTTCTCGCAGACCTCTTAATTTTGAGGTAATTAATTCCCCATAGTCACATGGAGGTGTGGATGAACCCCTGAGTCACTCAAGTTTTGGGGTAACAACATGACTAGAAATTCATTTCCAGTTATAAAGGGGAAGAAGACTCAGAAAAGTCACACACGTAGATTAGAACAGAGCTCTGTTCTTTGGTTGGAGGCACCTTTTTTAAAGCAACACACACACACACACACACACACACTGATGGGGTATTCATATCTGGAAACTGCAAAAAATGGAAAAGGGATTGTGTGTTGCACATACTAGATCCTGCCCAACCCTGCTGTAATTTGTCCAACTCAAGGGTTCTTATCTTATGATCCATGGATCCCTAAATCACCTATGGATAAGCATCAGTGGTACCAAAAAATGGGTACAAAACTAGAAGAGCAAATTCCTTTCTGTTTCTCTGAAAACTGTATTTAAGAGCATTTGAGGGTGGGGGAAGGATCCATAGCTTCCATCAGAATCTGAAAGCAAAAAAAGATTAAGAGCGACTGGTCCAGCTGCTGAGGAGTGTCTAAGCTTTATTGTGGTACACTTCCTTTCAACAACCTGTAGAGAAAAAAAATAAAAAGGAGAGATACTTTGACTTTAATTTCCCCAAGAACATCAAATCTTACAGAACTTTTTAAAGCTATTCCAAGTATTTCACCGGCAAGAAGTATCCTCCCACCACCTCCCAATCAATCACATAATTCTTAGCCTTATAGCTTTCCAACAGAAAAATTTGAAATTTGCAGTTTGGTGGGGTGCTTAGAATTAATGTGTTAGAGATGTGTAACCCAGACAAACGTATGCAGACTGCACTTCTTAGAGCCATGTTGAAACTGACCTTGTATCAGCTAAGCCAGTATTCTAATTTCCATCTGGCAAAAACTCTTTAGGTCTCAGGCAGGGGGTGTTTCCTATAAAAGCTACCTGATCCTAGAGAATGAACATGCCAAAGATATAACCTGGGAATCTCCACAAGTAAAGTGTGTGACCTACCACTGAGCTCTGGTACTTTCCTCTGGTTCCCTGTAGAGAAGGAATGATGTTTAAACTATGATATGTAAAGCACAGATATATATTCTTTGAGAAAGAAAGAGAAGATAAAATGATTTAACAGCATAAATCCATTCATACACACAAAAGTAAGTGCCAATGAATTCAGGGTAATTTACTCCAAGAAAATGAGCATAGGATTGAAGCCTAAGAAATATAAGCTAATCCTAGTTGTACATCAGCGTTTAAGACAGGCCTTCAGACAAGATTTCTGGCACCATTCCTCTCCTGTGTTAATCTTTGAATTATATACTCTTTGAGATCAAAATAAAATCTCAGATTTTACAGAAATCCAAGGGTGTTTTTGAGAGGGGTTGTGTTTCTACAATGTCGAGTTCAAATATAGAAGGGTAAAACCTATGAAATTCATGGGGTCCCCATAAGTTGACATGTGACTTGAAAGCAGACACATATAAGGGAAAAAGTATACAGGAGTTATCTCACGTTCATTTTTTTTAAGAGATAGAAGATCATGGCTGGAAAGAATTATGAAAACAACAGAATATAATTCATTTGTAAACATAAATCTGAACATGAATTTTGTTTGGTGTGCATCAGCGTTGCAAGAAAACAATCTGACAGCAACAAAAAGAGACAGAGAGAGATGTAACTAATTCACAGTTAAATTAATTCAGAAACATACTTTAAAGCTAAAACTTATTTTAAGGAAATTTGTATTCTAATGGCCAGCCCACACAAAATGCCCCCTCAGACTAGGTATCATATAGTCTTGTCACATTTTAGATTTTATTGTAAAAGAAAGAAAGAACTGAATTACTTGTCATAAACTCCAACAACTTAATGTTTCTTGAATTAAGTGTGAAGTTGCTTGTTCATCTGGAGCCAATGTCCTGTTCTGCTGGAATTCCAGATAGTGGCGGTCTGCTGAAACATGAGTTCAGTTGCCAAATATAGATGGGAAGGGTAGGAATTACACAGTCAGAGAGACAGATGTAACTCAGAGGCCACAGTTGCCTCGGTGCTTACCGTGGACCAAGCAATATTGAATGAATAACTATAGCAACTTCCAGCTTTCTTAGACAAAACGGGGAAGAGTTTCCATGCCTGAAATATATTCTGTATGACTTTCTTCACACTGGCTTAAGAGCTGAAAGGTTTGTAATATCTGTTTGGATACTTTATTATCTATTTGGCTTAACTAATATTGATTCAATTGATAAATATTATTTTATACTTTGGTTCACATTAAGAAGTATTGAATGAATACTGCCACTGAGGATGTTATTTATTTAAAGCATATCCATGGGGGTATGCTTTATTTTTTAAAACCTTGTACAGTCATAATTAATAGACTGTATTTTAATCTTTTGCATTTTCTTTTTTTTAACAACTCCAAGAAAAATCAGACCTACAAAAGAATTTTAGTAGGGCTCAACATCATACTTCCTTTTTATTTTGCAACTTCATTTGATTGCTTATTGGTCTCTTTTTAACAGGTGTAAAATTGCATACACATACCAAATTATACCTCAGCATATTGTCTAAAGTTTCTGCAATATTTATTATTTCTTGTAAAATATTGCATTCAGATTTCAGAATGTTGCAAAGAATCAAGAGAAGCATGTAATAAGTCAGCTACATTTAATTTATTTTCTTTAAAAAAAAACCTCTACAGTACGTTGTTTTGCTGTTACTATGAAAGTTGTTAGAGAGATGAGAAAAGCATTTATAAATACACTGCTGTCTAATCAGATAAGCCTAGAAATAGCTCATGGGCTAGTTCTAATTATGATCATGAATGCTATTTGATAAGGTTGAAGTGTTATTTTAACTGGATTAGCAATGATTTAAAGAAGCAGAGTCCTGGCAAAGGAAAACTGGATTTCCTGGATGACACTGTAGTCTATACATGCTGACCCTGATCCAAAACTGTACTTAAACCACACTGATATAAATTGAGTGTACTCAGCGACCACCTTCAGGACACACTCATTTGAAGTCCTTCAACTGGAAATGTAAATAAATTTTCAAGCATCAAAATAACGGGTGAAACAACCAATTGGGGTTGTCAGAAGAGACCTGGTCCTTTTTCCTAGCTAAAGAAATGTTACATCTTTACCCAAAATTTTTGGACACAATGGTCAAATGAATGTATGGGGAAAATGTGGTCTAAAGATATAACATTTACTTTGTGTAGTATTTTAAAAGAAAACATGTATAAGATAATGTAGCGATATTATCTAAGCTGAAATAAACAGTCGAAAATGTCTAAGAATGTGTCAAACCAATGTTGGAGATATCAGGATAAGGAGGTATCCTCCTTCCATATGTGGTGGACTTCTAAGAAAGCAAAAAACCACTATTGGTCTAAGATTTATATATTAATTTTAAAAAATTAAAGGTGGATTTTGTAATGTCATTAGAAATGTTTTTGTTCAGTATTATGGATAAAGACTTGGATAGGAAATATGGATTACTTCTCTGATATATGATAACAGCAGCAAGAACATTGTTTGCTCAAACCTGGAAATGGATGCAAGCACTGACAGCAGAAGAATGGATTGTTAAAGTCACTGAGTTGCCCCAAATTGCCAGATTGCCAAACTAACACAGGTTTAAAGGGATAAGCCAGATTTTTTAAAAAAAAAAAAACCTGGAAACTGTTTACAGATTTTTTGAGCAATAAGAAATCTTTAAGTTTTGTTCTTATTTGTGAATTAGATTGTTTTCATTTGTGTCAAAATTAATTTTTAAAAAAAGAAATGTTGCCCCTTTGAATAATCTAGGTGTGTTGCCAGATGCTAAAATATTTGCACAGATCTCTATTTTTAGGCTCCTGTAATTAAAACAGCTGACTTCTAGGATTTGCATGAAGACGTACTCTTTCTTTAATATGTAACTAAGATATTTTTGAGCTGCTATATTTTACTCGAGTAGCCCCTGCTTTCGCAGACCACTGTGTATATACTGTAGCCCCATGGGGATTTGGGTCACCACTATGATAGGGGGGAAAAAACAACAACCCACTGTTAGAAGGATGCTAAACATGATAGTTCATACATGTTGAGTGGTTTCAGAATTTAGAAAGAAAATAACAAATTTAACAAATTTTAAGTATCAAGAGTAGAATTAAAAATACTGAAAATACAAACTTGAGACATACCCAGCCAAACGATATGTTAGCAACAAATTTCAGCTGTGATGTTTAAAAGCATACTGTGTGAGAAGCTCCATACAATTGTGGGGAAATAGAGTTGCACCACTGGTCTCATCCCTGGCATAATTAGCCTTTCTAGACCCATGGCTACTATGTCTGTAATGCTGAGCATAGGCTGCCGCAGAGAGGAATATCACATGCTACCAGATTTCAGACCACATGGAAGATGATGCATGTACAGCTCTACACATGTAGGCTTTCCCTCTTTAGACATCCATGCTCAACATATAGATGAGGGCAGGTGGGTAGACCAGCTTAAAAACATCATGGATGTAGCCAATGGCATAGTCCCATTTTTCCTTAACTGTGTGGAACCCATCATCCATATAACATGTGAAGAGGAGTAAAATCTTAGAACCCTTTCACACTACACAGTTATAGCACTATGATTATGCTTTAATGGCCATAGTTGCATCCTATGAAATCCTGGGATTTGCAGTTTAGTGAGGCATACATTTCTCTGGCTAAGAATTCTAAATACTCTTACCCTAAACTGCAGATCCCAGTGGAATCAGAGTGGTATAATTGTGAGGTGTTAAAAAGGGCCTTACTGAAACTGATGGAACTTAAAACACCGTGGCCATTTCCACACTGCATTGTTATAGTGCTCTTATTCCACTTTCAACATCCTATGGAATCCTGGGGTTTGCAGTTTAGGGAAGGGCATTTAGAATTCTCAGCCAGAAAGCTCTTTGGCCTCCCTAAACTACAAATCCCAGAATTCCAAAGGATGTTGAAAGTGGAAAAATAGCACTGTAACAATGTAGTGTGGAAATGGTCTTTAAGTTTAATAAATAAATGATAGTCACATTTCCAAGTTTAAACTCAATTTCCTGATAATAGCTTAGTTTCAATCCAGAGTTCACACCATGCGCAGTGTTGAGTGGGCTTCCAAGCATGGAGCTTCCTCATTTTAGTTCAATTGTAGAAGTAGATGTGTATCTATAAAACAGAACTCTGTCACCCTCCAGATGTTGGGAATTGTTTAAGCCCTCCAGATGTTGTTGAACTATACTTCTGAACAGGCCTTGCCAGCACTGCAAATGGTGAGAAGTGCTCGGAAATGAAATTCTGTAACACCTGGTAGGCCACACACAGAACACATCCTTCAAAGTGAATAGAGAAGCTCTTGTGTATTTTAAACTTCTCTATCTCTTTCAGACTCTTCATATACACAGAGATCCTCTAACTGGGCTGGAAATGTTGTGTATATTATATTCTCTTCAAAAGTTGTCAGGTATAGTTGAGGTAGAAACCATGAGGCCCACAGCCTGCACGTAGCCCTTTTAGGGAGTCCTGAAGTAGCCTCAATATCCCCCCAGACCTCCTACCACTTTTTTGTCCAGTGGAGAAACTGAGGGTGTTTTGTTGTTTTTTGTTATGTTATGTTATGTTTTTATTTTGTTTGGCTGAAAGAAAAACTGCTAGCTGGGGACAGATTAAGCAACCAAAAGCTTCTTGAGTGAGAAGGATCCTGACCCCCATGCTTTAAAACAGTGACCAAAGTGGTGAAACATCACTTCAGGTCCACCTGACAGCCACAATAGGGCCCTGTGACCCTGCAGAGCTCTGGAACACACCAAATGATAGTGTGCTGTCCTTCATGCCTACAGTTTGGGCCCTTGCTCACTTCACAATTATACTGCTATATTCCACTGGCTCCCATGGCAACATCCTACAGAATCCTGGGGTTAGTAGTCTGGAGAGTCACTATAACCCTCTGGGTGAGAATTCAAAATACACCTCCCTAAATTGAAAATCCCAAGTGTCCATAGGATTTTACCATGACAGCTCAAAGCACATATTGGTAACTCAGTATTGTAGTTTGTCGTGCCTACTGGCTTAATAAAGAAGGAGAGAATATAATGTAAATAAAAATTTATTTCAGATTCTAACAAAAACAAGGCAAACTGTTCAACTTCCTAATAGGTTCTTTTTTTATGCTCCATTACAGCCCTATCTCTTCTGAGAAAGAGATGAGAAATTAAGATGGCAATGCCAGTCCAAGGATTCAAGCACTCTACCAGTCAATTAAGAGTTTCATGCAAGATAAGCTCCCAGAGGAGCAGCTAAACGTAACTGGAGCTTGGACAAGTCAATCTAAAAAACATCCGATTGCATGTCTTGACTGTCAGGTCATGTATCAATTACAGAAGAAAAGTGATATAACATATGGTGAAACGCAATTTCAACTAACAGGTTGTGTCTCCCATGTCCATGGGTGGCGATTCTACTCTGGGTATTAGTCTGAACTTGAAAGGAGTTGTTCATGGTGTAAAGGTTATTTTGGGGATAAAGTCCAAGCACCTTCAACAGATCTTTTAAAGTTTATACTAAAACCCAGAGTGGATTCATCCCACACCTCACTTTTGACATGGAACCGTCTAGCTCTCACTCGTAATTTCAAAATTAAGTTGAACAATCAGTACTGATAAAGTTGCTATTCAAAGTGTTGATTAGGTATGTGTATGTATTTACTGAAATTGCTGTTTTTAATAAGCAATGCTATTATTTATGCATTTCACTTTTGATCTACCAGCATTTCCAAATGAAATGCTATAATTTCTGCAAGCACAGAATTTTTAATATACTTCTAAAACAAAAGCATAACCCTGTGTATTTTATAATCACAGGTGACCTCTTCTATACCATGATGTACTTGAAAGGCATTTTGTTTGGCTTGTGAGTTTGTGCAACTTTCACTCTGTTAAGTAGGGACACTTGGTCCAGTATGCTGCTTCTCGTCAGGCAGAACATGAAGCTGATGACAATCCATGGTTCCTTGTACATATGATATTCAGAGGTCCACATAAAATGGCTTACTAAGCATTATCTTTCCTCCTTTTTATGCTACAACAAACTAGAACAGCGACTTCTTTGAAAACTATTACATGTTGTTAATGGCCATCAAGTTGACTTTGACTCATGGTGGCCCCCATGAATTAGAGACCCCCTAGTCACCCTGTTTTCAACAGGTCTTGCAGACTCAGCCCCATGGCTTCCTTGATTGAGTCTATCCATCTGTAATGCTGTCTTCTGCTTTTCCTACTATCTTCCACCTAAGAATTATTGTTGTTTCCAATGAGTCATAGTATGTCCAAAGTATGATAGTCCCAGCTTAGGCATTTGGCTTCTAGGGAAAGTTCAGGCATGATCGGCTCTTGAACCCATCTATTTGTCTTTTTGGCAGTCCATGTTATCCACAGAATTGTCCTCCAGCATGTTTCACATGAGTTGATTCTCTTCTTATTGGCTTTCTTCACTATCTAGTTTTCCCAACCATACATAAAACTTAGATATATTATGGCATGGGCAGTCCTGAACTTAGTATTCAGTGATGTATCTTTACACTTGAACATCTTGTCTAATTTTTTCATAGCTGCCCTTCCAAGTCCTAGTCTTCTTCTAATTTCTTGATTACAGTCTCCATTTTGCTTTATGACTGAGCTGATATAGGGAATCTTTTAAGTATTTCAGTGTCTTCAGTGTCTACTGTAAATTTATGTAAATCATCTGTGGTCATTATTTTTGTATTCTTAATGTTCAACAATAACCCTGCTTTTACATTTTCTTCTGTGACTTTCCTCAACAGCTGTTCCAAGTCTTTGCTATTTTATGCTAGTAGTATGGTGTCATCTGCATAACTTAAAGTTTGACATTCCCTCCTCCAATAGCTAATACCTGTCAATAGCCTTATCAGCATTACCATGAGTCTGTCTAATCGTGTTTAAAAAGTCTTTCAACCAACTGATTGTCACTAATTGTGCTAATGAATTTTACAGGTTAATTATGTGTAAAGCATATGATCAAGTGTATGGTAATGTGTGTTGAAAACCTATTAATGTTTTTAACAGTTTTTTAATGCTTTAATTATATGTTAAACTTTTGTATAGAGTGATTTTTAGCTATATTTGTTTTAATTGCTTTTATCTTTTTTAGAGTCTCAGACTTGGAAAAAAGCCAGCTATAAATAAATAAATGTTATTTTTCTTATCCTCATTATTATTATAATTACTATTATAATAATAATAAGGATAAGAAAAATAACTATAATTACTATTTGTCTTTCAGAACATCTAAATTTCTTGTTAGGGCCTTACAGTTACGTGCTATAAAGAACAAGGAGGGGTATGGAAAGTGATTCATTTATTGTTGATTATGTGTTACATGTAAATTGGCTGGATTATTCTTTCTCATTTTATCTTATTTTATTTTTTCATTTTTGTGCAATGGCTGGCTGCTAAAATGCAATAAATTTGAACTTGATTATGATTATGATAATTACTATTATTATTATATTTATTTATAGCTGGCCTTTTCCCGAGTCTTGGACTCTAAAAAAGAGTATTTATTCAGAACTTTCCAACAAGCACCATCATTGGGTGACCCTCAGTTCCATTATAATAAGATGGGAAGTATGTCTGTATACAATTTGTGGAAGATTGTGGGACTTGTAAATCCAACCCTTCCTCTGTCCAAAAAAAAAGACTTTCTAAACTCTGTTCTAAAAAGTATTGTGAAAACTGTACACAGTCCTTGCCACTCTACACAGTCCTTGGATTTTCATAGTACAGAAGTTTCTTTGCTGTGTTTGAAAGCAAAGACAAGACATATTGTTTTGTTTATTCAGAATGAGATCCAAAGCCTGTGGTACTATAACATTCATCTGTATTTCTATATCGATGAAAATTTTACACCCTGCTAGAATTAAATCTTTCCTAAATTTACAAAACTTAAGCTTGGGTTGCAAGTTTGATTTTTTTTAATTGGAAGATCACTCAGTGAAAAAAATCAATATTATTCCAAGTATGGCCATTTCCACACGTGGCGGTGGAAACGCCCTGTGCCGGTACTTACCAGACTTCTTGGCTCGACGCTGTAGTCCAGGCTGCTCCAGAGCAGTGCGTGGCCGCAGCTCCACACTGCTCCAGGGACAAAAATGGTGGCTTCCAGTTGGTGGAGGCTCTCCACCAACTGCTGAAGCTCGCCAGCCTAAAGCCCACCCCTGGCAGATCTGCAGGCTCACACTGGCTGCAAATCTGCACCAAAGCACCAGAACGGAGTGGCACGCTCCATGCTTTTGAAAGACCTGTTTAAACAGGTCTTTAAAAAGCACACTGCGCAACCACTTCTAGACGTTCCGGAGCGGACTGAGGTGCAGAATTACAAAAAGTAGCCCAACCCAGTCCACTCTACAGTGCAGAAGTCCTCTTTGGAGGACGCTCTGCTCCGTTTTTTTTAGCCCATGTGGAAATGGCCTATGATAGTCATCATAAAGTCCCATTGAGTAAATTGAGTCATATTCTCTGTGGCCTGTGGTCTGAGCAGGAAGGGAGCTAATCCTATTGCTGGTAGGACAAGGTAAGATAACTCCCTTGTTCAGATCACTGGTTGCCAATACTAATTTTCAGTGAGGGAAATACTACTGTATGGAATTGCAAGGGAAGAGCACAAATTAGTTGTTTTACTCTGGGTATGAAAAACAATATAAAGCAAACTTCTGTTTAAAACTTCTGTTCTAGTATTTCACAGGGTATGAAAAACAATATAAAGAAAAGTTCTGTTTAAAACTTCAGTTTTAAATATTCATCAAATAGATGGACCACTTTTTTCAAGATACGCAAATTTATTTAAATTTATTTATTTTATTTCATGAAATAAATCTTTTTGGACTGCAACATCCAGAATCCCAGAAACCCAAGCCATCTGGTAAGGGATTCTGTGTTGAGAAATGTGAAAGATAATAGTTGATCTCCCGGGGAGAGTAATCGAATTAAAAAGGCAAAAGCCAAACAGCAACCAGTCCCACACAAACACTTAGGATTTAGCAGAGAAAATAAAGCAAGCTCAGTCTTCTCTCTAAAACATATAAAAAGTAACCTCTTCATAAAACAAAAACGTAGCTATACTTACAATACTTCTCCATAGTCAAGCACATCGTCTAATGGAGCAGAGAGAAGAAAAGAGAAAATAATTGTAGGTTGAAGTGAAGCTGGAAGTATGAGAGTGTGGTAAAATAAACAAACAGGAATCAACCAAAACAATATCCTGTGCCAGGATTATAAAGTAACATGAAAATGAGCACTTAGTGAGTATAGGCATGCAAAGGTTGCTAACTCTAACATTCTGGGAGTGGTTATTCAAAGAAGAACTTTTCTAAGCTCTGTTCTAGAGCTGATTATGAAGACATTAACACAATACAAATGAACCTTGGATCTGAGTAGTGTGAAAGTCTTCTTTGCTGTTTCAGAGTTCAGGTTTCAGGCAAAAGATGTGGAATTCATAGTTCCAATTACATAGAAAGATACAAATGCTATGGTATTACAGTAGTTGGATTTATTATAAAAATATAAATTATTATACTTTCCCCTATGTTCATACAGACAATAATATTTTGTTCTGCATTTTTGTAGCCTATGATATATTAATGAAGACTCAGCCATTAGGTGACATTAAATTCACAGTCCTTATTGAAACTGGTTTTACTATATTCCAGTATGCAGAACCGAAGCTGTGAGCTGCAAGCTGAACCTCTGTCTCTAATGATGAGAGAGGCTTACCATTCAGAGAAAAGTACTCCTGCAGGAAGCCATGAAAACATATCAGAGGATTCCTCATCTTATGAACTCTTTTATGATTCTCTGTCAGACATACCAGATGGGGACTTTTCAAATGACTTGTCTGCCTTTCTGAATGAAGAGGAAATAAGCAAAAGCCTTGAACTTGCTCACAAATCTATTACAAATTCAGTACCGGAAGACGAAAAAGCAACACAGCAGTTCACATATTACTTCAACACTTCTCCAAACTCACCAAGGGATGATTATTCCAGGGAGACCAAAAAACAAGACACTTCCATGAGGACTGAGGTGACCATCCCAAATTCGCTGCTGATTTCAGCACAATGTGAGCAGAAAAAACAGAATACATATTCTCAAGAGACAAACAATTTCTCAAATGTAACTGGGAAACAATCTAATATTTCTCCCTTGCTACCTGCAAGACCCAGCTTTATTCGCAGTCTAAAAAATGCTGAAAGATGTGGTCCAAGTGTGCAGAAGGTGAGCCCAAAATGTAAACCAGCTTCCACAGATGATGTTCCTTTCAAAAATAAACTATGTGACAAAGCAGCTACTTTGATTGAGGAGCTCTCTTCCATCTTTCGAGAAGCAGCCAAGACAAGAGTCAGAAGCCCAGATGGAAACTCTTCATCTCCAGATAGTGGATATCTTTCCCCTAAAAACAAACAACCAATCACACACAATTCTTTGAGGAACCCAGCTCCTGACAAAACATGTATAGGGGTCACAGCAGAGAATGAGATACCTGAAGTCACTGATGCTAGTGAATCTGTGCCGCAAAGCAAGGAAGACTCTCAGAGCAGTGAGAGTGTCTCCATGAATCACGTCACAAGAGAAAGCCACCATCAACCATCACCCCCTCGATTTACCCAGAAACTCAGGAGTCAAGAAGTTGCTGAAGGAAGTAGAGTGGTACTTGAGTGCAGAGTTGCTGGAAACCCACCACCACATGTTAGGTAAGACTGCGCATTCTTTTCATCATATGTAACTAGTGGCTGTTGTGTCTTAATAAGAAAATATTACTGTGGGCCAGCAAACAGTAATATGGATACTAATTTGACTTCACTGTGACTGAATCATACACAGGCCATGAATAACAATCCACAAATTTTAGCTAGTTTTAGTAACCAGATGCTATTTTGAACAATCTCAGATCCTGGCTCTCTTCTGTTTTCTATCATTTATGAAGACCAGCGCAGGGTCACCCTTACACTGCCCCCAAAGTCTGCAATCGGTGAATGAAGTCATTCCTTCTGCAAGTCCCAGGCTTTGTCCCACATTGAAGATCAGTAAATTGGTACAGTGGTAAAGTAATAACCTGTGAACTGTCATCATGACAGCCTGCTTAGTCACACCATCACATCCCCAGAGATGGTCCAAAAATGGAGGCAGCTTTGTTGACCCATGTAAGCATGCCTGTTCTGATCATTATGTCCACCAGGTGCAGGTTCTTTATAAAGTGAATGGGTCTTAATTTTCTATTCAAGACCAAATAATCCCCAAAATATTTGTATGACAAGAAAAATTGCTCTTAACAATACATTATTGCTAGAAAATCCATCCCCACACCACAGCTACTGTGAGGGATGCAACTGAACTCAGAGGGGTCATAGACATGTACAGGGATACCTGACAACATCTCATCTGTACTCATCAAAAGGTTTCATTGCTTTGACCCTGCAAGCCCTGGTTCTGCTACATCATACATTAGACTCTTTTTGCTGCTAGTTACTGAATGAGAGGGAGTCAGATAATTATGATCTGAAGTTATGATTTGAGGAACGCAACCATAACAATACAATCCAGGTCCATTGGTTTGATGTCAAGTGTTACCTTTCATGCTGTACATTATTATAAATATGGCTTTCTGCCTCCACAATTTTATTCCATCAGTGGTGGTTGGTGGCATTCCTATTAGTGGGACAGTGAATCCACTCTGAATTTTAAGCCAGACTTTAGACCAGAACTATCCTGGGTGTGGAACTCTATCTCCTAAATAGGTTCTTCATTGTGGATAGTTCTTTTAAAGTTTAGGTGAAAAGTGAGTTTAACCATCCCATTGACATGGAAACCACCAGCTGCCACTGCATTTCACTCATCTTTTTCTTCAGTGAATGTTCTCTAAAATTGTTCAACACCCAACTATTCTGTTTTATAGACTTGTACAATTGAATGAAGCAAAATAAGCTACAATCAGCAGATGTGTTATATGTACTTATCTAGATGTGATATCTTACAAGTACCATTTGGTGCAAGGTGTTTCAGTGCTAATAGCATCAAATTCAAACAATTGTTAGGAACTAGTGGAGTGATTTCCTTTCATGGGCCATCACAGATTCCAGAGGCTGCTTTTACATCTGAACGGACATCAACCTGCAGAAAAAGTGTAGTTGTCATTGACATGTTAATATTTTGTTTCATAATGCTACACTTGAAACTGGTGTTATCATTAGTGATATGAGTAAAACAGATTTTTATGACCTCAAAGGTCACAAAACATAGAATAGAGACAGAAATTTGCAGTGATATACAATATAGGCAGAGATTTGTATATATGGGTTACAGTCAGTGAATCAGGAGTTGTCAAGGAAACAGTGGGATCACTTTTTTTTTTTTATCTAATAAGGATGGTTGGTAAGGGACTGAATCAATAACATCAGAAGCAAAGCAGTCTATGGCCTAAATCCAGTTATCAGGCAAAGTAGGCCCACTGAATTAATTGCTGGATAGTAAGTCAACATTTATGTAAATTCTATCACTTCATAAGTTTGTTCTCATGTCATTATAATGCCATGTAAACTACTTGTCGTCACCACACCCTGCTGCAGGGATTTCTCTCATTTTTTGTTTCTTTAGTCTGAATTTGTTGCAAAACAATTTTAGTTGCATGATTCCTGTACTCTAGTGTTATGAGCTACAGATAAAATACATGGGATTTCTCTCATTTTTTGTTTCTTTAGTCTGAATCTCTTGCAAAACGATTTTAATTGCCTGATTCCTATACATTCTAATGTAATGAGTTACAGAGAAAATACATATTTCTCCATCTTCTCTAAGTCCTCTTCTTTCTCATACAAGGAAGATTCAAATATTGTAAATTTTCCTTACAGTTAAGGTTATAGCTCCCTAATTATGTTGATTTGTCTTTTTTACATGTTTTCCAGTTCTACAATATCTGTTCTGACAAATGCCTTCTGGTAAATAAAACTCTATCCTAATCTGGCCATACCAAAGATTTGTTAAAATACATTGCAATGCTAGAAATGTTATATTCAGTCCCCTTCATTGTAACCATTAGCCTAGGATGAGTCTTCTTCACACCAGCACACATGAAATTAATATTTTCATTGATCACAAGCTTAGGATCCTTTTCCTGGTTAGTTACCATTGGTTCTTGCCTTTTCAGAATACATCTGAATCTTATATTTTATTTAATAGTTTTGTCTCTATGTCCACCAATTCTATTTACAGTAAATCGCTTTGCCACTTTGTTACCCATCCATCCAGAAATATCTTTTTTAAAGTCTTTGCTGTTTCATTGGCTTGTTAACTGATCTGTAATTTTCTGATTTAACTGATGTACAATTTCAGATTCTGGTTTTAAAACACATTATACTGTTAATACACCATGGACTGTGGGAAATAGCCATTTGTAACTGAAAAATCATCCCTACAATGTATAAATACAAAATTATCAGTTGGCCATACTTCTTCCCCTTCCTGGAAATAAATCAAGAAAGAAGAGTGTATACATTATTGGTCACAGATTTCTAATTATGCCACAGAGTGGTAAAGAATCTGGACTACCTTCCAATATGTATGGCATTTTCCTGAAGGAAAAAATGCTGGACATGGTGCATCTAAATGCTGATCAACATTTGAGCATATATAAAGCAAGGACAAAGTAATGGGAAATTCTGAAACTGATGTAAGTAACTGTTATAAAAATGCCCTAAACCTTTTAATCAGTAAAGTGAGTTCTACTTGATGATTGCCAGCATATAAACACAAGTACAGTGTGTGTGACCTAAAAAGTATGTAGGGAATGCCTTCCGAACCTTGACATATCAGTTTCATTTTCATATCAAATGTTCCTTAAAAGAGTGTGAGGTCAATAGAGTTGTCATTCACTCACATTTGGGCAAGCTTATGTTCTTACAGTTATGGTAATTGCTTTCACATGCGTCCTGTGCTTTTCCATTTTCCCTCTCCTGCAGTTCTATTACATTAAACTCAAAATGTGTGAGAGAGAGAGGGAAGGAAAGAGCGATAGAGAGAGAGAGAGATAACATTTCAAACATTCTGTCACTTTCGCCTCACATTCTGGCATGTAAATCCACCTTCGTATGTCTAAGCGCCATTGCATACATTACCAATACGTAAACTTGGGTTTGTTCCAGATCATACATTTAGTGGGCTAGCTTGAGGGACTTCCCTTTCTTGTTCACTTAACATGGGCAACTGTCACATATGGCAAACAGCAGCATATCTTCCAACTGTCCCAATTTGTCAGGGACAGTCTCAATTTATCTTCTGTCATCCCATTTTTTCAATGCCTTAAAATATTCCATTTTCTCTCTCCTTCCATTTTCCTTTTTTCTCCTCAGCTTTTTTCAACTGCTGCAAAGTGAGATCTAGGTGCAAAAATAGTTTTTACTCAATTAATTCAGAGAAAAGTAACTTGTACTCAAGTCAGGGAGGATAGAGAAGGGAGCGCAATCTTGCCCTTCCCATTAGGCTCAGACAAAGGTGAACTGATGCAGTCTCTTCTAGTTTGTGTGTTCTTCCTGATTAAGAATTTTTGTCTCTTGACCATTCTCTGATGTTGCTTGGCCACATATATCTCAGTTTTCATCTGTGAAATACTGAAGAGTGTGCTGCAGATGAAAGCTTCTCACAGAACTACCCTCAGGGCTTGAACTCTGCTCATTCAAGCTGGACCATAGATTCTCCAGGGCAGAAAGAAATGTAAGAGGGTTTCTTGTTCTCATTGAGCCTTGTTTGAACAACAGGGTCTACTCAAGCCCTCTCTGCGCCCCTGATGGTTTACATCCTGACTTCTGGCTAACTGCTAGCTGTGATTGTCTCTTCTGTTTTGTTCATCAGGTTGCTAGCTCTTGTGCCCATGACCCATTCTCAGCATGCTCACACACAGGTTCTATCTGTACATGCACTGTACTTGTCAAAACGAGAAGTAATCTTTCACAATATTCGTTATTGGCCCATTAGTTTTTCTTAACTAACAAAACCATTTCCAGAACAAACTCATTTGCTTCTGTAAACCTTCACCTTTAAGGGCAAGAGTGAATTAATACATTCTATCAAAATGTGTTGAAGCCAGAGCTTGGAGAAGCTACTTTCTTGGACTATAGTTCCCATAATTCCTCAACCAGCATGGCCCAGGAGTCCAACTCATAGGAACTTTGTAACTACTTTTAGCTAAACTCAATCACACTTCAGACCTTTGCTGTCAATGCACATAGGTTTAACTTGCATCTAGGTGCTCAGGGGCATTGGGCAGTCATGTACCCTGAGTCCAGTTTCAGTCCTGCAGCTGTTCCATCTAATGTCTCTTGGCTTCACAAAACAATTTCAAAAGATATGTATTTTTCCTAGTTTTAATTAGGTGTCTTTTCCCTGTGGTCTGTCTTCTCAGAACTTCATCATGTGCTTCAGAAAGCCAAAATCTATTTATACCTTCTGCATAGCCATCCTTCTAGAATACATCTAGGTGTTTTCCTCTCACTAGAAGGATTGATGGAAGGACCATCTGTGCCAGTATCTTTAGCTGGGCTTTAAAGAGCATAACTGATGCCCATAATGAATAAGCAAGATGGGCTTAATAAGGATGTGTGACTTTTCCATGTTAGGTACACAGCAAACATCACAAACACCTTGGATGCCAGATCAGGTCAGCAAATATATCTCTCATGTTGGACACAGGCCGCTATTTCTGTGAAGTGATGGAAGCAATATTTCTCTCACTGCTACAGAAGTGCTTGGTCTCTTTCTGCTTCAGTAGCTCGAGAACTATAATCAGGATGAAGGCAAGCACATGCTTTGCTTCCAGGAGGACTGACTCACTGAGAAGAGGGAAATCCTGTTTGATCTCCAGAGAGGCACTTAGGGTGAAACAGGAGCACATGTGTGTATCTATATGTGCCTTTGAGTCGCCTGTCATGTCATGGTGATCCCATGAATTTCATAGGATTTCTTAGGCAAAGAATACTCAGAGGTGGGTTTGCAGTTCCTTCTGCTGAAATGTAGCCTATAAAACACGTATTCATTGGCAGTCTCCCATCCAAGTGCTAACCAGGGCTGACTCAGCTTAGCTTCCAAGATCAAACAGAATCTGGTGACTTTAGGGTGTTTTGTCCCTTAAAATAGGCTATGTAAAAGTAAATATCAGTCTGTTGCTCAGAGCTATAGCTCTAAAAACACGAAACCTTAACTCTTGAAACCTGCCCTGCATTCTAACTGAATGCTATTAGCTTTTAAAATATGTTAATTCATATTAATTGATTATATTATTAAGTATAATAACATATAATTATAATAATGTATAATAATTATAATTACATCATTATTAGCTATAATATAATATTAATATATTATGATTTTATGTGTGCAGCTACTCTTTTCTGGATGGTGTAGAAGAAAGTATTCATTACTTCCTTGCACAACATCCATGTCCCACTCCCCACAGATTTCATACTGCCATAGCTGGGGGTGGGGAAGAAGAAGACTGTGCCCACATCGTGCTCAAATTGCAGCCAGGAAAATAAAGCTGACCTTGCCCTTTCAGAACTCCACTGAGTCACTGAAATTCTGCAAAGATGAACTCAGCTCTCTTCTCCCATCTGCAAACTGCAGCCAGGTGCTGTCTAGTCACTTACCCCTGCCACCAGTACATAGTCATGGCAGCATGCTTTGAACACTTAAAAACTGTCTTTTAGAGCAGGAGGGAAATAACAGCATGGGCAGAGTGTTACAATGTGTCTGCTACATCATGGTCCATGTATTTGATGCCTTCAACTGAATCTTCAGTCAGTAGGTGTAAAAAATAGTTCATTCCATCTGAAGGACAGCAGGTCGAGGAAAGTTAGTCTAGATTCATTTCGCAAACAGCCAAAGTGCCCAGAAATGACTCCATATGTATGCAAGATGTCTGTGTGGGGTACCTGAACTGGTCATAGGATGGAACACAGAGAACTGGAAATTTCGATTAATAGCATTGATGGTGGTTTTTAGTGTTTTGCTGTAGACACTCAAGTTTCTTCAGAGATGTTGTCTGTGGCAATGATGAATATGGATCTCAGAAAAGTTACCATAACACCCAACCAGTGTAGCCATACTGAATGCTTTTTTGTCAACAGGTTATTTGTTGCTAGTTTCCATCATTAACCTATCTGTTCCTGAAACTAGAAGTGCTAAACGCTTTCAGTACTTCTGGATAAAAATAAAATTTCCCTGCCAGTTTTTTTTATTCCTGAGAAGATTTTTTTTTCATTTATTTCAAACAAAATTAGTGCAATTTTTTCCCCCCTAAGAGTTACTTTAGCCTAATAGTTTAGGGCTACAGACATGTGCACATGTTGGATAGAAATGCTGTGACATTTGCCTCAGTTAAAAATACTTTTGATGAGCCCGACAGCACACTTATCGGTAAAGCCTACTGAACACAATAAGTAGGATTTGCCTTTGAGAAGACATGCATGGAAATGTGTTCTAAGAGTGCCTCAGGTGGATCTTTTTAATATATAGGATTCGGTGGATGTAAGAATAAAGCTCCATGGATTTAAAAGAGCTGCCAAACAGTGGTAGATCATTTTCATCATTTTATTTCATATTAATTTCATCTACAAGGGTTCTTTAATTATAACTATACATTGTGTTGCTAAGTGGAGAAACTTTAAATAGCAAAACTATAAGAATATATTTCAATGGCAGTACAATTGGTTCTAATAATCTTGTAGTCTCATTCCTTCAACTGAAGATGTCACTATACCTCAAGTCAGTCAGAAGGAGAAAACCCTTTAACTGTTCATTTTATTGAGTAACACCAGAGGGCAGAATGTTTCAGTTTTTACATATCAGATCAGTTAGTACACATACTTAGTATGCAACCCTGAACATTACTTTGCTATGATTAAGAAGTCTACATTGGTAACAACCACAGACCAACTAGTTAAAGTTTTGTAGATTATGGGAACTTTCGAGTATGGGTTCCACTGTTTGATTTACTTTTGTTTGAATTTATAGTAAAAGGATGCCTTGCTTTGTTTTTGTTTCTTAATGCAGCCTGTAGAGCTTGGCAAACAGTTAAGCATCTGTTTTAAGTGTCTTCACTACATTTATGCTGGTATATTTCACAGGAATAATTTTTAATGCAAATATTCCAGTAAAAGAACCAACCTTGTGCGCTGGTTTGAGTGTTGAACTAGAACTCTGGGAGGTTAGGGTACAAAAACCTGCTCAACCATGAAAACCCAGTGAATGACCTTGAACAAGTCATACATAAGCCATTTCTGCACTACATTGCCACAGTACTATTATTCTACTTTCAACATCCTGTGGAATTCTGGGGTTTGTAATTTACTGAGGCCAAAGAGGTCTCTGGTTGAGAACTCTAAATGCCCCTCCATAAACTGCAAACCCCAGGATTCCATAGGAAGTTGAAAGTGGAATAATGGCACTGTAACAGTGTAGTGAGGAAATGGCCTCATTCAGCCTAAGAGGAAGGCAATGGTAATAAATCTTTCAAAGAAAACCCTGTGATAGAGTCATCATAAGTTAGAGTTAAACTGAAGGCACAACAACAATTCATGTATAATCCTATTGTATAGTCAATTCATGTATAGTCTGTATTTCAGTTAAGACATGCACACACACCTGCACACCAAACTGGTGAATTTACAGCCACTGCTAATTGTGGCTGTAAATAGTTGCTACAAGTGGTGGCACTACAAGGCAGGAAGTAATTGAATTAAATACAGATGAAAAGGAAGTGAATTCCTATTAAAAACTGTCTCAAAAATTAGTCATGACTCACCTTAAATTCCACTAATTTCATTGGGATCAAAGTTTAAGTAACTTAATTGAGATCCAGCCCAGTGTTTTCGCAAACAAACGTAAGGAGTGAATTTGAAGAACGTACAGGGATTAGAATCTATTTCATAGTCACCAGCAAAGTCCTAAGTGTCTGTCATCTTTCATCAAATGAAAGCAAAGAAACTCCTCAAAAATGTTTGCATTACTTATTGCATTACTGAGCAAAAATTCTTGTACCACACTTTACAAGCACCTTTCTCTAGTCTGTTATACATGAAAATTTCAGTTGGTTAGGCTTGCTTAAGCCCATTCATTTAGAACAGTGCTGAAGAACTTGTCTTCTTTGTTGTTGGTGTGGTGTTGAATTCCCCTCAAATAGATGTGCTGGGAACTTCAACAACCAGGCAGAGACCTCTCTGTCAGAAGCAGCTCGGGACTTCATGTCCCCCATGCCAAAAGTAGCATCTGGTGCCATCTATGCTGCAGAACACACTCTAGACCAAGTTTTTTTGTGAGGGATGATGGTGATCTGCGCTTGAAGAAACCTTATATAGTTCTGTTGTCATAAATAGATTGCTATCTGTTGAGTTTTGAACTCAGTGGAACTCAGTGCCTCTGCAGGGGTGGAGGAACAATTAAGATGGTCTCACTCAGAAAGCTTATGGTTCTCAATGGATTCCTGAGGACTCTTGGGAGTTTCCTGTTGCCTTGGCAGGTAATCCTGTCAAAGCCGTAGCTGACCTCTGGAATAAGGAAATGGTCAGGGCAGTGGGCATGATTGCTCCTGAGCATCCCCTCTCACTAAGTGGAGTCAAGCAAACAGCCTGGTTCACTTGGGAGCTGATAGTGATGAAGCAAGTGGGACAGAGACTAGAGCAACCATGGCGGAAGACTCGGAGTGAATCAGACCAAACGCAGGCTAGCACTTATTGGAAAGCCTATGCCATGGTAGTGGTGGAAGCAAAGAAATTCTTCTTCACTGCTACCACTGCATCCGTTCAGTGTCATCCAGTGGAGCTGTCTTGAGTGGTCAAAGACATTTTACATTCTGCCCCACAAAAGCAATAAACAAATCACTTGGCAGCCTGTTGTAGAGAGTTTGCATAGTACTTTGTGGATAAAAATCACTCAAATCCACTCTGACTTGGATGCTGTGGTTGATACTGGTCCAGTGGCTTAACCTTGGTCCCTGTTTGTCCAATGTTATTGGATACATTTCAGTTTGTGCAACCTGAGGATGTGGACAGGATCCTTGGAGAGGTGAGGGTCACCACATGCATATTGGACCCATGCCTTTTCTGACTCCTGAAAGCCACACAAGGGGTATTTAGTAAGGAGAGTAGTGAATGCCTCACTATAGCAAGGCAAGTTTCCATCTTCTCTAGTAGAGGCTTTGGTGAGGCGATTACTGAAAAAATCCTCCCTGTATCCCACCATACTGGAGAACTATCAGCAACTCCCCAGTATCCTTTTTTGGGAACAAGGTATTGGAGTGTGTGGTGCCCTCCCAGTTCCAGACATTCCTGGATAAAACAGATTAATCTGATTTTAGGTCTGGCTAAGGGGCAGAGATAGCTTTGTTTGCCTTGGTAGACGACCTACACAAGAAACCAAACAGGGGAATCTGTCCCTGTTGGTTCTGCTGGATCTCTTAGCAGCTTTCAGTATCATCAACCATTATATCTTTCTGGGTCACCTCTCTGGGATGGGGCTTAGGAAGGCACTGTTTTTCAACAGCTGCAGTCTTTCTTGGATGGGGGCGAGGGAACTCAGAAGGTGGTGCTGAGGGATGCCTGTTAAACACCCTGGCTACTATCCTCTGGTGTCCCTCAGGGTTCAGTTCTTCCCTCCATGCTGTTTATAACATTTACATGAAACCGCTGTGAGAGGTTAGAGGTTCAGTATCACCAGTATGCTGATAACATACAAATCCTTTCCATCCGATTCCAAGGAAGCTATTTCTGTGCTAAATCAATGTCTGCTGTCAGTAATGGATTGGATGCAGGTAAACAAACTGAAACTTAATCCTGATGAGACAGAAGTTAGTTAGTTGGAAGACAGATCAGGGAATAAGGATTCAGCCTGTGCTGGATGGGGTTGCATCCCCCTGAAATCCTAGGTTCGCAGCTTGGGCGTGCTCCTGTATTCAGATCTGAGTCTGGATGCCCAGGTTTTGGCTGTGGCCAGGAGTGCATTTGCATAGTTAAAACTAGTGCACCAGCAGTACCCACTCCTTGAGAAATCAGATGTTGCTATGGAGACACATTCCTTGATTACATCCCTTCTGGATTACTGCAACATGTTCGCTGTGGGTCTGCCTTTGGAAACTGTTCAGAAGCTTCAGTGGATCCAATATGCTGCAGCCAGACTGCTGATGAGGGCTGGGTACAGGGATTATGTGACTCCCTTATTAAAACAGCTGCATTGGCTACTGGTATGTTTCTGTGCAAAATTCATGATGCTGGTTTTGATCTTTAAAAGCCTTACACACACTGGGTTCAAATTATTTGAAAGATTGTACTGCCTTAAATAAGGCAGTGCGAGCTTTAAGATCTTCAGGGGAAGGAGCTCAGTCCCACCACCTTCACAGATGCGGTTGTTGAGGAACTGGGAGAGAACCTTCTCCGTGACTGTTCTCAGGCTGTGGAATTCTCTTCCAAAGGAGGTCCAGTTGGCCCGCTCCCTGCTCTTTTTCTCCCAGCAGGTGAAGATGTTTTTATTTATGCAGGCCTTTGAATTTTAATAAGGGAGCTTAGTTTGTGTGTAAAATGGTGCATTGTATTTTTACATCTTTTTATTGAAACTATGTTTTAAATATGTTTTAAGTGTTTTTAGTTGCCTTTAATCATTTTAATAATACTGACATCTAATTCTTGGTAACTTCTGTAAATTAATGTTTTAGCTGGACATTTTTCAAAGTATCATAAGCTGCCTTGAATCTCACCTTGGGAGAAACGTGGGAGGAGGAGCAAGAAGAGGAGAAGGAGGAGGAGAAGGAATTATTATTATTATTATTACTACTACTACTACTACTACTACTGCCACTACTACTACTACTATTCCTCTGTTGTTGGACATGCATCAGCCCTCACAATTGGCTATGCTTGCCAGGGGAATGGAAGTTGCATTCCAGTAACATCTGGAGGAACATGATCATGCCTTATTTGTTCAATCATTCATTCATTATTAAAATATTTTTATTCCACCCTTCTATTATGAAATCTCAGGGTGGGAAACAAATTAAACAACATGAACAATTTTAACAATTCTAAATTAAGATCAGTAAATAATGTAAACAAGATAAAACACACACAAAACAGCTCAAAGAAGTTAAAACAGCTTTAAAAGGCTACAAAAGTTTAAAGAATTATTTTTTTAAAAAAAAATGTGTATCCTTAAAAGTGAATTAGGCTCCAAGTGCTCTAATAAAAAGATATCTCTTGATGCAGCACTGAAGAAAAATAATTGTTGGCAACAATCAGGCTTCCAAGGGGAGGGCATTGCATTGGCTACTACAGCTGAGAAGGCTCTCCCCGGTGTCCTTCACCATAACATTTTCCCTCCCCGGTGGGACCCATTGGAGGGTACCTTTGGCAGATCTCAGTTCACAGGCAGGCATATATAATGAGAGGCACTCCTTCAGGTAACACGGTACCAGTCCTTTTAGAGCTTTGACTGTCATCAGAAGCACCTTCAATTCAATCTGGAATTTAGATTGATTAAAGTGTCTTGGTTTATAATCCTATGTTTCAGGGCTGAATCTGCTTAGTGTTTTCCTTAAGGATCCCCTGGGAATCTTAAATATTCCAGTTTAAGTTTAATGAAAGGAAAATAGGCTGTAAACAGAACAAACAAATAATGGATTTCTGCCTTTTCTTGTTTTAAATGCATCCAGATTGACTTGTAAAATGGTATGTCAGAATCCAGTGGGATCTTGATTTACCACTGCATGTGAAAATTGCCTGTATAGAGACAATATAAAAGTATCAGGCAATAGGATTTGTCTGCTGTATTTAGCCCACCTTCAACATCTCTCTCCCCTACCTCTCTCTCTCTCTAAGAAAAGAGGAAGGTCATCTTCATACTTAAAATATTTTTCTTGTAATATTTTACAATGTTTTTTAAAAAGACAGTTCCGCTATAAATGTCAGGACAGCCTGTTCAGCTTCCAAAAACAGCTACCCCATTTACTGACAATAAAAAGCTATATGTTAGCCTGACTATTCAAGGGTAAATTGGTTTAGTGTTTTAGAGTATTTGAAGAAAAATATTACTCCATAATGCATAATTTGTGCTGATGTGCCCCGAAGGCTGTGCGTAGGAGGAAAAATAGTGCCTCCATAATTATTTCTCTGTTTTCCGTAGTGTTGGCACCCCAGGGCTGCTATAAAATTTCATAAAAATAAGCTTAGTGGCAAGTTCTCTTTAAATCAAGATCTGTTCTTAGACAACAGCCTTCGGACAAAGTGGAATGTTATAAAACTGAAGATATCTTTTTCCTAAAGTTCCCCTAGGCTGCTATGTTTTACTCATTTACCTGGGAGTAAGTCCCATAAAATTCAATAGCAGACATTGCATTGGACTGCACTGTTCCTGACTGTGCCATGTCAATTTTTCTGCTCCATGGAGCCAGGAAATGCTGGAAATGATGCAACTGTGCATATATATTTACTGATGCAAGATCATTCAGGGATCACAGTTGAATGCAGCAGTAGCTCATACAGGAGTCTGTTGTAGATCTGCCAGCTATCACAGATAAACAATATTGCATCTAGAATGGGACCTTAATGCTCACTAGACAACATATAATAGAAACAACTGCTCAGGACTGGCCTAAGTGAAATTATGCTTGAGGTTGAGCAGCAAATCTCCTCCCTGCCTCCCATTAAAGGTACATATTATCAAAATAGACCAGTTATTCTTGCTCAGGAGACAAAAAACCCTACAATCAGCTTTCCTCCCTCATTCTCCCTACAACAACAAATTTAAGCAAATAACAATTTGTTGTCCTTTCATGACACACAAAATCTTCTGCCTGAAGTGGCTCTCTCACTCTGGCTAATAGTAAGACCAGCCCTGCTGATACCTCAGCACTGAAATCAGCTGCTGTGCAGATATGGATTGTTGATGTCATTGCCATGTTAGAGATAGGGTTGGCATTTCACCTGGTCACCTAGGTTTCATCTGGTTTCTCGACCTTTCCCTGGTGCCTGTTTGCACCATCATCTGGCCCAGATTCCAGCATTTCATTAAAAAAAAGCCTCTAACCATTGTAGAAGAAGATCTGAGCTAAAATGTATAGCCAATCTTCTTCCCAATAGTTTTGCAAGAAAAAAATGCTGTTTTCGAGCATTTTTATCCAATTAGCAAAGTCTCACACCTAGCACTGATAGTGACGTAGAGTTATAACACTAGACATTGTCACTCATTAAAGATCTCGAGTTTCCTTGTGCCTATTCTGGACATGGTTCCCTGGAAAGTTGGCATTCTGGGTCTGTTTCCAGAATATAAAAGATTTGTCTGAAGTGACTATTGAGAAATCAATGGTCTCTGTGGAATTTTTCTGGCTTGTTCATCTAATCTTCTGCAACTGCTGAATTTGGTGTGCATGGGTATATAGAAATTTGGTGTTCTGTACCATTTTCCCATCACTACTTTTGAAGTAAGTGGAACTGCCAGTCCAGCCAGCTTCAAGACACAGAATGAAGAGGGTGTGACATTTTGTTCTTCTCATCAGGCAGCCTAGGGCTGGCTGTTTTCTCTGAGTGTACCATGATGCTACAAAATATGTTTCTCTTGATACTTGCCTCTACCATGCCAAACAAGAAGCTGCCCCTGAAATATGGAGCAACTGCATGGAATCCTCCAGATTAGGACAAGGAAATTCTGTGGACAGAACAGCTGAAGATACTCTTTCTTTGCCTTCTGGCCAGTTATAATTAAGCCTTTTTTATATTTTTTTTAGAATGCAGTTTTTCTCAGATTATGTTAAGACATGAAATTCCATTGCTGGGCCAGATAGTTTAAATGTTTAGGAACATAAGGGTCATTGTTCATTGGTTATGCCTAGAAATTCCAGACATTAGAAATCCATTCCTCAAATTTGTGAGTGAAGGCTTGTGGATAGAATTCCTTCTCAGAGATTTACCTGTCTCTGAGAAGAATATACTAGGATAGTGTGCATGTTTGTGCACAAGCACAGATTTTGTGTTACATTTTTAATGAGATTTGAGGACCAATATTTTCCAAATCAGTCTCTGTAACCTTGTTTGACTCATTGTCACAAAACCTGTAGGAAAATAAAAATTCTGTGGATTATTGGAGATAATGATAGTTCTTGTTATTATTAGGCTATTGTGCTTTTTTCAAACAGAGATTTAAATCTTGCTATCTGTTAAGGGAAAATGGACTGTATGTATGTGCAACCTTTTGAGCCAGTTGAGAGAAAATGTCTTTCTTTATCCTCCTTCCACTTTTCCTCTTTTCCCTCAGATTAATTCACCTGTTGCAAACTGAGTTCAAAGTGCAAAATCAGTTTCCACTCAACTAACTCTGCACAGGGGAAAGGAGAGGAGAAAACAGAATCTTGCCCTTCCAAGTAGTCTCTGGTAAAAGCAAACTGATACAACCTCTTCTAGCTTGCATGTTCCTCCTCATTAACAATTTTTGCCATCTTGATCACATTCTGATTTTGTTCGACCATGTGTCCCAGTTTTCATCTATGAAATGTAGGAGGGTATGAGATGGTTAGTGTTCCAATGTGGTAATCAGAGGCTTATTTTGAAGTTTATGCAGACGAGTTCTTCCTCTTTTCAATGTTATGCTAAAAGAAATATCCTGCATAAAGCAGACCTATTCTTGAAATTGTATGATTCGGCCAGCACTGGGAATATGGGAAATAATAATTATCAGGGGGAAGAAAATTACACTTGAAATGAATCTTAGTGGTGAAACTACAATAATTGCTTATCACATCAATACATCTACAATCTGGTGCTATTCCAAGCCATTCTAAATTATTATATTTACTGCGTTTTTGACAACTATCCATGCTTGCTTTCTGGCAAGATTGCATCTTAGACTGTTTAAAATTCTTGGAGGCAAATACTGCAATTGAGTAACCCAATTTAGATGGCACATTTTTGTGGGATGCAGTACATTGCTTCATAAATATTAATGTGGTAAACATAAATTATCACTTTAGACCATGACAGAATAAGCAAAGAATGTTTCAAAGAACCTCGGCCATGGGATGTCTAAAATTTTTGTATACAGATCTGCTGGTGATTGTGTGTGTTTTGGTGTGTATGTGTGTGAAAGGAATACTAAAATGGAATAGCAGGCATTGATTAAATATGTCACAACTTGGTACTCTCTTAATGCCTGACGTTTCCAGGGCATTTTTAAAATGACCACTTTGCTGAACCCAATAATGTGTATGTTTTCTGGGCCAAAATATGAGGATACCCATGTTGGTTTATGCATATATCTGCTGTATTATATGTATAATGGCTAAAGGTTGTATTTGCCTTGGTCTTCTCTTGATTTTGCCATTTGGCCTTCTGTCATTAATGTTGAGCAAGTGATTAATCCAGTCTTAAAATTGCCCACAGATGGCAAAACCAGGGGCACAAATACAGCCTTTAGTCACTTTACATGCAGCAGATAAATGTTAAAGGACAGCACCAAACAGTTGCTAAAACAGAATCATTCAAAGAGGCCTTGAAAGACACACAATCGGCAAGGTTTCCTACATCTTATTATTATATTTTACCTCAGTTTCAAAAAGGGATGTAGCTATTTCAAATGGTCCAAACACACAAAAGGAATGTATAATTTACATTTATTAAGTCATTATTATATTATAGTTTCAGAGCCAGTGTGGTGTAGTACTTTGAGTATTGGTCTGTGACTTTGGAGACCAGGGTTTGAATCCCCACTCAGCCATGGAAACCCTTTGGGTGACCTTGGGCAAGTCACACTCTTGGAAGGTCATGGCTAACCCTCTCTGAACAAATCTGGCCAAGAAAACTGTGTGATAGATTCCCCTTAGGATCACGTAAGTCAGAAGCAACTTGAAAGAACACAACAAATCATGGTTTCACAATGAGGAAGAGTTGTTCATTAGAAAATTTCATGAAACCTCACATGGTATGTGCCCAAGAAGATATAGATAAAACCTAAAGTGGCAGTACCACACATTTAGGAATTTGTGTAATTGGTTTTTGATATCACTTCAATACTGAACCAGGGAAGAACTTTCAACCAGCCAAATGTTGATGAACCCATGTTCCCATCATATTTCATCCTTTGAGGGACTGTAGTTCAACAGTTCTAAAGGGCCACAGGCTCCTAACACTTACTAAATGCTACTGTCTGCCTTAGGAAGAACTCCAAATGTGATTGGACCTATATCTCACTGAAAATGAAGCTTCTTGAGAGCATTCTGATGTCTTAACTAATTAGCAAACAGGATTGCCCATAAAATCCTGGTGAGGTGAACTACAAGTAAAAGCAAGTATATTCCTTTTAAGATTTTAGGCATGCCATTTTTGCTACTGAGGTATTCTCCTCTGTAATAGCTTCAAAGCAAACAGAACTTGATGTTCTGTCTTGTTGAGCATGTGTATAATAAAAAATGATTATTACTTTGTCTTTACAGTGCCTTTATATCAAAGGATCTGTATGTTTAATGATTTCTGTCATAAGTTGGCAGCTTTTGCTTTGTGTTCAAGATAACTAAAATAGCATTCTTTGACCAAGGAGAATATGAAGGTAAGGTAGAATATGAAGACAAAGATATAGGCCATTTCCGCACTAGACTGTTATAGCACTACTATTTCACTTCCAACCTCCTATGCAATCCTCAGGTTTGCAGTTTAGGGAGGGGCCTCAGGTGCCTCAGGCCTCTCCCTAAACTGCAAACCCCAGGATTCCATAGGAGGTTGAAAGTGGAATAATAGCGCTATAAGAGTCTAGTGCAGAAATGGCCCTACTGAAAGCAGTATGCCTTCTGACCCATCTAGGCAAAAGGAGACCATCAGCCATGTAGATAATCAATATAGACTCCAGAAACTTTTTTTTTCTTTTTCTGCCTGCTTGCCTGAATTTCTAAAATGGCGTTCACTAACAATGTCAAGAAGCTTGGAAGTAAAGATTAGTTACTTAATGGGTAACAAGGATGCAATACAGTTACATTACAAAAGTAATGCAGTGAGTAGGTATAAAGTGCAGTGGTTTCTGCCTACTTTAAATACAGAATATAGAGACATTCAAGATTATTTTTTTTCACATTCTATACCATTCTATGATTAATACTAAAGGTTTAACCCTCCCCAAAAAATGCATTGTAAATTAATGAAAAACTAACCAACCACACAACAAATGCAACAAGTTACTTCTAAAATATCACAACAAGGAATGATAATGAAATACTTTTTACACAATAAAAACAAGCAACAGGAACGAATTACTTTTTAAAGGTTTTTTTTATATTCAGATATATAACACCTGACAGACTAATACAGAGCTGTTTGACTGCATTGAGACTGGTGGATCATGAGCAGAGCAAACCAATGCACAGTTTACAGAAGCTAGAAGTAAAGAGGAAGCCAGACCTCCTCAGTAAAAAGTGACTATATATTTTACTCTACACTGCAGCCTCTTGAGGGGAATATGGTAAGAGTCAAAACACACTTTTCCCTTTAGAATAATAACCTGGATTCTAACCAGCTTTCTAGGGAAGAGAAAACAGTGCAGAGCATACTTAGAAACATAGTTAGGTCCCTAAGGAGAGAAATGTAGTAAAGAAGAATTCACTTTGACTAAAACCTGCAAAAATAATTACTCTAGAGTTCATGTAGGTTCATTGTCCAGGCATATCCAATAATAAGGAAATGGGGCTCAACAGAATGACTGCAAAAATATATTTTGCTAAAGTGCTTATAGACTCCAGAGCACTCAGTGGCTGTGTATACTTACATAGCTAGACAACTTAGCTACTGCTCTTGGTTATGAAGTTACAGTTGCAACTATATAAGTTGAAAGTGGCTGATTCTGATGTTTTCACTGTTGGATAGATAAGAATGTGAAAAGAGATTGCAGAATTCATTATTTTCTTTTGCAATAGAAGAATCCACAGCAGATTCTTCATGAAAAATATTTTGTAGAAATCCTGTATATTTGGCAACTTGAATTTTTTCCACATTGAAATTCTGTAAAAATTGATGTGTGCAATCTCACACTCCTTCAGTAGGAGACAAAGCAGAAAAACAAGCCATCTCTCTGAATAGAAAATGCCTCCCTGTCTGCCCATTATTTTTCTAGGAAGGTATGGTACCCAAACAAAAGCCCGTGACAAGTCTAATAGAAAATGTTCTAAAAATTGTGAGAGCCAGCCCATTATCAGGCTTCTTCTGTGATGATATTGTCAGTGATGAACTTATATTTCACCTATGGGAATGTAAGATGCACAAATGTCTAGGAAGTTGTTTTAGTGGCTCTGACAATCTGAACTATAGGACACCTAGATACCTTGAAAACATAAACACTGCTCTCCAGCATGAGAGGAAATGCATCCTATTGAATCTCTGGCAGAAAGACAGCTAAAGACAGAGTATCTAAAATGTATCTATTTTCCAGACTGTAGACACTACAGCAGGTGTGGGCAATAGTGGAAGACCAGGGAGCTGCATTAGGCCCCCAGGAGAACTTGGAGAGCTGCACAATGCACCACAATGACAACAACAAATCAATTTTTTGCCCCCAAAAGCCCTCAATGGGATGTGGAGGCATATTTTGGGGCCTTTCTGGGCTCCTGAAGGGCATTCTGGGACATTTTGAGGCATTTAAAAAAAATTCACAACATTTCAGTTTGACCCCTGTGGACCCACGGTGCTCCAACTATGTGGAAATGCCTTCTACACCTGCCCAGAGATACTTCTTGGGCATTTGGAACAACAACAAAAATCTTTGATCCTGAAGGGGCACAAAAATATCCATGAGGGGGTCTCATGCAGTCTATGGGCTGCACTTTGCCAGCCCTCATCTACAGGGTATGTGATACAGTACAGTGTAGATAACAAGCCCATCATAATAAATATGATAAAAAACTAAATATTGTGTATATAGCCCCCCCCCCATATCAGTGCATTTAATTGCTCTTAAATTGCTTCTTTTTTTACAACAGTATCTAAAGTCAACCATACTATATGTTTGGGATAGCAAGCATATTGATCTATAGATTAGCAGTGTTTTACATGTTAAATGTACACCCAGCTCCACTGACAAGTTAAGCAGTGAAAGTACAACCTCAAATGAATAGTTTATCTCATGTAAATAGCAATTCATGTGTTCCAAGGCAGCCACAGTCTTAGATGCCATGGTGGAATGTACTTAGTTATGTATTTTGAAAACATTTCTATACTTGTCCTTCATTATACTCATCATCGGGCATTCAAAATACAGTTGCGTGGGTATGGGCGATGAGGCTACAAAATGAAACACACACCAACATTGGGAAACAAAGGCACAACTTTATTGGCTACAGCATACCATGGGTTGGCCAAACCTTGCATCAATCAGCCTACTGCTGACTGATGTATCTAGGCTTCCGAACCGGTGCCAGAATCACAATTGGCCACCAGGGGATCCCACCGCAGAACCCACTGTCACCAGGAGGTGCAAGCAAGGCATGTGCCCCCGAGCCCGACATGCTTGCCGCCGCCTTGCACCCCCTTCCAAACCGCAAGGGACCAATGAACCTTGCCCAAAGGCCATTGGACCCGACCACCCTGGATCCAAGACCCATGTGACCGCCAAGGAGGCGGGCCCTCCCGGGGGTCTGCCTATCGCCAACCCCACAGCTGCAGCCAATAAAGAGTTGTGTCAGGCCAGGAATGCCCCCCCCCCACTGGGCCACGCAGGCCATGGATGAAGGCCAGCGTGGGAAGCTCAGAGTTTTAACTCAAGCCTGATGCAACCCGCAAAGGCCCTGGATCTCCCCTTCCCCACCCTCATTATGTCCCTGTCTGACAGACCCCATTCCGAAGCCACGGTAGCAGCCTTGATCTGAAAAGAGTGACTCCCAAATGGCACAGGAGGTAGCCCGAGGGGGGCCAGGGCCACCCGTAGGATGGCCACAAACTGGAACCTTGACAACGTGGTGCGATCCTGGTGGATGAACAGGGGGCCCGGTCCCTTGGGCCTCAAACGTAGGTACCTAGTCAATGCCTTAACCAGGCAAGGGCTGTTACTGCACCATGCATGGAGCCACATTGTGGTCCCCCGCTCCTGCTAGTCATACTTTGAGTGCCTTACCTGCAATTGAGGGAAGACCCATGGAAGGCAGCATCTCCAACCAAGAATGCCCTGTTGGACGCGTCCCTCTTGGAGCTGCACACGAGCTCACCCACCCTGAACGTGCCAAAGAATGCAATGGTGAAAGCAGCCCTGAACAGTGCCACTTCAAAGCAGGAATGGCAAACTCCAGGCAGGGACCGGCACAAGTCTCCAAGCAGGTTGTATGAAATAGGCTGCCTCGTGTCCATCGAACTGGGACGCGAGCGCCCCCAGCCCACCTGCATCTTTCTGACCCAGAAAGATGCACAGGGATCGCCCCACCCCACGGCCTTGCAGAAGAAGGAGATGCCAGCCAGATGAGCTGCAAGAGAATGAGGAGAAAGTCCGAGGTCCCATAAGTGAGCCATGAAATGCAATACATGCCGCTCAGGGATCTTGTCCACAAGATGATACCCCTGGAGCCGACGAAAGTCCTGGAACCTGCTGAATGCCTTGTGGTAAGCCCGGAAGGTGCTAGGCGCAATGGACTAGAACAACTCTTCCATTACTTGTCGTTCTCAAGGTCCTAGAGCTCCTCCGGGAATGCTGCTGGTACAGGATCTGTCTCTGGGGCCAAAGATCGAAATCTCTCTTCCTGGAAGCGAGACAAAGAGTCTGCAATCGCATTGTCCAGCCCTGGAACAAATCTAGCTGAGAAGGATATGTTAGTGGACAAGCAGAAAAGAACAAACCTCCTAACCCGTCTCATAACTCTGTTGGACTTGGACGACTGGCAATTGATAACAGCCACCACCGTCTGATTGTCACACCAAAAGCAGACCTTCTTATTGCTGAGCTACTCAGACCAAATGGACACCACCACCAGGATTGGAAAAAATTCCAAAAAAGTAAGGTCCCTAACCACATCTCCTGCCAGCCATGCCTGCGGCCAATGCCTAGCGCATCAGCACCCTTGAAAGAAAACTCCAAAACCAACTGACCCAGCTGCATTTGACTGAATCTGGAGTTCCTGACCGGGCTCGAATCTGTCCTGCCAAACTGACACCCCATTGAAACTGTCAAGGAAGGAAAGCCAAACCCCAAGGTCCTCCTTAACACCCCTGGTGATGCAGATGCGATGACGAGGGGCCTTCACACCCAACGTAATTCTCGCTAGCCTGGCACAGAAAGCTCTCCCGGGGGCAACTTTACCCTGCAGGCAAAGTTGAGGTGCCCCAGCAAGGTCTGCACCTCCTTCAAGGAGGCCTTACTCCGCTCCATGAAGGAAGCAATAAGCTCCTTGATGCCCACCAGCTTCTCAGCTGGCAGGCGAGACATTTCCTGGACTGAGTCAAGCTGGATGCCCAAATAGGAAAGCAATGTGGAAGGGCCTTCTGTCTTTTCCTGTGCCAACGGAACCCCAAGCTCATATGCCAATTCTTGGAAAACCTCCAACAATTTGGCACAATCCGCCAACCTGCTCTTCCCCACAAACAGAAAATTGCCAAGATAATGGGTGACCAAGGAGGATCCCGCCCAGTGCTTGACCGCCCATTCCAGGAAGGTGCTAAAGGTTTTGAAAGCTGCACAACTGACAGCACACCCATAGGCATGGCCCTATCATAGTACCAAAACCCACCAAATTTGAATCCCAGGAGATAGTAATCATTCAGATGAACCAGAAGTAGCTTGAAGGCGGACTGGATATCACACTTGGCCATGGGCACCCCCTGTCCACACGACCTCACCAGGCCGACGGCCTGACCGAAAGAGGAATAACAAACTGAACAAAGGTCGCAGGGAGTGGCATCATTAACAGATGAACCCTTTGGGAAAGACAGGTTATGAATGAGTCTGAACTCGCCAGCGGCCTTTTTGGGGCTCATGCCAAGGGGAGACACCCTGAGATTAGGCATAAGTGGGAAGAAAAAGGGGCCACCACCCTGCCCACCTGCACTTCCTTAGCAATTTTGTTGGCAACCACCTGTGGAAGATCACGGGCCGATTTCAAGTTGCCAGCCTTGAAGACCAACCAAGGCCCCACGGCCAGGATGTGGAAGCTCACCGTGAATCCACACTCAATGAAATGCGCCACCCTCTGGTCCAGATAAAGTGCCAGGAGGGGGTGGACTGCAGGCAGGCAGACTGAGGAATGGGGGGGGGTGAAACTAATGCCTGGTGGTTCCTGCACTGCCAGTGGGGGGAGCAGACAGGGGACGATCCTTCCTACTGGGTTGGTTACCACCAACATGGCCTGAGCAGGAGAACTGGGTTCTCCCGTGATGAGGGCAGGACACCCTGGAGTGGGAGCCCAGGCAGCCTTCGCAGCTGTGTTCAAACTTGCACTGAGCCCATTGACACTTGCCCTGGTTGAACTCTCAGCACACTAGCGACCTTGAATCCTTTTTCCCCTGCCCACCAAAAACCTTATTACCTTCCGCTCTGCCCCTGATGTGAGAGCCAACGATCACAAGCCAGAGTTTGTCACTGATCAGGTCCCAACGAGCAGACTCACTCTGTGAGGCCTGCTTGCAGAAGGCGCAGACATATTCAATGGCTACCGACTCGCCCACCGGGGACCTAGCCTTGAGGACATTATCCAAATGGTTGGAAAGGTGCCAACCTCTGTCAGGGTATGCCACCAAGACTACCCCCATGAAAACATTATACCCCACCAGCCAGTTGCTGAACAAGCATTCAGCCAACTCGTTTTTTTCCTCCTTTCTATGCTTTTTTCTGTATTTTCTGGATATCCACCCCTCCTCTCTCTCTCAGACTTGAGGAGAGAAAAAAACATCCACATAATAGCCATCCAGAATATGCTCCCTGGTCTTTCTGTCTAAATGGATCCCTGGGGGATCCTCATGATCCCCGAAGGTAGCAAACAGGCCCCTCCTTGGTCCCAGATGTGCCGTCCCACATGGCTCTGGGCCCGATGCCCTCCTGATTCTCACCCAAGTGCCTGCGGATGGCTCACGCAGGGAGCCCAGGCACATGCGCTGTGGCCTTCTAGTACTCTGGAGCCCAAAGCCCGTTGGCTGAGGACTCACCCAATGCCCTACCATTGTCTGAGTCCCCTCTGCTCCTCCTTCTGGGCCGCCTGTTCTTACTCCTCCTCCTCCTGCCACGCCTCTCCCAGCTAGAGGATGCAGAGCTGGAATCTGATGAGGACAAGGTGCTGGAGGGTGACAAAGATGGTGATCACTGTTGATGGCCCTGTTGAACCTGTGGTTGCACAGGAGGTGCGGCAGCCTCACCCTGGACTTCAGGGGGCTGGGAGGCAGGGACAGGCTGTGTCTCCAACCATTGCACTTTCTCAGCCAATAACTCTATTGTCTGAGTGAGACCCGCCAAGACTGTTACACTGCACGGGGCAGAGTCCCTTGCAGAGTCCGAGGAGTGCCCAGCCGACCCCGCAGAGTGTGCCCATCTGAAGGCCAGGGCCAGGCTGGCCCAGGATTTCTTCTGCCACCCTCTCCTGGCTCCAAGTGCAAGACACAGGCTCCTGCACAGGAGGCGCATGCATGGGAGGCATGCTCCCTCGAGCTGCAGCAAAAGCAGAGACCAGACCCAAGGGGAGGATGGCTGTGGAGGAGAAGAGGTGTGGTGGTGGCCAGGAATGCAGGGGCCAAAGAACCACACTGCCAGGGGAGGGGGGCAGCTGGAATTATGGGGGGGCGAAGGCCGACTCAAAGCGCAGCAGCTCGTGCTGCACCATGGCCTGGGCCCTCAGGCCACCCCAGGTGACGACCCAGATGGAACAGCCCAGAGCCATCAAGACCCCGGCCAAGCCGAGTGCCATTCCTTATCATTCCCAGAATTGCTGAATGGCCACAACTCCCACTGCCCAGGCAGCCCGAGCCCTCCAGGCCCAAGGAGGCCCACCCACCAACCAACTCTCCGCTGCCTGGCCTAGCCGCCCACTGCCTTCCTCACTCGCTGCAGTTCATCCGCTGCCGCTGCCACCGCTGCTCAAGAGTGCTGCTGCTCTGCTGCTTGCAAGCCCCACCAGCTGGCCGCCGTTCCGCACTGCTGTTCGACCGCCACCGCCGCCACCACCGCCACCGTCCTGGACTGCCGCCATTCACTGCTGACCCATGCCACCTCTCGCCCGCTGAAAATGCCACTAACCCATTGCTTGGTAGCGAACACCGCTCCACCAAGTCCCCCGCTGGCAGGACGAACCTCCTGAACCGCCACCGCTTGACTGCCACCGCTGCCACTGCCACCACCACGGGACAAACAAAGCTCAAGAAACGGCTGGGAACCAAGCAGCCTGAATGCAGACTGCTTGCTTCCCATGTGGTCAGAGGAGAGGTGATCTTCTATGGCCACCCATCCAGTCAAGGCAGCCAATTGGAGTGTGGGAGGTGCACTCAGATTGGCTGCCACCTCCCAGGCATCTGGGGCAACCCCCAAGGTCCGTCCTCCCTGGAAATGACCCGCCCTACCAGCCAGGAGGCCAGCAGGGCAGCCATCTTTGCCTCCCGCTCCACCCCGCAACTGGCACTGCAAGGTAAGTCTTGCAGCACGCTCAGAACAACACTGCAATAATAATTGTTATTGAGTGTAGGGGGAGTACTAACCGGAGTGGTAGAAAGCCACCCAGCAACAGGTTGCCAGGCAACCAGAATGGCCACTTCAGAGAGAAACTCAGCCCCTTTGGTCTGAAGGAGGGGTTGGAGGCCTGAGTGAAAATGTATTTATAGCAGGCACAGTGATTTGCTTGAGGATTCAGTCTTTCAGGAGCTAGGGCTAAGAGTCCTTCAGCTAGAGAATTTTTCAGTCAACCAAGAGAGGTTGAATGAAAAGAAGGATGTTTCCTCAGAGAAAGCCTAGAGAGTGCAGCAGAATTAAATCTTACCCAGAATTAAAAATCTTACCCAGAATTAAAAATTACCCAGTTTTAAATCTGGTCAGAGAGTAACATAGATTTGGGAACAAAACTCTTGGCAAAAAGGGAAGCCAGAGGGCTGCGTGTGTGAGAGACCTGTGCCTTTATGCTGTTGTAAAGATACAAGAAACTGTTTAAATGCATTCTGAAGATCTGTGTGAGCTTGGACATACCTACAAAACCAATACTTTATTCTGTTTGTTGTTTTAATAAAGACTATAATGTATTTTTATTAAATTTTGATTCAGCTGAATGATTCTTAGTAGTTATAATCAAATAGAAACACGCTACCATAAACTCCAATGGGGTTCTAAATAACAACAGAAAGGCTTTACCGTTTATATACGAAGGTGGTGTTTTAAGGAAGGCCAGAGCTGTTTAAAGTGGCAAGGTGCTTTAGCAGACTGGGGGAGGGGAAGCTGCCATTCCAGTCTATGGGGAAGAAAAAGTAGGCTTTGCCTCCACAGTTATATGCAATATCTCAAAGTTCATGATATTGAAAGACATTTCAGCATTTTTCCAATATAAAAGATTAAAATAGCTGGGATAAAAAGATTATCTGAACCAAGACCCTAAAAGATAGTACATTGGGAAAGAAATATTTTTTATACAAAAATACAAAAAACATTTTGTAATTGAGTTCTCCTTTGTTACCTCAATTTTTCATTTTTTTTTTATAATTTTCTATACCACTTCCAACATGTAAGGTTGCAAATAATCAGCACACGACAGATTAAAAAAATATAAACATTAAATCATTAGGAGTTAAAACATTTAAAACCAGACACTCAGAACATAGTTTTCAAACTGAGCAGCAAATACAGCTGGCAAAGCTATGAGTGAAGAGATAAGTCTTCAACAGACACCTGAAGTATGTCACATATGGCACTTCCTAAACATGGAGGGAGGCATTTTGAAAGATGTGGGAAATAGTATTTATATTTTTGTTATCTTTATTTTTATAACTTTATCACAGAAATCAGTATCTGAGAAAGACCTCCGTAGATGTTCCAGTTTTTTGGGCAAGCCTGTATGGGGAGAAGCTGGCTTTTCAGGCAGCCAAGTGCCAAACTGTGAGGGACTTTTAAAGGTTAAAACAATCACTGTGACCTCAGAAGCAAACCAGTAACCAGTGTAGAACTCTCAAAGCTGGAAAAATATCTTCCTGGTAAGCCAAATCTGTCAAAATCCTGACTGCTCTGTTGTGAACTAGTTGCAGCTTACAAATCTTCTTCAAAAAGCAGCTCTACATGTACATTCAAGAACTGTAAAGGGCTTCCTACTAGAAAGTGCACCTTCTTACCATTTACTGTAATTTTTTTGTGATGAGGTGTGGGTGTGTTCTTGTTCTGAGGATAGGAAAGACTCAGGAAAGAGATTTGATAAAATTAAGTAATTATATTCACAAATCATGACATGCCAGTGGCTGCAAACTGCTTTATTATGATGTGAAAAGCATGGCTTGTTAGCCAGCCACAAAATTCAGTCTGAATCCATAGTCTGTTGTTGATATACAAACTCTGTCTTGTTTAAATCTTGGCTTATTGATATATCCAAACCTGCAATGTGACTTGTTCCTGACTCACTCCCTGCGGCCCAGCCTGAAACAGGAGCTGTCGAAAAGGAAGAACAGAAATAAATTGTAAGGAAATCAAAGACAGAGAAGATATGTCATGGTTTGTTTGGCCTCTGCAATGCAATTCATAACTACAGATAAAAGAGATAGAAAACAGAATAATACCAAAAAAAAATATCAATTATATCTGAACATTCCTTCACAACAACACAGCAGTCTCATCAACTTCCTCCTGCTAAGGAATGGTTATATCTTAAATTGTACAAAAACAATATCTAAACTATGTACTAGAAATAAGAAACTGCAGAATCTACATAATTCATCACTTATGTTACTTATAACGGAATACTTATCTAATTATGCTGCTAGAATCAAAGTTAAAACTTAGCCATCGTTAAATTTCCCCAGGTATTCTTAAGATATGAAATAAATATGTATTAATTCTGTTATGATGCAAACTTTTCAGGACAGATGCTGATGAATTTACGATAAAGATCAAGACTTCTTTCACAGTGAAAAAATATCATGTATCAAACAGCATGTAAACTGTAAAATAATAATAGCAAATGGGCAAAAGAGTTCCTTGAGTCCAGACTTTAAAGTGATATGTGGTATACTATTCACTTGACCAGAGATAACAATTTTATGAATTCCTTTTCAAATCTCAAAGTTTGTCCCAAATAAAATATGCACCAAAACTGGTGCATAAGTATTTCTACAGACTGGGTGGGGCATGTCATTTTGAAGGGATACTAAAACACAGCCAATATAGTTTTAAAGAAGAAGTTCACTGATTCTAACACTCTAGATGTCATGTCAAAAAGTTTATTGCTTGAATCAGCAAGATCAGGAATTAGTGCAAATAAGAGCCCATTCTATATATGCTATACAAATTAGATCAATGAAATTCTCTCAATGCAATTACTATCAGTGGATTTTGTTTCTCAATAATTATACTCATGGATGTAAGTTTAGGCTGTAATCTTATGCATGCCTCATAGGGGAAAATCTTTATCTCACTGGGACTTTATTCAAAATAAATACACTTAGGAGAATAGTGCATATATTTACTCTCCAAAAAAAGACTTAATGTCTGTACACACTCCAAAACACTTCCATAATTGATATATTGACTGATTCTGATATAATAGTTCCCAAATGTGAGGCTATTGGAAATGTTTAGAGGTGACAGTGACTTTTCACAGGGTCTGTAATGTTTGAAAGCCACGCACTATATGGATATCCCAGATTGTGTAGAATATCCATGATAGCAGCTGCCACTAATGAAAAATAGGAGCTAGAAGATTCTTTGTCTCACTGGGTATAGTAAACGGCTTTAAAATGTTATGCCCTCCGCATGGAGCAGTTAGGATGTAGAAACATTTGTAGCAGTTCTCTGCATGAGCACCATAGCATGAAAATTGGTCTTAAGATTCAATTGGCTATACAGAGGTCTTCATTCATCTGTCTCTCAGGAGGAACCGGAGGGATATGCTCTGTACTGCTTCTTACATGCTAACGGCAAAGACAAAATTGATTGCATCCAAACACTATAAATAGGGGTGAGCAGATGTCTTCTGTTTCAATTTGTTATTGTTCTGTAGGCTGGATTTGCCCTGCATTCTTCTCTGTTCACCATTTCCTATGACTCAGAAAATTTCTAAAATTAATTTTGGAATTGCATGTGCACTCTTTAAGGTTTCATCTCTCTCTTTTTCTTTATATGTTACTTGATTAAATCAGCAAACAAAAATAATTCTTACTATGTAAACGGGCAGTGAACTAAACTGTACCTGTGGAGCAATTTGAACAAAGACCAGAGACCAAAAACAGAAGAATGGCGGATTACTAAAGGACTGGCATTGTTCTGTGGACAGCATCAGTACTTGGAACCCCAAAATCGATGGAGATATTCAGGGGAACACTGGGAATCTTATTAAACCACACCCACGTGTGCTTTCTGGATATTCTTTCAACTGCTAGCATTGCCCACAAAATTATATAGTACTTGACTATTTTGGCCTACAAAGAATAGAGGTCTTGTGTTTTTAATGAAACCTGAAATTCCTAACATTCTGAGTCCTGCACTGTAAGCATTCTTGGGTATAAATGAAGATAATGGCCAGAATTCTATACATACTACTTAGGGCCTTTCCACACTACACTGTTATAGTGCCAGTATTCCACTTTCAACATCCTGTGGAATTCTGGGGTTTGTCATTAACTGAGGCCAAAGAGCTCTCTGGCTGAGACTTATAAATGCCCCTCCCTAAACTGAAAACCCCAGCATTCAATAGGATCTTGAAAGTGAAATAATAGCACTACAACAGTGCAGTGAGGAAAGGCCCTTTGTTATGTAACTATCTTAGTTGTGTAGCTAAATAATTTCTCTAAACCCAATTTCTCCAATCTGGATTTACCAGGCAGCAGCCTCTATGAGTGATAGGAATCTGTTCTACTGTCAATCATAACGCAGCAGACTGACATTTCTACCACCTTCCTCTGAGCAATCTCCAGTGTGAGGAGGAACCGTGACAGGGATCCTGCTCCTGAGTGTCACATGGGAGATTACTTCTGAGTGTGAGGTGGAAACATCAGTCTGCTGCATCGTGATCAAAAGGAGAACCAGACCCCCATTGTTTGCAGTGGCTGATGCCTGATATGTCAGGATTGGGGGACTTTTATGATCCCTACATTACTGAATACATAGGGATCAAGAACCGAAATCAGTTATGAATCCATTAATTCCAGATTACACATTCTTAACCTGCAACTGTGAACTCCAGTCAATGCTTTTGATCATTTATTCTGATAACCTGCATTTTGTGAGAAAATATAAAAGTCCAGTTATGCTAAAAGTTCAGTTCTGATAACAAAACTGAGGATGGAAAAATTATCCCTGTATTCCATACAGTGCTTGCCAGTTTTTTCGCTACCCAAATGCCTCCACCCCTAAATCATCCCTCTGATTGGGCCTTCTTTCTGAATTAAGAACTAAGCTATAGACAAAACTATTTCACTATTTTCCTTCGAGGATGAATTTAAAATTGCCTATGGGGTTTGAGCAGGGGAGAATGTGGGAGGAAGCATCATTTATCTCCTTTGACTTAACCAATTCTTGTGAGATTAGTAGGGAACCCTCATGTCCTTTTCAATATCTATGTAGCTCTCAGAGCTTCCATTATGCTTCCAGAGGCACAGCATCACTCACTGGGGGCCTCCTGCATGCCTTGCATGTTCCCTGCCCTGAAAAACAAAATGGCAGCAGTTCCGTAGGGGGAGGCATTTGTGCATCTTTCCCCTGGACTCCTAGGTGAGCCTATGCGTTGGTCTTTTTCTTCTGGAGGTAGGGCAAATTTGATCATGGTTCCGCTTAAATGCAAAATCTTCATTTGTTTCTCCAATTCCACTTGATCAAACTATGGTGTAAGTAGAATATGGACCGTGCCAATAAGTTACCTTAAACTTGAATACTTTGCTTTATCTTGTTTTCCTTTTCAGAGTATGTGAATATTTGGAAAACTGTTTTCCTGAAACTAGAACAAACTTTCTTAAAATCAGGATGCTCTAAAGCAGTGCTACTCAGCGTGGTGGTCCATGGACTGGTCCTGGTCTGTGAGCTTTTGGCTGCCTATCCTTGGAGAATTCCAGGAAAGAGTTATAATCAATGGGTTCAAACATGGTGCCAGTCCCTGGCACATGAAGGAGAAAAACCCTGCAGGTCTCCTCTGTCAGAAAGTGTACGAAGCTCTGCTCTAAAGAATGGAAATTTCAGGCTAACCTCTTATTTTATTTTTCATTGGCTTTTAAAAGCTTTAGTTAGAACATTTTTCTTGAGCACAAAGAATTACTGTGAGAACATAAACAACCATTTAATTTTTTGTGGATATACATTTTAATCCCCCCAAAACAAAAAGGCAGCAAAGTATTTAAATTACCAAGTGGTTTAAACCTGACATAGCATAGCTGCTTTTATCTTCTGTGTAAGAAAAAAGTTCCAGTATGCCATTAACGTAAGCCAGCACATTCTTGTGACAGCTTAGTGAGCAATGCTGGCAAAAGAGAGAGACCTAACCATGTCTCCACTAGTGTCTCTTCTTTTGTTCTTGTCTTTTCCTCCAAGAATAAAATCAGCAGAACTTAATCCATACAACAGGCACACCCTGAAATATATTTAAATTGAAGATATATTCAAATCCATAAATTATGATACCATCTGTGTCGCTTCTTCATATCTTCATCTTTTACTTTCTTAGGTTGAGAGCAGAACTGGCATTAAAACTTCCAGAATCTTCCAGACAACAGAACCACTGACCCCACTGACTGGTGGATTCTACATGCTATAGTCCAAAGAGTAACTTTCGCAAGCTTTGGTCAAAAGTGGTAAAAGTGATAAAGTGGGCTCCAAATGGCCAGAATCTTATTGATAAACTTTGACAAGCAAAGGACCCTTCACACTACATGATTATAGTGTTACAATTCCACTTTCACTTACATGGCTACATCCTGTGGAATCCTGGCTTTTGTAGTTTGGTGAGGCACTAGTGCAATCTGGCTGAGAATTATGAACGCCCCTCATTAAACCGCAGATACCAGGATTCCACAGGATGCCAACATGGCAAAGTGGAGCGATGGCTCTGTAATAGTGTAATCTGAAAGAGCCCTATGTCAGTTTAGGTGGTGGTAGTGGTGGCAAGAGCAAAATGGCATTGGAGAGATGTTCTATTTGAAGCCTGCAGCTTTTGGCTGCTTTCTGTTCCACTGTTGCACACTCCTAGGAAAAAGTGTTACTGTGGTATAAAGCATTAATAGGATTCTAGCTAAAATATGTTTTTAAAACATCAACTCTATTCTACTTTCTTTTAAAAAATGATATTTCATTTTCTGTCAGTCTTGTTACTCAGAGCCAGCATGGTGTGGCAGTTTGGGTGTTGGAACAGGACTCTGGGAGACCAGGGTTGAAATCCCCACTCAGCCCTAGTAACCCTCTCCCAGCCTAAGAGGAAAGCAGTGGCAGAGAATACCCTATGAAAGAGTCACCACAGTTTGGAGTCAACTTGAAGACACATAGAATCATAGAATCTTAGAGTTGGAAGGGACCACAAGGACCTTGTAGTCCATCCCCTTGCCATACAAAAATACACAATTAGAGCACTCCAGAAAGATGCCTATCCAGACGCTGTTTAAAGATCCCCAAATAAGAAGAGACAAACCATCATCCAAGGCAGTCTATTCCACTGTCTAGCAGTTCTAGACAGTGGAAAGTGTTTAAGCAGAATCTCTTTTCTTATCATTTGAATCCATTTATTTGTGTTCTAGTCTCTGGAGCAGCAGAGAACAAGTTTGCTCCATTTTCTACATAACATCCCTTCAGAATTGGAAGAATTCAAAAAAGTGAGTTGTCAGACAATGGGGCATCAAAAGGTGGGGATTTCCTTTAGATCCTGCAGGCTTGAAATCTCCTCCTGTTTGTGATGCTAGATGGTGGGGATGTGCTCTGTTGATTATGCCTTGTGTTGAACAGAAGGCACTGTGGGATCCAAAGAGTTCACACTGTCCTTGGTCACTAAGATCCAATATCTTCATTGAGGGGAAGGATGTCATACCATCTATTGATATAATTCTGTTTCATTTGTAATTATTACATAGAAACTGGGATACAAAAGAATTGTCAGTTCAAGCAGGCTTCCATTGCCTCACACTGAGTACAACAAATGCCAGATACAGTCCTTGACTGTGATTAAAGGGCCTTTTTTCAACTTCAGCTTGTGTAATTTCTTTGCTTTTTTATTCATGGTTGTGAGAATGATTTGGAGGGCAGGCTTTCATTGTGCATTCATGGATGTTTATGGGGGTTCAGATACTGACTCTGTTCTGTGGTCCTGTGTTTGCCCATTACTTTGTCTATTTTTCTTCTTCACACATAAAATCTGATTGAATAGCTGCATAGTACCCTTTGGGTGATAGAATTAGGAGTCCTCTACCTGGTCCTTACATGGTCCTTTCGCTAATTTAAATACATATTACTTACCTTTCCATAATAATGGGACTCATCTTCTTCATTGTTGGGGCTTTCTAGCCTCACCACTTAATAACATTCCCGCCTATATGTTTTGTTGACTCTATCCTTCATACCCTCCAACACTTTGCAATGAAAACTGAGATGTGTGGCCAAGCAACATTAGAGTGCTGAGATAGCAAAAGTTATTAATGAAGAAGAACACAGATAATCTAGGAGATGCTCCAGCAATTTGCTTTTGCTTGAGCCGACTGGGAAAGGCAAGACTCCACCCTCTCCTCTCCCTTCTGCTGACCTAACTAAGAACAAACTACTTTTGAGCTCAAACTCAGGTCATTTCTGCACGGGGCAAGCGAATCGCCCCGTGACGCTACTCACTGGACTTTTGGGCTCCCCGGTCCAGTCCACGCTGCTCTGGAGCAGCGCGTGGCCACCGCTCCACGCTCCTCCAGGGATGAAAATGGCGGCTTCCAGTTGGTTGAGGCTCTCAACCAACCACTGAAGCTTGCCAGCCTAAAGCCCACCCCCAGCAGATCACAGGCTCGCACCAATGCGAGCCTGAGAATCTGCATAAGGGAGCAGGCTCGCACTGGCGCGCTCTGTGCTTTTGAAAAACCTCAAGAAACAGGTTTTTCAAAAGCATGCTGGACGACCACTTGGGATTGTTCCAGAGTGGGCTGGGGTGCGGATCTACGTTAAGTAGGTCCGACCCAGTCCACTCCCAGGTGCAGACGTCCTCCCTGGCGGACTCTCTGCACCGTTTTAAAAACCCCATGTGGAAATGGCCTCAGTTTGCAGCAGTTGAGGTAAGCTGAGGTGAAAGTGGAAACGTGGAAGGAGGAGAGAGAAACTAGGACATTTTAAGAGCTGCTGAAAATGTGAGATGGTAGAGGAATCAGGACTGTCCCTGCCAAATCAGAACATCCTGAGGTGTTCTTTGCTAGATTTATTCAGAGGAGATTTGCCAGTCTCTTCCTCTCAGGCTGACTTGCACAAAATCATCAATATGCTTCCAGGCCTGAGCAAAGATTCACACCTTGGTCTCCTGGAATCCTAAACTAACACGTAAACTTCTAAACCATGTGGGCTCTCCTGTATAATTTTACATAAACATAATAATAACATGCTACCTTACCATCAGGGTAGTGTACATGATTCACATCACACCTATATTTAACCTCACAACATTTTCCCATGACGTATCTTAGTGGTTGTTCCAAAATTTTGTTTTATATATTACACTAGCGTATATACTCAGCGTTGCCCGAGATTTTATTTTCTCACAGGTAATACTTGTTAGAAATACCTTAGGAATTACCTTACCTTACCTTAGGAATTAAATGCAGTTGAAATACACAGAATTGAGATCCTGTATCTCTAATTCCACAAACTGTCTTGTCCAATAACTATAACTTTTCTCCATATTCCTCAATGCAATCTGTATTCAGAGTTGTTAACATACAGAGGTTCAGTTTCTGAGGGAATACACTGCCCTCCTCCTTGCTGCTAGGCCTCATCTACATAGCAACTGGCCAGACCCAAGAGCTCTCTGGCTGAGAATTCTAAAGGCCCTTCCCTAAACTGCACACCCCAGGATTCCATAGAATCTACTCAGATAGCAAATCATATGAGGTCTTCTCCGCCTAACATTGACAGACATACAAATTGTGACTTTTATATATTAGATAAACTGAGGATATCATTTCACACACCTGAGAAGTAGAGGTAACCATGAAAGATTTTGTTGTTGTTGTTGTTGTTGTTGTGTCCCTTCAAATCATTTCCAACTTATGGCAACCCATCACAGGATTTTCTGGGGCTGAGTGTGTGCAATATGCCCAAGGTCACCCAGTAGGATTCCATGGCCAGGTGGGAATCAAACCTGGATCTCCAGGGTCGTAGTCGAACATTCAGACCACATTGGCTGTCATCGTGAAAGATTATACTACAATAATTGTGTGAAGAAAACTTTATGTTCCCCATGGCAACCTGGATAGTAACCATAGTACTTAATATAGTATTTCCAGTGTATTACAAGTGGAATGCAGGAAGCAGGTCATATGCTAAATTTGGTATTCTGTACTGGTCTGCAAACTTGGGAATGGAGAAGTAATTTATTGCTTTTTTCATGAGGAATGCCTTACCTTACCATCAGCATGTAGCTGTTAAGACTTACACCTTTGCAGTAGCAGTCAACCTGTTAGGATGGCCCATGCTCCTAAACTGCATGAATTTAATTGGTTTCTGGGATGCCCATGGGGGAAGGCTGTGTTCTGTGGATTTTTATTAGTTTCTCTGTTGATTATCTGGTTAGCTTCCATAATGAGAGGCTAAATCTACAGATAGCAGAATAAGGAGGGAGCAGAATGGTAGAGTGCTAAGGCGGCAAAATGGAATCGGTAACTTCAGGCAGCAGGTAGGAATCATAATTTAAATGCTGTTCTGTGTTTTTAAAAGAATTATAAGCTCCCTGTATAGCAAATTATAGGGTACAGATTTTAACTGAGGAGGCATGGCTCAGGTGACATAGGTAAGACACTTTACTCTCTTTTATAGCAGGAGACAATTGAGGAATCAACTGACCTGATTTGTGCTATGATTTGGTATTGTCTACATAGTGGTCAGGGAGCGAACCTTAGCTTTTCAATCTAGCCTAGACACGGATTGGAAGAACCAATAGGGGTCTCTTGGCTCTGTGTCACTCTTGGCCCATCTTCAGTTCCTCAGCAAGACTCTTTAAAAGGAGCAAAGCAGATAATGATTTGCCTTTCACCTGATCTCTGGCTTATCATTCTGCTACATCTCTGGCTCTGGTTCATTTGACCTTCCTCTCTCTTTGACAGAATTAGACCTCACCTATCTACTCCAGGCTTGACCAAAAAATATAATTTTTTAAAAAAATCTATCTGCATAGTTTTTACATGGAGTCTGAGGTTCATCACAATAGGGTTCTACAAGCTCATTTCATGGCACAAACTAAGTCTTACTCTATATTTTCATTACAGTGCAATGGAGTGAAACACATTTTATATTGTACAAGTGGAGGTCATGAACTTCTCAATGTCTGTTGATGTCTTCCACAGGAGGAAATTTTTTCTGGATGTGCACACATGCATGTATGCACTCATGTGGGAGGGGTGTATAGCATCAACATCTTGTATTTGCAGGCTGATGGATATGGAATATAACTACTGCCCTCTCATTACTTTTTAAGAGGCTGCAATTTTCAGGGCCTGGGAAGAATGGAGGGCTCTATCCAATCTGCTCTCACTGCAAGGTAGTGGAAAAATTGGGAGATTTATAATGCCTACTTCTTCCTACTTCCCATTCACTGCTGGTCCTCAGTTGTGGATGAACTTCAAATGTCCCCCATCCTGCTGATGAATTCAGTGGAACAAAGCTATGCAGGTTATTCTCTGCTTTCTGATATATTCTGTAAATGGACAGAAATTAAGAAGAAGCAACACTGGATCCCCACAGATGGTTCTCTAATGATATTTAGGATGACAAATGCCTGAATCCCTCTCTGCCCTGCCTATCTTTGTCAGCACAGTACTGTTGGTCCTTTGCTCGCATGCTTGCATTGATTGAAGAGGGATGGTAACAAAGCACTACATCATTAATGGGAAGCATAGGATTGTCTGATATATTTTAGCATGATTTCTCAAGACAAGAGCCTGCTTCCTAAGTGGCAGGCACAAAGTGGACACAGAAAATGGTGGTTACAGAGGAAGAGCTGTAACCAGAGTGGAGGGTAGTATTCCAGCTGGGTTCATGAACAGTAGTTTTTTTAAAAGAAAAAGAAAAAAAAAGCCTTTTAAAACTATGACATGACTGTTTCCATATAAAGAATTAAAAAGGGCTTGTCTTTTAAAAAGAGAAGAGGAAAGTTTACACCTACTTCTGCATCCAGTGGGCCCTCAGTATCCACTAGGGTTTGGCTTCAGGACCCCCCATGGATGCCAAATTTTGTGGATGCTCAAGTCCCATTATATACAATGGTGTAGTAAAATGGTGTCCCTTATATAAAATGGCAAAATCAAAGTTTGCTTTTTGGATTTTGTTTTGTTTTAAATATTTTCAAGACATGGTTGGTTGAATCAGTGGATACAGAATCTGTGGATATAGAGGGCCAACTGTACAAGACACCTTCTGGGTCAGGATGGATTTTGCTCATGTTTTGAATATATTTAAGTGAAACTGAGGTGGGAGGATGGGCTCAGTTTAGCTTCTCTGCTGTATCACTCACTGGGTGCGTTTTTCATTACTCTTAGCTTTAATATCACCTGCATAGACTGATTCATAAATTGTTCCTTTTTACATGAACTATTTATTTCTTTAAGGCATGTCCTTATTTTACCTGATGAAAGTTTCTCAATAATAACAATTTCATTCATTTCCCATAATTTTTAGAAGCTATAAATCCATAGACACACAGAGGGGTTAGCCATGTTGCAGCAAAAGAATTCTGTGACACCTTAAAGACAGATCTCTTGTGAGATAAGGAGTTGTGGTCTAGACTCCATTTCAGTATTTGTAAGGTGCAACAGGACTCTTGTAGTGTCTCCTGAGTTGAAAATGCTGCTGGTGAAAATCAGATCAGTGAATGGAAAATAAGTGACATTCAGGGTTTAATCTTAGATCAATGTGCCAAACCTAGTTGGATGAGGCTGGTAGGTTAATCTCTCCTAGCTGTGTCTGCATGGGTCTTCTGTGCAGCAGAAGATAAGGCTGGGGGCAGGAAGGTGGAGTCCCAATTGTCTAAGAGGATTCCCCTGACCATGTAATCCATTCATGGTTTGCAAGAGTCAAGTGTGTGCAGCCAGGACAGAACAGGAATTCTGTTGGTGTAGCATCTACCTTGCTGCTCAACAGTCTACCATTCTGAGCTAGTTGGGTGCTTTTTGGGTTGGTTGGGGAGTCCTCTTGGCTTGTGGTTTGGGGATACTTCAATATCCATGCTGAGGTAACCTTGGCCATTTCTGCATGGCATTGCAGTCCTGCTATGGGGACGGGATGGCAGCAGTCCACAAATCATACTTTCACACAATGTCACTGTGGTCCCACTAGCATCCTGTCCCCACCTGCTGCAATTGCAGTATATTCACTACAGAATAAATCCAATAAGCACCTGCGATCACGCAATTCTCCTGTCCTTCCTGGCCATGAGGAAGGGCAAGAAGTGCAATGGCAGTGCCTCCTTCCCCAGAGCAGCGTGGGAAAAAGCCCAAGTGTACTGCAGAAGGCAGACGCATGTTGCTCGCGTTCCTTTCCTCAGGAAGCCAGTCAGGTGAGGAGGTGAGCATTTCTGTTGCGCTGTTCCCAGCACAGGCACTGCCGAGATTGCAACAGGAAGACAACAGGATGAGGTAAGGTGCAGAAATGGCCCTTGTCAGAAGTGGTTCAAAACTTCATGATCATCCTGACAAGCATGGATCTACCCCAAATGGTATCTGGTCTCACCCATGTTGCAGGCCATATTCCAGACCTAGTTTTCTGTGCTGGATGGGATGGTGGTGAACTTGATGTGGAGGAACTTTCCATAGTTTCGTTGTCATGGTCAGATTACAACTTGATCAAGTTTAGACACACTGGGTCTCAGAGCCTCTGCAGGACATATTGAGATGGTCCACTTCCAGAGGCTGATGTATCAGAAACTTTTCTGATGGCTCTAGGAGAAATGAGAGCCCACACATGTGTGATCCTTGTCACTCCTGGTGGGCTTGCCCTTGAAGACTGTTTGGAAACTTAAGCTAGTCCAAAGAGCTACAGGTAGACTGTTAATGGGGGATGGTTACAGGGAGCATACAACTTTTTTGCTACAGCACTGGTTGCCAGTCTGTTTCCTGATACAATTCAAAGGGCTAGTTATGACCCAAAAAGTCTCTACAGTACAGGTCCAAGGTATGTGAAAGACCATATCTTCCCATATGATCTTGGCCAAGCTTGAAGATCATCATCAAAGGTGCTTCTCTTGATCCCACCAATTTCATAGGCACATGCAACCATCACAAGGCAAGAGAGGGTCTTCTCCTTGGCTACTCCTAGACTTTGGAACTCCCAAAGGAGATAAGGCTGATTCCCTGCTTGCTGTCCATTTATTGGCATATGAATACTGTTCTGTTCCAGTAGGCTTTTGGGAACTGATTATTTTAAATGTAAATATGTTTTGTTGTAGTATGCTGTATTGTAGTACTTTTACTCTGTGCTTTTAAAATAGTTTTAAGTGAATTGTTGGTTTTAATGCTATGTTTTTTTTTCTACATATGGTTTTCTTATATTTCTTTTATCCTGTAAGCTACCTCATGGAAGAGGTCTGCGAGGAAAAGTTAGAGATAAATAAAGTGATTGATTGGTTAGAAACCAGGGTATAGACACTTTTGTTGGTTACAAAGAAACCAATGGTTTTCCATTAATTTCTCTGTAACCTGACTTGAATTTGTTGTAATCCCACCTAATGAAAAAAACCAGCCAAAGGTTAACTCATGGTGTTTAATTGTTTTAGGATTTCCTCTACATCCTAACTGTATTAGGCTTTATAATATAACTACTCCAAGAATATGTTGCCTCAACCACCCTTCTAGAATAGAAAGAAAACATATGTGGCTTTAGTTCACTGATGAATAAAAAACACATGTATGCTATATAAAAATGTGATGGGTTATTATTTGGAATAGGGTTTTTGTCCTAATACAAGCAGATTACATTGCTCTTAATGAAAATTGGTTTATTACACACCACTATTTCCAGTCTTTCCAGAATGTTTGCACACACGGAAAGAAGGAAAAACTCCTTTACCTGCATTAGAGAGAATCTTATCAGCTCATTTTAGTCAAACAATGAGTTCTTATCAACAAGAAGCAGATTCAGTCCTATGAATGGGCTGGATTGGCAGCCATCTCTGTCTACATAGCAACTGGGCAAATATTATTCTACCCGTGGAAGGGCCAGTAAGACTTCAGGTCAGGACATTTTCAATACATGAAACATTAGTGTGAACAACCTCTCCCTGTCCCCCGCTTTTGCTTTTTTCTGTCTTTACTGTTGCTAGAGTATGATCTCATCTATAGATTGTAAATGCTTGGGCTTTTATGGAAGGAAAATGTTACAAAAAGCAGCATTCATGAAGAATGCAGATAGGAGCCACAATTCTAATTATTTTTGGTTGTCTATCAAAACATAAGGTAATCTGTGTCCTGCTATAATGACTTAATTTAATAGATGCAAATGTGATGTATCAAATGGGAGATACATGCACTCCACAGCTTTAGTGGCAAACAGCACATCTGGGTTTTTTGGGTTGTTTTTTTTGCGGGGTGGGGGATGATTTTCTGTGAGGAAGTAATCCATTGGAAAAGAAGTTTAAAATCTTCCTCTGCTTTATTGTTTCAGTCTATATTGCTTATGGCAAGTATGAGTTTTTAAAATGAGAATTCCAATCATGAGTTTCAAATACATGATAAATGTCATTGCTAGTTTACTCCTTAGACCGATGAGATCTGTAAGTTATGATGTTCCCTGAGTGGTTATGGCTGTCACTATCTCATAATGTGGCCAACCTCACAGTATTGTTTTCAAGACAGAAAGTATAGAAACCATGTCCTTTAGCATAAACTCGTTGGAGAAAGGATGTGATTAAAATGTAAGCAAATAAACAAACAAACAAGCTGTCCTTATTGCGCCTTAAGGGAAATGCACAAGGTATATTTTTCCTTGTTCCCATGCTAATTGCATTTAGTTTTATGCCACTGAAAGAGTCATTGTTCTTCTTTCTATTCTTATTACTGTTATCAATTATTTTACCACCTCTTTATATTTACCCAAAACTTTCTCAGTAATCAACACCCTTTTTATTGGCTTTTCCAAGCTCCAATAGCACTGACTGTTATTCATTAAAGAATAAAACTGAGATTAGGGCCATTTCTGCACTAGACTGTTATAATGCTATTATTCCACTTTCAACATCCTATGGAATCCTAGGATTTGCAGTTTAGGGAGGGGCCTTTGAGGTCTATAACAATCTAGTATGGAAATGGCCTTGGTCACCACATTTTCCCACATCCAGATAGGATACTGGCCAGTGGTTTTATGATGCATAACATTGCTTTAAATACGATCTATATTACTGCCTCCATTTCCAATATCTACCCTAGCTCAAGGTGTTCACTGGTTATAGTTTCATAGATCACTGTATTTTGGTTAAACTATTGGCTTGACACTACAATCTTATGTACACCTACTGGGAAGTAATCTCCACTATAAACAATGGGACTTACTTCAGAGTAAACATGTGTGAGATTGCTCTGTTAGAAAACTTGGATGGTAATTTCATGACTTCCGATTGACTTCATCTTCTCACTCAATATCTAAATTTACATGTACATGGTTTATTGCTTTGGCTATTAATTGTTCCAAATGTGGCCACATGAACCACTATTAGTCTGTTTTTCTACTAGCCTATTCATCAGTTCCTCTTTCAGGGCTGCCATCTGGGGAAACAAGCCATGTACAACCCAAAATTCTGGATTCAGTCATAGCAACAAGCAATGGTTTATACAAATCACAGTTCATAAACCAACACCAACTCGTGGGTTCCAGTTGCGGTCTGTGGCTGGCTAAAAAACATGGTTTGTTTGTGGGGATGGCAAAAAGCTAGTATTAAACAAACCACAATCTGATATACCCTTGTATACAACAAAATCCCAAATCCACAAGACAGTGATACCTTTATTGGGCCAATTAAAATGAACAAAATACATCATGCAAGCTTTCATGATGTACTTTGTGCATTTTAGTTGGTCCAGTAAAGGTATCACTGTTTTAGGATTTTGGTTATTGTATTTTGCTGCATGGCCAACACGGATACCCCAAATACGATACTGCTATATGTGAATGAACCCAATCATCAAGTGCCATACCTTGTAGAAACTATACCATGGGAATTTCAGTCTTCATTCTAGAGATAATTTTCCATTACCATTCCAGCAGGCTTCTTGTAGGGAAAAGTTCTTTATGCTTGTATAACTCCAGTTGACCTTTCTCTGCCTAGTAAAGCAATCTTTCAAAGTAATCTCATTTCTTCATTGCATTAAAATTGTTTTATCTGAGAAACATGTAAAGTGAAGGCACACTTTGTCTTTCCACTAAGGTTCTACAGCATCTTTACCAGAGCTACTGTATAATACCAATAGGCTTTGCTACCATGCTGCCATGTAACGTTGCTGCAGCTCCCTGTCATCCTTGCCTTTCATGATGCACAGCTAAGTATGGGATCAATCATAGAATCATAGAGTTGGAAGAGACCACAGGCGCCATGGAGTCCAACCTCCTGCTATGCAGGAACACCCATCAAAGCATTCCCAACAGATGGCCATCCAGCCTCTGCTTAAAAAGCTCCAAAGAAGGAGACTCCACCACACTCCGAGGCAGCATATTCCACTGCCAGACAGCTCTGACCATCAGGAAGTTCTTCCTGAGGTTCAAGTGGAATCTCCTTTCCTGCAGCTTGAATCCATTGCTCCTTATCCTAAGCCCTTTCCCCACCTTACCTTTTTCCGGCGCTAGGGTGCGAGGAATCGCGTGAGCAGCCTCCGGCGATAGGATCTCACGTCCGGGGTCTTTTGGCTCCGCACAAACTGCCTGCTCGCGCGAGAGCCCCGCCTCTTCCTTCTGCAGTGCAGCCTGGGATCTTCTCAGGCTGCACTGGGGCAGGAAGCGCGACCAGCATGGCTCTGGAGGCTCCACACACCAGGTAAATGCGCGCAGGGCCTGGGAGCAATGAGAGATTATGCACCATTTTCGGCTTCTAGCCGAAAATGAAAAGGTGCGTGATCAGCCCCTGCTGAGCATCTCGCGATTGGGAGTGTGTCATGCAGATCGCTCTTCACAATTGCGTGATGCTTCAGGCCCTCTTTCACAGGCAAAATGCCATGCCAAAAGGGCCCTAGTCTCTGGAGCAGCAGAGAACAAGCCCGCTCCCTCCTCAACATGACATCCCTTCATATATTCAAACACGGCTATCATGTCCCCTCCCACCCTTCTCCTCTGTAGACTAAACACACCCAGTTCCCTAAGCCGTTCTCCACAGGGCATGGCTTCGAGACCCTTCACCATTTTGGTCACCCTCCTCTGGACATGCTCCAGCTTGTTGACATCCTTCCTGAATTGAGGTGCCCACAACTAGACACAGCACTCCAAACGAGTCCCAACCAATGCAGAATAGAGGGATGTGGTTCCATTGTATTGAAAGTGAATCAGACTCATTTCAGCCAATGAGATTTCTGAGTAAGTATGGCTGGGCAGAGAGAGACAGCATTATATGACGGTTTGAGCATCAGAGTACAACTCTGGGGACCAAGGTTCTGTTCTCCACTCAGCCATGGAAACACAGTGGATGACCTTGGGCCTGTCACACACACTCAGCCCCAGAAAAAAAACATGATAGGTTCACCTTAGGGTCACCATAAGTTGGACACAACTTGAAGAGACAGAACAACAGCAATGGCCAGGCAGGATTGTGCTGTTAATGGCTGTACTACTTCACCATGATTTTCAAATGTATCATTGCTACTGTATTTCACAACTTAAGCTCTTTTATTAGGACATGGCGAGGTGGAATACTATACCCATTTCCCTGACAGTAAGTCCATTTGAGCTTAATAGCAGCTGCTACTTTTGCACTTTTCAGTTAAGGTGGGTCAACTCTGGGAGAAAGGCAACATTCAAATACAATAAATAAATAAACACACGGGATAAAAACCTTAAATAAATGGATACACATGCATGTTGGTAGCAGGGTCAACTAGTATATTAAAAGGTATATTATAAGTTTGCCAAAGGGACTGTTGAAATTTTGTAACTGATTCAGATAGGTTTTTAACTCTCTGCATTCGGCAAGTGGCCAGTAGTTGCAGTGTGAAGAGACGGAAGGCAATTTAACATTTAGAAAAGGGGATGCTCCTAGATTGAGTCTAACAGATGCTAAGCATTAGACTAAAATTGATTTTTTCCCCAACCAGCTTCATATGAGAGAGGCATAAAATGAAGTGCTTCAGCATAGTAGAGTCTGTAACATTTTAGCTTTTTTATGAGACAAAGAGCTCCTTTTTTTCCACAGAAAGATCCAAGCCAGAAGCACTATCCATTAAGACAGCAAACAAGACTTGTGGGACACATTTTTATAACCATATTGCGGAAATATTCTAAAAGATCCAAACTCCTGAGGTCAAACTGAGAAGCAGTTGTTGCCTGTGCTTCCTAAAAATGATGGTTTTATTCTGCATTTTATCCCTTCCCAAAAGCAATGACCCCTGATTTCACTTAATTTCATAGATATTTCCTTTGAGTCTCTTGTGTGGTAACAACAATTCAAAATGTGTCATAGATTTCAGACACAATTCACCAGTTATTTGATTTGCCACAAGACATTTTGCATAGGACACTTGGGCTTGATAACTGATAAAGACATATGGTCTCAGAACACCAGTTATATCATCTTTCATACATATAGTTAAATAAAATTTTATGAAAGACTCAGAATGGTGGCTGGCAGCTTCCATTTCATTGGGGCACTATGTCAGTGGTGCCCCACTAACATGGAAGCCAAGAGCTACCAATGGTAGAATGGAAATGAAAAAGCCACAGAATCTTTACTGTCTTTGCCATGAAGCAGATGAAACAGATGCCTATTAGCTATAAATGCATATGTTGACCAGAGCTAGGAAATAATGTATTACATTAATATGAGGAAATAAGTTGGCAACAATACTATTTTTAAAAGATGTAATGACTGATAACATCATTAATCTTTTTAATATAAAGAACATTTATACTCCTAAAATTTGCTTACTTTACAAGATGATTGACCATATTCCTTCCTCCTCTTCCTCCTCCTCCTTCTTCTTGTTCTTGTTCTTCTTCTCTTTATTAGTATCCCGCTCTTTTCCTAGGACTCAAAGTGGCTTACAGTACTGTAAAAAAATCATAACATGCAAAAGTTAAAACATAAATTAAACCAAGTAATAATTAAAACAGAGTTAAATACATGTTTAAAACAACAAACAAACCACAACTGGTATAAACAAAAATAACCAGCATCCTTCCTCAGCCAGGCAATGCTCACATATTGAATGCCTGCTGAAATAAAAATGTCTTTGTATACAGATGGAAGATGGAAAGGTGCCAGTCTGAATTCTCCGAGAAGGGAGTTCTAGACCCTGGGAGCAGCCACTGAAAAGGCCCTCCCCTGTATTCCCATCAGATGCACCTTCTTAAATCTCCATAAATGTCTGTATTTTAAATAATAATAATAATAATAATAATAATAATAATAATAATAATAATAGAATAAGCATCTAAAAGTAGTATACTTCTAATGCATTACTCTTTAAATAATGATTAACCACCAGTGTTAGTTACTTTTAAACTTAATGCCTGCTAAGTAACAAATTCCTTTATGAAAACCTACCAGTGCAAGTGTAACCATGTTGACAGTTAAACAAATTCCAAGACCATTTTGTGGTAACATTTTTATTTTGCCTACCAGAAAAACACAGAAACCATGGTGTGCTAACTTTTGAAACAAAACATTGGGGTCTTTTGTATTCTCAAATGGAAGATCAAATTTTATTTCTTTGTTTATATTACCTTTCCTGTTACAAGAAAACCCAGGGCCACGGTGTCTGCAGGCCCTTCCTCCATGCCATCTCAAAACAGCAGACAAGCTATGTGGTTCCAACATCATAATTCACACACACACATTTTCCATCAAGCAAATAACTTTGCTTGATGGAGTAACATTGGTTTCAAAACCAAGCACACTGAGATATTTGAAATCTCAGAAACTGTGCCCCTCTAAAAAAAACAATGTTCCAGACTCTGATAGTTGTTGTCTCGGCAGTTTTTCAGCATATTATGCTTTGTTTGCATATTGCAATGTTAATATACACATTTAACTGTTATTTAACTACTCTGGCAATGCCTGGCCGCAGAAAGATTTTTTTTTTTACTTTGCTTTTAACCAAAAAGGTTCCTGGGGGGCTAACATGTACCAGTGGTAAGCCTATGGCAAGGTTGCCTCTATGAATATGGTTGCAACAGTCATTTAATAGTTAGGCCATTTCCATACTACACTGTTATAGCACTATTATTCCACTTTCAACATCCTGTGGAATTCTGGGGTTTGTAGTTTACTGAGACCAAAATGCTCTCTGGTTGAGAATTCTAAATACCCCTCTCTAAACCACAGGATTCTGTAGGCTGTTGAAAGTGGAACAATAGCACTATAACGGTGTCATGCGGAATTAGATTCATTGGTTAAAAAACTCCCACGTATTTCTTGATACACATGTATAAGATTGCATTGCAAATTCCTAATTCTAAGCAATGCTCTCTTCTAGAAAAAAATTATTGATTGATGGTAGAATTGACATCTGAGCACAATATCACCTTCAGTAGAAACATGCTAAGATAAAACATTACTATTAAAAAGAACAAGTAGATTATATAGAGGAGTTGTCCCAGCCGTCTCTTTTGTGAAAATCTGGGAACTCCTTATCTTGCCAGTATATGATTTTATGAACTGACTGAAGTTTTATTATTAATGGAAAAATCTATGAGAGAAGAGGGTTTTTTTAAAAACATCCCATTATTTATTTTTTTTAATCCTCTCAATATTACTTACATTTTTTCCCTAAAAATTACACTTGGTTCTGGATAGTTTACTATGACATGATTATTTCATCAGGTGAAATATTCAGGCCTAGAATAATGAGATGTTTCAAATGCTTTGATGTGAGGTTAATTGCATGGAAGCAATTAATATTCATATTTTGGTATTTAAATGACAATCCTGAGCAGCCTTAGAACCTGAGGAGGGGAGAGGAAAAGTTCAACTCTTTTCTTTCTTGCCACAATCACCCCACCCCACAGCTGCATCTCCAGAGCTGTTTTTTGCATCTCAAGGGAAATTTCCTTTGGCACCAGTTAAGTGTCTCTTTGGCCATTTCTACTCTACACTGTTATACCGCTATTATTCCACTTTCAAAATCCTTTGGAATCCTGAGGTTTGTAGTTTACTGAGGCCAAAGAGTTCTCTGGCTGAGAATTCTAAATGCCCCTCCCTAACTACAAACCCCATAGCCTTTTCCGCACTAGACTGTTATAGCGCTATTATTCCACTTTCAACGTCCTATGGAATCCTGGGGTTTACAGTTTAGGGAGGGCCCTCAAAGGCCTCTCCCTAAACTGCAAGCCCCAGGATTCCATAGGATGTTGAAAGTGGAATAATAGCACTATAACAGTCTAGTGCAGAAATGGCCCAAGATTCCACAGGATGTTGAAAGTGGAATAACAGCACTATAACAGTGCAGTGTGGAAATGGCCTTTGAAGTACTAATACAGGGTAAGCAACTATGGGCTTCCACCTGTTGTTGGATTGCAACTTCCTTAATCCCTTGCCATTAGCTACGCTGGCAAGGACCAGTGGGAGTTGCAGACCAGCATCATGTGGAGGGTCACATTTTGCCTAGACCTGTTCTGGCAGCAACTCCAGGGAAGGTCATTTTCACTGGTACCTTCACAAGGACAGGAACAATCTCTGTTTTGTTCCTGATTCTCTTACTGTTATCCAGACATCACATAAAACAGGTACATCTTGCTCCAATGTTGCTTCTGTCACTTTCTTCATATGAAGAGTGATTTACAGAGGAGAACTTTTGTCAGAGCTGCCAGTTGCATGGATAATGACTTGAGAAATAGGTGCTGGACAATTAGGCAGGCAAGCTAGCCCATGTGGCCTCTCACAGGTTCCTTTTAAATGCACCTGAAGAACCTCTATCTGCTACACGAGGGTGGGCAACTATGGGAAGCCAGTGGAGACGTGGAAGGGGTAGCACCTCTTCACTCCTTACTCTACCACCACAAAAATAATCTTTGTCCCCAAATATCCCCAACAGGGACTGTGGGGGTCATTTTCACCATGTTTTTAGCTCCCTGGGCCATTTTAGGCCCCAAAGAGGTCTTTTTTCAAAATAGGAAATGACCAGAATTGAACTGTTAGGTCTCTTGGACCTAATATGGCCCAGTGGTAAAATCACCTCTCATCCTGGAAGGCATTTGAGGCCAAGTTAAAAATCAGCAATTCCCTTCTCCCAAATTAATATTTGGGCTCTATTCTGCATGTGGCTTATGAGCTGCATTCCCTCCTCCATAGATTTACATCTGAGTAACTGGGGTTGTTACCCTGAAAATTAGTGGTATCTCGAGGACACCCAAACAGGCTTCAAATTAAGGGAACTAACAGAGCAACTCAAGGTTTGCGAGAGGTCAGGGCGAGGGATCTTTAACCCTGTGTCTACGGGGTCAGAACCAAGCAGGAGTCACAGAAATAGTCTAAAGTAATTTTATTAAAAAAAACAACAACGAAGGTCAACACACGTTAGCAAATAATAAAACAATCACACAAGGGCTGCAGAAATAAAGTTGGAAAAACAAGAGGCAATTGGGAGAAAGGGCATACGGACCTCAGTCTAGGCTTCCTGGAGAGTAAGAAGATCAGCGAAGGCTCGGTGTAAAGCACCAAGGGGAGGCTGGATCCCGGGGCTGGAAGGCTGGCTGCAGCGGAGTTCAAGGAGGACTGCCTTGAAGGCACATACACACACATAAACATGTGTTAAATCAAACTATAACAGTGGTATGAATCACAGCCCTCCACATATTGTTGAACTGCAACTCCCAGCATTCCTCACCCAATGCTGGGCTGGCTAGGGAAGTTGAATGTTGGCCTCCAACAAACAGCTGAAGTGTCATACAGTTTCCACCCCTGGATATATCCTGGTGGCTTGCGGTCTGAGCAAGGGGGATGCCATATCCCAACATTTTGTCCCTGTTTTCTTCCATGAGCTGCCACTTTTTAAAGAAATCAGGTGTTTCCCAAGAAGCTTTATTTACAAAGGCAAAGATCAGTATGGGTTCCAATTTGATGATATCTACCAACCAGACTGGCTGTTCAATCATAGCCCAGTCTCGTACTCCTCTACTGCACTTAAAACTAACCCAAGGGTACAGCTTTGTTCTTCACGACATTGCCACTACTCCCTGCCTCCCATAATCCACTGCTTGAGGTGGACACCTGACTCTGACAAATAGACTGTCCTCAAAGATGTACACTGAGTATCCAAGACAACAGACATAGTTTCTACACCATTGCCAGAGCAACACTAGTACAGATTTTCCCTGCACCACTCTGGATTCTAGGAGCAGAGTTTCTTGGAGTAGGGGAAGCAATGAGAAATGCTACCAAGGAACGGTAACTATACTGTTTCATGTATCTTTCACAGAAGGATATTTCTCAGGACTGCCTGCTGGCCTGTGGTAATGGTGAGAAAAGTTGTGGCCTTTCTTGTCATTGCTCTTGGCTAAACCCTTGGCAGTTACATGGACTGGTAAACTTCTTCCCTGGAGGAAAGGAGTGAACAGTATCAGCTGATACTAACACTCTGCCGTGGTTTTTACCTGATTAATACAAAACAACTGCAGGGCATATTCCTCATTTTATGGGCTAGTGTTTACAGCAAATGGCCTGAAATGACACAGATGAAAAGAGGGAAAGGACAGACAGATTAATCAAGTTGCATGAGATAATTTTGTGTCCAGTAGTATAGATCGTTTTCTAAATCTTCAATACAGAATATGATAGCATTTGTTTTTGTTGTATTACCATGACAGCTGTAATGCTATCAAAGCAATTATGTCAGCAAACGATTAAAAAATAATAATAGCATGAAGGGGATTCTCAGCTTAACAAATAGCATATAAATACCAAAGTTGGAAGTTAGCTAGGATGTGGTAATGCCACACCTATGCTGCAGGACTTCCTACACTTCTGGATAAGTCATCATCTTTAGTTTTCCTTTACACTCCTACCACTTCAATAACTGGCTTTGTTTCAAAAAAACTTAATTAAAGAGATCTGAGAAAATAATAGACTGAGGATGGTCTAGTGAATAGTGTTCCACCTAATCAGAGCATGATCATAAACTGATCTTTTCTAAAGATGTGAATAGCTTTAATGGGGAAAGGCTAGCATATCTCAGCATCCTTCATTTTATGAGGCTTTGCTCTTATTTTGCATGGTACTTGGATGTAGAATGAATTGTAAACCGCTAAGAGTTCAGATGAGGATTTTATCGTGGCATTGCACTGCCTCATTCACTATATTTTATGGGGGCTTCATAGGACATTCTCCCTTGTTTTTCCACTGGTTCTTCTGTTTTTTCCTAACCACAAAAATCTGTTAAGGAGGAAAAGATGGAATAGCTGCATTGTGCCTTCTAATTACTAGCATGAGAAGCCCTCTGTCTGGAAACACTCTAATAATTTATGGAACAAATCTCTAACAAACCACCACAACAAATAAAAACATTCACCACAAAAATGACAAATATTCATTAGAACTGGGCCCCAGTGTTGCTCATTCATTAAATTAGCCTTTGGACCTATTTTAATCAATGGGATTTGCAAGAAAAGGTGCTTAAGGCTTGCTTGCAAGTTAAAGAATTATACATAAAACAATGAAGGAAATTGATTCTTATGCATGGGCTTGCAGTATTAGTAGCAGAATAAATGTGGGATTTGAAACTTGCTTCTGAATTTATATCAGAGCTCAGAAAAATTAATTTTGGGCAACAGCTCCCAGAATTTCACAGTTAGTGTGTGGCCTTTCTGGCCTCTAATTATACATATTATGGATCTCATAATAGCGTTGTTAAAATACATGAATTTAGTTTATGATGCCAACCTCACTTTTTGCCTCCCAGATTGCCTTTGTTAAAAAAGTTACTAATTGATTCAGCAACTAGTGTTTTCTTATTATTGGCTTGCGTTCACAGATCCTTACTTTCTGCAGCCAAGAGTAAGACCTAGCTGTGTTTGTTTTTAGCTAGATTAGGATCATTGGCATAAAGGCCTCATAATGTTTTGGAGATGCCAGCATCTACAATTATCTCCAGACTAAATTAACTCTGTACTAAATTCAAAGGACAAATTTTAATTAAGGTTCAAAACAGCCAAGGATCAGGCACTTAGGCATTTGTCTTTTAGCATGTTTATGTTGCAGACAGTATACATTAGAGACACAGATTACAGCTGTTTAAAGGCTAACTTATAATAATGTCTTAATGAAACATGGTTTCCAGGAAGGAAGGCTTTAAACTCACACACAGAGTATTGTAATTCAAAATGTCACTTATGACCTATGGTGAAAGTTATGATGATAGTTATATTTATGACTCTCTGATGCTTAGGTCCAAACTATTTGACAGACCATACCTCCCAGTGTGAGCCTACGTGGACCCTGAGGTCCTCAAGAGAGACCCTTGTCTCAATCCCGCCAACTTCACAGGCATGGCTGGTGAGGACACAAGATATGCCTTCTTGATGGCAGGCCTTAGATTCTCTGCCCAGGGATTCCCTAATGGCTCCCTCTTTGCTGTCCTTCTACTCAACCACAAAGGGCCTTTCCACACTACACCCTTATATTGCTCTTATTCTACTTTCAACATCCTACCGAATCCTGAGGTTTGCAGTTTAGGAAGGGGCATTTATATTTCTCATCAGAATTCTCTTTGGTCTCAGTAAACTACAAACGCCAGAATTCCACAGGATGTTAAAAGTAGAACAACAACACTATAACAGTGTTGTGTGGAAAGGCCCCAAACCTTTTTTTAAAAATGCAGATAGGCTTTTAGCACTGAAATTTTTTAAGGAAAGGACTTCATTTTTATTTAGTTGCTTTTAGTTGCTTTTTGTCCTCTTTTAACTGTGTGTTTTAAGTATCGTTCTACTATTGCAAATAGTTTAATTCTTTTTCAGTGTTACTGTTTACATATTTTTAGTTATGTTGTACTTGTTTTAAATTATAACTCACCTTGAAATCCAAAATTGGGAAAAAGGCAGGGTATAAATGAAGTTCATCATGATCACCATCATCATCATGCTGTAGGTAATTATGTCTTGTTCATCACAGAGCTTGAAAGTATTCCTTTTGGGCTAGACTGGTTGGATGATCTAAGACTTGTAGTCCAAGAAACTTGCTTTTCCATGCTCTGGGCAAGCCATGCCTTTAAAAAAAAAAAGGCTTTCTGTATAATGGGCCTGGACAACAAAAGTATAAGTATTCTGGGTTAAGAATAATTATACATGTAAAGCAGAGATTAGTGAGGTCCATAAGTTTGTATTGAGGCAGTGGTGTACTGAGGAGCGTGGGAGAGGTGGGGCAGCCTGGGCGGCATGTTTTTTGGGGCGGCACTGGGCCACCCTCCACATACTTGCAGATTTCCAGCAACTAGATGGACACTGGAGCCTCCCAGAGAGGTCTGCTGCAGGGGTATTTCTTACTGAAAATACAATTCAACAAGACTTTTTTTTAAAAAAATATGTAGATTCGCTGTTCTCCATTAATTTTAGGAAGCGAAAATAGCGGATAGTATTAAGTCAATAGAAATGAAGCAATGGAGTGGATTATTAACCAAGTGTAGAGTCTAGAAAAATTACAAAAGTAATTAATTGTGTGAAGTTCACAAAATAGTGTAAATTTGGAGTGTTAGTTACAGTTGTATGATTGAATCATCCCTATATATATATACACACACACACACACACACACACACACACACACACAGTTAAAAATGTCTGCATAGATAAAAGTGTGTATAATCACCTGTGATGCTGCTGTTATAACAACGCCTTTTGCATGCTTATTCAGAAGTAAACCTCATAGAATGTAATAGTAATTCTACATAGATGTGAAGCTTTGCTGCATAGGCTTGATTATTCAGAAGTCTATCTCCCTGGGTTCAATAGTAAGTGTTTAGATGTTTTCAGTTCAATCCTATATGTGTTATGCTCAGTCTTAAATCCCACTGTGTTCAGTGAGGCTTACTGATAAGCAAGCATGCACAGGACCATAGTTTAAATTAATTAGGCTTTGTAGTGTCCTGGAATAGTACCACCTGCACCCTCTTTCCTTATACTTCCTCTGTGTGTATTTTCATTGCCCAATAAGCCCACGGTCCAGGGGCTTTCTTGTGTGTCATAAGGAAGCCCCTTGCTGGTGCACACTGCAGTGCTCAGTGGCTCCTGCTGTAGTCGCAGCAGCTAAACAAATCTTAGTGTTTCTGTAATTGGTTTATCATGTCATTCAATCGTGGGCAGCTTTCTTTTTCTGGTTTGTTCCTTCCCCAGAAACCAGGGAAAGAATCCAGGGATTCCCCTTGGCTTCTTTCTCTTACTTTTTGAGAGGCATCGGTCTGAAGAAGGAAAATTACCTGTCTCCAGAGGAACCAATAAACAAACTGTGGAGTGAAGCTCAGCAGACTGTTTAGCACAGACTTTGTTTTTGATAAGCCAGTGTCCTTGCAAGTTTATTAAAATGAATACGTTGTTCCTGTTGTTGATGTGGAAAATCAGAATACCTGATAGACTGGTTGTACAGTTGTGACAAAATCTGCATACATAAATGGAAAATTGCAGTATGTAATACAAGCATAGCAGTTGCTGCAACAGCATACTGTCTTTCTGTACTCTTTGAGAGAGAGAAGATGAACTAAAGTAATGTAGAATTCTAGTAGAAATCTAATAGCACAATAGTTAAACTATTTATAAAAAGTAAAGGCCCAACAAGGCCATAAGTTGAACAGCCCAGCAAGTCCATCCAGCAAAATCCTGTTCTATTCATGTATTGCTTGTTGAAGTGTTGTTCATTTTTACATTGTTTTAAATTCATTTTGCATCACTTTTATTTTGCATTGGTGATGTATGTTAATATAAATGGCTTAGAATTTTTTTAATATATATCATCTATGTAGAGATAGCCAGCATGGTTTTGAGCATTGGACTACAACTCTGGAGACCAGGGTTCCAATCCCTGCATGTCCACGGCAACCCACTGGGTCACCTTGGGCACATCACATACTCTCAGCCCCCAAAGCCCATTATCAGTTTGCCTTAGGATTGCCATAAGTTGCAAATGACTTGAAGGTACACTACAACAACAGCATAGAGATAGTACAGATAAGTAATATGCTGTGGTCCTCTAGGTTTTGTTGGACTTTTAATGCCAGTCACTTCTATAGCCAGCATAGCTAATAGTCAGGTATGATTAAAATTGTGGTTCAGCAACATCAGGAGGACTGCAATACTTCATTGATCTGCACTATTTATATGTAAGTTGATATAGCTTCTCTAAGCCCCTGGTGTTAGGGACCCTGAACCATCTATTTTACAAAAATGAAACTTTCCAAAACAGCACAAAATACACTAGAATGGTATTAAAGGCTGGTGGCCAAAAAGTAATTTTTCCAGGCTCAGTACCTTAACCAAGCTAGCTGGTAACAGAAACCAGCAAGTATTTATGTAAGCCTACTTTCCAGCTATAAACTGCAGGTTTATAGATTCATACAATCTCAGCTAATCCAGTAGTCATAGACTCCAATGAGTCCCAAAGACTGTCTTCTCTTTCAGATCTTCTGCAATAAATATTGCCTTTCTCCAGACCAGACCATCTAGACCAGGCTTGTCTACAGTTGCCATTAATGATGTGCATGGTCTAAAGGAGAGAGTCTTCATATTGCTTCCAACCTGATCTTTCATAATTCAGAGCTTGGAAGCATTCTTTTTTTGGACCAGAACTCCTAGAATCCTCTGGCCATGATGGAGGGGATGTCCAAAACAGTGATCTGTTTTAATTAGAGTTGACAGGGATTGGATATATTATCATATAGCATATCCTTAAGGCACGGATAAAAGCCAGGAACATCCCACTGGGGAATTTAAAAAGTTTTGTGAGCTGCTGAACTCCAGTTTCTAGTTTTTGACAAAGTAAACGCATACCTGCACAGGTAGGGAAGGTTTAATTTCTTTCTTGGCCAAATAGTACCAATTTAGGTTTGTTTGTTTTTAATGTCTGCATGGTTAAGGAGTCAATTTAAGAGGAAAACCATCTGAGGAGAAAGTTTTAAGCTTTCTCTACCTGAGTCACACCTATTTTGAAGTAAGAAAGAAATTAGCACTCAGTTGAATACCATAAATTTCATGCAGCATGCAGTTTAGTCCTAATATGACTGACAGAGGTGTCAGCCATATGCAGAGCTTGGAAATATTACTTTTGGGCTGCAATTCCCCGAATCCGTCGGCCAGCACATACAGTGACCATCCTGAGAGATTCTGTATGTTGTAGTCTTAAAAAGTAACTTTTCTAAACTCTGGCTATATTGTACTACCAAGTCTGCTTTGTTTCCCTTCTGGGGGCAAGTTCGTAATTTTCTAATCTGGAGAGATATTCACATAGACAGAGACCACTCCTCTCTTTGGCTGTGTGGGCTCTGGGAAATAAATAGTCATACAATTTAAATTCTATTTGCAACAGAAAAAGTAACTTCCCTTGAGATCCTGGCTGGGTGAGGCTACCTTACCTTTTCCTGGGCAGAAGATATTGAATTTCTCAAGAAACCTCTGTACTGTTGCATCTGGAAAAATCTTTAGCTGCTGTATAGCTAAAATCTGCCAAACAGTTAAAAAAAAAAGATTTACCTTTGTTGGAGACAGGAAGCTCAAAGAGCTAAGTCTTAGTCCTTTGGCTCCCTGTTCTTTAGGATTCCCCAGTTACAACTTAAATGCAGCATCCTCAAATTCAGAAAACATATCCAGGGATAGCTGTGTTGGCCATATAGCAGAATACAATAATATTCAAAATCCTCAAATAGCATTATGTTTATCAGACCAAACAAAAATGCACAAAATATATCATGCAAGCTGGCTTCTTCATCAGGCAAATGTGTTAAAAACCATACAAGCAGAAGAAAAAATAATGAATGAAAATGAAAATAAAGCTATTACTATTTTGTGGATTTTGGATGTTACTGTGTTTTATTCAATGGTCAACACACAGTCAACACCTAGATATGTTTTCCAGTCCTAGTCCAGTACACTATTGGACTACGATACATCGTCTCTCATCTGGAATCTAGTTGCCCCGTAAAATGGCTGATTGAGGGAAACGGGGAATCTTTGTTTAGATCTTCAAGAGGACAGATAATAGGTTGTTTCTTGTGTAACACACAGTATTAACCATGTGTTGACCTGTAGATCAGGCTGTGGATTATATCCACATTTATTTTTATGGCATAAGGATATCTGATGGGATAGAAATGATGATCTGCATGAAAATGTTAAGGATTTAGGTGGAAAGCAAATGAGGATGAACACTGCAGCTGTTGATTAAGCATCATTTTAATAGCTTTTTTAAAAAAACAAAACAGTGGAACACCTGACAAGAAAACACCATCAGACAGGCTTGTATGAAATTAAACTGGAAATAGAACAAACACTACGTGGGAAATCTGATGGGCAGGAAACTATCTTATGTGAAATTTCACACTGCTTTCTTACAGAAGCAGAACTCAGTGCCTGAGTTTAGTCAAATATAACTTTAAGTGGAGATCCTGCTGGGGGGCTGATGATAAATCATGCTTCCATGACATTGGTTTTGTGAGCACACTTAAATCTCTTACCTACCACTGATTAGTCACTTGATATGCAAGAGTACTCCAAAGATCTCTCTCACATACAAATATATACACACAACTTCTATTTGTTCTTGCCTTTTTCCGCTTGAGTTTGAAGGATGTGAAAAACAAACTAAAAATTGCCTTTGAAAGATGGTTTATTTATAGGGGTAGCCAGGAATATATAGTGCACAGATGGGGTAAGCTTTGCAAGCTTCAGCAGGGGGACATCATTAACTATAAAAAGTTCAAGGGCTTTGGAACTTTTTTGCCTGGGACATTTTCACTGCATAAAAGAGGCTGATCTGGAATATTTATAAGATCAGAGTATATATGTGATAATATATATAATATACATCTTTGTTCCCAAATGCTTTTGAAAAAAATCCAAGCCGAAATATTATTAATGTGATGTAAACATATAGCCTAGGCTGCTATTTATTTAAACCAAAGATTTCTGCAACTTGCTCTTTTCATTTTAGTTTTCAAGAGCTTTATTTAATTCATTCATATATACATACATTATGTATTGCATATATGTTTTTGTCGCATATCCATGATTTAAGGTGGCTTATAATAAAATTAAAACCAGGTACAGATAAAAAGACAAAATATTATCGTATCAAACAATTAAACATACTGTAACATTAAAATACTATTAATATAACTGAGTTTTTAGCAAGTTGCACTAGAATTAAGTACCAGAATTAAAAAGCTATGATCTCTTCAATGATAACTCCATTTCTTTTTATCCTCTCAGGGTTTTCACTTCATTTTTTTTTAACTGTTCCCATGCTTTTTCTGTGAAAATGATACTGTTGCTTTACTTTGGTTTTACTTTGTAGCATAATTTTTAATTCATAGGGGATTTTGTTCTGTGTTTTATACTTTTATATTTTATCGTTCTAGCTCCATTTCATGAACTGCCCAGAGCATTTCTACTCTTGAGTGGTATAGAAATGTAATAAAGAAACAAACAAATAAAATGGAATGATTAAGCTAAATGCAAGTGCTAACTTTCATCTGTGAACCACCATGATCATTGCCAGAAGCTAAATTTATTTTTCTAAGAGTTAAAGTCCTCTTGAAGGAGTTTCTGATACACTAGCATATAGTCTCCAACATTTCACATATGAAAACTGGGACATTTATATCTGAGCAACATCAGAGTGCAGTCGAGATGGCAACAGATATTAATAAGGAAGAACACACAAACTAAAAGAGGTTGGCAGCAGTTTGCTTATGCCTATGCTTACTGGGAAAGGCAAGACTCTACCTTCTCTTCTTCCCTTCCACTCCTGAGTAAATAGAATGCAAACTACATTTGCACTTTGAACTCAGTTTGCAACAGATGAACAAAGTTGAGGACTAAAAGAGAATGTGGGAGGAGGGGAGAGAAATTAGGACATTTTAAAAGGAGATCAAGAAGTGAGATGAGGGGGGATTAATCAGAACTGTCCCTTCCAAATCTGAACAGTTGGGGGGGCTATTAAGTTAGACTGTATTTGTTGCACTTACTTATTGCTCCCACATACTTTATACAGTTTACATCATTCAATTGGAAAGAAAAGCCCCGTGATAGGAATAAGACTTAAGTCTAGTAAACAGCATTATATACCGTAAGTATGTTTACGCTATCATGCTATAAGAGCTTTTAGTTAGAACTTGAATATTAGTTAAACAAAGAAGAAACAACAATGAGCAGTTCTGTAACAGAATGGGAAAAGAGGAGAGAAATTCCTTGGTTTGTGTTCATTGTTGATGGTAGGAAATATTGCTTAGGAAATTATAGAGTACGTTATATAGAATGGAATTGTATTGTTATAGTTAGAGCTAACTATTCCTGCCATATGATTATAGCAAAACAAGGAATTAGTGTATATTTGGCTGTAATATATACATAACAACTGTTATGGTAACTTTAGGATTTTTAGCCATACATCTTTGCTATGTAAAGTGAAAATACAATGTACTTTTCAAAATTAAAACTGCAAAGCAAGATTCCAAGCATACAGAAAATGTATGTTGACACAGAAAGATCAACATATATAATCCGCTGCTTCCCAAAAAGAATGCAAAGTGCTAAATAACTGGAAAGCTTTTAATCCTACTCCACAGGGTTTTTATCAAGAATACCATCAGATATATGGATGAGGATGAAGATGATAGGCAAATATAGTGAAGTTGGCTAAACCATCATACAAATGCATGGTGGTATTTTTCCTGTTTGCACTGGCTAAGAAAAGTGTGCTGGGAACTGTTTCAATTACATTGATGACCCTTTATTTTGGTCTTTTTAAGAGTGTGCTCAAGGCAGTTTAGGACTCATAATACAGATAGAGTCTGTATTATGTGACTAGCCCTAAACTGTCTGAATTTAAATTATCACAGCATTGATCTATTTGTACAAATATCGAAGAAGAATGCAGAAGGAAGTTCTGAAAATTTGAAAATGTCTTAAAGAGTCCTGTTCTTAGCTATGTTGCCTACTGATCTTCTCTTTGCAAGACAGTCAGTTCATTCACTCTGTATGGTACAATCCTGAGATAGGAAGGCATATTTTGCTTACATGTGATTAATAATTCAAACACATGTTCCTGGTGAAAACCTAATGAAAGAGTGCAAAATAGGTGTCTTTAAAGAATAATCAGCCAACTCCAGACTTCCGGTCGCATGGCATGCGTGAATGGTTGTTTGGAGTAGCGCTCTGCAACTTCAAACCCCCACCTGAAGGTTTCCAGCCAGTTCAAAGGCCATCGGAACCAGCTAGTCATCCCCTCGGTAAGGGGGATGCGGAAGAGGTCCGAAGGGGATCCAGAATTCCGGTTCCGAGCCCTTTCTGCAAGGGAAGAGCGGAGGCTCTGCGAAGGATCGCAGGACCACGACGGAACCTCCAGGGTCACCGGTAGCGGCACAAGCGCCGCCGTCGACTTTTAAATTAAGAAGACATGTTGAGATGGCAATAAGCGACCCGATCTGGATTACAATTACCTGAGATCGTAAGAAGTATGTACCTGCAATCAAACAACAGAAGCCATTGGTAAAGACCCTAGGCTGTGAGTAGATTTGGAATGGTTGACAATTTAAAGCTACAGTAACCTGGTTTGTGAGTTTGAGATAATTGGATTTTTCCATTCTCTTTCTGGTGGAATATTATTGACTTTTTGAATATAACATAGTCTTGATAACATTGACTAAGTGATTGGTTCTTGGATTGGAATTTAAACTTTTTTCTACTTTTGTTTGCTGAGGCTGAAAGACTTTTAGTATAGAGGTGTGGCTTTTGTTAATATATCCCTCTGGATAGACATTGTTTCTTTGGAAACAGAATTGGATTTGAATAAGTTTTATTTCTTGCTATTTTTCGTGACTGGGTTTGAACCATCTACAAGAAATGGAGCATTTCAGACAAGATAAGAGGCTTCTGGAAGACTTCCGCAGCCGCGCAGTGTAGCGGCTGATCTAACAGTGAGAGACTAAGTGGAATGTTACAATCAAGGTCTTGGCAGCTGCTAGCAAACAGAGAGGAAGCCTCAGACTCAGTATAAAAGAGTTGGAAGGGGGGAGCTGGAGTGACTCTGTCCACTGAAATGACTCTGAATAAGCACTGGCTTTAAAGGGAAGTGTAACCCTTTAATTAACTATAAATAGTTCTTGTACATATATTTTTCATATTATATTACATAGAGGAGTTTAGAAGTACTGAGTTATATCTTTAAACTTATATTTTCTTACATTTAAATATACATTTATATATACTACTATACATTTATATTATTTTTATTGAATATATAATCTTATTGAATCAATTTAGAGTGTGTTTATAAATAAGTTAAGCTAAGTGTTGACATTGATACTGACATTGATATTGATACTGATATTGGTATATATGAATTGATACTGATTTACGTGATTGGATTATACTATTGCATTTTTTAAGAGTGATTTTATTGAACTAACTGGTGCCAGGACAACACAGATATAAGAGTGGAGTAAGAAAATGAAGAAAGAAGAAAGAAGAGGAGAAAAGGTCAAGATATTCGTGATCAAAAAGTTCACTTTTAAGAAAGGACCAATGGATCAAAGAACAAGAAGGGCGGCAGCGGTGGCAGCGGCAACAATACCCAGACAATAAGGAGAACATCAACAGATATACCCCAGAAATCTCAAGATTTAATGTTGCAGATGATGGAAGAACTTAAGAATATCAGAGAGGATATTAGACAGGACTTAAAGGAGACAAGAAAAGGGATGAGAACAGATATGAAGCATGAAATGGACAAATTGGGGAAGAAATTGGAAACGTTAACTAAGGATGTTACAAAGCTAAAAACTGAGACTAAAGAGATAAAAGATCAAGTTAAACAAGTTCAAACAGAATTGACTGAAGTAAAAGGGAAGCAACAAGAAGAGGAACTTCAGATAACGTTGCAAGAATTACATTATCGAGAAAGATGCCTTAGATTTAGAGGCGTTCCTGAATCCACAGCAGAGAATTTATATGAGAAAATGGTTCTGGCCTTGGCAGAATACCTAGACACTGATGAAGATAAAATGGAAACATGTATTGACAGAATGTTCAGAGTATCCTCTAGAATAGCGAGAGAAAGAAAGTTACCAAGAGACATTACAATAACCTTCACTCGGACAGTTATCAGAGACAAAATATTACAGCGGAGCTATGAAGGAACATTTAAGATTGAAGAAAAAGATGTAAGAATTTTTAAAGATATGCCATATCAAATACTCAAGAAGAGACAAGATTATAAACCTTTGGCTAATCTTTTGATAAAATTACAGGTCAGTTACAGATGGGAGAAGACTGAAGGCATTTCTTTTATGTACAAACAACAGATATAGGATTAATTCAATTTTTAAAGCCAAAGAAATGATGGAAAGGTTGAAGAGAGACTTGCAAAGACCTACAGCTGGAGAGAAAGATGAAGAACAGAAGACACTGAAAGAAGAAAAAGGAAAAGAGGAAAAAGGACAGTTACAAGAAGGAGAGGTGGAAGAAGAAACAGTACAAGAACTGGAAGAGGAAGGAGAGTTGGTGGCAGAAAACATACAGGACTAATTGGAAAATTTAGATAAATAATTTTTAATATAAAACTGACAAAATGGGATTAAAAATATACTCTTGGAACATTAAAGGATTTAACTCTGAATATAAAAGAAGATAGATATTTCATCATTTGGAAAAACAAAAATTGGATATAATTTGTCTACAAGAGGTTCGAATAAGGACTCAAGATTTGAAATATTTCAGAAATCCGAAATTGGGTAGCTGCTTTGCAGCTACGATCGATCAGAAGAAAAGGGGGGTATTGATATACGTCAATTCAAGATATGGTGCACAACAAAAATTTCAGGAAAATAACGGGCGATATTTGGCGATAGAAGTAAATATGAAACAGGACAAGATACTAATAGTTGGAATATGTGCACCCAATGGAGCAAAAGGAGAATTCTTCCCCAAAATACACAATGAAATACAGAAATATGTACAAGAAACAGGAAACGCAAAAGTTATCGTTCTGGGGGACTTTAATGGAGTTATCAATCCAAAAGAGGACCGAACAGTACAAAAGTTAGTCCCCCGAAACAACGGTAAATTGCCAAAGAGTTTTTTCCAAATGATGGATGATCTAGATCTTTATGATATATGGAGATATAAAAATGGACAATTAGATGGATATACATTCTTTTCAGACAGACATAAATCAATGTCTAGGATTGATATGATTTGGACATCTAAGGATTTGATGTTGAAGACAGTGGATATACACATTCTTCCACATTTATGTTCGGATCACAATCCGTTGCAAATTAAATTTAAGATTACAGACAGAGAGAGGACATGGAGATTGAATGAAGAGATATTCAAGAAGGAGAAGTATATCAAACAAGCAAAAATAGAATTAAATAATTATTTTAAGGAGAATATGACATCAGAATTACCCATGAAAATAATTTGGGATGCAAGTAAAGCTGTAATGCGAGGAAATTTTATCAGATGGTCCGCGGAAATCAGGAAAGAGAGGAAACAGACTGAAGATTCGATTCCGGGGAGAATGAAAGAACTAGAGAAACAGATGAGGGAAAAACCGATGGACAATAAGATAAGACAACAGATGAAGGTATGTCAAGCTGAATTAAATCAACTAAATTTGCAGGAAATAGAACAACAGATGTGAAGAGTGAGATATACTTTCTTTGAACAGGCAAATAAACCTTCTAAACTGTTAGGCAGTTTACTTCGTAAAAGAAGGGTTAGAAATATTATTACGGAGATTAGAGTCGGTGACGGGAAAACTACAAAACAGGAGGAGATAAAACAAGCTTTCTATAAATATCACATGAAGTTAATGAGTACTGTGTCCTCAATGAAAAAACAAGGAGAAATGGAAGAATATTTGGAAAAAATGAACAAAATGAGATTCACCGAGGAGCAGAAATCGATTCTGAATAAACCCATATCGATGATGGAGATAGTACAAGCTATTAGGAATTTGAAGAATGACAAATCTCCTGGACCAGACGGCTTTGGCTTTACTGCAAAATATTACAAAATGTTGGAACATGAAGTTTCAATACCTTTGCAGAACACAATGAATGAGGTAAGAAAGGAGGGAATACCTGACACCTGGAAGGAAGCTAACGTGACTCTAATACCAAAAGAGGGAGAGACTCAACAGACGTCAAGAATTACAGACCAATTTGATTATTAAATACAGATTACAAAATCTTTGCTGCAATTCTAGCTGAAAGACTTAAAAAGGTTCTTCAAGAAAATATACATGAAGATCAGAATGGCTTCTTACCAAAGAGGACGATGCGAGATAATATCAGGACAGGGCTAAATATAATTGAGTACTATGAGAAGCACAATGAAAGAAAGCTGGCAGTGATATTTGTGGATACAGAAAAGGCCTTTGATATGATCAATTGGTCATTCCTGAAGATGGTCATTAAACAGGCTCAAGCCGGAGACAAATTTATCTCTTGGACTGAAGCAATATACAGTCAACAACAGGCACGATTGATTATTAATGGAGAGAGAACAAAACAGATTGAATTGCATAGAGGAACAAGACAAGGTTGTCCACTATCTCTGCTGTTATTTATCATGACACTGGAAATACTTAACAGTGCCATAAAGGAAGACAAAGCAATAAGAGGACTTCAGATTAAGAAATATCAGTATAAACTCAAAGCATTTGCAGATAATTTGGTCTTGTTTCTGCATGATCCTCTCAGCAGTATTCAAAGGTTGATGGATATTGTTCAGGAATATGGAGAATTTTCTGGATTTAAGATAAACAAGGAAAAAACAGTAATTATAATAAAAAACATGAGGGAGAAAGAAGAGAAGGAGCTTGAGCATTTAACAGGTTTTAATAAAGGTCAAGAAGCAAAATACTTGGGTGTCTGGATTACAAAAAGAAATAATGAACTATTTCAGAATAACTATGAAAAAAATGGAAAGAGATAATCAAGGACTTGGAGAAATGGACTAGAATGTGACTATCTATGATGGGAAGAGTGGCAGTCATAAAAATGAACATACTTCCAAAGATGAATTACCTTTTCCAAAATCTTCCTATTATTACAAATACTAAGCCTTTTATACAATGGAAGAGAGATTTAAGTAAATTTATATGGCAAGGGAAAAAGCCAAGAATAAAATGGAATATCATGACAGATTCAATAAGAAGAGGAGGCCTGGGTCTACCGGATTTACAGATATATTTCAAGGCAGCGGCATTTACTTGGTTAAAAGACTGGATGAATCTTCAAAATACAAGAATGCTGACATTAGAGGGAGCTGATTTAAGGATGGATTGGCATGCCTATATGTTCTATGGGAAAGCTGCGGTTGACAAAGACGTTGTTCATCATTTTGTAAGAAAGTCACTATTTAAAATATGGACTGACTACAAGAATAAAAACATCAGGCAACTACCTACATGGGTCTCCCCTCAAGAAGCTTTCTTCAGAAGATGGACTGACTCAGATAAATGGCTGTGTTATGATGACATATTAGAAAAGACAAATCTGAATTTTTTTAAGATGAAATCAAGAGAAAAATTGGAATCAGAAGGAACAAAGTTAAACTGGTTCCCTTACAGACAGCTAACTGAGAGATTCCAGATGGACATGAAAACTTATGGAGTAGAACAAAAAGAGCAAGGAAGAATGTTGAAGTTATTGTGGGAAAACCCGCCTCATTTATTATCACACTTATATCAGGAGATTTTAAATCAAGAAAGAGAAGAGGAGACAGTCAAAGCAGCAATGATATTGTGGGCTCAAAATGTCGGACATCCAATTCAATTAGAGCACTGGGAACAGAGCTGGCAAAGGACACAAAAATTTACTGCAGCCCAGAACCTAAAAGAGAACTATTATAAGCTTTTTCACAGATGGTACATGACACCAGAAAAATTAAAGAAGATATACAATACAAGAACAGGTCATTGTTGGAAGTGTCAGGAGAATGCTGGAACACTTTTTCATATGTGGTGGTCATGTCCTAAGGCTAAAAAATATTGGAATGATATACACAATATGATATGTAAAATATTGAGGGTTCAAGTGGATAAGAAACCTTAAATGTACTTATTAAATATGACACATATGTTAGATGGAACTGTAGCATAGAAATATTGGAGAATAATGATGTACGTGATTACGACAGCCCGTATTGAATAAGCAAGGTTATGGAAAACTGAGCAGATACCTATAATAGAGCAATGGTGGGCAACTTTCATTGAAAATCGAAATGCAGATATAGGCCCTTTTCACATGTGTGGGGAGGGAATGGGCGAAAACGCCCCAAAACGGAGCTTACCTGAAACCGGGTAAGTCCGTCGCCACGTGGAGCAGCGCGAGCTCGCTGCTCTGCAGTCCTCCGGCGTCCCAAATGGTGGCTTCCGGTTGGTGGAGGCTCTCCACCAACCGGAGAAGCTCGTCAGCTGGAAGCCCACCCCCAGCAGATCTGCAGGCACGCATTTGCGCGCGCCTGCAAATCCAATTCGGAGCCGGGCAAATGGTGGCTTCCGGTTGGTGGAGGCTCTCCACCAACCGGAGAAGCTCGTCAGCTGGAAGCCCACCCCCAGCAGATCTGCAGGCACGCATTTGCGCGCGCCTGCAAATCCAATTCGGAGCCGGGCAAGAAAGGGCTACTCACTCTGCAAGCTTAAGTTAATTTTGTTGTTGTCGGCATGTGACTTCAGGTTGACTCAAACTTATAGCAATCCTATCATAGTGCTTTCTTGGTAATATTTATTCACATGTGGTTTGATCTTGCCTTCATCTCAGGCTGAGAGAGTGTGACTTGCCCAAGTGGGTTTCCATAGCTAAGCAGACATTTGAACCCTGGTCTCTCAGAATCCTAGTCCAGCAGCACTACATGATGCTGTCTGTCTGCATGGTTAATTATCTTTTGCCATGTAGCCTCTACCCAATTATGTCAGAGAGTTCAACTCCTCCGTGTATGTATGTGCGTTCAAGTTGCCTGTCAACTTATGGCAGTCCCATGTATTTCATAGGGTTTTCTTAGGCAAGGAATACTCAGAGGTGGTTTTGCCAGTTCTTTCCTCTGAAATATAGCCTACACTACCTGGTATTCATGGGCAGTCTCCCATGCAAGTACTAACCAGGACTGACTCGGCTTAGCATCCAAGATCAGACAGGATCTGGTGCCTTTGGAGTATTTAGGTCTCTGCTCCTGAGGAACATGCAAAATGATCTCATTCAGTCTTGAGAATGCTTTGAAAACCACAATGGTAAATGTTTTGTATGCATTTTCACATACTGGTTACTTGTGTTAATATAGCTGTTCTAGGATTATCTACCAGTTCTAGGAGTTTTGTGCAAAACAAAATGGATCCCTTCAAAAGCATCTGGAAAGCGTTTTGCTAACTTAGTTACACTTAAAAACTGACAAATGTATCTAATCTTTCTTTTCATGGACGTGTAACACCTGGTCAGAGTTAAGCCTGATAAACACGTTTTGCCATGAATGCTAGATAAGTCAACTGTAGGCATATCTAATATGGTAAAGAATACAAGAATATCTACATTTACTCTAAAGGAACCCCCTTCTGTTCAGTGGGACTTTTCAGTAAGTATTTTTCGAACTGCAACCTAAGATTTATAGAAAATCTTTTTAAAACAGTTATTAAAGTATTAACTAGGTAGTACACAGCATGTGTAACTCCCGTTTATTTTTAGACAAAGCAATGAAGAGACTCAGTTACAAGCACAAGAACACAGGAAGGGATTGCTAAACTATTTCTGCTCTAGGCATTCTGCACTAATTCCATCCAACCACCCACTTATGTGGGGAAAGAAATATATTGCTATGTCATAAGTGGAAAAGTAACTTGAGAAATATTTTTGATTGGAAATCTAGCCAGGGAGAAAATGGGTTTAGCAGTCTCCCCCTCCCCAATTCTGTTGCTTTCAGTCATAGAAATCTGCTTCTTATAAAAAGAAATACTTGGGAACAAACATCATTTAATTTGCCTCTGAATTAAGTATTGCAAGACAATTAAGTTCATCCTTAATTCTCCTTTTTTTATTTTGTAGTTGTATTTATGGGATATTCCCAAATAAAATGCATAGGTATATGTCGTACAAGCTCTCCTTCCATCTTTGAAAACAGATACTACTTAAATAGCTCACTGGTTTTCTAAAATCTACACATAACAGTCTAGATCAATGCTATAAGTGAGAAAAAGTGTGAGGAGATCACTTGCGGGGAATCCTACAAGTTCAAAAGTCTGCACTTGTGTAATCCAGACATGCCTCAGGGTAGCAACCCACAGGGATTGAATTCCACCGATCCAGCTGCACTGCACTACCATGTAAACAGAAAGACAGTATTCGACAACATCAACCATGTTATGAGCGGACAGAAAACCACCGCCCGTCAGTGCCAAGTGCGAAAGGTGCACCCAAGCCTTGCACTCAAGGCCTGCCCAGCCTGACACCTCTTTGAGATCAGAACTGAACAGCCAGGGAAATCTCTGAATCAAGCCAGGGCCAGGACAAACAGGTCTGCCTCAGTTCTCCCTTTCTGAGAACACAGTCCCTTCCTCACTCTTGTCCCCCCTTGGCTTCTTCCTTTTAGGACTCTCCCCCTTTACTGCCTTCCCTAAATCTGCCCTTCTCCCAGATGTAAGGATCAACAGTTTCCAAGGCTGTGATACTATTGGCACTATGATAAAGATGGTATTATTGGTAGCATGTATATTCCAGGATACAGAATAAGACTCTGGGAGACTGTTATCAGGAACAGAGAACTTCAAACATTCATTGAAACACTGTTGCTTAAATTTGTTTTGTATCTCAATGTTTACAAACAGCGCACCATTCTTCTCTCTCTCTCTCTCTCTCTCTCTCTCTCTCTCTTTAATTCATTCACTATCTTTTGCACACCCAATTTCTCAGTTCTCCCCTCCACAGAGCTATTCAAATCTCCAACCTCCCTCAAACACACCACAAATCACACACTCTTCAAACACACCAGACAGTTAAAATCCATTATTTTCCTCTTTTCACCAGATCCCTCCCCTGGGCTATCCTAGGTTCCATTCCAATCACCTTAATCACAAGCAGCACATATAATAAACACCACATCTAGGGCTGACCTACCTTTAGGCAAGTTGAGGTAGCATCTTCAGACAGTAGATACTAGGTGATGTAGAAGCCTGCAGTGGGAGCTCCTGTGTTGTTCGTCCCCGTTGGAGGGCAAAGTCATCTGTTCTAGGCCAGTAGTTCTCAGCTTCTGATCTGCTAGAATTTTTCGATTATATCTCTCAGAATTCTTGACCATTGGCCAAGGTGACTGGGACTGAAACTTGAAATCCAAAGACATCTAAAGAAACAGAGGTTGGGAACCACCTTCTGAACAACCTGTCCTGCATGCCTTAAGTTAGTCTGCTGCACTCAGGTGAAATGAAGGATGCTATCCTAATATGACTGTTAAAACTTTCACCAGCCAGTCTATTTTGGCTCCTGTAGGTGGAGTATAGGGTACACCATCTTATGTTTGGCTCAGGTATTAAAATATCTTGGGCCAAACCTAGTCACATAAATCATTGGGGACTGACTAACTTCCATCAGCTGTCTCCTTGTTTGTGAGAGAAAGAAGGTGGGCTACCCTGTAGTTGTTGTCAAGATCTGTTCATTGGTTAAATTTCAGCAGGATCAGGTTAGCAGAGAAATACTCTATGTAAGATGTGTTTACAAACTGTGGATATACATTCTACTGATGATGATAGGTATATACGTATAGAGAAATAGTACACCTTATTCTGTAAAACAAACAATATAAGAGAAAGTGTAGGAATCATTCCAGATAAATCTTCCAGATATTGGTGGACTGCAGCTGCTAGCAGTTGTAGCAAACACAGCCAATAGTAAGGGAATGCTGGGAGCTATAGTCTAGAGGACTGCATGATTCCTATCTTTGTTGTTGTTGAATGCCTTCAAGTTGTTTCCAGTTTATGGCAACCTTAAAGTGAACCTATCATGGACTTTTCTTGGCAAGATTTGTTCAGAAGGGGTTTGCCTTTGTGTTCATCTGAGGCTGAGACAGTGTCACTTGCCCAAGGTCACTCAGTGGGTTTCCATGGCCAAGCAGGGATTCAAACTCTAGTCTCCAGAGTCATAGCCCAGCACTCAAACCACTATACCTCAATGGCTTTCTAACCAATAAAAATCCATTCTACCTAGGTAAAAATGACTAAATAGTTGCATCATTTGAGGATCTGACAAAAACAAGGCTGGCATTTGCTGGCTGAGGTAAAGGACAACATGCTGCTCCTTTCCATTCCATGTAGAAAAGCTGGACTTCACATTGGATAGTGTTAAGACTAGCCCTGATTAAAAGAGGCATGGCTCTTGCGAAGATGTCTGTAGTTGACTGTAGGGGAGCAAAGAAAAATCTAGCATTACGGTTATGGGGGTAAGTAGAAAATAATTTACCTAGAGTATGATCTTACAACAGAACTTACTGTAAAACAAAAAGAGGACATATCTCCAGTCCCTTAAATAGTAGTGCATAGAAAAGCACATCACTTGTCAGCAAACCATACCTGTTTAAATTCCCTCTTCTGGTCAGCTGTTAAAGATGTAGGAAACTTGTCCCCTTTTGCATCTAGTCTCCTTACTGGGGAGACAGGCACAAGCTGTGGTTTCAATAAGGATTTTGTGTTGCCTCAGATAAGCAAATCAGATCATTTATTTTGAAATATTTTGCCGTAGAAAATGCAGAACTGCTATTCTTACGACACCAAGGCACACAGTACTTAAAACTGCTAGTACCATTGGGTATCCTTCTCCCAACAGGCCAATAAAGTTTTGTGAAATTGGAAACGTTGCACAAGCCATAACATCAAAAATGCCCAAGATGCCATATGTTATACCATTGTTCCTCACTTGTAATCCTTTATCACATGGTAAGCACTATATATACAGACTTCTATCACCTTTATGAAGAAAGATGTAACACTAAATTTCAACTGGCTACAGGTTTCCAATTTACACTGAAAAATGTTATAAACTGTTCTGAGGACCTAGCTCTGTCTCTAGTTTACAATACTGTGGTGGGGCATTTTCCACTGTAGTTGTCTATTTAAAAATACACTGCAAACTGGCCACAGAAAACAAGTTTAGACTACCTCTCTCTGCAAAGAATTGTAAATCAGCTTGCTGTTCTGAAATAATATTTCCATTCTGTCAATAGCACAAATCTGTGCTTTATTCCAAGTGCTTTTGAAGAGTTGCTTTTGCAAAGGTAATCCTCTTGAATGGCATTTGAAAGATTGTTGTTGTGCTGCTGTTTCCAATGATGAAAGGTGATTTAACCCAGAAGTGGATAAACTAAGCCGCCTGGTAAAACTCTTCCTTCACTTCACAGCTATACAAACACCCAACATGAACTTGTTCAATATAAAACTTGATTCATGAATGCAGGAGGCCTTTTGCAGTTGAAGCATGAACTGAGACCTCTGTGGTACAGTCAAGCAGTCTCTACCGGGTGATCTATAGGGAAGATTTCCCCCTGGCTGACCTATTGTGTGGGATCTCTGCCAAACACATCTTATCTGGAAATAATTCTTGGAGACATCGCATGTGTTCAAAAACTGCTTTCTCAAATGTGGATTGTTATAAGTACACATAGATGTGAATTTTAGTTCAAATAACAAAATCCCAAGCCTCATATAAACTCTCCTATAAACTCTTTCCTAGATCTTTCTAATTTTATTAGTGTTCCTGTGTGATCATTGACATCTCCAGCACTCCACTTGTAAACTTACATTCTCACACAGCTAAACTCTTATTATTAAGATGGTAAAAGCTTATTCACTGTCCAGGAGTATGTTAACTGAAGACACTGAATAAATGGTTCAGTGTTTCCCCATGTGCACATGCAATTTTTGTGCAGATTCTAAACAGTTAAAATCATTCCTAAACAATTAAGAAGCAAACATACTGTAGAATAAAAGAGTGAGGCGGCCTCCTCCCATACAATAAGCCCTGTACACTCAGGTCCTCTGGGGACCATTTACTTAAACCAACCAGGACTAGACTGGCAATGGTCACCCAGAGGACCTTTTCATCAACCGCCCCAGATGGTGAAACGACCTGCCAGAGGAGATTCAACAGCAAAATACGCTGCCAGAATTTGAAAAAGTACTAAAGACCTATCTCTTCTAGCAGGGCTATGCAGTCAATTTTAACTATGAATTTTAAACTGATGTATTTTAAATAGTTTTATATGTTTTTAGTGTATTTTGCTCTATGATATGTTTTTAGTTGTATTTTAAGTATTTTAATTTATGTTGTACCCCACCTTGAGAGTTGGGGAGAGGTGGATAAGAAAATAATAATAATAATAATAATATAATAAAATAATAATAAAATAATAATAACAATAGATGATGATGATGATGATGATGATGGAGATAGTCTGGAGGCTATCAGTGATATGATACAGATAGCTTCGTTGTGTCACATGTTGTGAATTCCTGCTATAAACTGGATCCCAGCTAACTACAAGTAGGTGCTCATTTATTTCTAAACCCACTATTTTTTTCATATCCCATTACAAATATAAGGCTGGTCCTGGAAGAGAATATACACATGATTGCTTAGAATTTTTAAAACACTGTCATAGAGAAGATTGTCTAAATTTAAACTCTCTTTTCCACTGAGGCCATTTCCGCACAAGAGGGGAGGAGCGGTTCACTGCGTGTCAAGAGCGGTGTTTTTGTACTCCGATTCAGAAACTGAATTCAGAAATTCAGAAACTGTGCTATCTGCATCCCCGTCCCCCATTTAGATCGTACTATTGCGGAGAACAGCAGTTGCTGCATCCACAAGAGCAAGTCCCTGGCCACTCCCATTCCCCTCCCTCACCCTGCCCCGCCATTGCTGATTGGTCTGTTTTTTTAAAAAAAGCATACATTTCTAACACATTTCTGTGTTGCTACGTTCGTGCATAGGAATGTATGTTCACTGATACATGGAAAAAAACACGTTTTAACAGTCCATTACCAGATCCACTCTCTTCCTGCTGTCCGTTTAACACAGGAAGACAATAATGTCGGCAGCCTGACCTTTGATGGGCAGAGAGAGATAGGGACAGAAGTGATGAAAGGGATGGCCTGGGAATGCCCATAGCCGGCCACCTCTGTGATGTGAATCGATGCTACACTTCTGCATGTAGACGAAAACTGAAGCAGAACCAGTCTGGCAGATTTACGTCACAGTTTTTCTGGCTTTCACATACAGCAGTTTCGCATCGCAGTGAACTGCAATGAACCATTCTAGGAGCTGAAAATGTGCAGAACCACGAGGAAAATTACGAAGCTAAAACGGTTCAACATGCAGACAGGAGGGTAAGAATTCGATGCTGCTACGATGTATCAACCTTGTGCGGAAGTGGTCTGAACAGACAGGAGGAAATTACATTGATAATTCCCATTAGTCTACTTGATGAGCTTCCTTGTATTCTTCTACAAGAAAAACAAAAACAAAACACCACCTATCATTTTAACTCTAGTCATTTTAAAAAAAAACAATGAAGTAAACTTCAGTTCTTATTAGGAAGTATAGGATAATGTACCAGTTTAAGATGGCCAGAATCAAAAATTAAAAAGAACAAGCGCTATTACCATGAATTTTTGCATACTCTACGCCATACAATTTTAGATCTAAATAGCAAACATCTCATGGATATCCTCATCAGGAATGAACAACAACAGAAAATAAATCAATTCTCACTTTATTTGCTTCCAAATTTACACAGTTGTAAATGTTGTAGCAAGGCTAAAAACATACTTTAAATATATAGTGTAATCACTCAAACTTTCACAAGCAAAGCTGTGAGGTTCTGCAGTTTCTTCAATGCACGTTTCATTTGTTTGACATATATGGGCACTCTTAGGTCTGTGCATGAGCCAAGTGAAAGAGAGAGAGACAGAGTGAGAAAGAAAGAGACCGCTTTTCATTGAAAACATATGGAGCAGCTAACATAGAAAGCAACAAATTCTTCCATTTGTTCTCTGGCACTATAGCCTTCAGGGAGACCTAGTCAGAATTTTTAAAAAAGACATCTTGAGCAAACACCTTGATTATATTAATATTTTAAACAGTGTTAAGGATGAGCAAATTTAGACACAAATAATAGTTTTTTTTTTTAATTGCAGTGGCCACGTTTATGATGGCTGTCCTCCTTCACCCCCAGTTAGTGCACAAGCCCTGTTAGTTCGGCCCAAAGACTTACCTAACTTGTCCCTGAATATTCTGTATGATGGGAATAGAGTACAACTTACGTTTCTCTTTGTTGCTGTATGAAGTGTCAGTTATAGATTGATTGATAGCTAGAATCAGTATACGGTGAGTATTTCTTATCCAAAATGCTTGGGACCAAAAGTATTCCGTATTTCTGATTTTTTTTAAAAAAAAAATTGGAATATAGTACCTTTCTGGAATAGCCTTATGTCTCCTTTGTTTGCTACTTGTGTTGTGTATGAGATGCGAGGCTGTAGAGAGACTGAGGATTTGTGAAATGGCAGGAATCCAAGCATAGCGCTTCGTGGGAATCCATGCCTCCCACCATTTCATAGATCCTTGGTCTCTCTCTTTTTGCTGCCAGCCACCCACTTCTGCCTTCAAGACAGGAGCTGCAGTGCTACTCAGAGCAAGGCCTTTTCCACATGACAATACTCTCCTGCATCATCCTGTCACAATCCTGGCGGTGCCTCTGCTGTCCCCTGCATGCCTCTGCATGTCCCCAACACTCCTCTCCGCATGTGACCAGCTGCCTGTGGAAGGGAGCACGAGGGACATGCTCCATCCTTCCAGACTGCAGCCAGACTTCTTCCCATGCTGCAGTAGAGGAGGAAGTGCATAGACTTCACTTCTGACCCTTCTGCATGGCCAGCCGCAATGGAAGTCTTGTGATCATGCTGGCTGGTGATGTGAGAAGGGCAGGACTGTGATGCCATCATGGTGAACCTATTATGGGGGGTGGTGGTTTGGCAGAACTTGTTCAGAGGGGGTTTGTCCTTGCCTTCTGAGGCTGAGAGAGTGTGACTTGCCCTAGATCTCCAAGTGGGTTTCCATGCCCTAGCAAGGATCTGAGCCCTAGTCTCCCAGTGTCTTAGTCCAAAATCAAACCACTTCACCATGCTTAAATTAAGCCAGATTAAGTTCTAATTAATCAACTAGGCTGAAAAGACAGGGAGCTGTGCTTACTCCCTGCTGTTGCAACAAAGCTAAGATGTCTCCTTCTCTTGGGAAGATAAAAGAAATCTGAGAAGCAGGGAAAGATTACATCAGTAACCCAACAATTTTCAGTGTATGTCAGAAGGAGGGTCAGTTTAGAAGGAGAAGACAAATGGCAATTTAGCAAACTGAAGAGGTCTAACTCTCTATCTGCTCTTACCCATGCAAACTCATGCACCTTGAGAGTAAGCTGAGTTGTATCTCTGTCCCCTCTAATGTGTGCGAGAGTGTGTATGTGTGTGCCTTCAAGTCACCTGTCAACTTATGGTAACCCAATAAATTTCATAAAGTTTTCTTAGGCAAAGAATGAGGCAGTTTTTCCAGTTCCTTCCTATGAAATATATAGGCAACAAATAATATTAAACAACAAAGTTTTCCTTATGATTAGGGTTTTTAGTTTCTAATTTGAATACATATGTTTAAAAAATCTTTCTTCAAGATTGATTGTATCTTTTTCATTACATCTGCATAACAGAGTAATTAAAAATATTGACCACATTTCCATTTATGACCTTCAGTTACAATTTGTCCTAACCAACTTGAGGTTCTTCGGAGCTAAAACTAGGTTTCAGCCTTCCTTTTTGTTTTCTTTGTAGCACAGTACAGACTGTATCCTAAAGCATGGCAAATTGTTTCATTCACATCAGTGATATTAACATGTATTCCCTCCTCTCAAATTGTTTCTGACGTTTTCCATAGTGCTGCCAAGCAGATATATCTGTTCTCTGTTTAGCTATGCCTGAAAGAATTTTCTTATAAGACATTGCCATAGGGTACTGGGTACAACAGAAGGTTATAAAATTTCCTGCTGTTTTTAATATTTTTTAAAATCTTGAGGAATTCAGACTTCATTCATTAGATCCGATCTAGCTGGGGCATAAGCTTTTCCAGTCCTCTCAAAAACTACTAACTCATACTACACAAATTGATAGGAATCCGAGGCAGAGGAAACACTGCAGATCAGATAATCCAAAACAGCAGTGTTTCCCGGAGCAGCCTTCCCAAATCTTCCCACAGTTCTCATCAACCTCACCTACCTTAGCCAGTGGTTAAAGACCAACCCAAAATGTCAGGAGAGTTTCACAAGCATTCCACATTTCTTGAAAATCAGCAGGATCAAAGCTGCTGCATTTAAAACTGAAGCAGCACTACATTGTTATAGTGCTATTATTCCACTTTCAACATCCTGTGGAATTCTGGGGTTTATAGTTTACTGAGGCCAAAGAGCTCTCTGGCTGAGAATTCTAAATGCCCCTCCCTAAACTGCAAATCCCAGGATTCCATAGGATATTGACAGTGGAATAATAGCACTATAACAGTGTAGTATAGAAAGGCCCCCTGATTATTTTGAAGAAAAATTGTGCATAATGCAACACTCTAGTAATTGGCACAATACTTTTTAGTAACAAATAATGCAACCCCGATAAGTAGTGGAATCCAGAGAAGGTTAAACCAACTGCAGTAAATGAGATTTGAGCACACAATCAAGCAGAAGCATTTAGTTAAGTGGCACAAAGGCAGGGGCAGGGAATGTGTGGCCTTTCAGATGTTGCTGGACTGCAACTATCATAATCTTGTGGCATCACAGCCAGGAGTGAAAGATGCTGGGACTTGCATTACAGGAACATCTGAAGGGTCACTGATTGCTTACCAGTGCCCAAGGTGTAGGTCAGCTTTTCAAGGAGAACCTTGCTACAGCAAAGGGTTAATCTAGTTTAGATACCCAAGAGACTCTTTGCAACATCATTATCATGTCTCTTTAAGTCAGTGAAGAGAATATACAGCCCTCCAGATGTTGTTGCACTCTAAATCCCAGCACCCTTCACCAGCATAGCCAGTGGTAAGGAATTCTGGGACCTGCAATCCAACAAGAATCTGGAGGGCCATGTGATTCTCCCCTGCTCAAAATGCATCTTTCTAAAAAATGTATTACTCTTATCATACATTTTAGAATCACCTCAATATTTACCTACTGCTGGTGAATAACATAATTTACTTATCTCTCTCTCTTATTCCTACTACCCCACAACAGTTTCATAAAACTGCCTAAGCTGTGGGGAGGATCACCAGTGTTCCAGCTGTTTTCAATGACATTCATCACCAGCCATATAGAATGGGACTAATAGAAGTGGTCAGATAAAACATTTGGAGGCCACATACCTCCCCCACAGGATCTTCCTTCCTACTGTCCTTCACCTGTTTAGACTCTCTGCCTAATGTTTGTCCCTTTCTTGAATGCCTTTTTTCTCTCCCTTTTCTTCTTTCAGGTCCCTATTGAATACTGAGGTTCTGAAAACCACCATTTTAATTTCTCACCATATGCTAGAGGATTATTATTATATTTATTTATATTCTGGCTTTTTCCTCAGTCTGGGACTCCCTGTCTGGATTCTGGTTAGCTTCCTGCCACTGGCACAGCTAAGAAGAGGGCATTAAAATAGGGGAGGAACCAGCTATGGACACTTTACTTATGTCCTTCTCAAATCTGAACCTGGGCTTAACGAAATAGCTCACCTGTAAAGCAGTACATAGGCAAAGAAACAGTAATGTTTCTGCACTTCTTCTGCAACACAAAGACTAGAAATAATCAGATGAATTAAAAAGTAAAGGTGTCACTCATTTACCTCTTGATGGATCTGTAGAAAAGAAGTTGCTCAGTTTTTTAAATAATGGCTATTATTGTTTGCCACTTATTTAATTAAATTTATACTGTACTAATACCTCCAATTTACAAGGAGGACTCACTAACAAATGCATTTATTTCCCTCAATAAACACATGATTCATTGATTGGAAAGTGATTTTGGCTATTTCATACAGGTAAGCCATCTGTCAATTATTCTGTAGGCAATAAATGTGTGTGAGAGAGCTGATATTGCACTATTGATGAAGTTCTAGAAATGATGGGCAACTTCTTTCTCTCTTGCTCAAAGGTGCTACAAGATCCCTTTGTGTATTGATGTTCAAATGTTGTTGTTTTGTTTTTGTTTTTAACAATGTTGTGTTTGTTTTTACTTGTAACTCTCCTTGAGCCCTGTCTGTGGGGTAAAGAGAGGGAATAAATAAAGATAATAATAATAGCATTGTTATTATTCATGGATCCTTGAACAGAATCTAGATAACTGATGGTTCAGAATTCGAATCAGTTAACATTGGTAGATTGTGAAACTGAAAGAGCTACGAGGAGGGTGATGATGAGGATGATAAGACTTCATTTAGGCTGCAGTTCTACATACACTTATCTGGTCTGAGAATAACTCCCAATATGTGGCATACTTCTGAGTAGACCTGCAGAGGACTGTGCTGCACAGACTATTAAAAACAGGTGTTTGAATAGGCTAGGATGCATAGCAGGGGCATACTACACATTCCAAATCTTTTGATGTGGGCAGTAGATATGCAGACCGGCAATCTTACTTGTCCTTAGTATTGGAATATAAAACTGTGTTTACAGCAGCAACTACCTTTCTGTAGCTGCTGCTACATTAGAGGTCTATGAGACCGGTTCAGCCAGCTGTTAAATACTGGCATGGCACCAATTGATTCTTATTGATGATTTGTCATTCAGCTTGGGAAGGGAGGGTTATGAAGTTTGCATTGTTTTTGTATTCAGCTTTTGTATGTGTTAACTGTTGTAAGGCATCTTAAGTGTTTGGGTTTTTTTTAAGAAACAGTTTCTAAGAGATCTGAAACAATTCAATCTCAGTCTCTAAGACAGGTCTTTCCAAACGGTGTGCAGAGACATGTTAGTGTGTCGTCTGAAGTGTGTAGGTGTGTTGCCTATAATCTTGGAAATGTATGTTATTTATAAATCATATTTTTAAAAATATATGAAAGGTTTTCATGAGATATGTTGTGTCCCCATACGTTTCATTATTAAAATTTGTGTGTGTGTCCGTATCTCTTATAATGGGGTTACTTTAACCTCCGGTTTGCTAGTAAAACTGAATTACTTGTGTCCTGAAATGATGCATGTCTAAAAAGTGGGTGACCAAGCATGAAAAGTTTGGAAAGCTGTGCTCAAGAGATCTGAAACAATTCGCTTTGATAAAAAAAATCTGAAAAATCTTATTTTTTTTCCTAGAACACAAATGTTTCTTTGGACATGTATAATACTACCTTAAAAAAAAAAAAAGGGAAAAACTTTGGCCCCCAAGATCTGCTATGCAAAAGCATTTCTGAATTTCTTTTACTCAGGCTAACCTGTATTTTTTGCTGTTGTGAGGTTAATCATTTCCATACACTCTGAAATGTTTAAAAGTGGGAAGGATCCCAACACCTTCAAGGGAGGCGCCTGAATTGGCTGAAGCAATAAAAACGACCACCCCAATGATGTCCTTGGAGATCTCTGGAGTAGAATAAAGCCATTTCCGCATTAGACTGTTATAGTGTTATTATTCCACTTTCAACATCCTATGGGATCCCGGGGTTTGCAGTTTAGGGAGGGGCCTTTGATGCCCCTCCCTAAACTGCAAACCCCAGGATTCCATAGGATGTTGAAAGTGGAGTAATAGCACTATAACGGTCTAGTGCGGAAATGGCCAAAGCTGTACAGTATCCCATTAGAACGTAACATAACTACACGGCTTGCTGCGTGGGAGACAGCGGTGGCAGCAGAAACCACGCTTTGTTGGCCCGGAGAAGGTGCCAAAGGGGGCCTTCCGACGGTGCGGATTGAACTGCCGTAGCATGAAATCCCCAAGGGTGGGAAAGGAAACAATTGAGGCGCTGGGATTACCGTCAGGTGACAAAAGAAACTTTCAATAAGGGTTGTGTTGCGGAGGAGGGGCGTGACGGGCAGACGGGCTGGGGAGATAAAAAGCTACATTGTGCTGCCTAATTGACTGTTAATTGGCGCTGAACACTCCCCTCTCTCCGACTTGTCTCGATAGATCCAGGGCCTTGGCAAGTGAAGGGAGTTACTTGGAATACACTGAGGGTGGAATTGAGAGGCACCCTCTCCTCGGTCCCCACAGCATCTGTGGCGAGCTTTCCTGCCTCCAGTCCCACCCCGCTTTCTTTGAGGGCTTACAAAGACCCTGCCACGCCTGGGGTGTGTGTACGTATGGGTGAGAAATGTTATTAGAAGAGAGGACCAGGTAGAGGGGAAAGACCGGCCCTGGTGGTTTTTCTCGGTCGTGTTATTTTTGGCCACCCCTGGCGTTCCACCCCGAAGCGCGCGCGCCCACGTACCCCTCCCCCGTCGCCACCCCCGGCCCGCCCGGCTCCCGCGTGCTTGGCGAAAGCGCGCGCGCCCAAGATCCTCGCTCCTCCTGGAGAGCCATAACAAGCGCAACCAGTTGGCCGCCCGCCAGAGGACTTCAGCGCGCCGGCCTCGCTCCTGCCAGCAGTCTTTGTTCTGGCTTGGGAACTCCGTCCGAACTCCTCGCAGGCGAGAGCGTCTTCCTTCGTTGCTGGAAAAGGAGGCGGCGGCGGCGGCAGCGGCGACGACGACGACGACGACTACTCTTCCTTGTAAGTGGCTGCAAATCCGGCGGCTCAGCTGTCTCTTCATTCCGCCACACACGTACACACACACCCTCCTCCACCTCCGCCGCTTCTGCGAAGCAGGCTGAATTCAGAGCAAGGCGCCCGGAGAGCCGAGAGCTGCGGCGGAGAGAACCCGGAGGCCCAAGGGGAAACCTCGGGGGGGGGGTGGAGAGGGAGGGGGCCGAGACGGTGTCCCCTTTTGCTGCTCACAAGGGTAAGTTCCAGTCCTTACGGGGGCGCCCGGAACGAGCCAAGGGATGGGTTTCAGGTGAGAGGAGGAGGAGGAGGAGGAGGAACCGCTAGAGACATTTGTATTACGCGAGAAGGACACAGTGCTGAATGGTGTCAGTGTTACGTCGTGGTCATTTTCCCTCGTCCCTGTTCTCTCTTCCCCTTAAGATGCAAAAGCATGTTTTAAAACATGCTTTTTGTGCTTAGAAAAGCCGGGCTATCGGTCTCGGTGCGGGAGGCTGGCCTGTGTGCAAGTTCATCAGCCACAAGTGGCAAAACGTCTACGCGGAGCAATGTCGTTGTTTGGTAAACCGTCTGAGGTGTTTGGTTTGACTCTGGGACGTGGGGATCGTTATGCTGTCCAGTACAAGTAACGGAAACGTCGTGGATATGGGCACTGGTTCATGTGAGGGTATTCTGCTCCATTATCTCCCCTCCACCCTCCGTTTCTGTGAACTGTGCTTTATAGAAGCCACAGATAACCAGTGCTTTGAATGGTCTTCATTCATTCTGCTCTTTTTCCTCAAACTTCCTTTTCTTTCTTATACAAAGCTGAAAACCAAAAGGTACCAAAATGTCAGAGCATGCGTAGTCATGTTTGGTGGACCACAGACTGACGAAGAAGCTTGTTCAGAGTCTCGTGCAACTTGCTGCCCTCTCTCACCAGTTTTTAAAAAATAGACTGTAGGTTTAACACCAGCAAACTGGGTATTGGTCAAATAATATTGGAATACTTTGAAGTCGTATTGATTTTTATGAGAGAAAGCTGAATGTCAGTTCAGCTTTTCCTTTTCAAGTAAATAAGGCTTGATAATATTTCTGTTTGACTGAGTCACGTGGTTGAATAATTTTGCTAATTTATGGTTAAAATAGGCGTGGGTAGGTGCTAAATGAAACTTTGGGAAAATATTTGTGATCAGCTAGGACTGTTTTCACTTCAGGTGTCTTTGCGTTAGTAAAATGATTATTTTAGGATTGCTTTTCTTTGAGCAGGAGGGAGAAGCACAGTAGCCAGTACAGGACTGAAAATGAATGTTGATAGATGAATTTACAGTATTTCAGTGTACCAATTTGGCTGCCTAGTTTTGACAACTAAACTAAGAATTTCTCTTAGGAGATTTTCAAATGTCTGAAAATTACTGATGTTTACTAAAATCATCATGCTAACTGATATTGGTACCTACTTGGCAAAATGGTAATCCAGTCAATTTATACAAACAAAGCAGACAGGATTTTAAAACTAGTGTGAACTGGTAACTGTGCTGCAAGTTTCAGTCAAATGATGAGTGTGAATTGAAACAGTGGACAACAAAACATGTTTCACATAGTTCCTTCCAGACTAGTACTGGCTAAGCCTGAATAAGAATTCCAGCATCCTTTGAGTGCTGTTAGGGGCATATAATGAGCAAGTGTTCCATTAATCAAATCATTGGTTTACTAATAGAGATTTTTGAGTTCCCATTTAATGTGCATGGAGCAGAAAGTCACATTATATTTTCCTGTGTGATGGTGATTTAAAAAAATAAACAAACAGCAAATTGTTGTCATTTCATTCTGCAAAGTGTCTCCTCTTACATGCTGTTATTTGGTCTATTTATAAAATAGAATTCCCTCAGTTGGAACTGGAGACTCGAACTACCCAAGATTCCTGTTCAGAGCTAAAATTGGAATGGTACTTTCTGGAATTGTATTCCTCCTCTGATAGCGTTAAGTCTAGCAGTGTTTTAAATTACTCCACGCCCAGAGGTGCAGTAATACTGCTGCTACCCTGATTCAGTTGTTGTTGCAGCTCTGTTTAAGACAGCAATGCAAAATATGCTTGCTGGGGATTAAACCCACTGAACACAGCAGGATTTATTTCAGAATAAGCAAAAATTGTTTTATGTTGTAAATATGTTTTAAATTTCAGGTATTGGTTTGCATTTGAGCTTGAGAAAACCAGAAAGTCTAATAAAAGCTTGGAGAAACTGCCTTTTTTTTTTTTTTTTGGACTGTCACAGTGTTCATACCATCTAAGGGATTCTAGTCTCTATAGTCCAAAAAAAAAAAAAGGGAAAGAAAGAACATCCCCCCCCCAACCTAGCTGTTCTGAGCTCTAATTCATATCACCTGGCAATACCATGCTGGATACACCATATATCCATCCTCTTCAGACTTATACATATACTCCTTAGTCTTAGACACTCCATTGCATGATAAATGGAAGACATGAATTAACAAAATGCCACAAGGTCAATACAAAGAAGCACATCGCTCCAGGTAACATTTCTCTGGCAATTTGTATTAAGGAAACCGAAATCTAACTTTCCTCCCATCACCTGATAAATGAGTGTACACCTTGGAAGCTAAGCAGGGGTCAGCCCTGATTAGTACTTGCATGGGAGACAGCCAGTGAATGCCAGGTGCTGTAGGAAGTATTTCAGAGGAGGGAAATGGCAAAACCACTTCACAGTATTCCTTGCCTAAGAAATTGATGGGGTTGCCATAAGTGAGCAGGCACTGTCTATAGGGTATCAAAAAGGCATAAGGCCACTCTATTGCACATACATTCTTGTGATGGGAATACATGTAAAGATAAGTCTACATAAAATCAGATGCATCTGAGTATTTCAACTGTAAACAAGTAAACAGCCTTTTTGTTGCCTGTGTTTTGGAGTGCATGGATGTTATTGAAAAAATATTGTGATGTTTGTTATACTTTTCCTTCAAAGTGGAGAATATGGTTTTCTTACTATTGCTATCCTCACAACAAACCTGGGAGGTAGGTTAGACCAAGAGAAAGTGACTTTCTCTGGCCCATTGAGCCTAATGGGCATGGAATGACTTGAACCTAGATTACTGCAACCACACTCTGACTGCAGGAAGACATTGACCCTGTTATTTTTTCTATACTAACATGGTAAGGTATTTTAAACACATGATGTTTAATGCCAAAGGTCATATATCACACTAATATTATTAAATGGAGTGCTACAGTTCTGGGCGCAGATGCTGTGCATCAGTTGCAATGCTTAATTATTATCTAAGTGCTTCGCTTGTAAATAATTAACGCACTCTTTCATATCAAAGTGTTCAGTGCATAGTGAAACTGCTTTTAGGAAATGGTGGCTCTTGTTCTTGCAAAATAACAAGCATCCATGTAGTCCTGAGTACCTAATGCATGTGTCAGCAATTTGTTTGTAAGGTTCCACCAATTTCTTTCATCCTGCAAACTCACATGCGAAGTGATACATGTGCTGACATATTCAGCAGCCCTTAGAAATGATGCAACAGCACAATGCTGACTGACAGAAGTGAAAACAACCTGCAAAGTTAGGAAGAGAATGCTACAGAAGTATGTCTGATTCGTACCCAGTGGAATTTTGAAAAGTCCCAGTTAGGGCTACAATAATGGGTAGCTGGCAGGAACCGAATATATAATGCCATCTGTAAAGCAAATTGTCATTGGGGAGGAAGGGCTTAATTGTTTATAAGAAAGTGTGGAATACCTCAGCACCATCCCTAAATCAAAATTATATAAGGATTTGTTGTTGCTGCATGCCTTCAAGTCAATTCTGTCTTATGACACCCAGTCGTAGGGTTTTCTCTGCAATATTTATTTAAAGGAGTTTTGCCATTGCCTTCTTCTAAGGCTGAGAAAGTGTAGCCTTGGGTCAGTGTGCTTCCAGGGCTGAGTGAAGATTTGAACCCTGTTCTTCCAGAGCCCTAGTCCAGTATTAGTTCACTACACCATGATGTCTCTTGAGGTATTTTACTTGAAAGTATACAAACTTCAGATCACATATTGGAGGCTGGAAAAGTTACTTATTGAACCACACTTCCCAGAATTACCTGCCCAGCAAGGCTAACCGGAAATAGTGCATTTCTCAAAGCTCTGTTACATACGTACCCCACTATGATGGAAGCCCACAATATTTTTACAGCTTAAATTTGCAGAGAGGAACTCTTAGGGGGAAAAAAGTTAAATATGGGTAGATCAGTGCTCTGATTGCCTGTTTAAGAATACAAAACCTTTCTTGGTTAGTTACATCATTCAGTGCATCTGCCAGCTTATTGCGGTATCACTGTGTTAAAGTAAAACAACAACAACTGGTCTGTCTGGGCATTATCCAGCAGCTGTGGTTTGTAGTACCTTGTGGTGACTTTACAACAGTTCAGATTCTTTCCACTCAGGCTGACTGAGCCATGATGTCACTTTCTACCTTCAAGGCTTTAACCTTTGAGGGATTCTACTCTGGACGTGACTCTTAACCCTGGGGAAGTAGAAGCTGCCCCAAAAGTCTATTCTGGTACAGATCTGTTGACTCAAGCACATTCCAGTGCTTAAAAGATTCAGCCACCAAATTACTATTGTGGTCAGAGCTGGATACATATATATGTGGGAATGAGTATGCAGCATAGATTTTTAACAGAATACTGTTTTTGTGTGTTAATTTTCTGCTTTATTGAGACCACATGTCTCCAATTTGACATCTCTTTAAAAAATAGACGTGTTTGGCTAGGTTGCCTGAAATGTATTTTTCTTTTTAATTGCTTGGAGAAAGATAGGTAGAGAATGTTTAATGTTAGCAGGCATGAGTTAAGTTATATGTATTTTAAGGATGCTGCCAGAAAGAGGATGCTCTATTGAAGGCACATTGCTGATTCATTGTGGTAGATGGACATGTACTGCGTGTAAGTGAACCGTAACAGCAGGCTGATGTATTGGGATAGGCCTGTGTGGTAGAATCCAGATTTTGTTGCATGAAACACCATGCAACTTTGACCATACCAGATCTACACATACAACGCAATGAATTTTAGACTCCTGAGGTAAGGAAAAGAAGCCATGGACCAAAAAATAAACTACATTCCTCCCTCCATATTTGCAAGTTTGGGCGTCACAAATTTGATTATTTGTGAGTCATCTCCTCCTCCCATTCTCTTGTGCTTTTCTGGGCATGGAGGAGGAAGGCAGGTGTGGCCAGGCAAAAGGCAAGGAAATTTGGGTGGAGGAGCCACACATATGTCTTCTCGTCTCTGGAGCTCCCCCTCCATTCCCCATGCATTTTGCTCTGGCAGGAGAATGCGTGCTGAGGCAAAAGTCAAGGGAATGGCAGGGGGGAGGTTCACCTTTCTTCTGGAGCTCCCATTCCCTTGCATTGTGCCTGAGTGCAAACAATGTGCGTTAGGGCAAAAAGCAAGAGAATGGGGGCGGGGGGGGGAGAAAGGAATGGGAGGGGGAGTGTGGAGGGAGTTACTCATGGTTTTTCTACTTTTGTGAGAGTTCTGCACCCTGAACCTTTGTGAAAATGGAGGGGCCACTGTAAGTGTTGATATGTTGGGACAGTTTGCATGTAATGCTAAACCATTGTTTTAGCATTAGAGGCACAGGTGGAAACAAGATTTGGGTTCTGAATTTCCTACCTTTCCTTCCTCTCTGCCTAGTAGCAAAGAGGAGATGAGAAATTTCTGCTTTAGATTAACCACAATTTAGGGTTCAGAAAGTATGCCAAGATATAGTTAGTCACAACTATGGTTGTATAAGACAAGCTATCTTCACACTGAAAATTGTGTATCTGGCTTGTTTGAACAAACTAAGTTAAGATTATGTTTATCAGTTTTGGCTGATGCACGAAGTTTCTGAATTCCTTGTAGGTCTAGACAAGGCAAAATGCACATGCCTAACATTTATTGGCAACCTGATGTGGGGTGATACATTTTAAAGTGCACCACTGTTGTGATATTCCCCATAGCCTCACCCTGAAGGGGAGTCCCAAAATGTAAGCAGTTCTGTAGATCCATCTTAACAAAGCAGTTCTAGCAGTTTTCATCCTAACCGGGGGGGAGGGGGGGTCTTCCCTATAGGGGCATCTCCCACATAGGATTCCAAATACATATTTATAAATGCATCTTTGGAACTTGCTAAGGAGAGGGAGAGCCAGCATGGTGTAGTGGTTTGAGCATCAGACTGTGGCCCTGGAGACCAGGGTTCAGTTCCCTGCTCAGCCATGGAAACCCAATGGGTGACTTTGAGCACTTCACACACTCTCTGCCCCAGAAAACTCTGTGATAGGTTTGCTTTAGGGTCACCATAAGTCAGAAGCAACTTGAAGGCACACAACAAAAATGAAAACAAAGAAGAGGGGAAGACATGGCCATGAAGTGGTGTTTGGGCTGAAGACTACTTCTTCTTTTATTATTATTATTTTTTATTGATTATAAAGAAAAAAACAGAACAAAAAAAAGAAAAACACCATGTGATACACATAACAGTGGAAAAAGGAAATTTCAATAAAACAAGCTTACATTGTTATTTTTCTCCAGTTCCACTACAATCATATACTTATTCAACATATTCTATACCATATGCTTATATACTGGTGAAGACTGCTTCTAAAGGGAAAAATGTCTTCCCCAGCTACTTTTCACATAAATGAAGCAAACTCTTGCAACCGTATTGTATGCCTTTGTGTTGTAATGTATGGTCTGCTGCTATGACTTCAGACTGCAAGGGGTCCCATTTTGGAGCGCTACCCATATAAAATCTTTCCTGAAGGCAGAAAATGAGTCATTGTAAAGAGAGGTTCTCTTCCAGATTTCTCTCTCTTTTGCTAGCCTTCTACTTATAACTATATAAGGAGCATTCTGAATATATATTCAGCCGTGTCTGCTGAAGTATTAATGGTTGATTTCATTATATTGTTTCAAAAAGTGGTACACTTTCTTACAGTGTGGTTACTTTCAACAGAACTCCAGTAAATATAGGTTGAGCAAGGTTGCTCAAGGCAGGTTGACAGTAGAGTTACTTCCTGTCCTTCCCAGGACGTGGAACAACACTGTTGTGGCAAGTTGCCATGTCAGTGGGCCTTTCCATATGATGTCGAGCTTCCAAACTAATATGAGAAATAAACTAATATGAGAAATAGCCATAGTCGAAGACAGAGGCAGACAGGAAGTAATCTGAAATCTACTACTAGATCTCTGAGTGATTTGCAAGTAGGATAGAAAGGACTTTTTAGACTTCCAATTACTTGACATACCAACAAAATGACTTTTCCCTGCCCTAAATTATACTGATGAAATGAAAAAAAAATGGAGTAAGTAGGTGTGTGTTGTGTGTGGTAGTTCAGTGACCTCTGTTCGGTTTTGATAGTCTAAACAAATTCCTGTGCTTTGGATTCAGTATTTCTAAACATTGGAGAATATAATATGCCACTTAGGGACAGAACAGCTCATATAATCTTAAAATAAAAGGAGTAACCTAACTAGGTCCTCTGTGCAGAAACTTTTAATGACGCTTTTGCTTTTAAAAAACAAGGTTCTTCAAAGCCGAAGGATTACATGTTATAGGTACTGGAGTGTATGTTCTCCTGTACTCTTTTATTTTATTTGTTATATATAAACAGAAACATGAACACAGCTATTCCCTCTGAAGCAAGCTGCTTTCATTACATAGTGACAGAATATCTCATTACTGATTCTGGATCAAGGCTTACAAGAGGATGATACCAAGGGGGAAATCTGTGTTTTATCATCTTGGAAAGGCCATGTAATAACATAGGTGTTGTTAATAAGGTGAACATATACACAGAGTCTCTGTTTGCAGGTTGTCTGCAGGACTGGCTGATACAGGAACAGTTTTGGCTAATTTGAAGAATTGTCTTTTGCTTTAGGGGTATGAGAGCTAGGATCAAATTTCTTGAATGGAATTATTTCTGTCAGTGGAGCCAGGAAGTGAGTGATTCCTCTTCTCCCCTTTTGCAGCCCCTCTCCACATGCCATCAGAACCTGCTTCACAGATCTGAGAATCTTGAACACGTTCTCAGGCAGCATAGAGGGCTAAAGAGGAAAGAGAGGTGAGATTAAGGCAAGGATGGCCCCAAGCCTCTTCCACTTATCCCTGAAGTCTCCTAGAGGGGGAAAATATTTTTTACCCACTTTTCATTTTTTTCCCCATCTTCTCTACATAAGGGGGAATCATACTGTGTTTTAATAGAAATCCAGGTTTTTCAAACTGAAAGTTAAAAGAAGTAATCCTGCAATCACTTTGTTCTGAGAGGCTGGTTCAATCCTTGGAGGATCCTTGTTCTGGGGAAAAAAATGAAATCTCAAAATCTCAGAGCTAGACCACCAATGATTTAAGTCTTAGTGTCCAGTAATGCAATCCCTTACTGGGGACGGGCAGCCCTAAAGAAGTGTTTGCCCTTGGGTGGCAGCATCATCATTATCTGCAGCAGCTGTTTGTTATTTATCCATTCACTTACTGATTCCCCACATTCATCCCAAACTAGGACTCAAGACAGCTTGTACATACAGATGTATAAATATAAACATACAACAAGTTATTAAAGTTATTGTTAGAATACAGTTAAAGGATATGGAGAATTAAAGCATTTTAAACAGGAGCAAAATTGTTGATCAGCTATTGAAAGCTCTGGAAGTCAGTTCCTAAAATTTTCTTGGAATAGAAGAGTTTTCATCTGCCAGCACAAGACAGCAAGAAGGGAGCCAGTCTGCCCTCTCATAAGAGCAAGTTCCAAATTCTGGGTGCTGCCACTGGAAAAAGTCCTTTCCCAAGTTGTCACCAGACATTCCTATGGAGGTTGTGGGCCTACTACTGTAGGGATCAGGATGCAGGAACTTTTCTTGACTCTTTCTCACCAGTCTCAAGTGGAGAAGAAAGAAACAGAAGTGGGTAGGAGGAAGTGGGATGTGAGATGAAGAAGTAAGGAACTAGTGTTTGGTCTACTCATCTGAGACCAGACTTGCAAAACAGTGAACCTCTTTGTTAAAAACAGCATGTTTTGTTCCCATAAAATCTGTGGCTCTGCTTTTGGTGGGCATCCAACATTACTGCCATTATCCCCGCTAATGTACATGAGCAGTTTTTTTTAAAAAAAATTGATATGCCTAAGACAAAGTAGGTAATTGCCAACAACACACATACAGTCTAACTTGAGTTTGGAAAAGTTACATTTCTAGACTATAGCTCACAGAATCTCACAGCATGCTTACTAACCAAGCTGGCTGGGAAGTTCTGGAACTTGTAGCCTCTTCTCCAGTCCCCTCTTTTCTGAACCATGGTGGTGTTTGGATTCTCAGCGTTTTTAGTTGTCTTGCAAGAGTGAAGCAATTATCCAGTCAAAACAGAATTAAAGTTAGCAGAACCATTATTATCCTGTCTCCACATATCACTTGTTTGAATATAATATGCTGATTGCAAAATTAGAGGATGGAAGGCATACATCTTATCTTCCTTGTAGATGGTAACTATTAGTAATGCATGATTCTTGTCTGCCAATTACAGTGGTCACCAGAAAACTGTAGCAGTCATTATTATTTCAAAAATGCTGTTAAATGTCCAGATGGAAATTGTTTTAAGCTAACAGGAGATTGCTTTGCATTATTCTTTCCTTATGAACCATGTGAAGTAAAAAAAAAATGTGTATGAATCATGGTTTAATTGTACCTTTGGTCTGAGTCCGACTAGTGTATTTTGTTTTTCTAACAGATAAGGGTGAATATCCTTTGTGTGCTTGTGTGAGATTTACCCGACAGTACCGACTAGTAATAAGTAAGCTTTGTGTTTAAATTTTGAGATTCATACGACAAGAACATAACTTGGCCAAGCTTATTTTGGGCCCCCTATAGAAATAGCTACCTTGGAAGCCACAGATCAATCTCAAAACATATCATCATCTCCTTTGAGGCAAGTTGAGAAACATGGCCACCTGCCAAAAGAGCTGCTGTGGCAATTTTGAGCACATAGAGATTGTAACTAATGAGCCTGGCCAGGAGCTAGCAGGCCAAAAGTGAAAGCTTAATGGGCTATGTGAGGCCCCTATATCATGTATTAGTTACCACTAATATAGATGTTCTATAAAACATTCTATTTTAAAATTCTGATGAATGCTGTAACTATGCTTTGTAAAGTCTTTTTTCTTTCTACTACATAATATTACTTTAAAAAAAGTATGAAGGACATTGATTGAAATTTGTGTTTTCTTTTTGTTTCAGAAACCTATTAATAATATTTTGTGTTGTAATTTTTAAATTCCAATAGAATGCCCAGGCATTTTAGATTTTCATAAAAATCATGATCTTTGTTTTACCCAAAACTACTCAAAAACACTTTTTTCATTTTAAAAGCAGATTACATGTTCAAAAAAAAAAAATTGAAATTCTCTTATGCAACCTAACTACGTGAAGCAACTGTGTTTACTCTTTGTTGGATCCCAAAGTAAAGGGGCTACTTGCTTATCCTCCCAACAGATGAAAAAAATCTCCATAAAATTTTCTAAATGCAAATTTAGATAGAATAAAACAAATTTAATCCTACTGTACCAGGGCAAAAACAAAGAGCACTTGCATTCTGTGACTTGTGAGGAATTTATTAAAAAAATGAGAATTCCAAACTACTGAGCGTTAGTGTCAACAAGCAGGGTTTAATGCACAATTTTTGTTTTTGTTTCCTCACCCCAAAGAGAATTTTACTAACCCCTCAATGGAAGATTAAGTAAAAGTACAATAACATGTCGCCATAGTTGGCAGGACTGTATACCTGCTCACTCTGATGTCCAGATGTTGTTGGCCCTTGCTTTCTCTTTTTATGATTCTTTATCTAAGTGATGGGTTGTATCTCACAGCAGCTGGCAGAAACATTTCTGCTAAAAATCTCAGAAACCTAACTAAGAGGGCTTTAAACTGAGTTATGTGGGGAAGGACATAGTATTCTTGAGGGCAGGAGTTCATTAAGCACTGGAGATAATAGTCCAAATCCTATAGGAAGAATGGGGCAAACAGCACATGAATGCTAATAGTGGGAGGGAAAGAAACATAAATAAGTAGCTAGGAGGAGTGACCAAGGGTCTTATATGCCTCTGCATTAATGCACTGAGCATGGGAAATAAAGAGGATGAACTTGAACTTGTAGCACAGCAAAGTATATATGATATAATAGTCTGCCATTGAAAGCTGGTGGAATGAGTCTCATGATTGGAATGTAGCAATAGAGGAGTATCACCTATTTCAGAGAAACATACCAAATAGGAAAGCAGGAGAAGTAGCACTATATGCCAGGGACATTTACATCTGTGAAGGGATCCATGACTTAAATACTGGAAGCCAGGTTGAAAGCATCTGGGTAAAAGTTAAGAGGGAGAGAAAAAACAGATGTCATTTTTGGGGTCTGCTGCAGACCCCCAAGCCAGACTGAGAACTTGGATGATACCTTCCTGGAACAGATGACAAAACATTCATAAAGGAGAGAGGTAGCAATAATTAAGTGAAGTAGTCAAGTCATTTACTCCAAGTCTCAAGTAAGGTCTCAAGTCTCTAACTGCAAGTCCTTGAAGATACTTTCAAGTCAAGTCTCAAGTCTGGGAGCCAACTTTATGCCCCAATCTATGTTCCAGAATTTCTGGACAGAGTCAAATAAGGTCAGTTTTAGCAATTTAAGCAGGGTCGGCCCTCCACATTTGCAATTTTGCCTTCTGCAACTTCAGAAGTGAGGAATAGGAGTCTTCTTACTTCCCATTTCCAAAGCTGGAGGATTTTTTAGAAGTGGGGAATGGGATCCTTCTTACTCCCTGTTACTGAAGCTTCAAGACTTTTAGAAGGAAGGATCCTTTATCTTCAAGCCCATTGCCTAACACATTTACTGTTCCCTTTTTGAGAAACGTGCCATGCACTCTAGGGGTGAGTCTTGCCTTCTGCTCTTAGGAAAAGTTTTAGAAGGCTTCTCCAATATGCAGTGCAGGCAGGCTGTTGAGCAGAGCTCAACAAAGCCCATTGACTAACCTGTTTGCTTTTCCCCTCCGAGAAATGCGCCCACGCTTTGGGCTTGAGATAGATTGCCATGTGACCAGTAGGCAAAAAGAGATGGAAACATTGTTCAAAGTTGTAAAGTTTTTGGATGAATGTTACTGAACCAAGAGCAGCAAGTCAGCCACTAAAAATATACAAGTCTTAAGCCGAGTTGAGTCAGTGCATCATTTATTGCCAAGTCAAGTCTGAGTTGAGTTACCGAAGCAACTTAAGTCCAACTTGAGTCTGAGTCGATTGACTCGAGTCTACATCACTGGTAATTGGAGATTTTAACTATCCTGAAATGACTAGAAGTTAAATCAAATGGTCTGCTCAGGTTTCTGGAAGATGTTTTGATTTAAATGGGCGCTCCCTTAACATTAAATTAGTGTTCATTTGTCTCTAACAACAAAACACTAAAATCTTGCCATCTTTTGGAAGTGGTGCAACAGTAAGGGCTGGTTCAGGTGTAACAATGCTGGTTGAATAACCTATAATTAAACTGGATAGAAGGACTGAGACTTTGAACTCTGCATATGTTCCATACCGGCTATGAGTATTCAGTCAAGGTTTCTTTAAAACATAGTTTTCAGACTGCATTTGAAATTGATTCTTATGTTAATGTTAACACTAATCTAGAATTTGACCCTAATTAAGTAATCCAATAGTAAAGCACCACTCCTGAATGAAAGAGGAAACTGGTTTAGGGAAATGACAACTAAAGTGCTAAAATCTCCATGTGCTAGGGGGTGCAGAATGTAAGCAGATGTTCATTTCTGACTTAGTAATATGTCTTTTGAAAATGATAGAGTAATTTGACCATGAATAGCTCCTGACAATAAATAGTACTAACTCAGAGATTGCACAGTGGGATTCCAAAGTGTGAAGTATGTCTGACTAAAATAGTTATAAAGAGGAAACCTGTATGAGGCCGGTCTGAGGTTGTTGGAGAGTGAGATTTGTGGTGTGGGGCAGCCATTGCAGCCCTTTAACCACCAGTAACTAAATCTGTGAAGTAGGAGAATGTGGAGGTATTCTTTTGTACCATAGCATCTTGTGAGACTGCTGAATAAAGTGTCTCACAGGTTGCAGGGTTTTGTCACTAAAGGAAATGGCAAGAAGAGGGAAAGTATGGTTTCGACAATGATTTCCATGGTAGTGGATGCAGTGTGATTCAGTGGGCGAAAATAAGTTCAAGGTCCAAATGTGGTCTACCCATCATGTGTTCCCCATCTCTGCTCCGAGAGAGGTCATTGACTACTTGTTTGCTATCTTTCTGAAGTGATGGTATTGCTTTTGTTTAGACTTCTGGTTACTGGGGATAAGAGGGTAGTTGTTTTAAGTTGTGACTATTTTGAGCACTTTCTGTTGCTTGTCTCAGCTTAGGACAGGTTAGAAATAGGCTTGGGGAAGTGTGCGTGGGGGGGCTTGTGATGGTTTCTTAGATTAAAAACTAATAAAAATGAGGAAGAATGAATTAGGTAAGAGATCAAGCATGAAATAATACAAAACATTGGCTTCTAGAAAAATGATATCACTGTTGGCTTTAATAACTTATTTGCCTAGTCTTTCCTTAAATAGTCCCTCTGTAGACACTACTTTGTCATTCTGCAAAAATAAATTAATGCCTCAAGCCCTTCTGACTTTAAAATGTGCTTTGTGTTAACAAATACTGAGGGTGATCCACCTCCTAGTGCAGTCCAGGGCAAAACTCTCATTGATTTTAATGGTTCTGGAGCATGCCCAAAGTAACCATATTACATACTGAAAACAAAGAGATGGCGGGGGGGAATATGTTCTTGTAAGAGAACTTTATTTCTTCCAGTGCACTAAAATATAAAATATACTTAAAGCAGCTTAGGCAGTAAATATCACTGTTTATTTGAGCAAATTTAAGTGCTAAATACATGTATGTATGTGTGTTTGATTGCATAGTATTTATTAAATAAGTATGCTTGAAAGAAACTGCTGTAGCAGGAACCAAATTAAATTGTCTTTGGGGAAGACAGAGATTTTACTAGTAAGTGTGAGTAGACTGGAGGTCTCCTTTACATTGTTTGTAATTATTTTTCTAGAGACACAAAGACACAAATAATATCAAACATCTGAAACAAAGTGATAAAAAAGGCTAGTTCCCACATTTATGTTTCATACCTCTGACACAGTAAGCATGTTTATGTTCGTGCCACATTGGATATTAGTGTCAGTATCAAGGTGGTCTGCTGTGCATCTCATCTACAGGAATTTCTCTGGAAAAGTCTGGGAACTGGTCCAAGAGCTGTGCTCTATTAGAAGTTAAAAGGTACAAATCAATCAAAGTCACACCTTTTACAATGCAATCCCAATGCCTCTACTCAAAGGTAAAGCCCTATAAGATTTGATAGAACTTACTCCCAAGGTGACCAGCTATAGGACTGCAGCCTTAAACTCCCATGATATCAGTGGCATGTATTTAAGCATGTGCTTAATTTTAGATTATATCTTAATGGTTTCTCAGTTTAGTCTAAAGTGTGGATAACAGAAGTGGGCTGCACTTTGGCCTTCATATCCCTTCAGTCATGTCACATGTATAGCAAATAAAGAGGGCTTGTGTCCAGTCTTAACATTTTTTTCTCAAGGATTGTTGGAATAAGATGGAGTAATCTTAAATACATTTTTTGTCCATTCTTCTTTGTATCAAGCTCAGCCATGTATAGAGAGGGGAACCTACCATATACATATTACCTGATTCTGCTGGTGTTTCTTCAACATTTGTCCAAACCACTTTATGTGTGCTCAGTACGCATGAAATAATTTCTCTGATTCCCTTACTATCACACTTTTTTGACATACAGTTGAGTGCTAAATTGTTCTGAATCCATTCCAACTAGTTGCAAAATGAGCCACTTGAAGTGACATTTCAAACTGGAAGTTTTTATGCAGATCATTGTGTAGTTTAGCAAATGTAGTTTAAACATATTATTGCTGTTTTCTTCTTCCCATTTCTTCTAATAGGCTGAATCCTAGTTTTCAGTACTCCTGCTTGGGGATATATTCAGTAACATAAATGCACAGATATATGTCAGACAGTAATTTCTGCTTGTACCTATTACCAACCAGCTTACTTTCTGTATGCTCTAATGGGAGTGCATACAGCTACCATGGTGTTTCTTCCTCCTACCCCAAATATATATAGAAGATGTATGTGTGTGATTTCCTTTTATCATTAACAGGCGTAGCCTGTATAGTAATATACTAATAGGCAACCCCCCACAACATAATATATAACTGATTGTAATTTATTTCCTGATCAAGCAACATAAGAAGTTGCATGCTATATATCCAAACCTTTATTCATTTCACCATGCTGGAGAAAGGAGGAGGGTGGAACTGAGCTGAATAAGGTCTTGGCTAATAACGTTAATAACTCTATACATTCAGGATCAAATATAATTCTGCAGAACAGAATGGAAGGGAAGGTGGTCTTGCAGTTAAAATACAGACCTCTGAGGTAAACTTTAGGGTTCTGTTTAAGCTCTCCAAACTGTCAACATAGAAACAAACTGCTTACACTTGCTTTCTCAAGAGAGAAATATAAAAGGAGAACTTACCTGGCAAGCCCTATTTTGCAAAGGGCAACAAGATACCCAGAAGGAAGGTGATACACAACGTCAGTGTTTCCTGAGTCTAATTGGCATCAGCAGGCTGACAGAGTTACATCTGTTGGACCAGAAGGTAAAGGGAAGTGACTGAAAATGTTCCTGACATGTTCTTCCCATCTCACCTAGCTTTATATGCTATCCTGGGTCAATAACTTTTTAAAAAGCAAGTCATTCAGTTACTTGTTACCCCTGTAACAAAAGGATACTGATTATGCTACTGTTGCTTTAAAAGTTTGTTGTGTTACTTGTAATGCTGTTATGTCTCATTAATGCAGAGCTTTCCGAACTTTTCATGTTGGTGACACGTTTTTTAGACATGCATCATTTCACAACACAGTAATTCAGTGTTACTAGCAAACCAGAGGTTACACTGATTACGCATGTGCAGTACCCAGAGGTGTATCTAGGGTGAGGAAAGGCAGCCCCCCCCATCCTGCCCAGCTGCCATCATCCTCACCAGGAAAGACCCTGGTGAGGGTGGCGGCAGCAGGAAAGACAGCCTTCCTACCCGATCTTGGCCCATTGCCATTGTACTTGGTAAGAAAAGACCCCAGCGTGAGCAGTGGCAGTGGGAATGGCTCTGGTGAGGGGGCGTCTCACCCACCGACACACTTCAGGAGACACACTAACGTGTCATGACAGACCGTTTGGAAAGCCCTGCATTAATGCCTACCTTGGAGCAGTAGGTTGCCAGGGCAGCTGGATGTGCTTTATGTTCTGTTTTTAACTGTTAAGGAAGTATCTTATGCTATTCAGAGCAACATGGACCATTGTTTGCTGCTCCTGGTTCAGATACTGAAATCCGTGTTGCTTTACTCAGCAGAGAAATGCTCTAGCCTATATGAGAATTACAGATGGCTTCCTACCACAATTCTTATAGGTGTTAGAAAATCATTTCCTGGGTAAAACAATGTGGGTTTCAGTGTCAGAAGCACCGGGGTCCCATCAGTGGCAGCCAATGGATGCTTTGTTGTCAGTGCATTGAATCCTCATTCAATTTAACAGCCATTCCTTCTGCATTTGCTCAGAGTTGTGCAGAAACTGTCTCAGTTCTTGGCTCTATGTCAGCTCCTATACAACCTGGAGCAACTGCATGAGGTTCAAATGTAAAATGGAAAGTGAATTCACTGGTCCTGCAGCAATGAATCCACCCTTAGTTCCCATGCTTAGCAGAGCACCCCAAGACCCTTGTTTAGCACTAAGAAAATCAGAACCCAGTGCCTTCTGGTCACCTCTTACAGAAAGTAAGAGCAGTGGGGGCTAGCTGTTCCTTCATTATAGCAAGAGAGGTAATACAGAGAAGAAGCATAGTGTTCTCTTCCGAAAGTAAATCATTGCCTCTGATTATTCAGAAAAGTAAATGAATTGTGTTTGATAATTTCAAGCACTTATATCCCAAGAATTAAGCATAATTAATTTACTTTTCTGAATAATCAGAGGCAGTAATTACTTTTGGATGAGAACATTATGCGTTTCCCCATGTTACCTCTCTTCCTGTAAGTTATCAACACATGTAGTGTTCATCATTTCATTTCGAGTTAAATCTTTGAAAATCATTTTAACGTCATATAGCACATTTAATATACAGTATACAAAGTGTTTCATTATTCTCCAATAGGGGTTAATTGGTATTTATGTCCGTCAAGTAAGATTTTTCAGAAAATGAAAGACAGAGTTCTGTAACCTTTTTCACTGCTGTTCAAATGTTGGTGACTACTCCTAAGCCAGCGGAGTCTGAGGCCTCAGATGCTAGTGAACTTTCCTGGCTTTCCTCTGAACTTTAAAGTAGCTGTCCAAGCTGCTGAACTTATTTTGAGAATGGGGCTATATGCTATGGATAGTTACTTTAAAGTTCAGACTGGAAATTAGAACAGACTAATCGTCCCACCACTATTAGAGCCACCAGAGACTAGTGTCTGTAGCAGTTTTTTCAGCTCATGTGACCTAAACTTTGAACTTGTATACTCCAACATGATCGGTAATTTCTAGTTATCAGTGGTTCTGTTGCCCTAGCATGCAAGCAAAAGGAAGGCTGCACCCAACAGATCCAACCACCAAGAGTCTTTTAACACTCAGCTGATGCTTGGCATCCTCTTATCTGTTTCTTTTGTGATGAGATTGTTGCTTTCATTTCTGATTAACTGTTGTGCAGTTTACCCTGGGGAGAATACTTTACCTTTGAAACATGTTCGGAGTCAGTTTGGCATTACATCATGATTGCACCTAATGACTTTCTCCATCTTTTAGTTAAACTAAAGCAAAGTCTGATAATTTCACCAGGCTGTGAGGCCTCCCCACCCCCAGTTGGACAGATATTTTTCTAAGTTGTTTTGAATGTCCAGTTCCTGCATTTTATAGGGATGTTTCAGAGAGTACTTAGCTACTAGGTTACTAAGTCTTCCTGAGAGTTCAGGGCCAAAATATGAGACCACAAAAAAGACCCTTGTGGTGTTGCAGAGTGGATCCTTATGAAGCAAACAAGGGATTGCAGGAGGGAACTTCTGGGTCAGCTGTTCGTACAATTTGGCATGAGGGAATCTAGATAGATGGGTCCAGAATCTTGGGAGAAGTCAGCTAGTAAGTTAATATGTCAGGGCAGAATAAGGGAGAAAATCCATTTTTTGATGGCTGGGCAAAATGCACCCAGCAGTGGTTGTCAACCTGTCTGTTAGGGCTCACATCCCTTACCTACAGTACATATCACACACAGGGAGTTTTCTCAAACCCCACACTGTTACAAGGGTTTTTGGAAAGCTCAGCATCGGCCTGCAGGGAGTTTTTTCTCATCCCTGTCCCCCTCCTACCAGGACTGATGCAACAAGATGGCTTGTTGTGATATCAATTTCCTGGATAAAATGATGTGCTTATTAGTATGATGAAGACAGAAGGATCACACCAAGAACAACAGGTGGATCTATTGCCATCTGCTCCTTCTGTTGTACAGGAGTTCTCTCGGTACTGGGCCCTGTTCTGGCTGAAAATGGGTTTGCAACCCATGCAGCAATGGATTCACCAACTAGGCCTGAAGCTGATGCTTGTTTGAGGGCTCACAAGTCCGTGTGTCTGTCCTGTCACTCCCTATCTTGCTCCAGATGGCACAGTGGTTCCAGAGATAGGCACTTTACTACCTGTTTCCCCAGTTCCACTCCCCTCTTTCTCTCTTGAGAGGTGCTCCAATATATGTTCAGAGACACAGCACATACAGGCAGCTTCATTCTGAACCAATGAGTGCTGGCACCAGACGTGAATGAGTAGAAATAGGTGCACAGATGTTAAAGCCATCTCACACACACACTTTCTGCTCTTCCAGAGCCACCTGCCTTGATATTTGTCTTACTGTCTGGAGACCCAAGAAGCTTCAGCCAGTTCCCTAAGACTTGACAACTTTGTCTGGTATACACACTGGTCTTTCAGGCTTTCTAGCTTATGATGAAGATATTAGACTATGCCTGACAGGTATAGTTCATGCCAAGCCTGGTGTACCATGGGATATTCCAAGATCTTATAATCGTCCTTTGAAAACTGCTTCTTTATTAATATATTTACTAGTTGTGCTGTAATAGAAACTGAATTTAAAAAAAAAAACTCAAATTGCAAAAATGACCAGTCACATAGTGAGATGGACTCAATATTTCTGAGACCTAGTCATACACCTAAGGTAGGCACACTATGAATCTTCTGAACCAATAGGTGGATCCTGTGAAGTGGTAATATTTCCAGTCTCTGACCTGCAAGTGGTCAACCTTTTGGCCTTTCTGGTCACATGTCAGTGGATGAGATCACTCCATTGCTGAGCAGGATAGGGGTCTGAGGTGATTGTCAAGACACATTTGTTAACATTGTTCACACTGGCCTTATCAGAGCAACAAGCTGCTTGGGTAGATGGCTAAAGCGGTGGGGGAGAAAGACTTGGGAAGAATCCAGTGGGTTAGGGCCCATTCTCTGTAGCAGTATGGGCAGCAAGAAAAAGAGGCTGTCTGTTACATTCACACCATTTTGTCCGGCACAATTGTTTCATGTAGCAAATGTAAAAGTGTTATATTCTAGACCTCACTGCAGAGGGGAAGCCCTCAGAAATGGGTCATGATTAATTTGCCAAATATTTAAAGAGAAAATTTTATTGATTCATTCTCACATGGGCTCCACATTGGTTCTTGAGATGGAAGTGAGGCATGTACCTGTCTCGTTTTGGTGAATGAGTTAAAATTTGTTCAACATATGCTGAGAAGTTGCTTGGAGGAATGAGGATACTGTGCTGCAATAGTTCTGTTTCCTTTAGACTGAAAGGTCCCAGAAGGTGGCCCTATCTGTCTTCGATGTCGGTGGAAGTCCTGAATTGCTTCTCTGGACATAGTGAAGGATTGGACGTAAGTGAATAAATTGTGGATAAGTTCAGACAAATCCATTTTTTGGGAAGGGGTTTGCACTCCCTCTGAAAGATCAGGTTCATAGGTTGGGAGTGCTCTTGTACACAACAGTGCTTCTGGAAGGCCAGGTGGGTACTGTGGCCAGGAGTGTCTTTGCCTAACTTTGGTTGGCATACCAGCTACACCCTTTTCTAGGGGGTGAGGATCTGGTCACAGTTGTTTATGCCTTAATTACCTCCCAGTTAGACTACTGTAATGTGCTCTATGTGGGGCTGCCCTTGAAAAGTATGTAGCTCATACAAAATGGCAGCAGGCACTGTTGACAAGTGAGTGTTTTGGAGATCATATAACACTGATCTTACACATACAATATGTGCTACCAGTTTTCTTTTGAGCTAATTCAGGGTACTGATACTGACTTCTAAAGTCCTTAAATGGCTTGAGGCCAGGATATATAAAACACTGCAATCTCCCATATGAGCCTGTCCAAAATTTTAGATTCACAACAGAGACCCTGCTGTGTGTCCCATCATCCCAAAGTGTTAGGCTGATGGGGCTTTCTCCATAGCAGTACCATAGATGTGGAACTCTCTGTTAGGGAGGTTAGTCTGACTCCATCCTTTCTGAGTTGCTGGCAGGCAGCAAAGACTGTCATTTTTCTTGGCCTTTGGCCCTTAAAATTAAGAGTGGCTGCTCAGACCGCTTAAACTTTTTTTTTTTAACCATTTGTGATTTTAGAAATAGTTTTAAAGAAGAGCTTAATTTTGTTTTATTTTTATTGTCATTTTGGTCATATTTTAAGTATTTTACCCATTATCCTTAAGTTGGGGCCCTACTACTGAGAGGCAATAAATAAATAAATCTCCTATGATTGTTAGGCTGCGTTTCCAGTTGATGGAGATTTTTTAAAAGCTTCATTATATTAAAGAATTTATCCTTTCCTTTCTACCAGATACTCTTCTATCCTGCAGTGAAGTGTTAGAAAGTCTTCATTGGTACAACTGGAAGCTTTTCTTTTTTTTTTTAAATCTGACCACAGCAGAGGATGGGAGGCCAGAGGATCTGTTATCACTGATCATTGATTGGGAGTAAGGAGAACAGGGAAACTGTCAAACTAGATGGACATTTCCTGCTGACCAGAAGTTTATCTTGTCCTTGTGTGCCCTACAAAGCAGTTCTGACTTATGGTGACCCTAAGGCAAATCTGTCCTAGGGTCTTCTTGGCAAGATTTGTTTGGAGGGGGTTTGCTTTTGCTTTTCTGTGAACCTAAGAGTGTGATTTGCCCAAGGTCACCCAGTGGGTTTCCATGGCTGAGTAGAGATTCAAACCCTAGTCTCCAAAGTCCTGGTCCAATGCACTACACTACACTGGCCCACTCACCCCTAGTGGAAACTTAGTTTAGAAGCCAAGGACATGGTTTAACATGTTCCCTCTCCTCTTCCTTTATAAAATTTTTCTGTAACCATAATTTAGGGTTGCACATGCGTTAGGGCTAACTGCGAACAAGTCTAAAAGCAAATCATGCCTAAACTCTCACTAGAAGACAAATAACTAAACTAAAACTAAACTAAACTAAACTAAACTATCATTCTTTGGCAGGCATCCTCTTAGTTAGTCCCAAGTAGAGTAGACTTATTCAATCACTTGTTGCTTGGTTGAGTCAGCACACAGATAAAATCTCATGAATTCAATGGACTGATCAGGACTAAAATAGGATTTAGGACTTTAGGCATAGCCTGAGATGGAATAACTCAGGAAAAAAGATAATGGTGGTTGGTAGTGGTGAAGGCAATAGGAAAAGAGGAAGACATTGTTATAAGTGGATACACTCAGTCAAGGAAGCCATGACCCTGAGTTTGCAAGAGGCAGGCTATTTATTGATGACAAGATCTCATGGAGGTCTTTCGTATGTTTTCAGTGTTGAAGCTAACTTAATGACACATAATATCAACAACAACATCCTGAAAACTCTATGACCTGATTCAGCATGATGAGTGATGAGGAACACTGATGTTATTATGATTAATCCTTTTTAATCTTGACTGCTGAATTAGAAGCTACTTATATTATTCAGATGGTTTGAGACAGGAGATGGAAGAATCTTGAGGCAGCTACAGTTTGTAATTTATTTTTTTTTTACACTCCAGTCTCCCCTCCCTTTTCTTTTCTATAGCCAAACAGCAAATAAATCACCCTCCCCCCTTTTGGCAGGACAACAGAAGCAGATAGGAGGGAGAGACGCCTGACATCTCAACAAATGAATTAATGAAACCACTTGAAAATGTAGATAAGCCTACCACACTTTGTCTTCAGGGTAAGACATTCCATTGACAAAAAGGAAGTTGTACAAAAACATTCAGCTTAATTACCTGTCAAAAGGAGCAAAATGTCTGGAGATCATACAGATAAAGCCCTGATGTATTCCTTCTTACTTGCCTGCAAGTAAAAAAAAACCAGTCCTGGTATATGGGAAGTGTTCCTCAGTTCTTATGTAGTATTATCAAAATGAATGTCAATATGATGATATCCTGTTGGTTTTTATGGATGTATGGCATCTTGGTGTTTCTTAGTCTAATTAGCCATGATACCCTTTTGGAGCATCTGGAGCCAGAAGTAGTATAAGATATTGATTCTACTTATTTGTATTAATGGTATTTGAGGGTCCCTCAAGGTTCTTTCCACTTAACAAACTACTATTTGCCATGCTTTTCAAGATCTACTTGGAACTACTGGACAAAATCATCCATAAGTCTTGGAAAAGTTATCACCAATAGTACATCTAAGATATTTTGCGGCCTGAGGCAGAAAGAAAAAGGCATTCCTTCCTTCCATGTACAGAAGCAAACAAGAATCACAATGAAATCTCACTTTAGCACTGGCAATGGGAGCTGTGGCATGCATAACTCGTTCTTCCAAAAAAGAGGAGTGGGCTCTGGAGGAACTGCTAGGGGATTGCTGTTCTACCCTGGTACTTTCTGCTTGAGGCAGTTGGCTCACTTACCCTAATGTTAATACCTGGCTTTTTAGTTCATGTGTCTTTCCGCATCGGGTTGGGTAATGAACTCCTTCATATGATACTCGAGTTCAGTAATTGACTGGATGAACTGATAACGTTCAGCTCAGAGATACTGATCCTGTCTGTTAGGATTTAGGAGAAAAGTGTGCTCTTGATGGTACAGTGTCTGCTTTTATTTTCTTACCATTAAGAAACAAGCGTTCCTTGACCTGCTCCTGCCTTTAGATGCTGAGGAGATAAAAAATTATATTCAGTCACCTATAGTTTATTGGTTAGCTCTGCCATCTTCTGGAGTGGAAAATAAATAAGGGTTTACCAGCAGTCATTCATAAGAGGATCACTTCTTCCCTTTAGTTGAATAACAAGTTCTACGTGGGACTGTACATTTAAGATGTGGTGCAGGAACGCTTAACAGCTTGTGAAAACCGTTGTAAACAGTTGCCACCATCTCAGTTGCTTGGACAGGCTTCAGAGTGCCAATAATAAAGCCCTGATAATAATGGGGCATCCCAAAATGTTAGTGACATAATTAGTCAAGCAGGTGTGGCAGGACAAGTGAGAATTAACCTTAGACACGGAATTAAAATACTGAAAAAGTAACATTTCAATTTTTTTGGTATTTCAGTTACTTTGAAGAATTTTCAGTTACAAAGGAATAGTATAGAAACCAACCTTTTTGTATAGTTTATTGTGATGAGGGCAACATTATTGTTTATTTAACAAATTCGAAGCTTACATGGTATGTTACCTTTTAAACATATTTTCAAAGAGATAATGTAAATTCCTTAAATACCTAAACTATATTGTTCTGTTTAGTTAGACAGATCCTTGCATACTTTGTGTAAAAAAAAAAAAGCTTTAACACATCCTAGAGATGGATTCAATCGTATTTCTTTATTTAATTTAGCATACCTGCACCCTGGTTCCATTCCATCATGGAACTTAAGGAGTGTACATGTGATTTCCATTAGACAGACTCCCATCCAGATGGAATTCATACCTGCTTAGCTTTCAGGACAAATCCACAGACCAAGATAGCTTGATGCTGTGATAACTTGGATATGTAGAAATAATTATATCAACAGTCAAAAGAGTAATTCTCCACTATCCATAAGGGCTCATGTATCTAATAACCCATTACAGTTGTTTTTGAATTAACATACAAAGAATAGTAATACTAAGTAGGAATCCCTATCTAGAATATATGAACGTTGTAACTTAATTGTAAGAAAATTTCAATGTATATACTTGTAAGGATCTTCAATTATCTTTATAGATTTTTATCTTATTTCAGAGATATTACTTCAACCTGGAGTCTGATGATGACTGGAAGCATTTTTGTTCTCATTTGTGTCTGCTTTTGAAATGCAGAGGATTAGACTGGTGGACAGAAGCTCTTGTAAACTTTTCTTTAGCACTATGCAAGAAGATCTGTCTCCTGTTCTTACCAAATGAGCAACAACTACACAGCTGCCTCCTGTTCAATATGCAGACTTAAACCTGCATTATTTAGAATGTGTTATCTAAACCTTTTGGCAGTGAGCAGCTTTCACAGGAACATTTTCTGGTTATATAGTGTGGTGCAGCAATAAAATCCCTCAATGTAGAAAAAGAGAGTAGTTGTTATGTTTTTTCCTCCCAGTGTTTTGTAATGTTGTGCATAGGGGGTGGGGTAAAAGCATTGTTCTCCATAAATGTTCAAGTTTGATTTGTTTAACTTTTCATTAATGAAATTCTATTACTTATTCAGAATCAGCTCATTTTTTCCCACTTGTGTTCATTTGACTATTGATTTTACTGGGAGATGCCGCCAGTATCCTGATGCATGTAACCTTGGTGATTTCCTTTCAAATTGTATGAAATACCTCAGTCTTCTACTACTCTTTCAATGCATGAGACAGGCCCAATTGCACTGAAACAGAACAACGAGTACAGTTTATAGGCAAACAAGCTATATTAACTAAAATGTGATCTGTTATTACAAGTTGTAAATGATCCATTACTACTAAGCCTAGGAGGAATAAGCCATAGTGTTTCAGTGTTTATCATCATCATCATCATCATCATCCACATTATTTATATCCTGCCTTTCCCCCAAGACTGGGACTCAGAGTGGCTTACACATTAAAAAGATTTCATGATCAAACTCTAAAAGAGCTTCTTTACTTATTCAGCATATGAACAAGAGCTTCTGTTCTTGTATGGTGTCAATTTGTTTTAGATTTATGCCTCGATGTGTGCTTTCCTTCTCCACACTGGGCAATGTATAATGGAGATTGTATGCAAGGGCAAAAAGGCAAGGAAATGGGGGAAGGCATGTGCACTTCCCCACCCCCGGTTCCCCTGCCTTTTGCCTGGGCACACAGAAGGAAGGCAGGCATAAACACTTGGATGAAAAGGCAACGAAGTGGAAAGAGGACACACGCATGACTCCCCATCATTCCTTTGCCTTTTGCCCGGGTGTGGAGAAGGAAGTCATGTGCACCAGGGCAAAAGGCAAGGGAATGGGAGGGGGAGCCTGGGGGGGTTATTTACAGTTTTTCCATTTTTGCGAGGGTTCTGCACCCCAAATCCTTGTGAAAGTGGAGGAGCCACTGTATTCTGTGTTTCAGCTAAAACTAATAAATATAAACAGAGCAGTGTATGATCACTCACCATAAGAACCTTCCTGAGTTTTGAGAACTTTGGGAGAAGGCTTTCTTTTGGTTCCATCACCCTCAAAAACAGGTTTGATAAGGACACGTGGCTATTCCCATGCTGTGGAAACTCCCTCTCACAAGGGCTAAGCTATCCTACTTTCTGCTTTCCTTCCACTAGCAGGGAAAAATATTTTAATTTGGACAGGCTTTTGTCCTTCAGTGGGTTGTTCTGGAAGGATTTTTTTAATGGTAAATGCCACACTTTTTTTCCCTTTCTTGTTATGTTTTTAAATGCTTTTAAGTTGTTTTAATTTGGTGTCCGGTTGTAATGTGATGGTGAAAAATGCTGTCTCTTATCTTTAACAAATGCTACTTTTGCAAAATGTGTCTTTCATAAGCTATGAATACAAGAAAGTTTCTCACATGATGGAAGGGAACTAAAGGGAGTCAAAGCAATGAATCCACCTAGACTTCAGAAAATATTCAAGTTAAAATCTGATTTCTTTTCTGGATTATTATCTGTTTTTCTTAATTACATATTTTTAACATTATCTCAATCAAATATTGTGCAGGAAGCAAACTCTTTATATGGCATATGATTTCATAGGAAGTATTCCTACAGGGAGATGTTGTCATGTCGGTACTTAGGAAGAACAGTTAAAATTGTACTTGATGACATCATACTGTCTCATAATAAACACAGAGAACTGGTTCTCTGAGTATATACTTGTGGCAGAATCTTCCCTGGCCAGGAGAGATGTCGGAAAAAGGCTGTCTGAGTTATGTCATATGTTAAAGGGGTTTTGGTCAATAGTAGGAGAGTTTTCACCTCTTTTTTTTTTTTTATCTTTTGCCAGTTGTTAAAGCTAAGCAGAAGTTGTGTGTCTCTCAATGAACTGAATTAGCAAAACAGCTCCCCTTTGTACTTACGAACTCCTGGGACTGGGGGTGGGGAACAGAAAGGAAGAAAATATTTTTTTGTGTTATTGGTAAATCGTTGTTGGAATGTCTGGTTAACTAACTTGGCAGTGACACATGTTTTGGCCGTAGCCATTTCTACTGAGAACAAAGTGTAATTGGGACATTCTCCTATCAGTATGTAGGGTCATGATATGTAGCATCATGGGGAATTTTGTGCATCTTGTAAGGGCTTGAGTCTACAAACACTCTCTTGAGTGCAGCAGTCCTGAAATTTTAAGCCCCTGTTTGGGCTATACTGTATAAGGAAAGGGGCTTGTATGATTTCAGTGTTCTTCTGTAATAATAATAATAAAAATCATGTATGTACAAAAGTATCATGGTACAGGAGAACACACAGGGTGAGGCAACATAACAGCACTCAAAGGACTGTCTCATGCAAGGTGGAAAATACAAATTTGTTCTCTGATGGCTGGGATGGGGAGTATTGCTAGATCTTATGTGCTCTGAACATACCCTGTACAAGCATGAAGTACTCCCTGTTTCTGAAATTTCATTGCAGTCTTGATCCTCATAATGTCACCATCATGAGGAGGTGTGGTTTAAAAAACTGAGAAAGACACATTTCTTGAAGAGAAACAAATTTCATGACGCTGTATAAGATATGAACATGGTGTAAGCCTTGTGAGGAATATATATTCTCTGATCAGAAAAATGTTATAAGTTATTCTATGAAGTGTTAGGATGACTTATTTAGAATGAAATCATGTTTAAAGATTCTTTTTCCCCCCATGATTTGAGTATTACAGAGCTAGGCTCTGAAGCAGGAAGTGATTGCTACAATCTTCCTCCAGGTCTACCTCCGTGTGTGGTGGCGGCACTGCCACCAGCACTATATTAGTCCCCCTCCTGTCTGTTCTCTGACTTAATTAGCTAAAAATTTAAAAATCACTTAACCTATTGCAATGGGCTGAACCTGATTACTTCCAGCATCCCTTCTAACACTGTCATTCTGATTGGATATTAATGGTTACAAATTCTTTAACACGGATTGGTAAGCTCGAGCTACATAAATTCAGTGTGTCTGTTCCAGTGAATGGATGAATGGGCTTAGGTTAACCTCACTGCCACTGGGAATCATGCTACTCCAAAGTGGTGAGGAAGCTGGAACTAACCCAGCATTGTATTTGCCATAATTGTATTACAGTACTTAAATGATGTCTAATCTAAGCTAAAGATGTGGCCCTTAAAAGATTAAATTTTCAGCTGTTTTGGATCTTGTGAACACAAGGAACCCTTAATATAATGGCAGAGATCCTGCATCACACTGAGAGCTTGCAAAGTTTCCGTGAAGTAGAGTTAAGTTGCATAGTTGGCTTTTCTGCTTTGCAACTGGGAACCATGTCCTATGGCCATTCAGTGGCCAAAGGAGGATGTGGAGGGAAGGAGAGGTAGCCAAGCAGCCAGTTGGCTCCATTCCTGCAGCCAGCTGTAGAAAGATGATGTCATCCTCAGGGACCTCCAGAGGGGCCTTGGAAGGTCCAAGAGGATGCTTTTTTCTTCCTGGAGGTGGTTACAGAAGTAGATCCATCTGGCTGACTGCCCTCATCCTCCCCTGTCTTCTCTAGCCATTGAATGGCCATGAGGAGTGGCATCCAGGCAGAAAACAGGTGGCTGGTTGAAGGCAGGAGTTGTAGCAGATGGAAGTACTGAGTTCCTCCATCTATCAAACCCAAATAAGTATATATATATATAGGCATATATCATTAATAGATGCCATCAAATATTTTAAACTAGAATGTTTTTTTCTACCTGAATAATACTTGATAAGGTGCCAAGAAATGCAGGAGATACAATTTACTGTGTTAGTCCTGGAAAAAAGATCCTGCCATATTGGCATGAGTTGTAAGTTTTCACTTGCAGGAAAATGGCTACTGTATAAGCCTCTATGCTTACGAGGAGAACTTATGACTCCACAAGTGAAGATTCTACCCCATGCTACAGTTTTGAATGTGTGTTAATAGTAAGTACATAAATGCGTGTAAGTGGGGGACTGGATGGCTGCCAATATCCTTCCTTCAAACGGAAAGGAACGGAATTGAAGGTTGTGAACCCCTCAGATTCATTAATCATCTTGAAAAGCCAGGTCAGTAACAACAACGGAACAGTTATCCTTTGACACTACTAATTATCAATAGTTTGTATTACTTTACAATATATAATGTGCAGTCAAAAGTAGTACTTAACGGTGGGAATTGTTGTAGGAAGGAAACGAAGAAAGCAGAATTTATGCTGTGAAAAAAAAAAGAACAAGTGGCAGGATGTTGAAACAAGCAAAGCAAAAGTAATCACAAGAGTAGATATTATTGCTTTCTCCATGAGAACTTTAATGTTCAGAGTATGTGTGCTGGTGGGGGTGAGGAACTGAAAGGCCGTTTACTTTATTATAAAGTCTAGATTTTTAGCTCCTTGGTTCTAATCCATCAAGGCATTTCTCTAATCCCTTTTTGCTGATAAAGTTCTGTACAGTCTGATTTCTCAATGGTTCCCTGCCAAATTCTACCCATCTTTTTCAATACAGGGAAAAATTGGTGCTAAACAGCCATTTCCCATGTGGTCAAGATTAAGCTGAAGAAGAAGGGTTAAGGTTTTGCATTAAAATAATCATGTTGATTGCTTAACTACTGGAATATGGCAGAGCAGCCCTCAGAGGTTGCGTCACTGCAAGTGATTAGCAGAAGTTTAATCAGTTTTGCTTTTGTCTTTGCTCGTCCTGAGCGAGTTGTGCCCAGAGCAGAATTATTTGCTTAAGTTTCCCACCATTGTTCCCTTCTTAAACATAGAGTCTGGCCTGATCCACAGCCCATTCATGCTATATTTATTTAAATGAAAGGATCTTGGATACAATAAAACATTGTTCATCCCCTCTACTCTCCATGTAATCAAAATAAAGTTCAGTAGAGAAGGTCTTAGAAAATCCAAGCTTTTGGCAGTTTAGAAATTGCAGTGTGAGTAGCCACTACAGCAGAGAGAAAAGGATGGAGTGTACCAAAAGACTGGCAGAGTACCTCACAGGATACATTTGTTTCCAGTCTCAGTTTGTAAAACTAGGCCAAATGAGGCTACTGAGTAAACAAAGGAAGTTGATTAGTTCCATGCAGAAATGATATGTTCTTTCTGGGCACAATGGGACACACAATGGGAGATGGTTGGGCTTTAATTACAAGAAAGGAATGGTATAATGTTGTGCTTCAATCCATCATGGTTTCCTAGCCTTGAGGGATGTAGGATTTATTCTTTCTTCTGCATGGGAGGAACTGTATACATACTTTTTCATTAGCATGAATGGAAGTCACTCCGCATGCATAAGCCTATTGTACATTGATTAGAGACTATGATGCTGTAGTGTGGAGACCATCTTAAAGAAAAATAAACATTATTTCACTGTGTATTCTTTTTGCCAAGGTTCCTATTACTATTTTGCTAACCGTGTACAAAGAAAAACAGGCTTGTTGTATGGCATTCTATTTGCGGAGGTTCCTGTTTTGGGTACCTGCATGTGGCGCACATAGCCTAAGGTGGTCTGATAGTGGGATGATTTCATGCTATGTGTAATTGATAAAGCATATAACAGTGTGTGGGTGGAAAATATTCTTTGATGTTTATAGGAGGCTAGACCAGGGACAGACTGGCCATACGAGAAGAAAGAACAGCAACAGCGCGTGGCCAGGGTGACATGAAATATATAATTAGAAACTATTTTTGTCTTTGCAAACATTAACATTTTGTTAGAATAAAGAAATAAAATGGAGGAAGAAAAAAAAAAGAAACTGTTCATCAACAGGAGTGGCTAATATGGCCTAAATCCAGTTGCTAGGCCCAACTGGGGCAGACTCATTGAATCTAGAAACAGAAGTAGCAGTTGGATAAAACTATAAATCATTAGCTCTATTCAGTCAGTTAACGTGATGTTTGAGCAAATAATACTAATGACTTGCCAGTAAGCTCTGCCCTCTCCCAATCTAAGTGTGTCTGTTACAGGGTCCAAAATCAGCCAGTGTGCAGATATCTGTGTAAGTTGGGGAGGGAGGAGCATACCATTGCATGCACATATCTATCTCACCTATGAATATTTATTGTATGTGATAGAACATTGAAAGGACTATTGGGTAGCAAAAATGGCTTTTGCAGGTGTTATACCAATGATGAAATGTCAAAAAAATATTTGTTATTTCAGAGAAATATCAGTTTGCCTGAGAATTGGAGAAGCCATGTTGTCACTTGAAATTCTTCTTTCCTTTCCCTTTTTTTAAAAATGGTGTGTTCACATCTTTTCTGCATCAGTCTTATTGACTATGTAACCACAGTTCCCAAACCATGATGGAAAAAAAACCAAGTAATTGATTCTTCAAGTGTGTATTACCATTAAATCATAAATTGTCTGCAAGCCCTCAAGCCACATGCAAGCTCATGCCCCAGACCTCAAGCCTACCTGTAAACAAGTAGGGAACACATCCTTATTTCAAAGGAAATGCAGCTTCTGCAGATTCACCATTCTTGGGGGGGGCGGGGCTTGCGTGTGTCAAAATCATTTAAGATATAACTGAGTTCCATAAGCTGAATATTTGCTACCCAATCTTAAGGAAAAATCGGCAATAAAATCTGTTTTCCTAGACCCACTCAAAAGATTCGTTCTGATAGTTTTAGCTCAGCATATAACACATATTTTGTAAATTTTTGATGCTTGATTGTAGATCTTGGATTCCCCACCCTTTCTCAATATACTGAACAAGTTAACACTATTTTGTAATCTTCAGGTTTGTGAAATAAAATTCATCTGAGTTGCATCCATATTAAGCTATATGGGGCAACTAAACTGGTTAGTTGAATAGTAAGTTGTGGTACAAGTGGCCCACAAATTGCTGTTCCTTTAGAGCACTCTGTTTCCTGATGGATGTGAAATAATCTGCATCAAAGCTAAACTATATCTTGGTGAGAAAGCTGATGGCCAACTGTCGAAAGACAAGATTATGAGAATACCAAATGATTGCTATATAAAAAGCACCACCAGAGAAGTCTGTGCCTTGGTGATGGAACACATCATTTGGATGCAGAAATTCAGTTTCTGACACTGAAATGTGAAGATCTAGTGCTTCTCATTGTAGGCCAGAGGTAGGTAACTTGGTGTTCTTCATGTATTTTGGGCTATAGTTCCTACCAACATTGGCAGTGGCCAAGGATTATGGTAGTTATAGTCCAACAACACCTGGAGAACACAAGGACAACTGTCTCTGGTGCAGACAATATTGAATTAAATGAACCCGTAATCTGACTCAGTAAGATGATTCCTTGCATTCCACAGGTTGAATCCAAAACATTGGAATTGCTGTCAGACATATCAAGTAAACATTCTTGGAAATCAATAGCCAACCTGACATTTAAAGTTATCCATTTCAGGTTTGGCCCTATTTCTGCAGTCATGTGAAATAGTAACAAAGAACATGGTTCAGGAGGATGCTGTAAGTTTATCTTGGAGTGAGGAAGCAAATTCTTTTTTTGTTTTTTAAGGGGAGCATAGTCTCTAAAGTTTCCTAGGTAGTTGCTTTGTTTGAAATTTGGTCTGCAAGCCTTGTTTGGAAAAGGAGGGGCGTGATTACTAAAAATGAATTACAAGTCTTGTGTGAGAAGAGGTATCTACTGTGTGATGTGATATGTCTTGCTAGGTTTAACCTCTAAATTCTACACCTTCAGGGGCTTGGAATGTATAATATACAATATGATTGTATGCATTAGATATCTGTAAGGTAATGAGAGGCAGAATACAAACAAGCACTAAGACTCTATGTCTTGCAACAGATTTTAGAACTTTGTAACCTCTTTTCAATTTACTTCAAGTTACTGTTTAAAGGAAATTATGGATTAACACCCCCAACAGAAGCTTAGGAAAATGTTAATAGTCAACATGAATGCATACCATTACTGACTAGTCTTCCTAAACTGGAAGCACATAAGGCTCAAAACAGAATATCCTCACATTGCGTTCTATTCAAGTTCCTAAACCTTCTTTATGTAGTACTTTCTCCTGCATATGCATTAATACTCATCTAAGACAATGTATATCTTGTAAGTTATACATGACATGCATTTCATATGGGGGTACTGTGATTCTTTTTACCTCCCTGTGACTTAGGAGGTATGAATATTTATAAGTAACTGATTATACATAAGATCTGTTCGGGTTCTGTCACTGCCTACTCTCTGTTTCCTTGGTTTTTCTGACTGGTCCAGAAACATTGTTGATGTTTAGAATCCATTGTAATTTTGAGGATAAGGAAAAGGAAGCAATCTCTGAAATCACAACATTGGATTTGTGAAATGCTCAAAATGGGGTTTATTTAAACACAGGCAAAAATCCGGGTTTTACTGCAATGAAGATCCATATACAGAACATTCAAATTTAAGAGAAACAAATTTACTACAAGCTCTATGCAAGTGTTTGTCTGTTATTTGAGTAGAGCTAAACTGAGGGTAGAGATATGGGTATGTACATGTAAGTCCTGTTGCTGAATATTTCCGTGTGCATACCAACTTCCCAGACTGATCATAGAGGCCTATGTAAGGATAGACAGCTACCAAACCTGGCAGATCGCTTTGCTGCAGATAATAAAGGTTCAGCTCATAAATGTGCAGCACATGAATGTTACAGAAAACACAGCAATGTGTGAAAGTCCCCCCCTCCAAAGCATTTGTTTCCTTCAAATGAAGTGCTTATGATTAGCTTACTGTACAGGCTTGGTATGTGTCATTATACATATACCCATAAAAATAACTAAATCCCAAACATGTTCTTTTTTTGTGGATCTGGAAGGGAGAGTATTTAAGTCTGAAATATTCTGAAGGTTTAAGGTCTTGCAGTATGATAACTCCCTGGAAAGATTTAGTTTTATCCCCCACCACAAAAAGATAATAAATAAAACAAAGTGGAATGTACCCTTAGTTTTTCTGGCATTCAAAGAGGAATGGGGATTGTTGAGAGGCAAAAAATAATTTATTAACTTTTTCCAGCGCTGGGCTGTTTGATCTATTTTTTGTAAATCAACCTTTCCCTCCTGGCATTTTGTAGATGTGTTAAACTACAACTCCCATCACCCCAGTCAGCACTGTTTTTTGGGGGGTTATAAAGTTATGGCTCCATGATTCAGATTAGCACCTGAGCCAGTCTGGCAGGCTGGGTGATACTAGGTATGGGACTCCTTCACCATGCCCATTTCAAGTTTCTTCATGCAGAGAGAGGTATGGAATTCCGTGCCCCCTCCACATGGAGAAAAGAACTTAGCTGGAACTTTTAGGAGCTCTAGCAAGTACTGACCAAGTCCCTTTCTGTGCTGCGCACCATCCCAGTTGGAATGACATACTGCACACAAAGACAACTCATCCTTATATTTCTGATCACTAATCAGAACTAATACTAGGGTCCTCTTGTACCTTTTCACTCTTCCAGTTTGGAAAGTCTCTGTTCCAGAGGGCAGAGCTTGGGGATGAGCATCCCTAGGTCCTCTGTGAACTATATGGAGAACCTTGCTCAAGGAAACTCTATAGCTTTTTTAATACCTTGTCATGTTTGGTAACATGCAGGGCAGAGAATCTGTCAATAGTTCAATCCAGACAGTAAACCTGACAAAAAACTTCCTCAGTGCTCTGAACCCATATGTGGATTAACTAGTCAAGTTATAACCATATTGCATGTAATACCTCTTTACAGTGGAGTTTTCTCTGAAAACATAATGCTTCTAAAATTCATGAGTATTTGCTTCCAGAATTCATCCTGCTTCTTGTAATATACAGTATGTTTCTACTTTCTAATAGTCATGCAGCAGAACTGATTAAGGCCTTTTCTTTTTCTATTTATATTTTCTGTGGTGCATTGATAACAGGTGGTTCTGTGAAGGAAGGGAACTACAAAATTCCCCTGATATTCAGATCAGTTGTGAAAGTGGAGGATTTCATACACTAGTTATAGCAGAAGCCTTTGAGGACGATACAGGGCGCTACTGTTGCCTGGCCTCAAATTCTGTTGGCTCTGATTCTACATCAGCAGAATTATTTGTTGAAGGTAAGAAAGCATGGCCATAAAGTTTATAAATTGAAAATGAAATAAAAAATGTTTTGCATCAGTTTTCTTGGTTCCAAGACATTCAGAGCAATGGCCCAAACCTGTGCAACTGCAATGGCATACTTGTATTTGTGTAAGTCTCTCCTGCATCCAGGGTCTTCTAAACCAGCATATCTCAAGTGATCTGATCTGGGGACTGGCAATATTTTCACCCAGTGTGCAGGGACCTGCATGATATTTGTATCCATTAGCTTTCCTGTTCTTGTTTTCTTGGAAACTTAATGGGGGCTTACAGGCAATGACTTGGACCCTGGCACTCATCCATGGACCACTAGTTTGCATAGCATTGATCTAGGCCAGTGGTTCCTAACCTTTTCTTTACCACCAACCCACTGCAAATATAATTTGTTGCCTGGGACCCCCAAACCGTAACTCAATATTTAAATATTTAAATTTAGATTTAAATATTCAAGTATTTATTTAAATATTCAAATATTTATTTCTTAAAGTCTCCTGGAGACTAGGATTCAAATCTCCGCTCAGACCCTGGGTGACCTTGGGCAAGGCAAACCCTCTGAATACGTCTTACCCCCTACAGAAAAGACTGTGATAGATGTACCTTGGGGTTGCCATAAGTTAGAAGTAACTTGAAAGCGCACAACAATAAAGTGCCACTGCCAAGAGGAGGTTCTTTCTAGCTGTCATGTCTCTCTCCTTTGAAAACTAATTTAGGGCAACCCTAAGGGAAACCTGTTATGGGGGTTTTCTTGACAAGATTTGTTACCTTTGCCTTTCTCTGAGACTAAGAAAATGCCTGAGGTCACCCACTGGGTTTCCTTGGCCAAATGATGATTCAAACCCTGGTCTCCAGAGTCATAGTTTGGGTATGCATACCTTTTATCAGGGCTGTGGCACAGTATGTATGTGCTGAAACTGCTCCTTCATTTGCAAACAAGAGAGCACTTTCCACATCCACCTACCAACACACCCCACTGCTGCATTCCTGTTGCTGCCACTGTTGTTGGTGTCCAACAGCAGGGCTTCTTGGACCCCCTGTGAGGACTCCGCAGACCCCAAGGGTCTGTAGACCCCAGGTTAAGAACCAGTGATCTATGCTATTGAATAACTAGCCTAACACACTCACTGCAATTCTGTTTTATACAGGATGGTTACTTTTTATAAGTGTGTGTGTGTGTGTGTGTGTGTGTGTATGTCTATAAGGTCTATATTTTGTCAGACCCATAAATTTGCAAGGTCTGCAACAGAAGTAGGAGAGAATGCCCCATGGGCCACACGCATCACCTTAAGGCCATTGTTTTGGGAAAAAGGTGGACTTCTTAATTTTAAAAAATAATGGTTTTTTTAGTAAAAAAAATTGTCTGTATTGCCCTTAACACAGTACAGTGGTGGTATAGCTCTCCAAGATCCCACAGAAACCTAAGCAACTCTCTCAGCACCCTGTGGTTACCCATTTCTGCTCTAGAATAAAAAAGATCTCAAGACCTTTGGAAATATTTTTAAGTGTTGAAAGGATAATATAAAATAAACCATAAACATACATTGTGATTCTGTTAGCATAGAAAGCAGGGATTCTCTAAACATAGGAAGTGGGAAATTTTAGGTTTTATTGTGAAGCATTGCAGATGTTCATGATATCTTACATCATCCCTAAACATGCTGTTTTCTACCCATCCAGGTGCCAGCTCCTCAGAGTCTGACAGTGAAGTTTACAGATCAAAATCTGGAGCCATGCCACAGTACGTTCAAATAAGAAGTATTTCTACAGTCATAATGATAAAGTTGTTCTGCTTCACCTGTTCCTTCTTCAGTTACTTTGAGGGGTGGGGTGTGTGGAGCTTAACCATTGTTAATTAACAATCAGGCTATATTAGAATTCTATACTGAACTTTGAATGTGGGATAACGCAGATACAAATTCTGGTTCAGAATCTCCATTTAAAGAGCATCTATGCTGGAGCCTCAGAGTAATTTTTTTTTAGAAGAAATAGCCAAGCAGGCCCTTGTAGTGTTGTATCCATGTTGGATTTTTTCCATTTATATTTTTATAGAAAGAAATAATTATCAGTTCTTTACTGCATTTGTCATTCTTCTGTATCTTCTTCAGTAGCTGAAGATTTGAAAATTTTTAATGAAAATGAAAAAAAAACTTTTTGTGTATCTTGTATGGTAAAATGTGTATGTTAAGGCATTGTATCCAACCTTTATGGTAAATTCTGAGTATTATCTGTGGATGTGTAATGTCTGTAATTTGCCTATGTGATGAAATCAAAGTCCAGGATCTAGTTGGGCAATTATATTAATACAAGGCAGTTCCAGAAGAGGTGACTTTCTCCACAAACGCCACCCCCAAGTCACTTCCCATATTTGCGGTCAACAGAAGGGAAACTCTCCAGGGCAGAGTTTTGGGGACTGCAAAAGGTTGAGTGGCAGCGAATAGAAAGACAATATTGTGTTATGAGTGCTGCATGGTAAAGAAAATCTTAATGGGGATTCTTCTACCAGACAGAAGTGCCAAATTGCATCCTGTCCAAAAGAATTGCCCAGATAAAACATGTGTAATTTTGCAAAGGAGTGTTAGAGTTAAATATTTATTGTATATTTTTTTCTGCATTGCAAGTGTTGCATGCAGTAATTCATTTCCTGCTGCTGTCTTGTTATATCGGGATATGGGAAACTTAAATAAGATAGGAGCTCAAGTGTAGGTTAAGTGACTTTTGTAGCTAAGATTGGTTGAATTGGTCACAAGAACGGACACATTTCTCCAACCTGGAGCTATCCAGCTGTGCTTGATTATAATTTCTACCACTCCATGGATGCCAGGGCTGATTTTCCTTTCCCTTTTTAACTGACTGTTTTATCCAGGGCTCAGAAGAAAAGCACTTCGGTTTCTTTGACAATAGGACCTTCTGCTCCAAAGGCTGGAATCACTACAGCTGTAATCCAGCCTATTGCAGTGCCTAATCAGCAGGTAGGTATGCGTTAAGGCACACAAGTTTGCTCATGTCCTCAGAGGTTCGTGTCGCAGCAATGTGCGGACAAAATGATCTACACTTTTTCTGACTTCAGCTTTTTAGATGCACTTTATGAAGTGTCCCTGGTCACAAAAGTAGGGGAGGAGGCTAGGGTTTGATAGACCATCTATACTCTGGAGTTTGCCTTATGTTGTTGATTGCAACTTGACAAGAAGATGAACCATTCGGATTAAAGCTATACCACAGCCTTTTATGTATATGTATATTTGCTTATATCAGCCACTGTGCTTAGTGGGACTTACAGTGAAGTAAAGAGGAAACCTAGGAAATGCTGTATTTCCAGAGGCCTTTAAGGAATTTAAAGTTAAGAGTTTCCTGGTGGAATCCTTCCAGGATGGATTAGATACACAGAAAAAGGCATTCTTCCATAACTGGGTAGAAGACTTGGACAGAATCATTGAGCAGAGCCACTGTTCATTCCAGCCAGCAGCTGAACAGGTCTCTTCCCCAGTGTTAGTTTCCTAGTGTTACTGCTTCCCTTCCAAAATCATCTTGCATGTCATTGGTTGCCTCTGTCATATCAGACTAAACATTCCTTTCATCTCTGTCTCCTTTTTCACAGAAAAGTGGTCAAAACCATGTGTTCAATACACTGTTTTTCCTTAGCTACACATTCTTGCAAGTTGCAGGTTGGATGACAACTGACCTGTATTTCTAATTTCTATAGAGGCATTCAGTAGCAGCCATTTGGGGTTTTAGTCCTTTTGCCCCACTCTCTTTCTCGAGAGAGTTCGGTCATTTCTGTGGAGTATGAGGGAAGATAGGAGAATTTAGTAACTGCTACACCAAGTATGCAGTGTCCAATAAGCTACAGAGATGCTACATTTTAATTATTATGCCCTTTGCACAAGCTTATATTTTGGAGGTCCTCAATTCCTTTAGACCTCCTGGATGTGTTTCTGCATGCATTTATACTTATTCTACTGCTATACCACCACTTATTCTTTTCTTCACTGAAATTTCTGCAGAAAAATAACTTCTTCTATAATGCCTTCCCGAGAGGACTAAATTCTCTTCTTTCTGGCATCTATTGTATTGCCCTGTACCTTCATTCAGTAGTTACAGCAGTGAACCTGTGGCCAAATCCAGCCTACCTCAGATTCCAGTCAAGTCCTCAGGCCCCCTCATAATTGTTTGACAGCTTCCCAGCTTTTATATTTTTTGTCTATTCTAAAAGGATGAAAGCCTTAGGCTTCCATACTGACTAATAAGAGCTTCAAACTAAAATATGTTGATATGTTTGGTCCTGGTGTATTCACCACAGGAATGTGACCTCCAGAACTCAAAAATTGAATTTAGTACTTGGGATGAAAAAGATTCTCCATCCTTGATTTAGAGGCTTGCATATTACTTTAGAAGCACAGGAACTGCTGTGGCATGTTATTTCATGCACTGTTCCAGTAATATCCATATTTCCAAATCGTGTAGGAGGATCCTGTTGCATAGCTTCTTCTCTTATCAGCATTTGTTGCCACTTGCAAGAGGACAGTGTTGATACAGAGAAAGATTTCTGACATTATCAGAGAGGTACATGAAGCATCTCCTTTGATCCTCCTAAGGGTTTGGCAACTGTGGAAGGGTGGGGAATCCTGCCTCCTGGGGAATCATCCCCTTCACACTATCCTCCCTGCAAAAAAACAAAAAATATCCTCAAATGCCCTCCAGGTGATCTGGGTGGACATTGTCGTTATGTTTTTAGTCCTTCCTGAGCCATCTTAGGCCCAAGAGGGCCTTGTTTTAACAACAGGAAATGAAGTCACTTTCTGTTTACTTTCTGCTTGTTTGTTGTTTACTTGTTTTAAAAAACTTGTTTGGGCCTAAACTGGCCAGGGATGGCAAAAATCCTACCCCCTATGGCTCTGGAAGGCATTTGGGGACAAAAGATGTTTTTATTTTATTTTATTTCTACTCCTGAAGGGGCCTGGGGACCACAACAATGGCTTGGCTGAGCCCTGTGCTAAGATAATGCCATTAGGTGCTGTGGGTCATCAAGCCTTGTCATAGGCATTTGTTTTTCTCCCATCCCTGTTGTCAGGAACCCTGCCATTTGTGTTTGTTAGCACACTTTTCACTAAAATGTTAAACAGTAGTCATTACGTTTATTAAAATTGCATATGCAAAATCAAAAGCTACCGAAGCTTCATAAAAAAACTATTTTCCCAGTGTACTTAAATTAAGGTTTATCAGTATAATTTGCTAATATTGGGCAAAAACTGGGAACCATTTTTGCGCATGGTATACCAGACAGAGTTAAAACCAGAGTACTAACGTTAGGAAGGTATGTTTTATCCACCTGGTGGGGAATGTGAGGCCTGACTTCCAGATATTATGCAACTGTAATTTGTACCAACATAGCTAGTGGTGTACGCTGATGTAAGTTTAGCAAGACATGGGATAGGTACATATTCATTCTCCTTGCTGTATTAGTTGAAATGTATAATTGAGGTTTACGGTGTTGTTACAGGCATCTTATATTACTAATGGTTTTGCAAATTTCTGTTTAACCATTTTTCAGGTCCAAAGTCCTACTTCATACCTCTGCAGATTAGATGGATCAAAACCTAGTCATGCTGCACCTATTTTTACAAAGGTCTGATTTCTCCACTGGAATTTCAACTCTCTTATTGTTTTACCATGATACTATGAGAAATTTGAAAAAAAAATACATAGTTTAAAGCTCATTAACACTATTGACTCAATACGTATTTTTTGCTGTATAGATGGTGGTAGGCTTTTCAGAAAAGTGTGTTCTGTAATCGTTATTTTGTGATACACTATGTAAGAACAGATCTCATACTGAAGTATCATTATAAAAAGTCTTTCTTCGCTTTCAGGTTGCTATTTATGCATATTTTTGAAAAGATAAAGTGGCAACAACAACAATTATATATCTGCATTTTAATGGCTGAGAAATTTTTCTACAAGATCAGACTTCAGTTTTTTGGAGGCCATATTTTTTTTTTATGGAAAAAAAATCCCTGTCTTTCTTTTCCCTTCATCTGGTGGCATCCCACCAGAAAAGGAATGATCTGCTTTTGGACCTTGCTTTGATTCTGGTTCATGTAGGATACAAAATAAAACAGCTGTCCCAGAAGTGTGTCCCCTTCTCTAACCTTGCCCCACCAATCAGTCTGCTTTGGCTTGTTTTTTTGTTTTTTTTCCTCTGAGTGTTGTTATTCATTCTTTGAAAAACCACCCATCTAGTGTATAATCTTTCAGTGCCTCTCAGTTTCTTGTCTGGCAACTTCTTGCGTGCTTGCAAAAACCAAAGAGATCATTGTGAAATAAATTTCTATGGAGAGCATCAAAAATAGACAAAAAGAGCTGGGTTGAATTATATAAACTAGTATTATTAGTGTAAAGACAACATTAAACAACATTAAAATTTCCAAATTATTGGAACAATTCCAGCACATGTGAACAATAAACTCTCTCCACCACATACAGGAGAAATCCTTATTAATTTGTTTTAATTGAACTGAATCATCATCCTTACTGTAATTTAACTGAATCATCACATAGGTGACAAAACCTGTGCTTCCACTGTAACAAAGAAGCCTGTGTCACAAACCACCTGGCACATGTCTTGTGAACATGCTTCGGAAAGGAATGTTGGTTCTGTGGAGCTTCCACTTCCACTGATACCTAGGTTGAAAAAACCAAAGCTGCAAACATAATAAGCTGTATTGTACATATATGATGACTACACAAGGATGACATAATCCCCACCTTAGTATATGTTAGCCTATTGAAAGAGGGTGAAATCTGTCCTGTAGATTAGAGACTCTCTTTCATGCAGTTTAGATTTTCAGAACGAAACTTTGGCAGAATTAGTTGTTATACCATTTTTACATGGTGTGCCTTATTATTGATGAGGTGAGAAATCTTTAAAAGTATTATTGCTTTTAAGTAGTTTGCCTGATAGATAGCAGTGTGTGTTAATTTTGTTAAAACAATCTGTTTGCTTGAACTTTCAGGAGCTACAAAATTCAACAGCAAGCGAAGGACAAGTAGTTGTTCTTGAGTGCAGAGTGAGGGGAGCACCTCCCATGCATGTCACATGGTTTCGGCAAGGGATAGAAATTCAGGATTCGCCAGATTTCCGAATCCTTCAAAAAAGTAAGTGGCAACCTGATTCTTTATTCAAATATCCATCCAGTATAAATACAGCAGTAGGAATATGCACTTTAGTCTTGGTTTGTTTGTTTTTTTGTTTTTTTGCATCATCATTGGATTCATGTTCAGGATTTGTTTTTTTGAGTATGCTGTTAATTATAAACTGCATTTGGTATATTGTCTAATTATCAAGCTATTTTTCTGGTATTATGGAACCTTTCAGTTTTTTATATGCTTTCTAACATATCTTGTTCTTTTCCCTTCTATTCTCTATTCTCTGTTTGGATGATGGGATAAGCAGAGCCCCGATCTGCGGCTGAGCCTGGTAAGCATCATGTGAAAGAATATTCCTTTTGTTTGCTTGCTTTTTATGTTTGCACTGAAGCTAAATAGTGTAGTGTTTCTGCAAGGTTCTGGTAACATGAAACATGAAACCCCCTTCAAGGCAGTCTATTCTTCTGTCTCAGACTTCAGACCATGCCACCCTGTGCTTTACATCAGTTCCTTTTTTAGTAAAACAGCAAATCTTTCCCTAACTAAAGTGGGAAGCCCCAGTGGCTCAGCCTTTTTAATTCTCAAAAAAAAATTTCTTTCTTCCACCCCTGTTGGCTTGTTTTGGATCAGAAAATTTGTTGTTGTTGCTATTTACCATCAAGTCAGCTTCAACTTATTGTGCCTCTGTGAATGAGTGAGATTTTAAAGAGCCCCAGTCATCAATAGTCCAGGGCCATTTCTGCACACTACACTGTTATAGTGCTATTATTCCACTTTCAACATCCTGTGGAATTCTGGGGTTTGTAGTTTACTGAGGCCAAAGAGCTCTCTGGCTGAGAATTCTAAATGCTCCTCACTAAACTGCAAACCGAAGGATTCTGTAGAATGTTGAAAGTGGAATAATAGTGCTATAACAATGTAGTGCAGAAATGGCCCAGGTCTTGCAGATTCAGAGATGTGGCTTCCTTGAGTGAACCAATCCACTTACAGTAATGCAGTCTTTCTCTTTTCCTACTGCTTTCAGCTTTACCAAATATTAATAATCTTTTCAAGTGGTTAATGCTGTGTGATGATATGTCCAAACTACAGTAGCCATAATTTTGTCATTTTGATTAAAGTTTATGTTTAATTTGCTCTCATACCCATTGTCTTTTTGACAGTTCTTTGTATCCACAGAACCATGTGGTAGCTAAAATGTTCTTCTGATTTCTTGACAACAGCTTTCATTGTAATTTTTGACAAGTAAATGCTAGATTTCATGAAATCAAACCATGAAATGTACCGTGAAATGCTGGATTTTAATTTCTGGAATATCCTCTAACTTAAATGAAAAGCTTGAGAAAGATAATTTTGGATTCCAAATTCCAGAATCCCTAATCAGCATGGCCACTGACAATTTTGTCTAAACATTCTGAAAGTTTTAATGTGGCATTGGGGCGGAGGGGAGCTTTACCAAGCTCTGCTTGATTGTAAGTAGAGGTAAAAACCCAAGCACTCCTAATTCAGCATGTTTATAGTATGAAACATTTAGAATTTGCTAGATTAGTGATTCTTAACCTGGAGCTTAGGGACTCCCAGGGGTCCACAGAAGGTCTGTGAAAGGCTCTAAGGCTGCTCAGCCTGTCTCTTCCCCACAATGGAGTGGCAACATAAGAGGAACCAATACAAAAGGAGGCAGGCAGCAGGCTGGTTGTTTGGGCCTGTGTTTTGCCTGTCACTTGCCTGCTTTGCTGTGAAAAGGAGATTTACTCAGCAATTCAGTGACAGTGGAGCTGACAGCCAGACAGCCAGTTAATCAGTGTTTGTCCTTCTTTTCTCTCTCACCCTCCCCTCCCTCTCATTTGGCCCCACTTCTCCCTGCTGCTCTGCTTCAGAGTTGGCCACCACTCTTCATCAAGGATGACACTCAGAGTGGGGCCAAATAAGAAGAGAGGGTCCTGCTGCAGCGTGTGCCACCCCGTAGCAAGTCACTGAAAGTTGGAGCAATGAATCACTGTTGGCAAAATAAGCTGATCCTCAATTCAGACAAAAGTGCACACACTTAAGAACGGAAATGAGGAGGTGTGCACAGCGTCACACTTCCCCCTTTTGCCTTTTCCCCTCCCTCTCTCCTTTGCTCATCTCAGTCTCCTCTCCTCTTGGTGAAGAAGGCAACCAAAAAAAAAAAAAGAGGGAAGGGAGTGTGTTTGAAAGTTTCTGATAGACTGGTTGGCTGGAAAAGTGGGAGAGGAAGAAAGAAAGATGGGGCAAATGCTGGCTGTCTGGCTGGGCCAGTGCATTGCTATTCAGTTACTCAAGCCTGAAAGTGGCTGGAAGAAGTAGGAGCAAAGTATTCCCTCACCCTCCAACACCTCTCAGGGAAGTGTGCATTTACTTAGTTCTCTCTTCTCTCCCCACTTGAAGACCCTTAATGAGCAATTTTAAATAAATATTTAATGTACTTTAGGATTTTAAATTGTAAGTTCAATCTTGAGGGTCTGTGGCAACAGTGGTAAAGAAAAGTTTAAGAACCACTATGCTAGATTTAACATAAAAGGGAAGAAGGAGGTTCTGTTCATCTGTGTATCAGTTTTGTTTGCAGTACTTCTGCACTTATGTGACTGTAGGTCCTAGATCTTCTGTCACAAGAAGTTCCATGAGGGATCCTTCTTGTTAAAAAAAAAAAAAAGCTTTCCTTTCATTGGGCATCCAGACTCTCTGGTCCTTGCTAATGTGGTTGCTGCTACATCCACATCAGCCAGTAAGAATCTTATCCTTAGCTGGCAGCAGCTCAGCAAAAAAGAAGTAACAGTTACTTTTTTTTGGATTGCAACCCCCAGACTCTCCCAGACAGCATGGCCAGGTGTTTGGAGCTTGTTATTGGAGACTGTAGTAAAAAATAACTTTTTCAAAACTGGATTAAAGAACAGTAGATGTTGGCATGCATGGCCTAAACAACCTAAAGATTCCAGATCCTGTCTGATCTTGGAAGCTAAGCAGGGTCAGCTCTGGTTAGTACTTGGATGGGAGACTGCCAGTGCGTACCAGGTGCTGTAAGCCACATTTCAGAGGAAGGAACTGGCAAACCCATCTCTGAGTATTTCTTGCATGAGAAAATCCTAAGACATTCATGGGGTTTGCATAAGTTGATAGGTCATGTCGGCATTACACAGAATTTTCCACATATTCATTTGCTGATTCATTCATAGCATTTCATAACTTTTGCACGCTAATGTATTATAGTGGCTAGGAATCAGGAAGTTCCTGGTTTGAAACATGCCTCTAACATGAACTCTTGGCAGCCATAGTTTCTTCATCTGAAATATAGGACAATAATACCTAGCAGGGTTGTTCTAACAATTCTCTGCAGTTCCCTTCAAAGAAAAGCTAAGGCCTCTTGTCTCTGTTTTCCTTTCATTGGGAAGCAAAAACATTTTTATTTTAGGCACATTTTGAACAGTTGACTGGAAGGGGCTTTTAACAGGGGAGTTGTCCTTTTTATTGATATGCTTTTGTGTAGCTTTTAATTCAGTTGTGTTTTGATATTATAATATAACTGTGTTAACAGTACAACTTCTTGTGTTTCTAGTTTCTCATTTTTTAAACTTCTGAGTTCCAGTAGGGGAAAAAGGCAGAAAATAAATCAAATATATAAATACAATTTGAATTATATTAGAAACAGTTTGGTGAAGAAGACTAAAGAGCTTCAGAAGCAAATGAGAGAAAGGTGGTTGTCTACACTAGAGATGTCCAGCAGACTGTGAGACAAGAGTGAAGGAAATCCATGTTTGAAAGAGCCCATGTGTGGCTTGGGGGGGGGGGCAGAAGTTGGTAGAGACTGTGGCAGGAACATATGACATAATGTTAGCAACTGTTAACAGGTAGCCCAGTCATCATGATGCTTGCTGCCAAAATTGAGTATAAATGTGCAAAAGTGATGGTGGGGATACCACCTGGCTTAAAGATGAGGGAAAACTGGCTCAGCTCCCATAGCTTGCCCTCCAGATAAGGGCTTCAAAAGAACTGTAGACCAGTCTAAAATACAAATACTTACAGCAGTGCTACAATTCAGCTGAAGTTACTTTTTAGACTACAACTTCCAGAATTCCTCACCTGTCATAATCACTAAGAGGAGTTGTAGTCTAAAATAAAGTAACATTCCCAAGCTCTGGAAATGTCTGTCTCTATTCCTAAAGTGCTTGGTTCATTGATTAGTTTTAAAAAAATACTGGTGTAACAAATAGAACGGAAAAGCAAAAAGACAGCTTTCTTCTGTTCGTCTATTAATCCCAAGCAGTTGTCCCCCACCACACCCCAACCCTCAGATGGGCAGTTGTTGCACCTTACAGGCCAGGCCACACTGTGGGTCAAGAGAAGAGAAAAACTGTGCTTTGTGGATTCATGCAGCCAAGTGATTATGAAACAGGTTTTTCTTGTCATTGCTAAGTTGTATCTGCCTAATGTGTTTTACACTCCTTTCTCTGTCTAGACGGAAATCAGCCTGCATCACAAATCTCTTCAGACTATTTTGAGAATTAATAGCCAGTCAAATTACTTAAGGCCAACATCACAGTTTGTCAAATTACCTGCTCAGTACTACGTTATTTTGACATTTTCACTTTGTGCTGATTGACTTCTTCAGAGAGCAGTCTGTTTTTCAAAAGGGGGAAACCTGCAGAATCATTTGCCAGCTGTCGATGCTTTGGCCATTACTCAGCTGTCTGGAAGCAGCCACAAAGCATATTAAATTTTTTTAAAAAAACAATTGTCTATTGGTATGTAAAAATACAATACTCAAGATCTCTTTCCTCCTCTTTGTGTGTGTCTTAGTGTGTGTCTCATTAGGGAATTGCTAACCATAAAAACTTCCAGAACAAAAAGGTGAATTCATTGGATGCACAGATACAAAGAAAGCCTTTTTAAAAACCAGCCCTATTTTTAAAATATATTTTTTTCTGTTAAGGAGCCATGCTGGTACATCTTCTTTGTTACCTTTCTTCAAGCTATCTCCCCAGTACTTAGGCAAAGATTTTAAACAAAACAAGACCCATATATAGAATGTGGAAAAGGTATTTTTGTTTTTGTTTTACTTTTTATAGTCAGCAGTCTTTGATTGCTTCAAGGAAGGACCTATGTTGGACAAAGGTAATGTGAAGAGCCATACAGTAACTGCTCTCTGTGTCACTTCAGTCCCAGTTTCTAGGAAGATCTTTTCAAGTATGGTCCAGAACTTGACATTACTGAAAGGAGCTGTGCCTGATTAATTCCCATGATGCGTAGGTAACTCGAGAAGGAAACTACAGATGTGAAATGTAGCTTTTGCATGGCTGCCTAGGAAGGGCAGAGTAAGAAAGGGATCTAGTTACTGAACAGCACAGACAAATGTAATAACATGGAACCCATATGACAGGACTCCTGGGTAGGAAATATTCCATCTGCATATGTAATTTAAAACTGACAGCCAGCCAACAGCACATAAATTTAGCTGCTTAAGTCGGCTCTTTAACTAATAGTTAACAAAGCAAAACAAACTAATTTTGTTAGATTAATGCCAATATAAGTCCTCCTTCACAGTGTCAGGTTGATTTTTTGAAGTATTTTCAGTGCTTTCTCTTATCTGCTGCTCTGCTGTACCTGCAGAAAGTTGATTTCTTCCTGCCTTTCCCCTTTTCCATTTCCTAGTCATCTGCTCAGCCTCCAGATGACTCCCCGCTCCCCGTTCCCAGCTGCACAGGAGAAAATGATCAAACTATAGTCCCAGGTCTTTCGTCTAGGAAGGAAAACAGTTCAGTAGATGGGTGAGGCTGAAGAAAAAGGTTGCTCTCTGATAAAGAAACCAGGATGCACAAAATAGCTTAATCAGAGAAGGAAAGAGTAGTAGGAAGTAGGAGGTTAAGGAACAAAGCTGAACATTTCTATAGATAAATCTTTGAAACTGCAAACTTTTTCTTTCCTAATTTTTTTAAGAAGTGTTTTTACATTTCCCTTGCATTCTCTGTGTCAGCTGGAGTCGTCAGTATATGTATAGTTGCTTGCTGACTTTCTACGGAAATGATGAATTCCTATTTTCTGGACCATAATTTCATGAAATCCAAGAAATACAGTTCTTGATGAAGTTCAGACGGTGTGGCCAATGGCCAAAACATCTGAAAACCATCAGGTTGCCTACCCTTGTCCTATTGTAAATGTTCAACAAAGCTTGTTTTGGTGGAACCCCAGATAATCCTGCTAGAGTCTAGAATAACAGTACACTCAAAACTACCACTACACCACAGTCTGATGTATCCTGGAACCAGGCCAAAAGGCAGTACACACATGTCTTGCTAACAGATTCGAAGGAGCTTTAGGCTATTTGGGAAAGTCTTCAAAGAGTTACACAGCTCCAACCGTACCTGCTCCAGATGTTTTGGATAGGAGAGTCTGAGGTGTGAAAGAATGAAGGTCAAAATGAAGGGAATCCAGTAACCCCTCAACTTTCATGAGGGTTTAGGGTGCAGATCCCTTGTGAAACTGAAAAAAAAAACCCTTCAAATAACTCCCTCATTTGAGTGAGTGCTTCTCTTCCCATTCCCTCCCAGGGCCCCCCCCCCATTCTCCTGCCTGTCGTCCATGTGCTCTGCATTGGTTTTACGTGCATGAGTGACAGGCAAGGGAATGGAAAGGAAAACACTCCCCCCCCATTTGCCTACCCATTGCCCACCTTCTTCACCTTCTTTCTGCCCACATAGGTGACTGGCAAGTGAATGGAAGGAGAAACACTCTCCCCCCCGCCCCCGCTCTGTTTGTCTCCATTGCCTGTGCAGGGGATGGGCAAGCAAATGGAAAGGAAAACAGTCTCCACCGTTCACACCCCACCTTGTTTCTGCCTACGTGGGCAACAGGCAAATAAATGGAAGGGAGAATACTCCCACCTCTACTCTGTTCACCTGCTCTTCCCCCGTGTGCCCTTCGTTCTTTCTGAGCGTATGGGCAACAGGCAGAGAATGGAGGGGGAAAGTGTTGCATGCACACTAACCTTTCCCTCGCATTAGCTTGCTTGTTGCTGAGGCTCAGAGAAAGAAGGCAGCATGTTTGGCCACAGGGCCAAGGAGTGCGGGGGGGGGCAAGCGGATACCCCACAAACAGTCAAATTCATGAAGGTCAAACCTGCAAATGTGGAGGGAAAACTACCTATATGTTACCATGGAACAGTGGAGGAAAGCACTGGAGTTGACAGGAACTGGTAAAACCTATACACAGAAAAAATGTGTTTCCTGCTAATGGAGGCCTAAGAAAAATCATTGCCCCTCTCAAGTGACAAAACAACAGTGGATTTCAATTGATGGCAGCCAAAAGCGGGGCTTAAATTGACCTGTATGCATTAGGCACCCTCTTTTCCACCAGTCAGCACTCTGCCAGGAAATGTACATTCAGTTTTCCATGCTTGTGTGGTTCTCTGTTGTTCCCATTAGCCAGACATACCAGATAACATCTTGGACAAGTAGCTTCAAAGTAGCTGTGGCTGTATGTGAAAGGTACTTGCTATACATCTACTGTCACTGTTTCTGTGTATTGCTTTTAAGCAGCATGTTACCTACATCACAGAACCATCATGTTCGCCCTCAAGATTTAACATGTATAGCATTTAGTTTGTATCATCATATCATATATTCTGTCTGTCCCTGCAAGCCAATTATATAATCAATGATATAGGTGTCTCCAGTAAAGTTTAAATTTTCCTTAAATTCCTTGAAATTGCTATTTAAATCAAGTTGCTAATGGGGCTAAGCAGCAGCTAAAATGCAGTCATAATTATTCACCCTGCTTAATTTGAATGTCAGCATTATTCCTTCCATTACTTTAGTTATGATGTCTTAGAAAGAAAATAAAAATGCTCACAAGACTTATCTGATACTTTTTATCGTATGAGCTGGTACTTCTGTGAGAAGTATGAGGTAACCCAGTTTTGCAAAATAATCTCATTTTTCTCTGCATTAAACATTTCTCCTATATCTCCAGTCTGTTGAGTGGATTGTCATTTCAAATCTTGCTATAGCTGGTTCACTGAAGATGAATGGCCAAGTCTGGATGCTGAATACAAGTTTATATAAGCAACTTTCCCAGTGCCACTGTTAATGGATAATTTATCATATCAATATGTTCCTTCAGAAGTGGCATAGCATTAGCCCCTTCATTACATCAAAATGGCTTAAGGAAATTATTCGCTTCCTACAATGAAAGGCAAAACATAAAGCAGGAGGTGGTATTGAGCAGCAAAGCTATCATGTCATATTTTTAGAATATATGTCCAATCTGATCCTCAGGTGTGTTCAGAAAAATTCACAGAACTGCAGTGTTTAAAACTAGTAGCCTAGTATAAGTCCTACAAATTTTGTAAACCTAGTTGGTTAGATATGGAAAAAGTTACACTTTAACCTCATTGCATTCAATGGAACTTAAGTTAATAATGAGAAATTTAAATATGACTAGCTCCATCAGGATTCAATGCAGTGTATTTATAGGAATAGTAGAGAGCAGATTTTAGCAATAGAGATTCAACTCAGTATGTTTATAGGAATAGTAGTGTGTAAATTTTTGCTGACTATATTTGGTGCTCTTGCTTCACAGTTTTGGCATTAAATCTCTCATTGTTAAAGATCAACCTCTAAAATGCAGTCCTGTTTTTTTTAATGAAAGAATGAGAGAGGTCTGCTTGTCTCAGCAACTTTGTTTCAGCAGACTAAATGATATTGTGTTCATTTAGTCAAGTGTTAAATAAATTCAGGGCTCAAGATCAGTTGTTTTGGAATGCATTTCCCTGATAAAACTGTTTGTCAGGCAATAACTTATGAAAGTAAAAGAGATGTTATTTAAAGGAGGGTCTTGTGTTTACCCTGGCAATAAAAGAAAATAGGTTTCTCCTCTAAGACTAAGAAGGGAGTGGGGAGAGAAAATGTATGTGAGAAGTTCACCTAGTTCTAGGTCCAAAAATATTTGGCTCACAGAATTCATATAGTTCTTCCCATGAAAAGAAAAAAGGTACAGAATTTGCTTCTCATCACCTTTACAGGACATTTACTGCAAGATCTTGCGTGGCTTCTTTCCTACTAGGAATGGAGCTATGTGGAGATCTTCAGTTAGCAGTCAGTAGTGCATAATGATGTCCTTCACTGTTGTTTTTAAACCCCCAGTTGTCTCGAACACAACAGGAAAAAGACTGGGTGAAATTATCAGGGTTCACCAAAAATGGTTTTATTGGCCCAGTATATTTTGAAGTACAGTTCTTCAGGGACTCCAGAAATGAGAACCATCAATATTTTATATATCATTAACATTTTAGTACTATTAAAACAATTATACATTGAAACACTCTTCTCCAATCTGGTGCCAAACAGATGTGTTGGACTACAGCTTCCATAAACCTCACCCAGATATTCTTGAGGTTTCTGGGACTTGTAGTCCAACAAATCACCATGACTCTGCTGGCCAGTGCATTCTGTGAGTTCTAGTTCAGCAAATGTAAATGAAGTTTGCCAGACTGCACAGTATGATAGGTGAAAAGCTTCAGTAAAATAACAACATGAATGTCAACAATTAGGTTCTTCAAAATCTCTGTTTAATAAGCTTAAAGATAATTAAAATCAAAAATCTACATGAAACTGCAAGTCCCAAGTTACAGAATCTTCTGTCTAACTTGGTTAACTACTAAGAATTGTAGTTCTCAAAAGTCATTTTCTTCAGCTACACTTCTCATCACTCAACATCAGTGCACAGTTGCAAGGTTCTCTCATGAGTAGTGTACAGGTGAGTAAAGTAGAAGCGGGGAGCAGTGCATAGGAACAGCAAAAAAGTGAGGATGGAAGTAGAAAACAACATAGAAGTTACTTGTCTGTGGTGCTATCAAGTATGGCTGAATAATAAGAACAATGGACCACAGTTATAAAAGCTGAAAAGTGAAGGAAGCTGATAGGAAGAAAATCAACTCATCTGAAATATGTTGCTTGACTAGAATTTTACAGATACTGTGAGTTGCTAAAAAAGACAAATAAATGGGTCCTAGAGCAAATCAAGCCTGCACTCTCCCTAGGAGCCAAGATTACTAAACTGAGGATGTCCTACTTTGGACATGTCATGAAAAGATATGACTAAATAGAAAAGACAATAATGCTTTGTAAGAGAGGAGGCAGTAGGAGAAGAAGACCACAGTGCATATGGATAGACTCAGCCAAGGAAGCTACAGCCCTGAGTCTGCAGGACCTGAGCAGGGCTGTTGATGACACAGTGACCTGGAAAGGTCTCTCATTCATAGGGATGCTATAGTTCAAAGTCAAAGTAGGAATCATACAATAACAGCAACAGAAATCCTCAGTGCAAGGAAGAACTACTTAACAAAGTAAATTGATAATTACAGTTTTCAGCTTTTCTGCTTAGACAGCACCATTGTGTTGTCCCTTATTGGGCAAGCTAAGCATCTAATAGTTTGAGCATTGGCCTGTGACTGGAGATGAGGGTTTGATTCCCTGCTTGGCTGTGGAAACCCACTGGGCGATCTTGGGTACATCACACTCAGCCCCAGAAAACCCTGCAATAGGTTCACTGTAAGGTCCGCATAAGTTAGAAATGACTTGAAGGCACACAAGACAAAAATGGGTACAGTTCCCACCCAATTTTTGAGCCTTTTTTTGTTAATCATCAAAGCACTGAATCATGTTTTAAAATATAAGACTTTTTTTTAAGGAAATCTCTGGCCAGTGAGAGCAAGATGGTGCTAGTTGAAAATTTTGTTGTTGACTATGTTTTTATTTGGTTTGAATTTATTAGATTCTCTACTTAGTTTCTCTTTGACATTGTTTCCTGATGTAAATTTTCAGGGCTGAATGAGCTGGAATAACATGAATGTGGGCCTGTTTATAATTAGTTTAACAATTTTCATTTTATGCATTTAATTCACTTTTACATTCCCAATAACCAAAGTTCTCTGAGTGATGTACAATATATTAAAATGCACAGTACAAACTGTAAAACAATAACTGGAGATAATATATAATGAAACCAAGATGAAACTAGCAGCAAAGAATAAAGAACTGTGCAATGTAAAACCAAAGAAAAAATAGCAGCAAATTGTAAAAGAGTGTCAGGATTTTGAAGCAATGCAGTTCTTAAAAGTGCTTTGGAGAGGGTTTTTTTTTTTTTAAGTCTTTAGCTAGCATGAAAAATAACATAGGTGCCTTGCATGTTTCTCTGAGGGACATTCTACAAACCATATGCCATGGTTGAAAAGGATCTCTGCCTAACAGCTACCCTCTTAGCAGTGGCACTGAGAATAAAGTCTCTAATATTCATTGCGTAATTAGACAACATTGATTGTGCTGATTTCTGCTGAACAAAGATATGTAATTCACATCCGTTCACATCCTCTTACTCTTGGAGCCCATGTTACTTCCATTATTTTTTTGAAAATGTTCCTGAATTGTTCTTCTAATTTTTTTTAAGTATTCTTGCCAGAAGATGTACAGTCTGACTCCCCCATAAACCAAATCTGTGTGGTTAATACTAGAAAATGAAATTGCATAAAAAGAATCTATTGTCTGAAACTGCCAACAGTGTAAAATAACTGTCTGGGTAGGCAAGAAATCCTGTCTTGCTTATTAATTGTCTGGTGTGATCTTTCATTAGACACGATCTAGATCAGATTAAAATTGATGTGTTATAGTAAGTAATACCAAACCACAAAAACCTTGTCTTTTTTCTACAGTCTGTGCTGTCAGCAGAAGTTGTTCTACTGTCTGGTGGTGAGAGGGGAATCCTATACTATACCTACTTAATTGGTCCTTTTTTTTCAGACTGTCTCCAGCACAGGAAGTGTTGGGATATATTCATAATAATTTCTAAAAAGAAAACATTTTTAACTTAATTGAGACACCAATCAGCTCTCACTGAAGAATGGCTTCCTGAGTATATATAATAATTTGACTGAAATAGAAGACAATCGTAGTTCTTTCTGTGGGATTGCACTGCTTTCCTGCATACATAGACACAGTGAAATTAAAAACATTAAAAAGTACGGACATTAAAACAAGCACAAGATGCTGTGCCTTTAAAATGAGGGAAATATGAATCTATTAAAGTTCATATTGTCCTCCATATTTTCTAAGTGTGCTTTTAAGTTGTTTCCGACTTACAGTGAACTTAAGGCAACCCTATCTTGGGGTTTTCTTGGAAAGATTTCTTCATAGGAGGTTTGCTATTGCCTTTCTCTTCCTCTAAGAACTATAACCTATTTAATTCAGCAGGGCTTTCTCCCAGATATAGGATTGCAGCTTTAAAGTGTTAAAATGTAACCTTGCTGCTGAATAAACTAAATCTGTGCTACAGACTTACATGTACTCTGGTAATGTATTTGGAGTAAGGTTTCATTTGATTCAGGATATACAGTTACTAATGCGAAATCCATCCTATTTCACTGTTAAATATTCCTGGAAAGAAGAAGGGAAATATCCACCAGAATTTGGAAGTAACCAAGGTATAAGCAATGCAGGTACTAACAGCAAGTGACCTGTGGTAAGATGAAGAAATAATGAAGTCACATTTCAAAAACAATGTTAATGGGGACAAAGTAACTTTGTTTGAGCAAAAGTAACAGTAGTTGCTTTAAACATTACTTTTAAGGCATGGTTAGAAGCATTTTGATAGCAATGTTTTAAATGTTATGCCATTTTGTTTTCATTCATAAGATACATTTTTTTCCAGAAAGGACAAGAAACAGAAAACAAAGTGGCAAAACAAGTACTATGAGTTACTTTTTAAACAGCATAATGAACAACACTATACTTTTAAACACAAGAAGTAGCAAGAAAGAATTAATTCTGAAAAGTAGCTTTCTTTTAACATCTTGATTCGGAGTACCACAGTTACATGGTGATAGGATAATCTGTCCCCAGCCCACCACTTATGGCCTCCTCATATAAGGGTAGATCTGCAAGGGAAGCATAAGTACATCTGACTACATGCTTAACACTGCTGTATGTGGCCAAAAGTCCAGACTGGTCAGGTTTCTTGGTTTAATGATGTAGTGGAAACATGTTCAGCTGAACATGTTTGCATTCACGTTCTTTTCAACGTGAGATGGTTGGCTGTGGGGCCTGGGGTAGATTATGTATCCCTGTCTCCCTCCATCTTTTCTTTTCTTTTCTTTTCTTTCACCAAATAATATAACCCCATAAAGTGATCTTTATGGACTCTTAACATTTTGAATATAGTGTTTGTCATTTGGGCCCATTTTACATACTGCTTTGCATGTACTTTGGCCTAGCTAGTACAAATCTGGGTTTGCAAGCTCTGGTATTGTTCAGGTATACAGTTAGCCCTCCACATTTGCGGGTTTCACTTTTGTGGTTTTGGTTATTCACAGATTATTTGCTGTCACCTCTGCTGCCTCCCTGTGCCATTTTTAATAGGGGCTGCAAGCCTCGTGAAACTGAGAAACTGTGAACAAGGCTTGTAAGACCCTATTAAAAATGGTGTATGGTAGCAGTAGAGGTGGCAGTAAGCCCCACCAGCCACCCAGTTCTGCCTTGTGAAGGAACCCTGATGCCTCAAAAGAATCCACGGTGGGTTGAATAAGGTGATCATACTTGTATTAAATACGGTTTTGGAGGTCCTAGAGTTATTCATATTTTTTTCACTTTCACAGGGGTCCTGTGCCCCTAATCCTAGCAAATGTGGAGGGATGGCTGTACTTAGGAGAGGATAAGGTTTGTTTTCTTCTGTGGCAAAGCAAAGTATCAGTTCTAAAATCATTTCCTATTAAGCCTGTTTAGGAGTGTGCCCTATGTGGATGCATATTCAACCAATTATGGATGAGTTTCAAATGTTTCACTTGAAGTGGAAAGTCTTCAGCTGAAATGAAATCAGTTGGAATCTGTGGCCACTGATCAGAATTTAAGACTGGCAAGTGGTGGCCAGTAATAAAAATGGGGGAACGAAGAGATATTAGTTTAGATATTTCAATTTAGCAAGATGGATTTGATCAATATCGTGAAAGTGTTTAGCAGAGATACTTCTGCCCTCTAGATGTAATTCTGTGTAAGCGTTTTTTAAATGCTTAAAAGATCCTGTTCAAATAAAGACCACAGACCACTCATCAGCCATATTGCACTCATGACACAACATAGCAATACAGTGCCTTGTATATACAAACAGATTGTATGTGCAAAGCCCAGCACTCTTTGTCTTGCATTTTAATTCTTGCAACTTGATATTGAAAATGGCAAACTGTGTTTCAAGTGCACTTCAGTTTAAAAATGACTTCATAGATGTGGCTCTGTGAAGGCACAAAACTGTTCGGATGATGGTTTCATGAGCATAGGTTAGAAAAGTTACTACCTACTTGGTCCTCTCTCTGGTACTGTTTATGACTATTGTGCTTCTCTGTTGTTGTTGTTGTTGTTCTTGTCTGGAGAGAGGGAAGTTAACAGCTAAAGACAGTCACAGCTAAACCAGTGCCACATTTGTTCCTGTGAAACTGAAACAAAATCACTGTCTTACTGACTTGTGTTTTTTTTTTCTCCCCTCCATTCTTTTTGTTAGAAGAGATATGTACACTGGTGATAGCAGAGACCTTTCCTGAGGATGCAGGAATCTTCACATGCACAGCACGAAATGATTATGGATCAGTCACAAGCAGTGCAAAACTGACTGTGCTGTCAGGTATTCAGTAGTGTTAATTTGGTGTTTACTGCATGTGTGAAACTTGTTGATCTTTCTGGACACTCTTGGCCACAGCTGCAGCAGTGGAGTGGGATAGCTTGACTCCCCTTCTGGTTGCATCTCCTGTTTAGTCTCTGACAGTCTTTCCCACATCCTCTGACTGATTATTCTGCATCTGGGTAGGCAGAATGTCTAATGTTGACAAGGGAAAGAGGCTGCTACATAAAACTTCAAAGACCTGAGGAAATAAGGAAAAAAGCCATATGGATATTTCTAAAGCTTCTGAAGTACAGCTGCTAATTGTGAAAGTCAAGTATTCTCAAGCATCCACAACTAAAAGAGTGTTACCTTCCTGGGAAATTTTGCCTTTAGGCCAATCACTGTTTCAATCAGATTACTAACTATGAAAATGAGATTAAATGAGAAAAGGTTGTGCTAGCGTAGTAAATCTGTTATTGTTAGAACATAAAAAGTGTCAACTTTTGGACCACAGTATTATAGCATTGTGCACTTGCGAGACAACAAAAAATAAAGGGCTTAACAACTAAGTTTAGGCCCTCAGTCTGACTTTTCAGTCTGGCTTTGAACCTCCCTCTAAGCCTGTCTTATCCCACATTGTGGGATAATTTTTAAGCCTGCAGTAAGGATTCTAATCTATTTATTTTAGATGACATACTTCACCCAGTACATTTCAGCTTTGTTAACGAAATACTTGATGATGATAACTGGTTGAAAGATCTGTCTGCCAGATGATACGATCAACTAGTTGCCTGTTGAAAGTGTGCATTGTGAACACTTGGCATCTTGGTACGTCAGTTTAATTAAAAATAATTATGAATGCACTCTCCACCCTGCGCTTCATGTTTTGTGTGTCTAAAATACACCCTGGGAGAGAAAGCACTGTAAAATAAACTGGATAGTTTATAACACCAGGATTCTGAGGCTAGGTGGCAGCAGAGGCAAAATGGGGAAAAAAAGTAAGTTACACTGGCAAGCAAAAATGAAATTGTCTTGTCAACATGAAATGTAGATCAGAAATGCATAAAAGTAATAATTTGGTGGTTCCCACACACAATGATGTTGAATATATGTGGTGAGTGCTAACAAAAGTCTGACACATACGGTTCAACCATTCAGCCAATACTTGTCTATTCATAAATCAGTTACTGTTTTTAGCTGGCAGCTAGTTTCACCTACATCATGGCCAATAGCAGTGAATAAAATATTCACAGAGATAGTTACATCAGCTCAAATGTTCATGAGAATTTGAGAAAGGCAATCGTTTTGGCATTGCTGTTACGGAGAAGAAATTAAAATGGTGACCTCATCTTCAATGAACTAATATTACCTTTGGGAAGATAATTCAAACTATCTATTATAACTAGAATATCTATTATAGTCTCCATCTGTAATATTATGTTATCTTTTCCCTGCGTCTCTCACTTTTTCAGCCAATTCTGACAGCTGCAGCCAAGACTTGACGCAAGAGCAGAATGATGATGACTTCCACCACTTTCCACCTCCACCTCCAAATCTTGAGATTAGTTCTGTTGAGCTTCCTCCAAAACACTCTGAGAGCCATGAAATGAACAATACTCGGTCAAGCGTAGCTGCTCTTCAACTACAGCTTAACTCTGCAGAGAAGAAAACCAATGGAGTTCATCCCAACCACGGAGTAAATGGAGTGATGAATGGCAACACTAAAACTGACAGGTCTCCTCCTCATCCTGGTAGCTTGCTTTCACCCACAAAAACACCACCACCTGTGCTTGCTAAGCCAAAGCTGTGAGTAGTTCTTTTGTTGTTACTTACACTCATTGTGACCTGCTGGCTAATTTAAAGCACACAGGAAATGCTAGAATCTTTGAATAACAGACAAAAATATGGGTACCTCACAAGGTTTCTTTGTGCACAGTATCTCCAAGGGACCATGTATGCCAGTGTGATATTGCAGCTAAGAGTGTGATGGACTAGGACTGAAAAAAGCCAGATGTACATTGTTACTTGGCCATGAAACTCACTAGGTGACTAGTCACTCTTCATCTTTCATGAAGGCTGGGGGAATAGGTGAGGGCAGTGGTGTGGCAGTCACCACCTGAAGCTCCTGAGCAGAATAATAGGTATAATGTATCTTTTTATAACATACTTGCGTTGGAATTCCAATGACAGGGACAGGTTTTTTTTAATACACTTATGTCTGTTTGAGCAGACTTTGTATAATAAGTAAAACTAAGTCCTCATTAATAGAATACTCTGCTTGTTATTTTCCTTATTATGAGAAAAGAATATGGTTTTGCTATAAAAACTAGATTTGCTAGTCCGTGTATGCAGTTATCTTGATAGGTTTTTATTATTTTGGTTAGCTATTAGTAAATGGGTGGATTCTGAGAAATTTTACTGCAAATACCAAAGATGGTGACTTGTATAGAGTTTCAGCTTCATAGTAAAAAGGGGTGTGATAACCTTGTTTCTGCTTTTTTTTTTTAAGCAATAAATTTATAGATGAGGTATAAGCATACTTAAAACAGGGGCAGGAAACTATCGCCCTCTAAGTGTTGAGTCACTTTTCCTCATTTCCCATCAGCCCCTGACAGACTGGCCAGTGGTGGGGGATGATAGCAACAGGAGTTTATCAACAGCTAGAGGACCACAGGTTCCCTAGGCCTACTTTAAAATGTAACAAAGAATGCTTTCTCTCAATTTCGCTCTCATTCCCTCTCTCTGTATATGAATACTTAAATACTTTTTAACTGTGTGTGTGTGTGTGTGTGTTTGAGAGTGCTATAGTTTATATGAATGTTTAGCTGAACAGAAACTGGACAGACATAAACACTGGCCTTGCCAACAGCTTAACCTTGGTTTTCTGAGTCACAGTTGTTCTTAATGCACACTTTAAAAAAAAATCACATTTTTTTTCTTTATGACTGAAAGTCAGACACAATAATGTTTGTGGTTATTTGTGAGTCTTAAACATAGTTCTTGTGGAATGATATCATCATCTCATTGTGAGCTGCATTTTGACTCAGGTATATGCTGGAAAGCATTACAGTATTCAGACTCAGCTACAAATTATTGTGGTTTTCTTCTCTTATATTGAGGTTCAAGAGAGGACATGTTCCAGTCCAAATCTTCCAATTTAATACCTAAGTAATAGGATTAGTAATACAAAATCCAGGAATCTGAGAAAATTTGAAGAGAAATCAGAGACAGGAAGAGGCAATGGTATTGGTTCAGTGCAGTGAGGTGTATAGGGTGAAAGCTATGTTCACACATAGAAATGAGCCAGAATGCTAAAACATGTGAACTTACTGTTTGCAAGTAAGCAAACCTGCTGCTGGCTAAACAAATGCTCCTCCTTTTCTCCTTCAGCTAGTGAGTTTGGCTTCAGTAAACAGAAATTCACCAAGTGTTAAAAAAAAAAGTGCAAGCGATACATCTGAATCTAAGTTTGTCACTCCCTCAGCAAGCCAAGGTTTAATCTGGCTTACTATTCCAGACTTGCTTGGGTGCAGTGGGGCAAAAGTCAAGTTTGGATGTAAAACTAAGCTTTTTCTTCCTGGTACGTTATAGAAACCATTCCTCCTGATGAGGAAGAATCAAACAGGAGCAATTGGGCTGTGTGAACCCACTTGTGCATGATAAGCTGACATTCTCTGGAATTTTACTTTAACATACTATGTGAAGGCCAGCAAGACAGAGACTGTGAGAAGCCAAATTACTTACAGGCCCTATTAGAAGGTGGTGAGAGAAGAAACTTGACAAATGTAGCTGCAGACTGAAGGGCTAGAAGCTATCTTTTTGGGGCCTCCATTCAGGTTTATTTATTTACGTATCATTTTATCTGATACTATAATTCACTTGAAACAAGCCAGGTTATTTATCTTAGGCAAATTCTTAAGACATCTGAATTTGCCTCAGGACTTGAAAACATGAGACATTCTGCATCATTCTTCCAAGTGAATACATTTCAGACTGAAGATGTTGGTCTCATTGTAGTTCAGAGAACATGTGTCTAAGCTATATGTTGTGTCTTGTTTTTCTGTGCATAATTTTATTTCTCATGGTGCTTTTAAACTTGTAGTTCATGTTTTGGTCAATGTATGACAGTTATGTGAAGTGAATGAACACTTATGTTTGGATTAAGTTGTTAGCTGCTTATCTCACCTGTACTTATAAGTACATGCAAATCAAAGGTGCTTCATCACTAGGTTTGTTTCAACCATGAACTTGACTGTTTTGCGCTTGTTTCCTGTAAAGATGAGGACTGACTATTAAATGGGTGAACGGAGTATTCAAAAGCATTGGAGTGGGTCTGGTTTGAGGGAGAAATGCATGCCCATCATCATTAGAAGTTGCAAAAGTAGCCCTTTCTTGTGAATAATAATTAACATGTGGAAGTATCAGACTTTCTGTCAGACATGAAGCTTGCATTTTAATTAAGAAGCAATGTCAGATCTACTGTGGTTCTATCGATGAGTCAGTTTTTCTGTTTTATTCTTAGGGACTGTAAAGTTGGCCACACTTACTTGTAATTGGAGTCCGTATGAATCGACAGGCTTTCCAGATAAATATGGATATGAGAATAAAGATTTATGATTAGAGCATAATGTTCTATCTCCAGATTTTAGAATTATGGTGCGTTCATGCAAAATATACAGTTAAGAAATTGGATTACAATGTTAAAATACAGCTTTTTGTCTTAACAATAATCTCTTGTGTAAAATGTGGTAGGAACAGATGGTCACACCTTAACAACATTTGCATGTACATGCTAAACCATAAGTTATCATTTTACATATACATGAGCAAATGAGCTTGTACACCTTTGTAGGAAGATAGAATGCTCACAAATTTCCTTGCCCATGATGAAAAAGAGTATCTCAAGACATAAAAACACATTGAAAAAAATGACGAAATGCAATGAGATTTGAGAAAAAAATTGTTTGTGCAAAAACATTGTTTTTTCCTGCAAAGAAACCCCAGCATTTTTCCACAGATCACATTCTTTTCTGCACCAAGTTTTTTCCCCAAAACAGTGTTTTGGGCAAATTTTTCACAAATTTTTCATTAGAGAAACCCAAAATGTGAGAGATCATAAAAAATGCACAAACATATTCATACTGAGTGGTGTTTTAGAATAAAACCAGTGAGTATTTGCATTGATGGTCGTCTTCCCCTCTCCTCATCCCTTATGACCAGAAAGAAGAATAAACCAAAATTCAGTTTTGATCTATAAGATTTCTTATTTGTCATTACATGCAAACCAGGAACTGTGTTTTAAAATAATCTCTTTTTTAAAAAAAAAAATAATAATAACCTAGAGCAAACCACTCAGTAGTTATTCTTGCTTTATTTAGCCACTGAGAAGGGTTTCTGTTAGCAACCAATCCTGTTTACAAACCAAAAATCTTTTAAAGTGAACCTGAATTCTAGTTTAATCTCCCTTCCTGTCATGCTTGATGAGAGGAGGGCAGTGGGAGTGGTTGGGTCTAATGCTTTTCATGGGCTTATATCTACTCAAGCATGTAGCATTAAACTAACTTTAGTTAAGTTTGAACTAAATTTTAGAATTCTTCTGTATGCAAGTGTTCTTTATCTCTCTTCTTTTTTTTTTAATCCAACTTTCCCTCTCAAGTGATTAATTCTTGACAGTGCTTTATGCAAAACTCTCATATATTGAATATGTGCCTTGAACTAAGAATGACGTTATAAGAGACTGGCTCCTAGAATATGTGCATCACTCAAGCCGTTAGATAAAACAGTTCCTACATTCCTAGATCTTCCTGTACTTCCTTTGTTGATAACTCAGCTGGCACCTTTAATCTCTGCTTGACATCACGTATATAAAAGCAAAAGAGCAGCCGGGCATGTTAACAATTATTTTATTTGAATGAATTTTACTTTAAAGTGTGTGTGTGTGTGTTGGTTCTACAGTTGTTATTTAAATACTTGAGGACTAAGTAAGCTATGAACCTGCAGCTGTCTTATTTCATTGCAGTGCTTACTAGACACACAACAGTACATACAGCATATATGCTACATTTTTAAAAAAATACTTGTTCATACTTAGGTTCAGTTCCAAAAATAGTTGAAACATATTCACTTCATATTCAATAGGCATTAAAGCTTGATTTATACATTCATGTGAAAATTCCTTCACCTGTTTAAACTTTCTGTGAAACACTGGCCACAACTAAATATCTTTATATTATGTTTTGGACTATATGTGTATAGGAAGGATAGGCAACTGTGAAAGTCTAGGGGCTGCATTAGCCCCCAAGAAGACCATGAAAGGCTATGCCTCTCCACTCCTGCTCCTACATGCATAAGTAAGTAAGTAAGTAAATAAATAAATATTTTTTAAAAATTAAAAATTGCCCCTAAATGCCTTTTAGGGACCATGGAGACATTTTCACCATGTTTTGGGGATTTTAGGCCCTGGAGAAGCTTTTTATAACAGCAGGAAGTGAACATATCTGTTTACTTTCTGTTTCAAAAAGGGCCTTTCCTGTGCCTAAACTTCCCCAGGGGTTGCAAAATGTGCAAGTGTACCCCACGTCCCCAGAGGATATTTGAGGGCAAAAATGGAATTCGTGGCTGAAACACCAGCATGCATTTGGAATCATTTTGGAGCCAAATTACGTGTGCTGACCAGGGGCCACAAATATAGCCCTGGGGGCTGCATGTGGCTTATAGACAGCACTTTGCCCAACCTTAGTGTATAGCACTAGCAGGCCAACAGGCTGTTTGTTGCTGGTGTGATAAATTAATACATTAGTACCCCAGCAGACATGAAAAGTGTCAGGGTACTGTTCATCTTCTGTGCCTGGTGGAGCTTAGAGTTCTACGATATTTATGTATAACACACTAATGCAGGTATACATGCATCTCTTTGTCATGTTTTCTCTGCTGCTCTTAATACTTTTTAGTTTTGTGCAATCTAAACTGAGGCACCAGATCACAAGCATAGGGAGCATAGAATAATGTGTTGTTAAAACCGGCACAAACTAAAAAAACTACAAACTACAAAGTGTAGTTCATTCAACAACATACTCACACATGCAGCATCCCAACTTTTTGCTCAAGGAAAAATACTAATGATGCTAAGAGTATAGGAATATAGTTGGTAAATAAAACATAGTTATCTTATTATAAGCTTTAAAAATCTCCTTTTATTTAGGAATTGCTAAGAAGGAAGAGGCATTTATAAGAATGGTAATTATCTGTGGAGAGATTTCGTAATGTGAGTTGGCTCCAATACAGCCAAATTCTCAGCTTAAGGTGTGCACATTTGACACGTTGACACCCTTGCGAATACCCTGGGCTTCCTGTAGAAGAGCTGACAGCTCTCTTTTTTAGAAATGTAACTCCCTCTTTATCCTATTTATGTTGGAATGCTATTTCAATTAATCATGAACACTGTGCAAAACATTTGCTTAGTAGAGTCAAAGCCACCTTTCTGCTTGAAAGGAACAAACTGTCAAATGAAGTGGTTGAGGACCAGATTAAAAAGGCTGAGTACACTGATCTGAAATTAATGAAGCTAGAATGACTCATTTCTGAATCCCTTTATGATATTTAGTCTGTTCCCTGCCTTCAGAAGTTTATGTTTGTCTCTAAAAGTATTACAAAGTAATACTTTGGTTCTGTTTATTCATCTCAGATGTGGTTAATGTATTTACACATTATTCATCTTGGTACAGATTATGTCATAGCTGGACCCCAAGATCCTAACTGTTAACTTTCTTATCTTGCAACTTGCTTATCTTGCAAGTTTTCAAAATTAATGATAAGGTTGAAAGCACTGTTTTTGTATGACTGAGGAGTATTTGTAACTCTTCTTCTGTTTCCTTGAAAGTATCTTGTTTTCTGATTATTTGTATTGAACTGAAACAGAGTATTGAGAATTGCACTCTCGATACAGTAGAGAATTATGTGGTATAAGACAGTGAATTATAATTTCTCAATGATAGATTATTTTTTATTTATTTGACTGAGTGATTGGTTTGATTCACCTTTAAACGACACAGTAACAAAAGTACTTTGGGTGGAGTGCAATCTTTTAAAAATATCAAATTCAAATATCAAACACATTGCTAAAACAATGATTCATACCACTCCCTTCCTCACAGAACTCAGGGTGGCCAACAGCTATGTGGACTTCCTATTGCTTTCTACCTACCTCTCTTTATAATATTTATCCCTGGGTGGTTCACATGGCAGATTAAAACATCAGAGTCAGAGAAGAATGGAAAAGTCATAATGCTAGCATTTTATTCAAGGCAAGCATAATGAATCAGCAAGGTTCATATTCTGAACTAAGGAAACACAGACATCCTGAGTAAGCTGGCAAAAGAAAAGCTAAGCACCTCTTCCCTTCTGGATCAGGATTATGAAAGTATTCACTGTTTGCTCTGTAGTGTGTACTTCCACTCTCTCCTTGGTAAGAGTTGATGGATTCCATTAAAATAGTCATATATACAGAGAGGAGAATGAGGGTGGCGGGATCTTAAAATTCCTGAGGAACTTTCAATCGGAAGAAAAAAAATACAACCATGAAAATGCTGTTCATCATAATATTCTTTTTCACTGTCTGTTTATTATCTGTCTGCATTTCTTAATCTGTTTTCCTCAAATAATGGATGGTTCCTTCCAGAATCCATTCCATGGCATTGCACGTTTCTCCCTTCGACAAATCTAATAAACAGTGTTACTTCAGCACCACGATTTGTTGTAAACTGTGTCAGCTTAACAAGGCATGTTCATTAGCAGGATTTAAAAACAAGCTTGTAGGATGAGTTACCAGTTTCAAAGGCAGCCAGAAATTACAGCATCTAAGGACATTACAGCATCTACACCTGGTAGACCATATGCTATGTCTTTCTGATCCAGGTGTAGTGGAACATGATAGCTGTGTTTTTAGAAGCACTGCATACCAGCAACTCTGCCTGTAAATCTTAAGAAATAACAGAGTGAAACATAGAACACTTTGATTGCTCTTGGGTCTCTCATATCTCCGTATGAACTTGCTTTTGGATATCTTCATGGAGGGAAGATATTCTCTCATATGCCTGTGTCTATTTTGTAAGGACACAAGAGAAAGGTCTTCTTGATGATTGTTACCAGGCTATAGACCTCCATTATGCAGGAGGTTAGGCTGGTTCTCTCTCTACTCTTCTTCTGATGACAGACAAAGGTCTTTTTATTTAGACAGTCTTTTGATCACTAACTGACTGGTGTAACAGTGTCTTTTAGTGTTCTTCAATATTATAACTGGTTGGTTTGAACAACATTTTGTTTTAATTTATGTTGTAAGCCACCTTGGGTCTTGTCATGGAAGAAAGGTGGGACATATGTTTTTTTATTGTTTAATTAGAGGCAACATACATTGCTAAACTTGCTTCAGCTGATTAAATTTTCCCTTGGATGTTTTGGAGAACAGTGAGAGCTACTTCGCCATGAGTGCCCTTGTGACACTATATCTTGTCTCAGCATTGTTAACCCTGATAAGTATAGAGACCAAACTGAGGACAGACAGGACGTTTTTCCCGTTAAGAAGAAAAAGAATAATCTTCCATTTCCTTGTCTTGTAAATACAGTATGTTAGGCCTTTTGAATATGTGTGTGTGCGTGCATTTAGTGTTGAAATTGACAACACTTCACAAGTAGTCTGGAAGCCAGTCAATTTCATGAGATTGAAAAAAATGTACTGGAGAGGGAACATTGCAGGCTGGTCAAAGAAAAATGCTAAAATAAAAAGGTTCTTGAAACGTGGTGTCTTCGTTGTGGCAAAGCAGGTAGTTTTGCAGCTGTGTTGTCATCAAGAAAAGTGATATGAATATTACAGAGAGAGTTAATATGAACATGCCTTAGTACTTAGGGAAATACTTGAAACCTCCTAGAGGCAGTGTGTGTGTGTATATGTGTGTGTGGTGTGTATAATTATCACAAGTGGCAGCATGAATAGTGTCCTATAAAAGTGCATAATCTACTGGCTATAGGGAGTGGGTTAATATTAGTCTTTTCCAGGTATTGTTATGACGAAAACCACTTCAGAAGCTTCGTCAGGAGAGAAAAATTATCTATGTGCAATAGACTACAATGGACTTCTATGTCACTTTCAAATGGTTTTGTCAGGTTTTCAAAATAACAATAAAAGACAGTCAAAATTCATGACATGCAGGTTTGACAATCAGGAAGTAACCGCTAACAAGTTTGTGCTCTACTTAAGTACCAAATGAAAATATTGACTTCAACTAACTTAGCCATGTATTTCTTTGCAAAATTAACGTAGTGTTCACGTTCATAGATAACATGTTTCTGGCTTTATGAAGGGCCGACATCCCAAAATACATTATTTTTGGCATCTAGTAAAGTCCATAAAATGGAAAGCTTTCCAGCCCCTCAAACAGGAAATACCCCTTAAAATAACAGGCACCTGCTAGTCCTAAAGGGACAAGCTTTCCAGACTCCAGATAAGGGTCATCTCTTATAATAAGGGACACCTGGCAACCTCCTTTCAGGTCCTGGAAAATTTTATCATCTGTACTCAATTGTAGCACTACTTTGTTGAGCAAAGAGACTACATGATAGCTACTGGAACTATTCACCAGACAAAAGGTCATTTTAGAATGCTCCTAACACTAAAATTATTATTTCAAAGGCTCTGTGTTATGGTAGCATGATAAGGTTCTGAAATATCCTTACCCAAATACTACTGAAAGTGAGAGCTAAATAAATTTCTTTTAATTTCTCTGATAAGTACCTACATATGACTAATGAAGTCCATACAACTAATCAGACTCTCCCGGAGTAGTTTGGTCATCTGTTACAACATGCCAGGCAGTAAGGGAAAATTTCTGCGAATCAAGTACACATACATGATATAACAAGTATTTAGCTAACATGGTCCAAAGTCAAGATAACAAGATGTAATTGGTCCAAGAAGTACTGCTGAGATGCTAACACCGTTTGCAGCCTTCATGGCCTAATTTATAAAAATGTATTTCGTGAGTCTGTGTTGGGCATAAAAGAGAAAAATGGATTGAAATATACTAGAGCTGCAGAGCTCTCTGTTAATATTTTGGCAATAAATGCTGCCTTTCCCTTGACCTTTTTAAGAGTTGGAGAGAACAAACAGAGTTTCCTGCTTGTATAGAAGCTAATCTCTGATCTGACAGCAAAATAAAATATTCTCATACCTTGGCCATAAAAGTTACATTTGCTTGGTATGATATGTCTGGTATATGATTTTATAGTGATCCAACGTCACACAAGAAGATAAGTCTGAATTCAGACATGATTCAAAGTAGAAAACTGTTTCCCTAGATAAGAATATTGTAACTGTTCAAAACTACCCTTCCTCCCATGATCTGGTGCTTGGTCTTATAATGAAGCTCAAATTACGAAAGATTAAATTTAAAAAGCAATTGTGAAATTGAAAAACAATCTGTTTCCTGGCTGGGATGGTTTAACAAGGGAATACTATAAAATCTTTGCTGACATTTTGTTGGATCTAGTCATGATACAATGAATTAAGCTATATGGCTGCTACACGCATCCACAGTTCTGCTTGCCAGGGGCCAATTGTCTAGTAAGCATGGTACCCAGCAGCACATAGATTCCTATACTGGATGCTTCAAACTACTACTATGGCTACTAAGTTAAAACAATATTTTTGGGCTCCTGGCTATATACACAAGCATTCTCCCATTTTTTGGGAAGCAACAAAGTTCATTTTAATTGGTTATGGCAGTGGTTTCCAACCTGAGGTATGTGTATCTCCAGGGGTGTGCACCAAGGACATTTAGGAGTATGTGAAAAAAAATTGAATGCAGTGCGTCCTCTTGTGTTGTGACCTTGGCACACACAAATGTGAGGTTATGTAAAGCATTACATCCATTATCGTCAGTGGAAATGACATGCGTGTACCCATGCTGCCATGGGCACACACACATAACTTCGTTGAAGACAATGAGATGCAAGTGTTCACCTTTTTTGTTTTATGAAGGGGTTCCTGGAATGGAACCTGTGCATATGTGGAGGGCACACTCTAATGGCAGGAAGAAGCTCTAGGTCTCCTCTCCCTCATGAGGGCAAGAGGACATGCATGCACGAAGGAGCTACTTGCCTCTTCAGAGCTGATCCCAGCGCACTTTTGAGTGGTTGGATTTGGATGGGGCTGTGCTGCTCTTTCCTGCTAGGCAGGCAGGGGGAAGTTTCAAGGTGGTCTGCTTCTTGAAGTAACAATATTGTGCAGTAGCAAAAATTGCCTAGTATACATAGGTTTAAAGGAAGTATGAAACTGTCCAAAGTACCAAAAGGCTAAGCTGAATTTTTTGGCATTGTCAGCTATCATCTTGCTATTAAATATGCTGATTCTTAGTTAGGCAGGAAATAAATTTTTGAATAGAATTTTGGAAAGAAATAATTACTTGAACAGGAAATTGAGGAACATTAGCTAATTCCTGCTATAAAGGGGAAAAAATATTTTTGAAAAAGGAAGACGTTTTCTTTGAGTTCTACAAAACCAAGAAAATGTTGATACCTACTGAAAATCAGATATCTAGAGCAACCATGGAAAGCATTGCTGAGGTAACAGGTCTAATGCCAAAAAAATTATCTACAAAATTGAAGAGAGATAGATGTGAATATCATATACATAGGCTGCAACCCTGTGTATTCTTATTTAGGAGTAAATGGCACTGGATAAAATGGGATTTCCATCAAAGTAACTACATAGTTGTAAACTACATAACTTTTCAGTGGGAAATTGCAGATACTCCAAATTATTTGAATCCAATAAAAAGATATGGAAAGCCAGCATGATTTAGTGGTTTGAGTATTGAACTACAACTCGGGGGACCAGGGTTCCCTGCTTGACTGTGGAAATCCACTGACTTGGGGCAGGTCACAATCTCTCAGCCTCAGAGGAAGGCAAAGGCAAACCTCATGCCAAGAAAACCCCACAATAAGTTCACTTTAGGGTTACCATAAGTTGGAAACAACTCAAAGGCACACAACAACTACAGCAAAAATATATGATATTCTTTCTGTGGTATGTATAAACACAAAATTATGTAGCAACAAATCAATTTTATGCTCTAGAAGTCTACACTAAAAATAAGAAGTAGAAGAAACAATCCATTACAACGTTTTGTTACTGCATTATTGTTGTTGTTAATGTTGTTAATTGCCACCAAGTCCACTTTGATTTCTGGCAACTCTATGAATGAGAAGCTTCTAAGTTATCCTGCTGTCATCAACAGACCTGTGCAGGTCTTACAAACTCAGGTCTTGGGTTTATCTACCTACAGTGAGGTCTTCCTCTTTTCCTACTGCCCTCTATCTTACCAAGCATCATTGTCTTTTCTAGTGAGTTGTTCTCTTGGTGTGTCCAAGTACGACCGTCTCAGTTTAGGGAGAGTTCAAGGTCTAGGGAGAGTTCAGGCTTGATCAGCTCTGGGATCCACTTATTTGTCTTTTTGAGACTCCAGAGTATCCACAGAACTCTCCTCCAGCTCACATATCAGATGAATTAATACTCTTCCTATCAGCTTTCTTCATTGTCCAGCCTTCTTAACCATACATGGCATGGGCAATCCTGACTTTGATATTAAATGATATATCTTTACATTTGAGAATCTTGTCTAGTTCCTTCATAGCTGCCCTTCCAAATTCTAGTTTTCTTCTGATTTGTTGACTAGAGTCTCCAATCTGATAATGACTGAACCAAGCCATAGGAAGTCTTTGGCTATCATAAGATCTTCATTATTGACTTTGAAGTTATGTAAATCATCTGTAGTCATTTTTTTTTTCTTAATGCTCAACTGCAAACCTGCCTTTGTACTTCCTTCCTTGACTTTGTTCAGTAGTTGTAACAAGTCTTTTCTATTTTCTGTTAGTAGGATTGTGTCATTTGCGTGTCTTAAATTGATGATATTCCTTTCCTCAGTTTTCACATCTCCTTCCTCAGAGTCTAACCCTGCTTTACACATGATATGTTCAGCATACAAGTTAAACACTTGCCACTTGTAGACCTTCCATTTCTCTGTATTCTGTCCTGACAGTAGTCACTTGTCCTTAAGTATAAGTTATACATCAGGTCAATCAAAGTTGTGGCACTCCCATTTCTTTAACAGTGATCCAAAGTTTTTCATGATCTCAACACAGTCAAAGCCTGGGCTGTAATCTATAAAGCACAGGCTGATTTTCTTTCGAAATTCTTTGATGCATTCTGTTATCCAAAGTATGATTGCAATATGATTCCTGGTGCCTCTTCCTTTTCTGAACCCAGTTTGAATGTTTAGCATGTCTTACTCCATATATGGTAAAAGTCTTTGTTGTAGAAATTTGAGCATCATTTTGCTTGCCTAGGAGATTAATGCAAATAGTCTTTTGGTGTCTCCTTTCTTGGGTATTGGAGTATATATTGAGTGTTTCTAATCTGTGGACCATTCTTTTGTTTTCTGTATTTGTTGACAGATTTTTTAAAAATTTTGAGTGGATTCTCTCTCTGTTGCTTGAAACAGCTGTATTGGCATGTCATCTGTTATGGTGATTTATTTCTCCTAAGTTCTTTGAATGTAGCTTGCACTTCTCTTTCTAAAATTGTAGGTTCATCTTCAAATGGTTCTTCCTTGAAGGAATCTTTCATCCTTTCTTCTTTTTTGTAGTACTTTAGTATATTGTTTTCATCGTCTTTTTATTTCTGTTTATTTTTTCTTGTTCCCCTGCTAGTCTTAGAGCACCCCTACTCTGCACTGATTGCTATAGTAGTTCCCTTTGTTCCTGTGCCGAAGCTGTTGAACAGGTCCATTCAGATTTCTGAAGCCATTTCTGACAGCTTTTATTTTTGCTTCTCGTCTGTTCTTAACAACTTGGAGAGCTTCATCTGTCACCCATTGAAGTTTCTCTTTCTTTGGCTATAGGTAGTGTCTTTTTGTATTCTTTTTGCATTCTTTTTGCCTCTGTAGTTGTAACGTAAACTTAGGTTATGGTTATATTGATCGGTTTTCCCTGAAGTCTTGTGGATATTATTTGGTCAGACTTTGCATTATATCTCTTGGCTGCTCTGGCAACCTCTCTCTTCACCGTTAATGCAACCCCATTTATTTTTAGATTTTCATTTCCTGAGTAAAATACTGTGTAATCTGACTCAAAATGCCCCATACCTGTCCACTGCCCCTAAGTATTACAATGTTTATAACGTTCAGTTTCTTATTTTACGATGTCCAGCTTCCCCTGATTCATGCTCCTCACATTCCATGTTCCTATAATATGTGTTGTGCAGCTTCAGACTTTCTTTTCACCTCTTAGCACGTCAACAGTTGAACTTTCTTTTCACTTGAGTCCGGTTGTGTCATTAGCCACAGTGCTACTTGTTGAGTGCCTCCTGACCTAGAAGTCACATCTTCTGGCACTATCTCTTGTTTCATTTCAGTTTGCGTCATCATATGGTTTTCAAGGTAGACGGCTTCAGGAATAGCTTATTATTGCCTCTTTCCATGCAATACTAACAGGTGTTATTTATGGTGTCACTGCTGTTGTCTCTAAGAAATCCTCTGCCAGGGTCACCCCCACTATTGCTGCTGCTGGGTAGTTGTTAATGGCACTTTTAATGTGGATCTTCAGTAAAAGCCTGTCTGACATGGGAGACCCTACCAGCATTATTGCTACTCTCATCACCAGCCTGTTGTCTCACAGAAGCATGCAGTCCCACCACCATGGAAAGGCAGAACAATGGTGAGATTACACTGTTACTGCACTACGACAGTAGCAGTAATTAGGTTATTACTGAACTGTTTTTGTCCTGTTTTTTATCCCTTTGTAGAATAATGTCAACAACTTCACTCCATCATTTATCATTCCTTGCTTGAGTGCAGATGTCACATTTAAGATTGCCAGGATTTTCATAGTTCTTCTGAGAAAATATTAAGCACTTCCTCTTTTTATACTACTCCTTCATAATGGTCATCCTTGAGTCAATCACTACAGGGCTGGTGTATCTTTTTTCTAAAATGGTACTTCTGCTGTAGAGATACAGATGTTCTTCCTTATATAAAATAGATGCTCTGCTTAATGAAAACTAACATCACATTCATGATGTGTAGAACCAGAATGAAGTCTTTATCTAGATCTGAGCCCAGAGTATAGAGAGCTGCCTATGAGTAGCACATATTTACATTTCTCACAAGGCTAGGTATGGGCAGACTTTGATAGAATTAGGCAGCTTTTGTCTGTACTTACAATTTCTACTTCTACAGGATCTACTTTTTGTGTGTGCAAGGATTTGTTTTTATACTAAGGAATGCAAGAATTTGTTTTTATACTAAGTACCAGAACTAAGCTGAGCTGATTGTCCTTTCATGCAAAAGAATCCTAGTGAATCTACCAATACTATATCTAGCAACAAATCCTGATCTGTTTCTGGATACACATGTACCACACTCTAATATACCATTGGGACTAGAACAGGGTGACAATATACAGAAACAAGAGAGTAATGTATTCTGTTTTGTCCTTCCCAGTTCTCATCTGCATCTGAATGTGCAATAGAGATGGAAAGCTTTACTCATTTTGTTAACCCAGGCAAGAACTTGTGCCAGACAATTTTCTCCCTTGATCAAAAATACAGAGTATTCTACTCAGTTTTCAATCATTTTTCAGTGTTTGCAATGTGTTAGCTTGTGCAGAAATCCAGTTTTTTATTTTTATCTTTGCATAGGAAAAGGGAATTTCTGTGCAGGAAACTATTTTTTCTGCAGAGAAAACTTTCCCACTTATGCACAGGAGGATTTTCCCAAAAGACTTCCTGAATAGTGATACTTGCTCTTCTTTTACTCAAGGGGATTTCCCAAGCGACAAGAATATATTTTCACCAGTGTGCCAAATATTGACAAATATTTTCCCCATCCCTTGAATGTTTGCATTTAATCTCATTAGAAAATAGTAAGAAATCAGTAGAATAATTTCTAAGAGGAGAATGCCAGAGTCCAAAGAAGTTTAAGTAACGTTGCTTAATTTACTGGCAATGTGGTTAGTTTTTGGCTAGCTGGTAAGTGTAGCAGTTGTATTTTATTTTACAGGGATCTTATCTTTGGAATATATAGGAAGATATGAGATAGCAAGAACTGCTCCACCTGTCTCATTGAGGCAACCAGGTCATTCTTTCTCAGAACTGTTTCCTTCAGTAATGTTTCACTAGTTACTGTAATAGGGATGGGCAACTGCTGTTGAGCAGGGGGCTACTTCTCAGGTTAGCCAGGTATTCAAGAGCTGTACTTCCCTCTTTATTGGAAGAAGAGTAGGGATTAGTTTAAAAATACATAAAAATGATCTACATATATGTGAAATAGATATGAAAATAGGCTGAAATTAATTAAACATTAATTCTCTATTGAATATTATACAATTTATTAAAATTTCTCCATTTTAATTAATTACTAAAATCTCCTACTGTATAAATAGACCTTAAATGGATTTAAACTATCTTTACTGTGTTGATTATAATATCAGCTTAGCTTGGTATTCAAAGAAGCTAAATTGATCATGGTATTGGCTATCCTATTGACTTCAGTTAGTTCCTTTCTCTATTAACTATAGTACATTTAGTATAGTGGTGGTGATCATGTGGCCTACGAGATGTTGTTGGACTGTAGGTTTCCAGCAGCTACCATCTCTTACCAGTGCTAAGAGATTCTGGAAATAAAGTTCAACGATATCTGGAGGGCCACATGATTCTCATCGCTGATTTAGTAATTTGCTGCAATCCCAGTGTCGGTTTTTATAAAAATAAAAATTCTGAGAGACTAGAGGCCAGAAGCAAAAAGTGGTTTGGAGGCTTCACTTTGCTCACTTCTACATTATAATAGTTGTGTGATATTGAAAAAGAAATTGTATCTGAACATGCTTATTTTCTTCTTCCAACCTGTGTTATCTCCTCATTGTTTTATGTTCTATTGACACTGTTTGAAAACTGTAATCTACCTCAAGTGCAGTGGCACAACCATTAGTAAGTATAAATTAGTTACTGTGCATTACTTTAATGCTTAAATTTTCCTTCCAGATTCTGTGTGCTTTCCTTAAGTATTTGTAAATCTAGCAATTATTTTAATATTTTTCCTAGATCACTATCATCCCTTAGAATTTTTTTTCCTGATTCCTGGAACTGGTATCACGCAATGGGGCCAACTGCTGAATTTGTGTCTCAAGAGATTCAGGCTCAGTTCACTTCTCAGCTGTAGGTAGGGTGAATGTTCACACAGAAGTCACACTGTGTGGCAGAGGATTAATGAGTTAAGAACTGTGACCTGTAAAATGCCAAAGAAATTATTATGGACAATCTTTTATATAAGTTCTTCCTTCCTGTAGGGTGGTGGTGAGACCTTTTCTAAAAAGAGTTTTGGATTTTACTCTTTAGTCTTTTGTTTCCCTTGATAACATCTCAAGTGATTAGATCAAAAAAGAGCTCATTTTTGGCTGACATCCTTTCTACTCCTTTAGTTTGTTTTGTGCTGACCAGCACTGTTCTGAATCTAGTCTTTCTCTGTCTGCTGCCTGTTTACACATTTTCTCTTCATTGCTTATTAAACTCACAAAAGATATTGATGCTAACCAAGCTCCCTTTTATATCTTTTTCCTACCACGCCTTTGACATACGTTTGTCTCTTTTTACTTTAAAAGCTCTGTATTCACTGTGGAAACTTGCTCAACTTGTTCTTCTTTGTTATTCACTGTTGGATTTTCAGCCAGTTTAATGACAGCAGCAAGATTCATATTGGCCATTTAGGCCCAGCATATCTGATCTGGAAAAGACGATTCAGAGAGACTTGTGCTTCATTGAGAGTGTAGGATTAGTTTTGCAATCTCTTCATCTCCTCACTGACAGTTGTAACTGGTTTGAAAACTTGTCTGGCTTTTGTTGCATGTCTGCTAATCTGTAGCAGGGCTTGAAATCATGCAGCCCTCCAGATTTCCAGAATTTCAAAATCCAGCATTCCTCATCACTGTCTCTGCTCACTAGAGCTCCTCAGAGTTACAGTTACAGTCCAACAACTTGTGGAGGGCCACACATTTCTTACCCCAGTCAATAGATCTTACAGTTATTTCACTGCTTCTCTTAAAATCAGTCAGCAGTGTGAAAATCATTGTGTTGCAAATCAAGGATGGAAGTTTGGACAATCTGATTGTTTTTTAGACAAATTCCATAGAAAGGAAGACCACAGTTTTGGCACAATGTTTTTCGGTGACAAATAGTGCAGTCTAGAGAAAATTAGAGCCAAATGCCTTTTGAGCAGACAATCAAGTGTTTAGTTAAGTTGTTATACATCTTATTGGAAGATATACCCAGGTTTCCTACACAGGGCTTCTTCAGATGCTGTTATTTCTCCCTGTATGAGTTGTGTGTATCTCCCCATACAAATGATAAAGGGTGGTGAGGGAAGAGGAAAGTTGTAAACAAAGGATCTCCCTGACCTTGAATTCTTCCCTCCTCCTCTAAGTTGTTGGTAGTTGTTCCTATTCTATATAACCCTTCACTGGATTATATCACTATAGTTCTTCTTCATGGTCTCTGTGAATCACACAAATGGGTTTCACACCTGCACAGAAACAGCATTCGGAACCTTCTAGAGCCCACCGTTGGCATTTTGGTGGTTGCCCATTCCCCATCCCCTCAGGGTATATAAGCCCCTGCCTCGTGTAACGGTCAGTTCCTTTTTATCCACCATGTGTGCAGCATATAGGAGCCTCTTTGCTAGTTGAACAGGATTTTTCCCTAATTTCTTGTGTTTTGGACTGGTTGTTTCGGCTTTGGATCGGATCAGACTTGGATTATTCTTTTGGATTGCATTGTTCGGCAAGTTGTATGGCAACGGCTGTATTTAAGCATTGCTTGACCTATGGAGGTAAAATACCTGATAAGGACGGACACTCAAAGTGCCTCCTTTGTTTAGGCGAGGGCCACAACGTGGGAGCTTGTCGTCATTGTCAGCTATTTACGCTGCAAACTCGTCGCAATAGGGCCACTCGGCTGAAAGTCCTATTGTGGGAGAACGTGCTGACTGCTTCAGAACCACCCAAGGGGGCTGAATCTACTCCTTTACCATCCAGTATGGTCCATTCTACTTCATCCTCCACTTCCCTATGAAATGTGTCAGTACCATCGTTGAGACCGAGATCTCATTCGACGTTGAGGCCTTGAGATCAGGTGTTGTCAGGTCATGCTGATGACCGTCGAGACTGTCCTTCTTCTCCACCTAGTACCGAACTGCCTAGGAAGGAGAAGGATCGGAAGAGGAAAAATAAGGGTACTGCTTCGACGGAAGCTAAGAGGCAGAGGAGGAAGGATAAGTCTAAGGCACATCCTTCATCTCTGGTGAGGAAGCCAACTCCTCAAGAGTCTACCTCAGAGGAAGTACAGGCCCCTCAACATCGAGGATCCCAGGAAGTTATACCTTCTGAGGAGATTGAGGAGGCGTGTATTGGCTCAGAGGGAGAGATACTGGAAACCTCCCCTCAAATTTCTGTCGGGTCTCCTTCAGACCATGGAGTGCTGTCTCCTACTGTAAGGCTTTCTGGGTGCAGAAATGCTTCCTGATACCGAGAAGAAGACCGCTACTGCATTATATGGTGAGGCTTACCATCTGTCATCTCAACAAATCACTGCAGCTAAACACATCACAGACTGTAGTAGTAAAGCTGTGGTGGGTGATTCGGTGACATGCTTGGCTTCGTTCATCTGGGTTGTCTCAGCAAGCCAAGATGATGATTGAAGACCTACCCTTTGATTCTCTAGGGTTGTTTAATACTGGTACCAACTAAAAGCTGGAACATGCCCAGAAAATGCGTTCGACAGCTAAGAAGTATGGGCTCCCGGCTTCAACGTATCAACAGCGTTATTGATACCGTTGGTATCAGCCGTTTCAGAGGCGAATGTTGAGCCCGACTCCGCCTCAACATAGACAGAGCAGTCCTCAACAACTCTCAACAAGAAAGTTTCCGTCTGCAAAGTACAAGCAGCCTCAATATAAAAAACAACAGTCAGACCAGAGCAAGCGTAGGGTTTGACAACCAAGCTCACAAGACCTTTCTGACAGATACCGGCCTTTGACAAGGACAACGTGTCCCTTCTGTTGTGAACTTGCACTCAGACGAGCACCTAAGTCTCCATTCCAAACCACCCTTTGGGGACAGACTAAACTATCATGCCGAGGTTTGGTCGATGATTACCTCGGATTCTTGGGCCCTCGACATTATAAGGTATGGGTACGCCATAAAGTTTCACCATCTACCACCAACAGGTCAAATTCAGAGGACTGTGCCATCTCCAGAGCTCGAAGAGGAGATATCAACATTGCTCCAAAAAGGGGCAATAGAAAGAATAACTCAATTGAAAAGAAGCTTCTCTTCAAGGTATTTTCTGGTGAAGAAAAAGGATGAAGGCCTTCGACCTATATTGGATTTGAGAGGAGTCAACTTCTATATCCAACCAAAAAATTTCAGAATGGTGACTAGATCTAAAGGATGCATATTTCCACATAGCCATGAGACCAGAGCACAGACAGTTCCTTGCCTTCACCGTTGGCAGGCATGTGTATCGTTTTCGCGTCCTTCCTTTTGGCATAAGCACGTTTCCAAGGGTCTTCACGAAATGGATGTCCGTTGTCGCAGCTTTCCTTCATCAAAAAGGTATTGTGGTGTTTCCGTACATAGACGACTACTTAATAGTGGCATCTTCTCGAAAACTGCTATCCATGCATCTCAGGACCACCATCTGCTTTCTAAGGAAGTTAGGTTTATTGATAAATTACAAGAAGTCAACCTTGGTACCGTCAAGACAGATCAAATACATCGGGGCAGTATTGGACTCGAGTTGGCGGAGAGCCTTTCTTCCTGTGGATAGATGGGAGAAGATTCTTCGATGTCTGACAAACATGCAACGACTCCACAGAGTGCGAGCGAAGGTGGTTCAGGTTGCACTAGGACTGATGGTGTCAACTATGCTTGTCACACCATATGCAAAGCTAAGGATGAGACCACTGCAACGGTGGTTTATACGTCGGTTCAATCCTTTTCGAGACCATCATTTCAAGTACCTGACGGTATTGAGGACTGTTCTCACATCTCTGGATTGGTGGACAAGACCAGAGAACGTGTTGAAAGGAATGCCTTTCCTTCCTCGACCGCCGTCACTGTTGGTGATGACAGACACATCAAAGGAGGGCTGGGGTGCTCACCTCAAAGCTCTTATGATACGAGGTCGTTGGACGTCTCAGGAGAGGAATCTCCATATCAACATTTTGGAATTCATGGCAGTACTGAAGGTGCTGCGAACGTTTCAGCACTACCTTGTGGGAAATCAATCCAAATCGTGACAGACAATACCACAGTGATGTACTACATAAGCAAACAAGGCGGAACTCGGTCGCGTACGTTGCTGAAGCTGTCAGTGCAACTATGGGAGTGGTGCCTGTCACGACGGATTCTTCCTTCAGTGGTTCATTTGGCAGGAGACCAGAACACCCTGGCAGACACACTAACAGGACACTGTGGTCTTGCCATGAGTGGTTGATTAACAAGGGCATCATCCAGGAAGTGTTCGCAAAGTGAGGATTTCCTCATATAGATCTCTTTGCATCGAGACTGAACACCCACTGCAAATTGTACTGTTCCCGACACTCAAAGGGACATCGAACTCTGGGGGATGGCTTTCTATTCAGTTGGATGGGACAAGGGTCTATGCGTTCCCACCATTTCCCTTGATAACGGTGATTGCCAAAATTCGCCAAGACACCATGGTGGCCGAGGAAACCATGGTTTGCCAATGTCCTTCAGTTATCACAGGGGAGGTACCGACTGCTGCCGTGCAGACAAGATCTGCTCAGGATTCACAACGGTACCGTCTTCCACCCTGACGCTCAAACACTGTGTTTGACTGCATGGAATCTACTGTAATAGATAGCCTAACCGATGCCGTAAGATGTATCATGTTGGCTGCGCATAAGCCCTCAACGTTGAAGTCGTATGCGTATAAGTGGGGTAAATTCTGTAATTATTGGAAACGACAAGGTGTTTCCCCTACAGATTGTGACAATGTGCATGTCTTGTCCTTTCTAGCAGAGTTGTTGATTCAGGGTTTGTCTTTATCCTCAATGAAATGTTAATTTAGTCGCAATTTCATGTAATTTTCAAAGACATGGTAAACCATCTTGTTTTTTGGATCCACTGATTAAGAGGTTTACCCAGGGCTATAAACAGTTACATCTTCCAATACAACCACCTCTCCCAGGATGGAACTTGAATTTGGTACTGAAACACCTGGCTGCTAGGCCCTTTGAGCCTATGGCCTATGGCTACTTGTAGCACACGACTGCTCTCATGGAAAACTGCCTTTTTGTTTGCAATAACATCTGCAAGGAGGGCTAGTGAACTATGTGCACTCAGGGTTGATCCTCCTTAACATTCTTGCCGAAAGTGGTGTCATATTTCCATCTGAACCAAGATATAGTGTTACCAGCTTTCATGCAAAATCCTGGTTCAGACATGGAGAAAACTCTGCGTTGTTTGGATGTCAGCAGGGCATTGGCATTTTATGTTCAACACACTTCTTTGATTAGAAATTCAAATAAGTTGTTTATTATTCAGTATCTAAACAGGGTAATGCAGTATCGCATCAAAGGCTCCCTAAATGGGTGGTTTCCACCATTAAGTTATCTTTTGAACTGGCAAAAAAGAAACTCCCTGATTCTACACAAGCTCATTCCACAAGATCTATGGCAGCTTCTGCGGCCTTTTGCATGGGGTATCTCTTTATGAAGTCTGCAAAGCAGCTACCTGGTCTCAACCTCATTCATTTATCAATCATTATAGAGTTGACAGCTGTTCTAGGAATGATGCATGTTTTGGGAGAGCTGTATTGTTTTCCTCTGTGGAATGAAAGAGACGATATTGTTTGTCAATAAATGTTATTTATTATCTTACATCTTGATGTTGATGGGAAAAAAAAGAGAAATAAGGAAATCAGAAGGAAAGGGGGGAGCCAAAATTGATGTGAGCATTGTCCAGCAGCATGACATACCCTCCATCCTTTCTGATGAGCTTGCTAGTCTCCCATTTGTGTGAGTCACAGAGACCACAAAGAAGAATAAAGTTGCTTACCTGTAACTGTGGTTCTTTGAGTGGTCATCTGTGAACTCACACAACCCTTCCCTCCTCCCCTCATCTGTCCTGCTGTGCGGTGGTTCTGTTGCTGTCACACGTGCGGTGAGGGAACTGACCGTTACACGAAGCGGGGGCTTACATACCATGAGGGGATGGGGGATGAGTCAACCACCAAAATGCCAATGGTAGGCTCTAGAAAGTTCCGAATGCTGTTTCTGTGCAGGCACGAAACCCATTTGTGTGAGTTCACAGATGACCACTTGAAGAACCACAGTTACAGGTAAGCAACCTGTTCTTCTCCAACTTAATTTTTTCCCAGTTACTTCATTACTGTACCAATTACACAAATATACTGAGGTACGCAAAACAGAAAAATAAAAATAAGGAAGGACAAGGAGTAAATTCTGAAGAAGTGTCTGTAAGCATGGGTAAAACTTGGGAAAGTTTCCTTTTTGAGCTGCCAGCCAGCACAGACAGTGGAAGTATTGGTCCAAAAAATTACCCTTCCAAAGCTGTGAGGGGAGGCGTATGCAGTAGCTATGATAGATTTTTAGTACTAAGAGGTACATATATAGATATGCTTACAATCAGATTGGGGGAAATAATTGATTTTTTCAAAGCAGAAAAACAATTGGTTTAAAATGGAGGAGAAAAGACAGGACACTTAACATGGAATATCTTCAGATTCACCCAAACGCAAATTCTTTCTTTGTCATTTACTGAGTTTCCCATTTTAAAAAACTTACCTATAAGGTGTTTAGAATAAAACACTGTAGGTCATAGATTAGTTTAAAAGTGTTCCATGTTCTGTAAATCAGGGTGAGCAAAGTATGGCCCTGAAGCAACATGTAGTCCCCAAGATTATTTTTGTCTTTTAGCTCCTCAGAGCATTCTTTTTCTAGCATAAAGAAGGCTGAATTGGCTGTTCTGGAAGCCTTCAGGAGATACCATTCACTTCTTAAACAGGTTGCACTGCTCCCCACCACAATGCTTAATATTTTATAGTGTTTTTCAAAACCCAGATGTAACTTTTAGTTTGCTTTTAAAAGGAAATGTGTGCCTGGCTTGTATATTTTCAAAGACTTTTTTTAGAAAGCCAGAAAGGCCACACAGAACAAAAAATAGCTAAGGAAATTTTGTTCTGGTAGCTAGTATGCAAGACAGCACCTGAACTGACAATGTGGTACTCTTATTTGTGGTTTATGAACTGTTTAAACTGAAGTTTACCAAACTTAATAATGATATTCTATTTAATATTAATTCAGGAGAGAACATCGCAGTTAAATGATATAGGGAATTTATGCACACAATATGTGGGCTTTATTTTTTGAAAAGCAGATTATCATTGTGAGAATTACCTGAATGCTGAAGAGGCAGTGTTTGATCCTTGCTACTTTCATAGTACAGCAACCCTAGACTAGTTAGTCTTTGGTCAAAAGTGCATAATGAAAAGTGAACCAAGGAGCCAACTTTGCAAAGAGATCTTACAGTTTACTCTAGGAGATGTCTCTTTCCCAAAGCATTTTTAAAAAATTGTTTAACAGGATCACTTATGTGCACTGTTTGAGTTCTGTGCGTGCATGTATAGGAAATCCTATGTAGGTCAAGAGTTTATATTATATATACAATAGAGTGTGTCCTTATGTTAGCCTTTTAGGTAATATCTACTGAATATAGATAGTTGCCAAAAAGCAACAACATTTTTTGAAGGCTGTCTTTACAAATGCTTCTATCAGGGCAATAGATAGAGCAAAGCAAGCGTGAAAAATATGACTGTAATACTGCTGCTTTGTCCCTTTCTTCCTCCCTTCTCAGATAAAACTAGCTTCTCTTATGGATGCTAACCCTGGGATAAATTTTCTAATTGCCATGGAAAAATGTAAAGTGGAAACACATTCAGAATGTTTCTAGTAAGGGCTTTTAATGTTGAATATTTCAAAATATTATGTGATCTCTGCTTTTAAAAAGTATGCTGCTCTGAAACTGTCACAAGCTCTGTCATTTGGGAGTGAATACTTGTCTTTAAAATATATTTGAAAGTGCCTTAGTTTTCATGTGGATTCTGCTCCACACCCATTGAAAAATACACTTCAAAATGAGATCATACAGCACACTTACCTCACTCTGAAAAGTGTGTCTTACAGATTTCATTATTCCCTATCGTCTTGGTGTTGAGGTTTCTTAAAGGGAAAAGGAAATGATATTATTAAGTATTTTGATGAATAAAAGCCTCAGTGAATTATGTGAGAAAATTTTACAAGAGCATTAACCAACCCCCACTGCAAGTTCCATCATCCCCAGCCAGCAGCTGGCAGTGAGAGTAAACAGTGTTGGAACAATGATGTGACGCAGTGAAAGGCTGCTTCATAGAGAATCTTACCTGAAGAAAGCAGGGAATGTTTTTGGACTGATATGACAGTCTTCCATAAACCAGTTCAGATGAACATAGGAAGTCATAACAATCCGGGTTGCCTGCTCTTGTCTGCTGGAATAGAAAAAAAGCCAGAGAGGGAGCTATGGCTGAATCTGAACAACATGCTAATCAAACCACAGAACAAAACTCTGTGGTTTGTTTAGTTGCTACAAATTGGAGTAATCAGGCAGCATGTTGCTCGTGACCAATAATCCAGGTTGCTGTGGATCTCTGGTTTATCACTGGATGCAGACACCTGATTCTTTTTAGGAAAATGCATCTGATAGCTGCTGGTGATTGTGATTGCATTGATAAAACCTCTATTCTATTGTTCACTAATTGATTACAATTCAGGTGACTGTTGCCTAGAGATGACTTGTGATCCTGACATCTTGTAAGACAGGAGTGAGGAGAGTTCAGGGTTGGCTTTTTGTTTCTCTTTACACTAGAACTCAAGAGGTCACCAACCAGCAATTCTGGATGTGGGAGCGGAGAGTGTGCATGTTCAATTAAGAAATATAGTGTCTGTGGGACCAGGAGCTTTATATTCAGTGCCAGAAGAGAGCTCATAGTCCTTTTGTACAAGGATCTATTCCTCCTCTGTTATGTCCCAAACCTTCCTCATTAGAAATTTAGAATAAAACTGTTTTGCTAAATTGTTTTTGCTAAGTAGATGGGAATCAGAACCCATGAGAATCTACTTCAAATCATCAGAGATCTGCTAATCAATTCTTACCTGCTTTCTCCTCATCCCTGTTGAAGGACAAAATTGTAATTAATGATGTATGCAGCATGAGTCTCAATAAACTTCTCTCAGTGCAACGGTTTAGTCTGATAATTAAACACATTTATCTGGCAGTTATTTCAAAGAGGCATGAACCTACTAAAAGGGTGAATGGTGAAGCCATGAAGATGAATGTCACCAAAATGTTATCTTTTTCCCCCAAGGATGTTTTGGAATATTTTGTCATCGCACCTTTGGTCACTTCAGACATGTTTTTGTGTGCCTGTGGTGAAATGCCTATCCAATTTTGAAAGTAGGATCTTGAACGCTAGGGGTTTGAGTATAGGTTGTGCATCCATTGAATTAGCCATTATATCCACATAATATCAAATGACATTGCAATTACTAAAAGCCATCTATGCCACGCTCTGTCTAGCTCTTGCATGACCTGGATTATCAAGAGAGGCCTTGTTTCAGATTCCAGCCATGTGATTGAAGATGGGAAGGCCCAAGGGGGAAAAAGTTGGGGGGGGATCTTTCTCCATTTTTTTGTTGCCCCCCACCCACTTTTTTCCTAGCCCTTCACATGATGTGATGGATTAAGCAGAATATGATATCTCACCTTCTGCCAGATGCTCACCCTTCCCCTTCTTTTAGTAAGCCCTTTCAGATGCCGAAGTTCTCTTAACTACTCAGAATAGGAGATTCTCCCTGAAAGAGTCATAAGTCCATTGGAAATTTGTCTGGAGATCTTCAGGATCTTAAGTGGAAGAGGTTACATTTTGCACTATTTTTAATTTCTGGTTTTCGAATGTTTTAAATGCTCATGATTTGACACTGTTCCTAACAGCATAATTAGTGTGTTGCAGTATAATTTCTGTGTGTTTAACTCCGTGATGTCTTGTAGTGGTTGCTTTATTATAAATCACATTGGGTGCTTGAGCTGTAAATGTGGGCTTAAAATTCATAAATAAACTAAAAAGTGAGAAATGGTATGGGCCTCTTTATTGTTAAAAACTGTTAAAGCACATTGCTTTGACCAAGATAACCCATTTGTAAAAATTCACTGAGCTGCCCTTGCTAGGAATTTCTAGTTTCTGCTGTGCCATTTAGGGACAGCTGAAAAGAGTTCAATTGTTTTAATAACTCATGAATTTTAGGCACAGTAGACAAATAGCAGCACTGTTCTGAAAATGAGTTGAGCGTGCAGGCTAAAATGCCATTAAGAGCTATTCAGCGTTTTCAGAGGCATCTGTTTTTCATCTTGTGGTACTGTTTAATTAGCATCAGTCCTACTAAACTTTACAGTGCAAGTTTGCAGAGAATACTATCTTGAAGGAAATGACCTCTCTTTAAAAATATAAAAAAGAAAATAGGATAGAAAGTACTGTCGACCGATTAAAATTATCTCTCACTCTTTGATTTCACATCTCTTCTCCTGCCTCACTCACATGGTGGTTTATTTCAAGAAAGCTGGATCAAGCTCCAGATGGCATTTTATCCTGCATTTGTAGCTCTTGATATTTTTTGAATACCGAAAATGGAAGAAAAATTAACTGTACAAGTGGCGACAGTCTAGGAAGAAATACCCTCCTGTTTATCTTGCAGTTCCTTTTGGCTTCTGGACAAGTAAGAGTCCGGCTTCTGCAAAGCACCTATTTCAATTTTGCTCTTTAGAAAAACTACAGATCAGTAATAACTATCTTGCAGTCTAACTTTGCAAAATACTAAAAATAAATAGAGTATGAGGCTGCTTCTCTCTTCTTTAAGATGTGTTACCCTCAAAAATGAATGACTCTCTAGAGCTAAAGGAAGGTTGCTGTAGAAGAAGGAAAGTTAAGGCTACCATTACACATAGTGAAGCAGTTGCCCTAGGAAGCAAATTTTGAATATCTTGAATAGGAAGCAAGTTTAAATAATAAACAGTATGTTCGAATGGTTGAATAAATAATTGTTCATTAGGATTGCATTTTCACACCGGAACAAGGGAGAGGCACTTAGAAGCTTTTCTGTCTCAGGTTATTTTGCTAGTTCAAGGTACTGTCCACCGTGATTTTGCAAGCTGAGGAGCAATGTTTTCTGTTCTGCCTCATACCACAAAATCTGTGTGATCAACCCTGGAAAAAAATTATACTGGACAAAGCTCTTGATGAGATAGATTTACTTTCCATGGTGGTGAAATGCCAATGCCTATGAATTGTGGCTTTGTTTCACTGTGTACATGCAAATGAAATAAATTTGCCAGAAATTTGGATGGAAAGGTTGAATTTGTATATGGAGTATACTGTTCTTTGAACAGTAATAGTACTAGCTATGATAGTAGTAGTAGTAGTAGATTACAGTAAGAAAATAATGATTTAGGCATAATATTGACCCCTGCGCAAATGCCTTAGAAATGTATATAGGCACTGTTAGCCCATGCTCATGGAAAAGAACCATTTCTTTTAAACATCATTGACTCTGTGAGGATTGTTTATACTTGTCTTCTAAAATTTTTAGCAATTTAAAGTGACCATTGAAATCTCATGAGAAGCTGCTACTGATGTGAATTAATACTGTCCTCCTGTCCACATGGAATATGGAATAGTGAAAAACCCCTGCCTGTATTTAGATGGTTTCAGTGCTAAAGAAGAGGTGGAATATCTTGCTGCTTTTTCTTATGAAACATAAGAGCATATGAGTTCAGACTTATCAGATCTAGCATTCTGTTCAATAGCTACATGCCTGTATGGGAAACTCACCATGAGAACCCAAAGGGTGCTCACCAATGCCTGCTTTTCATCCTGGAGAGAAATGAATAGTAGGGTGCCACAGGGTTCTGTCTTGGGCCCAGTACTGTTCAACATCTACATCAATGACTTGGATGAAGGAGTAGAGGGCATGCTGATCAAATTTGCAGATGACACCAAATTGGCAGGGGTTGCTAATACGCCAGAGGATATGGTCAGAATTCAAAATGACCTTGACAGATTGGAGAGCTGGGCCAAAGCTAACAAAATGAATTTCGACTGAGAGAAAGGTAAGGTCGTGCACTTAGGCAGAAAACATGGAATGCACAAATATAGGCTAAGGGACATGTTGCTGGATAACAATATGTGTGAAAGGGATCTAGGAGTCTTGGTAGATCACAAGCTGAACATGAGTCAGCAGTATGGTGTGGCAGCCAAGAAAGCCAATGCAATCGTTGGTTGTATCAATAGGAGTATGGTGTCTGGATCAAGGGAGGTAATGGTACCACTCTATTCTGCATTGGTTAGACTTCATTTGGAATATTGTGTCCAGTTCTGGGCACCTCAATTCAAGAAGGATATCAACAATCTGGAGCATGTCGAGAGGAAGGCGACCACAATGGTGAAGGGTCTGGAAGCCATGCCCTATGAGGAACAGCTTAGGGAGCTGAGTATGTTTAGTCTACAGAAGAGAAGTATAAGAGGGGGCGTGATAGCTGTGTTTAAATACTTGAAGGGATATCGTGTTGAGGAGGGAGCGGGCTTGTTTTCCACTGCTCCAGAGCATAGGACAAGGAACAATGGATTCAAGCTGCAAGAAAGGAGATTCCACCTGAACCTCAGGAAGAACTTCCTGATGGTCAGAGCTGTCTGGCAGTGGAATATGGTGCGTTGGAGTGTGGTGGAGTCTTCTTCTTTGGAGGTTTTTAAGCAGAGGCTGTATGGCCATCTGTTGGGAGTGCTTTGATGTGGGTTTCTGCACAGCAGGGCATTGGACTGGATGGCTCCTGTGGTCTCTTCCAACTCTATGATTCTAGTAGCACACTCCCTGTCATATTCCCAGCAACTGGTTTTCTAACTCATACTGCCTGTGATATAGAATGTAACATATAATTCTCATAAATAGAAGCCATGTGTAACCTTGTTAACTGCTGTCAGGTCGACTTTGACTTATGGTGAATCTATGAATGAGAAACCTCCAGGTCACCAACAGTCCTACTCAGGTCTTGGAGATTCTTGATTGAGTCTTATCTTTCACTGTCTTTCCAGTATGTTAGACAATTATTCTTGGACTACCGTGGTAACTGTAGTGAGAGACTTTATTTAATGCCATCCTTTTGTTTGCAACCTGCTGAGGATAAAACAAGTAAGTGCCCATTATTCCAGTTCATATAGCTCTCAATTGTACCTGAGTTCTGATCAGAAACTTTTCTGGAAGGAACTGGAGGAACTGGAATCAGCAAATCTGCTTATTTACTCCCAGGTAAGTTCCACTGGTCAAGTCAGTCTACTCCCATATAAGTGTAAAGTGGAATGCAATCTAAGATTGTCTTCAGCTCTTCCAGAAAACTGCATAACATCTGCCTTTATGGCCATTTCCTCATGGCTGTGCCAACCTACCACAGCAATAGGTGATTGCGGTTCCAAGAGCCATGCTTTCACCCGACGTTGTGGGCAACCCATTGCTATCCCACTACCAACTGCCTTTAACCTGCCTGTTTCATGCCCTGTGTCAATAATGGGTAAAGTCCATTATTGACCCCCTATAGCACAACCATCCTGTTACCTGGGGGTGCACAGTTCCTCCATCACCTGAGCCCCAATTGTCAATCCAGGAACCCTGAAGCATGGATGCATCTGATGCCACCCAGTAGGAAAAAAGATCCTGAAAAAAGGTGACCAGTCAGGCACCACGGGGCAGGGAAAAGGCGGGGATAAGGCATCCATAATGCAGAAAGAGCAGCAGTGTTAATTCTGCTACTCCTCCACCACTGAGGGATGTGTGCGGAAGGGAGTGGTAGAAATCTGCTGCTGTCCCAGGAGTGGCAATGCTGGGATGTCCACGGATCACTCAGCAATGAGATGAGGTGCGGAAATGGCCCGTGTCTCAATATGAACCTGAATTTAGCTATGGAACTTATGAAAATCTGAGGGACCCTGGAAATTTTAGTTATTTTTACTCTGCCTTTTGCAAGTAACATTAAGGAAGGTTAAAATAATAATTAAAAGACAAACAACGTGTTTGTGAGACATTAGTAAAAAAACAACAAAATAAAATAGCAAATCACAAGATAATGAGGCAGATGATTACAAGTTAAAAAAACAGATTATGAATACCAATTGAGATGACACAGGAGTCTGGATATTGAAAAAAATGTTAAGAGCCTCAATAGAACATGATGGACTTTATCTAATGATTAAGGCATGGGTAAGTGCCGTAAAGGAACCAGATCCCACCTGATCTTGGAAGCTAAGCGGGGTTAGCTTTGGTCAGTACTTGAATGGGAGACTGCCAGTGAATATGAGATGCTTTAGATTCTATTACTGAGGAAGGAACTGTCAAAACCACCTATCATTCCTTGCTAAAGAAAGCCCTATAAAATTCATGGGGTCACCATAAGTCAGCAGATGGCTTGAAGGCAGATACATAGACAGAAAAGATCCTGCCAGCCAAATACAAAGTTCTGTGCCTCCACTGGACTTTAGTATCCACTCTTCAAAAGCAGGGTTGTCAAAAAAAAGAGTCTCTAAAGAAGATCTTAATCTGTGTGCCCATTCATGAACATGTGCATAGTTTGATTTCCTTGTCTCTTAATCATCATTGGCTGCTGGGTTTGTTTAGGGTAAAGGGAGCTTCTGTTAGGAACTGTGGCTTCCAGGATGTGGTGCCATCAGGACTGTAAGGACCTTAAGACACCAAAAATGAAATAGGACTGTCTTACAACAAGGTGAAGTGTAGTAATGTGTATTATTATCTGAAGAGCTCCCCTCCCCATTAAAGCCATTAAGTCTAAAATCACTGAGCTATACTGTTGCTTCCAGGCATCCATCAGCTTTTAGAAATTAACTATACCCTATATTATATTTTAAAGAGCTGAAGTATAAATTTATTCTGGAAAGTCTGAGAACCCACTTGAATTATAATGAGTCTATTCCTTCAATCGAGGAAAATAACAAAGTTGTTCTTAATTCCTTTTTGTGCCACTTTTGGTGAACCCATGTTTTTTATAATCCAAAAAGTTGTATTTGTATACGATCATCCCTCCACATTCGCTTGGGTTGGGGCGCAGGACCCCTGTGAAAGTGGAACCATGACTAACTGTAGCCTCACCTCAACCAGTCAATCTCATGAGGCTTGCAGTCTCTATTACAAATGTCATAGGGCAACAGCGGAGGCATCAGCAAATGATCTATGAATAATAAAATCCACAAAAGTGAAACCCACAAATACGAAGGGCCAACTGTTTCCAGTTAGTTGCTCTTGTTCATGCTTATTATGTCTGTCTGGCACTGAGAGAGAGACAATAAAAAATGAAGGTTGCCACATAGTGTGATACACTGGACAAAAATGAATGGCAAAAAGTGCTATGACAATTTCTGCATTTCTAAAGAGGCATGTCAAAAATAAATTGCAAAGTACTTGTATCCTCTTTGTTTCCAGTGCAACATTTTTATTATTAAAAAAGCATACAGTAAGGAAAATAATTAACATTCTTCTCTTACATATTCCTGGCAACAGTGCAAGCATATTTGTTCTAGCAGAACGTAGACACAAAGCCTGTCTCTTAAGAAAAATGAAGGCGCGTGAAGCATAATGCTTCAATTTGTTTCTGAGCATATTTTGTAGAATAAACTTTAATTTGAAGGGGGCCAGAAGGATCTGGCATCCACACTGTTTGTGATGGCTGATTTACCCATTGTTCCTAAAAGACCACCAGGAAATTTATTGACTAAAATTGGAGGGACCAGGGTCTGGGACTTGCATGGCCCACCAGCTTTTCTTTTGTAATTAAAGCATTGCTGTAGATTTTTACACACATCTGAAGTAAAACATGCAAGGTTCACTTGTTGCTGTTTGTTTTAACTTCTCCTTCTGGTTGTGTTTGCCTATCGCTCAGGACCACTGGTTCCTTTTATTGCTTTTAAATCTTGTAAAAATGAATAAATCCTTCTCTGAGTGACACTTAGCAGAATCGCCCTCAGAAGATTAGAAAGGAATGCAGCACGTATTGGCTGAGGACCTTAACTACTTGTTTCAAAACATGTGTGTGCTTGATCATAGCAAATAAAAGACCTGGACAATACACAAAAAGAAGGATCTTACATACTTTAAATTGACTTTGGCACCTGTCTTGATAATCTGATGTGTTCTTCAGGATTTAAAACAACACCTCTCTTTTCCTTCTTTTCTTCCTTCCTTCCTTCCTTCCCTTTTTTTTTTTTTTTCTTGTTTAAGCCAGTTTTAAGCCATTGAGAGGACTAGGCTTCAATGTATGTGGACAGTACCTGATGAGGTCTTGATGTTACTGACCAAGATTTACAGCGATTAGAAAGGTGTAGATTTGGGTGTCTGGAATAGCTCATTCCTTTTCTATTTTATCAGCAGTTGCAGAATAAATTCACCAGAAGGGAAAATATGTATGCATGCCAGTTTATTTATGGGTAACAAAATATTGTTGGTCTTGGGTTCATTCAGTCTGACCATAAGCTGTATTGCAACAGTGAGAGCACACATGTACTTCTTTCAGATAGCCCAGACTCATGGGTTGTACATGGAAATTTCCTGCTCCAAGTAGATGATACAATGACTATGTGTGCTTGATGTGCTTGAGGGAAGGGTTATGCATCAATAGTAATTGACCCTCTGTGTGGACTTTGTCATTTGTGTGCGTTTTGAATTCCCCATGACAACTATTAATGCAATTTGGACAACAACACAAACAATGTAGAAATACTGTATCATTTATTGCAGTGGTTCTTAATCTCTTCTTTATGACGGATCCCCTGTAAATATAATTTGTTGTCGGGGACTGACTTAACTCAGTATTTATTTAAATATTCAAATATTGTTTAAAGTTGCTCATCAGTTGCTCACTCTTATCCCTTATTCTTCCAGTAGACAATGCAAAAGAAAGGGGGCTTGTTAATGATCTGTGGAGTAGCATGCTGAGATCTTTCAAGTGCCAGGAAAGTAGAATAAACTGGATTTTCCTAAAAGTAGATTATGAACATGAGACAGGCCTAAAGAAGAATTTCTTTTGCCCTTTCCTCCAAGGTAGCACCTGGAAAGTAAGGGTCTCAGTACTGCTTTGGAGGAAAGTGTGAAAGAAATGCTGTTTCCCTCTGAAGGAGCACTGAGAGAGTAGAGAAAGTAGATGATTCTCTACCCTCTCTCTACTGTCTTGATGCTCCTTTGAGGGAAGGGCACTTCTTTTGCCCTTTGTTTCCCACAAAGCAGCACCTAGAAAGTAAGGGTCTCAGTGCTGCTTTGGGGAAAAGTGTGAAAGAAATGCTGTTTCCCTCCAAAGAAGCACTGAGAGAGTAGAGAGAGTGTGCTTGTTTTGAAAGCACTTCCCCTCTCTACTCTCAGAGGGAAATGGTTTTTCTTTTGCACTTTCCCCCAAGGAGCACTGAGACACCCTTGCCACTTTGCTTCCAAGCAGGCATAAGGGTAAAGGAACTGCCTTCTATTCTTGTGGTTGCTTGGAAATGAAGCTCCACTGTGCTACCTCAAGCAGTGCTACCTCAAGCAGTCTCACCACACTCACCACACAAGGCCTCCTCTCACCTTCCTGCCTTTTGGGCTCTTTGGCACACTTTCACAGTAGGGCCCATAGCCTCCAGTGCAGTATGAGACTCCCAGCGGTATGTCATCACAGCCACTGTCACTACTGCTTTTTAGGAAGCCAGGACATGCTGCATCAACTGGCCACAACTCACCAGGACAATTTTAGACCCTTAAATCCAGGATTTTCCCTGATTTTCAGGACGAATGGCAACTCTACATGGACCCCCCTGTGAGGCCTCTGCAGACTCCCAGGTTAAGACCGCTGATTTATTGGATCCATCAATTAGCATGCTCATTAGCAATTTATTCTGGCTATCCTGAAGCTTCTTTCTAAAAACTGCAGGAATAAAGCTGTTGTAAAATCAGTGCTATTGATTTGGCAAAATAAAGAGAAATGTGCTGATGTCTAACTCAAAATCAACCTCCTCGTTGCTACTCTCACCAGGCTCAGAAAAAAAAAATACCCCCCCCCCCCAAGTCAAATTAAATTAAATGCAAAGAGTACAATCCATGAGGACCATACTTTGGGCAAGGCTCTTAATACATAGCATTTGTTTAGAAGCCAAAACCCCTACAGTATTGTGCCCATTATGTCTTCCGTCACGCTAAGGCTCAAGACACATTGCCGTGTGGATTCTTGCTTAATGACTAGCAGAAGAGTATAATTGGCAGGTAGCCAAGAAATGTTGGTTCTTCTGCATATAGAATAAGCTCTAAATTTATAGCCTTTATCTCTTGTGCACCTTATAGATAAGAATTGTTCCCTTATCCATCCTATCTAGAGGATTCACCATCCGAACACATCTTCAGGGATTAAACATAGGGGCAGTCTGAATCCTCAATAAACAGTATTTTCACGCTCAGATCATTTATGGTAAATTAACTCTCAATGTGTGAATTGGAATGCAGAGGAACTTGTTAACTTCTTATCCCTCACATCAGGTTGCCTGTCTAACATTGCACGAATCCAATCTGGTTAAACTATAGGGAACTGTCAACATGTCAGGAGTTTTGCTCTCTTACTTTGTTTAAAGTTCCAGTTCCATTGTGAATGGCGTGACTTCATCAACCACAGTGAAAGGAGAGGGAGTTCATGAGGGGAAGTATGGAAACCAATGAAGGGATGCAGCCTTGCAGCCTTTGATGTGACAGGAACCTTTTTCATATTAAGCTTCCTTTGCCAGTTCTCCACAGGAGAATGTATGCATGTCAAATCCTTTTCCAAACAAGCTTTATTGATTCCTGCCAGACAATTTTTTCTGGCTAGGGAAAGCCAAAGTAACCCCCTTCTATTATCATTGTCATTTTATAAAACTGTTATATAAATAGTTCAATGTAATAACAGTAGCTTATTAAAAAAGCTAAGTAGGGAAACAGAAACTACAATTTTCATTGTGGCTGTAGGGAAACTTAGAAACTACAATTTTCCTTCCTTCAAGTGCATTACCCCAATGAGATCAGAATTTGAATTCTAAATGGTCTGACATCAGTCAATAAATTGTGATCAATTCAAGACTAGCAATTACCCCTCTCACACACATGCATTATGTATATGTAATGGGATGCTTCTGCTGATGGAACTGCTTCCACCAGTAAAATTAGGTCTCCCAGATTTCCTTTTCTTCCTGATTTACCTAATTATAACATGCTGTGACATTCAAATCAGGAAAACTACAGTTTGCTCTCCCCAGCAATAGCCTTCATATTATGGCTTCAGATTGTGGTTTGCAGGATAGATTTGGTGAGTGGTAACTATAATTTGAGAGGCAGCATGGCATAGTGGTTTGAGTGTTAGGCCAAGGTTCTGGGACACTAGGACTAAAATCTCTGCTCAGACCTGGAAACCCACTTGGTGACTTTGGACAAGTCATACCCTCTCAACCTCAGAAGACAATGGCAAACCTCTCTGAATAAATCTTGCCAAGACAACCCTGGGTACATTCACCTTAGGGTCACCGTAGATCAAAAACATCTGAAAGCACTTAATAACAATAACTACTGCTACTGCTACTATTATTACTGTATTTTGTTCAGTTCAGATGTCATGACAAAATTGGCATTACTCAAACCAGTGTAGGGGGGATAATAATACCAGAAGGAGGAGAGAAGTGAGGTGGAGGGCCAGGAGAGTGTCTGTAAGTCAGTGGTAAGTGTCTCCAACTGTGATTTTAGAGGATTGGGAGTGTGAGGTTTAAACTGAGTCACTATAGGCATAATCAAAAGTATGTTTACTTAGAAGGAAATCCTCCCGAGTCCAATGGGACATTCGTTCTGACAAGCGCATTTAAGATTACAATCTGAATTACTATTATAAGCAGTGAATGAAGGTGTATACAGAATGCACATCTTTGTGCTTTAAAAAGCTGGTCTTGTATTGACTGTATCAGTGCTGTCATATGTCTTTAAAAGTATGCAAAACAGACACTTAAAATACATTGCTTTCTGAATTTTAATTTGGAATAAATTAAAGATTGGTCTTCTAAACTTTTCTCGTAATCTTGAATCCTCCCCATCTGTTCAGTATCCCCATCCCCAAAATGTAGATTGATATCCCCATACCCCAGATGTACATTCTCATTGCCCTAAATCTTGGTATCTGCATAGTAAAAACGTAGCAGATTTTCTGTGTTTTGTTTTATAAGATTCTGGAACTCTATGTATCATTTGTTTTTGCTGTGTCATACTTATTTGACTTAAGGTACCATATACATTAGATAGCCGTATGATACAGTGATTTGGAGACCAGGGTTCAAATCCTTGCTCAGCCATGGGTGACCTTAGGTGCATCACATACTCTCAGCCCACAGAACACCCAGTGATCGGGTCACCTTAGGGCAGGCCTGCACAACATATGGCCCGGGGAGCACATGCAGCCCACCAAAGGATTTTGTGCAGCCCACATCATACGTGAGGGTCAATAAAGGTTGCAGCAATTAGGTTGCTGATGGTTTTGAATGAACCTGGCTGGGCTGTTCCCTCCTCCTTCCCTCCAGGGGGCAGCAGAGAGCTGAGCTGATGCTACCTTTTGCCCTTGCTCAAGGTGGCAGCAGTTGCTTTTTCTCCTTCTGTTTCCCTTGGATGGGCAGTGAAGGCGGAAGTGCCTGGGGAAAGGAGAAGACCAGCTGGGGCTGGAGGGGCAAGAAAGAAGGTAGTCTCCTCCTCCCTGAACAAGCCAAAATGGACTATTGCATGGCAAACTGGGACCCTCTGGGGGAAGCAGCTTATTACAGTTCAGTGTACTCATTCACCCCATCCCTCCTAAATTGCGTTGGAAAAAAATTAAATTGCTTTTAAAGATTGCATTTTAAAATGCAATTTAAGCCTATTCTAGCGTGTACCCTCATAAATTCCACCCCCACACACACACCATCTGGAATTCCTCTTGTTTATCCTCCAAATCTATTTTCTTCCCCCTTCCTCATCAATAATACTTTTTTTCTGCCACCCCAAATTGTTCCCCTCCCCTTTGATCTTTTGCGAATCTTTTGCAAATTACACACTGCTACATTTCTTAAGGCATAGCTCTCTTGTCTTTCCAATAATCCTATTTACCAGTTTTGTGTAATCACAACTTGCCACATCTGCATTATCTCAGTCATCCTAACAATAGGTCAAGAGGATAAGACATGGCCATTTCTGCCCTACATGGTTCCAGTGCTCTTATTCCACTTTCAACATGCTATGGAATCCTGGGATTTGCAGTTTAGGGAGGAGCTTTTAGAATTCTCAGCCAGAGAGCACTTTGGCCTCAGGAGACTACAAACCCCAGAATTCCACCAGATACTGAAAGCAGAATAATAGCACTATAACAATGTAGGGCAGAAATGGCCAGTGTTGTCATTCCCCCCCATGTTGTATATTGGTGGTGGTGGGTGAAATTTTAGGAAGGAGGTTTCCCTAAGATTGCCAGATGAATTTGTAGCAGAGGCAAGATTTGAACTTTTCAGCCATGGAAAGCCACTGAGTGAACCTGGGTAGATCACACACTCTCAGCCCCAGAAAATCCAGTGTTAGGTTTGTCTTAGGGTCGCATAAGTCGGAAACAACTCGAAGGCACGCAACAGCAATAATTCGCTCAGTCTACTCTGATGAGATAAAAGCTTACCCCGAGTTCGAAAGCATTTTTTAAGACTATAACTGCCAGAATTCCCCAGTCAGTAATCATGCTACCTGGGGTTTTGAGAGGTTGTAGTTCACGAAAAGGAACTTTTGTAAAGCCCTTATTTGAAAGCATGTCATGTAAAAGATGGAGCAAACTTGTTTTCTGCTGCTTAAGAGATTAGGGGTTTTTCCACACTATGCCGTTATAGTGCTTTTATTCCACTTTCATCATCTTTTGGAATCCTGGGATTTGCAGTTTAGGGAGGGGTATTTAGAACTCTCAGCCAGAGAGCTCTTTGGCTACAGGAAACTACAAACCCCAGAATTCCACAGGATGTTGAAAGTGGAATAATAGCACTATAAGAAAGCAGTGTGGAAAGGCCCTAGGACATGGAGGAGGCTTCAAACTGCAAGAAAAGAAGTTTCACCTAAACATTAGGAAAAACTTCCCTAATTTCCCTTTTTTATAATATGGTTTATTTTATTTGCAAAATAATCATTAATTAGACTATAATTTATTTTGCAAATAAAAACATTATTATACCATTATTATAACTTTACTTGGAAAGTGAGGCTCTAAAAACCTACCTGCAGCCCAAAGAAGTTTAGCCTATTTAATTTCTGCCCTTATCTACTGCCAAGTTGTGCAGGTCTGCCTTAGGGTCTTCTTAAGTTGGAAATGATTTGAAGGCACACAACAACAGCAAAGTTTATCAAAAACCATTAACTATAGAAGTATAAAGTTGGAACAAGCTTATGAGACATCTAGGTCAGAGATGATCACATTTCAGGCTTGTGGGATCTGAAATCAGCAAATTTCCCAACCCACAGAAGTTTTGTCTTCCCTGAATTAAAGTCTGACTTGTTTGGCTTCACTCAAACTGCTCCCCTATTTGGAGTGCCCTCCTCTCAGCCTCATATCACAGTCCATGCCATTCCACAGACTCACAGGCAGCAGGGACATGGGCTTCCCAGGCTGGCTCAAAATTTTTGCAGCTCCCACCCTAAGGAAACACATATAACCTTATTCTTCCTAGATTTTTTTTTAAAAAAAGATCCCTGAAAACACTGTCAACTCTCCTCCCCTACTTTGCTGTGATGGAAAAATAATTAAACTGTGCTGAGCTTTAATTTTTTAATCATTTTTAGCATTTTTAATCTGTCCAGCAGTTAATTAATTTACTGTATAGAGAAATTTTAACTACAGTTGTTACATGTTCTTTCTTTTCTTTCTGGAAAGATGTCATGCATGGGCAATGTGCCTTGACAAGTAGGGAAGACTTAGGTATATAAAGGGCTCATATAAAATGAACTCAAAGCATTTACAGCATACCTCATTTCACACTGCAGAGTTATTAAAATGATTGTGTGTTCGCTATGAAAAACAGGAATGGTGCAAACACACAATTTGTTTTTTTTTTACTATTTAAATTTTTCTAATGGCATACTCTGCCTTCAATATTAGGACACAATCCTGTTATCACTGTCTGTATTTCCTATATATTCCCCTCTGACCCTACTGTCTGCAATGTTGCTCTTAACCATGTTCAGCTGAATGCAAAACAATCTGACAAAGTAGGCTGTGGTTCAAAAAAAGTTGTAATAAATCCAATATTATTCAAAGTGCCTTGGCCATGGAAACCCCCTGGGGGACCTTGGACAAGTCACACTCTCTCAGCCTCAGATGAACACAAAGACAAGCTCCCTCTGAACGAGTCTTGCCAGGAGGATCCCATGATAGGCTTAATATCACCATAAGTCAGAAACTACTTGAAGGCACACCTCTACAACAACCATATAAATTAGAAGAATTTGGCACTGTCAAAGAACTTACTCTGAACTACCAAAATATCTTTTTGTTATCAGTATAGAAATCTAAATTCATTGAAAACAAAGTTGAAAACAAGATTACAGTAGTCCCTCCTTATCCACAGTTTCGCTTTCCACTGTTTCAGGTATCCGCTATCAACCTCTTCCCTCACAGATTCACCTCCCTCCCTTCCACCTTTTGCAATGATCCCCAGTGTCTGAGTGATGGCACCCCCATGGCTTTCTACAGGTGCTGCCACCTGGACCTTGCCTGCCTGCCCCCCACTTTAGCAATAGCATGAGCATATTTCTATACCACTTATCAGCTAAGTGCTCTCTAAGCCGTTTACAATGTATTTAGCTAATTGCCCCCAATAAGCTGGGTACTCATTTTACCGATCTGTGGAAGGATGGAAGGCTGAGTCAACCTAGAACCTGGCAGGATCAAACTCACTGCCTTGTGGCTGCAGTACCGGCATTTAACCACTGCACCACAGAGCTCCTTTAATTGTCCCTGCACCATTGCCGCCACAGGAAATGGCTCTGCTGACACCAGAGGTAACCTTGTAGGTCTGCATGGACCCTAGAGAGGTTTCATACTACTGGATAGTATCTCTAAGGTCTCTGCAAAGCTAGAGGGCTACTTCTGATGGTGGCTCAGTACTATCCACAGTTTTGGACATTCATGGTGTGTGTGTGTGTCCTGGAATGTATTCCATGAGATAAATTAAATTTAATTAAATTTGTTTCAGTACTACCCAGCAAAAATTAACATATGATATAAAACTGTTATAAAATTACTTGTTCCTGCCGCCATATATTTAATCTGAAAAAGTTGAGGTTTTTTGGATGTCTTATTTTCATTTGCCATTTTAAATTTGTCATTTTAATAATCACATCTGAGTTATATATTTGTTTGGGTCGCATTTTTCTTGAACTTCAGTCTTAAACTGAAATGTCTTAAACTGAAATTCTAGTCATTTAAATTGAATGTTCAAGTTATCCTCACTGTGTCTCAATGTAGAAGAAATCATGCTAGGTTTTCTTTTTTAAAAATGCTTTGTTTAATTGGCTAGGAGTAAGAATATTTTTAGAAGTCCTGTTGGAAGAAGTATGAAAGTGGAAAGATCCAGTGTCAATAGAGCAAAGTTCCATCTATCTTAATCCTGACACATTTAATTAGTGTAGAAGCAAATACTGGGAATATACATTTAGCAGATTAGCAGAAATAGAAACCAGATATTCCTTTATAACCTTTGGCATTATGACACAAAACAGTTATTGTATGGGGAAGTAGTGTTAAAAGGATCAATGCTTTGATCATTTTTCTTATCTAGATTTGAACATTAGGTTAAATTAGAGTTGAGCATAATACAAGACTTTAGGATTATCCTGAAGCCTGTGAATATATACTCTGTGTCTTCTCAGCTTATACTTAATCTACATTTGGATTGGTTCACAACTGTTTTACAGCATATCCACAGAAAAGCTGATTAATTAATCACATTTATATGTTACTGTTGTAGCATTTCAAATTGTAAACTGCTTTGGTAAAGCTTTACCTTAAAAGCCAACATAAAAATATTTTAAATTATAGTAAAAATAATGATCATGTGCTACAAAAGACCTTACAATTCAAAGAAACAGAGCTTTGTGAACTGCATGCAAATATTGTTTTTATAATACTGCAAGAAGTTTAAGACTTGAAGACCACAGTCTGGTTTCCCAGATGGAACTAAATTCTGCTGATGTTCCGTTTCCACATGGGGCTTCTTAATAGTGATTCCACAGCTATTACTTTCATATGGAAACAATTCAAAATTCGGGGCATGAATTCAATGCAGTCTAAAAACAACTGCATGCTTGTTGCTTCCAATATGTTGCTAGTTATTTTAACTTTAAATATGTTAGCTTAATAAAAAAAAACCTGTTTCTTTGACAGGCTGGATGTCTGTAAACCCACAATATCATCCCCAGTCAACAGCACTATTTGTGAGTGAATAGTTGCATAGGTGAGTGATAGCAGAAATGGTTTTAGTGCACTTAGTGCAATTTGATCCCTTAGCTGAGATTTACCAAATATGTTATCAGTGATTGTAAGGATATCACACTTGTGAGAAACTCTCATACACACACACACACACACACACACACACACACATTGCAAATTGTGGCATCCTGCTACTGGCAATGAGTGGCTATTCTGCTACAGTATGGTGGGACCATCATGAGAGCAGGTGGTGTACCAGATACCTAGTGCTGGCCCTATTTCTTGACTAGTAAGATTTCCAAAGTATTTCAAAGTATACATTCTTGCTTTAAAACAGAAGACATATTTTCTAAGGCAGATCAAGGCAACTTGTCTATTAATGTTTTTGGCAGCACCAAGCTCTACTAGGCAATCCAACCACTAGAAATTGAATAGTGGGTCAACAGTTAGATGTCATATTTACCTTCTACCGCATGCTGAAGTACAGTATGGATATATAAATTTTCAGTTGCTGTTTACCACATTTACACTTTACAGCAAAACCAATAGAAATCCAAAACCAGTTAAGTTTGATTGCTCAATAATTATAATATCTGAAAATGGCCTGGGGATTTCCCTCTCTTCACCACAACTGGATACCATGCAGTGGAACAGTTATGAATATTGTAGTAGTTACGTACTGAACCAGTAAGTCATTCATGTGTTAAAAGAGTTTTCGTTACAATCAGTCCTCCACATTTACAGGTTTCACTTTTGTGGATTTGATTATTCACGGATTATTTGCTGTCACCTCTGCTGCCTCCCTATGCCATTTTTAATAGGGACTGCAAGCCTCATGAGAGAAACTGTGAACAAGACCTGTAAGTCCCTATTAAAAATGGTGTGGGGCAGCAGTGGAGGTGGTAGTAAGCCTTACCAGGTGCCCACTTCTGCTTTGTGAAGGAACCCTGGTGCCTCAAAGGAAGCCATGGTGGGTTGAATATGGTGATCATACTTTTTTGTGTGTTAAATATGGTTTGGGAGGGCCTTAGTTATTAACAGTTTTTCCACATTCACGGGGGTCCTGTGCACCTAACCCTAGCAAATGTGGAGGGATGACTGTATTGTACTGTGGTTTCTATACAATGTAAAAGATGGATAAGTAAAGTGATTAATAGCGGTGAATCAAATGATATCTGTTTATTTTTGCATTTGTTTTGCCTCTTATTCATTGGGCTCTAATGTTTGCAGTGTCAGGGATCATGAATTTGATTATCTGTTTTTTGTTTTTGTTTTTGTTTTTGCACAGAAGTATATGCTATTTTTATTCCCATTGCTGGCAATATGGTCATTAGAAGCTGCCAAGTCATTGGTACATCTCACCAAGTAATGTACACACATATGAGATTATTTGGTGGGCCTGTGAATTTGATTATCTGTTTTGAAGTGTCTGGAGAAACAGAAGCTAAAATCCAGAGAACAAATGGTGATCTTTTAGAAATTGTTGTCTAACCACCCTCATGCATGTTTTAGGTGCAGCCTCATAGATAACTTGAGGAATTTGTATATTTTATTTCAGCTATATTTTTAAAAGATTGGTAGTTGTGTTATTACTGTATATAATTGTACAAAGTGAGTCCATGACATTTTGCAGCCTTAGATGGCACAGTAAATGGCACCTTCCACAGCCTACCCAAATCAAGATGTCTCCAAAGCCAAGAGTACGTGTGCTCAAAGCTCCACAGGGAGCGTTCCCCATCCTTGGCAATCAAAATAATAGATTCAGTTAACAATTTTCTGTTCTTTCATGACAACCGTAATCCACCACTTGAGGTGACTACCTCCCTCTGTCAAGTGGTAGCTTTGATTTATTTTCTCTTACATACTAACTTGTACCCTACAGTTCTGTGCCACAGCAATCTGAAAGCAGCTTACAGTTTTGGAATCCGCTTGCATACTTTTTACTTTGTAAATGCTATATATGCCTGTTAGCAAATAGTTCTGTGAAATTCACCATCAGTGTGATGTTTACCTATATGACTACTTGCACATCATATGGCTACATGTTCCAGAATCTGCATGTGACTTAGGCCATAAGTCTTATACTGACACACTTGGGAGAAAGTCTCATTACACTAAATCGACCTTAACTTGGAGTAAATATGTGTATGACCACATTGTTACAGACTTATGGACATAAGAATGAAAAACTACGAATTTTCTGTCTACTGGAGGTCTGCTAACTGTTTTTGTTGGCTGGCTTGTTGAGGACTTCTATACTTGTGTGGGAATTTTCCTGAAATGAAGAATGGATAGTTGGTTTATATTCAAGCTGTGATGAAAATTAAGGAGAAGAATCTAAATTGATTTTGCAGATGATAAAATATACCATTCTGGATGATAAATATACTATTTAACATTCCTTGAACTGTAAAGAATGTTTAGAATAACATTTAGGTATCTTTTGGTATGGATTATTTTAAAAGTTGGCATACTGAAACAAATGAAAGAACAGAGTAAGTTTTATGGTAATCTATGCTATCCTGTTGGGTTGGCACTTACTCCCTACACACTAGAAGTACAGTCCTTCCTCCAGATTTGTAGGTTTGACCTTTGCAAATTTGATTATTTGCGAGGTGCGCTTGTGCATCCCCCACCCCCATTCTTCTCCTCCCATTCCTTGCATTTTGCCAAGCACAGAGAAGGAAAGCAAGCGCCTGCGCAAAAGGCAAGGAAATGCAGGGGAAGGAGGCACATGTGTACCCTCCTTCTTGCCTCTGGAGCTCCTCCTCCCATTCCTTTGCCTCTGGCCCCTGCGTTGAGAACTCAGGCTGAGGCAAAAGGCAAGGGAACGGGGTAGGAAAGCACACACAAGCCTTCCTTCTCTTCTCTGGAGCTCCCCCTCCCATTCCCTTGCTTCTGGCTCCAGTGCACAAAGGCCAGGGAAAGAGAAGGGGAAACCCCAGAAGGGAATGGGAAGGTTATCACAGGGCAGGGAAAGTTATTTAAGGTTTTTCCACTTTCATGAGGATTCTGTGCCCCAAACCCTCACAAAATTGGAGGGTCCATTGTAATCACCTAGGCTTTCTAGGACAATTCTGTTAGGTTTTTACCTCAGGTATATCTACATAATCTGTTTTTTAGTAGCTTGGCAAACAGCAAATATGAATTGTCGGCTTCCAGATGTATTGTTGGTTCCATTGCTCACTTCATTGCACTTTTTGTTAGTTGATTCATTTTTCAGTTGGTGCATGGCTTGTGTGGTAGATTTAGCACAAACACCCTCCATTTTTCTAGCTGCATTTAGTTATCCAGTGTGTCTTCCATGACTGTGTCCTAGGAAGCAGCCTTACCTGATTCAAAACTGGTCCATCCAGCCTAGTATTATCATCTGTGACTGGCAGCAGTAGCTTACCAGAGTTTCAGGCAGTTTTGTTTCTTAGACCTCCCAGGGGATCATTGGTATTTCATGTAAGTCTTCCATCTAACTATGCTTAGAAATCAAATGAGACTGGCTATATTCAGGGTGGAATGATGATTACTCCACCACTCTTGATTAGATTTCATACAATCATGGGATCATAGAGCTGGAAGAGACCATAAGGGCCATTGAGACCAACCCCATCCTGCCATGGAATACACAGTCAAAACATTCCTGACAGATGGTCATCTAGGCTTTGTTTACAAACCTCCAGAGAGGGAGACTCCATCATAATCCAAGGCAGCACATTCCATTGTTGAACTGCTCTTGCCATCAGGAATCTCTTTTCCTGAAATTTGAAGCCATTGCTCCATGTTCTAGTCTCTGGAGCAGCAGAAAACAAGCTTGTTCTGTCTTCCATATGACATCCCTTCAAAATATTTAAATATAGCTATCATGTCACCTCTTAAATTTCTCATCTCCTGGCTAAACATACCCAGCTCCCCAAGCTGCTCCTCATACAGCATGGTTTCCAGGCCTTTTACTATTTTGGTTGCCTTTCTCTGGACACATTCCAGCTTGTCAATATCCTTCCTGAACTGTGGTGCCCAGAACTGGACACGGTATTCCTGGTAGGGTCTGACCAAAGCAGAATAGAATGGTACTATTACTTCCCTTGAGCTAGACACTATACTCCTATTGATGCAACCTAGAATTGCATTGACTTCTTTTTAGCTGCCACATTACACTGCTGACTCACGTTCAGCTTGTGATCTATTAAGACTCCTAGATCTCTTTCAGATGTAATGTGATCAAGCCAAGTGTCACCCATCTTATATCTATGTATTTCAGGTTTCTTTTTCTGCCCAAGCTGAAATTCATTTTGTAAGTTTTGGCCCAGCTCTCCAATCTGTTAAGGTCATGTTGAATTCTGATCCTGTCACCTAGGGTGTTAGCTACCAGTCCTAATTTCGTGTGATCTGCAGATTTGATGAGAATGTCTTCTGTTCCTTCCTCCAAATCCACAAGTCCAGTAAACGACAGCTTCAGTTGATGAGAACAAAGAGTTGCCACCTTACTGAGCTGTTAAAATTGTTAAAGATACATATGTAGGTGATATTGTGGGTAAAATACAACATACATGTTTGTTATATATATTTTTCTGCAGTACTAGAGTGTTAAATGCCTAATGGCTAATGCCTAATGGGGGTAGGATAATTGTAAGATAGGAAGCATGGTGTCTACTGACAGTCACAATAGATGCCCCCTTGTCTCAGCTTGTTTTGTCTGCAGGTTGTATATGTATTAGAAGGACAGCTTACACTGATCACCATGGGCAAGAAGAACAGTTGGTTGTGGAAAGGAGAAAAGGAAGCAAGGATAGCTTGCTTTTTGAGTTAACTCAAAGAGCTAGGCTGACCCACCATTACGCAGCAGCATCAGGCAATAGATTTGCATCATTAAAGGTACCCAAGGGATCTTCTTCCTCTTAAACCATACTAATTTGACTGGCTTTGAGTACTGTGCCCTTTTAGTTGCAGGCTGGCAGATACTCTGCTTCAGATAGGCTGGCCCTGCACAAACCCCCTTTGCTCCCCGGGAGCAAAGGGAAGGGATGCGTTTCCTTTACCTGTGAAGTGATTGCCACAGCAGAGAGTGAGTAATCTTTGTGAAACACTACTCTCCTAGTCCAAACTTCTTTCAGAATGAAGGGAGGGCTCTGAATAGTAACTGGTGGAAGGAATTTGAGAAGTGCATGCCGAAAAGCAGAGGAAACAAAGTTCAAAAAGAAAACTCCCCTTAATTCTTCTCTCCCCCTCCCCCCCCCAACTGATTTGTAGGGAAGAAGGGGAGAAAGTTCTCTTGGCCTCCCTTTTTCCCTCTTGTCAGATTATGGATAGAATGTAGATCATACCATGTACATTTCCTACTTTACATAGTAAAATACAAGCAGAGACATGCATATTGAGCCTTTAAGCTTGGCCATCAGTTTAATTCTTAGCCACAAGTTGACATCCATTAAAGCTTGGATAGGAAAATGTCTTTGGTTTTTATTAGAATCCCAAGATCTTCTGAACACAGGCTAGTGCAGAAGACATATTCTTAGAAATTTTGACTCCAGGAATTCGTTTTGTGTACCAGCAGTGAAGAGAGTTCACAGATCTTCCATTCAAACATTGACTCTTTGTTGTGGAAAGCTTAATTTTAACCCTATAAATTAAAGTGGAGGCTTGTTACTTTGTTGATAGTGCTAAAGTGTAATGAGTCTTGCTACTTTGCTGCAAAACACAGCGATCCACCAGTAGATCAAAGTCTACTTCCATCTGTCAAAATAGCTCTTCTGGGCCAGAGACTTTGCCCTTCTGCCTGAATCTCTGGTATTATGATTGTCTCCTTGAATGGCTCTGTAACTGAGTTTAAATGGCAGTAGGTACCTCATTTGTTAAAAATACATTCCAGTTGGCTTCACCTCTGGACTCTTAACCTGGGCTCAAGTCACTGAAACTATGATGGAAAAAGTGGCTTGTGTTCCCTCAGACCCACTGGTTTTACTCACATTCTTTGTGGTGTGTGACCGAGCCTCTAGAAATGCAGTTATGAACCCCATTTCTTCTCATATATCTGGCACTGTTGATCTGGGCATCACCATTCACTTGTTTGCAGGGATATCAGTTTTGTTGTGAATCGTTCAAACCATACAATGTAAACCCTTATTCCCACGGTATGTATATTGCTGTTTGTTTATGCGTTGGCTTAGAAACAGAACAAAAATCACAGTGTTTCCATTTAAAAAGGAAAGAGAAACATTTTTTTTTATTATTATTACTTGCAGAAAGAACATACAGCCTAAGAAAGTTTACCATTAAGTTTTAAACTGGAAAAATGCCAGGTTTTGGTTCATTATTCTTTGATGCAAAATATAATCCATTAGTTACTCTTTTAGACAAATCAGAAGCAGCATAATAATACATTCTTCGTCCCTCTCTAACAATTCATGAATATGTATCCTTTGAAAAAAAAACAACCTTTTTTTTAAGTGTAAGAAATGAGTGATGGTAGAAAGTGAATACTGTGTCCAGTTACCTCAGATCATACATTGTGATCTCTGCCTTCTGGCCATGACCTGCTTCATGTGTGTAATGAGTAAAGAGAGTTGTTGCCTAGGTCCTACTGATTGCTTATTTAATTTTTATTAAATAGAGTTAGTCTGTGTGTGTTTTTAAAAAATCCCTTCTTGTGATCTGTCTGGGGAAACATTTAGTATGTGATATAAGAAAAAAATATGTCAGTAACTTAGTCCTTTCAGTATTTTTTTTATAACACTGTTGTTTTCTTGGAGTCATTATCTTGATAGTAGTCAGTTTTATCAAACACTTTTCAGGAATATACTAGAATGCATTAAGAATTTCTGAAGATTATTAGAAGTCATTTCCCAGTAATTCTTATAGATATTAGCAATGTTTGTTTTATAATACAGTCAAGAAAAAAGTGGTTATTCCCATTTCTTCTGATTGTCACTTTATTAACATGCATTGTTTAGAAATGATGTGTCATCCTGCTATTTTAAGACTATTTTTCCTTTGCTTTATTAACTTGATGGACTGATTTGCTTTATAGACTGATTTCCAAAGTTTGTAACAGCATCTATTTAATTTCCCATTTATTTTGTAGTGCTTTCCCATCTAAAGTGTGCCCACATTTTTATTCTGACTGTATTCTAACTGTGAACCTTCACCCAGCTGGATCCAACCTTGGACAAAACTGGGATTATTGAGAATATATTAGGAAGTGATTTTAAAGTATATCAGACATTTCACAGCACTGCTTTACTTTATCCATTTTATTCCTATGTTCAATATCCAGTGTTTATGCTTCTGGTATGAGCAGTCATCTTGTGTAGTCAGTTTCAGCCAGCCTCTGGGCTGAGATGTTGTTAGACCACATCTCTTATCAGCCCTCACCACTGGATATGCTGGCTAGGGATGACAGGAGTTGCAGTCCAACAGTGCCTGATTGCCCAGCCCTTGCTAAAGGCAAAATTGAATCATTTCACACCTTGCGGATGCAAGCGAGAGCACGAGCTCACAATCCTATATTTCAGCAGTGAGGAAAGTGAAGCATGTGGCAGTGGGGCCCCAGCATTCCCATGCCATCTTAATACCTCCACCTTTTTCTTTTTCTTTTCTTTTACCCAAAAGGCCTCTTGAACTCTCTCAAGGGTGTGAAGGAAACTCTGCCATGTTCTCTCCAAGTGTTTTAGGGCCAGGGGCCTTATTTCAAAACTAGGAGTGACTTCTGATCACTTCCAGTTCTGGAAATACTGCACCCCCAGGCCCAAAATAATTTGGGAAATGTCAGCTGCATCCCCATGCCCCTAGAGAATGCAAGGGGCCTTTCTGAGTCAAAAAATAGTGGTGTTGGGGTGGCTTGGCAGCTGTTGTCCTCGAGGGTTTGGGGGGATGATTTCTGAACTCCCCTCCCATTATATATAACTCTGGGAGTAAGTCACAATAAATGTAACTAGAGTTGATTCCTAGTTATATGCATTGTTCCAATTTAGTATATACTAGGTTGCATTTTCTCTTGCTTAAAACTTTTTTACTGAAATTGATAAAGAATCTCAAGGCATTTTGAAAACCAATGGGTTTATAATGACTTTTTTTTTTAACCACGGCCCACTTCATCAGATTGTTTTGCAATGAGCTGAACATGTATAAAGGGAACATTGTAGACAGTAGGTAAGAGGGGAGTATGTAGGAAATACAGACAGTGACAACAGTGTTTAGCCTGTATTCAGTATAGGGTTGTGCCCTACTGTTGAAGGCAGAGTATGCCAGTAGAAAAATTAAAATACTAAAAAAAAAAACCCTACCAAATTGTGTGTTTTCCCATTCCTGCTTTTCATAACTAACAAACAATCATTTTAATACCTCTGCAGTGTGAAATGAAGTATATTGTAACTGCTTTGAGCTCATTTTATATGACCCTTTATATATTTAAGTTTTCCCTACTTGTCAAGGCACATTGCCCTTGCACAGCAGCTTACTGGAAGGAAAAGAAAGAGCAACTAAAACATCGAAACACAAAATACATCTTCAATTTTTTAAAAAAATAAAGACAGGAATAGTTAAAATTTCTGCACACAGCAAATTAATTAACCACTGGACAGAATAAAGATATTTAAGGCAATTAAAAATTAAACACTTACCACAGTTTATCTTTTTTTAACCATCACAGCAAAGTAGTTTATCACAGAGTAGTTTTCACAGTGTTTCGAGCCACCACTGGGAAGGCCATGGCCCTACTGCATGTCAACCAGTGGGCCTGGGAATCTGTGGAATGGGATGAGCTGTAGTGCGAGGGTGAGATGAGATCCCGCAAATTAGGCAGAGGCACCTTCTGTGAGCAGTTTGAATGAAACCAAAGAAGCCAGATTTTAATTCAAGAAAGACAAAACTTCTGTGGATTAAGAAATCTGCTAATTTCAGATCCCACAAGCCTGAAATGTGCACATCTCTGACCTAGATGTCCTCTAAGTTTCTTCCAGCTGTGTGCTTAATTAGTGAATAACTTTTGATAAACATTGTTGTTGTTGTGTGCCTTCAAGTCATTTCTGACTTATGGTGACCCTAAAGCAACCCAATCTGTGAGAGCATGTGACACACCCAAGGTCAACCAGTGGATTTCCATGGCTGAGTGGGAAATCAAACTGCGGTCTCCAGGGTCATAGTCCACACTTAAACCACAACACCACAATGGTTCTTACCCTCTGAGATTTATTTAATCCCCCTTTTAAGCTACTTTCTGTTAAAGGACAGTTAAAGTATCTCCTGTGATTCATCAAAGTGCTGTAATTAAGTTTGCCAACTCAGGTTCAGGTTGTGTAGCTTCTGAAGAAAGGCAGGTGGATCAGAGTGGATTCTGTCAGGAAACTGTTCTGTACCCAGTGAGACCATTGGTCCGTTCCTCTAGCCCATTATTGTCCATATTGACCGGCAGGAGAGAGCCTTTTCTGTATCTGTGTGGAGATGCCAGAGATTGAAACCGGGACCATCTCTGTGCAAAGGTGGCACCTTAGAAAGGTGGCACCATTCCCAAACATCATCATAACTTTCTTTAAACTACATAGTAGGAAACTTTTGATCACCTAGACTCCCTGTTTTCTTACCCCCTTCATGTGTATGCACTGATTTTGCATTCCATTTTGTGGTGATTTGTGGTTCATAGCTTTATATGTTATGATTCATCATTCTGTTTTGTAAGGAGGTCTGACTACTTTGACTGAAGAGCAGCTAATTAAGAGTTTAAATGCACAAATAATAGGCTGCTGAAATAATTTTAAAAAAAGAAAAGAAAACCTGGTAACTGTGGTGGAACTGAAATAGAACTCAAGGCAGTTCTAACAGTAGAGCCCAGCAGGGTTGATGCATGTTTGTAAGAGAGACCCTAACTATTGTTCTAGATTTCAGGAAATTAGCTGAACACAGAAAAAAGTGTGTTTTAAATTTTGTTTTGTTTGGCCACTGGTCGAAAAAACAAACAACAATTCTCTTCAGGCCATTTCTCTGTCATGCTGAATTGATACGCTGTGCTGTAGTGATGCCAGTGTCTCATAGGGTAGAAGCACCAGGAGTATTTATTTATTTATTATCAGCAGGGATACTGACATCATTTGCCATTCCATCTCCTCAGGATTTCTTGTCCCCTCCGAGTTTCTCTGCAATTCTGGACAAGGGAGTGGAGGAGTTTATTTTTCTAAGCAACAGTATATTATTTTGAACTACTCCTGTGGTAATGCAGCGTATTTAGGGGTAGATTGATCTTGAACTGACAATTCAAATCTGTTGGCTTTACAAAAGACTTGGTTGTAATTGAGATAAAAATAGAACTGGTTTGTTGATCTGGATCAATCCACCTGCCTGTCTGGGCATTCGTTAGAGGTGTGGCTGTGAGGACTATAATGATAAGTGCCTGCAGTTCAGAATTTACCATCACAGTACTCTAAGTAACTGTTTACCACCTATTGTCTTTTCTGAAGCTACTACCGCCTTTTCACTTTATTGGCTGGCCCAGTGTTATGAGAGAGAGTAATCCTTTTGTTCATTTCTCCACACTGCTCATGACTTTCTAAAACTTTGATCATATCATCTTTTCAGTTGTCCTAATGTCGAACTCTAAAATCCCACTGCCTGAGTTTACATATATATAAAATGTCTTTTCAGTCATTGCCAAGTGAGGCAACTGAGGGAGCCTTCTGCCTCACACTTATAACAGCATGATTTTACGGTATGACATAGTGTGAAGGTTGTAAAATGAACACAGTAGTCTTTGAGAACAGATTTTCCAGGCTAGAATGGGCCCTGCAGAGCTGTAAACAATGGTGCATTATAAAGCCTGTTCCTGGGGTACTTCTATGTGTGGTATCTTTTTTCTTTTTCTTCCAAGGCTACGAAGAAGCTTCATTTGGGTTTGGCAGAGATTTAAATTACTGTAGAATCTCTTTTTTAAAAAAAAAATGTGAAGGCTTGTTAAGTTTTTTTGTTTTTAAAAAAATCCTTTTACCATATTCTTTCTATTTTTAAAGGTTACCATTGTTAATGTACTATGCAATTATGAAGGCCCAAGAATTAGCGTGAAAAGCTGCATGACTATATTTTAACAAGAAGTGGAGCTGGTCTCCAAATTTGAAACATATGTTATGGCAAAATCATTGGGGCTGATGTATTCTGCTTTGTCTGGCCAGTACAGCAAAACTTAAAATGCAAATATGGAGTTTTTAGTCTTTTCTCACCAGAATTAAGAATACTATAAATTGTTGACTTTTCAGGTTATTTTGAACAAGCAGAAGAGACATTTTTAAAAAATACTTTTCCTGCTTTAGGTTTCCTGTGTAACTGTTACATTGTAAAATGTGGAGAACTGGATCTTGCATAAGTTAGTTACATGTAGGCCCCATTTTTTAACTAGTTCAATGAGCTAGTCGTGGTTTACAGTGCAAACCTTTACACATCTACTCAAATATAACTGACTTCAGTTGAATTTATTCCAGATAAGTATACACGGGACTCTAGCCTTAGGCCTGAATACTAATGGTCACTTCCAACTAGAATAGACCCATTGAATCAATTTACATAAGAGATGGATCACCCTGGAGTGAATCTACTCTAATTGGGACTACCAGTAGGATTCAGGCGTTAATCGGACTTGTAATTTGACTTAAGTTTCGTTTATTGGTTTACACATTCTCTTGTACTGCTTTGCATGCTTAAAAGTAGTCTTCACACTGCCATGAACATGAACCATTGTCTAAAGGACCTCCGACCATAAGATATTGTGTCTGATGGAGTCCACGTTTTGGGGCTTCTGAGAAGAATGTATAACGTGAGATTATGTAGCCTGTTGTTCTTCCCAAATATTCATTCTACCAGATGAGATATGACATGAGGCTTGGGGAAGCATTGCATGCAGTCTGGTTTCTTTGGTTGCTGTGGCCAGCCATGGAATAATCTCTGTAGGTCCTACCATAGTTTCTATAAAGAGAGATTTTAGTTGCAGAACATGCTTTAGTTAAAACCTCCACATGTAACCCAGCATTTGTGGTCAGTAGTAATTATTTAATATCAGTTTCTTTCTTTTGCCTGGTAATCGGTGAGAAAGAGGAAGGCTGATAGTTGTAGTTGTTTGAAATTGCAACTTAAAAAAAAAAAACAGACATTGTTAATACTTATAAAGGATAGTATGCATGCAACTGTATGAGCACTTTTTAGTTTGTATTATATCTCTGGTAATAAAACCAAGACAACAGGTCATTTACCAATGAAGCAAAATTTTTACCTCAGTATGTCAAATATATCTCAGATGTGTAGATCCTAAAAGATCATTCAGACCAACCCAAATCTATAACCATGTGTGTGTCTATGTGTGTGTAAGAGGATCTGTAATTAAGCATATTTCAACTTAAAAACAATGGTAAAAATCATGCAATCCTCCAGATGAGGTTGGACTGCAAGTTTGGACTGTCGTTTGAGGCCACATGTCCAATGGTCATAAACAGTGGAAGCTTTAGGCCAACAACGTCTATAAAGCTGCATGATCCCTATGTCCGGTTTATAAATTTTCCAATCAGTCTGTTAAGGAAAAAAAAGTTTAGTTAGTATTGTTGCTAAAATCTATTTGAGTACCACTAAAGTAAATGTGAATGGAACTAGTTGACTCAAGTCTAGCTGTTATCGGTGAGTGATGGGATCTTGCAACAGTGAAAATCATGTGATGTGCCCACATTGCTGAGTCATAATTCCTCCAGAAGCATATACAACTGACACCATTCCTTGTGTAATGTGGGACATGACTATATGAGTTCAGTTTCAGTTCACTGAAATGCCTGTCCCAGTGAGTGATTCCTCTTTCTATTTTAGTAATAGTGAATTCTTATTATTGATAATCTCACTAATATGCCTTATATGTACTCTTGTAGTCTTGAAGGAATAGTATTTTGTCAACAAATCAAATTTGTTTTTGTTTTTTTGTTTTGGCCTGTTAGTTCAGAGGTTCAGTTCTGTTAGTAGGCATAGTAAGGCAGTCACCTCAGGCGCTGATTTTGAGTAGCGTCAAAGTAAAGGAAATGGTTAATTATTTAATTTCTTTTTGAGTGTTAATGTTGGGAAAGGAAAGAAGTGCTTATGGAATTATCTACCTAAGATGCCAAAGTGACTTGGAGAAACTCGGGAACTATGTACCTTCATGGGGGGAGAGGAGTGTGTAGCTCTGTCTCAATCACAAAAATATCTTGGATCACCAGGGCCTAAGAAAGGTGAGAGAAAGGATGGGATGATCATTGCTTCCAATATTTCACCAATGAAAACCAAGACGAATGCGGCCAAGAAACATTAGAGCATGGTCCAGATGGCAAAAGTTATTAATGAGGAAGATCACCCAAGCTAGGAGGTGCTGCAGCACTTTGCTTTGCTTGGTCTCAAACGCACACTCCAAACTTCTATTAGACTAATAGTGACTATATCCATCCAAAGATCCTGAAAGCACCAGATCCCCTCTGATTTTGGAAGCTAGGTGGGATCAGGCCTATTTAATGCTTGGAAAGAAGACAATCAGGAAATACCAGGTTCGTGGACTAAGAGGAAGCCAGAGACAAACTACCGCTGAGTAGTCCTTTGCCTAAGAAAACCCCGTGAATTTGATGGGATTGCCCTAAGTTGACAGGTAGCTTGAAGGCATATAGTAGTGATTGTGTCACGAACTGAAAGGAGTTTCCACAGGCTAGCAACCTTCAAAAACTGAAGGTATTCTACTCTGAGGCAAGAATTTAGCAATACGAAACCTAACCAAAAAGAAGAGAAGTCTTCATGAAGTAGGAGAAGACCCTCCAAGGGAACAAAATGAGCATCCCTAAATAGGAATATCCATAGCTTTGTGGTGGTCTGAGAGCAAGTTTTCGCTTGTGTTCCCATCAACCTCATCTCATCTTGTCATGGAATGTGGAAAAAAAAGCCTCTCTAGTAGATGCTGACCAGCTGGCAGACGTGTGAAAAGATAGTCCTTTAGATATCCTGAATCTGAAGCTAGTTTGGTATTTAAAGGTGATGACCAATATTTTGAAAGGGCCTGGAGGCAAACTGGAGGCCAGGACAGCTGTTTTTGACCAGGTTCTGCTCTCATCATGAAACACTAAAACCATATTTAGTAGTTTTGCTTCTCTGAGACAAAGGAGAGGGTGTTCCGAAAAAGTTAATCATTGTGCTCTGATCTTTCCAAATCAGAAATGCCATGTTCAAGCTGCAAAAGTGTGTATTAGCACTGAAATGATGTTAGCCACAGTTGAATTTGATATTAATTATTAGCTGTTCCATAGTCATCTGGAATCTGTATTTACGGAAACAAAGAAGAAGAGTGTTTGAAGTTGGTTTGTCATATCAGCACTTGTACTGACTTGACTTATCCATTTAAAGACGTATTCTGAAAAGGTGCTGGAGAACTAAATTGAAACTTTAAGTGATATCCACCTTTTCCTTCAATTTACATTGTGAAATTTCTGGTGCCCTTCATCTTCATGGATATTTATAAATATTTATAGAACTTTTACAGGAAATTTCATTTTGGTAGTAATGTTATTTAGTGAATATCATTGTCTCATCCAAATATTTTTCAAGCTATTTACTGAATTCACTTGGGCTATAAAAATCATCTGACAGTAGCATCTTTATTGGAACTTAGAAAAGTTTATTTTATTATTATTAGAGTTCCTAGAATCACCAATGGCTACATGGGCTATGGTAGTTGTGTTCCACTAAGTAATTTTTCTAAATTCTGATTATAGCATATAGGCAGAAAACGTACCGTCTCTTTCCCTCTTCTCACCCTTGACTCATTCTCAGATGTAGTTTACTAAACAACTGTACAGTTAGCAATACAGCAGCTCAACAGTTCTGTTTCTTTGCATGTTTTTATACTGCTTAATGAAATAAAAGGTTTGTGAATGGTATACTGTGAAATCATAATTGAAATACCATATATAATAAAATATAAACATACATAATTAGAATGATAGAAGAGAATAATGTCATACTCAGTTATAAGCATGTTTGAAGCTCACTATAGGAATTTGAGAGGCACAGTTCTTACCTCTCAGAGAAGATATCCCATAGGATGAGTGCCACCATGATGAAAGCCTGATTTCATGGTGTTACATGACAATATTCTCTTGGCTACAGAAAGACCAATAAAGCATTCTCTAAAATATAAGCCCTAAATATAAATATAAATATAAATATAAGCCCATCTTAAAATAAGAGGCACATGGGATTCTGCTGCTACATTTTTGTTCTTATTTTGAGTTTCTCTTTAAGAAAATAACAGTGGGCGTCGGAAGAGTTACAAAAATATCAGTCAGGAACATTGAGGGCAAAAGAAGGAAGTGACTAAGGGAGTGGATCTCTCATACAGTCTGCAGAAATACAGAACTCTGACTCTTAACTTCTGCTGCCTATATGGAAATCTCTTGAAAGCATGTCATGCTATCAAGAAGCTGGTAGATAGGCTAAAACAGTGCTTCCCAAACTTTGGGCTTCCAGGTGTTTTGGACTTCAGCTTCCAGAATTCCTGACTGTTGGCCAGGTTGGCTGGAGCATCTGGGAGCTGAAGTCCAAAATCCCTGGAGGACCAAAATTTGGGAACTCCTGGGCTAAAGTGTGTAAGCATCCTATGTATGTGGTCTTTGTATTAGAGGATATAGAAACCTCATTATTGCATGTATAACTGCTGCTAGGTAAGGAGCATGACACAGTACTGGAATCCTGGAAGGCAGTGTGGAGTAGCAGACATGAGGGTGATTGGATTTGTCTCTTTGGCTTGCATATCTGTTATTTAACTTGGATAGAAGTAACTAAACATAGTCAGATAGCTTCAACATGGTTTATAGTTACTCTTTAGCAGTACTCTGCATTATGATGTTCCGGAAAAGGAGTGTGTAAGGTTTTATAAGCCAGAAGATACGTTCGGTGACCTTGAAGTCAGCGCTCCTTGAGGCATGTGAGTGAGAAAGATTGATTAGTACAGTTTCATCTTGCTTTTCTTCCATGGGTTTCCCAAGTGGTTTCCTTACCCGCACATTGAGCTAGACTTACATTCAGCAAAGTGGTTCTTTGTATAATCTCAGGCTAAACACTCTTTCTTCAGAGTTTTGTCGGTATATATATTCAAGCAGTTTTATGGAGATTTTGGAAACAGTTGTTGCAAATTTCACTAGCTTCTCCTTTGGACAGCAGTCTGTGAATTAACAATATATGAGGTCAAGCTAGGACATCCCATGCAATGACAAAGAAAATAAAACTAAGCAAAAGAAACTAAGCAAAGAGTCACGTTTTTGCACAATGAATCCTCAGCTACAGTAACAGCAATGCTACTGACGTCACAACAACACAGTCTACCTAGACAGTTTTTTAAAAGGCTTTCACCTTTTGGGAATACTCATGCTATCATCATGTCCCAGTGGTTGTGAAACCTTGTAGGCAGTTGGGAAACAGATGGGAAATAAGGCATTATGTCCTATTAGGTGTAGGAGTGTTTGCTATCTGTATAAAGCAGAGTGCAGCATAGCCAATGTAATATGAGCTTTGGGTCGGAAACAGGAGAAAAATACCCAGAATTCTCTTGTAAGGTAAAAAAGGAAAAACTTATATTTATTGTTTCAGGAAATACATCTTGGATAGGAAAGGAGATAGAGAAGACTTACATTTGAGTAGAAAAGACCCTAAAAGCTAGCTCTTATGAGTGAATATAAGGCATCCTGAGGCAGAAGCCTCATGGATGCTCCCTTCTAGACAAAAGGGAGACAAAGGACTAACTTTTGGAAGAAGGGGGAAGTGATCTGTGCAGGTAAGCAGAAACCAAAAAAGCTTCAGCACATAGATCAAAGAAAAAAATAGAGAGGTGAAACAAAGGGCAGGCATGCTCTCTAGAGTTCCCTGTCACTAATCAATCTATACAAGTGTTGATGCCTCTTTGACTCCAACATTAGGTGCCCTAAACAGAAAGATGGCATCTTAAATCTCAGTGTCTGGATAAACAGGAAATTGGCTCCAACCTACTGAAGCCTAGAGAGAATCATATTTCTTGCACCTTTTGCTCTTCATTGCAGAGTGACTCATCACAATGGCAGCAGTACACAGGTTCTGTTGTTGTTGTTGTTGTTGTTGCTTTGTTAGTATTCAGACTGACCTATATATGAGTTATGCTGGAAAAGGTAAAAAGCTTGCAAAAATAAGAAGAGTCTATCATTGGGATGTGGGATCCAGACATAGTCTCCCTTAAAACAGAACCATTTAAATCAGTGGAATTTTAAGTCTGGATTCAAGAAAGTGCATGTAAGTTGTTTATATGCAAATAATTTGAGATTGTTTCCTCATAAGTTGCCAAGTATCCCCCCACCTCAAAAAACAAAAAACAAAAACAAAACCCAGATGTATATCAATAATGACCTTTACCTTCAAAAACAAGGCCTGGCTCCTTACAGGTTGAAACAATGTGATTTTGGCTCAAGCGAACCACATGCGGACTTGTGGAAAGTATAATCCAAAGTAACTTTTCCAGCACTGACACCTTAAGGAGGTGTGCTTCACACATAGCAGGCTACTGGTGACAATTGAAAACCAAGTTAAGGGTGGTTTCCTGATGTAGTGGTTTAAGTGTAAGACTACAGCTCTAGAGACCAGGGTTCGATTCCTTGCTTGGCCGTAGAAACCCACTGGGTGACTTTGAGTGTGTCACACGCTTTCAGCCCCCCAAAAACCTTGTAATAGGATAGCGTTAGGGTTGCCATAAGCTGAAAATGACTTGAAGGCACACAGCAACAACAAAAAGGGTTTTCCTACAAATTTCTTGACTTTTCTTTTTAAGTGGCATTTTCTTCCTTGTTGCCTTAAATATACACACTAAGCAGAATGTGATTCAGTTGGGAATATAGTTTTAAAAACATTTTAAAAAATATTGACCTAAGCTCAACTGAATAGCTTCAAATTATAACGGAAAGAAACAATTTATTCTTCATAGCTATTGTGATGATGAATGAGAAGAGGCTATGTTGTTACCAAGCTGAGCTCTAAACATTTGGCAGGCTGTCAATGAAATCAATTATTTAGGTTTCTTGATTATTCCAAAGCAGTTATGTAGCTACCTCTACCTACTTGTTATTTACTGATGCCTGTTGTTTACCAAGATTGTTATCAGTTGTGCAGTTGCACAAGTGAAGGGATTCTATCCTGAGAAGATAGTGTTCCATATGCCTTTTTATCCCAGTCCCTAATCTACTTCCATGGAACAATTTTGCCCCTGGGCAGCGTGCCACCCCTCTAGAGGAATGCCTGGAATTCAGGGTAGCTGGCTCCTGCTTTCCATCATCCCCACTTGACATCACAAATTGCCTCCAGTTCCTGCATTATATTGACTTAATGCTGTCACTGACTTCTCTGGTGTTGACACTACTTGTGACTTGTTGCCAGCCAGAGGACTATAATTTTCATTAGCCAGTAGTCAGGGACAGTGGGAGATGTACTCCAAAACATCTGGAAGATGCCAAGTACCTATTCCTATCCTATAGGCTTAGGTGAACTTAGGAGAAGAGCAAGAGTTCTTTTATTTTTATTTTTATTTTCTAAATGAGAAGTTTTAAGAAAAGGGAAGAAACTAATAGCTCACTGTTAGATTTCTCTGGAAAATAAATCTGCATTAGGTGACCTTGACATTAGCCAGCAAAACTGCAATTCCAAGAATGCTTCAAGCCTGCAGAATTTAAAGAAAGATTGAATATTAATGTGACATTAATACAGACGTTCACAATGCTGTCTGCACATTTTGACAATTCTCTCCTTCTCTTAAATGTGTCTCCCTTGTACACCTCAAATTCTGATCTGACAGTCTCATCGCTCCTTATGCACTTACCTGATTAGGCTGACACCTCTACTTCCTCAATCTGAGAAACAAAGCATTCCACAGGGATGTGTCCCAGATGAGAGGAGACTGTCAAAGCTGGTACAGGTGGTGTGCTTTGTTTCCCCAGTGGAGAAGGCAATAACAGCAGTGGTATATCAGGAGTAAAGGTTAGCAACTGGGGAGAAGCAAAAGCAACACATCAGCACTTGACTGACTAATGACCAAAAGAAGGATGTGAATCAATGCTATGCCAAATAATTTGTCTTGGTTTTTTCAGGCACTTGTAGTGGAAGGAGAAAAGGCCTGCAGAAAAGGCTGGAGAAAGAAAGACCTACCGAAAAAGTTCTTATTGTGGAGGGAAGCACAGGAATTCTATAAACCCTTCAGTGTATATAGTCAAGTAACCAAAAGGTTATTGTCTTCATTTTGAGAAAGACGCCATCCATGTTTGAAAAGAATTTAAAAAGAAAGTTGAGGCTACATTTTTGGGTCCATCTCCACATCCAGTGTCCATGCATTGTAGGATACCTCTTTGGTTGTTTTCCACTATATGTGTATCTTCTATATGTGGTTACACCTTGTAGACCTCTAGGGTTCTGTGGAGCTGAGTTTTTTCTTCTTCAGGAATTAATAAAAGCATAATCTTCCCTTTCTCTAATGTCCATAATGAACATATGGATGTTGGGGTACAACTCCAGATGTTGTGCACCCCAGAAGTGGGTCCAGTGGTGCAACCTCACTCACAGTCATTGTACATGAAAGTCTTCCATGGCATAAATCTTGATAGCATGTTCAGTATTGTCTAATAAAGAAGAAACATGAAGGTAAAGGGAAATAAAAACACTTATGACAGAACTGCTTCTGGTTTCTACCAACCAATATTTTGACCAAATCTACCCTCATTTGTGCCTTAAATATCAAATTTTAGAAGGACGTGTTAGGAAATGTCTAGAATACTTAAATTGTTTGTTTCAGAGTTCGTAAGCTCTTTGAAATTATTGCAAATAGAATAACATTTATTTCAGTGGCAACAAAAAACATTTCTATCAAATAACACACAAATTTTGGCTTCTTCCTCCTTCTGGAAAGTTGCAGTGTTTAGGATGTTTGCCTTTCTCCTGTCGCTTAATTGTCTGAGTAATACTTTACCACTTTGACTTATTATTAAAAAGGGTTAGCAGTAGTAAAAACAAACAACACATAATACCATAGTAAGCATTGGCAGTTTTAAGAGCCCATTTTTCAGAGCTGATGAAAACTCACCATTTTCTCCTGGTTTTGAAATACTTTCATTTTGTGGTATGGTTGTTAACATGCCCCTCTTTTTTTGGTCATCAATCTTAGTTCTGCACAGATTTTTTTGCACATTGACAGCAGATACCTACAGAGATACAAGAATGATTAAAGAACTGGATATAGAGTGGTCACTAAAATACATCATGCTACCTTTCCGCAACGTGTCAGACTACATTTCCCATAATTCACTCAATGGAAATTATAGTCCAACACACCTAGAAGGCATTGGGCTGAAGAAGATTGTTTTAAACTTTGGAATAAATAGACGTAAGCATGCTTTACACTTTGTTATACTGATACGGACACTGCAGTCCTGTACATATCTGTTCAGAGCTTGTTCCCAGATGCAATGATAGTTGGATTCCAGTCTAAGTGACAGAAGCATGTACCAGACAAAATGCCATGTGCGGCATTTTGTAAGCAAGTGTGCTTCAGTGCTGTCTTTATTCATAATATCTTTCCCAGATAAATGTTTGTACCTGTTTTCTTCCCTTGAATAGACTTTGCAGATTCCTTCCTGAAAAGTGTATCGATCAGCTTAAGCACTACTGTGCATGCACATTCCTTTGACATATATATATACACACGTACATCTAGGCAGTAATTGCTGAATGTTAATAGTGTGTATTTTATAGTAAATACAAGAAGTTTCATTGAGAAATTAAATATTCTATTAATTATTACTCTCAACTTTACTGATACACTGATTTTATAAGCTGTCAGGCCATATTGTTGTAGAGTCAATTACTTGAAGCAATGTGCTAAGAAACTAAGGCCTTGGACAGCTTAATTGTGTCAGACTAGCAGAGTTTCAAAAAATTAGTTTGGATTATAACTTCCAGATTCTGGATTTGTATTCCCCAAATGTCAGTCTTCCTAACTCTGGACAATAGAGAGTGTTACCCTTGTTTTCAGCTATGGACTTTTGGAAAGGCATGCTGTAGGGCTTGCCAGTGACATAGCCCTCTTCACGTGTTACTCACAGTAAAGGGTACAGTAAGGCCACACATGTAGTTTAGTCTCCAGAGTTGCACTACTGCTTCTGTACTTGCTGTTTCCATCTCCAGTTAAGGCTGTTTGTACAATCTAGAAAATTAATACAAGATTTTAAATGGCATGGGAACTCCCATTAGTATAGGAAGGACCTCCTGCTTCATTAGACTTATGGTGAACATAGTGACAGTGGAGATGAGAGGAGCTCCACAATTGTGGGGATCAGGTTAATTATGTGGCCCCACTCCTAGAACACGTAATAGAATCCTCTGCAACATATGTGAAGATTATATTTCAGGCATTCAGGGATTCCTCCACAGAAACATCTTGAAAGTTTGATGGCTGTTTTTCCAAAGGAATGTGTGCCAGAATCAAATTCTGTATCCACCCCCTGAAAAACAACACTCCCCCCACCGAAAAACTTGGTTAAGTCTTGGCTTTCCATAATTTATATTCTGGAAGACTCAAGGGCTCAATAGCTGTTAGTGTTAGGTGCAGAAACAAAGAACTGTTTTCTCTTTCTTTTGTAATCTGAAGCATGATGCCAAGTATGCATATCTTAGAAAATATTTGTCCAGCAATTGTCTCATCTTTAATTATTAGAATTAAGCTATTGTTCTATACCAGCACATTTTCCCCAGAAATTTTTTAGCTGTATTAGGAGGGCTTACACTTTGCCCAGGCAAAGAGGGAGTCTGTAAAACACTTATTTTCAGATGCCTTCTTTATTTCAGTTACAGTTGAGGGGAGTTTATGGCTGGGGTAGAGAACCTATGGCTTCAACACCCATGGTGTTGAACTACAACTTTGGTAATGACTGCTGGCCACAGTGGCTGAGACTAAAAGGAGTCCAAGTCAGTAACATCTTGGGAGTCATGGATTCCCCTTCTCTACCTGTTTTAAGTTAGAAGCTCTAAAGGGGTTTCCCCCTTCCTCTGTCCTTGATTTCCATTCTGAACACCGGTTTTGTAGCACATTGAACCATACAAGGAAAAAACTCATTTGAAAAGTTCAGCAGATCTGTGCATCTGTCAACTTAAAGGTTACATCTGCAGCCTTAAATTAACTAGTTGAAGAAGAAAGTCCTCTAAACTTAGAGATACTTTTTTTCTGAGTATAAACATCCTTAAGATTGCTCTGTAAGGATACATGCTTAAACCGCAAAGAAATAAGATGCCAATAGTGATCTACAGGGGAGACATATTTAGGCTGCAATTCCCCCCCCCCCGCCGCGCTTCACAAAAACATACACAGCTGCATTTTTTTGCTCTGGTGTCTGGGCAAAGCAACAAGGTTGTGTAAAATGAAAACCTGTGCTTTGTGCTGCTCCCTTCAGAATACACGACAGAGCAAAACTTTCCAAACAGTTGAAAACTCCCTGTTGCCCTGCTGATTTCCAAAAGGAAAGGTACTCCTTAAATGGGCATAACTGCTGCGTGATTGGTTTGCAAGCTACAAAGGAGGCTGAGTCAGAGTGACCTGCTTGAAGCCAGACTGTATGTATAAAGTGTAGTGGGGGGAGGGATGGTGGGAAGGCGTGCAGCTTCACCAGAATGTTTGAACAAGACAAAGAACAGTTCCAGCAACCAAATAAGGAAGTCAGAGCGCTGGTATTTCACAGTACAAGCATGTTAAGGATTTTGGGAAAGCTGGAGAAGCAAATCAGTAGTTGTGTCACAAAGCATAGAGAAAAACCAGGAAATGTATCCATCTTCCCTACAGTTAATACGCTGTCAGCAACTCTGACAAACTCAAGAGGGACACCACCTTTTTATCACTTCTTGGTGAACCTTTCTTTTCTTTTCTTTTTTCTTCTTCTTTTGCTTGTTCTTGGAAAAAGATTCTGTAGTGGACAACACTTCTACTAAAAGGGAAATAGAGATGGGAAATGTTCCATCCCCGAGTCCAAAAGACTTAAGAAATGCCGTAGACTGAAAATGTTTAATCAAACTGCTGGATCCTTTTGCTGCATTGTGTTTTATGTTTGTTTTTTATATTCAAAATGTATCCTTGAAACATTGATTCTCACTATTTGGAGTAGGATTTGGAGGATGACACCAAAGATTGCTTGGGCCTCTCTTTTTTCTTCTTCTTCTTTTTCTTCTATTTAGATATCTAAAGTTGTTGAAAAAAGAGTGATGCTGGCAAACAGAGAGAGAGAGAGAGAGAGAGGAATGTGTGGTTCCAAAAAAATAAGTTCTTAAAACCTCAGTTTTTTATTTAGAGAAGTGTTCTTGTGCGTGCATACCGGTATATATCTGCTATATTAATCATAATTTTCTTTTTTTTTTAAGGGGTTTTCTTGTCCTCCCTCCCTCCCCCCTCCCTCCCTCCCTCCCTCCCCCCCCTCTCTCTCTCTCTCGTGCGCGCGCACACACACACACACACACACACTTATATATGGATATAAAATGTATATATGGACCTATACATATGCATTTGTGTATGTCTGTGTTCTTAATGGGGGCCTTGGAGAAGACCCCCAAGTTCAGGAAGGGGAACCACCTGTGTTTTTAATGTCTAGATATGAAGCAATAAAAATATACTGGAGAAATAAATAAAAGAGCAGTTGTTGATGGTATTGAATACTTGCGTAGCTGGTTGGCCACCCCTTCCTCCCTCCACGCGTTGCAGTTTTTTAAGCAGCAAGCTCTATAATCTCATTTAAAAAAACGAATAGGAAAATAAAGATTTAACTATAATCCAGTCCAAGCTTTTGAGAGTGGCACACTGGCAACCAAACAGCACTTAATTCGACTCTTGAATTATCTCATAGATATATTTCAACATTAAATATATTATACTATTTACTTTTGAGAGGAGTATACATGTTGAGCAAAGAGGGGGGAGATATGCTCCTAAATCTCAATTGTGATTCTATAATAGTGGTTAGTTGAGATCGTGATTAATTACACACATATTGGGCTCTTGATTTGCTTGTTTTGAAATTTTTCATTGTGGCCTTTTAACTGCTTAGTTGTAATAGCACAACTTTATAGTTTTTTACATGTATTGGTATTATTTTACAGGTATTGGTATTATTATTATTTGTTACAGGTATTGGTATTGGTAAGCTGTTCAGTGCTTTTGTTTGGCGGGAAGAGCAAAGTGTAAGAACTGAAATATATGAATGAATGAGTGGGCATCTAGGTAAACAATTTGTCTAGTGTATCTTGGATTTGATGAATGAGAGCTAACATGGTACAGTGGTTTTAGAGTTGGACTAGCACTGTGGGATACCAGGGTTTAGATTTTACTCAACCATGGGAACTCACTGGGTGAGCTTAGGCAGGTTGCACTCTCTCAGCCTCAGAGGAAAGAAAGTGGCAAACTCCCTCTGATAAATCTTATCAAGAAAGCACTGTGACAGAATTATCTTAGGGTTGCCGTAGGTCAGAAATGACTTGCAAGCATACAACAACATCTTGGATGTGACAAGCATACAGATTCTGTAACTGAGATAGAAAGTTAAAGGAAAGGACCAAGGGAAACATTGACTTTGAAAAAGTTTTCCAGTTTCTATAGACTTCTACATCCCCTACCTGCCTGAAAAAGGTGGGAGCATAATGGCTGGGGCAACTACACCCCCAATCAGCCAAAGAGAACATTCCTGTCCACCAAGTCATCCCATTGGTCCATCTATCCTGGTATTTTTGGATACTGACTGGCAGCAGTTCTCCAGAACTTTCAGATATGAGCCTTTCCCCTATCCAGAGATGCCAGGAAATCAATTGGTGTTAAGTAATTTATTCTGCCATAATGTCTCTGCTTTTTTTTTCTTTTAAATTAAACTATATTATTAAATATAGTGGTGCATTATCCTAGGAGGGTTTTGTTATAAAAGGTAGTTTCACAACTACCACTTCTCATACCTCCTTTTAATCCTACTTTTTAAAATAAAAACACCTTTCTTGTAAAAGCTATTATGAAACTGGTTCCCATGTAAACTGCATACTCCCAGAGGCATGTCATAGCCTTCTTGTTGGATACCCCAAGCTACTTAACTTTCTGGATAGGGAAGATAGGCTGACTATTCCCTCCTTTTTCTGTCAGCAGGCAAAACTCTTTTTTAATATATATATATATAGAGAGAGAGAGAGAGAGAGAGAGAGAGGCATCCTTTTTGCAACTAATGAGGTGCTGAAGACTTTTGGCCAATAGGTTCTCTCCTTCCATGATGTGCTTTCCTTTTAATTCATTTGTATTTTAATATCATTACTGTTGTGTGCCTTCAAGTTATTTCCAACACATGGTGACCTTAAGGCAAACCTTTCACAGAGTTTTCTTTGGTCAGAGGGGGTTTCCCTGAGGTTTAGAGATTATGACTTCCTTAAGGTCATACACTGGACAATAGGGAGTATTGCCACTACAGCACACTGGCTCTCATTTTTATTACTTTGGTATTTTTATCTATAATTTTCTTTTAGTTAATTCTTACTAGCCATCTAGTTTTTGGAGGAAGTTACAATGTAAATAATGAACAAACAAGCTTAAGCATGTGTAACTGATAAATCACATTTTCTTCTTTTCTGTTGCTTCCTCTGTGTCAAATTTTACATTGTAGCCTGGGGGAGGCAGGAATCGATCTTCTTTTTCCACAGTATTTCCCAGGCTAATGGCCAATACTTAGAAGTATTATTATTTTGGACCACAATTCCAAGACCATTGCCTCCAACACAATCCAGGAGTTGTAGAACAAGAAGCAACTGTTCAAAGTGCTGTTGATGGCACTACACATTCAATTAATTAATTAGCTTATGGTCCTGTCATGAACTCTGTGGCCACTTTTTACCGTGATATCATGAGATAGCTTATAGTTGTATCATGAACAGAAGGAAACCAACAAAAACCTTCATGAAGCACTTTCATGTAATCCAGGAGTTCTTAAAAGATCCTTCAGGATTCAAGATTTCATGAACTTTTCAGGCTTTGTCTTTGCAGGCTATAGTTAGGATGTATAATGGGAAGAATTTCTACCATGATTCTTAGAGTCAGAGTCAAAGGAGTGTGCAACTTCTGCAGTGAAGTACTTTAAAGAATCTTCATCATTGTATTATTGCTGACTTCCATTCTTCCTTCATTCTTTTGGTATAGAACCAGAGCTGTGAGATAAAGGCAAGAGGATTGACTAGTAGGGATAGAAATAGAAATGCTGCTCCAACTTCTGTTCACTTTGGCTCTTAATCTTGGGGTGCCCAAGATCAATCTTTTATCAGCCCTTTGGCTCTTGATTTTAACATTTCCTAGGGTTGATGGACATCAGGTCTGTTTGATATGAAGCTTGTAGTTCTGTTTTTGCTAGTTATTTCATTATTTGTTTTCCTTTACACTGCTCTACAGAGACAAAATGGTGTGCATCATGGAAGGGGAATGTGTGGCCTTTGTGATGCTATAGGACTACAGTCCCCACCATCTCTCCCCGTGATGCATGCTAGGGCTTCTGGCAGTTGCAGTACAACAATATCTGGAAGACCACACTTTTTTACATTGCTAGTGAATGTGCATGCTTTGGCTCATCATTATGAAGCTGGTTTGTTTTAAGAATCAAGTGGGGAGGAGAAAGAAGACAGCTATGTACACTGACTTGGAAGCTGTAAGATAAGATCAACTGAAAAAAATGTTAGTTGAAGAAGTAATTGATGTGATATTCTCCCTACTTCCCCAAGTAATAAGTGAAGCCCACAAGTAGAACTATGAGATTTAGTTTATTTTTAGATAAGATAGTAATGGAGACTTTTGATGTCTTTGTAGTAGCTCTTTGTTTACAAGTATACAACAAGAGCAACACATGCTCCCCATTGTACCTCAGAGAGCTACACACGCACACACGCACACACACACACACACCCCTACCTCATGGCCTCACTTGTTTTACTGAAAAAAGGTCCTTTATGGCCCTTAGGTAGCATGGTGGCAATTTTAAAATGCTTTCAAGGCCTGTAAGGTGTTGAATGCTCAGGAGGGAGCTTTTTCAAAGCGAGAGGAGCGAGAAGTGACACAGACAGAGAGAGAGAGAGAGAGAGAGAGAGAGAGAGAAGACCTGCCTAGACTCACACTGTGATGCCCCCCCCAAAAAAAAATAGCAAAAGGATTCCAAAGTCCCTTTTTTAATGGAGGAGGATAGGGACCCCTGGCAGGTTGCATGTAGCCCAAAGGCTGCTCTCCTCTGAATTAGAGCATTGTTGTTTGTGTGCCTTCACATAATTTCTGACTTATGGTGACCCTATGGTATCCCTGTCACAGGGTTTTCCAGGCAGGATTTGTTCAGAGAGGGTTTGGTCTTGCCTTCCTCTGAGGCTAAGAGAGCATGACTTGCCCAAGGTCACCCAGTCGGTTTCCATGACCAAGAGGGGATTCAAATCCTGGTCTCCCAGTGTCCCAGTGCAATACTTAAGCCAGTATGCTGGCTCTCAAATTGGAGTACAGTGGGAGGCAAAAAGACTTCTTAGGCTAATCTAGCTTTATGTGCCTTGAGGGCAACTGTTCTAGTCTGTCAGGAGTGCGGCCCAGTGTACCTCCAGCTCAAAATTCTCATCTCTCTGTCTGCATCTCTGGTGAAGTTACAGCATAAAGGTTGTCTCTTCTGGCACCAGTACTGGTGTGTGTACACATACACGCACACTGGCAGTAAAGTGACCTCAGGCCCTACCCTGTTGGTAGCTGGTAATGAAGGAAGCTATCCCCAGTCAATAACCAACCCTTGCAGGAATATCAGCTCATCACACTTGAATCATGCAATCACCTTTGTTAAGGGAACTGTTGGTCTTTCAGAAGGCACAAGATTCATAGGCCCGTTCTCTACAAGGCCAGTGAATTTCTTCGGACCATTTCTTACCGGTTCTTCTGGGCTTGAAACAGGGCGGACTTTCCCTTACGTCCTTCTGCGGGGCTACTCTGTATGTTCTACGCTGATTCGGAGCAGTGGGAGTTCATAGATCCCAACTATTTCCATGGCTTCCTGTTGTTTGTTCGGCAGGACCAGTCGCTGCAGCTGGCCACGCCCACAGCCTTCCGCTGATCCCCAGTTCGCATTGGTGCGAATGTGCGCATCTGCACAACTGCACAGGTGCGAATTGGCGCGATCCAGGAAATTGAAAAATCCGTTTCTTCAGTTCTTCAAATAGCGTGCTAGATGACCACTTGGGGGTGCATTTAATCGGACTTAGGTACGGAACGAAGGTAAATAGTCTGAACCTAGTCCGCTCCAAGGTGCAGACGACCTCTGTGACAAGATGCATTGGCCCGTCTTAATTTCCTTGTGTGGAAAGGGCCTTTGTTTGTGGCAGGAAAAACAAGAAAAAACATTATTTTATGTGTTAAGTTTAACAATCAAGTTTTCTTGGGTTTACAGTTCAAGCTGTAAACAGAAAAACTAAATGCTGTGACATGCAAAGAGAAAAAAAAATCCCAGGCTGTGACCACATCAAAGCTGAAGATATGCAAAGAAATGCACTCCTAACAGCAGGAACCTGTGATAACACAGTCATTGTAGCAATCATCCTTCCCTGGGAGAGGAAACTATTATCTCAGTTTTGATTTGTTTAGCTGGCAATCAGCCTGACAAAGAATGGTCATCTAGAAGTCATCAGAAATCAGTTTACATCACACATGGCACAGTTTCATATCAGCCCTGAGGGGGTGTTTGAAAACTCCCTCCTCATTTGTGTCCCCAGGTGTCCCCAGGTGAACCTTTTACTTTCTTCTAATATTATGGATGAGTAGCAACATTTTGAGAGCCAGTGTGGTGTCCTGATTTGAATGAGAGATTACAAGTCTAGAGACCAGGAGTTGAATCCTTGTTCAGTCATGGAAACCCACTGGCTGATCTTATAGAGTCATAGAGTTGGAAGAGACCACAGGGGCCATCCAGTCCAACCTCCTGTCATGCAGGAACCCATCTCAAAGCACTCCCAACAGATGGCCGTCCCGCCTCTGCTTAAACACCTCCAGAGAAGGAGACTCCACCGCACTCTGAGGCAGCATATTCCACTGCCAAACAGCTCTGACTGTCAGGAAGTTCCTCTTGAGGTTTAAGTGGAATCTCTTTTCCTGTAGTTTGTTCTTGGGCAAGTCACACTCTCTCTGCCTTAGATGAAAGTAAAGGCAAACTCCCTTTGAACAAATCTTGCCAAGAAAATCCCATGATAAGTTTGCTGTAAGGTGTCTATAAATCAGAAATAACCTGAAGGCCAACAACAGCTACAATTGACACATCTGGAGAAAAATATATTCCTGCATTGGGGGATGTTTTGTGAAAAGAAAACCTACCTGCTGTTTCTGACAAGAGTCCCAGTGGGGAAGTATAAATGACAAATCATCTGATGGCACTTTCAATATAGGGTGTAAGCTTAACAAACCTATTGTCAATCTGTATACCCTCCATATATGAATACAGGCATTGTTTGTAATAGATAGACCCAAGTTATGATATAAGTTAATTAAAAATACAAAGTCACTGTAGTGCAGTGTTGATGCAAAATCTTTTTTTTCCCTTGAGTTTGTATAGGAAATGTTATAATTTTCGGAGATGTAGTCCAAAAATGTAACCTTCAGATTCTGACGTGAACACAAAATGTACACAACTGATAAAATTTGAAATACACTTTTAAAGCCTAACAGTGTCCCTCCTTTACTTGGAACACAGTTCTTTTGCTATTAATAGTTTCCCAATTTAATGTGAGGGGAATGCTTGAAAGGATAGCCATACAGCTATTTTAACAATTATGAATAACACTGAAGTAAAAGCAATCATTATTTTTAGTTGGAACATCTGTCATTTTATATTTTTAAATGTATTGTAAAAGATTCTTTATTCCAGGACCATTTTAAAAATAGTTTTACAACACTTCACCCATAAATAGGTGACTGTATCAATCTGGAAAAGTTAATAATGTGATTCTTTCTAAAATATCGAAGGGGGTTTGTTTGGTGACCAGTTTTATGAAAAAAAACCCAGAATATTAAATCCTAGTTTAACATTCATTCAATATCCCAGCTTGCTCTAAAGATGGAAATGCTACGATATTATGAGAGAAGTGTTCAATTGTTTTTTGAATTGTCAGTTTGAAAAGAGAATACTACTGTAGGGACAGGAAAGTTTGAGGCTTCCAGGTGTTGCTTGACTAAAAACTACAGTGATGCCTTACCTTCAGCTATGCTTGGTAGGACTAGGGAATGGAGAGAATGTGTATTGTTACTCATTTCCCAGCTGAAAAATGGCTTTCCCAACAGTCGGTAAGCCTAGTCAAGAAAAACAAAATGTAGAACATAACACAGAAGTGAGAACTTTGCAGAGTTCTCACCCAGTATTTGTGCACCCTGCAATGTTTAAATAGATAATTCAGTGCAGAAATAAATTAGTGTTTTTATACAAAAAGTATGGGATGTTTACAGATGGAGGTGGTTGCACTCTGGCCTTGAATGTTGTTGAGTATGATACATTTATGATACGCTCATAGAGTAGTCTGGACAGTGTATGGAGAGGGGGATATCAGTCTTCAATTGTTTTATTTGCTGAGAAAGGTCTCAGAAGGTGATGAAGAGGTATTGCTCACCAGTGTGTCATTGGAATGTTCCCTATAGGTTTTCTGCAGACGGGCGGCTTGCTGTACAAACAGCAGAATTTGAGGACTGGATTTCAGCAAAGACTTAAGGAAAAATTATAGTTTTGTGGCTTTCCCAGTAAAGGACCTGAAGTATAGATAATCCATTTGTCCAACCCTGCCCTGCCAGTATTCAGAGTCTTCACAAACATGGCCCAAGCCATCCTTGAGAGCAGTATTTCTGTTTAATATCACAAGTTTGAACCTGTAAGTTCCACTTCCAAGTCCTATCCACAAATAATTTTCCCCTTTCTTAATTCCATCTATATGTTTCCAGGAAAATGGGTACTAAAATAAGCATCTTCGCCACAGTATTCTCACTTGAACAATTCATGTTTGTGCATTAAGAAAAAGTATGTGCACATTGACGTATTAACAGGCAGCACAGTGGAACAATATTGAGGGCTGAGGCAATGTCTGCAGCCTTGATAATAAACCAATATGTAGGCAGATACTATATTTGTCATATGAGCAATAGTAAATCCGCTGGACAGCAGAATACAGGATTGGCAGCACTATGATGACCTCCAATATTGTGTTTAATCTAGTCTCTAGTTCTTGAGATCTATCCTGTAGTTCAGATTTGAATAAGCCTACTTCAGAGCAAATGATTGTACAATTGCTATATGAATATAAGAAAGCTGATCAACGGAGAAGTTTGCTGTCTTCAGCATTCATCGAGTCCCAAACAGCCCGGTGTGTCTTGCTTCTGAGCAAATATTCATAGGACTTCGCTGGTTGTCACTTTTTAAAAAAAAGTCAAAATGCAGTATGATTTCATATTTTAACAAAATTAACACTATCCATTTCCCATCTGACACCATTTCCTTGAAGAAATAATACTGTGAGCTTATGCCATCATAAATGTCAGTCTTCTAGGTGCCAAAAGACTCTCTTGTAGTATTTGTCATGTTTGCTATAAGGGGAGCCCCATTTTAGAACTCAAAACCTTTAAAAACAATTTAAGACGCACTTAATTCCAGGGAAGCCGGGCTATGTCTTTCTCTTGCTTGATTTATTAGAGATTACTCCGCAATTTGTAATGGAAACAGATGCAAAAGCGCAATGGAAAAGAGGTTGTTGCTAAAGCTGCCTGCTTGCATGTAGCCAGGAGTAGCTTCACAGGCACATAAAGAAACACACAAACACACGCACACCCATTTTGCCTGGTTTAAAGAGAGGATGATAAAACTTTAGCAGCCTGTCTCTCGTGAAGAGAAGACCAGAAGAAACTAAAAAACACAACAGTATCTCCCTCACACATGTCCTCTTCAGGCATTGCTTTTTAGCAACTGACTGCTTGTATTCTCAGGCACTTTGAGGGACTCTTATTGTGAAATAACTAGAAAGCTTTAGCGAAGAATCACTGAGTCATGAAGTTGGTGTTCTCTCCTCTGACTAATCTGTGTATATTATTGAGTACCTGCTCAACTCAGCTTCAGTTTCAAAAGTGCTGGTATTAAGGCTGGGGCTGGTCTGCTTCTTTCTCCATGTGGAAAAGTTACACAGTGGTTTGAGCCAGACACAGAAAAGGTAAGGATTGTACATACCGCTTCTCTGTTTATAGAACAGCGTTTGTGTGCCAGGTAGGTAAATATGCTAAACAGTAAGGATGGAGGGGGACAGATGAAAGCAGTTACGCTCACAGAAATGTGATCGGCTATGTAGCTAGTAAGACTCTGCTCTTGTATTCTTTCTTTCTGTGTATCTTACTGTATTAGTTAATCTTTCTGTAATTGGAGCCATGCTTTGGCAACCTCACCTCTATTTTGCAGTTTTTGGCATCATGTTAGTTTTTTCAAGTCTGTCTGGCATGCCAGTGTGGCAGCAGCTGTTTTAGTCTGTGTGGATGTGTGATTTCTCACACGTTGGCTGGAATTCTGGATTTCTTTTTCAAATTCTTCATTTTTACTGCACTTTTAAGGAAGACTGAAGGTTTCCTTCCCCACCCATTTCAGAACAGAAATACCACAGGGAGAAACAGAAAAGGTCAGGGTAAGTGTACATGTCAGTGAGGAGAGTAAGAAAGGAAGAAAAGAGATGAAACAATCATACAGGCTTCTGAGTAGGTACAGATCTTCAAAACTATGGTATGACTTAAATAATATTTAGTCAAGTGAGTGGCCCATAACTTCAGTGATCTGAGCTGTTTTACTGAGCTTATCTATCAAGTTTCTATAGGTCACTAAGAAGATCTCATGTTATGTAGGTTTCGGATGCTTCAGCTAGGTGGTTGCATTTGGTAATGATAGTTTGTATATTCCTTTTTTGGGGGGGTTGGGGAGTGTCAAACTGAGTGTTGAAAAAATGCAGAGCAGCTGTATCCCAAAGTGACTTTGGTCTAAATGTTAAATGTTAGAGCTGGTCAAAAAGTAAATTTTCCTGGCATCAAGAACTTGATGAGAAAAATGATGGGGACAGTAAATCATATCTCCTCCTTTTTTTTTGTTTTTTGTTTTGGTTGGGGGGTGTAATGGTGGTATTTACAGAAACTTGGATAGTGAAGAGATATATTGGCTTTCAAAGTGAAACCAGTGTCTGCTTTTGGGCCAGTTTAGATCAGCATTAAGTGAAGGAATATGAAGAATTCCAGTCTAAAAATAGGAATGGATGTGGTTTGTATTTTAGGAGGTATTTAGACAAAGGAAACACACTCCTGATTATTTTGGATTTTGTGCTGAACTCCATTTCATTTTGTTAGAAAACAAAATGAAATCCTGTAATGTTGTTGTCATTGTTGTTTTTGAGGATCATAGGGCTAACTCCCATAGACACTTTGAAATGGTTGAAATGTGTTAGTTGCAACTTTTTAAGTCTCTTTATTTTCCTGGGTCTGCTCTATGTAGAATTAAGGTTGAATTTAGCCTATTAACAAGTGTGATTGCTGCATAATCACCTAACGAAGAGTGCATAAATGATGCATTTATCTGTGCATCTCTGCTGTGTTTTATGAAGGAGAGGGCTGTGCTATTTATCTGTCTTGGTCTTTGTGGCCTTTAGCAAGATGAAAGGCGCCTGTGATTTAACTAGACAAATGCTAACTATGAAAAGCCTAGGATGAGTAAGTGATAACTGTCTGTAATGGGTTATTTCATGAGGAAAAATGTTTATCTTTTGGCCAATCTGTTGACCTCAAGAAACTTGACTAAATCTTTTGAGTGCAGGAAGATACTGTATGAGTCATTGGCAATTGCTTCTGAGCACTGAGTGGCTAAGAGAATGGCCTCCAAAAAGTCTTTTCTGACTGATTGCCACACAAGAAAATAAGGCATACAAGTCCAAGTTTTTTGTTAACACAGACTTATTTTATGGGTTTGGGTTTGAATCAGTTTGTGAGACAAAGCCTAACGTTGATCCTTGAGTTGTCAGTAGTTTAAATATTGTGAGGATGTTTGTTAGACAAAGACGTCATTAGAATTAATGTACCTTGACTAGGTTAAGAAAGTTTTAGGTTCATTGAAATCAATTGTACTTAAATTATCCATGTCAAATTTAAGGCTCATTGTTTACAGAAGACCAAAATGAGGTGGGCAATTTGTAGCCTGCTCAGTCTTTTGGACTGCAATGTCTATAGTCAGTGATGGGTGAAGAATGATGGAAACTGCAGTCCAGAAACATGTGGATGTGGTGCTCACCCCGGATTAAAGTGTAGTTTATCTTACTGTTTAATCCTACACATGTCTACAATCCCCATTCAGTTCAATTACTCCAAGCTATATAGGACTGCAAGATTTGTCTGGATCTGAACCATCAAGAACGGATTTGTTGTACCATTTGATTTAGTTGTCAGAATTTTATACTGAAATATAGGAAGCATTGGTGTCTACTGCCATGGAAACAAACATTAAATAATAAGCATAGTGTAGTGGTTTGAGTGTTGGACTACAACCCTAGAGACTGAGGGTGATTCTCTGCTTGGCCATGGAAACCCACTGAATGATCTTAGCTGTGTCACATATTCTCAGCCCCAGAAAACACCATGATAGGTTTGCTGTGGGGTCACCATAAGTCAGAATTGACTTGAAGGCACGCAACAACAACAACAACATTCTTTCCTGAAATGTTAATCAAAGAAGATGCCTTTCAGTTTTTCTTTGCTATGCAAAATAACTGGCTAGTACTAAAATTGTTTTTTGTAATATAAGTTGATACTGAAGAATGGCATCCGTGGAAACTTTTTTCTAAAGATTATTTTAGAATATTGGTAAATATAAAATATATTTACCATAAAATTGTGCCATCCAGTATACAAAATCTTGAACTGCTGAAATGTTTAATGAATAGTTGATTTGTAACATTATTGCAAAAGGTTAATTCAACCACGTGAAATTGGAGTGGATATCATCTGCGTGTCTACCTGCTAAATAATGTACTATTCAAGAGGCTGATACCAAACTTTTTAGAGTGTATGCATACTTTTATAAAGAAAAATAAAATTATTATCATTGTTATTACTATTTATTATGATAATTAGAAATATTTATAGGTTACCTTTAGTATTTAAAAACAAACAAATTCCTCTTAAGTTGTCTTAAAATTATATTTAAAAAATATAATTTAAATCAACATAAGAAATCACATCTCTATGTAAAAATAACAAATTTTTTAAAATAATCAAGCAAAATTAGCAGAATAATTTGAAGGAGTATTTGTAAAGCAGTGAGGCAGTGTGGTGTAGTGGTTTGGGTGTTTGACTAGGACTTTGGGAGACCAAGAGTCAACTCCTGATTTGGTCATGGAAACCCACTGGATGACCTTGGGCAAATCATACTTTCTCTGCCTCAGAAGAAGGCAATGGCATCCTCCTCTGTACAGATTTTCCCGAGAAGGCCCCATCATAAAATCACTTTAGAGTTGTCATAAGTCAGAAATGACTTGAACGCACACAACAGTGTTTTCATAAAGCATAATCAGGCAATCTCAGAGACTGGCATTGAGAAGTCTTCCTTGGTCTGTCTGGGCTTGCTAAATGTGAACACACACACACACCCCACCAAAAGGGTGATACCACCTGTCTCTCACTGCCCAAAAGAACTTGGGTGCCTCAGCAGAGAAAGTTGCCTGTTTGGCACCAAAACCCAGACCTCAAATGCTGGAGATGCTTACAGAGGAGGGACCTGGAGGAAGGATGTAGTATGTGAATGGATCAAGCAAGCTTTAAAAGCATTTGAGTTATAGACCATTTATGGTATTTTTAAGCAGTGTCTTGCTGTAGCTTGTGGAAAGCTGAACAGGGTAAGCAAAACTGTGAATGTGTATAACCACCGAGAGAATAACAGCATATATTTAAATAAGATTGTTGCATTTATATTGACAAAGAGGTAAGTAGTGATTTGAGCAAAACAGATTTTTTTTCTTTATTTTGTTTATTTAATTCCCATTATTTCTCCCAACATGAGACCCAGGGTGGCTTACAAGGCTAAAACAAATTAAAGATAAAAACCTGATGACAAAAAAGTTAAAACACAATTAAACAAGATATCAGTGTTAACATTCCATTAATTTTAAAAGCTGTAAATCATTCTTGAAAACATAACTTTAAAAACAAATATACAGCACACACATGAATCATAAAAAAGATTCCTTCTAGCCACGTAACCATCAAATGCCAGTTTTAATAAAAAATGTTTGCTTGACAGTGAAAGGAGAAAAGAAAGGGAACCAGGCCTAGCTTTCCATGATCTCACTTGTCCCAGTGTTACCTTTAAGCAGGCATTTTTTTGTATGCTTAGGCAGATATAAAGAAATGGCAGCACTAACCAGGTATGATGGGAATCATAACCCAACACACCTGGAGGGCATTGGCCAGTGGAAACCTGATTTACTCCTATAGTCCTGTGTTCCTTCCCAGGTGGGTTCAAAATGACTAACAGCAAACTAATTAACATGTAGTCCTCCCCTTTGTAGTTTGTCTTGAGGCTGAAAACATTCTCCTGAGAATTTTCCAGCACTCCGGGAAAGATTAGTTACTTCAGACGCTACATTTTTCCACAGTGGACATAGTGCAGCAAGGACAATAGCGTGCATGTCGTGAAGCTGTATATTTTTCCAGGTTTGGGAAGAAAATAAGATGATTTCCTATAAGATGTTGCTTTCAGGTTGGTAAAATATAGAAATACAGTATGCCTGTGTTGCCCTGTGTTCACTTAGAAGGCAGCCATGAGCCAGTTCGGAGTCAACTGCTTCTATGTGCTGATGAGAAGCAGATGCTGGTTGGGCCATCCCATTATAAGTGCCTCTGTTGCCTCTTGGGTGACAATGACAACGGGTTTCACTTATATCTATCCCATAAATGAAATATCTTTCACCTGTAACTCAGACCTGCATAGTTGCAGACCACATTTCTGTATGGAATATCAATTGCATGACTTGAACATATTTTTGATGAACAAAAACCCAGATGCAGATGTCTAACTGTGGTTCAGGCACTTATGCAGGAATGATGCATCTCCCCTAAAATATGTAATCAGGCTTGTAACTGCCACCATCACATGCTGATATAACAAAATAGGCATATGTATGTACGTAAGCATATGTACGTCCTTTGTTCCTGTTCAAATGCATTCATTGATGACAGTGATGACGTATACTCGTGAAATTATCTTTGTGTGATATTGTTGAATTGTTCAGATTCGGGTAGTTGTATAGTTTTGTTCTTCTGTTTTATGGTGGCTTTAGTGTACAAAACATTCTTGGAAAAACTGTACAGTTCTTAAACGTGGCGTATAGTTACTATGAATAAATTTTGAAGTATATTATAACCACTCACCCAAACTAAATCTTGCTTTGCTCTTGGTTGAATACTTTTTCTTATTTGTGGCTTCATTACGTACCAGGTCAGAGAACTCTTTTGAATGGAGTTAAATATATGAAAGTTTAACATAGGGCTAACACATGCTTTAAAACTGTGCACATTGTTAGGAAACATGTATTAGTCTTTCTGTAAGAGGACTCTCAATTTGAACCTTCCATGCTAGAAGACACCAATATATTATCTGTGTGTGGTTTTACATGGCCTCTCCAGACTTTTTTTTTTTTGGGGGGGGGGTGGCAGGATTAACATTCAGCAGGTTCTTGACCTTTTCTTCAGTCTATGTTGAAAACTGTGCAATCTGACAAGCTATTAAGGAAACATCTGATCAGAAAATGAGTCTGACATGGGTCCCAAATAGGAAAAGAAAGTCCATTTATTGAGGAAGCTAATTAATGGTAGGAAGTTGCTGCTGTAAAAGAACTTTCCTTTCTTTACTAAACTACGTTAGGAGCTTTATATTCCAGGAAGTCACACCAGCTTGGCAAGCTGTTGACAGCATTGTTTTGATTACTGGCATCTCAGTCTTCACTGCATTTTCTTGGAAATAAGTTTAATTGATGGCATTTTAATGTAGGGCTTGCCTGCTGTGTTGAATTGCTGTTGTCAGAAAGTGAAAGAATGTAGAATCTGGTTGCAAAAAGGTGACAAAAGGGGACATTTGAATAAGAAGGCTGAATCTCACAGGATTGGCAGCAGTTGACTGAAACTGACAGAATCCTTTGTGAATAAATGTGATGGAAATACACAAGTTATGGAAAATATTATCTACAGCTCCTCACAAGAGTGCTATAGCTGTGTCATGGTCAGGTGTACATGTACACACAGTGTCCCCCCACATTTTGAACATTCCCTCTTTAAAACAGAACATGGAAAACTTGGCTTGCAGGCTGTGGGATTCTGGAAGTTGTAGTCCAAAAAGTAGCTTCCCTCCCTCCAAGCATTGCTTAAAAGGTGTCCCTGTATAAATTCTAAATTATTCTTTAATACATTGAAGTATTTGGAATCTGAAAAAAAAATCTGAATGATAGGATGTAAAATGTTTTTGTTAGAAAAAAGTAAGTTTAGGGTACGTGTATCTGAATTCTCTCTACATTTTTAAAAGAGGTACCACCATACTACCTTGAACACTCTTGACTTCATCTAAGTTCAGAAGTTAAGCAAAGTTGGACCCTGTTAATATTTGGATGAGAGATCATAAGGGAAAACTAGGAATCTCAAGGAAGAGCTAGTAAATACTAGTACCTGAAACCTTGGAGAGTTTCTACCAGTCAGTTGGTAATATTGAATTGGGTGGGCCAATGGTCTGACTCAATGTAAAGCAGTACCTCATGTTTCTAAGTGAAACATGCCCATCCTGGAATGCTCTTGCATCAAATTTCCAAGTAAGTTTTCAAGCATTTTCAACTCCAGTTTGGGACATCTGTTGAAAAAAAAAAGTTTTCTAAGCAGTGAAGCTTTCATATATAGCTGTATCTGTTCCTCTGGATATTGATGAAGACAAAAGCCATTAATATAAGGAAGGAATGTATGTTTATATGCCTTCAGGTAGTCAGTTGACTTGTGGTGAAGGTTTTCTTCAGCAAGGGGTGTTTTGCCAGTTCCTTCCTTTGAAGTATAGTCTACATTACCTGGTATTCAGTGGCAGTCTCTTGTCTAAGTATTAACCAGAACTGAGCCTGCTTAGCTTCCAAGATCAAGTGGGATCTGGTACCTTTAGGTATTGAGGCCAAGAAGGGAATACTACCTTCCTTATCTGAAACTAAACCCACAGACTTTTCTGGGCTTTTTTGAAAAACACAGCTATAATGTTTTCTACATTTTGGCATAGGAGATTGAGGAGACTGTGCTGCGCTATATGATATGCTGTGATGTGCTCAAGAAAGACAAGTCCTAGAGCACTTTAGATTCTGATACCATTTCTGGTACACAGGAATGAGAAATCAATAGAATGTGGAATCCAGCGATGGGGGTGTCATGATCACAGCAATCAGTAGGATTGGCCCCAGACATTTTGCTTTGTGACAAAAGGACAGGATGCCATCCACATGCACACAAACCGTTCCATACATGTTTGAGTCCTATTTGTTGAGTCTTGTTCCACACTGGCAGTGGTAAAGTGTCTTCCAATGTCTCTGTGGACAGCATCATAGCTTGTAGGAGCAAGGAGGACACGGCCCTGGCAGAGCTCAGGCTGGGCTGGTTGGAGACGGGCCAAGGTTTAAGCCAGTGTTGTCCAAACAGAGATGAAGACAATCTGCAAGCAGTATCAGAATTAGTCCAGAGTCTAGCACAAAGGATGCAGAGGTGCGCCTCTCTCATCTTTTCACTCATAGTGAAGAAATACATCAGTTTTTCCTCCCAGACCCTAAGGGGACATACAGCTTTTGTCATCCAAAAGAGAGGGAATGATCAGGGACAGAGGAGGATTTGTCAGGGGGTGAGGTGAAGGGACTGCCAGCACTGCTCTTGACAACACCGGGTACGTGAACCAGTTGCGTCACTGTATCTAATGATAGATAAGCCTGGCATGGTCATCACAGATATGACCAACTTTTTTGTGCAAAATTAAGACCCCCTGCAGAACGTCTATGCAAGATAGCTGTGAAATAATCTTACAAATGTCCAGAAGAGGTATAGTACAAATTATGACTTTTCTTTCTGGCTGCTATATATAGAAAGCAAGCTTGTGTAATACATGTTAAAATAGAAAAGAAGGGGCAAGCCAGTTGCATTTTTTCCATTACACTTCATTTTAACAGATGTTTTCTCTTCTCTCCCCAACTCCACAATAAAATACCAAGGGACAATGCTTCAATCTCAGCAGGGAACTAACACAACATTACACAGAACAATAGCTGCATCATCTATCACTCATCACTGTTTAGATCCAAGTTTGCAACTTAAAACTTGATTGATGTGTTGTAAACATAGTTTTACTGTTATCTATACAAATGTTTTGAGAATAACACCAAATTGTTTTTCATTTTCTTGACCATTCTCCGGAAAGCAGACCTTAGTAGTGAACTCTGGAAACAAAACCTTTAAAACCAAATAGTAATAGAAGGGTGGGATTTCTCAGTGGATAGTTTTTGAATGAAAATGGTGTCAGTTGAATTGCTTCACTCCCATGTATTTCATTACACTCAGCTGAGCTCATTAATATTTATTGAAAAACTCAAGTTGATGTGAGTAGGAGAGTGAGCAATAAGAATTCATATAGGGCTTCTGTGCTTTTTTTGTCCCTTTTTTCCGTGAGCGAGGGGAGGCAATCAGCTGCTTCTGCTTAGTGGCAAAAAGATTGCTTGCCATTTTGTCTGAATGTAACAGGTTATAACTGATATTCAAATCATGATCCCAAAGCTTGGTTTGTGCAGACTCAGTAGTGGCTGGTGGTGTCCATGTTAGTTTATCTCATCTAAAGTTGGGTTTAAAACATGGAGTAGATTTACCACCCCGCTGCCATGGACAACACAAGCCACCACCGAGTTTACCCAAACCATGATTTGTGATCCTTATTTGCCCTATTAGATTCAACAGCTTGGATAGTTCCTTTAAAATTTGAATTAAACCACAGAGCAAGTTCACCTTCCTGGTGACACCATCCCAACTGCCACTGTGCAAACCAGTGGAATACTGTGGTTTGCTACTAACTAGAAGGGGAAATGTCTAATATCCAAGCAACAAAAGGATTGGTAGTGTCAACAGATTTTGAAAAATTGTCCTTTATTCAAAAAAAAGCTTATTTATAGTCTTTAGTAACAACTGCCCAGACAAACTTTTATGCTACCACTCATCAAAGCAAGCAGACTGTAAACAAATTTTCCTCTGATTCAGGAAATATTTAGTGGCAATACATCAGGACTTTCTTTCTTTCCAAACCTTTGAAAAATATTTTTTTTCTGGATTACAGTTCCCAGAATCTCCCAGTTAGTATAACTACTGGCTGTTGCAGTAGCAAATTCTAGGAGCTGGTTGTCCAAAAAACCAAAAAACAAAAAGTCTTTTAAGTTCTGAACTTGCCCCTTCTGGCTACTGATCCTCCAAATCATGATCCCCAACCATACCTTGAAGATCTGACAGACTATGTCCTAGATCTCTAGAATCAAATTGGATGAGATGTTGGAAATCTTTGATTCAATTGATTGTGCCCTTAGTTTGTTGTGGTGATGTGCCTTCAAGTCATTTTTGACTCTGTGGTGACCCTAAAGCAAACCTATCACGGGGTTTTGAGGGGGGGCCAAGAGTGTGTAATACACCCTAGGTCACCCAGTGGGTTTCCATGGCCAAGTGGGGAAATGAACCCTGGTCTCCAGGCTCATAGTTGAGCACTCAAACCACTCTACTATGCTGGCTTTTACAGAGGTAGTTTAATCTCTTTCCCTGTGCCCCAGTATAAATTCCTTTGTCTTCCACAGGTGCTGCTTGTCCCATTAGGCAAATCCTAATGATTTTCCTAATGGAATGAAAAGCATTAGGCAGAGAATTGAGCATGCATCAATTTATTGGACAGGTGTGGGTGCCTTTGAAAGAACTTTAAATAGGTGAGGAATTCAGTAACAGGAGTCCACACCTCTTCTAGTTTGGCTACAAGATGAAACCTAGAAATTTTTGCAAGAATAATGTTATTTATAGAGTCCTTTCTTTAGTAAGTAATTTCAAGTATCATTAGGTTCAAAGCCTCTACTGTTGCTCATCACACTTTACGTTACCCGGGAAGTTTATGTATTGAGACGGCTAAGCTGGCTGTGTAAAATGAATAGTCTCTACTGCTTTTGGATGTCCTTAAGTCTTCCTCGTCTCCCTGTCCAACAAAAAACAGCTTCAAAGTGGCAGGCCTAAAGAGAGCCTAGGCCAAAGGTCAGTTTTCCAGGCAAACTTTGTTTCTCTCATTCTCTCTCTCTCTTTCTCTCTCTCTCTCCCCTCCATCTATAACTCATCCTATCCTAGGATAGCAGCCTTACAAATCTAACCTCTAGAGGTGTCTGATTAATCGGCTGACTAGACTTCTAAAATGAAACGCTTACCCCTGGATCCCAACCAAGTGTTTTCTGTCAGCTGACAGTTAGGTACTAGTTTATAGTAGGACCTTGTTTCACAGTTCGGAATGTGTTGTAGTTTGGAATTCCATGTTCTATGGTACTATGGCTTCTGTGATTATGGTTCATCAATATGAGCATAAACATGTTTAGACAGAAGAAAGCATCACTGTTTACTTTCTGTTTAAAAGGCAAATAGCCTTGAGCTAATTTTCTGTATCTGTAATGTGTCCAGAGCTTGGAACATTTTTTAAAAAAATTAAAACTCACCAGTATTCACCAGCCAGCATGGCCACTAGATTGTGGGATCTGTAATCTAAAAAAGTAACTTTCCCAAGCTCTGGCCGTAGCAAGAGCTGTAGTAGTTTGGAAAGTTCTAATTGCAAGCAAAAAATTTGATGTTGTTTTTAGAACTTCTGTTTCTGATTAAGACATCAGCCTTATGAGATGATCCTCTCTAAGAGCTTAAATGGACACACTGAAGCAAATTGTTAAGTTGGAGAGAGGTTTCCTATTAAGGAAGAGTGATGTAATGCCAGTGGAATATAGCCAGATTCTCTCCACTCATTTTATTTATATTAGCTGCATACCAGAGAAAGATACCCCAACAACATGAAAACTGCTCTCTATATTTAGTCAGGCTAGTTTAGTAATTCCTGGAGGTTGTATTTAAATGCAATAGAAATAATTATAAAAAGGTATTTTGAGCATTTTAGCTCAGTTAAGTGGGCTTCAGAACAGTGTTTTCTAAACTGTCATAAAACTGGGATGGCATTTGGTGCTGAATGTCTTGAGGGTTTTTTTTTTTTCCTTTTTGGTTAAGGAATCCATTCAACTAAAGCTTCCATCCATTTCTTGTATAGCTTTGCTCTTTTTGCCTGTGTACTTCAGCTACTTTAACATGATTGGTAGACTAAAATAAGATATGGCTGTAGAAAAGACTCGTGTAACTCAGATTAAACAGTTTACATTACATGCCAAAACCATTTTTCAGTGGGTATAAAATAAATTGTGGATTTCAGTCCCATTTTGTTTCGTTCAGTACTTTAGCATGAGTGAAAAAAGCCTGCACTAGCTTACTTCCCTAATACACACTCCTTGCCTCTTTGTCATTTCTACTTAAGAGAGTGATACTAAATTCTTTCATTTTCACTTGGAAGTAAGGATCCCAGTGACAACCAAACTTCAGGTCCTTCAGTTGCTTAAAACAAACCAGGATCAAACTATGCTTGTAAGCAGATTACTAGCATGTTTTATGAAGAAATCGTAGCTAGGACAAACCCAAGTGTATCAAGTAAGAACATCACAGGGAATTGTGGTTAGTTCAAAATAGGAAGCTTTACAACTGTTTCTCATTCATGGAGGAAGAGAGTGAGAGTTACTCAAACCAGAAGTTCGTGTAATCCTATTTCTGTAATCCTAAACCATGATTATGTCTAGCTTGGATTTCTGTCTGATATGGAGACCTTGCAAATTCCCATTTTCCAGGTGTATGTGAGTGTGAAATCCCTGGACAGCTATCGGAACGTTCATATTTGGTCTGGGGCAACCATTTCAATTTTGCTTTTAAAAATGTGTCTTTGGACAATAGGTGCAGAGCTTTGTGAAGGACTTGTCTGTATCTTCCCTCTTCCTTCCTTCTAATGGTATGTGGTAGACCTTCGCGGGTGCGAATATATAGCATGGGACATCCTGAATTTGTTGTTGGATGTTTGTAGGATACAGTCAAAGAAAGTCATCCAAATAACATGAAATCAAAAAAGACAGACACTGGTGCAGATTGAGGTATATCCAGCATTATTGGGGCAAGTAATCCACTCTAGGTTTTAGTCTGAATTTGAACGGAGCAGTCTAAAGGTGCTGAAGTTTATCCCAAAATTTTGCTTTCAAAATTCAGGTTAAAACCCAGAGTGAATTCACCACCCCACTGACCTCACAAATCCCAGGCTGTCCTATGGTTCTGTATTTGGAATGCAGTTTATCAGACTCAGACCAGCCATAGCTGCTTATGTTCAAGTCAGTACCTGCAAGTGTAGAAGTGGAAGTTTCCTGGTATGAGGTAAGCCTCATAGCAGAGCCATAGGCAGCACACCCTGCTTTTCTGAGCAACCAGGCCTTCTCCACATCTGTTTTTCTGCATGATCCAGAGGTCAAATTTCATGTTACTTTATTATCCCAGAACCTATACACCTCATTACTTATGTTGACTGATGGCATGGGAGGAAAAAAAATACAGGGCAGATTCCTATGTGTTTGCACAGTAATTTGCTTCCTTGACTTCTGTGCTTGCACAGGGTAAACCAATAAGTTAATGTAGAAAAAAAAATAGAACTGCAGATCCCATACTTGCTTTCACTTGGTTGCTATTGACTGTCAAGTCAACCTCCACTTATGGTAACCATATGAATGGGAGCCCCCATCATCAACTACTTTGCTCAGGTCTTGCAGATTCAGTGCTGTGGTTTCCTTGATTGATCAATCCACTTGCAATGCAGTCTTCTTCTTTTCCCACTGCATTTCACTTGGTCAGCATTTCAGTATTTTCTAGTGAGTCATCTCATCTCATGATATGTTCAAAGTGTAATAGCCTCATTTTAATCATTTTGGCTTCTAGTGAGAGCTCAGGACTGATTTGCTCTCTGACTTACTCGTTTCTTTTTTTAGCAGTCATGGTATCCATAGAACTTTCCTCCAGCACCATATTTCAAATAGATTGAGTTTCTTGCTGTCAGCTTCTTTCACTCTCATTTTCATACTCATACAGAGAAATTTTAAAATATGACATTGCTATCCTTCAAAGACTGTGTTTTACCCATATGCATGCATCAGAGGAGACCTAAAGTATTGTTCTGGTAACCAGACAGTATGAGTGTTCCTGAATGTTTTAAAATTCCTTAAAATTTAGAATAGTTGATCTCTTTATTAATTGTACATTGGCCTTTTGTTGTAATTGCATAAGTTGTCCTTAGGGGGACTTTATGTTAGGGAGCATGCAAGAGGGAGGGCTGTTGAAATAAAAAAAACTATAGATCTTGTGCTGTAGTGCTTCCCATGTGGACATCTCTCAGAAACAGAGAATTATATGTCACATTTTTCATTGGGAAATCTGGCAACATGACTCTGTATGACCACTCTCAAGATAGAGGAACTGTTTTTTTATCTGATGAAGGGGGGGCATTAAAATCATTTTGTCTTCTTTCCATATTTTGAGAGTAGAGAAGAAATATAGAGCTATCTCTGCATGAAATAACTCTAACTCATAGCAAGATGCAGCAGCATTGTCAAAATGTACTGTCATTTTCCATTCATTCATTGAAGCAACTCAGGTGGGAGGTGGATGATGCTGCTAAGTGCTCACGATGAGAATATTATACGTCAGCCAAGAGTCATAATTCGCAGTTTTCCTCTTTAATTGCAAAACATGCTAATTAAGTTAAATATTCCTTCTGGTAGAGTTCATACTAATTTCCAGTCTCAAATAAAACTGCAACCAAAAAATGTAGATTAAAGAATATTGTCTTAATATTTCTGGTACCAGGTTCCAAATGATTAACTATCTCCTGTAGGATTTTAAGAGGAGACATAGCTAATGTATGAAGTATTCCTGGATAGCATACAAAAACAGATGATGTGCAATTGCTTCTTGTTCAACCAAAAAAAAAAAAGCCTAATTTTGAACTAAAAAAAGGACAAAAGGGGTTTTTTTTGTTTGTTTGTTCATGTAAGCTGCTTTTCTTTTAAATAATTTTCAAAGGATGGGCACACTGTATTTGTGAAATCCCACTGATTTTCTGTGGGATAGCAAAACATGTGAGATGTTGTGGGACCTCTGGCTGGTGTAGCCTGTATCCTCCACTATGGATTTTTAAAGGGTAGCTTCAAACAGGAGTACTTGAAGACATGGAAACAGAATAAGGCTTGAGTATATGGACTAGTTTGATACTGGTATTGGCAATGATAGTACCTGGATGTGATTATAGCAGAGAGGGATATATGGGCTGGTTAATAAAATGTGTTGGCTTCATTCAAGTTCAGATATTTTTGTATGTTCAATGTATCTTTATCAAGCATGAGTGTCAGCAACAAAACCAACATGCACCTTCTTATTGTTAATCTACATTTGGCTTCCACTCCTGATCTATATGAGAAATGTGTATCTCTTATTCATCTATTCTCTCACGCTCACCTTGGAGGATGGTGGATTCTCCATCTTCAGAAGTCTTTAAACAGAGATTGGATGGACATCGTCCTGGGGTGTTTTAGTTGTGTATTCCTGCGTGGCATGTGGTTGGGCAAAATGGCCCTTGTGGTCCCTTCTGACTCATAAGATTCTATGAGAACCAAAACTGTCCCTGCACAGCATATTGCTCCCATGCTTCTTTCTTTGTCATCATTTCTGTTATTGGCAGCCTCCTAATACAAATTTGCCACCAAGTTTTCACTTTCTGTACATGGTGGTTGCAGTGTCCACCCCGACAGATCATTTTAAAAGGCAAAAATGCTTTATGAAAATAAGTTCTAGGGAGCCACTATTCTCATAATTTGTTACTGAAGTAGATACACTACGGGGTTCCATATGTTTTGTTCATCATGGTAAATCTGCTGCTACCTTCTAGGAAGCAACTTGGATCTGCAGGAGTGGTGATCATGGTAATTGGGGTACCTCTCCCAGCTCAAGACTGGGAGGAGCTAATGGATGTTACCTACTTTTTCAGGTCTGAGAAATACAAATGTTGGAATAGGAAAGTCCCTCTTTCATGCCCAGTAGTGTGGCAGACTAAAAGTTGAGGCACCTGAAAACGTCAAACTGAAGGGACCAAACCACAGCCTGCTGACTATAGTTTTTGCTGGTGGCCAACATTTTTTTCTCTGTCAGAGCTTGAAAAATACTAAAATTAATAAAATAAAAATCAGGTGGCATTATAGAGAGAGCCAGTGTGGTCTGAGTGTTGTACTAGAACTCTGGAGACCAGGTCCTGAGTCCCCACTTGGCATGGAAATGCACTGGGTAGATAAGTCAAATTCTCTCAGCCTCAGAGGAGGACAAAAGCAAAGGCAGACTCCCTGTGAACAAATCTTGCCAAGAAATCCCCATATTAAGTTTGCCTTAGGATTGCCATAAGTTGGAAATGACTGGAAGGCAGACAACAGCAGCAGCAGCAACAACAACATTATAGCTACACTTTTAAAAATTTCTATATTTTCCTATTTCTCAAAAGTGACAAAAATAATTACTTTTAAAAATTGCCTCTAAAAATCAGAATGGCACAAGCTCTCAGCTTGTAGCACATAGGGACACTTCTAATTACTTTGTTGTTTCTTCAGTATTCACAAAATAGTGCAAGACAGCAGGACACAAGCAAAAGCCTGTAGCTCAACCTGATAATATACCTGCTCTACCTTTTAGTGAGGCCTTACTCCCAGCTATAGAAATTACAATTACACCACAAAAGATTAAGATACCCCCAGTTAAGTTGCAATTGTAATGTTATGTATTTATACCTTCTTAGCAGGGGAAAGAATTAATTAGAAGCAACTAGGTAATTGAGAGCCAGCATGATGCAGTGGTTTGAGTGTTAGACTATGACCCTTGGCACCCCAGGGTTCAATTCCTCTTCAGCCATGGAAACCCACTGGGTGACTTTGGGTGGGTCACACACTCCGCCTCCAGAAATAGGTTCATCTTAGGGTTGCCATAATTCAGAAATGACTTGAAGGTACACAACAACAACAACAGCAACAACAATTATTTGTAACATGCTCTGCCCTTCTCCTCACATATTTCTAGTATTTATAATTTATAGGTTGATTTGCTACAATAATAAATACAGCATAGGATGAAAAACTGAAAAATTATTGAAAAGTAATTACTTGTTGGCTGTGTGTTTCTCACATTGCCAGAAAAAATGAATGCTGAAATGAACACACAGAGGAGGGTTGAGAACAGTGTGGGAGGACTAGAGGGGAGGAAGTATAGGTACTGACACAGAGTAACTAAATCTTTAAGAACAAAGAGTTCTGTGGCACCTTAAAGATTAACAGATTTATTATCCCATGAATTTTTTTGAACTATATAGCCCACAAAGATGATGCTGGGAAACAAGAATGTGAATATGAGTTAATGTTTTAAGACTGTGTCATCTTCCATATCACAACTTAGTGATCCTTTTCTTTCTCTTTGTCACGGCAGCCTTGTGCTGCCCCAAAGAAGAAGAAATTAATAAAGGAGGGTACTTAGACTGGATACTAAACTATTTACTTAGTAGTGTACAGAAAACTACTTATTACCAAATGCATTTTCCAGCACAACTCTGTTTTGATTCGTTCAGTTCAAAAATTGTATCTTATCTTCTACATCGTCTTGATATAACTGGGGTATTTCATCACAGAATTTGTTGCCTTCCCTTTTATGGAAATCACACTCAGCTACAATTTGGCATCAGAAGAATAAGCCACACTGAGCCTCCAGCTTGTTCTAGCTGAAAGGTATTATTCACCACAGTTATTTGAGTCCAGGCCGCCTGGTAAGCTGTGGCTTCATGTAATGTCCGAACTGGAACATTATATGTACATACACTCAGTTTGACAGAAAATTTGGCTGCTCTTATGGTGTAATTATATGCAGCCTGAAATAATAGCTTGTGGGATTATATCACCCTCTGCTCCTGGTGATGTTCCTGATGCTGGTTCTAGCTCAGGATGCTTCAGTAGGTGATTAAAGAAAGTGCATACCATCCTCCTTCTAAAGTGCACTGATATATATACCATACTCAAAGAGGTTGATGAATCTGCTTCCGTTGGCTGTCTGGTAATCTACTTATCCCAGACATGTGTCAGACATGTGATATTCTTAGATGAAATCATGCTATTTGTTAATCTTATCATGTGATATCAAGAATCTGCAACATGACACGTAGGCCCACTTTGCATGTCATGATAAACTCAGCTTATAGGGGAACTCTGCCTTAATAGCTGATTCACACTGGTGAATGCTGCTAGAGTGCTTCCTCTGCATCCAGTAGCTGCTCAACTAACCACAGGTTTTCCCATCCATGGTTTGTTATGATAGCTCAGCCTGGCACTCTGATTTGTATCTTTCCCAACAAGTGAGAAGAATAAATGAAGGTGGTATTCTCTGCTTGTGAGTGAAAAGACAAGCCAGTTTGCTGCATTTAGACAGCCTTGTAAACAAATCATGGGCAGAGGATCTGTGGTTTCTTGAGCAGTGTGTATCAAGCAGACTGTTTCATTCTCCAAGAGTCAGAATCCTCAAGAAGTTTTGTGACTTCTAAATATAGTCATAGAATTTGGTTGTCTCTTGTTTCCACTGATAAACACCCCAAAACATGAGGTGAGCTAACAGACATTAGACTAAGAAGTCTTCATTAGTGGAATTGGTTTGAGGATATATGCCCTGAGTTTTTCTAAGTATTTAGCTAACCATTCAGAAATACCCATAGTCATTCAAAAAAGATTTTCATATAATTTGATCTGGAGATTTACATGCTGTGACTACCACTCAGTTCTTCAGAATTTTAGCTTTAAGGCTGTTTTCAAAAATAAATGACCCCTCTGCAACCTGGTGCCCTCCAGATGTGGTGGTCATGATGACTAGGTATGATGGTAGTTGTATTCTAACTCATCTAGAGGGCACTGGGCTGGGGAAGGCTTCAGTAAATCAGAACTTTTTGTAGTCCCAGAATATTCATCAAGGAGGCAGCAGGAGAAACCTCCCGTATTTCCATTCAGCCTGTCCCTACATGCCCTCTTGTCCCTTTCTGTTACCTGTCAGAAGTACATGTGCCTCATTGCTATTTCACAGCTCAAACCTCTCTTAGATATTATCCAGTTCTGCAAAACAAGCATTCTGTGCCCATCACTAAAAAATGCATTCGGATTTGCCTGAATTTGCACAGTACCTTTCAACTGAAGAAACTGGTTTTTTGAGAGCAGCATTCTAAGCCCATTGAGTATCTCAACTGCGGCAGCTAGATGGTGACTGGGTAACTTTGCTATGTTCAATTGCCATTGTTAATAAAGCAGTCTCTCTCTTGCTCACACTTTTTACAATGTTTTTAATTGGTTATCTTGCCCAGTTACAATTTTATCTACCAGTTGAATTTACTGTGTGTAGTGGTGTTAATGTTTACAGTGATGACAGGTGACTGTAGCTGTTGCACCAGGGAAGAGTGGGTCAGATACCTAGACTAGGTTGAAGCAATTAGAGAGGGAAGAGTTGGCTCCTTGCAAGTAGCAAGGAACCTGCTAAGCTGCCCACGCTAAAGCGTCTTTCCCAGAGTGGCATCCATCTGCTGTTTTCCAGAATATCTCATTAGCTCCTGAAGCACTTGCTGTAGTTCTTCAAAGACAATTTCTCATCACTTTTGTGAATGAATATCAAGTTATGAAGTAAATTAGGAAGCAACCATTAAATTATGAGTAGTGTGGGAAGGCATTCTTGAGTCCTTTCTTCTTTAAATTGCTGACTTTCTGGTTACTTAACCATTACATCTAGAATGTATTGGACTCAGTTGTCTCCTATTAGACCTCCCTACAAAGGAAAGATCTTTGTGCTTCCAGGTTTAATGATGAGCAATTGTGACAGCTGCATATCTCTGATATGTCCTCATTGGATAAACTGGAGCTTTTGGTTGCCCTAGCCATGAACTGGCTCAACATCATCACAGGTCACACCAACTGGTAAATAAATTGTTTGCTTATCTGATCCATATTGCCATTCATATCCCGTGCTCCATTAGTCTGTTTTTAATAAGGCGTTTTCCCTCCTGAGTCTGGTTTATGATGTGGGGGCTGGTTTAAAACCCCGTTGTACCTCATTGGAACCCTCTTCAAAACTTGAAGCAGCTTCACACAAGACTTTCTGAACAAGTGACAGAAGAATGCTTGATATACTTGTCTTTGGTGGTTCTTGTTGAGGAGGTTCTTGTAACCTAGCTGTTCCTGAAGGAGACCTGGGACCTTGTTGGCTTCCTCCAGCTCGTTCATAATTCAAAGGATCCCTTTGTGAGTAGCTCGGGGAAGCAGCACGTATCTCACGAGAAGTTTGCCTGGCTTTGTCCAAAAGATGTTGCTGTATCAGCTTTAAGGCCATTCCAAAAATGTCCTTTGCATGCAGATCCAGTGACCAGGGCTTTTCTGAACCATTCTCTTGGGAACTTGATGTTGCAACCTTGCTTTCAGAAATAAGAGGTTGGCGCATGCTGTTAGTGGTACTTTCCAGTTTATCTTTGATCTCCTGACGTGCCTTTTGGACCACCATGGAGCATAGCTTGTTGACGTAAGAAGAGTCATCTGAGCTTCCTCTTTGACCACTACTGGCAGTAACCAGTTTGTCAGATGATATGGTATAGGGTTGAGATTTACGAGAACCACTAGAAGGTGTCAGTGCATGCTGAAATCCAATTGCATATTTCTGAAGGTCATTACTTAGCCAGCTCACAACATTGAGTTCTTCAGAGGAGCCTTGCTTGAAAAGGCAGACTGCACCTTCAGTATTGTTGGGATGGCTCCGTTCATTGTCTTTTATTACAATAACTTCTTTCTCCTCCAGACTCCCCAGATCAAGTTCACTGTATCCTCTCTGATCTTTGTCCTTTGCATTCAAGCTGGAGACATCGACAAAACAGATCATCTTACGGTCCTGGTCTTTCTGTCCTTCTGCGTTGTAATGGTTTACTTTACATACTCCTGCCTGACTGCGTAACCAGTCAATTTGTTGAGCCATCTTTGTTGTATTAAGGTGGAGCTGCACCCAGGGCCATAGAGTGGTGATGTTCTATTTGAGCAGCTTTGATCCTGCCAGACTCACGATGTTGTCTCCTCTCTTAGCTTCCCATGCTCTTCTCCTGGCAGATGGGATTTTCACTTGTGTAGACAACAGGGTTTCTACGACAGCAGTGACATCATAAAGCATCAGCATCACCAAGCAACCACCAATGCACTGGGGTGGTACTTTAAGAAGAGCTGGCACAGTCAAGTTTATAAACACAGACTAGATTTGCTTTTCAGTGATTAATTATGCTATCAGTATTTGAGAACCATAAAGCTCATAGATCATATACCCAAAGACTATCAAGTTCAGCCCCCTGTCTTAAGGTTGTCTGGGAGACATAAATGGGGTGACCTTCTCTTTAAAACCAAAGGTTGCATCTTTTTAGTAATTATTGCTGTTATTATTATATTGTTGTTATCTGAAATAACTAGCATCTATGATTCTTAATCTCAGGGATTTAGATCATGTACAAAGAAAGCTGCTACTCGGGATCGCTAGCCTGATGCGTTTTTTTTTAATGTAAGGCAAATTAGCATTCTCTCATTTCTCATTCATTTGAGTGAGAAAAAGGGCAGAATTATTTCTTTACTGTCTTTTAGTTAGTGAATTGAAATACAAATGACCTGCCCAACTTGTATGGCAGTGCATACTGCTGTATGAAACTGATAGATAATGATATGGAAATCTTGGGATAGTCCCCATAAAATGTCTTAAATATCTGGTAAAGGTCATGGTGTATTTGCCTTTCGGCATTTTGTATAAAAGGAGAAATTGTACTTGTTACAGTTTCTTCCACTAGATTATATCAGTGGTAGGAAAACTGATGCACATGTCAAATTTTCCTTTCTGCTCCCAACTATGAAAACAGTAGGAGGTAATTGTCTAATTTAATAAACTTAACAGTCAAAACAAATATTTTGACACTTATTTTTTTAAAAAACCCTGGTCTTTTGGTTAAGGCAGAGTTATACCTTTACAATGTATTGAACATTAAATATAAAGCATTGAAAGCCTGAATTGACTGCTTAAGAACTTGACATTAAGTGTGGCTATTGCTCTTGAGGCTGGATGGACAAACATGCCTGTACTTGGACATGGTAAAAATAAAGATATAGGTGACAGAGTGCTGACCATGACTTGTACTTGACTTCACATGCTAACAAGTTGGAACTGATGCTGTTCTGAAGAAAGACAGTCCATTCATATTGCCAAAGCTTTGAAGAAGAATAGGGGGGAAAGAAGTAGGGGAGAGATTAAAAGGGGAGTAGTGAGGAGTGGTTTTGCCTTTTGCATCATGCTCTGGTGAGACTTCCAATTTCACCTAGACATGGTCACAAACATTTTTGCTTGCATTGCTGATTCTGTCTAAACAATATAGGATGTACCCCCACAGTTAATCATCAATCACTTTTGTATATGAAAGAAATAGAGTGTTGCTCAAGAAGAAAGGGACATAAAAATATGGATAACCAAAGTGAGTAAAAAGGAAAGAAGAAATGATCAAGCTCAATCACATCTTAGTATGATTATCTATTAATTTATTTATGATTTTACTTCTTTATTTTAGATCCTGCTTTTCTCTCATGTGGGAATTAAAGCAGGTAATATTGTGCATTAAAACAAAATAGCTAAAACAATCTGAATACAAAAATTAAAAAGCAGTAAACAATAGTCCACTCAGAAACATTCATTTAGAACAATTAAAAACATATTAGAACTATTACATATTAAAAAACAGCACACCTGTTTAACTTCCTGAAGCAGTTAGAAGCTGAAAACATATATAAGTAAGGTCTTTGCTTGCTGGCAGAAAAAGAGCAGCAAGGGCAGTGACAGAGTCGCTCTCAAAAGAGAGAATCTTACTTGAGTCTTACTCTCTTACTTGAGTCTTGCTGAAGACTGCTGGGCTTTGGAGATGGAATCCATGACCGTCAAGATTCCAAAATAGGTCTCTTGGTTCCACTATCAAAATCTTGTCCTGAACTGTTCAGAACTGCTCAGGCCATGAATACATGTGAAGATTAGAGGGCTGGCCATTCCCTTTGTTGCCGATGCAAAGGGTGAAGAGAACCGTTAATTGTTAGATAATCTCATATATCATCTGTTGTGGCTGAAGCTATGTGGGCAATTAAAATATGTTATATGGCATCCTTAGCTGCAAATACAACACAATAGAGCCTTGTGTGTTTTGCATCAAAGTTGTATGCAATAAAATATTTAAGTATTTATTTATTGTGATCTGAATTTCTGTTATATATCTTTGAACTTCTGGCAGATTCTCACCCTGACTAGCGTCATTGTTTACAGCACACTTTTTTTGTTTCTTCTGTAGCATCCCTTAATGAATACATGTTTGGGAGAAAAAATAACCTTACTATTCTTCCTGTGAGTGAAAAAAAAGTTTGAAGATACCATGCATTCTTAGCCAGTAGTGGCCGTATCACTGCTTCTGGTTTCCTCAGGATAAAAAGTCTAGTTGACAGACAACAAAGCAAAAATTGAAAATGAGCATGAATATAGCTACTGGATTTCACAAGTTGCTAACAACAGAATTAAAGCAGGATATCCTTTTAATGGGCTTCAATTAATACAGCTGGAATGGCTCCTTGTCTTCTAAAAAGGAATTTCAGTTATAGAAAAGCTTGTGTAAATTCTGCACTGAGGCCACATTACAGAACTGAACATGATAGGTGTGTGAACCATTCAGCTGGATGCAACATCAGCAACAATAAGCTTGCGAGTGGCTTTTTTCTGTAGATTTCTTCTAAATCTAAATGTATGCTTTCAAGTTACTTGTTGGCTTATGACAGCACCATGAATTTCATAGTGTTTTGTTAGGCAAGGAATACTCAGAGGTGGTTTTGCCAGTTCCTTATAATCTATTTTTTATGGTATTAAAGCACAATAATGACCTGGCATCCTGTTGGTGAACAACAATGATGTTGCTCACTTTTTTGGTTGTTGTGGAGGTCAGAATTTTCTACTGACCTTGCAGTGACCAAAATCCCTCCCCAAACCCACAGAGCAATGAGTTCATGTGCAGGGACCCCTCGAAAGAACCCCTGGAGCTCCCTGAAGATGGCTCTCACTTTGCATCAAGCTGTAGGAAGGTAACTGGGTGCTTATCTCTATCCATTGACCAGGAAATGGCTGGGTCTGTGAGCTGCTTTAAGAAAAGGTGGATCAATGGGGATTGGGACAGAGACTGTAGTCACCTATATCTCATAGCTACACCTACTGATGCAAGATTGTAGCCAATTGTTTTGTATTTATTGTTTATGGATATTACTATATTTTATTTCTGGTTGAAGTATTTACCAGCATATGTGTGCAGGAAAGAATAATATGATTTAAAAGAATAAACCTGTATCCCATTTATGGATGCTTTCATTTGTTACCTGCATGCCAAAGTCCATGGGTTGTTACATGGATATAACTTTCTTTTTAACTTTGTGTACCAATGCTTTTAACATTTGCTACTACATTGGAGAATTGGCATAGATAGACCACTTGTCTGGAAACAAAAGGAGATGCACTTATTTCTTGAAATGTGGAGAAATATACTGTATGTATTAGTGCTTTAATATTTGACCTAGTGTTGCCTTATGGTTCTGTCATGGTTTATTTTGAGAAATAGGACCGATTCCTATTTTGAGAAATATGGCCAGCAGCAGGAGGATGCAGAATCTGGATTGGCCTTTGGGCAATTTACATTAGTTATTGTGGATATTGTATTGTTAATGAATGTTTGAATTTTTTAAATTATGTATTTTAACATGGTTTCAATTCTTTCTGATTGTTTAATTATATATTTTAACTTTTGTATCCATGGAGTTTAACTATGGCCATTTCTGCACTAGGCTGCTATAGCGATATTATTCCACTTTCAACATCCTATGGAATCCTGGGGGTTGCAGTTTAGGGAGGGGCCTGAAGCAACCCCCAGGATTCCATGGGATGTTGAAAGTGGAATAGTAGCACTTTAACAGTCTAGTGCAGAAATGGTGTATGTCTTCTTAATTTTTAAACAATGGCTCACCAAAGTGGGGTATAAATAAAGATAACAACAACAACTATAGATAGGCAAGGATTTTTGACAACAAAAGGACCTCTCCCTGACCTAAACAGCATAGTTGAAACAAAGAAACAAAGCTTAAGATAACCAAGAGGGGGTTGTTTTTTGTTTTGTTTTTCTGTGGGAAAGGCTATCAGTTTCATTCAGTTGTTGTACTCACAATAAATGTGAATTTAGAATTCCTTAATTCCAAATGTATTTCTATTACATTAGTTTCCAGTCAGTTATTTTGAGTTTTCGTAGAAAATAATGTGACCCTTGAGTCTGAAATCTTTCTGTTTCTCAAGTAATATCAAATCCAGTGTGACTATATTTCTCAGATGTGGTGGAGGGTGCCATTCCATTGCCAATTGCCTTCTGAATTGGGAGGGATGTTCTTCACCACAGAAACAAAAATACAGTTCTATACAGAACTGAAATTGTAAAGATAATTTTTGGACCCCTTGTATATTGAGATGGCTCTAGCCAAAGGCCGTCAAACAGTTGGTTATTCTTTATTTCCAGCTGTGTGAATAAGCACTAAATTCTATTTAAACATTTAAACAGAGAGAGAGAGTATGTATGTGTGATCAATCCTGGTTTTTTTTTAAAGACCCGTGAAAATGGATATTAGCACCCATCTTTCTACAACAGTGAAAATATTAATACAACGTGTTCAGGATGATATGAACAAAAGTCATCTAGAATATCAAAGACAGACTTTTCCAAAATGTAGCACATTTTCATTGTTTAAATCCCTCATGGTTCTAGGTGACTGATAGCAAAACCACATTTCTGCAGGACTTGCCAGATGTGTATCCATCCCTGTCAGTTGTGCAACATTACTTATCTGTGCTATTAATCATGTAACTGTTCTGCTTAACTCCACCTCTACTAAAATGCCTGTCTGGAATGACTTTGTATATTTAAAGCAGGCCTTGTATACAATTGGCTGCTATTTGTTATGCACGAACGAATAAACATAATGAACTGATGTTCCATGGTTTCAAGAAATATCTACAGCAAATACAAGAGTCATTGTGTTATGGTTCATGGTGCAGGTTAGTGTTTCTTTTCCAAGGAAGACTTTTGTGAAGAGCTTTCCTGCTCTTGTTTGATTTACAGTTTGCTTTGTCCAAACAGAAGCTTCCAACGGAGGTTCTTCACTGGCTTTTCTTCCCTAGTTTCTTCTAACTCTTACATGTGATAGTCGTGCTATGTTCACTGGACCCAGGCCACATAATGAAAACATGTAGTTCAAATAAAACAGTCCTGAAGCATGATCTGTAATGCACTGTTTATGGCAATTTGCCTTCACTCCACTGTTCCTTTTCTGCTTGGTTGTCTTCACATCCCATTGTTTGACTGTGATATTGTGTTACCTGGACTGGTCTTCATTATACACATACAGAACTGCTTGACTTCCATTCCTTGGCCCTTCCCCATACTCCAGATGTGCGAAATTTTGTCAATGGAGTGCTTAGAAGCCAGATGCAAGTATAACTCTTCAAAGCATGTGTTCCCACCTTCCTTCTCTGGTTTAAATTCTCTAGTTCTCTTCCCCTCTCTGTTCTAAATGTGGTTTTGCATTACATCTATACTATCACTAGCTGTGGCTGCATTTAGATGTTGCCAGATGTCATTTGTAAGTCCAGGCAATAGTTTGTTGGTCTGAGCCTATAGCAGAACACGTACAGCATGATCTGAAACCATGGTTAGGACACTCATTTGCAAACCACAGATTGTGTTCATTGTGGCTTGCTGTTATGCCTATACTCACAAATCATTGACAAATCTCAGCTAAGACTGTTGGTCCAACACAAAAAGTTATTGGGCTATAGACACAGAGGTTAAGATATGAAACTGAGTGATTCTCATCAAACAGGAAATGAAAGCAGACAACAGGTCTAAACTGTAATTTGCCTTTTGTATTTTTGGGAGGTCACATCAGATTTGCATTTTTAACTGTAGCTAGCAAAATGTGGGTTTAGATATGATGTCCAAACTGAAGCTGTGGTTAACCAACTAGGTTCCTTACCCTAAACTTGGTTTGCAGTTCATGATCAAAGCAAGCTATCAATAACTATGGTTACTGCTGGTTCAGATGTGAAACTAAATTAGTGTATTTAGTGGATCTGTGAAAGTAGAGGAAAATATATATTCAGGAAGAGCAGGGGGAGGTGAAAGACTGGCTTCTGCTTTGCAACCAGTGCCTGCATAAGACATCAAATAAGAGATAATGCCAAGGTAAAAAGCTCTATGCCTCCTCATGCCATCTATTGTCTTATGCTGCTTTATACTCAAGGAGGTGGTAAAATCATGTGTACTGTAAGATCCTCATGTGTACTGTAAGATCCTATATAGGTCTCTTCCTAGGTTTTCTTATCTCCTGTATAACTTTATGCTTGTGTAATAAAAAAAATAATGAAGCACATCAGCACATGTGTCAAAATTAAACCTGGTCAAGGGATATCCTAAGGAAACCATTGGTTCTACCAGCAAGGTGTTGGTGTTTCTACATGCATATAATTTTGCTGTGTTGCAGATCGAAGCAAATGAATAAAATAAACTTTGTTTTGTGATACTTTATTTGTGTTGTATGCAAAACCAGTATTCAGTGCAGGTGGCACAGTCAAAGAAAAGTTAAACTGCACAGTTGAACGTCAAACGCTGACATTGAGCAACACTGTTGCACTGAGCAACACTGTTAAGAAAGCTCAGCAGTTATCAGAATGAGTCGACTACTCAGTTGACATTGCCTCCTGGTTTCATTCCAAGATAACTGAAGGATTTTCTCCTTCTTTACCAATCTACTTATGATCAGGTGAAGGAGAAACATTTTGTTGTATTCCACATAGAGTGGTGACATAGCTGAAAGTAGCACAGAGGTACAACCTTCTCCATGGCTGCACCAATATGGGAAAATATTTTGCCTGTGAATCTTTGATTTCCTTTGTGGTTCTTTGGTTGGTTGACTGATTGAGATAGTTTTATTCCAGCAAACTTCTGCCGTATTACATGCCTTATGTTTTACATGAAAGATGAGTTGTATCTGCAGTGCCTGCTTGTATTTCCCTTTTCTTGTTTTTTGTAAGCTTAAATCTCCCTTTTTTTTAATATGATTTCAATGTATATAAACTAGAAAGGCTAATAATACAAATGTGAGCAGACCTGAAGTTTTTCAAAACTGCACATACATAGTAGAATTAAGAGCGGTAACTGTTCCCCTTCACACAGGAAATGTTCTGAGATATTTATGAATAGTCAGTATTTCCTTTTAAAAGAAAGATTTCCAAATGGGCTGGGGGGAGGCAGAATTCCCAGTCTCCCAATATTAATTTCAACTCTTGCACAGCAAGCCACACAAATCAGCTCCCTGGGATTCTTGTAATCCAAATTCCCTTTAGAAGGAAAAGGGCTCCAAAAAACTCCTTTCATTAAAACATTTATGTAGCTTTTATGTGTATTTCTACATATTTGCAGTATGATTGCAGCCAGCCAAACAATTCTGATGAAATTATTATCTTGGACACCATCCACAAATCCCCAGTAAAATGAATGAGAGTTCTGGAAAGGCTGTCATTTTGTTTCAATCAGACTCCAGTGAATTGTGCCCTGTTGGTGAATTCTAAATTGCTTCCATTTGTCAGAATTGCTTCCATTTGCTTCCCCCAGAAGCTTCCCCATCACAAGAGGAGATGGCGCTCTTAGGTTAAGTCTGACAGACCTAACATGGGCTTAGCTGAACATTTTTGGTCAGAGATACTGAACCTTTCTTGTTTGTGATTTTTGGGCTTCACCTGTCAAAAATCCCAGCCAGTAGCAAGGGCCTGTGACAAAGAATTACGGAAGCTGTAGTCCAAAATATCTGATGGTCATAGCTTTCCCATCCCTTTTTTAGGCTTTGAAGCTGTAGAATTTTTAACAGCTTGTGAGGAAAGAAAAATCATAGTATTTTGGGACATTATTTGCTAATATCAAAATATGGTGATAAATAGAAAATACTGTTGAACTGAATTATCTCCTTAACAGATCCAGGTCACATGACAGATTTTACTTGCTAGGCAAGTAAAGTTTTTTGAGCTGTCAGATGCAATTACATATATATATATAACTATAAATATTTATATGCAAGCTAAGCTTGAAAGGAGTGTGTGTGTGTGTGTGTGTGTGTGTGTGTGTGAGATCATAACTTTTTTTAAAAAAAAATGTCAACAGCATCTGGAAACCTGAGACAATTTTGGACTTTTCCAGCTGTAATAGTATGCAAACAAGAACAATGAATCTTTCAGTACATGCCATGCCAAAATAAAACTGATCTTTGCTGGATTGAGGCTTGAGTCGGAATGTAGCTTTGCCACAGTCAAGTATGGATGTACCCACACATATCATACTTACTAAAAAGTACTAATGTACATTGTCCTCTACACAGTTAGTTAACTATGCAGTGTGAAGGTGGTACTGACTCCTCAAAGAACTGTGCATAGTTGTGCACAGACAGTTCTTTTGGAGTCAAAACCACTGCTTGTGGGGGTTTTAGTTTTGAGTAAGCACACTTAGGCATGCACTACCTGGAACTGAGCTGTAAGACATCTCAGGTGCATATCGCACTTTGATTAGCGAGCCACTGATTGTATTTGGACATCATGACAAGGAAGAGACTGGAAACTTCTGCTTCCATTTTTGAGGATTAAGGAGGATTAAGGTTAAAATCCTGTCTCATGAGTACCAAGGTCCCCTTTGATATGCATGTGCTCTAGCTTAAAAGTGAAAGAGAGAATTTATTTTAATCCCTGATTGGATTAATGATTGGTCCTTCCATAAATCATAGTCAAGCAGAGGCATCTGGATTAGGAAAAAAAAACTAAATCTGAATGAAGCTGAATTTCAAAGATTTTTCTTAAAGACAAAAACACAGCCATAGCTAACTACCCATGAAAACTATCTTAATTAGACAAGCCCAAAACTATCTTCATTAGGCAAACCTAATACTGGTTGATTGCTTGGTTGGTGTATGTGCATTCTTAATATACTGGCTGTCTCTTAATTCTGCTTCTTAATACTTTGGTTTAGTTATTGTAATATTTGGTCGTATTATAAACAAGGGTGGATAGGCTGAAAAAATTGCTTTAAATCTGGCAAATACTATAGTATAATTTCTAACAAATACCATTTATACCAACAATGTGAAATGTCTTGGCCCTCCGGATGTTGTTGGACAGCAAGTCCCATAGTCCCTCACCATTAGCTAAGTTGGCCAGGTCTGATGGAAGTTGCCATCTGACAACATTTAGTGGGTCACACGTTACAAATGAGCAAAATTTGTAGCATGACTGCTTTTGTGAAAGCAGTCTACACTTGTTGTTTTTTAAACTATTCACATTCTTATTCTTCCACATCTATCCCCCAGCTTCTAATTCACTTTTTAAAAACAGATATGATAAAATAAAAGGGTGGTCCAGGCAATATGTGTCCCTTTTGAACCTGGAGTGCAGCATTAATTTTAACCAGAAGCAAATATTAGCAGCACATTACATCTTCTGAGGAACAACGAGGATCAAACCACACATTTCTTTCAAGATGCAGCAAGCAATTCCTTGTAAAGGGATCACTGTTGGGCACTATGACTTGCAAATACAGGCAAATGGTATTCAGCACAGGACTACACTAGTGTCAAAGAGTTAAAACACATCCCTAAGCTAGATCCCTCATCTGAATCAAGTCCTGTCCTCTTACTCTTGACTAAGGTAGAAAAAAAAGCATATCTGCTATCTGTTTTTGAAGTTAACATGTCAAACTGATTATTGTGATTATTTTTATTACAATGATTTTAATGAATTTGTTTCATTGGTTCATTAGTTTTTAATTTCTCTTATTGTACATTTATTCTATATTTAAATATTTTGTGGGTTTTGTTACATTTGTTATACTTCTGGCCTTGAGTCCTTATCTGTCTGATATACCCTGTTCTTTTTAGGGAATGGTGTGGTACAAACATAATGCTCCTAAATTTTACCAGCCCTTAATAGCTTGGGAAAGGAATGCAGAAGTGTAAACTCTTTCTTTCTTTCATACATTTCATTTGTTGTCATTTACAGTTTCTTCTTCTCTCCACCTCCACTCAAGGCCTTAACCATGGTCAAGGTTTATACCTATAGTTACATTAACCATGGTTATCAGTAACCCTTTTCGTCAGGACTTATGGAACAGTTTCAACTCCTGGTTACAGTGAGAATCCTAGTGAGGTTGATACATGCATAACTCTTCACTACAGTTAATGCCACTGGAAGGAAGGTGAGGGATAATTTATGCATGAGAGGTGATAAACTATTGGAGCAGCTACCCAAATCACATTCCACTTCTTATCTGTTGATCTAGGTTGTAGATCAGTGCTAGATTTGGAAAAAGTTACTTTTGGGGCCTGCAGTTCCCAGCAAGAATGAGTGGGTGATTCTGGGAATAGTAGTCAAAATGTTTCTTTTCCTACCTCTGAAATTAAGACTATCCTGTCTGCATTGGTCCAAGATGGCATTTGTCTTTTCCTCTTTCTTGAAACCAAAATGAATTTTCCTCTAATTACTTCCCTTTTCTATTTTTTTAAATTACAGGGACCCCCTAAGAATTCAGAAGTTGCAGAACCAAATCCGACTGGAAAAAGAAGCTGCCCAGTGGTATCAGCAGCAGCAAGTTGGTTTCCACCAAAATCTGCCCTCATCTCCAACTTTCCCACCTCCACCTTCATTCCAGGAACTTGAGTCCAGCCACTCTGTTGCTTGCACCCCTGTGCAAATGAGTGTTCTCAACTCGCATTCTGCTCCCACCATGCAGTCATCCAGCTCCTTCAACTACGCCCGTCCCAAACAGTTCATTGCTGCTCAGAACATTAGCCCTGCTTCAAGCTATGTAACACCTTCATCTGGATCGTCCACATCAAGCCTCCCATCCCCTATGTCTCCCACTGCTTCACAGAAACAATTTGGCAGAACATCCGCTCCCCCTTTCTCTCAGCCGTTTTCACCTGAGGGGGAGTATCCATGGTCTCCTTCCCCACCCCCTCCTCCACCTCCTGTTTTTAGTCCAACCTCCACTTTTTCAGTGGCTGATTCCTTTCCACTGCCACCACCACCTCCACCTCCTCTCCCAACTTCTGTCCCCTCACCTTCTCGCAGTCTTTCTCCAACATCTAGATTTTCCAACTCTGCCCAGTCACCAGCAGCCTTCCTCAGCTCCATGCTACCATCCCAGCCGCCTCCAGTCTCTGTTAATGCACTAGGACTTCCAAAGGGTGTGACGCCTCCGTAAGTAGAAACAGTTGATGCCTTTGCAAAAATTGCATTTTAATATTTGTTTCACCTTTAGAACTGTATTTGTGTTTTTTAATCTCATTAACAGACTATTTCTAAATCTTTGAACTGTTACTCTTTCTTTTATTCATATGAGTACTTTATGCTGCTCTTATTTTGGACTATGTCTGACCAATTTCCTACTTCTGGGCACAGGAGGAAGCACACTGGTGTTTAAAGGGAAAAAAGAATTGCAGTCTGACAGAAAATTCTAGGTTGGGTCACAGTTGATCCACTATTGTGTGTCTTTGTGGTCCAGCGACCACTGCCTTACTACACCTCTTTCATGGCACTTAGATTTCTTCTCTTATCTGGTCCTGTCTTCCTGCAGCAGCTTTGTGGCAACTAAACCTGGGACTCACTCAGAACTTGGAAAACTTACCTTTTGGGGCTGCCTGCAGGATTCTGGGAGTTTCAGTCCTAAAAAAGAACTAAGTTCTGACCAACTACAGCTTCTGTATCCTTCCCTTTTAAGTCATCCTATACATGGGCATCCATCCAAGTAGGCCCAATGTCAAGAACCATGCTGTGTGTCAAATCTGAAATGGCCAAAAGCAGGTGTTGGTGAGCACTATCCTGGGTCAACTAGTGGAGTTTATGGTATCTGTCAGCAATAACAGTAGGGCAATCTTGTCAGCACTGTCACTCCAGCTGCCTTGTTTGCAACTGGGTCCGTGTTCCATGCTCCCACCAGAGTTGCTTGGACTGTCCCCTCTGGCTCCTCCTCAGACTAGGTCTGTTTCCTGTGCCTGAGTACATGCCGGTCTGAGCGGGACCTAGTAGGTTTCTGAAATAATTAAGTTTTTATTGAGTGAAGCAAAAGCTGCTGAAAATTATTGTAGGTTTTATGGGGGTAAAGTGTGTTAAAATTGGTTGAAAGCTGTAATTCTGAAAAGAGAGGGACACACACAAAAACCCTGATTAGCTGGAGGCATCATTTGCATTTTCATCCAGCTGAAGCTAATGAGGCTGCAGAAACTGAGTTGTTTGTCCTTCCTTTGTTGCAGGTGGGTTGTGGCCCTGAGGCTGCATTGTCACTCAAGACTGTTTTTGTGGCCTTCTAGCCTTCTGGGCTTGCTGAACTTCACTTTTTCTAGCTCCCCAAAACAGGTGAATTGTCTTTTCTGGAAGTTTCCAAGATTAGCAATTTACCTTTTAAATAAGTAGCAGGACCTCATACATATGCACATGCCATTTAACATCAAAAATATCACTTTGAGAAAAAAAAACAAAGTGATCTTTTGGCTGCTTCTTTCTTTGGCAGCCTGTGTGGCCCCTAGAGAGTCCCAGCAGCTGAAAATTAGGCCCTAGATCTGCCTCAGTTGCCCAGCCCTGCTTTATTGGCCACTACCGCTGTAGTAGGATGACCAGATACAAGAGAGGACAAATCTTCTGCTCTTTTCCCAGTTGTGTGGAACAGGGAATTTCAGCAGGTGTAAATTGTGTTAGAAGCTACAGCTCAAGGAATCCCTGTTCTCCTCAGTTATTAAAGGTACAGGAGCCCCATTCTCTTCTGTATCTGGGTCCCCTAAGGAGTTCCAATGCATTCCTGTTGTTCACTGGATAAATGATTAAAAGGACTTTTCACATAGTAGTATTAAGCTAGTACAGTATTAAGGACTGTGTGGAACCTCTTTATTAATTCTACATCAATCTGACAGTGCCTGTCCCATAAACAAACCCCATCTGTTGTGAGAAAAATTCCCTTCAGCAAAAGTCCCCTATAGCTTTAATTATAAACTTTTCCCACGGCACTTCTGGTCTTGCAATTTTGTCCTGTTTAGTGCAAGATTGGATGGAGAGCCCCTTAGTTAGTCATTCAGCTTGTATTCTGGCAAGGAGATGGTAAGTTTTTCCCTAAGAATGGGAAGGGAATGGGAAAATGAAACTTCCAGCATCCCACACCATTTGCCACAATTGCTAGGATGGATGGCAGATGAAGCCCAACAGCATATGGAGGGCTATACCATCCCTCTCCTCATTTTACTGTTGCTGTTTTCTCACTTCTTACTTCCTGCCTACTGGTTCTTTCCCACACATAACCTTTCCTCACCTCCCTCCCACGTCTGCACTGTGAAGGAAATATGTTCCATGACTCCAGTTTCAGTTCATAACTTGTAGTTCCACTTCATACTGCTACCCATACAAGCCTGTTTCCTTTAAACAGCTATTCATTGAAAACATCTCCAGCTCAGAATTACCCTTTACACAGTTCTGATATCAAGGGGGTTATTGATGTCTGCCATGTTGTGTCAGTTCCAGTAACACAACCGGAGTATAGGGAAATTCCTGTTTTGGACTACAGCTGTGAGAATTCTCCAGCCAGCCTGGGCAGCCTGGTGAAGCTTTTGCAGGCAAGGTACAATAAGTCTGAAGAACCAGCTCAGCTGCCAAGCACTTTGAGTTCCTCCAAAATGACAAACAGTTATACAATTATAACTTTAATTATGGCTGTAGTTATGGAGGAGGAGAGGTTCTGATACCCATACAAAATTAGTCCTGTCTTGCGATTTCTGATACGGGCTGCAAATTTTACAACCCACTGTAGGGTGTGGCTTTTATGCTATTGTGAGAGTTTCTGACACAGGCCAAGGTAAATTTCACACATCTTTAACCATTTCTTGGTTCCATTGGATGCATCTGTACCTATTGTTTCTGGTGGTTCCATTGACGATGTTTGGAAGGAGTGTGTGATTTCTAGAGGTTTTCTTTTGAGCTTCATTCCCTGCTGACATTTCTGGTTACCAAACTGAACATTTCTGTTACCACTACCACCCTTTTTACAGTTTACAGTTTTTAAAGTGTTAGAGCATTTTAACACTTTGACTATAATGAACCATTTTTTAAAATTAAATGTATGAGAAATGGAATATGGATGAGCATGAAGAGGATGGCAGGAAACTGGAGGGAAACTGTGATCACGTCACAGCTTAACCACACCGTAAGTGGGAGAAAAGAATTGTTGATAAGAAACATGTAGATCTAGGGTAGCTCTGAACTTCAGTGCAGCCAGCAACAAACAAGTGCCAAAAACCCAGTATATTTCGGGCCTAATTGGATATGGGTGTGTAAACAACTGTTACAAGCAGTGAAATCTTGAAACAGGGGGAGGGGACCTGACGTTTACCAAAACCATTGGGCAGTCTGGAAGAGCTCTTCTGCATTGCAAATGCACCCCCAGTGTTGTATTCACATTAATGAGTGCACACAGTGGGACGTGTTTGTTGACACTTAGTAAGATGCTTTTAATTATGTTCCTTGTATCGACAGTGTTATGCTAAAGTAGAAGTATAGCCTAAATCCAACCGCCAGCCCTGGTTAGAGTAAAACAGGAGTGGATATAATACATCCCTTCAGATGTGGTTGGACTGCAACTCCCAGCATTCCTTGGCATTTGTAATAGTAACAAGGAAGTTGCAACCCAACCACATCTGGAGGGCCACATGATTACTATCCCACAGTAAACCCAGTGAATCAATTGTTCAGCCATAAGTCAACACTCATGTAAATCCCATTAATTCAGTGGGTCTATTGTAGTTGGTGCTAACGGTTGGACTTAGGTCATTGAATCAGTGGGATTTACATAAATGTTGATTTACCATTCAACCATTGATTCATTGAATCTAATCTAGTTGAGATTAGCAATTAAATTTTGACTATGACGTTAGGTCCCAGCTTTCTTTGTTTGACACTGGTTGGTGTTGGCTACTTCTTAGGAAGTTTAGGAGACTTATCAGGGAAGAATTGTGTTGATTATTTTTGATACTTAACAAAAACAGCCCTGTGGATTTTCATTCAGGCCACATTTTCTTTTTGACCACTGTCAGGCCTTTCCATGCACTTTCGCTTGTAAATAGCTCTCTGTAGGTCTCACAGTGCCTTTCCAGTCCTAAAATTGTTCAGCTGTCGCCTGTTATTTAAAGGTCAAAAGCTCAGCAGAGTTGTCCCTCTCTCTTCTGGTTAATTCCAACTGGCACAAAGTCTGGGGAAATAATAGCAAACACGTCCTTTATAATTGTGGTGAAAGTTAAGGAAATAATGGATGAAAACCTCCTATATACAAGCAGAAGAATGGAATTCTTACTCAACTGAAGCCAGAGGAGACATCTTGATTTCCCATGAAATTAAAGTTTTATAAAGCTCTCAATCAAGACTCAATAACGTTTGTTCCCAAACGTGTGGCATGGGAACATGAGCAATAAATATCACATAGACATTTCAATTCAAGGGAGATCCATCTTTATGAATTAGAGGCCTCTGTAGGCTGTGGATTTGGCTTCATTGTCCAAACCATAATTGTTCAAGTGAACATTTTCCAGTTGGCTAGCTTTAAGGTGTGAGTTTGCCAGCATATAGGCTTAGCCATTCCAAATTCTTGCTTTTTTTTTTTTTTTAAAGGCATCCAACCAAAGTCTGTTTCTCAAGTATGTTTACTGCATATAATTTTTAGAAATAGCAGCTTGGGTACATAATAAACACCAGTTCGGTCTTAAGCATTTGATTGAAACACAGAAACAGACACAAAACCAGCATTAAGCATTTGATTGAAGCACATAAAATACAAAGTGTGTTTGAGCAGCGATTCCTAGCCTTGGTTCCCTAAATATTGAACCTCCACAAGCCCCAGCCAGTATGGTGAGAGATTCTGGGTGTTGTATTTCAAAATTGGGGCTCACAGGTTGTGAAACACTGTGTTAGAGGGAGTAGAGGAAGTATGCATCACTATTTAGTGGCTTGTACCAATCCCAACCAGACCTCTTCCCATCCATGGTGATTTATATGGCAGCATGGTGACCCAGCAGGTGTAGTGGTTGGAGTGTTGGACTAGGACCCTGGAGACCAGGGTTTGAATCCCTGCTCGGCCCTGGAAATCCACTGGGTGACCTTGGGCAAGTCATACTCTCTCAGGCTTAGAGGAGGGTGAGGGCAAGCCTCCTCTGAACAGATTTTGCCAAGAAAACCCCATGATAGTTTTAGCTTAGGGTTGCCATGAGTTGGAAATGACTTAAAGGCACACAGCAGCAGCAATAATGGCAATCATGCTGAGATGCCAGCAGGATCTTCTGGGCCTACAACAGTGTATGTGGATTGGTCCATCCACCCTACCAGCAACCCTTTGGCGAAACCTGCTGCTTATGTACACATGATAGATAGAATTGCAACTTTTCTCTTAACCTAAGTTTTTTCTCATATTAATTCCTTCCTTTGGCTTTTACCACTAAAAAATTAGTCAATATGTTTGTGCTGCAGGGAATCTACCATTTTATTTCAGTTGTGGTGCATGCAGAACAATCACCAGTAGAGATCAAAATGGTTTGTTCTAACCCATTAACAATTAGCTTGGAAAAGTTTCTTTTGCAGACTGCAGTTTCCAGAATGTCATGATAGCTAAACATTTCTACGTTCTGCCCTATGAAAGTTCACTCAGAAGTCTCGCTGAGCTTAATGAGGAAGTAATGTTACTTCCAATTACCTCTGCTGTGGATCTGGATTAGAAGATGTGGAGTGCTCTTTTAGAGCTGCATCAAGCAACAAAATGCAGTTTATTTCCATATTGCAATTTAGTCAGAGGTTAAGAGTTATTACAATAGTTTCTCTTTCTTAGTTCGACTGTGTCCTTCTCAGCTAGTTGACTAATGTGTGGATAAGTAGTGAATCCTCAAATCATGAACACCATGGCAAAAAAAATTGAGAAAAAAAAAGCATCAAATTGATTCTGTTTTATTGCTCTCTTTTCATAAAAGCCTAGCTTTCACTTGCTTCTGTGGGGAACCCGTATCCACAATTTTATTTGCATTTCAAGAATCGCATGGGTACGCCTGAGAGTGCAGCTTCTAGGAAGAGACTGCAAGTATACAGTGGATAACCACTAGAAAGAGACTGTAGAATTAGTCATATCTCAATGACCAGACTGAATTCCTTTTAAAGTCAGGAGGGGTGGGGATGCATTTCTAGTTTATGGGTATATCAGCTTAAAAAGAGAGACTTAAAGAGGATGTACCAGGGATTGGTTGTAGACATTTTTTGAGGGACAATTAACTCTGGATACTTTCAGAGAATTCCACTTTATATGAAATTGCTGTGTATGAAATGTAGTGGCCTTGAATTAGAGTAACACACACTAAATTTGATAGAAGCCTTTGAACTAGAAAAGTTTGTTTTGGAAAGTACATTGTTTACACATTCCACAATTACTTTTTTCTGCTTTATTGCTAATACTACACTTAATTGCTGGTTGCGTATTCTTCAAAGCAGTTAATAAAATCAGAAAGATTTATGGGAATGTATAGGATTAAGCAACTTGACAAGGAAAGCAGTGTAGCAGGGAATTTTTTCTGTTCCTTTTTTGCCTTTATCTAAGTGGCAGCTGAGTGGAATTTGATTTTGCTTCAGTAACTATTGAAGTACGAAATGCTCACTGGCTGTCTCATTTATTTTAATTGATCTAGTGTGCTTGTAGATAGAAGCAAAGGAAAGTTACATATTGCCATACCATTGCTGCTCTGCTCATCTCATAAAGGCCATCCCACATATAGGAGAAACTATCTGGTCTGCTCTAAGAAGCCCATAAATGTGTATACAGACATGATGTTACACACAATAGCTTCAGCTCAATGATGTGGGCTTTTATGACTAAAACCTTTCCAAGCTATAGTAGGAAAAAGATGCGGCACATTAATGTCAACCTTCCATCATGTTGCTATGTCTATTGTATATCAACCAGCATGGACATTGTAAAAAGAGGTGTGAACTAGTCCTAATCTCTTCTCTTTTGTGTCTTATGATTAGCACAGAACATCCTGCCTCCTGTAATATCAGTTTGAGTAGGTCTCAACCTACACGTCTTCCTTATGTTCATTGTCTGCTGGAAATCACAAAAGTAACACAGGGAACTCTCTTCATACTTTGTCTAGTTTTTTTTTCCTTGTGGTAGTTCCTCAATAGCAAAATATTTTTCCAGATTCATTTCAGGAGCTTCAAATGCCTGATATGTAGAATAGGTGCTTGAGCACCTGGCAAAAGCAAGTCATTTAGAACTAGGAATGAAGGAAAAGTCTCATTCTCCATTTGTATGTATTTCTTCAAGTCCCACACACATTCTTATTCCATCCTTTGATTGTGTGAAGTTGTGAGATTTTGTTCTTCCTTTTTTCATATGAAAATTTGTATGCATTTCCCTACTTGCTTTTCCCTAATGTGTACATTTGTGTGTGTGTCTGTGTGTATTTTCCTGTTGAATAAAGCACATTTGTGCATATTTTTCAATTGCATGTGTTATTACCTTTTCACATTTTTCAAAAATTCCAACAGTTGATTTTATTTTATTTTATTTTATTTTATTTTATTTCTCTAAAACAAACTTTCTGTCTTGAAATAACTCTTAGAGAGATGCAGAACTGGTACTTCCATTGAAAATCTCAATTCCAATAGAAATCTTTTCCACCCTTCTCTGTTCATATTCTGTCCCATAGCACATATTAGATGTCTAAGTTCAATTCTGAAAGGAAATTCCTAAGGGGAGCTCAGAAGCTTAACTGAACACAAGGTCTGTCCAGGATTCTCTGAAGTCATCACTTCTCAGTAAACACTGCAAATAAGATTAGTGTGGCAGACAATTCCTCTAGAACTTGCAGTCCCATGTTTTATCAATTGTCTCTAAGGAACACAGTAATGCCTCTTTTTTTCTGACATTTTATAGATATATAGTGTGCAGGTCCATGACATAGTTATCTCAAGTTATAGTCAGTATGCTAAATGTATATAATATAGCTTCATTTTTTTTAATTCATAGGATCTTTGTAGCCTTCCTAAATTTTGATTGTTATTTTTCTGACATTTGAGTCTACATGTAACTAAATTCATCAAAAAACTATGAAGGACAGAAGCACGTCTTTGTTCAGATGCCCCCAGTCTCATTTATAATCTAGATGTCTTGTGGGCTACTCCTGAAGAAGCCTTAACCAGGAATTTGACGCAGAGGGAATAGAGGAACTCTCAAGTCTGATGCAGTAGCCAAACGTACTGACCTGTTCTGTCTTGATAAATGGTTGCATCTGGAAGGGTTTATTTTTCCATACGCTTTTTATCTGCTTCTATTTCCAAGTGATTGCTGCAGCTGCATAAAAAAGAAATTCTTGTGACAAGTGACTTACTGTCAATCTCAACTAAACAAAGCTACAATACATATGTTGTGCTGTGCTAGAGAGGAGGAAGGGCACTCTGGTTTATTTACTCAGCCTCCCTCAGTAGGGCATGAGCCAGTGTTTCTTTGCTGCTTTTGGCTTCCTAACCTGGCTAAAGGCCTACACACATAGTCTCTGCAGGCTATCATGTAGAATCTCCTCATGCTATCTTTGAAAAGAACCTCATGGTCGATTGAAGTTAATGCAAGTTTACTTTTTAATGGCCTTATTTATTAGTTTTGATAAGTTTTGGATTACATCCACAAGGCACCATGAAGCTCTTCAACCTCCATTTCCCTCCCTGCCACCACCATATGATTCTAATACAGAGAAGCTGAAGTTGAACAGCAGCAGTGATTGGTGGATTGCACCAAGGACTGAAAATTGGTTTTCTTAGTTTTTTCCTATTAGAGCGTTTTTTTAAAAAAAGAGTTTTCATCCAATTTTGTTGGTAAAATACGCTTTCAAAAGTTTGATTTAGATATCAAAAACGTAAGAAAGACATGAACTATGTCCTAAAAGCACTGGAAATGTTGCCTTTCCCGAGAAGCACTGTTTTTTGTTTGAAAGTGGCCATGCTGGCTAGAGAATTCTAGGCCCTTTTCTAAACCAAAAAATAAAACAAAACACTTTTTCCACATTCTGCATAAAGCTCTGTTGGGATCAGCATCCTGTTGATATACACTAAGGGTGGAACACCCTACTTGTTCCATGCGTTATTAATTGTAAAATTTGCAAATGAGCTTTTATATATTCTATTGGTGTATTCAAAACAAATTATATTGATACTAGATCTTCATGGACTCGGTTCTCTGAACTATAAAAACAGCTTCCACACTAATAAGACTATTAATAAGACTACATTTATTAATTTTTTTAAAAAAACCACTCTCCTTCTGTTTTCTGTTTTTCCCCCTCTTTCTGATGTTCTCAGGCTATAAGCATTGTTGTGTGATAAATGAGCATCACCTTCACTCAAGAGGGAAGGGACCAGGCTGCTTGGGAAAACCTCCAAATATGAAGAAGTGCAAGCAATAAGAAGGAAAAAAATCTTTGTGGGGGTTGAACACCAAAAACACCACAAGGGGATGGGAATCTAATGACTGGAATCCAGTAAAACAGCTTACGACAGTGCAACAGTTTGTTCCAGTTCTAGGTTCTTATCAGCTACCTGACTTGTGAAATGAAATTATTTGAGCAGGGAATATATACCTATTTATATATCATCAATTTTAGTTATTGCTGTTGTAGTGTTATGTGGTAATGATTTGCATGAGTTAATTATGCATTGTGTAAGGCCAGTGTATGATAATTATGAAAACTATAAAACTGTAAACGATCCCTTCTTTTTTTATCTTATAGGGGATTTCCAAAGAAAACCGGCAGAACTGCCAGGATTGCATCTGATGAAGAAATTCAGGGCACAAAAGATGCTGTTATCCAAGATCTTGAAAGAAAGCTTCGTTTCAAGGAAGACCTGTTGAACAATGGCCAGCCAGTATGTAATTGCAAGACTGAAAGAGCAAATTAGGCACTGCCTAATGTTTGGAAAGAAGCAAAATATTTCATATTTATATTACATTCAATCTGAAATGAGATAGAAAAAAACCCTCCAAATATACAGATTTGGTTCCATAGATTCTTATGCATCAACCAGTTCACATGCATCAGTCAATCACTTTATTAACAACCCAGCTTGTTCACAAGCCAGGTTCTTAAGGCTGCTCATAGATAAAAAGAAATGCAAATAAAATCACAGGAGGTTAAAAACATATCACAAAATAAGTTTAAAATAGCATTAAATTGTTTGTCAAGTTAAAACTGTTTAAAAGACTACAACATAGAATAAAAGAAGATTAGCACACTGTAATACACAGCTCTTTACATGTAAAACCTTCAGTTCTCAAACCCCTGCTGTAATATAAACCTCTTCTCCTGTCAACAAAAGGACAGCAAAAAGGGAGCTATGCTAATTTCCCTAGGAAGTGAGATCCAGTCTAGCAGCAACTATGGAGAAGGCCCTCTCCTGCTTACCTGAAAACATTTAAAGTAAAGTAGCATTCAAAGTAGTGGGATTGAAAGAAGCAAATCCCCTGAAAACCTTCTTTTGGGGAGGCTAATATAGGAAGATTTAGATTGTCACATAGAGCTTTATACTTCAGAACTATCACTTTGAATTGTGCCCAGAAACAGACTGGCAGCCAGTGGAACTGTTGTAATAAGGAGTTGTGTTCCCTGTAATTGGTCCCTGTTAACAGTCTGGTTAACATTCTTTGGACCAACTGAAGTTTCCAAACACTCAAGGGCAGACCCATAAAATGTCTGTTATAGTAATCTAAATGGGATATAGCTAAGACATATGTCACTGTGATCAAGTTAGGCATCCTTAGAAATGGTGCAGTTGGTGCACTCGTTTTAATTGTGTAGCTACATTCATGGCCACCACCAAAACCTGAGCATTCTGGTTCAAGACCAAGTTTAGAAGTACATCCAAACAGAGAACCTGTGTCTCAACCCAATGCATGTTGAATCCCTGTTTGCTGATCAGTCAGTTGTGCTCCTGTTCAGTAGAAAATCTGTCTTCAGTTTGCTTGCCAGTCGTTTGATGTCAGTTTAAAACTGAAATAGCTTCCTTGGGTTGGGGTGAAAAACGGAAATAAGGTTGGGTGTCATCAACATGTGTTGATAACACTGAAACCCCAAACTCTGGACAATCTCTCCCGTGTATATTGAGGACAACTGGGGACAAAAAAAGAAAGCTGTGGGACTTCACAAACCAATAGCCAAGAGTCAAACAGGAGTTCCCCAGCACCACCTTCTGAGCTCATCTCTGCTGATGAGAATGGAGCCACTGTAAAACGGTGCCTTCAAGTCTCATCCGAGCCAAGTGGCAAGAAGGATACCATTGCTGATGGTATACAAAGCTACTGAGTAGGTTGAGCAGATCCAAAGGGACATGCTTCCTGTCCAGTGCCTAGTGAAGGCCATTCACCAAAGTGACCCAAGCTATTTCTGTCCCAAACTGTAATGATGTTCCTTTTGAGAAATAAATTCTTACTGGCTAATAACATTGCCTTTGTCATGTAACAAGTGACATTCATTCTTTATTTCTAAGACAGTCCTTTGGGAGGGACTTTATGGAACTGGGTGACTTTTTGCCTCTTTTTCTAATTTTGGTGGTGATAGTGATATGGCAGCAGCATCAGTAAATGTGTTACTAATGCATTATTCTTAAAGTTGTGATGAATAGATTGCACATTACAAATAATGCCTCATGGCTCACTTTTTAAAAATAGCATTCCATGCTCTTGTTCTGCCTTTCTACTATTGGATATCATCAACATCTTGTGCAGAAACACCGGGACTAGGCTCCTCTTGATCACTCTGATCGTACATTTGCTTCAGGGTCATCAGGGTGAAAGTACCTCTTTTTTTTTTTCCACCAGGAATTAAAATGAGTTCCAAATAGCAAAAGTCAAGAAAACAAAACTTCCAAAGAGCTGCTTTCATACTGCCTGGGGTATCAGAATTGACTATTGTTTGATGTATTGTCTATGCACTCCGTGGTAATTTCTCTTTTTTCCCTTTTGCTTAGAAGTTAACGTATGAGGAGAAGATGGCTCGTCGACTGCTAGGTGCTGACAATGCTGCAACTGTGTTTAATATTCAAGAGCCAGAAGAAGAGCTGGCAGGACAGGTGCTACTTTGCAGCTTTCTAGTCACACAATAAAATAGCCATTTTCTTTTATTGTTTTTTATTTGTTTGTTTTTGAGGAATTAAAAAGACACCACATTTTTGGCACAAAGGGAGTCACATCTGTTTGGATCTCTGGATTGTAGAGTGAGGTGATGATGCAGGAAGGAAGATGCCTTATACCCTGCCCAAGCCCTGGCTACCTGAGTCAAAAAAAGAATAAACAGATCTGCTTTGACAGCATACAATAAGAGTTGATACAACAAAATACAAAATCCACAAAACAGTGATGCCTTTATTGGGTCAACTGAAATGCACAAAACAAAAAACAAAAAAAAACATACAAGCTTTCAAAGCTTCACTGGCTTCTTCATCAGGCAAAAATGTTAAAAATCATGCAGGAGAAGAAAAGTGGTGATATTAGAGTCACAGGCTTACATGTGGAGAATGGCCTCTGCCTGCACTGAGATCCTTCTAGACCGTCTTAACTGTCAACAGAAGTAACATATAAGACTCTAACATCATCACTTTTCTTCTCCTGTATGTTTTTTAACATCTTTTCCTGATGAAGGAAGCTGGTTAAGATTTGAAAGCTTGCTTAATGCATTTTGTGCATTTTTTCCCCACGTAATGTCCAATAAATTTACCACTGTTTTGTGGATTTTGTTGTATTTTGCTTCATGACCAACCCCTAAATACATTTCCTTAATAACAGCTGGTGTGTGTCTCAACTGTATTAAAGTCCATACATAATGAATTGGGTGTGGAGTAGTCTTGCTTGCTTGTTCACTTGTTGTCCCCCCACCACCTCTTTCAAGGTTCAGCTGAAACATTTTATTGCCTGAGACACAGCAACAAATGGCACCCTCCCCCAGATTGTCTTGCATAATCAGCCATTGCGCCCAATGGTAATGGGTTATGGGCACTGTAGTCCAAAATATATGTAGTGTTGAAGTTTTCCTGAGCCTTTTAGAAAGCATCTAGTAATAAAATCCATAGAACTCTCATTCTTGATTAGCAGAGAGCTTTAGCAAAGGAAGCATGGATGTAGAGTCCTCGGTCAGATCAACTAATGACAAGTAAACTTAGAGTAGATATAGATGTTATGATGTGCTCAACTGTTTCTGTTGGTGGAGGGTTGTTTGGGGTGGGACAATTGTGTTTAAGTTTATATACAGAGGTTCAACTGCCCTTCTCTTTTTGACACTCTGATATCTGAATTTAGACAAGGGAACAGAGGCATATAAAATAAATGTGATATAGCCAAAGCCACATGTGATATTTTAGAAGCAGTTACAGTGAAGAATGCAGTACTTTCTTCCCCTCAGGATAAGATGGAGAACAATCTTACCATCTGTTCCTGCTCTAGCTCATTTTGTCTCTCTGATCCTTCACAATGTCAAGATAAAACACTGTCTCTCCATCTTGAAAGCCTTTTTGGTTTTCTTCTGAAGGTGATTTTCACTTTTGGATGTAGCCCATGACCAAATGTGAAACAAGAATAGATTTCTGGAAAAGCCCAGAAAGCCATTTCTGTTGTTTATTGGAATGGGTATTCTGGCCAGTTAAATGCATATATAGTAAATTTTGACATAAAAGTTCTTGATGCAGTAGTAGAGTTCTCTTATACACCTTGCTTCCAGTACCCCATCTTGTTTTGTTCTACATCTTACTTCCAGTGTCCCATCTCATTTTCCTCTACAGGGAACTGGCTCTGTTGATGCTTCTGTAACTCCTGAGGATGCTCAAAAGGTTTCACTTTTCTTCTCTCTTGATTTTCTGTTTGCTCTTGTTTATCTCTTCCTTTTCTGGCTTTACAAAGCATTTTCCAGACATTCACCCTTGACACCTTTGTTTGCTGTCTATAACTCTTTAATCTGAGTAATTTTTTAAACTTTTTGCTGTGTGGTTCAAGTAATTCCCTCTGGCTATATAAGGATTCCATTTCTCTCATAACGCAAAATGGTTGTTGTATGAAAATCATGTTGTTTTCCAAAGTTCTTTGTGGATTTCATCTGTTAACATAACAAATACAATCTGTGCTTAAGAAGTTCACCATGTAAGAGCATTCTACATCTGAAGAATATGAACTGACAAATCAATCAATGTCACTTTGTTACCCCACTCAGACTTTTAAAATATCAAATTCTTTATGTTCCATTCATGAAGAAACTTGTGTATTTTGGTTTTTGCTGGCAGGAAGATATTTGGGTTGGGTCAATTATGTCTAATTGTCTAGAGTCTATAAGCAGGTCCAAAAAAAAATTAACATCTGAATTTGGCCTCTATTAAGAAATACATACAATTCTTACTAGATCATGAACCAAAGAAATAATTCTCACTTCCCTATTGAAGAAACTACCTGTTGCTCTAGTAGCATGGAATGCCAGGTGTTATCATATTCTGCAGTTTTCCACTGCAGTAAGATAGTATGGGGTACCGTTTTAGGGTATGGACCTTGAGTGTGCATGCAACTGTTTCTCCATACAGTAGAATTGTTACACAAGGGTTAAACACAACATCAGTTACTACCTGTCGTCCACCCTTATAACAATAAGGGAAGGGAGTGACTGACTGAATTGTTAGTGTATGGGGAAACAATCCCAATTTATAATATATGCTGATTGTTTTATAAGACACTCATTTAGGGCAGAGATTCTAATGTTTTGTTTTATATAGTGGAAACTCCTGCATTATATATACACTTGTAATAGATTCTGTTAAAAAATAGTAATCACAAAGTCGAGAGATGGAGTTAATTATAATGCTATCACTAATTTGAGCTTTCTTTGTTTGACAGGAATACAAAGTCTCCAGCTTTGAACAGAGGCTGATCAGTGAGATTGAATTTCGACTGGAGAGATCTCCTGTAGAGGAGTCTGATGATGAGGTGGAGCATGGAGAAGATACCTCGGAGAACAGTGTGGCTCCTTACTTTGAGATGAAGCTGAAACATTACAAAATATTTGAAGGAATGCCAGTCACCTTTACATGCAGAGTGTCTGGCAATCCAAATCCAAAGGTGAGTGCAGAGAATGCCTTTTAGAGGTCTGTGGGTTTTCATGTGCAAATTTGAACACGGTGCAGTTGTGGCCCTCCAGCTAATACTGGGCCACAGTTCATATGGTACTTCACCACTGGTTGTACTGGCTGGGGCTGTTGGGAGTCCAGCAGCATCTGGAGGGAGACACTTTGCCAACTGAAGAACTGGTTATGTCTTAGACCTCTGTGAAACTGAAAAGTGTGGCCTTCTGCTGAACAAGGAGTTCAGGCCAGTTCTGATTTCATTTCGTACTGTCACAACAGGTAGCACTCATGCTACCTGTTAGAACTGATTACCAAGGAATCTTTTATGAACTGTGTAGAAACTCAGACACACTAGATGTAATGTAAGAAAACACTTTGGTCCTAATCTCATACGACATACTTGGCATGTGGTTAATTCATTTCAACCACACTTCATGTGCACCCAGCAAACGGAAATGAAATAGCAGTACATTTATCTATATGTCCCAGACCCATAAACCCCAACCAGTCCTCAATTTTCTGTTGCTTTGGAAATAGCCAGGACTGCAAAGACAGGCTAGAATTTAGTAGAACTCTTACTTTGCACAGTCTTGTTCTTCTTCCTCCTTCAAGGATGCAAAACCAGTGGGTTTTCGGTAATAGCTATTAGTCAAAGATCTGTTTGCATCATGGCCCATCTGCTATCTCACAAGAATCCTTGTGATGAATAGTCCCATGCTGGGGATAAAATTACACTCAAAGGTTGTGACTAGAAAAGCTCATAGATGATTACACTGTCCTTCAATCCCATACATGGAGCATAATGCATTATTCAGTCAACCATTTATTTAACAAAGAAATCTTTCCTGCTAATGCTTTCCACATATAAATTAGGCATATCAGTTTTGCCTTTTCTCTCTAGTCTTTTATAGCCTTTGCTTAGGCTTACAGCAAATGAGCTGCTATAGTTAGAATTATAAGACACATTCAGCAGTACTACCATTTCTTTCCAAAGTGTGTGTCTGTTCCTTTGAATTTGGTTAGGGATTCTCTCCAAGCTACCCCAAATGTAGCTGAGAAATCTTGCATGTCTGGGGTGCTTGTTCTGTTTTGAGGACACGTCGAAAATATTTTGCACGAACAGTGCCGAGCACTTCAGTTATCTTGCTCTGGTGCCTTCCTGAATGGGAAACCCATCCTGGGGTCTTTCACACTACACAGATTTAGCACTGTGATTCCATTTTAATTGCCACAACTGCATTCTGTAGAAACTTGGGATTTGACGAGGCATTGGAGCTGTCTGGCTGAGAATTCCAAATACCCTTCCAAAAATGCAATTTCCGTAATTCCATAGGGTGTTGTCTTGGAATTAAAATGGAATACAGCACTATAAATGTGTAGTGTGAAAGGGGCTCTAGCTTCTCTGAAAGGATAATAAGGGAAACCTGTGGCTGTTGCCTTTTGTTTGATCAAAAGCTGGAGCATCAGTGGGGGGCAGGCTATGGGGTAATCAGGTCAAAGACCATTACGTATAGCTGAGGGAAAACTGTCTCTCCAGATGTTGGTAGATTGCAGCTCCCAGCATCCCTGGCATTGTCCATGCTGGATGGGGTTAGTAGAAGTAGGAATCCAGCAACAGCTGGAAGGCCCATACTGCCTTAATGTGATAGAGACATCAACATTTATAATTAAAGATTAGTGTCTTCAGAGTTTTATTTAAATACTGTGAAAATGACATCACCACATTTATGTTAACTTCCTTGTTCTCTTGTAATCACTTGGTTTTACCCTTAGCCTGAGGGGAAGGGCAACATAATGTTTTGGCACAATATTCCTCCTAAGGGATCAATGAAGAACATCCCTGGTTCTTGTCAGGTCTTGCTCAGAGACTGAGGTGTGGATAACATGTGAATAATCATTTCTGATGCAAGATTTTTCCACAAGTATGCATTCATGAAATCATTTCAGGAAATGGACATATGTGTATAAATGCTATACAGCCAGAACTTAGAAAAGTCCCCAAAAAAACCCAGCCAGCATTACCCCTGGAAATTGAAGTCCAAAAAAAGTATCTGTTCCAGCTTCAGAAACTGAGTAAAGAAGTGTCCATCTCCCTATTTGAGAGCTTCAAAAATAGCTATTCCACAAGATCCATTGGGCTTAAAATGAATACAGTACACTAAAATGGCCACCACAGAAAGAAAACACTTTCTTTGATCATTATTATTAAATAAGCATTACCTAAGGAAATGCCTATAGTTCTCATTACATTTGTGATTACAAGACTGAAATGCAACTGTGTACAAATTGGCTTAGGATCATGACTAGGCATATGTGAATAGAAAGCGCTCATCCGTTCAAGGACAGGAACAAAATCTGGCAGAGAATTTTCTAGGGAGATCAGTTTTTCCCAGTACCACCCCTAGCTCCCTAGACACACACACAGGGACACACTGTTCTAGATTGTCACCCACTGTCTCTGGAGTGGATTGGATGTGGAGCCACAAGAGATTGTCAGGGCAAGAGGGAATCAGGAAAAATTGCCTCTCCTTTTCCACTAGTGAGAACTCCTCTTAGCAGATACTCCTACCAGGTTGTGCAAACTCAGGATCCCATCCATTGAAAAATATTTCCAGATTTTATAAGTCTGAGATTTCGTTTCAATGTCTTGATTTTAGAAAAAAAATAAAAGTTTATGCTGAATTTCAGGTACCGTTTTGCAAGGCTGTCACTCAAGTCTTGCTGTCAAAAGTTTAGCATCTGCCTGCACCTGTATGCAGTTTTGAGTTTCAGAATTTGTATTTGTGGTTTTGAAATATAGTTTTCTGAATTTTAGATAGAGAACTCATGATTTTCCTCCAAATGTCAAGTTATCTGAATTAAGTTGCATGTAGTTCTGAAGGTTTTGAAGTTTCTTAAAGTAGGCAGTGGCATTATGCAGCAGTGAGATGAGATAATGGTAACTTACTGCAAGGAAAAAAAGTCCACCATACATAGGCTGTGAATTTCAGGCAGGAGAAAAGAATTGGTATTAAGTGTGAAGTATTACACATCAATACCAATAGCAGAAAGCCATACCTGGAACAGTTTGTTATATTATAGTTATGTTAATCTATAGTATCAAGCGTATCCAGCTTAATGTATCCGTTGCTTGCTTAATTCCTGGCAAGCCTTCAGATTCTGTAAGGAAAGAAATCTGTTATAAAATAATTACTAGCTTTTACAAGACCAACATCTGTCAGGTAAAAATTACGAAATCTGTGAAATGTGCAGGTTCAAACTCATTTTTGCAAATATGCTGTTGCTACAATCTAGAGGTTCATAAATGATAATGTAACTTTTATTTGAAATGTTAAAGTTGTGTCAGCATATGTGAACACATTAATAAGGCAACACAGCCATTTTGCAATCCTGCACATACATGCATTAGGAAGAGATTTAAAACTAACTATTGGGCAAAGTTGAATGATTTTTGGTACTGACATGCAGTTCTTGTCAGTATCTCAGAGTTTTACTTGGAAATGTGAATCTCAAATAAATAGTCTGGAGTTTGGAAATGTTGGACTGAATCCTGTATCAGCTACTTAGTCAAATATACTTAGTTAAATAAACTAGCTTCTCTTGGTCCAACCCACGCAAACCTGACGGAAATGCCATTCATCCATGCTCCAATCATGGGCAGAATGGATCTCCTTCTCCCCCTGCAACTGATGCTCAGTAAAGTAGGTTTTTAGGAAGGAGTTACGATCATGGCAGTAGCATCACAACTGTATTCATGATTGCTACTTAGTCATGATTGTGACACTATTGCCAGCATTGTAAATTATATTCAACTAAGTGGCTGATATAGGATTCTGGCCATTATTCTTTCAGACTACAACATCCAGAATCCTTCAACTGGTATGACATCTGGCTGATGTAGCTGGAGGATTGTTGGGAGTTGCAGTCCATAAAAACAACTCCAAGCTGCAATATAGTCCTGGTTGAATAAACACAATCAGGACTTAAGGGCATACCCTTAGTTTGCGTATCTAAGTAAGAAGCAAAGAGGTGCTCAAACACCAGGCGAGATAAGGCCTCCCTGAGTATGCTTTAACTCCAGCAAGATAAAGAACGTGGGAGAACTCACTCTTGGAATCTGTAATATCTTTGGATCATTCCTGCTACATTCAGTTTTCCTTGGAAATGTAACGATTTTTATTATTATTATTCTAATTTTTATTGAACACTTTCAAGATACATACAGAGAAAGAAAAAACAAGAAACAGAAGGAACAAAAGAAAGAAAAAATAATAAAGAGTAAAGATAGAAGAAAACAATAAAAAGAGAATATGCATTTACCTTTCAGCTTTTCTAACAGAGATCATACATTACTACATAAAATAACTTCTCCAATTGTAAATGCCATTCAAATACTTCAACAGCCTATGTTTCTAAATATACTGTCAAAATGTATATATTATTACTCTTTTTCTTGCAAAAAGCCTATCAAAGGCTCTCAGTCATTGAAAAAAGTCAATCATTTTTCTCTTATCAATGTCATTAATTTATCCATGTTAACTAAGCCCATTAGTTTTATCAGCCTAGTCCTCTTTTGTTGTAATTCCAACAAAAGATATGGAAGATGTGTTCTTCCATATCTTGCTACAGGGGTCATATATCGTAGTATCTTACCATATTTCTTCTCCAGTTGATGATCTGGTAGTGCCAATCAGTATAGTTCAGGTTCACATTCAACATTGACTCTCAAAATTTTAAGCACTTTACAGTGTATTTGATTCCAGAACTTTTTGGCTTTTTCACAAGTCGATTACATATGATAGAAAGATCCTACCTGTTGCCCACATTTCCAACACACATTAGAAACTTCTTTATGCATTTTGGCCAGTTCTTCTGGTATCAGATACCAGTGATACATCATCTCATAAAAGTTCTCTTTAAGATCATAACATAATGTAATGTTCATTCCCTTCGACCACATTTTCTCCTGTTGTTCCAACTGTGTATTATGTTAAACATTTTGTGCCCGTTTTATCATGCAGTCTTTGACCTGCTGTTCTTCATCTCTGTTTTTAACAAAAGTTTGGCAAAGAGTCAAGTAAATCATTTGAGTTCATCATCTGAGCAAAACTGCCTCTCAATTTCTGATTTATTCAACTCAAAATCACAGTTTTTATCCATTTTGAACCATTCTATTATTTGTCTATAAAAGAACCATTGAAAACTGCAACCTTCTGGCACCAATTTTTCATTTGACTTAATTCTGTGTTGTTCTTGGTCAAGGTCCAAGAGATCTTGATAAGTTGCCCACTTTTTCTTTACTGTTGCCTCCCTCCTACAAAGAAACCTCCTGCATGGAAATGTAATGATGAGAGTGATGGATTGTCTTAGACCTGTTTGATTAAGGATCTGAAGAAATAAGGAAGTTCTCTTAATCATTCTTGATGTCCCAGTTTCTCAAGACACCTTTCACTAACATCTTTTACATAAGCTTCCACCCAAACTGAAGATATCTCTGTAACTTTTCATGGCTTGGTCTTTTCATTCATGAATATTTGTCACAAATAGACAAGAGTGTACTCTTGTAACCTCATGCATGCAGTCACTCACTCAAGGAAGCAACTAATATGAAGGATTGCTTGTGTCAGTTCAGTTTGTACAACTTGACCTTCATATGTCCAATGCTATGGAGAATCCCACCTTACTTTCTACTCCCACTGATTAACAGCCCCAGTTTTACACATGCACCCCACACACTATTGTGTAAACATAATCTACATCCCTCTCCAAGTATTTATACTGAACAAGGCTGCAAGTCTTAAGGCTGGTCTAGAAGTCAAACAAATGCAGTGTTGTATACGTATAGGGAAAACATTGTTTTCAAGGTCTGCTCGGTTGTTTGTAAATTAAAGCAGCAGTTTCTTTCTTCATTTCTTTGTTACTGATAACATTTCAAAGAACTTATAAGCATTACATGTGCAGATGTTAATCTCAGTCAAACAAACCTTGGGTGGCAATATCTAGTGAGAAAACTATGACAGAGAATATAAGTAAGAAATATTCACCAGTGGTTCAAGTATGAATGCACATCATCCTTTTTTATACAAAACTTTTTAGTTTAGCCCAGCTGGACAGTAGCTTGGCATGAGCAGTGGCAGAGTTTTCTGAGTTACAAAAAATAATCATAGAAAAACATACCAGTGCTTCTGTTGTAGGTTTCTAGTTACCACAGCAGTATATGAGCCCTGTTTGTGTGACCAGTGTGTTTACTGAACATTAATGAAGGAGAAGTAGGCTCATTGATGCTGTGCCCTGTCTCAAATCTATGTGCATTTTTCAGATTGACCAACGCTTAACGTTCACAAAGGCATACAGCAGGGATAAAGAACATGTAGCTGTCCAGAAGTTGCTGGACTACAAGATCATCAACTTTAACCTGCATAGCTGGCTGAAAGGAAATGCAGCCCATTACTCTCTGGATGGCTACCCATTCCCCCCCCCGCCACAAGTAGTTTGGAAGTCTTCAGAAAGCAGGGTCTCTGGTTACATGGAGAAGCCTATATATGCACATTCTGTTCCAGTGGTTTATTGAATGTATGTAGGTTGAGTGTATGATTTACCACCTTGATTCCTCCCCACCTTCAAGAAACACCATTAGTTGTACAAAAAGCAGATACCAGAAACTGAGGCTGAGATTATCTGTATGTAAAGTGTGAGCTCTGCCACTTTGGTACAGGAAAAGCTTGGAGGTTGCTCTGTAGAAGTAAAGTTAAGTTTACCAACGATTTTCAGGGTAACTAGGGCAAAACAATGCTCCTGTTCATGAAACATTGTAAGAAATAGTTTCATTTTTTGAAGAGAAATGTTTATTTGTTACTTTCAAACATTCATTTCAGGAGAGTGATTTCGGAGGATTTTTCTATTTTGAAAAGTTCTTCAGTTTTAAAAATGCAAAAGTAGTATGTTAGTGTTAGCTTTAAAAATATTTTTCCAGGCTCTGGCTACGTCTCTTTCCCTACTATTCCAGGTTTCTTTTCAATCCAGTCTGGTCACTAATTAGTATATTGCTAAAACCAGACAGAGAGAGTACAGTTGGGGGTACGCACACTACATGGCCTGATTAAAGCTTGATTTCACTTGTAATGCTTAACTCTCCCCATGTTCTTAAAGAGTAGGAGAAATGTAATGAAAACTGAGAAGTGGATCTTGCCGCATGCAATTCCATGCCAATTTCAGTAATGATTTTCATGTGCTGTAAACATAAAGAGTTGCTGTGGCTACTCAGAGTCCTCCTTTATGAAGCAAAAAATGTCCTCTGGAGACCACATTTTGAGAAGTACCATTTTCAGACATCAAGTAACACTGCTATGAAACTTGGATAGGTGATAGGTGTTGATTTTCATTTTTAGCCGTGTATACATCAATATACATTTTCCTGGTGTTTCTTCCTTGCTTAAAAGTAAATCCAGAAATTCACTACATGTTGCTGGAAAAATATGCAGCAAAACAAGTTTGTATATTCAGTAAAGGTGGCCTAAGAAACCAACATATTAGATTGAGGATATATCCAGGTATATTAAAAAAACATAGTTATCACTCTTTGTTCCTATGGTTGTTTTATTGGGGGTTATTGTCAAGAAACAATACAAGTAATTAGAAGGGAGCTGGTTATCCATCTTTTAGGGGTGACAAATTTTTAGACAGCAACGAAATAAAAATTATCCTACTATCCGGAGTGGTACAGTAAGAGTATAAGATCTGACACTAGTTTAAAAGCTACAATTAATTCCACATTTAACGTAGTCTTATAGAGAATTGGTGCCTAGTTCTGTATGTAACTGAGTACTCTAATTGGCTGTGAAGACCTGGTCAGATTGTCTTCACCAGTACTATACTTCTTCAATGCATATAGTTTATCCTCTTTACAAGAGAGATGTTTTATTCCTGGAATGCTGTGTGAGAAAATGGCTTGTGTTCCAATTATGTTCCTCCACTAGTGTGAGCAGATGTGTGGGCTGCTATGTAACACATGCAATCTCTTTCTTGGCATTCTGCAAGTGTTTGCATAGCAGCAATAACAATGATTTTCCTTCCATTCACAGTTCTTTGGACACAATCATATAGTGGAACAGCACTGTAGTTCATCTCCATGTAGCAAGAGACAACCAGTCTCCAACTGGGCTTCTCACTCTCCAGATGAATGTGTGTACCGCTCGCTCATTGTAAAGCACGTGAAGAACAATAGCTGCAGATGTTTAAGTCTTTGGTGCAAGAAGGAAAGGGGATTCTTTCATCTAAAGATCAGAACTAAATCTGTCATCTCATAGCTAGGCTCTTTTTTATATTAGATACTTTGTACTGCATCTTCTGTTCCTAGCATTATTATCAATAGTTGAGACTTGTTCACCCTTTTAGTTTGCATAATGATTACTGTAGTTACCTCTCCTTTACTCCTTGTGATTTGCTTTTGTATACAGATTTATTGGTTCAAAGATGGGAAGCAAATCTCTAAAAGAAGCGAACACTACAGGATGCAGAGAGAACCTGATGGGACCTGCTCACTCCACACTTCAGCCTCCACCCTGGATGATGATGGGAATTATACTATCATGGCTGCCAACCCACAGGTAAACCAAGTCTTGGCTCTAACATAAGTATGCTCTTGGGCATAGATTTTTGTAAACACTCACAGTCTGACTCTGGGGCAACATGATGTATGATGTCATTTTGGAGCAAATAATGCTTAAGGCTTCTGTACTGGTTTCACACCAGTTGGGCGGAACTCCTACATGTTGCCAAGTTGAGAGCAACTTGCCGTTGGGAATAATTTAAAAAACATTTTTTCACTGTGATCTGTTTTTGAGCAACTGCTGTTATACTGGCCTTCTTAGGTTAATGACTGCATAGTGAATAAAAAACAAAGGCCACAAATATTCAGAAAAATATTCATGCTGGTTCAAGAGTAAAAGCAAAATCCACAGTTTTGCAATATCATTGTTCAGACTAACCAAAGACTAAAAATATGCAAGCTTTCAACTTCTCCAGAATTCTTCATAAGGCTTTGTGGTACAGAAGAAAATTAAGGGTCCTGGAAGAAAGAGAAAATTCCAAAAAATTAGGCTAGATTTCATGGCTGTGGCATCTACAATCAGACTTAGTAATACCAAAGTGCATCCTGGCTTGAGTAAACACTGCTTCCTTATACAAACTTTACTTCTAAATACCTTTGAAGGGAGTTATGAATTATGTGGATTGCCACAAAGAATGGTAGAAACATGTTGGTTTTATGCTCTCCCCCTAGTGAAACTTGCCATCTTTCATAACCCAGTCAATGAAGTTTCCCACGCAAACCCATAGGTGTGGGTCAAGAGCTTTCTCACACAGTCTGATGATGATGGGAAATCAGGCATATTTGGAGTGGGGAGGGAAGAACTCCACAGAGGACAACAGAAGAAGCCATTCTGTTTTGTCACACATTGGCTTGTATTCTATTGTTACTCTTGATAAGAGGAGAGCTACTCAGTCGGTTGGATTTACCTACTAATGTAACAATTGGTTCAGCAAATATACTCTTGTTGGGACTAATCAGCAGGATTCCAGCCACAGTATACTATATCACTGTGACTTGTATGGTGGCTAAGGTCAATAATGCAGTTTGTCATTATGATTCTTAACATACAGTGTGCCCTTTATGTATGAGGGGGTTCTGTTCCAGGAAACCCTGTGTAAAACCAAACATGTAAGTGTTGCGTCCTGTTTTAGTCAATGGATGTGATGTGCACATGTCTGTGACAGTGTGGGTATGGGCCTTCTACATCCGTTGACTATAATGGGATAGAGTGCTTTGTGTGACCTCACATTCATGCACGCGGAGGTTGTGGTAAGTGAGGGGCCACTGTATGTCGTTGTGATTAAACCTCCAACCAATTTATATGTAACTAAAGAATTCTGAAGTAAAGACTAAAACCACATAAAGTAAGATCAACACTGAAATACAATCCCCTCAAAGGAAAGAGGTCTTCACAGCACATATTCTGCAGAGGCAGCGGTCTTACTGGAAAGTGGTTTGTCATTTTGAAACCAATGAGCTGGTGTTGCTCAACAATACATCCATGTTAATCTGTAAGAGGAGTGGGCCATTGCACTAATATTTTTGAAGCCCTCCACAAGCAATCTCTTCAGAATTCTAGCAAGAAAGATCTTCCTCCAGCAGCATTTAGCTGAGATGGAGGAAGGAGGGAAAGTTCTGAGAAGTGAAAGGGTAGAAGACAGAGAGAAAAGATGATGGCAGAATGAAGGAAAGAGGAGGTAGTACCTCCCATTGCTAGTGTGAAGCCTTGGGCTGAAAACTCCATAAAGAATGCAGCCCTCAGCTGAAAAGCAGTTTCCCAACCCAGAGCTTAGGAAGGTTACTTTTCAGACTACAACTTTCAGAATCCCTCAGTCAGCATGGCCACTTTAAGTTTTCCAAGCATTGTTCCAACCCTGGGCTAGAAACAGGCTGAGGTTGTCTTTTATTACAACTGTTAAGAGTGAACATAATTTAAAGCGAGAGTAGCCTGATCCTGTCCATGCTTACCTGGAAGGGAAGTCTAACTCACTGCAAATTACTCAGGTGCAAGAGAGTAAGGGATTGTCGCCCAAGTATCTTTACCAGCACATCACTTTTCACTTACTCATTCCTGCAGCTTAGAAAGAACACACACACGTACAGACACACACACACACAAAAAATAATCTGATGAATGAAAGATTGTGGTGTATAACACCAAAGATCTTGCCAAACCCAAAATTGCAAATAGAGTTATGTTTAGAAATAATGAGCTCTATTGCTAAGGCACAGCTTATCCTCCCTAAGAGTGTTGTGGTCTGTTATGAATGTTGCTAGGCTACTCAACCATAATGGTTCCATTTCTGTGAAGTTCCAGAGCTCTCAATGCCTTTTATTGCAAGATGCAGAAAGCACAGAAAACCTGGCTTGGTATCAGAAGTAACGAGAAATGATGAGAAAGAAATGTTGTTTCTACATAAAATTAATAACATGAACACATTACCTATATAGATTTCACAGTAGTACTGTGTCAGGGCACTCTTCTGCTGCAAGAAATGGAATCAGTTAGCATCCAGTTGTGTTTCTCCATTTTACAAGCAGACTTCAGGCTTGTGTGTAACTCCCTCCCCTCCTTTTCCTCTGCTTTCATCACGAAGAGGATATCAGAAGCTTTTGAGTGTACTGGTAAACTAAACAGAGTACCTTGTTGTATCTAAATTCAGATAATCTTTGATTGATTTAAATTATGGCTTGTGAACAAGCCAGAATATTAAACCATGTTTTGATACTGCTTGTTTAATTAATTTACATATGATGAGTTCAAACAAGTCCAGATTAAATCATGGTTTGTGAAAAATTGCAAAATTTCAAAAATTTTGAATGTTAGGAAACGCCAATTGAAGAGGATCCTAAACGGATGAGAATCTTCACAGTTCAATACTGTGACTTATTGCCTAACAAGGGTGGGCAACCTCTGTTAGGCTAAGGACTGGATTTGATTTCAGATTCATAGTGGGCAGGAACAGAGATAAGAGAGTAGGGCCAAAAGTCCTAGCTAGCATATCTTAGCTTAAATCTCATATTGCCAATAACTAAACCTTGTGAGAAGCATTTCTGCCTTTTAGAATAGAAAAGAAAACCTGTGCAAAAGTTGAGAAATATCAAACAGCGGTATCATAGGGATATGAATTGGGCCTGATTTAGGTCTGAAGTTCACCGTACTTGGCTTAAAGTTAAACCGCACTTGAGTTGCCCAGGATTCAGAAGTAACAAACTTAGAAGTGAAGAGGAAACTTGCAAGAGGAAGAGTGGGGACAGGGGAGCATATGAACTAGAAACTTGTCCTCATAGCACCAACCATTTTTGGTACAAGGGAATAGAATGAATAATTGAAGGAAAATGAAAAATTATAAAAAGATTGAACAGTAAAGAAACTCGGTTGAGGAGAATCCTAAAACTGATGAGAATCTTTACATTTCAATACTAACACACTAAGCAGAAATGATATTTTCTGTGCAGAAATGCTATTTCCTGCACACACACACACACACAAACCAACCAATCCATATGCAGATTTTACATAGAAAAAGTCCCAAATTGTGAATTGCAGTAGGAATGAAATTGCTAAAGTTACTCTACTTCCTTCAAGAAAAAAAATAGTGAATTAGTAACTATCCATAGTAATTATCCAAGATGTTCCCATTTTTTAAAACTAAAGTCTCCTTTCAGCTCCAAATCTCCATGCATAGAAAAGGCAACTTGCTGTATCGCTGTACAGTCCATTGCTGTGACTGTATCTACGGCTCAGATGTCAATGCTGCGGACTGGCAGTTTTGTCGCCTTCCAATCTTGGGTCTGGTTGACTCATTCAGATATCCCAGGTACAAAAGTTACCCATACAGATATCCCAGGTACAAGTTACCCATACTCGGTGGAAGCTACTCGTCGCCTCTCTGCACTCCACTAGCCTTGCTTCCTTCCAGTCACGAGGTACACCTCAGAATAGCACCCATGTTTGTTTGTTTATATCAATCCTTTCTCTCATCATGGAATTCAAGGTAGCTTACGCATTTTAAAAACACAATATGATTTTAAAAAACCCTCTTGTTACAAAAAACCCTCTTGTTACATAATTAAACTAAACTTCAGTTTAAAAAATGCAAGCTAAAAACAGCATTAAAAGACATTTAAAGCATAATTAATAAAAACACTACATACACACACACCCCACACATTAAAAGTTGTACCTGCCACAGCATACTAAAAATCAAATGCCTCCTTAAATAATAAGATATTTACTTGTCAGTGGCAAGATAGCAAGAAGATAATTGTCCTGAAAAGCACTCCCGGGTGCATGTAGATGGTCCCTGGATCATCACTGGTACTCAGTGCTACTGACTTCTACCTGTTTTCTGAGTATTCTGAAAGGTCAGTGGGCCACTCAAATATAGTAGTGGCATTATTCTTGTCAAATCCTGCCCTCGCCCATATTTTGATGATTTATAATCTAATCTTAAGTATGCCCACTTAGAAGGCAGTCCTGCTGAGTTTGGTGGGATTCACTCATGATAAGTCTGTGTAGGATTATTCCAAACCCCTATATGGGGTTTGGAGTATAGGAAGATTCTTTATACACAATCAAACTGTTGGTCCGTCTATCCATATTTTGGCCACTAACTGGCAAAAGTTTTTCCAGCTGTATCTGGAGACATCAGGGATTGAAGATGGGACCTTCTGCATTGTACTGCATGTACCATGTGCTCTATGAGCCTTAATCACCTCTCATTCCTTTAACCAATGCCTGAAAGCAATGCTCTTTTAAAATTAAAATTAAAAACATTCTGCTTTAATTCCCCTCTGGCTTTGGGACAAAAGATACATGATTTATGTATTTCTTTTGGAAAACAACCAAAGAATTCTCTGGATGTAAATCTGGAAGTTTATTTTATTATGCAACAAAGAAGAGCATTTGCTTGGTTCAACCAGTCATTTATATTCTCTCATCACTGTATCATTTCCAAATAAACACAATTATGTCTCCCAGTATTAACATTATTCCACTGTGCTTTTAACAGTATATTAGACACTAAGGGCAGTGGTGGATTAATGCACAAGCTTTTCACACCAGAAGATGTAGATTCCAACTGTATTACATCATCATCAAATGGAAATAAGCATGCTTTGTAATACTAAACACTAATGGAAGTATGTCGATAGCCCTTCAAGCTAATACAGATGTGTACTGCCGTGACCTATGAATACAAGAGGGTGTTTCAGTGAAGATTTAAGTAAACTGATAATATGCTAACCAACTTTTAGAAACAAGTCACAGAAGGGTAATTTTAAAAATATATATGTATATATCTTTTTACACTTAGCTTTTCCTTATGAATAGTGCAATGGAGAAAAGTGTTAGAAAATCCCATTTTGGAGTTGAGTACATGGGTCTAGGTCTCCCTGGTGGATCAGCCTCATCCAGGTAGATAGGAACAATTGTGGAACCTCAAAAGATAGGAGCAAGAGAGGTTAGCTCTCAAAGAAGCCTTGGCCACTGAAATGTGGACTTCCCCCTCATTCTCCTGATGGGAAATAGACAGAATAGACAGACACTATGGCTAGTAGACTAGAGCAGTGCTCCTTAAAGTATGGTCTATAGATCATTGCTCATCTACAAGACATCATCTGCTGATCTGCACTGAGTTTCCAGCAGAGAAAGAAACACGGTAAACAACAGGCACAGATATGGTTCTGGTCCACTGCACGTTAAGGGAAAAAACTCCTGGTTCCTTACATTAAATAAAACACAAATCTTGGGATGTTGACAAGAGGAATCATTATTGAAAATAGTAAAATCATCTCTCTTTTTCCACATCCTGAGACTTTCTCTTTTATATATCCCACCTCTATATCACATAGCCTGAGAAGCACTAGAGCACAGTTCCCATATCTATCTGAAAGTACATACAGTGGGAGTGTGGAACTTTTCACCCTCCAGATATTTTGGACTACAACTTCTGTAAATCCCTGACTATTGGCCATGGTGGCTGGGTCTTTAGAGATCTGAAGTCTGGATGGCCAAAGTTTTCGCATCCTGGCCTACTGATTCTCTTCTAGGCTGAAGGAAATATTCCAGGAATATCAGTATCCTTTGTTTCTGACAGCCACTTGAAGCTGTCAGTGTTATAACAAGGACAGAGATGCACAATCCACATAAAGTGTTGCATTTTTTAATCATTTTACAAAGTATGTTGGTGGAAAGCAAGTGAATCCCATGCAATAAATATCTAGTAATTGCTTAGAGGTTGCATTAAAAGGTTGTTAAGCCCTTAAATAGCTGTGCTCTGATGCTACTCTCTTTCCAAGAGGTTAACAATGGTTAAATAATAATACAATAAGTGTTGCCTTTATATTGTATATTGTAACTGCTGTTTACTACTGTCTTAGTGGAAGTATATATGGAATTGTGCCTCTACAGTATGAATTTCAGGCACACCTGGTAGTTAAATTATGTGTGGTGTTAACTGTTTCATATGTTAGAGGTAATCTTTGTTGCAGCTTCATATTGCTATCTGCAAGCCTCTGGTCTATCTTCAGATTTCCATTATTCTAAATCAGGGCTTTCCAGACGGTGTGTCGCAGCACGTTAGCATGTTGCCTGAAGTGTGTAGGTGTGTCGCCTACAATCTTTGAAATATATATTATTATTTATAAATCATATATTTTTTAAAAATATATGAAAGGTTTTTGTGAGATACGTTGTTATTGGAATTTATGTGTGTGTCTGTATCTCTTATAAGGGATTACTTTAACCTCCGGTTTCCTAGTAAAACTGAATTACTGTGTCGCGAAATGATGCATGTCTAAAAAATGTGTCACCAACATGCAAAGTTGATAAAGCTCTGTTCTAAATGTATACCAGAGAGCAAAAAATACTGTCATATACCAGGTTATATACGGTGAAGTTCCACTAGAATGAGAGAGAGCACCACTGGGTACAGACAACACCCAAGGAGGGTATGTGAAGCTACGTTTCAGTCAGCGTTGCACACAATACTAACTACAGTTCCACCATCCAGTGGCTTGGCATGGTACTGTTTCCACATCTAATTATAGTAATGCCTACACCCAGCCACTTGTACTGGGCTTCAAACTTTAATCCAGACTGTGGTGTATTCTCTCTTGTGATGGAGAGGTGCTGTGGCCTCTACAGTTAATATCATGGGTTAACAGTGTTGGGGCATTTGCTAGGTCTGTGCCCAAGCCATGCTAGTGCTTCCTCGATGCTATTAGTGTTACCTGCCTTCAACTTTAGCAAGCAACAGTGGAAGCAGGGGGAAGGAGCATCAATTGTTGGTCAGCTTGTCCTCCCCCTGTGAATGCTGGGGACGAGGCTCAGGAGCGTGGGGCAATGTGTGAAGAAGGGGTCCCATTGTGACCTTCTTGTCTAAGGGGGTACTTAACTTTGAAAATGTCACTTGTGGGTGCTATACACCAGGGATAGTCATATAGCGGACTTCTGGTTTTGTTTCTCCTCTGAGCTTTGGGCGATTTGTGCAGCTTCTGGAGGGTTCCAGGGTGGGAAATTGACCCCCGAGGCTGCCACTTCCCTGCATCCTTCTTACCTATCTTATGATCTGTTTCTGTACTCATTGGGTAGCCTATTGTCTTTCTGTTGAGTCCCTGAGTTCTTTGGGATCTCTGCTGACCATCACCCTCCACAATCAAACTGTGGGGCTTGTAGAAAATGTAATCCCAATGTCATGGAGATGAATGTAATTGCAAGAAGGACTGATTGGTAACTACTCTGTTTTTGAAAATAAACATTTGCTTAAAATATGTAAACAGCAAACATTAGTGACTGAGGGTCTTTTCTATGTAAATGCTTTTTTAAAATTCAGAATTTCTTAATTTTCTCTCCGCCTCATGATTCTTAGGGCCGAGTAAGCTGTACAGGAAGGCTGATGGTCCAGGCTGTCAACCAGAGAGGACGCAGTCCCCGAACACCACCTGGCCAGCCCCACATCAGAAGGTACCATCTTCATAAGTGAATGTTATCTCAAGCTACCATTTGTGGCTCCACTACTAGCAGAAAAACTGCCCACTTAATTCCCCTTCATTCTTTCTTTGGTTGCCAAAATTATTAATACAATGAGCAGTTCTTCACAAAAAGTTTTGTGTTATAACTTTGTCATTCCTGTATATTTATGTAGGACCTAAAAGTTGATCTCATTGTAGACTGTGAGGGAAATTCAGTGCCCAAAGAGTATTGCCTGAAAACTCTTGTTGAAACTGAGATTATCTATTTGCTTTTCAATAGAAGGGTACTTTTTAAGCTTTTACAATATTGATGGTCTTTATTAATTTATCAATGTATTTATTTATGAGATTTGTGTCACATTTGATAGCTTTTGGTTAGCTTGTAAGAACAAGCTTAAAACAACAAAAATAGAATAATGGGGGGCAGGCTTGAAGAACATAAAAGCAGCAGGTAAAACAATAAATTTATAAGCATTTTAAAAATACCAATTAAAGATTAAGAACAAAATACAACTAAAAGTATATCTGGCATTATTAGAAGACATTTAAGATAAGAGAAGACCTAAAATCTAGGTGAAGGCCTCAAACACGTCTTGGGCACCACCACTAAAAAGGCCCCCTCTCAGGTAGCCATCAGTATACCCTTAAAAACTGAGGACACCCAAAGAAGAACATTGAAAACATATTTCAGTTGACAGGCAAGATTGTGTGGGACAGAAAAGTCTTTAGACGGTGAAATCCACCACACTTTATAACTGCAAAGGTTAAAAGTTCTTAGCAACTTTTTCAAAATGCTTGGGTCTGTTCATAATGGATTGAAGGAATTGCTTCAGGCTTTAATCAGTGATAGGTATTGGAAGAATTATTTTTGGATGTATGACTCCCAGAAACCCCACCAGACAGACCATTGCCCATGCTTGCTAGGATATTTCATTGGTTGTCATCCCTCAAGAGAACTTACCCAAGCTCTGTGCAGCAGCTGTGTTTCAGTTATGCTCATTGTGCTAATTACAGAAAAAATGAAGAAAGGATGCACAGTCCTTAGACGCTTTACATGGTTAACATGGCAAATATTAATAGAATTCAGTTGCTGCATGAAGTGTGAAATACCATTAAGCAATCTCGTCCTGGAGTTAATCAGAGAAGGCATTCTGATCTGTCTTTCCACCTATATGTGGTAAGAGTAAAGCAAATTCAACCCTAGTTGGGGGAAGAAGATGGAGCTGAATCTAGGATCCACTTTTTGTGGACAGAAGACCAACTTCCACAGAATGTAGCTCTTCCCGCACCACAGCTGACTCCATTTATCAAAGTTCCTAATCCACTGTTTAGCATTTTCAGCAGGGTAGAGCTTTTGCCAGGGTGTAAAGACTAGGACAAGAAAGTTTGCTTCCACCACCGTAATTGCACATGCCTCAGCCAGAATCCAACCCACATTCTGAGAATTTGTCATAAGATTTTAGGGTATGGTTTCCATTAAAAACTTTTCTATAATGCTGTCTCTGTGGTGTAGAAAGTAAAGAATATAAAAGCAGGGAACATAAGAACATGAAAGTGACATGAAAGCGTACAAGTACACGCTGACATGTTTGCAGACATCACAAAAATTAAAAATTGAAATGGTTGTGATAAAGAAAGGAAAAGTGGAAAAATGGAGGATAACCTGACCATGATCCAGGCCAAGTAAAGCATTTTTGAGTTCCTTCCATTTTCAGTGAAAGCATTCAGCATGTGCTTAAATCTTTCCCACTGAAACCAATTGGACTTGATAAATTTGGAAGGATGGTGCCCAACATATGGGAGGAGGGGTGTTACAACTGCATGACACATTTTTGATTTAGAAAGAGATTTGTTTAGGTAGACCATTCCACTGCCTTTCTGATTTTCTTGTAGGCTACATGTGTATGTGTGTGCATGTGCATGTGTGAAACATATCCGAAATTAATTGGAACATGATGGTCTTGCTAACATCTGGCACTTCATATATTTTCAAGTTTCTGTCAGCACTCGGTTTTGAATGTGTGTATAATAGAGCAAACCTTATGTGGCTCATAAACAGGGAGCTTCAATTTAAATTTATGATCTTCTAGCCATGCAGAAATTGCCTTATGCTTCCTCACATCTTACTTATTGTATGCAGCAGTATTGTAATTGAGTCCTTTCTCCCCCATACTGCCTCCACAGCCACATACTCCTAAAAGCCAAGAATTTCCTTAGAGTGTATGAATAAGTACCACTCTTAAGTTTAGTTTGAAATTAATGTAGATTCAGGAATTATAGGTGCTTAGAGGAAAGAGAGAAGAATATTGTGCAGAATCCATTCTTGTGCAGAATGATCTTGATTATATATGTAGATCTTGGGATTCTGATTTGGAATGGAGACCTTGGGTATATCACTTCTGCTCATCCTTTTTATTTAAATCAGAGGTGGGCAACTGCAGAAGGCTAGGAGGCTCAATTATCCACCCTGGAGATCTTGGAGGAACATACCCTGTAAAATAAATAAATATTTTTGCCTCCCAGATGCTCAACTGAACTCCCTCAAGTAAATGTGAGGGCATTTTCACCATTTTTTTAGGCCTCCCTGGACCTTATTAGGCCCAGGAGAGTCTTTGGCCCTTTCTGCATGATGACAGTCTCGTGTGTCATCTTGTTGCAATCCCAGCTGCGCCTCTGCTGGGATGGGAGTGTGTCCCCAGCACTCCCCTCTGCACCTGACCAGCTGTCTAGTGAAGCAAGCGTGTGATCAAGCTTCTGGCCCATCTGCATGTGTGGTGGCAATGGAAGGCTCGCACGATCAGGGGTCGACAGAGTTTTTCTATTAATAATATACCCCGCGATCACGCCAGCTGGCAATGTGAGAAGAGCAGGACCATGATGATGTCATGCAGAAGCATTATTGTAGTCCCGCTTCTCTCGCATCCTTGTGCCAGGATGCTGCTGTCCTGTGGAAAGGGCCTTTCTTTAACAACAGGAAGTGAGCAGAAGTCACTTCCTGTTTACTTCCTTTTTCCAAAAAAGAGAAGAGGAAGAAGAAGAGGAAGAAGAAGAAGACCTCCCCTGAGCATAAATGGGCCTAGAAGCCCCAAAACCATGTTAAAAATGCTCCCACATCCTTAGAGGGCATTTGGGATCAAAAGAAGTTTGGGAAAATCTTTTTTAAAAAAAAAACCAATTATTTGAGCCCTGGGGTGCCACATGCAGCTTGTAGACTGCACTTTGCCCACTCGTGATTTAGATTCTGAACGTGAAACTCACCGGGATCAACCTTAACTCTCCAAAACTTGGCTAGTGTCTTCCCTTTGGGCTCTTCTTTCTTACCAGGTAGGTAAGTAGCTTATTCTAGCAAGACAATGGTTCTAAGATGGTTCTAGCACTATCTTCTAAAGACATAGTACCTTGAAGGAATTGTGGTAGCAAATTACAAGAAGCAGGATTTTTGTGGAAATAGAAGTTCCATGAGAAGAATGGAATGATCTTAGTCCTATTTTTGTGATCCCCAAAGAACCTGGTCTCCAACCCCATTTTTAAAGAACAGTTCACTCAGCTGAGAAATTCCCACCTAAGGCCCCTGTGCACATGGAATGACATAAACATAATCCCCTCTTCCCCTGATTCTTCTTATCTGATCTCAGAAAAAGATGGAATACCTCCACTGCTAGGAGCTGGTTGTCTTGTAAAGATCTGGCCCCTTCCTACTGCCCAGTTACATGGACTTCAGAGCAGGTCATGTCGTAGTAGCTCAGCTGCCTAGTGAAACTGCCAATATTGCTACAACACAGGTGATTTCAGTAGCTGTCCCTCCCTTGCCAACAGTGCCTGCTCAGAAGACCCTTAGAGATGGGGGCTTTCAGTAAGCAGCCAGATCTTTACTAACAGTGGAAGCTTTTCTTCTTTCTACAAGTGTCCAAGCAGACAGAGGAAGGAGGGAGGGAGAAAGGAAAGCAAGGTGTTAGGGAGTTGTAGTGTGGGACCACAGACGCCTAGGTCCCCTGGGGGCCTTTACAGCCTCCCAATCTATTAATTGCCATTCTTGACTTAAGTTCTAGGCCAGTCCTATAAGGTTTGGCAGCTACTGTAAGCAGGATAAACTGAATGAGGGTTGAATAGCTGCAGAGTCTCAATCTGTAGTGTTTTGCTGACATGAGCTTATCCAGGCTAGCACTGGTATAGCATGATAAGAATTGCACAACTAAGTTGGGAACAGTTTGTCAGTTTTATTATCTATTGTTTGGCACTTTTGTGCAGAGCTATGGCATGGCAGAATCTTAATGTTACTTCCATAGCAATCCTATAAATATCTACTAAGAAGTTCCACTACATTTAGGATTAGGGGCACAGGACCCCTGTGAAAGTGGAAAAACGGTAAATAATGGTAGGCCCTCCCAAACCATATTTGACACACAAAGAAGTACGATCACCGTATTCAATCCATCATGGATTCTTTTGAGGCATCAGGGTTCCTTCACAAAGCAGAAGTGAGTGGCTGGTGGGGCTTACTGCCACCTCCACTGCTGCCCCACACCATTTTTAATAGGGACTTACAAGCCCCGTTTGCAGTTTCTCAGTCTCATGAGGCTTGTGGTCCCTATTAAAAATTGCATAGGCAGACGGCAGAGGTGACAGTAAATAACCCGTGAATAATAAAGTCCACAAAAGTGAAACCTGCAAATGTGGAGGGCTGACTGTACTTCGTATGTTTTCTACAGACCTCGTTCTCGATCAAGGGATAGCGGAGATGAAAATGAACCAATCCAGGAACGCTTTTTCCGACCTCATTTCCTGCAGGCCCCAGGAGACCTGATTGTTCAAGAAGGAAAACTTTGCAGAATGGACTGCAAGGTACATGTTTTAACTTTTAAAATTATTTATTCAGCCATCAAGTGCAGGTGATAACCAAGTGGATGTTATAATTGTGGTGTACTTTCTTTTTTGTTAATTATATGAGAAGGATTTTGGAGGTAAAGGTTGAGAGTCTAACAGCGAACTTACTTATATTTCACAATTTTTCTTTAAATCTGCTGCACTATTGCCCATGGTTAATCAACTCCATAAAAACCTGTGTTGTAAATTGACTATTGATTTAATTGTTGATCAGAGCATGTATAGACTGAGTTTAGCGTGTGGTATTTTAAAGTCAGATACTGAACCATTATTGAACCAGAGTTGCATTAATATGTTATGAAAAACTGTTTCATGAAAAAATAGCTTTGTGAAAGTTAGCTGTAAGTACAGTTCTGGATGTACAATTCATTGATAAAGCACAAGCTCCCTCTAGTGGTTTTGATGTAATGACTTTCTAAACACAGTGCCTAAGACTGCTTTTCTTTCAAAGTGCTCACCATATTTTTTATAAATGGAACTGGGTATGCAACTATGTCTGCAAAGAATAAGCCAATGGACAAAACTGAATTTGCTGTATTTTCCTAAGTCAATTGCATAGAGAAAGGTCCCAGAAAATGAATGGGATAGGCTTACTTGCATGGACTTTAAGCCCAACCACTTGTGCCTTCTCTCTGCTCTTCACATAAAGTCTAGAGAGAAATAAACCGTGATTCAGCTTCACTTTTGCTAGTTCCTGGTATAGTGTAATTAATTTTTAAAACAAGCCAAATTCAAAGAGTTGTATAGCAGCTGACTACAATCTGTTTTGAATTTGTATTGAACAGTATGGTTATACTGACACAAAAGGATATGCATTTATAGAAACAGTGCATTGAAGAACTGGTTGTTCAAAAGGTTACCTGTATACACTGTCTGTTGTACTCCCATGTGTAATGGAGAAACACAGCGTTACTACACTGGCAGAGTTTTGCTTCACTAGTGTTACACTGGATGCAGATCGATCATTCCTGGTTCAAACATGATAGGTATCAAGGAAAGTGAGACTGAATTACATTTTATTCTTCCTTCCAGGTATATAAGAGAGGAGTGGAGAGAATGCTTAAGTCTGAGGTTTTTCTCAGACTTAAGGGTTTGCATTTGTTATGATAAATCATGGTTTAATGTTGTATGTGAACCAGGCCAGTATGTTAGAAACTTGTTATTGGACAAAATGTATTTTGTATGTTTTCCTTCGTTCTGCATTCAGCTTGATTTCAAACCATGTGTAAATCTTGGCAAACACTGCATATGCTTATAAGGTCACATTACTCTTTCGATGTTCTTAAAAAATGATTTTTGTCCTGTTCTGCTACATTTGGCTAAACAGAATTTTTTCTTTGGTGGTAGATGTCACTGAATGGTTGATGTCACTCTTTATATTACTTAATGTTTCAAATAAAACACAGTCATTTTATGTCTAAGAATTTAGTCTGTGTACAATGCATTCAGGATAGACAAGCTCAAAACCTAAGGTAAATGAATGGTTTGAGAGTTTCTTCTGATGCCTTATGAAATGCATAAGTTCTTCCCTTACAAAGCTGACCTAATGCCATATTTGGTGACATTATGTTAACAAAAGTATTAGATCACCCCACTTGAGCCATATGTACAGGTAGATAATTCCAAGTTGATATACAAAGTAGTTTCTTTAATAGGTATATTTGTACAAGGAGGGAAGGAGAAGGAGATTATGTTGTCAATTGTTAATAATATGTGCTATGAGGTTGTATGGTGCTATAGGACAATGCTATTCAAAGTGGTGGTCCACGGATCAACGGCAATCTAGATGCCATCAGCCGCTGATCACTGGAAAGTTTTCAGGGAAGAAAGTAAGAGTTGTGGCCAAAGCAGAAGTTCTACAGCTCACTAGGCTCCTGGAAATACACATAAACTAATTAGCAATCTATGCCAGCATGGTGTAGTGGTTTGAGCATGGGATTACAACCCTGGAGACCAGGGTTTGATTCCCTGCGTGGCCATGGAAACCCAGCAGGTGACCTGAGGCATGTTACAGACTCTCAGCCCAGAAAACCTGGTAATATGTTCACTTTTGGGTCGCCGTAAGTTTGAAATGACTTGAAGGCACACAACAACAAATCTATGCCATCCCTGGGGCTGACATAGCTTCCTTCCCATGGGCTCTGTGGAAGGAAATCTTAAAAAAAAAAAATCCAATTGGGAGGGGGATACTGCCATGCTCATATAAAACTTCACTTTCACTTCTGGTGTCTCCAGAGTCAAGGGTTTCTGAGATAAGACATAAGGTTATCCTGACTGTCTTTGTTCGTTTTAACTTCTTAACCTTCCAAAGGTCTAGATTGAAAACAAATGTGAAGAGACCGTAAGACCCTGCATCAGGAGATGGTCATGTAGCTAAGTTTCCTGATGCTAGCACCTAAAACTTGCCTTATAAGCAGTACAGCCCCTCCCCCTCATTGTCAGTTCTGCGTTCTCAGAGAGTGGAGGGATGAGCAGGCATGCATCCAGCTGCTTTCCTGTAACTGGATATACTGCAACAGGTATCTACAGAGATCCCCAAGCATCCTCGCAACATCTCTGCAGATGATGTCCTTGCAACAGGGCCAGCTACAAGAAAATAGCTGCACTGCTTACAAGGTGCATTGGGGGGTATTTTGGTTGTTGCATAGTTAGAACAGAATTCCAATCTCTACAGCAACCATAAAAGCGAGTTGCAGCCACGAAACTCCAACTTATGCCATCATAACTCACTGACAGGATGGCAGTCAAAGGGTGTTCAGGCACTCCATATAACAGAATTGTCAGCTTTTGCAATTTTCCTGAGCGGCTCATTAGGATTGCTAAAACTGTTTCCCACTCACTGCCCCAAGTGGCAACGCCTACTAATAATGATACAAATCGTTCAGCAAACTGAGGTTGGTTCAAACATTCTGGATATGTAATATAAAAAGTGATGAATGGTATACTGCTCGAAAGGAATTTGAACTTTACTGAACAATTTCCAGCTCTTCTTTAAAAGAAAGAGTTCTTTTATCATGTTTGGCTTCCTGCAGTTACTAAGGATAAAAGACTAGTGAAAGGTAGTAATCAGGTACAACACTATAAGGAGATGACAGAAAGCATGTGAAATCTTTTCATATTGTGTGTCGTGATGATTGCTGCTATGATGGAAACCAAAATAGAACCGTGCCTCACCATTTTGAACCAAAGCGTGAGAAGCTACACATTTTTGTTTTTCTCTCCAAATGGTACAGTTAACGTGACCATTCTGGAAGATGTAGTTCCAAAAAGACAATTTTTCCAAACTCTGCTGTTCTCACAGACATGTATGAAAGAAATCAATTCGGGAGTTGATGCCTTTTGATACAATGAGAACATGTCGACACAAATGCCTGCATATCTTTTCTGGAAACTCTCTGACTTACTGGGCTTCTTGCTTTGTTCTTTTTAAGGTCAGTGGCTTGCCAACCCCAGATATCAGCTGGCAACTCAATGGAAGAGTAATACGTTCTGATTCCTCCCACAAAATGCTTGTGCGTGAAAATGGTGTACACTCCTTGATAATAGAGCCGGTCACAGCAAGGGATGCTGGCATCTATACATGCATTGCCACCAATCGAGCTGGTCAGAACACATTCAGCCTGGAACTGATTGTTGCAGGTAACTTTCCTGTACATGGTCCATAATCACACAAGGAAGAGCCATTTATTCAGATGTCATTATTCTTTGTTTGTTTTTTATCTCCTTGGAAATTATGATCACATGAGCTCCTTTCTTTACACTCATTTTAGATGCTTTTGGGTATTTGGCAATTTTTCCTATTCTATTCCTATGGACTTTGCAGAATATGGGCATAATCCATGACAGTTTTTATGAATACCAGGTGATGAATCCTTAACAGGCAGCTTTCAGGGTTAAAAATATGATACGTAGGAATTATTGGCACTCCTTCTAATTCTTCGGTACACTTCATATTCATTCTCTTGACACCTTAGTATAATTAAGTGGATAAACTTCTGTTAGTAAATCTGTATTGGGAGGGATACTGGCTTAGCTGAAATATGGCTTTGAGAGAGGGTGGCACTGAATGGAAGATGTGTATTCTGGACATGGGCTTCCCACTGAGACCTCCTGGTTAAAAGTACTTCATTACACCAGCTTTCAAATGAGCAAGAGCAGTACTCACAAGTGAACATATTCAGGGGTAGTCATATTGGCCATACAGCAAAATAAAAATTTAAAATCCATGATATCTTTATTGGCCAACCAAAATGCACAAAACACATCATACAGGCTTTCAAAGCTCCACTGGCTTCTTCATCAAAAAGAAAAAATCATACAGGAGAAAAAGGGACAGTGTTTGTGACATAGACCTACATTTTTGTATCAGATGTTATCTTTGTTGTTGTTCAATTTGATTTGGAGAGATGTCAGTAAAGGCAGGGGCCATTTCCCTCTTAGTCATGTTGGGACCAAAACAAAGGACAATAAAATTTAAACTTCATTAACTAGATCCTGCGTGGGATCACTTTCTGAACTAGAAACTTTCCTTTCCCAGAGAAAGGAGTTTCACAGGTAAAGTTGTAAAATAAATATGGGAGCATTAATTAGTACAAAAGGGAGATAAAGGTGTTTTTTTTCTTCCCCTTTTGTACAGCAAAGGAAGCACACAAGCCCCCTGTATTTCTAGAGAAACTACAAAACACAGGAGTAGCTGAAGGGTATCCTGTGCGACTGGAATGCCAGGTTTCAGGTGTGCCACACCCTCAGATCTTTTGGAAGAAAGAGAATGAGTCACTCACCCACAATACGGACAGAGTGAGGTTAGTTTTATTTATTCTTCATTAATTTTTGGAAATCTTTTATGAATAATGTGGTGCAGTAGGTACTGTTTCTTGGGTGACCATCTCTTTGCTTTGTAGAAAAAAAAAGATGGTTATGTTGTATAAGTAAACATTATAAAGCCCACTATAACTAGATTGGATATTAATATAAGGTGACACTATAGAACCTCAGATGAAAAACATAAGCACACTTTTTTTAAACAATACAGTGCAAATCTTATATAACCCTGAATCAAGGAAGTGAACCATCAGCCTCAATTCTGTCATTCGAAATTGGTACTTAAAAATTGTGTGTGTGTGCGCGCGCGCACGCAGGTATCTCACTGTCTCTATTTTAACCCTTTTTCAGCATGCATCAGGATAATCATGGTTACATCTGCCTGCTTGTTCAGGGAGCTACAAAAGAAGATGCTGGTTGGTACACTGTATCAGCAAAGAATGAGGCTGGAATTGTGTCCTGCACAGCAAGGCTGGATGTCTACAGTAAGATTTAGGTTGCTTCTGTTTTGGGGGGAATTGGTCAGAACCTAAAGCTGTTTCCCGTGGAATATCAGTATTTGGTTCAGGTTTGCTGCATTTCTGATCAAGCCTGCCTGTGAAGCATGAGACTACTTACAGCCCTCTAGTGGTGATGCAGGGAGAGGGAGTTCCCAATGGCTGGCATCCTGTTCGTTAGTCCTAACCTAGAGTAGGGTCATTTCCACACTACACTGTTATAGTGCTATTATTCCACTTTCAACATCCTGTGGAATCCTGGGGTTTGCAGGTTAGGGAGGAGCGCTTAGAATTCTCAGCCAGAGAACTCTTTGATCTCAGTAAACTACAAATACCAGAATTCCACAGGATGTTGAAAGTGGAATAGCAGCACTATAACAGTGTAGTGTGGAAATGGCCTAAGTCTGTTCAGTCCATTGTTGTATGCTGAGTCAACACATAAGTAAATTGCATTGATTGAACGAGTTTAGTTAGGACTAATAGGATTTATGTCAACGTCTGTTGCTTTCAGTCTGTACAAGTCATTCTGTACAACTCTTTCCACATGCTCTTCTAATCCAGTGGAGTAGAATTGGGAGAATACCTATATTGTGATCTACATAGCTTCAGCTTTCCAGAAATTCAGAGGGCTGTGATAAAGCTGGTGTCAGTTTTTCCAGTCTGTTGCAACCAGCTAAACCTATTTGATAGCCTACCTGTGATTTGGGTTCCCTCAAGGCCTGTTTAGTGTACAACCACTGTGTTTTAAATAGGTTTTTTTTTTCATTAAGATGAATAAAGTGTGTCTGAGGGGAATATATCATAGCAAAATACTCACTAGGAAGGTTGATGTGCCTGCAGATCCCTGGGAAGTGTACACTTAGCATGAACCCAATTTACTGCAGTTATAGGCAGAAAGACCCTTAGTGTATGAACTCTGGGAGTGAATGGCATTTATGCTGTTGCCAAGGTCACTGAGGAGGAACAGAGTCAAAAAAGGTGGACAAAATAGATATAAAAGGAGAGTGGGGGAGGAGAGATAAGAGGTGGAGATGAAAAGGAGGAAGTGTAGAGGAAGGTAATTGAGAATGAAGGACATGAGGTACTTATGATGGTACAAAACACGGTAGAACGGGAGGGAAGGAAAGGATAGGAGAAAGAAAATGAGCATACAAACAGTCCTGGTAATACAGAGAGACAATGAACACTCACTGCCTTATATATATTTTCTATTGAATTTATAAAACCTGTTTTGCTTGCTGGAGCCAGTGACCATAGCTTAAATCTAATATTAAACCCAAGTAGGTTAGGCCCATTAAAATAAATGCAACTTGTTAGTGACCACTTATGTAACTTCCATTGATTTCAGCTGTCTACTCAAAACTAACACTGGATTAAATTTTTTAACACTGGATTTGATAAGCACTGATCTCAGTGAATTTCAGTGCATTGCAGTGTAGGTGCACAGTGAGGCATATGAACTGAGATCCTACGTGTGTGTAGCTCATCCAGTTCCATGTCCTCCTACCACCCAGTTGGGATCAGGTGTCAGGAAAGCCCCTTGCTACTGTCACATACCAGGGAGGGGAAGGGAGAAGGTGATTCAGACCACAGAGAAACAGTTGATCTCAACCTGTTCAGGAAAAAATAAATAAATAAACATGTGCTCTTTAATGAATGCATCCACCTTTTCCTTCACCCAGAAGTTCAAAGCAGCCGGATCTTCGCTGTCTGAATTGCTGCCCCCAGTCTCCTCCTCACCAATACGCAGACAGCAGCAGGGGTCTCTACTGGGGCTTGACAGTTGTTAGGAAAATGGGAGGTTTTTGGATTGAGTGCAAGGACAAGTCAGTAACCCTTTGCACTGTCCCATCCAAAATAGGACTTGCGTACATGGAAGTCACTAACAGGATGCTAGCCATATTGTGTCTGTGTCAGCTTTGTGTATAAACTTCTCTTGTAGATCAGGGTGCATATTTTTAAAGAGGCTTGGGGTTAAATATATAAGCCACTTCATATCTGCAGAGATACTGTATTATTTTTGTTACTGTCAACAAAGTGCTTCCTCTTTTTTTTTTTTAGCTCAGTGGCATCAACAACCCCAGACCACCAAGCCAAAGAAGGTGCGTCCCTCAGCCAGTCGCTATGCAGCACTTTCTGACCAAGGACTAGACATCAAAGCTGCGTTTCAGCCAGAAGCAAATCCAGGACATCTGACACTGCAATCTGGATTGGTAGAAAGTGACGATCTGTAAAATATAAGCTATCAGATCTATCATTTTCTTTCAAAGTAAAAACACTGAAAGCCATTGTCTTGACCAATGATAATTTATGCCACTTTATGTGAAAGGCAGACACTTCTGTGTGCAAAAGATGAGGAATACCTTACTCACATATTTCTTGCTCAATGTAATAAATTAGAGTAGGTAGTGATTATTCAAAAGAAATGTAAAACCTGCACACACAAACACTACCTTCACCATAACAGTTTCTTATTAGTTTGTGGATTGTAGTATTTTTGAATAATCCTATTCACAAATGCCAAATGCTGAGGTGAATGTGATTTTTCAAAAGCAAACACACTGCAGAATTTATCACCAAGTGCCTTTGCAAGTTGTAGGTGCTGTTACCAATGCTAGTCATTTTATTGGGCCACAACTGTAAGCGTATCAGCAATGCATTCTGATGATGACAGTGAAAATGTGCAATAGTGAAGGAATAAAGACTGAGAAAGGAAGAGCTAAGTAAAATGTAAATGGCTTTCTGTTCTCCAAAGAGAGGAGATACTTGCCTTAAACTGTGCTTTATATGAGGAAGCGAATCACACAGAAAGGTTTCATTTTATTTTTGCCAACTGAAAAATGGCAAGCCTATAAATGTACTGCCAAGCTAAATCAATCATAAAATAATTCAGAATATGGAGAGTATGATGGGATTGTTTTACAGTGTTAGATTTGTAACAGTGGGATGGAATGAAGCAAAAGGCCAAACCTTCTTCAGAGGATGAAACTACTACAGGTGAAAACATTGCAGTGTGTCTCTCTGAAATGTCATGGTTATGTAGATGGTTTTTAAAGAAATGCTGGATACTTGCTTGACCAGAACCTACATGACATGACAAAAGAGTGGATATTTAGGAGCTATAGAGTAAGTGGGGAAAGGAGTGAGTCTGTAATAAGGTTTAAATAATAAGCACCTACTATAATAGATCAGTAGATATGGGGGAATGCAGAACGATAAGAAAATGGTGTCACATTTTAGACACTCTATGCATGTATACTAGAAGTTACTTTTTTTGTGTTCTTGCCTACTGCAGCATGAACAGTAACTATGCCTGTGGCTGGGACCTTGCAAAGAAGTTTAAAATGGTTGATGTTCCAGAATGTAGATTAGCTCTGTATCTAATCAGACTTTCTATAGATTGTATTATGCAATTTGGATTCCAAATTAATTAATTTTAATTGGGAGAGAGTGATAAGCCACTCCATTTGGGTCTGGCAGAAAAAAATTGTGGCTGTGATGGTACAAGAGTACTTTGCTTACAAAAGGAAAACACTGTATTCCTTATATGAAGCACATTGATAGTACTTTATTTATAATAAAAATGTTGAATCTTTTATCTCAATTCAATTATTCAAGTACAGTACTTTTTTTAAAAAAAAAGAGTTTTGTATTATGTACCACACCATATATTTTGCATTACTGCTATACATGTATTGCTTTGCACATCGTTGTTAAGTACACAAACCAGGTTTTTAGTAGCTAATGAACTTTTACCACAGAAGATAATTACTCTTCTGCGTAAACAGCTGCAGATGGTTACAATCTCAGTTACAGGAATTTCTTACATATCTTTACTGTCATATACAATCTGTCATATTAAAATGTCCTACTGTCATCATCTAACCAAGTATGTCAAAATCATTCACTTACCATAATCTTCTTAACTGTGATTTGCTAATCTACTATTTGTTTAGTTTCACTAGTAGCATTTTGCTTCTTTTTATTTGTATTTATAAAACATGTACAATTATACTACTTTGGATTGTTGTGCTAGTATCAAGTGGGTTTAACATCAATAAATATTACACAAATCAATAATCAAGTGTTTTTCTGTATAAAAACAGTAAAATCTAGGAAAGCTTCAATAAAACTGCACTCCTAGTACTAGAGATTTAGCCCACTAGAGCTTGATGGGTTTTGCTTCTGAGCTGCAGGCTTAGCTTATACTGTGTGATGCAGCCTAGCCGTGTGTACACTTTATGGCAAAAGGCGATGAGAGTCCATACAAGTTATATGTAATATGTTGATGAGAGAAAGGGGCAAGGAGCTGGATTCCCCCTTTCCCCTAAATAACATTATCAAATCTGCAACCAATAATGTGAATTGCTTCCCGATATGACAAGGAATGGTGCATACAGCAATGTACCCATACTTTGTGACTGAGGTGCTGACTTCAGTCCTGCTGCCTCATAAGGGTAGATTAGTAAAGAGGAGATCAGCTACAGGATATGTCTTGCCCTTCAAATGATGTTTGGACCTTTAACTAACTCATATTTTGAAGTCAGTGGTGAACTTCAACAGTATCTGTATCATTCCCTTACCTGGATTAGGCTTTGGCACATAAACTAAACTACCAAGCTGGAAACCTATTGGGTAGTTTGCATGTGTAACCAAGACTTACACATTGGTGACTATTTCATATTCACAATCCCTATGTATCCTCTCTGTCTGGGCAGTTAGCCAAAGCAGTGCAGCCGATAAGGCAAACAACAAGCAAACAGTTCAAGATGTGTTTCCTTATTTTTATCTAGTAAGCAAACAGGCCAGAGACAAAACAAAGTACAGCAAAATCTCCAGCAGCATCAATAGTTCCACGAACAGTCAACACAGTCCTACGTCAGAACATGACAGGAAATACGGTCAGTTAATCACCGACAAATCCTGGAAGAGAATGGCTGGATTTTTATAGGTCAACAGCTTAACCCAGCTGCTGCCTAATTAACTGTTCTTTCTTATAAATTCATTGAGATCTGCATACACTTTCCTTTTGATATCTACGCCCAGCAAAGGTGGGTATAGGTGAGTTATCTTCTGTGTCAGAAGGGGCAAGGCTCTCTGCTGGAGCTGGCCCTTTTCTGTCTCTGGGATTGGTGGTACTGTAATCTCCTCCTGTTCAGCAGCTTCTGACCTGTCTACTATTTCAGTCTTTGAGTCAAGAGTCCATTTCTACATCCTGAAAGCAGAGCATGACAAGGAGATATGTAGGCACCATGAAAATCCTCCAATTCCCCACTTACCAGTCAGTAGCTGCTGCAATCAACAGGGATCCACTCCCCTGTTGTTCAGGAAGTGGCTATCATTCTCAACTCCCCACCCCTTTGTGCAAAAAATTCCACTGCAAGGGGGATTGCAGCCTGCACCCTCACAACAGAGGTTGCTTGCATAAGGGGGTGGGAATGTTGGCTGCTTCTCGAACAACAAGGGGACAGACCCCCCCCATCAATCACAGAGACTGCTGACCAGTAAGTGGGGATTGGAGAGGCCCGGCCAGGCTGCGTAGAGAATTGACTAAAGTTTTCACATATATATGGAAGAGCAAGCTCTTTAGGGAATAACAATATTGGACTTAAAAACTAGCATCTTTAAAAAAAATGATCATTGACATGATTTACCCCTAACAACCCTGCAAATAAAATCAACTTATTTTTATCCTGCTTGGTCTAAATAGGCAAACTAAATAAAAATCAACAATCGTATGTGCTTCCCTCAGGCTTGACTACCCTCTCATAAATAAACTTGAGATGCCTCTTTACAACAAAGTAACTTTAGAAACAATGGAATGTTATCTTCTTAAAGGGATTTGTCCTTGTGATTAATTTTGAACTGGAATGTTGTAAGATCTAACCAGTTATTTATAGAAACTGTTTGTCAAACAGTAAAATAAAGTAGCTGTCTGGATTTTGCTCAATACATTGATGATCACAGTAAAGGTGATTCAAGCCTCAAAAACAAAACAACACCCATGCTCATTTTTTTAAAGGTTGCTTAAAAGCAACTTTAAAAACAAATGCTATTATGGTTTAACAAATGCAAAGAAGTAAATGTGGCACAAATAGGGGGAAATATGGGATGGCAAAGTAGTAGAACACTTGAAAAACAACATGGAAAATATAATTACCTTTTAAAGTAATCTCTGCCTTGCTAAGCAACATGGAAAGTATCCCATAAAAATAACTCTCCTACCTCATTGTACAGAAACTTTAAAATGTTTGGTGAATCCCATCAATTGATCTTAAGATGTAGTGACAATCTAGTAAAGTTTCAAAGGGTGTAGGAGGAAACATTTACCATTAGAGCACTAAAGGCAGTACTAAAACACTTCTAGCTTGCAAAATATAACTTTAATAAATAACCACCTCATTTTCCTGGAAACACATTTTGTGTGGAAACTAAACAAACATTTACAAAATCATTCATCAGACATTTGTTTTCAGCTGTCAAAAAAGGCAAGGGACTAGCCAGTTTGGCATAATTCAAGAGTATGTGAAGCATGAAGCTCAGTGTGGGAAAGTTGATTTCTAAACCAAATGAATCCCAAATAGAATTAAAATTTGTCAGTAGTGTCCCTAAGTGAATTAAGACATATTTCATCCATTAGTGATAAATAAAAATTTTTCTTAGTGCCAGCAAACAAGTAACTACATTTGAATCTGCTTGTTTATGCCAGAAAATTGTATTGTTGCAAAAAAGAAAAGAAAGCTTGGCTTTCTCAAGGTCATATATAAACCCAGAGAAGCATCTGGATACCCAGCCCTGAGCATGGAAGCCCAAACTATCATGAGGTGTTAACAGATAATTTCCCACATAGATACAACTTTTTTTTTAACAACACTTATTCTCTGAGATAGTTGAATCCAATGACATCAGACTCTTTCAAAAGAAGTTCCCATGCCAATCTGTTGCAACACAACTAATAGTCTTGTGGCACTTTAAAAATTCATGTTCAAATTCTACACCTGCTATGTATTATGTAACTAACTTAGCATGTCTCAGTCCAGTCCCCCAAACCACTTTACCAGGTATCAATGGCACAGAGATGGGAGTCCATTCTGCTGGCAATTGGAGCTTGAGCAGATGATGTTTCCAACTCCTGTCTGCTAGCAAGCACACCTGTGACAAAGAAGTGAGACAGGATCCCTGTTTCTGATTGTTGCAGCCTCACTTCCTGGTGGGGAGGGGCATTTGCAATCATGGCAATAGTGCCATGATCATGACTGTGTAGGGACTGTGAATACAGGTTACACGTCCATAAGTCTGATCCCGAATTCTGGCCTAAGGCTGGTATTTAGCATTGCAGTTATGGACTCATAACTGTTCTGTATTCACTAAGACTACATAGTCTTATTGGAAACCTATGTATATGCCACCCCAGTTTATCTTAAGAGCCAGTCACCCGAGTGGGTGAAGGAGGTCCATTTAGCTTCTAACCAGGGTGCAAGGATGATGTCACAGCCAGCAAGCCTGTGACAATCACAAGCAGGACCCCTCACAAGTCCTTTTCACAGCTTAGCTTAGGTTGCTGCTGTGTGTGTGTGTGTGTGTGTGTGGATATTTCATCCTTCTTGCACCCCAGTCTGAAGCTGAATGGACCTCCTTTGGCCAATCCATTTGCTGGCTCTTAAGGTGAGCTAGGCAGGGGAAGGCCAATGAACATTATTTAGTTATGCAGATATAATTAAGTAGCTGATTTATTATTCCAGCCCATAATGTTTCAGGTGGCACAAGTTTTCGTGGACTCTTGCATCTCAAGAAATAGGTTGGAGTTCACAAAAGCTTATGCCAAACAAAACTTAAGTCTTTAAGGTGCCTGAACACTTCTTCATTCTTTTAAATGCATTTACATTCAATTTCTAGGAGGCATGTTTTAGTCAAAGGTAAGCATCTACGACTCAGCAATTTCATACCTGAATCTTTTGTACTAAAATTAATGGGAACTTAAAATTGCTTAATTTGGGTTAAATCCTCCCCATGTATTATATGACTACATATAATCATGTTAATAGAGCTTTGGGTTCTGTACACTTGGTCATAATAATGCAACATGAAATTAAAATTAATTTAAACCTACTCATTTCAATGCAATCATGTAAATTACATAAAGTAAGTCCATGTACAAAGAATAAAGGGAATATTTATTTTTCAAGTCATTAAATTGCTTGACAATTGAGCAACATACAAATAGCTATATAGGGATTATACAAAATATATAATCTTACAATATAAAATTGTTTTTCCTAGTTGTGTCAGTTCTAACAAAAATACTGATAACAGCTGTTATTGACTTTGAAATTTAACTGAAAGCAGGTAGCACAAAATTTGTTACAACACAAAACATTATATTCAGAACTTACAATGTACTATGATTTAAGTTATACTGACCTCAAGAGGTGAAAGGCAATATGTTCATGTACCCATCTGTGATGTTACAGAACATCAACATTTACGTATATAATACAGACACACTTGCTTTCTCTGTAAAAAAGATAAGTTACTTGCTCCCAAAACAAATGTTGATTCCACATGGAAATCAACTGAACAATGTTTCCAAACTATATTTTAATACTTACAGCAGGCCTGAATTAGGGAAGTAAATCTTCACTTATTCCTTTAGGCAAGTATTAAGAATTTCAAAAGTTGCATGACTACTGGGTAAGAGTAGCAGGGAGTTTTACACATGTTTTGATGTTTCACTTTCTGGGACTTTCCAATTAAAATTTCACTTGTCAAAAAATATATCAGCCAGAATTCTGTTTATTTTTTTATTTATTTATTAAAATCTTTATTAAAACAAACATACAAAGTTTGTCTCTTGTACAATATTATAAAATTGCTTCTCTTATAGTTACCATTTTTCAAACATTCATACAATTTACATTCATCCTGGCTTCCCCCCGGGTGAGAGGTAATATAGTACCCTAATAATAATACAGTTGCCTGTAAACACATGGTACTTTAAAAGCCAGAATTCTGTTTAATCGCTAGCAGAGTACAAACACATGCCAGGGTTTCCATTGCTGCCAGCTGCACAACCCCATCTGGATGGCACAAGAATACACCCCTTCAGTCAAGCAGTGGATGGGAGGGGCAGGGAGTTCCCAGATACTGTCCAGCTGCAGTAATACACCTGAGAAAACAGTGGAGCCATCACTCACCTGGAGGTGGATGGTTGTTCTTTTTTCCAGATGCATGACTGCAGCTAGATGGTTTGGAAACTAGAGTTTCCCAACCTCCCCAGCCACTGATCTATTGAAGGGTGGTTTTTAAGTGCCTCCAAGCTGGAGTTGCACAGGAGGGTCATTGTGCAAGGAGGCTCTATGTACATCTTTCCATAAAGAGGTATACTGGTGTAACAGGACAGTACACCAAGAGGATGTTCTTGAACGAAAAAAGAACAGTTGGCATTCTGTTTGGGATTTACATCTTCGTAAATGATCTTACGTGTTCACAAAATTAAATTGAGCAGGTTTGCAACGTCCAAATTCACCTAGGGGCTGCTGCAACATTACAACACACAGGTATTTGTTGGGCAATGGTAGTGTGATTGATGCTCCATAGCTTGATGCGCGAGGGGCACAGATGTGCATCCAATCACCGACTAGAAAATGACAGAGCACAACAACAAGAGTGCCCAATGCACATCAAAATTGCCTGATACACATTGGAGCACTCTTGCCAGTGCCTGAATGTGCATCTTCAAAATTCACTAACAAGGTTTTGTTGTGTTTCTGTAACATACAGTTACAAAATGTAGACTGTGATGTCGTTATCTCGGCTAATCTTTCTTGCACAAAATGCACTACCACTGCACAAAACTTTTTTGTGCAAAAATCCAGAGAATTTTTCAATAAAAATTCTGCACCCTGTTTAGCAGGTACAGGATCGTAGGCTAGACTTTTGATCACATAATTGCTGGGAATTCATGCTTGTGATTGTGAACAACCAAATTTGTCCCCCAAAACCTATTTTTGCAGCCTGATTGCATCCCAACTGAGTATTTCTGAGGCACTGCAAATCAGGAAGCTAGGTGTGTAGACTTCACTTGGTTAGCAGGGTTCCTTGAGACAAGCCATTGTGGTAGGACGCTGAGGAGTCCTCTAGCAGCCTGTTCTCATTACTGGGAGAGCACTGCATTTATCATTCATTAAACGACCCAATCTGCAGTGTCTCAGAAACACTTCAGTCAAGGAGCTGTCAGGCTAGGATGGCATATCAGAGGTAACTAACAATGGAGCTCCATCAGCGTAGTTACACTGACATTGCAAGTGCTTGGCCAAAGTTTGCAAAAATGTCCTGAAATGCAAAAAACAGCAACAACAACAAATAAAACAAAAACTCCCATGTAGTTCTTGCAGGACTTCTTTTTTTTAAACAGTATGTCTCAGGCTTAGATCTTACATCACACAGGCAGAGTGGAACACTCTACCCATGTAGTTCCATGTTTTCCCAACACCACAAGAGCTGTCAAGCCCCTAGAGGTGCTTCTGCTTCTGATGGAATAAGGATGGCCTGCTAATTCAGATGATGATGATGATGATAATGAGGCTGCTCTGGATTTAAGATCTGAGGATGTGCTCACAGATGGAGTGTACTCTGCTTTTCCTTCCCTCCAGAGCCCAGAACCATCTCATCTTCATCATCTGAATTGCCTCCCACCTCCATCCCATCTCCACCAGTAAACTGCAGCAGCTGTAGCCCCTCCAGAGGTCTGAAAGCCACTCATGGGGATCTGCCTTCTGTGCAGAGAAGACCTTTGCTTACAGAAGGAACTTCTACTCCATTATCACAAATCTTGATCTCCTGTCTATACCACAATCTACTCCTCTCCATAGGAAGAAACTTCTATAGAGCATGGGGAGGAAGTTCAAGAAAGGTAGCCTTGGAGTGAACTGAGTGCATAAATATGCTTCTGCCAGCTCACTTGCACATAAATCAGCATGAAATTCCCTATTTTTCTTTTTTAATTCAGAAGAGTGGTATTTGTCTGAGAAAAATTACTTGTTTCTGACAAGAAGAATGTAGTATTTTCACATTGCTACAATGTTCTTTATGTAATGTAAAATAATACTCAGATCTGATGTTCTGCAACAGCATGAATACTCTATTTTTGCTTCCAGAAGTCATATGGACATGCCATTCCAAAGAGTTTACAAAGATATGCTTCAATTAGGGGAAATCAGCAAATGCCACACAGAAATAATAATTTATCATTCTTCTGACTACATGAAATGAAACAACCTATCAGAAGTGTCATTTTATTTAAGAAACTGAAAACTGTGAGGCTCAGTGTATCTTTTGTAAGGAACCACTTAACAGGAGAACCAAAATAAAAGTTCACGCCATATGCTCTACTCCTTCATAGTTAGTTATTGACTTGTCAAGATTCCTAAGCACTATCATCACTTTACTTTGCAGTCTCCGCATGGAACACCCACAACACAAACTATGAAAAAGGTCACAGTTTACTCACAGAGTGCACTATAAATAAACAATCTTTCCAAGGAGTAGTCATGTTAACCTTTTCACCAAGCAGGATAAAAAGTGTCTTGGAGTGCTTTAAAACTAACAGGTTTATTATGTCATAATGTTTTTTTGGACTGAAGCCCACCAGAAAGCTCTTCTTCATGAAAGCAAATGCCACAATAAATCTGTTTGTCTGTAAGATGACACAAGACACTGTCCAAGATGCTAGATTTGCTACTTAGCTAAGTATACCTCAATAAGTAGCATCTCCTGGCCTGACCTCCCCCTATCCTACCTTAATGGCCATCAGCTACTGCATGTGATGGAGCTGTGCTCCCCTGTCAATCTGAGTGCAGCAGACTGATCTTTCCATTGCCCTCCCAGCAGAGATCGCTGGCACTCGCCGACGGAAACATCAGTCTTATGTGCCCTGACGGACAGGAGAACAGACCTCTGTTGCTTGAAGTGGCTGGTGGCCATTAAGATAGTACTGGGGGACATTTTACAATCATGTCAATAGTACCACAGGCATGAATATACAGTCTTCATGCATATGAATCAGTTATAGATCCATAATTCTGTCAGTAAAATACTGAATTCCAGTCACTGTTTTTAAAAACAGATCACAGGCAGAATATTCCCAGTTGCACTGCAACAAAGCTATGAAAACTTCCTATGCTAGAGAAGTAAAAATCCTCCACATACCGCCATTGCCTCCAGTTGGACAGAACTACATTTGTGCCTGCGCTGTCGCAATGTCAAGATCTGTTTCAAAAGCTCCACAGCATTCGAAGAACCATAAAAACTGAGCTTCTTCACTGCCAATAGAGAGAGAGTTCCACAGTGTTCAAGGGCCTCTTAGCCATTCCCATAGGAACCATAGGGTTATAATGATATGCCCTCAAGTTATTTCTGATTTGTTGCAATTCTAATGCAAACCTTCCTCAATTTTATGTTAGATATTGTTTGTCCTAATTCTCCAGAATATCCCTCTTTCTCTCTCTCTCTCATACACACACATACACACACACAGAAGAAATATGGAATCTACACTTTAGCATAAGCACATAATTTAAAAGTTTATTTGCAAGTGTATCTATAACTTGCACTATTTTGATTTCAAATACTGGCAAAAGAGATACCATTCCAGTTTACTTTCAATTACAATTTTTTCCATAATTAAAGATTGTATTATTATGGCTCTTAAATCAAAAGTTGCAAACCTCCATCTACAACAAGAACATGACCTGTGACATAGGGAGACTCCAGAAGAAATACAACAGCTCTGGCAACTTCATGAGGCTCCCCAAATCTTCCAAGAGGAATAGCTTTCTTCAGTTGTTCTTCTTTCAAATGTGCTGTCATATCTGTATGAATAAAGCCTAAAAGAATGGAGAGAAATTTATAATTCTGCCATAACTCTACTGTCACACTTACATAGCCTCCCAGAATTGAGTACCATATCCACTGTGGGAACCCAGAGCACAATGGCACAAAAGAGAACCAATCTGGGAACAATATAAGTATATTCAGTCTTACCTGAAGGTTTTTGAAAATAGAACCATCAATCTAGATAAAAATTGTAAAAACTGTATGAGTAAGGCAGGGTAAATTTCATACTCAAGTTCCAACATGTGTGTGCACGCACATGCCTTCAAGTTGCCTGTCAACTTACGGTGATTCCATGAATTTCATAAGGTTTTCTTGGGCAAATAATACTTGGAGGTGGTTTGCCATTGACTTCCTTTGAAATATGGCCAGCAGGATCTGACGCCAGTACAAGTACTAACCAGGTCAGACCCTGCTAAGGTTCTAAGATTGTGCCTTCAGACTATTTAGACTTCTAATACTGATAATATAGCACAAACTGGCTTTTCCAGTTCCTTCCTCTAAAATATAGCCTACAGCATCTGGTATTCCTTGATGGTCTCCCATCCAAGCACTAGCCAGGGTTGACCCTGCTTAGCTTTCACAATTAGATGGGATCTAGTGCCTTGTATATTTGGCAGTAAGTACCAGTGTGGCCTTTAATGAAATCTGCTTGCAAGAATGCATCCAGAAAAAAAAATTACAGAAAACCTAAATTTAAGCTAAAAAGAGAGAAAGCAGGTATTGTCCTTGCATAGCTCTGAGGCCTCCATCATTCAGCAACAGAGTGGCCAATTACTCATTGATAAAAACGAAGAAATGCTGCATCAGAAAGGAGGACACAAAGGCAAAGATTTGCATACAAACCTGTGTTTACTAATTTATATCACTATATCCACATTACTTGCTGTTATTTGCCATCAAGCCAGTTTCTACCCATTGCTGACACTATGAACGAGACAGATCAAAATAATTTCTAAAACTTAAATTGAAATATAATACATCTCATTGCAGTGAGAAAGATTTGGACCAGATGTGCTTTATACACCTGCTCAGTTTCTTGCCCAAGTCCAAATGGTTGAAGGCCAGTTTTAATGCATGTGCTCTCCTTTCTTATGGTACTTTATTTCTGAACTACACTTCAACAAAGGATGCCTTCACATTCAGAACTATCGGACAGAGAACTGTTCTCTGCACAGAACCACGCACATACTAATCAGCAGGTGTAGAATGCAAAAGCTACAAGGGGAGTCCAGGATCTGCCAACAGAGACATAAATGCTGATGTGTGGTGATATGTAGCAGGATGGACACAAGCTCAAGACTTGTTTTCATCTCACAGTAAAGAAAGGCTTGAAGCAAAAAGTTATTTTGGGGGACTATAACTCCCCAAACCCCATGCTAGCTATTCTGACTGGATGTTCTGGGAGTCCAAAAAAGTAACTTTTCCAAGTTATGGCATGGACTGATGGATAGGTTGCACTTGAACAGGCCCCAGGGAGTATCCGCATGTTGGCCACCTGAGTCTTGATTTTCTGCTACAGTCACTTCAAAATATTTAAAACTTTTTTTTAACAAAAGGAGCCCTGAACTACAAATTAACTAGAAAGCATCTCCTATAGTGATAGCTTTCCTGCTCAACGCTTTGCAAGTCTACCCAGAGGCAAATCCACTGCAGGATTGAGAGCTTACTAGAATAAAATTAAGGGACATGTAAACTGGAAAAAATGAGCAGAGACAGTACATGACTAATGCATTTATGCCTTGAGCTAGGAAGCTGAGGTTAAATTCTCATATCCAGGAACTTTAGTTAGTACTGTTCTGTATACTGCTAGAGGCCTGATGAGATGTTAAAAGGTATTAACACTCAAACCAAAATATTGAAGTAGCTAGCAGAAGAAAGTTACAATGCAATATTTCAAAATAAGGAACAAAGTTTATCTAAGAACTTGAATTACTTTATGTATGACCCGTACGTACGTAAAATGATTATGGTGGTTTATTTTTTGATAAGCCAGTATTTTTTCATCAGTTCAGTCATGAAATGACTACACAGTTCTGCTTTAGAAAAATATGAAGTAAAATGCTTGCTATTCCCAAAGCAGGCTATTTCTTCCGGATGAGTTTATCCAAAAAAGCAGAAGCCATATGTAACAATTTTAAAAGATGGCACTGTTTATCTCTTCAAAGATAATATGTGTTATGTCTGTCAAAGGAGCACATACACACAGTATCTACAGGCTCTTGTTCATTTAGGGAAAGCCACACACATGCTCACATACCCACACACACACATTTATCAAAAGACCACTAGCAGTAAGACCAGAAGGTTAAAGAATAGGAGATTCAGTCAACACCGTTGGACTCTTCAAACACAGAAAAGCTCCATGTTTGATACAGTCTTTATCTCAAATAACAACAACAACAACAATAACAATGTGTACAAAGTACCAGTTCAAATGGATCTAAAACTAGTTGTTGAATTTGTGTCTTTAAGAAAAATACTATGTTTGTGGTAGAAACTCAGGTGTTGGTAGTGTGGGCTTTCTCCTAAATGCTATAGCTGAGCATCATCAGCTATCAATTACACACTGAACACCTACAGAAAAAGAAAAATTATTCTCATCGTTATGGTTTTTATTTAAAAAAAAACAATTAAATTATCTGGAAAATGCACTCCTGAGGACTGAAAATGTCTCCTACATTGGCTAGCAAGATTACAACATCACCAGTTAGCTATTCTAGGAGCTACTGCTGAAAAACATGTAAATCTTATAAGTTAGTCCCAATCTTAAAGACTAAATTAACTGTTGAAAGGCAAATAAACATATAAAATCCCATAACTCAACAGGTCAACTCTAGTGAGATTAGGATTCAAGTCACAGGTTACAGTTTTGAAGCTGGATTTAACATTTTTTTTCCATTTTGATTTAAGCTCTGCTGTCCTAAACACTTTATGGCCTACAACAAAACAGCATACGGATCAAGGAAGGCAGTAACTGGATAAACAGAGAATCCCACTGTCCTTTTACCTAGAACACTTGAACTTGCTCACATTGTCGGCCTCATCAAATCCGAGGCCTAGCAAATGAGGGCAGACTTATTGAAAATGCAGGGAAGAGAAAGAATAAAACAGAGACTGTTCAAAACTAGATGCTGGAGGAACAGTAGGATGATGACAGGATCATAATCCTGTCAGCAAAATAAAGGATGGCCTCAGCTTCTAGGCATACCATTACCAGGTAAGCTTTAGAGTGATTTTTCTTGAAAATTGTAAAAAGTTCGAGCTTTTCCCTCTGCCTATGAAGAAATCAAAGATCTGAAAGCTTGGAGAAATCTCCAAATTATCATACATTCAGTACGTAATAATGCACATTCAGTATACAAAAGCTGGAAGTGTCCAAGTTTTGTCACTACAATATTATTAGCGTGCTGACATTCTGTGCAGAACTAATCGAACAAAAACTAACCTGGGGCAACCATGTTGACTCGAATGTTCTTTCTTGCTACTTCTTTGGCAAGAGAGCATGAAAATCCAACTAATCCGGCTTTGCTGGCACTATATACACTCTGACCAGGGTTGCCCTTCAGTCCAACAATACTTCCTAAAATAAAAGAGAAGAGTAGTCAAGCCAAATTACAGGAATTCTAGCCAGACAGCTTCATATTTTTTAATTTGGTAAATGATGAACTTTTAACCAAAAGATTTTAAAATAGCATGCATATATCTAATGCGCACAAAGACCTTATTCTGAAGAAGTAAATATGAATTCAGCAAAGTGCAATACAGGTTATAGTCATACAAGAATACAAGTGAATGAACACAAATGGATACCCCACAATCATGGATACCCCATGGTTTTAATTCTAAAAACAATGTAGCATGCATGTGAATTGTCACTGGCAGTGAAATCGAAGAAAAAAAGTGTCCACAGTACCCAAGTAGCTGTATGGACAAAGGTTTAAATCTATACATAAACTTTATAAATGATGTATCAAGATTATAAATCAGCTGTCTGTATAGAACCAAGCAATTAAGTGGTTAAAAGAAGTATAATATTCCATTTCTTCTTACATGATACACTTGCCTGTTTCTTATAGGTAAAATGTTTACACAAACCTAAAATAAACTCTATCTTTAAAGAAAAAGGCACTGAGAAGCTAAAATGCTATTAGCTAACCTTCCTACATTTTCTGCTTTTAAAACTTTTGTATGAAAAAATATTTTGCTTTACCAGGTTAAAAATAAATAAGGAGACTCTTTAACGCTGAGTGGCATTCCTATGGCCTGCTATCAAGCTATTATGATGTAACAGATACTCCCTGTAAAGTTCATCAGTTATGAAGAAGGGGCATAGTTTTTAACAAAATGAGGAAATTCTTTCAGATCAGAAAATAACTCAGTTGATTACCTCCATTTATATACTCCATTCTATTTATCTAACTATTATATTACCATATTATATTTAAATAATTCCAGATAAATCTACCTGAAATACTGGGATTGGATCCAAAGAACTATGAGTACAAACAGCAATTAGCACTGTTTTTCAAATACTTCTGGAAGCACTTTCAAAAAAGTCCATCCAGAGATTCAACTTCTCACTAGCTAGTGGGCAGTAGCTTCTGACAGCAGCTCAGCAGCCAGGAGAGTTTTCGTGGTAAAATGCCACTGTCCCCCAAGATAAAGAGGGAGCGGAGGATTATCCATTTGAGTCCAGAACTACCACTATATGTGTTTACTTTTTAGTAAATGTGCTGTGAATAGGAAGGGCCAAAGGAGTAACAGCTTGCCCTTGCTGTGAAACACAGCTGTTTAGACTGGAAGATCTGACAGCCCTATGCTCACAATCTGTGCTTTTTAAAGAACTTTTAACTAACTTTTGAAGTTATAAAAGTGAAAAATCTTTTTGATTAAGCAGTGGGGCCTTTGCAGCTGCCTTCTTTCTGCAATAAAGAGCTGAGTAAGTTTGTTTGGCCCATAAGATTGGGACAGCTGAATTTAAATATTGGGAAATGTTTTAAAAGAGAAGATCTAAAAATTTAAGTGCATGCACTTTGTGAATAGATTGAACTGTGTTTCCCTTCAAGAAGGAAATGGATTCTAACAAATCACAGTGTAAGAAAATACAGACATTATCAGTTGGATGTTGTTTTCTTGGCAGCCTCTAGCTAGACTTTAAGGGAGTGAAATGTTAACACTATAATTGCTGGGTTAAGTGAAAACTGGAACCTTCCCTGAAACAGTCAGATAATGTTCTACAATGCACTACGGAGGAAATATGCAAAGTATTCACGAACACGACTGACCTCATGAGGCAAGAGTTCACAGAACTGAGATGATAGTTAGGACAATGGAGAAATACAAAAGATACAAAGAGAGATATAAAATCTGACATGGAAGCGAAACAAGAGAAAAACCAGATAAGCACAAGCCAAACTTATAAAGATTCCACCTTGGAGGAGATTTATGATCAGGAAATTTTGGTTTGTGAAGGGGAGATTACACCCCAAGGGGAGGAGAAGGGAGCAATGAATTTATTTGAGACCAGTAAGCAAACTGAACAAAACTAAGCTGAACCAGTTTGCATGACCAAAGGAGGAAAGAGAAGGGTGTTAAAAACATTTTAAAAGCAAAAGTGTTGTCCCAAGACATATCAGAGTGCTGGCTCAGGATAGTGTTTTAAATGATACATGAGAAGCAATCAAGGAAAGGATGGCTTTGTGGGAAGTGGGGAATTAAATTCACAATGAAGATCTCGCCAAATTGCATTTATACGGTCATAGAATCAGGATGACAAATGGACTGGGTCTATCAATTCTGTAATGGCTTTTAGAACATAAAGTTGTATTGATGTATTTGTAAGTTAGCGATGCTACTAAATAAGTAATAGGTTTAGAGCTTTAACTGGTGAATTCACAGTCCTCTCTCCACATTTGTGGGTCTGACCTTCACAAATGTGATTATTTGCAAAGCACCTATTTGCCTTCCCCCCTACCTTTCTACCGCTCCATTCCCTTACCTTTTACCTGGGCGCATGTCCCTTCCTTTTCTGCACTGAGGCAAAAGACAAATAAATGGGAGTACAGAGTTCCGCATATAGAGAAAGAAGGTGCATGACAGCCTTCCCCCCATTCTCCCCTTCCCATTCTCCTGCCTTTCACTTTCTTTGTTCAGTGTTATAGCCTAAAGGCAGCACCTTCTACATCCAAAAGGCCATCTTTGGATCCAACTCTATGTCTACAAAAATGATGTTGGAGTTAACTTTGATAATTTTCCAGCAGAGACGTTTATGCAAGAGAACTTTCAACACAGCTTTATATTGCTCCTAGAAAGCATTAGCAGAATACAATCACATTTGCTTAAGCAAACACACCTATGTTAACAATAGCACCACCTTCCTGCTGAATCATATTCTTCACAGCAGCTTTGCATGTCAACATTGTTCCCAAAAGATTGGTATGAAGCTGGGATACCATATCTTCAGCCTTGATTCGTAACAACAAGCCATCTCTAGTTTAGAAAGAAAGAAAGAAAAGCAAGAGATGAAGATTAATAATAATTTATGGAGAAATAGTATTCATTAGACTTAAGAAACTGGGCAATGTGCTTAATCAAAGTTAAACACAACACACTGAAAAATACCAAAAAGCACGTCAGTTGGCATACTGACAATTTATTACAGCTGGTCAATTATTAAACCTAGAAAAGGATTTACATGTAAATTCTAATTTCATTTTGAAGTTGTATACCCAAGGATACACAATCACAGCTTCTGCACTCTGTGTAGGCATACTATCATTCAAGGAAATGTTAAAAGTCATCCAAGGCTTACACAGATACTGATTTTGCTATTGATTAAATAAGTCATTTAAAACAGAGAGACAAATAAAAACCTTCCAAAAACCCCATTCATCCTCAGATCAGCTAAAACAAGCTGAAACAAATTAAAGGATTCTTTCATGATAAAGAAAGGTCATGTTAACTAAGCCAAAGGAGGATCAAAATCATTTATAGGTATTTCTTCTGCAATTGTAGGCCTATTTAAGGTCTTGCATTCTGCAAACCTACTAAAAAAAAAACAAATACAGAAGTTTCTATTTTTCTTTGTATATTTATGTTACATATTTATTTATATATATTTGTTATATATGTTACATATTTTCATGTCTATTTTTGACTGCCTGCTACATCTAAACTGACCTGTTAACACCAGCAGCATTAACCAGATAGTTTACATGTCCTAAACTCTTCTCCATTTCTTTAAATGTCTTTTGGACATCTTCTTCTTTGGAAACATCACAGCTAAATGCTAAATGACCTGCTGTGTAGGAATAAAGTCCACAATGAGATCATCTTTCAAGACTTTCAATAAAGACACAGAGAGCTGTAAGCATGCAGACTCTGAAAAATAATAAACAAAATAGATGAGATTCCTATGTTTATTGGAGCAAGTTGTGCTATTAGTTATATAGAAATCTTTGTCAGAAAAAATGTGAAACCAGTAATTCTGATTGAGACTGACTGAGCCGTAACCAATCCTAAACTGAACCAACTGATTTGCAGGTAAGATTCAACTGATTCTGCTACTTTCTGCAACAACAGAAACATATTTTAACAAAGATTAATAGTTCAATGTGATTTTAAAGTTTAGGCTATATGTGAAAAACAAAGGCAAAAGCATACATACCTCCCAAACTATTTGCAGCAGTTTGAGCAAAATCCAAATTTCTAGCAATAAGAGCCAGGCGATACTCTTTCTGTGCCAACAGCTGGGCAACAGCCTGACCAATTCCACGAGATCCTCCAAAAATGGCACAAACCTTTGACATCTCCAAAGTGTTATGGACAACTAATTGCTAGTGCTCACAGGCAATATATGTATTCATTTTGCATGCAGACATTTATGGTACAGACCTGAGAAGAGGCAGCAGTAAATAAATTGTACAATTTTTTTAACAAGTTACAGTTTATATTACATTAAGAGTTAATGGATTCTAAAAAAATTTTCTGTTGGAACAAGTCTAACAGACTGACTGAACTGCCCACCTTCTCCCTTTGTACATACAACCTAAAACATTACACATCTATACTGTGTTAAAACGTTTGCAGAGCATCTCTTCAGTAGTAGAACATAGAGGTATGCACAAACACTATTATAGATCATGTTCTGCAAATTGACCCAGTATTTGAGATTTATACAGCACTCTTAATGTTTAAGAGACTTCATACACATTGTATTATTACAATCATAGAAGAACCCTGTAAGACTGGTATACTGTTTATTATTAGCCCTATTTTACCGATCAGGGGTTGAGTGGGTAGCCTGAGACCACCAAGAATTTTCCTGGCAGAAGTGACATTGAAATAAGTGATTCATGACTTACCATTCAATTTCTTAACCAGAATACCCCAGATACTGTATTGTCAACATTTGGAACCTCCCTGTCCTCTTCCAATCGAAATATTAATACTTGGTAACACAAAAGTTCCAGTCCAATGGAACATGACCCACTACTGCCCCACCCTCAATCTGGTCCACCATTCTGTGCCACTTATGCCTCAGCTCTACTGTGCTGGGAGGTGCTGTCACTCCAAGTCCTATTCTGACGTAGACCAGAGGTAGGCAAAGTGCAGTTTTTTGGCCACATGGAGCCTCAAAGCCCTCCATCCCCTCTTGTGCTCCTCCATTAAAAAAAAAAACTGGCACCAGGGTCTGCAGCAACTAAATGCACTATAAGCAATGGGATAATCCATACATTTAAGGTTTGCTTCTATATACATATAAATATAACAATAATCAAGTACACATGTTGGAATTTTATTTGTTAATAATGGAGGGGGGATTTAAATGAATTTAATAGAATTTTAATTTAATTTCAGCTAATTTTAATCTATTTTACATAGATGTACCTAAACACCTCCAGAACAGCAAAGCAAAAGAAGTGGGCACCCCAAGCACTTGGCCATCCTGAAAATTGACCCCTGGCCCCCTCCCTAAATAGATAAATGGAAGTACCTTCATTAGTCTTTAGGAAGTGCGGGACACATTTGTATCCTTTTCAGTATTTTGCGTGTTCTGGATATATCCTAACAATTCTACTATGTTTGTCAGGCAGGTCCAAGAATGTTTGTACTTACACACAAGACATATTTATACACAATGGCCAAGATCCAACATCTAGGCAGAGCATAATGCTCTACTTGCACAGTTCTTTATCCTCCCCTTCCCTGCACTGGCAGCTGTCAAACCTCAGGAAGGGCCCCTGATGCTGCTGCCGATCAGTGGGCAGGAGACAGAGGGGGAAGGAAATTCAGACAATGATGAAGCAGCTGACCTCAGCTCAGAGGGGGTCAAGCATGAGGCAGCACTCACAGATGTTTCCTAAGAGATGGGGGTTTTAGGACCCACCCACATTACCAGATTCTCACTGGAATTTAGGGAAAGTACAGCTCAGGGGAAGCCTGAGAGAGGAGGGTAACAGTGGGATTTTTTCATGTATATGAACTGGCACTAACACAGAGAAAAACTCCTGTTGAAAAAAAAATAAAATGCTTTACTGGAAATAACAAGCACACACAAAAGAAGTCAAACACTCTCACAGTCACACAAGGCTATCAGAAAGTAAGGCATGAAAGGTTGGATAGAGAGAAATTTAGGGATGGAGGGGGGTGGTATTTTCCAGTGCTGAAGATATAGAATGAAGAGCAGAGGCTCAAACAGGTATCTGAGGCTGACAGTAATGCTGACACTCTGAGATGTTACAAAATGCTGGGCCAAAAAGTCAGGGTTTAAATACCCTTTCCACACTTTGAAGGGGTGTTCTGGCAAAGCTTAAAAAATTTTTTCATGGGACTGACTGACCAAAGGACTCCAGAATAGGAGATAGCTTTGACACAAGATGGACACAATCTATGGAAATCATTATAATGCCTTGAAGTTTGGACCGGGGGGGGGGGTAGGAAAGGTCTCTCATTGAGATCAAAAGGGATAGTCTCTAACTGTCTTATCGGGCTTGATTTGGAAATGCAAAGATCTGAGATTGAAGGAGAAATTAGCTTGGACCCCTATACCTGGGCCTTTCTGCCTACTTCTCTTTGAACTTTATGGCCTGGCCACATCTTAGGTCAGTCTGACTTGGCAACAGCTCTCATGGCATGTCCCAAATCAGTGTTGCTTTGATCATGTATTTTACAGCCATAAATATGTTCAATTTATATAAAAATGATATTCCCCAGTAATCTTCCTCTACTGCAGGATGGGGGTGTAAGGTATGGTAACACAGCTACCAGGCACAGGATATTTTGCATGGAGCATAGAGGGCTACAGAATGACTCCCTGCACTCATGCCAAAAGGGACACAGACACCTTTAAGCCATACTTACACATTTGTATTTCACTAACAGAATGTTGCCCAATATCCCGGAGCAATTTAAAAGGCTAGGAAGGCACCCAATCTGTATCACAGAAACAGAAAGCTGTTCCATTCATGTCTCTTTCTGCCTGCGCAATTCAAAAACACTGTGGTTTCCAATAATTACAAGCCAACAATTGCAAAGGGGTTAACACTGTCTAAATTCCTCTAATTTAACATCCTGGAGATCAAATCAATAAGCCACATTAAAGAGGACTACTTTGTAGCTGCATTGGCTTAATCTCCCTCAAGGCAAACAAACTACAACCCACAGACAGCCCCTAAAGTTGATGTGAAGTACAACATTTTAAAGTGATAAATGTTGCCGCCTGAGGCATGCATGGCATGACCTATATACAGCTTACACATTCTTAGCTTTTTAGAGTCTTTCTTAAAGAGGAGATACAAATGGCAAATTAATAATCAATAGAAGGCTTGTCTTGTGAGAATAAATTCTGATTCTTCAACTCTTTTTACAGAAGAAAATATTGCAACAACACTGTGTTCACTTTGGTTCAGTTATTCTAAATTACTTTAATAAAATACGTTACAGGTATCTGTCACATGAAAAGCATTCTGGAGAAAGAAAAAAAGTTCCCTTCCTGATAGATTCAAGACTCAAAAAGAAAGAGCATAACAATAAAACCTGAGCTGACTGAAGGGCCAATGGAGCGGTATTATTTTTACACCAAGGTTCTGCCAATTCATCCAATGTCACTTAGTATACCACCTACAGTTGCTAAAAACCTAAGAAGAGTGTTGCTAAGCTCTTCTTGTCAAGCAACTTATTTCCTACAGTGGCCAATCAGATGCCTATGGGAAGCCAACAATCATATCCCTACGGAAAGCCAACAAGCCAGCATTCTGCTGAAGTGCCTTACTGATGGTATTAAGATATCTGCAACCTATTATTCTGAAGATAACTATATAGTCATCATGACTAACAACCCACTGATAGCTTTATCCTTCATATATATCTGATTCCTCTTCAGAATAACTGGTGGCCATCATCAACACACTTTGTCTCAGCAAACTCCGCAATTTAGCTATGAGCTGAAATCCTTCTTTTCCCTGTACTGAATCTCCTACCCTTCAGCTTCACTGGATGACCTTAGTCCTGGTATTATGAGAAGACCAAACAAATAAACAAAAACCCTCTTCTGCCCATCCACTTTCTCCAGAATCTACGTAATTTTGTATACCCTGGCACATCCTCCTTACTTAACTTTTTTCTAACTAAAAAGTGCCAATACGGTAGGCCCCCCCATAAATGTGTGACTGGTATCCACTGTTTCCCTCACTTGCTTCCAAGGTCCTTGCTCTGAAGAGCAAGTCAAAAGAGGAGCATGGTGAGGCACAGCAGAGCTTTCCACCCCTCTCTTGAACAAGGAGATCACCATTCCTTCCTTGGCCGGGAGAGGCACGCAAAGCCCAGCATGTCTTCCCCCAGCCCCTATCTCAGCCAATGCAGGAAACAGACATGTTTTTCTCACCAGAACAAGGCATGCAAAGGCTGGCATGGTTGGGCTTTCCACAGAATTTTGGCTGAGGAAGACACAGACACTCCTTCCTCTGCTGAGAGAGGCACAAGAAGCCCAGGACAGGTCCCCCACATCCCTCTCTCCACTGAGGAAGGAGACGGATACTCTTTTTTTGGCAGAGAGAGTCATGCAACCATCCCTCTCTCAGCAAAGGAAAAGATAGAAGCTTCTTCCTCGGCGAAGAGACACAAGCAAAGCCTGGCACAGCTGCCCCACTGCCAAGGAAGGAGATGGATGCTCTTTCTTCAGTGAAGAAAGGCATGCAAAACCTGCCACAGCTCCCTCCCTCTGCCCCTGGTTATCCACAGTTTTCACATGTTGTCTGGGAATCTATTCCTCGGAGATATAGGGGACTTACTGTATTGTAACTGTCTCCAGCCCTTCACTGAGAAGGGTGTCTCCAGTCTAAAGACCAATGACAGGGCCTTTCTGCACTACATTGTTATAGTGCTATTATTCCACTTTCAGCATCCTGTGGAAATCTGGGGTTGGCCGTCTACTGAGGCCAAAGAGCTCTCTGGCTGAGAATTCTAAATGCTCCTCTCTAAACTGCAAACTCCAGGATTCCATAGGATGTTGAAAGTGGAATAACAGTGCTACAACAGTATAGCACGGAAACGTCCAGAGCTATTGCCTTATCTAACTCTAACATATAATTCTGGAGGAGACATGGGAATCAGAACCACATACAGTTTTCCAAGCAGGATTAAACCATAGATTTGTATAAAGGTATTATGATACAGAATATTATTTTCACTCCTTTTGCTAATGTTTCACACAAGGTTAATTTTGCCTTTTCCACATCTGTCACACATTGAGTCCAATTTCTGCAATGATTTGACCACAACCATATACACCAACAAGATCCCTTTCCTGGTCTGTTATTACTAGGTCAGACACTATCAACATATATGTGAGGCGGAGATTCTTTGCCCCAACGTGCATCATTTACATTAACATTAAACCATATTTGCCATTTTATTATCCATGCAGACAGGACTCTGTTGTTCCTGCATATTTTTATCACCTTTAACAGTTTGGTACCATCCTGCAACCTTGACAACTCATTGCTGACTCCTAACATCATCCTTTACAGTCAGATTATTTAGTGTATTTGGAGCAGTTTCTCCACCTCGCAAATATATTATCCCTCGCTCCACTCTGAGATGTATACCATGAAAAAGATGGTACTTGTATGTTACAAACCTCTTATAATAATGTAACCTATCAGTCATGAGTATGAAAAATTCCCAAGCTAGCTGATAATTCTATAAACGTATCACACCTCTCTGTCTCTCTCTCTCTCTCTCTCTCTCTCTCTTTCTCTCTCTGCCTTTTTACACATTTGTAGCACTATGATTCCACTTGAACTGTCATGGTTCCATTCTGTTCAGTCCTGGGATTTGCAGTTTACAGATGATAATTTAGAATTGTCAGCCAGAGAGATCTAGTGCCCCCACTGTACTACAAATCTCAGATTCCACTGGATATTCCCACTGAAGTTAAAGTGGAATCACTGCAGTATAATGGGATAGCATGAAAGTGCTGGCAATCTCTTTACGGCCCAAATAACTCTATATTGTCAGAAACTATAACTACTTTTCTGCTCACTCCTAATTCCAAATCATAATATGAACATGTTACAATACAGATCCTTAGGGGACTATAAGTCTCCTCTTTCCAGGTTATTCATTTATTTCTGCTTTTACTTTTTGTTCTTTAATGAGTGACCAATCAGTTCATAAGAGAATGTCTACTTCTATTCAGTGACTTATAAGTTCATTCAGGAGCTTTTGGTGAAAGGAAGTATGAAGAGATTTTTGGAAATCCAAAACCTTATACATGCACTTAGATACCATGCCCAGCCAGCCTCACCATGTGAGAAAAAAATGTGTGCTTCTACTATAGACATATATAGTTTTTTCTTCTACAAATTAACATGATTCTGAGTGCTGGAGAAAGGCAGACATTACTGGGTGTAGTTATGGGAAACTTTTTAAGTCAGTAAACATACTCAGGGATAATCATGTTGGTCATGCAGCAAAAATACAACAAAATACAAAATCCACAAAGCAGCAGTACCTTTACTGAGCTATCTCCAAAGCCCAGAATACATTATGTGAGCTTACAAAGCTTTGCTGGCTTCATCAGGCAGAGATGTTAAAAATCTTACAAGAGAAGAAAGGTGACGATGTTAGAGTCGCAGGTCTACACTGTGTCCCATATTACTCTCGTCAGTTAAAAAGGTACTGAGTGATCTCAATGCAGGCCGAGGCCACTCTCCTTGGACTAGGGACAAAGGGCAGTAAAAGACAAGTAAAAACATTTCAGCTCCATTAGCAGCACAAAAGTAACCTTCCTTGAGATCCAGCTGTCCCTGTCCTAGGCAAGGCTAGCTGCCTCTTTCTTAGGTACAGAACACTGAATTTCTCAAGGAGTCTCTGTACTGTTACATCTGGGGAAAAAATTAGGTGCTGTATAGGTAAAACTTGCCAAGTGTAGTTCAATGGAAGGATTTTACCTTTGCTGGGAGTAGAAAACTTCAAAGAGTTAAGTCACCATCATTCGGTTCCCTCTTATTTTTAAATCAGTGTTTTCACAACACAGATACCAAATAGGCCTGATCTTCTGCACTACAACACCCACAATGCCTTGCATTACTAAGCTGCTGCAGGTGCTGGAAACTTAAGTCCAAAACTTCTAGAGGACCAAAAGTGCCAAACAAACAAAGCTCCAAACCTGTTTACTTAGATCCTGAAGAGACTCCCTCCATCTTCAACGAGTTCCTTTAACACTTTAAAGACCCCCTCCTTCCTCAATAGGGGCCCTTTTACACCACACAGTTATAGCAGTATGATTCCACTTCTGACTTCCATGGTTCCACCCTACTGAATCTTCGAGTTTGTAATCTGGGCCACTTCTGCACCGAATTGTTCTAGCGCTATGATTCCACTTTCAACATCCTATGGAATCCTGAGGTTTGCAGTTTAGGGAGGAGCTTCAAAGGCCCCTCCCTAAACTGCAAACCCCAGGATCCCATAGGATGTTGAAAGCGGAATAATGGCACTAGAACAGCCCAGTGCAGAAACGGCCTTGGCGAGGCACTCCAACCCTCTGGCTGGAGATCGCCACCATGCCTCCCTATACTGCACAAGGTGGAACCATGGCAGTAGAATCATAGCGCTGTAACTGTATAGTGTAAATAAGCCCCGGTACAAATGACGTAGAGAAAGAGGTGCGACCTAAACGATGAACAGACAGGGCCACGAGAAGGGGCGGGCTGTTTGCCCTTAGCTCATTTACTTCCCTTATAATGAAAGCTGCGCCGCTCTCATTTTTTCCTATTTTAAAAGTAAATGAATAAATAGGTGCCCCATTTGCAGCAAGCGGCCGGTGGGGGCGCTGCGACTCCCGACGTTCGCACTGGCGCTGCGGCTGAGGCGAGCAGCGGCGTCAGCAGAGGCGTTTCTTATGTCTTTTAAGCAAAGCCAGGAGGAAAACGAAACACGCCCTTCCCGTCCTGACCTCACAGGTGTGGCGAAGACAACGCCTCGGTCGCGTTTCCGGCCGTTTCGGTGAAACCCGGTGCTACCTACCGCCAGACCCGCGTCGAGAGAAGCCGGCGACGGAGGGGCCTGCGGAGAAGGAGGCGGAGCTTGGCGGGCTCGGCAGAGTCGGTGGCTCACGTGACGAGGCTGGGGGCCGGGTCACCGACAGCGAGGCGGAGGGAGGCCGTCCTCTCCCTTGAAGGGAAGGCGAGGAGAGCGATGCAAACCTCCCGCGGGGAGCGTGTGACGCGGCATAGAGGACTCCTCGGCTCCCGCTCGCCAGGCAGCAGGCCTTAAAGCAACCGGGGGTGCTTGTAGGGCCATTTCCGCCCTACACTGTTACAACGCGATTATTCCACTTTCAACCTCCTGTGGAATTCTGGGGTTTGTAGTTTACTGAGGCCAAGCTGGAAACCCCAGGAATCCATAGGATGTTGAAAGTGGAATAGTAGCGCTGTCACAGTGTAGTGCAGAAATGGCCTAGGACTCAGAATTTAGATGCATACCTCTAGGTTGTTGTTTTTTTTAATTTTTTTGGATTTCTGTTCTTTCTTTCGCTGAGCTCAAAGATCCGTACATAATTTTCCTCCTCCCTTTATCCTTTCCTGTGAAGCAAACGAGGTTGAAGGAGAGAGGGACTGGCCAGAGGGCACCCACTGAAGTTTTTTCTTACAACCCTGTGGGGACTGGAATGTGGATCTTCTCGGTCACAGTCCTGGGCTGTGTCACACTACACAATTACAGCGCTATGGTTCCATTTTAGTTGCCATGGCAACGTCCTTTGGAATCCTGGGATTTGTAGTTTGTTGAGGGGCTCGAGGTGTTTGGCTGAGAATTGTAAATACCCCCCCCCCCCAACTGCAAATCTTAAGATTCTGCAGGGTACAACCACGTCTGTTAAAGCTGAACCAAAGTGCTATAGCTGTGCAGTGAAAAGCCACCTAATCACATAGCGATATCAGCTGTCTAACATCACCAGTCAAAAGACATGGTGCAGTTCTCTCATTCATGTATTTTCCCTCCAATCAATCCCAACAGTATTTCCGGCAAACATTATCTGAATGTATTTTGGAAGAAAAACTATATAGGGTTTCTATAAGTCAAAGTAAACTCGTAGGTATGTAACAACAAACCATGAGAATGTTTCTCTTTAAACCTTAGAGAATATAATTAGCTATGGTCAGTAACCCAGTTTTTAGTCCCAACTAGATTAGACTCCTTGAATGAATGGAATGTCCATTTTGTTGTGTGCCTTCAAGTTGTTTCAGACTTACAGCAGCCCTAAGGTGAATCTATCAGGGGTTTTTTAGCAAGATTTTTTCAGAGGGGGTTGGTTGCCTTTGCGTTCCTTGGTGGCTGAAAGAATGTGACTTGCCCAAGGTCTTCCAGTGGGTTTCTGTGGCTAAGCAAGTTTTCAGATCCTGGTCTCTAGAATCATAGTCTAGTGCTCAAATCACTACACCACGCTGGCTCAACTTGACAAATTTCTCATTGATTCAGCAAGTCTACTTGAATTGGAACTAACAGTTGGATTTAGACCTAGTTCAGAGTGGGAATGATGTGGCTCTCTGGACATTGAACTGAAACTCTCAGCATTTCTCATTGTTTGCTGGTCAGGGCTGCTGGGAGGTGCAGTCCAACAACATTTGAGATATCACACAAGTCTTACCCAGCCTAGATTGATAATGGAAAGGAGACATGTTTCATCTGAATGCTTTCTTCTCCTACTTCATCACATAAATCAAAGCAGGACAGTAAAGGCTGTCACTTCTTTTCCTTCATAGCAGCTGTGTTTGACCAAGTACCCCACAGTTTTATTGTGGAACCTAAGAATGGGTTTGAAGTCTTCACTGACCTTGAAGTCCTCATTGTCTGAAAGTAAAGTGCCTCATCCCTGAGGAAGGCAGGCGTGCATTCCATTGGAGATGCATTACAGTATTCTGTGGAGATAGTACTGCTTGATCCTTCAGATGGTTTATTTGAAATTAATCTGAACATGTTTCGAGGTTCAGAAAACCAAACCTCCTCCTCTTTTGAACGTCTGTTTGAAATGCTTCTGCCAGCAGGCTATTTGGCACACTTCAGACACATTCTGCCATTTTTTAAATAGAACTGGCAGGATCAGAACTGGAGCAAAGGAAAGTAGATGTTGGGATGGACATAATTTTGATGGCAGCCATTTAGCCAAATCAGGACATGTTTAATTGTTTCCAGGAAGAAAGCTAATTTGTCAGATGCCAGACTAGGAGACTGAAATTTCTCATTTTCAGTTGTTGGACATAATCATGCCCAAGTATCTGAAACTAGACAGTTGCAACATCAAGTTGGATAAAACCTGACATCTAATTTGTTTTTTTTAGTAATATTCACTTCTCATTTTGTAGAATTTATTTCTAGGCCTGTCATTCGTTAATGTTTGCCAGTTCTCTTACAAGATGTCTCACATGGTTTAGATAAAAATAGAGATGTATAACAGGAATTTTCCCATTGATACAAACTCCCTGTATTTATGGAATGTTCCCAGTTCAGTCTGCCAGGACCTCTTTGCAATCACAAATAGAAAAAGCTTATTCCCAGGTGTGTGGGTATAGATTGGAGCCTGAAGGGAGTACATTATCAACCTTGCCTAGTGCCATAATCCCATTTAAGACAAAACAAATACGAGGAGCCACAGATAGAACAACAGAGGTTTTGATAAGGAGCTTCTCTTTGGCTAAGGGTCAGAATCTTGTGTACAATGGGATGGTTTGGCCCCCAAATCCCCCAGAGAAAAAATAGTCCAACCTAGAATGAGAATTGTTGCTCCTAGAAACCAAGAGTGATTCTCTTTAAAAACGAGATGCAAAACCTTCCTTCAACTTTTTTGCCTCACCTTCCAATGGGGTTTTACAAAACAGCAGAGTTCTAGTTTTGTTTTGTGAGGCTGATGTAGACTGTACCAAGCCCTAAGGACCAACATCAGGCTCCTAGAGCTTGTCCCCTCTTGCTTCTTGCTGTCATGTTCCCATATTTTGGCTAGTGCATAGAAATAAAGTGGTTGTACTAAAGCTCCTCTTGTTATTCTCAGTGCAGGGGTGAAGCTGGAGAGTACTTCCCCATGAGATTTGTTCCCCTTTTCCCTTGGAACCAAATGGCTGAGATACATATACTGTATTGTGGATCAGGATTCAAGGGCTATGCTAGAACTCCTCTGATACTAAAAAAGTGTTTGTGGACCAGAATCAGTCTCTCAGCCTCCAGTTTCTTGTCCCTAATATGCAGGGGGATATGAAATGCAGGACCAAAGTGGCCAAAGACACTGCTGTTTCTAAGGTTTGTAATTTGGCACAGGAAGATGGAAATCTCCCAACTTTATTTTTCTTCATTTCTACTATGAAAAATTAAGAAACAAATAACTTCCAATTTGCTGCCCTTTCATCACACCTGTGATATGTTGGCTGAGACAACTGTCTCTCTTCCAAATGGTATTGCTGGCCCAGGCAAACACACCTCTCTCAATAATTGTGTGCCACAAAGGAATACCGCTCTGCTTTACCAGTAGCAGAAACTGCAGCATCTAGGCTACTCCATTTTTGCATAAATATTAAAAACACAGAAGCCATCTTTTTGTGCTATCCCTATAGTAAAATGAGCAGAATTATGAGCAGGTAGGATCTGGGTTAGTATCGCCATTCTGAATGAAACTGCTTCACCAGGTTATAAGTAATGGAATACAGATAATTATAACTCTCTGTGTGGCCTGGAAACAGGTGGGCAACCTACTGGGGGCCACATGCCCTTGGAAGAAATGCACATCCTCCTAGTGTCATGATTTTGGCAGATACAGTCCCAGTGAGTCCTCTGTGGGCCCCCTCACCCCGCTTTTCAGATGCTTTTAAAATGTCTGTATCTCTCTGCCCCTCCCACTTTCTGCCTTTAGTTTCAGCTTATTTCCATTGCAAAAGTAGTTTGCACTCCATCAACTCAAAAAGGAGGAAAAGAGAAGAGGAGGCAGAATATTTCTGTTCCCAGTAGATTCACAAAAATGTGCTGCTGCAGCCTTTCATAGCATGGAAGTTCTTCGTCATTAACGATTTTTGCCATTTTGATCACATTCTGAGGTTGCTTGGACATAAATGTCCCAGTTTCCATCTATGAAAGTCTGGAGGGCATGGTTATGCAGGGAGGCATGTTAGCGTTGGGTGAGCTAAAGTCATTGTTGGGAAAGGCTGGAGCCAGAAGTGGCTGAAATCACTTTATATGTTTGCCACTGTCTTCCATCCCATCCAGTGGACTACCAGGGGAGGGATAAAGGTTTGAACTGATCACTTGTAGAGGGCTTTTGATATTAAAAATTGGACTGTGGGAATGTTTAAAAGTATGATAAAGGCTAAATACCGTCCTAGGCCTGTATGTTCCTCACCCCACCTTAGAATAAAGAATGAAGATCCTCAGCTCTATAGAATACATATGGGCAAAGTTATGCGCTCCAGAAGGTGTGGGATTGCAGCTCTGAGCATTCCACATCGTGGCCTACAATGGCTGACACTGGTGGAAGCTGCATCTGGAGGGCTATATTTTGCCCATTGCTAGTTGTTCTGTTTGAGACAATTCCTTTGCAGACAATGTTTCCATGGGCTTAATTAATTACCAAAATGCATATCATACCTCAGTTGTAAAGACACCTCTTACATTCTTAAATTATTCAATAGTAGAAAATAACCTCAGAAGACAAGTCAGCTGCTATTAACTGTCAGCCAACTAATCTGGCTTTTTCTAGACACACTGCTCCTTAGAATGCTAGTTTTGCTTTCTCCATTACTACAGTATGATGGAAGAAAGCGTTACAAAGTTGTTTCCAGTGCTCTTGTATCACTTTATGGATATGTCAAAATATGGGTCATAATAAATACTAGGTGCTGTAGGATGTATTTCAGAGAAAGGAACTGGCAAAACCACCTCTGGGTATTCCTTGCCTGAGAAATGTCTGTGAAATTCATGGGATCACCATAAGTCCATAGGTAACATGGAGGAACATACAGACACATTATCCACATCTTCTAGGGTGATCATCTCAGTGCTTATCACAGAGTCCAATATTCTGTCTAAATACTTGCCATTTCATGAACTTGACAATGATTGGAGTAATGCATATGTAGGCAGAACAGCAAATGCTGAAAGAACGACCACTGTCTGTCAGAATAACATGTCAAAAATGTACTTTTGTTAAATGATGCAGGACTGTGTGATCCGATAAGCACTCTGCTAGTAGTTCTGCCAAATTCAGTGTGGCTTTTTGCCATCACTTAAACAATTTGGCTCTAAGCACTCAAGCAAAAGAGACAGAAGCAAGATGACTTCAAGGAACAGACTCAGTCCCTGCTGGGAAGGGATATGGCTAATTTGCCAATGCTTGTGGGCAATAATAATATACCCCAGGACATTTGCTAGCTAGCAGGCAAAACCTTAAGCAAAAATGACTTAATTATAGTTTAATTATCTTCTGTCACACTTCTTGGGAACTTTGCAAGAAAAAAATGAGGAACCTCTCAGATGGTGGTAAAATAATCTTGTTTCCTGCACAAATTCAAAAAGAAGGACATTTTAAAACCTTTCACAATACAGCAGATGGTGTTTTGCTCTGTTTGGAGCTCCTTTATTGGACAAAATTTATCATTGTTGTTCAGACATTTATTGACACAAAGTACTCCATGTAATTGTTCTGCATTAGTGGCATCCAGATGTGGACTTTAGAGTGAAATCCAAAAAATGGTTGGTGCACTTATGAACATGATTTGCTCAAAAGTAATCCATATGCTTTCTTTGAAAGAACCCTCCATTAAATTCAGTAGATCCAGAAATCAGAAGGTTAATGGGATAGCATTATCTCATTAAGTTAATCGTTAACAAGCTAGAAATCTAATTTGATTACATTTATGCTGAAAGGGGGATGTTTTAAACAACTAAAGTTACTTTAAATTGGTGTTTACATTAAATTATGATATTAAAAGCCTTACTACGATATAGATGAAAAATCTTATCTACTGTTTTATTCCTCTCCTCACTCTTGTTCCTATTTTGAGAGTTGGAGAAATAGTTGCATGAATTTTCAGAAACTCCATGTTTCATACAGTCCACTAAAAATTATTTTCTTGCTTTTTATTTCTCTGTCCCACTTCCTTTAACTTACTGATTTGCACGTGGATCCCACCAAGTGTCCCAAGATTAAGAGCTTAAAATTTAGTTTCCAGGGACATAAGAGGAAGCTTTACAATGTTCCCTGCAACACAGGAGGATCATCTGGATGCAAAGAATCCCATCTTCCAAGATGGCTTTAATACACATGACCAAAAATTTTGATCCCAAACCTGAAGGACTAAAAAAAAAGGCAAGAATGAGTTTTGCAACTATCCAAGGGAACATGCCTTTGAGTAAAGAACCAACTTGGTGATGTAAAATTTGTTGGCTCTTTAGCATCGTTGCTCATTTAATTTGTTACTTAATAATATAAGTCTAGGATTTTAAGTATGTGCCAAAATCTCAACTTAAGTTAAATATATTTAACAGAATACATTTTTAAATTTAATAAATTATCTCTTTTCTTTGGGAGTTTCCAAGTTAATTCATAAGTTGTTAGTTCCTGTCCCTGTAAACATACATGGGATCACGTTGTAGCTAAGTGATTTTAATTATTCATTTATACCGAGACAAGCCGTCTATCTTTATCTGGATTCAATTGTCCATCTGTGCTTTCTGTTTCCTTAAGGAATTACGCATGACGTTTCCTTAAGCATTTTCTGCAGCACCTATGTTTTTAACCTTCACCTTCTATATCACTAATTGGCTTTTGGTTAAATGTCCTATAGTCTACACTGTGACAAACCTCTTAAATGGAAAGTTAATTGCCATTGCTTAATACTGCATGTATATAATGCTAGTAGGTATAATCACCAAAAATGATAAAGCAAAGATTATTCGGTCCTCAAAATGGTATATAATTATTAACCCTGCATCTTATGCAAGGAGAAAGATGGGAAATAAATAAGTATAGCAAATGAATATGTGTCATATATTTTCAGTTAGGATATTAAAGTTCTCCCTCCATATCTGTGGATTCTATATCCATGGATTCAACCAGTCACCGCCTGCAAATATTAAAAAAAAAATCCAAAAAATAATCTTTGATTTTACCATTTTATATAAGGGGCACCATTTTGCTACACCATTGTACGTAATGGGACTTGAGCATCTACGAATTTTGGTATCCACGGGGGTTCCTGGAACCAAACCTCGTGGATACCAAAGCCCCTCTGTACCTTTCCATGCAGGAAAGTCTTCTTTCTCTTGATTTGGCTGAATTCGTATATGCTTATCAACTATTTTAATAATGATTCTGGAATGTTGCCTTACTTTAGTTATTGCACATTATATCCATGCTTATGTTTATCCCACTTTAAATTCCATTGCACCTTTTTCTGCTAGTGTAGTATAGGAAAAGATTAGTAGCATCTGGTGGCTCTAGTATTAGTCGGGAGGTAAAATCTACTCCAGGTTTCAGTCTGAACTTCAGAAGAGTAATCCAGTGCATTGACTTTGGGGATATGTTTCAACACCTTGTATAGCTCCTTTAAAGTTCAGGTGAAAACCCAGGGCAGCTTCACTGTCCCACTGATATCACATCCACCATTAGAAAGGACATTTTGCCAGCTTGCCTCCTTAGGATGGTAGTTATGCCAGTCTGCAACCAGCTCCAGATGCAGTTTTAGCCATGGTGGGTCACTAACAATCTAGTCCTTTCTTTCACTGTGTCTCCTCTATAGGCTCACATGAAATTGACAAGGATGAGTGTCTTATGAGCTTTGTCAAGCCTATTCTTTAGTCTGTGATACAGTTCTCAGAAATGCCTTGTTGATTTACCAGATGGCCACTTTACATGTTTACTCTTCTGGAAAAAGGATGAGGAATCAGGTACAGAAACTGTATTAATCTTATGAATAGAGGGCAAAGGGATTCTTCAGTAAACAGAATGAAATTTAAAGTCTGAAAAAGAGGAAAACTATTCACACCTGTGCAATTCTATATAAAAAAGCAGTGAGTGGCAAGCTTCAGACAGAAACTTCATGCTTGCTTCGGACAGAATACATCAGTTTTCTGATGAAACACACACATACACAAACTCATAAACACAGGAAAGCTGAGATATGAATCTAAATCTGCTTTCTTTCATGGAAATCCATTGATAAACAGTCTCATAGGAACACATCTACTGCTAAATTTCTTTTACCAATGTATACTAAAACCTGGAGAGAATCTCCAAAGCACTTTAATTGATTTTTGCCTCACTTGCATGCAAGTAAAAATGGCTTGAATGGACTTTGAAGAAAGCAGTATGTAGAAACGACAGATAAAAAGATGGTTCCCACTTTTAGGTGAAAAGCATTTCTCAGATTTTTGGGGGCTTATCTCATTTTGGTTTCACATAACTATGTTTTTCTTAAGTGCTGCATTCTTTGGCACGATCAGTCAGAGGCACAGAGAGACCATGTGCTTTTCTGCATAGGAAGCCCATGGACAGGGTGCTAAAAAATTGCCTTCCACTAATGTTCCCAGAACTGTTGATGTTCAGAGGAATGCTGTCTTCCTAGAAAACGTTCTAAATAGCCATAGGATTACTATCTTTCATGAATGTGTCTAATCCTCTACAAGCCATGATTGTTTTCTATGTATGGGCTTTATCACAGGAGGTAGGTAAATCACACTTACAGCAGGATAACAGCGTCTTTGCTTGGGACTTATTACATGACATCGCTCTTCTGTTGTTCTCCCAGTGGGAGATCATTTGGAAAGTGTTTCTTTTACAAAGGAGGTCATTAATGGATTAATCCTTTATAAAAGAAATGCTTTCTGAACAATCTCCCACTGGGACAGCCAAAGAAGACGAATGATGCCACATGAAAAGTCCTAGCAAAAGATGCTGTTATCCTGCTGTAAGTGTGACTTACCTGTCTCAGGTTATAAAGACGTATGTCTCTGTTTACTCCTCCTGGGGCCCATCCACACTTACAGAATGATAGCACTATTATTTCACTTTAACTGTTGTTCAATCCTATAGAATCCTGGGATTTGCAGTTTAGGGTAGGACAAATAGAATTGTCAACCAGAGTGCTCCTGTGCCAGAGCTCTCCAAAGACCAAGCAATAAATCCCATGTTTCCAAAGGACTGAACCATGGCCCTTTCCGCACAAGGGAGATACATTTCTGTGGCGTTGTTGTGTCTTGAATACATCCACACATCAAACCAGTTTGATGTCGTTCTGTTGTAGTTCATTCCGCGTGTATTTAGCTCTTACAGTGGTTCACGTCATTGTGAAACCGGTGTAAGGTTAAAACAGAAAAACTCTGAAGCAAATCAGCCCAAACGGTTCACAGCGTTTTTTCCTACATGCAGAAGCGCTACATTGATTCACACCACAGAGGTGGGCATTAAATTGACCAATCAGCAGTGGCAGAGTGGACTGAGGGAGGGGAATAAGAGAGATCCAGGGGAACTGACATGCGGAAGCTACAAATGATTTTCTCTGCTTTTCTTCGATAGAAACTGGAGGACATTGGAATAAAAAACACTGCTTATAAAACACAGTGAAACGCTGCTCCACTCTAGTGCGGAAATGGCCCGTGTCGGTGAAAAGTGGAAAATAATTGCACTATAATTGTGTTGTGTGAATGGGCCTCTGGAGAATCCAAGAGGGAGGCTTGCTATTGCAATCTGCTTTGTTTGTGGGTTTTCCATAGCCAGAAGCCATTTCATCACCTTACCTAAACTATTTCCATTTCAGGTAATTGTAATGAGAGCCAATACCTAATTGTTTTGTTTCCCTTTTGTATCTCCATCTCTCTCTCTCTCTCTGTCTCTCTCTCTCTCTCTCTCTTTTTTTTTTTCTGTGTCAAGTTTTCCAGATAGTCCTACTGGATTGTCCTACTGGAATTTGTAAGGTGCTGTGAGAGCCCTTTTGGGTACAAAGAAAGAAAGAAAGAAAGAAAGAAAGAAAGAAAGAAAGAAAGAAAGAAAGAAAGAGAAAAAGAGAAAAAGAAAAAGAAAAAGAAAGCATGCATGCACTTCTGTCAGGATGATGCTTTTGTAGATTTCCTTAAGCAAGTTCAGAGGTGATGAATTTGTAAAAGCAAGGTAGCCATGCCACTAGTTCATCTAGCCCAAGGGTGGGCACTGGCACCTGAGCTAGAATGGGCTGCTCTGATGGCAAAAATAAAGCTAGAGCAAACATGTAAGTCATGTCTGGTTTGTTCTTAGCTTTATTTTTGGCCGTTTGGTCTTTGGCTGTTTTTCTCTTTCCATTTTCTGGGGGTAGTGGGGCAAATAAAGCCCAACTGCAGCATATTGGTGTGTTTTTGTGGCAGTTGTAAAAACTTTGCCTGACTTTTTTTTTTAATGGGAGGGGGTCAAGGCTTGGGGAGGCTTGAGGAGACGCAAAAAGGGCTTGGGAGCTTCATTCCACCCATACTCTCTTCTCCTGATGTAGTTTATCAAATGTGCTATATTAAAAAGGATAACACCATTATTTCTGCATATTATGGGCAAAAACTGCTAATACTGTTGGCCTTGAAATCATTGATAGCTAATGAGAATACATGTTGTTAGATGGTGAGATTATACCCAGATAACACCCAGACTTCTGAATATACTAAACATTTCTGTAAACAAAAACACTAATTTGGCAAGAAGATTAAACATACATTTTAAGAGTATCTGTAACAAAATCAGTACTGTGTCAGATCTTTACAAGAGACTTGTTACAATGCCATGTAGCACTTTCAAGGAGAACAAGTAGTAAAAGTTTACTATTAGTATCTTGTTACTGCTGTGTGCCTTCAAGTCACTTCTGACTTATGGTGAACCTATCACAGAGTTTTCTTGGCAAGATTTGTTCAAAGGAGTTTGCTTTTGCCTTTGCCTTCTTCTGAGGCTGAGAGAGTATGACTTGCCCAAAGTCATCCAGCGAGTTATCATGGCTGAGTGGGATTCTAAGCCTGGTCTTCAGAGTCATAGTCCAGCATTCAAGCCACAGCCCCACACTAGCTCTCTAGTAGCTAATTGTGAACTCATTCTCTAACTGCATATTCTTCTGTAGTAGGAATGGCACCATTTACACTACACAACTGTACAACGGTAGCCTTCTAAACAAGAGGGAAATATGAGCAGGCTCACCAGGGTCCTTTTCACACTACACAGTTAGGGCACGATGATTCCACTTTATCTGTATTGGTTCCATCTTGCAGAATCCTGGGATTTGCAGTTTAGAGAGGGTTACGTAGAATTTTTGGCTGGAGAGTTCTATGCCTCCCAAAACTGCAAATTCCAAGATTCAGTAGGATGTAGTAATGGCAGCTAAAGTGGAATCAAAGTGCTATAACCGTAGTGGTAAAGGGCCCCAGAACTCTGGAGGAACAAGACACCTAAGTTGTACTGTCAAATCTAGTAGCTCTCTACTGTCAAAGCCCATACTTTTTAACTTGTGATGTTTAACCTGCCTGCAAACTACAACCTTGCAACCATAGCTCTGTAAATTTTAGTAGCCAGTAAACACTATCATCTCTTTCTGAAAGGTTGGGAACTTGTTGAAGTGGCTACCCAAAATGAACTGAATATGCACAAATAAGGTCTCTTTTTTAAATCAACAATTGTTATTTGAAGTTGTAACAAGCAAACATTTTGTAGATTTACTACAAAATCTTTTGTAGTAAATGTTTTTGATGTTTAAAGTGTGTCTACTGATGGTTTTTATCTTAACATGAGAATGCATTTAAATCTCTTACGTTGCAGTACAATTTAGAGAAAATAAAAGGGCAGCAAGATTGCGAACCTAGTTTCATATAATGCAAAAATTCTGAATGGTCCCCAGTATGGAAGCTGGCACATATAGAATTCCATCCCCAAATCTTTACATTTTTTTACTTAGCAATTGTGAAACAGTACAGTCCTCTTAGCTGTTATTACAGTGGAACAAAAGCAGTAATCACATTTCACTTTGTCCTGCTATGCTGAAATACTGGGAGATGGAAATTAGAACTGCAGTTTCAGCCGTCACCTGGCATCTTTGTATTTCCAGTGATTGAATAAGATGTCAAGCTTCCTATCTAAACAGTGCTGCCATTGCAAGGGTGTCAGAGTTCAGTTTTTGCTTTCCTTCTTGATCCAGCTGAGACTGGGAACATCAAGGAGGGCAGCTCTGTCAGGCAGCCCATGGGAGCAAAATGCCTTATGCTATTGTCGAAAGAGGCTTTTGATGCAACAGGCAAGGACGGTGTTTATGAACAGCAGAGGGAGCCGTGGGTAGCCTCTTAGCGTGCTGCGTGACAATTCATGTGGAGTCTCAGAAGTGCTATACAATGTTTGAGACTCCCAACTGCTATTTATTCACTCAGCAATCCATATAGATTTTTTTTCATGTTCTAGAAGAGCATTTAAGTTTTTTTTTTAATGCAACTATCCGAGAATAAAGAAAAACATGTGGAACGTGACCTTTTGTGAGTGCCAAGCTGGATATAAGAAACAGTGGAGGACTGCTGATGAATTCCGGACTTGGTCTCGCTGGGCTGGGGGTGCAACATGTGTTTCCTATGTTATTTACTGCCTCAGCACAACTGAACATTTTCTTGGTGCCTGTGCCTGTGCTTACCACCTTCCACTCGATGATGAATTCACAAACATCCCCACCTCACATCTGGATTCATATCTAGAAAATCATTAGCTGCATTAGTATTAAAAGGAATATTTGGAGGCAGAAAAGCACCTGTCAATGTACACAGCCTACATCCCTCTTGGATAAGAAGACCAGGTGTGCTCTATATGCCAGGTGTCTTGTCATGCCATGCTGTCTGCAGTGCCCTGTATTTTTTTTCTCAGGTCTGAAAGAAGAGCAGCAATGAACAGGTTCAAAACTGGCATTCTTGGGCAGCTACCAGGGTATACGCACTTCAGCAGGAGCCTCTGGAACTGATGCTTAACCCAACTACAACCTTGCAGCCACCAGTCTCCCAGCTCCCCTTTTCCCATGAAGAGGCTCACCTAGAGGTGGAACTCTGGGGTAGGAATTAAGCAGACACTCAGTTCTGATCAGCAGCTGATGTATTGGGGAAAATACAGAATGGGGCTGCTCAGCTCCCATCCAAAGGAATGCCCCACCACTGTCAAATCAGTACAGTATGGCCATTTCTACACTACACTCTTATAGTGCGATTATTCCACTTTCAACATCCTATGGAATCCTGGGGTTTGCAGTTTAGGGAGGGGCCAGCTGCCCCCCCCCAAACTGCAAACCCCAGGATTCCATAGGATGTTGGAAGTGGGATAATCACACTATAAGAATGGAGTGTGGAAATGGCCTATGTCTAGGTGAGAGGATGAGTGACAGCTACTGCAGTGTTGCTGTGGGGTTACAGCAATGCTGGGTGGGAGCCTGATGGCAGTAAGACCCTAGACTGGCATCAGTGTAAGGGCTTGAAGGCAGTACTCTGCTACAGTCACTCACTCAAGCCTTTCTGAATGAATACAGCAATGGTAAAAACATGGAGCTCTTCCATTACATTATATTGGTTTGCTGTAAGGAAAGCCAAAGCCCATACTACAGAAGCCTCTTGCAGAAATCCTGCTACTGGAGAAATAGGGCCACTGCTGAAATCTCTCCCTATTTGCCATGACATTCTCCCTCCAGTGATTATGGAGTAAAGGAAAAGGAGACAGACAAACCATTACTTCACAAGATGAAGTAAGTGATAACTATTTGCTAAGGGAGAAGGTAAAAGACAATGCTGATACTTCTTTTCGGATGGCAATATTACATCTTCCTTAAGTTTTGTCCTAAAACATCAACATCTTGGGGTGGGTGAAGGTCTTTCTTTCAAACAACGTTGTAGCCTAGAGGGAAACTTCATTTCGGTGATTTGGTTTATGAAATTGCTTTTCCAATAACTTCCTTTCTTTTTCTATGCTTGATTAGACAAAGGGAGGGGGACTATTTTATTTGTTTGATTTATATCCCATCTATTTTCCTAAAACTGGGACACAGGATGGCTCACAGCAAGAATAAGGAGAAATAAAAACAGAAAAAGTTATAATGTTAAAAGAAAATTCAATGTATAATGTTAAAACGCTATTTAAATTAAAGAGGCCAAGTGAGAATCCAAGAGTTTCTCTCACTTCAGCCACTCTAGTTACAAAATACGTTTCACCGGTTGGCTTAGTTATCATCAGATGCTTGGCTTGTACTGCTTTGAATATTGAGATCACACTACCTTTATCCTGTTCTCATTGATATGAACAGATTTGGGAGGAAAAAAAGATTTCCCAAATCTGGTGCTGTCCAGATGTATTGGATTACAAACCTCATAAACCTCAGCCAGAATGGTTATGGGTCAAGCTGATTGGGGATGGTGGAAACTGTAGCCAACACTTTTGAACAGCACCCAATTCAGAAAGGCTGTCTTACATTGCATTATACTTTTTATTCAGCATTAATAAAATAAATTGCCTCTCTATGTCTTGTCTTTTGTTTATATCTCTCACAATCTATGCAGCATCTTAAATCTTTCATGATTACTCACACAGCAATAGATGGTTTAATTCTGCATAAATTTTATAAGATTAATGTGACCATTGTGTTTCTTAGGTCCATTATGGCCCAAACAAGATTTTTGAACTAGAAAGTAATATTTTTATATGAAGGATATTTTACTAATCTGTTCTTGCTTTGGATGCAAGGACAGTCAGTGTGAGTTGTAGCTATAGATATGCAGCTGCCTTTGCAGTCACAAGAAATGTAAATCTAAACAATATCATCCATCTCTTTCCTTACTGATCTAAACTAAGTTCAGACATACACACACACACCCTCCTCTCTTACTGTGTCATTAATCTCAGCCTTAAGACACCAAGTCTTCACATGTGCCATAAAGCTAACAAAGCTGTGGGGGGGGGGGGGTTATGTACCCTGTGTTCCAGGCTAGAGGAGATTTACACCTTCTAATGCAGAAGCATATCCTTAAAGCTACCAGCAAAGCTGATTACTGAAATCAGAATTGGCACGATTTAACCTCCCACTTTGCTACTGAGCTGCATGGTTCAGTTAATTGTACAGTACATTTTGCCTCACTAAAGATGATTGTAAAGGTTAGTAACCAATAGCACAATCCCATGTGTGCTTAGTTGAAATTAAGACCCACTGAGCTGAGTAAAAAGTTTCTCCCCTCCAAGTTTATATGTGGTTGCAGCCTGGAAAGCATAAAAAGGTGCTCTTTTTCATTGAATTCATCTGGACAATAATTTGGTTAAAATCCAGAAAGGCTGAGAAGCATTTAAGGCTGCTGCTGCTTATACAATACCTAATGAAATCCAGGAAATGAGAGATTTAGCCAACTAAGAATATATGACTCCTACTTCTTCTCCTCAGAACAGCTTAAGATATTGCCAGGGGTCACAAATACATCAGCACCACACTCTTCCATTTTGCCCATTCAACTTTCTCTTTCCTGCATATTCATTTGCAAACCTACCACAACGTTATCATTAGTTAATAACCGTTTTAGTTATGATCTTAAGTCACAGCTTTTGAGACTTGTTTTGTATCTGAGTAATTTCAAAGTTCCATTTGTATATTGTGGGCATAGAGTGTGCCATATTAACAGTCCATTCTCTCAGAGACAATGACATAAAAGATTTAACAAAGAATCTATACCAGGCTGTCCCAAGACATTTTGCTGCCTGAGGCAGATCAGCAAACAGTATATCACTCCTTTGCCCCTCAAGTATTCTAACGCCAGTATTCTAATAAATGAGGCAGAAAATACCACAAGTGCTTCCTCCTTCATCTTGCAGTCAAACTGCACATTAAATAGCCAACAATCTGCTGTCTTTTCACAGTGCTGAAGATCTGGAGCCTGAGGCAGCCACCTCACTGTGCCTAACAGCAGAGCTGAATTTCCTACTCAGAAAAGAAGACAGGTACAATATAGACTCCAGTCTTTTTTGATGATACAACTAGTAGGTTTGGAGGTGAGGATCTGTGTGATTGGAATCATGTTTTCAGAAGGGGTGAAAAGGATATGGGAGGAAGTGGTTAACCTTCCTGCTCTCTCCCAGTGCTACCATCTAATTTTCCCTTTCCCTGCCTCCTTTTTTAAGGTTTAAAGACCAGATCTGCGAAGTCCTCTGCAGTTTGGCCTGGGAATGTTTCCAGACAAAGGGCTACCCACAGCAGCAATTTAGAAGGCATTGTGCACCTATCCCATCATTTATTCCTTTTTTGTGGTAAGGAAGAAGACAGAAGAAATAGTGATGTTGTCTGCACACACCTCTCCCATACAACTGAGTATATGAAGCACTGTGGTCTTGTGACAAAAGCCTCATCTGTTGTACAAGTCTTTTTAAAAAAGCTGTATTAGATTGAATTGTGCAACTAAGAATAAGTAGCATCAGAATAAATTAATGTATACAGTTAAAAAATACTGTCCTTTAGCAGGAGAAATAAATACAAGTGGAAAACAATTTTTAGAAGTCGCTTAGGAAGGCAAATGCCTGGCTTTGCAAACTGCCATTCATACTAGTGACCTCATTGGTGGCAATGGAATTCCATGATCAAGTTAATTATTGAGGGTCACAGAGCCCTGTGCAAGGTCTACAGATACCATCAGGTGTAGAGAACGTTTGACCCAAACCATAAATTATTGTGCTTGACACTAGGTCTCGGTGGCAGAGCTTGGAGTGTGTGGACAGGGGCGGGGCTATGACATGGGGGCATGGCCACAGTGCATGGGGGCATGGCCAGGGCTTGCGGGGGCGTGGCTACAAGCCAGATGTCCAAAAACATTGCCGCCCAGAGCAAACTGGCCCCATCACCCCCTCGTCTCTATGCGATTGCTAAGTCTTTTAGAGTTTACTCTAAATGCAGTCATAAACTCAAATAGGGGGAAATGTAGCCTTCACTGTGCCTTGGAAGCATGCAGCTGTTCTCACGTTTAAATTCCGTGTTCACATGACACTTACATACATCCAGACCTATGACTAACCATTCGCATGCATTCATGCCATCACTCACTTTCTCCACCACCACCCCTTTTTTTTTCTTCTCCTTGCCTCACAGACATTCTCAAACCTGGCATGATGGATTTTTGCCTCTCCTGAAGTCATTCCATTGGAAAGAAGGACGGAAGGTAGGAGGGGGCTATGGAACAGAATGAGATGGGACAAAGGAGAAAGATTTTTAATAGAATGCAAAGTGTATATTGGTAGGAATATAGAAGTGAGGCGTAAAACTTGCCCTGGTCCTTTTTGTCTGTAGAACCTGGGAATGGCAGGGTTAAAGTGCCATCAAATCCAGACGGACTCCAGATCCAGTCCCATGATGCATTTTCTCTAAAGTAAAGACCCACTAGGTTATCTGGGGGCTTATTCCCAATGAATTTTTGATGGTAGCCAGAGGCACACTTGGAAAGGAATAACATCCAACCTCTGTACGCCTCTGTAGTTCCTTACTTCTAAGTAAACCATGCACTGTGATGCGACAAAGACTGACAAATTTTATTTGACATAAGCTTTTGCAAATTGCAGCCTAATTCATCTGATGCAGGTGGGTTGATATTCAGGAAAGCCTATGCCAAACCAAACATGTGTGAGCCCTGGCTGGGCTTCCTGGCGGGTATACACTGCTTGCTAAGGTGTGAAAGTGAGCATCTTTGGATTTGTGTGATTTTTTTAATTATTATTTTTTTATTATTTTCCTGAAGAGGCAGCGCTGCTTTCCTCCTTCCACCCAGGAATCTTTTGTGGAAACCATCCTTTTGGGGATGTGGGTGAGGCTTGCTTCCAGAAGACAGAAGAGGAAAGCTGAGCTACAGTGCATCATTGTCTGGCCAGGTAGGTCCACTTTCTCCTGCTTTACCATAGAGGTAGGGAGCTGCAAACACTAATGCGGCCATTTTTCATTCCTGCTCCCTCCCAGTGGGCTGAAGCAGGATGTTTCAGCAGGCCTAAAGTGATGTTATGTCACTTCTAGCCATGATTTTCAGCTGATTTCCCCCTCTCTTTTCTGTTTTGGGGAGACTTGGGGGCTGGAGTGGGTTAGGGGAGCAAACTGTTGCCTTTTTAGGCAGTTTTTGAAGATATGAAGTGGTTTAGGGGCAGAAAAATCACTCCAAAATCAGCCTAATTTTTTTTAAATTGGGGGGGTGTCTGGGAGGGTCTCACAGGCTGCATGTAGGAGTCCCAAGTGGCCCAACAACCTCACTTTGTCCATCCGTGAAGAGAGGAAAGACTACAGGAACTGCAACCAAGTATATATATGTAGAAAGTAGGAAAGGTGAGTAAGCTGTTCTTTCTCAGGAAGGGAGATGGCGGTGGGGTCTCCAACAGCAGATTGGGATCTGTGAGGCTTCCCCACTCATAGATCCAAATCTGTTGTTGTTTTTCAGGGAGGAAATCTGCTGTTCCGACTGGTTTTATTCCATTTGGTGCTGAAACCAGTGCATGTATGTACAAAACCCTTCTCGGTTATTCTCTTTCTGTATCTTTCTTCCTAGTGAGGGGAGGGGGCAGAAGAGATACTTTCTGAGTGCAGAATGAGAGGGGTTATTTGCTGAGGGGCATGGGGTGTGTACGTGCTGAAAATATATATATTTGCGTAGGGCTCCTTTCTCCTGGATTTTTATATTTGTCCTTTCTCTGTTATCTGCAAGGTGAAGACAGAAGGAAGAAAGGGTTGTAGAGATGCATATCTCTCATGACTGAGCTCATTCTACTTTTACTATGCAGAGGTACACATGAAATCGACAATCAGCTGGCCTTTTGTTTTTCTTTCCTAGCTGCTGTAGTAACTTGTTGGAGTAGTTGTGGCCATTTTGCTTAGACAACCCATGGTGAAGAAAACTGAAATGGTCAAGCTAACTTCACTAATCCTGATGATTTACCTGCACTCCGCCACTCTGCTACTGTGCATGTGATTTTTGGCCAGGTGGGGTCACTTTCCCCTTGCATGAACTACAAGAAAGTGCATGTGCATGCACACATTTCCTTCACTCTCTGGCAGGAGAGGGAATATGAGCTGCTCCTTTCCAGCAGGGAAACAGGAAGTGGCTTCCTCAGAGCAGATTTGGATCAATGAACAGGGAAAGCTGAGCCCATTTTCTCCTCAGGGGAAGAAATATCCTGACAAAGCAGGGAGATGTAAGCAACCTGGAGCTCCCAGCAATGAGCCAGGTGCTCCTCACGCCCTCTCCGTTCTTCCTTCCATTTCCCCTCTGCTTCACTGGGAGAACTGCATGTTGCATTCCTAGGTAGTAAAAGCAATGATGAGGTTTAACAGAGAGCCAAGAAAATGACGTTTTATGCTAAATAAGAACGATTACATCAGACTTGTAGGGCATCATGCAACTTGGATGTCCTGACAATTTTGTGGAGAAAGGGCAAGCATACTTGATCATGGTACAGGATTATTCACACCTCTAAACACTCCAACTATGAGAGAACTGAAACAATGGAAAACACATGTGAAAGATTAGAAGCTCATGGCAACCTGGGGTATTGTTCCATGAAGTAATGATAATAGCTACATTAATTTAATTATAAAACAGTATGACACCATTACAAAAAAAGTGGGAGAATTCACAACTATGCAACGTATACATCTGTGTGTAGGTTTGCGCATTGTGCAACACCTGGTAAAATCCTATGCACGTCTACCCAGAAGCCTCCTTGAAGTATGACTCAAGGAATGTTTAAGTGCAGAAGGAACTACTGTAATAAACACAATTGAAATGAGAAAAATAAAAGTTGTTAGGAAAAGAACCACTCAGATCACAGGCATGGCCTACTTCTTGAACAAGGCTATATGAAATGGCAAGTGCAATGTTTTTATCAGTTGTCACTGTGGCCATTTCTGCACTGCACTGTTATAGTGCTATTGCTCCACTTTCAGCATCCTGTGGAATTCTGAGATTTGTAGTTTACTGAAGCCAAAGAGCTCTCTGGCTGAGAATTCTAAATGCCCCTCCCTCAACTGCAAACCCCAGGATTCCATAGGATGTTGAAAGTGGAACAATAGCACTATAACAGTGTAGTGCGGAAAGACCCTGTATCTCCAGTTTCTTGCTATGATCCTTGGAGAAAGTATGGCAGTGCTTGATTCTTAGAAGTCCACTGTTTTTAGCAGGCACTCTTCCCAGCCAATAAATCTTCCTATATTTTACAGCAGATCTGGGACTAAAATCTTTTGTTCTGACCTGCAGTCAGCTAAGAATCATTGATGACAATCCAGAGGGAACAAAAAATACATGTTGATTGTTGTTGTTCCATGCTACCAATGGTTAAATAGTAGGAAGTGTGATTATTACTCTCTCTTTTTTAAAAAAAATCCCTTCAGTTGGTATAATGAGGTAGGCAATAAGTTGTTAAAAATGAGAAGTGACATTTTAAAACGATTGCTTGAATGATTTTTTAATTTACTTATTACTGTGAATATTCGCTCCTCAGGGACATTTCAAATGTGACAAAGCTTTTCATAAAAACGTTATCCTCTTGGACAAATTTCAGATCCAGTTATGAACATTTTAGATAGGAGGGAAATTAGTGTGCAAGTTTAATCCCACTGCAGTCAAAGAATTAAGATCCTGTGGCTGCTTAACACAGAAAAATATCATTTTAAAAGATTGTCATTATTAAATCCAAATTCTTTAATTCAATTTCCCACAGTATTATGTGCGTTTCTCCTGCTCTACTTCCATTTTCTCGAAAGAGATTCAGGACTTGTCATAGGCCCACAATCTATCTCTGAGTAACAAGACCCCCTGATGGCTGATAATAAAGAAGAATGAAGTCAACGGTCATTTTACTTCTGCTCAACTGATGCATTAAGATAATGTTTCATGCATCATATTTTAATTCCTTATTTACTGCCTGTTCAAGCATAGAAAGTCCATCAGTCTAACTTAATGGTGTTTCATATAATGTTGAAACAGGATGTGCAGTTCAATGCAAGCCCATGTTCGGCCTTAGCCAACATGGCTGTACAGAACATTGGTTGGTTCGACAAATGAAATGTTTATATGCAAATTCCTGATGCTGAAAGTCAAGAATACAATCACTACTCTCTGGGCCCAAGAAGGAGACCTAGTAAAGGAGCATTAGGTAGAAAGGGAGTGGGCAGAACATGGCATCCTGTGTCCTTCCATACGATCACCACAGATCCCAGCATTCCCTTCCCTTGGCATGGCTGGCTGGGGCCGCTGGGAGTTACTGTTCAACAGCAGTTGCCAAGGCAGCATAATTCCCACCCTTCGGATAAAAGGAAGAAAAGAGGAGCTAAGTAGGTGGCCCCAAGGGCTGCATGCTTGCCATACTTAGGGTTGCCAGATCCCTCGGGCCCTCTGGAAACCGGGCCTCACTCCTGGGCCACAGGTGGTGTTGCCAGAGTGAAAATTGGAGGGGATCTTGTACCACCAACGGTTGTACTGAAGTGGGGATTTCAGCAGGTGTGGCTTGTCCCACAACCAGGTAACAAGCAACACCTGCTGAAATTCTCTCCTCTACACAGCTCTTAAAGGTACAGGAGCCCTCTCCAGTTTTCAGTCTGGCAACCCTAGCCACAGGTGATGCCAGAGAAGTCCAGCCAGGTGACCCATGCTTTCTTTAAATAAAAAGAAACCAAGCCTTTTAACTGGATGTGTTTCAGCCAACAAGCCAGCTACTGTAAAGCCTATCTTGGTTGGTTGTCACAGACTGTGGCCATTTCCGTCCTACACTGCTATAGTGCCATTATTATTCCACTTTCCACATCCCGTGGAATTCTAGGGTTTGTAGTTTCCTGAGGGCAAAGAGCTCTCTGGCTGAGCATTCTAAATGCCCCTACCCAAACTGCAAACCCCAGGATTCCATAGGAAGTTGAAAGTAGAATAATAGCACCGTAACACTGCAGTGCGGAAATGGCCTGAATGATGCAGGTCTTTGTTCGTTCTCTTCATTTCCTACCCCAAAGCCAACAGCAGAGCTCGATGAGGCCTCCTGCCTGAACATATTTATGCATGGCAGGAAAACGTGTGCCGGGGGGTTAAAGACACTTTGCTGTCAGATTAGCAGCATGGTCAGCATATAGAGAGTAAGCAGCTCTGAGGGCTGTGCCACTTTAGCTATGGATGAAAAGAGTCAGAGCCTGCCACGGAAAGGAAAGCAGGGTTTATGGATAAGTGACTTTTTTTTTTCTTTTCAGTTTGTGATTCATTCACCCTCTGGGCTGCTTCATCTTTTCCAGGGGTGTATCCCAATCTTCCTAGGGCCAGCAGATCAAACATACTACTTCAGTTACTGAGGCAGGGTTATGGCTGGGAGTTCAAGAACATTGCAAGCTCTGCCATTTTGCTTTCAAACAGCTTACCAGAGGGAAGAGTCAGTTGCCCTCTCACAGGATCACTGCAAAGTGCATCCATGTCAGTGGATAAGATAATTGGGAATTGCTTCCCCCTTTCACTTTGAAGCTATGAGGGGAAAAATAAATGTGTGGGTTTTTTTCCAGTTCATTTTTCAGGAAAAAAATTGGAAATTTTTGGAAAATTTTTAAAAATACAATAGTACTCCCCTTTAGAGGTTGCTTGTGTGCTCATTTTGCTATTTTAGGAACATAAAGTTCATTATGTACAACTTTGCTTGGCATAAACTTAAATTTTTGTTTTCAATTTTTGGTATGTGTGCTACATACATACAGGAAGGACGAAGTCCTGAACTGTAAGGGACACATAATCATAAGGAACTGATTTGATTTTGCCAACTTGAGGAACAGGCAAAACCCCAGTAAAAACAGAACAAAACATCAATATCAGGAAAACAGAGAAAGTTATTTTGTCTCTGCTAGTTCCCCTCCTGTCAAGCACACTTAATGTATTCCTTTCCATAAAATAAACTGAGACAAGGAGACAAAGATCAGAAATTACAGAGAGAAGATATTATACTTCTTCTTACATAAAGGTCTTTGTCTTACATAATTTTTAGAAATTACTTTGAGCAATAAAGATGTGAACACTTTGTCTTAAACATTTTATTCATCATTCGAAAAGAAAACACAGACATACCACAGTTAACAAAGCCTCTGACAAAGAAGCTCCTTTTTACAAAGTGCTTTTATGTCCTCAGACCCTGCTTTTCCTCCTTGTCCTCTGTCTAGCTGGAAGGTTTTTTAGCAGCAGCACTGAAAGGATGGCGAAAGAATGCTGGAGAAACACAGACTTTCTGTGTCAGTTTGCAGGAATGTATCTGCAGGTAACAATTCAGTGCATGAGCTGGGAATAATGGGATTCTGTTCTAGCCAATCCTGCTGTCGTGGTTTTTGCCTGCCTGCAACAGCTTCTACACATGGTCACACCATAGATTTGAATAAAGATATTATGGTACTGACAAAGGCCATTTCCACATGCCATCACTATACTGCCATAGCAGTGGATTGTTTCCAGGTCAGAAGCCGTGCTACCACGGGACATCATTGCTATCCAGCTGCTATCCCGTCCCCAAGCATTGCAAAACCACTGTATTCTATTTCCAGAAAAAATCCATTAAGCACCTCTGATAGCGCTTCAATCCTGTCAGCTGGCTCAGTGTGGTGCTGTTATAGCGCTTGATAGTGCTTCTAGTCATTTCGAATCCAGCAGCGGGTAGGCTGTGGGCATGCCCAGCTTGTCCCTCCCTCAGTGACTCCCATGGGTGGTCACTTCGAAATCTATCACCTCTCTGTGTTTATTTGAAAGTTCTCCTTTGAGTTAAAACTTTTTAAAAATACATTTTGAGGTATTATAGTGTGAAAATGCAATAGTATACTGCTGCGTTTAGTACGAATTGCAAAGAAAAAAAACCCTGACCAATCAGGGTGGTGGGGTGGGGTGAAGGTGGGGACAGGGAAGAGCCAAGAACACTTGGTGCAGAAGGAAAACCAGTAGCAATACCACTACTCATCCGCAAGGTGGAAGGGTATGGAAAACAGCATTCCTAACCTGACAGCATTGCACAAATGGCAATGCCGGGATTGTGATGGTATATCGTGCTAAAGGCCTGTAGTGCAGAAGAAGCAAATGTTTTCTTCAATATTTAATTATCTGAGGAAGCTGTTAGCTTGAATATAGCATCTCGGTCAGGGATTCAAGGAGGATTGCAACAGTTAAAACAAATCTGGATAAAAATAAAATGCAATTAAACTGCATTGAATGCTATTAAATTGCATTAAATGCAATTAAATTAAATGCAATTAAACTACCTATAGAATTAAAACCATTTAAAACAAATCCACCTAAAAAGGTGAAGTTTTTTTAAAAAATCGATAAAGAGGCATGCTATTAAAAGCCCTTGTATCCAATTCCTAAAAGCCTGTCAAAATAGAAAGGGTTTTGAATACCAATGAAAGGACTGCAAGAAGGGAGGCATTCTATCCTCGCTAAGGTGGCAGTTCCAAAGTCTGGAAGCAGCTTATAAACTCATCTGGTGGCGGAGGCGGGCAGCAGCAGCAACGTTCTGCACAGCAGCAAGTGGCTGGGTCTACCTGCTGCTTGATTTCTAAAGTGTTTCTAAACTGCCTATAAAGCTTGGAAAGGTTACTGCAACTCCCTAGAAATGCTCAGCCAGCATTGTCACGGGTATTGGACTATTGTGTACGTGAGGATTAAATTTCAGTTAAGTCTGGCTGCCTGGAGCTATTACAGTGCTGGGATAGAAGAAAATTAAAGGATTAATTAATTAATTAAAGGATGGTCCAGGGCAGGCATATAGTGGGGGTCTGGTGGAGCGGAGAGCCTTGACAAGTGCCCAAGGATGCTGGATGCCAACACTAGCCCTGGGCTGACACTATCATGGCCTTTCAACAAAACAGAAAGTAGCTGTCACTGGGAGAAAAACTTGCTAAAGAAAAGTCTCCTTGTGATGATTCAAAAGTAGGTACCTTTTGTACTAGTCATGGAGTTGCTTTTAGAACTCCTCTAGACCATGGCTCACATGTGGAATGATTCTGAAATCAAGCACAGCTTCCTCCAAGTTCCTGTTAATACCGCCTGCTCATGAGTGCTAAAAGAATGATGAAAAGGGCCTGTTACTGACATAATCCAGTCACTCACAGGAAATTATTTCCAAGCTCTTCAGTATAGAACATATCCATATGCTGTGATTCAAGGTCGGGGAGGAGTTCATAAGGACATTTCCTAAATAAATTGTTCCATCCCCTTTTCCCTCTGGACATCTGGAATTTTCCATCCTAGTTGTGGGAGGGAGGGTGTTGTGAAATAAAGTTCAATGAATGAATACATTTGGCATGCCATTAATTTCTGCTTTTGATTGAGACAACATGTTTTAAGGAAGGAAGAACCAGTGCAAAAAGCAATCGGTCCTAGCCTGTTCTGTCCTGTTTGTTTGAACCAAAAGATGTTTGATCCGTATAGGTGGATCCATACTACATGGTTATGGCACTTTGATAGCAGTTTAACTTCCATGGCTTCATTCTATGAAATCTTTGGATTTGTAGTTTGGTGAAATATATGGTATAGTCTGACAGAAAGTTCAGAGGTTAGAACTCTATAGCATAGAATTCTAAGCACCTTGTCAAGCTACTAACCCCAGGATTCTACATACGAGAGCAGGACAGTTAAAGTGGTATCAAACTTGTGTAAGTGTGCAGTGTAGATACAGCCATAGTCAGCTTTCACAGATTGCTTTGTTACATTCTATATGACATAGTAAATCAGATTAAAAAGAAGCAGCACCTAGATAGCATTAACACTACTGTTTAGGGGAGCGTACTGGAACTCTCTTGCAGAGATTTTAAAATATATCGCCAAACTACAATTCCCAGAATTCTGTACAGTGGAACTAGGACAATTAAATGACATCAAACTGCAATAACTATATTGTATAGAAATTGGTGAGGGGGAAGTATGAGTAAAATGTTGGCTCCTGATAATTCAATCAAAACAATAGCCCTAGTCATGTTTTTGGTATCAATAGGTACTGAAGAGGCTAGCAAGTAAATGAAGGCTGACCTCATCCCTTAAATGCACCCCACCCCAGAACAATGTCTTTGGCATCATTCTGAGGAAGAAAATGTGCCAAACAAAAATCTGTCAAAGCCCCCTTCTGATTCTGAAAAACTGATTTGTTACTTCTTAATGTATAAACGTGCCTATTTGGAAGGTGAATCACTGATCCTTGAGGTTTCCAGAAGAATCAGTTCCCATACTTCTCTTTTTTGGCAGATAACGGGCACTCTGACAGTCTGGAGAGGTTAACGGCCAGAAAAACAAACTTGGAGGCAGCATATAGTTCCAGCCTACTCTTGCTGCGCAGGGAGCCCTGTATACAACCCCTTCAGAATGATGGTGAACATGTGACAGCCAGACTGCACTGCCAGAGGCAGCAAGTGGGAAAGGGCTAAAGACACAGGGCCTTTTCAGTGGTGGTGTCCCAGCTGTAAAATGTCCTTCCAGAGAGCCTCGCTGGCCACCTAAATTATGATCAGTGGCAAGTACAGAGCATTGAAACAGTATGTCTTTGAACTACAGTTCACAGAATCCCCCCGTCACCATGACCTTTGGCCATGGGATCTGTTGTCCAAAAGATGCCCATACTGGCTGGGGATTTGGGGAATGGTAATCAAAGCAGCATCTCCAAGCTCTTGGCAGGTACAGCCCTTTCTAACATTTTCCCATGCAATTTTGGAAATGCTTTTAGACCTTTTCTATTCTATTCTATGATTTCAAATTTGTATACCACCTAACAAATGATAATAATGGGGTGACTTCAAAAAGTAAACTGTTACTGGATAACTATAGAAATAATTAGGATTACAGTTACCTTTCAGAAACAATTGTTCTTAATTATAACACTAGGACGCTTCAAAGATGGACCTTAAGACCAGATCACTCTTTACTTTCAGAGGCTTTCTTAACTCATATACTTACACAAACTATCTCTCTTCCTTCCTCTGGGTCCTTGAGATTTATGCGATCAAATTAGAGTTGGTTTTCCAACTTCCATTTTATGATGACGACATTTCTTTCTGTGGGACAGTAGCAATTGCTGCTTCTTGTTTTGACGGTGCGTTTCCAAACAGCCTCTAACAGCGTTCCAACCTCACCACGGGGTATTACGCGTCATTAACCTGAGGCAGGCACAAGCTGATGAAATTCATTGTCCAGCACTGCCAAGATTTCCTTCAGTTAGTTTTAGCATTCAGCTCACTGGGCTAGCTCAGCAACCATAGGCATAATGTAACAACCAACTGGCTGGTATCCTTCAGCTGCTTTCCAAGGAAGTAGACTCTTTCAGCTTGGTTTTCTACTTATAAAGGGAGGGGGATGATGTTGCATCTGGTATGCCAGCTGCACTCCTTTCCTGGAAAAGTAAGGCCTGGCAACAGTTATCCGTAAGTTGATAATCTCTAGACTGTTTGATGATCTCTCCAAGTCCTGCGTGGGACTGCATTGGGAAAGTGTTAGGTAATTTCAGTGAGTGAAAAATTCTGCAGCTCAGCTGTTGGGTTTAGGATGCCCAGTGCACTTGAATGTTACATGCAAAGCTGGAGAAACTTGGTTTGGGGTCTGTTCTGCAAAATAAACATTTTAAAGCTCTGGTTATATGATGTACAGTGATTGCCCATTAGTTTATGAAGTCAGTGTAAAGCCTTGCATCCTGAAGCTTACCTGTAAAGCCCTAAGTGGCTTGGGATCTGGATGTCTGAAGGCCTGACTTCTCCCATATGTATCAATTTGTGCTCTTTGCCTGACGCCCAACATCCTGTTCCTCTTGTCCTCACCAGCTGATATCGCTGAGCAGAGTTTACTAGGAGCCAGAACTTTTTGATGTTGGTACAAGCTCTGCAGAAAGCACTGTATGCCTTTGGGCATAGGTGAAAACCTGACATTTTTCAAAGGGCTTTTGGGTTTGCTAAAGCTGTTTCCAGTTACTGTCTTTCCTTTGGTGTGCTGCTGGGTGCTGCTTGTTTTGGTCTATTGTTGCTACCTCCATTTATATTTTCTATTTTGTCAATTCATGCTGCTGTAGATGTTCTTGCTTTCCAAAATATATACCCCCATTTTCTTTTATAACACAATCCCAGATCAGCCAAGAGGTCAGTAGCTTACTAAAAACATAATTATTATAATTATCTGTTACCCTGATTTCTGAGGTCCCTTGGGGGACACCTCAGTGTGCTCCACATGATGGGGAATGGAAACTAGCCACAGCACAAGCAATAACAATGCAAGAGGCAGGGTAACCTAGCGGGGTCTTTTACCCAGTTTTTATGGGGTCAGGCCAAGCCAAAAACCAAACAAAAATGTCCAATAAATGATTTTATTGAATGAAAATCTCACGCAACAACGCAATCACTCACTCAAGACCTATTAAGAAGCAAAAGAGAGGAAACTGCATAGGGGAATATTGAAGGGGTGTAGCTGGGTAATACTGCACCTTTGTCCTGAAGTCCTTGGTCCGGGAAAAACAGCAGAGAAGTGGGGCTCAGCACGGAGAGGGCTGAGGGGATCACTCAATGGATGGAGCAGCGGTCTGCTGGGATGACTGGGAGTGATCCAAAGAACCACTCAAAAACTGGGACTATTTGTAGAGGGAAAAGTACCTGGTGGGCTAATCCTTTCCCGGGGAAAGCAATGGGTGTTGGAGCGATAATGAAGCTCCACCATGGTAATTTCCTTCGTGTGCTGGGATTACAAGGTGTTGCCAAAGTCTCAGGATCTTCGGCTGTGTTAGTTTGTGGTGTGACTTCATGTAAATGGTCCTCACCTGATGGAATCTTCACTCAACTTGGGGCAGACACACTAATCCCCTCAAGTCAGCTTCTCAGGGGCTGAGGACCCTTTGTTTATCGTGGGTTTACACATCTTGAGGTTTCCTGGGGCTACGTGACTGGGGATTTTACTGGCCTGACCTGGTTTTCAGTCTCTCAACCGTTGCTACCTGCCTACGTGCCCCTTCGGGGGAACCTCTCAGGCACATTGAATCATATTTTAATATCAAAATTGTAGACCCCGGGATAGGGTTTCTCCAGTGGAGTAACATAATAATAGATTAATTTATAATTGATAATATGCACTTGCTTTAAATTGATGTATTAGCCAGAGGGACTATATACGACTTTCTTCTTCCAGGACCTCTGACATTCACATTAATTGGTCTATAGAGCACCATTAACAAGCACGGTGCCTTGTAACAGGGGTAGGCAACCCGCAGCTGTCCCTCAGCATAACTTCAAAAGCCCTCTGCAAGCAGTCAGTTCAGATCACTAGTAAGATCAATTTGTTCTTTTCTCTTGTTGGGAGAAAGAAAGAAAGAGAATGAATGGGAGAGAGAAAGAGACAGAAATGAGGGAAGCATCACTCACCTTTTTTTCTGATCTGAGTCCCTGCCCACAACTGGGATATAGCATCAGATAAATTACTTTCAAGAAAAGGTGGGCCTTGACACCACCACCCCCAAGAGAGGACTTCCAGTCCTCATTTTATAAAAGGAAAAGCAGAAAGGCAGAGAATAAAGTGGGGAGCAGGGCCATTGGACCTTGAAAGTTAAGGATGAGGAGGCCTGGGGCCCATTCACACTAAACAGTGATAATGCTATGGTGCCACCTCATCTGCTATGGGTGCATCCCAAGGAATCCCGTGATTTATAATCTGGTGGGACACTAGGGTGCTCTGGCTGAGAATTCTAAATGCCCCTGGGTAAACTGCCAATTCCAGGATTCTACAGGATATTGCCATGGCAATTAAAGTGGAATGTAGCACTATAATTGTATAGTGTGCTTTGGCCCCTAATTTAAGCAGGGCTTTCTCTGCCATTGTAAAGAGTGTGGCAGTTGCCTCAAGCATAAGATACTGAAAAATGGGAAACAAGTTGCTGGAAGAGAGAGCTAAGTGCCCTGCAGCCAATTTGCACCCCTTCCCCAAAAGGAGGCTGGGGTATTGGAAGATACTGTCCAATAGCAGCGTTGGAGGAAAGGGGGGAAAAAAAACTCAACTACCAGTCCCATCAGCTTCTGTGCACAGACTGGAAGCAGGCTGCTATCTTCTTCTTCACCTCTGGCAGCGAAATGTCTTGGCCAGCACTTTTATTCCAGTGGCTTTTCTATTGAGGGATCCCTTGAACCTAGAACATTAACTCCTGATTCTAACCTCTTCAAAGCTTGCCTAAGAATGGGTTTCTGATGAACTCAACTTAATATCCATTCGGAATACGGTGTCTGGCCCCAAATCCTGTGTAGTAGGAGATGAGCAGAGAGGAATGCTGCTTTGTTACTGCTGGTGACAGATTGGGGGTATCATAAGAAGTTAGCAATTATTAATTTGTTATTGCTTTATATTTACTGCCAGAGTGCTTTGGGTTACATGTGAGAAAAGTGCTTGTGGGAGAGGTGTTCTGCTTCAGGTACTTAAAAACCTGTCTGGGCTTGAGAATTATGTATCATGAGGTTGGGGGAAGCAACACCATTTGTTGCTCTGCCTCAGGCAGCAAAACGTCTTGGGCCAGCCCTGCTAATAGTTGACCATCCTGGTTCTGGCCAGTGACACTGAAAATGCACGAAAGAAACACACATCTTCCCAAAATTACTTTTTATTATTAGAGCGTCCAGAACCCACTAGCCAGCTGGTTGGCTGGGACATTATGAGAACTGTAGTCAAAGAATGTAACTTTTCCAAGCTGTGAGTAGACTCATTTCTACTTTGGATTGACAAGGCTACTGGTTAAAATTTGACTGCCATTGTCTTTGCTAAATCTAGGTATAAAATCTGGAGATACTACCCTTAAGATGTCACCCATTCAAATATGGTCCACTCTGTTTATTGGGATAATAGTGCAAAAACATGAAGATGGTTCTGTTCTATTACTCCACAGCACTTGACCACATTAAGATCATGCTTAATCCTCTTAATCCTTTCCTAGTCGTGGGAAAAACCACAGTCCGAGCTGCACTTTAAGATTCAACTGTTGGGAAAGTGCTCCAGACTCAAACACCTCCACTCTTTTCTTTGGTGCCAGGTGTTTAGCAAGGAAGCTATTATGAGCCCACCTTCAGTTAAGCTTTCAATTTATTTGATGTCTGTGTGCTTTAGGGGAAAGGCAGCCACACAGGCTGATTTTCCAAACAGCTCTGGGCAATATTTACTTCGTGCTTTGCACGAAAGAAAACAAATGTGCACACACACACACACTTTTGTTAGAAAACAATTCTAGGCATTGCCTAAGTGAGTCATGGATTAATTATGCCATTGGGCTGGAAGAGGGAGTCATGGCTCATGACAGTAAAGTGCATTCCATTTATATTAGACATGCTTTATGTAAATACTACTTTAAATCAGATTATATACTCCTTGACAGTTTTGAATCTCTTCCACTGCCCAGAGTTTTGAGGAGTGCAAGAGAAATGAATATGGAATTTTCTTATTGTACTGTACTGTACTATATGTAATTGTATATGTACATATACATATCTCCTTTGTATCTATATCAGGAGATGGCTTAATTTGCCAGGGCTGAGCCTTTAATAATCTGTGCTGAAAGTGTGAGCTAACCTCCTGAACACAATAGGAAAAAATGAACAATGCCTCTGATCTTGTAAAGAGCGTATGTACATTCCTTCCAAGTAATCTGAGTCTAGACCAGCAAATCAGAGATTAAGGCTGCAATCATCTACTGCCTTTACAAACCATAGCCCTAGCAGTTTGATACCACTTTTACTGTCATTGCTCCAGCCTATGGAATTCTGGGATTTGCAATTTGGTGAGGGCCTCGGTACTCACGCCAGGTTGTTCCCTATATCATTTCCCTCTCCTTGGCAAAGGGAGGATGATTTGAAGCTTTCGGGCATGGAGTGTGCAAGGAGCTATTGTCAGGGATTGATCATTTATTTGTAAGATCTTGACTGACAGTAACAGAACCCCCTGCAGATAAGGCAGAATTACTAAGAAAGTCTACTTCAGGAAACTTGTGAAATTTAAGAGATTCCTTCTTCCTGGATATATTCTGGATATAATAGGGCTTGCAGGTCTGTGCAGGTCTTAGTCCTACTATGGTAACACTATTGCCTTCACATGTATATGATATTGCCTTAGAACCCGTGATGCTTCCTGGTTCATAAAGGCAATGGAAGAAACAGGATGGTGGCTGTAACACAAATGATTTAAGTCACAAAGTAAATATACCCAAATGCAAGTTAAAAAAATGTTGTACCTATTATGTACAAGTTGGGGGCATGGCAAAGTCTTATTTTGTCTCTTCCATAGCATCCTCAAGTTATTGCCCAACAGAATCAATTCAGGTGGTAAAGAGCTTATGGGCAACAAGCTCAGAGGGGTTAGGAGCAGACCCCTTGGTCACTGGTTCTGATAAATTTGCTAGGCACTTTGAGGAGAAAGACTTTTGCATTTACTCAGGATAGTTCAAAGTACCAACAGGCAAATTTATTGGGATCTGTTGAGTTGTGGCTTGATGGCAAGGTCAAGAAAAGACAACCCAACAGGATTACCCACACTTATTTATTTTAAATCAATAATTGCTGCTTTGTTTAACCAATCCCTGTTGGTTTAAGTCTAGCATATTAAATATCTGGGTACACATACTCAGAGAAGTATTGCACAATAAGGTACAAGGGAAGAGAGGGTGTTGTTGTTGGATGGAAAAGGTCAGTCCTGACTAGAGTTAAGCATATTTAAATTAACCAATAGAATTGGCATACTTCAACAGCATTAATCCAGATGTGCCAATTAGCCCATTATAATAGGGGTGCAGCATACTAGATATTAGAAATGAACTAAAGCTTGGTTGGATTACAACTCCCAGAGTTTTCCATCCATGCCAGATGTGGGACTCTGGAAGTTGTCATCTAAACAAGTTACTTTTCAAAGTACTGAAATAATCAATATTCTCAAGCTGGTACTTTTGAAAATAGGCTATGAGCTACTAACCAGTAATTTACTGTCAAGAACTGAATGAAGATTGCCAAGCATCAAGAGGGAAACTGCATTTTAACCAATTCCACACATCCGCAATGTTTGTTTAACAATATTTCTTGGTCTTAGGTCCTTCAGATGTATCAACAATCCCATCCAGCTGAAATAAACACTCTGACCTAGGGCACATCCTTCAGCTGTCCAGTTGATCACCACTTTAAAGTGATTCAGCTGCTGACTCATCTCTTGTCCCATATGTGCTTGTATAGGCCGTGAGAAAAATCATGCAGGAGCAAACCACAAGAGGACTTCCTCAGAAAGCCAAATTATAGCCTGAGCTTTGGAGCCAAACAGATGCATGGTTTTATCTGAAAAGTGACCAAGTCTCTCATGAGCTCTTGGGCATTGCTAAATACAGTTATTTTGATGCAAATAGGCTTCTTCACATCAGATAACAGACCTAAAGTTAAGGATCTCATTTTGCCCACGGTTCCATTTCACTAATCTACCTTACTTCCTTTTATGCATATGTATGTTTGTGTTGGAATAGGAACACACTGGTCCAAAGCATGTTATCTTTGAAGTACTTTTTTAGTGAAATCAGTGGATTTGCTGCCAAGCAAGTCTGCATATAACCTGGCCTAAATTCTCTAAAGACAGCAGATCCTGTATGATCTTGGAAGCTAAGCAAGATCAGCCTTGGTTAGTACTTCGATGGGAGACTGCCAATATCAGGTGTTGTAGGCCATATTACAGAGGAGGTAATTGGCAAAACTACCTCTGAGTATTCTTTGCCTAAGAAAGCCCTATGAAATCCATTGGCTCACCACAGCTTGACAGGCAACTTAAAGGCACACACACATACATATATAACAATCTTATGAATTTTTCCAATTGAACTTCAGGAGGGCTTTAAACTGAATTATGAGGGGAAGGGAGACAGTATTACAAGGTATTACTGGGCGCAAAAGCTTCATGATTCAGGAGGAATTGGACCAAGAGTACAAGTATGTGTTTGATTATTTGAGATGCTATACAAGCCCACATGCTTGATCATGAAGTCACCAAACAGTGTGTTATGCAATAGGACCAAAATGAAGAACCTGTAAAATTTTGGATGAGATTTGTCAACTACTTCAGGTACCTTCTGAACCAGCACTTCAGATTTCTGGGGAAGGTATGGCTCTGAAACACATATTTATGAACTCAGGTTGACCAAACTTGATATGCACACCAGGAGTGTGCACACTGTGAGAGAGGCAGATGAGGGCTTTGCCCATCCAAATACAGATGTGTGGTTAAAGATGTGTGGTTAAAACAAAATGAGTTTTCCAGGTTGAACCTCAGAAGGGCTTTAGACTGAGTTGTGAGGGGAAGGGAGACAGTATTATAGGGGACAGTATTATAGGAAAACACCAAATACTGGGCACAAAAGCTTCAATGATTCAAGAGGAGTTGGACCAAGAGTACATGTATCGAATAACGTGAGGAAGAATACAATGAAGAAGCAGCTGGAGAGATCCCAATCTCTTTTAATGTATTTAATGTATTTTATGTTGTTCGCCGCCTTGATCCTTGTGGAGAGGCGGAATAGAAATAAATATCATCATCATCATCATCATCCATGGTCTCAAATGTTTCCAGACTAATGCAATAGGATGAACTTGAACTCTTCATGCAGGACAGGATCAAAATTCAAAATAACCTTAATAGACTGGAAACCTGGGCAAAAACTAACAGAATTAATTTCAACAATGATAAATATAAGGTATTACACTTAAGCAGGAAAAATTAAATGTACAAATATAGGCTGAGTGACAGTTTGCCTGACAGCAGTACATGTGAGAAGGATCTTGGGGTCTTAATGCACCACAACCTTAATGTAAGTCAGCAATGCAATGTGACTGTCAAAAAGGGCAATGCATTTCTGAGCTGCATCCACAGGAGTATAGTGTCCAGATTCAAGGGATGTAATAGTACCATTCTATTCAGTTTTGGTCAGACCTCACCTAGGACTACAGCTCGAAAAGGATGCTGACAAGTGGGGATGTGTTCTGAGGAAGGCAACCAAGATGGTAAGGGGTCTGGAAACCATGTCTTATGAGGAATAGCTTAAGGAACTGTGAATATTTAACCTGGAGAAGAGAAGACTGAAAGATAATATGATAGCCATTTTTAAATATTTGAAGGGGTGCCATGTTGAAAATGGAGCAAGCTTGCTTTCAGCTGCTCTGGAAACTAGAACATGAACCAATGGATTTAAATGGAAAGAGAGATAATGCCTAAACATTAGGAAGAACTTCCTGACAGTAAGGACTGTTCCAGAGTGGAATAGGCAGCGCCAGAGGGTGTTGGATTCTCCTTCTTTGGAGGTCTTTAAACAGAGATTGGATGAGTATCTCCTGGGAATACTTTGGAGGTGTGCCTGCATGGCAGGGACCAGGAATTGTGGGGCCATTTCTGCACTACACTGTTATAGTGCTATTATTCCACTTTCAACATCCTGTGGAATTCTGGGGTTTGTAGCTTACTGAGACCAAAGAGTTCTCCCGCTGAGAATTCTCAGTGCCCCTCTCTAAACTACAAAGCCCAGGATTCCACAGGATTTTGAAAGTGGAATCATAGCACTATAATAGTGTAGTACAGAAATGGCCCGGGACTAGATAGAGCCTTGAGTCCCTTCCAATCCTATGATTTTATGATTCTGTGATTTTTCCCACAGAAATAAACATCACAGAGCGTGATGGTACTTACTCTGAGATAGTTATGCACTTGATGGCAGTCATGCTCCATAATCTTAATTATGAGATTTTATTACTAGTTTCTGTTTTTAAATTCTAGTAGTTTTAAAACAAGCTATATAAAATCTTAGTAACATGACTGTTTTTTTGCAAGGGACTTTCTTCTAGTTTTTGGGGATTGCGCCCCCCCCCCATGTGCTTGCACTCTCTTGAAAGATACTTGGTTAAGATCCTAAAGTGGGGGAAACAAAACACTGCCATTATTTTGAACTCTATACATTGCTCAGAAACTGAGCATACAGCAATGGTCTCATGCTGTGTACTGGCACAGAGATTGCAAACATTTGTTTACCAAATAAAGGCACCCATTGTCATGTCCACAGCAAGCAGGCAGTAGATCTCAAGCAGCACAACTCCTACTTACAAGGCAAGAGTCAATAAATGTTCAAACAGAAAGGAAGCGTAGAGCAAACAAATCTGAAGGGCAAATCCAAACTGTAGCCCAAACAGGCAGAGTTCCAAAACAATCAAATTCAAGAGCACAGGGTTTCAGGACAAAAAAGACCAGTTGCTAATCCTGGGAGGAAAGACCACCTGGAGCCCTCTTTTATCTATGGCTGCTGTCGCCACAGGTGTTCCCTCATTAGGGCTCGCTTACTACTTAAACAGGCTGAGCGACACAAGCCCTCCCTTTCAAGGCATCTCTGCTGCAAGGTAGGTATGTCAGCTATGTCTTCCTCTATTTGTTCTCCTGGCTCAGGCCCTTGTTGTTGTTGTGTATTTTTTCCCTCTGGACCAGTTTCTGGGGACAGTTCAGCCTCTGGGGAAGCCTCTGCCTCGGAGTCAGAATCCTCCTCCTTGCCATCACAGTCTTCAAGGCAGGGCATGACACCCATAATGCTATTATCACATCAGTTTCTTATTGCTAAAGCTTCTTCTGAAGGAAAAAGAAGCATAACTTCTTCTTGCAATGCAATCGCCGGGATATTTGCAGTGTTTCCTGATGGGCTTTTCTGTGTTACTTTTCTTCAGGCCCTTTAACATTAAGCATCAGCCACAGTTGAACAGGGTTGTTGTTGTTAGTGTTGTATGCCTTGAAGTCACTTCCAACTTATGGCAACCCTAAGGCAAACCTATCATGGGGTTTTCTGGGGCTGAATGTATGTGACATGGCCTAGGTCACCCACTGGGTTTACACTGTTTAAATAAAAAATATAGACTGTTCATTCTGTTCAGCTGGACTTAAGATGCTGTGGATTCATGTTCACTGTCATGAACAACTTGAACATCACTTCCTAAAACCTACCTTTGCAGCCTGGCAGTACCTCTACCCAAGCATTTCTGAGGTAATGGAGATAGGAGCAACAGAAATTATGTCTTCTGCAATTTCCTTTTTGTGGAGTACCTTGGGACAGGCAATTATGGCAGAAACTAAGGTGTCTCTCCAAATGGCTGTTCTCAAAGTATCCTATGTCCATGTGTCCATGTTCATGTTTGGAGGGTGAGACATCTTCAATTGTAACTACAGTGATGGAGCTCCATGATGGCACAGGATCTTGGCTATACAAGCTAAAAAATGAAGAGTAGATGTGTTCACACCTTTCCAAAGAAGTATTGTCAGCCTGAGTTTTCTTTCTCTTGCTCTGAGGACAGAAAATGAGGGTTCAGATTTTGAGATCTGGCAACCTCATTAGAGGACAACTTAACAATAAAATCTTCAAGTGCCGGAGTTGGTAGCTCTAGACTGTCGTATAATACAATCTTTGCTAACTTTCATCAAAACATAGGATGGACCATAAGACAAATTCCAAGTACTATTGAAAAACCTTTATAGGGCCAGCATAAAAGGTTAAAAAAAAAAGAGCAGGCAAGCTATCAAGATCATCAGAATCCTTTCTCAAAAATAAGACAAAAATTCAGAGGAGAAAAGTGTGGGAGGGCAGAAGCAGCTTGATCGTAAAGTCACACAATCTGCAGGGAGAAACCTGTAGAACTATGCAGAGAGAAATACTTCTGACTCCTATTCAGAGATGTGTGTACACACCCTCTAATGTGTTTAGTACTGGATGTACATTTGTCAAACAGTTTGGAGACACAGTCTTAGTTCAGTTGTGTTAGGCCTGCATAAAAGGAACAAAAGAAGTCAGTACTAAGAAAATGGCTGTAGGCAACATTTTCTTACTATTCTCCTCATCTTGCAGCAACATGTTTCTGATGAAAGCAAGGTGGAACTTAAAACATAGAAGTACATGCAGTGGAAGTGCACAGATATATTATCCTCTCTGTTATAACTTCTCAGGGACTGAGTAATGTTTCTTTTCATGTGTGACTTGTACCATCCCCTAAGTTTACTCATCAGAAGGGGAGAGGGAAAGGAACTGAATGATGGTTAATGTGGCTAGGTGATTCAAAGAATGCCTGAGTGGCTAGGAATCAGGGGTGCCATCAGAGCAGGACTCTGGGGCAGAGGTCGAGAGTCTTGCTCAGCAGAATGAACAGGCTGATCCCCACGTGCCCCAAGATTGGATTGCTAAGTTTTGAAGTGAAAAACAAAACAAAACATAATACTATCTAAAATGGAGATACAAGTCCAAAGTCTAAAATTACCAGAGTAACAGTTCCTAACTCTGAAAATTACCTAACTGCACCATTGGCATGGATGATTAACCCATCTCGTATGGTCTACTGGCATCCATGGCAACTGAAATGTCTGGCAGTACCCAGAGTTGTTTGAGAGAATTATTAACCACCACCAATGATCACTCAGTTTTATCTGTTTTAGAAAAAGACTGCCTATCTCTTTTGATGCTCAAACATTTTTCACTTTTGGCCACCAGTTTCAGTTGCCCTTGAGGAAGCATGCTTCAGAGGTATAGTTATAATGGAGGCAAAATCCAAATAAAAATTCCCTTCTCATGTTACATTTCTATTTACTCTCCAAATTTCTCGTATTGCAGGAAGGAAGACGCTGAACACCATTCATACCTAGAACTCTTTGTTGTATTCACATTCTCTTGGGAACTTTGCCTGCCACTTTTCTTTGGATTCTTAAATTGTTATCTCTAAATGCTTGACTGATGTTTTAGTTACTGCAATGCTAGAAATTTGTGGATTCAAGGAAAATTGCATTGAAGGGCAGAATTCTTATGGGGGGCAATGACCTCATTTTGCCTTCTGCCATAGCTACATTCCTGCCTCTCCTGGTCAGCCATCAAACACACTGCTCTGTATAAGTGAAAAACAACTGGGATTCTCCCCATAGCCTACATGTTAAGTCAGACCATCCTCTCCAACATCCCTTCCAAACTGGGTGCAAATCTGTCCAACTGTTTACATGTGATGTGGTAACAATCAGAAATAATCTTCTTTATATAGGTGAGACTTGCAAATCATTTCCTCTGAGCAGTGTTTCCTATTAAGCCAGTCATGGATTCTTTTGGTCCCAGAGGCTATGTGTGGTGCTGGTTTGGGGGCTGGGAACCACACATGTGCAACCAGCTATATGGGCACACTGGCACAGATGCACATGGCTAAACATATGCACACATAGGGAACTTTAAACCTCCTGCCCCTTTCTTCTCAAATAATGGGATGGCATGTAAAATTGAAGGTTTCACAGCTGGAATCCATTGGTTGTTGTGGGTTTTCCAGGCTTCGAGGCCATGTTCTATTAGTATTTTCTAATCCTCTAAACATGCCAGCCACAGATGCAGGCAAAACGTCAGGAGAAAATACTAATAAAACACGGCCTCAAAGCCTGGACCCACAACAACCAATGAGATGGCATCATTGTGACAGAAAGGAAAAAGCCTGTCCCTGACCATTGACCAAACTGGTTGGAGGGATTCTGGGAATTATAGTCCAAAAGATAAATGTGTCACTCTCCATGTGAGACTGGTATGCTTTCTCTCCCGACAGAACAATGTTCATCCTTGTCGCCACCACTCCCTCAAAGAGAATAGCAAAACAGATCTGCTATGAAATTGGGGTGCAGGGTGGGGGAGATAGAAAAAAGTTGCAAGGAAAGAGAATGTCTTTCAGAGCTTTTGTCTCCCCACACCCTCGCAACTGAAGCTTGGAATTTCTTAAAAGCTGTCTCTGTGCTTTTGAGAAATTTCTTCCCTACATGGATGAGTTGTTGTCCTTGCCCACAGCAGCAGGCTGCCTGTCTACAGCTATGCACAATGATCTCCACAGGCTCACCTGCAGAACAAATTGATGGTCCTGTGGGAAGAAAATAGAGCAGTTCTAAATTAAGGCCCAGAGGTCAAGATGTTTAAGAAACACATTTTAGAAGCTGAAGGGCTCAATGTACTGCAGCAGAGGACAAATCTGGCCTGAAGGTGAGAAATTCTTTCTCCAAATGAAACAAACAAAATTAAGAAGCATGCAGCCTGCTGCTAATTTCAGTGGAGGAATAGGTGTGGAACTGCTTAAATCTTTCCCTTCAGGGTTGTTTTTCTGCTCAACACCCCCATCTCTCTTCCTTCCCCCAGCCATTAAGGTGACTTAAACTGCCAGTAGAAAAAAATGTAGGCACTCATAAGAAGAGAATAAGTGATTTAATTATTTAATTTGTTATTACTGGATATCTACTTCCATAGAAATGGAGAGGTGCATGCTAGATGATGATGACAATGATGATGATGATGGCAATAATGATGAGATGATTTGCCTCAGGTATTTCTCTTTGGGTATTATGGAACTTTCACCAGGTCAGCAGCTGCACATTTTCTGAAATCTCAAACCAAAAAACAGAGATCCAGGGACAGTCATTTGTACAACAATTGCAAAATAATGGCTGATGTCCTGTGGCAGACTTCAACTTACGCCTACATCAGTCACTTTTAGTCATTTCAGGCCAGAATTCTTTATCAAGCTCACAGAACAATCAAACTCCCACTCCTCCTATTTAGCAGTTGCAGGTCTCCCATTCTGGCCATTTACTGGCTGTTGGAAAGTGGGAAGGTAGCAGAGAAGCATCCAGCTCTGTTCCAATAACTGGACACACCAAGGACATCATCCTCCAGGACCACTGAAGGTCCCTTAAGAGATTGTGGAGGATGCCTGTGTACTCAGCTATAAGCCCATAGATGAATGCTTCTCTGGTGCTTCCCTGTTCTCCACCTGGCAGTAAACGGCCAGGGGAGATGCAGCAACTAAGCGATGGGTTTTGAGGGCTGAGGGGGAAAACGTTTTGATACATCTCCCAGTCCAGGATCTTGACCATCGTGTGTGTGAATGAGAGAGTGAGACAGACATTGTGGATTTCCTGCACAATTTTCTAAACGAATATTGACTGAGACCCTGAATTAGGAGATATTTCACACATGCATAACTATAACGTATCCCCATCTATCCCTTCCAACACCTTTTCTTTAAGACAGACATCCGGAAAGGGGAGGGGATTTTGGTCACTGCATACTTGGTACAGAACTCCAACCTCTACAGCAACCAAAAGAGTCAGTTAGGATGGTGTAAGTTGCACTTTATACCATTGTAATTGGCTAACAACAATGCCAGCCATTCAACACAGAGGTGAACAAAAGGGCTATCCCATATAGGTGAACACTAACAATACTAACAGAATACTGATAGAATAATTCGTACATGCTAATTTGACTATCACCAATGTACCAATGGGAATTTCTTACCTATTGTCACCTGAAAATAGGTAAGCACGACTTCAGAAGTAAATAGTTTAATTGGTACCACATTTGTTCATTTGTGTTGTGAAGAAAAGATGGGTGCCAAGGCTTTCAATCCACCTCAGACAATAAAATTATACCTTCCCTTCCTCTAGCACTGCTCATCCTGAGATGTTTCTACCTACCTGGACATCCAGAAAAGCGTAGCAATTCCCTGAGAACTGGCATCTTCACGGCCTTTGAGGCTAACAATGCTATTCTTTCCATAAAAACTAAAAGTAGTGAGATGGGCTATATGACAGAGTCATGTTGTAGGAGTGATACAGGGGGAGGAGAATCAAATGCTAGCAAGCCGGATAGAGCAATTCATTTCAGATTCTCAAAACTGCCCACTTGCTTATGTGTGTTAACCACAGACACTTCTCTTTTGGAAAACTAAGCAAACCCCCATAGTCTTTTGGTTACAGAGAGTACAAACCTCTTCTCTTCAGGTTGCACTGCTGCTGTTGCTAGAAACCTGTAATTCACACCTCAGTGGGAGGTTGCTGCTTAAATGTTATTCTCCTTCCAGCTAGATTTCTCTTTGCTGTGTGTAAGGTGGGTTGTGCAGAAATATCATTTAAAAGGTTGAAGTGGGGGTGGGAGAAAGAAAAGGAGCAGTTTTTGAGTAATGCAAGGTCATTTGTTGCAGCAGGGCTCTTCATAATATGTAATTTTGCTTTCTGTGAAAGATATATTCCTGACCATTTCCACCTTACACACCTAAATCTGTATACTTTTCTCATGAACTGGGGCTAATATAGGTTCAGGGTGGAAGACTGTATACAGCCTGACAGAACAAATATTTTAGCATCAATTTCTTCTTAAAAGCCTGCTGATTATCTCTGCCACATCAGAGAAATTATACTCTTAAGGGCAAACATTTGTGGAAGAAGGTAGCAAACTACCTCACAGCAGGGAGTAAGAAAAGAAAGATGTAATATGTTCGAGACAAATTGATATGCCACCCTCCTTCTCACAGTACATTAAACAAAGTAAGTAAACCTTCACACACGAATGCCTCTTTGTCTTCCACCCTTTGTTTTTTTACCGTATATGACAAACATGCCCAGGCTGCACCAGCTGGGAAAGAACCAGCAACAATAACAAGGTCTTGGGAGACGAAGTAGTGTGATCAGCTTCCCTAAAGGTGAGATGTTTGAGTTTTAAATATGCTGTTATGCAACCCTTGTTCAAAAGAGGAATTGCTATACCATGAATGCAGGATGCAGAGGCTCAATGTAGCATAGTAGTTCTGCATGTGGACCTACACTAGGCCATATATCACTTCCGTGGAATTACTAGACAGCCTCCGAAGCCTCTTCTCCCACAGTCGTTCTGTGCCTTCCAGGAAATGAGCAGGATTGGAGAAGCATTTGGCTATGTCCCTGTAGCCAGACACAGAGTAATTACATCATGGCTGAAATCTAGAAGGATCCTCTGATGCCATAATCATTTTGCAACTGGTTACTGGAACATAGCCAAATGCTTCTCCAATCCTGTCCACTTCCTGGAAGGCACAGAATGGCCATCGAGAATGTGTGTCAGAGGTTGTAAGTCTGGAGGGAGAGCTTTGAGTGCTGCAAAGGAAGAAATAGAATACGAACCTCTGCAACAACCCCTCAAAAGGACATGCACGAGCATAAGGGAAACTTATGCATGCATATTTTCACTAATAGGATGCCAACCAGAGTGTGTGCAGAGGCGTGGGGCTTCCGTTGTGTATCTGTTACAATATCTCTACTGTTGTATGGAACCTGAGAGCTAAGCCCACAACTCCTTGCATCAATCTTAATTTTCCAATTGTCCCAGAATAGAAATCAAGTCTTTTTATACAGGACTTTTTTCAGGTTCTCACGCGATTTCTCGTATCAATGGGTGCCATGTAAAAACGAAGGAAATTTGTTCCAGCCTGACCTTTTGTGAAGCGTAGGGGGAGAGCAATCAGGCTTTGGATTTCTAAGCAGTAATGAACCAGATGTGCTCCCTAAAAACATTATGCAGCAGGCATTTTGGATTTTTTTTTTTGTTCTACTTTTAAATGTAAGAGAAATTAATCCCCCTTCCCCAAAATGTAGATGCTTAATTCCATGTTTCATTTGATGGGACAAGGTAAGAATTACTTTATTGCCCTTTATATATTTTTCTAAGAATCTGTAGTTGATTACAGCACACATGCCAAGTGAACCCTATTCTGTGCCTGTCTACTGCATGCCCCAATTAGTTTGGCTTATTCATCATTTGCACTAATGTGGTGCAGCATGCTGCTCATGCTCAAATTATGTAAATATGATGCAGATCCAGAACAATTTGTCTCAGGGGGTGGGAAAGAAAAAAGGAGGTGGGCAAGATGAACAAAACAAGGATTTCTAAGAATAAGCAATTAGAAGGGGGGGGGACCTCTAACCGTTTAATTTCAGTGCAAAGAAAACTGTATAATAAGCATCTGACGTCCATGCCTGTCACAGCTGTCATGTGAGTATACTAGATTATCAGGTTTTGTTTGAAAGAGGCCACATTCTTAAATAACCAAAGATTGGGAGCATATTCACTGCAAGTGAATTACCAGAAGAAATTAACCGGCATTGGTCAAGAGTTCTGTCATTTTGTAATAACCCTTTAAATATGATGCCAGATATCATAGCATCTTGCAGAAGAACCATCTCTCATTGGAATCAGTCAGCAGAATGGTAGTGCATGGTTATGGCATGGCACATGTCTCTCAAATGTCATCTTTTTAGGAGATTGTGTCTCTCTATATGAGCCCGCTTAGGGGCCTGAAATTATCAGGAGAGGCCCTTCTTTCAGTCCGACCACCATGGCAAATATAATTGGTAGGGACATGGGAGAGGGCCTTCTCAGCAGCTGCCCCTGGATTCTGGAACTCCCAAAATGGCCCCCTTCCTATTGTCCTTCTGTCAACAGGCAAACACCTTTTTTATTCTAGCAGGCTTTTAAAACAGAAAGTTTGTTTAAAGAATGGGTTGGGATGCTGTACTGTTTTAGTCTGGATTGTTTTTAATTTTTTTTTAATCTTTTAAATAGTATTGCATCTTTTAAAGTGTAGTGTTAAATCATTTTGATATTTTAATCCTTTTTAATGCTCATCTTTTTGAGTTGTATTGTTTTTAAAATGGTAATCCCCATCTTGAGTCCCAAGTTTGGGAGAAAGGCAGCATATAAATAATCAATCAATCAATCAATCAATCAATCATCTTTCCTATCCATGAACATCCATCCATTTGGCCACCTCTCCTGCAGAATCTGCAAGTACTAGATCAGTTGTCTCCCCAGTCAAATACAGCTTTACTTCAAGTAATTTACATGTTCTGAATATTTAGATAGCATCTGTCCACTATCTGACACTTACTCGGAAGTTCCTTTGAATGCAGTCCCTAGTGTAGCTAGTCATTTCTCAAACACAGAGCCCTCTTTTTCACTTGTGACTTGCCTTGTAGGGAACTGCTATTGTGTAATGGGTTGGATCAAGGCCATGCTGCCTGTCACACAATCAATCACACAACTGTGGGATCCAAGGTAAGTACACTGGTACATATTTATGCTATGCTAAAAGTATATACGCTCTTTGTCTCTATAAATCCAACAACATCATCTTGCCATTAATATATTCATTCCCCAGCCCCCATCTTCTCTAAACCTTTAGCTGAGTTCACATACATCGTTTTGACTTGATGGCTGCTCTTATTGTTGCATGCCTTACCAAGTGTTAAATTTTCTACTTCTACATTATAATAATTCCTTTACTTTTTCCCGCTATCAAATTGTAATTGCTTTGGGCAAGGTTTGTGTCATATCTGCGTGGTGTAAATACTGCCAGATAAGTGTTGAAACATTTGATAATAGATTTTCAATTCCCACCTAGGTAGTTAATTTCCTATCTGTGCGATCAAGAGGCAATGATAAGCGGTGTGCAATCATGAAATAATTACTGACAGCACTTCACATGTTGAAGATCAATAACTGCAATTATAATGTAGAAACTGTATTATTTGAACTCATCCCAAACTTTGTAGCAGTTGCTTCATTCTGTTTACTCAACAGTGTCTTGATACAGGTGCTGATCCATCTGGAACCAATGCTACTAACTTTGCTTATTAAAAATTTATTTTGTTACTTAGGATCTTTCCACCCCGCACTGTTATAATGCTATTATTCCAGTTTCAACATCCTGTGGAATTCTGGGGCTTGTAGTTTACTGAGGCCAAAGAGCTCTCTGGCTGAGAATTCTTAAATGTCCCTCCCTACACCACAAGCCCCAGAATTCCACAGGATGTTGAAAGTGGAATAATAGCACTGTAACAGTATAGGGCAGAAGGGCCCTTAGTCATGCAATTGTAGAACCATAGCTACAGGATAAGTCCAGTCCTTAATGCTTGAGTTTATTACCTGCATATTCTCCAACTCTTTTAAGGCAAAAAAGAATGGATAGAACATTTGAAATAGATAATCATTCCTCTGCATATCAGTAATATATGGGTGACCATATGTTGGAGACCGAAGAGTTAATTCGAAATATTCTAGTACATTCTTATATAAAACGCACACTGATTACCTCTTGATGCAGTAGCTGTCTAAGCTGCAGGATACAACGAACACAGAGCTTCATAAAACAAAGTGCTCCCTGAACAAGCCATTTGTTACCCTGATTTCTGGGGTTCCTTGAGGGACACTTCAATGTGCTCCACGTGATAGGGAATGGAAACTAGCCAGAGCACAGGCCAAGCACCATATGAGAGGCAGGGTAACCTAGCATGATCTTTCACCCAATTTTATGGGGTCAGGCCAAGCCAAAAACCAAGCAAAATTGTCTAATAAATGATTTTATTAAAAATAAAGACTTGCGCACGTATGCACTTACGCACTCACTCACTCAAGACCTAGCGAGGAATAAAAAGAGAGGAAATTGGATAGGGGACTTTGGAGGGTTACAGCTGGGGAATACTGCACCTGGTCCTGAAGTCCGGAGGTCCGAGACAGCAGGAGAGAGAGAGATGAGGCTCAGCACGTGGAGGGCTGAGGGGATAGCTCAACGGGTGACGTGAAGGTCTGCTGGGTAGCTGTGAGCGATCCAAAGAGCTGCTCAAAAACCGGATCTATTTATGGGGGAAAAGGTACCTGGAGGGCTAATCCTCTCCTGGGGAGAACAATAGGTGGAGGAGCTAGAACAAAGCTTCAATATGTCAATGTCCTTTGCATGATTGGATGTACCATGGTTGTCATAGCCTCGGCTGTATGCAAATCGTCCTCGCTTGATGGGCTGTTTGTCGGATGCGTTAATCCCCTCAAGCCAGCTCCTCGGGGCTGAGGACCCTTTGTGTATTTTATGTTTTACATGTCTGGAGGTCTCCTGGGGCTACGCGACTATGGATTTACTGGCCTGACCAGGTTTTTCCTGTTTTTGGCCATTCGACCGTGCCTGCCTACACGCTCGTTCGGGGGACCTCTCAAGCACATGGAGATATCTTTAATATTAAATTGTAGACCCTGGGATAGGGTTTATCTATCACAGTAACAAACTCATCTGCCCCATCAGGTACACTGTGCAGAGCATCTTTTTTCATCCTAGGTATCCTGTCTAGTACTCCATTTGCATCAGGTACTTCAAGTCACAGGTAGTCACAGGTTAATGCAAGTACAATCTTCCCCCTACATTTGCAGGGTTGACTTTCATGAATTTAATTATTCGCAAGGTGCGTGCTTGCCTACCCCAATCTTCCACTCCCATTCCCTGGCCTTTTCCCCAGGTGCAGGAAGGGGGAAAGATCTTCACTTCTCTGCACTCTCCCACCCAATGCCCATGCTGGCAGCAGCAGGCAGGAAAGTGTAGGGAGAAAGATCTTTGTTCCCTTGCACTCTCTTCCTTGTTGCTGGTGCACTGGCAGCAGCAGACAGGAGAGTGCAAGGGGAAAGATCTTCGCTCTCTTGCACTCCTCTGCCTATTGCCCATGAGGGCATGCAAAAAGAAGGGCGGAAGAGCGAGTAGCAGGCAGAAGAGCACAGGGGGAAAAACCTTTCTTCTCCTTCACTCTCCTGTTTGTCGCATGCAGGAGTGCAAAAACAAGGCAGGGCATGGGGGCAACAGGCAGGAAACTGGAGGGGGAGAAGGTTTTCCCACCCTACACTCTTCTGCCTTTCCCCCAGGCCTTTCCCCCAGGCCCACAGCAGCAGAAAGAATGAGAAAAGGGGAGTGTTCATGGGGGGGGGGGATTATTTGTGATTTTTTTTTGTTACTGTTGCGAGGATTCTGCGTTGCAAGTTTTCTGCCTATCAGTCATGAGATTAAATTTTTTAAAAGAGTTACGCAGCGGAGGGATCTGAAGTACAGCTGGCTTCCTTTCATGCAGAAAATGTTAACAATTTCAGCTATTTTTTAAAGCATACCTGCTATTGAGACATTTGCTACAACGCTTTGGCATCTTTCCACAGAATGTTGTAACCAGATAGACCACCTCAAGCCCTCTCTTGAAGACTTGCTTATCCAGAAATGGAATTGCAGTACATATTTTGAAAATATGCAACATTGCAGAAGTCTACTTTGTGGTGTTCAGGGCATGAAACCTCTATGCTAGAGATTTCCAAACTTTTCAAGTTGGTGACACACTTTTTCGACATGCATTATTTTGCAACACAGTAATTCTGATTTACTGGGAAAACAGAGGTACCCAGAGGCATATCTAGGGTGGGGAAAGGCCCCAGCAAGAGCGGTGGCATAGGGAAAGCTAGCCCCTTCCCACATGCTTCTTGCCCACTGCATCGCTCTCGCCGGGGAAAGGCCCCAGCGAGAGTGGCAGCAGGGGGAAAGGCAGCCCCCTCCCACCTGGTCTTTGCCCTCTGCCATTGCTCTTGCCAGGGAAAGGCCCCAGCAAGAGCAACCACAGTGGGCTAGGCTCGGATTGGGGGGGTCTTTCTCTGTCAGGGAGACAACACACCAACCCATTACAGGCAACATACTAATGTGTCACAACACACCATTTGGAAAGCCCTGCTCTATGCCTTGCACCTTTTATGGACGCATTACTATAGCTTTTAGTTCCCTTAACTAAAAATGGAAAGTAACTTTTTGCTTCCTTATATTGTAATTCAGTGCTCCTTGCAGAATTATATCCAATTCAAAAATATTCCAAATACCGTGCAAGTACCGGGCCTCCTATTAATAGTTGCAGTGTCTCTGCTGAAATCCTCCTGTCTTCTTGCATCAGATCTGTTTCCTCTGTAAAAACAGGCTTTCTCCATGCAGATTCCAGACTTAGATAATAATTTAAGTAACATGTTCCTTGTGTTTCAAATTAAAAATGTGGTTTTGCAGTAACGTTTGGGTTGGTTACCTTTTATTTAATGTAACTTTCATAACAAAATACATCAGAACATCTCTGCTGTTTTAACTTGACAGATCCAATCCAACTATATATCTGCTTCTGCCATCCCTGGACAGGAAATACATTTTATGTATAAAGAGTTCTGGAGTAACTGATGGCATGCAGACAACTGACCTAGAGTGATTTGATAAAGCATGAGTGGCTTGGCATAAGTGCTGTCTCTTAGAGATATTACTAGAATCAGATGGAGAAGCTCATCAGTCATATCATCTCAATTTATCTCAGAGCTATATTATGATTTGCCTTCCTGCTTGCAATTAATCTTGGAGCTTTTTTGTTTGACTGATTAACAAACAAAGACCAATAAAAAGCGTATTATATGACTATTTGCCCTAATTAATTAGTTTTTTCCACACACATTGAGTTTAAGCTGTTTGGTAAGAAAATATTTATTAGGAATGGAAATTTAACAGAGAAAAACACATAACATTCACTGGACCTCAAATATAGACATTAAAATTTTCCACATAATTTCTTTAGGTAAATACCCAAAATGTAAAGGGTTTATTTTGTTCTTACACTGGATTACACACAAGCAGTAAAACCCAAACCCCAATCCAACTCGCACAACTTTATAAATGTCACTAGGCATGGAAAACTGCATTTTTTTGTTGTACCGTTGTATAACAAGCTCTTAAAACTTAAAAGTGATTCCTTCTTTTAAAAAGTCATTAGAAAATGTATTATATCTAACAACACTATTGTATTAATTTATATTTTGATAGACTTTACATAATAAAACCTTATGAATAGAGGTACCTGTGTCACACAAGTATTCTACCTTATGGAAGAGAGAAAAAAAATCTCTGTAGTAGTAGTCTTTAATATATAAAAACACTAATATGTGAAAATAACATTGACACATTAGTGTCAATTTATGCTGATGAAAGCTGATGCCAGCATTTCCCTAACTATTTCAAATAGCTTGTTTATTATATGAACATTCAAGTAAACTAACATTTTAAAATTCCACAAGAACTGAGTTGTACAGTGTCTCATATGGGTGTTAACTTAGGAATGATTTCAATTTCAACTTTATATTAAGACCATTGTGAATAGTTGATATTTAAAGAAAACCTTTCAACTAATAATGATCTCTTCCCATTTGTAAAGTAAAAAAATCAGTTGTCTTTTATGTCTCAAAATCATTAGACAACAATCAGCTACTCTATTTTTTCCTTTATTTTGCATATCTCTCCTTTAATTCATATTATGTTGCAAATTCTACTGTGATAATAGGGAAGAAGGTGCTGAGCTTAAGGTCACTCATGTTTCTTCATAACAGAGTTCTTTGTCCTCAACAGCTGCATGATTGGCTATAGATGAAGCCTTTCCCATGGCAGTTTAACTATACTAAAGTACCCACTTAATTTCTGCCAGTTACATGGTTAAAAAAAAACAAAAAGCAGTAACGCCTGGCTAAATATAACATAGGAGCAGGCCAAGGTCAGTCTTACAGGACTGCTACAGTCAAGCAGTGGTAAAAAGACAATCTTGGATGTAAACTATGGGTCATCAGTGCCATATCCTTTAAAAAAAGGGTCTGGGAAAATGCCCACATTACTGGAAACAGTAGTATTTGCTTTACAGGATTTGTTTAGAGATTAGCAACTGGTAGTTCCCAAGTACCCAAGGGTCTATTCTGACAGTTCTCACCTCATCTCACTGCAGTCTCTATACTACTGGGAGGGATCAGGGGCAAAGACAAATGTACGGGGTGTGAGGTCTCTCTCATATGTGACTTTATTACCTCTCCCAGCTACTTGAAAACATGAGGTGGATTTGAAGGAAAATCTACTCCGTTGCGAAACCATACAGCCAAGAGGAAGTTTGAGAAGAAAACTTGAAGACTGAAAGTGACAAAATGCATTTCTCTTCTAGTGAGGTAACGTGCTCCTCTCCCACAGGTCTCTCAGCTACTTTAATTAGCATGAAAAAGAAGAGGGAAGTGTAGCGGCTATACATGCCAACAGATCATTGTAGAAGCGAAAGACCCAGATTGTTGCCCTTTCCCTTTGGTAGGTGGACAATTTTTAAAAAATTTCCAGAGATTTATACTTTAGTTGAGAAGACCAGTACAAGAAGAGACTGATCATTCTATCTCCCATATATCTCAAGACTTCCTGATATTAGCTTCACACATCCCCAAAGCCAAGACTGGGAGCAGAAGCTATGCTGAATATTGTCACTGCTGCTTGTTCTCTCTTCCCTATATTGAAGTATAGTATCTCCAAACAATTTCATACGTAAGATAGCAAAAGCAGTGTGCATCTCCCCATGCTTATAAACAAGTGTACATATTCAAAGGTAGCAAGGGATAAAACTTGAGTGGGAAAACTTTCTTTCATGCCTGAAATTAAGTTGATGATAACGGTTCTTCAAACTTTTTATGTTTCTAAATATCTATGGTTGGAATGATATTGAAGATTCAGAACACTTTTTAATAATCAGGAACCAATCACTCACTGGTCTTGGTCAGTGGGTTTCTATGCTAGCAGATAAGTGATAGATTTATCATCCAGTTAACCTGGAACAGGACACTGGAGTGCAATCAGCTACTGTTTTGTATGCCTGTGAGAATTTGGTAGTACATGCAAGACAATGAGAAGTTAAGACATACGAAAGTAGCAATAGTTACAAAATTAGCAAAATTTTCACAGTGTTCTTACAGCCTTTACTTTAAAAACACAAGTGTATCACCACCACTATTGCTCAAACATTGTAAAATTGTCTCTCAGCCATGCAAATCACTTTGAAAAGTTAAAGAAGCAAACAACATTTCTTGGCATATTTAGACAGTGAGTGCAACTGTTGAAATTCAATTCCAAATCCTATGAGCTAATCACTACCACAATTTCCCACTTCTTGTAACTGTTTTGTGATCAACATCTTTTTATCTCATTTATATTCTGTGGGTGCCATGTGCCCAAAGTGCCAGCCAAATCTGCAAAGCTGAATCCTGACAGATATCCAAAACACTTGAACAAACAGAAGCTAAAGGAAGTTAATTTCCCCCCTCTTCTCTGGCACCTTCTCCATTTTTTATTCTCACTTTGAGAATGTTAAGGTTTAACTTTGTTGCACATTTGCATTTCTGCATTTAAAAAATGTTACACTGTCTGGGATATTTAGACTTGCTATTGACAGACAGTTTCTCACCCAAAAACAAGGAAACCCCACAATGCCATTTTATTCCACTTTGCATGGTTCAATTTGACACCACTTCACCACCAAAACAACCAACATTAACCTATGAAACAAACTCACTTCACTGTCACATACAGTGGGAGAAAGCCATCTGCCAGTCACTATGCCATTGCGTAAGGAGAGAATCCAGCTTCTCCTTACCTGATTTCATAAATTAATAATTTGTTAATCATAATCACTAAGCTTTAACTATTAAACAGAATTCAAGTTTAGAAAACCAAGAATAAATTAGTTACAGCCTTGTAAACAATTGCTCGTTTGTGTTATACATTTGAAAAAAAAAAGATTCCTCTGTAGAATAAATCAGATATTACAAGGCACACAGTACACTTAAAAAATCAAACTGATAAAAAAGACAGCCAGCAAATATTTCATCACCTTTCTTTGCTGGATGAATTGTGCTGTGGGATACTGGAAAACATAAATATAAATTTGTTTATATTACAGACTCTTATAAATTCTTCCATGGCTGCACTCTCTCTAGTAAAATATTTGTGCTATTTTATAGTGCTGTGTGATCTGAAAATCTGCAAAGAGTCTTCCTAGATACTTTCTACAAAGCTTCCAGGGAAAAGGCCAGTTTTTCCATTTTGCTGCAACGTGCCTTTGAACCAGCCATCTTCACGCTTTTTGTGTACGAAAACAATGTCTCCTTCTTTAAGTTCAAGTTCAGCTTCACTCTGAGGAGGATAGGATACCACAACTCTGTATCTGCAGAGTAAGAAATACATATATATTTAGTTCAGGCTATGATGGGAGCTGTTAGTGCTTGTTTTTAAAAATACCAGATAACAACTTCTACAGGAAGCTTGCCTTGAATTGTTTACAGCCTGTCAATCTAAAGATAAATACATTTTCTGAACAAGAAGTATATTCCTATGGCAATATCAAGTGAAATATACACAGGTCATTCTCATAGAAGTCTTAGTGAAGAAATAAATGATAGAAGGCATTAAATATCATTTTCAAAGGTGAGAAACAATTGTTAAAGCATTTTTGTCCAACAAGACAAGCAGGCAGTAATAAAATTCAAAATTTTAAAAACAGACTTTAATTTTTATAGCACATAAGTAAATGAACAAAGAATGCTAGAGGAATTCACCATAATAGATGTTACATGTTCACACTAAATACACCCATCTCATTACTACTACAACAGAAACAAGTCAGTGAACAGGAGTAGAACTACCAGATATAACATACCACTAGAATGTTAAGCGCTTTTCTGGGAGGTACTACACCTACTTAAATTTAGGTAATTCAATACTTTTCCCCATATTTGTGGATAGCTATCAGTTTAGATATGGGATCCCCTCTACTCTCTTCTTAATAATATAACCTGCTGTAAAGTGTTTAGTGAGAAAGTATATAACATTGTGCATTCTTCTGCTGGTGAAAGTAAGAAAGCTTATGGAATAAAACATCTTTCTCTGAAGAAAGATGCTAATATTCACTTCACACACTCACCCCACCCTAAAAAATCAAGCACAGTGAAAGGCAAAGTATTGGCCAGAACCTGGAAAATTTACTTTTTGGACTACATCTCCCAAGATCTCTTGATAGAATTTCTACTTATTTCTTCTTTTATGTAGCAGAGTGTGGTCCTAAATATACTCCAAGCAAAGGATATGACACTGGAAAGAGGCCATCAGATGTAACTGAATGTATAGGTGAACTCTGCATATTTGAAACTCAGGTACAAAACATTTCATTTACAAGTACATAGGTATATATGTACTTTCAGATGCACACACACACAGGTTTAAAGGTTAGGTTTTGGCCCAAAGGCCAACAGTTCAAACATACTACCATTCTACATTTAAAAAGTACCTCTAAAACTAAAAACTAGTGGCACAGAAGTAACACTGAATATAATCAGATTTGTTTCTAATACAAGGTGACAGTAGGCATTCAGACTACTGAAACAGAGATTGCAGCTCGTGGTATATAAATTCTTCCTGCTATCACCTTCTAATGAATGCATTTTGCTGATTTTCTCCTATTTTGAAAAACCTGCCAAATATGTGGAGTTCCGAAAAGTATTAGCTTATGAATAGTCAAGGCTTTATGTTTTCAACAATTTGGTTCAATTACACAGCCATGAAGAAAACAAAAATGGCTACGTTATATTTGGTTCAAATATATACCTTCATTGTTATAAGCCCAGAAATAATTATTTTATGCTTAGGTTAAAGCTCAGTCAGAAACTTATATAGAACGTGCACTGAATACCCTGATACAAAAGAAACCAAAATATAATAACTTGAAAAGCTGTAGCAGCTTGTAACCTTTCTTCCATTTCTGCATTAAATATATTTTCCCAAAATATTTGTTCTCTTTCCCGAATATGTATAATTGTAGGGGCCACTGCTGTGTTTTTAAAAATGATATACACTATGTTAGGTTTGTATGTAAAAGGAATGATTTTATGCATTATACATAAAAATAGGAGATGGGGTCCAGAAATTCTGGCTGACTTCAGCAGCCAAATGACCTTTTTCCTGTAGCAGCTATGGCCCAATAGTTCTATGATACAACGACATTAGAGATATTTTCACATGAAATAGTTCCATCAAACAAAATATTATTACAACATATGTATTTATTTAGAAAAAATGGGGGACGCAGCTATTGATCAGTGACAGAATACATGTTTTGCATCTAAGCAGATCAATCAAAGGATGAGGAAAGAAGCGATATTAAAGATTCTCTTTATGTGACCCTAAACAGCCATTGCAAAGTCTGGCCTTTGGCCCTCTGACCACCAGTACTGGCAATCTGACTTGGAATAACATAGCTTTTTATGTTTCTATGGCTGAAATCCTATGCACAGTTATTAACTCCACCGAACACAGTAGGATTTAATTTTAAGTACAATTGCACAGGACTGCACTGTTCAGTGACACTTCCTCTTTATTAAGACTAGTACCTGGCCTTAATCTAAGATTTATTTAATAATTTCTAGCTTTTAAAAATCTTCCTAAAGTAAGGGTGATTTCCCCATCCCCGAAATTATTACATATATTCTATTAAATGCTGATGCAATATATCACATTTACGTGTTCTAGAGCAAAATTCATAACACAGGGAAAATTATGTGCTTCAAATAGTACCCTGAGTATTTTAATTCCTTGATGAAAAAGCTTTTGTTATAAAAAGTGAAGATCTAATTATGGTTTTTTTCCCAAGAAGCAAGTCTTTTCACACTTTAGATAACCACTAAATTTTGTTGAGTTTTCACTGCAGTTTTTCAAGCTGCACCACTGAAACACTGTCCTATTTAAACATGTCATGGTCCCAATGCACCCTGCCATACCACCAAAGGGGGAGAGGGAGAGTAAGGTGTTACTGCCCTGGCTAGCCCGAGCTTTGGGGATATATAAAAGATATCTATTGATATCAATAATTCGGCTTCACATATCCCTTCCACGTGCTTGCGAGGCCCCCGGACAAGCACGCATACAGGCTCGGCCGATTATCGCCGTAATATTCCTAGACAATACAGGCAGGCCAGAAAATAGCCAACTCGCCGCTTTAGGAGACCTCAAGGCAAATACTCCATTAGGTATGCAAGCAACCTACAAAGGATTCTCTGCCCCGCGCTGGCAACTTGATGATCGAGCTATACAACGCTCAAGTATTCCGCATTTGCATACTCGCTACTGTATTGATAAATTCGGATCTAATTCAATCATTCAAATTCTGACCTTTCGGAGGCTTTGTCTCCAACTCCAAATCTATTGTTTTCCCCTAAGTCCAACCTAGCCTGCAGTCACAATTCTCCTTATAAAAACCCTTGATTCTGAGACCTTCCTCGGATCGCTCCCAAGTTCCAGACCGTCTTGCTGCCGCTTTGCTTGGCGAGCTTCCCCTCAGCTCCACGTGCTGAGATACATTGAACCCCAGCTTCGCTCTCCATTTTCTCTCGGACTTCAGGACAGGTTTCGTATCACTCAAACCAACTATCCCTCTAAAAATCCCGCTATCTTACTCACACCTTTATTTTCCTTAGATATCTGTGTGTTTGTGTTGCATACATTGTGTGCCTGTATTTAATAAAGACTATTCATGATTCTCCAACCGGTCTGCTTCTTGACTTGGCCTGACCCCGTAGACACTGGGTTGCAAGATCCTGCTAAGTTACCCTGCCTCTCGTTTTGCCAACTTGTGCTCTGAACTAATTTCCCCAACTTCTATAATTTTGATAGCAATTTGATGTCCCTCCCGGGACCCCCAGAAAACAGGGTAACAAAGGGGCAGAGCTAACAGCACTCATGCTGCAGCTCCTAATTGTCTACAATGTTGCTCTTCTTTCCTCTCCTAACATCTGTACTTTTTCCCCATGTGGATAAAATTCTGCATTTCTCAGGGCCTGAGATACACCTGCTAACTCAAGAGAAGGATGACAAACATGTCTTTAGGAAAACAGTTGTCCCAAAGTGATAATTATAGTATCGGTGCAAGGGAGGAGCACCTCCTGAATCCCACCTCCCCCCAAGAAATTTAATTCCCATATAGGAATTTTGAGTGAGGGATCCATCCATCTTGGACCAGCAAGTGGAAAGTCAGGAGGAATACAAGACACTACTTCTATCAAGATCATCTTCCTAACTATGATGTTTCTATCCAAAAAAACATTTCTTCTCTTTGCTGCCATGTGATAGACAATGCTAATGTTGAAAATGTTGATGGTATGGAGATGCCTTTTCCCTCTAAGCTGGAATGGTAGGAAACACAATGATAAACAGATCACACTCTACTCCTATGTTACCCATTCCTTATTTACTGCCTTCCTTAATTTCTCTAACATGTTCACAAGATTAAGAAAGATGATCTGGTTTAGTTAAATTAGATCCACCACAGTCAATGGGTTTAAGTGACTCATGATTAAGTCTTCCTGATTTCAGTAGGCCTACTCTTAAGTATGACTATGTGTGGATCCAGATTAGTAAACCAAACTGATTTTTTCCTGCATATCTGACATATTTTTAAGTACTGATATATCAAAAGGAAATAATATTACAAATTTTGTGTGTCATTCAAGTGTGGAACAGACTGTACGAGATAATCTACACGAGCAGTATTACAAAGAAAACCCAGGCCAGCTGCAAAACTACAGCGTGCCAAAACCACAATCAGGGAAAAATGCTACTTTATGAGGAAATGGAAACAAGACTGAGAGGTCAGATATCTGTTTGCCCTCTTTTCAATTGTTAAAAATATTAATACTAATAATACTAATACTATGTTTGCTTTGAGCTCATTTCTATAAAAACAGAACATTAACATACATTGATTAAACCGTTATAAATATTATGTTTTAATACAAGAAAGAGTTGTGTTCTATCAAAAAAAAATTGTATGTGGTTATGTGTACATATATATGCATGCAAGTGTGCCATCTGTTCCAAGAGTTGCTGTACAAATGTTGTACAAATTCTGAAATCGATAAATAAAATAATTAAATAATAAAATTTAGCACCTCTAACAGTTTTGACAGTGGTCAGCTGCCTAAGATTCTTGGTTGGCTCTCCCTTTTGCATTACTTCTTCAACACTAATACATGCGAATCTACCATGGAAATAATTTTGGCATGGAAAAATCATACAAGCTATGATCCAGTGACAAGGAAATAGACGGACCTCTGGAATGTAGCCAGTGTCTCAAGTGGTAAAAGATGTCACTTCAGACATAACTGAAAATTTCACATCAAAGTTTGCCCTACAAAAAAAAGAAATCAGAATTCTACTATCATTTTTAATATTGATACATGCAAGTGGAATATCACATGTAGATCTTAAGAAAAGAGAATATCACACTTTTAGTTACAGCAAATGAACTCACCGTTCACAGACCACAGGTCTAGATTCATTAAGGACTGGGGCCAATGAAGAGCAGGGCTGCCGTGGGGGTGGAGCTATAGGGATATTTGATTCCAGAGTACTTGCTTTCCGATGGGTATTCTCCTGCACTGATGTTGATGGTTCATTGTCCATGGGGCAGGACTCAGCTCTTCCATGACTGGAAGCTGATGAGATCTCTGGACCTACGGCACCTTGTAATGCAACCTCCACAGCTGCCTGCTCAAATTCCAGAGTTGGTGATGATGGCGGAGATGCTCGAGGTCTGCGCTTGGTCGACGCTCCTGAAAGTAACTTCAGCAACCCCTTTTTTTCTTTCTGGAAATAATTTTTTTTTAAGAATTTAAAAGAATTTTTTTTTTAAAGAAATACTTACTAGATTCAAAAAAATATACAAGGCCCTGATGATCTCTGTAGACTAATGGATTTTTAAAAACTAGGGTATATCTTAAACATGGGTTTTGGCAATATCACCACCACATTTACATAGTATGTTTTTTTTCTATGTTTTCTAAATATGTCACATGATCTATCTAGCTGTAATGTTTTAAGGTAAATTTGTATATTACTTCCTTCCAGAACTCTGTGTTTATTGTACACCTTCATAATTCATAATTTCTTTGGCAGACTTTACTTAAATGTTCACCTGTACTACTGCTTCTACCATGTCTGAAACAACCTTGTCTCCCAACCACCTGGGGTGTATTTATTTAATATTTTATTCTGCCATTAAACATACAGACCCAGAAAATATAAAATAAATAATTCATCCAGAAATCCAGAACACAGATTAAAAACAAAATTAAGAAGCCACTTGACACAGCAGAGATAGCTAAACAATTTTCAATTTCCTCCAACCCCTGCTCCCCCCCCCAATCCTCATTTTGCTTCTTTTCTGCAGGAACCTTCCCTCTTGGTGGCTTCAATCAGGCTGTTCAGACATTAAAAACCGACCTGATCCTCCTCCTCTTCCACCAGCTCTCACCTGGTCAGCTAAGGACAGCTCATCTCTCAATTTCTCAGCACCATGAACCCTCTCCTGATGTCCCCCCACCATACACAAGGAAGAAGATGGGTGAGAGAGAGGAAGTCTACAGCTGCTATGCTAACCCACCCCTTTTCCTTCTCCTTCCATGGACTTGGTTTGGACCTGGGTGCCTGGTCTCCCCACGACACAAGATATATTGATACTTGTAGTTTTTCCACTTTTGCAGGTCCTGAACCCCTAACTCCAGTGAATGCAGAGGACTGACTGTGGTTGTGCAAGTAAAAAAAAGCTCAGAGTCATGTTGCTCCAAATCCTCCTTATCTTCATTTTTTTCCTGCTAATATTTATTTTTGGATGCCACTCAATTATTTAGAGAGTGTTCCAGGAGTTGGTGATATATTTCACCACACTGACTGATCTCCTGACCAACAGTCAAACTCCTTAACAAACCTGCTAGCAATTAGCTGGGAACACTAGAACAAGTATATTTGAGATGTCACATTGAAAAGCCAGATGTGCAATATCTTTGTTGCTTTACACACTGAAAATATTATTCTTTTTCTTGTATGTGCACTGTGGTCAAACCCTGCAATTACTACTGATGCTGATCTCTAGTTAAATCATTCTGGTCTAAATGGTATAAGAAGACAATACACTGGAGGTCCAGCATGACTGCTAACAGAAACAATGATACTTGTTATATAAGAGTTTTCATTGATATTTAAAGCAAAATACTTCTTTTAGCAGCATCAAAACTTATATCCCATTAATATCACCAAGGGAACAGAAATATAATTACCATCTATAGAGTTTACTACTTATATTAAAAATTTAAACCTGACACTGTCTAATACCAAGGACCAAAGAAAAAATACAAATGGTAATCTTTAGAGTTACCACTAAATAACAGTAGCTTTTAACAATTCATACTCTTACTATTAAAAATATAATGTCCTGAGTTCTTTACTGGTATTCAAAGATGGTTCATATGCTGAATAAAGACCACAAAGAAGAATCAAATTCCATGCCTACCTTGCCATCTCTATCAGGTTTATTGAGAGCAGTAACTCCTGAAGCTGCTAAGGTATTCTCAGGGGAAGCTGGAGCTCCAGTGTGAACAGTCACAATCTTCCCATTTGTATCTCCATCTGGAGATGCAGAAGAGCCAGGTGAGTTTAATGAAGCTGCTGCGCAAGACAATGGGACATTGGTCCGGTTGATATTCACAGCTGTGATATAAGCAGCAGCATTTGAAAGCTGAGGTTGCAGCTGTTGGGGGGCAACAGAATGATGTGGAATAATTACAGCAGCAGGAATAAGGCATGCTGAACTTTGAGCCTGAATTGGTGTCACGGTGGCTGTGGGTCTTTCTTGGTTGTGTATTGCAACTGGAATGAAAGGAAGAAGTGGATATCGAAAGAATGAAAACACACACATCAAATCATGATAAAACGTATACTCCAGAGAACACCTGGAAATCTTCTAATTTTGTATTTGTCACATTTATTATCTCACCTCGCCCTTACTTTTCCTCTAAGATGACACATAGCATATCTAGAAATAACTTATCTTATCCCTGAGATAAATATGAACTAATTCAACAAGCTATTGGTGATTTTTAACTGGCAAATAATTGTATAGTTCAATAAATTGCTACACGATTTTGTTTCAGTTCTTGACATAGCTTAACATATTTGCATATGCTGTAACATATTAGATCTGCTCTTGAATCTGTTCTCAATCCATTTCTAGAAGTGACATCAAGAACCACCAAATTAACAGATTCTGAAGATGTCCATCCTGATCATTCAAATCACCTAAGCCAAGGAATAAAGCAATGTTTTACCTGTTCTAACTGTGTTGCGAGCCTGGTTGGCTGTCATTTGGCCAGTCATGTGCATAAGAACCTTGGTCTGTGGACTTGTTTGTATATGTGCTGCAGATACCACAGCAGTTGGTACTGCACTGGAGTTCATTGTCACACCATTTCCCTGAAGTTTCTGCAATGTTCCTCCAGCAGTGGAAGCGCTGACCATGGTCACCACTCGCCCCGAATGGCCAGCAGTAGATACAGGAACCTTTGCTTGGGAGGCACTTGTCACTGCCCTGTAAAAAAGTAAAGTGAAGTTGAAGACCAAAATCCTATATACTTTCAGTGTAGTGTAAATATACATCAGCATAGTTATGCTGTTCATGGATAGTTATTTGCAATGAATATAATAGTTACTAAGCTAATTTGCTCCCAGTCAAAAGTGAGAGAGGGGACTGCATGTGCGCTTGTAAAATGATTAGCTGTACTAGGGATAACACTTAAACCTGTGAGACAGCACAACTGCTTGCACAACTTTTTTGGGGGACAGCATAGGATTCCAGCCTTGACCTACAGCTTACTAAATCAGCCAAGCCATGTTCTCCCTCCTACAACAAACCATTATTATCATATGGAAAAACTGGATAATCAGAAGTTATTTCTTTTATCTTTATGTAAAGGACTATGACAAATGGCAGCCATACCTAGTAACCGGTGCCACGTAATTCCCAGGAAATACGCCAATTTTGCTTGTATGCATGGAAGTTCCTTTAAACCAGCCATCCTGACAACGTTCAAACACCAAAAACATCTCGCCTTTTCTCAGTTCCAGTTCATCTTCTTTTCTAGGAGCATATGGATAAATAGCAATATACCTGGAAAAGAAAACCATTCACACAGGTCTGCAAGCTAAATAACAGGAATGTAAGAAACCTCTTTGTAGCCATTTATTACCCACTGTCTCAAAGGTACAAATCACAGGTTCATTTGCACAGAGGTTGCTGCTTGAAAACAGAACCACATAGGTTTCAATCAGAGTGGGAAGTTCCTTATATAGTAACAATAATTTTGGTTACTGAAATGACTGCTTAGAGACCATCAAAAGGGTTCAGTTTCAGACCTTTTATGACCTATCAATATACTTCTTGCACTAGTATCCACTAATCAAATGTGCAAAATTGGACCATGACTGAAGATTACTACCCCAATAGTTGTAAAATCTTTTTCCTGATTTCATCTGCCTTCAGTCATTGCATTAACTTCTTGAAGGTCCATTCTAAACAACGTTTATCCACTGGCTGGTCCAAAATAAAAGTGCAGCTAAGTTCTCGCTCTTCATTTTTTGGCTGAGTAAAGGGTCCTTGAAACACAACAAAACACAACCCCCTCTACCTCTCAGAAGTGCTGAAGGGAAATCGACAGTTCTACAACTAGTTGCACAAGCAACAGAATGCATGACTGCTTGCACAGCTGAAACAATCAGTAGCACTAGCCCACAATTTTCATCCACTTATTTTACTTTGGATTTTGCCATAACCTGTAACACTCACTAATACCCTGCTGTTTTACTATCAACATTACTTCACAATTTAGACAGTGTTCTTCAAGGATGAGAAAACATGTTAATTGCTCATAAGATTAGTCTTTCAACAGCTGTATAGGAAGCAGACTGGAGAGACACATTTTATATTAAAACTGTAAATACTGTCATAAGTCTGACTCATGATTAAAGAGAGGTAACGTATCAAATCATATTTTGTTGCTTTTCTTTCCTTGCTACACAGACCAAGCATTTCTCAACCAGATGACAAGTCAAACATGTCTTAGTCTATTCCAGAACTGCCTTAGTTCTTGTTCTTTTGACAATTCTGGTTTTCCACACCATTTGACATTAATCATCAATACATTTCCATTTCACTTACACGCTCGGTCTTGTCTGTGGTCTCAAATGTGTCATTTGCTCAGTTGATACTGGTGCAGACTTCTGAGCCACCCCTGAAGGAAGCCCAGTAGAAACTGGGGCAATTATTGTAGCAGACAAAAGAGGTGGTGGCGGTGGTGGCAGTAGAGGAGGATTCATGCTCTAAAAATAAAGTAACATTTCAAAAAATGTGACATTTTAGCACCCAACATTAGCAGCAAACTTTATGCACAAGTAGAAACACAGAAATTACCTACACTCTAAAACTGATGTAGATTCAGCAATTAACCTATTTTCCCATCTCCTGATAGACGCTGACAAACACTTGCTTTTCTTTTCCCCAAAACAAAACCATACATACCAAATCAACAAACTGAAACAACTCTAAAATGTAACCATCCTGATAATCTTTAACAAGATGAGCACTGGAATCCAGTTACTTTAAGAGGAAGGCTCTACTGGGACTCTGCTTTCCCCTCCAATTTGTTTCTTTAAAAAAAAAAATGCAATGAAGCATTTGTGAACCTTTTGATCTATCAAATCCAGATCAGTGCTTACAGTTTGGCAGGGGGTAGGGCAGAAATACACTCTTAAAAATACTTTGATTTCCCATCAATCCTTGAGCTACAATGGGTAACAGCTGAAATAATATGTTTTCATATCTTAACTCCCAACAGAAAGGGAATTGAAATCTATAGGAAGTGGATGCTCTATGCAGGGCATATTCATCCTAGGATATTCAACCTAGGAGAATCACCATCAAGAAAGAAATGGGAGAAAAACTACATACCAAGTGTCCCTGGAAGCACTCCCACAGGCTTCTAGTGAGGGACCGTGATGACAAGGACACATACATGCCGTGCACACAGTGAGTGCCAAGCCACTTTCATGTTATCATTTTCCCAAAATATACGAAATGCAGCAAAAAATGTACTCAGGAGATTTCTGGCTTGAATTCTTTCTTCCTTCTATGGGCAAATTATTTTATCTCCCTGTGGTACATATCAGTCATTTTATAATGGTGTCATCTCTATCCACATATCATATAATCAGAAGTAATGGTTACTATTCTTTTGCAGCATTCAGAAAGTAAGAACAACGACAATAACAACGGAAGATAGAGAGTGGGCTAACTGTAGGGCTGGAAGCTACACTGCTTCATAACGTCACATGGTGCCTAATTACTTAAGTCTACCCTATGTATATCTAATCAGATGTCAGGACTGGCTTATTACGCAAGCATTGATAAACACCTGGGAAGTACTTAGTCCCTGATTATGAACTGCAAACATAATTATAAGATTAGCAAATATTAAATGAAATTAATAAAAGTTCAAAAACTCAAGCAAACAGTTTTTTCCCCTTTTAATCCAAACAGAAACAGCTCAGGAATAACTCACTGTAATTTGTTCTGTTTTAGTTTTGCATAGTAACTATTGGGAAATGTCAGAAAAGAAAGGCATAAACATCACTAAGTAGAAATTTGAAACTTTGTCATCAACCCCCTCACCTTATACATGGCAGTGTACATATAATACATCGGTCTATATTTATTACTCAGGAATCTACCTCACTCTATAATCCAAAGGTTCTCTAAGTGTCTTTTCTAAGTACTGTTTGCAAAAGCCAGTCGAAGCTAATTCTAGACAGTTCCCCACGCTAAAGATAAAAGATAAAGCAAACATGGTGTAGTGGTCTGAGCATTCGAATACAATTCTTGAGACCAGGGTCTGAATCTTTGCTTAGCTATGGAAACCCACAAGATGACCTTGGGCAAATGATTCCCTCTCAGCCTCAGAGGAAGGCAAAGGCAACTCCCCTCCGAACAAATCTTGACAAGAAAACTCTGTGATACGGTTGCCATAGAGTTGCTGTAAGTTGGAAATGACTTGAAGGCACACAACAACACACATACAAAAAAAGAGTAAAAATGTGACAATGTCCATCACATACATAACAACTCTTTGTTTTAGAAAGTATGCAATACACAGGTAGATATGTCTAGGAAGCATTCCATTTTAAAATTGTGAAACTAATTCTCCAATGGTATAAAGGGCTTAATTCCTGGTTTTCTGAAACAACAATCTCAAAGTTGTGTGACAAACTATTTTCCAAAGGGAAAGACATTTGCAACTCAGTCTGTGGTATGGTATGGAGGTCAGCATGGTATAGAGTCAGGAGGAGGAGGAGGTGGAAGAGGTAGTTATCAAGAATTCTACTGGGCAAGCATGAGCCCATTGAACATATTTTAGTAACCCATAGTACCTTAGCCTATGATTTCTAAATTAATCAACATTTATATAATCATGTTGTGAGATGTGTCTTTAAAAACATGTGTCTCTTTTTGGTTTCGCACATTATTCTCTGCACACTAAATGTTATTCTGATCAATCTTTTACTAAAATTCAGACAAATTATGTAGGTTTTGGGTCATAATTTTACATTTTAAGAGAATAGCTGGTAGGAATATGAAGACAACAAGTTAATTCCAGATGAGTGGATTAGCAGGTATTAAGCTCGATTAGTGCTCTGAAGATGGTCTCATTCATAGAGTCACCATAAGTCAAAGCTGATTTCATGGCAAGTAACAAAAAAGAAGTGAAACTGGGATTCATGTTTAACAGAAAAGAAAAGAAAAAAAGAAAAGAAGACAGTCGTTCTTAATTTTATTTAATCACAATTATTCCTATGTTCAACTGTTTGAAATAGATTTTCTTTTTTAAAAAATAGTAGCTATAATTTTTTTTTGAGAGCCAGTGTGGCCATGGATGCATCACATACTCTCAGCCCCAGAAAACCCTGTGATAGGGTTGTCAACAACAACAGCAGCAGCAACAGATGCAGGAACCCTTATAAGAATAAGAAATTCTTTTATCCACTGAACTATTAGAGCTTTTGGCTTTTCGGATGTCAGAATCCATTCCTAATTTCAAAATATAGTCGTAGAAACGATATTTTCATGTCTATGGTCCCAAGACATTCATTTAATTAAAGCCACGATTCTTTCAAAATACTTTACTTTCATAATAGAGTTTAGGTATTCGAGACAAATACATTTTCTAAGATGAAATATCATCCAGGGAACTGTCTGTTAAGTTTTACACTCTTCTGCAAACTGGAATACATCTAAAAACAAGGGTGTGAGAATATAATTAATTTTTGGCTCCTTCGGGATGAAAAGATAAGAGACAGGTAATACTACATCTGCTATTCAAGAGTAGGCAAGGCAAATAATACATAAATTATGCTGAAGCTATGGATGTGGTCAATGTCCAGATTGAAAAAATGACTTGAAATCTTTGTGTTCCATGGAAGAAAAGACAGGACATAAAAGTCATATTATAACTATGTACCTACTTTGCTGGAAAGCCTAATAACAGGTGCACCACTTATAGATGGGTTATTGACTCAAAATTAAAAGCAAATGAGAACCTGTCCAAATAGTAAGGCAAGCTTTTTAAGGCAAGAATGAAAAACTCAAAAGAGCAATGAAAAGTCACACAACTATACCTTCCTTTCAATGTAGAAAAGCATTACTTTTTAGAAATCCACTGACCTTTTTGCATTTGACCCACTATGTCCATTCCAACACTAATCAACAATTATCTTATCAAAAGTAAGATGAAAAACTGAAGACAAAAAATCAGTTGAAAATGAAGAAATAGTAGAAAGTGAAGAGCAAAATCCTCTCAAATTTGCTCAGATGAAGCTAAACACATAAAAAGTTTCTGATGTATGCAGCAGCTGCAGTGGATGAAATAGAACTGAGGGAATGGCAGAAACCTTGCCGAGACGTGGGCCCTGACTGGGATCTCACCAAAAGATAACGCTCAGCTCTATAAACTTCTGAACCAGTTCAGTGCAAGAGCAGAACAATCCCCTATGTGAATCACAGAGAACACAAAGAACTTGTGTACTTCTGATTATGTAGGTACATAGGTATACGTACCTGCGTGCATGGAACCCAAGGCTATTTTTTTGGACAGCCCCATTTCATCTCCAAGCAGATAACCCCTAAGATGGTGATTATAGGCCAGGGGTTCCTAAACTTTGTTCCGCCAGGTGTTTTGGACTTCAGCTCCCAGAATTCCTGACTGCTGGACAAAGTGACTAGGACTTCCGGGAACTGAAGTCCAAAACACCTGGCAGAACAAAGTTTGGGAACCACTGCTATAGACCACTAATAGAGGGAACAATTCCACCCAGAACTTCACAGTGAGTTCTAGAAGTAAAGTACTTCTATATAAAGCACAAGAATCTTTTAAAATACCAAACATCATAACAGTTACATTCAAAGTACTAAAAGATGCACTTCATGATAAAGTTTATAATTATAAATTAAACTTTACCCCTCCCCCCAAAAAGAGAAAGAAGGAAAGCAAGCCTTCAAGACAGCTTGCAGATGGAATGACTTCAGGAGTTACAGAAAAACAAAGCAACTGACATACTGCTATATGAAGACTTCTAATATCTGTTAAATGGTACTTACACCAAGAGCAGCTTGGTAGGTGGCTTCAGGTGGAAAAGTAAATGAAGGCCCTGTTGTTACTGGACTGCTGGGTGGTGGGGTCACAATTAGCCCCGTGGTACTGATATGAACCTAATGAAGCATTACAAAAACAGATAGATGAACTGAATTAATTTAGTAATTAACATCATGAGTAACTTAAATGTAGTATGCTTCATTTGAAATACCTTATATTTTTCTGATTATTATTCACATTTCACAATGATAGCAGTTTGATACTACTTCAACTGCCATGGCTGCCTCCAACTGAATCCTGAGATTTGTGGTTCTTCTTCATGTTTCATGCAGGCACACTGAAAGGCTCTAGCACAGAACTCTTAAGTACCTCACGAAAGAGCAGGTTTCTACCTGTAATTCTTTGAGTGGTCATCTCTGCACTCACATAAATGAGTCTTTGTGCTTCAGAAACTAATTCTAAACATTCTACAAGTGAGTAACTTTGATGGGAACTCAACCCTCTTCTCCATATTACACATGCTTCAGCCCACCAAAGCTGCTCACCCCTCAGTTCCATAGTCCGCCAAGAAAAAGAATTCCTGGACCTAAAAAAGAGGAGAGGAGGGAGGGTTCTGTGAATGCACAGATGACCACTGAAAAGAACCACAGTTATAGGCAAGAAATTCATTCTTCTTCTTCATGGTCTCTGTGCATCACAGAGGCCATTTCTGCACTAGACTGTTACAGTGCTATTATTCCGCTTTCAACATCCTATGGAATCCTGGGGTTTGCAGTTTACTGAGACCAAAGAGCTCTCTGGCTCAGAATTCTAAAGGCCCCTCCCTAAACTGCAAACCTCAGGATTCCATAGGAGGTTGAAAGTGGAATAATAGCGCTATAACAGTCTAGTGCAATAATGGCCAGAAATGGGTGATTCATTTGTTTACTCACTGGCCAGAGGCAGGTAAAGTCAAAACTAAAGACAACACCACCTTTCCACAAACTACATCTGTATGGGATTTTGTTTCCTTTATGATGACAAATAAAGATGGAAGGCTGCGACCACATGGCTGCTCTGCAAAGGTCTGGAATTGAAATCCCTTTCAGGAAGGCTTTAGAGGCTGAAGAGCTTTCATTTAATGAGCCCCAAGTCCCAGTGGAGCTCAACATGGAGTTAAGGCAGAAGCCAGTCTAGTTGTTTCCACTAGTCAATTATAAAATCTTCGGGCTGAAACAGATAAGGGTTTCCTCGATCAATCATAACAAAAAATTAAAAAAGAGTAATGTCAAAGCTCTGCAGTCTGATCCATGTGAAATATGAATGAAGGCACACTTCACATCTAATGGATGAAGGGGCACTTCTAATGGTATGGGTGGATTCTGCATGAAAACTGGTAAAAAACATATTAATTCAGATGAAACTGGGAAATAACTTTTAGAAGAAAAATACTATGTGGTCTGAGAATATTGAAGACTAAATATGACCTGTTGCATTTATGTGTGGCTAGGTTACTTTGCCTGCAGGCAGATGTCATGGCCAGTAAGAAGACCATCTTCATAGCAAGGAGATGAAGTTCTGGAAATCTCAAATATTCAAATGGCTTTGTCATCAACTGAGAGAAGACCATTGGATTAAGGAGAAATACAATGTAAAATACAGATGTGCTAGGCCTCTAAGAAATCTCTTTACAATTGGATTCATGAACATCCTGGATGCTGCAGAGCTGGGCAGTTAATGAGCCACTATACTAACAAGGCTAACTTGAAGTGAGGAGCATGTAAGCCAAAACAAAACATCTACTGGCATACTTTGTGCTTGTAACCATGCTGATGTGGAAGTACGCATACTTTAAGTCTACAGTGACAAACCAACTGTTGCAAAGCGCTGAGTACAAAATAACCATACTGAATCATAAAGATTTTTGAGGGGAGGGGAGAAATCATGTAATGATTTATTCTGTGGAAGTCCAAAATAGACTGAAGTCTGCTGTCTCTCTTGGGGACTGTGCAATAACAGGAAAAATAACTTGTACAGCGGAAACAGTGAAGAACATGCTCTGTTGTACATTTATGGAGCAAGAATACAATCTCTTCTCTCAAAATGCAAGATGGTGGCAGCATGTCAAACTTGGTAGCATAGCTTAGGCAAATAATCATCATTTTTGTGCCTTTTATAAACTGACTAGGGTGGGCTTTAATGCTGCAAAGTTCCGTTTTTAAGGTCTGCATAAGCGTTTAATGTATTTTATTATTTGTAATACACAATGTTTTAACCTCATAATTGATTTTAAATCTTATATTTATACTTTTATGAATATTTTGTATTGTTTTTCATTTATATTGTTTTAATGTTATCAGCTGCCTTGAGTCCCATTTTCAGGAGAAAAGAAGGATACAAATGAATAAAATAATAAGAACCTAGACATCATCGAAGTTGTGCCAAATGCTGAAAGGGTCTTCTCCCACAGGAACTGCTGACATGTAAACTTACAAGTCTCTGTATTTGCCACCCAAATTCCTAATGTAGCTGAGTAGACAGGATGTTCAAAAATGTTAAGTCCCATCCTTCTTTAGGTGCTGGAGTGCAATAAGTCTTCCTAGTACACTTTGCTTGGGAAGTCTTCACTGCAGTTTAGTTGGAGGCTGGATAATTAAATAAGAAAAGGCCCCTTCTTGTTGTATGCTACATAAGTTTCCTAACCTAAAGGATGTTGGAGGTTGAAAAGCTAGTGTATTCAAAAGATAATTTTATCAGCTCAGATAATGCTGGTAGCAATGGGATCATGGCAGATGTTACACTGCATAATCTACCCTTTGAAAGTCAGGATCTATCACAGGAGGTGGAGGATTAGTTACCTTTCTGACCAACAACTTCACCATGGTGAGTATCAGCTTGGTTTAGGGCTTGAAGTCTTCTGTAGGAGACAGTGGTGTAGAATTCCCAACTACTTAACTAACAGAAGATGTAAATGGAACTGGCATTGCTGAGAAGTGTCACTATTATAGTCAGACTGATGTTCATGCACTTGAATTGGCACAGAAGCTGCAGGCTGTTGTAATGAAGCTGCTGTGATGGCCATAGACATTACAGTAGTAATGGAATAAATGCTATCCTTGTCTGAAGTGGCAGAAGTAATCACCAAAACAGAAGTAAATATAAAATTTAAGACACTAAAGATAGATACGGAGTACACAGTACCTAGAAAAGACAGTCACTGGCACAGAAGGACATTTAAGGATACCAATGTAGGCTTGTGGAGCAGTGGAGATGGAAGCCTTAATTGTAGTAGGGATTTAGATATGCTCCAGTAATCATGACATTGCAGAAAGGTAAGTAAGATGGATACAATCCCAAAGTCTCCCTCCAGGCTGATTTGTGATTATATTGACTGTAGTATAGGGTGTCATACTATGGGATGAATCTTCTCTGTGTTGATGACCTCAGTACGAAAGATGAAAACTCATATACGAGTGTTTCCAAAAGGAAGGAGAGAAATCCTGAACAGGAAATGAGTATTGAGTCAGGGTGAGACGGTGCTGAGGTATTAATAACCACTGGGTAGGTGATGAGAGTGAAGTATTTTGGAAACTTGCCCCTGCCTATTCAGTTGTCTTATGAGAGAATCACATCATCAGATGAAAGGTCCTGGTCTGAGCAATCTCAATCCTGAAGAGTTGGATTTGATACTGAGAGCTGGGCAGTGTTGGAGTCTGGTGGCCTGTACTCCTCCTGTACCATCAGGTCAGCTAACATGAAAGCAGTAGTAGCACTGAAAGATCATTCCAGAAAGGCGGATCATAATACTTCTTATGCTCTAGTTTCTGTTCCTCTTTTCTTCTCAAATTTTTTTCTTCTTTGTCCTCTGTTCATCAGTATCTGAGGTGTGAACTTCCTGCTTCTGAACCAAAAACGTCTGAAAGGATTTTATATAAAGATTTTCCCAGAGCTGGGGGCAAACAGACACATAGTCCCATGGGAAGGAACTCATGGTACCATCAGGAGAGAAGAAATCTCTTGCTGCTGGGCTCACAGGTATTAATATTGTTTCAGAGTGAATGACACTAAAGGAACTTCTGGCACTGAGACCAGCCCCTATGTTGAGGCCATTTTGTTTTTCCTCAGATCAAAATCTTTGACAATGATGGCTTTTTACAGATGGCTGAAGAACTCAAATTTATTTTGACTGGCTTCATCAACAAATTGGAAGGATTTCCTCCAGCAATAAAAATGATGAGACATGCAATTTTATTAGGGCCTGGGGTGCTTTCCACTGAGGTGCAAAGCTGTGGCAGACCAAACAGGCCTAAATACTGTGTTCTACTCCCAAACAAAACAAACATAAGGAATGTTCATCTGATGGAGAGATCTTCATCCACAAAAAGAATGCAGTTTAAAGGGGGCTTTAGATACCGTAAAAACTCAAAAAGGAAAGTGGATTAAAGCCCATGAGGAGAAGAATATTTTCTTTTGAGTAGATTAAAAAAATGAAGAACTAAGATTAAAAAAAATAAAGACAAGAAGTGAAGAATAAAATTAGGCATAAGAAAACTAAGACACAGAGGGAAACTACTCAGTAGTAGGGAAAATATTAAGCGGGAACACTTTGAATGATGTTTCTCTCACAGCAGAAGAAGAGGAATAGAGAGGAGAGTAACTTTGGTGGACTGGTATATGAGCAGTACAGAGGATAGAAGCAGAAGGTTCTGCCAGCTTTTTCCAAATGAGTCTCTGCACATGCAGAGTGTGATGTAATTTGTGTGATGACTGGAGACCATGACAAAGAACTACAAATGACTGGATTCTATAGAATGGATGCAGACCAGCCCTCGCTGTGCTAACCATTGCTTGTTTAATTTAGACATGACAACAAAATATGGTTATCACATAAAATGGGAGATTGAGGGCAGACAAGCCTTAGGGAAAAAGGGAAAGAAGAAGGGCAGAGAACATAAGAGCTTATGCAGTTCTACAAATCGCAAAACCAAGATTTTGTAACTGGGTAGTGAAATGTCTGATGCAGGTGGGCAAGCTGTCTCTTATCCCTTCAAGAACATTCTTAGGAATAATGTTGCAGCAAGATGTAGTGCCATTACCATGTAGCATTTTGTCCCAAACTACAAGGAAATACTGCTGGACTACTGAAAGCTGCCAGTTGCAGCAATGACAAGCTTTTCTTTTCTTTTCTAAATATCATAATCCCTAGCCATCTGTTTTTTAAGATAAGTCTTCTTGCTTCGTGAAAGTCACCAAAAACCCCCTCCCACATTGACATGTACATAACTGCAGGGGATGAATGATCTCCCTACAGCATGCATGTGAATTATTTTACCCAATCTCAGAAATTTCTATATACACTATTTTCAATCCATCTTATTAAAGAAGTCATACTGCTTTATTCTTAGCTCATGCAAAACATTAGAAACCATTTGTCATGCATATTTTTAAAAAACATTGTAATAAAATGTACAGTTATTTAAGAACAGCATATAGTACTTTACAGCGCACAGAAATTGTCTCCTTATGTTTAAAGTAATGACTGCTTGTGCATATTGCAGTCGAAATCATCCACAATTATCTTCCATTTGTTTTGACAACCTTTTAAATTGCTCATTTACAAAGCTATGATACCTTCTATATTCAGCTGCTTGCAAATTACCTGAGAAGGTGCACTGCAGGAAAGGCCTGTAAGTTCACTGATGCGGGCTGCAGCAGTGGGGTTACTGGAACTGATGAGGACAGGAGGGCTGATTTCCATTGAGTGACGATTCTGAGATGACTGTGAGGCCTTATTGGACATGGTAAGGGAGGTAAAGGAGTGGCGTTTTTTGGTGTTCTTCTTGGTATCAGTGTGCTTCTGATTAGAATTGCTGTGAGATGCACCAGATGTGCCTTCTCCAGAGTCTGCTGTAGAACCTGAGGGTTTGTCTAGCTCTATCAGTTGCTTTGCTGTTGTGTTAAACTGCAAAACAGTCAAACAATTGTAAAAATTGCTATCAAGAAGAGCTAGTTGGTTAAATCCTTAGAATTTTAATAGCTAAGTTTACTAATGACAAGAACTGAGCTCTCAGATGAAAAGACACATTTATTTTCAAGGTAAAGAATCTCAGGAAAAAAACCTGTTTAGCATATCTTGGCAATAAATAATAAAAAGAGCTGGGGAGAGCATATACAGGCATAAACCATTTAACTGTCATTCTTCAGAATGAATTTGAAACAGCGTTTTACACTTTGCTCCCAATAATGGTCACCTAGAAGCAATCTCCTTTCCTCACATTATATAGAAAAGGGGAGGGGGGTCTGTTTTATCCTGTTCCCAAGTGGCCACCTAGGGACAATCACACACAGACAATACATACAAACATGTAAAGCAGAGAGACACTAATGTGTAAACATCTCCCAGGCATAAGAATGAGTGAAAGGCCATTAATCTTTAACATTATTTCTTTTAATAGTCAAACAACCACTCTGAAAATCCATAAACTTGCAGACAAGTTAAGACAGTTCTTTCATTCTTAGATTGCACTGTCATGCTTGTCTGATAAGGTAAAAGCCAACTGAGATGATGCCACTGCTTCCAACCATTAAGAAATGATGGCAGTGTTCAGCACTGGAGACATGAATGATACCGCACTTCAAACTACTATTATTATTATACTTATTTAAATCCCGTCTTCTCCCAATGTGCAAGGCAAGGTAGCTTAAAGCAGTTAAAAAAAATAGTTAAAAATTTATACTATGCAAAAGTTAAAAAGCATTTAAACTATCATATAAATTAAAACTGGTTTAAAATAAATCATTAAAAAAATAACAAATAAAAGTCCAGCACATTATACAGACTATCAGTATAAAACATTTTTCCTGTGGTCCATTGCTACTCAAAATAAGGCTTTCCTATGATAGGAAAAAATTGAGTAAATTTGAACATATGTCAATTATTCTCTACTTTGATAAAGCACATAACTTATGTTTTTGTCCTATAAAGGTTTGGAGCAATGTTTGCCTTATTTTACCAACCCTTTGTACATGGCAGATCATGGGTTAATTTTAATAAAGTAAGATGACATTTCTGAAATGCTACCTATTCTTTGTGTAGTACTGTTCTCATCAACTGGCAATCACTCAAATCACACGCTCTTTTCTCTCTTTTCCCTCAGTAAATAGGCTCCTTTTGATCCAAAGCAGCACCTCTAAGGCATTCCAAACTACGCTTCCCTATCACTACCTTCTGAACCTCTGTGTCCTATTTTTATTTCTTTTGATTATTTACTCTCTTGTATATTTTATCTAAGCTTCTACAAATTTCATCATTTCACATTTCCATGTTCAATAGCATTTCCTCTTTTGGAGATTTGGAATCCCTTTGTGTTCTAAGTCTCCTTTTCTACCTTTATGTCATCAGAACTCTCCTGTTACAATGCTCCTTCCCACCTCGATTTCTATCTTCTACCCAGAATTTCTACCCAGTTTCAAAGAATGCTCACGAAAGTGATGGTTGGTTAACTGTGATATCTGAGATACTAACCTACTGTTTCTTGAAGCAAAATGTTACCATCTGAGGTATAGTAATCCGTTATCCCCTGTACTCTCAATTATATACAAATAAATTGTTAAACTCTGATGCTCTGAAACTTTGAAAACCTGGTTATAGTCAAGTTTAGAACAGTGCTGCCTTACATTCTGTGTTAAACATTACTTTTAAATTTGCTTGTTTTCCTAGTGTATACCAAGTCTAGTTTGGGGGTACTTCTAAATGTCATGAAGTTGGTGTTTTCCAGCAATTCAAACCCAGAAGACAAATTTCACACTCTGATAATAACAAAGAGTTTTAAAAACTTTAAAAACCTTGTTAGTTTATTGCTGCAGCTCATTTCAAAAGACTACATTGACAAGACAAGTGAAGACAAGTTTCTATGGAACATCTGATGCTACTGTTCTTGATTTAAAAGTATATTTAGAGATAATTATAGTCTATAGGGGAAATAAAAATGACTATTCTCTTTAAAGGTGGTGAAGCTTAGCTTTTCCCTGATAAATAAGGGCAGGATACTTAACTGTGCCCTACCGAAACCAGTGAGATATGGAAGTGCTCAACTGTTCTTTAAAAAATGTTGCAGGCTTTTAAACCTTTCAAAGGTTATGGTATAGAAATAATTTCTATTTACTCTCACATTAAACAAATACTTTAGTTTAAATGGAGTGGGGAACCATTTTATATCCTGCATTCCTCAGCAAAATCATGAGTGAGTAATCTTCCCCACCTTATTGCAGCACTGACAGGCACTTGAAAAATCTACTCTCAATGGCTGGGAAATGTTCTAGAATGACCTTTTGGGTGGCACTGCAGACTGCAGGAAAGAAAGTTTTGTGGCACTGGCTTTGCAATGTCAACACAGCATTGCATTTAGTCCTTTGAAATTAGTTCTCAGTTAATCTGAGAAGAAAATATACAAACGTAAAATATAGAAAAGCAAATAATAAAAAATAGATATACTGAGTAGAGAGCCAAAGTGGTGTATTGGTTGGACTAGGACTCTGGGAGGCCAGGGTTCAAATAGCCACTCAGCTATGGAAACCTGGTAGGTGACCTTGGGCAAGTCACACTCTCTGCCTCCTTTGAATAAATCCTGCCAAAAAAGCACTATATCAGGGTTGAAATGAGTTGGAGTCAACTTGAAGGCATGTAACAACAAAGAGATATTGGGCACTATAACTACGCTTATATTTGTAGTAGATTTGAGCTTTCAAGTTTATCTTATTTTAGAAATCAATTTTCATTATGCATGTAGTTTGCATGAAGTTCACTGCCAGTAGTGAATGATGACAGCATACTCATTACGTAGGAAAAGCTGTATATGTGCCCTACTATTGCACCTATAAATGCTTTAATATATATTTCAGCTCACTATGAAAGGGTGTTTTGAAGACTAACATTTATTATATTAAATTTTTTACAATTCCCATTTGCACTTATTTGCTAGAGCACAGGAAATAGTGTGGCTCACTAAGGACTTTTTTAGGAAATAATAATATATCCCACAATTAGAGTTTCCATCTATTTTAATACAGAATACATTCTATGTTAAATATTTCTAAGACTCTCTCACCTCAACATATGAAATGGGGAATATTCCTATTTTGTCAGCCAACATTCCTTCTGCCCAATTTTCGTCTACTCGTCGAATCACAGTCAAAATATCATCCTGCATTAAAAAAAGAAAAATTATGATTCCTAGTTCTAATTCAGCAATTTAATTTCTCTTTTCTGATAAAGTGTTATATGCAAGCTATAGCTGAAAAAAATGTTACAAAAGGAGTCCAAGAAACTAGTTATACATCAAGTTGAATGCTTATTAGCAGCCATTCAACTGTATAAACCCCTTCTCCTCCCTACCATTAGACCATCTCTCAATACACTATATATTTCTGTTACTTCTCTGCTAACTTTCATTCTATTTATCATTGTTTTTAACTAATTTAAAATGGAACCAAGTTGTCTATCATGAATACAACTCATTCTTTTGAAGTATTATATAACTGCTCTTCCACATATTAGACATCTAATAGGAAATGTCTAACAAGGTATGCCTGATTATTATGAAAATAGACAGGCTGTGAGACAAAAGAATTCAATTTGAAAAGCAGTAAAATTAAGGAGAAGTGTTTCTACAGAAAGCAATCTGAAGCTAGTTCTGAACTGTTTGACTTCAACTGGGGAGAAGAGATTCAAGTTCCAGATCAGCCATGGAGTTTACCAGATTGTCTTAACATAATCTATCCCACAGAGTTATGAAGAGAAAATGGGGGTGAGGGTGAAAGAATTACAAATGCCACCCTGAGGGTAAGATTTAAAAATGTTGCATGAATAATTAAAAGTATGGATTTTCCAACTAACATTAAAAGAAATTTAGTTCTTAATTCCCAATAAAAACTTTAAGTAACAGGTCAAATTAAATACTTGTAAATAGAAAAAGGAAGAATTAAAGACATATTAAATAAAGCGCTGTGCACTCATATAAATGTCACTGACTTTCCAATTGTACACTGACAACTCTTTCATTATACTTAAGACATTTACAGTAAAAATGTTTTACCTTTGAGAACGGTAAGCAATCCTTGTCTGCTTCCTTGTCTTTAACTTCAAAGTCATAAAGTGCTTTGCACTGAGGTGGAGGCTGAGGTAAAGGTTTAATAATCTGGACAAAATTTGTAGGAAAAAATCCATGGACACCATTAACTTCTCCATGATACCAATTTTCATCAACCTGTCGACGTAATATGATGATGTCACCTTTACTGAATTTAAGATCTCCAGGCTCTTTCCCCTCATAGTTATATAACGCTTTGGCACAAGGTAACTGAGGTACACCCTACAGAAGGAAGACAACGTTTACAGTCACAAAATGAAGAACTATACAAAAATTACTAGGCTAGAGAGCATCTACCAAAACTTACCTATTGACTTATCATGCATCTTTTATCCTTTTCTTAACAACAATCACCACTACCAAATGCTTGAAAATAAAAGTTAAGAAGGACATGCATTATGAATGTGTTCTAGCTGCCAGTCACACTTCTTGTAGGGAATAGAGAGTCATTCTAGCTTACAGTTATTCTGAATGAAATTGTCAGCAGCTGGGCTTCTCTGAGCAAGCAGGGACCCTTGTTTCAAACTTTTTTAAAAAAGAAGAAACCCCCATGTCATCTCTTGCCCCAAAATAATAAGTAATTAAATGAGCAATGTAAGTGTTATTCATTCTGCCAAAACATTAATGGCAACTAATTACTTTTTGGCTTTACAGAGGCAACAAGACAAATCACTTTTCTTTTAAAATGTTTTATGTTTGTGAACGCAAAAGTGAATAGAATTAAAGAATCAGAACATCATACACAAGTTAATAAACCAAAAACTGCCTTAGCTTCTATATCTAGTTCTTCTCTAGATTTAAACATGTAGCTAATTATAACTGGATGGAGCATATTTGCATTAGAAAAATCTTTGGTCTTTTCAGGTGCTTATATACTACAAAGTTACTAGTTCTATAACATAGCATTCTACTAGTGATCAGTGTAGTTGCATCCTGCATGTTTTCAGGAACTAATGAGAACTATACTACAAGGCTGAAAAGGCCAATATTTACTATCTTACTACTTTTTATGCCTGCATGTCATGCTTATAAGTATCAGTAACATTTAGATTTTTGCTGATATATGGTGAACTTATATTACTGCCTAACTCATGATTATATCCTATCTTTGTTTTTTGCTTTTTTGTATTTGCAATTTTAGAATTCAATTAAAAAACAACAGTTCCAGTCGCTAAATCAAGGGTGGGCAACTGTCAGTGGCTGGGTGGCAACAAGGCCTCCTGATACTTTGGGGGGCCCTCCAACTGAACCCTCCCTCAAAATTTCACCAAAATGAAGAGTTGTGTTTTGCAGGGAGGAGGGGTAACTTTGTCCCCATGCCCTTTTGGGTGTCGAAGAGGCCCAAAACAGGAAGTCAACTTCCAGTTCCAGTTTTAAAAAAAGATCTTTCCTATACTTAAAATGTCTTGTGACAATGAATGTTGCTTTTGCTGCGTGCCCTCAAGTTGTTTCTTGGGTTTCTGGGGGGCTAAGAGTGTGTGATACACCCAGTGTCACCTAGTGGGTTTCCATGGCTGAGCAGGGATCTGGACCCTGCTCTCCAGGGTTGTAGTCCAATGCTCAAACTGTTATACCACTCTGGCTCTGACAATGAAAGAAGTTTGAGATCAGTTGTAAATTATGGAAATGGGTGCAGTATAATCAAAATGTGCCAATCATTGATCAGCAGCCCTAGGCAAGACAGCCCATGATGAGGAAAGCTCAGAGCTAGAGTCAAACAAAACCTGGAAGGTCGCAGAATTCTGACTTCGGGAATTCAAGTCATGGTAGACCTAAAGAACTCTGAAGTGCACTGAAAATCCTCTACCATAAGAAAAGTGTGCAATTCGACCTTTCTTCCTCTCCTCAGCCTTTTCAAATGCACCACCTGGAATGCTTTGGAGGCTGACATTGTGAAGATACAATGGTAGTGGAAAAGAAATTAATATTTGCCATTATAATCACGAAAGGATAGGCTTGATAATGAAACCAAACCTGTATTTGGACACTTTTGGTATGAGTATTCCTCCATCTGTTTAATATCAGTACGTGAACTTAAACTGTAGCACTGTGCTGAAAACCTATTTCAGCGATGTTATTATACTGACATTACAATATTCTGGTTAATATTTAACTACATTGGTATTAGAACTATTATGCATTCAAAGCATTCCAACAGAGGGTCTTTTTTATCATTCTTCATCATTCAGAATCAAAGTTGGGTATAATCAAAGCTAAAGTGTACACAAAAGTCTTTAAAAGCTTAATCATATTAAATACAATGAATTCTATAGTATAAGTTTCAGTACAAATACATTCAATAGACTATGTATTTGGTCCCATTAAAAAACGGTCACAATGAATAAGAAGAAATAGCTGTTCCATTCAGAAGTAACACAAAGGAAATATCTTTTCTCCTTTCAGTATGTGAAAGCTGAAATCAGAAAAGTGGTTTGGATTGTGCAGTTCTATTTTGGAAGATATACTATGTAATCAGAAGCCATCAGGACACTATCTTCACATTGCTCTAATCAAAATGATCTACAAATCCCCCAGTTGGGAGATCTCCACCTGCTTAGAAAATGCTTTCTAAAACTCCATCTGGCTGCAGTCTCCAGGAATGATTTGTTACTGTGCTGGTCCTTGAAAAATTGCTGAATTAACCATTTATATTTTATTCATTCACTCAATTAAATGTAAAAGGTTCGTTAAGTTGCTGGGTACGGGACAGCTGGGATCCACTAATTCATACCTATAGTTTTCTCATACAAGCTGTTTTGCAAGAAAAATCATTTCATACATGAGCATATTATCCGTTCTATATATAGAACAACAGTGAGCAGGTAAATTTATACTACACATTAATGTAAACATGGCTATTACATTTTAGTTTTGAAGTAAATTTGAGCCAAATTCTCTTTCAGATAAAGCAGATCTGCACAACTTGGAAGTAGGTAAGGGCAGAAATTAAATAGGCTAAAGTTCTTTGGGCTGCAGATAGGTTTTTAGCGCCTCACTTTCCAAGTAAAGTTATAATAATGGTATAATGATGTTTTTTATTTGCAAAATAAATTATAGTATAATTAGTGATTAAACTATTTAGCAATTAAAATAAACCATATTATAGAAAAGGGAAATTAGGGACGTTTTTCCAAATGTTTAGGTGGAACATCTTTTCTTGCAGTTTGAAGCCTCCTCCATGTCTTAGGGCCTTTCCACACTACACGGAATTCTGGGGTTTGTAGTTTCCTGAGGCCAAAGAGCTCTCTGGCTGAGAGTTCTAAATAACTCCTCCCTAAATTGCAAGTCCCAGGATTCCACAAGATGATGAAAGTGGAATAACAGCACTATAACAGCATAGTGTGGAACGGCTCCTAATCTCTTAAGCAGCAGAAAACAAGCTTGTTCCATCTTTTACACGACATCCTTTCAAATAAGAGTTTTACAAAAGTTCCTTTTCATGAACTACAACCTCCCAAAACTCCAGGTAGCATGATTACTAACTGGGGAATTCTGGGAGTTATAGCCTTAAAAAACAATGCTTTCGAACTCTGGGTAAGCTTTTATCTCCCCAGAGTAGACTTGGTGAATTATTGCTGTTATGTGCCTTTGAGTCATTTCCAACTTATGACGACCCTAAGGCAAACCTATCACTGGATTTTCTGGGGCTGAGAGTGTGTGATCCACCCAAGGTCACCCAGTGGCATTCCATGGCTGAAAAGTTCAAATCTTGCCTCTGCCACAAACTCACCTGGCAATCTTAGGGAAACCTCCTTCCTTAAATTTCACCCACCACCACCAATATACAACATGGGGGGAATGACAATACTGGCCATTTCCGCCCTACATTGTTATAGTGCTATTATTCTGCTTTCAGCATCCTGTGGAATTCTGGGGTTTGTAGTCTCCTGAGGCAAAATAGCTCTCCTGAGGTCAAAAAGCCCCTCCCTAAGCTGCAAATCCCAGGATTCCATAGCATGTTGAAAGTGGAATAAGAGCACTGTAATCATGTAGGGCCGAAATGGCCACTGTCTTACCCTCTTGACCTGTTGTTAGGACAATGCAGATGTGGCAAGTTGTGATTACACAAAACCAGTAAATAAGATTACTGGAAAGACAAGAGAGCTATGCCTTAAGAAATGTAGCAGTGTGTAATTTGCAAAAGATCAAAGGGGAGGGGAACAATTTGGAGTGTCAGAAAAAAAGTATTATTGATGAGGAAGGGGGAAGAAAATAGATTTGGAGGATAACCAAGCAGAATTCCAGATGGTGTGTGGGGGGGTGGAATTTATGAGGGTGCATGCCAGAATAAACCTAAATTGCATTTTAAAATGCAATCTTTAAATGCAATTTAATTTTTTCCAATGAATTTAGGAGGGATGGGAGTGAATGAGGCCACTGATCTGTAATAAGCTGCTTCCCCCAGAGAATCCCAGTTTGCTGTGTAACAGTCCATATTGGCTTGCTCAGAGAGGAGGAGATCACCTCCTTTCTTGCCCCCTCCAGCCCCAGCTGGTCTTCTCCTTTTCCTGGGCACTTCTGCCCTCACTGCCCATCCAAGGGAAACAGAAGGAGAAGAAGCAGCTGGCGCCATTTTGTGCAAGAGCAAAAGGTAGCATCAGCTCAGCTCTCTGCTGCCCCCTGGAGGGAAGGAGGAGGGAATAGCCCAGTTGGGTTCATTCAAAACCATCAGCAACCTAATTGCTGCAACCTTTTTCGGCCCTCACACTCACAAGCGATGCGGGCAGCACAAAATCCTTTGGTGGGCCGCATGCGGCCTCCGGGCCGTATGTTGTGCAGGTCTGAGATAAAAGGGAGAAATTTCTCATGTCTACAGTTCCCACTTGGATTGTTTCCCATTATCAATTCTTTCCTAGACTATCAACCATTGTAGTGCCCATTCTCATACACCCTACAGCATATGAGGGGATTCAGCATATGCAATCCCAAACTATGGGGAGGAGTATGTAAAAAGTATAACTACAGTGATGGACTGATGATGTTATGTGGCATTTCCAGAAGAACCAATATCTTCTCTCACTATAGGATCACTTCATAATAAAGTGGCACTCTTGGAATAGCGCGTGTATGAGATGAGAGAGTGAAGCACCCAGGGTTCTAAGAGGAACACACTGTATAAGCCTATCCCCACATAGTGAACAGATGGAACGCTATTTTGCACTGTTCAGAATATGCTATGAAGTAAAGGTAATAGTTGGACTAGGACACTGGGAGTCCTGGATTCAAACACCTGCTTGGCCATGGAAACCCACTGGGTGACCTTGGGCAAGTCACACTCTCTTAGCCTCAGGGAAGGCAAGGGCAAACTCTTCTCTGTACAAATTCTATCATGAAAACCCCTAGGGTTCTCATAAGTCAGAAATGACTTGAAGGCACATAACAACAACAAAGGTAATAATATAAAAATATAGCATGCACATACACTGTCGTATCTTTGTTTTTCTGTACTCAGCTATTTTTTTTCCAGAACAGACTTGCAAATTCATTTTTTCTGAGAACAAAGTAACCTGTGCTGGTCCACAGAGATGAAGAGAAAACTGAAATCCAGTTAGGATTTCATAAGGACCAATTTAAAAAAAAGCACAAAATCTGAGTATAAGCTTTCACAATTTCCCTACTACTTTAAAAAGCAAAATGTTCCACAAAGGAATGAGAGTGCAGAAAACAGGGGGACAGCACCTGGTTAGAGTCTTAAGTTTGAGAGGACACATACACTTAATGGATTAGTTTCTACTTGATATAATTCAGATTTCATGTTATAGCTAGAAATATTGAAGTCTGCATCTCCTCCAATACTCCCTTTTCAAGACTCTGATCATTCAGACTTCATGACTTGTCAGACTCTCTCCATCTCTACTTCCTCTCTGTGCAATAACATCTCCAATGGAAAAATATGCAGATCTCAAGAGTCTGTGTTCATAATTTTGTGCATTTTGGGCTAGGTCGCATAAATTGATTGTCTGACCATGGATTCTGATTTATTTCTTCAGTCAACCTAAGTGTAACATCTACCAGTTGCCAGCACTATAAACTGTGCCTTTGTACTTTAAAACCCAAAGTAATTTTAGTATGCTTTCAACAACCAACCCACCATGGATTCCTTTGAGGCATCAGGGTTCCTTCAGAAGGCAAAAGTGGGTAGCTGGTGGGGCTTACTGTCACCTCCACTACTGCCCCACACCATTTTTAATAGGGACTTACAAGCCTCATCTGCAGTTTCTCAGTCTCACAAGGCATGCAGTCCCTATTAAAAATGACATAGGGAGGCATCAGAGGTGTCAGCAAATAATCTATGAATAATCAAATCCTCAAAAGTGAAACCCGCAAATGTGGAGGGCTGACTATACTGTATTTACTTTTGGTTGACCTTCTATTTCTTATAGAACATTACTGTAAAAATAGAATTTGTCATGAAACTATTTCTGTAAACAACTGGTGGGCCTCTTGAAAAATATAGCTATTTTTAATTGAACTAGAAATTTCATATCTCTTCTTAGGCTGAATCAAGAGGATGCAGTAATTCTTGCAACAGAACAGCTATGACACTTGTGCCTTGCACAGAACATAAAGAAATATCCTTATCATAAACAAATGCAGCAAACGGTAAAAATATCACACAAGATATATTAGCAATTTAGCTAATCAACCCAAGGAATCTATGTGTGACATGCACACAAACCTGCTCTGCCACTGTGAAAGCTCCCTGGAACAGGGAATTTTTGTACATGTCCCATGAAGACTTATTCATCATGGAATGCTCTGCAAAAATGAATGAAAGTTCTCTAATTGGGCCCATGATATCCAGAAGCCAAATGCAAATGGTGTGACAGACATCAGGACTGAAATTTCAAATGCTCTAAATCTTCTTCCAAATGGAAGCAGATGGCTACACTCACCCACAATACAATTATAATAAATTAATATGTCAGTAAAATAGAATTCATTGCATGTAACTCATTTACAAGGTTTATTAGGAAAAGAAAATACTATGCAGACTTTTAAAATGTAAAATGCAGCCGTTATACAATTTTTCACGCAGATATTATGTTTCATTTTATTCAACAATCTTAGTTGTCCAAACAGCTTATTTTTATATTAAAGCAAATCAGTTATGTTTGCAAGCTAAACTTCTTATATTGTTACTGTTGCGCACAGGTATAAGTAAGTCAGCATGCACAAATCCAAGTTAGGAACAAGCACAGCCGAATATAAATGAAGTGCTATACTCCTTTGCACTTCCAAATTTCATTTCCAAACTGTAGAGTTCTATCTCAGCAACAGTAAACGTTTTTTTTATGACAAATTTGGCAGAAGCTTTCTATTCTCAAGGAGCATCATTAAGTTCGTCCCATTGAAGTAAAGTGATGTACATTTATAACTAACAAAAAAAAAAGAACACCAAAATTTTTATATTCCTACTTCCTGGAACTTGTTCTGTTTTACCTTTTAAAAGGATAAAATTTAATATAACATTTGCCTACTGTATTTTGCGGGGAACATTTTACTGTTGCTAGGCTGAGTGTGATAAGGATAAGGTAAATAAGGGACAAATGCAACTGTACTTAGTATATCAATGTAAAAGCATTCCCAAACCTTCTATGTATATTCAGAAAAATACTGTAGAGTATCCATGTAAGAGAAGAGGACCTCACAGCACACCGGAAAAAGGCAGAACAGGGAAAGGTAACGAAAATAAGGGGCAATTAATCTCCTCCACTGAAGTGATTTTTTTTTTTAGATCAAAAGGATAAGCAGAACTATAAAACATATAAACCAAAAATACTGTAACTAGCATTTTTCATCCTTGACGTTGTATAGTCAGGATGGTCTCTGACAACAGAATAGAACAAAGAACAATCCTAACTGAGATCAGCGAAAAGTGAAAAGGTACACCAACTGTTTCATCCACAGGCTTTCTGGCTTACATCAGTCAAGAGAGAATATTGGAAAGATATTCTCCTATACTCTCTGGGCACAGTTGGGTTTTCTTCCCAGTACTGCTTTTGTTAGGTGCAACAGGATAGAGTTTTTCTGTGTCCACTCAAGGTAAAAAGACCATATAAGGCCTGTCTTATCTGAGCGCTGCAGTTTTAGATCCAATGGATAGTAAACTAGTTCCAAAAACAAACAAGCAAGCAAGAAAAAAAACAAAAAACCCAAACCTTTGGGAGTTGACACATGCTACTGCCAGTAGGAGAATTACCAGTAGTAGCTTTACACCCACAGATTTCTCCACAGATGGGCATTGCCACCAAATTCTAATCATCACTTCAGCAGTCCATATTTGATTGGGGATAAGATTATAATCTCAACTGGGGAAGGCAGCCCTATCAAGCTAGTTTTAGATGATGGATAAGTTTGGCCTGTGGGCCACATGAGCCCCCTGAACCCTGTTTCCAAAGCCAATAAAAACTCCAATGCTGCCCCCTCAAGCCTCAGATGCCAAAATATTTTAAATCTGAGGTTATTTATGGGCTGAAAATAACCAAAAAAGGATCCATACCACTTTTAAGCATCAAGATTTGCCTGGTCTTCTCAGTCTCCCAACACTGAAAATTCATTAAAAATGACCAAACGAGAAGTGAGAGGACATATTTTTTGGTGAACTGGTGAAGAACTGGGGGAGGGGAGGACACTGGCTGTTACTCTTCAGCAGCTGTCCACCATTGTTTAGATATTTGCTAATCCTTGCTGGATGTTGACCTCAGTCTATACCTATCAGTAGAAAAGACAGTAAAGAGGATAAAATTTAAGAGTTTTTTCATTATAAATAGGCACCTTTTATGTGGTAAATCAAAATGTGAAAAATTATGAGTTTTGCTGTCTATTATGGACTAGGAAGAAGGTAACTGGTTGCCATTCCTTTGATAGCAGTAAAACTCCAAATTATGGTAACACTGGAAAAAAAACCCAGCCTCCTACTATCTAAGAATAGTGTGACAAAACTTGAGAAACACTATGAGTAACATTTCAAATCAGCTATAGCTGAGCCCAGATTCAGTTTTTTTAAAAAACAACAACAACAACAACAACAACACTGCTTCATTCCAAACACAATAGACTTGGCTAACTGAAAATACAGACGACCATTTAGATTCTCTTCAGCAGTATTTTACTGATTAAAATGTGTGTATATGACTTTCTTATACCTTTTACTATTCTGGATTATTCCAACAACTTTTAATTTTTTGGTAATTTAGTTTTCAATATGCATTTTATACTTTTTATTTTCTTCATTTAATTTCTGATCTGCTTATTAAAAATATTAAAGCAAGTGACAAAATAAAACTTTAGTCAACAAAGGCAGTTAAAATGTAAATGCATGAATATTATAACTGCTCCTAGAAACTAAATAGCATATAGCAATAACTGAGAGCAATACGATATTCCTTACAAAAGTTTACCAGTGCCAAGAGAGTTTTTGTCACATTAACCATCTCTGAGGCTCAGCATGTGCCAAGGAAGATTCTTTCTCCTCAGCATAGAGGAAGACATTCACAGTTCAAAATTTCTGTTAATGTAGGAAAGGTATGAAAAAGATCCAGATATATTCTCCCTTTCAAACCAAAACCAGCCCTTCTCTGTCCCAGGGAAATCTTGTGTTTATTGACTAAGAGATTTTGAATTTGAAAAGGAACTCTTATCAACCATCTATGCTTGTCATTTAGGCAGAGGTTTGATCCATTATTTGCCAAACAATCCATATAGGCACAGACTTGAGAGAGAAGCTGTTGTTTCTAGATTTAATAACAGAGCTGGGTGATTCAGATATCATTCTCCAGACTGATTGACAATAACTTTTAGAAGCTGTAACAGAAGTTAAACAATACAAGGATAACACAGAATCTTAAGGAAACCTGAAGGATAATTGTTGTGGGATACAGCAGCAGTCATCATCCACTGCAGAAAAAGTAATGCAAAGTAATGACATCAAATATCTTTGGCTCTTGACTGTGTAGCTGCAAATATATTGCTTTTGACTGTAGAGCAGAATGAGTGGTAAACTCACAGTTCCAAAGAGCTAAGCTTGTTCGGCCATGTGAGGTACCTGTATGGAAGACCATATTGCCAGGAATTAGATGACAATCTAGTGCTTCTCAAACTTTTAGAAGTGAGACCCACTTTTAAAAGCTCCTCCAGTTTTCAAGCCCTGCTTTCTAACTCTGCAACATTATCAGCACTGACTATGTTGTGTTTTATTTTGAAATTTTTCATATTAATAGAACTAAATATAGGAAGTGGCATTCTTCTTGGTAGAATTTAACATATGGGAGAGTGAACCTGTCTATTACAGGGAGAGCGCAAAAGTAACATAAGCTGAAAGAAAGAAAAAAGAACCCTGGAAATGATTTTCACAAACCAAGTCCTCACTGTGTTCCAGCAAAACATTAGGTTTAAACCTGTGGGTCAGTACCATCCACAGCACTTTAATACATTCTTCCTCCAAAAGAATAGAGCACTTGCAGTGTGATAAATGATGTGTGTTTATGGCTATGAGCGAGAAGAGAACATCATTTAATAATGATGCTAAATGGCTTCAACATTTTTTCTGACTTCCAAAAAGACATAATTTTGGAAGTCAGAAAATAAATCCAGATTCTTTAGATTTTCAAACTATTCCCAAAATGATTTAATCAATTATTGAAGGCCAGAGTTTCACATTATTCCACAGTGAATATTAACACTGTTAAAAACATTTTGAATAATTTGGTATCCAATATTTGGAAATCTAGATCATGTGCAGGCATTAACAAATTACTAAGTGATGGTTAAGAAAGCAAGGGGAAGGTATAACATCATACAGTCTTCACATTCTGCTGTGTGATTTTTCTTTAGTTATCTTAATCATGGGCATAGTTTTTTGGTTGTACTGACCTACAATTTGAAAGTGATCTTTGATTAACATAATGGGTTATGTTCAGTGCTGATACCAGTCTTAATTATTGTTACAGCTGGTGGTATTCAGGAGAGAGTTCCTATTCCTGTGGTCTGATTTCAGTCCTTTAACCACTGGGGCTCACTGTGTCACATGGAGAGGTAGTGTTTAAAATAGGCAAGACATTTTAAAAGATCTACTAGAGAAAACAGTCAACACACAAAATTAGGATATGCTTCTGTACAGGTATCATTTAGCAGGACTTTCATGGCTTTTCAGCTGTACTTCATTCATTTATTGTTGTGTGCGCTCTCAAGGTGACTCCCATTTATGGTGACCCTATGAATGAGAGTTCTCCAAGAGACCCTGTTCTAATTACTTTAGGAAGATAAAGGAAGACTTTCTGGAATACACAAGAGCTTGAGCAATCTCCCCTTCTCCCGCAAAACAACCTCCTCCATATACAATTTATGCAATTCTTCTGAAGCTCCTCAAGTTTAAAAAGTAACCTGTGATCTGGCACATGAACTGCTGTTTGCAGAGGCAGAGGGGAAAAAAAGAAAAGTCTTTCGGCCATACAGAGCCACATGTTACTCTAAATCAGGGCCATGGAATGCTGGCCTCTGAATGTAATACAATAGGATTCTGACTTGCTATTTTAACACATGTTGCACAATTTCCACTACATTTTCAGAGATGGTAATGAAAACGGGATTTCTAAAAGCAAGCACTATCATGATATTAAATAGCTATCTGCATATTAAGCTTCCAATGTTCTGCGAATTAAAGCTGTCACTGTAACAGAGCTACAATACTTAAAAACATTACAAATGAAAATGTACAGTTGTTTCTTTCATTCACCTGATATTTAAGCTTGGGTTAGATATTGAAGAATTTTCTTAAGTTTTAATTTTAAAAAGAAAGTACACTTTTTTCCCCTCTTGAACTGATGGAATAGTTTGGATTTTTTTTTAAACAAAGCAGAACTAGGTTTATTTAATGTCAGGAAACTACTTTTCTTAGAGCACAAGAAAATGTTCTCTTAGTGGCTTTTTACTATTCTACAGACAATAGCAACTACTGTCCAGAGTTGAAATGACCTTTGCACCACCACCTACTTTGTTTCTTTTTGGAATGCCATTCATCCTTTTTTGAAACACAATTCGACTCATTTATTGCTTTATTTCCTCCTGTTACATTTTTTCCTACTGGTGGAGAAGGGGGGAGGAGTATCACTGTACAAGCAAAAATAGGCTTTACCTACTTCAGGAAGGACAATCAAAGACAATTATGTTAAATGTCACATGTTGCTGATGCCTGCAAGACTCAGTGGATGAAGCAGGAATATGAACTAGCCAGTATGTACATTACTTTTGACTTTGCTAGCCAGTGAAGCTGTTGTCAAGTGACCAATAATGAAGTGAACCAACTCCAGAAGCACCAGATTCTACAACAGCTCCATGTAACAGGCCATTAAAAAAAAAAATCAGACCTCCGTCAAAGAGGGAATTCTATGGATATAGGTCAGCTCCCAATACATTCTGGAATAACTAGCACATAGTAACAACTAGAACAGTAACAAGCATGAATTGCTTGCTACCTGGGCACCAGAAACCAATTTTATTTTGGCAAAATATTTTTTGTACTTTCAGTCAAAAAATTACATAATAAAACTAAAATGAGGCACACATACTCCAATCCACTTACAGCTTCCCTAGTTCCTGCACATCCTATTTACGCTTCCCTTCTGGCAGAAGGGAACATATGTATCTGTTCCTGAACTGGAAATTCCTAAATCACTCTGTACACATCATGGGACTGAGCTCCTACTAGAATTGTTGTTCAAAATAAAAATATCAGCAAAATAAAATAAAAGGAGTCCACCTTTTAAAAAGGAGGGAATTTATGTATTTCCTCTGGGTTTTGCATTCAGTTGCTCAAAGACATAACATAGTTTTTAAATAAGATAAAATACTATTTGCTGGTGTTCATTATTTATTTATTTACAATATGTATACCCCTCTCTTCAGCCACAACAGCTCTCAAGGGTGGCTTACAAATGGTTAATCTGATAGTTCCCTGCCCTCAGGCTTGCTTTTTATCCTGATTTTGTTTTGATAGCTCAAAGGGGTTTTAGTACATTATTTATACAGTTATATTTAAACAGTAAAAAAGTTATTTTACCAAAAACTAAAGAACATATGAAGCTGTTTTATAATAATTAGAATTTTTATCCATCTAGTTTATTCCTTTGCTATCCAATTCTAATTTTTATAGTCAGGGATGACCAGAAAAGAGAAGTCTACTGTGACAAGAATCAGACTGTAGGGAGAGAGATTAAGTGTATAAAATCTAGTTCAGCAATGAGGAACATTTTGTCCTTCAGGTTTTTGGACTGAAACTCCCACCAGCTCTAGACAACACAGTCAATCAGTAGGATAAGTAGTACTACAACTGAACAGCATTTTAGGAGTCACACATTCTCTATCTATTGCCTAACCAGTGGAAAAGCAGCCTAAGAATATTAATATAATCATAAGATTACAAAATGCTGAAGAGACCACAATGAGTTTATATCTACTGTGTTTTTTCCACATGAATACTCTTATTAGAATCTCTAAATAGATGGTGAATGACAAAAGTGAAGAGAAAATGCCAGACTAAGATACAGCAAAGCTGGTAAAATTGTCAGCTCAACTAAATGTTCTTCTTTCAGGAGCCAACCAACTGGACAAAGTAAACAGTTTATTAAACAGCTCTCATTACCAAGTAACTGTAGTTACAGCCATTAAGCTAAATTAGTCTTAACAGGTAAATCCAAATGGCAGCATCTCTGCCCCATGAAAACTTATTCAGAAAAGTGCCTAGGAATACATAGTCCCTTTCTGCACCTTACCTTTTTCCGACGCTGGGGTGCGGGGATTGCGCAAGCAGCCTCTGGTGAGAGGCTCTTGCGTCCCTGCTGCTTCAGCTCCACATGAGCTGCCTGCCCACGCGAGAGCCCCGCCTCTTCCTTCCGCAGTGCAGCCTGGGAGTTTCCCAGACTGCGCTGGGGCAGGAAGCACGACCGGCTCGGCTTTGTAGGCTCCGCACGCCAAGTAAGTGCGCGCGGGGCCTGGGAGCAATGCACGATCACGTACCATTTTTGGCTTCCAGCCGAAAATGAAAAGGTGTGCGATCAGCACCTGCTGACCCCTGGAGCGTCATGCAATTGTGAGTGCGTCATGCAGACCGCTCCTCACAATCGCGCAATGCTCCAGGTGCTCTCTTTCACATGGCAAATGCCATGCGGAAAGGGCCATAAACATGTCTGTCATTTGTAGCACACTGAGAGCTTGAAATGGTGTGGGTACTTGGGATGCAGGTCTCTTCCAGTTGAGAAAACCACCCCAACCTGAACCCTTGAAACAAATCTTGCCCACCACAAGATGCCAGATTAATGGCTATTTGTAATTCTGATTTTTATTCTTTCACCAATTTCTACATCTCTCTAAAGGGTATAATCCAATACAGAGCTAGAAATAAACAACAGTGGACACAATAGGAAGTAAAGCTACATAAAAGTTATATGAAATTGGATGAGCAGTAAGTGAATTTTATGTTTATTATCTACATACAAAATAACTCTAAATAGGTTGGGAGCTACCAATAGTAGAGTAGGCAGATTTTAAGCTCTCGCCATAGTCATACCAAAGAAATGGTTTCTTCCAGAAAGGAAAGGACACGTTACAAGGAAATTATTTAAGATGAATACTGCTATAATCTTAATAGGGTATAAGTATATTCTTCTTAAATGTCAAGTTGTGAAGAACTAGGATGCCAGGAGAAAAATAACTGAAAAAACAAACACCAAAAGCCTGCTCCCAGTGAGGCTGACAAAACAGCAACACTTGCCTTTACTATTGAGTCTTCCATAATAGCACCACTTAAGAGAAAGGACAAATCCATAACTAATGAAGACAAGATGAATTATAATCTTATCAGAAGTTGAGGAAGAAGCAATCAAACCATGCAAGTATACAATATTCATCAATTCAATATTCCATTCAACCATCAAACCATGTAAGTATATAATATTCTAAAACTGATTCAGACCTCCATTAATTCTACAGACCTGTGACCTGCAGGATTCTTTCTCAAAAGCCTAGTAGAGTCCTGTTAAATTCCAATAGCTACCTGATATCTGATGAGCAAATGCTTTCATCCTTCCAATGGAAGGAATAAAACAAATGTCCCTGCCCCTGTGAAAGCAAATTGGAATTTTAATATAAAAAGTTAACTTGTATATTGGGACCATCCCACTTGCAGAGACTGTCCTGTAAGGTGTAAACAGTGTTCTGTTTCGAGAACATGTCACAGGTAACATGGAACACCAGTCTCTTGACAATTAAAGACGCGCGGTAAAAATAAAATCTTTTATGTTTTCAGAAAACCCACAATAGTGGGAAATACCAGGATGCAAAATTTGGTAATAAAAAGTTTATGCCCAAAACTACTTCTTATCAGCCTAAATGCTCAGCCTACTAACAAAATAAGGCCTCATCATAAATTTCAGATGAAACTATTGAAAACTCTTACACAAAGGAATATTAAATAACATGCTTTTTCATGAGCACAATGTTACAGAGGAATTCCATGGCACTTTAAAAGAAAAATATGTTGTTACATTAAAAAAAAAAAAGGATTTAACCTTGCCATCATGGATGATTTCCTTGGCACACAAATAGGTTGTTAATGACTGAATTGTATCCAAAGCACACTTAAAAAGATAGGGAGAGAAGAGTACACATGCCTTTGAGTTACTTGTTTTGCCCAGGGTGATCTTAGAGTTTATAGTTTTATTTTCATTATATATTTTTTTTTCCTTCCAAAGTCATATTCATTTTCTGGGCAGTTACAACATCAGGAACTGACTACTTGTGAGGAGCTTAAATGATACATATTTACAGAGAAAATACAGCTGACAACTTAACAGAGCTATTAGCACCATAGAAAAACTGATTCATTAAATGTTATTTGTTGACTAAATAAAATATTTATGTCTTCTCCTCCATTTCCCCTTTGAATGATTCGAGTGATCTTTATTATGGCCATGTGACCCAATCAATTTGAAATAACCAATAAATTAACAATAAAGCGAGTTTATTCCATATTGTTTCTTGAAATTTTAAATGCTTAGCAATTAAAAAAATCAGTCACTGTTTGGCTACGTATACGACCTTATCTGATAAATCACAGATAACTAACCTCTCATCTGGGTAGACTGGAAAACTAATCAAGAGAGGGTAAACCGTTTCATGTCTTACACAATGAGCATAACTTTATAAAAGTGCATGTGTAAATTCCAGGACAACCAAAATGGTGAGAGGCCAGGAAGCCATGCCCTATGAGGATAGACTTGGAGAGCTGGGTATGTTTAGTCTGCAGAAGAGAAGGTTAAGAGGGGACATGATAGCCATGTTTAAATATTTGAAGGGATGCTATGTAGAGGAGGGAGAGGGCTTGTTTTCTGCTGCTCCAGAGACCAGAACAAGGAGCAATGGATTCAAGCTGCAGGAAAGGAGATTCCACCCGAACCTCAGGAAGAACTTCCTGACAGTCAGGGCTGTCCGGCAGTGGAATATGCTGCCTCGGAGTGTGGTGGAGTCTCCTTCTTTGGAGGTTTTTAAGTAGAGGCTGGATGGCCATCTGTCAGGAGTGCTTTGAGGGTATTCCTGTATGGCAGGGGGTTGGACTGGATGGCCCGTGTGGTCTCTTCCAACTCTACATTTCTATGATTCTACCTAAGCAGTTTATCTTGAAATAGAATATTCAGAAATTTGTCCTGGAGACCTAACTAGAGCTATTTTCTCCATGGGGAAAAATAACACAGAAATTAGAAAAGACATCTGCAGGCTTGCTTGCTATGAATAACAGTGACGTCCTATATTTTCTCATCCTTTCTTACACCAGCCCATTTGCTCCCACCAGAACACTGACTGAAGACTGACAACAGACTGAAGAAATAAGGATGCAAAAGCTGATCAACAGTTTGGAAGATCAATTCACAAAAAGAAGCAGGGAATTTTTCAAATCTGCTAGAAGTTGGATGGGAGCTATGATCTGGATTGATAGATGGTCCCATCTAGAAAACCTAGACCTGGCCTCAAGATATTCAGTACCAGCTACCTCAAGACTGGATTACTATAATGTGCTACTTTTGAGGATGTCTCTGAAAATGATTCAGAAGCTTGAACTAGTGCTCAGTGTGGCCACCCATATACTGGTGCAGCCTGAACACATTCTGAATGTATTACACCAAGGTCCTTTCCACACTACACTGTTATAGTGTTACTGTTCCACTTTCAACATCATGTGGAATTCTGGGGTTTGTAGTTTACTGAGGCCAAAGAGCTCTCTGGCTGAGAATTCTAAATGCCCCTCCCTAAACTGCAAATTCCAGGGTTCTTTAGAATATTGAAAGAGGAATAATACCACTATAACAGAGTAGTGTGGAAAGGCCTCGAGTTTGCATGAACTTCAATGGTTGCCACTGCACTTCTGAGCTCAATTTGAAGTGTCGTCTTAGCATTCAAAGCCTTAAATGGCTTGCCCTGGGTTATATAAAAGGACTACTTTCATCCATATGGACTGCTTTCAACCTGCTAATACCTCAGATCTACTTTGGAGGTGCTGTTTGTGTCTTCGCCCATAAGATCCTTTAGGTTACTGCCCATATGGGACAATGCATTCTGATGGCTCTACAGCTTTGAAACACCTTCCTTATGAAATGAAATCTTCCTCCAATACTCATTACTAACCTGCAAATTGTTCATAGGTTTATATGCTAAGAAATGTTGATGTCATCTTTCTTCCTGCATATTACTGCCTTGTATCTTACTATTCTTTAATGTAAATTGATTTGTGAGAATACAATTCTAAAAAGAACCATATAAATCCCTTAAACAATCAATAGTTATTGAAACTTCTCTATCATAACTGCATTAAAAGAAAAGAGTGCTCCACTTCAAACTCTTTCTTTCTCTATGTAATTACAGAGTTCACACAACCCCCAGTTGGTCTTAAGAGAAAAGAAACCTGTTTAATGTGCTGAATCTTTGCAATACTGATAAAGAACTTCCAACTGCATGGGCTGATGCTTTAGTGCAAAGAGAGCCAGCATTCAGTATAATGCTATCTGGCCCTGACCTGAAGACAACGATGGTTTGAAGAAAAGGTTTTAGTTCAGTTATGTTTTCCTTTTTATATGCTCATTCTTGTTAAAACATTCTAGTTTTAGATTCTCCTTATTTCCAACTCCAGATCTCTCTGTACTAGTTTTTCATTATTATATTACTGATCAAGCAATCTCTGTGGAACTATACGTAGCTTTACAGAGCTGAGGTGTATTTGTCAATGAATAAAGCTATTGCTGTTTCTTAGCTCTATTACAATGTTTTCCTAATTCTCATCTCCCAAACTATATTGATAGCCTTTTGATTTCTTTTAGAATGCCAACCATAGAATTTAGCTTAGAAAAAGGAAGTCTCATTAGACAAGAATTAGGATTAGTATGACAAGATATAACGACAAGACTCAGAACTTGAGCAAGCACGTGCAGGCCAGGGCCATTTCTGTACTACACTGTTATAGTGCTATTATTCCACTTTCAACATCCTGTGGAATTCTGGAGTTTGTAGTTTAGGGAGGCACATTTAGAATTCTCAGCTGGAGAGCTCTTTGGCCTCAGTAAACTACAAACCCCAGAATTCCAAAGGATGTTGAAAGTGGAATAATAGCACTATGACATGGTAGTGTGGAAATGGTCCAGGTCTTTAAAACAGACAGCCTAGGAAGATAGCACATTTGTCAAAATCCCCCCAAAAGGAGGTGCATTTAGTTTTTAAAAATGTAAATAACATTCATAACGTTAAATATTCAACTATTTTAAATACAGGAGCTGTACAGTAAATGTATTCTTAAACAATACAGAAACCATCAGCTGCAAACCTAGTTTAATTCCATTTGATTTCTTTTTATTTGCATACGTGCATTTTTTCTTTCTCACTGTTCTGGAGAACAAATAATTTTTGTAGAACAGGCTTGCACTCCTACACTGAAACTGTGATTCTTACAGATTAGCAGATATATAAACATATGGGTATACAGCAAAAATGTGAACAGTAACAGTATTAGTGAGTTCATGGAAATGAAATATGGAATACATAGATTGTAACAATTACATTAAACCCCTAAATTATGCAAATAAACATAGTAATCATCCATAGCAGCTGTAATTGATGGTTATCACAAATACCCAAGAATAGCTAATTAATTAACATATGTTCAAGCTTTGGATGCAATTATCATGAATTAATTCAGAGGTAAACAAACTGAACTTGATACATATAATGTAGTGATTTTATGTTGTACTCTACCTTTAAGGTTCTTCTGTTAAAAAATGGTCACCTGGCAGGTCAGAAATATCAGAAATGTGCAAGTAAGTGTAGCTCTCACTTTTTTATATAAAGTAGTGGATATATCATGTAGTTATACATCAAAGCTAAGAATCTGTCGCAAGTATGGTGGGTGAAAGTTACTGAAGTTCTGGTGGCATCTAGTAATTCCTGTACATAAAAAGTCCATATTATAATGATGCCATCAGTATTTCTCAGTACCATTCACTGGAAACATTTTTCAATCACACATATTTAGCTTTATATTTAACAACTACCAGTATGTATGCAATGCATATGTTTATAGTTAAGCATTAATCTTTATAGATTGTGGCATCCAATTAAAAGTAAGTTAATGGCACTATCCTTTCTCTGAATCAGCAATCTCTCAAAGTCAAAACAGAACATCTGCTGCACAGTGTAGTTTTAAGTCAGGGTCTTCCAAAGTTCAGGACCTTGTCAGAACATTCTTTGCTGGTATGAAATCCAAATCCAATAATATTTCTTTAGCTCACACACCTCCCTCCAGACTTCCTTACCAAAGGGGCAAAGATAGATCTGATCTAGGCTGTTCCACAAATGTTTGAGCACCAAGAGGCTCCCTGTTGTCCTTAGCTGTCTTTTATTAAGAAGGGAAGTATTTCTTATTATGCACCTGGAGCCACTACTTCCAAGTAAGTGCAATAGTGCCTGGATCACATGATCTTTTCTCCCTCTGCCAACCCAAAACAATTCATACAGTTGGCATGTAAATTGAGTTATACTTGAAGAGGGCAACTTGCATTTTATTTTAGTCACTTCAAAAGCATCATTTTTAGCAGAGAGATAAACTATAAATTTAATAAATATAAAATAAATACTAAGGGCTGTCAACAGATTCAAGAGAATTTACCATCTGACTAACAAACAATCATTTGAATTCAAGTTCAGTTTCTATAGAATAGTATAGTTCAGTTTCTATACTAATCTTCCATAGTAAGGCCTTCAGGCAGAAGTATAAGATAAAGTTCAGTTTAACAAAAGACACCAAACCTTGCTAGAATCATCATTTTCTCTTTCATGCCCTATTACACACCATAATCAAACAGCTTTTAAAAAATGAAATCAGCCTTTCTCTAAACAGTTCTGCTAATTAAAGTTTGTTACTACTGATTAAAACTGCTCCCCAAAGCATTATGAAGAAAAACATTAGTTGATTACTTACTAGTTAAACCTGTAGTCTTAAAAATGATGTTTTTAAAAAACCCATGTGTCAGGAACCTCCACCCTGTTCAGATGTGGCCTCTGAGGGTCCCTCATTTGGCTCATATATTTCATCTACTGTTATATCCAATCATTTGCCAATAACTATGTATTTTAATGCATTTAAATTTTAAATAGCCTGCATACAGCTGCACTTTGCATATCTGTAAGCTGTTCCACTGGGGAGAGTCCTGAGAAGACAATCATAGATTTGAGCTGTACTTTGTAGGTTTGGTGGGAAGATATCCAAACTAGTATGAATTACATCTGGCCTCAACTGCTCTACATCTCAACTGTACTTATTCCTGGAAATAAGCTAGAGACATTTCTCAAGTTAGAATTGTGGCCTTGGCCTGAAAATGGTTCACCAACCCTGCTATAAGCTAACACTGAACATATAGATCGCTTAACTGACAGATAAAATATACCACATAACTTAAAAATAAGATTTGCCAAACATCTTTTTCATAATACCATTTTTGTTTGTGAACTGGAAGTTACCTACCAAGAATATTTCAGAATATTAACTGAAAATAGAGAATGACACACCAGGGATTAGAAATTTAGACAATTACAGAATGTGTGAACAGATTTTAATCAGGGCTGACATGAAAAACAATGAAACTGAGAGACTGCCCGGTTTGGCTTACCTCTTCTCCCTGTGTGCACTGAAACAGCAAAACTGTCCTCCTTCTATGCCCACTTATTACACCTTGGATTTCCAGACATGAGGAGGGAAAACATGTACAAAACATGTAAGGTTCTAATTATACGGTCCATGATCTTTCAATAAGCAATGCTGGACTACAACTGGACTACATGATTGGAACCTATACGTGTATACTCAGGGGTCCAGGGGATCTGGGAAGGTGGGTATAAGTATGCTTAGAAAATGTGAAGCTATTATGTTGCTTCTCCAAAAGACACAGACAGAAGGAAGGGAAAATGCTCTTGAAGCAGGTTGGTGTGATACTGAGTCAGATACTATACATTTTCTCTTATGCCTAGTTTGTCAACAAAAACATGCTTGAAAAGCACAAACTGCTTAAAGACAAAAGCCAGTAAGTATGGTAGAGTCAGTGACAAGGCAAAGTTTAGAAATTATAGTAACAGTGCAAACAAACTATTACTCAGAAAAGGATAGAATAAGCACGCATAGAAAACAAAATCAGATTTCTTTGCGCCATGTTTCTTTGGGCACAAAAACTACACCAGGAAGGTAAAGCAAAGAGCACCTATTTAAAGAAACTCCCAAGAAGGTACTACCTAGCACTTCTGTCAGACAGCTTTTTACATGGAAATATACAATTCTTCACTAATTTGATGGGTGCATCTATATATTGGCAATGAGTCTGATAAGATGAGAATTCCTGCACAGAAGACTTAACAGTTCTTGAGCACAGCCATTTGCTATAATTTTCACTCATATTATTGGTATTCTTCATTTTGGTGTCTCCTCAACTTTGTCAATTAAAAATCCTATGTGTACACAGTGTGTTCTCCTGGGATGACGAAAACTCCAGGTTACAGGACATACAGTAGCCCCTCCACATTTGGAAGGTTTGGGACACAGAACACATACAAAAGTGGAAAAAAACATGAATAACTTCACCCATGATGCTCCTTAAGAGCTCCTCCCTCCCATTCTTTTGCCTCTGGTCCTGGTGGGGAAGAATAAAGACAAGGTAAAGGGCTTATCAGTATTTTCTCCTCAGAAGGACAGGAGCAGAGTTCTAGTCTTCTAGCTACTTCTGGCAGATATCTTGAGAAAGGAGGGGTAGGAGCAAAGAGAGCACCTGACCAATCAGCAGCCATTATACTGAAGAATGTGCAGCCACATGGCAGAGAGGACATACTTCCAGCGGGGGGGGGGGCTTCACTCACCCAAAAGGGAAAATATCCATTTTAAACACAAGCTTTGGAAGTGGGATAAGGAATGCAAGGGAACGGGAGGAAGAAAATGTGGGGGGGAGGCAAGCATGTGCCTCCCGAATAAATTTGTGAAGGTCAAACTGATAAATGTAGAGGGGGGACTGTATATGATTAATGCCCTTCCTTAATCAGAAACTTGATGACTAAAGCCCAGGGGCCTTTCTCAACCTCTCCTGAGTGCCTGTGCTCTAGAATACAGTTTCTGAAAAGGCAGGGAGGAAACAAACACATTAAGTAAGAAATCCAAACACTTCCCTTTATTCTTCCCTCTTGTCCCACCAGGGATATGCAAAACTTGACATTAGATGGCCAGTCTTTTTTCCTTTATTCAAGCACCTGAGAAGCAGTTAATTCTTTAAAACAGAACTTGAAAAAAAAAGAACACTCTCTCACCAATTCATGATAGCAGTAAATGTGGCTACTATCCTTTAATAAGTGTGTGTGTGTATATATATGTATGTGTGCATATACATACATACATACATACATACATATATATATATATATATGCTTTAAGCACTGCTTTTCACCAGGGGTTTCACAACCAGGGGCTGTGAATCATAGAATCATAGAAATGTAGAGTTGGAAGAGACCACACAGGCCATCCAGTCCAACCCCCTACCATGCAGGAACACCCTCAAAGCACTCCCGACAGATGGTCATCCAGCCTCTACTTAAAAACCTCCAAAGAAGGAGACTCCACCACACTCCGAGGCAGCATATTTCACTGCCAGACAGCCCTGACTGTCAGGAAGTTCTTCCTGAGGTTCAGGTGGAATCTCCCTTCCTGCAGCTTGAATCCATTGCTCCTTGTCCTGGTCTCTGGAGTGTCAGAAAACAAGCCCTCTCCCTCCTCTACATGGCATCCCTTCAAATCTTTAAACATGGCTATCATGTCCCCTCTTAACCTTCTCTTCTGCAGACTGAACATACCCAGCTCTCTAAGTCTATCCTCATAGGGCTTGGCTTCCAGGCCCTTCACCATTTTGGTCGCCCTCCTCTGGACCTGCTCCAGCTTGACCATGTCCTTCTTGAATTGGGGTGCCCAGAACTGGACACAGGATTCAAGATGAGGTCTAACCAAAGCAGAGTAGAGTGGTACCAGTACCTCCCTCGATCTAGACACCATACTCCTATTGATGCAAACGAGAATTGCGTTGGCTTTCTTGGCTGCTGCATCACATTGCTGACTCATGTTCAGCTTGTGGTCTATTAAGACTCCTAGATCCCTTTCACACGTACTGCCATCCAGCCACGTGTCCCCCATCCTATATTTCTGCATTCCATTTTTTCTACCTAAGTGTAGGACCTTACACTTCTCTCTGTTGAATTTCATTTTGTTAGCCTTGGCCCAGCTCTCCAATCTGTCCAGGTCACTTTGAATTTTGATCCTGTCCTCTGGCGTATTAGCAACCCCTCCCAATTTGGTGTCATCTGCAAATTTGATGAGCATGCCCTCTATTCCTTCATCCAAGTCGTTGATGAAAATATTGAACAGCACTGGGCCCAGGACAGAACCCTGTGGCACCCCACTAGTCACTTCTCTCCAGGATGAAAAGCAGCCATTGGTGAGCGCCCTTTGGGAATGGTCAGTCAACCAGTTACAGATCCACCTGACAGTAGCCCTGTCCAGCCCGCATTTTTCCAGCTTCTTTGCAAGAATGTCATGGGGAACTTTGTCAAAGGCCTTACTGAAATCGAGATATGCTACATCCACAGCATTCACAGCAGTGAAAATGTGGCCCTCAGGCCACATGCAACCACAACATTGTTACTGCTGCCTCAGATTCACAACCCCTCAATTTTTCATTTTTTTAGGTTAAAAAAACCTCATAAAGTGTCACCAAGCACCACCTATACCATTATACCCCACACCAACCCCCCCGGCCCCCAAACTCACCCTAGATGTAGAAAATCAGCTGCATCTATGGTATAATATTAGCAAATTTTGGCCCAGTGGGGGTTGGCCCCCACTACAGATACTCCCCCATTGTTTTCTGGGGACCATGAAAAGAATGGTTTGCATACATTCATATCAGGATGACCTGTGCTTGGAGAAACTGGGTGAATACAACAGATGTTTCTTTTAGAAAAGAATATACAGTCAGCCCTCTACTTTCACAGGTTCAGCTTTCACAGATTTGATTATTAGCGGGTTATTGAATTAATTTATTTAAAAAGTTTCTATTGTATTTGCTCCACCATGGAAAAATTATGTTTTCTCTGGGAACCTCTGAGTCCTCCAGCATGATTTTATGGCCCACTTCCACCAGAAGTTGACTACAGAATTGTACTGGGGGACCTAGAAATTCCTAGACAAATGTTCACAGGTGAAAAAAAGAAACAGTGTTCATGATTCTTATTTTGGTTCAGTTTTTCCATTTTTGCAGTGGTTTTGCACCCTAACCACCATGAAAGAGGAAGGCTGACTGTATTAAGCCTCAGAAAAGCATCATTACCATTTTTAGTAAGCCTGCTTAATGCTATTCAAATTTGGAATCAGAGAAGGTACATTAAAAGGTGACAGTCAACTTCATTCTACCTCAAACAGCAAGACTAGACTTGTATTGCTGTTACTAAAAATGGCAGCATTTGATGATACATACAGGTGATACAAAAGCATACAAACATCACTTCTGGCAAGTTTGCTCTGGATCCCAGAAGGATGCAGTTAAGTATACACTGTGTGTGTCTGTGTGTGTGTCATTAGATGATTAACATACAGAACTTTATAAATGAAATAGGAAAATGTTTTGGCTTCTACATTCTTCATAAAAGTTTTTTTTAAAATAGTAAATAAAATAAACTTTTTTTAATTTTATTGTTGTTTTTTTACCTTTTTGTTTTGTTTTGTTTTGAGGAACTAAAGAAGGCAGAAACCAAAGCATTTTGCTAACTCATTTATACAGTTCTGTTTGTTAATCACTCTAGATTTCAATACGCTCATTTCTGGATTTGGCTATCTTGTAAAAGATTTGGTACTTTATAAACACTAGCAACAATAGTTACTATGTTATATACTGGTCCAAGGAGATACATCCTACATCCTCTGACCAGTCTTAAGTAAAATGTTTCCGAGGAAAGCAATATAAAACCTAGAGACACTAATTTAAATACACTTACGGCATAACCCTATATTGTCAGAAACTTCAATGAGTTGGGCAAAGTTTATTCACTACTAACAATTCCTTGTAGCCTTAACATAGTAGAAAATTCCACAAAAACGGGTAGGACAGACTTTCAAGAAACTGTGTTAAGGAGTGATCTAATCTCTCCCAAAGAATTGCATATTCTTTGGCCTATCTCTGCATTGGCTTAGGAAAACAAAAACTAGAAAAAGCCTTTTCAAACAGAGACAAGAAGTGGTCTTCTGCCAGCCTCAGCTCAAATTAAGCCCTGAGGCTCTAAACCACGATACAAGGTTTTTCTTGACAAGCATGTTACTCATGACAAATAGTACTGAAGAAATGCCATTTTAGGATGCAGTCTGGTGTCTCTCAATTACATTTTAGAACTTATTTCAAATCAATCCTTTATAGCATTTTCAGTCCAGACAAAGAATACTGTGCTAGTACATTTTCTGAATATTTCAACACATCAGCTGGGACAATGTTAATTTGAAGCTGCCACATTTTTAAACAAAAGTTTTAGTGCTATAGTCTAAAGGTACTGTAGATATTACACAGATTTTTTTAAAATAAAAGTTTTTAATTTTTTTAAAATGGTTTTAAAACTAACTTTTTCTGCAGTGCAGGATCAGGGTCTGAACCCAGACCTAATCACGTTTGGACAAGATTGAAATCAATGGGTCTTGCTATTATCAAGTCCCTTTGATTTTACAAGATACATTCCATGTATCACTATGTGTAACTACATCAGGATCCAGCTCACAGGCTTCAAAGAGTTCACATAATCAGGTGACTGAACAGAACATCACCTTTTAGTTTGTAGAAGCCTCAAGAAATAAGAGACAGAGATTTTTCATTGAACGTAAGATACTCGCTTTGATGTAGGCATGCTCTTGAAGAAAATAGCAGGAAACAATTTACAAGTCAAGGATAAGGACATTTTAAAAGTATTTTATCATTTAAAATGGGGCTTATAGCAGAAAGCACCATATGTGTGTCATACAGTAAGATCCATACCAAATTATCTAGCCATAGTCATACTGCAGAAAAATATTATACAATCACTCTGAAAACAATCACTCTGTGACATCTTGATCCCACATAAATTAAGACTAACTTCTAGGCCATTGCAACACTACAGTCTCTGTACACATAATTTGTATAGATTATAAACATCAGTCCAAAGCACCAAAATTAAACTGATATGTAGGAGTATTTAAAATATTGACTATAGCCTATGAACTTTACACTATACTTGAAGAGCCACATATTTTTATTAGCAATTAAATATTCTCATTTCCATTTCATAGTTTATTCTGTTCTGTTTCATATTTCCACATGTGTGTAAATTCATAAAGGAAATAGTGAGAGAAGGTAATCAATCAGAAAAATATAAATCTTATGAAATATGCGTATCAGTCACAGAACAGTACTGAATCCTCATATGGTAGTGAGGACATACTTTTTTCTTCCTAAAGTCAAATTTGTTCAAAAGGTGTGGGTCAGAGGACACAAGCAAATCTAATAGTTTGACCTCTGGGAAAACAAGTCAAATGAAGTTCTACAAACAATCAGCCCACTTAAGGACTCTTGACATGTATAGAACCTGTACATTTATACAAAGTTCTTGCCCAATCTTTAGACTATGAATGGGCTATTGTGGTTCTCAAATGTTTTTGGACTGCAAAATCAGCAATTAGGGTTGCCAGAATGAAAACTGGAAAGAGCTCCTGCACCTTTTAATTCCCTCTTGCACAAAAGAGGGAATTTCAGCATGTTACATGGCTGCATGACAAGCAGCACTGTGGAAATTCTCTCTTCTCCATGACCATTATAGATATGGATGCTCTCTCTAGTTTTCACTCTGGCAACCCTATGCATAATAATTCATAGTTGATTATGCTGGTGAGGGCTGCTGAGAGCTGCAGACCCAAAATATCAAGGATCACAGTTTCTTCCCCCTCCTTCCGACATACTTTAATGTTGTGAGCAATGCCATATACAACACTTGTAAAGACAGTAGGAACATCCTGGATCACAGACAGACTTCAAAAGTGTGCTGGAAATGGGCTGTGAGAACTGAGGATAAAGAGTAGGATGCATTATATTTTATATAAAAAGGAAAATCTAAATATCAATTCAAAAATTCAAACTAAAAGGACAATTTGGCATCTCTTTTTGCTCTGTTTGAAAAATTCACTTTGAAACTTTAGACTGCTTTAGGAAAAATCAAAATATAATTTTAAAAAATCCAGTATAATGTGACAAATTAGCACTCTCTAGCTTTCTGCACTCTCTAAACAAGTTTACCTTAATGTTTAATCAATCTTATAAAACTTCACAGATGTCCAAAGAAATTAGGATCCATAGCTACATGTTCAAAGAGAGTGGAAACAAACATATCTAAACACAAAGTTATTCTTCATTATGGAGCTCTCCTGTTGTGTAGATTCCAAAATTCAAGAAACACAAATCCATCATAATCTGATTAACAGGATACCATAAAATGACCAATGAAATTCAGACATACTATTGTGCAATTCCATCAGAATATGTTAATGCATCATGAAAAAAGTCAAAGCATCTTCTAAAAGGGCATGTGATAATTTGGTATTTCCTTAGGGCATAAAGACTGTATGATTCAACAGACCACATCTATATTCATTTCATACAACAGAACAGTAGCTGTCTTCTCTGAAGTTAATTTACAAAGTTCTCAAATCTAGTGGCATTTTCACCCAGATATTTCTATTTCATATGCCACTGACTTATGCTACAATTCTCACCTTGCAGGATCAACAGGAAGTAGAATGGTATCCCCATCCCAATAACACATGAACAGCATAGTTGGAACAAACAAAGCCACAAGTTTATTAATTATCGTATTTGCCGGTGTATTAGATGCACCAGCATATAAGACACATCCCATTTTCAAGGGGCATTTTTCAGAAAAAAAAAATTTAGTTCCCTGGTGAGGGGAATGAAAAGAGCGCTGCACCAGGGGAAGAGGGGAAAGAAAAGAGCACTGCACCAGGGGAGGAGGGGAATGAAAAGAGTGCTGCACCAGTTTTTCTTGGGCCCTAGGAGAGTCAAAATACACAGGAGAGGAGGAGAAGGTAAGGAGTGCTTCACCTGAATTCCACTACCCTTCCCCTTCCTGTTTGCTTGGGCAAGGAGAACTTTGGCTCCCAATTCATTCCCTATGTTTTTAGCGTTACTGTATTTGCTGGTGTATAAGACGCAACCCATTTTCAAAGGGTGTTTTTTAAGAAAAAAGTGCATTTATACGCCAGCAAATACAGTAAGCACTTTGATCTCAGCATGGATCCAGATCCCAGCATCAGATAACTCATCTGCCAACCAATGAAAAATAACAACAATATGGCTTCAAGGACTGGTGAACAGCTAAATATACACCCAGGAAGTGGATTTAAGTGAAGCCTTCACCTGTGTTATCTCCATTCCCTCCTTTCAGCAGACAGGCTTTCCCTTAAGCATATGAAATCATCTGAAGTCCTGTGGAAAGAAGACAGCTGAGCAGGAAAGCAGGACACCAACCTTGGAAACACTCTCCTTCCCACAACCTGCAAAGCTTTTTCCCTGGTTAGTTGGAAAAACGCTTTTTGTTTTTCTCCATTAATGCCAATATTAGCCAACAATCAAATGAGCTACTTTCCTTTACCATTTTAGATCGCAATTAGGTTGCCTTTTCTTCATCTTTCTGACCAAGTTTCTATGTGATCTATGTTTTGAGACAATGTTAAAGTGAGGGATTCCTTTTTTTTTGTAACTTTAAGAATGGAAGAGTCTCTTCCTTCCAACCTATTTAGTCAGGAGAGACAGATTCTGCTTCTTCCACAAGTAATGCTGCATGAGTAGATACTTTAGGGATGGGCCGGGTAGTCTCTCAATAAAATTCTCAGTGTTGTGAGTGCTTCCAAACCAGATGAACAATACTGTCCACCTAGGAGCAAAAGGATCATTCCCACTATATACTCTGTTTAAGAGGCACTTAGAAAAAGATTTTCAGAATTTTCAAAGGTATTCTCAGATATGGGGTACTGGATACACACATGTACACCCGGACTTTCAGTGCCTGGTTATCTGACAACTCACTGTTTTGATGCTTCCAAATTAAGGACAAGTTCCATTAATTCAATTGAGGGTCAGCTCTTTCATCAGTCATTGCCTATGGAGGCTTGCTTAGGACTATAAGCAGTATGCTGCTTACAAAGCATTCTGAGAAGAAAAAAAGAAAAAAGAAAAGGCTCCAAGTCAGCTGAGAGACTTTGAAGCAACGCATGCATGGTCAGTCCTAAGTGAGCTTCTATAAGTCCTTCATGCTCCCTACAGTGTAGTACATGGGCTTCAGTTTTCAACCAATTCTATTTTCTGAGAGTGCTCCAGTTCCTAACCTTTCAGATAAGTAGCGGAAGCCTGTATGGGTTTTCTTCTTTCTTTCATCTAGTTCTGGGGATGAGTGATGACACTGAGTCACATCATACTGGCCAGCACTTGCCCGGAGAGGCAATAAAAAAAGAAGCATACTTGCTACCTCCAAGTATGTCCCAGCCTGGTCAACGGATAAGACTATTCCTGAGGGAAACAATCAGCTTCGTCCCACACCAAATGGAGACAGTTTTCTATACTCCAACCCAACTAGGTGATAAGGGAGCCTCACTTTCCCGTGTGTATTAGACGGAGGAGCACTGAAGAGAAGCACAATTTATTTATTAATTACTTATTGATTTATTAACTACTAAAAACAAAAGCTATGGAATCCAATTCTTTACCACTACAATCTCAACCAGTTCATTCATTAAGGTTTTTCCTACTTACTCCTTTATTATTAGGTCACAATCTCTCCCATGTTTACACTTTCAAATACTTTCAAATTGAATTAAGTCTTGGGGATCCCCAGCAAAACATGATATTTGCAGGGAGTCCCTGCTAGAGAAAAATTTAGGAACTACTGGGTTAACTTTCAGAAAATATCAAATGCCGATATATCACATATATACCACAATTGTTTCCAGTATATGTATACATGATTGTTTGATTCTTTTAATCCAATCTCAGCTTTCAGCTAAAATCTATACAAAGATAAATGATGCAAGTCCTCATACTTGTGGAAACAAGCCTGAAAATGTGTGTGAAGGCACATCTGTCTAAAAGCCTCAAACGAAGAGGACATATAAAAACCTCTCACTTGATCTTAGAGATTCATGGTTTCCAAACTTGATGTAGATTTTGCATTTTTGTAGACCAGGAGGAAAAATATATTTCTTAAAAATGAAATGCACCACGTAAGACAGCCAAATGGAACATAGGAGAACAGCAGACTTCTTCTACCAGCTTTGGCCAGGAATATATTAGAAGACCTCCAAGAAATACCAGGTGCTGTAGACTATATTTTAGAGGAAAAAGCTAGCAAAACTACTTCTGGGTATTCTCTGCCTAAGAAAACCAATTAAATTCATTGGGTCGCCACAGGCTGACAGGTAATTTGAAGGCATGTGCGCGCACACATATAAGAAGCATATTACAGTAAATATTGGACACTAAAATCTAAAAAGTTATCTGCCATTTCTGGTTTATAAAAGAGTATCTACTCTCTTAGCAACTGGTTACATCACTACAGGGACCCACTGTAAGCTACAAAATGTACTCCAATTTTCCTACATATCAGAAAGTCATGTAACAAAATGAGGGAAAAAACTTTAAATGCTGAGATGCCTTAAAGCTTCTGTTCCCTCCCCACACTGCTTGAACTATTACTCCGTCTAAATACAATGCATTCTTCAGAACTGATGAAGCACTTAATCAATACACAACAAATTCAAACCATACCCAGGGGCAGTGCACTTGGAAGTACTACTGGATGAGAAACAACCCCTTTTTAAGGAATGTGATCAAACCTGCCACTGAGCAAAAGCAAAGTTAGGTCAGTCATCATACGAAGTTTTGTTTTTTTTAATTATAGGTTCTACATACATCAGTAATAAAAATAGGTTCGTTGCTAATACATTCACCAACATGAACAAGAAAGCAGGTAAAAATTTTGAGTCTTAAAAAGATAATTCAGCTGGCATGATTGGGGAGGATTCTTAAGAATGATTTTGAGCAGAACTGCAAGGGTAGACTGATGAAGATTAACTGGTAGATATCTAAATGATCTATGGTAGATCAACAAAATTTTCTGACCAAATATTACCAACAGTAACAACAACAACAACAAATGGTTTATCTTTCCCTGCAATTAGCAGCTCATATACAGAAAGTTTAGAGGAAAACTAGGATTACTAATGGTGCTGGTAACAGGAAGCAGATAAACTCCCTTGTTCTAACAACTCCACTGGCTGCTGGTCTCTTTCTGGCACAATTCAAAGTGCTAGTTTTGACCTATAAAGACTTATATGGCTCAGGACCAGGCTATTTGAAGATCTTATCTTCCCATATGAGAACCAGTATGGTGCAGTGGTTTGAACGTTGCACTACAACCCTGGAGATCAGGTTAAATTCTCCACTCAGCCATGGAAACACACTGAGTGACACTGGGTGTGCCTGTTCCCCACCACCACCATGCCTTAGCCCCCTTCCAACATATACACATTTTGATATTTGCAGTTTTTTCACTTTTGCAGGAGTCCTGCACCCCAACCATGACAAATGTGGGGGGGGCAACGGTATTCTGTCTTTTCATTAGCCGCTTTGAGTCCCAGCCAGGACGAAAAGAAGGATATAAATAAACTGATGATGATGGTGGTGGTGATGATGCTGACCACAGGGGGATATGTGTGTGAAAGAATTGCAAGCTCAGTTCTGGAATGAAAACTAATTCTTGGGCTGAGTACATACTCAGAGATACCCTGCTCCTCAAGTCTAAATGTGTACCCTCTCTCTAGCTTGAAACCCATTATTGTACACCTGGCAGCTTAGCAAAATACCTTCTAGATCTAGCAAGCCTAAATTCTGCACACTCCTCATTCAAAGAGGATATGAGGGTAAATGTTGACAACCCAGCCTGTGTAGAACTGAAAACATCCTAAAATGAAAAATGTAGACAACTTATCCGAATAACAGGCTAACTCAATAAGTAAACCCTTCATTAAGGATTTTTGGTAGGCTTCATGAGTCATAATTAAGCATCTACATTTTTGCTTGCCATGGTAAATACAATGTATACATATACACACACACAAAAATTACACAGCTGGAAAGTTCCCACTGAGGGTTTCTAGTCGATCCCTATTATTGATAAGAGGATTAATTACAGTAATTCATGTTTAATGATAATGCAAAGTGTTGGGGAAAAAAACCTCTTGAGGGACAAAGTGCAGAACAGCATCTGTGAATAGCCACTTCTTGTTTCAGACAAAAAAGGAGTCATAGAAGGCAGTGAAAGAAACCTCAGTTTGTGACAAAGAATTTATCACTTTTTCTGATCAAACTTTCCTCAGTCAGTCAGAAATAAAAAGTCACAGAATCATAAAATCATTTGGTGGTCAGCTAATCCAACCCGCTGCTCAATGCAAGATGAAACTACAGAATCCCTTATAGTTTTTGGGGGATGTGTTAAATAATTCCATGCAAGAGAACCTAGATCTCTCAAAACAATCTTTTCCAGCTGAACTGTTAGGAACTGGCCCTAACGTTTTGCTGGAGTATCGGTTTCTACATTAAGCTACTTCATAACAGTTCTGTTCCTAAAAGTTTACTAACAATAGTCCTAATGCGTTGCTGGAGCATGTATCCCTATGCATGGTGTAACAAGTTTGAGTGTTGGACCAGCACTCTGGGAGACCAGGGTTCAAATCCCCCATCTGGCCATGGAACCCACAGGGTGACCTTGGACAAGTCATTCTCTTAGCCACATTGGAAGACAAAGACAAACCCCCTCTGAATAAATTTTGCCAAGAAAACCCTGATAGGTTGCCTTGGAATCATCATAAGTCAGAAAAGACTTGAAGGCACACAACAGCAACAGTATCTCTACAGTTCCTAGTCACCAGTACTAATCTTGCCCTTCAAGGAAAAAGAGAACAAATCTGTTTCATCTTCTGTGTGACAGACCTTCAGAGAACTGCAGATTGCTATAATGTCTGCCCTTAATCTTCTTTTTTTCTAGTTTGGTGCTTTCGTGTTTTCCAGCTCAGTCACCTGAATAATTTTCATTTGATTTATCACATCATAAACCTGATTTCCTTGGGACTTTCAAAACAAACCTCCTACTAATACTGACGTGAACATTTGCCTCCTCAAATGATTTGTGTAAAGGACACTTACCCTAACAGGAGGACTCCGTGCTTGTACTCTCTGCTGCTGGCAACTTTGAGAACTTTGCAAGTCTTTCGGAATGCAGTTAGCAGCAATGCTAGTCTGAGCCCTTAATGAATTTGTGGAACTCACCAAACCACCAGGTTTCCGAGGTCTTTGCTTGATGCCATCCAGCAGTCGAACCAGCAAAATATTACTGGGAAGTTCATCAACACTGCAGTCTACTAACGTCCTACATTCTGGACAGCGAAGCTCATTTCGGGAGCTCACAATGCCCAACAGACACCGTTTGCAAAATGTATGTTGACAAGGCAAGACTTTTGCAGAAGCATCAAGGCGTTCTAAGCAGACAGGACACTCCAGCAGATCCAATAAGGCTGACTCATCCATTTTTTATCTAGTTCACCAGGGAATAAGCTCTTACAAAAATAATATCCATTCTGAACATGTTAAGGGAATCATGTTATGCCCATGCCTTTTTAGTCTTCTCTCTGAAATTTGTGGAAGAAAAAACCCTATTAATAACAGAAAATAGAAAAACAATGTTTCAACAGCAAAAAAATCTTGTTTCTTTTGTATACAGCTTACCAAATCAGTAACATTAAAAAAAATTGGCCCAGGAATCTCTTGAAAGTATCTATGTTTATTGTGTAACCTAGTCCTCTTCGCTTTAATATTTTATGGGTTATAAAGTGTCAGGGATATAAAGTTTGTTATATTAGCTGATCTCACCAAAGTAGTTTTGTTGTTTTGTAGTAATGGAGGGAACATCATACAAACAAGGGGATCAGAAGAAATAATCTTATTAGTGAAATGCTTAAAGTGTATTGATCATCAGGAGGAATTGCCTTTACATTATTGCCTTCCAATTGTGAAATTTTGCAATGATAGCCAAAATTCAGGTGTCACTAAACCTAAGAGTACAGTACTTTCAAACTCTGTTACAAAGCACTTTTCAATCACCAGTGCAATAAACCTGCATATTTTAAAGCAGTTTCAAAATTTTGGACATTTTCTATTCCATGACAAAACAAATGTGAGAAACTTGAGTAGTGTATTTGCTGGCATGTAAGACTATTTTCCCAAAAAACTACTGTTTGAAAATGGGGTGCATCTTATATGCCGGCAAATAGTATTTACTAGTGTACAAATGGGGTGTGTCTTATACTCGTATGCATCTTACATGCCAGTAAATATGGTACTTAAAAAGAAACCTGTGCCTGTTGAACTCAATAATGAAAACTATCTAATTTGAAAAGGAAATATAATTTGGGGAAATAAATAGTTTGATAACTAAAATTTGGTACAAACAAAATAAGCATTGCAATTGTTTTTTTTAAAAAAGCACATTACTGGTTTGCAATTAATCATTATCTGTTAAAATCTAAGTTTTAAACTGAGCACCTGAAAAGCAAAACATAATGGATAAGCTCCAGAAAACTGTAGGTAATTTATTGTTTCAGAAAAGAATCTAAGCCTGTGTTTTATAAACACAGCCCCCCTCCAAGTATCCCATGCAAATATTGAGAGCAAATTGCTACATGGGATGGAGCAGTGGGATCTGTTACTCAAAACCAGAAATCCCACTGGGAATACCCTAAACTTGGGTGAATCTAAAGTAGCTCTTTGGATCACAGTCATGGGAAACTTTTAAGATGTACCATTTAAATCATGGTATATTTTTGAAAATCCAACAAGTCAAACTTTTAAACTGTTTTGAGAAAGAAAAATATGATGAATTACTACAGATATTTTCAAGGATGCCCTAGTAAGTTTGTTAGAAGCCTGTGAACATGAATCCAATAGGTACAGCCAAGCCAGGGACTGATCTAATAAAAGGGAGCAAACTCAGCATTCAAATAATTTTGTTTCCACAGCACTCTGGTGAAAAATGAAGAGCATAAACAAGATTTCCTTTAGGCAACTGGATAATTATTCACTACCCGTTACAGAGACACATATTACATAAGTATTTTCATAGCTGAAGGTTTTGGAACAAGCGTGCCAAAAAGGATGTGAGCAACTAGCCAGTAAAAGAAGTATACAAGTGCATGATAACCGTTGACATAGTTCACTGACAGACTGCAAGGAGATTTGATTAGGAAAATGAGACATCTGCAAAAGTTCACTTCAAGGCCAGGGAAAGGATAATACCTCAACTTGGTTCCAAGACATACAAGAAAAGCTTTCAGATTTGGTTTGTAAGGCAAAATAAACGATAATGACGATTACGAGGACGGAAACACGGAGCTGACTTTGACAAGAATGCCTTTCTTTTAAAGATCCGGACGTGCAGATTAAACATTATGGCTTCGCGTACGTGCACAGGATACGTTAGACAGATGCACACCTCAGCACGCGAGAGGAGGCAAAGCCCACCGACAAACAGACGAACGTTAGGAAGAGCGAGACGCTCAGCCGCCTCAGGGGGAAACATGCATTCTCCAGCCAGGCCACTGGTTCCCAGAGACGGGAAGCCACCGGAGGGCGAGAGCGGTCTCTATGGAGATTTCGCCGGCGGTGTCTCGTTACCAAAGGTGGACAAACAGAAGACTCGCTCGAACCCTCCTCGCGAAGACTGGCGGTTGTTGATACTCCCGGAGGCGCGCTGACGGGGGGGGGGGGGGGCAGCTCCGTCTCCAGGGAACTCACCCCCCCCTTTCACTGCGGCCCCCAGAAAAGGGAAGAAGGGATCGGCTACAAGGGACCCGAGCCGGGCAGGGGACACCCGCAACCTGCATCCAGTCAAGCCTCCCTCCTCCCTCCCCTCCGCTTAACTCACCATCTCCGCAGTGACCGTGGTGGGAGCGGAAACAAGAGCGGTCTCTCGCTGCCGCCCCCCCGCCCCGGTCCTCGCTTTCGCGCCTCTTTGTTCCCGTGAGGAGGAGCCGCCGCCGCCGCCGCCGCCGCCACAGCGCTCGGTTCTCACAACGCGGCACTGCTTCCTTTCTCCGCTTCTCTTCTTCGTGCCGCCTCCTCCGCCGCCTCCTCCTCCCTACTTCCTTCCTCCCGTCCCTTCCCAAAAGGGGGCTGATGCGGGAGGCCGCCCCGCCTCACGGAAGGAAAGAGGAGCGCCCCGCTCTGAGGTGGAGGAGACAGACTGCAGGCAGGAGCCTCCAGGCACGCCAGCCAGCCAGCGAGCCAAGGCTGCCCGCCCTCCCGCCGCTTCCTGGAACTCCTCGCTGCCTCCCTGGGCGGGCGGAGCTCTCGGCTCGCCTCTCCCCCGTCTCCCTGTTCCCCTGAGGAGGGAATTCTGTGGGAGAGCGAGCAGCCCGCCGCCTTCCTACAAAAATGCCCTTCCCCTCACGCCCTCCCTTTCGTAGACCAGCCTTTCCAGCCGCCTCTCCCTTTCCCTCGGAACATCTTCTTCGCTCCGCGCCCATGAGCTCCCCTTCAGTCTGGTGCCTGGATCCGGCCCCATCCACCCACGCGCCCGCCCACTCTTTTCCCTCCGGCATCCCAGCTCGGCTTTCCTGCCCAACCTTCACAGAGTCCCTTTGAGTTTTTAGAACAATCCAAACCTTTAGTCACGGCTTGCTTTTCTCCAGACGAGGTTCCCCCGCCATCTCCCGATACTTGGCTTGTTTCACCCGCACCGCAGGGTTGGCCGAGGCATGCAGCGAGGCAAGGCTGACACGGGCAGCAGCAGCAGCAGCAGCAGCAGCAGCAGCAGCAGCAGGAGAGAGTTTAAAGTACAACAGGCCCCAGGAAGAAGGAAGAGCTGGTGGCTGTGTGTCAAGAGTAGAGGAAGCAAAAGGAAAACAAAACAAAACAGGAAAAACAGGGAAAGAAATAGGGAGGGGAAAAACGACAGGACTCGACTTTGGAGTGGTAAAAGGTAGGAGAAAAGGCTGGAGATCTTGTGCACAGTAAGCAGCTGGAAAACTGCACTTTGCAACAGGAAAAACACCAAGGCCATTTCCACACTAGAATGTTATAGTGCCTTTATTCCACTCTCAACATCCTGTGGAATCCTCAAAGGCCCCTCCCTAAACTGCAAACCCTAGGATTCCATAGGATGTTGAAAGTGGAATAATAGCACTGTAACAGTCTAGTGTGGAAATGGCCCAAAAATCCACTGAGAATTACACCAGTCCTTTCTAAATAGCTTGCATGCTAATCCAAGGGGGATGGTTTGCTCATGTAAGGATTTTTCTGCCCCTGCAAAAGACTTTACAATTAGTGCCAATTTCAACACACATTTAGCCACTGGCAGAGCTAGTCCAAGACATGACTTCAGTCTGGAGCGGTGCACAAGAAAGTACTCAGCCTTCCACATAACCGAAGCCAAATGGACTAGTTCTGCTCTAATGGTAGGGATGGGTAACATTAACATTCAAATAGTTAATAGCTTCAAGTTGTGATCTATTTATTTGCAAGGATGGTCTGTTGGCAGTTTTTGTTAATTATGGCCAATTTGCACACCACTGTGTGGCAGCTACTGTTACATCAAATGAGGACTTGGATGGATGGATGGATGGGCGGGCGAATGAGACACCACAGGTTAAGCACCTCACATAATGGTAACTCATACGATTGTTTTCAGAGGATGTAGTCCATTCCTGTGACTGCAAACATCAAGGGAGCAAAATGTTGAGATTGGAAAAAGGAGATACAATCCCTCAGATTGGCCAGAGGTGGCTGAGTATCCATTCCCTGGGATGATCAGGTAAAAATTACTCCAGTTATAGTTAAAGCTGAAGAACAGGGACAAGCGCAACCTATATTCTAGGACCCAGCACACAACTGCTCTGTTTTGCGTAGGATGCTTTGGGAACAGAGCTAGGTTACAGAGGAAAGAGGGGAATTTGTGGCAGCCAGGCCTAATCCAGCCCTAGGATTGGAGAATTGCCTCTCCCTAAAGCGCTGCCCCTTCTCCGAAGTTATACCTCTCCACAACACATCCCAATTTCTGCTTGGGAAGCGAAACTGCAGCGCAAGGGATTGTCTCTGATCTGAAATTGGATAACAGAAGGGCTCCCTTGCTCACATTCTTAGTGAGGACCACAAGTGAGACACGGAAGAATCATGAAGGAAACAGCAGTGGAATTCCACCATAACTCTGCTTGCTTTTCCCATTGGGAATGCATGTTGGAGAAGGAGAGATCCCATTATCTCCAATTTAAGCTTTCAAGGACGTTCTCTATGCAGACAAAAGCATTAAATTCTATTGCTTTCTCTGCATAAAGAAGGAAAAATTGAAGTTTGAGTGGCACGGTGGGCTGAATGATATGTGGGAAATAGGTGGGCGTTGAGGTGGGGTCCCCCTTGACACCATTAGCCTCTCAGCTTAATCCAAAAACAAACAAACAAGAAATGGTTCCCAGAACCAATCCATTTCTGCACCCCTGCTGTAGAGGAAGAAATTAAATTGAGTTTAGTACTAATTGTATGGTGTTGAGAATGCCAAACTGAGCTTCTATTTTTCAGTCATTCTATAATTCATTAATAGGATCTTTTCAGTACAAGATATCTTTTGAGTTCAAGAGAATAAGATGTAACATAGACTCACAGGGGTGAGTTACCATGAAAATAAACAAAAGGACTCAGACACTGAATTTCAGCTCACAACCTAAGAGATAACAGCAACAAGTAAAATGAGGTCTCATTGAAGTCTGGTCCATTTGAAAGATTCAGAAGCAAGGATATTGCAGCAAAATAACTCCTGCCTCATGGTTTGGACAGGAGAACAAATGTTTTTGTTAGTGTCCTTTGTCTAAGTAATCCATAGATCCAAGTAAATACCACAATAAAAGTATGCTAAGTTTCTGTCTTTGTATAACCATAGTTGAAGGAGATGCACATACGATACAATATCATATCCAACAGTATAAGCATAAAAAAGAATTAGAGGAAAGCATCTTGGCTAACATACCTGGTTATTTACTCAGCAGTGAGTTCCATAGAAATCAGTGAGATTTATTTCTTGTAAGTGCACCTATGTTTATAACTTGCAGACCTTTTGTTTGAGAAGCAAGGCAAAAATCTACAGAAATGGTAGACATAGATTACAGGTTTGTTATTATATTTCAGCAATCCAAGACATTTCAAGTTTATTTTTCAGAAACAATGTAATGAATTGTTCAGTATTTCAACACAGCTCTGGACTTAATTAATTCCTTAATTTAGAGCAGAGCTGGATCTGCATGGGGCAAATAAAGCAGCTTAGCCCCAGCTACAAACCTGGTGTGGCACATGATGTTCATCCATTCTGGAGTGGAACCTGTTTTTTTCCTAACCTGCAGATTTTAACTAACATTTTAAACATTCCCTTTTTTCCCCCTGGATCTTTTAAGAAGAATCAACGTTTTCCCCTTTCTCTGTCTATATGTGTCTCACTGTGAGGTTTTGAAATTAGTCCTGGGAGAGAAGAGTAGAGGGGGTCATATCAGGAGCTACCCTTCAGTTTCCTTTGTCACCTGGGTAGAATCACCTGAGTGTTCCTGCCCTCTATGAGCCACTCCCTTTTTAGTATCTTCAGCAAGTACTCCCCCCCCAAAATGTGATGGTTCATTTATAACATAGCTTTTTCACTTTTTACCTTGCATTGCTTGTAATTGTGAGATGAGTTCCTTGCCTGAAAAATATTTTTAAGGGAATCAGAGCTTATCTGCAAGGAATGGCAGACACTATTGTGAGTCAGGGAACCTGTGAGAGAATTGTCTGTTGTAACAAGAATGAAGAGGTATATCTAGGGTGGGGCAACTGGGACGCGTGCCCTGGGAACCAGTGCCAGGGGGATGAACCTCCACCCCCACCACTGCCATGCCTGGCCTGCCACTGTCCCCTTGCCCCCACCAGGGTCCTTCCTGGCCTGGTGCAAGGGCTGGTGGCAGCAGCACCTAGGGGTGCAACTTCCATGCTTGCCCCAGGCACTGTTGAGCCTAAATACACCACTGCAAGGATGAGATAAAGGATCTCATAGTCATCGGGGGCATGGGGGAACAGAAGGTGCAGCTTACAGCTTAAAGACAGCTACAGAAATATAAATATATTTGAGGCAGTGACATGAGAGGTACCCAAGAGGGCCCACCAGATATAGCAAGACCAAAGCAATCACTGGGCAGATTCTACAATAAGTTCTGCAGTGTGGAGCAACCTAGACCAAACTGTTCAGCTGCCATGCAGTAGAGACAATTGTTTATCAGCATCCAAGTAGTCAAGGCACCTCTTTTTTCCGCTAGGATGGGGTCTCTTGTCACAGTGCACTACTTTTGCATGGTTGGTCATAGTGCCTCCACGGTTTCAAATTATTATTGTTTAATCTATGTTGTAAGCCATTGTTTGTCTTCCATACTCCTATAAAAAAAGGATCCAACAAGACCTCCACTGTTAGCTACCACCAGTGACAAAAATGCTGGGCTTCTGATGAACAGCTGGAATGATATTCATCCTGTGAAGATACAGAACACCACACATACAAGAACAACTTCTGTGGAACAACTGCAGGTGTGTTGCCATATGTGTGTGGCCAGCTCTTTATATTGCAGGACAGTGTTCTAGAGTGAGGAAAAAAACAGAAGAGGACTAATTGACTGCAAAGAACCATCTCTGTCATGGAGGTGAGAGGATTGGGATCCAAAGTAGAAAAAAATAATAATGGCAGATAGTTCATTGGTGGCATGGTGGTGGAAAGGGGGAGCCAGTTGCAACAGTGAAAGGAGATGCAGCAGAGAATGGGGATAAAGAGACCAATACATGTAATGGTCATATACAACCACAGGTTTTGATCAGTCAGTCGGTCCTTGAATGGGTGAGGTGGACAAGCCACACACATATGTCAGTACGTGCGTGCTCTGTGGCAAACTTTAAAAATCAGTTAACCAATCAAGTGGGCAACCCCTATATGTGGATATGTGCATGCACTATAGTTAAAAAAGATCCATAACAGCTATTAATGATTCTGTGTAGCTCCCAAGTAATATGAATTGGGCATTATGTAAGCATGCAGAGACACACTTTTACACTGATTTAGCTTTGGGACAGGAAACTGTATGATTGTTCATCCTGTTTATGAATTGGGGTAAAACTAGGAGTGTTCCATGACAGAAGCAACACATGGCAAAATCATCCATTGTAGAGCTGAGATTGAACTTGGTATAGGTGAGGCCCAGGATGAGTCAGTTCTTTTATCATAAAATTGTGAATGGAAACAGGTTTTGACAAATTTGTTGTTCAGAGCCATGATAGATAAACTGTCTGATTTATGGCATATTAAAGGTAGGGTTCTAGCTCAGTAGTACTAAGACTAACATATTAACTGGTTAATATGATGGCTGTATTTTGGATTTAAAAAATAATTGGTCAGTTGGTGAAGCCAGAGGTAAGTTAACAGGTATAGATTATATAGGTTTTGACTGGTCAGGAGACTGTTGTATTCTGGTTGGGTTAAAGGAAGCATGTGATAATTTTGGATTATTCAAGGGATACAAAGTAACATTTTTAAATAATTCAGTCTGTGCAGCTCAGCAGTTTTTTGGCATAGGAGAGATCTAGTTCTGGAATAAAAAAGAAACTAAATATTAATCTCAGATCCTAGCTCAAAATATATGGCTTATTTTTAAACAACATTCCTGATAAACTTGGGGCAAAATAATAGTAAAGTGGTAGGCAAAATCACTGAAGATAGGCATCCATACTCCATCTGATTATTATCAAATTATTAATGTGGCCTTGCTGGACAAGTTCTAGCTGTGGTAATAGATTAGATGAAGGTTAACACACTGAGTTTTAATCCAGACAAGGTAAGAATAACGCTACAATAAGGTTCCTCAGTACGGATAAGAGAGATTAAGGCTTTTCTGAGGAGGCTTGCATTCTGTCCATGAAGGTTAGTTGTGTAGTGTGTGTGCTCTTAAGATATCCATATGTTCTGCTTTAAGATGACAGTTCTGTGTTTGAGTGTTTGTCCAGAGTGACAACCCCCTCTTTGATGGGTTTTCTAATCCAAATATGGTGTATAAGATAAAGAACAATATGAAAATTTAGAAAGGGCCAGGCAGTTCCTTATCAACAATTACTCCCTGGACAACAGCAATTTGAACAAACACATAGATAATACAGCCACAGTCTTCCCCATAATGGCTAGACACCTTTTATTTCTGTTTAAATTACAATAACCTTGTGTAAATATATATCTATTTCTATCTACATCTATATTCATAGCTCCCTTTTTTTTTGAGGGAGTGATGTGTTTCCTTGTTTTTAGCAGTCCATAAGCAGCCTATCTTGGATGTATCACAGCTATTAGATACTTAAGTGGCTTCTGCTGTGTGGAGAACCTTTTATCAGCTTTGGGGGGGGGGTATCCTAGCTATGACCCATGACCTTATCTGGATGTGGATAATGGTCTGCAGTGATGCAAGCCCTGGTAACCTTCCATTTAGATCATTGTAGCACATTGTGCAGCGAGCTGCCTTTGAAAACAGTTTGGAAAATAAAGCTATAGGAATTTTATCTGTGTCTACTTGTTATGATCATACCACACCAGTTCTTTCCCACTTTTATGAGCTTCCAGTATGTTTCTGGGCCCAATGCAAGGTGCTGTTTGTGGTGGTGGTGGGAAGCTTTAATTTATAAAGCTCTACAATGGATTGAGAACTGGGGAGCTGATGGAACTCCTTCTGCTGTTTGTATCTTCTTATGTCTTAAAGTCCTTAATGAAAGATTGTTGCGTACATTTCTGTTTGACATATGTAAGATGACAGTGGGAAGGAATTTTGCCTAGTGTCCAAAGTGTTGTTCCTTTGGCACTCAGCTAAAACTAAATCTTTTAAAAGGAACAGTTCTGAACCCACTGTAGAGCTTTATAAATTAAAGCTCCCCACTACCACTCACCACATCTATCTGTCTGTCTGTCTGTCTGTCTGTCTGTCTGTCTGTCTATCTATCTATCTATCTATCTATCTATCTATCTATCTATCTATCTATCTAAAATCAAGCTAACAAACTCTGACTACCGTTTCTAATATCAACAAAAACTAAAATGTTAACACCATACTAAAAGAATAAATGAACAAAAAAAGTGCTAAGCACTAACCCACTAGAGCACTAACTTACTAACGAAACATTAATGTACTAAAACACAGAAGGACTCTAATCCTCTTAACTGAATTGTAATGTAGAAGAGAAAATAAGAAAAAAATAGAAAAAAGTTATCGTACCATTATAGATCCATCTAAATAAATAATACCCATATCAACAAATTACTACATTGAATTCTTATTGCTCAAAAAGTCCATAAATGATTTCTGATCTTTCAAAAAGTGTTCAACTGGCTTATCCTTTAAAACCCACATTAGTTTGGTCATTTGGGATAGTTTAGCAACCTTAACAATCCAGTCTTCTGTTGCTGAAGCTTCTTTTCGTTTTCAAGTTTGTGCACATAGTATTCTTGCAGCTGTTATTGTATAATGAAGAAGGAATCTATATTTATCATCCAGATCTTTATCCGTAATACCCAACAAAATCATTTCTAGAGACATTACAAAGTCTACCTTTACATTTTTTAGCATTAACATATAAATATTAGACTGACAGTTGTTCGCCTTTTTACAAGGCTACCAATTATAGTATGAGAAAAGGAGCACTCCTTATCTTGATGTTCCTAACGATGGTTTGAAACATTCTTAGACATTTTCAACAGCTTATCTGGGTTACGTACCATCTGTTAATCACCTTGTATCTATTCTCCTTTAAATTACTGCACATAGTACATTTTATGTCTTTCAATTACATTTTCCTTATTCCTCCAGTTGTATGGGGCACCCCAGATTTTGGGCCGAACTGATATATTCCTTGAGAGGCTCATCCTCTGTCTCTAGTTTCAAATGACATGTATATGATCATCATCTTTACACAACTCTAGGTGGAACTCATTTTCGCCAAACTCTCTGGCCAAGACTTTGGCCTTCTCCTCAGCTTACCTTCTTGCAGCAGTATCTGGTGGCCACAACAATGTCATGCAGAAGCATCATCACGTTCCTGTCCTTCTCATGTCCCCATGGTGGAATGGGAGGGTGCTGCAGAGAGGGCCTTCATTTCTCTGTCATTTTATGCCTTTTAGATCTCTTTGTTTAGTGCATGAAATATAGTTTTCAGATTCTGTACCTGGTAATTTGAAGTACCTGGTTTGGATTGTATTTTAATACTGGATTACTATTTTTCTACTCTTATTTTACCACTGAGTGACTACTGGATTTTTTAGACTTCTCTGGATTTTAATTATATATTTTATTTTTGTTGGGTAGCTATGATTATTGCTTTTAACTATTTTTACAATATATAGAGAATTTGTTTTGTGAGGTTCTCTAATAAATACAGTAAATGAAAAATAAATAAGGGGGATTATATTATATGTACTTTTTAAAAATAAAAATATATTTAAATATATTTATCTGGGTGAAAGAAATGTCCCCTGAAGTATTAAATTTATTGAAGACAAAATATTTAGGATGTAAACCACAAAACTCTTCTATTGATTCAGTTGAGATTTCAGTACACATGCAAAAATAGAATTTGCATTCATTGCTCCATTTTTCTAATGGGATCTAGGATCTCCTAGGAGTTGTCTTTCTCAGGGAAATTACAAGGTACTCTTTCATGTTATTATGCAGTAGCGTAGCAAGTTATATAAAAGAGAAACTCTTCCAAATAACGTATTAATGAACTGATGCATAGCAAATATGATCATGTGAATCTCTGGCAGCTTGGATTAATAGAACTGCCGGCAATTGTGGTGTTGTTTTTGGAAAATATTAAAACTGAAATTACTCCTAAAGAAAAAGGGTGAGAATTTTGTACACAGATATAAAACTGTAAAAAAGAAAAAAGGAGGTCTTTCAGAGGATTATAAAACCAGAGAGCTTGTAAAAAAAAAAGTCTGGCAGGACTCAGTCATGCTGGCTGGGGCTAATGGGAGGTGGAGGCCAACAACTTTTGGAATGGAGCTCAGCCATGTCAGCCAGCCCCATTATTGCCTGTGCATTAGTGGGTGAGTGCGTGTGTAGGTTTCCTGCTCATTGTAGAACCCTGATCACACAAGTTTCCAAATCATATGGTAACATAAATGCATACAGTAGTCTCATGCACTATCCAGTTCATGGATATCAGCAGGGTTAGATGAAAGAGGAGACAGATCTGACAGGGTCTAAGAGCATGAGACTTTGAATGCCAGAACAAAGCCACACTCTTAATCTGCTCTTAGAAAGTTACTCTATTCCTCCATTTATTTCAGTTGCTCTTGGAACGTCATCCAGTTTGAAGTCATTCCTCACAGTGGGTGGAAATAGTGTTTGAAATAGTGAATCATTTCTTGAACAAGGTGCTACCTTATGCCTGCTCAAAATGTTAATACAGAAGAATATAAGAAGAACTATGTTGGCTCAGATTTAAAGGCCTATTTAGTACAATGTTATGTTAATGCAGTGGCCAATCAGTTGCTTATGGAAGGTCCACCAGCAGGACTTGAGTACAACTTGTCTTGTTTTAAAGTGGGGAAACACCCAAAAGTGTACACCCACAGAAGCTGACTGGGAGAAAGCTAGGTCAGTTCCAAGATGATACTGGCATCTGCAGAAGCAGAAGTGCAGGTCCAAACAGACCAGAGTCAAATGAAGCAAACAGTCCTAAGCCAAGTCTGAATCCAAGAAAGGAGTTGCCAGAGAGATCAAGCCAAAGGGCAAAGTTACAGGAAGCAGAAGAAATCATACAGGGTCCACAGAAGACCTTGCATCTGTTGTCAACAGAGTGAGCTTGGTTGAGCTGATTTATAGCTAATTTATAGTAAATTAGCACAGCTGGTCTCATTTGATGGCATAGTTTACTTAAGGCAAAGGGGAACATTTTTAGCATCTCTGTTCTTAGAGTCTGAGTTGGGGGCATATGATAGGATGCAAAGATTCCATTTCCTTCTTCAAATCTGTTGGTGTTGCCTGGGATAGACCAGAGCTCTGCTTCTGTCACACTAGGGCTGCCAGCTTCCTCTGGCTGGGGTTATCTTCCTGGCAGTTTTCTTCTCCTCCTTCACCTGAGGCCGCCTCCTCCAGGTAGGTATGACACAGCTTTACTTTCAGTTTCAAACTCCCCACTCACTCATATACAAAAGCATACTACCTCTGATATCAGGGTGATATATAGGCATCTTGACCAGTAGCTATTGATGGCTCCATCTTCCATTAATTTATCTAGTTCCTTGTTAATCTCACTTAGCTTGGTAGCCTTAACTTTCATCAGAGAATGCAACAGTTTAACTTCCTTTATACTTCCTTTTATCTGTATAGAATCTCACATTATTTAGCTTCACTGGCTTTAGTATTTAAGAGAGAGGCGTAAGTACTTTGTCCACAGAATGCATAATTTTATACATCTCTATTATGTTTCCCCTTGTCTTTTTCTAAGCTAAACCTATTCAAATGTTGTGCCCTTTCCAGTCATTCGAACATTTTGGTTGCCCTTTTTTGCACCTTTTCCAGCTCTACAGTGTCCTTTTTTAGTTGCAGTGACCCAAACTTTACCCAATAAACTAGATGTTATGAGTTCATGAATCTGAATAAGGGCAGTATGATGATAACATTTATTTTCAGTTTCCTTTGTAATTATGTCCAAAATGAAATTAACATTTTTTACATGAACATTTTCATTGAATTTTCTACCCAACCTGATCCTTTTTTTCCTCAGTTGCTACCAACTTAGATTTCATCAACACATGGGTGAAGTTGGGACCCCCCCCCCCTTTTATTGTATTTGCCATTTTATTGTCCATCATCACAGTATGGAGAGATCCTTTTGGAGCTCATTGCTCTTTTCATCGTCTTAAATCATTTAGTGCTATCTCAGCAATCACCCCTAATTCCAGATTGTTTACAAACAAGTTAAAAATCTGTACAGATCCTGGAGGGACACATTGTATCTTTCCATTGTGAAAACTGACCATTTATTCCTATTGCTTCCTTTTTAATCGATTGTAATCCTTTTCTTTATCCCGCAACCCTTATGGGCATAGTTAAAAGAGGAGAAAGAGGTTTCTTCCTCTTAGGAGGTAAGGAAGAAAGTTCTGATCCTACATATCTAGTAAAGTTTGGACTGAAGAGGTAAGGTCTTCCCCTTTTCCTTCCCGTCCCCCTCCCTCTCCCACTGAAAAGGTGGGAGTTGGAGCTATGTTCTTGTTTAACCTTTTCTTTTTCAAATCCTCCAAAACCCCTGAACAAAATGTTAGATTAATAGATTTAATGCTGAAATGGGATTCTCCATATGAAATTGGGTGTATATGCATGTTCTCCCATGTCCTCAAAACTCCATGAGCTGCTATACTACTATCACTCACCACCACTATCCCACACCTTGATAGATTGTTCCATACTTGATGCAGGGACTAGAGGTACAGTCCTTCCTCCACATTTGAGGGTTTGATGTTCATGAATTTGATTATTCGCGAGCGTGCCTGCTTGGCCCCTCCAATTCTCCTCCTCTCATTCCTATCCATTTTGGCCTGGGCGAGTTCTTTGAGGCAAAATGGAAGGAAACGGGTGGGGGGAAGGCTCCCAAGAACCTTCTTTTCCTTCTCCAGAGATTCCCCCTCCGCTTCCCATCCATTTTTCCCTCAGCTGGGGCAAAATGCAATGGAAGTCGAAGTGGGGAACTCCAGAGAAGGAAAGGAAGGCTCTTGGGAGCCTCCCCCCCATTCCCTTCTGTTTGCAATGGGAAGGGGAAGGGGGGAGCTGATGGGGGAGTTATTTGCGATTTTCCCACTTTCACAGGGGTTCTATGCCCCGAACCCTCATGAATGTGGAGGGAGGCTTGTATTTACTTTGTCAAATGCTTTTCTAGAACTTTGTTTAATGAATGGGTTGGGGTAGGTGCATCCTCATCTTTCTGTATCCTCATTTTCCTTTGTCTTCCTGCAAACTGGATGGTTTCCATCATATCCTTAATTTATTTCAGACTCTTCTCACCTAATCTCACAGTAAAACGGTAAAAAAAAAAAGTCAAATAAGAGAAGAAACCAGAAACTACTCAAGGAAAAGTGATTAGGAGAAATTGCAGAGGAAACTTGTCTTCTTCCTACAAGTCCCATTTGTCTGCTTTTTGTTGGCTCGTTGACTCCACTGCTTCCCCTGTGCCTAAGTGGACACTAGGACAGAAACAGAATGGGAAAATAAAAAAAGAAAAGAAAGCATTTGAATGAATGATTAGTGGGAAAAACACTGCTACCTGCCAGGGGTCTATGGAAACTTACGAACCAGTAAGCCCAGCTGGTTTGCACTCCTTGTACCTGTGGTATTGCAGCAAGTGATTGTGTTTATCATTAACACACTGTGTGTTCGACATTGTCTCCTTATCATTTGGATAATGTTATTTTATTATCTCCAGTGTGTTTTTCTCATCAATAGCTTTTCTGAAAATGCCATCAAATATCACAATTCCCTTGTTCCTTCATATTTATTTTTTATTCCTTCTTCTCTAAATGTTTCTTCCCAGGGTCTTAATTTCATTGGCCTTTACCCACTTCTTCCAGAATGTCTTTATCTCCATCCTTTTTGCTATTCTGTTATCCTGGTACACCTTTTCTCTCCCTCTCCCTCTCCCTCTCTCTCTGAAATAAACATCCATATACAACAATAATAATAATAATAATAATAATAATAATAATAATAATAATAATTTTATTTTTGTCGCGCCTCTCCACATGGATCGAGGCTGCGAACAATATTAAATACATTAATACATTAAAAACATTAAAAAACATACCCAATCCTCCCCACCCACCAATCCACCTAAGTCCAACCCCCTAAAACACACTACAATCAATCAACTATTAAAGGAACAGCAAGACAATTGATGGGAGGTGATGGAAATGCTAGTCTTGGAAGGCCTGTCGGAAGAGATCAGTCTTGACTGCTCTTTTAAAGCAGTCAAGACTGGTAATATGCCGGGTCTCCTCCGGCAGGCCATTCCATAACTGGGAGCGATAGAAGAGAAGGTCCTCTGGGTAACCGCAGCCAGCCTAGTTCTGACTGGCTGCAGTAAATTCCTCCCAGAGGACCTTAGTGTGCGGGGCGGATTGTATGGGAGAAGGTGATCCCGCAGGTAGGCTGGCCCCAAGCCATGTAGGGCTTTAAAGGTAATGACCAACACCTTGTACTGTGTCCAGAAACTAATAGGCAGCCAATGGAGAGACTTTAGAATTGGTGTTATATGGTCAGTTTTAGGTCTTCCGGTGACCATCTATATATTTTCCACCATTAGGTAAATTCTTCTATTCAGGTGGCACCTTTGCCAAACCCTCTTCTACAATGTTTTCTCTGACTGCCCCCTGTAATGTACCAGTTTTATTAGGCTGTAAAGCTGTGGACAGGGTCTCTCTTGTCTTTTAATTGTCATATAGACACAGTTAGATAACAATTATATACTCTGTGCACTGAGGCTGATCTTTATTTTAAATAATTGTTACTTGCTTTGAGGATTGTTAAAGAAAACAACTATGTCATTTAAACCGAAACTAAGAGAAATCCAATCAGACAAATAAACACTGATGCTCAAGTACCTGAATGTGGTCTTCCAGGTGCTTTTGGATTACAGCTCTCATGCTTCCTTACCCTTGTGCTGTCTAGGAGTGGTGGTACAATGGTAAACTTACTGTTCTGAAGGAAAAGGTGTTGGCACAGATTAGAAAGGCAGCACTGATTTCCTTATGTTTATGTGTGTGTGTGTGTCTGTGTGTGTGTGTGTGTATAAAAATCTGTTCAGTATCACATCTATTCTCTACCATTGGTATTTTATATTTTATATTTTATATCTTCTATCTTCTGTCTGTCTGTCTGTCTGTCTATGAAGCCTCAAAATGCTCCTGTAAAAAGCATTTCTCCTCTCAGAACTTTTCTATTTGCTTGTAGTCATCATGTACATATTATTTTACTGGCCAAATGTATTTGACTTCTGTGAGCTAAGAATGATCGTGAGTCTTTCAGTAGAAGAAAAACAGTTTTAAAGTTGAAGTCAGTGGTTACTACAGTTTTATCTCTAATAACTATAGATAGGTAGACAGACAGACAGACAGACAGACAGACAGTGATACATGAAACCTTGAAATAATCAGATACTTAATACCACAATACAGAATTCTTGGGGAAAAGAAAAACAACCCTGTATGTATTTATATAATTTGATATCAAGAGAAAAAAAATGTCAGTTTTAACTTTGGGAAAAGATATTCTTTGTAGTTTCTGTGACTCACACGTACTGGTCACTCTGCACTTGCATGAAGATCCTCAGAAACTTCAAGATCATGCACTTTGGTAGGAGCTCTGCCCTCTCCACACAGCTACATGCTGTGCCTTTTTGTCAACGCAGTTCCTTTCCATCTGCTGCAGTGGTAGGAAGCGTTATTGAATGCATGTTTTCTTCTTTCATTCTATTTCTCTTTCTGTCATTCTTTCTTCTACTTTTTAAAAAACTTTCCTTTTTGTTGTTGTTGTTGTTTATAGATAGTCTTCCGTTGCCCTTTTTGGGCCTGTGATCCCAAAGGGAATCATTAAGAAACACACTTAGTGTGATAGAGAATTTCCTGAGACAGACAGGCATTCTTACTGCTTTCTGTACTTGGGCAAGGGTCATGCAGTAGATTCCTGTTCACGCAGCCACATTTTTATTCCTCAGGCAAGGCCATAATACAGAGCAATCCATTGATCTCTACTGAATCTTCAGTTCCAGCTTCATCTTTAGCATTGGCTTTGACTTCCCTCATGTTAAACGTAGTGGGCCCATCTGAACCTCACACACCTCTGTAAAAGCCACTCTGAGCTCTGCGTGCCTAAGAACTTGGGGGAAACAGTGGAGAAGCAATTGCAGAAGACTAAATGATTTGTGTATACTTCTGATAAGGATCCCAACAAGAAAATGAAAAAACAAAATAAATACAAGCCCATTATCCTATTATGTCTCAACCTGCTCAGGTACATCCTAAACTAATGAATAAGGAGTATTTCAGATTGAACCTGAAGTATGTACTGAGGGTACACCAAATATATTGACATTGAGAAATCTGTTCAGTATCACATCTATTCTCTAGCATTGGTACAGCCCTTGAGCCCAATCCTGGAACACATGCACCAAGAATCTGACCAACATTGATCAGATGAACTTCAGGCAGTTAGTTCCTATTTAGAGGGTGGTATTCTGGACGGATCCCCTATCTCACACAGTCTGACCACAAGTCAATACTGCATTCGTACTGGAACTCTGCAATCTATGAGAGTTGAGCAAGACTCAAGACTTTCAGGGACCAGGCTATAAACAGGTCCCTCTAGATCAAAGTTATGTCCAGACACCACTCTTCGTATTGTTCTCCATGTTATGGTCGTGGTAGGGAGATCTCATTTGCTTTGACAGATAAGAGAGATGTGTTTTACATGTATCAAATAATTAATTTGTCATGTTAAAATTCTGTTTATAACATGTTTATTTTTGTATAATATGCTTTTGGGCTTCCGGGAATGCTATGTATCAGAAAGCATGGATTCAGACTCACTGTTTATAGTGGCAGCAGCTAATAAAGAGAAATGGTGTCCAGTGGGACTAGTAGATGGATAATGCCACACACAGGAACCATGAGATTGTCTAGGAGATCCCTGCAGTTGGTGAGCACAGTGTTGGGACAGGAGGAGGTCCTTATGCTGGTGACAGAGGGATAAAGGCAGGCTGGCTATCAGGCCATTTCCACACTAGACTGTTATAGTGCAATTATTCCACTTTCATCCTATGGAATCCTGGGGCTTGCAGTTTAGGGAGGGGCAATTAGGCTTAGAATGAGTCTTTTTTCTAAACCTAGTGGCTGCACGGGTGATTCATTTTCAGATGTGATGGCGGGATGTAGTGAAGTGGGTTTTCTGGAAAACTTTGAATTGTTTTTTGTAAGCCTGTGGCTCTCTTAAGCCATTCGGTTTCCACAAACCAATATTAATATAGTAGACTTATCAAGCTGATTATTATTCACATTTGTTACATTTATTTACATTTTGTTGTTTCACTTAGGGAGAATGTTAATTATATAATATATCTATTCTCTTTCACAAGCAGACTAGATTATGAACATAGTTATCATATATCAGAAGAAAAAAAGAAGACTTAGTATCCTATCTTCACTTTTAAAAAACAACATTCTAATAAAGTCAGTGTAATAATATTTCTAGGGTATCAAAACTGTATCTACCAAATATAGATGTTTGCCTAATATATTTTCCTAAGCATATTTTGTAAGGATGCATTTTTAGAGGAATAAATTAAAATGGAAACAACCTATTGGCTTCACTTTGCTGCTCCACCAAGATGTGGAACGGACCATGAAAATACAATGATAGCATCAAGTCAGTTTCATTTTGCTTCCTGTTGTAAAGATGAAAAATGGCAAACACCTTGCTTTTCATGGTTTATCTACAGTATTCACAACTCTCACCCCCCTACCCCTGCCAAAAGACATAGGCATCTGAAACCTTAAGAATTTTTAATAGGTTTTTGTTTTAAATTAAAAATAGAATACATAATTTTGAATATATAATCAGCTTTACAAAAATGTGTTATTTGTATATGATGAATATACCAGTAGTCTTATTAAAAGACAAGGTTACTGAATACTAGCTTGGATTATTTAAGTTTTTGTTCTGGAGTCTTTGAAGTAATCTAGATGTACCTTCTATGATCAAATAACAAAACAGCTTTCTTCATTTTGGTAGCAGTTTGTGAAAAAAGCTACAGTGCTGAAGGATAGGTATGTAGGGTAGGATAGAGTTGTGATTAATTTGGAGAAGATGAGATATGTAGAGATATTAGATATTTTGTAGACCTGTATGCAAAAGTGTCTTGTAGCACTCTCGAGACTGAGAGAAAGAAATTGGTAGCATAAGCCTTCATAGATCAAATCTGCTTCATCACATGCATAGAATGAAGTGTAGACCTATAGTAATTTTCATATCCTGCCGTCTTTTCAATTTTTATCCCTAAGTCCATGTCTAGTCTTTTCTTTGAGAGCATAATCTGGTGAAGATAAACAGCTTCTGTGTTTTTCAGATTATTTTCCCTTTTGGGGGGGGGGGGCAAAAGTAAAGTACCATTTATCTCATGGTCCCTTTCCTCTTGGATTTGCAGCACCATACAAGAGTCATCAGTTCTCTCTTGTAAGCCTTCTTCTATATTGGACGAAAGACACCTCTCAGGCTAAAATGGTCAGTGTGAAGGAGGCACTGGGTGTGTTCCATTCCACAACAGGCTCTGGAAATTTCATTATGCCTGGGCGTCCATCACCTCAGATTCATGGGTTGACATTATCAGGCAGGGGGTACATGATGGAATTCTTGAAGACACTGCCCTTAGAGGTCTTTCACATCACCCCTTTCTCACCTGTACTGGAACAGGAGGTGGAGTCCCTGCTGCTCAAAGAAGTGATCAAGCCTGTCTCTGTCTCTCATCTGCATCAGGGGTTCTTCTCCCGCTACTTCATTGTGTCTAAGAAGGACAGAGAATTTGTTGGAGTTTTGCTAGATTTTCATGCCCAATCCACCTTCCTTCTGGAATCTGGCCCTGAAGAAGGCTGCTGTTTGTCACTTCCACAATTGGAGCATGAGTATGAAGGACATTCTGGTCCTGCTAGGCTTCATGGCTTCTACCACATCTGTGACTCCATTTGCCAGGCACCAGATGAGGCTTCTGTAGACTTGGCTACTTTCCTTGTTCAACCTTCTGACAGACTCTCCACATATGAGGCTGACAATACTGTGCAGTATGCACTGTGGATGAATTCGAGACATGTGCAGGCAGGGATACTGTTTTTCCTTCCACAACCTATGGTGACAATTATGACTGGTGCATCTCTTGAGGGTTGGGGGACACATTCTGCAGGACTGACAATCAGGGGCTATTGGTCTCTGGAAGAGAGAGAGAGAGCTTCACATCAGTGCTCTCAAATTGCTAGCTCTTATAAAGACCTTCTGATCTTTTGAACAGATTCTGCAAGATCTTTCAAACAGATTCTGCAGGTAGTTTTGTACAACAACACTACTGTTTTCTACCTGAACAAGTGCAGTGGGAGAGGGTCATGATCGGGCACCGTACTTCACTGCACACATCTGCTGTTGGTGATCCACCTTCTGGGAGATGAAAATAGTCTGACAGCCACCCTGAATCATGCACCTGTGTCCTGTCACAAGTGGAAGCTACACCTGGGCACTCCCCGGGACATTTTCAAGATATGGGCACATTGACCATAGATCTGTTTGCATCTCCTTTGAATAAGCAGTGTAAAATCTTCTGCTCAAGTGTCCCCAGTGGGAAGGCCTCTCCTTCAGGAACAGGCACTCATGATGGAGTAGTGACGACCTATCATTTACACTTTTCCACTGTTCCCTCTAGTCACCAGGGTGATCACAAAAATTTATCAGGACACATCTTGGTCACACCATGGTGGCCCAGACAGCTGTGGTTAACAACTCTACTCCATCTGTGGCAAAGGGTATATTGGAGATTGCCACAGCATCCAGATCTCCTCACCATTCATTAAGCAAGGTGAGACATCCTGACTTGCAGACCCTGAACCTAACAGCTTGGAGGCTGTTCCTGTAGTCCAACTGTTTGACTCAGTCCAGTTGGCACACGAGTATTAACCCAGTCATTGTGGATTACTCCTGCATGCCATCCCAAGAATGAGGTGGTGCATCGTCCTTCTACTTGTTGATCCTACCTCTACAAATGGAAAAAGTTTCTGAAGTTTATGGCTCTGTAAAATCTCTTTCCAGCTGATATGTTGAGTGGAGCATGTTCTTGAATTCTTGTTTTGCTTATCAGACAAAGGTCTATCTCTGCCCTTTGTTAGCTGCTACATTGCAGCAATATCTTGGCACTTCCAGAATCTTGGCAAACCATCTTGCTTTGTTAATCCACTGGTTAAGTGGCTCTTGAGGGGCCTCAAGAACATGAATCCACCTGTCATCAGCCCTATTGCTGGCTGGAGCCTGGAGTTAGTCCTTTCACAACTGTCCAGGAAACCATTTGAATCTATGGTCATATTAGACTACTTACTTGGAAAAGTGTGTTTTTGGTTGCCATCACCATTGCCAGAAAGTTGGGTGAACTCTGTACCTTGAGTTGACCTGCCTTATCTGTTTCCACAAAGAGAAAGTGGTCCTCAGACAAGACATTTCCTTCTCACCTAAATTAGTTTCTCCTTTTCATATTAATCAAGACATTGTGCTCCCTGCATTTATGCAGCATCCTGGTACTGACCTAGAACATTCTTTGCCATGTCTTGATGTGTGTAGAGGGTTTGCCTTCTTTGTAGAATGCACAGATACTTTTTGCAATTCGCAGAGACTCTTTCTTTCCCATTCTACCAGTAAGAAAGGTCTCCTTGTCTCCACTCAACGTTTCTCCAAATGGGTTGCAGCTACTATCCATCTAGTACATGAATTTGTTGGCAAACAACTTCTTGCTCAAGTGAGAAGTCATAAAGCCAGAGTGATGGCAGCATCAGCGGCCATCCTGAAGGATGTGCCATTTCACATCTGCAGAGCTGCTACCTGGTCTCAACCTTCAACATTTATCTCCCACTATAGACTGGAGACAAGGTCTAGAGAAGATGTTGTCTTTGGGAAGGCTTGTTCTCTTTTCCTGTGTGGCATGACCCCCATCCTTCTATGGTTAGTAGCTTGCTTGTCTCCCATTTGTGGGAGTGAAACAAACCATGAAGAATACGTTGCTTACCTCTAACTTTGGCTTATTGAATAGTCAGCTGCAAACTCACACAACCCCATCCATCGTCCCCTTGTAGTTTCCTACCTTTCCTTAAATCCTTAGCTGCTGCTTTGGCGTCTAGGAAACTGAAGGAAGTGCATTAGATGGGTGTGCAAGGCTACCACCCAAACACATAAAGCATAGCTCTGGAAGGTTCCAAATGATGCACTGCACAGGTGTAGATGACCCATTTGTGTGTTCCACAGATGACCACTTCAAGAACCACAGTTACAGGTATGTAACCTGTTCTTCTACAGCTCTCTGGAAGATGTCAGATGTCCATACCCTGATGTTATAGAGTCCTTGGTTGAAGTGACAGATCATGCTTTTGTACATGGAACTCCAGGCAGGACCCAGGTTTCCTTCCTTCTGGTCTAGAGAAGGGTGAGAAAAGAAGCATTTCCAGGAGCTGTCTGAGTGCCAACTGGGAACTGGAATGGCTGGCTGAAAGAGGGCTTAATATCCTCACTACTGCTGATCAATGGTCAGAAGCAGGACTCCATTTCCTTTTTCCACAAACCAAGACTATTTGGAGCTTAACCTTCACCAGCCATGTAAGACCCACAGCCTAGAATTCTCCTTCCCAGCATGGACTGTGTGCTTGAGAGAGTGGATGGTTGTGGTTACCTTGCTCTCCAGTCATACCCACTACTAACACATAACTACTGGGAGCTTTCCTTGGTGGCAATTTGACTCTTGATGAAAAAGGCTTTTCTATCTTTGTTGTATGTTGCTGATTTATATATAACATAAACAAAATCCACAGAATCTTATGTTCCTATTGGTTACTGTTGCCCATTCATACCACATTTGCTTTGTGTGCAATTCTGAAAAAAATGCAAAGGTAAAGATGTCTCATCTTATTCTAGGACTTCACTATGCAGGATTTCTTAAATGGGTAAAAACATACACCTTCTTTGGTTCCTGCTAACATACGATTTGAATGTTATAAAGCATGGCAAAAGCATTTACCCATTACTGTTGTTTAAGAATGCCTGATGAGATGCATATTTCAGTGTCCCTCAGCAAACTGAACATTGGACACCCCCACCTCCAGTTGATTCTCTTTCAGTTTAGATGGTTTGTAGTACTTGTGATTTCTAGTGGCTGAAATGGGTAATGATGTTTCACTGTACTTGTGATAAAGCCAGATTTCTAATGTGTGTTCCATCTATTTTCAGTGGTCTCAATCCAGTTGCTGTTCCAATTAGAGTAGCTCCACTGGATTAATACCATCTACATAAAGGTTGATTTAGTAACTGAATCAGTGGGGCTTCTCTAGCTAGGAATACCAATAGGAATTAGGCTATTTGGACATACTGAATGCAGCATGCTTTTAGGAAACATTTTTGCTAGAAACCACACAATGAAGTACAATATATAAAGTAATCCAAAGAAATAAATAGGTACTCATCCAGGAGAATATCGGTGCCCCATACTGTAAGGATAGCTTACATCAAAATAACATGAAGTGAATTCCTTGCTATAAGATGGGTGCTGTGCATCAGTACTGTTTAGGTAGGGAAGATGCAAGAAACTTGGAGCCCTCTAGATGTTGTTAGGCTGATGATAGTTGCAGTACAGCAGCACAACAATATCTGGAGGGCCACAAGCTGCCTGCTCCTGGGGCAGGATAAAGAATCCATATCGGTTGAATCTCCCATGACATGAAGAATTCAGAAGCAGAATTTAAATATTTGCTCTTTCTTCAAAATATTTTATACTGACCTGCATTTCTGTATTTATGGGAAATGCTATATAGGAGAAAGTGTTGTTCATTTTACCTGAAGGCAACAACATCACTTCTTCCTTTGTTTCTCCTATGGGAAGTCAATGATGAACTATCATTTGTACATTTTTTTTACAGATGCATGTAAAGTAATTCATGCTTATTTTCTTCTTAAATCTTTGTTCTTCCCAGGAATCCTGAAATAATGTATACAGTCACCCTCCATGGGTGATAACCTGTCTCTGAACTGTAACTGTTTAAACTTCAGGTAAGCCACATGTTCCATGAGAAGGAAATGCCTAAAAGTTAGCATGACATGGAAAAGGCTAGGCTAAACTCCTTCCTCCTGACATACTGTTTTTCTGTCTAAAGGATTTTCACTCACTGGAGAAGATTCAATTGTGTTCTTCAACCTGAAGTGTTTTAGTCCAGGAACAGGTTTACTTGACTTGCTGTTCATTGAAATTGAATGAGAATAGTGTATTTTGTTTTTACTTTAATGTAAATGCATGTGTGTACACACACACGTACACGAATTTCCATGCTGAGATAGACTGTGGAATGTAATATAACATCTATAGATATCATTGAGTTAAAAAGATAAACAGCAGAACTTGGTTAAGAAGACGTATAACTCAGTATGAACACAAAATGTACCAAATGAGCATGCAAGGAAATTCACTGGTTATCTAAATTAAAAGAAACTCAGTCATACAAAAGTAAAGCATTTATTTTGTGTTGTTAGAAATAAAACATAACTTCAAATTTTAGTGCTATAATAATTGTGAATCCACATGTATACTTTCCAACTTGCCTTGTTATTAGCAATGGAACACAGATCTGCTTTTTAACAAAAAAAGCCCTGTGTTAAACATTGCAGCTTATTTACCTAGTTTGTTAATGTTGCTTACTGCACACTAGAAATATTTTAAGTCATCATCTCACAAGAATTCGCCCCCCAGGAAGCAAATGGTACCCCCCAAACCTCATTTTTTTTGTTCAGATGCTGTGGCTGGAAGACCCTTATCTTGTTTTCAAAAGGGCAGCGGCAAAACATTTTATGTTCATTTTGATCTTAGTCTCAATTACAGATGAAAAAGAGAACAGCAGTCTGAGTACGTGGTACTACAGCAAAGTAAATCTTCACACTGCAAGCTGCTATAATTTACAGTAGAAAATTTGCAGAATCTTTCATGGTTCATTCTTTTACCCTCTTTTACTGAAGTACAGAAATAAAATCAAGTCTGGAAAATGATTCAACATTTGCTTTGATTTTGAGAAAAAAATGTTAAATATATTGTGACAAACATATTGAGAATTTTAAAGATTATTATGTACACACATGTATATATACACAAACAGACATGAAAGGTGAAATACTCAAAATACCTTGATCCTAAACATACACTGTATGGAAATGTTCCACTGATTTCAGTGAGTCATTCCTATATGTGATCAAGGAGACAGTTAAAAGAGAAATGACAAATAATCTTGAACAGAAAGCAAAGTCAAAAGGTCTTCTCAGTTTGGATTCTTTTTAACTGCTTAGATTTAAACAAACAGCAGCTAATGTGACATGGGCTTATTCATACATGATAATCTCTCAAAAAGTAAATCATTTCTGAGTCAGTCTCTCTATTCATTGCTATTTGTCTTAAATATAACATAGCCTTTTCAGTTGTTTGTTGAGGGAATAAAACAGTATGTCAAAGGAAATCTATAAACAGCCTTTCAGAGAAGTGTCATATTTTCTGATTTCTTACATGCAATCAGTAAGACTTTAAGCCTCTCCTGATAAACAGTTATTTTTCATTTACGCCTTGTTGTTTTACACAACAAACTCCATACACCTACATTTTGCTCAGAATGTCATCAAGGCATTATTCATCATTGTCTGGAAAGAAGAAAATTTTTAAAATAGTTAGTATATGGAGGTAAACAATTTACTAAACGCAACAACTTTAACTACAGTTGGTCCTCAATTTTTGTGTGGGTTAGGGGCACAGGACACCTGCAAAACTGAAAAAAACACAAATATTTTAAGTCCCCTAAACACACAACACAATAAAAAATAGCAATACTGATAGGGTAGCTTGGCCCAGGCACACGTGCATTCCCTCACTTGTGTTGGCAGGAAGGGAAAATGAGGACACGTGTCCCATCCCCTTCTAGCCTCCTGCCCATGTGAGTGACTGTGTGCACAATCTTCCTCCCATCCCATCCCACTTACGTGTGTGTCCTCTTCCCCTTCCCTCCCCTCCCCTCAGCACACGAGGGAACATGTGCATAGCCAGAGCCAGCCACTCTGCCAGTTTGACTTCCTCCCAGTGACCCTATCTGCAAATGCTTAACCTACAAATGTGGAAGGCCAACTGTACAACTTTTTAGTGACTTATTGTGGATAACTCATATTGATCATGCTTAAGACATCTGTTGTTATGCTATGCAAATCACATCTTCCTCCCTTTGCTCGTGCAAATTTATCTCTCTCATAAAGCTAGCCATGGTGCTGTGAAACTAATAATTATGTTTTGATTTAAACTGGAGTTTGAAATCAATATGTAGACCTAATTTACTGTTAACATCTGGCAGATGTAATGTAGTACAATTTTTAGCTCTGCAAGGAATTTGTACATGAGGAAAGGAAGAACAGATAAGTATATGAACTGGAAATAAACTGTAAATATAATTGTTATTTTTGATATAGTGGGCCCTCTGTATGTGTGTGAGGGTTCTGTTCCAGGAACCCCCACAAATAGCAGAATTTTTGAATGCTCATGTCCAATTGTATTCAATGACGGTGATATGCACATGGACACTTCAACGTCTTTCATGTAAGGAGAGCCCATTGTTGTTGTTATATGACTTCAAGGTCTCAGAGAGGGGGCAATGCAGCCCCCTAGCCTTCAAAAGTTGTCCTCTCTCTGCTAGTAGTTATACTCTTATTTGTCCTGTTAACCTGTAACCTACTAAGCCTGGTTACAGATTTTTAAAAATTGAGAAAAAAGCCCTCTGCATGCTACTATACTATACTATAAAAATGTATTTACGCAAAACACCAGTATTTTGAGAAAAATAGAAGCTGAATAAATGCAGGAACTACCAATTATAGCAGCAACAAAAAAGACAATCTATGAAAAAAGCAGCACAGGTATGAAAACCCAGGTAACAAAAAAGATAAGTATAAGTATTCGGTTTTCAGGCACTTTACCTTCCTGATAGGCTCCATCTGCCATTACTAAATGGAGGATTTTGGCATACTGATGCTTGTGTTCATTTCCTAAAACGTTCTGAACAATTGTGGAGCATATATCAATGTTTTCATCTTCATCCTCATGTATAGCCTAGAACGAAAGGCACAGAAATGTGGTTTCTGAAATAAGGATGTTACTTTTAATGAATAATTACAAAATCACCAAGAATAAACTGGAACTCCTGCTTCTTTATTTTACTTGGTTCTTTCGTAAAACTGCATCAGGACAAGTAAACAGACATGTAAGTACCAAATTAGTTTCTGATCAAAATCTAGAATCCACCCCTTGCAGTGATGGATCATTATTAATAGATTACAACTTTCCTTTTACTTTCTTCAGATAAAACATTCTACAAACCTTTATCTTCTCATAAACTTCAATGAATTTTTCAAAGCCTATTTCTTGCTCCAGTTCACATCTTAGCTCTTCCAAATGACAGAAGATGCTATCATACCCTTCACATTCACTAGCATTATCATTGTCACTGTTGTCTACAAAAGAAATAGACAGATATTTTAGCATTCCACCACTTTTGCAGTAATACACAAATTGCCTTCATTACCAATACATGCCCTTTACTACTGAAACACAGGCCAAATTCTGAAGCTGTCATATTAATACTCCATTCCATGGTGAACATTTGATTTTTTTTAACCTACATGCATGTTAAAATTATATTATGTTAAAACTATATAGATATATATTACAGGGTATTTCCAACTGGTCATAGATCTTTTTCTTGGAAGCAACTACCTACAACTAGGTGCCAGACTGCCAAGAAAACAGACCTTTTATTCCCTCCCCTCTTACAGACCACTATATGCAACTGAAAAACTAGCTCTCCAGGGTTTGCCAGGTCTCCAGAGGAGGTTTGGGAATGGCAAATACAGTTGTAGTGGGGACTGGGGATTGCCCTCTTCTGGTGCCACTGATGGAAATGGAACCTGTCAGTGAAATCACCCCTGGGGATTCTACCAAATACATGATGCAAGGCCTGGCACACACACATCAGTTTAAAACAAAAGTATTTTTAATGACAGTACAAACTTACTCCCACTGGATTTAGAGGTGTCCTTTAGAAATAACAAAAAATCAAAGTAAGTATGTTCAGTATATTCAACAACAGAGGTCCTATGCATGCACATAAACTTGTTCGAAACACCTCTTAGAAATCACATATCAAAATCCAATAAAGAGAACATTTGCATCAATATCCAGACTAGCACATTTCTGAAACACTATATTGTTATAGACAAGAGCCCAAAGCACTGTGTAACCATACAAATCATACAGTTCTGCATGTTAAGTAGTTCATGGTTCACATGATGCTACCCTAAGTTTGAAGCCCAATGGATTTCAACAAACTGAAAATAGACATCCTGGATGTTTGTTTTTTTTTAAACTTGGAAAGTAACAGAAAAGATTCATAATAAAAGATTCAGAGGTTCACATGTGCTCCAGAAACACCACCAGACCTCCTCCATCTAACTGTTCCAAGCTTTTGCTCACCACATGGAAGAATTTTTAGTGACATGGCAATGTGGGCAAATTAGCCCCATGACAATAAAAGCAAAACATTTCTTTTCATACACTACAAAGCAGTTATACTCAAGGCAACTTCAATAAAAAACCAGAATTAGAGCTTCGGAAGGACTTACAACATACATAGAAGAACTTCATTTTGTAAAATATGAAAGCGCCCATAAGCTGTTCAGACCCTTCAGCAATCTCCCACACCCTGCATAAAGCTAGTGATCCTGTCTTATTGTATTCAGTTGGGAATTGTACAAAGGCACCCTCTGCCTATAAAGTTTTGCATTACACATGTACATAACTACTAAAAACAAATGCTCTGGGAGGTCACAAAGTTCTATAGATTTGATAGGTGTACAGCCTCCTCTGGTATGATCTATATCAGGAATGCTCATATTCATATATTACAACCCTTATGTGAATAAGGAGTTGCTTTTTTAAAAACTGTTCATGAAACATCTTTGAAAATGTTCATGAAACATGTAGCATTAGCACCAATTAGCTTTTAGTGCAACCAATGCTGAACAGCGTTTATCTTAAATAAATCAGATTAATAGGTATAGCACCACATGTACAATTTTCAGAATTTTTTGTAGTTTGCATTTCAGCACTGATGAACAAGCCAGAGTCCCTCTTTATAGAGGCTTAACTCTAACTCAGAACCTTTCAGAGTTCTCTCTGTAAGACAAAACTATTAGTCTGGATAGAGCTATACCTGAATGCCACTCCTCATTAAGGGCACTTTCGCTGCTGGGATTGTTGTCATCCTCATCCACCTCTGTACCATTTGCTAGGCATTCAGCTTTTAAAGTTGCTTCTTCCTCTTCACTGAATTCATCACTGGGCTGTTCTCTGAGTAATTGCTCCATTGAAGCCTGAAGCTCCTGCAAGTCTGTATCTGCCTCTCCAAACATACTGTAATAAAAAAAAATGTTTGCATGCTATTAGCTCACTGAAGGAGCAATTTTTGGAAAGGCCAAACTAAAATTGCACATCATATTTATAGCAACAAAAAGTCTGATGAGCAGCAAAGACAACAGGGTATTTCAAGGACTCAGCCACATGAAGTGTGGCTACTGGAACAAAACCACTCCTCAGGGAATAAACTGATGGTGTGATTATGGGGCTACTCATAGCAACAATTCTCCTCCCCAAGAAGAGTGCTATACTAGTGTGCAAATTAGCTACAGAATGCCAGTATAAAGTACCATATAACATGGGAGCTAGGCTGATGTGAGCTACTTTATGGTAGCAACTACACTGCAAAAGGCAGCATGTGAATTACACCTTAATTTCAAGAAGAATATGAGAAGCTTCATATAGTGGATTCCATTTATTTATGCTCTTCATCTCTTTCTCTTTCATACCTACTTGCCCAAACAGATGGGGCCCTTTTCCTTACAGAACACACAAGCAAGAATAGTGGTATGGCATTAGCTCTGTAGGTCTCTTTCAACTGGATTTTCAGTTTGTATTGATGGGGCAATGGAAACAAAAGAGAAACTATACAGTACAAGCTTTAAGAGAGAACTGCAAGAAGCTCTACCACAATACCAAGAAAGGCGAAATGAAAACCAATGCATGGTTCTTTGTCCCACTGCCAAAACAGCATAATAAGGAGGACCATGAAAGAAAGTGTAAGGGAGAAAAATATTGTTACTGATAAATTAGATTAGCAGACCACTGCCTGCTTGAAAGGTTTTGTGGGTTTTAGAAATGGGAAGTCCCAAAATCTGTACTTACACTTGAAATACTCTTATTTTTTAAAGAGATGCCAAAACACAAATTCTTTGGCCAAGAAAGTACAAGCCTATCTCAGTTAACAAAGCCTCTGACAAAGCAGATCTTTTTACAAAGTCTTTTTTCGCCTGCCTAACTACAAGGGGTTTTTTTCAGCTTCAGCATTGGAAGGATGGCGATGGAGGGCTAGAGAAACAGAAACTTTTTCTGTTGGGTGCAGAAGTATGTCTGTACTATATACAGTGCAATAAAGCTTGAGCTGGGACAGAATGGGGTTCTAGCTGACCTTACTGTAGCTGTATGTGCCTGTCTATAACAGGTAAGGTAAATAACAGCTGCCAACGCTAAGCATTGGTGAACAGCGAAAAGAGAGAGAAAAGGGGAAAACAGATAAGCCTCACAGATATTCTCAAACATGTTTTAAAAAACATGGATTCATAAGTCTGGCCACCAAAATGGAAACTGTAAGAAAAGTGGAGACTAGTGGGAGAGAAAGTCATCCCTGGATGTATTTTCTAGGAAGCCTTCAAGTGGTCTCTAGAAAGCTCAAAATGTTTTTGTTTGCTTATACAAGGCTTACCAGATCTGGTTGTTTCATGTATAGGAACCTATCTCTATTCTTTCTATGTCATTTCTACCTCTGGTACCAAAGTTTCTGTTAAAGAAGCAATGCCTAGGAACACATCTGCTTCATTAACTAAAGTCTACCTGTAGTTGTGAAGGAGTATTTCACTAAGTTTATGAAAAAGTTAACTATTATAACGAACAACTTTTCTTCAGCCATTGATGCAAAGGAGATGGGATAATGTCTACAAACCTATGAGTCAATGAAATAATAAAACCATTGCGCACCTTGCCTAAGAAGATAAGAAATCTTTTAAGCACATCTTCATAACCTAGTAGGACTCCCCCTAAGTCAGCTTTCCCCAAGATAGTGCCTTCGAGTGGTTTTTACAATTACCATAACTCCATGTTACTACCCGTGCTGGCTGGAGGTGATGAGTAACTGAAGTCCCAAACATCTAGGTGGCACCAGGCAAAGAGAATATTGCCCAAGTCTGTGCAGCAGCCATTGTCCCTATCATACACAGAACCATCTGTGCTCAAGTGTCCAGAGTGCCTCTCTGTAGCTAATGAACATTCAGTGTCCTTCCAGACTTCTGTGACCAACTCATTCTCATTCAGCAGCTTGAACATTTTTAGCATTCTGCAACATTACTAAATTTCAGAAAACAACTCAAAGGGCAATGACTTGCCAACAGATACCTTCTACAGTAGTCCCTTGACTTTTGCGAGGGTTTGGAGCACAGAACCCTCATGAAAGTCAAAAAACCACAAATAACTCTCCCACAGTGAATGCCCCCCCTCCTTCCTCCTGCTTTCTTTCTGCATGGAGAGAAAACCTTCCCCCCCTCCAGTCTGGTACCTTTTGCCAGTGTAGCCCTCCTTCTTCCTGTGCGGGTGAGGGGCAGAAGAGGGGAGGGGAGGTCTTTTCCCCTGCACTCTCCTGACTGTCGCCACTGCTAGTGCAGGTGTCCTTCTTTTGCACACCCCGTGGGCGAGGGGAGGGGACAAGAGGTCCTTCCCCCTGCACTTTCCTGCATACCAGCGCCAGCATGGGATTCCTTATTTCTGCATGCCTGCATGGGCAAGAAGCAGGAGAGTGGAGGGCAAGGAAAGTCCTTTCCCTTGCACTCTCCCGCCTGCCAATGCCAGCGCAGGCTTCCTTCTTCACACACCCGCATGGGTGACAGGTGGGAGGGGAGGGGAGGGGAGGGGAGTTTTTTTCCTCCGCACTCTCCTGTCCACTGCCCATGGGGGCAACAGGCACAAGATTGGAGGGAGAGAAGATTTTTCCCCTGCATTCTCCTGCAGTTCACCTGCATGCACTGCCTTTTTTCTGCACATCTGTGAGGCAACAGGCTGGAGAGTTAAGGGGGAAAGTCCTGCGTACCTACGAACCTTTCCCCCTTCCGTTCGCTTGCCTTTTGCCAAGATAGTGCACCTGGAGAAAAAGCCAAGAAGTGGGAGGGGGACAATGTGGGGGAGGCAAGCAGGCACCTTGCAAATAATCAAATTTGTGAAAGTCAAACCAGCAAATATGTGAGGAAGACTGTATATTGCTTATTATAAATAGGGGATACAGATGCGTCATATTTCTGTTTCTTCGTTTTCACTGTTGTTCACAATGTAGCATTATTTCTATTTTATATCCTCTAGGAACAAACTAATCTTAAGTCTGTTTTTAAGTTGTGCTCTCTCTCCCTCTCTCTTACAGAGCTTTATTGTAAAAGCTAATGTTTTCTGGAGACACTTCTAGACAACTACAGATTATTACTATTATGACGATATTATTATAATGATGATGATAATGATGCTCACATGTCATCAGAATCAGAATGTCCTCCTTTGACAGGCTCATCTTCCATATCATCTATTTCAAGATTCTCTTCATTCTGTACATCAGCAACACTGGGGACATCAACTAATGTTCTATATAGCTTGGAAAGATCTGGGAGTGAACATGTCCTCAGCAACTAAAAAGAAATAGTTTGTTACATGACCAAATCACATCAAGAACTAAAACTTGTTTAAAGATAAAAGAATGTCTTAATAAAAATTTTAATGGATGATAAAAACTCTTGCTAGAAGATATAGCTTTTTGGGGGCAGAGAATAAATGGGAAAGGACAAAACAAGACCACACTGAACTGATACAGTCAGCCCGCCACATATGCGTGTCTGATTTTCATGGATTTGATTATTTGTGAGTTTCTCCAACCCCTGCCCCCAACACCTCAGGTGCTTTTCTAGGGGAACTTTCCCTCTCAGTGGCTCCAATCAGGCCATGCGGCCATTTTGCAAGGGTCCTGTGCCCCTAAGCCTAGCGAATGTGGAGGGCTGACTGTATATAGTGTTCAATCTAAAGTGAATTTGTTTCTCAGGAAATTCACGAACCACTGTCATGCAGCATATTGTTATACCACACTACTACATCAATATTATACAATCCTTCAGGCTGTTCACAACTTTTCAAAATCTCAATAAAATTGTTCCAAACTTAGCACCTTCCATTACACATGCAAACAAAAAATATACAACCAAGAACAGTTCTGTAGAAGGTAAAGTGTAATAACCCCTGCAGCAAGACTGTGATACACAATATTTGGAGGAGCACAAATGGATCTCCTGTGCTCTTTCAGAGAGTATTGGATTAGGCAGCACCAGCTGCTGCCTTCAGGAGCTTCTGTTTTTGAATTTTATTAGTCCCAGCCCACTTCCTCATCCACCAAAACCAAAACTGCATGTGGATTCTGCCATTAATGGTTACGGGTGGGATTTTTGTTTTGCGTTCCCCCCCACCACAATTTCTATGCCTAGTGTGGCTTGTAGTAGATGTGGCAAATTAGGACCCTCAGCAACCCAAAGTTGCTCACTCCTGACTGCCATGCAAATTGAAGACCATTTTATACCCATACTTGCTTTTCATGTAAATATATAGTGATAACTGAAGAAAGTTTCTTTACACTTGCCTTTGGATTGTTTGCATCGAAGAGGCCTGTAGAAAGCCCTATCAATAGTGAATTTTTGCCTTTTGTCTTTTCTGGAGACACAGAGCGTGACCTTGTTGGAAGAGAGTCATCAAGGGAAGACTGTGCTGACAGAACTGGAAAAGTTGTTAACCTTGCTTGGTGCTGTGACACCTTCTGGAAAAAGGGTTCTGGTTGCATAGAATCACTGGTCTCTGGTACAATAATGAACAAATATTTGCACAAATACATATAACACTAACAACAACCATCAAAACAAGTAGGAGGTATGATTCAGAAATTTATGACAGAAATTAGATATTCATCTAATGTTACTTTATTTTAAAAGTACGCATTAATGTAAAATTTGATTAACAAGTTCAATAAAATTGCTACCGAAACAAAGTATCATTTCTTCAAGTACTTTTGAATGTTCTTTCACTGTTCCTCTACCATCTTGTCTGATCCTGGTTATAAAGCGCGATTTCCTGTTCATAGTACCATTTCTAAAAACAAATTATATAAGATCCAGTAAAGTCCTTTCTAAACAAATTCTGCATGGCACCACTTCAGCTTTCTAAAGGAAAAGCAGTGGCTATTAGGTCCTACTGCTTGATCAAACTTGTCTTTCTTTTCTCCTTCTTATCTGAGGTCTGTTAAAAGAACAGCCTGATGGCCAACCGTCTATTTCAGAGATAAGGAACAAATAGCCTTCTATGACCCCCTAGGAGGCATGGAGGCAATTTCACTATCATTTGGGCCTTCCCAAGTTGTTTAAGGCCCAGGAGATGCCTGTTTAAAACCAGGAAGTAATTTTGCAAGGTATGGGGGCATCCTGAACATTTTAAAATCACAATAAATAAATACAAGGAGGTGGTGAAATCCAGAGGGTGGCCCTTTAAAGTCGAGTGAGGAGCATGTGCGTACCTTTGGCAGTGGCCCACCTTGAGCCATCTGGATTATAATCTTGCTTACTCTCCTGCACCATGCAACATTAGGAAACTGGAGTAAAGTTACAATGACACCAAGAAAGTTAGCAACCAATAGGTATCATAGCGTTCCCAGAAATGAGAGGCAGTCTTGCCTGTTTTTTCTGGGTCCCTAGCAGAAGGCAGGGCTAGCAGTTTATTCCCAGGACTGGCCCTATGATCAGGCAATGTGAGACAGCCTCCAATGGCAGTTGCAGAGGGCCAGAAAATTGCAATGAGATGTTAGATGAGAAAGAGCTGCATGTGCCACTAAATCTGCCTTTTGGCCCCTAAGCTACCTGACTATTCCTGAGGTGAGGTATAGCATACTGTCCTACTGAGGATGGGGAAAAGCATCTGCTAATCTTGTCCAGTCAGATGTTATAATTCTTTTGCTATTTTAAAGACACGTTTGCTCCACTACATTTTCAATACAATTTTTAATATAATATGATATATATATTATTAATATTATTAACTATATTATTATATGATATCATTATTAATGTATTATATATTAATATATATATTAATAATATATAATACATATTATAATTTATATATAATTCATATATAATATATAAATATAATAATATAATATATATAATATAATACGATTTTTAAAAATATAACAATTTTCATTTGCGCCAGGAAACACTTCCATCTATTTGATCCAAGATTCACTTGATTTTTAATTTTTTTTTTATTCAGTCTGAGATCCATATTTTTAAATAATTTATGAAGAAGAGAGAACAGCTATTGTTGCTGTGTGCCTTCAAGCTGATTCCTACTTATGATGGCCCTGAGGTGAACCTATCATGGGGGCTTCTGTGGCTAAGACTGTGTGAACGACTAAGGTCACCCATTGGGTTTCCATGGCTGAGTGAGGAATTGAACTCTGGTCAGCAGAGTCATAGTCCACAGCTCAAATCACTACAACAGAATGGCTATATGGAGGAAACAGTGTGCTTCCACTACCTGTCTCCTACCAGTATGCTGGTTGTGCTGAGAACTCCAAGAAAGGCACATGGCAGGAGTATAAAGGTTTCTAATTTTTCATCCACTAGCAGCTTTACTTCCTTAAATTGCACCTTCTGCCCTCTTAGCCTTGTGGACATATTCAGACTTAAAGAGAAAGGCATGTTGCCATTATATGTGATTAAGCCATGACAGTTGCAACAAGTTTATTCAGTGTTTTGTTTATTTCTTTTCTATCTCATCTTCTAAAAAGTACTCTAAACATCATTTCTGAAAAGCTGTCAGTTCCTAAAAGCCATTGGAAAGTTAGCAACAAGATTTCTGTAAGCAATTAATTTTTTCCAGAGTCAGCCTAGATACTAATTACCAGTTTCATCTAAATGCATTTAGGAAAAATAAATTTGCACAAAAATGGCACTTTTCGTCACACATGCATATATACTCAATTACAATACAGTCCTATCTCTCTTCTCAGAAGTAAGCCTCAGAGGGACTTACTTCTAGGTAAATACTATCAAAATTCTTCTAATTTGGCAGAACAATAGAGAAAGGAATGTCAAGGTACCTCTGATTTTATTTTAGGTTATTTTAAAATACTGCAATTGCTGACCTACTGATGATGCTTCATCATGGAGTAAAATTCTTTTCAGCATTCCATCTTCTGCAGCAGGATCTTCACTGTGACACTGGCTGCTATCATTATGATCTTGTGATCTGTGAAAGACCATCATAATCAGGGGATTATTAGTACTAGTGATTATTAGACTGCATTAGCACTCAAAACTGGCTTTCTAAATTGTAGGTGTTGAAGGGAAAAGTGACCTACTTTGGTTCCTTATTTCTTTCTTTGACCCATGCGTCATTAGCAGCAGGGAATGCATTTGTTTTGCTTTTATTTTCTTTGGTTTCTTCTAGCAGATCTTCTTCCAAATCATCAGGTTCTAATGGGAACAAATTGATAAGAAGTTGTGAAGGTACTTGTACCAGAGATAAAGTCCTATAGGACCTTATAATCCATCAGAAAGAGTTGAAGCTGTTTTTTAAGTGTTAAGAATGAACACCTGTGCTTCATTCCTTATATATCAGCAGCATTTAGCTGCACAACTGGGAAGTAGTCCTCCCTCCACATTTGCGGGTTTGACTTTCACAGATTTTATTATTCATGAAGAAAGAGCGTGCCTTCATTCTTTTCTCCTCTTCCCATTCCCTTATGTTTTGCCAGGTGCGGAGAAGGAAGGCCTTCTTTCTCCCCTGTGGAGCTTCCCCCCTGCCATTCCCTTGCCTCTGGCCTTGGTGCTAAGAACTCATGCCAAGGCAAAAGGCAAGGGAATTGGGGTGGGGAGGAAGGCTCATGAAAGCCTTCCTTCTCACCTCTGGAGCTTCCATTCCCTTGCCTCTGGCCCCAGTGCTGAGGACTTGTGCCAAGGCAAAAGGCAAGACAATGTGTGTGTGTGTGTGTGTGTGTGTGTGTGTGCCTTCCTTCTCTTGCCGGATCTCCCACTCCTATTCCTTTGCTTCTGGCTCTAGCACTGAGAAGTTGCGTGAAGGCAATGATGGGGCTTGTCCAAGCCTTCCCTCTCCCCTCCAGAGCTTCCCCTCTCATTCCCTTGTCTCTGGCCCTGGTGCTGAGAACACACCAAGGCATGCCTTCCTTCTCCCCTCCAGAGCTCCTCCTCCCATTTCTTTGTGTCTGGCCGTGGAAGAACGCAAAAGGCAAGGGAATGGCGGGGGAAGTTATTTGCAGGGATTGGCAGGGACAGTTTTTCCACTTTCATGAGGGTTTTTGCACCCCAAACCCTCACAAAAGTGGAGGAGCCACGCTACATTAAAATATAGTTTTGGAATATTATTAACAATTCTATGCATCTTGTCACTGTTAGCATCAGGTTGTCTTGTACACATTCTTCACAATGCTATTAAGAAATTATTAACAATATTTTTCTGCTCTGTTGCAAATAATTTCTGTCTAAAACTGTAACTGAGATTCATACCATCAATAAGATCAGGTTTGGGTGACAACTGGCTACATTCAGGTGAATGAGGCCTCTTTGTTGTCATCTCTTCTGTGTCATCAATTCCACATGCTGATTCTTCTACAACAAGAGCCTCTCCTCTTATTTCAGTGTTCTCTCTTACTGTTAAAGCTTCTTTTGGAGCTTCTGTGGTAATACAAGAAATTATTGCCACTTTAAATGTACACATACTTGAATTTATTTTCACTATACATGGACAGTAAGGAGGTAAAGTGCCCATATTTAACCAATGCTCCAAATATTAAAGTTCTCTGCTACAACACATGTGTGTGTGAAGGGGGATACACATTGAAATTGCTATATTTTTAGCATCTATTACTTAAAAATACTCAAGATATTTACTGATGCATCAAAGTTTTAGATATATACAATTCAAGACTTTCTTTTTTTTCCACAAAGAATTTAAAGAAAGTATGTTCTGAAACAGCATTAAATCAATGTACCTTCAAGAAAATGGAAAATGCAAGAAGATTTTCAAATAAAGGACTGGTATAAAGAAGTGTGAAAAACAGCAATTAATGCTAAGATAACATGTTGAATTAAAGTAAAAAAAGGAATAATGAAAGGGAATGATTTTGAAGAAATATGGAAGATATTTGTGGAAAAAGTCCTAACAAAAGAGAGAAGTGTCACACCTCCACAAGAAGAATTACAATTTTGGAAAATAGAGTAAGCTGAAAGATAATTGGCTCGGGGGATGGGTTTAAACTTAGTGTTAGGGCTTACATTTAAGGTTTCATTTAAGGTTGTATTTAAGGTTACATTTAAAGTTAGGGTTAGTATTAATATGTTTGGTATATTTAATAACAACAATAAGTTAAATATAGTTGAAAAGAACAGAGTTAAGAATGTAACAAAAATATATAAGCAATATGATATATAACATGTGGAGTAAGTATATGATGATAAAGGGTCTGGAAAGAAATAACAATGTAAGCTATTTCATTGTAATGCTTTCTTTTTCACTTTTATGGTAATCACATGGTGTTATGTTTTGTTTGTTTTTTCTTTTATAATTAATAAAAATTTTAAAAAAATCAATGTACCTGTGAAAACATGTCGAATTAAAGAGTGCCCTAAAATTGTGCCCTAACTTCTCTAATGGTAAATCTGACTTTTGCCACACAATAACCTTCACTGGAAATTTCCTTTTCATAGAATCATAGAATCATAGAATCATAGAAATGTAGAGTTGGAAGAGACCACACGGGCCATCCAGTCCAACCCCCTGCCATGCAGGAACACTCTCAAAGCACTCCCGACAGATGGCCATCCAGCCTCTGCTTAAAAACCTCCAAAGAAGGAGACTCCACCACACTCCGAGGCAGCATATTCCACTGCCGGACAGCCCTGACTGTCAGGAAGTTCTTCCTGAGGTTCAGGTGGAATCTCCTTTCCTGCAGCTTGAATCCATTGCTCCTTGTCCTGGTCTCTGGAGCGGCAGAAAACAAGCCCTCTCCCTCCTCTACATGGCATCCCTTCAAATATTTAAACAGAGCTATCATGTCCCCTCTTAACCTTCTCTTCTGCAGACTAAACATACCCAGCTCTCTAAGTCTATCCTCATAGGGCTTGGCTTCCAGGCCCTTCACCATTTTGGTCGCCCTCCTCTGGACCTGCTCCAACTTGACCGTGCCCTTCTTGAGTTGGGGTGCCCAGAACTGGACACAGTATTCAAGATGAGGTTTAACCAAAGCAGAGTAGAGTGGTACCAGTACCTCCCTCGATCTAGACACCATACTCCTATTGATGCAGCCGAGAATTGCGTTGGCTTTCTTGGCTGCCGCATCACATTGCTGACTCATGTTCAGCTTGTGGTCTATTAAGACTCCTAGATCCCTTTCACACGTACTGCCATCCAGCCATGTGTCCCCCATCCTATATTTCTGCATTCCATTTTTTCTACCTAAGTGTAGGACCTTACACTTCTCTCTGTTGAATTTCATTTTGTTAGCCTTGGCCCAGCTCTCCAATCTGTCCAGGTCATTTTGAATTTTGATCCTGTCCTCTGGCGTATTAGCAACCCCTCCCAATTTGGTGTCATCTGCAAATTTGATGAGCATGTTTAACTCTATTTTAATTTCACTGAATCGTTTTCCTCTGAGAATTTAAGCCCACCTTAATAAGTCATCAAAAGTGATCTGCAATAATAAACAAAATTCAATATTTCAAAATGCATGAGATACTTCAATCTGAGCTGCTACCACTCAGGGCTAAAGCAAAGAAGAGCAGGATCTGTGCCAAATGGATTTATTCTCCTGTTAATAAATAGTAGTGGCTATTTATTCTACTAAATTGCCACCATTCGTGAGAAATGTGTGAAATATAAGCTCCTGCAAGTTTTCAAACCCTACTTGTAGCATCAATTTCTTCTTACCATCAGTAAGATTTAAGTCATCCATCAGATCAGTCTGAAGTTGCAACTCAGCTTCTCCAAGTATTTTCAGCACTGAATTAGTTGGGCTTTTGCCCCAGACTTTTCGATGGGGTTCACCAATATCTAGCTTAATAACCTCTCCTACAGTACATGCTGAAGGGAAATGTTTAACATATTAGTACAACATTCACTTTAAAAATAATGAAGTTTTAGGAACAAGTATCTTCTGTACTTCAAGGAAAGACAGATGCATAGCTGAAGAGACAAACCATTGCCAATTTATATTTTAAAACATCCCAACAAATTTGAAATCTGTTCCAAATCCATTTATCTTTGAAGTAAATGAAGAAAGAATAAATTGGCCTGTAAGTACAGTACTGATTCAAAGCAGTATCCCTTTATTACAAAATACTTTCATTCAGGTACCAGTGATGGGACACAAAACTTGCAACAATGTACATTTTTGATAAAATTACTTAGCTGATTGCCAAGTGACCAAATTTTGGCTACAGGATTTTACCAACTATTAACAGTTTCTGTTTTCTTTGTAATTTTCTGTCTCACAACTACTGAATTGTAACAACCAAGAGATATTTTTAAAGAAAATACTTCAATAATTCTCTCAAGTTATTTTCTGGCCTACTCATAAGAAAATGAAAAGTGCTATTTGAGGATGTTATGGGACAGGAGAAAGGAGATTAACTGATTCAGATGAGTACACACGACTGGCCAGTTTACAAAAATGAAGAAAGAGTTACTTGCATCAAACATCAATATAAAGCCATAGACAACAATAACATCTTGAGAAGCATTTTCCAGGAACAAAGAAAAAGGGCCATATGACAGCTTTTGAAATTTAGAGAAGTGTATTATATACAAAAAGTTAAACAGCAGATATTCGGCAGATAGAACAAATGTTTGTAAGTGAAGCTGGGCCCTCTCGTAAACAGACATTGCAAAAAGCATACTCAATGCACACAGTGATGGTAGGAACTTCTATTGGCAGGATCAAACACTGGACTTCTCTGATGGAATAATGGTATCCAGCATACAGGTGACCCCATTTTCCTACTGCACTACCCTGTGCACCACAAAATCTGGTTGACATCTGGGAAACCTTCTGGGAGCTGGTCTTCAGACAGCTCCAAGTGGTGCAGTGGGGAACGGAAAGGGAAGAAAATTCTGTAGTACTAACATCACATTGGATTTAGGCTACTAAGCAAAACAGAAACTGTAGTCAAGACATCAGAAGAAGGCTAAAACTTGGAAAGGCAGCCATGAATGACCTAGATAAGATCCTCAAATGTAAAGATGTATCATTAAATACTGAAGGAATCATCCATGCCACCATATTTCCAATTTCTATGTATGATTGTGAAAGCTTGACTATGAAGAAAAGTAACAGAAAGAGAATCAACTCAATTGAAATGTGGTGCTGGGCAACAGTTGTATGGACATGATAGACTGCTAAAAAGACAAATGAGTAGGTCTTAGAGGACATGAAGCCTGAATTCTCCTTCGAAGTAAAAATGACGAAACCGAGGGTGTTATACTTTGGATATATCAAGAAATGTACTGAATGAGTGGTGTGACTCGTTAGAAGGACAATAATGCTCGGTAAAGCCGGAGGCAGCAAGAACAGAAGGAGACCGCACTATAGGGGGATCCATTCAGTCAAGGAAGCCACAGTCCTGAGTTAGGGACCTAAGCAGAGCAGTTGACAACCAGTCTCCTGCAAGTCTCTCATTCACAGAGACTTCATTCATTCAGAGTAAGTCAAAAGCAACTTGATGGCAAATAACAACAACAACTCGAATAAGACCAAGCTTAAATAAAGGTACCTTACCTTCTGTTCCTAACAAGGATTCTTCCATTGTTAATTGTGCTAGTGGAACTACGAGTTGTGCTCCTGCCTCCCATTTCTTACGATCACCTACAACCAGAGAATTTTCTGCTTGCTCTTGATTACTGATACCAGCTGTAACTATCTCGTAGTTGTCTTTGGGTTCATTTTTCTCTTCCACATCTTCCTGCGCTTTAATGTTTTGATTCAGTCTTCTAAGTATTTCTCGCTTGTTCTGAAACAAGGAAGAAATAATATGGCCCAGGAATTAAACTCTGAAGTAGAAGAACAAAGCAAAGGCCAAGTAATTTAACTTACCTGACTAGCAACATCAGGCTTTGTTTCCACTGGGGTTTCTTCGACAACCACTGCATTTTCATCCTTTAAAGCCAGAAGATAATGTAAAAGTTTGTTTCAAATACAATGACGACTAGATAAAAGAAGAGTGGAAAAAAGCAATACTTGCAATTCACTACAAAATAATGAACGCTATTACACATTCTTTTTAGGTAGAAGTTCAATAAAGGCCACTTTAATCTTTGAAACAAGGCAAATTTAATCGTTCCTTTTAATGCAGAGAGATTAGTCATATGAAGTAGAATGGGTCATATTATCCCTCCCCCATAGGTCATGTTTTGTTGCAGAAGCTATACAAAAATAAACCTAAAATGTAGGCATTCTATAATGCTGCCATGTGCAGAATTGTAAATAACGTTCTCAAATTTTATCCAATTGCAAACAAAAAATATCCCAACCAATCTACGGATTTTTGATACTGCCTCCAAGCCAATATAAATGTTGGGACCAAAACCGCTCCATTTTTTGGTAACCTAAAAAACAAAGTAACAGAAGTGATGTACCCTGTTGTCAGCATATCTGGCCCATGCAGGGGAATTTGTTTTTGTTTTCCCTTGGAAATACCCCACAATACAAGAATTATGTGTTTTGTTTTACACTGTTCTGCATTTCGTACTCTGGCTATGGCTGTTTGGGTAGAACATACTTGATTCTGTACAAAAAACACTCCTTTGCACATGAGGTATTATTATGCCTCAAAATACACTGGAATTTTCTTTGGAGTCAGGGGATTTACCACAACTTAGAAAGTGCCATTTTTAAAAATCTTAATGGTCCACAAGAATTGATTCTTGTGTCTAAACAAATAATATAACACATAAAGCGTGAAAACCCACCTCCCCAATATGCATATTGTACCTATTTCTATTTGAAATAACCCAGATTCCAGTCACCTGCCTCAGGAATGGTCCCATACAAGGAACTGTCAGACCCACTCCTCCCTTTTAATTACTGCTTACTAATTTTATCTTGTAGTCAAGAAAAAAAACAGGGATTTTTTTTTTAAAGGTGGTAGTGGAACAAAAGAACTCTTCACAACTGCAAAAAGGAAAAGTGAACAAGAAACAAACAGTCCCAAGTATGTTATTTTAATGTATGTGTGTGTGGGGAGGTATCTTATGTTAAGCTTGCTTCTAAAACCCAGTTTTCCAGTACTTAAAAATATATTACCTACCGCACCCACTTCTTTCAAAGCTGAGGTCACAGAGATGATCTGTAGGGAACTGGGCTTCAGTATCCTGGTAGGAGAACCTCCAATTTCTTGCTTGCTGTGTGTAGGACTTATCTCTGCAGCTACCATAGGACTCTTTATCCCTTTAGCTATCAGCTGTGGGTTTAATATAATATATATAATATATCCACACATATGCACACACTATACAGTAAGACCAGGAAAAAAAGTTAGATCTGCCGCAAAAATGCAAATCTGCAAAAGCTGATATTTTTTAATGTACAGTTTCATACTGAAGGATCTTGTAGCACCTTTGAAACCGAAAGAAAGAAGTTGGTAATATAAGCTTGCATAGACTTAACCTACTTTACCAGACTTAGTCTGTGAAAGCTTATGCTACCAACGTCTTTCTCTCAGTCTCAAAGAGGCTACAGATCACCATGCAGGTAGATCCAGGCCAAGGAAGCTGCATCTTTGAATTCTAATTTTGTACTGAGATTGCTTGACCAAATTTTACTATTGGTTTTCATCTTTAACAAAATGTTTATTTACAGTTTTCATCCCTCCCATTTGCCACATTCCATGGGCGTTATCCTCAAAACAGAAGCTATTTTCTATGCTACAGGCATAGTTTTGGTGTTGTATTAGGGATGGAAACAGTTTCAGAAGAAGATAGAAAACAATACTTTTCTAATGTAAAGTTTCTAAGCACAAATCTCATAAACAGATAAAAAGAGTCAAAAGGATGCATATGTCTTACATGTTCTTCCCAAGCTCTCCTCTCTCTTTCATATGCTTCTTTTCTCTTTCGCTCTAATTGTTCTTTTAAGACTGCAGCCCGGGCATTTGCTTGTTTCTTGAAATGTGATAAAATAATAGTACTTTTAGTAAGAAATGCAAGGTTCCTAAAATTGAAGAAAACTTCACATTCATCAAACTAAACCTTCAATTATGTAATATTCTGCACGTTGTTTTGTATCTAGGACTATCCAGTAAACTGTTGTGTTGTATTTTTCATCCATCAGACCTCCAAGGGATAGATTATTTAATATATAAGGTAAATATACTGAAAAATAAGGCACATCAATAGGTGGACAATAAATTACTAAATTGTTGCTACTGCTAGATACAAATGAGTTGTTACCACTAATTCAAACTGTCATAAGAAGTGGACAGCCATCTAGGGGATTTCAAGAACATGAGCAGAACTTGTGGATCAACATGAGCATTCCACTGGGGCCCTCACAAGCAGTTCTGCTTATGCAGGCAATGAAATTAATGAGTAAGCACTTGTGACTACTCTACATCCACACACTTCTTTGCATTTCAACTCAGAAAATTTGTGTCCCTCACTCATTTGCCTTTACTATCATTTGCCTTTACCAACTCCCCTTATATGAAAGCAGCCAGGATTAATCTACAATCCTACAAGCTAGATCTCCCATAAGCCCTTCTCTCCAACTCAGCCTGAGTCAGGGGATATCCAGAATTTACAAGAAGTCCTAGAATAACCTTGTCAACAAGGAGCAAAACTCTACACTCACTCTTTTCAACAGTCTCCAGCCAAAACACTGTTCAGTACTCAGCAGCAATAACCAGGCAGACAGGTGCTAGATTTAGAACTATGCTTTTCATCATAACACAGACACATACAAATCCAATGGCATGGTAGTAATATTTACTTGGGAGCCAGTGTGATGTAGTGGTTTGGGTATTGGACTACGACTCTGGAAATCAGGGTTTGAATACCCAAGGGGTAACCTTGGGCAAGTCACTCTCTCTCTCAGCCTCAGAGGACGGCAAAAACAAACCTGCTATAAACAAATCTTGCCAAGAAAACCCTGCGATAAAGTTGCCTTAGGGTCATCATGAGTTGGGAATGACCTGAAGGCACATAACCACCAGTATTTGCTGACGAATATATAGAAATAAGGAGAAATATACAAAAATAGTAATCAGAGAAAACCATTTAAGAATTCATACAGCAGGCCAAAAAAGTAAGGTAAACATCCCAGTTCTTGTACCAGAAGAATGAACACAGCAAGACTCAAGACCACAATATGGGCACAGACAACATGGGTGATGGAGGATGTCAAAGAAGCTAGGCTTAGCTTATGAAAAATATTGGCCATAACTGAGGCGAACCCAATTAATCAATCAGGGCTGAAAACCTTCCACCATCTTAGCAACCAAGTAGGCTCCCGTTAGAACACAAATGAAGTTGTTTTTTCATGAATGAGAAAGGCCTCTGAACATGCTTAGACAATGCACACAAAAAAAGGAAATAGACGTATTTTTTGCATTACATCATGCTGGAGTAGTTTGTGCGCAAACATGGAAACTACAGAGAGAAACAGAACTGAGACAGGTTTTTTTTTACAGTTACCTTTAGTGCTTCAATCTTTTGCCGCCTTATTTCTGCTTCTTCATTTACTATACATACAGGAAAGCCACCAGCTTCATTCTGTAAACAGTTACTTAGGAGAATCAAATTGATGCATTTTACAGAGACAAAAGAAAAAGAAACCATTGTAGCTCTCTATTAATTTTATTACTTTGCAAGTATGAGTTCAGAGGAAAATTATCATCATCTCTATAGTTCTTTATTTTAAAATTTAATATACTTTTGTGCTCTGTACACTTGCAAACATAATGGTTTAAACTAAGTCAGGAGTCTGGAGTGAAATTTAAAGGCATCTTACTATGTTGTATTCTCTTAAAAACATCTGGAATTCATATGACTCACAAAATGTTGTTAGGTGCAATTTTCAGGTGAAAAATCACACTTAATTTTTTTATTTTTTTTTTGAGATGAGGCTTGAAATCGGGGGGGGGGCTAAAAAAGAAAAATAGGGTCTGGGGGCAGCATGTGCCCTGTACTTTCCCTATCTTTGCAGTACAGCCTCAAGTACCTTCCATGCAACTGCTTCCTTAAATGACTGATGGGCTGAATCTTACAGAACTAGGTATCAAGAAGGTTTCTACTCTATGCACTGTATCAGAATCAGCAGAGCTCAACTGGATAAGACAGAAGAATCAATTTAGTTATCTGGCAAAGCAAGGAAGAGTCCTATCTTGGGGGCAAGGAAAACAGACCTAAAACAAAATGACTTCATCATGCAAACCAGTAAAGACATTTTCAACTAGCCTTTTCTCCACGAAGTTTAGCTTTAATTTGCTGACGTTCATTGAAGTTTTGAAGTCTAATTTGTCTTAATCTTGCCAAATATTCCTGAAAGAATATAAAATCAAAGAGATGTTTCTGTGAGACTGAAGCTGCAATCATATAGATATTTAGTAAAACACATAAATTTCACAAAGTGGCAAATTAAAGTGACAACTCTTTGATAGAAGAGTAGCACCACTATATTTGTAAGTGAATTGAAGTGACTCAACTGATCCATCACTGTGGATTAGGAAGTGTGGAGCAGTCATAACTATTAAAGGCAATGAGGGCTAATTGTGTTGCAAGGGAAGATGGATGATTCATTTCTGGTGACATACTTAGGTTATTCATCAAAAAGACATCTCTAGGAACTGCATGTGATACTGATTAGAACTAAGGAGAAATCTTTTCCTTTGATTATACAGTAATCCCTCCACATTCGCTTGGGTTAGGGGCACAGGACCCCTGTGAAAGTGAAAAAAATGTGAATAACTCTAGGCCCTCCCAAACCATATTTAACACACAAAAACACACCGTAGATTCCTTTGAGGCATCAGGGTTCTTTCACAAGGCAGAAGTGGTGGGCTGGTGGGGCTCACTGCCACCTCCACTGTTGCCCCACAACATTTTCAATAGGGACTTACAAGCCTTGTTTGCAGTTTCTCAGTCTTACGAGGCTTGCAGTCCCTATTAAAAATGGCATAGGGAGGCAGTAGAGGTGACAGCAAATAATCCATGAATAATCAGATCCACAAAAGTGAAACCTGCAAATGTGGAGGGCGGACTGTACATGACAATCCATGCAGATAAATGAGGAAGAAAAAGGGGGTTCTATGTGTGTAATGAAGGCAGCAAGCATGCAGGAAGCATACCTCTTCCTCCTTGTTTCTTGTTTTCCTTCCTCTTGATGTAATGGGCCTGCCTCCATAGATAGCTGCCAGGTTTTGCAGTGTGTCCTGTTCACCATTTAATGTATTAAATTCAAGAATAGCTGGGGGCATCACATAATCTAGCCTTTCATTTATCAGCATATCAATAATCATTGTCAAGGAATGGTTACCCACAATAAAGCAAAAATGCATTCTTAAATACTATTTAATTACCCAAGATTGTTCTCTTTTCTTTTTTGTATGTTTACTCATGTGTGTATGCCTTTAAGACTGTCCAATCTGTTGGGATTGGAACACCGGACACTAATTTTATAGTGACTGTTATATTTAGCTGGAACTTCATTAGCCCTTTTTGTTGTTGTTGTTAAACACCACATATTTTTACGAAATGTCTAACTTCTTTGTTCACATCAAAATAAATGATGTAATAAATAAATTATTAAATGATAAAATAAATAAAATCTCATTGTAGCAAATTTTAAAGACATGCTTCCCAGTGGAATGTCACTCTGAATTTTTCCCATAAATCTTGAAATCACTATGATGACATATATAATCGTCAACTTTATAATTAAGTATTTGTATACATTTAAGATGGTGATTTTGGGTAACGCTGATAGTTTGGACACATTGGTACAAATATCACATATAGGCTGAAATAATGGAAGAAGTAATGCTTGAGTTCTTCCCTACAGAAGGCACTACAGGTTTTAGCCTTTTGACTGGACACAATTATCAAACTCCAGGCATTTTTTTCGTATTAATTTATTGTAGGAGAATTTTAAGACAGTTAAAGGCTGAAATTCCCTGTATTCCACTCTGCTGATAGATCTGCCATTCCTCCCTCAAACTTATACTCTTGTATAACATAATCCTATTATTCATAGGCTCTCCTGTCCCTAAACAGAAAATGTACAATAGTGTGCTGGAGAGAGAGCAAGGGAAGTGCTAGACTGGTTGTGTGATTGTTTTACACTTGTGTAGGAAATGGATACAAATGCAAACTGCTCTTTTTAAAACCAATTATTGGTTCTGTTCAGCCTGAACAACATGGTGCAGCTTTCAATAAATCATAGATGGTTGGAAAAAGGATAAAAGACTATTGTGAACAAGAAAACAATGGAATTCATGTGGCAGGGCCATATCACTGCAGTTGTTCCTTCTACTGGAGAATTTAGCAACCCTATCAATATTTTTCTTGTGTGTGCAAATGTGATTTGAACATATATGGATATATAGGTAGCTGCCATCTTCCAGTCTGTATTTATCACATGCTCATGGTCATTTTAAAAAGAACAACGATGTTCAACCATGTGTTGTAAAAGTGGCAGAGCCACAGAGCCTAAGATGGAAGAGGGCTTAAGACACAAAAGACTGACTGTTCTTTCTGGACATCATCACAATTAAAGGTGAGTCCTAGATGTTCCTGAAGATTATTTTCCAGGTTACCTGGTGGTGCCTATAAGGATGCTGCCGCTACGCTGAGGACTGCTGAAAGGATGTGTGTGAGGCACAAGATGATGATTTGGACCTGGTAAATTTGGATGTAGAATATTTGCATGAGAACCTGTATGGTCATTGTAGCTGGTGCTTCACCCCAAAACCCATTTTCCTCACTGTCAATCTGGGTTTGAAGAGGCAGTCCATTGCCTCATTGGTCTTGGAGTTAAATAAGCCCTCCTTGTCGAACAGAGGGTCTTCTATGCACTGGTTGGTATTCTCAAACAGATCAGCCAAATGCAACCATGTGTAGCAATGGAGAGCAACTGCCCCAGACATCATGTTGGCTGCAGAGTCCACTAAAAGGTAAGCCAATTGCATTTGTTGTGTTGTCAGAGAATGCACTACCTGCTGGAAAAGCAAGGCTGCATTCCTTTGATTCTCTGGGAGATAGCATTTTTTTCCATAAGAACCTTTCATAAGCCAACAAGCTTGTATGTTTGCCACACGTATGGCTTGGGCCAACGATAAGTAAAAGCAATGTCCAAATACCTGCCCTCTTGATCAGCAGGTGTGGAGTGAAAATTCTTGTCACTCCTGGTCTGGGATGCTTCCATCATTATGGAATTTGATGCAGTGTATGTAAAAAGAAAAGAGGTTCCTTCCTGTTGAGTTTGGTACAGGTGCTCCAGATAGCAAGAAGCTGGTGGTAATAATAATGATCTGGCCTAAGACTGTTTAATGAGGTCAGGAAGACCAGCAGGAGTGATATTGTGGCCAGTGTCGGAATCTGCAAGTCCAACATTTGAAATATTAGATCCAAGACTCAAGTTGGTGGGACTGTGACACCTGATCCCAATAACTTAGGCATGCTAAGCATGGTATCAGTAAACAGCTTGATGTCCCTTGGAGAAGAAGGTGGGCTAGTGCCCTCTACAGTAGCAGGAGAGGAAGTGAGTGAAGATGGTGAAGCCAGAGAAGAAGAATCAGAATCACAGCTGTCAGAAGAACCAGGTGAAGCTTTGTCCTGCGATATGGGAGCAGAAGCAGCAGCTGTAATGGTGACTGGTACTGAAATTACATGAGTCATCAGAAGAGTTTCAATAGCAGCAGTAGAGATGGAAGAACAAGGGAATCATACTGGGAATGGATGCAGAGTAAATGGTGGAGAAACAGTTGGAGGTGCCAAAGCTGGAGGAGGAGGTTGAGACACTGTTGCAATTGTTCCGTGTGGCAGAGATGGAAGATAATGGTGCAATGATGGTGGTAAGTGTATCTGAGGCATTAGTGGGGAGTAATGGTGAATGATGCATAGGACCTCCAGGCTGTATTTGGGTGGTTTTGGTACCAATATGGAGAATGGTGAGTGTGGTAGTATGGAAACTCCCTGTAATGACAGTGGTCCTGATAAGAGGGAGAGTAAGAGTGGTACAATCTCAATATTTCCCTCCAGAGATGCTTCGGTTGGTACCAATCCATACAGGAGACAGAGGTGTAAGGCGAGTCCCCTCTGTACTGGTATTCTCTATTGTGATGAAGCTCTGAGTTTGTGGCTACCTGAAGTGCCAAGGCAGCCTGGAAGCAGGTTGCTAGGCAAACAGAATAGCACCTCAGGAGAGAAACCCAGCCCAGTAGTGTGTGGGAGGGGCTTGTGGCTGAGAGAAAAAGTTATATGAAGCCAAGCACCTGTGGTGCTTGGATTCCTTCAGTGAGAGCCTAACAAGAAGCTAGGGAGCACAGTCCCTCAGCCAGTTAGGGAGCGTGACTGTTTCGGGAGGTTTAGTTCTCAGTGGAAGCCTAGTGAGAGGCAGAAGAGTAATTAATCCTAGTAGGATCTGATCAGAGTTTATGACCTAGATTGAGGGTTACGCCTTTGGTGGGAGTTTAATCAAAGGGCTGTTGTATGATAATTATGCCTTCTATGAAAGTCTGAAGATATAATTTAATTGTTTCTGAGCAGTGAGGTAACTATTAATACTATCTGAAGAGTGCACTGAACAAATGTATCCACATTGAATGGCATATGAACTCTAATACACAACTTTATTCTTATTGTTATCTCAATAAATGTTACAATTTATCTTTGCACAAACTGACTTGGCTTGAGTTGTATATAGTATATAAAGTAACACAGAAAACACGCTATCATAAAATTATTAAGTGATTCTAAATAAACATTGAAAATCCTCACCATTTTATGCAAAGGTGGTGTTATAAGAGGGGATGAAGAGCTGTGTGGTAAAGCGTTATCAGATTGGGAACTGCCACATCAATCTGGGAGAAGTAACGTCCAGTCACACCTATAAGTATATGATCTCTCCTTGTGGAAAGGAGACTTGTCTCATCTAGGTGATGGTGGAAGAGGTCTATGCCTAAGGGAGTCCTGACAAGATGGAGAAGCAGCTGCATGAGATGTAAAGATGGCCTGGGTGGGAGAAGATACCTGGAGGGTAGGCACATCTTGCTCCAGGAGTGTCTCTCACTGAAAGAGGATAAGTAACAGTCTGTACCAATGGTGCATCAGGTTGAACCACGTGAGTTGGTATGAAGCCCCCCGTGTTGGAGGAACTACTCAGAGAGAGGTCACTGGCTTTGACACTGGCTGCTGCTTATTGTTTAGACATTTTTTTCCTCCAGTCTATCCTTCTCCCTTGATACCGAGCAACCATTCGGTGAAGCTGCTACCTTGTGTCTGGACCTGGAGCATGTTGTTTGGGAGGACTTCGATCCAGGCACCAAAGACGACAGACAAAACGACTCCCCTGCTACTGACAGAGCAGCAGATGACAGGGTTTATGGCAGCGGAACAGAAGAAAGCAAATACCAAATGAGCCATCAAAGTGCTGGTACTGAAGAAGGGATAGAGACAGAAACCGGTGGCATCAAATCCAATATCAGTACCAAGGCGATCTTCTATTTTTGCTTTGACTTCTGAGCTCTTGATGCTCTGGTGAGGCTCAGAACAATGGTTTCTTTAAAGCTGCCTGGTCCGCAACTTGGAATGACTTCTCTCAGCGGTATAGTTTGAATCTTAAGACCCAATATTTTCCAGGACCTAGGAGGTGAAACCTCTGCAGATAGAACACTTTTCTACCATGTATCTCTTGTCAAGACAGAACAGATGCAGAAACTTTACTTTCACACAAAGAGCAGAGTTTGAAAATAGAAGCAGATGCTATAGAAAGGAGGAAAAGGAGTGGCAGAGCCCCGAAGTAAAGAAAAAGTTTTTTTAAAAAATAGCAGTAGAACAAGAAGGAAAATACAAGAAAAACAATAGGAGAAAAAGTAGTAAGTATGAAATAAGTATGAGAGAATAGTACAAGAAAAAAAGTTGGGGTACCACTTAATTACACAGAACACTTCAAGAGAAGTCATTCTGACAACAGACAAGGAGGGGACAGTCACTTTGGCAGGCTAAAACGTGCACCGTATATAGGGGGAAGCAGGATTCCTGCTGAGCTACTCAGCTCTGGAACATTCCAATGGAGTCACTCAACAGGCACAAAAACCTATTTGTGTGAGGCACAGAGACGATGAAGTAATAAGCCTTACAGAGTTCAACAACTTATTTCCAGGTAAGTATGTGCAGAATTGTAGCTGGAAGGGCACTGCTTTGGATAATGATCATCATGAACTGCAAATCTCTACCTCATGGAAAATACCAGCTCTGTATTTAAAGTGACCCAGTTATTAGGAATAAATAGATTTGAAAATAGAGGCCACTTTAATTTATGGACTGCTTTAACAACAGCTCAACTGCTACGGATTCTAATGTCTCACTGTAAGATTACCAATACTTTCTTCAAGTTCATATGAGAGTTAACTACTAAAAGATAATTCAAAGACTTGTACACTAGGAATGTCAAAGGTCCTACCATGTGTCCTTCAGCACGAGCTTTATTTTGCATGGCTTCTCGCTTCCGCTGCCAAAACTCCTCAACTTGTTTAGCTCTTTCTGCAGCTACCCACCCTTTTTGCCTAAGGACAACATTTCAAGAGTTTAATTTACTAATATGCCTTGATAATGATTAATATAACCAGAAAAAATTAGTAGAGAGAAGTATTAAACACAACTCCATTTTAAGATTTCAACAGACTGGGAGTAAGAAATATGTAAAGAAGAGGAGATCAAGATCACTCAGCAATTTACCTATCAGGAAACAAACATAGTGTGACAGGATATCAATTGCTTCACAAGTCTACACCAAACTTGGTTGAGCTGACAAGTGTGCAACAGGTAAGAGGTACAGACTTCTTTTCAGAGAGAGATTGTTTCATAATAAAATGCTAATATGGTATACGAATAACATGAATAGACTTCACTTTGCCAATCCGGAAAGAACTAATCATCTGCCTGTTTTTACATTTTTACTTTCTGAAAAACCCTGGGTGAAGCTTTGCCTCAAAAGTCAATACTGAAATTAAAAACAAAAGAGGTCTTCAAACAGTCCGAGACTGAATTCTCAGGAAACATAGGTAAAAAGTTTACCACCACTATACAAATGGTATACAGTGTGCCCTCTTCTGGTGTGACCTTCACATACACAAAAATCACATGAAGTGTCACTCCCATTATAAGTTAATGGATACAACAGGTGCACACCTGTGCAGGCACACACATTTTGCATCCATTGACTACAATGGGACATAACACTTGCACTTTTGGTTGGGTTACTGGAATGGAATCCCCACGTATGTGGAGGAAGCACTGTATTATTGTCTCCTGCAACAAACATGAACAACAGAAATACCTCCTTAAAGCAACTATGTTTGTGAAACTTTATCAGTGTTTGCCAATAAACTAAATGGATGTGACAAAAATCTACATGCAATGGATAGAATTAAATGCATCATTATTCCAACCTGTTTGCGTTGGCTTGTCTAGACACCTCTTCTAATCTTTTCATTCTTCTTCTAATTGTATCAGCATCAGGTGCACGATGGTGGCCTGCAGGCCCATTAGGCACTCTTGCATGAACTCCAGGTGGAAGCCCTCTGTAAATAAATACAGCAATTTTCATTACTTTTGCAAGGAATTATATGTACTTTACTTTTAATGAATGTACACATACCTTTCAGCGGGGTCTTGACCAGGTTTTTCTTTCAACTCAGCATCTTTCATCTCTGTTACTTTAATATTTTCCCTTTGTTGCTGTATCTGATCAAAAATAGCATGATAGTGTTCATATGGTCCTCGACAAGGCACAGGTGAAGGCACAACAGGTCCACCGCCACCAAAAAAATGAGCCTAAAAGTTTTTAAAAAATATGTTCTCATGTTCTGATTTCAACAGACACTATCTTTTAAGATAATACAAGTCCAATTTTAAAAAAACCTTTACAATGCAAGAAGCCATGCTTGAATACAATGTGATAGCCGATGGACCAAAATTATATTCATTTAAATATGACAGTTATTTTATCAGGAATAGAAACTCACAGTCCTATCATGCAGCTTCCTTGAAAAAAATGCAAAAAACTAAAGTGTCTGGTGGCACATGGAATTTTACACTTTTATGATCTTACTTGTCTCCTTTTTAGGCAGAAATCTCAGAAAACAGAAATCTCAGTATTTGCTGTCATATACTTCAACATCTGTTTCAGTAAGGAAACTGACCTATCTTAAAACATGCATCCATTTCACCATGTATTACAATAAATGCTTTTTGGTCAACAAATTTGTTATTGAAATGTGTTTTCAAATCAGCTCCAAGATATGGCTACCCTATAACAGGGTGTTCTTTTTTTGGATGGGGGGGCACATTTCTTCAGAAGAGGCTCGCCATTCTCTTCCTTTTCAACTGAGAGAGGATGACTCGTCCTAGACCATACAGTGAGTTTTCACAGTTGATGGAGATTTGAACCCTGGTTTCTGAAAATCCTATTCTAACACCCAAGCCACTACACCATACTGGCTTTCATAACTGTGAAAAATTATACATAAAGAACACATTTATATTCTACTTCACACATATACACAGACTAGCCTTATGAAGCCTCCTAATGGATCCCACTGAAGCAAATCTCTATCAAGTCCAAACGTATCTCATTCTGTAAGTCAAGGCTGAATATTTAAAGGGGAATATTCTTTTGTCTCCCATGTCATTCTGCATTCAATGCAAAGCATGATTATGACCCTACGTAAGGGACAGAGCATATAACAAATGAGAAATTGGACTTACCATGAAGGTTTCATTCTGGGATGGCAGGAGGAGGAATCCACAATCGGGTTAATCCCCGTATGCCAACCGGAATCAGCAGGAGTCCACATTCTAAATCAGAGACTGTTAGGACCCCAGTCCTCCTCTGTCAGTTTCTTCTCCAGCCAAGCTCAACCACGAACTTTCCTCAACTCTGTCCCCCCACTTTTCCAAAGATTTCAAATATGACAACTTGCTGCACTCTCTTCAACATTTCCTTTGTTCCCTTTCCCTTTTTACCCCTTTCCCCAGGGTGGGTGTGGATTCCTCCTCTTGCCATCCCAGAATGAAACCTGCACAGTAAGTCCAATTTCTCATTCTCGAGATGGCACGGAAGAGTAATCCACAACAATTGGGATATACCCAACCCTTAACCTTGGTGGGATGTCATTTATTTTCATAACTGATTGCAACACTTTCCTGCCAAAACCAGCTTGCTCTGAACGAAGGACATCCATCTTGTAATGCCTCACAAAGGTGGATCGTTCTGACCATCCTGCAGCATCACAAACATCTTGTAATGAAGAAGTTATAGCATAAGCCTTACTAGACGCCATGGATCTTGTAGAATGTGGATATACATTACATGGTCTTGCTTGACCTGCCACATCATAATATTGAAAAATGCAAGTCTTTATCCATTTTCCAATTACAGCCTTAGAAGCTTTTTGACCCATAGTCTTTGGATTATATGAAACAAAGAGCGCCTCTGTCCTCCTAATTCTTGCCATTTTTTTAATATAAAGACATACAGCCCTCATCACATCCAAAGTATGACTTCTCTTTTCCTCAGCACTCTTTGGATGAGAAAAGAAATTCAGCAAATAAATTACATCTGGTGCAACCTTCTTCCACACACATTTAGGAAGAAAGGTTGGATCCAAAGTTAATACCAATCTGTCTTTCTCAAAGCTACATAAGTTAGCATTTACTGATGCCACCAATTCTGAGACTCTTCTGGTTGAAGTAATCGTCACCAAAAATGCCACCTTAAGCATCATCAACCTCAAAGAAGCATCTCTTATAGGCTCAAAAGGTGTTTTTGTTAAAGAGTCTAACACCATATCCAAATCCCAGCTCGGGAATCTATGTTTTGTTGGAAAAGAAGTGAACACCGCTCCTCTCAGAAATCGTTTTATATGTGGATGTGCTGAGAAGGGTACTCCATCAAATTTTAGTGCCACACACAAAGCCGACACTTGACACTTTAATCTGTTTGGCTTCAGATCTCTTTGCAAGCCATCCTGCAGAAACTGCAATACATGCTTAACTTGAATATCAGCCAACTGCAAAACATTCGTAACAAACCATTTCTCAAAGGCTTTCCACATCATATTGTATATATTTTGAGTTGATTGACGCCTAGATGCCATAATAGTGTCCACCACAGCTGGTGAGCAGTCCTGAAGTTCGAAGGCCTTCCTCTCAAGTCCCAGGCCATCAAATTCAACCATTCTGGGCTTGGATGATGTACTGGCCCTTGGCTTAGAAGATCCTTTCGAAGTGGCAGCCTCCAAGGATCTCTTACAGCCATTTGTCTCAGCAGAGAGAACCAAGGCCTTCTTGGTCAATAAGGTGCTATCAACACCACTTTTGCCCTTTCTCTTTGTATCTTTAACAACACTCTCTAACTGCACTGGTGGGAAAGGATATAGTTGATCTTTCGGCCATGGAATTGAAAGAGCATTTGTTGCTTCTGCAAGCTTGCTTCCCTCAATCGAAAAGAATCTTTTTAGTCTGGTATTTTTTGCTGAGGCAAATAAGTCTACTTGAAAAGGTCTGAATCGTTTGTTCAAATTCCAGTAATTCAGTGACCATTCTTCGGGATGCAGACTGTTCCGACTGAGAAAATCCGCTCTGACACTCAATTTTCCCTTCAAATGTACCGCTGGTAAGGACTGCAGATTTTTTTTCACCCAGTGGAACAGTTTGATCAACTCATCTATCAACACTTTGGAGCAAAGGCTCCCTTGGTTCACAACATATGCTCTTGCTGTCATGTTGTCTGTCCATATTTGAACATGTTGGCCCTTCACAACATCTACAAAACTGATAAGTACTAGACAAATTGCCTTCAGCTCCAAAAAATTTATATTTCTTTTCAAATCCAAACCTGTCCAAACACTCCATGTTGTTCTTCCCTGACACAGAGCTCCCCAGCCTGTCAAACTTGCATCTGTTGTAATCTTTCTGTAATGACTGATTGCCAGTGGAACACTCTTGTTCAAATTCAGGTCTCTCATCCACCAGGCCCATTCTCTTTTTAAATTGGCTGGCAACTTGACCAAATAATGTTTTCTCTTGCCTATGTTCCACTGATGAGGAATCAACAACCTTTGTAATTCTCTGGAATGGAACCTGGTCCATAGGACTAACTAAATAGTTGACACCAAAGTCCCCATTACTTGCGCCAGCCACATCAAATCTGCTGACGTACTCCTGAGCAACTTTTGCATAACCTTTTTGACTTTCAAACATTTCTCCTCTGAGAGAGAAACACACTTCTTCTTGGTATCTATTTTTGCCCTTAAATGCATCAGTACCATTGTTGGGGTCAAATGACTCCTTTTGATGTTCACTAGAAATCCATAAGTTTCCAACACATCTACAGTCATTTGCACACTCTTTCTCAAATTCAGTTGAGAATCCGCCTTTATTAACAAATTGTCCAAATAAGGGTAGATATGCACGTCTTTCTGTCTCAGACTGTTGACATCCATACCTTGAATTCTGTTGTCTATTACTTTCCCTACCGTGAAAGAAATAACACAGGTTGCAAAATAATCTCCTATCAACCTTCTTTTTCTGCAAAGTAGGCATTACTTGTTTTCTCTCTCTACTCTCAACCAAAATAAGTGCAGCTATTGGACCGTCCACTAGGGGGACTTTCGAAAGCTCTACATCTTTCTTTCCAAATGAATAAAGCTTTTTAGTATGACCTACAAACCTACTTGTAGTCAACGATGTTTCCCATTCAGTATGAATCAACTCCTGAAACATTTCAGGCACAGGAATATCCAAATCATGAATTTCCTTCTTTTTTTTTTATCACAGATGCCATTTTCACCTCCTTCACCTTTGAGTCTTTAGATTGACTATTATCTTCATCCAGCAATAAACCTAATATATGCAGAACTTTCGCAAGTACACTTTTAAACTGATCTTGTTGAAACAATCCACTACTGCCAACTTCCTCATACTGTTCTCCCTCTGAGGAGTTATCCCCATCCAACTCCCCTACCTCAGTATGAGCCTCCTCATCTTGCCAACTATCAACATTCTGATCCTGTTTCCACACTACTCCTCTTTCTTTTCACAGAACTTCTTGTGTCGTCATACATCTCATTGTTATCCATTCTTTGATTCTCTAATCTCCTTCTCCTTGTTATTGCTCCCTTTTGCTCTCTTTCGCTTTCCATATTTGTTTCCAAAACTACATCTCTTTTATTATTCATATTCATCACTTCAGTGTCCATATTTTCTTGACATGCAGTTGCTGAACAGGCGCCTCACATAGCCATAGTATTCTGAGAATTCATTAAATTATGATGTCTTCCATCAACCACTGACTCAAATTGATTAGGTCTATTAAATTGATTAAACTGATTTCTTGTTGACGATATCATGGTATTTAATTCATTAGAGATAGTTTGCTTAATCATGTATTGCAATTCATTTATATTCAATGAACTCATCGGCAAATTTGAGGCACTGGGTATTCCAACCTACCGTCTAGTTTAAAAGTGGGTCGCATATCCTCTGTGCCACCAACGCATTGCCTCTCCATATACATACTAGACATTCTCATCCTTTCACACCTACCACCACGCACAATATTATATTGCTTTGGTGGTACCACGTGCGTTGCCAACTGCCAGCCACTTTTCTCAAAATACGTAGCCTGCTCTGGATCACCTCGAGCACCATTTTCTCCAAGCCCTGGAGCACTTGGCGATTGATTGACAGCACTTGATCTTGCGCTAGTTGAATGGTCCAACATCTCCCCGCCCCTTACATCCGGGCGTTCAGTTGGGCTCTCCGCACCTGTTCCAGGGATGGATTTTCGCTCAGACGTTGCGCCTCCCATCTCTGTGGAATCTGTAAAATCAACATGGCAGCTCAAACCTGCCTTTGTTGATTTAACTCCCAGCACTTGACTTTAACCATCTTAGAAGACAGATCCGAGCACCCTTCCTGTACGGTACCTATTTTCTTTTTTCTTACTGTGTCTTGTACCAATTTACCTGACTTTTCCTTACTCTTCTTTTTATCCTGCTTAGTTCCCATAAATCTTACCTTCTCCACTTCGCTCTCACTGCAGGGAAGAAATACCTTTTTCAAGTCTATCATTTTAGCTTCCCTAGAGAGCCGCGCTCCTGCGTTCATCTGGGAGGAACTTCCTTTAAGACCATCTTTGGTTCAGACTCAGAGCCTCACTGTGTGGCCGGTATCTGAGAGGAGACACATCTTGATCCATTTTTCTTTTCCTCCTCAGAGCATCACTGGGTGGCAGGCATCTGGGATTCAGTCTCCACCGAAATATTATCTTTCTCCTTTCCAAAACTCTTTCTTTCAAATACTGACAGAGAAGGTTAGGATGGCAGGATAAGAAAAACTGACAGAGGAGGACTGGGGTCCTAACAGTCTCAACTGGCTTAGAATGTGGACTCCTGCTGATTCTGGTTGGCATGTGGGGATTAACCCAATTGTTGTGGATTACTCCTCCATGCCATCCCAAGAATATTGTTCAATAAGCAATTGCTCTTCATCAAGAATTAGAACTTAAATAGAATATATATATATACATATCTGACAGCAGCTCCTAACCTTGGTTTCACCACTTCCACTTGTGCTGAGTACATTCCTCCATCCTTGCTCCCTGGCTCTGTTAATTCGTTCCATCTAAAAAAAATGGGGGAAGAAATGAAAACTGGATTCTAAAAAAACAGTTAAATCCTCTGTCAACTGAACTTCACAATTAAAAATTTTAAGTCAAGTGTTTTACCCTTTCCTTCTCAAGTCTTCTCATCTGCTCAGCTTTCATTAAATTGATCTGTAAAATTAAAGACCTTTTTGAACTGACGGCACATCAAGTTACTCAACAGCTGCAATAACCAAGGAATTACATTTTGAATTTACCTGTTCACGCTGCCGTTTTTCCTTTTCAAAAGCATCTAGCCTTTTCTTTTTAGCAGCTTCCTAAAAAAAAAAAATACATATAAGCCATGCACCATTATTTCAGCAGGCTGAGGTGAGAATGGTTAGGTCTTTATCAGAGACAGACATACTTTGATTTGCACATATATAAAGTTAGAAGAAATCTAGCAGAAGGAAATAAGGAGGAAAGGTTTGAAGGTTTTGCTTTGTATTTAAAAGCTTTTAGCTTAGCTTCCTTTGTTTTCATATTTTTATACCTCAAACATTTTCCTCCCTTCTTCAATTGGTTTCCCTTTCTTCACTGCAGTTGGAGGGGCCTAAATAAAGAGTAAAACTACAAATTAGCAAGAACATATCATATAAGCTAGAAGGTCATTGATAGAGTAGAATGAGTGATATGGAAATACTCATTTATAAAGTTTAACTTTGTGAACTTGTTACAGTGTTATACCCTCATCCTATCAATGTTTACTGAGAACTAAATCCCACTTTGTTAATGAAGCTTTTTGACAGGAAACTGTCTGTAGAACTATAATTATGAAGAGTAGTCATATGCATGTTTATTTTCAAATGCTCTGTTTGCTTCAATAGTATTTAGTCCTCAGTAAATGCATACAAGAGAGTACTGTGCTCTTCATGGATTTTCAAGACCAGAAACAAAAATGACCATTAGTTTTCCCCTGTCACCTATATGATTATCAACAACGCAGGCAAAAACAGAATGTTGACAGGCACACTGTTAAACAGTAAGTACTTTTACAGTTATTTGGTGAACAGAAAATGAAATATAAATAAAGTACGTGTGCATGCACTTTTAACAGAAACTTTCCCTCTTCTGCCATTCCATCATGAAAACATGTTGAAAAATATTTACCATTTGAATGGTAGGTAACATACGTCGTGGCGTCTTATTCACAACAGTTATTAAGAATTTATATTTAGAAGGGGTACCATGAGAAATCTCTCTTTGGAGTAACAGTTTGCTATATAAAACAATTACAGATTTCTCCTTCATCACATGGTCATATTTAAATTACATATATCCTGCTTCTCCTCCCCAAAATGGGACACTCAAAGTAGTCTTCCAAGAGACAACCATCTTAGCCTGTTTTAACATAAAAAGGAAAAAAGGCAGTGGAAGAGAGTAATCCAGTAGCACCTTTAAGACCCGTTCACTTTTACAATAACTAATCTGTCCATTCCCCACCTTCCATTTTATTGTTGTTGTTGCTGCTGCTACTGTTGTTGTGTGCCTTCAAATCATTTCAGACTTATAGCAACCTCAAAGCGAAGCTAATACTAGATTCTATGGGTCTCAGATTGTGTGACAAGCCCAAGGTCACCCAGTGGCTTTCTGTGGCTAAGTGAGGAATCAGACTGTATTCTCCAAGGGCATAGTCCAATGCGCAAATGACTACAAGTAGCTAACAACAACGGCATAATCCAAAACAACAACCAAAACAGAGCAAGTCAATAGCAGACAATATATTTTTTAAATCTAAGGAATCTTTTGAAGCTGAAAGTGCCTATCATGCCAAAAGGCATACTTTGGATGGGTCCGTAAGCCACTGGAAAGAAGCCAGATGAGTCTTTCTGAGGCATGAAGTTCCACTGCCTGGGTACCATAACAAAGAAGGCTATCACTCATGTCTTCACCAACTATATCTTTCCTCTGGCAACGGGATACATATGGCTTCCCCAGGCAACTAAGTAGGACTACGTATTATGTAATGATTTTTATGTTATTTACTTTTATCCTCTTTATTCTTACTCCTCTAAGGCACCTGAGGGAGCATGTCTTTTATCCTCGAAATAAGCCTGTGGGACAGGTTATTAGAGGGTATCATTGACTCAGTTCCACCCAGTGAGCTTCATAACCAAGTGAAACAGATCTCACTAAAACTACTACAGCTTTTTACAGTATCCATATCCCAATCACAAGACAATGAATTGAAATAAAATACATACGGGATTTGGAATCTGGATCCTCAACATTTATGCAGGTGTATCCTGTATACTATCCATGATCAGCATACTATCATATTTTACTTAGGAAGGCCAAACAGACTGCATCACTTTATATTTCCAGATGCTAAATCAAAACTTCAATTTCACCAAGCTTCTGAAGCTTGTTTGGTAGTACAGTATTTTAGGTTTCCTTTTCAGAAGTGTTTGTTCATGGAGCTTCCTGGGAACTGCTACTTCCAGGCTTGTTACAAGCCTTAATTTGGATATCGTTTCATGTAACACAACACCACACATACAGTCCAAGATTACGTACACTCCCATCTGGACCACAATGTGAGCCATGCTAGATGCCCTGCATGTGAACAAGCTCCACAATGCAGTTGCAAAGCTAATTGTGTGTTTTTCTCCCCATTCATTCAAGGGAACTGGCAGATGTAACAATGCCTGTGAAAACTATACCACCAAACGCATTTAGAAAGATATATTTTCGCTTCATTACTGAATATTGTCTCACCTGTTTAAATTTATTTAAAGGCTTCTCATAGAACTTTTTAGCTGCATCCCCGGATTTTTTAAGTATTAAAGGCACTCCATATTTAGCAGCAGGTTTTGTAATTTTCTGAGCAGGTGCAGCAGAGGCAAGGTTTTGTCCTTGAGCTGGTCTCTTTGCTGTGTGTGAGAAAGAGCAAGTAAATGCCAATTCCTTTGTACCACACCCAGCAACATACTTCATGACAAGTGATATCAAAAGAAAGGTTTAGAAAGCATTTTTGTAGCTGGATATTATGCAGAGTTAAACACAATGATTAAATGTGCCCAAATTAAACAATAACTTGGGGAAAGACTGACATGATTGAATAGGGAAGGTCATCATGTTAGTTCTCTCTTACTTTGACACAAAAGGGTAAAGTGGAATTACCTTTCAGGATGAAAAAGCCTACCCCTAAATATGCCAAAAGCATTTCTCACCTATATATGCAGTAAGAATAGCTTAGCAACATCTTTTTTAAAAAAATGCTTTAATTGCTATTTAGAACTGATTAGAATACAATATGAGGCTTTTTTTAACCAATCAGTTGAAATAATAACTATAAATATGCTTATCAGTGAAGAAATTTGCATCCATGGGTGCAACAAACATGAAAGCTGAAATGTGGTGAAAAACACCCTTCAACTGCATATTCTGATTAAAGTTACACACAGAGAGAACACAGGTCACTGCTACTGCCATGTGTACACTGGTCAAGTCAAAAAGATATTCATTCCTACTTTCATGTAATAGTTTCCTGTTAACCATGGACTTGAATTGACTCTTTCTAAATGTAGCTAAAGAAAACCTATTATACACAATTGGCCCTCCACTTTTGTAGGTTTTCCTTTCACAAATTTGATTATTTGAGCGTCTGTAGGTCCTTCCGCTTCCTCTCCTTCTGGCAGAGTAAGAGACGGCAGAAAAGGTGCTGTTGGAAGAGGCAATGGGGAAAAGATGAGAAACGAAGAAAGGGAAAAAGATGGGAAGAGGTTTAGTTGTGGATTGTGGAGTAGGAAGTAGGAGAAGGCAGAGGAGCTGCTGTTGCAGAACAGGAGATGAGGGAGGAGAGGGAGGGGGATTGGCGGAGCAGGAGATGTACTGGGCATCGCTGCTGCCGGGACTGGTTAGTCCTAGGAATGGGAAGGGCTTTGAAAATTTGATATGTGATTTTTCTACTTTTGTGAGGATCCTGCACCCCCATCTCTCGTGAATGTGGGAGGCACACTATATTATTACCTGGTCCGGCATGAGGTCCAAACTTCTGGAATCCTCTATGGCTGAATTCTTCTGCAATAAGCTAAAAAGAATGAATTTCATGTTACAAAATGGATACATTTAAGTAGTCAATATTTAGTACAAATATAAGATTATTTATAGGGACAGGTTCTCCATCTTAGAAAAAAAGCTGCTAACATTAACAATCCAGTATGATTTAGGATAAAAGAGTCATATTGTACGAGCCTTCCAACACATGGCATTTCTATTCAGTGTGACTACAGTTCTGGTTAGTATTTGGATGGGAAAGTACCAATGAACATCAGGTGCTATATTTCAGAGGAATGAACTGGCAAAACTACCTCTGACTATTCCTTGCCTAGGAAAACCCTATGAAATTCATCGGAAATTGACAGGCGACTTGAAGGCCCATGCACATACACACTTTCTGATGGAAAGAGATTACACTGTCTGTGAAGGTTCTGTATGTGATTTCAAACCCTGGAAAATGAGCAATAGTGAGGGTCAGATTAGTACAACACACATGAGCACATCCTTTTATATGCTTAGTTTACACTAGATTTGAATCCCTAAAGAGCACTAGAGTCTCAACACTTAATGCAAGAGTCTGAGGTCATATATTTGAATGTATGTATCATTTTCAAGAAATATTACTGCACAGTGTTCCAGTATAATTATGCAACACTTTAGCGTTATTCTATAGGAAAGTATTTTATAAAACCAGTACGGTATTGAAAAGAAAATGGGTAAGTACATACCTGTGCAGTGAGAAATTTGTCAATGCGTTTAACTATAAAAGCTTTCTCCAATATGGAGTTGACAGATGGTCTATCCCTAGGATTTCTTTTGAACAACTGTGAAATCAGACTCCGGAGTTCATGAGAATAATGCACAGAAACAGGAGGAAATGATCCAGAGATTATCTTGAGCACCAGGTTCTTCATATTACCAGCTTCAAACTACACAATAAAAACAAACTGTATATATCAGAGATTAATAGAAAATGCTATACAACAGAAAATGATATACAGACATCGTAAGACTAAAAAAAAAATCAGTTATACTTAATCCAGATAGGTTGTCCACATTAGATTTTAATCAGATTCACCAATCAGAAGATTTAATCAATTTAGAATAATTAATCTGGATTGTAGAGACAATGACCAGACCCAATCAACATACACATCATCCCACCAATACATCTGCACACATTTCATTCTCTCTGCTGTGTTTATCAGAAAACAGATATGATGGTGGGATGTAATAAAGGACAAGTAACAGCTGTATCTGGGAGCTGGTCACATGTATATGCTATTAGCACAAGGCCTGTAATCCCAACAACACTTTTATGTAAGAAATAAGATTAAATACACAGAAGCAGATCCAGTACAGTATTTTTTTAAAAAGATATGAATAACTATGCTAGTTAGTTTGAAATAAAAACCTGGGTAGGGCAAACTTCTATTGCACCTGCAGATTTCTCTGGCTATTCTCACAGACACACTATTAAAATATGATCTACAGGAGGACACATTCATAAAAGATGCAATAACTTTAAGGTTAAAATACATCATTAATCCACCTAAAAATACTGTGTTTCCAGGCAACTGTAAAAACCAGATTCACTCATGAAGTATTTTCAAACTTCTACTTACTGCATGTTTCAGTGTACACATTTCATAGAGAACGCAACCAAGAGCCCATATGTCACTAAACAAGAAACAAACACAGAACATTAGCTTGGGCTGTTCCCTTAACACTTGGTAATTTAATTTTTCCCTAGAACTTAAGTTGGTTCATTTAAATCTTGGTCACCTTCTTAAAATCAGCTATGTCAAAAACTTGAATGTACTTCCACTACAACAATATCTGTTATAAGAACAGTACCTGAGGTCAGGGCTAGCTCAAGATATTTTGCTGCCTGAGGGAAAAGGGAAGATGGAGTTTCCATTCCACTTACAGAATATTAGTTGAATCTTACTATGAACTGGTGATGGGACAGTATTCCACTGTACCTGAAAGCAGCAGCATTTTAGGGGATATAGGGCAGACAGCTTTGAACACACTGGGGGCACTGGCAGCAGCAAGCTCTTGGACATTCACTTCTGGTGAAGGAGAGGAATAGTCAATGAGCTGCTATGGCTTCCCCCTCCATAGCATATAGGTTCTGCTGTTGGTAACAACTTACTCGTTTTGCCTAGCGGCAGGGCCACCATCTATCTTGTGAGGCCTTGGAAGCTGCCAGGGTTGAAATCCATAGGGCCCTGGTTCAGTTGAGTAAGAAGCAACAACTAATGTGAATCTCATCTGCCTGCTTGTAGCTTTTATTACCTCCCCTGGTACCTTTTTCCTTCCTGTAGAGGAAAGAAGACAATTCTCCCACATGCGGAGAATGATTCTTGGCACAGCACTAATCCCCACTAGTGCCTCAGTGAACCAGGTGGTGATACAGGTTGACATTTATGGAAGCATCTGCCCCCTCAGGGTTGTTTTTGTGGCCCTGAGGATGCCACTTTTTTAAAAAAAAAATTCCCAAAATTTCAAAAAATATTTTGCTCTAAATGGCCACCAAATGCTCTCTGGGCACCAAGAAAGCCCCAAAACATGACAAGAATGCCCCCACGTCACTCAGGGTGTATTTTTTTTTCTTTTTTCTTTCCAGGAGTAGGTGCTTCTAGGAGTGTAGCCCTCCAAAGTCTCCTGGGAGACTAATGTGGCCCTTTAACCTTCTGTAGTTACATGAGCATTATGATTGCCCTAAAAGGGCTGGTTGTATCTGTACGACTATATAAATGTATCTATTCTTTTAACATATTAAATAATTGCCTCTGCAGTGGATTATTACTGGTTTTAGTAATAACTAGCTCTGAAACTAGAAGCCTAGGAAAAATAACGGCAAGCAGATATTCAAATGTACAACTATTGTATAATTTACTGAAAAAAGAGTTTTGAAAACAGGAAGTTATTTTTTTTAATCATCAGACAAATATTACCAAGCACTGTTTATTACATTAACTTTGTTTAACTTTTTGGTCCCAGTTGAGACCCTCTCTGTGCCTCTTTCTGCCCCCCTGCCCCTCTCTGTACCTGGTGATCTACTTCTATTTCTGAGGGCTCCTCTGTCTTGTGAGCTGTGTGGAGTGTTGCCATGGGAACCTGCAGCAACTCTCTGATGGCGAACTTGGACAGAGGGGCAGTCAGAAGTAGAAGCAGATTGCGAGTGCTGGCTGCTGGACCTCTCTTTAGAATACTGGCAACTTGGGGCCTGCAATGTGGGCATTGGGCCCGCCAGGTGGGGGGACTGCCGCAGCTACAGGAGAGGTGCAAGGGCCACATGAAATGGCCTGGTGGGCTGGATTTGACTTGTGGACCTTGTGTTTGAGACATGTGCATTAAAGGATGCCAAGCTGTCGGTACTACAATTCTGCTACACAGACTACATTTGCACTTTCCAACTCCAGGCTTATTTTGAATTGGGCCAAGGGTGACAGCATACCAGCCTGATTTAAGAGAACTATTGATTTAAAGATACAGAAAGTGATGAGCAATATCATACATATCTTCTTTAATGGAAAGAAATGTATTACTTTTCACTTTGTCCCCAGATATTTACCAATACTGAGAATGAACAAAGTCTCTGCAGATTTATTTTCCATACAATGAAATAATGAAAACATTGTATTTGGATACACTGTGGTGCAATGAAAGATCACAACATCTACATACAATAAGGTTCAACAGGAAAAAGTTACTATTAAAGGTTACCTTTTATTGTTGTAAGGTTTGTTCTCACAGATTTCTGGTGAAAGGTAATACGGTGTTCCTATACAAGTTCGAGCAAGCTCAACCGTACTAAAGAAGAAGAAGAAGAAGAAGAAGAAGAAGAAGAGATAGTAATGAATTAAAACAATTCCTGCTAGTATTAGAACTTGCAGGAAGTTGGGTGGACTTGAATGTTACCTGTTAAGAACTCTAGCTATCCCAAAGTCTCCCAACTGTATTGTTCCATCTTTGGTTAAAAATATATTCTGAATTAAATAAAAAGACAAAAAAAAATGAAACTCAGAAACAATGTCAAACAACATTCAAAGACACAGCCATGTTAGTCTGGATCAGCACATAAAGGGATCTTGTAGCACCTCTGAGACTCACTGAGAGACAGAAATTGGTTATAGGTCTATGAAAGCTTATGCTACCAACTTCTTTCTCTCAGTGTCAAAGGTGCTACAAGCCCCCCTGCAACATTTGGTAAAGAAATAACTTAGTTGCTCTAAGTTATTTTTGATCCAAAACTTGAATAATCATTATAGTTAGAAATTACTCTTAGGTAAATGCACAGTAACATGGGAAAATAGTTCAACATCAAAATTCTCTCTCACGATATAGAAAAGTACTACTTGAAGAATCAAGACATAACTTTTACAAAAACAACTAAGAGGGGATTCACAGATAAACCATGCTACTTTGCTTTATGCTACAACAATCATCTTTCTCCTCTAAACTTGAAAGCAGTGTATTGCAAAAATAGTCGTCTTTGTAAATTATCTTCCAAGTCATGACTTAAGATTCATCTCTGCTTCACAATGCAAAAAAACCATTTAACAGAAATCCAGGGGCCAAGTAAGCATGTTTAATTTTATTACGCAATTGAGAGTAGACACATTTTCAGATCTCTGACATGTAGCATCAGCAGTATTAACTAACTGCTTCAGATAGGTTAGATTTGGGCAGTTGCTATCTCCAAAGTATATAGAAATGAAAGCAAAGGGGAATACATGGGCTGAGGATTTAATTGCAGCTTGTTATCACAATACCGAACCAACTTTAGCACAAACTAACCCTTAAATTAATACACTTGAGACAAGAGTCTACACTGTCAGTTGGCAGACCTTCGCTTATGCCTGTTCATTAAAATAGTAAGATTTTACAGAACTTTCTGTCTTTCACTCACCTGTGACTTTATATCTCGATGCAAAATTTTTCTGTCATGTACATGTTTCAGTGCTAAACAAATCTGAACAAACCAATCCATGATCTAAAAATAAGAAAAGAAATTAGATTTTGGCAGAAACTTGCATTTGAGCTTGAGAACAGAGTTTCTCTAGTGTCAGACTCTGTGAGATGCAGTTTCCTATAACCTCCCTGCTGATCCTAATATTTTGTTTTCCACCAGAGCACCTTGTAAATAAGAATGAAATATTCTGATATTATTATAAAACTATTTTACCACTGAAAAGACACCATACATAAGTAACACTATATATTATATTTATTAAAAATAAAATTTTATAAAGGCTTCTCCTACTTATCTGACTGGTTAGGGACTATAGCACTGTCAGAGAATGGAACTGGTTGAAAGCAGAACCCACATATTGTACTGTAGGAAGCATAGGGACTTGGGACTGACTGCATGCTTGCTGGTTGTAAAGTCTCTCAGCTCATTTAGCACATTTTTCCCTTCTCAGCTTGCTTTGCAAGCAGTGTGCATGTATGAACAGTTCTAGGTGAGCCTCTGTAAGCAAGAACTGATAAAACAGCAGAACCTCCACGAAATTAATGGAACTTGCCATTAATTTGGAAGCATCAAAAGAGCGAGTTGTCAGGTCATGGGGTGTCAAAAGGTAGAGACTTCCTGTATGAAAACAGCTATTTCTCTGCTGCTAGGTCATGCAGAATCTATGTCATTTTAGATGGTGCAGAACTACACCATCGAAAAACTGCAAACTATTTGTAAAGCTTTTTTCCCTCAAAGTAAAATGTGAAACATGCAGTAATTAATTTTCATGCATACGTTGAGTTTAAAGTTTCACAATATCCAAGATCAGCAAAAACCACAACTGCAAAGCCTTTTATTTTTTTTCTTCCCCAATTCATTAAAACCACAAAATAAATTCCACTCTGATACAGTAGTCCTCTATTTGTTCTCATTCCTCCCTTACCATCCTGTTTTCTTTGTATGTCACATCCTTTAGACTGTGATCCTGAGGGCAGAGACTGTCTTACTGCTGAACGTTAGTAGTTTCAAAGGCTCCCAAGCATGGGCTGAGAACTGGGCAAATTTGGTTCAACAAAATAAAGTAAGAATTGATTTTGCAGAGTTTAAACAGTTTTTAAGCGAAAACTGTTTCTGATAGGTCACCAGCAAAAAGTTTACATGCCCTTTAAATATAGTTTTGAATTTTGTCAATACCTAAAAAACCAACCATAGAAAATCAATGTGCTTGCTTTTCCATCTAGACAGTACTTAAAAATGTAATAGCTCTTAGTGAGAATGAGAATGAGAAATCCTTTCCAATTTTTGGATCAGCCACCGCACAACTAAACACCCAAATAAGTCTGCAGGTGGCTTATGATGTTAATTCTATAAAAGATGTAGTAACTTGGAACATCGCATGCCTGGTACTTTCTAATGCGGTTCACTGATTACTAAATAAGTTGATATGTCATTGTAGTTCTTCTCCACTTTCAGCCAAAAATACAACTAAGAATTGACTAGAGGTGACTTCTGGTTCTTACTTCCTGTTTTTTCCCAGCCAAAAAGGATGGAACAAGGAGGCCTGTGGGGGTCTGAAGGTGTTTTAAGGTAAATTTCCTCTCCCACTCCTTGTGGCCTTTTGATCCATTTTGGGTGTGATATTTTTGCCTGGAAAAATTATTAATGAAGAGAGATTCTGGGGGGACTTGAGGGCCTGCCAAAACTGGGTTGGGCACCTATATTCAGACTACAGACTACACTTTCCACTACCCCTCCCTTTGATCTATGCTTTGTCTAATACTGGTGAGAGCACTGTTTATTTAAACTGTGCAACATGACTGAACAAACTGTTTGTGTCATTAAGTTCTGGGATCATCACGAGTTTGAGAGCATGAGTTCTTGTAAACTGCAGAATAATGAATCGGCCCTTTTGTCTAAGTAAGCCATTTTATTATCAAACCATGTTGGGTGTGAAAGATTTCATATTAATTTAAGCACAAATGCTAGAGCTTTGAATTAAATGGCTCAGCTACAGAAACTGGGACTACTTCCATCTCAAATCTGGCCAAAATAGCAATTTCTGACAAAAATCTGTCCCACTTCATTACGTTTTCAAATCTTGCTGTCTTATTCGATACCAGACACGCATCACCAGATTCTCAAGCTTCTTCTCCAGACCAGACTTGAGGTGAAGAGAATGGTAGGAGCTTATCTTTCTACTTCCAATGTGCTCCCAACTCATTTTGGAAGCTCATCCTAAGCAAGTCCCAGCTGTTCTCACCAGCTGTGAGTTGGTGGGAGGGAGAAAAGAGACTGTCCCTTATCACATTCAAAGCATTTGGGACATGCTGGAAACTCAGAATGGAAATGGCAGGTCTCAAAGCCACTTTTGAACCTGTAGTCAGAGACAGGTAGAGGAAATGTCATTGCACTTCTGACGTATTTCCATAGTTCTTCAAGGGCTTCACAAGGAAAGGAGGGCTGGCTCTTGTCATGCTGCACTTCTGTACCCCCAGACTGACATTCAAGTGTCATTCCCAGCTCTATCGTTGGGAAGAAGGCTGGAAGTTGTCCCAACTGCCAGAGGGCTTGGTATGGCAAATAGAGTGGATCCCTTTGCCTGAATGTTCTACTTCATAGGTGCAGCACAATGCTAAGAGGAACACGATAAACTTTGGGAAGAGGCGTTGTCTTCACAATCACAAAACCAGCTAAGATACAGGGACATCTCTATTCACAGACCACCACAGCAGATGTTTATCAAAACAGATTATCAAGGAGTATACCTGGTCCTCTGAAAACAGGACACCTTTCTGGGCATTAATTTTTTTAAACAAATCTCCTCCTTCACAATAATCCATCACTATGTAGAGACAACCCCCTTCTGTAAACAAAAGAAAAAAAAGGAAACAAGCTTGTGTGACAAATGTTCACTTATGCTATCAGCTGAAACACAGTAGATAATAACTTTTTATTTAGTTCCCCACTCTGCCATGGAAACCCACTTGGTGACCCTGGGCACGTCACATATTCTCAGCCCCAGATAAAACCATGATAGGTTCACCTTACGGTTGCCATAAGTCAGAAATGACTTGAAGGCACACAGCAACAATGACATAACCAATTCAACCCCCTTGATACAGTTTCACGTTTTCATACTTCAGCGCATTATTTCACAATATGTTATTTTTATAGCTAACCTTCAAAGGATTCTCTATACAGGACAATATTTGGATGTTTCATGTTGGCCAACACGGCAACTTCTCTCCTTGATTCTTCTCTCTCTTTATTTGACATCTTTTTAAAAAATGAGAGTGAGTGAGAAAGAGAGAGATATGGTTTTCTTTAAAGATAAATATGAAAACCTAATATAATAAAAGAAAATAGAATAAGAGAAACTCACCTTGGATATATTGATCTCCTTAATAACATATTGATTGCCATCTTCTTTTGATTTGACGAGAATTGCTTTTCCAAAAGATCCTTCGCCTATCTTTTGCACCCTAATATATTTGTCCATGGTATTCTTTTAAGGCATCCTTATGCACGGGCTAGGAGAAAAAAAGCATACTTTTAAACTAAGCATCCAAGCTGTTCTTACAGTACTTGCCAAATCTAGTGATAAATTACATTTCAGTTTCTAAGTCACTTCTCTGTTTAATATCATAAAGAGTTTGACAGTCCCTTCCATGGTTTTCCCATTTTACCAGACAAGAACTTTTCATGTCTTATCTATTGACAGAATATGAGTCAACCTGCTCTACAAATCAGAGAAGGAGTGATAGTGTATTTATTACTTTCCAGAGAAGCAGATAGTTTCAGTTTATCCACTTTGAACACCTGACCTTTTGCATATTTACCTGGTGGTAGGTCCTAAGGAATTCAATGAAGCTTATTCTCAAAATAAGGACTAAAACCTTATTTGTGCAATCTACTTCCAAGCAAACATAAAGTTCCCAGAAAGAATGATAAGGACTGCAGGTTTAGAAGTATAACTCAAACTGATTATGGGCAAATTGTGACAGCAGAGCTCCTGAATTAAACAAAATTGACAAGAAAAAGTTTGTGAATCCTAACAATAAGGGCAGGTTGCTTATTGTAACCATAATTGTTCAGGTAGTCATCTGTGAACCTACACCAATGGGTTTACTGCTCCTGTACAGCATCATTCAAAACCTTCTAGAGCTGTTATGTAAGGACTTTGGTGGTAGCCCCTCCTCCCCTAGCCCATGTGACAAGCCAAATTCCCACTTCAACTCTCAGTTCCCTGGACGCTGAAGCAGTAGCTAAGAAGAGAGCATGATACACAGTAGGGAGGAAGGGTGGGTGTTCTATAAGTTCACAGATGACCACTACAGTTACAGGTAATCAACCTGTGCTTCTTCTTCATGGTCTCTGCGACTCACACAAATGGGAGACTAGTAACCTATTCACCATCAGAGGTGTATCATGTGACACAAGAGAGCCACACAGCTCTTCCAAAGGCAGCATCAGTCCTGGACCTGGCATCCAGCCTGTAGGGAGTGACATATGTCAAGAGCTGAGACCATGTAGCTGCCTTGCAAATGTCCTCCATGGACATTTTAAAAAAAGGCCAATGAAGCAGCCATAGTTCTGGCAGAGTGGCTATGCACATGAACAGGAGGGACATTTTTAGCCAGTTTGGAGGCCAGGTGGATGGTCAAAGAGATCCACTTAGAGAGAAGATGAGATGGCACAGACAGACCCTTCTTGTTTGAGCAATAATACACAAAGAGTCTCTGTGACTGATAAAAGTCAGAAGTCCTGTTGATGTAAAAGGCCAGAGCACACCTAACATTTAAATAATGCAAGATACAGTTAAAGTCTGATGTTGGGTTCTGTATGAATGCAGGCAAGACAACGTCGTGGCTCAGGTAAAACACAGACATCTATGTCTGGGTCCAGATGAAGGCCACACAACTCTCCTGTTCATCTGCCAAATTTTATCACCACTGAGAATACCATCTTTCAGGTAAGCAGATGAATGTGTCAGACTGTCTTGGTTCGAATGATTTCTTAGATAGCTGGGAAATGACACCTCCAGGCTCCATTATGGTGTAGATCTCAATACAAGCGGGAGTAGACTTTTGTAGCCCTGTAGAAACTATTTAATCAACAGGTTCCTGAACCAGGACGTCTTGCCTAGGATTTGGAAATAGGCAGAAATTGCCACCAAGTAACATCTGATAGAAAAGAAAAAGAGAGAGAAAGAGAGAGAGAGCTCTGTTTGACAGTGACAGAAGAAGCTCCAGCACATTATCAGCTTGTACTTGATCCAGAGAGATCCTTCTGGGTGACAAAACGTTCAAAAATTTGTCCCATTTACATGCATAGGGCCGCTGGGAAGCAGGGCTAAGCACAGCCTGAATAATCCACTGAATCAATGCAGGAAAAAAATCTAAAGAAACACCCTCCAAGCCATTAGTATGAAGGTGCTCAGGTCTGGATTCCTCGCTTGCCTGTTGTGTAGCATCAGGAAATCCAGTATCTCGCAGCCTGAGATGGGAACCCTGAGCAAGGTGAAGAAGTGCGGAAAACCAAGGCTGCCTGGGCCACTATGAAGCAATCAGGATGTACTTTGCCTCATCTCTCTGAATTTTGGCAGTCACTCTGGTGACAAGGCAAAATGGAGGGAAAGTGTAAACAACTGAAAGAAGAAGCATCGCTGAGCAACTGCTTCCCGCAGTGTGTCCTGGAGAAGTAGTTTTGGCACTGCCTGTTCTGTGCCAAGTTGAAGAGATCCATTTTTGGAGTATCCTGTCTCCTGAAGAATCTAAAGTGTGTCAGGATGAAGCTCCATTTGTGGCAAGAGGTCTGTGCCCTGCTGAGAGCATTGGCTAAAACGTTCTCCTCTTCTGGGAGATGGACCAGTCCCATAGACAGTGTGAGATGAAGCAGGGTGCTAGCTCTTGTTCTTCCCTGTTTGTTCAAGTAATACATCATTGTGGTGTTGTTGGATACTACCTGAACAACCTTGCCACACAGAAAAACCTCAAAAGCTCAGGAAGATTTTCAACACAGCCAACATCTCAAGAATCTTAATGCGGAAATCCCTCTTTTCTCTCTGTCCCATGGTACTTGACTGAGTATCCTTTCATGTGTGCTCCTCATCTCTCCAGTGTCTGTCATCACTGATGTTGTAGGTTGACAAGAAGACAAGGCATACTAGCCTGGATGTTCTTGGGATCAAGTTACCCTTCCAGTGATCAAGGGACAGCCCTCTGAATGGTGCAATGCATCCTGAGAGTGTCAGAGTGGGTTGAGGCAGGACAGGAACAGAGCCTACTTCAGAGCCATGTACATGGTGTTACTGAAGTCTTGGAGGTCATGAAACCAAGCAGTACTTGAATGTCTCTGGCACTCACCCTCCAAGTCTGCTGATGTTGTAAGACAGCTTTCATCAGGTTCTTGAGCTTCTTGTCTAGCAGATAAGCAGCCAAGACATGAGAATCCAAAATGACGCTGATGAATCTGATGGTGTTAGTTGGCTCCACAGGGGATTTCTTGTGGTTCACAATGAACTTGAGCATGTCAAGGAGGCAGGACGTCAAATCAATGTAGGTAATAAGGCAGTTTTTAGAAAGGGCAATGAAGAGCCAATGGCTGATGCAAGGAAATATGATGACACCTTATTGCCTATGTTGAACTGAATGATATAGATGAGGTAGAGGAGACAGATCTTTTCCAGATGGAGCTGGAGATGAGGGTAAACAAGCAGATGGGGCCCCATAAGTTAATCCAGGTAACAGCTGTGGGGCATCTGGAGAAGATTCAACTATCTCTCCTCCAGAAGCCGGTATGAGCTGAACTACTTGAGGAGAATCCCCCACAAAGAGACCTGCACTTGCTCCTTGAGCTGGAGAAGAACAGTGGAATACTACTGAAACTGGTTCCAGTGCTTCATTTCTTGCACCCATCCTGCATGAGGAGGTTGGGTTGAGCGCTATGGTGAGGAAAATGATCTAGGCCTTGGAACATCCTTTACCTTCTTTTTCTTCTTATGTTGTCTTTTCTCTTCCAGATGCTTAGAAGATGAAGCCTCCACTTTGACAGATCATCCTGGTGCTGATGGGACTTGAGACTAAGCTTCCAGTTCAACCTCATGAATAGATACTGACCATTCTTCAACCCTAACTGCTTAATTGAAGGCAGGCCTCTGGGAACCACTCATAACATCTGAATCTTGAAAAAAACTTTTTAACACTGAGATAGACTGAGGAGCCGGGGCAGTTGGTGTGGATGAGTACCATGGAAACAAACCATGGTCCTGAATGGCCTATCTGTAGCCACCCTGACTTGCTAATACAAGAGTGCCTTAAGTTGAGATGAACTGGTTTTATGCACTCGAGGGGTCATTGCTTTACAGTGGGTGCATAACCCAATATTGTGGCCTTCTCCAGGGTGCAATAAACAGCGCATAAACACCTGTGCACTCCTGGGATCTTAGCCCCACAGCAAGAATATTTCTTAAATGAACTGGAAGGCTTCACAACCATCTGAGAGAAACCATTACCTCAGACCTGTAAGACAGAAACATAGTCAAAAATCAGTCCAAGTCAACTTTGGGACAGAATTTTAAAGTGAAAGCCAAATCAAAATTCAAAGAGAAGAAGCCAAAATGCAGTCTGAAAGTCAACGTCTAGTAAAAAGGCAGAACAAAGCAATACAGGTCACCAACAGTTCCTTCGATGATGTTGCTGTAGTGGACAAAAATGAGCTGAGGGTCTGAGCAGGAACCAATGGGCCAGAGGGGAAGGGGCTACCACCAGAATGTTTACATAACAGCTCTAGAAGGTTCTGAATGATGAGCTGTTCTATAACCTTCTACAGCTGTTATGCAATGTCAATGCTCTGCAGGTACAGTACAGTAAACCCATTTGTGTGAATCACATAGACCATGAAGAATTATAGAAATTCTATAGTTTCATAATATCCTGTGGGAATCAAAATCAGCATCTTTTCTAAGCATTCAACAGTAAATAATTCCAAGTCCTGTGAAATAAGACAATGTATAAATTCAACAAATTTTGAATACATAAGACTCAAGAGTCAAGGAAGGTTAGAAAGTAACCGAAGACCTTACTTGCATCAATTCAAAGGGAATAATTAGAATCATGTGCTTAAGTAATCAGTTTAGTCTTCAGGAATGAGTTTAGGAGGTCTCATTCTATAAAAGGATAAAAAATCTTCTGAATTTGATCTTCTCCACATGACTGTATGGAAACATGGCATGACACAATCAAAAGATGTCTTGATGGACCTCAGAAAATCAATTACTGCTTATTAGTTACAAAACAATTCTGAAGGATTTGAGGCTCCATCAAACCACTGTCAAACAGATAGTCTACAAACTGAAGTTTGAAGATTACAGTTACTCTGCTCTGAAATGATCAGCCTACCAAAATGTCTCCTAGAAAAAATTGGAATTTCATCCAGGAAGTCACAAGCAATTCCACAGAAATATCCAAATATCTGTAGACCACTGTTGCCTTGGCTAATGTGAGCATTCACGATCTGAAAATCTGGAAAACACTGAAGAAGGGTGTTCGTGGAAAGCTGGCCAGGAAGAAATCATTGTTCTCTAAAAAGAACAATGATGCACATCTGAAGTTTGCCAAATGTCAGATAAATGTTGAAGACCTCTGAAACAATGTTTTCCGGACAAACTACTCAACTTTTTGGCCTAAAAGAAAAAAATATTATATTTGGTAAAAACATGTTTCTTGTTCTTTGGGTGAAGTTCACAGGATTACAGTCATCAAGTATAGTGGTAAAAATGTGATGTAGGGGCCTGCTTTGTTGTCTCTGGATCTGGACCACTTGCCATTATTGATACAACTATTAATTCTTCAGTGTACCAAAAGGCTGTAGAGGAGAATATCAGGCCACTTGTGGAGTAGAAACTGAACCAAAACTGACACATGCAATACATCAGTGATCCTGAACAAACAAAGGAATGATAAAGGAATAGTCTATTCAGAAGCCAGGCTTCAACTCTATCAAAATGTTGTAGCAGGACTTGAAACAAATTTTTCGTGCAAGGAAGCTGCCAACTGGCAGTAAGCTGAAGCACTCTTGTAAGGAAGAATGGGCTCAAATTCCTCAAAATCACTGTGACAGACTGACAGTTAAAACAAAATGCTTACTTGAAGTCATTGCTGCTCAAAGGGGTTGCACCAGGTATTGAGCAATTCACAGAGTTTTTCACAAATGACTTTTGGCAGTTGAATTAGTTGTGCACAAACAAATGTTGAACAAGCATCATGTTTATGTATCATTTGTTTAAAAAAGGTAATCCATTGTTTATCTAGGATTATGGAATCAAACTAAGATCTAACAACATTTTAGGTTGGAAATACATGATAATCCAAAAGGGTTCACAAACTTCATCTGGACTTTCAATTCAGAACAGGTATACCTCGGTTAATGAAGTATATGTGTTGCCATGCACTACTTCTTTAACATAAAATTTGGTACGAGAGGCAGAAATAGCATGGAAAGAATATGGATAGGTTCCTGAACCACAAAAAAGAGCAATTCAACATGTTTCAGCAGAGTTTTTATTCAAAACTAATGATATGCCCATGTGAAATGAAACAACAAGGTCCTGTCAACCCTGCTTAAGTTAACAAAAACATCTGAATCTTCTAGAGATCACTTGAAAGTTTCTTCCCAAATGTTTCCATGGATTTTCTTTTTCTTTCACCAGCCTCCACTCTTCTCACAATTTTCATTTGGGTGGCCAGTCTTACAGATCTATGGTTTAACTGGTTGAGAAGAGCTGCAGAGTGGTTTCCTGTCTATGTGTGTTCCGTGGGGGATTCTGGAGGAAGCTGCTACCTACTTTGCTTATGGTAAGCAAATGGCTATGGTAAGATCAGCTGAAGTAGATTTACACTCTTTCCTAGCTGAAGCTTTATTGCATGCTTTACTGAAGAATCACCACTGCAAACTGTCACTGAAACTTTCTGCTTCTCCAACCCTCCATCACCATCCTCCCAATGCCAATGCTGCTAAAAAAATTCAAGCTGGACACAAGAGAAGGGAAAAAAAGGTGAATAAGTGGCCATAAAAAGACTTTGTGTTTGTCACAGGCTTTGTTAACCGAGGTATGTCTGTATTAGCCTGGCTCAGGAAACCAAAGCACTTTTACATAGCTACCTGCCACTAGGATATGGGCAACTTCAATGTAACCCGGTCGATTCTCCTGGATCTCTCTGCAGCTTTCAGTACCATCAACCAGTATAGCCTTTTGGATGCTTCACTACACCTAGACAGAAAGCTGAGAGACACTTGCTTTGGTCTCTTCCTACTGTCTTACTAAGAAGAGTTCTGCTCCGCCTCATGAGAATTATTCCATGGAACATGAGAAGTCTCCATCAAGCTGTCACTACTTATTTAACTATGTGTGTGAAATTTTGGAGTAAAGCCATGAGGTGGAAGATGTTAAAAACCTTAAATAAGAGGCAATCAGTTGGATGTAGACAATATACCTAAATCCATGGGAGAGATGCTGAGGAAATAAAACCATGGCCATAGGTTGTTGTGGGTTTTCCAGGCTTTGAGGCCATGTTCTATTAGCATTTTCTCTTGACGTTTTGCCTGCATCTGTGGCTGGCATCTTCAGAGGATCTGGTGGCATGGAATATACTGCAAGTATATATACTCTGACTCACTTTCATGCCATGAGATCCTCTGAAGATGCCAGCCACAGATGCAAGCGAAATGTTAGGAGAAAATACTATAGAACACGGCCTCAAAGCCCGGAAAACCCACAACGACCTATAGATTTTGGCCGCGAAAGCCTTCCACTTCACATCAGAATCATGGCCCTTTGAAACACACTTATGACTGCTCTGGATAGATTACATTATTCCTCAAGGTAAGATTTAAGAGTGGCAGTATACCACTGGGCGCCCTTTCATAAGAATGCCTTCAGCAAGTGCAGCAGTACCACTCTATGCTAAAAGAGATAGTTTTAGCCACTTCTTTCGATACATTCCCAATTAAATTGTTGCAGTCTAATTCTCCTTCAACCACTTTGGACTTTTTTTTTTAAACTCTCATCACTGACTATGCTGGGTAGGAAAGACAGAGACAACTGTAGGCCAAAACACCTGGAATGCATTAGGAAGTTGCTGTGGTGCATTCTACATAGGACTTACAATGTGCTGCCTTCAGACTACAATCCTAAACGCATGTTGTTGTTGTTGTGCCTTCAAGCCACTTCTGACTCATGGAAACCCTAAGGGAAATCTATCATGGGGTTTTCTTGCTAGCCCCTCGTTATTTTTTTTTAAACTGTTAATATTTTAACGGGTTTTATAAGCCACTATCAAACACCAAGTTGGCTAAGAAAACAGCTTTACTGGGAGATGCAAGTAACTTCTTACAAATATTCCATGGAAAGAAAGAAAAGCTGGGAAATACCAACCATAGTTTTATGACAGATTAATAGTAAACATGGTCAAATACCTGGCACCATCCACCAAACTAGCATTTTTAATTCACCCCATAAGCACACTTATAAAGATTATTAATATCTTCCTATCCTCATCCCACCCCCAGCTGCTGTACTGAAGTGGGATTTTTAATCCACCTGTTGACTGATTTCTATACCGTGGCAGTTAATTACCTCGGATTTACGAGGCTGTGCTGCTGAGAATGTTTCAAGCCAATCTGGGTAGCCCAGGAGGAAAGAGAGGGCAGAGTACAGTCTTTAACAAAAAAAAGAAACGCGCCGTTACTAGGCATCCTTAGAATCACAAGGAGGGAGCTCCCCTCCCTTCCCCAAAATTCTCACTGCGGTCCTGGCCTTGACACACCCATCCCCTGCAGCAGTGGACCGAGGCACGAAGCGAGACAACTTACTAGCGAAGGACCGCGAGAAGTACCGCCGACCACGCGAAACGAGGAGGAGGAGGAGGAGGAGAAGCAAGGACTGCGGGGGTAACCCCCTCGCGCGCCCCCTCCTTCTCCAACCAGCCGCACAGACACCCTTGACTCAACCCCACCTCCACCCCGTTGGGTGAGCCCACCTCACCCTTTCCCGGCCGTTCCAACAGAACCAGAGCTTCAGTCCCACCCCTGTCGCGTTGCGATAGGGCAGTTGGCCTAAAGCGTCCTTCGCCATTGGGTGAAACTCAGAAACCTGAGGGTTTGGATGCGCCACTAGATAGGGAGCGCCGTCGTGGTTGCTTACAGCTTCTCCCTGGTAACGAGTGAGCGAATGATCACGTGATCCGAGTGGAAGGCGGAGGGCGAGGCGGCTGTTGCTGCCGAGGGCGGGGGTGGAAGGAAACGGTGTGGATTGAGAGGTGTATTATTGTTACGCGGTCGTGGTGGTTGTGCAGTGGGTGAAGAAGTTTACAATCCACTTGTCTTGCGTGCCTGGACACATATTCGCGTCGTCCGTGAATGAGGCTGATGGGAGTTAGGATCGATTAACAGCAGCGAGGGGCGCGTCACATACTCCTTACTCAATATTTTATGTATCTGAAAATCTACGGGGGGGGGCGGCGGCGCCTAGTGGAATATGAGACTTAGGGCCTTTCCGCGCTACCCTGTTATAGCGCTGTTGTTCCACTTTCAACCTTCCGTGGAATTCTGGGATTTGTAGCTTACTGAGGCCAAAGAGCTCTCTGGGTGAGAATTCTCAAGGCCCCTCCCTAAACTGCAAATTCCAGGATTCCATTAGGAGGTCGAAAGTGGAATAATAGCACTATAACTATGTAGTGCGAAAAGGGCCTTAGAGGGGGTTGCACGGAATTTGTACATGTTTCGTACCTTTTTCACTTTATTTGCCCAAGCAACATCTCAGCATTTTTCCTTCATCGCCTCCCGTTATATTCCTTAATACCGTTATTACAATTCACATATTGTCTTGCCTCTATGTGTGTTCAGGAAGTTTTATTCTTGACCGTTATATCCTTCTCAGCCTCTAATTCAACTGTGGGATGAGATCTTGTATTGATTTCTTTAAGCTGAGACGAGATTCTACTGCCTTTCTTGCTGTGCAGGTATTACTGTTAAAGTAAAGATCTATTTAACTCAGCGAGCCTTATTTCTGAACGTGTGTATGACTGTGCTGTCAGGATTTCAGTGGAAGCAGAAGTATGGAAGGTGTCTTCAAGAGCTTCTTGATGTTTTATCCTCCATCCACTCTTTATGTCTGCATATGACATACAGACAAATGCCTTACGATTTTCTGTGCCATGATTAAGCATTTTCTTAACCGTTGAATTCTGCAGGTTTAGGTCAGAGTGGGGAAGATATGACTCTCCAAGGGCTCTTCTACCCTAGGCTGTTATGGTGCTATTATTCCACTTTCAACAATCTAGGGAATCCTGGGGTTTGCAGTTTAGGGAGGGGCCTTTAGAATTCTCAGCCAGAGAGCTCTTTGGCCTCAGTAAACTACAAACCCCAGAATTCCACAGGATGTTGAAAGTGGAATAATAGCACTATAACGGTGTGGGATGGAAAGGCCCCAAATGTTGGGATTTCAGCATTCCTCATCACTGGCAATACAAGCTAGAGAAAATGTGAGCAGGCCCTCCAGTGTTTCACAGATGAAAACCCCGACTCTTGTGGGCCTGCTACCTCAGCTTGGTCAAGATGGCAAAAATTACTGACGAGAAAGAACATAAAAACCAGGAGGAACTGCAGCGGTTTGTTTTTGCCTGAGCCCACTGGGAAGGCTGCGAGTGCTCGTTCAGCGGTCGCCATGTCCTCCCTCTGGCACACAAAACTCTGGGCTGAGGAAGGCACAACAGTTCCTCTATTCAGCCGAGCGTTATTTACGTCAACTATCCCTTTAGACGAACGCGAGAGAGAAAGGAGTCTCGCAAAAACAACCCCCAAGTCCCGTCACGTGTAAACACGCAATATCTGGCCAGGCGAGCTCGCCTGATAGAGAGCGCATGCGCCATGAGACCCTATTGGAACACGGATCCTGCGGCTGGGACGGCGAGGTTCGCCGCACCTGCGCGTTGTTAAAGAAACATTTACGTCGCTTAGCCGCGTTTTCGTCTGTGGCGGTAGTAATGGAAGGGCGGGGTTCCGTTGTGGGAGCGCCGGTTGGGGAGCGATTGGCTGTCCGAGCCTGACTTCAGGGGGACTGGCGCTGCCTCTTCCCCCAAGTCCCGCCTTCTCTCGCCCGAACTCCTCCTCCCGTCGCCTCTTCGCAGGTAGCCCCGCCTGGCTCAGCGGCGAGGAGGATGTGTGAGCCCTTCTCTGGGGATCACCAGGCGGCGCCACGCGGCCAGGTAGGGTGGCTGCGGGCTGAGGCGGACGTGGAGCAGGAAACTGCCGTATTGCTCCGCAGCGCTGAAGAGGGGGCGCTAAAATAGATGTGTGTGCGCGCGTCGAGGATTGAGGGAGGGATGGCGATGCAGCGTAGGGGGGGTTGGTTCTCTTCTCCCGGGCGCGCTCACACATTCGCTTTCTCCCGCGTCTGAGCTGAGGGAGGTAGGAAAGGAGCACGGAGGGGAGGAGCGCTTCTTGTTTCCGAGCGTGTCGCCTGCAGCGGGTCGAGCGTGAGACGTTGTTGTGGGGTGTGTGTGTGTGTGTGTGTGTGTGAGAGAGAGAGAGAGAAAAGGGGGGGGGGACGGGGACGGGGCGGCCGTAGCGGCTGGGCGCTCTCTGTCTTTGTATTTTTAGCGGCGCAGGTGGGCGATTTTCACCCACGAGATCCGTAACAAACAGGCTGGTCTCCGACGTGCCGCCAGACTTCTGCTTTGTTGTTTCTGCAGAAACGGGTTTAAAAAAGGGGCCACTCCTCTGGAAACTTCTTCCCCTGGAAAGCCTTCTGCCCCTCGTCCTGCTCCTTTCCTGGGAGGAGCGGTGGAAGGTCTTGCCTCGCGCAGCATCATCTTGCTCGTTCTCTCACATCTCTGTGGGAAGAGGGACGGCCGGACGGCCTTCCCTCGTTTTAACAATGGCCTCCTGTTTCCATGGATTTCCTTTCTAGGCTCGGAGACGTCCCTCAGAACATTCGGGGTTTCGGTCTTCGTGTCCCTTGTGTCAGGTCGACAGAACGCCGTGGGCTTTGCTTCTCGGTAAACATCTGTAGTATTGTGTCCCTGAAAAGTCCGGCTGGTACTGTTTAGAAACTGTATGCCAAGTCACTGATTTCGGACAAGGGTGGAGTAGTTTCTGTCTGCTTCTCACCTTTGTGTCCTTTGAAGCTTAACTTTCCCATCCAAGAGAAGAGATGGGGCACATTTTGCTTCATTCTGTGGAGTTTTTGAAAAGGCAGCTTTGATTTTTCCAAAGCCAAAGGTGGAAATGATTTTTAAAAATGGGCTACAGTGCTCAGAATAACTGCTACCCATGCTGATTGGAGGATTCTGGGAGTTACTTTTTAAGAGTATAGCTCAGAGTAATTTTTCGCAGTCTTTTTGGGACTGCAACTCCTACAGTCCCCCAGTCAAAGTGATATACTTAGACCTTTCCCATCTTCTTAACCCTTTTCAAGCTGTCCTTTTGTTCTGCCCTGTTTTTCCTGATGTCCCCTCTGCCCAGAATTTCCTCCTTGAGCATTTCTTTCAGTCTTCAGTGTCCTATCCAAAGTGACCTTTTTCCCATAGTACTTGAGACATTATTTTTAATTCTGATTTCTAATAGAATTCAAGCTTTAGCAGTATTTGCCCACTCCCCCCACCCCCACCCCCATTCTCATTTTTACTTTCCCGTGGCTGTTTTAGACTGTGAACCTTTTGGAAGCATAAATCTATCAGTTATGTGTATAACTTCACAAGGCAACATGTATAGAATGGTATAACCATAATGAATTTCTCTCCTTCAAGATCTCTGATAAGCAAAGAGGGAAGGGAAGGCTTGATGGGAAGTATAAATGACAGATGGCAACTGAGTCCAACTACTGCTTGTGCATCTTGGTCACTAAGTTTTCATTGGGAGATCTTTTTCAGCCACTATCAAAAACTCGACTGAATATTGATGCCACAATTTTACGTGAGCAAAATAAGTTCCATAGTGATATTTAATCATTGAAACAATAACACTACATAAAATATCAACTCATAAAAGTAAAAGTCAAGTGTACTGTATACACTTAGCAATTTTATATCTTCCTGATATTTGAAACCATGTTTGAAGACATTATATCCACCTTAGTGATTTTGATATTGCATCCGTCTGTGCACATTTTGGGTATCTGCTCATCAGAATAGCCTGGAAATGATGATAACATTGGATGGATTAGTGCTCCTCTAGCCATTTGATAAAATTATTTCAGAATCTCTGATATCACAGGAGGCACTCAGAATTTGGAGACACTCAGAATTCTTCTGTGTTCCTCCCAGCAACTGAGAGTGCATAAAGTTAAACATTGCTGGAGTAAAAGCTGCATGATACTTTGAGACATTGAACTTCTGAAAAAATAGCACTTTGCATGACATTAGGGGATGTTAATAGTGTGCCGAAGGTGAACATGTACTGTTTGTTTATAGCACCTTATGTTGTCTTTGTGTCCTGGATTCTTTGTCTAATTAATAGTTTTAACTTTTTTTCTGCATTAAAGAGAAAAAAATCAACGATCAAAATGTGTAATTTGCTTGGAGTCCCAATTTGGGAAGAGGGCAGGTTGTAAAAAGTTATGGAAAGCAAGGATGTTTAATAACTGGGAGATATATGACTTCACTTGGAAGAGATATAAATTTATCAAAGTTAAATAAATGTGGTAACAGAAGCATTTGCTTTTAAACTCTGTTGGTGTCTCACAATCTGGAAAGTGAGGTGGTGGTTGGGATTCTGAATATAAGTAATTATATTGATTAAAAACAACAAACACAACAAGTTTAAGTTCTGTTAATGTTATTTTAACAAATTTCTGTTCATAAAAATAGCAATAAATTATAATATAATTAAAAACTATTTTTGTTACATCGTTTTTTATCTTGTGTGCTACCTTGAAGGATTGTACCCTAATGGTAATTTAAAATTATTTTAAATAAAGAAATAAATAATAAAGACATTGTTGCCTGGTTCATAATTCAAGAGACAGGGGCTTGGAAGGGAGTGTGGGTTGGGACCCCTGAACAAAAATGGCAATTCAGACAAAAAAAATCGTGTCCCTCACAGTAGTAATTGGTGTATGCACAGGATTTTCTCAGTACTCTTCTCACTAGGAATTCAGTTTTGCCCTATAAACAGGGCCCCATTCCATGAGGATAACTTGAGAAAAGTGTGTCTAGGATATTTTATGTACTTCAGAAGTAATAAATAGCATTATAAAGAAGAAAATGTTTGTGTGTGATATTTGTCAAGTATCTCTATATAATATAGCCAGAATCTTATGAGAGGCTGGTTTCTATAAACACATCTTTTATTGTGGAAAGGAAATGGAGAATTATTTAAGCTGTGATTCTCTGTGATTACTTGGGAACCCTATTGGACTCAGTGGAATTTGCTTGAATAGACATGGCTTGGATTTCATTATTAGTTTTCTTCCTAAGAAAATATGTGGTCCAAAAGAAACATTTCAAGATATATGTGTTCCTTCTTACTAGTGAAGTAAAAACTGAACCTTCTAATGAATATATAACAGAAAAACCACCCCTTATCTTAGCAAGCATACTGAGAGAATATCAATTTGGTATCGTTCAACCACTTCATTATCTACCAATTCTTCCTTACAGATAATCAATCATCTGTGCCATTTTACTCCCTAGGAAAGGTTGCATCTTGTATTTTGTTGATGGCGTGCATGTATCTGTCTACCTTCAAAGAGAACTGAAAGGCAGAGAGAAGGTTAAGCATTCCTTCTCACTTTTTAGCCAATACTGAACTGTAAATGTTTCTTTATGGATGCATTCATTCATAATGTGTAGTAACGTCCACCGTAAGGCATGCAAAAGACAAATTGCTGTGATAGTTCTGCTCTAGTTTTGGAAGATCATGTGATATTCATATGATACCCCAGAATATTTAAGGCGGCTGTTGTGATAGTTCCATATGGGTGTGTTTTGCTGTTTTGGTATCTTCCATTTATTAACAACATTTCATTTGTTTTTATGGAATCACCAGGCATTCAGTGATAGGAATGCAACTGTCTGATAATCTTCCAAACTAAAGTTAGAGCTGAAAATGCTCTGCATCAGTAAGAGGAAAAATTTGTTCATCCTGAATTTTCCCTGCCTCATCCCTTTCTCCTTATTAATAAAAGAGGTACAAATGCATGAAAGTTTAAAACTTTATAAAACATATGCAAGCTACAATATTGAATCTTATTGTGCACTAACACTGTATTTTCTTTATTTAATACAGAATGCAACTTGTGTATTAAATAAAGAAAATCCTGTGTTAGTGCACAAAAAGACTCAACATTGTAACTTGCATATGTTTTATAAAGTTTTAAACTTTCATGCATTTGTACCTCTTTTATTAAAAAGGAGGAAGGGATGGGGCAGGGAAAGCTCAGGATGGACGGATTTTTCCTCTTACTGATGCAGAGCATGTTCAGCTCTTGCTTTAGTTTGGAAGATTATCAGGCAGTTGCATTCTTGTCATTGAATGTCTGGTTTGATTTTAAATGAAAACGTTAATGTGTAGGTTGTTGAGTTCTGCTGACAAAACTGGTTTTGTATATGTGCAATGTAGTTGTGGAATTGGAGAATGCATACTGTTGTGAACATGGGGACAACAAAGCTGACATTGTAGAATATTAACATTCAGAAAAGACTATAGAATTTCTGCTTGGTCTTGCATTAATAGTTGCAAAATATTTTTCAGTTAAGCTGGTTAACAATGTGGTCCTAAATGTATCCACTCAAGACTAAGTCTCACTGAGTTCAATGGAGATTACACCCAAGTAACTGGATAGATTATTGTAGTATAAGCTAACAAACTGTTGGGAAAAATAGACTACTGCAGTGTGGTGTGTTGATCAAAGAACTGTTTATTTTTGTTCCTTTGCAATCATTGTTTGGGGAGTAGATGCAAGCGTTTTAAAAAATAAATCTAGGTATCCTTTTTCTTAACTGCACGTTTCATCTTTGACTTAAGTGGACTTGGACATAGAATCATAGACTCTTAAGAGCTGGAAGGGGCCACAAGATTCATCTAGTTCAGACCCCTGACATATAAGAATGCACATTTACAGCCCTCCTGAAAGATACCTGTCCAACCTCTATTTAAAGACTTCCAAGCAGGGGGAGACCAACATCTGTTCTGCTGTTGAACAGTTCTTACAGTAAAGAAGCACTTCCTAATGTTTAATTGGAATCTCTTTTCTTGTAATATAAAACCATTGGCTCAGGTTCTAGTCTTTGAAGCAACAGAAAAAAAGCTCATGGCATCTTCTACATGTCATTTCCTCAGATAATTAAAGATGGCTGCCGTGTCACCTCTCAGTCTTTGTCAAGCTAAACATACCTAACTCCCTAAGTCATTCTTCATAAGGCTTGGTTTCTGGGCCTTGATCATCTTGGTTACCCTTCTCTGAATGCATTCCGTCTTGTCAATATCCTTGTTGAACTTTTGTGCCCTGAACTGGACACAGTATTCCAGGTGAGGTTTGACCAAAGCAGAATAGAGTGGCACTACTGTCTCCCTTGATGTGAACATTGATACAGCCTAGAACTATTTCCTGCAGTGCTCTTAATTAATCCTAGAGTACTCTCAATTAATTTGAATGAACAAATTATGAGATATTACCACCAGGTGTAAACATTACTTTTGTCACTTACTCTGAATAATTTTGGTTTTACTGGATATTGCATACTGACAATTGTAATAGTTTTCATTTTAGCATGGGAGTGAAAGTTAAAAAGAGAAAGTGTTCATCTTTGATCTGGAAAAAAATTTTTCGTTATACTTATTCCTAGGATAATGTCAAATTAGTGAGACTTAAATTGTACATAACTGTGAGAAGTGACCAGCCTTACCCCCCTCCCCCATTTTTGTTAGGGTGAATTCCCTGGAAACTTTCTCTTTTTATAAAGTTTTCACTGAGCAGCTGTTGAATGAGTGTGCTTCACATGAATAAACATTTCTACTTGTATAAAATGTAGTAGTTGCTCCTTGACTTTTGTCTCTCAGTAGTAAAAGACAAATCTTTGAGTGATCCTGTAAACCATGGATGGGGGGTCATGATTCATAGGGTCACATCTAGCCCTTCTGGAGTCCTGATCTGGCCATCCACTGACAGCTGTGCTATTTGTCTGTGGCCCTACTCTTTGATCATTTCCCAGATTTTGTACAGAGTTTTCCCATTCTCACAGACTAAAATCCTTCTGGTTAGGTATTCTCAAGAAGAGCTTTAAGCTAAGATATGCTGGTATTTTTGATCGTATCCTTTCACCTTTGACTCCCACTCATCTAGGAAGAAGCTCTTGAGAACTTCTAAAATTTAATATGGTCTTCATGCTGAAAAAAATTCCACACTCTTTCTGTAAACTTGCTACTGTGCTTACAGTACAAGTTTACAAGCTTTAGTTTCTTAGTCAACTGACTGTTACTAGAATTATTTGTCAGCAGCTTTAGACTTCCCTTTGAATTAAGAACATGATTGTGATTGCCAAATAGTACTCTGCTAAATGCTGATTAAGTAAGTGTGCTTATGATGTGTGTGTGTCTGTGTGTTATGTGTCTTGAAGACAATTAACCGATGCCAGCCTTATCCTAGGATTGTCTTGGTGAGATTTATCCAGAGGAGGCTTCCCATTGCCTTCTAAAGTTGAGGGAGGGTAGCTTGCTTATCATCAGCCAGTGAATTTCCATGGCTGAAAAGGGATTTGAATCCTGATCTCCCAGAGTCCTAGCCCAGTACAAACCATTATACCATGCTGGGTAGTACTTATGATAGCAAATGGAGAATCACATCTGCTGGTTGTCTGCAGTTTCTGCTTAAGTTAAATGTACATGTTTAGAATTTTCTGTCCCAGTAAGAAAAATAAAGTATTTAATGGATTCTTTTAAATATGTATTCAAAAATGTGTATTTTTAGAATAAAACTCAGTGGTCAATAAATATGTAAAGAAGGGATTTTACAGGAAGGAGGAAAGAGATAACAGCATTTTGCAATAGAGACAAAGATGTAGTTGCAAGCTTCTTTGTTCTGAATGAATGCATTGCAGATAAACCCAGAGAGATTTGAGCTTATTAATCTCAGGCTTATATTAATAATGTTATTCTTTAATAAATTACAAATCCATTATGTCTTACCACATTTATCAAAGATAAATTTCCTCACTTTTGCGTATAGACAGTATAATATTAATGATAAATTAATACTGACTGTGACCCCCCAAGCATTGTTTGCACTGCTGTGCTCATACATAGGCCCAGCCCTTCAAGGATGGAGGTTTTCTTGAGCAGCAGCAGAAACTTTTACCAATGTGCTTAATTTTTGTGCAGGCCTGGAAATTTAAGATAGTTTTTGTTTCAGGAGAACACTGGTATGATGTGCTGTTACCACTTACGTTAGAGGAAAATGGTAAAGGCTGTTTTAAAGTTCACATTCAATACAAACCATGTGTTGTGCTGAAACAGTTGCCAGTGTTTGAATAATGCTGCTCATGGTACTTGCACATCTTGAGTTATCCTTCTAATGAAGTAAACTTTTTTATTCTTGTTAATATGAATTATGTATTTAGACGGTACTTTCTAACTGTGACTTTCTTCTTTTTTAGCGTATAACAGCAGCTAAATGGAGTCTGAGCAGCTGTTCCACAGAGGTTATTACCGAAATAGCTACAACAGCATAACTAGTGCGAGCAGTGATGAAGAACTGCTAGATGGAGCAGGTGTCATAATGGATTTTCAGACCTCTGAAGATGATAATTTGTTAGATGGCGATGCATGCATAGGTAAGTGAGTAAACTATCATTTTTTTGGTCTTTTATGTACGTACTGGGAAACTATGTGTTAGGATGTGCACACGATATGATATTTTAAAATATGTTTTTTAGAGTATGAATGTAATGTATTATTAGTGTTTCAGTTCAGATATTGTGTCCACAACCTTTTAGCATTTGGGGCAATGATTTGGACTCATATGCTCTAGTTCCTCTTCTTACTTCGTGGTTCTGATTATAGTTTTCTGTGTAATATCCAAATTGTATAAATGATGGTTATAAAAACCATAGTTAGCCTCCATAGTAGAATGGAGAACCATTATTTGTGCTGATTTTTCACTTCTTTTTTTTTTGTGATAGCTAAACCAATATCTTAAGCACTTTTACTGTATTGTCAATATACATCAGTGTAGCTATGATGGATCCGGTACCTATGCCATTGATGGTGTAGTGGGCATCAGTTTGAGCTTGCTTGTCTCAAAATGTTTTATTAATTCCACACCCACCAAGTCAGATGACAGACGGAAGAGTGTGTATGCCTGTACAACAACTGAGTGCGCTAGGAACAGCATTCATGTCCCCTGAAAAAGCACAACCCCTTGTGGAACTATTTGTATACTAATGTAGTGCTCCAGTCAGATTCTGGCCGTAATTTGCCCAACACATAGTTGTAATCACAAACCAGGAAATGTGGGGTGTTGGGGAGAAAAACCATGCAAGGCGCAAAGAAGTGTAATGAGTCTAAGCCACGGTTCTGGCAACAAAACATGGTTGTGTTGGACAGTACGTGACAGCTGGATGTGATAAACTGGTTTGCCTCACACACCCTGAATCTCTTCAAATGAATCTAATGTTTGAAATGGAGATAGTTCAAGACTTTGTATATCACTCAGTTACTTTTGGAAAAGTTTGTCAATGTTTGAATCAAGATGGGCATTTTGGAAGTGTTTTTGGATGTTATTATGCCTTTAGGAATAAATTTGTTAAATGATTGTTCATGTTACTGTAGACTTCCCATAAATGTTGCTGAAAAATGTGTAGTTATTAAATTAAAATCCTAATTTTGATATGCTCAGCTATTGTAAAACTAATAGCAGTGCACTGTTCTGTAGGAGCTTGGAGTCCATTAACTGAAGACATTCTTCATCTATAATCATTCACTGTTATATTTCACTTCCATTGCAGTATTCTTGGTCCTGAGAGGCAGCATGGTGCAGTGGTTTGAGCATTGGATTATGACCCTGGCAACCAGGGTTTGATTCCACACTTGATTGTGGAAACCCACTGGGTAACCTTGGGTGTGTCACACACTCTCAGCCCCCAGAAAACCCCATGATAGGTTTTCCTTAGGGATACCGTAAGTCAGAAATGACTTGAAGGCACACAAGAACAATTATTCTTGGTCTGTCTGGCTTTATGTACTATTGGAATCAAGCTATGTGCAGTTGGACCTCAGCCTTGTGGAAACCACATCACTTTGCTCTTGCCCTTCTTTTTCCCATGGATTGTTCTGAATGTTCCTGAGTTGGGTAACTATTACTTTCTCCCCATCCCAATGGAGTAGAAACACGTTAAGATATTTCTCATAAAATTTCATTTCAAATAATTGGATGCTTCTTGTTTTTCTGAACTGACTGACTTAAAAAAGAGACATCCCTGCAATTCTTGCCAGAGACATCAAAAACAAAAAAAAGGGCTTTTTTAGATATGTCCGCAGCATAAGGAAAACCAAGGAAATGATAGGATCACTGTGTGGAGAAGGTGACCAATTACTAACGGGGGGCGGGGGAGTGAGAAGGCAGAACTATTTAATACCTTCTTTGCCTCAGTTTTCTTCCAGTAGGATATAAGTACCCAACCTGGGGCGTGGGGAGCAGGTGAGGAAGGGGGGGAAACGCAGCACAGAATAAGTAAGGAAGTAGTACAGGAATATCTGGCTAAACTAGATGAATTCAAGTCTCCAGGGCCAGATGAACTGCATCCAAGGATATTAAAAGAACTGGCAGAAGTCATTTCTGAACCACTTGTAATAATCTTTCAGAACTCTTGGAGAACAGGAGAAGTCCCAGCAGACTGTAGGAGGGCAAATGTCATCCCCATCTTCAAGAAGGGGAAAAAAGAGGACCCTAATAATTATCGCCTGGTAAACCTGACATCAATTCCAGGAAAGATCCTAGAGCAGATCATTAAACAGGCAGTTTGTAATTACTTAGAAAGCAATGCCCTAATCACTAAAAGCCAACATGAATTTCTCAGAAATAAGTCATGCCAGACAAATCTTATCTCTTTTTATGATAAGGTTACAAGCTTGATAGACAAAGGGAATGCTGTAGATATAGCATATCTTGACCTCAGTAAGGCCTTTGACAAAGTTCCCCATGACATTCTTGCAAAGAAGCGGGCTGGACAGGGCTACTGTTAGGTGGATTTGTAATTGGTTGACTGAACGCACCCAAAGGGTGATCACTAATGGCTGTTTTTCATCCTGGAGAGAAGTGACTATTGGGGTGCCTCAGGGTTCTGTCCTGGGCCCAGTGCTATTCAACATCTTCATCAGTGATTTGAATGAAGGAGTGGAGGGCATGCTGATCAAATTTGCAGATGACACCAAACTGGAAGGGGTTGCTTACACACCAGAGGGTAGGATCAAATTTCAGTATGACCTTGACAGATTGGAGAGCTGGGCCAAAGCTAACAAAATGAATTTCAACTGAGAGAAATGTAGGGTCCTGCACTTGGGCAGAAAAAATGAAAGTCACAAGTATAGGATGGGGGACGTATGGCTGGATAGCAGTACGTGTGAAAAGGATCTAGGAGTCTTGGTAGAATGGGGGGCGTGTGGCTGGATAGCAGTACGTGTGAAAAGGATCTAGGAGTCTTGGTAGATCACAAGCTGAACATGAGTCAGCAGTGTGACATGGCAGCCAAGAAAGCCAACACAATTCTTGGTTGCATCAATAGGAGTATGGTGTCTAGATTGAGGGAGGTAATGTTACCACTCTATTCTGCATTGGTTAGACCTCATTTGGAATATTGTGTCCAGTTCTGGGCATCTCAGTTCAAGAAGGATGTCGACAAGCTGGAACGTGTCCAGAGGAGGGCAACCAAAATGGTGAAGGGTCTGGAAGCCATGCCCTATAAAGATTGCCTTAGGGAGCTGGGTATGTTTAGTCTGCAGAAGAGAAGGTTAAGAGGGGACATGATAGCCATGTTTAAATATTTGAAGGGATGTCATGTTGAGGAGGGAGCAGGCTTTTTCTCTACTGCTCCAGAGACTAGGACAAGGAGCAATGGATTCAAGCTGCAGGAAGGGAGATTCCACTTCCTCAAGAAGAACTTTCTGATGGTCAGAGCTGTTCGGCAGTGTAATATGCTGCCTTGGAGTGTGGGGAGTCTCCTTCTTTGAAGGTTTTTAAGCAAAGGCTGGATGGTCATCTGTTGGGAATGCTTTGATGGGTGTTCCTGCATAGCAGGGGGTTGGATTCGATGGCCCCTGGAGTCTCTTCCAACTCTATGATTCTATGATTCTTCAGGTGTGATCGACATAGCTTAATAACAGACTAAATTCCACAGATATAAATGTGCAGGTTGCACTAGACAGCATTTAAGAAGAAAATCAGGAAGAAAAGAACAATATGTCTTGAATGTAACTCTAGACAAGTCATGGCTAAATCAAAGGAATAAAATGCATCATGTTTTTATTGAGCCGTGTTAGGAAAAAGGAAAACCTAAAATGTGTGAAAATTATTTAAAGATGGAATGTTTGTGTTAACTATTTAGTAGAAAAGATTGGGGTGGGCTGAATGAATTTGAGCAAACAAGGTACAACCTTTTTGGCATATTTAAAGAATCAGTTGTTCATGGAGGATCATGGTACCCTGTCCCAGAAGTTTATGAAGGCAATATACTTGACAAATTCTAGTGCTATACTTGTTTGATTTTCTGGAATAGAACTGCTTAATCAGTGATTGGGATTACTGTGAAGGAGTGGGCTTCTTTCATCTCATGCCCCATATTTTCTGTGCTAAGTGTGGAGGAAGGACAGAGTGTTCTATCCTTTTTGCTGGGGTACATGCAATTCCTTGTTGCCTATGTGTGCTGAGGGATTTCTTGAACACAACACCTGATGCAGGGTCAGTTTCTCTGAAACAATGGAAGGCCCTCTGAATTATCTACAGAGAATTTGGACAGAAGATCTTTAAAATTTGCTTGGTTGCATGCTAGAGAGGATAGAGTATGTGAGAATTGCTAGCTCCTGAATATGCTTCTTTCTATTCAATATATCATTCTGATCTGTATTGCTTAGCCATGAATGTTACTGCAGGTCATAGAATAGTTGTGGTTCCACTTCCTTTTAAAGACTCTTTTGAACTTAAAAGTTTATGGTGACACACAGAAATACTGTATCTTGAACACAAAAGGCTGATAAGCTGGTGAGTGCTTCTTACCAATGTCAAAGATACAAAAAATAAAATGGGCTAAATCTACTGTTCTGCTGATGTTTCTAGTGAAACTTTCCTTTGCTTATTTCTTTAGCCCTCCACGTCGTCTAGAAATCAGTTCTAGGAAGTTTCCAGAGTTCCAGATTCAGATCTGGGGAAGCTTAAGGGGCTGTGGTGGGAAAGAAAAGAACAGATCTTTTCCTATTATCCTTTCAAAAAGTCTTGTGAACTAGGGTATGTTCAGATAGAATTTGTTTTCAGTTTGCCAGTTCTCTGTGGAACTGTGAATGTGACTATGTACTTTAATAAATTTGAAAACCCTTGTTATTTATGTGGAGGTTTGGGGGTATAAAATGCAAAGTTTTTTTTAATAAACAGTTTTAATCTAGAGATAAGCAGGCTTACAGCTGAAGTATATGTGTCATGAGCTAATGTCAGTTCACAATGAGACTATCAGAAAAAGCGTGTTTATGGTCTGTGGGCTAAGACTTCAGATGCCTTGCTTATGGAAGAACAAACATAGGATATGGTGATGTTTTTAAGAAGAAAAGCTTGGTCAAATTTATTTTGACTTCATATAGACAATATAAAATATATAGCATAAATAAAAATACTTTTTATTGCTATAGATATAACATTTAAAATTATAAAGTGGTAATTAAATTTGCATTTAGTCCATGAGTTAAAAGAAAATGAAGGAAGTGTTCACCATTGGTATCATTTGCAGACCTTGCAGAGTTCCTCTCAAGTAGCTGGTTTTCATTAGTCAATTAATAGCAGCTTAAGACAAAAACTCAACTTGGCTCAAGTGAACCTTATTATGATATTATGAGTGATATGAGTGTGTATCTATAGTTAGAAAATCCTGCAGAAGAAAAACTCAACTGGTTTAAAATAAAAAAAACTGAGTTTTATTTAGTTGTTTGTTAGTTTAGCTAGAGTTCCCAGGAGGGTGTAAAAATAAGATGGAAATAGATTGCTTAGAAGTTTATGAGGAATTACATGAATAAGATCTCTATATGTTAGATAAAATCATAAATGTTTTTCAAAACTGTGAGAAACATTTATCTGCTATATATCATTTTCCTGTAGAAGGTGAGTCACTGAAATTTCTGTGGGGCAGTTGAGGATTGTGAAACATGAAGTAGTTCTTTATATGGTGTAAACCTGCCATGGAAGAAAATAGAAGGCAGTACTATAACAAGTAAATCCTAACATGTGAAATGCTATCAAGGTATAAGCCACTTCCTTGATTCACTATTCCACATTGTAAGAGAAGGGGGACTCAAAACATTTAACCTTACATTGGTTCAACAAATACTTTTTTCCAGTCAGCGTATTTCGTAGAGTGTTCCTTTCATGCTGCATTCAGTCCATTACGTGTTGCATACACCAAATCATAAAGAGAATTATGAGCAGAACTGTGCTCCTTGTAACTCCCCTACCCCCAAATCTGAATGCAACCCACAAGAATTTAGTTTGGCTTGCTATACAAGCCGGCTCTCCACGTTCGCTAGGGTTAGGGGCACAGGACCCCTGCAGAGTGGAAAAACCATACATGGTCAGGCAGCAGCTGGTGGAGGAGGAGGATCAGAAGCAGGTTTTTGAAGGGCTGCACAGCCTGATCAGAGCCATCAGGATGGGTGGTTCCTCCAGAAAAGAAGCACCTGAAGTAGGAGGGATGGGGTTGGAGAAACTCATGAATAATCAGATCTGCAAAAGTCAAACCCATAAATGTGGAGAGCCGACTGTAGTTGCTTGTTTGCCCTCTGTTTCTGAAATTTCAGGTAGGCAGACAAACAATATTTAGTCAGCCCAAGGACAGGGCCGAATAAAGTTTTAGCAATATGGAAGGTGCTGTACAAGGTTGGTAGATTCTGTTCGTGTTTGTGGCCAGTTGTGCCAGAATGGTCTACGGTGTCATCTGAAAAGTTGGTATCATAAGCTAGAAAGAAAAGAGCTGATTCACACATAACAGTACAGTGGTTTGGGGGCTGGCATCAGTCCAGGGACCACCATTTTGAATAGCATTGTTGTAACTCTTTAACTCAGCCATACTGAGAAGCCAGCCTTGTGAAATTAAAGTCCCTTGAGGTCCTTCTGGCTGAGGAGGAGGAAGGAAAATTCAGGCTTTTTCCTCATAGGACTAAAACGTGGTTGATATGGAAAGCAGGCCAAAGTTAACTCTGATACGAAACTATGTGTAGAAATACTGTCCCTCCATTTATTTTGATAATAATTCTTTATCCGTTTCTATTTCTTGGCATCTATCCCGTCACCCTGCCACTCTCAGTGTGATGGATCAACTGTTGTTGGAGTTTACTATGCCTTTGCAGGACATCATTTGGGTAACTCTAGAGCTGTTATGCAGTCCTCTTGGTGGTAACCCCACCTACTCTGGTCACATGTGACCACCCTGATTCCAATTCAGACTCTCAGTTCCTTTTCACCCACCACAGCAGCAGCATCAAAGGAACTGTTGATGAGCTATATCACTTCTCTCAGTATTCTCAGCCTTGATTCTTGGTCTGTGGTTTGGCTTCTTTCAGATAACAATTTGACTTTGGTTTATGACTCTGTATTCCTTGGGCTTGGACTGTTTTTTGGGCTTTTTTTTTTATTGTACTCCCTTTGACATGACTCTATTCAGTTCACTGTGCCTTCTGGATCGTTCAAGAAGTGCAGTTCTTATAACATCAAGGATCCAATTATTGACAGGTATTCGTGCTGTCTTTTTGTGCTTTGAAGAAGGCTGTAATGTTGGGTCTTGTGTTCACTGTAAAGTCATGACTACTCAGGCGTGTAAAAATTGGTCTTTGAGGCTAAAAGTGATTCTCTACGAGCAGGTGCTTACTGCTACTGGCACACCCTCTACTTTGGACTGTTTATCAGTTCCGTGATCTTCATCTGTACTTCCCACCTGAGACTCCATGGTTCAGATCACAGTCAAAAGGCTCCTGTAGGACTCTGGCTCCAAAGAGGTTGTGAAAAGGCAAGTTTCTGACTTGGATTTGCAGTGCCCTAGTATTCTCTCTGCTCCGCCTGCCCAGATCATAACGGCTTAGTATTCAGGGTCTCAGTGGGTGGCTGAGACCACCAATCTCATCCTCCGCCTGCTCATCCTCCTCCTCAAGTTCAGTCGTTATCTTCCAGGACCTTATGTCTCTGTACTGACAAGCATTTTTGGTGACTCTTCTACCTCTACTGCAGTTGATTTGGAGTTGTCCTCAACTTCCTTGGACATACGGATGATGCAGTCTCCACCAACCATTGTAAGGGAACATGAATCCATCCTTCCAATTGCTGACATCTGTTAATTTGCAGAACAAATGATTCAGATGGTATGTGCACTGTAGCTGGACATCAGGTAACCTGAAGTTGAACTAGAGGACCTTATCTATTGCAGGATGCAGTCTAAATTTCCAGTGCCTGCTTCCATTTTGTTAGTGCGTGCTTTATAGAAGATACTCCACAGGTCTTGCGCTACTCTTTCCTCTATTTGGTCCACTTCAAAGAAGGTTGACAGTCTAAACTGTGTGGTACAATCTGACTTGGATTGGCTTCTGCATTGCCCTAAACCAGATTCCATCATAGTCAAAGCAGGGCAGTCAAAGGTTACTCGAGGAAATAGACTAGCCCAGCTAACAGAGAGAAGTTGGGTATTCTAGCTAAGAAGTTTTACTCAGTGGCAGCCCGCTCTTCCAGAATTGCTAACTATGAGGCATGTATGTCAGCCTATCAGCAGAATGTCTCTTTCTGCTTTTGTATCTATTCCGTCACCCTATGATTCTCAGTGTTATGAATCTACTATTGTTGCTTGTTTGTCTTATCAAACTATTAACTGCATATCCTGTTGGGACAAGCTCTACTGGTAAAAAAAAAACTTGCTGACCAGTTTGAATTATATAGCTTTTATTTAAGCTTCAGTAAATAACAAGGGACTTAAGGAAAAAAGCACACCCTGCTCATTGAGTCTTGGCTAGATCATTATGTTTTTCTTGGGTTGGGCCTGAAACAGACTTTTCTAATTCTCTCCTGTTGCTGGCAGATGTTAATTTTCAGTCTTGTATATTTAAGGAAGCTAATAGTGCAATCCTAGACAGATTTACCCACTGAATTCATTGTGGCTTATTCCTAGGTACATAGGAATGTTCAGAATCTAATGGTCATATCTGTGTTCTTTTCTTATTGGACTGCTAGGTGTTGTCTAACAGACCTCCTGCCTGCTATATATTGAAATACCTAGCAAAGAGAGAGTTTTGTGTTGTCTTTTTGTAACTATTCGGGTTGGTTACCAAATTGCTGATTCAAGTTCAAAGGATGTATTAACCTTTGGTTAAGGAATTTGATACTTTAGCATTTTTTAGATTACAGATGGTTTACAGTTGGCTGGAAAACTAGAAAATTTTATTTTAGTTTGCTATCCAAACAAGAAGCAATTGTTGTATATGTGTTAATTATTGATTGATTATTTATTGGTCTAGCATGGCAAACAATAATGATCATATAGGTTCGTCATGCAAAGACAAGAAGTTAGTTGATTTAAGGGATAAGTGTTAAGAGTATGGAGGGGTGAAACAGAAGCTTTAGAAGCTATGATTACCTGGTCTACATTTAGAATCCAGCTAAAGTTTAGGTGCTAAGATTATTTATGCTTCAAAAACATAGTTTGTCATGATGTCCGAGTTCAGAAACTGTCACTTTAAAAAATATATTTAGTTCACTTTTTCTCTGTATGTGATTCATTTATTTATTTCCTGCATTTCTCTCAGCATGGGACTGAAGGCGCTATCACAAAGTATCATCAATATCATTATTGCATGTATCGTCAATATGTATACATCAGTTTAAAGTCTACATAGTTCTTTATTAGAGGCAATCTAGAACCTGTGTATAAGCTACACATTTTCTGTTTATTGTACATGTTTATATGCTGATAAGCATGAGACATGCAACAGGAATGTAGAGGGTAAAAAACCATCAGAAACAAATACAAGAAAGTACAAACATACAAAAATAGAGAAAAATAACCAGATGCAATTTCCAGGCCATGCAGGAATTTGCATAGGAAGTCTTATGAAGTAATTTTGTTTTGAGATTACTAAACCTGGACTATTGTAGTCAGCATGTCTCGGTCTTGGAAATACCATAGCTGCCATACCATCTGAAATGTATAAATCCTGCTTGGCCTCCAGTAACAAAGATGGATCCTGGAACACATCCATACTAAACACTTGATTATTCTGGAGGAGTACAAACTTGTTCAGAACAGCAAATTGTCCTTATCCCATACATGGTAACTGCTTGTTTACGGAGTCTCTGTATCATTAGAATTCGTTGCTCTTATCCAACTCACCATTCTGTTCAGTTGTTGATCCATCCATGCCTGCTTCAGATGTTATGGAGGAGTGGAGCTGTGTCTCTAGTGTACTGATGACACTTTGCTTCAGCTCTCCTACTGACTGCTCCTAGTGACTTCACATAGACGTTAAAGAGTGTAGACTACAACATGCATACACACCTAGGGGCTAAGAAGGACTTCCCCAATGCCACTCTGTGTTTAAGACTAAAGTTTGGAACAGAATTACTGAAGTACAGAGCCTCCAGCTTCCGTCCACAGGGCTGGTACAGGAGTATACTATGGCTAGTGGTATCAAGAGGTGCAAAGAGATCAAGGAGAAGTAAGGCCACATTCTTCTGGTCCCTTTCTCAATGAAGATCATCCAGAAGCGTGACCAAGTTTGGTTCAGTCCCATATCCAGTCCTGCACCCAGGCAGAAATACATCTAAACAATCTATGTCCTCCAAAAAATATAAGCAGGTGCTCTGGTACCTTCCCTAAAAATGGAGCATTTGTATCAGTATCTGCCACCCACCATTGGCTCTGGTGTGGGCTTTGCAGAGTAGTCATACTACTGCTTCTTTTGGAGCAGGCAAGGAGCAGTAACCACAGTATGGACTCATTTGATCATACCCTGTCAGGTAGATTACATAAGATCAGAGCTAAAGGGATTGAGAAGGCACACGGTTGTAATACTGTGAGCACCTCTCTCTGCTCCGCCTGCCCAGATCATAACGGCTTAGTATTCAGGGTCTCATCAAGCTTCATCAGCTGAAATCAATTCCATACAGGGGTATGGCACTAAATATCTCAGTACTATCATAGTCCATTTTGACAGGCGAAATTTACTGCTATGAATATTATAGTATCGGTATCATTTTATTAACAGGAGAAAAATTCAGAAAGTACGAACAGTAGTAGTGTTATGGGATGTATATTTGTATTGGAGGGTCTTAGTTTTAGACTGCTAGTTGCTGGGAAAATATATGTGGCCTCTGCCATCTTACAGGTGCTCTGATTATATTTTTGTACTCTCCTATAATATAGTAACAGAATCACTTGTTCTTTCAAAATGAATGATTAGGTTAGGTGTAGGGAAATGGTGTTTGTCAGCTTGGTTAGTCTTCTGTGCACTTTTGAAGTTTTTCATCTTCTGGTGAGACTCTTTTTTTAGTTCTCTCCCTTTTCCCTTGATGCTCCCTCCCCAGATTCCTCCCCCTCCCTTTCTTTGATCACTGATGAGGTGTATCTGGTCATCTTCCTGTCTTTGATTTGTGAATTCTTCTGAATCTTAAAACTATAGAGGGAGAAAGTTGTACATAATGTGTGGATGGCATATAATCACTATGCAGGCTTCGGTATCAAACACCCACAAACGAAGTACCAACTGTGTGTAGGAAACCAGTATGCAGCCCAATTCTGTGTATTGTTTCTAAGTAAATCTTGCTGATTTCTGGGGAGTTTGTAAATGTGCCTTGGATTACACCTTTCATGATGTTTTTATATCAGCTGAGTGACATATTTGAGATACACTGAACTGTACTGAATCTTTTTGTTGTCTAATACATTCTTCTTTCCCTTTTTTATGGAGTAAGTGTGTTACCCATTTAATGATTTGTGTTTTTATTACAATTTATTTTACGTCATACATATGTATTTAAGTTAAGACACTGAATCGGTAGGTGAATCCATTTGTAAGCCTCTTTTAGAAAAATGAAATAGAAACATTTGGATTTTTGTACGACTCTCTCTCAAGGGCAGACAAACATGGCTGACCTTTCAGTGCTTATATTTTATGTTTGAGTGGGCCAGTGTAGCTTACTTTAGTTTATATGCTCTTAAACCAGTTTATTCTGTTCTGCTTCAGGCTTAGTCACCTTCAGATGTAGCAAGCTTTATAGATTAAGGCTGCTGTTCCACCTTTAAGCACTCCTAGATTGTAGCCACTAGCAACCAGGCTGCAATAATTTCCCTTTGATGACATCATCGATTGTGGGAGAAGCGAGTTGCTGCAAGAAGCAGCACACAGTCCAAATCCTGATCGAATATGGCAGCTTCCCTGCCTGCTGTTGTTCTATAAGAAATGGTTCAGTTCTTCTGATCTTACAAAGACTTTTTGTTTCTTACGCTCATGGAAATATCTTCAGATCCTTATTTACCGTATGATGGGGGAGGAGACAGCATTCCATTGAGAGAGTTGCATAAACGAGGTATTGCAAATTTTATGTTGTCGTTTAGTTCCTTGTCTGTCTTCATGTGCGTGACAGGTTCCTTTCAGATTTAGAGAGAAGTTCTTTTCTTTCTTTTTTTTTAATGCTACACTGTTTTGCCAAGCCCTTCTAGTGTGTTTCATGCCACAAAAGAATCTAGGCTGTGCAGGCTCTCTGGCAGTTTTTTAAAAATTATTGTTAAATTGGCAGATTAGTTCTGCTTCCGATCACATCAGCTAGTCACTCCATCTTCAAGATCTGTCATTCTTTTAAACAAAAACAAACCTCAACTGTTCTCTTTTACATAAATACTGAAATAAATTAGCCCATAGTAATGGCTGCCCATAGTGAAATATTGGTGAATAGTGGAATAGACAAGAATTAATTGAGGAAGCTATTTCCTTTCTTTGGCAAACTTAAAGGGAATGTTGCTTACTAGGCTTTGAAGTTTCTGTATGTGCTTTTAGACTTAACTCCTTCATGGCATTCTGGAAGCTTGGTGCAATATGAGTTTAGTGCATAATTCAAAACAGCCATTTTAATCTAAAAATACAAAGGTTGCATTGAGTTTATTCTCATTCACAGAATGTCAGGTTTTTAAAAAGGGAAGAGCAGTACAATTAATATAGTTATTATCTGTCAACTAAATTATTTTCATTCCCTTGTTTGTCTGTCCAGTAAGATTATGGATGCTTTCAGGCATTTTTGGATATTGGCTATTTTCATGGTGTTTGAGGGGATTGACTGTAAAATTACATGGACTCCAACGCACGTAAACCATCTGAGAGGCTGTGCTTTTCTTCACTACTACAGTTAGCAGACGTGCCTTTTTTTAGAACCAGTATGGGTGTCACACTTCAGATGACAAGGGATTATTGTGCAAAACAGCAGACAAGTTTATATCTGCCTTGTAATATGAGTTCCTCCTTCCAGTTTAACAGCGAATCATATGGAACCAGGGGAGCAGGAAGCCACTGTCTAAAATCAGCTTATCTGTGAGAGTTTTTTGTATTAAAAAGAACTAGTGAAATACAATAGAAAGAATAAATACAGCTGTATATATGCATCTATGTGTTTATTAACTGGTAAGACTGATTTTGCCTTGAAATTGTATTTATTTTTACAGAGTTAGGTGCTACTTACTTGAGCTTCTCAGAGAAACTGGTTGAACTAAAAATAGAATATTAGAAGTGTTTTCCTATTTCACAAGATAGGTTGTGGTGGGAATTTGAGATTAGATTACTGGTGGATTTTATGTATTTGTGGCAATTTGCAAGTTACTAATCTTTGAATTATAGATTTATTATTGTAAACATGTAATTAGTACAAGATTGTACTAACAGCAGACAAGATTGTATGCAGCCAACTTTTGCTGCGTTTGCCAGTTTGTATTCAGTCCTTCCAAAGCTCTGTTGTTGGATTACTACAAGCTAAGATGTCCATCATCTTGTACAGATCTTTTGAGCAAGTTGTCGTTCATTTTATGTTTAGACGAAAATAGTAATGCAGTGAATGTGTATGTTAGTTTTTAAAACATTGTTTGTGGTTTGTGATAATTCTTTGTTAGTTTGTATGCTTTTTTAAATGCAGAATCTTGTAAGGTTTTGTATATGCATCCTGGCACTTAAGCCATTTTTATGCAGATATTTAGTGAAAATAAGGTTTATAGTGGTGCTTGCTTTTTGGAGAGTTGAATCGACAGGATCTGAGTAAACATGTGTAGTGTTAGGCCACACTGGCACTTTTCACAAGGTGATTTTGGGGTGTTCGGTGTTACTAATTGGGTATTTCAGTGTAGTAACAAAGCAAGCAGCTTTCATAATGTTAAGATGTATTAATTCTGTAGTGAGACATGGGAATAGTCTGATTTGAATGAGGAGGAGATTAGTCTGAAGGCAAGAATTCTGTCATATAAATTATGTATAATCATATGTTGTTGTCGCCCCCCCCCCCCCCCCCCCGCTGGGTACAATTCATATGTAGAGGGCCCTGATGGGCTTCCAGAAGTGCCCTTATAAAACTTTGTGCAACCCTATGAGAAAACTGATCTCTGACTGGAGTGCGCACATGACAGTGATGCAAGCAATTTAAAGGCGTCTCAGAAGCTGCAGTTGTGACTCATGTGGTTCTAACAATCAAAGGGAGTCTTTGAAAATCCTGTTAATTTTATCACAAATTTTAAAATGGAATATAAACAATAATGGTTTAAGCTCAATATTGGGCAAGGAATTAATTTTCTTCTGACATTTTAAATATTCTATATCACAGGTCAAATTTAAGTCTTGTGCAACTGGTACGTGTATGCTGAGCCACTGGTGTGTGTGTTTGCCATGTGGATACAAAATTAAATAGTGTAATTGGTAGAAATAGTGCTTTGTAAAGATATAACTTAAGTGAAAGACCAGGACATTTCTTGTATTTCAGCTTTTGTGAGTGTGTATAAGACCTTAAAACCCTAATACCAGTTTATGAGAATAGAAACCCCTAATTACGGTAGAAAGTGGTTATGGGTGAGGAGGAAGCAAGTTCCTAAACTGAAGGATGGGCAAAACATGTGTTCAATATGCATGTATCAGTTATGTATCTGGAGATTAAAACTGTAGGTTACATAAATTTCTTTCTGCTGCCTAATTTAATTTTCTATTTTCATTTATCCTGAATGTTGTTGTAGGTTTTTTAAAAAAAAACTTTTAATTTTTTTTAAACATATTGATTTGATTTCTACCCCACCTTTCTCCCTCTGCAGGATCCAAGAATTTGTTTAATAAGAATTAAATAACAGTTCAATTAGAAGTGAAGCTTAAAAGAACATAAGAACAGATCATAGTAAACAGATTTAAAGGAAGAAACCCCACCTCAATCTATTTCTGTTACATAGATTTTAAACCAAAGGCCTGCCTGAATAAGAAAGTCTTAGTCTGCTGACAGAAGGAAAGGAGAGAGGGGCCAACAGAACCTCCTATGAGATAGAAGTCCACAATCTGGAAGTAATCACTGGCAAGATGCTTTCTGGGTCATAACCAAGCATGTCTGTGATGGTGGTGGGATTAAGGGATCTTAAAACTTGGGCTGGCTCATGAGATATGGTCTCTCAGATAATATTGACCCATGCCTTATAGAGTTTTAAAAGTCATAACCAGCACTTTGAATTCTGCTCTAAAATAGACTGGTAGCCACTGAAGCAGTTTCAGTGTTATCTGTTGCCTGCATTTAGCCTCAGTCAACATCCTGGCTGTAGCATCTTGGACTCACTGAAGTTTCCAAGCAGTTTCCAAAGGCAGCTCCAAATAGAACACGTTATGGTAATCCAGTGAAGATGTAACCAAGGTGTGTGTTACCATGGGCAGATCTGATGTTTCAAGGAAAGGGTGCATCTGGCACACTAGTTCTAACTTTGTGAGTGCACTCTGGCCATTGCTGAAATCTGGGCATTTAGGCTCAAATCAGAGTTCAGGAATACACCCAAGCAGCAAACCTGAAATTTCTGGGAAAGTGTAATTCCATCCAGCACAAATTGAATCCCTATTCCATAATTTACCTTCTGACTAACCAGGAACACCTCTGCCTGGATTCAGCTTCAATTTGTTTGCCCTCATCAAGCCCATTACTGAGAACAGACTGATTTAGCATGGAAACAGCTTCCCTGGAGTTGCATTGAAAGGAGAGTTAGAGTTGAGTGTTATCAGTGTACAGGTAACGCTGAGTTCCAAATCTCTGGATGACCTCTCCCGGCGGTTTCATGTAGATATTGAATAACATGGGTGATAAAACTAAACCCTGAGGAACCCCACAAGCCAATGGCTAGGAGTGGAGCACTAATCTTGCAATACCATGTTCAGAGTAGTCCCCTCCAAGAAGGGCTGGAACCACTGTAGAACAGCACCCTGAAGTCCCATACCAGATATGTGGCCCAGAACGAATCCATGGTTGATGGTACTGAAAGTCTCTGAAACGTCTAGCAGAACTAACAAGGACACACTCTCCATGTCCAGTTCCCTGCATAGGTCATCCACCATGGTGACCAAAGCTGTTTCAGTCCCATAGCCAGGCCTGAAACCAGATTGAAATGCATCGAGATAATCCATTTCATCCGGGAACTCCTGGAGGTGAGGGGCTAACATGTGCTCCAAAATCTTTTCCAGAAAAGGAATGTTGGAGACTGGCTGATAGTTCACTAATACATTTGGGTTCAGGGTGGGTTTTTTCAGCAAAAGCCTCACAACAAGCCTCTTTTAGACAGGATGGAACTCTGCCTTGCTGCAGTGACGCATTCACCACTCCCCTTAGCCAGTCTGCCAGTTTGCTTCTCGTTACCCGTTACCACCCAGGAAGAACATGGATATATTATGCGTGTGGTGGCTGTCACCTCTCCAGAGATTCTGTCCATATCCTCAGGTTGCACAAGTTGAAATGTATCCAATAATGTGGGACAAGCAAGAACCACAATTACATCCACTGGACCCGCATCAACCACAGCATCCAACTTGGAGTGGATCCAAGTGATTTTATGTGCAAAGTATTGTGCAGATCCTTCATGGTGGGCTGACAGGTGTTCTACCTGCTGCTCTTTTAGGGCAGAACATAAAAGGCCCTTAAGTACTCATGACAGCTCTGCTAGTTGAAATATGGTAGTGTGTCAATGTTGGAGGTACCAGAAATTGCTTCCAGGAACAGATGCAAGCATATTGGAATGATCAGATTTTGTTGGTTAAAGGTCATGTTGGTCAAATCAGCTTCTACACAGTTCTCAGCATATTTCAGATGCAGCTCCAATGGACATGTCAGTACATGGATACTAAGCAGCAGTTACTAATGACTGAAAGTAAATCAATAGCTATTACAGAGATAGTTCTATCATGTAAAATTACTCTTGATCAATATGTAAGGGTTTTTCTGATAAAGCAGCAAAGAGTATTGTACAGTTCATCTTCCACATTGGTGGATTTGACTCTCATGAATTTGATTATTTGCGAGGCACGCCTGCCTCCCCCCACATTCTCCTCCTCCCATTTCCTTGCATTTTGCAGACATGGAGAAAGAAGGCAAGTGTGTCAAGGCGAAAGGTAAGGCAGGGGGAGGAAAGATGCACGTGTGCTTTCCCTGAGCCCTCTGGACCTCTCCCCTCCCGTTGCTTTGCCTCTGTGCTGGCACTGAGAACTCATGCAAGGCAAAAGGTAAGGCAGGGGGAGGGAAGATCCACGTGTGCTTTCCCTGTGCCTTCCAGAGCTCACCCCTCCCGTTGCTTTGCCTCTGTGCTGGCGCTGAGAACTCACAAGAGGGAAAAGGTAAAGCAGTGAAGATGCAGGTGCATGCTTTCCTTGTGCCCTCCCGAGCTCTCCCCTCCCATTGCTTTGCCTCTACCCTGTGCTGAGAACTTTCACCCAGGTAAAAAGTAAAGCGATTGGGAGGGCACACACCCTTCTTCGTTCTCCCCTCTGGAGCTTCCCCCTCTCACTGCCCTGCCTCTTGCCCAGATGTGGAGAAGGAAGGCTCCTGAACCAGAGCCCTGGAAGGCAGTGGGAGGGGGATAGGGGCAGTTATCTGTGATTTTTACAGTTTTGTGAGGGTTCTCTGCCCCGAATCCTTGTGAACGTGGAGGGGCTCCTGTAATATCATGGGCTAACTGAAGCCACTTGAAATTTTTGATGCTACAAACTAATATGATTATCCATTGAAAAGTTGATTCTCTATTAAATTGATACATAAGGTTCTGTATTTTAAAAAAAAAACTTTTAAAAGCCAGATTTGGTGAAATTCCATGGCAGGTTTAGAAGTAATTCAAGAAGTCATGTTTACAGCTTAACTGATTGCATACCTTTTCTGTTTTGTTCTTCCATCTGTCTTTTGTTGGCATGCCTAAGTATGGGGAAGCATGATTAGTATCTGACAAGATATTAACCATGTCAGAGAACTCTGTACCACATCCCCTGAAGACTCAATTCCATTGCTATTCCTCATCTGGCTATTTAAGTCTCTGTGTCTGGTCTTAAATAACTGTTTCTTTCGTCCAGTTTTCACCATTAACCCAATATACTTTTTTTGTTCCCTGTTGCTCCCTCCCAGTAGTACAGAGATGAGCCCAGTGAGGAATTGACTCTTCACTAGTTGAGCAGTGCTGCTATATGAGATTCTGAATTCCTAGAATGTGTCTGTAGTTTTCTTTTCTTATATTACCTTAATCTGTAATAAATAACTTTAAGAAAAAGAACCTTGAAATTTAACCCTCCAAGTTCCCAAAGAATTGTTTGGTCTAATAGTAAGATTTTAGGATTGTTATTTGGTTATTTTATATAAATATATTGGATGCTTGGTCTCAGGTTTCTCTAGCTTTCCTTTGATCACTTTCTGTCTTGCACGGTAACATGTGTCAGAATCAATAGTCTGCTCTCACTGATGTTATACAGTAATTTTTAAAATCTAATTATATATCTATCCTTTCTGCAGTCCATGAACAAAACAAAATTACATTTTGATAGAATTGCTTGAGCAGCTTGATTTTGTGTTTTTAAAGAATTATTTTTAAAACAACTGAATTGTTCCTAAAGTTAAGTAAGATGTATCTACTAGTGTAACCTGCAGGTTGAGATTATGTGCTGATTTGATTTTGTGCAACAAAGTGTGGTTTCATGATACTTTCAGAAAAGTGTATTCAGAGGTGGTTGTTACTTGGTTGCTTTACAGCTGTTCTGTGTGATTTTTAAAACATATTTTGAATTTAAGATAAAAATGTATTTTCTGTACCACACAGACATTTTTTAATGTTCATTGTAAAGGCTGGCGGTTTGCAAATCCAGAGCTTTATCTGAATGAAGGTAGGCCAAAATTGGGAGGTGCCATTAATTTGTTCTGGAAGCTACCCCAGTTTATTTATTGCACTTCATTTACTGCATTTCATTTTATCGTGTAGTTATATGGTAAGATAATACAGGTAGGCCAACTAATAATCCTGACACAGCATTTATGCTCACAGGAAATGAAAAGTGGGATCTAGTGGTGCAGTTCTGCTGATGGAGACTGTTCCTGCAGTGGAACTAGCGGAGGAACAAGTTCCGCATCCAGTCGGCACCCAGGCCCCACACATCCGCATCCTTTACATCTTCTCTCTTCCTTCCAAACTATCTGCCTGAAAATCTGCTCCTCAGGGATTTCACTGCCCCACAGAGAAAATCTGGATGGGATGTGGGGATGGACTGGAAGAGAAGAAATAATCTCTTTCTGAATTATCTTACAGGATAGTTTTCATCGGTTGAACTGTTGGGTCTCAGCTAAAAACAAGCACAAAGCCATTCAGCAATAAGACATGTATCTAGATAAGCTATTTCTGCTAATAGACTGTGATGTTACCGGGGCAAGCTGTACTTATTTGTTGTTGGTTATATTATCAGATTCGCTGTAGTAGTTTACTTGGACTATCTGGGATTGCTTTTGCAATACTCCATTAAGACAAGGCTATCAGATTCTTGCTGTATCTTTTCTACCTAGTAGGACAATAAAAGCTTTTTTTTTTTGGAGGGTTAAGTCTGAGAATCTGTGTCCCAGGAAGCTGCCTTAAAAAGCCTAAAGATCAGCTGCAGTGTAGATGGAGATTCTCAAGCTATCTAATATAGTGAAGGAGCATTTTCCCAGCATGCCAGAAACTGTAAACGTATTTGTGACATGTTATCATCAGATTTGTACAGATACCTGGAAACTTGCTGTAGAACAAAGCCAGTGGGTTGCAAACTTGACATTAGTCTGCAGACTGCCACTTTGAGTAGCATTCTCAAGAACCGATTCTGTTTTCTCATTAGCCCAGAGCTCTGCATATGCTACATAGAAGAGACTTGGAAAGATAGGAGGTTTCACTGGTGAGCAGTAGCAGCCCAAACTTACCTACCACCTGAGGCAGAAAGCAAAGCAGCTTCCAAAATGTCACTCTAGAGGAGGTGGACTTGGCAACACTAGCCCTTTTCTGGGGCATTCACCAGCCCCAGAAGGAATAATCTGCAGTGGTATCACATCTACCCTCTAGTGTGTTTCTGTATCACCTTCCTTTTAAAAAAAAAAAGACAGCTCTCCTCTCACTGCAAAAAGGAGGAACATTGTTGGCAAGACCTACTATAGAACTACCTATTTCAGAAAATACTGGCTCTGTGTAGAGACACTTTCTGGCATGACAGAGGCATGGGAACAGTCAGTTGCATCCTCTGTCATTTTGGGTTACCATTGCTTGCTTTGGTAGGAGGGCACATGGGTGCTGCTCCTGTTTTTCTCCTTCCTTGGGCGATGGGAAAGGTGGGTATTGTTGATGGCTCTTTGGGGGTGGAAAGGGGCCCTGTTGGGTGGGGCCACTTCCAATGCCGCACTGCCTGAGGCAAGCACCCTCCCCCAACCTGTGATAGAGGTGCCGGCCTTACTTGTGTGGGCTTGCAGATGTGCAGAGATTAGGTAGGAATGGCGTGAATGAACATACTTAAATGTGAAGGCAGTCTGTTGATCATGCTAGGAGTGATCACAGCCTATTTAATAGTAATTGGAAATCTGCCATTTGTGCATTTCTTGCTACATTTTTTAAATTCACAGAAAAATAAGTTTGTAAACCTTGAGAACGAACCAAAGTGCATTTGTTTATAGGAAACAGCTTAGAGTTAGAAGTTAGGCATTCATTGAGAATCCAAAGAAGATGATGAAGTGAGCTGTGCAGTAATTTAGCTCAGAGTTGGTTTATTATCTGCACAAAACTGAACAGAACTGGTGTCTTAAACAGGATGGGTGACACTTATGTTACAGAAGGATGCTCCAAATTTCTGGGACTTAAGTCGACTTAAACATTGTTTTGCATGAAGGATTTTTAATGTATACAGCTTCATGCAACTGATTGTTTGCAGTTACATCCTGAACTAATTATCCTCCTTCGCTTGTGCTGATTGATGGGGGAGGGTGAATGACAGACAGTGGTTATTCAGATTTACGAATTGACCCCTTCCAGGAGGGGTGATGCTCAGGTCAAAGAAAGTTAAAGGGAGATGAATCATAATAGCCTCTAGGGAGTTAAAAAAATCCCAGCAAATGACTTAAGTCAGCATATTTAATAAACCACAGATAAAGAGGTCCTGCAACAAAGCTAAGAGAAAAACAGAAGTATTCTGTGCATCTGTCCCAAATGGTTATTCTGTAACAAATCATTAACAGCAATAACAGCTACAGTTTCACAGAATGCAAATAGTATTTTGGAGGAAGTGATATGGCATGGAATTAATTTCTTCTAATCTCCATTGATCAAATATATCAGCAGTTAAAACAAAATAGGTCAGTGTATCATTAATTTAATGGTTTTGATTAATAATACGTTGTAGTTTAGAGAGTTTCTCTGCCAGGTTTCTGGCAGGAACTAATCTTATTTATGGCACTTTGTTCAGAAAATGGGCGCTGAAAAGAGTACTTGAAAATGTGCTGTCAGACAGTTTCTGATACATCAGATCAAAATAATAATATAGTTTTCCATTGTTTGTGAATGCTGTAAGATTGGGTTTGTTTAATACTTTTTAGAAGTAATCAGCTCTTCACTTAGATCTTTAAGGTTTTCTGGTTGGTTGGACAATTGTTTGAACATTGGTTTTGGTGGCCTTATAAGTAATACCAGTTCCTCTTTTTCATGCACATAAACTTTTTAACGTGGCATAGAGATTAGGTATTTTGGAAATGGCTTGATATGCCTAATGAAAATTGAGTCAGATAAAACATTAAGTATGTGGTTCTGTATGATTTTGTGGGCCAACATCCAATATGATGATAATGGCATTGTTGGGATTCTTCCCACCTCCCACTTGTTCTAGAGAGTTGTTCAGTTGGAGCAGATTTTAAAAGAACTGAAGGATAGAGGGAGGATTGTACCTTTGTCACTTGATGCTTCCTGTAGCTGCTTCTGCAAGCACGATGATAAACATTAGATACTGGATACAGTTTTATCCATGCAAGGTAAGATAAGAGGTAACATGATTGTGAGTAAAGGTGTGTACTCTTTATTCCTTCCTTCACATTCCAGTGTAGTACCTCTTTACTGAGCCTTCCTACCTAAAGGAATGTATCACCCCATATGAGCCTGCCTCAGTTTTATGAGTTGTGGGGGGATGAGAGAGGAGGCTTTCTCACAGTCCTGCTATCCTCACAGGTACATTTCCTAAGGATCTGAGAAAGTACCTTCTTGGTGATGGTTCCCAGAGAGGGGAACTACCTTCCACAGAAAGTTAGGCTGCCCCTCTCCCATTCTTCTTACTCCAGACACATACAGTCCTCCGTCCACATTTGCAAGTTTCATCTTCATGAATTTGATGATTTGCGAGGAACGTGCTTTCCTCCCCCCACTCAGTTTTCCTCCTCCCATTCCCTTGCATTCCTCACCCCAGGCTTGTGATGCTTGTGTTTAAAATGGGTGGGTTTTTTTTTCCTTTCTGAGTGAGCAAAGTCCCCTCCCACTGCTGGAGGTGTGTCTTGTCTGCTGTGTGGTTGCACCTTCTTCTCTGTATTGGCTGCTGTTTGGTCAGGTGCTCTCTTTGTTCCCACCCCTCCTTTCTCAAGATAGCTAGTTGGAAGTAGTAAAACTCCTAGAACTCCCCTATTCTCTGTCTGAAGGGTAAGCCTTTTAGCTTGTCTTTTTTCTCCTACTCCCCGCCCTTGGCCCAGAGGCAAAGGAATGGGAGGGGGGAAGCTCCAGAGAAGAATGAGAGGGGATCATGGGGACGGGGGAGTTATTCATGGTTTTACCCTTTTCACAATAGTTCTGTGCCCCAAAGCCTCGTATATGTGGAGAGGTCACCGTACTTTGTTATTAGACCAATCTCAAGCCATTAACTGGTTGTTGCAGAAGTATCTTTTAATGCTGTATCTTTTGTGTTGCACCCTCTTCCATTTATGTTGCTTATGTTGCTTAATGCTTTAAAACTGTTTTAATTTAATGTTTTGGTCTAGTATAATAGCTAATTTAATTGTTTCCAGTTGAGTTTAATGTTATAATTTGTTTTTTTACTGTAATTCATTTTAATTCATGTTGTAAGGGTCCTGCACTGGAAGAAAATGAAGATATGAAAGTAAATAAAATATAAATGTGCTCTTAAAAATTTAGCATGGATATTATCACATGGATTCTAGGCCAGTAGAAACAGATTATAAGCTTCAAAGAAAAACATTTTTCCAGTGCTTAACACTAGATCAGTTAGTTACATGTTTAACAGTAGCAAGCTCTTTCCTAGGATGATGGAAGAGACCAAGTAGATCTTCTCTTCGTCTTGCAAAGATTATTATGGAGGAGGAAGGAGGTGAACTGCTGCCTCCATCATCCTGGAAAAGAACCTTCCATTGTCCCTATGTCAGTTGTAACTGAGATCTAATGCAAGATTGGGCAGCCATGGAGGGGTCAGAGGCCACACGCACCTCCTTTAACTCCCCTGGATTTCCCAGAGACTACGCTTTTGTTTTCCACTGAAATGAGAAGTGAATGTTTGGTCAGTTATGGGTGTGAGAAAAACAGAGGTGAGGAATGAAGGACTATGCATTAAGAAGGTAGATACTATGCTGGATGTTTGAGAAATTGAGCTACAGATCTGAAAGAGTTCAAGATTGTTATAGCAATGGATGGTATACTGGACTTGAGAAAAGTAGAATCTTGAGTTTGTACTATGCTACCTGTTTGGGAAATTGATGAACCGAAGTTCAAGATCGTTGAAGTATTGGATGGTATACTCGACTTGAGAAGGTAGAATCCCGAGTTTGTTTGCATTCATGTTGCAGTTCGTAGCCAAGAATATCCTTCATCCTCCCAAAGCACCAGATTTTGGTTTCTTTTTTTCAGGCAGACTTGTTTCTGAGTGGAAGACATTACTTCTTAGCTTCAGTTTCACATCTGTAAACTTGAAATGTTTTTTAAATAAAATGGAAATAAAATCAATGTTAAACTGTTTCCAGAAAACAACAAAGCAGACTTTTCAACAAACAGCTGTGTTTTTCTATATTGTTGTGGTATTAACTGTAGCTCTGTGTTGCCCCCATGCTTTTACTGGCCTGCCATATGGGTGAGCAATGTATGCAGTCCTAACAGCTGACAGAGAACAGATGTGTTCTACAGTTCAGTATCTGTTTCATTACAACAGTTTTTTTTTATTCCATTTTTAGTAAAATGCTTTTTCTTCTGACTTAGCCTTAAAACTAGCTTTTTGGAGGAAAATTTGAGTAGATTTGTATTAAAATATTGCTATGAAAAAAAAAGAATATGATAAATATTTGGCTATTTATAGCCAGCTAGTAATAGTATTGCTTAGTGTAGTCTATAATTTGGAGAAAAAAGGCTTGATGATTGTAAACTGTTCAAATAACTCTGTCAGTGTAATAAAATTGCGCTCTATAGAGTTGTGACTTGGGTAAAATATGCTGTTGAAGAATTTGATGAGACTTGAAAAGAAACATTTATACTCTTTCATCTGTACAGTATGATTGTTGTTTATTAAACCAAAAATACTTTCTAGATTTATAGTTTGCTGTACCCTGTGCACTGAGAGTGATTCACAAGGAAGATCAACAATAGATCATGCAATGGTACTGCAACACCTAGTAGAGAAGTATTCTCATCAAGCCGGTCAATCCCTTTATGCAGGATTTATTGACCAAGTCAGCATTCGACTCAGTATCTAGATCTAGACTGTGGACTACAGTTAAAAATACCACAATAGATAAGCAATTACTTTTGTTGCTCATCAAAATCCATGAGAATACCAGATTGAAGGTCAGGTGCAGCAACCAAGGACATGTTACCAAGGAAATACAAGTAAAGAAAGGAGTCAGACAGGGATGCATACTGTCTTCACCTTTATTCAATTACTACATAAACTCACTGATTCCTTACTATTCCAGCCCCCTAAATTAGCTCATATTAATCTATTATTATATGCCGACGATGCAGTAATTCTGTCACTGACCCTCGTCGGCCTTAAGAGAGCCCTAAGGTCACTTCTTCAGTGTTGTGCTGAAGAGGAACTAATAATAAATTACACCAAGATTAATATCCTCACTTTCTCAAAACATCTCAAGCAAAGAAGTTGGATCTTAGGAGGGCAATCAGTTGAGCAGGTTAAGATCTTTAAATTTCTGGGGATAGTTTTCAAAGCCTCAGGAAGTAGAAATACCAGTTTAGATTATGTGTCTCGTATTGAACAGAACTGCTACAGCCATCCAAAATTATTACTTCACTAAAGGAGCAAAGTACATTCCAGCTGCAATCAAATTGTTTACAGCTAAAGCTTGGGCTCAAATTTTATATGGAGCTCAGCTGGGGTTGTATAATATGACATCTCTAGAAAGAGTTCAAACAAAGTTTTTAAGAAGCATATTTCAGGTTGCCCGATGTGTTCCAAATGCAGTACTCCAAAGGGAGGCAGGAGTTAGTAAACTGGAATCAAGCATTTGGTTGGATATTTTAACCTATTGGTTAAAGCTACATAATAATCCTGGTGGACTGACCCGGTTAATATTGGCTGACAATTACAAATCCACATGGGAGCAGCTGTACTTCAGAAATTGAGCTTTTGTGGACTTTCAAGCCATACTATTCTAAAGTTAGGGTTAGATCAAGCAAAATCTATTGTAAGACAAAGGATCTTAGGTATAGAAGGTCATATAGAAATTGCTGCCTTTACTAACTATACATTTGCCAACAGGCAAGTGCTGATTTCTAAACTGGCGACATACTTATACTATGTTACTGTACCCAAATTTAGGAGAGCTGTATCATTGGCTAGATTCAATGCTCTCCCCACAGCTGCACTGAAAGGGAAATACAGGAAAATTCCCTATGAGATCCGATTTTGCTCTTGCAACACTGATGCTATAGAAACTATAGCCCATGTTCTCTTGTACTGTCAGTTTTACAGGGATATTCGTCAACAGCTGATTACTCCCCTGCTAACCCAGTTCCCAGAACATTCCGATGTCTTTTATTTAAGCTATCTGTTGGATAACCAGGAACAAACTGTCATACTTAAAGAAGCAAAAATTTTTATATTATGTGCAAGATATAGCTTCAAATGGTTAATAGTAGTTGATGTGAGTTATCAAAATTATCTGTGTTATCTGTTTTGTTACCGTTTTTATGACTGTATTTATTATTGTATTGGTCAGTGACTGAAATAAAGTGTCTGTCTCAGTCTGAGAGTGATTCACATCATCCTATAAAATGAACCAGAAACATTTCGTTGTCCTCAAAACATAAAGGAGAGTATTAAATGAAAAATAAATGAAAATATGAATGTATCTGTGTACACCTCAGGCTGTTGTTTTGAGATCTCACTCACTGCTTATGACACCATTCCTTTCTGCCTACCATTAGTAGTATAGCTAAATTATTAGTATAACTAAATTAGTATAGTAATTAGTATAGCTATTAGTATAGCTAAATAATTCCTACAGTTTTTGCTGAGTCCAAAATCCAAATACTTACTCCCCTTCCACGTCTTGTGCTTTAACAAAGTGAGCTACTTAACCAGACCTTCCTTCATTTCTCTACTACGCAATATAAACAAGCACCTTCTGTAGCTGAAGCTATTGGTAAGTAATACAGGTTCCTACAGAGCATGTACTATGACAGACTGTGTCATCAACAATAGACTAAAATGCGTTGAAAATTTGCATTCGGAGTAAAAAAGAGCAGATATGTAATACTTCTACTGGGCCAAAGCATTTTGTAGGTATTTCTCTTTATCTAACAAGGAAGAAAAACTTTTTAAAAAAACACTGTACACACAGAATTGTTCTAAAGGTCCAACCTTAGCAAACTTTATGAGGGAAAGAAAAACTTGACAAACCTGTTACCTTGCTGAAATTACTGTCAAAACTTTAAACTCCAATAAACATAAGCAATTTCTTACCCTTTCTGTATGCCATTCCTTCTTCTTATTCTTTTAGCATCGGCATGAATTATTTTCAGACTTAACTCTCCTATACTGCCAAGTTTCAAAACAATATGTTCAGGCATTTTTCATTGAGCCAAATCATTAAGTGATCTGCTTTGGCTTTAATTAAAATCTGCAGCTATGGGCCTGATACTTGGCAGACATCTCATGTTTCATTGTTTCATGTTTGTCTTATTCTTTAGCTTGCATTTCTGTCCCAAAGCAATAGTAGATTTAAGAAAATTCAATTATTAAAAACTCTTAATGAGTGTGTCCGAATAATCCTAAACTTTATTTCCTGCACCACAGATTTTATTTGAAGATAATAAGTTTTTTTTTTAGCTTCTGTTCACATATGTCAACATATGTACACTTACCGATTGCCTTCAGATATGTCTTTCTGTTTTATGTAGCTTTACCACTCTGCACTGGACTTTGGTTCTGTCATCAGTTGATACATTAAGCAAGGACTTGGATTTGTGCTCTGCCTCTGGCAGGCCTTCCTTTTACTTGATTTAGCAGTGGATGTGGGGATAGGTGAGGAATGATCTCCATGTCTCCTGTACCATTTAGTAGCTGAGTTTTTAATACAAGCCTCAAGTGTTTTGTTGTTTCCAAACAAACAAACTTGTGGTATTGTGAAGTATTAACTGATTTATTTAGAGAGAAACATTTTGGTCAGAGTCCCCTTTATCAGTTTTGATCCTAGAAAGTTTATTTGGGGTCTCATATATTAGATAGACGTACCATTAGAGATAAATTAAGTTCAGTCTGTGCAATATGTTCTCCGTATCCACAAGGGATATATTACCAGACTTAACATGGATAATGAAAAACATGGATAATAGCAAATTCTATTTTTTTTCCTATGAGATGAATGACATAGATATTGAGATGAGTATCAACTTGGAGAAGAGGCCTTGAACCTGCACAGTACTTTAGAATCTAAGAGAAAGAAGGCTTTGTAGCCATTATTTGCAGTCCAAAACCAGTGCACAACTGATAAAAACATTTTAAAAAGTGTGATCAAAAAAGAGATCAGAACAAAATATTTTTGGACCGCATTTCAGCATGGATAAGTGTAATTGTGTATACTGTTGTTATTGTTGTCACCATTGTTGAGGACAGAGTGTAATTGTCTTTTATGCTCCAGTGGAAGCATGAAAACTTGTTTGGGTTTTCCTACCAGTTATAAGTCATTTTGAAAGTCCGTTAGCCCTTGCTTTTCTCTGTAAAACCTATTTCACAGATTGTATTTTGCTGATACCGAAAGTATATTTTGGAGTTAAATTTTGGTGAACTTTTTACTGAATCAGGTCTCCAGGTCTTAGGTTGCATTAAGGGCATTTCTTCATGGATATGAGAATATCCTTTGATGGGGTAGTGTTACTTATCAGTACAAGGTTATGCTGTCTTCTTCCCCTTTTCTTATTTGTCCTTGGTTCTTTAAGATCTCTGAATATTTTCTATGTTTTATTTAATTATTAATTTATATAGAAATGTTTTTGGACTTGGGTTTATTTTATTTTACAATTGACTAGTTTGTCAGGTTTGGATAAAATAACATGCTGTGGTTCATTGAAAAGCAAACAGTAGCTTCAGACCTTCTCCTGGTTGCACCAAAGAAGTGCAAAGCCCAATATTCATGTAGGCTTATTCACATTGCAACAAACCATAGTTTATCATGATACTTGAATACAGCTGGTGACACAATTATATGAGAATACCGTTTCTTTCTTTCAGAAGGAAGAAACAAGTACTGCTCTGCTGCGCCTTTCATTTTTGTCTCCAGGTCCCTTTCCACACTGTTCGTCATTCCTTTTCCGTCAAAGAAATGGCTTTAGCCAGATCATATCTCCTAGGAACTCCTTTCCTGAAAGATGTCACCCACGTCTTAGGAGATGGGGCTAGGATTAACCAGAAGTTCAATGAGGCCAATGTAATAGGAATGAGTTAGAACTGACAAAAGTGGCATGAATGGGACTGATTTGATCCCTGACTACATCCTGATCTTACCCATGACTATCCAAGGGTTTCAGTGCCTTTCAAATTGGGATTCCAGTAGTCATAGCAATGGTAAGGTCTAGCATCTGAAGAGCCACAGCCTACCAACACCTGCTCTAGAAGGAAAGCGAAGACATTGGAAGGATATGACCATCCTGCTATTCTGTTAATCTCCATTTGTTCTGCTATTGTGTTAATCTTCATTGAGCAAACATTTAATTTCAGCAACATGCTCTGGGTCTTTTTTATTTTTTTAAGAAAGTTAGAGTTGGCGATTGACGTTTGTGTGGATACCCGTGTGAAAGAGAGATTTAATATTTTTTGCATGTTTTAAGTGCCTTTTATAGTGATATGTGAATATTTGTCAAAAGGCTTTCCCCCTTCTCAGTGCCCCTCCCCCATTTTTCTAGAAGAAATGAATCCTGAGCTGTGTTGGAAATTGCAACAGGGTGCTGAAATCAAAAATTAAAACCTGGTGGTTTTCATTTATTATGTTTGAAAACATTACTATAGACCATTTATTCAACCATGAGCAGCTGTCATTCTGAAGGTGCTGAAGTTCTGTATTGAAATGTATTACTTAAACCCTTTAGCTAATATGCTTGCAGTGTGCCCTACATTTATATTCTAGTCATGACCCAAGGACACCTTCAAAAAATTCCTCCAGCCAGTTGCTACACTAAATTGCCAAAAGCAAGGTTATAGAGAAGAAGAACTCATTTGCTAGAAGAGATTTTTTAAAAAATTGAGGAAAAGTTGAAGAAATAGGAATGAATTTTTCTTTGTACAAATTGACATATATTAAACAAAAATACTAAAAGCATAATGTGAAACTCAGTACTCTGTTTCAGTTTTTCTGGTTTATTTTTATTTTGCTTCTGCATATAATGAAAGGCATATGCTTGTAATCTCATGGAAGCTGTTGATTCCAGTTTATCCACACTGTTACACTCTTTGTCAAGTGGCTGAAAACTTGAGCAGTGTTTCTTTATTAACACTTTGCAAAATTATGCGCGCTAAGAGGAAATATATTAAACATGTGGGTGGAGCATGTCCCAAACTTAAGAAATTCGGATAGGAAGGGGAAGGAAGAAAAAGAGCCTTAGGAACAGGTTGCTTTGAATTTAGCTTCAGTGTTTTTTGCAGTGTCGTCAATGATTTTGTACATTTTCACTGAGAGCTAGTGTCGTCGTGTAGTGGTTTGAGTGTTGGACTTCGACTCTGGAGACCAGGTTTAAATCCCCACTTGGTCATGGAAACCCACTGAGTGACCTTTCACAAATCACACTCTTTCAGCTTCAGCGGAAGGCAAGGACAAACTCCCTCTGAACAAATCTTGCTAAGAAAACCCTGTGATAAAACAGTGAAAACTTTAGAGTTGTCGTAAGTCGAAACGGCTTGAAGGTGCACACAATAACACTTTAACTGTTTGCACTTTCAGACTGTACAGGCTTTTAGTCATCTCAGCAGATTAATAATCAGCAGTCAGGAGTTATGCATGAATGCAGCAATGCAGCAGTATTCATTCTATGTGATATCTTGATACAGTATATTAATCCATATTCCATTAGAGAAGACAGTTAACATGGGAACAGGGAGCTTTCTCTTTGATGATAATCTGTCACTTTTTCTGAGCAACATTAACTAATCAAAGATTGGGGATGGGACGAATCCAGAATTTCGGAATCTGGATCCCAATCCCTGGAAGGTTCTGGGAATCCACGAATCTTATGAATCTCGGATCTTTCAAATCCTTTTTTTGAAATGGTTTAAAAAGCAAGAGAAAGAAGGATAATCTTGTGCAAGACACACTCTCTCAGCCTCAGCAAAAGCCTAGGCAAAAGCAAACCTCCCTCTGAAGAAATCTGGCCAGGACAATTGTCATAGTTTTGCCTCAGGATCTCCCCAGGTTGAAAATAATATGAAGGCCCTTTCTACACAGGCAGGCAAATGTGGATTAATCCCACATTTTCCTGCCTGTGTAAACAGGGTCACATACTACAGTACAGAGATAACCCAGGTCAAAACTGGCTTTTCTTTGCATAGGTCCTTATGGCATCCTGGGGTTTGTAGTTTGATGATGCACCAGCACACTTTGGCAGAGAAAGCTGTGACACCTTGTAAAACTACAAACTCCAGAATTGTGTCTGAAAGAGCTTTGCAAGGGAGGCATGCAAAGGAATCTTTCAGCTGTCCTTGAAATCTCAAGCCTGTGCCTTCCAGTCAAGTGCTGAACTTAAATATTAAATGTTCAATTTAAATATCTTAGAATACAACCCTAGATGTAATTTCTGAAATTATTAGCAAAGGTCATTATTACTCCAAGGGAAAAACTCACCTATTTGCCATCTCCTCTTGTGTATCTGGTCTTCCAGGTTTTCAAGCGTCCCAGTCTCCAACAAACTATTTGGTTGGTGTATTTGAGAGATTCGGTTTGCCTGTTTTGGCACAGGGATTCAGATTCATGAATCTCAAATCCTTGTCCAGGATTTGAGGATTTGAGGATTCGGTTGGCCCATCCCTATCAAAGATCATCGTGTTCAATTATGAGCAATCAGAATGCAGTCAGAATAATGAGAATTCTTCAGGAGTAGGGAACTTGTGGGCTTCCAGATTTTGTTGGACTGCAGCTCTCAGCATCCTTCTATTGGCTGAGACTTTGCAGTCCAGCAACACTTTTTATACCTCTAGTCTACATGGATATAGTTTTATGAAAACTAAGCATATATTTTATGTTCTTAAACTGTTTGTGTTCTGCCTCCCCTTCATTTTAAGTATCTTTTTAAAATACCCTCCCGTGAGATTGTGATTACAGATTTTGGAGATTAGTTGCTTTCATGGGTTGGATATAATGGTAGGTAATTGGCACCTTATGGACCAAACTTTTTTCCAGAAGACAGTTTCCTGTTATCCTGCTCAATAATGAAAGAAGCATTCTAGCCTTAATCAGCCTCACAGCAGACAGAAAAAAGCTGCTTTGCACATGAATTGCAACAGAGTGTAGATACCTTTACTCAGATTTATCAAGGGTTTTTTGTACCTTTGGTCTCATATTCAAAAATAATTGAGTGGCCACATTAGGCCACAACAGTAAGACAGGGTTCCAGAGAATCCTGGCTTATTGTGATGACTGAACATGGCCAATTCATTAATGATAGGGAATCAGTTTTCCTCTTAATGTTTCAAGAGTTTTTCCATTATTGCTAAGAATACAAAGAAATGGTTTCTGTCAGACTAGTCTGATGAGCAGTGTACAGTATCACCTCCAGTACAGAACATGGTGGTTGGTGCTTGTTATTAGCCATCCTGTCAGCCTCAACTTACAGTAATTCTATGAATGAGAGACTTCAAGAGCCCCACTCATCAACAAAACCGCTTTTATTTTATTATTGTTACAGTATCAGTAGACATAGGCTACATAAACAGATATTTCTGTTATAGAGCTTAATCATTTTTCATTCTCTTCCCATAGCTGGAACTCATTATACAATGACAAATGGAGGAAGTATTAATAGTACAACACACTTGCTGGACCTCTTGGATGAGCCCATTCCTGGGGTTGGAACCTATGATGACTTCCATACCATTGACTGGGTGCGAGAGAAGTGCAAAGACAGAGAAAGACACAGAAGGGTACTTAAAACTACTTTAAGATGCCACTTTTCATTGTGCTTTTATGTATCATTTTGAGTTAGAAGATACTGATTCAAAGACAGGCATGGTTTGTGCTTGGTAAAAATGTTATATTGTTGCCACTCAATGAATTTTAAGTAACAATGGCAGCAAATATTCATATGGTTCATTGTTGGGTGAAGATACTATTTTTCGTTTGACATAGCTTAAACCAATCCAATAATTATTCTAAACTAGAGTTCATATTACTTACGTTTAACAAACATCTTCCTTGGGAATATGCAACAATTTGCCATGTGTCCATTTGTGCATTTTTCTAGGCACAAGCAGTAGGATCTGTTGCTTCTATATGAACCATACTATAGTGGGAGTGGAGGAAAGAACAAGAAGGATGGAATCTTGCTTATGGAGAGTTGGCCTGAGGGTAAAAGAATAAGCGAAGTCCAACAGTAGGAAAAGGGCTTGACTTTCCAGTGTCTGATAACTTTCCACAAATAAATATCTTGACCTGATTGAGTCATTGCATAAAAAACATGAAAGCTTCAAGGATATCCCTTCTATAATTTAGGAGTTGTAGCTCAGCAGCACAAAGTATACTTTGCATATAATACGTTAATTCATTAAAGATATATAATACAGAAATATTTTGTTTTATCAGATCAATAGCAAAAAGAAAGAATCAGCATGGGAGATGACAAAGAGTTTGTATGATGCATGGTCAGGATGGCTGGTTGTAACACTGACTGGATTGGCATCAGGTAAAACAACTTGGAGAAGTCATTCTAGTTTTTGAAACTTGATAAAATCATGATAGTATAGTCTTGTAGATTCCTGCTTGGAAGTAAGTCCATTGGGTTCAGTAGCTTACTTCCAGGTAAGTACAGGTAAGACTGTGACTGCAAGCTCTAGTTGTTGTTGTTTAGCAATATGCACTATATGGATTTGTGATAGTGGGGTATAGATCAATGTGGATGCTTTTCCCTTTGGTTTCCTTTCTTGAACCTTGCAGACACGTAGCAGCTATGCATATGATGACTTCACACTTGCCCTCCATGAATCCACATACTTGTATGATTCTACTGATTTCTCATTTTGGTGGATGGGCAGTTTTCTCCAGAATACAATGTTCTTTTCGTTTTCTTAAAGTTTCATGGAGTTCCTGAGTGTAAACACATTTTAGAGAATTGCTGAACATGAAACATTTTCATTGTTTGCTAGCCTTCCTTTGTTTTCCTGCCAAGTAAAATATTAAGTTCTATCCAGATGAGGATATAATGTTTGCTCTAGGACCAGAACAGGTCAGCCCAATCCTAATATTCTATTACTTTCAGAAGCTGAAGCAACAGGTAAAGAACACTATATTTATTGTTTAGTAATTAGTCTTTATGGAGCATAGTCTGCTTCAGATGAAGCATTTCCAGTCACAACAAAACCTGTTCTCTTGAAGTCTGAATGTCTTGTCTGTGAGACAGAGAGTGAGTTGGTATTGTTTCAGAGTTGACAGGCATCATTTTTCATTTTAGATTCCACTGAGTGGCTTCCAGTGTTTTTGTAGTGGCTTTGATTGATATTGTAAGACATGATTGTACCCCTGATCTAATTGCAGGAAAAGGAATATGATTAATGTCCAGTACCTGAGAGACTGCTAAGCTTTTAAAAAATTCTCTCAGGATCCTGACCTTCCTAAAGTTTTTACTTTCTGTAGTTATTTTCTGATTGCATAGAGCTTGATTAGCATTTGTGATGCTAATGTCAGATGTCTGAAACAATTTATATTCGTGATACACACACATGCTCCCAGCTCCTCTTTAAAGTTAAGTCACAGGATTATAACAGTGGTAACAACAGCTTAGATCCAGAGATAGATGTACCATGGGGCTTTTCTGCCCCATCCGTCTCCTGCAGTGTTTTGTGCCTTTTGAAGAATTGCTCCTGAGGGCTGGGAACCATCTGTGACAGCATGTGGTACATCACAGGGAGCCAGAGTAAATGAGAGTAGAATCTGCAGGAATTGCGCATACATACGCACAGTGCCTATGAGTGAATGGAAATACCTATAAATTCTGCAAGGAGCAGTTTGGATCCAAACTTGAGTGTGTCTATGGATGCCTGTGTGTCTGGAAAGGGGAATACACTGGCCCCTAAATCCAGCTAACCCTTAAATCTAATTGGAATAGATCTGAGTGTTCATCAGTGCTTACATAAATCATATTGATTTAATGGGCCTCCTCTAGTTGGGACTTGCAGTTGCATTTAAACCCATATATTTTAGTGCATACACATACACTTGCATTTTTGTTTAGTTACGATCAAAATGTATTCAGTATTGTAACCCAACACAAATGGTAAAATAAAATCACTTTTAAAAATCCGGTGATTTAAGACTCATACTGGAAAAATAGGTTTGTCTTAGTTGTGTTGGCTTTAGCTGGTCTCTTTCTTGATAAATAGAACATACATCCCTGACCAAAATCCAGAACTACACACATATGCATCTTGAGCTGCTTGTTCATTTCTCTGGGTATAACTGTATATACGTAGGCCCTAAGCAGGTGATTGCTGCTTCAAACTCTGACGATAATGACATGTTTTGGAGACTATTGTTGATATGGTCACCTGACTAATCAATAAACGTTGATGGTGATGATGATGATGATGTTTTGGAGACACCACTAAGTAGGTAGTCTTTAACACTTGTCTTTGCCTGGAGATAGTTTAGATGTCCCTTAGAGAGGAGATACAAACTAAGAGAGTACTTAAAAAGTCTCAGATATGTTCTTTCACTTTGCTCTCACTTTGCCCATTGGGTACAATTGTTTCTTTCTTTACTGGGAACTTGCCAGGGACCAGCAATTCAAGAGCCAGTACAGGGGCAGAGACTACCACTTTGAGTAGCACTGCTCTAGAGTGTGTCGCTGTGAGCCAGCACCAAATCCATTCACACAGCAGCCTTTTAGCATGTGCAGTTTCTGATCCAGTAGTGCGTATATGCGTACTACTCTTACTGGATCAGAGTATTTATGCTCGAGTCAATCTTATGTTGTTTAACTGTGTAATACAAGCCATTATTGACCAAGTAGTCCCTTATGCTGGCTGCTTTTTTTACTCATTAATCATAGCACTGTTTTGTTTGAGCTGCAATTCCCTGGATCTTAACAATAGTGACTTCAGTGTTTTTGAAGAGAAGGAGTTCTATCAGTCCTATGTTTTAAATACCTAACATATTGGCTGTTTTCTATGTGTATTAATGGCAATTTTTCTCTGTTTGTGGTCTCTGAGAGTGCTGAATCATCTCTGTTTATACAACAGGTGCACTGGCTGGCTTGATAGACATTGCTGCAGACTGGATGACTGATTTAAAGGAGGGTATTTGTCTCAGTGCCCTCTGGTTCAACCATGAACAGTGTTGTTGGGCATCAAATGAAACAACATTTGAAGAGCGAGACAAATGTCCACTATGGAAAACGTGGGCAGAATTGATAATTGGTCAGGCAGAAGTAAGTAAAGTTCTTAGACTGAAACCAGTTTTTCACTGACCAAATCCTGTGAAATAGGGACCATAAAGCCTGGCTGTTATCTCAACAGTCTATGCCTCTTCTTTGCCAGACTTTCTCATCTTTCCTTTTTCCACAATGATTCTATGATGCAGAAAGAGAAGGGTACCTTTCTGCTTTGCCAGATTGCTCAGAATATCATTTGTGGAATAAGAAAGAGGTAGCTGAAAAGAGAACATGAGGGGAGAAGGAATCAGAGAGAAGATTGCTTTGGTTCCACCATTTGGCCATACTCTCCTCTGGCGTGCAGCCCCCAGGCGGGTTGTGCAGAAACAGATATGGCCGTTAAGACTGAAAAGAAGTTTTCCTCTCTTGTTGAAGAGGAAAAGTATTCACAGTTCATTAGATTCTACTTAACAGCTTATAAAGTAGAGCTCAGCAATCCAAGCCTGGCTGTACTAAAGTGGCTTTATATCTTCATTCTGTTTCCCCTTACAATAAAATGAGACTGTGCAGGATCTTGCCTTCTAGCAGTTCTGCAGTTTGTGGCTATTGTTACTCTTGAATGCTGAGTACTGATACTTGGTTTTATATGTAGAGAGATAGCATTTGCATTATTGGACTAGAGTTCTGATCCATAGGCTTTAACTGCAAGCAATGCTTGTAGCTCATAGAACAGTTTTTAGAAAATCAAGAACAATAGTTATGTAACCAGAGGTGATTAGCAAACCATCCTGTTTACTATTATTGCTTCACAGGAGAAAGAAAAAAAATGGCCTCATTGGTTCCTTTCCTGTTGGGACATACATATGTGTAATCTTCCCTTATGTGTGCTCATGTCTTTTTTGGGGTAGTGCAGAGATTGAAATTCCCTTCACAGCACCGACCCCTGTCTTACTGAACAACCTCTAAAGCCCCTCTGCACTGCCATTCATGCTTCATGGGGAGTGGGCAGAATCGCAGAAGCATCTGGCCATGTTCCTGTAGCCAGACACGAAATGACAACATCGGTGCTGAGATTTTCTTGGGTCCCCTGGAGATCTCTGTATGTGAACCTGCTTGAACACAAGATCTGCAAGAGAAGGCTTTCTTTTGGCCTGCGACCATCCCAGGCTCACCTGGTGAGGACACGGGAGAGTGCCATCTGAGTGGCTGCTCTCACCCTGTGGAACTCTCTTCCACGGGAGACTAGGCTGTCCCCCATTTCTTTCCCTTCATAGGCAGATTAAGATGTTTCTTTTTAAGCAGGCCTATAATGAGAGAGCAGGAGAATGTATTTACTTATTTATTAGCTGTATTCAAAATATATTGTTATTTTTATAATTTTGTATGTTTTTAAATGTTTTTAGTTATCTAAAAGTTTTTAAATTTTGTTTTAACTTTCTAGAAGCTGCCTTGGGTCCCACTTTGGGAGAAAAGGTGGCATATAAATTCAATTAATTAATTAATTAATCTCAATGCTTCCACATCTAGTGACAGAGATGTTGCCTTATCCTCACAAACTGTGGAATAGCCATGTGGGAGGATTCAGAAGCTGTTCAGTACAACAGGAGATGGTATGGCTTGCCTACTATGCTGCACTGAGCCATATAGGACTGTAGCCCTAATGTGTGAAATCTCAATATAATCTCCACTGATCTATTTGCTAACAGTTCTGTTTTTGTTTTTTTGTTTTTTTTAGGGACCAGGTTCCTATATAATGAACTACATAATGTATATATTTTGGGCCTTGAGCTTTGCTTTCCTAGCTGTTTCTCTAGTTAAGGTGTTTGCTCCTTACGCTTGTGGCTCTGGGATTCCAGAGGTAAGGTTTGCATTATTATATGTCTTTACTTTGTAAACAGTAAAATACAAAATAATTGGATTAAAATAACAGAAATAATTTGCAACAACTTACATTTTGCTTATGTCACTGCTAAGATTAATTTTGAGTAGCAGATGTAGTTTGAAGAAAATGGCGGAAGAGATTAGTGATTAAGAGCTTTCTCATAGCACAGTTGAAATAGCCAAAAAGCCCAGGGAGGACTAAAGAGCTTGTTGAGTGCACTTCATTGGTTGAACTTAAACATTTAATAATATTAAATTAGATACTATATGATAGCCTGAATTAGTGTGATATGTTAGAATAATAGTATTGGTAATCAGTATCGATTTAGAAGGAGTAATGCATTGTTACCATTCTTAATAGTTGTCATTATATTGTTCTATAGGTTGTAGTCCTAAATAATATTTTTAACAACCATGACAGAATTTACCAGTTTATTTTTGCTTACTGTCAAATATATGATGTGAACTCTGAGAGATCTTCTTGAGATGTTTGTTCAGAATTTTCGTGAAACAGCTGCATGGTTTTAAATATATATATTTATTTTGTGTTCTAGATCAAAACGATATTGAGTGGCTTCATCATTAGAGGATACTTGGGGAAGTGGACCTTGATGATAAAAACAATCACTTTAGTCTTGGCTGTAGCCTCAGGGTTGAGTTTAGGAAAAGAAGGCCCTCTTGTACATGTTGCATGTTGCTGTGGAAATATCTTTTCCTACCTCTTTCCAAAGTATAGCACTAATGAAGCCAAAAAAAGGGAGGTGAGTTTTTCTTAAAATTATAAATGATTTGCATTTCTGATAATTTATTTGACAACAGAAACAAGTTTGTATTAATTCAGTGAAGATAAAAATATTTTGAAGGACCACAACAAGTACAGTTGGCCCTTCACATTCTCTCTCTCTCTCTCTCAAAAAAAGTGGAAAAATCACAAATAATCAAAATGTGTGTGTGTGTCTGTTGGAAGGGGGCAGAGATATGGTGGGGAGAATGGGCACCCAAGGCCCAAACCAGGTCAGGAAAAGCAGAGGGAAAAGGGGTGAGTCAGCATGGTGGCCGTGTACTTCCTCTCTCACACCCATCTCCTTCCTTGGATGGGGGGCATTGGGAGAGGGTTTGTGGTGCTGCGAAACTGGGCTGAGAGCCATTTGTAGGTGACCAGACAGCAGCTGGTGGAGGGAGAGAAGGACCAAAGGAGGGTTTTTAAAGGACAAGTTAAGTAGTGAAGTAACCAGTTTTCTGCTTCTGGAATTCCACAGTGGCTATGCAGACTGCCAAAACCACAAAATCTTCAAAAGTGTCTAAAGGTCCTCTTCTGGTTTTGAAAAATAGGTGTGTGTTTATGTGTATGAAACAGTGCAGAGGTCCACTATAACCAGTATGGAAGGTTCCAAGAGGAGTAGTTCACCCTTTTTCCCCCCAGAAAAAATGCAGAACAGGGGAGTTTATATGGAAGGTGAGGGGCTTCAAAAAGAGCCTTGCAAGACTGTCATTTGTCCAGTTCATTTTATTGCAAGCTGTTGTATATTTAAGTCTTTTTTAAATACACCTTTGAATTATATATTTAATCTTGACAACTCTTGAATGCTTAGCCAAATTCAGTGCTTTCAAAAAGCCAGTAGTCTTTGAAGTCATACATTAAGAAAATCTCACTTAGTCACACTAGGCCTTTGAAGGTTAAATTCTGCTGATAGTTGAGTCTTGCTGCTTTCGTGTCCATGTATGTCAGTGCTTATTAATTTGTCCTATCAATTAGCTGTTTTCATTTAAATTAAAAAAAAACTTAAAGGTTTGTGATCCTTTCTGCAGGTATTATCAGCTGCTTCAGCAGCTGGGGTATCAGTAGCCTTTGGTGCCCCCATTGGTGGAGTCCTTTTCAGCCTAGAAGAAGTAGGTATAAACATTGCTGAAAATTCTTCTTTAAAAAAAATTGTATACGTACATGGCCACTTGAATGCTGTTGTTCACATAGTTTGGAGATCTAAGCTTATCACACGTTCAGTTATGAAAAGCTATCTGCTGGTAAACACTGAGTCACTTTTTATAGTTCATTCATTGCAAATAAGTTTTCAAGCCCTTACTAACCAACAAAAAATATCACTAATTCACCTGCCTACCATAGCATTGGTAACCATTACGGGCATGTGGACACTGAAAAAAATGCTTCATTATATGAAAGCTCCTTGCCTAGTCACATAAAGATAAATTCTGTTTGTTCTGGGAAAGTCAGCATTATTACTGTAGTGCTTAAAGCACTAGAAACTGTTCAAAATTTTCTGTGTGTAATTTTTCCGTTTTTGCTGTCATCACTGAAGCTCAGTCTTTGCTAGCAATGTTTAGTAAGCACTTGTTTGTGATAATTTCATCTAGGTACTGATATTCACACAATCAGATTTGTAGGAGAGCGTATGGATTGAGTAGATCTAGCTGAATTTGGCAGATAATTACATAATCATGTGATTATTGCTCATCCTTACAATTTGGTTCATATATACTGTTGTACCACTGAACTGTTTTTTAACATGTGGTACATTACATGTTGGTTGGGTTGTAGCCAGATCTGAGCTGGATGTATTGTGAAGAATTCACACTATTGCAAAATTACTTCAGACCAAAATTGAACTGTACCTGTCATGCTTGATTTTGCAAAATGCTTGATTTTGAAAACTGGCAGAGTGTCAAAGTGTGGCTTCAGTTGTAAAATCCTTTAATGTGAATCAATTTCTTCATGTTTCAAGTTACGTCTGCAATTTTACAGTATAGCAGTTTCAAATGCAAATTAGCATTCAGTAGTTAACCATGAAAATATGAACGCTCACTTACCTATTGTAAGCTGGAATGAAAACAAATTTCCAGAGTAAACTCATTTTTCTTTTCTTTTTTTCTTATATAGGTGAGTTATTATTTTCCACTGAAAACTTTGTGGAGATCATTTTTTGCTGCTTTGGTGGCTGCATTTGTTTTGAGATCAATCAATCCTTTTGGTAATAGTCGACTGGTTCTTTTCTATGTGGAATACCATACTCCATGGTACCTGTTTGAACTATTACCGTTTATTCTTCTGGGTGTGTTTGGCGGGCTGTGGGGAGCATTTTTCATTCGTGCGAACATCGCTTGGTGCCGCCGGCGGAAATCAACCAAATTTGGAAAGTACCCAGTTCTGGAGGTCATTATTGTAGCAGCAATAACAGCTGTCATTGCTTTTCCAAATCCATACACCAGAGTCAACACCAGTGAGCTTATTAAAGAACTCTTCACAGACTGTGGCCCCTTGGAATCCTCCTCCCTTTGTGATTATAGAAATGACATGAACATCAGTAAAATAGTAGATGATATTCCTGACCGTCCAGCAGGCACTGGAGTGTATTCAGCCATATGGCAGCTGTGTTTAGCCCTTATATTTAAGATTATAATGACAGTTTTCACCTTTGGCATCAAGGTAAGATATCATACAGTGCTTATCTGCTTATTGTTCTTTGTTCCTCTCCATTTCTGTGTTCCTGTTCAAATCTCTTCTTGCAGTCCTGTGTATCCTTATGTGGCAATAAATCCTATGGAGCTCAATGGGGTATATCTATAAGAAGACATGAAGAGTATTCTGCCCGTTACTGCATGTATATAGAAAGGTTAAACCATCCTTTGAGCGCCAGATGTGCTGTGGTGTGCTCTCATCTGGGAATTACAGTCCAGGGCATCTGGAGATACCAGATTAGGGAAGGCTGGTTTAGATTTTAAAAGAGTTGGAAAAGCTGTATGCAGATAAAGCTTCAGTGAAATTTTCCATTTCTACTTTTCTACAGAATTGGAAAACTTGCCTTAGGCTTTCACAGTATGGTGCTTATTAACCAACTATTTTGTAATGTACTACATATGACTCCCAGTGCAATAGGCATCAAGTTTACTCCATCACAGGTGTCAACTAATGGCTTATTGATTATTCAATCAGAATACTACAAGTTCTAAAAAGTTTTGAAGATGGAAACTTCAGTTAAGGAAAACAATCACTACTGTGTTCTCTTTTACCATAAATTAAATGGCTTGAAAAGGCCTGATTTAAGACTATATTTGCTATTATGAAATTTCAAACTATAGCAAGAGTTGATGCACAAATTCAGATTCCCCCCGTGTACTATATCTGCTTTAGTGAAATGTTTAGTAAGACTTTTTGAAAGTAGAATTTCTGAAAGTGTGGAAGATGAATCGTTGACCATGGCCATGTGCCCTAAAGTTACATCCTATAGGCAGCTAATACTGATTTGGATTGTTTTTACAGCAGGCAAATTAAATAATAACTATTATTATTACTATTATTACTATTACTATTATTATTGTTATTACCCATACCTTTAACAAAGGGGTCAGCAACTGTGGGCTTCCAGATGTTTGTTCAAAACGTCCCATAATTTCTCACTATTGGCTGTGGTGGCAAAGGTTGATGGGGATTGTAGTGTCAAAATATTTGGTGGGGGGCACAATTGCCTCCGCATACTTTAGTATTTGGGAATTCATAGGATATACCTTGCATGCAAACTACGCATTTATTAAAGATCCAGGAGCTGTGTCCTCTGTAACACTGGCCACTACAGTTGTTTCAGGGGAGTTGGCTTCTAGGAATTTAGAAAAATTTGCAGCCAAGGCAAATTTAGTCTAATGTAATGTTAGATGTATCTTTAAGAAAATATTTCTTAATAATGCAGGGTTTTTCTTGTGGTTGTTTTTGTGGTCTTTGAAAAAAAAATCTTCAGTGAAAATAGTGTTTCCATCTGGAAAGAAAGCCTGGATGGAAAATTGTGCTTTGATAATATGCTGGCTATGTTAGGCTTTAAGGACAAAAAGTGCGGAAGAAAGAAGCGATTACTGGAGCACTGGCAGACAGCTGTTGGAGGGATGGAAATAAATTATGTGTATTCATAAAGAAGCTGTGCTGCACCTGTACCTCTGTTTCGAGTACTTTTGATAACAGTATCAGTGTTGGTGCTGGGTCCATTGAGTAGGTAAAGGCTTTTGTCCAGCTGTGGTAGTTCTCTGCGTGAACTGAATATGGCTGGATTTGCTGCATAATGAGTTCAAAGGGACTTCCCCCATTGTAGCAGTGCCTGGCCTGTGTATCCTACCATGAAGCAGATGATGTTTCCCCATTATTCCTGAAGCCTTAGTGAGAGAGAGAGAGCTAGGAAAAGTATTTCATGTTTTTTCAGTTAAATTTCCCATTGGAAGAAAGCAGAGAAGAAGCAGTAAAATAAGCTAGAATCCTGTTGGTGCACTTTGCAAGTGTAGTGGTCTGTTATGCTTGTTTGGTACACTTTTATTCAGGTTGCCCATTGGTCAGAAAATAAGATAGGCAGGCAGATTTTTTTTTTCTGGTCTTTGTCAGGAAAAGAAAGCTGCCTCTTCCAAACAGCCTATTTCTCCAGTGCTGGCTTCAAGAGCTCAAAGTATTATGGAAAGGCTGGCTTGCAAGATTGTCTTGAGTCTCAGGATAGGTGATGTACAAGTCAACTTCCCAGAGTTCTGTTAACTCCAGAAGGCCCATATTGGTGTAAAAGGCCACTTGGAGCCAGAATTCTTCTGACAACCACCATTGTGGTGCTGTGCCCACACCTTTTTTATTCCTTTTGCCACCACAATGCTGGGCACAGGTACCCAGCAGGGTTTCAGCTAAGTCTTGGATGTGTTTGTGGATCTAGAATATTTTGTGCTGCCAAATGCTCCACAAATATATTGTAATGATTTCTTCTGCAATGTATTTCTCTTAGGTTCCATCAGGCTTGTTCATACCTAGTATGGCGATTGGAGCAATAGCTGGGAGAATTGTAGGAATTGCTGTGGAGCAACTTGCTTACTATCACCATGATTGGTTTATCTTCAAGGAGTGGTGTGAAGTTGGAGCAGACTGTATAACACCAGGCCTCTATGCTATGGTTGGTGCTGCTGCATGCTTAGGTAACTAAATCATGACACAGCAGATAAAAGGAATTAGTCCCTTTCTAGGTTGCTTAAATAGATATGTCTGTGAACAATAAAAAAAACAGAATACATGGAGATGTTCAGTACTTATGTGGGAAGAGGATGTACAGACTTTTTTTAAAAAAAATTGTCTACATTATTGAAAGATATAATGATCAAAGTCACAGTGATTGTGCACCTATCCTTTAAGCATGCAGTGTGAGTCCTCTTGGTTTTTTTGCCGGGGTGTGTGTGGTCATAATCAAACCACCACAATAGCATTTAGAATCAGTTTTAATGACATGACTTGAGTGGGACATTAAAAGATTAAAACTGAATCTGAATTGAGATTAGTGTTGATACAAAGGAAACTGGTGTTTCAATTTTGATTCACGTACATCAGTGTCTCTTGTGCTGTTTTCTAGCTCTGCTTTTTGAATATAATGTAAACATAGATTCAAGCATTTGCTGAATTTAGACTTAAGTGTAGTCCTGTGCACCTCTGCTAGAAGAAAGTGCTTTGGACATTAATGAGACTTAACTCCTGACAAATGTGTATAGGATTGTAACCTAAAAGGATTAATTATGGCCTTGGGGGTAAATAATTGTCTGTCTCCATCAGTTAAGAAAATTGCATATTTAAATTTTTGTAATTCCCTTTATTATTCCTTTTATTAGCAGTAAACCTTTTGTCCATCCGTGTTACTGAAGAGTGATATTATGGTAAAGCCTTGTGCTTATCGGCTTATTATCTGGCTGTATGTCAGTAACCAGAGAACACCACATTTACCCATTCTTCACAAGAACATGTTGATAAGCATACATTTTTTTTCTCTTTCAGGTGGTGTGACAAGGATGACTGTATCTCTGGTGGTTATTGTCTTTGAGTTAACAGGTGGGCTAGAATACATTGTGCCACTCATGGCTGCAGTAATGACAAGCAAGTGGGTAGGAGATGCTTTTGGCAGAGAAGGTATCTATGAAGCACACATTCGTCTGAATGGATATCCTTTCTTGGATGCCAAAGAAGAATTTACCCATACAACACTGGCTGCTGATGTCATGAGACCTCGAAGAAATGAAGCACCTCTGGCAGTCCTGACACAGGATAACATGACAGTGGATGATATAGAAAATTTGATAAATGAAACTAGCTATAATGGTTTCCCTGTTATAATGTCAAAAGAGTCCCAAAGGCTAGTGGGATTTGCTCTAAGGAGAGATTTGACTATTGCAATAGGTAATTTTTTTTTGTAAGTATTCCGAGTGTCTGTGTCTTTGTTCTCATGCTAATGCTTTTTAAAGTCATAGCAAAGAATCTTGCAGGAATACATGAATCTGGTGCTAGGGACATGGTATTTGAAAGGCAGATGTGGCCTCAGCCATTTTGTAAATCAGTTTTGTATTTGTGTTGCCCAATTTTTATGAAATCGAGAAGACATATGAAGGCAGAGCCTTTTTTTCACCACTGTAACTGGAGCAATGTAACTCACTTTCCTTTAGGTGACAGAGCAAGTCAGTTCTCTTCTGGAAGGCTTTGAGTTACCTTTAAGAGGTTGCACAGTTGCTTCTGCTTTTATGATGAATATTCATTTGGTACTTTTTTTTTTTAGTGTTTCATGATAACTGCTTTAGAGACTTTACACTTGAGCAGCAGGCCATAAAGAGAATGGTATTGTTTCTAAAATCAGCACAACCCTTTGTAAAAGAGAAAATTAAAGTTTGGAGCGATAAAACCCTGCATAGTCCTTGGCTTAAAATCATGTGGTGGCTTATATCATTTTTTGAATGTACAATACATTGTTTTAAACATAAGATGGGAGTCAGATTCCTTTACTTACTTTTCTTTTCTTGTACTAATTACAGAAAGTGCCAGAAAGAAGCAAGAAGGCATTGTTGGCAGTTCCAGGGTCTGTTTTGCCCAGCATACCCCCTCACTTCCAGCAGAAAGCCCTCGACCCTTGAAGCTTAGAAGCATTCTTGACATGAGCCCTTTTACTGTAACGGATCACACACCAATGGAGATAGTTGTGGATATTTTCCGCAAACTCGGCCTAAGGCAGTGCCTTGTAACACACAATGGGTGAGTCAAGTGATGGAAAACTCTTGTTTATTCTCAAAGGATTTGAGAGTATTTGCTTATTTTCTTTGTTTAGTTATTTGCTCAAAAATCTAGCATCCTACAGCTTGACAAAAGTATTGAACATGACACCATAGTAGGGTGCTGATTAAAGTCCCCCTGTTTTTACACCTCCTCTCCCCCTGCCCCAATTTTATTTTTCTATGTGAACATTTTATTTATTTATTAATCCATGTGAACATTTCCCTTTATAGACTTCCCAGACTTGTAGCCTGACTTTGGATGACTTCAAATAAATATTAAGAATTATATTCTTAGGTAAATTTGTAACATTAAAAAACAATCTCCTCTTGTTGGTTTCCCCCATAATGAGTAAAATGCTGGCTATGTTTAAGAGTTGTCAGCATTTCTTTGTAATAGTGAAATATCAACAAACATCATATGGAATTGATTAAATATGCAGTTTTTATATAAAGACAGTCATACTTTGGGCTACCCCATTTCGCCACCTCTCTGTATTTTCCAGGAGGCATTGATGTGTGTCCCATGTGATTTTTTAAAAAGTATGACCTCAAGGAGTACTTGTGTATAAAATGTCCCTAGAGCTAGAGTGGGCAAAGCACATGCCTCCAGATGTTGTTAGACTGCAGCTTCTGTCAACCCTAGACAGTGTGAGCAATACTGGGAGTTGCAGTCAAAGAGCATCTGAGGACCACATTTTGCCAATCCCTTCTCTAGAAGCTTTTCTTGTAGTTTGCACAGTCTTTGTGCATTTAGGTTTCATTAAGAGCAAAAGGTATATACAGGTTTTGTACCTGGCTGTGTTGTTCTTTTCCTTTTTGGTAGAAAGTTGTTCTCTTGTCACCTTGGTGATTCTTCAGTTAATTTCATACATTTATGTGGACATTATTAAATGAATGAATGAGGAACTGAATTTTACAAGGTACACGGGGCTTCTCCTAAAAGCAGAAATCCCATTTTGATGTTCCCTTTCACATCTGTAACATCTAGTCTGGCTTACTTCTAATAGCATTGCATTGCTTCTGCTTTACATCACAGTTTGGAATTCATGAGCATCCTCAACTTGATCTGTGAGGCATTTGTGTTCCTGAGCTGGCTGAAATTGGAAAGTGCTAATTTGTGGCAGTATGAACTTCTCATAGCAGTGACACTTTAAGGAGAGCAGAATGACATTGAAAGAGAGGACTTATGGAACTTTGCAGTTTAGCTTTTGTAAACTGGGAGTACTCCAAAACAGAAACTTGTTGCTCAGAGAATGGGAGATACATCTGTGTGTTTGTTCCTTCCTCTCATACATGCAAGGGATAGACAGATAACTTGTGTATTGGATCATGCCACTGATGAATCTAGCTCAGTATTGTTTACAGTGACTAGCACTGGGTTTCTAGAGTTTCAAACAGTTTTTCTCAGTCCTACTTAGAAATGCAGGGAATTGAACCTGGAAATTTTTCCATGTGCGGTGTCTGAATAAATATGCCAGAAATAACAATGATAATGATAACTATTTTTCCCTGTAAATGATTTATATTTTGTAATTGAGATTGCACAATAGAATTTAGGGATTCAGGATCCCTGTGATCTTGGAAATAATTAACTCAAAAATAGTGCTTTATGTGGAGTGTGAAGAAAAAGTACCTTTCAATTAAAATTAAAAATTAAACGGTTAATGATGATATGGTTATGGATGACATTGTTGTATTGCAGGGTATTTTATATTATTTGATTGACTATTTTCAAAAGAGTTGAAGTTCAATATATCTTATCTGCCTTCTTTAAAATGAGCAGCTTCTAAATGCAGTGATTGAAAATATTTTAGGATTCTAGAATCTACTTTTTCCTTATCAGACATCAGATTTGTTATTTATCATTTAAAGCTGTTGGCCTCCATCCAGTTGTTAGCTTCTGCTAGAGTAGATTCATTGAATCAGTGGTACTTACTTAACTATTGGCTTACCATTCAGTAATTAATTCAGTAACTCTACTGTAGTCAGGAATAACAATTGGATTTATGCTGTTGCATGATAGAGGAGCTACAGTGTATTGTATATATCTACAGTAAGATACATACAATAGAAAGTATCTGGTGTTTCAGAAAGAACACAGATATATTAAAAAAGTTATTCCAGTGTTAAATTTCTTAATACATTCTTATGAAATGTCTTAGAAGAAAAATGCTTGTTTTGTTAATCAGCTGCTCTTTAATTTACGTTTGTTTCTTGCTTAAGTTTGTTGTTGTTCCTTTGCATATGATAACTTTAACAACAGCCAGTTTTCATTGCCCTGCTAAGTTTTAGGGATAGGCCCATACATCAGCAAAATCATTTAGAAGACTGGTATGCAGTTATGTAGTTTTCAGGCAAAATCCAGCTTGAGTAGGCCCATTAAAATCAATATTAATTATTATTAAAGGCTGTTCATGTCTCCTCTAAATAGTACTAATATTGGGTTTAACCCATTGTCTCTGAAGAAGCCGTTTTGTAGGGGAAAGATGGTAATCTCTGGGACAGTAATATATGTTTAATAACAAACACAGGAAGCATATTTTCTAAAAACTGGTCAAGAAAAAATTTGTTAATTTCTGGACATCTAAAGAGAACTAGGATATGCCTTTAAAACTTGTTTGTAAATTAGAAAAGGAAAGCGCTTCCTTAGTTCTGCATTTTGATGTTGCTACTTGAGCTTTAAATATTGAGAATTTTGCAAACATTTTTTGCTTTTTATTGAGATTATATAAATTCATTGTTACCTGGAATTGTGTTACATATGCAATATCTGTTACAGTGTGGCATCCTGAGGATCGTAGCTTTCATTTTTCCCAAAGCTTTAAGCTCTTAGACATGTGAAAAGGTGAAGATGTGCAAATAATGTGGCTACAGCTCTTCCTAAAACATCAAAAAGAAACTAAACAGGGGTCAGGATGTGGGGCTTTGGCATCTTGTATAATTCCTTGTCCATCCAGTTTCTTCTTTTCCCTGAATCTGTTTCTATAATACATTTACAACCAGCTCCCCATTCTTCCTGACTTCCTTTCTCCCATGCTTATTTTTAAAAAAATAAACCAAGGCATGTATGGTTTTGTTTAAAACAAACTTTAGATGCAGAATCCAGATTATTCAAGACAGAATCAAGACTGAGTAGAGGGGGCAGCACTGTTTGTATAGAGTGCACTTAAGGACTTTAAATATGATTATAAGTGAAAAAGAGAGAGGCTAAAAATGGAGACCTGATGTTTTTAAAAATCTAGAATTCACATTTATAGGAATAAGACTTACATTTGTTCTTCCATCCCATATTTATAGCAGAAGGGAGCATAGAAATGTATTCATTTTCCTTTTTGATTCTCTTGTTTTCTGTTCTAAGTTTAATACGCATTTTGAATCAACATGGTACATTTTATATCTTTAAAGAGGTGCTGATTCTCAAGTCATTTTCAGTTGACCTTTTCATTATTTTCATTTCTTCAATCTGTTTTCATTTTACTTTTTCCCTACTAAACTTCTGTCATTATGATTGGAGCTTTCTTTTTTTGTTTGATTTCACACACAGTTATTAGCATAACATGATCTGTTTCAGGATTGTCTTGGGGATCATCACAAAGAAGAACATATTAGAGCATCTCGAGCAACTAAAGCAGCACGTCGAACCCTTGGTGATTAGATATATCAGATCTCCTCATTAGACAATTTAGACATCAGGAAGCATGAAACTTGTGAATTGTTCAGTGTTCTTACAACATCTGAACAACAACAAACCAACATATATAAGGTTATATTATAATACAGTGTAAATTTGAAACATGAACAAAATGTCTTTGTGAAAATATACTAAATGAAGACACAAGAAGTTAATTAAAGAAGAATGTTATAAAAGGAAGTGGATAAGATATTTTAAAGACAGAAATTCTGCTGTTTCCAAAGATATCCGGGTATATCCATTCTTATTTTGCACAGTTTCACAAAATGTCATGAAAAAGAATGTGCTAAAGTGCTGTTTGTTTGGGGTTGCCAATTTAAACATTAGTTACTATTCAACCTGAAAACCTCATTTTAGTTTTGACATCTAAATCAGGACATATTCTAGCACTAAATCTGCTAAGTGATTGCTGGAAATAACTTTATTTCCGACATAATTTTGTAATCTGTGATAATATTGTCCATTGTCCGTCCTTTTAATATATTCCCTGCCATAGATGCTAGTTGCTGCTCTGCAGTAGTTGCTATTAAAACCTGCCTTCCAACTTTAGCTGCTTTACATGCTAATTGAACTTGCATATTATTCTAATACTTCACAAGTGTTTCATGCATCCTCTTTAAGAGAAAGTTACAGCCAAAACTACTAACCAGAGTAACAAGGTCAGAAGCTCATTTTTTCTTTCTGCCTCTCATGTGATAAAACCTTTTAGGACAGCTTCACTCCTTGGTGTGCTGTAGCAAGATCTTGATCATAAGAGCACTATTTCTAAATCTGGGGGAATAGTGTAAATATATGGTTTCATTTTTTTTCCAATCAACTTAAAAAACACTTCACTTGTGATCATCTGTTCTCTAAATCTATCTGCATGTGCTCTTATGAAGATACCCAAACCAATAGGGTATGCTGAACAGCTCCTCAAAATTGAACTGTTAAAACAATTTTGAGTTTTTCTGGAATCAACCATATTTTCCTTGGTAATGGGGTCAGTATCTCTTATTCAGCCCCTGTGCTTTGTTACTTTTTTGTTGGCATGTGATAATCCAGAACAACAAAAAACTAACTAAGTGGGTTGAAGCTTGGCTTTTGTTTACTTGGATCACAATGAAACTGGGTAACAGTTAGTGACTGTTCTCTTTAATACCACAATACTGCTGTCATTTTTAACAAAATGATGGTTTCTTTGATGACAATAAAACATTTTTCTTGCAATAAGAAAATCAGGCTTTATTGTGCTCTGCTCCTGTCGACAAAAAGGATTTGGCTACAAATTAGCTTGAATGTTTTCTTTTTGTTCGTTTCATTTCATTCTTCCTTTTCTGTGTGTCTCTTTTCAGGCGCCTCCTTGGCATCATAACAAAAAAAGATATCCTCCGTCATATGGCCCAGACGGCAAACCAAGACCCCGCCTCAATAATGTTCAACTGAACCCAATAACTGAGGAGAGAGAGGAAAGTGAAGAGGAGGTTCATTTGTTGAATAGCACAACACTTTAGCATGGGGCATTGCTTTGCAATGCAGAAGGAAAGCTGGACTTAAAAGAGAAGTATACTACTGGATTTCAGGAGTTGGTTTAAGAAAAGGTGGAAAGATGGGAAAAGGATGTTCCTCACACTAACAAAGAGAAAAGAGAGCAAAGTTCTGCAGTCCTGCACTGGATGCATTCTTAGTTGCTAGATCTGCCATGATAGTGCAATGGGAAGTTATGTCAGAAGACAGAAGGATCCAGTCTTTACACTGCTGTTTTGCCATTGAGGAAATCGGTGGTTTGTCCCTGTTTCTGGAGGGATTGTTTTGAATTGAGCCATCTTTTGAAGACTGGAATATTTTGCTCTTTTTACCATAGACACTTGTGTTGACTCGTGAAATGCATAGCTATATTCCACATCACCTCTTTACATTCCAGAAGATTTTTTTTAATTTCCTCTCTTTCTCTCTCCTGAACTGTAACAGCCTCTTTGCAATTGTGTGTCCTTTTGAAATGGTAGTTTCTCATATTGAGATGTACTGTGACCTGCTGAGTTTGATCACAAGAAGAAAGTATTTCTTGTGCCATTTAAAGCTAAAGCTTGTTTATCATGAAATTCTTGTGGCAGTTTAGATCTCCTGCAGCAAAAACAAATTGTGCAGGTAAAATAACTTGTGTGAGGCATATTAGAAGTCCTGCACTTTGTGAGCTGCAATATAAACAGCCAAAACCTGTCTCAAGAAGATTATTTTTCTTGAAAGATAATAATGTGACCTGGGCTTATGCAATTTTTTTGTATTATTAAAAACACTAAGGTATACGTACCAATGTTGTACCGTATAAGGAAGATACTGCTGTTCTACTTAGAACAGGAACAGTTCTATATAAATGCGTTTCTGGTAACAACTGCATGCTCAAACACTGGAGATTCCCCCCAAATTAAGATCCAGCACGTTGTGTTTCCAATTCCTACAAAAAAGATTTAAAAATTATAATCATAATTTGCACTAGATATACATAGATATTTTACCATGATTTTATTTATATTTTTATGGATTAAAAATATACTAAATACAGATTAATCTTACAGTTAATTTTACCTTTGTAGAATGAGTTTTATACACTAAGACTCCTTTATTAGCAAAGGTGTGCTAGGCAAAAGCTTAGCAATGGAGGGTTTATTTTTTGTTTTTAACCCAATCAAATACTTGATTGCCATAAATCTTAAAATAACTGTTCATTTTTAATCAAATAACTGGAATATTAAGAGACTCAGTATTTCTAAATATTGTAAGATTTAAACAGTAACAATATTTAAATTACAGGCCTATGCTTTTTTTTTAATTTACAAGAATTTTGAAATGTAGCAGATGAAGAGATAAGTCAGTTGTAGTTCAAATCTCTTGTTACGTGAAAAGATGTACAAGGTTTAAATCCCATCTGCAACATATACAAGCAGGGATTAATTGACTGACACCTGGAACATTTTGTTATATGCTTTGGCCCCAATTATAATTATTTTGAGGCAGAGCATTCCCATAAAGACTTAAGATGATTAAGATATTGAATATAATAAAACAAAAAGAAATGTCTAGAATTCAGACATCCCAAAGCTAACATCATCTAACACAACGGGTATTCATGGCTGCTGTTCAGCTGTTGTGTGCATTTGGAAAGACTGCATGCAGTGTGGCTTCTGCCTGTGTAAACCTGCTCACTGGCCCCCTACCTCATGTGATAAGACCTTTTTAGAACTCTGGAATCTCAAAAGCTATTGCCCAGACAGCAGAGGAAGCTGCTGTTAAGGAGCCAAAAAACCCCCGGAAGCCCTATGTGCGTGCATTTGTGCTTTTGTCACAGCTCTACAGCATCTTGCCAGAGTAAATTAACATGTTTCTTTCTTTTAAAGTTCTTGACACCCAAATAACCTAGGTGAGTCAGTGGGAAGTTATCATGCTTTTAAGCAGTGGAAAGAAATCAAGAAATGCTTTACTAACTGGCTGAAATACTGGTTTTTAAAATTCTGTCCATTGTTTATGCCACATTTCTTCATAAATCTTGGGATGTTTCTCACTAGTTCCTGATTGCGCAGTGTCATTACACTTTTCCTTTTGCCTTGAACCCAACAATTTGAGCAAATCTGAGTTTGGTAGTGGTTTGGATTCAGTTTCCTTTTGTTTGATGAAAAATAGCCTCCTCTCTCAAAAGAGGGAACCTGTTGCTCTAAATCATTTTTATTTTGAAAAACTCACTAAAATTAATAATGTAAGAACCCATGCACCCACTTTTTTCTTCTTTGCTGCTGGGGTGCTAAAACTGGAATTTAATTATTAACTGGATTTTAACTGGAATTTGATGAAGTGTTCATTTGGACCCTTTGTATGATACAGTGGTGGGTGAAGAGTATTTGGCCTATGTATAGACCATTCAAGAAGCTGCTTATGATGTTTTCATCCATGCAACATGACTTGAAGCTAAAAATTATTGGCCATGGGCCAGGGGTGTGTGTGATTCATCTGACTTTGGCTGTAATCATGTGCATCTTACAAATATTCTTTCCCCAAGCCCCACTTTCTGATTCTTAAAGCTTTGAAACTCCTCTCTAACCACTTTACTGTTAAGACACTCACTCTGTGTGTATTGTATAAATGCAGTACCCTTAGACTGCCCTTTGTAGCATGAAATGAAGAGATACCAGTTCATGCCCTTGATATGTCTTATTTAAATGTTAGATCTTCATATTTAGTACTTCATACCTACATTGTGCTGATCTAATGCACTTGGTTTGCTCTTTTTACCTGATCTGTTTCCCTAACTGGCACATCATGTTGCATTACAGATTCTGAAATTGAAATAAGCGTGCCTGTAATGTGCAACAAAAAGGGTTTACTAATAATAATGTAAAAATTTGCAGCGCCTTACTCAAGCTGGAAAAGGATGTGGTGTTTGGGGGGATGTCAGCATCTTTTTTGTTTGTAACAATTTAGTTGGTGGTTCATGAAGATTGCATAGTTTGTTAATCTGTGATATTTCCTAGACTGTATTAAACATTGATCTCAATGTTTTTATTTATACTAGTGTGGTAGAATTGCATATCATTACAGTAAAATAAAATGCTATTACTGTGATGATTCCATTAGGAAACATTAAAACTTCTGTATGACTACTTTTGTTTGAATTTCTCTTTGCTTTATGTCACAGGCTGTATAATGTATGTTCGCTACCCCATTGCAGGGGATTTAAGAAAATGTTCTACTAAGCATGTGGATTCTGGCTGGATACTGCTGTGCACCCCCCCCCCGCACTACTCTGGAACCAATGCCCCCTGCATATATTTGTGGAACAAACCCCATCCTTTTAAAACTGTTTGCCCACCATTATAAAACCATTTTACTGTGGAATAGACTTTAAAAGCCTTAAAATTGAAGTGAAGACCTAGGTAGAGTAAAAATTGATTAAAGCCTAAAACAGAAATGTGGCTTGGATCTCTGCCATCCAGTAAGTAACTCTTGAGGGGTTTTTTTTAAAGAAAAATGTTTATTAATCACAAATCTACATGAACTTAATACCAAAATTCAAAACAAACATGCTTGATATTTCACTAGATTGAGATATCATGCTGTAAGTTGGTCAACATTATCTTCTTTTCTATTCGCTAAATGAGCTTCAATGATCTCTGCAAACAGACTTCTCTTCAGCAAATTGTAAGCAAGAGGCAGCAACTGGCCAACAATCTTGTGAAAATACTGGAAAAAAATAAACACTTATTAGAAGTTCTCACAAAAAGTTATATATATAAACAAAGGCTTCTCTCCATTTCATTTTTTCCATTTCAAAGGCATCTTCACTGTTCCCTGCATACATGAACATAATTTTGAAAAGTGCTGCTTGGAGAGAATTTATGCTTGGTTTTGATCTTTTGAAACCAGTTCTTTCAGAGTATTTACTATATTCAGTTGTGACTGTTCCAAAGTCTTAGGGTTATTATAGTTTAACAACAGAACACTGAAGCAGTAAATATGCAGTTATGGAGAACGGTTCTTATGTACTAGAATTTCCTATTTCTAAAGAGAAAATAATTAAACTTACATGTGACCCATAGCAGAAGAGGTCTATACCTAGTTCATATCCCATACCATAGTCACATTCATCATTGGCAAACTGAACAAACGTTAGCATTTCCTGAATAGGGGCAAAAGCTTTCAGTCTCTGGTTGTCATTAGGAGCATCTACAATGGCTTTACAAATTCTTTTGAGACTAGCTGCAGAGAAAAATAAATTAGTGAAAACAAGATTAGAACAATGCCACTTCTGTATATGGCAGTAATACTACTACTTAAAATAGGGCAAAAAGCTGCTGAGTGCCAACTAGGTGACTCTGCATTCTTTCAAGCAAGTGATTACAGGACCAAAAAACCTCTAGCTGGAGTTTACGCATACCCATTAGTAAAACATATCCATTAAATATTACTAATGGGCATTAAAGGCTCCCACCAGATACTTCTAAAAAATGCACAGGCTTCATAGCAAACAATTCAATGCAGAAAGGTTTCCAAAACATCAACAGTTTGAAAACCACTGGATTAAAGAAGTGAGAACACACCAGTTAGTCAGATCTGGATTTTTACAGATATTGGTTGAGCATCCCTAATCTGAAATCCTCCAAAATCCAAAACTTTTTGAATCAGGAATGATGGTGATACCAAGCTATCACAGATCATCCACTTGGGACACCTTTGCTTTCTGATGGCTCAGTATACACAAATTGATTCATGTGCAAAATTATTTTTAAAAAATTGTATGAAATTACCTTCAGGTTATGTGTATAAGAAACATAAGTGAATTTTGTGCTGAGACTTGGGTCCCATCTCCAAGATACCTCATTATGTATATGCAAGTATTCCAAAATCCAAAACACTTCTGGTCCCAAGCATTTCAGATAAGGGATACTCAACCAATATTTAAAGACCTGCTTTCAAAGGTAATTACAGATCATGAGTGTGGTATAATCATTTTGCGTGTTGGATGCCAGGACAGCAGGGTTCAAATCCCTGTTCAGCCATGGAAACTGACTGGGTAACTTTGGGCAAGTCATACTCTCTCAGCCTTAGAGGAAGGCAATAATAGGTCTCTTCTGAATAAGTCTTGCGCAGAAAACACTGATAGGTTTCTCTTAGGGTCACCATTAGTCAGAAATGACTTGAAGGCAACAACAGCACTACTGATTCTTCTCTCCAAAAAACAATGGGTTGAATCCAGAGAGTAAGTTAGGGATACTTACAGTATAATAGTCTGCCTACTCATAAGTCCCAGTAAGCTCAATGGGGCTTACTCTAACATAAATGAGTATAGGTCTGCAGCCTTAGGGCATTTCCACACTACACTGTTGTAGTGCTATTCTACTTTCAATATCCTATGGAATCCTGGGGTTTGTAGTTTACTGAGGCCAAAGAGCTCTCTGGCTGAGAATTCTAAACACCTCTCCCCAAACTGCAAAGCCCAGGATTCCATAGGATGTTGAAAGTGGAATAATAGAACTATAACAAGTGTAATGTGGAAATGGCTTTTGTTCCGACTGGAAAATGGATTTCAAATCAAGACTAACTTGTCCTAGTGATTTCCATGGGAACTAAGTGCAACTTAGTCTGGACCCCAGCTAACGAAATCCAGATAAGCATACTTTTCTGCTACAATATAGTGAATGTTCTGTGGCATCTTTGGATGGCTTGCATCCTATTGTGATCCCTACAGAATAATGCTGGGAAATCCTGCTGGCAGGTGGTTTCCTACATGGCAAGGGGTTGGACCCAATGGTCCTTGTGGTCTTTACCAATTCTATGATTCTAAATTACAGCATTGCACTCAGACTTGTGAACACATACTGTAGAATTTCAGCACTGAGCAGCAGTGCTGGCTTCTCAGAAGGAAAGCTGCACTACCATGACTACCGCACAAGCAGAGCAAGTAGCATTGCCACTGCACAACAGTTCCAATACACAATGTGTCCCATTGTACAACTGGAGCCCCCACTGTGCAACAGGGCATCTTGCGTAGTTCCCACTGTGCACTGTCACAATTCACTAGCATAGTCGTGTATTGTGTTGGCAACATTACTCTGTCATTGTAAAGTTACATATCATATTCTGGTCAGACCTCATCTGGAATACTGTGTCCAGTTCTGGGCACCTCATTTCAAGGATATTGACAAGCTGGAGCATGTCCAACGGGAGACAACCAAAACGGTGGAGGGTCTGGAAGTCATGCCCTATGAGGAGCGGCATAGGGAGCTGGGATTTTTAAGTCTGCAGAAGAGAAGGCTAGGAGGGGACATGACAGCCATGTTTAAATATTTGAAGGGATGTCATGTCGAGGAGGGAGCGGGCTTGTCAGCTGCTCCAGAGACTAGGACAAGGAGCAATGGATTCAAGCTGCAGGAAAGGAGATTCCACTTCCTCAGGAAGAACTTCCTGATGGTCAGAGCTGTTCGGCGGTATAATATGCTGCCTTGGAGTGTGGAGAGTCTCCTTCTTTGGAGGTTTTTAAGCAGCAGCTGGATGGCCATCTGTTGTGAATGCTTTGATGTGTGTTCCTGCATGGCAGGAGGTGGGACTGGATGGTCCCTGTGGTCTCTCCCAACTCTATGAATTCTATGGTCATAGTCTCTGATGCAGGATCTCAACCCTAGTGTTTTAAAATGTGTCAGATAGCTACTGGTTTTAACCCAGGATCTGCCTCATAAGATAACCTTGTTTGAAAAAAAGACTCAAAGGTATAATCAGTTGTTTAATTTATTTTTATTATACTAGAATGCAACTTTCATCACTTCTCTTAAAAAATTAACTATAATCTAACGGCTAATGCATACTAATAGGAAAATGGCTACCTTTGTTATCTAATGACTTTTCTGAGAACAGAAATACTAGATTTATTTTACCATTTGTTTCAGGAAGCTCTCTGTATCCAACATCATTCTTATCCACAGGTACAACGAGACCAGCTCCGTGGAATGATTTTGTTACAATCTGTGTTAAGAGTAAGAGAGACAAGGATTAACATCTGTCAAGTGAAAACAACCACAAGATTTAGAATATTAATTCTGCATTTATTCAAAAAGCTTATTCTCCTAGCACAAATTACTGAGCAGCAATAGCCCACAGATTCACACCATAACTTGACAAGTCTTTACCTAACAAACTGTAAATGTTTATAGATAGAAGAGTTCCAATCATCTGAGAATCTCCAGCTTACTATAGACAGAATTTCACCTGTCTACTTCAATACATAGAATTTTATACTACATACTGATTATTCTTGCTGTCTCCGTCTATTTTAGCTAAGGCAATTTCCTTATATGTTCAGCAAGTATCTGACCAACATATGCAAGGTTTCTGTATCACAAGCTCAGTTTTCTCTTTGGCATCTTCACCTATGGAGGCCAGCATATTTTCACAAAAATAATTTCATGGTACTCAAAATGTATACTTATTTCTTAATCCTCTTTGTTTTATATGTCAAGCCTGAGATACATTCTCCAGTTTCGTCCAAACTATTGCTACTTTTATTCTTCATTCTCCTTGATTGTTAATTATGCAGTAGCATGTATATATGAGAGCCAGTTTGGGGCAGTGGTGTGAGCCATGGGCTGTGATCCTCGAGACCAGGGTTCGATTCCTTCCTTGCTCAGTCATGGAAACCCACTGGGTGACTTTGAGTGTGTCACCTACTCTCAGCCCCAGAAAACCCCATGACAGGTTCAATTTAGGTTTGCCAAAAGTCAGAAATGACTTGAAGGCACGCAGCAACAACATTCATGCATGTCAGATATATGTCCCATTACATCCAATGACACTCTCTGCCAAGTAAAGTGCATACAGCATTGCAAACTCAGCTTCCTTTCATTGTAAAATCCAGAACCCATCATGTGGTGATACCTTTACTGGAACAACCAAAATGTACAAAGCAAATCATGCTAGCTTTGGAAGCTTACAAGCTTATTCATCAGGCAGAGATGGTAAGTAGCACCCAGGGAAACTGATGGTATTGTAGTCACAGCATTTACATTTTTGCTTTGAAGTGTTTTAGGAAGTATGTATACTCTAAGTATGGTTAAAACAACTCACTTCGTTCTAAGCATGATTGAAGCAACTCACTGGACATTTCCTCTTGTAAAACTGGAGACCAGCAGGACAATGGTTTACTCAATAGTAAGTCTCACTGACTTCAGTGGGACTTAACTCTTAAGTAAATGAATACTGGACTTCAGTTTAAAGAGCAAAATAAGAGTTTTCTCCAAAACCACCTGGAACTCAGAGACCATCAACCTCTCCAGTAACTTGTCCAAAAGGAGATTACAGGATCTGAAAAGTAGTTATCCAAGTTCAGAGTGTCTACACTTGATTTTTTTAGCAACTGCTGCTTACTACTCTTTCTTTGAAGAGGACCAGAATATATACTTTCCTTCTCTTACTGCTTCTAATATCCAACCTTCCCCCATCTACTTCTAACAATCATGATGGGCAAGGATCCAGACAACAAGTTATTCTTAAGTTTCTATGAGCTGAAAAGTGTGCATAAAAGCACGATCAGGTGGTACTCTAGCAATCATCATCTTTGATCTGATATCAGAAAGATGGTATACAATTAAGCATGAATGTGAGTGACTTTTTCCACAGAAATCGCAAGGCAAATGGGTCACAAAACGCTTTCCAGGGCTCTGGTATCTAGCTCACTGCATTCCTGGGGAGAAAGAAAATTTTCCACCCCAACAGATGTCAGCAGCCACTACTGTATGAAAGCAGTGGTGGTGGCATCCAAGTGAAGTATCTTAGCCATTACCAGTGTGACAGAATAAGCTGCAAGATACAATCTTAATTGTGGTCAGTAATGTTCACAGCAAGTCTTCTGCCATTTGCACTTGACAAACCAGCTCAGTGGTTTCAGTGCTCTCAACTCCTGAAAATACCAAGGAGTGCATAGGGCTCTACAGTGTGGCTGAGGGCACTTGGAGCAACTGTATCTGTTAGTGTAAACTGGTACCACTCAGAAAAAAGTAATTAAATCATGCATTAGAATTCTTTTCTACTTTACTGAATGTAGAAATAAATCAAGCCATACTTTCTTATCTCTCTGTTTCATCTTCATGGTTTTTTGTTCCAGCAAATAACCCAATTCTTTTGCTGTTTTGGTTAGTTTTTCATCTAAATCTTTCAAAATAGCACTCTTCTTTTTATCAGTCAGCTCCTGAAACTTTCTAGACAAAAATAATCTGAAACAGAAGAAAATTCATTACTCTTATCATCCACTCTTCTCTAGAATCATTACACAAGTAGAAAAGGACTTTTGGTCTTGTGAATAATATAACATGATTTCATTAATAAACCAGCATGCTGCAAAATAAAACAAACACACTGTTAATTTTGATTTTCAAATAGTTTAAGATGTAAAGATTTAAAAGCTATTCCCTGTGCTTGGGGATAGATTCCTAAAATGATCACAACTACTACCATGGGAAGCAAAACCAGCAACATTTCTCAAAGAGTTCTATGAAAAAGTGTTTGTTCACTGATTAAACAGACAGTTTTATTCATGAACACATAATGGTTTCACATGGAAGTACTCACATGATCACTTCTTCAAAAAATAGCTTACTACATCAAACCAGTCCATAATTAACCATTTCATTTAAGATATCCCATAAACAGGATTATTCAAGAGATTTTGGATACTGCTTTAATACAATCTACTATGAACACAAGATAAAAATTTTCCACAATTAAGACCTCAAGGAAACTCAGGCAAAACAGAAGCCATACAAAGAATACTGCTTTCAGTATTTTGTAACTACTTAGTTTTGAATGACATTTGCAAGTCCAATTAAGTGCATACAGTCCATTATACGGCTGTTATTGTATACAGTTTTCAATGAAAACTGTTGAAAGCATTTCTGGGCCAACAAACTGGAAAACACATATCATCCATTTCCACTCCAGTTCAGAATCTTGAAAATGGGAACTCACAATAGCCCCAGATATTTCTGTATGAAAGCAAAAAACCTGTTATCAATTAGGATTGTTGAATTGCTTGCAAATCTGTATTTCTTTTCTAATCTAGTCTGTTACACAGAATGTAGATCTAGTAGAGGAAAGGCTTGAACCACTTTTCTAGACATTTTTGTTTATGGAAACAAAAACCCTGATGTGTCTAATGGCTAGACACAGCTGAACTAGAGCAAATGGAGAGTCACAAAATGTCACTGTACTATTCAAACTAAAAATTCTAAGAATGAAAAACTCCAACCAATCTTTTCTTTAAAAAAAAAAATCCTGAAAGTCCACCTCAGGAAGTGGCATTAGGAGGAAACATATAGTACAGTGGCCATATATGTGGCAGTTCCATTCCAGGAACCCCTAAGTAAAATAAAAACCACAAGCATTGTGTCCTGATATAGTAAATGGACAAAATGTGCTTGTGCTTGTGACAGCAAGGGTTGGTTATAATGGGACATGACACTTCGTGCAACTTCACATTTGAGTGTAAGTCACGCAAAAAGAGGAGGCAGTCTATTCAACTTTATTACATAGCTGAAGTTAGACCACATTGCATCACACACCACCTTGACTGCAAATCCAGAGTGTTTCCTCAGTGACTTCTTACAAATAACCTAAATAGCCTTAAAAAGAAACTAGGCTTCTGAAACAGTTCAGGAAGACAGGAGAGGAAAGAGTTGTATGACAAAAATACTTCCACTTATCCACAAGAAACAATAAAGACTTCCTGTACCTTCTCTCAACAATGGAGAAAAACATCAAAAATGCAATTTCAATCAGTAAAATACAGGTGAACTTGAGCACATGTGTACACCCACACACTGCTTTAATGAAATCTGAATGTATTCGTGCACTTAACATGTACACTCTAGCTACATTTCAGTTCTTTTTTTTAAAGCAGCATGGAGAGATTGCTTTCCCATCTTATCTATTTTGGCCTGGATTGACTATTTTTAAAATGTAGCATAAAAGTATTAAAACTCACTTTACAGCAGCAAATACATTGTCACCAAGTTGAGAAATCGTGCAGCCTTTCTTGGCTTCATTTTCACCAACCCACACTGGCAGTTCATCTGGCATATCCCTATAAGATATACATACATAAAGTTCAGAAATAAAAACTTTCTGTGGGAAAAATGTGGTTTAATGATAGACAATTTACTTTGTGTAGTAATTTAAAAGAAAACATGTATAAGATGATGTATAGATGGTATCTACCCCAAATAAGCTGTTGAAAATGTCCAATAATGTTTCAAATCTATGTTGGGACCATCAATATAAGGAGGACTCCTATTTCCATACGTGATGGGCTTATAAGAAAGTGAAAAGTTATTGGTCTAAGGTTTACATATTAATCCAAAACATTTTAAAGGTGGATTTGGTAATGTCATTAGACATGTTTTGGCTGGTATTATGAACAAAGAATTGAATAGTAAATACCGATTACTTCTTCAATATATGGTAACAGCAGCAAGACCACTGTTTGCTCAAACCTGGAAATGAACTGAAACAGTGACTACAGAAGAACGTATTGTTAAGGCTGCTGAGTTCACCCAAACTGCCAAACTAAAAAAAAAGCATGAATAAAAAAAGCATGAATAAAAATCACAAATGCTATTTTTTTTTAAACCAAGAACACTTATCCAGCACGATTTCTTGGTCAGCCTCCAGTGGCAGTGGGCCAAATAGTTATGCTGGATGACCTAACAATGCCCAGATTCGTGTTCTCTCTAGGGATCTCAAGGTTCTCCAGTGTGACTGTACAGTCCACTTCCAGAAGTGGACCACAGAATCATGCTGGAGATCTAGTGACTCCTATAGAGAACATACAGTGCACCCTCTTGTGGTACAATCTCGGCATACATGAATCTGAGGTTGCAGGAAGTGTCATTTGCAATCGGCATGTACCTGCACCGGTATGGGCACACACATACTGCTTCCACTGAACATAATAGGATGCAAGCATTTGGGTTTGTTTTTTGTTTTACATGGAGTTTCCTGGAACAGAATCTCCACATATATGGAGGACACACTGTATACTTTCTGTGGCTGGGGCAAATACAGTAAGATTTTTTTTAATAAATAAAATAAAACTAGCCCATGAATAATTAAATCCATGAATGGTGAACCTGTGAAAGTGGATGGCTGACTGGAAGATATTTATTATAGGCAGGTAAATAGACAGACAGACAGACAGATAGATGGATACGCAAACAAAGAGACACTGGAATGTGTACCCATACAGATAGATGCACGTTCCAATGTTCACTTGTATGTATGGACAACCGGCTGTGTTTAAAACAGCACTGCACATAGCGCACACATTATATTAGAATCAATCTCATTCATGCATCTTGTTCTAGGAAAACATGCTTGGAAGAAATAATTAGTAGTGTTTTGTATATATTTTAACTAGAGGTAGATAACTGTGGCATTTCAAATGTTTTTGCCTACAACTCCCATCAGCAGAGCTAATGGTGAAGGATTATGGGAGCTGCAGTCTGAAAACATTTGGCAAGCCATAACTGTTTATCTTTAATTAAAAGCAACTGAGTAGAAGTACTGGGATACAGGAAAATCTTTCATCAAACAGATCCATTTTTTTACCGGAAATATCCCATATGATACTGTGTTTTGCTGTCTCCAATAATAATAGTCTGGAATTCAGGAGGATCATAAAAAAATCTCCAGTGAAGATTGAAGTTCACATCTCTTGCTCCATTAGTCTCTTTGTGTTTTCCAGCAAGAATGTCATACGGTCCAACTAACTGAAGTCCAATGCTTGATTTAAGTGCATCTACAATAAAAATACCTACTGTTTCATGTTGATGAAGAAAGTCGTGATGAACCCCCCAACACTCGAAAATTGCAACTGTACTAAAAAAAAGGCATTAAAAAGAAAGCTCTTCCAATTCCCACTTTTATATGCTAAATGAAACTGTTTTCTGAGGTCACAAATCATTCCTCCATCCAAGTTGAGTAGTATGCCCTACCATTAAGTTCTCAAGCATTTAAGAAGTGGAAACGAATAAAGATTTTTGTCTCAACACTATGCTAAGTATAAAAATTCTACATCTGGCCAGTGTTGAATAAACAGCTCAACTACTGCTGATTATAATTTCTTCTCACCAATCTGTGTTACACATGTAACGGTCACTACAGCTAAAAGCTGTTACTTCCATATTGTGATCTGTGGTTAATTTTTCACTCCATTTTCAAAGTTTAGAGTCACATATAGATCCTTATACAGGCAAAACAATACCATCCATGCACAAGAGGAAGGTATTGGGAAGCTCAGGAAAAGTAAATTATTTAGGGAAAGGGGGGGAGGGGTTCCAGAACAGCCCAATAAGGACTCAATGGGTCATAAAATGGAGTATCCTGGAAGAGGATATATGTGACTTACTGGAACAGTGAACAGGACCACTCCAGAGTGTAAAGTCGAAGGCTTTCATGGCCGGAATCCATAGGTTGTTGTGGTTTTTCCGGGCTTTGAGGCTGTGTTCTATTAGTAGAGTGGTTCCAGAGTGCCTCCAACAGTAGACAAACTACATTAGAAGTAGTACCAAAGTTGGACTAGCCATTTGTTAGGCATGTTTTAGCTGTGGATTTCCAGCATTGGCAGGGGATGGACTAATGACTCTTGGGGTTCCTTCCAACTACACAATTCCACAGTGCAGTATTCGACATCTCATTTGTGAACAACAAAATAATGTAACGTACAAAACTTGGAATATACAAGCCACTTACAAACAACTGTGGGTCAGTCCCAATTTTTTCAGCAAATACCCTAAAGGAGGAAGCTAAGCAGAGTGCTGTCAAAAATAATTTCTCATTATATCTGAGAATCAGTATTTGGCTTGACTTTTAACATAATTTGCCATTTGTCTTGATTTTTTTTTTTTAAAAAATGTATTTAGAAAATGTATTACACTTGTAATAAAATGGAAGATTCTAGGCTTAAGAACCTACCACATGGTTTGTCACAATCCAGATTCTCACAAAATTTCCAAAAATCATAGAAATCTTCAGGCATCTTGAGTCGATAGCAGCATTCCACTTCTTGGTGGATATGTTCAAGGACATCTGATTCTTTGGATTGTCTCTTCTTTTCTTCCTCAGTCTTTTCACACTACCAGTGAACAGTAGGTCATTTTTAATCCCACACCTGAGAAGAAGCAAACTCATACTTTTATATTTTAAGAAAAGGCTGGGAAATCTGCGGGCCAGATGCAACTTAAGAAGATAAGGTTGCATGGGGATGGGAGTGGGGCAGACTGACAAATCACTAGTATAAAAATTGGGACCCCTTTGTTTTGTAAGCTTTCTATTTTTTGCTCTTTCTGAGATGCCTTTTCTCATTTCTTCCTCTTTCCATAAACTTTTAGACCAATTTGTTTCTGCTTTAAGAAATTTGTGATGAGGGCAAAGTACTACGCAAATATTCAAGGGTAAGCTCTTTATCTATCTGTCTGCCTATCTGTCAGATACTCTAAGCTTCTCTCAGAAGAATGTCTGTCTAGGGAGGAAGAGTCAAGGGACACAAAAGGAATGGTGCTTCCTACTCTCCCAAAAGGATGGAGGGGGATGATACAGGTACCTGTTCTTGAACCACCACATGGGCTTTCTTCTTGCAGTCTCTGGTCATTTTGCTTCCTGCTGTTGACTCCTCAACATCTCGCCTTTTGCGTCCACAAGGCTTTTCAACTCCTGGTCCCCGTGATGTCATCACTTGAACTTGTCTCGAAGCAAAGTCAGGAATAGAGAGATAAAGGCAGAACATGTAAGTCACAGACCAGATATATATGTTTGGGGGTTATTGCTGGTAAAAATTAAGATAGCAAAAATAAATAAATAGCAGTATTATTAATAAACAGTTTAGCATAGGAATAAGACATAGACTTTTGTTCAGTACTTATTTGAGAGAATTCGAGAGTTACTTCCAAGTAAAAACAGAAGCAGTTTGTGATCTTGCCAGATATACTTGCTAGAGGGGAAGTCCCACTCTCAAAGATAAGGTTACAGTTAGCCACACAAACAAGCAGATGGTGTACAGACCTGCAACATCCAAGATCTTGCTTGTTTTACAATTTTCAAAACAATTACACTTCATATTAGCCTATCCTCTGACTGGCATCTGCTAGAAGGGCATGATGAGAATTGTAGCCCAACACATTTGAAAGAAGACCAGTTGGGGAAGGCTGAGTTATCTGGAGAAATGTAACTCTATTCATATATGGAAAGACCTGTAATGAAAGCATCCCAGATTTCTGGTTCATCTTAAAAACATCATACATTTCAGCAGCAAATATTACCTGGCAGTATAATAGGGCCTGGTATCAAACAGATATACTACCACCTTTTTTCTAGGTGTCTTTTTTGTTGGGAGACCACTGGCCCTCTGTTACTCATTTCCTGGTAGTGGGCAGCGTACATCCTCATGCTTGTTTTCATTATTAATGTAGGCAGTGGGAAGAGAAGGAACACAAAAGAAAGACCGATGAAGAGATGCAGCAAAGGGAAATGTGCTGGGGGGGGGGAGTAGGAGGCTCAAGACATTTTAGTGTTACAGGGGAGGCTCACATAATACTTTACTGTAAGGACCAACATTTTTAGAATTTTTTCCCCCTGCTATTATTGCTGTTATTAATAGGCCTTGTTATGGGACAGGGATGCTTTTAGTCACCTTAACGGATGATCAACACCAGGAACCGGAGAAAGACAGTGTTGACCTGCCGTACCTTTCAGCAGCTTGTGATACCAATGATGGTATGCTTCCGGGCTGCCCTCTGGGATGTGACTTGGGGGCACTGGTTTAGTGGTTTCAGTCCTTCTTGTAGAGGATAGCTCAGACAATGCTGGAGAAGCCCAGTTTGAGACCCTAGCTGCTGGCCCCTGGATTCACTGAGAGCTCAGTTTTGCCTACTATGATGTTTTAACATGTATATATTGCATATATGCATACTGGGAGAGCTTTCTGGAGTTTTTTGGTTCAAGTCAGCAGTATGCCAATAACTTCCAACTATCTTTCTCTTTTCCTTCTAAGAAAGTTTGTGTGTGTGTGTGTGTGTGTGTGTGTGTGTGTGTGTCAAACTAATACCTGCTGGCCCGCACAGGGGAAAACAAACTGTAGGTTAATCCAGGCAAGACAGAAGTGTGCTTGGTCAGTAGGAAAGCAGGTCAGAAATTCAGCTTATGCTAGATCGTATTACACTCTCTCTGAAAGCTGAAGTTTGTAGCTTGGGTATTTTTCTGGGCTCGTATCTGAGCCTGGATATCCAGGTTTCAGTGACAGAAGTCCATTTTTGCAATTCAAATTGGTGTGCCAGATGTGCTCATTACTAGAGAAGTAGGACTCTGCCAAGTCTTCATTACATCCTGCTTGGAGTACTATAATGCACTCTATGTTGGGGTACTTTCAGATCCTATTTAGAAACTTAAGTGGATCCAAATCTTGCAGCTAGACTGCTGACTGAGACTCGCTGTAGGAAACATATAACTCACTTGTTGAAACTGGCTACTGGTCCATTTCCATCCAAACTGCTGATCTTAACCTATGAAGCTCTATGTATCTTAGATTTGGACAGTCTGAAAGACCTCATATCCCCATATGAGCCTGCCCAAATTTTAAGATCCTTGGGGGAAGGGCCTTTTTTGGATATAATTGGTGAGAACATGTGAGATGACCTTCTCGATGGTTGCTCCCAGGCATGCCACTCTCAAAGTAGGCTAGGCTGGTCTCATTTCTGCTCTCTTTCTAATGTTAATGGGTGTGGGTATGCTGCTGTACGGACAACCTCATTATGCTTTAAATGGTTTTAAACTGTATTAAATGTTATCTTTCATAAGATAAAATGTTATTTTTAACTATGTTAAAATCATGTTTTCCACTATATTTTCACATATGTTGTGAGCCATCTTGATTCTCACACTAGGAGAAAAACAGGATACATATGAATTAAATATGAATGAAATATACACATACTAATACCCTTCAACTGTTCTGACTTAGCAGGAGAAGCACGGACTAATTCTTCTGTCATCTCACTTTTTTGGATGTTTTAAAAATGTCCCCCTTCCTCTTTCCTCCTCCCACTTTCCCTTTTTTGTCCTTGCTTGAATGGCTGGAAACTGAGTTCAAAGGGGCTTTCTGCGTTATACTGTTATAGTGCTATTATTCCACTTTCAACCTCCCGTGGAATTCTGGGGTTTGTAGTTTACAGAAGCCAAAGTGTTCTTCTAACTAAGAATTCTAAAAGCTCTTCCCTACACTGCCATCCCCAGGACTCCACAGGATGTTGAAGGTGGAATAATAGCGCTACAACAGTGTAGTGTGGAAATGGCTTAAGTGCAAAAGTAGTTTCTGCGCAATAACCACTGTTTTTATTCTGCCCATTAATACAAGTGCTGCCTCCACCTACCTTCCTTCCTCTCCACTGTAATCCTATTCACATACAGGACTCCCTGGGACCTACTTCCGAGTAGACCTACCCACAACTGCTCTGTATCCCTGGCCATTTCCGCACTAGACTGTTCCAGTGCTATTATTCCACTGTCGACATCCTATGGAGGGCCTTGAGGCCCCTCCCTGAATTGCAAACCCCAGGATTCCACAGGACGTCGAAAGTGGAATAATCGCGCTATAAGAGTGTAGAGCGGAAGTGGCCCCTCTCCCACCCACCCATGCCTGGCAATGCCACTCTGGAAGAAAAGAGAACCAACAGCGGCGAGGCTCTGAAACTGGGGAAGAGGAAGAAGGGTAAAGCCCCAAAGCAGGAGGGGGAGTGGATGGGGAGAGGTGCCAAAGGACAGAAAGAAGAAACGCGGGAAAGGAAGAAGCAAACAGACCGAAAGCGACGGGAAACAGGGGCGGAGCGGGGGGGGGGGCGAGAGAGGGGAGCCTGGAGGGTAAAGCAGGGACAACGACGGCAGAAACCCGGGAAAGCAGCGCATACGAGACAAACCAAGGGTCTTCTACCACGCCAGCGATAAACGCTCCCCCGTCGCCTCCTCGGCCAGCCAGTTTCTCTCGCCGCCTCGCCAGCGGAAACGGAAGCCCTCCGAGCTCGCGCCTCGGCCCCGTCCAGGAGCTGAAAAAGATGCCGCCCTGCGGAGCGCGCCGCGCGCCGCGCCCCTCGCGCTCCCGCTTTGGCGCGCATTGGCTCCCACCTGACGGGATTGGATGATTATGGCCATGGCCACACTGCACTGTTATAATGGTATTATTCCACTTTCAACATCCTATGGAATCCTGGGGTTTGCAGTTTTAGAGAGGGGCATTTAGAGTTCTCAGCCGGGGAGCTCTTTGGCTTCAGTAAACTACAAACCCCAGGATTCCATAGGATATTGAGAGTGGAATAATAGCACTATAAGACTGTAGTGCGGCATGGCCATTATCGTTGACTCTAGAGCAATGCTCGCGGTGTTCCTCCGATTTTCACTCCCCAGTAGGCACGTTTAAGGAGCGCCTGCCAGTCACGTTATATAAGCAGCTCCGCTTCTCTCTACATGATTTTTGGAAATCCAGCTTGTGCTAACAGCAGGACCGGTTTGGTTTAAACGTACGTCCAAATAAAGGTCGTCGTGGGTAAGAATTGTTGTAAACACATGTAGAGGCTTTCGGATGGGGGGTGTATAAACAACAAGGTTAAACAATTGCGTATTAAAGTACCTAATTAGGAGCATTGCAAGGATTTTTATTTGCCACAAGAGGGAGCCCTTGAAGTGTTGGTGAGAAAGTTGCCAAATTTTAGACAAGCTGCTGCAAGGAGAGAGTCGCTGGGAGAATGAGAGCTCTGCCCTGTGGCTGGAAGAGCTGAGCAGATCAAGGGTAAGCACAGCTTAAATTGTGATGTTCCGTCTGAGTTTTAAATGTAGGCTGTATGTATGTATGAAGCATTGTTTTAAGCACAGTAGATATGTGCCTTCAGGTCCCTACCATATAGTTTTCTTTACAAGACTTACTAGCTTTCTTCTTAGGTTGTGTGAATGCAGTGTTGTTTTTGTGTGTCTTCAAGTGATTTCTGACCTATGATGCCCCCAAAGTGAATCTATTCCATGGCAAGATTTGCCGCCTTCCTCTGTGGATGAGAGTAAGGCCATTTCCACACTGCACTGTTATAGTGCTATTATTCCAGTTTCAACTTCCAGTGGAATCCTGCAGTTTGCAGTTTAGGGAGAGGCATTTATAGTTCTCGGCCAGAGAGCTCTTTGGCCTCAGTAAACTACAAACCACAGAATCCCACAGGATGTCGAAAGTGGAATAAGAACACTATAACAGTGTAGTGTGGAAATGGCCTGTGACTTGCTCAAGGTCACCCAGTAGGTTTCCTTAGCTGAGTGGGGATTCAAATCCTTGTCTCATAGACTCTTAATCCAACACTCAAATCACTATGTCACACTGACCTCCAAAATTTACAGATGAAAAATAGGGACGTGTGTGGCTGAGCTACGTCAGATTATAGTCAAAAGGGTGTAGCCAGACAACAAGAGGGCAAAAGTTACCAAGAAGAAACTACACACTACTGAAAAAAGCAGAGGAGCCCTGAAATTTATGTACTGAGTTTAGGAAAGGCAAGATTCCACCGCTTCTTCTCCCTTGTGCTTCATTAAAAGAATGCAAACTAAATCTGCACTTTTGACTCAGTTTGCAGCAATTCAAGTAAGCTGAAAGTGAGAGGAGGAGAGAGAAACCAGGACATTTTAAAAGCAGCTGAGAAACTGGGATTATAGAAGATTAACTGGGGCTGTCACTGCCAAATCAGAACAGTTGGAGGGTATTAGAGTGTGACTTGCCCATGGTCACCCCATGGGTACTTGTGGCTGAGTGGCAGTTTGAACCTTGGTCTGCCAGAGTGCTATTCCAACACTCAAAACCACTTGTAAGTTTAAGCTACTTTGAGCATAAGACCATTTATGTACAACCCTATGCAAGTCTACTGAAGCTGAGAGAGTGTGACTTGCCAGTGGATTTCTGTGGTCGAGCAGAGGTTTGAACCCTGGTCTCCTACAGTCTTAGTCAGATACTCAAACTACTACCCATTGCTAGCTTTCAGGGATTACCCTCATGTAGTATAGGATTACAGCCCAAAATGAGGTGTGAGAAGAGAATTATATGCATTTAAATGACATACAATTGAATCAAAGAGAGCCAGCATACTGTAGTGGTTGAGCACTGAACTGCAGTTCTGGAGACCAGTGTCTGAACTACTGCTTCACTCTGGGTGACCTTGGCTGACTCACATTCTTTCAGCCTCAAAAGAAGGCAAAGGCAAAGGCAAACCCTCTCTGAACAAATCTTGCTAAGAAAGCCCTGTGATGGGCTCATCTTAGGGTCGCCGTAAATTGGAAACGACTTGAAGGCACACAGCAACAGCAAGAGAATCAGGAGTTGCTTTATAGAATTACATACATTTAAATCTGGAATTGACAACTTTTTTTTTTTAAAAAAAGCTGTAATTACAGTACACATGAATTTAAATTGGGCATAGGCAATGTATGACTTTCCACACGTTGTTGGATTGCAACTTGCATCTATCTACTCTACTTATTATAGTCAATGGTGAGGGATCATGGATATTGGAGACCAAAAAGTCTGGAGGCCCACAAGTTTCCTGTCTGACATTTATACAGTCATATACATTAATTGCAAGAATTTCCAAAGTGCACTGCTATCGCTCTTACATTAAAAATGAATAAATAAGTGTTTCCATCTGTAAAATAAACAGATGCCCTTTGTTTTGAAGTAATGCAGGACCTATCACATAACTGGAATACCTACTCTAATTTGCAGCAAGGGTAGACCAGTTAGCGGATCTAGGTGTCAATTTTCTCCCTGGGGAGCTGCATAAATTGCAAATAAAAATAGAGCTGGATGTGGCCAGAAACCCACTTCTGGATTTAAACCCCCCCCCCATTTAAAGGTGATGTAATATAACAGTGTATACAATGTGATTTGTGTAGAAGCTGAATCACCACTCCCAGAGGCTTTCTGGAGAAGCAGTCCCCCCCCCTCCGCTTTTTTTTTTGTTTTGCTAGAGAAATATCTGAAGGAGTCTGGGGGTTTAAAAAAAAAACAACTTGGGGGGGGGGCTATGTGTGGCCTGGAACAAACTTGGTCTGTCCCACTTTCTGTTTTGAGAGAGAATCATTCTATGTATATTTCTTCTGCATTGCTTTAATACTTACATCATACCAAAGTGAATTGCAACAAAGATGCCTTTTGTTGCAGAAAAGAATGGTTTTTGGGAAGATGGCAACTGAACAGTGCTGCAGTGGAGCTGCAAGGATTCATCATACATTTGCTGAGTCACCACAACTTTTTATGTTGACAGGTCATCCTGGAATTCTCCCAAACATTTTCTCTGCAGTTGAGTAAGGCAGGCTGGGTAAAATGTTTGAATGAAGGAGGAAGAAATCTCAGTGGAATGAGGAAATTGCTTTTGTGCCATCTTGAAGAGAAAATTACTTACAGTATGTCTTTTTCAATAGCCCAGATCCCATGTTACTTTAATGGCAAGACTCACACGTATTCACAATGTAAAATTCAAGATAATTCAATGCAGGCTTCTTTTAGCATGAATTTGTATTGAGATATTGTTTGCAGCTGACTCAAAAAACAGTGCAACTGTTTTCACTGTAGAGAAAACTATTAAGAGTACTTATCATTTAAGGAAGCCTTCATGTTAAACCAAATAACTCAGATGAGTTTAGTAGCAAGGCTTTTAATTAGCATGAGACACATTATCAGCCACATGACTCCTATTAATGTTAATAGGAGTTAAGTAGATTAAAGTCTGTGGGTTAATACCTTCCAAGTATTAACTCCTTGTGTATAATATGGCCTTTTCAGACAATAAAAAAGCAGATCATTAGCTATTTGTTGGCTGTCAAATCTGTGGACCTAGAAAGTGGACCTAGAAAGAATTTCTATGAGGCACGCTTATCTATGCCTTTGTGCAAAAAACCTTCAGTGTTAATATAGTTGGTGCGCACAAAACAACAACATTAGCAACAAAAACCTTCCCATGTAATACAGTTGTTGGTCCCTTGACGAATGCCTGACCGCTAACTGGATTTTGTAATCATATACTTCATAGGACTGTCAGGTGCCTCATCATGTAGTTACGGGCTTTAGTTTCAAAATTCTTTAGAGCAGAAGTGGGTAACTTGTAGCTTTCTTGATGTTGCTAGACTGCAACTCCTGTTAGCTCTCATCATTGACTATGCTGGCTGGAGCTGATGGAAGATGCAGTCTAACAGAGTGTTCCCAAGTTGTCCACCCTTAGATATAGTTTAGAGGCTTGGAATTCACTTATTACTTTAAAAAGCCCATTTAAAATACTATTTTTAATATTTGTGCTGGTAAAAAACACATTCTGTCCCCTTATGCTTGTGTATGTTTTGGCTTCCATGCAACCACAGCAACTGTATTATTCCTAGATTATTATTGTTATAGTTTGTCCACTAGTTCAGAAAGAGAACTGAGCGTACAGTGCAGGAGTCCAATGTTGTTCAGCTTGTTGGGCTAGGAATTATAGTTAGCATACCTCAGGGCTGTTATCACAGACTGAAAATCAAGTGAACATAGCAGGAATATTTTTAAATGTAAAGCAGATGACTAGAGAAAGTGGGCTAGGGCAGAGACTGGAAATCAAATCACATCATGGTAGCTTCTCTTGGTGCTACTCATAAACATGGCATCACATGATATGCAAATGTGGAGTGGCACATCACACTAAATGTATGCAGATATGTGCAGCCGCACTTGCTTCTGTGCTTTCTGTCTGCAGTGTGCTCTTGCATGTATTTGCGTGTGTGCTCAGTGTGTGCATCTGTATGGAGTGCGCTTCATTGATGTACAGAAGAATACCCGCATGCACACCATGAGAGTTTTGAGAACAAGCTGGGATGCAAAACTATGGTTTGACTGTGGTTTGTTCTCACCAACCAGAGATTAAACAATCCACAGTTCCTGGAGTTAATATGTTACAGAAAACTCTGGTTCGTTTAAAAGTAAAGGTGGAACTTTTCAATCTTCACTTGCCTGCCCCATCCAAAAAAGAAGGGAGGGGTGAGCCAAAGCCTTCCTTCAGCAGACTGATTCATACTACAGCTGAAAATGGACATATATATGGGTAAAAATAGTCTTTCAACAAAAGGAACGCTTCCAGTAGATAGAATAATTTTCAAATACATTTGCAGATAATGTTGTATTAATTTTAAAGTAGAGCTTCAGTATGCCTTTATTATTTTAAAGGGTTTGTACTTGAACAGATGCATTAAACTTAATTCTGCAAAGAAAAAGTTGTCATGGAAACCTCAGATAATTGGCATCCAGTGTGAGCAACAATACATCTGATGACTCAGTTGGAGGACTTACAGGCAAGGAACTCCATGGCTTCCTTTGTGATGCAAAATTATTTGATTCAAGGACATCTCCAGGGTAAAATTATGATGACCAATACGCCTCCCCCCCAAAAAAACACTTCTTTCCCTCTTCCCAGTGTAATGATATTGAATGCATTGTTCTCTTGCCTTTCTCTCCTCACTCCACAGACTTTGTTTTTTGGCATTAAAATCGTTTGCCACAATCATATCAGGAATTTCAGGTTTAAAATAGTTCTTAAATAAAACGGATATGAAATTTAAAATGTCCAAACATTTTAAGTACAAAGTACACAAATTATTTGATAGTAGCTGAAATGATGGATTGATGCTCACTTTATTATATCAGGTTTTTTGATGTGGGACCTAGAGCAAGTTGTGCTACTGACCCAAAGTCTATGTGGTTTGTCCCCTTTTGGCTACTAGATGGGAAGATTATTATTATTTCCTTAATTGTGATTTTACTAGAGCTCCATAATTTATATCACAAAGAGGAACCCACATTCTGCATCACACATTTACAATGGTGATAATGTTTTGATCCCCTTTGAAATGTGTATATGACTAGCTGAGGGGCATGTTTTTTGCTAACTGAGAAACAAAGTATATTACAAATATTGGTAAAATATATAAGTTATTTTGGCCAGCGTAAATGGTAGCTTCGATCCCTTACAAAATGTATGTCGCAAAAGCAAAAATGAGTCTTTGTAGATATGTTTTAAAAGTTATACCAAAATTATTCTGTGCAACACTGGAGAAAACTAGTGACCTCATTATAAAATCTCTCTCTTCCTTGTCACTGTCAAGTCCTGTTTGTACTTATGCAAATCTTGTTACAAAGCTTTTGCTGTTGCCAAAGCAAACAGAGTTATGTGCTGCCTTAAATGTCTTATTGTATAGGACTACATGGACTATATAACCTACTTGGTTAGCAAAATTACTAAAGCTAAAATGTTTTTAACAGCCAAATGTTTTTGGTTATGTATCCTGCATTCAATGTCAAATTTATTCCAAATTTCTTTTAGCAAGATGAGGCCAAAGTAAATCTAATTTAGAGGCCAGCAGGCAATGGTTTCCCTTTGCTGTAGTGCTAAAGAATAAGTGTTAACTCTGATTCATTTTAGTCTAGAATAATTGAGTGGGCACTATAAACATCTTTATATTAAATACCAAACTGTCTGGGGGATTATCTTCACATATATTATAGACAAAACATGAATTAGGTTATTGTACCTTTTAAGCATGTGAAATCCTGCATCTTCTAACACTCATCCTTACATCTAGAGAAGGAAGTATTAATTTTCCTCTAGAAAGAGAACTTATATTTTTTGTTTTTTAAAATGAGAATATGGCAGTTAACTATGTATGGAAAGAAGTCTCTGGCACAGCATGGGGTTTTAATTAAAGTGCAGGCAGTCTGGATTATTCTTTAACCTTCCACCACTGAACATTATTGCTCTTCTCCATTAAGAAGAGTAGATTAGCGTCTTTCTAGCAGCACCCAACTGTGAAACCTCCTCCCAAAGGAAGTCAGGCTGGCTCCATCCCTTTTAAGTTTCTAGGAGGCAGCTGTGTTGTTTCTCATAGACTTCAGTTATTAGAACCAGTGAGGGATGGGTGTTCTAGCTAAATTACTTTTAAGAGTGTTATTTTTGTAATTCTTTTTGTATTATTTTAAATGTTTTTATCTTCTGCATGTTGCCTAGGGGTGCTTGTAGGCTGAGTGGCAATAAACAGAAATTAATACATTTTCATCAGATAAATGACATAAAAGATGGGGAGAACACTAATCAGGAGGGAAATTGCTTCTGTTTCTTTCTTGTGTTTCCCCCAATTTGTTGGATGAACATAAAAATATATGCTACTTCATTTTTTTAAACCATCTACCCAGTAAGTCTTTCTTACCTCTGGTCAAGTCTCAGTTGATGGCTGTCTGTTTCTAATATTGTTTTTAAAGTTTGATTTGTATTTGTCACATAGATTCAATGCAAGAAAAATGAGCAGTCATTATCACAGTGTCACTTGATATGTTGGGAACTAATAAAACAATTCATAAAAATAAAGGGATAATGATCACATGTTTAATGTATATAAGGAACAAATATAATTAAATATCACAGTAAGAATCATCCAGGCCATAGTATTTTGGATTTTCATGTATGGTGGTAAAAGCTGGACGGTTAAAAAAGCTTACAGGAAGAAAATAAATGTATTTGAAATCTGCTGCTGAAGAAGAGTTCTGTGAATAGTGTGGGCTTCTAAAAACAAATGAATGGGTCTTGCACCAAATCAAGCCTGAAGTCTTACTAGAAGCCAAGATAACTAAACTGAGGTCGTCATGCTTTAGGCAGATCATGAGACAATGTGACTCATTGAAAAAATGACAATGCTTACTGAAGCGGAAGGCAGGAGAAAAAAGAGGGAGACCCACTTCACGGGTGGATTGATTCAATCAAGGGAATTACAGCTGAGTTTATCTGTTTTCAAGACATGAGCAGTGCAGTGGATGACCAGGGATCTTGCAGGTCTGCTGTTCATAAGGGCACCATCAGCTGAACAAAGTGACATATAATGACAGCAAGAAAATGTCTCCGAGATGGAATGAAACAGATGTTACTATTAACTGTACAGCAGCAATGATCATTAATTGGTTTTGAGAATCACAGCTTTGCAGGTGTTTTGAAGTTGTTTCTTCATAATGCTTGCATTGTGTACAATGCCTTTATTCAGTCTGCTTTGCACAATAAAATGGATTAGGTACACTTCATATTTGGTTTCACAGTTTGGATGAATTAGAAGCCGCTTCAAGTTTTACAGAAACAGCGAGTACTTGCCTATACATGTTGTGAGCAGCTGTCATTTGCTGAAGAGCTTATGAGAGCAAATACACCAGTCTCCAGTGTGTGTACCTTAGCTTCCCTGTGTGTACTGGGAATACAAGCTGGTACTGCCTAATTTCAATAATATGTGAAACTGCCTTACATAATTTTTAAATGCCAAAGATTATATATTATATTATATTATATTATATTATATTATATTATATTATTATTCTGTCTCCTGTACGTTGAGTCTTAGCTCCACTAAATTCTACATTCTCGTCTAAATATATTGATTAGGGTTGTTTGACTACAGTGCCAGCACAGTATCTTAGCAACACTAAAAAAGACTTCATGGTTTATAATCTTCCACTGCTGCAATAATTGGTGGCCAGTGTCTTGATCCAGAGGACTTCTGAGTACGGTACATCTTTTCAGAAAATAACTCATGCCCTAAACTCAGGGGAATTCATAGATGACCCTTGCATCTGTGTAAATAGGCAGGAGGAATATAGTCCCAGTCCTTGTCAGTAAGCCCTTGTGCATAGCTGGGTGGATCATAACCTAAGGAGAAATGTACGTTTTTATGTTAGAAAGTGTTTGGTTTATACGTAATGCCAGTTAAAAAAAAAAAAAAATTAAAACCCTTGCTTGATGTCATATTTAACTGAGTACTAGTACCTGGACATATTGCCCTAACATGCCAGAATTGCTTCCCAGGTCAAGATAGTATACTAATATTCTGATTTAGAATCAGGCTAATATAGTTGCAAGAGCAGTAAGAGTAGGATTGGGCAGCCGTCAATTTCAGTGGTGACACTGGGCTGGTCATTCTCTTTCTCTTTAATCCTAACCTTCCATCCAGGGTTGTTGCTAGAGCTGCTGAAGAGACAGTTCAACAACATATGGAGAGCAGCACAATCCTCACCATAATCTAAACACTGAGCACTTCAAGATTTATCATATGAGGGTTATATTTTTTTAAGGATAGCATCCCATGGCAGCATAATGGGTCCAGCCCTTCTCATATCCCTTTTGTATCAAAAAGGCATTACTTGGCAGTGAGATTAGGTTAGGCACAATATTTGGATAATAATTTGGTCTAGTTCAGCTAGCAATCTAGTGTCAAGAATATATCAAGTAAATGATAAATGTAAAGCTTTTGTGCTGTGATAATATCTAAGTGTACAGTGTCAGAGTTTGATATTGATGTGACAGAGCACTTGAAAAATCAATGTAAGGAACTGTATTCCACAAGAGAGTGTGGCTATTTTTGAGATCCAACCAAGGTCTGAAACATTAATGTTAGCTCATTATTTGTTTGCTCAAAATGCCTAAAATGCAGGCTAAGCTCTATGAAGTGTGGTCTGTCCTTGACAACAGAGCTGCTTAAGGCTCTGGAAACAGACCATGATTTTATCCAGCATGGAGGAGGAGGAGGAGGAGGAGAGGGGGAGGACAGTTGTGATAGATCCCTTTCTCCAGGCTAGCACTACAGTACCACCCTAGGAATTCTGTCACTCACCTTGCCCTTGTTTCCTACTTAATCGCTTTCTGGATTGGGCTCCTGGGCCTTAGGGTGACCCCTTATATGCGGACCTGTGGCTGTGTTATGTGAATGCTATATTGGTATGCATGGCCTGACACCAATGACAGAGACAACCAGAAGCAATTTTAAACATGGTGGAACAATATATTAACAACAATATATTGTATCTAATATTTTATTATTTTAGGCTATTATTTTAGGCTCCTTTCTGACTGGCTAGCCAGTTCTTAATCCATCTCTCTCTTTCAAATCCACCCTTCCCTTCAAATCCAAAAGCTGTATCTATCAAGCTTCAAAACGCTGCCTGGCACTCACATAAGTACAATTCTGCTTTTGTTACATCCTGCTCACCGGCAGCCCCCTCTTCACAGTCTTTGTGAGGCAATGATAGTCTGCATTCAAGCCAGGTCTGCCTACTGAATCCTTCAGAACAATGTTACGATGGATTAGTGAAAATTACGTGGGACCAACCCATGGGATCAAATTACATGAAGGCTATTAAATCTGGGCTACTCCTGACAGAGTGGTCTCACTATACATGATCAAGATATATTCAGGGGTAGCCATGTTGGCCATGCAACAACAGTATCCAAATATGCGAAATCCACCTTGCCCAATAAAAGTACCACTGCTTTGCGGATTTGGGATTTTGTTGTAGTATACGTGATGGTGCCCCCCAAATATTATAAGCCTGAGACACCTCCTATCTTGTCTAGTTCAGTAAGGGATGCTGTTGAGCAGTAAGCTGGGTGGTGCACCAACAGAAATCTTTTTTCTGTTACAAACAGTGAAGAGAATAACATGAGAAAACAAAACAACTACAACAATCAAATAAAAGGGGGTTTAAAGGTCTGATTTTCCAAGTTTTGGTTTAAACAGCAAAAACTAATTAAGTAAAATAGGGTCCATGAATTTAGACAGTAAAAGCAGTGTGCAGATACTGAATCGCAGCTTTAAAAAAAAAAAAATCTCTGGTAATTCCATCAGAGCTGGCAACCTTTGCTGATACTGACTGCAATATCACACTCTGTCCTCAGTCCATAGAATGGTTGCCCCTCTTTTATTCTATACTTCTTGCCTCTTGAAAAAACACAACCCTTCCATAGAAGAATCTATGCAATAACAGGCTGAGACAAGTAAAAGGGTTGGGAAGAGAGGAAAGAGAGACGATAAAACAATTATATTAAAAGAAATATCTCTGGTGTAACCACAAGGCAAGAATTCATAACTTATTGTAATCCTATTTTTTTTTCCTTAAGGCATCCCAAAGGGGCTTCCTGAAAAGAGAATGTGATTTATTCTTCATTTCTCCCAATATGGGACCCACAGTGGCTTACAAATCCCTTTTGGTATCATGTCTTTGGGCACAATCCACTGTATGTGTGTCTGAGGGAAATATCCAAAAGAAATACATAGTAAAAACTGTACTCGCTCTGGGAGGGGTGGGTGGACTTTCTGGGCCTCTGTGTTCGTTCATTGTACCTGGCTGCTCTAAGCCTGTTACAACAGGTGTGTTCCACCCGAAGCAAGATGTTACAATGGAGTAGTTGATTATATCCTTCCAAACATTTATTTACTGTAACTATCATAATTCCTTGCCACTGCCTGTTCTGCTTAGGGCTGATGGAAGCTGTAGACCAAAAATATCTGGAGGGTCACAGTTGGCTGCCCCCTTGTTATAGTTACCTCCAGAAGCAACCTCTCCACTGTGTCAGGCTCTTCCTGTGACGGTTGTACGGTGAGTAATTAAGGCTACTGTGGCATCCTGTAAAAATGGCTTTTCTTCAGTGTTCGTCTACATAGAGAAAGGGTCAATGGTACTGCACTATATTTACACACACATACACATACACAGCTTTTGCAGGGAAGTTAAGGATATTACTGTCATTTCCACCCCCTTGTTCCTTTGCATGTCTTTTTTAACCATCTTTGCCTGATGAAGGAACATGTTTCAAAAGCACGCATGGAAAATTTTGTGCCTTTTTGGTTGGTGTAATAAAGATCTTACAGTCATATGGCCTCACTGAAGAAATTTCTCTCACCCCTAATTCTTACTCCTGTGAGGTTACCTGTACACTTCACTCTGCTACCTGGTATCTGACACATCACAGAAGCTGAAAGCTAAAATTCCTGGCCTGAAAACAACAGGGAAAAATGTGGGAATGGCATGCAAACATTTCCTCACACTTGGCAGGGATGGGGATTGTGTGGCCTTCTAGATGTGTTGTTCTGCAGCTTCCAGCATTCCCCATCATTAGCTATCCTGTCTAGGGTGTCTGGGAGTCCCCTTTCAACCACTGAAGGGGGACACAGTTCCTATCTCTTCACTAGGAGGTGAAAGCTTCTTTTTCTTGCTCACTTAATGAGATTGAACAAGTAAAAAGTGTTAGTGTTCTCATATTTTAGTATTTCTTTTCATTATTAAGAGCATCGTCTTAAATCCAGTGCTGTACAATGAAATCGTAAGCCCCAAGCCACGCCAGTGAGAACAGCCCCTTTAACTGGTATTTTTAAAGTTACTAATTAGTAGACTCTTAAACTCCAACTGTCCCAATTTGGAAAAGACAGTTCTGATTAATTCTCTGTCTTTCCACTTTTTCAATTGATTTTAAAATGTCAGTTTTGCAAACTGCGTTCAAAGTGGAGAAGTAATTTGCATTCAACTCAGCAGACAGAAGAGGACAGGAGGGGGCAGACTCTCGCCTTTCCCAGTAGGCTCTGGGAAAAGCAAACTGCTGCAGGCTCTCCTAGCTTGTGTTCTCTTCTTCATTAATAACTTTTGCCCTCTTGAGCACACTGAGGTTGTTTGGCTACACGTCTCAGTTTTGATCTTTGAAATTTTGGAGGGTAGGTACACAGCATCAGCTGTCTATTATGAAAATAATACGAGAAGGCCAAGTCCTTTTGTGTCTCTTCCATCATCTATTCAAAATGGTATGATTTTTGTTTTTAGAAATTTCTAAATCAAGTATAGGCTAGTGTACAGCTATTCCCAAGTGCATGTATTTTCACCTGCTCTGCTGTTTTTCCAAAAGATTGAGAATCTCTGTTGCAGCATTCATGTCTGCTAGAGTTTGTGGGATTTAGCTAAAATCTTGCAGTCTTATTTCTCTCCTGCCTGTATGTGGGCTGTTGTGGCAAGCAGTGAACAGTAAGGTGGAAAACAGAACAAGAAAAAAGTTGTGACAAATTATATGTAGGGAAATCTAATTCTGGTCCTAAGAGAATTTAATAATTGAATAATTTGCCTGATCTCTTGGAAAATGATAAGGATAGATTATTGAAGATTCTTTTTCTAAAAAAATATGTTTATTAACACAAATTTTCTATATATAAAACTTCATAAAAACATTACAACCAAAACATACATAAAACAATAAGGACCAAACACAATACAAAGCAAAAAAGGGATCACAAAGACAAAATACAACACATAAAATAAGCTATGAGGCACTTCCAACCCATCTTGAGATGAGAACAATAATGAACATAATGTTTCTTCTAATGCATTCTAAATATCATTTTTTTAAAACTTAAGATTCTTTTAACACTCAGACATAGCACAAAACTTTGAATTTCCTGGTAAGTCTGATTCCCGTATTGTTTTGTTACTGGTGGCGGGAAGGGAAGGAATGTTAACCATACAATTTTATAGATGTCTACACAGAAATAAGTCCCAATGAGTTAGTAGTGCTTATTCCTGAGCAAATGAGCTGAGCATTTCATTCTGAAAAGAGTTTGTAAATACACAGATTATAGCAAAAAATTCATAAGCACATTAATGTTTTGCTTGTGTAAAAAATAAATGATGATCTGTGCTGCAGACGTTATGAAGGTACAGACTGAGATCACAAGCATCTTCCCTTCCACATACAAATACAAGATGAATATTGGAAGCTACCACAAAGGTGTAGTGGAACATAATCTGGGAAACAGTATGCGCATCTGGACATACTGATTTCTCAGCTTGATTTCTGAATTTGAAATGCAGCTGGTAAGTAGTGCAGTGAGTGAGTCAGTGAAGCTGAAAGTACTACAGTTATACATCAGCAAAAGAAATGTAAACTGTTGATTTTTGTCATTTTGTGTGAAATATAAGGGAAGTATATGCTACTCTTTTTTTTTATGACAAATATTCCAGAAAATTATTTCCACATGAAGCTTTGTATATTTGAATATAACATTTAAACCAAATAGCTAAATCAGGTAACATTATTTAAAGAACTTGAAAATTCAACTTTGTTTGGGAAGACCTATTGAAAAGGCGTGGCTCCCCTGTCCATCTCTTAAGACTATGGGACTGAGGGTCCCTGCCACTTGTCAGCTAATTTGGAGCCTGTCTGGGGTCACCTGCCACCACCTTCTGGCCACCTGAGTATCCAAGTTGTGATGGTGGTTAAACACAGATAATCAGACCATCAACAATCCACGTAAGCATTTTTATGTATTGAAATTTCAGGATATTTACAGGGAAATGAGCAGGCTCTTTAACACTATTTTTGGCTATTTGTTATGTATAGATGTACAGATAACAAACTTTTACATTCTCCACAGGAAAAAAAAAAACAGACATGGCAATGTCTGAGTACTCATCTTCATTATATTACATTACATGTAAGACATCTTGTTTTACATATATTACATCATATCCATCAGATTGTTACCTTTTTATCAGGACAATTCATAGGGACATTATTTCTCTATTCAGCTCATTAGCAGGCTTGGGAATTAACGTGTGTAAGAACATGACCCTTCTAAAGCATTTAACACTGCCTTTGATCCCTTGGCATCATCATGTTCTTTCTGTAGTTTTACATAGTGTCTACTAAGGCATTATGCAGATTATTTCATAGAGGCTTTCACACATATAGAATTCTGCCACTTTTATCATATCCATAACCATCTTAACAGTACAACTTAGACAACTATCCTTTTAAGTATACTTTCTCTTCAGTTTGAAGAACTATACATTTCTAACAGGCTTTCGTGAATACACAGGCATTCAAAGGTTAATCTCATTTAGTATTGTTAATATTTAACAGCATCCAGTACTACACAAACGTATATCTATTTTAGTCTAGCCTAGATGTCTGTCTTACCAGTATCAGCCTATCAGCATATTTGGGCATCATTTCTGGGCAGTTATCAGTCTATTAGTTTATTAAGAAGGCAACACGGTTACTTTCTCTTCATACGGTGCAGACAGTTGGAAGCAGTCTCATTTGGGCTTTCTCTCAGCCTCTTTGTATTCTCTCCAGAGCCCATGCCACTAATTATTTTATCCAATCAAAACTGTGATCTTTATATGTCAAGTACACTAGAAGTATCTTCATCTAATGATCATGGTACACTTAGAAGTCTTTCTACTGCCTGTCATCTAATCTCATCTACTATACTACCAGCAGACTTATTCCTGGTCAGCTTCTACTCTTTCATTGTTATTTGTATTCTATTGAATGTCTGGCAGTTTTCCCAGACTAAAACCAAAACCAGTTTTTTTAATAAAAGAGGACAAGCACTCAGTCTCACTAAGCTAATTGTTTGGATGCGTTCTTCTGCTATTTTTTATACTCTATGACAGTGGTTCTTAACCTGGATTCCAAGCATCCCTGGGGGTCCACAAGAGCCCTCATGGGGTGTTCACGAAGCCCTGCTCCTAGATACCAACAGCATCTGCAGCAACAGGGACACAGAGTAGGGTGTGTGGGGCTGCTGAAACTCCTCTCTCATTGGCAAACAAAGGAGCAGTTTGGGCACATGCGCATGCCTGCAGCCATGTCCCTTTTTGTCAGGTACATGGCAGGAGGGAGTGAGAGCACTGAGAGACATGGAGGCAGGTATGTGTGTGTGCCCAAACTGCTCCATTGTTTGTAAACGAGGGAGCAGTTTCAGTACTCACCCTCCTGTGCCACATTCCTGACAACCCTCTCCACTCCCATGTCCCTGACAAAAGGGGCATGGCTGCAGGCATGTGCATGCACCCAAACTATGACTCTACAGATCAGGGTTTGAATCCCCCTTTGGCTATGGACACTTAGTGGATTATCTCAGGCAAGTCACATTCTCTCAGCGTCAGAGAAAGGCAAAGGCAACAGATCTTGCCAAGAAAACCCCCTTGATAGGTTTACCTTAGACTCACCATAGATCAAAGAGGAGAGACATGGTGGATAGAAAGAACCTCCCCCTGTCAGCAGCTCTTTGTTGTCGTGTGCCTTCAAGTCACTTCTGACTTATGGCAACCCTAAAGTGAATTTCTCACATTTTTTTTTTTTGCAGGCTTTGTTCAGAGGGGGCTTCCATTTGTCTTCCTTTGAGGCAGAGAGAATGTGACTTGTCCAAGGTCACCCAATGTCTGAGTGGGGATTTCAATCCTAGTCTCCATAAACCTTTAATAAATAAGTAAATATTTGAAAACTTAAATAAATATTTGAATATTTAAATCTAAATTTAAATATTTACATCATGAGTTAATTCTTGGGGGTCCCCAGCAAAAAATTATATTTGCAGGGGGTCCCTGGTAAAGAAAAGGTTAAGAACCACTGGCTTAAGCAGAACTGAAGAAGAATGACATACCATACGTAGCTTTTTGCTGACAGTGATTCAGGCCACATATACCTAAGGCCAGAAAAGGCAATTGTATACAGCTGTAACCATTTAGTGCAGGGTGCAGAGAGTGGGAACAGGTGGAAAGGTGGAGCACTCTTGTAGCCTCATAAGCAGAAATTCCTGGGGCAAGTCAGTATTTCCCTATGTTGAACAGTCCATCCTGCTGAACTCTGTGTTGTTCAATGTGTGAGAAACCTTGATGCAGGGGAGGAGGAGACTAGATGGACCCCTGGAGAATCTATAGAAGCAGCTCTCAAGAAGGATGTAGCAGCAGCGCCCAGCAGTACACAGTGGCACAAACACAAGACACTGCTCTCCCCCTGAGATCCCTTTCTCTTGCCCTGAGGATGGGAGAACGGGGTCCAGGCTCTGAGATTTAGGAACTCTAAGAATGATTAACTTTGCTGTCTGTTTTTTTGAATAGCTATGCCCATTTTTATATCTGTAAATAAAACAACTGTTATTAAGCCTCCATTGCTTGTTCATTCAAAGAAATGGAGAGGGATCATGCTTTGCACACAGAGCAAAGGTCCAAGGTTTAGTCCCTGGCATCTCCTGTTACAATTTGTTCAGCACCCATGACATAATTGTTTTTAAGTAAGATCAAGGCAAAAGTACTGATGATAGACCAGTAACCTTAGTGATATACATTATACATCATATTATTATTTTCCTCGTTTTCGGTTCAAAATAATCTTGTTAGACAAAGAGTGAGGATTGTCGTGTTGGACTCTAATTACCAGTATCCCTCACCTTTGACTGTATTGGCTACAGCTGATGGGAGTTGCAGTCCAACAAAATCTGGAAGAGGGGATACTTGCCATCCTTGCCTCAAACCATCATTGTTCTACGTTAAGTAGGTTAGAATGTGGGTGAGTGGTAAATAACCTGGAATTCCTAGTGTAAGAGGTTTCCTTCTTCCCTTTACGCTACTGTTGGCAAACAGAAAGTGGCTGCCAATGTTTCAGAGGAGTTTAATAGAGAACAACAGTAACTGTTAGTTTACACATTTAGCAATGTGCTGAATAGTCTTTTTCCACTAGCTGTTTGGGAGAAATCAGATAATACCTTGAGCTGATTTTTGCAAAACCCCTGAGCCACAGTTTTACAGTAGCTGAGGTGCTGATATTCACTCTGCTTTTGAATTATACTCTAATTTACACTTAACAGCTTTCCATATTAATCCCATCTTTATAATGGAGGCATCATACGATTTGAGAACAAGAACTGCTGATGGTTCCTGAAACTGTTGGTAAATGACCCTTCCAACTAAATGCCCTGGGATTTATGTGTTAGGCCACAACTGAATTCAAATAGTATTTTACCTATACACCTTCAGTGTTGCTGCTTTTTCATGAGACAATCAGTCCTGGCAAGTACTTTGAGAGAAGGCAAAGATGTTTGAACAGAAATGCTGGTACCCAAGGCAGAGATAACATGAAAAGAATAGGGATGTTCCTATACCACAAAAAAAAACAAAAAACAAACAAACAAACAAAAACAAACAAAAACAAAGAAACAAACAAAAAAGCAGTTCAACATGTTTCAAAAAGTGTAAACATACACATGTGAAAAGTCAGGTAAGCATTACATAAGTAAAAAAAAACATTTTGAAGCTTCTAGAGACCACTTGAAAGCTTTTCCAAAATGCATCCAGATATATTTTTTTCCTTTCACTAGCCTCCAGATTGCTTACGATTTTCATTTTGTTGGTCAAGATGATGGAATTATGGTTTTTTAACAAAGCTGGACACCGGATAAAAGCTGATAGGAAGAAAATCAACCCATTTGAAATGTGGTGCTGGAGAACAGTTCTATGGATACCCTGGACTGCTAAAAAGAGAAAAAAATGGGTCCTAGAGTAAATCAATCTTGAATTCTCCCTAGAAGGCAAGAAGACTAAACTAAGGCTGTCATAATCAGGAAAAGACATGACTTCCTAGAAAAGACAAGAAGGTGGAAGGCAGTAGGACAGTCGCATAGGGACAGGGGTGGGGAGAGTGGTTCGCCCTAGGGGGCAATGTTTTTGGGGCATCCTGGCCTGTAGCCATGTCCCCGTGCACCCTGGCCACACCCCACATGCCCTGGCCACGCCCCTCTCACAGTGGCCACGCCCCTTGCACTGTAGCCCTGCCCCTATCCTGCCTCCCTCCCCCATTCCAAGCTCCACCATTGCAGTAGAAAAAGAGGAAGACTGTTTTACAGATGAGTAGAGAATCAAGGAAGATATGTTTCTGAATCTGTTAAGACCTGAGCAGGGCAGTTGAAGTTCATGAGGTCTCTAATTCAGAGGGTCACCATAAGCAGAAAGTTTACTTCATGGCAATTAACAACAACAAATTATGCTTTAAAGAACATTGTATCACAGTAACAATATACTAGTATTGTATATGGTTTAAACGAGTGATCACCCTTGGGTAAAGAATTAGACTCAGTGTTTAAAGGAGCTTCTATAAAGTCTGCCTTTTCTATGGGAATTTTAATCTTATAATCTGGCAGGAAATGCTGCTTTAAATGAGTTGGTTCATCTTCCAAAGGCTAACATTAATAATTTCAAGAAATGTAAAAAGCAGTCTAAATAGTAATAGAGGACTTATACATGCAGAAGAACTAGGACCAAAACTTAAAATGTCTAAATATGTATTCAGGGGATAATGCAATGCTAGCATGGATAGCATTGCAGACTTAATAATTTTATTATTATTTAATTTAATTTAATTTCGCTGCATTTCCTGGAAGACCATTCTTGTTCCTCATTTCCTCACGTCAACCATTCTTTTTGAACACTGAAATTTAAGGGTTGCTTTCTGTGAGAAGAAACAAGAGAACCTAGACAAGAAAACATGGTGTAAAGGGAAAAGGAGTGATGTTTTGACAGCTTTTAAGCTTTGATATTGGTATTAACAGGCTCGTGCTCTGTTTTGTTGGGAAATAAGAACAAAAAATCCCCTTGCCAGTCAGTAGGAAGATCAGGCTCAGACAGGACACTAGAAATATATTTTTGAATAAGCTGAAAACATTTTTAGAGAGACAGATTGCTTCTGAGGGCATTCACCACATACATCTCTGTTCCTTCATTCCACTGTCATCTGTGGCCCATCAGGTTTTTACAGGCTGTGCTTCCAGATGACTGCTGTGGACATTCTTGCATCCTGTAAAGCCAGATATGTGACTGGTGAGTCTGAGGCCCTTTCCGCACAAGACGAGGGAATCGCTCCGTGCCGTTACTCACCGCTTCTTCTGGGGTCCGTAGCAACGCGGACTGTCCCTGAAGCCCTTCCACAGGGCTCCTCCTTGGTCCAGGGCGAATTGGAGCAGTGCGAGGTCTGTAGATCCGCACTGCTCCGGTTTCCAAAATGGCGGCTTCCGGCTTCCAAAATGGCGGCTTCCGTTTGGTCGTGGGTCCCGACCAACCGCTGAAGCTCGCCATGCCTAAAGCCCACCCTCCACAGATGGCAGCCTCGCATTGGTGCAAGCCTGCGAATCTTCACAAGAAAGCAGGAACACAATGGCGCGTTCCGGGAAAATAAAGACCTGTTTTTTCCAGTCTTTCAAAAACATGCTGGAAGACCACTTGGGGTCATCTTGGAGCAGCCTGAGGTGCAGATCTCGGGTAAGTAGTCCGCTCCTAGTCCACTCCAAGGTGCAGACGACCTCCGTGCGACGACGCACTGCCCTGTTCTAATTGCCTGGTGCGGAAAGGGCCTGATGTTCAAGGACGCTTGGTTGTTTTTGATGCTGAGTGGCAACCAAGTTTGGTGACTCAAGCATTTGCTGGAGGTAAAGTTGAGGCAAGAAGGCAGTTCTGTCAGCTCTCTGCAAATCTCATACTCTGCATACTAATATTAACCTTAAAGATTTGCATCTTAAAAGTGCCAGCACTTGCAGTTCAAGTCGCTGACTTGCCTCAGGGCATCCAAGTCAAGTTTAAATAACCAAAAGTGTTGAAATAACTGTTCATGAAGTCTCATTTTTAGAGTCTCATCTGTAGACATTATAATTTTGGGCTGGGAGTTTTTCTGGCTTATCTGTGTTTTCACTTAATTGGTATTGTTGTGTATCTTGGAGTCATTTCTGATTTATGGCAATCCTAAGGCAAACCTGTCATGGGGGTTTCTTGGTGAGATTTGTTCAGAGGCGCTTTTGCCTTTGCCGTCTTCTGAGGCTGACTTGCTCTAGGTCACCCACTGAATTTCCATGGCTGAGTGGGCATTCAAACCTTGGTCTCCAGAGTTGTAGTCCAATGCTCAAACCATTACACCACGCCGGTTTAATTACATGGACACATTTCCTTGTTTTTGTATACATAAGTCAAGTATACATATCAAAGTGACTGAACAGGGTTTTCAAGAATTCAAAGACAAAGTAATCTTAGTCTGGGTCAGTATGCAAAGGGCGGTATTTTAAATAAGTGAATACATTTTCATCGTTTAGATCCAATAGTTTTGAGCTAGTTGTTATGCTAATTCCATTTTCCTTTTATAAGGAACCATTGTTTTCATTTCATGTTCTTTTCATAAGCAACAAATATACAGATGGAAGCCTTGTAGGTACAAACATGTTGCAAAACATTCCTAACTTTCACATTAGACCTCAATATCCATATAAGCACTTTTGGCTAATGCGCTACCTAAAGTTGTCCATAAATCTAAGGCCCTTTCCACACCCTATTTTGTCCCGTCATGCTGTGGTGGCGATTCTGGCAGTGGCTCTTCCAGGAAGGGAGTGCTCCCCTCCGCACTGGACTGACTTCCTGCGGAAGGAAGCATGATGGACACCCCTCTTCCTTCCACAGCGCAGCCGGGCACTTCTGGGGTTTCTGCTGGCCAAGTAAATGCAGGATGGTGGTGTAATTGCATGTCATTGATGGGGAAAACCTGTCAAAGATTTAATCTGCGATTGTGCCACCTGGTGATGGGAGAAGGATGGAAATGCAACTATGTCATGCAGAAGCGTTGTTGCGGTCCCACTCCTCTTCCATCCCCATGCCAGGATGGGAGGCTCCTGTGGAAACAGCCTAGGAATGTAGCCTTAATGATTTTAGTCTAGATGCTTTTTGTACTCTACTTTTTGTAGTAATACAATTCAAAAACAAATGTTCTTCTGGAGAACAAACTAATTTTCTGCCCTCCTGAGTATTCATAAAATGCAGCTTTCAACTTGTAATTATTTTGGTATTGCCATATTTTTCTCTAGTAACCAAATTCTAGTCGTGTTTTTGCAGTATTCCAGCTCCTTAACATATCTCTGTAAACCCTCATCTAATGAATTAGTCTTCAGCAGGTAGCTTGGGAACTTTGGTTGTACTCTGACTTAAAGTGGATTATCCTGAAACCAGCATTACCACCATTTAGGTCTACATGTACTCCTCATGGCTGGCTTTGCCATGTAGCAGTACAAAGTTACGTGCTTCAGGTACTACTGGGGTTGTGTATCACTAGCATAAACAAAGGAAGGAGTTGTTGTTTTTTAAAGTTGCAGTAAGATAATTCAAAACATTAACCTCAGACAGAGAAAGGACAAATGGACTTCACTTCAGGCAACAAAATGTCTTCTTGGATCAACACAATGTCTTACTCCTAAGAAGTTCAATATTTAATATTGTATTGCCCTTTCTATTATAAAGTTCACAGTGGAGCTTTATAGAAGCAGAAAGTAAAGAAATCAGAGCCTCCTGTTTGAAACTGGAGTCCTGTTTGGAATAATTTAGAGTCTCTATTGCTACTTAATAATGTGTATTGTCTGTGACACCTATTGAACTATTCCAGTTCCATTTAATGGACAGCGATATTTTTAGACCATTTATTATTAACACTGATTCTCCTCTTACATTAGCAACAACCTTTGTTAACAAGGGAGGACTTTTTAGTATATATTTTAAAGTAACAGAGCTAGCTTTTAAAAAAACAAAACAAAACAAACAAAAATAATCTCTGTGGGATTTCTAAAACAAGTAAGCACAACATCTATCTCTGTGAATAAAGTCTTCAGGGATCTTTTAAACAACTATTTAAAAGGTAATAGCTTAAGATCTAAGGAACTACCAGTTTTGAAGGTGGAGAAACGTAGAAATAAAATCTCCGGTAAAAAGGGATGGCTTTAAAAAAGAATCTTCTCTAGCGTATATCATACTTGTAATAAATCTGAATTACAAATAATTTGATGGAATAACTCTTATCCCTCATGATTTTTCCCCACGTGATTTCCGCCACATGATTTTCATGGGGTTTTCTTAGGCAAGGAATACTCTGAGGTAGTTTTGCCATCTTGTGCTACAATTGTGATTTATCTGCCTGGTGTGATAAGGTCTTATGTCACGAGTGGGCAATTCTTGTGGATTCAGGCCCAGGACCTTCTGAGGGCTGCATAGCTTGCTGAATACAACAAAAAGCTAAACATAAGACAAAGAGGGGGGGAAATACTGGAAGAAGCTGGAAGTCCAGTTTGTTTTTTGAAAAAAAGAAAACCCATGCATCACGTGTGAAAGAATGTAATTCCCCCACTACTTATTTAAAATTCACTTTTACAATTTTTTTTTGTCTAGGAAATGGTGGTCCATGGAGCCCAAAGGTATAAAGATGACAAAAATAGCTGCAGTTTAAACTTTCTTCTGAAATTAATTTGAAGCTATAGCTGGAAGTACTTAATAATGGCACAGGTTGCAGGTCATAAGTGTAAAAGATCCTTGATAGTTAAGGTACAGTATAATGTGACTGATTGTTTCAAGCAACTGCTAAAGCCTCCCTGGAAGAATTGTCCTTAAAAACTGGCAAACAAGACTTTCTAAGAATGACATAGTTTTTACAGAAATGTGACAGACTCTCACATGTATGTTTACTTGTTGTTGCTGTGAGATATCATCTGTGTTGTCTAGCTGTTGCCCCCAGCTCTCTGGCAGAACAAAGAGCCAACTGGGTTTTACACCACAGGAGTGACAGAGTCAACCACAGACCTTTCTGTCTCACTATTCCATAGTAAGATCACGGCTCAGTGGGAGTATGAACTCTGTCAGCTGGACAGCCTCCCATCATCCATGTATTTCTCCGTTTCTGGAAGTCTTTAGTTTTGGGCCATCTTAGTGATCTCTTGCAGAAGGAAAGAACCAGTAACTTTAATCTTGAAATGGTCTGACCATGACATGTTGGCCAATTTCTTAAGCACATATAGCACATGGAGCTGACCTCTCCACCGAAGTGAATTGGAAAGCCTTTAAACATGACAGCAGACATGCATAAGGACAAGGGGAAAACACCAGGGCTATTTGCATAACAAGATGTCCTCTGCCTGAAATGGAAGGACATGAAGAGGCATCCTCCTTACTGCAGCTAATGAAACACCCTCTCTCCAACCCCCTTTCCCATTAGTTTGCCCCCCCTCCGAGGGTCCATCCTCAGATTGTGGCATTATGGGACAGATAGCCAAGGAGACTGCCTGAGTAAGCATGGCACAAATGCTGTCCATGAGCACCTCACTCCAAATGTCTCATTCCGAGGAAGAAACCCCCCTGCAAAGCAAGATATTGGGCCTGGTCGGGCTTTCTAGAGAACCCACCCACATGCCTGCTCAAAGGACTGGGCAGGCAACTGACAGACAGCTCCTCTCTATCTGTGACACCTGGAGTCAATACAATACTGATTTGGGTGCTGACAAATCAGTCTCATTTCTCACCTAAATGAAATGCTATATTGTACAATTTGCCCCAGGTTCTCATCAGTATGCTTTGCCAGCACCCTCAAACTTGACCAACAAATAACTCAAAATTGTAAGTATAATAACTACCGGTTGCAGTTTTGAACAATTTTTGACCAATTCTTAACGTTGTGGGGCTTGGGGTGGATTTTGAACAGCCCTCTGCAGTTTTCATCCAAAACAAACAAAGCGGATAGATGGGCTTTGGAGGGGTTGTAGAGCTGGAAGCGATAGAAAACACCTGATGTGCACATGTATGGCTTGTGGGGTACTATTTTCCCACCCCTGCTGTATACTTTAAAAACACTGCCCTATGTAAAGTGTTACTTTGTTGAAAAAAAGAAGACCTCAAGCAGAAAGTTGTGTAAACTCTTTAACTTTTTAGAGATAATTGTAACATCTTCATTTTCATATTTTTTTTCCTGGACTTCTCTTTACACTACCATTTCTGTCATTACCTTTTATAGACTCGGGATAGCTCCCATGTTGTTTGGAAGACATGTTAACACCAGGCAAATCTGTATTCTATATCTGTTTGACTATTGTGAACTGGCATATGATTTGACTATAACACTGAGAATTAGGTATGGGAATCAAGTGTGTATTATTGGCAGGAGGGAGACAAATTTCATATATGTTATGAAACTTGCTTTCATTTTTCATGGAAATGTTCATACTTTTTTGTGGCGCGTGTTTGGTAGCCTTTTTAGAATACCGACTTAAATATTTTTATTAGTCCCAACTACAGTAGACCCACCTAAATAGTGGGAACTTATTAAGTCAACACTTACCTAAGTTCCATTGGTTTAATATCTCTAATTGGGACTAAAAATCCATTTAGGTTGGGGTAAGCAGCTGTGATCCTCCAGATATTTTTGGCCTGCAACTCCCATAATACCTTAGAGCTTGGTAGATTATGCTATGCTTATGGTGGGTAGGATTGATGGGAGTTGTAGGCCAAAAATCATTGGGAGAGCCACAGTTGCCCACCATGTTTTTGACCATGGAGATCTTCATTTCATAGTACATTCTCCAAATCTTTCACTAATGTTGGTGTAGCATTCTGTGCATGATGTTAGCCCATATGATGCCCTGAATCATGGACAGATCATCTGTAATTATATAACATCAGTGTACAATATAGCTTCACTGTAGAAAATAGTCTTTCATACAGAAAGGACTGTCAAAAAATAGTGTTAAAAGTAATGGTTCTTGCTCATTTGCTCTATTTCTGATTTAAATTAATCCATACTTACTTGAATAGGATCCAGAATTAAGCTGAAAGCAATGGGCCTGAAAATTTGTCATGACTAAGCTAAGTCTTATTGGTTTCACTAGCTGTAAACATATGCATCTGGATCCAATCCACTATGATTTCAGAAAATGGCGGGTGGGGGAGGGAACCTTTGGACAGACATTTACATTTTAAAGAGATTTCCAATAAAAAATTGGTGAATTAAGAGGGCTGTAAACTTAGAATGTAATGCAAATGATACTGAGAGAATAGCATCAGACAAGGCCCAGCATCTTGAATGCCTTTAGCCCAACAGAACGACAGCATCTCACATAGATCATGCACTGGCAGCACAGCAGGTTTTCATATTGCTTTTATGGGAAGGGGGGAATCAGTTGTTTGCCTTTTCTTTCTATTGTGTTGGTTACTGGTCTAATATTAGCAAATTTTCTAGCTCCTCATAATCTACTTTAGTATATCAAAGAATGTGACAACATCTTCCGTGTTTGTCCCAGTAGAGATTTCTAGGTAGAAAATAATATATTAAAAAGAAAGGGACTCAATACAATCCCATGCTACATTCTCATTGTTATCTTTTCAGTGTGAAATATAGACCCCTTTTTTTGGCCTTAGCCTCTGTTGCTTGTCAACTTGGAGATCTCAACTGCCCCTCTATAAATTATAAAGTGCTGAAAGAGGACACAACAGTTCAGCCTCTGTGCCATTCTGCTATGGAAATATTTGTCCATTCTCTTTGCTGATTTGTGGTTGATTTCTGCTGCAGAAAGGTGAGAAAAGTACATGAAGAAATGGAGTGAAAAGGGCAGCTGCTTTAGGAGAGTCTAGCTGTCCAAGTTGACAGGTACTTTCTGTTGTCTATTTTCCGTCTTGCTCATCTAAGGAAAACACAATCCTCTGAGTTAGTTCATAGGTTAACAGTAGTAGCCATGTTAGTCTATTGCAGAAAAAAACAGTAGTAAATCTTATGAAATTTAAGGGAAGAAGAAGCTTTATTTGTCACAAAATATTAATGGACTTTTGTGGATAGTCTCTCATGAAGTGGAAGGTTCAGTCCAAGGAATTTTAAGCCAAATAAAACTTGCAAGTCTTGAAGGTGTCACAAGACTCTAAATTAGGTGCACTTAGATTGTACAGGTCCTCTGCTGTTGTCAAAAGCTGTGTTGAGTGTCAAGAACTCATTTGCTTGTTCTCCAAACCTGTGCCACCAAAATGCCCTGCATGACTCAGCTGCAGCATCTGGAAATTATAGTACTAGCAGATAGTCTAGTTATGCTGTTGGTAGGTGGCTACACCCAGGAAAGCCTGAAAAGTATCCCACCCAGTATGTGTGATGTGACTTCTAACTGTCTAAGAGTTTTATGCTTTCCCATGTGCAGGGCAGTATGCAGGTTGGATAGTTTAGCAGAAATGTGTAGAGAGGACCAAAATAGTCAGCAGAGCCCGGGAAAATCAAATCCAGCAAGCACAAGCTTAGGCAGCCTTAGATGGATGTTGAACAATATCCTCAGAGTTTAAAATAGTTTTGTGGAACTTCAGCATCAATGCTTACACATTTGTAATGCACTGTGTTTATTTATATATTAGACTGTTCTATTCTTACTGATAGTGGCTTGCATTGCAGGAGGATAATGTGAAAAAAGGTCAAACACCGCAGATGAAACAGAGTTTAAAAACAACAACAACTCTGGCTGGCATCCTGTTGGTTAGTCCTAATTAGATTTACTCAAGCAATAGCTGAATACTGAGTCAACATGTAGGTAAATCCCATTAATTGAATGGGACTACCTCTTCAGGATTAATAATAGGATTTAGGCTCCTGTGTTTTCTCTTCCCCCAAATAATTTCTGAAATGCACAGGGACATTAATGACTTTATGACGTCTGGAACTTCCTACGGGAGATTAAATAATCTTGACAGTGCTTTGGCACTTTGCTTTGTAGTCTTTGCCATTTCCATAAGCATCATCAAGTCCTAGAAGCAGTTTGAGAGGCTTTTAATATATTGGTAACAAATTATGTTAGTAACCTTCCGTTTTTTAGTACAGTAAAGGGATAATGTACCGCAGTGAGTCACAGAAAAATTTTGTACTGAAGACCTTTTAAAATTCATGGTTGAATGTTATAAAGTTTTCATGGGATTTTACTTTAGTCTATCACTATGCTTTGGTCTTATTCTGTGGAAGCTTAAATAAACACAATTTTTCAGATTTTTTGTGTGATGCCAATATTTTTTTCTGCTGCTGTTCTTTCTGCAAATGGGTACAAGCAATCAACAAGACAAAGCACAACCAAGTCAGCATCTCTGCTTTGGTTTCCATTATCTGTCAATGATTCTCTTACATCTGGGCTGGGGAGGGCAAAGTGCAGTAATCCAGATGCTGTTGGACTGCATCTCTGAGGATTCCTTACAATTGGCTATACTGGGTAGGCCTAATGGGAGTTGCAATCCGACAACATCTGGAAGACCACACTTTGCCCAGTCCTCATTTAGGTGATTCTACTGATTCTCTGGCATCAGCTCTTTGTTCCTAAAATGTATTCATTTAATAGCATTTCCCACTAGACTACTGATCCAACATAATGTAGCGGTTTGAGTAAAGGAGGGCAACCAAAATGGTAGAAGGCCTGGAAATCTTGTCCTATGAAGAATGGCTTAGGGAACTGACTATGGCCCTTTTCATATGGCATTGGCCGTACTAAAGGGCCTCCGGAGCGTCATGCGATTGCAAGGAGCATTTCAGATGACGTCCTCGCAATTGTGCAACGCTGCCGGGGCTGGCAGGCACCGATCGTACACTATTTCATTTTTGGCTTGTAGCCAAAAATGGTTCGCGATCGCGCATCGCTCTGGGTCCCCACATGCACTTATCTTGCATGTGGAGCTGCGGAGCCATGGCCCTCATGCTTCCTCCCCCAGCGCAGCCTGGGAAAATACCCGGCTGCACTGCGGAAGGAAGAGGTGGAGCCCTCATGTTGCCTGCTGGCCGGCCGGCATCTCCTGCGGAGCCGAAACAGCGGGGACGCAAGAGCCTCTTGCAAGAGGCTGCTTGCGTGATCCTTGTGCCCCGGCGCCGGACAATGGTAAGGTGTGGAAAGGGCCTATGTTTAGCCTGGAGAAGAGAAGGTTAAGAGATGACATGATAGTTAGGTTTACATTTTTGAAGGGATGTCATTTGGAGGATGGAGCAAGCCTGTTTTCTGCTGCTCCAGGGACTAGGACACAGAGCAGTTACTTCAAACTTCTGAAAAAGAGATTCCATCTAAACACTAGAAAGAACTTCCTGATGATAAGAGCAATTTGTCAGTGGAATATGCTGTTTTGGAGACTGGCGGAGTCTCCTTCTTTAGAGGATTTTAAATAGAAACTGGACAACCATCTGTTGGGAATGTTTTGATTGTATATTCCTGCATGGCAGGGGATTGACTTCAATGGCCCTTGTGGTCTCTTCCAGCTCTATGATTCTATGAGAAGACAGAAGGCTATCTTGAATTACAGTGGCCCCCTCACTTTCACTAGGGTTTGGGGCACAGAACCCTCAGGAAGGTAAAACAAAACAAAAATGAATAAATTCCCATCTGGTCAAGTGAGCGCTCCTCCTCCCATTTCCTTCTGGGGCTCCCTCCTCCAGTTCTCTAGCCTTTTGCCCATGCATGTGTGCCTTCCTTCCACATGTCTGGGCAAAAGGGAAGCAAATGGGAGGGCAGCCTCACATGCACAGAATATAGGCACATGTCTCACCCCCATTCTCCCCCTCCCATTCTCTTGCCTTTTCCCCAGGTGCACATGTCTGCCTTCCATATGCCTGGGCAAAAGGCAAGGGAATAGGAGGGTGAGAATGGGGGGGGGGAGAGAAGTGGGCACCTCAAGAATAATCAAATTCACAAAGGTCAAACCTACAAATATGGAGGCAGGAACTGTATTTCAAAATTATCTAGATTACTAGGACTGCACTGAATGGTATCTTATTTCAGTGTCTGAGCTAATAGTATTACTACCTTTAAGGGAATGGATGATTATATTTTTTTTCTTGACAAAACCCAAGATTGTTCACATCTGCTGCTGCTTTTTAATCAGCAGTACTAGGCCATTTCCACACAAGTCTGTTATAGCGCGATAATTCCACTTTCAACCTCCTATGGAATCCTGGGGTTTGCAGTTTCGGGAGGGGCCGGCTGACCCCTCCTGAAACTGCAAACCCCAGGATTCCATAGGAGGTTGAAAGTGGAATCATCGTGCTATAACAGACTCGTGTGGAAATGGCCCTACTCTGGATTGTGAGAGGCACCGCTCCCTAAACGTGCCACAAATAGCACAAATATTTGTGCACTTTTCAATTTCCCAAAAGTGTTCCTAAAAGTATCCTTTTGGAGTCTGTCCTACTTGTAAGCATTTTGTGATACTGAACTGGATTTTGAAATATTTTCAACAATCTCTTTGTGATAATCCAAGTTTAGTTTAGAACTAAGGTACAATACAAAGCTCCTGAATATTTTAGCTCTTGTCTTTTAAGACAGTATATAACAAAATGTATCTACTTGATGGCAGGGATACATCTCTAGGAAGAAAAAGGGCTATTCTTGCCAAATTGCTATGTGGTTTTATTTTTGGAAAGCTATCCATTTGAGGCTTGCACTGAATCCACTTGAGTTAATTTAATGCACAGCTTTATCCAAATTTCATCTCCCTGCTGGGAGTGGAAGTCATTTCTGTCCATCAATTTTGTTTTCTAAATTGATGTGAAATAAATTCTCAGTGTGTGGGGATCAGCAACATATACTAGCCAAGCAAATACATATTAAAACAAGTGTTTAATTTATAATTTTGCAGTATAGTTTTATGGGAATGTGTACCAAATGTTTAATAATCTAATCACCCCTTTTAAGAAGAGCTTAGAGGGCAACTTTGAGCCATGATTAAAAAGCTAATTCTCAACAAAGGAAGAGCTCCTCACCAAATTATCCTCCCAGATAAGCGCTTTTAACTTATCATTGCTTTCTTCAGATGGAATGCATTTAACTCCTGCTAAAGAAATAATTTGGAATCAAAAAGTTCCCACTAACAATTAACTCAGTATAGTCAGTATCATGCTGACATTTTCTTGGCATTTTCCCCTTCTCTTCAATCAGTGGGTAGGTATATATACAAACAAATTGCAATTCATAAACAATATTCCAATAGCCTGATTAATACCATTAATAAATTGTATAAATTTACTAACAACCTTATAAGCAAAGGATTTAAAGGACAATATAACCCCTTTGAACTGTTGCTAATTCAGCTGAAAAAAAAATCTTTTGCAGACATGTGGTTAACACCTGCACCAGGATGTAGTACCTACAATACTGTGAAAAAAAAACAAGGCTACGTGGAATAATGGTTTGGTTTGATTTGAGAGTATGTGCAGGATTTGGAAAAGTTAATTTTTTATTACAGTTCACAGAATCCCCCCAGCCAGTATGTCTAACTGGTAGAGTTTGATTGAAAGGTAACTTTTCCAATCTCATAGTGTATCTCTTGTAGGCTGTGTGATAAAAGTTTCTCTGTATTGCCAGTTTAATTAACAGTGCTGATTTTCCAAAATGTAATTGACACAAATAGCCATGACTCCACCTTAGTATGTTCTTTCCAGGATATCAAAGCCTCCATATATTGACCATCTTTTCAGTATATTTTGCACTCTTTTTGTATAGACACCTTCTCAACCTACCTCCTATCTGTTGCCATATATGACATTACACTGTGAATTAGGTTGAAAATGAAGGAGCATTGGTGCTGTAGAGCTAGAGTTGTACAATGGTATATAGAAAAATAGTACCTATACTTTTAAAAGTCTAGTTAATTTCCAATCATCTAATATATAAAAGCCAAAGTTTGTGAGTTTGTCTGTGTCAGTCAAACCTATGTGACCTATATGATTGGCTGTGTGAGATGAAGACCTCATATGATTGGCTGCCTGAAAAGATTCTGATGGAATCCTGGGGTTTGCAGTTTAGAGAGGGGTCTTTAAAATTCTCAGCAAGAAAGCTCTTGGGCCTGGCCAGTTGCTGTGGGGACAAAGCCTAGCAGCAAGGACGAGGGCAGTGTATTCCCTCAGGAAACCAACCTGTGCATGTTAATAACGCTGAATACAGATTGGATTGGGGAATATGGGGAAAAGTTACAGGCACTGGACAAGACAGTTTGGGGAATTAGAGACACAGGATATAAAATCTTTCTAACAAATATTACCTATGTGAAAATAAAATCCCCAGCAACGCTGGGGATGTAAGTTAGTACATATATATATTTGTAAATGAAATAGTATTTTATTAATGAGATAGGTGGACTCTTTTCCTATTTGCAGCTGTGCAATTCTACTTCTGTGTTTATCCTTTGGTACCATTCTGTGATCAAGGAGAAGGATGACCTACCAAAGAAGCAAGAGCCTGTAGGCTACTTTTGTGAATCTAATGCCTCGTCTAGTGGCCCATGTGAATGAACAGAGATATTTATGTCCATATAGACTCCGAGTGGAAAATCATGTTCTTCTGAATAAACGTATAGAAACTGAAGTGGCTTGATATATAATAGAAGGAAGCATGAACATGAATTTTTTTTTTCATCCAGTGTGGCACCTGGGCATAGGAAGCCAGGGTGAATAGCAAGTGTGCATCGCAATGACCCCTTCTAACATCTACTAGCTTTTGTCTGTAGCTGATAAATTATATCTCCATTTGACCCTGCAAAGATTGTAGATACAGTTTTAAGAAGACATGTATGATTTCCCCAGCTTGTCCATCTTTACAGCTACAGAATAAATTCCAGAGAAGAGTTCCTTGGAAACTAAGTGCTGTTGATTATAAGTAGAACAAACTATTTTCTTTGGGCTAAGGATCTTTCCTGAACCTTTCCTGTGTCTAATCATATGCACAGGCCATCTGGTGAGGTTAGGATTAACATTCACTGAACTGATGTCTAGGTTGCCTTCCATGTGATAACCTGAGCACATGTCTCTGTGTGTGTGTGTGTGCTGATTTTTTGTACTCCTGCTTCTTATGCACAAGAAATAGATAGCTTAAGCACATAGAGAAGATTCACAATATATCCACAGTGTCTGACTGTCGTACTGTTGGTCATGTTGTCAGATCATCATCTTCCCTAGATCCCATTTAGTTCCTGGACCTAATTCAAGGTGTTTGATTGGTCATTTTCAGTCTCTTGTGCCTTTTGATCAGAGTATTTGAAGAAGCACTTATCTCCACGTGGATTTACATGGACCTTGAGATCTTCAGAGGCCCTCATCTGAATGCCTGGGTCAAGTGATATCCATAGCATAATTACGAGATCAGGAAAATCTTAATTATGCTGTAGAATCCCCTTCACAGAATGACTTGCTTGACACCTACTATGTTTTCATTTTCACAGTGGGTGAAAGCCTTTGAAAATATTCAATTGTATATTAATTATAGTGATATATGGTGGCACTGTTCTTTGATCAACTCGCAAATACTATTAAAATATAATCTCAAACTTGACAACAGTAGCTACACTCTCGTTAGAGACAGAAACATTTTCAAGTAAAGAGAAAAATAAAATGAAGAGCAACTAAGAATATACAGCACAGGAAAGCAACTTTTTGGTCCTTCAGATATTTGGCCTACAATTCTCACCTGCTCCAAGCAGGATGGCCAATGGGAGGTATTTGTGGGAATTGTACTCTCATACAAATGGGTCTTCTGCCTGCATAGAGCCACCACTTGAATGCTCTAGAGCTGAGTAGCCTGGGCAATAACTTTGCCCTATCTTCTTCACTTGCACGTGTGCCTCCTTGCCAAAGCTACTCTCTCCTCAGTTTCCACCATCCACTGCAAGATCAGCATCACTCAGACAGTTCTCCACCTTTTTCTTCAAACATTGAATAACCTTTTTTCCTACTCTTTCTTACTGCTTTGTCATGATTCCTCTTCTGATACCCATTTTTACTCCTCCCTCACCTAAAAAAAAAAAAAAGTCCATTTTCTTCTGAGTTTTGAGTCTTTCCCTTTCTCCTTTTGTGGCCTCAAAGGCTTTCTTTAAGCAACAGATAAGCAACCTATTCTTTTCCATCCCAATATACAGCACAGACATTGTAGATCAGAACATCAAACCAGCCAATTAAAGCTTCTCCTACCATTTATGTATGTACCACCACTGTGAGGTGACTCATCCATTCAGACTACTAAGTCTGCTGGAAAAGGAGGAGCATCAAGGCAAACCTTTGTGAAGCAGAAGCACTGAAGGAGGGAATTAAATTGCACTAAAAATGGTCATGAGAGTAAGTGAATTGGGGTTGAGGACATGGAAGTGGATAAGAATAGTGTGTTTATGTTGAAGATAGGGTACAAAAGAACGTTTGGTATTTTCAAGCTCGATTTTTCTTTTAAAAAGGCTTTCAACTGAAAACAGCAAGGATAAGGGGAAGGTAGTGATCATTTTAAAATATGTGGGGTACAGTATTTTTTTAAATTTAATTTTTATTAGCTAAATATTCAAATATATAAAATAACAAAAGAAAAAAGAAAAAAATTGTAGGAAAAACCACCAAAGCTAAGTGTGTGTGTGTGTGTGTGTGTGTGTGTGTGTGTGTAATATAAAGAATGGTTCCACTCATATATCTGATAACTAGAATACACTTAAACATAGCAATCAGCAGTATAACCAAATGAGAAGATTTAACCATCTATTTGCGGGTATATATAAATATTTATAAGCGTAGTTGAGATGTGGTTAGTTCAGCATATTATCCTTGTGTTCCTGTTCTTATCTACTTCCACACATCTCCATAATTCAGTTTATAATCGACACTTCTCTTTCCTCACTTTCCTAACCTATATAAAATCTTATTGTCATATACTATGTTATAGTAACGGTGGTGTATATGATGTCTGCCTTATTAAACAATTGATTGTCTTTCTGATTTTCGTACAATTTATGTTTCAATCTATATTTTGTTTCTGCTACAAAAAATAAAGCTGTATATTATCTAAAAGAGTGATCTTGACCTTTAATCACAATGTAAACTATAACGCTTCTGTTTTCTTGTTTTTCTTGTTTATATAGTTATCAATTATATTCTAACTGTCCTCTTTTTTGTTTAACAATTTCCCTTTTAACATCTGAGTCATTCCGTCTAGATCTTTAAATTCTATAAGCTTTATCAGCCAGTCTTCTATCTGTGGGATTTGTTCATTTTTCCATAATTCAACATGTGTAATTCTAGCCACGGTGGTCATGTACATAATTATTCTCCAATTTTTAAGTTTTACTGATCTATCCAATCTGTGAAGCATGTTTAGAAGGAAAAATTCAGGTATCGTTGGCACGTTCGTATGCAATATTTCAGAAGAGGGGTACAGTATTTTTAAAGTGTGGACTGTTCCTGAATTTGTGTCTCCCAATGGCACTGTTTAAAAATCTGAATAATTTTGCCATGAAGTTGCAGTTTGGGTAGCTCTGCAGCCTCCTGAAATTTTGGGTAGTTTTTAACTTGAAAAAATTAGGTAACATAGATGGATGGATGGAAGGCCAAGATTTTCTGTCTGACTGCCATTGAACTTCTCATATCTGATCAACCATCATTCCCTAGGTTTTGAATGAAATCAGTTCTGCACAGATTTGACTGGATTAGGATTAGTATGTGGAATGATTTTTAATTTCGCTGGGATTTATTTGTGTATTTTGTGATGCGTAGCAGTTCTTTCATGTGCGACTTAAATCCAGGAGCTGGAGGTTTCCCTCTTTTTGGTAAGTTCATACTGTCAAACTATTGCAATATTTCTGACTCAATGAACTAATCTGTAGCTTCATATTATCCAAACACAAACTTTTCTTACTCACTTTGAAAAAGGCACCTCTCTCTTTCTCTCTCAAAACCTTTTAAAACAGCAAAGGCTTTATGCCCTTTTGCAAAAAAGACCATCCTGTGTTTGTGATCAAATAGACTCTTAAGTGGATTAGAGTGTAAGAGGTAGATCTCTGATCAGTGAGTTTAACAAGTGTGACTGCCTAATTCAGAAAGGTGCCTTTATTACTGAATGAATGTTGATCAAGTCTCACAAGAGAGATTAGGGAATGCAGGCTGCATGTGATACTGCTTTCCTATTCTATGCCTGTTCCTTCGATTGCAAGTCATCCATGATGGAAATCAATGGACTTTGTTTTCTGATTGCTTTTCTGACTGTTCCCAGGAACTGCTTTTTACTTTTTCTCAGTAGGGCATTTAACAATTTAAACACTTCTGCTCAGACAGCTTGTTTATATATTATGTGCTGAACCATTCATTTGCTAGCATAATTTCAGTGCCAATTTTTGGTTTGGCAGTTGTGGAACCTTCTCTTTTCACACCCCAGAAAACAAGTGCTTTTCAGCCTCTCTAGCAACCTTGTTATTTGAATGATCCTGTTGGAACAGAAGAGATCTGGAATAAGATTGGCAAAGAGTTCCTTGGCAATGGTGTCTATTTCTATGGTGATACTGTAGGTTGGAATTAATAAATAGCTTACAATGCTTCTTCAATGAAAGAAGAACCTGCTTATGTTTACTCCATTAAGGAATCAAAAACTAAAGTGGAGATGAGAGACCTGTATTTTTCCACGGTTTTATTGTTCACCCACTGTAACTTTTCTTGTTATCTTACTCATCTGCTTCCAAATGCATTTCAGAGAAATTAAAAAAACAAACAAACCTCAAAGCAAAGCAATCAACCAAACAAAAACATCTTAAAGAAAATAAAATTCAGTTCAGTTCTGTAGTGGTGGTACCAAAACCTCATATATCCACTGAAAGTACTGTTACCAGAGGAGACACAGAAGAACTGAATGAGTGATACAGTGCAAATAACTACCAAACTGTATAAATTTTATGGACAAAAATATCACCCAGAGATTTCATGACACACAGATGTTGAGCAGTTGATACAAACATTTTAAAATAGGCCTCATGTTTCATGGAACTTGCAGCTTCCTATGCAATTTAGAACCTTGGAAGTCTGGATTTCTAAATCATGTAGGAAAACTTTATGTGTAGAACAACCTCTCTGCTGCTAACAGTTTCCTTCCAAATTGTGGAGGACGATGGACACAGTGACAGTAAGAAATTTGTCCCACCCTGCCTTATCCTATTCAATCATGGTGGAGGGATTAAAATTCCAGAACTGGGCTCCAGTGTCAATCCAATGTGTTCATTCTAGGCAGCAGAAAGTTGGCTGTCTAGACTATAGAGAGTATGTTGATATAAAGCAAAAACAACAAAAAACCCACCCACTCCCACCAGCTTCTGCCACTTTTACCCATCTCCCAGAGAAGCAAGCATTCTGCTTTTAAAGACTTTTCCACACAATTGCTTCAGGTGCAATATATGAGCAGCTGTTAACAATTTCATTATTGCTAGTTTACTATTTTTATCACATGTATTTCAGAGAGCCAGTGTAATGTAATAGTCTGAGCGATGGACTACAACCCTGGAGACCAAGGTTCAACTCCCAACTTGATCCTGGAAACCCACTGGATGACCTTGAGTGCATCACACACTTTCAAACTCAGAAAACCCCATTATAGGTTCACCTTAGGTTTGCGGTAAGTCAAAAATGACTTGAAGGCACATCACAACAATTTTAATTGTGGTTATGGTCAATTATATTTTTCATTGCTTTTAGTGTATTTTGCAAGGTACTCTAAATATATTAAAAACTTTTCCAAAAGTGGACTACAAATCCATACTACAACAACAAAGTTTCAGGCTCAGATGTCTTCCCTCACTTTTTGACCTCATATGCATAGCGTGAGGCACACGGGCATTTGGCCCTAAGTGAATTCTGTCCTGAATGTTATTACTAAACAAAAGAAGGTGGATTGTCCCCCACAACACAGAATATATAACAGTACTGTTAGAATTAAATCCTTTTCTTTATGGCTGTTGAGACTGTATGCTTTGGGATAAAGGACTAGGTTATCTGTATGAGGAGCAGAGCGATATTACAAAAGGGTATGAAAAAAAAATGCTCAAGTCCCATGGTCATGTGCCACGAGCCTTTTCTGAATATTGGCTATGGCATCATGAATGGTCAGCAACAGAATTCCTTTCTTGCCCCCTGTATTCAAATGGCAAATAACAATAAAGCTATCACTCTTCATTCCTCCATAAGTTCGTCTCATTTTTATGAAGAGCATTCATTATTTTTTTTTGTGTGTGTGTTTTCGGTGTTCTGCTTCTTAAGTCAACCACACTGCTATGGCTCAGCCATTTAAACAAGAAAGGAAAGACACACTTGGCCTTTCTAGCAATTGGACATTTGTTAAGAAAGGGGAACAAATTATCAGCATGGCTACACCCTCTCCAAATTAAGTCTGTGTCCCCCAGGGCAAGGCAGCCCTGCCCTCCCACTTGATGGACTGGACAGGGTCTCATTGATGCTGAGAGCACTGAAGTCTGTGCACACTCTTTAGTGTTACAATGAATCAATAAAAACCAAAAATCATTATTTCACCAGTGACACACACTTCATCCAATTCTGTGCAAAAACTTTATTGAAACAGTGATCACACTACACAATAGAGGTTGGCAATCAGTGCCCCCCCCCCATCACTCAGTCCATCTCCATCAATTGTTGTCCCCGTGCCGACAACTGTATGGAGAAATTTAAAAGGATGCAGAAAGAGATGGGACATACAGAAGAAAAAAAATCTTCCCTCTTCCTTCTCTTGATTCTCTGATCTGGGCAGTCACTCCAAGAGGGAAGACAGGAAAAGATTAGAATTCCCTTTGGTGGTTTCTGACTTAGATTCTATCAGCATTAGTTTTCATATCAGTATCCCAAGGAATAGTAGTTTTCTCTTTGTCTTTCACTTTCAAACACTTGCTATATTTGTAATGTTGCTTTCTGTTTACACTTGTAAATAAGCTGACCTTTAATTAGTCTACATCTGTTTGCAGGGGGAAAAAATGATTTCTCCCCCACAGCCAAACCAATTTGCTCATTATTTTATATGAATGAAATAAAATTTTATAAGAAAGAGGCATAGGTAAAGCTGCTATCAAGGATATTAATCCCTTTAACAATCTACACTGGATAGGTTGGGTAGTAATTGCATCTTAGATTGAAACACTTACCAGGAATCAGATCATAAAAATAATGGAGGGCCTAGAAGGAAGAGACTGTGATATGAATGATAGAAGGAAGTTGTCTCCACATGCACACTTGCATATTCCTTTCCCTCCAACCCTGTACAGTTCACAGAGTGCATTCTTGGGGAATGGCTAGATTTCCCAATAGGCCACTTATAAGGGTGCAGCTAAGACCCCTTAGCTCCACACATGGTTGCCAACCAAGGCTATACAAAAGCTGAATCATCAGTTTTCTTTTTCCAGCTACTTTAGGATAATCTGTAGTGTATGTCTGTGAACTACATAATCTTCACATGTGCAGTTCTTAAAATCAAGACACAGAAATAACACTTTTGTGTAGCACAATATTCATGTCTATTAGTCTTTAAAACGATGACATTGGCTTTAGTGCAAGCAGCTTCTTTGCAGAAAGTCTACATTCTATGAACCTATGTTAGCAGCTTATAAACATCACCTAGAGGACAGCATAGTAATTATTGGCAGCTCTCTAAGTTCAAGCCCTAATAGTTAATATTTTTTCACATTTATTACATTTGCTTGAGATGTAGTCGCTGTGCTGCCATAGCTTAGGAAATCCCAATGGAATACTGCAGTCCAAACAATGTGAATAACTAGCTAGAACGACAAAGCCATGAACTCTCCTGCTATACTGGGCCCACAGTTAACACTTCCAGGCAGATACGGACATCTTAAAATGTAGCTGCTATACAATATGCACAACATATACTTACATCAAGAGGGCAAATACCTTTAAGGAGTGATGACAAACCACAACAAAAGGCAAGCCACAATATCACACTGTAGAACAGCCTTCCCCACCAGTTCTCTAGATGTCACTAAACTGCATCTCCCAGCATTCTTCAACATTGGTTATGCTAGCTCGGGCTTCTAGGAATTGCAGTTCTACAACATCTGTAGCCCTGCATAATTCACACCCCTGCCGCATCTTGCACCCCCCAGATGTATTTTACTACAGGACACGGTAGTGGGGACAAGGGTAGTTGTAATCCCACTAATCTGGAAGAAGGCACTGGTCCAGTGATGTAGGTGTAAAATGGGAAAGACCCTTCGAGAAATTATTTGTGTTTCAAGATGAGCTAACAAAAGAACACTTGGCATAAGTTGTAAATCCTCTTGCACCTGAGATTTCACAAAATTAAAAACTTCACTAATCCATTTAATTGCTTGTCCGGTTGTTTCCACCACAACAGACAAAAGCAAGCACCATGAACAGGCACAGTGCTTCGTTGGCTCTTAGTCCCACAGTTTGAGAGCCAATGAAGCACATGCACATGTGGGAAAAAGCAATGCTCACACACTTGGGAGCTTTTCCTGTGGTGAAATACTGCCAAAGAAACAGCCTGCCATTCAGCTTCAATATTTGTTCGAGTTTTCCAAATACTTCGGTTTTAATAGTTGCAACCTGCAATTCTCAGAACTTTGTCCACTTCATTGCAGTTTAGCTCTTCTGTTTAGAATGTTTTTTTTCCATACCCCTTTTCTACCACCAGCCAAGGAAATCACTTCATGCATCAGATGAAATGCTTGCTAGTCCACCAAAGTTTACATGTGTTATTCTTTAAGGTGTTCTTAAGACTTTTTTTCTTGACTCTACCATTCAGTTTATATAATGTTGCATAAAACAGTCCATAAAGATCTATCTGCATGTGCATTTTTTTCCCTGTTCATCTATATACCCTGGATTTTGATTGCAAACTCTTCAGCGCAGGAAACTGATGTATTCTGAGGTTTCATTGCCAGTGCACATCAGATACTGAATACAATAATACTTTTTTATATAAAAACAAATAAAGGGTAGTAAAGAGCATCAATCCATGCTCTTTATGAACATACATGTTGCAATTAAATTATACAGTTTAAATTACTGGTATAGAAACATTACAAAGCTTAAAACTTTTCTTTCCCAAAATGCTTTTGTTAAAAAAATAATCTGACCTTGAAGAAATATAGGGGCTATGAAACGTCACAGGGTAATTGGAAGTACACAGATCTGTGGCTGAGTCCGCCTGACTTTGGTGTAACCAGGTGGAGAACTGCAGGCTTAGGCCATTTCCGCACTAGACTGTTATAATGCTATTATTCCACTTTCAACCTCCTATGGAATCCTGGGGTTTGCAGTTTAGGGAAGGCCATCTAGAATTCTCAGCCAGGGAGTTCTTTGGCCTCAGTAACCTACAAACCTCAGGATCCCACAGGATGTTGAAAGTGGAATAACAATACTGTAACAGTGAAGTGCAGAGAGGCCCACAGTCTCTCAGCCTTAGAGGAAGGCAATGGCAAACCTCCCTTGAATAAATCTTGCCAAGAAACTGCTACGATGGACTTGCTGTACGGCAAACTGTAAGCACATTAACCTACATAAGCTGCAATTTCAAACAAGCTTGGTCTCTGGAGAGAATGTTGACATTTGGTGCATTTGAGTTCATAAAATACAGGAAGGCAGGGAGGTACATGGTAAGAGTTTTATATATTTATGCTTGGCATAGAACAGAGACGGTTAATTTGGGGAATTGCATCCCCACTTTTCTCAAACTGGCCATAGGCCATGCACCAGCCCCTTGCACCTCCCACTCACATAATATGTTATTAAATTTTAAATACTGTTTTACACCCTTCCAGGGATGTGAGAGGGGATACATTTTAGCTATATTTTAGACCCAGAGATGTTTCCAGGGTAGAAAAGCACCCCCTACCTTTTTTTTTTTTACCAAAGAAGCAAATCAGAAGCCAACATCCTAAGTGTTACAGAGGACTGCTCTGAGTTAGACAAATGGGAGGGGGGATTGGCGCCCCAGTGAAACAGCTTTTTAGGCTACACTTTGAATAGAGAGAAGGGCTTTTTCCCCATCTGTCTCATCTTTCACAAGCAGTATTAGAGGGCAGGGTCATCCAATTAAGCTGAATGGTGAGAGACTCAATACAGTCAAAGGCGAATGCTTCTTCACACAGCATACAATGGAACGGTAGAATTCACTGCCACAAGGTAAGACGATGGCTACCAATGAAGAGTGGCTCTGAACAGGGATTTATGGAGGATAAGGCTATCAGTACTGACAGTGGTGATGGTTACATTCTACCTCCAGGATGAGAGGAGGCGTCTCTCTCAGTACCAGTACCTGTACCAGTCGCTAGGGACCACAGGCATTTAACTAGACACTGTGAAAAACAGTGCACTGAATGTGACATGATTTTAAAAGAAGAAAAGAGAGGTCCTAAGATACATAGTTCATTATTGTCCAGCTAGCTAACAGTTCAGTTGTATCAGGAAAAAAAATGCTTTGAGGAGCGTCTTGGAAATAGAATTGTCTGGAGCAGTGCTGTTTGCTTGTATGATCTATGATGGTCAGAGTTTTTAACTCTAAACATAAAATTTGGACGATATCTCCCAGATGCCCCCAGTTAGCATTGTTGGTACCATGCTGGATGGAAGATTCTGGTAGATGTAGTTAAAAAGAAGTTTTCCAAAGTCTCCTTAAGATGTATATTATACCTGTTAAGGTACCGAAGAGGAATATCAATATTAGTTTCTGGCATCAGTTCACACCTGTTTATGCAGAGCAGTTATTTCATCTCCACCTAGTCTGAGAACTCACCCTGTGTCAGACTGCCTATAAATGCCAGTGCAAAGTCACATCCACTGCCTTCACAGGCCTCACAGAGGCCTAATGGCTTCTCTTCCATAAAACACACTGAGGAGAATAATTCATTCCCTCTTCTCAATTGTAGATTGTTAATTGCTGGCTGCATAATAACAAGAAACACAGTTAGCTGAACTCCTATTTCATTAAATGACTTTTGTGCATGGGTCAGGGGGGCAGATGCAAGACAAAGGACACCATCTTTTTTCTACAGCATGATACAGCAATTTGAGTGTTGGATTAGGATTCTAAGAGACTAGAGTTCAAATCTCCTCCTGGCCATGGAAATCTATTGGATGGTCTTGGGCAGGTCACCTTCTCTCAGGCTTAGTGGAAGGCAATGGCAATCACCCTCTGAACAAACCTTGCCAGGAAAACCCCATTATAGTTTTGCCAACAGTAACAGAAGACAGGAAGTTCTCAGGTTTAAGCTGGTTGTCAAGAGAGAAGCTTTCCTTGTAGATATTCTCTCCTCTACACAAGGAACATCTACCTTCCTTTGAATGCTGCTATCAGAGCTGGCAGGGGAGCAGGTAGATGTGCTCCAGGCTGCAACTACTATTTATATGCTGCTTTCCGGCTGGAGACAAGTTGCCCTTTTAGAGAAGTGAGTGTGTGAATCCTCTCCAGGAAGGAACATTTGAAAGGTTTTCTTCTCCCAAGGGGGAGAACCCTCCCTCAAAGGCCAATGGATACTGTCCCACCTCAGTGTTCTGAATGGAAACTGTTTGCAAACTCAGTATTTGGCCTCATTTTAGCTCTGAACTACTGATCAACACATTTATCCCACAAAGGCTTTACTTAGGCTATGTAAGTACTCCCTCTGGAGCAATATTTCATAATCATGACAAGAGGTTTTTTTTAAAAAACAAAAAAAACAAAACTTCCCACAAGGGAATATTTAACAAAGCAAAATGGGAAAACAACATCTTTTTTCAGTTTATGTAATACAGCAACCTTTCAACCCCAGAACTGAACAATGGTTCCATTGACTTCATCAGCCCTGCTCTGAAGTCAAGAGTCTTTGGAACCAGAGCTTAGAAGTCCTGTTCTAAGCATAACGCATGACTTTAGTTGCCCACTGCAAGGAGGACTGCCCCCAACAATTCTCTGGGGTAATCATGGTGAGCTTAAAAAATGGAAATTCTTCTGAACCAAGAAAGTATAATTAAGTATTAGTGTAACACCAGTTATTCTTTCAAACCTGCTGGCTAAATTGTAAGTTATATAAATGAGGAAGTGCCAAGTAATCCACATACATGCTTCTGCTGATAATCTTCAGGTAAGGCTTATTGGCAAAAACAAACAAAACAAAACAAAAACCCCCAAAAGTCTTTGAACAGAGCTCCACCTGATGTTCTTACTATGCATAGATTTGCAGAGAACCTCTCATAAATGGCTTTCATAAACAGTAGATGTTTCCTTATCATTTCCCAGAGTTGCCTCAGTAGAGCTGAGTTCAGCAGAAGGCTCCACAACTGGATCAGAAGGCTCCAAAGCTGGCTTACAGGGCTGTGCTGCTGGCACTTGAGCAACCTCTTCCTCTTCCTTCTCTTCTTTAATTTCTAACTGTACACTGTCTTGTGACTGGTCGTCAACACAGTCCCTTTTAGTTAATTGGTGAACAGACACCTTTATCGCAATCTTGAGTGGAGGTTCATGCAGCGAAGAGGCATCTGAGTCAGCAGTGAGAGAGTCCCTATGCTTCAGGGTATTGCGGATCATGTACATCTCTTCTGTGTCAGTGGTCTCCGTCTCCTGTCCTTCCGCTGACTGCCTGACAAAGTTCTGGCCCTGCTCCTCTAATCCCACCACCTCCATGATTTCTTCCATGATAGTTCTGCAGTTCATGATGAGAGGCGGCAATGGAACACTCCTGGCAAGTTCTTCAATGTAGCGGGCAAACTCCATGGTCTTGAACTGGGTTACTTTGGCAAGCTCGAGAGTTTTTGCTGATGTGATGATTGGGATGCGTTTAGCGATCTCAAAAGCTTTTTGCAGTTTTTCTGCTCCTTCTGTCCGAAAGAATTCATTGATTGCTTTCTCAGTCTTTTTTAAATGGCTGCTCATCATGCAGAGCCTAGTGATGTTTAAGATCAAAACAATGGTAAATGCTACAAGGCATACAATCATATAGTAGATCCCCATATCTCCAGAGGTGAAGACAACCCTTAGAGTCACTGTATTGTTCACTTGGCCATATATATTAGAAGCAACACATGTGTATTTTCCTCGATCCTCAAATGACACGCTGGTAATATTGAGTTGCCCGTTCTCGAGAATCCATTTTCCTGAAAGAAAGAAGGTAGAAGGGATCAACACAATATTCAGATTAAGTGACAGTGGAAAATTAATATAACAGCCATCCACTGTCTTTCAGAGAACTACACCCCTAGGTGTAAAGCTGTTTTTACTCCCAGGGGAAAATATCTTGCAAGTCATTTTGGTACAACCTGCTGATAATTTTAAACTTGTTGGACTGAATCCTGCAGTTTTAAAAACTGTTGTAGAATTTAAGTAGCCTGTAAACAAGATGAAAATTAACCCTTATGTCCATAATTCTGAATTACAGACATAAGGGATAACACTGTAGCTGCAATTTAGCAAACAGTCAGGTCAGCGTCCAATGACAGCAATAGGCTTATGTGCGTCTAACTCTGATTTGCAAAAGATTTTACTCTTGTTTTTGCAAGGATGAGGACAAAAATACTGAATTGAGGAGGAGAGTTGTTTAAATAATTTCTCCTAACTGCCAAAACACAGGAAGCTGCCACATGCCAAATCACAAAAAATGTACCCCAGCTGAAAGATTTTTTCATCACACGCCAGATAATCTTTTTAAGGAAAATAGGAAGCTGATTTATATAAGGATTGTTAGTACACCTAGCTCAGTATTGGTTACACCGATGCCAGTAGGAATCCAGGGTTTCCAATAGTAGTCTTTTCCAGTACTAGTGTTTGAAAAGTGATTCATCATTATTTGTTGACAGCATTAAAAAAGTGTTGTATTATTCACCGAGTTGTTCATTAATTTTTCATTATTTAAAAAAACTTTATGGCTCATAAGAGAATGGCAGTAAAACTTAAAAAATTCCTATCAAACCACCTCTAAAATGCCTTAAAATGCCCTTTACAAACAATGTTTAAAAATCTGTAGGACCATTAAAGTTACTTTGTTCTCACTTGTTATGATACTTCTGAAATGCAACTTCATTGTGCTTGCTCTACCAAAGAAAAGGTAATTTTTTCCAAGTAATTACACTACTTGTAATTTGCTACTTTTGTACTGTGTGAACACAGGCCTTCTGTTTGCAAAGAATACCCTCTGTAAGCCAGGACACTCCCAAATCCCCTAATGCCAGAAATTCTTCCAGGTAGATGTAGAAAAGATATTGCATAAACAAATGTGGGAGTATTTCTCACACAGTGCCCTAGTTTGTAGTCATTCACAGCAGCAAAGGGATTACCACCCTTCTGTGCCTTTGCTCACCTCGCCTGGCAATCCATGGGGCCTCCAGCCCATCATAACAAGAGGTACCGTGCTCTTGCATTGTCACTGCAAATTACAGATCTTTTGAACACCAGCACTCTGAGGAATCCACCGGTATTATTCAAATCTTAGTAGAATCACTCAGAGTACAAAGCCTGTGCTGTATGCCGCCCACGCTGTTTCTGAAATTCCGTTTTCAACAGTTCAGCTTGTCTTTTCCTTTCTAAGGCAAAACAGTATTTACGCATTTTCCGTCTGAAGGCACAGTTAGTTGTTTAGAAAGCAATTACAGAAAATAACAAGCTGCTTGCCTAGCTAGCTGTTTCCAGGAGGCACACAAGCTAGACAATTCTGTCAGACTGCTGCTTGTCAGAAGCAGGTATACAGCAATATGCTGACTGAACTTGGAAGGTGTCTATAACGTGGCAGGCATGGAAAGACTCACCCTCCATAAGCATATCTAATCCCCCTTAAGCTATCCAAACTGTTGGCCACCATCATACCTTGCAGTAGTAAGCTCCGCAGGTATGACCTTTGTCAATAAGAGTTTCCTTTTGCCTGCCTGGACTCTCTTGTCAATCAGTTTCACTGGATGACACTGAGCAATAATATTATGAGTAAGAGCATCTTCTACTTTCTAAGCTTCCGTTTTGCCTCTTTTTCCAACAAAATTAAAACTATACCCTTTCCTTGCATGAAAGTTACTGTAGCCTAGTCGCTCTTTTCTGCCTGTTTCTACAACAATCTTTTTGAAGACCAAACTACAGATGATATACTAGAGTTAGGAAATGTTGTTTATCTAAGGAACAATCTCAAGAATCTCCCATAACCTCAAAAATGTTTTCACCGTTTGCATTAAACTTACAGTTTAATGTTACAGGTATGTATTTTTTAAAAATGCAAATAGCAGGTCCCTTGCAGTCCCAACAAAATATTCACATGCCGAAGCTACAACCCCCATTAAGAGAGAAACCCACTGATGTCAATGGCTCCTCAGATGCACTTTGATTTTGACAGCACTGACTGGTATCAGGGGGTTATGTTGAGATGTAAGGCACTGCATTATAGAGGCAATGAGAAAAACTATTTATCATCAACACCACATATATTCTTGTGCTCAAAGGATAACCCCCACTGCCCCTTTCAGAGTGAAACTACATAATAAAGAGAATGTGCTATTACCAACAATTAACTCATGTCCCCCACCTCTGTGGTATTTCCTCACAGACAACTTACCATACTTGCAAATGAGGGCAAGCAAGGTATCTTTTACCACAACATAAAAAGCCTACTGTCAAGTCCAGGCACTGGCAATGTGCAGCCGCTGGGCCCTTCAGTGTGGCCCCTGAAACCTTTAATTTGAGGGGGAGATTCCCAGGCAACTTTATTTTGCTTCAAAACCAGCCAGAAGCCACCCAAACTGCCTGAAAATACAGCAGTTTCTTTCTCCTAGCCCCCCAGAACAACTTAAACCTCCCAAACCAATGCCATGTCAAAGAAAAAGAAATTGGTCAAAATGGTGGCAGGAAATGATGCTGCATTACATTGGTGTGGCCTACCAGGTGCTGCCTGCCCCCTCCACAGTTGCCCACCCCAATCTAATGTAACCCTTAATGTCCTCTGTAAAGTTCAGAGAAGTCAAGGGAGGCTTGTTCTTGGCTGAGATGGCCACCCAAAGGGGAGGGGCAGCTGCACCATCTACCCTGTTGAGCAGCTTCTTAAGGCCTAGATAAAAGATACACAAAATAAAGGGGCTTGTGATCAGGAAAGATGTAATACAATAATTGCAACAGCGCAATAGTTCCATAATTGCATATTATGAATAGGAAAATAGAATATAGAAAATAGGATAGAACGATACCTCTGTTCCCGTCGTCCTTCACTAAACGGCCATTGGAGTTGTACCACCTGTACTCTGGCCCTGGCTGACCTTGAACGTTGCAATTGATCAAAGCACTGTAGCCTTCTTTGACTATGATGTGATCAATTCTGGAGATGACTACAGGCACAGATCCTACAAACATGTTAGTGCGGTTTAAAGTGCTATTAGTGACACCTTCAGCAGTTGCCAGAGCTGCTAGTAAGACAAAAAGGTGAACTGTAGTCCAGTAGTACAAAAGGAGGTGGCTGTTGAACATGTTCATCTGCTTTCAGTGGGCTGCTGAAGGAAGTTGACAGTGGGTTAGCAGCTGCGTAACCGTCCTCAAAAAGCCACTGAATATATTAACCTTGATCCGTGAACTTTCAGAAGCCAAGAGTATAAAACCCTGAAAAATAGAACAACTTAATTTAGCAAATGAAGGGGAGTGACAGAGAAGCAGAGCACTAACCTAGTAAAGTTCATTTAAAACAGTAACACCTCTCAAACTCAATGCTAATAATATCTCAGTCCCTTAAATCATGTCTGCACATTCTTTCCAGTTTAATATAATGATAGAAAATACTGTTTTGTTCCAATTAGTCTATTCATTTTAATTTAATAAATTCAGTATACGAGACAGTCCTCATTACCCATTTTAGCCCTCATGAAAAAGAATGGGGCATTTTGTTACAGAACCTACACAGAACTAGAATTTCTGGGACTCTTTCACCTGTAAAGTTGTAAACAAAGCCTTCACATTTCAGCCCCTTATCAAATAAAACTGTGGTTCTTAACCTTTTCTTTACTATGGACCCCCTTTAAATATATTTTGCTGCTGCAGATCACAAAGACTAAACTCAAGGTGGTTTCTGGTTGTATTTGCGATAGCAAAAAATGTTATGTACTTTCTCTCTGCTACTAAGTACCACTCACTTGCATGTTCACACTGTGTGTAGAATTAGCAAGTGCTGAGTACGTTGTTTGCTGTCAGTTTCATAACTTTTGAAAAATTTGAAATATTATAATGAAATTTTATACAAATGATCTTAATCACTGGCAAAAGACTCTTGCTCTTTGAGATCAAAGTCTGACTATCTCCCTCCCTCCCTCCCTCCCCTTCCCTTCCCTTCCCTTCCTTTCTTTAACTGTAAAAGCCCATAACATTTCTTTAAGCCTTTAAGGACCCCCTTGAAGACGTTGTGGCCCCCCAGGGGTCCATGGACCCCAGGTTAAGAACCACTGATACAGAGATTCCTCCTTTTTTTACTGGACCAATATTTGTCCCTACAAATATACAGGTCCACCCTACTTTTTTTGGTGCTACTACCATACTATGGGGATACAAAAAAGTAACATGACATTTTTTGGTGAGCCACAATGCAGCAAAGAAGAGACATGCTCAGTAGGTTGGTCCAAACCCAGGGGGAAAATGGATTTTTTTTTCCATGACAGGGGTACAGTAGAATTCATTGTGATCTGGAAACATCCAACAGTACAAGATGTATTCTGTCATTGTTCTTACATGTCTCCAAATTGACTCCAGCTTTTGGTTACCCTATCATAGGGTTTTCTTGGCAAGATTTATTCAGAGGAAGTTTGTCATTCATTGCCTTCCTCTTAGGTTAAGAAAGGGTGACTTGTTTAAGGTCAGCCAGTGGTTTCCATGGCAAAGTGAGGATCCAAACTCTGGCCTCCCAGAGTCCTAGTTCAACACTCAAACCACCATACCGCAGTGGTTCCTAATAAGGAGTACCTTTTTAAAAAATTTTATCTGACTTTATGTTACTTTCCTCTTTTCTTTTTTTTTTTTCTGGCTCTCCATTTGATGGAACACATTTAATGCTGCACACATAGACTCCTTTGGAGATGGACATGGATCATTCTCAGCAGGCTCAGAAAATACCCTGCAGTTCACACAATGCCAGTTTTTTCATTCTAGTACATCATGCTTTTAAAAAAAATCTAAAGGGGAAAGGATATGGCAATTTAGTATTGACTGTGCTGGTTCGTATCTTTAAGACTCACATCATCAACCCTATTGAAGTCAACTAAGCATGTATACCAGAGCAAAGTTGATTACCGTAATTAATATCTTTGACCAATCCAGTTATACAAAAATTCATCAGCACCTATGTGAACATTTCCTGGATTTTTCACTGGCTGCTGCAGATGATGTGAGGAATACTACTGATATGCACACATACTTTCTGCATACATGACAAAAGAATCTTGAAACACATTTTAATTTACCATACACTTTTTATCAGTAAATTATTCAAGGGAAAAAAGCTTCCTACTGGAGAAGGAGCTATGGTTTTATTGGATCCACAAGGCAGCATGGCCTCTGTTCCATTAAATAAATGCAGTATAGCTGGCATGATAAATAGAGGAACAAAATGACCAGTCATTATATTACTTTAGTTAAAGCTATTGATGATGATTCTAAAAGAATTAAAAGAAATATAATAGGTGTGTTGTGCTGCATCGGAAACAAACACTGATGTAAGCATTAACAGCCAAGGAAGCAGTGGTGCCACACTGCTATGCCTGGAACAGATCCCAAGTTCAACCTCTGCGTCTTCACTAGTTATGGATTTCCCATAGCAGGGCTGTACTGGTCTAGAAAGCCCAATGATCTCCCTTATACACTCACGACAGAAAAACTATGCAACATTGGATATTGTTGCTGAGGGGCATCAGCTTACGTAAACAAAACAACTTAGACGGAACTCCAGTCTAGCTTCATACACTGCTGTGTGCTGCCAGACCCAGAACCCACAGTGGGGAGTATTTGTTTCTTGTTGTTGTTGTTTACATGCTTATTTCTGTATTTATATTTGTGTACATGTTATGTATGTATGTGTATGTATGTATCAATATTGACACAAATTATTTTATAAATAATGCTTTTGGCAAACTAGGTCTTGGCCACTTGCCTTGGCCTTAGTTCTTGTCATACAGTAAACAGTAGTATTAATAACATTTGCTCATCCAATGTGGAGAAGGAAAACATGATGGAAGCAAAGCTTAATCACAGTTTCCCATTAGCCCTCGACCAGAGGTTAGAAAAAGTTACTTTTTTGAACTGCAACTCTCAGTATTCCCAGTTGGCAGGATCACTGATAATGCTGGCTTTGGATTCCTGAGTGGTAGTCCAAAAAGTAACTTGTCCAAGCTCAAGTCAGTACATGATGCTCTCTAGTGCCCTCCTTATTAATGTAACAGTTATGCTATAATCCTTATAACACTAAAGCAGCTTAAAAAGGATCTTTTCCACTTAAAAAAAACCAAAACACTGTAAGTATACATACATGTCGTTTCTTGATGTCTAAAGTATGTGCATATGTGTGTATGAATAGACATGTAGATGTTTCCTAAAGGGTTTTTAAAAAAAAAATTTGGAAGAAATGAAAATGTTTGAATTTACTGATGTAATACAGGGAGTTCAAAAGTTCACTGGCAATTTTCAGATTGATGCATGTGAACTGTTCTCTTCAGTGGAAAATCAGACAGTGAGGGACCAGAAAGGAGATCAATAACACTGACTGCTAGATACGAATTGCCTGGCTTTTTTCAGTTTGTGTTGGCAGTCATTCCTGTCTTGGGACATTTCATACCTGAATCGCCATTTTGATTTTTATCAGATCTGGGAGAACAGTAACACTGAGAAAAATAAACACTCATATCTTTTGCTAGCATCCTCACAATGACAGCACCACACCAATTTTAAAATTCACCACACCAAAAATGAATGTGTTATCTCAAACAAATTCTCATCGTTGCAGCTTCCTCCTCCTTCCCTCTCACACACTTATTACAGCAAGCAGGATAGGAGTTACAGTAGGGAAAGCTTGACATTTAATGCAAACCTATGCATGTCTACTCAGAAGAAAGTCCATTTGTATTCAGTGGGAATTAAGAGTGCAATTCTAGCTCACCAAGATGGTTGAGGGCCATCTGAATGGACTCTAGGCCAAATAAAAGTGCACCAGATCCAAATTCCAATCGGCCTTGAACTGCTGGAAATTACTGAGAACGACTCTTTTTCCAACCTAATGCTGGGCAGCATAGCAGCTGTGTCTCTGGAGGCTTGGATCTGGTGTAACTTGGCTCCTCCCGCACTTCATCCACTCCTTTTTCAGGAACTTCTGCTGATGGATTTTAGGCAACGGAACAGTTATTCTGCCAAACCCCTTTGCTGGCTGATCTCTGAGGTCAGCTGGCAAAAAGGGGTTATGTCTATACAAGGGGTATTCAGCCAACACAAGCGGTTTCTGCCTACTCCTAACCCTGTACAATTTCATCACATCTTTGAGTTAGGAGTGCACAGTCACTCTAAGTACTCTATGAAGCATGGATACAACAACCCCAACGTGGGTTTTGGCAGCTCACTGATAGCCTCCAAACATTTTTTTTAAAACTGGGATAATTGTGCCTCTAGATTTTACAGCTTTCTCTCACCAAAAAGTCTGGAAGTAAATGTTTCTTTAAAAAAAAAGTGACCCCTGATCACTCATGCAACCCCCTAAAACAAGCTGGGGTCAGAAAAAAATGGCACTTCAGATGCTCAGGGCTTGCCTAATCTTGTGTACAGGATCATAACCTTGCAATACAATCCCATGCTTGGGTGGTTTTTTTGTGGGGGAGCGGGTAAATCCCACTCTTTTTACTTTACTTCACAGCATGTTCATAGTCGTAGCCTAAGGCTTCAGATATATACACTGGGCACTGGTGAACCTCCCTGAACTCAGTAGAACATATGTGGAAGTAGATTATGAGTCTGCTGTTAGGCGGACTTCTGTCTAACCCCAGTCCTTCTTTGTTTTATGATTCTTGAACATCATGGCTTGTTTCACAGATGGACAATAAAAGGTACTAAAGGTTAAGCCATCGCAGGGAAATTAGTGAAAATATTTAAAGCAAAGCTAAACTTACAACATAGGAACAGATTACATTATGCTTTTTTCTCCGGAGCAGTTGGTACTACCACATCATAGTATTTCCAAACAGATTTGTTTTGTGAAGCTTATAACTAATGACATGTCGGACTTACAGGCACACATCCTTGCTCGAAAACCATAGCACAGTGCTGCAGCTATGAGTGATATGCAGTATAGCTCCTAAAATATTCAGTCCCCAGTTCTGGGTGTATCATAGTCAGTACACCTTTTAGATACAGTATTAAGTACAGAGAAGGGTTGAAACAATCCTCTTTTATTTCATCCTTTCACAGACGCTAGTCACTTCAGTGACATAACTGGGTTTTATATAACCAGAATCTGCTCACTGATGAGTTTCAACTATGAGTGAAATTGGCTAAGTTATTTTTGTTTTATCATTTATTCACTGGCTACAGATGCTGATTGTATAACACATATTGGTAGAATATAAATCAAGAGATGAATTAACAGAGAAGATATCACTTTAATTTTGTATTATAGAGAGCAATTTGGACAAACATACTTCTCCTTATTGAATAACAATACAAGCCCTTACCTGCCTACTTAGAAGTAAACTCCACTCTGTCAAAGTAATTTAGTATATAGAGTTGTAGACTAAGTGGCAAGTTAGACATTACTTTCATACTGAGTAGTACAGAAACAGGGGGAAATTGATTCATAGTAAATGTCCACTAAAATTATTTCTAAAGCACTGTGATAAAATGCTTGTCCCTAAACTATGAAAACCAAAGATTATTTAGAAATGACTATCGGTGAGACTCCCGGTTGTATTTATTTATTTAGAATACATGTATCATCTGTTCATTATGGAAAGTTTGTATGACACTTTGTTGTTGTGTGCCTTCAGGTCATTTCTGACTTATGGAGACCCAAGACAAACCTGTCAGAGGGTTTTCTAGGGCTGAGAGCGTGTGATGTGCCCAAAGTCACCCAGTGGGTTTCCATGGCTGAGGGGGGGATTGAACCCTGGTCTCTAATGTTCAAACCACTACACATCAAGATAAAAATAATTATAACATCTTCAATACTACACAAACAGACACAATTTTAAAACATAAACGTTCAAATGGAAGCAGACAGTCCTCTATATATCTTTGTCATCAGCAGTTACAGCTTAAGATAGTATTTTTTTTGGGTGGTAATGAAGAAGCCTGAAGGATTTCCACATCTCCAGTCTTCAATATTCACTGCTACATCTTCCCGAACGAACACTGTCTTTGTCAGATTTCACAAGCCAAGCAGGGTCCAGTGGGATTTCACCAAGTATCAGGAATCTGCAGCAGAACTGGGAAAGAATACTGCCTGAAGCCCTTTAGAGCTGCTGCCAGTCAGCATCCACAGTAATGGGCTAAACGGACCAATGATATGACTCAGTATAAGGCAGCTTCCTAAACTCCTAATATTTTATATACTATCTGAATTGGCTCTAGGCTTCAACAAACAAGGGAAAAGAATTAACATTCTTCGGTAGCGTACTTTTATTGAATGAAAATGGTTTAAGGGATTTTGTGCATTAAATTTTATTTGCATGCCTTTTAAAGGATATTATTCCAATGGTAAGAGCTGGGCTAAAGAAAAACAACACTGTGCAGCTGAGGTGACAGATTTGCTTTTCAAGATTTATTTTGATTAAGGTCTTGTTTTTAAGTTCACTTGGCTCCTTGCTCAGTTGATTGCCTTTGTCCTTTATGAGTCTTCTGCACGGCCTATGAATACTACAGTTCTATAAATCATTTGGATTTATTTACCAGTCGTATTTTTTTGGGTGGGTGGGCAAGCCAAGCTCTATAGCTTGGTACACAAAGCTATTATTCCAGAAACAGCTGTACTGTTTTATCAGATATTTGCTCAGCTCATTATAAGAATACCCACTGCCATGACTTTAAGTACCTCTGTGTCTTCAGTACTGCATAGAACGTGTATGTGTAGATGGGTAAGTACATACAGAGAGAGAACACTCAAATTCCTCTTTCTTTTAATGAATAAAGGGAGGGAAATGAATGAGACAAATGAATGAAAGGGAGACAAATGTAAAATGAATGAAAAGAATGAAAGTGAGACAAATGTGAAACTGGGTTTACTAGCCTAGATCTCCACATCACCTGCCCTCACTCCATCCCCCACCCCCAAATCACATGTTTTCACGTGCCTTGTGAATCTGTCATCGGCCAGTGTCTTGAATAAGAAACAAATGAAATTCTATATGCTTTCTTCATTTTTTTAATATAATGTAAATCAGGTCCCAAATTTGGGGAACAGGTATACTTTACCCAAGCCTGGGGCCCTAGAAAAAAGGGAAGCACCCTGTCTGGGCTGCAAACCTGGTACAATGAGGTAATAACTGAGTCTACATTCCTGTAGGGATTCTGATGCAGATTTATTTTTATCCATCTGCCTACAAAACCATATACCTTCCAACCTACCATCCGTCTTTCATCCATACACCTAGATCTTATAAAATATTTCTTAGAGCCAATCAAAATAAGTGTTGGGATACTGTTAAGGCATTTCTGAAGCATGAACAGCTTGACCATGCCTTCCTCTAAAATGTGCATTCAAAGAAGCTCTACCTGGATGTTCTTCTTGCTATGATGATGGGAAGAGGATTGTGCTATATAGCCTTCCCCCTGTCAAGATCTTTATGCAGGTCCCCTGCAGCATTCATTTCTTCTGGTGCAGACTTTTGTAAAAAGGTGTTCTAAAGGTACAAAGCTGTATGCACAAAGGACATAATGGAGTCCAGACTTAATTCCTTCTGCAGATGTTCTACAGATATGTATACCATATTTGCAAACACCACGGGGACTCCTAGCTAAAGCACGTGACACATGGCTTTGCTCCTGTTTCATGTGTCCATGGGCATAGTACAAAGTGGCCCACATAAGGTTCATATGTGCCTCTGTACAGGAAATTCTAGGAATAGTCACTGTGAGCCTACCCTATGTGATGTAGGATGCAGCAGTGAACAGAATGAAGCAACCAAGTGGCAGCAAGACGGAGAATCAAAGGGTCATCACTGAAAGGACAAAAAACCCTGCACTGTATAAACTTCTTATATTCTGTTTAATATGTACAGAGGAAAAATTAGAAATAACTTCTGTAATTTAGGTATATATGCTTTGCATTCTGTTACAGAAGTTACATCAGGTAACTTCTGAGGCTGTCTGCAGTGTATTCTTCATTTGGTATAGTTGATGGGCAACTTCATGAGTTCTTCCTTTTCATTTCTTATGGCCCTTTATCTCTAAACTTGACTTGGACTGTAATACCATTCAGTAGATGACCCATTCAAATAGAGGGCAGTCCTATTTGGAGAGTAGGACATATGGCCACTCTTGAAAAGGAGGTACACTGCAATCCCAGCGACTGTGAAATTTATACTGCTGGTAAGATTTACAGTCTCATATGTGAGTACTTAAGCTACGCCATTAGCACCCAGACTGCACAGAGAGAAGAACTGACATTAGACCTCAGGTGCTCTGAACTGTCTAAAGGCCATTTGTCAGTAGTTTGTAATTAACAAATGCATAATACATTATCCTGTTTGGATATAAAAATAGTTCAGGTATAAGAAAACCCTATGAAATTCATGTGGTCACTGTAAGTCGACAGGTGACTTGAATACACACATCCAGAAACTTAACATGTTTAAACAAAGGGAACTCAGAGAAATTAAGGGACATCAATCTATCCAATTTGTCAAAAGAGACAAGAGTCAGAAGGTGCAATATGCATTTACACATTTGTATAACATAGAAAAGATGTTTAGGAGCTGGAGAGCCAGTCTGGTGGAGGGCACTGAGTGTTAGACTGTGACTCTGGAGACCAGAGTTCCATTCCCTGCTTAGCCATGGAAACCCACTCGGTGACTTTGGGTGCGTTACACACAAGGACCCTAGAAAAAGACATGTGATAAGTTTGCCTCCAGGTAGCCATAAGTCAGAAATGAATTGAAGGCACACAATAATAATAGCAATAACAACACCACCTAGTCCGAACCATCCCAATTGGAAGCGCTTGGTAATGCAACTAATCTTGCAGGCCAGCTCCTCACAGGCTTCCTCTTGCTGTTTGCACATCTTCAAAGATCATCAGATAGCAATGGCAGCAACAGCGGGAAAGTTTTCTATTGGTGGGAGTACCTGTTACTCTAAATCAAATCCCTAGACATCCTGCCTTTTGTAAGTGAAATCACTGCAGCTATGTTTCTAGTGGCTTCTGACGTCCAGAGTGCTGATGTAGGCACACATAACAGCAGCTTGGACATCAAAAGATGTAGGAACTACTTGTCCTAGAGTTACTTATGTCTGGGACCCTGCTGTGGCAGAGAAGCAGACTTAAGGGAGGCCTGCCTATCACAGCTCCCAAGTACAGTAGATCCTCTGTACCTGTGACTTCTGGATCTGCAGTTTCCAGAGACTATAGAGTGTTGTATCCTATACATAAAATGGTAGTGATGTGAATGTGGACACACTGAAGTGTCCATGTGCATGTCACTGCCATTTAATAATATGGCACACAGTCATTAAGGGATTTTTTTTTTTTTTGGTCATTTGCAGGGGATCCTGGAACTGAACCCTCACAGATATGAAGGGTCCACTGAAATTTCAGGTGGGAAAGGCTGATATCAGGGCAATTTTCATTACAAACTTAACCCAAATTTCCATAGAGTTTCGGCTTGATCCACAACAGGCTTGGGGTAGAGAACCTTTTCTCAATCTCCCATTATGATTATTGGTGCCATCGCTGATACGGATGCTCTGTGTGTTTTTACGCTGAAGGCCTAGAATATGGTCAAGACACTTGATAATGCATTTTTGTGGATTTATGAGCTCATTACAGGTATCAGTTATAGAAAATAAAATTTGAGTTTCTTCTGAAGCACAAGGGCATAATCTGATAGAGTAGGATATTCCCCTAGTTCTTCTATCCAGGAGGTAGGAGACACCTTAAAAATGCAGGAAGGTAACACTAAAAATGCAAGAGTAGATTGTCCTGTATTTTGGGATACACAATTTTTGCAAATATTTAACTTAAAGATAATAGAAACTGGACAGATGCCAAGGACAAAGGTGAACAAGTCTTGTTTGCTAAAGTTCATCTCCTTAATATGATGGATAATAACGAACCTAGCCTTATCAAAACCATATTATGACAGCAGCAATTTAGAGGAGCCTAAACTAAATACCTTGTAATTTAACACGGAACTGCCAAAACCAGCTCTGAGTATTCCTTATCATTCATTTTGGCATGTTGCATGTAATTACTACCAATGGTGGTTTCCAAGTCAGTAAGGCTTGGAATTTTAGTTTGGAACATTATAAGAGCTATTCAGGGTGCTGGACCTCATCCACAAAACAGATGTAGCATGTTTGATAGCTCCTTTAAAGTTCCACCTGAAATCCAGAGTGGAATCACTGGGCCACTGACATAAGAAGAATGAGTCATCACTGATTGCCAGTTGCTAATGACTGGGCTATCCTAGTTTATTCATGTAAGAAGAGAATAATAGAATCATAGAATCACAGAATCATAGAGTTGGAAGAGACCCCAGGGGCCATCGAGTCCAACCCCCTGCCATGCAGGAAGACCCATCAAAGCATTCCCAACAGATGGCCATCCAGCCTCTGCTTAAAAACCTCCAAAGAAGGAGACTCCACCACACTCTGAGGCAGCATATTCCACTGCCGGACAGCTCTGACCATCAGGAAGTTCTTCCTGAGGTTCAAATGGAATCTCCCTTTCTGCAGCTTGAATCCATTGCTCCTTGTCCTAGTCTCTGGAGCGGTAGAAAACAAGCCTGCTCCCTCCTCAACATGACAGCCCTTCAAATATTTAAACATGGCTATTACGTCCCCTCTTAACCTTCTCTTCTGCAGACTAAACATACCCAGCTCCCTAAGGCGATCTTCATCGGGCATGGCTTCCAGACCCTTCACCATTTTGGTCACCCTCCTCTGGACATGTTCCAGCTTGTCGATATCCTTCTTGAATTGAGGTGCCCAGAACTGGACACAGTATTCCAAATGAGGCCTAACCGATGCAGAATAGAGTGATAACACTACCTCCCTCAATCTAGACACCATACTCCTATTGATGCAACCAAGAATCGCGTTGGCTTTCTTGGCTGCCGCGTCACACTGCTGACTCATGTTCAGCTTGTGATCTACCAAGACTCCTAGATCCTTTTCACACGTACCGCTATACAGCCACACGTCCCTCATCCTATACTTGTGACTTTCATTTTTTCTGCCCAAGTGCAGGACCCTACGTTTCTCTCTGTTGAAATTCATTTTGTTAGCTTTGGCCCAGCTCTCCAATCTGTCCAGGTCATACTGAAATTTGATCCTATCCTCTGGTGTGTTAGCAACCCCTCCCAGTTTGGTATCATCTGCAAATTTGATCAGCATGCCCTCCACTCCTTCATCCAAATCACTGATGAAGATGTTGAATAGCACTGGGCCCAGGACAGAACCCTGAGGCACCCCACTAGTCACTTCTCTCCAGGATGAAAAGCAGCCATTGGTGATCACCCTTTGGGTGCGGTCGGTCAAGCAATTACAAATCCACCTAACAGTAGCCCTGTCCAGCCCGCATTTTACTAGCTTCTTTGCAAGAATGTCATGGGGAACTTTGTCAAAGGCCTTACTGAGGTCAAGATATGCTACATCTACAGCATTCCCTTCGTCTATCAAGCTTGTAACCCTATCATAAAAAGAGATAAGAGTCATCGGGCATGACTTATTTCTGAGAAATCCATGCTGGCTTTTAGTGATTGTGGCAAGGAGAATTACTATCAGCTCTGTGATTAAGGCCAGTTTTGAAATCTCAGAAAGAGTCTGCAAGGAGTTTTTAAACATAATGTGGGAAAAATAATATTTAGGATTGTTACAAAATAATAATTAGCACAGTAAAATAGATTTGCAATTGCATTTGGAATGAAGAAGGCAGACTTGCATATTGAGCAGAATTAATACTCTTTGAAAAAGTACTCAAATATTCAGGCCAAGATTCTGTTCTTGGTAAAGAACGAAATTCTGCAAGAATAATTGTGCAGTAGTACTCGATTGTTACACAACAATGGCTGTAAATTTTCCTGTTCTGCAACAATCATTTAAATTCCTCAACCCCTCCTATGGACTGCAATTATGGAGCCTTCCATTGGCACTCTTAGGCCATTTCCGCACCGGGTATTTAAAATGGTGCAGAGCGACCTCCGACAGAGGTCTTCTGCGCCATAGAGTGGACTGAGGTGGACTACTTTTTGTAGTTCCACACCTCAGTCCAGTTCTGCGCGACCGGAACTGGTCGCGCAGCGTGCTTTTTAAAAACCTCTTTTTCGAGGTTTTTAAAAAGCACGGAGCAGGCAACCCCGTCTAACTCCGTCGCCGCACTCCAGAGCAGATTTGCAGGTGCGCGCAAGTGCATGCCTGCAGATCTTCTTGGGGCGGGCTTTCGGCTGGCGAGCTTCTCTGGTTGGTGGAGAGCCTCCACCAACTGGAAGCTGCCATTCTGGACGCCGGAGAACTGCGGAGCAGCGAACTCGCGCTGCTGCTCTTCGCGACGGACTTGCCCAGTCGCAGGAAAAATCCGGTGAGTCCCATTTCTGCCCAATTCACACCCCATGTGCGGAAAGGGCCTTAGGCTTGCAACATCATTTATGCTAGTGTCACTGGATTTAGGCAACCTCTGTCAATGTGCAACCACTTGAATAACATCATTTACACTATGTAAATGTACAACAAGATTCTGGTTCTGAGTCCTGACAGGATCAAAGCAACCTTCTGCAGGCTGATGTCCACCAGATGTGTTGAACTTCTGGAATCCACAGCATCCCCAGTCAACTTGACAACGGTCTTGGTGGCTCACAATTTATGAGAAAGGAACACATCTAGATGATACCCTTTTGGAGAATATCAATGAATGCCTGGTGTTGTAGGCTGTATTCCAGAGGAAGGAACTGGCAAAACTACTATTGAGTATTCCGTGCCTAAGAAATCCCTATGGAATTCATGGGCTCACCTTAAGTCGACAGGCAACTTGAAGGTGTACACACATACACGTGTGCACACACCCCAGGACACTTTCTCACTTATAATAATGCACCTGTTCTATGATACAAAGCAATGAATCAAAGTAGTTGTCTACATCTAACTACAGCAGGGGTGGGCAACATGTGAGCCACCTGCTGAATACACCCCATGTTTTTCCCACTCTGAACCTCTGCCTGAAATTTTGTACGAGTCATAAAGGAGAACTGCTGCCCCTGGAACCTTCCATACATAACGACTGCCTTCTAGAGAAAGTGTGTAGAGCCTTGCTTTAGAGAGTGAAGGTGTTCCCCCTGCCAGACGCAAAGAGAACTTCAAACTTCTGTATTTGAAAAAAATGGCTATTTTGGAAGGGGAACAGTTGTCAGTGGGTTCCTGGGAGGGGGCAAACACGATTGCTGGACCTTCGAGTTGCCCATCCCTTGACACAGAGATGTTCACACTTTACGCTGAATGTGTGTTTACATGGGATTATCCATGCCTAGTTGTGGAAAAAACAGCTCACTTCAGATATGCAGGTTTTCTAAGTGTGGTGGGTGACACATTTTCCTTCACCTCACTCTGTCTTTCCATACTCCTATGAAATGGTGCTGTAACCATGTTCTGCTCAATGCCAGCAAAGAACTCTACTATCGCATATTAACTATAGGGAAGGCATGAAAAAGCAACAGTCAATGTGGCTGTACAGGGATCCTTTTAATGCTGTTTTGTCTCATGACCAGGAAAGAGTGGGTGCAACACAAAAAGTTGATGGATAGTTATTTACAGGCATACCTTGCTGCTAGGTTCCAGACCATTAATACTGCCTCAAAGCAAATCACAGCCTTTTTTCCCACTTGCCAATGAGTAGAATCTCTAAAAACATATTTTCACTAACATTTATTAAGTATTAGCTTATATACCTGGCGTTGCCTTGGATTTTATCTTCTCATAGGTAATACTTGTTAGAAATAACTTAAGGTAGCTTTACAATTTTTGGAAAGGCTCCATAAGAAAGGATGAAAAGTAAAAATTACAATGCAGTATTTCTTCTTGAGGTATAAAGTTCTCTGGAGGAATCAGATGCGGTTGAAATACATATGTTTGAGATCCTGTGTCTCTAATTCCCCAAACTGTCTTGTCCAGTACCTGTAACTTCCCCCATATTCCCCAATCCAATCTGTATTCAGAGTTATTAACATACAGAGGTTGGGTTCCTGAGGGAACATACTGTCTTCCTCCTTGCTGCTAGGCCTCGTTCCCATAGCAACCAGCCTATTCTAAAGGCCCTTCCCTAAACTGCAAACTCCAAGATTCCACAGAATCTTCTTAGGCAGCCAATCGTAAGAAGTCTTTGCCTGACATAGCCAAACATATGAGGTCTTGGCCTTACACAGACAAACGAACTTTGACTTTTATATATATTAAGATGAAATAGCAGTAGTCCTAAAAAACTGCAAATGTAAAAATTATAAGTAACAAATTTGCCAGAATAAAATACTGACACATGAAGTGCACAAATGTTGTAAACAGACTTGAGCACAGGTAACAAAATGCTGCTGTTCTGTATAATTGAAAAGCGTGATATGAGCAAAGCCCTCAAAAGTAAAGCCCCTTAAAGCAAGGTATGCCCGTACAATCAAATCAGGATTGCTTATTTCTCATACTGGTATTTTATCAGTATACGCACATGGAACAGTATATTCCTTCTGTAAATGTCATTTTCTAGCTTTATTAGCTAAATGTAAAGTCATTAAACTTTTTCTTCCAAACTGGCCATATAAATACTCATCCAAAATTATTTAATTATTTAACATGTGCAAACAAACAGTGCAGTCTCTTTCATCAAAGTGCTAAACAGCCTGGGAGAATTCGAGAACTTTTCAACAATAAAACCATTGTACAACGACACACTTTAATCCAGTGCCCAAACAGTGGTTATAACATTGTAAACAGAGCACCTCTCAGCTATTTTCTGAACAGTATCTATACTCAAGTGGCTACAATAGCTTCTTTATGAGCACAGTTTAATCTGGTCTGAATCTGAACAAAATCACAGATAAGGCTAATATATTTTAAAAAGACAAAGTAAACACAGTAGGCTTGATAGACCCACGGTTTTGTAGATCCTTGGAGGGAAAAGAGCTGCTGGGGTGGGGGGATAGAGTTCAGGACCAGCTTCCACTGTGTCTGTTCTCACATCTTACAGCCTCTTAAAATACTTATTTCACTTCTGTAGTCCTTAATCTGCTGTCCTCAATGGTGTCTTTCAGTCTGTTTATAAGAAATGCAACAGGCCTGGGACTCCACACTTGAGAAGTCTTCAAACACACACAGGACCTAAACAACTCTTCAGCTGGTGTCCAGTTTTCCTCAACCTTGTGCTGGTCATTGATTTCTTAAATTTATATACTGCTCAACTGGCAAATGCCTTCTGACCAGTTTGCAATCATAGGAAATTCAAAATATTAAAAAGAATAACAACCAAACAATGAGATGACCTGTTTCAAGGTACTACTTAACAGAATTCTTAGTAATGTGCTTCTCAATTGTGCTTTTAGTTTACTTTTATCTCATATAACTTTGCTGCCTTCAATCCCATTTTCCTTAGTGGGGGAGAAGGAAGATACAAATAAATAAATGTTAAAAAGCCAACAATACAACTGATAATAAAAGTCACAGATTAAGGATTAAATGCCTGGTGAAAGGAAGCTCTGAAGCTGAGATCTAAATGTAGACACTGAGGATTCGGAGTGGATTTCCCTAGTCATCCAACATATGAGATGTGCAGTTAATTTTTCTTTTGCTGCTAACTTCCTGTTGCACTATTTCGGGTAGAAGCCCTCTCAGAAAAGCCTCAAGAAATAATCATAACAACTGCACAGAAATGCAATGTGAGAAGGCACTCCATCAGTTAGACTGGTTCAAAGCCATTCAAAACTTCAAAAGTCAACACTCAACACTTTGAATTGGCCAGGTTAATTCACCGGTAACTACCACACATAAGTAATAAATATTGTCAGAATGGCCAGTTTAATCCAGGTCTAACACCACTGATCATCTTCTTCAATTATTTTGATGCATCTATTCCACTTTTTGCACCATGATTATGTTGGAAAGGTTCAGAGCTGTGTCTTCACCTTGGAAGGCATATTAATGCACACTGATGTTCTAAAGTTTGCTGTGTATCCATATCTAGGAATCAGTTTCCTCAAGAGACAGGACACATACTATATTAACCACTTTTTTCTGTTATAGGCCACCTGCATTTTTCTCTGATGCTCCTAAAAGTCTACAATTCCAGGAATCCTCAACCAGAATGACCACCGTTCATGTTGGTTGAGTGATTCCGGAAGCTACAGTATGAAAATGTAACTTTTCTAAATTCTGTGCAGTCAAAACAAACCTAGGAATGGACATAGCAAACTGCCTTTTTCTGAGTCAGACTATTTGCCCATCTAGTTCAGTATAGTCTATACTGATTCCAACCTTTCAGGAAACAGTCCCATCTAGTCCTAACTCTATATGCTGGGATTTGAACAGGACATTCTGAATGCAAATCATGCATTCTACCACCGAACTATGACTTCTCGCTGAATATCTTAAGCTGGAAAAGATGAGATCACTGGCGATATCTGTGCCACAGTTGTGCTTGAGAGAGTTTCACAAGATATTTTGGCTGGCCATCATTAGAATCAGTGTAGTGGACTGGACAATCCTTTCATCTATTTGGAAAATAGATAAAGTACTTGTGAAATGATCATGGAGGACACAACCTTGAAGTAATAGGAGACAAAAATCTGGTTGAGCTTTCTGCTATAAAAAGATCTGAAAAGCTGCACGTCATTCTCTGAAGAACTTAGATGCATTACTGGATACTTAAAAATTTATAGTCTCATATATAGGTTCATAAACTACAAAGGAAATAGGAAGAAGTTGGATGATCATGTGTGCCATTTTCATATGAATACCCTTCAATGCTGGGCTCACACTGTACTTGGTCTTAGCGCAAAGTGCATCATGACTCCTTGCTACGAAAGTATCAGACTCTATTACTGTTCCTTCAGGCAATTTACGGTATCCAGATAAGCATCTTTTAGGATAATTGTAATAAGAACTATTTTTAATTAAAAGTGTTGAAGGTAGCTGGCTGTTTAAATTAAACCTCTCTTTTTTCAGAATCCCAATTTAAATAAGTTATTGTCTCATATCTTCCTCTTCGGAGCAACACACGACAAATTAAACAGTACCTGTATAATTGAATATTCAAAATGAAGCTAGGTAAAGGTAAGGGGTTCTTCAATTAAGCTTATGGAAATGTCAAAATCCTCTTTTGGCTGTTGGAATGAATGATGAAAAAAGCTTAAGCAGTCAAAATGGTCAGCATAATAGCCATGGCAACAGAGCAGTTTCCCAAGACTTTTACATAATTTATGGTCCTGAATGGATCTAGATGAGGCTTTAAGGTGCCTTATTCATCTGAATTTCTATGAAGTCCAGATATCACTGTCGACAATTTGCATCTCTTCCAGATTTTTGTATTACTTCTCCTTGTCTTTCTTTTTAATGATGAAAGGAAATCCATTAGGGGAAAAAGGATGGTACAGGAGCTCAATGCCTTTTAATTATGGGTCGAATTAACTATTAATTGGCTGGGTAGGACATCTCTGAAAGCACTATGTGTATATAGCTGCTTCTAGATGTACAGTTTCTAGAGTTATCTCACAAAAAAGATTGTGCAATAGTTCCATCTTTCCTGCTTTAACATGTTTTATTTATTTTTTTAGCAAAAATACAAAAGGACTGGTAAAAATGCATAGAACAGACCCTGTGCAAAATTTCCATGTTTGAAGAAGGCTGATTTCATTTTTCTAAATAGCATCCTCTGGAAGTACCACAGAAGCCTTAAACCATCTCCTAGCTTGCCCTCAAGGAATTTTAAAAGGTTAGGAAAACAAAAACCCTTATATTCCTTCTGTCCTTGACTGCAGGGGTCTTCAGAGAGCTGACTTCTGCTGGTACTCTGGCAACAGGAGAAATCGTTAAAAGTCCTCTGTCCCATTGTGGCATGGCTACATAGGATTCATCAAAGTTCTTGTGTATCTAAGCCCAAAACAAACCAGAACCTCATAAATTTACATCTTAGTCTGCTTTAGGTCTGAGTTTACTCACTTTCCTGAACTACTCAAAGTACACTTCGGCCACCCTTCATCTACAGCACAACAAGCTTTCTAAAGAACAGTCCCCCAAGTCCAATTCAGAATAGTAGGAAGTGATATCATATATATATATGTGTGTGTGTGTGTGTGTGTGTGTGTGTACGGTATATGTGTATGTGTGTACACACACACACACAAACAACAAGCAAAAAGCAAAGCAAGCAAAATAGCACTCCAACAGCCATGTTGGCTCATGAGGGAGGGGATCAAAAGGGTAATAATATTGTTATCTCTTTCTTAGGATCAAGATACACTCACAAAGCAGTAACAATTTCACAGAAGAAAGGAAATGAGGAAAAAGAATAGGCAGAGAAAAAGATTTTGCTAGAGGAGGATACTAACATAAGCTACACTGTATGCTGCAACCTTAAAATGGTGATTCAGGGTGCTCTTTTCAGATTAAATAAGTCCTGAAAGTCATTCTTCATGAGACAAGCTTACTCAGTCCAAAAGATCTCAGATGGGACTTCAGTTCTTGGGGCAAAGAAGCAAGAGCAACTGTCCCTTTTAGAATATAAATGCCAGCACTTCTTTAAATCTGTCTTTTCACCACATCTGAAGGAAGGTCTATAATTCAGTGGCACAACACATGGCTTTGCACGCCAGATGTCCAAGGTCTAATCCTTGAAAGTTCCAATGCAAACAGAGGATCAGGCAATGGAGAAAGACTAAGGAGCTACTGCCAATCAAGGGCAGAACTTGGGAAAGTTACTTTTTTGACTACAACTTTCCAAGTTGAAACCAGCTGGTGGGGTGATTGTGGGAGTAGTGTCCAAGAAGCAACCTTTCCAAACTCTGATTAGAATATATAGTGCTAGGCTATGTGGGTGGCTAGGAGCTGGCAAGGTGTCTCCCTAGGGCTACAAGTGGATCAGGCATCTGTTTTTGTGGCCCTCGACTCCTACAGTTTCCCCCAAGGATGAATGGTCTCTCCTAGAAGCCTCTAGGACTGAAAACACACCACTTAAACACATTGTAGGAACCCCTGCACTGTTTAACATAAAAATTAACTGTTTTTTTCAAAATCAGAAAACGGCTTTTAATTTCATCCATTGGCCCCTGATTCCTGCTGCAGTTGTCTGTGCTCGTATAGGACACAAGGTGCTTTTTCTGTGTTGGCTGTGTTCTCCGGAACTCCTTTGCTATTTCTCTCAGACTGCTTCATCCCCACTTTCAAGTTTATGGTCAAACGCTGTTAAAAGTGATCAAGTAGTTTAGCTGTGCTTTATGCTGCTGCTTTTCAATTTGAGTTTATTGGAGTTTTATTGCCATTTAAGTATTTTAATTATTTTTGTGCTATAACGGTCTGGATCCTGAAGACAAGTTAACTCGAGGCAATTCACAGAAGGAAAAGCTTTCTTTTCATCTTTCTCCCACCCCCTATTCCACATAGTCAGGAGACCCCTTAATCTTCCAAAAAGACTATTTTGTGGTGTGGATTGCAGGTTTCCTGCAGTAGAAGGGAAAGAAGAGACAGGAAATTTTCCTTTAAGATTAATTTCTTAAAGATTTGTTACAGCGATAGCCTGCCTTTTCTCCAATTAGTTCCTCTTTCCCACTTTATTCTCACAAAAACCCTGTGAGGTAGTTTGATCAGTCTCTCTCTCTTCTGTGTGTGTGTGTGTGAGAGAGAGAGAGAGAGAGGGGGGGGGAGAGAGAGGGAGAGGGAGAGAGAGAGAGAGAGAGGGAGAGAGAGAGAGAGAGGGAGAGAGAGAGAATATGAATGACTGGCCCAAGATCACTTTTTGAGTCTTATAGCTCAGTAGAGAACTAGAACCTGGATATGTCAAGGACTATTCAATACACAAAGGCCAGCATGATATAGTGGTTTGAACTATGACCTTCGAGACCAGAGTTCGATTCCCCACTTGGCCAAGGAAACCTGGTGGGTGACCTTGGGTGCATCACACAGTCTCAGTCCCAGAAAAGCCCATGATAGGTTCATCTTACAGTTGCCATAAGTCAGAAATGACTTGAAGGCACACAACAATGTTCAATACCCTAATCCCCATACCATATTAAAAGTTAACTTTCCTTAGGATGCAAGCCATAATCGTTTTAGATTGTAAATAAAAACTGTGGCATTTAAACTGCTAAAATAAATAAATATACAAAATAAATATACATTTTCCTTAGTCCTACATTGGTACTCGTGGAATGATAATTGTGCAGAATAGAAATGAGAACAATCCTGCCATCTTGTGAAACCATTGCTTGGAACTTAGAAAAAGGTCAGAGGGGTCACTCTCCTGATCTTGTCAAGGTATAGTAAACAGTTTAACTATTTGGGCCACTTTTGGCAGCACTGATTTTGATGTTCAGTCACCTACAGTCTCCAGCAACAAGGTACCAAAGAAGGCACTTGTGTGGCAATAATGGGAAATGCATACTAAGAACAAAACTTCACACCACTAAGAACAAAACTTCAACAAAACTTCATGCCATATTATTTTTGCCATGTCACCTTACCTAAGTGATAGCTGACAGGTTTGTCTTTGTCTTTTGCAGTGCTACCATGGCTTCAATATCCTGCTGAATCTCCCCTGGACTAAGATGAATGTTGCTAACTCCAGAGTCACTTACACAGAGATTTTTCATAGCAAAGTGTTAGCTCCAGGCCTGTAGGTTGGACTTTCTGCACTGTAGGGCCTTTTGGAGCCAGCATGGTGTAGTCGTTTGAGCACTGGACTGTGACCCTGGAGGTCAGGGTTCAATTGCCGGCTCGGCCATAGAAATTCACTGGGTGATCTTGGAATATCATACACTCTTAGCCCCAGAAAACCCTGTGATACGTTTAGCTTAGAGTCTCCATAAGTTGGAGACTCTGTGTTACTTCATGTGTTACTTCCTTTATTTCCCAGCTACTATTTGGGGCTGCAGAGTGCAGTGGTGACATCTGTCCATGACTATACTTGGTCCATGACACAACTTGTCACTAAAGCAATACCCTTCCTTCTTAATTCCCTGTTCTTCCTGAATGCTATGTAGGTGACCAAAAGAGAGAACTCCCTTGCTCCTTGCCAAACCAAAAGCATATATCCCAAGATAACTCTTTCCCAGTTCCTTGGTAAAACTCAGGGGAAGATCCAGTGGATTTGAGGAAGCTCTCGTTCCACCACGAAGTGGTGTAGCAGTTAGATTAGGACGGAAGAGATCCAGGTTGTAGTTCCTACTGAGCTGGGAAACTCATGAGCTGACCCTGGGGCACTGATTGTCTTTCAGCCTCATCTGCCTCATAGAGTGTTATGAGGATAACACAGGGAGGAGAAAGAACATCAACGCTCCCTGGAGAAAAGGCAGGATTTAAATGCATTTAATAGGTAACAAACTCCAGAGGCAGAATTTAAACACATCTAATAGTTAACAAGCTCCCAAGCAACCTCTGGACTCTCAAGCAATCTCTGGACTTGTCCTTCTACCAGGAGCTGCAAGGAATCCTATTTCTTAAATTCCTACACTTTCAAAAGAACTGTTCTGGGCTTCAGACTTCCTGGAAGTCAGGTTCTTTTGCCCCAAAATCATTCCTTGCCATGCCATCTTGCAGCTAGATGTATGGAAATTAATCATGAGCGGCCTTTGAAATGAGAAGACAGTATCATGCTTATACTCTTACCTCAAGGCACCAATCCTACTGCCACACACAGGTACCTCCCTCCCTTCCCATCTTCCTTACCTAAAGTATCTCACAGGGCCCAATTCCACCCAGAAGTCAAAATATTTGGAATTAAATCCCACTGGGTTCGCTAGAGCTCCTTCTCCACAAGCAAGTGGGCGTAACACATTGCGACTCTAGAAAAGACCTTCAGGATCTTTTAAATCAACGGTGGTATACAAATGAAGGACTGTAATGTGCAAATCCAATACAGCCAGCCCTCCACATTTGCGGGTTTCACTTTTGCAGATTTGATTATTCACAAATTATTTGCTGTCCCCCTATGCCATTTTGAATAGTGACTGCAAGCCTGGTGAGACTGAGAAACTGCAAAAGAGGCTTTTAAGTCACTCTTTAAAACGGTGTGGGGCAGCAGGGGAGGTGGCAGTAAGCCCACCAGCCACCCACTTCTGCCTTATGAAGGAACCCTGATGCCTCAAAGGAATCCATGGTGGTTGCATATGGTGGTCATCCTTTTTTTTTGTGTTAGATATGGTTTGGGAGGGCCTATAGTTATTCACGGTTTTTCCACTTTCACAGGGTCCCGTGCCTCTAACCCTAGCGGGTGTGGAGGGATGACCATAGTTTTCTCCTGGCACAGCTGAAGCGCTGCTCAGATCTTGCTCTGCAGGGGAGTTACTTTTAGGTCACCCCCTCTTCCTTTCCCTTAACTCTCCCCGCTCTTAAGTCTCCACGCCCTACAAGTTGTAACAAGTGGAGCTCGCCAAGAGCCCTCATCTCACTTTCACATCATCCTTTTCTTTCTGTCCCCACCCACACGCGCTCCCATAATCATGCAGTGGTCCTTTCTGCACTAGAGCGTTGTAGTGCTATGATTCCACTTTCAACATCCTATGGAATCCTGGGGTTTGCCGTTTAAACTGCAAATCCCAGGATTCCATAGGATGCTGAAAGTGGAATCATAGCACTTTTAACACTGCAGTGCGGACAAGGCCAGTGTGTCTGGGAAAGCGGGCTCTCTCTCTCTCTCTTCCCCTATACATCCACATAAGTAAGCACACCAGTGCGTCCGTGTGTGAATATGACCTTTCCTCGGTTATTCGCTCCGCGCGCGCTGCCTGCTGCCGCAGAGTTCAGTAACGCGGCAAAGACCGGAGCGCGAGCGCTGGCTTACCTAGAACAAGCGACGGAGGGAGGGCGGGAGAGCCGGGCTTCTCCGGGTCCGCCGTCCTTCTCCTCAGCCTCACAGCGCCCGCTTCGGCATTCCCCGAAGCCGCTCTGCACAGGCGGCGCTGGGTCTCGGAAAGCCGGCGCGTTAAAAAAGAACAGCGGCTCGGCTCCAGCCTCGTGGAAGGTCGGGATGGCGCAGCGCTCTTCCCGACGCGCGCGCCTCTCTCCCTCCCTCCCTCCCTCCCTCCGGCAAAAGCCGTCGCCCGCTCCCCCTCGCGCTCCCTCCTCCCCGTCCCCGCGCGCGCCCGCCCGCCAGAGCAACCAGCCGCCAGACCTCTCCGGCTTCGGCGTGCGCGAAGTAGGTCAGAGCCGCAGTGAGCATGCTCGCTGCCGAGCCAAGGCGGCGGCGGCGGCAGCTGCTACTGCTGCGAAAAACGCTACCGCGTTGTCCTCAGCCTTTTCCCGTGGCTGTTTCCGCACTAGCCTGTTATAATACTATGATTCCACTTTCCACATCCTATGGAATCCCGGGGTTTGCAGTGCAAACCGCAGGATTCCATAGGATGTGGACAGTGGAATCATAGCACTATAACAGGCTAGTGCGGAAATGGCCCTCGTTAGCATCCACCGAAGGTCACCGAGCCTATCGGGAGGGAGGAAAGAGAGTTTTCACCGCTAGGGAACTCTCCCCCCTACCCTGAGGGGGCGGAAGCAGCGGTGAACGGATGGCTGCGTAGCCGCAGCGTGCAGCGAAGGACATCACGGGCGCTTCCAGCAGCCGGACCTCGGGAATGTTCTTGCAGGTGCTTTGCAAAGGGGGCCGCGGTTGTTCACTTAGACGTTCGGTCGATTGCAATCTCGGCTTGTTCTGAGAGGTCTGACGAATTCGTGTGGCCAGCTGGGCAAAACCCATTTCAAACGCACAGTTCCACCTGTCATTTATAAAGGCCATTTCCGCACTAGCCTATTCTAGTGCTATGATTCCACTTTCAACACCCTATGGATTCCTGGGGTTCGCAGGTTAGGGAGGGGCCTCAGGTTTCCATAGGATGTTGAAAGTGGAATCATAGCACTAGAATAGCCTCGTGCGGAAATGGCCTTTATAAATGACAGGTGGAACTGTGCGTTTGAAATGAGTTTTGCCCAGCTGGCCACACGAATTCATCAGACCTCTCAGAACAAGCCGAGATTTCTTGGCTTGAAAGACAGGGTCCCCCCCCCCCACTTATTCACCAGTTTTCAACCCTTCCTCCAATTGAAGGAAGAAAAAGACTTCAAATAGCACCCCTGAATTGTGATTTTAAATGATGGGACAGTCTCCTGAGATTCTAAGGCAGCCCTGCATCCCTTCACAGGTGGCCCATCGTCCCAGGTCATTGGGCATGATAGCTGGGACTGATGGGAGTTGGCGTCAAACAGCATCTAGGAGGCCACAGGTCTCCCACCCTGTTCTGCCGCCTTCTCCAGAAGTCAGCTGGCTGTCCCCAAGTCCCTCCTCCACCCTGCTTTCTGTTTGGAAAATTTACTTTTTTGGACTGAAGCACCAAGGATTCCACCAGGAGATTCTAAGAGTTGTGACGTAGCCTTAAGTCATTTTTGCAGACCGTAATTCTCAAGGTCTTCTGGTGAGCATAGCTATCCTGGCTGGTGGATTTTGGATACAGTAGTCTAAAATAAATGTCCCAAGCTCTGAAGTTGGGTGGATGAGGTGACTGAATAGAAAGTATTGTCAGTCATGCTGTCCCTGGTGTACTGCTGTCTCTGCAGGAGAACTTACCTGGAGAAATTTTATGGCCTTTTGATGCTGGGTGAAAATTTTCATCAAGCTTTCCGCTGTGTCATCTGTCCATTTCTAACAAACAACTTACTGTTTGTTTGCATTTTTGTTTAGCCTTTCTGCATTGTCTCTTTTTCTTTATGTCTGATTTTTTTTTTTAATCTTTAATGAGTTGCCTGGGAAGTTTGGATAAACGGAAGATCATACATTTTTCAAACATGTTGCTATGATGCAATGCCATATGTTCTCAAAGCTAAGCAGCCCACATGTAGCCAATGGTGTGTGTGTGTGACGGGGGGGGGGCGTGCTAATGGGAGAGTGAGGAACTAAGGTTGCCAGATCTGGCATGCCTCCATGCAGACTGCCTCCCATGTTTAGCTTTAAACAGCAATAGGATTATTAAAAATTTATGCTACAGGTAACCTTAAAAGAATGTGCCGTTTCTCCTTAGTTAGAAATGGTGCCTTACTTCTAAGATGGCTGTGGTGTAATGAAAGAATGAAAATTGCAGTTAGTTTCACATCAATAACTCTTCAAGGTGCTTATAGCATGAAGTGGCTGGTCTGTTCCAAACACTGCTCATTTCACCTGCAGAGAGAGTTCTGCAAAATGTAGACAAAGGAAAACAAAACAAAAAGCCTTCCGTAAATAATAGAGAGGAAAATAAGAGAACGGTATGGAAAGTGGCGGAACCAGGGGTGCTGCTTCTGCTTTAAAAAAACACACATTTTCTTCAACCTGGATAAAATCAATTACTATTAAAACCTTAAAACAACCCCATGCATATTGATTCAAACAAAGCTCCCACTGTGTCCCACGGTGTGAGGGATCCTCTATCCAGGTTGGCCCCACTGTTCCAACCCTTGGGTCCTGTTACTCACCTTCCCCTTTTACTTTTAAGATCCCTTCCTGGATCTGGAACTCTGGGCCCAAGGGGACCATTACATTGGAAAAGTGTCTGTGTTGATCAGTGGATTCAGTGTGATACAGCATGACTGATCTTCCTGGTTGAATATGGAATTAAAACGTCCAGGAGGAGGGCCTTTCTACACTACATGTTATAGTGCAATTATTCCACTTTCAATCTCTTGTGGAATTCTGGGGTTTGTAGTTTACTGAGGCAAAGGAGCTCTCTGGCTGATAACTCTAAATGCCCCTGCCTTAAACTCCAAACCCCAGGATTCCACAGAATGTTGAAAGTGGAATAATAGCACTGTAACAGTGTAGTGCAGAAAGGCCCAGAGATATAGAACATAAAAGCAGTAAAAGATTTAATTTACAACAAAACAACTAGTTTTATGCTGGTTTCATGCACAGCAAACAGTAACCCCCCCAATTCCAGGCCGTGGATTCCCAGCTCCTGCCAATCATCAAGAAAATGCCTCAACTCCGGGGCTATCTGCGTTCTACTTTTTCACTTTCCAATGGCGTTTATCCTCACAAATGGGTGTTCTAAACATATTGAAATATTATTTCAGTAAGTTCTCTCTGTTCTTTGTGAACTCTGAAGAGTTCTCTCTGAACTCTGAACTCTTGCCACATTCTCAGCTCTCCAAAATCCTATTCAGAGCTCCTCCATTCTCCATTCCAGAGCTCCTCCATCCTCCTCTTCCCAACTAGCCCTATCCAACTGTATTCAAGGATAAGGTATTTATATTTGTTCCCCACAGCCCCCCTCCTCCCACATTTCATGAACCGTGATTGGGTGGCTCTGATTAGGCTTGCCCTGCTTCATGCTTTACAAGTGGGTTTTGCTTCTTAAATACTCACAAGGCACTAGATTTTGTCTGATCTTGGAAACTAAGCAGTGTCAGCCTTGGTTAATGCTTGGATGGGAGACCACCAATGAATACCAGGTACTGGAGGCTACATTTCGGAGGAAGGAAGTGGCACCTGTGAATATTCCTTACCTAAGAAAACCCTGTGACATTCAGAGGAGCACCATAACAGGTGATTTGAAGGTGAACACACACACACAAATATATGTAGAAATGTGGGTGGACCCCAACATTCCTCACCTCTTAGGGTAACATCACAGTGGAGGCAAAATGGCAAGCTTTTCCTCCTAAAGGAAAGAGAGGAGGGTCATTGTTATGACCTTCTGCTATCAGTTGCCTTGGCCCTAGGCTCCCATGAAATACAATTGTCCCTCCACTTTCTTGACGGTTTGGGGCAGAAAATTCTTGTGAAAGTGGAAAAAAACACTAACAACTCCCCTGTTCCCCGTCGCGTTCCCTTCCGGGGCTCCCCCCTTGCAAGAGGGAAAGGAATGGGAGTGGGGGAAAGCCTCACATGAAACTTCCTTTCCACTTCCAAAGCTCTGCTTGCCATTCCTATGCATTTTGCCCTGGCATGGAGAACTCACGCGAGTCTTCCCCCGCCATTCCTTTCTCTTTTGCTTTGGCACAAGTTCTCCATATTGGGGCAAAATGCATAGGAATGGCAGGGGGAGCTCCACAGGGGGGAAAGGAAGGCTTGCGTGAGCTTTCCCCCATCTCCTTTCCCTTGTGTTTTGCATAGGAAGGGGAACGATGACGCTCCAGAGAGGGGAAAGAAGGGCTCATGCGAGCTTTCCCTCACCCCACTTTGTCTTCCATTTTGCATGGGCAGGGGAAAGGGACAGCACCAGAGGGGGAAAGGAAGGCTTGCACGAGCTTTTCCCCATCTCCTTTCCCTTCTATTTTGCATGGGAAGGGGAAGGAGGGGGCTCCAGAGGAGAAAAGGAGGTCTCACATGAGCTTACCTCCAGCCCCTGCTGCCTTCCATTTTGCCACAGTGTGAGTTCTTTGTGCTGGGGCAAAATGCATGGGAATGGGAGGAGGAGGAGAATGGGGGAGGAGGCACACATACTCGTGAATAATCAAATCCATGAACATCGAACCTGCAAATGTGGAGGGAGAGCTGTAGATGCTTTAACTTCCATATTGTTTAATGTTCATGTTGATAGGATGGCAGAAAACAAACTCAAACAGAATGCTGGGTTTCCACCCAACTTAAGGTGAAATAGCTTCAAGAGCCAAGATCAGAACTTGGACTCTAAATATAAAAGGTAATTTGCTATTCATTGTTTATTCAAAGTACATTTTTGTTGTTGCTCATTACTTGTTGCAGAAAGACTAACAAACTGCTACTACCTTATTTGTGTGTTGCTTTGCTCGTTTTTAATTATTTTTAAACATTTCCATTAAAATGGCATCCTGTTAGTTACAATTTTGTAAGTCAGACTCAGGATATTGTAATGGCTTTGTGTTGTCATTTATTATTGTGACCCTGACCAATGGCAGTCATCACACTTGCTGGAGGGCAGGAATGGTCATGTCATTCTGCAGCAGCACAGACCTCCATAGCTCAAGATAACTGACTGGCCTTTATGGTGGGTTTTTGGGGCTGGGCGGGGAATTAAAGAACAACATTGTGATTACATATTTGGTATAGTTGTCATCCAATTATGGTCAAAAATCTGCCGAAATGACCTTCAAAAAGAGTGTTTTAGGGGTAACAAGTAAACATTACAAAAGAAAGGTGTTGATACTACCAATTGCGATGTCACTATATGATGCTATACCCTCATTACCTGAAAGAGTAATGCATTACAGACAACATCATTATTTCTGACATGTTAGTTCCAAGCGCTGTCCAAGATAAGGCCAGCGAAAACTTTTTGATGCCTGAGAGCTCGATTGCCTCTTTTTGTCCAGCTTGGCTACCAGCACAATCAGATGTTTTCTTTCTTCAGATCTGTTTCATCATCTTCCCCATTAGTCCTTAGCTGAGCTAAACCATGTGTATCACTGACAGAACCTGCTCTCTGCCTGGGAGCCTGCAGAACATCAATGCCATCCTTTTTGTCCGAGCTATTTCACAAATTATCTACCTAGACAAGTAGAACATATTTAGCCTGCTTTTCTTGCAGGGACTGAGTGTGGGGGGAAAAGGCAGTGATGTTTTTCTACAGTAAATAAATAATCATATTATTAAAAATGGATCAAGATTGTCATGTGTTCCAACTTCTGGTGAACTGGGAAAGGAAGGGGAACTATTAGAAAGATAAAGATAATTAGGACCCACTGGGTTGTAAAAGTGGTGACCAGTGTTTTACATATCAGGGGTGCACTGAATCTGCTCTGCATTTTATTCTAGATTTGAAAGTTACTGAACGTGTTGTAGAGATAGGGTTCAGCAACTTGGACAGCATATTGGAAAAAAAGATCCAGAGCAGAGTCTCAACATCTGCAACATGGAAGCTACTGGCCACCACTGATCCTAACCAGTAAGATGGTCTGACTTACAGTCTGACTCTATCCTACTGTTTTCTTGACAACATTTATACAGAGGAAGTTTGCCATTGCCTTCCTCTAAGGCTGAGAAAATGTGACTTGCCCAAAGCCTCCCTGTGAGTTTCCATGACTCAGCAGGGATTCAAACCCTGGTCTGGAATTTTAGTCCATTTCCACATTTCACTGTTATAGTGCTATTATACCATTTTCAACATCTTGTGAAATTCTAGGGTTTGTAGTTTAGGGAGGGGCATTTAGAATTTACAGCCAGAGAGCTCTTTGGCCTCAGTAAACTACAAACCCCAGAATTCCACAGGAGGTTGAAAGTGGAATAATAACACTATAACCATGTAGTGCAGAAATGGGCTTAGTCCCGCACTCACACCACTACAGCTTAGAGCCTTGCCACACTATACTTTAATACTGCGTTGTTCCATTGGAATCTCACTGTAGCCACTCCCTTGATGGTATCAGATTATTAATACTCTCTATTGCACTCTTTCAATATTTGCAAATGAATAGAGTCATTTGCCCTGCTCTTCCCTCCCCATTACAGCATCATTGCTGAGTCCTTTTCCTCGCTCCACACTTCATGATTGGCCTGGGGGTTGTTGGGCAGAGATTTCCTTGGAAGTAACTGAGGGAGGGACAATTTGGGAATTCCCACACCACGCTCACTACTGGATCAGCTACAGAAGGAAGCACTATGAAGAAACCACACCCTCACAGCTGACTGGATTGTAGAAGAAAAGGGGGTCACTAATGGATTATTTACAACATGAAAAAAAATAGGACATTTCGAACAGATTTGTACCACAATAGCTGCTGGTAAGGAATGATATCATGCGATGGGACTGACCCTGAACCAGGAGCAATGCATTGCTCTGGCTGTGTGACACCTTGATGTGATAGGGCTGTTAAAGGCACAAAACAACAACAAACAAGGCATTTGCAACTTTCAGGCCACTGGGATTTGTGCTCTGGCAGACAATGAGTACCAATGTATTAAATTAAAAGGCATACCTGTAGACAGTACACATCAGCAAATCTGCAGGTTCTTTGCTTTAATCTGAATTGTCAAGTATGTTGCTATAGCACTAGTAAGAAAGTATTGTACAAACAGAAATGTCAGTGTTTCTTCCCAACATCCTCATCATTTAGGTGTTTTTTTAAAATGCTCAGTACGGGAAAAATAATAAATGCCTCTAATTTTATTAGCTCATCTTTATGAGACATAGGTTTCAAGTAAGTTTATTGTTTCTCTCCATGGCAAATAACTTCATATTACTGTATTTGCTGGCATATAAGACTCACTTTTTTCCCCAAAAAATACTGTTTGAAAATGGAGTGTGTCTTATATGCCAATGTATCTTATAAGTCAGCAAATGCATGCATACAAAGGAAAGATGACTGGTACTGGTTTATAGGGAAGATTCAGTGATGGATTCAGACAGTGAAGATGTATTATACGTGAATGTACTGTAGAGTTAGAAAATTGGTTTTGTTGTATGTATTAAATTTTTCCTGTTTTTTCTCTTTTGAGTTTTTTTTTTTTTTTTTGGAGGCTTAATTCTCTCAACAGAAATAATCTAGCTTAAATTAAACAGGTTACAAATGTGTGAAACAGATAAAAGATAGACAGGGAAAAGACAGTTCTTGTCAGAATATGACAGACTGACCTGTTACAAATATATATAACATGTATATTTAACAAATAACTAAATTGAGAATTCCTTTGCTTTCAAATAGGACTTCCTGGTTACAAATTGATAGATTTTTGCTCATAAGAAGAGTAAAAGTGACAGGTGTCCATAGATGTCAAAGAAAAATCTGAAATTTTATTATAGCCGGGATTGACTAGCCATGTCATTTCCTTCCCGAAATAAATGAAAGGAAAACTGGAGGTCATGTTCTTTTGCGTTGAGGTCTTAATATGCTTAGAATATGCTATCATTGTTATGAAATTAGGGCCATTTCTGCACTACACTGTTATAGTGCTATTATTCCACTTTCAAGATCCTGTGGAATCCTGGGGTTCAGAGTTTAGGGAGGGTCATTTAGAATTCTCAGCCGGAGAGCTCTTTGGCTTCAGTAAACTGCAAACCCCAGAATTCCACAGGATCTTGAAAGTGGAATAATAGCACTATAACAGTGTTGTATGGAAATGGCCTAGGTCTCTTTCCACATAGTTCATCAGTCTTATGAAATGGAAGCCAGACAAGAGAGAAATTACCCAATAGAACACATAGTTATTTAAAGAAAAATGAAAATCTTGGGTAGGTTGGAAATTCAACAATCATTTCCCTAGAAAAATACACTTCAAGTTATACTCTGAATAAGGGAAATGTGTCCCTCCAGATATTGGTAGACTGCAATTTCTCATCCATTCTTAGGAGCTGTGACAGCTTGGACTGATAGTAGCTCTCTTTCAACACGTGCAAGGCCATATATGCTCTGCCCTGGCTTATAGGAAAGATTTTTTGAAATTAATTGTATCCAAAACGCCTTCCCCACAATCTATACAGATTAATAGTGTGGCTATACTTCTATTCCTTCAGTAGCGGAAACAGAGGTCCACAAATTAAGCAGGAAACCAATGGGCATGTGTTTTTCTTTTGGGGAGAAGGTAGCTGTCTTAGGCTACTCCTACAAAGCCAGCGAAGAAGCTGTTAAAGACTTTCAGGTTTTACTTGATCTAAACTAAGGAAGTGCATTGCTTATGACAAATGAAACTTGCTGCCTTTAAGGGTGCCGTAAGGAGCTTGCTTGTCTAGTTTCTCTGTCTCTGTTGTCTGCCTACCTGTCTCTCCCCCACCGACACACCTGAACCTCCTCCCTCTATAATAAATATTGAAAGCCTAAATATGCTTAGAGATCCTGTCTGATTTTGGAAGCTAAGCAGTACAGGATCACATGTGGGGTCCATTTATACAATACAAATATAGTTCGCAGTTGCTTATAGAAAAAAGACAGCAACACTGCTAGGTCCAATCACTGACTTCTTCTACAATGCGTAATGCCCCAGCTTCTTATTTCTATGTATGCTTATTTATGTCAGCAATGTCTAACTTGAGAAATGAGGCACAGATGATTTCTGAAAATCAGATTAATGCCAATGAGTGGCCAGAATACATCTTTTCGAATGTAGTGATGTAGTATGAATAATTGTTGGGTGGGATATTTTTTTAACATCTAAAGAACTCATTGAGGGAAAAACATTTTCAGTTTTACATTACTGTGGAGGTAACAAACTAGATTTATGAAACATTTTGAAACATTGAAAATACATTTTTAAATAACAGGTCCATTTTTCCTATTTTGAAATTATACAAGTAGCTAAAATTGGCTCAGCCCAGTCTTTTTCTAGTTGGAGAACATTTTTTATGAAACAAGTCTGCCACCTGCAGGTAATGCTGTGGTACTGATGATATTCATTATTTCATTTTCACAGTCTTGTTATTGTGTGCCTTCAAGTTGTTTTCAACTGATGCTGACCTTAAGGCAAATCCATCATGAGAGTTTCCTGGCAAGACTTGTTCATTTGCTATTGCCTTCCTCTGAGGCTGAGAGCTTGTGACTCAATGGCTTTCTGTGGCCAAATGGAGATTTAAACCCTGGTCTCCCAGAGTTCAGGTCCAACACTATCCCACACTGGAGTTTTGAACCATAAGTGGTTCAGAGTCTATCCAAGAATATGGAATCAATCTGGTATTGTCAGATAATGTGGCAGGTAACGAGCAGTGTCACTTTTGATAACTGTGCTATTGCAATCTTATCCATGGCGATTTCACTGAGATGCTTTGTCAGTCCATTTGGAATTGTTCCCAGAACACCAATCACTGTCACTGTTGGTGAGAGTGGAGATTTATCTAATGTTCATGAGTGATTTCATCATAAAACTATGAAGTGTTGGTTGTGCTCTTTTTATAACCATTGCCAATGTGTAGAACTAGATGGAAATGGGAGGAAAGTTCTTCCTCTCTTTTGCTTATGTTACAAAGGTAGTGCAGTTTCCTTATTCAGATAGTTCCTGCAGCACCTACATTTTATTTAACAGGCTGTCTCTATCTAAAGGCCAAAGCTTGATCAAAGCTGTTTACTCAAGGACTACAGGTTACAGTCTACAGGCTGTGGAGACTCTGATGTTGATGGCACAAATGGCCTGTAGTGTAAGGAATTTCCCCATCACCCCATGCTACCAATGTGATCAATTTTGCTCCGCTCTGCTAGTCCGTATGCTATTTTGAAACAAACACATAGATGAAGTAGATGGATCATGGTCCTCATTTAGGTTGAATCTACACAGGCTGGATAATACATCCTTACCTCAGTCCCAGTCCTGTTGGAACACATGACATTCCTCCACTTCTAGTGTGAAAACACTTCTTTTTAGTGCCTATGGGCTTTAAGGTGATTTTCAAAAAACTCTAATTTACTCTGCTGTTTTGGGGAAGAACTTTTTTTTTTAAAAAATGTATGGTTTAACCCCTGAATTGAGATTGGGGTAAAATTGGGGTTTGGGGGAGGGTAGGGCCAGGCTGGTGGGTGGTCACCTAGGTGAGATGGTCACTTAGGGTCACCTCATTGTTCCCACCATGAAAGTGTAGCTCCTTTCTTTGTATTGGCATTTGGAAAAGGCAGTGTTGCTGCCCCCTCACATTTTGATTTGGTTTTTGTATGCATGCATTCTTAGGTCAGCATTTGCTGTTCCTCTTTTCTACCAGCTTCACTTTATAGAAGCAGAACTGAAGGAAAATAAAGGCTATTTGATTAAGCAAATTTGTGAATATGCACATGTGTTGTGGGAATCCAAACCCCACCCCACCCGCAGCTAACGGACATAAATCAATACGGCAAACGTGTGCACACCCCCTTCTGCTGATCTGGCTACCTAATAAAGAACCCATGCGGCTTTCCAAACTTATTTCGGTTTGGATTAAAACAGGTGTGTGTGGCAGTAAAGGATTCAAACTGGGGCAGGGATACTATGCAGGGGATACAGCCCTCATGTATATTCAGTGTCAAATGTGGAATCTTAGAGTCACTACAGAGAGAACATTAGAGGGAGTGAACACAAAAGGCTGAAACTTTAAAACCAATGCCAGTTTCCTCAAATTCCCATCAAAATATTTAGGATGGGTTCAATAACTTTTTCTTGTGCAGTTTAGAATAGTAGGCTAGGGAGAAACAATTGGGATTTCTTTCATTCTTAATTCTGAGTCACAACACCAGTGGTATATGTTCCTTTGGATAACTCAGGTTTTAGCTGACCCATTGAAATAATTGGGTCTGGTACCCTATTTTTGGAGGATGCTAGCTCCCTGTTCGAGTTGACCTCCCTATAGTCACCTTGATGGCTGAAAGTAGTTACAAAAATCCTTAATAGGGCACACGTCATCCTGTCATTTCCAGATGAGGCACCCCCTTTTGCTTGGACCATGAGCATCTTCTAGGTGACTAGTGTTTTTCCTCACACTTGCTATGTTAATCTCCCCCAAATACTTCTGTAGTGTCACTTTAAATCCATGCTATATGGAGATCCAAAGGTCCTCTGGAGGAATTGAACAGTTGACTGCTAGCCACAGTGTTGGGCAGCCACTGGTTTTCCTTTTGCCCATGCTAAGAGGATCACCAGCCCTTGGTCACTGGAGCTGGCTTTTTGGATTGGTGCGAGAATCCAGACAAGACTTTCTTAGAAGTTTGGGCTATTAGACACAGCCCAGTCATGGTGATCCCTGACACCAAACCTGGATACCCATAATATTTCTATTCCAATATATTATTTGGGACTATATTGCATAGTATTGTTGTAATAATCTGAAAATGACCTTTTATAGCTCATGTAAATACAAAACAATGTTAGTGTAAAAATTGTTGCCCACATTCATTTATTTTTATAAAAGCAACTGCTTAATTTTTAAAATAAAGAAGTACTGTGGGAGACAGAAGTATGATCAATGACTTATGTAGCACGTTCAGTGAAAGATATGGCACAGTTCAGTGTCAGCCAGTGAAAAATTAGGTAGGTACCAGTTTGTCACAGGTATCATGCAGTTTCTTCCCTTATAAGTTCAGCCAGCTTCTGGAAACCCTGAATGAAAACAACAAGAACAACAATAAATGAGAGCAATAGACAAAACTAAGTATTATTTAACAAATTATGAGACACCCACATGCCTATTGCTTTCCACTTTCTTTTCTTTTCTTTTCTTTTCTTTTCTTTTCTTTTCTTTTCTTTTCTTTTCTTTTCTTTTCACTTGTATTCAGACAAAGCACAATCCCTTGGAGGAATCCAGGGGGTCAGAGAAAGGCAGAGTATTTGGGGTGAGGTGAGCAATTTGTTCAAATAAAAAAACAATGCCTTCAAGTGGTAGTGCTGACAACTAATTAAATATTCCTTTTGGTGGATAAATTCTCTTGCTAGCAACTGACTATCAGAACAGACACTATTGTAATCATTCTTAGTTATAAACATATCAAATGCAGATAATAATTTGAGGCTATTTAATTAAGTTTCTTAATAAACTTTAATGCAAATAAAGAACACACTGGCACCATGTAAAGTCTTATTTTACACGCCAAAATCCCACCCACTGCAAGCCTGAATGCACTTACTGTACATACATTGGATTTAATGGGACTTTCATTTGCATAAGCACATATGGGATTGCACTAACACAGAATTAGCCATGCTAACAATGCAATCCGATATACAGTCAGCCCTCCACATTTGCTAAGGTTAGGGGCACAGGACTCCTGCAAAAGTAGAAAAATCACAAATATTAAAATGTGTTTGTGTATCTGTGGAAAGGTGGCCAAGGCAGGATGGGGAGAGCAGGCACCCAGGGTCCAAACCAGATCAGGGGAAGTAGAGGGAAGGAGAGGTTGGCACGGTTGCCTTATATTTCCTCTGTCTTTCCCATCTCCTTCCTTGGGTGCTGGAGGGATATCAAGAGAGGGTTTGTGGTGCTGAGAAATTGGGCTGTGAGCCATCCTTAGTTGGCCAGGTAGCAGCTGGTGAAGGAGAAGGAGGAGTACCAGAGATAGGTTTTTAAAGGGCTTAATGGTCTGATCTGGAGTGATTGAGAGGGAAAGTTCCCCCAGAAAAGAAGCACCTGAGGTAGGGGGGCAGGGGTTGGAGAAACTTGCAAATAATCAAATCTGTGGAAGTCAAACCTGCAAATGTGAAGGGCCGACTGTAGGTCTATTTAGATATAAGGCCTATTGAGTTCCAGTGAGTTTGAATTTGTTGCAATTTAAGGACCATTGATTTCAGTTGGCTTAAGCATCTTCAGCTCTAAGTGGAACATGTTGCTGTCCAGTCTTAAACCTAGGGGAGGAGAACCTGTGGGCCTCCTGATGAGGTGGACTACAATTCCCATCATACCTGAGTATTGGTTACCTGGTCCAGAGCTTGGAAATAAATAGTTACAAACTAATAGTTTGTACAAATAGTTACATAGTTACAAACTAATACATAATTAGTTGGAGTTTTTTGCAGTAAGGCACAACTAAATTACACTACAATGATAACACAACAAGTGTAACTAACTTTTAAAATCTGATTGGTAATCGTATCTCATTAAATGGTGGCAGAGAAGCACTTCACTATGTTGTGGGTATTGAGACAATGGTGAAGAGGATGGAAGCACAATGGATTTGAAACAGAAATCAGCAGCTGGTAGCTTTTGGATATTTTTTTTTAAAGCAGCTAGAAGTAACTATTTTAGCAACTTTTGAGAAGCAGATTTATGTATGTATGTATGTATTTATTTTAGTTATGCCCCACCTTTCTCCCAGTAGGGGAAAGTTGTAACTAAAATGACAAATAATTATGCGGCAGCCCTACATCACATACACTTTGAAAGAAACTAATTACTTTTTGAAAAGTACTCTCTGAGTTCTGATCAGGCTGGGGCTGATGAGAGCTGAAGCACAACACTTGCAGGGCCATAGTTTCCCCACTGATGATTTCTATCCACATATCAAGTTTGACACAAATACTTTTTTTTTCTTTATGAACAGTGAGACATTTGTCCTGACTTACCTGGTCCATTTGATCTGGAGAAGCATAGGAATAGCTCGCTCTGACAAAGGGGCTTGGTTCTGAGGAGTCGATCATAAAATCCCTTCCAGGAAGCAAAGCCACCTAAAACAGATTACATCAGATGTCCTTGTAACTGGTCACACCACTTTCTCTAGACTAATCCATGCTTCCAACCATCTGAGGAATTGGATGGATGGATGGATGGATGGATGGATGGATGGATGGATAAACAGATAGATAGATAGATAGATAGATAGATAGATAGATAGATAGATAGATAGATAGATGGATGGATGGATGGATGGATGGATGGATGGATGGATGGATGGTTGGATGGTTGGATGGATGGATGGATGAATGTGTAGTTTGTCTCTCTTGTTGCAAATCAGTCTGGTTCTTAAGGAAATTGCAGCAGCAACTCCAGAAATTTTTGTTGGATTTGTATGAGATTTGTATGTATTATATTCTGTTATATGAGCTGGATAGATTTTACATATGTATGTTATTTTTTTATATAATACTGATAATATTGTATTAGTTTTTAATACAGCTCCTGAAGAAGGCCAAGCGATTAATAAACAAGCCAAAATGCGTTGGGCTTTTTTAAAAGAATAAAATTTGGTCCATCCTTAAGCACATAGAGCTAGTCTCCTTCTTTTCTGCATGTGGATGTTAACCACTTATCAAACATTAACAAAATATTTACACATGTATTGGTTTGTTGATATAATTCCTGTGTTTGTACAATGAAGTGAATGGAAGGCAGGAGGCAGTTCTAATGCAGGCATTCTATTATAGAGTAATAGATTTTCCCTACCCCTCTCTCCATTGCCTTTTCCGTGATCATCTGGTATGTGTCTGAAACTCCCTTGATTTTAATCCATAAAAATAGTCCAGCTTTAGGAGTATACCACTCTGCTAAACCTATGAAAGAAAGGACAACAGTGAAGTGAAAGTACCCCAAGGAGGTGATCAAACATTTCTGTTCTTAATGTATTTAACAGTTACAACAGTATCCTGATGTGAAACAAAAGTTCAGCCTTCTTGGCTCATTGACTAAGCAGTCAGAAAGTTTCCTGTATCAGGCTTAAGACTCCCACAGTAGCAATTAATAGTTATCTGAGATAAGTCATAAATAAAAATAGCATTGTCAATTTCCTACATTGTTGCTCTCTGCTTGCCACTTAATACCACTGTGGTGAATTTACCCTTTACAAAGTGATCGGACAAATCTCTAATGTAGACATACTGTTTTCTGCTTCAGGCTGTTTCAAGAGGGCATCTGTCTGATCAGACTGATGGTCCTCACACATTCATTTTTGCCCTCTCACATTATTATAAAGCCAGCTTGGGCTTTGTGTGGCTTCTTTAAAACTACACAGGGTCTTGGTTAGTTTGTTTATCTTGGTTATGTCTAATGTTGATGGTTGTGCCTAACTGCCCATGGGGCTGACTTCACTGACCTTTTAGCCATTTGTCTGCTGCAGCAAGCATCAAGTCTCTTTGGCTTTTGTAGAATTCTGACACTCTGGAAGCAAACGATCAATTTAAGAATGCATGGAGAACAAAATTGAGGTTGCGGGTCAGTGACAGCGCTCCCTCTTAATTCTACACAGCATATCACGCTCAAAACATAATTAGAAAAGGAAAATAGTGCATTTCATCTGTATACCTAAGATAGCCTAAGTGCAGATGGAACTGGCAACAAAATTGGCTAAAGCACTTTCTTCTATTGCCCATTTCATATATTGTGCAAAACACGTTGATGCTAGAGAAAGGGTGTTTGAAGAATGGGGCCTTTTTGAGTTCTGATACAAACCAAATGAGGTCTCCTCTGGACATGGCTCAGATACTTGAGTACCGGGACAATTGAACTTCCTTCTCTTTCCCTCCTTAACACAGCCGTCAGAGCTACCTCAAAAGCGGCTTTATAGGGCCCTTTGGAGTATACCACACATGATTTTGGAAGGGGAGATCATCTTTGGATTCTGCCATTTCCTTTGGACTCTGCCATTCTGTTTCCTTTGGATTCTGCCATTTTGCTAGTGGAAATCCAGTGTTGGATTCCACCCTAAATCTGTATTTCCTGGACTGACAGGCAGATTAAAGTGTAACCATCCCTTGGATTTTGCACTTTGAATTATGCAATGTTGCTCTCAGCTCCGCAACATACCAAAATGTATTTTAAAATGTGAGTTTTAGGATGTTTGTTTAGATAAAACAAATGTTGTTTATTATTATTTATTATTAGATAAATTATTTATTTATTATTAGATAAATGTTTAGATAAAATAAGCATATTGTTAGACAATATGTTCAGAAATACTGTTGCTTGTTCTTGCATGTAGAATGAACCTATGCCAAGTTGTCCAAAATGTTTTCATCCATCTTATTTTCTCTTATTTATTTAACAGTACATGTTAAAAATGAGTGGAGTATGATATTGCCGAATAGTATCTATGGGCTGCAGGATTATCCAACCACATTTAGTGGTGGTGTGGAGCAAAAAAGGAAATTCTCAGAAAACAGTGATGGGATTGTAGTTTTACAATGAAATGAACAAGTGTGAAATCACTCAAGTTCCTGATCTTGTGTCATAAAGAGAAGCAAGAGCCATTTCTTTTTGTCCACTGTTTCTTTAATAGGTCAATCTAAAGCCATCCTAACAGCCCTCTGATGCACCCAATAGTAATTTATTCAATTTATTTCATATATTTTATATTTATTTCTACTACTTTTTCTATATAGCTCTTTTATCTCCCCTATCAAAAACTCAATGGGCCTCTATAGGGATAGATATTCTCCAGATATTCTCCAGTCAAGCTGTCACTTAGTTACTTTCAGACCAGAGCTTGAAGAAAAAAATATTTTTTTGAACCACAATTCCCAGATCCCCTCCCCAGTCAATCTGGTCACTACTGATTGGAGGATTCTGGGAGTTAAGGTCCAAAAAAAGCAACTTTTCAAAGTTCTAGTTTGGATAATATGTGGGTACTAGTGACTTAAAGTTGCCTATGGATCTTGGAATCAAAATTCTAAATCCCCTGCTTCTTGCCTCCTTCTTGCCTCTAGAAATTGAGGTTACCCAACTGTTTTGTGATGATCAGCTGTACTAATGTAAAAGCTTCACCTACCCAGCTCTACTGACATGTTGGAACCAATCACATCAAGAGAAATGTAGTAGGCAGATAGGTAAGATGTGAAAGAGAAAATGGCTGAAGTGAGAGGCTCAGGAATGAAGGAGGAGAAAACCCAAAGGTCTTTTCAGTGGTAGTGCCCTGCATTCCAATTCTCCTGATAGAAGCATGCCCAGTCCAAAGTTTTTTCCATTCTTGTTGCCTTTTTATTTATCTTTAAATCTTTAAATATACCTTATTTCACTTCAAATCTTTTCCTAATTTAAATTATTGGTTTTTTTCCTCCTCAGTTTGTTCTTTTTGGTTATTTCATTGTAATTTGATGGATTTTCTTTATCATGAGTCTTCATGAGAACTCAGATTAGATAGATAATTTAGCTAGAAATAAGATTATGAGATGGTAGAACCATTGCAAAGATGTCTTTTCTGTACCAGTGCTGGGAGATACTGTTGGCACTGCCATCTGTTCACTGTATGTTTGAAATGAAGAAGAAGGAGACTCTGCTGCCTTGGAGTGTGGTGGAGTCTCCTTCTTTGGAGGTTTTTAAGCAGAGGCTGGATGGCCATCTGTTGAGAGTGCTTTGATGTGTGTTCCGGCATGGCAGGGGTTGGACTGGATGGCCCCTGGGGTCTCTTCCAACTCTTTGATTCTATGATCACAGTTACAGCCTGTGGGCTGCGAACACGTTAATATTTTCATAAAACCCTTCCTTACCTGTCTGTATGCTGCAAGAAGCGCTTATGTCCCCACTTCTGCAAAAGTTGTAACAAGAGGACCTGTAAGAGAAAGCAGGCAAGGAGTCAGATCGATGGTATAACTCGAATCTAATCTACGAGATTGGTGAGTCTTGCAAAATTTCTATTTGCATAAGTGGCACTATCCAGGTTCTATTTTAAGTAGTATACCAGGGTGTGGGAGGACTTCGGCCCTGCAGGATTTACTTTAAAAAAAAGCCAAAAACTAGAACTTCAAGGTCTACCAGTCAGAGTGCAGAACAGAAGACACGTGCTTGCTGTGAATTCATTCTGACTCCAGGAATTTGTTTTGAGGACCAGAAATGAATGACACTCACAGTCCTCCCAGACATAAACTCCCTCCACCACTCTCTTCTGCCTTTCCTAACCTGTCTTCATTTCAGCACTGTAATTTTTCAGTGAGAGGAATCATTTTTGTTATTGCTGTTGTTGAACAGCTGGGAATTAGAAATCCTGGTCATTCTACTGAAAATCATTCAAGAGTTGTACCGTGTCATTGGGATGGTGACTTCACTCTGGGTCTTAGTCCAAACTTTAAAGGACCTATAGCACCTGTAGATACATATTTATGAGCCTGTAGATCCAGATGCATCTTTTGCATACCTTTGTTACTTGCTAATTGTTGTTGCGTGCCTTCAAGCCATTTCTGACTAATGACAGCCCTATGAGTGAATCTATTATGGGGCTTTCTTGGCAAGATTTGGTCATAGCATATCTGCCTTTGCCTTCCTTTGATACTTATTAATTGTTGTTGGGTGTCTTCAAGTTGTTTCTAACTTATGCAACCCTAAGGAGAACCTATCACAGAGTTTTCTGGGGGTTGAGAGTGTGTGATGTGCCCAAGGTCACACAATGCATTTCCAGGGCTAAGTGGGGAATCAAGCCCTGGTCTCCAGGGTCATATTGCATTGCTCAAACTGCTACACCACACTGGGTCTCATTAATACTTCAATAAAATATGTCAAATTTCTTCATGTTGGTTAAGTTAGAGTGTATCAATATTAGATAGTAGAAGAGATATGATGTTAAAAGAAAGTTATACCAGGAACTGCTGTGAGGAAGTTAAGCTGTGTTAGAAGAAGAAGTTTGTATGAGAATTGGATCAGTATGTTGACTTTGTCTGTTTTTATTATGTGTGCTCAAATTAAAAATTATAATAAAGAAATAAGTCAAATTTAAATTATTAGAGGCAGCAGTTCATTTACAGCAAGACAGATTCTTTGACAATGCAAGTTCTTCTCAAAGACTTCTGAGAGGTTCCATTTTCTTACTATATTCTTAGTGTATCAAACTGCTGTAATTTTTTTTAAAAAAAATCAAACAGCTTTCAGTTATGGCTTTTGGAAACCTTTGTGGTCTCAGCAATTGGGAGCTTACACAGTATAATGGAAAAATTTTGGAACGAGAGCAAATGGATCAAAGCTTCAGCCTATCACAAAGCTCACTGGGTCACTCTGCCTCTCCAATGATCTGAATGCTGAGCACAGAGAGATTTGTAATGCCTGGTTAACTGTGACCATTTTCTTACTTGTTTACATCTAATAACATATCACTACACTCAGGGGTACTGGCATTTTCATATCGAGTTCTTCATCTGCCTTGCTGTGTTGTTTGGTAAAGGTGACGGCTGATGGCTGGTTGTTCTGATATCAGTGGGGTGCTAAGTCCACTTTGGGCTGTTGTCCAAACTGTGAAGGTGCCATCCAGGGTGTAAAACCCTATTGTTATGGACCAGGACTCGACTTTCCCAGAGGAACAGCAACCTCGAAGGAGGACAAGCAGACGCAAGTGCACTAAGAGGTAATCAGGCTGGGATGAGAGGCAGCTGGCTCCAGCCTTCTTAAGGTAGGCAGAAGCAATGGCTCGACACCAGAAAAAATGTATGTGTTTGCTGGCTCTTGTGTGCTATAGATTCTCTGCTCACCGACTGTCTTTCTCTGACCTTTGGACTGTTTGAACTTGCTGCCTTCTGGATTCCTGATCTTTGGACTGACATGGACTTCGCTTCTGCTTCACACTGACAAGGCAAACTTTATTGGACTGCTATGTCCATTGCCTGCTGTTCACACTTGGTCTGAGCAGGTGGTCAAAGGCAGCTGATAGGAATCAAAGCACAAGGCAAGAGATTCTGGCAGCAAAGTAATTACTCAGTTTATTTTAGCAAGGAAACTGTCTTACAAATGTGATGTAAACAACAGTCCCAGCAAGAACTATAAATCAAAGGCAGGCAATATAAACACAAGTCAGAGGTAAGAACAAGAGGTAAGGGAAACAAGCAGGGGCATGGCAGGAGAAACGGTCAGTTAATCACCAAGAAGATCTGTAAGGGAATGGCTCAGCTCTTATAGGTTCAGAGATCGGCGCAGCTGGTGCTTGATTAATTGTTGTTTAGTACAAATTCACTGGGATTGGCATAGGAGTTCCCTTTGGTGCCTATGCTGGACAAAGGTGGATATCGGTAAGTTATCTTCTGTATCAGAAAGAACAGGGCTCTCTGCTGGGGCTGTTACTGTCCCCTGTTACTGTCCCCAATATCACCCACCCTAGAAACAGTTGTCTTCTCCTGTTCAGCAGGTACTGCTGTTACAATCTTTGAGCCAGAGTCTATGCTTGGATCCTGGGAGCAGGGCACGACACCTGCTGAATATCATGGCACTCTGTTGTCTGACAACAGACAGCTGGTGCCTACACCTATCTCCCCAACAGGTTCAAAATCTTGGATGGCTTCTTTAAAATATTGAGTAACCCCTGGGCCAGGTTCACTGTCCTAATGACATCAGAGTCATCCAGGACCCTGGCTCAGTGCTTGGAAGTTACACATTAAACAGTGAATTCATTTGCTTGAATTCATTTTTTTTTAAACAATGTATTTAAAAATTTCTTTTTTTTATGATTTTGCTAACATTAACCATATGAATGATTAGTAAGGTTACACATTAATTTAATGTGTTACTTTGGGGGGTAATTTGATGGGGACTTTTAATCATTTTAATGGTTTTGTTAAAATGTACAAATAATTCATTACAACCATGTTACTAATGAATGGCCACAATTTTAATTTTTTCCATCAAAGTACGTAAGAACAACTAATTAATTTTTGAGTTAGCAAGTTAATGCTAACATTTTGACATCACTCCATACTATTAAGAACTTTGGCAGAGAAAAGGAAATACAGAATTTTACCATATGGAATATGGAGGGATATAGGGAACTTGACACGGGAATGCTGTTAACAGTAGCAGCAGCAGCAGTCCTCTTGTTTTTGTTGCTACTAATATATAGTTCAGTTTCCACTATGGGGGCACGATCATAGAATTTTCATAGAATTTGCTTTCGGATAGGTATACTTAGACTTCTAGCTGAATCCTACATATGCATACTTGGAACTAAATGTTCACTAGGGTTTATTTTCATGTCAGTGCTTTTATGAATGAGGCAATTTGTAATTTTACCTTTGATTTCATAAGTCTCACAGTCTTCATAATAGATCTATGAAGAAATTTGCTAAGTTTGGCAAGTTCATGTAGAAAACAACTATATTTGCACCATGTACTGTTACTCATATAATCATAGAGTTGGAAGAGACCACAGGGGCCATCCAGTCCCTACCATGCAGGAATACTCATCAAAGCACTCCCAAAATATGGTCATCCAGCCTCTGCTTAAAAACCTCCACTTGATCACACTCCGAGGCAGCATATTCCACAGCTGGACAGCTCTGACTATCAGGAAGTTCTTCCTAAGGTTCAGGTGGAATCTCTTTTTCCTGTAGTTTGAATCCATTGCTCCTTGTCCTAGTTTCTAGAGCAGTGGAAAACAACCCAGTTCCTTTTTCAATATGACGTCCTTTCAGATAGTTAAACATGGCTATCATATCCCCTCTTAACCTTCTCTTCTGCAGACTAAGCATACCCAGCAACCTAAGATGCTCCTCATAGGGCATGGTTTCAGACCCTTGAGAGCCAGCATGGTGTAGTGGTTTGAATATTAGTCTGCAACCCAAACGCCCTGTGACAGGTTTGCCTTAGGTTTGCCTTAGGGTTGCCATAGGTTGGAAACAACTTGAGGGCACACAATAACAAGAATTAAACAGTGACAGTTCTTTGCCTGGACAAGTAAACCAGTTAGGGTCAATCTAGTTATGAACGGGCAAGTGTGCATGGGAGAGAGAGTGTGTGAATGTGTCTTTAATTCTTCTGGTGACTTCTGGTGACCCCATGAATTTCATGGGGTTTCTCAGGAAGGAATACTCAGAAGTGGTTTGCTATTGCCTTCATCTGAAATATAGACTCCAGCACCTAGTATTCCATGGCAGTCTGTCATCCAACTACTGATCCTGCTTGACTTTCAAGGTCAGATATGATCTGGTGCCTTCAGGGTAACAATAACAACTGACAGGATGCCTCATGAGGTGTGTTGTCTCTCTAGGGCAAAGATCCATGAAGTAACACATGGCTAACAAAACTGGTTAAGCCCACCAACTGTTACCCTTTCCTTTTGGTCCATGAGGGAACCACTAACACTGTAAAGAACAACCTTCAAGAGATCATAAGGAATTATGAGGCTCTAAGTAGGAAGCTGAAGGGCCTTAATGCACAGGTTGTCATTTTGTCTTTTTTCCCCGTTCAAGAACACAATCCTGGAAGGCAGAGAAAAATATTGGAGGTGAACAACTGGCTCTGCATTTGGTGCCACTAGAAATGGTTTGGCTTTTTGAACCATGGTCTACAGTTTCATGAAGATAGACTTCTTGCCAGTGATGGGTTGCATCTCACAACAGATGGCAGGAATGTTTTTGCTAAGAGCCTCACGAACCTAATCAGGAAGGCTTTAAACTAAGTTGTTGGGGTGAGGGGAGAGGTGGACAGTATTCTTCAGGGCAGGAGTTCACCAAGTGCTAGAGATTATAGCCCAAATATTATGAGGAGAACGAGGTATATAGTATAACAACCCTACAGTGGGAGGGAAAAACCCTTAAATAAGCAGCATGGGGAATGACACATGGTCTCAGATGCCTCTAATGCACAGAGCATGGGAAATAAACAGGATGAACTTGTACTTATAGCACAGCAAAGCAAATATTGTGTAATAGGCATATGAAACCTGGTGGATGAGTCTCATGATTGAAATATAGCAATAGAGGGATATAACCTAATTCAGAGAAATAGACTAAACAGGAAAGGCAGAGGGGTAGCATGACATGTCAAGGACATTTACGCCAGTGAAGAGATCCATAACTTAAATCCTGGAAGTCAGGTTGAAAGCATTTGGATACAAATTAAGGGGGACAGAAACAACAACGATATCATTGTGGGGGTCTACTATAGACCCTTAAGCCAGACTGAGGATTTGGATGATGCCATCCGGGAACAGTTGACCAAACATTCAGAATGGAGAGATGAAGTAGTGATGGGAAATTTCAAATATCATGATATTTGTTGGAAGTCAAACTCTGCCAAGAGTGTCAAGTCCCACAAATTCCTCTCTTGTCCTGCAGACAATTTCATTCTCCAGAAGGTGGAAGAGGCAACAAGGTCTATTTTAGATCTGATTCTAACCAATGGCGATGACCTAGGATGGATCTTTAGGTGGAAGTGACCATGTTATATAGTGGAAGAGGAAGACAAGCATAGTCAGACATGCATTCTAGACTTTAAGAAAGCTGATTTCAGTAAACTTAGGGAAATAGTGAGTGTGATTCCACAGTCAGGAATATTGAAAAAAAAAGAATGGAGTTCATGATGGATCAGAGTTTCTTAAAAGTGAGATATCGAAGGCACAATTTCAAACAATTCTAACAAGGAAGAAAAGTGAGAGATGTCTAAAGAATCTGGGATGGATGACTAAAAAACTTTCAAGAAAGCTAAGATTTAAAACGGATATGTAAAAGGGATATGAAAATGGAAAAAAGGGGAAATCACCAAAGAGGAATTCAAATAAATAGGAAGCAAATCTAGGGAGAAGGTCAGAAGAACTAAAGTGCAGAATGAGCTCAGGCTTGCTGGAGAGGTTAAAAACAATGAAAAAGGCTTTTTTGGTTGTGTCCATAGCAAAATGAAGAACAAGGAAATGGTAGTGCCTCTCAGTACCTTCTTTGCCTTGATCTTCTCCCAAAAGGAAAACAGTGCTTGTACTGTGGGAAATGGAGCAGAAGATGTGGTAGGGGAAATGCAGCACAATATAGGTAAAGAGGTAGTACAGGAATACCTAGCTACTCTAAATGAATTCAGCTGTCCAGGACCAGATGAACTACATCCAAGGGAATTAAAAGAACTAGCAGAAATAATCTCAGAAATACTGGCAATAATCTTTGAGAATTCCTGGAGAATGGGTGAAGTCTCAGCAGACTGGTGGGAGGCAAATATTGTCTCCATCTTCAAAAAGTGAAAAAAGAAGACTCAGACAATTACCATCCAGGCAGCCTGACATCAATATTAGGAAAAATTCCACAGCAGATCATTAAACAGATAGTCTATAAGCAATTAGAAAGGAATGCCATGATCATTAAAAGTCAACACGGGTTTCTCAAAAAAGAAGTCATGCCAGACTAATCTTATATCTTTCTCATTTTAATCATTACTAGCTTAGTAGATGAAGGGAATGCTGTGGATATAGCATATCTTGACTTCAGTAAGGCTTCTGACAAAGTCCCCCATGATATTCTTGCAAACCAGCTAGTAAAATCTGGGTTAGACAATGCTATTGTTCGGTGGATTTGTAGTTGGTTGACTGACTGAACCCAAAGGGCTCTGCCAATAGTTAACACTCCAGAGGACAGGATCAGAATTCAAAATGACCTTAACAGATTAGAGGGCTGGGCCAAACCAAACAAAATGAATTTCAGCAGGGAGAAATGTATGGTACTACACTTGGGCAGGAAAATTGAATTGTACAGATATAAGATGGGTGACACCTGGCTTGACCATAGTACATGTGAAAGGGATCTAGGAGTCTTAGTAGATCACAAGCTGAGCATGAGTCAGCAGTGCGATGTGGCAGCTAAAATGCCAATGTGATTTTAGGCTGCAACAATAGGAGTGTAGTATCTAAGTCAAAGTAAGTGTACCATTGAACATGTCCAGAGAAGGGCAACCAAAATGTTAAAAGGCAAGGAAACCCTGCCCTATGAGGAGTGACTTAGGGAACTGGATATGTTTGGCCTGGAAAAAAGGTTAAGAGGGGAACATCTTAGCTATACTTGAAGGGATGTCATATAGAAGATGGAGCATTCCATATGAAGATGTTTTCTGCTGCTCTGGAGACTAGGACACAGAGCAATGGCTTCAAAGTTCAGGAAAAGAGATTCCATCTAAACATTAGGAAAAAAAAATCCTGATGATAAAAGCAGTTTGACAGTGGAATATGCTGCATCAGGGGGTGGTGGAGTCTCCCTCTTTGGAGGTTTGTAAGCAGAGGCTGGATGGCTCTCTGTTGGGAATGCTTTGATTGTATATTCCTGCATGGCACGGAGTTGGACTGGATGGCCTTTTTGCTCTCTTCCAGCTCAGTGATTCTATAACTCCCTATGATTAACTCATTTTCCCACATACAACAGGATTTCCTCAGTGATGTGTATCTCAGCAATCAGGCATACAAATTTACTGTATGCTTACCTCCTAATGACCAATCATAAAAGAAATCATGCAAAGCATAACATTTCTACGTTAAAAAAAACATGTGCCATGACAAATGTCTTTCACCACTTGGGGGAGCATCCGTGCAAGATATGCAATAAATGTATCACCTAGTTTGATTTTCAGGCTTTTTTCCCACACATCTGAATTTTTAATTTTACAGTCTTTCATTGAAAGTATGAAGAAATCTGAAATTTTTGGAATATTTTAAAAAAGGAACCATATGAACATTTCCCCTATATTCCAGTGTTGATAAGTGTATATCCACTTCTCAGGACTTGAGTAGACATGATAGAATTGCATTACTTGTTCTGAAATGAGTCCAATATATTGCTTATTCTTACCTGGGTAAAAGTGCTTGTCTGCATAGTTGAGGCTTCTATATGTCGAATAATCCTGTCTATAAAGGGTTCAGGTCCCGTTAAAAAGCCAATTCTCAAACTGAAAGAAAGTAAATGAAAAAATGCACCCTGGTAATCATAGTTACAGAAAACATTAACACTTTGTGATCTGAATAGTAATTTTGTTAGGATTATGATATTTGTGTGATTTCTCAGCTGTTATTCATTATGAAAATGGACTTGGACATTTGCAGACTTGCTACAGAGGTGTTCCCAAGTTTGGCTTTAAGGAATAAAGCTGTAAAGTGATGGAGACAACAGATCAATGCATCCGTGTAATGTTAGACCGGTGTGGTTTAGTCCTGAGAGGGCTGGACTGGGACTTTCAAGAGATCCAGGTTAAAGTCTCCGCTGAGCCACAAAACTAACTCATGGTAGTCAAGCCAGTCATCCTATCACATTTTAACCTGCCTTGCAGGTTTGTTGTGAGTTTAAGGTGAGGAAGAGGAGAGCCATGTATACCACCTTGAACTTATTGAAGGAAAATGAAGATAAAAATGTAATTACTGTTATTAACTTAAAGCAGGGCTTTCCAAATGGTGTGCCGTGACAAGTCAGTGTGTTGCCTGAAGTGTGTAGGTGTGTCACCTACAATCTTGGAAATTATGTTATTATTTATAAGTCATATATATATATATATATATATATATATATATATATATGTATGTATATGTATGTATATGTATATGTATATGTATATGTATATGTATATATATAATTAATTTTATTGTGATTACATCATATAAAACAACATTTCTCATTGTACATTTTACCGAACGATTACCGCTATCCTCCACTCCTCTCTGGATTTCAATAGTGTTATTTCATTGACATATCAACATTATGCATCGCATTGCATTTGTTAACATACAAGATAGATCCTACTCTTCGACCCTACTTTACATGTTCCATGATATTCCACTGATTTTTACTTCTAACTACTCATGCTACCATGAATTAAGAATTATTACCTGTCAACACCCAACCCATTTCCAGAACAATTTGCCATTCTTTGTTAATGTCATCATCTGATTTTCCTTTTAATCTCTGAGAGACTATATCTGCATTCCGGTTTTCAATAAAAGTTGCCCACCATTGCTCTATTGTACGTATCTGCTCAGTTTTCCATAACCTTGCATATTCAATACGGGCTGTCGTAATCATATACATCATTATTCTCCAATATTTCTTTGCTACAGTTCCATCTAACATATGTGTCATATTTAATAAGTACAGTTCAGGTTTCTTATCAATTTGAACCCCCAATATTTTACATATCATATTATGTATATCATTCCAATATTTTTTAGCCTTAGGACATGACCACCACATATGAAATAGTATTCCAACATTCTCCTGACACTTCCAACACTGACCTGTTCCTGTATTATATATCTTCTTTAATTTTTCTGGTGTCATGTACCATCTATGAAAAAGCTTATAATAGTTCTCTTTTTGGTTCTGAGCTGCAGTAAATTTTTGTGTCCGTTGCCAGCTCTGTTCCCAGTGCTCTAATTGAATTGGATGTCCGAGATTTTGAGCCCACAATATCATTGCTGATTTGACTGTCTCATCTTCTCTTTCTTGATTTAAAATCTCCTGGTATACATGTGCTAGTAAATGAGGCGGGTTTTCCCGCAGTAACTTCAACATTCTTTCTTGCTCTTTTTGTTCTGTTCCATAAGTTTTCACATCCATCTGGAATCTCTCAGTTAACTGTCTGTAAGGGAACCAGTTTAACTTTATTCCTTCTGATTCCAATTTTTCTCTTGATTTCATCTTAAAAAGATTCAGATTTGTCATTTCTAATATGTCATCATAACACAGCCACTTATCTGAATCAGACCATCTTCCAAAGAAGGCTTCTTGAGGGGAGACCCACGTAGCTAGTTGCCTAATGTTCTTATTCTTGCAGTCAGTCCATATTTTAAGTAGTGATTTTCTTACAAAATGATGAACAAAGTCTTTGTCAACCGCAGCTTTCCCATAGAACATATAGGCATGCCAACCCATCCTTAAATCAGCTCCCTCTAATGTCAGCATTCTCATATTTTGAAGATTCATCCAGTCTTTTATCCATGCAAATGCCGCTGCCTTGAAATATATCTGTAAATCCGGTAGACCCAACCCTCCTCTTCTTATTGAGTCTGTCATGATATTCCATTTTATTCTTGGTTTTTTTCCTTGCCATATAAATTTAGTTAAATCTCTCTTCCATTGTATAAAAGGCTTAGTATTTGTAATAATAGGAAGATTTTGGAAAAGGTAATTCATCTTTGGAAGTATGTTCATTTTTATGACTGCCACTCTTCCCATCAAAGATAGTCGCATTCTAGTCCATTTCTCCAAATCCTTGATTATCTCTTTCCATTTCTTTTCATAATTATTCTGAAATAGTTCATTATTTCTTTTTGTAATCCAGACACCCAGATATTTTGCTTTTTGACCTTTATTAAAACCTGTTAAATGCTCAAGTTCCTTCTCTTCTTTCTCCCTCATGTTTTTTGTTATAAGCACTGTTTTTTCCTTGTTTATCTTAAATCCAGAAAATTCTCCATATTCCTGAACAATATCCATCAACCTTTGAATACTGCTAAGAGGATCATCCAGAAACAAAACCAAATCATCTGCAAATGCTTTAAGTTTGTACTGATATTTCTTTATCTGAAGTCCTCTTATTGCTTTATCTTTCCTTATGGCATTATTAAGTACTTCCAATGTCATAATAAATAACAGCGGAGATAGGGGACAACCTTGTCTTGTTCCCCTATGCAATTCAATCTGTTTTGTTCTCTCTCCATTAATGATCAATCGTGTCTGTCGTTGACTGTATATTGCTTCAATCCAAGAGATAAGTTTGTCTCCGGCTTGCGCCTGTTTAATGACCGTCTTCAAGAATGACCAATTAATCATATCAAAGGCCTTTTCTGCATCCACAAATATCACTGCCAATTTTCTTTCATTATGTTTCTCATAATACTCAATTATATTTAGCACTGTCCTAATATTGTCTCACATCATTCCCTTTGGTAAGAAGCCATTCTGATCGTCATGTATATTTTCTTGAAGAACCTTTTTAAGTCTTTCAGCCAGAATTACAGCAAAGATTTTATAGTCTGTGTTTAGTAATGAAATTGGTCTATAATTCTTGACATCTGTTAAGTCTCTTCCTTCTTTTGGTATTAGAGCCACATTAGCTTCCTTCCAGGTGTCGGGTATTCCCTCCTTTCTTATCTCATTCATTGTATTCTGCAAAGGTATCGAAACTTCATGTTCCAATATTTTGTAATATTTTGCAGTAAAGCCGTCTGGTCCAGGAGATTTGTCATTCTTCAAATTCCTAATAGCTTCAACTATCTCCATCATCGATATGGGTTTGTTCAGAATCAATTTCTGCTCCTCGGTGAATCTCATTTTGTTCATTTTTTCCAAATATTCTTCCATTTCTTTTTGTTTTTTTGTTGAGGAGATCAAACTCATTAAATTCATGTAATATTTATAAAAAGCCTGTTTTATCTCCTCCTGTTTTGTAGTTTTCCCGTCACCGACTCTAATCTCCGTAATAATATTTCTAACTCTTCTTTTACGAAGTAAACTGGCTAAAAGTTTAGAAGGTTTATTTGCCTGTTCAAAGAAAGTATATCTCACTCTTCGCATCTGTTGTTCTATTTCCTGCAAATTTAGTTGATTTAATTCAGCTTCACAAACCTTCATCTGTTGTCATATCTTGTTGTCCATCGGTTTTTCCCTCATCTGTTTCTCTAGTTCTTTCATCTTCCCCAGAATCGAATCTTCAATCTGCTTCCTCTCTTTCCTGATTTCCACGGACCATCTGATAAAGTTTCCTCGCATCACAGCTTTACTTGCATCCCAAATTATTTTCATTGGTAATTCCGATGTCATGTTCTCCTTAAAATAATTATATAATTCTATTTTTGCTTGTTTAATGTACTTCTCCCTCTTGAATATTTCTTCATTCAATCTCCATGTCCTCTCTCTGTCTATAATCTTAAGTTTCATTTGCAATGGATTATGATCCTAACATAAATTTGGAAGAATGTCTATATCCACTGTTTTCAACATCAAATCCTTAGATGTCCAAATCATATCAGTCCTAGACATTGATTTATGTCTGTCTGAGAAAAAATTATATCCATCTAATTGTCCATTTTTATATCTCCATGTATCATAAAGATCTAAATCATCCATCATTTGGAAAAAACTCTTAGGCAGTTTACTGTTGTTTCAGGGGACTAACTTCTGTACTGTTCTGTCCACTTTTGGATTAATAACTCCATTAAAGTCCCCCAGAATGATAACTTTTGTGTTTCCTGTTTCTCGTACATATTTCTGTATCTCATTGTGTATTTTGGGGAAGAATTCTCCTTTAACTCCATTAGGTGCATATACTCCAACTATTAATATCTTGTCCTGTTTCATATTTACTTCTATAGCCAAATATCGCCCGTTATTATCCTGAAATTTTTGTTGTGCACCATATCTTGAATTGACGTATATCGATATCCCCCTTTTCTTCTGATCAAACGTAGCTGCAAAGCAGCTACCCAGTTTCGGATTTCTGACATATTTCAAATCTTGAGTCCTTATTCGAACCTCTTGTAAACAAATTATATCCAATTTTTGTTTTTCCAAATGATGAAGTATCTGTCTTCTTTTATATTCAGAGTTAAATCCTTTAATGTTCCAAGAGTGTATTTTTAGCCCCATTTTATCAGTTTTATATTAAAATTATTTATCCTAATTTTCCAATTAATCCTGTATATTTTCTGCCGACAACTCTCCTTCCTCTCCCAATTCTTGCTCTTGTGCTGTTTCTTCTTCCACCTCTTCTTCTTGTATCTGTTCTTTTTCCTCTTTTCCTTTTTCTTCTTCCAACGATTTCTGTTCTTCATCTTTCTCTCCAGCTGTAGGTCTTTGTAAATCTCTCTTCAACCTTTCCATCATTTCTTTGGCTTTAAAAACTGAGTTAATCCTATATCTCGGCTGTTTATACATAAAAGATATGCCTTCAGTCTTCTCCCATCTGTAATTGATCTGTAACTTCATCAAAAGATTGGCCAGAGGTTTATAATCTTGTCTCTTCTTGAGTATTTGATATGGTACATCTTTAAAAATTCTTACATCTTTATCTTCAATCTTAAATGTTCCTTCATAGCTCCTCTGTAATATTTTGTCTCTGATAACTGTCAGAGTGAAGGTTATTATAATATCTCTTGGTAATTTTCTTTCTCTCGCTATTCTAGAGGATACTCTGAACATTCTGTCAATAGAAGCTTCCATCTTGTCTTCATCAATGTCTAGATATTCTGCCAAAGCCGGAACCATTTTTTCATATAAATGTTCACCGCTAGATTCAGGAACGGCTCTAAATCTGAGACATCTTTCTCGATATCGTAACTCTTGCAACATTATCTGGAATTCCTCTTCTTGTTGCTTCCCCTTTACTTCAATCATTTCTGTCTGTACTTGTGTAGCTTGTTCCTTTATTTCTTTGGTCTCAGTCTTTATCTTTGTAACATCCTTAGTTAAGGTTTCAAATTTCTTCCCCAGTTTATCGATTTCATGCTTCATATCTGTTCTCATCTCTTTTCTTGTCTCCTTTAAATCCTGTCTAATGTCTTTCTCTGTCTGTCTTATGTCCTCTCTAATGTTCTTAAGTTCCTCCATCATCTGCAACATTAAATCTTTCCGGGGTATCTCTGTTGATGTTCTCCTTACTGGCCGGATAGTCGTTGTTGCAGTTGCTGCTGCCGTTCCCTTCCTTGTTCTTGGTTCCATTTGTACTTTCTTGACAATAGAATTTTTCTTCCAAAAGTCTTGACCTTCATCTTTGTTGTCCTGGCCCTTGTCAATTCTATAAAGCCTTCTTAAATCTCTTAAGAAAAATATACAATAAAACACAAAAACATACAAAGCAATATTGTCTATATCAGCCTATACCTTATTATATGCACTCTGAATTAATCCAAAAGAATATATTTTCAAAAGATAAATAAATGAATAAAATCATATATATAAATCTGAAGATTATAGCTTAAATACTTCAAAGTAATTATTTCTCAAAATATATATATACAAGAATTGTTTTTGGATACAAAAGCTTCCCTTTAAAAACAAAGCTTACTCCAATTCACTCCAACTCCCCCCTCCCAATTCTTCTACGCTGGCTTTTGAAGCTTGCTCTCAACTTAGTAAACAGCTAGCAAGACCTTGAATATAAAATCCAGCCGCTTCTCTGTGTGGGAGCGGGTGTTCCAGTAGCCTCTTATCTTCAGAGAAGTTCAATTTCACATGAACAGTTCAGCTCAGTCTGTAATCCTGTAGCCAATATTCTGTTAATGTTAATGTCTTGTAGTATCCTAATTTCATCCAATTCCAAGGTTCATAAAAAGTTCATAAAATTCTTAAGTTCTTAAATGTGAAAAATCTATAAAGTTCTAAAACATATGTTCATGAAAAGTCCCAAAACAAAAGTTCAGTTCTTTAGTTGCTTCTAACTTATGCCTTGTTAAATCCCATGGCATCAATAGGTCTATTCGTAGCAAAGAACCACTTACACACAGGTAAATCCCAAGGCATCCATAAGTCTACTTGTAGGTAAGAGCCACTTCCACCAAGGTAAATCCCAAGGCATCAATAGGTCTCCTCATACGTAAGATCCACTTACATCTGGGTAAATCCTAAGGCATCAGTGGGTCTACTTGTAAGTAAGAATAACTAATACCTCTGTAAATCCCATGGCATTAGTGGGTCTACTCGTAGATAAGAGCTAGGTTACTTCTTTTAAAATCAGTTTCTATTTAATTCCATTGTCCACTAAGAAAAGGATCCAAAATCAAAATCCAGGTGCCAAAGACAACAATTAGCTTCAAAAATCCTTGATGAACTAAAAGAAACACGGAGATTCCTCTTCATCAAACCACCACACCAAAGTACATTTTCCAACAAAAAAACCCAAGAAAACAATTCACAAATCCAAGTTAGTTCCCAAAAGAAGTATTAATCCAGAGGAATGTATTTATGACAGCATATGAATCCACAAGTCTCTCTGTTTTGCCAAGCAAAACTAAAAGAAAAAAAAAATAAAGTCTCTTTAAGCAAGAAAGCTGAATCAGTTACTTGAAATCTTTACTTTCCAATGTTAATCCCAGTCCAGTCCAGTCCAAAAAAGTCAACTCTTTAATTATTAGTAAAAGAAGCCGTATTATATCCAAAGAAGTAGCAAAAAAGAAAAGGAAAATTCCAGCCTCGCACTCACCAACCCGGTTACTGTAGCTTTAAATTGTCAGCCCTTTCAGTCCAACTCACAGCCTTCAGGGTCTCTTTCTAAAGCAGCTCACTTTCAGCGAATGCAGGTCTGTACTTTTTGTGATCTTAAATAATTGTAATCCAGATCGGATTGCTAATTGTAGTCTCTGTGTGTCTTCTTGATTTAAAAGTCGACGGCACCGCTTGTGCCGCTAAAGCGGTGAGCCTGGAGGTTCCGTCACGGTTCTACGATCCTTCACAGCGCCTCCGCTCTCTCCTTTCAGAGAGAGCTCAACACCGGACTTCTGGATCCCCTTCGGACCTCTTCCACATCCCCCTTACCGAGGGGATGTCTAGCGGCTTCAGATGGCTCTTGAACTGGCTGGAACCAGCAGGTGGAGGTTCGGAATTGCACAGCGCTATTCCGAACGACCGCTCACGCATGCCATGTGACAGGAAGTCATAAGTCATATATTTTTAAAAATACATGAAAGATTTTCATGAGGTATGTTGTGTCCCCATACATTTCATTATTACAATTTATGTATGTGTCTGTGTCTCCTATAAAGGGTTAGTTTAACCTCGGGTTTGCCAGTAAAACTGAATTACTGTGTTGTGAAATGATGCATGTCTAAAAAAATGTGTCACCAACATGAAAAGTTTGGAAAGTTCTGGATTAAAGCATTATTAACTAAAAGTGAAATTATGGCCCTTTCCGCACCGGCCTATAAAAACAGTGCAGAGCGACCTCCAACGGAGGTCTTCTGCACTGTGGAGTGGACTGGGGTGGAATACTTTTTGTAGTTCCGCACCTCAGTCCACTCCAGAGCGACAGGAACTGGTCGCGCAGCGTGCTTTTTGAAAACCTCTTTTAAGAGGTTTTTAAAAAGTATGGAGCGCGTGACCCCGTGTCGCTCCGTCGCCACGCTCTGGTGCAGATTTGCAGGTGCGCACTAGTGCATGCCTGCAGATCTGCCGGGGGCGGGCTTCTGGCTGGCGAGCTTCTCTGGTTGGTGGAGAGCCTCCACCAACCAGAAGCCACCATTTTGGACGACGGAGCAGTGCGGAGCGACATGAGTATTTGCCACTAAATACATTGTGTTACTCTGATTTCTGGGGTCCAGTGAGGGACACTTCAATGTGCTCAAAATACTGGGGAATGGGAATTAGCAAGAGCACAAGCTAAGCAATGCAAGAGGCAGGGCAACCTAGCGAGATCTTTTACCCAATGTTTACGGGGTCAGGCCGAGTCAGGACCAAGACACAAGAAAGCTGAAATTATGTTCTTTTATTTATGAAGTCACAGCAAACTTACGCACTCACTCGAAATTGAGAAATACTGCACAATTGCTCAGTCACACATGCAGTCCTAAGAAAATAAAGAGAGGAAAATAGATAGGGGAGTTTCAGGAGGACTTTCGGGGAAATACTACACCTGATCCTGTAGCCCGGTAGACGGAAAGAAGCTTGGGAGTGTAGATTCTCAGCACGTGGAGGCTGAGGGGAGGCTCGTCAAACGGAGCGTCAGCAAGTTGGGAGGCAAGTCACGAGCGATCCGATGAGATGCTCAAAATCAGGGGTTCTTATAGTGGAAAATGTGCCTGTAGGCTAGTCCGCTCCCTGGGGAAAACGATGGGTTCCGCCTGGAGACAAAGCCTCCGAAAGGTCAGTACTTTAGATGATTGAATTATGACAGTGTTGTCAATAGCGTAGACAGTATGCAAACGCGGAGTGCTTGAGAGTTGGATATTCCGCTCATCAAGCTGCCTGCTCGGGGCAGGCGATCTTTTGTAAACAGCGTAAATACATAATGTGATCTTAAGACAGTACTTACCTGGAGGTCTCCTAAAGCTGCAGTCTGGCAATTACTGGCCTGCCTGGATTTGTTTTGGAATGGTTCAGCTATTTTTGGCCATGCCCGTGTGTGTGCTTGTCCGGGGGCCTCGCAAGCACATGGGTAGTGAAGGCCAAATTCTTAATATCAAATGATATCTAATATACCTCAAGTTTGGACTAGGAACTACAGTAACAATTGTGCTGAAATATATTTTTCTAGGCTAATTAACTGAGGGACATGTTGCTGGTGGCAGTTTAGTTTCTACTCACCCAGAGGAGATAACCTTGGAGAAAGAATCACCTCTGATGACTCGGCCATCAACATCCATTGAAAGAAACGATGGTGTTTTCGTCTAGAAATACAAAAGATATTTTATTATTAAAACAAAATTGATTGCAAGCAAATATTAACCCTTAGTTGGTGAATGAGATTTGTGGAGATAAAATAGGATAACATCCTTGCATGCCCACACTCTTCCTCCCATCCCAAGGAGTGCTTTGTCAGAGGGCGTGGATTTCTCTTTGCGAGTGGAACTTCAGCTCTCAAATTATGACAGCTCTCATAGTTACATCCCTGAGGAGATGACCATAGGGTTAGCTACTTGGAGAATCAAAATGTAAATCTATAGGAACCTCTATGTGGAAGGAAAGGGGGACTGGGGTGACAAGTTCAGCCCCTTGATGAGCCATGAAGTTTCTATTGTGTGGTCTTAGGCCAGTCTCTCTCTGGGCCCAGCCTATGTGGCTCTATTTAGGTAGATATTCTCCTGCTGCAAAATGTACCCTTGCTTGCTCCACTAGACTATTGTATAAAGATTTGGGGTACAAAGGCTAGGTGCATGGATGAATTCACAGACACCATTGTCCTTCGTGCGCGCGCGTGTGTGTGCGCGTGTGCGTGAGTGTGCGTGTGTGTATTCGTGATTCATTTTGCAGTTTCTTGAGGGGTCTGGAGAGCCTTTCTCACAGCAACATTCCAGGGCCAGCCCTGAGCTTCAACCATAAAGTTCAGAAGTAGGAAAGGGCATTATTCTTTTCAAAGAGCAACATTTAATAAAGATTTGTATGAAGGTTCAATATATACTATTTTAATACTAGTTTTGCCTCTATCTATATGAACACTCTTGCATGAAATGACATGATTAGAGTATTATTTTGTAGTTAGGAATGTCATGATATGACAGCTAAATTGAACACTTTTAATAACATGTTTTCTAGTTGCTCTTGAAATGCAAAAGATATAATACCTGTAAATTGTGTTCTTAAGAACAACCTTTTTTGGAGCTAAGATTCTGAGGTTTGCCTCTGTATTTTGGAAGCTTTGAATCCAGAACCATAAGGATCAGACATAGGTTCCTTGCTCTTTGTATCAGGGAGCAGAACAAGGTATCACAGGCAGTTATAATGGGAGATTTCACAGAACAACCCAGAACTATACTGTCTGGGGAACTGAGTTACACTATTGGGCCAATTGGGGGAAACTCTTTTGCCCTTGAATGTGAATGTGTGATGGCACTGCAAATCTCTTCTCCATCAGCAAGAAAGGTTGCATCAATGAGAATTGGCAATGAGTTACTGGTTTGGTCTTACCTTCTCAAACTGGACAAAATAATATGGATCATCTTCCATTATAAGAAAGTCATATTCTTGGGCAAGCTAAAAAAAAAAAAAGATCAGTGTATATGCTATGCCTGGCCCACAAGAGCTAAAGCAATAGCAGTTTGATCAAAATGTTGAACTACTTTGCAGAATTTTTGTATGCCAACTTCATGTAAAGTTAAGGTGCTTCCAGGCATGGGTTTTGAGCAGCTCTAATTCAAGGATTATTACATGGGTTCAGGAGAGCCACTGTGGTGTACTGGTTTGAGCACTGGACTACTACCGTGGAGACCAGGGTGTGATTCTTTGCTTGGCCATGGAACTTCACTGAGTGACACTGGGTGTGTCACACATTCTCAGCCCCAGAACATCCTGTGATAAGTTCACCTTAGGGTCACCATAAGTCAGAATCAACTTGAAGGCATACATCATCATCATCATCATCACCATCGGTTCAGATGTCATCTGCATTATGTAGCCCTCCCACCTTTTCCTGTTGCTTCTTCTATCTTTTTTTCTTGCCACAAAAAAATCTTATAAGGAAGAAAAGATAAAAAAAGGTGTTGAATGTCTTTGGATTATCAATTATGGGGACTCTTCACCTGGAAGCACATTTAGACAAGCTCCGAATGAAGGAATTTGAACATTTTGCTAAATTCTTCAACAAACCAAAACAGATTATTTCCCCATGTGCACAGGCCAAATTCAGTAAGTGCAGCTATGCCCAGCAGGAGCATCTCAGGAAAAAAATAAATAGGTAGCAAATCTAATTTGTCACCATCTGCACTTGGATGGTTAAATCTATCAGTTTCTCCTGTATTCAAATTCCTGAAATTTAAGACCATTCCATCTCAAATGAGAAGTTATTTGAAAATGTTGGCAAAGAAAAATTAAAAGTTGTCATCCATTCCCTTCTTGACATAGATTTACTGTCTCAAGCAGGACTAGGGCACTGCTGTCATTTCTTGGCTTCACATTCAGCTCCTACAGTGGGGCCACTTGTCCAGATTCATTCACTCTTCTTGGACTCTCTTCCCTTGCTTGGCCTTTTGGAGCTGTTCTCTCCTACCAGGACTTTGAGGTGGTTCAGCAGCTCTGGGAATGGAAAATCGCTTCCATTTGCTGCTATAGTTATAGTGGTATTTCTGGTCCAGACATTTGTCTAAGTTATTCTTGTGGCAACTGGTGGCTTCCCTACCAGTGAATCTACTTTTAATGTTTAGTCCAAACTGTAAAGGAACTATCCATGGTGCTGAATCTATTTTGGGAATAGGGTTCAGCATCTTGAACAACTCCTATAAACAGGCCAAAAAAGAAAAAAAGAAAAAAAGCCAAAGTGGGCTTACTGTACCAATAATGTGGAAGTATTCTGTCTCCACTAGGTTACCTATTGCCTGAGCTGTTTTTGTTCTGCTTGCAAGTTATGATGCTGGCAGGGATTACCTGGTAAATCTCCCTTTTGCGTTCTGCTGTCAAAGAGCTTCCAGAAGGATTGCCACCATTGGGAACGGTGTAAAGGAATTTAGGACTCTTGCTACTGAGCTTATGTGTGTTGTTGTCAGATTTCCACCTGGAAAGAATGTCTCTTAAGGCTTTTGGAATAATACCATGTTCATCACTGGGGACTTTGATAATGTTACACCCCAACGGCCGTAGCTGTTGATGAAAAGAAACAAGATATTACATGTTGCTGACTATCCAGTTAACACATGCCATTCAAGCCAGATCATTCCTTAGCAAAAGGGAAAACCATGCACAGATTCATGTATTGTGCTCATTAAAACTGTTCCCCAAATGCAGAGCTCAGAAGTTACTTTTTTAGACTACAATTCCCACAGTCCCCCATGGCAGATGCTTGTGACAGAGACACATAAGCATCTTTCCATTTGTCACAATGGGAGCTCAAACCTCTACATGCACTCTGAGCCCATCCTGGTACAAATGGATTCTAATAGTGTAATTTTCATTTGGAAGATGTTAAAACATGGAAGCTGAAATTCTGGTGCACTAGCCTAGCAGTTGCACTTTTCCCGGTGTCACACAGACACATGGAAATGGAAGATAGAAAAAATCTGCTGATTCTAGGCAACCTAGTTCTCTAATGTTTTATTTCCACCAGCATAATGAACTAACAGGATCTTGGCTGCAGTCTCAGTTTATTCGCTGTGTTAAGTGTAGATGCTTCAAATTTCTGTACCACTACTACCATCTCCTATGCTACCACCCTTTCTCCTATCTTGGGTAAGGTTTGTAGGCCCTGTGGCTGTATGGGCATGCTTCTGGCAATGGAGATAACAGTGTTCCAGAATGAATGGCTGAGCACCCATGCTCCATGTCTGATTATGAAAGGTTGCAAGGTAAGCTTGCTTATTCTGACCTGTTTTCAGCAGGAATGGGAAGAATATTCAAAAAATGATTGAAAAACATGTTTTTTGGAGTGTTCAGAAACCATGACAAAAAGGATCCTGGACTGACAAGAATCTTTACAGTTTGAGCCTTATTCTGTGAAAAATTCACAGGTTTGTTTTGCATGGGAAAAAGAAAGGATTTTCTCTGTGGCAAATAATATTCTAATGCAAAAATATTAATTCATGTGCAGAAAAAAACTGTAATTGGGGATTTTTTCTGCATAAAATTTGTGCTTAGAACACAGCATTTTCTGCTAGAAAACAGCAGTACAGGAATTAATATTATTTTCCACATAGAAAATGCTGTTTCCTGTGCAGAAAATGTTATTTTCTACACAAAGCAACCACATGTGAATTTTGTATAGAAAAGTTCTGAATTGCAAATAGCCTTTGAAAACTGTGGTTGCTTTTTTTTTTAAGACTTTCTTGCAATGGGGAGAAAATTGCTGAAATTACTCATTGCTGCATTTGAGAAGAGACAGAGAAAAATTACATCCCTAATTTTCAGGAATGTTATCTTTTCCAAGTGTTCCAGTTGGATTCTTTGCAACAGTCCTAGTAATAAGTAGAGGCATGAAAAGTCAAAAGCAGGATTGCACAAGGGAACCAGTAGTGGATCAGGTGATGGCAGTGGGTGGGATGGAACTCAGTACTTGGAGCAGCTTGGTAAACTTGTGGCATTCAAATGGAGCCTCCATTTGTGTTTGTCCTTGTGTTCTTCTCTTGGTAAGCCACTCCCCATATCCACTGTTACAAATCCCAGTATCACACCATACAAGAATTATTCCTACTGTTCAAAGTGCCCAAGTTGTCCCATCTGCACAATAATGGGGCCCCAAAAGTGACTCACTGCTGCCATTGTCCCACTGTAGTTTGGTTCATCTAATAGGATATTATCTCCGGGATTAATGAGCATATCAAAAACCTATAAGAATAAAACAAATAGATTTATAAGATGGACAATTGGTAGGAAGTTTCCTCTTCAAAAAATGCAACGATTTCTAAACTGTGATGCAAAAATTATTTTATCATTATGAAACAAGATTTCAACATGAGTTTTTTTCTTTTTTTCACTGCTTGATGTATGTTTCTCCCCCAGGATTACAGTTTAGGAGGAAAGGGTTAAACTTACTATTTCAATGGTCCTGAGGAAATCCCTCCCATGCTTATTTTAGTAAAACAAAACCCGTAGTAAGGAGCTATGCACTAGGGATTGGATCCAGATATGGACAAAAGCAACTGGATGTTACTTAGAAATGGATGTACGGAGCAGACCTCCTTATCATCTCCAACCAGTGCAGCCCATCAGTTCCCCCTTCAAGCTGCACAAGACAGTTGGGGGACCCTGCTGCTGAATGATGTAGGCTAGAGACAGGAAACCTGTGATGCTCTTGTTGTTGGAGTTGCCATTAACCCCAATCTGTCTGGCCAGGGGCTGAATGGAAGGCCAGTGAGGGGAATAAAAGGCCATAAAAGGCCACAAGTTCCTTATCCATGGGGTAGGTCAGATGTGGTGTGGAGAGAAGAGGAGATCCTAAATCTGGATGGAGAAACATTTTGTGAGGATACTTGGTTCCCTTTATACGTAGTTAAGAACTGATGTAATAGAAATCCTGGAGGTAAGTGCTCTAGTTCTGCTTTTACTGGTGTAAAGAGGGCAGAATCCCTGCCATAAAGCATTCACACCAGGAGGCAAAAAAAAGCCTACAGAGAAATTGCTGTGGGGGACACATGTGACAGGAGTGAAGATGGTGAAGAGGGAGTGCAGGGAAAAGGGACCAGCAGGAACACCCTCCCCACTGGGTTGCACCAGCAGCAACCACCACTAGAGCCTCCTACAAAGAGACACTGGATCCAACCCAGAAAACAGAGATATTTCTTAACAAATAATGATATAAAACAGAAGAAAGAAAAATTTTGTCATACTAACACCCTTTTTTTTCTACTTTGTTCATGAAGCACTGAACTCAACATTGCGAGACAAGTTTCTTCATCTGATGTGATGTGGGATAATGATCAATAGTAAAAATAACTTTAGCTGCAATCAGGAGAAACCAGAAGGGAGAATGATTTTGGCCAATTGTGTAAGGAAAGTAAAGACAGTCATCGTGAAATCTGGATTGCCCATACTTTACTAAGTCCTTCTTGGCTGCCTGTAGTGACACATATCCTCATTTTTCCTTTCTCAGGTGCATAATGTGCTGTTGGTGGGTTATGGAGTTTCATCTGCAGCTCTTCTAACCAAGACAATAATTCATGAATTCTGAGGGGAAAAAGAATTTTATTTTCAGAATACTCAATGTTTTATACATCATATACAACTTCTGTTTAACTAGAAGGTTTTGTTTTCAAGTGAGTATGGCAGAAGCTAAAATAAATGCCAAAATGGGGAGGGTCACTGACAAACTAGGAGGGAACACCCTATTCACTCATAAAATATCCCTTCTCTCTTTCACCCACACCATTCACTGATTCACACAAATCCAAAATATTACCACTCTATTCTGCATTGGTTAGACCTCATTTGGAATACTGTGTCCAGTTCTGGGCACCTCAATTCAAGATGGATATCAACAAGCTGGAGCGTATCCAGAGGAGGACGACCAAAATGGTGAAGGGTCTGGAAGTCATGCCCTATGAGGAACGTCTTAGGGAGCTGGGTATGTTTAGTGTGCAGAAGAGAAGGTTAAGAGGGGACATGATAGCCACGTTTAAGTATTTGAAGGGATGTCATGTCAAGGAGGGAGCAGGTTTGTTTTCCGCTGCTCTAGAGACTAGGACAAGGAGCAATGGATTCAAGCTGCAGGAAAGGAATTTCCACCTGAACCTCAGGAAGAACTTCTTGATGGTCAGAGCTGTACGGCAGTGAAATATGCTGTCTCGGAGTGTGGTGGAGTCTCCTTCTTTGGAGGTTTTTAAGCAGAGGCTGGATGACTATCTGTTGGGAATGCTTTGATGGGTGTTCCTGAATAACAGGGGATTGGACTGGTTGGCCCCTGGGGTCTCTTCCAACTCTTATGATTCTATGATTCACCATATGTATATATTTGTGCTTAGTGTTTTTGTGCATATATCTCTGGCTGTATCTTGCTCTGTTTTTTTGTCTCTCATACATCTCATCAGTCATTTTTTTTTTGCTCATCCATCTTCTTGCTTTATTTTACCCATATAATGCTCAAGTATATGTTCAATTATTTAGCAGATTCTGTTGTTCAACCTCCTGTGCTCTTTCACTGCTCTGTCTATCCATCATTCTATTCATCGCTGTGCATTTATTTTCCCTCTTTGTTCTGTTGTTCAATGTGAGGTGACACTCCTTCTTTCTCTTAAGTACAAATGTTGTACCTGATGTCCTTGTTTGCAAAAGAAAGTACACAGCATCAAGGCATAGATAATACTGAAACTCAAAGTTGCCCAATTAAATTGATTAACAATAGATTCAGGTCAGGAAAAAAGGGAAGAGCTATTTTGCAGAACACCCAATTCATTTAAAGAATACTGAAGAAAAAATTATCACAGACAATATATTTCTAAATACCAGACATGGGGAACAACAATCACTAATGTCTACAAATCTTGACTGGAAAAGTCTGGGTGGCTATTGTGAGGTCTTGGATTAGAAGAATTCATAGTCTGATGTATCAGACTAAAAGAGACCCTGATTGCTGGCGGATAAAGTATCCCATGCAATAGCCCTATTGTTCTCAGTCTTTGGCCCGCCACATTTTTTATTCATCAACTCCAAGAATTACCATTTTTCATGCTGACCTCGACTCTGATTTTTGAAATCAAAAACTTAGTGGTTGGATAACCAAAAGCTAAGAATCACTGCTCTAGTCTCAGTTTTCATTCCTGTAGGGGTGAATCAAGTTTTAAAAAGAAATAACTATTTCATATGAATGTTGATGAATACCCATCTGAAGCACCGTATTGAAGAGCTTTCTTCATGAGTTCTTCTCCGATTTCAATGGTAGTTCCATCCTTAAGGGAGATACTTGCTCCTTTAAATGGGAAATAGTCAGCATTCGGCATCCCTCCAGAAAGCATGATTATGGAGGACATCTTCTTTGATAGTTCATCTATTATTTAATAAATAAAAGAGAATAAATTGTGGGCCTTAGAAGCTCCAAGATACAATGCATTCTAACAGAAAATGAGACTACGAGATGTCAGGAAACCAAATGTGAAAGCAAAGGTATAATAGAACATTTTTATTGTATCGCTATATCAACCAAAAGTTAATGTATGAAATGTAGAAAAACAGGAAACATGAGAATTGTTGTCTATGGCTAAGGTATGTTCTGTCTATGCCGCTGTCATATGCTGTGGGCCCCCAGCTAAAAATCTGACACCATATGATGGTTGAGGCATGCATAGTTAGTGATGATACTGCAGGAAATTGAGGCATCTGTAGAAAGGAGTTATCTTTACAAAAAATAGAACTATAAACTTAGAGACTTTCCTATTACATTTGTCTCATTCCATTTAAGACAGGTTTACTTTCTAGAGTGAAACTATATAATGAAAATAATTATAGACAAAGCATCCCAACAGCCAAAGAGTAAGAGAAAAAGAGAGGTGTTTAAGGGCATAAATAAGACACTCACAATGAGAGAATTTTTATTATTTATACTGTGAAATGCAATTATACTACTAGGCAGTTGACTTCAGCATTACAGGGAACAGGTCAGACTATTTGTTCACCTAGCCTACTATTGCTTTGTCTACCTGAAGACAGATCTCTAGTCAGAGAGTATATATATTAGATCCTTTTTTAAAAACTGCCAATGTCAGGGACCCTCAGACTATGTTGTTTCACATGGTACTATCCCCAAACTTCCCAGAATGCAATTTTTAACAAAGCTGACAGTGCATAGAATGCATCAAGGGAGAGCTGATGGATGCAGCACTGGCACCTACTCACTGGTCATTCTTGCAGGGCTCGGTCTCCTTGCTGCACTCACAGTAGTCAGGAAACGAGAGTACTCCATTTTGATGAGACAATTGCAAATCAAATTTCTTGGACTTTGCCAGAAAACTGGAAAAGGGTAACATTGCATTTGTATGACATTTCTAACATCCTTCTCAAGGCAGATAATATTCCAATACTTCATTCTCAACCACTCACAGATTATGCCTTTATAATTCAGCAGTCATCAAGAATCCTTGCTAATGTGATATCCATGGCAGTGGGAAATTTTCAAGTCTCATTTAATGTTGAAACATTCTTGGGAAAAAGGAAACGCTGTCTAATTATATAAATGTGTTTCAAATGGCCAGTAAAAAAGATGCCCTATATTAGTTGAATCAAAGACAGATAAATTGGCAAGGCAGGAATGGCACTGAGGAAACATTCTGGGGCTCCTAAAAAATACAAAGTTTTCTTCCATATATTTATAAGCAATGATTCAACAGAGCTGTAATTGAGTTTATAGAGTTCACTACCTTTGGTAAAGGTGTTTGCCCCTTCTGAAAGGTCTTTCGTATTACACAGTTACAATAGGCCCTCAGGTGTCCGGTGGGGTTTGATTCTAGGTCCCTCTGTGGACACCAAAATCTGTGGTAGCTCAAGTCCCGTTATATACAGTGGCATGGTGAAATGATATCCAATATATAAAATGGTGAACACCTCAAATGAGTGCCAAGGAAAGCATGACGATCTGTGAAATGGCAGGAGGTACAGCAAGGTTAAGACTACACATCAGTGCGGTGCTTGGTGCACAGGAAAGCTAAGATTTGTTTTCTGGATATTTTTTAAAAAACATTTTCAAGCTGTGGCTGGTTGACTCCATGGATACAGAACCCATGGATATGGAGGACTGACTGTATAGCATTTTGATGCCACTTTAATTGCCATGGTTGAATCTGCAAGTACAAGGTTGCATGGGATGGAACCATGCCAGTTAAAGTATTATCATAGAACTATGACTATAGAATATGAGAAACCTGAGTGGTTTTTCCTGAAGTGGTGTCAGAAAAAGGAATAAGCCATATGACAACTTTTTTAAAAATGAATGGGATATCCTAAAATTTACCAGAATGAGTTCATTTTCACAGGTGTTGAAGGGCTCAGTTGTAACTGGAAAAAAATGCTATATACTTATCCTTAAAAAAAAAACTCTTACATTATGGCCCTTTCCACATGTGTGGGGGGGAAACGGGCGAAAACGCCCGAAAACGGAGCTTACCTGAAGCCGGGTAAGTCCGTCGCCATGTGGAGCAGTGTGAGCTCGCTGCTCTGCAGTCCTCCGGCGTCCCAAATGGTGGCTTCCGGTTGGTGGAGGCTCTCCACCAACCGGAGAAGCTCGCCAGCCGGAAGCCCGCCCCCAGCGGATCTGCAGGCACGCACTTGCGCGTGCCTGCAAATCTGCGTCGGAGCCGGGTGACAGAGCGGCATGGGGCTGCACACTCCGTGCTTTTTAAAAACCTAGAAAAAGAGGTTTTTAAAAAACACGCAGCGCGGCTAGTTCCGGCTGCTCCTGAGTGGATTCTGGTGTGGAACTACAAAAAGTAGTCCACGCCAGTCCACTCTACGGTGCAGAAGACCTCCATGAGAGGTCACTCTGCACCATTACAGAAGCCCGGTGCGGAAATGGCCTACATTTGGTATAGAAACAAAAGTAAAGAAACCTCCAAATCCTCCATTTTTTAAAAAAAGTCATCAATGAATTACAGTAATACCACAGATCTGAACTTCTTCTGGGGAAGCATGAGCCAATGTATAATGTGTAATTTTTTTTTGTATGATCCATTCTCAGCAACCTTTGCCCAAGTATTTAATGATCTACTAAATAAAACTGTAGTATTGCTGAGTCATTTTAGACTTTGGATTTCATGGTCTAATAGGGTCGTTTTCTTTATAGGATCCTGTTCATTACTTCAATAGCTCCTCGCAAATTATTCTGTGGTGAATAGTAGTAGCCTCTGCAGCCCAAATTTATCTCTGCCTACCTCACTACAGGTTCAGACACATGTGGTATTACCTGACACTATACATTTTTATTGAGGACAATAGACCCACACAGGGAAGCCACACGAGCTAATGCTGCCTCCTGTGTCCTGATGTACAACCTTGCCATCTTAAGTCTTTCAACTTGATGAAGTATATTGAGCTTAAAGCTCTGTAGTGGGTTTTCTGTCTCCATTTGCTTGAGTGGGAGTAGAATTTTTGGAGCAGCTAAAGACCTTTCACACTACACAGTTACTGTGCTATGATTCCACTTTAACTGCCAAGGTTCCATCCCTATGGTATTCTGAGATATGCAGTTTCAAGAGGATTATTTAGTATGCTCTGCCAGAGAGCCCTAGTGCCTCACCAAACTAGACATCCCATGATTCCATAGCAGATAACCAGGGCACTTAAACTGGAATCATAGAGCTATAGTTGTGTAGCATGAAAGGGCCCCTAATTGTATGGAGCTTTCTACTCATATTCAGAGTGGAATGAGCACAAGCCTCCCATAAAGATCTCAATATGAGGAGTATGAGGGTGGGAGTGGAGATGATGTGTGCAGCTATAGGCTGTTCAAACAGAATCCATCAATAGGGAATAGGGATGCAAATCTTAGCTCATTTCATTCTCACATGTAAGAAAGAAGAATTTTAAACATTTTCTCTCCATTGATTGAGATTAGGAGAACTTTTGAGCATTTTCCTATGGACTTTTTTTAAAAAAATTGCACAACAAAGCACCATTTCGCACAAGAATCACAATTTATAGGGAGGGAACGACTCCCCTCGCTGACTGTTTTCTGTGCTGAATTTTCTTTTTTTGCAAAAGCAGCTATGTTATTTTTGTAAACGCTTCCCCTCCCCTCAAAAAGACCTGAAATGTGAACACTTTGAGGTAATTGACCATTTTTAAACAGGTGTCTCAGTGTGTCAAGAAATCCTTTCAAGTTGAGGATGATGAAACTGGAGAGTATTCTTTACATTCCTAGAGTGGAGAGTACCACTTTTGATTCAACATGTACTTCTTAAGAAAGTGTGTGGTAAGAACCTTTGTGCACTAGGGTTAAACAAGTGTCATTGCATAAGAACTGGAGTGTATTTTTCATCTCAATGAGAATTCAAAGGATTGCAAGTTAGGGTCAAGTTACAATACAATATACATCTCTAGTATTATCGAGCACAAGTCCTGACTCCAACAAGAATTCCAGTGGAAGAAAATTGATTTTTTTCTCAGTCAGATGGGTTGGATATGCTAATGACCAGAGCATGTCATTTCTGCTTTTCTGAAATATGGTTCCCCTTGAAATGGCATGGGACCCTCTCCAATACATTATATAAGGTGGGACAAAATAGTATCTAAAGGCAAATAGTAATAGAATTATGGGAACAGTTAAAATATCAAGGGAAAAAACCCAGAAAAAACGTGGTAACAGGCTAGAATTTGGGGAAAATGTTTATGACCCTTTAGCTGACAATGCTGCAGAGTGCCTATAATGCAGATCTAGTCTTTGTGGATTCTGCAATAAAATGTGACCCTGCAAGATTAAAATGCATGATACTCAAAGGTGTATGGCCATTTCCAGCTGTTGATTTTTCACAGCTAACTCCTTGTTATATATTTCTTTCTTCTATATTTTGTCTTTATTATTGTTATATTGAAATTGCCTTCTTTTGTTGTTATACAAATGTTTATAGATATGTCATTTGTTTGAAATTCCATAGATATATTTATTAACCTTTTTTTTTTAACAACAAAAAGAACCTAAAAAAAATAGTTAGAAACATTAGGCTTACCTGTGAGAAGATGAATGGAAAACTCAGCTGGTAATTTCAGTTCTGAGTTCTTACTCTTTACAAAACTGTATTTATTTCTTAGACAAGAGCAACTAGAACCTTAACTATCCTCTTGCACGCTCTGTGATTTTAATCTTACTAGTGAAATTTTCAGCCAATCAACTGCACAACATGGTTGATATACTTAGTAACAGTTAACTTTTTTCTTTGAGTACTAGGAAGAGCTTTTAACGGTTTACCATGCCAAGAATTTGATTTTCAAGGGCAGAGTCCAGAGTCTAAAACAAACTATTTTTATCTGTGACATTTACACATATCTGATCACAACTAGCTTAGCTTTTACTGTCTCATTAACACTACAGTCAGGTTAAGAAGGTTATTTATTTAAGGTTAATCAAAGTAATGATCATGCTATCTAACCACAGTTGTAATGAAAAACTTAATTATGTTTAACCATTCTGTATAACACCAGATCAACAGAAATGTGAGTTTTTTTGGTCTCTCTAGCCATCAAATTATGTAACAATAAATTTCCACACTTGCTTTAATTTTATTGGGCAAAGTGTTATATTATAATTATACCTCCCTTATCACTGAGTCCCAGGTTGAACTTAGCTTTTAAATTTGTCTTTGAAGAGGTGCATTCTTAATTATTGGACCTTATCCAGGACAGAGGTACAGCCCACATGATTATTTGGCCCCTCTTGATGGCTTGACTTGTGCCATTGAGATAACTATTGTTCTACAAAGCAGGACAAGCGCTGCATATTCAGAGATCTATTATTTTCTTTGGGACTCCATAGTTACACCCAACTATTCACACCTGATATTGTTATTATGTCTTGGTATATGTTTAACATAATGAACCGAGCAATAGTTGTCAAGGATACAGTTGTGTTAGTCTCTAACAGTATGCCAAGAAATCCTGTAGCACTTCTCAGTCTCAAAGGTGCTGAGTGCTCAGTCTCAAGATTGCTTTATGTAATAAGCACAATCTAAATAAAGTGAAGCGTACCTGATCAATGTGGAGCCAGAACAGGATCTTACATTGTTTTTCCCTGTTGAAAAATTTGCCCTCTTTTGAGTGATTTTTCCAAAACTCTTTGTGGAACCTGCATCCTCATCCATACTGTCAAAACCAGCCATTTATTAACTATGATTCACTGGGGTTAGTTGAGGCCATGGTGGTTGCTCCAATGTCAATGAGGCATTGATTCTGCTCCAGCTTGTAGGCCATACCTTAATGGAGCTATTCAAGGTGCTGAAATCTATCCCCCCAAATAGTTCAGACTAAACCTGGAGTATATTCACCACCTGACTGACATAGGAGCCACCAGCCACCAATGAGTTCTGGGCAAGTATCTTGTGACATAGTGCTAGAGTTCTGGTAGGGAATGACACCATCAAGGCTATGTGGTATGAAAAAGCAAGAGTTGCTTATTTCTGCTAAGATTTCATTCCTTATTATCAATAGGTGCACTTTTACTTTATGGATCATGCTTTGTGGTGTTTTTTGTTTGTTCTAATTCAGGGGAAATGACATGGAAAGCCATGGGCTGGATTAAGTTCAGCGTGGAGATGGTACATGATAGGAAACATGCAGTAAAGAACTTTCCTATCCACCATGTATACAAGCTGTATTATAAAATGATTAAAAATGGACCTCATCTGGGACAAAGGTATAGCCCACACAATTATTTGGCCCATCTTGATTACTTGACTTGTGCCATTGAGATAACTATTGTTCTACAAAGCGGGAACAGTTAAAAACAATCCATTAAAGCTCTAGAGTTTTTCAGCAGCAAAGCATTACTGATTTCCTTTCACATAACATGAAAGCAATGTTTTATGTGGCAACAAATCCCTTGTTAAAAAAATTACAGCTATAGAAAACATGTCACTGAAATATATCTTCCTTGGGACAGTTGTTTTCATGTGGACAGCTAATGTAAATCATTTTTAATTGGATCCTGTGCATAAAAAAAAACACCCAGGTAATATTTATCTATCAGAGCTTTGACATGATTAACAAATTCCTGCAAGATCCAAATGGATAATACAGCATAAACATCAATACACACAACAGTGATGGATAATGCTGCCTCCAGTGAGAGAATCTGCTGATAAAAGTTTGATGATGTTTGACTAAAAGAGGCTATGTGGCTGTCAGTGTTTATTATTAATTTGTTAAAGTATGTGTTCCATTTGTGGCCTCAGGCATTACGGCTGCAACCCTATACACATTTATTTGGGAGGAAAGTCCACTGAACATAATGGGACTGCTTTCTGACTATCCATCCCTGGGATTGCAGTGTATAATTGGTGGAGGTCAAGTTTCTGAGTGATACATATTGGGGGGAGGCTATAGTACTCTATGCCACTGTGGCACTCTGCCAGAAGACACAGTTGGACTGATCTGTAGTGTGGCTGGAGACTGCCAGTGAAACGGCAAAGGGGGCACTGCAGTTACTAACTCAGGTGACATGAAGAACTGATAGGATTCCACCTGCCAGTATAACACCTTTCATTTTGCCTTGCCTCCTTTGCCTGAACAATTTTTCTTTCAGGTAAAGAGCAAGTTAGAGAGCCAGTGTGGTGTAGTGGTTTGAGCATTAGACTATGATTCTGGAGATCTTTGGAGACGAAGATCCCTGCTTGGTCATGGAAACCAACTGGGTGACCTTGAGCACATCACATTCTCGGCCCCCGAAAACCCTGTGATAGGTTCTCTTTAGGGTCACCATAGGTTGGAAATGACTTGAAGGCAGGCGTACACACACACAAATTATGATGGGACCTACTTCTCAGATGGTCTGATTTGATGACGTAACTCCTCCTTAGCTTACCAGTTCACCTATACTCTAGTGAAGTTTCCACTACATCTGTGTGCCAGTTCCTTCATTTCATTCAACCCCCTTCCCTGCTGCTATAGATTCAGACTGCTGCTGAAAATGATACCAAACAGAAACTTTGAATCACATAAATAGACAAGCAGTGGGATGCAGTTTGAGATAGCAAAGCTAAAAAGTATATGGATTATCTCTGGGTGTATGAGGAAACCACTGTGGAGACCCAGAACAAAGACAGGGAACGAGTAAGATTTTAGTTCCCAGCTCTTACGAGAGCCTAGTATTTGCTGTCTCAACTCCTGAGTGATACCAACTGTTGTTACAAATTTGAGGCACAGAAAATAGTTCTAAGCCACATTTTTTCTGCAGAAAATGTCAATATGCAGAGTTGAGTATCCTGCCAAGTTGGTAAGCCATGGTCAAAAGAGGTCCTATAACTATATATAAAGAGGTCCAGGAACAGTGATTCAGCATCTTGTCATCTCACACTGACTTTTCCATGTTTTTTTTCCTTCTTTTTCTGTTTCCATCTGATACCATCTATTTGTTCTCTGCTACTGTTGAAATTTATACTGTAAACTTCTCAGTGCAGGAAGAGTTACTCCTTTTGCCTGTGGGGCTCTGCAAAGTGTTATGTACAGTGAAGCCATAATAATGACAATTTTGAGGAGATCTGACCCACTTTTCCCAGAGTTCCCATAGAAACCATGGCACAAGATTACATTGAAACTCTATCACTGTATTAGTTTGTATGTCTTAAATAGATGGAACTGGATAATTCAGTTTGCATGAACAGCATATAATAGCATCATTCTTCCAGAAACAATCAAGCTCAGAATCACCAAATGATAATGTTACATGTTCATGTGTCATCTAAATTCATATTTCATTTAGTACAAACCAGTCATGCTGGAAAACAGTAAGACTACTAGCAACACTAGCCTTAGAGACACTTCTCAAATAAATCAAAAGTTTTGAATGGCTGATCACAGTAACAATATTTGCTTAGAGGTGATAAAGCAACTTGTTTACAGTCAGCCCTCCATCCTCACTAGGGTTAGGGGTGGGTGCAGGACCTCTGCAGAAGTGGAAAAATCACAAATATCAAAATGTGTGTTGTGTGTCTGTGGGGGGAACAGACACCCTGGGTCCAAATCAGGTCAGGGAAAGGAAAGGGGGTGGGTCAACACGGTGGCCCCATACTTCTTCTCTCTCACCCAACTCTTTCCTTGGGGGTGTGGGGGGTACTGGGAGAGGGTTTGTGGTGCTGAGAAATTCAGCTGTGAGCTGTCCTTAGCTGGACAGGAAGGAGCTGATAGAGGAGGAGGGAGACCAGAGATGGATCTTTAAAGGTCTGTGTGGTCTGACTGGAGATGCCAAGAGGGAAGTTTCTCCTGGAATAGAAGTGTCTGAGTTGGGAGTGAAGGGATTGAAAAACTCACAAATAGATCCATGAAAGTCAAACTTGCAAATGTGGAGGGCAGACTGGACATGAAAGACCTCCAGAAATTTTGTCTCCAAATTTGGGATTATTTTTTCCCGAAATCATAATAGTTGTATAACAGAAACCATCTGTTCTTCACATCTCACAGCGATTGCAAAACATTGAAAATGATGCAACAGCAACCAGTACTTAGTGTAGATCCTTTTATTTAGCGAGTCCCAATCAGCATTACAGATTATGTCTAGAAATTACTGTGTTGTATTGTGCTGAAGTCCTGCACAAACATTATCACAATGAACGTGATCATGTCACAGATGTACTTGGTTCTGTCAAATATCGAGTTTCATTCTGAAAAAGTACATAAATTATGCCTTGATGAAATTAAGCACAAACATAACTTTGCCAAATGCTTCCAAGTTCAAAGCCTTTTTGTTTCTGCATGGTATGTTGTAAGGAATAAGAAAACAGATATTCTGTCCTCAAAGCTGTGGCTCAGAGCATTGTTGCACAATTGCCTTTGAGCTTCTGTTGCATTATTTATGCTAGGATTTGATTGTTGCTTGTGCAGAAGAGAAAGGTGTCTGTACTGTGTGTCAGTATTCTAGTCAATGCAGTGTTTAATATTTGCATTACAAACCTGCGTAATGCCAGAGCCCTTTAAATCTCATGTGTGACTATTCCCAAAAGTTAGGGAGAAAAAAAGAAAAGATGTAAAAAAAAAAGACTAAAAATGCTGTGATCCAAAAAGTAAACCTAAGTAGCAGAGAACTATAGAATCTGGTCAGGCTCCCAGGGCATTCAGATTGTGAATTCTTAAAAGATGTGTTGGAAATGTGCCTGCTTATTTCCACTCTTACTTTTATAGAAAAGACAAAGTGCCAAAAATACATGCCAAAAATAAAAATGATCATCCTCATCATCTGTCTCTAGGTGGAGATAATGTCCATCAGTAGGAGGAACAGAAGGAAAAATTTCTCAAAACAGATCCTTGTGATTTGTGAGGTACAATTCCAAGAAGATCCACCTAGACTCTGAGAGGGAAATTTTGCTAGACACTAATTAAAGGAGGATGTTGAAAACACTCAAACCTAAGTAGCACAATAGCTTGTGCTGGCTGGATCATGACAATGTACCTTCTTTGGAAGCTATATTCTGTAAGTGAACAATGTGGCATGAATGAAAGCTGTCATTTCAGTTTTTATAACTTGTGATACCTAAAGCTTTAGCCTAAATTCTATTGTGAGCCCCTACGTGATTAGACCCACTGAATCAATGGTAGCTTGGTAAGTCAGTACTTATTTGATTTCCATTGATTTAACAAGTTTATTCTACTCGAAACTAACAACTGAGTTGAGGTGTTTACAATTAATTTATCTCTATGAGGCAAGATGAATTAAATGGTTGTCAAGAGAGGAAGAAAAGCATAAAATCATAATGAGATTAAAGAGATCAACTTAAAATAGCTTCAGTTCCTCACTCTACAGTGTTGCTTTAAGAGGCATGCCATTTTTTTGACAAATAATTTATTTGTTCAGGCCATAAGTCATAATTTGCCACACCCAAAAAACACAACTCTGCTCACGTACACAGTATCAGAGGCTATGTTCACATAAATCATTAGAACTGGCTGCTACAAGCTCAAGGGACCACCCACCCACAACCCCCCTCAAAAAAAAAAAAAAACTCCAAACACTTTTACATGCATACTTTCCTGCAAGCTGAAATTCAACATTTGGTTTATTTGATATGAACAACAACAATGGGGGCAGGTAAGTGTTCCTGGTAACTACTTTTGTAAATCAACAAACATGACAATCCTCTGTTCCAAACTTCTATAACTCAATATTCTTCAAATGTGTTAGACTAAAACTCCCATCCAAGATATCTGGGGGTTGTCAGGTGGTAGAAGACTGCTTTACTCCATTCTTCTCATGAAAACAAAATCTTAAGGAGAGTATCAAATAATGACTTTCTAAAACTGCATCTATAGGAATTTTAGAGGAAACAGATTCTTTCTTGAACCTTCCATCATGTCTATAACGCTAAGAGTTACTGTAAAACTAATTCTGAAATACCAGTGGGCTAATTCAACCTTTGGTAATACAGACAGTTCAGCCTGCACTATCACATATTTTCTATTCTCTTTTAAAATAATTTTGTTAGAAACTGCCAGTTGACTATAACCCCAAAAGGATGCTTGGAGAAAAGCCATACTCCAGTACAAACTGTACAGCCATTTTTAGCCAAGAGACAAATTTGGCAACTAAACATGGAAGACTGGATGAACAGTCAAGAACATAGGATATATACACTAAAGGGGAAACACAAGGTGTCTTTAGCAAGTTTCATGCTGGCTGTGAGGAATGGGAGTTGCAACCCAAGGCACCTGGAGAACACTAGACTCATGAAGATTTCTCCAAGGATTCTGTTTTGAGGACTTTTAAAAGCTCAGCTTAGGTCAAAATGGCTCTAGAGCAGTGGTGTCCAACCTTTGGTCCTCCAGGTGTTTTGGACTTCAGCTCCCAAAATTCCTGTTTCTGGGAGTTGAAGTCCCAAATACCTGGAGGACCAAAGGTTGGACACCACTGCTCTAGAGGTTTCAATTTAGCCATCATCAAGTTAAAGAATAGGGAAAAAATAGCTTCTATTTGTCATTTCTTAAAAACTTTAACTTTCCTAATTCTTTCTTCCATCATTGGTTGAATAGAATAAAGGTGTATTTATTTGCTAACTGAAGGCTTCAGAACAGCAAGCTCCGGTTATGACCTTGTTTGCTCATTTCTTCAATAACCAACATGATACATGTGGGTCTGAAGTCTTCTGTGCTTTTTGTAGTTAATCAACAATTCTTAATAGCTGACACAACAGTTACTTGTTATATGGTTATCCTATGGAGTGAAGTGGGGTGGGGAGGAAAGAAGAACAAGAAAAAAAGCGAATATATAATCTTGGTAAAATTGAAAATGACCTGAAGGCACACAGCAAGCAGAATTCTTAGTCCAACCGCCAGTAAAAGCAGTTTTCCCCACACAGGTAGCTTACAGAATAATCTGATACATGTTGATCTGGAAATATGTCTCCAATGTTTTGTCCATCAATGGAATGACCACAAGCAGGGGAATGGGTTCACCTTCCCACCCCAGCCACTCCTCTAGCAATTTCTTCCAGAGCATATCTGGGGGAAAAGTAAGTAAAGGGCTTCAGAAGGGAAGGGATGAAGTTTTGTTCCTTAGCTGAATTCAATTTCTGGATATCTCCATCCACTCTGTCCAATGGCACTTACTCCCAAGGTTATGTTGATAGGATTGAAGCTTTATTCCAAACCCCTGCATATAAAAGCTTTGAACAGAACCCATCTCTGGTTATGGAATCAACCACGGCCTTTATAATCAGAAGTGACACACAGAATTTATCCGTTCAATAGGTCAATGATAAACAGTTCGACATAACTGAGAAGCCACTCCTAATTGTGCCTCTGGTGATCACAAGAAATATTTTTCTGAGCCTCCAATATGCCAAGCAAATCATCTTCTTTTAGTTAAAAAATTATCTTCATTTAAAATGTCAGATCAATACATTAATATGGAATGCAGTTAATATATAACAATTCTGATTAAAATAGAAGGCACAGAAGAGTTAACAAAGATCTAAAAGGTGATGGGTTTTACTAACTGGTTTCACTCCTGCTAAAATAAACAAGATTTTGCCGTTCATAATTTTCAGCTGCAGCCCAAATAAAGAGATAAGAAGAACAGTAGGTCTATGAAGCCTGAAAAATGTTAAACTCTACTTGTAGATGGCATCTCACCTACTGAGATGAAAACTCCCATGGCAACTTAGTTAATCAGTGCCTTTCCGCATATATTACTTAACACATTGTTTTGAGATGTTAATATACAACTTTAAATCAAAAGCACCAGTATGAGGAAAAAAAAGTAAAGGATGGACATGATGCAGTGTAGCCAACCTAGTTGGAAATCCAAGTGTTATAGACAACTTCTGAACATTTTCTGCCTGTAAGATCATACAGCTTCTCTGATGAGTTCAGCCAATCTTTGGAAACCCTGCAATAACAGTAGTAACAACAGTGGCAGCAGCAACAGCAGCACAACAGCAGCAGTAGCAAGAATAACAACAATAATAGATTCAAAGTGGTATAGTGGTTCTGACAGTGGCCATTTCCGCACTAGCCTATTATAGTGCTATTATTCCACTTTCAACATCCAATGGAATCCTGGGATTTGCAGTTTAGGGAGGGGCCTCAAAGGTCCCTCCCCAAACTGCAAACTCCAGGATTCCACAGGATGTTGAAAGTGGAATAATAGCACTATAACAGGCTAGTGCGGAAATGGTCAGTGTTGGGCTAAGATGCAGGTTCTCATCCCCACTGAGCTGGTTTCTGGACCCCGTGTGGGCCAGTTTCTTTCTCAGCCTGACCTACATTACAGGGTTGAGGAGAAATACTGAGGAAGAGGAGAGCCATAAATCTTAAGCTGATTGGCAAGACAGATATGTAAATAATAAATTAATCAAATATAATTAGGATTGAAGCCAGTCTAGCATGGGCACAAAAGTCAGCATGTTAAAGACTACCAATCCCAGCAAAATTAAGCTTAAGAACCATGACATTAGAAGCATTTTCATCTCTCTACTCATTTATCAGTCTGTCATGCATGTTTTCTTGTGACCTACAGTAAGTGTGGGCAAAGTGTGATCATCAGTTGGACTTTAACTCTCAGCATTCCTCACCATTGGCTATGATGCCTAGGGCTAATGGAAGCTGCAATGCAAATTCTGGAAGGCTGCACTTTGGTCACCTGTGGTCTAGAGCTACACACATGGACTTCATTCCCTGAAATGCCCTATGAGATAGAACAGAGGGAAATATCAACTCCTCTCTGTACTGGTACTGCAGAAGAATTTAACTGGGTTGAGCCCTTAGTGTTTTATTTCTAAATTAACTGGCTGGACAGTACTCTTAGACAAAACTGACATAAGGAAGTCATCACAACATATTACATATCCACCTAAACATATAAGCATTAACAAACTTTCACTATAGAAGAAATTTCTTGCCATGTCCACAGGTGATTGCATATATGTATTAAAGTGATGGAAGTGGCAAAGATCACTTCAGAGTGGAATCTTGCACTTATCCGCTCACTAGTACCTTCCACTGAGTTCAATGGGGAATAATGGTAGCAGTAACTTTCTTTTAAAACTTGTCCTCCTGCAGCAAGTAACAAATTCATCCAGTCAGTGCATGCAGTGGCCAGTTATTTTATTTTATTTTTTTTCCTGCAGTTCTGCAAAGGTCTACAATTGGAAGCAGAAAATTTGACAAGGGACAGCACCAATTTCTATATATTTACTATGGCAGGAGTCAGTGGAAACTTCCAGAGCAAACATTTTTAACTTGATTATAGAAGGATAGATTTAATCACAACTAATCACACAAAATAGTTTTCAGGGAAACAAAGCAAACCTACACTCACCTGATCAATTTGGCTTGGAGAAGACAGTGAGAAGGAAGCTCTGACATAAGAGCTAGGATCAGAACTATTAATGTTAAACGCTCTTCCAGGAACCAGCAATACCTAAAAAAGAACCCCTTTTCATTTACTTGCAAGCCACTTATATTTTTTGAAATATTAGCCATGGTTGAATTATCATTAGCCCCACCCTCCATTTCATTCTAGCACCCAAATATATTTTTCCTACTTGTTTTTCCAAAGCTTTTTTCATGATCAGCTCCTGCGTATCAGAAATTCCCTTAATTTTAATCCACAGAAACATTCCAGCAGCAGGTGCATGCCAGTCTGCTAAGCCTAAGAGAAAGAAGTAAACAGCCAGATGAAAGAGATAAAACATGTCTTTCCCTGTCATGGAATCAACTCAGACCTGGTTTTAGAAGAAATGCCCGGAATATAAGTCACTGTTTAAAATTAAATGGAGCAGTTATTCACTACACCATTTTTCTCTGCTGTAAGAGAACGCTATAAGAACATGTGCCTGCATAAAGGTGGGTGACTTCTGGTTATGTAAGAGAACCAGGATGGTGTAATGGTTTGAACGTTGCACTACGATCCTGGAGACCAGAGTTCGATTCTCTGCTTGGCCATGGAAACCCACTAGGTGACCTTGGGTGAGTCACACACTCTCAACCACAGAAAATCCTGTGGTAGGTTTCCCTTAGGGTATCTGTAACTTGGAAACAACTTGAAGGCATTCAACAACAGATGATTTTTCCATAATACGTTGGGCTTCATTTACTAAAATCCTATATGCACTTACCTGAGTGGCTTTAATGCTATAGATAGGTTAATTGCATTTTAACAATAACCTTTTGTAAGCTATGGCTGACAGCTTGCTACTGACTTATGCATGCATAAGTTCCCTTACTGGACTTCTTTGTTCAATAGAGAAGTTTGTATTTAGTTCAAGGTTGTGGAAGCCGAGTTGTGCATGTGTTATGCACATGTGGTGTCACTGTGCATTGCACAGGCAGATGCACATTTCCTATTGCACATGCAGATGTGCACTGGGCATTGCAATCATGCATTTCTCATTCAGCTGCACAATCTTGTAATTCACGAATAAACAACTGTCACATAACTCTGTGGGTATAAAGTTTCACTCTGTCTCCTTGATGTAGACAAGTATCTCCTCTGTCTCTTACTCAGTATATGTTATTTATCTCTATCTGTTCTAATTCTGTAAGCTGACTTAAGCCTTAGCACTGGGCAAAAGGGTAGGATATAAATGAAACTGAGTAACTAATCGATTAATTAATTGCCTGCTCTGCCTGTCTTCTTACATATTTTCTACAAATGGAAAACCTACATGCTTCTCACTGGTAATGTACTTCATTCATTATGGTGACATACTTCATCTATTCTTACTGTTGTTATTCATATCATACTCTTCTGCTAAAAAGTGGAACCCAAGAAAGCTAGCAACACAAACATTCAAATGAAAAGAAAAATACAATTAAACCACAATGACAGATTAAAAATACAATCAAAACATATCAATTAAAAAAACACACACACAAAAAAACAACCCAGCCAGTGAAACCCCCTTAGCAGCTTCTCTGCTTAAACGCCAAAGGCCTGTCTGAATAAAACACGTTTGCTTTTTTGGTGGAAGGACAATGGAGAGGGATCTAGGCCACAAACTGTGGTATTGGAGTGGGGGGAGCAAGACACTGAAAAGCCTCTTCTGAGTATCATAAAACCCAGGCAGACTCAGCTTATCTCCAACCTTTTAGCCACTTGTCGGCTGCCCTAAGCATTACATCCTGCTGTTGCTTGTAGAAATCTATCACACTGGAAGAAATACAGAAAAAAATGGAGGAAAAATAAGTCAGAAAGTGCAACACTAAGACTCTGTTAGTAGAAAAAGATATATCAGTCTGGGAAAAGAGCTACAGCAGGAACAGAAACTTGACATCAACACGCACAAAATAGCTGCCATGTGGACCTTAGTCCTTTGCTATGCAGCAAAAATCATTCTTATGTAGCAGCTTAACACACAAACAGATGTTTTCTTTGCTTTAGTCAACATCTGCTTGTTTGCCTTTGTAGAATTGTGTCCCCCCCCCACTTTCCTCTGCACCACAGAATTTGCTGTTTCACCAGCAGAATCCCTCAAACCTCAACATCTACTTCATTTTACCAGCCCACTTGCATATGCCTAAGTCTGCATCCAGCTAATCAAAATTTAAGTTAGTAATGACTTAGTTTTACTCTGGTTAAATCTGGATCTGATCTAAGGCAAATAATAGTGTTAACATGTAATGGTACAAAATGACTTAATAGGAGTTAGGCTTTTTTTAAAAAAAAATCACAAACATGAAACAGTACTATTACAATAATCAGGAGGAAAACTGACGTTAATAGCAAGTATATTAGATATAGATATAAATATGATATCAATATTGATATAGATATCTATTACCTGTCTACATGATTCAGGAAACCTTTTTGTCCCCATTGCTGAAGAAGTTGGGCTATCATAATCTATAAAAATAAAGCCTATAGTAAAATTCTCTCATTTGTCAAATAGATAGCAAAAGCAATCACAAATCTCATAAATATTCCAAGTCACGTAGTCTTATGAACATTAACTCAGAGACAAATGCCTTCACACTGCTTGTTGCCTTTTGGTGACCCCATGAATTTCACAGGGTTTTCTTAGGCAAGGAATACTCAGAGGTGGTTTTGCCAGTTCTCGCTTCTGAAATACAGTGTACAACACCTGATATTACTGCTGGTCTCCCATCCAAGTACTAACCAGGGCTGGCCCTGCTTAGTTTCCATGATCAGATGGGATCTGTTGCCATTAAGGTATTTAGGCCCTACTTTAGGTTAGACACTGTATTTAAATCATTATAGTATCTTTTTTACCACATTATATTCCCCGCATTTTGAAAATGATTATGATATGAGGTGAGACTACACACTAATAAACTGATTCTTCTTTTCTCAACAGGAACTACACAGGTGGAGCTGGCCCCACAACTGACATGGTAAAAACATACAAGTTTGGAAAACAAATCTGTTTTGGGAGACTTGATGGCTCTTACCTGAGTAAATGTGCTGGTATGCATTGTAGATACTTGTATATGTAAAATAACTCTGTCAATGAGAGGTTTGGGCCCAGTTAGAAAGCCAATTCTCAATCTATGTAAAAAATAAAAAAAAATCATTAAAATATTCTTTTACTATATATCTAAAATTCAACATCATCATGCTAAACCTGTCTCCTAGCATTTACCTTAACGAAATAACAGAAGAGAATGACAAAAGAGGGAAGAAAACACAAATAAGACAATAATATGAAAATTGAACCAGAAGTCCACACAGTTGTAGCTATGGAATTTTGACAAGTGTGGGCAAAGTAAAAGTAAAGTAATACAAGCCACGGACCCACTCTTTTATTTCTCTTTTGTGGTTAAATTTGTATGAAATTTGTTTGAAAGCTAGTGATTCAGAAGTAAAAAAAGAAAAAAAAAAGCCAGAATCTACATCTCTGTATTCCCCATTCTATGGTCTAACTACAGGATTCTAAATGTGAAGTTGACTTTACCCAGAAGAGAGAATCTTAGAGAAAGAGTCAGTCCTGATAACTCGGCCATCAATGTCCATTGAAAGAAAAGTTGGTGCCCAAGGCTTGAGGAAAGAATACAGAAGTTCATTATTAAATGTAAACGCAAACATTTCAGTCCATAGAGATGGAGATCCATGATATACACAAAGAGATGTGTGCTGCCAGAGGGATGGAGAATGTTGGGAAACAAAAAAAAAAAGACCACCACAAAGGAATACCGAAGCAAGATAAATTGCAATTCATCCACTTCCATTGATTCCTCTTTCACTATCATTCCACACATCCTACTCCAGAATTCAGAAATGTTACTTTTTGGAATACAATTCTCTAGGAATCCTCCAGCCAGGAGGTGGCCTTACTGGCTGTGATGTTTTGGTGGTTTAGTTCAAAACAGTATCTTCTTTGCCCTACTCACACAGGCATATTCTTCCATCCCTCTATACTTTTTGATGCTAATCCCAAGAATACCCCAACGTTGTTGAAGTATTCTGGGTGTTCAGTACAGTACAGTACAGAAAAGTAACTTTTGTATGGTCTGCCCTACTCACACAGACATGCTCCTTCACTCCATTATTCTACACACACAAGGAGTGGGCAACTGTGCAGAGTCCTGAAACTAGTTTTCTGCCTCAGGGACTTTCTAGGGGCCACACAGATTAAAAAAACAAAAACAAAACTGAAGCGGGGGCAACAGAAGTAGATGGAAATTCATTTCCAGTTTCGAAACGTGTATTTTTTTTAATGTTTCTGTATTTATATGTGAGGCCTATTTAAAAGGTGACTCACTGCTCCTGGAAGCTTTGATATGGCACTTTATCTTTTGTTTGATCAGGAAAAAGAGCAAGCAAAGTTTCCTTCTGGGACCACAAAAATAGCCTTTAGGGAGGCACGTGCTTCCCATTCCTTCCACACATGTGCATTACGGAAGAGGAGCTAACAAAGCAAAGCTAATGTATTCATTTTCACTTTCCTTCCATACATTAACTCAAACTGCAGTACGAATGCCTGAATAGAAGTAGTACGTCAGTGTTTCAGAACATCTGTCAGGGGGGCCTATAATATTCTTTCAAATCTCATAGTTCAGAGAACTGCAGTCGGAGTGAAAATATCTACTTAGTAGAGAAAGAATGAGACAATTCCAGAAGACAATCATGAACGTGCTACCAGAACAATGCAAAGCAGTGCAAACATTGCTCCCACTTCTAATGCAGAAATCTGACAACCATAAATGAACTTAACCAATAACTCACCTTATTAAACTGAAGAAAGTAATATGGATCGTCTTCTATTACAAGGAAGTCATATTGTCTTGCAAGCTGAAAGAAAACATACACACACATATGTAAGTATATGAAAGCGTTTGTTCAAATCAGAGTAATTTACTTCAAACAGTTCATCTTTCTTTCCACAATCTCATATCATCCAGTTGCCTTCAGATGCTCCAGGTAGAGTCAAGCTTAATTCCAGGAGGAATTATGATATTAGGAGTAAAATTATGAGACTTCATCCCATGATCTGCATCCCTCCATCCCTCCATCCAATTTATATGACTGCTTACCTACAATATGAGAGGCTAACAGAACAAGAACCAAAATATATTAAAGTCCAAGACATTGATTAAACTATAACAAAAATGGAACAACAGAGCCTAATTTTCTTTTTTTTGCAGCCAAAAAAATGACTCCATTTAGCAGCGCATGCTTTAAAAGTCCTTTTAAAAATAAAACAAAAAACATGTTTAAATCAGGGTTGTGATTTGGGCCTCCGTAAGTTATACTACAAGTTTTGTTATCCATGAGCAGGAATGATGGAAATCAGAATTTAGAGACCTCCACGGTGCTATAAATTCCTCATTTATGGAGGCATTCTTATCAACAACCTACCTCTTAATTCACTTTAATGGAGAGAACTGATCCAGAAGTCAAAGTGCATATTTCCTTCCATGGGAATAAATCCTCCAAAGGGGTCTGGATAAGGAAGCTCTATATATGCTTTTGTACTCCTGTGCCTGAAAGTCACAGGAATTATGTTCCCTATATGAAGTTTTTGTGGGGGATATTATTGTGCGGGGACTCTCACTGATGCTCCCAAGACTCTGACAGCTCCCAATGGAGGGGTGAAATGGTTTGAGTGTTGGACCAGGGGTCAAATTCCCAGTTGGCCATGGAAACCCGTTGGGTGTGTCTCACACTGTCTTAGATTCAAAGGAAGACAATCCCCTCTGAACAAATATTGCCAATTAAAATCTGTGATAGGTTCACCTTAAGGTTGCCCTAAGTCGGAAGTGACTTGAAGATAACACCTGATAATGTTGTTTTGCACTTCTGACAAATTACATGACATCATTTTGGTCCAAAGGAACCTGAAAGAACATGCATGGTCTTGCCATCCATGGAATATACTGAACCTTGCTGTAGACGGTACTTGAAATAACCTGGCCTTAGACTGCTCAGGGTTTTAAAATCAGGCAGGTGAACGCATTTTATACAGCGCTTTGCCAGCTTTAATTGTCATGTTCTAAACCACAGCTCAATAGGATTGGCTTGTTCATAGCAATGGACAGGAAGATCATTACCTGTTTCACTTTGGGTTTTCAACAGAGACATGCAGTGCAAGCATTTGCACTGATTGAGGTGGGAAGCAAAGTGCTGTCTCCCTTCCACAATGCACTGATGGTGACATCAGCCCCCTGGAGGAAAATGCAGTGGCTGTGCCTGGCCTCTAAAGAAGGATGCTGTTGTTGCTCCCACACCCAAGGAGGAACACTGTAAGCTGCTTAGGGAGTGCTTAGCACTGATAAGCAGTATGGAAATGTAACTGCTATTGCTACTGCTATATGGAGCTGTGTACCCCACCATCTGTTAATGCCACTGCTATCTGCCCATATGCATAGAAGGGGGAAGTATGCCCATAACCCAATCCCAAGAGGAGGAAGAGGATACTCTGATGGTAGCTATGGCAATGTATGAAGAAATAGGATGTGGAGGTGATGACACCTGCACCACCTACCTATGCCAGTGGCCAGCTCTGCTGTAGAAAACTGGCTGCTTCCTGAATAACCTGGCTCTCATGGCCTGCAGAGGCGACTTAGAAAATCACCTGCGACACAACAGATGCAATCTTTTTAGTCATCTCTGCCACAGGGGCTGTCTCTGAGAACCTTCAAAGCCAGGCATTCAGGGAAATAGCTGATCTCCCCAGTAAAAGCAGTGTTGTGGCTGTTTCTGCCTCTACCTCTTCTTTTTTTTTTTATAATTTTATTGAAGTACCATTATATAAAATACACATATAATTGTACATTTCATTGAAATATTTCTGCTAGTCTTCCATCCTTCATTAGATTTCAATTTTCTATATAGTCAACATGTTGAAATTAAATGTACCACACTACCAAATGATAATGTTTCATGATAGATCCTGCTAATACATCAGATACAGTATATTATGACATATTTTCCATCCTTCCAAATTGCATTTTCTTAATATACGATCTATAATATTTTACATTAAGCATTGTCATCTGATATTGCCCAGCAATTGCCCGTCACTATTTGCCATTCTTTCTTAATCTCTTCATCTGATTTCCCCTTTAACCTCTGCGAGACTATATCTGCATTTCTGTTTTCAATAAAAGTTGCCCAACATTGATCAACTGTGGGAATTTGCTGAGCTTTCCATAACCTTGCAAACTCAATTCGAGCCGTCGTGATCATGTACAGTATTATCCGCCAATATTTCTTTTGAATACTAACATCAATCATGTGTATCATATTCAACAAATACATTTCCGGTGTTTTATCAAATTGTACCTTCAATATTGTACAGATCTTATTATGTATTTCTCCCCAATATTTCTTTGCTTTAGGACATGACCATCACATATGAAACATTGTACCGACCTCCTTCTGACATTTCTAACACTGCCCTGTTCCTGTATTGTAAAATCTCATGAGTTTTTCTGGTGTCATGTACCATCTACCTCTACCTCTTCTTTGGATGAGATCATTCACAACCAGGGATTGTGAATGGCAAACTTACTTGTCCCTCCACTGCTTGAATGAACTGCTTCACTGGGGCTCAATGCATATTTTGCCCTAAGGTAGACTCCATGAATTGTGCTATATATCTCCAAATGTACCAAGATACTTTGGTTTCTTCTAAAAGCCCTTGTAATTTATAGTTCCCTTTTCTCTCTTCTTCATGGTAAGTGTTTTGCTAGTATGTGCTATGTATTAGCTAGGAGATTTGCCTAATCTGAACTTATTTCTATTTTTGGCTGTGATGTAGGATTCTAAAGGACATACCTGGTAAATTTCTTTCTTTCGCTCTCTTGTTAATGAGGCTCCTGTAGGATTGCCACCATTAGGAATTGTGTAGAGAAATTTGGGGAGGCTGCTGTTGAGCTTCTTTGCATCTTCTGGATTCCACCTGGAAAGAATTTCTTTCAGGGCTTTTGGAATAATACCATGTTGGTCACTGGGGACATTGATGATGTTACAGCCCAGTGGCCTCAGCTGTTTTAATCAGAATAAATAACACAAGACAACAGGAGAGAAGAGCATTTACTTAAGAAAATCCATCTTACATTTCAGAGCTTGTTTTTTCTATACGTTCTGCAGTATTTCATTCGTGCCAAGTTTCCCTTAAATCAGGGTATCTTTTAAATTCTTTTAATTTCTACACTCCATTGGTTATCATGCCAGCTAAGTCTGTCTTTAAGACAGTGAATTTTCACTGACCACCGGTGGATCTGTATTTTTCTTACTGTGATCTCTCTCTCCCCACCTCCCTGCCAGTGATTCACCCCACACTGCAAATTATGTCAGTTTCTAACTGTTAACTCATTCTACACCAAATCCTACAGCATTCTGGAGGTCACATTAAAGCTCTGGACAGCTTAAAATTTCTTTTGTTTGGTATAGTTAACTTTTGGGGACTCCCTCACTAGTGATGTTTGCTGGGGGTTTCTGGGAATTATAGTCCAAAAAAGAAACTTCTTTAAGCTTTGTTTCCATGAGATGACTGAGCTGTTCACGTGCAGCAGTGTGCTGTTCAAATTCTGTAAATGTTTTCACATCCTCTCAGGTCTTTAATTACTTAGCTGCCTGAAGGTACATAATACTCTACTAAATACTAAGCAGTGCATCCAACAGCAACAGCCACACTCTCTGTGGTAACTGTAAATTGCCAGTAGGAGCTAACTCAGGCCACCTTCCAGATGTTGTTGAGCTGATACTTCTGGTATCCCTCACCAATGCCTATGCTACCTAGGGATGCTGGAACCCCCAGTCCCACAGCCTTTTGTGGACTGGATTCAGCTTTCCTTTAGACCGTCAAGTCTGCCGCCCTGAAATCTGCAAGACAGCTCACAGGTCTATATTCCTCTTTGAATGTTCAAAATTCCTAACCAGGAAAGTGAGATTGGAATGCGTGCTCTGGCCCTGGGACTCTATCCACGATCCCTATATATTGACAGGAAGAGGAACTGTAATCCTCCATGGCTTAGCATGGATACAGTGAAGCATTATTAACTGCATTGAAGCAAATGTGGCTAGTTTCCTTTCAAATCTTTCTCATCAACATGGAGTAGCTAAGGGTGTCAGAGCCACAGACAGCATGGCTCAAAAGAAGAAAAACACAAACTACAGCCTGCCTCAACAGAAGAAAAGCACAAAACTTTAAGAAACTGGATGGAAATTTCAGTAATGTTAATGGAGTAGCCAGAAAAAAACCCAGAAAGGTATGGGCACCTGGTAATAAAACTGAGTTGTAAAATAAAGAGTTTGCCATTTCTCTTTCTGCACTAAGTAGTGCTTCATTTATTAGGTTATAAATGAAATTCAGCCACATTCAAGTTTTATATGGTCTCCCCTGCCCATCCCAACCCGAAAGGATAATGAAAAAACATTGCCAATAATACACAGTAAGTCATATAATAAATCATTTGGACACCCGCAGCGATTTGTAGAAGCAGAAAATGCTGAACAATTATATGTAATATTGACAGAAATAGGATTTATTTCTACCATTTATTCCAGCATTTTTCTGACTCTGTGCATTAGTATATTTCATCTAAATGGATGAGGTGCATACATAACATACGACAAACCCACAGACCTGGTTTCTGTGCACGCAAGTGAAAAATAGTTGAATTTGCCTTCCTTTTTTTGCTAATTTAGAACCATTGGTTTTATTGACTCCTAATATCTTACAGCCCCTTTTAAGAAAAGCTGACTAGAACTCTCAGAAAAAGGAGATGAAGGACAACACATAGACCATTTTTATTCTCTGAAACTATGGCAGCAGTGTTAGCCCTCTGCTGACATGCTGGGTACATTTTAGTTGATGAAGTTTGATTTACTAGAATCTTCCTGGGCTAGAATGTAACATTTGGTAAGTCAGACAGGAGTGTGGATCCTAGCCCATTTCCACCCTACACTTATGCCCTTTCCAGATGTGGAGGGGGGAGCCGCGCGAAAACGGGACCCACCGGATTTCCTGAGCGTCCGGGTGAGTCTGTCCGGACAAGGAGAAGTGCGAGCTCATCGCTCCGCACTGCTCCGGCGTCCAAAATGGCGGCTTCTGGTTGGTGGAGGCTCTCCACCAACCGGAGAAGCTCGCCAGCCGAAAGCCCGCTCCCGGAAGATCTGCAGGCACGCACTTGCACATGCCTGCAAATCTGCTCCGGAGTGTGGCAACGGAGCAACACGGACTGAGATATGGAACTACAAAAAGTAGTCCAACCCAGTCCATTCTACAGTGCAGAAGACCTCCGTCGGAGGTCGCTCTGCACCATTTTAAAAGCCCAGTGCGGAAATGGCCTTAGTGATATTATTCCATTTTCAACATCCTATAGATTCCTGGGCTTTGCCGTTTAGGGAGGGGCATTTAGATTCTCAGCCAGAGAGCTGTTTGGCCTCAGTAAACTGCAAACCCCAGAATTCCACAGGATGTTGAAACTGGAATAACAGCACTATAACAATGTAGTGTGGAAATGGCCCTAGTCTCATGGTCTGGTCCCTTTTTCCAATCCTCAGGGTGAGTGTGAGGTATCTCACAGCACGACCACTGCCTTGGAATGTGTGAGGATATGTATCTTCCACATTAATTAGACTTGATGTTTTTTATTTGAATGGCATATTCTGCACAAGTGCGGTTGATGCATCCTGCTTAATGACACCACCAAGGGCTGCCCCTACGCCTTGTAAACATTACTAAGGCCCATCCCCTGTGACATAACAAAGGGCTGTTCCTAGGTTTCAGGTTTGGGCACCAAAAGCTTAGGATGTGGGGTCATTCTGATTTGGTAACTGCAGGGAGGACGGTTTGAACTGAAAGGGCCATGTTATTATTGCTGTACATCTTCAAGTCATTTGTGACTTACAGCAACCCTAAGGTAAACTTTTCATGGGGTTTTCTGGAGCTGAGACTGTGGGATGTGTCCGAGGTCACTCAGTGGGTTTCCATGCCTGGGTGGGGAACCAAACCCTGGTCTCCAGGGTCATAATCCAAAGTTCAAATCACTTCATCACACTGTTCTCTTTTTAAAAAACTGGAGAAATCACCTTGCTGCTAAAAGGACTCTCTGAAGGAAGTAACACCTCAAAAGGGCCTAAACTTATCAGAAGCATGATGGGTGAGTCACAGAGTCTGCTTATGGAAGTAGAAGTATTTTTTTTTAAATAAATTTCAGCAAGAGTTGCTGAGTGATGTTTGTGACTCTTAAGGCATTTCTGGGGCAGATCTTTGGAGAACGGCAAACAAGAGCCACTTTATACGTGTGGTGTAGTGTTTTATTAGTACTGACAAAAGAGAATTAGAAAGTGAGAGACTGTTCACATGGCTCAAAGTAAAAGATGAGGTTGAACTGAATGCTGCAGCCAAGGAGGAAAGAACACAAATGAAATATTATGAAAAAGTTAAGATTACTGGAGGCCCAGTTTTGGGAAAAGTTGAAAGAGTTAGGTGTTTGTTGGAGAGAAAATCATCTGCGGGGGTGGAATCAAGCCAAAGGGCAAACAGGCATTAAAAAGACAGCAGCTGGCTGTTTTGTATCACCACACAGTCATTTCCTTGTACAGGAATGTGTAGAAAACCCTTACGGCCAAAGGAGATACTACAGGAAAGGGGTCTCTAGTGGCCAGGTCATTATTTTTTAAAATAGCAGGCTTGGGGGTGCTTAGTTTTTACAGCACAGAGGAAAGTGAGGCTTAACCCTTTCCTTCCCCACTGTGGCACTAATAGGAGGGCACTATCCAAGACTAACAACAGGTATGGGTGAGGAAATATTTAGCAGTGGGAACACAGCATGTGAGAAAAGAATTTAACCACCCTTCCTCACAGGTGATATTTCCAGTGAAAATTTTCCCACTCTCGAGTTTGCTGTTCCTTGAAAGAAAAGAAAAAAAAAAAGACGACACTAACTCAGCTGTAACTGACACTTAGTGTCACATCTCCTTTGGCTCACAGTGTGCTTACGAGTCAGCTGAGAGTCATTTCTTTGATCATGGTGCCTTGGAAAATTGCAGTCCCATTACAGAAGTGAGTGCAAATTGTTCCCATGTACAGTTTGGCCCTGCGATCTTTTACATGGGAGAAATTTAGTGGAGAGTAAGGCACTGATCAGTTCATGTTAAGAACCCATTCTTGGGTTCTCTCTCATAGCTCATATCATGAAAACTCAGTGGTTTAAGTGGTTTCAGGCTTTTCGGATTTCAGATGAAACCCTTTAAAATTAGCATTATTCATTATTATAGATATGTGCATTGAGGATGGTTGGACATTTCAAAGAAAGGACTTCCAAGGGATTCTTTTCAGAGAGCTGTTCAGAATACCTAGTCCTAATATCTCAAAATAAGTCCACGCTACTCTTAGCATAATTCTTCTGTTCCAGGTTAGGTCAGAAACTGAGCAAAGTATGTGCACTTAGTGATAAAAATGATAAAGCCTAAACTGACATTTATAACTGCATTATTTAACTGATTTGAACTGTTCAGAGTTCAGTAAACATCAGAAAATATATATAATGCCAGCCTCTTCATTACTATAGGCAGAGCTTGAAAATGTCACCATACGGACTACAACTTCCAAATCCCTGGGGAATACTCACAGCTGCTAAAGTTCCAGGATAGGTAGGTGCATCCAAAAGGATGGTGTCTCCAGGATTAATAAGCATTTCAAATACCTAGAAATAAAAACAGTATTTTATGACTGTCGCATTGCAATAATATTTCTTTCCATTTTTATCAAAAGATGTCCTATTGCAAATAAAACGAGTGAACAAGTTAAGCTCTGTTACAGATCAAAAAAGTGATTTTTTAAAAAAAGTATGGAAATGGAAAGACTACCATTGAGTTAGTTACCAAGTGTGCCAAACACAACCTTTAATAAATCATAAAATATATTTCATCTTTTCAATACTGCCTTGGAATATCACATTAGAAGAATATGTTAGTAGCAAAAAAAGAAGAGAAAACCTAAGCCACTAAAACTGACAGTGAATTCACAGTATATAAAATCCCACTAAATTGTATCACTGCAGTCCATGTTTGTGTTTCTAAGACAATAAGCAGTAATGAACTGGGCTGAAAAGCCACCAGGTGGCTTACTTACAGTGGAAGAAAATATTTTTTAAAAAATGTGCATTTCATGGTAAACTTTGCCTAACTCATGGATCAAGGACTAAAATGGTACACAGATATCAAATTTACTTATTTTCCCCCTAAGCTAGTGTTTTTGCACCTTTCTCAAGACCTCCTACACATTTATTCTATTGTATTTGAGATTTTATTTATTTATTTATTTTTTAAACTGGGAGACTATTGCCACTCCACTCGCTGCCTCTCCTGCTCTATATCTACCATACAGAGCTAAAGTTGACATTTAGGATTAGCTTAATGGTCAGTATAAGTGATATAAAATGAAGGGGGTTGTGTGATGTGGGTTGTGCTGGATATGGTCATAACACTGAGGACAAAGGACTCTTTCTCTTCTTAAACGGCAAACATATTGACCCAAGCATTGTTTGTTCTCCTCACCGTATGGCCTATTGTTAGGAACCTCAATATATGTTTATTTGGTTCTTTCTTACAAGATCAAAGAATCTCAAAAGTCCTCCTGCCCCTGCCCGGGCTGCATGACATTGTAAGACTTTTTGCAGACTTTTGACGCTCTTTTGCAATTCAGGACTTCACTGTGAAAAATTCATTGGCACACACACATACATATTTTCTTTTTGTGCAAAACCTGCTTTTTACATGAATCTTGGGGGTGGGGGGTAGGGAGTCCTGATTTGTAAAGAATCTCATTGCAGTATACTTTTTACCTAACATTTCATCTACCAGCTATTTGCAATAGATATTTATTTATTTATTTAATTTATATTCTATTTTTTTTCTCTCAGCACAGGATCCAAGGTGGCTTACAACCACCTTTGCAATGCAATGTAGCATGCTGTGGAAAGGAAATGTCTTTTGAGGGAAAAGGGGAGTCATTAATATTTAATATAATCCTCAATATTTACTATCTTTCCTCTTACTTTACACAACCCTTCTTGGCTTCCGGTGGTGACACACAACTCCATTTGTCCTTCTTCAGGTCTATAATCAACTGTTGGAGGGTTATGTAGGCTCTTCTGTAAATCCTTCAACCAAGACAGCAGCTCTGGAATGCTGGACATGAATTCATATTGTAACTAATCAATTCATGAAACTCACCAAAAAGAAACACTGTGTGCTATTTTTCAACATTCTCATCTATTAGCTCTTATTACAATTATATTTCTTGGTTTACAAAGAATTGGACCTCAAGTAAAATGTGGTGTGGCTTGGGTAGTAAATTTGCATCAAGGCACTGGGTGCTGCATTATTTATTACCAAAGCTGCACAGTGAATTTTGATTCACATAAAAGAGAAATATTTCATGGCCTCTATTTTGGCCAAACATAAAATAAAGGTATTCCAGGGACACCATTCACTATAACATTAAATTCAGATACAGAATGTTTGTATCTTGTAGCATATATCTTGGTAGCAAAAATGAACACCTCCAGCCTCCCTCCCCCCACAACAGAGAAAAGAATCTGCAGATTCAGGGAAACATGGATATTGACAGAAGTACATATAATGGAAATGAGAAGTGAAATCCTGCCCCTTCCAAAACAGAAAAAGAGATTCTGCATGCGTTTGTGTGTAGAAATATGGAGAGCAAAAGAGGCCCAGAAGAAATGCGCAACTCTGGGAGATGGTCAGCCAAGGCATCCCTTCATCATTTGCATTCCTGAATGGTTAAGCATTAAACAGTTGTGCTGACTCCTGGAGTATGAGGTAGAAGACATAGAAGGCATTGGACAGGAAAGAGAGGAGTTCCGTGGGAGACACAAGAGAATACACGGACAGCAACACAGAGGACTGAAGTAAACATTTTGCATTCCTTATTTCTCTAAATCAATTTCATTTCATTTTGGTTAGTTTGAAAGTACTCACCTGTGGGGAAAATTAGCTCGGAGCACACAAAAGTTGAAACAATAAATGATGTTTTATTAAACACACAAGCAAAACAGTGTATGCGACACATTCACACAAGATAACTAAAGAAATAAAGGTTGGAGTGGTATAGAGGGATTTTTAGAGGAGTTGCTGGTTTGGGTGATACTTCACCTGTCCTGAAGCCCAGAAAAATAGAGAGCAAGGCTGGGGTGCGATATAGCTCAGCACGTGGAGCTGAGGGGAGGCTCGCCAAGCAAAGCGGCAGCAAGGCGGGATGACACTCGGGAGCAATCCGAGGAAGGTCTCGGAATCAGGGTTTTTTATAAGGAGAATATGACTGCAGGCTATGCTGTACTTGGGGGAAAATAATAGATTTGGAGTTGGAGACAAAGCCTCCGAAAGGTCAGAATCTGAATGATTGAGTTATCGTAGCGGTTCTCAATAGAGTAGCCAGTATGCAAACGCAGAGTACTTGGGTATTGTATAGGTTACCCATCAAGCTGCCAGCGCGGGGCAGAGGCTCTTTTGTAAGTGGCGTGCATACCTAATTAGAGTACTTGCCTGGAGGTCTCCTAAAGCAGTGAGTCACCTATTTCTGGCCTGCCTGTATTGTTGCTTGAATATTACGGTAATTAACGGCCGAGCTTGTTTATGTGCTTGTCCGGTGGCCTCGCAAGCACGTGGAGGGGAATAGAGAAGTGAAGCCGAATTATGATATCAAGAGGATATCTTTTCATATCCCCAAAGCTCGGACTAGCGAGGGCAGTAACACACCTCCCCTTCTGGCAATCTGGTTTATCTTGGCTTTGGTCTAGTTTCAGTATTAAAAAGGATAAAAGTAAGCTAAATCTGTATATGAATTAAAACATGCTATAAGCTATGGATAGTTTCTGATTTCCAGAAATGGGGGAAAAATCACTGGCAGCTTTTCAGCAGCAATGGGGAGTGGCTCTGATGGTACTTTACACACTGCCCGCAAGGATATAGGATCACACACCTCCCTTTATGGAAGCTATCTGCCACACGATTTTTAATGTGCTTGATATTTCAAAAACATAGAGATCTGAAGTGCCTGTAAAGTACCCAGCTGAGGCAGAATACTGGAGAGCTCTCTTCATCAATTCTTCCCCAATTTCAACCGTTGTTCCATCTCCAATGGCAATGGTAGCCGTCTTGAAAGGAAAAGTATTGGGATTTGGTGCCCCTCCAGCCAGGGAGATTAATGATGGGGGAGACCTCTGCATCAGTTCAGCTGAAGTCAACAAGACAAAACAAAAAGGGGGAAAAACATACACTAAATCAAATGTCAAAAATTTAAGACATAATGCTTTCTTTTTAACTTAACCCCTTTATTTTATTCATTTGTTTGCTTGTATTTCTTATTCACTGTATCCTGAGATGGCAGCATGGGTAATGAAAGTTTTAAAACAGAGGAATGAGAAAGCTCTCCTGCAAATCTAAAATGCCATAAGTGGTAATAGAAAGCTGGACACTGAATCTGGAAGCTTCTGCATTTAAAGCTGATTTTTCAGAGAAGCCAATGTGTGAAGAAGGGAATTTTTCCATTCCTGCATTGGTGTTGTGGGCTGACAAATGCTTGGTGATATGTGACCAACAGGCCAAATCAAGAAGACAATGGCCAACCTGATTCAATTATCCATTCAGATTCTACACTGGGGTAGCCTCTGAATATGGTCAGGACATCCAGAACTGTGTACAGGGAGATACACTTTGACCTCTGCAGAGCTGAAGGGAAGCTCTGGCCTCTGCCACCTGTGATGGGACTGGAAGTAACCAACCTGGTCCCATCGTTCATCCAGAAATGGTGCAGCTGTTGCTAAAACTTGCTCCCTTCAACCACATCACTTTCCCGCTTTTGTAACATATCTGATAGACTAATAACATAAAGGCTGGGATATACAGTGTCAGTACAGTACTACTGAAAATTTAATATGTTCTTTAATGCTTACTGATAAGATTTTTACATATTGTTGTCTTGATAGCTTAGATGTTACTTAATGGCTATGAGTGAGTGTTTTGGTCTATTTATTATTATTCTGGATTTCTGTGTGGCAAACCACACAGGATTATCCTGGGACAAAAGCTGATAATGACAAGATCACTGATATGATGTCCAAAGTGTGTACAGAGTGGGTCTGTGAGCTTCCCTTCTTTACTGCAATAGTGCCTCTATTTCTAATGCTACTTTTTCCACATTCCACAGGACTACCCACCCAGAACAATATTAGTGACCTGAGGAAAATCTGAGGTTCCAGTAACAAAATATATGTACTTACTGAGAACTCTTATAGGAGATGCTTTTCTTGCTGCACTTACTGCAGTAATAAATCGTGAATAGTTCATAGCTAACAGGCCAGGCACCAAATTCAGCTTCTAAATAAACTGGACTCAGACTAAAATAACAAGAAACAAACAGGAAACATCATTTTCTCAAATAAAAAAAAATGAAGTTAGTTTCTAAATCATAGCCCTTACACAGAGAATGGACTATTTCTTATTACTCACCACCTGAATACCATTCAGTCAAAATTCATATATATTCAATTAGCTATGTGTCCATGATGTGATCTCATATTGAAAAGAAGGCAAGAAACAGTCACAGCAAAAAAACACACAAGGAAATGATAACTTGGATGCAGTTTACCAACATATTTGTTAAGCATAAGTACAAAAAATATGCCTTTTGTTCAACATAATACCAAAGGGAGCTAACTGTATGATTAATGATTAGGTAGTGCTGTGAAGAAACTTACTGATGCTTCTTGGTTAATCAGTACCAGTGAGTACTGCACTACAAGCATGCTTAACCTCCCATTAATAAATGTGTCTTAAAAGTACATAACTTGCTCTTGTTCTCAGCTGAATTTGAAACAGACAAAAACAAAGAACTGTTATGTAAGATTACGGAAGATTGGCAAAAAGCAGCAATTATATACACAAAAGCTGATTTCTGAGAGAGTAGGTTTGGGTAGTCTAAAACAGCAAAAACTCTGCCTTTTTTTTCAGTGCTTATTTAGAATGTACATACTTTCAAATGTGAATCTACACAGCTCTTGAGCAAGTATGCTCCTCCTTATTTAGTTGTTGACATATCTGAAACTGCCTTAAGATGAAAACCCTCTTAATAAATCCCTCACCAATGTCACTGCTAGGGAATATATGAAGCCCTTCTGAAAGTGAGGAGACAGATTCACTGAAATCAGCTGTAGAAAGTAAATCATGGATTTTAAGGGTTCTAGTCCATTAAATGGATCTAAATATGACTAACTCTGGATCCAGCCCAGGGTTTCCTCTGAATGAGGGAGGGATGCTTAAAGTTGTGTATTGCTTTGCAAGATCACACTGAAAAGCACTCTTATCTATTTGCTTCTCTATGATTTATTCCTTTTGAGTTTAAATGAATCTAAGTTGAATCTTAGTATCAGATTATCATGTCCTAAAACTGAACCACATAACCCCAGATCAGTTCTTTGTACTGAAGACAAATTTCATTTCAGTCAGCCATACAATGCAGTGATTGTCTGATTGCTTTTGTCTTACAGTTGGATCTTTTTTGGCATGTGACTAATAATTTTGTCATCAGTCTGATGACGTCCTGCAAACTGATCGAGATAAAATTAAATTAAAGCTTTTGTAGGTAGTCAGTTGTAATTGCTTTGAAATTCTGCACATCCAAATCTGTTTGGAATCTGCATTAATCAGCTCTAAATTAAGGACCAATGTAAATCAGTTGCTTATACTCACTAAATCTGGAACTCAAGAGATAGCACATTCTGTTTTATTCCTCTAGAAGGAGCGGAGGTATTCTGATCTTCCTTTTCCTCATATTTTTAAGTAAAAGGTAAGGAGCTATTTTAACAGAACTAGAACAGACTGAGAAGTGTGACAGATGTATAGTGCTTGTAAGTTCTTTGTAGTGAGAGCCCATCTTTGTTTCTTAAGCTGTATTAAATATAACATATTAAAATGTTTCACCTAATGCAAGCAGCCAAGGAGTGTCACAACATATCAGACTAGAAGAGAAGATTCTGTCTCCGGAAAGAACACTAGAAAATAATCTTTCAAAATGTTTCAAAGGTATTTTTTTTTTCTTTTTCTGGTTCCTTTTGTTTTCAGAAACCAACATTTCATCTAGTCAAAACATTTTATCTAATATATGAAACTCACTTTGGGAAAAGAAACTGGAGTCCAATTTGTTAAGATACAAAAGTGTTTGTGTATTCATGTGTGCCTGCTGAAAACTGAAGATCAAAAACTGTAAAAGAACTTGGGACACTGATAGTAAAACCTTTTATTGAATCTGCAGAAAATAATCCTATGTTAGCTAGCAATGCTCAGCTACATTCTATCTCTGATTTACAAATTAGTCAAAATTTATGGTAATAGCTCTTCTCTCTCACTCTCTATCTCCTTGCTTCCTTTGTATGTAAAAGCATTATGCCTCTTTATTGGGGAGATGAGGAATAAATCTTCTTTTCAGTATTCAGTGCAGTATTTTATTTATTTTTGAGAAAAAAAATCCTTTGAAAAGCATTTTTTCCCCATAATTCAAGTTTGAAAATAAGCTGAAATCTCAGGGGAAAAATAATTCTGTGTACTGTCACAGGCTTCTAAGGTGTGCTCTCACTCTATCAGGAAAAGAGAAATAAGGCAGTATCTTCTCTATTGTTACCATACAGATGGATTATAATGGCTTCAACAGTACACCTTCTGTATTACTCCTGGGTAAGGCTGGCAAGCAGAAAAGAAGTTAGATGGTGTGTGCACATGTGTGCGCATAGCCTCTAACATTTCACAGATGAAAACAGGGACACATGTGACCAAGCAACATTAGTGCATGGCCAAAATGGCAAGAGTTATGAATGAGAAAAAAGCTGATAGAGAATCAACTTATTTCAAATGCGAGGCTGGAGGGCAGTTTTGCAGATATCACAGACTGCTGAAAAGATAGCAAATAAAGCCTGAACTCTCCCTATGTCAAGATGACTAAGCTGAGACTGTTGTATTTTGGTCACATCATGAGAAGACACGACTCTTTGGAAAAGACAATAATGCCTGACAAGGTAGAAGGCAGTAGGAAAAAAAAAGAGACCACATTACAGGTGGATGGATTCAATCAAGAAAGCCTCTGCCTGAGTTTGTAAGGCCTTACAGAGCTGTTGATAACAGGTGATTTTTTTGATCTCTTACTCACACGGTCAACAGTAAGTTGAAGCTGACTTGACTTGCCTGCAGTTAACAGCAAAATGAATGAGGAAGAATAGACAAACTAGGAGAGTTGGTAGCAACTTGTTTTTGCCTGACGCTACAGGAAGGGACAAGATGCTGCCTGCTTCTCTCTTCTCCCCCACTGCTGAGTTGATGGAGTGCTAAAGATTTGCACTTTGAACTCAGTATCAGCAACTGGAATAAGCTGAGGCCAAAGAGAGAACATATGAGGAAGAGAGGGAAACTGGGACATTTTACACAAATTGAACAAGCAGAACAACAGAAAACTAATTGAGACTGTCCCTGCTGAAGTGGGATGATTGGATGATATGGTGCATATGTTGAGGAAAGATGACAAGGATGGATAGCAAACAATTAAAAAGCAAACAAACACTTAAAATACCCAGTACTGATCTGGTTCAATGCAGTCCCCTTGTACTTTTTATTATATTGCCATTTTTATTTGTGGAATGATCTTGCTTCAGTAGGACAGCACATGTTTTATACTCAGACGGTCTTAAATTCAGTTTATAGGATCCCCAGTTCTAAAGGACCAGAAAGAAAAAAGATCCTTTCAGTTCTCCCACCTCCTGAGGCACATCTAGGCTCCTTTCACACTACACAATTAATAGTGTGATAACTCTGCTTTAGCTGCCATGGCAACATCCTTTGGAAATATGGGATTTGTAATTTGGTGAGGCACTAGGGCTTTCTGGGAGAGAATTCTAAATGCGCCCTCCCTAAAGTGCAAATGCCAGGGTTCCATATGGTATAACCGTGCCATTTACAGTGGAATCACAGTACTGTAATTATGCAAAGTGCAAAGGCTCTTAACATGGGGATGGCAGAGAGGGCTTTCTCTGCGGCTGCTCCAAGAGGTTTATCACACCAACCTGCTGTCTCACTGTAATCATGTTGTTGAAGGTAACAGAAACATACTGGTATGGAAACAATCACTATCACTCTGCATCTGCAATAATACTATGCTGGTGGTGGTGAGGTACACTCTCATAATCAGTCTCCTGTAGCATTTTTCTGCCTCCCTTCCTGTGTCTGTGCTACCTAGTGCAGACAGATTCTTTGCTGAAATTCCATCATTGCCTTTTGCCTGGGTTCCTTCTTTCTCTGCACCCAGGGAAAAGGCAAGGGAATGGGAAGGGGGAACACCATGCACGGAGAAGAAAGGCTTGTGTTGTGCTCTTCCTCATTAATAACTTCTTGACCACACTCAGATATTGCTCAACCACATGTTTTCTGATGCCTGTAAGTGCTGGAGGTTTATGGGGGTGGTCTTGGTAACCTTACCCACCTTTGCTACAAACACAGATGTTCAGCTAACATCTTTCTTCCTCATTCCTTCCATTAACTCGCCCACTTCTCTTCGGGGGTAGCAAAACTTCTCTAATGTCCCTGTTATTTGTTGTTGTTGTGTGCCTCCAAGTCCTCTCTGAAGGACCCTAAACCAAACCTACCATGGGATTTTTCTGGGGCTGAGAGTGTGTCACACACCCGACATCACCCAGAGGGTTTCCATGGCTGAGCAGGGAATCCAACCCTGGTCCCCAGGGTCATAGTCCAATATTCAAAAGACTTCCCTACCCCCAAATATTGAATAGTTCAGACTGAATTAGGGTACCAGTGGCTTGTCTCTCTTTTTTTTAAAAAAAGTTCTTAATTCCTTTCTTAAAGAGTAACAATTTCTTGAATCCTAAGAAGGTCAACATACAATCCTACGGAATGGAATGTTTACTTCTCAGTGGATAGGTAAAGGATTGTGTTGTTAATTCATCACCTCTTTAAAGAGAGTTTTGAGGAGGGAAGCTGATCTCCAAACAGATCCCTAATCCTAATTTTAGGGGCTCTCGACATTCCTATATTTTGTTTTGTCCTAACTTTACTCCCCTTCCCTCCACAACGCCAGAGACAGAGGTCCACTCCATATATAGCCCGAAATAAAGATACCGGTAACACTAAGGCCATTTCCGCACTAGACTGTTGTAGCGCTATTATTCCACTTTCAACATCCTATGGATCCCCTCCCTAAACTGCAAACCCCAGAATTCCATAGGATGTTGACAGTGGAATAATAGCGCTATAACAGTCTAGTGCGGAAACGGCCTAACCGTCCATAAGCAGGTGCCGCAGTTTTCCCTCGGGCAGAAGGCAGTCCGTAAGCGGGAGGGAGATCTTCGGCGCGGGCAAGAAACCGGCTGAACCCGGTTAAACGCGTTAATAAATGAAGGCACTCCCACGAAACGTACCCGGGCGCTGCGGCTCGCAAGCCTTTCTCTCCAAGGGCTCCCTCCCACCGCCTGCACAAGGCTGGGCCCGATAAAGGCGCGCAAACAAACCCAAAACGGAGACCGAGCCGCTCGCTTTCTCGCCCCGGCGACCCTCGCCTTACCCACGTCACAGCCAGCCGGGTCCCCACTGGGCGGCGCAAGAAGCCGCAGTTGCGCAATGGCGCCCGGCTTGCTCTCGCCTGCCGAGGCCCGCCGGAGGGAGCGCAAGCTTTGGAACCGGCTCCTGGACTCGCTCGCCCGCTTGCCTTTCGCCGCCGCCGCCGCCGCCGCCGCCGCCGGCTCCCGGGCGTAGGTGCTGACGCCGCGTGTTCACTTTGCGCTTCGGTTACAAAAGACCTTGGAAGCCAGTGAGCCTGGCAGGCCAAACAGGGCAGCCGGGAACGCATCCCAAATGTGGGACGGATGTCATTCCACGCCCCTCCCACCAGCTCCGTTTCTGTAGCCATGTCCGCACTAGATATTATAGCGCTATTATTCCACTTTGAACATCCTATGGAATCCTGGGGTTTACAGTTTCGGGAGGGGCCGCCTGGCCCCTCCCGAAACTGCAAACCCCAGGATTCCATAGGATGTTCAAAGTGGAATAATAGCGCTGTAACAGTCTTGTGCGGACATCAGTTTAGAGACGCATCCAGCGGTCTTTCCTCCGACCCCACTGGTTTCGAAACTCGTTGCACCACCTTCACTACAGCGGCCTTTCTTTTTAATCTCCCCGTCTCTTCTTTCTCTTCGCTCTAGCAATAGATCGGCCTGCCCTAATTTAGAACGGGTTAAAAAAAAACAAAACACATTTACTGGAGTCGCTTTCGCCCGCTTGGAAAGGTTGCTACAGTTCCCAGACTTTGCTCCCGCATTGGGAGTCCAGTCATGTCAGGGGGGGGGGATACTGGGTGATGTAGTCCAAAGGAGGCTGGACTATCACTTGTTATCGCATCTGAAGAAGTGGGTTTAAATCCACGAAGTCTCATGCTTAAAAAAAAAAAAAAATCAGCCTTAAAAGTGCTGCCACATTTGCCCCCTTCCTTCTCATGTTGCAAGAGACTTACAGGGCTACTTTGAAAACTTCAAGCGAGTGGTCGTACTGTACTTAATCTGTAAAAAATAGCTGATAAGACTCATAAAACAATTTAACACAGGATGGGCTGCAGCATTAAATGTTTATTTAAAATACGGCTCTGCAGAGACGGGTGCCTCCCGAGAGAGAAGGACACCCCCACTATGGAATACCAATTTTATCCCCCTGACCCTCTTGCAGGTTTTCCCTCCCTTGGGATTCAGGACAGGACCCCAAAGGTTACAGCCTATCAGGATCGCCTAAGAAGTTACATTCCCCCTTCCCCATATTTACAGTATGAGTAATCCCGCACTTGATCGTGCATTTCCCTCGTGCATCATGTTACATCCCAGGTGTCTTATCAGTAGTTTCAAAAGTACCCCTTTGTGCTTCTTCCATGTCCCTATAAATCAGTTTACTCCTTTACAGACAGTGGCCTTGTCTTGTCTCCTGTGTTATCTAGAATATACCAGTTACCCTCCAAGGTCTCTGAGAGGCCCTCCTGTTCAACTCCCATCTCTAAAAAAATCTTCCTTCCTAGACTTATTGGATTACTGAAGCTCAAATACTAAATATATTGAAATATATGTGTAAATATGTCTAATATGTGTTATACTTATAAACTAATACATATATGTGAGTAATACATGTTAATAATACTTGCAGAAACTAAAATGTATTTTATTTCTCTCAACAATCAATAGATTTTATTGTTAATTTGTTAATTTTATTGCTAAATTTTATTAATAAATAAATACTTAACAATAAGGTAAATCGCCACTTAGGCCTTTTCCGCACCGGGCTATTTAAATGGTGCAGAGCGACCTCCAACGGAGGTCTTCTGCACCGTAGAGTGGACTGGGGCGGACTACTTTTTGTAGTTCCATACCTCAGTCCACTCTGGAGCGACCAGAACTGGTCGCGCGGTGTGTTTTTTAAAAACCTCTTTTTAGAGGTTTTTAGAAAGCACGGAGCGCGCAACCCTGTGCCGCTCCGTCGCCCGGCTCCGGAGCAGATTTGCAGGCGCGCGCAAGTGCGTGCCTGCAGATCTGCCGGGGGCGGGCTTCCGGCTGCCGAGCTTCTCCGGTTGGTGGAGAGCCTCCACCAACCGGAAGCTGCCATTTAGGCCACCGGAGGAGTGCGGAGCGACGAGCTCGCACTCCTCCTCGTCGCGACGGACTCGCCCGGACGAAGTTAAAATCCAGTGAGTAGTGTGTTCCGTTGTCCCCCCCCACATCTGGAAAGGGCCTTCTAAGTATCTTCCTTTAAAAAAAAAACACTCATGAGGTGTGCTAGAAACTTTAATTTTCAGAAAACCTAGCTTTCCTTAACTTTTTAGTCCCTGGGGCCTTTCCACACTACACTGTTATGGTGCTACTATTCCACTTTCAACATCCTATGGAATCCTGGGGTTTGCAGTTTAGGGAGGGGCTCTTAAGAATGCTCAGCCAGAGAGCTCTTTGACCCCAGTAAACTACAAAACCCAGAATTCCACAGGATGTTGAAAGTGGAATAGTAGTGTTATAATAGCGTAGTGCAGAAAGGCCTGGCTTTGTGTAATGAATACTTCATAATAGCCTGAATCCTGTTGGTTAGCCCTCAACTAGAATAGATTCATTGAAACTGTTACTAAATGGTGGCCTTTGTTTTAATAGAGCCAGCATAATGTTGTGATTTAGATGTTGGACTATGGAGATGAGAGCCATTTCCGCACTGGACCGTTATAGCGCAATGATTCCACTTGCAACATGCTATGGAATCCTGGGGTTTGCAGTTTCGGGAGGGGCCGAAACTGCAAACCCCAGGATTCCATAGGATGTTGCAAGTGGAATCATCATGCTATAACAGTCCAGTGCAGAAATGGCCGAGGGCTCAAATCTCTGATTGCCCATTGAAACCCACTAAGTGATCCTGGGCAAGTCACAGTCTCTCAGCCTCAGAGGAAGGCAGTGGTGATCCCTTTGTGAACAAATCTTGTCAAGAATGACTTGAAGGCACACAACAACAACAACAATTTTGTTTTAATGAAGGCTTGTTTAGATCCATGGCCATCAGTCTTTCTGTTAAAGATTCATGACCAATGGACCTTCACATTTATTGTTACAAAATTGTCTGGCTTATATATGTTTTACATGTGGACTATAGCTTGTTTGGTAGCTCATTTGTAACTTTCTAACATCCATTTATTACATATGCATTTATTTATTTACTTCCTGAATCTGTTTGTTTGCTTTTTGCTGGTTTTTTGAGTGAGGTCCTTTATCCCATTCTTTCCTTTGTTTTCCTTGAATAAAAATACCCTTTAGTCTGGGTGCACCCTATGCGCATGCACACAGTGTAGAGACTGATAGGTTATCCTACAATCTGAGGAACATAGGAAGCTGCCTTATGCTGATTCAGACCATTGCTTCATTTAGCCTAGTACTGTCAATGCTGATAGTAATAGCTGTTGACAGTTTCAGGCAGAAGATTTTCCTGCCACTGCCTGGAGATCTCTGGTGCACCATGCTGGCTTCCCGTCCAACTACTAAGTACACTTGACCTTACTTAGCTTCTGAGAGCAGATGAGAATCTGGTGTGTTCTAAGTGGTATGATGGTAATTTTTAAGGTTTAAAATTTTAAATTTCAAAGCCACAAAATGTGACATCTTCAGTATCCATGCCGAACTTCAGATGTCTTAGATGTCAGGTGTTCATGGCATTGGAGCAACAGTGGAGAGAGAGAAAGAGAAAGGCATGCACATACTTCAGTACTTCCAGCTAGAAATGTCCAAATCCATTTAAAACACAGCCAAATAATTACAAAGACAAACAGTTATATAAATATTAAGTTAGATGTTTGAACTGTGTGATTTCTATGAGAAGCATCATCTGAAATACATGAATTTTTGTGTGGGGAAAGAGGTTGGATCCAGCTTTAGTCATACTTAGAGCAGGTTGAGTTGAATGAATGAGACTTTGGTGGTGGCTAAAGTTTAGTTATGACTGAAGTTGTACTGATTTCAGTGGGCTTCTTTTGATTACAAAATCCGGATCCAACTCTGTGACTGAAATCCTGCATTATGTTTGTGATAGCCATCATGGACTATGAATTTGAGTGTTAGACTATGTCCCTGAAAACCAGGGTTTGATTCCCCCCTCAGCCATGGAAACCCACTGGGTAACCTTGGGTGTGTCACATATTCTCAGCCCCAGAAAATCCTGTGATAGGATTTGCCTGGAATGACAAAATTATTTTGAATGACACCATTGGCATTGGGGAATACATAGTGCCTGTCTCTACAATTCCAGTGGATAAAATAGCCCGTTGAAGGCACTGATGAAGAGTTACACACCATCTGAGAAATCACAACTGCATGATTGGAACTGATTTAGTCTCAGCTGAAATAGAGCCACTGAATCAGTTGTTGAATGGTGAGTCAACACATTGCTGTTGTGTGCCTTTAAGTTGTTTCCGACTTATGGCAACCCTAAGGCAAAACTATCACAGGGTTTTCTTGGAAAAATCTATTCAGGTGTGTGTGCTTTTGTTTCCCTTGCTGGCTACACTGCACCTTACAACACCACACTTGGTCTCAGGTGAACAGACAGGTAAATCCAATTGACTGAATGGTTTGGCTCTAGTTAGGACTGACAATAAGATTTAGGCTTACACTTATGGAAGTCTACTTATACAAACATGAAATGATTATGTTCATTGCACAACATCCAAAAAATATAACTGCACGTAACTGCAAGGGAACTTACACAGGTCTATGACACCAACCATATTCCGGACTATGTGTTTCATATGATCAAATCAAGCATATATAGTGATAAAAGGTAACATATAAATCCTTTAAAAAGGATGTCACACTATCCAACAGTTCTTGTTTCCCATGGATAGTCCCAATTAAACCTCTATCATCAACTACTTTGCACTGTAAGCTCAGTTTGCAGCAACTAAAGTAAGCTGAGGATAAAGGGGTAAAGTGGGAGGAGAGGAAAAACTGGGAAATTTTAGAAGGATCTGAAAAATGTCCCAGTTTTTCCCCTCCTCCCACTTTACCCCTTTATCCTCAGCTTATTTCAGTTACTGCAAACTGAGCTTACAGTGCAAAGTAGTTGGCACTCTGATTAACTCAGGGATGGGGAAAGGACAGGATAGGGTAGAATCTTGTCCTTCCCCACAGACTCAGGCAAAAGCAAACTGCTGCAGCCTCTCCTAGCTTATAATTCTTCCTCATTTTCCCTTCTTGACCATATTCTGATGTTGGTTGGGCGACCAGTGTCCCATTTTTTGTGTGAAAAACATTGGAGGGACATTGTCTGGGACATTTTTTCTGGTCCATTTTGTTGATCATCTGTAAGCCTGAATACCATTGGATTAAAGCTACTGTACATCTGATGAACTCATATTTTTAAAAAAATCAAACACTTTGAATGAGTGAGATTATAAACTAGGAGATTTCTGATCTATATTGATGGATGTTTACCTGAATCAAGAATTGTCACCTTTATTTGCCTTCTAACCTGTTGGAATACGAAAATTGACAGTTTCCTAAGATATTATGTGCCAAGCTTTTTCCCAAGGCAATTTATAGAAATTAATTTTAGTAGTATTCCAGCTCACATTCAGATCACATGCTATGACATGTTTCATTTTTCTTTTGAAGGTGTATTCTCTGTGACATGCAGGAAGAGCCTAGTTGATGTCATGTAAATAACTTGCTACATGTCTGAAAATTTCAGGCTGTCATTTGATATCCTGTTTCTGAAGCTCTTTGATTAAATCCTGAATAGTTTTTTTTTTAAAGCATATACTGTAATTCATTTCATCTGAGCACTAGATGTCGCTCAGGTACCTTACTTTAGAAGGGTGAACAAGCAACGCCAGGCAAAAATACATTTCCAAGCTTCTTATTCCATTTGATAGTAATTGCTTCACTGCACGCAGTTTGTGAAGCTGGAAGGAATGAGTCCTGCCTGAGCTATTAGAAGCCTGAAATTTCATTGGAAGGGTTAATTCCAGTCAGGACCCATTAGTGGTTAGTGAAATAACAAAACAGAGTGTGTAGACAGTGATATTGTTAGGTTGGTTTTACAAATGTGTGCATATGTAAGGCTTGCTTTGACATCAGTAAGAATATGATAGATGATGAAAGAAAGAGCTTTGATATTATAAAGACAAGCATGTCATGGAACTGCATGCTGCTGCTACTAAGCATTTATTCAGTATCTGCAGGCACTATTCAGCACCCAGCTGGTGTTTCTCTTTAATAGGGCAACACCTGTATGGCCAGCCGCCTCTTGCTGCTCATTGGATTCCTATTAACAGTTCTTCTGTGCTGCATAGCAGATGAAAGCCACCACTGAAAAGCTATTTTCAGCTCTTCAGCGGTGGGTGGGTGGGTGAGGGCTGAGGGAATAGACATGACTAGAGAGTCTGTAACTTACCTGATGGTAAGAGTTTGACAGCCATACAGACTATCTCTGAAAGTGATGGAGTCTGCCTCGTTGGAGTTTTTGAAAAAAGTTAGATGGCCACATCTCAAGGCTATTTGAGTGTTGGATTCCTGCACCAGCAGAAGGTTGGACTGGATGACTCTTGGGATCCCTTCCAACTCTCTGAGTCTATGAAGATCAGATAATACATTTATCCACTTTGATTTTTAAACTTATATGGGCTGTATTAATTTTCTGTGGATCTGCACATCATTATCAAAGAACAATGCAAATGGTTTTTCTGTGCCTGATTTAGCATGCCTAAAATAGTAATCCATATGACATTTCTTCATAAAAGAAATTAAAGGATACTATTTCACCTTGAAAATAATCGTTCTGACTATTCACTACATTAGTTTTGCTTTGCTGGTTATTTTCATATAATTATTAAGCCAAAGGCTTTTATTTATTCATGCCTTTATTTATTTTATTATTTCCATTATAATAACAATAACAACAGCAATATAATATAGAATTATGGTTATAATTATTATTATAATTTTTATATTGCTTTACTGCCCTAGTAGCAAATGTCTCTCAGGCAGTTAGCAAACATAAAAACCCAGAGCAAACAATAAAACCACATTTTCATATTTTAATAAACTGGAAATGCAGTGTTTTGAGGCTCCCCAGAGATTAACAGCGACTTTTCCCTTGATATTTCTTGGAAAAGTTATTTCTACCATCTCAGTTAACCTACATTAAGTTATTTTCTTGATTGGATCTATTACTTCTTTCCAAAACATGTTAAGTGTTGGGTATTTCCATCATATATGTATAAATACTCTCTTTTTTCACACTCTTTCCTGGTTATATTGATTTGTCAATCTTCAGGAACTAAAGTATCATCTGAGTGTTATCGTAAAATCACAGAAGCAGAGGATATCCCCAAAGGACCATCTAGTCCAGCCTGTACCAGTACAAGAATCTACTGGGAAAGCATCTGCATCTCTGATGGATGGCCATTCAACCTCCGTTTAAAAAGCTCCAATGAAGGAAGTTCACTGCCTTCTGAAGCAGCCTGTTCCTCTGTTGGACAACTCTCAGCACCAAGAAGTTTTCTCAGCGCTAACTTTCATGTGGTTTGCACAGTTCAGACATATAATCCACCCCTTTGGAAGTACATACCAATAATGAATATGAAACTATAACAAAATTATCCCTACAACATAATATTGCAGCTAGCATCATGTTGCTATCAAGCTGTCAAGTCACCTATTTTTGCGGCATCTGTCTTCCAAGTGAGTCCTTGAAGCTAAAGGTTTTTTGGAAAAGCTGTCTTGAAAAGTCACTTGTGCAGGACATACAGAAAATCATGCAACTTTCTTGAATGCTCCTACAGTAGTGCCTGACATTGCTTGCCTTTGTTTTGAATGTGCCTAAGGATGCTTATAAAAGCTGCTATCTGGCGTTATTTTAATGAGACGTCAAAAAGAGAAAACTCTGTGACTTCAGAAATTTTGATAGACAGTCTGGGAAATGCAAGAGCCTCCTGTTTAAGAAGAGTACAATTTGTCACATTTGCTAAGCGTATGTATAAATTCTCAGGTGTACCTGAAGATTTATATATATTGTGATTATACCTCTAATTTATAGAATATCAATAGAAGTTTACATATTATAGGTAGAGTCAAAACTACAATGATAATTTGATTTAGGCATGGGTGTTACTGAATCTCACTGGCATAAAATTTGTGGAAACTACCTACAAATCTATTTCAACCATCTTGAGGGAATGTACATTCAGAGTAATACATACATGATGGGATTTCTTAGACATGCTGTCCATATGGATAACATGAAAGAAAATGATATGAATCCTAGGCTTCACTAGTTCCCCCTTTCCCACTGATTAAAGAAACAAAAAGCCATACCAAAAGATATTCTGTGCATATTTTTTTTAAAAAAATATTGTACACAATTTTTCGTTATATTGATCCAGTTTTCCTTCGTTTTTCGAACGAGACTGTGCTTAAGCAAACGTCACATTAATCGAACTATCACAATTAATGATTATAAGTGATGATCAGTCATAGCTTCAGCTTGAACTGTTATTTAAAATAGTAACATGTCCCTTGAGCATGTTAAATTAAGAATAATGCTTTGCTTGGTTTCATTATTTACTGCTTACAAGTAGTGAACAATGTAATATGTTAATCACATGTTATTTTGGTTGTTACTTTCTTTTATTTAAAGCCTTTCAGAAGTTGGGTGTTGGGATTCGGTGGAGAAGAGCAACATGCTTATGGAAGGAATTCATTATTGGACTCTTCAAATCAGGAGAGTCTGTGTTGGCTTCTTTCTTCTCTCTTTCCATCCTTACATAATATGAATACTCATATTATGTTGTCTATAGGGCTTCTCTCTTCAAGGAAGTCTGCCCACTCATCCCCAGGAGAAGTAAAAGACAAAAAAAGAGCACAGATATGCAAATACATGCCCATCATTTTGATGGTGTCTGCACTACTGTGCGTGTGTCTGGAGAAAGTTGGTGATAAAGGATCAAAAGAGTTAAAATTACCCCCCCCCGCTCACTATATAAAAAAATTAAAACATTTCATCATTCCTGTTAAATTGCAAACAAACAAAACACCTCTCCATATTAGCTCGTTTTACTAAAAAACAAAAGAAAAGAAAAGAAATTGAATGATATAAATGAAGCCACTACTTTTAATGTGTTCCTTCCAACCTCTAGTCATACTGCTTGCTGGGAAAGGCCTTTTCTCTTTTTTCTTTCCTGATTTCATCTTTCCCCCTGCTGTACTGTATACCTTCTGTGAAAGCTTTACCAAAAAAAAAATTGGCCTTGATAATACAAAAGCAAACTTGTTATTTGGAGGAATACATTGTGTGTTCATTTATGTTCAGAGATAAATGACAAGAACGAACAGCAGCAGGCACCGTTGGAGTCTTTAATCTCTTGCACTTCTTCAGAATCTAGGTTGGAAGTGTTTCGGTGGTCATTTTTTCTAATCCAGGCAGTCAGGTTTAATTCAAAAATCTGTCAGCATCAACAAGAAGCCAACAGAATGATCCCATCCCTGGTATAAATTGCAGTGGGCGTCTGCAGTGGGGGTCTGTGGTCCCCAGTCTGCAAGTGATCTACAATCCCTTTTTTGCAAATACCAAGTTCTCTTGAGCCCCCTCAACGCCCCAGAATGCCCAGTATTAATTTGAATTAGGGGGAGTTTCTCATAGATGGTCTAAGGCCCTTTTCACATGTGGGGGGGGGGGAACGGTGTAGAGTGACCTCTCACGGAGGTCGTCTACACCGTAGAGTGGACTGGCGTGGACTACTTTTCGCAGTTTCACACCAGAATCCACTCAGGAGCGGCTGGAACTAGCTGGGTTGCGTGTTTTTTAAAAACCTCTTTTTAGAGGTTTTTAAAAAGCACGGAGCGCGCAGCCCCGTGCCGCTCCGTCGACTGGCTGTAAAGTGGATCTGCAGGCGCACGCAAATGCGTGCCTGCAGATCTGCCGGGGGCGGGCTTCCAGCTGGCAAGTTTCTCTGGTTGGTGGAGAGCCTCCACCAACTGGAAGCTGCCATCTGCGACAAAGGAGTGTGGAGCAAGCCCGGTTGGAGGTAAGCTCCATTTTTGGGCGTTTTCGCCCGTTTCCCCCCCAACATGTGAAAAGGGCCTAACATGCCTCCTGGCATGATGTTATGCACCGAAATAACCCCCTGCTCCAAACTTCCTTTATCCCCCCCCCCCCCATGGAAAAGATGGAAATACAAACCAGAAGTTACTGTGATCACTTCTGGGTTGCATTACTGGATATTTTTTGATATGGCAAAAATGGGCTCTTACTACAGTACCCCACTTTTGATTTCAATCTGTTGAGCAGTGTAGAATAGCTCCTAAATCTTCCTGATTTGGGTGTACAGTCCTTCCTTTACATTCACAGGTTTGACCTTTGCGAATTTGATTATTTATGAGGCAAGTGCTTGCCCCCCCCCATTTTCCTCCTCCCATTCCCCCACATTCTTCACCCCAGGCTTGTCAGGCTTATGTTTAAAATGGATATTTTTTCTTTTTGGGTGACCAAAGCCCCCCTCCCATTGCTGGAGGCGTGTCCTCTCTCCCATATGGCTGCACTTTCCGCTGTGTAATGGCTGCTGATTGGTCGAGTGCTCTCTTTGCTCCTACCCTTCCCTTTTCAAGATGGCTGCTGGAACTCAAGGGAAAGGAAGAACTATGTTCTCTCTTTGAGGGAAAAGCCCTTTACTGGGTCTTTTTTCTCCCCAACCTGCCAACACTGAGGCCAGAGGCCAAGGAATGGGAGAGGGAGTTCTGGGGGGGAACTGCAGGAGTGGGAGTTATTCATGATTATTTCGCTTTTGCAGGGGTTCTGTGCCCATAACCCTCATGAATGTGGAGGGGCTACTGGAAGGCTAGTAGTATTGAAGGTCAGTGGTGGACCAAATCTCACATCAGAAATCTATGCTTGCTTGAACATTAGTCCCCGCTTCATGGCAATATACTGTTGTGCCTTTAAATGAGGTTGCATAAGTTAAAACATTCATTTTGGAATCAACAGAGAACAATGTGACTGTCTCCCCTATCTCCTGTCTGCCTTCGTATATGCAATGGCCAATATACTGCATGAAATGATAGAAGGGCATAAATCTTTGTCTGTGTTTTTCCATTGGGCTTTCTTCTTCCACCCTGCACACAACCCCAGCTGATGGTACCAGGATGCACTTCCACAGCCAAGTAAAGTCTGGTGGAAGGAGGGGAATCCTGGGCACTATCCAGCTTGTGTTTTACAACTGGAGAAAAATGCATTAACCACCTGGACCTCCGCATACTCATAAACTACATACAAATCACACCGGGATCCTCTTTTGTTCCAACTGGCCATAGGGAGGCATTGGCTGTAGGGAGGCATTGTAGCACCATCAGTTGTGTGTGTGTGTATGTATATGTGGGGTGCTGTGTACAAGTAGGTATAGGATATCTCCTTATGCAACGACCTTAAAAGGACTTACAGCAATGTAATAGGAAGGTATGCCAGTATATGTAACGGGATGCTGGCCGATGTAATTAGACTCATCAGAGCTGTAGAGCTAAAAATGGGTTCAGGCATTAACATTTTTCTCTGGATGTCCATTGCACTTTAGCTTATATTTATTCATTACCTGTTATTGTTTTATTCATTCATTCATTTATTGGATCCCACATTGAGAGAAAGGAGGAAATTAAAATTAAATTAAATTCAACTGAATCAAATCTATGCCAGCTCTCCCAGAATGTGCACAAAGAGGATGCTGTTTCTGGAACTGTTCCAACCTTAACCTAGTCTGCCCTGCCCCAGGAGGCTCCGTGCCTTCCTCTTGCCTTCCCTTTCCCACCTTCTGTGCCTCACTTTCCTGTTGCCTTCCTTTCCACTCCCCTCCCACTCCACTTTGTCACTACTATTCCCTTATTCGATTTGCTTGCCTCTCTTTCTCTCCTGTATGATACCATGGCTCCTTGCCATTGGCATCAACACTTGCTTGCCTGCTCTCTGTGTCAGAAAAACACCAGCTATGCTAAGCAGTTGGGGCATCTTTTGTGGCACAGTCAGCGGACACAGAAGTTGTGCTTCTTTGAACAGTAGACAGATGATGGGGGAAAAAGTGGACAAGAGAAGAAGGAGGTGGCTGGTATGTGGGCAGGTAGGTGGTTGGAAGAGAGAGGGCAGTAAAGAAGGGAGGAGTAGGAGCAGTTCTTTTCCTCCTGACTATAGGAGACCTTGTGCCATCACTGAATCTTCCCTCTTAGTGTTGAGAAACTGTGCCTTAGCTGCAAATGGAATTGCTTGCTGGTGCTTCTCATCTTTCATTTCCTCCTGCAATTCTTGTGGTGCAACTGAAAGCTATATTACATATTATAAAAGAGATGCGCTTTTCCATTGTGATGGATTCAGTGATATTTGACATTTTATATCAAACATAGGTAACTCCAGCTGTAGAAAGAAAACAAAAACTATCCAATTGTAAAACTATGTGCAGAAGTGGGTGACAGAAGGGCTAGGATCTTTAAGCTATAACACTCTGTCTCTCAAATATCCAAGCAGCCTGTTTTTTTCCAAACTATATGGTTCTATTTTAAGATTCACTAGGATTATTTCAGGCACAATAAACTCTAGTCATCATCAACATTTCTATTAAATAATAAGTGAGAACAGACCTTTTTCAGATCAAATTTTTGTCTTTATGGTGAAGCCAAATTGGATGGAGCAAAGATCAATAATGTATCCAGCTAATACACTAAAACATAAATGAAATGAATCACAAGAAATGAAATTACTTTTTGTGACAACTTGGAGATAAATACTATTCCACAAACCTATGGACCTGTCAATTTAGATTTATTTTGTTAGTAATCTACAAGTATTATGCAAACCTTAATATATAAGTCCATCACCTTTCAGTACTGGAATAATTCAGTTCCAGTTCCAGCCTTTCTTTCCCAAGCTATTGAAACCAGAAAGTTCATCAAGCTGCATTTCATAATTAACTCTGGTTTACTTAATTTCTTCTGTTGAATCTACCTGATCCCATGTTGCAATGCATAAAAATTTCTCTAGACATATTTAAAAACAACTAGTGTATGGTTTTCCTTACTCCTATATTTTGTATTTGATGTGCTTTGTTTCGTGGTTGGCCATGGAAAGATGAGCAAAAGCTTACTGATTGTATACTGAAGGTATACATCTCTGAAGAAATCTCATTGCTGAGCAAAAAGGCAGGGAATATATACTCTACTTAATATCTCGTTTGACCCTTGATTTCTGTGAACATACTGTCCCTCTTCTTCTAGTCACTGTTTATTCACCTCCATGTGGTCAATGGTCAGGAACAGACTGGAGCTTAGAGTCCAGTCTGGTCTATTGATACCTGTCACTGACAGAAAGATGCACTTTGAATTACTATGAAAATAGTGCTAGTAATATTTTTCAGTTCTTTCGGGGAAACACACACACACACACACACACACACACACACACACACAGTATACTTTCCACTTTTTTTGATAGAATCGATCTGCTTTCTATAGCCTGCCAATTTGCAAGGGTGTCTTAAGCTTCTTGTGAATATTTATTTAGGGCCTTTCTGCATTATATTGCTGTAATGCTATTATGCTACTTTCAACATCCTGTGGAATTCTGGGGTCTGGAGTTTACTGAGACCCAAGAGCAATCTAGCTGAGAATTCTAAATGTTCCTCCCTAAACTGCAAACCCCAGGATTCCATAGGACGTTGAAAATGGAATAATAGCCCTATAACAGTGTAATGCAGAAGGGCCCTTAATTTATATTCTGCCTTTTTCCTCCCAGGTATCCAAGGGGGCTTAAAAATGTCTATAGAAAAAAATATAAAATCCTGATAATAAAAATGTTAAAATCCAATTTAACAAATTGGCATCATAAAATGTCATTAATTTTTAAAAGTAAAACATTTAAAAACAATCTATTATATAAAAGTGGATGTTTGTCTGCACGTTTGTCTGTTTGTCCGCATCAGCATATGATTGGCTGTGTGAGGCAAGAAGACCTCATATGATTGGCTGGCTATGAAAATTCCATGGAATCCTGGGGTTGGCAGTTTAGGGAGGGGCCTTTAGCATTCTCAGCTGAGAGCTCTTGGGCCTTAGGCCGGTTGCTATGGAGATGAGGCCTACCATCAATAAGGATGCCAGAAAACTTTTGGGAGGCATATGTGAGAAAAATTAAAGTGACATACACAACATAGTTACAAGGTCTTCTTGCCTCACACAGTAGATTGTATGGGTTCCATATGTGAGGAATCTTAAAGTTGAAATTCAAACAAAAAATACTTCCAGAAAAACGTAAAGCCATTGCACAAATTCAACAGAAAGTGAAAAAATCAAAAGCCAGTACATCAACATTGCCAGAGAACACAGATTGGATTGGGGACTATGGGGAAAAGTTACAGGTACTGGAATAGGCCGGTTGCTATGGAGATGAGGCCTAGCAGCAAGGAGGAGGACAGTGTATTCCCTCAGGAGCCCAACCTTTGTATGTTAACAACTCTGAATAAAGATTGGATTGGGGACTATGGGGAAAATTTACAGGTACAGGAATAGGCCGGTTGCTATGGAGATGAGGCCTAGCAGCAAGGAGGAGGACAGTGTATTCCCTCAGGAACCCAACCTTTGTATGTTAACAACTCTGAATAAAGATTGGATTGGGGAATATGGGGAAAATTTACAGGTACAGGAATGGGCCAGTTCCTATGGAGACGAGGCCTAGCAGCAAGGAGAAAAACAGTGTACTCCCTCAGGAACCCAAACTGTGTATGTAAATAACTCTGAATACAGATTGCATTGGGAAATATGGAGCAAACTTACAGGAAATGGAGAAGACAGTTTGGTGAGTTCTTAAGAGGAAAATAAAAACCCCAGGCAACGCTGGGTGAATACACTAGTAAACTAATAAAATACAATAAAGTAGAAAAATGACTAAAAATGACTCCCAGTAACAAATTGATCATTAAATGCTCGTCTGAATAGAAAAATCTTTGCCTACTGGCCAAAGGAAAGTGGGAAGGAGCAGCCTAGCTTCCCATGGAAGAGAATACCAGAGCCTTGGAACAGCCACTGAGAAAACTCTTTCTCACATCAGACACGCCTGGGGCAAGCGTGGAAATTGTGCCCCTGCCTCCGAGGCTGCCGCCGCCGCCACTGCCGCCTCCTCCTCGTCCGCTGGTGGTCAATCTTCTGGCATAGCCTTTTTGTGCTCCCCTGGAATTGGCTCCCAGGGAACATGCTCTAACTGCCTCACCCTAGATACGCTTCTGGCGATGGTGACGAGACCAACCAAAGCCCTGCCTCAAAGATTTAAAAATTTGATCAGACTTTGTCTTTGAGACTCTCTGAAGCCAAGATGCATAGAGAAATCAAAAAAGTCACCTGTTGAAAAATTAAAGTCATAGGATTTGGTTTTATGCTAAAGTTCCAAGACAGAGGCTGTAGGTCTAAGAAGATGTGATGCTTGAGATGTGATGGTATCAGGTACGTAGTATCAAGGAATGTAGAATCGATTGCCTTCCTCTGTCTCTATAGACAAAGGTCTGCCACCAATCAGCAAACTGTAACTAGTTTGTTTTTAAGGTAAATTTCCAAACTCTGAGATAATTTACTTGTCTCAGTTTCTCCCAATTAGGAGTGTAAAGGAATGTAAAAAACACACAAGTATCTTTGTGCTGAACAAGAAAGACTGTTGCCAAAGTGCACCAACAAAAAGGCCAACTGTAAATTTTTTTGTTTTTGCACTTCATTTTTTGTGAAATATTTCTGCAAAAGCCAAAGGTTTTGTAAAGGCTGGATTTTGTGCAAAAAAATTAATTTTACAATACATTGTTCTCTTTGACAAGCTATGTAACACCCAGTCAGATGGAGGATTTCAAAGAACCCATAAGCTTACTTTTTTTTAATTTATTTTTTTCATCCAATAATGTTATTACACAATTTTGTCCATTGATTTTACTCACACATCAAATTTTTTCTTGTAAAGACAACATCTGCCATTGTGATAGTCAGTTATGATGTTGTAAGTTGGATTTACAACAGTGTAAACTGTTCCCTCACACATTTACAACTGTGGTAACCTTTGTCATGACCATAAATGCCCCTGAAACCCATCTTAAAAACCAGTCAACTTTCTCACCTATTAATTTACTGTCATTTTTACTGAGGATCCCATTATTTCTTTCAGTTTCCCCTCCAAAATTCACATCTTGTGTTTAGAGCTTGCCTTTGGTCTAATGTTTGAGCTATTGCCTCCAGCCTCCCAAAGATATATACTGGGCCCTCCACTTTTGCGGGTTCAGCACTTGCGGATTTGATCATTATTGAGTTATTTTACTTTATTTATTTATTTTAAAAATCTTACATTGTTTGCCCTTGCCATGGAAAAAATATGTTTTCTCTAGGAATCTCTAGATCCCCCAATATGATTCTATAATCCATTTCCAGTGGGAGTGGGACATAGAGTCATGCTGGAGGACCTAAAGATTCATAAAGAAGTGTTCTCAGGTATAAGAACAAAGTGTTCATGATTTTTATTTTTATTCACATCTTTTCCACTTTCACAGGGGTCTTGCACTCCTAACTTCCATAAAAGTGGAGGGCTCACTGTAGTTTAAAGCCCTCTTGATCAGACTTGCTATGTTACTACCAAATACATTCTTTCCAGTCTTTGGCCCTTTCCACACTTTACCTTTTTCTGGCGCTGGGGTGCAGGGATCGCACGAGCAGCCTCCGGCCAGAGGTTTTCGCATCCCTACTGCTTCAGCTCTGCACGAGCTGCCTACTCACATGACAGCCTCATCTCTTCCTTCCGCAGCGCAGCCTGGGAGTTTCCCAGGCTGTGCTGGCACAGGAAGCGTGACCGGCGCAGCTCTGGAGGCTCCGCACGCTAGATAAGTGCACACGGGGCCTGGGAGCAATGCAAGATCGCGCCCCAGTTTCGGCTTCTAGCTGAAAATGAAAAGGTGCGCAATCGGCGCCAGCTGGCCCCTGGAGTGTCGCGCGATTGTGAGCACATCGTGCAGATCACGCCTCACAATCGCGCGATGCTCCAGGCACCCTTTTGCATGGAAAATGCCATGTGGAAAGGGCCTTTGTTAGGTGCAACCCATTTGTAGCTGGTAGCTTTCTGTCTCAGAAGTAAAGACCACAATCCCAGAAGCCAAACTTGTCCCATCTACACCATCTACATACCAGTCATTCACTTTTAGTATCTTCTTGTTCCTTTCTCCTTCCCTCTACTGTTCACTGATAGAATTGGTGAAGAAACTACCTGTGCCTCAAGCTTCCTACCCAAAGCTTCATAGTCTGAGGTGATCTGATTAGAGGCAGTGCCCACATGAATAAGGAGAAAGGAGTGCTGATCTGTGTTCTTGAAAAGTTTTTGCAAGTTGTCAGCAACATCCCAGATACATGCATTAGGAAGACAGCACACCTCCCAATTCATCTTGCCAGGCTGGCATAAAGAACCTCCTATACCGCTAAGCAATAAGTCCCCAAACACCAGCGTGTTTCTTCTTGTTGTAGTTGATGGTGATATTGACTTCATCCTTGACATGCATTGTCCCTTGTTGTTGGTTTCCTGTTTGAGCATCTTTCCTGCTGCTATGCTCATGAAGATGTAGGAAGGGATTGCTTAGTTGGAACAGTTCAGAATCTCTTCTGTATGGTCTGTTCTTGACCACAACCAGGGTATTTCCTCTCCATTATAAGCCTTTTCATTTTCTTCTGTCTAGCTTTGCCTCTGATGCAGGAGCTTGGCCAACATTTCCATTTCACTCTAAACTTTAACTTATTTCTTATAATGGAGACTGGTGGCAGTGGCAGGAAAATGTCATATTGCATGGAACGTAACTGTTTCACAGTGCTTCGTGACAAGACTTCAGAGAAGACATCCATTAGAAAACCACTTTCTGCAAATTCCAATGGATTTTGCAATCTATTTTACAGGAAAAACACTATGTAGGAATCAGCCTTTCGTCTTTATAGTCTGTTTTGGAACACTACAGGAGTGTTAATGCAGATAATTAGTACAGAATCCATTCTCCCCCTAGGGAACCTGAAGCTGTTGTAAGTAGAACCAGGCAGCAAAATACTTCAGAAATTCTCAGAGCTTTAGGGCTAGGGTGTCAACAATAGAGAAAAGAGAAGATGCATTTGTTATAACAGCTTTGTATTTTTATTGTCTAACTGTCAGACTCCAGAGACAATAGATCACACTTCAGAAGCTAGATCATTACCACAGAAGTCAAGGCAATGGTGACTTGAGAAGTCTAAACTGCTGTGAAGCTAAAATGAGAATAAGAATCCAGCTAGGCTGAAAAATGAGAAGGCAAATCCTCAGGTTACTGGTAATTCTACTTTTTAGATTTAGTAGTCTGTATTGTCAGAATGAGAAAAGGAAGATGGCTAGATAAAGCACAATTTTAAGGAAAATGCTCTGGATGATAGATGAATATAAAACAGGAAAAATAAAAATGGTTTGTAAAGATAACAAATGGAATTGCTGAAATATCATGAAGACAATATCCCTGAGAGCTTACCAGAACCTGGTTTGGGCAGCTGAGAATAGCGATTTAGTAGTGTCATTTTGTTGGAGCATCAGTACAATTGATGTGAACATATGGAGCCAACAGGAAGAACCAGCTCCATGTTATGTGTGGGGGGGCAGGCTATGTGCCTTCTTTGTACCCCCTTTTCCCTTAGTGGCCTTTGACAGGCTTATCTCGTTATTGTGGCAGTGTTTGCAGATGGTCTGAAAAAGATTTATTTTCTCTCAGTGCCCCATAACAATGTTCTAGGCACTTGGTGCTGTACAGAGTACTGGGGCATTAAAATAAGCAGAGGTGGGAGGAGGGATAGCATCAACAACAGACCTTTCCAGGCACTGAAGATCTTGTTACTTCCCAAGACTATAAGACAATAATGCTGATCCAAACTCATGAGAGTTTGTGGAAATAACATAGAAATTAGATACCAGTTAATTGCTATGGCACTAGCATGTAGAATTCTGGAATTTGTAGTTTGGTGAGGTATTTAGAATTTTCTGTGAGAGAGCTTTTGTGCTGTAGTCCAGGAGAAAGCACTAGAGAAGTGATTCTTAATATTAGTTCTACAAGATATTTTGAACGCCATCTCTCAGAATCCCTGACCATTGGCTACAATTGGTTGGGGTTTGGGGATTTGAAGTCCAAGGTACCCAGAGAACCAAATGTTGAGAACCGTTGCATTAGAACTCCCTAGCAGAGAATTCCAAGCACCACATCAAACTATAAATCCCAGGATTCAATAAGATGGAGTCATGAAAAAATAGTATCCTCCTCCTGTATCATGAAAATTTATTCATATACATTCAGAACATTTATGCCCTGCGCATCAGCCAAAAAAGCTCCCAGAAGAGCTTACACATTGTTAATCTGACAATTCCCCCAGGCTTACAGTCTAACATACAATTTTAATGGGTGTTTTCAAGCTTTGGAATCCCCTTCAGCTGTTGATCCCAGCCTGCATGAGTTTTTTAATTTGAGCGAATAGGTGGTGGCCACAACACCAATAACAAAGTTTTGGGGGTTTCGTTGTGCATTAGTACATCAGTAGCCATTGTAACTATTGCTGTCTCAGTATATCTGCAAACTGTCATGTGTTAATTTTTTTTAAACCTAACATGCTCTTTTCAAAAAGAGTGTGCAGTAAATAAATGAAATGCAAGATATGAGAGCACCATAGCTAGTGAAACTGGGGATATGCATGGCATTAAAAGTTAAAAAATATTAGAAAGAGCAAAATAATCAACACTTATGTTGTCATTAAGAGGAAACGTTAGTTGTATGAAAGCAAGAAGCATCACTCAGCAATCCAAACACCTTTGTTCTGAAGATAACACAGTGTTGTCATGTTAATGAATCTGACCACACCAGAGACCAAATCCATTAATGATACCCATTAACTTAAATGGACCAGGCCCATAAAAAATGCAAATAAAAACAGTGGAGGCATAAATCCAAAGGAGTTAGAATTAGTAATCACTTTTGCTATGGTGACTAGTTTTGCAATGTTTTATTCTCTATAGTACAGCAAATGCACATTGTAAAGTGATTGTGTTCTTTAGTGTTGTTGGTACCTTAGGAAAATGACAGTCCATGTGGTGGTCTACAGTGGAAAAGATGACATTAATTTATCTACCAAATAATCAATCTGGGTTGAATTTGTTCCTCGATGAACAAAATATTGTGTTCTCTGTGATTTTTAGTTACAAATTAAAGCAGGCAGTGAGATCATTGGTGGTTTATTTGGGTTTTAAATAAATTAATGGTGCAGAACTTAAAGGAATGTTTCCCCAGACCTGGGATACCTGGGACACCAAGTTGAAAACTGGACTCCTTGGTCTAAGCACATAGGCAGGTGCACTGTGTGAGCACTGTAGAACTAAAGGGAATGGTGTACACCCAGTCTCATCTGAAGCCAAGCAGGTCATTTTTGTCACACCCAAAATATAGCAGAGTTTGCTCCCACAGCTTTGGAAGCATGCTCAGCAGCAGAGAATACCTTAGCAGCAATGCACTGTAGCCAGGAAAAACTCACCCACACCAATTGTCTTCTTCCATCAAGGAGGCAATTTATTCTTGAGTTACACTGTGTACATATTTACAAGAATCTTCGGAAAGCATTCCAGGATCCCACTGCTTGCTCTTTCTGACAGGGTCTCTGGTAGACACATCAGGCACCATGTGCAACTTGCTGGCTAGCTCTCAGCTACATTTATACTCACACTAGCTGATGCAATCCTACCAGCCTTTGCATTCTCCCCACACCTGATGCAACCTTCTCCCCTGGTTGCTCATCAGCATGACTCAGCTAAAGTCACATGGCTCTCCACAGGTGCACTTAATGACCTACATCACAAAATATTTTCTACAGGTTTGGTCCAACCTTTACTTGACAGTTTTGTGTCACATTCTGTCCGTCACCAGCCACAGCAACTAGTGCCACTGGACACTGCACTCTTCATATCCTGGGAAGAACATTGCAAACAAAGCAAGGCTCTGGAGCACAGACTTTAAAAGTTCAAAAGCACTCCTGGTCACTGCAGAAACCTGGGTTTCCAGTTTCAAAGCTGAGTGCAAGAGTGCCCAAACTCTGAACCTATGTCTTCAAGTGGAGCATAACCCTGTCTGACACAGCCTGGATCCCTATTTCCTGATCTGCCATCCCAATGACCAGAAGCACCTTTATCTTGTCTGGATTGTAGGGCAAGCGCTTCAGCACTGCCAGGCTGGGTTGCTACTTTGTTAGAGTCCTAAAAAATCATCACAATTTTCTTGTCCTTGACAGCAACAGCAGCAAAAATAACTACATCTTGGCATATATTTCATTTTGAACTTTTTGTGTGTGCAAAATTCAATTGCCCTAGAACCTTGCTTTTGGGTTAAAAACCTAATTTTTGCACACAATATACTGTTTTCTGTACGATAATGTTGGCTTTTGTACAAGAATTATTTTTCTTTTTTCTAAATTATTTTTTCATTAAAACTAATTTAGAATAGGCAACTATCTGGTATTACCAGTTACTAGGGTTTCATTGTCCAGGGTCCTCTTCTGAAAATGAATTACCAAATGGGAGGCAGCAGTTCTTGATTTGGGCAGATTCTCTGGTTCTAACTCTCCCCTCTAGTCCTATTTCTCGTATTTATTTCCATCAGCAGCAGCTGGGGGCTGTAGGCTCTTTACGACTGTCCAAGAAGATTAGCAGCAGAGGTCATGACTTTCCTCTGTTGGCCTCTGGATAGCTGCCATTGTAATTGCCAACACTGAGCATTGTTCCAAGATTTGTGAAGTATTATAGCAGTGACCACTCTATGTTTGCTAGATGAGCATCAGAGGCTGGAGGGCAGAAGTGTCAGCAGTGGTAGGTATTCAGCAACTGCTGAAGGTCAATGCTAGTCATACTGATGTTGGATGCCAGAATGCCTCCTGCCCCATTTCCTTATCTAAATATTGTTGAAAGACTGATCAGTTGCCTGTCTGTTTTACCAGCATAATTAGAACATGTAGTAAGCACCAGTCACTCTTTCTATAGCCCTACCATGGCCTGCTGCTAACCACTTTGCTAGTAAATGGTAAACAAAAGTAGTCCTGTCTGTACAAACTTTTGCTTTTTGCACCAGACAAGTTTATATGCTTTGATGCCAGACTAGTTTATTTGCTTTGATGCCATGCTGTCTTAACTATGTTCGCATCATGGGCTCCTGAGGAAATTGACACAGATTTCTGAAACTATTTTTCCTTTCTTCTTTTGAAACCTGTTGCTTTACTATGTAGATTCCAAGAGAGAAAGGAAAACAGAAGAGGAAGTGTTACTTGTAGACATTTTGATGAATACTAAGCTGCCATTAAGATGCGGCTCATAGTTTGTGGGATATAAAGTCAGTTTCATCATTCTTATGGCTGAAGCAATTGCTTTCTTTGAATATCTTGACAGAGTGGCACGGGACTATTGATTATTGCAGCTTGAGGACTATTTATCATGTTTCAAATTTAGTGATGTGTATATAAAATAATACAGAATGCAAGGGTGCTCTATAAAACAACATCATAAAAAGGAACTTGGCCAAGATTGTGCATTTTGACAGAGGATTTTTAACCATGTCCAGACAAAGAGATGAACACCCTGACTTGTAAATACTAAATAACTTTTTAAAAAAGAAAATCAAAGAAAAAATATTGGATAACCTGAGGTTCACTTGAAGCTAGGAGGATGAAGCTATCTATCCAATGACAGGCAGCAGGGAGGCATAGTTAAAGGAGGTCATTGTGAGATTCAGATGTGTTAAAAGACACATGGGGATGTTATATGTCCACTACTTCTGTCTCCTTTAGCTGCTGTGTCTTCCAGAAGTATAAACATCTGTATCCATGTACAAACATACGCGTGTGGAACAATTTCAACTATATGTGTAGTATCCTAGACATGTACATTATTACCAGTGCAAGGGTGTATTTTCACAGTCACTTAACAAATGGCCATCAAGATTTGCGGGCAGGAGATGCATTGGAGCAAAGGAATGGGTTAGGTCATATTGCCCTGTGATCCCTTTATGCAAGCTTCTCTCAATAATTATCCAAATGACATTTTTGTCTATTGGCTCTGGCCTGCTACAGGCCTTCCAAGATGCACATGAAACTGTGCCTGCAAAAAATTCCTTTCCTTTCTTCAGTATCCAGGAGAACAGTGCAGCTTGGATATCACTGAAGGGCAGCCAATTGTTAATTAATTTCCTTCTACTGTGTTTTTACTCCTGGCGGGAAGTTCTTGTGGGATTTTCTGCCCAAAGTGTCAAAATAAAATGGCCAGTCTAGAGTGGTAGCCACCTTGATTAAGGGAGATGGGGTTCTGGGTGGCATTTGTTCATCCACCTCAGGTGGCAAAATATCTTGGACCAGGCCTAACTGTACATTCAATAATGTCTTCTTTAGCCATATGCAAATACATTGGAAGTTATTTATTTATTTATTTTTAAAATACAAAACCCTGTAAAAGTCCCTGATGTTCACTTCTCTGAATGATCTCACAAGGACCACCCTGAACTTTCTGTTGCTTGGAGAAAAAGCATTCAAAAATATTTTGTGACATTGGTTCTCAACAAGGTTAATGTTCCTCACAGCATTGTCTTCACTAGTTGTCTACTCTGGGTCCTTATTTCCGGATATTAGCAATATATTCATTATAAGATGGGAACAAAACTTATACTTTTAATTGCATGCCTTGTTAGTAGATCTCTTTAACTGGATGGAAAGAAAAGGGAGGAAAAAAAAGATGACAGGTGCATTTTGTGTGTTGAACAATAGGCTTAGGACTATAGTTAGGGATGAACATGCATGTTAAATTAGCAGATATTGCTCAGGGGCTGGCCATTGTGCATTAAAGGTTTTATAACTGGGCAATGCATGCCATTGGTTTGAGAGGTAACAACATAATTACAGCAATTCATATTTATGGCACTCTTCTAATGCATATAATTACCAGGCAATAACGATCTGATGAATATTGAAGGGTGGTGACCCAGAAATGCTTTCTTTGGCCCCATCGCATTGGATTGAAAAGCAGGGACATGAAAAGACTCTCAGCAAACATTTCCAAGGTCCAAATATCCAGCATGCATGAGGAAGCAGAAAACTTTTCTGAATTCCCTATTAAAGTGTCTTTTTCTCTTTGCAATGGGAAAAATATCCCTGTGCAGACCATGTCTTCACATTCTTTTAAAACCATGCAAATATAAAATTATACAGTTTGAATTGAAACTAAATTTAGAAAGACATACGTGGAGACCTGGCCTTGATACCACCAAAGTGAGCAATCCAATTTAAAGCCAGTTTGCTGTAAGCCATTCCCATACATCTTTCCTTTCCATAGCAACAGAACAACGGTTTTCAATTTATGTTTAAGAAACCTGTTAGAAAATGCTTCCCAATCAAGCACTCTCTCTAACCCCCTTTATGGGTCAGTGGCAGAGCTTGGAGTGTATGGAGGGGTGGTGGGAGGGGGGCAGGGCTATGGCATGAGGGGTGGGGCCACTGTTGAAAGTGGAATAATGGCACTATAACAGTGTAGTGCGGAAATAGCCTAAGAAACCACACCATGTGACCAGAGAATCTTCCAGATGTGTTTACCAGCATGTAAAAGACTTCTCCCTCTCTTTTGTCTTCCCTCAAGATGGCAAGTATAGGCTCTGTTGAGCTGCTCTTCTTCTTGAAACTTTATGTGTATATGTTTGCATGAACCTTTCATGTAATTGGTGACATTTTCAGATATGAAGCTTTCATATTGCCTGTCTGTTTACTTTACTTTGCTAAAGCTAGTCTCAGACAGACACAAAAGATTCCATTTGTGAACTCTGCTAAAGGAAACCGAGCCTTAATTGAACCAGCCTTCATCTTTCTCAGAAAAGGTGTTAACACCTCAAAAATCTACTTCTAATCCAACAAAACTCTAGGAGGCTTACTCCCTGTTTGGCTGTGGAGATTCATGCATTCATGGAAAATCAGCAGTGTCAGACAAATTTCCCACAAACACAGCTTCCTCCCACTGCCTACCTTCCTCAGTGATGCAAATAGAAGGCTGTCTTATCCTCAGTCAGATTAGTTGCCTATCTAGTACCATATGATCTGAATGGAATGATTCATTGCCTATAGAATGTCCTAAGCCTAGTCCTTGGCATCTGCCATTAAAAGGACATCAGGAAGCAGATGATGTCCCTGAAACTCAGCAGAATTGTTAATAGTCAATGTAGATGATTCTGGTTGAGAAGGACACGTATAATCAGGTCTGGTATTTTTCTGAGTACAATCTTGTCTCCCAGTGCCTAGCTACCCCAGTAATGTAAATTCAGGAAGGTGTCTTAGCCCAGGTCAAACTATAAATCTGTCTAGCTTAGTACTGTCTGGCTGAAATATTTCAGCAGAGATTTTTTGTTCCATCTATTATTTGATGTTTCTTTTAAAAGAAGACACTGGGATTTGAACTTCAGCTCTGTGTGGGAGGCGTGTGCTCCACCAAAAGAGCTACATTCTCAGCCCATTAGGATACAGGAGAGTTTTAGACATATTTTAGATTACACACTCTGTTTATATGAAGGAAAAGAAATGGTCTAAAGAAACAGGAGTGAGAAACCTCGGGCCCTAGAGCCAAATCTGACCATCCTGGGATCTCAATCTGATTCTTTGAGACATCCCAGATGACCATGCCCTTTGGTCCTTTCTGCAGCACCCTCCCATCCCGCCATGGGGATGGGGGGAAGGATGGACCACAATGATGCTTCTGCATGAAGTTGTTGCAGTCCTGCTCCTCTCTTGTCCCCAGGGGGTGTGATCACAGGTTAAACCATTGATGGGGTTTCCCCATTAATGACATGGGATTGCACTACCATTCCGCACTTACCTGTCCTACGGAAGGAAGTGCAATGGTGGCTCTTCTTGCCCCAGCACGGCCTGGAAAGGTACCTAGCTGCCCTGTGGAAGGAAGCAGTGTGTCCATTGCACTTCTTTCTGCAGGGAGCCGGTCCTGTGTGGAGGGGAGTGCTGCTATTACCCTCCCTTTCCCAGCAGAGCCGCTGCCAGAATCGCCACTGGATGCTGCTGCAAGAAGGTAAACTGTAGAAAAGGCCTTGACACCATCATTTGGTGGTTGCCCAACATTTGTATAGATTTTTCCCCATTGTGAAAGGTTCAAAATGCCTTTCTGATTCTTTATTATTACCAGTAACCACTTTAAGCTAAAAAATGCTGGCAGCTTTGATCCCACCCTGTGCCTCAACTCATGAGTGTGTAGCCCTCATAACTTATCTGAAAAAGATTTCAGTCCATGAGTTGAGGATTCTCACCCCTGTATTTGAATACAGATGGGCAAAGTGAAGCCAAGGGGGATGCATGTAGCCCTCCAGGATGTTTTTTGGCCATTGACACCTCTAGGATCCCTAGACTGAACCTTTTTTTGATTAAAAAATGGATGGTGATTTACTGCTCCTGGAAGCATCTAGGTGCAAAAAGTTACCTTTGAAATAGCCTGCAAAGCCTCCCTGTACCATTTTTGTGAAGTAGGAGTGGACTTTTGGCCACTTTGAATTTTTAGCTTTATTTTTCAGTAATTCATATGCCCCCCTGCCCCAGGATCACAGGGCACACAAATGGCTGCTGTAGCTTCTATAGTGGTCCACCCCTGCAACAGTATCTTCTACAAAATTCAGGAGCTCAGGAGTTCTTTTGTAGAGTATTCTGTCTGCGAAATGTTCCTTGAAGGAGAAAAGTTTACAGAGTTAGAAAATGTCAAACGACCACCCAAGCTAGAGGAGAAAGGGTTCTATTTTCAGAAAACATACATAGTGTTTTTGCACAAAGTGACTGGATTGTATACTTTACAAAGGGACATGAAAATATGAAAACCTCTTTGACAAAAAAGAAGCAGAAATCCACTAATAAATATCACAAAGGCTTTGGGATGAAACAGCATGCCACATCCTTGCAAAAGGCTTTGTTTTCAACAGAACTTTCTCTGTTGTGTCTTTTTTTTTTTTTTAAAACAGGCATTTAGGTTGTTGGTCTCAGAAACTAATGAAAAGCAACCAGGTGGCTAAATGGCTGCCATATGAGTTGCTTCTGGAATTCATTAGCTTTTTTCCATTGCAGGAGCATCTAGCCTTTTGTAATCAATCTGTTCAGCAACAGTGAATCTGGGTGTTGCCATTATGCTGCTATAGCTATTCCTGCTGCAAGCGTTAAATGATAGAATTATTGATGGGATTTCAGCTTATTACCCCCATTGCAAGCCTAGAAGGACATATAAAGGAGATAATACCAACTGCTGCCTTATTGGGTAAATTGGTAGCAACTTGATCCTAAGCGACATTATTTTAGGGGATGAGAGCAAATATAGATATGCATTCTCTGAAATGTTATATTTCTGCCAGTCTCAAGTTTTGAAGCTGTTACTCATTTTTATTTCTCTCCCTTTGACTCTATTGATTGCTTTGGAAATTGTGTTTTTGTGTTCACTAATGGTGGCATTTTGTGCTGTGCTGGTTCTTTAGAGAGAATTTAGTTGCTTCATTTTGAACGATCATTAAAAGCAGTACATGTGCTTTACATGCAGTTGACAGTTGTCATCAAGGATTGTTTGCCTTAGTAATATTAATTTTGCTTTTGGAGGATTTTACAGTTCTTGTTTTCATTGCTAATTCTGATTCTGTTGTGTAATGCAAAATTAGAAAACCTTGTTTGGAATGCTTTTAAGAGCCTCAGAATAGTGGTTACATTTGAATGCTAAGTGGGCATCATTAGAAGTGCTCAACAGAAAACAAACCAAGTGTGTTCTTTCCATAAGTATTTGGTTTCCAGGTTTCTGCTTCTTTTTCACATCAGCACAGGAACCAAACCTCAGTACTAGAGAATACATTGGAGAAAGAATGTCCTATATTAGTCCTTGGCATCTGTAGTTAAAAGGATACCAGACAGCAGATGAAGTCCCTGAAATTTAGTAGAAATTACTGCCAGCCAGACTAGACAAGCCTGGTTGAGAATGACACATATAGTCTGGCTTGATGTATTGCTTAGGAACACAATCTTGGCTTCCTAAGCAATTTGTATGAGGATGCCAAATTTGAAAAGATGACAGGTAGCCCAGCCTGTTATCTACTGCTGCTGTTAACGCAATGAAAGCTGTACCAGATGCTCTCAACCAAAGAGTTGCAGTGATCACTTTTTGTATTGTGACTCTCTAGTCTTTCCTATTAAAGTTAAGGATAGTGTGTATGGGGACACATGAGCTTTTAAATGAATCAGCCTTTCATGTTGTGGCAATTCAGTTATGAATCAGCCTCCCCAAACAAGTTCGTCTGGGTCCATCTCTATGGTCTTTTCTGTGCAAGATGAAGGCCATCATCTTAGACTATTAAAAACATGTGAAGTCAGAACCTCTTAGTTTTAAACTCCATTTAATAGGGCAAAGGCAGGGCAGGGGCAGGGTGGAGGTTTCTGTGAATATAATTTAGTTACTTTATTTTCTGTTGCTTTAGTATTAACATTTTTTTTTTACTTACATAATTTTCATTTAAAATTGCTCATGTTGCGGTGTGGCACATAGATGCAAATAAATAAAGATAAAATTGAAGATTATATACAAATTGGAACATCAGTGGCAAATGTGGAGGACAGATATTCAAAAGTAAAAGAATGGAAGAAGCATAGTCTTTCTCTCAATGCGTCAAACGGTTGACTTTGGATCAATTTCTTATTGATTTTTTTTGATAGAGTTGTTTAATTAATTTTGTACTGTTGGATACCTTTGTATTTTATAGAGCAAATTCTGGTCTGACCTGGTACAGGAACCCATGGAATTAATTTTTTGATCTATGATAGTAATAAACATGAAGAAAGGTGTTACTACCTTTCACATCCATCCCTATTGTCATGGTACCTCCATTATTTATGCATTGTAAAGATTCATGCCCCAGCTTCAGATTGTTATCTTCCTTGTTTTTCCCCTTCTGCTGATGAAATCTGGATTGTATGCTCCTAGGGACAGGGTTTATTTGCTCTGCAAACATTTATTGTTGTTGATGACATTGACTGTACAGATAAAAGTTAGTTGAGTAAAATGTGTGGAGACAATTTAGTTTTGCATCAACCACCCAGTGCGCTTCTCTAGAAGAACTAGCCAAGGCCTGTTAAGGGTTACTGCTTGGCATTCAAGTGCCAGTTGTTTAGTGATGTCCAAAGCCTGCTCTGTGTGTAATGACTGGTATAACAAACAGTGTGCCAGATGGACAAGGCAAAACAAAACAAAACGAGCTAGGGATTGAAAGGGAAGAAGTGGCACCAGAAATAGACATATGGATGGTGATTGTTCCGATCTGACAGATTCTCAAGGCACAATCCCAAGTCTGAAATGCCAGCATTTAAATTAGGATGGGGTTTTCTCCAAATAATATAACACAAACACCATTATATTGAAACATGGCTGGGGATGCTGGATTCAAGGGTTTTGGCTCATGCAACCCATATAGTCATTACATTTCAAGTAGAAGTAGTTTATTCATTTCAAGGAGTATGGACTGAACCACAACTTCTTTCAAAAGCATGCAGCCCAATCCTATGCATATTTACTGAATGGTAAGCCCTTTTGAGCTCAACAGCACTGACTCCAAGATACGTATGTGTCAGACATGCTGTGTAAAATTTGTATGGGTATAATTCAATGTAATTGGAGTTTTTACAAACTAATAGAAGCTTAGTTGGAGCTTGGTTAGTTTCCATTTTTCAGAAGATCCACGTCTCTCTCCAGCCTTACAGGTCTCAAGCCACTCTATAGTAATTACGTGGGCCTCTGCAAAAAGAGAGAAGATACTTCCTTTGCAAATGGCGTGCCATTTTGAAATATGAAATCACCTCAGTATTTCAGTAACTTGGGGAATACTTAATAGGATTCAGCATCCTAGGCTTCCCGGTCTTTTATCTTCATTTTGTGTGTTTGGTCACTTCAAAGACCTTGCCTGAACATCAAAGGATGGCTTTTGAAGTCTCCAAAGGTATGAACCAGCAGCTAATAGGATTTTCTTTCCAACCTCTAGGGGCTTTGCTTAGACAGTCATGGTAGAATTGTTCCTTTTAGCATTCTAATAACCAATCCCTCAAGAAATCTCACTGCATCAGAACACAGCAGTCACTACCAAAAATGCCTTATTAGTTTTCCATAGAGCACATGGAGTAAAAAGAAGATCAAGAGGCCACTGTCTGGAGAGACTCTGACACATAGGCATACTGAAGAAGTGAACCACAGGTTTTAGAAGCAAATGTCTCTGCCTTTGCTTGCCTGGAATTGTCTCAGTGTTAGCAGGAGGTTGGCTCTTTTGATGCGACTGTCAGGGAAGGGAAGGCTATATGCTGGCTGATTTCATCCATGTTTGTGCAGAAGACTGCTTCATTGCTTTAAATAGGATTTTCTTCAAAGTGAATGCACATAGGAGTGCAGACTGCATCTTGTTCACATTTGATACAGGGTTCATTAGTGGAATACACTTATTTGTCATGGCTGTTTCTTTGAATTAATACTATATGATACTGAAGTGATAAAAGGGTGTTGGTTGATTTTCCTATGATTCTTACCCATCAGTATCAGCTGGCATTGTCCTATGGTATAATTTCTTGCTGGGTATCAGCTTGGTAGGGTGTAACATCTGCTGAATAAAAGCTGACCTCACTTAGTTATCTTCACAATGGTGGTGCTCCATCAACTGATGCTATGGCCATTTCCGCACTTGCCTGTTCTAGTGCTATGATTCCTCTTTCAACATCCTATGGAATCCTCTGAGGCCCCTCCCTAAACTGCAAACCTCAGGATGCCATAGGATGTTGAAAGTGGAATCATAGCACTAGAACAGGCTAGTGCAGAAATGGCCCACCTCTCTCAGTGACACAGAGCTTGACACAATGCCTCTTACTTTCAGTAAGGTAAATTTTGCACTTCTTGTATAGTAGGATCTAAACAGCATTGGATTCCTTGAAAGGGTTAGAGACCAGGCAAATATCTGTGGCTCACTAAATCTTTGAGACTTTACCCAAAACATTGGAGCAAATCCAGGACTGCATGAATGGTCACAACAGAACTTTCTTTCCCTCCTTCTGCTCATGCCACATGTGCTGCCCTGAAACTGGCTTAGGAAGAGCTTCCAGGTGGGATGAGATGGACAGAAAATTGTATTGCAGCTGTCAGCGCAACACTGCATTAATTTCACTGGATCCCATTATTCTGCTAGTTCATGGGCCACTGTTGAATCTTGCCCATGGTGTTTCAGCATGGCTAAAAACATTTTAACCTTTACTCTAGTACGTCCTTAAGTAAGTCATTGTACAGTGAGAGCTGACTGATTTTCCTGTCAATCTTTAATATGTATGGTTTGAATCTATAACTACTGGTAAGCAGCAACTGGAATAATCTTTTAGGGATGTGTTTTCAGTTGCAACACAAATGTTGTGTTAAAATGGTGAGTAAAACTGTTTTTCTGCATTACCAAAATATTCACTCACCCACCATACTTCTTCTATCATTGCATTTGGTCATTCATTAATTCTAATGAATTGATTGCACTCAGGTCCCACTGAAATAAATATAATTTAAGTTAGTTATGATTAACTTTTTACTTTGATTCCAGTGGGACCTAAATGTGGCAAACATCATCTGGATTCGACTACTTATGATTTGGAAGAAGTTGACCCATCCCAGAAATAGATCTGTTTGTACTCTTTTTTGTATCTCTAGGTTTTTTCCCCAGCTGAGAATAGATGACGTTTTGTAACAATGCAACTTCCTGGTGGAGGAAATTATTCAGAGAGGAAACCAAATGGAAGCATCGTTTATTGAGCAGCAAGATGTACATCTAGCTCTCGTAACACAGTTTTAAGACACAGCTGTTTCAAAGAGTTCATTTAAGTCATTAAAAATTAAAGTGCCTTTTGTTTTCCCAGTCTGTGCCAAGTTTCCACAATTATTTTCTTGGAGTAACTGAGAAGGAACTCATCATATATAAGTATTATATATAACAGGAATAGGGAATCTGTGGCCAGTGGTGTAGTGTCAATCAGTCAGTTCGCCCCGCTTTGCCCAAACTGGCTGTTAAAGAACTGACTGTCAACACTTGGCTCTGAATTCTCTCTGCTGTCACTACAACCTCCTTTGGCTAGCCTTCTTCACTTTGGCGCTTTTCTCCTCCTCCAGGAAACGGTGCTTTCACCTCCAGAAAATGCCATTTCCTACAGGAGAAGGAAAGCACCAAAGAGGACTGGCTTAAGAAAATCATTATGATGACAGAGAGAGAGAGCTCAGAGCCCACCCAATTAAACCAAACCACAGTGGAGTCCAGAGCAAGCTCTGTGTACTGAGGGAGAAAGGCCAGCAGGGGAGGACTTACTGGGCTTTGGCCCTTTCCACTCAATGCACCCAACTCACACTGGGGTTGGGAGAAGGATGGGACCCCGATGATGCTTATGCATGACGTTGTGCAGGCCCCATCCTTCTCCTGTCCCCAGGCAGTGCAATCATGTTGCTAATCATGGACAAGTTTTCCCCATCAATGACTAGTGATCACACCACCCTTCCACCATCCTTCCACACTTACTTTGTTTGCAGAGGTCTTGGAAGTGCAATGGCTGCACTTTCTGCCCCAGTGCAGCCGGGGACAGTATCCAGCTGTGCTGCGACAGGAAAAGGTGTGGTCATCATGCTTCTGTGTGATAACTGAAGCCCCTGTCAGAGCTGCTGATGACGAGCAGCAGCTGTTGGTCCCTGTTGCTCAGGGTGGAGATGACGAGCAGCAGCTGTTGGTCCCTGTGGCTCTGGCTGGAGATGAGTCCTGCAGCTCAAGAGCTCCCCCTGCTGCCATGGACCAAGCAGGCTTGGATGTTCCTCTGCCTGCTCCTTTAGGGCAACAGGGATCCGATTCTGAAGATGGTTTGGAGCCTGTGCCAATCAACCCACAAACAAGGTGGAGACTCAAGAGAGCTGAGCAAAGGGAGGCTTCCTTGATTAAGTTCAAGAAGCAGTGACTAGCCACACCTGTGTCTTGGGCTATATAACTGCCTGCCTGGAAGCTTTCCTTTGCTTGTGGCAAACTTTCTATAAGCCCTCTCCTTGCTTCCAGCACCCAGCTCCTGATACCTTGGATTGATCTCTTGGCTCCAGACCCCTGGCTTTTGGAACTTGGACTATGGCTTTTGCTTGTTGCTCTGGCTTAGGTAAATGGACTTCCCTTGAGTATGTGCTTCCTTGACTTCTCCCAGCAGGACTCTGCTAGCTCTCCCACTCCCTTCTCTGGGCTGTCTTGCCACCCTGGTCTCTGACCCTGACATCTCGGATTCTGTAGGCATCTGATGTGGAAGGGAGCGTTCCATCATGCTCTACTCCTGGGAGGGTCACTGATGCCATCATCACCGGATGCTGCTGGGATGCAGATAAGCTGCAGAAAGGGCCTTTAAGACATTGTGGATTTACAAACACAGTTAGGGAATGAGGAGGAAATTAAAATCAACTAAGTGAGCATTGATGTGGTGGCTTCCAGTTCTGCTACATCATGTTCTCTTCTTCTTTGTCTGGCTGGTTCAAGTCCATGTGTAAAAAGCTCTCTCTCTCTCTTTACACACATGCATACGTCCACACACCCACTCAGCTTGGTCATCAAGGCAATTGGCTCATCATTCTCCTCTAATGGTAGAATTGTGGAAAGTGGGTGCATGTGCATATTTGTGGTACCTGCTGTATGCTCCTTATTTGACAGTTAGAAAGCTTATATGTTTTGCTTACAGTATCCTTCTAGTTCTTGCTTGAGAAGGCTCTCTTGGTTTTAACTATTTTTTGTTGGAACTATAATAATGAAACACCAAAGTAGTATATTAATATTTTTGACAGTGGTGTTGACCCACGTAAGAGAATTACACATTTTGGTAAAAAAAAGAAAAAAAGAGGAACAACCCCCCCAAAACAGAAAAGAAACAACAACAACAACAACATGGAACTGATTGTTAATTATTTTGAATGACACCACTCCGTGTAGCCACCTAAACTACAGTTCCCATCAGTTCTGTTCAGATTGGCCAGTGGTGAGGGACAATAGGAGCAGAAGTTCAGCATCTGAAGGTTTACTGATTTTCCACTTCTGACATATAACTTGTAGCTTAAACTCATGAGGTAGATTTATTGGTGGCATGCACTAAAGCCCTCAGAGTCTCAGACTAACTCATTACAAATGAAAGCATACATCTCTTCAGATTTCCTTTAAGTTCTCATTATAGGTAGAAAATTGCAAGATGGCAACATTAAAAAAATAGCAACAACTGAAGACCTTGTTGGTCTTCAGCTGTACATGTGCTTTGTAATGCAACACACTTCAAATCTATTCAAATGTAAATTGCCTGGGGAGTCCTTTCCTGCTTCGGTCAGAATATGCTTCCTTTTTGTAAGTTGTGGTTTTCTTTAACTAAAAGTTTTCGCATAACCTTTCAGGAATGGCAGAGGAGATGAATGCAATATCATAATGATGATGTAGTATCTGTCATTTGATACCCTCCCTTCACCCTCAACTTGGCAAGACTCTTCATGTTACCTCAAACCAAGAAATTTTGTTCTTCACTTACCAAATAGCACAGAAAGCTAATTACTACTGAATACTTAGCTTAGTGGTGGTGCATACCTTAGTTAAATCCTGTTTGGAATCCTATAACACATTCTGTGTGAGGTTGCCTTTGAAGAGTGTTTGGAAACTTCATCTGGTCCAAAGAGTTCCAGTCAGTTAACTGGAGCTGGCTACAGGGAGCAAACAACTTGGTTGTTGCAACAGCTCCACTGGCTACTGTTTTGTTTCTGGGCACAATTTAAAGTGCTAGTGATGACCTACAAAAGGGTGATATAGTTCAGGTCCATGTTATATGAAGGAACATGTTCTTCCATACCAATTTACCTCTGGTTTGAGATCTTATGGGGAAGCCCTTCTCTCTGTTTCACCAGCATCGCAGATACATTTAGTAATAACATGGGACAGATCCTAGTTAGTGCTTGCTCCCAGGCTCCAGAATTCCTTTCCCAGAAAGGACAGACCTGCACCTTCCTTATTCTGTTTCCATAAACAGATGAAAACTTTTTTTTAGAATTCCAGCAGGACTTTGATTTTTTAAAAAGAGAAATTAGGACTTGTATAAGGTACTGGATGATTATTTGTTATTGTTGTTCTTTAATATTCTCTTAATTTTCTGTAGTTTAATTGCTTTTTAAATTTTTGTATGTTATGAATTTTTAACTATTTTTTTAAACTATTACCTTGATCCCCAAATTAGTAAAAACATATTATTATGATGAAGATGATATCTGATAGGTGTCACAGCTTTTCTATATTACAGGTCATTGATTGTTACAGATTCAAATGATGTGTTACATTATTAAATACAGTCATCCCACATTAGCTAGGGTTAAGGGCACAGGACCCCAGTAAAAGAGGAAAAACCGTGAATAACTCTAGGCTCTCCCACACCACATTTAACACACAAAGAAGTATGATCACCATATCAACCCACCATGGATTCCTTTGAGGCATCAGGGTTCCTTCACAAGGCAGAAGTGGCTGGCTGGTGGGGCTTAATGCCACCTCCACTGCTATCCCACACCATTTTTAATAGGGACTTACAAGCCTCGTTTGCAGTTTCTCAGTCGGCTTGCAGTCCCTACTAAAAATGGCACAGGGAGGCAGCAGAAGTGACAGCAAATAATCTGCGAATAATCAAATCCACAAAAGTAAAGCCTGTAAATGTGAAGATCTGACTGTATGCAAGACTTCACATGAGAGGGAAGCCAACCACAGATATACAAAATTGCCCCATTCTCTTCCCCAAACTACCTTCCCTTTATTATACAAGGGGAAGATAGAACTGAAAGTTGTATCACATTCATGGCCTCTCGTCTCTCCATTTGTGGGTTTATTCTGGCTGCAGTTCTAGTTGTATTTAGTAAGAGTGAGTCCCATTTGACCTTAATGAGACATGCCTCTGAGTAGGCATGCATAGGACTGCATTGTTAGGTTGCAGTCTAAGCAAATTTGTTCAAAGATAAGAGTACATTGAACACTTTTCCAGAGAGTAAACCATATTAATTAGACTAGTTTCTGCAAAAACAACAGGAAGGATGCTGCATGGTAATGTATTACCTCATTACACTCCCCTGGATGGAGTCATATTCCTCACAAAAGAAGTCAGGTAAAAGCTAAAAGCTGTTTAAATAAAAAGAGCTTTGCTGATGAAAAGAGAGCAAAGAGTGGACCAACTGAACTGCCTCTGGGAGGGATTTGATAATCTGGAGCCTCTTCCTAGAAGGTTCTCTCATGTTCTCACCAGACAGGACCGTGAGGGTGCTGGGACCAAGTGAAAGCCCTTCCATGATGATCAAAAGACTCAGGCAGTCTCATATAGAGAGATACAATCATACAGATAGTCTACTGTACCAAACTCTGTCCAGGGAGTGCCTTTGAAAAGTGTTTTGGAAGCTTCAGCTGGTCCAAAATGCTGTAGCCAGAACATAGCCTAAGGCCAGAGATCACACACTTCCCTTGTTACAACAGCTTTACTGGTGATTGGTCTGTTTCTGGACAGAGTTCAAATTTCTGGTTATGACCTATAAAACCATATGAAGCTTGGAACCAGGCTATCTGAAAGATTACATCAGCCCCCATAGGCTTTGCTTCAGTTTAAGATCATTGGGCAGGGCCCTTCTCCCCACCTCACTGTTATCAGAGTTATATCTAGTAAGGTAAGATAGGACCCTCTTGATGATCAAGAACTTCCTATTGAGGGAAGTTAGGTTGTCTCACTGTCTGTTGTCTTTCCATTGGCAACCAAAGACAATATTTACTCAGACAGACCTTTGGCATAGTTAGCTGCTGAAGTGATTTTTAATTGATAAGTACTATTTCTTTTATGGCTGTAGTTTTAACTGACTTGTTTTTATGCTACATTTCAAGATTTTCTTTTGAAATTTAAATAATAAAACAGCATTCTATTAATATCAGTTGCCTTTCGGTGGAAAGGCAGGATATAAATCTAATACTTAAATAATATTGATGCCCATGGAGATCTATTCCACACCCTAGGGCTTCAGCATTATTATTTTCCCCCTTCTTTCTGATGATGTTGCTTATCGCTATCGTTCCAATTTTACAGATGGGAAACTGAAGCTGAGAAATGAGATGCTGCAAGATCAATATGTTGGAATGGTTTCTGAGTCAGGTCATTCTCCTCTGCACACATCAACAGTATTCACAAGAGGCTGCAGAAAAATGGAGGCAAGTCTTACATTAATGTGAGGAAAAAAAGAAGAAAAGATTTACACCTGTCAAGTAGGGATGGGAAAAAGCTCTCTGTTTTTCTCCAGAGTTTCTCAGACTTTTTCCAAATCCCACCTGCATTTTCCTTCTGTCCTCATTTCATGTCAGCTTACAGAACTTTTATGTTTTGTTCCTGAATTGCGATTCCCAAAAATTTTAAAGCACTTCCCCCCCAATGTTGCATTTATTTGCACAATTGACAACAACAACAACAATAATAAAATTTATTTCTATCCCACCTCTCCGGATGGATCGAGGCAGCGAACAACAATAATGCTTTAATTACATTAAAAACATTAAAAAACATACCCAATCCTCCCCACCCACCAACCCAGCTAAAACCAACCCCCTAAAACCCACAACAATTAACAATTAACTATTGAAAGAACAACAAGACAATTGGTGGGAGGTGGTGGAAGTACTAGTCTTGGAAGGCCTGTAGGAAGAGATCAGTCTTGACTGCTTTTTTTAAAGCAGTCAAGACTGGTAATATGCCGGGTCTCCTCCGGCAGGCCATTCCATAACTTGGGAGCGATAGAAGAGAAGGTAAATTATGCAACCTTCCCCATTAACTGACAAAACATTCACATTACTTCTAATTATGTACATTGTACTTTGCATTTTAAAATATGTCCATAGTTTTATATAAATTTTGTTTCTTAGAAATGCTTTGTAGATGTGTAAATGTTCAAACATGTATTTTCTTGCAACAGATCTTAGAAAGTGTGTAAAAATGCTACTTTTACTGAGAGCCCAACACAAATCTTTTTCATCTGTCACGTGAGGCCTGTCAGTAGGGTTATAGTGTGGCTGGGACAGGAATCAAGGTTTCCTGGTCCTATCCCCACTGGCTCAGGGTTGTTTCATCCCAAGCCCAGAACATGACTGAAATGGCAACCCAGCAGCTATAGATTTCAAAGGCATAAGTTCAGCTCAATGGTTTCTGGCAAATCATTACCTCTGGAATTTCTCTATCTGTTGAACAGGGTGGGTAGGGGAGACTGCCAGACTTCAAAGGGCTGTGGTGGCAATGAATGAGAGGAGAACTGTTCTAATGTGTTTTGCCTGCAGCTGGCACCTTGATCCTAAACATTTATGCCCTCTTTGAACAACTGTGCCATGTCAATGAGAACCATCATCACTGTGGCTTCTGAAATAGCAGAGGTACAACATTTTCCTAGGCATCCCCAATAATGCCATCCTAGCCATTTTTTTCTTTTTCTCTAAACCATATTTATCAGCATATTTATCAGTTTTATTAAGAATACATTTCAGTGGCACAGTTAAATAATTTGAGCGGTAGATGACTGTATTATTTAGCTGTGTGAAGCACATAATTAAGATTTCTCTTCTCCCTCCACATCTATGTACTTTACAACTCTCACCCCATTCCTGAGAGCCTTCTAAGAAATTGTTTGGTTCTTTTAAAAATGAAAGTACTAAGAACATGTGTGATTTTGTATTTTAAGCCATTTAAAACATAGTACCATAACATTTATTCATTGTATTTCTTGAAAATATTTCAGTACTGCTTATCTAGTCAAGACAATTCACAAATAATGGAGTTAATCATGAAATATAAAGTGGAGTTTGCCTCAGCTGCCTTGAAGCCAAGTACTTGGGAACAAGCCATTATTTTGTTTACGGTGAGGGATAATATATTTCCAAAGTAATACTAGTAAAGTGAGCACCTATAATTGTGTACATAGCCAGTTGGCTGCTTCCTTAATTATATGTTCTTTTAAAAATACGAAAAAGGTTTGCTGCACTAACCGGGTTCATCCCAGAAGGAAACCTGCCAGAGTCTAGGAAAGCCACATTGTGGGTTACAGGTCACGAAATAGCTGACATCCTTTTCTGCAGTTACAACATTGTGAAGCTGGACTCACAATATCCAAACCAATGTGGATTCACATTTATAATAATGAATGCCCAAACATGACTCCCAAAGCCTGCCTTTGCAGCCTGGCAAGGGCCCTGCTAAAGCATTTCTGGGGCAGTGGAGACTGGTGCGCTGGCTGCAGCATGCTCCTGGTTTCTTAGTGCCTTGGGATGAGCAATTGTGGCAGGACCCTGAGAAGTGTCTCCAGCTGCTTGTACTCAGGGCACCCTGCGACTGAGAGAGTGCTGCAGATGTAATTTCCCAGTGCTTCAGTCTCTAGTGCTTCAGAAATGCTTTGTTTGGAGGGCTACCAGGCTGCAAATTGTTAGTTGTAACCACCATGAGGTAGCTCTGTAATTGTAGTTACAGGATCTCAGCCTAACTCAGCCTAACTTTTTAAAGCTCTGACCCCATCCCACCTTTCTTTTCATTGTGATTGTTTAAAAAGTCAGTACAGTCCTCCCTCTACATTCATGGGTTTGACTTTCATGAATGTGATTATTTGCAATGAATGTGCTTGCCTCCCCCTGCATTTTCCTCTACCACGTTCCCTTGCATTCCTCACCTCAGGCTTGTGAAGCTTGTGTTTAAAATGATTTTTTACTTTTGGGTGAACAAAGCCCCCCCTCCCAACTGCTGGAGGCATGGCCATGCGGCTATACATTCTGCTGTGTAATGGCTGCTTATTGGTCAGGTGCTCTCTTTGCTCCTACCCCACGTTTCTCAAGATAACTGCTGGAAGTAGCTAGAATGCCAGAATGCTGCTCTTCTCCATCTGAGGGGAAAGTACGTGCAATTGCTTTATCTTCTCTTTTTTTCTCCACTCCAACCCCAGAGGGAGAGACAAAAGAATGGGAGGGGGAGATTTGAAGGGGAATTGCGGGGTGGTGGTGGTTATTCGCAGTTTTCCCACTTCCATGAGGGTTCTACACCTGAAACCCTTGAGAGTGGAGGAGTTATTGTATTTTCACTGCACATTTTTTTTCTTTTCAAAAAACAAAGGTTAGTTGGATACATTACAAGAGAAGGCCAGCAACTTCTCCAGATAAATACATATCATGGAATCAGGAATTCACAGAGTACTGTCCTCCAAGTTACATTAGAAAGCAAAATGAAAATAGTGCATGGGGGAAACAATAAACAGTTATGAACAACAAATGCTATATAAGCTTGAAAACACTAAATTCATTGGGGAGCAAAAGTGCTTTCTTTGGTGAAGAGCTTTTCAGAAAACATAAAAATAAAACAGTCTGAATTTAGTCAGTCCTATATGCCAATTTCCTAGGATACCAATTACCTGGTCTCTTTGGGGTAGTATGTCTGCTGTATGATTAAGGAAAGGATGAAGAATTGTGCTAAAAATATAAAAGCAAGGCAGACTGGGACAATTAGCAATTTATTCAGAACTCATCATTGAACAAATTAGGAGCCATTAAATTTTGCTACTGTCTTTAATGAAGGTAGCAGCTGCTGTGCCACTTCTTGTAGAAGCGATAATATCTTAACACTACACAAAGGAATTTGTTTATTTCTTTTTCCCTAGACCAGGCAGTAGACAGGAAATTCAGCAGGTGCTATTTTTGCAAAAATGGAATGCATTATGAACAGGTTCATTATCCCCCTGATTCCATCTCACTGTTTTTCTCTATCCCTGGGTCCTCATTAGTAAAAGAGGGGGAAATCATTTACTGGGAAGTTATCAGGAAAACAGTTTCTTTGGATAATGAATGTAAAATAATGTCAGGGACAAGTCAATATAACATTATGATGATAACACATAATATTCCAATAACTTCGCCCCAAATGACACATGTGCTGATTGCTGTGGTGACAGAATTTAGAGACGTGGCTTATAAAATTGCATTGTAGGGAGCTAAGCAATTCTTTGTGACCAAAAATAGATAAATCAGGGATGTGGCTGGAATACATCAGGGATGAACAATATTGGTGGTCTGGGAATGAATTTTGCCCCACTCCAGATCTGCCAGGGGTCACACTCCCTTCAGTTTACATGTAGGTTTGGTGGTAAAATCTCTCCATTCCGCAATAAAACTAGGCCTTGTGGCTTCTCTTAGTGCAAAACTGCTGCTCCAGGAAGCTTCTGAGAAAAACAAATCATTCCCCCCAAAATAATAATGGGAGGATTGTACTGTTCTGGTGGGATGTTCTGGAAGTTTCTGGGCTCACAAACATAGTCATGGGGTCACATTTCCCCTTTCCTCTGGACTACAGCTTGCATCAATTCCAGCTAGATGGGAAAGGCAAGGCTGAGCTAGGCTAATGGCAATGGTGAAATCTCTTCTTTCTTTTAGTGAATGTAATTCTCCCTCCATTTGTTGATTCTTGCTTAAACTCACACTCATGACACAAATCCACCAGAAATTGCAAACTTGTTCAAGGCAATTCAAATTCCAGTTAAGAATGTTCATTTTGGAAACAGCCAGTTCTTGCTTCCTTTTTTAAAAATCAGTACTAAGTTTTCTCTCTTTACTTGCTACATTCTCCCGTGTGCTGACAGGGATGGTGAAATGAGAGTGTATTACATTTCTTCTGCACAGAACATCCGTGAGTCACTCACTCAATTCAAAGTGATGGAGCATCAGTTGGGAATCATCCACTAGGAGATACGGGTTAATGAAAGATTAAAAAAAAATTGCTACAAAAGTAATCAGAGGGGACTGGTCCTCAGAATTGTTACTCTAAAAGGTGGGAGGACCTAGAGTTCTCCAGCAGTGCCAGCGTTTCCTTAGGAAGATGGGGAATTATAGCTCAAATGAGGACTGCAAGAGGGGGGCAATCACGGCATCTTTTCACCTGTGTACACAGGATTAACTGTAGGACAACAGTTGAGAGTCCAACAAATGTCTTTATTGGGGGAATTCACATACACATGCAAGCAATCAAGTAATCTCACAAACCACACAAGGCTAGTGAAGGTAAAGGAGAGAAAGGTTGGAAAGTGAGAGTCTGGAGTAAAGTGAGTGATAATTACTGTTCCAGAAGCAGGTAATTGAAGTGACATGGTTTAAACATGAGAATTTGAGGGGGAGCCCAGGGTATGAGAGGGTTGCTTTTTGGTCAAGTAAACAAAAGGGTTTGGAGTAGAACAATGGTCTTAACTTCAGGGGCCAAAGAACTGATGAGAGTCATGATAGTTTCTTAATGTCTGGGCAGGTGAGGGGACAAAAGAGAGTTTCAGTGGGAAGGGGACACAGGCTGATGACCATTGGTTGTTCTATTGAAGCAGTTTTGTTCACCATTGTACTTGATGGCTGAGTCATTGAGGGGATTATAGTGCCAGGGCTTTCTGATTAATCCCTTCAAATTTATGACCTAGTTGTCCTGAGCTAATCTGTCTTAGCATGTGACTTCCAGTGAGATCCCTTTTTCTACATAGTGTTTAGCCATAAGTGTAAGATTTATATTTATTTCATGTCAATTAAACAGTATTTATAGCTAATCCTATTGTATCACAGACTGGGGGTGTATGGCATGGTAGCAGAATAGCTTTGGGACCTGCATCCATCTTGCAAGCTATACTTTCTCCATTCCTGGTGTCCTTTTGTACTACACAATGATAGTGCTGATTCCCTTTTAACTCCTGTGGTTCCATCTTGTTGAATCCTGGGATTCGTAGTTTAGGGAGGGCTATTTAGAGAGCTCTAGTGCCTCACCAAAGTGCAAATACCAGGATTCCATAGGAGGTTGCCATGGCAGTTAAACTGGAATCATACTGCTATCATCCTGTAGTGTGAAAGGGCCTCTGGTATGAAAGGAAAAGAACTGGAAAAATGGGCTAATTGGCAATAAAATAGAAAACATATTGTCAGTGGTAATTGAATTAAAGCTTAATGTAGAAAAAATGTACTGGCTATATTTATTTCATGTATGTTTTGGACACAAAGTAACCAGATACAAAAGTGGACATTTACTGCTATTTCTTCTATACAATATTAAAAGTGCAACAGTCCTACCCTCTTTGGCATCAACATGTGCTAAGACAGTATAAGATATTTGCTCCATATTTAGTTTTATGTCAAAATGCTCAAATTTGCTCAGACTTGAAATTTTTGAATGCTCTTGGAGTGAAAACGTAGATAGAGAGAAGGTTTTGATTTTGTTCAGCTGTAACTCGGTTTCCGTTCACTTCATTTCAAATGCCTGTGGCAAAATTTTAAATTCAGAGAAATCAATGGTTGTCTTTAACTTCAGTAAAATCTGGATTTCACCCTTGAGCCCATTCTTGGAGAGGGAGAGAAAAGAAAGGAAGATGAGAAAGTGCTTAGTCTTCTTTCTGAATATCAACACACAAGGTACAGTTTTCTATAAATTTGCTCAAACAAGGTTTAGAAAGCTCATTAAAGACCCCAGTGAAGTGAACTGGGTTCATATGGGAGTTGCGCTTGGTTTACTGCCTCTGGTTAAACCATAGTTTGGAAAGATACTTTTTAAAAGTAATTTTCCCCCCTGCTTTCTCACACTATTTAAAAAGTAAGTAATTGTCATTATTCATTGTATTGTTTTAAGAGAGACCCCTTGCATTGCTTCCTGAGTTGCTTGTTACTTTTCTGCTACTATTTGTTACCTTTTTGGGGTGAAAAAACCCTTTATGTTTGTTACTGCCCTGGCTAGTCCGAGCTTTGGGGATATTTAAAGATATCCTCTTGATATCATAATTCGGCTTCACTCCTCTATTCCCTTCCACGTGCTTGCGAGGCCACCAGACAAGCACGTAAACAAACTTGGCCGTTAATTGCCATAATATTCCTAATACCATACAGGCAGTCCAGAAAATAGCTGACTCACTGCTTTAGGAGACCTCCAGGCAAGTACTCTAATTAGGTATGCACGCAACCTACAAAAGAGCCTCTGCCCCACGCTGGCAGCTTGACGGGTAACCTATACAATACCCAAGTATTCTGCATTTGCATACTGGCTACTCTATTGAGAACCGCTACGATAACTCAGTCATTCAGATTCTGACCTTTTGGAGGTTTTGTCTCCAACTCCAAATCTATTGTTTCCCCCAAGTACGGCATAGCCTGCAGTCACAATTCTCCTTATAAAAACTCTTGATTCCGAGACCTTCCTTGTATCGCTCCCGAGTGTCATCCCGCCTTGCTGCCGCTTTGCTTGGCGAGCCTCCCCTCAGCTCCACGTGCTGAGTTACATCGCACCCCAGCCTCGCTCTCCATTTTTCTGGGCTTCAGGACAGGTGAAGTATCACCCAAACCAGCAACTCCTCTAAAAATCCCTCTATACCACTCCAACCTTTATTTCATTTAGTTATCTTGTGTGAATGTGTCGCATACACTGTTTTGCTTGTGTTTAATAAAACATCATTTATTGTTTCAACTTTTGTGTGCTCCTTGACTCGACCTGACCCCGTAGACATAGGGTTCAAGATCTCGCTACGTTACCCTGCCTCTCGTAACGCTAAGCAGTGCTCTGAGCTAATTTTCCCCACCTTTAGTTGAGCACATTTTGGTGTCCCTCCCGGGACGCCCAGTACACAGGGTAACAGGTTTGATAAGAGAATCATGTAGATCAGAGCTGGGAATCAAGCAGCCCTCCAGATATTTCTGGAATGCAACTCCCAGCAGCCCTAGCCAGCATAGGCAGTGGTGAGGAATGCTAAAAGCTGCAACTCAACAACATCTGGAGGGCTGTCACCTTGAAGTAGCCTGAAAAACATTCCTATCAATATGCTTCTAAGGGCTTTATCATACCAGCCTGTTGTCTTGCAGTAATGACTTTATTCAAGGAAATGAAAAAAAATACTGGTATCGAAACAATCAGTACCACATCATCTTTGTAATAATACTGTGCTGCCAGTTTGGTGATGCATGTTCCCACAATTGGTCTTATGTGCTACTCTGCTGACCCCACTTCCCTTCTACTGTCTGTGCTACCTAGCACATGCACTATGTTTTTCTTTTTCTTCTTTTCTTTGCACAGTTTCAGCATGTCATTTTGGCATTTTGTTTTTGTCTTGTGGTGCTGCCATTTTGGCATTTCATTCCTCTGGAATCATGATTACTTTTCTATTTAGCTGTAATGGTACAATTGCAGTGTGTCATAATGGTATAATTGTGATGGGCCATAGTGGTGTAATTATAGCATGCTTGCTTGCACTGCAAGCAAGCAATTACACCAAAAGTTAACACCACCACCAGCACCACATACTGGGGAATAGAGTAAAAAAGCAATGTGTCTCAACCTGAACCATGATGCCCTCTTTGTCCAGATGCCAAAGTGCAGTGAGCTCAGCCTTCTTGGGGATATGGAAGGGGAAAAGGGAGCACAAAGCTCACTGACACCAAATGACTGCCTCAATATTGGAACTGCAGTGGAATGAAAAGTCAGTGGAATGAAAGCATTCAAATGCATCTGTTACATTTGTATCCCATCTTTCTTCCATTGTGGCAGAAAGGAAGCATCCATAATCTTTGTTTGGTTTAGGTAGTCTTCCACATAAACCAAAGGCCAGAGGTGCTTAGTTCTGGCAAGTTCAATACATCAGGTCCCTTGAAACTGTGCAGTTCTAGTCAAACTGTATTACATTGAATCAGATCCAGAAGTCCTATGCATGGCTCATGAGCTGAAAAAGGTAGGGGGTGCTTTTTATCTCCTTCCCTCCTTCCTTCCACAGTCCCCTGTGCCCCAAACCAATGAGATACTGTAGAGTAGTGGTTCTCAGGCTTTCTGATGTGAAGGAATGGCAATTCCCCATGTACAAAGGACCAATACCATATTAGTGCCCATTGGCTGTAATTGTTTCTGTCATGTTTGGAGACTCTCCCTTGACTGGCAACTGTTGGCTTGTGGGCTGGCATTGGTCCATAAACTACGATTTTGAGTAGCACTGCTTTTGAGGATCAGGGAAACAATTTGAGAGGTAAGGAGAGTCAGGTAAAAAAAAAAACACTTTGCCCCCCCCCTCCCCGTCCGGCATAAGGAGCTATCATAGGATCACAGTCCCTTCCAATGGAAGAACAATTTGTCTTTATGGCAGGGACACTGGACCCAATCCATTATCTGTATCAGAATATGAGGCTTCTTTTACAGCTATAAATCTATACCTGCCCAGACATAATTTCAGATGATCAGATTGGCTGCGGTGGCTTCCAGGTCATTGGGACAGGAAATGTGCTCAGGTTTTAGTCTGAGCACTAAAGGCGATATCCAAGGTGCTGAACCCTATCTGCCAAATATGTCCAGCACCTTAGATAGCTGCTTTAGAATCTGGACTTAAACTAACAGTGTGTTCACCACCCTACTGATGTTGGAGCCACTAGCAGCCAGTGCTGGCTAGTGGAACAGGTTATTATTAAAACAATTACAACAGCAGATTTGACAAGACAAGATGGCATATGTGAACACGTTGTTCAGCATTGTTTTGTAGATAGGCATACATACTGAGTTTGAAGAGGCAGAGAAATCTGTGGGAATTAAAATATAAAAGGTACCAGCAGGCAGCGTTTTCACCATTGGTCATTTAATAGACCATGAGAGGTGAGGAAGGCATTCAGTATAGATAAGCAGATTAACACATGAATAATGATGAATAGTCTGCATCCGATTCAAGGGGAGTTTTCCCTTGAAGTATACTCTGCTGGGTGGGGGATAGAAATAGGAAGGACAGAGGGAATCAAACTACAGAAGTTGCTTAAACAGTGGTCATTAAATGGTTTCAAACATGAGTATAACTAGTTGCCAATTTTGCACCTGAGGGGTGTTTGATGTCCATGAACATTTATGCTAAATCAAATTTATTAGATTAATCTTTAAGATTACCGTAAGAATTTATGTTGCTTTTTCTCCAACAGATTTAAATAGAAAGCCCACCTCAATTTATTCAAAGAATAATGCTATGATGTGCTTCCAGACAGGTGACTCATAGTCAAAAGACACTGTCTAGCTAGTCCCTTCCTCTGTAACATAATTTCTCTGGGAAAAAAAAGTATGGAAGAAGTGGTAGAGAAACACAAGAAAGCCGTTCATGGAACATGGTGATCTCTGTCCCACTCCATAAAGTTTTGTGCATATGGCATGGCTGCTGCAGAATAAAATCCTCCTCTCCAGGCTCCAACAGTCTCAGTACTGTATTTCTGTGCCTGGGATACCCAAGTGTGCACACTAGCAGAAATTCACTATATATATCATGTTCTAGAGATCCACAAATCAAGATAATATAGCTCTGAAGTGCTCAGATGAATAGCTCTCTTCAACCCTCCTAATGGTTTCTATTATGAGTTTTGCATGGGTCAATGCAATTTTTGTGTCCACGCTTGTTGTATTTTACAATACTGATACCTTAGCGTGAGGGTTTGGGAGACAAAGCAACTCCAAGTTACCAAAATAAGTATGGAGCAGATGATAAAGTACAATAAATCTAATCTTTTCAGTCAATGGCAAGCAGGTGGAGGGGTGGTGGAGGCTTCAGGGCTTCCTCTCCCTTATTACTCGGCACACTGTTTGGTTTATAGACACCCCCCCTCCGCCCAGCCTCACCTCCTTCTGAGCAGGATTAAGGGGAAAGAAAATCACTCAAGTTTTTCAATATCATATTATGTCTGAGATAAGCACTAGCTCTTCTCAGGTCACAGTGCGCCTTCAGTAACCGTGTCCTCCTACATTCAATCTGTGAAGGCAAATTGAGCGTTGCTGCTTATAGACTGAATAGGAGGGTTGGTGACCTTGGTTTCTTTTTTGAAAATCTTTTTTTTTTCCTCCAAGAAAAATCAGGCTTTCCACAAGAACTGCAACTCACACACAGACATCCGATTAACCAGTGATGATGAGGGAGGGGGAAGTATGCCAGATATTGACATGAATTTAAAATGCACATCTCCAATGAATTTATAGGGATTAATTGATATAACTGATATCTTGCTCAATTATGTCTCAGTTATGGCCTGACCCACCCTCCAAACTTACCTGAATAGCCATTATCCGAACTGAGTGATGGAGGTATGCTCAGTTGGCAATTAGGTTGCAGTGCTCTGATGTTTCAGGCCTCTCATGCAAGGGAATGAGGCTATGAGTAGGAATTATGATAGAGATTCTCCTTCTGATTGTCACTACCTTGTTGGCTGGCAAGAGGATGCTGGAAATGTTATCCTCCTGTTACCTAGTTGCCAACTGAATAGATTTCCCATGTTTTGTGTGGCTGCTGGCTGCTAAGGTAGGCTTTTTGAGGGGGAATATATAATGGAGACGATAGTGCCACAATTGTGAATATATGGTATTAGTGAGTATGGAGTAGCCTAGGGCTTTCCAAATGGTGTGTCGTGACACATTAGTGTGTCGCCTGTAGTGCGTTGGTGTGTCGCCTCCCTGGCTGAGAAAGACCCCCCCTACCTGAGCCTGGCCCACTGTTATCACTGTCACTGGGGTCATTCTCTGGCAAGAGTGATGGCAGCGGGTGAGGGCTGCATGGAAGGGGGCTACTTTTCCCCCTGCAGTCATTCTCATTGGGGCCTTTACTGGTGAGGGTAACAGCAGCAGGCCAGGATCGGGGAGGGTGCCTTTCTCCACTCTAGATACACCTCCGGGTACCTACGGTTTGCTAGTAAAACTGAATTACTGTGTCATGAAATGATGCATGTCGAAAAAGTGTGTCACCAACATGAAAAGTTTGGAAAGTTCTGGAGTAGCCGCAGATCCATAACTCTACATTTCAAATCTATAAGTGCAGTACAAGATGCCAGTCTCTATATATTTTTTATTTTTCTGAGTTATATTTTTCATATTGTTTTAAAGATTGGTTTTCAGGCCTTTGAAGACCACTAGTGTTTAATTTTCTACTGTAGGCATGGCAATATTCGTTCTGGTTTTATTTTGCCTGTTTAGTTTGTACTTTGGTGAGGATTTTAATCTATTTGCTGTTTAGATTTTAGCGTTTTATGATTGAAAATGTTGTAAACCGCCAAAAGGACTATGATGAAAGAGTGCTATGTAGGTGCAAAATATAAAAGGAAATGAATGAATCCAGTGTCCGTCCACACATAAAGGACAGATATGCCTTTCTGAAAACAAGTTTCTTTGGGCTAATGGAAGAAGGAGAAAGGTGAGCTTTGTTCATTTCTTCCTTTCTTGCTGCAAGCTCCTTGTTTGCCACCTTCCATCATTTTCCTTTATGGAAATCCCCTCAGCTATGTTGTAGCAGATTTTGGGTTTGCAGCAGAAAGAAAAGCAGACTGGCAAACATCACCTCCTTTCCTTTCTGCAGTTGATGAACACAATTAGCATTAGATCTAGATGATTTTTTTGTTTTCTTCCAATGGTCTGAAGTGGGGGAAAGAATATATTGAAAAGGATTGTCTGAAAATGAAACTGATATTAAGGATACATTTCTTTGTCAAGTCTGTACATTCACAACTACACACTAAATCATGGGTAGCAATTTTGGGAGTCCACACCCCGATTGCACTCTCTTTTCCTTCTGAAAAATATATTTTTTGTTTGTTTGCTTCCAAATGTCCTTTAGTGGGCGTGGGGAAATTTTGCCTTGTTTTTGCCCCCAAAGCCCATGAGAGGCCTAGGAGAGATCCTTTTTTTAACAACAGGATATGAGTCACTTCCTGTCCACTTCCCATTTAAAAAAAGTCCCACCTGGTGCTAGAAGTCACACCCTACTCATTTCATTAAAAACGCCTCTCCTGGTGTGAAATGGAGGCAAAATTTGGGAAACTTTCAAGAAACATTTTGAGGCCAAAATTTGTCTTGACGTTTTTTTAAAAAATTTTTGAACCTGTAGGCCACATGCAGACCACAGATCACATTTTGCCCACCCCTGCACTAAATGGCTGTTTTGTTTCAAATGCCATTTTTCTCCTTTGGCATGAATGCTATCTTTACAATAAAATAAGGTTTTTTTCCTGTGGAAAAAAAGAAGAAGAAGAAGGAGAAGAAATGGGTTGAGGGAAGAAACCAAGCAAATAGATTCATCCATCTGGCTCAGGCTTTGAATTCCTAGCTTTAAAAATCTGGGTTTTAATCTCTGTATATTCAGTTATTTTAGGGCTGAATGAGGATTACTATTTCCTGTTTTCTGAGAGGTTCCTCATCTTTAACGCCTATATGGCTGGCAGGTAAATATAGTCCTTTCTGTGCTGGCAATAACTATAGCCACTGAACTCAAAGGGCCTTTCCGCATACCACGGTTATAGTGCTATTATTCCACTTCAAACATCCTGTGGAATTTTGCGCTTTGTTGTTTAGTGAGACCAAAGAGCTCTCTAGCTGAGAACTTTAAATGCCTCTCCCTAAACTGCAAACCCCAGGATTCCATATGATGTTGAAAGTGGAATAATAGTGCTATAACAGTATAGTGCAGAAAGGCCCCAAATCAGGGGGGAAATTGTTTCATTTCATTTTTGGCAAATTTACTAAAATTCCCAACATCTTAATATTTGGGAGGAAAACAACCCAGGATCTTTTTTTAAAAAAATAATATGGGAAGAGAGACAATCTGATAGATTTTATTGCCCTTTTCAAGATGTGAAGGGTCTGGAAACAAAGTCCTATGAGTTGTAAGAGGTGGGTTTTGTTTGGCATAGAGAACAGAAAACTAAGGGGAGGCATGACTGGAAATAACTGAAGGTCTTTCACAAAGAAGATAAAGTAGATTTGTTCTTTGTTAGTCGAGGCAGCAGAACCAAAACCAATGGGAAGTTCTGGAGAAGCATACTTGGTTTTAGGGCTGAAGGCAAATGGCAAGCATATAAGTAAATGTAAAGTTCTGAAGATTTCTGATATAAAGTGGTACGGCAATGGAAGTGAACTTGTTGCATGGGCTTATTTAGGTTTAGGTTGACAGTAGCAGAATTGATTGAAAGCTTGATGTAATTCTGTCAGGGTGTCCTGTCCATGGGTACAGATAATAACTGTATCATCAGTGAATCTCAGGTAGAGAAGATTTTAGAAGAGAGGAGCTGAGATAGCAGCATCAAATATTTGAAGGGCTGCCATGTGGAAAATGGAATAAGCTTGTTTTCTGCTTCTCTATCAGACAAAAGCTGGACCAATGAATTCAGATGACAAGAAATGAGATTCCACCTAAAAGTTAAGAAGAACTTTGTGACGGTAACAACTGGTAAATAGTGGAATAGTCTCCCTCAAAAAGTGGTGGGCTCTTTTTTCTTGTAAATTTTTAAACGGAGGTTGGATGCTCACCTTACTGGGTACTTTAGTGATAATTCCTGCACTGGTGAGGGTTGGATAGATGATCCTTGAGGTAGCTTCTGATTCTTTGATTCTATGAAAATATTATTCCAGGTTAGCAATAAAGATGTTGGCCTTGTACCCAACGTTGTACCATTGATCTGGACATACACATTCTGGAAAAGCTAACTTAGCATTCTGACAATGAAACAAACTGTGATGGGGTATGATTAGACTGGATGTGGTAGGCTTGCTGCAGCTGCGTCCTGCACTGCAGATCCTAATTTGAGCAGAAGGGTAAACTAGATGTTTCCTTTATGTTTCGTTTCCCATTCCGAGCATGGTATTCATAGGATCTGGGCAATTGTGCCCAGAATCCTGCATTGTGAGACATAGCTGTGTCTCTGTAACTACATCTCTGTAGCTATATCTCACAGTACTCAGGTATCTGAGCAGTCAGATGGGCTCAGATGCCTGACGTGGCACATCCAGCTACTAGAAGAGAGCAAGAGACATCTCTAGCCATCTCTCTCCTCTCCAGTAACATGAAAATGGCTGCACTGGGGAGGGCTGCATTGCTTGAAATACAGGTTCTTGGGGAACCTTTGGCTACTGCATGATTGGAAGAACCTTCTCACCTGTGCAGTAACTGTAGAAGAGGATAATAATGTCACGACCACACTTACACCATTGTGATTCATAAACCAGCCTGCACTTTTAAAACCAAGTATCTGACTTGAATAATTATTAATAACTTATTTAGAATGACTAATCATTAACTAATTTTGCAAGTGTATATTTACTATGAAAATAATAGGCAAAAAGTATTAACTTTAATTCAAATTTAAATCAAACTTTAATTCAAATTTAACAATCTAATTGTTAATTGTTACTGCTTGATTACTACTTGCTGTCTGGCAACATGGGTGGGAAACATTTTTTTAGTTATTTGTAGTTTTGTAGATGTTTCGTAGTGTAGTCTAATACTTGTAATTTTGTTTTCTTCCTTGATGGTGTATTCTTGTGTAGTTTATTTTTATAGTTTATTTTCTTTGTATTATTTTGTTGCATGTAGTGTCATTGTGATTTATGCGTGTTCATTTTCTTGTTTCTTTACTTAAAGAGAAACCCTAAGTATCTGACTCATAATTTTTCTGAAGAACATTAATGACTGGTGTTATCTTAAATGCACTACACCAATAAAAATACAATTATGGAGCTGGGAAGTAGAGGCCTTCAGGAATATTACTGCAATTGCTTGTGCTTTGGATAAAAAGGGAAATCTTAAGCTACATAAGGAGGTGGGCAGCATGCCTTGTTAATTCTACATTTCTGTGACAGCATGCAAAATTTGTCTCTTCTCTGGGGTCCTAAGCAAATTCATTTTTTTTTTAGTATTAGCTACTTAGAGCCCATGTTTATATCCATTCTGTTTATATCACTATAATGGTTGTGCCATTACAACTACATTTCTGGATTTATATTGTGCAAAGTAGTGGGAGGAGATTATCAATACCTTACTGCTAATTGTAGGATGAGATAAGATTTAGGTCAGCTAGCCAATATCTGCCAATGTAAATTGGTTCACAGAGGCATGTTTAATTTAATTTAATTTAATTAAACAATTTTCAATTGTGCCAAGTGCAGTTAACTCTAGGTATCAGAACAGACCCTTGGCTTACCAGAAATCAGACTTTCTTCTTGAGTTTCTTAAACATTTGTTTTTTTTGAAGACAAGTCTGCAACAATAATTTAAAAGATACACTTTTACTTTTGGCCCTAAATCCATTGCTCATCCCAATTAGACTAGACCTATTGAATCAACTGATGAATAGCAAAACAACATTTATGCAAACTCCATTGAGTCAAGATGGGTCCACTTCAGTTTGTGCTAGTAATTGGGTTTAGACCTAGTGTGTACATCTTTCTGATAGTCATAGGATCTTTTCATCCATGACACTGTAACAGCATTTGAGTCTCTGTTGGGATAGCATACCCACAGTAGTTCATGGACTGTAATCTAGATGAGACTACTATAATGTGCTCAACATGGGGTTGCCCTTGAAAGTGATTCAGAAGTTGCAGCTAGTGCAAAACAGAGCAAGTCAATTGCTGATGCATTATCATATAGACATCATATAATGCCAGTCTTTAAAAAATTGCACTGGCTGCCAAAATGCTTCTTGTGTGAATTCAAGGTGCTTGTGATGACATTTAAAGGCCTACACAGCTGGGTACCTCAGTACCTTAAATAGGTGGGTACCTTAAGTTAATACCTAAAGGTACTTGCCAACCTAAAGACTGAGGTGTGTGTGTGTGTGTGTGTGTGTGTTGAGAAGAACCCTCCGCTGTGTCCCTCAGGTGAAGTCAATACACTGTGTAAGGATATGAGAGAGGGCCTTCTTAGATGTGGCACCCCAGTTATGGAACACACTTCTCTTGGCTCAAATGGAACGAATGCTGCCTTCATTTAGATGCCAAGTAAAAGCATGGCTGTTTATTAAAGACTTTGGGGTCTAAGTGATTCACCCTAAAATGTTTATGCACATGGTTATAAACTATTTTAACCTTTTAACCCTGTTCTAACTTGTGAAAGTGTATAGTATATATTTTATTCTGTTTATAATATTATTGTTTTAAATTGTTTTAATCTATTTATCTTAACTCTTGATATAGGGTGAAACAGAAATATTTTAATTATATATATGTCTTTCCGTGTGTATTTCATATACTGGGTTATTAACATTCATACACACACATATACTCATTCATATGAACATACATGCACATACATACGAGTGTTCATATATGTGTGTGTGTGTGTGTGTGTGTGTGTGTGTGTTCATAATCCAGGTCAGATAGTAGAAGAGAGTCACTTTAAAACAAAATGCATTCCTTTGCATTTCCCACTTTCCTGAAATGTGACAAGTACAGGGACAACACTGCAGGTTTTGTTTTCCTTGCATGAGAGAGCATGGGAGACTTAGGGTATTTCACAGTGTTTACTTTATACAAATACAAACAAATCATAGAAGAAGTAAGTAGGACAGGCCCCTTTAGCACCCAGCATCGCCATTAATTCTGCATCAGATTCCCAGAGCCTCAAGGCTGCTTCCAGCTCAGCTGAACTTAAAAGTCCTCTACTACTGCCAGATTCAAATTATAAAATGTCACACAGCCTCACAGACAGTATACTCACTGCCTGCCCCTGCTTATTTAACAGGTTAGGGAAAGTGGAAGTGGTCAAAAAGTGGAACCCAGCTACTATAGGGAACATTAAGGACTTATTGAGGCTTGCTTGAGACCGCCTCCATCCATGTGCTGCTTGTAACATCTCTCAGCTGGCTTGACACCTTTCTTCCCCTCTGGGTTTGCTTTACAAGCAGTGCCTGCACAGTCCCAAGTGAGCTTGTTCTGAGTGCAAGAAGAACCGATGGAAGCCTGCTCTTTTGATGCTTGCCATTCAGACAAGTCCCATTAATTTGACTGGGTGGATCCGCTCTTTCTGTAGGCAAGACTTGGGACTGCACACATGTGAGCTGTCCCAAGTTATAGGCAAGAAGAAATAGATGAAAGAGCATACCCCATGTTGATTTAATGGAACTTGTCCTTAATTTGGAAGTATTGAAAGAGCGACTCACCAGGTAATGGGATGTTGAAAGGTGGGGGCTTTCTGTACTGGTGTGAAGCTTCACCTTATTATGAAAATATTTCCTATTAGGGAGGCTGAAGTGATCATCTCTGCTAATCAGTTTAAGCAATCAATCCTTTTGACAAAGGAAGGTCATGCCTACTGAGTGTAGCACAGAATGCAATACAGTATTTCCATTATAGTCAGTTCTCCTGATCTGGCTGGGGGACAAAGGGTGTCTTCCATATAATATGTGCAATTCTAACTGCTTAGAAAATCACACCCTATGTATCCATAACCAGAAAGGGATATATATATACTACACGGATGCTTGTCTCTCTTTGTCTCCTAGCTTTGCCCTCTTGACTCGGGAACAAAGGTTGTGTGAATGTATCTCTCTGACCAGACAACCTTCTGTGCTAATCTGTTCAAGACGAGAAGCATGGGATTCGATTCAGAAGGATTTGTTCCCCTGGTCAATTAAGTGATGGCTCAGTAAAGTTTTATCAGTCTGTATTCACCTGGCTGCAGTGCTTATATGTTGTTGGATCTGGCCTTATATAATAGGTAATACATTTTGATGTGGGAAATGTGAAAAATTATAGCAAAGAGCTAAAGACGTGTCAAAAAGAAATGCATTGTCTAGCAATTTAAGGAGAGGGCCGGGGAAACTGTGTTCTTTCACATTACAAATACATAAAGTAAGAATCAAATCAGAAGGGCCCAGGATTAGGCATACTGAAAGAAAATGAGTATTGGCTTACATGGATTGTCTTAGAACACAAGCAAAGATGAAGAAATTAGCTGAAGAGAGTTTAGCTGGCAGGTGGTTGCAGGGATCAGAAACAGAAAGAGAAACACAAACTGTGTTGGATAAACACAATTTGTGGAGAGCAATGGAAGTGTAACTAGAGCAGAACTCGGGAAAGTTACTTTTTTAGGCTACCATTTCCAGAACACCACATTCATCATGTTCCTTGGGAATCCTGGAAGTTGCACTTCAGAAGTAACTTTTCTAAGCTCTGGGGCGGAAAATGTAAAGAAGAAAAGTCTCTCCTTTCAGACACTATGGCTTCTTATGTTATTTTTTTCAAAAAAGACCTTCAGGAGTCGATGGGTGAAGCTCCCATTATCACTCATAGGGTACTCTTAGGAAGGTTGATGGTCCAATAATATTTTCCTTGTTCAGCAGCATGTGGTAGAGCACACATTCTCTATTCCTGCATTAAGAAAACAGTTTGCCTTTCAGTTTTGTAACCCTCATAACATGTGTATGTGTGTATGCTTGCCTGAGAGAGAGAGAGAGAGAGAGAGAGAGATTACGTAAATCAGAACCTTGTGTTTATCCAATTATCCACAGCCATAATCCAACACACGTGTGTTTCATCTAAGTGAAATAATTTTGTTTTCAGTTACAATTAAGTTTTCTTTAAACATGCACAGGATCAGAGTGCTCTGTTCTGAAGAAATGCTCATTGTGTTGGCTGCGCATATGAAAATTTTTCAACTCTTAGCTGAGATTTTTACCTTTCCTGATATTGTGTGTTCATAGGGAGGTCCATCAAATCTGTTTCTGGATACTTCCATTTTTTTCTAGAACTGGATTCGTCAGTTCTCTGCAGATTTATTTTAATGGGCTCTTGTCAATATATTTTCAAATAGATGCATCAGTGGAAACATGAATTAATGGACATACAGCCCATGTCTATAGCATGTTCATGTATGTTTAGAAATGTACGCACATTTTACACATACCTGTTATTGAACATATGCTCTTTCCCCATGGAAGTAGTTGCTTGTGGCAGTAGTGGCTCGTGACTTCTCTGTTGGTGGGGCAATGAATATGAGCTCTAATCTGAATTTTAAAGGAGATATTCAAGGTGCTGATTTTTGTTGTTGTTGTTAGTATCAGGTTGGCTAGTTGGCTGGTTCTGTTAAAGCTCAAAGTAAAGCTGGGGGCAGGATTCATTACCCTATGGGAAGGGTAGCCACCAGCTGACATGAAAAGAGTGTAAATGTCTGCTTTTCTGAGAGTAAATTGAGTTTGTTTTTGTATTTGATCCAGGAGGTGAGATTGGATAAATCCTTTAGGAAAAAAAAATCCAAACCTGTGGAGTTAATTTGTTTCACATGACTATTCATCACATGGTAAAGACAATTTAAAACTTTTCTAAGCTACCTATTATCTTTGGCACATGCACAATTTATATTTCTTGTCTTGCTGTTTGGCAGGAAAAATATACCTTATTGTTTTGCACACTGATGTGACTGAAAAATGGAAACACTTGCCAGGCTATAATTTTTTTTTGATACTTGTATTCATGTATAAGTGATTTTGCCGAGGGAATTGGAGTCGCTTTGCCTCTTACATAATTGCTAAGTCATTTTAAATAATCTGTCTCTTAGAGATCGGAAATTCCCCTTGTTCCTCCCTTTCTTACAGTCCGAAGACAGGATTGTACTTTTCCCCCCATGACCTTGGAAAGCTGCTTGCTGAAGCTCAATCATGTCTTGGAGGCTGATATAAATCTCCAGCACAGTAATTCTGGGTTAAATAACATTCTAGTAAAAGTAAAGAATGATTCATTTTAAAAGTGCACTGTCAGGTTGCCAGACTTGTGTTTTGATGCTGATCACTTGTGCTTTTAACCTTGATATTCTATTGGACAGAAGGAGTTTGCACCAGATTTATTGATATTTTATCTTGACTTAACAGCATTTCTTCTCTTAACACTTAACACTTTTTCAAGCTAGCTCTATTAATTGCAACCAGAATTGGTGATTTGTGGCAATTGCTTGACTATATTCATCATGATTACACTGCTGCCAGTTTTGTCCAAGCTTATATAATTGAAAAAATGTACCCTGATAAAAATCTGGTAGCATAAAGGCTAGAAGAGAAATCAGGTTGGCTGATAGCGTGCTATTCACATCACGTTTTCTCTTACGTACAGTCCTCTCACTGTATACCACTGTCTTTGCCCTGGATGCATTTATCTCTATTTAAACTGTGTAGTAGTGGAGGTATTCTTTGGACTAGCCTGCCTAGGATCTCTTTGCATGATTCAGTTCTATGAGGTTGGAAAGTTTATATGAATTGTGCAGCCATGTGGGCATGACTTTTTTGTGCAATTAGATGCAGTGTGTTATGGTAATTCTCCTCCTTCTATAGGGTCAGTTCCAGGATATCTATTCAGTGCCATGGCCATTATGTTGTGGGGTGCTACTGTGTTCCATCTTGTCTCCAATGGTGATCAATATCTATATGAAGCCAATGAGTGAGTTCATTAAGAGTTTTGAGGTTTAATGTCGTCAGTAAGTTGATGACATTAAGCTCTACATCTTGCTATTGAAGTCAGCTGGGGCTGTCTAGCCGCTGAACTGATGTCTGGATGCTATAATCAGGAATAAAGAGGGTAGAGATGCTGAGAATTTCATTTCAGATTTTGAAAATAAGAATATACCAAACCCTACACGTTTCTTCACATGTAGGGTCATACTCCCCCTGAGAAATGGGAAGACAAATAAAACATCGCAAACAGACAAACAACACTAACATAGGAGAAACCCAGATCTTACAGGTTTGCGTAGTTTTTGAGTAATGTGTTACAATGAATGTAGTTACCTGTAACTAATTAATTTTTAAGAGGTAAGAAGGGTGTAAAGAAGTCACATTTTAAAAGTACTGTAATGAGCAAGACTAGAGTTATCTTACAGATGTGATGCAGTTATGGGCAACTTTGGTATGTGAGTGTGTAAGTGCTTTCAAGCCACCTATTGAATTATGGTGACCCCATGAATTCTGTAGGGTTTTCTTAGGCAAGGAGTACTCAGAGGTGGTTTTGCCAGTTCCTTCATTTAAAATATAGCCTACATCACCAGGTATTTGCTGGTAGTCTCCCATCCAAGTACTAACCAGGGCTGACTCTGCTTAGCTCCCAAGATCGGACAGGATCTGGGGCCTTTAGGGTGTTGATATGACTGGGGGCCAATGTTCTGTTCCTGGGACTGTTTGTGGGGAGCCCATGGAGTGTCCAAAGTAAACACAACCAAAACCAAATGAAATTCCAGAAGTAGCCAGATGTCTACTTTTGGTTTGGAAAAAAGGGGCACTTTTTGATGCCAAGTGGTGTGTGGAAATGTGATCTATTAAAAAAACAAATCACTGTTCCTGGAAGTTTCCAAGAGAAGCAATTCAATTAATCTCTGTGTTAATGTCCCACTGTTTCCCCAAGAGTGCGACTCAAGGCAGCTAATCATTTTTTGGCCAGAAAAGCACAGCATGGTCCAAAGGAATCAGTGGGGGCTGGGGGCTACAAAAACACATCCTTTGCCCAACCCTGGTGTGATGAGTAACAGTTTTCAGTTAAGTCAACCCTAGTGTCATGAGTAATATTTTTCAGTTAGGCCATTCACTCCTAAACTTCTCTTTCAGCAGCAGAATAAGTAACAGCGACACCCTAAGTGTCAAACGCTGTCATGACTAATGGGGAAATTGCTTTTTGAAAAAGTAACTTTTCAGCATCTGTAGATTTATTCACCCAGGCAAAGAGCTTTCAGAGATTAACTCTTGAAAATCTGGGTTTGAATACCAGTGTACTCAAACATTCAAACTGAATTAGAGGGGGTGCTTCCCTTTTTTTATTTTTTCCAGAGACCTTGCTCATTTTAAACTCACATGTGATAGGCAAGTGCAAGAGAGCTACTGCACTTGCATAAAAATAGTCCTGCAAGTGGCTGTGCTTTCTCAGGGGTTGCATAAGCTAGTCCTTCTGTAAGCACACACACAGTCCTTGTTCCTTCACTTTGGATGGGAAACTAATGAAACTTTGCTCAGTGGATGAATTCAAGGTCTTAGTGTCCATTGCATTACTGGTGGTGAGACTGTGGAATTCAGTATAACTACACTGGTGTATATTTATGCTTCGTGAAAATGTAATGGATCTTGGTTGTTGTATAACTTATGGCTGGTGCAAATGCGGAAGGATTTTATTTCAATTTGTTTTTGAAAAACTCACAGTTTTCTTCACATTGGAATTGAAAGGGATGTGAGGTTTAAAAAATCCAATTGTGGAAGAAAATGAAACTGACAAGTTTCCCCATCCCTAATAGATAGCTGATAGAATTAAGAAGAATTTGGCTATGGTTAAATTTGTTGGCAATCTTAGGAGACGGTAATCAGAAATGACAACCTCAGCTATTATGCTGGTAAAAAGCCAGGGATGCTGGCTTGCTAATTTGGGCTCACTTGGGCTGGCTTGCTAATTTGGGCTAGGTTATTTTGAAAAGTTTGCTCTCTTACTACATTATTTGTAATGGTTATATGACAATGGTTTGGTTAATAAGGCTCATTCACACGTGCATATTGGATTCTCAATGACTATAGTATCAAATGATGACAAGCCTAACTCATCAAAATGGCTGAAGGTATGCTGAGCTGAAACTATGCCTGCTGTAATTTTTTTTATTATAATCTTTATTAATTGATATTTTAAAAAACAGACAAATGTAATAGTATGAACACAATATAACAAGTAGGTATCTCTCGAACGGCATCCTAAGAGAGAAAAAAAAATGGGAAAAAACAACCAAAAAAAGGGGGGAAAGAAAGAGGGGGAAGACAGGAAAAAGGGAAAAAAAGAAAAAAGAGAAAGAAAAAGAAGAGAAAAAAAAAAAGAAGGAAGAGAAACAATTAGTATGGGGATGTTGGGAAAAAGGGGGTTCTTGTTAATCCCACATCCTACAGACACAACTATAGATGCAACTATAGACACCACTACAAACACAACTATAGATGGAAAAACATTATACAAGTTAATACAAATATATTAAAATGACTTCCTGTCCTCCTCTGCTGTAAGTTCCAGAATTAAATCTATTTCACTATCTCCTTCCAAATCTCCACTACTTATTTTGCTCTCTACTGATACCACTCCTATCCTATTTTACAGATCAAATCCTATAGTTACTAAGTCCCCATTTTCAATCCTCACGTGATCTGTGAAAGGTTTCCAGGTATTCAGAAATGAATCTATTGTATCCCCTTTCAATAATGTTGTAAGTTTATCCATTTCTGCCAAATCTATTAACTTAATCATCCATTCACTTAATTTCAGTATCTTACTGTTTTTCCAATATTTTGCATATCTAATTCTTGCTGCTGTTATCATATATCTAATCAAATTCTTGTAGTTTCTTTCCCCTTTATCACTCCTGTTTATTTAATAAGCATAAAACGGATCTTAGTATATTTTTTCTTTTAATATCTTTTGCATAATGTCTCCTTTCTTAGCCAAAACTTTTTAGATTTTTTTACTTTTCCACCATATATGATAATAAGTTCCAACCTGGTTTCTACATTTCCAACATTTATCTTTAAGATTTTTGTACATCTTAGCTAATTACTTGGGGTTGAGATGCCATTTATATAACATTTTACAAAAATTCTCTTTCAAATCATTACCACTAGTGAATTTTAATCCCTTTCCACAAGCATCTTCCCATTATTCCAAGTCTATATTTTGCCCTATTTGTTTAGCCCAGTAAATCATTGGTTCCTTTATTTGTTCATTTTCTGTATTCAATCTTAATAACAATTTATACATTTTAGCAACTAAATGAGAGTCTTCTCCTAGCAACAATTTTTCAAAATCTATTTCTGCTATTTCAAAACCAAATTTTGTCGTATCCTTCTTATATTTCTCCCTTAGTTGATAATATGTTAACCATTGCATTTTAAATCCTTCCTGTTCTAGACTTTGCTTATCTTTGATTACCCAACCCTCACTGTCTCTCCTCAATAAATCCCTACATTGAATCCATACATCCAGGATTCCCAATTCCCTTCTATGTATCGCCTCTTGAGATGATAGCCGTCCTGGTATCTTCCTTATTAATCTTTTCTTGTATTTTCCCCACACTTTAAATAAATTTCTCCTTCTTATTCTTCTTCTGACTCCTGAATCCTGCATTAACCTTTATTTTGTCATACCATAAGTATGAATGCCGACCAAATTTAAGTTCGTGGCCTTCTAATTCTAATAATCTTTTATTCGTTAATGCTATCCATTCTTTTAACTATACTAAGCAAGATGCTTCAAAATATAGTTTTAAATCTGGTACCCGTAATCCTCCATGTTCTTTTGCATCTATTAATATTTTCCATTTTATCCTAGGTCTTTTCCCTTGCCATATAAATTTAGAGATCTCTTTATGCGACACCTTGAAAGGGGAATTTGAATAGACTATTGGGATTGTTTGAAACAAATATAACATTTTGGGTAATACCATCATTTTAATTACTGCTATTCTCCCCAACAAAGATAAATTCATCTTTTGCAATTTATTAAGATCTTTTTTAATATGTTCCCATATTCTGACATAATTATTTTCATATAGTTGTTGAATTTTTGATATTATAATTATTCCCAGGTATTTTACTTTCTGAACTATTTCAAATCCCATTTTCTTGCAGAGTGCATCCTGTTCCTCCTACTTCATATTTTTAGTTCTAATCTTTGTTTTATCAATATTCACTTTAAAACCTGATACCATCCCAAATTCTTTTAAAGTTATCATCAATTGATCTACACTATTCAATGGGTCTTCTAATGAAAAAACAACATCATCCGCAAATATTTTTAATTTAAATTCTTCTTTTCTAATTTTTATACCCCTTATTTCATTATTATTTCTCAGTTTTCTACTTAGACATTCTATTAATAAGATAAACAACAATGGTGATAACAGACAGCCTTGTCTTGTACATTTTTCAATGTTTAAGTGTTCAGATACATTTCCATTCACTGTTATTTTTGCCTTTTGTAAGGAATAAATTGCTCTTATCCAATTTATAAAATTTTGTCCCATATCCATTATTTCTATTGTTTTTAATAGAAATAACCAATTCACATTATCAAACACTTTTCCTGCATCCAAAAATATTAATGCTCCTTTAATTTCATTACGATAAGTTAAGTACTGTTTGATTGCTTCTCTAATTTCTTCAAGTGATATTTCTTTATTTAGTTTTTCTTTTTGTAATTCTGTAAATTTTGGTATCACCAAATCACTAAAATATGAATTTATTTGATCTACTTGTGTTGATTGTTTTTTATATATTGCCTGGAAATAATTATAAAACACTTTAATTAATTCATTTTCATTTGTTATAATCCTGTCCCCTACTTGCAGTTTATTAATTCTCCTTTTGGTATTTTCCTTTCTTAATCTATATATTAACTATCTTCTGGGTTTATTTGCTTGGTCAAAATTCTTCTGCTTTACATAATCCAGTTCCTTTTTAATCTCTTCTGTCATTAATATTGTAATTTGCTTTTGTAACATTTTTAGTTGACTAGCAATTTTATCATTATTAGGATCCTTTTAAAAATCTGATTCCTGTATCTTAATCTCTTTCATAACTTTATTTATCTTTTCTTGCTTTTTCTTTTTCTGCATTCAATTTTATAAATATACCTCTTATCACTGCTTTGCCCAGATCCCATACAACTCTATCATCTGTCCCCTTGTCTTGATTTAATTGAAAATATTCTGTAATCACATGTTTACATTTCTTAACGATCTCTTCTTTGTATAATAGAGACTCATTAATTCTCCATCTATAATTTTTAATTCCCCTTTTTAGAATCAATTTAACTGGATTATGGACAGAAAGTATTTTTGGTAAAATCTCAGTTTTATCTATCCTATTTGTTATATTTTCAGTTACCCAAATCATGTCTATTCTCGAAAAGGAGTTATGTGTATTTGAAAAGAAAGTATAATCCTTTCTATTCCCTTCCTTAAATCTCCAGGTATCTGCTAGTTGAAGTTCTTCTGCTAGTTCAAAGAATTCTTTAGCTAGTTTCCCCTGATTTTTTTTTTTATATTCTTATCTTTAGACCATTTATCCATCTGCGGTTCTACCACTCCATTAAAATCTCCCATTACAATCTAGCTCTCATATTTCAATTGGGTTAACTTATCATTCAATTCCTTATAAAAGATATTCTTCTCATTCACCAGTGCATAAATTCCAACCATCAATATTTTGTTATTATTCCAATTAATTTCCACTCTCTCATATCTTCCCTTCTCATCTACCAATATTAGATTCGGTTCTAAATTCTCTTTTAATATAGCACCACCCCGTTCCTTTTTGTTATTCCTACTGACATAAATTCTTTCCCCAATTTTTTTTGTATCAACAGATTACCATATTTTTCTTTTATCCTTATTTTCTGGAGACAAATTATATCCAATTTTAATTTTCCAAGATAATGAAAAATTAGCTTCTGTTTTTTCATTGAGTTTATACCTTTCACATTCCACGTGAGACAATCCATTGCTATAATCCTAACACCGCACTCTTCTCAATCAAAACAGCAAATATTAGAAGATTTTACAACAGTTTATTAAATTAAATTTGTGACAATTTATTAAATTACATTAGCTTAAATTCTAAATTACTAATAACTTTGTATCCCAATCCTTAATTCTCTTATATTTCTTACCTTCTCTCTGATCTATTTCCTCCCTCCCTCCATTTGCTTATATCCCTTTTACCTTCTTCACTTCTTTCTCTCTAGCTTTCTTTCCTTCTCGTTTTCTTCCTCTTCTCTAGTTTGTATCAGAAATGTCAAGATCCAGGAGACTAAGTTCTTTACAAGATTTGTCCTTTTCAGTTCCTTTCTTTCTTCTGTTTCTTGTCTTTCTCTTGCTGTATCCTTGATATATATCTTTTTGATGTTCTAGACTGTCTTTCACTTCTGCTGAGACTTCTTCTAAGTCCTTACTTGAGTTTCCCAGGTCCCTTCTAAATCTCTTCAGAAAGTCGTCAGCTTTTTCTAATGTATCGATTCTGTATCTCTCTCTTTGGAATGTAAAGTTCACTCCTTCGACTTTGTCCCAACTAAAAGGAATTCCTGCTCTTTTCAAGACATCCACAAAAAAAAGCATAGTCCTTTCTGCTCTTCTAAATTCGAGTTGGGATTTCTTTCAAAACCAATACAAATTTACCATCAATCTTGATCCTTTTATTATAATAGGTTTTTCCAATATCATGTCCTTCATTATTTTTCGGGCACACTGGACTATTACATCATGCGGTAGCTTCATTCTTTTGGCAATTGATGAATTGATCCTATATACACGATCAAGTTGTTTATCTAGAAAGTCTTCATCCCGTTCTAAATTTGTTGCCAAGTCCTTTAAAATCTTAGTCCTTATATTTTCTCCTGGGTATTCCACGATGCCGCTTATCCTCAGCCAGGACTTTTTCCCCCTTTGTTCTGCCAGGGCCATCCGATCTAACTGTCCTTCCATATCTTCATTCAATTCTTGTGCCTCCCTCTTTAATATTTGGATCTCTTCTTTATTTTCCTTCACATCTTTCTTCATTTGTGATACAAGGCCTTGTACAGCATTGAATTTAGTGTTCATATCTTCAAGAAAGGTTCCTGTCTCTTTTCTAAAATCTCTCAGCTCCTCCATAAATTTCATCATATAATAAGTGACCCCTTCTTCCATTGATCCTCTTTTCTGTTGAGCCTGCTGGGTCTGCTGCATCTGATGAGGCTGATGAGATCTTGTCTTCACTCCTGCCATCATTGCCCTTGTTTCCTCCTCCTTCCTTTCAGTTCTTCTTTCCTTCTTACAAATTTACTTCTTTGCACCTTCCTCTACTTTTTATTTCCTTCTTTAATTCTCTTCCTTCTTAATCTCTCTTTACTTCCTTTACTTCTGCTTCTTCACTTTTAACTTTCTTCCTGTCCTTACTCCTCCAACTCCTTCCTTTCTTCCTTCTCTTTCTTCCTTCTGTCACTTAATGGTTATTTTCTTCTTTCAAAAAAGAAAGAGGAAGAAGAAGAGGAAAAAAAAACTGAGGATGCAAAGGAGATCTTCCAAAAAGACACAGTGAAAGTCAAAGAAAGAGATAAAAAAAATTAACAACAGAGAAAAAAACCCCAAATTTCAAAAATTCAAAAATAGGAGAGGAAAAAAAGAAAAAGAAAAAAGAAAAAAAGAAAAGAAATGTTGAGTGGTATCAAAAATATCAAATAGTCAAATGATATCAAAAGTAATGTCCAAAAATAAGGGGAAAAGAAAATAATAATAATTACAATAATTTCAAAAGAGTTTAAAAAAAAGAAAGAAAAAAAAATCCTCAGCCAAAGAAAGGAAAAAGGAGGTCTGGCAATAATGTCACAAATTAGTCCTCTAAGTCCTCCAGTGCTAATAGCAATAAGTCTGTGGTGATAAGATAGCATTTTCAAGGTTACTTCAGCTGTCAGTAGCCAGCAGCCATTTTAGACTTTCCTCTCAGTAAAGGAGCAAAGAGAAGAAAAGAAAAAAGGTATCAAGGGACTGAAGAGCCTTTCAAACTAAATATAGGGGAGTTATTTCAACACAAAAAACAAAATGGAATTGTTATAATAAATCTTTAAGTTATTGGTCTTTCACAGATCACAAAGGTAACCTTCTCCAGATAACACAGACTTAGTCCTTCACTGAACGATCTTACTTAAAGAAAAGGAAAAAAAACACAAAAAGCACATAATAAAAAAAACAACTGCAAGAGAACCCCACAGCTCAGGAGGAAATTTCTTACCAGTGAAGAGGACTTCTTGAGTTTTATATTATCTCCAGATTTTTTTTTTCATACAATCCACAAGAGGTTCAGCGGCTTGTCTCTGTGTGAGCGGAGAGATTCCACTCGCTTACCAGCGCAACAGCTGTGTTCTGCTTCTTCTGCTGTTCTCCCTCACGATCATCGCTCCTATCCAGCTGGCAATGGCAAAGGCACAAAACAGCAAATCCAGGATCCTTCGGTGCCCTGGGTCCTGGGCAACACTTTCTGCGGGCCGTGATGCTGACAGCCTGCTAGAAGCTGTTGTTGTCTTGGCTTGAGCTTGAGAAGCCTCGCTCAAGTCGCCATTCTCCACTCTGTCCCGAACCGGAAGTCCCCTGCTGGAAATCTTTTGAATGCAAATCTCTTTCAACCTAGAAATGTAGGAAATGACTAAGGAAGACTGGGCTTGACCTGTGTCCCTAGGCTAGCAGATGATAGAATCTTGCATAACTTGGCTCTTGTCATTGTCTAATCCAGAGCTTTCCAAACTTTTCATTTTGGTGACACACTTTTTTAGACATGCATCATTTCATGATATAGTAATTCAGTTTCACGAACAAACCGAAGGTTAAACTAACCCTTATAAAAGTTACAGACACATACGTAAATTGTAATAACAAAATGTATGGGGACACAACATATCTCATGAAAACCTTTCATATAGTTCTAAAAATATATGATTTATAAATAATAACATACATTTCCAAGATTGTAGGCGACATACCTACACACTTCAGGCAACACACTAACATGTCGAGGCACACCATTTGGAAAGCCCTGATCTAATCCTTCTCTACCCTCTTTTTTGACTTTTCTACTGACTGAGATTTCTGGGAAATGTGAGAAATAGTAGTGGTTCTCACAAGCAGGGTAATCAAATTGGCAAGCAGAAACTGAAAAATAAGCAGTCCCATATCTACCTGGCATATACAGATGCAGGGTCTTGCAGGGAAGAGAAATAAGCTTAGGGTTTCTTTTCTTTTTTTTTTTTTTGAGAAATGTTTAAAAGTAACTTTACTTACAGATACTTGTGCGTACTCAAACACATGATATAATAGAGGAGAAAGAGGGAAGCAGGTTAGACTGATGTAGGTAGTGTGTGTATGGTAAAACAATGAAAAATCACCATAATGAAACTAGAATTAGTAAGTGTAGGCATGCAAAGGTTGTTAAGTTTAACAGATCTTGGCTGACTAATAAGTTATGCCACCAGACCCAGATATTGGGCAGTTGAGCCAGAAAAAAGTCAGTTCACCTAGTGCAAGCAGATTCTGCATATTTCTAATTCCCTACAGTCTGCAGTAATCACATCTTTGAATTACGACTCCACTGCCAACTACAGTTGGCTGTACTTACTATAAGAGATTTTCTTATAGACCTATGTTTGGTGAACTGTAAAGCCAACAACAGATAAGAGCCTTAATGTGATCAAAGGCAGATCTTGGCAATGTTACTTTTTGGGCTACAATTACCAGAATCTGGTGGCCAGTGGGAGATTATGAGAATAATTGTCCAAAAAGTAACAATCTGAAGCTACAATTTATAGATATAGAGGATTCTTAACATGGGCCATTTCCGCACTACATTCTTATAGCGTGATTATTCCACTTTCAACATCCTATGGAATCCTGGAGTTTGCAGTTTCGGGAGGGGCCGGCCTCTCATAACGAACATAATGAGCATGCTAATGCTTGTCTCTTCATTTCTAACAATTTGTTTGATTCTCTTTCAACTGCTTCATCCTCCTCTGAATGAAGAAAGTGAGCATAGCATAGGTTGTGAATGAAACTTCCCAAATCTCATGTTAGCTAGAATTCTGAGAATGGCCATACTGGCTTGAGATTCTGGAAGTTTCAGTCCAAAGAAGTAGCTTTTCCAACGCCTGATATACAGGCATATGAAAAGTAGTTTTAAATCAGCTTCAGAAAGTGGTGCTACCAAAATGCTCCAGACTACAACTGATCACCCAGTGATGCCAGTTGGGGCTGATGGAAGTTGTTGTCCAAAGCATTGGGAAAGCACCGAGGTTGGAAAAGCAGTTCTAATTAACCTATTCTAAGTTCTTTTTGTGTGACTTAAAGCAAACCTATCACAGGTTTTCTTGGCAAGATTTGATCAGAACGGATTTTGTTACCCTGTTCACTGGGGGTCCCATGAGGGACACCAAAATGTGCTCAACAATAGGTGGGGAAGATTAGCTCTGAGCACTGCTTTAGCGTTACGAGAGGCAGGGTTACTTAGCAGGATCTTGAGCCCTATGTCTACGGGGTCAGGCCGAGTCAAGGAGCACACAGAAGTTGAAATAATAAACGTGGTTTTATTAAAAACACAATCAAACAGTGTATGCGGCACACTCACACAAGATAACTAAAGAAATAAAGGTTGGAGTAGGATAGAGGGGTTTTTAGAGGAGTTGCTGGTTTGGGTGATACTTCACCTGTCCTGAAGCCCGGTTGGAAGCGGAGAAGCCGGGGAGCGTGGATCTCAGCACGTGGAGCTGAGGGGAAGGCTCGCTGGACAAGGCAACAGCAAGGCGGGATGGAAGCCAAGAGCGATCCAAGGAAGCGCTCAAAGTCAGGGGTTTTTATAAGGAGAATTGTGACCGCAGGCTAGGTCGGACTTGGGGAAAACAATAGACTTGGGGCTGGAGATAAAGCCTCCGAAAGGTCAGAATTTGAATGATTGAGTTATAGCCAAATTGTCAATAGGATAGCCAGTATGCAAACACGGAGTACTTGAGCATTGTATAGTCAGATCATCAAGCTGCCAGCGCGGGGCAGAGGATCTTTTGAAAGCTGCGTGCATACTTAATGAAGGTACTTACCTTGAGGTCTCCTAAAGCTGCGAGTCGGCTATTTCTGGCCTGCCTGTATTGTGTTGGAATATTACGGCGATTATTGGCTGAGCCTGTGTGAGTGCTCGTCCGGGGGCCTCGCAAGCATGTGGAAGGGAATGGGTACGTGAGGCCCAATTATTGATATGAAGAGATATCTTTTTATATCCTCCAAAGCTTGGGCTAGCCAGGGCAGTAACAAGTTGCCTTTGCTTTCTGCTGAGTCTGAGAGAGTGTGACTAGCCAAAGGTCACCTAATTACACTTTAAAACAGGTTCCATAAATTTATAAATAAGGTCTAGGATTAATAAAATAAAGCAAAACAAAGTTCATATTATTGTAGATGGGTATTTTACATTTATTGCCAGGGGAAGCCAATGTCCATTTTCATTAAATATCTTTAGTTATGGAGGGTGACTGTATTACTTCAAAACGTGGGGGACTCAGGGGTCCACCCATGATGCCAGTACCTCCACATGACAGAGAGGAATTTATTAGCTCAAAATTTGGAGACCTGCGAGGGGGATAACTTAACAAGATCTTTCCACCAATGTTTACGGAGTCATGCAGGAAAGATCCAGCCAGAGATTCAAAAGTAAACTAAAAATGTGTTTTATTGAGTGGAATTCACTCACTCAAGATACAAACAGTCACACATTCATATAAGAGCTAACTGAAGGATAGAAGGAGGATGGAGAGGCTGAGAGATTTGGGTTATAATTAACAACTGAGAAGAGTAGTGAAGAAGCAGTGGAGTGGCTTAGACTTGTTTCTAAGGGCAGACCAAATCAGAATTCAGAGCAATGTAGTGGTGTCCAGCATTTCTGGTACTGGACTGGACTGTTCAAAAAGGAGGGCTTTTATACTCTATTTCCCTCTCTGAAGGGGGAATGAGTTAATTGCTTTCTAGAAGATTAAACAAAAGGGATCTATAATGGACTGATTGTTTCAATGTCTTGGTTGGGTGAAGTGACTGGGCAAGGTTTTGGTAGGAAATACACACAGCAGGGGTGCTTGCCTGCTGTATCTGGACTTGACTATTGCTTTCATTGAGAGGATTAGCTTAGAGTCATGAAGTCAGGCTTTCCTGGCCAATTCCCAGTTCTCTTTTCCACATGGCCTTTCAGCCATAAGTGTGTATAATTTATATTTTATGCCAATTAAATATATCAGCCAATTAATATATTTTGCCAATTAAATCACATCAAAGTGTGGGGGTGTATGGCCTGGTAACAACTGCTCTTAATATACAGAAGTCTCTATAAGCATCTCTCTTATAGACTTTAGTAATGAAGAAAAAATGCACAGCTAACAATTCCCCTATTCATTATCACTATTGTTTGCTAGATTTTTGTAGTTCTTAGTGGTACACATCAATGTTTTATTCCTTTGTCTTGAATTCTTAAAAAGCCCTAGCAAAACGTTCCGGTGGAGTAGATACAGTATTTAATTTGTATAAGATACTCCCAGTGTTCAAAAGAAAGAGTTGCTTTAGCACTTAGGCCTTTTCCGCACCTTACCTTGTTCCGGCCCTGGGGTCCGGGGATCGCGCGACCAGCCTCTGCCGAAAGACTCTCCCTTCCCTGCTGCTTCAGCTCTGCACAAGCTGCCTGCTTGCGTGAGAGCCCCACCTCTTCTTTCTGCAGTCCAGCCTGGGACCTTCCCAGGCTGCACTGGGGCAGGAAGCATGACCGGCCTGGCTCCAGAGGCTCCGAACACCAGGTAAGTGTCCACGGGGCCCAGAAGCAATGTGCGATTGTGCACCATTTTTGGCTTCAAGCTGAAAATGAAAAGGTGTGTGATCGGTCTCTGCCGGCCCCTGGATTATGAGTGCGTTGTGCAGATTGCTCCTCGCAATCGTGCGATGCTCCAGGCCCTCTTTCGCATGGCAAATGCCGTGCGAAAAGGGCCTTAGTCCCCTACTCTGAAATTATACAAGTCTTGTTAAAGAAACATGACTTCAGAATAACAGGATGATCTTTTATAGATAAATTTCTATTTATAACATTTACTATTTTGGTCTATATGCTTAAAACTGCTAGGCATAAAATACATTGCATGTTCCTTGCACAGCTGATTTTTTAAACATATTTTTCTGGTGATAACCCACACTATTTGGGATTAGGGTGTGTAGAATGAATGGCTTCGCACCACTGAATATACTTTTCCTCCTTTCATCATCATCTGTACAATGATACGGCTCTGCGCGTTGGTTTTCTCTGTTATTGATCTTTGTATTACTTAACACCCTAGTTGCTGCTGCCCTGATATGGAAAATGATTAAATCCAGAGGAATCTGAAACAAAACTTATTTTGTCAAAAATATGCCTTAAAGAGTCATTACAGTCATTATAGAAGAACACAGAACCTTATTCATATATTCAAACTACTCATGTGATGAAGAGGAGCAGGCATGAGTTGGCTGGTGTGATTCTTTTTTCATTAAACTGGCTAAAGTCAATGTCACAGTACCCTTTGACTGCTAGCACAATGGGATTTTCTTCTTCTCTGTAGTCTACCTTGTAGCCCTTTGTGCTTCTTGAAAATCCTTCCCTCCCTGATTCCCTCCCTTTATTTATACTCTGCTTTTTTGCCACATTGGGACTCAAGACAGTTTACTAAAAGACAGGAAGTTATAGTAAAACACATACAATCAAAAATATACAAAAGTTGACATTACTTGTTGAAGAAAAGATTCCTTTGTTGCCTGTACAATGTCCTATCAGGAATTAGCTTGTTACCCCAAAACAGGGATGCTATGAGGTCTCAGCAGCGATGCCAGTACCTCTGTTCGAAAGTGGGGAATAATTAGCTCAAAGTCAGGAGTCCTGTGAGAGGAGGCTAGTTTAGAGATATTTCCACCTATGTTTATGGGGTCATGCAGGAAAGAACATCCCAGAGATTCCAAAAATAAAATAAAATGTGTTTTATTGAAAAAGGTGCACACACACATACAAGAGCTAGCTGAAGGAAACGAGAGGAAAGTATGAATAGAGGACTTTCGGGGATGAGGCAATAATTACCAGTCTGGAGAGCAGCGAGGAAAGCAATGACAAGGCTTAGGTAGGCACCTAAGGGTAGTTCTCGTTCGGGAATCAAACAGACAACGTGGCATTCAGAAAGGCGAGAGACTGATCTGGACTGCTTGAAATCAGGGATTCTTCTACTCAAAAAATATCCTGTTGGTATGGGTGTAAATTGCTCTCCCAGCCAAGTGGGCAATGGGAGTTGCAACACAAACAATGAAGTCTGGACAGAGTTAATGGTCTTAGTGTTTAGGTGATGAAAGGATAGTGGTTGTCGTAATAGCTTTGTATTGTGGAGAGGTGAGGAAAACAATAGGAAAATGTCCAGATATGTGGGATCAGGGTTGAAACAATCACAGTTTGGTGGGGATTACCCCTTTCAGCTTTGAGATGTCCAGTTCGCTATCTTTAAACTTCAAGAGTCGCCATGCTATTAGCCTGAAAATGACTTGGTTTCTGCCTAAAAGTGGGTATGGCTGACCTGCGTTGCTATCTCACATTTACAGTCAGTAATCTGCCTCTTCTAGTTTGATTTTCCCGTCACCTCAGGTATCATTTATATCAATGACAATTAATAGTGCCAATTAAATGATTTTTCCCAATCAAACCATGCCAATCATGGGGGGTGCGCAGGGCTGTAACAATCTGAATAATGGAAAAATCAAGATGGGGAAAACTCATAAATATTCTCTTGCATGCAATTAGGCAAATATGAGTAGAGAATTTATGTTTTTAACACAACTGTCATTTGCACCCATCTGGTAAATTCACAAAGAACTTAACATCACTGTAAGAAAAGATGTTTATGATAACTACACTTAGCGTTTGGGAGGAAAGTAGATGGTGTGTTTGAATAGGATCCCTACTTCTTTTGGAAATTGCACCTGTAAATAGCTTGATGTCTACCTGGTGTGGGGTTAATTCATTTTCAGTGAGGTTAGAGATTCCAGAGGTTAAGTTTCACCCCTTTGATAGATGTTACGTCTAAGACTCTTTGCAACAGTATGTTTTAAAAGACAACTGCAGTATATGATTTGGGTGACTGCTGGAATTCATGCTGTTATAGTAGAGTTTCTGAATTTAAGGGAATATTCAATATTGTATAGGGCAAGAAAAAGAGATTTTCTGTTTTGAACTTTCACTCAATCTTTTTCTTATTGCCATGGCATCATTTAAAAAAAATACAAAATGAAGAAAGATAAAGACTTCTTGTGACCTTTTGTTTTTGTGAAGTTTAGAAGGAGAAGCAATTATGTTGATTCAGAAGTTTTATTACAGTATATACTATGTTGCTTCCCACTTTTCCTAAAGAAGAAGATAGTTGATTTTTTTCATTGTTTTATAACTTTTAAAATACAGTTTCTTGAAATCTCTTATTGTTTTGTACTGCAGATATGGAAATTCCTTATTTCATTATTTTGGTTACAGTTTCCAAGCCCAATGGGAATATTTGCTGTGCCAGATCAGAACTGCTTAGAACAAGATGTTCTAGCGGGTGTTTCAGCAGAGTCAGAAAACATAGCCTTCTGCCAGGTTTGCTTAATGTTATAGACATATAACTTTAGCACAGATACTTAGACTGCAATAGCAAAAACAGTAATATTTACAGAACAGTCCTATTCTCCAAAGGGAGAAAATGATATCTAAATGTTTTTCCACAGTGGCATTTTATCTTCTTTGTGCTGGGATGTGGATTCTGGCTTGTCTGTCTCCATAAAAGGCGGAGTCATAGGCTCATTCTGCAGTGTCCTCCCATCCTGGCATAGGGACTGGAGAAGAGTGGGACTGCAATGATGCTTCTGCATGATGTTGTTATGGTCCTGCTCCTCTTCCATCCCCAGGTGGTGCGACTGCAGATTAAATCATTGATGCTTTTCCCCTGTCAATGACTACGATTGTGCCACCATACCGGTCTTACCTGTCCTGTGGAAGGGCAGGAAGCACCATGGCAACACATCCTGCTTCAGCACAGCCTGGGAAAGTGTTTTCAGAGTTAATGAAAAGATGTTATTCAATATAGATTTTGCGATGTAACTGTTGTACAACTGGTTGTGCACAACTTGTGTGCTAGCAAGGTTTTTCACTCCACTAGCTTTACCTTGGCCTTAGGCCATTATAACTGTTGCAATCTGATTTTAACAGATTTTAGCTATGATTTTGAGGTATTGGAAACATTTATTTAATCTTTTAAAGTAAGCTATAACTGATGATGTAGTGGAGCAAGGGCTCACAGAGTTAAAAACGCAAGACTTTTTTTTTAGCAGGGATTATAAAACTATATGCCACCTCCCTTGGGATTCCTGTTTCCTCTGAGTTTTGCTGTAATCCCCAAAGTAGCATACCCTTCAATGTTTCACTGACAAAAACAAGGAAACAACTAGCCAAGCAACACAAATGTGGTCAAGATGGCAAAAGCAGACAAAGGGGCAGCAGCTGTTTCTTTTTGCCTGAGCCTACTGGGAAGGGCAAAAATTCTGCCCCTTACTCTCCTCTCCCCATTGCTAAATTGGAGGAGTGGAAACTATTTTTGCACTTTGACTTCAGTTTGCAGAAACTGAAGTATGCTGATGACAAGGGTGAGTTGGGAGGAGAGAGAAACTGGGACATTTTAAAGGCAGCTGAAAATGTGGGATGACAGAAAATTAATCAGGATTATCTCTGCTAAATTGGGACAGTTGGAAGATATGCGTTAGCTGGAGGGGAAGTGGATTTTCCCAGCGGTAAAGTATTAATAGCTATCATTTTTGTAATCCAAAATATTTTTGGGGTGGCCTCAAACGAGATGTGTTCTTGGTAGAGGTGAGAACTACTGCATACTGTTTAAGAGCACGTGCATTTTGGACTCTTAATGGGGACGTGCTATAGAGACTGTGCTAATGAAGGCCTGCACTTCAAAAATTATCACTAAATTGCTTGTGTTAGAAAATAGTTTTTTTAAAAAAGAAACTAAATATCATTTTAAAATACATATATAGCTTTGTTAGCATTAAGTCACTGCAGCATAATTGAATGTCAAATTAAGCATATAGTCCAACCATGAAGCCTGGAATAATGTGGGAGGGCAAAGTAGGCTCAAGTTGTGTGTGTGTGTGGGGGGGGGCGGCGGTCTGAACTCATTGAAATGGACTGGCAAAATTGGATCACTAAGACTTCTATGGATGTGAGCCTCTTAGGAATCATCAATCAGAAGTGTACTAAATGATCAAGTACTAAGAAATATTAAGGCAGTGATTGTTATCAAGTTCTCCCAGGAATGATGAAAGCTTCCTACAGTCTACCCTATGCTCAGTTATTTGGGAGTACTACACTGAATGCATAGAGAGTGTTGTAAAAGTGACCCAGCATCATGGTCCAGATTAGCAGAGCAACACAAGCAAGGAGTTAAGGCAAGGTTTATTTCTGCAGCAGAAATAGGTACACAGTTTGTGGAGGTCCAAAGTGAGACAAAACACATTTCCCAGCACCCACGTTTTATATATATAAACAGGTGGATTTTCTCAAACAATTAACACGTAGTTCAAAGCACATACCCTCTGTCTGGCATCTATCAACATTTCCAAACTGTCCCAATCTGTTTATCATTTTCAGATAGTATGTGAAATTCAACTAGCGGGAACTTAGATGTTTGCTTACTTCAGAGACTCTTTTACCTTAAACAAGGAAAGTGATTAACAGTTAGAAATCAAGAAGGAAGCTCTCTTTTTCACCTAGGTATTAAAAAACACAGGATGTAGCCAAAGCTCTAAATCTGTTTAGCCTACATGACCCTCTGGATTCTAGGGAACAGACATTTGAACTCAAGGCTTTTAAGTTATATTGGAAAAAGGGAATTTCTAGCTTTGAGAGTGAGGGTTTCATTATTATTATTATTTGTGTCACAGAGGGCACTTCTAAGTAGATATTTTGTTTTTAAGAACTTTTATATTTAAAGATGTTTCTATATCTGAAGATCTGAGGGTGGCTTTACAATAAATACAATACTGATGATCCTAACTGTCGACAGTTTCGCCTCTCATCAGGCTGATAAATAGGCCTTCACTTTTAAGCCCTGTCATCATTTTCCTGAACTGAGAAAAGATCTTCCTGTCCTTCCATGTTGGCCATGCAGCAAAATACAACAAAATCCAAAATTAGAAAGGATGCAAAAAGTAATTTTCCTATCTCTGCAAGTACTTGCAAGTAAATAGAACTAATAACCTGCCTCCTAACGTTGAGCTGCCCAGACATTTGTTTTAGAAACCAGACACCATGCGCTATCTTAAAAATAGTTCTGAGGTCTCTGAGTTCAACCATATGCCTGCTGGTTTTATGCTGACTTACAAGTATTATGAAGTAAATACATATGACCACTCTATTTCTTTTAAAAATGATTTTGTGGTAAATATGCAAATAGGGACAACAAATATTTTAGTTAGATTATTTCCAGGCATTATTAATATATGACTTGGTTGAAGCTGGACTTGCAGGACAATTTGGCTGTGACCATGCTTAGTTTCTGTGCAGAAGGCTTCCACTTTATAGTCACTCTGCCTTGGGCCAGAGAGAGGCCTTACTTCTTTGTCCACTTCGCTTGTTAGCAGCAGCTGAGAGCTTGCAAGCACCCTTCTCTGGCTGCAGGAACTTTGCAAATCTAATCCCCAGTGGAGTCAAATATCTAGATTCAGGCCAGAGCAGCTCACATTTTTCCAGAAGGAAAAATGATTGGGGAAGGGAGTTGGGTAGAGTGACTTATGATAATGTATTATATAAGAAAACCTTACAAATATAAAGAAGGTGGGGAGAAAGAACAGAACAGAAAACCTCATCCCATAGCAAAGTAGCTACTGGGGATAAAATCATTGTGGAATTTGTTCCAAAGCTTATAAAAATGTTTCTGAATGAAAGGATTTCCTTTTTCAAAAGCTGGCATGAAGTTAAATTCGTAAATTCTCTAAATTAATCATGATCCCGTCTGATCTTGGAAGCTAAGCAGGGTCAGCCCTGGTTAATACTTAAATAGGATATCTCCAATGAATACCAGATGTTGTAGGCTATATTTCAGAGAAAGGAACTGGCAAAACCACCTCTGGGTACTCCTTGCCTAAGAAAACCTCGTGAAATTCATGGAGTCAACAAGTGACTTGAAGGTATACACACACACCTTATTTATTTTGCCTTATACCTAACCATTGTGTTCCTAATTCTATATAACAACTCAAAAGTAAGGATCAGTAGTAGATGCATAATAAGTAATATCTAAAATTAATAATACGATGAACACTTCTAAGCAATTATAATCAATCACATGTGTAAATGATGAATATCTTATCAACCTTCTTTTTCAACTTACATTCATTTTATCTGAACTTGTGACAATGAACTACTGCCCACTTTTCTGATCACAGCATTTATCTGGTAACTGAATGTAGAATTAGACTCGTAAAAATACTACTCAGCACCGGTTACTTCAGAAAAATAAACTGCACAACTGACAAAATCTAAAGCTTAAAAATCACTGCTTGGTTGCTGCTGCAATGAAATATTAAGTGCTGCTCTGGTTCCTTGCCATCTTTTTAGTTCTCTCTTTTAGTTCCCTGCTTTGTTTTTAATGACAATGCTTTAAGCTGACAAGCTGACAAAAAGGACACTATAAAACAAATCTACACATCAAAAACTGCTGGTTATGCCCACATGGGAAAACAGCAAATAAACCAAATCTGCTTTCAGCTTTCCACCTTCAGTGAAAAACACTGCAGAATAATCTGCCTCTGTTGCCATGGAATTTGCTTAAAATTTAAGTCCAGCTGGCAAGAGAGAAGAACAATATCTTTTTCGACTGATATATAGGTTGTTATCCTCTTTCCACATTGTCTCTGTTTACCATTGATTCCAGGAGGCAGCTTCTATTTCGTATAGAGGCCCCAAAATATTGTAACAGGCACACTGCTGTATTTTACCTGGTAGAGAAATCATTGTCTATATGGTTTGATATAATAGCTTAGTTGATAATGTCAATGTATGTGAATAAATGTAGTGATATTATGGATAGTCGGCTACTGTGAATCACACCCACTTATCAGGAATTTGGCTCATATTATCAGGGTCACTGGTGAGGTTAGGGAGGAAAACTTGGGATTTTTTAACGCTGACAGCTGGTTTGGATTTTGGAATGTGGGATTAGTGCTTTAGCAAGGCTGAGAGCTTGCTGCTTTTATTTGTATACTTCTATTCCATACCTTATACTCAAGGAAATTTATATCAAAATGCACACGCAAACACACATACAGAAGAATTAAACCAAAAAAAGTTCTGCAATCTCTCTCTCTTTCTCTCTCTCTCTCTCTCTCTAAATATGTACCTGGGGAGAGAGAGAGGGAGAGATATACAACAGCATCTCTCTCTCTCTCTCTCCATCCATATATATATATGAATATATAGAATATGTTCTGCAGAATATGTAGAATGTGTTGAGTACACCAAATTCACAATAAAAGATCATTTAAATATCAATATAGTAGAAAAGAACAATTCATTTGGCAATTCAGCAAAAACATAACTAAGCATAAGAACATTAAAACAATGATCATTCATAGTAATTGGACCAAAACAGCATTTGACAATAACTTAGAAACATTAAGCATGAACAAACCTAAGCAAACAATATCTTCCAAAGAGCCAAAAAATAGTTAATAGAGATTGCAATCGAGATTGATCACTAACAAACCTCACTTAAAAAAAAAGGAAATAAGACTAAAGGTTATGTTAAAGACAAGCTAATAATGATCTCCATGATCACTATTACCATCACAGTTTCTCTTCATATTTCCCCAAAGGTTAAAGGTATTGATTTTGTATTAGGTGGTGTTAATTTTGATATTTGTGGATGTATATATACTATCAAACTGTATTCCAGTGACTTTGATTTTGATAGCTGGCATGTTTGGATCCTGCATGCTGCTAGGTTAGAAATACAAATTTTTATCCATTGTTCAAAGTTCATTAGATCTACCTGCTTTAGCATGAATGTATATTCATGTGATGACAACCCTGAGCCCATTTTTGAGAAGTATGGTTGAATAAAAATTATTTTCTATTTTTTAATTATGAAAAATCATATAAAAATCAGACAAAACGGAAACACATAGAGATGACAAAGAAGAAGTTCAGTCAAATTTCACTGAAAGTCATTAAAACATCCAAAAAGAAACCCACACGAAATGCTTGTCAGTATACAGTGTTTTCAAATGCTGGAAGGAATATAAAGTCCTTAGTCCAATGAATAATAGGACATGGACATGGATAATTCCAGTGCCCCAGTCAGGCAGCTGGTGACTTCCCTATCAGTGAATCCCCTCTTCAAACTTTAAAGGAACTATCCAAGGTGCTGAACCTATTTTTTTGGATAGGGATCAGCACTTTGGATAGCTCCTTTGAAGTTTAAAATGGAGATTCACTGACATGGAAGCCACCAGCTGCCACTGGATGCAGTACAGATCTTCTTGCTGAAGATCCAAGAGGGTGATGCCTGCTCTGATTGACTGTGGGAGTCTGCATTGGCACCAACAAGCTGAGATTCTGCAGCTGGAAGCATTGAAACACAGCAGAAGCCTCACACAAGAGGGCTGGCGGAGATTTATGTTCCATCATCTCTCAGACAAGATCGTGGCCATGATGTTATATGGCAATTTTTGCATTCATGTGTTTAACACTCATTCTTCTTGGAAGGGGAATGTTTAAATTCCTTTTCTCCTCTGCTGACAAAAACTACTCTGCGGAAGCTATGTTTAGTTATGTTTTCATTGAATTGTCAAATGAATTGTTCTTTTCTACTATATTGATATTTAAATGTTCTCTTATTGTGAATTTGGTGTACTCAACACGTTTTACATTTGCTTTGGAAGATGATTCTCCATGGCAGTAATGGTGAGGTGGGGATCCTTAGCTTCAGAGGAGTGACTTTTGCCATAAATGAAGCAGAGGTGGAAAGGGTAAAATCATCACTGCAGGGGTTGGTTTTGTGTGTGTGTGTGTGTGTGTTTTAAATCAATTTTAAATTCAATGATACATGTAATCATAGAATCATAGAATCATAGAATTGGAAGATACCCCAGGGGCCATCAAGTCCAACACCCTGCTATGCAGGAACACCCATCAAAGTATTCCCAACAGATGGCCATCCAGCCTCTGCTTAAAAACCTCCAAAGAAGGAGACTCCACCACACTCCGAGGCAGCATATTCCATTGCTGGACAGCTCTGACTTTCAGTTTTGCTGTTTGCCCCTCAGTTGGTCCACTGATTCACTAATCAGAGATGTGTGTGTATGTGTTTGTGTGTGTGTCTTGAAGTTGCCTGTTGATGTAGAGCAACCCTCTGAATTTTCTTGGACGAGGAATGCTCGAAGGTGGTTTGCCATTGCCTTCCTCTGAATGTTGCTTTCAGCCCATTCAGAGGTCTCCCTTCACTACTAAACAAATCTGAACTTGCTTAGCTTCCAAGAGCAGATGGGTTCTAGTGCCTTTATGGTATTTAGACCTCACATGAATGTGAGTCAGGGAAATTGGGAGGAACTTTTCATTCCATCACATTTTTGAAATGGCCTATAATCATTCCTTTTGCTAGAGACATGGATATTAAGAGAGAATGATTATAATGCAATTTCAAACATGAGGAAGAGTAGACAGTTTATGATGACCTCCCTGACTCACACTTTTCCCAAAATTGTCATTACAGAAAACACATTAGAGCCAGTGATGGTTTTCCATGGCATTTTCAGGGCATTAAATACTTGAAATCAACTTCAGTGATGTTTCAAGGTGTTCAGCAGGTATGTCTATCATAGCCTGGTGCTTGGAGGGACATACTTGGTTCTCAACTGCCTTAGATAGTAGGAAGGACCTAAAAGGCTGAAGTTACGGGATGGCTTTTGAGAAATGTCTTGAGGGTAAGAGTAGCATGATTGAAGAATCCAATATCCATGAAGAGTCTGCAAAACAATTTGTTTGGGAGGGAATAGCTTTGGAATTTTTCCATCAAGCAGCTGCTGGCTGGACTAGATAGTATGCCAACTGCCCTCCTACTTTGTGATTCTGTGATTTATAATCTACAAATTAAGGTTAAGAAATGATTGCAGCTATTCTTAGTAGGCTTGGATTTCTTTTGGAAGAAGGATTATAGAGAATAGTATAATTAAGTGTGGAAGAGAAGGGAAACAAGTACATTATATCATACATCCCATATACTAAAATTAAAACAAAACAAAGAATTTAAGCAGATAGGCAAAAAATGAAAGTGTCCCAAAATGGTGATTAAACACATAGGCAAACCCTGTTGTTAAATTCTATTGATTCAATAGCCTATCTCTTGTTGGGACTAATAACAGGATTTTAGCCCTGAAGTTGCTTTTTGCTGCTTTATACCACTTATATTGCTGTATAGACCTTGGGCCACTTTTTTGCCCAATATACTGCTTTAAACTAAACAATTGTGATGTACAGGCTAGCTCTAAGTGCAAGTAATTAGGCTTAGAAGTTTCTAAAACTTTATTCAGAAAGTTTGAAGAAACAACAGTACACCATGGCAACTGCCAAGAATACAGAAGCATTGGATGTGCAGCACCTTATAAGCTGCAACATTTCAAATTAACATGTGCTTGCATTCTATTTGATAGCTAATCTCCCTCCCATTTTCTCATTCAGCTTGCCAACAGTTTGACCTTGCAGCCAAGGTCTGCTTGCCTGTACCTTGTACTCTTATCACTGTTTGTTACAATAACACTTCCCTGTTCCCAGCACACTGTTTCCCAGCCTATCCTATCCTCCCCTCTGGGACACCTCTGGCCTTAGTCTTTATGGTTCCTTGTCTTCAGACTGTATTTGAACTGGACACCTCTTCAAATAAAAGACTGTAGAAGACTTCAGGCAGCACTTCAAATAGAAAGTGGCCATCTGTGAAGACCTATGAGCCAGATTCCTACTGGGGACTTATGCTGGCATAATGGCCTATTGCCCTTAGGTAAGGCACTTTACAAACTGTGTGTAGGAGTAGTAGTGGGAGACATCAGCAAAAGCTATTTCTGCCAGCAAAGAATGTTGCCCTGTTGGCTTCCAAGCTGGCCAGGAGCTGGTAGAGGAGCTTTCTCTCCTGATAGATATGGCATTTGTTACCACTTACCACCCCTATTTTGTCACAGCTCTCATGGCCACTTATCCTCTGCTACCACACCACTACCTATGCCTCCTCCTACACAGGTGTAATTATACCAGTGAGTTGGGTTGTGACTGTGGTATTTCCCCAAAAGCAAAAGTTACACAAGTTCACAAAATGTCTGTTTTTCTGCAAGACGAACATTTTATTTTTTTATGTATTTAACTTATATCCTACCTTTTCCCAATATGAGACCCAGGGTGGTTCACAATATAAGTTAAAGGAAAATACAGTTAAAATAATGGATAATACAAAAGTTCTAAAGTAATTAAACAAATTGTCATGTTAAAACATAAAAATAGCTTAAGCAGGCATTAAAATATGCTAATAAAGAGTAACAATACACTGTGCCCCAATTCAAAGACTTTTTTTTCAGTGAACCATTAACACTCAAAGGTCTGGATAAACAGAAAGGTCTTTCCCTGCTGGCAGAAAGAGAACAGAGAGGTGCTCATTTGAGGGATAATTATTTTATTTTGATGCTTCCTCAGCTACGTAACAACATATTACAGTTTACAAATATACATAGATAGCATAGAAAGGGTAAAAATAGCATGGACCAGTGATGATTGCGTACTCCGCTCTATATACTTTGAGCTTCACTGTGAAAAAGTGCATGTTTAAAAAAAGCTTCTACTGACTTCCCTGGTCTTTGTGGCAATGTCAAAGACTTACGGATAGGATGTTTGGAGCAGAGCTTGAATGCATGCCAACCTTACCGCCCCACAACTGTCTCTCATTCAAGCAGGTGGAATGCTGACGTAGAATTTTTATGCTTTTATGCTTCAGGAAATGGACAACCCCACTTCCTGTTTCAAGTTCTTTTCATTTTTGCTTTCCCCTTCCCTTGAGAGTGGCCTGGCATGTTTTTCTTGGGCACTCTAGCAAATTGCTAAACCTGCTTCAGTTTACTTTGGAGAGAGATATGCTGGTAGATTAAAAAAAAACAAAAACCAATTGCCAAGCCTTGCTCTTCTATCCTTCTGCCACATTATATTTTTTCCCCACATGGACATTCACAGATAGTAATAGTATATTTCTGTCTTAGAATTCTTATTCACTGCAATGCTACCCAAGTTATATCAGCATATGACACTGAGTAGTGCTTTAGTTCTGAGGAGTCTGCCAGTGAGAAGTTTCCCAGAGAAATTTGCTTTTCTTTTTTTTTGACCTGATAGCTGTGAATGTTGGCATAAATAATATTTGCATATCATGATATTCAAAATGTACTTTCGTTAATAATCTTGTACGGTTTCATTAATATGGCCAGTGTGTGACTCTCAAACATGTATTTCTTAGATGGAACCTTAAATCCCATTTTCAGCAGATGGACAGATTGTCAGTTTAATAAATTAAAGTTGCCTTATTGCAGCTTTTTTGGCCAGTGTTCCATTCTAAGCCCATATTAATATTTTATCCCCTTTAATATTATTACATGATGCAGGCTTTATTTAAATGAATTTGACGGGCCTCTTGGTTGGCTTGACAACCAGAGGGAAAAATTAATGTTCTGCATTTAATCTCGGCTCAAGGCGCTAAATTATTTTGGAGGTCGAAGCCGTCATGCATATCATGCTAAATTATTGAATGTAATAACTATTAGCCAGCTGTCTATTTATAGATTTTTTTAAATAAAAAAATGTTGTTTACTTCATCTGCCTTGAGTTAATTTTGTAAAGATCACCTGTTAAGGATTTTATTCTAGAGAGTAGTAAGGAGCTTCTGTATTTCCTCAGACATACAGCTGTAATTTACACAACTGGGAAAAAAATAAACAAGAAAATAAGAGGGCAACAGGTTCTGAAATCTTCATTCTAGGAACTAACAATGTGCCTAGCTACCAAGCCTGCTTCCATGGGCTTCTTTCTTCCCCACCTCTATGTCTGGTCCATTACCAGTTCCGTTGTTACTTTGCTTTTGATGGGAAAGAACTGGATTAATTTTACTCGCCTGTCATGTATGCCCGCTTGTGTCTATGTTTTAAGTTGAGTGAAGTGTGTTTAAGCAGGACATTCACGTATTTAAAATGTGTGCAAGTTCCTATTTCAGATGTGCACATTTGTCCCCAGCTATGTTCAAAATAATCTATCAGTGTGTGAATTCAAAAGAGCAAATTGTGGCCTGCTCCAGAGAATATGGACTACATCCTAAATAAATAAATAAATAAATAGCCGGAGGTGTTTCCTCACACATTCCTACAGCAGACTGTAAAAGTATATTCTCCAAAGGAGAATTACCATGTTGCTAGCTGGGCTGAACGTTGCAAATTTATGGTGAAAAGCATATTCACTACCTTAAAACAGAAATGCATTGCCAAGAGGCAGTTTTGAGCATCAAACATACACCTTTATATGGAGATAATAAAAGCAGATTTAATGAACTAGCACCATATAGTTTATTGCCCTAAAATGCAATCTGCTTTTCTAAAATAGATATATTGAAAGATAGGCTGAACTATAAAACGTTGTTAGTGGCTGTTTAAAGACTGTTATGGTGAACAAAATCAAACAGAGACCTGGGATAATATATTTACTGTGCTGTTGGAGGCATATGTTTTCATAACATTGTTTGTCCTTTGCATCCATAATCTGCATTATGTGAACACTACAGACACAGACACAGACACACACAGACACACACACACGGTCTGACACTGATGTAAACAGCAAGCCTCCAGGCCATTTTCTGTGGAATGCTTTCAGTCTGTAGGAAGGTGACTATGTATATGTATACATGCTGTCTTAGGTATGATCTTCTGGTTGTATGCTTTTTAAAACTCATTTTTAGGAGTTTCTTCCCTGGCCACTTCATTTATAGCATTTAGGTCCAAAGCATTTTATTTGCCCCACTCAACTGAAGTAACTATTTCCATGTGTTATTACATGATGTTCAATAGTTATATTTAGAAAACAAAGAATACATAACTACTTTTTTGTTGTTGTTATTGTTGGATGCTTTCCAGTTGTTTCTGACTTATGGCGACCCTAATGCAAACCTATCATGGCACTTTCTTTCTTAAGCCAATTTTTCTGCATGTAGGGGCAGAATAAATCCCATTGCATACTCTCCAACATCTCACAGATGAAAACTAGAACACTTGTGGTCAAGCAACATGAGAGTGTGGTTATTAATAAGGGAGAACAGACAAGCTAGAAGAGGCTGCAGCAGTTTGCCTTTGCCTAAGACTACAGGGAAGGGGAAAACTCTGCCACTGCTTCTCCCCCTCTCCTCTAAGTTGCGTACTTTTGTACTTAGAGCTCAGTGTGCACCAACTGAAGTAAGCTGAGGATGAAGGGGGAAAGTGGGAGGAAGAGAGAGAATCTAGAACATTTTAAAAGCAGCTGAAAAAGTGGGACTGTTGTTGTATGCCTTCCAGTTGTTTCTGACTTTTGGCAGCCCTGAGGCAAACCTACCTTGGGGATTTGAGGGCTGAAAGTATGTAATGCTCCCAAAGTCACCCAGTTGATTTCCATGGCTGAGCAAGGAACTCACCCCTGGTCTCCAGGGTCACAGACCATTGCTCAAACCACTATACCATGCTGGCTGTCATACTACAGGGGATCAGTTGGGAGTGTCCCATGCCAAATTGGGACAGTTGGAGGGTATGTTAGCTCTCCTTGGTAATAATCATAATCATAATCATAATACATAAATTAATCAAAACATGCTGTTGTATTCCTGGTACAATTCTAGTGACAGGCAGTCCGTATGACACACATAAAATCCCTGTGTTGGCACCCATCTGCAGGGCTAAACCGGGGCAAGGATGTGGGTTCACATTTAAGCCCCATCTCCAAATTCATCACATGTCTGTCAGCTTCCCAGCTCTTTGCAAATTGAGTTCAAAATGCAAAGGGACTTTGCACTAATTAACTTAGTGGGGGGGGGGTGCGAGAGGAGGGAGAAGAATCCTGGCCTTCCCAGTTGGCTCAAAAAAAGCAAGGTGCTACAGCGTCTCCTAGCTTGTGTGTTCTTCCTCAGTAATAGGTTTTGCCATCTTGACCACACTTTGATGTTCTTTGGCCACGTGTGTCACGGTTATTACCTATGAAATGTTGGGCAGTACGAACTAGTGGTGGTGTCCAATGACAAAAAGGAATTGAAAAGAAAATCTTTGGGTTCTATCACACTACACTGTTATAACACTATAGTCCACTTTAACTGGCATAGCAACATCGTATGGGATCCTGTGATCTGCAGTTCAGGGAGGGGCATTTTGAATTCTCAGCAAGACAGCTCTTGGACCTCATTAAACTACAAACCTCAGAATTCCACAGGATGTTGCCATGACAGTTAAAGTGGAATATAGCACTATAACAATGTAGTGTGATAGGGCCCTTTGTGAGATTGAAAAGCAAGTTTGAAGTTGACTCGTACACACAAACACACACACAGGACTAGTGATGTGTGCCTATGTATGCATGTGTTTTGAAAAAGTTTTATCTTAAACATTTATAGACAAGAAACAGGATAGCCAGAGGAACATATATCCCAAGTCAACTAACTTAACCAGTAGATGGGTTAAATGTATTCTCCCAAAAGGCCATGGCTGTATTACTTTTGTGTGCCTATTATGTCTGTCTGCTTACCCCTCCTCTTTATTTTTCAAAAAATGATATTAATTGTGGTATATCTCTCCTTCTTAGCATTGAATGGAAGCAAATAGTTGTGAAGCTCTTTCAGGTTATACTTCACTGTTGTGTTTGCATTATGGATTCGTCATTACTTCAGTCAGCCTTTACGAGCTGATGAGAGTTCAGTATTTATGGAACATCATGAACAGGCTGACTAAACTGTTCCTAAAATGAAGAGGCAAAAACAAAACAGTAGAACATACAAGGATCCAGGACTATAAGTAGTTACTAATTTTGTTTCTGTAAAAGCATAATGTGCATACTTCTGCACACTCTCCAGAACGGTTTTGTAAAAAATCTCTCTCTCTCTCTCTCTCTCTCTCTCTCTCTCTCTCTCTTGGCCTGTGGTCCTAAAAGAACCCATATTTTAAATCTGGTAATTCCATATTTGCTTTCATATTTGCACACTTTTATTTTCAAAATTTAGAAGAACAACTTCACTCACTTTTGTTTTTTCTTTCACCAGATACATTTGGAAAAGTAAATGCATTTTAGATTTCCAAATATGATGTTACTTGACTCTACCAGATAAATAAACACACCAACGGAGTATTACACCCTGGAAATAGGGATGCATTGCTTCAGCATATTCCCACTGAAGCTAGCTGTACTATTGCTATTGAATTTGTCAGATTTGAGATCAAAACTGAGCATGATGTTTGAAGTTCTTTTCCTAATTAAACATTGATTATGGGGCTTTGTGGATTAGACTTGTTAGAAACAACGTACCATCTTTCCACCCGTCTACTCTGTATCCAGTGTTAAAATAATTAGTATGTGAATTGAGCTGTGGGCTGACATTGAAACCAGTTCTATGTGAAAGCAGAGGGAAACATTTCTAATAAGTGTGATACATATATGTCTGGTTGACAAGAGTAGAATTTCATTGACTGTAATATGAAACTGGATTCCATTCATTTATTCTTTATTTATTTTAATGCAATGATATGGAATCTGATTTCCTTCTTGATTTCACTTCTGTATGTATTTACTTATTGGTTGGTTGGTTGGTGAATCTTCTAAGTTATTTGGCTCTTTTGTAAGAACCCAGCTTTCATTACCCCTGGTAACTGAAATGTGGTATTCCAGATAAGTGCGCATATACTATCCAATTGAACAGTTCTTCTTTACTTGACAAAGAATAATTCAGAAACTCAAAACTGTGGCCCACATTAAAAGCTTGGAAAAGTTACTTCTTGGCCTACAACATCCAGAAATCCTCAGCAAGCATAGTGAGCAGCCACATTGTCTGGAGGATTCTGGGTATTGTAGTCTAAAAATTATTTTTTCTTGATTCTAACTAAATTAGACATAAAAGCAAGAGACCCCTGTGTCACAGTTCAACTACTGCTGAATCCTTACAAATGGTAGATGAACTATATTAAACTTTAAACTGTTTAGCCTAAAAATCAGAGTCATACTAGACTGCTATTGTGATAGAACTTTCTTCTTTTCTCTATCTAAATGCCACCTGAACACTGCCAATGGTGTGTGTGTGGGTCCCAATCAAGCAGGTTTTCGGGTTTCATGGGGGCTTCAGGAAGTGGGGCAGTCACTCTCTTTGGGTTCTGTTGATCGAAAACATTCCATCTGTGCTACCACCTTCCTAGATACCAACCTTTGTTTCCAGGTTTCCTTTTTCCTACCTTTCTTCCAATAGTGGAGCCCAAGGAGGCTCACAACTGATTAAAATGCAGATACCACCTCCCCTCCGACAAAAACCCAAGGCACGCACAGCGAAAATTTTTACAAGTTGCAGAGCTATTAAGTTCTTGTGAATTTCAAGGAACAACAAGTTAAACTTTCCCACAACACTCTGAAACCAGCATCAACTAACTGGCACTTTCTATTCAAAATTAATAGCAATTTGCCATTATGGCTTAATGACTTCTGTTTGATGTTTGACTAATATATATTCAGTATGCTCCTATGATTTGCTATATGTTATTTTATGCTGTTGCTGGGTATTTTGCTGCCCCAAAATTCTAATAACTGGTAAAGGGTATGTTTGGTACGCTGCCTGACAGTTCAGTTTTGCAAGTTAATGTCTGGACTGAAACTGTTTTATTAAATCAACTGTCTTCAGTTTTGTACTAATACATCCATTCTTGAATTTTAAAAGAGGGATATTTTTCCATACAAACTCCGCATTGTAGAGACGCAACATAGTGCAGGATGAATGATGCCTCTGTAACATCTTTCTTTCTTTCTTTCTTTCTTTCTTTCTTTCTTTCTTTCTTTCTTTCTTTCTTATTGATTGATTGTAGCTATCATTATTTTCTCTGTAAAGGAATATGGTGGGCCCTCAGTATCCACTAGAGTTTGATTCCAGGACCTCCTATGGATACCAAAATTTGTGAATGCTCAAGTCCCATTAAGTACAATGGTACAGTAAAATGGTATCCCTTGTACAAAATGCAAAATCAAAGTTTGCTTTTTGTATTTTTTGGGAATATTTCCAAGCCATGATTGGTTGAATCCATGGATGCAGAATCTGCATATATGGAGGTGTTACCCTGTTTACTGGGGGTCCCGTGAGGGACACCAAAATGTGCTCAATAATAGATGGGGAAGATTAGCTCTGAGCACTGCTTTAGCGTTACGAGAGGCGGGGTAACTTAGCAAGATCTTGAACCCTATGTCTACGGGGTCAGGCCGAGTCAAGGAGCACACAGAAGTTGAAATAATAAACGTGGTTTTATTAAAAACACAATCAAACAGTGTATGCGGCACACTCACACAAGATAACTAAAGAAATAAAGGTTGGAGTAGGATAGAGGGGTTTTTAGAGGAGTTGTTGGTTTGGGTGATACTCCACCTGTCCTGAAGCCCGGTTGGAAGCGGAGAAGCTGGGGAGCGTGGATCTCAGCACGTGGAGCTGAGGGGAAGGCTCGCTGGACAAAGCGACAGCAAGGCGGGATGGAAGCCAAGAGCAATCCAAGGAAGCGCTCAAAGTCAGGGTTTTTTATAAGGAGAATTGTGACCACAGGCTAGGTCGGACTTGGGGAAAACAATAGATTTGGGGCTGGAGATAAAGCCTGCAAAAGGTCAGAATTTGAATGATTGAGTTATAGCCAAATTGTCAATAGGATAGCCGGTATGCAAACAAAGAGTACTTGAGCATTGTATAGTCAGATCCATCAAGCTGCCAGCGTGGGGCAGAGGATCTTTTGAAAGCTGCGTGCATACTTAATGAAGGTACTTGCCTTGAGGCTATTTCTGGCCTGCCTGTATTGTGTTGGAATATTACGGCGATTATCGGCCGAGCCTGTGTGCGTGCTTGTCCGGGGGCCTCGCAAGCATGTGGAAGGGAATGGGTACGTGAGGCCGAATTATTGATATCAAGAGATATCTTTTTATATCCCCCAAAGCTCGGGCTAGCCAGGGCAGTAACAGAGGGCTGATTGTATTAAGTATCAGACACTAGTTTGTATTTGTGTTGACTTTGGTTTTGAACATAATGAGACTTCTCAATTTGTCTTGATTTCTATCTTACATGCTCTCAAGAAAATAATGTATAGTGTTTTATAAATAATGTGATTATTACTGTGAACAACAACTTGTGTTATTGTAAGACATCAAGATTCATTTGGCCTAGTATTTTGTTTCTGATGCTTTTAGACCCCAGGCCAAATACAAAGGAAAGAGCTCTCTCTTGAACTCCAGTATCCAATTTGAAGAGGCAAAAATAAAAACTGCGAATGTGTACTGTCCCCTCCACAAATACTGCTTAGTTTGATCCACAAATGCAATTGGAAAACCACTTTTTTGTTCAAGCTCAAAAGTGGAGCCTATACAGTGATCAAGTCAAGGGCAACTTATCTAGGTGAATCAAGCAAGAACTGGCAGGACTGGAACATGTTTAAGGACTGACTGTCACTTAGATTCTCCATGAAATTGTAATCATTTTTAAATTCCAAATCTAGTGCCTGTGGATTCCTCCCAGATATTGGAACTGGTGCTTATGTTGCATTCCAGATAGATAGATTGAATCTCCTGAGATTAAATGTGTGTGTGTTCGTGCATTTCTTTCTTTCTTTTTTTTTTTTTCATCCTGACTTCTCAAATTGAAGCTCAAGGTTCCAGTTTTTCATCTGGTTTGGGTGTTGAACTATGATTGCAGATACCAGGGTTTGAATCTCCACTCAGCCACGGAAACCCCTTGGGTAGCCTTGGGCAAGTCACAGATAGGATAGAAGGTAAAGGCAAACCCCATGTAAGCAAATGTTGTCAGGAACACCCTGTGATAGGTTTGCATTAGGGTCACAGCAAATCACAAACTGGAAGGCACACAATACCACCAGCTGTAAATAAAACCACAAAAGTTATAATATTGTAAACAGAATTAAAACAATTGAATATTATCAACACAGAGATGAAATTAAAACAAGTTGAAAACACATCGATAAAACATTCAACCCAGCCCACTAAAGGACCCATTTGGAGCAAGGGGTCACTCAACAATAGTCCTTCTGAATAAAAAGTGTTGTCTCCCCATTTGACAATGGGGATGGAAGTGCAGGTTCGAAGGGAACATGTGCCTTTGGAGGGAAGTTCCACAGGCTGGGAGCAGCTGCCAAGTAGGCCCTTTCTTGTGTGCCTCCCAAACTTCCCTCTGAGGCTGGCAAGACTGAGACATTTCTGAGTCTGACAAACCTGTGTGGGAGAACACGGTCCTTCAGAGAGCCAAGACAGAGGTTTCACGAAATGACTGAATAAAATAAAATAAAATAAACCAAATCATTCAAGGAATGATCTAAAGAGCAGAATCTCATATTGCATTAATGGTAAATGCAGGTACCTGCTATATACAATGAAAAGGGCCAATTATGTTTTCAAACTAGATGACCGCTGTGGAGATTATTGTTATCTATAATGGGTCAGCTTCTTTGCTCTGCAATCCCCTTTCCTTTTGTCTAAATCACAATTGGAACTCCCCAGCAATTTGAGCAGGATTCCAAAATAAGTCATAGAGTGGCACATTGATAAAGAAATGTTCTGCTGTTTCAGGTGTGTATGATTAAAACCTCTCCCCATGTGCATCCATCTCCACCATTTTCTTTGAAAATAACAGCAGCTATCAGTTGACAAAGGGCTAGGCTGTACTCCTCAGGGAAGTAATTATAGCAATGCAGAACAGAAGGTAAAATTGCCATTTGCAAGCTATTTTATTAGGCTGTCCCAAATATTTATCACAGTATTAGTGAAGGAACAATTAAATTTTATGTAGATTTGGAAATGTGCTAATAAAACTGTATAGCAATAAAATGCTAGAGTTTCACTGAAGCTAGAAAGAAATTTATACTCCCAGGAGAACAAATTTTCCAGTTTCCCTAGGATGTTTTCATGGATAGGGGATATGGAAATGGAAGATTTATGTGTATGAAATAGTATTGGACTTCCAGCTTTTTAAAAGTATGAATCAATGTTTACAGAGTGCACTAAATCAGAATGAAAGAAGCTATCTAAACCTTGCGCATACCACATGTGTATCTGATAGTCTGTTACCTTGAATAGAGAAAGTAATGTGTGCTAACCATATGACAACTTTCAAAAACGGTGAATCATTATATAGGCCTTTATGGAGCCTTTACATGAGTATGAATTTAAGACCTGGCCGTGAGTGATAGTAATGAGGCCATAAATTTTTCAGCCCTTGTGCATTTATTTAGCAGAGCCCCCTGTCTTCTAAATCACAGATCTAGTGCTCAGTTTTCTCCTCTAACTTTTTTCTGAAGCACACATATACGAGCAGCAGCTTCATTAAAATATTTCACTGAAAGCACAAATTGTATATAGCCATCATGCAAATGGGAAATCACATCACTTTAATCCTCTACAATGCACTTGAGAGTACTAACACCTATTAAATCGATATGTAACATGTTCTTTTGCCCATTAGTAGTCAGAGAACACACCAACTATCACATTTATGAAAAGCTTGGGGGTATTGATCATTTTGCATATGCACACAATTTCAGATGGATTGCTTCCACTGCCGTGGATATAAAAATTACTAAGGCCATTTCCACACCGGGCTTCTGTAATGGTGCAGAGCGACCTCTCACGGAGGTCTTCTACACTGTAGAGTGGACTGGCGTGGACTACTTTTTGTAGTTCCACACCAGAATCCACTCAGGAGCGGCTGGAACTGGCCGCGCTGTGTGTTTTTTAAAAACCTCTTTTTCGAGGTTTTTAAAAAGCACGGAGCGCACAGCCCCGTGCCGCTCTGTCGCCTGGCTCCGACGCGGATTTGCAGGCACGCGCAAGTGCGTGCCTGCAGATCTGCCGGGGGCGGGCTTCCAGCTGGCGAGCTTCTCCGGTGGGTGGAGAGCCTCCAACAACCGGAAGCCGCCATTTGGGACACCGGAGGACTGCAGAGCAGCGAGCTCGCACTGCTCCGTGTCGCGACGGACTTACCCGGCTGCCGGTAAGCTCCGTTTTTGGGCGTTTTCACCCGTTCCCCCCCCCACATGTGGAAAGGGCCTAAGTTGAGAGCTAGTTTACTTTTTGCAGCTGTAGAAAAGATTGCCCAAAATGATGTTGTAAGGTCAAACTTTGAGATAGCTGTAGCCTGTCATGACTGCAGATCTGTGAGAGATCCCATTGTTTATTTGGGTCCAGATCAAAATAACATTTCTTACAATTGGAAATGAGGCTTTCTGAACATTATCTATTCATTTGCACACATCTATGCAGTTAATAGTTTCTTTATGTTTCTTTATCGATCCTCTCCAAACACTTTAATGATAAATTTTCTTTTTAAGGAAAAGAAATTCAATAATTAAAAAAACAAGCAAACATCAGTTTGAGACAGTTCAGACTGAAATTCCTCCAAACCTGGATATTACAGAACAAAATTTGCCATGCTCAGGAATGATGGGCAGTGTCACATCTTGATGCTTGTTTACACCATGTTCTCCATGAACTCATGCTTTGCCATGGACTTTCTAGTCCAAATCCAGATGAGGAAAATGGAGTGCCTAGGAACAAGAAGGATACCCTGCCTTGTCCCAGTCCCATAAGATGAATCCTTCTTCTGTGAGTTGACCTATAATTGTTGGTTGCGTACATGAGCACAACAGGCTCTCTAGTGGGAGATTTATAGCAGGGAGGTACTCCTTTGATGCAGCAGGCATAACAGTGGTACTATCGCTCATGCCTTGGGGTGTGATGCTTGTAGCTGAGTTTCCAGTACCATTCTGATTAACAATAATGCTAGTAAGCATGTATATACAGTATATTTATTGCATTTAGCCGCAGGCTGTTGCAAAGAGTACTGGAAAAGTACAAAAAGGAAAGATAAATACACATTCTAATAAAACAATCAGGATCTAAGACACAGCTTAAAATTTAATAATAAAATTACCCACAAACGAGAAATGACATATCCCGTGGCATAACCAAAGCTATAAAACACACATTATTTATGTATGATTCTATTTAAAACCATTCGAATTAATATTTGCAGAAATTGCTCAAGAAATTAGTTCTTTAAGATGTCTAAGTCTCTCTTATACTCTAGTGCAGTGGTTCTTCTGGGGTCCAGGGATCTCTGGGGGTCTGTGCAGCCTTCACAGGGGGTCTCCGAAGCCCTGCTGCTGAACACCAACAACAGTGGTAGCAACAGGGAAGCGGTAGTGGGGCAGGTGTGTGGGTGCCGAGAGAACAGTTTCAACAAGGGAGCAGTTTCAGAGCCTGCAGCCCCTGCTATGCATCCCTGACAAAAACAACAGTCTTGTGCACGTGTCCAAATTATGACTCTGGAGACCAGGGCTTGAATCCCAATTCAGCCATGAGATCCCACTGGGTGACCTCAGGCAAGTCACATTCTCTCAGCTTCAGAGAAAGGCAAACGTAACAAATCTTGCCAAGAAAACCCCCCATGATAGGTTCAGCTTCGGGTCACCATAAGTCAGTTTTTGAGGGGAAGAGACATGATGGCTACAAAGAACTGTCCCCTGTCAGTGTCACTTTGCTGTAGTGTGCCTTCAAGTTACTTCTGAGTTATGGCAACCCTAAGGTGAACCTATCATGGCCGGGGGCGGGGGGATTTGGCAAGATTTGTTCAGAGGAGGTTTTCCTTTGCGTTCCTCTGAGGCTGAGAGAATATGACTTCCCCAAGGTCATCCTGTGTCTGTGGGGATTTTAAATCCTAATCTCCAGAAGCCTTTAATAACTAACTAACTAGATAGATACAGATAGATACAGATAGATACAAACAGATAGATAGATAGATAGATAGATACAAATATAAAGTATCTATCTATAAATAAATAAAAATAAACAGATAGATAGATAGATAGATAGATAGATAGATAGATAGATAGATAGATACAAATAGATACAGATAGATAGATAGATGGATAGATAGATAGATACAGTGAACTTTTCACCATAAGAGATAATTTTTGGGAGACAGGAATCTAAGTATTTTGTTGTGTCTTCCCAGACTTTCAGCTTTACAACACAATAATATTACAACAGTTTTGTTTTATTCAGATCTGCAGCAGCTTTGTAGCACTTTGGTCCTTTAATCATACCACTTTCAGGGTGGCTTTTGCTTCAACATCCTTTCAAAGACTCAAGGTAGCTGAGCACATAGAACTGTGCCGTGTACCTTCAGACTTTTTTCCCCTGAAACCTTCCTTGGGCCAGACTGAATATCTGTAACTTCTCCTTTTCAAAATCCTTTAAGATACTTGATAGATTTTGACATATTTTCCTTTAATCTTCTTTTCCCCTCTGGACCAAACAGACCCAGTTCGCTCAATTTCCTCTTATGACCTGTTTTATAGATCCTTTGTAATCCTTATAGCTGTTGTTCTGATCCTTTCCAAAATAAAACACCATCCTGAGACTCATTAGTGAATTGATATGACCCTAACAAATATTGGCTGCATAATTTTAGCATACTGCTTAGACTGTTTTTTTCACTAGTCTCCCCTGCAAGTCAAAACTACAGCACAAATCCAGACCATGTCTTGGACTGTTTTTTATTTATTTATTTACTTTTTATTTTTTATTGAACATGACAATATTTGTCATGTTTTGGACTGTTGAAGGGGCAAATAAAATCAATCCTCATTTCATTAAGATGGGAAGTTTTAGTCCCCCAGATTAATTTTTTTGCTGGAGAATCCATGCAGATCTAGACCTGCAATGTAGGCATTCTCTGACATTGAAGAATTGTAAACAATTCACCGAGTAAGCCAGGGGGAAAAAAAATGGTCCTAGCAAACTCATTGCTTTTTGTCCTCAGCCAATGTAGCAGAAGTTATGTGCCCTGAGTAGAATTGCCCCATTTAGGGATATTACATTTTTTTCTCAGGAAAGAGGAACAAGGCTCATTGGCATAAGAAAGGAGTAAAGAAAAAGTGGCCCATGGGGTGCATATGACCCCAATGCTACTTTTGAGGCCTGCAGCCCACCAGAAAAAGCATCTACTTCCCCCTAAATATACAACTGGAATATTTTGGTAGCGAAATCATTCCAAACTGAAGGCTGCATTCCTTGAAAGACAAAGATTTACTTTTAAATGCTAATTAGTTATAGTTCCAAGGGTGCCAGACTAATCAGTTACTGTATTATTATTAATAGCTAGAATTCTACATGACTGCAGAACAAACTTTCCTCCTGTGCAGCTTGTAATGTCTCCTTTACACTCACTGCACTGTGAAGGCAGCAGCATGATGGACAGAACCATTTAACACTTGACACAGGTTATGTTCCTGCACAGAAGTTCTGCATAGAAGTATTATTTCCTGTTCAGAAAATGCTTTTGCCTATATAGAAAAAACTGTTTTCTGCATACAACAATCACATATGAGTTTTGTATGGAATAAGTCCCAGGCCATCCCTGCCTGGGGATGGGAGAGGAGTGGGACCATGACAACACTTATGCATGATGTTGTCACAGTCCTGTCCTTCTGTCACCAGGCGGCATGATCATGGATTAAATCATTGACAGGTTTTGTCATGCCTTGCTTCCAGAGCACGGACTCTGACCCAGAGTCTGAAAAAGAGGGCATGCCAGAGGCTGAAACAGGGACATGCCAGGACCTGCTGTACATAGAGAGGTTACAGTGCTACAAACAGAACAGGGGGAGGTGCCAGCTCTAGCAGAGAGTCCTGCCTCTTCAGATATAGAAGAACGCTTACCTATACCCAGCTTTGCAGAGTGCTGGCAGCAAAGAGAGACCTGGCATTGCTCTCTCAGAATTTATAACTGGAAACAATCAATCAAGTCACAGCTGCGCTTCAGACCTATTTAGCTGATGTCCTTCCCCTCCAGGGCCCTTTTTGCATGGCATTTTCCATGCAAAAGGGCCCCTTGAGTGTCACGCAAATGTGAGGAGTGGTCCACATGACACATTCACATTTGCGCGACGCTCCAGGGCCTGGCAGGCACTGCTCACGCACTCTTTCATTTTCGGCTTTAAGCCAAAAATGGTGTGTGGTTGCGCATCACTTCGGGGCCCCGTGTGCACTTGCCGTGAGTGCAGAGCCATGGGAGCCAGGCTGGTCATGCTTCCTGTCTCAGTGCAGCCTGGGAAGGTCCAAAGGATCCCGGACGTGAAAGCCTCTCTCTGGAGGCTGCTCGCGCACCCCAGTGCTGAGAAAAGGTGAGTTGCGGAAAGGGCCCAGGAGTTGTCAGAGCTTATCTGACCTTCTACCCTGCTGGATGCCTTGATGAATGCTTGGACTGACCCTGGACACTTCCTTGCTGTGGAACCCTGATGGATTTTGTTTATGTTGGACTTTATTTATGACTCCTTGCTTACTGTCTGGAAGTAGGTAATGAGCTGGGAGTTATACAGTTTGTTTTGTTAATTTTATCAGCTGTGCCAGGACTAAGATCAGACAGGTTTTCCCTATCACTGACTGGCAATCATGTGACCACTCTGCACTTACCTGGCCTGCGGAAATGCTAGAAGTGTGACGGAGGCGTTTGCTGCCCCAGCACAGCCTGGGAAAGTGCCTGGCTGCACTGAGGAAGGAAGAGGCATGTTCATTTAGCTTCCTTTGGCAAGGAGCCAACTGGTGTGGAGGGGAGTATTAGGCCCTTTCCGCAACACACCTTTTTGTGGAGCTGGGGTACAGGGATTGCGCGAGCAGCTTCTAGCGAGAGGCTCTCGTGTCCCAGTTCCTTCAGCTCTGTAGCTGCCGCCTGCTGGCGCGAGAGCCCTGCCTCTTCCTTCTGCAGTGCAGCTTGGGAGTTTCCCAGGCTGCACTGGGGCAGGAAGTGCGAGCGCCATGGCTCTGGAGCTCCGCACGCACAGCAAGTGCGCACCATTTTCGGCTCAAAGCCGAAAATGAAAAAGTGTGCGGTCAGTGCCTGCCAGCCCCTGGAGCGTTGTGCGATTGTGAATGCGTCATGTGGACTGCTCCTCAAATTCGCGCGACTCTCCAGGGGCCCTTTCGCATGGCAAATGCCGTGCGAAAAGGGCCTTAGTGTCTGCACTCTCATCCTGGCAAAGCCACTGCCGGGATGACACTGGGACAATACTGGAGACAGGTGAGGTGGAAAGGGCCCCAGACTGCAAATAAGCTTCAAAAACTGTGTGGTTTTCTAATACTTTCTTATAGTGTGAAAAAATTGGCAAAATCGTTTGTTGTTTCATTCAAGGAGAAAATGAGTGGAAAATTATATCTCTGCCATAAACTTACTTGCTAGGTTTATGCAAACTACTTTTTGTTGGCCCCTTTGGAGCAAAGACAGTAATACTGACCTATTTTACATGGCTGTTGTAAAGACCGTGACAAGATTTTGCCCATAAAACTCTTGAAACTCTCAGAAGTACTGTATGCATGTGTGGCAAAGTTGTTTTGGGGGGTTAGCTATTTAGAATGCCAATGCAACTTGATGACAGGTTGCTAGACAACAGGAGTAGGACCTCAAGGATGAAACCCAGCTCAGAGGTGTGTGTGTGAGAGGCTTATGGTTGAGGGGAATTCTATATGAGGCATTTCTGTGTGCATTTTGAGCCTTCAGTGAGATCTAGCCAGAGAGAGAGAGGATGGTCTTGGGTGTGATTATCATCTGAGTAAAAGGCACAGGAAATTTGTGTCTGAAGCAGGAATTAAATTACCAAAGTATGTCAGAAGTTTACGTTGCTAATGTACCAACACTATCCTACAAATGAACTCTAACAATATACTTTATTTCCAGTGTTACTTGAATAAATGTTACAGTTTGTTTTATAACTATGGAGTGGGTTTGAATTATTCAAAGTCTCTATAATAAATAGAACATGCTCCCTTAAATAAACAGTTTGGTTCTGAGGAACAATTAAAATTCGGGGCTGCGTCAATAGGGGTATAGTGTTGAGATCAAGAGAAGTAATAATACCACTCTATTCTACTTTGGTTAGACTTCCCCTGGAATACTGTATCTAGTTCTGGGCACCACCATTCAGGAAGGATATTGACAAGCTGCAATGTGTCCAGAGGAGGGCAACCAAAATGGTGAAGGGTCTGGAAACCATGTCCTGTGATGAGTGGCTTAGGGAGCTAGGTATGTTTAGCCTGATGAAAAGAAGGTTAAGAGGTGACGTGATAGCCATGTTTAAATATTGGAAGTGATGACATGCTGCAGATGGAGCATGCTTGTTTTTTGCTGCTCCAGAAACTGGGACATGGAGCAATGGGTTCAAATTGCAGGAAAAGAGATTTCACCTACACATCAGGAAGAGAGGTGTTCAAAAGTGGAATATGCTGCCTCAGAGTGTGGTGGAGTCACGTTATTTGGAGGTTTTTAAACAGAGGCTGGTTGGCATTTGCTAGGGGTGCTTTAAGTGTGTGTTCCTGCATGGCAGGGGGTTGGAATTGATGGCCGTTGTGATCTCTTCCAATTCTATGATTCTATGAAAACTCTAGCCCTGTTATGCAAAGACTGTGATAAAAGGGTGGAGTCTAGGCAAAGTGATATTGAAAGAGTGTCTTATTGATTTGGAACTGTCACACCAATCTGAGGGAGAATAAAGGGCTGATCACAGGAGGTTGGACTTGATGGCCATTGCGGTCTCTTCCAACTTGATTCTATGATTCTATGAAAACTCTAACCCTGTTATGCAAAGGCTGTGATAAAAGGGTGGAGTCCGAGCAAAGAGATATTGAAAGGGTAACTTATTGAATTGGAACTGCCACACCAATCTGAGGGAGAATAAAGGACTCCTCACAGTATACTTTCCTAAAATTATAATTTTAAGTTGGTGAACAGAGATGGGTCAAAAATAAACACAAGGGAGACAAGTGGAAAATTGTCATGGCTCAAGGTTCAAACTAGTCCAGCCCCGTTATTAGAGGAGATGCCTAAATTAATTCCATGAGTGACACAGAGAATGGGTAAGAGTGAGTTCAGATACTATACCAGGAGAGACTTTCTGAAAAAACTGCATGGAGTGGCAGAGGACTCTAGGGCCAAGTGATACCTGGCTAGCTATGACTGGTGGTTTCCCTGTCAATGGGGCAGTGAATTCACTTCACATTTGGTCTGAACTTTAAAGAACCTATCCAGGATGCTGAAACTTATCCGCCATTTTTTAAATAGCTAAGCAGTGCAGCCCTCCTGTACATATCTGTTAAAAATGAAGACTCATTGAGTTCAGTGCGGATTATTCCAAAGTACACAAGCACAGGCTTATGTTTTAAGATTACACATTGGATTTAGCCAGAGTTTAGAAGTAACAAATCACAAGCAATATAGCTATGTGAAATTAATGACTTTTTGGAGGTAAAAAGGGTACAATAAAAAGTATTCCCAAAAGAGTGGGAATGAATTATTATCGATATATTCTTGTTACTCTTTAAAATTACTTTTAATTTGGGGAGGCATTTTAAAAAGAAGTTGTCTGTCAATTTTCACACCTATAAGGTTCTTTCAGAAAAAAAAAGTTGTGAAAAAAATCACAAGCAATGCAGTGAGTTGCCCTTTTAGTGAACAGTGACAACAAATTCTTTGCCAAAGATTGTGGTTAGTAATGGCAATGCCTAATATTTTAAAAAAGCAAATTTGCCATCCTTAGATTTGTATCCAGGTTGCCCTTACAAAAGGATCACCTCAATGTGTATTTCGGGTGATGCATTTGCTACGTGGGCAGCATAGCCGCCCCTGAATATATCATTTCGATTTGATCTGAGTCCTTCACTCCTATGTAAAATTTGAAACTCCCAGATCTGAGGAGAAGTTCTGACAGGGAGAAATTTGGGAGTCGTCTTAGCCCTTATTTGTATCTTCACTTTTGCAAATCTTAATCAAAAAAGTAACTTTTCAAGCACAGTGACAACAAAATTCCAGAAGAAGTTTTCCACAAGAGGGCAGTATTGTACCAAAAAGAAGCACACGGGAGTAGGACATGATGTGAGCAGCAGAAACAGATTCCGAACAGTAGCTACTCAGTTTTACCACTAATATGAAGGGAAATTGGTCTAATAAATCTAGGGATTAATGTTGTGTTAGCCAGATCACCAAGGTCCATAATCACTGTTCCTGATTCACTTCTCCCTCTTTACATCCTATATCGAGTTTCACTAAGAATGCAACAAAGAAGGGAACTTATATCAAACTCCTCCCTTCTAATTGGTAATATATATATGTATCCAAAAGGATATTAGCAGCTGTTTCTCAGCAGAATGTTCTGGAATATTGTTATACTTCACAATATTCCAGAAAGGTCACTGTTGTGTTTCTATGATTTTTTTTAAATTAAAAATTAAGGCTATTCCATGGGCTATGTTCGAAGAAGTTCTGCTGGCCATGATTTCTGCAAAGTGTAAAAAAAATATTTATGTTCTGGCCTACTTTTTTCTTCTTTATCTCCCCACACTCATTCCCCTCCTCCTTTCCCCACCATTGGAACATTCTCTCTTTTGTCATCAAGGTTCAACACTTGCACACTCCCCTTTTTTATTTCAGTGGGCATCAGTGCAGATGATCGGGCGGGTGAAGGGGTTGGGACTTTATATTAATCACAGAAAACTGGCAGTGTGAAGCATGACAATTATTGAGGCTTGTTAACAAAACCAAAGAAAAGTAAGCAGGCAATTAAATTTTGTTTAGAATGTATTATAGGCTTGGAGGTTTTTATTAAAATAGATTTGAGTGCAATTGTAGATTCTGGCACAGACTTTCTATTGAGCTATAACAATTCTTTGTGGCTTTTGTTATTTTGTTCCCTCATACAAACTAGAGAAGGAAGAAGAGGAGGAGGAGGAGGAAGAGACAAGAATGTAAGGATAGCAGTTAATGAAAGAAATCAAGTATGTCTAAGCACATTCAAAATGAAACATTTTTTTCTCAGCATATTGTGTGAACATTGTCCAGATTTTTGTTCCTTATTTATGTTAGAGAGAGAATCTCACTTGAGGTCCTTTAGGATGAAATTGAGGAACTGAACCCATTTCAACCCATGTTTAGATCTGGTTTGGCACTGAAACAGCCTTGGCTGCTCTGATGGATGAGTTCTGTCAGGAGGGAGAGAGAAGTGAGCAAGACCCTATTTATTCTCTTTGATTTTCCAGGAGTATTTGATACTGGCATCTTGCTGGGTCAGCTCTCTGGGATGTTTATAGAGAGCAGAGTGATGTGATAGTTCTACTGTTATCAGAAGATAGTGTTGGGTACAGCTGTATCTGCTTCACCCCATCTTGTGCTATGGAGTCCTGTAGTATGCCATCCTACCTCCCATGTTTATTAACATCTGTGTGAATCTGCTGGAGGAACTCATCATTTGAGGGACCAGAAGAAATGTTAAATGATGAAAACCAAATCTACGCTGGTTTCCTACATGATGACTCATTGTTATAGGCTGGAATTCACTAAGACAGTTAACAAATGTGTAACTTAGAGTTATAGATTAGTGACCGGTTTGTATTCATGATCCCTATAGATTCTCTAGTTTAAGGGATACACGTGGACTGTGAAAGTCCCCCAGTGCCCACTTACTGGACAGCAGCCACTGCAGTCAACAGGGATCTGTTCCCCTGTTGATTAGGAAGCAGCTGACTGATGTTTGCACCTACCCCCTGCTGCAAATGATCTCCGATGTGAAGGGAAAATATGACAGGGGCCCTGCCCCACGCTGTTGCACTTGTGATCACTTCCCAGAGGGGGTGGGAACATCAGTCAGCCGCCTCCTGATCAACAGGGAAGAAACCACTGTTGCTCCCAGTGGCTGCCTGATAACTGGGGATTGGGGGAATTGAGCCAGGAGACCCTATGTAACTATATAACCACATATTCATATGTATTCATCATTGACTTAATGAATTCTGGCCGTTATTTTTAATATTTATCAATTGTCTGTGATCAGGCTTCCATAAATGGCAGATATTTATGGACCTGTCATTTCAATTTGTCTTTGTCTTCTGAATCAAGTGAGAGGGAAAAAAAATGGGCTGGATATAAGGCCCAGATGAGAACTAATAAGCTGAGATTAAATCCTGACAGACCCTGTGGGCAGATGATTTCTGGGAAATCAGTGTTCAATCTGTCTTGGGGGTGGAGTTGTAATCTCACTGAAACAGTGAGAGCGTGGGGCTATTTAAGAACAATTCAAATCCAGCTTTGTCACCACATGCCCATGTGGTCTTGATGGCATGGAAACATCTTTTACCAGCTTTGGCTGGTTCACTGGTTGCCACTCTTTCTAGATAGGGATAATTTGCCCTATTAGAGGCTTTGCTTCCATAACCTCCAGGCTGAACTGCCGTGATAATTTATATAAATCTGCCCTTGAAGATGATTTGAGTGCAGAATTCAGCTTCCAGAATTTTAACTGGTCCATCCAGATTTGTTCATATTACATTGATTTTAAGAGATCTGCAATGATAGCCAATTTGCATCCGAGTCCAAGTCTAGGTACCGATAATTACCTTCAAAGCAGTGAGTGGCTTGGGATCCATATAACTGGAGGACTGCCTCTTCTTGAATAACTTAGCCTGAGTACTTATTGTGAAGTTCTTTTTCAAGTGCTTCACTTAAGTGTGCTACTCAATAATAAAGGAGTAATTTCTTTTGGGTGGTTGCACCCCAGTTATGGAATGCTTTTCCTAAAGTGGGACACATTGTTCCTCCATTGCATACTTTTGCTTGCCAGGATACTTCCACAAGCATTTTAGAAGGGACCCTGGCTTGACCTGTGGTTTTGTTTTTTAACTGATGCCTCACTTGATCATCAATGTTATCGTTTCATTCTACTTTTAATATTGTACTGTATGAGTATTGTTTACTGAACTGGTATCTATTGAAGGAAGGGTGGCATATGAATGTTTTAGGTACATAAACAACAGTGGAAAATGCAGGTGTGAAAAATGCCCTGCCATTGGGAATATTAGGAGATATACTTCAGCTTTCATGATCCCAAGTGAAAGACATGCTACAATACCAAGATATCATTTTAATTTTCTTCTTCTTTTGACTGAAGCATGAGTTAGGGAGGAAGTAGCCAGGCCTCTGTCATTTCAGAATCCATTTTACTACCAAAGACAGTGCCATAACATGTACGAACTCGAGGTCTGCAGAACTGAAGGGTGCATGGGGTTTTAGAACAGTGAGGGAAAGACAAGTGGAAAGAACTTGCTGAAGTGGAGTGAGGTGGGAGAGGGAATAAAAGCAAGTCTGAGCAGCCAGACGTCTATTGACCCCTGCCTTCTTGAGGGGCCTTTACGTTTGAGAGGGCTAAAGAAGGCAACCTGATCCATCTGTAAGCTGAGCAGGATGAATGGAAGGTTGCCAACCAGATCACACAGTGTTTTCACTTCCACTTCTCTTGAAAGGACTGACCATAAAAGTTTCATGCATAAGAAATGTGTGATTCGACTGCCAGCAAAAAAAGGGATGAAGAGGTGGGGTTTATAGCTTTTCTGCAATACAGACTTTGTCTGTAAAGTGGTCCCATTTATATAACAGAAAATAAAAGGCTCAGGACTACATTTTAAAAAGTGCTTATGAAATCCATGGTGCTTGTCAAACCAGAAAAAAATCTATTTGCAATAACTCCAAACTAAAAGTAATAAAATAAGGTAAATAATAAGGATAAATGGGAAGAACTTAGATATTTGTGAAAACACCAGAAATACATATGAAGAGAAAAGCAGAAATGCAAATCACTTGAAGGAACAGAAGAAATGCAGATCAGGAAAACCAAATCTACATTAGCTTTCTATGTGAAAACTCAAGCATTCATGTAGTAATTGCAGTTATTGTTTGATATGCGTCAATTGTCTGTAATCAGCTCTCCATAAGTGACAGATCATTATGGATCATTGCCTCCTAACTGAGGCAGTTATCTTACAATGGAAACTAAATGGGGAGATGATAAGCCCTTTTGCTTATCTGAAGTGAATGACAATTTCTCCACATTTCTTGAAGCCCAGATGCTGGGTTTCCTATATGACATTTAGGCCTTGGGGAATGTAAACACTGTTGAGGCATTCCTGTTTCATACCACATGAGCATATATTCAAAGATGTGCTCTACAACATTTGTTACTGAACTTGAGAAGCTATGCTCACTTGTACTACCTTAGATGGTTTCTGTGTTGTAGAGATCTAAGAACATAAAATGAAGTCTATTGGATGATACCAAAGGCTTATCTGGTCAAGCTATTTCCTGTAATGGCCAAACAGATGTCTATGGGAAGCCCATTAGCAGAACATGAGGGCAATAGATTTCCTAGTAACTGATATTAAGAGAGTTACTATCTGTGGTACTAGAGCAAATATTTATCTGTTAGGACTTGTAACCATTGATAGCAGCATTTTTCATTAATTGGTCTGATACTCTTTTAAAGCCATTCAGGTTGCTGGTCAAAACTCTTGTCCTACCAGATTTTACAATTTATTAGTGCCTTATGAGAAAGTAATTCCTTTTGACTGTCCTGAATCTCTTACTATTCAGCTTCAGCAGATGACCCTGGGTTAAAGTATCATGAGACAAGGACCAAAACTTCTCCCTGTCTAGTTTCTTAACACCACTCATTAATTTAGTGTCCTTTTGTCATTTCTTCGCCCATTCACTTCCTCCCCAAGAATGAATAAGCCCCAAATATTCTACCCTTTCCTTGTGGAGGAGTTGCTTTAGTTTTCTGAAGTTTTCCTATATTTTCTGTTCCACATGGAATAATGAGACCAGACTCAGGCCCTTTCGTCAACTTACCTTTTTTTGGTGCTGGGGTGTGGGGATCATGCGAGCAGCCTCCAGCAAGAGGCTCTCGCATCCCCGCTGCTTCAGCTCCGCACGAGCTGCCTGCTCCCAAGCAGGTAGCGCAAGAGGCCCGCCTCTTCCTTCTGCAGTGCAGCCTGGGAGTTTCCCAGGCTGCGCTGGGGCAGGAAGCATGAGCACTGTGGCTCCGGAGGCTCTGCATGCACATCAAGTGTGCGTGGGGTCCTGGAGCAATGTGCGATTGCGCACCATTTTTGGCTGAAAGCCGAAAATGAAAAAGTGCACGAGTGGTGCCTGCCCTACCCTGGAGCATCGCACAGTTGTGAGTGCATTGTGCAGATTGCTCCTCACAATTGTGCGATGCTTGAGAGGCCCTTTTGCATGGCAAATGCTGTGCGAAAAGGGCCTCAGATAACTGGGTTGAATATGGGCCACTTCATTTAACCTAGAACGGATTTAATTGAGTTGAACCTGAAAAGGAACAAGAAGGGGGAACAACTTAATGTGGGATCAGCTGAGGCAGATGCCAGTCTTTGACTTCCTCCTCAAAAGCCTTCCCCTAGGAGGACCACCTGAGCCCCAAGGGCAACACAATAACTGAGTTGCTTCCCATCTGGCCAACTGGAACCCCACTCCAAGTTCCAGGACTTAGGTGAGGGTAAAATCTAGCTCTTTAATCTATTAAGGCCATTTTGAATTCTGATCCTCTCCTCTGGGGTGTTAGCTACCCCTCTGAATTTGTGTCATCTAAAATTTGAAAAGAATGCCCCCTCTTCCCTTATCCAAATCATTGATAGAGATGTTGAATAGCACTGGGCTCAGCATATAACCCTGTGGCCTCCCACTTGTCACTTCTCTTCAGGATGAAGAGGAGCACACTTTGGGTTCAGCTGGTAAACTGATTACAAATCTACCGAACAGTAGCATTGTCTAGCCCAGAATTTGTTAGCTTGTTTGCAAGAATATCATGAGGGACCTTGTCAAAGGTGTTACTGATGTCAAGATATACTATACCCACAGCATTCCCTTCATCTATTGAGCTAGTTACTCTATCAAAACAAGGAGATAAGATTAATCTAGCATTACTTGTTTTTGAGAAAGCCATTTTAATGGCATTCCTTTCTAAGTTCTTACAGACTGTCTGTTTAATGATCTGTTATAGAAGCTTTCCAGGTTATGGTATCCGGCTGACTGAGTGGTAGTTGTTTGGGTCCTCCTTTTTCTCTCCCATTTTAAGATGGGGACAATATTTGCCTTGTTCCAGTCTGCTGGGATTTCTCCTGTTCTCCAGGAATTCTCAAAGATTATTGTCAAGGTTTCTGAGATTAGTTCTGTCAGTTCTTTTAATACGCTTGGATACCCTCTGCTAGATTTTACAACCAATCAGAATGAAATGTAATCCCCCCAAAACAGGAGGTTGTATTAACCATATAATTTGTTCTTGTAAAAACAAATAAACAATAACAATGTTAAAATCAATGTGGAATGACCAACCTTTTTTATCTACACATAGAATCAAAGAAGTATTTCAAGAGGAATAGATAATTATTATTTTATTAGGTTATCTGTGTGTGCCTGCAGAAAATAAGTTCAACTCAGTGCTTAGGTTAACAGGACTGCCCTGTTGGCCTGAGTGAGTCAATAGGGGAAAGATAGATAGGAACACTTTGCATTAATGACTGAGGAAATAAAACTTCAGATAAAATATACATTAACAAGAATTCCCTGTAAACAACCATAAGTCAATAGCAGTATATGGGGAAACATGTCACGCTAGCAGCCTGTAGAATATCAGAAAAACCCAATGTTCTGGTAAAATAGAGGTTAGTAAGAATTCTCTGTGGCTATCACTAAGTCAACAGGGGAAGTATGTAAAAATCTTGTCCTAATAGCAAATATCTGTGGACCTTATGATAAAGGGAGAAGATTACTAACTCTTACAAGATATGCAGAAAACTAGAGAGTTCCCATGGCTGAGAATGCCAACAGTGGGTCTGGAAGTCATGAACACGGAAAATTGTAGTGACTCTTCACTGCAAATCTCCTGCAAATAAAAGTGCTCTTCCACATAAAGAAATTATGTGAAAATTTCTTTTGGGGAGATATTTTATCTACAATTTGAATACAGAGGTGAATGCATATCTGACCCCCCATAATTTCCTATAATATCTGGAGCACCTTAAAATCAGCTGTCTAAGAAAAACTATATCAGCTACACAATATATATGTATATTGTCATCCTACAAAGGAGATTCTACAATTACTTCATTTAAATTGCTCCATAAGTGTCATAAGGGACTTAGAAGGGGCTTGAAATTACCTTTTCCTCATATTTAGCAACTAGAGAAAGAAGCTTTGCTTGCTGATTATTACACTGGATTATCTGCAAAGAAAAGGGAGAAAGAAGACAGCAACCTATATACTAGATAAATACACTATCAAAATGGGCAGAACCTCAGGTAATATGCCCAAATGCTGGAAAACTGCTGAGGTGCAAGTTTATGACATTTGCTAGGTCAAAGACCTGAAAATTCTGTTAACAGAAAGGATGACTATCAGCATCTCAGTGACTAACGTTTTGTTTGCAGCTTTGAAACCACAATGCTAGTAACCACCCATCCACTGGAGATACCCCAGATCCTCCGAGCCAAGAGGCAAATCTTATTCATTCATGTATTTCAGTATTGTAGCCATCTAGGGGAGACAGCCCTTTTTCTGTTGCTCTTGGAACCCTAGGCCTCTCCACGGGGCTTGCAGGGACAGAGCAGCAGCTTCTCCAAACAGACCAAATCAACTATCAACCTGCTGAACAGCCCCAAAAACTCCAATCCTGGGACCTATCAGGCCCAATCAGGAGCCTATCAAGGCTACACAGCCTAACTGGGATCTATCAGTGCCCACAACTATCGGAGACTACACAGTATAATTGGTGCCTATCAGGGTCTAAAGGTCTGGGGCTGCAATATACTTCTACGTGCCCACCTTATCACTTTCTCTCTCTCTCTCTCAATGAAATAGACCCAAGTGTTATGATCTTTCCTGTGGCAGAGTTATTCAAGCCCTTCCTTCATGTTCATTGCCCTTTCCTTCCCACTTATCCCATCTTTTGTTGCCTTCTAACATCAGATAGTGATACTGATGCCATCTTAGGTGGAATTAGCTGCAATCTGTGATGCAATCTTAAGTGCAATACAACAATATTGATAATTATATATTTTTTTAAAGAAATGATTTTCTTTTTTTAGATACTACAAAGACAAGAGTAGCTCCAGCTCTTGAACTATTGGTATGTTCTTATTATGTCTGGAATAAGCAGCTGTATGCAATCAAAACTGATGAAAATAAGCTTGATTGCCCGAATCCTGTATCTCATCTTTTACTTGATGTAACTAAGTAGCAGAAGTGCAAAGAAACCCTGATAGTAAATTGCAAAGATGTATATTGAGACAATAAGAAGAATACCCAACACACATTGGTTCCACTGTGCATCAGTCCTGTTGTTTAATGGTCCCATTGTAAAATGATCACTTTGCTGGCTGCTACATCATAATGAAACAGCAGCCATCTACTGGATATAGATGTTATGAAAGTACCCAGCTTTAATTCCTGCATATGTAAGCCCACTTGTGAAGAAATAACTTTCATATGGTGTTCCAGACAATGCTGCTTTTTGGGAAGCTGTAAAAATCAAAGTCATCATCATCATCGTTTATTGATTAGTCAACTGACCATATCAACTCAAAGTCATACTTGACTGATTTTATTTTATGTTTTAATTATAATGTTACAATTTTATCTCATCTTGTTCTTTTATTGTTGATAGCTAGAGGGAAGACTAATTGTAATAGAAAAATAGGATATAAAGGTTAAAAAAATACTAGTGGAGGGGATCAAACCATGTTTGATGCTTTACAAAGCATACTTTGCAAAAGGTTGCCTCATGTTCAGCCATGCTGTGGCATTGTCTTTGCCCATAGTCATGTGCTTCTAAGTGTGCATCCCAGGGCCATAGGAATGATCAGATATTTCTCTCTGAAATCTGACATCTGATAATGCTTGATCTCAGAGGGGGAAGTCCTTTACTGAATCTGGCGTCCAGGCCCATCCTTCATAATCAGAACCTTATCACTGGATAGCAACAAACAAACAAACAAACCAGTGTGACTGCTGGCATGTAGCTCCTTGTGTCCAAAGGCCATGTGCTCATCAGGGAAGAAGATGTAGGCCTACCTCCATGGTGCAAATAACTCAACACTGCTAAGGTAACAACTTTCTGAAAGCAGCAGCATTTTAGGAGGTGCAAGGCAGAACTTGTGGCACAGAAATCTTCATCTTCTAGTACCTTGCCACATCCTTTACATCTGCTGCCTGACATGGTAGGATTTTATGTGTCTTTGCCTAATTAGACTTTGCCTAATGGTAGGGCTGACCCCAATGACATAAAATGTCACCATCTAGTGAATAAATGTTTGAGTTCTCTGGGATTCTTCTTTAGGTCGAAGGTTTATCAATGAAACAAGAATGCATTCATGTCTCCACACTATCCCAGAAGCCTTTAAGACTGTGCATAGATTTATGAATTGCTGTTAGGCAACACAAACAGTTGACAGTCTTGTCGGTATTATTTGTGAAATGTATGTGGGATGGCTAACAGTAATGGATGCTCATCCCCCTTCAAGATCTACTGCAAGGTTATTATAAACTTTAAACAACTGTAATCTTTCTTCACACACAGGACAGATGGTCTGTGCTAAAGACTGGCCTTGCTTATTTTTCCATGCAGAATGTCAGCCAAAGGTTCTTGAAGAAAAACCATTTGGCCGCTTTTGATTAAAAGGAAGTTTTTCAACACAGGGGTAATTTGGATGTTTCAAAAGAATTTTGTGTGCACTCAGAATCTTTAGAAATTGATTGTTTGGCAAAGCATTAAACGCTAATGGGGATGACTACAGCAGTTTCTTTGTCCTTTAAGGAGAGACAGCTATTTTTGGATTTTCTATTGAAGGCACATGGTGGTTTTGATTGCTCAGGATGTTTAGAAAGCATTATATATGCATATTCACTGCAAATGTAAGTTGGCTAATTTATCCTGGACTGAATTTTAGTCCATGAACTAAAATATTTGCCTACTTTGGAAGTGATTTTTTAAAAAACACAGACCTGATGCCATGTCGCTGAATTTTAATCCATGCATCAAATTACTGTTTACAGAACAAAGACTCCGCATCAGGCTAAATCTTGCTGTAACTCCATTGACATTGGTCCAACTTTGCTCTATTGAAAGAGGCTGAGGTTGAAGGACTTCTATTCCAGGGGTTTGCCTCTTTTGTGCTATTGTACCCTGTTCAATGTCACTCATATCTACACTGAATGTGGCACTGAATAAGAACATTAGGCCTCCTAATGAGTTGGCACAGGAAAAATGTGACAATAGGTAGCATGAATAAGGAAGAAGAATCAGGCCCATCTGGTAATGCAAAATATAGTACAAAAGAATCTAGTTATAAAATCACTAGTATTCACAAACCAATTGGGATCCAAATAAAGAACTTAGGAGTCGAAGAGCTGAAAAGTAAAGGCAATGACAATAGGAGCTTTAAGAGGATACAGGCCAGCCTAAGACATTTTGTAGCCTGAAGCAGAACATCAAATGGTCTCCTCCCTCTTCAGGTGCAGAGAACCTAATGCTAGGAAAGTTGGCACATGAGGCAGAAAAATCTCATAGGCAACTTTCCTTCTTCCTAGCAGTGAAAACTATGGCTGGAATCGCAAGTATTCTTAACTAAATAACTTTTCATGGTCTGATCCCTGCTAAAAAAAAAAACCCTGATGAAAATGTCATTCAGTTGTGGTCTGATTACTGGCAGAGTGGACCTCCTTCTCCCCATGCAGTTGATATCTGATAAACTAGTGTGTGTGAGAGAGAGAGACCAGTTACGATCATGACAACAGTGTCAAAATCATGACTAAGGGTCTTTCCGCACTATAACAGTGTAGTGTAGAAAGGCCCTATGTTGCAATTGTCAATACAAAACAGTCAGGCTATTTCTACACTACACTGTTATAGTGCTATTATTCCACTTTCAACATCCTGTGGAATCCTGGGCTGTTCAGTTAGGGAGGGGTGTTTAGACTTCTCAGCCAGGGAGCAATTTGGCCTCAGGAAACAACAAACCCCAGAATTTCACAAGATGTTGAAAGTGGAATAATAGTACTATAACAGTATAGTGCGGAAATGGCCTAAGTCATGATTTTGACGCTATTGCCATAATCATAACTCTTCTTTCAACCTATATGAGAACATGGTTGAATGACATTTCCATCAGATTTTGGGGAGTCAGGCCAAGAGAAGTTACTTAGCTAAGTATACTCTTCTAACAGTATACTTAAACAGGTTACTGTAACAGGGTCTTTTAAGTAGTTAACCATACTGTTTTAAGACAACACACACCTAGCTTGGTTGTCCTGCCTCAGTTATAGGATTGGATCCCAGGTGCAGCAATGCCCAGAGAAATATCCAATCTCCAGGAAAGAGACCTGATATTTCAGATAATGAAGTTCTTCCTAGCATGGAAAATGACAGAATGCTTCTGCACCACATTTTTATTGTAACTTCAGAATGCCCTATTCAGTGATGTTTGAGGACATCTAGGCTAGGAGTGCTCCAAATCTCTGGATTCCTCAGACCCTTTTTCTTCCCTGAAAAAAAGGTGGAAAACAAAAATTAAAAGAGTTGAGTTGTCTCTCAGGCAAGCCTCCTGCAGTACCAATTCACTTTTTAAATAGGTTGCAGGCAACTTTGTGAATTAATGCAAATGGACAAATTAACAATGTTGACAAAAGGAGAACCTTTGGAAGAATTTGTTAAAAACTGGGACCTGTTAATTACTTACTTAAAAGGCAGATGGGGACTGCTGGCAATAGCAAGGTTTTTAGATGGATGAAATAAAAAGTATTGGTATAAATATTGTTACTAATTAATTCACAGGAAATAATACAATAGAGTAGTGTTAATAGAACTGATTACGGAAAGAATAGAATCATGAGAATCATATACTGTAAGAAAAAAATCTGTGTTCAATGTGGAAGAAAATATAAACAAAACTTGGGGGGAGTGAATGGAAAGTATGTAAGAAGAAGTAAAAAAGTGAGAAGAAGAAGATCAAGAATGTAAATGCGATGTGAGTGTTATTCTAGAAGGTATGAGGTTATTTTAGAACTTATGATAAAGGTATAGATGTTGGTGAGTGTAAATATGTATGTATAGGTGCATCCTTTTTGTTTCTCTTTTTTCCCCAAAGGTATTTAATTTTTTGTTATTGTTCATCAACTCTTTGTTTCTGTTTTATGTCAGTAAAATTTTAATAAATAAATAAATAAATAGGTTGCAGGCAGCACCTCGAGTCCTCCCACCCTGAGGCCCAGAAGAGAGGGACCAAGGCCTTAGATCTCGGAACCCTGCATGTTATGGATGTGCCTGCTAGAGGGAACTGAACTCAAAGATGTCTTACATAGCAGGTTCGATGTAGTTCTACCCTCTCTTTAGTCAAAGGCCAGCCCAGGCTACATTAGGCTAAGTAGAAGAATATTTGAAAATATTCAAATAGGGGTCAAAGTGTGTTTCTTAGGTGTCCTAGACTGATGGGAATTTTTGCAGTGCAGGATGTAATTTTTTGCTAATTTTCTTCCTGAAGGGAGCAATGAGTAATTTTAGGCCCTTTTTGCATGGCATTTCTGAAGCGATACGATGCACTCACATTTTCGCGACGCTCCATACAATGCACTCACATTTGCTCAAGGTCCTGACACGGACCGCGCACGCATTTTTTCATTTTCAGCTCAAAGCTGAAAATGCTGTGCGGTCGCACATTGCTCCGGGGCCCCGCGTACACTTACCTGGCGTGCGGTGCCTCGGGAGCCGGGCTGGTCGCACGTCCTCTCCTCAGTGCAGCCTGCGAGGTCCCAGGCTGCACTGCGAACAGAAGAAGTGGGGTGCTTGTGCAACGAGGAAGCAGCTGTGGAGCCAAAGCAGGAAGGATGCCACAGCATTCCTCCCAAGCCTTCATGTGCGAGCCGAGCAGCCCAGCACCGGGAAAAGGTAAGGTGCGAAAAGGGCCTTAGATTTTTTTCTTCCTGAGAGAAAGTTGCAGATACTGCTGTTTCCTATGCAGAAGATGTTGTTTGCTGTGCAAAAAATACCATGTATGAATTTTGTTCAGATTAAGTCCTAAACTGCGAATAGTCTTTGAAAACTGTACTTGTTGCTTCCTTGGAGAAGAAAATTAGTGAGGAATTTCTTCAAGGCAAAGTGAGTCAACTACTTCAGGTGGTAGGTCCTGGGGAAACATTGGAAAACCCTCTATTGTTCCTCCTGTATACCATGTCTTCTCTCCTTGCTTTGACAGCAGAGCTGTGTCTTTCACATAGGCCCTTTTCGCACGGCATTTGCCATGCAAAAGGGCCCCTCGAGCGTTGCGCAAATGTGAGGAGTGGTCCACATGATGCACTCACAGTAGCGCGACACTCCCGGGTCTGGCAGCTGCCGTTTGTGCACTTTTTCATTTTTGGCTTTGAGCCGAAAATGGTGCACAATCGCACATCACTCCAGGGCCCTGCACGCACTTGCCGTGTGTGTGGAGCTCCGGAGCTGCGGCACTCGCGCTTCCTGCCCCAGCACAGCCTGGGAAACTCCCAGGCTGCCCTGCGGAAGGAAGAGGCAGGGCTTTCGCATGAGCGGCGGCAGCTGTGGAGCTGAAGGAGCCAGGACACGAAAGCCTCTTGCTGGAGGCTGCTCGTGCGATCCCTGCATCCCAGCTCCGTGAAAAGGTGCGTTGCAGAAAGGGCCATAGTCTTTGTCGCACAGCCTAAACTGGCTTGCTGATTTCAGGCATTGCGGAGGACCAAGTTTCATTGTCAGTGTTGATGGAAAGCTCAACTGATGGTCTAGTAAGCTTCTGTATATGGAATAGAGGCACCTCCCCTCTAGCAGCAAAATGTCTGGGGATAGCCCTGTGTATGTGCAACCTTTCACTGCCAAATGCAACCATATGTAAGATGGGAACAAGGAATTGTGCCGGTGGGATGACACGGCAGAAGTTGCTGGCTTAATCTGAGAGAGCTTTGTATGCTTCCCTGATAAGCCAATACCACTTTTCTTCCCTGGTCCCCATATCCGGTGCTAGTTTAACTTCTTGAGTTAGCAACCTTCCGCATGGCCTCTACTCACTTGACTGCTATTTTGCATGCCTTGTAGACTTCCTGTTTGCTTTGCTACACCCGGGGCCATTTGCACTACACAATTATAACACTGTTATTCCACAGTAACTTCTGTGGTTCTATCTTACGGAATCCTGGGATGGTAGGCTGGTGAGCCGCTGGAGTGCTCTGGCTGAGAATTCTAAATGCTCCTCCCTACCTTGCAAATCCTAGGATTACATAGGATGTTACCATGATAGTTAAGGTGGAAAGTAGCACTGTAATCATGTAGTGTGGATGGCATCATTCTTACCTGCAGCCATTTTCCTTCCCTTTCACTCTTTTAGTTTCTGTCCTCCATTAGACCATATATTTGATTATACACAAGTAATTTTCATGTAAAGCTACTTTAACATATCTTACAGAGAAGACTAAGATCGTGTCTTTTCTCTGCTAGAGCCTATGTGTGTGTCTGCTTGAGAGATCCAGTACTATTTCTCACACTTCCTCAACTTAACCTTGGCCCTTTAGGCTCTTATGGAGGCATGCTGGAGGCATGAGAAAACTGTGGATATGTGTCCTAACTCAGCGTTTGGGGGATTTTTTTTGGAGGTGGCGGGGATAGTTTCAACATCTATCACCCACTTTTTTTTTCCCTTCAAGAGCAGGAAATACCCTGTTGTAGTCTAAAGTGAGGTCCTTCTATTTGGATTTCATTTTAAGGAGAGAAGGAGAAAGAGAAGCAGAGGAACAGAAAGAGAGGGTTCATATACAATTTTTATGGGTCCATTCTAATACAGAAGAAACTATTTCAAGTCTTCTTTTACTTTTACTTTTTTTCTAAACTGGAGAGCTGTGCGTGTGTACATGTTGACATTTCTCTGTCTCCATCAAACAAAGAAGGTGATGTACATTAAAGAAATTTAGTGCTCAGAGATGGAAAATAACAAATGTTTAGATGGCTAATAACAGCTGTGTTAAGCTGCAGGGTACTCCGCTTCTTAACTGATATCTTAGCAGGAATGTCATTATCTAAAGGCCATCAAAAGTTTATTTTCTTATTATTTCATTTTTATTGGTGTCGATAAAAAATAATAAAGATGAACACTCTACCACAAAAAAGATTTTTATTGCAGTAATAGTAGCTTTTAGAAAGAAAAAGTTGTAATTATATCAACTTGGGAATCTTTTAAGCTGTTTCTAATAAAAAGATATAATGAGAAACTGGAATTTTATATCCTTAGCTAAAAAAACTAACAGCCTTTAAAAAAAAAAAACATTCACAGCTACCAAAATGTCATTTGAAGAAGTAGGCATTTTCAGAAATGACACTGTAAGGCAGGGAACTTTTTTTCTGAACTTCTGACAGATGCAGCATACTTTTACGAGAGAAAAAGAACAACAAGAACAACAACTTTAAGATTCTGAAAAGGCTACTTTCATTGGGTGTAGGAGTCCACATTATCTACTCTCATTCAAGTACTACGTCTTGGGTATAATTAGGACTCATTTTTCTTTTTTTTATAGTTTTTGTTTGTTTAAGAGTCTTGCTGAAATTACATGTTTCACACTTCTTGAGATTTGTGAAACAAAGCATACCAAGCTTCAGAAATTTACACATTTATGGCATTTTCAGTACATTTTTTACTCATGACATCATGCATACTTTTAAAGATGGGAACTTCTGTTTCTATAGTTGAAAGACACACTTGCAAACAAACTGCCTTCAACTTTCCCCAGCCTTATTACTGTTTCCAGGGAGTCATGTTTTTGCTTAATATGTCCAAAGGATGATAACTTCAATTTATTCATTTTGGATTCTAGTGAGAGTTCAAGCTTGATTTGCTCTAGGACCCAGTATACGTTGCTTTGGTGGTCTGCGGTATTTGTAGAACTCTCCTGCAGCACCACATTTCACAAAACTTTAATTTTTTTTCTCAAATCATTCCTGTTTTTGGAATGTTATTTTTCTTCATTTTTCTTGCTTCATATCCATATGTAGAAATCAGAAATGTTGTAGTATGCATAATCTTGACCATTTCTGCACGAGACTGTTATAGCACTATGATCCCACTTTCGACTTCCTATGGAATCCTGGGGTTTGCAGTTGAGGGAGGTGCCAGCCCTCAGGATTCCATAGGATGTTGAAAGTGGGATCATACCTCTATAACAGTCACATGTGGAAATGGCCCTTGACTTTGGTGCTCAATGATATATGTTTACACATGAGGACCTTATCTAGTGCCTTCATCATTTCTGTTTGATTGTTTCCTTAGTAACTAGCCACAACCTTCGCAGTGCGTGATTGTAGATCCGCACTGCTCCAGCATCCAAAATGGCAGCTTCCGGTTGGTCGTGGGTCTCGACCAACCGCTGAAGCTCGCCAGCCTAAAGCCCGCCCTCCGCAGATCGCAGGCTCGCATTGATACGAGCCTGCGAATCTGCATCAGAGAGCAGGCATGCAATGGCGCGCACCGGCATTTTGAAAGACCTGAAAAATCAGGTCTTTCAAAAACACGATGGAGGACCACTTGGGGTTGTTCCGGAGCGGACTGAGGTGCAGATCTACGGTAAGTAGTCCGGACCCAGTCCACTCCAAGGTGCAGACGTCCTCCGTGGAGCACGCACTGCGCCGTTTTATTTACCCCGTGTGGAAATGGCCATAGATGCAGCTGCTTTCACTTTGTGACTTGTGAATACCAGGTGTCGGGTCTTTTTGGTTGTGGAGCCTCAATTGTAGAAAATCCTACTGTAAAGAGTGGGGGAGAGACTCCTCCCACTTCATGCTGTCCGGCTTTCAACTTCATTTCATTTAAATCAGTCATCTGGATTTTCATTTTTTCTCTTTGCTTATAGAGTTCTACCTTTTAGGGTCATTTTTAATAATTGTAGTATTGTTATTTAATTAATTGCTTGTGATGACACTGGCATCCAGTTGCAAGGGCATGATACAAAGTTGCACTTTTTTACCCTATTTTTATAAATCTGATATGGAAAATCATATGGAAAGCAGAATTAGATGAAGGAGGTATACAAACTGGAGAAAGAGAAAAATCAATACTCTAAGATATGCTAATGGCACCATATTACTAGTGGAAAATAGCAAAGACATAGGCCATTTCCACATGGCGTCGCAGTCCTGTTATGGGGATGAGATGGCAGCAGTTTGTGGGTCATGCTTTCGCACAACATCACTGCAATCCAGCTGCCATCCTGCCCCCACTCCTCGTGATTGCAGGATATTTGTTAAGCACATGCAATCGAGCAAATCGAGCAAATCCATTAAGCACATGCAATCCAGCAACATTCCCGTTCTTCCTGGCCATGTGGAAGGGCAGGAAGCATGATGGAGGCACTTCCTGCCCAAGCACAACATGAGAATGAGTCTGGTTTCACTATGGAAGTCAAGCGCATGTTACTCACGCTCCCTTCCACAGGAAGCCAGTCAGGTGTGGAGGGGAACATTCCTGTCACGCTCCCTTCCCTGCAAAAGCACTACTAGGATTGCGATGTGAGGATGACAGGATCAGATAAGGTGCAGAAATGACCTAGGAGTCGCTACTGATGAAAGCTAAGAAGGAAAATGCAAAATCCTCACCCTGGACCGGACCGGACCCACAGAAGATCTGGTGAGTAGCGGCAGGGAGCGAATCCCTCACTGCGTGCGGAAATGGCCTATGTGTTATAACTGAATGGATGCTGTAAACATACACCCAGGTGGAAATCCAGTTGAATTGACTGCTTCCAGCACAGGCTGACTAGAAGGCGGCAAGGCAAGGTAGTAAATCAGTCAGAGGTATAGAGGGTATCTTGCTCTGTGGATTAGCACTTTGGTCTCACAGCAACCATTAAAATGAATTAATTTCATATCTTACGGAATGCTATCCACTCTCTCAAAGCACACAGTTTGGGGAGTTGATGCTTGATGATCTACAACCTGGCATTTTTCACTGTCATTTCTAAGTCACTTACAACATTGATTCCCATTTAAAAGACAAATCTTGGGTTATTTAAAGTATGCTCTGGCATGCAGTATGTAATGACTAAAATTCAACCAGTTTTCAGGGGTCTAAAAATGGAGGTTATGGAGGGGCCAGATGTTTCAGAAGGTCTAACAGTACAAGCAGCAGAGAGACAGAATACAAATATAGGCCCTGGAATTAAGCTGGAGCTAAAACCTGAGCTTGTCAGATGGGAACCTCTTGAGCTGGACACCACTAACCCTGCAAAACTCCAAACAGCACCTCATGAGCCAGATTATCCAGGTCCAGTCCTGGCCCTGTCTGTGAGATACGTCAAGGTCACTGTGCCTCCTCAAGAGCTCAACAACAAAGGCCATGTGCATAGCAGTGACTGAAGAGCCAAAAATATCCTGGGCATTCCATATAGGATAGCTGTGATGGATCCCATTTCGAGAGTGGCCCTGCAGTTGGATGCCTGTCAGTCTCACCTTGCCTTGGATACCTATCAGTCTCACCTTGCCCAAAGGTCCCTGCTTAAATCTCCCTTTGGATTTGGGACACGGGCTTCCAGGTGACCTTGGTGTGGACCAATTTATTTTAGAAGTGGCTCCTGTAATGGAAAGCATGACATTCTTTGGTCCAGGCTTAAGAAAGCCAGTCGGAGTCAGGTTTAACAAAGTAACCAATAGTTCAACTTTGTTGCTTTGTCAATTCCCAGCACTCAGTTCCAACCATAAAATAATATTCAAATTGAGTTATGTCAAATCTTTTCCTTCAATCAATTCAGATACCCAGTACATATTTATTCCCCAACCCTTACAACTCACTCCTTCAAAAACCTTCCTCCAACTGTCACCAATGAACTCTTCTGTTTGTTTTCTTTTTAAACCCTCCTATTCCTTACTGAAGCCCCTTCCTCCTATCAAGGAGTTCTCTGCCCTCTGTTATTCACAAGTGTGCTTCATATCTTTTCATCCAAGAGTTCTTTAGCAACATTTTTTCAAGTTCTCTTCCTCTTTGCTTCTCCTTTTATAGTATCACAGTGGCCAATCAAACCTGAATCCTGTAAGCATGGAGGTATGTGCCTGGCTTATTGTGGAAGTCCTCAATTGGTAAAAGGAGACTATAGGCCCTTTCCATATGGCATTTGCCATGCAAAAGGACACCTGGAGCATCGTGCGATTGTGTGGAGTGATCTGTACGATGCACTCACAATCGCGTGACACTCCAGGGGCCAGCAGGTGCCGATCGCGCACCTTTTCATTTTCATCTGGAAGCCAAAAATGGTGTGTGATTGTGCATTGCTCCTGGGCCCCGTGCACACTTACCTGGCGTGTGGAGCCTCTGGAGCCGTGCCGGTCACGCTTCCTGCCCCAGCGCAGCCTGGGAAGCTCCCAGGCTGCACTGCGGAAGGAAGAGGCGGTACTCTCATGCAAGCAGGCGGCTCATGCAGAGCTGAAGCAGCAGGGACGCGAGAGCCTCTCACTGGAGGCTGCTTGCGCGATCTCTGCACCCCGGCGCTGGAAAAAGATAAGGTGCGGAAAGGGCCTCATTTTCAAGGATGTGGAGTAACAATGGCATTCTTTGGCTCTGTGTTGAAGTAGTTGTCTTAAATGTGAGGTACATTTCATGCCCCAAATTTGAATAGATGCACTATTAGAATAACTCTGTGACACAAAATATCTTACCTATTTCTGCAGTTACAGCATTCAATGTATTTTATGCAGGGATATAAATTTTGGCAATCATCAGGATATACAAGGATGAAGTTTCCATAATATTCTACCTGGTATGGGAAGTTCCTAAGAGTTCTTGAGAAGTACTCACACTTTTGAAGACTTTGGGAAAATTATACTCTGCAGAAATTACATGTGGTTTTTTGTGTATGTGCTTTCTGCAAACAGCACACTTTACGTTTTTTCTGACTTATTGTGACTCAAAGGCCTTTTCTGCAGGCTACCAGCGGCGTCCTGTGGGGATCCCGATAGAGCCAGTCTCAGGAGGGGAGCGCAACAGGAGCTCTCCTCTCCGCACTGGCTGCCTGCGGGAATGGAGGAGCACAATGGCCATGACTTTTCCTTCTGCAGCACAGCTAGGCACTGTCCCAGGCTGCGCTGGGGCAGGAAGCATGGCCATTGCATTTCCTGTTCCTCTGCAGCTCATTAAGTGTGGGAGGGTGGTCAGAGGACGGTGTGATTGCTGGTCTTGTGGTGCAATTACACTGTCTGGGGATGGGAGAATGACAGGACATGGATGATGTCATGCAGAACCGTTGTCTGGGTTCTGTACTTCTCCCATTCCCAATGTGGGATGATGACGTCCTGCAGAAAGGGCGTAAGACACATTTATCATAGGGTTTTCTTGGTAAGTTTTGTTCAGAGGGCGGTAGCCTCTGGGGCTGAGAGAGTGTGACTTTCCCAAGGGCACCCAATCAGTTTCCTTGGTGGAATGGAGATTTGAACCCTGGTCTCCATGGTTCTACTCCAGCACCCAAAACACTACCCCATGCTGGCTCTGAGCACATTATTTATTGTACAGGTAACATATTTTCTCAGAAAAACAAATAAGCAAAATAGATTTTCTGTGCAGACAAAAAAAAAAAGCATGTATTTGGGAAGTGCAGAAAAATGTATATTTTTTGCACAGAATAATTACCTGAAAGACCTCACAAACAGTGAAGAATCTTTGATACTGCATTGTTCTGCTTAGCAGGGATTTCTCAGAAAACCTATTATCCTGCCAGGAAGCTAACAGTAACAAGTATTCATTCTGTTGCTAATCTTACTCTATGGTTGTCTCAAATTTCAAATGTCTGGGTGGCCTGGAAATACATAAACTATTTGGGTTTACATCATTCATCTCTGATTTTAATTGCTAGAGTGGAAATAACTTAAGTAGACATTAGCCTCCAGTTGGGTAGTCATGGGGGAAGAATGAACAGATTCTGAATGAACAGTTCTGCTGGTAGTCAGAAATGGACTATCTGTGTAATTTTTCACTTTTAAGTCTTGAGGGAATACTCTAAGAACTAAGAATGCAGCGGTTTATAAAGTTAGGGGGTAGTCTTCTGGAACTCTAGCAGTAGCTATGTACAGTGGATAAAATTCTTCATGATTGCCAGTGCCACTGAAATGCTCAGCAGTCAAAGGAGAAGAAAGATTATAGTTCAAACAAAATATTAACAAAATGAGTAAAGCAAATTAAAACCTTGGGTGGATTCTCAATCATTCTCCAAAAATTAAAAGTAGTTTTGCATAGAGGCCTACCACATCACTCTGGTAGGGACACTCAGGGACTAGATGACTGCTGCTTTCAGAATTCCCCAGGCAGCATGTCCGATAGTGGGATTTTTGGAGATACACTTAAAAAAAAACAACAACCAAAAAACAAACCCCTTTCTGAGTCCTAGGAGTACTCAACTCCATATTAGTGCTTGTTCAGCCAATATAACCTTTCTCGAATTGCCTTCGCAGGGTGGTTTCTTTGTGAGAAGCAATCTTATTTCTGGCCCAGAAATTCAATGTTTTCTTTAAACCTTTGCCCAAGCTATATAACTCCCTCAAAAGTTAAATGTTATGTTGTTTTACTTCTTCATGATATTTTGCACTCAAGTCATTTCCGTATAGATGAATGATAGTATAAATTGCATCCATCATTTGCAAAGAACATACAGATTGTCTATTAAAATTAAACTCCTTGTGAGACAGCTTGCAAGATTCTTTACTGCAAAGAACCTGAAACAATTAGGGATTTAAATTCTTTGAATACAGACATCAGAATTAAGCCCTTGGTTTATTATTAACTGTTTCAAAAGCAAAGGGAATGAATAAACAAAACAAAAGAAAGAAAGCCAAAAGAAGCAATTATAAGGATTATTTTTAAAAAGCATACATAATGCAACATTTCAGATCTGTCTGTTCCTATCTTTAAGTTAAAGGGAGAATTAACATTGGTAAACAGGAATAACTGACAATACATGGAGGAGGGAGAGAAAAACTAATCCATCCCATGTAAATCAGTTATTCATGCTTCTGTTTGATAGTTAAAACACGACAGAAGTTAAATAGGTCATTGAAAGATGTGTTCTGTGGTGCATAGCAAATGTCAGTTTTGTCATTTATGACAAAAAGGAGCCAATAACGCAAAACTTCAGTATGAATTATTTGTTATCTACAGTGTAGCAGAGCTTAAAAGAAGACTGTATAACAACTTATGTAGCAACCTCTGCAATATAAATAAGGAGAATCAGAAAACAGTATTATTATTTTTGAAAACAAGTATGTTCTGCTTCTAAAATTATTACTATAAAATAAATTAAATAATAATAAAAATATAATTATTATACTTATAGGACATCTGTGTTCATGAAACCTTACAATATGCAAAAAGGATATCATCAGATAGATTCGAAAACTGGGCTGGCCCTAACAAAGTGAATTTCATCAGAGATAAATGTAAAGTAATTTAGGCAATTTTTCAATCTGATGCACAAATACAGTGTGGGCGACACCTGGACTGATGGCAGTACATGTGGAAAGGATATAGGGCTCTTAGTAGACCGCAAACCAAGCATTAGTCAATGTTGTGATGGAGGAGCAAAAAAGCCAGTGCAACTTTAAGCCTCAGCAGTGAAATCCGCATCAAGGGAAGAAATAGTACCATTGTATTCTACTTTGATCTGAACTTCCTTGGAATACTGTGTCCAGTTCTGGACATCATGGTTTAAGTAGGATATCAGCAAGCTGGAATGTGTCCAGAAGAAGGCATCCAATACCATGGTGTGGAAACCAGGCTCTGAGGAATGGTTGAAGGAACTGGATATTTACCCTGGAGAAGAATAGGCTGAGTAGGTGACAGCTTTAAATATCTGGAAGGCTATTATGTGGAATATAGAATGTGCTTGTTTTCTGCTCGTCCAGAGAACAGACGCTCAATCCATGGGTTTAACTTATGCACCAGAACATTCCGACCAAACATTTGAAAGAACGTCCTGATGGTAAGAGCCGTTTGACAATACAGAAGAAGGTAGGCTTTCTTTTTAAAAGAGAGGTTGGATGGTTGTGTCTCAGAGATGCGTTGGCTGCGGATTCCTAACTGTAAGATTCTATGAAATAATTTCTCTGATTGTTTGTGGATGTCTCTACCAGGTTCTTTCAAGCCTTCTTCTAGCTATCAATATCTCCACTGGGTCTTCCTTGACTAGGATCACTTAATTGTGCACTTACTGATCTGTCCCCTGGATGACCACAGCAATAGGAACCATTTTTCTATCTGTACTTGGAGTCATTTTCAAAGCCTGCTCCTTAACTATTCTTATACAGTACTTGCTAATTGTTCTAAGGAGATATTGTTTTCAGGTTCTGACCTGATTTCAGCAGGTAGTGGTCTCTTCAAATTCGATTGTGCAGTAGTCTCTCTCAGAGTCCTTCTGAAAGAATCATTCCAATATGTCCTTGGTGGTACAATGTTTTTGTTTAATTGCACTTCCAGACTGCAATACATGAAGCACAGAAACAGCTATATCTTATACATCAGTGGAAACTGACTTTTCCAAACCACCCTCTGGAAAGCAATAATAATTTGGGAACATATTGCTGTCCCCACTGACCCCATTTTGAACACTTAGTAATACTTTGGAAATCTGCGCAAGCTCACACTTGCTGTTGATGGAGCAGCCATAGATGTCTTCTCCAAAAAGGCTCTGTCTCTCCTAGAAAATCCCCGTAGCTCTTCATTGCTCTGTCTGTAAAGGAACAGATTGAACATCTGTCTTTGAAAAACATGACAAACTGCCATCTTAGTAAATAGCAGCTAATCAATATGGTTGGTGGAGTTTTAGGTTATAGTTTCTTTCTGTCTGAGCAGAAGGAAGGATTGCTTCTCATCTGAGCACTCACATCAGACTCTGTGTCATATTTCATCCCAAAATGGCATGGGATTTTTGTGTCCCAATACAGTGCATAGGCTGGGATAAAAATTAATCCAGTGTCAAAAAAGGTTTGTGAAGATTAAAAAAAATCTTAGGACTTTCTTTTTCCTTATAAGATAACAACTATACGTAGCAAGTGACTGAGGAAATTGTTTATGACTGTCCTTCTGACAAAGTCATGAAGGCCTACATTGTAAAGCTTAGTTTTTGTGTGGGTTCTGCAGCAAAATGTAATCCTGGTGGACGAAAATATTCTGTTCTGGCTCATGTGGGCTAAAATCGAAGATGAATAATCTGAAGTTGGAAAAATAGAACTATATGAATCAGTCTATATTTAATCCATGTCAGTGTTATACCTATTAAATCCTAAATCTGTTCCATCCAATTTCTGCATTATTTCACATTTTTTAAAAAGAAATATTTGACATTTATTTTCATAGGCAGCTCTTTTTCACATGTGTGTTTTGTGTGCACCGTTCCCTAATGCAATCACTTCTGTTTGAAATCTGCTCTAATATGCATTTGCACGCACCAGCCTCTTAATATATGCATTTTGATAGTTATCTTTTCATAGTAGACACATTATTGTATGCAACTTTTGCTAATATCTGCATTTTCACAAGGCTTTTTAAGGCAAGACTTGTACCACAAATATCAAAGACGTATGGAAACTGATTAGCATAATAGTCTGGGAATTGTGATTAGGTTGACTCAGACAAATTAAACCCCCTCAGCAGCTGAACTGGAAAATGATACTAATTGCTTTCCCTCTTTCACTACTTTATTTATATACCGTCTTTCCCTATAAGACTAGGACTGAAGGTGGCTAATGCATTAACACTATTTAAATTCTTTTGTTCAGATACAATTACACTGTTCTTTCCTTTCCTAGGGTATATTCACACTGCAAAGTTATAGCTACATGAGACCATGTTAACTGCCATGGCTTCACCCAATGGAATCCTGGGATTTGTAGTTTAGGGAGGGACTTCTGTGCTACACAGCTTTAGTCCAACTCCCTGAACTAGGAGAGTCCCTCAGCAAACTACAGATCCCAGGATTCCATAGGATGGAGCTATGGTAGTTTAAACGGAATCAACCAGCTATAATTCTATAGTGTGATATAATCTCATACCCACTTCTGTGGGACTAAGTGCTATTGAAGTTTAAGAAAAATGAGAACACATAAAAAGTCTGTGTTATTCCATTTGATAAATAAATATGACTTTTCACTGCTTTGGCATGGTGATTTTGTTCACAAATATTAAGGGGCACATACGATTTATCAAGACATTTCAAATAATGTTGACTGGAATCCTGTTGGGTAGTTATGAATGTTATGCATGAATGAATGAGTTATGCATCATGACTGTTTTGTATTCATGATCACTACATATACCCTCATTCAGGGGATACATATGGGCTGTGAAAGTTCCTCAGTTCTTGATTACTGGTCAGCAACTGCTACTGTCTGTGGGCATCTGTTCCTCTTTTACTTAGGAAGTACCTGACTGATGTTCTCACCCCTCCCCTCATGTGATCATTCTCTGCTCTGAGGGCGGATTGTTATAGGGACCTTGTGTCTGCCTGTCACAATGGAGATTGCTCGTGCAAGAGAGTGGGACCATAGTTAACCAGTCCCCATTGATCTCAGCAGCTACTGACTGATAAGTGAGGATGGGGGAATCAGGCTGGAATTCCCTGCATAGCTATGTAACCACCATGTTTATGTAGCAATATACTGCATAGAGGATTTCAGACTTCTCTTTTCCTTGCTTGCAAATGTGACTCTTTAGTTCCCCATTTCTGTGCCCTATTTCTTTGATTCTACTAGTTTCCCAAGTTCCAGAGGGACACCTGTTTCTGAGCACCATGCCTGCTCTATTTCATGCTCCAGCAACTGTGTTTCATATTCATCTTGTTAACTTGGTCTAGCTTTTATAAAGGGTGCAAATTATTCCCCCTCAGTGAGTACCTTTGCCAATGTATTTTAAGCAGCACTTAAAAGCACTATGTTGTGTCCGGTCATTTTGTGTTTGTTTGTCACTTTAATATCCCCTTCCTCTCTTGAGTGCAAGGGCATGGTCTGCTGGGTCTAGTAGTCCATTATGAAGGGTGTGTGTGTGTGTTGTCACTGCCCATCAAAGTCATCTGGGCAACAGTGCATTTGTGAATGAGTAGAGAAGTGATCAGCACTCATTATAGTTTTATCCTGGAATCTAAAAAGCCTTGTGAATGTCTTTCTTAGGGTGCCTTTGATGCACTTTACTGCTACTACATTTTTCACTGCACAAACTTGTCTATTTCCATCTCATCTTTGACAAGGTCGTATAGGCCAGGCTGTTTGTCCTGAGTGGTGGGCTACTGTTAGCCCTGATTGGTAGGCTCCCAAGGGTTGCAAACTCAGGGTTTCCTAGCTCTGCCTGGAGATGTCAGGGACTGAAGCTACAACTTCCTGGGTACTAACGTTCTGCTTCTGAGATTCAGCTCTTCCAGTTTTGCACAGATTCAATAGTGTAGTGGAGCCAAGGCTTGAAGAATTGAAGTGCTGGGACTTTTTAATTAACAGGAATGGTAATGTCATTTGCCACCTCCCTGGACATCCCTATTTCCTCCGTGTTTAGCTACAGTCTTCCTAGTACCCAGAAGTAAAAAGGTATTTCTCCAACAACAGTATAAGCATGTGTCAGTTAACAAAGCAGATGTGTTCCTGGGCATTACTTTAATAGAAAATCTGGTATCAAAGCTAGAAATAACATGGAAAAGATAGGGATAATTTCCTACAGCACAAAAAGCAGGAGCAATTCAACATATTTCAGCCCACCTTTGATTCAAAGCTAACAATTTGCATATATAAAATGAAGCAACCAGATTGGATAGGACTCACATAAGTAAACAAAACCATTTTGACAGGCAACTTTAAAGATTCCTTCAATATACATCCAGGGAGGAATTTTAATTTCACCAGCTTCCACTTTTCTTATGATTTTCATTTTATTGGCCAAACATATAGCTCTATAGATTGTGAGGGGAAGGGGACCCAGTAATGCAAGCCAGCCTGCCACTCCCTTTCTCTGTTTTGCTGTTTATCCATGCTCAGTAACAGATTCAGGAAACAGCAGCTGTTTACCTTGTCTGTTGTGGACAAGCAACATAGCTACTGTAGGAATGGCTTGAATAGAAAACCCCATTCTTTCCCAGCTTAATCTTCACTGAGTTCCTCTTCTGTTGTTCTCCTGATGGGAGACTGGAAAGCAGGTCTTTTACAAACACAAAACATCCGTTAATGACTTCCTTTCTAAAAGACATGCTTTGCAAATGGTCTACCACAGGGAGAATAACAGACAAGGAACTGTCATGTGATAAGTCCTAGCCAAAGACACTATTACCTTGCTGTAATTGTGATTTACCTACTTCCTGTGATAAAGCTCTCAGTCTTGAATGGGCAATTAAGACTCACAAGCTTTATGAAAATCCTGCTACAAGTGAGGATAAGGATGAAAACTGCTCAAACTAGCTGCCTGTATGTTTGGCTTCTCTCTCAGGTTGTGGCTATGAAGATTGTCATTATAAGCACTTGGATTTCAAAGTTCACAACTACATTAATGTGCAGCTGTCAGTTGAAAAGAGTTTCCTAAAACAGGCAACCTTAAACTGACTTTTGAATACTGTTTTTTTGGACATTGTTGTATTGTTTTTAGGTTGTATATGACAAGGATATGTTTTATATAAATACATGTTTGATCTTCAGATTGTTTGTTTTGAATCTTGCTTTGTCTTTTTGTCAGATTTGTTTATTGGGAGAACTATTTCATTTGCTGATACAGATTACTATTTCTCAGAATGAATAAACATTGTGTAGCGAATGTTAAGTAGGATTAAAATAAGAAGCAGAGAAATAGAAAACATATGAACCCTGTGGTAATGCAAAATATAAAGATACTATCTTTATGAAAAGACAAAAGATGCCTTAAAGATGCTTTAAAATATTCAGCTCCTCCCCTTAACATTTAAATTGCCCTAGTCTCATTTTTGTTACCCTTCTTATATGGGCCCTGGCTTTTATGAGCTGAATGTATGGGCACAAAATGCCTTACGTGGTAACTGAGCAGGAAATTTTCCCAATAGCGACTGAGCTTTCTTTCTGTCCACCATCATACAGCCGCAAATATATAAGAAGACCATAAGAATCGTATTATTGCAAGGGCTGTGGGGTCAGCAATTTCTACTGTGGCTTCTGGGTGCCAACCACAGTACTTGCAGCACCTTGATGAGGCAGATCTTCTAGGCTGAATGGAAGCCCACCAACCACAAACAAAGAATGGAACCATGAGCATGGGGGAATCTGCTCCCTACAACAGGATCAGCATGTTTCTCTTCAACACATCCTTGGAGTTTCCCAAAGATAAGTAAAAGAGCCAACAAGTCAAAAAATAATTTATTAGTGGATGCTTCTCCTCTGTTACTTGTTCAACCAATGATTCATTTTTGGTGGTCTTGTACAAGTTTTTCTTTTTTGCAGGGAGGTGCTTCATTCTGATCTTTGCTGGTTCTTCTTCTTTGGCCATTTCTGCACTGTACTGTTATAGTGCTATTATTCCACTTTCAACATTTCTGTGGAATTCTGGGGTTTGCAATTTGGGGAGGGGCATTTAGAATTCTCAGCGAGAGAACTCTTTGCGTTCAGTAAACTATAAACCCAGAATTTACAGGATGTCGAAAGTGGAATCATAGCATTATAACAGTCTAGTGAGGAAATGGCCTTTGTCTTCCTCAGCATTTCATCTCTCCTTCTTTGATTGATTGCAGCTCTGCCTCTTCTTTATTCTTGCCACCACTGATCCTCATGAGCATTCTCAGAAGCTCCATCCGCAAAGCCAAGCAAATAATCAAGAAGGCATGGTCATGTGAACATTTTGTTTAAATGATATACAGCTGAGAGGAGATTTCCTTTCCCTGGTCTGTTTCCTGGCAAGCCCAACTGCAAGGACCAGCCAGTGTACCTGATTGGCCCGTGGCTATCCATTTCACTTCTGCATGGCCAACGTGCCTTCTGAGCATTGCTAACCATGCCACGTCTATAGATGTGAAAAGACATTCAGTTAATAGGTAGTTTGGTTTTATGTAAACTGAGCAGAAAATAAAAAGGAATCCTCATTTTTGATTAATTGTGTTTCCCTAAACCTTTGCACACATTTTATGGGTTACTTACCTAAGGACACCTCTACAAGGTAAGCTAGTTCATATAAATTCACCTCCCCCAAGAGAGGACAGGAAATAAATCCCTTTCCCTCAAACATTAAAATCTTTCCTTGCACAATCCACTATATCAATCTATCCAAAATTCTGCAGGCTATTTAGCACCCTTATTATGTATGGCACTTCTGTACAAATTGTCTATAAAACAGCACAACATGAGCTGGGTGCTGGTGCATATAATCCACTAACCTGTGGAAGTGAATAAATACATCAGACATAATTAGCTTAGTGTTATGTACAAATTCAGGGTAATTGTTTCTGGCATCTAAACAAGCAAAAGTTGTAATCCATGTTAAAACCAGCATTTGCTGCTGCCTTGTGAATCTGGCTCATATAAGTGCAAGAAAACATAGTCACTTGTTTACATGCAGTGGCGTAGCTTGCAGTGTGTAGAGGGAGGGTGGGAGGGGGATATGGCTGTGGTATGCGGGATGTGGCCAGGGCATGCAGGGGTGTGGCTAGGGCACATGGGGGCATGACTACAGGCCAGGACTACATTGCTGCCTGGGGTGAACCACACCCTCTGTAGCCCCATACCTACGCAACTATTTACATGTAATGATAAATCATCCATGCTGTCTTTGATATGGTTCATGTCAATATGAGCAGGAAAGTTAAGCAGGAACAGCCACATGGCCTTATTAGCCTGCAGCTCATACATAAGAGCATAAATTCTGTTGTCAATCCTGACTAGAGTAGGCCCATTGAATCAATAGGATTTACAGTTGCTCATCATTCAAAATTGTTTGAAAAGGTCTAGTCTCGTTAGGAGCAACCAACAGGATGCCAATTATGATATTGTAATAAACTAGGACTCTTAGTTGAAAGAGGCATGCAATTTGAACCATAGATGTATACATTCGTAATTATAACAAACACATCATTAGTGGGAGATCTCATCCCACAATGATTATGTTATGAACATATACAAAATGAGAGTTCTTCCCTTACTTCCTTATCTAGCAGTATAATTTTAGATACCGGGTTTGTGGAAAAGGAATGAAGCTGATATATTCAATAGATCAGAAAAATATTGCTGAATATTTTCAGTATTGGGTTTGGAGATATGGAATTTCCACCAACATGACTTTGAAGTGAAAGGAAGTACACAGCCACATCCTCTTAGTGACTCTTCCCCAAAGGTGGAGGGGTCAGGATTTTTTTTATAAATTTTAATGAATGTGTGAATATCAAAACTGAATTTATGAGATTTCTGTAGGGGAAAGTATAAATATATAAAATGCAGATGATTTAATCAGGAACAAGTAGGTATAAAATAAGCCATGCAACTGGGAATTCATCATCTTTTGGTGAAACCGTGAAGCCTTCAATTTTTGGCACTAATGTATACTATTATAATTTCATTATTGAATATTGTTTTCTTTAGAGGATGAGAGAAAAAGGAAATGAGATATATATCTTTCACCCTAGAAGAAACTACAACCTTGCGTCTATAAAACTCCTTTTTCTCACAGTTTGCTTCAAATCTCTCTTAAAACCAGAGAACTGAGGAACTATTTGCTATTTGTTGTGATGCTTCCTGTTAAGCTGTGATAGTTCAGAGTAGAAATAATAGGAGGTGTTTATGTTGATGAGTGAGAAAACTCCACTGTCTTCAGGTCACGTACTCCTGCATCAATGTATTTCCATTCTATCCTATAAACTGGCTTTGTGTGTAATTAATGCCATAGCTTTAACTTTTCAAGAAATCTGTCCTTATAATGAGCTCCCTTGTGACAGGAAAGCCCACCATTTGGCAAAGATGAAAATCAGCTCATGTTCAAAGTTGAGACCGTGCAATGATTGGACTGACTCAGTAATATAAAGGTAAATTGGAAAGTTCCAGCAGTGTGCATTAAAACAAGATTGATGCCTGTGCATCACAATTGCATTAAAGTGGAAACAGCATTTGTAAATCATCTGTGTTCACACACAAGGTGCTGAGCAGTTCTCATATGTATGGCTTGACAGCTGCTAGCATTCCAGTAATTAGGAATAGTGGGAACCTGAAGAAGAATTTGATATCTGAAAAGCAGGCTGTGATGCTATTAGCATTAGCACATCTTCTTCAATAGGTTCACCAATGTATGAAGCACAGGCAACCTTCCATTGCAGGGAGTGCATGCATAGGTTGCTGCAACTGATTGCTCCAGTTCATGGACACAGGAGGTGTCTGTTTCTTAGACCTCCTGGACAGTTGGCCTGCAGCTCACTCAGCAGGATAGGAATCTATGTTAATTCCTGGTCATCTCAAAGCTGGTATCCATGATATCACAGTTCCAATCACCATTCCACATACAGAAGCTCGCTGGACTGGCAGTTGAAATCTCCATTAACACTGGCAGTGGAATAGGGTCTTCTATCACAGCTGAGAGCACCAATATAATTTAAGATGTGCAGTACAGGCTGTGTGTGGTACTCACAGTATTCCTCCTCCCATTTTTCTTACATCTTTCTTTTCAGCAACATTTCCTATGGCCAAGAGAGCTGGAAAGAAAAGGTCCACAGATTCAATCATTCCCAGGAGTCAATGATTGCCTCCCTGAGTCTTAAGATCCTTGGGAGAAGGCTTTCTCATGGTCCCACCATTGCCACAGGCCTGTCTGGGGCAGAAATTTAAGCAGACCTTTTTAGTGGCTGCTGCCAGGCTGTGGAATTCCCTCCCATGGGAGGCTAGACTGGCCCCCTCTCTGCTCTCCTTTTGCCACCAGATAGAGACCTTTTATATGAATAGGCATTTGGTGATTAATAGGCCATACAGAAGGGTTTTTTTAAAATGGGTATGTATGATGTATTTTTGTCTTTACCATGATATCTTGTAAATTATTTCATACTTTTTAAATTATGTATGTTTTTATTTGATAACTATTTTTTTTTTTAAAAAACCTTTTGTGTCATCAGGTTTTCAGTAATTTTTTTTTTAACCTTGTTGTAAACATCTTTGGGTGCCTGTTGGGAGAAATTTAAAAAGGTACAACAATGAAACAATAAATAATAACAGAAGCAGCAGTAGTCCAGCCTGACAAAGTGGTGGAAAACAAGCAACTTTCAACAGAGTACTGACACTTTTGCATACTCACTACTCTGTCATTTGACTTTCTTTGAATAACAAGTTAATCAAAGTAATATATACAAGTTCAAAATATATTGTTTGATTTATTAACTATTCCTTGCTTAACGGATGTGATATGAAATCTATGGAGGTGGCTTCTTCTTGTATGATTCCATTTAGTTCAGTGACTTGCCAATAACTACTAAATCTACCAGATTTGTAACTGGAAAAAAACAGTTGTTCATGATGTTAGATACATTAAGTTGGATCAAGAGTTTTCCTCTAGCTGCAGGAGTTTGTCTAGTGGATGGCTGTTGCTGAAATAATGGGAGTGTTATTTCATTATTCCATTTCCCCTGGCAATTCCCCATGCTCTTGAAATCAGGATCAGTGTGTGAGGTGGTACTAGAGGCTAAAGAAGAAGGGGAGAATTGATGAAGATGGCCTTTCTTTTTCTGAGAGGTGCATTTTGAGTGGAACTATGGTTAGGGCATCCTTCTGCCAGTGGAAAGGAATCTAGATTCAACTCATTGTGCCTCAGGCATGGTATGTCTTTTCAAACATAGATTTTTTTTCAAAAGAAAAAAAAATAGACTAAATGACTAAAATTATTTAGGACATTGACTCCTTAACAATAGATTCAAAATGCAATATGTGTTATTGTCTGTGTTCATACTGCACAGTTGTAGGAGCTTAATAACACTTTAACTGTCATGGCTCCATTCTATAGAATCTTGGATTCATTGTTTCATGTTTTCTTTAGTACATTTTGTGGTAATGAATGCCGAGAACCTTGCAAAGCGAGAGATACCACAGAATGGAGCCACAGTAGTTAACATGATATCAAAGTGCTATAGTTGTGTAGTGTGGATACAACCACTGACAATAATCTAGCATCAATGAGGGATTTTCATTACCATTTTGCAAGGGGTATGGATGTGTAAACTGGAATTCCTAATTTATACTAATTCAAATAATTGATCAAACTAATTTCACTCTTAAGCCAAGAATCAAACACATTGATCTGAGCGAAGTCAGGCAACCATGCACAAGCGATATGATTAACAGATGTGACCTTGAATGAGATGATAATGCAGATGACCCTTTTTTCCCTTGAAGCTTCGCACATCTTGGAATGAAAACCACTACCTCACCTGAGATCACATGTTTTGACCCTCTTGCCAAATGTCTTTCTCTCTTTTATCCTGACTGTAGGACCAAGCATGAACCTGAAAGTTGTTAAGCCTGGGATGGCAAAAGTGCTGCATGGGGATGACATGTGGGCCCCAAGATTGCTTTTGTGGCCCTCAGCCTCTCCAGACCTTCTGGGCCATCCTTTTTCTGTCCCAGAAGGCGGAAGAGGAAAAAGAGGGGGGAGTTCACCTTTTGAATAGTTTGCAAGGGTTCCATTATGTAAAAAAAACACCCTATTTTAACCCCTAAGAGGACTTCCAAACATAACTGCTTTTTGTTTCATTGGCATTTTTGGTAATCCATGAAATCCTTGGAGGGTTCCAGTCCAGAAAATTGCTTCCTGCCAGACCTGCAATAGTTGCCTGGACATTTAAGGACATTTTCTACTAGCAAAAAGTAACACTAAAGTAAATCAGTTTATCCCAAGGTCATCCATAGGACATTTATAAAATACTTTTTGCTAGTACAAAATGTCCTTAAATCAAAATGTCCTTATTTAAATCAAGGCTGAATTTGAAGGAAACGTACACTTTGGTCTCATCTAGGACAGATACTCCTTTTTTTGTTTTATCAATTTAAACTGCTTTATTTATTTTTAAATAATTTCTACTTCCTACTCCTTAAGACCATAATGAATTCTTTGTCTTCACTGTGAGAACACTTCTTAAGAAGGATGTACATGACTGGTTTGGGGTTACTGTAATTTCTAAGCTGTTTTGAATCCCTATCTTGGGGAAAAATTAGGATAGAAACAAATAAAACAACAACAACAACAACAACTAGTTATTGTTTATAAGCTGACTTTTTATTAATACAGTCTTTCCTCCACATTTGCTAGGGTTAGGGGCACAGGATCCCTGTGAAAGTGGAAAAACCGTGAATAATTCTAGGCCCTCCCAAAACATATTTAACACACACACTCAAAAGTATGATTGCCATATTCAACCCACCATGGATTCCTTTGAGGCATCAGGGTTCCTTCACAAGGCAGAAGTGGCTGGCTGGTGGGGCTTACTGCCACCTCCACTGCTGCCCCACACCATTTTTAACAGGGACTTACAAGCCTCATTCTCAGTCTGACGAGACTCACAGTCCCTATTAAAAATGGCATAGGGAGGCAGCAGAGGTGACAGCAAATAATCCGTGAATATTCAAATCCGCAAAAGTGAAAACTGCAAATGTGGAGGGCTGACTGTATTGTTATTTAAGGGTTTCCAATACATTAAAAGGAGAGAAATATACAAATAGGGAAAAGAAAAAACAAAAATAGAAGAAAGGACTAGTAGAAGAACAGAAAAAGAAAAAGTTTACATTAAATTCCAAGTTCCCTAATGATGGCTAGATATATTATTTGAAGTTTCACTTCTACACCGTACTCAAATGTCATAAACATCTTCAGCTTAACTAACTCTACTAATAATCTAGACCCCCAATTACCATAATATCCTCATGTTTCTGCAAAAAGACATAAAAATTATATAATTACCAACACTGCAGTTAACACATTAATCTCATTTTTTACCAAAAGACATCCAAAGATTCCCCAACCCTTTGAAAATATTTTTCTCTAATTGACATGTACATCCTATCCACATCTACAAAACCAAGCAATTTCAAACAACCCGTTCTCTTTCTTTGATTCTGCAATATTGACGTTTTAAATAATAATTCTTGCTTCTTTATAATCAGACAATCTTGTATTTGGCTTATACTAAATTTATCTGTTATATACATTTAATTTGTAATATATTAGTTTTAATTTAGCCCAGAAGCATCCTCATATCAATATTTCATTTTTATAAATCAAATCTCCTTTGTCAGTTAACCAATTGAGATACATATGATCTTTAATCCAAATACAGACATTCATATCTAACCCTAGTTTTCTTACTCCATCTCAACCCATGCGGAAATTAGGTATTACTCATCCAAACAGAGAAAATGTGAAATAAATGCAATATTTCATACACATAGTTCATGTTTTTCATGTTTTAGATGCTTTGTTTATTTCTCCACCTGCTTCAGCTTTCTGTGTAGAAGCCTCCCCTTCTACCATCATCTCTTCTCTCTTAGATCCTTTATCTTCCCAAATCCCTGTCTCTTCCTTGGCCTGGATGCCTTTAATCTCAGTAAGATTCTCTAGAATCACTTTCTTCCCTCCAGTATTAAATTTCTTGGTCTTAGCCAATTCCTTCAGGTCAGGTAATACTTCACCTTTCTCTAAGGGAATAAGACCATCTCTTTCCTTTTTGAAAACTTCCATTGCAGCGTGAGCTTCCTCATTTCCCTCGTAGTCTTTGCAAGTCTCTTGTATTCTATAATCCTCAGTTTCTCTAGAGGTTCTCCTCCAGATTTTATACATTATCATTTCTTTCAATGATACTAGCTGTGTATATATTATTTCAAAAATTGTTGGATCCTCTGCGTTTTCAAAATCTTCTCTCAAACAACTGTCATTTTCATTAAGGCTTCCCATCATTGCTGTCCACTAAACTCTTTTCCATGATCCAAAACTCTGGTTCACTTACATTACAGTCAGTACAATACAACACAATGGAACTACCTTTTCACGGTGCATGCCTCTGTGAGGCAAGAGGCTATGCCGATGGCAGCAGTACTGCTGGTAGAGTCTCCCATGTAAGTTAGGCGGAGCCAGACTAAATGTGCCAAACAGTTTCTGGGCAAGAACAGTAATTGTGGGTGACACTGGTGGATAATCTCTCCGAGGCAATGGCAGTTGCGCCATAGCTAAACTTGGTAGTACTGTGCAGCATGCTAAGCCCCTTTTGAATGTCTTTTACTAGGAAAATCCTATGAGGAGACAATCCAAAATGAAACAATAGATGATGCCAGGAGATGGAACTCCCAGGTCAGATGGCACTCAACAAGCTACTGGGGAAGAGCAGAGAACAAATATGAGTTGCACTGTGGCTAATGATGCAACTAAACTCAAGGTGAAATTCAGCTGTTGACATGTTCAGAGGTGAAAGGAAAGTCCAAAGCTGCACAACACATAATATAAGAACGTGGAATGTGAGAAGCATGAATTGGGGAACCTAGACATAGTAAAACAAGAAATGGAACGTACAAACATTGCAACACCGAGTGTGCTAAAAGGAAAGGGAACGAGACATTTTCGGTCAGATAAATGCACAGTGTTCTCCTCAGGAAATGAAAATCTAAGAAATAAGGTGGTATTTATTGTGAGGATAGATATAGCAGAAGCAGTCAAATAATACAGTGCAAAGTCTGAACTAATTATATCAAGACTTTAGGGAAACCTATTAATATAACCATAATCCAAGTTTATGCTCTAGCTACAGAGGCAGAAGAAGAAGAAATTGAAAGATTCTGTGCAGGCATCCAGGAAGAAATTGATCACAGACCAAAACAAGACTTCTTGTTAATCATCGGCAATTGGAATGCAAAAGTAGGAAACAAAGCAGAATCAAAAATTTAAGATATGCATATGATACTATATTTGTGACAGAGTTCTGGGGTGTGTGGCTATCCCGAGTGCCAGAACAGCCTAGCAACAGGTTGCCAGGCAACCTGAAAAACTCTTTAGGAGAGAAACCAAGCCAACTAGTGTGAGGGAGGGGCTGGTGGCAGAAAGGAAAAGATATAAAAAGGCAAACACTGGTTGTCATTTTGGTCAGTCTTCAGTGAGAAAGAGCTCTGGAATAAAGTCTGTCAGTCAGCCACAGGTGTTGTCTGAGTGGAAAGGGTTTAATTCTCAGGGAAGCCTAGAAAGAGGCAGAAGAGTAATTAAACCATTGAGAATCTGGTCAGAAAGCCTTTGTTTAGTGTGTAGCGAAAGGGCTATTTATGATATTTGTGTTTATATGAGACTTTGAAGATATAAGGAAGCTGTCTAGAAGTACTCTCACAACCTATATTAGCTTTAACATCCTGTGGAATTCTGGTTTGTAGTTTACTGAGGCCAAAGAGCTGTCTGGCTGAGAATTCTAAATGCCCCTCCCTAAGCTGCAAACCCCAGGATTCCATAGGATATTAAAAGTGGAATAATAGCGCTATGACAGTGTAATGTGGAAAGGCCCTTGCAGAGATTAATGAAGAAAGTCAAGGGAGAAAGTGCAAAGACAGCTGAACATTAAGAAAACAAAAATAATGACTACAGATCATTTACATCATCTTAAAATGGATGAAGATGTTGTAATAGTTCAGGATTTTCCATACTTGTCTCAATCATTAATCATAATGGAGACTGCAGTCAAAAAATAAGAAGACTGAGACTGTTTTCGCACCTTACCTTTTCATGGTGCTGGAGTGCAGGGCTCGCACGAGCAGCCTCCGGAGGAAGGCTCTCGTTTCCCTGCTTCTTGGGCTCTGCACGAGCTTCCTGCTCGCACGAGAGCCCTGCCTCTTCCTTTTGCAGTGCAGCCTGGGACCTTTCCAGGCTGCACTGGACAGGAAGCACGACTGGCCCGGCCCCCGAGGCTCTGCGCGCAAGGTAAGTGTGTGTGGGGCCCTGGAGCGATGCGTGACTGCGCACCATTTTCGGCTTCAAGCCGAAAATGAAAAAATGTGTGCACGGTCCGCGTCAGGCCCTTGAGCTTCACGCAAATGTGAGTGCGTCGTGTGGACCACTCCTCACATTTACACGACGCTCAAGGGGCCCTTTCACATCGGAAATGCTGTGCGAAAAGGGCCTACGTTTTGGAAGGTCAGCTATAAAGTAACTAGACAAGGTCTTGAAGTGTAAAAATACTTCATTATGTACTAAAGTTAAGACTGTCCATACCATTGTATTTCCAGTTTCTATGTATGGTTGTGAAAGCTGGACAGTGAAGAAAGTTGGTAGGAAGAAAATCGACTCATAGGAAATGTGGTTCTGGAGAAGAGTTCTATGGATACCCTGGACTGCTAAAAAGACAAGTGAATGGGTCCTAGAGCAAATCAAGCCTGAACTCTCCCTAAAAACCAAGACTAAACTGAGGCTGTTGTATTTTGGCACTATCATGAGAAGATATGACTCTCTAGAGAAAACAATAATGCTTGATAAGGTAGAAGGCAGTAGGAAAACAGGAAGACCACATTAATGATAGATAGACTCAATCAAGAAAGACACATCCCTGGACCTGCAAGACCTGGTTGATGATAGACTGGTTTGAGGGTCTCTCATCCACAGGGTTCAGATTGACTTGAAGGCAGTTAAGAACAACAACAATGGTAGCAATGCTGAGTCACCTGCATATCTGTTGTTTTGCTATGGCAGCTACTTGGGAACTCCCACACACTTCGAAGGCAAACGAACTCTGTTCTCATACTCCATAACCTTATTCTTCTTTTTATTCTTGTCTTTTGTTAATGACTGAAATCCTTTTATTCTTCATTTTTCTCTGCCAAAGTTCCTCAATTTATAGCTTTTTGCTTTTAGTAAAAAAACTTTTAAAATCTAAAGCCAGACACTACTTACAGTCACCTGAAGAAGTAAATTTGCAAGAAGTGTTGATCTCACCATTCGGTTCAGAAAGGCTCACTAAAGCACAGTCCCATGCTTTTGTTCTTGATTAAGAAAATTTGTTACTTAAGACCTTGCATCTGTCAACTGGCAGGCTTCTCATGTAGTGGGGTAAGTTCCCAGCCTTGGTTTCCTCCACTCCACTGGCATCTCTCATCACTGAGGTGACAGTTAAATTGCTAGGACCAGGGGACTGCAGAGTCCCATGGATTATCTATCAGTTTTCTTTTGATCCAGGGAGAACTTTTTGCCAATCCAAATTCAGTTGGGTCAGCTCATTGTGTAGAGCTTCTCTTCCCGCATCAAGGCAGCTACAGGAGTGGCTTTTAGTTCACCATCCGACCCAGAAGTCCATCACTGGTAAGTTTATTTTTTAAAATAAGATTTAGGTTGCACTCCCTGGACAAAAAACTGAATGAATTTTTTTAAAAAAGCTATCCAATGTCTGAACTTGTGATGTGTTCCACAAAGGAAAAAGCATGTATTTAATAAAGCATGTATATTTGAAAACACTGCATACAGTCCTAAAGTGGGTTCAAAGATCCTTTAGGCCACCGGTAGGGGGAATTTGCTGATCTAATATACATATTGGTGAGTAAGCCCACTGAAATCAATTGGAATATTTCCTCAGAGTTATATAAAGGATTACATTGCAAAGCAGCTGAAAGCATTGCACAACCTTTGTTAATTACTTGTTTTTGCTTTTGGTTATCTGTTTCATTTGTTTGATTCTAGTAATCTGTTTCTAACTTTCTGTGAGCTATTTTGAATTACACAGAGAAGCAAGATAGAGTATATACCATCTTTTAAACAAGCAAGCGGACATCATAAAAATGTGACAAGATTAGCTGCGATCCCAATAAACTACTTTTCCCATGAACCAGTTATTTTCCTAACTTGAATAAATAGCTTGTAGAAGAACCTTGTGCAGGGAAAACATCAACTGACATTGGGAGAATTTGTTTGGCCTACACAAGCTGTTTCAGTCAGCTAATGGTGCCAACAGAACCCCCTGTTGTGCAGGGGAATGTTGTTAGTGATACACAATTTTATAGGAGCATTTGCTGACTTCAACACTAGGATCTAGAGACATCCCAGGAGGATTGTGGTTCATTAGTTTTTTCTTTGCCATTCACAGTGAATAACGTGAGTATCTGAAGTAAATACTATGTAAAGGGCTTTCCAAATTATTTTAACAGCTGAGATTTAAGTAACTGCCCAATGATTTCTGAGATGGCTGTATTATTTTGCTTTCTTTTATAGCACCAATTAAGTACATTCAAATATATTTTTAAGCAGGGCCAATGCATTTTTTCCAAATTCAAATGAATGTAGAAATTGCTCCTTTCATCTGAAGGAGTGTATGACCCTTTCTGCAGCTTACCTGCCACCTGGCAGCGTCCAGTGCTGATGGTGGCACTGACTCTCCCAGGAGGGGAGCATAATGGAGTGCTTCCCTGTGCACCAGCTCCCTCAGCAAATGGAGGAAGCATGATGGCACTGCCTTTTTCTTCCGCAGCATGGCCAGGTACTGTCCCAGGCTGCGCTGGGGCAGGAAGTGCAGCCATTGTACTTCCAGGACCTCCACAAGCAAGGTCAGTGCAGATGCACAGCAGAAGGGTGGCACAATCACCAGTCATTGATGGGGAAAACCCATCAGTGAGTTGCAGTGTGATCACACTGCCTGGGGATGGGAGAAGGATGGGAACATTGTCTGGGTCCTGTCCTTCTCCTGCGGCCAGTGTAGGTTGGGTGCATCAAGCGGAAAGGGCCTATGTTTCTGGGGGACATGCCATGGAAAGAAACTGTCTTGCCTACCTAGAAAATAGATGTTAGAAGGAAGTCCAGTATGCTACCAAGGACCCTGGTGCCAGAAAGATCTTTGGTGAAGATGGGATTTTCCTCTCCATCCATCTGTTAGTAGGGGAGGTTTCTCTTTCCCTGTTCAAGTGAATGGAGAAGCTTCAAAATTCACCTGTGATGTAAATAGGGTGAGACATGGTATAAAATTGCACTGCTTGTTTATAAATGGCTATTTGGAATCTTGCCCCACTTCTTTTTAAAGTCAAATATCTGAGAGTTAAAAACCAAAACCATATATTATTAATAGAAAATACACATTGAGTGAAAGGTGCCAGGTACTCTAGGAGAAAAGTTGTTATGAGTTCCAGTGTGAAGGATATTTATTACCAGCCAGAAGAACATTTCATAAGGAAGCTGAACTGTAAAATGGAATGACTCATTTCACTAAAGAATTTGGTGACAGTTTAGTGACTTGCCATAAATAGTATGTTGGAACTAAGTAAACTGAGTTTAATGATTAACTTTACAAGGCTTTTTGTTTCTAAATCTTTCAGGCCCATCCTCTGAATCAATATAATGAGGGTACTGAAAGGTTATAGGCATTGTATATGATATCCCTAGTCTTTTATTGCAAAGGTAGGAAACCAGGGGCCATTTAGATGCAGCTGGACTGCAGCTCCCATCAGTTCTGTTCAGCACAAGCAAAGGGGAGGGATGATGGGGACCCTAGCACTACAGTTTGCCCACTCCTGTTGTAGACAGTCAAAAGAAAAGGTAAAATTTGTGAACAACATATGTAATACTGATACTGATATTTATTTCTTATCCATCTCTCGTGATGGATTGAGGTGGGAAACAACAGATTAAAATACAGCAATAAACACTTAACACAGTCAAGGTACAAATAAAAAATAAATAACCAGTTAAAAGAGCATAACATCCTTTTTAAAAGCACACATACATATTAAATTCGTAATTTAAAAACTCACAATTTAAAAACCATCTGGATAGGACTGCCAGAAGAGATAGGTCTTTAATGCTGTTTTAAACACAGACAGTGTATCCAGTTGTCAGACCTCATCCAGCAGGTCATTCCACAATATTGGGGCAGCTGATGAAAAAGGTCCTCTGGTCAACATTTGCCAGTTCTGCTGACTGAAGCAAATGCCACCCACCAGAAGACCTGAGTGCCTGGGGTGGATTATATAGGAGAAAGCAATCCCATAGGTAACCTGGACCCCTCAAAAACAGTGATTAAGAAATAACCATATGATTTGTTTGCTGGTGTAAGATACAATACAAAGTGTCATCTTGTTATCTTATTTTGGCCTTATTTCATTATTTTTTTGTCCCATCCAGCTTAAAAAGTTAACTTTTGGGGGGAGGACTACAATGTCCAGCATTCCCAGTCTACTGGCCCTGCTGGCTGGGTGACTGTGAAATTTGTAGTCCAAACAGAGCTGCCTGGTCCATTAGGCTGTGGGAGTGGGGTGTTACCCCACTGGCATATCCTATCCCGGGGACTATAAATTTGATATCAAATATGCCCACCATGCCAGAGAGGTTGCCGGAATGGGTACGTAGACAAAGAGGTCAAACGACCAAAAATAGGTCAGGCCAGGAAAATCCCCAGTCGCATTCCCCTAGGAGACCTCAGGCTAAACACGTCCGCACTGAGAAAGGGTCTTCAGCCAAGGAATAGCCAACTTGAGTAGATTATTGGGTTTTCTCCAGGTTGAGCAACTCTGATATTAGTAAACCCTGCACTGCAAGGTCCATCTGCATAAACCAATCATGCAAACTACCAAGTTGCTATTGTGTGGCATTTCTTCCTTTATTTTTGCCATTGTTCTTCCTGGGAGAGGGGTCTGCATCAAGGTACATTCTGCCCTATAAATAGTCCCAGTTTTTGAGGGTCTCTTTGGAGAACTCCCCAGCAAGCTAGCAAACCAGCACTCTGTTAGTCAAGTGATCCCCTCAGCCGCTTCTCTTCGCTGAGCTCCATTCTTCTTGCCACTTCCTGGACTGAAGACTTCAGGATAGGTGCAGTATCACCGCCTTTCCACCCTTTCCACTGAATCTCCTACCAATTTTCACTTCTTTCTTTTCTCGATAGGCCTTGTGTTAGTGAGTGAGTGAGTGAGTGAGTACATTGGTGCATGAGAACACATTTATTAATAAAATCCAGTTATTGGTACATTTGTCTGGCTTTTTGCTTGGCTTGACCCTGTAAAAATTGGGTAAAAGATCTTGCTGGGTTACCCTGCCCCTCATTTTGCTACAACCAGTGCTCTACTAATTTCCCCAATCTTTGCATCTTTGGAGCGAATCAAGGTGTCCCCCAAGGGACCCCAAGAAGTGAGGGTAACAGGGGGACCTCAGGAAGTCAAGCACCAACAGAAGTGGACTGCATTGCTCTGCTCTCCTGAAGGACACTGCTGCCTTGCTTCCCTTCCTTGCCTTGTGTCACCCTCTCTCCCTACCTTATTCTTTGCCATCACATCTCCTACATTTTTTTCTTTTTACCTGCAAGCATCACTTCTTGCACTCATACCCTCTAACATTTCATAGATATGTGTCCAAGCAACATCAGATTGTAGACAAGATGGCAAAAGTTAATAATGAGGGAAAAAAAGACAAGCTAGGAGAAACTGCAGCAGTTTGTTTTTGCCCGAGCCTACTAGGCAGGGCATAATTCCATCGTCTCCTGTTCTCTCCCTGCTGCTGAATTAACTGGATGCAAGTAGCTTTTGCACTTTGATGGCGTTTCCACTAATGAAAGCAAGCTGAGGAAAGTAAGGAGACAGAAACTGAGACATTTTAAAAGCAGCTGAAAAAATGGGATGGCAGAGGATTAATCAGGACTTTCCCTACTAAATGGGCATCCTTGAGGGGTATGTGCACCTCTCTTCCTACCCTAAAGCAAATGCCACAACAATCCTTCATATTGATGCCACCTCCCTCCAGCCATCTTGTCTTGTTTTGCCTCCTGTCCCCCTGCACATTGCCTGAAACCAGTGGTGACTCTGTTCGTGACCACCAGGGCCTGCCTCCCTACTTATCCTCAGTGTAAACCTGTTTTGATCACTGGTTGCAGTGTCCTGGTTTGTCTCATTTTGGGGGGCATGCATATGTTCCACTGCAGAATGGAATCTGACTAATTTTGGGTGATGCTCTTATGTTTTCAAAACATTATGTATGTGTGAGGTGGCCAGAGATTTTGAGGCATGGATCTGGACCCCTTCATGGGCCCATTGGCGCCATGATTTCCATTCTTGCCATAGGGCTTGCCCAGATTACAGAACTAAAGAGGCTACATAGGGAACTGCCTTATACTGAGTCTGATCGTGTCTACCTAGCCCAGTATTTTTGACACTGACTGGCAACATTGCCTAGCATTTGAGGCAGATTTTTTTCTCTACTTCCTAAAGATTCTGGTGATTGAGTCTGGGATCTTCTGCATGTAACACATCTCTTTTGCTTCAGAGCTAGAGCTGCAATGTCATGGTGCCAGGAATGATGGATTTCCTGCTCTGTCCACAGTTGGGGTCCATTAGTAGAAAGTGTGGTCCCAAGTGCCTCTGCCACATCACTGTTGATTTTCTGATTGTGGTAATTACAGAAAAGGATACATTACAGAGAGAGGGATACGTTACAGAACTGGACCGGACAGCTTTTGTATCCACGAAATCTGAGACTCTAATGTCAAAGCACACCATCACTTCCATTGCAAAGTACACTATCCCTGAAGCTGATATCAACAAGGGAAAGATCTGGGGATGGAGGCATCTCACCAAAAAACAGGAAAGTGACAAATCCACTAGGAAAAAAAAAAGCTCACCCCTTTGTTTTTGCTATTGCCAGTGTGACTTTGGCAGGACTTTGGATCTGATGGATTCCCCTCCTTGTATTCTCCCTCTCACACCTCCGTACAATTTGCCTTGTTCATAAGACATAGTGGTCCTGATCCAGTGGAAACACAATGATCTCCTGCCCACACATAATGTAGGGAAGGTAATTTACTGCTGTGGGAAAATCTGTTTGTTGTGCGAGTGTTTTAAGAGAGATGTTGCACTTTGCATAGTTGATGGAGAGGGATTCTGAGATGCATTTTGGAATTGCATTAAGAACTAAACAATTTGAGTTTGAATTTTCAAGGAAGCACAAAGAGACTGATTGCATGTAGGGGGAAAAAAGGCAAGCTGAAAAAAACACCAAGTTTAGAACTTAAGAACAAGCCTCTGATTTAGATTGAAATGTCAGCCTAGTGGTAGTAAATATCCAAGGGAGAAAGCAGCATAAAATAAATAGAGCAAGAGATTAAAAGGTTTAATATATTGTATCACACGCAGTAACTAGAAAGGACAAGGGCCTTGATTTTCTATTGTTAGCATTTCAAACCTCATCCAGAATAGGGGTTGGTGTTATCTTCTGAAAACACCTGTTTTGACCTTTCTTGATGAGTAATCTTTTTTTCCCAGTGAAGACACTGGCTACAAATTGTAAGACACCACAATGTCAAGAAAAGGTGGCCTTTGATAAGTAGATGTTACTCAGATTCTGACAGATTCTGACATAAAGAGAACTTCATACTTCTATCTCCGCAACATTTTAGTTAACATCTTGCTGCTAATTAAAATGAATTCTAAAATGAACATCCAATTTTTATGGATTATTTTCAAGCACAGCAGCCCATGTAGCAATACAGTGGTCTGGCATGAGGACATGCACTGGGGTTGCATGGCAGTTTATCTTTTTGAATCAATATAGAGGAAGGTAGCTTATTTCAAACGAACCATTTTCTCCATCCAGGCCAGTATGGTCTAAAGAAAAAGGTAGCTTATTTCAAATGGACCGTTTTCTCCATCCAGGCCAGTATGGTCTAATCTTACAAAGAGCAGCTCTTCAAGGGAGGGAGAGAGAACCAGGTGCCCTCCAGATGTTTTGGATGACCACTCCCATAAGTCCCCTTCAGCATAGTGTATTGTGAGGAATTCTAGTCTAAAGCAGTGCTTCCTAAGTTATCCAATGTGAAGGACTGGTAGGAGTTCTTTCCCAGTGTGCCAGGGACCAGCACCAAATTTGTGCTCATTGATCATAACTGAGGCTTTCCTTCCTGGAAACTCACTGAGGATCAGTAGTCAATGGCTCAGGGACTAACACTGATCCAGGGATCACCATTTTGACTAAGGCCCTTTCTGCACCTTACCTTCTTCCGGCGCTGGGGTGTGGGGATCACGGGAGCAGCCTCTGGCGAGAGGCTCTCGCGTCCGGGGTCCTTTGGCTCTGGATGAGCTGCCTGCTTACACGAGAGCCCCGCCTCTTCCTTCCGCAGTGCAGCCTGGGGCCTTCCTGGGACCAGGCTGCGCTGGGGCAGGAAGTGCGACTGGCGCGGCTCCGGAGGCTCCGCATGCCAGGTAAGTGCGCGTGGAGCCCAAGAGCAACACGCAATCACACACCATTTTCGGCTTCTAGCCTAAAATAAAAAGGTGCGCGATCGGCGCCTGCTGGCCCCTGGAGTGTTACGCAATTGTGAGTGCATCGTACAGATCGCTCCTCACAATCACGCGATGCTCCAGGCGCCCTTTCCCATGGAAAGTGCCATGCGGAAAGGACCTAAGACTGGTTTAAAGTATCTAGTGAATGCTAACTTGCCTATCCTTGCTCTGAGGTTTGAGGCAAATCTCTTTCTCATCACTTGCTACTTGATTCTTCAAATTAGGTATGCCAGAGACTGAATTTGGAAGGAAAGGATCTTTTGCATGCAAAGCAGAGCAAAGGAACTGTGCTTCTTCCTTTTAGTTTTGTTCCCTTCCTAAAGAAACATACATGAGATTCAGAGAACTGCTGTTTCAGGATCAAGGTTCAAGCAGTAACAATGAAAATGTGAACAAAGTATGAACAGTAGCATTATCCTACTGGTAAAACTGACCAGTGACCAAACTCCTTGAATAAAATTGAATGACTGTATCGACTACTTTAAGCAAATGCAATTGTTATGAGGCTGTGGATCACATTCAGAATCTTGGTCTTAATGGACATCAATGAAGACAGTGCATAGATTTGGCTATCTTTTAGAGACTAATGATTAATATACGATAATCTTTAATTTGGCTTGCTTTGACACACAAATGCTTCTGATTCTCACCACCAGTAACAACTGAAAACACTATTCTGAAGGAAAGAGGATGGATACCAGAAGCATGGGTGAAAATGGAAGATCACAGATTACAAAGAAACAGGAGTAAAAAGTTAGACATCAGAGTGCCCCAAAGAATGGAAGATGGCGAGGCTGTTTGTCAAATTCTTGAGACAACATCTCTCTCAGAGAGGCTTGATGCCTGTGTCAAAATGAGCTCGTGAGCTGGGATTATCCCATTTGTAAGAGACCATTCAGATAGCTGTATTTGAACTTGCGCAAACATGAAAGGTTTCCCTCTGGCTCATCATTCCAGTTCTACCCTGATTATCTCTCCCCACACCTCTACTATTTTCCTTCCTATCTGACTATCTATGGATTGTGACAAAGCAGCCCAGAATATGTGAAAGACTGCCTGTATGGCATTTGAATGCACTAATAACAAAGACCTGAGGAAGGTACACAGCAATACCAGAGAATGAGTAGGAAAAAACAAAAACAAAAACATAGAAGGCCAAAAAATGCCTCAGTGATGTGGAAAAAATCCTTATAGGTTTCCAAATGGGTATTAGCATCATTCCAGGAAAAGAGCATGGAAACTTGGGGTTGGGGGGAAGAAGCAGGCCCAGTGAAATGACATTGCAGGCTGTTGTACCATTTAAGTGTCATGTTAAAGTTTCATTATGACCAGGAATCCTGGGCATTACTTTCTGTCTGGACATAAGTTGAGCAAGAGCTCAACAGTGCCAGGCAAAGGCAGTACTGACTCCCCCTTGTTACAAACGGCCCGTTCAAATTTTACAGTTGGAGATAGCCATTTTTCTTGCACCCTGGGAAATGACTTTGCCAAATGGGAATGATTTTTGTCCAACCTAAGTGTTTACGAAGGATCATGTCTTCTTTGTCATGGTCTCTGGCTTGCTGCCATGAGGTAGGATGGAAACACAGCTCTGCACAGAATTACAGAATCTTTTTTTATGTGTCATTAATGCAGTTAGTAATGAGTGATACTGCTAAACTAAATAGTACTTTTAACCCTAATGATGCAACAAGGAGGGCTTAATTTCAAAGGCAGAGGAAGGGTGAAACTACTAGGGGCTTTACTATAGCAATCAATTTTATGTGAAGACACAGAATACACTGGTGAATGATGGCATTATAAAACCCTGAAATAGATAAATAGTCAGGAAACCATTGGATAAATCATTTATTTCACCTCACAAAGTGAGCTCAGTAAAGAATTTTTGATCCTTTTTATGTTGCTCAATAAATAGCAACAAATAAAAGTTAACGTGCCTATTGCACATGGCTAGGAAGGCCAAATACTTTTTTCCTGCAGAGAAATGGTATCTTTGTTTGGGAAAACATTGTTTTAGAAATAAGACTTGTTTGTGGATTAATTGTATAAAAATGCATGTAACAGACATGTGCTGACTTTACTTTTAATGTACCTGTCCCCAGTATACCAAGATTTGAAAGTGTACTCTACCCATGTCTGCTTAAATGGGAGTGCAACTCTCCACATAATTAGAAATCTTGCTTTATCAGTGTTTCTGACTGTCTGATGAGTTCTTTTCACAAAGCAAATCCAGACAGAAGCCCCCTTCAGACCGTCTTGCCCTATATAGTGAAGTCAGGAACTGAGGCGACAAGGCTGACATGCTCACACTTCACAATTATAGGTTGAGGATTCAACTGTAACTGTCATGGCCACATCCTGTGGAATCCTGGGGTTTGTAATTTGGTGAGGCACTAGAACTTTATGGCTAAGAATTGTAAGTAAAGTGGGTCCTCTGTATATGCGGGGTGCATTCCAGTATATACCTTCCAGGAACCCCTACAATTAGCAGAATTTGCAAATGCTCATATCCCATTATATTTAAAGGCAGTGACATGCTCACGGACGCTCCTTCAGGCCATGCAGTGGCACTGGAGCAGTTCCTAGGTGCACCGCCAAAGCCAATGTCTATCTGGGGGCAGAGATGTGCCTGGAAGCTTTTTTAGTTGTGCACCCAGGAATGGAAATACTGCTGGTGGACATGGGTGCTTAAATCAGCACTCAAACATTTGATGGGTACGTTTTATTATTTTAAGCTGTAGGCAAAGCCTGAGCTGGGCTGTTGATGATAGGGTGACTTGGAGGTCTCTAATTCATAGGGCTATCATAAGTCGAACTAAACTTGACAGCAGTTAATAACAATGTGCACAATTACAAAGGCATTGCTTTGACTGGCATCAATTAGGAAGCCAGGTCAACAATTAGCAGGACACTAATGATCATCAATAAGAGAGGGCAGGATAACACACAAAACTGCTCTCGGCCATATTATGATTGCTGCTAAGCACAACAGACTTTGTGGCTGCAGTGGCCAGTGAAGATGAGAGCTATACTCCCACAATGCTTGGGGAAAGCACAGGATCTCCCAATAGACACAATGGCACCAGTGAAGATGTACTTTTTATACAATATTTCATTTCTGTACCTTATTCTTCAGGGTTCACTGGAAGGTCTTTAGTGATGGGGCCATTTTTTAAACAGCATACATGCTTTTATTGTATTTGGTTGGCTTATACAGGTTGTCTGGTTTGAACCATTTGCTTGAGTTTGCCAGCAATCTGTCTAGCAAAATGACCCTAGCTCTTCATCAGGACTGACAGATTATATTTTGATACTGAAAGGGGGAAACTACTTTGGGATATATTTTGATGTAGTATCTATCTACGAAATTTACCTCAAAAAATCCCAAGAAATATACCAATCCTAGACTTGGAAACACAGCCAGCATGTGTTACAAATTGTCACTTCTCTATTATTTGTTGAAATTGAGTACACAAGAAACTACTTAATTAAATGTTTAGATGAAGCAGAGCACATCAAAAAACATCACTACATTTATGGAAGATCATAACATTTTCTTATCCCATTTTAATGTGGCAATTAGGGAACACGCAGCAGGGAGGCTATGAAGCTAGTTTTCCCAGCAGCTGCCTTCAGATTTGCAAGTACCTCTGAATCTAAACCATCCACTTTCCAAGTCTGGTCAAATGCTTTAATGAAAAAATAAACCACTACATAAAGTTGGTCTGGAGAAAAAGCATATTTGCCTGGGGAAAAATTAGACTGTTCTAAATAAATTGCTGAGAGCCAGTGTGGTATAGTGGTTTAATGCTTGACTATGATCACTTGGCTATGCAAACCCATAGGGTAACCTTGGGCACATCACACTCTCTCAACCCCAGAAAACCCCATGATAGGTTCACCTTAGGGTCACCACAAATCGGAAATAAACAATCAGAAACAATAAAAATAAATTTCTACCCATCATATATCCTATCTCAGTCAGAGGGTTACTGGCTCTTGAAAGTCATTGTGCCTAGATTCTGGAGGACGATGTTCAGCCATGGAAACCCAGTAGGTGACCTTGGGCAAGTCACAATCTCTCATCCTAAGCAGAAGGTAGTGGCAAACCTTCTCAGAATAAATCTTGTCAAGAAATCTATATGACAGAGTTGCCACAGGTCAGAATCAACACAGCAACAACAATGCTGGTTCTTTAAGTTTAGGACTCTTTCAGACCTTGACTAAAATGTACGTGATGGCTGAATCAAAAAAATTAGAGGTCTTAAAAAAAAATTTCTTATTTTCCCTATGAATTCTGCTTTGTTGATGCCTTGTCTCTGTAGAAGGCCAAGTAAAACTCATTGATACTCCTCTAGCATCTGGCTGTTTGGCCAAACACATGAAAAGGGTCTCTGCATGTGCACACACATAGAATTCTATGTGCCCAGGGCTCCAATTACACAAGATTCTCAAATACATAGATTCCATTTTTAGACATGGAGATGTTGCGGGACAGGATAAGCAACTGTTGTCCCACTACTCGATGCTTGCATGGAATCATCTTTTTGGAAAATTCCAGCATTGTCTCTCCCTGCTCTTGTTCTAGGGCAAGTGGGGCTTAGGTAGCATAGAGTTTCATTTTCCTTTGCATGACAAAGCATTCTCATTTCTCACCTCAGTTCTCACCAATTGCTCCTGTGTTATTTAAATGCATGGCTATAAGGACCTTTAGTATCCAGGTAACCAGATCATGTGACCCAGGACTGTTTCTAAGGTCATCAGCCTTATAAAAGACCCCCTTTCTCAGACCTCTCTTCTTCACCATTTTTTCTTCTAATTCCTTCTCCCTGACCATGCTCCACCAAAGTGATAGTGAGTTAAGAACAAAGTTACTGTCATATCTTATCTATCCATTAGCAGGTTAGGATCCAGCTGCTCCCAATGTATATGTAATTGTAAGCTCGGCTAGTAAATTTTTCTAAGTGTGTAACCTGAAACTGCCTGCCTTGGTTTGTTTTCTTAGTTTCAGTTCGGGTAAACAACACAGGGATTGCGTGTGTTTTTTCTGCTACTCTGCTAAAAGAAGGCTGGTTTCTAACAGTTTGAGCTTTCATAGAATTTTCCAGAAAGGGCTAACACCCTGGGAAACTAACTCCAAACACATTTGAAGAACATTTCTCTGTTTTTTTCAATAACAACACTTTTTGGAGAGGTGGGTGGGGTGAAATGCTCTAGCCTGATGTAGTTCTGCAGCTCAGACTTACTGCATTACTGGTTCTAGACGCAAGGGAACTATGAGGCAGAAAAGACAGTGTCCAAAGGGATGGTGTCATACACGCATTTTGATAGATCCTACCACCTCAGAAGTAATCATTTACTGTAGAGAATGAGGGTGGATACCCAAATCTGGAGGAAAGATTTGATCAGAAGATGTGCAGAAGACACTGGATTAAAGGGGGCAGTCAGAGTCCCTCAGGTGAAATAATTCAATGACTAGGAGCAGGTGAAATGAACAGATTGTTTCTAAGGAAAGGATTGTTCCCAGTCTTCCAGACTGTCAACAGCCTGTATAGAAAAGCTGCATGTTTTAAAAATAATTACAGCCTTGATTCTGGGGTCCTGCCAATGCTTAGCACAGTGCACTGCACCTGTTTACAGTACAATACTGTACAATGTGATGCAATAACAAACCAGCTAACAAACATACAAACATAAATTTCTACCAATTAGTGTGTGCGTGCTGGTGTGTGTGTCTGTGTGCTACTGATATAATCAGAAAGTTGAATCGATAGATGAGAAAAAGAAAGTCAAGACTTGGGAAGCAAAATCCCAAACTGAAGTATATTTTTAATTATTTTGTTCAAAATTTTATTAAACCTTGCAACTATACAAAAAAAAGCCACCTGTTCACTACCTATGAATTGATAATCTAACAACATATCAGCTATGTTTAGTCTGATGAAATGAAGGTTAAGCAGTGACATGATAGCGATATTTAAATATTTTAAGGGATGTCATGTTGAAAATGGAACAAGCTTGTTTTCTGCTGCTCCAGAGACTAGGACATGGAGCAATGGATTCAAACTGCAGGAAAAGAGGTGTCACCTAAACATCAGGAAGAAAAAGGCCAGTCAACAGAGGAATATGCTACCTTAGAGTGTGGTGGAGTCACCTTCATTGGAGGCTTTTAAAAAGAGGCTGGATGACTATTTGTTGGGGGTGCTTTGAGAACTCACGTTCCTCCATGGCAGGGGGTTGGACTTGATGGCTGCTGTGGTCTCTTCCAACTCTGATTCTATAATTCTATGAAAATATGTGTGATGGACTCTAGGGGAGTAGCTATCCTGAGTGGTAGAGGAGATACACAGCAATAGATTGCTAGGACTATAGAATGGTCACTTTACAGAGAAATCTTGCCCAATAGTGGGAAGGAGCGGTTGGGGGGCTGTGGGGAAGAGGCTTATATAATAGGCACACTGATTTGGTTTTGGAGTCAGACTTCCAGGAGAAAAGGAGAAAAGTCAGTTCTTCAGCAAGAGAGTTTCTCAGTCAACCAAGGGGATTTGAATGAGAGGAGTATATCTTCTCAGAGAAAACCTAGAGAGAGGGGAAGAAGAGAGATCAACCCACTTTTGAATCTGGTTAGAGAGAGTGACCCAGATCTGGGAACAAAGCCTTTGGCAAAAGGGTAGCCAGAGGGCTATGTGTGAGAGAGACCTGTGCCTTTATGCTGATGTGAAGATATAAGAAATTGTTCAAATGCATTCTGGAGATCTGTTTGAGCTTGGACATCCATATGAAAACCAATATTTAAGACTTGTTGTTGTTTTAATAAAGATTTTAGTATTTTTTTTTATAAATTTTGACTCAGCTGAATAATTTTCAGCACTTCTAACCAAACAGAAACACACTAACATAGATCATTAAATCATTTTAAATAACAACTCAGAGGGTTTACCCTTTTTACATGAAGGTGGTGTTTTAAAGGGAAAGGCAAAACTGGATAAAGTGGCGAGGTACTTTAACAGATTGGGGAGGTGGTAGTGGTGGAAACTGCCGTACCAGTCTGTGAGGGGAAAAAGCAACATGTTACATGTCACAACATGTTAAACTGATTTTTTAAAAATGCACACACACAGAGCCAGACTTACACAAATGTTAGAGAATTATGAAGAGAAGGTAAAAGTCTGTATAAGCTGGTTAAGAACTCTGGTTTGAGAAAAGCTTTGGGGTAAATAGACTGGGGATGGGCAAAGTACAGTCTAGGCATGACTTGTGGCCCCCTCAAGGTTGCTTTTGTGAGCATTATCCTGTCTAGATACCCCAGACCATTCTCTTTTTCAGGCCCTCCAAAAAGGTAAATTGTTTCGGGAAGTCACTAGAAACATCAATTCACCAATTTAAATAGATTGAACCCTTCCGGCACATAAAGAATGCTCATTTTTCAAACCAAGAAGTAGATCTCCAGCAAGTTCCACATTTTTGTTTTTGGTAGTATTTATGACCCCCAGAGGGTTCCAGGGCAGATGATTGGACCCTGGATCTGCTTTAGTTGCCCACCCCAGGCCCAAGTAGTATGTTTGTGTTTGCATTTGATAAAAATAAATACCAAGGCAACATAGTGCTTATCATGGTTTGCAATCATGGTGCTGGGGTCATGCAACATGCTAACATTTGGAAGAGGTGTGGATTTTTTTTTAATGGAAATATATTGAATAAAGGGTACTCTAAGCCTTTTGCTACATGCATTTGGGATTCCTCTGCCTGACCTGTCTTGCTGATTTTAACAAATACAACATGTATTCCACCTCCCAAAATGTACAAAGAAATGAATGAGATCATTATTCAATTTAGCTCCAAACAGAGGCCCTTTCTTCATCTTACCTTTTCTCGGTGCTGGGGTGCAGTGATCGCGTGAACAGCCTCTTACGAGAGGCTCTCGCTTCCCTGCTTCTTCAGCTCCGCACAAATTTCCTCCTCACGCAAGAGCCCTGCCTCTTCCTTTCGCAGTGCAGTCTGGGACCTTCCCAGGCTGCACTGAGACAGGAAGTGCAACCGGCCCGGCTCACAAGGCTCTGCACACCAGGGAAGTGTACGCGGGGCCTGGGAGCAATGTGCGATCGCGCAGCATTTGCCAAGGTGCGCGATCATTGCCTGCCGGCCCCTGGAGCCTTGCATGATTGCGAGGGCGTCATGCAGATTGCTCCTCGCAATTGCGCAAGGCTCCAGGCCCTCTTTCGCATAGCAGATGCCATGCGAAAAGGGCCAGAAGCTTGCAGAAGCTTGTCCAGAAAGAAGAAAGAGATATAAAAAGGGGGACTTCAGTATCATCACAGCCTTGTCCTGAGCTGAACAAAGAAGTTCTTGCTACCACCAGAAAACTGGAGGGACTGGACAGGTGGTCCCTTTGTTGAAGATGTTAAATGAAAATGAAGACAGCCATCATTGTTTGGTACTAATGGTTGTGATCCTGGTTTACTTACACCATTGTAGCTGTTGGTGCAATTGCAATGCCCTGAGCACAAAGGTTCAGGTGCGGCAGTGAGAGGAAGACAGAGAAAGACATCTTCATTGCCATCTCGTGACAAAGCTGCTGGCTCATGAGCAGCTTGCTTCCACAGTCCCTGACTCCCAGGTCGATCCTCAAAGCTAAAGTTGCTCTGGGAAGACTGTTTCAGAAAATTGCGTGTCTGTTTTCTCAGGACACTTTTAGGTTTGAGGATCCATTCAAAAGCCAGGGATTTTGGAAATAGGCTGCCTGGGAGCTGACAGCTTTTCTTCCATATGATGTTAGAGATAGCTTTCTCTGCCTTTCTCCTGCTTCCTCTATGCAGCCCTTGAAATCAGTGCTATACTAATATAATAGACTTATACTGGTATAGTGTGCCAGCAGGCCTATTGTTTAGCCTATATTCCTAATGTGGTTGCAGCCTCTTGGGCAACCAAGTAGACTGTATAGAACTCTTGTGGACCAATGCATTGTAGTGTTGCTGTGTGGGTCAATGCATAATATCTGTACTCAGTAAAACTGAAATGTCCTATTTCGACTTTTGTGACTTAGATTTCTTTTTCTAGGTACATGGTTCGTTAACCTCAGTAAACCTTCATATTGACCATATTTACAAAGGCATTTGCCTATCATAAAAGTCTACAGATATTGAAATCGATGGACTCTATGCTAAGAAAACATGTTTAAGAAGCAGCTATTGTTCTCTGCTTCATTTCAACTATATCAGCTTAAAAGGACCTGAGGATCAGTCTAAGCTAGAATGAAAATGAAGTACCACTAAACTACTCTCGGGAATTGCTGGTGTGTATTTGGTCTTCCTGAGAATCAATGGAATCAAACTCTGTTTCTGAGTGACAATAGTACTAAACACACTGCTATGAGAAATAGTCAGCACACATGGCTGTATCTCAAGTTAAGGGTATCACATTCTGCATCTACAGTATAGACTCTCTCCTTTCTTCTTGTCCTGTTCTCAGAAAAAGCTGTTAAAGCAGGAGGGTATAATTTGCAGAAGTAGAAATGAAGCAGGCCATTTAGCACCTAGAAGGTAAGATTTAGTTGTGAATGCCTGGCCTTTGGCCACTTATCATGCATTAACAAATAAGAAAGCCATTTAAGAATGCTCAAAAAGGAATAGGGATAGAGAATTGGTAAATAATCTTGGGAAAGTATTTTGGGAAGAGAAGAAAACATCATGAGTATGATGGGGTAAGGAAGTAAAACTATATTCTATACATCTTTGCATTCATATGGTGGCATGGTAACAGTAGTCCACTCAGAAAGAGGAAAAAATAACCATCATAGTAGTAATTTGTATTGTGAATGGTGTGGAAGCATCTGACACTGCAATGTTCTTTAAACTAAACAGCTATAGACCTGACTCATCCCCTGGTTAAACTAACAGAAAATGGACATATCTTAGCTGTCCAGCAGGATCCCAGTGTAGCAGTACAGCCCTATTTAGACTTCTCCACCATGGACAGATAGTGACCTAAGTCCTTTTTCTGAGGCTGGACAGAATATTTGAAAATACTAGAAAAAACCATAAAAATGTGTCTCTTGAGTGTCTCAGGAAACTCTGACAAGAGGAATGCTAGACGGATGAGCATCTTTGCAGTTTGGCACCTGTTCTATGCAAAATTTGCATGTGGTTGTTTTCAACAGAAAACAGTATAGAAAACTGCATTTTCTGAATAGAAAACAGTATTTATGCAAGAAAATAAGGGCTAGTATTCTACATCAGCTACTTAGTTAAGTAGCTGATGTAGTATACCTAGAGACTGAGGACATTTCCACACTATGCTGTTATAGTGCTATTATTCCACTTTCAGCATCCTATGGAATCCTGAGGTTTGCAGTTTAGGGAGGGGCATTTAGAATTCTCAGCCAGAGAGCTCTTTGGTCTCAGTAAACTACAAACCTCAGAATTCCACAGGATGTTGAAAGTGGAATCATAGCATTATAACAGTGTAGGGTGGAAATGGCCTAAGTAGCAATCATGAATACAGAAGAGTTAACTAGATATACTCACCAATAACTATTCCGTATTAATGATCGCTATGTAGTCATGAGTGTGACACTGTTGCCATGATCATAATTACCCCCAACCTGCTTTACCAGGCATCAGCTAAATGGGGAGAAGGAGGTCCCTTCTGCTGATGATCAGGAGCACAGGAGAATGACATTTCCATCAGTTGGCCGGGGGCTGGAGGAGTTCAGTCCATCGCGCACTTGGTTAGTTAAGTACTCTTAACTAAGTAGTTTATATAAAATACTGGTCAATATTTCTGTGCAGAAATATATCATTCTGCACAGAAACACTATTTTGTGTCCAGAAAAAGCTATTACCTGTACAGAAAATGCTGTTTTCTGTTCAAAACAATCATGCATGTGTGAATTTTGCACAGAACAGGTTTACAACCACAGGATTTTCTGGGCAGGAGATAGCATTTTCTGTACAGGTAATAGCATTTTCTGGACACAAATGCTGTTTGTTATGCAAAAATACTATGTGCACATTGTACACAGAATAAAACTTGACCATCAGTAGTCTTTGAAAACAGGGCAATTTTCTAAGACTTTCTCACAGCCAGAAGGAAATTGCTAAAATTACTTGCTGTGTCCTTCTAGAAAAAAAATTAGCAAAGAATTACACTCCCCCATTTTCTACTCTCACTATAGCATACTGACTGAATCAATGGTTATATCATGGTTGGCCTACCTTTCAGCAATTGATATGGGTATGCCCTAGTTAGAACCGAAATAATATAGGTATAATGAATACCTGGTTAAAATAAATTGACAGCACTATTTAAAAGAGTACAAAACATACCGCAATTTGTATTGTATTTATTACTGAAGTCTGCATTAAAGGTCAATGTCTGTTTTGAAACAATATTTACTAGTTCTTCATTAGGAAAGATATTTGGTATGTTGGTCTTCAAACTATCCAGAAAAAGGGTTTTGAAAGGAAGTATCTGCTTGTCCAGAAAGGTGGTTCTGTAGAAATGACTTGGATCATCACCTCTATTTATGGCTGGGGAGCAACAGAGAGAATTTCTCCTTATTTGTTTTACTGTCCTTTGTACTGGGCCCCCAGAGAGAGATTTTATCTAGCTTTCTTTCTTATCCTACCATGTCAGATTTTGAGAAAATGTATTTCCTTTTAGCTGACTAGAAAAAAATGTATCAAAAAATGTTTTTATTTGCAGTGGCTTTACTTAAAATTAAGCAGAATTACAAATAGTACATTTATCACTGCCTGATTCAATCTATTTATAGTGGGCTTGTTTTTTCTTCTGTTTTGTGGTGACCTTTGTCTTTAAGCAAATAAAGACTGGTCTATTGACTAATTATTGAACTGACCTTTGGATACAAAACAACCAAGAGTGAACCGTCCCACCTCCTTTGTAAACAGATATTGGTTTTGTTTCCAACAGGGAAATACTAAATATTATGACTTTTTCCATGTGGCTCCAGGGGATTGGAAATGTTGTTGTTGGAGCCCTGGAAGATTGGCATGATGATGTAAGGAAATGAATAGATATATACCCTATGTCTATTTTTGAAACGTGGTGCTGGAGGAGAGTTCAACAAATACTCTAAACTGCTAAAAAGACAATGAAATGGATCCTAGAGAAAATCAAGCCTGAACACTCTCTAGAAGCCAAGATGACTAAACTAAGGCTGTCGTACTTTGGCCTTATCATGAGAAGATATGACTCACTAGAGAAGACAATAATGCTTGGTATGGTGGAAGGCAGTAGGAAAAGAGGAAGACTGGATGGAGGGATTCAATCAAGGAAGACATGTCCCTTAATCAGCGAAGCTTTTTCATTATAGGGTCACCATAAGTTGAAGCTGGTTTGATGGAAGTTAACAACAACGATATTTGTGGAGTGCTAGATACTCCACAACTGTTTCTATAAATGCAACATACAATTTGGAACTCAGTGTTAGAGGGAGAGAGAGCTTGTCATTGGTGTGAATCAGTGCTTCTTAACTTTTTCTTTACTGGAGACCCCCTGTAAATATAATTTGTTGGTGGAGACTTCCAAGACTTAATTCAAGATTTAAATATTTAAATTTAGATTTTAATATCCAAATATGTATTTAAATATTAGAATATTTATTTATTGAAGGTTTTGGGAGACTAGGATTCAAATCTTCACCCAGACATTGGGTGACCTTGGGGAAGTCACATTCTCTCCCCCTAAGAGGAAGACAAACGCAAACCCCTTTTGAACAAGTCTTGCCAAAAAACCCACCTGTGAGAAGTTCACTTTAGGATTGGCATCAAGTGACTCGAATGCACACAGCAACAAAGTTGTCCCTGAGGGGAGAGGTTCCTTCCAGCCATCATGTCTTTCCCCTTACAAACTGACTTATGGCAATCCTCAGGCAAATCTGTCATGATTGTTTTTTTGTTTTGTTTTGTTTTGCAAGGTTTGTTTCCGTTGAGGCTGAGTAAATGTGACTTGCTGAGGTCACCCAGTGGGATTTCATGACTGCAAGGGGTCTCAAACCTTGGTGTCCAGACTCATAATTTGGGCGTGCACACATGATTGCTGCTGTGTCCCTTTTGTCAGGGGCTCATAATGGGGGATGCAGGTGGGGGACCTCTGCCCTACCACTGCATTGCTGCCACATTTGTTGGTGTCCAGCAGCAGGGCTTCACAGATCCCGTGTGAACACTTTGTGGACCCCCTGGTGATTCACGGACCCCACATTAAGAACCACTGCTGTAAATCTTTTGTCTTTTAATGTGGCATTTGCCTTTATTAATGTGAAGATTGGAACATTCCATATTTTTCATTGCCAATGCCCCTTTTGTGGAGTGTAGACCTTAATTTTCAGCTACATTTTTTTTCTTATTAAGGGCTGTGCACTTTAGTTGTGTGGTATAGTGGTCTGAGTGTTGGACTACGACTCTGGAGACCAGGGTTTGAATCTCTACTTGGCCATGGAAACTCACTGAGTCTGGGAAAGTCATTCTCTCTCAGCCTTAGAGGAAGGCAAACTCCCTTCGAACAAATGTTGCCTAGATAATTCAAGGATAGGTTTGTATTAGGGTTGCCATAAGTTGGAAATGACCTGAAGCTGCATGACAACAACAACAAACAATGTGGGCACTATTTAAAAAAAAGAAAGAAAAAAAGCAGCAGTTGTATGATACGAAAACATCACCTGGACAATGATAAGTCAGGAGAGAGGGTTTAGACCTTTCTCCTTGCTTTGATACTAATGGGAATTATGCCTAGTGTTAGTTCCTGAAGGATAGCTCGTATTGGTGCAAATGGCCATGCCACATAGCACCTTTGGATTTTTTGTTGGTTCTGTAGGGAGAAGCAACTCATCCTCCCTCTCCACTAATAATCTGACCCTAGTTTTTGCCCTTGTAATGTCTGTTTTATAATATAAAAGAACACATTATGTTTTGTAATATAAAAGAACACAGCTTTAGACAGGCACCTGTCTTATATGTGGGCTAATCTATCCCAGTATTGGCAACTCTGATTGGCCAAGTGTGTCTGCAAACTTCAGTCAGGATCCTTGCCTAACTACATAGATATCCTTGGGGTTTCCTTCCAAGTGCTAACCAGATCTAACTGATCAGCTTCCAAAATCAGACAAGTGTGACACCTCAGCTCATTAATTTGATGTGTGCCCTCAAGTTGGTTCTGATGTATGTCAAACCTAAGCAGAACCTACCATAGAGAAGGAAGGGGTGTTTCTTGGCAAGATTGGATCAGAGTAGGTTTGCTACTGCCTTTCTCTGAGGTTTGGGCCATTTCCGCACTACACTGTTATAGTGCTATTATTCCACTTTCAACATCCTGTGGAATCCTGGGGTTTGCAGTTTAGGGAGGGGCACTTAGAATTCTCAGCCAGAGAGCTGTTTGGCCTCAGTAAACCTCAGAATTCCACACGATGTTGAAAGTGGAATAATAGCACTACTACAGTGTAGTGAAGAAATGGCCTTAGAGAATGTGACATGCCCAGGGGCGCCCACTGGGTTTCCATGGCTGAGCAGAGATTCAGACCTTGGTCTCCTAGAGTCTTAATCCAATTCTCAAACCTGTGCTGATTCTATGTTCATTAAATTCTTACATATACTTAGCATAATGTAAAGTTTAGCTTTTCTGGCCACATGAATAGATTTCAAAGTCCTTCACACAATTTTAAAATTTCTGTCACTTGAGAAAATGAGTGTTCCTCCACTTTTTTTGGCGGGGGGGCAGGCGGCTTGGGGATTTCTGAACAACTATTTTCCTTCTTCTCCAAGTTCTAGAAAAGCTATTTGATTTCTGGAGGAAATATACTTCCTTCCAACTATAGAAATAGTTTTCTGAAAGTCTCATAAAAAGCATCCAGGTCACTTCTGCAGTGTTCACTATATTCCATTAATATTCTGAACAGAGACTTTTGGGCTACAAGTCGTCTCTCATCTTCCCCTGAGAATTTTGAGGATTCAAGGTACTGGAAATAACAGCAGAAGATATAAGATGACTCATGGAAGGTCAAGTCTTCACAGGTATTTTCTTCTTTTCTGGGTAGTGCTCACTGTGCTATAGCAGGATTATAGTTTCAATATGCATCTTAGTTAAAGACATGGTCTGTTTAAAAGGTTTGCATTGAATAGTCAATAACGAAAACCTTTGCTGAGAATGCAATGCTCTGATGATTCATATTCTTTGGACACATTGCTTCTAAGCAGATTTCTGAAGTGCCAGCTTGAGATGTAATGTTAACAATCAAGACAATTAATCAGTCTAAATCAACAGTGTTGATATTCATCTTTTTACCCTATAGTTAAGAAACAGATGTAAGAGGAATTAAATTTTGAGGAACTGAGAAAAAAGGGAACTTGCATATTATGCATTGCTATATATATATAGGAGACTCATTAAAAAAAAAAACTTTCCTCCTTGAGTAGCCCTAATTTAGAAGCCCTAAATATAGTATGATTCATTAATCATATTATATTTAGGGGCTTTTTTCAGAGGGTGCAGGTGGGCATGGCTCCCCATGTCAAATGGATATTATAGCCAATTCTTGGAGTTGGATCCAAACTTGCCACTTAGATAGAAGGGCTCTTTTCATTCTAGGATCTGCTGGAGTCTCTCTGTTGAAGGTATGAGGTACAGAAAGGGTACATTGTTTTCATTTATGTCTCCTTGCTCTGAGGGGACCCAACATTGGCTGAGAAAACAGTCCTTCTTCATCTTCCAGATTAGTCACAGAGGATAGAAATCGGGAGGAGACATTGGTAAAAATAGCTCCCTCCCTCCATTCCTCCAGCAGGGCACAACTCTGCTCATTACAAGTCTGAATCCATTTCTGTACAGCAAGGATAGGAAACTTCTGGTCCATGGTATGGAGGCAACCTGAGAAGCACACTGTATAGTCTATAGAATCTCTCTGCTTTCTACCATTCCCTCCTTCCAGGCAATTAAGCTAAATAAAATGTCTGCAGCCTTCAGTTGAAGGGTTTTTCCAACTGTAAGTTTCTTTTTGCACACCAGTCCTGTTGTGAAATGGCCTCGGGAGCATTGCGCAATTGCGAAGACCGTTCCAAATGACGTCCTTGCAATTGCGCAATGCTCCCGAGGCCATTAGGCAGCAATTGCACGTTATAGCATTTTTGGCTCGTTGCCGAAAATGATGTGCAATCGCGTGTCCCTCCCATGCCTCACCTGCACTTACCTTGTGTGCGGAGGCTCCAGACGTGCGGCCATCACGATTCCTACCCCAGTGCAGCCTGGGAAAGTACCCTGCTGTGCTGCAGAAGGAAGGGACAGAGTGCTCACGCTTCATTTTGGCCAACACAGAGCTGGTGCGGAGGGGATGTGAGTGCCTCTTGCAAGAGGCTTCTCGCATGATCCCCTCACGACAACACTGGAACGAGGCAAGGTGTGAAAAGGGCCTAAGTGTAGTGTGTCTGCTTTTGAGGCAGTGTGAGCCTACCCAATTTTTGCAATTCACCTCTGGTATGTGGCCTTTGAATGTTTTCCTAGAATGGAGTGTAACCCTGAGCTGAAAAAGAACCCACATTCCTGCAATACAGCAGTTAGAGCAAGAGTAGGGAACTATGGCCCTCCCGATCTTGTTGGGACTATAGCATCCATCAGCACATTCAGTTCCTGGGAGTTGGAGTCCAATAGTATCTGAAGAGCCACCTACCAAACCATGTGTTAGAGTAAAGCTCAGCAAAGGTCCAGCAGAACTAAAACATTTTTAACATATGTTGGAAACAAACCATAGTACAGATACAATAGATCTTTCTAAGGAGTGGCAGAGACTTCCACAGCCTATATCCTACCATCAATAAACCACATTTTCTTCTAGTGGAGGATAACCTTGTTACTGTATAACTTCTGATGAGTTATAAATGCTGTTCTGGGATAACTGATCACATAAACATGAAAGCTTATAGCTGATAAGAAACTTGTTAACTTTTAAGGAAGTGCAGTATTCCTTATGATTATGTCCATAATCTCTTAAAGAAACAATTGATATAGGCCCAATGCCTGACAGTGCCGTTTGTTAAGACAAAGGCCATTTCCACACGGGGTAATAAAAATGGTGCAGTGCGTCCTCCACGGAGGACGTCTGCACCTTGGAGCGGACTGGGTCCGGACTACTTAGTGTAGATCCTCACCTCAGTCTGCTCCGGAACGACCCCAAGTGGTCCTCCATTCCCCCCAAAAGTCATTCTGCATGCACAACAACTTATGGCTGTTGGATTCTTGTCATGGAGTTTAATGGGGCAGAGCTAGTGAAGGACTCAACCACTCACACAGTTACTATTTCTCCCTTAAGGCAGAGGGTCTTTTTTAATCAGGGTATTGGATACATTTCCTGGAGTGTTATTTACATAAAAAAGCTTTGCCTTGTATGTTGGATAGAAGATCCTTTCATTTATTAGGCCTACATTTAGGTTTCTTTTTAGCCTCTATTGAAAAGAGAATAGAAGAACAGCCTTTACATTACTCAGCAATCATTAGAATGGCAGAATATGTAAAGCAGGAGTTTAAAATAGATACTGACCTAAATAGGGTAGCCAGATGGCATAAAAATTTAACAGTCATCATCTCTCAACAGCAGCTGATGGGGATGCTGAGAAAAAAAATCTGGGCACTTATTTAGATAACGAAATGGGAGCTGATGGGTGCCAAAGTACTTTTGGAACTCTGTCCCTCACTCTTGTAAATAAGCATATTCATAACGTTTGCTGACACATAAGAGAATCTATTTTGGAAACCCATCATTTCTACCTCCAGCTTTCAAGCCTATTTATCGTGAAATGTAGTACTTCAAAACTACATATATTTTCAAGGATAAATAGAAGAGTAATTTGCCATTTGTATCACATTAAATCAGACTTTCAGTTCAATCAAAACAGCTTGCAGCTGGATGTAATAGTCTGATTTCCTGACACTCAGAGAAAAATTGAAGCCCTTAAAAAAAAAACCTGCTGATCTTCAGTATGCAATAATATTCACTAGCCATTTCTCACTCTGTCTTAACATTTTTAAATTTAGTAAACTGGGCTGGAGTGGAATATCAAGAAAGAGAGAGCATCAGACTAGTTGGAAACACTTCTCTGATAAGTGTTTCATTATATTAGAACCATGAAACCCAGTGTGTAGCTGAATGTTATGACTGCATTTGCTCTTTTTAAAAACAGATATTTTATTAAGTATTCTATCCAATAAATCTGTCTTTACTACTTCCATTGGTACAGCCATACAGAGGCATAATCTTCTTTGTGATACTCTTAACCTGGAAGGCCTTGTCTTTCCACAAAAGGTAATTTCTGATTTAAGGAGAAAGATCATAGTATGACATTTTGTTTGAGTGCATGGCTTGCATAAGAAACAAGTCATATTAGTTTTAGGACAACAAAGTTATGTGGATGTCCAGGAGAGAACAATTTGTGCAATCAGAGGTGTCTGGAAGTTTCCACTGCAGTTGTAAGGTACACTTTAGATTGATAAGTGACTTGCCTGCCAAGCCACATAAGCTATAGCTGTGTCAGAAACTCTAATCAGCGACCCTTGCACACTCCACAGTTATAGCACTATAATTCCACTTTAACTGCCATGGCTCCAGCCTGTGGAATTCCCAAGGGCTCTTTAACTGAGAATTCTAAATACCCCTTTCTACACTCCAGATCTCAGAATTCCATAGAATGGAAACTATAGCTCTATAATTGTCTAGTGTTAAAAGGGATCCAAGTTGTTTACATGGTGTCCTTATCCTTACATGGCTTGTATAACTGAAGCTAGTGATTGTGTTATTCAGCTGTCCAAAGAACAATCTGTCAATTTCCATTCTCTTGAACTTATATTTTTGACATTCAAATTCTGTCCAGCTCAGATTTTTGTATTTTCTCCAAAAGCAAACTGAAATGAAATTCATCTCTATTTGCACTGGTCAAAGTTGACAGATACATCAGTTCTGAAAATGGGGAGGAACGTTTTCCATCTGCCTGCTACATAGATACCCTGTTTCCCTGAAAATAAGACATACCCATAAAATAAGCCATAGCAGGATTTCTAAGCATTTGCGCAATATAAGCCATACCCCGAAAATAAGACATAGTGATAGGCGTGGCTATGCAGCGTACCGGCTGAGGCATAGAAAGTGAAAGTAAAAGTCTCCGCAGTGAAGTGGGGAGCAGGACGCTCTGCTTTAGGTATTGTGTGTCCTCAGGGGGAAGAAGTAAAGCTGTGGCTGCTGTTCTACTCAGCACTGTAGGTCTCTCTCCCCCAGCACCAACCAGCAACAGTCTGTGGGTCTCTCTCACCCCACACAAACAGCAGGGGATAGGGGAAAAGCTTCAGCAAGCAGTCTGCTACTGAGCCCAGAGAGATCATCCCAGCTCCACTGTGCAGATTGGACCCAGTTCTCACTGGATCCCTGATAAATAAGCCAGCCCTTACACATCAGCTTAGCTGGCCTATCTCTGCTTTTCCTGAGTATCTGTACCCCCAGACAAGATGAGTGCAAAAAGAAAGAGTTATTCTGTTGAGTACAAGAAAGGAATTGTGGAGGACTCCCAGGGCAAGAATCTTACGGCTTTCTGCAAAGAGAAGAAGTTGGATATCCGAATGGTCCAAAAATGGCGGGCAGAATACGATAACCTCAGTCTACAGGTGGGCAGAGGAAATGCTAAGAAGCGCAAGTGTGGTTCAGGTCGACAACCTTTATTTCCTGAGCTGGAAGACATGATCAGTGAATGGATTGCTGACAGGAGAGCACAGGCTTTGGTTGTGCGCAGGGCTGATGTTCAAGCATTTGCCCTTGCAACGGCACCACAATTCGAAATATCCCCAGAATTCAAAGCATCACAACACTGGCTGGATGGCTTCCTTCAGCGATATGAACTGTCTCTCAGAAAATCAACAACACTGTTTAAGTTGGAAGATGCTGGAGTTATTAAGCGAGCATTTGCATTCAAGTCCTTTGTTGATGGCATCGACTTTTCTAAATACCAACTTTGCAACATGATTGCTATGGATGAAACTGCAGTGTTTATGGGTCAAGGAGCCCAAACGACAATTGAACAGAGGGGTACCTCCTCAATCTACGTTCCCTCCACTGGTCACAAAAGTTCGCGTGTTACCTGTATTTTGGCAAATTCGTCTGGATGGAAAGAAAGCCACACCTCTTATCATCACTAAGGGAAAGAAAGATAAGATTGAACGTGTTTCTGGCATTTATGTTCTTGAAACCGAAAAAGCCTGGTGCACACAGGCAGTTATAAGGAAGTGGCTTGATTTAATGCTGCCACTTGTTTTGCGAGGTGGCCAAAGAGGACTGCTAGTCTGGGATTCAGCCAGCACTCACCATGCTAAAGACATGAAGAACTTCCTTGCAGAGAGAAGAATAGATCAAATAATGATTCCTGCAGGAATGACTGCCTATCTGCAGACTCTTGATATTGCAATAAACAAGCCATTCAAAGACCATTTGCGAATGGAAATTAACGACTACATTGAAAATAGAATGACAAGAAATCAGCGTGGAAACTTTGTGAAACCTAGCCTGCAAGAGGTCGTGCTTTGGGTGAAGAATTCATGGGATAAAATCACTGACAGTGTTGTCGCCGATGCACTCCGAGCAGGTTACATGGATAAGAGCTGCTCATTTAATGAGAGCTCTATTGCTCGACATGAAAGATTGGGGCCAATGGTTCTAAAGGAAATGGAGTCGCAAGAAATTCAGGATGGAATTCCGAGTTTGGAGAGTTATGACGATGTTCCAGAAGAAGACGACTTAACTGTATTTGAATAAATGTAGATTGTTGTACCATACTTAATAAAAATAAGACATCCCCTGAAAATAAGCCATACTGTGTCTTTTTGAGGAAAAATAAATATAAGACAGTGTCTTATTTTCGGGGAAACACGGTATTAAAATGAGAAGCCCATTAGGAAAAAAAAAGGTGGCAAACCTAATTCACAGAGATTCAAAGTTAGATGTTTAAAAATTAAACAGTCAAAGTCCTGGTCTAGATTGATGAATCTTTTGTTTTGCTCACATTCAGATATTTTTAATATATTGTTTGCAATCTGAATATGAAGTTGTGTGTGATTTTTGGTAAATTTTTATAAAAAAACCAATCTGGAACAAAATTCTCACTCACCTCTGCCTTTGACATAGCTTTACTATTATAATTGATTTCTCAAAAAGAGGACCCAGTGTATGTAATACAATCTCTGCTTCTTGTGGGAGTGTTTATGAGTACCAGGTGGTCTGGCTAGTAATGCATCTTGAGACATGCAATACCCTAGATCAGTTGGTTTATGCAGCTCTTCAAAATCATTCTATTAATGAGTGGTAGTAGGCTTAACATTAATATTAGCATGTAGTAGCACAAAAATACTGTTATTTGATTTGACTTGAGTGGCAGGAAAACAGGTTGTCATTCTACAGTCTCTCACAACATATGACAGGATTCCTCAGCAACAGAAGTGATGAAAAAAATACATTGCTTTAAAGAAGGTGTGGGGAGCTAGTTTGGAATGGCAGACTTGATCCCCATCTCTCCAAGTCCCCTGTTTTAAGGTGACAAATACTCGGAATAAGCTGTTCTAAAAATTTAACTACAACAAACATACTTCTAGCCAAGACAGATTTCAGACAGGATTCCTGTGGGGTGGTAGCTAAGTAATGGTCTTCTTTTCTCTACTGTTGGCAGGAGAGCTACAGTTGGCCAAAAGGTGGATTGCTAGATTGCAGGCCAAATCTATAACCAAGCCAAGAACATGTTTTCATGATGTATCTTTATGTGTTTTCTAAATGATCAGTGTTAACAAATGTTAGCCCCCCCTGCCTTCCATCAGTCATCCAAAATTTGGCAAAGGATAAGATTTGCATCTTGCTATGACAAAAACCAGCATGGCTAGAGCTAAGCTGGAGGTTTCACTATTTAAATATGAGCTTGCTAAGTCAACATCATAACTGGGAAAATGCAAAATTATGTACAACTAAGTGCCTTACAATGCAGTTCCTTTATAATTTTTTAAGATTTGACCTTGTTACCTTGTTTACCTGCAATAAATTATTACCTAGTATTCCTGTAAATGAACTGCTATCCAATTTGTTTTCTTATCCACATTGAAGAATAGCCATCATTGCTCTCACAACTTTCCTTATGCCCATGTTTGCATTTATTTTAAGCTATTTCTGATTTTGAAACAAAATATTTTAAATCTTTAAATGCTGAGGATGAAATTAAAAAGGAAAATAAATACTTGTATTACTGTGTTGGCACTGACCCATATTAAAGTGCATGTCATGAATAGAAGGAGACTTATGGCACCTCTAAGACTTGTAGATTTATTGCAGCATGAACTTTTGGCTATTACAACACACTTATAGCTTATACTATAATAAATTTATTATTGTTACATGTAGCACAGAGGTCAAGTCAAGATCCTCTATGAAGCCAGAGGAGTATAAAGTTCAGTCATCCTGCTTAAGTCGAGTTCTGGGCATCACAGAAGGAGGATGGAGCTGGCCAGCCTAGCAACAGAAAAGAGTTTTCCTCACGTACTCCATGACCAATCAATGGCTGATTGTGCTGGGAAGGTGGAGCCATATCCATGAGCCATGTGTCAGCCATTGCACTGCTGATCAAACACCTGCTATTGGTAGTCCCAACTAGAATAGAGATGTGGAATTTACAAAATTATTGATTCTCCACAGATCAGTTGATTCAATGAATCTACTTTGGTCAGGACTACCAATAGAATTCAGGTACCTGTTTAAGGATGTAGTGGATACTTCCTTTGTGACATGGTAAAAATCAGTCTACTAGTATAGTAGCTGGTTGCATTAGTATGAAGCCTCAAGAGCATTTCTTCGTCTCTGTTGTTTTGCTGGAAAAGCCTAACATAGCTATACCTTTGGGAATGCTATGGTTACAACAGTTCATTTAATGCACGGGTCTGCAACTGTATTGGTGACAGGGGTCAATTCCCCCCAGTGCCCCCATCGTCCTCAGTCTCCTGGACCAGAAGCCCAAATATCTCTTTCTGCTTCTGTAGTCTCTCTCAAACTGGCAGCTGGAAGTTATGGTGCAAACAGAAATATTTTGGGGTATGAGGTTCTTTGGGGAGGATGAGTGAGTGTAGTGGGCATGTTTTTGTAAGTTTTCATGTGTTTGGGGGATTTTCTCCATGGCTTTCAGGCACAACTGCCCAAAACTTGCATCATATTTTTTTTTTAAAAAAATGGATTCTCAGGGGCTTTGAGTGAGTGGTGAGGGGCTTTAGGGACAGTAGTTGTGGGGTTCAGGGGTCACATTGTCTAGCCAAACAGATTGCCTTGCCCTGACCCATTTTCTTTGTTGACTTGACGAGGAATCTGATCATCACTCCCGCTTTGATCAGATATTATGCCCTTGCCCTCTTATCTACCTGTTCTGGAATCTGATTGCCAGCCTGTCCATGACCATATCACCCATCTCTGGAACTAGATTTGTTTGTACAAGAAACAGACCCCAATCTTTCTTTAAGTTTCAACTGCTGAGAAACCCTTAATGAAGAGCCAATGTGAGGGAATAGCAACAGTGCTCAGATTAGATGTGAGGAATTTACATCTATACTCAGATAGCTAAGAAGCCCATTGTGTGTCCTTGTGCCAATCTGAACACACCAAAGAAAGAACTGGATAGAGCCACAATCAGGAAATAAAAGCTTGGTCTGTGCTTCATTTTCTTTTCTTTTCAGGCCTAGGAGAAGTTTGATAATAGCTCCAGAAAGATACTAACTTTTGAAGGTTCAGCATGCAACAAGAGACATTGGCAGGAAATGGGACTCTGGAGTGTAAGGTGAATAATGAAGTAACTTCAGACAAATGGATGTGAATTCCTAATAATAGTGCAATAATAAGCAATTATATAGCAATTTCCGCTTTCAAAGTACTTGAAGAGCATTAACTACCATTACACAAATGGAAGCAAGATAGCTAGCTCTTTTCCTGCATTTGCATAAAAACTGTGTTACCCTTAGTAAATTATATGTGAGTAAAATCACATGTGAGTAGTCATACTTTGATGAACATATCTACATAAGTACATAAGACAGGATGGGGTTGAGGAGCAGGTGGTTACAATTTTTCACATGTGTCGTCACATAGTTAGCTCTTCACATCATCATCATCTCAAGAGAAATTAAGAAGAGTCATATGTTTTAGGACATAAATATTTCACATATTTTGAGAATGAAGAAATGATGCATACGCAATGCAGAGTGAAATACAGCTCCATTATTTGCACATTTATTTAAAAAATATTGCAAACTTTCCCAAAGTTTTTGCCCAGTGCAATTTAAAACAACTAACAATTAAAACATTTAAACTGACTGAGACTTTAGCCAATGGCCTCAGTGGTAGCTGGAGTCTGCCAATAACTATTTCAGGGTATGAGAGATCCCCATTTGCAGCTTGCAAGTTGTGACATGCCTTTTTTTTCTCCAGCCATTGCTCACTGATCCACAAATCATATTTTGAATATTAAGCAAATATGTCAATGTGCAGCTAGGATGACATCAACCAGATCTTCAGCTGACAATGACAACATGTGATTAAATGCATGTGTGGATGGACCAACAAATGCATATGGGGATGGGCTAGCTCAGCTGTAACAAGATATATGGAACCTTTCATATTTTGTTTATACACAAAGCACTTCAAAATATCTACACATTTCCCTGATTTGATTTAGATTTTGGTTAGTTAAACCAGGCTATTTTCTATAAAGAGGTGCCATAAAAATCAGAGTGGGGACTAGAATAGTGCCTATCATCTTCCAAATAGTAATAGAGAGAATATTTTTTTTTAAAAAAATTCAAAAATGGATGAAAAATGTGTCTCTTGAGTGTCGGGAAACTATGATGAGGAGAATCTCAGATTAATGTGAATCTTTGCAGTTTGGAACTTATTCAGTCCTAGATTCACATGTTATTTTGTACAGGAAACAGGATCCAGTATTTGCTGTCATGTACTTAAGTATACTTAACTAAACAACCTCTCCTGGCCTGATGCTACTAAACCTGATGGAAACATCATTCACCTGTGTTCTGCTCACTGGCAGAATGGATCTTCTTCTTCCCATGTAGTGTCACAATCATTAACAAGTAGTGATTATGGATACAGAACAGGTAGAGCTGAGTGAAGTTTGGTAATTGCTCCGTGTTCTTAATCACTGCTTAGTCATGGTTGCAACACTAGTATGATTGTAGCACCCTCCCCCATTGACATTACTGAGTATCAGCTGCATGGGGAGAAGAAGGTCCCTTCTGCTGGTAATTGGAGTATGGATGAATGATGTTTCATTCTGGTTTGTGTGGAGATCAGTCCAGGAGAGATTACTTAGTTAAGTAAACTTAGCAAAGTAGCTTATCGAGAATACTGATCAATATTAGATATTTTCTGCAGGGAAAATGCTATTTTCTGTGGGGAAAAAAATCACATGTGAATTTTGTGCAGAATTAATCCCCAACTACAGTATTTTCTGTGCAGAAAATGGTGGCTAAGATCTTGCATCAGGAGGCATAGCTACCAATGATACAGCTCCGCCTCCATGGCTACAGCTTCCAATGCTGCTTTCCTCCAAACTTGTCTTTTAAGCCAATATAACCCCCACAACAGAGGAATTGCTGAGGTTGGAGAATGGAGTAGGGAGTGATGATATCCCCAGCCCTCTCCAAGTTGTGGGGTGCAACTGCAGCTTTCTCGCAGCAGTAAGAATAGTGCTAAAAATTACTTGTTTCCTTTTAGAATGAAATTAATGAAGAATTACATCCCTACTTCCAGCTGATCATCCCTGAATCATTCATGTCTAATATAGTTATGTGTTTTGAAGAGCACAAATATCTGATGTATCTCAATGTTCCAGGCATTATAGAATCCAAAAGCCAAGGGAAAGGCACCTTCAATGTACTCACAGTGTCAAACAGGACAAACTACTATAAGAAATATCACAGAGAGGAAATGAGGATACAATTCTTCCGCAGTCAATATTAACCTTATAAGGGGCCAGCAAATTCATGACCAAGCCCCCCAAATCTTAGATATATGACATTTCCGAAGTGATCAAATTTAAATGTAACAAAAAAATTTTTGAATACACAGCCAGAATGTTTAGAGAATGCTATCCCAATTGCACATTTCTACATCAATTAAACATTTCAAAACAAATGTAAAGAAGTACCTAATTAAACTCTTTGTGCAGCTGTTGGTATACATTTTGTATTTATTTTGTACTTTGTTGAAGGTCTATGAAAAATGCCACTGATTATGGATAGTGATCAGTAAACAATGGAATAAAGGCAGTAATTAAAAAGCACAGATGCATTTGGAAAAAAAATACTTATAACGTGTAATAGAGATTAGCATTCTGTGAGAAACGTTGGCATAATCTTATTGACTTGCTTTCTAAGTTCCAGAGTTTCTGTAAATTGGGGGCAGTTGTGCATTTTTTTGGGGGGGGTAATTTAACACACACACATAGAAAAGCATTCTGGATATTTTCTCTTCTAACATTCAACACATCCAAGTATAAGCCTTTCTGGTTTAAGATGTTCAACAGGAAGAAAAGGGAAAGTCATATGAGGACACTGTGGCTACATTTTTCGGACTGTTACACAATTATACCAAATGTAGTACCACTGATTATAGTACCACTAACCAAAACAGTGGCATGATTGTGACTTAGAAGGCAAATCTCAAGAATGTCATTCCTTATGGGGGATCATTCGGTCAAGTTCAAGAGCAGCTCAGGTCAGTTAAGCCTCTTGGTTGCTTTCAGTGGGGAGGGGGATATATATAACTTGAATCATGTGTAATTTACTTCATATGTATAATATGTTGCCATGTCTTTTTATGATAGCGTGAAAACATTACTTTTTGGGACTAGAATTTTCAAAATCTCCCATCCGATATGAATATTGACTATGCTGGCTGGGACCATCTGAGACCTGTTGTCCAAAAGTTAACTTTTGCAGACTTTGGTCCTTGGCTATACACAAAGATGTACCAAAACGCCACACATCAGGATCTTTGGCCAAAATTTGCAGTGTGTTGTAACAGAAAATAAGATTCCCAGGTAGGAAAAGCAGTAAAGAGACAACAAAGCACAGGTCAGACAACTCAGATATGGAGGTTCTAAAATAGAGATTAATATATGAAATAAATTAGGTGGAAATGGCAATTGTTTGTTTAAATCTATAATATGAAGGAAGGACCAGGTGATAAAGAACACCATGGAAGGGGTAAAAGATAAAGGTGTGAAACTATCTCTGAATAGGTTCATAAGACAGTAACATGACAATAAGGACATGCTTCACTGGGTGAGGATAATGGTTTGAAATGTAAAGAAAAACCTTGCCTTGAACTGACACAAGTCATTGGCCAAGGTCCTGCATAGCAGATGTATCGCCATAGCTACATTTCCCAATGCTACCCTCAAAACCTACTTTTTCAGCAGTGCAGCCCCCCATAACACAACCATTTCCATGTTTCTGGAGCACAGGGTAGAGTAATAAGCAGAGATTAATCCAGCTCTCTTCCCTTGCAGATGTCTGTTGTAGCATGTCTCCTACTTACCCCCTGCTCTCTAGGAACATGTAAATTGCCATGTTGTGTGGGTGGTTGTGGGAGGGCTGCACTCTGAAAAGTGGGGTTTTGAGCAGAGCCACTTTAATGTTTTTGCGGGCCCCAGGCAGTCTTGTATTCATCTCCCATCTCACCTTGATGTGCCATTAGGGATTTTTTTTTTTTTTTTGGTAGCACCTAAAATCCTGTTTTTGTAAGCCCTAAGTGCTGTGCCTTAAGTGCTGAATGGATAAGGTGGCCCTGGGTTTGAGAGGCTTTTGATTGTTGCATGTACAAGGACCATAAAAGTGATTTGTGATAGCCTGAGGTTGACTTACAACATTGTAATTATTGAACAGGATGCTAGCATCCATATTGCAGAATTAGAGGTAGAATGCACAATTAGAAAGGGAAAGGCAGCCAGAGTATGGATTTTGCATAGCCAAAAGTAAAAGGATTAGAAGGCTTCTGCAAGAGAGTCATGTGGCTCATTCCTTATGATTTAGCAGTGGGCCTGATATTGTAAGCCTTTTATCTGCATGAAACAGATATGGTGGTATGATAATATGCTAAAGATTGAGGGCTCTAGTACTGTAATTCATGGGAGTGGACTAGAGCCCTGTGATAAAGAATTTTAAGTATCTCACCAAACTACAAATCCTAGAACCAGTGATGTAAACTTGAGTCGACTGACTCAGACTCAAGTTGGACTTAAATCACCTCAGTGACTTGACTCAGACTCAACTTGGCAACAAAGATGCACTGACTAGACTTGACTTGACTCAAGACTTGTATATTTTTAGTCACTGACTTGCTGCCCTTGATTCAGTAACATAACACATTCATCCAGAAACCTTACTACTTTGAAAAATGCTTTCAATCTGTCTGAAGTCCAAAGTGTGGGCACATTTCTCAGACGGGAAAAAGCAAACAGGTTAGGCAATGGGCTTGTGGTCTGCTTAGCGGCCTGTCACTGCTGCATATTGGAGGAGCCTTCTAAAACTTTTCCTAAGAGCAGAAGGCAAAACTTTCCCCCAAAGCATAGGACATGTTTCTCATAGAACAGTGTGTTAGGAGTGGGCTTGAAGAGGAAGGATCCTTCTTTCTACAGCTTTTGAAGCTTCAGTAATGGGCAATAAGAAGGATCCTATTCCCTACTGCTGAAAAATCCTCCAGCTTTGGAAATGGGAATTAAGAAGGATCCCATTCCCCACTTTCAAAGCTGCAGGCTCTTTTACGTCCATTGGCATAAAAGCCACCAACTTCAGGAAGGGGGAGTAAGAAGGATCCTATTCCTCACCTCTGAAGCTGTAGGTGACAAAATTGCAAATGTGGAGGGCCAACTCTACTTAAATTGTTAAAACTGACTTTATTCGATATTGTCCAGAAATTCTGGAGTATAGGTTGGGGTTTAAAGTTGGCTTCCAGACTTGACATTTGACTTGAGACTTGACTTGAAAGTATCTTCAAGGACTTGAGACTTGACTTAAGACTTGGAGTAAAAGGCTTAAATACATCACTGCCTAGAATTCCATATGGTGGAACCATGAGAGTACCAAACCACTGTCACTATATAATGTAGCCACAAATTGAGACAACTGGGTACCCTCCAGACATCTGGCAAAAAGCCCATGAGAGGGAACGAGAATTAGGCTAAACCACTGTAAGTTGATACAGGGATGGATGGTATGGAGATCAGATGGGTGGCAAACTCTCATTTACATATGGCAGCAAGTTTTGCCTTCTTGGGCAACACTAAGTAAAAGAGTCTGCTATAATGGCAATTATAATATCAGCATAACATTTGAAATGTGTCTGAAGTATAATAATTTGAACATTTGCATTGCAACAAAAAGTCCTTACATTAGTTGTTCATACCCTATTGTTGGACACTGTAATGCACAGAGGAATAAAGGGACCAATATGAAAGGGGGAGTTTAGACTATTTTAGGATATCCCTTTGTTAACAGCAGATACTCAACTGTATGGACTGTGGAGTTCAGCTGTGTGTACCGTTGCCCCAGTCAGTCAGGTGACGGTCCCTGATGGAGCTTGGCAACTGAACTTGGCTTAGGTTCTGATGACATAGGATACAAAGCTGCAAATATAAATACAAATATTTTTAAAGTATGTTATAGTGGATAACTAGAACTCCAGTCATTTTCGTTTCCCTCATATACATTGCAGAATACACTCTTTTTTAATTACTGCATAAGTCTGCAACATTACCCTTTTGAGCTATCAAACTGTGTTTTATCACAATGTTTGTTGAAATATGCTGCAATAAACCTAGCAGATCGAGGATTTTAATTGGGATTTTTTGTTCTGTTGTTTTAAAAAGCATGGTAATAAAAGAGATGAATCATAGGAATCAGTTTCCAACTTAGAAGTTTTGCTTACTTTGTAAATATGAATGCTGTCTCCCCTTCAAATAACAGTTTGTCTCTTTAATAATATATTTCAAGCTGTGGCTTGAGGTTCATGCATTCTCCATATTTCTTTATAACCATTCCTCTTCAGTTTCCAGAGTTAAAAGCCATATTGCATTATACTTCATTTTCAGCGTATTCAAATCTTCAGACACAAAATGGTAAATGGCATCAGGATAAAATTCCTTGTTTATTCATTAAGAGAATATAAAGGCAACATGCAATTGAATATACGAAATGCAAAGTAATTGCAATTTTAGATTAAAAAGAAAATCTCTGGTTGTTCAAATAAAGAATCAAATGACCTAGGTTTGTAGGATCAGTTGTGGAGATCCTACTAATCAAATATTTGGGTATCTCTGGAATAGCATTTAAAAAAATCTTCTCTGCCTGTACGACTCATTAGGATATTGTAATGAATGTGACAAGTTCCATTTCTTAAAATAAAAAGTAACACAGAATAAGAAGCCAGTGCAATGTGTTCCTGAAATCAAACATAGTGCAGAGATGAGGAGGGTGTGATTCTTCAGATGCTCTTGGATTACAACTCACATTGGCCCCAACCAGTGCAGCCAGTGGTGCAGGAGAATTCAATTTGTATTCTAAAGACATCTGAAGTCCCTCACAGTTTCCATCTTACCACCTTTGTCTTGAAAAACATATTGGAATAACCTCCCATTCATATCTTTCACTAAGCAACATTTTGATCAGGTATTAGATGTTGCCGTTTTTATGTCTTTTTGTCCTTTAGTCCTTTGGCTGTCAAGGTCAGCAAATTATCACTGGATAATCAAGCATAATTTTAGATTTGGTGATCAAACCTATTTTTATATTAAACCAAAGAAAATCCTGAGTAGATCTGGGCAAATCTGCCACTTTTGGGCCATTTCCATACCGGACTTCTGAAATGGTGCAGAGCGACCTCTCACGGAGGTCTTCTACACCATAGAGTGGACTGGCGTGGACTACTTTTTGTAGTTCCACACCAGAATCCACTCAGGAGCGGCCGGAACTAGCCACGCTGCGTGTTTTTTAAAAACCTCTTTTTTGAGGTTTTTAAAAAGCACGGAGTGTGCAGCCCCGCGCCGCTCCGTCGCCCGGCTCCGAAGTGGATTTGCAGGCACGTGCAAGTGCGTGCCTGCAGATCTGCCGGGGGCGGGCTTCCAGCTGGTGAGCTTCTCCGGTTGGTGGAGAGCCTCCACCAACCGGAAGCCGCCATTTGGGACGCCGGAGGACAGTGGAGCAGCGAGCTCACGCTGCTCCACGTGCTTACGGACTTACCCGGTTTCAGGTAAGCTCCGTTGTTGGGCGTTTTCGCCCGTTCCCCCCCACACACATGTGAAAAGGGCCTTGGTTTCTGTCACATTTACATTTTACAAACATTGGCAAATTCTGTTCTAAAATCAACTGAAATAAAATTTGCACTCCTCCTAGGAGATGTGCAAATCTTTTCAATTCTTCTCACATTTGCAGTTTTGCAAATTTTGTTAAGAATGGGTGAAAAATAAACAGAGATAAAATCCTCCTCTAATCCTGACAAATATCTCTTACACAGAACTAAATATTGGCTTTCTATTTAAGTTGTTTCTATACTTTCCGCTCCATGATTAAACCCTTAGCTCTAGCAAATCTGAAAGATTAATGGACCACAAATTTAGATAAGCACTTTATTTATAATGGGTTACACTTTGCACAGGGCTATACTGGAAATATATGCACTTTGATCCACTGATCCAACTGAAGCAAGACATTTGAATTTAAACTGGTTGAAGATTCCACTCACAGAACTTCTCTGAGGCTACTCTAGACTTAGCTGCTTGAGAAATGATGGACGACAGTACCAATCACCTTAAAAATAAATGTGGATCCAGCCAATGAAGTGTTGTATTTCAACAGGACATGCTTCTGTCCTGTGCTGGCAGCCAGCCAAGGTTCACAGCTCTTCAATAAGAGTCTTTAGCACAGCCACAGACAAGGTTTACAACAGTTTTGTCAGTCAGCTACAGTTGGTTGTTTCAGCAGTCCAAGTAAGTAATAAATTCCAAGTGTCAGTCCAAAGGAGTACCTGTCCTGTGCCAGCAGCCAGCCAAGGCTTCCAGCTGTCTAACTAGGCTATTATCGAGAGCCAACAAGCAAAGTTTGTCTTAAGTCATTTTGCAGCCCAAGTTCATAGTAGATCTAGAGAGACAGTCTGAGTTTACTGTAAATCCAGAGAGAGCGAGCAAGGAATTTGAGGATAAGCTGGGCTGCATCCACTGACAGGATTGGTTGGCCACAACAGTCTCCTCCCATCTGGTTTCTCGTTTTGTAGGCTCAGAGTTTTACCTAGCTGTTGGCTTAATTAATGAGTCCTTATTATATAAACATTGCAGATGCCTGGGTTCTTACTTTCCCACCTACACTGACTGCTGTAAGTACTGTTCCTCTTGTGTCTCTGGGGTGTGGCTGTTAGAAAGAATCCTATTTGGTCCTGGGATGGAGCATAACACTACCCAGCAGCATAGTCAGCACACAAGGCCGGGGTGAGGATTTCCAAAACCAAGAGTCGGGGGTGTGAACGAAGGATGCGTTGCTTCCATCAGTAATAGCAGTTGCTTGCAGCAGTTTTCTCCCTCCCCCCTCCCCAACTGTTTGCCTAATTAATACATCTTCCCTATATAAATGTTCTGAGGCTTGTGGGCCCTTCCCTTTTGATCTGCGCTGGCTCTAGTAAGTATTGTCCTGCTCATGGCTTTGTGTTATGGCTGCTGGGGAGGGTCCTGTCTGTGTTTGCACCTGAGCCCTCGGACCGGGGCATGACAGCTTCCAAGTCAAGGGCAGGGGGAAACAGACCCAAGTGGTCAAGTCTCCATTAATAAGACTCTCCTAATATTCATAGATGAATGTAAGGAGATAAGTCTTTATTGGTATGTTCTCATGTCTTTCCCTTGCCATATAGAAAATGTGGATGTATCAAGATAGCCTCCCGGCTGTGGGTGTAAGAGCGATAGTACTCTCTGTACGAAAAGACTGCCAACTTTTTCTAAATTGTTCAGGAGGGAAAGGCAAAGTAAACAACCCAAACGATGCAATCATGCACAAGAATGCTGGGGGAATATTGCTATCTGGGGTCCATTCAGTATTTTCTTTTATGCTTTTTATAACAGTTGGGCTTGTCTATCCTTACAACCTCTAAGAGAGTAGAGCAGTAGAAAGAGCTATTTTATTATTAAATCACTGGTACTTATATATTCCCCAGATTAATTCACATTAATTAGGGGAACATAAAATAGAACTGTAGGCATTAAATGACATGTGGGGCTCTAGATACCCAAGACTAATTGCAATACATCAACCAGGTACAATACAGAAATAGCTCAGAAATATGATACTTTATTTTTAAAGCTCCCATATAATGTATTAACACTCTGTACAATAGCTTGACACTACTGTCCTAAATGTTTACACTGTTCTAGATAGAGAGCTTTGTAGTAGATATTAAATTGTCAGACAGCACCGAATAAAGTTCCCAAGTGAGCAGTCTGCTTTGATTCATGAACACTGAGATATTACGTAGGCTTTCTTTTTCAGATTTTTTTTCTTTGTTCATTATTTTGAATTGGCCCAGGTGGACTCCCCACAGTTGGGTAAAACATGAGTTGTTATGTCTATCTTCCGCAGACTCGCGTTTCACCCTCTATATCACTTAATGTTTGTGAAACAGAGCGCATGTAGCTACTTGAATGTTGTCTAATGGCCAAGCATTATGCAAACAGATAATAGAGACCATTTCAACTGAAACAGTATTTTAAAAACTTTTAGTTGCCGTGTTAGAAAAAAGCACAGAATAAAGTGATCAAACATATCAGTCCATCTGCTTTGTTTTATGCATTCTTGTCTTGCTTTGCAAGTCTGTGGGAAATGAGGTACACTGAAAATATAGGGAAAATCTTTTTACAATAACTAGAACCAAATATTAATAATGGTATATATGCAGCCAGATCTAGTAGTAAGTGTTATAATATGCACATATGCAAACAGGCTTTCTGCATCTAGATCACCCTTCTGGACTGAATCTTTGGCACACAAAAGACTTTGTGCTTGCTAAGTAATTCTGTTATCAGTTTGTCTTTTCTTCGTTCTTTTAATATTTCTGTCGCTTGTCTCCTCCTCCTTGTCCCCATTGTGCTGCATGTAATCTGATTTTATTATTGCATGTTATTCTCTGTTGGATTGCTCAGTCAGCCATCTCCATCAAGTCTAATAACTTCATTCAACCTTGTTTATTATTCTCTTGTTATTTCTTCTCATGAGTTTATGTCAATACAAATTTCTTCTCATATTATGCCTCTCTCAGCCCCATTCTGGTTATTCTTCCCTGGATTATCTTGCTAGTTTGTTCTCTTCTGCATTGTCATTAGTATTTGATAATTTTGCTCTATCTGGTTTGTGTTTCCATCTGTTTCAATCTTGATTAAGTCTGTGATTTTCCTCCTCAAACTGTTAATTCTTCTTCAAATTTTGTTTTCTTTAGCCACTTTTGTTTCAGAGACAGTGTTCTCTTTCAGTACCCCAAATGTCTGTTTCTCACCTTTTCTATTCTATTTCTTCTAAATCAGCACATTTCCAACAGTGCCCACATTTATTATTTTTCTTTTCAGGGACTTTTCTAATTTTATTTACAACATATCTTCTTAGTCTTTTCAGGTTCTTTATTTATATGTTTTCTATCATTTTCCTCTTTCTTCTTCTTATCATCATTTTAGTTGTTGTCATTCTCCTTTTTTCAGGTGATCCTAGTTTGTGCTTCTCTTTGAAATTAACTGCAAGGGTGTTTGCTTGATGGCCCTTTTCTCTTTCTATTGAAATTACTTGCTACTGGTATTTTTTATCTTCTATTGGGAAATATGGACATGTTCCAATATTTACCCATCTTTAAGTATGCTGTTCAATTTCTCTTTCTTGGATTTCTTCCCCAAGTTTTTGGTTACTCTAAACACGTAAAGCTCTGATACACATACAACTCCTTCTGTGGTGGTCCCAGTTGAGAATGCCTGCCATCATATTCACTTTAGAATAAACAGAAACAAGAAAGGGAGTTACATGCTACATAATTAACGCAGTGTACCATCTGAGTCTTGCTAGGTCATGGGCAATTTTCTGTTTTGACATAATCTTCATCACACGTTGACGACATCATTTTATGCTTTTTGGATTTTGGTGGACCAATCCTTTCTTTCTTTCCTTCTTACTATCTGAGCATTTCTTCCCCATAACTGGTAAAGATCTGTTAGAGAACTCTAACTCTTTGTACTGAGTTTCTTCAAGGATATGTCTTGCCTCTTCTTATGCTTTCAATTTGATGTTTTTGCCCTTGGTCTTATTTTTAATTCTTTAAACAATAATGACCAATAAATCAAAGCTCTACTTCTGTTTTGCCTTTGTCATCTTTTCTAATATTCTTTTTGCCTTTTCTCATTTTGAATGAGATGTTTTCTCATTAGCTAGATCACAGCCAGTCCTCTGTGGTTGTTCCATGCTGCCTCTCGTTATATATCTGTACTTTATCCCATTCTGGGTAATGTTCTATCCTTTCTTCTCTCTAAAAAGGGAATCTTCGGACCCTTGATGCTTTGCCTTTCCTTCTCTTATCTTCATTCAAGGTACTTCTGTTATGAACATTTAAATGGCATGTCTCTCTTTCCTCTCTGACCTGATGATTGAGATGAATTTACTCATTCAAAAAGAAGGCATCTTGCCTCTGCTGCAAACTATTGTTATTGTAGCTTTATTCATTTGAGTAGTGACTAGCTGACAGTATAGCCAAAATTTAAGAACGTGACAGCTGATATAGGAGATTTTTAGATTAGCAGTTACTTAGGGTTAGTTTTTTAAGTTTTCCATATCATCATGACTAGCTTTTTTTGTTGGCAACCCTAGCAGAAAGTGGCTAATCTCAAAACTTGCAGGTTCAGCAGTGACTGAGGGTCTGCTTAAAATGACATAGTTACATTTGTTGGGATAAAACAGGCCACAACTTGTTGTTGGTAACTGCTGTAGAGGCTTAGCTTCAGCATGGATCTAGGTACAGCCATCAGTCAATCCTGCTGACTGGTGGGAACCAATTCACTCAACTCCCCTTCTGGATATGGAAATCCGCCTGTTGGGTATATTTTTGGAATGGCAGAATTGGGATTCTACATGGGCACAAACCACTGTGTGATTCCTCTGCAACTGGGAGGAAGGAAAGACCACCTTTCTCCAAGCTGGGCATGGCCTGGTAGCGCATGTCCTCAAGGTCCCATTACAAAACCCCCAACTGGATCATATAGGCATCCATGTCTTATAACTCCAACTGGATCTGGGGCCCATACTAAATCACCCAAAGTTGTGGCAAAAAAAAAAATACTGTAAAGATTCATAAATACTATAAAGAAAGCCACAAAACCAGAACCAGGAATACAGAGGAAGGGAGTATGAAGGTGAAACTCTGTGCTGACTGTTAAGAGGAGTGCAGGCGACTGATTTCAGTTGGCTTGCTTGTATCCAATGCCTCTGCCTGAGTCTCCAAGCATGCCCACAAACCAATAGGAAGACCCTAATTGGCAAGTTTTCCCACCATTCCCCAGAGCCTGGGAAATTGCACAGGCCTATGAGAAGGAGAAGCTTCCATCAGTGGAGAAAAGTAGCCTTTGCCTCACTCTGTTCCAATGTGGCTTACAAATTGTTCTCTCCAGTAAGTCAGAAAGTGCGCTTACTAAAAACAACATAACATTTTCTTGCATGGCCCTACCTAAAAACGGCAAAGTATTCTGCAGAAATCTCAAGCATTCTTTGCTAGAAGTAAATGTGATGAAATTAATGAAATTTACTTCTGTGGATGGGATACAGTGATGTGTGGCTGAAATTATGTTGATTAGTCCCAAATAGAGTAAGCTCATTCAACCAGTTGTTTAATGATGAGTCGACATGTTCAAAAGATCCAGCTAATTCAATGGTTGTGCTGTGGTGGGGAGTAACAACAGACCTCTGTTTTTTTTAATATATACTCAAACAAAATTTATAGCCAAGATCTTGCATTGGGAGAAGTAGCCAGAACAATGTAGCTACATCTCCGTAGCTCTACCTCCCAATGTCACCCCCAAACCCCTACCTTTCAAGCCATGTGGCTCTCCCTCCTCCAACAGAGAAATTTCCATGACTCTGGTAGCAGAACTGAAAGGATATGGTTCTTGCTCCAGGCAAACAAAAGGTTAATGAACTGCTGGGGATAAGTTACCTTTTATTGGGGGTCAGCATCACAAAACATCACAGGTCATGGGAGATAGTTGCCCAATCAGGGGGAGAAAGGTGAGAACCTTCGAGTTGCTTTGGTCAAGAGGTTTTAAAAACTCTCAGGAGACCACAAGGCAGGAAAGAACAAAGAGAACAAAGACATCAACCAGAGGAGGCATATTGCTGGTTGCAGGTATGTCCAGCTAGGCTTCACCTCCTGGCTCTGCCTTTGCACACCATCTCACCTGACCAACAATGTGAACAGCCAGGATGTTTCTTAGTTGTGTTAGGATTTCTTTTCTTTTGAAAGCTCTGGCTGATATGATGCAGCTATCTGTAACTTGTAACTACTAAGCAAACCTGGGTGGAAGAAGCCTCCCATGTAGAGTCATACTTGTTCTACATTGCCTGTTCTTAGAATACATGCTTTCCTGTAAAGAACTCCCTGCTTCTCTCCATTCATACATGTTTTTTGGTGATATATGTAGATAGGATTCCTCTCTCCCAGAGGGGGTGGGGTAAGGAAAGGGATCTCTAAGCTTAGACATTGTTGGCTCCCTTGTGGGATCCCACTGTGCTACTAAGACTGGGATTTTAATTCAGTGGGTGGTGGTAGCATTTAATTAATGGAACCTTGGGAATTTCCAACTCCTATTCAAGGGCAGAAATCAGCACTGAGTGGGAGAAGGGCCCTGGGTCCATGACAGGGTGATGAGCAATGATGTGTCTACCCCTGTCCCATTTGCAGTACATGCTGCAACAGGCCAATAAATACAAGTATAATTTTAATATTAAAACAGCTACTTCCTTATTTTGCTTTTACTGTCATTTTGTGTGACATGGAGGGGAAAAAGAGTAGATATTTCAAAACCAGGGAGATGAGTCTAAACCTCCCTCTTCTGGGATTTTCAAACACTGTCAAGTATATCAATGGAAAATCAAGCTAAACTGAAGTTAAGAAATTCATTTTAATCAGTTTTTCTCCATCTGTTTTGATAAGCCAACTAGGAAAATTTGGGCTTATCAAATTTTAGTCAGATGTTCAAATCAACTGTCTGTCCTTGTTTCTATTGAAAATGCTGATGTCAAAGACATAAATGCAATCCCTCTCTCATTTACTATGTATTAGCACTAATACATTTTTCAACATTAATCCTCTGAGCAAATGAAACATTGATAGTCTGGAACACTAATGGGATACGTTAATTGCGAATGGTATAAGAAAAGGAGATTAGCAAAATGCAGACTGGAAAGAGAAAATGAGATTAAAAGTGGCATTTTGGCTGCAGTCCTTCGGGCTATATAAAATACAAGATGATTAGTCAAGGAGAAATGGAAAACCAATAAATGAAAAAAAAAATGATGAAGAGGTGGGAAAAGCTAGAAGAGTTGTGAATGGGAAACTGGATAAAGATTTGATTACTAGTAACCGGGTGAATATAATTTCAAAAATATACATTATTGGATTGCTGTACTTAACCATAAGGAAATTCAAACAATTGTGTACATTTGGGGAAAAAATGCATAAAAGGGGGAGTGTTCATTTCGGGGGGTTTTCATAAGAAACAAAATAATATTGATAGAATGAGACAAGGATTGAACATGGAGGTGTTAAAAGAAAGATGTATCCAGGGTGGCAGATCCCTACTGATATTTACAGATCCCAACTGAAGTGATTCATCTATTCATTTGTTTTGTAAAACTAACCTGCAAAATGTAATATTAAAACAGCAGAATAGACTGATAAAACCATCAGAATGTGTGTTTGTTTTGTTTTTTTTAAATCAGTGTTATACTATTCTTCCTGAAGAATCATTTAGCTTTTTTGAGTGTCAGGTCCATCTTCCAGGTATTTGTTGTTATTGTGTACCTTCAAGTCATCTGTGACTTATGGTGACACCACTGTTTTAAGACCATTTACCATCTTGGTTGCCCTGTTCTGGACAGCTTGTAAATATCTTTCTTAAACTGTGGCTCCCAGAGCTGAATACAGTACTCCCAATGAGTTCTGCCCAAAGTGAAATAAAGTGATTATTCTACTTCCCTGAGGTAGACACTATACTTCTTTTGATGCAGCATAGAATTGCACTGGTCCCCCCGTCATCACACTGCAGCACAGTGTTGACTCATATTTAGCCTGTGTTCTAAGATCTTTTTCACATGTACTGCTGTCAAACCATATCCCGTATTTTGTGCATCTGATTTTTCCTTCCTTAATGTAGTACCTTGAATTTATCTCCAATAAAATTCATTTTATTAGTTTTGGCCCAGCTGTCTAATCTGTTAAGATCATTTGAAATCCTGATTTGATCTTCTGAAGTATTAGCTTCCTTCCCATTTTGGTATCCTATGCAAATATGAGGAGCATGGTCTTTATTCCAGCATCTAAGTAACTTATAAAAATATTGAACAACCAATGGCCCCAACAGGATGCACAGGATAAAGCAAAATGCTGTTGGGCTTAAAGAACATGAGCATGTTTTCCAATAAGGAGATCCAGTTCTGCTGAAGCATTGCAACAAATGGTCCAATGTTAAGGGCTCTAAATTAGTTCTACAGCAGATGTTGTGCATACAAAGGGTCTCATATTCAATCCCTGGTATCTCCACTAATGACTGGAACGGACTATCCCGGTGCTGTCTGTTAGAACACAGGTTCCTATGTTCCTAAAAGCAGATTGATATTTTTTTCTAGCCAGCCTGCTTTTAAAAAAATGTGGCAATATTAATTGGCAATAGGTTTCTACCTTATGGGAAAGGTCCAGTTCAGAGATTCCTTCTCTAGGAAGAAGCCTATGGCATTTTCTTCATTGTTTGAAGTGGGATATAAAGATTTAAAGACTGATAAAGACAGTGTAGCAAACCATATTGCAACCACACTTTGTTGCAAGGGTGGGGAACATGGGGCCCTCCAGATGTTTTTGGATTGCAGTACTCATCAACCTCAGGTAGTGTAGCTAACTGAGGTATGAGTTGGTTTCCAACAATATCTGAAGGACCAAGAATGCCCTATCCTCTGTTTTATTTTCTAAGAAACTGTCCATGTCAATGTTTCTGATTTTTTTTCTATACAAGTTCTTGTTAGTGGGTGCTAACAAAAGATAGTAACTGAGTCTTTACGCAGGGTCAGAAACAATTCTCTCTGGCCCTTTCCGCACCAGGCAATTAGAATGGGGCAGTGCATCCTCTCACGGAGGTCGTCTGCACCTTGGAGCGGACTAGGAACGGACTACTTACCAGAGATCTGCACCTCAGTACCCTCCAAAACGACCCCAAGTGGTCCTCCAGCGTGTTTTCTAAAGACAGCAAAAAACAGGTCTTTATTTTCCTGGAATGCGCCATTGTGTTCCTGCTCCCTTGTGCAGATTCGCAGGCTCGCACCAATGTGAGCCTGAGATCTGTGGAGGACGGGCTTTAGGCGTAGCAAGCTTCAGCAGTTGGTCAGGACCCACGGCCAACCGGAAGCCGCCATTTTGGAAGCTGGAAGGCGCCATTTTGGAAGCCAGAGCAGTGAGGATCTACAGACCTCACACTGCTTCGATTCGCTCTGGACCAAAGAGGATCCCTGCGGAAGGGCTTCAGGGACAGTCCGCGTTGCTTTGGACCCCAGAAGAAGCGGTAGGTAACGGCACGGAGCGATTCCCTCACCTCTTGCAGAAAGGGCCTCTGTGTTAATTTTGTGAATCTCTTGTCTTTGTTTTTATTATTAATTTTATTAAGTTTCACAAAATAAAAAAAGAAGTTCTTTCAATTGTAGTTTTACATGCATTATTTCTGATCTTCCTCTCTGGTCTGGTCATCACTTCTCGCAAATCACTCTACATGTTACATTAGAATCACAATACAATGATAATCTCAATTGTTTGAACAAGCATTTCCCTCTACTACTCATTCAAAATACTGTCATTTCATCTTGTCAGTTCCCACCTTTCACTTCATTCTGCTTTCTCAAGTCGACATTTTCTCTGCTTATCTCTTATGAACTTCTACTGTCCTCTCATATATTTCCTACCAACTCTCCATTACTTATCTGAAGTCTTACAGTTATAAAAGAAAAAGTCTATCAATGTATATCTGGAAGCCTGAGCAATTTTTACTGTAACAGTCCCTCCCCTTCTTTCCCTGGATTCCATTGTATTTTAATATCTTGTTTTCCACTTCTACTCTAAGTCCTATTCAACCCCTTTCTGTCCTTCAACAATATCATAATGTTCGTTTTCAAAAAAAAAATGTCGATATATCAATCATTTGTAAGCTTAATTGACATTGCCATAGTACAGTTCTAACACACATAATTCAAAACCCTGTAATTGACTCCACTTCCCATTCCCCTCTCTCATCAGGGACTTTGCAGCCCGGAAATACTTCTGAAAGCTCTCCGTATTCTCATGGTCGCTTATACTCCCAGCTGCTCTGTCCCAAAGAGTGAGGGTATTTGACTTGAATACTTTCCCTCATAAACCCCCTCCCCACCAAGTCTTTGCTGCCTGGATTTTCCTGAAGATTTACTGTATTCTTAAAGTCGCTTTAATTCCAGGCTGCTCCAACCAAAGTTGTGAGGGTATTTGCTTGAAGTACTTCCATCGTGAACTTATCCGTCTCAATGTCCTTTTCCTCCCATCCTGGACTTTGCTGCCCGAAATTATCTTGAAAATTTTTTGTATTCTTATAGACGCTTGAATTCCAAGCTGCTCAGTCCATGGGTAAAAGGGTATCTACTTAAGTACCTTCCATCACAAACTTAGGAGTCTTATTACCCCTTTCAACTCTTTGACAATATCCCAATATTTAAATAAGTACAAATATATCAATCACATACGTATGCTTAATTGACATTGCTGAAATACATTCACTTGTCATATTTAAAACCCAGTGCCAACACCTTTTGTTCCCCCCTCCCTTCTTGGACTTCACTGCCCGGAGTTTGTTTCTGAAGATTCATTGTATTATCGTAGTCGCTTAAATTCCAGGCTGCTTCATCCATGGGAATGAGAATGTTTTGTTAAAATGACCTTCCAGCACAATCTCAGCAGTCTCAACAATCCCAATCCAAATAGAGGTCAGGAAACAAGGTGAATCTCTTGTCTTTTGAGCTTCAAGCCAAAGATCTAGGTGTGACAACATCCCTTGTCATTTATAGAAAGATGGTGGCAATTTCTACTGGCAAATTCCAGACAGCTACAATATTGGGGAACACAACCAACATTTTTGCTGCAGCTTTTGTAAAAGATGGTGGAACTTGAATACGTGATGTGTTGTACCTGAATGAATGATGTGAACTTATACCAACTAGAACCAGGAAAAAGGCAAATTTGGGGGCGTTCAGAAAGTTGTGGGTATTTTTACCTAAAATCTAAGCAGGACAATTTTCTGCACATCCACAGAAGTCTTGGCAAAAATTTCTTTCCTAGTAATTGCTTTTCCAAGCACCAGAGAACAAGATTGTAGTAGCTGCTGATGACTTCAGTAATGAAAAGAGAGAGGAAGCACTTGGCACAGAGACTGTAAAATGAGAATCCAACCATCGGCAAGCTGAAACAAGGGTTCTTTCATAAGATGATCTAGTCAAGGAACAAGCACATGGTAGCTGTGTGTGACATTAATGTTGCAAAGTGTTGCCTCTGGCTTATTTTCATAAGATTTAATGTTCAAAAATACAGCTAGGAGGTGGGACAGACATCATAGTTGCCATTTCTTCCACAGATATGTTACTAAATTGCTGTATCTCGTGGGAGTCATTTTACTCCTCCCCAGGTGTGAGTATTAAGAACACATTCTGCAAGTATTTCTATCATCCTCTTTTCAGAGGAGGATACTGATGATCCAAATGACCAAAATGGCATGAACACAGAATTGTTCTTACCCAACATTTACGGTGTGTGCCAAATGTACATATGGGGAATAAGGCAGTATTTGAAATCCTATGAATCAGAGACCCTAGAACTCACAAACAATTCTTTCCTCTTCTCCTTCAAATCCTCATATTAATGGGCAGTGCTTTGCCCAAACCTTTCTTTTCCTGTGTTCATGGGGTAGAGGGGGTTTGGGTGTACTTCCAAGTCAATGGTTATTGTGAAATGTAAAAAAGACATTCTGTAGTTCTATCTTTTCTTAAGAGATCTTCAGAGGAGAGGGAGGAAGAAGGGAGATGGTCAAAGCTGTGGGCCAACTGGGACTATATTATCTGGGCCACCACTAAAATTCTGTGTAAAATTCTTTTAGTGGTAGGATCTTTGAACTAATGTAAATTTTCTATCCAGTATTCCCTCCTTGCCAGGCAGGAGTGTAGGCTATTTGTCGAAGAAATCTTATACTTAAAAAAAAAAACCTTTTGTTTATAATACATTTCTTCTGTTTATATTTAAATTCCAAATAAGCTCCAATTTCCTGGGAAATAAAATACTACTTTTAATAGCAATAATATTCTTAAGTTTTCAAGCACACTTTCTTACCAACACTAGTAAACAGATATTTAGGAAGATTCTTGTCATTTATGGAATCTGAGGCATCTACAGTGGCTGGAACATCTGAAGTAATCATTTATGACCATTTTTATTGGTTTGCTGGGTTTGAAGCAAATGAATAGGTCAAGATCAAGAACTAGGTAGAACTCTGCTTCCTCTCTGTTTCCATGACAAGTACTGACTGACTTGACATGAATCTTACATAAAACAATGTTATTAAAAAAGCAAGATTTAACAGGCTGCATTTTGAACCTCCTGCTTTACAGCTATCAGGATGAAAGTGAGGACTATAAAAGTGACTGACGTGTGCATTTGCAGCTTTCTACAAAGTGCAAGATGCCATTAGTCACTGATCATGGTTCTGAAAATATTCTTCCTACGGCTATGCTAATGATTAAAAGATAAAAGAATTAACTTTAAGTGGCTTATTTACAAAGAATGTTGGTTATTTACACAGCTTGGCATGGCTTAATGTTTTACCATAAACATTTCGCATTCTGCTAAATTAAAGGGATATCAACCCCAAAAGATTGGTGTGATTTGTCTGTGAACAACAGATTGAATCTTCTTACATTTTTAATCAGTATTTCTGTAAGATTAGGGCTGCTTCTCTCACTCTCATGCACTCATGCTAATATATCAAAGTGAAACTGTGCATTGGACTCATGATAGATAAATTGTTTTCTCCCCCTAGCAAAGATGCAAGTAGTCCTATGGGTCTATCCACATGTCTTTGAAAATGACAGGTAAGCAATCCCCGTGCTTTCACTTGTGTGTGCAGTGCCATGCCCACCCAAGAACAGTCCTCAAATATAAACTGTGTGTTGATCCATGTCAAAAAATTGATATAGCAGTTTTGTTTTGTTTGCAAGAACCTTTTGATGACCTTCACCAGCATAAGTATCTTTGTGCTGAAGTTGCGCTTTTGGGGACTTACACAAGGACCATTGCTTGTAATGGTTGCATTCATGGAATTCTGCCAGTATAACTGTTGTGCAAGCAATTGCACTTTTTAACCCATTATGTCTCTTAGCACACTTTGGCTAGGGGGCTACTGTTGGTTCCACAACGGGTGTGGGCATTGGTATGATACTAGTAGTGTGATGTGTGCAGTGTGAAATCTAGTACACGGGTGGCATAGCTACACTGAAGTATCTTTGTGGTACACAACACTCCTGTTGGATCCTGGAAAATATCTCCATTAGAATAAGACTTTTTACAAAGCTAATGGTCTTAATTATTCATTGAAAACCAAGTAACTCCAAAATACTTTGCCTTAGAAGCAGGGTAGCTCACAATAATATCACTGGGGAATCTCCCCCTCCCCCAAGCCTAGTGTGATAATTGCAGTTAATAGCATAATTATTAAGCTCACAGGAAACAGGGAAGCCTGGAGAGGGGTGACAAATTATACCATCATCCTTATTACTGGCACTATCTCCCAGTCCTGTTATACCCCGTTGAAGCTGGCTGGGTGTGAGTGTGTGTGTGTGTCTGCATGTGTCTGTGATAGCCCCCCTCCCCCAGGCAGATATGTACTTTATGCATGATTTTAAGATGAACACACATGGTTTGGCCTTAAAAGTAAATCAAGTGCTTCATAAGGCAGCAGATGAACAAACCATTATATATGGAATTCACGTAAACTAAAATCTAGCTTCTGGGACTTAAGTTTCATTTCTTGCTAGAACTGGTTATTTAGAACTGTGTAGAACAGAAAGTGCTGCTTCTTGGGTATGATGGGTTAGAGTGGCCAAAGATCATCCAGGAAGGAAGGAAGGAAAGAAAGTTTGTTCCAATCGGGTTTGCACATGGCCTTGAAGTAAGTGACTATAGTGCTATAGGAACATTGTATTTCAGTTTTAACAGATGGCACTTTCTCTGTGAGATCTAATTTTCACTCTGTAATGTCAGAGGGGATTCTTGTGACTGGGAGGAGAAAAATCAAAGCATTAGCAAAATTTGTTTGTTCTAGAGCAAGGAATATGGGTTAATGTGGTTGTTTTTTAATGGTCCAGAGCCATTGATTCAGAAGTTGTGTGGCAGAGATCATTTCATAATGTTAAAACTCAACCGTAGCTGTAGCAGCTCCTATGACCAGCTAGCACAGTGATGTTCAAGATTTGACCAGTACATGCTGCTGTTATTAGCACTCGCACCCTACTATGATATTTAATTGCCATGTAAGGCTTGAGGTTTCCTTGGGAATTCAAGGATAGATGTGTATGTCCAAAAGATTAGATCCTAAGAGGCATTCAAATGTCTAGGATTCTGTATCATTGGCCTATTTTTCTTACCTTACCTTACCTTCTTTCTTTCTTGGCCTATGAAGAAGAGGTTGGTGGACTATCCCATGGATAAGCACAAGATATACTCTTTAACAGTATGACACACTTCAAGTGATGTGCCAGGGGATGAAAGCCACATAGCATAAGAAGTGCCTTCTCAGGTGTGTGGATGGTGGTATGTTGAACACCTTCCCCAGAAAGCTTCACTGGACCCTTATTGTTGTTGTTTTGGCACCAAGCTTTTTAGAGTCTTGTCTTGTTGCACAATGCTATGTTTCTGATATTGTAGACTTTTGGGAACAATGGAATAGTTGCATTTACATTTTAATTATGTTATTCTTTCTTGTAAGCCATCCTGGAGATATGATTGATGGACAGCATAAAACTACCTTTTACAAATAAGCAAAATAATAAATAGAGGGAAATGAGTGTCTCGCATGTTCTAGAAGTGTCAAAGATGCTAACTGAATATTTTGTGCTGAAATATTACATGTATCTATTCTTTATCTATCTGTCTAGGGAATTTATAGCTTATTGTTCAAGCAACAGTCTCTCAAAGGGCTGACAAATTTAAATGGTAAAACAAGGTGAATCAATGAAAATGACAATCACATAAGAATATAGGGCAGTATGAACAGAGCATAACAGTACAAACAAAATTAAAACATTGGCTTAAGATCATAAACTTGGCATATCAAAAGGTCTTTCTCTGGAGCTGAATAGGCATGAAGCTTGGTACTAGGTAAGCATTCATGGAGAGAACATTTCAAATTCATGCCATCCCAAATGAAAAGGATCTTTTCAGCAGCCATCTAACTTCCTAAGACAGAAGGACTCTGAAAAGTAATTGTACGGGGAAAAGTTAATAGTAAAGTTTCAGGAGAAAGGGACATCTAAGCTATTGCAACTCAAATTTGTGGTCCATGAACTGATGCTGGTCCCAAAGTCATCTGCTGCGGGTCACAAATAGCCAACCATCCCACAGCAGATAGCTTAGGAAGCACTACTCTAAAGGACCCTTGTCCTCAGCTGAATTTTAAAGATTAATGTCATCATCTTGAATTGAACTGAGAAATGGCTGGGAGCCAGAGCAGTTTTCTGAGTCTGCTGCAATTCCCAGGTTACATTCTGTACCAATGACTTGCAGTTTCAAAGGTTTTTTTCAATGATAGCCCCATATATAACTGCAGTAATCCATACTGCAGCAATCTGGATAGAATATTACTCTGTTGACATTCTTGGTTCAGGACAGGTTATATCAAGTGCATCAAATAGCTGATGAAAGGTACTTTGTTTCACTGAAGGCAGAGATCTAGGAATATTCTCAGATATCTAGTAGCCCATGAGGAGGAATCCAAAATAGGCAAACGCTCAAGGAAGCACCCCACACTCATTAACAGCAGTACTGAGTTTCAGTTTATCAGCTTTCATTGAGTTCCTTGATGTTCTCAGCTACTATATACAATGTAAAGCAGCTTTAAGGAATTTCTGGAAGCATGTTGGCCTCAAAACATACGAGAGACACTTATTTTTGAATCTGTAAGAGATGCTGAATAATCTGTAAAAGGTATTGACTGAGTAACTTTATTTGGGACTCTAAAATTAGTGTGGGGAGTATAAAAGCAAAACAATGAAATATTTATAAAATGTATTTTTGGATTGGACCAAAAAATTATTAGAGATTTACAAGGAAGTCTTGCAGTAAAACTCTTTTTCAAGCAGGAAAGGGAAGGTTGCTGCCAAGATCCTTCTTGTTTATTTCTAATTTACCTTTCTATTCTTTCATGGCACTGGCAATAAGAATCAAAGATTTCTTCCTCTTCCTTGGGTCTCTTATTTAGTCAGAGAATATCTTTTCAGAGACAGCGTATCTTCTTCAGTATCTTCTATTTTTGTCTGCTGGATTGACTGTTCTACATGGAGGTTAAGTGAGTTGCTTGAGGTCAGATTGTGAATGAGCTCTTCAGGTTTAATTTTAAGTAAGAGTCCATGCATTATCTCTTGCTTCTAAGCCACATGAAATACAGCTAAGCTACTAGTGAATATTACTGTTCATCTTGGAGTAGCTGTGTGAGGAATAGTGATAAAATTAAGAGTGGATCCACCATCCCTGCAGTGGCAATCAACTGGGTATGACAGACTATTTCCATGTCATTTAATTCACTTACATAGGAATTCTATACATTTTGTACAGTGACAAAAATTTTAAGCACTAAAGTCTGCACTTTGCTGATTTTGTTAATGAAGGCATTTGCTGTCTGAAGCATAAAGATATTTCATGTAAAGAAACAAACTGGACTGGCATTTGAATCTTACTTCAAACTGGTCATGGAGCAAGTTCCTCCATACGGATGCTACTCAAAGTGATGGTCCCTGGACCAGTGCTGATCTCCAGGCCATTGGCTGCTTATCCGTGGAACACTGAGAAAAATGGCTAGTGAAATTTATGAAATTATAACATCTAATTGACTGAATTATGAGAAGATAGTTTTGAATTCTTCCATACTCAACAGAATTAATGGCAAACATGGTATTTTGTGCACTGCAAGGATGTAGGTGTCTGTGTGCAGCTGTTCCTTGAAACCTGTCTCTTAGGCCTTTTCCCCACCGGGCTATTTAAACGGTGCAGAGCGACCTCCAACGGAGGTCTTCTGCACCGTAGAGTGGACTGGGGCAGACTACTTTTTGTAGTTCCATACCTCAGTCCACTCCGGAGCGACTGGAACTGGTCGCGCGGCGTGTTTTTTAAAAACCTCTTTTTAGAGGTTTTTAAATACCATGGAGTGCGCAACCCCATGCCGCTCTGTCGCCCAGCTCTGGAGCAGATTTGCAGGTGCGTGCAAGTACGTGCCTGCAGATCTGCCGGGGGCAGGCTTCCAGCTGGCGAGCTTCTCTGGTTGGTGGAGAGCCTCCACCAACCGCAAGCCACCATTTAGGACGCTGGAGGAGTGTGGAGCAACGAGCGTGCACTGCTCCTCGTGGCGACTGACTCGGCCAGCCGGAAAACAAAGCCGGTAAGCTCCGTTTTCGGGCGTTTCCCCCCGCATGCGGAAAGGGCCTTAGTTTTGCATTTATATCAGTTCTGGTTTCCTTTTGATTTCAAGTTCTCAATTCCTTCCACACATTTTTGTTGGGAATCAGAGTTTCCCAAGGTATTAGCTCTATTGGGAAATTCTGTGGAACCTAAAACTGTAAGGATTCAGCCTCCTTTTTAGCAGAGTAGCAGAAAAAGCATGTCTAAATTTGTGTAAGGCTTTTCTGATCTCAAACTGACTGAAGAAACAAAAAAAAAAAGCAGGCAGCATCAGGTCACATGATCTGATCACCTGAACACCAAAGGTATGTATGATCATGCAATTAAATGACAGAAAGGCAAATGGTGGAGCTTTGGCATGCAAAAGAGAAAGGAAGCCCTATGCTAGCTATGCTCACTTGCTCTAAGAACAACATGGGGGGAGGGGGAGAGAGAATGCTGGAATTTTTCCAACAATTTTTTGCTCAATTTACCATTAACAATTTCTGATTACGCTGCAGAAAACTTTTTTTTAAAAAAAATCTCTTGAGTGACTAAACCATATCTAATTGGTTTCAGTACATGGCAGGTTACATTTGCACAGCCATTTATCAAACTCTTAGTACCCCACCCCACCCAATGGAAAACCACATGGACAAAAGCATGAGCTGAGTTGCTTCATTCTCTGGGATTTTATCATAATATATTTGGGATTTTACACATTAAGTGACTCTATCCTGACAAAGTAAAAACACTTCCCCCACAAAAGTCAATGGAAGCTGGATCCTTCTTCTAGGGTCTGCTTGTTTTCATACATTCATGCTCAATGGTGAATTCTGGCTTCTTAATTCATAGCTTCTGGCTACACTGATGTACACTGGCTACACCATCATCATCATCACCACCACCACCACCACCACCACCAACAAGAAGGAGAAGAAGAAGAAGAAGAAGAACAGCAACACACTTGTTTTTCTTCACAAAACATGGCATGGATAACTTAGTCTAGTGTTTCTTAACTTTTTCTTTAGCAGCGACCCCCCTCTTAAATATCTTTCATTGCAGTGGGCCCCCAAAACTTAACTCAAGATTTAAAACCCCTAAGTGCATTAAATATTTATTTAAAATTGCTTGTCAAGGGTCAAGGATTGGGAGAGAAGCAAAAATAAGTAAATGCATACTTCCCTGAGAGGCACTGGATGGGGAGGGAAGACTTTTCTTCTGCTTTTTCCTGCTAGTTTAAGGATGGAGTGGATCGAACTGCAGTGTGCAGATACAGCCAGCCAGCCAGCCAGCCAGCCAGCCAGCATTTGCCTTTCTCTCCCCTCACCTTTTTCACCCATTTGGTCTTTTAGAAACACTCAAGCATCCCTCTTTTTTGCCTTCTTCACCAGGAAGAGAGAAGACTGAGACAGGCAAAGGAGGGAGGGAGGAAAAAAAAGGGGAGTGGAAGGCAAAAAGCAGGGGTGGAGGTTTGAAGTAATCCACATGACAGGCAATGCACAGGCCCAGCCAACCTGCCTGCCTTTCTGCTTTCTTTGTCACCATTCCATTCTAAGGGAGGAGGTGGGCTGAATAGCTAGCCTTTCACAGACTCCCTGCAAACTGTTGGGGATCAGTGAACCCCAGATTAAGAACCTCTTGCTTAGTATTATGCCAGAACTTAGAATTATGGGTTTTCAATGCCCAAAGAAACCAGCATGAGATGTTAATTTCAAAACATAATTTACATCTGCTTGCCCTCTAGTTGCTTGCCCTCTAGATGTATAGGTATCCTGCTTGATCCTTATTCAGTGTGGTATGTCAGGCTGAAAGACAGTTATGAGTTTAAGGTCACCTGATAAGTTTATTGTTGAAGGAAAACTAGATTCCAGATCTCTCAAGTCACAATCTAACCTCTGGCTTTCTAGTCTGCTGATGACTGATGAATAAAGTGCTGACTTTCTTTCAGTACAATAAACCAGAATTACCAAGCAACCCTCATCTGGTTGTTTATATGCTCAGGCAAAGGGAGAAACCAAGAGGCTCCAGACATAAGAGATGGCCATCTGTTGGGAATGCTTTGATGTGTGCTCCTGCATAGCAGGGAGTTGGACTGGATGCTCCCGCCCACCTCTTCCAACTCATGATTCTATGATATAACCATGATATTTGTTACTAGAGTTTGCAAATAAAGAGTTACAAGCAATGACAATTATTTATTTTCTGAAATAAATAGCCTTTCTGGTAATCAAGATATATGTAAACTACACTTCAAAAGTAAAAATAATGAGCTATTTTGTTGGTGTAATGAGTAATGGTTTCTACTCACCTTTTACTTTGTAAGGGAATTTTAGAGTAATTTTGACAGAAATTTTTCAAATGGTATTCCATTCTCTCACCAGTTCTGAGACCTCTGCATAACCAAATGATAATGAGCAATAAAATTAGTAACTGAGATACTTTTAAAACACACTTATGTGAGGAGTGAAAATGAGTTATTTTAGAGGCCATAATCAGTGATGGAAATCAATTGCTGTTAAAAATCAACTTTCCCAGCTCTCTTGTTTACACTGTGGTTTATTTAATAAGCCAAAATATCTTGCAAATATTCAAGGTAGTGAAATCTAATTTTTCTACTTTGTTCCCTACTGTTCCTTTTCTAACTCCAGCCACCACCAAATCTTGGCTTATCTGCTCATGAAGAAAGCAATGAAGAAACAGAGCATGCAACAATATAAAATATTTGTTTCTTGAGTATCAAAGGCAAGTAAAAAATTCAGAACATAGTCTCTCTCCTACTTGGATTTCAATTCTGAGGCCTCATGAGATGCATGAAGCTGAATAAGTTTCAACTCAAAGACTTCATTTTCTTTTGAAACTTCTCATTCTCTCCCGCAGTATGTAGTGCTTCATGAGCATTTCTTACTGTTTACCTGTGAATGTGTCAAACTCTGGGGCTATGCCAGAAAGAAAGTCTTGGCAGCAAAGGCCGAGGCACTTTAAAGCAAATGTGTTTCAGTCGTTGTGTGCCTTTGAATCATAATGCATAGCATTTATTTAACACTTCAAACTGTTCATCCATACGCATAGGGAGATGTCTAATACAAGATCAGTCTGCTTCACTGGCAGCTGCTGGCTTTCATGTCTTTAGGACAGTGAATCCACTCATGGTTTTAGTGCAGTCTTTAAAAGAGCTGTCAAAGCTGATCCTTTCTTTCCTCTAAAAAGATTTAATGTCTTGGATAGCTCCTTTAAAGTTTGGACAGAATCCCAGACTGGATTAACCGTGCCACTGACAGAAGTTATCACTCCTAACCGGTGAGTTTGCAAGGCCAGTGTTGTTAATAACCATCCTGAAAACTAAGCAAGGTGGTAGTTCAGAGTGAAAGACAAGGGGACACCTAATGCAACTTAGCTGGTTCTTTATATAGGTAGGATATGTGCTATAGATTGCTTCAAACACACTGGATTCACTTATTTCAACTTCCAAGCATGATACATTGGAAAAGGTTAGATTCACATCCAAAATCTTTACCTTATAATTGTGAGACCTTGGTAGGACAGAATTTAATGCAACTCTTGAACTATTTTCTGTGCACTCATCCAAACGATGAGCTGACCTTTGCTCCAAAATGAAAGGATATCAAATCAAATCAGAGTTGTCTGGACTGCTTCTGACCACTATCAATCAAGGAAAACTACCCAAGTTTTCCAGTGCTGGCATACATAACAATTGAAAGGAACTAATTACATGAATAATGAACTTGGCAGATTCCAAGCTGCTGTATTAATCAACTCAGAAACCATCTGAGCAGAGTGGAGAAGGCACAATCCAGCCCCACCTCCTATAAGCATGCAAGTTATTATATGGTTGGACACTATGTGTGTCTACCAAAATGTATAAAGCAGGTGTGCATTCTGATCCCTGCAGATTAGGTGTAGCACAGGCACAAACTCAGTGGCTTGCGTACATCATGATGGGTGGTAAAATGTGAGAGAGTACTCCTCCATAGTTCAAAAAGGACTTTCAGCTAGTGAAAGTATAAACACAGTGGTTTGAATCCTGTTGGCATTCTCAACTGGAGTGGACCCACTGAATCAATTATTAAAGTATGCGTTGCTATTAAATGTCATCAATTCAGTGGATTTACCAGTTAGGACTACCAGTAAGATGCAGGCCTGTGTATGTGTGTGTTTTAACACAGAGAGTATTCGAATCAAGCCATTCTTTTCAGAAATGTAACACCCTTCTCTCTTCTGAAAACAACATAATCCTATGATTCAATAATATAAATTTTGCTTTTCTGAGGACAACTGTTAAAAGATTTAACAAACAATGTCTGCAAAGCCAAATTTGATTTGTGGCACAAGCTGTTTGATCATATTGGGTCTCTGAGCTAAAGGAACCTGAATTTTGGAGCTTGAGTTGTCAAATCACAGGTTTTACAACTTTGCTATAATGGTTAGTATAACATTATGTGACTGGAGCTAAGAAAGTCACTTGAAAACTGCAAACAGCATTTGCGAATTTCAGTTGAGACAGCTTAAATGCTGAAAATTCCATATACTTCCAAGTTGCACATATGCAAATTGGGCTTGTATCACTTAAAAAAAGAAAAGAAACAACTTCCTATAGTATCACATAGCATTCACTATTACTTCGTGTGTTTTTATACTTTTTTATTGCAACTGACTTTTTTACTTTGGATTTTAAAAATTTTGTCTCATACTGTTGCTTTAAATTATTCACAGTTTCTTTGTTACATTTTATGTTTTCATATTTTATTGGTTTAAATCCTACTTTTTATACTGCCTAGAGAGTTTCAGCTATTGGGTGCTACAGGAATGTATATGATGAATAATAATGGCTATTTTAGCTCAATGTAACAATATAAATAATTTTTTCTCTTCTATTATTTGGCTTGAAATGAGATTTACTTTTCATGCACAAAAGGTTAAGGCGAGGTTTTTGGATTTTGAATTGATTTGGTTCTCTTAGACATTTTTTCTCTGAAATAAATTTTCTTCAATTCAATAGCTACTGTGTTAACTGGCCTGCAGACTGCCATTTAATTTATCAGGTAGCATTTGACAATTTGGAATTCCTAGGATGCTGAAAGAACAAAGTGAATACCTTTTAGGTCATTGAACACACTTTCTCTGATTTGCATGAGGGTAGAAAGTTTAACTAACTGACTGTTTTATTTAATCAGGAGACATTAGCCTATAGAATCTGCTTCAACATGCATCTGTTTTGTCAGTGCCAAGTGATTCCCCAGGGCGAAGTTGATATTCATCTCAGTGCCACCGGTTTTACTTGATAATAAAGACAATCATTACAGTCTTCTTTCATCTTCATTTCTCTGATTTGCTAATTAGCGAAAGCCACGGTGTGTCTGGCTACCTGTTGGCAATCCTGTAATGTCTACTGCCTTTGAGTCATCGCCTTTGATAATTTGGATGGAAGGGAGAAAACAAATGTGCAATACATCAAAGAGGAAGCTAGGGCTATTTATTTTAGTTCAGTGCTCTGTCATTTACTCTTTACATCAGAAGTTGTCCGAGAGGTATTCTGTCAATTTGTCTTTTCATTCAGTAGCAGCCAGTATCCATATTGTGGTGACACCTTTATAGCTGGAATGTGCCTTCAAATCAACTCTTATTTATGGTGTCCCTACCCTAGGGTTTTCTTGGTCAAGATTATTCAGAGGAGGGTTGCTATTTCTACTTGTAAGTCTGAGAGAGTGTGACATGCCCAAGACCACCCAGTGCATTTTCATGGCTAAACAAGGATTCAGTTCCTATCTCACAGAGTTCTAGTCCAACAGCCAAACCACTAAACCATGTTGGTGCTCATGCCTTTAATTAGGCCAAATAAAAGATGCAAAATGCATTGGACTAGCTTTCAAAGTTCACAAAATTCATCAAGTTGAAATGGCAAAAAAATGCATAGGGGAAAGGAAGTGATGCTATTGGACTAACAGCTTCTGCATTTTTCCTTTGACAAGTAAGTGTCCGTGGAATAAAAGGTTAGGCCACAAAGCCCATGGCCATGAGGTGATTGGAACAAAGGCAGTAAACCAGGGGTAAAATTTGCTTCTCCATTTGAAATTACAAAGCACCCTACTCTGAGAACTGCGTGTGGCTTTGCCCAGGGTGAGGCCTAGAATTCTGTGTTGGAAGATACTCACACCCCTTTTCTGACAAAGGGAACTAAACCTCTTTTTGAATGGAGAAATAAAACTCTGTTGGTTTTGTTTGGCCCTGGCCATGGGTGTATGTGGTTTAAAATTTTCCATCCGAAATTTTCCTCAATAACATCTCAAAACAAAAGTATGACTCCAGCACCATGACTTTCCTTTCCTTCCCTTCTCTTCCCGTGCATGCTTTATTTACTGTTTTCACCTGATGAAGAAGCCCTTGAGCCTTGAAAGCAAGCCTGATGTATTTTGAGCCTTTTGGTTTGTCTGTCCTCATGGGCTTTGGATTTTGTTTTATGGTCAACATGGCTACTCCTGCAATTCATTTAGGAAAAGAGTCTCAAAATGATATAAGATTACATTAAACAAGCCATGTTGGATCAGACTAGAGACCTATCCAGTTCAGCAATCTGTTTATATGGTAGCCATGTGAGTGCCTACAGGAAATCTGAAAGCAGACACAAGTGCAATAGATCTCCCACTTGTGTTTCCAGCAGCTGTTCTACAGAGACATGGTAACTAGGCCTTTTTTGCACCTTACCTTTTCCCGGTGCTGGGCTGCTGGGCTCATGCATGACGGCTTGGGAGGAACACTGTTGCATCCCTCCTGCTTCCGCTCCACGGCTGCTTCCTGATCGTGCGAGCGCCCCGCCTCTTCCGTTCGCAGTGCAGCCTGGGACCTGCCAGGCTGCACTGAGGAGAGGACGTGCAACCAGCCCAGATCTCGAGGCTCTGCATGCCAGGTAAGTGCGTGCGGGGCCCCAGAGTGATGTGCGACCACGCAGCATTTTCGGCTTTGAGCCGGAAATGAAAAAATGCGTGCGCAGTCCGCATCAGGCCCTTGAGCATCGTGCAAATGTGAGTGCGTCTTATGGACCACTCCTCACATTTACACGACGCTCAAGGGGCCCGTTTGCTTCAGAAATGCCATGTGAAAAGGGCCCTAGACTGGATCCAAAAAAAGGATAAAGAGCCAGATAAGGGAAATGATCAAAAGTGGTGTGATGTGATCAAAACAACTGGCCAAAAAGATACTATTAACAGAAAAGTAGCATTTGAACCCCTAATGAGTTTCATCAAGATATTGGACTTAACATTAACTTTGCAGATATCTTCAAAGCAATTGCTTGTTTATTTGTTTAGAGTGTTCCTCTATCACCTCCTAGCCCACAAGGGCTCTGAGGTGGTGAATTAATAAAAACCAATTAAAACAGTACCAAGATAAAAACATTTAAAAAACACATTAAAATACTCTCTAAGAACTCCTAAAAGCAGCCTAAAAACAGTCCTAGAGTCCAGTTTTAAAATAATAGTTTCAAATATTGAATGCCATGTGGGACAGCAGAGTTTGACTGACCAATGGAAACTTAGAAGAGATGTGGACAGCCTGATGTCCTTGGGTAAACAGTCCACAGTTGAGATGCTGCTACAGAGAAAGGCCTGTAATGTGTATTGACCAACTTAACTTCATGAAGTGTTGGAACATACAGTAGGGCCCCCTCTGAAGATCTCAAATTTCTGGAAGACTCATGTGAGAGGAGGAGATTTTTCAGAGATCCTGGCCCCAAGTTGTTTAGGACTTTGTAGGTCTGCACCAGCAGCTTGAACTGAACTCAGAAGTAAACTGGGCAGTTCTTGCAGGACTGGTGTTATATGGTTTCTAAAATGCACACCTGACATCACTCTGGATGCTGCATTTTGCACTGATCTGGAGCTCCTGAACACTTTTCAAGAGCACATTACAGTAGTCTAACTGGGAGGTAATTAGAAAATGATTTACTGGGCAGCTCTGCCTTCTTCTAGAAAAGGTACAAGTGGTGCACCAGGTAAAGTGGGGCCAAATTGCTCCTGGCTGCTGCAGCACCTTGGCTTTCCAAGAGCAGTGCTGGGTCCAAGAGCACCCACAATTGGCTCTGAGTGTTTGGTTTCCTAAAGGAAACCACACAGAAGCTTTCCTTGTTTACTATTTGGACAAAAGGAGAGTCTTTTTTTTTTGTCCATTCAAAGAGAGAGTGAAAAAGAAAATTTGGAAGCTGAGTATGATGAGTTGGCAAAGGTATAAAACATATCAAGTATATATTCTATATATTCTATATTATTAGGGCTTGGGAGTAAACCTTCATAAATAAAGGACTTTTAAGTAATTATCTGTACAGATGATTGCATTGTTAGACTTCATTCCTAAGTGAATTAAATCCAAAGTATGTTGAACTCAGTGTTCCATAAGTTCCCTATCTGTCAATCGATATTCAAATTTTCTTCATTTTTATAAGACTGGTCCACCAGTCTTTAGCCTTCAGCATATGCTTTGGGGGAGGGGGTGTCAAACTCAATTTCATCTTGGGCCGCATCAGTGTTATGGTTGCCCTCAAAGGGCCGGTTGTATCAGTAAGATACTGTAAGAAATCTGTAAGATTTCTGCTCCTCCTCTCCCCTGTGGCTCTTTCATGCCCCCCTCTGTACCTGGTGAGCCTGATCCCCACATTGTGGGCCCCCAGCTGCTGGTATTCTGAAGAGAGGCCCAGTAGCCAGCACTCAATCTACTTCTACTTCTGACTGCTCCTCTGTCCAACTCTTATGAGTTGTGTGGAGCGTTACCATGGGTTACCATGGCAGCACTCTGACGGTGAGACTTGGACAGAAGAGCAGTCAGAAATAGAAGTAGATCACAAGTGCTGGCTGCTGGGCCCATCTTCAGAATACTGGCAACCGGGAGTCCATAATGTGGGGATTGGGCTCGCCAGGTGGGGGGAGTGCTACAGCTGCAGGAGAGGTGCAAGGGCCACATGAAATGGCCTGGTGGGCTGGATTTGACCCACAGGTCTTGTGTTTGACACATGTGCTTTGGGGTATTTATTATTTATTTTAAGAACTTCTACATAGGTACTGGCAAGATGTCCACTAAGAACAATAAAAACTTTTCTTCTGTGCTTATGGCACTCTTTAAGGTACAATTCATATTAATTATACTATTAAAATATTTAATAACAGTGTTGTTAGTGCTGCAAAATACCAGCATCAAGTTAATTTGTTATCTTATTATCAGGATCAGTTTGTTTTAATTGCTAAGTCCCTAAATGACTCTGGAGACCAGACTTCGATTCCCTCTTGAGCCATTTCTGCACTAGACCGCTATAGTGCTATTATTGCACTTTCAACATCCTATGGAATCCTGGGGCTTGCAGTTTAGGGACCTGAGGTCGCTCCCTAAACTTCAATCCCCAGGATTCCATAGGATGTTGAAAGTGGAATAATAGCACTATAACAGTCTAATGCGGAAATGGGCTTGGTCATGGAAACCCACCGGATGACCTTGGGCACATCACACACACTGGCCCTTTCCACATGAGGCTGGTGAATCAGTTCGTGCCGTTTCTTACTGGATTTTCTGGGCTCGAAACAAGGCGGACTTTCCCTCATTTCCTTCCACACAGCTACTGCATATGTTCCATTTTGATTTGGAGGAGTGTGAATTCATGAATCCACACTGCCTCCGCCGTGGCCACTTCTGCTACTCCCCTCACCCCGCCCTGTCGGCTGTGATTGGCCCTTTTTTTTTTTTGCACGGTTTAGTACGTCATTGTGTACGTGCGTAAGTACATATTACCCCCTGGCCCTTCCCATGAGCCCTCCCTTGACTACCAATTCGCATTGGTGCGAATGTACATGTCTGCACCACTGTGAAAGTACGAATTGGATCGATCTGGAAAATTGGAAAACCGATTTCTTCTGGTTTTCAAATAGCGCGCTTTCCCACCACATAGGGGTGCATTTAGTTGGAATTACACTCAGAATGAAGGTAAATAAATTGAACCTAGTCCGCTTCAACGTGCAGAAGACCTCAGTGGCAAGAAGCATTGGCCTGCCTTAATAACCACATGTGGAAAGGGCCACTCTCAGTCCCAGAAAACCCCATGATAGGTTTACCTTAGAAATGCCATAAGTTGGAAATGACTTGAAAGCACACGACAACAATATTAAATCACATTGTGATATAATTTTATTATAAAATACAACAATGATGTTACAACAATAATCTAGATTTTTAAAAAGCTCCAAGGAGCTCCACTCCGTATTATGCATAGCTTGTTTAATTACTCTTAGTTAATATTTTTTTGCTCCTCGAAAGCTTTATTGTTCGTCTCTGCTGACATGCTGTTTGTGACCTTTAAAAGTTATTAACTTAGCACAGCCAATCACAAACTCTATCATCCTATTCTTTTTCTATGAAGTCTTTAAAAAATCCTCTTTTTTTTTTGTTAGAACACTTCATTAAAATAACAGGGTGACTAATAAAACGAAATGTTTGCATATTGAACTGACTGGAACTGACCATCTTTCAACTGGAGGCAGCATTCTTTCAAAACCTTTATTTGGGTCTGGCTCAAAGCTGCTACTAATAAATCAATCAGATAATCACTTGAAGAAAGCGTGTCTTGAAATATTATAGATTTATCTGTGACATATTTTTCCTTGATGTCAAAAAAATCCCTTCTTCAATCAGATTTAAGAAACCTGCAGCAAGACAGGATTAAGGGAAATAGGAATTTCCCTCTGGAGCATCCTAAAAGAATTTTGTTTCTCATATTGCTATGATTCAGCAATGATCAAGGCCAGATGTTTTGTAATTATATATGAAGTGGCAGAGCACCAAGGTGTTGAATTTCACAGTGAATTTTCCATATCTAAAAGATTTTTTGAAATGTAGCTATAAATCCTTTGAGCTGGTTATGAACTAGATGCCCCTTAATAGGTAACTGCATATAAAATGATGATTTAGCAGAGAGGTAGTAGAAATAAAACAGTTGATATCATTTTGGTGGGAACTTTCAGTTGCTTAAGGATTTTAGCTGGACAGTTTAGCAATTTGCTAAATGCATGTACATTTGAAATAAAATAGCAAATTTGCATAGTTTATATAAAATGTTCCTCCATTTTTCTCTTTAATGAGTGAAACAATTATTCTTACATGTTCATTAGTTCTCTTGAATTTCCATTGGCCCTTTGCCCCAAAAGCACATTTACAAAAAACATGTTGATTTCTTTGGCTTCATTTCATTACTTACTACTTAGTTTACATTCAGGATACAAAACCTTGCAAGGCATTATTTGAAAATATCTGAAAAATGATTTTTTAAAAATGTGTTTCTTAGATTTTGAGAAACCCTGAAGAGGAGAATGCTGGGCAGATGAGCCTCTTTGTAGTTCAGGACTTATTCTGTGGAAAATTTCTACAGTTTTTTTTTTTATATAGAAAACAGCATATTCTGCATGGAATATATTAAACAGAAAATAGTGTTTTCTGTATTTTTCACGTATGTCTCCACCTACAGCATTTTCTGAAATGCTCAGGAAAACAGCATTTTCAGTGCAGAAATATTCTCTGTGCAGAAAATGCTGTGTTCTATTTTTTAAAAAAAAATACCAATTTTGCTCAGAATAATTCCTGAACTGTAATTTTTTTCCCCCAAAACTGTTTAGTTTTCAAACACTTTCTTGCAGTGGGAATAAAACTGCTAAATCATTACTTCCTTCAAACCCAAAATTAGTGAAGACTTAGGCCATTTCTGCACTGCACTGTTATAGCACTATTATTCCACTTTCAACATCCTGCGGCATTCTGGGTTTATCGTTTACTGGGGCCAAAGAGCTCTCTGGCTGAAAATTCTAAATGCCCCACCTTAAACTGCAAACCCCAGGATTCCATAGGATGTTGAAAGTGGAATAATTGCACTATAACAATGTAGTGCAGAAATGGCCTCCCTCTATTCCTCCTCTGAGGTCTCAGTCATTCTCTCACAGTGTGGTTGGTAGTGGAAAGCCCTCAAGCAGTAGAGGAAGTAAGTGGTCCTATGGGAGAGGTGGTAGGAAACAGGAGAAGGAATCTGGTGTCATCCTTCCCTCCCTCCATCATTCCCTCTTCTTTCTCACGTGATTCTTCCCAGAGGGCAGCTGATGATACAGGGCCCTGTGAAGGAAGATCAGACAAACCAGCTCTGGAAACCTCCTCACCCTTATGTGGAGACCAGTTGACACTTTGAAATACTCTCTGATAATTAGGAAACCATTTTGTTCAGGTTTGCTTAGAGATGATGTGGAATGAGCTATAGCCCTGAGTGCAGTATTTCAGTTTGTATATAAATCTGTGTGTTTATATACAAACCAGAGCTTGGGAGAAAGTACTTTTTGGCATATAAATTCCAGAATCACGTAATCAGCATGGCTGATTTCTAAGCTTTATGTAGAGGTGTAAACACCTTTCCTTCCAGATGGTTGCAATGTGTGTGTGAACTCCAGGAATGGGACACGTAGCACTGGGGTGAAGTTAGGCAGCAGAGGCTCAGTTATGACTTGAGAGTCAACTACAGTCTTTCAGCAGTGCTTGAACAGAACTCGAAGGAGCAACCAAAGGATGAATACACTGAACAAACCTTATTTTGTTCTGTTTTTCGCTTTTTCTTCCAAAGCATAAATGTAATTCAGATATAAATAGCTATCAGATGCATCATTTTTTCTAGTAATCACTTCTCTATGTGTTGTTCATGAGCTCCCCACAGTTCATTAAATGCAGCCAGAACTCCAGCATTTTTTTGCTCCTAAACGAGGGAATATTTTCCTTGAAATCTTTATTTGAGAAGCTACAGCATGTTCTTCCTTGATACTTAGGTAAGAACCTTTTCTGAATGATTAATTATATTCAGAGTTTACATCCAAGTGTAATTTTTCAAGGGACATAATTGGATGCAAATTGGCCAGTGTTAATCATTAGATATCACTAATTAAAAACAGAAGCTGTAAGTAATGGTATGATTATTGGAAGAAATAAATGAAGCAAATCAGGTAATACTTTTCTTCAGGGACTCGTGACTTGTGCCTGAGCCTCATTAAATTGTAGCATGTGAAGGTGCCCTGCTGATAATACAGACTGCAGGAGAGATGTATTTGGAAGTAACTTAAATGTAATATATGAGATCAGTATCTGAGCAAGGGGGGGAGGGGGACATTCCTATGGCTCAAGCGCTTTGCAATTTCATGAATTAGGAACTTTAAAAAGTGAAATTTAATTAGCCAGAAACTAGTATCACATAGTGAAAAAAAAAAGGCTGAAAGGCAGGAGGCACTAGACTTCTTTTTCTGACCATGTTTCTGAAAGTCAAAGACTTTGTGCTAAAAATTCAATAGATTTGAAGAAAAGACTTTTTTAATGGCTTGAAGATGTATGCTTATTTATAAATAGTTTCTAGACCAGTATAAAAGAGAAGGAAAGCTTAAAAGGGGCTTAAGCCCTTCATGTGATGTAGAGGGAATGAGTCTTTAGCTTTATCACATACTTCCTCCATCATGTGTATTTGTCCCCTCTATGACCGTCCACACTGTATGCCACATATTGGAAGGAAAAAAAACCTCTGCAGAGGCAAGCCACTGCAGTCATAGAAGTTCTTCGAAGTCACTGTGTGCTAGAGATATTTGCATAGCAACATATGGATGCAACAGAGCAAGTACGCTGATCCTTGCTATCTCTCCCATGCTTTCCTCATGCTCTCATGTTCTCCTTTAATTGCTTGAAGAAAACTATTGCCTGAATAAGGTTTTAGTTTGCCTATTTCATATGAAACTTGGTAATTATTTCATTTCACAAGATGGTATCTTGTGAACTATTTAATGACATTGAATATTCGGGATTTCTAGTAATTTTTTTTAATGTGAGTGCAATCTAGCTGGATGCAGTTGGTTTGAAATCTAGTTAATTTCCATGAGAGATGCTATGAAATTTTGTCACTGAAAATCAGTAGGACTTAGAAGTGCTTTGCTTTGGCAGGAGCATAGCCTAACATGTTTGGAAATTTATAAGTGGATAGATTTGTTGATTGTCCTCCTCAAATTCATTACTTGGAATACTATATTGTTGTGTGCCTTCTGTCTGACTTATGGCAACAATAAGGTGAATGTGTCATGGGGTTTTCTTGGTTTTCTTTGTTCAGAGCGGGTTTGTCTTTTCATTCCTCTGAGGCTGAGACAGTGTAACTTGCCCAAGATCAACCAGTGAGTTTCTATCACCTAGTGGGGATTCAAATCGTGGTATCCAGAGTCATAGTCCAAGGCTCAAGCAACTACACTTAACTGACTCTGGGAATATCATATGCCCATTTTAAAAGAGATCATCTAGCTCTGTAGATTATTTTTATGCTAACTTGCTGTTTGGAGATACATTTTCTTGAGTTTTAATTTCAACTAGGGACAACTTGGGGTTGGGAGAACCTTTATTCTTTTTGGACTGGAATTTTTCATTTGAAAAGAAAAACAGTAATACTGTGCCCATCCATTAAGGTTAAGATGTTTCTCCTTTGTGCTCTTAGAATTTAAGATCAGCTGCTGAGGCTTGTTCAGGAAATTTTATCAGACTGTAGAACATGCCAACAAAGGAAAGAGCTTTTCTGGCTATGGTGCCCTGATTATGGAATAGCCCTTCCCTTTGAGGCTCTATGAGCACCTATATTGCAGTCTTTCTGGTGCCAGTCTGTGATGTTTTCATTCACCAAGGCGTTTTATGAATTATGAATGCTTTTATGAATTAGATATGAGTGCTTTTATGAATGACGGGTTTTACGTAAATAGTTGGACATAAATTCAATTGAACTAGAGCGTACCCATTAAATCACTGGCTTTTATGTAAGTCTTGGCTTACCAAGTTTCTGTTGTGAGTCATCTGTGCTAATTGGGATTAACGGTTTGTTTAGGCTTTGCATTTCTTTTAATAATCACTTGCTGGATTGTGGATTACAACTGTGGAAGTCTAAGTGGAATGGATGGTGGGAAAAATGTTTTAAAGAAATAGAAAATGGACAGTTTTTTTTTTTAAAAGAATGAGGGGTGGGATGAGATTCTGTTAAACACAGAAAGAGGGCCTTTTCAGTGGTGGTGGTGGTAGTTGGTGCCATTAGGGAATGTCTGAGATGCAGGATGTCAGTGGAAACTGGTGCCTCTGATGTTATTGAGGTGGTGAGCCCACACTGTGTTTTAGTCTGAACTTCAAAGGAGCAATCCAAAATGCTGAACCTAGTTGGAAAATGGAACTGAGGCACCAGCTGCTCCTAATATACCTCCTTTAAACTCTGGACTAAAATTCAAAGTGAACTCACCCCACTGGTGTCAGAACCACAAGCTTTCACTGCCTGGTACCTAGATTAGGATCTTTTCAACATCCGGGTCCTTTCACACTGCGCAATAACAGTGCTATGGTTCCACTTTAACTGTCATGGCTGTTTCCTGTGATGTCCTAGGATTTGTAGTCTGGTGAGACACGAGAGCCCTCTGGGAGAGAATTCTAAATGCTCCTCCCTTAATTGCAAATTCCCAAGATTCCATAGGATGGAACCATGGCGGTTAAAGTGGAATCACAGTGCTGTAATTGTGTAGTGTGAAAGGGTCCCAAGTAGAAAACTTCTTTAAAGAAAAGTCTGCAGGCTTTTCAATAGGTTTTATATCTTGGAACTAACTGTGTCTTCTGTTGCTCAGTTTTACTGCTCTTTTTAGATTCAATTTATTTTGGTTTTATCTTGATTTTTGTGTTGGTTTTATTTATTATATGGACTGCACCTATATATTTGATTGTGATTTGTGTTTTCTTGATTTTAAAGCTGTGTGAACCACCCAGATGACTTGGTTAATATATGGGCTGCATAGAAATGTCACTATAGATAAATATCTTCACAAAAACAAGCACATTTCTGCAGTGATGTTGAAGACAAAAGATAGGTTTAGCGCATGAAATTCAGTTTCTATAGGACTAAGTGAACAGATACGAGAGGGGGTTATCATTTGTCTTATATTGGAAAAGAAAGTTTTTATACTGTAATGAAAGGGATAACTGAGTTTTCTCTCATTTTCATTCAAAATTACATTCTAAAAATATCTTAAAAACCTAAGAATGGAAGGGGATGAATTAAGTATGTGCATGAGCGTGTGCACACGTGTGTGTGTAATGGGAGGTGAGGGAATGAAACAAAATAATTGTGATTCATTCTTGGAGAAAAGAGCAAAGGACAGAAAAACTGAACTAAAAACTGTCCCCAAACTAAAGAAATATGTAGTGCCTCCATTCCTAGCTAGGACAGAATTGTCTGCCAAGAGCACAAAAACATTTTTCCTTCACTTATCACTTCTGAAAATCATTAGATTGTGGCAGTCTTTTCCAACATTTTCTTGTGTTTATGAAAAAACAAGTTGATGAAAGCGTGGTAGCATCAGCTGAGGGCTTTGTTGATGACAGAATACTTCCATGTAATTTGCCTTACTGGTGTTGATGTAAAATCGCTTCAGCCACACTGACAGCTATGTTTCCTCCAGTAGTGATGCCACCAACATCAGTAGGTCTTACTTCCTAGGACTTCAACCTCAGTCTTCCCTTTACCTCCAGGCCATCTACCCAATCATAATAAAAAGTTCATGGAGCACAGCTTGATGCAGACCTCAGGAGATGCAATGAGAAATGCTCTTTTTGTTGATGACAATGATGGAGGAAGAGGAGAAGGAAGAAGGTGGAGGTAGGTTCAAAACTAAAAGGATATAAATAAAATAGCGTAGTTGTAGTATTTTAATATAACCCCCTTTCTACTGAGGGAGCCTGGAGGCAGAACCTTGTGTAAAGTTGAACTTGTTTCCATTGCACATGGCTTTATCACAGCAGAAATGTGGGGAACTTGTTAATGAGCCAATGCTTTCAGAACTCACTGCATCTTACCAGTCGTTCCAAGCTAATTTGCCAAATGCTTGGTAAATAGAGCAAAACTCCTCCTGGATGAGGGCCTAAAATAGCAGGTGCCTACTGAATGGTGACAAGACCTGATTGAAGAGTTTGATTCAGGATGCCATGAACCACTTCAGTGTCAAAAAAGGGGAGATGTGCAATTTGAAATCTGAGCATCATGCTTCCCGGATCCTATAGTATCCCTAGATTCTGATTATTTCCTCGTCTTCTTTCCAGTCCTTGCTTTCTGCATCTTTGCCCCTTTGTTCCTCTGTATTATATGTGTTACATGTCACTTTCTTCCTCAGCTTCCTCCACTCTGTCACTCTAGGAAGTTTAAAATATTTTTTTCAAAAAATAAATAGATGCGTATATGATAGGGTACATATAAGTGATCAGAATTCAGAAAAATGAGTTAATTTGAAATGCTGCAGGCACAATAGGGAGGTTGCTCAAATTCAAGAGAGAGGGGCCTAGTCAGGTAGGTAAAAAACTTAGAAGATGGAAGCTAGAACAGATGACTCATATGTCACATTCTCATTTATAAGCAAAACAAAGCAGAATAATTTTTGAGATAATTTTAAGATAAACATGGGGTAGCTTGAGGTCAGTAAAAGAGCTGAGAATGTGATATAGCTAGTGATCTGAGACATGTGGCACATGTGTAACATGTATTCAAGGGAGTGGTCCAACAGGATTAATAAAGGAGTCTAACCAGAGATCTTGAAGTTTGTAATAACTAGGTTCTAAGCGAAAAGCTTATAAAAAGATGTCCCTCCTCTTGGGCAGAGTTCTCTTCTTCTCAGGAGTTCCCAGGAGGCTGACTGCTGTAAACATCAATCTTGCTTGCTCTAAAACAGTTTCTGTGATTTATTCTTTATTCTGTTCTGATAATCTTATAAACTTTGTGCATGCTACCACTTGAGGAGCTGTGTTGAATCTTCAGAAGGCAGACTAATAATCCGAGCTTTGGATTGTTTAGTTAATTAAAGGTAATATGATGGACCTCATACTTTCATAGTCCGGCAGAGAGCTGGCCATTATATTTTAAACATCACAGAACTGTGATTTCCTTCAATGTCTTCTCACCATTCTAATAACATAAAAATCAACACTAAACTAGTCTAGAGTGGGGAAGTGGTTGTATGAAGAAGATAGGAGTGGAAGATGCTTGTGGTAATTCATGAGCATTGTCTTTATGCTGCCCTTGCTCTGGCTGCAACTTGTGGCCCTTCAGATGTAATTGTCTGAAATCTTTTATGAGGAAATGACGTTTTGCCCAGATGGAACTATACCCTGTCTCTCCTCTAACCTCCTGCAGAACCCATCTGTCTGTTGTACCCATCCCAATACAACCATTGCTTGTGGAGAGGGAGGGGTGGTGGGAAGTGTCTGTCTACACCCTATCTGCAGCTGAATGTACAACAAATGCATCCTCTGGGAATTCTGAATTCATTTTTCATTTGGATATAGAGACTCAGTTGGATGTTTCTCTAGTGCCCCCTTACTTTACATTCAGCACTAAATGACCATACTGGGCCCCCATAGGAGGCATGTGAGTTTTGAGGGAGTTAGAGGTTGTCGTGCATGGGAGGTGTTAAATTCCTTCCTTAGCAATGGCCCAATGAAAGATATAAACCAGTGATACTAACTAACTAGGTCCATCACTAATAGAATCCCAGCCTTTGTCTAAATTTGTGTCTTGTTTGCATTGCAGCTCTGCTTTAGCCTAAGGTGACTAATGAATGAGCAGGACAATTATGACTATCAGGAACATCTCAGATGAATATCTCTGAAGTATATACAAAACAAGTCCACTTGGCCATGTTTGGGATTTTTTTTTCCTCTTGAATCTTTTAATGGTGGATAGGTCATGCAAACTGACAGCAGATGGTTCAGTCAACAAATTCCATAGGGGAAAGGATTTTTTTTTTTTTTGCATTGAACTTACATCTGCATTTAAAAAGATTTTTAAAGAAGGGTGAAGCTTAAACTACCATTATTGGGTAGAATTTCTGCAATTAAAACAAATGTGTTACCTAAGATGTTGTTTTTGTTCCAGACTATACCAATTTTGATCAGTGATATTTTATTTAAACAATGGCACACCGATTTATCAAAATTTATATGGCATGGGAAGAAGCCTAAAGTAAAATACACAAGTTTACAAGATGCTAAACAAGGAGGAGGATTGAGATTGCCAGGTTTGAAATTGTATTTCTCCGCATGTTGTTTGGTCTGGTTGAAAGACTGGATTCTGTGGACAAGAGATTATTGGACCTTGAGGGGCATGCACTGAGGTTTGAGGGGCATGGGCATTGTGGTATGATAAAACTAAAGCGAACATGGGTTCTCATAACCACTATGTGGGAAAGGCATTGTTGAGAATATGGAAAAAGTATAAACCAAGTTTATGTCTGAAAACATCTTTGTGGATGATTTTGCAAGAAGCTTTCTATAGGAAGGAGACAACAGCAAAAGAAAAGTGGACATCTTCTCAATACTCTGGAAGAATATTACAATTCCATCAAAGGAGGACTGGCTAGTCAAGTTACTAGACTTAGCTGAAATGGACAAATTAACAATATTGTTCAGAAGGGGGGGAAAGAGTAAATTTCACAGAAGATTGGGATCTTTTCATAAGCTCTTTGCAAGAAGAAAGAGTACAACATATTGACTGTAGGATTCAGCAATTAGTATTTTGGGAAGATTAGCACTGGAAGCATTAGACTGATATTTGTAATTAGAGACCTTTTTTATATACTGCAAGTGATACAAAGTCTACATTGGGAAAGCTTGAAACCATGTTTTAAAGTGTCTTTCATATTTCTTAGTTGTTATTATGTAGTGCTATGTATGGCTTTTTGTGTGTGTGATTGGAAATTTAGAAGGTGATATAATTTGAAGTGTCTTTTTGATTAGGTTTGTTATTAGGTTATGTTAAAATTTTAACAAAGTACACATGTATATATAAATGAACCTCCATCTGCATTATTAAGAGTGGATCCTCCTTCTCCTTCTGAGAGTTTGCAAATACTTAAGGTAGCCTGTGAGAATACTTGTTAGCTTTCAAAAAGCTGGCACAACTCATTATAATAGTCTTAATGAACATTCAGGATAACAAGTCATACACAGGCTGGCAACTTATGGTCTCAGGGATGACTTACATTCCTACTTGTGAATATTTTCAGTTTACGTATATATAATTCTGATTCACAAGTTATCCATTTTGAAGGAACTTCGCATGATTGAAGGAAAGTGCAGTCACACTGCTGACCGTGATATCTATATCACATGCCAGCACTGATGCATAGCATACCCACTTAAGAAATAACAAGAGCACGTCATATGGTTTGTGTCCAAACAAGGACCACTTTATTTAAATTATTTATTTTGTGATCTGCAGGGGAGCAGCCTAATGAATAGCTTAGATGAGACAGGGGTCCTATCATGAACTTGCCCTCAGTTCTCCCCCAGTTAAGTACTCAGGCCTTGAGTGTATATGATAACCTATGGCTTATCACCATAAATATAATTAGAGGAACTTCCCAAGAGACCTCCCCACAAATCCCATGATTTAGAGAGAGGAGGTACCTTTTTTCACTCCCTACGTCTTGTGATTGAAGGAGCAAGTGCAGAAGCAGGAGATGCTACTCAGTTAAGTAGTTAAGGACACACTACCTATTGTATCTTAACACACAATGATTAACAATCATGTTAATCATGTTAAGTACCTATAACTAAGTAGGTGATCTAGAATCTCTGCTGTTGTTATTATTATTAATCAAAAACAATCATCAATAATCGAAAACAGTTTATATAGCATCCCATCTCTTAACCTAGTGCAGAGTAGACAAAAAACCTCCCAGTAAGGGAGACAAAAGTTCTTTCCTAGGCCCTGGAGATCCAGCATGCTGTAGTAGCTTGAGTATTGGAGACCAGAGTTTGCTTCTCTGTTCAGCCATGGAAACTCACTGGGTGACCTTGGGTGCATCACACACTCTCAGCCCCCAGAGAATCCTTTGATTGTTTTACCTTACAGTCTCCATAAATCAAAAACAACTTGAAGGCAGACAACAACAACCTGGACCCTAAAGTCCACCTTCTAGAGCCTACGATGATCTGAACTGTTGTTGTTGTTGTTATTTTATTCATTTATATCCTGCTATTCCCTTAGTAACGAGACTCAAGGCACTTAAAAATATTTTGAAAAACTTTGAGTAAGAATAGAAATACAGGCTTTTTTTTAAAAAAAAAGAAATAAAGGTAAAACCTTAAAAACATTAAAATTCAGTAAAAGACACATACAGACCTTAAAACAGTACTGCACAGCATTAAAAACCCGGACAAGTCAGTTTGTTACACTCCATAGTAACCCTAAGAGAGGGTCCCTAAATTGGCATGACTTCCCCCATATTGGATATTGGCTAGCAAAGGTCGGTTGCAAGTAAAATTGGTTTTGAATTAAATTCTCAAGACCAACAACGCCTTTGCTGCTGTATGGGAATGTAGCAACATCCTTTAGGTTAAAAGACAATGACCTCTTGTTCCCAGTCACGTATCTCTAGGCAGCCACAATAGACTCTCTCCTTGATTAATAAAAAGGTTGCCTCAACCCGAAGCCACACTGATGTACTTTGTGAGAATAGACAATCAAAGTCTATCAATTTGGAATGATAATCCTATCATGTACTTGGACTTTCCCAGGAGAGACAATACCGAGGAGAGGTCATGATATTTGCCTAACATTATATTCCACAATCATCGCCCATTAACGCCACTTTGCTAGCCTATACACTGCCTGAGGACAGAAATTGGCTATAAAAACCCTCACTTTTTGAGCCTCTTCGGAAAGCCTCCCAGACCGGACAAGGGCCCATTTTGCTGCTACCGAGGTGTCCCACTTAAACCTCTCAAATGCTGCTGAGAGCTAAACGCGACTTGCATATCCGACTTGCCACGAAACCCCACTGCTTCCAGCCTTCCAGCCCCGGGATCCAGCCTCCCCTTGGTGCTTTACACTGAACCTTCGCTAATCTTTTCCTTCTCCAGGACGCCTAGACTAAGGTCCGTATGCCCTCTCCGTATGCCCAACTGTCTCTTGTTTCCAACTTCATTCCTGTGGCCCTTGTGTGATTGTAGGATTATTTGTTAACGTGTGTTGTGACCTTCTTTGTTAGTTTTAATAAATTTACTTTAGACTGTTCCTCTGACTCTTGCATTGTTCTGACCCCTTAGACACAGGGTTAAAGATCCCTCGCCCTGACCTCTCGCAAGCTTTGAGTGTCTCTGTTAATTCCCTTAATTTGAAGTCTGTTTGGGTGTCCTCAAGATACCCCCAATTTTTAGGGTAACAAGTTTCCAAAAGAAAAATGTTTTAATTATCTGCTGGAAGAAGAACAAGGATGGGGCCATTCTGCTTCACTAGGAAGGAAGTTCCAAAGTCTTTCCTTTATTCCCACCAAATGAGCCCAAGAATATGATGGGACAGGAAGGAGAGCCTCTCCAGATGACCTTAGAGTAATAATGGGCTCAATAAAGGGAAACAGCCTCCTTTAAACACCGTATAGGTCTTTATAGGTCATCATTAGCACTTTGAATTGCACCCAGAAATGGAGCAGCAGCTAGTGGAGCTGTTGCAACAAGGAAGCTATTTGCTCCCAGTTAACAATCTGGCTGTAGCTCTTTGGGCCGATTGATGTTTCTGATCACTTTTCAAAGGCAGCCTCACAGTGAGTGCATTACAGTAATCCAAAGAGCACATTACAGTATCCTGAACCAAGGGTGGGAAGGGTGTGTAGAAGCAAAAGATGAGGTGGGTGGCAGGGGAAGAAGAGCAGGTTTGGAAAGCTCTCATGCCTTTCAAGCAATCTCTCACCTCTAGCATCTTTTTTCCAATAGGCCCAGTAAAAACTACCCCTGAGCCATAGGCCATTTCCACACGGGGTTTTTAAAACGATGCAGAGCGTCCTCCAGGGAGGACGTCTGCACCTGGGAGTGGACTGGGTCGGACCTACTTAACGTAGATCCGCACCCCAGTCCACTCCAGAATGACCCCAAGTGGTCGTCCAGCGTGCCTTTGGAAAACCTGTTTCTTGAGGTTTTTCAAAAGGATGGAGCGCGCCAGTGCGAGCCTGCTCCCTTATGCAGATTCACAGGCTCGCGTTGGTGCGAGCCTGCGATCTGCCGGGGGCAGGCTTTAGGCTGGCGAGCTTCAGTGGTTGGTCGAGAGCCTTGACCAATCGGAGGCCGCCATTTTCGTCCCCGGAGCAGTGCGGAGCGGCAGCCATGCACTGCTCCGGAGCAGCGTGGACCGGACCAGGGAGCCCAAAAGTCCGGTGAGTAGCGATTCCCTTGCCCTGTGTGGAAATGGCCATAGTTGCAAGAGGGCTGCATAGGCACAGGCCTGAAGTACACTCATTTACAAGTGCAGTTGAGCATTTAGAAATACAGCTCAGGTACCCAAAGAAAATGGGCAAACATGAGAGTTCTAGGTGTGAACAATTTACAATGTTTCACTCTCTGCAATGCTAGCATTTGGAAACTGAAGGAAAATTTGGGGGGGGGGGAGCCTGCATTATGTCACGCTTGTAGCTACATCCCTGGCGGACACTTAGAATCATCTGGAATACTGTGTCCAGTTCTGGGCACCTCAATTCAAGAAGGATATCAACAAGCTAGAGTGTGTCCAGAGGAGGGTGACCAAAATGGTGAAGGGTCTGGAAGCCATTCTCTATGAGGAGCGGCTTAAGAAGCTGGGTATGTTTAGTGTGCAGAAGAGAAGGTTAAGAAGGTACATGATAGCCATGTTTAATATTTAAGGGGATGTCATGCCGAGGAGGGAGTGGGCTTATTTTCCGCTGTTCCAGAGACTAGGGCAAAGAGCAATGGATTCAGGCTGCAGGAAAGGAGATTCTACCTGAGCCTCAGGAAGAACTTACTGATGGTCAGAGCTGTCCAGCGGTGGAATATGCTGCCTCAGAATGTGGTGGAGTCTCCTTCTTTGGAGGTTTTTAAGCAGAGGCTGGATGGCCATCTGTTGTGAGTGCTTTGATGTGTGTTCCTGCGTGGCAGGGGATTGGACTGGATGGCCCCTGTGGTCTCTTCCAACTCTATGATTCTATGAAAAACAGAAACTTGGACAGGCAGAATTCTAAGAGCATAGTCTTTCTCCATGAAAATGATAGTTGGAAAGAACATGATATCAGGGGTTAGATGAGCTGCTCACCTGCTTATTAACCACATGAGGCCCTCTCCATGTGGGGATTGTATACTCAAACTGGGGGGAAAAAAACCCTCATAGTTTTTTTTTTTTTGCTATTTCTAGTTATTTGCCTTATATTTTTAATGTTTCTCAAGACAGCACACTGATCCAAATCTTATGCATGTGGCTTCCTGTATACAACTGCCAATATATTGAGATTGTGGCTATCTTCTGTAGGAGCAGTACATTTACTCAGAGACAGAGCAGAGGAACATCTCAGTTATATTGCTCTAATTATGGTTCCCAGAAGGTCTCTCTGGTGATGATGATGGGACCATTTTGATGCCAACTTAAGACCTTGGTATTTACCTAAGCTTGTAGGTCTTACTAACTATAGCCTAGTTCTGATTTAGTACCGCTGATTTTATTTTGGATGGTGGATTTTATGCTGCATTGTTTTTATTGAATGCCTCCTGCCTGAAATCCATGGCTACAGGATAGATTAGAAATATGTGAATAAAACAGACAAGCAGATGAATTAAAGGTATCATTAGGCTTCAATAGACATGACAGGTTTTTTTTAAAGTATTAGCAGGCTATACCTTTAAAAATACTTTTTTTTTGAACAGATGTTTTCAAGCATTGTTACTAGAAAGCAGTTCCCACTGAACTCAACTGGACTTATTTTTTAGTAAACATCCTTTGAATTGGATTATTAGTTTGTCAACGTTAAGTTATCAGAAAAACTGGGACTGATATAAAATATGAGATTACAGATGATTAGGGTCAAACTACATCAAATGTTGAGGCTTGGATCTCTTAATATAGTTTCTTAAAGATGATTATCTCTGTATTATACATTTGGTAGGCCTTTCACATTTTATGAAAAATGCCATGGTTTTGAAATGCAAATAGTGCTGGATTGCTTTGCTCTTTCTACAGTAATTAAAAAGGGACTTCTTTGCTCTGCTTTATGCACATTCTAATTTCTATCATGCAGGAAATCTAATCTACTGCAATAGACTTTTAATTGGGTATCTGAGTTTATCTGCTGTGCTGTGTCCTTCTTTTCTTTGAAGATCTAGTGTGTGTGAAGTGAGAAACTGTATAATATATGTGTAGATGCCATAGCTAGTTAAGGGAGCCGAATCTTTTTTTTTTTTTAGGCATTTCAGTATAGCTGATTTTTAAAAAGACAGTGAGCATTGTCAAAAGTTTGTATTGGTGTTTCCACTGGTCATGTTTAAAGAGCCAAAGAAATTGGCTATTCGACATTCTAATTCCAATCACTTACCACTGTAGCTCTTATAGATTGTGTGCATTAAAAAGACATACTCAGTATAACATGTAGCACACTTTTATGCCCTATCTGTTTCTAGTTCTTTAAAAGTCAGCCAAATTACGTTAGTACTTTGATATCTAATTCTGGATGTAATCCGGCATGGCCTATATTCCATATAAATGGAATACTGTATAGTGAATATTAGATATGACTGAGAAATGCATAAAAGAAAGTCAAAGGTTTTCATCATGAATCAAATAGCTTATTCAGGGAAGTTGGTAGCAGATTTTTTTAAAAATTAAAACAAGTGAATGGGACTTGTACAATTAAATTACAAGTTGATAAAATGACTGCTGTTTCCTATACATTTATAATTGATTTTGTTTTATCACATTATATGATAATAGTAGTGGTAGTAGTAGTAGTAGTAGTAGTAGCAATCAAGATTCTAGATCAACTAGACTGGTATACTTAACTAAGGCCCTTTCCGCATGAAGTTGGTGAATCAGTTTGTGCCATTTCTTACCAGATTTTCTGGGCTCGAAACAAGGTGGACTTTCCCTCATTTCCTTCCACAAAGCTACTGTGTATGTTCCATTCTGATTCGGAGGAGTGTGAGTTCATGAATCCACACTGCCTCCGCCGTGGCCACTCCTGCTTCTCCCCTCACCCCGCTTCATTGGCTGTGATTGGCCCCTTTTTTTTTTACATGGTTTAGTACATCATTGCATACGTGCGTATGTGTGTAAGTCCATACTACCCCCTGGCCCCTCCCATGAGCCCTCCCTTGACCACCAATTCACATTGGCACGAATGTACTTGTCTGCACCACTGTGAAAGTATGAATCGGATTGATCTGGAAAAGTGGAAAACCGATTTCTTCCGATTTTGAAATAGCAAGCTTTACCACCACACGGGGAGCACATTTAGTTGGAATTACGTGTGGAACGAAGGTAAATAAACTGAACCTAGTCTGTTCCAATGTGCAGAAGACCTCCGTGGGAAGACGCATTGGCCCGCCTTAATAACCACGTGTGGAAAGGGCCTAAGTTGTGTTCTGGCCCAGTCCCCCACCCCCAATTCTGATTTATTGGCCAGCAGCTGCTGCAAGCAGGACGGGTTCATTCTTCTCTTGATTGGGGCACAGCAGACTGTTATTTCCACTTCTGTCCTGCATATGATCTCTTGTGTGACAGTCAGAAACAGGACTGTCACTATCGCAGTACCTCCTCACAGTTCAGATGAGTTGTGAGACAGGGTGAAAAGATCAGTCTGTTGTTCCCTTATCAACAGGAGAACAGACTTCTGTTGCTCACACTGATTGATGCTTGGTAACTCGGGATTTGGGGTCTTTGACAATCCCTGCATATTCCCTACACTATTGAATACATAGGGATTGTGAATACAAATCAGTTATGAATGCATAATGCTAGATTACATATTCATAACTGTGATTGTGAATTCCAGTCAACAACAGAAACAACAATTTCTGTCCTTTTTCAAGTCCAGGATTCAAGACAGCTTACAAAAGTTGAAATAGATGTAACTAATAAAATTTCATATCATACGTAAGTTAAAAATGCAATTATACTATCAATAGACTGAAAAACAGTTAAAATCATGTCATTAAAAAGAATTACAGACACCCCCCCATAACTGTGTGACTGGTACATAAGATTTCAGTTATCCTCATTGAGATAAGGATACATATCCAAAAATACATACTTTGAATTTAATAGTAATAAAAGTTGAAGCAATAAAGTGAAATAAAGCAAAACATAGTATAGTAGATACAGTATTGAGGGAAAGTATAGAATAGTGGTTTGAGTGTTGCACTAGAGCCCTGAAGACTAGGGTTTGATTCCCTGCTCAGCTATGGAAACCCACTGGGCATATCACATACTCTTAGCCCCAGAAAACCCTGTGATAGGTTTGGCTTAGGTTCTCTGTAAGTTGGAAATGACTTGAAGGCACACAACAACTGCAGCAGCAGCAGCAGCAGCATATAGTATTACATGGAAGATGGCAGGGAATATAAAACTGAAGAAAATGGTTTCCCATTTGCTTTACTATTGTGCTGTCTCACGTTGTCCATGCTGTCTTGTGTTTCCTTACTGTACATAGTACTACATATGCTCAAATGCTACACAGTCTCTTAGTAGTCCTTTGTTACTCTTTATGATCTGATTGCAGTAGTGTCCTTCTGCAAAATTCTTGTGCTTGCACAATAAAGTCCTTGTCCTTATCTGGTATAGTTCCTTGTAAAATCTTTCTGTTTAAGTCCTTGTGTTGTTTGTAATGGTCTCAAAGTGGAAGAGTTGTGATGTTGGCAATTCTGATAAGCCTAAGAGAATCCATAATATTCTTCCTTTAAGTGAGAAGCTGAAAGTTCTTGACTTAATCAGGAAAGAAAACAAATATGCACTGAGGTTGGTAAGATGTGTGGTAAGAATGAATCTTCCATCTGTGAAATTCTGAAGAAGGAAAATAAATCTGTTCTAGTTTAACTGTTGCACCTCAGACTGCAAAAGATACCTACACAGTGTGTGATAGGTGCTTAATTAAAATGGAGGAGGAATTAAATTTGTGGCTGGAAGTCATGAACAGAAAATGAATTCCTATTAACATCAACATCTTGCACCTCAAAGCATTGAGGCTGTATGAAGGTATCAGCAGGGCACCCCCTTAAATGAGTGCCACTAAGCTCTTTACTGCAAACAGGGGATGGTTGCACAGATTTAAGAACAGGTTTAGACTTAAAAACATAAAACTGAGTTGAGAGGCTGAGTTGGCCAATGAAGCATCTGCTGCCACACTTCCAGAGCAGTTTAAGAAGTTTGTTGAGGAGAAAGATTATCATCCAAAGTAGGTGTTCAATTGCAATGAGTCTGGGCTTTTCTGAAAAAACAAAACAAAACAAAAAAAACCAACCTGCTCACTAGAACCTACATTCCTAAAACTGCAAAGGTGGCATAAAGCATGGAAGAAGAGATTAACTCAGGTCATGTGTGGTCACTCTGCAGGGCATATGATGCAGTATTGAGGGAGAGTGTAGAATAGTGTGCAAATGCAAGAGGCTATGTGCTCTTAAAAATAAAAACAAACTTTATCTGCCTGTGGCCCTTTTTGCATGGCATTTGCCATGCGAAAGGACCTCAAGAGTGTTGCGCGATTGCGAGGAGCATTTCAGATGACGTCCTTGCAATCGCGCAACACTGCCAGGGCCAGCAGGTGCCGATCACGCACTATTTCATTTTTGGGTTGTAGCGGAAAATAGTGCGCGATCGTGCATCGCTCCAGGGTCCCACATGCACTTACCTTGTGTGCGGAGCTCCAGAGCCATTGCCCTTGCACTTCCTCCCCCAGCGCAAACTGGGAAAGTACCCAGCTGAGATGCGGAAGGAAGAGGCAGAGCCCTTATGCTCTGCTATTGACCTTCTGCCGGCCGGCCGGCCGGCTGGCAACTCCAGCAGAGCCAAAGCAGCGGGGACGCGAGAGCCTCTCGCAAGAGGCTGCTCGCGTGATCCCCGCACCCCCATGCCTGAAAGAGGTAAGGTGCAGAAAGGGCCTGTGTTTTGGCAGCACAATAAGAAAACATGGGTAACAGCCACCTCGTTTACAGAATGTTTTGCCAGTGCTTCATTCCAGAAGTTAAAAAATATTTACAGCAGGAAGGGTTGGAATTTAAATTTAAAATCCTGTAAATAGTAGACGATGTATCTGACCATTCTGAATCTGTTTGATATGAAAATGAAAATTCCGATGTTTTTTTACCTCCCAATACAACTTCATTGATTCAGTCCTTCGACCAGGGCATCTTTTTCCTTTTTATTAAGGCCACCTGGTATCTGATTGCATTTTGTCTGCAGTCAAGGCAGACCCTGATGCAGTGCTGGAAATCCTTCACTATTGCTGATGCCATAACCTTCATCAAAGTGGCAGTGGATGAATTGAAACCTGAAACTATAAATGCCTGCTGGCAAAACTTGTGGAATGAGATTGTGGATGATTGATGGAGAAGTTAAGAGAATCATCCAGGAAGCCAAGGAACTTGGTGGAGAAGGATTTTCTTAACCTACTGGATGAGAAAGTGGAAGAACTTATTGATGGCCATGAAGGAGGAGGAACTTTTTATGATGTCTTCAGAGGAGGAAAAAGAAGAGAAGGCGGCAGCGGAGGAGGAGGAGGAGGAGGACCAACCATGTGGACCTTAGAAAAATTTGCCAAAGTGTTTGAAATTACATAGACATATAGACATTAAAGGACAAAATTATGGAGTACAATCCTTGGATGGAACATAGCATTAAAGTCACCTGTACGATCACCAGTGGCTTGCAACCTTTGCAACAACAGTTTGATGAATTATAAAGAAAGAACAACTTTCAATTACAATGTTCTTGCAAAAGGTTTCAGGAAAAAAACCCCTCAGAGGATCCCCTTCCATTAAGATTAACATTGCCTGCTCTTGAGACTGAGATCCAACCATCAACATCATCCTGGGGCTATAATCCAAGATTGCCTTATGATGATCCTGCTTCTGAAGATTATCTGTCTTCTGATGTATTGTCAGAAAGTCAATACTAGCCTAACACTATGGCACTGAGCCACTAGCAATAGGCTACTATTGACCTTCTGCATACAAAATCATTTTGGTTTTGAACCACAGGTTGTTAATTTTTATGTTTTCCCCATTGTACACTGGCTTTGGACTGCAAATAATGGCTACAAAACCTCCTTTCTCTCAGAAGCTAAAGTTTTGTCAAGTTCTGTCAAGTTCCAGAACCTCCTCTCCCAGCTGCATACTTGTCTCAATATCTATATCTTACTGGAAAAAAAATAGCATTGTATTATTATTGGTTTTTGATGTCCATGGTAAGTTGTGGAATGTATTCCCTGTGATTATGAGGGACCTACTGTATTACTGATTGGGGCAAAAATCAAAATGAAGGCATTTTTAAAAATAAAAGAAATTTATAGATAAAATTTTAGGGCTATATCATGTGGTTAATTTGCAGATTGTCTCCAAAGCATAGAAGCTTCAGCTTGGATTGTCTGTTGGATAGTGTTGAGAGCTCCTAAATGTCTACACTGCAAATAGATTGGAAGTATCAACAAATCAACACGTGAGTCTAGTAGTCCAAGGAATTAAAATGGTGAGGTAAGGCAGGTGCTTAAAGAGTGGCACATTACCTGGTGTCAGTTACAAGCTATCAGGATTCATTGCTGAAAGTGAGAGGTTGCAGTGTGGTTTGGACACCTGCTGTGAATACATATGAAGTCATAAATAAGTCTCTCCTGATGGTGGTGGTTGTCTAATGTGTCAGAAAGGTGAACAACTGCCCTAGGGAAGTGTGAAAAGGGTGTCTGCACAGCTACATGAAGTCTTATTCTGCAGCAGGTGCAGCATGTCATTAGAGGTGAACCAGGTGGCGAATATTTTCTGTGCCATATTCTGGCCCTGTGTGCTGCGTCTGTTTCTTGCATCAGGAAAAAAGTAGCCAGCAAACAATAAATTTTTGTCAAATTCTTTGTCTTAAAGAAGAAGTGAGGGCTAGACTAAAATTCCCATAAAGACTCCTTACTGTTCAAATTACAGTCAACTTGTTACAATTTGATTTCTTTCGATTGGTGCGACAGTATGTTATTGGTTATAAGTCACTGCTTGAATCACTAATATTTGCTACCTAGGACTGAAACTATAAGATAAATGTGAGGTACTGAGAACAGACTGTATTTTTCCAAGTGACTTTTTCCACTAGCAGGAAGGGCCATCATTTCCTTTCGCTTTCTCTGTAGCAGCACCCTCACAGTATAATCTTTTCCTGTGACAAGTCAGTTTGGTTCCATACTTTTCCCGCAGGAAAATAACACTGTGTTAATTTACTTGTCATTTGATCCTTAAAATTAGGGGTGGCTACTGTTTTTAAACTATTGTTTGTAAATTATCTGTGGTTTGGGAACTACAGAATTTTTAAACTGGAATTTTTAGCCTGTATGTCAATGAATTTATTCATGGATTTAGTGTTTTATACATTTTTACCTATTATACATCACCAGAGGGGCCCTGAGGGGTTGACAGTCAATAGACGAGTGCCTGAAATCAATCAGTCAATCAATAGTCAGGCTCTGCACCTCATGTTTTCTACAATGTCATGTGAGAAAGGAGTGATTCATATAGAATCCTTCCTTGGACATTTTTGCAGCATCAAAGAAAGAAGTTCTTCTAAAATCACTGGGTAGGAGTATTCCTCTTCTTTTTGCAAGAATCTCATGGATCATGAGTAGTATCACAAATGCCTGATGAGATGCAGATGTTTCAGGTATAAACTTTGTTTGGGGTGGGAGGTACACCTTTTGGCCATGTGTCCACCGCCATGTCATCTGCTCTTCCTGTCCATGCAGTGGGGAAGAGTTTGAAGAAAGAAGCCTAATCTATGTGCATTGGTTTTTCCCATGGCGCAGAATTCTGTGTTATTTTCACATCTCACCACACCCTTTACATGCATAGGTTGTTGAAGAAGTGGGATTGGTGCAACCATAGGGTGCAGCCAGTAGAAATGGTCCCATAATCCCCCTCATGTGGTAACTGTGTGAGGGAATAATGCCACATTAGGCTATACTGTTAAAAAATGTTATGCTGGTGTGGGTCAATGTGAGCAAAACTAAAACATTCAGAAGCCAGGATTGAAACCTAGATTATAAATGTACACTAGAGGTCTATTTCTCCACCAGTACTTTTATGTGGTACAATCCATTCATGCACATTAGGCTTCTTCCACCTCACTGCTGCCTTTTTCTGTTATGTGTAGACAAGGCTTCAGCCAGTACTCCAATTGTAGATTGAGAACTGGTGTGTTAAAGACACAGCATTTTAAATGTCCAGGCTATGATTGTATTCTCCACATGTTTTTTTAAAAAAATCATGTTTTTAATATATCTGTGTACATCCTTATAATTACTGAGATAATCTTGTTTTTGTGCCCTGTTTGTTTTCATATTATGCTAAGGTTCTATAGGAAAATAACTCTAAGGAATGGTCCTTGACCTTTCCTTCATAAGCATCCTCATTAATGATTAAAAAATGACCATGCCCTTTGCATTCTGGTGCTTAGGGAACACAGGCCATTTCCAGCTACCCTTTCCCAAGATATAAGCACCTCCTAATTAGATTTCTGCATGAATGGACAATTGGCTCTTATTATGTATGCAGCTTGCAAATGAGCATGCAAATATGAGAAGCAATGGATATATGGCATTGTGTGTTTATCTAATGCCCAGATTTGCTTTGTATTTCTTTCTGGATGCAACCTTGCACAATGAGATCAGTCCCAAATTAGAGGACTGGCAGACCATTTTCCACTGGCTAAAAAGTATCGTAACTTCTGTTTAATCATTTGTCTTAATAAGAATATTCCCATAAAACAAGCTGCTGGGACCACAAAGGCTGAAGAAAAAGAAGGCGGTGACATACAGTTGAAATCTTCATTGGTTTCATTAAACCAACACACCTGATATTTGAATATACAGATTGTTTCGTTTATAATTAACTTCCCAAATCAATCATGTGTTTCGAAGCATTCCAGTTCCCTCTGTCTTTCTGCCTCATTGACAACTTCGGTCACATTCAACAACAGCAAGCTGGGATTTAAACGACAACAAAGCCAGAGACGACAATGATTTGTTAAAACAACATATAACAGGTGACAAACAAGGAAACTGACTTAGGCCATTTCCGCACGACAACGCTTTTCCGTGTCATCTCACTGCAGTCCTGAGTCCAGAAGGGAGCGCATCAGCAATGCTGCCCTCTGGGCCTGCTCGGTCCATGCGGAACAGAACGCAATGGCACTATGTCTTCCTTCCGCAGCACAGCTGGGCTTTTTTCATTTGCTTTGGAAGGAAGCATCGCCAGTGTGCTTCCGCAGCTTCCGTGTGGCCAGAAGTAACAGGAGCGCTGCGTGATCACAGATGCGAAACAGATTTTTTCTGTTTTGCAAAAACTGCGCAAGCGTGATGCTCCGTGATAGGATGGCAGCGGGATGGCGATGGCGTCATGCAGAAGCGCGACTTGCCGACTGCTGCCATCCTGTGGCAGAAACGAGACAGCGATGTCATGCAGAAAGGGCCTATGTCTGAACTATCAATTCAGCTGCCTACAGCACCATTTAGATCTGGGGTTTTTTTGGGGGGGGGACCCAAATATACCATTTTATTACTGTCCCTATGATTACTATGTGTAAATGATTTCATTTGGAATGGGAAAAAAGTTTCATATATACGACCTGACTGATATAAGGATGTGCAAAAGTCATCAAATACAATAGAAGGGAGAACTCTGCTTTGAATCTCTTATGTGGATTGCAAGTTTGTGTGCTTATTTATTTAGAAGACACAAAACTCATATATGTTCCTTAAATTTGCCCATGCCAATAATTATTTTCTGCTGAATCATTTCTCAGATAAAGAAGATATGATAACTCTAGATTACTACTTAGCATAAAAATACCGAAACATATGTTTTAGATTACCTTTTGAGTTTATAGCAGTTGCATTGACATTAATGACCCCAACAGCACACATGAGGTGTCATCCATGCTTATATGATCAAATGTGAAAGGTGTTGAGTTGCATGCAGGGTTTCCTTCCCCTTGAAATAAACTTCTGTAGAGATCGGTCTGAGAAACAGCATGGTATAGTGGTTTGAGCACTGAACTATGACTCCAGAACAGCAGGGTTTGAAACCTTACAGAGCAATGGAAACCCACTGGCTGATCTTGGGAAGGCCATACTCTCTCAGCCTCAGAGACAGGCAATGCCAAATTTCCTATGAAGAAATGTTGTTCAAATCACCTCCAGCAAACTATAATTCCATGATTCTTTGACTGAAACTGTGACATTGAGGGCCTTTCTGTACTACACTGTTATACAGCTATTATTCCACTTTCAACATCCTGTGGAATTCTGGGATTTGTAGTTTACTGAGGCCAAAGAGCTCACTGGGGTTTGTAATTTGCTGAGGCCAAAGACTTTCTGACTGAGAATTCTAAATGCCCCTCCCCAAACTGCAAACCCCAGGATTCCATAGGATGTTGAAAATGGAATAATAGCACTATAATAGTGGGGAAGAGAGTGAGATGGAGGAAGAAAAGGAACTGGTTGTAAGGGTGGTGTGGGAAGAGGACATGGGAGCTTGTGCCTGAGCACAGCTATTCCCTTCAGTGTGCCTGCCGAGGAGAGAAACAGAGAGAGGAAGAGAAGGAACTAGTTGCCAGAATGGCATGGAGGGGAGAAGGGAGCAGGGAGTTTGTGCTTACGTGCAACAGATACCTTCCATGTGCCAGCTGGGGAGAAACTGAGGCCCTTTCCACATGTGGGAGGGGGAACGGGTGAAAACGCCCAAAAACGGAGCTTACCTGCAGCCGGGTAAGTCCATCGCGACGTGGAGCAGCGCGAGCTCGCTGCTCCACAGTCCTCTGGCGTCCCAAATCGCAGCTTCCAGTTGGTGGAGGCTGTCCACCAACCAGAGAAGCTCGCCAGCTGGAAGCCCGCCCCCGGCAGATCTGCAGGCATGCATTTGCGCACTCCTGCAAATCCGCGTCGGAGCCAGGCGACGGAGCGGCGCAGGGCTGCGCGCTCCGTGCTTTTTAAAAACCTCGAAAAAGAGGTTTTTAAAAAACACGCAGCGCGGCTAGTTCCGGCCGCTCCTGAGTGGATTCTGGTGTGGAACTACAAAAAGTAGTCCACGCCAGTCCACTCTATGGTGTAGAAGACCTCCATGGGAGGTCGCTCTGCACCGTTTTAACACCCTGGTGTGGAAATGGCCTGAGAGTCAGGAAGAAAGGTTGTTGGCTTCGATGTCACCACAAAGGCAAGAGCAAGAGGGAGGAATAGAGGGAATTTTTTGTAGTAGTATGTCATAACTAAGGCCATTTCCATACCGGGCTTCTGAAACGGTGTAGAGCGACCTCTCACTGAGGTCTTCTACACCGTAGAGTGGACTGGTGTGGACTACTTTTCGTAGTTCCACACCAGAATCCACTTAGGAGCAGCTGGAACTAGCCGGGCTGTGTGTTTTTTAAAAACCTCTTTTTTGAGGTTTTTAAAAAGCACGGAGAGCGCAGCCCCGTGCCGCTCCGTCGCCCGGCTCTAAAGTGGACCTGCAGGAGTGCGCAAGTGCGTGCCTGCAGATCTGCCGAGGGCGGGCTTCCGGCTGGCGAGCTTCTCCGGTTGGTGGAGAGCCTCCACCAACCGGAAGCTGCCATCTGCGATGCCGCAGGAGTGTGGAGCAGCGAGCTCACGCTGCTCCGCGTGGCGACGGACTTACCCGGCTGCGGGTAAGCTCCGTTTTAGTGTGTTTTTGCCCGTTCCCCCCTCCCACATGTGAAAAGGGCCTAAGGTGCTAGGAGTCATTTGGGCAGAGGGTGAGCCCTGTTTCCCCATTCATCACCATCAGAGCAAGAGCAGAGCTTCTCTCTTCCCTTCATATGAACACACTGCTAACACACTGCTGAGAGAGGAGGGAAAAGGCACCAGGCTAACTACAAAAGCTTGTCTAGGTTCAAGCAAGTGCCTCTTGCAGTCTTTTTTCCTTCCTCTTTCTGTGACTGCATACTATCTTTGCTCATTCAATCTGAGTTCAGTCTATGGTACTTCTGAGATTGTGGCCAGTGTGTCTCTCACTGTACAGTATTTGTCTTAATAAATACAGTAAGCAGTATAATACAATATATATACAGTTGTATATAGTGTATATAGTGACTAAAATATATTTGCAAACTAAATTAAACAAAAACAAACAAACAAACAAAAACCTTGAGTTCTACTTATTAACCAGTTCCACTTTCTGACAGGGCTCTGATCCCTCACCTGTCAGATTATTTCTCCACTTATCAGAATCCAAGGCTGACCAGTGCAATGATACTTCTATACAGATCTTTGAAATTATACCCATCCATGTAGTTGCTGTTGTGTCCCTTAAAGTCAATTCCAATTTACACTAACTATAAGGTAACCATACCAAGTCTGAGGTCAGTTAAGGTCTCCAAAGACACCAAATTATTTGGGATTGGTAGAACAAAAAGGAACAACAAAGAGCTCTAACCAGTCTCTCCAAATCAGGTGAAATGGCATCATATGCAAAAGGTAATAAGCTGACGGCATAAAAAATCCTGAATTCACATATATGCAGATAGAGTTTTTGGAAAATAGTTGGCAACAACAGAGATGTAATTTAGATAGTTTAAATCATCCCCAAGAACTACAGCCACAAATAACTCAAGCCTCCTAGTACATTTGCCCCTTCAGGATGATTCCTTAGTTGGCAATCACTGACTGGTAAATGGGTCTTGGGGCTATGATGAATAGCTTGATCAAACTGTCAGTCCCATTTTTGCCTGGCTTTTATGAAAAATTCAAATGCCATATTAAAAATCCTTAGTTAAAATGGAACAAATAGAACTGGCAATATCATAATGCCCATATTAGGATGCTACAAATATTTTTCACTTGTATACATTTAGTATCTGTTCGAAATGCCTAATTTTTAAATTTGCTCTGAGCTCAGAAATAGGCTTTGTTTGATAGGTTATTGTTTAAACAGATGAACTTAATATTAGCACTCAAGAAACAGTTTTGGCTATTCCTGTCTAAAGCAGACATCAACATTATTTGCAGGGAGGAAATAAGCTACAAGCTTCTCCCCTTCTGGTGATTTGCTTGGTTCTCTGTTAAAATAAATGTGCTTAAACTTCAATTAACCTCCTTGTGCAGCTATGCAGAGACTTTTATGGGAATTTGGTCCTGGAAAGTGAGCAGCAGATGTTCCTTCACAAAACAAGTTTGCATAAATATTCCATTTGTGCCCCATGTCAAGAAAAGCAATTCTTTGCAACTATATTCTACATAAAAAATAATGGGACCCATCTGATTCTGCCAAGATAGGGGCTTTATGTAGCAAATGTCTGACCGGCAGACATCACAGGTCCAATTTGAAACTGATGAGATCATTCTAGCACTGCAAAATATTAGGATATATTGATGAAATGAGTCCATAACCAAGGCAAAGATTGTGCTATTTATTTTGATTTGCAATCAGTTCAGCATTACAACCACAGAGTATAGGTATTCTTCCTCTAAATTGAGAAGGCTGGATTTTGGAGACCAGTCTGTGACTTGCAGTGTGAGTTCTTGTGAGAGTGCAGGTGGAGACAGAGGAACAGCAACCTGTCTTTTCCCAGATTCTGTTGGTGACATAAACCAGCATAAGTGGTGTTATGCATGTGTAGTAATTTTTTTTTTTTTTGGACAATGACAAAGGCTGTGTCCAGGTAACAGTGGCCTAAGCAGAGTTGTGCATTTGGAACCTTTGTGCATTGGGTAGCACAATAAAGTACAGAGAAAAGCATGTGAATGTACATTGCTTCTATGCCTCTACGCATTGCCTGTGTGCATTGTGCATTGTTATTTCACAGTGGGAGACCCACTGTAATGAAGTGGTTTGAGTGCCTGCTCAGCCATGGAATCCCACTGGGTGACTTTGGGCAAGTCACACACTCTGAATCTCAGAGAAAGACAAGGGCAACCCTCATCTGAAATTCGTCCAAGAAAACCCTGTGATAGATTTGCTTTAGGGTCACTGTAAGTCAGAAATTACTTGAAGACTCGCAAGAACAACAGATTTCACAATGGGCTGTCGGTCGTTCACATTGACCATTGATCCACATGCATTGTGCTAAGTTGGTGTTCAGCACAGGGGCTCTATAACATTATTCCACTGACAGATATTTATGCTGTTCTGAAGCAATGCAAGGCCAATGGCTCCTTCTGCTGTCTTCATCTCTTCCTTTATGTCATCTCAGTACTGAAGCCTGTGTTAGAAAAATTACTTTAAAGGAATTAGTTGCAATTAAAGTTACAGGGCCCCTAGTTGCCGTTACATTACATTTTTTTAAAAAAACAAACAAAACATAAACCCTTTATTTTCCTGTTTCTCAGAAGGAACTAAAATGTTACTTTTAGTAACCTTCTCAAGTTGCAATTGCAATGTAAATAGTTGTACCTTTGTTGCTGGAAGAAAAGATTGATTGTTAAGTACAGAGGCCAGTGGTAAATATGGAGGCAGAAATCAAGTTCAAAGGCAGCAAGAGAGAACTGAAGGGACCAAAATCAGGCAGGAGCTAGAATCCAAGTTAGCCTAGTCAGCATATGTCTGCTTAAAAGCTTCATTACTTTGGCTTGCAGAAATGACATTATGGTGCTCATTGTATTTTGACTGCCTTGAAGCCTGAATTGGCAGAATTGGCAGTATTGGAACTGGGAAGTCAGCTGACTCTATTCAGGCTGGAAGTACCTATTCCTTTAATGCCTTGTTAGCTTGGCTTCTGGATAGGATGTAAGGCAAAGTTGCTAAATGCCTTTATTCACCCCCCCACAACTCTTCCCCCACAAAGTTCAAAAAGTTAAGTTTTGGAAGAATGAGTTTGATCACAATTTGAAGTCATCCATAGCCGAGCAATGGTAGGATGAATCTCTGGATCCACCAGCATCATCCCACAAATGTAATGCTATGGATGCCTTCTTAAAATCTCTCCACTTCTACCCTCACAGGACTTAAAGAACTCAGGTTTCCCCAAGCTTCTGTAAAGGAACTGGCTGCTCTGAATACATGGATTCTTTACTGAACATCTTGGGTGCCTCAGAGTCAATTCCCAGGTTCAAATTTGTGCTGAAGAGGAATACAGGTCAATGGATCTGAGATCTGCTCATAAAATGAATCTCATCATTTACCTAATCAGATGTTGGCAGCTTTTTGAAAGTGAAATAATGTCAGTTGCATTATAAATCCACTCCGGCTTAATCACTTAATTAAAATTCAGACAGCTAATCAACTGAAAAAATAGATTTAATAGAAATATAATAAACTTAAAATAAAAGAAAAAAGGTAAAATAAATCTAAAATAATAATACTCTTTGTATCACAGTAAAGATACTAATTGCAATTAGGCAGACATAAGTCAATTCACTAATAGGGTTATACAATTCATATGACTGTTGATTACATAGTTATAAAATATTCTTATAATAAAAAACCTGGAATGTCTTTTTATTTCACCTACCCAGTCTAGAAAAAAAAATCATGCAATCTCAGGGAAAACAAATTTGTAAGTCAGTCACAGGTGTAAGTTCAATACATTTTAATAGTCCAGATTAAGACTGTTATTCGAACTGGACGTAATACTTAGTGATGAACCTGTGTGTCAGATTTGTCATTGCCAAGTCACTATAAGCAGGTATGCAGTTTAAAGTGATTTAACACACAGGAAAAATAGGCAGATGAGGTTGCTCTGAGATGTACAGTCTCCTATGTGTGAAATGTTATCTCCCTGAGAGTTACTGGCACTTTTACCCAAACAGAGTTAGGACTCAACTGGACATGATAGTGATTAAGGTTACTTCTTATCTTGGAGACTCATAGGTAAAAAATAGAGTGAAACAGAAAAGTGTGAGATGACATGAAAAATACAATAACTTTCCTGGATTTCATGGTAAGCTATTTCCATATGTGACCAAACAGGTCTGGTCCAGGAATAGTTTTGACCTGGTTGGGCCCAGAAGCCCTCATATGGCTGGGCATGATGATTCTTCCATTCTTTCCATTTACTCAGTGGTAATGTATTAAAATGTCTTGAATACCTTGAAGATCTGTGAATTCATTGATGCCTGCAGTTTGTCCAACAATGCAGACTACATCTATTCCATGAATCATTTTATTGCCAGTTTGGTACCTAATGACCATGCTTCTGTTGATGAGCTTCTCTGTATTTAGCTGGATTTGTTTTCTGATATAGAGACACAGTTCACCACCATACTTCAAGCCTTCCATCTGGTAGAACCTCCCAGAGCTGTGCTGTTCGCACATAGACATGCAGGGTCAATGCTGTGCGTAAGATTACAGAATAGCCGAAGCAAAATGATATGATCAAGTTTTAATAGTACAATTTCAGTACACTTTTAAATATGTAAATCTCTTCCTTTAACCAAAAAATGGTTTTTGATATTGTTTTATACACATCTGGACTAATTGTTTTACTGTTAGAATATAGGAAAATAGGAAGCTGTCTTATAATGAGTTAGAAAATATTCTCTATAGCTCAATGTTATCTGAGATGCCCGTTGGCACTGTCTCTCCAGAGTTTTCTTTTCAAGCTCTCCCTAAAGATGCTGAGGACTGAGCCCAGGACTCTTTAATGCAAAATGTGCATTTTATCACTGAGCTACAATTTCGCCCTTCAAATCTTGCTTCTAAGGCTAGTAAAATTAGCAGCTCTGGAAATCACTGTGTAGGAACTCCAGTGAATAAAAACCACCATGCTTGTTTATTTGCAGCACTGCCCATAAACAAGAAGAATTAATGAACATATCCATCAGATGACAACTGTGGCCTTCCACAGCATTTATAGCACGCTCAGATTTAAAACAAATTTGAGAACCTTGCTTTCTCCAGCTGCATAGCACATCTCCCCAAAGATTACACCACTGTTAAAGAGCACATGACCATTATTAGCATTATTCGTAGCTGAAGGAATGGATAGTAGCTATTATCCAGGAATTTAACTATGTTCCCATTCCTTCATAGTACAAAAAGTATATGTGTATTTGTAAGTAAACTGCATTTTACTCAGCTAGTGTTGGCTGGATCATTATTCTGTACATCCTAAGTGATGTGTAGAAGGAAAACAATTATTCGTTGTATTCAAACTGTCTCAATTATTTTATATTTTATTGAGTTACCAATAATTTATTTACATTACAGGACATATTATTTAATTTAACTGGTATAAATAAGGTAAATGCTTTTTGAAGTCCATATTGTTATTTAGCAGTAAAGTAACCTATATGTCTGCCCTACATGGAGGAAATAAGGAAATATAAGTAACAATTGGCTTCCATCTTATTACTCTTATTACTCATGTTTAACTCATGTTTAACTCAGATTACCGGGTGTACAATCTATCTAAATGTAATGATGGAAGAATATACCTCTATTTTTTTTCCGCAAGTTTCTAGGTCACTAAGTAGGATAGGTAGATAATGAAAATACTGAATCAGCAAGAATAAGAATTTTTAAATCTCACTGATTTTAGTAGCAGAATTAAAAATATGTTTAGTTTTTTTTTCTGTTGGATATTAATAGACTAGAGGTGGAACATGCTACAGAATATTTCAGTGCAGAATGTTTCTTTTTCAGGTTCTATCCAATTGCACATGGATACGCATTCTAGCCTCCTTCCTCAATCAGTCAGCATTTATTGCCTGCTAAACATGTGTAGTCCTCAATGAACTCTTTTGGGCATCTAAAACAATTTAGGTTGTTTCCCTAAAGATTTTGTCCCTACAAGCCTTTGCCTTCCTATTGCTAATGCTTCCCTCCTGAGTAGGGATGGTGTAATTGAACATGAACTAGGACTTAGAAAACTGAACTGGTTATTCTGTATGTTATAAAAGTGCCTAAATCTGGCTGAATCAAACCCATTAATTTTTTTATATATAGAGAGAAAGAAGGGCATCAAAATTATGCTAAAAATGATTCAGAATACCTAGCCAGTATATTGTTAAATAAGCAAAACAACCAGATAATGTATTAAAAAGAGACAAACTTTACATCTTGATCAAATTAAATTTCACGTGCGCTATTTCCCTGAATACTGTATCAATCTATTATTTTAATATACTTGATTGCATTTTAAAAATAATGTTCTAAATTCAATGCCATGTAAAATCCTTGAGTGCAGGTAGGTGATTGGTATGCATAACCTGCTGCTTAGAAGGAATTCAGACTGTGGTCAATCCCTTGAGCATTTCACCTCCACAACTTCCCTTGGCTGCTACTGATTAATTGTTAGCCCGAATATGCTTGAACTGAGCCATTAATTATGTCTAAAAGAGAATAATTCTGGAATGATTTCTATAGTGAGAAGATATTGCTTGCATTATTAATTACATTCTCTAGTTGCTGTCACATGCATATAAATTCAAGAGAACACCTTTTTTTTTTTGACAGTTTAGGATTTAGAAAAAGAAGTATTTTTATGTGCATACATCTATGGTTTTCCATATTTTAGTGGTCAAAGATACTACCTGCTGATCCTGAGATCCGTGTATGGTGTTGCATGGTCAAAGACTTTTTAACTGTTTTGATAGAGTGACCTCTAAGAGGTTTACATTTGGACCAGTATCCTCTTGGTACTAAAGGAAATCCTAATTTGGATGAGGGGAGTTTAAAACTGCTGTTATCAATTCAGTGGCTTGTTTTGGCCACTGGCCAATAAAAAAAGTAGTATTTTGATCAGGCAGTATAGAGTTAGGATATTAGTGAGTAAGCCTGAAAACTTAATCAAGTTTGCTTGGCAAACCACTGAATTGGTTTGGACTTACCTCCTGAGTAAATTTACACAAGATGACCGTGAAATGGAACAATACCATCATAGTTATGTGGGATATACATGCCATTTAATTGTGAATAGTTTTGCAGAAATCATCAAGAGTCATTTAACTCACAACTCCTTCAGATGTTTAGACTGAGCAGCATTTTCCAAGTTCCCTCAGATTTTGATTTAAGAAAGGTTTCTTGCAGCAATGTGAGAGACTGCTCCTGTGTCCAACATTTTGATAAGCTTGGAGATTAGAGCTTCCCTATGAGTAGAATGCCACAACAGAGTATACTGGTGAAGTTTAAATTTATTATGCTGTTACTACTGTGGATACCTCTCAAATTATTTTTACGTGGATCGGGCTTTACATGTTTGGTGAATTTGACATTACTCTGGCATGGTTTTCTCTATTCAACTTTTATTGATTGATTTCTTTTCTTTATGTCATTGGCCAGTCATCAACCACAGTTCTGAACAATATTAACCTACCAAACCACAGGATGGTTGCCAGGTTTCTGTCCCCCAGATTACAGTTCTGTGGTTACGGCTATGTAGGCAGCAATGGTAGCCATTCAATATAACAGTTCAGCAGCCACCACATGGCCCGCAAAGAGGGAGAAAAGAGGGATGACCCTTGTTGTTCATGGAGCTCTGAAGGCCAACACACATATGTTGTTAAACTCTGTAGTTTTATATCGTCCATTCAATTTTTAGAGTGAGGTGGATACACGGTAAGGTAGGAATGTAGGGAGGGCGGTCTACACACAAATTCATCTCAGAATGTGTGGTTTTAGGTTTTCCCTGTGAAATCTAATTGTGAATAAGTTTTTTAAAATATAGTAACAAAAACAGTAACAGCAACAAATACAGTTACATGTCTTTAAAGAGCACTCTAGGATCACTAAACAAATAGAGAAAATGACTGATTACAATCCTGAGTATATCATAGATAGGAATAAGCAAATAAGCTACTGTGTGTTCCAAAGGATTATCTCCTTTTCCTACCTCCAGATTTTGAGCTCATTTTGGACGGATTTTTAAAAGTAAAACTCTGTACTTTATTCTGTATATTTTGAGAAAGATATGTGTATTTTGTCCCTATTTTTCAAATCATGTCAGTTGTTTGCAGACACCTGCCCACTGACTAAAGTGTGTTTTTTTTTTTCATTTTTGAGATACAGGCATTTTTCTATGCATACTTTTTCAATGTGTGCTTTTTATTTATTTACTCCAAACATTTATGTACTTTAGTCTAATCTACAGGGCATCAAAACATACACTCTGTGGCCAGGTTATCACTGTCCAGGAATGGTTATACAGTCTACGCTTGCCATGGAGACACTTGGGCCTTTAGTGACAGAGATGAATCCAAGAACATCTCATGTTCAGACACCTTTTACTGTATTGGGAGTGCAACCTCATCCATGGCAGGTAAATTATGTAACTCCCAGACCTGAAAATCCTCCATCCACAGAACCTCTATATCTTCCAGATTCAGCCTCAGTTGATTTTCCATAATTAAATTCCCCCTGCCTCCAGGGACCAATCCAGTTTGTGCTTGTCCCACTTGACTCAGATGTAACCAAGAAATAGAACTGAGTTTCATCCACATACTGATGACATCGAGCCCCAAACATTCTGATGACCTCTCCAACAGCTTTACATAAATGTGGAAAACCACTGGGGACAGCATAGTTGCTAAGCAGCAAAAACAGAAACCAGTGTCTTTTTTGGAACTGATCCTTCAGGTGGGAGCAGAACCACTCTGACCCATCCAGCCATGTTCCCCAACAATCTGCTGTTGCTTACTTCAATCTAACTCATGGCAAGGTATTCAGACTGTACTTGCCCATTGTCTATTGTTTACAAGGTATTTGCTGTGATTTGAGGAATCATGCATCCAACCTCAAAGATATCTGAACTGAGCAGCAGAATAATATAATTCCAGATGTGGAACAGAAAAACTTTCATTTGCTAAGACTCACGTTTGCTTCAGCCCTGACCAGATGAAATTGACAGTGATTTGTTCTATTAGGCCAGGACTGGACAAGTAGATAAATAAAGTAGAATTGTTTGGAATACGAATAAAAGTCTAGACAAGTTGCTGCCTCTGTTCTGGGGCATCATGATAACCAAGTTATAAAAAACCTTGGGAAATTTCCTTTCCAGACCAATTTGTGTAATTGCAAACAAAGCAGCATTGATTGGCTCTGCTTTGTGCAGTTTAGGTTTGTAACAGGAAGTTTATCCAAAATGCTGATATTACATCTGTAGTTATTCAAAGGCCATTGAATCTGCAAGGAAATTTGTTTTATGTTCTTTATGTTCTGTTACTGTATGTTAATTTGCCTTGAGTCCCATGGCTAAGAAAAGTAGCAGGAGTACTACATCCACTTAGATTTGTTATCAGGGCTGGTCGTCTCATGAGACAAGATGAATTCTCCCACATCAAGTGGTAGAGCAGGAATGGACGACAGTTGTATCTCCCCACCCACTACTGGAAAGGCCCCATGGTGACCTCATATGCTTCCAGAGCTGGCTCAGCTTTTCCATTCTGTTGGAACTGTGCATGACAGACTCACTAGAGCAGCTGTGCACCTGATCTTTCCCTTTGAGGGATGACTTTTTGAAAAGCTGGAGCAACTGTTACCCGCAAGATGAGTGCAGCTCTCCAAAGAGCTCTTGAGACTCAGATGTCTCACTTTAAGGTCCTTTCCACAGCTTACCTCCGCCCAGCACAGTCGCATGGGGATCACATGAGCAGCCTCTTCCACGAGGCACTTGCGTCCCCACTGCTCCTGCTCTGCAAAAGTTGCCTGCCAGCCGGCCGGCAGCATAAAAGCTCCTCATCTTTCTTCCTTCCTTAGTGCAGCCAGGTATTTTCCCAGGCTGTGCTGGGGAAGGAAGCACGAGGACCACGGCTCCAGAGCTCCACACGGACAGTAAGTGCGTGTGGGGCCCCGGAGTGATGTGCAATCGCGCATCATTTTTGGCCAAAAGCCAAAAATGATGTATTGCGTGATTGGAACCTGCTGGCCCCGGCAGCGTTGAGCAATTGTGAGGACGTCATGTGGAACGCTCCTCGCAATCGTGTGACACTCCAGAGGCCCTTTCGCATGACAAACGCCGTGCAAAAAGGGCCTAAGGAATCCTTCTTCAGGACAAGAACTGCTTTAGCAGTTCTCCAAGAAAGGGCGAGCTCCTTACTGCAAATAATGCAAGTCTGCAGGCTTCCAATGAGCAGGTAGCAGTAAGTGCATTACAATGTATATGGGAAGAATATTTGAAAATACTCAAAAAAAAATAGTTGAAGACATGGTTCTTAAGTGTCAAGAAATCCTGATGAGAATAATTCGCAGTTGGAAACTTATTCTACACGGCATTCTCACATGGTTATTTTAAACAGATAAACCTCATTTTCTGTGTGGAAACAGCTGTTTCTTATGCAGAATGTGCTGTATTTGGGGACTTAAATCTGTGTAAAATTTGCATGTGGTTGTTTTGTGCAGAGTTAGACATTTTATGTGCAGGAAACTGCATAAAATGTTGTTTTCAATGCAAAACATTTATCTGTGAATTTTATACAGAATAAACCTCAAATTGTAAATGGTCCTCAAACTTTCTCACAGTGATAAACTAGTGATAAACTAGTTGTCTCCTTCATACCCTGGTTTTTGTCAGTGTAGCGCTTCATTGCAATATTTATATGTGTCACAGCACATTCGGATTTTTTGTTCGGGATGGGTTTTTTGGGAGGTACTTCTGGTATAATCAATATAGTAAAATATATACAAATACAAGAAACTGAATTGACTTTGAGAGCAAGACATGCTTTCAAATGCAGTAGTAATTGAGTGTAATGTAAATTTTGTAAAGAATCCATGCACTACAGGAATTTTGTGACTAAAAAATTTGTGACCGACATATTGTGGCACTCCCAGATCACCTAAACTACCAGCATGAAATTGCAGGCAACTAGAAGAACTAAACAAGATGAACAGAAACAACAGCTAGCTGTCTTACATAATCAGTGAATTGCGGTGTTGCCTTTGCATCCAAAATGAGTACATATGTATTTAAGAACACTTCTTAAAAATGAAAAGCTGTTCAATCTGACTATTTCTGGAGCTCAGGGGAATTGCTACAATCAGAAGCACTTTACAAATGATCTCCTTCTCTCTCTCTCTCTTACTCTCACACACAGCTGCAAAATCATCTGATAGCTTATTCACTGAGAATTTCAGAAATGGGTAATTAACAAAGAGTTCTTTCAAGCACTAGATTTTTCTAATGTATAATATAGTCTGCTTGTTTTCAGAGGTTTACAAAGTTCTGACAAAATGTATTGGGAATTCGTCATAGGCAAGGTCTACAGACGGAAGTTTTTCTGTGTGGCATCCACAGGAGATAGTTATAATGGATTACAACTGGGGTCTGTTCATACATATGCAGTCTTCTCTAAGCACATACTACAATCTTAGCATGTAAAAGTTTGCAAAGGGTAATTACTTAATTGCAGCAGTGGATTTCTGTGACTTAATTCTTTAGTTATGGCATGAGCATTTGTAGACGATGATTACATCTGAAAAAGGGGAAGGAAATGTCAAGCCCTAGGATGTGAAAATCTCTTTGTATGCTAATGATCTTCACCACTGGGAAGACAGGAAACACATGAGGGATTTGTACTATTTTTCTGATCCCTGATCACTGGTGGCAGTGGGATGTCTCCCCACTTGCATTGCTGTGTTGGTTCCATGGAAAGGGAAGACCTGAAGTGAAGAGAGAGGCAGCATTCCCACCATTATTTCTGATCTTCTGAAAATGTAAGGCACAGAAGATCACCCCTGGCCAAGTGGTGGCTTCAAGAATGTTCCCTTAGCAGGTGCCTGGGATGCCATTGCTCAGCCTATCACTTCACCTTTGGGTAAGTGATGCTGGCTCCCCAGGGCAAAGGGCAAAGCCATGGCCTTCAGCTCATCCCACACCAGGGCTTTGTGAGTCAGACCATGTGTTGCTAAAACATCACCCAGATCTAATTTAAAAGTTATCTGTTTTTTCTGGCTTGCTAATGCATTAGCACATGCACATGCTAGGGATGCAAAACATTACCTATTTTGTTCTTTCATATAAGGAGGAACATTTCTAAAGGTGGCTGGCTCCTTGCTGGCTGAGGCAGTGAGAGTTTCGCACATTTGGGGTGATGCTTTGCATTTTAGGACTTTATGTGTGAATTTTGCAAAGTTTTTTTCCCAAAGCCCACTGTGTCTTGTGCAAATTACAATGCAAAAATGTATGTTACACCGGTCAGAATGTTTTAACCCCGGCCTCCACCCCCAAAATGAAAAAAAAAAAAAAAGAGTGACTCTCAGGAAATATGTAGTGTCTGCAATTTTTTCCAACAAGATGTCTCAACATATTGAGACCAGTTTTCTCACAGAGGCTGAGAAAATTTGTGAATATTTTTTTATATTCATAGCATATAATATGCATGTAAAATCTGTCAGATTATAGCTATGTGCTAGCGAATTTTTGTTTACTTCCAAAAACCATAATTATTTGCTTCTCTTAACTATATATTTAGAAGATATATATTAGAACTTATCATGTAGATTTTCTTTATTTTAGCCACATCCTTGCTATTTCATTGCAAAGAGATACATGACAAGTCTTTTTGAAATCTCTCAGTGTTGAAGTGGTGACAAATCCTAATTTACAAGGTTCTGCAGTCTGGATGAGATGATGATAGAGGGAAATCCTTTAAGAGTAACTCTCATTTATAGTATCCTGCAGAGAAAGAGTTTCTGTATTTAACTGAAAGATCTCATACAGATGGCAAGTTGTGCTGAATTTAAAAGACTCACTGCTCTGAGTACTCAGCCTATCAAAGTTATATTTGTTGGGATGGAAAGGTAGATGGACAGATGAACAGAAATATAGATATTGCATACAAATACAACTTTGAAAATTTTCAGAGCTCTGTATATCTTAAAGACCTTTCTTTCCTAGGACAACAGTGCAGTAAGAAACTTTGGCTGAAATTCGATATTGTATATTACAATGTGTAACTTTATGCATGCTTAACTATACAGGCAAGGCACCATGCATCCCTTCTAATGAATTGTGAAGGTGCATATCAGGGCACTAGCAAGGGTGTTCTGATGCACATCAGGCTATACCAACGCTCATCAACACTCCCTAGCTGGTGTATGGATGAGCATTGAGAGTCCATGATATGCATTGGCACTTATTGCTCATCAGTCTCCATGCACAAGAGTCACTTTGCTGGTAACATCACAGCACGCCCTTGCTGGACATGGACATTGTGAAATTTCTGACTTCTATCTCTCTACTTAGATATAAGTCTCATACTGAATTTCAGTCTTTATCTTCTATCTTGGGAGCTATTTTCTTGCTTAATTTTATGCAATTTATTAACTTTATAGCGCAGGTTGTCTAAGGACTTGTCCTTTCTTTTTTGCCCTAAGTTCAGAACCATCCTTAGGTTTGAAGAGTCCCTAGCAATCCCCTCATGTCCCATTAGGCCCACCTCCCACTGTTCTAGGTTGGTTGGTAGCAGTGTGTGGGAAGTCCTCTGGCATTTTAATTTTCCACAGTGCCCCGATGTGAGCTGATGCAGGTGCCCTGGACTGTGGCAAATTCACTGCAAGTAGTCAGTGGCTTTTCTTTTCCAGCCACTCCTGTTAGACATGCCCACCAATGGGTAACAGTTGTTAAGCTGGCATTAGCCCTCCTGGGACATTGGCAACCATACTTGCTGGTCCCTTGGTCTAGTTTTTAATAATTTCAGATATCATTTTTAATACATCATTTGAAATTGCATATCAACACAACAATGCAATTATCTCTAAATTATTCTCAGCAGTGTCAAGGGAAACATATGTCTAGTTAAAAAAACATGGTCAGACATAATAAATGGGTGAATACCACCCATAGTATACAATAAAAGGCGAGAAAAGGGGAGTGTGACAGCTCCCAAAAAGAGTTTTGTGGGGCCATGTACTATGTCCAAAGTATTACAAGTTACTGGGGTTTGAGTTAGGTTTTTATACTCTGTTTCTTGCCCTGAACAGGAAATGCGTGGAGAACACTGACAAAGGAATCCAGAATGACTGATTGCCTTAACTCTAAGTGACCAAACATTGATGAGAGTGTTGACAATCTCTTAATGTTTTGGTCAGGTAAGGTGAATGGGGAAGGTCTTGTAGGATATGCTCACAGTAGGGTTCCTGATTGCTTCATCTGAGCTGTGTTGCCTGCTATTGTTTTTGGGAGTGCTCACAACTTAACAGTTTTTAGAAAGGTTTATCCCAAGCCATTTAGCATTGGGCTTTCCTACCTAATCATCTCTGAACTTATGACCTGGCCATGATGAGGTCATCCTGACCCGGCTATGTGCTTATAGTCAGTAATTCTCCAAACATGCTTTTAGCCATAAATATATCTAATTTAGGAAAAACAGCACATCCCTCCAAATAAGGGTGTTGGGTGTGATAACAAATGCGCATAAGATTGCATTCTGAATTGCTCCCCACTGCAGGACAGGAGACTGTCTCCATCCTGGCCTTGTCCAAGAGTTGAAACTTGACTCAGCTTAACAATAACAGACATCTATTAGGTACCCTAGGCAGTTCCTCTAGATCTCAGTCATCCAATATGCTGGTTACTTATAGCGGAAAATAATTGGCAACCCTGTGCACTTTATGAGGAAATTCTTCATTCCTTGACATTGACAATATTTTGATTTTATTTGAAACTTTCACTAGTCTTATGCTCTATGCTTGGTAACTTCAGTTTATTGTGCTGCACTGCAGGATATATCTTGGAAGTCTTGTGTGAGTTAAGGTTACTTTGAACAGTTCGGAGCTTTTCTGTCATTCTCACTTGAGCTTTGCTTCAACCTGAGAAAAAAGAGTGTGTGAACTTGTTCCTCTCCTTGCACTGGGGCGATTGCTAGTCAGAAGGTGTTCTGCCAGTGCTGGAAAGTAGAAGAAACAAGCTGTAATTGCTTTCCTTCCCTCCATCACATCTCCCCTTCATGACATGACAGCCACTACTGTGAGTGTAGCACCAGTAGCTTCTATTTTTTTATTTTATATTTATCAAGGGTTGTCCCCATTTGACTTCTTGCACTGCTGGATGCTGTCACTCAGTGTAATCAAACCTTGACATGTCATTCTTTCCAAGTAGAAATACCAAGTTTTCTCACTTGGCAGTAGTTGCTAGGGTACTTTCAAGGGCGTTGCTGCATATCTCCAGCTATTATTTTATCTTTCAAGGATTCTGCAGAACTCTACAGATTTTGTTCTCACATTTCAGTGTTATTTTAATAGCCATGTTGAATATTACACCGCATTTCCCTTCACTGAGATAGAACATTTTGGTAATAAGGACTTTTAAAAGAATTCAAGTACGGTGGCAATGACAACATCATTTCTTTTCACTCAGCTTTATATAATATGCATGAGAACTTTGTTACTTGATAAAAGTTCACTTGGCAAGAAGAAGCTATATTTAAAGTGGCTTATTTACCTGGTAAAATAGTTTAGTACTGACTCTTAGTAAGTATTAGGGCAATTTCAAAGCAATGTGCATCTCCCTGTGAGTTGAAGCAGATACTTACAGTGTAGCCACTGGAAAGTTGAAATGCAAGAGCTACTGCTTTGTGAAAATGCAGTCTTCATTGTCTGCCTGCATGCCAGATCTGCAGTTACAACCTTTTCATAAATGCAGAAGGTGTCAGAGGGATGGTGGATGATGGGAGCTACACAAAAATCTCAGTAGCACTTCCCTCAAGCACTGAGCTTTGGCAAAAAGACAGTTCACCAGAGTCAAGTGTTTGAAAAATCACCATACAGCAGAGTTTACTCACACAGCTTGAAGCATCCCAGCAGAGTGTTTAACATTAGCAGCAAAGCCCTGAAGCCAGGAAAAAATACTCCCACGCAAATGTTATCTTCCAATAGGAGGCGTTTACTCTTGAGTTACAATACATACAGTATATACAAGTCTCCAACAGCATGCAGAACATAGCCTCCAGATGCTCTCCAAACATCAAGAGGGCATAGAGGGCTAGAACACACCCCCTTATATACAACCATTGCTGATGCAACTCTAGCAGCCCTTGCTAGAGGTATGATGCAACCTTCCTGCCTTCGTTACACAACCCAATGACTCATGTAGGTATTACATGGGATTGCATCATCCACTGTCATTCCCAGGTGCAAACTTTCATTTACACCATGTATATTTTATTTGGACTTCGGTTCTGTCCAACCTATCCTCACAGAAGGTCAGGTAGATGGTACCATTTGTGAAAATTTGAGGTGATCAACATCACTTTGGCCTTGTTAGGATGTAGCAGTGTGAAGTCCTTCTCTCCCAGGATGCAGGAGTATGGGCTTCTTAATTCAAGAAGAGCAAATAAGAAAAAGTGAAGTGAGCCTTTCCTGTCAACCAACAAAAATGGGATTTCCATCTCTCCCCTTTTCATATTCTGCTTAGACAAAAGTCAAGGACCACTTGGTCCCCTCCAGCCACTCCTAGTAGGATAGGCCTTTAGTTCTTTGGCTATCTTCTCTCTTCATCTCTTAAACCACCAAAAAGGATTGGGGCGAACAGTAATTAACTGAAAAAAGCTAAGACAGAGATCTTCCCCCACCCCTTCTATCATTTTAAAATAATAGAAAAGAAATTCTATCCTCTTTTTTATATGCCTAGGTAGAACCAATGAGTGAGTAGCAATGTGGATTATAAATAGTCTTTCTACCTTCTTAGCAACTGTGTAACAGTTCAGATGTGTTGGTTAGTGTCTTTCTCTTTGGATTCCAGTTTTCTTGAATCATCTCTGCATCTATATACTATATTTAATACTTGTTATTTATTTCCCAACCCCAAGAACATTTCTCGACAGGTTTGAAAAATTAACATAAGAGAACATCAACAACAGGATGCATTAGCTAACTTGCTTTTTGTAAAAAAAAAAAAAAAGACTCAGACTGCACTTGGGATTTTACTCATTACTTCAGTATTTATTAAGATTTATTTACTTGTTTAATTAATTTATATACCACCTTTCTCTTTGCATGGGACCCATGGCAGCTTACATCCAATTTAAAAACAACATTATTTGTTGTTATTTGTTATACAAAATTATTTGTACAAAAGTGAAAAACAATTAAACAATAATTCTGTTAAAATACAGTTAAAACAATGCAAAATAAACTAAATCATACTAAAAAAAGATAAAATCACAATCCCATTCAAATTCCTTTCTGCTACATGAATGATGAGACAAAGGCTTGTGTAAATAAAATGGTATTTGCCTACCCATGGAAGGAGTGGAGAAAGGAGGCTAACTGAATCTCCTGTGGGAGGGAATTTAACAGCCTAGGAGCACCTGCTGAGAAGACTCTTTTCAGCAAACATAAATGTGATAGGGACGGGACCAAGAGAAAGCCATACCCCAGTCTCAAAACTTGGGCAGGCTCATACAGGATCTTTCACATAGTCCAAACCCAAGCAATATAGGGATTTAAAGATCTTTGAATTATAGTGGGAAACGGACTGGTAGCCAATGAAGCTGCTGAAGGGAGTTATATCTTCCCTATAACCAGTCCTAGTCAGCAGCCTGGCCCCAGAACTATAGACTCACTGAAGTTTCCAGCTCCACACAGAGTACATTACAGAAATCCAACTGGGATGTAATAAGACATGTTTACTGTGGACAGATCTGACAACTCAAGGAATGGATGGAGCTGAAGCATTAGTTTTAACTGTGCAAATGCACTCCTGGCCACCACTGAAACTTGATCATCCAAGCTTCAGATCTGAGTCCAGGAGTAGATCCAACCTGCAACCCAGAGATTTCAGGAAGAGTGTAACCCCATCCAGCATAGGCTGAATCCCTGTTTCTTAATCTGTCTCTGCCTTATCTGGACTAAGCTTCAGGTTTTTTCATCCTCATTAGTTCATTAGTGGCAACAGACTACAGTTTAGCATGGAAATAGACTTATTAGAGTTAAATGAAAAGAGAGTGAGAGAGAGAAAGAAGGAAGGAAGGAAGGAAGGAAGGAAGGAAGGAAGGAAGGAAGGAAGGAAGGAAAGAAGGAAAGAAAGAAAGAAAGAAAGAAAGAAAGAAAGAAAGAAAGAAAGAAAGAAAGAAAGAAAGAAAGAAAGAAAGAGGTGGATGTAATCAGCTTGCTGGTGACAGTGAACTCCAGATGACCCATCCCAGCAGTTTCATGTGGATGTTACACAGCATGGAAACCACTCTAGAACAATGTTCCTAAGTCCCATTCCAGAGAGGTGTCTCACAATTATACAATGGCCAATGGAATAAAAAAACCACTGACAGGTCCAGCAGAACCACAGGGACATACTTCCCCTGTCAAGTTCCCAGCATCTGTCAAGGTGACCAAAGCTCTCTAAGTCTTACAGTCAGGCCTGAAGTCCGATTGCATTGAATCCAGGAAACTCTGCAGCTGGGAAGCCACCATGGACTCCAGAACCTTGCTCCAGAAAGGGATGTTAGAGACTGGCCAGTAGTTATCTAGTGCAGTGGTCTTCAGGAAAGCTTTATTTTCGAGTAAAACCTTCACCACAGTCTCTTTTAGACAAATGAAAATATGCCTTGCTGCAGTAAGGCATTCACCAGTCCCCTTACTCATTCATCCAGTCCCCCTGTGGCCACTTTTATAAGCGAGAAAGGGCATAAGTCTAGTATTTATGTGGTGGCTCTCACGTCTCCAAATAACCTGCCCATTTATAAAAATCTTCAGGGCAAACTGATTTCAACCCCTTTACCTAAGCAACTGCAACCTTTTATGTAAGTAATAACTGGGTTGTTCTCACTGATAGATCTGCACAATATTAGGGTAGCCAAGGTAATTTTAAAAAGATAGTTGGTGTTTTAGTACTGCAAAATGAGCTTTTAAAGCTCACTTTATTTTTAAGATTTAAGCTAAAATGGAGGCATTTTTCTCCCTAATAAAAACTAGAGCTAAGCTCAATTTCCATGAGCTTTGATTCTGGGACTCAAATTCCCATGCCCTTGATGATGAACATTTCAGAGGGCAACTAATCAAGTTGTTTGAAAATTGAATATGTCACTGTACTTCTTGTTCAAAAGCTGAATTAAAGAAACTCTTTAGACAGGATTTTTTTAAAAATATATTCAAGAATAAAGTACAAGAAAATTATAACAAACATTGCAATATAAAAATGGTGAAGACTTAATTAAGTGAAATAACATAGATTTAAACAAAGGAAAATTAAAGTACCATGTCACCAGGGATATGTATGTTATGCAAATACAGATAATTTAAGCGCCGGTAAAAAGAATAATCTCCACAATTTCCAGGAATTTGACCCAACAAAGATAACATGATCTTTAACCACATCTTTACCGTGGTATAAATCTATTCTATTATCTATAATTATGGATTATAACTATAGTTATGGCATCATACTTATTTAAGTTCTTGGTAAGTGGGATGCCCACATATTTGATTCTATATTAAATCCTGTATAAAATTTAAGCTTACATTGGTTTTGGAGTGGGATACTTAAACAAAGTAATTTTGATTTAGAGACATTTGCTTAGAACCAAGAATAATGATCAAAAATATTTGGTGTATTTTTTACCTCGGTTAGGTATACCTCAATATGGGATAAAAAAGGAAATATATCATCTGTGAAAAGATTTATACAACGGGGATATGAATTGATATGCACACCATGGAAATTTGAATTACTTCTAATAATGTCAACCAGAGGTTCTATAGCAATGGCAAAAAGGATAAGCAATAAAGGACATTCCTGCTTTGTCCCCCTGAAAAGTCTGAATGGATCTGAATGTAATTCATTGTTAAATATAAAGACTGAAGAACTATTGTAAAGACACAAAATAATGGAAACAAAGTTATGTCTAACATTGAATTTATCAAGTAATTTAATGAGACATGGCCATTCAGTTCTATCAAATACCTTCAAGGCATCCACTGAGGCTAATACTGTAGGTTTCTTCGACACACACAGATCATGTGTTACTTTCAGCGCTCTCCTGATCGAATCAATGATTCAGTATCCGGCTTGGTCCAGATTAATATAGTTTATGATAAAAAAATGGAGACGTTTAGCTAATATGGCAGTGAAAACCTTGCTGTCCTTGTTCATTAGTGTTATGGGTCAGTATGAAACTACTAACAAAGATTGCCTCCTGATTTTGGAATTGTAATTTTTGTTGATGACTGCCATCTTTTAGAATCATAGTACCCTTACATAGCTCTGAAAACTTTATAAAATTCCAAACCAAAGCCATCACCTCTAGGTGACTTTGCAGATTTAAGATTCTTGATCACATCTGAAATTTCCTCAATGATTATAGGAGCGTTGAGTTATCCTGATCCCAGTGTGGGATGATGATGTCCTATGGGAAGAACCTCAGTCTTATAAATAAAGAAAATCCAAAAACCAATCAGCTACAAAAATACATGCTCTAAAAGCCTTTGCTAATTCCCTTTGAACACATCAACCTCCAGTCATTTTATATACGTCCTGATCTTACAGAGTAAACACATTTACTTAGTTCTTAGTTTACAAAAAAAAAAAAAGACAGCATGGCAAGGCTCTATACGACTGTGTTAATTAGAAGAATTCTTCACTTATGTGCTCCCAAGGTTTTATTTAGAAATTTTAAAAGAAGCAGGTGCTCACTTAGTGTCTGTCAAATCGCTCAGATGATATGCATGTAAAATTGACTCATACCCCATCTCTCTAATCTGCAAAGCTGGACTTCAAGAAGAAAATGATCAATATGAGAATATATATGGTATCATGATAGTACCATATGAGGACTTCTTGAAGTATGCTCGAGTCACTAAGCATCCATTAGGTCTAAATCCTCAACTTTTTCATTAAGGTGAGCGAAGCCAACTTTCTATTTGATATACATTTTGAATTATCTAATATGCTATCAAAGACAAGGTTCATATTGCCTCCTAATATAATATTTCCATCTGCAAACTCACTAACCACTGCAATAAATTTATCAACCTGTCCGTGGTTGGGAGAATGATAGGAACTGAGGATGGTCTTGCATACCACCAACAATCTGTTCACAAGGATAAAAAGCTCATCCTCATCTCTCATCACATCCTCTATCAAAAAAGAACAAGATATTGCAATGAGAATTGTGACTACTCTTGTACTAGTACTTCCTTCCATACAAAACTAAGTGTTACATGCTGAGCATTTAAGGGCAGTTTCCTCCTTTATGTGTGAGTTTCCCGTAACATAACTATGCTTGGTTCTAATTTCTTTAAGACTTTTAGAGTTATATAGTGTTTCGCTATGGTGCCAAGATCATTTACATTACAAGAAATCACATTAATGTTCCCCATCATTAACTGTCAAGGAGGGAAATACTACATCGGTACCACTCACCATTTAACATCAGCTTAAAGTACTTTGTCTGAGCCCCTGACACTAGTAAAAAACAAACAAACAAACAAGCAAACAAACAAACTGCTTAGCAGACAGGCACCTAAGTGTCTGCACCAAAACAAAACCTAGGTGTTGTACTGGAAGGAACCCCTTCCAGTCATCGTTACTGATGGATCTATGGATAGAAAGACTGAAAGTGAATTGCAGAAATAAGACAGAAGCTATTTAAATCACACGAAAGGGAAAGCTATAAGTAATAATAACAAATTATAAATTATATAAATTAATAATTATAAATAGTTAAAGCAATAGAGAAATATAAAATAATATATAAATAAATTAATTTCAAAGGAAGAGGGAGATATAGGTATGCACTCATACTTTTGGAGAAGGAAGTTAATGGTGAATTCAAGAAAATCAAAGAAGATTGTATGAAGATGATGGTAAAGAAGACTAATTGTTATGACAATATTCAGCATAATATAGTCAGGATAAAGAGTTTCATTACTCCCTTTTTACTATATCTTTTATTATATTTTTGCAATTTTGTACTTCGTGTAATCACTTCTAAATGGTTTGAGAACTAAGAATTGTTACAAAATGTGACTTATTAATTCATAAATTCTCTTTTAATAAAAATAATATAAAAATACCGATGGTTCTATGCATTTGGGGGTAAGTAGCTAGGGAGAGACAGTGTGGCCATTTCTGCACTAGACTGTTATAGAGTTGTTATTCCACTTTCAACATCCTATGGGATCTTGGGGTTTGCAGTTTAGGGAGGGCTTTTGAGGCCCCTCCCTAAACTGCAAACCCCAGGATTCCATAGGATGTTGAAAGTGGAATAATAGCACTATAACAGTGCGGTGTGGAAATGGCCTAAGGTGTAGTGGCTTGAGTGTTGGACTATGATCCTGGAGACCAGGGTTTGATTTCCTGCTCAGCCATGGAAACCCACTGGGTAACCTTGGGTGCGTGACCCACTCTCAGTCCCTAAAAACCCCATGATAAGTTCACCTTAGTTTCACCATACATCAGAAATGACTTGAAGGCACACAACAATAACAACAACAACAAGCTAGTGAGTAATTAAAGGCTACAACTAAGATAATGATTCTCCTGATGCTCCTCCACCCACCTCTATGTTAAAAGAAAATATGAAGCTGCAACAGTACTAAAATAAATGATCTGTAGGTAAGTTGAAGTTTTTGAGTCTACAATATTTTAAACCTTACTAAAGAATTTAAGCATGATTAGGTCAGTAACATGTAACCTACAATTATATAACTATTGAAATCTAGTGAGCATTAAACGTTTGGATTTAGTCTCATATTAGTATGTTTGCCACTTCCCTTTTCCACCTTTAGATGTCATACATCGTAACATTCTGCCAGGCAAAATGGCAGCGATTTCTCCAGAGAGGTTGAAAGAAATAATAACTTTTAACCTAACTGTCACAGAGCCAATTGTAACTAGATATAAAACTAAATGGTGATGATTGCCACTGTAAAAGAGAGAGGAACACAAATCATCCCACAAAATGTAACATTAGTAGTGCTGCTTATTCTTGCATGTCACTACTTGCTATCCTGCATTCTCTCTATCAGAATTGTTTTGTGAACTTGTTAATTTCAGATCCTGGGGTATGGCAAGTGGAACATCGATGGATTCACAGATCACTGCTGCTTGATCAAGCATTGTAGCTGTAAGGAATTTTTCTTTATAACACACAATCAATTTCAGGAGGAATCACTAGTGATATTTTATATTGGCTTTTCTCAAAGCTGCTATGATGGGATGAAATCGCCTTCTTTGTCTCAAAGTCTCAGGAGAAATATCCTGCAAGATCTGGACTGGGAATCCTTTATATTGCAAGAGTTGTAGTTTTTTGAAAGTGCAATAATAACTGTTGTCTTGCTCAGAAAAATCATGAATCTGATTACTATGTCTCAAGGTAGCCCCTTTTTTACTTAATGGGAACTTTGTGCATGATGAACGTATTCCACAGCCTGCTCACAAAAGATTAGGTTGGGGGATAATTCAGAAAATCAAAACAGAATTTTAAAAGATGGTTCATCTCTGCTTATTCAGGCATGCCATGAGGCATGTTAAAGTGGAAGTTTTAGTTTTCTGTGATGACCACCCTTTCTTGAAGTGACTGGGTAAGTTTATGAAGATAGCCAATCTTAAGATGGCTAGCTTCATTCACTGTAGATGGCAGAGCTGTTCATTATTGTTAGAAAGTTTTCAATCTAATGGCGTAATTGCATTCATTAAAGCATTGTTTAGGTCCTGCCAAAATTCAGAATGCCATTTTTGAAAGAGCTACTTTATGTTTCCTTGGGACTCACCATCTTGAGCCAGGGCCAAGTCCCTTCCTTGGCCATTTCCACACTAGACTGTTATAGTGCTATTATTCCACTTTTAATAGCCACTTTGAGGCCCCTCCCTCAACTGCAAACCCCAGGATTCCATAGGATGTTGAAAGTGGTATAATAGCACTATAACAATCTCGTGTGGAAATGACCCTTGAGCCCCCTTACTTGATCTTGGCCCTTTGTGTGCCATTTCTGATTCAGAAACCTATGTCTGGCTGATGACAGCCATTGGCTCATGGATAATTTTTTTTTAAATCCAATTTTGTTCTGATGTCTCTGTTGCACTTCTCTTCAGGCCCCACAAATACATTCTTATTTTATATTTAACTACATGAAGCTGTGTGGCTATAATACATACACAGAAGTATGAAAGCAAACAATTAGGCAGTCATCTTGGATTAGTGCAAGCCATGCCCTAAGACTGGATTTTTAAGGACCCCAAAGCATAGCACTGTGCACAAGACTATTATCAGTCACATGACTGGAGGAGGAGCTTGCAGAGGGCATATAAAAGGGCTCTGACTAAGCTTTAACTTAGATGAGTTGAGGAACTTCTCTGTGCTTGATCAGACACTGAGGCCATTTCCGCACTAGACTATTATAGTCTATATTATTTATATCTATCTATCTGTCTGTCTATCTATCTATCTGAATATGTAGTTTGCACTACAGGTTCTGCAGTTTCCTATAAATTGTATCTTGTGGAGTAGGATTATTTTTGCAGGCCCCTGCATAATGTAGAGATCTTTCAACAAAAGCAGACAGAATATTAAGTCAAAAGCACACTGGTAAATGGAGGCACTTTTCAGACAATCATGAAAACAAGCGTGGAAAAAAAAAGAAGAGACTGTTATCTCTCTCCTTTAAGAAGATCTTTAAGAAGATTTAGAGAAAAACAGAGATTTTGAGATCACTGTCAGGTTCTTTGATTTATGTTAATTGACACAAAAACAAGGTTATGATTGCTGTTGCTGATTTTCATAATACTTCAAAGCAACTTCAGAATTTGATTAATGTAACAAACAAATGCAAAGCCATACCACTCTGCTTGACTCTGGAATTGGGAGGTACATTTCTTGCTACTTCTAATCCTGAACATAAATAGATTTACTGGGTCCCAATTAAGCCCTGACTTAATATATTATTTGTGTTTGTATTCTTCTCTCCCTTATTTTAATTTGTCCTCAAAACAGCTCCATGAGGGGGATTAGGCAGAGAGATGGTGACAGGTTCCAGATACCACCACTGAGTCTCAAAACTAAGCTGGAAGTGATCTGAAATGGGTTCTCTCATCCATTTGGCTAGAAGTGTAACCCCAACTTGCTATTCATTGGATAATTCCTTTCAAGTAGGATGCAACCAGTATGGAGTAGTGATTTGAATGTTGGACAAGCACTCTGGGAGGCCAGACTTGGAAACCCGGCTAAGCCATCTCCTGGATGACCTTGGGCAAGTCACACCCTCTCACCCTCAGAGGAAGGCAATGGAAACTTCTTCTGAATAAATCTTGTCAAGAAAACCCTGTCATAGGGTCACCATAATTTAGTGATTATGAAGACATATAACAACAACAAGGACGTGGCAACTGCCTTTAATGGTGGTATTCAATAATTTAGGGCCTTTCCGCACTGCACTGTTATAGTGCTGTTATTCCACTTTCAACATCCTATGGAATCCTGGGGTTTGCAGTTTAGAGAGGGGCCTCAAAGGCTAGTGCAGAAATGGCCTTAGTCTTCCCTCATTCTGTGGCTTGCAAGATGTGTTGGTCTGTTGTTTCCACCATCCTAAGCCAGAGAAGCCAATGTCTATGAGACATGGAGATGGCAGAGAGGTAGTCCAACACATCTGGAAGATATCTGCTGCATTAGTACTGATGTGTGTGATATTATTACTCATGAAATTATGAATTGCAACATTGCGGTTCTGCAAAATGGATTGCCACCAATTGTAGAACAGCAATCACTGTCAAAAGCAATGGAGATGTTTGAACATCATGGGAAACCAGGATCCATTAAGGACAAACAATGTGTTGGTTCCCATTGTCCAAATGTTCAGGAATGATTAACTGTGGACATTCAATCTGTGGCTTGTTAACTGTGATGTCTAAACCAAGCAGCAGCTGGCACTCTGGCTTGCATTTCACTCAACAGAGAAAGAAACTATAGAAAAACTGGATTCTCTCTTGCTTATCAGGAAATAAAGAAGCCAGAACACCAATGGCTGTTGGATTCAGATGCAAAATCTAAGTCCCTGGCTTTTTCGTCATTGCAAATGGGAACAGCCAAGCAGCACATTGCTTGTCCTAGATATGCTAAGGCTCCTGCTGTTCCTTGGATTTTTGTAATGTTTTCATGTGACCATTGCAGTGTTGGCTTAGCTACTTTGTATGCCACCACTATAAAGCACACATCTTTTGGGACCAGAGTGTGTATACTTATGGTAAACATTGAAATTCTATAGGTTTTTCCTTTTTATGTAGATACTTAGAAAAATACAAGATATAAAATAGATCTGCAAATGTTTCATGGGTTTCACATAAGACAACATAGTAAAGGCCTATGATATAAGAATGCTTCTTTTGTATTTTATATACAGTCTGTGTTACAGTGACGAAGGGCATGGCTTAAACATTCTCTAGAATAATTTATAATTCCTGGCTACTGTCTTCTTGCAATTATATCCCTCAGGGTCCAATTATACCTGCAGTTTGAAGCACAGAAGACCATTGATATCTTCAAGGATATATGGAAGCAACATAGATCATAATGCCCATTTAAGTATTAAAGGGAAAAATTGAGAAGGGAACCTGGAAACTGTTCTCAAGCTTGAATGGATTTTATATTATTTTTCTTACTGACCCCTCCCTGTGGATGGAAAGATGACATTTTTGTATATTGCAGAAATGGGTAGAATGGAAAGATAATTTCTCAGTTGTATGAAATGAATGGCCTTAAATGACCCTGTGTATTAAGCAAATGAGAAGATTGAGAATCAGAGTTCATCCATTTTCCTTAAGTATTAAGTGGGCAAAATAATGGAATGGGAAAATTTTGTAAGACTCTGCCTTAAACAGAGATGTTAAGTAAAATCTTCCAGTTTCTTTCCCTAGAAATAGGGGGAAAAGAAACTAAGAAGAAACAACAAATACACACATATTTTGTGGGCGGAGTTAAACTGCATTGTAAAGCAGGGCCACAAACCTCTGGCTGTTTTTGAGACCTGCAGAAGTTCCTAGGTCCTGATATCTGTTTTTCATTTTTTTTTCCAAAATGCCTTATTTTTTAACTCCCTGTTGAAAAAAAAAAGGCCTAAAGTTGTTGCGAGAGGATGTGGTGATTGCAACCCCCTAACAACAGGGAGTGTGAAGGGCATTTTGATCCATTTTAAGGGGAAAAAATCAAGATGGGGGCATGGCAGCTGGCTATATCTGAGCGTTGCTGCTGACTTGAAAGAGATGGCACACCGTGTCCAGTTTCTGTTTTGGTCTATTCTTGGTTGTTTTTACAGGGACTAGGGGAGGAACAAGGGAAATCTCACTACTTTTTGGTGATTCTGGGATGACCCCCCCCCTTTTGGGGAACCACAAAAAAGGGACTTGGGGCTGCATGTAACCTGTAGGTCATACTTTCCTCCACCCTGAACTAAGGACTGTGTACTTCTGCCTGGAAAGCATATGCTGTATAGGTCAGGGATGTATTTTCTCAAAGTCAAACTGTTCCTAGGATGTTATTAAATAGCTTGGTGTAGTAGTTTGCTTGCAGAAACCCACCGGGAAGTCTTGGGCAAATCACACTCTCCCAACCATAGAGGAAGGCACCCCCCCACACACACAAAACAAATCTTGCCATAAAAACCCCATGATATGGTGACCATGAGGAGAACCTCAGTTGGAAACAACTTGAAGGGACACAGCAGGAACAACAATTCTACAACTAGTGTAAAATTGCATGCAGAAAAGGGTGACCCAAATTGCCACGGAGCTGACAATGTTTAGGGCACTTCAATTTAGTACTGAGTGGGTGAAGGATGAGTTGAGTGGTAATGTGGTGGAGATGGCTGAAATCATCTGTGATGGGCAGCAGCTGGTCCTTCGTTCATAATTTTAGAACTCTGGAATGTCCAATGAAGCTGAAAAATGGGAGATTCAGGATAGACAAAGGAAATACTTCTTCACACAGTGCATAAGTAAACTTTGAAACTTGCTGCCACATGTGGTACAGTGGTTTGTCCTCCTTCCCTAATATCTCTGTTTCTATACTGTTCCCTCTGTCTGTAACTGTTATTTTAATTCATAAACATGGTATCTGCACATACATGTATAGTATATTGGTTACTCTGGCTATAATGGTTTTGTTAACTTTCTGAGCTTTCAGTCTTTTTAAAAGTATTTTCCTCTTTGCAGATACATTTCATTATATTTTCAAAAAGCAACCTTAAAGCCCACCCCATATGAATTTGAGTGCAACAAATGTGAGTCATGTGTTTTGTGAGTTACAGTTGACTTCATATAGCTATAGCACATAATGCTTATGGAACTGAGTTCTTGAGAACAGAAGAAGAGCCATGTTGAGTTTAGTTCAGCATGATCTTTGCATAGAGGGTAATCAGTTGTTCTCAAAAGTCTGCCAAGACAACATGAATGCAACCATGCCCTGTACCTTGTGCTCCCCAGAAATTGATGCATGGAGTAATCCCAGAGATGGCCATCCTGACTAGTAGCCACAAATGCCCCCATCCTCCATTTGCCTAATTTTCCGTTAAAGCTGTCCAACTGGCAACCATCACTCCATCTTCTGGGAGTGAATTCCACAGTTTAACTGTGTGTTGTGTGAAGTATTCTCCTCTATCTGTTCTGAATCTCCCAGCACTCGCCTTCATCTGATAATTCCAGATTCTAATACATTGAGAAAGCAATTTGTTAGCTATACTTCTTGGAATACAATTCCCAGTGGCCCATGCTAGCTGGGGAACTGTGGCAGTTGCAGTCTTTTCCAGGTTGTGATGATGATTCTGATGTTGCTGCCTACCCTGGTGGTCTTCCAAGACTGCATAAATAGGTCAGTTATCAATTGCCAGCAGCCACAATACCTAATTGGAGAGCTTTATTCAGCTTTGCAGGTCACAGTTTGTTCAAGCCGCAAAAAGAGAGATGAAAGTATGATCAGTATGAAAGTGTTGGTTTGATTTAGTCATTCAATGTGTCATTAATTTAATTCCATTAACAAAAGCTCTCCTTCATCTGGAACTGTGCTCTTTATTTCACTGTTGAGGCCTTTTTGTGACTATTCCTTATCCCATGTCTGAATTAGTAATCCTTAAATCCTGTGAAGCTATGATTAGCTAATGCTCATGCATTGTCCCTTTCTCACCTGGCTCATTCGTGTGCTGAAATGGTCTTGAATGCATTTGTACGGAGAATTGAAAGCACTCCTGCTCAGGCTGGAGTGTGATTGTTCACACTGTAGTGGAACACAGAGGCCTTAATGCAGATGATACAGTTGAACAATTTACTTATTATTTTATCTCATTTATATAATTTACTCACTCACATAATGAGCCTTCTATCATTCCATTTTTGTGTCAGCTATTTAATTATATCAGTAGCTAAAATATGACCTATTGAGGCTGAAACACATTTAAAGGTTGTAATGATCAGAATATTCTTTATTGCAGTTTCTGAATTTGAGATGCATCTGTCTATTGCTACAATCACTCTCAAGTGTCCTTTCCAACTCTTTGGACCCTGCAGCCTGCTGTAGGCCATTTCCACACTACACTCTTATAGCGCGATTAGTCCACTTTCAACATCCTATGGATGTTGGCCCCTCAAAAACTGCAAACCCCAGGATTCCATAGGATGTTGAAAGTGGAATAATCGCACTATAAGAGTGTAGTGCGGAAATGGCCATAGTATTCCAGGGGGCCCTGAAGATGAAACGGGCTGGACAATGACTAGGGCCATTTCCGCACTAGCCTGTTATAGTGCTATGATTCCACTTTCAACATCCTATGGAATCCTGGGGTTTGCAGTTTCGGCAGGGGCTGGCTGGCCCCTCCCGAAATGGCAAACCCCAGGATTCCATAGGATGTTGAAAGTGGAATCATAGCGCTATAACAGGCTAGTGCGGAAATGGCCTAGAATGCAGTCAGCAGAAGCGCTCCAAAACTGATCAGATCACAAAGGTTTGCCTACCATGTAATAATAAAGAAGGCCTATTTTTCTACCTCTGTTCTATCCTTAGGTGACCATTCAGTGGAACATTTTAGGGTGGTCTGGAAGTTACCATTGATATCCCACAAAATATGGCCAGGGATGAGTTTAAAGTTTTGTTTATCCTCTAAATGCACCAAATGAATCGTGCTATATAGTATCTCCAGCTCTTGTAATATCCCAGGATATTACTATTGCTAAGCATACTGAGAGCAAAGTGCATTGTTAGCTATACTAGCATTTGTTCTACTTGGCATTGATTCATCTCCATTTGTTTGATATTATTACCAATACATTATGGGTTTTTTAAATTGTCATTTCAGTGTCTAATACAGTTCAGCCATATTTGCAATACAATCCTGCTCACCTACTCAGAAGTAAGCCAGGTGAATCATGAAGGAATTGCTCTATAGAAGATCCAGCTTTTGTAACATCCCTGGAACTATTTGTAAAATACAGAGAAACTGGGGCAGGATCTGTGTATTGTCATATATAGTGATTAAATGATTTCACAAGCAATTTACCTAGACTCTTAAAGGCATTCAAAACATGGATCATAAATACATGTATACAAGGAAGAGTACAAGCTCTGCCATCATCCACCTGATTGCCTGAGACTCAAGGCCTGCTAAATGTATTTTGCCACATGAAATGAAAGACAACATGGCATCTGTTTCCAATCCACAAGCTGACTAAACTGGCAGTTGAGTTTTACTTTGGTGATGGGATGGGATGGCATCCTTCACCACACTAGCTTAGCGGCCAATGGCAGGTTGCAGGACAAATTTAGTTCCCTTGCTGCTCCTTGCTTTCTAGCTCCTTTATTCTGCTTAACAGTAAAATACTACTATTACTATTACTACTACTACTACTACTAGTTTTATTTCTTACCTGCTTCTCCCCATCATAAATTAAAATACAACTAAAAACAAATAAAAACCATTTAAAATATAGTAATTTAAAATTCATAGTTAAAAATTGACTGGGTAGTCATGCCAGAAGAGATAAGTCTTGAGAACTTTTTAAAATTCAGGAAGCACGTTTTTCTGTCTAATCTCTCTCGGCAGGCCATTCCACAGTCTAGAAGCAGCCAATGAAAAGGTGCTCTGGGTGATTGTTGCCAGTCTAGTCCTGGCTGGTTTAAGTAAATGGCCCCCAGAGGACCTAAGAGTATGGGGTAGACACTCAGTAGGATCAGCTCTAATTGGAATAGATGAGCCAAGAGAAAGGATCCCATGTACAAGTACATATGGGAAGGATTCTGTGCATACAATCAAGAACTGCAGTAACTACATTCCTGATTACATAAAGAGAGCCTTCCGCACATGTAGAATTCTGTAGCTATTCTAATGAACGTATGTTAGTTACCATTTTCATTGTCCATGTTTTGAATGTCAGAAGAGGGCCCCAACATCTTTGGATATTCGTGCATGTGCATCTGTTTCCTTTAGTATGTTGAACCAGAATTGGCTACATTTCAACAGCATTGTGTTACATGTGCTGTTTTTAAGCTTTTCAGAATTCTTCCAGCATAACAACATGTTATAAATATAAATGTTTTATTATAAAATGCAGTGCCTGGAATTTTAAGAACATAATATCTGGTATGATGAGGAAAGGGGGATAAGTACACTACTTTCCTACCCTTCCCCCCACATCTACATGCCCTTCTAACTGTCAAGTACAGGTTTTCTTATATCTGGTATACTCAAACCTTCACAGCAGGGATTAACTGGTCCCTTCTCAATTAGGAACAGTAAACATCACTAGGACTACATACAGGCTAAACTACATTATTTTTCATTGAGACAATAATTTTTCCCAGGAGAAGCTGAAGAAATATTTATTATGTGGATTCATGGAAATGCTGATAGTAGAGACTTGTCCAAATGGCTGTTCATAAGAAAATATGTATGTGAGCAGGAATGCTATTCAGGTTTTCAGGTTGCCCACATGAAATTTCACCTAGTTATTTGTTTATCATTGGATAACAGGTATTCCCAGTTCTTGTCTCCTTGTAGCCAGTGTTGTTGTGGTTATCTGTTTAAGGATTTAGTAACCTCAAGTGCTAGGAAGGTTGTAGCAATAGCGGAAGCTGAAGTGAGTTGAACTAGGACAGGGCATGGATGTGTCTTAAACCAAGCAGATACCTCCCATTCAGAGAATGATCTCCTTGATCGGTTCATGGTTCACTGCTGGCGCAGCAATTTGTACAAGATGCTGACTGTTTAGCAGTTATCAATGTGTAAGCTAGACTTATACATTTATAGCTATTTGGTACTCATTTTTATGACTGTGATACCATTGCCACAATTACAAATGCTCCCCACCCTCCCTTAACACCCAGCAGCTGCATTGTGCAGTTGAGGTCCATTCCTCTGGAGAGCAGGATACTGCAAGGTCGTGTTTCCATCCCCCCTCCACCAGCAATTTGAGGTGCAATGACTCCTCAAACAGCTGTTCATAAGAAAATCTGTATGTAAGCAGGACTGTTATGCAGCTTTCCAGGTTGCCCACATTAAATTTCACCTAATTGTTTATCGTTGGATAACAGGTGCCCTGATTACCAACAGAACAGACCTCTATCACTTGGCATGGCTGCTGGTTGTTAAGGTAGGTGTCAGGTCAGGATACAATGTTTAGTTACGCATCTGTAACTATGTCTGAGAGGTGTAATCTTGGTCTATATCTTTGTCATATGACTAAATACCCTGAAGGCATCAGATCCTGATTGATTGTGGACACATGGTCAGGTCTAGTTAGTATTTGAAAGGTAAACTGCCAGGGAATACCAGGTGCTGTAGGGTATAGTCAAAGAAGGCAGTAGTAAACCTCCTCTGAATAAATTTCACCAAGAAAACCCTAGGATTACAGTTGCCATAAATCATAGTTGACATGAAGGCATGTAACAACAACAACAACGATGTATTTGCTATGACAACAAATAAAGGGAATCTTGAGTAACCTTTGGAGTACTTTGCTCCCCAGAAGATGTGGAACAGCAAGGCTCCTTTCACTGAAATCTCTGAGTGAATGGAAGACACGACAATTTCAGTGTAATCCTATGGAACTTTTCTCAGTATAAAAACTATGATTGGAGACCAAGGTTTGAATCTCCACTTGGCCACTGGGAAACCATAGGCAAGTCACATTCTATCTGCATCAGAGAAAGGCAAAGACAACCAATCTTGCCAATGATAGGTTTGCCTAAAGGTTGCCATAAGGCTGTTTTCAAAGGGCAGATACATGATGGCTGTCAGTAGCACTTTATTGTTGTTTGTCTTCAAGTCCATGACTTATAGCAACCCTAAGGTGAACCTATCAAAGTTTTTTTTTTTTTGGCAAGATTTGTTCAGAGGGGGTTTACTTTTGCCTTCCTCTAAGCCTGAGAGAATGTGACTTGCCCAAGATCACCCAGTTTCTGAGTGGGGATTTCCTAATCTCCAGAAACCTCAAATAAATAAAATAAATAAATCTGAATTTCTGAATATTTAAATAAAATTTTGAATACTTAAATCTAAGTTTAAATATTTAAATCTTGGGTTAAGTCCTGGGGGTCCCCCACAACAGATTATATTTATAGGGAGTCTTTGTTAAAGAAAAGGTTGAGAACAATTGGTCTACATAAAACCAGCAATCTTGCATAACAAAGCCATGTCCCTACTTCTCTTGTGAGATTGCTATTTTTTTGCACATTTTTGCGGTGGGAGGGTTTATTTTTGCTATTGACGATTGTTGCTTTTTGTGCATGATTTGCATTGCTCAAGATTTCCAGATTTTTTTTGTAAGTTTTTTTTGTAAGATTTCTGTTGTGTAACATTGTTCTTTCTTTTTTTTTCTTTTCGTTGTTTTTTTGTAACAATCTTGCAGACACACCATGGCTGTCTGGAAACAATGCTCTTTGTGCAATCTCTACAATGCTTATGCAAAACATCATGTGTATTTTGATGCTGAATAATTTCCTAGAATTCTTCAGGATATGTGACTACTGGGTGAAAACTGCACAGCATTCTCACTACTGTATTATTTTTCCTAGCTGGGTTACCTGAGTGTTGAGAAACCCATTTTTCAGCCAGGAAACCAATAATGGCAAGTATTCTTTCCATCCCTAATTTGTCATTGTATACTTGCATAGTGTTAGAATGTGGAGGGTGATGAAAACATGGTTAAAAAAAGAAGAAAGAAATACCGGTAAAAGAGCATTAGATATGAAAACAGCATTTCAACTTTCTTTCCAGTACTTCAGAAATAATTACTGCTGTTTAGAGTTTGACAGGGTGGAATTGGTTTTTGCACTCTAAATGTTAAGCATAGAAGGTGACAGAGATGGATGCTTGTCTGTCAGTAATCGTTTTTAATACTTTGAAAAGTCATTAGCTTTACAGAGTGATAAAAAGCAGAAACCTACAAATTAGCTTCCATAAAAAGAATTCACTTGGCCTCTTAATGATGACAAAGAACTGCTTTCTCATTTGTTTCTTATTTAATATTGTTTAGACTCACCTTCTCCTTCACTTGTATTATTCCTTTTGTAATTATAAATGACAAGAAGAGGCTTGAACTTGGAGTTAACTGTGTCCTCCTTTATAGTTTCAATTTGTCAAACTATTTCCTAGTATTATGGAATGTCTCATTCAGCATGGAAAGTGCTGACTCAGCCACAGATTACTCAACATTAGACTGTGGGCTTCATTTTTATCCTCAGCAGTAAATAGCTTTTCCAGTCAACAAGTTTACCTGCTTTACCTGAGATTTTTTCAGTTTTCCTCTGTAATTTTTAGGTTATGACAAAATGTCTCTGTAAGTATGCATTCTGCAATGCGGGGCTACTTCCTGCCATCACCTGTACTCTGGAATGGTAACAAAAATGCGCTGTGTCTTCTCTCACACAATGGCCAATCTACTCTTTGTTAGGTATGTTTGAGGATTTTGTTTGGTTTACTTTTAAAAGTAAACTGACCTGATTTGTATTTCTCAGTTTATATGCACATTGAAATGCATTTTTTCATGGTTTTTCCACTCAAAACACTGCTCTTTCCTTCCCTTGAATTCAATGGGAATTCAAAAATAAAGATTGTGTATAATTTTGTGTGGTTGTCTGAATTAGGAATGCAATTCATGGGCATACAGGATTTTTTTTGTAGCAATACCTTTATGCTATTTTAGAAGTACAAATCAATAAAATCATACTCTTTTGTTGACATGCATCTGGGAGTAGAAATCACAGAAAGAAGAAATCCACCTGATTGAACTCTTGCTTAACTGTTGAATATTGCTGCAAAGTGACAATTCAAGATGACTTCCTTTTACCAAAGGTAGTATGCTCTGATATGTCAGTTACCTCCTGCGGTTTGAAAATTTATTTCTTTCTCCTCTAACACCTCTGTCATTTCCTTGACCAAATGTATCAAATTCTGATATATGACAGGAAATTGTTGTTCTCCTCTTCTCTCTCTCCATTATTCTTCCTCAAGGGGAACAAATACTGCAGACTTTTTGTAAACGATGAGAGAATTTATCCGTGGCCTCTATAAAATGGTATTTCTAATACTTATTTATTGTGGGGTTGATCTGGACTTTAGTCGCACTTGGAGGTGACTCATTGAAATCAATGGGAAGTAAGTTACTTATAACAAATTGTATTTATTTCAGTGAGTTGCAGCATGTCCTACTTTTCTTCCAAGAAATTCAAGGTTCCCATTTTTGTATTCCCAATAACCCTACAAAGTAGCTTTGACTAAGGAAGAATCAACTGTTCAGGGTCACCCACTGATTAGAACCTGGACCTCTCTGCTTGAATCCAGAACTCCTAACTACTTCATTTATAGTGGTTATGGCAAGTCTTTCAAGTATTCAGGTATAAGAATAGAATACTATCCATTTCACTAGTGTTTCCTATATTTAGAAATATTGATACAAAAACTTCTAGATAGAATAAAACATTGAGTGCCACTTGTTTTCATTTCGTCAATGCTACATATGCTTGTTATCATAAAGCAATAAGTTACTTAAGTCAACTAGTACTACAATGTGGTACTGTTGTTTGCAACCTGTGTTAAAATTAGCCTCTATACAACTTTTGCCCTTGAAATCCTTATTTGTTTGTAATATATAAATGTAACATACTGGGAAATCAACTCTTGGGAAGTTCTTTTTTTAAATAATTTTATTTATATTAAAAGTCTTGGGAAGTTCTATTACTATTTTGTTGCTATTATTTCAGTGGGTATAGTTTAAATATAATGTTGGATTGAGCCCGTCTGTACCGCATAAGAAATTAATAATGAAAGGATGTTATGAGTAGGTCTGAAGTGAAATTAATCTCTCATTTTTGATAATGCAGAAAAAAAATTACTTTTAGGTGATTTTATGTACTTCTAGCTAATAATACTACTACTAATAATGGAATTGCTTCCAGAGGGCCAAGTTGTTGGACTCAAGTTGTCTTCCTTGCCCAGACACCCTGAATCTCAGTTTATAGGTCTTCATATTTTATAATTTTTTTGATTTCTTTGTCTATAATTCTCCTGTCCCTCAAACAGGTTTACAAAACATCTAAATGATATTGCGATAACAGGATCTCAATAGTGCAAATACAAATCACACACAGCCTGGCCTTACAGCCACTTCAGGATTCATTTATATCAATGCCAACTAATACATATTGCCAATTAAGTTATATTTCACCAATTAAACCATATCAGATTGTGTGTGTGTGTGTGTGTGTGTGTGTGTGTGTTAGTAATATAGAATTAGGACTTGAAATGTAGTTTTATGTTCACTGTATTTTCATCAAAAATCTGCTACTGTTTTTCTCTATCTTAGCAACCCAATTTCTGTTTTTGTGTTGGGGGTTGTTGCTGTTGTTAAACAACTGGAACTCAGTAATACAGGCTGAACTATTGTACATCACCCAAAGATCTTTCAGAGTAAGGACAGAAACAGTGCAGCCAACAGGCTGTATGCAGCTCCCAGGTGTGGTTTTATAACCATTGGGTCATAACCGATTTTAGAGTGAAAACCCCTAAAACTTGTTTTGCCTTAAAATTCCTCAAGTCATCCTAAATCTAGGATGTTGAGGACAGTTTTGCCACATGTTTTCTCCTTGGGTCATTTTAGACCTGGAAAGGCCATTTTTCCCCAAAGGAAGTGATCTGGAAGTTTACCCTAGGAGTATATGGGGAAAAATTAGTTTTTCAAAGGATGAAGCAGAGAATTCAGCCCTCCAAGTTTTCCTGGCAGGTCAGTACAGCTCTCTCATCTCAACAGCTACTCTTTTTTCGAGTGGATCCCAGTCTACTTTTTACCCACCTTGGTCTAAGATATGTTTCACAATGCTGTTCTGAGAATGACATGGGTGTCTCTGAAATAACTCACTCTGAACTTTTAAGAAGGGTGGGGAACAAGTAAGACAAACACATACATAATAAAATATGTGAGGGCTAGGGGTTCTATTGTTTTTGTAGTGAGCAGATGATGAAAAGTACTGCTTTTATGAAAGATACTAGCTTACATCTGCACAAATTTCACAGGTATTGCTGTCTGCTTTCAGCTTTATTTTAAGTGGGCTTCAGCTTTTTCAGACCCCAAGAGAGTATGCTCTCATTATATCATAAATCAGCTTCTTCTTTCTCTTGCTGTACACATGGTTACTATGCATTCTCTTAAACAGATCAGCAAGTTCTGTGTAGTGATACAACCCCCATTTGCTACTGAAGCAATAGATCAACACATTAGTTTTTTTAAACAACAGAGTAGTTTCTGTCCAATATAGACATGTTCGTTTTGCTTCCTTCAGAAATTTAAGCAAACAGCAATTGGATAATCTTTTATATCTTCACAAGGAAGCAATTAGCTTTAATACTTTGTACCCCAGAAACTATAATGTGGGTGGCCATAGTAAAACAAGAAGCATGAGTGTTAGTGTACTTCCTTCCTCACTTGTAAGATACCAAGAACACAGATGTGAAAGCTTCCTGCTGAGAGATAATCAGCACTAAATTTGTGGACAGCTGATGAATGTTGTTTTATCTAATGGGCAAAGTGTGGCTCTCTGGATGTGCTTGGACTGAAGTTTCCAGCATTTCTCACCATTGGCTCTGCTGGCTAGTGCTGATGGTAGTCACAGTCCAACAGGTCCAACAACATCTGGAGGGCCGAATTACCTCTACTTAAAATTTAGCACACTCTTGAGTAACATTGGTTTTTTAAGCTGTTTTGAACTTCACTTCCCAGAAGTCCTAGTCAGTATGGTAAAGAATTATGGATTTATAAATCAAAGTATCTGGAAGACCAAATTTCCCCAAGCCTACTGCAGTAGATTGCTCTAGAAATGTAAATAGGACATCTTACCTCTCCATCCTATTTTTTCAGTTTCTTGGATATGAATTTATCCTGTTTCTAAAGCTGAGCTGCTGTACAGAATGCTGCTCCTACATTAAGTTATTTCCTAATTCAGAATGAAAAACACACAGTTCACATTGTGGTTAACTGGGCTACCTGATAGGAGCATGCATAAATTCTCAGTTAAACTGTTGTTGAAAGTCTAGTTCACCACCATGAAATACAAATACAAATATTAGCTTGTTGAGCTTTATTAAACCCTTGTGATGTGGGCAAGCTACTTAGACAAGGAACTTCTGATAAGTTTCTTTTATTTGTTTGGGTCTATTCTGTCAATGATTTTTTGCAGTTTTAAATGTGATTGCTGTCCCTCATCCGAACGCATATTTAAAACTGTTTTTCATTGCTGCTGCTGCTACGTGTTTTCAAGTTGTTCCCAGCTGACAGTGAGCCTAAGGTGAATCTATCATAGGGTTTTCTTGGCAATATTTGTTGAGAGGGGGTTTGCCATTGCCTTGGATTCCATCTGAGAGAAGGGTGGGATATATATTAAACAAACAAACAAACAAACAAGTAGCCTTTCTGTAAGGCTGACAGGCTGTAGGGTGTTTTGTTTTGCAGGGATGTTAGTGGGAAGGGATAGTTCTCATTTTTCCTTTAACTGAAGCTTGAGCTGGAAACTTCAGGTTCCAGCTGGCAAAAATTAAGGTGCATACGCATGGACATTGGCATCCATACGCTAGCATTACAGCCATGGGGACATCTCAGAGAAATATATTCCCCTGAATGTTTACCAAGAAAATATAGGGAAACCATATTTTCAGAGGTAGAACATGGGCATTGCATGCATAAGGTCCCAGCTGCAATTCCTGCCATCTCTAGGTAGAGCTGTTAAAATTCTTTCCTGAAACTCCACTGTTTCTTTTGTCTTTCCCCCTTCCATGGAAGAGCCATTCAGGAAGGAAAGATAGAATAGCTGTGCCATGTCTTTGGATTGCTAGCAGTTGCTAGAGTCTTTCATATAGAAGCACCTCAGGTCTTATGAATGGGGAAACCTGGCTTTTTGTCCATAGAGCTCTCTTTATGCCCTCTTCTACCAGACATTAAAGTTACGGTTATAAAATTTAATATGTACAAGGCTGCTCACTCTGGGATTTTATAATAGTCTAAAATGTTTTGGAAATGTTTTTAAATGCTCTAATTTAAGACACTTCTGAGGAACATTTTGTAAACAGCTTCAAAATTGACTCTGAGGGGATTATGCAATGAAGGCCATTGGCCTGGGGCATGCTGGGATAGCTCTATTACCCATTTATATCACTGTATTAATACCACTTTACAGTAATGACCATTCAGTTAGACTACCTGGGGCAGTAGCCTGTTGTTGTTGTATTTGTTGTTGCTGTTGTGTGCCTTCAAGTCATTTCTAACTTACGCCAAGCCTGAGGCAACCCTATTTTGGCAAGATTTGTTCAGAGGGGATTTTCCTTTGCTTTCCTCTGTCGCTGAGAGTGTGATGTGCTTAAGGTCACCTATTATGCAGCATTTTACATCATTCCTTCTGCTTTAAATACTGTAGATCCCTTTTGTCTATTAGCTGCAAAGAAGGTCCTTAGGTCAGTAATTATCAGGTTTACCCAACCCTTTGGTTGTTCAAAAAGAACATTGACTCCTAAGACAGCTCCTCAGATAACAGAGGGACAGAGTAAGTGGCAGGAAGAAGGACAAACAAAATAATCAGTCAATGTTATCAACATTATCAGTCCTGAGTCTTATTCACACTACATATTTATATTACTATGATTCCACTTTAAACTGCTGTAGTTCCATCCTAGGGAATCCTGTGGTTTGTAAGCACAAAGCTCTCTGTCTGGTAATTTTAAATGCCCATCCCCAAAACTGCTGCTCTCAGGATTCCATAGGAGGAAACCATTGCAGTTAAAGTGGAATAACAGAGCTATAATTACATAGTTTGAATGAGTCCTTGGTATCCCAAAGCAAGTCTGCCTATTCCAGGTTATATCTGATGTACTCAGCTTAGTATAAATCAAGAACATACTGGAATGAAAAATATCTATTACTTTTTGTTTTGTGTTTCAGTTTGTTTCAATGTCAAGACAGGAAATTGGTTTTCTATGTTTACTGCTTAAACCTACGCAGAATGGCTAGGATTGTATTTCTCTAATCACACCTCTTTCCAAGTGTTAAACAACAGGTCTGATATTTTAAAGTCTGTCAAGCTAATGCAGACAGAATCTGAGCAAAAATGGTATGTGTGCACATATGTGTTTACTTTCTTTCATTTTAAATGTTTCGATAGAAATGGGACTTTGCGCTAGTTACTAGTGTTGCGTTTGTAGCTCCAGGTAAGACTGTAATTGGTGCTCAGAGATGCCTACAAATGATGGATTTTTTTAAAAAAGGACATGGATATACAGATCTGCTATTGCCACTATCAGTGACATCTGGTAGCTTCCATATCAGTGGTGGAATTGAATTATTCTGGCTTTTAGTTTCATCTTGAAAGGTGCTATTCTGTTTTGGGGACAGGGCTCAGCACCTTGGGTAGTTCATTTAAAATTGAGACTGAAATCTAGAGCAGCCTTGCTGCCCCATGTGCATGGAAGCCACCAGTTGCTGCTCACCACTGCCAATTGCTGAGTCCAGCAACACCATGATCAAAGAAGGAAGGAAGGGGGGGCTACCAGGACAAAGCTTCTAAAACCAAAATAATTGCCCAAGTAGCCAGATATCTAGAAATGAGACAAAGGAATAGAGGGGTGACTAAGGAAGATATGAGGACTAGGACATTTCCAGTTTCATCAGTTATAGTATTTGCCAGATGGCTCAAACATTAATTAAGTGTGCTGACTGCCTGGGGGAAAAAAAAAAGCAAACTGCTAACTTTAGTGCATCGCATTCCAGGCTGTAAGCTTGGGGGTGGGGGTGGGGTCAGAGAAAATCATGAGCAGGGTGTAAGGTGGGAAGCCAAGCTCTAGCAGGAGGTCAGGCCCAAACAGAAAGGCCAAGAAAGCCGGGAGGTTTTCATCCTATGTGCACTTGATAGAGTCCCAGTCCAGATCAGGTTCCCATGCCTGTTATTTATTTCTAGTAAGACAATTAGTACCCATTAAAACAATTGCTAAGTTACTCTTAGGAACTAGCTATAACAGCTCAGGGATTCTGCTGTCCAGCCTGGCCTTGTTCTACTGACAGGTGGTGGAGAGAAAGGAAAAACACTGAACAATAATGAAGATTTCGGTTGGAAATCTTTAGTTATAATGACCAGTGTGCTTGATATAATTTTCTGGAGTCAAGAGACCTGGATGGAATACATGAGAAAAGATCTCTGTGTAACAGATTGTGTTGTTATTGGGATGTTGCTGAAAATCTACACATTCTATTAAACTACACAATTTATTAAAACATAAGATGTCGAGATTTTGGACAAATGTGAGCTTTATGACTCATGAAAGGGGTTTTCACTCAAGGGATGGGATATGACTGTGGCCAGAGAGTAAAAATGTTGCACAAGTGGCTGTACTTTCAGAGAGGTCACAAAACTGCGGAAGCACTCACAGAGGTCTTTCTTACCCTTCTGATTTAATGAGTGGGAAGCTAATTGACTGTTAACACAATGGGCAGCTAATTGTACTGGTAGTAAAATTGCTTGCCTCATAGTGGGATCCAATATATGTAGTTTGCCCAATAGTGGGATCCAACTATGCTGTTATATATTTACACTGCTCTGAAAGTGTATAGGGCCCTTTCCACATGCGAGAAAGGAAACACGTGAAAACGGAACTCACCAGCTTCCTTGAGCGTCCGGGTGAGTCCATCAGGACGAGGAACAGTGCGAGCTCGTTGCTCCACATTGCTCCAGCATCCAAAATGGTGGCTTCCGGTTGGTGGAGGCTCTCCACCAACCGGAGAAGCTCACCAGCCTAAAGCCCACCCCCAGCAGATCTGCAGGCATGCACTTGTGCGCACCTGCAAATCTGCAGCGGAGCACGGAGATGGAGCGACACAGAGTTGCGCGCTCCGTGCTTTTTAAAAACCTCTTAAAAGAAGTTTTTAAAAAACATGCTGCGCAACCATTTCCAGTTGCTCCGAACCAGACTGAGGTATGGAACTACGAAAAGTAGTCCGCCCCAGTCCACTCCACGGTGCAGAAGACCTCTGTCGGAGGTCGCTCTGCACTGTTTTAATAGCCCAGTGAGGAAATGGCCTAGGATTTTGGTCTGCAGACTGTGACACCTGCCCAGTTTTTGTCATTATCCACTCTTATTAAATGAAAGCATTTGAAAGATAATGCTATTTGCCATTTTGCTGATCATGTTTTATTCTGCTTTGTGCTGGTTGAATGGCTATATACAGATAAAGCTGCTTCTATGCTGGCTAGTGAAAATCTTCATTCAACATAACATTCCCTGCCTTAATGTGTTACTTATACATAGATAATTATTATGCATTTCTATGTATTTTGTGATTGTTGAATTTCTTTTCCCTGATGTGTGAAGACTGCACAGAAGTAATACAACTTTCTGCAGTTTTTGACAAAAAATGGAGAGAGAATATATGCAGAAAACCATAAAAAGGAAGATGTCACAACTTTCTTATCTTCTGAACCTCTCAGTGATTTAGGATATAATCAGATTAATTTCCAGTGTGGAGAGGTCACTGTTTGCATTCTAGGGTTGATAAGTAGTCAAGAGTTAAATTGGAATTGCTGTAGGAATGGATCTTGAACTTCATGTCTTTTTGCAAATACTGCAGAATGGTCTATTTCTCCAAACCTTATAGCTGAGGGAGACTGAATTCCCAATGACGGATTTCTGGGAGGTTATTTTCCCCCAGGATAAATGTGATATGTCCTTACATCGCCTTTCAAAAACTAAAATAAAACTAAACTTACAAAACTTTTTTCTGTACCTACAAGCATTTTCTTTAGGTGACTGGTTTGAGAAATATGAAATGAAAGGATTAGAGAAGAGGTAGAAATGCAAAAGTGGAATGAGAAGTTCCCCCTTCCCTATCCAGGCATCTAAAGAAAATATTTCAGGGTAGGTTGTTTACAGAATAATAAGATACATGATAGGAAAACTATGCAGGAAAATTCATTCTAGCCAGTCACTGGGAATTCATTTAATAGCTCTTCTGAACTTGGATGTTGGATTTGCACTTAATTAGATATTTTTGTGTATTGTTACAACTTTTCTCCAAGTCATTATTAGGTTTCCAATGTCACAGTGTGAAATTTCATTTTAATCTCTCTTGGATTTTGACAAGTCTTTCTCTAGCATTCGCAGTAGGGAGCCGACAGTGTTTAGATTATTTTCCCCCCATTCTTGCTCTTATCATAGATTGCACTTTCTGCTTTTAACTTTCTTTTTTTTGGTAGTATTAATGGTTGCTTTCAATGAGTTTGCTTCACTAGTAACCTTCCGCGTACAAAAAAGTTGTGGTCTGTGATTCTGATTCTGATGAAATGAATCATTTGAACTCCCTTTTCATTTGACATTGAATTTTCATAATATGTTTAGTTAAGGTTTGCAGTGTTACATCTCCTTAAGCATGTGTGTTTGTATACGAAAACAAATTATTTTAAAAAAAACCCTAAGAAATAGAATTATAGTGAAGGAAGACTGCACAAAAACCACACACCTGAAAGTCTGTAAATTGGGTCCCATACTGGGATAAAGGTAGCAGAGAAACAAAATAAAGGAAAATCGACACTGTTACCTTAAGCAAAGTGAGGCAGCTTCTTCAGGGAGAAGATTTTGGTTATCATGAAAGAGTAGATGCTTAATTAGTGGTTCATATATATTTTCTACTAGAGATGGGCAGTGGGGCTTGTGAGCTTTTTCTGCCCTGCATATCTAAATAACTTGTCTGGTTTTGAGTATGATGCACCTTGACTTTATGTGGTATAGTGGGCCAGATCTCCAGAAAATGGTGAGGAGTTTTAGTGAGGAGTTTTAGTTTATGCACTCTGTACATGAAATTTATATGCTGAAGATATGTATAATCAAGAAATAGGCATTTGATGATTAATCAAACTGTCCTGTAGCAATAGCATTAACAACATAGTTTTTCCAGCAGTTGAAAACAGGCTATGAAGAGTCAAGCATACTTGTAGAGATAAAGATGTTCTGAGATAAGCATACTTGTTGAGATAAGGATGCTTTGCTGAGTGGGGCATTGTTCCCTTGGCCTGTGAAAGTACCAGACATTTCAGAACAAGGGAGGAAGGGTATTTAAAACTCAGGAAAAAGTCAGGTCACTGGAATGGTACTGAGTGGATGCATTTGTCCCTAATCCAGCTCAGGAACTTGACCTGTGTGATGACATCTGGTTTATTATGAGGAGCCTAGTGAATGGTAGCTATGTCAAAAACAGGTTCAATCAGCTAAAGGGGTGTGAGCTATTTTTGCCTTTCAGTTTCTTGCTCCATTCCTTTTAAGATCTTTGTGTTTACTAGAATTCTAGGAAACTAGGGTTCAAATCCTGCTCAGCCATGAAAATCCACCTGATGACATTGGGCAAGTCACACTCTCTCAAGATGAGAGGAATGCAGTGGCAAATCTTCTCTGAACTATCTTGTCAAGAAAACCCTATGATGGGGTCACCATAGGTCCAAGTCAACTTGAAAGCACATAACAACAACAACAACAACAACTCTTTTTGTTGCATCTGTAGCTTAATTTCCTTTTGATAGACCTTTCCTGACCTGGAACCTGAATGGATCTGCAACTTTTACAGGGGATGCCATATTCCTCTGCCTCAGGCAGTAAAGGGTCTAGGACCAACCCTGGATATTGGTAAATGTGATGAATGAGCAAGCTAGAATCTTAAATGACTTCCTTCTTCTCAAACAAAGGAGATAATTGAGGACATTGGATTACTCCTTTATGTGCTTTCTCTCCACCTCTAAAGTAGAGATACTTTTAACAGGGATATTAATGTTAATGCTACTGTCATTAAATTATTGTTATTTAACCCAGAAACTGAACTACTGCCACCCTTTACAAATGGATGCTAGCTAATTTGAATCAGCCATGTCCTGCACTATGACTTGCGTGTTAACATTTTTAAGGTAATTGGTGACAGCCTACTTCCTGTTCTCCCCATCTCTCACCCTCTTCACCAAAACATCTCCTTGTAAACAGTAAAATTAATTGCCTTTTAACAGCCTGTCTGCACTTAGGATAACTGACTGTAATGGAGGTACATCATGAATGAGGCTCACTTTTGAATCTGTATATAAGCAAATTCTATAAGTAAGGAATACTATAAAATGTCTACTGCTCAGTCTTGAGGATTGTGTATTTATTTTTAAAGGTATAGGGCAAAGAGCAGAGTAGGAACAGTCAGAAAAAAATCTTCACCATAAGAGAATGTTTGTTTGTCTGTTTGTTCATTTGAAGTATTTCTGTATTGCCTCTGAACCCACAAGAGCTCCCGAGGTGATGATCAAATAAAACCAATTAAAACAATGCAGTGATAAACACTTTTAAAAACACATTAAAGTACTCTGTAAAAATTCCTAAAAGGAGTTTAAAAGCAATCCTAAAGTCCAGTTTTGAAACAGTTAAAATAGTACTTTCAGACACTGAATGCCATTTGGAGCAGAAATATTTTGGCTGCTCACTGGAAACTTAACTCCTTGGATAAGGAGTTCCACAGTCAAAGCACTGCTACAGAGAAAATCCTGTTATGTGTACCCATGAACCTAACTTCATGAGGTGTTGGGACATGCAACAGGGCCCCCTTTGATGATCTCAAATTTCTGGCAGGCTCACACTGGAGAAGGAGGTCTTTCAGATATCTTAGCCCCAAGTCATTTAGGGTCATCACCTTGAATTGAGCTTGGACACAAATTGGAAGCCAGTGCAATACTTGCAGGAGTGGTGTTATGTGGTCTTTAAAATGCATACCTGATGGCAGACTGGCTGCAGTTTTTCTTACACAAAAGAACTACTTTGCTTAGTGCAATGACATTCTGTGAAAATGCATGTCTGCTGAGGAATCTTGCAGAACTGAAAGGGAAATAGACTCCTGTCCAAAGAACAAATAGGTTATCTTGTTTTGCAGGATTGAGAGAAAAGGAAGACATAGGCAAAATGCTTTAGAAATTTAAAAGGCCAGAAATTTATTGTGGCCATTGCTGAAAATTAGAAGTGTGCAAGTGTGTGTTAGTGACAGAATAGCAAGAGTAACTAGATAATGAAAATATGCAGCCTTGTTTACCAACTAACAGAAGTACCCATCATGACACCCATTAGAATAGTCCTTGTGGCATGACACAAGAAAAGCTTCAAACATCATTGTGGAGTTATCTAGCTTGGACACATAATCTCTGGTGTTTTTGAAGCATGGGCCATGTAGGTATGCCTTCTGCCTTCTTGTGATCTATTCTTCCAGGAGGTGAAGCCATTGATTTGGGGTAGTTGAACTTTAGTTTAAGACCACCCAAAGACTGAAGATATTACTGGCAGGCTGTAGGCTGATCTGAATTGATTAAAAGTAGCTCTTGCATTTCAAAAATCAAACAACCCTAAGATGCATACATTCAGGGTCACCTTAATATCCACATCAGTTATCAGGTGACTAGATGTCACATACTCAAAACTATCGTGAACACACACACATTCTTTTTTTTTTAAGTAGACTAAACCTCTCTGATGGGATCCAGAGTGTTGTAGGGGTTTGAGTTTTGGACTACAACTCTGGAGATGTTACCATACCCTACCACCCCTCCTATGAGATACATGATTTTCATAAATTGGAAATATTAATGACCAGAGAACATGATTGAGATCATGCTGACCAGAGAACATAGTTGGGGTCATGCTGACCGGAAATGTGTTCTGGGTCTTGAAAGTTCAGATACAATTATGCAGAAAACCCCAACAGGGATAGATTTGTGCTAATCCCTTCACTGCTTCAGGCTGTTGACATTTTTTTAATACAGTGAAAGATGAACTGCCCAAACTGGTGAGCAATCAGAGACCATCCTTCAATCTTACCCTATTAGGATCTTCCCTATACACCCTACCTGACTGAACATTAAGAGATTGTCATGAGTCCCATCAATTTTTCGTCACTCTGGAGTTAAAGCAATCAGCCTATTCTGGACTCCTTTGTCAGTGCTGTAGGAAAGCCATTACAGCTTTGTCAGTGCACCCCTTCAGGGTGTGAAATAGGATATAAAAACTCTAGCTTCAACCCCAGCCAATTATAGTACATACTATGTAGGATATAGCCCAGACTGTTGCTCTTCCGTGCTACCCTCAGACGCTGTCTGAGCCTCTCTGCTGAGACCTCCTTCTTCAAGACGTAACTATCACTCTTTCCACCCCTAATCTCTCTCTATCCAACCTTTCCCTCCTCACTTTCCAATATCCTTGTATGGTTCTTAAGAGTGTCTGGTTTCTCTTATGTTTGTCAATTCAAATAAAATACTTCATTTAACATTAACTGGAGTCGTCTCTACAGTTAGTACTGGTATACGTAGGTAAAAAAGATCCTGTCATTACCCTCCTCTCACAGACCTCCTTTGAGCTATAATTCCCCCAAATTTTAAAGAGATGCTGCCATTGCAGGTGGACCCCAACATCCCCCAACTTAGGATAAGGGAGAACTGGCTTTGAATCCATGCTTGGTCATGGAAACCCACTGGGTGCTCTTGGGAAAATCACACTCTCTCAGCCTCAAAGGAAGACAAAGGCAAATTTCCTCTGAACAAATCTTGCCAAGAAAACTTCACATTAAGCTTACCTAAGTCAGAAACAACTTGGAGCCACACAGTAACAACAACATTCTGATTCTCTGGCCACCCCTACCCCTCAAAAAAGCCCTGTGATTATGAGGGATGCAGTTTAGAATCTGCAGTGATCTATGCATTCTTTTCCTTAAAAACAATACATTATCAAGTATATGTCTCTCTGTTTCTACAATTCCATAGACAGAGTGGGATACATATCTACTTTTGAAATGGTTTATCATTCATCAGTGGACTCACCCACTCTACTTCTGAATCTTAATTTAAGAGCTCTTCTATTCAAAGTCAAACAAGGCTCTTATCCTAAACAGTAAGGATACATAAAAACGTGTACAAGAAGCTCAATGCATTCAATAGGAGTTAAAAACTTAAGACTGCAACCTTGGTGTAAGGCCCACTGAAATCAGTGTATACCTAGAGGATTGTACTGTAAACCAAAGTGTAATGCTCATATAACAGTCTGATTAATTCTGAGAAGAAAATTTTACAAATTACTTAATTTAGGACATTTTCCTGTGATTAACTCTCAGTTTAGTGATAGATTTCATTGAATAAGACCAGCACGGAAGGGTTCCATCTTTAAGAGCCCATTAGTAGAGTGTTTATTTACATAACTAGAAAGTGCCCCAATTTCCTGGAAAGCATAGGCATCAAGTCATTGTAAATCTCATTCTTCCATGTTTAGATGGAAACAATGCCACAGAATATATTTGTATTCAAACACTCAACTTAACAAATATTGGTAAATTTCATGATCTTGGGTTTTATTCCTTCAAGAACAGCTTCAAGTAAATCAAATGTATCATGAATCTTGAATTTAAGTACTATGCATTGATTTTAATTGATCAATAAAAATGATTTGTATGAATACACAAATGTGTAGGAATTGCCAGTTTTATATTGGGTGCTTATCAAGAAAAACAATGCTAGATGACCTGTAATTCTTATTTACCACATTATTTATTGGAACGGTAGATGAAACTAAAAACAGTGATTGCTAGTAGCTGATTAGTAATCTAACAGCATCTTATATTTCTTTTAAAAATATGCTTGTTTGAATTATTGGAAAATAACAGCAACAATGCCTAAACCAAAGGCCAAATACAGTCTTCAAAGAAGATGTGGCTAAAGTACAACCAATGTAAGCAGAAACAAAAGTGGGGAATATAACATGGTTTGTATGCAGGATGTCAACTAGTTCAAGGCTTTTTGAGTAACTCCATGAAGAAGGTCTAATTAAGGTATGGCATCTGTATCTGTGGGACACCACTGCTGCTATAATGAATAACAGGATACCATGCTGTATAAATGAGTCTGTTTCAGTCTGTTTTTTAGAATTTCTGGGTCAATGTATCAATTTTTCTAATTGCTATTTGCCACTTTTATTCTTTTTCTTTTTTTAAATAACAATGTTTGACAGCGATCTGGCCAGGCTCTTTACCATCATTTGATTATTTGCAAATGAGTTGCTACAAACAAAATATGGTAGTTTTTTTATGAAGCAAATCTTTATATAAACTGTTAAATAAGGGATTACAACCTTTTTCTGGACACTGCAGTCTCTCTAAAAGTCTAAAAGATCAGGTTATTTCTTGAGAGTGAAGGAAGCTGCTGGAAGGCAGCTACCTGGTCTTCCAGCTGCTCTGGAAGGCCATGTAGCTGCTGCAGCTATGAGTGCCTTTGCCTGTTTTTGATTGTGAGCCAACTGCACTTCTTCCAAGGAGGGCAGATCTGGCCATAGCAGCTCATGCCTTACTTACCTCCAGAGTAGACTATTGTACTGGGGTTGTTCTTGAAAACTATTTAATAGCTACAGCTAGTATAAAATGTGGCAGCAGATTATTGTTGGTGTGCGATTTAGAAATGATGTATCACAAGTCATGGAAGAATTGTGTTGATTTCCAGCTTGCTTCTGGATTAAAGTGCTGGTTGTACCCTACAAAGCCCTAAGCTGACCAGGATAGCTGAAAGACTATTTCCTCCAATATAATGTTGTATGCCTTCAAGTTGTTTCCAATTTAGGGCATCCCTAAGGTGAACCAATTACAGAGTTTTCTGGGGACTGAGAGTGTGTGATGCCCCCAAGATCACCCAGTGGGTTTCTGTGGCTGAGCGGGAATCTCACTGTGGTCTCCAGGGTCACAGTCCAATGCTCAAACCACTATACCATGCTGGTTCTCTTTCTCCAATCTGACACTACCTCAAATCTGAGATCTTCAGCAGCGGCTCTTTTCTGTTGGGCTGATGGGTACATATAGCAGGAGTTTTTTTATAGCAGTATCCTGATTGTGGAACTCTCTCCCAAAATATGTTATCTATTTGCATATTTGACATCTATTTGAACAAAGGTATGTATTAGATTACAATGTGGTAATAACAGGAGCTCGCAAGATCTGAATGCCTCATATAAACAGTGAACTCCTTGTCTATCTGTCCTGGTGCTACAGTTCTAGATAACTGTCACCATAAGTACATGATGCTTTATCACAGAAGAAAGATAAATTGTGTCTAGGAACAGGAGTGTTAGGCAAACATATTTTCCAAAGCAGAGAGACTGGCCTGAACACAAAACAATGAGATGGTTGGAGAGATCCACATATACTTTTCCAGGCCCTGTGACAGAAATTATATCTTTAAACCTGATTCTAAAGTCATGGGAACATCCAGAGATTAATATTAATTATAATTGTGCACAACGTTTTCTTTAACACTTAAAAAACAAACAAACCCTGAGGTCTCAACACAAAATACCGCACTCCAACAATATGCCATGTAATTCTTTTTAATACTTTTTATTAGATTTTCCACAAAGACACTATTACATTTACATCACAATTATCCCAATTATCCCATCTCCCCCCTATATATCACAATCCCATCCTCACCCCCACCATAGATTCAAAACAGTCATACAAAACCCCTCTTTACATACAACTCATACATATATCACAAAACAATCATACAAAAACCTTTCTTTACAAATAACACTAACCACCAGATGACTTCCTTTTTACGATCAGAATTTTCTTTTCGGCAATAATTCCTATTTCCTATCTCTAATTTTCTTAGCACTTTTACTTCTCCCCTTCCTTCTAATCAATATCCTGTGTTTTCCTTACCGACTTTTCAATCTAAAGTTTCATATATCCCTTATTGTCACTTCAGAACTATACCAAAATTATTTCTTTACTTCTTAAAGTTTAATGGACTCTTATGTACATAGCTGAACTTAAACCTTGATAATATATAATTATCTTTTTCTATACATAGTTTGGATCTAACTCTCTAACTCTTCTACTCTCTTATAACCATACTTGCTATCTGTCCCCATTGATCTTCTAGGATCTTCATTAAGGGATTCCATGTTAATTGAAACATCTTTAAATCTTTACCTTTCAACAATAAAGATAACCTATCTACTTCCACCAAGTCATACATCTTAATTAACCATTCCTGGAGACCTGGTGAATCTCGTTGTTTCCATGCTTTTGCATATACCATCCTTCCTGCCGTTATAATAAATAATAACAATTTTTGCTGTATTTCAGTCAAATTTGGAATTAGGTCTATCATATTTAATAAATATATTTCAGGTAATTTATCAAATTTCCTTTCAATTATTTTCTCTATCTCTCCATGTATTATTTTCCAATATTTTCATCTCCTCTAAGATAGAGACCCCAAATTCCGTCATTCTTGTTTGATCTTCCACCGATGTTTGTTTAAGAAGAACCACTTTTCTCGTACCTGCCGCCATCATGCTAACAATATTCTTATATTTGAGTATGTACTAGTCTCAGTTTGTTCAGTAGACAATGTTGGTGGTCTATGAATAATGTTATTTATATTGAACCTGATTAGTTGCAAACCTGAAAGGGCTTAGAAGTCAAACATATATCAGAACAAACACAGTATTTTCACATTAAAGATTACCCATCATCATCATCATTTATCTGAATTTCCATATTTACTCTACTCTATTTACAACAAATATCTATATATCCTTAATATAAATTATTGTTCTTTACACAAATAATTTAGCTTCTTATAATCAATCGCCAAGCAGTTAAAGAGCACACTGATGCATCAGGGATACCCCCCAATCTAGTCCTTTAGAATGCCTTTGTGTCCTAATCTTTGACTTATAATCCTTTACTGCTTATATTTCTTTTCTTTTTCCTTATTTGTGAGTTCTGGACATTTTCCCTTCTGCTCTTTTAGCATTTTTAACCCTTGAATATTTCTGCCAGCGGGTCTTCCCTCTTATTCTCACCGCATTGCACCTTGTTGGTTTGTCCTTTTACCTCTATCTGATCAGTCATAAAAAAGATGGGGAGGATTCCCAGACGTTTTCAACTATGTCTCTATCAACTTATTCTACCTCTATAGCTTCAACACTTGAGACTTTTGTATATCTTAATCCCTTCTTCTCTTTGACTCTGCCTCTCTCTTCTTTAGGTTCTAGCCTCTTTTAGGCGATTCCAACACTTCCTTTCTACTCTTGGAAAAGGCAGGGCCATAGCTAGAAGAAAAACGCTTCCCCTCTATTCTGTGTCCATCGCTTACTCTACCTACATGATCAGGGAACTATGTTTTTGCCTGCAGGTCTTCCCACCAAAAATTCTTCCGCAGCTGGCACCTATCGACGCCCGCCTCTCAAACATACACTGCAGTTCCTTCTTAATTCGCCTCCGTTCCCAACTTCTAATACGCTCGCTCGCTCTGTCCGAAGCTGCCTGATGAATAACTGCACCTTCTTCTTAAAGGCGCCAGCCCCTTAATTGGGGTATCGAAGGGAATTGCAATTCACAGGATATATTGCGCTAAGTAAGTTCGTAATGCCCTCAGAAAATAACAAAAATGCTCTTAACAACAAGCTTTATCAGTGACTGTAAGGATAACTCCATATGGAGCCTTGGGGAGATATCGGCTTGCCTGGCTGCCTTCGTGGGCGTTCTTCGCCCTCCGCGTTCGATCCTCTTCCCCTCTTCCTCCACCGGTGCTGTTGTTTTCTTTTCCTTCTCCCTTTTTCTTTCTCCCTTTTTAATGCCGGTTTCCCCAGTGTGCCCTCCAGGCGCCTTCGGCCCCCCCTTTCCCAGGGGGGTTCTTCTTCAGTTCTTTTAAAGTCTTCCTAAACTGAGACTATCTCCCCAGGGGTGCGCACTCTTGCAGCTCCGTGAGAATGCGACCGGTCTCCTTGACAGAACCACCGGAAGTCCGGTCTCTTCCAACTCCAATATGCCATGTAATTTAAAGGCATTTTTATGGACACATAATGGGGGAAAGCATTTTCATTTACTACATTCTTCCCAGTCCTTGCTGCCTTTTTCACTCCATGGCAGTGACTGCAGATGTTCCAGTGGGTAGTGCAAAGGAAGGAGCAAAGAACTTTGGAGAAGAAGGAGCAGGAAGAAAAAGCCCACAATACACTGCCATGTGTTGCATCCTGTGTACCTGGGAAAGAAGGTCTCTTCCAGAGTGTGTGTAAGAGAGTATGGATGCACAAGCAATAACAGATGAGAGGAGAGACAGGATGGGGGAGATAAAGGAATAAGATGAGAGGAGAGAGGGATGGAGGAGCAGAGGATAAGAGACACAAGCAGAGAAAGAGAAAGAAAGAAGGTATGGGTATGGGGGAGAGATGACAGAAGAGATGCTGACTAGACACCGAGCAACTAAATTGAAGATAGAGGAGGAAGGAAGAGGGGAAAACAGGACAGCAGAGGTGAACAATATAGCTGATAGTATGGAAGAAGAAGAAGAAGACGAAGAAGAAGAAGAAGAAGGCTTTGAAAGAGGTGAGACAAGCTAGGACAGATCAAGTGACTAGGGCGAAGGGTGGGATTCAAAGTGGCCTGAACCAAAAGTGATAGGGTTGATAAAATAATATTAAATATTAGGGTTGATAAAATAATATTTGCAGACAATATTATTTTAGCAAGCATATTTCTGGCCAGAAACAGGAAACAGTGTACTCAATGATGGTTAACAGGTAGTTGTGCTGAAACCAGAGAGTCTAAAAACAAATGTATTTATTTCTCAGCAATAGAAATCCTTAGATACTTTTATTGAATGGTATTATTGCATTAAATTATTAAATTAAGGGGTTATTGGTGGAGGTTGAGGAGGATTTCAATTCATATTAATTATTCCAGTCCATCGTAAAGGCTTGCTCCATACTCCAACCACAGGAACAGACAACTACTGACTCTGTCTTACCTTGCTTGTGCGTTTTTGCCTTTCAAACACCAGAAACAAATGACGAAGTAAAAAAAGAAAATCAAAAAAAGAAATCTATATATTCAAATTAAACTCTGTGTGTGTGTGTGTGTAGGCATGCCTGCCTTATTCTATATGAAGACCATTACTTCTATTCTGTCAGTCTGAAAAGCTGATTAAGCGGGAACTAATTAAAAGCAGCGTTATTGCTAATTAAAATGTGGTCAATGTATCATTTTTAAAAGCTCATGTAACTTAACTTCAAGGAAATTAAAGAATGCAAAGATTTTGAAATGACCCTTACTCAGTTTTTCTGCTGTTGCCAGCACAAAAGAGAAGGATTGCACTTCGTAAAAAGGAGAGAATGGATATAGTCTGGTTAAAATGTAGAAATGAAATTTTCAGCTATAATCAGTGGTTTCACTTCAAATTGAAGTGTGGACAGGTGGATGACTCCCTCCCTTCCCAAAGCAGAAACTCTTCTGAAAAATGTTCTACAACCTTTGGGGAGATCAGCCTGAATATATTGGGCATACCTGCTAACATGTCACAGATGAAAACAGGGGCACATTTGGCCAAGCAACGTCAGAGGGTGGTCAAGATGGGAGAAGTTATTAGTAAGAACACACATGCTATGGCAGGCTGCAGCAGTTTGCTTATGCCCAAGCCTACTGTGAAGGGCAAGATTCTACTCCCTTTACTTTTGCACTTTAAGTTTTCAACAATGGACTAAGCTGAGGACAAAGGAGAAAAGGAGAACAGAGATTTTAAAAGCACCTGAAAAAGCGGGACTACAGAGGATTAGTTAGGACCATCCCTTCAGTCAGGACATTTGGTTACAGCTGTGCTGTGTGAGCAAAGATGGAAAACCCTCCCCCATCACAAATCTCTAAGGATCGTGAAGAGAAAATACACATATGAAAAACAAATATGTTACTGGGAAGAATACCTATAACCTTCTTGTCTCTGCCATTTTCAATGTGTATTTTATTTGTTTTTGTGAAACAATATCCAGTTATATGAGCTGTGTTTACCACCTGCAGCATTAGAATCGAGATAGAGCCCTGCTGACTCAGTGTGGCCTTAGCCTGTTGTAGTATGTGCAAAATCCAATTCACAAGAAAGGAATAGATATCTTTTATTAACTCCAAACTAATAAACTTTAAAATGACAATATTAATTAATTCTGAACCCTTAGCAAGTTTGTACTAGAGCCAAATTAATACCATGTGTTTTAATGTATTACGGTTTATAATTAATTCTGTTCAAATTAATAAAGTAAGCAATTTATTAATATTTATGGTCATAATCCCCACCCCCATTTTGCCCTCTACCTTGATATTCAGAATTAATTATTGGATTTCCCCACCCCTATATGTGGTTGGGCAATTAATGTCCTTAGTGACACACACACACACACACACACACACACAGTGTTTTGTCTATCTGTCTACCTACCCACAGTGATGGAGTAAACTCATTATCTGGAAATAATTTCCAGTGCTCTCTGTGTGATGGGTGATAATGCAGACATGTGAACTAGCTAAAGAAAAGAATGAAAAAAGGGGGGAAAAAAGAATTGGGTGATGTAGGAATGTAGGGAAGACATAGGTTGAAAGATTTAGGAAACTCAGCTGTTTGTTCAGAATATATCAGAATAGATTCCATGTTTAACAGGTATGACTTTTCCCACAAATAATTCTGGCTAGATATAGCATTCCTTATCATCTGGGGATTCTTCATTGTGATTCTGGGAAATTTGTATGTTGTATTTTCTGTTCCTCAGTTTCATCTGAACCTGGCTTTTGAACAAGCCATTGTGAGAAAATGCACCATATTTCTATATATCAATGGTTTGTTTAGACCATCATCCAACAAGTTGTTCAAATTCAGATTATGGGGTGAGTGGTAGTAGCGGTATATTTTTTCTCTTATGTTAGGTTTTCTTGTCATATATGCAGATTCTCTTGATCTGCGGAGTCAACCTTTTATAGAGTTCAGATCAGTAGGTGGTGCCAACCACACACAAATAAATTAATGGTGCAAAGCCATCCTAGTTATTTTGGTGTAAGAGGCAGAAATTCTGAGAAGCACCTCCCTCTATCTCTGGCAGTCAAAACAAAAGAATAAGAATGTGAACAATGTTCTGTCCTTTTATCGCATCCTAAATCTGTTGCTTGAAACAGATTTCAGTCTTCCTAGTGGCCTTGAAAGTTATTTTGCTAGTTTTCAAGAAAGCATTTTAACATCTGCACATAAATGTCTTCCAAAAAGTCCATAAAAGTGTTAAGATAATATGTGTGTATTTGTTGGGGTGGGAATGGGGGTAGAATTGGTAATGATAGCATTAGATGAACCACAATGAGCTGATGATACAATACCTTCAAAGATGCAGAGAAGCTCTATATTACAATGGCTTGCAAAGTGTACAGTATTGATCGAGTACAATCTTGCAGTACAACTAGAAGAAATCTCAGGTTGCTACACCTAGTTGTCAAAGGCCTATTCAGGCAGTATAAATGTAAGGGACATAAATATCTGTGTGAGAGATGTGCTGGTCCCTACCACCTCTGTTGTCAACTTCCTCATGTGAAGAGAAATTTCCTGAAGAGACTTCCTCTATCCATGGAGATTCTCTAAATGCCCAGAACAGAAGAAAATTAGAGTTAGGGATAATACTGAAAACCTCCAGGGATAGAGAAGATCCTCTTTTTTCAAATGCCACTTTTCATGTGAAGAGTTGGAAAAATGATGGAGGGAATTGACTATTAGACTCTTCCTCACTTTGGTTTATTTTCCTTACATTCATAATGCCTGAATAAGACTTCAGTCATACTTTCTTTCCAGTCATTTTATGGTTTGTTAAGTCAATCTGTAGCAGATACCCATTTGTATTCTATTAGTACAATGCACATTTACTATTGCTGGTAAAAGGTACATGTAATATTCATCTAAGAAAGAAGAGCTACATTATAGGATCTCTCTCTCTCTCTCTTTATAAAAATCAGAGCCATAATGTAAGGATTTAGTGGTGCATGTAAACATCTGACTTTTCTTCACCAGCACTGCTTCATAAGAATTGCTTTTCAAGTTCCCTTGTTTAAAAAGTTTGAAAAACATCATCTAGAAGGTAGCAAAACAAACGAAGTAGAGGGAAAACAAGGTCAAAAGCTTTGTTCTCTGTATTATGCCCATAATGACAATATAGTAGAAGTCATTGGTTGATTATAACAGTCATGGTACTCCAGAGTATAATCTTGCATGAGAACAAATTGAATGAATGAAACAAGCTATTACTTCCTTGTCATCTTGGAATTCTGAGTGTTTCATTTTTTCTTGAACACCTACTTGCAAATGGAATAATGAGATTGGGTTAGTATTATGAAGCCCTTGTTCCCTTCTCAGGCTTCCATAAAATTCATGAAATTCACTTTCTTTCAGTTGCCAAGGAAATGATACATATTTCTCTCCCTGTTAGAGAAAAGGCTCATCTCCTGATGCTGTATGGGAAACAACCGGAAGACCATTGCAATCTCGAGGAGGTGTAGGAATGTCCTGACCCCAGTTTGTTCCTCCATATTTTAAGCTTCTATCTGCTACTGCTAAGAATTTTGCTTAATTAGGTACACTAAACTTGCCTTAACCCTTGTATTCTTCCTTCGATGTATCTCATATGTATGTTAGCTTGAAATGTAGATAAAACATAAATTGCAGCTGATTTTTGCTAATTCGCACTTGCCCTTAGCTTAAGATTAAGATTAACAGCCAAGTAGTACTAGACAGTGGGCATGGGGACGAACCTGAAAAATGATCATGTAATTGGTCATATTGACAATTAAAAGGAATCTAGCTCATTCTAGGTGTCTATTTGATTGATGAGCTTGATAATTGAAAGAAGTTATCTCAAATGTGTGAGGACTCTCGAACATTCAATGGAAGATGTCCAAATCTCCTGGGCCAGGGAGTATAAATACTCCCTGGACTATGCTCTGTGGGGGAGCGAAGCTCAGCACGGGCTGTCAGCTGCAATGCTGTGCATATTGGCTACCAGAAGGGGTCTTCTTCTCTGCTTCTGTTCAGGATCCTGGAGCAGCTGATTGAAGAAATCTTTGTTTGGATGAGAACATTCATCTTCATGTTACCTAGGCATGATGGGCTTAAGTGGATTCCATCTGTAACTGTTATGCTAATGCTGCTTACATTCTTATGTTGTTTAAACTGCTTGCTGTTGAATAAATCTGAGACTTTTTCACCTACAGTTGGTGCCTTGGGTGCCTCCAGATCCTCTAAAAGGAACCCCCCTTGCCTTTGGTGAACTGGCCAATCACCTTTGGCAGGAAAGATCCCTCCCATCCCAAGACTGCAGAATAGAAGGAAAGTATGCTGGGACATTGTCTTTCAGCCAGAAGATCAAGAGTCATTAGGAGATTGGACCACCTCTCTGTCAGAAGGATGTTGTAGCATAGATAATTGATCTGCCAAAAAAGTGATTGTTTTCTTATCCCTTCTTTACCAAAAAGTACACTCACCATGTCCATTTGCTAGTAGAGAAAAGGGTTGCAGAGCTGAATGGAAGCACGTGCTGTGCTGTGTTGGTCCAAGATACTTTGCTGCCTTGGGAAAGGGACACAATTTCCAAATTCCGTGTATAACCAAACTTCCTTCAACATTCTTCTTTCAGGGCTCAAATATGGTGGAAGAAAAGCCATCCTCTTCTGCTGTACTTGAGTACAGGAGTCTGAGCATGGAAGCAACATGTAAGTGCCACACATTTTTGTCATCATTCAGGGCTGGCTATATGGGGACAAGTTTAACAGTTTATGTGTAATGTTTGGTATTTGCGTGTAGAAGTACCTACATATTGGTTTGATTCAAAAGGAGAGAAATAAATCTTCTAAAGAAAGAAAGAATAAAAAAATACAGAATGCATAACATCATTGCCAGCAATGGGAGAATTGCTTATTTTAAAATATCTATTTGTCTATGATTTTGGAGAATTTTAGCTGCATTTTGTCTACAGAATGCTGATATGCTATATCGGTAGAGGGCAATCTAGTATATAATGAGGAATTTGCCTGCTCTTATTTAACACACACTGTGCAGACTTTGATTTCTTCCCCAGGAAAAGAGAAAGCATGGAAAAGTTTAAAAGGAAAAGAAAATCATGGCTTACTTCCAAGAATTTTGAACAATTTTGTTTTTGTGCAATTATAGCCTTTTAAAAATCTTGACTGTTATTAAAAAGTTTGTTATCTTGTGTAAGATTCTGCAAGTCTGAAAGGTTAAAGAGAAAAGTAGAAGCTTCAAAATGTCAGTGTAATTAAGATATTTTCTTAATTCTGTTCTTGAGCAAGTACTGAATCCTGAATATGATTTATGAAAATTGTTTTGAGAAGGTTGTATGTAGGTTGGTGCTTTTGATTTTTTTTGTTTGTTTTGCTCTGACAGGAAAAGCAAATGCTCTTGAGTTTGTCATTTTTTTTACTTTAAGATCTCAAAAGGCCTAAATTCAATTGCTACCGGACAGAGTAGAGTAGATCTATTAAATCCAACACTCTCTGTAAATTCCATTGTTTCAGTGGGTTTACTCTAGTAGATACTAGCAATTGGATTTAAACTAAAATGTGTATTGTAATTGTAATACATCTAAAATACCACATTGTTAAATTAAATATAAGTCTTTAAAAAATTAGAAAACAACAACCCTGGGTCCCTCTTCTCCACTGCTGTGCTCTATCCCACCAATATATTTCACTTGTGTTTATTCAGGAGATCTAATAAACAGGTGAAGGCCATACATCAATTGTGGGAATTATGTGGTCCTTTGAATGTTGCTCAACTGCAATCCACAGTGGCCCTCATTATCATAGACATAGTGAGGAATGTTGGGAGTTTTAGTCCAATAACATTTAGAAGACCACATGCCCTTTAGGAAAGCACTCCAAGAAGCTGAGTCTGGTTTGTTCCCCCTATACTCTAATGGTTGCTCTCATTTAGTTTGTATTATTTTATCACTTCCTTTAGAAACCCAGCAATCCATTACCTGAATATCCTCATACGCGTGATTTCCAGTGATTAAATATGTAAGGGATTTGTGCCCTATTTTTGTGGTACGCCCTACCTAAAAATATGGTAGTTTGGATGTATTGCAGGGTGGAACCTACACCCAGTGGTATGGGAATGTGCTTCCTATAATTTAGGGTTGAGAAAGAGCCAAAGCAAAGTGACATGATAAAGTAAACACAAAGGCCTATATGCTATTGGTGGTTTCAAACAGAAGTGAGACTCTATTTGAATCAGTTGATGAATGGTGACTCAGTGCTTAATGCTTGATTCAGTAGGTCTGCACTGCCAATAAGATTTAGAACAAAGAAAAAAAATCCATCTCTGTTCAGGCTGCTGTTCAGATGTTACCTACTGATGGGTGACTTAAGGCCTCTTGAATTTCTTGTAGCCCTTTATCTTTAAACCAGAATTTAAACCAGAGTTGGAATGCATAGCCCATATGCTACAAGATACGTTCTAACAGCAGATAGTCATTTGTCCAAATACAGCATTGTTCTTTGCTAATTTAAGGGTCTTTTAATAGGGTGGGTATGCTACATTTTTATTCATATAGTTATGTTTTAAAAATTCTTTTATGCTTTTCAAATTAGTAGTGTTTTAATAAGATTCTTGTTGTGTACCTTCAAATTATTTCTGGCTTATGGTAATCCTAAAGTGACTATCACAAGGTTTTCCGTGACTGAGATTGGCAAACATGCCCAAAGTCACCCAGCAGCTTTCCATCGCCAAGCGGGCAACTGAATCCTGATCTCCAGGGTCATAGTGCAATGCTCAAACCACGACACCATGCTGGTCCTTTGTTAACCGGATAGCTAACTCTTTTTAAAACCTTTTTGAGCATCAGGTTTTGTTTTTTTTATTTGATTATTTTAGCTGAGAAGAAGATCTGAACAACAACATCTCCTGATATAAGCCTGGCTATATTTCAAGATTTTCAGGGTAGGGGTTTCTCCCAATCGCACCACCATCACAGGCATATTTATTTATTTCATTATTTCATTTCTCTGCTGCTTTACTCCCTGAGGGGAACCCAATGTGTTAAAGGCAGGGAGAGAACCTTAGTGAGGGCTGCTGTCAGACAATGCTTTTCCCTCCCATAGGACATGGGTTGGACCATTCTCTGCTTTCTTTCCTTCAGCAGGCAAAGCCCTTTTTGTTTTCCTAGGCCTTTGGCAGTTAACTCACTGTTGCAGAAGCTCTTTCAGTTGGGCCCTGCTGTATTTTTATCATTATTATGATGTCTGAACTGCTTTTTTGATTGTTTTAAATTAATATATTTAACATGAATTTTTAATAAGTTTTTAAAAAATCTGTGCTATTATCTGTTGGTTTCACTGCACTGGAAGAAAGGCCAGATATAAATGTAATGAAATTAAATAAATCTCTCCCTGCTCCACATATTTAGTGGAGTATAATATGTGGAAGGTTCTAAAGGTTAGAGTAGCTTCTGAATGTGTGAGTGCAGGACATAAAGGATAACCCCCTTTTGCTCCTTTAACACAAGGCTGTGCAAGGAACTGTTTTATGTCAAGCAGCTATCTTTCAAAAATGCTTTTGCTGCTATCATTCTTGGCAGATCCTTCCCTTCCCTTCATATGAGATCAGACTGGCTTCTTCATTTTTTTTCCTCCTCTGACTGTTTCCAGCTGATTAGTTTAAAACAAGCAGCAGGGCAATATCTATTAAGTGGGGTTTGGAGGTCTTTTTCAAAGACAGTGGAGTGAATGTAAAAGGAGTGTTTCTGTGACAAGAAACAGAACAGGAGGAAAAAACGCAAGACAGCCAAAAGAAAATATTAAGCAATTGGCTCTAATATGGTGGTGGACAAAGCATGGCTTACAGGATACATGCCATCCTCCAGGGCAATGTGGGATCCCTCCCCAGGGTAAAAAAAAAAAAAGGGGGGGATTTTTTTCTCATTTTATTTTTTTGCTTGAAAAATTCCCAAAATGACCTCTAGGGAGTGTGAAGGGCATTTATACTACATATAGGCCATTTCAATACGGGGTTTTTAAAACGGGGCAGAGCGTCCTCCAGGGAGGACGTCTGCACCTGGGAGCGGACTGGGTCGGACCTACTTAACATAGATCCGCACCCCAGCCCGCTCTGGAATGACCCCAAGTGGTCATCCAGCGTGCTTTTGAAAGACCGCTAAAAACAGGTCTTTCAAAAGCATGGAGCGTGCCACTGCAAGCCTGCTCCCTTATGCAGATTCGCAGGCTCGCATTAGTGTGAGCCTGCGATCTGCTGGGGGTGGGCTTTAGGCTGGCGAGCTTCAGTGGTTGGCCGAGACCCTTGACCAACCGGAAGCCGCCATTTTCGATGCCGGAGCAGTGCGGAGCGACAGCCACGCACTGCTCCGGAGCAGCCTATACCAGACCGGGGAGCCTTAAAGTCTGGTGAGTAGCGTCACGGGGCGATTCCCTCGCCCGGTGCAGAAATGGCCATAGTGTCCCCATGGGCCCCATAAGAGTGTAAAATTGTTTTAGAAAAAAAAAATCAATTTTTTTTGTCTCAAATACTCTTTAGGGGTTGTGGGGGGCATTTCCACCCTGTTTCTGGTGGCCCTCTGGAGAAACCATTTTTGAAACATGAAGTGACTTCTCCTCACCTCTTGTTTAATAAAGGCCCTCTCCTGTGCCTAAAATGGCATGAGAAGGCCCAAAAATGCTTCTCATATCCCCTAGATGTCAGTTGCTAACAAAAACAGTTTTATTCCACCCCCCCCACAGTATCAGGTGTTGTGGGGTGTGTGTGTGTGGCTCTCCAGTGCCTCCTGAGGCTCCCTCGCCTTTCAGATTTGTCCATCTCTGCTCTTAACGTGATATACAGAGCAAAATTATCCCAAAGCAATTTATATGTGCTTACCTCCATGTCTGGCCTTCAGTCTCTCACTTTAAAAAATGAAATTCTAAAATACTTTGGATTTTACACACCTTTAAAAAAATGATGTGAGTTCTACTGAAGTCTGAGGTTATAATGGCAAAAAAACCCTAGGGGTTAATTATATGATACTTTTTAGCAAAATCTGTTCAAAATCATAACATCCTACTAAAGCAAAGGGGACTTTATTGATTGTTATTTTCAATAAATATTCCAGTGCATCTGGGTTTGATTAATTCATCCATAAGCAAAGTTTAGTTTAATTAAAGAAACCATCTTCTTCACATTCAGCAGGTGCTAGCATCTACCAAACTTCAAAATTCCAAGTAAAAAGAATGTGGTACTGTGTTACAGTCACAGAAATCTGGAGATAGATCTCTCTTAAGTAGTCACTTGGGTGCTAATAGAGCACACTACAGCCTACAGGTGCCTTATGAGCACCTTTGAGGCCTCCCATCTGAAAGCGGTAATGGGGATTGGAGAATAGGATCAAACAGCTGTGTCTGGCTCTAGTTTAACGATGCATAAGTTTCTTATTTCCCCAGAGCCTGTCAGCAGATCTTGTACAATACTGATGCAGAGGAGATAAGCAAAAAGGTGGCTCTCTAATTGCATTGTGCACCCATCTCAGTTATGCATATTCAAATAAAAATAGAGCCACTGCAGTTCCCTCCCCCATCAGTTTTCAGCTAAAAAGAAATATATTGGCGGTGTTTAGCTTTAAAATGTGTAATGCTTATACCATTTAAAAATGTTGCCTCAAATTAATGCCATGTTCCATTGATAGGTTATCTTTTATCAGACCGAGGAATATTGGATGGCTGAGTATAGTGTTCATTCTCATTCTAACAAACCATGGCTTGAGGCATTAGTGCTGGCATCCTGTTAATTGACAGGATAAAGCCTACCTTATGCCTGCATGTGTCTTTTTTTTGGTTATTCCCTTCCACCTCCTGCAATTATGAACCTCCACCCCCAGACTTACTATTGAGCTGATATAGCCTGCCCATGATCATTCCATAGGTGGTGAAGAGCTGGTAAGAGGCAGTTTGGAGAAACTTCTGGCTATGGCCTCAAAGCCAGATGCAGAATTATTGCATTATCCACCAAGACCTCCAGAGGACCCCAGAAGATCTCTGCAGGTGATGTAATCAACTATGGCAACCAAGACACATGCTACAGAATGACCATGGGGGATGCTTCAGTAGTTCGGTGGTACATCTAGGGGATACTGAATGACTAGTTCCACATGTGGAATTATGTTACTTTGTGTCACACAGGAGTGTCAGCAATCTTTTGGAAAAAGAACAGCAGAGTAAGATAGCCACTGACATTGGGTCACTTTCTGATAAGTCAAAGAATCTTTAAGGAGGAAGTCTTAACTCAGAAGGAAGTTTGTGATATTGGTAAGCATAGTCAGGAGGTAAGAACAAGGTATGTTTTTCTAGAATATGGAAAAACTTATAACGTGCTGAAGCCATTCATAACTGAGCAGGGATGGGGTGATGGCCTGGACTGTTACCACAACACATGGGTGACTCAGCAGTCCATCTGTGATGCCAGTACCTCCACATGACAATGGGGAATTAATTAGCTCAAAATAAGGAGGCCTGCAAGAGAGAGGTAACTTAACAAGATTTTTCCACCAATGTTTATGGGGTCACGCAGGAAAGAACCAGCCAGAGATTCAAAAGTAATTTAAAAACATTTTTATTGAGAAATTCACACGTGCACACAAAAGATCCAAACATTCATGCACTCATACAAGGACTAACTAAAGGAAAAAGGAGAAAAGTTGTGAATAGAGGAATTTTAGGGTTCGGCTGAAAATTACCAGTACAGAGAGAAGCAGGGAAAAGCAGCAATGTGGCTTACGTAAGCACCTAAGGATAGTTCTTATTCGGAAATCTAGGCAACAGCATTGCATTCAGCAAGACAAGAGACTGCACTGGCCCACTCAAAACTGAGGGGTTTTATACCTGAAAACTACACTGCAGCTATGGGTGTGAATCGCTCTCTCAGCCAAGTGGACAGTGGGAGTTACAACACAAACAATGAGGTCCGGATAGTGTTAATTGTCTTAGTGTTTAGTTAACAAAGGGGTGATGGCTGTCATAATAGTTTTGTATTGTGGAGAGGTTGAGAAGACAAAGCAGGGAAAAGTTCAGGTGTGAGGGATCAGGGTTAATACAGTCACAGTTTGGTGGGAACTTTCCTTTTATGCACAGAGACGTCCAGCTTCAGTGTAAGCCTATTGTCTCCAGAGTTGGTTCACAATCTGATGGACAATAACTTCAATTGTATCCAGAGGGGGTGTGGGCTGACCACCCTTGCAGTCTCACATTTACAGTCAGTAATTTTCTTCTTTCTAGCTTGACCTATTAGTCATCTCAGATTCCATTTTATATTGATGCCAATTAATGTAGTTGCCAATTAAATAATATTTTCCAATTAAACCATATCAATGTTGAGGGATATGAGGGGCCATAACAGGACTTGAGTATGTTCTTCATTTAATTAAAGGTAAAAGGTAAAATCCTGAATTCTTCGCACACATTCTATTTCAAAGGACTTTTCTTTCCTAATAGCCAGCACTGTTCAGTGTAAGTAGGATATGACATACCATGAGGTAGGAGATGGCATAATGATTTGGAAAGAAATGTCCCAGATTTTTTTTTCATTGGTTTCCAGCTTATATTGAAGGACAATCCACTTTTTATAGTTATCAGCATATGTTTGACAAAAGAACTATCCAGGGTCCGTGTGTTTTGATACAAGGACGGAGCCACTTTGCATGGGCTTCAATTATTGCATGAAAGGAGCAAGCATCTCATTGTCACCTCATTGAAAATAGGTATTTTCAAATCTGATACAACAAAGACAAGACTATACGACTTGGCCTAAGCAACTGAAAAACAACTCTCTCTCATCGGGAGAACTTTCTGCCCAGAAAAATACTGATAAAATTATTTTCTTTTGCTCCTTTTCTTCTCTTCACACTCTTCTTCTCGCTCTCACCTTGCTCGGAGGCTGAAAGGACTTTGCATGAGCGCTAGACAAAAATCACTGCATGCCAGGTAGGGAATGGGATGGACTCATCTTCCTACCACTGGTGAAAGCATTTTCGTGCAAGTGAATTTAGAGTGAGAAGTCTGAGATTTCTCTTTTCCTTTTTTTTTGAAAGGCATGGAAGAAAACTACACACCAGTGTCCCATTTAATTTGCCCAGGATTCCATAGCATTGTGGCAAGGAAAGGATTTGGTAACATAGGCACTGAGCTACCACAATATGCACATATGGGGTAGTGGTGGTTACTTGCTGTCAAGTCAACTTTGACTTGTGGTGACTCTGTGGATGACTATTGAATTTGGCAGTCTGGCTTGCAGCAGCAGCCAGTGTATCAGCTGATGTGGAGAAAGCAGCAAGCTAGGATAATAGGATGCGGGGATCACATGTGGGCTGTGCATTGCCAGTGGTCTGTGCAGTGTCCACCCTTACTTTATGTGTGTGCCCACATCTCTGTCCACACACATATATATGGAAACTCAAGAGATTTTGTAAATTGCACATCAGCTTGTAGTGAACTATGGGAGAATTACAATACACTCTCTCTCTATGCAAAGTAAATATTTAAATTGCCTGTGCAGTATATCATGAAATTCAAGAGCTTGGGTGGATTTTATTTTTCCTGTTGCCACTCCTAGTGCTTGGGAATTTATTGAAAGATTTATAGATGCTTCGGTTTCACATGGTTTATGATGATGAATAACTTTTGTCTGCCTCTGGGAGGCAAAAGACTTTAATCTCTGTTTCAACTGCATTTTTATGTTTAAAAAATAAAAAAGTAGGATACATAGTCAAGTCATAGAAGTGAATAGAAAACAACATGGATAACTGTTCAGACCTATCGGATTATATTTAGCATTGTAGAGATCCAATCATAAAGAAATGGCATCATGATATCATATAGATACTCCTAGGGCCATAGAGTCATAGAATCGTAGAGTTGGAAGGTGTCTCATGGGCCACTGAGTCCAACCCCTGCTCAGTGCAGGATCTGCAGCTACAGTATTCCCAGTAGGGAGCTGTCTAGCCTCTTTCTGAAAATGTACAGAGGAGATTGTACCACCTATTTAGCTAGTTGGTCACATTACTGAATTGTGCTTACTGTCAAGAAATTCCTTCTAATGTTCGATCAAAATCTTCCTTGTAACTTAAAACCATGAGACCTGGTCCTGTCCTCTGGAGCAGCAGAGAATAGGCCTGCTCCCTCCTCTCTCTAACAGCCCTGGAGGTATTTAAAGAGGGCAATCATGTAGCCCCTCAATCTTTTTTCACTGAGCTGAGCATGCCTAACTCCTTCAACCTTTCCTCATAAGTTTTGGTCTCCATGCTCCTTGTCGTCCCTCTTGCCCTTCTTTGAACCTGCTCTAACTTGTCTATATCCTTCTTAAAATGAGGCACTCAGAACGGAATGCAGTACTCCAAATGAGAACTGACCAGCACAGAATATAATGGGACTACTACTCCCTTGACTTGGAAACTACGCTTCTATCAATGCAGGCGAAAATAGCAGTCTCCTTTTTTGCTGCAGCATCACACTGCTGGTTCATGTTCTACTTATGATCAACAATAACCTCAGAGTACATTTTGCATGTAGTACTGCTGATCCGTGTATGCCCCACCCTCTACCTGTGCCTTTCATTTTTGTGGCCTAAATATTTAGCATTTTTCTCTATAAAATTTCATTTTATTAATTTCTGCCCAATTTTCTACTATATCTAGGCCCTTTTGAATTCTGTTCCTATCTTCCAATGTGTTAGCCATCCTTCCCAGTTTTGTGCCATCTGCAGATTTAATAAGAATTTCCTCTACCCCATCATCTAAGTCATTGATAAAAAATATTGAAGGGTAGAACCCTGAAGTACTCCACTTGAGGCCTCCTTCCAGTTTGAAGCACAGCCATTGATGATGACTCTTTGAACACAGTTTTCCAGCCAATTATGGATTCATCTGACAGTGCTCCCATCTGTTTCCCATTTAATAAGTTTCCTAGTTAAGATATTATAGGGGAATATATGAAATGCTTTGCTGAAATCCAGATAAATGACATTCACAGCATTCCCCCCATCAATGAAACTAGCGATATGACCAAAAATAGAGATAAGGTTAGTTTGGCAGAACCAAACCATGCTGGCTCCTACATTGTTATTAAGATACTCGTAGACAGACTTCTGTATAATCCATTCTAATATTTTTCCTGATATTGTGATCAGGCTGACTGATCTGAAGTTTCTTGGAGGGATACTGTTTGCTCTTCTCCAGTCTTTTGGCACCTCATCTGTTCTCCAAGATCTCTCAAAAATGAGAAATGAGAAATTCTCAAAAATGATGGCGAGTGGTTCAGAGACTACAGCAGCAAGTTCCTTCAATAGTTTCAGATGCAGTCTGTCTGGAGCTGGTTAGCTAGTTTAACTAGGTGATTCCTGACTAACTCCCTATCAACTTTGATTTACAGTCCAAAGTCCTTACCAAGGTCTTTCATACTGCTGCATGAAAGCTCACAGTACTCTTTTGGAGAAAAAATTGAAGCAAAACAGGCACTGTAGAATTCTGCTTTTTCATTGCTATTTGTTATTGAACAGCAGCTCCACTAGCTCTTTGGTCATTCTTTTTCCTCAAATATATCTGAAAAATCCCTTTTTGTTGCCGCTTGGTTGCCTAACCAGTCTGAGCTCATTCTAAGCATTAGCTTTCCTTATACTATTCCTGCAAGCTTGGGATACCCATCTCTACTCTTCCTTGGTGATTTGTCCTTCCTTGTATTCTGTATACGTACTCCTTTTTCTTTTCAATACTTCCTTGAGTTTGCTGTGCAGTCATATTGGCTTTTTCAGGTGTTTTAATTCTTCCAAGGGATTGGTTGTGACTATGTTTTTTGCAACTCTTTCAAGAACTTCCAACCTTGCTGGGTGTCTTTTTCCTTTAGCATGTCTAGCCATGGGATTCCACCCAATAATTTCCTGAAATGGTTAAAATCAGCTTTCTTGAAACTCAAGGTCCATGTTTTATTTTACTCTTCTTTGCCCTGTCTCACAATTGAGAATTCTAGCATTACATGGTCACTTCTGCCTAATTCACCAAGTACTTTGATTCCAGTCACCAATTCCTCTCTATTGGTTAGGATCAAGTACAGGACTGCTGATCCTCTTGTTCCTTCCTCTAACCTTTTGAAATAGGAAATTATCAGTAAAACACATCAGGAATCTATTGGAGAACCTATGCTTAGCAAAGTTAGTTTCACAGCAGATATCAGGGTAATTGAAATCTCCCATAACTACTAATTCTTGCATCATGGAAATTTCTGAGATTTCTTTCTGAAAAGCAGCTTCCACTACTATTCTTGGTTTGGTGGTTTGTGGTAAACTCCTACCACAATGTTGCATTTATTTATTTATCTATTTATTTTTACCCAAATGCTCTGAACTGGTCCACTCTGCTCACTCTCATGGATTTCTGTACAGCCTGATATGGATTGCTAGGAGCCTTATCTGGAAATGTCTGCATGCTGTACAATTGAGCTGAATTGAAATGTGGACCTTCTGTGTGCTATACAACTGAATTGTGGCTATTTCCTGCACAGTTTAGCCCATTTGTTGCAAAGATGGTTAGGCCCTGTTTGGAAGCAGAATATCACCCACTCAAATGGTTTTACACAATATAGATATACCATGCTGAAATGCTTTAGGCCAGATATTGACAGTTGACAGGCAAGATGAAGATCTGAAGAATGAATTTGCTTCTTGAAAGATCCCCTCAAAGGGGATATTGTCAATGCAAATTTATCTTCCGGAATTAGGAAGAAAGCAGTACAGTATAGACTATGTGTTGTATTATAAGACAGCCACCACATGCTCTTACACACACCTTCATTGTGTCTTTTTCTTCTTTATGAAATTGGGAGTGTGATTAAAGTCTGTGTGGGTTACAGTGGGCCAGACAGCAGTACCTGACTTGGTTACCAATTAGTCATCTTTGTCTTTTATATTTAGGATTTATTCCAGATTCAATTTTAAATATGTGAAAACAAATCCAGAATTCTTGGTAAGGATGTGTGGTAAAATAACAATCTTTGAGGTTCATGTTTTCTTTATTGAATAATACCTAATGATGTAATTGGCATAACTAACAAACACACAATTGCCTTCTCCTTCACTTTGAAATTGTTTCAGAATAGAAGTGGATTGTTCGCTGTTGGAAATGAACCAAATTGATATCAGAGGGAGGCAATCTTTTGGATTACTTTCAGCAATTTACTTTCGATGTTTTGCAGTTCCATTTCTATCACAATTGAGGACAATTACTATTGTCATGAAATTTAATTATAACTGACTTAATCGTAGAATCTCATAATAAAAGTTAATAAAATTTGTTAAGGTAGATAGGATCTAACTAAAATTCAGGCCATCCTAAAAGTTCCTGATTTTACCATAAAATTCTATGCTTAAAACATGAATGATTAAGAAGGCTTTAGGAACAGATGGAGGTATTTAAAACAGAGTTTGGAAAAGATTTCTTTAAAAACTGACAATTCCCAGAATCTTTATTTATGTATATATTTCTATTGCTATTGGTTTAGTGTAAGCCACTGTGTGCTTTGAAAAGGAAGCAATAAATGCAAGATATTGTTTTCATCCCAATTCCGAAATCCAGAGTCAGGTTAGTAAGGAGACAACAAGAATTCTAATACAATTTTAAGCAGCAGCATTACCTTGCAGGAGCTGACAGTTTCAGAATGAAGCAAAGATGCTTCAAAAATACACAACCAACTATTATAGACCCTGTGCTCTAATGCAGAACAGCCTTTCTGCTTTTCAAAAGTTTCAGGTGGCTTCAGCTTTCTGCTGAATCAATATCCTTCCATTGCCTCCAACAGGGAAGGAAGCTCCTGCTAGTGCAAGTTCACTGAGAGTTTTCCATGGTCTTGATATGTTCTTCCTGAACCTCGGGAGTGCACTGTGCTAAAGCTTCCTGAACTTTGATCTTGCATGATGTAACACTACTTACTGTGATATACTGTGGCTTTTACTTAATGTGACTTTGCCTTCTGCATTTTGCCTGATGTGACCTTGCTCACAGAAACTATGATGAGCATTTACTGAAGAAGGTTAGCTGCTGCTTCCACTTTTCCCTCCCTGTGAGCATCATGCCTTGTCATAGCATTTGGTGAATACTGATAGTTAGGTAATCATCTCTTAGTTATGCCATAATTTAAAGTGCTTTTCTTTGTCTGTTATACTATACAAATCCACATGCATCATCAGTGTGGCACCAAACTTTGTGTGTTATGTAATGGGATCAATCTAAGGACAACAGTAAGAGGTTAGATCCAATTCATCCGGTGCTTCAAGTAACTCCTGAACAAACATTTCAGATTTCTGTATTTTTACTCAAGAATGCACATTTATGAGGACATTTCGACCAAAATTAATGCTTATGTTTAGGCTCACATCCCAAAGATTTTCATGGAAATTTGTGAACAACTGGCAAAACAGCATTTTCCTATCAGAAAATTGCTTTCTTTGGTTCAGTTTGCATAGAACTTAGCATGACACAAATTTGAAGGTTTTTTTAGTGATAGCAGTCAAAGTTCTCCACTCAGTTTGTAAGCAAAATATTGAATGTGGGCAACACACACACAGACACGCACACAGACACAAATTTCTAGCATGATGTGCTACCTGATGAGCTCTCTAATATGCTACCTAATGTCATGATCACCACAAGGATGGGTAGTTCTGGTACATATTCAATTAAGTGCAGGCATACCAGCTGCACTGTTTCATTTAGCTTCTTAAATCTGGTCTGCTAGAAAAATGAGAAACAGTTTCTTAGACATTTCTACCACTAGAACTATACAGCCAGCTATGATTATTGGCCTTGCAGGGAGAAATAATACTCGTGAAATCCATAGCTGCACAGCTCTCCTTGCTGTGTTTTTTAAGAAAAATCCATTTTTGTTTTTTATTTTTTTAAAACTCCTTTCTCTACTTCTCTGATGCCCCCTTCCTGGGTATGGCTCATCATGATGTGCAAACCTGAGGCATATTACATTGTTACTGACTAACTCATAGTAAAGTGGTGGAGATAGGAAATCAAAACTTACATTAATCCATTTCATTGCATTAGTTCATTTCAGTCCCTCTAATCTTTTTTGGCCCCCAAATACTTCTAAAATCATCTTATTTGGAACTCTGGCTGTCTGAGATAAGCAACAGTGCTGAGAAAATCTTGTTTCCTCCTTTCATCCTAAGCATTTCTACCTAAGAGCTAATGGCTTGCCCACTTGGATGAAATTTAGAATATTTTGCCTATATTGCATATTTCCTTGCCCAACTGAGAAAAGCTGTGGAAGGGTGAGGGCAGGATGAGCCATGCAGGGCAATTTGTTATGCTATGCAATGCATCTCAGAGTAGCAATGGAAATAAAAATCAATACAAACATTAGTTTTAAGCTATTAGATTGAACTTTAAGTCAAATAAACTTAAATCTCATTTTATCTTCTTCCCTACCATTTGGCTATTGGTTGTGCCTGAATCTGCAGATATTATTTGTTACATGTTTAAATTACTAGGTTTTGCTTGAGAAATCCATTCTGTATTGCAGCTGTTTACTTCCGTTTACTACCACACATGGTAGTAAATGGAGCTCGCTGCCCAAGACTGACAGGAGCCAAAGTCAGTTGTTTTGTTTTTGAGAATTGTAGGTGTAGCATGATTTTTTGGAAATATATATGGTATTCACTCTTACATTTTATTTAAAAAGAACAGAAAATGCAGTGGTGCCAATGCTCCTTGGAGTGCAGAACTCAGAAGGTGGTGTTGGAAGATTCCTGTTCCATCCTCTGGTTGTTGTCCTATGGGGTGCCTCAAGGCTCAGTTTTGTCCCACATATTGTGCAAGATCTACATGAAACTGCTAGGTGAGGTCATCTGTTGTTTTGGAGTTCACTGTCAATAGTATACTGATGACACTCAGCTCTATCCGTTCCTTCTGTCTAATTCCAAGGAATCGGGTTTGGTCCTAAACCAGTGCCTCTTGTCAGTAATGGACTGGATTAGGGCAAAGAAATCAAAGCTTAATTCAGACAAGACAGAGGTGCTCCTAGTCAGTCAGAAGGCAGATTGGGGAATAGGGATTCAGTGTTCAGGAGGGTTATACTCTCTCTGAAGTCTTAGGTTTGTATCTAAGACATATTCCTGGACTGAAATTTCAGCCTAGTTTTGGCAGTGCTCAGTGTTCTAGATGTGCCCATTGCTTGAGATGTCAGATCTGGTCATGGTAACACATACCTTGATTATATCCCAGTGAAGTTACTGTAAAACAGTCTACATGTGGCTGTATTTTGAAATTGTTCTAAAATATTATGACCAGGCTGCTGGCTGAGATTGATTAGGGGGAAATTATAACCCCCTTGCTGAAACAACTTCACTGGCTACTGGTCTATTTCTGGGCAGAATTCAACGTGTTAGTTGTGACTTTTAAAGTCCTTGTATGGCTTGAGTCCAGAATGTCAGAAAGACCCTATCTCCTTGTATGAGCCTTTCAGAGTTCTTAAGATCTGCAAGGAAAGGCTTTCTTTCAGTCCTACCACCATCACAGGCACATTTGATAAGGGGAAGGGAGAAAGCTTTCTTGGTGGCTGTTCCTGGGTGGAATTCCCTCCCACAGGAGGTTTCACTAGCCCTTTCTTTTTTTTCTACTGGCAGGCAAAGACCTTCTAATTCAGACAGGCCTTTGGTTTATAATTTATGTGGGAGCAAAGGCTTTTAATGAGATTAAATGTCTGCCTTTTTTACTTTATCTTAATATTGCTTTAAATTATCTTAACTATATTTTTTGAATAGTATTGTTAATTTTTTTTTTAACTTTTGAACATTTTCTTTTAGCTGCAACCTGTTTTTAATCAGTTGTCTGCTGCCTTGAATCCTGCAAAGGGAAAAAGTCAGGATATAAATAAAATGAAATGAAATGAATAAAACGTGTCTCTTAGCTTTGTTTTTAAATGTGCATAATTAAGACCCGGTATGTTAGCAGACCTCTCCTACATTTTGATAGGTGATCCAATCCTATTCTGTTATGTTTACCCCTCCTTCTTTCTCTTTTTATTTATATCCATGAACCAGAGACGAGGAGGGGAGAGGGCTTGTCTTAGAGAGGATGAGAGAAATAAGAATGGAGATGACCAGTGGAGTGGCAGTGGTAGAAACATTCTACAGATGAGTGTCAAACTCCTGCCTTTCTGATTGGCTATAGTGGGCAGTCTCATTTGAGATCCTGGGGTCAGTTACAACAGTTCTGGAGTATTGGGACTAGTAATAATGACAGCAGTGGTGGGACCGTAGCAGTTGCCTAAGGCTACTGGCTGCTACTGGTGAACCACTAAATGCATGTTCTTGTGCAGTCTATTTCATGATATTGTTATGTGCCTTCAAGTCATTTTAGAGTTACAGCAACCCTATCATAGTTTTTTTTTTTTTTGGCAAGATTTATTCAGTGAAGGTTTGTCATTGTCCTCCTCTAATGCTGAGAGACTGTGACTTGCTCAAGATCATGTAGTCAGCTTTGTGGTTTAGCAGGGATTCAAACCCTGGTCTCCCAGAGTTTGAGTCCAGCAATGAAACACTGGCTGTCTCTATTTCACTACTCAAAGAATAAGCCAAATAACAGAACTTAAAGTTTGGTAAGCTTCTGATGTATTTCCTTATTGGTGCTGTCTCTTAAGACTTCTAATAAATTCTCATTTGCCTTATTCCAATATAATTTGTTCGTATGAAAAGTGACTTGAACATGCTTAATGGTTTGAAATTAAGAATTTGGGGAAAGATATATGTAAAATAACAATTGTATTACAAGGATGGAATGAACCTTTAACTGATGTGATATGTCACAACCTATAGCAACAAAGTATGAAACTTTTGAGACCCTTTCTCTACACCTGTTGCAATTTTTGCAGCAGTGGAGAGCAGGTTCTTGAAGCTGGTTTGACTATGCTGTGTTGAAAGAGAAGGTCCAAAGGGAGGCTATCCTGTTTGTTGTTTGATGGTGGTTCTGTTTTATTCCTTCTGTAGTTCTTTTTGATTGGTAATAGCCTCAGGAAAGACAACCCATTTCCTCACACATACACATATTTGACTGATGGAGTTTACCACCACTAGATGCAGGGAAGGCACCTAGCTTACATTGTCTTCTCTTTTCTCTTTTCTTTTTCTTATTTTTTGAGTGGGGAGGGAGATCAGGAGACTTCCTGGAGGATGGACGTATTAATGAATATTAGCTACAAAAGCTAAATTTTCACATTTATGGCTACCATCCTAGGGACTAACAACAGAGAATGGACATAATATTCATTCTCTGCTTATAGACTTTCAGAAACATCTGGTTGTTCCTGGAAGGAGGTGCTGGACCAGTTAGACCACCTGCTTCTTGGATTGGTGCTTCTTTCTTTTGTAAGTGCTGAGCACTTTCTTGATAACAACTGTGGAATCCTGCTGGTATTCACTCAGAAATAAGTCCCACTGAGTTCTCTGAAGCTTGTGCATATGTACATGACTTTCTAGTTGCCTGATGACTTATGGGAATCCCATGAATTTCCTGTGGTTTTCTTAGGCAAGGAATATGCCAAAGTGGTTTTGCCAGTTCCTTCAGTACCTGGTATCCACTGGTGGTTTTCCATCTAGGTATCAACCAGGGCCAACCTTGCTTAGGTTCCAAGATCAGGCAGGGTCTGGTGCCTTTCCATTTAAACAGCATAGGAAAGAAACATACCCCACCTTATTCAAAGGGGTTTGCTTCTCTTTATAGATATTTAGGATGCCACTGTGATTATTTTTCTGAAGTAACAGAAGACCTTTTTAGTTTAGACAAGAATTTTATAGAAACTGATTTTGTCTTCCTTACTGTGGAAATGTAAAGGGAAGGCAATGTTAAAGAAGTGATGCCAGATATGATTCCTCCCTCCCTCTAGCTTTAAATTGGTGCCATCTAGATTAAGTGAATGTACTTCAGTGAGAAAATTCAAATCTCAGATGGGATCTAACCTGAAGCAAATTGATCAGTACATTCTTGTAATTAGAAAATAGAAAACAGCAAGGTCCTAATGAGAATCCTGCCCTTAATGCCAGGCACACTAATTTCATTCATTTTTTACTTCAACAGATGGAACTGCTCACAAAATACTGAAGACACAAAATATCAGTTTGTTGAAGGGCACTATACAATGAAATCCAGGGAAATGACAATTGAGTTTTCAGAATATATATCTCTCTATTCACTGATCTCTGTTATTTTCTTATCACCTGCTACCTGATTCTTTAACTGAAGATGGAAGAGACTGACAGGGGATATTCGGCCTGAAAAGCATTTGCTTTTCCACTGAGTCCTGATCAGAGCAATGCATATTTACAAATATAATTTGCTGCATAAAATAGTTCTCTGTTAGTGGCCTCCCACAACATACAACACTGATTTAAATTCTTCCTAAATTCATATATTCCTCTACAAGATTTGTTTAGAGAAAGTGTTGTCTAGAAGGCAGTGCCATTTTCTATAATCAGTGAGAATGACCAAATTGTTTGCTTTGTGTTCTAAAAAATGCAAAATGTTTCCCTCATATTCATTTTAATACTAATGTAATAAGTAAAAATGTGCATTTTTATTCTTAACTGCCCAGGGAATGAGTTGCATTATTGGGTTGCATATGAGTGAAGTTAATAAATAAATTAAATGGAAAAGCCTTGCATATTTTAGGCTGTGCTTTCTCTTTATGATCTAGACAACCTTTTCCCCCCAGTAATCTTAGCCCCCTTTTATAGATGCTTTTTGCACTACACTGATAACAGGGGGGAAAAAGTATAAAACCTTCCTTTATAGTTTTCTTGGAGTCTCAAGATAAGGTTAACCTTGTCTGCACAAATAAGCCCTATTAAATGGAAGACAAACTATGTTGCCTAAGAGAAACTTTTAAACAAGAACACACACACACAGAAACAAGACCAATAAAAATATCTCCCTTCATTTCAAGGTGCAGTGCTAAAGGTGAGAATATACAAGGCAAAAGTTCTGCTGTAATTGAGTAAGCCGTGAAGTATGTTGAAAGCAGGAACAATATCTCATTTTTCTCAATAAGGCAAGTGAACCTTTGGTGTCTGTAGAAAGACTAATACACTTACTTTCAAAAAGACCAGGGGAAAAGGAAAGAATTATTAGTAAACAAATCCCCGCAGTCCCATGAAAAGTGACAGGATAGTGTGTGGGGTTATCATGCTCAAGGATATAAAAGATAACACCTAAGTGTGTGACTACGTTTTGATTGATCAGGTATTAAACAATGTGCTCATAAATATCCTGAACAAGCAGTGAAATGACAGACTATAGTTTTAATCTTTTTGCACACAGATGTATGTGCGCAATAATCTCCGCTCTCATTCACTTTTTCTATTACACACTCATACTTAATTTATTTTACACACATATTTAACTGCGATGAAGGAGAAATTCCTCAAGCCCTTGCTATAGTTTTGTCAGAGCTAGATTTGCTTCACAATGCTATTTCTACAAAGGACTATGTCCAGCCCTACTGATTCAGTCCAGAAACAGCTCCAATAATTTCAATCTGGGCCCAATTTGGATTGGACTGATTTAGACATTTGGACCTCAAAGCTCTGAAATCTGGATCACTATTTCTCCCATATTGACTTGCACTGTAAGACTAAAATGGCAGCGCTCTCTCTCTCTCGCTCTCTCGCTTGCTTGCTCTCTCTCTCTCTCACACACACACACAGACACACACACACATAACATTTGGTGACATGGTAATTTCAGGCAGGTGACTCCATGGGTTGTTATGTTAGCAGCTTTTAAAAAATTAGAAAGCTTTTCAAAACCAAAAATAATTTTTAAAAGCTGCGGTAGACTGATCAGTCTCAGCAGTTTATTTCACACTGCTTTTGTCCTCTTACTGTTCCTCTAAAGCACTGATCAGCTAAGTCTGTTAAAGTTTAACCAAACAACAATGGTAACATATACTTCAAGAGGGTAGGTGGTTTTTAGGTTTATTCTGCCAGCCGGTGAGATCTATTGATGCAACACAAGGAAGAATATGCTTTATTATTACCAACAGTCCAAGTGGTGACTTCCCCCTGCCTTAAGGCATTTGGTGATCTGAGCTAACTTTGGAAATTTCCTTCTTATAGATCCATGCTTCCCATCTCTCCCAGAGCCTTACCTGTCTTCCGTTTAACACCTAAGTAAAACAACAGCAATGGGCAATTGGGACATGGGAGGAAATATAAGTTTTGCTTCCTAAAACACAGATAGATTCATCAAGTAGATAATTTAACAAGAAAAACTTTAAGCTAGTTTATTCAACAGGACAAAAGGATATTACTGAAACATACAGCAACACTAATAATCAACCACCCCTCCTCACATCTCTTTCACCTGCTACTAACAGAGAGCACTACGACTGGAGCGTGCAGGTGAGATTCATGCCCCAGAGTGCACATTTGAGTTGACAATAAGCACATACTAGATTTTGTGGTCTCCACCACTCTGTATTATACCACCTTGGTATCTTCCTTGAATGTTCATGTTGGAAATACACTTTCTAGCCTTTCCCCCTTTTTTTTTTTAAACTGTCTGGTTCTTGGCCCGAAGTGCTTCAGATTGTGTCGTTCCAAGCCAAAAGTGAATGGGCCACTCCAATACACTGTCCAGCAGGTACAAACTTGTATGACTCAGCCAATTATAAGCTTTCTTATTCAGGATTTGGCCAAACTGATTGTGCAGTCCCACTTTACAGTGTCATTAGTGTATAAGATGAGACAGTGAAACAGTGAACCTGCTTCTAGCTATTTTTAGATTAACCCTGTCTATATGCTCATTGACACCCTCAAAGAATTCTGAAAGATTTGAGAGACAAGATTTATCTTTGTAAAACCATGTTGATTCTTATTTCCAGAGGACTTGTCCTTCTGTTACATGATAACATGTGAAAAGCATTAAAGATAAAGTTAATATAATTAAAACTTCTGGTATAGGGGTCCAAAATGGTGCAGCAGTACAGCTGACTCATTACAAGGGACACATAAATCCCCTGTTGCAACAGCTTCACTACTTATCAGTCTGCTTTCAGGCAGAATTCAAAGTGCTGGTTATGACCTATAAAACTCTACTTAGCTTGATTCCAGACAATCTGAATGAAAGTATCTCCTATATCATCCTGTCTGAGTTTTAAGACCTTCTCCCAGTCCCAGAACCACAAAAGCTGGACACTGGAGACAGAATTTTAAATAGTTTCTTCCATGCTTTGGAATGCTTTCCCATTGGAGGCTCAGTTGCTCCTCCACATCATCTTTCCATCTGCGGGCTTCTGACTGTTATGCGATTGTGGCAAGATGGTCTTTTAATGGGTGTGCTGTATCTTTATCTTCCTTACCATATCTTAATTGTGTTGTGAACTGCATAGAATTGGTAGTTTTAATAGGATTGCTTAGTTTTTCCCCCCCCAATTTTTAAAACTTTCTAATTAGTTTTTTAGCTGTACTTTGTTTTAATGGTTGTTGTAAGCCACCTTGGCTCCCATACTGGGAGGAGGGTGGGATATTAAATAAATAAATGAATGAATGAATACATAAATATACATATTTTTAAAAGGCCACCTCATGCCTGAGTTCTTTAAGAACACTCAGATGAATTCTATCTGGAATTAGTAATCTGTCACATTTTCGGCAGTACTATTTGTCTCAGCTTCTGTGATGGTTATTGTTACCCTGATTTCTGGGGGTCCCGGGAGGGACACCTAAATGTACTCAAACAATGGGGAGGGAATTAGCACAGAGCACAAGTTTGCAATGCGAGAGGCAGGGTAACGTAGCGAGATCTTGAACCCTATGTCTACGGGGTCAGGCCAAGTCAATGATAAGGCAGATGTTGGAATAAGAATTGTGGTTTTATTGAAATACAATCAAACACGTGTATGCAACACACTCACACAAGGAACTATAGAAATAAAGGTAGGAGCGGATAGTGGGATTTTTAGAGGAGGTTTGGTATGGGAAATACTATACCTGTCCTGGAGCCCGGTTAGAAGCAAAGAAGCTGGGGAGCGTGGATTCTCAGCACGTGGGGCTGAGGGGAAGGCTCGCTGGACAAAGCGACAGCAAGGCAGGATGGAAGCCAAGAGCGATCCGAGGAAGCGCTCGAAGTCAGGGGTTCCTATAGGGAAAATTGTGGCCACAGGCTAGTCCGTCCTTCGGGAAAACAATGAGTTTTGGGCTGGAGACAAAGCCTCCGAAAGGTCAGTACTTTAGATGATTGAGTTATAGCCAGATTGTCAATAGAGTAGCCAGTATGCAAATGCGGAGTGCTTGAGCGTTGTATAGTCCGCTCATCAAGCTGTCTGCGCGGGGCAGGGGATCTTTTTGTAAGTTGCATGCATACATAATATGGTACTTGCCTTGAGGTCTCCTGAAGCTGCATTCGGCAATGACTGGCCTGCCTAGATTGGGATGTGAACGGTTCAGCTATTGTCAGCCATGCCTGTGTGCATGCTTGTCCGGGGGCCTCGCAAGCAGGCGGAGAGGAATGGGTACAGAAGGCCAAATTGTTGATATCAAAATGATATCTTAATATCCCACAAGCTTAGGCTAGAAACAGCGGTAACATTATGAAAGTATCAGTTCATTCAGTGGTATCCACTCTACATCTGTAGTGAAGACCAGCGAAAGAATTCATTTAGCTTCCCTTTGATCTCCTTATCCTCCTGTGGTAGTCCTTTGATATGTCTAAATTCATCAGTGCCTTTAATTCTCCTCATAGTTCAGTCTTTGGTCTTGGTAAAACTGATTTTCATTCCCCATGACCTGCCTATGTTGCTTAATTTTTTAAAAATTATCGTTGATTCAGGCAAATAATGGAAAATGAGAACCATATGTATGGTTCGTATACAAACATACGTACATACTTGCCACCACCCTCCAAAAACAGCAACAAGGTTGCAATCATTTCCCCAATAGACATCTGGGAGTATTCCTTTCTTTTTCCATTTGCTGCATTAGGTTCACAGTTCTCCTTTCTGCCACTACACTCTCATAATTCACTAGGGGATGCTGAAAGCATACTGGCTCAATCTGTTTGCACAGCATGGCCTGAGAGGATAAACCACAGATGCCTTCTGTGACTCTCATGGATTCTGGCTGCCAAGGACACTGAAAAATTCAGATTTCTCATGGTGAGTCCATCAGGACATTAAGCAGAGGGCTGTGACCTCCAGTCCTTATTCATTAGAGCAGTCCTTTGCTCTTGCAAGAAGTCCTGCTCATTAGCATAGCACTAATTTTTCTGAGTAAGGGTTGGGCCCTTAATCATCCAGCTTGTGCCTTTTAATTCTTTAGGTATTCATGCGGTACAGAAACTGTCATGTTCCTCATTAAAAAGAAAAATAAAATCCATGAAATGCTGACATAACAGAATGACACTTATAATCAGGGAACAGGGAGGAGATTAGTACTTTAGTACATCAGCTTTTGAAATTCAAATACTTTGTAATTTATGAATGACTATTCTAACCTTTACCTCATGCGGTGTTCTCTGAATTTCACAGGCAGCTTAAGAAAGCTACTTCTCTCAAAGGGAAGCCATGAAAATTCATATTTTTTAAAAAAATCTACTTGGTTTATTATCCTATATACTAATATTGAAAGCATTTTTCAAGTGTGGATTGAGAGGCAGGGGATAAAGCACCACTAACACACAAGGGAGCAGGAGGAAGGCGTCACCAGCTTTGAGAAACTCCAAGGTATACAGAAGTACAAAAACACAAGACAACAACAAGGGAGGCCAACCACTCCTTGCTTGGAAGGAAGTAACAGAGGATGACAGCAGCTAGAGATATGGTATTCTTTTTCAGTGCTAACATAGTCATGGCTTCCAGGGCAGGGTTGTGATGAATCTGATCTAGGCTTATTCCAGACTTTAAAGGAACAGTCCGAAGTGCTGGGCCTATTTGGAGGATAAGCTTCAGTAAAATGGATAACTCCTTCAAAGTCAGGAATAAAACCCAATGCACTCCTGATATAGAAACAATCAGTAACCCTGAGAGGGATCTTTGGCTGAAGAATTTGGAAGAAAGCAGAGGGCAGCGGCATTCTGCTTTAGGACCAGCTTGAAAGTGAGGAGAAAGCAGTGTCACTTATGACTGCATCAGTACCTTTGGCTGAAAATTTACAGATTACTTTTGAGCAGGCCAGAAACATTTGGTGGCACTACTGAGCTGCCTGCACTTCACCACGCCATAGAAATCTGGAACTCATGCTGTGTGGAAAAGAAGAGGTCTGCAATAGTTGCCCCTTCTTTTCTCCTCCATGTCCCTGCCTGATCTTTAAGGCCATGGTACACTGCAGCTGAACCCCTGAGGCTCTAGAGGGAAGGAGGATGCTAGCCACTGCAACTCCAGGTTCAGAGCTTCACTTGCAGGCGTTTGGACTTTTTCTATAGATAGATAGATAGATAGATAGACAGACAGACAGACAGACAGACAGACAGACATCAGCCATGGTGGGTCGCTCAGAGATCTGGTATCTACCCAATCCCTGGAAATACCAACACACACACCAAATTGCTCTGAATTCTAAGAAATGCCCTTTACCAGAAGAAATCTAGCTTCATCTAATTTCCTCCCACATCACGGTTGGACTAGGAGAATTTCTGCTACATATTTTGATTCTAAAGTCTCTCTAACCAAATGACCTTAGGACAACAGATGTATTGGCATTTATCTCGATCAAACAGTGGGTAAAGGAAGCACATGCTCTAATACACACAGTGTTCCCTGACAGTCCCATTAATTTAAATGGAGTGAGCTGAAGCACTTGTTCATTTGATTTCATGTGGATGAGCTCAGTCAACTGAAATGTTTGAGGCTGTGGTGCACAGGTCAGCATATGATTGCACTGATCAAAGCACACAGAGGCCTCTTAGTTGGAATGGTTGTGTTCCACTGCTAATTAATGACATTATTTGCTCTTGTTAGGGATCTTACAGCAGGAACACAGATCTTCTGTTGCTCTTATAATGTAGCTTATTGGCCTGCATAAGCTTTAGGAATAATTTCAAAATTGATTTCACAATTTTTAATGTCTTAGCAAACTTGAAGCCCCATTTAGTAGTGTTGCTTTTTTTCTTGTACACAGATGTATGTTCTCTATGAGGTGTGTAATAGGAAAACTTTTAATTATCTCAAACTAACAATTGCCTAGTTCCCAGGAGATATTAGTTTCCTGGATCTCTTCAAGAAGTCTCAGAAAATACTTCTAAGGAGTATTTGTGCATAGACAATAGCTTGGATCCAGACTTAGGCCCTTTTCGCGCGGCATCTGGCATACAAAAGAGGGCCTGGAGCCTCACGCGATTGTGAGGAGCGATCTGCATGACGCCCTCGCAATCATGCAAGGCTCCAGGGGCCGGCAGGCAACGATCGCGCACCTTTGCATTTTCAGCTTTCAGCTGAAAATGCTGCGCAATCGTGCATTGCCCCCGGGCCCCGCGCGCACTTACCTGGCATGCAGAGCCTTGGGAGCCGGGCCGGTTGCACTTCCTGTCTCAGTGCAGCCTGGGAGGGTCCCAGGTTGCACTGTGAAAGGAAGAGGCAGGGCTCTCGCATGAGCAGGAAGCTTGTGCGGAGCTGAAGAAACCTGGTTGCAAGGGCTTCTCATAAGAGGCTGCTCAAGCGAGCACCGCACCCCAGCGCCGAGAAGGGGTAGGATGCGGAAAGGGCCTTAGTCATGCTTAACTATTTCCTTTGATGTCATAGAATCACAGACTTGGAAGGGATCACAACAAGCCATCTAATTCTAACTCCCTGCTGTGCAGGAATACACAACTAAAGGACTCCTGAGAAATATCCAACCAAACCCCTTTTTAAAAAACTCCTGAGAAGGACTGTCCATCACCCTCAACAGCAGTGTATTCCACTCTTACAGTAAAAGCTCTTCCTAATGTTCAGGTAGAATATATTTTCCTGTAATTTGAAGCCGTGGTTCATATTTCAGTCCCCAAAGCAGCAGAAAAAAAAGGTTGTTCCATCTTCTACATGACATCCTTTCAGTATTTAAAGATGACTTTTGTGTCACCTCTTAGTTCTCTCTTCTTCAAGCTAAACATATCCAGTTTCCTAAGTTGTTCTTCTTGGGACTCAGGATCCAGACTGTTCACCATCTTGGTTGCTCTTCTCTGGACACATTACAGCTCATCAATATCCTTTTTGAACTGTAGTGTCCAGAACTGGACACAGTGTACCAAGCAAGGTCTGATCAAATAGAGTGGCATTACTAATTCCCTTGCTCTGGATGCTATAATCTTGATGATGCAGCCTAGAATTGCACTGGATTTTTTGGCCGCTGCATCACACCATTGACTCATGTTTAGCTTGGTCTACTAAGATCCCTAACTCCTTTTCACTTGTATTGCCTTTTTTTTTGAAGGTGGAATCTTTTTTCCTCATGTGGCTTAAGTCAGTTATATTCTTTCTCTTATTTCAGTGTGACTACTCCAAGTATTATGAAGGATGTTTCCAGATAAAACCGTAATTATACAACCACTATTCTTTATACACAGAATTTTTCAAGATTCCTAGGGGATGTTATCTTCTATGTGTAAGATTACTGTATTTTCCCATCACTTCTTGTTTTTGCCACAGAAAAATCTATTAAGGTAGAAGAGACAGAATAGTTGCACAATATCTAAGTGCCCTCTGCTTGGAAACTGGCTTCAGCTCAGTAAGATTTTTTGTAACACTGTATATATTGACCTAAATGTTTTACATCCAAACTTTTTGCATGAGCTTGATGTCGGTGCCTCAGAAAGTAAGTTTACAATTCTGTATGATCCCCGGAATATGACATGTTATAGTTATACTAATGGAGGAGATCTGTGAAAATAATCCCTAGAAAAAGTTGTGGAAAAGACGTAGCAATCAGGAAATGGTGGCTTTTTTCGAGGTAAACATGCTTTGCCAAGCCTAGGACCTCCTTCCTCAGTTTTCCCTTGGCTCCTCTTTCTCAAACCAGGAAAGGAGCTAAGAAGCATTTGTGCTGGATAAGTACAGCTCTTCATGATGCTAAAATGTAAATAGTGGCAGTTTATATAAAGAATGGTTAGAGAAAACTAATCAGTATGACAACATGGTTTCAAATCTTGGTTTTGTTCCTTGTTTTTATCAGGGATAGGCAACCTTTCCTCCGTTATACATGGAATAGGAAGAAGTGTCATCTCGTTATTTGCCTCAGGCAGCAAAATGTCTTCAGCAATCCCTATTAGGAATGTCCAGAGTTTGTGAGATTTACTGGAATCCAATAGGAGCAGTATTAGAATGCTGTGTGTTCAAGACACTCAAAGTCATGGACATTTGGCTGATGAATGATCAATATATTATTCTACACTATTCCTATATTAGTTCTCTGTGAACTTCATTGTGAATGGGAATGATATTGAGATTGTACAGATTGTACAGTTTGGGACATGGGACGTGGAAATAATGCCACACTGCCTCTGCATAGCACAGATTTCTGCTTACCACTCAATATATAGTAGCTATGAACTCTCTGAATAACTGGAAATGGAATGACATATCTTAGCAGCTTTAACAAGACTCCCAGATGAAGACTTTTTGAGCTGTTCTGCTATCAAGAAGGTAGTGGGTCTCTCTGACTTCTTAATTTAGACTTTTTTTTCTGTTAGGATTTAGCTGTGTGGCACTTTGATGAGCAAATGGATTGTTGATTTAATGCTGCAAATAAGTGATTGCAACTTTGATTGATTTACATTGTAGGATCCCGCCCTGTCACCAGAATATTGACAGGAAGGTACGGTTTCAAACAAATGTTATGATTTGATACTGATGATTGGAATTTTAATATTGCTAGGGATTATGCAGTGAATAGCTGCAAATGAATGTGAACAAGAAGGACTGTATGAAGGGAAAAAGCATGCTGAAGCAATTTCCTTGCCTGGAAGACAAACAGATTGGAATTTTGCCACACTAATTATGAAGAGTTACTTCATATGCTTTTGTCCCAGTCACCGCTATATATGCACATTGAGAGATATGTCAAAATTTAAATCTGTCACCTGAGCCCTATTCAGTCATTCAAAGGGCATGTTTTATCAGCGTAGGAGGAGGATAAGCATGCTTGTCTGCTCCCCTTCTCTGGTTTCTTCACCCTCCTGAGTGAAGGCCCACTGAAACTTGGAAAGTTTCTTTGAAAAAGCAATTCGTTACTCATCAGAATGTTCAAAAAGGTAACCTGTTACATTACCTGTGGCAGTGCTCACCATTTATTAATTAAAATATTTATATCCCACACTTGATCATGGCATTTCAGGGGAATAAACAATCTAAAACAATTTAAAACAATCTGAAACATTAAAATACATAAAAAGGATAAAAGTCTATTAAATACAACAAATTAAAACAACTAAAAAAGGCTGTTTTATGGTTACTTTCCAGTACTTTTTTGAGATGGAGGAAAAACTTACATTTGGTAACTGGAAATGTTCCTTCCAAAACGCCTCTAAAAATACCCTAAAAAGTAACATTTTAAAGTAACTAGAAGCCATTAGTTGTTATGCCAATAAAGTACCTTCTATCTTACTCATGGCACTACTTTGGAAATGCCATTTCATTACATTTTTAAGGGTTTGCTTCTATGGTGAGGTCTGTGAATTACATATATATCGACAGCATCTATTTGTCATCAAAGAAGAGGTATATTTTCTTTAAGCCATAAAAATATATTAAAAGCCACATCCCTTGCATTGCTAAAAGTATTCCCAAGTAAATAGGTTGTCATGGTATTGTACAAGGACAACAGTGTGTGGGTGAACCTTCCTTGGAAGGTTGTTTCATAGCATGGAAACAGCTACTAAGAAAGCCTTCTCTTGCTCTTAGGCCATTTCTGCACTATACTGTTGTAGTGCTATTATTCCATTTTCAACATCCTGTGGAATTCTGGGGTTTGTAGTCTACTGAGGCCAAAGAGATTTGTGGCTGAGAATTCTAAATGTTCCTCCCTAAACTGCAAGTCCCAGGATTCCACAGAATGTTGTAAGTGGAATAATCACACTATAATAGTGTAGCATGGAAATGGCCTAAAAATAAACATTTCTTTGAGATGGTGGGATGGTAGACCACACTGTCAAAAGCTGAGATGCAGTTTTTATACTCTAGAGCCCATTCCCACCACATACTTATAACACCATGATTCCACTTCAACTGTCTTGACAACGAAGGATTTCGTACGGAATCCTTTGCAGTTTAGGAGTATTTAGAAAGTTCAGAAAGAGAGCATCCCAGAATCTTATGGGATGTTGCCATGTCAGTTAAGAAGAATCACAGTAGTTTAGTGTGAAAGGGCCCCAGGTCATACTGCTTCAGCATGCTTCTTTTGCTCTGTGTGTGTGTGTGTGTGTGTGTGTGTGTGTGAAACTATGCTTCATCTATCTACTTTTATTTTAAAAGGAAATCAGCCACATGAGGGCCAATCCTCATGAAAAGCTTGTATCACTTTTCCACCAAAAATACCCTCTTCATCAGCTTTTATTTCACTTGAAAGTTACTTCTGACTGGGTAAATAGCAGCTTCAGGGTGTGGCAGGTGGGGCAGTGTGGGGAGGGGTGGAGAAAGGGTAGTATTATCATGATTCAAAATACTATCCGGATTGAGGCTCTGTGCGCCTATTTTGCTGTTTTTGCTTTCAAAAGAAACATGGAAAGTTTAAGCATTTTTTTTGAAAAGATAAAGAAATAACAGGAGTTCAAATTAAGAAATATCATTATAAATTGAAAGCTTTCGCAGACGACTTGGTCCTCTTTTTGGACAATCCATGCAAATCTATAGAAAAATTGAACTCTACAATGCAAGAATATGGACAATTCTCTGGTTTCAAAATTAATAAGGAGAAAACAGTTCTTTTAACTAAAAATATGACTCAAAGAGAAGAGAGGGAACTAGTACAAAAAACAGGATTTAAAACAGGACTAAAGGTAAAATATCTAGGAATTTGGATAGCTAAAAGAAATAATGAGTTATTTCAAAATAATTACGAGAAAAAATGGAAGGAAATAACAAAAGATCTACAAAATTGGATTTCCTTGCGGCTCTCATTGATGGGGAGAATTGCAGCAGTAAAGATGAATGTTCTGCCAAAAATGAACTTTCTGTTCCAAAACCTGCCTATAATAACAAATATGAAACCTTTCATACAATGGAAGAGAGAATTAACTAAATTTATATGGCAGGGGAAGAAGCCTAGGATAAAATGGAACATTATGACAGATATAAAAACTAGAGGAGGAATGGGACTACTAGACTTTCAATTATATTACAGAGCAGCGGCTTTTATGTGGATAAAAGACTGGATAGACCTTCAGGATATGAAAACGCTGGCATTGGAAGGTGCAGACTTGAGGATGGGGTGGCATGCCTATATGTTTTGTGATAAAGCAAGAATAGATAAAGACTTCTCACATCACTATATCAGAAAATCGCTTTTGAAAATCTGGGATGATTATAAAGTCAAAAACATGAGGCAGCTCCCCACATGGGTCTCACCGCAAGAGGGTTTTTTTGGCAGATGGACTGATACAGATAAATGGTTGCGGTATGATGATATAATCGAGAGATCAGCATCCAACAATCTTAAGATGAAAACAAGGGAAAAACTAGAACAGGAGGGAATAAGACTGAGTTGGTTCCCTTACAGACAATTAACAGAAAGGTTTCATATGGACATAAAAACTTATGGAATTGAACTAAAAGAGAAAGTTGGAGTTAATTACTTTAATGGCTTTTTGAAAATCCGCCTCACCTTCTTGCTCAAATCCATCAAGAGATATTACAGCAGGAGAGACAAGAAGAAATAGTAAAGGAAACAATGATTTTATGGGCTCAAAATATTGGACATTCAATTCAATTAGAGTCTTGGGAGCAGAGTTGGAAAAAAACGCAGAAATTTACAGTAGCCCAGAATGAGAGAGAACTATTACAAACTATTTCACAGATGGTATATGACACCAGATAAACTGAAAAGGATTTATAATACAGGTACCGGACAGTGCTGGAAATGTCAGAAGGAGGTCGGTACGATATATCATATGTGGTGGACATGCTCAAAAGCTAAGAAGTATTGGAATGGAGTACATAATGTAATTTGTACATTAGTGAAAGGTCAGTTTGCTAAAACTCCTGAACTGTATTTGTTAAATATGACTGATATACTAGAGGGTATTGGTATTAAGAAGCATTGGAGAATATTATCGTACATGATAACAACAGCTCGTATTGAATATGCAAAGTTATGGAAAACTCAGCAAATACCCACAGTAGAACAATGGTGGGCTACACTTATTGAAAATAAAAATGCGGACATGGTCTCCCAGAGATTAAAGGGGAAATCAGACGATGAGATACAGAAAGAATGGCAAATTGTAATGGGTAATTGCTGGGTTTTAACAGCTGGAAATACGTAATTCATGATTAAAGTTATATTACATGGGGGTGACAGGATACATATCAAGAAGTGGAAATATGAAGAATGAAATGTAAGAACTATCAGATAAACTAACAGTATAATGTTGTACAGTACCTAAAGCTTGTAGAAATCTGGAAAATGAAATCTAGATCAATGTGGAAGATCAGAGATATTTCAATGAAGCTGACAATCAAATATGTATGTTTTATAATGAGAATTTTTGAATAAATTGATTTAAAAAAAAAAAGAAAGTTTAAGCATTTTTTAAAAAAGTATGCTTGAAGTAATGTGCAGCTTGGTTTTCCTGTCCCTGTTTTCTCATATCATTTGCAGAAAATCGCAGTTAAGTATGGATGTAAGCAAATCACACATCATTGATTTCACTGTCATCAAAATGGCCTGAATCCATATGGCAGGTACAGGCTTCAGGCTAACCACTGTAGGACCTTTTTGAATGCCCCCCAAGCACTTTTTTTGGTCAAAGTGTCCACCACACCTCCCAGGGGCCATGGGAGGCAATTTAGTTATATTCCTAACTCCTTGCTTTTTTAGTTCCAAGAGAGACCACTGTTGTTGTTGTTGTTGTTGTTTTAAAGTGAAATGAATCAGAAGTTTCATTGCATGGGAGGTTGAAGTGGAAACCTAGTATGAGTTTGTTGCCAAATTTCATGCTCTACCTGGTTACATTTGGATTTCAGCCATATATCACAAAAACTAGTGTGCAAAAAGCAGCAAGAACTGGCAGGATTAAACACTCTGATTTTGCAGATACTTCAAAAAACACATTTTGTTTGTTTGTTTGGGAAAGGAAATGTTAAAAGACAGGTAGCATGGACACACTCACACACCAGAACTTTTTGGCAGGGGCTATCAACTCTGAATAGGCTGCCAGATGTCCAGATTTCATGCTTATGTGTGAGCAAACATCCCAACCCAACACAAAGCTATAGGTCTTTTGGCTTTTCACTACAAGTCAGCATGGGATTCAAAGACCAAGATTTCTGAATCTCACTTCAGATTGAAGACTAGGGCCATTTCTGTACTACACTGTTGTAATGCTATTATTGCACTTTCAATATCCTAGGGAATCCTGGGGTTTGCAGTTTAGAGAGGGATATTTAGAATTCTGAGCCAGAGAGCTCTTTGGCCTCAGTAAATTGCAAACCCCAGAATTCCACAGGATGTGGAGGAAGAATATGTCCAGGTGAACTGTGTACCAGTCACTATATATATCACTTTAAGATCATTGCTCAACTTCTTTTTAAAAAATCTTTAAGATGATTTTATAATAGGCAGCCTTTAAACAGGAGACATTTTCAAATGCTGGAATAAGCTTTGAATGAACACCTATTAGCATCATCATCATTATGGATCATATTCTGGCCATTTCCACACGGGCTTAAAGAAACGGTGCAGAGCGTCCTCCAGGGAGGACGTCTGCACCTGGGAGCGGACTGGGTCGGACCTACTTAGTATAGTTCTGCACCTCAGCCCGCTCCGGAACGACCCGAAGTGGTCGTCCAGCGTGCTTTTGAAAGACCGCTGGAACAGGTCTTTCAAAAGCACGGAGCGTGCCACTCCATGCCCGTGCTCTGGTGCAGATTTGCAGGCTCGCACCAGTGCGAGCCTGTGATCTGCTGGGGGCAGGCTTTAGGCTGGTGAGCTTCAGCAGTTGGTGGAGAGCCTCAACCAACCGGAAGCCGCCATTTTCGTCCCTGGAGCAGTGCGGAGGGCGGCCACGCACTGCTCTGGACCAGCCTGGACCCAAGCGTGGAGCCAAGAAGTCCGGTAAGTACTGGCACAGGGCGATTCCCTTGCCCTGTGCAGAAATGGCCTCTGTTTCACCTCATTATTGTCTGTGCCTCTCTCTGTAAGGTATCAATGCTATACATCTTTAGCAGTTTTTATTCCATTTGAACTGTCAGGGCTCTGCACTGGGAGTCTTGGGATTTGTAGTTTAGTGAAATCTTTAGAATTGTGTGCTAGAGGACTCTAGTATTGCAGTTCAAGAGAGTGTGCTTGAGTTCTGTAGCTTAAAATATGCAGACCCCTATCAATCCACAAATCATAGGATGACATAATATGGAGTCATGCCAGCTGAAATAGAATCAAGCTGCAACATCAGTGTCATGCATACACACCATGAGACAGCAGAGATTTGTCTTGGGGATAAAGTGGGATTTGAACTGCTGACTCTTCATTTCACTCACATCACTATTGCAATACACCAGGAAGATGAGAGAATCAGAGGGTTACAGAGGACCTTGGAGGTCATCAATACATTGCTTGATGCAGGAAATCTAGAAGTAAAGTATCTTCTTCAGTCTCTTATAAAAACTTGGGATTTGTAGTTTGGTAGGGATACTTATCCTTCTCTGATAAAGAGCTCTAGTGCACTCCCCTGAACTGTGACACTAGAGCTCTTTAGTAGAGAATTCTAACAATCTTTCCATGATACAACATTCTAAAATATTTAGAAGCTAAGGACTTGGGGAACATGTGACTAAACTGCTCGAATTTGATGCCATTCTGCTGTCGGAATTTTTAAAAGGGATCTCTGTACCTTCCACTTGGTGTGGACTTGTAAGAATTAAGAACATGCTGTTGTTTTTTTCTGAAATAAAGGCAGTATAAATGTGAAATACTGTACATTCTTTGCTGCAGAGGAAGTTTTTGATATTTTGCTGAAATGATTATTGAGCATTTCAACAGTTTTTTGATATACGCTTCTTGATCTGCTTTCCTGCTGCAATCCTATTAAGGAGGCTTGGATTGTGATTTTTACTGCAGAGCTATGGAAAATATACTTCATTTACATTAGCATTATTGTAGAAGATTACACAGCTATTCAGCTACTACGCTGTATTTTACCATACAACTTTCCCAGTCCTCCTAGATCCATAAAGATGCTTCCTCCGTCTGCTTTAAACTCAATAGTTAGAAACAAAGGTTGTTGTTTTTTTCTGAAAAAAGAGGGGAAATGGAATTATTTAATATTATGGATAAAATATGAAAATTGGTGGGGGTGGATGAGAACATTTTTGAGTAGAAGACAACTCATTTCACAGTCTGTGGTGTCTCAAACTTTGCAGTGCCAGCAAAATGTTTGCAAAATAATAACCATACCTTCCCTGTGGCCTGATATGTCTTCTATACACACTAGATTTAGATTGCTTTGATATTTGCCCAACAAGTCCTCCAATTTTTCTTCAATGACATCTGAATTATTTAATGCCTCCTTTTATTATTTTTTGAGACCAGCTCTCTGAAACAGCTTGGCAGCATGACCCTGGCCACTATTGCATAAATAATGTATATCTGGTCTATATTTCAGGAGGTATGATTGGACCCATAAAAGTATTTGAACAAGACTGTTTGTTATTTAACCCTCATCCTCACAAAAACTAATCAAACTCACACAAGCTTGAGAAAGATAAACTAATAAATCTTTTGGAAGAGCTATGGAAACCTTCACATTTTGCTTCCAGGAAGTGGTGGCCATGGTAGTGGGAAGGATGTGAAGAGGCAACAAGATATTGATCGTGGCAACTGTCTTTTGTAATGTTGAGAGAGAGTGATTCACAGAGCCGCTATTGATAAGTATTTAATTTTCATGAGCAATCACCACAATACCAATGATTTATCAACTGGAACAAATCAACAAATAATCACTTTTCAAAAATTCCAGTGTGGAATGTTTTTACATGCACTTTATATAGAGTCAGAGAAATATGTTGTTTGTAAGTTCAAAACTTAATAAATTTGAGACAGATTTTTCTTAAAACTAACATGGGGGAAACAGACTGTGGTTTAAAACTGAACTGGAGTAAATACATACGCTGTATTATTTTTAGGCCAAAATGAATGCCTCCTAACACCCCTAAATAATGGCAAAATCCAAACTTTTCCATTATTTTCTGCTGCCGTTCTTTTTTCTTAAGTTGTTACTTCAGTTGTTTCTTCTTCCTGGAGTCATTCAAATGGGCAATTAATTCCTAGGGAGCAGACAATTAATTGGGGTGTGGGCAGTAGATTGAAGGAGGAAATTTAATTGACTAAACAGGTCAATTGATAGGTTAATCTTACATCTGTAATTGTTAGCTCTCCAGCTAGGAGAAACTCTAGCTGGCAATGGCACGGATTTGGATCTGTGTAAGCTCACTGCCATAAACCTTATGCTTTGATAATTTTGATTACTATATTTAAATATAATTAAAAATAATAGTTCTTTGGCAAGGAGATTTCCATCCTGAGACCAACCAATTCATAGCAGGTACTAGTGCATGTGCTGGTTTTATTTATTGCATATATATCCCACTTTCCTTCCATGAGCTCAAGACATAGACATGGTTGTCTTCCTCCCCATTTTATTTTTATAACAACCCCTTGAGGCAGATCAGGTTGACAGAATAAGTGACCCAAGATCACTCTTTGAGTTTGATGCCTGAGTAAGAGCTACAATCAAATCTTTCCACTGCCTGCTTTCATACACCATCTTAACCATTACATACCACTGGCTCAGTCCTTACTCAGAATGCCAGCCAGAACCTTCTTCTTGTTGAGCACTTCAGTGGTCCAGCAAGAAAGATAAGGAATGCCAATTTCCCTGCCCAAGTGTCTTTACAGGGAAAAGTAAATTTTGAAGTGCAAAGCCTTTTACAGTAATTTCTCCCCTACAGTTTTTGGACACCATTTTGTTGTGGATGGTGTTAAGGCTTTGTCTCCTTCTTGGCAACTGCAGTCTGTCCAGAATCATGTAATAGGTACAACTGTTTAACTATCTGATGAACCTAGTAAGGTTTGACTGAAGGTTGACATCACAGAGAGGAACACAGCAATTTAGACTGATATGAAGGGTAGTATTTCTTGTCTCTAAATAGCTGCTGAGGAGGAAAGGTGAACATGTCCAAGACTGAAACAAATATGGCATGGATGGTGAACTCCACTTGAGAATGCTGCACAATTTTCTTCTGAAACGGAGAGAAGTGTAGATGAAAACTGACACCTCCACCTTGGCTCACACATTCCATATGGATGTGACCTCATACTAAATGTTACTCTACTATTATGTAGTGTGCTGGAAAGATATTTTGTGCATGTTCTTCCGAAAAGAAACCCTGCATGTTGCAGCCTGATAACACCCTCATTGTTCTCTACCTTTTCCTAGTTGAATACTTAAATTTGTCTTCTTTATGTACGGGACAGATTTAAATAATCTGTTAATTTTATCAAGGTTATAAATTGACATTTTCCTTCTCTGTAATCCTCTCAACAATGGACTGCATTTGAAAATGCTACTGCCTTTCTAACCACAGTAATTCTATGTTGCTTCTTATGCATTTCCTTTCTTGTATTTTTTTTCCATTTTCTTGCTTCTCATTATCATCACACTGACTGACAGCCAGTAACAATACTGTGGCATATCTCCAGAGCATTGACAATTTCTAACTAATAATACAGCATGGTCTTTTGAAAAATGACTGCTCTAGTTTACTTGCAGAACAAAAGCTAATTTCATAGTGATACTGGTTTTTAATCAGATGAAACTAAGTACCACAGACAGAGAGTTTGCCACTTAAAGCAAAAGCTGTGGAAATCTTCAACAATAGTTCATAGTGTTCCAGCATTCACTACATAATTTGCAGGGTAAATGTAAATTTGTTTTTGCATCTCTTGCTGTACGAGTGATTCTGAATGACTGTCGCAAATAGCATTTCACTAAATATAAGCCTAATAACCATGTAATGCAGTTACCCTTTTTAATATACTTGCCTGTCTCGAGTGTTGATGGTAGTTAGTTTTGCAAATGTTATCCTGGGTTTTCATAAGAGCAATTTATAATGTGGAAAAATGGAACTATATTAAAGCATTCATATGGCTTCAGTTTATCTCCTTTCATGGCATTTAAACAAACTCTTGTAATGAACTCTTGAAAATTCATGTAGGAAAAGAAGAAAAAACCTGTTCATAACACAGATATCCTGAAATGTACAATTACTGCAAAAAATTGGTTAGACTTTATAAAGCATTTGTGCTTCACTGGATGGAAAGCATGCAGACTGATAACTTTTGTTTCTGTGCATCTCATAGGTTTTCATGTCCTATTCTTCAGTATAGAATTCAGAAGGAGCTGTTTGTCTATGATCTTAGAACAGTGCAAATAAAGGTCCAATGTCATAAATATTACTTCATGGCAGAGGATGATTAAGTTATATCATCTAATACATCTGGAGGATACCAATTCCTACATTGCTTTCAGTGCCAGTCATCGCTTAGATGTTTATTGCTGTGTGTATGTTATAGCAGTGTTCTAATTTCTAAAAGGAAAAGATTGGGATATAAATCATTTTAATAAATAGCAACCTAATGAAGAATGCATATTGGACTTTCATTTTCTGCTTCTGCCTCTTGTGCAGAGAGCCTGTACCTTCTCCAGATTCATTGGGGAAAACAGTTGGAAGTGACAGGCAGTTTGTAAAAAAACCCTATTCTTTCTGAAATGAGTCTACAGAACAAGTTTAAAGTTTTTCCTCCCTTCTTCAATGGAATCTCTTATTGTGAAAAACGGGGGGGAAATGACATTAATTTTTAAAAAAGAAAAATGAAGGAAATTGCCAGTTGCTGTAGATGTGTGTCAGATTTATCTCTCTGCCAACCTGTGCAGACAATGCCATATTTCTTAAAGCACTTATTTAAAAAGTAATTTCAGGTGAAAAGTAAGAAATGGCATTGATTCAGCACTTAAAGGACCTGATCCATATCTCCATTCCATACATGGAATTCTACTGTACATGCTGGCTCTTCCCTCAGTACTGAAATTTGAGAAGCCATCTAAATACTTACTGTACTTCTTCCAGCACTAAACTGAATGGGGAAACCATCTCTTGTGACCTGCATTGGATCTGATATGTGTGCAATTCAAAATTGATTCACAGAATATAAAGGGAATTTTTCTAAGGAAGAAACATGGATATACACCACTGAAACACCTTTTATCACAGTAATTTCTAGCGCCAAAGAGATGAGGTGCACTTTGATACCTCACAATTGTAAAGCCATATTGTTTTTCAGTGGCTGTGGCAACATTCTATGAAATCCTAGGATTTGCAGTTTAAGGAGAGTGTGACCAGGCCTGCTTTTTCTCCTCACTGACTGGTATGGCAGCTTCCTTGCCCCAGTCTGCTCAAGCACGTTGCCACTTTATACAGCTCTGGACTGCCCAAAACACCACCTTAGTGCATAAAGGGTAAAGTCTTTCTGTTGTTATTTAGACTCCCTTTGGAATTTAGGGTAGCATGGTTCTGTTGGATTGTAACTACTGAGAACCAGTCAGCTGAATCCAAATTTTATGAAAATATACTATAATCTTTATTAAAACAACAAACAGAATAAAGTGTCAGTTTTGCATGTATGTCCAAGCTCAAACAGATCTTCATAATGTGTTTAAACAACATAAAGGCACAGGTCTCACAAACACACAGGCCTCTGGCTACCCTTTTTGCCAAAGCCTCTGTTCGCAAATCTAGGGCACTCTCTCTGACCAGATTCAAAAGTAGACAAATTTCTCTTCTACCCCTCTCTCTAGGCTTTCTTTGAGAAAACACAACCCCTTTCATTCAACCTCCCCCCCACCTTGGTTGACTGAAAATCTTTCTGGCTGAACTCTCAGCCAGAGAGAATTGGGAAATCTGACTAAACCAAATTCAGGGCCTGCTATTTATGCATTTTTTTCCAGAGGTTTCCAACCCCTTTTTCACACTAAAGGTGTTCGATTTCTCTATGGAGTGGTCATTCTGGTTGCCTAGAAACCTGTTGCTGCGCAACTTTCTACTGCTCAGGATACCACTTCCCTTATACTCCATCACAGAGGTGTATCTAGAATTTTCAGCCTGAGAGCTCTAATGTTTTCCCGGAGAGGATCCCAGGATATTGCCGTAGGATGACAGTTAAATGGACTATAGCATTTTAATTGTGGAGGGGTAAAGCTGCTATTAAAGCTGTGCAACAATTTATTTCTTCAGTAGTGTGATAAGGAAGGATGTAGACCATTTATTTTATTCTACGTGTGAAAGAAAATTTTCAGATGTTTTCTTTCTGTTGGGTGAGATAATGAGCATTCTTATGCAATTCTTGTTGTTTTTCCTCATGTTGGACCTTTCCCCCCCTAAAATTCATATTTTGCTAAACATTTTCTGCTAATTTTTTTTTGCACAAAAAAACAACAACTTTGTATACAAAGACTGTTTTCTGCATACAATATACCTTTTTTGCTCAAAAACGTTGGGTATACAAAAAAAAAATGAAGAAAATCACTGGTCTTTTCAGTGCTATTCAAGGATTAAAAATCTCACAGCAGTTGACAGTGTCTTCATTGCGGTGTCTCAACATGTCCAGGAATGCTTGTTAGATGATACATTTCTCCCTTATCCCTAATGGTAGGCTATGGCAAAAACACTCAGAATGTATTGTTCTGTTGACTCTGCTGTATACCTTCTTTGGATCATAGCTGTGGCATTACATTGGAGTTACTTCTTCATAAGTACTTAAAAATTTGAGCTGTGGCTTGAGTGGAAATGTAAAACAGGATGATATTAGCCTCAATAATCAGAGCTCTTTGCAGATCAGAGCCAACTGCTTCATGAGTAGAATATGTCAGTCAGTGATGTAACACTTAAAGTAGTGTTCGCTTAAAAGAATAGGAAGTCTGGTTAAAAAAATTGGAAAAGGCAGTCTGAGTGCTTAGGGTTGTCCATTTCCTTTGTAAACCATATGTTTCACTTAAGGAGTTCTTCAGCGTTGTTAGCTATAAAGGCATCAAGAGAATATGTGTTAGAAGCACAATGGCTATGCAGTATTCATCTCTAGGATAGAAAGGTGACCTGTCTGTCTGATGGCTGCGAGACATAGGTTGCTTCTTCAAGGTAAGTACAGGAAGGTATGCCATGCATATTCTATTCTGTATTTACATCTGGTGACTATACCTCTTGTGACCCACTCTGTAAAATATGAGTTGTTGCACTATACCTAGCCAAGTCTTCTTGCACTGCAATAACTAAATTATCATACCCCATTGTTGTCATCATTTTTAAATAGAGGTTGTATGGCTCTCTGTAAGGGATACTTTAACTGTGGATTCCTGCAGTGTTGTCAGAACCTTCTAACTCCGTGACTCTATAATTGATGGAGTATAACTCATATATAATGGACTAAAAGGATTGGGGTGGGGGCTTCTGTTCCAAACGGCAAAGTAGATGCATCCCTGATCAGTTCTTGTGTCACATGATGGTAGTAACACATTAATGGGCTGTGTAACAAATATAGGCAGGTTCCTGTCCCTAAGGAACTTATAACATGAATTTTGACAGCAGTGTGAATCAGAGCTGGGGTATAATATAGTGAGGGGTCCATTAATGCAAACCAAAAGCAAAAATTCCAAATGAACCCCATGACTGAAAATCTGTTAGAGTAACACTTCAAAAAAATGAGGACAGCAACAGGGAAATATGGAACATGGTAACAACAAAATTGGGCATACAGTCAGTGTTGGTTCAGTAGATCTCATACCAGGTTTTCTGTGTAGTAAAGAAGGCCTGTGAATGCTTTGACAAGCTGTCTGCTTATATCAGCGGGACTCCTATTGCCATGTACCCCCAACTTATTTTTGCTAAGGTATGCATATATTGAATTATGAGATAAGTATGAAGTAAGGCACTCACAAGATACTTCATTTCTTTTCAAATGGTACCCCTCAATCAGCATACACTAATTTAGAAACATGACTTGGCCATTCATAATGACTAGTCACAAATATATGCAATAATATACCACATATTTCTTGGTTTGCTTTAGAAATCGAGTACTAAACAATTATAGTCTTGCCCAACTAGACTGGACTGTCACTGCAAGCCACCATAGCCTGCTGTAGGAAATGAAAATATTATGCAGACTGGGACAGGCTGTATTAGAATTTGTACACATATCTGAGGGCTTCGGTGTCATGAAAGAATAATAAGTAGCATTGGAAAGATGGAAGGCTGAAGAATGTATGACAGAAGAGACCGCTCAAATATGTCTTGTGAAAAATTCTAGTGAATGCACACCAGGAAGAACTCATTTGCTTCACCTAGTCAGGAATCTTGGAAAAGATTTAGCACTTTGGGATGCTCACATTTATTCTTGTTTGAATTTCAGAACGTAATGAAGAATCACAAGATGCCACTGATCCTAGTTCAAAGTGTTCAAAGTTGAGAATTGCCTCTTAAAAGACTTTGACTCCTTTCTTGATGTTAACTACATTTTGAAAGATACAGGCCTTGTCCTTTTTGCTATTTTGTTGTCTTTTCATTTTGATTTGATGTGACATCTGTGCCACAGCTGGGTTGAAGAAGGTTTAAATTAAACTATTCTAGTGTACAGTGTAGTGATTGCATAGAGAGAGAGACTACAGTTTAGCCCCAATATATATGGAAAACCAATATAGTAGTGGTATGCCACAACATCCATGTTGTTCTACACTGTATAGAACTGCAGGCTGGAAAGAATCACACACACACACACACACACACACACACACACTTTGCTGGGATTCCAGAGAAGAAGCAAACCAAAGTGAAGTCCTTGAATCTGAAACCTGAATCAGATGATGTCTCATCTTCTGTCAAAGATTGATATTTTATAGTACATTGCTCCAGCAGAATGTAAAATTTCACCAGTTTATTTCTAGTTTTCTTTGTCATATAATACATGAAGAAAGAATCTCAGACAAAGAAGAAAAAAGCCAGGGTAACATGTTCCAGTAGGAGCCAAGGGAGTCTGGTAGCTTTTTTGTGGAACTTTTGGAAAAACTCTTGGGAAAAGAATCTTCCTACATTGCTGCAGATATTCTTCAAGAGCAGGAATTAAATCTCAAGACACTTTACCCTTCAGAGTGTTCCAGATCAAAATGTCAGCTGCAAAAGAGCAGGAAAAGGCTAGCTGGTCTTCAATGAAACAAGCTAATTAAGCTAGATGTATCTGGTGCTCATGGAAAATCTGATCCTCATGTGTCCTCCAGAAGAGACCTTATATGTGTGTCTATCTTTTAACCTTCTTCCCAATAGGAAACTAAAAGATATGCACATTCTTTTGTTAATAGTCTCACAGGCCACAAATTAAATAAATTCATTTTCAGAAATTTGGTCAATGCAAATTTCTTTTAAATTCTGGCCTTAATTATTTGTTCTTCTTGTTATTTTTAGTTCAGCATGTGATTTGATCAAATACTGCACAAATGCAGTATTAGGTGCACTTACCTAGGAGTAAGACCTATTGAAAGCAGAAGCTTTTGCTGTACATGCATAGGATTATTCTGCAGCTGGAAATGTTGTTATTTTTCTCTGAAATATTTAGTATTGCTTTGTCTACCATAAATCAGTTTATCTGAAAAACTAGATAATTTATTTTATCCCTACATTTAATTCCGATGCCAGCAAATCAGTTTAAAATTATTGTCTGAATCCATATGAGTATGTGAAGTTCAAAAAAAAATTACAAAAAAAAATGAAGAGATAAATTTGTGTTCTCGTATACATTTTACAGCAGACTTATTGGTTTAATTATATTCTTTTATTTTATACTAAGTTTGATCTATTTTCCATAGATATCTCCTGATTCAGCTGATCTTTTGAAATAATGGATTCTTATATGTTAACACACATCCCTTTATCTTACTTGATACCCAGAATAATATCCATAGATACACATTAATCTATGGCTGTATTTGTTTTATATGCTGAGCACAGGAATCTTCTCTGTTAGGTGATTGAGTTATTGTTCCCTTTCCTCATTCATGAGGGTTCCAGGAGAAGACAATATTATTCAAAATGAATGGATGTCAAGTGTTTACATAAACATTTCATTTGTATGAGGAATAATCTCCACATAAGATGCAAGAAAGTCCATCACTTCTAGTCAACAAATTTTGACTTATAACTGAACAAACTCTTGAAAGTTTCTTGGACATGCACTCCAAACACAACCAAAATCACATTTAGGAAGATAGCATTAATAAAATTAATTAGAAAATGATTTCATTTTTCAACCTGTCCCCAGTTTGCACTGCCCATTCAGTATGAACCATGTTCCTTAGGACGCATATGTCTTTATACATTTGCTAACTTTCTGTTCATGTATTTTCTCATGTTTAGGGACCATAATTTTAAGAAATGGAGTGCAGAACTTAGAAACATGACTTGTTTGGATATTCTGGCTGAGTGATTTTGGGGGTGGTCCTCCAAAAAGTAATGTTTCCAAACTTTAGTGCCGTTCTTTTGTAAGACACTCTAGAAAGATTGTCAAGGTTAGTGGCTTCAATGCCAGTCAGTGGGTAAATCCATTACGAATTTCAGTCTGAACTTTAAAGATTTTAGTTCATGGGCCCAATCCTCGCTCAAAACAGGATCAGCAACATGGATAGCTCTTTTAAAGTTTTAGCTAAAACATGGACCAGATTCACTGCCCTGATAATCTCAGAGCTACCATCCTCCACTGAGGAGTAAGATGGGATTAGAACTGTTCCAGAAGATAACTTTTTATTGAGAAAGTTGGAGAAAAACTAATTTGCAAGTTAACTATAGATGGTAGTAATGTAGAAAGGATGAAGAACAGGGAAGAAAGAAATGAGGTGGCAGTGAGTCAAAGAAGCCTATGCAGTATTTGAAGCAAAGGGGAAGCACTGAAAGAGGATAAAGATGAGTGTGTGAGAAAAGCAGAAATCAAAATCATACCTTTCCTTTCTTACTATTTTGCTGAACCATAGAAAGTAGGTAAACCTTGTCCTCCCTTCAAATGATTAAAATCTTTTGAGGTTCTGAAAACCTCAGTAGGACTACAAGTTTGTGTTATTTGAATTCAGGAATGTTGGAAGGTTAGGCATTGGCAAGTCCAAGAAGTCTTTGCCCATTCCCTTTTGGATGGAACTGTTCCTTTTCCATCTTAGGCTATTTCCACATGACAATGCTATTCTGCATCATCACGCTGCAGTCCTTGGTCTGGAAGGGAGCACATCAGCAATGCTCGCTTCTGCACTTGCTCAGTCCATGAGAAAGAGAGTGTACTGGCACCACCACTTCCTTCTGTAATCAGCTGGGCATCTTCCATTGCTGTGCTATGGAAGGAAGGATAGCCATTGTGCTTCCACTGCTTCTGCATGGCTGAGAGCAACAAGAACCCTGTGTGATCACAAGTGCAAAATGGATTTTTTTTCCATTTTGCAAAAGCTGTGCAAGTACAACACTTGGGGATAGGATGGCAGCAGGCCAGCGATGAGTTGTGTGGAAGCACGACCTGCCAGCTGCTGCAATCCTGTCCCAGAAATGGCTCGGCCCTGTTGTGTGGAAATTACCTTAGTCTGTCAGTGGAAAAACAAAGGCATTCTGTCCATGTTTGTTAAAATTTGACAACTAATCTTTTTCCTGTGGAGATATCTGAGCTAAAAGGATGGTATGAGGAGTGAAAATGGAGGTAAGCTTGTTCTCCCTGGCAACAATAGTTTCTTTGCCTTTTTGCCAGGTATTGTGTTTTTTTTTTAAAAAAAAACACAGTATCAATACAATGTGTGGTGACTGATAGTGATCTGTAGCCAAGGGACACATGGACAATAGGGATTTCAACGGAAAGAGTGGAAGGAGAGTTGATTTGGCAACTGACATTATATTACAGGGCAGGTAGCCTGTATAATGTCGGAAAGGGGGTTACATTGATAAAGAGATGAAAAATGTGTGGAGTTGCAGGTTCAGACATTGTGGTAGACAGACAGTGTCAGTGTGACACACTCCGTGTGGAATGTGAATATGTCCTTTTAAAAGAAACCTTTATTTTTTTTTTCTACTGGCCACCTATCCCATCAAAATTATTGGAGTGAAGATGAGGAAAATTATGAAAGAACCCTTTAGATTTTTGTTAGATAGGGAATCCTCTTTCTCAATTTAAGTTTCATTCCTTGTTTCAAAATATCATACCTGTTTATGTTTCTGTGAGAAAGTATCATATAGGTGTTGCCATGTTATTTTTTGCCTTCCAGTTGGTAATTCAGAATTCCAGTAATTTACCTGTGGGATAAGACTTGAAGGAAGTCAGTAAATATTCCAAGTTTAGACCAAGTCCTGTTTAAATCATGTGCTCTTTATTGTCAGCAAACATGTAAGTGAATTAGGAAGGTTGACATCCAATTAACACAGTCCTTTGCAGGTTTAATGAGCAGTGATAAATTTAAATCCTTTCTCTGGCACTTTTAAAGAAAGTGTAATTACATGTGGAATGAACTAGAGAGATTGTTGTTCCATTGATTCATAATAAATTCCTCCTAATTTATTTGCATGGAGTCAGATGGCAGCTTCTTTGCAGTCAAAGCCATAGGTTATTTAAATAATTCCTTCTGTTGTAGTAATATGCAATAAAACATTAATTCCTACAACATGTGGGATAATAATAGAATAAGATGAGCTATAATACATTACTGGTTTTTATTTTTTGGCATTCAATTAGTATCGTCTGTGCTTTGCTGTGTGTAGTCTTTTCTGGGATATCCTTTGTTAGTAGTGAGCAAAAAGGCTTTTGGTTGTCTAGGCAACATTAAACAGGCCTTATAAAACAATATTAGGCTTTTAATAATTAAGCAAATCTTTTATAAGCCAAATTGGCTTGACCCTTTAACAAAAAAAAAAGATGTAAAGAAGTTCTACTGGATCTTCTAAAAGTTTACTATTAACTCATTTGAACAGTGAGAATACTGATCATGTGTCATTCCATGAATTCTTGCCATGTTATTTTCTTTTAGAATATTACATGTTCTTGTGAGTACTTGTAATCTCTATTTTCCCTTCCTTGGGGACCATATTGAACATTTCAAATCTGTAAGCCATTGTTTTGTTTTCCATATCTGTTGACAAATTTTAGTTAGAACTAGAGTAGATTCTGTCTTTGCAGCTTGAAGCAGTTCTATTGGTATGCCATCTGTTCCTGCTGATGTATTTCTCCCAAGTTTTCTGAGTGCAGCTTCCACTTCACTTTCTAAAATTGGAAGTTCAAATGGTTCTTCTTTGAATGAATCTATTGTCCTTTCATCTCATTATTTTGTTTCTATCATCTTTTTATTTCTACTTTATCTTTATCTACTTTATTTCATCTTTATCTTGGCTTCTCATCTGTCCTTAATTGCTTGGAGAGTTTCATTATGTCATCCTTTGAGGATTCTCTTTCTTCTTGGCTGCAGATAGTGCCTTTTTGCATTTCTCCCTGACAGTAGATCTGGCTTCCATCCAAAGTCCTTTTTTCTCCCAGTCAATTAGGCTTAATGGTACAAATCTGTTTTTTACATTATCATTAAATTCTACAGAGATATTTTTCAGGTTGTGTTTTGGCATGATAGTTGGCTTAGTGTTCTTCTTCAAGCCTTACTGTAATTTAGATATTAGTAGTTCAGAGTCTTTGCCATAGTCTGGTTCTGGTCTTGTTTTTGCATAGGGTATGGAGCTTCTCCATGTTCTGCTTCCAATTTTGTGGGCTATTTGATTTCTGTATTGGCCATCAGGTCATGTCTATGTATGTGGTTACCTCTTTGGTTGCTTGATCATTGTGTTTGTGATGAACAAACTGTTGGCCTCACAAAAATCAGTCAGTGAGTCTCCTGATTCATTTCTTGATCCTAGGCCAAATTTTCCTATAATCTTTGATTCTGCTCTGTTTCCTGCTTTTGCATTCTAATTGCCAGTGATTAACAAAAACTTCTGTTTCAGTGTGTCATCAATTCCCTCCTAGACCCCAACAGAGAATCTTTCAATTTCTTCTTCTTCTGTCTCCGTAGTTGGAACATAAATTTTGCCTATACTTATGGGTTTTCCTATTGATATTATTCAGACTTTGCATTACATCCTCTGACTGCTTTTGCTACATCTCTCCTCACTCTTAATGCCACCCCATTTCTTCTTAGATTTTCATTTCCTGAGCAAAACACTGTAATTATCTGATTCAAAATGCCCTATTTCTGTCCATTTTAGCTAGCTCATTCCAAGTACTGTAATGTTTATATGTTCGATGTCTTGTTTTCCTATGCCTAGCTTCCCTTGATTAATTCTTCTCACATTCCATATTCCTATGTGTTGTGTAGTTTCAGGCTTTCTTTTTGCCTCTGAGTGTGTCAACAGATGACCAGCCTTTCACCTTGTGTCCAGTTCTGTCATTAACCACAGCACTAATTGTAGTTGCCCAATGTTTTGCCCCTAGTAGCTTGTTGAGTGCCTTCTGACCTCTTTTGTCACTCATCTTTTGTCACTATCTCTTGTTTCATTTTGGATTGTCTCATCATAGGGTTTCCATAATAAACGACATTCAAAAGGGGTTTGCTGTGTCTCCTTCTACACAGTACTAACGCATATTAGCCATGGTGCTGCTGCTGTTCTCTGTAAGAGATCCTCCACCAGTGTCACCCCCTACTACTGCTGCTTCTGAGTAGTTGTTTGGCATATTAAGTCTGGCTTCTGAGCAAAAGCCTATTTGACATGGGAGGCTTTACCAGCAGCACTGCCATCATCGGTGTAGCCTCTTGCCTTACAAGAGCACAGAATCCAACCATCACAGAAAGGTGCTCTCTGGTACTTTAAATACTGATCATTGCATTGCAATTTTTCCCTGGCATTGTTATATCCCTAACACTTTACTGCAGTGACATTGGTTTCTACGTAATCTTTTTAAGGAGTTTTGGGAAGCAGACTTCAGCTAGCTACACATTTGAATTTATATCACACCTTTCTCCCAATATGAGAGCTAAGCCAGCTTATTTTGATGGCATGTTTACATTTAACCTGGTGAAATCACTTAGGCTTCATAAATTGATGATGACAGTGGATGATGATGATGATGATGATGTCTGTCACCTCCTTAATCCTCTATTTACATAATGTGAGAGTTTTATTCAGTATTCAGTATTATGCATACTAAATTTGTGTACCTCAAATACAGATGTACCCCTTGGATATAAAAATAAACCCTATATATAAAATGCAGATAACAGAATCCTTTTCCATTCATGGGTCTGGATGGGGAAGGAAGGTTTACCATTGGAAACCCATTGGAAATCAATTTCTTTGCATAGATTAACTTTGCTTGTTTGGGGTATATGTTTAGTAGCCTACATAGCTATTCTTTATGGCTTGCAAATTTTTAAAAGTCCAATTGGCAAAGTTAAAATTAAAAGTAGCCACATCATGGGAAAGATTATACCTCAGCCCTCTGTTTCTCACTAACGGATAATCTTAAGAGTATATATAGCCAAAAAGATTATTTAAATGTTTGCACCCTGATTAACCAGCCTAATCTGGCATCTATGAATTACTATTTTGCCATAGCTTGGCTATAATGATACACACAAAGATGAACATGTTAACTGAATTTTTGTCAGTGAGCTATGATAGTCCATAACATCAAGATGAGAGGGGAGAAGGAGCTTATGAACATATTATGAATATAACAGTCTATCTGTGTATTATATTCACCTCGTTATATTATGATAATGTAGTATTAGACAATTTTATAAATGAAGTTTAGACACCTTTCTAAAATCATCCTCTTGAATATTGCCACAGTACCTATGGCACCAAAGGCCAATTTTAAAACATGTGAGTAACTATTTGGACTTTATACATATTTTAGCTTTCAAAGGCATTCTGTACCTTATTTAAAGCAATGTGACACTGTGAATATTTATTTCAAGGACTGTATAAAACATTTCTGAATAGTTCAAAGCTGCAATCTTATATTCACTTAACTGTGATTAAGCCCCATTAAATTCAGCATAATTTATTCCTGCGTTAACATGTATAGTATCACACAGTCACCAGAATTTTAAATGCCTTGAAAGGGTTTAGTTTATGATCTATAATTTGGAACCAGACATGCAAGAATCCTCTGTGGACTGATACAGGTATTCTGAGCCTTACTGAAAGCCAGAAGATTGGAAATGCCCACCCCCTCCAATGCTAGAGTTTCTTTCAGCTCACAGGATCCTATTGCTCTGGAATTTGGGTTCATTCTAGTTCTAGAAGACCTTAGCTCATCAGTGGGTCCATTTTCCCTGATAACTGACGTATCCTCTACCATGGCATAGGATGAGGCTTCATAAGCTGCATTGGGCAGTCCTGCCAAACTCCCTCAAAGAAACATGCTTTTCTATTTACTGCAACACATCTCTGGATCCAAGACTGTGCCCTGAATCCAGTTGTTAGTTCCACTTAGAGCAGACTCGGATTAATGTAATCCATATAAGGATAGACTTTACAAATTTCCATTGATTCAACTGGTCTCCTCTGGTTGGGATTAACAGTTGGATTTATGCTAGTGTCTACTAATGATTGTTCTAGCTATTTTTGTATTCATTACTGGGGAAAAGCAAAGCAAAAAATTGTTCATGCCTTGAACAAAGGTGAGACAATATAAATCTGAGTGATTTCCACAGAAGTCATCTTTTAGATAAATCAAGTTGGGAACCAGCATATCAGCTTTTAGAAACTGCATTGCATTTCCCAGCAGCCCTAGCCTGCAGAAGCAGTGGTGAGGAATACTAGGCATTGCAGTCCAACAACACTTAGAGGTCTACATACTTCCTAACTCTGAGCTAGATGCTAGATTAATCTTTGACTGTCATCTGATATGATCCTGGTAATTATTGATCCATGAAAGTTTCTTTTACTGATGGCACAATCACCAATGGGAGCTTTCTTCCAATGCAAACAGCAGCTTCAGGGAGAAACTTTCCAGAAAGTTAAAGGCATATTGGATGCTTTTCTGGAGTCCCTTGTAGACAACAGTATTGCCTGCAAACAGCATTGGAGTGACCTGTCACCTGGTTCTTTGTCCAGTTGACACTCACCAAATTAATCCCAGTTCTTGAGTTCCTTTTATTTTCGGTTTTGGTTCTTATCTTTCAGCTTATCTGAATGAAAACAGAAGCTTTATTTTAATAATTCTTCAGTAAGTCCACACTATGACAAGATGAACATAATTTAATTAGTAGAAGTCTTCTTTGATCCCTGTGGTTCGATGCAACTTAAAATAATGATACATTTTAAAAGAATCTTTAAAAGACTGCCAATAAGAGGAAAAATTTGCAATGATGTCTCTAGACATGAGGGTGTCAGGGTAGGTAAAGTTATTTTATGAATGTGTAATGTGCTAATTATTTATCCCCCAAATATATATCCTACCTTTTTATAAAATATTCATGTAGCTTGGATCTTTAATCTTTTTATGTCATGGAAAATCTTTATAGTATAGATCATTTCCAGCAAACATCTTGGATTTTATCAGGTATTAAAAAATGTGAAAACAAAAAGAAACTATGTCATTATAGAAATTGGTTTGGGGAAGAAAAACCACAACATGTTAACTTGACCAAGAAGTTGTAAATTAGCCCAACCAAAGCTATGCCTTCGCAATGAAAAACACTGAAAGACCTCTGTGCCACTTTCTTTGATATTCCCTGCTCTATTGGTTTCTGGACTTCAGCTTGTTCTTTCATTTCCTGACTGGAGATGGAACCTACTCAGGCTGCCTTTGTTTCTAGACCCTGAACAGCCTCAAGTGTACTTCTGGTCTTGCTGACTCTATGTGTATGATCATTAGCTTAGGATGGAAAAATGCCAGGGCTCAGTGGCAGCTGAGGGTGGTAAGTCACCTGGGGTGGTACGTCCAATCCAGGTTTTATTTCAGACCATAAAGGATCTCTCCAAGGTGCTGAATCCTGTTACTCAATAATAATATAAAGTGGGTAAAAAAACCTAGCATTGGAGTCATTGTGTCTCTGACTTAGGAGCTACGAGCAGCCACTTTCAGGGCTTAGAAGCCCAGATACTTTTGAACTGCAGTTCCCATGCAACCTTGCCTCCATTGTCAATGGCTCAGTATGATGGGAATCTGGAGGCCTGCAGGTTCCTCAGTGCTAGAATACAGTGAGCAGATTTTATTTTCTCAAGGATTTTTGTGTGTATGTGTGAGTGAGGTCAGTAGAGGAAGGAAGTAAATGCATGCTCAAGTCCTGTAATGTAAACATGCACAATTATTAAGTATTTGATCACCAGTCGTGAGACATGACACAGAAAGTTGAGTTAAATAAGGACCGCTTTATTTGACCTAACCAAGGTGTATTGGCCTGGAGAGGAGCAAGAAGGGGGGAGCAACCTCATGTGGCTCCAGTTGAGGCCCGGTGTCACCTCTTGATTGCCTTGAACACAGAAGACTTATCTTCTCTTCCTGCTATCTGCCATGTACAAGGGGTGAGCATTTGCTTAGTCTTGTTCCCCCTACCAGGCTGGCCAACATGGCCTGCAACCCCCTGTTGCAATTCCTCCAGGAACAACATGGAAGATCCAAAGAAGCACATGAGGGGCTTTAAATAGCCTCTGACTCCACCCCCATCATGTGCAGCATTCTGGCACCTGGTGCCAGATGTAATATACCCTGGTCTCTCCCATGGGGTTACCATACCCTACAACCCCTCCCACAAGATATGAGATTTTCATAAATTGAACTTATTAATGACTGGAGAACACAATCAGGATCACACAGGCTGGAGAATATGTTCAGGGTTGCGCTGACTGGAGATGTGTCCAGAGCCATGCAAGGTCAGATAGAATTATGCAGGAAACCCAGTGCTGACAGATTTGTGCTAATCCTTTCACCGCTTCAGTCTCTTGGTGTTTTATGAATACAATAAAAGATGAGCTGCCAAGATTGGTGTGCAAACAGACCATCCCTCAATCTTACCCTATGGAGTAACTGAACATTAAGAGATTGTCATGAGTCCCATCAATGTTTTATCACTCCAAAGTTAAGCAATCAGCCCATTCTAGACCTCTTTGTCAGCCCCATGGGAAAGCCATTACAGCTTTGCCAACACACCCCTTCAGGGTGTGAAACAAGGTATAAAAACCCTATCTTCGACCCCAGCCAATTTTAGTACATAGTACATACTGCCTTAGGCTGCCATTCCTCCATGCTATCCTCAGATGCTGTCTGAATCCCTCTGCTGTGACCCCTTCTTCAGAACTGATAACTATCAGCCTTTTCACCTAATCTCTCTCTATCTATCTTTTCTCGCTTCACTTTCTGGTAGCCATGTATGGTTCTTGACTTCTCATTTGTTTGTCAATTCAAATAAAATACTTTGTTTAACTTTAACTGGAATCTTCTCTACAGTTAGTACTGGTATACATAGGTGAAAAGATCCTGCTTTTATGCTCCTCTCACAGGCCTCCTTTGACCTAGAATTCCCCCAAATTATAAGGAGATGCTGGCATTGCGTTTCCCACTTCTTCTACTCGCTCCCTGAAATGTTTTTTTTTTTGCCAAACAAGTCCAGATTGATATTAAAGAACAGTCTCCACTTCCTCCTATAGAAGTATATAACATTCCAGTTGTGATATATGGAAATATATCACATTCAAGTTGCAATAAGACCTATGTTTCCCTCAGTGTCTAAACTATATGGTTCATTATCCTCTAAGTTGCATACCTAATGTTACAATGGGAATGTTGCCACATTTAAATATTCTTCATTGTGTCAAATCCTAAAATATTCTCATCTTTCATAAATGTTCTGATAATTTTATGGCACATGCATTTGCTATGTATCTCTGTGCTGAAACTCACGTTGCAATCACACGATCAAAAAACTGAAGATTGCATAGATTTTTGCTGCTCACTTCAACAGCATGTGGATTAATGAACTTTTGTAAGCAAGAGTATATCTGTGCAGATGCAAATGAAAGTACCTGGAATGATGGTCCAACCATTATATAGAAAGCTGGGTGAATCATTTGTTATATCATCTCTTTTTTCTTTTATTGCAGAAAATAAAGGTAGTAAAGGAACTCTGGGCTGGATCCTGAGGGAATAAACCGTTCTTTAATACCCTCACCCATGAATGGAACTGAAACTGAAATGGGGCTGCAGAACCCATGGTCCTGCAGAGGTTTTTGGGCTACAACTCCCAGCAGTCCCACCCAGCTAATGAGGGACAACAGGTGCAATATATCATCAATACCAGGTACTGTAGGATGTATTTCAGTGGAAGGAACTGGAAAAACCACCTCTGAATATTTCTTGCCTGACAAAACCCTATGAAATTCATGGGCTCACCATATATTGACAGGCAACTCGAAGGCACACACATTCACACAAACAACATCTGGTTCCTTAACCTTGGACTAAAACAGAATGAAATTTGAATCCACCTCAAAAATTCTTAAGCAAGTTCATGTACAATGAAGGGAGTGTCTTGCCAAAGGTGATTGGCCCAGGAGACTTGGCCGTCTTCCGCAGAATCTTCAAGAGTCCTCACACATCTGGAACAAGCTAACTTCTTTCCCCATGCCCCCTGTCTAGTGCTACTTGGCTGTTGGTCTTGAGCCAAGTGCAGGTGCCACTTAGCAAGACTCATCTGCAACTTTGTTTTGTCTATAGCTAGCAAGTATATAGAGTCTTTGACCTTGAGAGGGCAAGGCAAAAGACAGAAATCAAGCCAAAAGAGAGCATGCTAAATTACCTAGAATTCTTAGCAGTAGCAGAGCATTAGATCATGGAAGAATACCAGAAGGCCTTCCTAGACCTTTCTTAGCAACAGTATAGACAATTAGGATATGGAGGAACAAACTGGGGTCAGGACATTCCTACACCTCCTCAAAATTCTTCCAGTTTATTTTCTCATACAGGGAGATAGATACGTGAAGTAGCAAATCACCACAGCATCAGTTTTCTTTTTATTCACATTTCATTTGAATGTAAGCAATCATGAGCATGGAATTTTTATCTTAGTGGAGTAAACATGGTCAGGAAGTGCCATATTGGCCATGCAGCAAAATGCAACAAATCAAAAATCCACAAAACAGTGATAACTTTATAGGGCCAACTAAAAAAAATACAAAATACATCATGAAACATGAAACTTTTGAAACTTCATTGACTTCTTTATCAGGCAAAGATGTTAAAACTCATACAGGACAGCACACCGTCACTTTATTCCCCTGTATGATTTTTAACATCTGTGCCTGATGAAGAAGCCGGTGAAGCTTCAAAAGCTTTCATGATGTGTTTTGTTCTTTTTAATTGGCCCAATAAAGGTATCACTGTTTTGTGTATTCTGTTGTATTTTAGTGAAATAAAAGCCTCAGAAGATTAGAATTTAACTTTTGATGTTAACTTCCCTCTCATTTTTGAACACTGTGAGAAATAAATGGCCAGAGATCATAACATTTTAGATCCCTATCAACCTGCAGAGCAAAAGAGCTTTAAATGACCTTCTGAAGAACACAAAGGAAAATTGATGCTGTCGATATAACATAGTAGCACAAGGACAGACAGAATATAATTCCGTATTGTCCACTTCTTTCTCTTTTACTGGTTGGTAGCAATTCATTACCAGTAGTCTGTGGCTGAACAAATATCAGCTAGTACCACAGAAAATGTTCACTTCCAACTGATCCTTTTGGCTAATGTTGCGCCACACTATTCATCAGACAGTCAGACTCCTACAAGTTTCTTTCAGATGAGTTAACTGTCTGTGAGGAAAATTTGGTTCAGCGTGAAGTTTCTCTTTAAATGAGCATCTGCTTCTTATAGTTTCCAAAAGAAAGGAGAATTCTTGGTACCTTCCTTAGTCATCTAGCTTATTGTCATGTCTTTTAATTCAGTTAGATCTATCAGTTTCAGTTACAAAAAATGGAAAAGTCTTCTTCTTGCTTGACTAGTTATGGGAAGATTGACAATCATGTAGCCTTCTAGGTTTTTTGGGATTGCAAGTGTCAGCAGATCTAGTCACTGGGACTTACAGCCCAACAGTATCTAGAGGGCTGCATGTTTTCCTCCCCTAAACTTCAGTACTGTTGCATACTTTACAGGTCAAAACTCACAGGTATCTGAAAAAGTATTCTCTCAAAGAAGTCTTCATCTATAAAGGCAGCCTAAAGAAGCGTAAAATAGGTACATATTTTTTAAAGAACATAAAGCATAATCAGCCACAGATAAAGTCATATAAAGATATCTCTCAGCCCTCCATAAACAGTGTTGTCCAAGCATGTTTTGGTGTGGGAGAGAGTCAACCATTCTTTTTCTTGAGGCAAATTTGAAAGGGAATGTCCCATTATGACTACCATTGCTATTAGATCTGCTACGAGAAGTTATGGTAATGAAAGATTATAGGAGTCATGCTGAAATATCACAGAAAGAGGGATCTCAGAAACTATGCACTAGGTTTTTGACACACCAATTTTTACTTTCACTTGCAAACTTCAGAAGTACTACAAGCTGTCACTTGGGAGACAATGATATCATATTATTGTACTCTGACTTCTGTTTGACCTAATGATAAAACAAATCTGTCATGAAACTGTAGCCTCAGAGTGACTAACCTTTTTTTTAAAAAAACTTTTTAATTGTTAATATTTTTAATTCAGGACAGAATTATAAAAGAGAACCCATATATGAAACTGCACAACTCACTTTTTCTATTCAACTTCAAAGTAGAGCAGGGCTAATATTTAGCAGCTATAGTACTTAGTCTTCAGGATAAAAGCTTTCACTTTCATCACTGTTTGAACTTTAATAGTTTTATAGTTGAGCACCTCTATTGCTGTTTAAAAAAAATCACATCCTGCTTAAATACTTCAAAGAAATAAAACTAAAAACAGCTTTGTTCTTCACAAGCTGTCTATTGAAACATGCAAGAAAAGTAGGATTGGCCTGTAGGATTTTTTTTTTGATGCCTTTTTTTAATTAAAAAAAATCTAATAATTTCTAATTCAATATTTGAAAACTTTTGCAAGAACCATGGCCTTAGCCAACAGGCATACATCCAATGATGGTTTGATTTCATACACTATATTCATATTGTTACCCAATCTGTGATTTTTTTTTCCTGTTCTGTGAATCTCTCTGTTATTCAGACAGTAACTTTAGAATTTTAATTCCTTACAAGACTCAATCCCATTCCATACTTGAGACATAAAGATAAGATCAAAACATTGTCTATTATTTCAATGTAGTATGTAGGAATAAGTTAAAATTTGGACCAAGATCCTTTTTGATGCTGTTGGAGTACCATGCCCCACAAGTTCATTTACCCTGTTGTGATGGTCTGGATGACATTTCCATGCCCATTGTGGGCTACTTTGCTGGTGTTCTGGTTCATGGGAGAGGTGGGGGACTTTGAGCTCCAGCTGTAATACCAGCATCTCCTTAGGATCTGGGGAATTATAGTTTAAAGGAGCCCTGTGGGAGGAGGATAAAAGCATGATCTGTTCAGCTGTGTATACCAGTACTAATTGTAGTGAGGACTCCAGTTAGAAGTTAAACAGTTAAAAGTTAAAACAGTATTTTATTAAGATGTAACAAGCATACAGGAAACCAAACACTCCCAAGAACCTCACAGGACTATTAGAAAATGAGGCAAGAAAGGTTGGATAGAGAGAGATTGGGTGGAAAGGGTGATAGTTACCAATTCTGAAGCAGAAGGTTGAAGCAGAGTTGCTTAGACAGCTGTCTGAGGGTAGTGAGAATGAACAGAGGTCTAGGCACCATGTATTACATTCAAGTACTACAAATTACTAGGGCTGGAGCTTAGGTTTTATGTCCTCTATTTCCTGCCCTGAAGGAGGTATGTGGACAAAGCAGTAATTGCTTTCTCACAGGGTTGACAAAGGAGTCCGGAGTGGGCTGGTTGTCTTAACTCTAGATGACAACACATTGAGGGGAGTCATGACAATCTCTTAATGTTTCAGTCAGGTAGAGTGAATAGGGAAGGTCTCTGTAGGATATGCTCACAGTAGGGTCCCTAATTGCTTCACTTGGGCCTTTTCACCTTCTATTGTTTTCAGGAGCGTTTGTAGCTTGCAGGTTTGAACACAAGCCCATTCGCATTGGAATTTACTGCCTAATCTCCTCTGAACTTTATGACCTGATCATGTCTGACATGTGCATAGCCAATGCTCTTTCAAACATGTGTTTCAGTCATAAATACTTTCTATTATGAAAATAGCACATCCTGCAGAATGGGGCTGGGGTGTATGATGTGGTAACATATTACTTTGTAGACAATGAAGAACTGCTTGCATAAGAAGGTTCTCCATACTTCCTTACTGAAGTATGTTGAAAATACAACTGCTGATATAACCCAAAGTTATATCGCTTTAATGCCTCATTCATGTTTAATAAGATTTTATCAATAATTACAATTTTATTCCTGTGAGTTAGGGAAATAATGTCAGACAAAAGAAAGAAAGAAAGAAAGAAAGAAAGAAACATACATACATAGATGAGGAAGAAAGAAAAACTGACAAATTTAATCACTAATAATTTATAGATGGATGTAGCCCCATTTCAGTGTTGTGTAATCAAGTTCAGTTCAAGGAGGAAAACATGCTAACCTTTCTTCTCTCCAGTATCACTCCACGTATAATGAAGAAGAGAAGGGGAGGAGGAAGAAAAGAAAGAAAAGAACCTCAGTTTGTCCAATCACACTGAGAATCTCCACATGCAAAGGAGGCTCTCCTGTATAAAGCCACTTTCTACATGGGGAGAACACTGACAGAGGGGGATGGAGCCAGCACACTCCTTTCCTGCCTTGTTTACTTTAACTAGATCGTTTAGTTCCCAATTTCAGTCCCATGTACATGGTCCATCCACATTTGGAGTGTGGAGTTAGAATTCAACAACAATAGGGGACCCACAGATTTGCTAGCTCTCATTTAGAGGCAATTCTTAGTGGTCCATTTTACAGAGTCTGGATGCACACCTCCTTGTGAAGCCAATTCTAGAATCTGCACTGTCTGTGGATTTAAAGCTATTTAGATAGGAGTGATCATTGTTTTCATATCACTGAAGCAATAGTCAAAGAGATAGTTGCATTAGTCCTCTTTAGTATAAAAAGTGGGGGGGAGGAAGGAATCTAGTAACACCTTTAAGACTAAAAGAGAGGAAGAAATTTCTCGCATAAGTTTTGTGGACTATAGTTTACTCCATCTGAGGAAAGTCAGTGGATTCTTTTATACCTTTTCATATCACTGACTGAATTCAATAGGTTTGCCTGTTCAACTCAACAGACAGACATCAAGAAATATCTGCAAAACATGACTGCACAGGTTCTTCCAAGGCAATCCCTCAGGCACTGTCACAGGGCATGTGAGAGCCATCCATATGCATGGGTCCTTGTGGTGGAGAGTGGTAACAAAATTTCTGTTCTGGGCCCCATGAACCATCTGAGGATTCATTGAGAGAAGAGCCTCACTGTGTTTGCTCCTCAGCTCTGCTTGTTCCATGAGCCACCTCTGCCAAAAAGATATGATTTGAAAGGAAATGAGGTTATTCTTCACATAGTGAGGAGGGAGGGAAAGGGAAGAAGTAAAATCAGGATTACCATTCTGATGAATCATAAAGTTAGGAAATTGCAATTCTAAGCAATAAATACCTGAAAATGTTGTGAGTAAATCTATAAAAAATGATTGTTGAATGCTTTTTTTTTTAAATCAAATTTAAAAATGAGGTCTTTCCTTGGTGCAGAAGGGAAATTAAAATCAATAACATTTCTTTTCCTTTGGTAAAAAGAGTGCCTCTTAATTCCCAAATCAAATGAAAAGTCACATGCTTATATTAATAATAAATTTCAGAAAGACATTACTTTGAACAAGAAAACACTACTTTGAACATTATGACATGAATGCCCTGTATCTTGAATAATTAAACTGGATTAGACAGTATATAGATATAATTGCATATCAGTTTTTTGGGGTCCGAGATAAGATGAAGAATGGGCCAATACAGCAATAAGTTGAGTAATTACTAAAAGACTGAGGGAATGGTGGCTAAACTGAGTGATAACATAAGACCAAGAGAAGTGTGTTACATTACAAATGAACATAAACTGCACTTAGTGTTGCAAACAGTATACATGTTTGTAACACTGTATTAGATTTTTAAAAGGCAGACTTAGTTTTCCTCTGGTTTGATAATCATATAGTATTAGTATAGAATATATAAGTAACAGAGTATACCGCTGTGTTTAAGGTTTGCAACTTTGGAAATCAGCTCAATGCTTTGTGGATTGTTTTCTATGGCACGTGATATTAGATGTGATAATATATTATCTATGCACATTGGTATTTGCAATGGTAAGTATGTCTTAGATAAAAAGGAAGTAATAGTCTACAAATTAATAAGAAAATCGTTCTAGCCTTCCCATGAGGTGACACTCATCAGCTTTGCCTCTGCTGCTTCTCTCCTTTTTTGGAAATCTCATTCCATGTCTACATTCTACAAGTACTCTAGGTAACTGGGGTATATCTGGATGACACAGTTATGTCAGTTTGTTATCACATAAATTGACATCATTGCAGACTTAGGAATCCTAGCATTGTTGCTTGGGGAAGTACTTGGAAATCTATGCTAGAGGAGTTTAGTCCACTTTCCTGAAATTCAGTTCCCAAGGTAATGTGAATGCCCATCTACACTATAGAGTCTGACTGATATTAATAATCAATCTTTCTCTCTCTGACTACGTGATTCACAGAAGTGAACTAGAGTTTTGTAGGAAAAAAACTCTAACTATTTCACCAAGCTGCAAATCCTAGGGAAAAAAGGAGATAGAAATGATGATGATGATGATGATGATGGTGATGATAGTTACAGTTATTATTATTATTTAGAATTCTTTAGGATAGGACCATGACAAATGAAGTCGTATGGATCTGATATAACTTAGTAGTGCAAATACATACTTAGAACTCTGATCACACAGAGTTCTAGAAGGTGTGGAGTCATGTGCTGGGAGAAAGGCAGGTTATAAATTAATTAATTAAATAAATAAATAAATAAATAAATAAACACACATAGGCAGCAGACTCCTCAGAAACCTTTTAATATGTGTAGTATGATGGGCAATAACATAGTGGAGCCAAGACTTACAGAATTAAAGGCCTGGGACTTCTTGATTAGTAGGGAATACGATACCCGTCAGCCCTCTCAGATTTCCCTGTTCTCAGCTTAGCTGAAATCTCCACAGTAACTAGAGAGAAAATAGATTTTCCCAGCACTGATGCTGTGTTATGAATTGTCCTGATTGTAATTCAAAGTATTGGGGATGGCTTTTCAAAAGACATATTCCTAGTAGCATTGAGAAGTGTTAGAAATCATTTTTAATCAATACACTACCCACAATTTGGGATTCATGGGGGGGGGGAGTGTTGCTCTAGAGGTGACACCTGGTGAGGTGACAGATTTTAACATTCCACCACTTCAGATTTTACCACTTTTTCCAGAGATTTTGTCAGAACACCACTGATAATGGAGCTAGACCAGGACCACTTTATTCATTAGGTACTTTAGGCATAGTGTCTAGGGCTTATGAAAATTTTAGGGCCTACAGAAACAGGATAGACAAAATTTTTTACAGGAATTAGGAAAGAAAACAACATTTCAAAATAAAGATATTTTATATTTTCATCCTTACTGGTACATCAAAAAAAGGCGGGCAGTCCAATTCAAGAGGGCCTGGGGCCTACATAAACCTTAATGTGGTCCTGGGCTAGAAAATGAAGTTGTGGCAGTGGGTGGCATATGCATTCCTGCTGTCTTCAGGGAAAACCCCAGAACAGAACTGTAGTAGCTAACATAAAGTTGCCTGGGAAGTGTGTGGATGAAATGAAATTTGAAGCTCACTAGCTCATAAACTGAAGCTCTTCTGAAGAACTGCCATGACACAGAGAAAAATGTGTTTGTTATACCCATTATGGACAGTGAAGAAAGCTGATAGGAAGAGAATCAATTCACTTCAAATGTGGTGCTGTGAGAGAGTGCTGCAGCTACCATGGATGTTAAAATGACAAATAAATGGGTTCTAGAGCAAATCAAGCTAGAACTCTCCTTAGATGCCAAGATGACTATATTGAGACTATCATACTTTGGACATACCATGAAAAGACATGGCCCATTAGAGAAGACAACAATGTAAGGTAGAAGTTAGTAGGAGAGGTAGAAGGTAGTAGGAAAAGAAGACCACATTACAATGTCATGCCCTGCCTTGGAGACCCTGGCAGTGAGGAGGAAGATTCTGAATCCGAGGCAGAAGTTTCCCCAGAAGCAGGAGTTTCCCAGAAGCTTGCTCAGGAGAAGATAACAAAGAACAGCAGAGGCCTGAGCAAGGTGAACAAATAGAGGAGGAGATGACACTTACTGTGCAGGAGAGATGATGTCAGATGGAGGGGCTCAGCACGTTTAAGTAACAAATGAGTTCCTTCATTAAGAAACACCTGTGGCGACAGCATCAGTAAGATAAAAAGCTTTCAGCTGGCCCTTTCCTTTCAGGATTAGCAACTGATCTCTCCAGTTGTGAAGCCCTGTGGTGTGGTCTTTTGCATCTGGATCACCTTGAACCTCTACCTGTTTGACTACGACTTGGATTTGCCCTTTGGATTTGCTTTGGAACCTAAACTCTGTTTGGACATTTTCCCACTCTTGCCTTGTGAGTAAGCCCTGTTCTGCCATTTGGTGATTTAACTGTCTGCTCTGCCCTGGACGCAACATGCAGGTGGATAGACTCAATCAAGAGAGGCATGGCCCTGAGTTTGCAAGACCTGGACAGACAGTTGATGACCAGGGATCTTGGAGAAAGTTGACTTGACAGCAATTGATAACAATATATATTTTGTCTCACTTTTGTACATAAAAAAAGTCTGGTTCCTGTCATAAGCAGCATCAAGATTGTAGATGTCATCTTCAGAGGCTGTGTTCCTTTGTTCCTGCTGGGTGAAGACAGATAATCATCAAAGCCTCTCTCCTTCAGGCCACACTCAATGAACTTAAGAGGGCAACAACAAGAGGGTGGGGGCTTCTGAGTTGCAGTGACTCGCTTCTGGAATACCCTCCTAAGCAAAGATTGTATTGTATTAGTAATGCTGTTTCCCCACATTGATTATTATTGTGTATTGTTCTTCTGGGTTGTTATTTCTTGTTTATTTTATTTTATTCTTTTAATATCATTTAAGCCACATACAGAACCTTTTTTTTCCTGGGTGAACTGAAAATGTTTAAAATATAATATAGTACAATACGATAAGCTGTTGGGAGAAAATTCCTCTGGTGTGGCATATCTTTTCCTCCACATCCTCTATGGACATTTATACTGTGAAATTATAAATTCTTCTAAGCATCTGTGATGGGCTATAGGGCTATACTGACAAGAGAAGACTTAATACAGAATAAAGACACAGGAAGTATAACAAATAGGCCTAAATACCCTGAAGGTACCAGATCCTTTCTGTTCTAGGAAGCTAAGCAGGGTCAGCCTTGATTAGCCAAGTGTTTTAGGCTATATTACAAGGAATGGACTGGAAAAACCATCTCTTGAGTATTCCTTGCCTAAGAAATCTCTATGAAATTCATGGGGTCACCATAAGTTGACAGACAACTTGAAGGCACATACATACACAACAGGTGAAATATACCTCTGTATCTTCAAAGAAAAATTTGGTTTGATAAAAAGCTAGACTACAGAAAATGATAACTTGAGACTCTAATAATCTTGCATTTATATTTATCTATTTAAAACAGGAAGCATTGTCATTTATTATATTTAGTGAGAAAACTTTCTGTTTCTGTCTCTCTTTCTTGCAAGTGCACTGCACACACGTAACTCACAAATTCATACACAATACTTACACTTCAGGAGCTGTAGATATTTGTTTCTCTAATATTTTTAGTCAACACAATGTAAAATTTCCTCTGAGACAGAAAGCATAACATGATTGATTAGTATCTTCACATTGTGCCTGTCAGGACACAATAAAGCCAGGGATGGTCCCTTGGAGAGTAATTGCTGTTTTATAATACATATCATTTTTTTCCTCTTCAAAGAGGATGTTTGGATCTTGATACCACAATATTGATCTCCTACATAATTTTAGAGTCATGTTGCTAACATCCATATTTCTAGCGATATTTTGTTTTGTTTTGCAGGTTTTGTTTTGTCATTTTGCAGGTTTTATAGTGATACTTCTATAATCAGAGATATTGGGGCAAACTAGATGACATGTTTAGTGAAAGATATCTGTTTGCTATATATCTGATTCTCCTCACTTATGTATCTTGCATTCAGTATACTTTGTGTAGTGACTGGAAGGCAAACACATTCCTAATATGTACATCTGACTGCAGAGGAATGTATCACTGAGAAAATCTTCTTGTGACAGTGAAACTAGTTAACTGGAGGAACTTTGCATTCTGCTTAACTTGTTTGAGCCACCAGCCTCATTGGGGGAGACATTTTTGTTCTTAAGATTCTTGTGTTGTTATAGAAGAAAGACAGATCTATACCTTTTAAAATTGTTTTAAATTTAATCATTGTATTTGAAAGACATTATTGAAAGTGTGGTTACAAATAAAGCATAAATTTTATAGATGACTTCCGGTTTGGACCTCACCTCAAGAAGCACATAAAATTGCTCTAACAAAACAAGGACATTTACTAACCTATCAAGATTTGTTGAAATGGGAAGGGGATAAGCTAAGAATGCACACAGAAGAATTAAAGGCTTTGGGACATGAATTTAATTGGTTCCCATGGACACAACTTAAAGAGAGATTTAAAATGGATCAAAAATTATATGGATTTGAAAGAAAAGAAAATGAAAAAGAAAATGAATTAGATTTATTGATGAAGAAGGACCAAAAGAAGAGAATCTCTAAATTCTATAAGCTATTGTTGCAAAGAGAAATGGAATCAGAAATTGTTAAAGATAATATGGTTAGATGGGTACAAAATATTGGACATGCAATTGAGTCGGATACATGGGTGAGGGCATGGAAAACACACATAAAATTTACACCAAGTTTAAATTTAAGAGAAAACTTTTATAAAATGCTACATAGATGGTATATGACACCTGAAAGGTTGCAGAAAATAACTAAAAATGGAAATGAAAGATGTTGGAAATGTGATGAAGAGATGGGGTCATTCTTTCATATGTGGTGGACCTGTAAGATAACAAGGAAATTTTGGAAGGAAATACATGATGAAATTCAAAGAATTTACAATTTAAATTTTGAAATGAAGCCAGAGTTTTATTTGTTAAATATGTTGAGGCAACAAAGAGAGATAAGATGTCATCAGAAGACATTGTTATATTTGATAACTGGTGCAAAATTGACATATGCACAATATTGGAAAGAAAGGAACCATGTTGATATAAAAGAATGGAAATTAAAAGTTCTGGATATGATAGAGATGGAAAAGCTAACATTTTCACTAAAAATAAGTCTATCAGAACTTTGAAAGGGAATGGAGAGAAGTCTTAAATTGGATAAAGAGATAGTAATAAGAAAAGGAAAAGAATAAAGCAAGATTGTATATAATACAAGGCAACAATGTAATAAGGCAATGTAACAAAGCAGCAATATAACAATGTAAAATGTAATAATGTAAGATTACTTTTTGAAGAGAAACTATGTATGAATGGAATGTAAATAAGCAGACTCAACTGGAAAAAAAGAAAAAAGCTTGGAAGTGGGGAAGGGTTTTTTTTTATTTTCACTTTAAACTTTAATAAAAATATTTCTAAAAAAAATAAAAATAAAACTGTTTTAAATTAATATGTTTTAATATGATTGCTTGTTTAATTGTTTCTTAACTTTTGTATTAGTTATTGGCTTAGTTGTGTAGTTGGCCATCCACATTTGCTAGAGTTAGGGGCAAGGACCCATGCAAAAGTGGAAAAATTAAAAATATCAGAATATGTGTGTTTGTCTGTGGGAAGAGGGCTGAGGCATGCATGGGAGAATGGGCACCCAGGTTTCAAACCAGGTCACGGAAAGAAGATGGAAAGAGGGTGGGTTGGCAAGGTGGCTGTATATTTCTTCTCTTTTGCCCATCTTCTTCTGTGGGTATAGATGGACATTAGGAAATGACTTGTGGTGCTGAGAAATTGGGTTGTGAGTTGTCCTAAGCTGGCCAGGCAGCTGCTGGTGGTGGAGGTGGAGGAGGACCAGGGGTGGGTCAGCACAACCTGATCAGAGCCACTGAAAGATGATTCTGCTGGAAAAGAAGCACCTGAAGGGGGGGGCAGGGGTGGAGGAAACTTGCAAATAATCGAATCCATGAAAATTAAACCTGCAAGTGTGGAGGGCTGGCTTTGTTTTGTTTTAACTCATATGATGAACCACCTTCAGCCTTATACTGGGAGTAGGGCAGAATACAAATTTTAAAAAAATCTGCACTCTTGCCACCTGAACAGCTGTAAAATTTTCCAAAATTTCAGTCCTTTGCTATACACTAATTTCCCAAACATTCAGTTACCAGTTTGCACAGATTTTTTTCCAAATCAGTCAATCAATCAGCCAGCCAGCCAGCCAGGGAAGAAGAGATAACAACAACAACAACAACAACAATGTCCTTTTTTTGTTTTTTGTTTTTTGCCATCAATGTATCTTGGCAACAAGCAATATGACATTCTGGGAGAAAAAACAAGTTCCATGCCATGTTTTGACAGACCATGATGCAGTGCTCTTGTCATTATGATGACCTGATTAAGAAGACATTGTCACTGGGGCCAGGAAATTCAAGATATGTAAAAATCTCATTCTTTGCAAGGATTGTGGTGGCGGTGGTGGCTACTTTTGGTGCGTTAAATGCTAGGCAATTAATGAAAACATGCAATATGGTCTAGACAGTGATGTAGACTCTAGTCGACTGAGTCAAACTCAAGTCGGACTTAAGTCGCTTCAGTAACTCAACTCAGACTCGACTCAGCAATAAATGATGCACTGACTCAACTTGACTCAAGACTTGTATATTTTTAGTGACTTATTTGCTGCCCTTGGTTCAGTAAGATAATACATTTATCCAATAACCTTATGACTTTGAGAAATGCTTCCATCTCTTTTTGCCTACTGGCCACATGACAATCTGTCTCAAGCTGAAAGTGTGGGCGCATTTCTCAGAGGAGAACAGCAAAAGGGTTCGGCGATGGGCTTGTGGGGGAACTTGAGGTCTGCTCAGCAGCCTGTCCCTGCTGTATATTGGAGGGGCAGAAGACAAGACTCGCCCCCAAAGTACAGGGTGCATTTCTCAGAGGGGAACAGCAAATGTGTTAGGCAACAAGCCTGAAGAGGAAGGATCCTTCTAAAGCTTTTGAAGCTTCACTAAGAAGGATTCTATTCCCCACTTCTGAAGCTGCAGACTTCTTTATGCCCATTGACACAAAAGCGTCCAGCTTCGGGAAAAGAGAGTAAGAAAGATCCTATCCCCCTCTTCCAAAGATGAAGATGGCAAAATCACAAATGTAGTAGGCCAACTCTGCTTTAATTGCTAAAACTGACTTTATGCGACTTTGTCCAGAAATTCTGGAATATAGGCTGGAGTATAAAGTTGGATCCCAGACTTGAGACTTGACTTGAAAGTATCTTCAAGGACTTGACTTGAGACTTGAAGGTAGAGACTTGAGACTTGACTTCAGACTTGGAGTAAAAGACTTAAATACATCACTGGGTCTAGATTTGTAATTCAACTTGCAAAAGAGCAAACTTTTTAATATGTGGGATTCTAAAACATACAAATGACAATGCCTGCTTTGTTTTAGATAGCCCTGTTTCTATACCTACTGGATGCCTGAAAACAGCAAAACACTAAAAGTTAAGTCCCACCCACTCATAATTATTTCTGAGTAGCTTCCCATTGATCCTATGCAGATGCATACATAGCTGAAGGAATGAGAATGAGCAGCTGATTTTATTTGACAATAGGGAAGATTGGGATAAGAATCACATCATCGACTTGCCTATTTCTTTTCCTGTCCTTTGAGCATTCATTGTAAAGAATCTGTTGTTTAAACTAACATGCTTGGTGATTTAATACAATGAAAGCATTTTAATGCAGTGTGTCCAATTTATCCCTGAAGCAATTTGTTAGTAAAATTAAACTAGGCAGAACTCTAGAGCCATTTCCTAAGCAAAAGAAAGAATTCATGAGCTGCTTTCCATGTTTGGCAAGAGGAACTGATTTTAAAGAAATTTGCTCAATTAATCTTTAAACATCGGCCGAAATTAGTTTTTAAAGAATAAGTATATAAAAGATGAGTGTTGTGAGCTAGCTGTGTTGTGATTCTGCAAACTTGTGACTTCCCACAGTCCCTATTTACTTTTGTTTTATTTTAATTATTTTAAAAGTTACATTTAAATGAACATTGGCTCCTCCATACCAGTGAAGAAAGGTTCAAGGACAATGTTTTCATTTAAAACAGGGCTTGGAATTGTATGGAAGTTGTTGAACTGCAGCTCCCAATATCCCCTACCATTGGCTCTACTGGCTAGGGCTACGGGGATTTGCAATTCAACATCTTCTGGAGAGCAACAGAATTCCCACTTTTGATTTGAATCAGTATTTATATCACATACCAACATATAATTTTTTTTTAAAAAAAATCACAGTTCATGATAGGGAGTAGGGAAAAAGAACTTCACTGCATTGGTTGATACATTATGCCAGGAATGGTGGCCTTCCAGATGTTTTGGACAAGAACTCCTACCATCCCTCACCATTGGCCATTTGGGATATGGCAGATGGGAGCTATAGGCCAAAATATCTGGAGGGCCAAATGTTCGCCACCTCTGTGTATTTCATATTCCATGGAAGGAAGTAGCCCGCCATTTGAACATGTTAAAGCATACAAACTGTGGGGTTACCATGGTGTTGTTGTTGTTGTTATTGTTCAAGTCTTTTTCAACTTATGGTGATCCTGAGGTGGACCTATCACAGGGTCTTTTTGGCAAGATTTGTCTTTGAGGCTGAGAGAGTAACTTGCCCAAGGTCACCCTGTGGTCTCCAGGGTTGTAGTCCAATGCTCAAACCACTACGCCACACTGGATGTCCTAGTGGGTAATTAAGATCTATTGAGGGCCAACTAGGTAACTATCAGGCTATTTTAGCTTGAGCTACTGGGAGGTGAGTTGTCTCCATCTTCTCCCAAGGCATTTCCTTACCCTTGACCTGAATGATCTATTTATTCTTAATGCGGAGCCTCCACTGTGGTAGGGCAAGTTGTATAACCACAAGGTAGACCAAAACAGAAGGCTACTGAATAGCAATGAGTCAAGATAGACAACTGGTTGAGTCTCAATTCCATTAAATATACCACAGGTCACTCTTCTTCTTCAATCTGAGAAACAAAAACCCTCTTTTATTTGTCTGTGACTCACTTCTACAGCTTTGTCCTACCAACTCAACACTGGCTGGAGCTGATATGTGCAATGTGGATTCCAAAACAAGAATTCTAAAGTGTTATCATAAGAGATATAGACCAGAATCAGGGGTTACGCAGGGGTTACACTAGTCCATCTGCTTTTTCAGACATTGTATAAGGAGGTATCCAATAACTAGTTACATGGCAGTCTTGCTCAGCAGTGCAACAGCCCAGGCATAGCTTTCCTGAAACCCAGATGGCCACTGATTATCTATGGGAATACACTGTAAAAGCTCTTTTACAGCACCACTGGGCTGGCTGCCCTCATCCTCTCATTCTTGTGCCCCAGTGTTTAAGTACACTTGTAGAACTGCATCCTCTTTAAACAGGATCGTAGCCTTGGGCAGCATTTGGCCTGCAGGAGAGTTATTCTTCAGTCCCAATATGACAGCACATTGAGATTATACCATACTTTTGAAATAAGCATCATATGTTGGTAAGTGTCATCTTGTGTAACAGAATTATATTAGCAGTTGAAATTCTGAACATTGAAATCTGAGAGGTTAAAACAAATACAGCTGAAAGAGGCAAAACAACTCCCCTCTGCTCAATAGGTTTCATCTGACACATTTCTTCTTCTTGTTAATGGGCTAGGAAGTCACAAGGTCACACGCATATATGGGTTTGCTTTTTAAAAAATCTATGCAGGTTAAATCTGTCTATGGCATTGTGATATATCAAGATTTTAATTTTTCAGTTATTCCTTTTCCTAAAAATATTCATCTATCCAAACTACATTTTCAAAGAGAATTACTGGGGATTAAAGTAACTGTGATTTTTATAAATGCCATGTTGTTTCAATTCATTTTATGAAATAAGAGAACATCCTTTTCATAGAAGGTGAATTTATGAGTAATATTTTAAAATGTTATTGACTTTATCAGTGGTAAAAATGAGAGATTAATATGATTAAATGCTGCATATTGAGCCCTCAGCTGCTGCGCAAGACTTAGAGAGAAATTTCTCAGTTGATTTAAACCATGTCACGTATTGTTTTTGAACACAGTGTGTTTCTTTTCATATGTCTTTAAGTTTGGTTCTGGAGACCAGAGTTCAAATCCCTACTTGGCCCATGGAAATCCACTGGGTGGCCTTGAGCAAGTCACATTCTCTCAGGCCATTTCTGCACTAGACTGTTATAGCGCTATGATTCCACTTTCAGCATCCTATGGAATCCTGGGGTTTACAAAAAATGCATTTTTTGCAAACCCCAGGATTCCATAGGATGTTGAAAGTGGAATCATAGCGCTATAACAGTCTAGTGCGGAAATTGCGTGAGTCTCAGCAGAAAGCAAAAGCAAACCCTTTCTGAACAAACCTTGCCAAAAAACCTCTGCAATAAGTTTGCCTTTGGCAAACATTTCCCCCCCTAAAAAATACTGTGTGAAAATGGAGTGTGTCTTATATGCTGGTGTGTCTTATATGCCAGCAAACAGCATTTGCCAGTGAATAAATGGGGTATGTCTTATAAATGGGTGCGTCTTATAGGCCAGCAAATATGGTAAGTCAGAAATGTATAAGACATACCATCACCACCACAACAATAATTAAATATTTCGTTTGTTGATTCAGTCACAACTGACTTCTAACCCTAAGTGATATTAAGAAATATAAAAAGGACATTCATAAATGTTCTTAGAGATAAAGGGTGGAGTTTGGGCAAACTAAGAAAAATGAAGTGCTCGCCATACTGCCCCAGTCAAGAAAATCCTCTTCTGAGCTACAATGTATCATTTTCTGCTATAATGGTTTCAAAGTGATCTTAGCCTTGAACCCTAATATATGTTACATTTTATAGTGTTATTAAAGTTATTAAAACTAACTGTATGAAGAAAAGGCTATACTTTCCTTCTCATTCCATATTGCAATTGAACACTCAAAGCAAAAGAGTCTAAATAGTCAGCCCAACAGATTCAAATAGGACCTTAACAATGAAGAATCTAAAGCTTCAGTTGACTCATTAATCTCTTTTAACAATTAGATTTTATAACCCTAGTTCCAAGTATGAATGTATTTAAATATATAATTATTTTTCAATCCATACACTTGCACCAAAGAAGTATAGGTCGTTCTTCTTCATATTATCTGTATTTTGCCCATTAAATACTCTAGACTATTTTGTAGTTCTAAGCATTTACTTAGTTTTTGAACTGAAATTAGGAATCTTTCAGCACTCAAAATATAATATACAAAATTATTTCTCATGACTTCTCATCATATCTGCCAAGGGGAAAAAGGATAAACTCTATTACTGGTTGCTGTTTGTTCAACTTGTGGAATTGCGAGAAATGAGGCATTGAAGACTGGGTATGATAGTCCCAGTTCTGTAGTCACTCTTGATTCATCTTGAACCAACATGCCTGACCTTCCCTGACAATGAGCTATTACTGACTAGATCCACAAAGGGTAAAAGTCTGCTTTAAGTATAGAAGAATATGGGGCTGCATGGAAGGGTTTAGTGGAAGAGCACACGTGTTGGATGTAGACCATCCTAGATTCAATTTCTGGCATCTCTAGTTAATATAAGCAGGTAACCAGTAGTATGTAAGATGCGAACTACTGAAATAGAAAAGAAAGGGATGTATTTCACCCCCTTTGAGAAAGATATTGCTTTTTTTTCTATTGCAGGGTAAACAACACTTTGATAATATGTCTTATTGGTTATGGGGAACAGGGATATGTCGCATTACCCTATTAAGATCTAAATTTGATTGCTGGTCCCAACTAGAAAATACAAATTGACTCAACTGCTAAATGATAAGTCACTACATATGCAAGTCTCATTGTTTCAGTAGGCCTGCTATCACTGGAAAAAGCAACTGGATTTAGGCCTCATTTCTGTGTATGGTTGTGAAAGTTGGACAGCAAAGAAAATTAACAAGAAGAGAATAAAAGACAATGATGCTTGGCAGGATAGATGTCAGTAGGAAGAGAAGACAAACTCCATTACAAGTTGATAGATTCAATTCAGGAAGCCATAGTCCTGAGTCTGCAAGCCCAGAGCAGGTCTGTTGATGCCAGGGTAACTTAGGCACTCTTTCATGGTCTCACCCTAGATCATAGTTAATTTGATAGCAGTTAACAGCAACAACATATGTGGTTAAATGATCTTGCATCTCTCCTTCAGAAAATGTTTAAAATGACCCCTATGCACACACAACAACATGGATTCCTGCTGCACAGACTTATATTCTGACAGCCGCTCATGGAATAGCCATGAAACCATGCAAGATCATATTGGTCACCTGGAAGGCCTACTGAGAACTCTCAGCTGAGCTAAGTGTTAAGAGAAACATGTACAGGAAATGGAAGAGGGGGGAAACCACCAAAGAAGAATTTAAGCAAGTAGCCAGGAGATGTAGGGAGAAGGTCAGAAAGGCTAAAGCACGGAACGAACTTAGGCTGGCCAGAGACATTAAAAACAATAAAAAGGGCTTTTTTAAATATGTTCGCAGCAGAAGGAAAAAGAAAGAGATGATAGGGTTGCTGCACAGAGAAGATGGAGAATTACTTACAGGGGGAAGAGAAAAGGCAGAACTACTTAACACCTTCTTTGCCTCAGTTTTTTCCCAGAAGGATACAAGCACTCAACCTGGCGGTTGGGGAGCAGGTGAAGAAACAGGGGAAATGCGGCACATAATAGGTAGAGAGGTGGTACAGGAATACCTGGCCACACTGGATGAATTCAAGTCTCCAGGGCCGGATGAATTGCATCCTAGGATATTAAAAGAACTGGCAGAGGTCATTTCGGAACCGCTTGCTATAATCTTTGAGAAATCTTGGAGGACAGGAGAAGTTCCAGCAGACTGGAAGAGGGCAAATGTTGTTCCCATCTTCAAGAAGGGAAAAAAAGAGGACCCAAATAATTATCGCCCAGTCAGCCTGACATCAGTACCCAGAAAGATCCTGGAGCAGATCATTAAGCAGTCAGTTTCTAATCACTTAGAAAGCAAGGCGGTAATCACGAGAAGTCAACATGGATTTCTCAAAAATAAGTCATGCCAGACTAATCTTATCTCTTTTTATGATAGAGTTACTAGCTTGATAGATGAAAGGAATGCTGTGGATGTAGCATATCTCGATTTCAGTAAGGCCTTTGACAAAGTTCCCCATGACATTCTTGCAAAGAAGCTAGTAAAATGTGGGCTGGACAGGGCTACTGTCAGGTGGATCTGTAACTGGTTGACTGACCGTTCCCAAAGAGTGCTCACCAATGGCTGCTTTTCATCCTGGAGAGAAGTGACTAGCGGGGTGCCACAGGGTTCTGTCCTGGGCCCAGTGCTGTTCAATATCTTCATCAATGACTTGGATGAAGGAATAGAGGGTGTGCTCATCAAATTTGCAGATAACACCAAATTGGGAGGGGTTGCTAATACGCCAGAGGACAGGATCAACATTCAAAATGACCTGGACAGATTGGAGAGCTGGGCCAAGGCTAACAAAATGAAATTCCACAGAGAGAAATGTAAGGTCCTACACTTAGGTAGAAAAAATGGAATACAGAAATATAGGATGGGGGACACGTGGCTGGATAGCAGTACGTGTGAAAGGGATCTAGGAGTCTCAATAGACCACAAGCTGAACATGAGTCAGCAGTGTGATGCAGCAGCCAAGAAAGCCAATGCAATTCTCGTTTGCATCAATAGGAGTATGGTGTCTAGATCGAGGGAGGTACTGGTACCACTCTACTCTGCTTTGGTTAGACCTCATCTTGAATACTGTGTCCAGTTCTGGGCACCCCAATTTAAGAAGGGCATGGTCAAGCTGGAGCAAGTCCAGAGGAGGGTGACCAAAATGGTGAGGGCCCTCGAAGCCACACCCTATGAGGACAGACTTAGAGAGCTGGGTATGTTTAGTCTGCCATGTTTAAATATTTGAAGGGATGCCATGTAGAGGAGGGAGTGGGCTTGTTTTCTGCTGCTCCCAAGACCAGGACAAGAAGCAATGGATTCAAGCTACAGAAAAGGAGATTCTACCTGAACCTCAGGAAGAACTTCCTGATGGTCAGGGCTGTCTGGCAGTGGAATATGCTGCCTCGGAGTGTAGTGGAGTGTCCTTCCTTGGAGGTTTTTAAGCAGAGGCTGAATGGCCATCTGTCAGGAGTGCTTTGAGGGTGTTCCTGCATGGCAGGGGGTTGGACTGGATGGCCTGTGTGGTCTCTTCCAACTCTCCATTTCTATGATTCTATGAGGTAGAAGACTGTGTGTGTGAAGAGACCCATATTGCTGAAAGTTCAAGTATGGCTTTTCTAAAGCTTGCAACACTTTTCTAAAGCACATCCGTGGTTTTCATAAAGCTCTTCTAAAGCTTGCAAAGCACTGTGTCAGTGCTGAGGCACAGTGGGCTTTATAAGGCCCTTTCCACAGCTTACTTGCTTTCGGCATCGGTACACAGGGATCACACGAGCAGCCTCTTGCTAGAGGCACTCGCATCCCCTCTGCTCCTGCTCTGCAGCAGCTGCTTACTGGCCAGTACTTTCCCAGGCTGCGCTAGGGGAGGAAGCGTGAGGGCCACATCTCCAGAGGCTCCGCACAGACAGTAAGTGCATGTGTGGCCCCAGAATGACGCGCGATCACACATCATTTTCGGCCAGAAGCCAAAAAGGATATATTGCGCAATCGGCGCCTGCTGCCCCAGCAGCGTTGTGCGATTGCAAAGACATCATGTGGAATAGTCCTTGCAATCGTGCAATGCTCTGGAGGCCCTTTTGTATGACAAATGCCGTGCGAAAAGGGCCTTAGTTATTCAGTCCTCTTTAACTACCCTGGTCATATTAAATGAATTAACTGGTTTGTGGTGGCCAAATGTTCATCACAACATCAATTCTTTTTTTCATTTGTTGGCTCTTCCTATCGTTGTGAAGGAGAATTAACCAAGCATTGGATTGTTCACCCTCTATTAGGAAACATGAGTTGGGATTCAACAATATTTACCTTGCTGCTGCTGTATTGTTGTAATAATAATCCTGCTCAGTATGAGACGAACTGCAGGTTCAGAAAGCTGATGTATGTATAGGTTGTTGTGGGTTTTCCGGGCTTGGAGGCCATGTTCTATTAGTATTTTCTCTTGACGTTTTGCCTGCATCTGTGGCTGTCGTCTTCAGAGGATCTGGTGGCATGGAAGTGAGGCAGAGTATGTATACTTATATAGTCTCTGGGTGGGAGGAAGCAATTTGCATATGTTACAGTTGGCCTGTGTGATGGCCTATTCTTAAATGGGATATCCCCCAGGGTTGTGTTGTTAGTCAGGGGATATGCATAACAGTGTGTTAAGTACATTAGCAATCTATTGTACTGTTTCTTGTAGAGAGACCTCCAGAGTCTGGATGGTGTTCACTGGCATATTTTGAGTCTTGATTTTAGTGTTCTTCAGTACTGGTAGCCAAATTTTGTTTACTTTCCGAGTTTCTTATTTCCTGTTGAAATTGTCCATGTGTTTATGGATTTCAATGGCCTCTCTGTGTAGTCTGATATGGCAGTTGTCAGAACGGTCCAGAATTTCTGTATTTTCAAAAAGCATTCTGTGTCCAGGTTGGTTTATAACATGTTCTGCTGCTACTACTGGTGTATGTACTTCACTGAGGTGCCAATGGCATGAACCTACCATTTGTGGAATTATCAGATCAGAAAAGGGAACTTCAATGCTTGAGAAACACAAATTAATAGCACTTAATAGAACCTTATTTTTCACATAGTGTGGGAAGATGGAGAGAATTGAGGAGCTATAACAAATTTAATTGCTGGGATGTTGGCCTTTTTATTATAGCATTTTCACCAATAAAAACACATTTTGAGTGTTTTTCAAAAACATGAAAAACCTTTCTTGGCCATAATCTGTCCTTCAGAGGAAAGGGCGGTCTAGTGGGATTTTACAGAACCTTGTTCTTTATTTTATTCTACATTGTAAATTCACGTGCTGCAGGGGAAGTAGCCTGAAAGGTAACAACATCCTGAGGGAATAGTTATGAACGAAAAGTTATACATTCCCAACAAGATGTCTCTCTCTAGCAAGGTCAGGATTGCATTAGTGAGTGATGAAAATGCCAGCACTCTTAATTTGAATTTTATCTTTAATAACGTTGAAGGGAAAAAATATATCATTGGGAAAATAAATTATAATGAGGAACTTTAGAAGGGTGAATAGTAATGACTGAATCTGAGCATTCATTAATTTGAAAGAGCAAATGACAATTAGCATGTTCCAAGTGCCTGGAGAAGATAGAAATAGTTTGACTGATATGGAAGCAGTCCACAGCCTCCAAAAGGGATATTTCATACCTACGGACCAGTTAGTTACTCACTCATTTTTCCCATTTCCAACCATGAACTAAACATGTAAATTTCTTTCTGTTACATTAACCATGTATTCTTCCTTCAAGAACCCCTTAGAGCCAACTGGACTGTAAGCTATACTCAGAACAGGAAGGTAGAGGAGTGGCTGGGCAACTGACACGAGGCACACAATTCAAAGGATACACTTCAAGGGAAGATATACTTCAAGGGAAATGTAATCATTAGCTTGTACTGATGTACAAATAAGGACTATTTCAGTAAATGGACCTCTATGTAATACAAATGTTTCATTCATGTGTTGTGACAAGGTCACTTGTTTTGTCTCAGTCCTTTTATCAGTATTGCCCTATAGCAAGACCTGTCTTCCAAATGGCTACATGCTTTCAAGTACCTTTTAATAATTCATTGTATAGAGCTAGAATAAGCGGGATGACTGGTACTGTATGATCTATGGATACATCTCAAGAGCATAAGTTGTAAATTTTCTTTGAGCACAAAACATCAAAGTCTTCTTCCATTCTTTCAGTCTGAAAGTTTAGCAACAATAGAATACATTTATACTGAAGTGCATGGTTTATGTATAAGAGGTTAAAAGGAGAAGAGTTTTGAGAAAGTATCTTTGGAGGGATATTTGGTAGTATGTGCGATTAGTTATACATGAAAAATGCATGGTATGTTTAAATGGTATGGTATGTTTAAATTGATGTTATTGTATGCTACTCTGAGATCCTTGGATATAGGACAAGCTATATATACTTTAATAAGTAAATAAATGTGACATTATTTAACATAACTCAGTAGATACAGCATGGGGGGAATGGACCATCTTGTACCTGCCTGCCATATTGGGTTGCCAGTTCAGGATGAACCTAGGCACCGAAGCTTCCAGGAGAAAACTTGAAACCTAGGGAAAGTCCCTGCTTATGTCATGGAGTGTAATATATTAAAAACCAATCACAGTTCACAGATTCTCACTCAAACATACATCCCTGCTCACATGTACACACACAGAGAACATATTTTCCTGTTTGGAAATTAAGACATAAACCTGAACTAAAGCAGCTATCCTCAGATTGATGTTAAGTGAGAGGATTATTTCTTCTCGGTTACTTAGGGGGACGGACAGTGAACGTTAATCTTGTCCACTTGCTTCTAGACAGAATGTGAATGCAGAACAGAGCGGAAGCTGAGTCCTCGTACCTCAGTGACTAGGAGGGAAGAAAGAACTCCTCAGTCCAAATCCAAACCAGCAACACAATTGATAAAAAAACTCCAAAAACTAAATGTCAGTAAGCCTGCCTGAGGCCATTTCTCAGGCCATGGTTGAGCACTCCATTGCTGCCTAAAATATACACCAAGGCCTATACGCCTTGGACTCTCATGCTGTGAGGATCCAAAGAGGCACGTGTGAGGGAGTGAGCAGGACTTAAATAGCTTCTGAATCATCCCCCATCACATGTGGCATTCTGGCACCTTGTGCCAAACACAAGACAGCCTGATCTCTCCTATGGAGGGTATCAAACACCTACCTTCCTGTGCAGTGTTGTTTGCTTCACGAGTCCAGGTAGGTATTATAACAAGCTGCTGCTTGACTACCTGAGCTGGAGATTTGCATACAGCTCTTTACTCTTACCTGGAGCTGAGCCTCCCAAGCCAGAAGAATTTGTACCAGCTGGAGTTGACTCATAAAAACTGGAGGCTAGGGGCCAGGCCCTGAGATTGGGTAACCCTACATGCAGGGTTTAAAGATAAGCAGAAGAAAAGATGGTGGGCCTAAATCATCCTCTCAAATATGTCTGAATCCACATGGATTCAAACCCTGACTTTTCAGAGATAAACATACAAAGCCTAGGGCACAGATGGAGGAATCTGTAAGTCCACTTTCTCACACATTCAGATTTTTAAAATCTCATCATCTTCTACCTGAACATGGACAAATTTGTACATTTTTGTTACATTGTTATCATTACCAAACTGAAAGAATATTCCTACCCATCCCTGATATGAAAAAGCTGTATATTTTCCCGCATACTACTTAAGTATAAAGCAGTAGAATTGAATGCAGAACTCTGTACTATTCGAACAGGATCTATAGGACAGGTGTTGATGAATTTAAAAACAAAGCCATCATTATATCATTGGAAAAGGAGTAAGGATTATAATGAAGTCAGCATAGTCTTTTTTTGGGAGGGGGATAAGGTCACTTCACTTCGCATTATAATTTACTCCTTGATTTTATGTTGATAGGAGCAAATTTGAAGGTTTATTAGTGGCAACAGAAAAAAAAATCCTTAATTTAGTACCTTTCAGGAGATTGAATTGGATGCTTCTGTTCATTTACATTTTGTTAGAGGGAACATGAGCACTGATTTTGACATTGAAATTAGTTTTGGAGCACATTTACAAGCACTTTTTAAAATGTCTTATTATCATCTCAGTAATTGCACAACACCACTTCTTTGATGAAATGTCAAAGAAGGGTTTATTACATGCATTTGTTACTTCATGCATATGCTGTAGTAAATCTTTGTTGATTAGTTTACTTCTTCATTTGATGGTCAAACCATTCTGTAAAGAAAAACTGATGCTGGTCTATTACACTGAAGGATAATTTCATTCCTTTATTACACAACTTTGGAAAAGATTAATCTGCCACATGGTTGCCAAAAGGTTAATGCGATCATTGGTCTTTTCTGAACTTGTACTAATCAGAACATCCAGTATAATCTAATGTGTCTACCTGTAAGACATATGTCACTATGGTACTGAAATGCATATAATCAATCAAATGAAACATGCATAAGAATATTTAAATACTTTATTGTATTTATCCATTTTTATTCTTATCTCTATAATTCATCTCTATATACTCATCCCTATGTACTCTTTCCTGTGTTTCATTCTAATGTCTTTCTGTTCAACATGTTATAGATGTTTCCATTTCTTCTAAAACTTAGGCCATTTCTGCGTGACAACACTCTCCTGCATTGTCCTGTCACAATGCCGGCAGTGCTGCAGTTGGCAAGGAAGCATGTGATCGTGCTTCTGTCCCTTCTGCATGGCCAGCAGTGATGGAAGCCTCATGCGATTGGGGTCCATTGATGGAGATTTACTGTCTATGGTACACCCTGTGATCGTGCCACTTGAGGATGTGAGAAGAGCGGGACCATGACAACGGCATGCAGAAGTATTGTCATGGTCTCACTCCTTTCTCATCCCCAGCTTGGGACACCATAATTCTATGGAAAGGGCCTTAGTCTTGCCAAAGATATGAGAGATAGTAAACCTACACTTTGACTGTACCACATGGATGGGAAATCTCTGCCTCTATAGAAAATGGGAGCTGTAGTTCAATAGCATTTGGTGTGTGATAACTGAAGCACCTGTCAGAGTTGCTGATGATGAGCAGCAGCTGTTGGTCCCTGTTGCTCAGGGTGGAGATGACAAGCAGCAGCTGTTGGTCCCTGTGGCTCTGGCTGGAGATGAGTCCTGCAGTTGAAGAGCTCCCCCTGCTGCCATGGACCAAGCAGGCTCGGACGTTCCTCTGCCTGCTCCTCTGGGCGACAGGGATCTGATTCTGAAGATGGTTTGGAGCCTGTGCCAATCAGCCCACAAACAAGGCGGAGACTCAAGAGAGCTGAGCAAAGGGAGGCTTCCTTGATTACGTTCAAGAAGCAGTGACTAGCCACACCTGTGTCTTGGGCTATATAACTGCCTGCCTGGAAGCTTTCCTTTGCTTGTGGCAAACTTCTTTTAAGCCCTCCTCTTGCCTGTTCCTTGCTCCCAGCACCTGCTACCTTGAATTGACCTCTGGACTCTTGACCCTTGGCTTTTGGAACTCTGACTATGGCTTTTGCTTGACGCTCTGGTAAATGAACTCCCTTGTGTAAAGTGCTTGCTTGTCTCCTCCCGGCTGGACTTTGCTGGCTCTCACACTCCCTTCTCTGGGTTGGCTCGCCGCCCAGGTCTCTGACCTTGACATGGTGTGCCCATGAACTAAAGGTGTTGGATCACATGATTGTTTTTAGTTAATAAAGTTTTCATTTCAATTCAGCATTTTTAAATAAAATGTCCTGGTGTCACAGTGGAGGCGCAGTGGTTAAATGCCAGTACTGCAGCCACAACGTTGTGAGTTCGATCCTGGAGGGCACCAGGTTGACTCAGCCTTCCATCCTTCCGTAGGTCGGTAAAATGAGTACCCAGGCTGTTGGGGGCAATTAGCGTAAAAAATACATTGTTAAACTGCTTAGGGAGTGCTTTGCACTGAAAAGCAGTATAGAAATATAACTGCTATTGCTATTGCTAGTTAACTAGGTGGAGAGTTGTAGCTTTCTTGTTTTCATGCTCATGCAGATGTCCCATCTGCAATGTGAAGAGGTACAATCCAAGATAAAAGGTAAAAATGATAAAACTCTTCACATTTCCTTTCTCTGAGTCTAATCATGTTTTAATTATATGTTCAGTGTACAAGATAATGCAAGTTCAAATATCTGATTTCTGTATTGGCCATCAGGTGATATCCATGCATACAGTCACCTCTTTGGTTGCTCGAAGAATGTGTTTGTGATTAACTAAATGTTGCCATCACAAAATTCAATCAGTCACTTGCCTGCTTCATTTCTTGATCCTAGTTGATTTTTCTACCTTGATTCTGATTTCAGTTGCCAATGATTAACGAGTCCTGTTTTGCTGTGTGATCAGTTTTCTACTAGACTCCATATAATATGTGCTGTGCAGCTTCAGATTTTCCTTTCACCTCTGAGTACATAGAATCATAGAGTTGGAGGAGACCACAGGGGCCATCCAGTCCAACCACCCGCCATGCAGAAACACAGATCAAAGCTCTCCCAACAGATGGCTATCCAGCCTCTGCTTAAAAAACCTCCAAAGAAGGAGACTCCACCACACTCTGAGGCAGCATATTCCACTGCCAGACAGCTCTGACCATCAGGAAGTTCTTCCTGAGGTTCAGGTGGAATCTCCTTTCCTGCAGCTTGAATCCATTGCTCCTTGTCCTAGTCTCTGGAACAGTGGAAAACAAGCCACTCCCTCCTCAACATGACATCCCTTCAAATATTTAACAGATCAACAGATCAACATCAACAAATGAATGGCCTTTTGGCCACAGCACTACTCATAGTTGTCCTCTGCTAAATCCCAGTAGTTTGTTGACTGTCCTCTGAGCTGGGAATTTCATCTTTTGTCAATATTTCTTGTTTCATTTTGGATTCTGTCTTCATGGGGTTTCCATAGTGAAAGACATTCAAGAAGAGGTTAACCAAGCGTCCTTCTGTGCAGTGCTAACAAGTGATAGCCATGGTGTCACTGCTGCTGTCTCTGAGAGATCCTCTGTCAGTGTCAGCCCCCACTACTGCTGCTGCTCAGTAGCTTTTTGTTACATTTAGTCTGGCTCATTAGCAAAAACCTGTTTGACATGGAACAACTTATGGCTATCTTCAGCATAGCCCCTTGCCTCACAGGAGCATGCAGTTGTTACTGCCCTGGCTAGCCTGAGCTTTGGGAGATATAAAAAGATATCTTTGATATCAATAATTCGGCTTCACATATCCCTTCCACATGCTTGCCAGGGCCCCGGACAAACACGCATAGAGGCTCGGCCGATAATCGCCGTAATATTCCAAAACAACACAGGCAGGCCAGAAACAGCTGACTTGCCACTTTAGGAGACCTCAAGGCAAGTACCTCCATTAGGTATGCAAGCAACTTCCAAAAGATCCTCTGCCCCACACTGGCAGCTTGATGATCGGACTATACAACGCTCAACTACTCCGTGTTTGCATACCAGCTATCCTATTGATAATTCAGCTATAACTCAATCATTCAAATTCTGACCTTTCAGAGGCTTTGTCTCCAGCCTCAAATCTATTGTTCTCCCCAAGTCCGGCCTAGCCTGCAGTCACAATTCTCCTTATAAAAACCCCTGACTTTGAGTGCTTCCTCGGATTGCTCCCGAGTTCCAGACCACCTTGCTGCCACATCGCTTGGTGAGCTTCCCCTCAACTCCACGTGCTGAGATAGATTGAACCCCAGCCTCGCTCTCCATCTTCTTCCAGACTTCAGGACAGGTTTCGTATCACCCGAATCAACTATCCCTCTGAAAATCCTGCTATCTTACTCACACCTTTATTTTCCTTAGTTATCTGTGTGCATGTGTTGCTTACATTGTGTGCCTGTTTTTAATAAAGATCATTCATTATTTTCAAACTGGTCTGCTTCTTGACTTGGCCTGACCCTGTAAACACTGGGTTACAAGATTCCGCTACGTTGCCCTGCCTCTCGTTCTGCCAACAAGTGCTCTTGACTAATTTCCCCAATTTGTGTAATTGCAAGGTTATTTAGGTGTCCCTTCCGGGACCCCCAGAATACAGGGTAACACAGTCCCAGTGCTGCGGAAAGGTAGTGCCTGGGTACCAATATGCCATATACTCTTTTATTATTCAGCAATTTTGTCATGCTGTTCTATCTCTGCCAAACCTTATTATTCTTCTAGCTTATTCCCCCTTTTCGTGTTGTCTTCCTTGTTCTCCTTAATAAACTCTTCTCAGATTTTCTTTCCCCAAAGACTGATCTATGTCCTACTTTTAACTCTCACAGAACATATTCTTCAGGGGAAAAAATATAATCTAATCTGTCCCATAGGATATGCTTATTTACAGTAAATGATGCTTGATATTTTACAAGAAATAAGAGTTGTAAATAGAAAAATGCATTCATATACAATCATAAAAGGTATATTACGGTGAAAGGAAAGGAGTTTATTAGAAGAATATTACTGTTTTAAATAATCATATCTAGCATTTACAGGTTTCTTTCAGCATTCAAATATACTTCATATACAAGAATTTTGTGATCTGCTCACAGGAATTTTTCTACTTAATCTTATGAGTGACAGAGGTATTACTCTTGAAAACCAGATAGAAGACTGAGACTTAAGGCCTTTCTACACTACCCTTTTATAGCTATTAGGCTATTATTCCACTTTCAACCTCCCCTGGAATCCTGGGGTTTGCAGTTTAGGGAGGGACATTTAGAATTCTCTGCCAGAGAGCTCTTTGGCCTCAGTAAACTACAAACCTCAGAATTCCACAGGATGTTGAAAGTAGAATAATAACACTGTAACAGTGTAGGGCAGAAAGGCCCTAAAAGTGTGTGTACCTTACAGTTATAGCAGTTTGTCATAGCTTCGTCCTGTGGAATCCCAAGCCTTGTAGTTTGGTGCAGTATTTAAAGTGTTCTGCTAGTGAAGTCTGGTGCCAACTTCAGGGGAATGTGCTAGAGTAGTTAATTCAGAATGCTAAGTATCCCAGCAAAATATAGATCACAGCACTCCATAGAGTAGAGTCAAGACAGACAAAATTCAGCAGGTTGCTGTAATAGTATATGCACATATGTGTCTTCAAGTCATCGGCTGACTTACGGTGACTCCGTGAATTTCATAGGGTTTCTTAGGCAAGGAATATTCAGAGATGGTTTTGCCAGTTCCTTCCTCTGAAATATAGCCTCGTGTTCTTTGAACTAACCAGAGTTAGCACTGCTTAGGTTACAAGATCAGATGGGATCCGGTATCTTTAGGGTATTTAAGCTCTATGAATATAATAATATTGTGGATGAACAGTCAGATTGCTGACTTTCCAATCCACACACTCAGGTATTGCAATACACCAGAAAAAAAATACAGAAAATTCATAGAGCTCTATGAATATAATAATATTGTGGATGAACAGTCAGATTGCTGACTTTCCAATCCACACACTCAGGTATTGCAATACACCAGAAAAAAAATACAGAAAATTACAGAATCACAGAGTCAATGGAGGCATTGTAGGCCATCAACACACCGCTGACATCCCTAGCAACCTCTGCCTGAAGACTTCCAGGAATTACAAGCTATTCAGTTTCCAAGATTACTAATTCTGTAGTTGAACTACTGAACTGTATCCTTCTGCAACTTAGATATAGTTCTTTACCACTGTTTTCAAGAAAAGCAAAAGTCTTTACCACTGTTTTCAAGAAAAGGTAAAGGTCTTCTCTTTTTAAGAATGCAGATTTATTTTTAAAAGTACACAGTACCATCTGTCAGTCTCTAAAGTCTCAATTAAAGCTTGCCATCAATGAATATTAATTAATCTAGAGAGCTTTGTCATATTAGGTACAACTATATACCAACATAAGGAATTCTTAGCAGTTCAATAAATATTAATCATAGAATCCTCCATGGACAAACCTACAACTATCCCACATAGGAATCCCACTACAAATTAGCACAAATTATTCAGGCAGAGAGGTCAGGAAGCAAACTGCAGAATTAAAGAAGCTTTGTATAAATCAACAGTTAGCTTTTAATAAAATCCAATTTATTTGTTACAATTCTAGAATCAACTGGTTCTAGAAAAGAACAGGTATGCAGAATCATATTAATGGGTTCTTTAAACTTGTACTTTGTATCTAATTAATTATGACTAGATTGAACCTCAGGCTTTCTAGAAACCAGTGATGTAGATTCAAGTCATTCAACTTGGACTCAAGTCTGACTTAAGTTGCTTCAGGGACTCAACTTGACAGTAAATGATGCACTGACTCAATTCAACTCATGATTTGTATATTTTTAGTGACCCACTTGCCGCCCTTGTTTCAGCAAAATAACACATTCATCCAGAAACCTTACAACTTTGAACAACACTTCCATCTCTTTTTGTCTACTGACAGTGGTGTATTTAAATCTTTTACTCCAAGTCTCAAGTCAAGTCTCAAGACAAGTCTCAAGTCCTTGCAAGATACTTTCAAGTCAAGTCTCAAGTCAAGTCTCAAATCTGGGAGCCAACTTTATACCCCAATGGACAGAGTCAAATAAAGTCAGTTTTAACAATTTAAGCAGAGTTGGCCCTCCACATTTGTGATTTTGCCATCTATAGCTTCAGAAATGGGAAATAGGATCCTTCTTACTTCCCATTTGCAAAGCTGAGGCTTTTTCAGAAGTGGGGAATAGTATCCTTCTTACTCCCCATTACTGCAGCTCCAAAACCTTTAGTAGGAAGGATCCTTCCTCCTCAAGCCCATTGCCTAACACATTTTCTGTTCTCTTCTGAGATACCCACTCTGCACTGTGGCCACAAGTCTTGTCTTCTGCTCTTAGGAAAAGTTTTCAAAAGCTCCCCCTATATGTAGCAGGGACAGGCTGCTGAGCAGACCTCAACACCACCTCAAGCACGTTGCCTAGCCCATTTGCTGCCCCCCTCACTTTGGGCTTCAGACAGATCATCATGTGACTAGTAAATTGTAAGATTTCTAGATGAATTTGTTATATTACTGAACCAAGGGCAGCAAGTCCGTCACTAAAAATATGCAATTCTGGAGCTGAGTCAAGTCAGTGTGTAATTTTTGTCAAGTCCAAGTCGAGTCACTGAAGCGACTTAAGTCTGACTCTATATCACTGCCTACTGATCACAAGACAATCTGTCTCAAATCCAAAGTATGGGCACATTTCTCAGAGGGGAACATCAAATGGATTAGGCAATGGGCTTGTGGCAGGGTTCAGGTCTACTTGGCAGCCTGCCCCTACTGCATATCAGAAGAGCCTTCTAAAACTTTGCCTAAGAGCAGAAGGCAAGGCTTGCCTCGGACAACAGGGCTTGTCCCTCAGAGGGGAACAGCAAATGGGTTAGGCAATGGGCTTGAGGAGGAAGGATCCTTTCTTCTAAAATTCTTGAAGCTTCAGTAATGGGGAATAAGAAGGATCCTATTCCCCCATCAGAAGTTACAGACTCTTTTATGGGACTCTTCCCATTCCCTAAGCCTCCAGCTTCGGGAATGGGAAGTAAGAAGGATTCTGTTCCCCGCTTTCAAAGCTGGAGGCCTTTGTATGCCCACTGACACAAAACCTCCAGCCTGGGAAATGGGGAGTAAGAAGGATCCTATTCTCCACTTCCAAAGCTGCAGACCCTTGTATGCCCATCGACACAGAAGCCTCCAGCTTTGGTAATAGGGAGTAAGAAGGATCCTATTCCCTGCTTCCAAAACTGCAGATAGCAAAATCGCAAATGTGGAAGGCAGACTCTGCTTAAATGGTTAAAACTGACTTTATTTGACTCTGCACAGGAATTCTGGAATACAGGTTGGGGTATAAAGTTGGTTCCTGAATTGAGACTTCACTTGAAAGTATCTTGCAAGGACTTGAGACTTGAAAGTGAGACTTGACTTGAAACTCGGAGAAAAAGACTTAAATACATAATTGCTAGAAAATGAGTAGGTGTTTTACTGTTTGAGGCACTGGATCATCAGGGAAGATCATAAATTTCTTGGGACGAAGTAGTCTTCCTCTTAGCCTGCTTGATGGGCTGTTCTGCACTGTAACCGTTCAGATATCTTCCTAGGTATAATTCCCCTTCTGCCTGAAATCTACTACCTGCAATGCAGAAATATGATTTCCTGCTCTGCTCATGCCAATTCTTATTTTGCTGCCAGCTTGTCCCTGGGTTGCTGGCTCTGCCAGTTCTGTTAACCACTTTCTTTCCCTCTCAACCCATCCTTGGGATGCCTGGCTGAAATGAACTTAACTTGGACAATAGTTTGTTTTTTGCCTCATTCCTCAGTAAGATAACTGAATGTGACTCCTTTACTGCTAAAGGTAGAAATCCAAATTTTCTTTTATTTCCATAAAAGAGTCAAGCACTAGGAAAATATATGTGGTCACCTACCTACCCCCGTCATTGAACACAACAGAAGACACAAAAATAAAGCATTGTCCATCTGTGGTGCTCATTGCTTATTTATTCAGACATTGTTGCCTCCTTGTATTGTCGTGTTACCTGTTACAATAGCACAATCCAAAGCAGACATTACATTGACTTGGTAGGCTTTTAAACTTACTTTCCCTCAAAAATGTAACATCCAAAGAGAACAAAAGAAGCAGAAAGATGAAATCCAGAAATCCAGAAGAAAAAAAAATCAGGCAGCATGGGCTAGACCAAAGGCTTTATGAAAATGTCACAGTCTCCAGATAGCAGCAGCAGCAGCAGCAGCAGCAGCAGCAGCAGCAGCAGCAGCAGCAGCAGCAGCAGCAGCAGCAGCAGCAATAATAATAATAATAATAATAATAATAATAATAATAATAATAATAATATCAGAGATGAATTTCCTAGGACAGGGAATTTCAATGTCCATGTGCAGCAATGGAAGAAGTTCTTTCAGTTGTCCCCACCAATTATGCTACATAGAGTGGCTTGGAATGCAGAAGCAGAGCTTGAAAAAGTTCCTCTTTGGACTGCAGTTCCCAGAATCTCCCAGCCATGATGCTGAGGGATGCTGTGAGTTTCAGTGCAAAAAAGGACTCTTATGCAAACAGGCTTCCTCAGCTGATGTGAATTAGATGGTCACACTCACTCAGAATAAGGTTTTCCTTTTGTATGCCTGTGATAATCTGTTTGGAACATGTAGCTTTCTTTTTCTCCCTAGTTTCTTTTTCTGGAAGAAATGTGAATTTTTCCTAGAAAAGGGAAAAGTACTCAGTTTCTACCACACTCACATTTTCAAAAAACTTTGTTTCATTTCATCCATATCCATCCTAATATGATTTTTTGGGGAGGAAATAAATACTTTAAACATGAAATGTACTGGCCCCTTTTGTAGTAACCAAATCCAATAGATACAGCTATTACCAGTATGGAGGGGTCAACACTGAGCCTCCCTGACACATGGCATTAAAGATGAGGAGTGTCTCAGGAAAAAAGAGGTGGAAACTTTAAGTTCTAACAAGGTTGAATACACAGATCGTCAATTCAAGATGGTTAAGACTTAAAAATTCCAGGGGCTAGATGGGCAAATCTGTCAGGTTCAATTTATGCACATTCATTAAGAAAAAAAGTTTTCATTTTGAATATGAAGCAATTTGCAAAACTTCACATGGAAAATGAACAAATTATGTGATTCTCACATCCCATGCTCCTATAATATCTGTGGTGCATCTTTGGATCTTTTCTTTCACTTCTGAGCATTTCAACAGTTGGATGTCTTTTTGGCTTGAGTCCAATTGTGTCAGTAGCCACAGTGTTACATGGAATAGTGCTCTACACCAGTAGCTCGTTGAGTGCCACCTCACCTGGGAGTTTCATATTTGGTCAAACAAACACAGATAACAAACACAGATAACAAACACAGGTCTTGTTTCAATTTGGATTGCCTCATCATACTGTTTGTGTTGTAAAAGATATACAAAAAGGGGTTACCGTTTCTCCTTCTGCACACCAGTAACAAGCGTTAGCTATGATGCCACCTGTCCAAGCTTGGTCTGGGCTGGCAGCCAAGAGAAGCTGATAACAAACACAGGTCAGAAACTCAGCAGTAACTTAAGTGGTCAGTTTACTTAAGTGAGGAAACAGCTTTGCAAATGAGAAATAATAATATTCCCAACAATGTCCATAAATCAGAGGCAGGCAATACAAACACAAGTCAAAGGCAGAAACAACAAGGCGAGGGTAGCGAATGGGAGCACAGGAGAAGCGGTCAGTTAATTACCGACAAAAGCTAGAGGGGGAAAGGCTCAATTCTTATAGGTTCCATGATCAGCACAGATGAGCGTTGATTAATTGCTATTTGGCATAAATTTGCTTGGAGCAACGCAGAAGACCCTTTTGGTGTCTACTCTGGGTGAAGGTACATATGGATAGGTCACTCTCCATGTCAGAATGAGCAGGGATCACTGCTGGGGCTGGCACAGCCCCCTGCCCTGTCTCTGGGGCGAGTGGTGGTACTGTCTGCTCTGCAGGTGCTGCTGTAACAGTCTCTGTCCCAGGGTTCAGAGCAGGTTCTGTTCCAGGTCCTGGAAGCCCATGACACCACCATTGTTGTCTCTGAGAGATCCTCCACCAGTATCACCCCCAACTACTGCTGCTGCTCAGCAGCTGTTGGCACATTTAGTCTGGCTCCTCAACAAAAGTCTGTCTGAAATGGGACACCCTGTCAGCAGCACTGCTCCCATTAGCATAGCCTCTTGCCTCACAATCCCACCACTACAAAAAGGTAGTGTCATGCAGCCAAAATTCACAAATGTAAACTATTAAAAATACACAATTATGTGAGATAGTAATCTGCTAATAGCAAGAAAAACTTGCCAGCTACCTTTAGAGAAAGAGACTAAGTGTCATTTCTGCACTACAGCGTTATAGTGGTATTATTCCATGTTCAACATCCTTTGGAATTCTGGGGTTTGTAGTTTACTGAGACCAAAGAGCTCTCTGGATGAGAATTCTAAATACCCCTCCCTAAACTGCAAACCTCAGGATTCCATAGGATATCGAAAGTGGAATAATAGCATTATAACAGTGTAGTGCAGAAAGGCCCTACACTTTAGTTTCTTACTTCCATTCTCCTCTGAACCTCACAGAGAGTGACCCCTAGACAAGTGGGAGATACTGTTCTGTCTCCTCACCTTTGTCTGTGGGCCCATCAACACTACACAAATACAGCGCTGTTGTTCCACTGTGCCATGGTTTCACCCAGTGGAATCTTGAGGTTTGTCATTTGGTGAGGCACCAGAGGAGCACTCTGGCTGAAAAATCTAAGGGCTCCGTCCTCTACTACAAATTGCATGATTTAATAGGAAAGAACCACAGGAGATGTGTAGCGTAAATGGGCCCAGTATTTGGATGCTTGCAGAGGATGGGTGAACAGGCAGCAAGAGCAAGGAGAAAGAGCAACAAGACCAGGAGCCTCCAGTGAGCAACAACAAGCCCAAGAGCTTTAGCAGACGGCTTGATTGGCCCTGGGTCTGAGACTGGGTCTGAAGTGGGAGGAACAGAAAACCTATCCCAAAACTATAATTATATATTTCCTTAGGACTGTTTCATTCTAAAACATATTAACCAGTAGTGGCCTTTCTTAATTTTGGAAAACTGTAAACTAGGTATAGACCAGAAGCACTTTTAAATTGTAACTAGTGAATTAGCTAATAATACAACATGGTGGGTGGTAAATGAGCTAATAAAACATGTAATATACTTCTAAGTTGGAGTCCAAATCAAGGTTTTTTTTTTCCTATTATAAGGTTTTGTTTTGTTTTTTTGTACTTTGCATAAACCACTTGGCAGGAGGTGCGTACACTGGACTAGCGCAGAAATTATATCAGGAATAATCTCATCATCAGTGAAAGAAAATTCAAAGACTCGTTTCTATAAACCTTGTTTTATGAAAGGCATCTTAAATACTGTGTTTGGTAACAGATATTTTACAGAAATGCGGGGGTAGGGGGGCAGTGACACTTTCTGAGAGCCCCATTGCCTGTATATTAGCAGCACACTGGCTGACTGAAGATTTAAACAACAAAACAACCCTATTTTATTATACCAGAAAATGGCTTCTGAAATACACGTACAAGCAATTTATGCTGAGGCTGCAGAAATATCCAAAAGCACACAGTACAAAAAAAGAGTGGGCAAATGTTATAAACGAAACTATTCTTTCTCAGACATGCATGGCTCTGCTTCTGGAACGTAACTTCCACTGCTGGCTGTGGAAGGCAGATTCAGAGATAGTAATTAGTAATCAAATGAGCCATAATTTTGTTAGACTGCTATCTTATGCAGAGAGGAAAGGGCAGAGTCAACACAACCAGAATTCCGTATTTTTCACTCTTCATTTCAGTTTGACAAGGTGGTCAAAAATTTGCCCTCAAAGACAAAGCTGGCAATGAAAGGAATATTGAAAAATGTTCAAAAGTGGTAAAAAAAAAAAATGAGTTTCTTGAGTTTTGGGAAACTCTGTTTTAGAGGATCCTAGATGGGTGGGAAACTTTGCAGTTTGGGACTCAGGGAATTTCCGCACTACACTGCTATGATACTATTATTCCACTTTCAACATCCTATGGAATCCTGGGACTTGTAGTTTAGGGAGGGGCATTTAGAGTTCTCAGCCAGAGAGCTTTTTAGCCTCAGTAAACTACAAACCCTAGAATTCCACAGGATGTTGAAAGCACGGAAGTGCCCTTATTCTGGAATAAAAATAATACTTAAAAAAAACCCAGAAAATAACATTTCTGCACAGAAAAAAAAATCCTACAGAGGGAATGGCATGTTTTATGCAAAAAACTGCCTTTTTTAAAAAAGAGAAAACGTCTTGAAATGCAAATAGCCTTTGAAGACTACACAATCAACTTTCTCATAGCAAGGAGAAAAATAGTAAAATTATTCATTCTTTCCTGCAAGAACAACAACAAAGATTCACCTCCCTAGGGAGAGCCATTTGTGGCATTCTTAAAAATGTCCATGGCCTACAGACAATGTAGGCAAATGAATTCAATCTATAGTTAAAAGCTCAGAAGTTAGATGTGTGAGTCAGTATTTTCTCTCACCACAAGCCACGGCTTACCAATAGTTCAGGTTCCCTTTCTTTCCTCTCTCTTCTGAACCTTAAGGGCAACAGTGATAAGGTCTACCTGACACTAATATGCTGGCTCTTCCCCTAGCACTTTTCAACATTCTGCTAAAAGCTGGGCTCTCTGCCAACAAAAGTGCTTGCTAGGGAGAGCTTGTGCTGTGTGTGTGGCTCAAAGAGTGAAAAGAAAGAAGCCAGCTAAGGTGATACCCTTCTTGGCACCAATTTCTCTTGCTGAAAGAATTAGTACATTTGTCCATTGGAAAGCCCTGAATAGAGATTTCTGGCTTCCTGGCTCATTACAACAGGCAACATTCCCTGATGGTTAATGTATTGTGTACATATAAAGAGAGATTGAACAAAAGGAGATAGTTCTTCACACAGCACATAATTAACCTATGGAATTTTCTGGAACTTGAGGCCATTCACCATTTATGCCACAAGCATGAATGGCTTTAAAAAGGAATACATCCGTTCAGGGAAGGTAAGTTAACCAGTGGTGGTTTGCTGCTGGGGCCAGGGATACTTTGGTGATAACTTTAGGAATGTAGAGAGTTGTCTTATATGAAGTCACACCAACGTTTCATCTAGCTCAGTGTTATTGACACTGACTGGCAATGACTGTCCAGGTTTTCAGGCAGAAGGTTTTGCAGCCCTTTCTGAAAATGCTAGATTGAACCTCTGAATGCTTGTAGTCAAAGCATGTGTTCCACCACCAAGTTACTTCCCTGCATGCATCTATTTGACCATTAGAGACAGAACACTGGGTTAGACAGAGTAATTGTTAATTGTAGTCCTAATGTGCTTGTGAAAGTGGTTAAGATACTATGTGACTGCAGTTATTTGAGTCAGGGTAAGGGCAGGAATTTCATAGCATAACATGTGTTTTCTGTGCAGAACATTCTGGGTTAAACTCTTGGCATCTCAAGACCTAAAAGGTCAGCCTACATCATTAGTCAGAGCAAGGCAGCTGCCTCATGGAGCAGAACGTGAGTGTCATGGAAGAGCAGCAGTTTTAAAGTTTTATACAACATGCTGCTGTTTTATTTTTCTGTCTTATATAAATATGAGACCATAGGATTTCTTGCTGTACGTTCAAAAATAATTTGTCTGGCTTTGGGTTCTGTGGCCTCAATCCTATTCGTACTTCCAACAATAGTAAACTTACTACATCATTGAGATTTACCCAAGTAAATTCAACATTCAACAACAGATTTAATGGGTCTATTCTATTAGGAACTACCTCTAGCATTCTGGATTATGCATCTTGAATTTAGGTTGGGGTGGGGTTGCTATTCTGCTTAGGAGAACAAAACGTCGTGAGCTAACCCCACACCTATAGGGTGTCTATCAGTCAGTTTGGGCAATACTGAGCTAAGAAGAGAAATGTCCTGACCAAGTTAAATTAGCTTCATATGTGTGTGTGCATTTGTATTTGTCTCTCTGTGTGTGCTTTAAAGAACTATCTGAAAACAATTTTATAGTGCCTGACGTTTGTGAGGTTACTTTTAAACAGCTTGCTAATTCTTATGAGATCAAGATGATCTGTGGAAGAAACTTTGCAGTCCATCATCACTTCTTATTTGTTAGCATTGCAGAAAAAAGGCTTTATCAGCTATGGGTGCCACCATGTGGAACAATCACTCTAGTGAGATCAGAAGGATTCCCTACATGGAGTATTTCTACCAACACATAAAGTGTATTTTTCCTTTTCTGGTTGATTGGGTTGTATTTTGTTATATTTTTATTCTGTGAATTCTTTTGTGATTTTCTTTTAATCTCTCTTTCTCTCTCTCTCTCTCTTCCCTCCAGATTCAGAGGCAGTTGGCTATTGACTAAATGTCCAGTTTATGGGCTTACCTGAGGCATCTGATGGACTTGCTGGAGGAAACAAGATGGTGGACAAGAGGCCCATTCACACTACACAGTTATAGTGCTATTATTCATTTTTAACTGCCGTAGTTCCATCCTATGTGCATTTAGAATTCTCAGTCAAAGCACTCCAGCTCACCTTCAAAGTACAAACCCCAGGATTCCATAGGACCGAACCATGGAAATTAAAGGAGAATGGCAGCACTATAATTGTACAGTATGAATGGGCTCTAGACAGACTTTTAGTCCTAAGAAACAAGGGAATTGAAGCTCCTGCATGAAAAGTAGAGCTGGGTAACCTGTATATCAACAACCAGTCTAGTCTGGACGGAGGGAGGGAGATATATAGGGAGGTGGATATAAAACACATACACACACAGGCAAGAAGGTGGACAGAGAGGAGGAGTACAGAGAGGGAGTATTTACAGAAAAAGAGAGAGAGGCAGAGAGAAAGAGAGAAAGAGAGTGGCAGAAAAATAAAAATGGAGATGGCAGAATGAGAAATATAGGGTGGATGCATATCCTCCAGCTCTTCTGATTTGGTAAGGATGGACAGGAGGAAAAAAGGGAGAAAGATTCTGACATTTGGCTTAGGTAGTGCTATTGCTGGTTTCGGCAACAATCACCAATAGCATCCTGATCCTAACAAATTGCCTCTGAGGAAATGCCACCCTCCACAGAAAAAGGGCCCTCACACCTGATGTAAAGTATTCACTCTACCTCTACATGCCACCAAAAAACCAGAGGAAAGCTCTTTGAATATTTTCCATGCATTGGCTGAGCAGATGTTAAGATCACCTAATAGGCATAGTTAATATCTAATTGTATAAAGCTGAAATCAAAACTAGATCTTTCTATCTGACTGCAACAGAGTTAGGCTTGTGATGAATGGACTAAAAGGTACCCTGTAGTGACAAAGAAAGATTAGGGCATTAGGAAACTGCTTTCCTGTGACTGAAACAGCTAGATCAACATTTGATTAGTTCCCAAATTGTAATTGAATCAAAGCTTTGAAGTGAAATGCAAAGGGGTATCGATTTTTCTTGTTGACTAATCAAGAAGCAACAACTGAAATGCTGAGAGAGGGGAAAAGAGTCCCAGAAAACATAGTTGCCATTAAAGCATAACATATGACAAAAGTCAATAGATGACTAATATTACGCATGTCAGGATACTTCTCATTACATGAAATTAAACAGGTTATATTCAGCACTAACTTACACTTTAGCTAACCTTATTGATTTTCATGTAAAACATCACTAAATATCTGCACATCCATCTTGCTATATGACAAATACCTTGTTATTTAACTAGATGCCTATATCTGCCTATATTGGAGTAAATGACAAAGTTTTTATAAGCATGCACATAGCTTAAGACCAAGCACTTGATATTTCAACATCAGATGGTTCCCTGCATGAAAAGATGACACATATGCTTAGGACTTCAGCTGGACTTCTTTGGCAGTGGGGACAGAGAATCCACTTTCAGTTTTACATTTTCTCTTCCCAGATACTCAGGCCCTTTCCACAACTCACCTTTTCTCAGTGCTGGAGTGCGGGGATCGCGCGAGGAACCACCAGTGAGAGGCTCTCGCATCCCGGTTGCTTCAGCTCCGCAGCTGCCAGCTGCTCGTGCGAGAGCCCTGCCTTTTCCTTCTGCAGTGCAGCCTGGGAATTTCCCAGGCTGTGCTGGGGCAGGAAGCACACGCACAATGGCTCCAGAGCTCTGGATGCATGGCAAGTGCGTGCGGGGCCCCGGAGCGATGCGCGATCACGCACCATTTTCAGCTTAAAGCCGAAAATGCAAAAGTACGTGAGCGGCGCCTGCCAGACCCTGGAGCATCGCGTGATTGTGTATGCGTCATGTGGATTGCTCCTCACATTTGCGCGACGCTCAAGGGGCCCTTTCACATGGCAAATGCCATGTGAAAAGGGCCTCAGAGATGCTCAGGAACAGCCCTAATGTTGGAACCTGTTTCTTTAGAATTTCCCTTTGGCATTGGGAGAGCTCCTCGTACAACTCAATGCAGTTGCAAAACTGTCAGTAGAGTCACTGCCTCTGTTATAACGGCTCCACTGGGCCCCTGAGTGAAGCCTGAGCCCAGATTAATTTTTTATCCGGGTTAGCTGGTTAAATTCCTCTCCATTTAAATGTATGTAGGTACTAGGGATGGGATGAATCCAGAATTTTCTGGATCTGAATCCATGAATCTCACAAATCTCTAATCTTTCAAATCCTTTTTGAAAAAGGGTTTTAAAAGCAAGGGAAAGAAAGCACTTACTGAAAAGTGTTTGTGAAGCAGAATTTGACAAGTCTCAAGTCAAGTCAAGGCACTTGAAAAAGCAAAAACAAACAAACACCAGCCTCTAGTCCAGTCTCAATTCTCTACCCTCAAGTCCAGTCTCAAGTCTTGCAGGGGACTTTCAACTCAAATCTCTAGTCCAGTCTCAGTAATTCCCAATCCCTACCTCCGGTCTCAAGTCAAAAGACTAGAGATTATTACATTGTAGAGGGAGGCAGCCGTGGGCACAGGCAGCACAAGTGGGCACAGGCAGCCCTAGCGGGCACAGACAGCTCCACGAGTGGGCACAGGCAGCCCCACAAGTGGGCACAGGCAGCCCAGTGGACACAGGCAGGACGAGGAAGCACAGGCAGCACAAGCAAACACAGACAGCAGCCTTGGGCACAGGAAGCTTCCGGCACAGGCGCATGGCTTTATGCCATGATTTTCACACATCCATGGGCCCACCAGCCAATCAGGCCTTTGGCTGGCTCCAGAGGTGCCAATTTTTCAAAACAAACTATTTTATTTGGTGGATTCGAAAGATTCGGTTTGCCTATTTTCACTCAGGGATTCAGATCCACAAATCTTGAATCCTTGCAAAGGATTTGAGGATTCAAGGATTCAAGGATTCAGTTGGCCCATCCCCAGTAGTTACAAAAGAGCCAACTGGTAACCAGATGCAATTATAGCTTCCTGCCAACCACATTCCTCAAAACCTATTACCACTACCATCCTTGCCATACTTTTCAACTATTTTCCAGATGAGCAAAGCCAATCTTTCTCTCCATTCCACTTGGCTTTATCTCTAACAATATGTCTTGGGTCTTCTGAGCTGAGTTTCACACTGAAATTTATTCAAAAGCTGGCCCTAGCTCTGCCGTTCTCCTCTAGCATTGGAGCAGCTCTGGAGCAGGTCTGGCTGAGCCTCCATACCTGGATAATTCTTCCCTACATTAATACCAAAGAAATTTTGCTGCTCTGTTTCCATGCACTTTCACTTTCTTTAGTACACCTAGTAAATGGATATTGGTACTGGAACCAAGACAGTGTCAGCTGCCCTCCAATATTTTGCAGATGAAAATAGGGACACACATGGCTGAACATTAGATTGTAGCCCAAAGGGTATGGTCAGACAAAAAGAGAACAAAAGTTCTTAATGAAGAAGAACACATGAAACTATCAATCCAAATTCCATTTTTGGAATTTATGTACCTGCTTAGGGAAAGAACAAATAAATCAGAAAGAAAGAAAAGAAAAGAAAAGAACTCCAAATCAGTAAATGCAATACTCTGTGTATGTGTGCATATGCAGTGGGATTAACATTAAATATAATATCATATAACATATTATTGCACTATCTAAACACCTTGATCAGATAAAATTTAACAAAAGGATCAAGGAAAGTGATGGAAATGTGGGAAAAAGAAAAGCACTTTTTATCACATGTAGTGGTCATGTAAAAAGCCCTCTCCCCAGAAAAAGAAAAAAAAAGAGAGAGAGAGAGAAAGAAAGAAGAAAGAAGAAAGAAAAAAGAAAGAAAGAAAGAAAAGAAAAATTTCACAATAAAATTAGTGAAACATTAAATATTTCATTTGAGATGAAACCTGAAATGTATTTACTGAATATCATAGATGAACAATTAGAACTGAAGACAAATGATAAATTAATATTATATGGGATCACTACAGCAAGGACAGTCTTTGCATACAAAAGGAAAGAACAAGAGACATAACAGTTGGGTGATTGGTTATTTAAGATGTTACATAATAATAGTAATGGAAAAACTCATAGTATTAATCAAAGAGAAAACACTGAAAGAATTTGAAAAAGAGTGGGAACCAATTATAGACTATGTTAATCAAGAGATAAAGAGAAGGTGATTATATTGTTTGTATATAGTTATTATCCTAAGAGTATAATTATGGAATTTTTAGGTTTAATGATAGAAAGTGTAGTAGAATTACTACGAAAAAGAAGATATTATTGGAATCAAATATAAATGTAAATTCAAGGTTTAAAAATATCTAAATGGAAAACATAAGGGGGCTAAGAAGAGGAGGGAATGTTTTGTAAGTTCACTTTATGTTAAAATGATTTTAAAATAAGATTAAAAATACAGATCTACAGACAGAGGTGAAGGGAGTGTAAAAATATCTTCAGAACAAGATGCTTCTCTACAATATGGATCTTATTATAGGGAAACAGAAGATGAACCTGAAATCCATTGAAAGGAGGAAATCTGTGTATATATCTAAGAGAGATCCTGTTGCCCAGTGGTTGGACGCTGTAATTCAAAGAGGATCCCCTTAAAGAAAGACACTCTTTGTTTAATGAAAGAAGCAAATACACTCATATGGGCCATTGAACCAAATCTCAGATAAATGGCCACAACACCTCTTCATTTTACTGGAAATGGCAAGACTCTGCCCCTGTCCTCTCTGCTGGAGCAAGAAGACAGGCTACCATCAGCTGGGATGAGTGCAAACTAATTCTAGCCGCTTTAAAATTTTTCAGCAGCCGCAGCAAGTTATTTAAAAGAGAGAAAGGAAACCCATATGGCTGATCGGGAAATCCAGGACTTCTCAAAACAAATAGAGAAACTTGCAATGGAAAGGTCTGTCTGTGATCAACTGCTGTTGGAGGCTGTGTGGTAAACAAGTAGAGCCTTCCAGACACTGTATTTTAATGATTAGCAGTGAGCACTGAAGGCTGGAATCAGTTTGGCCAGTAGTCTGGCATGTTGAAAAGTGGCCTTGCAATTATTCAGAATGCAGTCCTACTGATTTCATCTGGACTTAGTCCCAAGCGTTGCAGCCACAGCTGATATGAAAATGGAAATATTCTAGAGTACTCCACTTGGTAGGATTTTGGTACCCAATTTTTCTGTGGGAGGCTTATGTTTAATTTGAAGTGAATCTTCACATTGTTCTTTGAGGCTTCCACAGCTGTCCTAAATCCATACATCTTTATTTGGCAGTATAAATGACAAAATTGGAAGTGCAATCCAAACAGAAAAGTCATTGTGTACTAAATTCCTTAGGGTGGTGTGACATATACATTTATTTCCTATTTTATATTTGCAAGCATCCTGTAAGTTAGCCTTGACTGAGGAAGCAAATCTGTACTCCATAAGTTCTCTAGTTGCAGTCAGTGATCTCTGCTAAGGTGGTCTGGGGAAAGGATGATAAAGAGCTGGAAATCTTGTATTTGGCCTTGGTAAAACTAGAGAGAGAAAAAATTACACCTTGCTTCACAGAACCTGGCTCAGAAAACAGGCATATCCTTGACATTAGAGAGGCAGCACCATGTTTATTAACTTGAATTACTTATGTGGTTCAGTTTGTAGGGCAAACTATTGGAAATAAACTCTACTGAATCCAACGGGATTTATTTTTTGAAACAAATAAAAGTGTGCTGCAAGATACAGTAGATACCTGAGCAGAACATCAGTTGAACAGAAATTAAAAACTAGAGCCTTTTCTGCACCATATCTGAGTCCCGTGACATCCCAGTGTCATCCTGGCACTGCCATTGCCAGGATGGGAGTGTGTCCCGAACACTCCCCTCCACACTTGGCCAGCTGCTGGTGGATGGTAGCCTTCAGGGCATGTTCCTTCCTTCCACAGTGCAGCCGGCCTCTTCTGGCACTGACTAAGGAAGGAAGTGCTTTGATAGTGCTTCCACTCTTCCTACACAGCCCCAGCTGATGCGATTGTCAAACAAAAGGGGCCTATTAGCAGATTTTTCCCCAGTAATACTATAATGTGCAGTTGTGATGGCTGGGGACATGGCAGGAGTGAGACTGTGATAATGTTGTGTGATAGCATGCATCCCAGACTGGTTTTCAATGTGTCACCACGCTGGGATGGGGCTGTAGTGCAGAAATGGCTTAGGTCTTCCTGGTCTAGGTTATCACCTATATACTATTCTACACTGACTTAGGGCTCACTGAGCACAAGCCAAAATTATAAATCATGTTTATTGTGAGGTTGGTAATCATGCCAAGATGTAGTTAAACAGCTCCATTCACAGTATTCTCCAATTAAGTATTTTCAATTAATACTCTCAAAAATAAATCCCCAATGATGTGGGCCCCTGAAAATATCATTCAGCTATCTCCTTCATAAAAGGCTGTTGATCATCCTGTATCATTTGCTTGATAAATGTGCAGTTAGCTAGCAGTCCTATATAACACGCATATGTTGGACTGATTTTCACTTAGTATGCATATAAAATATTACCCCATGTATTCCAAAAACATGCACACAAACCAGAGGCAGATCTAATTAACACGACATATTTCTTTTATATGAACACTATTTGACGGATCTTATTTTTAATCCTTCAAAAGTACAAAAAAAAAAAAAAATCCTGCTAATGTGCTGCCTGAATATTTTTCTACTCACCTTTCAAGATCAACTCCATTAATGCAAAATGGAATTCTGTACTACTGTCGTTCCCACTCAAAATGGATAGGACATTTTCTTTTCTTTTGTTTTTGTTTCCTGATAAGATGCTGGTGAGCCAAACTCATTGCTAGTGGCTTAAATCTACCATATGGCAAAGTGTTGGTGGCCAGCTCTACCATATGGCGAAGTGAGACAGCTGACCCCGAGCATCAGACACTGAAAATTGCTAGTAAGGTATTTGAAGAAAGAGTTGGGTACCTTAGATTGCTTCTTACAGGAATCCATTTTGGTTTAATCCAAGAGTTCCTGAAGTCATTTTTAGTTAGAGGTATCACCAATGTTCTGAAAAGTCAAATGAGTTCTTTCAATCCTCTCCAACAGATTTAAAAATTAACTTAAGCCTTCATTTTTTGCCTAAATGAAGTTTCGCAGTTGGCTTGTGCTTATCTCTGTTTAGGGCTAGTGCTGCATCTAGCAATGTGGAAGGGCTCTCATTAAGCAAAATATATAATACCATCTCCCTGGAGTTACACTGTATGTCTTTAGTATTCATTACAGTGTCTCATTTATTATTATTATTTTTCTTCAGTTTAGCCACCTAATGGGTTAGAGGATTTAAGGATTTGTCTATAATTGCTCCCAGATCTCTTTTTAGGTCAATGCATTGCTGTTCATTTTCCATTTAACTGTGAAACACTCTCTTTATTTTTGGTTCCAAAACTCATTAGTCCACATTTATCTGCATTTGTCATCTACCAGCCAGGTGCATTAATTACTTTCCTCATTAAGTATTACATTACTCTATTACTTCTGTCCAAACGGGAGGGGGCATTCCTACAAAGAACACCTCACTTATTTGTGAATATTTTAGTGAACAAACAGCGCTGTTTCTTTTATTACAGGATGATGGCATTGCCAAAGTTGTCACTAGAGATAATCACTGGATCTTACAAATAAAATGGGCATGGAGTCTTAAATCTCTCTGATGCTATTAGTTGCTTGGCCAAAAATAGAGATGGGAAAATCTGTCAGGCTTGTCTTCTTGTGGTTTTCACTCCCCTCCCTCTCCACATGTATTATCTCTCTGTGTGTTTTTTTTAAAAAACTGAACAATATTATATGCACACACCCATTGTCTTAAGATTATTTGTCACATCTTACAATTGTGTGCAGTTTTGTGTATTTTTTTTAGTGTATTTTTCTCCCCTTTTCCAGAATGGATTACAAGCTCAGAAATACATGGATGCAAATTGCATTCCATTCTTCATAAAGTTCCAGGAAGTGTTGAAGATCTTGATGAATTTCTCACTCATTTGTAGCAGGAATGTCCAACATATTATTAATGCATATATTCTGAAGTAATTAGTACATTTTACATGGGGGTATTACATAATCCTGTTGTTTGTAATGCTATAGTTATAACCAACCTCCCAAATAGCCATATAACTGCGTCCTTATCTTGACTGATCTAACTAATCCATTAATTGCTGCATAATTTTAGGGAGTGCTACACTTCCCTCCTTCATCTTGCCTCATCACTGTCATGTATCTGCATAGCTGCAAATACAATTTCATTGCCACAGTATATGGGAATAAGTTACTAACTTTTATCTTAAAGATCTAACTTGTTCCAATCAGTATTCACATACCCTCCAGCATTTCACAGATGAAAACTGGGACATGTGTCACCAAGTGACACCAGAGTATGGTCAAGATGGCAAAAATTATTAATGAGGAAGAACAAGCTTGTAGAGGCTGCAACAGTTTGCTTTTGTCAGAGTCTACAAGGAAGGGCACAATTCTGCTTCCCCCTCTCTCCTACGCAAGTTAACTGAGCACAAACTGTATATTTAGGCCAAGTATATTTAGTTGCCAATTTTTCAGCATGCTTATATAATTTAACAATGTCTTAACAGACACTGCGGGAAATTAGAAAATTATAGATCAACCTCATGATGATGTTGAAGAGTAGTAGCAGTATGGATTGATAAAAGACTACGCTAAATAGTCTAATAGTTAATTATTACCATGCCTGTTAAAAAGCCGAATACAGAGATAAAATCCCAGTCGTGTAGGAACGTGGGGGCAGAGGGGGCAATTCACCCTGGGCAGCAATATTTCTGGGGTGTCTCAGCCCGTAGCCATGCCCCCGCATGCCTTGGCCACTCCCCCATACACCCTGACCACTCCCACACACACCACAGCCACACCCCCTGCACAGTAGCCACACTCTCACATCATAGCCTCACCCCCCTCCTGCCCCCCTCCACACACTCCAAGTTCTGCCACTGTAAAGTCCCTATGAAAGTGAACATCTAGAACACCATGTGATGTGATATATGCAATATATGATGCCTTACATTCAATGTAATGAAGCTGAAATGTCCAAACCCTGCTATGTCTGTGTTTTTCCCTGAAGGAAAAACAGTTTACGTATCTATGCATGCTTATAATAAATTGTCTAAAACAGTACAAAAAAGCCTGCACGTTTCCCATATAAATATCCCAAAATTCCAATATTTAAGAATGCTTGAGTGGAATATTATGTTAACTTGGCCTGTCTGGTTTAACCACCATCATGTATTTGGCACTAAAGTGGCCACAGGTTGATAAAGGTGAGTCCAGACAGAATCCAGAATGAGCTGACAAATGGCGACGATGCTCAATCCTTCAGCTGAAGAGAGTGGAGTGGGGAACCACTCCTGTTTCAAAACTACTTTTGCACTTTGAATTCAATTTACAGCATTTGAAGTAAGAGGAAAGTGGGAAAAGGACAGAGAAACTGGGACATGTTAAGAACAAATGAAAAGGGAGGACAAAGAGGATTAATTGTGAGTGTACCTGGCAAATCAGGATAATTGGAGAGTATGTGTTCATTACCAGTAAGATTTCAGAAGACTTATAAGAAACAAATAACTCTGTTTAAATGACATAAAAAGATATAAAGCAATCCTTTAGTAACTTTTGAGACTAAGGGGAAAAAATACATGTGATAGAATGGGAGCATTTTTTAACAACAGGAAGCACGCAGAATTCACTTCCCATTCATGTTCTGTTTCAAAAAAGCTTCTTGTGGGGCTAAATTGGCAAGCCCTCACCCCCGACCCAGAAATGTTGCACACACCCCTAGAAGGCATTAGGATGCATGCTGGATTTTTTTTTTGCATTTTTTTTGACACCTGGATTAAGTATTTCATTTCCAGATACAGCCTTTTTAAAAAACGTTATTCTACATAGTAAGAAGTGGGTTATAAAGTATGTCTCAGCGACCTGGAATTGTATTAATAGCAATATCCATCTCCTGAATTATATTGATGTGTGATTCTGTGAACAGCATTTTCCACAATACCCAGGGGAGCAACAAAAGCATTTGGGGTACAAAGAGCTTTAATGAGTCCTTTGTCAAGTATAGTCCAATGTCATAATTTACACATCATTCTTCCTTTTCAACATTTCCTACTTTAAGACTCCTAAAGCAATGTCCAGAGTACCTTTTAAATCCCAGCGCATGCATGGAGCATTTTCCTGTGTTTAAACCTCACAGTTCCTTGGTACACATCAAGACCGCTTTGGTATGCATAATAATAATTATCATTTTCCCTTGCAAAGCATAATTACATAAATATTTTCCCTGGGAATAAAGCTAAATTATAAATTTTTAAGCATGGCTCTGTAAGCAATGATTTTAATATGTGCAATATATTTTGGCTAGAAGGCAATTAAAAGCCAGAATATTTGCTAACATCTACCAAAGAGTGATATTGATTTGTTCAACTGCTCTAAGCTGAATGGATAGCACTCATTTTCTCATGCTGTTGATTAGAAGACGCAAGGGCTCAGGCAGGTGTAAATGCTTGACAAAATGTTTATGGGATGAGACAATGGAAACCCTAAAGGGAAAATAGGATGTTAATTTAAAATGGTTCCCATTTACTTTGGTGCTACAAGCTGAGCAACTGTAGTGAGGTATTTAGGTTTCTTAAAACAAAGGTGCTGAGAATGTGGTCCCTAAAGTTGCAATATAAAAAGCTCACCTGTGAAATTATTTATTTTTAAAGTAAAGGCACCGAAGTGGAGGCTGGGAAGAAATTACAAACAGGACTTGCTTAGGAATGAGAAAGGTTTCCAAGCATTAGAATATTTTTAAAAATAAAATAAAATAAAACAACCACAACAGCAGTCCTAGAAAGTTTCAAACTTACTTTCCAATTATACAAGTGTCATTCACCATCTGTCAGCCTCTACATTTGGCCATTTATCTGTATGATGAGTCACTGCAGGGAGCTATCAGTATTGCCATTACTTTATTTAATGAGGGCCTTGTCTAGTTGCACCCCATTTGACAGCTTGTGTCCGTATCATTCATCCATTGCCAGACAACCATCAGCGTAGCAGGAGATGCAATGTATGCAGCCATTATAGCCTGCTGCTATTCATTCTGTTAACATTGTTCCTGAGTAAATGTCTTCCTTAAGTCCATCTATCCTGTGAATGCTGACAGCCTGATCCAAACATGTTAAGTCTGAAGCAGGTCTTGCTGAGCTGAATGGGACCTGCTTTCTTGATCAGGATGATAGTGTGAGTTTTTTAAAAAAATATTTAAAAAACCCTAAGGAATTCCTCTGAATTTCATTGAGATTATTCTTCTGTCGTATATTAAAGCACACTGAAATCAGAAGGAACATAAAATAAGTGCCAGAAAACTCAAAACAACATGTTCTGGTTTGGGATTTCTAGTGGTTCTTTTTGATCCTGGGTTAGGAAAACACACACAATGGGCCCTTTCACTTGACACAACTATATCATCGTGATTCCACTCTAACTGCTATGGTTCCATCTTACAGAATCCTGAGATTTGCACCTTAAGGAGGGGCATTTAGAATTCTCAGCCAGAGAAGACCTCTAGTGCCTCATCAAACTACAAATCCAAGATTCCATAGGATATTGTCATGGCAGTTAAATAATAGCACTATGATTTTGGAGTATTGAAGAGACAATGGTCAGCTCTTCCATTGAGCAGACTAAACACTCTTCTTGTTGTCGAAACAAAGGGGGCAGTGAATGATGCCTTCCTTCCAACAGGGTTGCTGTTAATGGTCTGAGAGCTCTCCTTCGAGTGGAGCATTGTCTGCCTCTGGAAAGCTGTGCTACTTGGTTTCTTCTTGTGCCAATGCTGCAGGGGAGGATCAGTCAGTACACAGCTATCTAGAGCTCAAATGCATAGTTCTGAGAGGTTCTCTGATTCAAGGCACTATGGGCCTTTTGGCTGGGAAACTGCCTGTGCTTTGGTAGCACAGGTGGAGTCCATGCCTACTTCATCCCACAGTGTCTGGCTGTGATGAAGAACCCCTAAAAATGAGGCATTTGGAACAAGAAGTGGAAGGAGGAGATGGTGATATTGGAGGGACTATGGCGAGAGCAGTGATAGATGGTGTGTGTGTGTGTGAGAGAGAGAGAGAGAGAGAGAGAGAAAGAAAGAGAGAAAGAGAAGTCCTACAACAACAAAGATGGCATCCTTGTTTTCCACCTCAAATAAAAGGATACTTTGTACTTCAACTGTGCATGCACAGTTCCAGGTTGTCTGTTCCAAAGGAGCAGATTGTTTATTTGTTAATCCAAAATGAATTTCCCTTCTGGTAAGAATGGATAGTCAGTCTATTTCTGTTCCATATCAGCTTCTTATGTATTCGGTCATAAGTCTGTTCTGACCCACTTTTGCAGTAGCGTCATATTTTTTCAAAACTAAGATTACAGATTTTTCAAAACTAATTTCAAAATAAAAACAGCTGCACAAAATTTTGTCAGTAAATATGTATTTAAATATCATATCAGATTGTATCTTCTCACAAGAATAAAGCTTTATAAAGTATTTGCTCTTAAAATTCATATTTTTATCCATTTTATCTTAATACATGTTTTAATGCAATTTACACATTTTACACCTTTTAATGCATTTTCTTTTGAGCCAAGAGATATACAGTAAAATTCAGAAAAGTGAAAAATGTGAAGGAAAATCACATTCCAGCCTCCAGCCAAGTCTGGAAGACCTGGTCACTTTGCATCTGAATTCAAAAAGATTTAATTCTACAGGCAGGAGACTGGGGGCCCTATCACACTACACTCTTATTGCACTATTATTCCACTTTAACTGCCATGGTTCCATCCTATTAAATCCTAGGATTTGCAGTTTAGGGAGGAGCATTTAGAATCTTCAACCAAAGAGTTCTTGGGCCTCATGAAACTACAAACCCCAGAATTCCACAGGATGTTGCCATGGCAGTTAAAGTAGAATAATAGGGCTATAAGAGTGTAGTGTGATAGGGCCCTGACACAAAACATTTTTGCTGCCTGAGGTATAACAGCAAATAGTTTCCCTCCTACTGGGATAGCATCCCTCCGTTTTGGACTAGTATCCAAAGCTGGCCAAGTTGTGCTGGATGACCCATGAATCGCAAGATCTCCAAATAATTTCTGTATTTCGTTGGCACTAAAAATACAACAATACCAAATAAAATATATAACAACTTGCTGTTCTTTTCAGACTACCCCAGATTTGCTACCTGAGAGGGCCACTTCACTATGCCTAATAATAGCGTTGACTTTAAACATAGGTATCTACCACTGTAAGTCCTGAAGTCAGATATTAATTGAGTATTCAATAGCCAGTATTTACTATTGATATATGACATCAAGCATCCAGTGGCATTTGACATCTGATGATATTTGAAAGCAAGATAACCATTTTCTTTCCCCCTCTAACAGGAAGGGGTCTCGAGAGTCTGAAGCAGACTGGAGCTTTGCTTGACTGGAGGCAGGAGGATTTTCTGCCTTTGTTTGCAAGGTCAGGCTGTATTGCTTGACAGCTGTGGGAGTGACTCTCAAGGAGTCCAGCTTCCTCTTCTGGCCAACCAGACAGCAGATGTGTACTCCTGGCAGACCAACTAAAAAACCTGGGATATCAAATGGGATATCAAAATCTGCATATTACTATTTACTTTGAAACTTGCCAATTTTGCAACAGATGTCAAAAGCAATCAACAAATAACAATACTGTCAAAAAGGGAAAAAAACATATGCAACATATCAGGTCTTTCCATCCTTGTAGATAGCTGGGCCCTCTACTATATACCAGCTCCCCTCCCACATCATTGGCTCAGTCTCTCATGGCTCACAGCTTGCTATTGTCTCTGTCTTCTGTTATTTCCACACTACACTGTCATAGTGCTATTATTCCACTTTCAATATCATATGAAATCCTGGGGTTCGCAGTTTAGGGAGGGGCATTTAGAATTCTCAACCAGAGAGCTCTTTGGCCTCAGCAATCTACAAACCCCAGAATTCCACAGGATGTTGAAAGTGGAATAATAGCGCTATAACAGTGTAGTGCAGAAATGGCCTTCTTCTTTCTCATGACAAGCTGCTTCAGTTTGGCAGTAGGTAAATAGGAAGCAGTCGTGATTTGTGACATCAGGATTTGCAAGATCTTCCCCGTAAGTGCTGGAGGAGAGGTGCTTTCTTGTGCAACCACATCCCATACATCCCACATATTCTGCCACAGAGTGTGCACCCTAGAACATGCCTGAGATTACTCAGACATAGAATGTAATTACTTGGCAGGTGCTGATGTAGGAGGTTTTTTTCAATAGGATCTTTGAAAATCACTGTGACTTGGCCAATGCAACCAGCCTTGTCAACTCTAATTACCATTGCATGTCAGCTATAAATTACTGGACAAAATAGAAAGAAATAGCTATCAGGTACAGAAATAAAATACTGTCAGGTGTCAAATAATATGTCTTAAGAATGTTTGTATAGTCCTAGGATACCAGAGAATATTCAAGGTGAAAATTTAGATGGGGCAATATTTGAGAGCAAACATTTTTCTGCTCCAGCTATAACTTGAAATGACTGAACAGTTTCTGTTTCTATAAGATGTTTATCTCCTGAGAGGTCAGAGCTTCTCAGAGCACTGACTACATTTTGTGTCCTCATGACAGATGATACCAAGAGGGAAAAAAAATGTTCTCAAAAGTGGAATAATAATTTCAAGCTAGAAACCTGGCTATCAGAAGCACCTGTGTGGCTCTCTAAAAATGTGGATTGGAAGATTATATAACAGAGAGCAGGAGCTCTAACACAGAAAATAGGTCACACAGGGCCAAACTATATTTCTTCTTCCTATGTAGCATGCAGAGAAACCTATACTGTCTTATCTTTTCTTTCAATTAACTATAGGCAAGAGGCTAAATCTTACATGGGGCACAATGTGTAGGGACCAGAGGCTTATGTCAGCCACTGGAATCAACACAAACATCCTGCTCAGCTAGAACACTTTGCTGCAAGTATCATTTGTAACAAGAGGGACTTTTTGTCTTAGTATGCTAACAGTGCAGGGGTGGGGGAGTTTGCTCTGCTCAGACCAGGGACTGAAAACATACACTGTATTCCTGGTTTGTAATTAGGACACAACACATTACGTATCAAGTGGTAATCATTATCTGAAACTCAGCGTGCAAAATGGCTACTAGCACAGCACTGGGATACTACTGATATATAGCAAATATCTAAGGAAAATAAAATGTCCAGTTGCCAAACCTCTCTAGAAATTTCAAATTAGTTGAAGGAATTTTTTTAAAGAAGAAAAAAAATATTCAAGATGCAAAAGATGCAAAATAAAATTTGAGGAGTAATGTTATTATAACTTGCTTTGTTGCTGTTAATTGCAATCAATGTTGGCTTTGAATAACAGTGACCCTGTGAATGAGAGAAGTCTGTTTTAACAGCCCTGCTAAGGCCTTGCAAACTCAGAGCTGCTTTCTTGACTCTGTCCACTTATAATGTGGTCTTCCTCTTTCCCTGCCGTCTTCAACTTTACCAAGAATTATTTTTTAATGAGTTATGGCCTCTCATGATATGTGCAAAGTGCATTCCCAGTTTAGTCATTTAGTCTTCTGTGGAGAGTTAACACTTAATTTACTCTCAGATCTATTTATGGTCCTGCTGTGTTACAAACATTCGCCTGTATACAGAACGACTCCTCTAAGATACCGAGAAAGCTATCCATTACTTATTTTTGTTTTCTAAAGCCAAAGTTATTTGAGATATTTTGCTGGTTTGCAAATGCAACTACAAAACTTCACTGTTTCTAAACAGTTAAAGAGTTCTAAGATTATTGTCTTAGCCATAGGCAAAACAGTAAAAGTTTATTGACTGAATAATACTGTTATTTCTGTAGAATCATGCAAACTTATACTTTTTGGACGTAATCCAGCCTACAGTTATGAGCACTGAAATCTAATTGAAATACATGTGGCTTAAGTTCAGTTTGTAGCCTCTATCTTATGAATTAGCTTATCTGTTTTCCCTTTGGAAGGTTTGTGTTTTCAATACATTACCTGCTCAAGCTTTGGGATAAGATAATATAATGGTAATAAAGCACCAATCCTATGCGCAATTCCCTAGCAGTAAATACCAATGAAAACAGTGGGATTTACTTTTAAGTAAACATACCAAGGATTGCACTATAAGTCAGTAATTTAAATAGTCCACATAGCTGAATAGTTATTTTTATTTTATGCCGGGTATAATGTCATTGCTATTTTGGCTTTATCAAGCAGTTGCTTGTTATAATATTAAATGTGGTTATGATTGTAATTTTATATATATATAGTGCAGAGTCAATCAGGCTGAATTCAGTGGAACTTAGTTCTAAATAAGCAAACAGAGAATTGTGCTGTAAATATGTCAGGATTTTTGAATGTCATTGAGTTGATATTTACTGTCTGAATGCCAGAGAACCTTCTTGGATGCCCATTATGATGTTTGGGTAGCTAACATTTTTATCCTTTTACACATACACATGGCCATGACATAATTTTATCACTACTTATCCACTGGCAAAAGGTATTTTCTGCTGTATTGAGGGAATAATTGTAGGATGTCAGAACCGACCAATCTTCCTAGGTTTTAGGCTGGTTCGATTGTGTTAAAATTTAATTTTATACAAAGAAAACTTTAAATATTTAACAATGTAACTCGTTTTCAGTAATAACTTGTGAAATACAAACTAAAATCCATAACTATTTAATACAATATATTTCTTAGCCATGCATCAGTGGTCACTGATGGTTGCCATGTCAGTGGGACAGTGAATCTCATCCAGATTGTAATTTGAACTTTAAAGGATCTATTGCATGAGCTGCACCCTATTTCTAAAATAGGTTCAATTCTTTGGATAGTTGCTTTAGAATTCAGGCTGAAAATCAGAGCAGATTCACTGTCCTATTTACATACGAGCCACTCACAACCTATGCTACACAGACAGCCATATTATTTCCAGACTATGTTCATGTAATGTGATGTGTGTGTCTATGTAATAACTAAACCAAGTAATCACAAATAAGACTGCAGCTACTTCATTGATCTTTTTTTTTTTCTGAATGCCCAGAACTTGGTATCCTGTTATTCTTCTCTGGATGAACAAACCATGTTTGTTTGCATACATAAGAAATGAATTATGCAAAATGATGAATTGTGCAAATGTACCCTTTCTAATAGACTATTCCATTCAATGGAAAAGATGAATGGCTCTCTATGGAAAAAAACCTGTCATTTTTGCCTTTTTGCATGTTTGAATTTTGCAAAGTTTGGCAAATTTTAATCCAAACCAAAATTATCACCCATTCCTAGATAGTTAGATAGATAGATAGATAGATAGATAGATAGATAGATAGATAGATAGATAGAATGTATTTATTTATTTATTTATTTAAATAATCAATATTTATTTATTATTTTGAATATTTATTCTCTGCCCTTCAGTTACCATTAAAAAAAAAAAGCTCCCAGAGTAGGTTACAAATTTTCAGTTTTACAATTTCCTGCCCTCTGGCTTACAGTTTAAAAAGACAGGAAAGACAAGAAAATGGAGTGGCAATGGAATAGGGGATAACACTCAGCAAATGCCTTTTTCTAGTCTCTGTCTCTCTCTCAGAGGCCACAGCAGTGGCAGTTGGGATGGAGGGAGGGCCTTTCCACAGCCACTGGAATTAAGGCATGGTGGTGCTGTGACTGGCTGCTGTTCTCTCCTCTAGAGGCGAAACCAATGGCAGTTGGAATATGACCTGAAAAGTACCATCCAGGGCAATAGGTTTTGTCAGCACATTGTACGTATGGGTCACTGTTGTGGGACATGATCAAAGAACAAAATTTTCTTACTATCATCTTTCATCGTAACTTATCCAGTATCTAATATCTGAGAAGGAATAGAGAAGGCATATGAAAGAGAGAGGGCGTTACTGCCCTACACTGTTACAGTGCTATTATTCCATTTTCAACATCCTGTAGAATTCTGGGGTTTGTAGTTTATTGAGACCAAAGAGCTCTCTGGCTGAGAATTCTAAATACCCCTCCCTGAAGTGCAAACCCCAGGATTCCATAGGATGTTGAAAGTGAAATAATAGCATTATAACAGTGTAGAATGGATATGGCGTAGGAGTGAGAAATGCAAATTTTACCTCAGTACAGTTCAAAAATATTGAGGTGTGAAACTGGAAGAACCATATGTGACTATTTGTTTCAGTTGTACCTCCAGCCAATGGTGCACTTTATTTTGCATACTTGGCTTAATGCTTTTGAATATATGATTGCCCTAACCTCTCTGAGGTTGAACATTGTAAATAACAGTGGTCTCTCAGCTGATTTTCCTGGCTCTTCTTCTGAAGCAAGGATGAATATATTTAACACTGCTACTTTTACTAAGCAGACCTCAAGAATGCCCCTGCTAACCTTTGTCAGTGAAGAAATATGACCATTTATTTCAGCTTTTAGTGCTTTGGCCCTTATGTAGTTTTTAATGCTTGGTGGAAAAAGTTTCTGAGGAATTAAAAGAAAGCACACCTACTATATTGGAAAGCCTGCTAAGGTGATTTTCTCCTTTCCTGTAGCACTTTCCATTTATTTTCAAGTAAGTGCCTCTGAGACATACAAAATCACACAATTTAACACAGTCTTTTCAACCAGTTTTGGGTACGCCATAATCCTCACCCTTGGCCATGTAAGCTGGAACTAATAGAAGGCACAGTCCAAAACATCTGGACAGAACCTGGTTGAAACAGTCTGGCTTAGAATATCAATTGTGCAGACAGAAAATAGCTTAGCCCCTTAATTTTGATGTTTTGGCTTTCCAGAAGAAAATTGATGCTATTAACTGGTATTAAAGTCTATACAAGTTACATTTCTGTCTGTCAACACATCACATGATGTGAAAGTGGCTGGATGGATTTTCACCAAATGTGGAAAGTGTGTTTGGGATGGCCTGATTTGGGATAAAAGTGGTGTATATGAAATACATTTTGGGGTAACCCACAAAGGTATCCCACCTAGTCTTTAATTAGATTTTCACATTTGGAAAGTATGTTTGGGAGGGTCTGGCTTAAATTGTAAGCTAGGTGTTGTACACACAAATGATATTTGGGGTCTTGGGAGTACCCATATTCTTTTCTTCATCTTGTGGATGAAAAAACTCCACATCAGCAAGAATCAAGTAAGTGTATTTTTAGACAGCCTGAAAATCAATCTCTGAGGGTTACCCAAGGACCTTACAACTCCTGATCTATCTATTGGGGGGCGGGGGGGAATTCTGAACCCAATCTAACCAAGCCCAACCTGGCATCCAAAGCTGCCATTCTCATCCCAACTGGGAGACCATGGACCACTCAGTTGTATGTATGTATGAAATCCTTGCTGCAGCATCATCTGGCACAGCAGCCAGCTGGTAACCAAACCAAACTGCTCCACAGTCATCACCTTATCACTGTCTCTGCTTCAAAATTCTCACTTGTCACTGATTCAATTGAAGCACTTGCCACTGGCTCTCTATACTGCTTGTGCACTGGCAGGCCCTTTATCCACAAAGGGTTGAAGCAAAAGAGAAAGAGGAGGGGGCGGCAAAGTTTTTTTTTTATTGTCTCAGATTCTAACCCTCATGGTCTCCATTGTGGTACTAAGTGACACATTTACATGGTCTCTGTTCCCCAGAGGCCAGCAAATACACCTCTTCCCCCACATCACTGCACAGGGGAAGCTATTAGTATTGCTAGGTTTTCAAAATAGCAATAAGGGACAGACAAAATTCATGACATGCAGGATTGACAATCAGAAGGTAGCTATTAACATTTCAACTTTTACTTAAATACCAAATGAAAACATTGATTTCAGATAACTTAGCTTTGTGTTTCGATGTAAAATTAACATATTGTGCACATTCATAATTCCGTGATACACATACTTTTCTCTTTATGAAGAGCCCACACCTCAAAATATAGACTGTTTTTGGCAGTTTATATAGATAGTTCAGTCTATATAAGAGGAAAAGCTCCCCAACCCTCAAATAAGGGCCATCTGGAACCCTGATGATAATAATATACAGATAATAATCTTGATTCTAAAACAATAATATATCAAAAAAAATGTCTGACATTAAAACCAAAACTCCTTCCAAAGTATATACCTTGTAAAGTACATAACATTATGTAATTAATTTAAAAATAAAACTATAAATTCAAATCTAAGAACTTGGTTTTAGCTCGTATTTTAATAGCAGTTAAAAACACTAAATTGTATTGAATTTGAACAGGACCATGCCAAGAATAGCTATACCTACTGATTGTCATATTGGTGTTAAAGATGTGGTGCAACTCAGAAGAAAAAAGGTGAGCACCAGGTCAGTACCACAGACATGGTTGAATACATAATGATGCAAAATAAGACTTTTAAGGAATATGTATGCACTTAAGGTCTCGTACCTGGATGGTTGAGCCAGTGAGTTGTGGTTTCTCCTGCACAGATTTGTTTGTTTGTTTGTTTTGATCTCCACTTAGTTCTATCCTTAGATATGAGGAAATTTGTGAATTCTGATATGGTATTATTTTTTAAAAAAACACCATAAAAATATTCTCACCTGTCTCTACATCATGGACACTTTGACTTCTTTGCTGCCTTTTTCCACTATACAGTTTTAACATGATTCCCTTTTAGCTGCCATGGCAACATCCTGTAGAATCCTGGGGCTTGTGCTTTCACAGCAGGCACTACAGTTTTCTTGCTGAGTATTGCATATGTCCCTCCCTAAACTGTCAATTGCAAGATACTACAGGATGGAACCATGACAGTTAAAGCAGAATCATGACACTATAACTGTGTAGTGGGAAAGGACCACTGATGTTGTCAGAGTACAGTTCCAATAATCCCTTTGCCTAGGGCTGATGGAAGCTGCAGTTCAAAAATATGCGAAGGGCCAAAGTTGTCCATGTCAACATTTGGAGGGCCACAGCTGCCCACCGCTACATTGAGAGGATGATATATGAAATATTCCACCTGCATTTGGGGGAAAAAATTGATCTACATGCGTGTGTTTGTTGTGTTAAAATATTTCTATCAAGCCCTGTATCTAAAGATCTTAGGGTAACATAATAAAATCAATCCTTAAAATGATTTTAAAAAGTAAATATAATTTACAGTCATTCTAATACATACTTATACTGTGTAACAACTTTAAAAAGTTAAAACCATGTCCACGTAAAATCTGGATAAAATCATTAGACACCAAAGGCTTTACTAGAGCCATGCATTCACTTGTGCCAAATGAAGCCAACATTGGTACCCATTAGGCTTCTAAGAGGAGGGCATTTCACAACTGGAGTGCCAAAACAAAGATGGCCCTTTCTCACATTCCCACAGTGGTATTGCCCCCAGTGGTATGACACAAAGAGGACGTTTGCTTACCATTTCATAGTTCAGAATCCTGACTGAAGAAGATTCCACACCATGGAGGGGCCTACACACAGAGATAAGACTCCTCAGTTTAGGCCTTTCTCCAGTGTGTGGATGGTGGACAGCAGAGTCAATAGGGAGTGAGGTTACATGGGTGGGTCCATCAAGTGTGACTCTGGTGTCCAGAATTTTATGATGTAAAGCAGAAGGGAAGCAGTGCTTTAAAAAGTTATTGTTTTGTATACCCTGTGGTTGGAGGATTCTGGGAATTGCCATATAAAAAGTAACTTTTCCAAGCTCAGAAGGCAGTTGTTATGAGAGTACAGTAGATGGTGTAACCTTTCATAGAAGTGGGCAAGCCATTTCTCAGCACGAGGAAGTGCTTCCAAATTATATCTATGAAGCTATTATTATTCTTGCCACCAGTCTCACTTAGCAGGACATCAATGAACAGCAAGGATAGAAAGGAAGACCTCAGTGACAAGGATAAATGCTAGATGTTTTTTCATGCAAAAAATAAAATAAAAATCCATCCTGTTTGACAGTAATACATTAGTCAGCATAAGGTTTCTTTCACCTTTCAATGTCAATAAATACTTTATAAAATCAGTTGACTGAAAGTGGTATCTGTCAGCATATAAATCTTACCTGTGTGCATATTGTTTTAGATAAGCTTAATGAATGTTTGCATCTTGTGGTGCTGTACTGTTTTGAAAATTACTTATGCATAAGGTATAGGAAGGTTAAGAAGTTGTGGCAGCTGGTGGTTCCCATGTCATTGGGTCAGTGCATCTCCTCTGGGTTTCAGCCTGAACTTTAAAGGAGCTCTCAAAGGGGCTCAACTTATTTTGAAGGAGATAGAGATCAGCACTATGGAAAGCTCCTTTGAAGTGAAGTCTATGGCCATCTCTGCACCACACTGTTATAGTGCTATTATTCCACTTTCAACATCCTGTGGAATTCTGGGGTTTGTAGTTTACTGATGCCAAAGAGCTCTCTGGCTAAGAATTCTAAATGCCTCTCCCTAAACTGCAAACCCAAGATTCCCTAGGATGTTGAAAGTGGAATAATAGGACTATAACATTGTACCGTGGAAATGGCCTAAAATGCAGAGCAGATTCACTGACACACTGACACGGAAGCCACAAGCTGCTACTGCCAAGAAATCAATAAAAACATAAGAAAAGTCCTGCTGGGTCAGTCCAAAGAGCTATAGCCCAGCAATGCTCCCCATGATTTCCAACTCAGAAAGGCCCCAAGTAGCAGATTACTGCAATAGCAACTGGTATTCAGGGGCATGATATTGGAGGCAGTATATGGCTATCATGACTAGTGTCCTTTAATAATCTATTCTTCCATAAATTTGTCTGATCCTGTCTCAAGGCATTAATTTACATTGTTTGACAATGCTGTGTGTGAAGGCATGCTTACTTTTACTGTCCTGAATCTGTCAATATTCAACTTAATTGGATGATCCTGGGTTAGACAGAAGAGGTACACTTCCTTATCCATTTTTACCAAACTGCATAATTTTTCATCTCTTTCAGACATGATAAGTAATGGATTAAAGTAAAATAACTACCTGCAATGAATTGCTCTCTTTTTGGATGATGAGGGTGTGATGGAGTTAAATTACCTATGTCAACATTGCCTATTTTGGTGTAATGAATGATATATTGCAGTTATTTTACAAAGTTATTTATAAAGGGCATTTTCATGCATCATTAGAAAGATTTCAACAGAAATTTTCCATTTTTATGCCATACTTTCTTAACCAATCTTTGTTGGTTGAAGAGTAAGTGAATGCTGTATGTGTTGGTGAAGATGGAAGAAGAGCAAGAAGTCAATGGAAGATGCAAGATGCAGCAGATCAGTGGAAAAACCTAATTTGACAGATAGCTAAGTACCATCCCTTAAGGCAGTATAGGCAACATAAAATAGTCCTGGGGCTGCGTACACCTCCAACCTGATCTCAGAGGGTCACATCTCTGCACCTGCAATTCTTTGAATGGTATCATTTTTCATTGGAGGGGAGTTCCACACTCTCTCTCAACCTATGTTCTTCCAGTGAAAAATAGCCTAAGTAAGGTTGTTTAGTATGATGGCAGACAACCTTGCTTGGTTTTGCTGGTGGCTAAAGTGTGCTGTTTCAGAAGACCAAAGAATTATCCTTTCAATTATAATGGACAAAATCCCCTTACTCATGGAGGTCCTGAGAAATTATATTTGTTTCATATTAGTACTACTACTACTACTAGTAGTACCATTGCAGTCATTCTCCTACTGTCATTAGGAGAATGGGCTGAATGGTTGTCCGTCTCAAATGAAATAGATCCACAAGATTTATGTAAATATTGCTTTGAGATCAATTGGTAAATCTACTCTAGCTGAGACTGACAATTAGATTAAGCCCTATATTAACAATAAGAATCAGACACTTGCTGAAGAATTCGGGGAGTGGTAATCCAAAAAGTATTTTTTAAAAAAAGCTTTGCTAAAGACATCAGAAAATCCTGATCAGTCAGGCATGAAGTGGCTATTGTATCTATGTAGTGTAGACTATGTAGTTATGAAAAGGGATGTACTTAGTAGTGAGTGAGCTGGACATTCAACCTGAGCACCATAACATCTAATGTATTTTCTGGCTCAATTTTTGCTAATTGTCTGTAGTGAGCTAGGACAACAAGAAGAATGTATAAACATGTCTTTCATACTTACTCCACCCACAAAGCTCTACATGTTGTATGAGTCTTAGCTTCAAGAGTTTACTTTTTGCAAAATAAATTTTCACAACTTCACTTTAAACTACTGTATGTTTCTTTCTCCAGTCTGATGTCATTTGTTCTAGCTAAGACTCAGCAGAACACAGCTGTACTCCTATAAAGGTTACAATAGTACAAAAAAAGAGAAAAACCCTACAGAAAACTGTAAGCACCATACATAAACACTATAAACACAAGTGGCAACAACGTAGTATTTATCCTAGAAGCAGCTCAGATTTTGAAAGCACTCAAAATCTAAAGCAACACCCCAAGGCCCACTAGATAGTGGTAAGCAGAACCTGTCACAAAGTGTGCAGGGTGGAGTGCTTTTGTTCTGGCTTCCATCCAAAGAATATACCTCCATACTGGATACTGTATTCCATTCTCACTTTCCCTTATTTTCCATCTTGCCCCCTAAGATGGTGAACTCAACCTTGATTGGATTACTCTGAGGTTCTTCCTCCCTTAAAGGATCTTTTTCCCACACAGATTTTTTTTCCTTATACTTCTGCACAGAGTACATTTCCACTAAGACTGCTGATGCTGCACGAGTGGTGCTGTTTTCTAAATCAGGGCCAGTACTGAGATAACTGAGTTTACTATAAAGGCATTTACAATGATACTAAAGGCTTGTATTTTGCTGTGTTTTGGGGAGGGGAAAATATTTCAAAGCAGTTTATGAAATATCTAAATGCAATAAACACAATGAAACAAAAATATGCTGTATAATGAATGGGAAAAACTTTAAAACAAAAACAGATCAGCATGCACAATAAAACTAATTATGGGCATATGCACAGTGCACAAATATTACACATAGATACCACTTTAACAGCCTTGGTGGTGTCCTATGGAATCTTGGGATTTATAGTTTGGCATTTTCTACCAGAGTTCTCTAATATCCTAGATTTCTAAAGTAAAAGACTCTAAAGTTGAAAGGTGAAGGGTGACAAGATAATGCTAAGTACCTCACAAAACTACAAAGTCCAGAATTCTATAGGATCCAGTCATTATAATTAAAATGGGATCAAACTTCTATAACTGTCCAGTTCAAATACACCCCACAAAGACTTCCTGAATGGAAATGCGTTCAAAGCTTTTTGGAAAATGCATTAGAAAACAGGCAAGCCAGATGCCCACAGAGAAGAAATCAAAGTACTACTGGAGGAAACAACCTGTCTCATATTTACCAAATACTTTTGATTAAATGGGAGATCAGAGAGCAGGAATGGTTCTTAAAAACTGGATATGTTAATATCACTGAAACAATTATTAGTGTGAAACTTCTAATGAATGTGTAGATACAGGAAATAAAACAAACCACCACCATCCAGATCTTTTCTTGTAGATGGCACTCTGGGAAGAGCTGTAGAACCAAAAGGAGGCTGAGGTCACCCCAGAATGAGGACAGGTGGAGACGATTTCATGCTATGTTATTCACTAACCATGCAGCAAATATGTGCCAAAGAAAATGTCTGGGATTATCTATCTTGCCCAACAGCTTTCTTTCCCCACAGACTTCTCATTTCAACTTGAAAGTCATTTTGTAGTCTTTCCCAACTTTCATTAAGTTGGGAAAGTTACATATCAACTCTTGCTGCACTCTAAAGATATTTCATCCACACAAATCCATACTTCTGATTTGCCAAGATCTTTTGTCACTTTCCTCTATTTTCTAGCTATTCTTGATACCTTTCTAAAAACAAACCATTTCCCCCCATTTTTCACTTTTAATAAGGTTTTTATTAAAATAAAAAATAAAAATAATTAAGATGCAACTTATTAATGTAGATGTTACATTCATATACATAGTATATCCATCAAGTTACCTTATTTTTACACACTTCAAATGGTTAATCTTGTCTTAATTGTTATGTCTACATTCCTTGCATCAACAGCAACAAATGTATTGAGTAGCCATTATAACAATAAATGTCAGTTCAACAAACTATAGATGGTACAAAGCACCAATTGGACCGGTTCCCAAGAGAAATGGATGGCTTTATTTGAGAGGTGCATCTCATGATCTCTTGCAAGCTCACAAATGAAGCTGGAACAAAGCATTTTATTCACAATTGGACAAAAGGTAGGACTCTAAGTAACTACTTGGCTTGTTTTCTTCAGTATATATTTGTTCTACAAAGTATTCTCTTTAGTTTCTTCCTTCTTTAAAAAAAAGTTGAGCAAAATGTGGACTTTTAAAAGGCTAAATATGTATGAAACTACCTTTCCTTGGTCTTGGTATATACCATTTTGCTTTCTTACAATGTCATCCACCAGCAGTGCCCAGTCAGCCTGATCCATTTTGTATTGCAAACTCATCAGCTTGAAGGCCGGTCTCTTAATTTAGTTTGTGAAGCTGCATCAATTAATTAAGTGGCAATCAAGGGAAGGATGGATGAGAGCAATCATTACCTGGGCCTCTGGGGGTGGGGATTCTTTGTCAGCTGTATACACTCATAGAATAATTTATTGCCAAAACAACTAAGGATAGACACAAGAAGCCACGAGTAGACTAATTACAATGTGTCTTGTAACTGTAAGCACTAGTTGATTCTTATGGATAGTTATGTTCTTTCAGTACAGACAGTAGCATATGATAGTATTAATACAAAATTGTCAAAATGATAACGGTAACATAGATACCTAGGCCATTTCCACACTAGACTGTTATAGCATTATGATTCCACTTTCAACATCCTATGGAATCCTGGGCTTTGCAGTTTAGGATCTAGATCTAAATAAAGAGATACTAGGACTTTAGACTCTAAATGTTGTGCCCTGTTCCCTTGAAGATTTTCTCTTTAATGATTTTATGTCCACAAGAATTCCAGATCTTCACTGGACTGTATAGAAGTTTGGAACCATGTTCAGTTGCATGTGCTTACAGAGTTCCCATAACTGGGAACCCACCTATGATCACAAACTTGAACTTGATTATAGGCCATATTATAGATTCAGATTTACACGTACACGCAAGTTCTCCATCCCCACTTTAGATCTAAACAGAAGCAGATGAAGACTGCTTAGGGTCTGTGTTATTACAGATGGTTGTAAACTCTATATTGCAGTTTATTTATTATTATGTTTCTATCACAGCGTTACACCAAGAATTAACTAGCAAACATCATTAAAAATCAAATTAATCAGTAAAATTATCAAAATCATCACAATAGAAACCACTAACCTTTTTAGAATAATCAATAAACATCAAAGCAATTTAGAGGGCCAGTTTGAAGAGAACTATCTTTACCCCCTGCCTAGCAGCAGCACAAATGTGAACTTTCCTGATTGAGAGGAGTGCATTTCACAACTTGGAAGAAACTTTGGCTAATACCATGCAGGCCCATGAAACAGGCCTCCACAGGTGATGATAACAGAATATACCTCCATAGGACAGCATCCTTATCTGGTTCTCTCTCCAGGCTGTCTGGCCATTTACAGACAAGGATGTAGATGAATCTAGGACTGTGAGATGACTTGATATAAGGCAGGTTCTCATATATCTTCAGCTGGGCCTGGGAAGCAATTGGCAACCATTGCCACAGTGAGAAATACTGAATGAAACAGGAAATATACTCAGAGGTAGTTTCCATACAGCAAAATGCAACAAAATCCACAAAACACTGATATTTCTGTTGGGCCAACTAAAATGCATAAAATACATTATGTAAGCCTTTGAAGTTTCTCTTGCTTCTTCATCAGGCAATGTTAAAAATCATACACGAGAAGAAAAGTGATGATGTTAGAGTCACAGTGTACATTTTGTCTCAGATGTTATTTTTGTTGTCACTTAAGATGGTCTAGAGGGATCTCAGTGAAGGCGGAGGCCATTCCCCTTCTTGACCATGGGGAGACTAGGGACAAAGGGCAACAAAAGTGAGGTAATACAATTTCAGCTCCAACTTTTATTGCCCTTAGTCCTCAGTCTCTGCATGGTCAAGAAGGTGAGTGGTCTCTGTCCGCTTTAATATCCCTCTAGACCATTTTAATTGGTAACAGAAATAACACTGAGACAAAATGTAGGTGAATTATGTTAAGACTTCTTCTTGTTTGGGGACAGTTTCTCTTTTTGGAGATTTGACTTGTCAGCTTAAAATTGGGCACTACAGCTTGGCAACTACTAAAAACACTAACAAATTTTCAGGCATCCAGCCCAATGTTTTGAAGAGTTATGGGCTGCCAAAGACAGGCATCCAAATATATATAGATTGTTGCAGGATTTAGACATGGCATCAAAAGCGGGTTGTAGGGGCCTGCTTAGCTTGACCTGCCTACACATGAACTATTTCTGTTCAGTTCTGGGCACCCCAATTCAAGAAGGACATGGTCAGGCTGGAGCAGGTCCAGAGGAGGGCAACCAAAATGGCGAGAGGCCTGGAAGCCATGCCCTATGAGGATAGACTGAGAGAGCTGGGTATGTTTAGGCTGCAGAAGAGAAGGTTAAGAGGGGACATGATAGCCATGTTTAAATATTTGAAGGGATGCCATGTAGAGGAAGGAGAGGGCTTGTTTTCTGCTGCTCCAGAGACCAGGACAAGGAGCAATGGATTCAAGCTGCAGGAAAGGAGATTCCACCTGAACCTCAGGAAGAACTTCCTGACGGTCAGGGCTGTCCGTCAGTGGAATATGCTGCCTCGGAGTGTGGTGAAGTCTCCTTCTTTGGAGGTTTTTAAGCAGAGGCTGGATGGCCACCTGTCGTGAGTGCTTTGAGGGTGTTCCTGCATGGCAGGGGGTTGGAGTGGATGGCCCGTGGGGTCTCTTCCAACTCTACATTTCTATGATTTACCACACTTTTCTTCTATAGTTGATTTAGAACTTTGTATATAGGAGATCCAAAACAGTCTTCCATGCAGGCACTGATCACTTCAGATTCATCATCTACCCTGCCTGGATAACCTATAGCTAGTTTCCCAGCTCAGATTAGACACATGGTTAATTTATCCTTACATGCAAAATATTTCTCAAATGATGGTGCTAGTTTACACCTATACATCACTGCTGCGGCAATTAAGACCAAAGTTGTCTTTAATCCAAACTCAGTGAATCGGGATAGCTTAGAAAAAGGGAAGTCAAAGTATCCAAATTAATTAAGCTATTAAAAAACAGATTGCTCCAAGTAGATAATTAATGGAAATGTACCTAAATTGATTCAAAATGCTTTAGACTTCAGTGTAAATGCATTGAATAGCCCCTCCCCAATTCCGGGCTGATTTCGGAAGGCTGTATAAACCAAATTGATATGCAAGGACGTGCTAAAGTGAAACACTTAAGTAGCAATAATGCTCCAGCTCAATGAGCATTTCTCAAATCAAGCACAAAAGTCTCATAAATAGACCTTTCAAATAGATCCAGTGTTGAGTATCAGTCTGTCAGGCTGTCATTCTCTCGGATGTACATTACTCTGTGTTATAATTATATCTTTTATTCAGCAGAGTTACAGTGCATTACAATTTGAAAATGCACATTGCATTTTAATTAAAAAAAATGAATGCTTCCTGAAGCTCAGGGCCATAAATACTCAACAAAATTTCACAATAAACAATATAAATCATACCAAGAATGGATTCTTCATGTACCCAGAAGGCAAAAACACTCTTGATGTGTCATTTTGATTTCACAGATGTGACAATTTGAACTTTAAGATACCAGGATTGGATTTTTCAGAATTACTTCAGATCACCCTATCACTCATTAGTTGAAGTTAGTGGGCATTTTCTTTATGCATTCTTAAAAGAAACTTATCAGAATGCTTTTTCTGTCAATCCCTGAGGAGTAACTTACTTAGGAACATTATTATATTATTTCCATAGTTTTAGTCCTGTAGGTTTATTTCCATTTATGAGGACAAAGTTTTAATAGGCAATATGTTTGCTCAGTGTTGCAATTAACCTCTCTTCAATGGCATCAGAGGTCTGTGTGAGTATGGTCGCTTTCATATTACACAATTATCCTAGTATTGTTCTACTTTAAATGCCATAGATTTATTCCATGAAATCCTGCAATTTGTAGTTTCATGTGGTATTTAGAATTTTCTATCAGAGAACCCTAGTGCCTCTTCAAACTCAAATCCCAGGATTCCATATTGTTACCGGGCTGCACACTCCTACTCCATGATATGGTTTAATTGGCAAATATCACTTAATTGGCATGACATATAAATTATACACTGCTATGGCTGCAATGCCATGCTGGTGAGAGAGAACTGGCTGAACATGTATAGTGCATGAGTAGGTCAGATGGGACCTTAGGGCATGGCAAGGTCGTAGTCAGAGAAGCTCTGGTGATAATGGATTTGCAAATGTCCCTCAATGACTTAACCTTTAGAATCTGCCTCCACAGAGCAACTGATTGTTTCCGGCTCTCTTCCTATACCTGCTGGTACTAGGAATGCATTTGCGTGTGCCAGCTGTGCTCATTCCTTAAGACATCAGATCTGGCCACTGTGATACATGCATCAGTTACATTCCGTTTGGAATACTGTAATGCACTCTACCTAAGTTTGTCTTTAAAAAGTGTTCAGAAACTTCACTAGGTCCAAAAAATCTGCAGCCAAATTGTTAACTGGGGTTGGCTGCATGTAGTACACAGCCTTCTTGTTACAACCACTCCACTGGCTGCTAATCCGTTTCTGGGCACATTTCAAAGTTTTGGTTTTGACCTATAAAGTCCTTTACAGCATAGGTCCAAGTTATACGAAGAAGTGTATTCTCCTTTACAATTCTGCCTGTGTTTTGAGATCTGCTAGGCAGGCCTTTCTCCATGTCCCACCATCCTCATAGGTACACTTGGTTGGAACACAAGAGAGGGCCTTCTCAGTTGCTGCCTTCAGATTCTGGAGTTCCATTCCCAAAGAGTTTAGACTGGTACCTTCCCTACTATTTTTCTGTAAACAGCTGAAAACTCTTTATATTTTGACAGGCCTTTGAGGACTGGTTGTGTAGGGGTTTCAATTTTTTTTTATTTTGTTGTGCTGTTCTTTTTTTCTTATATTCTTAATTTTTTTATTGTTTATTTTTTAAAAAAATCTTTTTATTTTGTGAATTTTAAACTTTTTAAACACTAGTATTGTAAGCCATCTTGAATCCCAAAACTGGGGAAAGGTGGGGTGATAATAACAACAGCATCCCTAGTATTGTGAGGTATTTCCTGAATTCCAATGAATTCCTGTGTCCCCAAGGGAGGAAGTGTCAGTCACCTCCCCAACATGGGGCTATTCTACTGACAGCGAGAGCACATAACTTCTGCTTCAGCACATCATGTTCACCAAAATGTAGCACTGGATATTTTTTTTTCCAAAAGGAAGCACATTGGCAATGGACAGGGGAGAATGCCCTAACAGCAAAAATTGATAGATTGGTTGGGTCCTAATTTCTCAGCATATAACTAGTGGTGGGGAATGAGGACAAGGTGTTCAAATAAGAATTCTGTCCCCAAATGAAATTCTTCTGCAGCCCCCCAAATTTCTAGTATTACAGTAACTTTACTCATTGTGCATTTAAAAATACAGCTTGGCAAATCCTGTTGGGATGTTACATCATTGTTAACCAACTTAGGATTGTGTGAAGTTGAATTGTGCTGTTGTGCAACATTCTCAAGAGAACAGCAAAAGATATAGGCACACCTTTGGAGCCATTGCACAAGTGGAACCAACAACATGGCTATTCCACAATAGTTCAAGTGCACAGCATGTCCCAGTGCACAGTGTGTACCCTAGCTTAATGGGGGACCACTTTGTAAAATGGGATACCTCACACAGTGCCCTGCTGTCTATTGTCACAATCCACTCACATAGCAGCATATTATATCAGCAACTTAGCTCTGTCATTGTAAAGTTACATATTGTAGCTTCCCCACATTTTAGACATACAAAAAAAAAAGGAGGAGGGAATTTTCCAAGGGAATATGAAAACTATAAATATAAGAGTTCTAGGTGTGAGATATTTTCAGTGCCTCACACTTAGCAGTGCTAGAAATTTGGAGACTGAAAGAACAGAATTCTCAGTGGGATTGCATAGCCTTTATTTTCTTAGGGTGGGACAAAGAAACCTTTCCTTGGGAGGCCAAAGGAACATTTTAAAGGGCTCGCTTTTATTGAGTTTTTGTTGTTGAATGGGAAAAAATGTAGTTACTACTCAAAATTGTTCCCAGTGATGTCACAAGGCAGCCAGGCTTGATTTGTCACATTGTTATACAGCATTGTAATATCATTGAATTCAGTTAATGACCCCCAGATGGCTGCTATCACACATGTGTGAACCAAATGCCAGCACTCTTGCCTTCAATTGACTTGCTAGCTCTCAGATATATCAGCACGTAGCCAAATAATGTGTAATAGTTTCACCTAAGTCAATACATGATACCTCATGGGCTGGACCACTGGTGTGATTAATCTAGGAGGAAGAAACTATAATAATTAGAAGACAAAATGGAACAGATTGCTGTAGATAAAAAAGGAAACCAGATAGAAGAAAGGTTGAGCCTTTTCACTACCAAAAGCTCCCCTTCCAGCAATATTTCTATCATGCCTATGAAGTAATTTTCCCACTTATCAGATTGGAGACATCAGACAATGGTATGAGATAACAAAGAACATGACTTCATTGACATCAAAGTTATCTGCAAAGAAGAAAATCTAATCTAATTTCTAATCTGATCTAATATTGAGAGACCTGTTCACGACCAAAATTTTCCTTTCAATGATCCTACCCTAACAAAAGAGCCAGTGTTGTGTAATCGCTTGAGTGTTGGGTGATTACTCTGGAGACCAGGGCTTGAATCTCCATTCAGCCATGGAAATCCACTGGGTGACCTTGAGCAAGTCACATTTCCCAGCCTTAAAGGAAGGCAAAGGCAAAGGCAACTCCCCTCTGAACAAATCTTGCCAAGAAAACTTCATGATAGGTTCACCTTAGGGTTGTCGTAAGTTTGAAGTGGCTTGCAGGCATGCAATAGCAACCTTAACAGATGTGCCCATCTGTTCAGTAGCTTAGGCTTATCACTGGCTGTTCATCATTAAAGGTTGGCTGTGGAATCCATGTCTAATCTCTCCTGTCCCTAGAGTTCATTGAGCAAATCTGTGCATGGACCAAGGGCCATCCTCGCAATCCAGAGCCCACTATAACACTCTTGATATTGCTGGCAAAGAGAGACAGATGGGCTGCAGCTCCTCACCTCTAGTTGCCACAGGATGCTTCCCTCAGTAATGTCTTTGTCTCTCTCAGTGGCTATACATCTTTCAGTGCCTGCACCATCTACCAGTTGTACTAGATACAGCCAATGGGTTAATTTATTATCCTCAAATAAATGTGTAGCCATGAGATTTAGGCTGTTTCCACCCTACACTGTTATAATGCTATTATTCCACTTTCAACGTCCTATAGAATCCTGGGCTTTGCAGCTTAGGGAGGGGTATTTAGAATTTTCAGCCAGAGAGCTCTTTGGCCTCAGTAAACTACAAACCCCAGAATTCCACAGGATGTTGAAAGTGGAATAATAGCACTATAACAGTGTAGGGTGGAAATGGCCAGAGTGTGGTGTAGTGGTTTGCACATTGGACTATGACCCTGATGACCAGGGTTTGATTCCCTGGTCAGCCATGGAAACCCACTGGGTGAACTTCGGTGCTTCACACACTCTCAGCCCCAGAAAACCCCATGATAGGTTCACCTCAGGATGTCATAAGTCAGAAATGTCTTGAAGGCACACAATAACAATAAACATGGAGTATGACATAGACAAAAAGATGCGCCCAAACATGTCATAGTCAGGCATCTTAAAGAGAGACCTGTATGATTCACATTGAATGTAGAGAAGTTGAGTGAGTAGGTGCACAGTGCAAAATGGCTGCAGAAGGGGATAAAGGCATTGGCCATTACTGCACTATACTGTTAAAGCGCTATTATTCCGCTTTCAACATCCTGTGGAATTCTGGGGTTTGTAGTTTACTGAGACCAAAGAGCTCTCTGGTTTAGAATGCTACATGCCCCTCCCTAAAGTGCAAACCCCAGAATTCCACAAGATGTTGAAAGTGGAATAACAGTGCTATAAAATTATAGTGTAGAAATGGCCATTGTAAATAAGGGCATGTTATCTATGAGCATCAAGGTGTTGTGTGGTGATGGAGTAGCACTCATCTTCCTCTCTTTCACTGGGTTGTGTGTATTCAGGAGAAGGGCAAATCTGCTTCAGCTTAAGATGGGAGAACATTCATGTGACCTAAAAAGTAAGAATTACCATTACAAAACAAGATTGTGGAGTTAGGAACCTCTTTATTTCTTCTGAGAGAAGGAGGATTCTATCTTAATCATTTGAGGGATAGTGCTCTTTATGAACATGCTATTTCAACAGCTAAGAAAAGGGTTTTTTTTAGCAAACTAACATGATGGAATTTTTTTCCAGATATATATCTTCAGGGAAGTGACAAATAAATTATTCATAGAGTCTGAGTATTAACTGATGGTGATTAATTAGAATGGTAAACATTTTGTTGGATTCACCAGCCTCGACAAAAGTAGACTTGTCACACTTCTTGAACCTCATTGCGAGAAGAAATGCACCTCATTTTGAAAATCTATTCATTTTCAAGGCCTATGAAGCATTTCAGAAAAAGTAAGTAGAAACAAAATAATGCACACATTTTAAAATGAGATCTGCTGAAAAGGCACACAATTGAAAAAAATAATCCTCAAGCATGCATTAGTCAAAAAACTGTAGATTAGATAAAATATATAAATGAATGAGTGCATTAGGAGAAGTGGATCAAAAAGGTGCACACATTTCCCAAAAAGCAAACAAAGAAATCTGAAGTCTCACAGCATGATACAAAACAAGAATGGAAGAGGAATGTAGTGCAATATTTGACAATAAAATCAACACTGAGGTATTTTCACATTCCTACAATTAATCTCTGTTCTGAATGGCTTCATATGAGTGATTGAGTGAGTACAGGTTGAAACAAGGGCTGCCACTGCTAATCATTTAATCTCAACATTTTCAGTGATTGATTGATATCACTCACACTCATGAAGGACACATCTAGCTGAAACTTCTTTACGTATCTGCAGGTGGAAAAAATCTTCAGTAGGTACAGTACTCCCAGATTTACTGATCCACAATCATATGTGTTTGAAGGTCCTTGTTTCCAGTGGGAATTCACTTTATAATATTTATTGTGTATTCTGTTTTGCAGTTAACATTCACTGCTAAGTGACTGTGCCTAAAAACGAATGATTGCAATTGAAGGCAAATGCAATAATATGTACCAACTGACAGCAGTGTCAATAGATTTTAGGCATTGTCTATCCAATACTGCTAGTCAGTAGTAGATGTTGGAGAATGCGAACATGAATTGTCTATTGCCTGAAAAAAATATTGACTGAGATCCCGCATTTGGAGATGTAGCTGTATAACCTGATGCTACCCTCAAAAACATACTCTTTAAGCAATGCAGGTGCCCCCCCCCCAACAGAGAAATTTCTGCTGGAAAACAAGGTGGGGAGCAGTGAACCATTCAGCAGGGTCCTGTCACAGCTGCCTGTCACAGTGCACCTGCTATCAGGAGAGACGTGGATGTATCATTGTTCATCATGCCACTTCCCAGCACCCCATAAATTCTTCAGTTAGAAATATTAGTCATTACAAGGGTGCAATGGGAGTAAAAGTGGAACAGTGTAATTACAATGTTGTAAATAGGGCTTCCCACACCATAGTTACTGAACAAGATGCCACATTTAATCTGTCAGTTTCATGCAGAATGTCCACACGATATGCAAAGAAGAGAAGTGGAAATTATGTACATTGATTGGCTGATAGTCACATTACCCCCAATGATTCATTAGTCAATCAGAGATAATCTCCACCACCACTTGGAGAAGATAGGTGCAATTCTATACATCATTACTTGGGAGCAGGCCCCACAGAAATAAGTGGGGCTTTTTGCTGAGTATATATAAGATTGCTATGTATGTCAATTATTTTTGTCATGCAATGTTTTAATGTTATAAATGGTTTAATTGTTTATTTTAACTTTTATATTTATACTTTTACAGATATTTTAATTCGTTCTGTTTTAACGTTGTTAGAAGCCTTGAATTCCACTGTCAGAAGAAAGGTGGGAAATAAATAAATGAATAAAATGATGGTGATGATGATGATGATGGTGACGATGATCATGATCATGATGTAAGGAACTTCTCTTCATGCTGTTAGATTTTTGAACTTTCTGCATATTAACCTTGTTAGTCTTTATGTACCCTGTTCACTGAACATTCATTACCATACATCATTGAAAGTGCTGTGTTTGCAGTGAATGTATATAATTTACTTTTAAGTCAGTACAAAGAAGCCCAGGCCTACAGCTGATGCAGTTTATAGGCTGTGCCATAATATGTGACTTGCATATCACAATATACTATCTAAATAAAAATCAAGATACCTATACAGCTTAAATGTTCTTTTAAGCTCTAGTTAAACAGTAATACAGGAGGCATGTATTATCATTGCAATCATATGCAAATTACTCACAGAAGATCTCATAGCCATGAATCCATAGGCATACGTAGAGTCATCTCATTGAAATCAATAGGTCCTTAATCAAGGTTAACTCTTCTCATTGACTTTGGTAGGTATATCTGAAGTGCAACAAAATCTAGATAATGCATTGTGTTCATTGGCTCTTACTCCCTAGTAAGTGTATTCAGGATTACAGTATCATATAGTAAAGTTTAGCCATCAGAGATTTTCATACACAGAACTCCTTTCACTATTATAATTTTATTCATATAGATTTACTAGGTGAAAACATGTGGTGTAATATTTTTAGAAGAGTAAAAAGCTGCTTTTTCACTTGCAAGTGACTGTCAGATAAATTGTGCAATGACAGATTTCTTACTTCACATATATTGTGGAAACATACATGATGAACAGAAAGGATGAACTCTGTATCATTGTTGAATGTGCCAATTAATTTTTTCCTTTGAAAATTCAATGAACTTGTCTTCTGCTACAACATTCTACATAAAACCCCCTTTTAAAGTTTGAGTAAGGTTACCAGAAAAGATCATCTAAGCATGACTTAGTTAAAAGGTAGAAGTAAAGAAACAAATTATTTCTATTGTGTACAAAATTGAGGTCGCTTCAGGTTAACTGAATCTGATTCCTCCAAGAGATGAAGACTTTCCACATCAAGACAAATCATTCAGAGAATTCTAATTGCAAAAGGGAAGATATTGCCTTCCTCTCCTGAAAACATATACTTAGATTAGATAAAACTTTGCAAGAAAACCTGGAATAGACTTTATAGACTTCTGCCTTTGTGACCTACAGGAAAGAAAAAAATGTCTATTGAAAACAAAAGAAAAACTATGAGGATTATAACTCTATACTAAACCACTAGGACACTTAAACATATTTATCAGAAACATTCAGTGTTCCTGTAAAAAAACAGAAGAGAGAGTTTGTTTGTGAGGATTGTTATCTTGAAAGCAGATGCTGCTACTAAAGTTTGTGTAAGTACATATACAGCGAATTCATTTCTTTTTGTCTTGTGTATATTCTATGTATATTGATCCTTCTCATATATCTCCAAAACTGACCGTTTTACCAATAAATAGATGAGATGCATTTTGAATATTCAGTAACTCAGTGGCATGATTTTGGAGATTTCTTCCTTACCAACATCCTCCATTATGACATTTTACCCTCAACCATGCCTACTGTATCTGGGTTGTGAACAGTAAACATGCTCCCAGCCCATCCAAGACAACATGCCAAGCAATGAAGGATGGTGGTAAATTTGTAGGAGCAAACCTTCATGTTGTCAACTTGCCTTTTTCCAGTTTGAGACTCTAGGCAGCTTACAACAGTTAAAGCAAAACAAAGCTAAAAAATTCCTAGCATACAAAATTTAAAAATGTAATTAAACTATCAAAAAATGAAGACCAAGTAAAATATAAATCATTAAAAAGAAAACAACAATTAGACAATATAGCACATTATGAAGGGCCCTAAGCAATCAGTCCTCAAAGACCTGCTGAAACAAAAAAAGTCTTCACCTGCTTCTGGAAAGATAGCAAGGAGACTGCTAGTCTAACCTCTCCAGGAAGAGAATGCTATGGCCTGGGGCAACCGCTGAGGGGGCCCTTTCCCATGTTTCCACTTTGTGAGTGTGATTGGACAGGCAGAAGGGCCTCCTCTCAGGATCTCAAAACTGAGTAGGTTTGTATGGGAAAATATGCTCCTTCAGAAAACCTGCGCCTGAGCTGTTTAGGGCTTTATACATCATAACCAACGCTTTGAATTGTGCCCAGGAATGGATGGGCAGCCGGCAGAACTGTTGCTACAAAGGAATTATGTGATCTCTGTAGCCAACCCATTGACCAACTGAAGTCTCAGAACACTCTTCAAAGGCAGCCCCATGTAAAGCATGTTACATAATCCAAACAGGGTGTAACTAAGGCAAACGCCATCATCATGAGATCGTACACCTCTAGAATGGGCATAATCAGATATTTAGCAATATCATAGCGAAATGATACATATCAAGTGTGCTAAAGAATATACCATAAATGATTGTGAATAGCAAAGGAAATATGGTTACAACACAGTAGCATAAATGCCATACACTGGTGGGACAGTACTTACATTGCCAGAGGCCACCTGGCACACCCATGGAAAAAGTGCAACTATGCATGCCCTACCCGTAGTGTTTGCCAAAATAGTATGTATCTGGACATACTGGGGAAAGTAAGCATCCACAGGATTCAAGATGCCTTATTCTGCAACATCCCCCTCAAAAAGTTTCCAAACTTCATCAGCTCTTAGACCAGTATAGCAATCTCACCAACAGGATTGAAAAGTTTTTCAAAAAAATCTGGTCCCTCTTGCTGCCCTAGTCGAAACAAGTCAAAGAAGTGATAGTTCTGCTATGCATTATTTCAACCACTACCACCACATTCTCTGATGTCATTTGGTAGTTTTCTATTTTCCAAATAGTAAGCAATTGTCACCTCAGCATAACACATCACCTCAGAAAAATAGATTTAGCTAGACATTTGCTTAACATGTGGTGATAACAGTTCTCTGAATCTCAGTATTTTTCCCTCATAGGGAGAAAATCTGCTGGAAGAGGAGCAGTTTCAATCAAGAAAATGACACCAGAAGAAAGGCAACACATACACACACATCCCACAAACACATTATGCTCTCACTGAATTTGGAACCTCACATAACTGTAGTAAAGTTTTGAAAAAGTCAAGAAATACTTAGTATTCTTCTTCCACCATTTGTAGTTGGGGGCTCAGTTTCTATTTGCACTATGTATTAGAGTATGGAGTCACAGTTGGGCCAATTTGGACCAGGTCCAGTATAGAACAGATTGGCCTAATTTGGTTCCAGAATGCCAGGGTCTGAAGTGATCTGGATTGATCCAGAGATCCAAACATCAAAAATACACAGGGTAAAGACAGAAAGCGTGTCTCCATTATGACAATATAAGTAGAAAGCCAAGGTGGTATGATACAGGAGAGGAAGGAATTGACAGTTCTGATCTGCAATACGGGAGACAAATATCATTAGTACTTTCCAGTCACGGTGCCTATGGGGAGAGATTCTGGTCACTGAAGTTTCATACTCATTCTCTTGCATCTCTTCTTTCATTTGCTAGATTTAGGTGTTGGTAGCAGATCACTGACAGGGATATGCAGAGGGTTTTCTTCATTGCTCATTGGCACCTGAGCTTTGTCATTTTATTTCTCAACCTTTTCTTGTTAATATATGTTAGTATATGTTATCTAGCTCAATCCTCAATTTGCCTTTTTTGCTAATTTGTTGAATAGTAATTTTTTGTGTGTGTTTGAGTTTGTCTTAGCTAATGAAACTGATTGACCTACATAGCTCCAGCTGCTAGGTGTCTGATATACTTTCTTATTGTTATTCATTTATTTTTTAAAAAGGTATAGCACTTATCGAAACCCTTTTCTTTTTTTGTCTTTGTTGTGACTACCTCTGAGTAAGTAGATATAGGTTGATGTACATAGTATTGTTTTGGAAAAAGCCAAGGTTTAGGAATCTGAGTTATCAGAGATAATTTGCCATGCTGATAATGACATTACATTTCATTCTCTTTTTATTAGCTGATTTCTGCTAGGAGTAGGCAAATGCATGATGAGTCATCTGGAGTGATTAAAGCTGGAACCATATTCATTCCAATGTTGGCATACTGTGTGGTCTGAATGGTATGTAGGTGGATAGATAGCTCTGTTTTTTGGGTGGAGGTTGAACAGATGGCTTTCTTCTAGCCTTTCCAAATCTCTGATTCTGTCAAATGATGGCATGGTGCAATTTACATTATGTTTCCTTGTGAAGTACTAGAATTGCCGGAGTCTATCTATGTCTTAGTTCTTGCTTTTAAAACACAATAAAGAAGAAAAAATCCCTGTACATTCACTGAAGTATTATTGTTCCCTAGGTTGCAGAAGCATAGCTGTTGGCGTAAAGCTGCTGGTGGCAGATCAGCAATTCAATTCTCTTCAACTGCAAAAAAGAAGAAAATATGGCACCATGTTTCATCTGATAGCCAAACTCAGTTGCTGTAGCAACACAGTCTGACACTGTCTACAGAGCGTGTGGTGACTTTTTCCTTTTGTTTTGCATTACTACTATCAAGTTCATTATACCTTTTCTGATCCCTTATTAAAAGGACAAAAGATTAAGGATCTGGTTCTCCACACCAGATAGCCCTCAAAATATTGAATTCATTTCACAATGTTTTCTCCCCCACTCTGTCTCCCTGTTCATTCCCACATAAAACAATACTTCTTACGAGCAAGATGTTCAATGGGGAACTTGCTCCTCAGAAATCAAGTAAGGACAGTTTGATATTAGTAAATGTCGGACATGCATGGCCACGTCTTTTGCTCAATCTTGCTAGTCCCCACGAAGAAATGAGAGAGAGGGGGAGAAAATGTTTCTTACCCCTAAACAAATAGAGCCTGGTAGGTAGAGGTGATGGAGTTGGTTCGCTTGTTCTAAGGTGGAAGATCTTCATGCAAAAGTTCATTCTTGTTAAGAGTGCAAACAACAATGTCTGTGCAAGCTATTTTGTATAGCGTTAACTGTTTTGAAACATTTCTGTTGAGAGCACTAAATAAATACTCTAAACAGAGATAGAGACAACAGATGGAAGTGCACGTTTGATACAAAGCTAGGAAAGTTACTCAACCCCCAATAGTTAATTGTGAAGTATCCATTTATTTTTCCTGTTTCTAAAAAGCAACCACAATAGTTACATTTTAATTTCTTTAGAAAACATCCAAATGTTATAGATTTCTGGCCTGTGGTACAAAAGTCTTTTTCCTATCCACCTTGTTACTTCGGTACAGATCATTAAGCAGTCAGTTTCTAATCACTTAGAAAGCAACGTGGTAATCACGAGAAATCAACATGGATTTCTCAAAAATAAGTCATGCCAGACTAATCTTATCTCTTTTTATAATAGAGTTACTAGCTTGATAGATGAAGGGAATGCTGTGGATGTAGCATATCTCAATTTCAGTAAGGCCTTTGACAAAGTTCCTTATGACATTCTTGCAAAGAAGCTAGTAAAATGTGGGCTGGACAGGACTACTGTTAGTTGGATTTGTAATTGGTTGACCAACCGAACCCAAAGGATGATCGCGAATGGCTGCTTTTCATCCTGGAGAGAAGTGACTAGCAGGGTGCCACAGGGTTCTGCCCTGGGCCCAGTGCTGTTCAATATTTTTATCAATGACTTGGATGAAGGAATAGAGGGCATGCTCATCAAATTTGCAGATGACACCAAATTGGGAGAGGTTGCTAATACGCCAGAGGACAGGATCAAAATTCAAAATGGCCTGGATAGATTGGAGAGCTGGGCCAAAGCTAACAAAATGAAATTCAACAGAGAGAAGTGTAAGGTCCTACGCTTAGGTAGAAAAAATGGAATGCAGAAATATAGGATGGGGGACACGTGGCTGGATAGCAGTACGTGTGAAAGGGATCTAGGAGTCTTAATAGACCACAAGTTGAACATGAGTCAGCAGTGTGATGCGGCAGCCAAGAAAGCCAATGCAATTATCAGCTGCATCAATAGGAGTATGGTGTCTAGATCGAGGGAGGTGCTGGTACCACTCTACTCTGCTTTGGTTAGACCTCATCTTGAATACTGTGTCCAGTTCTGGGCACCCCAACTCAAGAAGGGCACAGTCAAGTTGGAGCAGGTCCAGAGGAGGGCGACCAAAATGGTGAGAGGCCTGGAAGACATGCCCTATGAGGATAGACTTAGAGAGCTGGATATGTTTAGTCTGCAGAAGAGAAGGTTAAGAGGGGACATGATAGCCATGTTTAAATATGTGGAGGGATGCCATGTAGAGGAAGGAGAGGGCTTGTTTTCTGCCGCTCCAGAGACCAGGACAAGGAGCAATGGATTCAAGCTGCAGGAAGGGAGATTCCACCTGAACCTCAGGAAGAACTTCCTGATGGTCAGGGCTGTCCAGCAGTGGAATATGCTGCCTCGGAGTGTGGTGGAGTCTCCTTCTTTGGAGGTTTTTAAGCAGAGACTGGATGGCCATCTGCCGGGAGTGCTTTGAGGGTGTTCCTGCATGGCAGGAGGTTGGACTGGATGGCCCCTGTGGTCTCTTCCAACTCTACATTTCTATGATTCTATGATTCAAGCAGCAGCATGGGGCACCTGAACCACATGATATTTCTTCACCACTATTTAGCGAACCACTGTCCCATAATTATAGAAATAACTAAGAAGTTACAAGTACAAAAGTGCAAAAGAAATTAAATTACCTCTCATTAAATTTCAGTCAAAATCCAACCAAGTTTAACCTTCCTTATTGCAAGAAGAAATAAATGGCAAGTAATTAGTCATGTAGCTTGGAGTGTGTGTGGGGGGTTAAGGGTGGTGGAGGGGCAGGGGCGTGGCCACATCATGTGAGGGCGTGGCCACATCACACGGGGGCTTGGGCATATTGCGCAGGGGGCATGGGCAGGTAGTGCACGGGGCATGGCACATTGCACGAGGGCGTGGCCATGTCGCATGGGGGCATGGCCACATCACACAGGGGAATGGCCACATCATGTGGGGTGCCCCCCAAAAATTGCTCCCCAGGGCAGACTGCCCTCATTGCCCCTGTCCATATGCCAGTGCAAGTAATTACTCATTTGTAAGTAGTTATTTTCAAGCTCTAGTTTGCACTTCACAAGGATTCATGAGAAGGATTCATGGGGGGGGGAGGTTCTATGTACCTACCTCTTGTTTTTCTGTGTGGGCTGGGCTACACTTGGAATAGTGATGAGAATTGTGTAACCATGTAAATGGTGTCCAGCTGGAACCCTGAGGAGTCAGGGTAGCCTAAGGTGAGGCATGCTGAGAGCTGGAGTTCACCAGTTGCAGGGCTGTATCATTTCTCACCCCTTTTTTACAGCATAGTGGAGTTTATGTGTCACTATAAACACAGATGCCTATGTCCATGCATGGGCATCAGGAATAGTCAGACACTTTCCCCGTTTGAGTGTGTAGACCCTGTTTCAAGTAAAGGAGCACTAAATAAGTTGTGACTACTAGTTCACTTTAGAGATACCTTCCCTCTGTTTTCTCTTACTCACGAGTGATGAATGAGCAATCTAAATAGGAGTGGGCAACTGAGAAAGGTCCTGAGGCCACAAAAATGGTTGTGTGCTATCCATAGGTTACATTTTGCCCACCCTGCTCTAAAGCATAGGGACTGCCCTGTTGACTTAAAATTAAGGAAACTAAATTCTCATGCAGTCATAATTTCCACTAGGACCTTGCACTATCATTCAACTTCAGTGCATTTTTTGCATGAAAAGAATGGGAGGAAATCATATATATATACCTGGGAAATTAGCAACAACAACAGCAACAACAGGTAAATAAGGTAACAAGTATTAGAGAAAAAAAGGTGCCAAGATTAGAGAAATTTCTTTACATTGAGAAAAGAATCAGCTTTAGAAATAGATGCTTGAAATAACTGGCTTGTGTGATAATTCTAAATACGGAAACCTTTGTTAAAAATTCATCCTCCTAACAATCAATAATTGGTTATGTAGCTCAGCACACTGGTCATATTGATAGAAACGTGGTTCTGTTTAGATTGCCCACAACCTCCACATTGTTAAATTTGCTGCCTTTTTGTCCCAACACTCCTCAGAATACTGATGTTCCACAGGGAAATATTAGTTAAAGTAACATCACACACTTCAAAATATTGTATACAAATTCAACACTAATGCTTCCTCTTCTAATCATCTTATTCACTGGAGGAAAAGAAAAATTTCATTTTGACATTCATGTGGCTTCAGTATTTTCTGATAAATGCATCCTGGCCTAGGGAATTACAGATGCTAACTGTCTAGTATTGTATTGCTTTCCTACATCTCTGAATTTTTCATTGATCGTCTATGCTGAATTAGAGTTCTATGTAAAACAATTCCAGATGGTATGCTGTGGAGAAGGGATGCTGCCCACCTCTTTCATCTCTAAAACTATAAATTGTACAGGTTGATGTATTATAACCAAGACAGAAGGTATACGATATGTTCCAGTGGTATTCCCAGGAGGTACACATGAGTTTTTCCCCTCAGGCAGTCCTGCAGCTGCTGCCAAATGTGGAGGTTTACCAACCTTAATCCCACCAACTGCAGGGTTTTCCACTTGGGCAATTCTACCAGTTCCACCAACTGTGAGAGTTCTTCTACAGCAACCCTACCACTCTGTCCTAATGAGCGTTCAACCCACCAAATGTGAAGACGTCCACAGTGCTCACTCCAGTTACCAAGAGTGAGGAGTTTCTCTGATCCTTACTTCTGTCACAATGTAAGGATTTCCTGTCTATGTGACATCATTTGTGCCAACTGTCCAAATATCCCCGAGGTACCTATGGGAAATCTATTCAGCTTTTATCCTGAGTAGACACCACCTCTCTATATTCAGTGTTGCCACCACAGAAACCCTGACTCAATCCAAGCTATCTGGGCGATAGCGTTTCCAGAGGCCTAAAGTGTATAAAAACAAAAACAAATCTTTATTAACAGAAGTTAAACTTATCAAAGTAGGTTAAATATCTATTACTTTTAAAATGCCACACACTCTCTCAAGCACTCCTCTCAAGTGAACTCAGGCCACTGAACCAACAGTCAAAACATTTCTCTTATTCTGGCTCTCATCTAACTCCAAAAAACCCCCTCATCTAACTGAACTCCCAAATGTCATTCACCAACTATATTCAGGCCATTTCCACACCGGGTTTTTAAAATGGTGCAGAGCAACCTCCAGTGGAGGTCTTCTGCACCGTAGAATGGACTGGGTCAGACTACTTTTTGTAGTTCTGTACCTCAGTCCGGTTTTGCGTGACCAGAACTTTTTCAAAACCTTTTTAGAGGTTTTTAAAAAGCACAGAGCGCGTGACTCCATGTCGCTCCATCACTGCGCTTCGGAGCAGATTTGCAGGTGAGTGCAAGTGCGTGCCTGCAGATCTTCCGGGGGCAGGCTTTCAGCTGGTGAGCTTCCCCGGTTGGTGGAGAGCCTCCACCAACCAGAAGTCGCCATTCTGAACACCGGAGCAGTGCAGAGCAATGAGCTCACACTTCTCCTCGTCCCGACGGACTCACCCGGACACTCAGGAAATCCGGTGAGTCCTGTCTGGAAAGGGCCTCAGTCTCTTCAGACATTCCATCAGTCACTCAACATTCCATTTTCTTCCCCCAACAGATCCTTGCCTCATACTCTAATATGCAACCAGTAAATTAAACAGTATTTCTTAACACAAGTCCATGACATCATAACATACCCTTTCTGGCCAGACAAGATTGTGGGGGATTAGGTCTAAGAATGGTTACGGAAACTCCTCAGGTGGACTTTTAATGCTTTTCCCCCCTGTTCTGTACTGCCTAGACTAACTGCAGATCAGAAATGATTTGCATTTCAGAATCTGCATACTGATCGATAGCAGCAGGTATATTCAATAAAATATGCACCCTTTAAAGGAAAATATGAAAGAAAAATGCATATGTTTCAAAAGTACCCAAAACCAACACAAAAACACTTGGTCAGTGGAAAGAAGGATACCAGTGATACCAGCAACTTGGGGGGGGGGGAATAAACACATAAAAATGACAAATTTTCAGAAAATATGTTCCAGCCCACATGCCCCAAATTTCAGTATGTTGGCAAGGGGGAGTCAAACTACATTGAAGTGGTTCTTTAACAGTCACAAAGGCAGAAAAAAGAGAAAATCAGTGAGTAAGGACTTGACAGATTTGCACAGCCCTAATGCAGACTACTCATTTAATATCTTCAGCGCTATAGAAACTGGTTCCACTGGACAGCACTGCATGCAAAAGACTGAGTCCATTTCCTCACCTTACCTCTTTCCATTGACATCCTGTTGCAATTCCAGTAGTACCTTTGCTGAGATGGGAGTGTATCCCCTATGCTCCCCTCTGCTCTTGGCTGGCTGCCTGTGGATGGGAGCGCAAGTGACACACAGCTTCCTTCTGCAATGCAGCCAATCTCTTTTCTGTGCTGCACTGGGGAAGGAAGTGCCTACATCATGCTTCTGCCTGTTCTGTATGACTGCCAGCGATGGGAGCACCACGCGATCATGGGCCATTAACAGATTTTTTCCATGAATGGAATATCCTGCAATCCCGATGGGTGGGGATGTGTTGGCAGTGGGACGGTGATGACTTCATGAGAAAGCACAATTTGCAGACTGCTGCCAATGTGTCCCCATTTTCGGGGACAGCGACGCCATGCAGAAATGGCGTGGGTTACTTTGGAAATAAACACATGGTTACTTTTGTGTCCCAAGTGATCTAATATGGGCGGGGGGACCTGATTTCCAGACCCCAGATATAAGAACCAAGATGCATCCATTTTATCATTTCTACTGGTAATATTATTATAAATTTACTCTATTGAGAATCTCATCTCTATACAGGACAAGAGTGGATTCAGATCAGGAAATCCAGCAGCAAAGCACCTTGCTCTTTCCAGCACTGGGACACCATGCACTTTGAACACGTACGAGACATGAGCCTTGCTGCTCCACAGCATTACCTTGGTGATACCAAGAAGAGATGTTGAAACATGTCAGCTCAGCTGGATGTGTAGGAGTGGCAAAACATGTGTCACTTCAGCTCTGATACCTTTATGGACCTCACACCCTGCCTATCACTTCTATGCCTTCTCAAACCTAAGCTGCACACTTTGAAACCAAACCACTTACTTCTTTTGTACTATGTTGCTTAAAGAATATACACATTTTTCGCCATTTTCAGGTAGAAAAGAAGGCCATTTCCACACTAGACTGTTATAGCACTATTATCCCACTTTCAACATCCTATGGAATCTGGGGTTTGCAGTTATAGGAGGGGCCTGGCCTGGGATAATAGTGCTATAACAATCTAATGCTGAAGTGGCCAAAGTATTTAAGAATCATGGTGGGAACTTTTGTGCTTGACTTGTGCCTATTCTGGACCATACTGCTTTTGCATCTGCCATTGCTACCTCAGTATGTCAGGCCTATCTGCAAAATCTATGATTTTACCTAAGATGAAAACATCTCACAAGCAGTGTATTCTGTCCTGCCAAATGCTTGGCAACAGTGTCAGACAGTCAGCACCAAACAAGCAAAACAAAATATGTTCACAAGGTCACTATTGGGCCACCATAAGTGATTGAAGGGCTAAATTTGGCGTGATGGGCCACCACAATCTGTGTAACCTTTCTATATGACATTACCCATGGGAAAAGGGAAGGAACTCAGTAGCCCTGGAAATAGAAGCTATCCTTTCTTGTAAAAATCAACAGTGACAGGACTTAGAAAACACAGAAGGTCCAATTTGGACCAGAACACTTGTAGATGTTGGGAGGGGAGGGCTTTACTCCCCCTGTTCCTCCTATTTACATTGAAAGAAAAGCTTTATTCAGGTGAATGGAAAATTTCCTGACAATTGAAGGAATAGGCAGAGGGGAGTATTCTGTTGGTGGGCGGATGGCTAAAGATTTCCTACCATCTTGCCTGGATCTCAAAGTGGACTGGCCCACAGTTCCTGCTTTCTGTTTAGAAAGCACACACACAATTGCTAATTAGGTAAATGTCTTCACATCTACTTTGGCCTACAAAACATTTTTAAAAAATATCCAACAGCATATAAAAATAGTTCCATCATGCCTAGGCCCAAAAGCAGATGAAATGTCCTTCCTCCATCCCCACTTCCACTGCTGTGGCCTCAGAGAGAGAAAGAAGAAGAAGCAGTATCTACAGGACTTAATCTTCTCTCATACTGCCATCCCCTTTTCCTTTTGTGTTGCATTAATTAGACTGTAAGCCTGAGGGCAGGGAACCATGTTGTTGTTCTTTTACTTGTAAAGTTCCATGTGCATTAAGGATGCTATATAGTGATGATGATGATGATGGTAATTATATTAATACTAATAATCCCTTTGGAATCTATGTAACATTGAGGTAGAAACTTCTTGTTTTCTAATTAAGGTTATTAATGACCAATTTATAGCCATTGTTCTTATAACCAGACTCATCTCTTACCCTAAGGGATTTTACTATGTTATATTTTGAGATAGGTTACTTTTTAAAAAAAATACAGTCATGTTGTTTCACTCTCCAACTATATAGTAACACAGAAGGCTTCTAGTACTGTTGAAAAGAAGATATTGGTAAGCAATGTCACAGCAGGATTTTCTTCCTTGATTTGTAGACCCTTGGAGAAAAATATAAATTGTTGCAGTGAAAGAGCTTTTCTTCTGAAAGCTTCTGTGTAAATGTATACTTCTGCAGACTCAATGAAATCATATGTTGCAATGATATTAAGAAAAAGATGCTGTATATGTGTTCAAAAAGGTGCTTCTTTTGTTTGTGTTAACAGCGAATGGACCAAAATATGCTCTATAGGGCCTGGGTGTGCTGGAAATAAAATCATAGCCAAAATCATGATTACAGATTTGGTAATAGTGTTTGAATTCTGAGAATGTTTACATTTCTAACATTTTGTTAGGAGCTCCTAGAGCTCAAATTGGGGACTGCTGGGCTTGTGTGTAGCTGCTCTATGTGGTCAGGCAATAAACTCCATACTTCAACATTCGTCTAAAGCGTTTAGCATTGTTGGGTCTTGGATTAACTCGGCTCTCCAGCCAGGATAGCCACTGGATCTTCATGGACAGGAAGCACCACAAGAATTCTACCTGGCCAGATAAGCACTGCTAAAGCAATAAACCCTTCCAGAGCCCTACGGTGTGCCTGGAGGCTTTTCAATACTGGTTTTTGGCTTATTCATCAGTCATACTTCCTGGTTGATCTGTGTCTCAACCAAAAGTACACTGTGTCTGAATTGATGGCGGGATATATGTCTCATCCTGCCAATGTAGAATGAAATGATCTCCTTGCTCAGCTCATGGGTGACTGGTGCTTCTAAGCTCAGCTCAGCTCAAACTGCCCAATGTCAGCCCTGATACATTTCAGACTTCCAGGAGCATGATTGAGATGAGAGACTTGAGGGCACACAAAAATGAGTGGGGACCTCATATGGCATATGAGACACATGCTACCTACCCCTGCTTTAAACTAATCTACAGCTTAAGTTTGAAATAGTACTAAGATGAAGATCTATTTGATTAGTTCCAGTGGGATCTCCTGTATTAAACCACACCCATTTTAAGATGATACTTTATTACTCCTTGAGTTATCTGAAGAAGACATTCCTCCCTGTAGCTGCTTAATGGGCAACATAGTATTAAAACTTAATACAATGGGATTATTACTAGCACTGTTTCTGTGAACTGGATATGGACAATGACTACAGTTAAGACTCAGTGGAACAGGTCTTGTATTGATCAAGTATAAAGAAAATCATTTAATAGGCAGCAGTGTCAAAGTGAGTATGTCCAGAGAAGGAGAGAAAAATGAAGGCAAAGAGTGCTGTTCAAGGGATGGCTAAGTTAACAAAAATTATAGCATGAAGTAGCAATGAAAATCAGAGAAACTTTCTGTTCAGATGACTTAACCACAAAATTCAACAGTACAGGACTAATAAAAAATTCAAATGGACACTTCCTAAACACTACTTTAAATACGCCTAAACCGATGGTTTTCAATGGGCTTAGGCATGCAACATCCTGTTAGATCGTGGTCAAAACAACAGCAGCAACATTAAATGGTAACATTAAGGCCCTTTCCACACCTTATCTTAACTTGTCTTCCTCCGGTTGTGATCCTGGCAGCTCCTTTGGCTGGAAGGGAGTGGGATGGGAATGCTCCCTTCTGCACTGCTCCAGCTCCCTGCGGAAGGCAGCACAAGGGACATGCCTCTTCCTTCCACAGTGCAGCCAGGCTCTTTCCCCTCATGCTGTGCTGTGGCAGGAAGCACCTTCTTTGCACTTCTAGGCTTTCTGCAGGGCAGGTAAGTGTAGGACTGTCATGTGATTGGGGGTCAATGATGGAGAAAATCCATCAATGATTTACTCCACTATTGCACTGGTTGGCAATGGGAGAAGTACGGGACCATGACGACATCTTGCACAAGCATTGTCACTGTTAAACTCCTCTCCCACCCCATGTCAGAATGCCATGTCCATGTGGAAAGGGCCTAAGAGCAAAGACTGAGCTTGATAAACCGAGAATACTGCCTGGGGGATTTGGAGAGTTATGATATAAAAGAAATAACATTTGAGACTCTGAGCAAGGATAATGCATAGGTTTGACTGAATGTAAATGTAACATGTATAGCACCTAATAGTTTTTCCAGATGTAACAGTACTATGACTCCATGAAAATTCATTGTTTCTCTGCCTAAGGCCCTTTCCGCATGTGGAGGGGGAAACGGGGGAAAATGTGCTGAAACAGAGCTTACCGGCAGCCGGGTAAGTTCATTCCCATGCGGAGCAGCGCGAGCTCGCTGTTCCGCATTCCTCCGGCGTCCAAAATGGCAGCTTCCGGCCGGTGGATGCTCTTCACCAACCAGAGAAGCTCGCCAGCTGGAAGCCCACCCCCGGCAGATCTGCAGGCACGCACTGGTGCACACCTGCAAATCTGCACCAGAGCGCGGGAATGGAGTGGCATGGAGTGGCACGCTCCGTGCTTTTGAAAAACCTGTAAAAACAGGTTTTTAAAAAGCACGCTGCTCGACCACTTTGGATCACTCCGGAGCGGACTGAGGTGCGGAACTGCGACAAGCAGTCTGACCCAGTCCGCTCCCAATGTGCGGACAACCTCCGTCAGAGGTCGCACCACGCCGTACTACTTACCCCATGCGGAAAGGGCCTAAGAAAGGAGCACTTGGCTTCTCACAAGACAGGTATAGCTGTATGTCAAGGGAAGTTACTTTTCTTTTCCTAATGGAGCTGACATTTTATTACCTTTCTTTTATTGCCCTTTGTCCCTAGTTCCCACATGGCCAGAAGGGGAGCAACCTCTGCTTGCATTGAAATCTCTCAATTACCATCTTAACGAACAGCAGAGTAGCATCTGAGACAGAATGTAGGCCTGTGGCTCTAACATAGTCACCTTTTTTCTCCTGTATGATTTTTTTTAACATCTTTGCCTGATGAAGAAGGTTCAAAAATGAAGCTTCCAAAGCTTCCAAAATGTGATTTATGCTTTGGAGCTGGCCCAATAAAGGTATTATTGCTTGTGGATTTTTGATTTTGTTGTATTTTTCTCTTTACAATTACTCTAAAGCTAAACTTCTTCCACTAAGAAAATTGACAGAATGGTAGTTTTAACTTATATTCTAACTTAATATAAATTATTTACGTCCTGATTTCTGCTTCCTCAAATCATTTAATAGGGTTTCACATTAAATAGCATTAACATTAAACAGCATTCAAATTATACAACTACTGTATGTACTTAACAAACCCTAACATCAAGCAGTACCATATAAAATCATACAATACCTATAGGGTAAAGCCTAACACAATGCAAACAGCAAGTGGCACAGTCAGAAAACAGGAAATAATTGACATGCAGAGCAGGAAGAAAACCAGGAACATTTCCACACTAGATTGTTCTAGTGCTATTATTCCACTTTCAACCTCCTATGGAATCCTGGGGTTTGCAGTTTAGGGAGGGGCCAGGTATTATACAGTATATACTACATAATCAAGGAATTAAAACAAGATTTCCTAGAAGGCAGTTATCTAGGCCAGAGGTGTGGAATATGACAACCAAGCTTGAGCCAAGATAACATTCATGGTTCTGGACTGAGAACTCTTAGAGACAAAGTCCCCTAACAGCAGCCATTCTGAAGAGAAGCCCAGTTTGATCGCTAGTGCCTCATCCTTGGATCCTAAACCCTATCCATGAGATCATAGAGGAAGTATCAATTCCCTCTGACTCTGAGGAACGGCTCTGAAGCACAATTTCTAACCAGATCCTCACTCATATCCTCCCCACAAAGAACTCAGTGACACATAGCCTTTTAAGAAAGTCACATGAAGAGCAAGACTTTTTAAAGGAAAGAAAAATAGATATTAAAATAAAAGAAATAATTAAATATTTAGGAATAAACATTACAAAAAATTTACAAAGATTAGAGGAAAAAAATATAATAAATTAAGAACTGAAACAGAAATTATTGGAATATAAAAATATTAAGTTATCATGGTTTGGAAGGATTGCATTAGTAAAAATGAAAATATTACCTAAGATTAATTTTTTATTTGGGATGTTACCAATTAAAGTATCAGAAACAGAACAGAAAAATTGGCAGTTATTATTGAATAATTTTTGTAATGGGGATAAGAAAGCGAGGGTTAATAAGAAATTTTGGTTCAGATCCCAAAAAGAAGGTGGATTGGGCCTCCCAAATTTAAAATGGTATTGTAATGCAAATCAATTGAGATATATTATAGATGGAGTCTCAGGAAAAGGGGATTTAGAATGGTTAGAAATGGAAATGATAGAAGTTGAGAGGAGACTGGAGAATATCTTTTTTTGGAATCTGGTCAAGAGGAAATAGAAAAAAATGGAAAATCCCCTTTTGAAGAATATATTAGAAATATGGGAGAAAAACAAGGAAAAACTAATGCCAGCTATTTCACAGTCAACTCCAGTAGTGATGATGGAAAAGTTCCCAATAAATTTGAGGGATGAATAAGAGGAGGAATTAAAAAAGCAGGGAATATACAAGTTAAAAGAATGGATGAAGATAACGATGAATAAAGATAGAATAAAGGAGAGATTGCAGGGTACTAAGATGTCATGATTTAATTATATTCAGCTGGAGCAGTGGACAAAGGAATTGGAAAATCAATAACAAAGATTTTAGAGAATACACTAGATTTGAACAAATGATTAAGCAAAGAGATGATATGGAAGAAAATGAAATATTGAAGGGTACCACAAGAGAAATATATAAAATATTGTCAAAAGATGAAGATGAATACCTTAGAAAAATATGGGAGAAAGAACTAGTACAAAAAATAGATATTCAAGACTGGGGGAAAATCTGGAATCAGCGTCATTTAAAAAATTTATCCATAAGGATAAAAGAGAACTATTATAAATTGGTTTGGAGATGGTACCTAACACCAGTAAGGTTAAACCACATAGACAAAAATCATTCAAGGTTATGTTGGAGGGGTTGCCAAGAGACTGGCACATATATCCATATGTGGTGGAATTGTGAAGGTGTACAGAAATTTTGGCAAATGGTGTTTAAAGAGATAAAAGAGATAACAGGAATTGATGTACAAATATGTCAGAGTATAGTGTTATTATCTATATTTGATAAGGTTAATTGTACCCAGACAATGAAGGAGTTAATTACAAATTTATTAACTGCAGCAAGGCTAATTATATCGAGAAAATGGAAAATTTGAGAAGATTTTCAAACAAAGGATTGATATAAAGAAGTGAGGAAAATTGCGATCAATGATAAGTTAACACGTCAAATCAAGTTTAAAAAAGGGATAATGAAAAGGAATGACTTTGAAGCAATATGTAAATATTTGTGGGAAAGGCTTTAGCAAAAGAGGGAAGTGTCACACCTCCACAAGAAGAATTACAATTTTGGAAAGCAGAGTAAGCTGAAATATAATTGGCTCTGGGAATGGATTCACATTTAGGGTTAGAGTTTATGGTTAATAAAAGGATTGTATATAGTATTAGCAATAGGTTAAATATAGTTGAAAAGAATAGATTTAAGAATGAAATTATTATAGCAATAATGAGTACAAGGAGAATAAGATTTAGATATATGAAATAAAAATATATAATCAATATGATATATAATATGTTGAATAAGTATACAATGAAAAGGATCTAGAGAGGAATAGTAATGTAAGCTATTTGTGTTGTGATATTTCTCTTTTTCACATTTATGTTATTCACATGGTGATTTTGTTTTATTCTGTTATGTATTGTTCTTTTTTCTTTATAATAATAAAATATTTTAAAAAATTAAAAAAAGAAAAGAAAAGAAAGCCACATGGAGTACCTGAGAGGGGAACTCTCCTAACCAGCTTATAAGCCCTCGTTATTGGGCCTAGGCTGCTGGGGAACACGCTATATACTTTAGTTGCAGAATTGCCAGATTCTTGAATTCAAGCAAAGGATCTTTAGGCTAGTATGTACTTTACTGTCCAGCATCCTGAATCTGCTTCATTCAGCATGAATGTCACTCAGTTTGCCTTACCTTGTGCCCTCTACCCTGGGCTGTCACTTCTTTGAGATGCTAGGAGCAAGATAACTGCTGCCTTCTTTTTCTTTTCTTTCTCAGACACACAAACAAGGCTCACACATCCACATGAATATATGATATATATTTCCTATCAGATGGTCAGTATCTGTAAAGAAGCTGGTGAGAAAATTCAGACAAGCCCTAAAATCTCTTCACTATGTAAACATCAGCTGGGGGACAAGCTTTTAGGAACTGACTGCAAGAGCTTTTGGTAATGTGCTATTTTGTTGGCTTCTGGTTCTTTTTTCTTTTTCTTTTCCTTTTTGAGTGGTTATAATTTATTTTTCATTTTTTTAAGCTGCTTTCAATTTCCCCAGTTTGGGGAAAATTAGTCTTAATAATCATATTAATAATACTGATAATAAGCCTTTATGTCTGAAAGTAAGACTATAGCCTTTTACTGTTCACAGGTACTATTCATTCCCCCTTCTGTCTCTGAATAGCTCAGTAAATACTAGAAACAGACAACGAAGGGTAGAAGTTCTCCTTTTACCTTTCCCAGACACATTGTGTGGTCTCTGTTACAAACAGAGAACTAGAATCTGTGCAGATGATTGACTTACTCAGAGCCATAAACAGAATACAAGTCAGAGGTGGGTTCCAAACCCCAAGGCCCCAAACCGCTCTTTTGACACCACACTTGCGATTGCATGCAACCCGTAGTGTGACAATGCTCAGATAAAACAAAATAGTGAGTCCAGGAGGAAAATACCTTTAAGTGAATGGACCATCTAGGAAACTGAATGTGAAAAAAAGATGTAGCTGGGATCTCTCATTACTCTTTTGACCCTACCTTTTGCTACTTAAATTTAACATCTATTTTACAGAAGGGAAACCAGTTAATTGCTCACAGAACTAAAGCCAAAACAACTTGCCCACCAGAGAGCTTTCCCTAATTAATTGCTTACCCAGTTATAACACAGATTCCCATATCAGTTGTTTTTCAAATTATCTACTCCCCCAGATTAATATCATCCACTTATTTCCCATTAATTTTCCTTCTGCTTCTCCATCTTAGAAAGAAAAAAAATCCAACTTTTATAACAATGTTAATGACAATTAGTCAGCCCAACACTCCCCTTCAGTTTTCCAGTGTGAAGTAATGATTTATGCTATAGTCATAAGTACTCCACTCTGGAGTCAAGAAAACAATGATACAGCAATTTGAGAAAAGGCAGCTGTCCAACCAATAGCCGGTTAGCTAACTGTGCTACTGATGGTGAATCATACTGCTTTTTTCACCTTTTTCTATGATCTAATTGTCTCCAAAGTGTAGCCAGCGGTTTGACACTGCAAAGAAAGTCACAGGTACTGAGAGGGAGTCAGTGCTGGTGAGCTTGAACTGATCCTGGTGTCTTAAAGGCTTGGGTTGGGGAGGAATAAATAAAAATTGATTCCCTTTTTTCAAATTAGTGCTGTGTTGCAGAAGAGTAGTATTTGCACCTCATATTGCTTGTGTTGTTTCCCAGTTGTCAATGGAGTAAGATTGTCAGTGGAAGGGAGAGGAGAAGATTCCCACTGCATGTAAACTGATGATAATTTCAGTATAGATGTTTGTACGCATGCCTCTGGAAATGCAATGAAATTCCAACATCCAACCCAGTGATTCCTTAAAAACAAAAACAAAACCAGACTCTCCATCTGTTTTGATTTTCCAATTCTAATTTTGACAGCTAATAAAAGTAGTTGGATGAGCTCCCCGTCTCTAAATGAGGATCCCCCTAAACAGCTTCATTTTCTACCTGCTTTCTGTTTGTGTCATCTCATGTTTTGACAAGCACTCCATATACCTTGTAAAAGGGTTGTCACACATTTACAGTTGAAAAAAAATTATAAGCCCTGAAAATGACAGGTTCTGTCTAAATATTAGAAATTGGCTAAAGCCTGAATGATTGACCTTAATCCTTTAGTGCAATTTCAGGCTTTGATAAATGGGACAGATTTGATTTGGCATCATCGATTGGTAGGCTGCAGTGTCAAAAGAAACCTCAAGGTGGCATCAGCTATCTTCAATTGAATTTTTTAAAAAAATCATTCCACCATTTCATTATATCAATTATCCTTATCTTTATGCAGGAAAAGTTGAAAATACTGAAAGCATTCTGTCCGATAATCCAGAAATGTGCCCTTGCAACTTTTCTACTGCTGCCACCATGCGAGCTTAAAATCCAAGCCCAAACCCTATTTTATGAACAGCCTATGTATATTTCTGACCTGGTAATGCTTAGTTGATAGAGATTCATGACTGAGCACCATGTTACCCTGACATTGGCAAGCAACAGTCAGTGAAACCCATCAGTGAGCAAGGTAATTCTGAGGGAAATAAAAGATCTATTCAATTTTTTGGTGGCCAGTCCATCCTTCTGGCAGTGAGGCACTGCAGTGACATTCCAGGGGAATTATGGGAAGCCTTCTCACCCCAAAATGTGAAAGATGGTGGTAATTTTTATCCCATCTTTTCTTCACAAAAGCTCCTTATCCCCAATTTAGCACAAAGTTCTATAACTCTCTCAGAAGCATCTAATTTTAAATTCCTTCATTTTAGGTGCACTAGCTGATGTCACAGATGGATGCAAATAATACTGAAGACTTCAAGATGCTCTCAGCCGGTCAGTGAGTCCTCCCCGGGGGATGGCAGTGTGAAATAACCTTCACCTAGACTGGTAATTAAATGGCTCTTCTGAAGTTCTAAATGCTAGTGATTGTGTTCACCGACATAAAACATTAACAGCACACCATATAAAGTCAGAGAATTCACTGCCCATCAACTGATATATACAGTCCCATGAAGGTCATGATGATAAAGGAAAACAACAACAATAACAATCTATTTCTTCAAAGAAAATAAAAGTGTGACTACCACCCCACCCCAAATGCATTGCAGTACAACTCTGTGGAATTGGAAAAGAAGGAAGTTAATGAGCAGGAATCAGTTTTGAGAGAGAATCATGACAGCCAAATATGCATAATGTTAAGACAGGCATTAGACATCATTACATTTCTCACATGGCATTTGAATTGCAAAGGACAATCTACTGTATGTCCAGGCAAGCTGACACTATGAAATTGCTGTGACTAGTACAGAAAAAAGAAATTTCTCATGACAGGTAATGTGCTTCATATAAATGAAGCATCCGTTTAAGTTATTCTGAAATGAATGAAATGAAGACATTTTAAAGGAACTGAAAGGAAGTGGTGTCATTATGCATGCTAGAATATGTTCTTCTGGTAATTCAGATGCTGGTCTAAACCTAGCAGAGAACTACTGTAGCACTTTTACCAACTTCTGCATCTGTAATAATAAATTCTCTCTCTCTCTCTCTCTCTCCCTCTGTCTCTCTCATTCTCCTCCCCACAACTCCAAAGCCCAGGCAGCCTCTTATGGGAGAATATAACCTGGTCCCAAACTACATGAATTGAATTGTGCCTGGAAACAGAATGGTAGCCAGTGGAAGTGTTGTAACAAGGGAATAAGCAAAAGTCAGCTGACTCACTCTAACTCTGTGATCAGCTGAAGTTTCTGAGCACTTTTCAAAGGTAATCTCACACCGAGTACATAACAGTAATCTAAACAGGATGTAACTAAGACATGTGTCATAAATCTCTAGGAATGGCTGAAGCTGGCATACTAACTTCGTGCAAATGCACTTCTGACCACCACAGAAGCCTGGACATCAGACTCAGAGCTGAGCAAATGAAATAACAATCTGTATCTTTACGGGGAGCATAATCCCTATGAATCGCTGGACGTTTCTTTTTTCCTTGATTTTTAAATGACCAGGAGCATATATTTTTTTCTTGCCTGGATTAAGCTTTAATATGTTCTCACCTCAACTTGCTCTCATTCAAACTATTACTGATGACTGTTGGTGGTTAAGAACCAAGACAGTTTCCTCAGATTTATGTTGGAAGGAGAAACAGAGCTTGATCTCAGCTGCATACTGATTTGACTGAATTTTCAGATTCCACACAACCTTTCCCAGTGGTTTGATGTAGATGCAGGGGAAATGGAATGAAAGCATGAGGGACTTTACAGGCCCAAAGTCAAAATGTTGATCAAGAAGTCTACAGCACCAACTTCTTGGATCACTTCTCCCACTTTGAAAAATTGCTTCCATGTCACATGCAATTGAGAATTGGGATTAGTATTGAAAAGCTGGTAGAACCAACAGGGATGCACAGCTTCTGCCACATTCTTTGTGTAAGGCCCTTTCTGCACCCCACTCCCAACCCACAATGGTGATGGAATTGCAATGGGACCATGACAATGGTGCTGCATGATTTTGTCACGATTGCATCATGATCCCATGGCCATCTGTCATAATCGCAGAGTAAATCATTGACTTTTTTTCCATCAATGAACTGCGATTGTGCAGTCCTCCCATCTCCCTCCCAAACTTACTTGCTTTGCAGAGCTTCCTCCCCCAGTGCAGCCTAGGAAAGTGCTGGGTTGTGCTGTGGAAGGGAAGGGCAAAGCCATCATACTTCCTCCCTTCCAGCAGGCAGACGGTGCAGATGGAAGTGCTTCTGTTGTGCATAATTCATCTCTTCCAGAAAACTGGAGCTGAGATTACACTACATGTTCCAGTACTTTGTCCATGGAGAGCTTTTCTTAATAAATGTCTTACTTTAAGTATGATAGAACCTTGCTGTGTTCTAAAGAGGCACTGATCATTCCCTATAGTCATCTGGTCACTACTCTGGGCTTTTAATGAATCAAGACCTGTTCTCCATTTATGTGCTGTTACTTCCAGCCCCCATTTCTCAGTGGCTTGTCTATCAAATGTCTGATGAAGAACCTGACCTTTTTTTTTTTTTTAGTAACTGGGAAGATCCTAATTTTAGCTAACTTTTGTATTTGCACATTTTTCATTCCACTCCCTACTGTTTTAAGAAAATCACACATAAAAACAGATACATGGTGCATAGGTTTCTTTTTCTTTTTCTTTTTGGAAATCAGACCTATAAGTACCAAAAATGAATTTGTTACATGAGATGGAAGCAGAACTAATGTTAAAGCAGAAATGTTTACAACCAATTACCCGTTATCTTTAGTGCATCACCACCAAGAGTCCATCATCGCTCAAAAACAAAAACAAAAAAACACAGAGAGAAATGTTAGAAGGAAGGTCACTTGGGAAAATATTGACAGGCAGTATAAATAGTAAAAGAACATTTAGAAACAAGGGTCTTTTGGAGCACTGTTTTTTTCTTTCCATTTGGAAAACATAGATGTCAAACACTGCATATTTTAGCATCCATAGACACACCGACAACTTCATCAGGGAGAGGTGTTCAGACTGAGAATTCCTATTTTCACTCTCTCTCTCTCTCTCTCTTTTTTTTCATTCACACTACAGGCTCAGAAGAAACAAAGTTGGAACTCTTGAAGGTTTGTGGTGCATTTTATGACAAGTGCACATGGTAAATATTCACAATAGTAGAAAATTTAGAACTAAGACCCTTTTCAGAGGACACTGTTGTCCCTGCATGGGGATGTGAGAGAAGTGTGATCACGACGACACTTCTGCATGATGTCATCGCAGTCCTATCTTTCTCCTGTCACCAGGCAGTGCAATCACAGATTAAACCATTAATGGGCTTTTCTTATCAATGACCCATGATAGTGTCACCATCCCATACTTAGCTGGCTTGCGGAAGCCTCGGAAGTGTGATGAGGTGCTTCCTGCTCCAATGCAGCCTGGGAAAGTGCCCAGTTGTGCTGTGGAAGGAAAAGGCATGTTCATCACACTTCCTTCATCAGGGAGCCAGTCCAGTGCAAAGGGGAGTGCTCCGGTCTCACTCCTTTCCTGGCAGAGCCACTGCTGTGATCGCCACCAGAGCATGACAGGACAAAGTAGGGTGTGGAAAGGGCCTAAATCTCATTACTAGTCCCACTGAAACTATACTTCTTGAATCAATCATTAAATGGTAAGTCTATGTTTATGTACATCTTATTGAGTTAATAGGTCTACTCTATTTGGAGCTAGTAGTTGGTTTTTGACATGTACACTAATATCTCACAGAAAGCCAGGATTTCATGAAAGGGACATGTCACACAGGTTGAAATTTCCCATAGTATGTTGGCTAATAGAGACAACTTCACATATTACATTTTAACCGGCACATTCATAAGACCTAATGAACAAATTGTGTGGATATTAATATTGTTGTTGTTGTTGTTATCATTATTAATTTAATGAATGCATATACTGCTTTTCAGGTAAAATGATTTCCTCAAAGCAAATTGCTCATTTATTTTTCTATGTGTTCATAGAAAATTTAATGGTTAAGAGATTCCGGGTCAAAAATGTGTATGAAATTATCCTTTATTGGTTTATTTTATTATTTTTTATTTATTAGTTATATGTATGTATTTATTATTTATTAGTTATATGTATGCCCCCACCTTTCTTCCAATTTGCTCATGGTGGCATGCATGGTCCTCTTCATACAGTTTATGCTCACAAGAAGCCTGTGAACAAGTTTAGCCTGATAGAATGTGCTTGGTTACACAGTGGGTTTCATGGCTCAGTATGGACTAGAATTGCATATTCCCAATCCCCACTCCAGCACTGTAATCAATGTGGCATACTGGCTCCTTCTTCAAGTTTTTCAATTCTATACTTTAGTTCACTCAGGATGTTTTGCTTCACTGATAGGGTTATCAGGTCAGCTTGCTTCCCATTTCCTGAGATATCAGGTCAAAATCTGAGATAAAGGGCCATCTTAAAATGTTGCAGAAGACATGGCTTGTGTAACAATTGCAAAATAATATGTGTGTGCATGAGAGAGAGAGAGAGAGAGAGAGAGAGAGAGAGAGAGGATTTCTGGCATTATCTCCTGAAAAATACATACATGCTTCCTAATTTTAGTGTGTCCAAAAAGCTATGTATGAGACCTATAGTCATTTCTAAGAATCATCACCTGTGAATAGTTAAGTCCAAATTAGAAATTGTACAGTCTAGTTTAGCTATTCTATTGTGTTACTAATGAGTTGACAAAGCAGCTCATTGACATAGAAATGTCTTTATCCCAGCTGTGTATGAACAAGCTTTACTTTATGTATTACTATGTAATATTGCAGTGACCCAGACCCTTTCCACTCAAAGCACCCAACCCACCATGGGGATGGGAGAAGGACAAGATTGGGATGATGCTGATGCACGACATTGTCCCGTTTCAATCCTTCTCCCATCCCCAGGTGGCATGATCACACTGCAAATCATTCACATTGGCCTCCTGTTGCACACCTGCACTTACTTTGTCTGCAGAGGCCCTGGAAGCACAATGGCTGAACTTCCTGCCCCACCCCAGCACAGTACCTGGCTGCTTTACAGTAGGAAGAGGCATGGTCATTGTGCTTCCTGGATCCCAGAGGCAGCCAGTGCAGAGGGGATTGCTCCATTGCACTCCTCTCCAGGGAGAGCTGCTGCTGCCACCATTGTCACTGGATGCCGCTGGGACAAGAGTAAGGTGTGGAAGAGGTCCCAGTGTGGTGTAGCAGTTTGAGCACTGGACTATGACCTTGGAGACCAGGGTTTTATTTCCTGCTCGGCCACGGAAACCCACTGGGTGACCTTGGGCACATCACACACTCTTGGACCCAGAAAACCCATGATAGGTTCATCTTAGAGTTGCTATGAGTTGGAAACAACTTGAAGGCACACAGCAACAGCAATGAACAAAGTATTGTGTAATGACAAGCACAAGACTTTACATATAACTTTCCCTAAAACAGTGTTTAAAACATAAAAAGTGTCCTGATAACAAATTGCAGTGAGACGTTATCCTTGGCTTTCTTTACTTATGTTCAGTTATTAGCCTTTATTAATAGCATGTTTTGTATAAAATAACTCTGAGGAACACTTCCTTTTTTAAAAAAAATCAAACAAATCAAACAGTCCCCAAAAATCAGGGAATGCAAACTCTATGTGAGTTCATACTCACAAATTTCAGATTAGCCCTCCCCAACTTCATTTTCAAATTCATGACCCAACCAATGTGTTTCGTTGCTTCCCAAAGTTTCCCATTCAGATATAACATTGTACAGGGGCTAGAGATTGGATATGGTCTTGAAAGATACAAGGTTTAGTCCCCACTGAACCATGAACTACCCTGGATGATCACGGTCAGTCACTGATCCTCAACTTCCTTCTATTGGTTATTATATGTGGAGTGAAAATCATGTCAGCTTGAACTTATCAATTGAATATTGGAATATAAATGTAAATAATAAAATAAATAATATTTTTGAAAGTCATAGGCCCCCAAGAGCCTATTTGACAAGCCATCATAGTGAGTCATAAGCCATTTCCACATTACACTGTTATAGTGCTATTATTCCAGTTTCAACATCCTGTGGAATTCTGGGGTTTGTAGTTTACTGAGACCAAAGAGCTCTCTGGCTGAGAATTCTAAATGCCCCTCCCTAAACTGCAAACCCCAGGATTCCATAGGATGTTGAAAATGGAATAACAGCACCATAATGGTGTAGTGTGGAAATGGCCATAGCTACTTTTTAAAAAAGTTTTTATAGTTGCCTCATTCACCTACAAAGTCTTCTGAGGAGGTAGTCTGTTTAGATCTTACTTCACTATGTTGGCTCCTGATGTTTCTTTTTATTGCCATTTCTACTTTTAATGGACTTATTTGTCCAATGAAAAGCAGGCTGCTATGATATTATTTCTTCAGCAACATAATTGTGAAGGAGAAAACATGGAATGACAGAACATTTTCTTTCACTCTGTATTTCTATCCAAGTCTCTGCCAAACATTGTATTAAGCCAGACATTACATTTCTGATGGGATTGGGAAAGGGGATGCAGAGAAAAAATGAGACAAGAATGCCCATCACTGGAATCCTTGAAACCACAGTGTTTTTATTTGTGCATCTAATGCATCAGGACAATAAGAATTAGTGTTTCACAAAGTCTAACATGGCACATCCATGTCCTCAAAGCATTTACAGTTTAAAATCTGTTAAAGGGTAAAGACAAGAACCAACACCCTCCCACATACACATTTGTTTCCCAGCAACTGAAGTATACAACATCTTTAGTACGGGGGGGGGGGACCCTATGCTTTAAGATGAAGATAGAAATAAAATATGTCTTCTTTTCCTTCTGCAGAGAAGTATTTGAAAGAACCTCAAGCAAAAGCAAAACTAGTTTTAAAAAGTTTTATTATGCATCCTATCACAACTTCCTCATCTAACTCTCTTGTATCCTGCAATGTTTTTTCCCCTTAAAATTCTCTCTCTCTCACTCACTCACACACACACACACACAAAAGCAGAGCTGAACACTACATGAAGTGAAAAGGAAACACTACTCACATGCTCTGACAGAATATAGGCAAGATGGAGGAAAGGAAGAATCAGAGTTTAAAGTTTCCAGTTCATAGCCTGATGTGGAAGGGAATGTATTCATCTTGTACAGATGTGAGCGTGACTGATGAAGAGGAAAATAAATGTTGCTAATCTGCTGCTGACACTAAGGCTGCAAAAATGGCAAAACCGTGCAGGTGCCCCTGAGTCCAGGAAGACACTCAAATGTGGAGCAAGAAGACCAAAATGAGGAGAAGGAAGAAAGAGAACAATCAGAAAGCAAGGGATGAGAGGAAAAAGGAACTGCTTCCAGGCCAACTGCTTGTAGAAACAGGCCTGTGGACAGATTCTGGATGGATCTGGGTAAAACCCAGCTAACTGAATAGTATGACAACCATATTTGAGAAACTGCAGGTATCACTTTTCAACAGAAAATTGTGACCAGCATCTGCGGCAGCTGTCACTATCTGTGCTAGGTCAGGGTGGAAAGAATATTCACAAATATTTTTAAAAAATTAAAAAAAATGTTTTTCAGGCATTGAGAAACCCTGATAAGAAGAATGTCATGAGAATCTTCACAGTTTCGGACCGATTCTGCACAAAATTTGCATGTGGTTGTTTTGCATAGAAAACAGCATTTCTTGCACAGAAAACAACTTTTTCTGTGCAGAAAATAGCATTCATGCATGGAAATATTATTTTCTGTGCACAAAAGATGTTTTCTTTGCAGAAAATGCTGCATTTGGGGACATTCTATGCAAAATTCTCACATGGTTGATTTGCACTGAAAATAGGTTTTCCTATGAAGAAAACAGTGTAGAAACGAAGTATCATTTTCTGCATAGAAAAAAAATGCTATTTTCTATTTGCAAAACAACCATGTGAGAATTTTGCGAATAATAAATCCTGAATTGTGAATAGGATTCAAAAACCACCTAATGATCACCTGGCAAACAAATTTGTTTTCCTTGTCTATCCTTCTTTAAGCTTGGTAAATTTTGTCTGTGTTTCATTCTTTGTAAGCTAGTTTTCTGGGGCTCTATAACTGGAGCTCTGAATTGACTCAGAATTATGAATAGCCTTCAAAAAACACACGGTTTTTGAAGTCTCTCTTGTAGTGGGAAAAAACATTGCTAAAATTAGTCATTGCTTGTTTCAAGAAGAAAATTACTGATCAATTATATCTCTATCAGGCATGCAATTCTTAAGTTTACTTTAAAAACTTAAGAACTGCATGCCTGATAGAGATTTAGCAGTTTTCTTTCCTCTGTGAGAAAGTCTGTCAAACCATGTGGTTTTAGATAGCTATTCATAATTCAGGACTTAATATGCACAAAATTTGCATGGGATTCTGTGCAGAAAACATCAGTTTCTGCATGAAAAACAATAATTCAATACAGAAATCTTAATTCCTGCACAGAAAATGCTGCTTTCAGCACAGAAAATTCTGTTTTCTATGCAAATCAGTCATGTGAAAATTTTATGCAGCCTACATCCTCAATTACAACATTTTCTGCACAGGAAACAGCATTTTTCTGTGAAGATAATATCTAAATGCAGAATTTTTTATTCTTGCGCAGAGTAGGTTGTTTTCTATGCAGATCAGCAATATGCAAGTTTCACACAAAATAAATCCTCAATTACAGGATTTTCTGCACAGAAAAAGCTTTTTCTACACAGGAATTGATATTTCTGCATTGAAATCTTATTTTTCATGCAGAAAATGCCATTTACTATGCAAGACAACTATGTGTGAATTTCGTGCAGAATAAATTCTGAACTGCAACAATTCTCAGCAGTCCAGGGTTCTTATCAATAGGGTTTCACAACTCCAAAATAATAATAATAATAATAATAATAATAATAATAATAATAATAATAATGATGATGATGATGATGATGATGATATAAAAATAAAATAAGCCATTTCCCAAATATTTTCAAATATTATTTCCATCCCTAATCCCTAGTACTATGCCTCATATCCCAGACTGCATTACCTACAGCCACACATGACAAGTGGGGAGCTTTTCCAGGCTTTGCACTCCTCCTGGACCTTGTGACACTGCTTCCAAGATTTGTACAAGAAGACTCACTTGTCACTATGATGTGGTCTGTTCACTTGCCTTGCTTGAGTTTGCTTGTTGGGGACAAGTGTATGTGCCCAGTAGCTTGGTCTATTCCCTGTTGCTCCTGGCTTGTCATTTTGAAGGCATTGCACAAGTGCAACACACATGAAAATGCCTTCATATTAAGCAACTATGGCCATTTCCACACGGGGCGAGGGAATCGCCCTGTGCCAGTACTTACTGGACTTCTTGGCTCCATGCTTGGGTCCAGGCTGGTCTGGAGCAGTGCGTGGCTGCCACTCCGCACTGTTCTGGGGATGAAAATGGCAGCTTCTGGTTGGTTGAGGCTCTCCACCAACCACTGAAGCTCACCAGCCTAAAGCTCGCCCCCGGCAGATCACAGGCTTGCACTGGTGCGAGCCTGCAAATCTGCACCGGAGCCCGGGAACAGAGTGGCGTGCTCCATGCTTTTGAAAGACCTGTTTCAAGCGGTCTTTCAAAAGCAAGCTGGACAACCACTTCAGGTCATTCAGAAGCAGGCTGAGGTGCGGAACTACAGTAAGTACCCAGTCTGCTCCCAGATGCAGACGTCCTCCCTGGAGGATGCTCTGCACTGTTTCTTTAAGCCCATATGGAAATGGCCTATGTCCTGGTACCTGTGGGGAAGTGACAGGAGATGGGTATTCAGGTTTCAAAGACATGTCACATTATAGAAAATGAAACTTCTATAGCACCACTCACACTAAGAATTATTTTCTTGAGACCTAGATATGGATAGAAGGTGCGGACATGCATAGAAATTCCCCAAGACTTCGGCTAGTGCCCTGAAGCCAGGCATTTCTATGCATTTTAAGACTAAACTCTGATTTTCAAGATTCAGACAGTGAATTCAGTACCATAAGAATATTCTCATGGAGAATTACTGGCTCAGAATAGGATCAGAATGAGATCCGAATCACATTACCTATCATCATAGATTCTCCTTGACCTTTTTCCAAACCAGAAAGAGGTTGGGAGTTGACAAGGGTGGAAACAGTGTAAGCCTTAGGCTTAAAACCTAGGTCATAGTTGGTTGTGACAGCATTCAATAATACTCAGGTGCACTGGACAGAGACATGGAATATTCCCGTACATGGATGTGGAAGACTTCATCCTATGGTCTGTTGCATCTCAATAAGCTTAGTATTGGTAAAATATAAAGGGAGCAGAAGGAGGAGAGAGGACTTAAAGTCAAGGATGGTGATGATGAGATTAATGGGTCATATCGTGTTTCCAATGGCTCCACTGAGCATAACAGGAATGGTTTAAAGACAAGCACCTAATGATCACCGGGCAAATTAATTTGTTTTACTTGCCTATTCTTCTTTAGGCTTTGTAAATTTTGCCTGTGTTTCATTCTTTGTAAGCTAGTTTTCTGGAGCTCTGAAAGCTGTTTTAAGACTCCCTTGCTTGACCTTCTCCCTTGCTGCTGTGGCTTAAAAAATAAAGCAAAACTCATCTGGAGCTATCTAACACACACTGAGTTCATCCCAAATTCCTTAATTGCTCTCAGTTGCAATGGCATGTTCAGGATCCATCTGGAGTGAACTTATATGAGCACTAAGAGTATACTTGTAAGTATTGTTCCATGGGTACCACTCCATTCTGGCAAGTACTTCATTGAACTAAGCCTTCATTAGTTTTTTCCTACAGTCCCTTGGAAACTAGTGCATACTTGGGCCTAGATTGGCATACTGTTTCTAAGCTACAGCTTGCCTTATTTCCAATGAGATCACTCAACTGCCCTTAACAAATGTGTCATGACAGTAAGGGAACATTTTGTTCCCTGGAGGCTGCTCCCCATGCAAGCTGGTAGGCATCAATATATATTGTCATCATCATTCCAGTACTTTAAAGGCCTTAGGCCAGGCCCAGCATGATGAGAAAACTTCTGAAATTCATTGTCCTCTGTTCTGGATGGACATTGGCTTCAAAAATACAGCCAACTTAATATTTTAAAACTTTTAATACAAATGCATACTAAACAGTATCTTGGCTTTCTCCATGTATTGTATATTTCCAGCTCTTTAAATTGGTTTCCTTGCTGTTTTCTGAACAAGACTTCACCTTCGTCTGTGATGACACCTGAATTATTGAAAGATTGCATCTTGACTGCAAGACTCACAGACTGTCTGAAAGAGACTAAATCTACTCCACACAGTATAAATAATGCATATCCAATTATTTTTTCCACTGTTATAGCAACACCACCAGTTATTTACAAAATATTTTGAGAGGGAGAAATATCTAACTTTATTAAAACTTTTCTGCCATTCAGTAGACATGGTCACAGATTCTTTCAGTAGCCACTGAGTATGGTAAAACTATTGGAAAGAGGGCAGGTTTAAAGAGCATCTGGCCTACCTATTTGTATATATATGAAAAAGAATAAATTTCGGTAGACAAATTTAGTTTGAAAAGTTATTGATCACTCACCAGTGACCATGTGAATTGGTTCTTATGGTTATTAGGGAATACAACATAATTATTCCCAGCATGAATTAAAACCAGTGCCAGTGGGAAATGCTTATATTGGAATAATTACACTTGTTTTGTTTTTGTTTTCAAAAAAGATTCAAACTCATTATCATGGGAATATGATAAGAATACAATAATTACACCATAAATAAAGCCATCTGTTTTTCCCCCTCAGAACATATGCACAATTGTTTGTTTATAAAGCCATTCTATCTATGAAAAGATATTTTAAGTTTGAATTTTAGGCACAATATTTTGTTAGGGGTAGTATGAGAAAGGAAATAGAGGAAAGCTCACAATGCAAAGTCCCCTCACTCACCCCACCTTTGCCTTTGTTTCATCTTGGGTCATTTAATCTGCTCTCTCTTGAACCAGACCCTGATCCATGTTTGCATCTTGGCTAGTCCATTAACCTGAGAACATCCACCACCTACCTTCCAGAAGCACAAGGTGGGATCAGATAGTGGAGTGCTCACTTCCATAGAGGAAAAACACCACAAAGCCTCTCTTTGGCTACAAGCAAAATTCGGAGTATCATTTTCTGCTGAGAAAACCTATGTCTTATAATTGTTTATAAGAGAGAGAGAAAGAGAGAGAGAGAGAGAGAGAGATAAATAATCATTCCAACCTGTTGCAAGTACAACAGTTATTACAGAGGAGGAACACAGAGGTAAAAAGAGATATGCAGCAGCATTCTATGGCTTTCTGAAGATATATTGCCCCCTCTGCTATATGTGGATGTACAGACCACAGCTTTCTGTGACATACGAGTCTTAGAATTATTATTTATTTAAAATAGTTTTAATGTACTGGATTTCACAGGGTGCTTTTTCAGTGGAACAGGGAGTGACATCTCCTGTACTACTGCATGTCCTCTAGTGCAGATCCAATGCTGAGTGGGCTGAAGAAACAATCAAGAGCAAAATTTCAGATGGGTTCAAGGGGTGCAGGAGCAAAGAGAGAGATAACAAAGTTCTGTCATGGTAGCCAGTGTTTCTAAGTGCAAAACTGGATGTTGGTCCTGTCTAATATGATCCAATCCAGTCCAAACCATTTCAGTTTACAAAATCACTTTACTCCTTTAAGAGCTTTCCATTTCCCCTAAAACTCGAAAATATTGGGAAATTACAGATGTAAAAGCCCTCAACCTTAAGAAAGTCTAACTCTAGCTGAACCTCTGAAGAAACAAACCAACAAACCAGACAATACTCAACAACGCTGTTGGAGACAGCTTGTCAATCTTTTGTTGTTTGTAGTATTTGCCGTCAAGTCAACTTCAGGTTATAGTGACTCTGTGAATGAGAGATCTCCAAGAGTCCCAGTCATCAACGGCCTATAAATACATAAAAAATGCTTAACTAACTACCACAAAACCAGCACAGACGATCCTAAAACCATACTCTTCTACACTGAGAAGTTTTAGCTCTACTGCCCCATTTTTTGAAGATACCCCATAGACCAGGGGTGTCAAACTGAATTTCACATTGGGCCACATCAGCATGATGGTTGGCCTCAAAGGGCCGGTTGTATCTGTAAGGCTATATAAATGTATCTACTCTTTTATCATATTAAATAATTGCCTCTGCATTCGAATATTACTGGTTTTTAAATTGCCTTCCCTCTGCATCAACTTTTTTTTCTTGGACATTTTGGGGCTATTTGATTGTAGTTTATTGTCCCTGTACCAATAGAATTGGTCAGTATATCCAAAGTGTGGCACTTTCTGCTCCCTAGTCCCTCTCTATGCCTTTCTGCCCCCAGGCTTGCCAGGTGGTGGTGGGGAGAGCCGCAGATGCAGGAGAGGTGGGAGGGCCACATGAAATGGCCTGGCGGGCCGGATTTGGCCCACGGGCCTTGTGTTTGACATGTGTGCCATAGACCTTGTTCTTGACCAAATTTCTGGTTATAATGACAGTATGATTCACAGAGTCGCAAACCTGCCTCTAAAACAAAATGTAATGATTTACAAATAACAGAGATAAATAGAATTAATTATTTTAAATGTTATTTGGCAAATAAAGCAAAAGCAGTCAAAATGATGATGATGGTGATGATGATGATGATGATGATGATGATGATGATGATGTAGACAATAGCAATTATAGCAAAATCCCCTTAATTAAAATCCAGAAAGAATAGATAAAACTACAAAAGACAGCTTGAAAGCAGACTTTTATTAGGGTAATAACACATCCTTTGAGGAGAAGTTCCATAAACTGTGGGCCACCACTGAAAAAGCTGTAATCCTAGTGCCAGTATAACTGACTTTAATGTTTAGTTAAGGTTTTCTAAGTTGATGCAGAATCAGTGTGGTGCAGTAATCTGAATGCTAGACTAGGACTCTGGAGATCTATGACCACTTGGCCATAGAAACCCACTGGGTGACCTTGTGCAAATCTCATTCTCTTAGTCTTAGAGGAAGGCAAAGGCAAAACCTCTTCTGAACAAACCTTGCTGAGACTAACCAGTAAGACGTTTGCCCTATGATTGCCATAAGTTGGAAATGAGTTGAAGGCACACAATAGTAGCAGCAGCAAGAGCAACAACAACAACAACAACAACAACAAGGCTGATCTAAATTCCCTTGGAAGGCCCGTCTGCCATGTTCTCTTTATTTAGTCATCAAGTTAATTTGAAATTCGCAAGTAGGATTTGTTAATTTTCCCAGGCCTTTCCATTTTAATTATTAGTTTATTTTGCTCTTGCTACTGGTTTAGCCTTTGTTGTAACTTCAGTGGCCTTCATTTCAGTGTTTCAGACATAACTACAGGGTCATTTTTTCCTGGATTAGTAGTTTTAGCTTTGACTGCTCTTTTTAAAACTGTTAAATTAGTTTTCTCTTTTACATATGTTTTGCTCTTTTAAAGTGCTCTAAAAATAATAACCACATAAAGCTACTATCATATCAAAGCATATCAAAGAAGGCTTTAGGCAATATTAACATTCTTTTTATTTATTTTTTTAGATCCACAGTCCAAATTTGATGATGGATTTGTTGGGGGGGGGAGCCTTAGATCTATAGAAATTAAAACTCTAAAAATCAGTGGGATTTGCCATCCATGGCTAAATAAATACTCCTTCTATGGTGTTTGTTCATTCCTTTAGAATAATATAGGCGATCTATCCCTACACTAAATCTTTCAGTGCCTTCCCCCCCTCACTTTTCAATTTTTATAAACAAAGATATTTACAGACAAGAAAACGAGAAGGGAAAGATGTGACATTGCACTAGGTATTTTCCTAATTATTTTTAAAGAACGTATAACCATTTTATAAGGAGTTCTGATTCCTTGTAATTCCTCTGCTTTCAGCACTCTCACACCACTTACAAATAGGCCAACAACCATTGTTGCATGCAAAGATAGAGTTAACAGGCTGGTAGGTTTTGGATAGTTTTTACAGTATCTTCATCACTCAGATACACTCATTCTCTCATACTTGTGGGAAGATGGGATGGAGGTGCTCATGAACAATTTTACACATACTTTTGGAATAGTCCTCTCCCTTTGTGATTTTGTGAAGTGGTAGAGAACTGTTCACAAGGGAGAAATATTGAGGAAGAGGAGCTTTAGCACATCCTGATCACAGAGAAAAGCAGAATTATACTTTACTTTGTTTCAAGAATGGGTATCAGAAAATCATGTACGGAAGGAGGTTCTCACCTAGTTTTGACTGTCAATGGCCACATTAGTTTACTGTGGTGGTTTCAGAGAGAAAAAGTGTCCCAGTTTTCATTTCAGACATTATAAAACATTCATAGTAACACAGAACAAAAAGATGATATCCTGATGTGACTGCATGTGCTATTCATGACACATATTTGATTGTGAATTCAGTAAGTCCACACTGAACTTCTTTCAACAGGATACAAATCCAAACGTGTATTCTCATCTATAATCTGCCTCAAATAGTCATCCATAAGTATCTGTCCCTTAAAGTTCAATCAGGGCAATAGTTTTGCCATGGAGGATCAATGTGCAATAACATCGCTAATGCATTATAACAAAGCAGTTGAAGTCCCAGTTGTCTTCTTTCATTCTTTCTTCATACTCTGAATAAAGAGTGATGTTGTTCAATAGTTTGACACTGGGACTCTAGTTACTTATTCTGTGCCCAAAAATTTCCAACAGTCTTTCATAAAATCCCATTTAAATGCTCATACCATTAATTCTATTTTAAAAAACTCTAGCTCTCGCATAGGTTTTTAATTCAAAATTAATGTTAAAATCTAATTAAGTTCCTATTGGTAAGTACACATCAGTGGAATATTATTTGAAAAGGAACTTTTAATAAGATCTTAGTTGTTTAAATTAAAAAAAAGACTTCTGCAAAAGCAATTTAAGTTAATTAAATAATGCTTTATTGGAAGCAGCACAGAGCTACTTTCCTCAATTGTCTGATCATCCTCTTTGCAATAACACCTAAAGACAGGCTGAAATTGAAGAAGTGGATTTTTTTCCCATCACTATATCATTATATTGATGTAAGCATACCTGTTGCCTTGCTTCTTGTCATACAGATGTTCAAGATACAGTCTAGAAACCAAAGACCTTAACATAAAGCCACAAGGCATTTCCCTTAATGCAGATCTTCCTGATTTTCACTAATTCTTTTCTCCAACTGCAGCTCCACATGTCATACCTTTTCAGACTGCCCCTTGACTACAGGTTATTAACTTATTTATTTCCTATCAGGAGGGGCAAAAGAGGCTGCAGCTGAAAATAGACAATAAGAAACTTATTATGCAAATCAAATTCTGCCCATGGTCCTCATGGTCACAGAGTTTCTGTCTAGAAAAAAAAAAGTAGCACAACGCTCCTTTTTAAGGCCTTACTCTCTGTGAAGCTTATGATGTTTTTACTTATTCCTGTATCTGAGGTAGGCAACTCAAGGAATCACATCTGTTAGTGAATCGGGCACTGCACCCATTCATTCACATACACATATGTAAACATGTACTGGCAAATGCTAATGTGCATAGTCCTCAGCATCACCCGTTCCTCAGATAAACTCATATTCACGTACCCAGAGGCTGATACAGATAAACCACATGCACAAGCCATTGGTATGAAGAGATGGGGGAGAGGTTTAAAACTCTCATTCATGTGTGCTGAAATCATTTTGTGTCTTCTTGAAATGCCAGTTAGCCAAGCCTGAGGGAAAAGCTTGCAGTTTAAAACAGGGAAGATGGAACAGGAGAATGATTCTTCTAGTATACTGTCTTCCCCACCAGAAATCACACTCCTGACAGACTTTCAAACAGCTGTTTTGAGGGTTATCAGGAGCATGAGTGTGCTGGGGAAGGCAGCATATGGGGAGAGAGATCCCTTTGCATCATCTTCTGCATTTAAACTGCACTCTTGACATCTCATCACAGAACTGTTTGGCAGGTTGACAGGTCTGTGATTGTGCTGAGGAAGACACAGCCATCACCGTGTACAGTCACTCCTGAGTGCAGGCTTCTCCAATGAAACCGTGTTTCTAGTAGTCTTCCAGCCAGCAATTTGCCTGGCTGGTACCATGCTTATGTGTGGTTACCACATAGAAAGCCTTCTTAGGCAGCAGGTGGCTCATGAGTATTACTGTTGGGTGAGAAGGCAAATAATTGTGAAATAAGTACCTGTCTATAGATAGGAAACAAAGGAACAACTTTCCTGTTTTCATGCAATAGGGAAGAGGTGTATTCTGTTTGTATAAATAGATCAGAACAACAACAACAAAACAAAATACTCACTTTCCAATATATTTTCTTGGTCATACAATGACCAATGGAGGCAAGGGAATATCTATATAGCACAGTAGGATTTTCTTGATTTTGTGCTCACACTTCTCCTCATATTTGAGGAAAGCATTGCTCCACCTGTACATCTCATTTCAGAGCTGAACCTTCATCAATAGCCCTCGTTTGTAGATAAACAACAATTATTCCACCTCCTGCAATGCTTTAACACATAGAGTTCCTTGTGCATGGATACTTGCCATTTATTTCTTGGAACACTGAATGTTAAAAGAACAGAAAACTGAAAACCATAGAGAGGAACAAAGCTGGTAGAGTTACTAATCAGTATTCAGTACAGAGATGTGGGTTTTGAAAAAGGGGACAGATATCAACCTGAAGCCATATTGCTGATTAGAGGCCACCATGGTTCCTTGACAAGTACAAAGGAATGGTTGTGTCATGTGAAATCTCTTCAGAGGCAGGCTTCTAAAGCATGGGATTTGAGAAAAAAACCAAGGGAATTTCGATTCAAAGAACATTGCAAGAATGAATTATTCATTCTCCCTGCTTGTTAAAATCTTGCTTATTATCAATCACAGGTACATGTTCTTGCATCCTTGATGGCTTTTGTGAATGCGAATATGTCATATATCTAAGTTGTAGCATCCTTCCATCTCCTTCAATTACAGCACATGTTTATTCAAAGGTCAGTCCCATTGGGCTTAATGGGGTTTACTCCCTAGTAAGTGCATTTAAGAATACAACCTCAGTTTGAGATAGACAGCTGTTGCTCTCCCAGTCCAAGGGAAAGAGATATGGCCAAGAGCAAAATGCCCAGCTTGTGTTTCTTGTTTGTTAAATCCCAGAGAAAAGAAGGGAGAAGATAGGCCAAAGATGTGTGTATGTGTGCATGTGTGTGGTGTGTGTGCATGCAACAGCATAAAGCATATCTCAGAGGAATAACAATCAGATGATGATGATTTATTCATTTATATTTCCCAATAATTAGACTCAAGACAGCTTGCAAATGCTTAAAACTAATAGATTGTCAAAAATACAGAAAATCAGGTGTGTGTGTGTGTGTGTGTGTGTGTGTTTCATACACAAAGTACTGTATGACATGTAAATACCTCAAACAGACTATCAATTTTAGTTGCACAGTGACTGGCATGACCAAATATATTAAACAATAATCATCTGCCAGTCCTGCAATCTTATTTATACACAGGATGTCATTTTTAGCAACTGAAGAAGGCAGAGGTTGAAACGTTTTGCAATTTTTTATACATCATTGTAGCATAAAATCACACACACCACACACCACTCAACAGTAATACAGATAACACAACTGGTGGCCCAGCTGTATCCTGTGAAGTCTTGCTGTGCTGCCCACCACAGGTATTCAAGTAACGTATACTACACAATTCAAAAATCTATAGTGCTAAAACAACTTAAAACTCATTAAAAGATAATATAAAGAGGTGTACACCATTAAAAGCCCATCCCAGTCAATTAATAAAAGCCTGATAAAATGAGAAAGTTTTCACTTTATGGTGAAAGGAGAGCAAGGAGAGAACCATCCTAGCCTCCTTAAGGAGGGGATTTCAAAGTCTGAGAGCAGCCAGCAAAAAGGCCCTCTCCTTTCTTTCCACCAAATGAGTCTGGGAAGGTAGTTGGACAGAAAAGTGGCCCATTCTAAATATCTCAGAGCTCAAACAGGCTCATATAGGGAAATAGCCTGGACCTGAGCCATATAGAGATTTATAACAAGATTATAAGAGCTACTTTGCAATTGTGCACTTACTATACACAGGCACCTCTGTGCTTCTCTGCAAGTGCAAACATTATCATGACTTTACAACTACAATTCATTTTGCTGGTCGACACTTGGGAGGGAGACAAGTGAAAATAGTCATTCCACTAGCCAGTCAAAAGAAACAGGCCAATAATATACTCGTAACTACAACTAAATTAATTGGTGTTCTGCTAATGTAGGTGTGTATAACTGAAGAATCTACAATCCAGCTTATATGGTTTGATATCTCATGGCCTGAAGAGGATTGGAGTCACTAAATTCCCTATTTAATTACTCTCACAGTTCTCCTATACAGACTGAGTACCAAGGGGGTCTATGTATGTCAATGTGCTTATTCGCTCCTAGAAATTGTACTTTATTAATATCAGTTAATTAGTTTGTATATCCTAGCTGTGTCTTTAGGATGCTATTCTGCATCTTTTTGCTTTACCCACCACTGGACCAAAGTGCGTATATATTTGAAGATCCTTAATTATCTATTTCAGATGTTCATGCTCAGACTGTAGTGCAATTGCTAGCTTTAAAATTTGACAGGTCTTATATTGTTTTTGAAGTTTGTTTCTGCTTTTGGTAAGTTCAACTTGCTCGAAAAGAACCATGTGAGATGTAACATTTTAGTCTCTTTGGGCTAAGTGAAAAAATATTGTTAAGGACACAGAATAGCTTCTGTGTTGAACAATAATGATAAAATATATCCTTGCGTGTGACTTGTTGACAAATGAGAGGCCATTCAGTTCCATTATTTGTCAACTTTCCTAACTTGTACTGATGAGGCAATACTTCAGTGAGTCCATTGTGCTTCTGATGTTCCTCATAGATCTGAGGCAAAGGCCTTCTATGTCAATAGATATACTTCTGGCTTCATTGGTTTTCTTGTTGCAGTCCATTACGAGAGGATTCACATATGAAAGCCAGAGGTTCAAAAGCTTGAGCCTTCAGAGTCATGAGCCTTAGAAAATGCAGGAAAGTAGATCCTAGAAGCCATAAGGTTAAACAAAGTAATGAATGCTCCTCAAATTAAGAGTCTCTTAAGAGATACAGATCAACACCGCAATAAGTGGTTGCTATAATTGAACAGTATGTACCAAGAACAGAGAAAAGATTTTAAAGATTAGAACATATCCCAGTGGCTCAGGCCTAAGTATGGTCAGCTAGGCTTCATTATGAAAATCTGGAGAGTACTGTCAGTTTCTCTAGAGAAAGCAAACAAGGGCACTTGCTTTTATGATTGCACATACTGAACTTTTCTTCACGTCTCTAAGATGTGCTTTCTTTAAAAGTTAACCGCTTACTGTTGGGCAACCTGACTTTATAAAGTAAATGTGGCAGCACAGGTAAATTCTTCGCTAGAAGTTGCCTTGCTACCTTTTCAGTATTGTTCTATCCTTATTATGTGTTACTTGTATTTTTACGACACATAGACTTTCTTATAGCATGGTACTTTTGTCTGTCCTTGTTAAGTTTGTCTCAAGTAAGGTGAGTTACCTCAGTGTTTCCCAGGCCAATGTGGTATTTAGATGAGACAAGACTTTGGACAGTAACAGAGGTTCTGATTCTGTAGCTATGATTCAGGACCATGGTTAACGATGCTGCAGCTGAAAAAAGGAGACTTATTTATTTATTTATTTAGACTGATTGGGTGTAAGGGATATAGAGCTTTAAAATATGTAGTAATGAATCAAAAGCAAGGCTTTGTCTTTAGCTGTTGCTTCTAGCTGGCTAAACAGATATGTCAGTTTCATGCAGCCATTGGTTTTTTCTAGGCAATGATGTTTGGAGCAGTGAGAAGTTTCTTGAGGAGAAAGGAGGGAGTTTCACAATTTTTTTCAGATCACTCAAAGAGTCTTAAAGTTCACTCATTAGGGTCTGGTGGCAGAATTGCCTCCTTGTGGTTCAGTAAGGAGAGTGCTATGGACAGCAGTGCTGGCAAATCTACTGAGAAATGGGCAAGGTGTGGATCCATCTCCTCCCTTAAGCCACTACTGCTGAAGGTTATTATATCCAAGGACTTGCAGTCTATTGCCAAGGCAATCTGTGTTAAATGATAACCATTATAGAAGGAGGAAAAGCCAAAAAATATCATACTGGAGAAATTCTGCACATGACAAGTTGTGTCTAGCAAGCAGTCATTTTGCAGTGCTTAGGTGGCCTGCAGTTCTGTGTGAAATGCTTATCTCTATATTTACCAAATGAGCTCTTAAGAGGTAAATCTCCAATGTGATAATATGACTTTTGAACAAGAAATTCTACAACTATAGAGGTGTGAAACTTTAATTATTATAAATTAGACATATTTTACATTCACGAACACATTCCAGGCCAGAAACGGTGAATGTAGCCTGACCTAATTAAAGTTACTGGCAAAATTCCCATTGGCAGAGGTGAAGTTCTTGTTCTGTTCAATACCCCCCCACACCCAAAAAAAAAACAAAAAAAAACCCAACTCCAATTCAAGAGACAGTATTGAAAATACTCTGAGGTGACACTTCCCTTCAGTCATACTTGGCAAATGACTTACTTTGTGTTCTGTACAATGGAATTTAATTAGAACTTCAAAGGACTTTCTGTAATGAGTACCTATACATTTTGTGTTTCACCAATTCCAAAGGAAATTTATGAAAAGAACAGAAGAATTCATAGTTAATCAAATACAAGGTCATGTATACAGAGTGGGGAAAACTTTTCAGGTCAATGTTGGGGTTGAGAACTGACAATGACAGCCAATTCATATTTTACTTCTCTTTACCATCTTTGGCTAGAAAGAGTAGTCCGGTGAGAAGCAGAGATAGATTGCTACCTCTGACATCATGCAATTATTTGTGAATTTTCTTTTCTGAGGAACAAATTGTGAATCAAATAGTAGTTAGTGTGTGTTACTTTTAGCAATGCATATGTCGTAGCAACTGGACCATGGTTTCTTTAATATCGCTTGAGATTCAACTTTTCTTTGTGTTCTTAACAGGTAAGAGAGTCAAATGCCCTTTTAACTAAGGAGGTCAATCTTTTAAAATTTTGTTCTTGTGGGTAAGAATGAATGATGCAACCATTTTTCTCTCTGCTGTGAGAAAGTTCTAGAAAATTGTGCAAATTTTGGAAACTATTTGCTGTTCATGATTTATTCTGCAAATAGTGCATGTGGGTTGTTTTTGGTTCTTAAAGAAAGCAGCATTTCCCTTGCAGAAATGTTTTTGAATCATATATTCTGGAAAGGAAACTTCCTTTCTGTATAGAAAATAACAATAAGAAAAAAAAAAAAATATTTCCATGCAAAAACATCCACTTTCTCTGGAAAAAAAAAATCCATGTGCATTTTTCATGCAGAATGTGTCCCAAACTGCAAAGATCTTAATCTGTTCAGGAAACCCTCTTTTTCATAAGGCATTTAATATTTACGAATATTCTTTCCACCCCTACTTTTAACAATGTCCAGACTATGTAGAATTGCTCTTTTTTTTCCCATGGATGTCTCATATATGGCTGGAATAATGTGGACATGACCATATGAGTGGTTCTTACTGGTAACCATCATTATCCTCGGCCTTTTCTGCACTAGACTGTTACAGCGCTATTATTCCACTTTCAACATCCTATGGAATCCTGCAAACCCCAGGATTCCATAGGATGTTGAAAGTAGAATAATAGTGCTATAACCGTTTAGTGCAGAAATAGCTCTTGTCTGACTCCTGATTCTATTATTGGAATACGTATGGTGAGCCCAATGTAAATAGAATTGTGACAAGTACTCTTGAGGACTATCTGCGGGCACAGCAAGTCCAAATACCCAGAATTTAATTGTTACTCCAGCCATGCTTGTAGATAAGAGTATTGTTGATAAATGGATCCCACTCATCAAAGAGAGCAGAATAAATTGACACAAATCCAATATCAGAAATGGCTCCTCTCTCTCTCTCTCTCTCACACACACACACACACACACGCACACAGAGTATCATAGTATCAGGGAGAAAGTAGAATGTCTATCTATCCCTATATCCCTTTCCCTATACAGGAAAGAACAACAGGGAATCTTTTAGCACCTTAAAGCACATTCATTTTGGGATCAGCTTCCACAAACTGTAGCCCATTTCATCAGATCCATAGGCTATTAAGCTATTTAAAAAATTAAATGTAAAAAGGCACACAATTTAGGGTTGGGGTTGCAAACAGTTAGCTGAGGAGAAATTGAATGCAGAAAATACTCATAGTTACAATTACATTATTTAAATGGGGTAGGCACAAAACTGTTGTTCATAACACAAACTACAAATGTAATTTGATGAGAATCTGTTATTCCACTTGAAAACTCTGTTGATTGGCTGGGACCTTCTAATGAATCATAAACCATCAGTCTATCATTCCTGAATCTCCCTTTAAAGTTTCTTTATTCCCCAATAGTTACTTTAGGCCCATTCTTCACAATGGGGCTCATGCATTCTTCACAATGGGGCTCATCGCAGCCCCACCAGGGATGAGAGCATGACAGGAACACTCCCCTCTGTACCTTAGCAGCTCCCTGTGGAAAGGAGTGTGATGGCCAAGCCTTGTCCTTCCACAGTGCAGCTGGGCAGCTTCCACTGCTGTGCTGGGGAAGGAAGTGCAGCCACCGTGCTTCCTGCCCTTCCGTATGGGCAGCAGTAACAGGAATGTCATGTGAGTGGTGGCGCAAGTGGATTTTTTTCCATTTGACAAATATCCCAGAAGTGCAATGCATGGGGACAAGATGGTGGTGGGACTGTGAAGCATGACCTGCAGACCACTGCCATCCTTTCCTCACAGTGGGACAGCCCTGTTGTGTGGAAATGGCCTTAAGGTCAGTAACAGATTGGCCAAAGAGGCTGAAGTGTTGTCATACTTTTAAAAAAAGGTTAATATTAGATTTGTGTCAATTTATTCCTTTCTGCAGATATTGCTGTCTGATGAATGCAGAGGGGTCTTGGTGTCAGAAGCTGGCATATATGACACTGGTGGCTAGATAAGCAAATCTCTGATGTTGCTGTTGACACTGTTAGGTCTTGTAATTGTGCTAGAATAGATATGATGACAAACTTGGTCTCTGGATTTGTAGCAGAGCCTGGCCCATGTGATGGTATCTTTGTTGTGTGGAACTGTTCTTGCTTGTAACTGGCGGAGGGGTCTACCCAAGTCCTGTGAAAGGGAAGGCTTATTGAACAGAATGGACTGTAGCTCACTGATGATATTTTTGGGTCATTTCTTCTGGAAAAGCCCAACAACTTGAGCTAAGATATTGATAATACACTTATTAATTTATGGATTAACTGGAGACAAAGGAGAAAAAAAACCGACTTCAGGCATAGTGATGATACTATGAAATTTAAGAACTATATAGAAATAGAGGTGTTGTGGTGAAGGATATTTGTTTTGGCTAGAGAAAACTGTAGTACAAGGACACAATGTCTTCCTAGCTTTCATCAGAAGCTGAAGGGTAAAGACTCAAAAAGTAGAAAAGTTTTTTCATTATTTTCCCATTTAATCCCTTGACAAAGAAAACCCACGTCAACCTATAAAGAAGCAGAAGAAAAAAAGAAAAGCAAGTAGTGCTCGAATGTCTGGGTGGTTATTTTTATGTGAGGTATGCTTGTCTTCTTGAATGAGACAGGGAGAGATAGTTTGGAGGCCTATTTAGCTTGAGAATGAGAGCAACTATATTTTTCTATCTTTTAAAATACTACTTGTGAATTTCCACTAGTAGAAGGGGAAGCAAGAGACAGTAAAAGGAGAAAGACAACCATTTTGATCTTACCTACCATGAACTATTGTCAAGCTTTCTAAGATAATTTTAAACTGAGATGGATACAAGTGTTTATAAATATCTATTGCTCTATCTGTCTAGAAGAGATACATAAATAGAGTTGTGGTACTCAAAGCTCAGTGTAAATTAAGTGCCCTGCCCAAAGAGGGAAAGACAGTTAAGCTTTGATTCCTGGCTTTCATTGCTTCTCTGCATAGCTATAAAATCTTCAACGAGGGGGAGATTTCTACGTATGGAAGAGAGCACTACTTTGAGTTCTGTGTACGTGCATATGTCTAAAATGTTTAACAGACCACCTAATGTACTGAAAAGTGTGCATCTTGACTGTCTATGAAAATTGACTTACATGCTTCGGCTTACAAAAGTGTTTTGTTGAGGAAGACCAAAGTGGACTGCACATCTAGAGAGACGATAAAAGGAGATCTGCAATTTGCCTCAAAAAGTGGACAGTAGGATTATTTTTACTGTCTAATGTGCTTCATTTGTTAGGGTCTGTAAGGAATAAGAAAGAACAAATGCTGCCCTCATTTCTAGCAAACAGGACTTTTTGGAGGAGATTATGACTGATCCCACACAGAGTATTCGGGTGGTTTTGGCTTCAGAGTCAGGGCATATGTTCCATGCAAATTGCCATCTCACACCTCAAATGGAGGCAGAGATCATTATGCACATGGGCAGAAACTGCACATATTTAGGAACAAGTTGGGCAGAGACTGTTATCAGCCAAGCCACTTTAGGTGATTGACTTGCCTTGGGTCCTGCATTAGGAGAAGGGTGTGGGATATAAATCAAATAAATTAGTAGATACAGAGGCTCTTCCCTCATTCTTTTGCCCTCAAAATGGGGATATGAATTGTAGAGTACTTTGTCCTCATATGAAAGTGGTAACTTCCACAGTGTTATCCCTGCTGTGGGAGAAAATAAAGGCCCTTTCCGCACCAGGCAATTAGAACGGGGCAGTGCCTCCTCTCACAGAAGTCATCTGCACCTTGGAGTGGACTAGGAGCAGACTACTTACCAGAGATCCGCACCTCAGTCTGCTCCAAAACGACCCCAAGTGGTCCTCCAGCATGTTTTCTAAAGACCGCAAAAAACAGGTCTTTACTTTCCTGGAATGCGCCATTGCATTCCTGCTCCCTTGTGCAGATTTGCAGGCTCGCACCAATGCGAGCCTGCAATCTGCGGAGGGCGGGCTTTAGGCATGGCGAGCTTCAGCGGTTGGTCGGGACCCACGACCAACCGGAAGCTGCCATTTTGGAAGTCGGAACCGCCATTTTGGAAGCTGGAAGCCACCATTTTGGAAGCCAGAGGCCATCATTTTGGAAGCCGGAAGCAACCATTTTGGAAGCTGAAGCAGTGTGGATCTACGGACCTCGCACTGCTCTGATTCGCCCTGGACCAAGGAGGAGCCCTGCGGAAGGGCTTCAGGGACAGTCTGCATTGCTTCAGACCCCAGAAGAAGTGGTAGGTAACAGAACTGAGCGATTCCCTCGCCTCATGAGAAAAGGGCCAAATATTTCTGTGCTATATTCTCCTCGAATCCTAAGTTATTTTGGAGGATAATTCTCCACTCAAAAACCTGTGTTTTTTCTGTGTAAAAAATGTGGGTTAGCATCATGTTAGTGAATTGCATTGGACTAATGACTAACTAGAAAAGGCAATGGTTCTTGGTAAGGCAGAAGGCAGTAGGAAAAGAGGAAGACCTCACTGCACACAGACTCAATCAAGACAGCCACGGACCTATACTGTAAGAATACACAAGATATACTGTGTATGTGAAAGATGGAATTACTATGGTTGAATTAAAAAGGGGAAATTTGCTTTATACCTTCCACCATAATTCTTTAAGGGCCATACTAAGTATTCCACTCTTATAAGTGGACTACATTTAAAAGCCTAATAAAACTTTTAAGTTGCATTAGACTTCATCTGTTCCGGGTGTCAGGGCTTCTTTCAAAAAAACATTTAAACTATGCTTGTCAAGTAAGTTACACAGTTAACAAATACAACTGACAAGTACATTGGTGGACACACAGTCTGAACTCCTTCAAATTTTAAGCATTCTCATTTACAGTATCTATGAAAGAAGTTCTCAGTGGAAAACATCAACTCCTCCTTGTAAAAGGTCTACATGTCTTGAAGCTGCAATTCGTGGCTTCTTTCGTCCTTTCTGTCAGTTATTTGATGGAACCTTGGATGTCTGGATTTACCTACCTTGTTGCAATGGGGTATTTCTGCTCTCTGCTGACTATGCTGCCTTCTGTTTTGTGACAGTGGACAAAAACTTATCATCAGGCAGGAAAAGAATGGACAAATTGACAAACACATTTATTCTTGCTTGAAGTATATTTATAAAGATTTTAGATACTCTTCTTCTTCTTTTTCACTTTGAGCTTTGGCTGCATTGACTAATAAACACTTATCCACCAACAAACACTAGTAAATCTTGGGAATCCCAAAATGGTTGAGACCCAGTAGTTTGAACATTATATTATGACCCTGGAGATCAGGCACACAACAACAACAATGCAGGGTTTTGTTGTTGTTATGTGATCCTAAGGTGAAATTATGACAAGTTTCTGTGGTGATATTTATTAAGAGGAGGTTTACCATTGCCTTACTGCGAGATTGAGACAGTGTGACTTGCCAAAGTTCACCCAGTGAGTTTCAGTGGCTGAGCAGTGGTTGATTTGAACCCTGGTCTCTCAGAGTCCTAGGCCCTTTCCACATCCTACCTCTTCTCAGCACTGGGGTGCAGTGCTCGTGTGAGCAGCCTCTTGTGAGAGGCCCTCACATCCCGATTTCTTCAGCTCCGCATGAGCTTCCTGCTCGCACAAGAGCCCTGCCTCTTCCTTTCGCAGTGCAGCCTGGACCTTCCCAGGCTGCACTGAGACAGGAAGTGCAACTGGCCCAGCTCCTGAGACTTCACACACCAGGTAAGTGTGTGCGGGGCCCAGGAGCAATGCGCGATCGCGCAGCATTTTTGGCTTAAATGCAAAGCTGCGCAATTGTTGCCTGCCAGGCCCTTGAGCATCGCGCTAATGTGAGTGTGTCGTGTGGACCACTCCTCACATTTGTGCGATGCTCGAGGGGCCCTTTCGCATGGAAAATGTTGTGCGAAAAGCTAGTCCAGCACTCAGACCACTACACTACCTTGAACTGTCAAACTTACACCTGCTGCCAGGGGAAGAACAGCCATGCTGAGATGGACAGAATCTCTTTTCTGCTGCTTACACCCAGGACCACATTAATGTTTTCTCCCTGCCTTGCCTCGATGTACTACCAGGGATGTTTTTGTAGGCCCTAAAATCCTGTTTTTGTACACCCTAGGCCCTGTGCCTAAAGTAACAAATGAATAAGGTGGCCCTGCTTACATACAATTAACAATATAAGTGTCAAGAGGAACCCCACTTGGCAGGAACAGTAAATTTATACAATAATATCTCAAACCATTAGACAAATTAGAATGTATTACACATGTTTATGGCTCTGGAGTTAGTGATATGGCAACTTTGACATATATAGATAACATATAAGACAGACAGTGACTGATAATGTTATTTGTTACTATCTTGTAGCAAAGACAAAGAGTATGTTCCACTCAATGCTTATAATAGTTCAGTCTCACCCAGCTACAGGCCTCTCTGAGAGAATCCACCAAAGACAGGATATTTAGCAGTCCTTAAGGATTTGACTTTGACTGCATTTAGCAGTAGAAAAGCCATGATTCTGAGGAGCTAATTCATGCTTCCATAATAGTCAGTGTAAGTAGACACAGGGACAAAGAGAACTATTATAATAATAACTTCAAAGAAGCAGAAAAGAATAACAAAATAATAGAACCACTGCATTATAGATGGATTGACTCAATCAAGGCACCCACAGCTCTGAGCTTGCAAGACCTGAGCAAGACTGTTAATAAGAGTGTCTCTTAGAGGTCTTTTATTTCCCATAAATTAAAGCTGATTGGATGTCAAACAGCAGCAGCAACAAGAACAGTTGTTACCATGCAGTACACCCCCTGCTCCATGGTACAGTCTAAATTGGTGAGAAATATAATTCATATCATTTCTAACATCACACATTTATGGCTGGAAGGCTTTTGGACAAGGACTCTAGTTGAAAGTCGTGTGCTAAGACAGATGACCTCAGCATGGCCATGTTGTAAGTTCAAAAGGATTAGTCAGAAAGCCCCAGCACTGATGAGCTTGTGATAATCCTCTCAATGACCCAACCTTCAAGTATAATGGCAAATGAAACTGCCTCAATAAAACAACCAGTGGTCATCAACCTGTGGAAACTCTCCTTTGTTCCCTCACCTGCCCAGATATTAAGATACTGTCACAACTTCCATCAGTGCTTTGTCACATGAAGTTAAGACCATTAGTCCATTCTGGACCCACTGTTTTTGTCCTGCCAGAGAGCAATTAACATGTATTTCTTCAGGGCAGGAAACAGGTTACTTAAACCCTGACTCCAAGGCTGACAATTTGTAGTACCTTGGACACACATGGCCATTTCATTCTGTCCATTGATTCCCCAGTTCTTGTTCCCTGTGCTACCCTCAGACTCTTGTTTGAAACATCTTGTTTCATTCTTCTGCTTCTGGAATGGTAAATATCACCTACTTCATCCCAAAATCTTTCACTATCCAACCTTTCTCTCCTTTACCTTTGCTAGCCCTGTATGGTTTGTGAAGCTGTTTGATTGCTTGTGTGTGTCTACGAATTTTCCCAATAAAAACATTCTTTTGGCTCCCATCTGGTGTCTCACAGTCAGTACTGGTATACACAGGTGAAAAGGTCCTGCAGGTTTCCTTTGAGCTATAATTCCCCACCCTCTTCTAAGGAGATGCAGGCACTGTTGGCAGACTTCAAGGTCCCCCACATTTTGGAGTAACACAGTGATAAAAAAGCTGGAAGTTGACAAATGCGTAACTTGAAAACACCTCTTTTTTGCTAGAAAAATATGGAAGAGCAAATATTATGGCCATTGTCTCAATTTTTTTTTCTGCTGACATGACATATTCAGAAAGCAGAACTGGGAAGGGGTAATCCATTCAGTGTCTTCAAAACCTGCCTCGAGGGGCTGGGAAGTGCTCTGGAGCAGTTTTTGGGGTAGTATAGAGGACTGCAGGGGGTAGAGAAGGAGAAGAAAACCCCAGCATGCTGGCAGTCAGCTTGTTGTATGGAATCTTATTTAGGTCTAGACTATATTCTTTTCTGTACAAAAAGCAGAGCATACACTGGGTTCGTATAAAGGTATATTTATAGTTAATGAAATAGATGTGTCCCTGGGCATTACCCTATTTGCTGGTGGGTAAGACTCACTTTTTTTTCCTGAAAAATACTGTTTGAAAATGGGGTGCATCTCATATGCCAGCGCATCTTATACACTGGCAAACAGTATTTGCTGGCATATAAATGGAGTGCATCTTATATGCTGGTGTGTCTTTTACGCTAGCAAATATGGCACTTTTCTTCAACAGAAAATTTGGTACAAGAGGCATAAATGGCATGGAAAGAAAAGAGCTAGATTCCTTGTCGTTATGAGCTGTCATCAAGTCAGATTCTGTTTATGGCGATCCTATGGATGAGAGGCGTCTGAGTCACCCTATAAGTGACTGCCCTGCCCTGCTCAGGACATTAAGACTCAAGGCTGTGCTTTCTCGGTGTCAGTTTAGTCATCCTGGCTTCTAGGAAGAGTTCAGGCTTGATTTGCTCTAGGACCCATTTATTTGTCCATTTAGTGGCTGAGGGCTATTTCCACACTAGCCCATCATAGCGCTATTATTCCTCTTTCAACATCCTATGGAATCTTGGGGTTTGCAGTTTAGGGAAAGGCCTTTGATGCCCCTCCCTAAACTGCAAATCCCAGGATTCCATAGGTGTTGAAAGTTGAACAATAGTGCTATAATAGGCTAGTGCGGAAATGGCACAAGATGTCTTTGAACTCTTCTCCAGCACCACATTTCAAATGAGTTAATTTTCTTCCTATCAGCTTTCTTCACTGTTCAGCTTTCACAGACATACATAGAAACTGGAAATAAGACAGAAAAGAAGGGCAGTTCAACATGTTTCAGCATGTTTAATGTGGATATGAAAGGAAACGGTCAGGTCAGGCAAGGCATACATAAATAAAACAAAAACATTTTGAACCTTCCACAGACCACCTGAAGGCTTCTTCTGAAATGTATCCAGGGACTACCTCTTCTTTCACCAGCCTCTGCTCTTCCTATTTTATCATTCCACTTTTCTTATGGCATTTATTTTGATGGCCACACTTATAGATCTATGTTTTATAACATGCTGAGGGCAGCTGCTGCTGAAGTCTTATCTGATCTTCCATTTTTTTCTCTGTTTTGCTGTTTACGCATACTCAGTTAAGGGCTCTGGAAGCAGCTGCTGTTTACATTGTCTATTGCAGGCTACTGTAAGATTGGCTAGAGTAGGATCTTGCCCTTTTCTAACTCAAGCTTTGTTTGTTACATTCTTTGTTGTGGGGATACTGCTGCAACTCAACTCTGAAACTGTGTTCTGCCAGCTCTCCATCAATCTCTGCCCAGTGCCAACACTGTTATGAAAAGACTTTGCTGAAATGCCTCACTGTCAGAGGCCTTGTTAACCGAGGTATGCCTGTATTCGCATGTTTCATCTTTCCTTGACAAGCAAAGAGTATGGTGTGAGAGGGAACCAGCAGCATGGCCACTGACAGAATGGAATTGGTGCTGTGATAGTTCAGTGGCTTCTTGAACAAAAATGAACATTAAGTTATGAATACTCCAGAAGATAAATATGCAGAATGTGGAGGGAGAGGGAAAAGGAAGGTTAGGTTTTCTCATCCATTACAAGACTGGCATCGTGTATGGTTTGACAGATAAAAAAGCAGGGACGTGAAAGAAGAGAACTGTAATTAGCTTCTTGCAGGTAGTGCTTGGATACCCAAACTAACCTGAAGGCACATGATCCATCCGCTCCCCTAGGAAAATGAGAGAGCAAGAGCAAGAAAGTTGGATATATTTGATAAAACCTCTTTTCTCCCTGGTCTGAGTCTAGAATTAACTGAAGCAGGAATTGGGAGTATTCCCCCTTGTGAAGAATAAGTTTAAATTGTAAGAGAGAAAATTTGTAAGTGAGTAAAATGCATCACAAGCTCAACAGTCTCTCAACATCTATAGTTATCAGGGGAAATGGCGATTTATTATTCCTGTCAGGGAACTGGAACTTGGTATTACTTTCAACAGCGAGTATCTTCATTGAGATGAACATGAAGATAAATGAGGTGTCCTTACTCATATTTTTAATTGGATGAAAAGATGGGGAGTGATTTGTTCCTTTCTCTTGATGCCTCATAAAATAAGAAATTTAATATTGCTATTGACAACCTAAATGACAAGGCCCCATACTCTTGTGCTTGTGATAGTATTAAGTGCTTAATGAAGGTGGTGGAAGCCTCATCATTGATAAAATTCAGCTGGTGTTGTTTCATAAATTTCTATTGTTGCTTAGCATAATTGCAGCTTTAATCATGTTTTGGAACACTGGGCCTATTGAAAAGTGTTATCTATGCCTACCTGCTGCTCTCAAGAAGGACCTAATTAAGAAGACAAGGGAATGCCCCTTCTCAAGGCTGCGGTATTGTGACTGACAACAATTGTACTTGAGCATTCAACAATTGTACTTGAATGACTACTCTGCAAAAGCTTCTGCACAGATAAGATCAGATCATTCCCTGAGTTCTTCCTTTCAGTACTTTTATTAGCATATCTGTAAAGTGTACACTGTATTTACAGTGTATATTTCACACTTATGATAAAACTGATATCAACCGACTGAAATATATGACCTGAATGAGGTATTAGGCAACAAAATCATGAATATTGTCAAATATTGGGCAAATATGCTGTTTTAAAAATTTCTGAGATTATCTCGCAAACCTGTGAAGTTATTTTCCTTTACTTCATCTCTAATTTCTTATTAAACAATTTCTTTAATTCCCAGATCATAGAAGCACATCTAATGGGGTCCTACTGATGATACACTAATATTGTCTACCAATTTACACTTATAATTGAATCAGGATAGCCCAGGAAAATCACAACTTCCAATAGAGGCAGTGGTTGTTTTTGTAGCTTTGGCCTGTTCTTAGTAAGAAAACAGAACTAAAGGTCTTTGAGTAGACATCCAATGAAATCTCCCTGCCAAGTTCAGGGATTTAGGAGGTTCTTTTCTTGGTGAGGGAATAATTCCTGATACTCACTGTAGTGTTTATAAACTATTTTGTTTGTGTTACTGATTATGATGTTTAAAAAATAACTTATGGAGTTACCTTCTTGTGCTGCTTGTTGTTCCCCCATTAATATATGTTACTTTAAAAAACACTTTGGGATTGATCAGACAGTAGCAGAAAACCTGAAACATTCCTGTCAAAAGGTCTGTAAAATGGTATTTAGAGGAACTGGAGGAAACAAAATTACATTTACAGCAATAATATAACAAGCAGGAATGAAGTTATTTCATCAATATATTGAATAAGAAAATAGTTTTTTGGTTAGTTTCAAAGAACTGTTAAACATAGTTAGAAAACTATTTTCTTAACATATTGCTGAAATAACTTCATTCCTGCATATTATGTGACTCTTGTGAATGTAATTTTATTTCCTTTAGTTTGCCCCCAGAAAGGTAATTCACCAGTAGCTATGTGATATGTAACACATTACTTAGAAATTCAGACAAAATTATGCAGGAATCTTAAAAAATATTTGTCGGCAGCCTGAGCAATATGGGGAGTAAGTATTAGATCCTATCAAGTCCACCACAACAGACTTAACAAGAATTGAATTGATTCAGGTTGAAGCCAAGTTGTTTCCCAGTTTAATTTGAATCAATTCATTTCAAGCCTGGGAGAACATGGCCATCGCTACAGACCATTAAAAGAAAGGAAAGCTATTAGGTATTAGTGATGGCACTGACGTTCAGAAGCTGAAGGCTCAATAATGAGGTTCAGTTTAGGAATTCCAAAGCCCATTACAAGCCAAGTCCCTATCATCTTCAAATTGTTATGGCCTAGGGTCCAGCATCAGGTCTCCTTGATGCAATTCTGACACAGCCAGGCACGTGAACCTGCAGACAGGCAGCTGTGCCTGCAGACAGAAAGAATCTTAGATTACTGACCCTGCACAGGCAGCTTCTCAGACATAAAGATGCATGGCGGATGTAACTTCCATCTATCTGTATATCCATATAGGTTTATTGGAATAACAGACAGAAGTTCCCACTTAAACTTGCTTACGATACTGGTGCAAAATTTAATATCAACGTTATAGCCCTTTTCCACACCTTACCTTCTTGCGTTATCCTCTGGTCACAATCCCGGCAACAGAAAGGGCTAAAAAGAACTAAAACGAACTTAAAGAAATGCTAATTTTCATTTATAGGGATTGCTATTTTCCCTTTAGATACTTTGATGGCTGAAAAGTAGTTCCCAATTTTCTACAGTGTCTGATGTTTGGAAAAGAACTGCAGCTCAATGCTAGAACACATGCTTTCTTGCAAAAGATCCCAGTGTGACTGCTAGGCATCTCCACACTGGACTGGGAAAGACTCTGCCTGATACCTAGAAAATGTCAACTGCCAGTTGATGTCATGAGCTAGATGGACCAATGTATTGAACTTGTATCTGATGGCACATGTGGCTATGTCTTCATTATTGTCTTGAGAAGAAATGATTTACAATTAAGTAACTTTCCCATGAAGAGATATACTTCCTTTTTCTCTTTTAGCAGAATCATCAATATTCTTAATCAAAATGCTGTTATTCACTCTAGGATTTGGAAGTTGCAGATGAAAATAGGAGAAGGGTTTACAGAAGGAAAATGCTTGTTCAGCAAACCCATGTCCCAAAGTAGAATGAGTATTGGAAAAGAAGCAATATGTTACCAAACTTTGGTGCTTAGAAGAATTTGTACCTAAATTTCTATCATTAAGCCAATTTATTTCCATGAAATATTTCTTCAAAGGTGCCATTTTCTTCTAGCTGCATAAGCAAGATGTTTTAGAAAGCATATTTCATACAATCATACAATCATCTAAAGAACCTTGACCAAAAAAAAAAAAAAAAAGTAATAGGCTTCTGTTTTGGTCTTTTTCTGATTTTCTTCTCTGGCCCTTTCCACACGAGGTGAGGGAATCTCTCCATGCCGTTACTTACCGCTTCTTCTGGGGTCCGAAGCAACGCAGACTGTCCCTGAAGCCCTTCCGCAGGGCTCCTCCTTGGTCCGGGGTGAATTGGAGCAGTGTGAGGTCTGTAGATCCACATTGCTCTGGCTTCCACAATGGTGGCTTCCAGCTTCCAAAATGGCAGCTCCAGCTTCCAAAATGGTGGCTTCCAGCTTCCAAAACGGTGGCTTCCGGCTTCCAAAATGGTGGCTTCCGGTTGGTCGTGGGTTCTGACCAACCGCTGAAGCTCACCACGCCTAAAGCCCGCCCTCCGCAGATGGCAGGCTCGCATTGGTGCGAGCCTGTGAATCTGCACAAGGGAGCAGGAATGCAATGGCGCATTCCAGGAAAATAAAGACCTGTTTTTTCCGGTCTTTCAAAAACACGCTGGAGGACCACTTGGGGTCGTCTTGGAGTGGACTGAGGTGCGGATCTCTGGTAAGTAGTCAGCTCCTAGTCCACTCCAAGATACAGATGACCTCCGTGCTAGGACACACTGCCCTGTTCTAATTGCCTGGTGCGGAAAGGGCCTCTGTGTCTGTTTTTAATTTAAATGGAAGAGAGAGTAATGCTAACTTTTTACAGGCATCTTGAAGCATGCTGCTAACCAACAGTGCAAAACTCTTGTAGTATGTAGCTCCTTCTCTTGGGTTTTTTATATTTGGTGACCAAATGGATCTATCTTCTTTTATGTTAAAAATGATTGGGAATGGACAAGAATTTTAGTTTATTTTTTGATAACAATCTACCAAAATACTTTTCCTTTCCATATTTAGGATATAAAGTACTTTGGATTATTTAAAAATTATGTGGGAAAAACTGAATTCCTGGTCTGAACTTAAAAGTGTGGTTTTGAAGTCTTGTATTTTCAGTCATGTTACACTGCCAAAGTACTGTTTCTGCTTTTTTCTTTCCATTTTGTTCCTACAGAATGTGGCTGGTACAAATTGGGGAGGATTTAACTTCAGCTCCTTCCTGGAGAATTTACCAAAATTCTTAAATTTCTTTCTATTTAGACGGAAAGAATCTGAATTTAAAAACTGGTGAGTAAGGAAAAACTGGCAGATTTTCCCATCCCTATCCTCTTAGCTAACATGTTAGCTATGTATTCACATAAATAGACACAAGACACATTCAGGTCAGGATGGGTAAATCTGGGCATAAATCACAGCTTTTAAAAATATTAGTATCTCCTTTACATATATTACTATTTTTAAAGATTTGATTGATAGAGAAAAATGGAAATCAGCTGTTTGCAGATTTTTTAGTAATTACCAATCATTATTATATTATTGGTTCTGAAGCCAGCAGAGGTACTGCAACTGCTCCATAAGTGTTCAAGAAAAACTCTGCTAAATGGTGCATTGCAGATAATCTTGGGAAAATATATCATTAAACATTTACCCAGTTAGGCTATTGTCTGCAAATTGGGGAGGGGGTCTCTTTTTTTTATTTGGAGACCTAATAAAGCTTCTAAAAACCTTTTCTGGCTTCTTGCCTGTCTTTTTTTTCACTGGAGACTCCTCAAACTGCTATCTAGAGGAAGAGGGCCCAAAATTACAGTTGTGTTAGTGCAATGATCATTATCTCTATTTATAAATCAAGCCTTTATCTTGCTTTCTTTTTGTACAGCTTGGCGTGGGATACATATGAAGACAGCCTGGCCCATAGTTTCCAATAATGAATGCATTAATATCATTAGACAATAGCAGGTGCTTACGCTGTTCTACTGGCCCAAGGGATTTGCCTTCTGGAATGATTTTACTTACTGCTAATTAAATTACTGTGTGAGATAGTGTAGGTAGTGCAGTAGCTATGTGCCCTAGTTGGTTTTAGCTTGTTACAGTAACACTTTAGCAGAAACCCTCTGATGTAAACAGGGCCTGATGGTTTAATATAAGCAACCAGGGACATATTTTCTACTGTGTATGATTATTTGCTGAAACGTCTTCTATTTTCTACAGGTTAAAAAAAAAAGAGCAAGAGAGTGAAGAGGAATACTATAATAAACAGGCAATGTTGACTGGGTAGAGGAAAATATGGGAAGAAAAGACAAAACACATAATTGAAAAAATTAGATTGCTCAATTAAAAAAAATTAAAAAAAATATTGGATTGTGCCCTGAAGGCAAAATTTGATTTGTATCCCAATCTGGTGTTTCAGAAAGTAGATAGTTTTGCCTTGGCACATTTTTAAAACAGACTGTTTCAGCAACCATGGGAACTAGAGCCTCTTTTCAGAAATCCATGGATAATTACATGGGTAGATTATCAGATACTTATGCTGTCTTTGTAACTACAGTCCACAAGCACAGACTCTCTACATATGAACAGACATTGTACATGTGCTACATGTATTTTGTGAACACCCCTACAGAAGCAGCCACTGAATGTTACACCTTTCCAAGTCTCATACAGTCCACAAAATGTCTTTAAATATTTCTGCTTTTATGAGAGACAGAGTAGCAAGAAGCACTAAACAATGAAATAGTAATACCACAGAAGTGCTAGAATCTGAGAGGCCTAGTAAAATACTTATTACGATCAGAAGCTAGAGCTCTCAGTCACAAAGTGGCAAGATTTTCCAGCCTTTTCCCTGTCTTCTAATCTGCCATGGTCCTTCTATGGAGACTTTAGGAAGAAATATATCACTTTTTGCAGATACACAGATACACTGTCTCATGGACCTCCTCAGAGTCTGGTAATAACCCATTAATTAATTCAATAAGGCACTGACTTGTTTGACATAAATAGGTTAATCCAGCATTTTAACAAGCTGATTGGTTTTAGAATGTTAGAACTTGTTTGAGTGGATGGATCTTCCTCTGGCAGATTCAGAGAGAAGAAGAATTAAGGAGGAAATGCATTAAGTGTATTACTAAGCAGAAGAATCTGGCAGGAAAAAGAAATAAGAAATAAGACATTTAAGAATTGGGGGTAAGAAGCAATTGAAGAAGAGTGGGAGGAAAGAAAAATAATTGTGTGAAATGGAATGGTTTGGGGAACTGATTTGTCTGCTTTGCTAATAGCCTTTAGAGAATGTCAGGCTCTTTTAGACCTGAAGCTGTGCCCCCACTCCTATTGGTTTCAGTGTGTTTCTGGGAGAAGAGAGGTATTGTACCTATCTTCAGTTCTCCTTCTCTATTGATTTGATTCTGTTTTCTCTTCTACAGTTTTGTATAATATATAATATTCTATAATAGTATTGGGGTAAAATACAGTGAAGCCCTTTGTAATCCTTTAGTGTGTTTATTGCTGGTCACAAAGGGCTCGGTACTTGGATAATTAAGTTTTAAAAAAAGCCTTATTCCTATGCATCATTTCCCCTCTTTTGGTTTGTCCCTCTGTTGCCCCCCCCAATTCTGCTGTCCTCCCATTGGATCACATGCTTTGAGGAGCTTGCTCAGGTTGGAGCTATTGGTCTGGAGATAAATTTAGCTAAATCCATGACTTCTCCATATGTACGCAGAAGTAAATGCCATTGAACCCCTTTGTAATCCATTAGTATATTTATTAATGCTTATACAGAGCTGGACACTTGGATTGTTCAGTGGAAAGTTTTTCTCTCATATACACGCATTTCCTTCTCTCTTGTCTCCTTCCCTTTCTCCCACCCCTCTGCCAATTCCTCCCATTCTGTTTTCCTTCTACTTTCTTCAGAGATTCACACACTTTGAGGGGTTTAGAAAACCTGGAGCTTGAAGCTAATTTACAAGCAACTATATTAATGCCCTCCCCTCCTAGCATATGTTTTCCTTTTTTTAAAAAAAAATTCCAAGTTCCATGAACCAAACTTACAATGTACTACCTATCTTTGCAGGTCATGATTCTTTATAGGAAGTGGGGAGAAAGAGTGCGTGCCATGATTCTCTTGTGATGAAAATGTTCTGCATAAGTTCAGAAACATTCATAACATTTAGAATTGTTCATTCTTGACTTACTGATTGAAATTTTTAGGCAGCCACTTCCTGCTGCACTTGCAGTGGATCTACTGATCTCTAGCTGAAAAAGACCTCATTCCTCACTAATCTTTGACATAACTCCTTTAAATTATCAATAAACAAGGCATTTGGAGAGCAAGTGAACAGTGCACATTTTTGCAAGGGTGGCATAGGACTGAAAAAAGAAGAGGGGAAGAGATCAGTTGGAAAACTTAATTCAGGTTGAAGATGAGATCCCATAAAAGATCTCAAAGATGACAGCCTTTCCCAAGAAGCCAGTTTCCGGACATGCTGAACTTCCACCATTCGCAGGCAACAATTGTATTCTGGCCATCTGGGGGAAAATCCATTTTGGTGGAGGGCAAACTCAAAATGACAATGGCAGCACTTTTGAAAGAGCCAGTAAGAAAATGTCCTAGAGTCAAGAGTGACAACATCTATCCTATTTGCTGAAAATTCCACTGTTTTCTGTAAAATAAACATTTTAAATAGCAAGTTAAACAATGTTAACCTTATTAAGCCATTTCATTTATTGATGTTACTGATTTTATGAATTAATTTCCCAATTTCTAACTTTTAACATTATCAAATTATTTTCTAAAATTACTGTTCCAGCTCAAGACCCTCTGAATCTAAACTACTAAGATTGAAACAAGAACAGAAACATTTTGGATTCTTGCTCTACTTCAGAGGATGACTTTATTCTTTGGAATAATGGTCAATATGAAGCTAATCACTTCCTGGTTAATTAGTGCATCTGTTCACCATAAGTAGCAGGGTTTGTGATGTGAATGCTGAGCCAGATGCTAGGTAATATCTTAGTAATAGCTTGTCAGATACAAAAGCAAAGATGTACATATGAAAAAGAACTTGTAATAGTTATCATATTTATCTTTTTACTGTTATACCCCTTAAATTATTTTGTACTGTTTTAAATTACAGTGGTTTTACATGATGATTTATTTAACTCTTTTTCAACTTCTGTGTCATCAGGTTTTTTGCTGTATCTTGTATTAACCTTGTTGTACACTGCACTGGGTCCCTTGTTAGGAGAAAGGTAGAATATAAATCAAATAAATAAATCATGTACAGAGTATGTACCCTTTTGTCACAGCAGTAGATCTGTAAAGTTTGACATTTTGGCATCAAATTAGGTACATGTCACACTCACATATCTTTATGAGTGTTGATCTTTTCCCTCAGTACAGATCACCAGTAGTAATAATGAGGTTCACACTCACCATAAAAACACTGTATTATGATGTTCTTTTGGTCGAAGTAGACAATCTACTCCAGCAATCTCTGACTTTGTCAATTTTGTGCAGTAATGTATGGACTCATTCTGTGCATCAGCCAATGCGTGGCATGTATCATTAACAATACTCTGTCTGTTGGTTCTGGGCTTAGCATGTCATCTCAGTTGAGTCTGGAGAATAGGATATTACCTCTAAAACAAGAACTGCTAATAAAATGCCATTAGACTGTGACTTATGGGCCTCTTACAAAGCAACCACAAGCTTTGTAAATGGAGAGGAGGAAAAGCTGCACTTCTGATGGACAAGAATTTGTTGAGACAAGGGAAATAGATGCTAACTGGGAAGAATCAGCACAATCTTTGCACTGCAGCTGAAGAATCTATTGTGTCTAATCATATTGCTGTTTCCTCACTCTTTCCCGCTATTTCTTACTTGCTTACTAAGAAGAATTCCACCATCAGCATCTTCTCATAGGCATAGGTTTTGTATTTTAAATTAAATGGAACACTTTGTTCCAGTTGTTGACATTTTAACTATTTTAAGATACAAAAGTCTGTGGCACCCTAGATTTATCTCAGAAGCATGTTGCAGAAAAGGAGCATGTTGCAGGGAAAGGAAAAGGTTTAAGATGAGAGCAACCTTAACAGATTCCAATTTCAACCCAGATTGGAACAGTTTGTGAGAACTTTCACTGTTAGAGATTAGAATACTCATCAGTTTTCTTTTCTTTTGTATTTGAATTTGGTTAAATATCAAGTTCTTTCTATCCTGCATATTAAGGAATGCATAAAATTTGATAAATTAACAGTTTTAAAAATTAAAATCACATCCTTACCTATAGAGCAGCAAATGTAACTGGCACTTTTCCTAGTTACAAGTTAAATGTCAATCCTCTATACCTTCACTGGAGTTAATCATATAACAGGGTATGAGGAAAGTATACATATCAGCAAAAGTTTCTAATGATGTTTCTCATGGTTACTTCTACATACACATACACATGACTATCCAAACTGTAGTGACATACTTTGAAATATGAGTAAAGATCGAGCTATAGTAGACATAACCTTTTTCCCCCACTCTTTCATTTTACAGGAAGCTCAAGGAGAGCTGCCATGCAGGTTTTTTTCCTGGTTTTATATGTTTTGAGGTATTCTTCAGATTCTTTGACTCTAAAATTTCCATTTTATTCTGGAAGATTCACTAAACAAGAGCTGAGGATTTATCAGGTCAGAACTTTATTCAGTGAAATCACTGCAGGCCTTCCCAGTGTATTAAAAAATGGTGACTGGAGACCTTGCAAATGCTTCTCTGATTGCAGAACCATACCCTTTATGTATTTAGGTAAATTCTAAATTGCATACCCCAGATGTATGGATGGGGGGGATTCATTCAGCAAAAAAACGTGTAAGTAAACACATTTGCAATCATTAATAGCTATTAAGAACAGAAGCCTACAGCTAATGTTTACCTGTACCAGGTAATGTCTTGTGTCTCCTATGATGATGGATGGTAAATCTGCTCTAGATTTTAATTTGAATTTTTAGAGTTATCCAAGGTGGTGCACCTATTTGGGGGATAGAGTACAATACCCTGGATAGCTCCTTTAAAGTTCAGACTAAACTTGCAGGCTGCCCACTGAGAGGGAAGCCAGCAGTGCCCACTGAATACAAGAGCAATTGGAAACTGATACTCTTATATCATTTGGCACTGGACTTCTCTTTTGCATTTTGACTGGGCGGCTGGTGTCATAGAATCATTGCTGAATATTCCCTCTTTGATTTGAGAATAATTCACTCGCTCATCCTCAAATAAAGTTTAAAACAAATTCCCTTTCTGAGAAATTGGTTGACTCAGAACTGGAATTTTGGAATTCTTAATGTCCTCCGGTTTTGGGGAAAAGGATGGATATAAGTAAAATCAATATTACTGCTATTATAATGTAAAGTCACCTGGACTTCAAAATAGTTCTCCTGTCCATTACTTCATACCTTCCTGTTCAGTTTCCTTTCCTAACCCCATTTTCCCCTCTGTTGTTGGTTCAGTTGGCAATCTTAAGGAACACATAACCATGTTTGTTCTCCTCATGCTCTAGCAAAAAGCCAAGGCTAAAGGGTAACTGAAAGGGCAACCTATGGATTTAGAGTTAAGATCTATAGCACTGAGAACTTCCTCTTTTTCTCTCATCTCCTCTTGAAAAGGTACTTTACACTCTATCACTTTCCAGTTTGTCCCTGCTCCTCCTCCTCTTCTTCTTCCCCCTCTTCCCTCCCATTTCTTTATACCTTGCATTTTCCCCAGTCTGGGACTCAACTGTCTTACAACACTTAAAAGACACAGCTTGAAAATATACCTCAGATAAAGGTTAAAAATATCATTAAATTGTCCCCAAAATTAAAACCAGTTAAAAACATAACTATTAAAAACAAGTAAACTAATCACAGATAGATAGTACAGCACAATTGTGCAAGGCCCAGTTCCCTTGAGCAGTCAGTCTTCAAAGGCCTGCTGAAATAATTTTAAAAAGTCTTTACCTGCCTATAGAAAGTCATCAAGAAAGATAGCAGTCTAACCTCTCTTGCAAATGAGTTCCAGTGCCTGGGAGCACTGAGAAGGCCCTTTCCCATGTTCCCACCAGGTATACCTGTGCAAGAGAAGGCTCTCAGAGAATATCAGAACATGGGCAGGCTCATATAGAAGAATGAAGTCCTTCTGATAAGTTGGACCTGAGCAGTATAGGGCTTTAAAGAGTCATTATCTGCACTTTGAATCATGGCTAGAAACAAACTGGCACCAAGTTGTGTGCTCCCTGTTGCCAGTCCCAGTTAACAATCTGCATGCAGCTGTTTGGACAAGCTGAATTTTCTGAACACTCTGCAAAGTGTTGCTCCACATAGAGCTCATTACAGGGTGTAACTAAGCTATGTGTTATTGTGGCCAAATCAGAGGTCTCTGTGAATGGATACAGCTGCCACGCAAGCTTCAACTGTGCAAAGGCAGAACCAATGACACTGCGAGGCTCAGCTTTTACCACATTGCAAAGGACTACGAGCTTATGGGAACAAAGCTTAAGGACCCTTGGTGCACAGGTGGTCATTTCGTCTCTCCTCCCTGTTCAAGGATATGATACAAGAAGGGAAAGGGTAACAGCAGAGGTCAACAACTGGCTCTGCACATGGTGCCACCGGCAATGGTTTGGGTTTTTGGAACACGGCCTGAATTTCCACGAACGTGGGCTTCTGGCAAGGGATGGCCTGCACCTCACGAAACTTGGCAGGAATGTTTTTGCAAACAGTCTTGCATGGAGAATTAAGAGGTCTTTAAACTAGGTTCTGCTGGGGAGGGAGACAATATTATTCAGGGCAAGGACTCGGCGAGTGCAGGGGGAAAAGGCCAAAATGATATTGGCCAAGTAGTACAAGCGTCCAATGGTGGGAGGAGTAGAAACTATAGTACAGGACTTGCAGGAAGGGCCCGGGATTTAAGTGTCTCTACACTAATGCGCAGAATATGGGAAACAAGCAAGATGACCTTGAACTCCTAGTACAACAAAATAAATACAATTTGATAGGCATCACTGAGACCTGGTGGGATGAGTCTCAGGATTTGAATGTAGGAAAAGAGGGGTATAGCCTATTTTGTAGAAATAGACCAAACAAGAAAGGAGGAGGAGCAGCCTTGTATGTCAAAGATGTTTTCACCTGTGAAGAGATCCCTGACTTAAACCCAGAAAGCCAGGTCGAGAGCATTTGGGTAAGAATTAAGGGAGCGAGAAACAATAGGGATATTCTGGTGGGGGTTTACTACAGACCTCCAACCCAGACTGAGGACCTTGATGACGCCTTCCTCAACCAAATGACCGCGCATTCAAAAAGGAGAGATACAGTAATAATAGGAGATTTCAATTACCCGGATATATGTTGGCAGTCAAACTCTGCCAAGACAGCAAGGTCCAGCAAGTTTCTTGCTTGTCTTGCAGACAATTTCATGGTCCAGAAGGTGGAAGAGGCCACAAGTGGATCAAATATTCTAGATCTGATCCTGACCAATAGGGATGACCTCGTTAATGAGGTAGAAGCGGTTGGATCTTTAGGGGGGAGTGACCATGCCCTATTGGAATTTGGCATTCAGTGGGAAGGAGAAGATAAGTGTAGCCAGACACTCATCTTAGATTTTAAAAAAGCGGACTTCTGTAAACTTAAGGAGCTGCTGGCTGAAATTCCGTGGTCAAGAATAGTGAAAGGGAAAGGAGTTCAGGAGGCATGGGAGTTCCTTAAAAGGGAGATACTGAAGGCACAGTCTAAAACTGTGCCAATAAGGAGGAAAAACGGAAGGCATCTGAAGAAACCAGAATGGTTGACTAAAGAACTCTCAGCTGAGCTAAGCATTAAGAGAAACATGTACAGGAAATGGAAGAGGGGGTAAACCACCAAAGAAGAATTTAAGCAAGTAGCCAGGAGATGTAGGGAGAAGGTCAGAAAGGCTAAAGCACAGAATGAACTTAGGCTGGCCAGAGACATTAAAAACAATAAAAAGGGCTTTTTTAAATATGTCCGTAGCAAAAGGAAAAAGAAGGAGGCAATAGGGTCGCTGCACAGACAAGATGGCAAATTACTAACAGGGGGAAGAGAAAAGGCAGAACTACTTAACACCTTCTTTGCCTCAGTTTTTTCCCAGAAGGATACAAGCACTCAACCTGGCGCTTGGGGAGCAGGTGAGGAAGCAGGGGAAATGCGGCACATAATAGGTAGAGAGGTGGTACAGGAATACCTGGCCACACTGGATGAATTCAAGTCTCCAGGGCCAGATGAATTGCATCCTAGGATATTAAAAGAACTGGCAGAGGTCATTTCGGAACCGCTTGCTATAATCTTTGAGAAATCTTGGAGGACAGGAGAAGTTCCAGCAGACTGGAAGAGGGCAAATGTTGTCCCCATCTTCAAGAAGGGAATAAAAGAGGACCCAAATAATTATCGCCCAGTCAGCCTGACGTCAGTACCCGGAAAGATCCTAGAGCAGATCATTAAGCAGTCAGTTTCTAATCACTTAGAAAGCAATGCGGTAATCACAAAGAGTCAACATGGATTTCTCAAAAATAAGTCATGCCAGACTAATCTTATCTCTTTTTATGATAGAGTTACTAGCTTGATAGATGAAGGGAATGCTGTGGATGTAGCATATCTCAATTTCAGTAAGGCCTTTGACAAAGTTCCCCATGACATTCTTGCAAAAAAGCTAGTAAAATGTGGGCTGGACAGGGCTACTGTCAGGTGGATCTGTAACTGGTTGACTGACCGTTCCCAAAGGGCGCTCACCAATGGCTCCTTTTCATCCTGGAGAGAAGTGACTAGCGGGGTGCCACAGGGTTCTGTCCTGGGCCCAGTGCCGTTCAATATCTTCATCAACGACTTGGATGAAGGAATAGAGGGTATGCTCATCAAATTTGCAGATGACACCAAATTGGGAGGGGTTGCTAATACGCCAGAGGACAGGATCAAAATTCAAAATGACCTGGACAGATTGGAGAGCTGGGCCAAGGCTAACAAAATGAAATTCAACAGAGAGAAATGTAAGGTCCTACACTTAGGTAGAAAAAATGGAATGCAGAAATATAGGATGGGGGACACGTGGTTGGATAGCAGTACGTGTGAAAGGGATCTAGGAGTCTTAATAGACCTCAAGCTGAACATGAGTCAGCAGTGTGATGCGGCGGCCAAGGAAGCCAATGCAATTGTCAGCTGCATCAATAGGAGTATGGTGTCTAGATCGAGGGAGGTACTGGTACCACTCTACTCTGCTTTGGTTAGACCTCATCTTGAATACTGTGTCCAGTTCTGGGCACCCCAACTCAAGAAGGGCATGGTCAAGTTGGAGCAGGTCCAGAGGAGGGCGACCAAAATGGTGAGGGGCCTCGAAGCCACGCCCTATGAGGATAGACTTAGAGAGCCGGGTATGTTCAGTCTGCAGAAGAGAAGGTTAAGAGGGGACATGATAGCTATGTTTAAATATTTGAAGGGATGCCATGTAGAGGAGGGAGAGGGCTTGTTTTCTGCCGCTCCAGAGACCAGGACAAGGAGCAATGGATTCAAGCTGCAGGAAAGGAGATTCCACCTGAACCTCAGGAAGAACTTCCTGACAGTCAGGGCTGTCCGGCAGTGGAATATGCTTCCTTGGGGTATAGTGGAGTCTCCTTCCTTGGAGGTTTTTAAGCAGAGGCTGGATGGCCATCTGTCGGGAGTGCTTTGAGGGTATTCCTGCATGGCAGGGAGTTGGACTGGATGACCCGTATGGTCTCTTCCAACTCTACATTTCTATGATTCTATGATTCTAAGGCCCACCACTGGGAGCTGTGCTTTTAGGCTCATGGCTGCATTCAGGAGTACACCCAAATTGTGAACCCGTGTCTTTTGTGGAGTGGAACCCCATCCAGTACAGGCTGAATCTCTATTCCTTGGTCTGCCTTTTGACTGACCAGGAGCACCTCTGTCTTGTGTGGATTTAAGTTTTAATTTCTTTACCTCATCTTGTGTTTTGTCAGACAATTTCAGCAGTTAGAAATGTATGGCAAATATTGTCTTCTCAATTGCAATTTGACCCATATGCTTCTGCCAAATTGACTTTGTAGGGGAATCCAGATTTGGAAATTGGTGGCGAACCATTTTTATGAAAGGTGTGGGTGAAAAATGGGATTGTTACCTTAAATGAGGTACTTGGTGTTGATGATGAGTTTTTGCCCTTTTCATTTTGCAGGAGCAATTTAAACTATCTATTTCAGCTACATGGCAATATTTACAGCTGAAAAGTTTGTTACCATCCAGATTTGACCCTGCATTTTTAAGTACATTGAAGGTTCCCTTAATATTAGAGACATTAAAGCCAAATAAGTATTCAAGCAAACAATTTATTTATATAAATTTATGTTATCTATAAATAAACATGGCATTCAAGGTTTACAGTAAAGATGGAATAGCAAATTGGAACATCCAGTACTGACTACTCAATGGCCATTGGTTTTAAAATCTATAATTAGTATGGATATGGATCTCCAACTACATCTTATAAAGCAAAAATTGCTCTTTTAGGTATGGTGGTCACCACACTGTCTATCCAAGAAAGAGGTTTCTAAATCATCAATGTGCTAATGCTTCCATAACACATATATTTGGGAGTTGTCCCATAGTAGCTACATTTTGGGAGGAATCACATCAGTAAATTTAGTATTGGGAAATTCCTTGATATCCAGGGATGTTTTGTTTTGTTTTATGAATTATTTACGAGTTTCTTGGAAATTAACAGTGGCCAATGGATTTTTTGTGTCTTTTCAGGAGAAGTACAACCCCATTCAGGACAGGCTGGACATGAGTATCCCTGGGAATTACCTACTCACAGTGGTTCTCTATTGTAAGCTTCAGTTTATTGTCCTCATCCATCCTAAGACTGAGTCCATACAAATTGTTCACCATCTCCATAGCCTTCCTTGATTCAGATGACAGCAAGAAATAGAGATGGTACTATCAGCATAATGGATCACAACTCACTCAAAATTCCTGGGTGACCTCACCCAATACCTTCATATGGATGGTAAAAGCCACAAGGACAAAATGAACCCTCCAAGGCCCCACCACTCACTATAGTAAGAAACTAAATTTTTCCAACAGTGTTTCCTGGAACCAGTCTTCCAGGAAAAAAAGCAGAACCATGATATCACCATGGTCTCCAACTAACACAAGTGTTCCAGAAAAACAAAATGATCAAAATACAGAAAGTCACTGAAAATATGAAACAAAGACAATTTTGTTTGTCCATGAGTTTGGCTTCAATTTGACTTCAGTTTGGCTTCACTGAATAAAAACAAATCCAGAAATAGAGACAATTAACAATAAACAAAATGCAAAAAAGTGTGCAAGGTTTCAACACTCCTACAATGTTTCATTAACTAGGAGATACAAAAGTGGGGTATTTCGGGAGAAAAGTAGGATTCCAAAAAGTAAGCATGAAGTCTGAAGTTATGCAACTTCATCATGAAGTCTGAAGTTATGCAACTCGGTCTCAAGATGGTCAAGGCAGACTAAATGAGTCTCTAGTGGGCATGAAAATTTCACATTTGCACCTATTCTAAGTACCTGGTGAAAAAACAATTATCGTTCTTTTGTTTTGAAGATGAAACAAAGGCTGGAACATAGGGATCTATCTGTCCATTGCCTTAAGCAAAACATTGACATTCCTGAATTGGCAGAAAGCAAAAGCACAGGGTAATATGGAAGTAATTATGTCGGCAAAGTTAGAGATTAAATTTAGGTGTACACTAAATTAAAAAAAATTCAGTTGAAACCACATGAGATCACTGAGAGATCAAACAGAAGGATCAAAGAGAATAATCAGGGTTGCCCTTTCTCTCTCTTAATAGAAGCCTCCCATAGGGACTATTAAAGTTATTATAATGACAAATCCCCAACTAAACCTGTTTTGAAATGGGTCGAGATACTTCACTTCATACAACAGTGAAGGAAGCTGGATTGAGGAAGCCATTGAAGTTTCCTCAAAACCAGAATATTTGCAACTGGATACTTGTTACAATCTTCTTTCATAAGAAATGATCTCACAACCACTTGCTTGAAAGTTGCCAGGCTGAGCCACCTTCTCAACAAGATCTCATCAAACTGGAACAAATCAAATTGATCCCAGGCCAGAAAGTGCTCTGGACACATCTTCTGGAACCCTAAGAAGATCACTTAAGATGTATCTACATCATAAATTTTATACTCAGTTACTATTTATCAATTAATGTATCTATATGTCACCTCTCCCCCTGCCATGGCTCTCAAGGTAACACACAACAGATAAAGTCATTTGTTATACATAAGTCAAAACACTTATAAAAAGCAGTTCTAAAAAGCCAATATTCTTCAAGCACAGATTAAAAGAACTGATTAAGAACTATTTTCAAGGTCCAAAGGTCTAAAGGGACAATACAGTCTTAGGACATTTCCTCACCACACTGTTACAGTGCTATTATTCCACTGTCAAAATCCTATGGAATCCTGGAGTTTGGAGTTTAGGTAGGGGCATTTAGAATTCTCAGCCAGAGAGCTCTTTGGCCTCAGTAAACTACAAACCCCAGAATTCCACAGGATGTTGAAAGTGGAATAATAGCACTATAACAGTGTAGTGCAGAAATGGCCTTAGTCTCTTGACTGAATTTCAACAGGGATAGACCCAGACTGAACTTCCTTTGAAGGGATCCGAACAGTTGAAGTACATCTACAGAAAAAATCCTGTCTTCTGCATTCATTGGATCTGTCCTGAGGATCTCAGAGTAGCTTTATGCTAGCTTCATTGTGGCGTATCACCCACCAATCCTGAAATCTGTGTTACAGAAGTAACCTGGGAGTTTTCTGTTAGTATTAAACTCCTTACCAAACAACCGATCCCAGTTTTCCCTGTGGAAAAGAATGCCCTTAAACTCTTTTAGTTAGGCAGATGAAATAGCCTAAAATCCAATCACTAATGCCAATGCCACTGAGTAGACCCACTGACTCAATTGCTGAATGGTAAGTTAACCCATATGTAAATCCTAGTTGCCCTACTGTAATTTTTATATATAATTTATACTTTTATCAATACTTTTATATTTTATTTATACTTTTATTGAGGTTTTGTATAGTTTTTAATCTGTATTGTTTTTAAATATGTTGTTAGCCACATTGAATCCCTTTACTGGGACAAAAGCATGATGATGATGATGATGATGATGATGATGATGATGGTGGTGGTGGTAATGATGATGATGATGATGACAATGATGATATAGTTTGGACCAATAACTGGATTTAGGCAGATATGTTCTCAGGGATCTAGTCCAACTCTCCAGCCAAACTCCTGGTAACCCCAAGATTGTCTTCAAACTGTTTTTACAGAACTATACAATGATATCATAGGAAAAGTGCTGTTAGACAAACTTGATAAAGTTTTACTTGAAAAATAAACTCGAATGGGTGTTTTTTTGGGGGGGATGCTTTATCTCAAACTGACTGATACAGTGTATGCAAAATGACTTAAGGTTAATGAAGTATGCCTATTTATATACATATATAGACATTCTGCCAAGCTAAGAAAGATAAGGTCTAGAGAATGATAAAAGTTGCACCATTTCAGAGCTGCACATATTAAATGACAACAGAGATTTCCATCTCATTTGGGGGAGATAAAGCAATTTGCAAAAAGCTTATTACAACTGTATGTTAAAGGAAATGGCAAATAAAAAGTTCACATTCTTTCTTGTTGCTATGGCAAATGTATAATAGGCACAATTTGAAAAGGTAATAGTTTTAAAACTGAAGTACCATTTTTTTTCTGAATAAAATTGAAAAAATATTTCTGGCAAAAACTAACAAAAACATATTGAATATAAATTAGAGTGGCCAGTATCCAGACCTGGCTTGGAAAATAGACTTCAAATACAAATTAATATATATAGAAGATTAATTTTATTAAGCAATTTCTGCTACAATAATTGAAATTTCAGTCCTGGATTCTGTGGATTGTCAGCTTTGTTCCTAGGTCTCCTAAATTTTGGCAAAGAGATGTGGGAGAGAAAACATGTTGAACAGATGGAGGTTATCTATTTGAAAATAAACACAGTGCAAGGATGTGAATATGTGACATTTTGAAGCATTTCCCTCTTCACTTCCAAAGAGGATAACTTTGTAAATCATTTTTATGTGCCGGTCATTTCGTGAAATGAAAACTAATGGACGGGACCATGGGGGGTATTTATAAGAATCATATAGTTCACTAGAATATGAGAATAATCATGTCAGATCAGACCAAATGCCTGTCTAGTCCAACCTTCTGGACAATCCTGCCTACCAGCAGGATATGAAAGCAGTAATTCCCTACATATTGCATTCCCCAGAAATTGTATTACAAAGATATAAAGTCTCTGATACTCATACATTTTAACTTATTTTTATCCTACCTTTTCCCCACAAAACTATTCCCCAAGATGGCAAGGAAGTGATATATTAACATGGACTGAAAATGAGAGGGAGTATCTAATGTAGTGTTCTCAAATGCTAGACTGTGGTGCTAAGTCTTGGCGCTGTCCCCTCTTCTCTTGTCCTCTGATCAAGTGCACGTGTTCCTTTGAAAACAGGGACAAACAGTTGCTGGCCCTCTGCTTCTTCAGAGTGGCTGCTGTATTCTCCACAAGGGGTCCCTTTGGCCACCTCCTCCTCTCCCTCCTTTCAGACTGCAGGACAGAACCAGGGCACAGCCAGAGGGAGTGGTTGGGACAGGGGCATGCTGAGGTGCCTCTGTATTTGCTGCCTCAGATATCACTTAATGTTAGAAGTACACTATTGCTGTTTGGGGCTTTTCTGATCAGGTTAATTTTTCTAGCTCCGCTCATCTTCCCTGAATGGCTGACGTTTCTTTTCTTAGGCCATTTCCACACGTTACTTGGTCCCGCTGTCCTCCCATCGCAATCTCAGGAGTGCCTTTGCCAGGAAGGGAGCGTGACAGGAATGCTTCCCTCCACACCTGGCTGGCTTCCTGTGGAAGGGAGTGCTTAATGGATTTAATCCACTAAGCGAATATCCCACAGTTCTGATGAGTGGAAGTGGGATGGCAGTGGGACTGTAACAATGTCATGCAGAAGCATGGTCTGTGGTTTCAGCATTTTAAAACTACAAGTTTCAGTGAAATGAACAAGGCTTGTTTCTGCCTGGGCATACATAAACAAGATTGTTAACTTATTATCAAGATGATGGTCATAATTACTACGACTATCATTGTAATCAGGCTCATCATCACCATCGCTGTCTCACTCTCTCCAAAATATCTGGTGTTCATTAATAGCATTATCATGAATAGAGTGGTAATTCTTTTGAGGGTGAGGTAGAATCACACAGTTCTGATAAGAGAAAAATATCCAGTGAGCAATAATGATTAATGGCAGCAAACCAAGCAAACTGGGGAGACTTTCTTTTTACTTGGAAAATTTCCTCTGGTTAGACCACAGCTCTCATGTGTTAAAAACAAAAAGTAAGAGAAGGAGAGCTAGGAAAAGTTCTGTTCTGTTTTTTTTTTTTTTTTCCTGTTCAGTGCAGAATTTGGAAAACTTTATCTCCAGCCTGAAATATGTTTTCTCATGTGGTTTTTTTTCCCCCTTGTGAATTACATGCTTTGAGCAGCCATGGTTGATGTTTTATGTATCATGGTTACCAATATTACTGGTGCCTATCCTCTGTGATACCGTCAAAAGGTATAACTAGGTCTCAGGTTTTGTCTAGGTCTTGGATGTTTCTGACCAGACAATCCTAGCCCAGTAAAGACTCTAGTGATGACAGATATATTCGATTCTGTTGTTTGGAAAATCCCAGGCCAAAAATATACAATTTATCACCTTTTAACATCTGCAAGAACAGCCATAGCTCAAAGATGAGAACTAATGGAAGCATTTGCAGCCAGACACTGGGTAATTCCATGTCAGACAGTGCTGAAATGTTTAAAGCAATTTGTAATAATATGACAAGACAAATTTATGTCTCTTAAGATTTAGAAATTGGAATTAAGCCCTTTGTTTCAGATTAACAGCATGCCACAGCTTTAATTAGTGATTAAGTGTTAATGTAAAATTTCATTTCATAGTTCTTGTGTGATGTTAGTATGTACACTAAAGATCCCATTTATAATACATCTGAAATGTATTTTGATATGTTGATAAAGCTGATAAAGAAGGAACAGTGTAAATTACCCTGTGGTTTCGGCTTATTCCTGAAAAACAATGTATGAACGCTTATCTCACTGACCAAATGACTCACATCATCTTGTACCTTCTGTGAAGCTCTAAAAATTACACATGAACTGGTGCACTACCAGTTAAAGCAATTGTTCTAATCCTGCTGAAGTCAGTAAACAAAACTTAAAATAAAAATAAATAAAATAAAATATATAAGTCATGAATAATTCACACCATCAGTTTCAGTGAGATTGAAATCTGAAATGTGACTTCATTGAAATGTGACTCACTTTAGCTGGATTAAGCCAACATGTTCCTCCATCATATTTGCCCCCAACATACTTTTTTTCCATATATGAACACATAGCAGCAAAAGTAGATCCAATAGTCCAGGCAGATGTAGTAGACAGTGCCCCCTCAGCTGCTGTTTAGTGTTGGAGTCCCCCACTGCCAAGTATGTGCATGCACAGATATATAGCCACCCCTCTACCTTTGCAAGTTTAACTTTCATGGATGTGATTATCTATGAGTTTCTCCAACCCCTGCCTTCCCCGACCTTAGGTGTTTCTTTTCTGGGGGAACTTTGCCTGTTGGCAGCTCTAATCAGGTCACACAGCCCTTGAAAAAACCTGCCTCTGGTCCTCCTTTTCTTTCACCAGTCACTGCCTGCCCAACTAAGAACAGCTCAGGGCCCAATGTTTCAGCACAACAAACCCTCTCCTAATGCTCCCTCAACACACACAAGGAGGGAAGTGGGTAAGAGAGGGGGTTGACACACACTCCCTTTCCCTCTCCTTTCCCTGACCTGGTTTGGAGTCTAGGTACCTGCTCTCCCCACTATGTCTCAGCTGTCTCCTCTCTGCCACCGAACATTTTGATACTTGCATTTTTTCCCTTTTGCTGGGGTCCTGCATCTCCAACCCTAGCCAATGTGGGAGGCTGACTGTATACTTAACTCTGCCTGCATCTTTCCTACAATGGAAGGAGGAGGAGAGGGAGGAGAGAAAGACATCTGTAGCTGCTACTCTTCATATGGCCCTGATTGCATTCTGTGGTGGCTCCTCTTTTTCTGTCCAGCTCACACACTGGACAGAAAGGAACAGTGATGTAGACTCAAGTCAATTGATTTGGATTCAAGTCAGACTTAAGTCGTTTCAGTGACTGGACTTGGACTCAACTCAGCAATAAATGATGCACTGACTCAACTCAACTTGTGACTTGTATATTTTTAGTGACTGACTTGTAGTCCTTGGTTCAGTAACATAACACATTCATCCAGAAAACTTACAACTTTGAACAACACTTCCACCCCTTTCTGCCTATTGGTCACACGACACTCTGTCTCAAACCCAAAGTGTGGACAAATTTGTCAGAGGGGAACAGCAAACAGGCTAGGTAATGGGTTTGAGGTAGGGCTGAGGTTTGCTCAGCAGCGTGTCCCAGCTGCATATCAGAGGAGCCTTTTAAAACTTTTGCTAAGAGCAGAAGGCAAGAGTCGCTCTCAGCATGCAGGGCATGTTTCTCAGAGGGAAACAGCAAATGTATTAGGCAGTGGGCTTGAGGAGGAAGGATTCTTTCTTCTAACGCCTTTGAGGCTTAATTAATGGGGAGTAAGAAGGGATTCTATTCCCTACTTTCAAAAAAGCCTCCAGCTTCAGAAATGGAAAGTTTCCCTACTTCCGAGGCCACAGACTCTTTAATGTCCATTGATACAAAAGCCTCCAGCTTTCATAAAGGGGGAATAAGAAAGATCTTATTCCCCACTTCCGAAGCTACAGATAGGACAATCACAAATGTGGAAGGTTGATTCTGCTTAAATTATTATAATTGACTTTATTTGACTCTGTCCAGAAATTCTGGCATAGATTGGGGTATAAAGCTGGCTTGCAGTCTTGAGACTTGACTTGGGGCTTGACTCAAGACTTGGAGTAAAAGACTTAAATACATCATTGGAAAAGAAGGAGGCAGGATGAGAAGGCAAACTACTATTTAAATGTCCACTGGAGTTAAGCAACTGTGGGAGGAAGGTGGGGAGAAATCACTTGCCTCCTTGTCTCTTTAGCATACGAGCTGGTCTTATAGAAGAGATGCCACCATCACTGCCTCCTCAATCTCTCTCCTTCCTCCTTCCAAGGCAGTGACAGTGAGGATAGATCAGACAAGACTAGCAACTCAGGAGTCTCCACTTCAGGCTAGATCTGTTTGTGTGAACAAAGGAGCAAGTTTCTAGCTTTCTGTGGTTCTTTGTAGCCTTCAACTGGTTTTCAACTTAATGAGATAATGCAATATCATATTTAGGCTGTCTCAAACCCCTCGCTCTAGATTGAAGAACACAGGAAGCTCAAGTTATCATTTGTTTGCCTGAGGCCTTCAGTAGCGGCCTCTCAGAAATTAGATTCATGGCTGGATGGGCCATTGATCTGATAGAGAACGGCAATTCTTGTGTTCTTTTATAGCATTACACAAGATGGAGGGAAACACAGATTTCTGAAAAGTGAAAATGTTTTGCTATTCCAGGCACACAACTTTCTGTCCTGCTTGAGGCAAAATGGGTACAATGTGTGAAACTAGAATCTAGTAGAGTCTTGTTCACATACCCTTGCTGTAGAAGACTTGTGGCAGATGTAGGTGTACAATTCTGTCAAGTTAAATAGAAATCACATCTTGGTTTGCTGTGTGACTTGACAGGACTAAAAATGCTAAAGGCTTCTCCATCGCTGGAGCATCAAGTCTGTTATCTTTGTTGTTTTCCTAGCAGAGTGGGAGGGACTTCACATGTCTTCTCAGTTAACTGTTAGATTTCTGTCTGACTATGAAATCATAGAAAACACACAAACACACACAGGCACACAAACATTTTACTTCTTTAAAAGACTATTTTAATGTGTCCATCTTAATGTTTCATGACTCTAATACCATTTCAAATTTATATAGAATTTTCCTTTAGGATAGTTTTTTTTTTAGGATGTTTTTGAGCAGAAGCAGACAGGTTCACAAATGAGATGAGGTAATAAATATATCTGTGCTTTAGATAAAGCACAATTTAAAATTGTGGTGGAGTCTCCTTCTTTGGAGGTTTTTAAGCAGAGGCTGGATGGCCATCTGTCGAGAGTGCTTTGAGGGTGTTCCTGCATGGCAGGGGGTTGGACTGGATGACCCGTGTGGTCTCTTCCAACTCTACATTTCTATGATTCTATGAAAAAGATATGTGGTATTCAGTTTAGCTTTTACTAAAATCGTAAGAACACTCCCTGTGATTTCACAATTACCAAGTGGTGGCACACAGAACTTGATAAATACAAATAATGACCTGGATGAAAACTGACACAGAAATTGCATGAGAGTGTGTGGAGAAGATCTATGGTGGAGGAAAGACTACTTGTTAAGCCATCCTGATCCCCCACCCCATCTCTTTAGTCAGAGATTGAATGTTCTTTGCCTTACGTTTGTCAATTTGTGTTTGGGCAGAGTTCTAGAATTTACCTTTTTGTTAACTGCAGTCCCAAGATTGCACACAACAGTGTTGTTTAGAAGGCAGATCAATATCTGAATTCCCTTGAATAATCTCTTAAGTTTTGGACCTTAAGGACATAGGCTTTGTAATTTTATGAAAAATGGAGTTGGGGAAGACATGCTTTTCAAAGGCAACCGAGATAGAATATGTAGCAGCTAATAGCACCATGACGAGGAAGCTGATGGAAATGTACTACCTGTGAACTGACTTTTCATATCAAACTGTCGTAAATTCAGTGTTGTTACCCATTCTGTAGGCTGCAAACATAGTAGAAGGCATCACCTTCTAGCTGGTAAATAAAAGGCCTAACCAGCTCTTAGTTGCTGTAATCTAACAGATTTCATACCTGATATAGACACTTGTTTGTTTATCCGGTCCGTAGCCAATCATATTGTAAGAATCCTACAGGAGTGGGTTAAGTTACATAATTTTACACATACGTAGCTATGTTGTAAAGGCACTAAGAAACCCCTTTACTGAATTGTGAACATGCAAATAGGGCACCAACAAGAGTGCCTGATGCACACCAGGACCAGTGTTCACTGGTGATGTGCATTGTACATTGTGATGTGCATTGTGATGAGATGCATACTGCAATGTGATGTGGTCCTGCATTGGGACTGATGCACTTTGGTGATGCACACTGCAGTGTGATGTACATCAGGTCCTCATGGGCACTGGGCACTCATGGGCATTGCTCATTGATGCTCACCAGGCAGATCTGCTACATAGTAACATAACAGCAGCCCTCTACTGAATACTGATGTTACACAACTGCACAATTCTAATTCCGAAAGACACAAGTCCACTAAGGAAGGCTTAAGGCTCCAGCAGGATTCCAATGCTTCTGTGTGAAAAGAGAATTTTTTGGGAGTTCTGAATTCTGTGTCAAGCCTATGCATTTGATATTTTGCTGTCCTCTATGTAGACAAATAAATTTTAAACTCTTGATTTCTGAAAGGAAGGTCAAAAAATAGCAAATATATTAATATGATTGGCAACTCATGATGGATTTCCAATGACAGTGGCAGTTTATGCCAGCTCATATTGGTCAGGGCAGAAGGAAGGGAGTGGGTTTCCCTTCCCTCTTTCACTGAGACCAATAGGAGGGGAAAGCACTATATTAGTTCAAAAATTAGTGTACTTTTTTCCCCCAGCTTGAAAGCTTGTCAGAGAAATGTCAGGACATTGAACATCTAAAATATTTTTCATTGCCTTCCATGACTCATCCCTGACAAGCCCTTGGCATATTCCTTTACCCACTACCACTATCAAAAACGTGACTGGTGGTACCTCAGTGCTGGCAGAGCTTTCTGTCCATATACATGTTGAGCCCTGTCTTGAACGTACAGCTCCTCTTCATCAGTAGTGCAACATTAGGTTGCAACTTGTAAAAAGGGTCATTATCCCAGGTTATAGCTTATGATAAACTGCATAACAAGCTGCAGGACTTCAGTCTTGGTTACTTGCATTAATTCCTATTGATTTTGATATGTTCATGATGAACATACTGCATACATTTCCTCAATGATTAGGAGTTATTTGCTGCACAGACAGAGATGTGGCTTTCCCATCTGCATAATGTCTTGTATTACTATACAAAACCAATAGTTCATTCTTTCATACAGTGGAGATTCTTACAAATTGCACATTCACAGAAATTCTTCTTACAAAAGTGTGCCTTGTAGTATGTCATGAAACCATCTTGTCAAAGACCAGAGTTGGGTGACTCTGAAGGAACACACATGCTCTTCACACCAAACCTCAGAAGGGCTGCCCCTTCCTTTCATTTTCTAAAACATTCTTATTTTTATCAGAATGGTCCTATTCCCTTTAGGCATAATGGACACAATTTTGCCACCTCAGGTGTCTTAAGTTCAAGGGAGATCTCTTTTTTTAAAAAACAGGAAGTTTGCCAGAAGCAATCCTAATTTTACAAACAAACAAACAAATTAGGATGTTGTGGGTTTCTTGGCTCTGAGGCTGTGTTCCATTAGTATTTGCTCCTGATGTTTCACCTGCATCTGTGGCTGGCATCTTCAGAGGACCTGGTGGCATGGAAGTGACACAGAGTATATATACTTATGTAGTCCCTGGGGTGGGAGGAAGTAATTTGCATATGTTGTAGTTGGCCTGTGTGATGATCTTTTGTTAAATGAGATACCCCCCAGGGTTGTGTTGTTAGTCAGGGTATATGCATAACAGTGCATTAAGTACATTAGCAACCCATTGTCTTGTTTCCTGTAGAGGGACCTCCAGAGTCTGGGTGGTGTTCACTGGCATCTTTTTTGAGTCTTGATTTTGAGTCTTCTTCAGTACTGGTAGCCAAATATTGTTCACTTTCTGAGTTTCTGCTTTCCTATTGAAATTGTCCATGTGTTTCAAAATCCTTAGGTTTCAAAAACAGCCTTTGGAGCTTCATGTGGCCTGCAGTTGATAGCTTTCTAACCATACCCCCCCACACACATTTACTACTCTATAGACTGATGAGCCAAAACTGGTATAGCAAATTTCTCTACATGTAGGGTTGCCATAATCATGGTTTGGCTGGGCTTTACCTGGATTCTGGGCACACCATCCAGTGCCCACTTGGATCACTATCAGGTCCAGATTCCAAACTTTTCTTTCTTTCTTTCTTTCTTTCTTTCTTTCTTTCTTTCTTTCTTTCTTTCTTTCTTTTAATAATAAGTCTCTAGCCCTTGTAAGAGTTGAAGTATGTAACTGTTCTGTGAGAAACAAGTCTGCTCCAGCCTTTCAGGCATGAAGGAAGGCAGAATAAGCAATGCAGGCAGTGGAGGGATGCATTGCAAAGGCATGAGTTAGGTGAGGGGGGCATTTGAGGAAAGGGAGAATGAGCAGCACATGAAGGAGTGCAAGAAGCAAGAGAGGGGCACAATGAGAGGGGACAAGGTGGGTTGAGAGGGAAGAGAGAGTGTAGTGAGGGAGGGAGAAGAAAGGAGGGAAGGATGAGGAGTTCATTGGCATGGTTCAACAAACAAGGGCAGGATACATTGCGAGAATGTGAGATGAGGGAAGTGAGAGAGAAGAAAAGAAGGGATCAGTGCAAGTGGCAGAATGCAAGAAGCAAGAGAGAGGCCTGCTGAGAGATCATGGTGTTCCAAAAGTCACATTGTAAATTCACAAACAAGCGGAGCTTTGAATTTGGACTTCCTGCTCCAGGGCTAAGACTTTGAACGTTCCACTGGTTCTCATGGATCAGTTACAATTGTAACAAATGATATGAAGGTTGAAACACAGGAGAAGAAAGAATGCAATAAATAATGTACTGACTTTGCATAATTAAAATTCCAATTACAGCATTTTGCATATTTAAAATAATGTACATAATATGCAAATTGTACACATAATATCCAGCTTTGATGATGTGGAATATGGCAATCCTATCTACAGCCACCAAGTTTAGCACAACATCCTCACAAGTTATTAACAGAGATCCTCTGTTATAACTTAGCATGGAATAATGTATTTTTATTGTATCTGGAAATAATTTTCTATAGACTAGCTCCTCCATATTGTCCACAGAGCTAATGTTCCAAAGCAAACTTTCTGCCTGAGTTCTCAAAGTGTGCCCAGGCAAAACTTCCTGAGATTAAGGAAAGTGCTCAAGGATTCTTTTAGTGTACCAAGAAGATATGTCTTTGCTGATATTTGATGTACTTGCTCTAGGTCTCTGGAGCAAAAAAAAAATCTCACATGATCCATTTCATGGGTGTTTGTAGTATCTTGTAACTCTTCAGGAAGTTAAACCCCCCCCCCACCAAAGTCAGTGATTTCTTTCTAGCAGCCTTGCCACTTAATGTAGTTTCCAAGTAAACACTGTTATGTGATGGAATGGCACGATGCCTTCTGGCCTGTTTAAGGCAAACTATATGCTTTACTGCTGGCATCTTTTCCTCTAACTTTGAGCTTTTTCCCTCAGGGAGTTACCTCTCCCCCTTTAAATACCTTCTTGTGTAATCCACCTCAGAAACACAGCAGAGCTAGATAGTAACACATTAGAAATAATATTACCTGTGACATGTAAGAAGGCTATAGAAATACTGTTTTTTTCAAAATGACAACTGGTGATGTGATAGTTTCTTCCATGTCATCAAGAATATTTACATGTTACTTCTAAAACTTTTGAATGGAGATGCCATTTGGTGGATATTGTTGTTGTTACCTGGACATTTTCAAATTTTGGGACTCCAAACAGATGTTTCTCAGATCTTCCATTATGCTACAGCTACAGCTGTGGTAAGGAGTAAGCTAGCTCTGCCGTGCTCTGCTATAATTTCTACTGTCCTCTGTGAGGGTAGTGACCTTGTGATCAAAAGAGCCCTTGTTATCAACAGAGACTCTCCACAGCTACTGGAACCCTGGAAAAACAAGAGGTTTCAAATTGCATAGAAAACCTCCACTGTCCTGTAGAGGACAGTTTCCTCTACAGATTTGTTGCTATCCACATATAGAAGAGAGACAAAAATGATGTCACAATGGGAGAGGCTAGCACACTCCTCCTCCTGACGTGTTAATATGTTAATTCAACACATTTTCACTTTGCTGTATCCTTTGAAGAGAATTTGCTATATCTTAGAGGGAAATGCCAAATTTTGAAACATGGGAAATGGACATAGGGTAATGTGAGCCATGCAGCCTGAGCAAGAGGCAGAGGGAGATGATGACACAGGCTAGAACAATGTGCATGAAAAAGCTCAAGCAGAATATCTCTTAGGGGAAAAAATGAATGCTAATAATATTTTTAAGTTAGTAAATAAATTAAACAACATTAGATAAAAAATACTGGAACTTCTGCTCTCTTTTCTTCAGAGTAGCCATGAGTCTCCTTATGGAAAGAGTGAACTGCTTTGTACAGCGTATCTTTGAATATGGCATAGCTAAATATTGCTTCAATTTTTGTAAAATCAGGTAGCAAAGGACACAATTTATTTGCAGGCGAGAAGCAGAGTGAATATATCCACTCTGAAACCCATAACAACACTGACTTGGGCCTTGCCGGGCCTCGCAACTTCAGCATTAGATTTTCTAGTGAAAACAAAACAATCTGAAAAACTCATTTTCTAAAAAGTATTGCTTACTGGGAAAGAGCCCAAGCTTCACTGCCTATTTCAGAATATATTTTTGTGGGGCATTAAAAGTTTTGGATGTTACTTAGTTGATTTCTTTCTCTTTTTCTGAGCTTGAAGCTGCTCAGGTTTTATATAGTTTGAGACTTTGTAATGAAAATTTCACACATGTCTAGTTCACTTGTGCTGCTTCAGCATCTAATATATCTCTAGAACTCTTTCTTGCACCAAATAATTTTATCTGTATGGCACTGAGGTGCTGAGCAGTTCATGAGATACTTATAGGATAAAAATAAAAATTTTAAAATGAACAGTTAGAGACAAAATGTGCACCATACTGAGAATCACTGCAAGTCTATCCCACAATTCTTAACTCTTTTGTGGATGTGACCATTGCTTTTAATGTTGCATTTCTTAATCAAGGTGCAGTGGGACCACATTATGCTAGGACAAATGCAACAGTCCACAGGCCAGCACTAGGTCTGAAGGGACCCTCGGCAAGCTAAACACTTGCCCCTATCCCCACTCTGGTACTCTCTCTCTAAAGCGAACGGAATGAACATGCTGTTTTGGTGCATGTGACTGAAAAGTGGTTGAGAGAGAAGGGTGAAAACTAAACAGTCTGAGAAAGTATGTCTCTCAGGTTTCTGAGTGCAACACAAAACTTCTGGCGGGTGAGAAAACAGAATCACATTGATCTACAGTGAATCCATTCCCCTTTAGTGGCACCATGCTTATGTATCTCCTGGTTTTAAATTGTGTACCTGGCGGTCTGTGACCAAGAAAAGGTCTGAGACTCTGAACTGGCTGAGTTATCTTGGTGTGGTGTTCTACTCTGCCAGACTGATAGTGCCTTGGATTAAACATCCATGTCAAGCCCATGGATCCTCTCCTATAACTCAGGATTTCATTGCTTTTGGGATAACCCATCTCAATGGCATCTGGTCCCATACATGTTGCACATCTAATGTGGTATTTTGTGGACAAGATCTGTGGACAATGATCTGTAGCTAGGGAAGTTTCAGTTAGTATGGACAGATCTCAGTGTAAAATGTATTGAAGCAGTCACTTGGCATCATGAAAGTAGAGAATATAGAAGGGAGAAAATCCTCTATTTCCATGGGAGCAGCACTTTACATGCCAGATAAGATTTCTCCTGATTGGAACCCTCTTCTGCTTCACTGCCTGTGCCAGGCTTCTCCTGCTACTTCCAAGAATGTCAGGGCTCCTGTATGCCCTCTGAAGACTCAAGTGCTGGAGACATTGGAATAACTTCCCTTCGTCTTATAATTATGTTTCATTTCCTGTGGCTCAAGTGAGTAGAGAGCTCCTGTTACAGTCTCTCCAAGACGCTGAAGATCTTCTGAAATAGGCAAGTTCAGATAGATGTATATGATCTTTCAGATGCCTCAGTCCCAGGCTATGCTGGGAACTGAACCTGTGAACCAACACTTTACTTGTTCCTGGAAACAGATTGGGATGATTGGGATGATATCATGGGCCCTTTCCGCAGCTTACCTTTTTTCGGTGCTGGGGTGTGGGGATCATGCGAGCAGCCTCCAGCAAGAGGCTCTCGAGTCCCCGCTGCTTCAGCTCCGCATGAGCTGCCTGCTCCCGAGCATCGCGTGATTGTGAGTGCATCGTGCAGATCGCTCCTCACAATCGCGAGACACTCCAGGCACCCTTTTGCATAGCAAATGCCATGCAAAAAGGGCCATGCTGTTGGCATGATATGGTTCCAAAGTGTACTTCCATTTAGCAGCCTAAAAGCTGTGCCTTGGACAAACAACAGTTTCTAGACAGTCTTCAAAGACAACCTCATGTAGGTGAGCTGATTATCAGATATGGTTCCCACATCTTAGGGCCTAGCCTGAAGTCTTAGGACTTGTCCCTTCTTTCCCAGTCCTCAGGGAGATGTTTTGGAATCTCAGGGGGAAAGCATTGCCTTGAAAGTTACATGAAAATCTTGCCTCCTACTCCTGCAGGCTGCTTTGTTTTGAATGCTGTAGACTGTTTTTTAGTTCAAGGCAGAGCTTGGAAAAGTTTCTTTCATTGGACTACAGTTCCCACAATTTCTTAAAAGCAGCATGAACAAAGATGTTAAAAACAGAGATGGAAAAATGTACATTCTCTGTTCAATGCAGAATTTGGAAAACATCATTTCCAAGCAGATAAATGTATTCTCTCATTTGTGAAACTCTGAGTTTATTATTTGAATGACAGGATATGAATAACTGTAGTTCATGTTTAAATATGATATGCTCAGTGACATCATTAGGGTCCCAGCCTATCCCCTAACACATTACTGGCAGATCTTCCTAAGGCTCTTTCTGCATGATGAATGCATCCTGGAGTGGGGACACAAGAGGAGCAGGACAATGCTTCTGCATGATGTCATTATGATCTTGTCCTTCTCCCATCACCAGCCAATGTGATCATGGGGTAAATCATTGACAGAATTTCTCCATCAATGACCCCCGATTGTATGATGCTCTCATACTTACCTCCCATGTGGAAGGTCAGGAAGCTTGATGGAGGCATTTCCTGCCTCAGCATTGCATGGGAATGAGCACAGCTGATCTGTGGAAGGAAGAGGCATGTCCCTTATGCTCCCTTCCACAGGGAGCTGGTTGAGTGTGGAGGGGAGCATTCCCATCACACTCTCTTCCAGGCAAAGTCACTCCTGGGATCATGACCGAAGGATGACAGCAAGAGGTGAGGTGCGGAAATGGCCTAAGCTTCAGATCCTGCTTCTGAAATAGGATCTGGAATACTCTGGCACTAGCAAACCTCTTACCAGAGTATGTGTCACTATGGTCAATCTACTTTTATCTGGAGAGTCACAGTTGACCTACCCTCTCTCCTGGAACAATGCACTCTATGTCATGAAGAACACGGAGAAATCTGGAACAATGAGCACACCAAAGCCATGAACCTTATTCTTTCAGGGCAGTGCAATCCTGGTTAGAAGAGATTATACATGCATCACTTTTCCAGGTCAACACACAACATGTTTATGTCAACAGCAGTATAGTGCTTTAGAAGTTTCTTTCTCCAGACACTTGCCACCAGCTGTAGATTCTATAAATATATTTCAAGTAAAGTCTGACTTGTTGTACACATCATTACCATCCTCATCCTCATCATGACACATCTCAGGTTCATTTTCTTGTACACAAAATGTGTGAACTTTAAACAAGAACATGCTGTATTTTCACTTTCTTCTGCACTTGATTTTTGTTTTTGTTTTTGTTTGTTTTGTTTGTTTTTAAATGAAATGGCATTGCCATTCAGTGCATTTCAGAAAACAAGTCTGTACCATAAGGGCCCTGTTGTGGGCTAAAACTTTAATGGAAGTTTCACCATCATTTAGAGGTTAAAAACAACATTTCATCTTCAGTAGGATATGGCAGTCATTCAAAATATCAGCACAAACCCATTCCTGGATTTTCTATAAAGCATTCACTCTATCCAGTTTCATGTTTTTCTCTAGTTAAGTCCCCAAAGGGATTTACACCTTGCTGGTTTTTAGTTTTCTTTTGTATTTGATTTAGGTGTTAGATTAACATGGCATATAAACTGGAGAAGTAATATATGCTTCCCTACAGACTGTCCATCTCTAAGTCAACAAAAATGTGCCTTTTTCATTTAAAGCAGAAACTCTTATAACAAGGATAATTTCAACCATGGATGTTGCTGCAGCCTTTGTTATGAGAAATCATATTTAAAATAGTATTTCAAGCTCGGAGACAGCTTTAAAGTATCTTTTTTTCTTTCAGAAAAAGGAAAAAAGAAAAGGAAAAAAAGAAGATCTAGGACACTAAGGCCAAGCAGCCTAATCTCAATACCAGGAAAAATATTAGGATCTGTTTTTAAGTACAAGTGATCAGTAAGAGCTACCATGGGTTTGTCAAGAACAAATCCTGTCAAATTAATCTTACATATCTTTTTTTTTAAACCGGTAGTTTAGTAGATAGTGAGAATGCTATGGATGTCATTTATCTCAATTTCAGTAAAGCATTTGAGAAAGTCCCCCATAATGTTTGATTAGCAAACTGATAAAATGTGGAATAAATGGGAACAAAGTCAGATGGATTCATAACTGGTTGGAAAACCATGCTCAAAGAGTCATCATCAATGGCTGCATCTCAGACTAGAAGGAGGTCTCAAATGGAATGCCTCAGAGTTCTCTCCTAGCATTATTACTCTTCAATATTTTTTATCAGACTTAGATGATGGGTTAGAGGGAATCCTTATCAAGTTTGCAGATGACATAGAAGTGAGAGGAGTGGCTCACCCATTGGAAAATAGAAACAGAATGTAAAAGGACCTGATAAAGTAGAAAAGTGGGCAGAACTTAATAAAAAAAATTAATAAGAACAAATACAAAACTCTACACTGAGGACACAAAAACAAAATGTACAGGTATAGGATGGGGGATACATGACTTCTTACTATTACACATGGAAAGGACCTTGGGATTATTGTTAATCATATATCAAGCATGAGCCAACAAAGTGATACTGAAGCAAAAAAGGTTCAACAATTCCTATGGGGCCTGTGGACGTAGCTCAGTATTCTCAGGCACCAATTGGAAGCATGGTGCACCTGAAACATTCCTGCTGTTCCTGAGCACTTGAGGGTGAGTAGCCCATTGTTGGGATGGAGGGAGGTAGCTATACCCTTAAGCCCTCTGGCTGCTGTTGCATACCAACAGTAGACACTGGGGGAAATGAAGCCACCTCTGATTCCTTCTGCTGAAGCTGTAAGTACATTAGTGGAGGGTCATGCACTTCCATCATGTTCCAAGAACTTGATTATTGTTTGCCAAGGGATTCCATAATATTTTTATACCTTTCAAAATTTTCTACACGCTTTGTGGGTAATGCAGTTGTAAAGGTTTCATCTCATGTTCTCTGTAGGGAGAAGAGATATTCCAGCAGCTAGGGAAGAATGAAGAGGAACATTTTCTTTCTTTCTTTCTTTTTTGTTGTTCAAATCTTTTTATTCTAAATTCACAAATCAAAATTCAAGCAGATTCAAATTCCAAATTCAAAATCCAAAAATCAAAAGTCACAGTCTAATTCTCATCACAGATATCCTCTACCTCATCATATACAACAAATATATTCAGAACTTAACCACAGCTTCACCAAAAATCTCAAAATTTTCCAGTAAGCTGTACATATTGTTCCTACTAAACATACATCCATATCTGTGGTTCTTCAACTTCCTATATTCCATAAAACATACATAAAATATACATCCAAATATGTGATTGTCACTCCTATTCTTTTCTAAATATCCCTTCGTCAATGAACTTAGTTACCCAAACCACTTTAATCTTCTATCTTTCCTTTTCCTAAAATAAAAACTCTTCCCTTATTTTCTTTTCCTTATATTAGTTGGTTATTCCTTAGTTGTTACCATCCAACAATAATTTAAAAAACTGTATTTCCTTTCAATTTACTCCACTTGCTTCCAATGTTATCGATTTTGCTTTGTCATTCCTATTCTCCTCCCACGGTCTTCCATGTCTCTTTATTATTCTCCTTTTGTTCGAGTGGTCTTTTTTCCTTAATAAAATATCTTCTATTAAATTCTAGTAGTTCTTTCTTCTTATTCTTACTCCTATTTCTCCATTAAATTCTTCTTATTATTTTTCCTAATCACACACCTTGTTTTATATTCTATATCCTTAGTCCATACAACTTAGCCATTCCTCCAATTCCTAATCATAATTGTTGATTATAAGCATCTCCTACTCCTTTATTCCTCTTGTAGCCAATTCCCCCCACCTAGCTTCAAATATGGGAATCATATGGGAATCGTTGGGTTTTGAGATAACATCACTGTCAATTTATCCATTTCTATTATTTCATATAATTTTAATAGCCATTCTTCCTCTTCTGGAATTCCCTCTTGTTTCCATTTACTTGCATAACTCATTCTTGCTGCCACTATCATATGTGTTAATAACTTTCAATGAGATTTTTTTTTAAACGGTCCTATTCGATCGTACATGTTTAACAAGTATATTTCTGGGTACATCAGAAATTCCGTTTGTAGAATTTTCGTTATATTATTATGTATTTGCATCCAGAACTTTTTAGCTTTTGTACATGTCCACCATAAATGGAAAAGGGTTCCTTTCTGCTCACATTTCCAACATCTGGTTTTATCTGTTTTAGTCATTTTTGCTATCTGTACCGGGGTATAATATCACCTGTAAAAGATTTTATAGTAGTTTTCTTTTAAGGTTACACTCTTCAGTGTTCTAGTTGTTATTTTCCAGGACTCTTCCCAACTTTCGAGTTGTATTGGTCTTCCTATATTCTGCGATCATTTTATCATATTCTCCTTAATAGTTTCTTTTTCTAGTTCTAAATTGAGCAGAATTTTATATAATTTTGCTGTCAAGTGTTCAACTCCTGGTTTGAATAATTTGTCAAGTTCGTTCTCCTTACTTTCTATTTCTACTGTTTTTTGATCGAACTTAAATTTCTCCTCAAGTTGTCTATGCAGTAACCAATGGGTGGAAAGTCCGCTATTTATTAATTCTTCTTTTGTTTTCAGTTGAATCTCTTCCCCCTTGATCTTCACTATGTGTTTATATGCAAGCCACTTGTTTAATTGTGGTTTCTCTCTCTTATAGAAGGCTTCATGTGGAGATACCCAGAGTGGCAACTTTAGATATATTTTCTTTTTGTACCCCAACCATACTCTTAATATAGATTTCCTAATGAAATGGTTATTAAATTCTCTGTTTATTTTTGCCTTCTCATACCATGAGTGCCATCCAAAGGGCAAATCTGCCCCTTCTAAGGTTAATAACCTTTCATCTTCCAGCTTAATCCAAGTGATCACCCATTCTATACAGCACACATGATAATATAGCTTTAGATCTGATGTTTCTAAACCTCCCTTTTCCTTAACTTCCTTTAAACTGCTCCACTTTATTCGGGGTTTATTACCGTTCCAAATAAATTTGGAAAGGTCACTTCTCCATTGATTAAAGACCACATCGGTAATTATAATAGGTAGATTTTGAAATAAGAAGATCATTCTTGGCAAGATGTTCATCTTTAATACTGCAATTCTACCCAATAAAGATATATCTAAAGTTGTCCATCTTTTCAGGTCATCCTTCACCATCTGCCATACTTTCTTATAATTGTTAACATATAGGTCAGCATTGTTTTTAGTCAGATTAATTCCCAAATATTTTATTTTCTTAGCTATTTTAAATTGAGATTCCCTCTCCAATTCCATTTCCTCTTGCTTACTCATATTCTTCATTAATATAGATGTTTTTTCCAGATTTATTTTAAACCCTGACGCTTTTCCATATTCTTGTAAAATCCTTTTTAATCACATTATGCTTTGACTTGGATTACCTAAGAGAATTACCAAATCGTCTGTGAATGCCCTGAGTTTAAACAACTGGTTTTCTATTTGTATTCCTTTTATTTCAGAGTCCTGTCTTATTCGTATATTTAAAATTTCAATCATTATTAGAAAAATCAAAGGTGACAACGGACATCCCTGTCTCGTCCCTTTTCTAATCTCAATTTTAGATGTTTTTTCTCCATTTATTACTATATTTGCTGATTGACCTTTGTATACCATATTTGTCCAATTTACAAATTTATCCCCTGTATTTATCTTTTTAAAAATTTCTTCTATAAATCTCCACTTGATATTATCGAAGGCTTTCTCCGCATCTAGGAATACCATCCCTAATTTCCTCTCATTATGCTTATGATAGTACTCTATTATGTTCAAAACAATTCTCATGTTATTTTTAATTGATCTTCCGGGGAGAAAGCCACTTTGGTCTTCATGAATCCATTCCTTTAATACTTTTTTTAATCTTTCCACCAAGATTATAGCGAATATTTTGTAATCTGTATTTAGAAGCGCAATCACAATCTTGACATCTAAATGATCCTTACCTTCCTTGGGGATCATGCTAATCATAGACTCTCCCCAGGAAGCCGGGCGTTCACCATTATCCAGTTTGTTCACAACCTTCTGTAAGGGTCTTACAAGTACTTCCTGGAATGTTTTATAATATTGGGATGTAAAGCCATCTGGCCTCAGAGCTTTCCCCACTTTGAGTTTTTGGATTGCATTTATCACTTCCATTCTTGTGATTGGTTTATTTAACTCTATCCTATGGTTCTCATTAATTTGCGGTACTTTTACTTCTTCCAAATATTTCTTAATATTTTTGTCCAAATCTGCATAGTCATCTTCATCATAAAGTTTCTGATAATATTTGTGAAATATCGATTTTATTTTATCTTCTTGTCTGTACCTTTCATTTCTGTCTTTTATTTCCAAAATTGTTCTTTTCTCTCTTTCTTTTTTAAGCTTATATGACAACCATTTTCCAGCCTTATTGGCATGTTCATAATATTTTTGTTTTATATATTTTAATTTCTTATCCAGTTCTATTGTGTTCTGTATAGTAATTTACTTTTGCAATGCTTTTATTTCTTATTTCACTTTTTTATTTTGAGGGCTTTCCTTAAACTCATCCTCTTTTTTCTTAAGTTCTTCCACAATTTTTTGTTGAGTTTCCTTCTTTCTCTTATTTTTGTAAATTTCTTTCTCAATCAAGATTCCTCTTGCCACCACTTTTCCTGCCTCCCATACTACGCTTTCTGATGTTCTCTTTCCTGTGTCTTCCTTAAAGTAATGCTCTAATTCTACTCTTACCTTATTTACTAATTTTTTGTCTCTCAGCAATTCTTCCTTGAGCATCCACCGATATTCTAACTTCCTCTCCTTAAATGTCATCGTTACTGGGCTGTGATCCGAGAATATCCTAGGTAGGATTTCCATCTTTTTGATATTTTTGGCTAAAGATTTAGATATTAAGATCATATCTATCCTAGACCATGATTTATACGTTTCAAAGTAATAGGTAAATTCTTGAGTATTCCCGTAAAGATATCTCCATACATCTAAAAGAACAAACTTTTCCATAAGATTAAAAAAGGATTTCGGTAATTTCCTTTGTACAGCTTTCTTTTCTGATTTCCTATCCATATTGGGGTTTATTACCCCATTCCAATCCCCCATTATCACGATGTCTTGGTAGTCTTGTTCTCCTATTGCTTTCTGTAATTTATCAAAATACCCAGACTTATTCAGTTGAGGTCCATAAACCCCTATACATAGAATTTTCCCTTGCCTTATTTCCACTTCTACCCCTACAAACATCCCCCCTTCATCTTTGAAAACTTCCTTTGACTCGTATTTTTTATTTACATAGATTGTCACACCATTTTCTTTTTATTACATACAGAGGAAAACTCCCATCCTAATTTGTTATTTTTTAAATATTTAATATCCTTATCTCTTCTAAGCATTTCCTGCAAACATATCACATCCGCTTTCAACTTTCCTAAATAATGAAATATTCTCTTCCTTTTAATTGGTGCATTCAAACCTCGAACATTCCAAGAGAGGATTTTCATATTTTCCCTTTTTTACCTTAACCTGTTTTGACCTTTTTTACCTTAACCTTAACCTGTTTCTTGTTCTATTTCTATATCTATTTCCTCATCTTCCTCTTCTTCTTCTTCCTCCTTTCCTTCATCTTGGATATCCTCGTCCTCTTCTACCATTCCTGTCGATTCCCTATAATATAAGTCCTTCTCAAATAACTTCCTTTCTTGGTCTCTAATCTCTTCCAAATTCTTCTCTTGTTTTATCCTTTCCGAGTCTCCTTCTTGCCCTAAATCTTTAACAACTTCAGTTCTCTTTTCTGAAGTTTTTGAGGTTTTCCTTTCATCCTTTCCTATATCTTTACTTTGTTCTACTATATTTTCCCTTTCCAATTTGATCAATTTCTCTTTGTATCTTTTCACAAAATCCTGTGCTTTATGTAAGGAGTTTAATACATGTCTCCTTTGCAGAAATGTAAAGGTTACTCCTTCACCTTTACACCATCTATACTTAATTCCATACTTCTTTAATATCTGTATCAGAAAATTGTATTCCTTCCTCTTTTTTAGTATCTGGGAGGGCACGTCTTTAAAAGTCTGCAATTCTTTTCCTTCTATCACTAATTTATTTACGTAACTTTCCTGCAATGCCAACTCCTTTACCCTGTCCCTAAGAAAATAAACAACAATATCTCTAGGGACTTTTCTTTTCTTCGCTATAAAGGAGTTTATTTTAAAAATCTTATGTATTTCCAAGTCCAGTTGTTCTGTACTCCATCCAATATATTGTGCTAAATTAGGGATTATTGGATTACACAAATCCTCTCCTTCTTTTTCTTCCAATCCTCTGATTTTTAAACATTTATCCCTAAATTTAACCTCTAAATTTAACCTCTATCCCTAAATTTCACGGCCTGCACTTCCACTCGCTCTATCTGATTTCTTAATTCTGGTGTCTCTTTTTCTAACTTATTTGTTCTTTCCTCCATACTATGTATTTTTTTATTTATCGTTTGTATCTCCTTTGTTATATTCTCCATTTTTTGACCTATGTTTTGCATTTCTTGTCTCATTTCTCTCATATCAAAGGATACCTTTTGCATTTCTTTCTTGAAATCTTCTCTTAATTTCCTCATCTCGTCTAATATTGTATTCCCAAACTCCAAAAATTTGGTTGTTCTTCTATAGATGCTCTTCTTTGTTGCTGTGTTGATACTGCCTTTCTTGTCCCAGAAGCCATCTCTATAGCTATTTTTACTTTACAAGTTGTTTACTACCAATAATATTTACCGATTCTTAGTTTATGAATCAAATTATAACACTATTTTAATCTTTCCTCCACATCCTCTATTCCTTATTTCAGATGTTCACCAGTATATTGCTTTCTATAACCTTTATAATAATTACCTATTATTTATATTATCTTAATTAATTACTTTACTTTATTACATATAATTCATTAATTTCTTACAATCCCCCAAATTCCGTACAATCTCCCAAAAAAGAATTTTCAATCAGTTTGTAAATAAATTCTATGCCCTTCAATTCCTTATCTGCTCTTTGTTCACCTTAAAAACAATATTCTTTATCAGTTTCATTTAATCAGCTCACTCTAATAAATCTTTTTATTCCTTAGTAAGTTCGTACTAATTACCTCCTTTTCTAATCAAAATACAACAGTAATCCTCTTCGTAAATATCATATAACCACGTACTGTAGTTGAATTATAGTTTATATTCAATTTATATTCATTCCATATGGTTAATTAATCAATCCTATTCTTCTGAAATCAAAATTAGATAGTCAATCAACCAATACTTATAATCCACCAGTACTTATATCATTTACATCCAATTAATATATGCTCTAAATCAACCCATAGAAGCTAAATATTCCTTTTCAAAAGCGTATCTCAAAATCCAAATCAGACAAACTGCACCTCCCACTAAGTCCGATGCTTCTCACTGTTTATCTTCCTTCTCCTTGGCCTTTGTTCTTTCTTTCTTTCCTTCTTCATTCTTTCTTTCTTTCATTCGTTCTTTCTTTGTTTGTTTCCTTCCACCTCTTCTACTCATGAATGCTTACTATTTTGGGAATTCCAAGCCTCGATTTACTGTAGTCCTATTTCCCCATTTCATTCCTTCTTGTATTTCTTCTTCTCCCTTCCTCATTTCGTTCTAAAATTCTCTATTTATTCACCTTAAACTTGGACCTGTTCTTCTCAATTCCCAGTTCTTTTACTACTATGTTCTTAACCTTCTCCTCTTGTTCCTTTATTTCCTCTTAACTTTTGTGTGGGGGTGCTAAAGACTTCTCCTTTGCTCCTTTTCCTTCACTTCCCCTTCAACACGCTCCCTTGACACGCTCTCTTGCAAATACTTTCCTTAGCTTAGCTTCTTCTCTTGAACTTTATTTCTCTTATTAGCTTAATATTTATTTGTATTCTCCACCACTCTCGCAACCTTAACTTTTATACATTCATAGGAGGCATGCAGTAACCGAAGTTCTTACATACGTACAATTCCCTGACTGCTTGCTGCTCCTCTTTTACCCGTCTGTTTGCTTAGCCTAGGACCTTGAGAGGCCCCGTATTTCCCTTTTCCGGGGATTTCTATTTTCCCTTAAAGGGTCCTCGTCTCTCAAAATAATTCTGCAGAGCTGGACTTGTGTTGGTTATTTTCACCAACTACGTATAGGGAACTAAACAAGCCTCAGAAAAAAGAAGCCAGATTTACTTCCTCCCTTCTTCTTTCTTCTTCCAAACTTTTAAAAAGTGGTGGCGAGGATTCTTCTCCACAGGAGCCCTTCAGAGGTAATGACAGCACACTGGACCCTCCCCTGTGTTTTCGTGGTCTTGAATTTGGTGTTTCTGGTCATCCACTTGCGCCTCTGAACCCTCTTTTCCAAGGGGGTATTTCTCCCACTGTTTCCCTCGGAACAGTGGGTTCCCGACCTCTTGGGGGATCGTCTCCTCACCAACTCTAGTGAGTGATGACCGTTCTCCTCACCACAGCCACAGGAAGTCTTATCTAATAGTTTTTCAGATCCCTTTCTTTCTTTTTTGTAATTTCCACAGCTTTGAAGTTTTCAGTTGAAATTGTTCCTTCTGTTAGGATTTACACTTTTTAGAGGGTCTCTGGTGGAACCTGTGAGGAGTCCCTACAACAATCGGGGCAGCATCTGAATAACCTTTGCCTCCCACCGTTAATCCCAGAGGGATTTTCCCAGTGAGCTTAGTTGTAGGGTGTGGTGGCAGCAGCAGGATCCATTGTAGATCTCTCAGAGCTACTGGCATGGTTGTGCTAAGTAGGGGAGGACAGTATCAGCTGGTAGCTTTCCTGGCCATTTTGGTGCCATCAAATCATGGAATGAAGTGCTCAGAGTTGTGTACACATGTCATTTCCCTGCAGGCTAATGGGGAACAGCTTGAATATGGAGGACACACATCTAAATAGTAGTCACAATAGCACAAACTCCTGAAAGGCTTCTGGTCATAGTGACTCATAGACTGCCTGCAGCCTCCCCAGGCTTTGCTGCTGCTGCTGCTGCTATCAAAGTTTCCACCACTTCTATGAACACCAACATCTCCCTTCTCTCCTTCCCTGATATCATGCTTCAAGTGGGCTAATGAGAAAGTAGGTCTACTGGGAAATAAAGCGTATATGCCCCATACACCAAGATAACTGGGATTTGGGCAGTAGTGGAAACAACACTGGCAGCAGCAGTAACATTGGTGATGGTTGGTTTTCAGCAGTGGTAGGAGTATACAAGCCCTGTTGGTGTTATAGAGGAGTACTGTAGCCCTCCAGAGTGTTGGAAGTTGCTTACTCTTGCTCTAAATATTTTCGGAATTTCGAGTTGTGTGTGTGCATGCCTTCAAGTTGCTTGTCAACTGATTGTGATTGTATGAATTTCAAAGGGTTTTCTTAGGAAAGGAATACTCAGAGGTGGGTTTGCCTGTACCTTCCTCTGAAATATAGCCCACAGCAGCAGGTATTAGTTGTTGATCTCCCATCTAAGTATTAACCAGAGCTGATCTTGCTTAGCTTCAAAGATCAGACAGGATATGGTTCCTTTCAGGTATTTAGGAAATTCCAAATAGGAATTCCAAATTCCAAACAGAAGACTGGATGTGTCTAGGCCCAGTATGGGCATGAGTCACACTGGGCACTGCCAGAGACTGAAGATGCTAATACTTGATGTTGAGTTTGCAGCTGCCATGCTGGTTATGAGGTTGCAGCTGTTCAAGAAACTCTTGGGCTTAATGACAGTCATTTGGATCTTGCCGAAAATTCTGGTTCAATGCAGTGTATCGTATGCAATGTTTTTTAAGCATCACCATGCTTCCCACAGCCTGAATCCAACTGGTTAGTTCCAACTAGACCAGACCCTTGAACAAACAGTAAATCCCATGGGCAATCATAGGATTCACACCCCTGTCCTCAGTGCCAAAGTTAAACCAATGTGTTTAGGCATGGAATAAAAGTACTATGGGAAAGCAGCAGATGTTGAATAAGAGTTCACACTGAACAAAATAACAACTTGAGTGGTAAACATTTTCTCAACTGATGCTGGTACATCATCCCCCTTCCTTAAGATGAACCAAAGCAAATCACTTAATTATTCATGGTTCATTCCTCTTGTCAGAATCCTGGCAATTAACTAGAAGAAAGATCCGATAATGTAACTCAAGAGACAAGCAATTTGACAGATCTACCTTGATTTGTCCAATTAGAAAAACTATGTAAACCTAATACCCAGCTTAAAAAAAAAAAAAAAAAGGGCAGGAGAAAGGGACTAAAATGTTGTTAATGAACAACAGCAAGACCCTGAAACCATGATGGATTTGCTATCTTTAATAACTACCCAAAGTTACAAGGTTTAAGTTTTCAGACACACTCAGCACTTAATATAAACTGGGAATAAGGGACTTGCACAGAAGGAGAAACTGCAGGTTTATTGGATGTAAAGCATTAACTCATTTTGTGTTCTTGTGGGCTGGTCTGCTTCTGCTATACTTGGGTTACAATATTTTTGTACCCCAATAGAATGGTTGGCTTCATTTCAGCCTATTATTTTCCTGTTCCCATTTCCACCCCTTGTACTGAGTTGGCGATGCCCAAGTTTGAGACACTGCAGTAATTCCTATAGAATCACAGACTCATGGAGTTCAAAGAGACCCTAAGGACCATCTAGTCCAATCCTCTGCCATGCAGGAATAGATAGTTTTAAAGCACTTCTGAGAGATGACTGTCCAATCTTTTTTATAAACAGCTCCAATGAAGGAAATTTTGCTGCCCTCCATTCCACTGTCCATTCCACTTCTTTTGATCAGAAGGTTCTTACTGATGTTTAGAAAACAATTCTTTTCTTGCAGTCTGAATCCACTGATTTATGTTTTAATCAACGGACCCACTAGAAAACAAGTTTTCTCCATCTTATACATGATATCCCTTATGATATTTAAAGATGGCCCTCATGTCACCACTCAATCTTCTCTTCCCTAAGCTAAATAGCTCCCAAAGTTGTTCCCCATAGGGCTTGGTTTCCAGAGCTTTTATCATCTTGTTTGCAATCCTCCGGAGAAGTTCCAGCGTATCAATATCATTCTTGAATTGTGGTACCCAGAAAAGCGCAACGTGTTCCAGGGGAGGTCTGACTAAAGCAAAACAAGAGTAGTCCTATTACTTTCCTCACTCTGGACAGTATACTCATGTTGATGTAGCTTAGAATTGCATTGGCTTTCTTAGGCTGCCACATGACATTGCTGACTCATGTTTGTAATTGATTGAGGCCTCTAGTTCCCTTTTAGCTCTATTGTTGTCAAGCTAGGTGTCTCTTTACCTATACTGTTGTCAAGCTAGTGCATTTCAATCTTCCTGTCTAATTGCAGTACTTTACATTTATACCTGCTGAATTTCATGTTATTCATTCTGTCCCAGCTGTCCAATCTTTTAAGGTAATTTTGAACCCTAATTCTGTCTTATGGGGTATTAGTCATCCCTCCTAACTTGGTGTCATCTGAACACTTTGTAAGTATGTCCTCTCATCTAAGTCACTTATAAAGACATTGAATAATACCAGAACGAGGATGGAACTCTGCGGCAACTCACTAGTCACTTCTCTCAAGAATGAAGAGTAACCATTAGTGAGAAATCTTTAGGTTTGGCCCATCAGCCATTTACTAATCCGTCTATCGATTGTCTACCCATAGTCTATCAGTTTGCCTGTGAGAATCTCATAGGGGAATTTGTCAAAAGGCTTGCTGAAATCAAGATATGCCACAATCACAGTATTCCCTTGATCTACCACACTTGTAACTCTATCAAAAAAGACAAAATTAGTTTGGCATGAATTGTTTTTGTGAAACCTATTCTGGCTTTTGGTCTCCAGATGCTCACAGGTGAACTGTTTAATGAACTGTTACAGAACCTTTCATGATATTGACATCATTCTAACTGAACATTAGTTGGTTGAGTATTCTTTTTTCTCTTGTTTGAAAATGAAGACAGTGTTGCCCTCTTCAATTCTGCTGGGATTTTAATTCATTGAGAATAGCTAGTAACCCTATACTACCTATTTACCTATTCTAGGCTATAGTGCCCTTACTATATCATTTGTACTATATGCACCAAATTCAGCAAGCTGCTTGTTTTGCCTGAGGCAAAGAAGGTTTTGACAGTGTCTTCTCTGCCTGTTGGGCAACATTTCACCATCTTCTCTATGCAGTGGCCCCACAGTTGCCTTGTTCTTCCTCTCAGCCAAAAAACACACACACTTTACATATTTTTAACCTCTCTAGCAAGCCTCAGCTTGTTCTGAGTTTTAGCTTCCCTGAGTTTCTCTGGTTGTTGTTTGTATTCCTCTTTGGTGTTTTTCCCCACTTCTTCTTCTTCTTCTTCTTTTTGTATATGATCCATTTAAGCCTCATCTTGTTTGAAAGGTTTTTACACCACCAGCTGGGTTTCTTTAGGTATCTCCCATTCTTCTTTCTTACTGGAATAGTTTGCAATTGTGCTTTTAGTATCTTGCCTGTAAGAAACTTCCAGCTATCATGAACTCCTTTCATTCTGAACATTTCTTACACTGGGATCTCACACAGTATTTCCTAAAGCTTATTGAAATCAGCTTTTTAAAAGGCCAGTGTGTACACCTGTCTATATTTGGCTCCCCTTTTTCTCTGTATAACAAATCCTAAGAAGATGTGGTCACTCCCACCCAAGTTCCCACTACTTCCTCTCCATTGACCAGTTTTTCCTTATTGGTTGGAAGGAGGTCCAAGATAGTCAAATGCCTCCACTGCCTTCTGGACAATAAGTTGTCAGCAAGGCAGGTAAGGAACTTGTTGGACATTCCATTCTTGCCACAGCTTGGCCACCTTGGTCACCAACAAATATCAGCGTGGTTGCAGTCTCTCACTACTACTGTTTCTCCTTTTAGAATATTTGGTCATCTGTTCTAGGAAAGTATCATCTAAGTGTTCACTCTAGTTTGGGGGTCTACAATAGAATCCACAGTGATGTCACCATTCTTTTTCTCTTCTTTTTCACCCAAATTTTCTCAACCTGGTTTCTGTGCTTTAAGTCATGGATCTCCTCACAAATGTATACATCATTGACATATAATGCTTCTCCTTTTCCTTTCCTGTTTGGTCTATTTCCTTGGAATAGGTTATACTCCTTTATTACTATATCCCAGTCACAAGATTCATTCTACCAGGCTTCAGTCATGCTTTTTATATCACATTTGCCTTCCTGTATTGAAAAGATAGGCTTAACTGAGCATTAGTATAAGATGTTTAGGGCCATGGGACATTCTCTCCAGCTGGTTTCTTCCTTATTTTTTTCTCCACCCATTTCCCCTGTCCCGTTGTGTCACTGAGTTTATTGTCTCCAGTACTTTGTGTACCCCTGCATTTGGAATACTGCCTCATTTCCTTGCTAATGTCAGTTTAAAGCCCTTTGAACAGGTTTGCAAACATGTGCTTACCAACCACTGTGAGGTGCCAGAAGACCTTCTTCATGAAAGCACAGGCCATGGTCCAAGAAATCAAATCTTTTGCAAGAGCACAATCTGTGGAACCAGTTGTTTACCTCTTGTATTCTTCTCTCTCTTCCTGGACTATGTCCTTCAGTGCAAAGGAATGATAAAATAACAGCTTGTGCCTTGAGGTCCTTCAGTTTCTTACCAAGAGACTCATATTTCCTTGCAATATGATCAAAGCTTTGGCTGCAATCCAGCATGAAAATCTCCATTCAGAGATATGCTGTGCTGACACTATATAACCCCTCCATGCAGAATAGCAACATTGCCCAACACACATTAATTGCTGGGTGCAATATACAATGTAAAGTTCCAGTGCAAAACCTCAATGTGCAGCAGTGCTGTATGTGCAACTCCACTTCTGCTGCTGTCAGTAGAATATGTCTGTTGCATCATGGCAAATAATTCAACCCGCATGTAGCATGTTTATGTCATTAACAGGACGACAGGTATCAGAAGGAGAGGGTAATAGTTGATGGGTTTGATGACTTTTGTTAATCTCTCCATGAGATCATGAGTCTTCACTCCAAGAAGAGAAAGCACCTTTTTAGAAAACGTTCAAATGACAAATCTAGCCACCCTAACCTTAGACTATAGGACAGACCAAACTCTCCCATCTTCAGCCTCAGATTTTGGGCAATCCTGTATGAAGTGTTTTGGTTGTTTGTCTTGGAAGGTGGTAGACTGTCCTTTGCTGGAGGTTTTAACATCTGAATAGCCACCTGTCAGTGATGCTGTAGCAGTTTCCTCCTCTTGTACAGGATGGGTTATGTGATTTTTAAGGTTCCATATCAAGGATGCCAAAGAAACATGTCTATTTTTCCTTGCCTTCCAAGTTACCAGGCCACCCTTTGCTAAAAACTATCTTGGATTAAATGATTTCATTTATTCATGCACTTTGAGACAAAGGGCTTTATTGTACTAGTCAGGAGAACTCACTTGCAGTAGGATAATAATGTCTTTGGCTGGGACTTATCACATGACATTGTTTCTCTTTTGTTGTTCTTCTGGTGGGATACTATTTGAAACGTGTTGCTCTTATTTATAAAATAAAATAAAAATAAAATCCTTTTACAAAGACAAACATTTTCCAAATCGTTTCCTACTGAGAGAACAACAGCAGAGGAATGAGGTAATGTGATAAGTCCCAGCCAAAGATACAATTATCCTGCCATATTTGTGATTTACTTGCCTCATGTGATAAAGCTCAGTGTTTTTCAGGGGATACGTCTCAGGTAGGTTTCTTAACACCTGCAAAACTTGCATGCCTATTCAAGCCTGCCAGTTTCATGTAAAAAATGACACAAAACTTGGAATTTCTAAAAGAAAAAAGAAAAAAAAATGGAATGCCAAGCAAACCCTTGTCATTTTGCTGAAACCCCCTCTGGCTTATCCATGAACAGCTAAAATGCAAGTCCCTTATACTCAATGATTAGGTAAGATTAATGTGGGTAGGTCTTACCAAATATTCCTGTACCTTCAGACCAATTTAACAACCTTCTTCAGTCTAACACTCTCATACTAAGTAAGAGACTGAGCTTGAAAAGGTTAATTTTGTACTGCAAGTCCCCAATTCCCCAGTTAGTATAGTCAGTGGCCATGCTTGATTACAGAAAGTACAGGTATGAGGTATATGAATTTCAGTTAGTTTGAATTTTATTTGTTCCCATTAGCTGTACCTCAAGGGTCCCTATTAGCTGGCAAGTTCCTGTGTGTTTGTTTATACACACCACACACACACACACACACACACACACACACAAGAATTGTAGGTTATAACCAAATCTTTTAAGTCTGAATTGATATTCTTATTGAAATTACTAGAAGGCGGCACATAATAATCAGAATTGAGGATCTGTTGCCTTCATTTTGATAGAGAGAGTAACAAAAATAGTTCTACTCCTGATAAAAACCTCATCTGGTCTCAACAGGGATGATCCTGTGTGCTGCTTTGGGCCTGTCTAGGCTTCATGAAGCTTTTCTGACAGCACACTAGTGGTATGAGAATCTCAGGTCATCTGGATGTTGGATGGATGGCAAGGTTGCTCGTTTCCCTTCCTGGGATTGCTTACTTTGAGAGCCTTCTTTACATTTCTGATAAATAAACATGGCAACTTGGATATCTTGTCATGCAAAGCTCTGGATCTCCACCTTGATTATTGCAAGGCATTGTCTCCGATTAGCCATTGTAGCTGCATAGCTTAGTTAAGAGAAGAAGAACAATTATAGAGAGTGCTAAAGGCTGAGAAGCCATCTCAAAACAAAAGGAAAACAACATCATTCAGCCTGAGATGAGAAAACAGGAAATAGTATGAATCAAGGGAAAGGCAGCTGGAAGAGTTCTGAAGGATTTATTAGACAAAAGAGCTGGATAAAGGTTGTGAAATGGATGAGAACATGTAACTAGAGTGAAGCTTTACATATATATTGTTTTAGCTTTTTTTAAAAAAATAATATACTGTAAGCCACTTTGACTCCCATGTTGGGAGAAAGATGGGATAGAAATTAAATAATCATCCTCCTCCTCCTTCCCTGCCATTTTGGTTCCATTACAGTGTTTAAAGGCTGATCCTCATTTAAGGTATCACACTCCACAATTACTCATCCCAGGATCCTGTAAGATAAAGCCATGGCAGATATCAGAGTGCTATACTTGTACAGTATCAATACACCCTCTGGGTCATAATCAATAGCCCTTTTCTTGCTCTTTGAATGCTAGCAATTGAAAGAGGTGCAAGCAGAGCTAGAAAGTATAAAATACTTTTCTCACATCTTACTGCTTTCAGTGTTACTCTGAGTAGCTAATCTGGCCAAATATATAATAATCTGGCTCTGCAGTGGAAATAACTGAAAGACACCAAGATAGCCAATTGACATTACTACCTTATAGGACTGCCTGTTGACTGTCCTTGTGGTTAGCAATTCTTTGTTCTGCTTTCTGTACATTAGTGATGGGGGAGAAATTTTTCAGTTCAGAAGTCAATAAGACTTCATCTTAACTACATTCACTCTTTCTGAACAGTTCAATAGGTGAACTGAAACACACTTATTTCTTTGGAACTTGCCCTTCTCAGTTTTGTGATGCTATCTTTTTAACAATAAATGCATGTGTATTAAGTGAAGGGGTTTGCAAAAGTAGATATATTGGTGAAAAACTGCAAATACAGCATTATAATAAGGGAAACTGCTTGTAGAAAATACATGTGCATACAAAACCGTGTATATTGGGAAAAAATCCTATGCAACATAAATGCATATGAATTGTCATGCAAATCTTTTAAAAGATGATGTGAAAACCAGATGGAATCCACTTAAGATGAGAAAAATGAGAAATGGGGTGGGGAAAAAATGAAAGTAACCAACAGGTTAGTTACATGAATTATATGTTAACCATGTCCCCCAAATTACAGAGAGAGCTAAGGACAAATTTTAACTTCTTAATTTGAAAATGCAGGAAAGTCATCAGTGGAATTGAAATAAAAAATACCATTTAGCGTTAGCCCATGGAGGTATCTGTGAAATAAACCTAGCACTTTCTGTTGTCATGGGGAAAAAAATTCAACATTATAAACTTGCTGACAGACAAAGTGCTAATTTACCCCATCAGTGAATGTTGCTAAAGCAGCAAAAGAACCACGACAGAAATAATTCATTATTTATTTCTTCCAGTGTGGTAATGCCAGAAATAGAATAGCTATCAAGTACATATACTCTCCCTGTCCTCTTTCTAGGACGAACAGAATGGCAAGACTGGGACTTTTCAGCACTGGAGAAAATGTGCATAATCACAAAGATATGCAAAAGTTAGCTGTGGGGTACTGTTTGGACCCTTGGCAACTTCAGCCAGTCCCACCTCCAGCACACAACTAATTGGGCATCAAGTTTTAAAGACCTGTCATTTGTATCTTCATACAGGAAAGTCTCCTGCCTCCAGCACTGAAGAGGAAGGCAGCTTAGCAGTGGCACAACCAGAGACCCAACCCACACTCCCAAATAAACATGTTGCATGCAGCAGTGGTACTACCATGAGGCCCAGAAAGGTAGTCAGGTGACAGAGCACAGGTAAGGGTGAATGCACCATTCCTCTTGCTGCCACCCTCTTGTCATACCAGGAGTTCATTCTTTTTTACATAGCAGCCACCATGGATACCTTCACTATGGGTGATGGTGGGAGGCTATCCTTCCAGCACACATGGAGTGCTGACCTGGTATGTACGACAGTCAACCAGCCATTCAAGCACCTTACTGAGCTGGAAGAGTGTCACTTCAGCATCCTGAGCTCCATGGAAGGTAGAGAAAGTAAAGACATTGGAGACATTGACTGTTTCCTTACACAAAGCCAAAAAAGAACAGAACATAGAGTGTGGCTATTTCTATTTGAATGCCAACTGGGCCAAGGACCTGTAGGAAATTATTTCTCCTGTTACTCTTCTTATAATGTCTTTGTTTTGAGGACTCATGGAAGGAAGACATTCCAAGAAAATCTCAGCTACCATGCATCTCTTCCTTTTCCATTGTATTCTGCAGGGGTAATAGAGCCACTGTTGCTGCCATGTTGTTTACCTCTTCCTCCTCATTTCATAGTAGGAAGGGTGAGGAGGTGCTGTCCCCACTACCACCCTGCTCCTTATTCGGAGGAGAAGTGAGCTAGAGGTTCCCTTACCAAGATGCTAGTTGCTTGGCTATCTGGCTGGACAGTTTAGGGGGCAGCCCCAGGATGAACATTTTGCTTCCTTCTTCAAGTAGCAGGAGAGCTTGGGCCATTCTAGTTGCATGTGTGGAGCACTTCAGTATAAGCTGATGAGTCAGGTGTTTTGATGTATATGAGGCAAGCACTCTGATCAGCCATAACGTTTCTTGGTCATATGGTGCAATAGGCACACAGAAGAGGCCCAGGGACGTTCCTTCATAAACCCGGAACTAATGCTGACCTCAGCATCAAATTTTAAGCTGGTCATGGCTGCCAAATGAAATGCAAATGTAGGCTCCACAGTTATGGTTGAATGTGAAGACCACAGTGTGGAGCTCTGAAAATACATGATGAAACAACCCTGCTGAATCTTAGCTTTACCTGGCTCTGAATGTGTTGCAGAATCCACATCATTCTAAACTTTCTGGAATAAGAATGAGTTATAATTTCTTACTCCTTTGTGATCTGTCGAAGAAATTTAGGCATGATGCTTTACTGAGGTGACTCCTTTGGCAATTGGTGCTGACGCTTCTAGTGAAAGAAAAATCCCTTCCTTGGCATTCAGCATGCTTTTTAAAAAGGTTTTTTAAAAGCCTAATATTGTTACAAAGGGGTAACATCTGCTTTATATGTTATGAAAACTAATGGGAGCGTTCACAGGCAGTTACCTTCCCTCAGCTCTGGATCTAAGTATCATAGTCTCCTCCACCCTCCTTTCTTCTTTTTAGCATTTATCCAGTTAACAGAAAAAAGATGCTAGACTGGCTTTAAGATGGCTGCAAGTTATTGAATCATACTGACCTTAATAGCAGGCCCATGGAACAGTTCACTTTCTGATAATGAAAATGAAATCTCTGCTTAGGAAGGTTGGCAGCTGTCAACTCTCTTTGCACTTTAACAAGTCTGTTGATACACATATGACCCCCTGCACAAGGAAAAAGGCAGAGATATACTGACAGCTCCCTGGCTACAAAATTGGTCCATATAACCAGACACAGCTATCAACATTCAGGCAGTAGAAAACCTACTCCCATGCACCCAGAGTGTCCATTCTCCTTCTACTGGAACCAAGATATTAATATCTGTCTGTAGGGAAATGTTTTCAGGAAGACAAAAGGTACAACTGACTTTATGACTATCTGAGGTAACAATATCATGATAAATCTGAGGCGGCTATAGAATGATAAAAAGATATTGTGCAGTGGAGGAGATAAGAGGTACATACAAAGAGCAGACTTGCCAATTGTCCTTAGAGCATGTTTTTGACTTTGCTCCACAGATTTAAGGGCTAATCATAAAAGGTTTGAATGGTCAGGGTCAATATTTGGCATCTAGCAACTCTATCAAGGTCTGAACAAGACGGAAAGAAGCTGATGAGGGGCAAGGAAAGAAAGGGGAAAGGGCAACAATATGAGGGGAAAGGTGAAATCGAAAATGGTTGAAGAGTGCTGGCACATATTTTTACGGCAGAAGGAAATAATGCATAACATTAAAAGTGAAGAAGGAAGACTCTACCCACCACCACCACCCCAGAAACTGAAAACACTTGGAAATACCAGGAAAATAACAAGTAGGAAAATAACAAATATCTTTTTAACATTTTCCTACTCCTCAGAAGGTACAGTTTCCAAATACAGTTGTCATTAAGTGAAAACCCAAGTTGACATTTACGCAGTTCTGTGAGAATCATCTTTTGAGATGGATTTAAGAACTCCAGTCATTAGTCAGGTCCAGGTATTTGGAATACTTTGAAACTTGCAGCTGTGTGATTGATTACATAGACTGCCAAATGTTGGGAAAAACCCAATTGATTTAATTAGTGTTTCTAAAGGGAAAGGTGAAGGGTTAGAGTTGCATCTTGGAGGAGTCAAGCATTTCCTGTGGTTATTGTGTTCTTGTTGAGGTCAATGAGAGATAAGAGAATTCTTGTCTGTCTGACTGGTGTTTCAACTAAGCCAGAGAGGGCTGTCAATCCCCTGATGGACCCTGGAAGGCCCCACCAACATTTTTACCCTCTGCACTCCCTTCCTAAAAATGTTGGGGTCCTTTTTTATTCAAAAATGGTCAACAGTATGTTCCATCATCCTTGGAATGTTATTGGTCATTTACTACATCTCGGACATTTTAACCCCCCTCATTGTTTCAGGTCCCTTATATGTGTTTTTTCTCACAGGAGATGAGAGGATAGACACTTCATGTTTACTGCCTGAAGGAAGGTGAGAATACTTAAAAATGCTTTAAAATAGCATTAACACCCTTGGTTAATGGTTAACATTTTAGTCCAAATAAAATTTGTACACCAACCTTTGGCAGCATGGTGTGCATAGGAACACTTATGTGTCCCAGAGAAACAGCTTTGAGTGCTGCAGGTACCCTGCAGGCAAGACTTTCCCTACCCTTCATTTATGCCTTGCATGGCACATCACAACTACTATATACCAGCCTGCCTGAGTTTTATGACCTGAAAACCAGAACATTTTGAAAGTTCAATTGAACTGAAAGTATGGTCCAGCACTACTTTAAACTGGAAGCAAACTGTAGAGAAGGAAAGCTGTGTTACAAAATGCTATGACAAGTAAGATAGGATGTCATTTTGTCATTAGAAAGTAGGAGAAAGGAACAAATTTCCATAGTTAACAGCAGAAAAGTTCAAATAAAATTATGGGTTGTTAAGGACTCTGAACATTGTTAAAAGGTTTTTAGCATTTGAAATATTCTTTAAATAGCTGAATGCATTGTCTATTTATAGAAGAACATTTAAAGACTGATGGTAATAGTACACAAGTAAATTAGTATACCATATGGAAGCATGGGCTTTCAGAAATCCCATACATCATCTGGTGCTCATCTCAGAGTACCATAGGGGTTTCCTCCCTTGGGCAAATCAATGGCTAATCTTACTGGAACAAAGAAATTGTTTGTCAGTGAAAGCATTCCTAAAGGGTAATACTCAAAATCCTGTCAGTGGTCCCATCTGTTCATATGTCTATCAAAACCATCTTCAATTTCTCTTCATTTAAATCTTGAAAGTTTAAATGAACTCATAGTGATCCAAATATATATCAGTATTTTTTTTTCCTGAACAGATTGCATCTTAAAAATAGATGTTTTCCATAATAGTTTTGGAAAATCAATTTTGAAATACAAAAACAAGTTATTTATCTACTTTGCCACTCAACCCCACTCCAAAAAATTTGGAAGGGGGAAGCAGGTTCAGGGTAAAATTTCTGTGAATTATCAGTTTGGGTTGCCTCAAAGCAGTATCTGAAAATACTCTGAGCACAGTGAATGTCATTTGGTGGTCAAGGGATGTTTTATTAGGAAAGCAATACGTTAGAGCAGTGTGAGGCCTCTGCTGATGGCCAGATGTTGTAGGACTGAAACTCCTATCATCCCTCACCAGTGCCTTTGCTGACTAGAACAGATGGGAGTTATAGTCCACAACCTGTGGAAGGCCACATGTTCGCCAGCAATGTATTAGAAAATGGCTCTTTGGGACCGAAACCCCTGGAGCTTTTGAAACCAAACATTCATTTGAGTTTGAAAAAGGTAGGGCCAGTGACAGTTGGTGATCTCCCTGTCAATGGGATGATGAATCTGCTCTGGAGTTCAGTCTTAACTTTAAAAGAAATATCCAAGTAAGGAGGGGCTTTACAAAAGTGATGTTTTTGCACTGAAAGAGAAACACATAAAAACTCCTGATATGTGTTTCTAGAAACAATGTGGGATTTTTGTTTTTCAGGAAAAATGTAGTTTTTTGCATAAAACTTGCAACTTTGGCACTAAGAAACTGCATGCACTTCTGTGCAGAATTATTTCCCACAGTACTTCAGGATGTGTGCATACCAAGTGGAAACTGCACAGAAATAGATATTTGCTCCCACAGTTGGGAGAAAACTGTAAGTATGATTTATTCCTGCACAGAAGGACAAAACATTAATCTTTTTGTCTGTACTACAAATTATCTACATAATACTTTGCCTGTTTCTGTCATGTCTTTCACCCAGTAAACATGTAAATATCTGTAAATATGGGTAATAATATGCAGCTGGTGTTTCTAATGTTTTATAAACAGCTTTTGGAATACTTGGAATACACTAGCCAGGGTCCAGTTGATGTCTTACATGAGAGTTCCTCTACTGAAGCAGTTGCATTCGGTATGATGTCTGCATTCACACTTACAGAAGTAGAGCTGTGCACACAAGACCATTTTACATGCAGATGTATAGACACAGCAAACACAGCTGTGCTTTCTGTTACATACTTAGGTGTGTATTCTGTTGCTATTCAGTACAAGGGATGTTTAACACAATCAATGCAGTATTCCTTGTTGGGAGACTCATGTGTGTATGTGTGTGTGTGTGTATACACTGTTGTAATGCTTTGGATTGATTTATACAGAACATTTGGACTACTTGAAGTATGTTGGATGGAATCTTGTTAATTATTCTAATTAGAGTAACTCAGTGTAATCAACTGTTGAATGTTGAGTTAACACATAGGTAAGTCCACTTGATTCAGTACTCACAACAGGAATTAGACCACTATATAAATTCTCAATAATATGCTTTGATTCTGAGATTAGAGATTCACTTTAAGATAGAACAGTTACAGTTTTGTTATTTCTATTATTTCATGTCTTTCAAATCTGTAGAACTGTAGTAGTTTTTAAGTGGTCAACTTGTAAATCAAATAAGTAGATGTAGTTTTTGAGAATATAATGATCCCTGAGTTCCATCCTACAAAGCTGAATATCTATATAATCGAAATCAAGATTGGTTATAAGTTGATTAATATTTTCTGTGTTTGTATAGTTTCTGTTACTAAACAGCCAAACCCCACCATGTGCTCCATGACAATGTCAGTGACATGCTGAGTTTTGTAATGAGCAGCCATTTTGGTTGTTATTTGTTCTGCTTCAGTTCCTATTTCCCCGTCTACTTTTGCAAAGAAAGCAGTCAATCAGAAAGCATCATGAGTATGTAGGGAGCAGAAAAGAACACTTTATGAGACATACGACATCCCCAAAATACAGTCATGGTAATGTCCAACTGTAAAAACTGAAGATATTTTGAAAACAGGTAGTAACAAAAAAACATTTGTCTGAGTTTTTAAATATTATAATTGTAATTTATCAGCAAAAGATTAGTTATATTTTAGCCTGTTTAAACAACCTTAATTGCCCTGCTGTCTAGGTTTCTGAAGATGGTATAAAACCTAGGAGTCAAAGCTAAAACCAGTAAACTTTACATTCTGTTTGGAAGTTACAGTATATAAAAAAGGAAACTATTGCAATTTTTTTTTAAAAAAAATGATTCTTAAAGCTTATCACCACCCACGGTCCCCCGTTTAAACTATGATTTTAAATAAGTAAGACATCTCTGTTGCTTTTCTTTTTCTGGAAAACACTTGAGTTAAAAGAAAATCTTGAATTTCACAAGCTGAACAATACTCACTGAAAAGTATAATTTTTCTATGACAAAATAATAAGAACCTGGCAACCTTTAATGATTCTGCTGCAGCAAAAGTGCTAATCACAGCAGATTGCTATTCAAATGGGAAAAGATCTATATCTTCAGAAGAGTGTTTTTAAGCTGGTTGTTTGAACTGAGGAAAACAGCAGGTGTTTAAATCTCTTAACAGCTGTAGTCAAAGGAGGCAAAATTTTAACTGGGTACAAAACTTGAAGAACTATTCTCAGGGAACTCTAAATTCAGCAAAAATAAATAAATAAAATAAAAAAATAAAATCCAAATTCTGTTTCCAGAAATTTAAAATCTGCTGTTGAAATATATCATAACAATTAATCACATATAACAACATTTCCTGTCAGCTTGATATTTATCTTGGAAGTTCAGGATTATTTTTTTTTAAATGTATGTTTTATTTATCATAGAATCATAGAATCTTAGAGTTGGAAGAGACCACAGGGGCCAGCCAGTCTAACCCCCTGCCATGCAGGAACACACCAACAGATGGCCATCCAGCCTCTGGTTAAAAACCTCCAAAGAAGGAGACTCCACCACACTCCGAGGCAGCACATTCCACTGCCAGACAGCTCTGATCATCAGGAATTTCCTTTCCTGTAGCTTGAACCCATTGCTCCTTGTCCTAGTCTCTGGAGCAGTGGAAAACAAGCCTGCTCCCTCCTCGACATGACATCCCTTCAAATATTTAAACATGGCTATCATGTCCCCTCTTAACCTTCTCTTCTGCGGACTAAACATACCCAGCTCCCTAAGCCGCAGAATAGAGTGGTACCACTACCTCGCTTGATCTGGACACCATACTCTTATTGATGCAACCAAGAATTGTGTTGGCTTTCTTGGCAGCCTCATCACACTGCTGACTCATGTTTAGCTTGTGATCTACCAAGATTCCCAGATCCTTTTCAGATATACTGCTATCCAGCCACGCGTTCCTCGTCCTATATTTGTGCATTCCATTTTTTCTGCCTAAATGCAGGACCTTATATTTCTCTCTGTTGAAATTTATTTTGTTAGCTTTGGCCCAGCTCTCCAATCTGTCAAGGTCATTTTGAATTTTGTTCCTGTTCTCTGGTGTATTAGCAGCCCCTCCCAATTTGGTGTCATCTGCAAATGTGATCAGCATGCCCTCTACTCCTTCATCCAAGTCATTGATGAAGATGTTGAATAGCACTGGGCCCAAGACAGAACCCCGTGGCACCCCCCAATAATCACTTCTCTCAAGGATGAAAAGCAGCCATTAGTGAGCACACTTTGGGTTCAATCGGTCAACTAATTACAAATCCACCTAACAGTAGCACTGTCCATCCTGCATTTTACTAGCTGCTTTGCAAGAATGTCATGGAGAACTTTGTCAAAGGCCTTACTGAAATCAAGATATGCTATTTTCACAGCATTCCCTTCATTTATCAAGCCTGTAACTGTATCATAAAAAGAGATAAGATTAGTCTGGCATGGCTTATTTTTGAGAAATCCATGTTGACTTTGAGTAATTATGTCATTGCTTTATAAGTATAATTACAAACTGACTGTTTAATGATCTGCTCTATGATCTTTCCTGGTATTGATGTCAGGCTGACTGTGCAGTAATTATTTGGGTCCTCATTTTTACGCTTCTTGAAACTGAGGACAACATTTGCTCTCCTCCAGTCTACTGGGACTTCTCCTATTCTCCATGAGTTCTCAAAGGTTATTGTGAATGGTTCTGAAATGACTTCTGCCAGTTCTTTTAATATCCTTGGATGTAATTCATCTGGTCCTGGAGACATGAATTCACCTAGTTTAACCAGATATTCCTGTACTACTTCTTTACCTATTCTGTGCTGCATTCCTGCCCGCTTCCTTACCTGCTCCCCACCCCACCCCACCCGGTTGAATATCTCTATCCTTTTGGGAGAAAACAGAGGCAAAGAAGATGTTGAGTAGTTCTGTCTTCTCTCTTCTCCTTGTTAGTAATTGGCCATCTTCTCCACACAGCAACCCTATCATTTCCTCATTTTTCCTTTGGCTGTAGACATATCTAAAAAAGCCCTTTTTATTGTTTTTAATGTCTCTGGCAAGCCTGAGTTCATTCTGTGCTTTAGCTTTTCTGACCTTCTCCCTACGTATCCTGGCTATTTGCTTGAATTCTTCTTTGGTGGTTTCACCATTCTTCCATTTCCTGTACATGTTTCTTTTAACACTTAGTTCAGCTGAGAGCTTTAGTCAACCATTCTGGTTTCTTTAGACACCTGCCATTTTTCCTCCTTATTGGCACAGTTTTAAATTGTGCCTTCAGTATCTCACTTTTAAGAAACTCTCATCCATCATGAACTCCTTTGTCTTTCAGTATTCTTGACCATGGAATTTCAGCAAGTAACTCCCTAAGTTTACAGAAATCAGCTTTTTTAAAGTACAGAATTCATGTTTGGCTACACTTGGCTTCTCCCACCCATTGAATGAAAAATTCCAATACAGCATGGTCACTCCTCCCTAAGGATCCCACCACCTCCACCTCATCAACAAGGTCATCCCTTTTGGCCAGGAGTAGATCTAAAATAGTTGATCCCCTTGTCGCCTCTTCCACCTTCTGGACCATGAAATTGTCTGCAAGGCAAGTGAGGAACCTGTTGGACCTTGGTGGTCTTGGCAGAGTTTGACTGCCAACATATATCAGGATAGTTGAAATCTCCCATTATTACGGCATCTCTCCTTTTTGAATGTGTGGTCATCTGCTTCATGAAGGTATCATCCAAATCCTCAGGCTAGCCTGGAGGCCTGTAGCAAGCCCCCACAATCACATCCCTATTGTTTCTCGCTCCATTAATTCCTACCCAGATGCTCTCGACCTGGCTTCCTGTATTTAAGTCATGGATCTCTTCACAGGTGAAAACACCCTTGACATATAAGGCTACTCCTCCTCCTTTATTGGAAAGTAGGGATAATATTCATGAAGAACTATTATAACCTGGCTTTACAGAAACACATGAGCCTGTATCAGTTGCTTAGTCCCCAGGTGGAGATGGTCCACTAAATCAATGAAATTTACTGATATGCTGTCTCACCATTCATCACTTTTCTATAGGTCCACTCTAGTCAGGACTACATTTCAGTAGGTCTACTCTAGTCAGGACTAACCAATAGGATTCAGGCCACTGTATCATATTATGAGATATCCCTAAGCACTTTTCAAATAAAATCACTATTTCCACATCAACTTGGAATGATGCCACACTGAACACAGTTGTAATGAAGGAAGTGCCCATGGTTTCACTTTCCATTTATAAGTTTCGAATGCTTGAATGTGTCTCTTTAGATTAGGGATAAGATTCTTCTTAAAAGCTTGTTCCTGCATTGGAGGAAGAATAGTCCCCCCCCCCCCTATTTTCTCCTCACTGTGGTAATCTCTCCATAAATGACAGTGTTTTCTGCCCTCCTCCAACAAGGCCATGTAGTGGTTGGGGGACAGTGAGGAGCAGATGGGGATTGTCCAGTTACATTCTGAGAGCTGGATGCATGACTTATGTCAACATCCCCTGGGGCTTCCAATAATACTGGTCCCAAAAGATGCCTGCATTGTTGTGGGCCAACCATCAGAACATTACATAGCTAAGAATAGTATGGTTATTTTCTGATGGTCGGAATGTGAAAATGTAGGTGTCCTCCTTCACATTTCCCCCAATACTATTTGAGAGACATTTAAGATGAGAAGCTATGATAGTAGGTAAGATGGCAGGGGCCTCCTTTCTTCTTCCTTCCCTGCTCAGCAGCTCCTTCTTAGTCATCCATATGGGATATAATGGTGAACAGCTGGAGAGGTGGTTGACAGGCAGCCCTATCCATGGCAGCTGGAGCCATGGTTGTTGATCCTCCACAAGAGAAATACCTCCAGATGGACACAGCAGCAGTAGCAGCTGCAGATTTGGGCAGATGATGGATGTGCTCTCACAGCCACCATCATCATCCTCACCATTAGTGCTGTCATGCTTCTAAGCCTCAGCTTTCAATATATCTGTGGAACATCCACACTAGTGAAGTTGCTGTTTTTGAACTCCCATTTCTGTTGAGGCTCCTGCTTCTCTTTCTTGTAGCTTGACTTCAAAACACCATCATCACCATCACTGTCTTGGTGCTTCTAAGCCTCAGTTTGGAAGATGTCTGTGGAACACAGTAGTGGAGCTTCTGGTCTGAGCATCCATTTCTGTTGAGGCTCCTGCTTCTCTTTCTTGTGGCTTGACTTCAAAACAGTCAGCACCAGGAAAGACTTGGCATGGTAAGGAGCTGCTTTCTTTCCCAGTAGCCATGGGATGGTGGAGCCCCACTAGTATCAAAACAGGAGAAGGATACACACTGGTCTGAGGAGCACCAGCAGCAACTACTACTCAATGTGCCTCATTTTTGAGGACTGTCATGATAATAGACTTGTTAAGACTGTGGAAAGGAGTAAAAAGGGGCTTATTATCTAGACTGATGCTTTGGCCAGGATTCACCTCATTGGCGTATTCTGACTTTTTGAGCAGTCCTTTTTTTGTGGGGAGGGGTTCTTCTCTAAGTGTCTGATATTCTTTCTGTCTCTATTTGCATCCCATTTAAGAACTTAAGAACTTGAGAATTTAAGAGAAATGAAGTATTGACCAGTCCATATGTTTGAGCCTGGTTGGCTTCCTATGTCCTTCCTAGATATTTTCAGACAATTCACCTCTGTTGGGCAGTTTGGTCCAAGGATGTTATCAGTGTCTGTCTGCTGGAGGAGACCATATAAAAACTTTACTGTTGACAGAATGTTTTAGATTCTCTAGACCATTGCCATTCAATTTGTTGTTTTCCTACCTTTTGGGAAAGACTATCAAGATAGTAATGTTAGCACAACTTCAAGAACTTCAGAATGAATGTTGATCATCTGGATTTACATTAGGGCTGCTTTGGGGCATAAGAATTTGATCACTGGGGTAGAGAATTTGTACCTGGAAATAATTAAAGAGACTGTGCCTTTGTAGATTTTTTGCTCATTTTGTTGTTCACTCTCAAACCCCTTTCCCTGACAGTTATTGAAAAAAGGGTAAAAAGGGGAGAATTATTCCCCCTGTAAACCCTGAGGAATTCCCTTCCAACTAAATGCTTATTTTTATCCTTCTGAAACTTTGCAGGTATCTTTTGTAAGGCACATCTCAATGTTGTCTGTCATTTTCAGAATGATGGTGCACAAAGAAGCTAGGGAAATAATCACATGCTTTAAAAAAAATACACACCAAATAAAAAGACCACTTGTGCACAAAATCCATTCACCTGCTCACCTTAAACCAAGCAGCCCTAATTCATTCAGAAGAGTGAACTATCTATGCACATATCTTCCACTGCTGCCCAAGAATAATAAAGATCTTATTAGCACCATTAAAAAAAAAACTTTAAAGCAGGCATGACCAAATGTAGCTCTCCAGATGTTGATGATGTGCAACTTTCGTCAGCCCTATTTTTGCAAAGGTAAAGAATGTTGGGAGGTATGATTCAGCAACATTAGGAGGGCTACGTTTTGCCCATATCTGCTTTAGAGATATATAACACACATACGTGCACACCTGTGCTGCACTCTGGCATATTTCCTTCTAATATTTCACTATTCTTGCAAATACCATCCTGAAAAAAAATACAGCCAAAAAATTCCCAACATATTTTCCAGTTCTTCCTGATTTGGAGAAGGAAAAGCTTGGAATCAAGTCAGCCTGATGAAACCATTTGCCCATTTCTAAGCTATATTATGACTTTATAACAAAAGAAAAGAGACAGATGTAGTATATGTACACACTCATTCACAGACATTGCCAAATACAGAATGAAAAAAATATGAGCACAATTCAAATTATACCACAGCCAAAGCTACAAAAAACTGTACAATTTTTGTAACGTACAAATTGACTCTTTTAAAAAAAAACTGTCCAAAAACTGACTCTTTCATATTTTGAGCTACTGGTCACCTTTTACAGATTACAGATTTGACATACCATCAAAATGTAATATACTAAGGACATTTAGTGTGAGGGAATTATAGATAACCAAAATGACAGACAGACAGACAGACAGACCGAACCAACCATAGTAGTTCAGAAGCTTTATCCCTCCCTCTCCCATCTCTGAATATCCCAGCTATAACTATTAGCCTCAAAGCGCCATCTCCACCTTCTCTTTTGTTTTAATTCAAGCAGGGCATAGGGAACATGTTAGTGTTGAAAATGGGGAGAAGAAAGATATTTTCCTCACTTTTTCTTCCATCCTCTTGATGGTACTGCAATGTACTTCATAGTGAAATCAGCATCCTTATTGAATTGGCATTTTTCAAGTGTAATATAACTCTAGCTCTTAACAACCACTGCATTTCATGCTGATGCACTTCTAGGCGTATCAGGTGGGCAGAGGAAGAGTGGAAGAGGGAAAGAGAACCTTCCATGTTTTCAGTGTTACCTCTGGCCTCTTGAAAGTTAGGTGAATGGTAAGTGATAAAGGAGTTGTTTCAAGGGTTAGTCTGGAGGCTTTAGATGGGTTAAAAATGTGCGTTTCCTTGGAGGCAATCTTTTAAGAACCCTGGAAGTAGGCTTCTGCTCTAGACTTGGATGTACTTCCCCAGTGTCCCTAATATAGGTCTTTAAAGTCTTATTTAGGCAAACAATATTTTTAAAAGGGTATATTGTTACATTTGTTAAGAATCCAGGGGACCAAAATATTTTAGCACTCAGGCATTAATGTTACATCATTTCAAGGATGTTTGTGTAATTCTAATGCAGTCCACACGGTAGACATTTACTTTTGTGGGCTTTTTTTAAATTAAAGTTGTGTTTAAGATAATTGACATATGATCAGATTTCATCATATACGATTAATTGAAGAAACAAAAGCAAGTCCTCTCCTCAGAAGACTCAGCTGTAATTACTAAAATGCTGGAACTTAAGGATTTGTTAATCTTTGAGAGCTGGAATTCTATTGTATATTTCAATTTGCTTCAGATTGTCTTGGTAGCCTTTCATGCCTTCATATGAAAAAGGCTATCCTAACAAAACAATAGTTTGTTATCTGGGTGCCATGAATCCAATTTTTACTTAATGCCTTGTTTTTACTGTGTTATTGCATTGTTTTCAGTGGTGTTCACATTATTTACATGTGGTTTTTTTTAAAAAAATGAGTTGCTTTAAACTTAAATTACCTCTTTAAAAGACCAAGGTACATTTACCTCATTGTGTGTATAATGTTCAATGTTTTTTCAGAACATTCTCAAGGTTGGCTATTACACATCTCTTAATATATGGATATTATACCAATAAATCTGCAACACTGCTGGTATTAAAAAAAAAAATTAAAAAAAATTCCCAACATAGTCAATCTGAGTTCTAGATTTCAGCTCATGTTCAAGATACACAAGAGAATTAGCTCTAAATCAGTCTGAACTGAAGCATATCTCTCCTTGACCCACAAAAGCAGGATCTCAACTGAATCTTGTGCTCCATGGACATCTCTAGTATGTATGAACACATTAAGGGACTTGTTTTTCTCCATACAGTTCCTGGTTTTCTTGTCTGTCTGTCTGTCTGTCTGTCTGTCTGTCTATCTATCTATCTATCTATCTATCTATCTATCTATCTATCTATCTTGCTCTGTGTATGATTTTTGTAAATCTGGTATATGTCATTTTGGGCACTTTGCACTAAAAGAAATGTTACATATCATATGAAAAAGAGCAACATGCAGCGATACCCCTTTCCAGGGAGAATCAAGCTGTGTCCTTTCTCTAGAACTTGGCTATGTATGCATACTACTATGTATTGCCATAGCATTTCAATGAACTGTTGATTAGGAGAACCTTCCATCTGGCTGGACTTGCCATGAATAATTTCCAGTACCTAGAAAATAAACATATTGTATCCTACACTGAAAGACATCTCAGCTGAGGGAAAAGAAAATTCAAAGTCTGGAATAAAGGAGAAATCCTTTAAAAAGAATTTGTGAGACACCTAAGAGTAAAGATCTAAGCAATGCACTGAAACTATGCTGCATTTTTTTTGGAACAGTTTAAAGAGCCATCTGTTTCTTACTACCTCCAGGGGATAGGTTGAGCAGATTACATGCATGGTGCAAACAATAACAACAACAGCAACAAATCACCACCATGACCTTTTTTTACATGCCTTAAATCTAGTTTCCTGTGAATAAACAGAAACTGTCCAGAAATAACTGGACAGTACCTGTTTCATACTGTTCTAGAATACACAATCAGCCCCTGAAACTGAGATGTTAAGTATTCTTGCATTTGCCAGGTTATCATGTAGGTATTTCACTTTAATAAATATGACACTGCTTTGCTAGGTAAAAATAACTTGAAATATGATATTTGGGTAGTAAAGATTTGAAATAGAAATTTGTGTTATAAAGATAAGGAAGAGAAATCAGTCAGCAGTCTCTAGTGCATCATTAGGAGAAACACTTCAAAATAAAGTATGGTTCGGAATTCTCCTTCTTCTCAAAAGAAATTCCCCGCAATCATCTTCAACCATATGTACTAAGAAACATATCACATGCTCTTTATAAGTGTTTGCATTTTCTTTCAATCCATTACTGGATGAAAATGCTCTTGATCAGTCGATTGTTTCCATATGAAAAGAAATAATGTTTTCTGGGTTATATGTGCCAATCAGCAGAAAATTAAAATGACTCCTTAGAGCTGTAACTTTGATAGGAAGTGGCAGATAAAAATGTTGAATGACTGGAGCAATACTTACCCAAGAAACAATGAAGATAGGAAGAATGGTTTTAAAATGAGAATATTTTGCCCAATACCCCAAAGAAGAAGATCTGTTTTTCATACGTTTTCTGTATGAGAAGAGCTCTCATTGGTTTCTGAAGTACATGAAAGGGGTATTATATATGTTGATAAAACTTTACAAAAGGAGTTCATGCTCAAAACAGTATTTCCAGTGAGCATATCCTCTATAGATTTCTAAGTCAATAAGAGTCTTTGTACATTAAGACAAAGTAAGAATGGAAAAGACATTCACTCTAACCAAGATTTTTAATGAATTTATCCAATTCATAGCGTACAAGACTACTAATGAAAATGAACACATATCCTTCAGTTTTGTGGCACTGGGAGGAAGCCATGAGCATCAGAACCTCTCCCTTTTGCTTATTTGAGTTATATGCATGTAATTGCACATGAGTAAACATGCATTTGAAAAATGCATATAGTCTGCAAAAATGCAATGGGAAAATGCATACTTTAAGACAAATGCATAAAACAGTAAGTATTTTAGCAAAAGTGAGTACTCAAATATGCATGAATTTCTCTATGAGAATTAAAATGTCCTGAAGCATTTGGACAGGGCAAGAATGCTGATGAGATTCTGAGAAATGCAATGGAAATGAAACTGACAGATTTTCACATCCTTAGGACAAAGGGTTTGTTGAGGCCTGTTGGTTCATAGCTGCAGTTTCACATGTTTGTAATGAATGGTAATTGTTCTTCTGATGTTTAAGCATAAGTTAGATAATTCTAAGGCTTATCTGGCATATTCATCCATCTGGAAATTTCACATATGGGACACAGCTCTTTGTGTGCTAATATCAGCAAAACATTACAAGCAGCACTGGTTCACAGAGCTTTTCCCAAGCTAGACATGCTGTGGACTGGACATAGTGGGAATTGAAGTCAAATACATCTGAAGGACAATAGGTTAGGAAGGCTGGTGTAGTCTCTTGAGCATTGGACAAGGCCTGCATTGTGTTTTCCAATTCCAATCAGAAATGAAGTTCATTGGATGAATTTTGGACCAGGACCATCTTCCATCTTAACTTCTCTGAGATCCTTGAGCAAAGATAAGAGATAAATGTTAAGCATTGCCCACCAACCAGTCAATAAAATGTGCATTGGGTCTACATGCCTACATCAGTACACACACTTGTATTGCTCAATGGATATACCATATCTTCCTTTAAGAAATTAAGAGCAGTTTCAATGTTGCCACTTACCCAGGCATTGTTGAGACAAAGAAGCCTTCAGTTTCAGAAACTGTTTGTTGCTTCTTAAACATGAAATGAAATTAGTTGTTGTTGTGGGTCTTCAAGTCATTTACAGGTTATGATGAACCTATCATGAGGTTTTTTGGCAGAATTTGTTCAGAGAGGATTTGTCATTGCCTTTCTCTGAGGCTGAATGAATAAAACTTTCCTAAGGTCACCCAGTGGGTTTCCACAGCTGAGAAATTTTGGTCTCCAGAGTCATAGTCCGATGTTGAAACCACTACATCACGCTGGCTCTTAGAATGAATTTACTTCATCTCATTATTACAGGAGGCATGGTAAATTCAAATTCAATCTGGCTTCCCAATATTTTCCATTAAAGGATTAAGTAGCATGTAATGTAGAATCCCAATGTACTAGAAAGCTGCTGCTAGTCAGAATAGATGGCAGTGGGCTGGGTACTGATAGAGAAATGGTCTAAGAGCCCCTCTAGATGAGAAGAAAAAGTCTCTGAAAGTCCCAGGTTTTCTTTCTGTACAAACCAATTTTATATTGGAGATCCACATGATGTTTTCTTCATCCCCAAATATTTCCAGGGCACTCCTAGCATTACCAAGAACTTTTCATTCAAACTTCCCTGGTCAGTTTAAATTAACTCAATATTTTCTGAAATGAAATGCATTTCTACAGAGCTGCCTATTTCTATTATGAAGCTAAGATGGCTATTACCAGTAAACTCAGCTATTGTTTCCAGGACACAGATTCAACACAAGTGAGGAAAAAAGTAATGCTTGCACCCAACCCAAATGATCATAATGTTTAGCTGGTGCAGTATTGCTAAAGCACTTTAGCTCATTGACTATAACTTCTGAATAACAATAAATAAGATTCAATGGAGACTAGTGAAAATAGATTTCTGAAATGTTGCCCAAATCTAGATGTGACACATGATCAGTTGGAGGGAAAGGAAGAAGAAGATAGAGGAGGGAAATGGAGAGGGAGAGAAACCCAGCGTATTTAAAAAAGAGCTTAGATGCAAACCTGAGAATATGAAGGTGATATCAAACCAAAAAGCCTTGGGAACTGTCAGTATTTTCAGATACTCTTTTTCCCTTCTGGAAGAGCCCTGAATTTATATGTGGCACTTCCCATGTCCCTATTTCTATGAAAATTTTAGCAGCTCAGCTTTGAAAAGGCCATATATCCAAAGACTGAAGTGAGAAATTGATCCATTGATTGAAGGAGGCTGGTTTCTACAGTTACCAGTAACAACTGGGCCTGGCAGTGCATTGTAATGACTTTATGCTAGTCACAATCAATTGTACAAATAAAAATATATTGCATCTAGCAGAAGTACCCTGCCTGAATCCATGTGATTCTTAGGAAAGTAAAAGCTTCGTTATAGTGAAAATAGTTAAGCATCTTAGGTGGCCTAACAGGACTGAGCATGGTGTAATGGTTAGAGTGTTGGACTGCTAGACCAAGATGCAGCTCCCTGCTTAACCATGAAATTCACTGGATTACCTAGGACTAGTGGATCTGCTTCAGGGTTGTTGGGAGGATAAAGTAAAGCAAAAGTGGGATATGTAAATAAAATGAACATACAAAAGCCTCAATCCTACATCCCCTCAGCATAGTGTAAATATCTACATGCAGGCCTTCACCGCATAGAGTCATATACCCTCCACTCAACTTACTCATAAGCCCCTGAAGGCACTCCACAGGCACAGAGAAGCTTCTGGCTATGTCCCCACAGCAAAGGACCCCAGAGGATCTCAGTGCTGATGTCATTACTTCAACATCTAGCTATGGGGATGTAGACAGATGCTTCTCTTGAGCATGACTGCTTGCTGCAAAGCATGGAATGGAAACATGAGCTTTGGGGGTTTTCAGTAAGTGGGGAGGCCTTTAGATTCTGTGGAAAGAGGGGGAACTATCATCCTTCACCCAAGGAAGGACAGCCACACATGTAATGGAAACTAATGCATGCAGATGTCCCTAACAGAATTCCAGTCAAACAGTCTTACAGGACAAGTAGAGATTTCTTCTCTCTGTTTAGCAGTCCTTAAAAGTTAGCTGAACATATAAAGACTTACCAGGCAATAGATCAGAGTGAGCAAAGTACAACCCACCAGATATTGCTGTATTGACATACCAAACTTTCCTCTCCATTTGGTGTCCTGCAAGGCTAAAGAGAGTTGCAGTGCAACAATATTTTGAGGAATGCCCTTTGCCCTACCCATGCAATAGATTTTTGTCACTCATTTAGGCAAATGAAGGATCTTTTTGAAGGTTTTGGTGAGCAAATCCGAATCAACCCAATAAAACTGAGAGGGTAGCTGGGTCAGTATTCATTGAAAAAGAAAGAAGATACCTGACAGGAAGAAAGGGGTTCAATTAACTACTATGTTTGTCATTTTACAACCATTAAGAAGTATGGGAGCTACAGAAGAACACCATGGTGAAATGTGTCCTTTAGTTGCAACTAGTGATAGATGAAGGGGCTTCTCCATTTCCATCTGAAAGGGTGGACATTGGTTTCATTTCCTGGATGCAAATCAGGGGTAGCTGAAGTGAAAAAGAGCTTTATGTTCCAACAATAACTACAGTGCACCATTTCTTTCTTCCTTCATTTTGTGCAGTTTACTCATTATATTAGATTCTGCCTAGAGAATTTTAAATGCACATTGATTTGAATGCCTTTCCCAAAGCACTGTCAAGAGAAATAAATACTTTAGGAATGATTGACTTGAGGAAAGGGAGAAAATGCAGCTGATAAGAAAGCAACACAGACATTTATTTTCAGATAAATAGCCTAAATTCTGTGACTAATGCTCCCTGAGGATCTCGCGGGATCATGCGATTTAGTCAACTGCAAGGCAGAGAGGGTTTTTCTGCTTTCAGTGCAATAGCGAATCTCAGGTTCATGGGGGTAATACTGCAAGGAGATATGTAAGGCTTTATACTTATTCCCGCAGTAGACCATTTAATATGTATGAACCTCTGAATACTGAAATAGGAACTTCTTCTCAAGTTCAAATACTTGACTAATAGTTTCTCAAAAGTTTTTGGTGTTTGACAGGTTGATAAATAGCTGAGGGATATTAATCGGAGGTGAGGGTACACAAGTGAGCCAGATTATTGGCAAAACAGAGTGTACCGTGATTTACAGGAAATATTAGTTTTAGTTCATCCTACTGAAGAATAATGTTTACAGGAGATTCATCTTTTTATTCACCCAATCCATTCATCAAGCCAGTGTTTCTCACTAAAACCACAGAAACAGTGACAACAGAAGGAGGAGAGCTATTCCTTCCCATACACAGAGAGTAGGCATTGTCCGTAATCCATTACCCCAGCAAGACCATCAGCTCCCATGCTTTCTGACAACCCCATTAATATGAGTCTTCCTAGACAAAAGACATTGCTGAGAACAGTGGGGGCATCCAGATTAGTTTGGGGCAGTGAATCCACTGCACATCTTCTCCAGTCCAGTCATCCAAAGGGCTGAACCTATTTTGTGGACAGAGTCTAGTACCTTAGATAGTTCCTTTAAAAGCTCACTGACTGTACTTCAAAGTTGGAATGGTTGGAAACACTCACCAAGGTTGAAGACTCACCATCCAGCATTTGATGGTCAGGAGATCTCATTCCCTTACATACACATCAATGTGTACTTTATAGATATCCGCTGAGATCCTGTATTAGGAGATTACATCTGGCAGGTAGCTGGTTCTACGTCTTCTGATGCTACTGCCCCCAAGACAAACTCGTAAGCATTCCCCCCCCCCATTGTGGCCATTTCTATGTTGTCAAAGAGCAGGGTGATTAGTGGGCATCTATCCAGCAATTTCCCTGTAGCTGGACATGCTAACATGTTAACAAGCATCTGCAGGGATCTCCAGAGATCCTTTGGAAGTCCCTGTAGATGACAGCATAATAGCACATCCAGCTACATGAAAGCAGATGGATGTGTCTCTGCTGATCTCTTCGCTCTCCAATGAAAAAGAAATGGCCATCTGGGGACTCACTACATAGTAGGGGTATAATTCTTTGCTAATCTAATTCTCAAAGTAAGCAATCCATAAGTTTAGCAATTTTCTTCTCATTGTGCAGTTTTCAAACACCATTTGCAGTTTGGAAGTTATCCTGTACACTTATCTGTACAAAAGTAATACACTGGGGTCTTTGTGCAAAAAAGAGGTTTTTGTTTTGTTTTTTTGTTTTTTTGCACAGAAAGCAGTATTTTCTATGCAAAAGATGATTTCTGTTCAAAAATATTATTTTCTGAAAAAAAATGCTGAAGTTTGTTTACTCCATGCAAAATTTGCACGTGTTTTTTGGGATAGTCTGCACAAAATTATTGCATGGAAGGACTGTGCAGTAAACAGCATATCTGTGTGGGAAACTACAGTTTTCTGCACAAAAAAGATATGAATTTTATAGAAAATTTTATAGAAAATAAATCCCAAACTGCAAATATTGTTGTCAGTCTAGATTCTCCGTGTCAGCACTTGACAGTGAACAGACATGTTTTCCAACCATTTTGGAAATATCTTTAAATTTGCTTTCTGTCCCTACTACAGGGGTAACTGAGGCAAGGTCTGGCTATTCAAAGAGCTGTTGTGGCTGGCATGCAAAGTAGAACTTTTAAGAAGCACCCTGTGGACACTGCCACTCAGATAGGAAGTCCCGGAGCATTACCAAACTGTGCACCAGATCCTTTAAGGGGACTGACTTCACTCTTCAGATTGGATAACTTCCCAACTCACAGAATCTCAATCTTTTCCAAGTTACATTCCACTAATGTACATAAGGACAGAACAGGTTTAGGACTCAACTACATATTTGATTTACTTAGTCCTTGTTCAAGTCTAGGGTGCCTTGCAGAAAACATTGTGGCCCCTCCCTAACTGCAAACCCCAGGATTCCATGGGATGTTGAAAGTGGAATAATAGCACTATAACAGGCTAGTGTGGAAATGGCCCAAGACACTCCACAGGCTTGTTGTGAGTATTAATGAAAAAATAATGATTAAGCATTTGTATACTTAGTTGTAATATAGAGAAAATTAATAAAAAATTTTAAAAATGTATTCATGAATTGCTAATGAGGCAAAACAGTAGGGACACACTGAGAAGTGATACAGAAATTGTTAGTAACTGAGGACAATCATCTCCCAAATCAATATTTCTAATTTGACAAGGAAATAAAAGATACCAATTAAACATGTAGAGGCTTTTACTTAAATGAATCTTTGGCTTATTCAGTTGGCCACAATCCAGCTGAATGATTGGTTACTTCACAAAGTTATACCAAAATAAGTTATCTTAATTTAAAAAATTAAAAGTTCACTACGCACTTGCAGACACACACACACACACACACTCCCCTCATGCTCCTATTGAAATTTTCAAGATAAAATAGCATGCTCCAGTCTTTCATGATGTTCAGACCATGTAGATCTTCACAGAGTTATAATCAATAAGATTTTTAAATGCTCAAACCATCCTCATCAATTATTCTCAGAACAATTAATGAATCATTGGTATGGGGCAAAGCCAACTTCCCATCAGTTTTCCTGATGGAAATTCACATGTTCAACGAGGCGGGGGACCCTTTCTTTCACATGAAAGCTCTGGATCCTGGGCAAGTGAACCTTTAGAGAAAGGGTGGTGTGCAAACTCATATGAATATAGGAAGTCATGGGCCCTGTAGGAAGGAATAAGTGAAGGTGTGAGATATCCCCTCTCCAGGCTGGCCCCATATTTCCAACCCTTAGGCTTCTGCCACTCACTCACTTTACCCCTTGGTCCCTCTTAATCTCTTCCTCAATTGGGTAGCTGGGCTGCCAGGTGACCCCATGTGGACCAGTAGATGTGTTGTTCTGTGGGTTTGGTGTGGTAAGCATGGCCAGACCCTCTATTAACCTTAATAGGAACAGTTGGACACAATTGTTAAAAAAATGAACAAATAGAAGTTTATTAAGACACTTTTAGATAATACATTAATGCCTGAACTCTTTGATCGTTTGCAGTTCCTCAAAACCCTATTCAGTTCTTCCTCTGGCTGACTGTCCTATCTCTATGCCATTTTCCCCCTCTCTCTTTGAAATCCTTTCCCTCTCTGTAGGCCCTCTTTACCCTTTCTGCCCTCTGTCAGAGATAACCCTCAGTTTTGCATCTTTTCTTTCCCTTAGGCCCCCCCTTCACAGCATTCCCTATGCTGTGAACCTACCAGGCTTGCTCAGCTTCTCCTTTCACAGAAGGGTACTAATTAAATCAGAACTGTCTGCCTATGAGTTTCTATTGTATTGGCAGATAAGTCACACACATTTTATTTTGCATGGCAGCAAACTTAGCATGTTTATACTCAGCAGTTGCTAGCCTGCATATCTCTCCAAAAATTTAGGCATAACATATTTCTACTTGTTAGTCTTAGCCATATCCTCTCTTCCTGCATCAGTTAGTCTGCATTTGTTCATCTTCCATTTTGTATTTTGCAGTTGTCTGTCTCTCTTCCATGTTTGAAGCACTCATGTTATGGAGCCTCTCACCATGAGATGTTATGAAACCTTCAGTATTTGTAAGTAAAGCCACTTCATGTTTTTACAAAGAGGACCACCCCTCATTTCTCTGCTAGATCCTGTGTGGGAGTGGTATGGGACTGGTTGCTACCAACTTGCTGCTTGGAAATACTAATCAGTCTGCTTACACAATGCCCTCTTATCTCTCACAGTCCATTCACCTATATGACTGAAAAGATATGTTTGAAAACTGCAGGATCCACTTTTCTCTAATTTTAAAACATCTGTACCAGCAAAATTTCTATGTCTGTCAAAACAAGGCATGGCTACACTAAGATGTGGTAATCACATGGAAAGCTACTTGTCCATTACTTGTTCAGCTAGTCTAGTATTATTTAATCTGGTTGGAGCATTTCTACAGAGTCTCAGGCCATTTCCGCACGGGGCAAGGGAATCGCCCCATGATGCTACTTACCGGGTCTTTTGGCTCCCCAGTTCGGTCCAGGCTGCTCCGGAGCAGTGCGTGCTCGTCGCTCCACACTGCTCCGGGGATGAAAATGGCGGCTTCCGGTTGGTGAAGGGTCGAGGGTCTCGACCAACCACTGAAGCTCGCCAGCCTAAAGCCTGCCCCCGGCAGATCGCAGGCTCACATTGGTGCGAGCCTGTGATTCTGCACAAGGGAGCAGGCTTGCACTGGTGCATTCCATGCTTTTGAAAAACCGCAAGAAACAGGTTTTTCAAAAGCATGCTGGACGACCACTTGGGGTCATTCCAGAGTGGGCTGAGGTGTGGAACTACACTAAGTAGTCCGGACGCAGTCCGCTCCCAGGTGTGGACGTCCTCTCTGGAGGATGGACTGCACCGTTTCTAATACCCCGTGTGGAAATGGCCTCAACTAAGGATATTTAACATCATTTTCTACTTGATCCTTTAAAATAAAGGGTATCAGGAGACTGAACCAGGGAACCTTCTGCAACCAACTTATATAGTCTACCAGTGAGTGTCAGTTTCTGTCTAGCACAAACCATCCCCATTCATTATTTTCAAAACTGTTAATGAATCATCATTATGAGACTGAACCAACGTTCCTCCAGTTTCCCTGATGGAAATTTACATCCTAAACAATAGAGAATGAGAAAAACTTTTATCACATGAAAGTGAACGTGTTTCTCTGCTTTTCATTCCAGACATATTTTAGCACCCTTGGTTGTGTAAAAAAATCTATCTTAAAATGTGTCAGACAGAAAACTCCACAGGGTTTTCCTGATGAACCACCCAAAGCGCAAGTGCCTTAAGAGGAAAGCTGAGGACAAACAATGCATACACTTTTGATCTGGCTCTTTTGTCTTGAGATTGCAAATCCATTCATCTGGATTTGGGAGTATTTTGAAAGTGAGCATTCTTTTGGATAAATACCACAAAGGATGCATCAATAAAGATGCAATAAAGCAAATCAATGGAAAGGCTATGGCTATAGCAAGAGTGATCGCAAGCCTGTCCATTTGTCAGTCATGATTTAATGCTTTATCCACACACACACACAAAAATGTTCAGCACCAGCACTTCTCTACTGCCCACTCTTTCTGCCTCTTTTTTTCACCAATACACACAGAAAGAAAGAAAAAAGATTTCCACAAATGCTTTGAAATAGAGGCGCTGAGACTTTTGACTCCCAAGAGCTCCCCTGTTCAAAGCTGAAGGCCAGTTAAAGTGGAGATGTATGGATTTTTGGAAATATTGACAAGAGAGAGCTACCTTTTCATTTTAGACTTTTTTTTTAAAAGTAGTTTCCTAAAAAGCAAGCTTATGGGAATTTATGCTGCACATTCATACAAATGAACTAGCTATAGTCCTGAAAGCTCTATCTTTTGAAAGGCTTCTTGTAAGATCTGATCCAGTGAAAGAAAGAAAGAAAGAAAGAAAGAAAGAAAGAAAGAAAGAAAGAAAGAAGGAAAGAGAGAAAGAAATTTCACATTCAGAAAAAAATGCATTATTCAGAGTTACTTCCAGAATTCGTATCAGCTGGAAATGTTCAAAAATAAAAATAAAAATAATTTAAAAGGGACACATATCCAAAAGAGAGCCAGTATGCATGAGATTTGATCAAGGGAGGTGAGCTCACATCCCTCCTTAGCCAGGAAGCCAACAATATCATGACAAAATCTACACTTTGGAAATTGAGGTTTAAATTCAAGTTAGCAAATGAATGTGTATAAGAAGCCATATTTGATCTCATTTCTGTTGACTACTTTTTGTTTCCGTAGAATCATAGAACTGGAAGAGACCAGCACATCGAGTCCAACCACCTAGCATCCAGAAATACACAGTCAAAGCATTCCCAACAGATGGCCGAACAGGCTCTGTTTAACAATCTCCAAGAAGGAGACTCTACTATAGTCCAAGGGAGCACATTTCACTGTTGAACTACTCTTACCATCTGGAAGTTCTTCCTAATGTTTAGATGGAATCTCTTTTTTAGATGTTTGAAGCCATTGCTCCATGTCCTGGCCCTTCTCGCACAGCATTTTCCATGCGAAAGAGGGCCTGAAGCGTTGCATGATTGTGAGGAGTGATCCACACGATGCACTCACAATCGTGCGATGCTCCAGGGGCTGGCAGGCACTGATCGCACACCTTTTCATTTTCGGCTAGAAGCCGAAAATGGTGCGCGATCGCACATTGCTCCTGGGCCCTGCGTGCACTTACCTGGCATGCGGAGCCTCCGGAGCTGCGCTGGTTGTGCTTCCTGCCCCAGCACAGCCTGGGAAACTCCCAGGCTGCGCTGTGGAAGGAAGAGGTGGGGCTCTCGCGTGAGCAGGCAGCTTGTGTGGAGCTGAAGGACCCCGGATGTGAGAGCCTCTCATCAGAGGCTGCTTACGCAATCCCCGCACCCCAGCGCTGGAAGACGGTAAGGTGTGGAAAGGGCCCTAGTCTCTGGCAGCAGAAAACAAGCTTAGTCAACCTTCATATGACATACCCTCAAATATTTAAACATAGCTATCCCTGTTATCTCTTAACTTTCTCCAGGCTAAACATATCTGGCTGCCTAAGCTGCTGCTCAGAGGGCATGGCTTCCAGGACTTTTACCATTTTGGTTACCCTTTTCTGGACTCATTCCAGCTTGTCAATAACTGTCCTGAACTGCAGTGCCCAGAACTGGGCACAGTATTTCAGGTGGAGTCTGATATCCAACACGTGATGAATTCCTGCCCTCAAGAATACTATCTCCCTCCCTGCCATAACTGAGTTTAAAGCCCTCCTGATTAAGTTTGTGAGATGCTTAGGAAAAACACTTCTGTCAACCCATCACTTGCCAGAAGTCTATCTTCATGAAACCATGGACCATGGTCCAAGAAGCCAAACTGTTTCTGGCAGCACCATCTGCAGAACCAGTTGTTCACCTCTACTGTTTTTTTCTCTGTTTCTGGGCTATGTCCTTCAAGTAGGAGAAGAGATGAAATGACAACCTGCGTATCAAGGTCCTTCAGTTTCCTGTCCAAGGGCCTTATGATCTCTTGAAGGCTGTGCCTTGCAGTATTATTGGTTCCCCCATGGACCAAAAGGAAAGGCTAAAGTTGGTAGGCTTGACAAGTTTGGTCAGCTGCTATATTGCCTCATGCATCTTTGCTCCAGAGAGACAACAAATCTCACAAGACATCCTGTTAGGCCCACAAACCACTGTTTCTGTTCCCCTCAACAGGGAGTCCCATACCACCACAAAATACCTTCTTTGGGGATTAGAGGGGCCAATCTTTGTGCTGAATCTTCCAATGTCCCCTACACATTCTATGAGGACTGAGAGTGATGCTCTTGCTCCTGTCCCTCATCTTCACTGGTAAGAGAGAGAGACTGAAATTGGTTCTGTACTAACAGAATCCAGACTCACAAAAAAGTCCCTGATCATTCTACTGCTATGTGTCACATTCCTCCAAATGTCTACTTCCTGCATTTGGGAACTGACCTCCTCCTAAGAGACATCCCTAGTGTATTCCTCCTCCAGTACAGTCTGCTCTGCTCTAAGAAAGCCTCATGCTTCCTAATATGATGAAGAGTAAATACATGGGCATCAAGTTCCTGGACCTTCTCCACCAACAGGGCAACTAACTTACCCTTCAAGTGTTGCCACATCCTCTCGCAAGAACACAAACATATCACAGCTGTTGCAGGTGACTGCAGCTGCCCCTTCAACATCTATATTCAGTAGTCCCAAGTAGGCACTGAAACAGAACTGTGGGCCTCCCCCTCAAAACTCCCTACTATACAGCCACACAAAATACCTGTTGGCTTTGCCTCTGCTCTCCATGCTTGAAGGGCTGGGACAGCAGTTATTAAGTGAGCAAATGGCCACTTGCTCCTCTCCCAAACAAGTCTCCGACCCACTTTATCTGAACCTCCCCACAAGAGAACAATAGTGCCCTCACAAACAAGCCTGCTTCAGATCACACGATCAACCTTAACACAGCAGACAGAAGCTCACCAAAACACAATAGAGTCTTAACAAGAACATGAACAAGCAAGCTTTCTCCCAGCTCACAGAACACAGAAACACACAAAGAAACAGGCTGGGGAGGTTTACCTCAACAGACAGAAGCTTACTTTATGCTATCTCTTCCCCCACATCCACGTGAAAAGTCTGTTGGCCTTGCCATTACTAGCCAAACTCTTCCACTTCCATTGGGAGGCAATGACAGTCTGGATGTGGGCCTCCAAACTCAACCCAACACAGCACAAATTTGGGGCTCTTAAGTGTTTGACCTCAAATGACCAGTGGTGTTCCCAATTTTGGGGGAGGGTTCTATTAGTCTTTCATTGTATTTTCAGCCATTTTGCATACCCTCCAACTGTCCCAATTTGACAACAATAGTCCCGATTAATCCTCTGTCATCCCACATTTTCAGCTGCTTTACAAGTGTCCCAGTTTCTCTCTCTTCCCACTCCCCCCACCTTTGTCTTCAGCTTACTTTAATTGCTGCAAACTGAGTTCAAAATGCAAAAGGAATTTCCTTAAGTCAGTAGAGGTAAAGAGAACAGGGACAGAATCATGCATTTCCCAGTAGGCTCAGACAAATGCAAACTGCTGCTCTCCAACCTTGTGTGTTATTCTTTATTAATTCCATTAAAAAGTTATTCCATTGATAATATTTATCACTTCACCACAGTTTAATAGTGCTTGGCCACAGGTGCCCTGATTTCCATTCAGGGCATATTGGAGGGTATAATTTGAGGTAGGGATGGGCCAACCAAATCCTCAAACCCTCGGCAAGGATTCGAGATTCACTGATTCGGATCCCCAGTGCAAAATGGGCAAATGGAATCTTTCGAATCCGGAAGTGCCCACTGCCCCCCCATTCACCCCTCACATTCCAGCCCTCAGCCAAGAGCAGTGTGCAGGGCACACCGGAGCCTGCGCTCACTCAACTGCCTGGGATCGGGCCTGTAGGGGTGAGTAGGCATGGCCATGGCCAGTTTTTTTGCAAGACCCGGGGCCTGAACTCACACGTGCACCCAGGATCGGGCCCACAGAGGTGAGTAGGCACAGACATGGCCACTTTCTTGGAAGCCCTGGGGCCTGAGCTTGCATGAGCACCTGGGATTGGGCCTGCAGGGGCGAGTAGGCACAGCTGTGGCTGCTTTCCTTCAAGCCCTGGGGCCAGGGCTCATGCAAGCACCCAAGATCAGACCCGCAGGGCCGAGTAGGACCACCAATGGCCGCTTTCCTGCAAGCCTCGGGGCCTGAGCTCATGCGAGTGCCCGGGATCACGCCTGCCAGGGCGAATAGGTTCCTGCACAGCCCGGAGCCTGAGCTCACCACGGCAGGGGTGTAAAAAGCCCCTTCTCTGCACCCCCACCACTGCTGCAGGTGCTTTGGAGGCAGCCTGCAGGGACATGCAGAGTGGATGATCACTTTTTAAACCTTTTTTAAAAAAAGGATACGAAAGATTCCAGATTTGTGAGATTCGTGGATTCCCAGAACCTTCTAGGGATTTGGATTTGGAAAATTCTGGATTCGTCCCATCCCTAATTTGGGATCTCACCTCAACCTTATTTTAGGATTCTAAAGGAAGTAGAAGTGATCAGGACTAGGACGTGATCAGAATGCCTGCTATGGTAATGTCTAATTTGGATTAAAGGCTTGTGTAGGCCAGAGAGAGGACTTTGAAGGTCTAATAAAAAGATGAGAGGAAACCAAATATGTGATCAATAGCCAAGAGTATTCCCTGAGGCTTAGGATTGCTACTGTGATTTTTTTTCTCTTCCTCAAAGTTTTGGGAAGATATAGCGGACAGAACTGTGATCTTCCAGGACCCTACAGAAGTTGCAGGACTGAATATACATCACTGCTGCAGCTTGAAATCACACATTAAAACACTATTATTAAGTAATATATTAAAATAAGATAAAGCAGCAACTCTGCATGCTATAGTTGAAACAGACCACAGGTCCCCAAATTCACATAAAACAAGAAATTGTCATTTCTTTAAAACAGGAAGAGGAAGCTTCTGGTCACCTCTTCTGGCCTGCAAGAGAGAAGAGTGTTACCCTGATTTCTGGGGGTCCCGGGAGGGACACCTAAATGTGCTCAAACAATGGGGAGGGAATTAGCACAGAGCACAAGTTTGCAATCTGAGAGGCAGGGTAATGTGGCAAGATCTCGAACCCTATGTCTACGGAGTCAAGCCGAGTCAATGATAAGGCAGAAGTTGAAAATAATAATAATTGTTTTGTTGAAATACAATCAAACATGTGTATGCAACACACTCACACAAGGAACTATAGAAATAAAGGTAGGAGTGGGATAGAGGGATTTTTCGAGGAGGTGTCATATGGGAAATACTATACCTGTCCTGAAGCCCGGTAAGAAGCAAAGAAGCTGGGGAGCGTGGATTCTCAGCACGTGGGGCTGAGGGGAAGGCTCGCTGGACAAAGCGAGAGCAAGGCGGGATGGAAGCCGAGAACGATCCGAGGAAGCGCTCAAAGTCAGGGGTTCTTATAGGGAAAATTGTGGCTGCAGGCTAGTCTGTACTTGGGGAGAACAATGAGTTTGGGGCTGGAGACAAAGCCTCCGAAAGGTCAGTACTTTAGATGATTGAGTTATAGCCAGACTGTCAATAGAGTAGCCAGTATGCAAACGCGGAGTGCTTGAGAGTTGTATAGTCCGCTCATCAAGCTGCCTGAGCAGAGCAGGGGATCTTTTTGTAAGTAGCGTGCATACATAATGTGGTACTTGTCTTGAGGTCTCCTGAAGCTGTATTCGGCAATGACTGGCCTGCCTGGATCGGGGTGTGAACGGTTCAGCTATCGTCTGCCGCGCCTGTGTGCGTGCTTGTCCGGGGGCCTCGCAAGCACGTGGAGAGGAATGGGAACAGAAGGCTGAATTATTGATATCAAATGATATCTTAATATCCCACCAGCTCAGGCTAGAAACAGCGGTAACAAGAGAGAACCACATTTTGGGAACTATATAGTAACTGTACATTAAGATATCATTGCAGTGTGGAAACTGAAATAGTAAGAACAAAAATAATACTAAAGCCTTTAGAAATTATATAAATAATGTTCACATGGTTAATCCACAAAACATTTCAAACAAAGTAAAAGAAAACATGTATGAATATGTGTTTAGGGAAGAAATAGCCATTTAAAACCTGTTGCTTTATATAAGTAGCTGGATACGCATTAGAAAAAATGTATAAATTAAACTGTATTGCTGTTCTGTAGTCAAAAAGAGGGATGCAAATCCTTATCTGTCTGAGTCTTGTTGCAGGAATGAGAAAAAACTCATTATTCTCACTTTTGAGACTGTAAGGGAATTTTTTTTTGTCACTCTTAATCAGAAATTTGCATATTTGCATGACTGATCTCTGTTGAAACTGTGGAACTTCACAATTGTGTAGAACTATAAAACTGCATGGCCCTTTTCACATGGTATTTGCCATGCAAAAGGGCGCCTGGAGCGTTGTGCGATTGTGAGGAGCGATCTGCACGACGCACTCACAATCACGCGATGCTTCAGGGTAGGGCAGGCGCTGCTTGCACACTTTTTCATTTTTGGCTTTCAGCTGAAAATGGTGCGCGATTGCGCATTGCTCCAGGGCCCGACACACACTTGCCATACGTGCGGAGCCTCCAGAGCTGTGGCGGTTGCGCTTCCTGCCCCAGCACAGCCTGGAAAACTCCCAGGCTGCACTGCGGAAGGAAGAGGGGGGGCTCTCGCGCTGCCTGCCCGGGAGCAGGCAGCTCGTGCAGAGCTAAAGCATCAGGGATGCAAAAGCCTCTCGTTGGAGGCTGCTTCCGCGATCCCTGCACCCCAGCGCTGAAAAAAGGTATGCTGCAGAAAGGGGTCATGACTTGCTGTCTGACTTAAGAAAATAAAATCAGAAACAGTGAATGCGTTGGTGTTTTTTAAATCAATCTATTGATGTTTTTGATTAATCAGCCACTCCTTCTATGAGCATCTGTGCCTAGCCTCACAAAGGAAAAATATGCTAGTTTTCTGCAAATGTTTTGGGTGGGAAATGGAAAACTTGATGAAAAAACTAGTTATCTTCTTCTCATGCTGAAAGTAAGGCAGTGCACAGAGGTTAGCAGGTTCTTAATCTTCTGCCTCAATATGTCAAGATGGCCTGTCTCTATGAGAATGAGATAATTAATGACAATTCTTTACTTCCTTAATGAAAAGCTGATATGCAAGACTTAAAAGCGTTATTGACTGAGACAGGGGCAAACAGTATGTGGCTCTCCAGATCTTGCTGGAAGCCCACCAGTCTTAGCGGAAATAGCCAATGGTAATGGATGATGTGAGTTGCAGGCCAACAAGTTGCTCACATTGATCTAAGAAAACAACAAAACCGCAGAAGCTTGTTTAATGATATTGGCATAAATCAAGAATCTGCAACTGTGGAGGGGTAGCTGAAGTCTAGAGGACCACAGCAGCAGTTCTAATGTGCCTGGAAGTAACATCACATCATTTCTGGTTTCATCTTCAGCCAACGGTGGTGGCGGCGGTTGTTTCAAAGGTAATCTGGGCTCTTGAGAGGGTTGGGGGGGCAAAAAAAAATAAAAGCCTGTGAAAAAAATTACATCGAGATGGTGAGTTTTTGCAGGACTTCAGGGGCTGCACAATGAGGATCACATATGGTTTATGGGCCACACTTTCCCTATCCCTTGCCTAAATCCAGTGTTGTTCTAATACAACCAAATTTCCCTCCCACTATAACCCATAAAGATACCCCCAAACACTCAGCATGATTTCCTGGTCCTCCAGATTAGATTTTTGGGCTGCACATTGGACTGCAATAAATGCAGATTGCTTCCATTGTTCTGCCACTGAAAGTCCAGAGTTGGTTTCTGCCAGTTGTTCTGGTATTTTATAACATTTATATTTATTTAATTAATATATTAATTAATATCTGTCTTTATCCCAATATGGGACCAAAGGAGGCTCACAATATAATTTAAAGCCACATTTAGTTAAAACAATAGATAATGCAAAATAATCTATACAGTAGATAATGCAATAGATAGAGCAATTAAATAAGCAAAAGTAACCAGGTCCCACCTGATCTTGGAACCTAAGCAGGATCAGACATGATTTGGATGAGAGACTACAAATTACTACCAGGTCCTGTAGGCTATATTTCAGAGGAAAGAACTGGTAAAGCCACCTCTGAGTATTCCTTGCCTAAGAAACCCTGTGAAATTCATGGAGTCATTATGAGTTAACAGATGACTTGAAAGCACTTGAAAGTGTGCATGTGCATACACACACACACACACACACTTATCATTAAAAATATTAATTTACAAGAGTTAAAAAAGAAGTTGCAATATAATAATGATGATAAACTCTAAGTAGAAGACCTTCTATAGTGGAGAGTTAACAGCCAAAGTCCTAGACAAATAAAAGGTCTTTTTCTACCTCTGGAAAAACAACAGAGAGCATCCCATTGGGAGAATTCTATAGACTGGAGGTAGGCACTGAGAAGGCTGTCTCACACACCCTTCCCAAGTATAAAGGTAATGCTGGTGGAACTGAGACAAAGCCTTCCTCTGAGGATGTTAGAATGGGCTGAGTCATACTGGAGGATACAGTCTTTCATATAGGCTAAAAATTTTGTGCAAACTTACTTTATAGGACTTTACAGATTAAATGTGTCCTACAAAATATTCAATTGTTTTTTTTCTTTTTGCAAGCAATTAATATTTTGTAGAATCACATGTCTGTACATTTCTTAGAGCCTCTTCAGTGGGGAGAGAAAGAAAAGAAAAACAATTCCATTATACCAGAGACTAGGGCAAGCTCAACACAGATGTTTGCGCCATTCTCCTTCTGGCAAGGTAACATCAAAATACAGGTAAGCCTTGCATTTTTGTTTGCTTAGCCAAAGCTAATTATCTGCTTTGAACATATGCAGTTGTTAGCTGTCTAAAATTTTGTGACAATTGCTGGTCCCTCTTCTCTGTTTACATCTCTCTTACCTAATGTTCTACCACACCTGAATGTGGTAGGCTAGCCTACAAGTTGCAGGACAACCCATGGGACACAAACAACTCCGTTCATCATATCAACTCTTCATAACTGCCACATTGTGCCTAGCAGTAGGGCTGGTCCTGCCAAATGGATTAAATATATTCATCATACCATAGCTTTGGTTAACAAGTTTTCTTTGCATAGGCTAGCAGCAGGGTAACATATTCAAGGAGAAAGGCAAACTTTGCTATTAGTGCTAGCAAGAGTAAAGTGAGTAAGTATGTGATTTGTGAATCAGTAAGTTATAGCTTTCTGTTTATTGATATTTGCCATGAAATTGGATTTGATTTACGGTGACCTTATGAATGAGTGAGCACCAAGATCTCCGGTTGGCAGCTCTGCTTAGATCTTGCAAAGTGGGCAAAAATTAATACAGTTCTTTTCAATTTAGACATAATTATTCAGCATGCAAAGTGAACAGCATGCTTCCAGGTGCAAGTTTGCAAGGTGTCTACAAAGTACACTGTTTATTTTTCCACAGAGTTATTTAAAGTTAAAATACCCTGTTATTTCCAGTCTTCGGCCCTTTTCACATGTGTGTGGGGGGGAACGGGCGAAAATGCTCAAAAACAGAGCTTATCTCCAGCCGGGTAAGTCCGTCGCCACGTGGAGCAGCGCGAGCTCGCTGCTCCACACTCCTCCGGCGTCGCAGATGGCAGCTTCCGGTTGGTGGAGGCTCTCCACCAACTGGAGAAGCTCGCCAGCCGGAAGCCCGCCCCTGGCAGATCTGCAGGCACGCACTTGCACGAGCCTGCAGATCCATTTCAGAGCCGGGCGATGGAGCAGCACGGGGCTGTGCGCTCCGTGCTTTTTAAAAACCTCTAAAAAGAGGTTTTTAAAAAACACGGAGCACGGCTAGTTCCGGCCGCTCCTGAGTGGATTCTGGTGTGGAACTACGAAAAGTTGTCCATGCCAGTCCACTCTACAGTGTAGACGACCTCCGTGAGAGGTCGCTCTACACCGTTCCCCCCCCCATGTGAAAAGGGCCTTCTTCTCTGGCTGGGATTACCCATTTTTGATGTGGGTATCTCAGCTGTTCTCTCATTCTGAATTGCCCAATTTGTAGTATAGGACTAATAATACTTATGCTAGGGTTGCCAGTTCTTAACACCTGGCCCTAAATCTTAGGGCCCAGACCCTTTTCTCCAGCCCACAGGACAAGGGGAAGGAATCTCAGGGTGAGAATTCTGCTTTGTACAACAGTGATTGATATTTAAGGTAACTTGCTTAATGACATCACCAAAGTCCACTCTGTGTGACATCACAAAGGGCTGTCCTTTGCTCTCAAGATTTGACTGAAATCTCAGGGACTAGGATAGTCCTACCCTGGCAACTCTAACATATAGGGTTACTTTTGGTTGTGCACACAATGTATGAAGAGCTTTGAATACTTTATAAGAATTATCACAAGGAAATGACAAGGACTTGAGCTTACTCTTCCATTCAGAATAAGAGAGAAAAGAAAAGAAGTTCATGATATATGGAATATAGGTTACACATACACTAGACTAGCTGTGTATGAATCTTGCAAGATCTATTCATTTTTATCTGTTTATTTTATTGATTCATCACAGAAGATATGCAGGGATTATTACTGACTAAGATTTTTTTTCCTATCTTGATTGCTGTGAGAGCATTGTAGATATGCAGATATAAATTGTACTCACTGAAGTGGATTCTGGGAATTATATTTGTTCTAAATGCTATGACAAATATATTATTCAGTATAACTTGTTCATATTATTATTGTACAATGTGCTTTTTTTCTGTGCTGACAGAAAAGAAAAACTCTTGTATCATTTTCTTATGTGGATGGGACTTGGATGAAAGATAGATCCAGAGGAGAAACTCAGTAGTCATCCTTGAGTATCAGTTAAAACATATAATGCTTAGAAATTTCTTAAGGCTGATACTCACAATTAAAACATGAAGTGACAGAAGGCCCAACAGGTTATGCACTCTGCCTCTGGAAAAGTACATTATTAATCCTGACAGAAATAAGTGCCTAATACAGACGAAGAAAGATTACTTTTTAAACAGTACCAATCCATGTTATTCCAAGGACTCTATCATGAGAAGAACATAAAACTTAAGTAATGCAAAATATCTCCTATGAAAAATCTAGCTTTTGGAGATGAGATTCTCCAGTGTATCAGTTAAACACCAAAAAGTAGAGCAGCTTAAAACATAATTTAAAAGGCGTTCTTGGTGGGGGTGAGGAGGTGAAACGGTATATACAAAGAATAATTTAGGAAACCTAAATTAGGATAGGGGAACAGTTCCTAATATTTTCCAAGTTTAAAATGATAACTGATTTTTATCTATTTAGTGACACTCATAAATAAAGGAATCACTCAGGTTTTATGAGTCAGTTTTGTGTTTACTCTCTATCAAGGTGACAGTGGTTGGGATCAGACAGAATGGAGAACCTTTCTGCACTACACCGTTGTAGTGCTATTATTCCCCTCTCAACATCCTGTGGAATTCTGGGGTTTGAGGCCAAAGGGCTCTCTGGCTGAGAATTCTAAATGCCCCTCTCTAAACTGCAAACCCCACGATTCCATAGGATGTTGAAAGTGGAATAATAGCCCTCTAACAGTGTAATCTGGAAAGGCCCAGGGTTTCACACAGTGATCCTTGCTATGAGGAATAACAGTGAAATCTGTGAATTTTGGCAGGCACAATGCCCTCACAATCTACTTTCATGTCTGAATAGTAGCATGGAAGATGTGTGTGTGTATAAACCAGTTAGACAACAGCATGATATGGCCCATATTTTCGTCTTACCTAGATGAAATAAGGGCTGGCTCTACCATCAGGCAGAGTGAAATATCTACCACAGGTGACAGATTTTGGGGGGCAGCAGTGGAAACTCACTGCTTACTCCTCCTGAGTCTCTTGGCCATTCCCCTCCATTGAAGAACAGAACTGTATAAGCTACAAGGCCTATTCTCTAGCATCTATGCCAGATGTGGTAAAGGACATTGCCCTATCCCTTAGGTTGTACATTCAGTGGCTGGTTAAGTTCACTTCTCTATATGGAATGGAAGGTGGAGTGGTGCTATTTTGTCCTTTGCTTCAACCAGAAAATTCTTAATTTGGTTTTGGATGAGAGATGTTGATCCTTTCACACTATGATCTTAATCAGGTCTGGAACACAATATGTTGGTGAAAATGTATGAATAAAAAAAATTAGGAGTCAACTTTTAGCAGAAATCCATAGAAACGCTGAATCTGAACTTTTGGAGATAAATGCATAGCATGATTCTAAAGTGTCTTTGGGATGATACACAAGCTTGCTCAAAACATATATGTTAATACTCTTGGTAAGAAAAAAGCAGAATTGCTAGTGAAACTTTGTTTTAAAAAGAAATTCCAAGAAATTTTTGGCATCATTCCTCTGGCCAAGCATCAAAGAAGTTTTGAGGTAATAAAATATTTTACATGACCAGTGGAAATTTTAAGTAGGGTTTAGCACCTCATGCTTATTGGTTGTCATGTTAAGATTTGTATCACATCCAACATTTTGTCGGGACTGAAAGTTCAACGGTTTGCATGTTTCTACAATATTCATTCGTGGTATCGAGGGGCATTAGTACACCATTCTTGTCATGGAGACTGTAAAAGAAGATGGACAAAGTAATGCAAGGAACTTAGGCCTCAGATTAGTCAATTAGCCCCCTACCTATGACAATAAGCTAAAAATAATAGGAGCATGGAGCATGGAACTGGAGCATGCACTTTAAAAATAAAAATACTCCTCTGCCATACTGAAGCCATACTGAAACATACTGAAGCATGGCAAAAACAATTTGAAATGTACCAGAAGGGAATATACATTTTAGAAATTAGGCAAGAGGCTTTCTACCTATGTGCAAAGTATTCAAAGAGGTTCGTTTGAAGTCTTGGGAAATGCTGGCAACATGTTTTTTTAAAAAAGTATTCACACATGGGAAAATATTTGCCTTCAATGTTTCTTTTGTCCTTATTTAGTCTTGTTCTCCCTACTTTCCTGTTTTAATTCCATTTGTGACAAAGTCTAAGTACTTATTATAATTGCAACATGTTTCTTCTGACAGCTTCTCACTGCTAAGTGCTGGGCATTAAGCTGGACGCACTGGCTTCTCAAAAAATAGCTACATTTCGCCTTTGTCCAGGGAAAAGCAAATTGTCAACTCCCTGTCAAGCTGATGTCACACTGAATTAGATACTCTGATTCATAAGCAGTGTCCTAATTATAGGCAAGGTGATACATTAGTTAGGTAAAAATACCAACTGTGATGCAAGGAACATAGCAGGCATATCAATCATTTTAGTTTGTAAATATATATATATATATTGCAGAACTTGAGAAGCAGTCAATGTGAGATGATTACATATTTCTGGAGGCATTTTAATCATGATCCAGTAGCATTTAAATGCTACTTGAAATTTCCACAGGTGTAACTGCAATTAAAGTTAGTGTACAGTGCTTTAGCTTTGTGTTCTAGCATTCTGTTTTAGTTTTAGTTTAGTTTTGATTAATTAGATTGTTTGTGTTACAGTTAATAAATAATTAATAGCTCATTTAATAAAATTAATAAATAACTTAAAACAGTCTTTTGCTTACCTTAACAAGAGCAGATAGGAACTTCAGTTGATAGGAACATATGTCAATACCAATGTAACTTCCATTATTCGTTGAGTCTGCTCCAGTTGAAACCAATAATTGAACCATCCATTTTTTAAAAATCCGAGACAAGTTGTATTTTCAAGCATTTAGGGCTTTTGTTTTGTTTTTTGCCTTTTTTTTTTAAATGCATGTATTCACTAGTGGATAGTTGTGTAGGCTAGTCAGAATTTTACCAGTAAACGTATTTTCAAGGATGAATCAATTCTGTTTTCTAGAAATATTCATCACAGTCTGGGTGGGAGGATTTCCATGTGTGAGCCTTCTGCGTGAGAATACAGGCTTTAGTGGTTAGCATTAGCTTCTTTATGGATTATAATAGCATTAAATTGGAGTTAGGTAATCACAACTCACTTTTGGGATTGCTGCAAAGGCCAAAATTCTGCTCTAATTCCACAATGACCAGATCCTCCCCAAACCTACTTTGTAAACAGTATACTCCCACAACACGGCCATTTCTGTATTGTCAGAGAATTGGGGTATGAGCACAGACACATGCGACTATTTCCATAGCTGGAGGTGTTGCAACAAAGTCATTTGCAGAGATCTCCTAAGGATCCCTGCAGCTTTCTGCAGATGCCCGTTGCAGTACATCCAGCTACAGGAAAATACCTGAATGTTTCCCTAATCATTTCCCCACTCTCTGAGAATTTGGAAATGACTGTGAGAAGGCACTGCTAACAGGAGTGGGGAGGGATTGTATTGTGAGACACAGCTACATGATCTGTGCATCTCCCAATCATGATTAGAGCATCTCCCAATGCAGAACCTGAAACAATTTGGTCTTTGATACCACATGTGCCCACGCCAAACTCCTCTTGGGGAAGCTCTCCAGAGGACCCACAGAGGGCTGCTCAATGAAGAATTAATCACCCGACAACTGAATGGAAACACTTGGGGATTTTGCAGTTCTCATTGTGCTGTTTGCCACATCCGACATTGTTCAATAGGCCAATTCCCTTTCATGGACTTCTTACATTCATTTATTGCAAGACCACAAATAATGGCCTAAATCCAACTGGTAGTCCCAACTGGGGTGGAAGCAATGGGATTTGTGAAGTGTTGATTTACAAGTCAGCAATTGATTCAGTGGATCAACTGCAACTGGAAATGAAAATAATTAAAATATCAGAATCAATAATAGTTTTCTGCAGTGCTCAGTGAGGGCATTCCCAGTGTTTTATTTTATTTAGGGCCAAATAGAATAAAGATATAGTCTAGATGCCTCTAGGTAGTTTGTGCTGGTGTGATCCCTAGTTTGCTCTTGTTGTTTTATGCCTTCAAGTCGTTTCAAGCTTATGACAACCCTAAGGCAATCCTATCATGGGGTTTTCTTGGCAAGATTTGTTCAGAGGGGATTTGCCTTTGCCTTTTTCTGAGGCTGAGTGAATGTGACTTGTACAAGGTCACCCAGTGAACTTCCATTCCTTAAGAGGGATTAGAACCCTGGTCTCCAACATCAAGTTCAATGCTGAAACCACTATAGCACATTGGCTGTCAAGATCCCTGCTTACCCCATGTAAGTTTTTTTAAAGACACTACAGAAGGAGGTATCTTGTTCTCCTGCACCTGAAAGTTATCCAGCTATCTTTGCACACTGAAGAATGAATTAGCAGCTTCCAGCTTTATCCAGGGATAGGTGGATAGGGCAGGAAGCTACTGCTGCTTCTTCTCCCTCCCCACCCCCTTTTGCACAGTCAATGGCTAGTGGAGGACAGAGCTTCACAAAGGAGCCATTGGCTGCTTTTGTGTACCTGGGAACCCCCCATCCAACATTACTGATATAGGTATTCTGGCAAAGATTTATGTTCACCAGTGAAAACATTGAATCTTGACAGTAGCTGGTAGCTACTTTCCTCCCTCCAGCTTTTGTCAAAGTAAGTTTGGGATCTGGATTGAGATCTGAGTTGTGACCCTTAACATGTCACAAATAGAACATTTTGGAGGCCTCTAGAACAGGTTTGTAGGGTCCATGAGAGCATAGGGAAGGAGAGATTGTTCCCTCTTGCTTCTGCTGATGAAGCTGCTTCTGTCAATGCAACTATAGATCCTGGTTCTCTCTCTCTCTCTCTGTGTATGTGACTTAATTATTTTTGCAATCATTTGCAGTATTTATGAGCTCTTCTATAACTATCAGGGAATCTATCAACAATTTCAAATTCAATAATAGTAAAAGTTGAATAAACATTGATTTATTTATGAAAACATTTATACCCCATGCTGTACCATGAGATCTCAGGGTCTTAATAAAACAATCTAGACATTTCAAAACTTAAGGAGAAGAGAAAAAAGAAGAGAGAGAGAGAGAGATGAGAAATGTTCAACAGCCTCTTCTGTAACAAGGTGAACCATAGAAATGCTGCCACAAAAAATTTATCTCAGAATCACCACACGCTGCTTTATATAAACAGAAGATACAATTGCATTTCATGAACAGAAATAGGTATTAAAAAGATAACTCCCAGATGTATTGTATAGCCTCTTGAACTGCTGTCTTTTTAACTATAGCTAGTTCAGCTGACTGCTAATGGGTGAACTGGATTTTTTATTCTTTGTAAAACTGATATGAGAAAAAATGACTTCAAATACAGCTCAAAAAATATAATCCTCCTCTCATTACTGCCGTACTGGAAATGTATCTAAAAGCAGGATGTCCATATGTGGTAAATTGTCCACTGTCAAGACATTTTATTGAAAGACAGCTGAATTCACCTAAATGAAATAATGAAACTTTAAAGCCATATATAAGCAGGGGAAATGAGGCACATAATAGGTAGAGAGGTGGTACAGGAATACCTGGCCACACTGGATGAATTCAAGTCTCCAGGGCCAGATGAACTGCATCCTAGGATATTAAAAGAACTGGTAGAGGTCATTTTGGAACCGCTTGCTATAATCTTTGAGAAATCTTGGAGGACAGAAGAAGTTCCAGCAGACTGGAAGAGGGCAAATGTTGTCCCCATCTTCAAGAAGGGAAAAAAAGAGGACCCAAATAATTATCGCCCAGTCAGCCTGACATCGGTACCCGGAAAGATTCTGGAGCAGATCATTAAGCAGTCAGTTTCTGATCACTTAGAAAGCAACGCAGTAATCACGAGAAGTCAACATGGATTTCTCAAAAATAAGTCATGCCAGACTAATCTTATCTCTTTTTATGATAGAGTTACTAGCTTGATAGATGAAGGGAATGCTGTGGATGTAGCATATCTCGATTTCAGTAAGGCCTTTGACAAAGTTCCCCATGACATTCTTGCAAAGAAGCTAGTAAAATGCGGGCTGGACAGGGCTACTGTCAGGTGGATCTGTAACTGGTTGACTGACCGTTCCCAAAGGGTGCTCACCAATGGCTGCTTTTCATCCTGGAGAGAAGTGACTAGCGGGGTGCCACAGGGTTCTGTCCTGGGCCCAGTGCTGTTCAATATTTTTCATCAATGACTTGGATGAAGGAATAGAGGGCATGTTCATCAAATTTGCAGATGACACCAAATTGGGAGGGGTTGCTAATACGCCAGAGGACAGGATCAAAATTCAAAATGACCTGGATAGATTGGAGAGCTGGGCCAGGGCTAACAAAATGAAATTCAACAGAGAGAAGTGTAAGGTCCTACACTTAGGTAGAAAAAATGGAATGCAGAAATATAGGATGGGGGACACGTGGCTGGATGGCAGTACGTGTGAAAGGGATCTAGGAGTCTTAATAGACCACAAGCTGAACATGAGTCAGCAGTGTGATGCAGCAGCCAAGAAAGCCAATGCAATTCTCGGCTGCATCAATAGGAGTATGGTGTCTAGATCGAGGGAGGTACTGGTACCACTCCACTCTGCTTTGGTTAGACCTCATCTTGAATACTGTGTCCAGTTCTGGGCACCCCAATTCAAGAAGGACATGGTCAAGCTGGAGCAGGTCCAGAGGAGGGCAACCAAAATGGTGAAGGGCCTGGAAGCCATGCCCTATGAGGATAGACTTAGAGAGCTGGGTATGTTTAGTCTGCAGAAGAGAAGGTTAAGAGGGGACATGATAGCCATATTTAAATATTTGAAGGGATGCCATGTAGAGGAGGGAGAGGGCTTGTTTTCTGCCGCTCCAGAGACCAGGACAAGGAGCAATGGATTCAAGCTGCAGGAAAGGAGATTCCACCTGAACCTCAGGAAGAACTTCCTGACAGTCAGGGCTGTCCGGCAGTGGAATATGCTGCCTCAGAGCGTGGTGGAGTCTCCTTCTTTGGAGGTTTTTAAGCAGAGGCTGGATGGCCATCTGTCGGGAGTGCTTTGAGGGTGTTCCTGCATGGCAGGGGGTTGGACTGGATGGCCCGTGTGGTCTCTTCCAACTCTACATTTCTATGATTCTATGATTCTATGATTCTATATGGATATTTCTCATTCAGAAGTGGGAATTGTGTGGTTCTCCAGTTGTTGTTGGACTGCAACTCCCATCAGCCCTACCCAGCTTAGAATAATTGTTGACTGTAGCCATATCGTTCGTATGTAGGGATATAAAGAATATTTTCAAATGTTCCCATTCTCAACCAAATAAAGAAAGAAAAGAAAAATGGTGTCTTAACTGATTGAGACATCTCACAGAGAAAATGGGTAACAGCTGTGAGATTTTTCACACTTTGGGACTTTTATTAGAAAATCTGCACAAAAAAAGAAGTTGCTGTTACACAACAAAACAAGTTTTCTGTGCAAAAAAACTTTTTTTTTCCAGTAAAACACACTGTGACAAAGCCTGGGAATATGGTAAGCCTGAGAAGCAGGCTGGCCTTAGCAACAGGTTGCCAAGGGACCCAAGGGGCTCTGGATAAAAGAGGAACTCAGCCCATTCGTGCATGGGAGGAGCTGAGCTTTCCGATGAGGAGCTCTACATATAATCAAATGACCTGCATTTTTTAGAGATTCCTTCAGGGAGATAAGGAGGGAGGGTTATGCTGCTAAGAGTTTTGGTTTTCTTAGGGGCCTAGTGAGAGGCAGAGGAGAGACCAAATCACTTCTGAGTGGGTCAGAAAGTGAGACCCTGATTTAGGGATTAGGACTTTGAGCAAGGGAAGCCAAAGTTCTGAGTAGATATCAAAGCTTTGTACCTGAATACTGAGTTGAGCAGAGGAAACTGTCCAGACATTTTTGAAAGGTCTATTGTGCCTGTATATACTTATAATACCAAATATCTTTTCCCTGTTTGTTCTTTTAACAAATATTGCATTCTGTTTTTATAATTTCTGACTCAGCAGAGTACTTTTCTTCAGTTTTATTTTTGATAGAAACACACTACCACAGATTATCAAATCCTTTTGAATAAGACCAGAAAGACTTTACTCCTTTCCACTAAGGTGGTGGATTTGAGAGGGGAAAGCAGAATCTGGGAAGGCAGCTAACCTCTGCAGTCTGAGAGAGCAAGAAAAGCAGGCATGCCCTCGCTCCACACACACTTTTCTGCATTTTTTGGAAAATAAGTGGAAGTGCAAATAATAACTGAAAGCTGCAGAAATCCTCTTATTTTAATTTATTGGGGAGAAAACTGTTGAAGTTGTTCCATCTTGCATGCAAAAAGAAAACAAGCAAAGAAGTACATCCCTATTCCCAGCCCTCTTCTTATTGATCTTATTATACATACTGACAACATGCCTAGTGTTGCTGCTTTACAGGTGCTGAGACCATGGTTCTTGGCCATATCAAGTTTGCTAACCATGGAACTTTACATTAGCCAGCCCATGTGATTCATAAAATTCATACCACGTTGACACTTTTCAAGTAGAACATATATAAGAAAATAGACATCAGAATATACCCAAGTGACATGAATGTGTTTCTCAGTGCTAATTCAGTAGTGGCCAGTCATTAAGTGCTAAATGATCCATAATTAAAAATAACTGAAAGTCATTTTTGTCTTTCTGCTCAGATTTGTGTATTATGTATCAAATATTATTGTGATACGTTATTCAAAATTCATGTGATTCAGTATTGCAATTACAGATTCAAAACCGAGAGTTACGGATCCGTTACTGATTTGTATTCACTAATCCTATGGCTCACCTTAACAACCAGCAGCTCCCAGCCCAACTTAATATCTCTCAAGAGTGGCTTGCAAGCTGTTAAGGTGAGCTGGTGTGTGTGTGTACCAGGGATATTACTCACTTTTGCAGATGTAACAAAGCAGTTGATCTGGATTCCAGTGAAAGTCCTTTTGTAGAACCTGGCATTATTTAACTAGATGGGGTAGAGACGCAAAGAATGTTTGAATACTCATGGGGTAAAAATGGAAAACGGATTTCTCAAGCTTTGAGAAACTCCAATGTTCAGAGTCCTCCTGGAGTCCATTTTTGCTCCCTCATCTTCAAATAGAGCCAGACACACCTTACCATTCCCCCGCAACACAGCCATGTAGTTGAGAGGGAAGGACAGAGGTAGTTGAGGATTGTGGCTAGCTAAGTTCTGGTAGTCAGTGCATGAGGATCATTTCATCCTCCTCTAGGACCTCCAGAGGACTCCCAGTCTCCCAGGAGGTCTCACAGAATGCCTGCATCATTGTGCACTAGCCATGGCAACATAGCTGGAGATGATCCTCACTTACATGATCCTCTTTCATTAGATATCTGTGCTCAGGGAGCAGCGAAAAGGTGAGTAGGAAGGGAGAATTCTCCCTTCTCACATTGAGGAGAAAATTGATGACATTATTCATTCTCCCATGTGAGGACAAATAATTTAAATAAGTTCATCCTTACATTCAAGACCATTAGGCTTTGCAGTAAGTTAAACTCACCATAAGTCACCATGGGATTAATTCATATCATTTGTACCTTTTAAAAATAGAAATATTCCTCAGATTTCCCATTCACTTTCAAAGTACTGAAAAATAGGGATGTGGAAAGCTCTCGGGTAAGCAGTTTCCTAGTTATTGCACAGTCTAAAATACTCAATCCATTCTAGCATACACATTATGCGAATATGAGGTGAGACCTCATTCATATATATATATATATATATATATATATATATATATATATAAAAAATATATATATATATATCCAGGCAGCATTCACAGAAAGAAAGAAAAAAAATCAAAGGTTAACATCAAGTTCCTCTAGGAACTTTTCAAGTAGTTTAAGGACATCTGCTTACTGTAAGAATGAAAAGAGACATAAACACATTTAAGCTTTCAGGCTTCAGAGTAGCTGTTTCCACAAACACTGCCCTGGGGGAGATTCCTTCACCCAGATGTAATCTACCATCTGGGCTATGGGAAGTTTCTGACTACTTTGTGTAACCTGTAGAGATTTACAGACAGCAGCCAATGCCTGAGAATCTAGTTCAGCAGCAAGTATTCAGATTTCATTTCCTATGCTGCTTGTTGATTTTAAATGTTTACAGAAACCACAGACTGGAATCTAGTTTTAATAAATAATCATTTCCATTGTATGCATAATTTAGCATCTGCTTTATTTTTCAAGGCAGTAAGCATATTGTTCAGTGCCTTGAAGTACACATCAAGCAACTCATTTCAAGTCAGTGAAGAACTGCTTCTATTTTATATGAATTACTTCAAAAGGAAACATCATAATCTTTTCTTAGGATGGTTCTATACATACAGCTCATTAGACACACTACTCAGAGAAACATTTATGAATAGCTAATAGATTATAATCACACTATATTAAGTATGTTTTTCTTGTGTGTAATGCCACTCCAGATGTTGCAACAGAAAATACTACTTATTTACTTTTTATTTAAAATGTCCCTCAGAATACCCACTTTGGAATCAATCATGTCTGAATGACTTCAGGGAAAAAAACATGCACTTATAAAGACATTTCTAAAATCACGTGCTAAGGCCTAAATCCATTTGCTGTTCCTAGCTGCAATAGTCTCACTGAATTAATTGCTGAATGGTAGACTACACCTATGTAAATCCCACTAATTTGATTGGGACTAGCAATTGGTATTAGGCCTAAATCTCCAAGTCTTCTTGAATCTCACCTACACTAACAGATTTCTCCACAAATTAGTCTTTGTAGAGATATGGTGTGAAGTGAGAAAGGCAGCCCCCACTTCCCTAGGCTTCTGGCATTCACACTGGCAAGCAACTTAACAAAGAAAAGGAAGGTATGGCCAGGCCTAAAGGCTAGGGGCCCTCTCATATTACACAATTAAAGCATATCCTTCAACGTTTCATCGATGAAAATCAGGACACAGGGGGCTAAACAACAGCATAGTGTGGTCAAAATGGCAAAAAGTTATTAATGAAGGTAAACATACAAGTTAGGAGTGCAGTCTGCTTTCACCTAAGCCAGAGCTTTCCAAACTTTTCATGTTTGTGACACACTTTTTAGACATCCATCATTTCACGACACAGGGCCTTTCCGCAAGTGGGGGGGGGGGGAACGGCCGAAAACAGAGCTTACCGGCTTTGTTTTCCGGCCGGCCGAGTCTGTCACCACAAGGAGCAACGCGAGTTCGCTGCTCCGCAGTCCTCCGGCACTCCAAATGGCGGCTTCCGGTTGGTGGAGGCTCTCCACCAACCGCAGAAACTCGCCAGCCGGAAGCCCACCCCCGGCAGATCTGCAGGCACGCACTTGCACGTGCCTGCAAATCTGCTCTGGAGCCAGGCGACGGAGCGGCACAGGGTTGCGTGCTCTGTGATTTTTAAAAACCTCTAAAAAGAGGTTTTTAAAAAACACGCCGCGCGACCAGTTCCGGTCACTCCAGAGTGGACTGAGGTATGGAACTACAGAAAGTAGTCCACCCCAGTCCACTCTATGGTGCAGAAGACCTCCGTTAGAGGTCGCTCTGCACCGTTTTACTAGCCTGGTGCGGAAATGGCCACAGTTTTACTAGCAAATAGGATGTTAAACGAAATGTATGGGGATACAAAATATCTCATGAAAACCTTTCATATATTTTTTAAAATACATGATTTACAAATAATAACACGCATTTCCAAGATTGTAGGCAACACACCTATACACTTCAGGCAACCACTAACGTGTCACGGCACACCATTTGGAAAGCCCTGATCTAAGCCTACTGGGAACAGCAATAGTCTTCCCTCTCCTTTGCTATTCTCTGTGATGGGTTAATTCAGTGGCAGAGCTTGGAATGTGTGGAGGGAGGGCAGAGGGGTGAATGACTATGATGCATGGGGGCATGGCTACAGTGCGCAGGGGCGTGGCTACAGTGCATGGGGTATGGCTATGGTGCAGGGCTATGATGGAGGGGGCAGGGCTATGACACACACGGGAGAGGGGCTACAGCACGTGAGAGAGGGCAAGCAAGGAGGTAAGGCGCCCCCAAAAAATTGCCATCAAAGGCACACTACCTCCATTACTCCCCCTCCCTACGCAGCTCGGTTAATTGAGTGCAAATTTTGTTTGCATTTGAACTCAGTTTGCAGTAATTGAAATAAGCAGAGGACAAAGGGGGGAAGTGGAAGGAGAAGAAAGAAACTGGGACATAGTAAAAGCAACTGACAAAATGGGATGATGGAGGATTAATTAGGCCTGCCCCTCTGAAACCAGGACAGTTGGAGGGCATGCTATAGCACTGTGAATGTACTGTAACTGTTGTGGTTCCATTCTATGTGATTCTGGGATTTGCTTTTTAGGGAGCATTATTTAGAATTTGCAGTTAGATTACTCTAGTGTTTCATCCAGCTACAGACCTCAGGATTCCATAGGATGCAATTTTAGTGCAATTGTGTAGTGTCAACAGGCCCCAAGTTTGATCAATTTTAAGCAGTTTTTCATTAACCCCTTTTTATCCACCCCCCCCCCATTTTATATCAATATGAGAAATTTGTAAGAAAGCCAACTATAGTCACTTAGTATGAATTTCCCTAGTTGAATTAAAGTGATGGACTCCTTTTAGCAAAAGCTGTGTTCAAATTTAAATAAACATTTTTTGACATATAACATTAGGGATAGCGCAAAATTTGTTGCAGTTAATTCCTTGGGGGCAGAAGAAAACTTTTTATCCTAGGCTTACTGAGTTTTGGATCACCATCCTTCTCCAAGGGCTGTATATAAATATAAACAAACACATATGTGCAAGTAGCAATGTACACATACATAGGAGCAAATGTTTGTTTACTTATATTTTACATAGTCCTCTGAAGAAAAACAATAGATCCAAACTTGTTGAGCTTAGAATAAAAGGTTTTCTTTTCTCAGGATCGGGAGTGTTTATCCTCTTTTTTCCTGGTAGAGATGTGGTCATATTTTGATTATTTGGTTAATTTTTTTATGAAAATCCATAAAGTGTGGACCAAGTGGAATTCAGGCAGTTTGTGAATCCATTCATTCACTACATTTGGTTCAGCAAAAACTGATTGTTTGAGGTATACGCGTTTTTCAGAAACATGTTCTCCACATTAACTAAAATACAGGTAATATCTCCTTGTGGCCTATGATGTAGGTATGCTAGTGGTTACTCCTTTCTGTTTGGAATCATTACAGCAAATTAATTTTATATTGTAAATATATTTGACATCTGTAAACTCATATGTACTTTTAAATTATATTCCTATAGCTTGGAATTAAATTGTGGTAAATATGGTTGGATCCAGTATGATTTAACTATTGCTGAAAAGATTTCTATTCCATGACTGCAAAGAATCTGATACACATGATTCAGAACAAACTTTAAGAAGAAAGGCTGAGTTTGTCTCATCTTTGCATTCCTAAAGATGGAGGTTGTAGTCAAGAAATCAGAAGAGGACAAAAACTTGTAAGTGTAAAAACATATCATTAAATACCAAAGTCAGAATCATCCAGACCAAAGTATTTCTGCTTTCTATATGCAATTGTGAATGTTGGACAGTGAAAAAAGTTGACAAGAAGAAAATCAAATCATTTGAGATCAGGTGCTAAAGGAGAATTTTATGAATACTGTGGACCACCAAAAAGACCTAGCTTGAACTCTCACTAGAAGCCAACATGACTAAAAGCAGGCTATTATCATATCATGATATGTGTCTTTAGAAAAGATGATATCACTTGGTTAAGTTGAAAATGATAGGAAAAAAATGGAAGGCTGCATTATAGGTGGATAGACTCAGAGCCTTGAGTCTGCAGGACCAGAAAAAGGTTGTTAATCAACAGCTTTCTAAAAGAACCTTATTCCAGAATGGGCAGATGCAACTGCATGGTTCCCAGGTTGCCTATGGGCAAACGGTCATCACGTACTAGATGTGACTTTTTGCCTGTGCTCCCAAGGCCCTATAAGGGGACATCTCACTATCATTCAGCTGCATAGTACCAACCAACCATGTCACTTTGTCCCTGGATTAGATTCCTATGACCAGACTGCCTCAACAAGTTGTGACAAAATCAGTAATCAAGCATATGCTTGCATATGAGTTCCATAATGATGGAGGGGGAGGATATGGATGACTCTCCAGAGCCAAATGAGGCCAGAAAATTGGGAGTCTTTATTTATACCCTCTTATACAACCAGAGTGAAGCCTTCAGCTCAGGCTTCCCCATTGTCCCACTCCCAGCCAAGGATTCAAATCCTGCTGTGTGTTGCTTCCTGCTCTTTCAGGCCTTTTCCGCACCGGGCTATTTAAACAGTGCAGAGCGACCTCCAACGGAGGTCTTCTGCACTGTAGAGTGGACTGGGGCGGACTACTTTTTGCAGTTCCATACCTCAGTCCACTCCGGAGCGACCGGAACTGGTCGCACAGCATGTTTTTTAAAAACCTCTTTTTAGAGGTTTTTAAAAATCACAGAGCACGCAACCCCATGCTGCTCCATCGCCTGGCTCCGGAGCAGATTTGCAGGCACGTGCAAGTGCGTGCCTGCAGATCTGCTGGGGGTGGGCTTCCAGCTGGCGAGCTTCTCTGGTTGGTGGAGAGCCTCCACCAACCGGAAGCCACCATTTGGGATGCCAGAGGACTGCGGAGCAGCGAACTTACGTTGCTCCTCGTGGCGACAGACTCGGCCGGCTGGAAAACAAAGCCGGTAAGCTTTGTTTTTGGCCGCCCCCCCCCAGTTCAAATTATGGGCTGACCCAAGACTGTTAGCTGCTTGAGTCAAGGGACAAGATAGTGTCCTGTTCCCATTTCATATACAGTCTGACTGACTAGAGTGGCACTAAACCATGTTTCAGTATTGTGGATGGACAGCATCCTCAACTTCACTTGAGGATCACAGATTAGCTTAGGGGCAGGCCATATGGCATGTTGAGTTCTGTTCCTCCAACTTCTTTCTTCTACTTTCTCTGCCCCAGCAGCTGCTACCTCCCCAGAGGTATGACTGGCAGTGAATGGTTATACTCCTGAGATTACGGTCCCATTTCATCTAAAACTACCGCTGTACATAGAGGAAAGAAATGATTTTTTCATAAGGACCTATAGAAGAACGGACCTAATAAAGAATAGGACTGAGAGCAGAATGGACCTGTAGAAGAATGGACATACACAAGAACAGGAGGAAAAGGCAATACATCTCTCAGGCATTGCCTCTTTGCTCTTCGCACCTAAATCCAGCCCCTAGTTTGGAGGCAAATGTCTTACATTCCCCAAAGTCTTCCTTCCTTCTTCTCTCTTCTCTAAAATATTCTTTAGACATAGTCCACTATAACACAGAATCCATCAAATTACTGTGATGTATTGATATCATGAAAGCCAATTTGATTTTTGAATTTTGTCATGATAGTAGAATGCATTTCTATTTAGAACATCCAAACTTAAATTGAACTTCAGCCATCTGCCAGTTCCTTCTCGTCATGTTGGCAGGATGAAGAAGAAAAGATACTTATGTTAAAACAGCACAGAACTATCTGGGCTTAATGGAGTCGATGACTTCAGTGAAGTTGGGCCTTTAACCCTAGGAGGTGAACAGCTGGCATAAATAGCTGCCCCTTGCTTTATGAGGTATAGCAGGGTGTAAAGAAATTGCATTGCTTCAGTGATTAGGGGCAATGTAATGTACCCCTGAGAGAAACTGCTAATGACTGCAAATGGAATCGGAAAGCTTGGAACAGGGGGAAAAGAAGTGTACCAAACTACTTCTGAGATGCTTTGGGATTTGTACAGGAAAAGCATTTGTCTGTTTCTGCCATACCTTTGCAATGTGAAAGGGAGGTGTGCTAGTAAATGAGAAGGAGTAATATTCCTTCACTGTAGAGTGAGGTGCCCTAGGTAGCACTTGGGTCATGAGTTGCTGATGCACGCAATCAGAAATCCAAAATGACCAAATAAGAATTTAAGAATCTAAAATGCCATTTAAAATGTTTTCTAAGATAATTTTCTTTAGTAAAAAAATGCATCTCTAAAATAAGCCTGATGACTATGTTATGGGCAGCACAGATATTCTCAAACAAATGGTAGATAAAAGCACTACAAACGAGTGGGGTTATATATGTTGAGAGAGACAAACATGAACAAGAAACTGTTAAACTTTTAATATATTCACTTATTTACACACATACACTGGGAAAATATAGTGATGAGCATGCCTATGCATATCCAGCAGTAGTCACATGCAGCTAGTTATACCATGGCCATGAAGGGAGGAGATCGTATTCAGATGGTTCATTATCATTCAATGTAAGGAATCCACCTGGACTTACAAGCACCTTGAATGAAATTCATCTTAAGTCAGGCTTAATCTTCAATGAACACAAATGTGTTTGGCAGTTCAGTGCCATTTGAAGGACTATAGGGAGCTGTGAGGACCTGAGTAACTACTTATTTGTTTGTTTGTTTATGTATGTATGTATGTATGTATGTATGTATGTATGTATGTATGTATGAATTCATTCATTCATTTGCTGTGCAAAACAAAACCCCCAGAATTGATTCTATAGTCCAAAAAGTAATATTTTTACAGTTGTGTGACAGGTTTCTAGAAAAGGGAACAGCCAGTGTGGGATAGCGGTCTGGGCATTGGACTTGGATTCTGGAGAAATCTTACCAAGAAAACTCCATGATAGATTTGCCTTAGGGTTGACTTAAGTCAGAAATGACTTGAAGGCACACAAAAATAACCAAGGTCAGCAAGGGAAAGGGTGGAAAACTAGAGACCCTGAGTCCAGAGACCCTGAGTTGGTTTTCCACAAGCTAGCAAACATGAGGGGAAAAAAAAAGAACTAAAAGCATATATCTAGCCTATGGCCTTCAGTTTGATGCACAGGCATAATTCTTCTGTCTTTGAGATATAACAAAGGTGGTGAGAAGCTTTTGGAAAAAGAAGATCGGGAACTGTTTAATCCAAGCAATCAAGGGAACACTTTATTAGGGTCACTTTTACAACCTTTAGAATTTGTTTTTAAAAGATACAAAGTAGATGGCAGATCTCAACTATAAAAAAGATATTAAAAATGTGCCTAAGTTCAGTTTGTGTTCACTGTTCAGCTCAGGAGATGGTAGGATGAGGCAGGAAGATATTGGGTAGTTGAAATTGACTTTTTCATTTCATAATGTAAGTGAAGTGGGTGGATTTTTGACATAAGTGTCAGTACTTCAGAGCAGAAGTGGACAGGTTTCCAAGATACACTTGTTTTATTGTTATTTGAGAACCCCAAGACCTATCAATGGGAGCCTGGTGCCAATGACATACGAAAGACAATCCAGCAATTTGTTTTGAGTGCCAGAACTGAGGAGAGGTCACATTCTGTGCACTAAGATGTGAAGAATATTTACCAGCTTGCTCATTTTCAATTAGAGAGGCTGTCTAGACATGTTGGGACATAGACTGCTGAAAAATCACCACTGTCCCTGAGAGCTTTCATCTCTAGCCCAAGATTGAGACAAGAAGCACTTTGTTTTCTTTAGAGATTTCAGTAATTTCTGCAAAAAAAAAAAAAAAAAACAACCCTCTGCAGAAAAACAATTTTCTTTTCACTTTGTGAGGCAAAGCAGATACATACTGCAAGCACGGAAGGATTGGCTGGTTGCTGGAAAAGTTGATGAAAAAAAAGGAAAGGCCAATTGATGGGAGGAAAACCCAATAGAAAATTTCATAGTTTTGTGGCAATTAACTATTGCAGCTATTGCAACTTGTCCTACCAAACCCTTGTAGAAAGGGGCAAGAAATACCTCACCCTAGGTAAGGAGAAATTCATTTTTTTCCTTCCTTGCAACATTGAAAAAAGAAACAAATAAGTATTTTCATCTCTGCCATCTGCACAAAAACACCACTCCCTACCTCACTGGAGAGTTACTCTGTGGGTCTGCAACAAAGTGGAGTGGTGTGGCACCATGTTTTGGCATGTTGGTTGGACTTTCCTTTTCCAGAAGATGGCATAATTCTGAGGCCCTTTCCAGACGTCGGGGGGGAAACGACAGAACATGCTGCTCACCGGATTTTAACTTCAGCTGGGCGAGTCCGTCGCGACGAGGAGGAGTGCGAGCTCGCTTATATATCACTTCCTGTATATAAATACCAGTTTCTTCTTGAGCGCTAATTGTGCTAGGTTCACTTCAGGATTACCATAATTCAGAAACAACTTGAAGGCACACAACAACAATATCACTTCCTAAGGCACTTACCAGGCAGAGAGCAAAAACTCTTTCCTAAACAATGCTCCTAGGCCCAGATCCTGTCTTGTTGGATGATGACAGAGTTCTGTTGTTGCAGTTACATCTGATGACACCACCCTCTGCAACTCCCCCCCGCCCACACACACACACCTTTTCATCTTTGCAGAATCCAGACTGAAGGTTACTGAGGCGCCACCAGCTGGGGCACTGGGAAAGGACATCTGCAATGCTTTTCTAGTTGTGGGGTATATAGAGAACAGGATGCTGGGGGGAAAAAATCCCTAGGAGTCCTGCTGCAACTGCTTGTCTCAATGCACTCTAAGAAAGGGAGGGTGCTGCAGACATCATTTCCCAGAACTCTGATTTGCAGCACTTCACTAACCCTTTGGTAGGGGAATAGCCATGCTGAAATGTAGATTCAAGAGGCAGCTCACGTTCTGTCATTAGCCACTTAAACACAAGGTTAGGTTTTTTGTTGTTGTTTGAGAAACAAAAATTATTACAATTAAAATCACACAGGCCGTAATTTTAGAATTCTTTCTAAGCAAATGTTTTCATTAGTATGACTGACAAACCAAATTCAACTCCTAATGCTTTTCTAAATTTTAGCTATGTTGAAAATGTCTTCTTTCTTCTCGCTCCACGGCAACATGTTTAACTTAGACAGTTTTGTAAAAATCATTATTATTTTTCCCAAAGCTAGGAGTGACTAATTAAGGAATTACCTTTTATTATATTCAGAATTTTGTTATATTATAAATTCTTTTTTTAAAAATAATTTTATTAAGTTTCACAAATAAAAAAAAACATCTCAAATTGTACTTTTACATGTAATGTTTTTGTTCTTCCACGCTGATCTAGTTTTCATTTTCTAGATATCTACTCACATATAAAAAATTATGCCTCACAATTCCATGTTCATCTTACGTGTTTGATCTTGCATTTCTCTCATCAGCTCCTGTTATGTTACAGTTATTCCCCTTTAATTTCAACCATAATTCAGACATTTTCACTTGGCAATGTTCGATTGTGGGTATTTGCTGAGACTTCCACAATTTGGCATATTCAGTTCGCGCTGTCGTTATCATGTACAATATTAATCTCCAATGCCTCTTAATATTAGTATTCTCAAGAACATTTGTCATGTTTAACAAATAAAATTCAGGTTTTTTTACAAATTGAACCTTCAATATTTCACACGTCTTTTTATGTATTTCACTTCAATATTTCTTTGCCTTGGGACATGACCACCACATATGAAATATTGTTCCCACCTCTTTCTGACACTTCCAACACATTCCCGTACCTGTATTGTAAATCTTTTTTAACTTTTCTGGTGTCATGTACCATCTATGAAACATTTTAAAATAGTTCTCTTTGAGATTCTGAGCCATTGTAAATTTTTGTGTCCTTTTCCAGCTCTGTTCCCATTCACCTAATTGAATTGAATGCCCAATATTCTGTGCCCACAAAATCATTGCAGATTTCACAGTCTCCTCCTGTCTCTCCTGTGTTAATATTTCTTGATATATATGGGCTAACAGATGCGGTGGATTGTCAAAGATCCATTTAATCACTCCTGTCCTTTCTTTGGATTCTATTCCATAGGTTTTCAAGTCCATCTGGAATCTCTCATTTAGCTGCCTGTACGGAAACCAACTTAAACCTTCCTGTTCCAATTTTTCTCTTGATTTGATTTTATATGCATTTGTCATTGTTTTCTCTAATATATCCTCATATCTCAGCCATTTCTCTGTTGCCTTCCATCTTCCAAAGAAAGCTTCTTGAGGGGATACCCACATGGGTAGCTGCCTTATGTTTTTACTCTTATATTTATCCCATATCTTCAGAAGCGATTTTCTGATATAGTGATGCGAAAAATCTTTGTCAATTTTTGCTGTATCATAAAATATATAGGCATGCCATCCCATCCTCAGGTCTGCTCCCTCCAGTGCAAGCATTCTTGTATCTTGTAAGTCAATCCAGTCTTTTAGCCATATGAATGCTGCAGCTTTGTAATATAATTGAAAATCCAGTACTCCCATTCCTCCCCGTAGAATTTTGTTATATTACAAATTCTTTCTTGGACAAAATATTTAAATATCATTTGAAAACTAAACGGGAGATTTTGTCCCACATTAATTGATTAGATGAGCCAAATTCTGCAATGCATTTACATACATAATAAAGGGCAAGGGGGAAAACTGCCTGTGTAGTTACATTCTTGGCATGTACACAGAAGAAACCTTTCTGATAATTTTGCCTGGCATAATTTTATTAGTTTTGCTGACATGATCCTTATGGTACAACCATAACACTTAGCATTTAGCTCATAAATGGATATAATAAAACTTGACCTTCATTCCCAATGCTCCTCTGCAAGAAATTTGATGGGGTCTTTCATTAATTAATGTGAATTACGATTCTTTATTTAAAAACTTTTTTATGTTTTTTGAAAAACTGGTCCATAATAAATAAAATAGCATGGTGGGTACAATATTTTTGACAGGTTGTATGTCAAGACACCCTTTCACACTGGTAAAAAAAACCAAATATTCAAGTATTCTTGTACCTCTACATTACATGTTTCTTTCTCTCTTTTTTTAATGAGTTTGAGATAACTTTCAATTAGTTCAGTTCAGTATCTCCTACCTTTGGCAGATAGCACCAGCTCAAATGGGTAAATAAACATCATTCAGAGTGTGTGGTTTGAAAATCTGGTCATTAATTGTCTGGAAGTTATCAGATGACAGGACAGGGGCCCATTTACCTTACCCACATATAGCATTATTTTTCAATTTTAACTGCCCTGTTTGTTGATGAGATGACAGCAATAATGCCTGTCAGGTGCAGCTTGTTTGGGTTTCAGTGATATGGTCCTCAGCCATAATTAGTCAAACACTTCCTAAAAGGTTGGTTTAACCATCACTGGTACAGGTACACTTTTTCTAATACGTAGGTAGGAATAGAATTGTAGTATCATAGAGCTAGAAGGGGCATCATGGGACATCAGGTCCAACTCTCTGCTCAATGCAGGGTCTCCAGTTAAAGCAGCCCCAACAGGCAGTTGTCCAGGCCCTTTTTGAAGACATCCAGAGAAGGAGATCCTCCCACTTCTCTAGGCAGTTGGTTCCATTGCTGAACTGCTCTTATTGTCAAGAAGTTCCTTCTAATGTTCAATTAAAATCTACTCTCCTGTAACTTCAAACCATTAGACTTAGGCCCTTTCCACAACTTACCTGCATCCGGCACAGTCGTGCGGGGATCACACAAGCAGCCTCTTCCATGAGGCTCTCGCATCCCCTCTGCTCCGGCTCTGCAGGAGCTGCCTGCTGGCTGGCAGGCAGCATGAGGGCTCCATCTCTTCCTTCAGCAGCACAGCCAGGTATTTTTCCAGGCTGCATTGGGGGAGGAAGTGCAAGGGCCACGGCTCCAGAGGCTCCGCACATATGGTAAGTGCGTGTGGGACCCCAGAGCGATACACAATCACACACCATTTTTGGCTAAAAGTCAAAAATGATATAGTGCACGATTGGCACCTACTGGACCCAGCAGCATCATGCAATTGTGAGGACGTCATCTGAAATGCTCCTCGCAATCGTGCGATGCTCCAGAGGCCCTTTTGCATGATAAATGCCATGCGAAAGGGCCTTGGTTTTACCTTCTGGGGCAGCAGAATCATGTCGCCCCCTAGATATAGTTGTACTGCAAATCCCAGCAGTCTTAGTTAGCATAGCCAACAGTGAGGAATGCTTCCGAGTTGTAATACAACAACAACTAGAAGAGTGTATGGTGCAGTCCTGCTTTAGATTATGCCCAGAATTTGGAAAACTATAGTTAGATGCTTGGAATGTCCTCAAATCATCATATAAACTGTCAATACTTTTGCCTTTGTGTTTTCTTTTATTAGAATTGAACCCTATAGCTTCAGATTCATCCTAGACAGAAGTTCCTCTTTGTAGTCCATATGATTGTAATAAGGAAACTTTGTTTTAAGAAGCATGGTATCTGACAACCATGAACTTGATTAGGATGTACTTCAATTAAGATAAATGAGGGCTGCTGAATCATCGCTTTCACTTGATGAGACTTGCATCTTAGGAAGACTGCTGGAAGTAATGAGCATTTTCAATTTTCTTAGTGAAAGCACAAATTAAACTTCTGCAGCATTGCCTTCCCACCTGGGCTAGTAGTGTATGCACCTATTTGTAGCACTAAGGCTGTAATTTCATTATAAAGGTTTCATCATATAGAGTTCTATTGGTTCAACAGGTTGGTATCACTACACTTGTGTCCCTGGTGGTGGTAAGAAAAAGAAAGCCACAGGTGCAGCATTCATGGAGGAAGTAAGGCACTGGAGAAATGGAATGGTCATATCCAGCAGGTTTTGCTAGCATAAAGCACCAAGAAGATTTTGACCAATACTCACTGCTCTGATTCTGACCATTTCCTGTAAGTAGTATAGATGGAAACCTAATCACAGAGGTCAGAGTCACAACACAAAAGTGTTTGATCCTTGCATTTGTGCTGGAATGAACATGCCCCAACACTTTGTTTTAAATGAGAACAAGGAAGGCAGTGTGAATTATGCACAGGAGAATTCACAGAATGCACAGGCACCCTATCCATCATTGGCCTTATAAACTGACAGCAATGAGCTCATCCTATGAGTAATGATCTATTAAGCTGCCATTTTCATCTTAAAGCACAATGAAGTAAGGCAAATGAAAGTAGGATTTTCTAAAAGAGGTGGGTTGACTTCGGTCTACTTTAAAAGGGGAGGAAAAATGGAAGAGATTCCCTTGATCATCTTATTTGAAATTCAAAGTGCAACTGTGCAGTAAAGCATAGCTGACCTTTGTTAAAACTACCCTTTGCTTTAGAACATCATAGTAAAGTTTTCCTTTCTTGGATCAGACTTCTAGACTTGAAGGAGGAGTTGGGAACATCTGGACCTATAGAAGTTTTGGTCAGAAACTTCTATCAGGTCCATCCAATATGGCACTGATAAGGCACTACAGTAGTAGTGGTTTGTTGTTGTGTGCCTTCAAGTTGTTTCAAACTTATAGTGACCCTAAGGTGAACCTATCATGGAGTTTTCTGGGCAAGGTTTGTTCAGAGAGGGTTTGCCATTGCCTTTTTCTGAAGGTGAGAGAGTATAACTTCCCCAAGCCATCCAGTGAGTTTCCATGGCCAACATATACTATTGAGATTTATTTCCTAAGACAAATCAGAATTCATGTTCAAAAGCATTGTGAAACACATGCATAATTTGTGAGAAAATTTTGTTCAGATAGGAAGTAGTACTAAAGAAAGTTGAAGCAGTGGTAACATCATGTTTGGGATTCAGTTCTTTCAGAAAAACTGGTACGGCTGGTATGACAAAACCAGACTCAAAATGATTCAGAATCAGATCCTTTGTAGAAACATGATGCAACTGTATTTATTTTGTAAATCAGAAGGCTCTTATTGTACCTCTGCTTCTCACGGCCAGATTTGGAGAAATGCATTTGGTTAATGTTCTTTCCTCACATCCTTCAACAAATCATATACACCATTCTTGCAATTGTAATGGTGTGTTTTTGCTGTTTGTTTTTATAATTTGTCTTCGTACTGTGTTTGTGGCTTATAACCTTAATCTAAGCTACCTTTTTAAAAAAAGAGAAAAAAAAGGATTTCAGTGATGATTATGGCTTTATGATTTGTAACCTCCAATATAATGCATCTGTGTATTAATGTTTAATGATAAAACTACACATTGACTATTATGGTGATGAACTATGTGAAGTCATTCATTCAAAAAATGGTTACTCATTTCAGAAAGAAATAATTAGTCCATGTTAGCCAAAGGTCACTAATACATTCAGCACTGGCTAAACCTATAAGGTGGAAGATATAAGGTAGGAAGATCCTCTACAGCAGATTTGAGGGCATGTACAGACACTTGCTGGGGAATAGGTGATGGAGAATTCCTGCTCTCCATGTTCTTTTACATAATGTTGGATGTGACCTATTAGTTTTATAACATATGAAACAATCAGTGTAGAATGAATTGTTACAGCCAGGTAAGGTAACAAGCAAGGCTTTTTGTTCCATGAAGAGGAAGCATGTACTTCTATGCTTCCATAGCAAACAAAAGCAAGAAGTTTAGAGCAAGATCACCTCCTAGGCCATTTTTAATGAGAAATTTTCCCACTGTATGACACCAGCTTGCACAAAAACTATGTGCATATGATCATGAATTGATGTTCAGGACAATGCCATGAAAACACGGCAGGTCAGTGTCACAAGTCTATTAATGCTAGTGCAAGTGTGGATGACTTGTGACCCACGTAGCTGAAATTAGCCTGATGGCCATACATGGTGACCAGCCTGGTGTTTCAGAGCACCACCTATTTTTGAAATCCCAGGAAAATGATCAACATGATTTTGGCTGTTTTTGGAAGCATCTGACTTGGTGGATTACTAATTGTTTAGATTAAAGTACATCTTCCTGTTTAATTAGCCCGTAAATGATAATGGCAGGGTGGAATCCTACTGGTAATTTATTCCAGCATAAGGGCCCATTATGCTGGCAGAAATGACTTTTTTGAGCGTTACATAGTTGCAGTACAGAGATGGCAGAAAAAGCCATCTTGACCAGAAGATAAGGCTGCCCTGTAGTCTCACAGGCAGGTCAGGATCTGGCAGAACAGCGTTATCTCCTGATTGGGATAACTTTCCATGCTGTGCCCCTCCTCCTCACTGTTGTAGCATGCATGGTCACTGTAGCTCTGCCATTACCAATGTCTCTTCCTACACTGACATAATAACACAGGCCAATAAGATCTTTGTCAAATTATACAGAGATGTATGACAATTATCCATTGGAATATTCTAGTAAAACTAATATGTGAAACATAGTGCATTGAGCCAATGTGCTTACAAAGCCTTTATGTGCATGTTCAGTAATGATGAGTTGCAGTCGGTAATTGTCTTCAAATCATATCCAGCTTATGGAAACCTTATCTTAGGATCTGTTGGCAAGATTTATTCATAGGAGGTTTCCCATTTCCTTCCGCTAAGGCTGAAGGAATGAGTCTCCCCTATGGTAACTGAGTGGGGATTTGAACTTCCAGAGTCCTAGTCCAGCACTCAGACCATTAACCCACACCATTGAGTCCCATCTGCTATAGCATTTCACAACTCTTCTAGATTTCCAGTGTTGAAGTCACTTGCACATGTACATAACCATTTGAAAAAGTGTGAATCTTTCCTTCATCTTTGTTTTTTAATGCACAGTCGGGATCTTTGTCTTTACAGACAGTAAAACATTGAATTGTCTGGCTCCTTCAGATGCAGAACCCTGTACATTCATATTCCCAGCTCATTACCAAGCTCCTGCTCAGCAACATCTTCACCGTACATGACAGATTTATTTGATGGCTTCAATAATGCAGGATAGAAGGCGACTGACATATGTGGATGGCTCACTATTGCCTCTCACTGAAGCAATTGACTACAATCAGTTCCAGACTGCATCAGTAACCATCACTTTACAGCTCTACCACAGGGGCATAACCTTGTTGAAAACAGTGAAAAGAGGAAAGGCAGTAATAAGGGATGAGGCTTATATAAATAGGTTTCTTTACACAGTTACAAACTCATTTACAAGTAGAATAGCTTTGTTCTGACATTTTAAAACAGGCAGGAGTTTGTAACAATTCTTCATATACAGAAAGGGTAGATGTACCTTGAGGGCTTAAGCCTTGAGGCAGGTGAATAAAGAATCCCCTGCATCCTTACCATGAAATCCAGAGGTCTCCAAACCAGGCTTTGATCCCCTTACCAGGAGAGGGGAAAACATGCTAAGACATTTTCAGTTGTGCAAAACAATGCCTATTTAACAGAGAAGAGCTATAGTAAAAATAAACACTCATTCAACTTTGCAGCAAAGGTAGACATTCTAATATAAAATGAATGAATCCAGGATATCTTTTCTGCAAGGAAGGGCTCCTTCTCTTGGTGGAAGTGACTCATCTATCTGCATCATTCAAATTGAGAAGTGAAGCAGTGGTACCTCATGGCCTCCAGGCTCCCAGATGACGTCAGTGATATGTCTGGTTATAAGGACATAGTCAAACAGTTTTCAGATGACCCCAATCTCCATCATCCAGTACATGACTGTGTTGGGGGGTGAGCAGGAAGAGACAGGCAGATTTTAAGAGAGGTAAACAGAAAATGTGGCATAGTTCTGCATGGACGGAACTTTACTTTGTCTCCCAGTGCAAGACAGTAACACAATCCTTGCCTCTCATTTTTGGAATACTGTGTACAGTTCTGATGCACCATATAGGAAAAAGATATTAGAGAAAGTGAAGAAAAAATTATCAAGAGGTCATTTTGCTATGAGGAAGGGCTTTGGGACTTACACCTAAATCCACCTGTTAGTCTCATCTATCACAGACCTATGGAATCAATGGCAATTTGATACATCAGTGTTTACGTAAGTTCCATAGATTCAGCTAAGACCAAAAATTGGATTTAAGCCTAAGAAAACAGACAATCAAAAGGAGATACACAGTCATTAATAAAATTGTTTGGTTGTTGAAGGTGGTAAACAGATACCTTCATACTTGTCTTCTCAATTTCCTTTAACAAATTCGTCTCCCACCGCCCGCGTGACCACAAGTGGCGGGGGGGGGAACACCTTTGCTGCCCTCCCATGAAGAGGAGACCACGTATGCACTGTGCGACAAGGGTCGCACAGTGGGATGGGAAGGGGGCGGGGTCTGCAGATCCCTATTTAGGGCCGCGCTGCCCCTTCCTCAGCCTCTTTGTTTGCGGGCTAGGCTGACGGCTGGGGTTGTTGCTGCTGGACCTGAAGGCCGGCCACGTGGTTGCCCGAGAGGCCTTGTTAGGGCAGCGGGGCGGTTGCTGTCGTGGCGGCGGCGGCCGCGGTGTTGGCGGCGGCGACAGAATTGCCCCGTCAGTGGGGGGGAGGCTGTTGCTCCCGCCCCCGGTGCAGCGGCCCTCGCTGTGCCCCCATCCCGATTGGTCGAGCCAGGCCGGCGGCCTCCGTTGCATCGGCAGCAGCGGGCTTTCCCCTCGCCCCCTCTCTTCCCCCCTTTTTTTTTCTCCTCTCTCCTTTCTTCCTCCTTTTCCCGCTCGTCTGCGCCTCTTCCCCCCTCCCTGGGCTGATCTTTGGCAGCCACAGGGTTGCTGAGGGCCCCCTAGGCCCTGGGGAGGGCCGCGGTGCGGCGGCGGTGGCGGCGGTGGAAGTTCGAAGCAGCCCAGTTGGGGGCCCTGGGGCATTTCTGGGACCTATCTGGGGAGAGCAGTTGCTGTGGCTCTCTCTGCCCCCCCAACTCTCATTTATATATATTATATTATTATATTGGGGGGAAGGTGCTCTTTTGCAGGTTTGCCACATCTGGGCCGTGAGAGAGTGTCCAGTGGGCCTTGGTGGGCTGAGAGAGTGTGATCATATTGTTGTGGGTTTTGTTTTGTTTGGTTACGGGAGTTAGGGTTTGTTAGGTCTACCAGTGGTGGTGATGGCTCCCAAACGAGCTTCATCAGCATCCAAGGGCAAGCAGCCCACCAAGAAGGCCACGTCGACTAAAGGGGCCATGCTGGCCAAAGTGGCAATGCCAACCAAAAGGGCCACACCAGCCGAGGCCTCAGCTGCCCCAATGTCAGTGTCCTCATCGTTGGATGAGGATGGGGGAACAGATGTGGCAGCCGCCATTTTTGCTAAGCTTCGGGCCATTGAGAGTGGCCAGCGGCCTGTGGGGCAGAACAGGGGAAGGGAGGAGCAGAGGGTCTCCATCCCAGTGAGTGTTATTAATCAGATTTTGGCTCGGCTAGACTCTATTGAGAAGGACAGAGTGGGTGAGAATCGGACAGAATCGCCTCCAGGGAGGGGGGAACAAGCATCCTCATCACAACATGTCAGTTGGGAAGACGGGCCCTCAGGAGAGTCGGAAGCAGCAGGAGCAGCACTGGGTGAGTCTATTGGCCACGAGGAAGGTACTGCGTCTGTAGCATGGCCCTGGAGTTTCATTACACCACCGAGGAATATGGTATGGGCTCCGCCAGCAGGTTTCCCAGAGTTATCATTTTCTTCTTCACCTTCTTCCCCTGGGGAGCAAACGTCACCCTCTCAGCTGCCATCAAGGGTGACGCTGCATTCCCACGATGTATCGCGGGAGTCAGGCAAGGATGCAGGCCTTGAGGAGAATGCAGGTGGGCAGTCAGGGGTATTGGACGAGCACCTGACCTCAACCACTATTGAAAAGATACTGAAGGGAGAATACGTGGACCTATTCTCCCTTTTGTATCGAGAGCTTGATAAGAAAGAGAAGGAGGATTTGGATGCAGGCGAGAGGGAGAAATTGAAAAAACACAGGATTGACAGGAACTGGACTAATTGGTTTATAGGTTATCTCATTTACATGGACGTCATAGTTAAGGTCCAGCCCTCCAGGGCTCACTCCCTGGTGGTATATTTGAACACGATTTTCAGAGCTCATGCAGATTTTGCTGGGACTGGGTGGCTGCACTACGATGAGAAGTTTAGGATGAGGGCAGCGAAGCAGCCAAACCTGCGATGGGATAGTATACACCCTGAATTGTGGATGCAGACGTTGACCCCGGCTCGCCCCATTTTCGGTGAGAGGTCCCACTCCGGTCATCTGGTGCAGTTCAATAAGTCCGGAGGGCCTCACCGCACTCAGGGCTCGCAGGAGCAGCAGCAAATACAGCTCTGTTGGGAATTTGGGATGCAAGGGTTTTGTGCCCGTCGCCCTTGCAAATACAAGCACCTATGTGGGATCTGCTGGTGCCCTCACTCCATTCGCAACTGCAACAAGGGGAGAGGGGGAGGCACAAGCCTCAGGGATGGAGGTGGCAAGCGGGGGCCAGGAAATCAGCCACCACTTCACAAAGGGGCCCAGTCCAATTAATGTGGAGAGGCTGCTGGCTTGGCTCCGCTTTTACCCGGACCGGTCTGTAGCTCTATATCTGGGGGAGGGATTTACTCAGGGGTTCCGGATCCCAAGTAGGGGATCTCGGCAGTTTTTTATGGCCAATAACCTTAAATCAGTAATAGGCAAAGAGCATGTAGTGAGGGAGAAAATTAGGAAGGAGGTTGCTGAAGGCAGGGTATTAGGTCCGTTTGACCAGCCTCCCACTCCCAATGTTAGAATTTCCCCACTAGGAGTTGTTCCTAAGAAAGCTCCAGGTGAATTCAGGTTAATCCACCATTTGTCTTACCCCAGGGGCGAATCCGTTAGTGATGCCATTCTGGCTGAGTTATGTTCGCTTAGGTATACTTCGTTCGATGCAGCTGTATGGGTGGTGCGCAGGCATGGTGTTGGGGCCGAGGTGGCCAAATCGGATATCAAGTCAGCTTTCCACCTGCTGCCCATTCATCCATATGACTTTGAACTTTTGGGATTCGCCTTTGAGGGCAAATTCTATTTAGATCGCTCCCTCCCCATGGGATGTTCTGTGTCTTGCTCTGCTTTTGAGACATTCAGCACCTTTTTGGAATGGGCCATTAAAAGCAAATCAGGTCTTAAGGGCATTATACATTATTTGGATGATTTCCTATTCGTAGGACTCTGTGGTTCTGGGCAGTGCACATTCCTCTTGGCAGAATTCACATCTCTTATGGGGCAGTTACGCGTGCCCTTGGCACATGAGAAAACCGAGGGCCCCACACAGCAGCTTACATTTCTGGGCATTGAATTGGATACAGTCAACCAAGCTTGTAAACTGCCACTAGCTAAGGTTCAGGATCTCAGGTCAAGTGTGGCTTCCTTCATGAGTAGGCGCAAGGCTACCCTTAAGGAATTTCAGGAGATCGTAGGGCACCTGAATTTTGCCTGCTGGGTGGTGGCACCCGGCAGGGCGTTCCTTCGGCGCTTGTGCGACGTCATGAAGGGCATCACCAAACCGCATCACAGAGTTAGGATCACCAGAGGGATTAAACTGGACTTAGGAGTGTGGCAGGAGTTTCTGGCTGACTTCAATGGTGTCTCTTTTTGGCGGGATGAAATCAAGGTTAGGGATGCACTGAAAATATCATTGGATGCAGCAGGATCCATCAGTTTTGGTGTCTTTTTCAGGGGCAGGTGGTGTGCACAGAGATAGCCCGAGAGTTGGGCAGAGGCAGGCCTCACAGCTGACCTTACATTTTTGGAATTTTTTCCAATAGTAGTGGCAGTTCACATCTGGGCACGTGAATTAGCAAATGCTTCAGTCCACTTTTGGTGTGACAACTTGGCCACAGTCAGAGTGATTAACTCTCTCTCCTCTAGGTCGCAGCGCGTCATGCATTTGGTGCGGGCTTTCACGCTTCATTGTCTCCGTTTTAACATAGTCTTTACAGCTGTACACGTTCCTGGTGTGGATAATTCCTTGACTGATTCTCTCTCCCGTATGCAGATGAAACATTTCAGAGAGCTGGCACCGGATGCTGCCATCCTCCCAGAACTGATGCCCTTCGGTCTGTGGAAACTTGGCGGGATGAGGTAGCACAAATCATTGGTATGTCAATTGCGCCCAGCACCAGAAAGAGTTATAATAAGGCCACTATAGAATTCACTAGCTTTCAGAAATCTAAAGGGTTACATGACACATGGCCACTCCCAGTGGACCATATTTTGCAGTTCTGCTTGTCCCTTAAGGAAGCAGACCTCTCCCCTCAATCCATTAGATCCCACATATCCGCCTTGGCTTTTTGGTCCAAAGTACAAGGCTTCCCTGATCCCACCAGCGATTTTAGGATACGCAAATTTATCGAAGGGTGGGTCAGGCAAAAAGGGATGGCCCGAGATGACAGGCAACCACTTTCTCCTGGCATTCTGAAGGGTTTGGGCGGCACATGGGAAGTCTTGTGCTCTTCTGCATACGAGGCTCTCTTGTTTCACTCGGCGGCTCTCACTGCATTTTTTGGCACATTGAGGGTAAGTGAGTTGGTGGTTCAGAGTAAGGGGGACAAGTCTGGCAGGGCCCTAGAGTTTAAGGATCTGACCTGGGGCAAGCCGCGTTTACGCCTTCACATAAAGGGATCAAAAACTGACCAGGCCAGGCGGGGCACTGTGGTTACTTTACAAGAATGTTCTGATGCCGCTTTATGCCCGGTCAGGGCGCTGAGGGCTTATATAGCCAGCCAGGGGACACATTCGGGGCCTCTGTTTTGTCATGCTGACACAACCCCGCTCACTAGGTATCAATTCTGGGCCATCACGAAAAAGGCTTTGACCTTTCTAGGCCTACAAGGAACCAAATTCGGTACACATTCATTTCGCATAGGCGCAGCTTCCACTGCAGCTTTGATCAGCATGAATGCTGATGACATCCAGAGGATCGGGAGATGGAAGTCCAGGGCGTACCGGCGCTATGTCAGGCCGATTCACCTGTTATAACGTTTCTGGTTCGTTTCAGATCATCCTGTTCTGGCTGGGAGGAAGCAAGTGCTGATCTGTGGTCACAGTTTCATCTTTTGGGCAGAGTGGCAGGCTTGTGATGGCCATTTTGGCCCGCATTTGGGATTGGGTGACCGAACCTCGCTCCAATGGCTTGGCAAGAGAGGCCTTCGCTGGCATGGCTTGTTGCCTATGCTGTTTGGGGAGTGCCGTGGGCCTCCGCCTGATGTGTTGGTCATTCACCTGGGTGGTAATGACCTTGGACTTCTAAAAGGAAAGGCCTTGATCATACAGACCATTCATGATATGCGGCTTATTCTCAATACTTGGCCTGGCACTTGCATTGCTTGGTCTGCAATGATTCAAAGAAAAGTGTGGAGTGGGGGAGGGGATCCTCGACCCTTGGAGTTCGCTCGTAGGCGAGCGAACAGAGAAATTCGCAATGCTTTGAGACAGGGCTTGGGTCACTATATTCCTCACTGTGACATTGTCTTTAATAAACCTGAGCTGTATAGGCCCAACGGGGTACACTTGTCATCTGAGGGCAATGAAATCTTTCTACGGGATTTGAAACGGGGGCTTGAAGCTATCCTGAGTGGGAGTTGGGGGGATAAGGACTAAGCAGACGCTTGCCCTTATCCATGGCTGGTAGGGGGCGGTCTAAGGGTTTTGGTGAGTACCTATGGCACCCTTTGGTGTAGGATAAATGCTGTCCTTGAGGCGCGCCCGGGACTTGCCCCTACCGGTTGCGGTTTGTGGGCTCGCCTTCCAGAAAAGGGCCGGCCAAAGTTCTTAATCCAGCCTCATGGGTTGGCTTTGGGACCCGGTACCTCGCCCAAGGAGGGCTGGGGAAGAGGTCTGGAGCTGACCCTTGCCTTAGCCTACCCATGCTGTTGACCCCCCCTTCTCAGGCCATAAGTTCAAGTTCATGGTCAAGTTTAAATTCATAAGTTCAAGGTCAAGTTCATTTCCAGCTTTATGTTAATTAGGCATACATTAATAAATTGCCCTAGTTTAACCCAAGCCCTGTGTGTGGTCTCTTCATTTCGTGGGTTGGGCAGCAAATGATTCTTAAGCTATCTGATCTGGGGGACTCACTGTTAATTTTTCTCCTCCAATGCACTAGGGGCCAGTGCCATATTTCTGCCCATTGGCTACAACTGTTGCTTCTGTTCCAGTCAACTCTGTAGGGACTGCCAACCGCTGGCTCATGGACTGCCACTGATCCATAGATCACCAGGTTGTGTAACACTGCCTTATATGGCTGTCCCTTGTTAGAACAGAAAAGTTAAGTAACTTGCATATTCTTCTGACCCCTCAGGGCTCTTCTTTAAAAACTCTTAATAAGGCTTCTGATTTTCTAATTTTTTTAAAAAAAATGCTCATTTTTTAAAAAAACGAGGTGCAGAAACAGAACTGACATGTTGTCTTTCTTTTCTTCTAATGACAGAGATGCATATTTTCATGGGAAGAATGTTTTACAGTGTTCAGGCAGCCCAACTTCCCATTTATCTCAGTGGATGTTCCAAAAAGTAATTCATTCTCACAACCTTGAATACCACCGTGAATATTTCACATACCAATAAGTGTGAACATGAGAGGACAGTCAGTGGTCAAGTGCATATTTCCCAGAACACATTCATTTCAGTTTTTGCAGGGAACTGTCTTCAGTGACACTGTGGTGGCTTTTGATTCTTCTCTGGGATACCATAAAAATTTTAGCATATTCTGAAATAATAGAACCTATGGATAAGGGAAAGAAACTTTAAGGCTCAGTAAATGCAAGCCCAAGAATGGTGGGAACACGTGAAGGGTGGTGTCTTATCAGCCTTGGGCTCAGCTGATCAGATAACTGCTCCCAGAATTGTTATAGCAGACTGCACTTCTAATCCACTGGATGGTTTCTAAGCAACATGAATGAAGCCAGATGTCAGACTGAGAAAGAATTTGAAGCACATTTCATATGTATACATGAGGAAAGTGTGCATGTACCTGTCTGTGTGTCTTTTTTTTCAACTATAAGTTTACAAAATTATTCTTTCAAATTGAGTTACTTTATAGTGTTCATTCCATTGATTAATTAGAGAGACTCCTGGATTTTTCCTGATCCAAATGTTTCACCAGGTTCTGGAGTTCTCGAGCACCTTGTCTCATTTCTAAGGCAAACCAGTGTGTTAGGAATTATCCATTGTTGCATTTTTCTCCTCCTCCTCCTCCTTCTTTCAAACAGTTAAAATTTTCTGTAAAGTGCTTGGCGTGTACAGTTTTCTCAAGGGCCACTTTCACATTGGACAGTTGTACCATTTTGGTGCTAACCAGCATGGTTCCATCTTATTGATCCTGGGATATTTGATTTAAAGAAGGGGCATTTAGAATTGTCAGCGAAAGAATTCTAGCATCTCACCAAACTACAAAAGCTAAGATTCTAGAGGACGCAGCTACGGTAAATAAAGTAGCATTGAAGTATGATAACTATGAAATGTGAAAAGGCCCCAGGTTTCAAACCCTTCAATTAATTTGTGATACCTCTGCTTCTTTACTGCTAATAGAAATAGGCATATTGGTAAAATACAGCAAAAGATAATCTGCTATGATTGTATATTTGATGGTGTTGAATTTTTGTTATTGTTTTTTGTTTGGTATTTTACCAGTACTACAAATGGACAAATCAGTCTGTTTTCAGTGTCCTTTCTTTTGCATATGCATGTCTTGTAATATGTTCCATTACATATCTGCAACAATCTGCAATTTTTAAAAACTGCATGAAAATTTTCAGTGAAATATGTATTTAATATTTTGAGACTTTTTTTTCTTTCAGGTCTCTTTCACACTACACATTTATAGCACTTTGACTGCTTTAACCCTCTTGGCTTCATTCTTTGGAATTCAGAATGTATAGTTTTGTGGAGTATTTAGAATTCTCTGCTAGAGAGTAATGATGAAATGCTCACTGTTTCTGTTCATACTGGCATTTACAAAAACTACATCCCTTTAATAAGGCAAAGACAGGTGCATATCAGTCCATATCAGTCAAATTTTGCATTACCACCAGTGTCGTCATTGCACAGTTATTCATATCTCCAAGAATTCTTTTTGCAGACTGGTCTAAGATATTCTGATGCCTTAAGCAGAGCAGAAATTAGTGCCCTTGTTCTATGGCATGCTGCTTAGATGCAACTAAGTGATTTTGGCCTCTGAAAGCCAAAAATCCCACAAGCATGTTACCCAGAAATAAAAATACAATAATCCTAGATCAACTAACCATTTGCTGTCTTTGCTTGTCATCTGAATCAGTCATCTTTGGTGGCTGTTTCATTCTGCCTAATGGCAGAGCTGGCCCTTTTAAACGTCCATGTGTATATCAGTGGCATGGGATGATGGAGAGTGAGAGATTTAAAAGACCAGAAGAAACAGAAATTGCATTTGCCCCACTCCCAGGATTCATATTAGAAAGTTCTATGACTAAAACTGGTGGTCATAGGGAGAAGAATTCAGATCAGAACAATGCCACAAAAATAAAATACAGTAGGAGAATGGCAGAAATAGATTGACCCCCTAGAGCTAAGAAAAGAGAGTCAGTTTCTGAGATACTTTACTACCCATATTCTGTTCTTCTTCCACTGAAAATCTGGCAGCATGCCTCCTTCCCACCCAATTTCTACAATATGTAATTTCTTGACCATTCTGATATTGCTGGCTTGTTTCCAGATTTGCAATGTCTAGACAACCATTCATGCAGTTCCAAAAAAGATTCTCCAGGAATATTTTAGCCAATATGATTCAGAACCATGAAACACATTTAAAATCAGTAACCAGTCATTCAGTGCACTATTTATTAGACTTGACCCTCCTGAAGTGACTCATATTGAGCCCCTAAATTTACCAGGCCAAAGCTGAACACTTACAAACTATTACTATACCTGGGGCTCACTGAGGAAGAAGCAGCAGAGACCAGGAAAGTGTGACAATAATTAATAATGACAGAGTGCTTTAGAGTGTTCAGACCACTTCATACACATCATCCTTACAAGAACCCTGTAAAACAGAAAAGTGTTATTATCCTCCTATTTCAAATTGGGAGGAAAGGGCTGAGATGAGGTTGACTGGGGTGGATTTTCCTAAATCTACTTAGTATGTTTGGGGATGAGGTGAGATTTGAAAGGCTTCCCAGTTTGTAATATTATTCTCTCCTACGTTGACATATATAGCCTCTTGTTTTCTGATTCAAATGGTGGGCATTACTCGTACAATTGTGAATCTTCTGTGTGGGTGAGATTATTATTATTATTTTTAAAAAATCTTATCTATAAACACAAAGAACCATCTCTTTTTGAAGATCATGGTCTCTCCCCTGCCAGGCAAGTAGGAGCCATCTCTCTCTCTCTCTCTCTCTCTCAATCTCTCTTTTTTTTTTTTAATGAAAATGAAAGGCTTGCCACTATTTCAAGCTGCTACTCTTGACCAACAGTCTAGCAGTAAAAATAGAAGTCCAAATACTCATGAAGACATTTCTCATAGCCATGTCCCTAAGCATAGCAACTCCTTCTCTTCTTGTATCTACCAGTGTTGATTCATATCAACAACCTAAACTCATTTTCGTTAGACACAAGCCTTTTGAGAAGCTACAGGATCCTAATTGCCTGTTCAAGACCAAGCCATTCCAAAATACTATGCATTGTAACCAGAATGGATCACAACATTATCTTGTTGCTGCTGGAGAATCAGTCTTCTCACTGTTTGCTGTGAGAAACTACAACTAAGCTCAGCAAGAAGTCTAAAGGGGTAGTAGATGTTGTCATCATTTCTCCTGTTCAGAAAGTTCTGAAGCTTAGATCCTGTGATCCCTGACTCTACCAAGGACATTGTTCTTGGCTTCCAGCAGCATTTTCTGGACAAAATGCCCTGGAGGCTGATAATCCATAATGACCAAGAGCCACCTAAAGTGTTTCCAAAACTTTCCTACTTATGTTAAGATACTTCTGGATATTTCATAGTTAGACATAGAACAAAAGATTCATAAAATTCATCCTCTTTTCCATGTTGCTCAGTGTCTATACCCCTTCCCAGGGAACAAATGACAGAGCAGGCCCAAGACATTTTCCTGTCTAAGACAAAGAACAAGATGGTGCCTATTCCTTGTTCCATATAAAGAAACAAACTAGACTAGCAGTTGAAGCTTACTTCAGTGTTGACAATGGACAGTTTCACTATGTGCATGTGGAAGGCAAAACAGGCAACACAACACATTTACCTCTGTCCTCTGACATAGGGTATTAGCCAGGAAATGTGGAATGGTTGGAAGAGATGGAGTGGTTTGCAGTGTGTGTGAGGCTGTCACTCTTGTGGTTGCCTCACACTGTCTAATGATAGAGGGAAACAGTTTTCTCATGAGAAAACAGCACTCCTTGAAAGTTTTTAGCTGGCAATGTGAACTATTCCAGGCCAGTTCACATGGCCAGTGATAAACTGCCAATGAATCCTGAATTTACATGAGAAAATTGTTTCACACAGCCACTGTCTAACAGATAATTGAAAGAGGTAATGCTGTCCCTGCAGCAGCCAAGATTCAAATTAGACCAATTATTCTCCTTGGAATCATTCAACAAGCCTGTCTCTGTCATTAGGCAGAGTGAGACAGCCATAACAGTTTAGAGCCTCAACAGTATGCTTAGAGGGTTGCAGAAGGCCTTTGGTATTTGATTTTGATGACTATTTCAGGCCTAACCTGGATGATGGGTGACATGTGTGGATGGATTTCAGGTACCTGCTTAAAAAAAAATGAAATTGCAAGTATAGGAAGAGGCAACCAGGGCTGGAACAATTGCTCATGTGAAATGAGGCTTATAATACTTTCTTCATTGTGCCATAGTCCCAATGAAAGTCCTCCCTCAATGCTATTTGCCTGGGGAGGGTTAGGAAAAAATACTTCAGTTACTGCATAGGACAACTTTCTTCTAGCCTCTTTCTCTCTCTCCTCACCTCTGTACGTGTGGTTTGGTGAAATAGCCTCTAGGCCACACTGTGGAAGGAATAGGTTAAATTTTTCCAGATGGCATTCTCTGCTCCTGATGGCTACCCACATTTTTTGTAGAATATGTGAAATGCAATCACTTCATTGTGTATCATCTAGTTAGTATAGCCCTTAGTCAGAAAAACCCAGTCCAGACAGGAATGAGATAGATAATTTAAAAGTTATCTAATGAGGAAATTGAAGATGCCACATAGGAATTCTTAGAGCAACTTCAGACTTAACCCCTGTTACTTAAGCCAACCATATCAATCTTTTCTGGGAAAAATGTCTTGAAATGCATCCCAACTCCCCTTTTACTAAATTTAGACTGGCAGCAAACATTTATGTGAGTTACTGAGTCTGACATCTAATTAACACAGTCTTTACAGGTTTAATGAGCAGAGATAAATTTCTATCCTTTCTTTGGCACATTTTAATTAGTTGTAATTACAAGTGGAGTGACCTGAAAAGATTGTTGTCCCATGGATTCACAATAAATTTGTATAATTTTTATATGCAGGGACAGAATGAGCTTTTATGGATGGAAAAAAACTAAAGGTTATTTCAACCATTACACCAAGCATATAATATCCTTCCGTAAAGCTTGGGCAACTCAAACATTGAACATTAATATTTTATTGCACTGCAGGTGATGCTTCATAAATTGTATTTATTGTTTTCAACCTGAAGAATAAGTAAGCACTGTGATCAACATCAGTCAGCATCAGGGCTGGCTGGATTACATCTGTGGCCATTTCTTTTTAATGTGGTTTTAACTTTCAGGGTGAAATGCTGTGTACATGCTTAAATTATTTATCTGAAATGCTCTTTAGTGCCAAGTAGCAACTGAAGTGAAATGGATGTAAACAAGGTGAGATATAGCATGCATAATGATGAAAATGCAGTGTTATGGGGAATCTGAGCTAAAGTAATATAGAACAAGTAACCAATAAGATGGAATACAGTTCCTCATTGACAGCCAAGATCAGTGGGTTGCTGAAGCCAATATCGATTTTAGTCCCTATTTGGAAGGAATTTTCCAAGTGCTGAGTCCTACAGAGTAAGTACATTGAAAGCTCTTAGTGCATACACTTCCAGCTAGTCTGAGAGCCACAAGCCACCACTAAAAAGACCATTAACTACTATAACTAAGTGGAATGTTAGGGAAAAGAATTCCCATTGAATGAAGTTTAACGTTTCCCACGACACATTAAAAGAACAAAGTAAGTGGGGTGTGGAGGAGGAAGAGAAGTACCCAGTGCTCTGCTGTTTCCAAAACCTTTGATCTTGACAGAGGTTTTCATCGGCAGAGCAAGGAAGAAAGTGATTTCCAGTGATTCTCCCTTTCCTATCTCATTCACTCATGTTTTCTCCAAACTGGTTCTGAAGGGTTAGGTGACCCTTAAGAAGATGATGGGAGATAACATATGAGCGTACAGAGGGAGGGGGCTAATATAGAAAATATTATAGAAGTCTTTACTGAATCAGAGTATTTTTCATCAGGAAAGAAGTACCAATCAGATTCATATAAACAATTCATGTTAAATAATATATCAGTGCTACTCAAAGTGGTCTCCCTGGATCAGTGCTGGTCTTTCAATCATTGATTGATTGCCCATGGCAAGTTTCCAAAAAAAGAGAAAGAAACAATTGTACCCAATGGGCACAAATTAGTGTTAGTCTGTGGCCCACTGGGAAAAAAAAATTAATTTCCAGGATTTTCTTAGGCAAGGAATACTCAAAGGTGATTTTGCCAATTCCTTCCTCTGAAATATAGCCTATAGCACCTAGTATTCATTGGTAGTCTCCCATCCAAGTACTAACCAGGGATGATTCTGTATAGCTTCCAAGATCAAACATGATCTGATGCCTTTAGGGTATTTAGATCCCCTGTGCCCCACCCTAAAATGGTATATACATATGTGTAAATTGAACTTACACACACACACACACACACACACACACACACTGCTAACAGAATGCTGCAGACTTCACCTTTTATGGGTGACAAATGGCAATTTGAAAATGGAGCAGGTTTTTCAGCCTAGCTCCAGGTGGGTCATTCAAACAAAAAGCTGTTGAAGGTTTTTACGGTTGTAAAGTGGGTTTTCCCTAGTAGAAAGTCAGTATTGCTTGGCAGTATCAGATTTCAACTAGAGGGACAAATGCCAGTCTCTGGACTAACTTTCCTGTGTGAAGATGCAGTTCTAAACATGTTAACTAGGGAGAAAGTCCCATAAGACATTTAACAATGTAGATAGTGTTGCACTGTTGGAATATGAATACTGTAGGCATGACACCTACTATGAATTAAACATTTATTATTTATTCAAATAAGTTTATTCACTTTTGCACTGCTCTTAAATTAGTACTCTCCTTCCTTGTAGCATCATTTACTTGTCAACGCATAGTGACAAGCCATCAGGGTATGATTGAAAACAGTAACAAGAATAATATGCACAGCAAGGAATATAGGAAGGTATTACAATAGGAAAAAAAAGACATTGCTTGCTGTTTTGGAGGCACAGAATAATCCATTTGAAGACCTCACCCACTGATAAGAATGCCTGACCTAAGATAATGATATGCTGTATATCTACAGCAATAACAAGATTAGTAATCTGTACACTGTATGGAAAAGCAAATATAAAGTTTGCACAAGGGCTGGAATACTGTTGGTTATGATTAAGACATACAAGCCTAAATCCCACTGCTGGTCCCAGACAGAATAGACCTATTCAATCAATAATTGAATGGTTAGTCAACACACAGGTAAACCTGATTGATTCAGTGGATCAACTCTGGCCGGAAAAATTGGATTCCTAACAATAGAAGTTAGGGCAATCTGTCTTAATTTGGAAGCAACGCTGGCATATTAACATACAAGTTGGTCCATGGTTGTGTTTAACTAGGTGATATAAACCCTTTTGGCAAGAGAATGCTTCTTCTCACCCCCCATTCTGACCCCTTAATAGCTTTGGTCAAGTTTTCCTCTTCCCAGTTAGCACTTCCTTCTGGTACACCATTCAAAGTGATAAATGGAACTTGACTAAACAACACTTGTGAAGACCGATATCTTTTAAATAGAAAACAGGGCAGTTACAGTAAAAATAAACAGCAGACATTTAACTTTGCAGCCAAGAAAGGAAACTCTAATTTAAAATAGAGCAAAAAGATTTGGGGGGGGGGGGTCTTTTTACTTTGAAATTCAGAGGAGCTATCCAAGGCATTAAACCAATTTGGCAGTTAGTGTTTAACACCATGTGCATCTCCTTTAAAATTCAGACTAAAGCCATATCTGCACCACAATGTTATAGTGCTATTATTCCACTTTCAACATTCTATGGAATCTTGGGGTTTGCAGTTTAGGGAGGGGCATTTAGAATTCTCAGCCAGAGAGTTCTTTGGCCCTCAGTAAACTACAAACCCCAGAATTCCACAGGATGTTGAAAGTGGAATAATAGCACTATAACAGTGTAGTGCGGAAATGGCCTAAGATCTGAAACTCACTGACATGGTAGCTGCCAACAGCCTGGAGATGAAGACAGCAAGTTTTACTCCAGAAAGAAATGTAGCTGTTTGTTACAGTCTCATCTTATTTGTTCATTTACATTTGCATCCCAGTTTTCTGTCTAATAACAGCACTCCAGGTAAAGAATAATTATATCATTCTATTAAGAACAAACAGAATTAAATCAGAAAATGAGATTATAAATACAGGCTTAAACCCATTGCTAGTCCCAACCAGAGTAGACTTGTTGAATTAATTTGTGAAGGGTAAGTCAACATTGATGTAAATCCTATTAATTCAATATATCTACTCTAGTCAGTGTGAACAATTAGATTTAAGCCCCAGTTTAAAATACATCAGGAACAAATGACAACAGCCCCTTCAGCAATAACCCAGTGTAAATTCCAAAGGTCTGCCTGGATTAGAGGGTCTCCCCTTTGTGAAAGAGCAAAGAAAGCAAGAGAAAGCTGAGCCTCCCTTGGCAAGGAGTTCCACATTTGCCTTAGGAGCTTAAAATGTATGTGAATGACTTCAAATACATTTGAAAGCAGTTCTCAGAAAACATGTGGGATTATGATATGTGAGTGGGCTTTGAAAGACTTCTCTGTAACCATATTTCTCTCACTTCGGGGTGGTTTAGATTCTAGTTCATTAGCAGGAATAACAGATGCGAGAATTTCTTTTCAAAAACAATGTTTTTCTTATTCCTTGGAAGAGTCTAGCAATGTCTGAAAACTTAGCTATTCAAAGAAAATACATTTTACACACCTTTAAATAACCCATATTATTGAAGTTCACTCTTGTGATAATGTGAGATGTTGGAATATTGAAAAAGAACCTGCAGTGTTGTGAAATTATAGTGTAACAAACAAAATAAATAATTTGAATCATAAACTAGCCATTTAAACCATGAAAATCATTTTGAAACAAAATACATATTTATGAAACAGGAGAACTGGCATTCACCAAAGAAAAGCAAATCCCTGGTCCCTTCTAAAGAGTCTCAAAAAGTCTTCATCTCAAAAAACAACCAGTCTGGAAAAAAAAGTTTCTCCCTGATTATCACATCATTTAATAATAGTTAGGATTATATAACATTATGCCGAATTGCTAAGGACACTTGACAGAAAAAACTGCAACATGTCAACCATATCACCATTTACAGTAAAAGCATTTTATAGCAGAGTTTTCAGAACATTATGAACAATTAAAATCCCAGTGTATTTTAAGTCCACTAGTTTTCATCACTGATAAAATCAATAATACAGTCTTAAACATGTTAGAGGCAACTATAGACACCATAGTGGTACATATGCTAAACAGGTGAAAAAGAAAATAAATACAAATAATGTTTTTAATTTTGGCTACTATTAAAAAAAATCCTACCAACCACTGAAAAATTCTTTCAAATAGCTAGTGCTATTTGCTGCATACAAAACAATAAAACACTGGTAGAAATATGGCACCAATGGGAAATTTCTTTCTTAAAACTATTGGCCTAACAGAAAGGTGATTTTTAACTGAGATCACAGCTGTGGAGGATTAACTTTTCCTTCTTTTTGCCAATACAATAAGGAACAACTGAAAGAAGAGCTGCCATTTTCCAATGAGCAGTCATTCAAGAATGGCTTTTTCCTTCTCGTTTTGTAAAGTTTATCAGAACATATTGCTATGCTTATCCCACTTCTCAAGTTGGAAAACTTTTTTTAGATCTTTTTATTACGAAAAAAAATGATGTAATGAAAAAACATTATGAAAAAGCATAAGAACAAAAAAGGAACAATATATATATCAATACATGAACAATATAAGAAAATACACAGTGAAAAGGCTGTAATATGCAAGTAAATAGCCACAGATTATAAAAAACCCAGAGATTTGAAAGAAGGAGCCCCTAACCAACCAACGCTGAGTGCTTTCTCATACTTATGGACTCCTGAAATATAGCTAAATTAAATATGATCTCTACAATAGAACTATAGCCTTAGTCGATCATTTCAATTGAGATGCGCAGATACAAATCAAGTTTTAATCATCAAAACTTGTTATCAATAATTTCCCTCACCTTGGTTCTCAGAGGAGAATTAGAATTTTCCATTCCTGTTTAAATTGCTGGCCAGATTTATTATACAATAGCATAGTTAGTTTATCCATCTCTGCCAAATCATAGAGTTTCAAAGCCCAGTCTATATCTATTAAGGAGATATTCGGGTCCTTCTAGGACATGGTTTCTGGTTTCTCTTCAGATTGCATAAAACTTTTGAGTTGGAAGACATTTTGGACATGTGGGGTTTCCTAAGATTTTTTTTCTCTTGGAATTAGATCATTGGAGATTTATTTGCATTTTGGAATATTTACTTTTTTTTTCCAAACATGTAGGTTAAACAAGCTGGAGGTGTCACTTAAATGCTCCTACACATGGTCATGGTGACTAAGGGATTCACAGGAGCTGCATTGCAAAAAATCCCTGCTTTTTTTCCAGACTTTGCAATTAATGACTAAATCTCACATAAGGTCTCCTGAAAGATAGCTACCACCAAAAAGAACATACACTCAGGCAGGGAAGAGGAGGGAGGAGGTTTGGGGAGGGGGAAAATCGCTAAAGAGCTTATCTCTGGCCATTTCCGCACAGCGTTTTTAAAATGGAGGAGGTCTGCACCTGGGAACAGACTGGGTCGGACCTACTTAACGTAGATCCGCACCTCAGCCCGCTCTGGAATGACCTCAAGTGGTCGTCCAGTGTGCTTTTGAAAGACCGCTAAAAACAGGTCTTTCAAAAGCACGGAGCGCACCACTGCGAGCCTGCTCCCTTATGCAGATTTGCAGGCTCGCCCCAATGCAACCCTGCAATCTGCCGGGGGCGGGCTTTAGGCTGGCGAGCTTCAGCGGTTGGTTGAGACCCTCGACCAACTGGAAGCTGCCATTTGGGACGCCGGAGCAGTGCGTATCGACGAGCACGTACTGCTCTGGAGTGGCGTGGACCAGACCGGGGAGCGGAAAAGTCCAGTAAGTAGTGGTGTGGGGCAATTCCCTCACCCTGTGCAGAAATGGCCTCTGACAAGCTTAGGTCTCTGCAGCTTTGGATAGTGAAAGAGTAAGCAATGCATTTCAATGGCAAGTTTTAGTACTGAAAATACCAGAGAGTAAATCTAATGTAGGTTGCTAAACTGGGTGTGGAGGGGGAATCATGCATCCTAACCCGGCCTACTGGCAGCTTTCTATGTATGTTACTTACAAAGGTATAAGTGGTTGTATAATTTTAACAATGAAATACCTCATCTGTAGTGGTAGTGTTGATGTGTCAGGAGGGGAGGTAATACCATGTCTTTTGGGCAATTAATTTGCTCGGGATTCTATGGAGTTATCCTACACTCAGGATAGAATTCAGCACTTGAAATGAAAGCCACCAACCGCCACTAGTAATGGTATGTATTCCACTTTCAAAGAGGGAATAAAAAAAATCTGCATAGGAAATAAACTGAATATAATAAATGCTGCCTTCCTACTAATGTGAGATACATATCTTTAAAATCACAAAACCACATTCCCACATGCTGAGTTGTAATATCCCACAGAGTGTTGTTCAATAATTTAAAACTTCATGATTTCAGGGTTGTCCTTTTGTTGCACAGCAATATTTGTGGAATATTGATATCATAAGGCTAACAGATATAACAAGTTGCTTATAATAGTGGGGGGAGAGGGAGTGTTCATTTTACAGTCATACTTGCGAAAAGTTTTGAGTTAATTTATTAACAAGATCATCTTTTCTTTAACAGTAAAATGCTTATATACTAATTACTTAATTTTTAATGGGTCAGGGCACTTCCTCTCAGAACACATTTGGGGTTCCTTGGGTTCCATTCAAGCTCCTTACTGATGATCATAAAAAGATACATAAAAGAACTGAATATAATAGAAAACTCCCCAAACGGGGACCTGAACCTTGGACAAAATGCCTAACAGTTTCACAAATGAGTTGTCCAGTCCAAATCTTATTGGATGCTCCTGGTCACCTAACAGGCTGCAGCCTCACATATAGGCCTGAGTCCCAAAAGTGAGTAAGGAAGCTTTTGTTGACACCTCCCTTTTATCGGCTGTGTTGTCCTGTGTAGCTTCCAAATTCTGCTTAGCAACTCCCACTCCCTTTGAATGAAATGCAACCTATTCCACACGAAGTACATGTATGCAACCCCGGTGTGCCATTTTCAGGTGCAAGTCTGAATCTCATCAGTCCTCAGTCACAGATGGAAGAGTTATACACTTCTGTATTATTTCCATACATCCCATGTGCTGACAATAAAAAGCTTAATACTCCCCTGTTTCTGGCAGCTGTGAGTCCTCCTGTACATAAATAAGTAAGCAAATAAATAATTAAATAATCAATAAAGAAATTCTGACTCCACCTCCCCAAAGCATTAATGTGGGGTGTGTCTACATACTTCCTTCCAACTTCAGATGCAATTCTCATCCTTAAATGGTGCCCCTATTGCAGGGGTTGTGAATATGTAGCCTTCCAGACATTCTTGGATTTCATCATTCCTCATGTCCTATAATCACTCAACACTGGCTGTGCTATCTAGGTGGAGGGGATCTGCAGTTCAATGGGATCTGGAGGGCCATGCATTGCACAGCCCTACCTGACTGTAAGGGCTGATCGGGGTGGTAGGACACTCCCAGAAAATTCTATGACCCGTTTGTGAGGCTATGGCCCTTTTCGCACGGCATTTGACATGCGAAAGAGCGCCTGGAGAGTCGTACGATTGTGAGGAGCGATCTGCACGACGCACTCACAATCGCGTGACGCTCCAGGGTCTGGCAGGCACTGCTCGTGCACTTTTTCATTTTCAGCTTTCAGCCGAAAATGGTGTGCGATTGTGCATTGCTCCAGGGCCCTGCATGCACTTGCCGTGTGTGCAGAGCCTCCGGAGCCATGGCAGTCATGCTTCCTGCCCCAGCACAGCCTGGGAAACTCCCAGGCTGTGCTGCGGAAGGAAGAGGCGGGGCTCTCACGCTACCTGCTCGGGAGCAGGCAGCTCGTGCGGAGATGAAGCAGCAGGGATGCGAGAGCCTCTCGCTGGAGGCTGCTCGCGTGATCCCCGCACCCCAGCGCCCAATAAAGGTAAGGTGCAGAAAGGGCCTAGGTCTCTCATTCTATCTCCATGTTTCTTTTTAAAAATCTTATTTTTTCAGCTACAGTGCTGAAGGTGTGGGTTTGTGTAGGCATAGATTGAACGTGAGTATACCTACCTTACAAGCTATCCTTCAGAAGGCACACTCAGTTAAAATCTTAAAGTAAATTATAGTTATAGTATGATGAGGTAACTAAAACAGCCTGGCATGATGTGACCATTGAGGTCTGGACATATCTTACTGCCTCCAAGATGCTCCACTATTGAAGTCAATTTATTCCATATTTATTTCTCATCTAGTCAGGACTTTTTTCTTTCTAATAAGTTTTAACATTCTTCTTCCATGGCTGAATTTCTGGCTCTATTTGTCCCCGACCAACCCTTGTACACTGTCTGCATATATTACATGCTTGATTTGGTAAAGGGTAAAATGAAAGTTCATATTTTATTTGGATGCCCAGACTTTCAAACATAATATTATAACAAGATTAATACCACTGTGCTATACACACACACACACACACACACATATATACACACACATACACACACACACACACACATAGTGTGTGTGTGTGTATACATACATACATACATACATACATATATACTCAGAAATACATCCCACTGAATTCAGTAGGCCTTACCCTCATGTAAATTGGATTGCAGGCTATTTTATTTTGCAGCTCCTTTGTAAAACTGTGAGATCTAGAATCCTTTTTTAAAATTGAAACTGGAATATTCAGGATTCTAATTAAAGCATGCAGACTCCAATACACTACATTTCAGATTTCAATGTATCCTACATGGATTTTGTCATCTGCCTGATTTAGATGATATGACAGATTTCCTCTTTAACATTCATACTGATAGGTTTTCAGTGAAAAAATACTGGAGAAGCTTTGTACTAGACAGTAGACCTTTCTTTAGTCAACGTATACAAATGGCCTATGAAAGCAAATTAAGTGTTTTTTTGGGTATTTTCTTTGACAAGAAACGTTAATTATTGATTTTTTTTCAGATTTGAGATTTCAATTTCTTTTAAGAAATAATTGGATGGAAATAAATTAGCTATGAGTTTAGCTGCCAATGAATTTGTAGCATTTGCTACTATCTTTTCATACCTACAGTTGTGTTTAGTCTTTTCCAGTTCAGGCTAAGTTTCACAAGGGTCCTGAGGTAGCCTAGCATATGCACTGTGATTTAATGAAAGTTGCACAAGTTTTGCTATATTTCACAGACCTCACCAGTTGTCAAAGTGTGTTGTGTCATACTAGCTGAGAAGAGGTCAGGAAGCAAGAGAAAGTAGATGTCACTCTCTTACTACCTGTCAGGATTGGGTGTAATCACTGGTGTGATCAGAATGGGACTCACTGTGATAGCCACAACTTCTAAAATATGCTGTGGATTTTGTTCCAATAATTTTCACTACATTCAAAGGTAGCAACACATCCACATGAGAGACGAGAAGGCATAAGTAACTGAATGCAACAGCAGCATAATCCTAGATGCAAATAGTGTCAGGTTTTTCAAATGTTATCTAATATATAAAAATCAAGGTTTGTTTGTCTGTGTCAGATGAAGACCTCATATAATTGGCTGCCTAAGAAGATTCTATGGAATCCTGGGTTTGCAGTGTAGGGAGGTGCCTTTAGAATTCTCAATCAGAGAGCTCTTGGGCCTCAGTCAACTGTGTTTGTCTTGAATAGGCCAGTTGCTATGGACATGAGGTCTAGCAGCAAGGAGGAGTACAGTGTATTCCCTCAGGAACCCAACCTTTGTATGTTAATAACTCTGAATACAGATTGGATTGGGGAATATGGGGAAAAGTTAAAGAAACTGGACAAGACAGTTTGGGGAATTAAAAACACAGGATCTCAAATCTTTCTAACAAGTATTACCTATGAGAAAATAAAATCGCAGGTAACGCCGGTTATATATGCTAGTTCTTTACACAGACAGAGCTGTACTGTTTCCACATAAGAGGGTGCTATCAGCAGGCTTTGGAAAAAGCTGCTGATGCAAAGAGGTGGGAATCCTTTAATGAGAAGAAATCGCTAAGAGGAGATATCCCAAAAGGTGCTAGAAAGACAGAATAAACTTTTCTCTATACCACATGGATGCTATGAATTGCAAAAAAAAAAAAAAAAGACAAATAAATGGGTCCTAGAGAAGAGCACATCTAAATTCTCACTAGAACCCAAAATGACTAAACTGAGGTTGTTGTATTTTGGACATATCAAGAGACAACATGACACATTGAGAAAGACAGTGATGCATGGAAAAGTGGGAGGCAGTAGGAAAAGAGGAAGACTGTGGTACAGGTGGATTGATCCAGGCAAAGAAGCCATGATCCTAAGTTCACAAGCCCTGAGGAGGGCAACTCATTTAGAGGATCAACATAAGTTGATCCTCATTCAGAGGATCAACGTAAGTCAGAGTTGACTTGATACAAATAACAATGGGAGAAAAAAATCTTTAAGAACAGACTAGAAACAATTTTGAAATCCCATGTCCTGGCAAAATCACCCAGTCTTGTCTGTCTGTCAGAAACTCAGTAAGGATTGAGTCAGTCTCCATTCCCATGGGAAGAAGTCCATTGCTGTTCCTATAAAATCCCTGTCTGTTGTATTCACCAGCCTAAAGCTTTCAAATTCACCAACCAAAACTTTGGAAGAGGTTATAGCTCAGTGGTAGAGCACATGCTTTGAATGCAGTAGCTCTAAGGTTCAGTCCCCAGCATCTTCAGATGGAGCTGGAAAAGCGCTTATTTGGAAACTTGAAAAGCTGCTACCAGTCTGTGTCAATACCACTGAGCAAGATGGACCAAGGACTTGATTCAGATGAAGTCATTTTATAATCTTCATATTTGTTTTAGTGTCAAGCTTACTGAGATGGTGGGATGGTGTGACATGCAACAAGCTCCTTTTAACTACTTGGTTCCCAAAGGTTGCTAGGGCACAGAGGGATACCAGAGTGAGGGGGAATGGCTCCCTCTCACATTTACTCAAGGAAGCAGTCCATTTGATTTTGTTCTAAGTCCTTAAGTTCGCTCAAAAACTCTTCTGTTAAGTCTTGACTATAGGTGATGTCTATAAATATAGAAAAATGTAAAAGAAATTTTTTAAAAATAGCTATTACTCTAATCCACAAAGAATTTTGGAAAAGGCATAAGCGTGCACAATGATTTCGTAATGATTTCCACAACGTTTCATTTACTGTACATTTAGCTTCTCAGATTTTTCTTCCTAGTTCAAATTAATTTCATTACTCCTCATTTTGCGAAAAGTTGTTGCTAAACTGCACTTCTTTCATCAATTACTCTTCACCAAGACAATGGAAAGCAAATTTATCAAGTCTACAGTGTTCTCTAATATTAGGATGTGCATGTAATTTAGATTGTCATTTAAAATCCCATTCCATTATATTTTCAAGTGTGCAATTAATTTTTTTTACTATTCGCTTTGATAACATTTTTTTTCTATTATACCACTCATTTCATTTAGAATAGAAAAAAATCTGTTCTCTCTCCAGAGATTACTGTATAATAGGGCCATGCAGGGATGTGTCCATAGATTTTTTTTCATATCCTGAAGAATGGACTCAAGTGCCTTCTTTTAATAGCATGTGTGTGCATAGCCATGTGCATGTACACTACACTGGCATAAATCCAGTTCTTAGTTTCAAATAGACTAGACTCATGCTATCATGTATTATACATTTTGTCATCAGTGCGTCATACATTAAATCATGTATGTAAGTTGCATTGATTCAATAGGTCTATGCTAATTGGGAATCCCTGTTGGGAATCACTGGGAATCAGACATTGGCTTGGAACCATGCTAACTTTTCTGCAATGAGATTCTGTTAAGAACAATGTAGGAAGTTAGTTATAGCTATCTCAAGAGCTATCTCAAGTCCACTAAATCCAACATGATGTTGGAATCTAAAAAAAAAAAAGTTTTGGTTGGGTTGGGCTGTTGTCAGACTGATCAAACAAATATGACCAAGAGAAAAATTGATTGCCAGGTATTTAACAGTATTTGATCATGGCCAAATACTCTACTGAAGTTTTGAGTTTTTCCTATATAGATGATGAAAGCATAACATTTTAACTGAACCATGTTGTCATCTGACAACAATGATCTCATAAGCACTTGGCTTGTTGCTCCTTAACTCTGTAGGAAACTTGATACCCACTTCATTTTATGAACTAAACAACTCTTGCTCCCTACTTTGTCTATAGCCATATTCAGAAACTTGAATTGTCTGTTTTTCTTTGTTGCCTTTCCTGATCGTTATGTGAGTGGCAATCATTTCATTTCATTTGAAAAAGAAATTGTTATCTATTTGTTATCTATTTGGGGCCATCCCTGGGTTTCTAAGATTAAAAAAAAACCTGTTCAATCTCTTGAACATAATTCATATAAATACTCATGTAAGATTGTTAACTGCAAACAATGACTGTCATAGTTTCATACTGTTTTATAATTAGCATAAGTTTCTCTTTTTGTTACAGCTGTTCTGAATCAGTGCTTTAAATAATTAACCATTACTTGATATCGGTTGACTTGTCAGAAGCATGCTTGTACTCTAGTGTCATGGCCAAAAACAGTGTAGAATATAAATTTTAGCCTAGACTTGCATGTTTAATGAATGCGAATGCAGACCCAGGATCTTGATGATTGCCTGGCATTCATATGATAGTCCTTCCAGGGTTTAAAAAAACCTTTTTTTAAACCTAGAATTAGATAACATTGATCTTCTAGGAGACTTTCAAGTGGTAAGGAAAGGAACCTCATCCACGCATCTTCTCGAGAATTATAGAACATGACCAATCCTATGCCAGAAAATACTGAAGAATATGAGTCCTTTATGTACTTCCTTATTTCTGTCTTTCTCTCCAGAAGACTGCTTTGAACATATATGACTCTGTTAGAGGAAAAAGGAAACACTGAGTTCTTTTAATTTTCCTTAATAAAAGTGTCAGCTGCAAGAAGAAAAATCTTTATTTCAGTCATGTAAAAGGAAGAGCATAATCACAGGAAACACATACTCTTGAGAAATCAAAATGAGCAAATAATTATAATGGAATTACAGACCAGAGAGTCCACTTTCAAGGGGAGGGGGAAGTGACTGCTTAGTTCATTTGCCATTTGAGTGACAGGTGTCAGCATGAGCATGGGAGAGTTCTATGAATCATCATAAACTCAGAGAATTACACATGTACCACCAAAGGTTATGACTGAATAATTGATAGGCTTAATGATACCAGAGAGCTATTAAGAGTTGCTCCTTTGCAATAATTTGAATGGGGATGATTAAATGCCACCTATTGCTTGGCATTTGCAAGCATTCATAAAGATTTAAAAGAGCAAAGCTGCTTTGGCAAAGAGAGAGACTCTGCTTGATATGCACACACAAAATTACAAACAGTTGTTGTCATCCTGCTCATGTAGCATCTTGTATTAGCCTAATATGTTCCTAATACTGAATCGTACCATATGGCAACACTTCAGACATATTTTAATTATATCAGTCACTCAACCATAGCATTCCAACTCAAATTAAAGATTGGTTTTTTTAAAATCAGTTGTAGGGTTTGTGCTTGACCCATTCAGCAAAACTGGCTCTTCCAAGGGATGTATTTGCCAGCGGGCATGTTTGCCTGCCTCTGATTGGTAGAGGAACAGAGAGAGAGGCAGTGGGAGAGAGACAGAGACCCCTAGAATTGAATAGATATATACTTGGATTGCAGTGCATTATTAACCTATCTAGGGAAAGCCAGGTATTTACTCTTTGATGTTTCTTGTCAAGGACAGGCTGGGAGAGTTATAAGATTAATGGGAAAGGAAAACTTATATCTGGAGAAATGTTTTGTCTTCATGCTTTGGTCTCTATTCCTTTTTGTCTCCAACGTATAATTTTACTACCGAAATAGCTCTAACGATCACCAGATAATAAATTCTACACCAGCATAAATAAATAAAGCATTGCATTGGTTTGTTAGCTCATTTATCTGCAACAGAAATGCATGTCTTCCAAGCTGTTGAAAGATGTCTCTAAACAGCAGCTATTTCATTACTACCATATGTAGCTCTGTAAGCCCAGTTTGCTGTACTTTCCTACCTACTAAAAGTAGCTTCCTTGTCACATAGCAGATGGCCCATAAAACATCGGATATGTTCAAATTTAATTTTCATGATTTTATCTACATTACAGGTCATGGCTGTACTCACAATCACAAAAAAGAAATAAGAAGGGAGATCTAAATCCCTTTAAATAATTTAAAATGCCAACAAGATAGTTATTGCGATTGTAAAGCAAAACACTATACACCAATATATAACTGATTGGTGTATTATTCCCTTTTTTGTGATTATTTTCCAGATTTCTTGAGCTTTTTAGTTTTACTTCAGCTCTGTATTATAGAATTGCATGTATCCATAGGCTATGTTCTTGCAAGTGAAATCTTGAATGGTAATTCATTTACAGAAACAAAAAAGTTAATTAAGGCCATTTCCACACTGGACTGTTACAGTGCTATTATTCCATTTTCAACATCCTATGGAATCCTGGGGTTTGCAGTTTAGGGAGGGGCCTCCTTCATCTGATCTGGCCACTGATTCTTAAAGAGGATTGTTGGGTCAGGAGATATTACTTAGTTATGCATACATAACTAAGTAGCCAATGTAAGTGATGATGATTGATGATTGTGGTGATGACAACAATGACAATAACAATGATAATTTACCCCCTTTTTCCAGCACTGGTATTCAAAGCGGCTTACAAAAATTAAAAAGATGCAATTTATATTATTAAAATTATTCAAAAATTAAAAATATCAGTATAGTTAAAAACATTTTAAAACATATCTATTAAAAATCAAGAAGTAACAATACAACACCCTACTAAAGGCCTTTCCTTATAAACAATCAGTTCCCAAAGGCCTGCTGATTTTTTTAAAAAAGGTCTTCATCTGCCAACGGAAGGACATCAAGAAGTGTCACAGTGTCAAGAGAGTGAAAACAGCAGGTGAGAAGGCCCTTTTCTATGTTCCTTCCCCAAGTATCTGTGAAAGTGGGAGCACTGAGAGAATGGCCTCTCCACCAAGCCTCAAAGTCCCAGTAGGCATTTATGGGAAAATATGGTATGGATACAATAAGACAAGGCCTTGCATTTTCTTTTCCTAGATTGGAATGGCATCTTCCAATCCCAACCCCAAACACCACCACCCGTCTGCCAAAATGCCGTACCTCTTTATGCACAGTTCTGGACTTCCCTAGAAACAACCCCTTTGTGTCAACAGGGTGAAGCCTTTCAGTGGTTAATTAAAACTCCTTTATTGATTAATGGTGGTGTGGTTCTGGATGGTTATAATCATTGAGAATCATTCAGTTGAGACCAACTTTATAAGAAAATATAGTATAATCTTTATTAAAATAGCAAACTGAATAACATATTGGTTTTGTATGTATGTCTAAGTTCAAACAGATCTTGAAAGTGCATAGTTTCATAACTCTTCATAACAGCATCAAGGCACAGGTCTCTCTCTCTCTCTCTTACACACACACACTCACAAAGCCATCTGGCTTTCCTCTTTGCCAAAGGCTATGTTCCCAAATCTAGGCTACTCTCTCTGGCTGGATTTTACAGTGGGTTGATTTCTCTTCTGCCCCTTTTCTAGGCTTTCCCTGAGAAAACACCCTTCTCATTCAACTCCCTCCCCCCACCCTCAACTGAATGAGAACTCCTCTGGCTGGAGGATTCACTCTGCACCTTGTTCCCTGAAAGTCTGGCTCTTCTGGAAAACTCACTCTCAAAACCAGTGTGCCTGCTACAAACACATTCTCATTCAGGCCTTCATCCCTCCTTCCCAATAAAGGGACCAGGTTTTCCTCTGTAGTGGCCATTCTGGTTGCCTAACAACTTGTTGGTGGGCAGCTTTTCTACCACTCAGAATACCACTCACCCTATACTAAGACACATATAGTTCTTGAGCTATAATAATCTTTAGATACTCCTTATAACCTGTACTTTGAGCTGTACCTGGAAACAGACTGGTAGCTAGTGGTGCTGCTGTAACAAGGGAGTTGCATGCATTTTGTAGAGGTACATTTTGTAGAGGTACAGGTGCAGCTATCCGGGCCTGAATTAAGGTGAATAGGTAAAGAGTCAAAAAGGAACAGAAGAAATACAACAAAGGGAATGAGGGCAAAGCCCATTCTTGATAACACTTTGAATAGAACCTTAAGAGTGTCAGGTTATCTATTTACAGGGATATAAGTACTTAGGAAGGAACCAGCAACTAAGAAATTTTGACTAATAGTAGACATCTAACATATTCCTAATAGTACTACAGACAGAGATGTGTTCTGTTCCTATGGAGTAGGATGGGTGTTTTTGGCAACATGGAGACTACCTATGAAGACTATGAAGGAACTAGACAAGATCCTGAAGTGTAAAGATATATCATGGAATACTAAACTTAGAATGGCCCATGTCATTACATTTTCAATTTTTATATATGGTTGTGAAAGCTGGACAGTGAAGACAGGAAGAAAAGCAACTTATTTGAAATGCAGTACTGGACTGCTAAAAAGGCAAATAAATGTGCTTAAGAGCAAATCAAACCTGAGGTCTCCTAGAAGACAAGATGGCTAAACGGAGACTACCATACTCTGGACATATCATAAGAAGACATGACTCACTAGAAAAGACAATCATGCTTGATAAGATAGAAGGCTGTAGGAGAAGTGGAAGAGCACATTACAGATGGCTACCCTCAATCAAGGAAGCCATTGTCCTGAATCTGCAAACCTGAGCAGGGTTGTTGATGATAGGATTGTCTCTCATTCACAGGGTTGTCATAACTCAAAGTCAGTTTGACAGCAGTTAACAACAAGAGACTAGTTGAAAAAAAAAGTCAATTTCAAGATGGTTATACTTATGAACAAACTGGATATTGAAGGGGAATTCAAAAATCAGACAGACACATACCAAGCTTCCCCTTTACTTTATGACTTCTACTTCAATATAACCTGTATTTTACATAATTACAATTAGCATCTGACCTTGCCAAAGACTGAAGTTGAGGCTACACTAAGCTTCCTTTGGATCAGTTCTGGTTCTTCTTGGGATGGGGCAGCTCTTTCTATGAAGTGGCTAAACTTGAAGATAGACCCTGCGCAACCTCTCTTGAGCATGTTGTGCTTCAGAAAAGCAGGTAGGTTGCATTTTAAAAAATTTTTAGGCCAGGGACAGGAGGGAAATGAGCTTGATCATCTTCTTATCCTAGGACTGTGTTTAAATAACTGTGCTTTGGGGCAGGGATTGTCAGATAAATTGCAGGCTTTGTCCTTCCTTTGCTCATTTGCTCAGCAGCATGCACCTCAAGTTTAAGTGTTGGACTAAATTACTGGTGCATTCCATTTCTCATTGTTTGTGATTTAAAAATCGTTCCCCTTCTCTTTCTCAAATTTTATGTATGTATGTTATGATGACACTGTTATCATTGCTTCTGTTTTACTTTCTTGGTGACTGTGAAGTCGTGTTTGTATTTATTATGAGAGCATAGCCCACTAGATGTTGTTGGACTATAATTCCCATTTCCTCTCACCATTAGCAAGTATAATTTCAGTCATAGTAGTTATAATTTTTGAAATACAGAAATTCATCATGAAACTACCTTAACCATTCCTTACAAAGAATATATAGATACAAGAAGTCACCCTTGGTATGTAACTCCATCCTAAGATACAGATAGATGAAACAAACCAATGAAGCACTGACAGAATCCTGTAATTGAGGCTCTGTGGGGATGGCTGCAATCCTATGCATAATTATCAGGGAGTAAGTTGGTTTGTTTTGGCCTATTCCTGATTGCATAGGTAATTCATAAAATACTTTGAGCTTTAACAGAAGACACTGAGCCAAATGAAATACGGTCTTTATTTTCCAATCATAATTGCAAACTGCTTAGAAAAGAAGTTCTTAACAAATATGGAACTCCAAAGACAAAGAATGAATTATCAAGACTCTGCTTTATTATTTTCCTTATTCTCTCCCTTTCTTGATGCTAATAGGTCACAAATTAAGGATGTAAATCAGTGTTTCTTAACTTTTCCTTTACCAGGAACCCCCTGTAAATATAATTTGTTGCTGGGGAACTCCAAGACTTAACTCAAGATTTAAATATTTGTATTTAGATATAATATTCAATTATTTATTTATTTATGGCTTCTGGAGACTGGGATTCAAATCCCTGCTCAGATACTAGGTGACCTTGGGCAAGTCTTGTCCTCTCAGGCTCAGAGGAAGGCAAAGGCAAACTTTTTGAACAAATCTTGCCAACTCCTTCCCCCATCACTCCAGGGTTGCCATAAGTCAGAAGTAACTTGAAGGCACACAACAGCAAAGTGCTACTGGAAAGGGGAGGTTCCTTCTAGCCATCATGCCTCTTCCCTTTGAAAACTGACTTATGGCAACCCTTAGGAAAACCTATCCTGGGGGTTTTCTTGGCAAGATTTGTTGTCTTTGTCCTTCTCTGAGGTTGAGAGAATATGACTTGCTTGAGGTCACCCAGTAGGTTTCATGGCCCAGTGGGGATTCAAACCGTGGTCTCCAGAGTCTTAGTTTGGGTGTGTGCACATGCCGGCAACCATTCCCCTTTTGTTAGGGACTCAGCAGTAGAGAGAGTTATCAGGGACATGTTAGATGGGGCAGGGATAAGGGCACCCAAATTGTTCCCTTGGTCTCAAATAGGGAGCAGTTTGGGTGCGCACACACATCTGCCACCATGTCCTTCTCACACTCCCTGCTACCATGTCCCTGACAACAGTAACACAGAGGCAGGCATGTGTGCCTGCCCAATCTGCTCCCTTGTTTGTGAGGAAGCAATTTTGGCACACACACACATCCACACACCCTGCAGCTGCATCCTTGATCCTGCCTCTGCTATTGGTATCTAGCAGCAGGGCTTCACTGACCCCCGGGGAGGGCTCCATAGACACCAGGTTAAGAACCATTGATGTAAAACATCTTCTCACAAATTTGCATCCTTAGCACCAAGAAGGTTCCAGGGGACCCTGTGGAAGAATTGCCAAACTCTACAAGGTTCTTCACTCATCTGAGAATAAAAAAATGAGATTTTTGTTTCTTTATTTTTATTACTTTCATACAAAATGATTGTATTCTCTGGGAAAAAATATGTTTTCAACAGAAATATTTTCTCCACAAAAAACTACATGAAATTTCCACAGACACACCAAATGTAAAAACATAATTGAAAAATGCATGCAACTTCTCAAATTTTCAGTTAGTAAGTAGAAAACTATTCCAGTTTTTCATTCTGACGCTGAAAATAAAATAAGTGAAAATTTATAACCACATCACAAACGATAGTAAGCAGACCCTTTGTTATATATTTTATTTCCCAGACTAACAGAGATCTACCAGTTACTTCTGTGTGTTAACATTGTTACTCCTATTCTAAGCGAAGTCCCAGAGCTGCCAATGCTCCATTGGCTCAAACCTTTAACCATGTAATATATCCCAAATGGGTGAATCCATGAGATGACTTTGGGAGAAGGAATGGATGGCCCTCCTCATTTTCTTGGACTGCAGCTCCCACCATCTCTTCCCATTGGCTGTAATGGCCCAACAACACTTAGAGGCCATTTGTTCCCGTAACATTGAACTAAGTGATATGCTTCAAGTGTTTCTGATAGGAAAAAAGTCAAAAGCAATTATATTTTCATAAGTTTTTGATGTTCCTTTCACATTTTACCTGTCAAAAATTATCATCATCAGTGAATCAGTGCATTGTAAAATACAGTTGCAATGGTTTCCTTACTATTGGAAAACCAATGATATATAGGATTGTTTGTTTCTACTGGCTCCTAAATTCATTTTCCAGCTGTGTGTGAGTGTGTGTGCTTATATATATAATATAAGTCATTTTAATCTCTAATCTCATCTTGCTCATCAGGTGCACCAGACATTATAATAAAATATACTGTGGGATAGATTTCCGTGGCTGAAGTCTCAGCTTTCCCAGTCTATTTGTTCCCTTTATATATAATCATCTAAAACAGAATCTTAATTATAGAATTACCGTAGTTCAAATATGGTAGTGTTATTGTTACCCAAAGTAATGGGTAGTTTAATTGCAATGAATATGAAAAAGATCATACATATTAATGAAACATTTAACACTGTTTTCTCTCACAGTGGGGTGTCATTGACATGAGAATATTAAATCTGAAACAGTGTATTTGAAAAACGCAAAGGTTCTGGCGCAAACCACAAATGGCTGGTAATTTAAAAGTAAGACACATTTGGAGTCATTAATTTATGCTGTTGAACAGTATAATGCATGGATTTGAAAAGGCAATGGCTACCATTCCTTTGAATGTTAAGAACACAACATGAAATTTATTTGAGAGAGAAAGAATATAAAGAGTACCAATTTTTAAATAAATTACTAATTACTATTCATTTATGGAAACATAGAGAAGTTAACAGTGATTTGACACTCAAGGGACAAGAGGCAGACTTAATTTCATTTAATAATAATTAGATAAATCTGAACAGGTTTTTCTGAATAACAGCTACAGATTTGTCTTCAGTCAAAATTAACCTTTTGCTTTCTTTATAATAGCTACACTGGCTTGGTTATTTACCTTCCTCTTCAAGTAGTCATGAATATTCCATGAACTTTCCATGACATCACAGAAACCCTTCCAGTGGTGGTAGTACCAAATTTGATGATCTACTTGAATCAGAAACTAATTTAGTCTATATCCAAGCTTAATAGTTTTGCCTTGAATATTTAATTTCAGTGCCTATAAAGAACTGGACAAAGGAATTGCCAAGAGAATAATGGCTTGTAACTGTGCGCACACATTTCCTATGCCACAGATTCAACAGTGCCATCTTAAAAAATGCATTCATAAAAGAAAAAGTGGACAAGTTATATCTCATTAAAACAGGCTTTTAGAAATGATTTTTAATATTACCTTCCCTTAGTACCAGTCTATACTTTTATAACTTCTGAAGTTAAAAAAAAATTCAGTGAATTTTAAAAATAGTTTATAAAGCAGGAGATGACACAGGAAAATCAACCAGAATATGAACTCTCAGGAACTGAAATTGCCTATTTTGGGTTATTTGGCATTTTTTCCCCTAAGGATTCTTGAGGGGGGAAAAAAAACAACAATGGTGCAAATAGGACTTCCAATATACAAGAAATTGCTGGGAACAGTGCAAAATCTCACCCTTCCACTCACATTATATAACCCCTCTACTCATATGGTGGTTATTGATATGATATGATATGATATGATTTGAAAACAGCAACACAAACTAGAGATATGCAAATAAGACTTCATATAAGAAAGACAAGTTTGATACATTAAGTAGTATCATTTCTAAAGAAAGCTTACATAGCTTCTATTATAGTTGCATACAATCTGGAAGCCACACACAGACACAGACAAAGCTGTTATTTCTTTTAGCTTTGAAAACAGAATCTACTCCCTTGCTTTGTTGAAAGAGCATTACTTAATTACATAACAAGTCTTGAACACTGAATTCTGTAGAAACTCCAGCCCAGAAAAGGTTTTAAGTCATGCTAAGACATCCCAAATATCTTAAAAAGAGGCTGAAGCCTGTATTAGACATGAAGTTGCTCAGCCAGCTGTTACCCTGGGTACTGGGGGTCCCGGGAGGGACACCAAATTGTGCTCAACTAAAGGTGGGGAAAATTAGCTCAGAGCACTGCTTAGCGTTACGAGAGGCAGGGTAACGTAGCGAGATCTTGAACCCTATGTCTACGGGGTTGGGTCGAGTAAAGTAGCACTCAAAAGTTGAAACAATAAATGAAGTTTTATTAAACACACAAGCAAAACAGTGTATGCGACACACTCATACAAGATAACTAAAGAAAATAAAGGTTGGAGTGGTATAGAGGGATTTTTAGAGGGATTGCTGGTTTGAGTGATACTTCACCTGTCCTGAAGCCCGGAAAAATAGAGAGCGAAGCTGGGGTGCGATGTAACTCAGCACGTGGAGCTGAGGGGAAGCTCTCCAAGCAAAGCAGCAGCAAGGCGGGACGAAACTTGGGAGCGATCCGAGGAAGGTCTTGGAATCAAGGGTTTTTATAAGGAGAATTGTGACTGCAGGCTATGCCGTGCTTGGGGGAAAACAATAGATTTGGAGTTGGAGACAAAGCCTCCAAAAGGTCAGAATCTGAATGATTGAGTTATCGTAGCGGTTCTCAATAGAGTAGCCAGTATGCAAACGCAGAGTACTTGGGTATTGTACAGTTAACCCATCAAGCTGCCAGCGCGGGGCAGAGGCTCTTTTGTAGGTTGTGTGCATACCTAATTAGAGTACTTGCGTGGAGGTCTCCTAAAGCAGTGAGTCAGCTATTTCTGGCCTGCCTGTATTGTTGTCTGAATATTATGGCAATTAACGGCCGAGCTTGTTTACGTGCTTGTCCGGTGGCCTCGCAAGCACGTGGAGGGGAATAGAGAAGTGAAGCCGAATTGTGATATCAAAAGGATATCTTTTAATATCCCCAAAGCTCGGACTAGCCAGGGCAGTAACACAGCCTGCTCACCAAGTCTCAGCTCCCACAACCATGTTCAAAGTGGACTTCTGCCCCCATCTGTGCTTGCGTATATACCTTCAAGTAATCTGTGGATTTATGGTGACCTCAGGGTCACCATAAGGGTTTTCTTAGACTAAGAATACTCAGAGGTGGTTTTACCAGTTCCTTCCTCTGTAACAGCACCTGGTATTCATTGGCAGTCTCCTATCCAAGTACTAATCAGGACTGACCTTGTTTAGCTTCCAAGATCAGATGGGATCTGGTGCCTTTAGGGCATTACTGACTTACAAATTTCTTCAAATGTGCTTGACTCCATATATTTGCATTTTAGACAATTTGATGGTTTGGACTTAAACTGCTAGGGCCAAATCCAATGCTGCATGCAAGGGAGCTATGGGATTTTCTTGTTGTCACCTTGTAGTCTTTCATGACATCAAAACCTGCTCCAGATAGTATTCTAACAAGCTGCAGCAGGTTTTTAGGGTTTACAGGAGGAGTTTAAGAGAAAGAGGAGACTGCCTCCTTTACTTCTATTGTCAGAAACTGTTTCCACAAGCCGAAACACCCAAAGGGGCACTGACTCTATAATCCCTAACCATTGGTCAAGTTGCTTGGGGTTGATTGAAAATATGGACATCTAAAAGGCACAGGATAGCCTACTTGTGTTATAAACCAAGGCTAGCTTGTGAGCTAAGCTATGCTGTCCTAGAATCTGCTCATAAAAGGACATAAGGTCTTTAGACCATTGACTTCATTTATTGAAGGAGGATAACAAGAATATGAAGTTACTCACAAAGACTGAAAAACACCTCCTCCTGTCTAATAAACTAATTCACAATATGACTACACATTTCCACTATTTTGACCAATAGCCTTCTTACTTGCTGTCTCCATGCCTAATTCCCCTCCTCAAATGACACTCCTCACCTGCTTCTTTATCTAACTCTGCCTGCATCCCATGTCATTCTCCTGTTGTCACTCCTATTTCTGTTACACATGTAAGCCAAATGAGTAACGTACGTATTATTAAACACGGTGCTTGCAAAGAAGTAGTTATGTTAGTCTCTTGTAGCCAAAAGAGGAGGAGAGAAAGAGGGGAGAAAAATGTAACAGCACATTTAAGATGGATTTTTTAATTTTCACATGAGCAGGTATGTACTTGAGTATTTAATGTCACTCTGTACTTCCCCCAAAGAAGTGGGTTTATATCCACAAAAACTCATGCAAAAGGAAAAACCAGTTAGTCTTAAGGGTACTGCCACAATTCTTTCTCCTCCTTTCCCTACCTCCTTCTTATGGTTTCATTCCCGTTTAACAGAGAAATTTAGATGAATTCTCTAGGAAAAAATGTTAATAATTTTTAGAGTTTGTGAACAATGCTTTCCAGTTTTAATTACTGGCATGAATAACAATAGTTCCTGATAGGGGACCTGGAAACAACAGCCAGCCAAAGAAATAGACAGCCAACAATTTATAGATTAACAATGGCAAAAGCTATCTGCCTTTCTTTCTACACAATTTCCTAAAAATACTTATTCTTAAAGAAACAAAAAACAAAATGCACACAAGACCACTGACTTCTACAGATCATAGACAATCAATGTAGAATATAAAATAAACCATTCTTAAATATGATATTGGAGCTACATTAACTATACCAAGTATTGGATTAACAGTTTCCTTCAGAAATTGCTTCAGCAGTGAGCTGCTAGTCATAAAAGAATCCTGACCTCCCTGACCAACATTACATACCTGACTTAAAAAAAAAAAAAGAATCCATTGAGATTTCCTTCAATGCCTAATAGATAGAAAATTCAATATTCTGTATGACAAGAATCATAATGTCCTATACTTTCCTCTGGGAGTCAATGGAAATTTGAAAATTGGTGTAATATTCATATACTGTACTTTTGACATTGAGAGAGCAGCTAAATTTTTGACCATCTGGGAATAAGGCGGTGAAGTGGAGCAGGTCACCTTGAATTAAAACTGATATATTAGGCTCTGAGCTCATGTGGCTGGGCAGAATGACATATTAGCCATACTTTTTACAGTAAGTCCCAGGGTTTCTTATGGATAGAATATTATGGGGAAATAATGCTTCTGTTTTCAATGATATCAAATTTTAAAGAGAATAGTAATCTATTGAGTAATAGGACTGAGCAAAATCTCACAGAGATTTTCAGCTGTGGTAAACAATGCCTTCTCCATGCCATGACATTTCAGTGTTCTTCATGGAAATACTGTCATATTTTCATTGTTTTAGGAGAAAGCTTAGCATCTCAACTAAATGTAGCACTAGTACAGAACACGTAACAGTGATGGTAAACATTAAGCTGATAGGCAATGCATAATCTCAGATAAAAACAATACATAGCAGTGGTGGAGAAAATTAAGCTGAAAGATAAACTTATCCGGAAATATGAGAAATTGTAGTGGACTGCTCTTCTGTACAAACCATTATTTGGCAGACAATCACTTTCTTCATTATTTTTAAGAAAGTCTGTTACCATGGGTGTTGCTACAGCATAGGCATCTTGGAGTTCTAGAGTTTCTAGAAGTTCAGTAATCTTTTGTTTTTGGCTTAGGAAAAGAGACACATCTTCTCTTTCAATCTGTATATCTAGGTAGTATAGAGCATGTTAAGGATTTATGCTGGGTCAGGCATGGTTTCCTCTAAGTGGATGGCAGAGGAAGAGGTGATGCGGCCAGATGAGCAGGTACATGGTTATCATGATTGTTTTAACTATAACTCATGTACTGGGGAAGGCCACATGCCAGAACGCTGATTGGGTCACCCCACTTGTTCAGCATGACAGTGAGACTTAAAAAGGCTGGTGTTTGCCTTCACAAGTCACCAGTTAGGTTTGCCTGGTTGGTAATGTCATGCTGCTGACAATTTATGCCTTGTAAGGGGAGATGCTGCCCGTTTATCTTCTGTTGTCTTTTCTTACTTAATTGCTTCTGGAATGTTTTGCCAATGAATGATGAAAGTGATGCTGAGAGCACAGCACAGCCCTCCTCTCCTGCATCAAGCCCTTCAAGGGTTAAGCAGGAGGAGGAGACAGAAGTTGAGCTGGGAGACACATCTCAGAGTGCAGAACAAGCTGTTTGGGAGGAAAAGCCTGGCTGAAAAAGAACCAGACCCTTGAGTGATGAGGAGGAGGTGCCAGATGCAATTCCTAGGAGGTCTGAGAGAAAAATGAAAGGTATTCCTTCACAGAGGTTTGTGTTGGGGAACTGAGAGATTTTTGGTAATGAGACTCTCAATCAGCAGAGTATCTTAGTAATTGCACAAAAACGGAAGTTGAACAGATTACTAGTCCCACTTCTATCACTCCACCCCAAACACTCTTAACCTAGCTCAAAATAAACACAAAAAAAAATTTGGTTAAAAATATAAAAGAATTTACTCACCAAATCTTGTGCATAGTCTACACAGGTTCAATTCTTGAAGAAGGTAGGAAGAAAATTAAGCACTCACATGCTTGCTGAAAATAATCCCTGTTAGGAGATCTCAGGGCATGCTTTCAGGACAAAAGGCGAAGACAAAAGGAAGGAGTAAATGGCAAGAGAACCTTTTTAAGACCAAAGAATGTGTACGTGCTGGAGGAAGAGGTGTTGACCAAAACAAACAGGAAGTTTTCTCTAGGCTATCTCTCTATGCCTACAATAAACATGCAAACAAACTAGCCAGTTAATTAAGCATGCAAAGGTTGCCACTCCCAACAGTTTGTGGTGCAAAACAGTGTGAGGGTATGTCAAGTCTCTTGTGAGCCTGAAACCTTTGAAGATGTTTTGAGTTTGCCCAAGGCACAAGCTAACCGTTGGTTCGATGCCATGGACCAGGAAATGGAATCCATGCACAAACATGATGTATTTACTTTGTGTACAGTGCCAGAAAATGTGACCCCAGTGGGCTGCCGGTGGATGTACAAACTCAAACCCTTGGCTTCAGGGTAGGTAAAGCACAAAGCCAGGCTTGTTGCTCAGAGTTTTTCACAGAGGAAAAATAACCAAACTTTTGCACCAACCGCCAGAAGTGAGAGTATCAGGCTGGTGTTAGCTCTGGCAGCACAGAGAAATGCTTTGGTACACCACTTTGATATTACAACAGTGTTACTGCCCTGGCTAGCCCGAGCTTTGGGGATATAAAAAGATATCCTTTGATATCTCAAATTCGGCTTCACATATCCCTTCCACGTGCTTGCGAGGGCCCCGGACGAGCACGCATAGAGGCTCAGCCGATTATCGCCGTGATATTCCTAGACAATACAGGCAGGCCAGAAAATAGCCAACTCACCACTTTAGGAGACCTCAAGGCATTCTCTGCCCCGAGCTGGCAACTTGATGATCGAGCTATACAACGCTCAAGTATTCCGCATTTGCATACTGGCTACTCTATTGATAAATTCGGCTCTAATTCAATCATTCAAATTCTGACCTTTCGGAGGCTTTGTCTCCAACTCCAAATCTATTGTTTTCCCCTAAGTCCGACCTAGCCTGCAGTCACAATTCTCCTTATAAAAACCCTTGATTCTGAGACCTTCCTCGGATCGCTCCCGAGTTCCAGACCGCCTTGCTGCCGCTTTACTTGGTGAGCTTCCCCTCAGCTCCACATGCTGAGATACGTCGAACCTCAGCTTCGCTCTCCATTTTCTCCCGGACTTCAGGACAGGTTTCATATCACCCAAACCAACTATCCCTTTAAAAATCCCGCTATCTTACTCGCCCCTTTATTTTCCTTAGATATCTGTGTGTTTGTGTTGCATACATTGTGTGCCTGTATTTAATAAAGACTATTCATTATTTTCCAACCGGTTTGCTTCTTGACTTGGCCTGACCCCGTAGACATTGGGTTGCAAGATCCTGCTAAGTTACCCTGCCTCTCGTTTTGCCAACTTGTGCTCTGAACTAATTTCCCCAACTTCTATAATTTTGATAGCAATTTGGTGTCCCTCCTGAGACCCCCAGAAAACAGGGTAACAACAGCCTATCTCAATGCTGAGTTACCAGAAACCATCTATATGCAGCAGGCACCAGGGTATGAGACAGGTAAACCAAATCTGCTAAACAAAGGCTAAACAAAGCCATCTATGGTCTCAAACAATCTGCCAGTTGTTAGAACAAGTGCCTGGATCGTGCTTTACAGGGCTTGGGTTTCAAACAGAGCATGGCAGATCCGTGTGTGTACACCAAAGGGTCTGGGAAAGACCAAGTTTTGCTAGATTTTGTTGATGACTTGTGTTTAGTCACCACAACAAAGGAACAGGTGACAAAATTTGCCAAGGAACTGGATAAAAAGTTCCAAATCAAAAACCTGGGACCCATTAAGCAGTACCTGGGTATTGAGGTACAAAGAACTGAGAAAGGGTTTCTGCTTAGCCAAAAGCAGAAAATATTACAACTGCTGCAAAGGTTTAATATGGTTGATTGTAAAGATGTGCAAACCTCCATGGTATAAGGATTTACAACAACTGTGGATGACAAAGTGTTCCCTAACAAAGAAATGTACCAGTCTGCTGTGGGATCTTTGTTATATTTGGCTGGTTATAGCAGACCAGACTTGTCCCTGGCTGCTAATATTCTGGGAAGGGCAAGTTCTGAGCCCACACAGCAACATTGGCAGGGGGTAAAAAGAGTGTTAAGGTACCTAAAAAGCACTCTGGAGTACTGTCTATGTATATCACCCTCTGAGAAACCTGAATTGGTATGTTACTGTGACAGCAACTTTGCTGAGGATTTATGTGACAGGAGGTCAACGTCAGGAATTTTCATAATGTACAGTGGCACACTTGTGCACTGGAAAACTAAAAAACAAAGTTTTGTGGCCACTTCAACTGCAGAAGCAGAATATGGCAGTCTCTCATATTTATGCAGTGAACTGATTTGGTACACACAACTGGTATAGGACCTAGGTGTTGACATTCCAATCCCTGTGACAGTATTTGATGATTCTCAAGCTTGTATACAAATGGTGAGTAATGAAAAGGCCAGGAGGCGCACCAAGCATGTAGATATCAAATACCAAAATGTAAGACAGACATTAGAGAGAGGTGTGATCAGGTTAGAGTATGGCCAATCTGAGAAAAATGTGGCAGATGTGTTCACAAAACCACTCACAACTGTAAAGCACTGGGAAATGCTCAAGAAACTGGGAATGGTTGAGCACAGAGCGTAAACTGCTGGTCCACTATAGAGGAAAAGGAGGGGTGTTAAGGATTTATGCTGGGTCAGGCATGGTTTCCTCTAAGTGGATGGCAGAGGAAGAGGTGATGCAACCAGATGAGCAGGTGCAAGGTTATCAGGATTGTTTTGACTATAACTTGTGTACTGGGGAAGGCCACATGCCAGAATGCTGATTGGGTCACCCCACTTGTTTAGGGTGACAGTGAGACTTAAAAAGGCTGGTGTTTGCCTTCACAAGTCACCAGTTAGGTTTGCCTAGTTGGTCATGTCATGCTGCTGACAATTTATGCCTTGTAAGGGGAGATGCTGCCTGTTTATCTTCTGTTGTCTTTTCTTACTTAATTGCTTCTGGAATGTTTTGCCAAAAGCTGTATTTTAATGTGCAGCAATTAATCTGCCTCTAAGCCTAACTTAATGAGACTGTGGAATTTTTTCTGCTTCAATAAATGCCTCTGCTGTGGCGAAGCCTTGCTTCACTGTTTGAACTCTGCATATGCTAGGAGGAGCCAGTTCCTGCTAACCCTGACACAGCATCTCCTAATTCCTTTAGTTCAACTTCCTTTGTCAGATGTAGTCTTTATCTCTCTGAGTGACTATAATCAAATCATCAACATGTTACAATAAAAGTTGAAGAACCACCTTGGTTATGGTATACAGGCATTGTTCTGCTTCTCCTTGCTTAAGGTCTAATTGCTTCAGCACTTTATCTGCTTTCTCATTCCATGTCCTAGGAGCCTAGTTAAGTCCATTGTTTCTTAAGCCTGCAAAACATATGTTGTTGTTTCTGTTCCCCAAAGCCTGGGGTTTGTTGCATGTATAGTTACTCTGTCATAAGTCCCTGTAGAAATTCAGTTTTCATAGCAAGTTGTCTGACATCTATCTGTTTGGAATCAGCCCATCTAAGGAGAGTCTTAAGGTGCTGTGTTTGACAATGTCTCATCAAAATCAACTCCAAATTTCTATGAGAAGCCTTGAGCAACTAGACTTGCCATGTAGCATTCCAGGTTTCCTTCTCCATCCTGTTTCACCATGAACACCCACGTGCATCCTATGGCCTTCTTTCCTGGTGGGATTTCTGTAAGTGACCATGTTCCATTCTTATGCAGTGCATTGATTTCTTCTTCTGCAGCTTTTCCCCACTGAGCTGCCTTAGCTGCAGGTATCTCTTCAATTTCTTCTAAATTTGATGGTTCAATGGGTAGCACTGACCTTACAAGGAAGGATACATGTGGTACTGGTATACCTTTGTTGGATCACACTGAGTGTTTAGGAACCTCTTCTGGGACCTGGTCTGTCTCTGCAGCTTCCTCCATCCTAGTCATCATGTCAGCATCATCTGCCTCCCCTTCTCTTCATTTACTGCTCTGTCTGTAGCTTGCTTTCTGGCACATGCACTTCACTACTTTGTTCTGGATCAGGCTGTACAGTTGCTTCTGATGTCCCAAATGAGGAAATCATTGGTACATCTGTTAGAGGCTCAACATTTTGTTCTTGTTCTTCAAGGGACTCTAACATATTCTCTTCTTCTTGTGAGAAGTCTATTATAGCCTCTTGTTCCTCTGGAAAGTCTAGCACAGTCCCTCTCTTAACTCTTGTTTTATCCATCAAAGATAACTACATGTCTAGTAGTGACTTCACCAGTCAAGTTCATTACTCTATACTCTTCATTTCCAAGGGCATAACCAATTTTAATAGTCTGTTCTGTTCTGGCATCTAACTTGTGTTTCCTTTGTTTCAGTATGTATGCATATGCAATGCTTCCAAAGGTTTAAATGTGCTGCATATCTGGCACTTTCCCATGCCACAGCAGAAGTGATGTTTGTGTTATGCTTTTAGTTGGCAATCTATTTTGGAGATATGTTGTGGTTATGATGGCATCTCCCTAGACTCTTGTGAGAAGATGAGCATCTCCCAGCATACACTTTGTCATCTCCTGGAGAGATCTCAGCTTTCTCTGAACAATCCCATTATGTTCAGGAGTATAGCTCACATTTCTACTGTGCAAAAGTCATGATCTTTAAAGAAAGTTTGTGTGCACCACCACAACCTGTTTTAATGGCCTTTGGTGCCCTCTCAGACTTGGTGCTGATCGTTGCAATGTACTTCTGTAGCATCTCCTGCTCTTCTCTTTCAGAAGGTGGGTAACACAGTACCTTGAAAAATCGTGCACAAAAATTAAAGCATATCTACTTCTGCCAAGTGATGGACCACATAGGTCATTATGAATGAAATCTAGCACTTCAGTGGTTCTCTTTTCAGTCCTTGGCTGACATGAGGGTATAATTGCCTTTTCCCCCCATTGGCTGATGTTCTTTCGGGACAGCTGCAGGTTTTGATACTGTGACCCTTTTTGTCACAATTATAGTAAAGAAGTTCTAATTGGTTCTTGAGTGGAGCCTTTCATCTATCTTTCGCACTGACCAAGTAATTTGATCCACTTGGGTTTTGAGTAAGGAGAGAGGCTGAGGCTCTCTGTTTAGTACTTTCTCTTCTAAGGCATTCAAGAGCTTTCTCAAACTTAAGAGAACTTAGCCCATCCTACACAGAGATAACTGCACTCCTAAGTTTCCACTAAGGAATCCCATCTTTTGTTAATCACTAAGATCAATTCCATTTAAGTTCAGTTAATCAAAGGCTGTGATCAAATTGGCTATAAGTATTTCACAATTTTTTCTTGGAATCAAGCTTCAGTCTCATCAGTTCCCTAATCCAAATTGCCTGGTATTTAACACATGTGTAGCCAAATGTTTTTTGAAGTTTCTCTATAATTTCTTTGGCTGTGTAACTGTTTGTCACACAAATTAACTGATCATTCTCCAAGGAATTATATATCATATTCTGTGCTTTAGTATCCCTTCTCTTGCAATCAATGCCATCCTGCCTTTCTGGTTTTTTGGTATTAATAGATTCATAAACATTTTGTGCTTTCACTGTAACCTGTAATCTTCTTCTGAACTGATTGTAATTATAGCTGGTGAATTTCACATATTTACTAGTCAGATTTATAAGGACATTTTGCTTGGCTAGCAATTGGGAGAAAAAACCTGAGTAGTCCAAAAGGAAGAAAAAAATATTTAGTTAGTGAGTGTGTTTCTAAGGGGGGAGACAAGTGCTACCAAAAATTCACAAAAGAATGATGAACTCCAAACAATCTGGTTAACTATTCTTGGCTGGGGTCCAAAACTTAGTGGGAAATATGGGAAATTGTAGTGGATCTCTCAATCACAGCATCTGCACTAGCAGAAGCTGAATAGGTCCCCAGCCCACTCCACCCCACACACAAGTTCTAGCAGAGAAAGAAATCAAAACAAAAAATCATGCTTCTTCATGAGGTATATAAAAGTAGTTTTACCCATGAACACTTGTGAATAATAAACACAGGTTTATCTTCCTGAGGAAGGTAAGAAAAGTATCTGGAGAGTTGGAGCATCATCATAATCAGAGAAAGGTGTAAGAGCATAGAGAAGCCTACACGAACCTGGAAAAAGGTGGTGTGAACAAACAAACACACAGAACGTAACCACAAACATTCTGTGCCTAAACTCCTAGAGAATGACATGGAATCTAACAGTAAATAATCAGGCCAAAAATGCTAACTCCAGCAAAACTGGATGAGGTAAAATTTCCAACTCCAACAAAACTGGATGAAGTAAAGAAATAGCCTCACTCTGTGCATGCAACTGGTCAACACAGATCAAAGAACTTGAAGAAATATCTTTCTATTCTCCTTTTCTTGCAAAAGCCAGTTAGGTTCCCAGTATTTCAAAAAGTTACCGTGATTTCTAAACTGTAATCAATGTTGTTAATTTGTCCATTTCAACTAAATCCATAAGCAGTATCCAGTCCTCACTCATTGGTATTGCTATATTTTTTTCATTTCTGTGCCTATAGTAGTCTTTCTGCAGTGGTTATATATCGTCATATTTTTTTCCATATTTCTAGTCACGCACTATTCCCAACAAATATAATTCAGGTTTCAATTAAACATTACTTTTCAGAGGTTTTTTGTTTTTTTTTCAGAATTTTTTTGGCCATTTCACAAGTCCATCATATCTGATATGATTTCACAAGTCCGTCATATTTGATAAAAATATTCAAATGTTTCTCAGATTTCCGACATACAATAAAAACATCTTTATGGATTCTGGCCAATTTTTCGAGTGTCAAATACCAGTGATACATCATCTTGTAAGAGTTCGCTTTAAGATCATAACATAATGTCCAACATTTTGCTCTCACTTTATAACCCAATCTTTGACCTATTCCTCTTCCATCTCTATTTTTTTTTAATTTACCTCTTACCAATCAAATGTTCATCATCTAAGCATAACTGCTTCAAAATTCTGATTTACTCAGGTCTAAATCACCAGGGTTTTGTTTGGTTTTTCCCCCCTCATTTTAGATCTTTATATTATTTGTCTATAAAAGAAACATTGAAAACTATAACCTCCTGACAATAATTCTTCATGTGACTCAACTCTATGTTATTTATCAAATTCCAAGAGTTAACCATTTTCCTTTGATGTTATCCCCTTCCTTACAAAAGATTCTTATGATGAAAGCCACAAAGGCAACTTAGGTCATAACCTTGGTTTGTATTTATTCCGTATTCTTAACAGAGCACATCTTACAAAATGGCTGTTCAAGTCTGCATTCACTTTAACTTTATCATACCACAAATAACCATGCTATTCATGCCTCAGTTCATGCCCTTCTAAATCCAACAATCTTCCATTTGTCACCACAATCCAGTCCTTCAACCAAACCAAACAGCATGCAGAAAAATACAATTTCAAGTCAAGAAATCCCAGTCCCCCTCTTTGTTTTGCACCTCGTAACATTTTATATTTAACTTTCAGTTCCTTTCCTTGCCATATGTATTTCAATAAGTCAATTCTGCCAGTATTTAAATAGCACACCATTAATCAAAATTGGTATTGTCTGGAATGAAAACAACATTCTTGGAAAACACTTTTTCTTATCATGGAAGTTCTCCCCAACAATGGTAATTGAAGTTTTGCTCATCATTACAAGTCTGTCTTAATATCATCCCATGTCTTAATATAATTATCTTAAATAGGACACAATTCATATTTCTCTTAGCAATACCTAAATATTTGACCTTTTTCTCAATCTTAAAACTTGACTTATCCATCAATTGTATTTGGTCATCTTTTCTCGTGTTTTTAGTTAACATCACCATCTTTTGCATATTTATCTTAAATCTTGTCATCTCTCCAAATTCTTTCAATGTCACCAACAACGCTTCTATACTATGTCACCAAATTATCTATCTGAGATAAATCAACATGACTAGAGGAGGTTGATTGGAGTTCATCTTTATTTATATGCTAAAATCTGATTAGCTTGTAGAAATTACTAACTAGAATAAGTTTTCTTCTTCTTGAACAGTTAACTGTTTTTAAACCTATAACTTAAAAATCATATTCTAAACAATAAGCTTTCCACTAGCATTCAAAACAAAATATTTGACTTTATTATATCTGACTTTATTTTCTTTGACCCTCCAATATGAGGTCAAAAATATGTTCAACACATGTTCATCTTAGGATATTAAGAAAAAAAAAGTTTTTTAGCAAAACTAGCTTCACCAAATTCTAGTGTTATTTTCTGATCAAAGACAGCAAGGTAGCAGATGGAAAGCAAGCAAACAGTCTTTATTTGCAATGATTAGCAAAGGTTTAGCTAAAAGAAAATAGCTAGCTGAAGATGAACAGGTAAAAAAGGCAAAGATGAGGGATCAGCTATGTTAAATCAAATTTAATAAGAGAGTGAATATAACCAATGTTCTTTATTTCTCTCTCTCTTTTATGAGATCATATGCAATGATCTATTTATAAAAAGAAGTTTATTAAACATGCTGTTTAAGCAGAAAAGTTTATTTGAACTAGTTAAAATGATGCATTCAGCCAAAAATGCAAAGATCTTTGGAATTGCAATCTAAGAATTTTTCTGTAATAGCTATGATATTTTATCTTCCACAGTAAGACAGTATATGAACCCATGTAATATGGTAACATAGAAGAGAATGGTTAAAAAAAAATCTTCCTATCTTTCTTGCTTATTTTTCTTCCAGTGCCTCTTATTTGAAGCATATTTTATGCATCCTGAAAGTACTATCGCACTATGACTCCAGATACATCTGTCAAGGGCGCATCCAGACTGATTAAAAAGACCATGAAGTCCCAGATTTTGTTCCTGTTCTTTCCAATTTTATTTCAGAAATTTATGTGTGTTTTACTTATCCCAGAATATTTTCTGTCAGCAACCAGTTCAATCATAGACTTTTACACTGGTTCCTCATGTCTTTTTGTTTTAGCCCAGTTAAAAAAATGGGAAGAGCAACAAAATCTGGGACTTTTCAATCAGTCTGAAGCTGCCTAACATCTCTGTTAAGAACCATCAAAATGAGAGATACAATAGGATATCCTAGGAGAGGCTATGGGCAAAGCATAGTATAACATGGCTTGCGTGTAAAGGGAATCAGATTCAGTCCTTGACTTCTCCAAGTAGGACTGAGAAAATTGTCTGAAACTCTCAAGAGCATCTGCCAACCACTATAGTCAATATTTTACAATATTTTACAATACATTGTTCTGTCTTATTATGAGGCAGCTCCCGGATTCCTCTTATATTGCTTTGAGTCATGTCTGTCAAGGAGACTCAAAAACTCAATGCAGATCCTTGAATAATGGTGTATGTGGCAAGACGAGTGTTGACATTTAAACAATATTCATCCCATGGTCATGTATATGCCAGTTCCATTTAGATCTTCATGTGCTTAATGTGAATGTCTGGAACAGCATCGTAACCACATTCAATTAAATGTGCAAATACACTTCCCACAATTGGTGAAGCTGACAGGTCTGGAATGTTACATGTCTGCCCATATCTGTCTTCCCACTTTAGACTGACATGTACTTGCTTGAATGCATGCCTGGGGCTCAACTAAACCTACATTTGCATAGTCCCTCTGAATCACAATTCTCTGACTATCCTTGTGCAAGAAACAATTTGTGTCCCAAAAACCATATGCTGACAGCTGACTGTGGACATATCAAAATAGTGCATACATAGAAAAGTGTGTGTGTGTGTGTGTGTGTGTGTGCACCTTCAAATCTCCTGTCAACTAATGGTGACCAATTGAATTTCATGGGGTTTTCTTAGGCAAGGAACACTCAGAGGTGGTTTTCCAGTTCCTTCCTCTGAAGTATAGTCTATAGCACCTGGGTATTCCTTGGTGATCTCCCATCCAAGTACTAACCAGAGCTGACCCTGCTTAGCTTCCAAGATCAGACAGGATCTGGTACCTTTGTGGTATTTAGGCCATAGAAAAGTGCACATGGGAAAATGCACTTCTACTACTGATTTTCAGAGCTTGAAATTTTATTGTCAAGAAGAATTGTTACCACATCCTACCACCTCTCCAATGAGATATGCAATTTTCATAAATTAACCTTATTAATGACCAGAGGACATGATTGGGGTCATACTGACCAGAGACCACGTTCAGGGTTATGCTGGCTGGAGACATGTTTGGTTGTCTTGAGAGTTCAGATAGGATTATGAATAAAACCTGATGCTGACAAGTTTGTGCTAATCTCTTCATCTTCTCAGGCTTGTGGCATTGTTGAATACAGTGAAAGATGAACTGCCCAGATTGGTGAGCAATCAGAGACCATCCCTCAATCTTCCCTATATACCCTACTTGAAAGAACATTAAGGGATCATCACGAGTCCCATCAATGTTTTGTCACTCTGGAGTTAGGCAATCAGCCCATTCTGGACCATTCTGTCAATCCAGTAGGAAAACCATTATTGCTTTGCCGGTGCACCCCTTCAGGATGTGAAATAGGGTATAAAAACCCTAGCTTTGATCCCAGTCAACTGTAGTACATTGTATGTTGTGCCCCAGAGTTGTTCCTCCATGCTATCCTCAGATGCTGTCTGAATCCCTCAGCTATGACCCCTTCTTCAGCACTGGTAACTATCACCTTTTCTATGCAATATCTCTCTATCCAACCTTTCTCACCTCACTTTCCAGTAGCCTTTTATGGTTCTTAAGAATGTCTGATTCCTCATATGTTTGTCAATTCAAATAAAATATGTTGTTAACTTCAACTGGAGTCCTCTCTACAGTTAATATTTGTATACATAGGTGAAAAGATCCTGCCATTACCCTCCTCTCACAAGCTTCCTTTGAGCTATAATTCACCCCAGAATCTAAGAAGACACTGGCATTGCGGATCGATCCAAATGTCCCCCACCTCTTAGGGTAACAGAATAACTATAATGACATGCTGAAGTCATCCATAACTGAGCAATGGTAAGATATAGAGATTCAGAGCCTCATCATACCACAGCTCAGATAAGACAGATAAATCTGTCAGTTTCATTGTCTCACACATTCATTTCAAGCTCCTTCAGTAAAATTTCAGGAAGGAATTTCTGAATTATAGAAAGTTCTTATCAAGAAGGAACCAAACAAAATTCTCAGCTAATTGCACTGGACAAATTCAGTAGGCTGAAGTATTCAAAATATGGTTGCTGTCAGTTGATACCTGCTTCTCATGTAGCAGTTAAAGATGGGGCGCCTCTCAGAGAAAAAAGTGTCACTACCCTAATTGAGGACCATCAACACAGTTTAATAGGTATGGATTCAACCCAGCTGAGAGTTGAACACTCAAAGACTTGGGCATGGTTGGATCAAACTGACAGTATTGATTTCTTCCACATTCATTTTTTTTTTTTAAAAAAAAAATCCAATTAAATTTATGAAGAAATGCTTGAAATGTGTGATACTCTTAGCAACACAAAACAAAAAATAAATGAAGTTTTCAGACACCTGTTGTCTTCAGTGTGCCATTCCAGTCTTTGTTAATTGTCTTACTAGAAACTTGCATATATTATTTCTCATCAAACTTTTAAAAATGGGAAAGCACTTTAATTTCAGTTAGAAAACTTAAGTTCTTGAAGATTTTGTGAAAATCATTCTCTGTCTGCTGAGATAGTCTGCATATTTTTATTGCTGATGACCCAGTATCAAAGCACTGTTTTGTTTTCATTTCAAAAGAAGAATTCCCTTTGATCTCATCTTTAAAAACAAAATTGATTCCCTCATTGAAAAGAATGGTGCCTTCAAACTTTATTCTTACTGAACTTCAATAAAATTACTTACACCCAAGAAACCACAGAAAACCCAGAATCCTGAAAGTTTCTTTATACATGTTCAATACCGACTTTGTGCAGTATCTGACTTGATTTTTTTAAAATATTGCTGACCTTCACCATATGTTTCTTTTGAAAACAGAAGTAAAGATGTGCAAACCACCTCTGTTTGCTTTGAAATCCATTTGGGTTTTGTAAGCATTCATCATATATACTGAAACAAATGAACAAAGTATGTGTCTTTTTGTGTGTGATTAAGCGAACCCTAATCAAGAAGGCAGGAGAACATGATTGCTCAGAAGTTCACAGACAGGTTCATCAGCAGTTAGCTCCATGCCATCCTGAACACATCCAATCTTATTTGGTTTCAGAAGCCAAGGAGGATTGGTCCTGCTTAGTTCTTGGATAGGGGACCACGAGGTAATATTAAGGATCTCCAGGAAGGACTCAAAAGAATCCTACCTGAAAATACAGAGAAATGTTTCTCATAACACTTGATAGTGCTGGACTAGATAGACAATGTCCTCACTCAGTAGAAGGTAGTTTCCCAAGTTATGTTGCACCTCCTCAGGCTGCCCCACTAGATTTCACAACTGAAATGATACATCATATTAGAATACGATGCTTCTAGCCAGTGGCTTCCCACAAGTCATCCTATCCTGCTTACCTGTCTGTGAGTTAGATTATCTCTCTTGCTACTGGTGTCTTTCCCCAGACCCCACCAGAAATACGTAGGATTTTCTTTATGACAAAGGAAGGAATCTGTGGGGAAAATAAGGCCAATTTTGAGCCTGATAGACACTTGAATGTGTTCGGGAATTGAACTGAAATGGAATATCCCTTTTATAGTGTGAACTTTACTTTTTGAGCATCTTTTTTATAAATACGATCTATGCTAACTGGAATGTTGAAAAATGCACAATTTCGAATATCATAGGGGTACACATATTAAGCTGTACATTACTTTGGATTTAGGTCAGTGGTTCTCAACACTGGGTCACCATGCTATCTGAAAATAATGAGAATTCGGAGTTGTAGCCCAACACTTGAAGACTTAATTTCTTTAAAATCTAGGGAAAGACTGGCTCAACTACTATATCGATTTTAAAAATACAAAGTGATATATCATTTCCGCCAGAGGTAGAAAAAGAACAATATGATGGGGCAAGGAAGGGAAAAGAGAGATTCTGGATGGATAAGCTTACGTATTACATTCTTCCCAAGCAGTACAGATGGTATCATAATATCATTAGACTAGTTTAAGAATAATAATTTACCTCCCATTTTGGTCCCTGCCTATGGTTTTCTGGTATTGTTCTGCAACTTCAGTTGTGAGAGAAGAATGGTGTATCTTAGTGTCTCCTACCCAAGAGTAAGTTATTTAGATATATTTCTTGCAAGTTTAACTGACTGTGTGAAATACAGTCATCCCTCCGCATTCACTAGGGTTAGGGGCACAGGACCCCGTGAAAGTGGGAAAAAACGTGAATAACTCTAGGCCCTCCCAAGCCATATTTAACACAAAAAAACCTTTGATCACCGTATTCAACCCTCCGTGGATTTCTTTGAGGCATCAGGGTTCCTTCACAAGGTAGAAGTGGGTGGCTGGTGAGGCTTGCTGCCACCTCCACTGCTGCCCCACACCATTTTTAATAGGGACTTACAAGCCTCATTTGCAGTTTCTTGGTCTAACGAAGCTTGCAGTCCCTGTTAAAAATGGCATAGGGAGGCAGCAGAGATGACAGCAAATAATCCATGAATAATCAAATCCACAAAAGTGAAACCCACAAATGTGGAGAGCTGACTGTACTCAGTTTGAACACTATAACATCAGAGCACAATATTCATGGATGATCACTGTGAATAATGATTTTCCATTTGGAAGAATACACATACCTCTTGCAGCTTCTACACATAATGGCTGCTGGCACCTTTCTCTAGTGCAGGAAACCAAAAAATGCAGCCTGCCAGCCACAGGAAGCCTCCAGGGGCATTTTCACCACGTTTTGGGCCCTTAGAAGCATGTTGGTGTTTAAAATTAAATGAGTAATAAATAAATACTATGAGGATAAAACACTTGAAGAAATCTTTGGATTTTATGATTCTCTGTATTAGGGTTAAATGTAGGCCATTGGCTTTTTTTAAAGGTTTTGTCTTGAAAATTACTGTATCATTTGCAATCTTATCATTACCATTAAGTTTCTTCTGAGTCCTTTGGCCAGTTTCTCGTATAACAAATACAGCTTCAGTACAAATCTTCCAAAGTAATCTTGACTTGTATTGATAGTTGAGCAAACAGCATTTCATCTTTGCCTTTAATGCTTAGTCAATAGTCTCCCATCAGCTGCACTTTTATCTTGCTTATTAATCTTTTTCCTTCACTTTCCTCTTATGTAAAGTATGCCATATTTACTTCTAATGGTTTGTTATTGGCCATGGGGTTAAAAGTGAGATAAACAAGTACTCCCAAGCGGTTTCCTTCAAGAATGATTTTTGTTCCTCTTCTTCACATTAGGATAAGCTATGGATCCCCAAGGAAGCTTTAAAAAACAGAGCTTCTGAAGACAGCACTGATTGAAGTCATCGTTCTTAATCCACAATGCACATTTGTGAGGAGTCCAATTTTTTTTAAAAAAAAAAAGTTTTAGCAAATGGAAGGTATAATAAAAAAAAATTAATTCATTGTTATGCTTTCAGTTCATATCCATTCATTTGATTTACAAGGTATTTCCTAAGATTTTGTAGATCAAATTTAAATAAATAGGAAAGTACACTAATGCCTAAAAAAGAGCCCAATGAATTGCCTGTGGGCCACACAAAAAGTTTCATGAGACTAAGGCCATTTCCGCACTACACTGTTATAGTGCTACTATTCCACTTTCAATATCCTGTATAATTCTGGGGTTTGTAGTTTACTGAGGCCAAAAAGCTCTCTGGCTAAGAATTCTAAATGCCTCTCCCTAAAATACAAACTCTAGAACTCCACAGGATGTTGAAAGTGGAATAATAGCACTATAACAATATAGTCTGGAAATGGCCTAAGAGAACTGAAACCACTTGTTTCACACCCTGCAATTGTCCCAATCTGAGTGGAATAGTCCTGAGTAATCCTCTGCTATCCCATTTTTACAGCTGTACTTAAAATGTCCCAGTTTTTATGTTCTCCTCCCACTTTCATCCTCTGTCCTCAGCTTAGTGGAGTTCCTGCAGACTGAGTTCAATGAGCAAGAGCAGTTACCCACAATTAACTCAGCAGAGAGGAGAGGTGAGAAAAAAAGAGGAGAGGGCAGAATTGTGCCTTACTCTGGAGACTCAGATAAATTGCTGCAGCCTCTCCTAGTTTGTGTGTTCCTTCTCATTAATAACTTTTATCATCTTGACCACATTCTGATGTTGCTTAGTCACACTTGTCCTGGTTTTCATCTATGAAATGTTGTAGGGTATGTTTTTCATTGCTGTAAAAACAGTTGTAGGGCCACCTACAATTCTTCGTAATGTTCATGGTTTCTGTAGCAAAAACTTCTTAGCAAACAAACTGAGAGACAGTGTGTGTCAAATGCTAGAGTACTTAACTGGCATTTGGGAGATTTAAGTTGGACATCCTAATAAGCCATGAAACTTACCACATTATCTTGGATCAGTAAGGTAAGCCTCTCAGTCTGACCTGCCTTACAAATACCTTTCTGAGGAAGAAACATCATTTGTACGTCATCTTAAAATCATTGGTGTGAAGGCAGAACACACATGCAGTGAACAATAGTATTAACAGACACCTTGAGATATTTCTTGGAAGCAGGATATTTGTTTAAAATAGTTTAAAATTGCCTTTCATCTGTGATAACAAGTCATAGAATTTACTGCAAAAGCAATGAAACAGCATCGGCATAATGAACTAAAAAGGTACAGCAAGAGGCATCCTTGTCCATGTAGGTTAATGGGACCTGGACTGGCAGAGCTACATAGAATACGGTTTAAATGTAACCAGCTTAAATGCCAGAGGAAATTAAAAGGTTTTGAGGTGGTGCCAAGCAGCACTACCATAGGGATATAGTGCCAGTGCATTGCAGTGCATCACGGTAGGGGTACTACCACTAAGAAATCTCTCTTGATTGTTATTGACATATAATTTATCAATCTTGAAGCATGGGCAGGGAGAGGGAATTTTTCAAATATTCGACTCTCACATCATTTAGGGCTTTAAAGGTAAACACTGGCACCTTGAATTGGGTTTGAATTTGGATATGCAGATGGTGGATTCCATCCTGATTCCATCTGGCTATACTTATTATAGTCTTGATTTCTACATTCTGCACTACTGCGCTACTGAAGATACTGAAGATACTGTCTGTATCTTCAAGGACAATTCTCCACTCCTACCTACCCAGCCAGGAGATTTCCAGAGTGTCAACCACTGAAACCAGATTTTTGTCTAGGAACAATTGTACCTGGCCAGACAATTAAAGCTTATAGAAGGAATCCCTGGGTACTGAGATCACTAGGACATAAAGCAACAGCTAGATGAAGAAATACTTCAAACCTGTATAACTAGGCTTTCAGGAAGAGTGCAACCTTCTCTGCGTTAGGCTGAACACCTAGTTCTCATGTATTATAACTATATATTTGCAAGGTCTCCACTCTGTCAGGATACAATTTTAGTTTCCTGGCCCTTATCCAGCCCGTGTTTGTATCTAGACATTGATCTAGCACCTGCACAATGGATTCTGAGTTTGTGTCACTAGGGATATAAGTCATTATTTATTCCATTCTTGTAGACAAGAATGAAGAATTTGAAATGTTTTCTATTCTCCTGGTGACATTAGGGGACTTATTGCACATTTTGTTAGTTTTTCACATTTCAGGAATCTTTGGCAATTTTTTTTTAAACAAAAATCATGGAGTGACATTTGGTTCAAAATGTACAAAAGACATTGTTTTCTGCCTAAAACAATGGCCCTTTTCACATGTGGGGGGAAACGGGCGAAGACACGCTATAACGGAGCTTACCCGCAGCCGGGTAAGTCCGTCGCCACACGGAGCAGCATGAGCTCGCTGCTCCACAGTCCTCCGGCGTCCCAGATGGCGGCTTCCGGTTGGTGGAGGCTCTCCACCAACTGGAGAAGCTCGCCAGCCGGAAGCCCGCCCCAGGCAGATCTGCAGGCACGCACTTGCGCACGCCTGCAAATCCACTTTGGAGCCAGGCGATGGAGCGGCATGGGGCTGGGCGCTCCGTGCTTTTTAAAAACCTCAAAAAAGAGGTTTTTAAAAAACACGCAGCCCAGCTAGTTCCGGCCGCTCCTGAGTGGATTCTGGTGTGGAACTACAAAAAGTAGTCCACGCCAGTCCATTCTACGTTGTAGAAGACCTCAGTGACAGGTCACTCTGCACTGTTTCAGAAGCCCGGTATGGAAATGGCCATTGTTTTCTGAAACAAAGAAAAAGAAGGAGAGGTTTGCACAAAAACAGTGGTTTTGGTGTAAATATTAGACAAATAATTTTTTTCACAAAAGTTCCAAACTGTGTAAAATCTAACTTAAATTGACCATTTTTTTTTTTTTTTTTTGAAAGAGGGGTTCAGTTCATTAAGAAACCCTTTTCTAATCAGGAATGGGCACAAAAAGCCTGTGACAACTCTGTACATTTCTCATGCTCGTACATCAGATTCAGCCATATTAAAAGCATGGGGAGGCAGTTAAGATGGACCTGTTGAGATCCAGCAGCATACTTCGGCAAATCATGCATTAACCTCCTAGATTAAAACAACCAGTCTGGAAAGCTTAAGGCAAAATAAACACTTGGCCTTAAAAGACATAACTTTTTAAGACAACACATTTTCTATTCTTCCTGTGCCAGGCTTCTGAATTCTTCTCATTTCACTGATCAAAAATGTGTAGGTGAAAAAAAAAGAAAGAAAAAGAAAACCCACATTAATCATTATATGGAAAATGAATTCAATATCAATATCAATATTGTGGAATAATCCATTGTGTCTTTGACAGTAGGAAATGGCAGGCAAACCACAACTGGCACAATGCAAGTGCAGAATCAATATGTTAATTAAGTTCATAATGACAAAAGTAAGGTGATTCTTTGAGGGGAAAAAAGTGGGTGCAATAGCATCTTCTGAAATCTCTGAAGCATGATAGTGTGGCGTGGCAAGAAGAGGTGGATAGTAAATTAAGTTCTTTTTATGTTGATGTTTTAATGCCATCAGACTGCCAAAACATTCATACCTGAAGTGAATACCTTTTGCACATAGTTCACACATATTTCAAGGCAGAATAGCACCTTTAGCTGTACATGTGACCCTCCAAGTTATTTTTTTTAAGGTGAACTCTATAGTTCCCTAGAGCCTGGAATTAACTCTTTTAGTAACTTGCAAGTTATTATTTGCTAGATTTTTCTTGTGATATCCCCTAACCTTCTGGATTCCTCAATTAACACTGAAGTCAAAAATGTGCCTTCTTGAATTAGGTAATAAGAATTTCTTAGAATTCATTAGGCTGGGTGCATTTCCCTCTGTCACATTCAATAAAACATGAGGGCCTTACCCCCGGGAAGAAGAAATATCAGAATTGGAGAGAGGAATGTGTCACATGCAGGTTAATCTGTGTGATTTCTTTGGAAAGACAGCAAGGAGGAGGAGGGAAAGAGAGCTCTTATAGCTGGGTTTGTGGTGCAGAAGAACAGCTAAGTTTGGGAAAGAAGAAGAAAGAATAGAATTTTTAAAAAGCATCTGGCAATGGAACTGAGATGGGAGACAGTGATTTGTCTGCTTGGTAGAAGACCAAAGTCTTCAAACAGCCACGGCCCTTTCACAACTGAGCAAAGCTGGTATTTGAATGTTGTAAACACACACAATTTGTGACAAGCTATTTCACTACCCAACACACTGCATATAGCTGAGTTTTTCTGATATCCATGGGGCTTATTTCAAAGTAATGGGTTGGAAGACTGGATAAGGGACTTGTCTTGCTAGAAATATTATTGTTGTAGATTTTGTTTCACATAGATGTGAGCTTACATGACCAAACTGGGATGACAGAGTCTGGAAAAGTTACTTTCATAGATTACAACTCCAGGTATAGGTCTAATACAGGGACAAGTAAACTGGGCCCAAGGGCTATTTTCTGTTTCTGTCAAGGCTATTTCTGTTTCCTGAGATCCCACACCTATTGGCCACTCCAACATTTTTTTAAGTCTGTAGAAGCTTTCACCTATACAGGTCTTTTTCAATGCAGGAAGTGACCAGAGAAGGATATCCCATTACTTATTGGTTTGCAGGAACACCTCTATAGCCACAGAAAATGTATGCATGGGGGGAGATAGGGGATGTTGTTGGCCATTTTGAGAGCCAAATGATTTATTCATTTTTCCAAAATCTGAAGGGATCACAGTGTAATTGCAACTCTCCAGGTTCACACAGAAGGAAGACAATGTGGTCCCCCAATCCTTGGAAATTATCCATTCCCAGACTGGTGAATTGTGAAGTTGGACATATACTGAGGCCATCTTGTGCTTACTCCACTGCTCAGATTTCAAGCCACATTTGCTGTGTTATGAAAAATGCCATTGCTTTGCCTCTAAAGTGGCACATCATTTGAATGCTTCTAGCATAGTGTATTATTTGCTCCAAAGTCCTGGGTCTTTTTTCTTTCTGAGAGAAGGCATGTCAGGGTAAGAAACACTAGCTAAGTCCTGTCCCAGCCACTCTGCCCTACTTCTACCACAATCAGAAAGTTCAGTCTCATTCAAAAATATCCTTTCTCAGTATTTGAAAGACTAATTTGTCAAGTCAAAGGTTATCATCTCAGTGTCTTAGCGTTTCTCATTTGGTGGGATCAATGAGGCAACTACATAGCATTGATTCTGTAGGGTCTATCCCATTGATCTTGTAGGATCAATGGGGCTGGCATGCTTTTGAAACAGTTCATTTTCTCAAGCATCCCTATACACGCTCCTGCTAATGTGATTGTTATTTATAAACCTTTTCCTGCTTCATGACCTTTCATCACACAAATTATTTTTCTTCTAGTTTTACTATACAAGCTAGCACAGAGAAACAAACTAATGTGTGCAGCCATATGTGATGGGCTTCTTAACTTATTCCCCCATAAGAGTGCTTATTTCCCATAACAGAGTGTTGTTCCTTTAATAGTGGGCATTGTACCGCAAAACACAGAGAGGGATCTTCTAATTATTTACCTGCCTATTTGAAGAGAGAGCAAACAATGCTCCACTGAGTATGTCAACTTCCCATGGATTTCAAGTGATTTAAACTACTCTCTTATGTAAATTGGAACATACTGTACTATAATTCAAATGCTCCTCTTCAGTAAGGTTACCCAAAAAGCTGTTAATAAAAAAAGTAATTTCACTACCACCTGGGGGTAAATCCAGAATAGTGGTCATTCATATTAAATTTATATCAACTTTATGAGATTTTTGTCATCATGACACTTTTATGGAGCTGTTAAATTTTAGCTGCCTAGGGGATATAATGTACTTGATCTGACCCTAACAAACTAAGTCAAGACCAAATGAGTTATACTGATTGAATGACATTCAGAACAAAGGAAGAGATGCCATTGTTGGCTTTGATGAATTTATATTACACTTCACTGGATGCAGTCTAGAAGGATATTAATATCTTTGATATTTTTACAAAACAACAACAATGTACACATAATCAGTTCCTTAGTTTTGAACTTTATATTTTCAACTACCACCTTCCCTTTTTTGCTGATTATCTATGTTGTCCCTTTCTCCACACACTATCCGTAAAGTTGTTTTCTTTAATAATTGCCCTAAACAACATTAAAAGAAGCTAGAAGACTAGTTTCTTAATGTAGATATACTTCTATCAGTTAACAGCTCCCCAGCTACAAAATCAGTCCTTCACTCCTTCACTATTAACATGGTGAAGGAGAGGGACTGATAAGGTGATACTCTAATTAAATGTATAATTAATTTCATTTCCTACCTCCTTCTTCAATTGCTCCTTTTGATGAGGGTCCTGCCAAACACAATGTTGTTATTCCTCCACTGCTTCTTTCATCTGGACATGCCACTATCTGATCCTTTTCTGTTCCAAGAACTGACATAAATACCCATAAAGTGCCTTCCATCACTCAAAATGAATTTCCCTTCCTATTTGTTCTTGCCACTTACATGACCAGTCTGACTTCTGCTAATAGCCACATTAAAGACTAGTCAGGCAGTACACTTAAAAATAAAACTTTAATTAAATTATTAACCATGAGGTATGGCCACGCAGCCATAATAGTCATACACAAGTCAATTCAACAGTAAACTAATATAATAAGGCATTAACTAAAATTATTAACCATAGAACTCCTATTATAAGATTAATTTAGCCACCCAATATGAATGTAGCTTGAAAATGGCCTTTTATATAACAGTTATGTATAAACTAGTATTTCACGGTAGCCAGGCAGCAAATCCAGAGAAGCCCTATGGAAACAGCTGAAAAGACAACAGTCCTTTGTCTCTTTGCCCTTCAGCAAACCCCTCTCTGGGTTTACAAAGAGGCCACAAGACAGAAGGCAAAGGTCTACAGCTCCTCTTCATAACTTCAGCAACAAACACTCTGGATTTTTTAAGTTTGCAAATAAATTTGAGCACAAATTTTGTTTACAGCTGAAAATGAGTGCCTGTAAAATTTAGGACCTACAGTTCCATGCTCGAATGACAAATGTGCCCTAAAATAAAGGGTGACGTTTAGAAATTCCCCAATGGATAACTTTATGCAGAAAAGGTCCCCTGAAGCTAAACAGTTTGAAAACTATTTGATTAATAAATGAATTTTCATATAAGCCTATTTGCTTCCTTTAGCCACAAGCATCTCTTTCAGCCCTAATCAGTTTTGTTTTGCTTGCTATGTTTCAGAAGTTCAATGCTCCACAAGTGTTCAGTGAACCCATTTCATTTCTGATGCAGTGTTTCGAAGAAGTACGTGCAGTTGTTGAAGCGAAGCTTTTAAATGAATCATTTAAGCAGTTAAAAGACGGAAAAAAACAATTTTCATTTTAGCATTGGATAATGTCTAAAGAGAAGAAAAGAGACACTATTTGTGTGTTATTTGAGGATAAAGGATAACCTCTAGTGATTTAATTATTAATTAATGCAAAGCTGGTTTCTGTTTCAGATGGCAGATTAGAGGGTTATCATGTTATCTTATGGCAGTTAAATATCAGAACTGAGAATACGGGATGCGAAAGAGTGAATCATCTCTTTTGGTTATTTCTCTTTGCTTTATACCCTCTTTCTGGCCTACATTACCATTTATCAGCGCTTAATGAAATATTTCATTACAGCTACTGTTATAGTATTAGAAAATGTATTCCTCTAAAAAAAATTAAACCCACCATTTAAAATCTAACAATAAATTATTGAAGTGAGCCTGCTGTGAAAATTGCATAAATACAAGTATTTAGCTCAGCAAGGGATAAAACTAAACATATTGGGGATTCACTCTTCTGTTCTAAAGAAGAGTTTGTATCTGCTTCTTCTTTATGTGAGGTTTAAAATATTCATAAGTTTTATTAATTAATTAATTTAATGTTGATATTAATTTATCTGTGCTTCAATTCCTTTATTTGAAAAACTCAGAACTTCATGTAAGTTCCAGCCTTAACCCACTGTGGAAAATATTTAACAGCGCATAGTTATCATATATGGCTGACTTTTATACAACAGAATTTCTTTCTTAGGAGGAAATTGTTTAACACTCACAATGCATTTCAGGATTTCCAGTACAGGGAATGCCAACAGCAGATCCAAGAAGAGATGATTCCACACCCAATTCAGACAACCCCCTTTTGCCCTCAAATAATTGTTCCAAAATGCTGGGAAACTTACCAGAGTTGAGTTTCAGGTGCCAGAGAAATGAGAGGGAGGGGAGAAGGAAGCAGAACTATTGAGGAACTATATGGCAGGGGTGGGCAAATCATGGCCAATGGCCTGCATGCAGTCGCTGAAACCAATATTTTGTCCCCTTATGCCCCCCCTACCAATTCCTTCTAGCCCCCAACCTCCATTTTTTTTAAAGAACATGATTTTGGAGCAATTTTGCCCCCAAACCACACAGAAAGTCCCCCAAACATGTGAAAGCACATGAGAATACCCCCACTCTATCACCACAAACACTCTAGTAGCCCCAAGCACCCCCATTTCCTCTCCAATCCCTCTCAAAATGACAAGAAGACATGACACAATGTACATGGCATAGATTATTCCCATATGCAGAATAATATATGGGATACATCATTCCCACAGCAACACCCAAAAGCTATTTAAACTTGCACCAGGACCCCACATGGAACCATTGCAATACTTTGACTTTTAGGAAGCAGCTTGCAATTCATCACTTCCATCTTGCAGATAAGGCTGTTACTCAGAAAGCTTGTCTTTCAGATTCAAACCTATCAGCCATCAATCCTGAATTTGTTATCTCAAACATTAAGTGCTACAATGTGCTCAGGAGGGAAGCGCCTTTGAAATCATGTAATGGTACAGTACCTCCAAATGACTTTGCCTTGATCCTTTTCCTCCATGCTAGTTTTCTGATTTAAGTACCACCCCAAAAAGTGAACTGTTAATTCCAAAACAGAAAAATTAAGCAGAGGTACCATGCTTATGTCTCACCATAGCACTGCCACCCATCAAATAATGGTCCTGGAAGAGGAGATGAATGGAGGTGATAACACAAAGGAAGACTGTTATGGGCTAACCAGTGCAGCTTCTGAATCAAAAGTGTTTGTGTGTTGGGAAGACGACAAAACTGAACACCACTGTTTCAGATATTTTGTTTCATAAAGTGCTTCTTGGCTCAAATTGCCAGGCAGAGGAAAAGCAGAGACTACAGTTATGAGTCACCACTCTCATACTTAAAAAATTATCCAGAGTGGTTCCTCCCATGTAGTCAGTCTGTTTTCACACAACCCAATAATAATGTCTAATATTTCTTGCAGGTAGTCAGTTTGTTTTCACTAAATCTGTTTCTCTCTTGTGTAAGTGATTCATACTTTGCTAAGTCAATTACTATTTTTGGAAAAACAATAGGAGAATCTAATTCTGTTTTCATGCGGAAGGAAAACAGAGTTACATCTGCTGAAGACAGTCACAGCAAAACTTGAGTGGGCAAGGCTGCCATTTATATCTCAAAATTGCTGGCACCTGAGACTACAGAACAGTGGTTCTTAAATATCTTTTGTTGCCACAGACTACCAGACTTAACTCATGAAGGCTTCTGTATGTATGGTAGCAAGAAATGTCATATGCTTTCTCTAAGTCACTCAGTGTCATTCACTTGCATGTTCTCACCACATGCAAGTGCTGAGTACATTTTTTGCGATCAAACAGTTACATAACTGTTGAGCAGTTTGAGACACTGTAATGAAACCTTGTACAAATGATGACTGTCACTGGCAAAAGACTCCTGATTTTTTAGATCAGTATATGACTATCTGTCTGTCTGTCCATCTGTCTTTCTATCTTCCATTCATTCATTCATTCTAACTATAAAACTATTTTAACTATAAAAGCTCATAACCGTTTCAAGCCTTTGAGAACCCCCTGCCAGGGGTCCATAAACCCCAGGTTAAGAACTGCTGCCATAGAATAGTATGATTAAAAACAGCTTAAGTTTGGTATGTGTATTCAAATGCAAAGCACACAATTTGTGCTTTTCAGGATGGCCAAAATGGTGCCTACTTATATCACACTGCAGGAACCCCCACTGAGGTAGATAAGAATGCACTGGTTTGTCACAAGGAATGAGGACAAATAATGACAAAGTGATCAGTTGTATGTAGGAGAAGCAGGAACAGACAGAGGTGAATAAAGCTTCTTGGACTAAGGAGATTTAAGGGGGAAAAAGAATGAGTAATAGCTAGGAAAAGGAATGTCTAGTCAGCTCTCAGAAGATGTCCAGTTTGAGATCTTGGCTGGCACTGCTGGAACAGAAAGGTCACAGACACAACATAATAAAGCAAGCTTTGTGTCATCTTTGTCAGCATCTTGACTTAATAGCAGAAAAAATTAAAAAAAAAAACACAATTATAGTAGAGTTTGGAGCTACTAAGCAAGGGCATGTCTTAATCATTTTTATGTTGAGCAGCACAGAAAACATGAAGGAAAAAAACTTCTTTATCACTTAAATATAGCAGAATCGATGAAATAGCCAATAAAGATTAATGGAAAAGAAAAAGACCATCTCCTGGTTTACTGTATGGGTATCCCATGGAGCAGCCTGATCAAGCACAGCAGAACTTTAAAACTTCATCTTGTGATTTAGCTTTGATGCCATCAGATAAACAGTTTGTATAATCTGGACCTCAAATCAAGCATTGAGTCCATTGCTTGACTTGCAATTCTCCTGCACAATACACTAAACTGACTTGGCTCATAAACTTTATTTAGATTTTCTTACTTTACAGTTAGTGTTATAAAGCTATACATATGGGTATACTGTGTAGTAGCTGCCAACATGAAGCAGAAGTAGAGAAAGTGAGGAAGTCTGTGTACCTGCCAATTGGTCCAGGGATAAAAGATGCTGGGAGAAGAATGGGGCAACTGGTGATTCTCACTGCCATAGGGTGGCAAATCCACTCTTGAGTTTACCATTGCTCGTCATGCAGCTGCTCCAAGTTGAACAAAGTTCTGCTGTGGAGATTCAGCACCACGAGAATTCCCATTCAGCTCAGAGCACCCATGGGAGATGGTAGCATAACAGTAGATTCACATTGTAATAAATCCACCAGGCATTCCTGGAAAGTTTAGGTGCCACTGAAGTATACTGGTCCAATAGTCATCAGCAAGTAGCATGGGCGATCATTGAAATTTCACAGATGTATCACAGTGGCATTTGCACTTCACCATTCTCACCTACAAGTGTTAACATGTAACAAGTTTTATTCAGTGGTGCAGCTGACCAATGGCACAGCTGACTAATACACTCCACTCTGCATCTTTACATACCCCCACTGATATCACGGTTCTTTGTTCTAATGATTTCTGTGCACTCAATCATACTCTGATTCCCACTATCTCAGATAATGCTAGATCAGTCTTGCACAGAATCTTGATGAGTGGGTCTTATGAATCATAGACTAATTCCTCAAGAGCATTTCTTTATCTCCAAAACATTTCTGCAAACATGAAACACTTTCATTTTAACCCAGTGTAGACAATATCAGTGCAGGAATGGGGAAATCTTCATGGAGCGGTACCCTGAAAGCTAAATTATCTATGAAGTTATGTGTGTTCATAGGCAAGACTCTATTCGCTTAGATGTAGTAGGCTTCATCCTCAGCTTGCAGATATATGTACATGGTTGTATACGTTTGAACCTATAGAAGTAACAAGATAAAGCACATTTAATTCTTATAAAAGAGACAAAAACATGGTAGATTGTCTTCTTTCATGGTCTCAAATTGTTTGGACAGCCTCCAACTTTGCCACATGTTCCAAGAGCCGAAGAATCATTTGAGAGATTTTGTTCAGTTCTCTTCCAACTGAAAATAGTATCCAATGTGCACTGGGCTCACTGGTTTGGGGGAAGAAAAAAGGTCTCCAGGCACTAACTCTCTCCCTGCAGAATCTTGCAGACTATAGGTTTTAAAAATGGACAGTTAACCTGAGTAGCTCCAAAAGCAAGCAAAGAAAAAGAAATCAGGTTTGAAGACAAACTGGTTTTGAAATAAAACCCATTATTTCGCTATTAAAAGACAGAAAAACATATCAACAGAGCCCAATAGAACAATCCATGCTCAATACAAGCTGTTCTTCAACAGAAAAGAGGACAAAAGTGGCACAGTTTCTAAAATATCTATTGCTGACCAAACTAAGGGGGTTAAAGGTGCATAGCTAAGCTTAAGAGGCTGCAGACTAAGACCATTTCCACCTACACTGTTATAGTTCTATTGTTCCACTTTCAACATTCTGTGGAATTCTGGAGTTTGTAGTTTATTGAGGTCAAAGAGCTCTCTGGCTGAGAATTCTAAATGTCCCTCCCTAAACTGCAAACCCCAGGATTCCGTAGAATGTTGAAAGGGGAATAATAGCACAACAACAGTGTAGGGTGCAAATGGCCTATTACACACATGGATTCTCTTACCCTTCAATGGGAAGAAGAATCCAGTTTGCTGGGTGGCTGAAGATCAAGGCAGGAGATCCTTCTCTTGGGGGGGATTGTCTGTGATTCTCCCACACTATTTATGGCTTGTCTCCATGAAGTCTCTCCTCTGGCATTCTTCCAGCCTTCTTCTATCTATGGTACAGGTCTGCAAGTCTTTGTATGCAAGCATTTTTTTTTCTTTTCTTAGGGGAAGCAGCCACCTCTCTAAGTTTCTGTGTGTCTGCATTTAACCCTTTCCTAATTTGGGGGCTTTCACCTGGATTCAAGGAGATGACTTCTGGGAGGGGCTAACATGACCTTAATGTCATACTGGAGGTTCAAAAGTTTAGAGTTGAATGTGACCTCTGCTCATTACCCTCCGGGTACCGGAAATGAAACAAGCAATAGATTCCGCACATGTAAGAGAAAGTCAGTCTGATAGTTCCATTTGCTCTCCTTCAAATCCGGATGAGATTTTCCAACATCTTTGGACAATGAACATTACCTTTCGGTGGGAGTTATACCAGTCTGAACCAGTTTTGCAGGGCTTAAATTCAGTGGAAGTAAACCACAGTTAAGTACTGATTGTTCTCCCAAATATATCAAGGATCCATTTCCTTGTCAGCAGGAAGGAGGAAGGTTGGTGGTAAAGCTCCAGCTTGTAAATTAATATAAGGCCTAACTTCTCCAAGATCTACATGGACCCCAGGCAACTGCATATTGCCCTACCCTGCAAATGTGCAGACTATGACAAGAGGAAACTGTTAAATATTAGGCTTCCGGTCCCCTGCCTAAAAAGAGTTAAAGTTTGAGTCTTGTTCCTCTGCTGCACTCGCGGTCATGGTAACTAGAAGGCCAGCTTGACCCAGCCAGTGTGATAAGAGATATCTGGTTTGCCTCTCAGTTTCTGTGGGAACCTAAGGGATGTTTGGAAAAACAATCCCACAGTAGCTATAACTGCTGGGAGGATTTTCTCACAGCTCTCTCTTTGTTTCACTTCCCCTTTGTCTGCTTGCTGTTTAGCATTTTCACAGCTCTCTCTCTGTCATGCTGTAAAAGGAGAGAGAAGCGCAATGGATTTTACCTAGCTTTGACTTCTTTATGTTATTTAAGCTGTTTTATAATAAAGACTAGTTCAGTTTGGTCTCAACTCTGGCCTCTGTTTGTTTTTAATCCTATGCTGGTTTTTGCATCTGCCTGTTTTGAAGTACAGGCATTCTGTGGGTCATGTTGGCGTACAGCATATCCCCTGGAATCTCCCAACAGGTTATGGGCCCAGCACACTTCCGCTGCACCACCTCGCTGTGCCAGAGTGGTCCTGAGGCCAAGTTTGTTGGATGATGCCTGTCTGCCAGCGTGTTCCGTCTACTGGTGATCCCTGAGGCTTCTGGTGAGTGTGGGATGACTGGAGTCGGGGGCTGAGTGACCATGGAAGCCAGGTCTGAGGGCAGCTTGACTTTGACCAAGCTGAATGGCCCCAATTATCTCACTTGGGTGTCAAGATGGAGATGTGTCTCCGGAGGGAAGGCACCTGGGGAGCCATTTCTGTTCTACCAGCCCTCCCTGGCAGGCTGGCAGTGGCTGCAGCTGCCAGGATGCAGGAGAAAGCCATGTCTTGTATTTTTCTAGCTGTGGAAGACAACCAGCTGGTTTACATTGAGATTTGAATACTCCCCACGCTTGCTGGGATGCCCTGCATGCCGTGTATGTCCATATGACTGCAGGGAGCAAGCTCTCACTCATGATGAGGCTTTTTGAAACAAAGCTAAGGCCAGGCGTGTCGATTGAGGAGCATTTGCAGACCATGGCCAATATTTTTGTTGCTCTGAGTGAGAGGGGGAGAGCTCTGGCAGAAATTGACAAGGTCTATTGCATCCTGTGTTCCCTTGACCCGAGTTGGGATGTCATAGTTGCCACCATGGAGACTGTTCCAGAGCAGACTTTGACCATGTCCTATGTCTCCTCTCACTTGCTGTGGTAGAGTTGAGTGAGCAACTGTACAAACCCAAGCCCAGATTCAGTGCTTGCAATGTGTTTGATAATAAGCCACAACATGATGAATGCGTACATTTGTTGCATAGAAGGATGGGACATGCTAGCTTTCTTGTGTTGAAAAAGTTAGCCGACAGCTGCAAGGGATGTTCTCTGAGATCCTGTGGTACTTTTCTTGACTGTGCCATTTGCAAACAGTCAAAATCCATGCAGCTCCCTGCACCCAGGTCCAGTTCTTGAGTTCCAGATGCTCCTTTTCAGATTGTACATTGTGATGTGGTTGGGCCCATGTCTCAGCCCAGTATTGGGGGAGCGAGGTGTTTTCTGTTGTTGGTGGATGACTACAGCAGATACATGTTCTGTTATTTGCTGAAGCAAAAGTCTGAAGTGTGTCAAATAATTAAGAACTGGTGTGCGTACATTGAGAGACAATTTGATTGCCAGGTCAAGGCTTTCCAAACAGATTGAGGCAGAGAGTTCCTGGCTGTGGTTCAAGTCTGCAGCAGTGGTTCAAGAGTAAGGGCACTGTCCACAGAACAACCGATTCCCATTCCAGTTTCCAAAATGGGATTGCGGAGAAGACTGCTGATGTGTTGCAGGTCCTCCTGCACTCTTTGCTTACTGATGCAGATCTGCCTCTGAAGTTTTGGGGAGAGGCGGTTCTGACTGCCAGTTACATACACAACAGGCTTTGGAGTTCTGTCTTTCAGACCACCCCATATGAGCGTTTGTTTGGCAAGAAGCCTTCTATTTCTCACATGAAGGTATTTGGCAGTTTTGCCTGGGTTCATATTCCAAAGAATCAAAGGAGAAAGGGAGAGCCAACAGCTCAACGCCTGAGATTCTTAGGATACGAACCATACTGTAAAGGGTACAGATTTTACACAGGAGGAGGCTACTGTGTGGTGTCTAGAAATGCAACTTTTGAAGAACACGCAAACTGGTCGCATGTTCATGCTGGTTCTGAAGTCCTCCTTCCTGTCTCCTGTGAGCCAAGCATTCAGCCAACGCAGCCTGCCTCCTCAGCTCCTGGTCCCTCAAGGGTTAAATCTGAGCCAAAGCCAGAGCCAGCACAGGAGGAGGGGGCTGCGGGGGGGGGGTGAAGCAGCTCAGAGCATGGAGGAGAGGGAAAGAACTACGAAAAGGGCCTGCAGTTCACATGATAAGGCAAGTCAGAGAGGTCAGCCTACACAAATTCCCAGGAGGTCAGAGAGAAAAACGAAGGGGAAGCTTCCGCGGTGTTACACTCCCACCTCACACACTGTGCATGCTTATTCAGTAAGCTGTGAGCCAACTAATTTTGATGAAGTAGAGCAAATGTCTAAGAGTCAAGCAGCGCCATGGTGGGATGCTATGCAGGAAGAGATTAATTCCATTGCACAACACAAAGTGTACACGTTGTGTCAAATCCTGAAAAATGTAACTCCTGTTGATTGCTGCTGGGTCTATAAGTTGAAGACCACGGCAGATGGGCAAGTTAAGCACAAGGCTTGTCTGGTAGCACAAGGTTTTGCCCAAGACGAGCAGTCTTATGATGAGGTCTTTGCTCCCACAGTTAAAATGCACAAACGTTCTGTGGGTCATGTTGGCGTACAGCATGTCCCCTGAAATCCCCCAACAGAAACTCCCTTCCTGACGTATCAAAATCTACTTGCAATTAGTGTTTACCAAGCATAACTCATAACACCAGAACCAGAATTAGATAAAAATACTAATGAAATTACAATGACATTCTATACCTCTTTCAGATTCCCCATTTATATTATGAGCTTTAGAAAAAATGTTTCATAAAAAAAGTATGCTTCATTTGTAAAACATGCAAACACAATGTGGAGATTGTAAGCAAATTTCCATACTCATGGCATCACTAATAATATTTTTCACAAAGCTTCAACCCTTTATTCTTTGAACCATATATGTTATCTAATACAGGGAGGACTTCAATACACATGGAGATTCAACTTTAAAATTCCTGTTAAATTCAAAGTATAGAAGAAAAGGAGCATAGAAGAGGTAAAAGAAGAGGGACATAGAAAAGGGAAGGCTTTTTCTTAAAGGTTGGGATGAGAAGTAAAACCTGGAATCGGATGCATGGAATGAGAATGCACAAATCGAACAAACAGTGAACCTGGAGCAATTGTATGTATGTTTAATCAGAAGTATGGCCCTCTGTGGGGCTTGCTGGAAGGTGTGTGTGTCTATAGCCAGGCAACCTTTGTCTGGCATATCAATAATCAAATAACACACGCTATCCTAATAGAAACAAAAGAGGCCCAACCCCTACAACCTATGATATAGAAAATTAAAAATAGACTCAAGTTAGTGGATATTTGCCTGATTCTTCAGATTTTCCTCTGTATCCAGGAGCAGTGACTGAAAGACGTTTGATGTGGCTACATCACCTCCAACCTGAAGACCCACTGCAAATAGCTGCAGATGCTGGTATATGGGTTTGACAACATTATCGCGCATAATTGCCCAATAACCAAGAAAAGTGGCAGCTGTAACAGAATAGGGCAGAGAGGCCAGGCTGACCTCTGGTGGGCTGTTTAACCAGGGCCCAAGAAATGCGGGGGGGGTGTGTGCAACACTGAGAAGAAAAGAGACACCAAGAGCAAGGTAAATAGAGTGGCTGCTTGCCTTTTCAACTTTCAGCACCCAGTCACTGTAGTAAAGGGAACAGTGCTTACCTATTTCTGTGGTGACTTAACATGAAGTGATAGATCCTGTAATGCTCTAATGTGGGTTAATCTGATTTAGTATCCTTTCTGCTATGTTATACATGGGCCCCACACATGAATGTAGGGAACAGATTTGGGGGTGCACTACCGCACTCACCTCCTGATGATCCCCTCTCCATATGAGATTTTTTTAAAGGAAATAAATAAGTGTTTGAACACAATATGAATTACCTATATTATTGTGTCAAAAGAAATTGGTTAAGGAGAAGCATGTGAAGCAGAGGTAAGGAACCTCTGACCCTCCAGAAACTGTTCTAGTCTCACTCTCATAATTTATTATTTATTTTGTTTTATTAAAATATTTCTAAAAGATCTTTGGGCCACATATAGGAGAAATCAATACTAAAGTGTTAAAATAAGCTATAACGATAAAAAATTACATAGACTGAAAACATATTTAAAACAGGCTTTAAAGATTAAAACCATTTCTAAACCCTGTGCATAGCATTTGAAGTAAATTGATGAGGCCCAAAGCCTTCAATAAATAACCATGCTTTCATTTGGCACGTAAATGAAACCAATATCGGTGCCAGCTGGCCCTCCAAGGGGAGGGCATTCTACAATTAGAGTGTCATGGCTAAGAACACCCTCTCCCATGTCCTCTTACGGCATAATGATTTCCTGCAAATACTGAGGTTCCAAGCCATTTAGGAATTTAAATGCCATCACAATAAACTTGAATTTAGACAGAAAAGCATATTGGCTCTGTTACACCCCAGAGTAACCCTAAGAGAGGGCCCCTAAATTGGCATGACTTCCCGCATATTGGATATTGGCTAGCAAAGGTCGGTTGCAAGTAAAATTGGTTTTGAATTAAATTCTCAAGACCAACAACGCCTTTGGTGCTGTATGGGGACATAGACAGCGTCCCTTAGGCTAAGGGACAACGACCTATTGCTCTCAGTCACGTATCTCTAGGCAGCCACCATAGACTCTCTCTTTGATTATCAAAAAGGTTGCCTCAGCCCCTAGCCACGCTGATGAACTTTGCGAGGATAGACAATCAAGGTCTATCAAATTGGAATGATAATCCTATCATGTACCTGGACTTTCCTGGGAGAAACAATACCAAGGAGAGGTCGTGATATTTGCCTAACATTATATTCCGCAATCATTGCCCATTAATGCCACTTTGCTAGCCTATACACAGCTTGAAGAAAGAAATTGGCTATAAAAATCCTCACTTTTTGAGCCTCTTCGGAGAGCCTCCCAGACCAGACAAGGGCCCGTTTTGCTGCTACTGAGGTGTCCCACTTAAGCCTCTCAAATGCTGCTGAGAGCTAAACGTGACTCGCATATCCGACTCACCACGAAACCCCACTGCTTCCAGCCTTCCAGCCCCGGGATCCAGCCTCTCCTTGGTGCTTTACACCGAGCCTTCGCTAATCTTCTCCTTTCCAGGATGCCTAGACTAAGGTCCGTATGTCCTCTCCCCCCAACTGTCTCTCATTCCCAACTTCATTTCTGTAGCCCTTGTGTGATTGTAGGATTATTTGTTAACGTGTGTTGTGATCTTCTTTGTTAGTTTTAATAAATTTACTTTAGGCTGTTCCTCTGACTCTTGCGTGGTTCTGACCCCGTAGACATAGGGTTAAAGATCCCTTGCCCTGACCTCCTGCAAGCTTTGAGTGTCTCTGTTAATTCCCTTGATTTGAAGTCAGTTTGGGTGTCCTTGAGATACCCCCAATTTTCAGGGTAACAGCTTCCAGTGCAATTCTTTTAAGACTGGCATTAGATGATATCTATATGTATAATCCCTTACCATTCATAGAATCATAGAATAATAAGAGTTGGAAGAGCACCCAGGCGCCATCAAATCCAACCCCCTGCCATGCAGGAACACTCATTAAAGCATTCCCAACAGATGGCCATCCAACCTCTGCTTAAAAACCTCCAAAAAAGGAGATGCCTCACACTTGAGGCAACATATTCCACTGCCAGACAGCTCTGACTGTCAGGAAGTTCTTCCTGAGGTTCAAGTGGAATCTCCTTTCCTGTAGCTTGAATTCATTGCTCCTTGTCCTAGTCTCTGGAGTAGCAGAAAACAAGCCTGCTCCCTCCTCGGTATGACATCCCTTCAAATATTTAAACATGGCTATCATGTCCCCTCTTAACCTTCTCTTCCGCAGACTAAACATATCCAGCTCCCTAAGCCATTTCTCATAGGGCATGGCTTCCAGACCCGTCACCATTTTGGTCGCCCTCCTCTGGACACATTCCACTTTGATCATGAAGATGGTGGAAAATGAAGTTTGAAACACCTGGAGGGCCAGAGGTTCTCCATCTCTAGTCTGCAGGGATGGCACATGAAACAATAGCAGTAAGGACTGGATTTAAGGAGATGAAATTAGTACTAGCCAGTGTGGTGTTAGTGGTTTGAGTGCTGGACTAGTACTCTGGAGAACAGGGTTCAAATCCCCACTTGCCCATGGAAATCAACTGGGTGACGTTGGGCAAATCATAATTTCTCAACCTTAGAAGGAAGTAAAGGCAAATCCACTGTGAACAAATCTTGTCAGGAAAGCCTCATGATGTGTTTGCCTTAGGGCATCATAAGTCAGAAACAACTTGAAGGAACACAGCACCAACATTCAAGGCATTATCAGTGAAGATCTAAATGGCACCTGGAAATAACATTTTAGAAATAATAATGCCACAAGTAACCCATTAGGGTTTGGCACAATGAAAGCATAACAACATTTTTAAAATGATATAAAGATTGGCAACATTTTTCATATGACAAGTAATGTTTCCTTCTTACTTCTAAGAAGGAAACTTTATTCTTTGGCACCTTTTTATTTTTCATTTAAAAAAAAATCACTTAAAAGAAAAAAAAAGAAAATGAGTAACAGATAGAATAGTATTTCAAATAAGTAAAAGGTAACACCTAGCATGTTGTTTTTAAAAATAACATGTCAAGCTCTGTAATTTGATGATGCCAGCAGAGCCGATGTTCAAATAATGCATTTATGTAAGTGTATAAACTACTTCCAGTTTAACTGATGTCTGAAAACATTACAGTCATCACACTAGGCATTATACTTTTTTTTCCTGACTATAATCAGAGCTCTTTCGGGATTGTGAAGAAAAAAATATTTATGTCCTAATTTGGAAACATTCAGAATGAACATTGACACTTCTGTGTTTCGCCAAAGTGGATTCTGCAGTATATAAATAACATAAATTTTATATTAGGTTATGACTATTTAATGTATTCTATAAAGTATTCAAGTATTTGAAATGCATATATATTATCTTTGTATGTTTTCTTTCTAGGCTTTGGAAGGTTTTTTATGATACTGTTCCACACATTGGATTAATAAAATTGCAGTCTCCTTATCTGATAAACACCAAACTGAAAAGTTAGAAACAAATATCCCAGAGCAAAAGTGGGGAAAAAGTGCAGAATTGATCTTGTGGAGGAACTTTATAGTGAATTCATTTTTTCAGTCTTTCATTTTAACCCATCATATTTTTTTTAAAAAAAACTCTCATTGTATTTCTTCAGTAAACATGATTTGCCTTATTACTTTCCCAGTTGCTGTCAAATAAAGTAATACAGGATAGCTGTAAAATACATACAGAAACTGTCTTGTCCTCAATTCATATTTTTAACCTGGGTTTCATAATATTGAAGGTATCAAGCGCAGAACTTTTCTTAATGTTCCCCCTTCAAATGCCAAAGCACCTCTAATGTTTTTGAAGTCTTTTAGATTTTCCACTGGAAAGCTGTTTGCTACATTACAAAAATAGTGGGCTCTATCTGTTATATGATAGATTGCCATGTTTCAACTAGCATTAGATAAATGGAAATTTAGGTCTTCAACCCATAGTAAGAGAGGACAAGTTTTGGGACTAGAAGGACTGAATTTCCGGCCACTCTCCTATGCCTACAAAGCACCATGTCCTGTCTCCACTGTGATTCGATTCCATAGTGCCATCCAAAAACAGGAGAACATGGAGTATGTACCTAGTTTTGGAGCAGACTTGCTGTTCTGTGATGTCTCTACTCTACCATGTATGATGCAAATCTAATAATACTTTCTCACCAGTCTTCTCATTATGACCATGGAGGGGAGGGCAACACCCTCCTGTCACACTCACCAGACATTCATCCAAATGTGCAGTATTTAGTTAATGAAAACATACATAGTATGAATGAGTACAGATGCAAATTATTGGAAGGACTGTAGAATTCAGACCTACATGTACTGGATTTCTTGTTTACATTTCAGGGTGAGAAACACTAGAATGGGGGGAAAATGCTTCTGTATGTCAGATAACTTTAAAGTCTTGACAGCCTTCTCTACTTGTTCCCATCTGACACTAGAGCTCTCTGGCTCAACGTGAAGGTGTTAAAATGTGTGTTGTACTTTCGAAACACTGATGCACCCAAAAAGGAGGAAGAAGAAGACAATACTGGAAAGAGAGCTTGGTTTCATCATGTCATCAGAAACAAGGGTAATACCAATGTTGTGATCCATGAGCCTTGCTATATAAAGCCAGGCAGCAGTACACAGAGCCTGGTGGAAATCTCTCTTGGGGCTGTTAGTGAGCCTTCCACAACACCCAACAAGAATGGGAGAAACTCCCCTTGTGTGATGAATGCTGCAGGTAAGGCCACATGAGATAGTGCACTATTAGAAATAGAAACTGCTGTAGCTACTGGTTGCATTTTGCTGCCTTCTTGGCTTCTGAAAAATGCTTTGGGTTTCCCTGACTTTCTGTATGGTGTAGTTAGCTGTGTTTAATCCAAATTCTGGACCCATTCAATTGAACTGCCCTCATGCCATTTTTGTAAGCAAAAGTTGTTCCAGCCCACTTCTCAATTCTTGTCTGTCCAGCTTCTGTGTAATCAAAAGGACCATGCCCTATGACATCACAAGAATGCTTCATATAATCCCATGTTTTGACCCTGAAATCTCAAAAAATGATCTGATGGTAACCAAGAGTTGCACAGTATGTAGGGGGAAGTTGGGAAAGCACTATCTATTTTCCCTGACCACACTTGCGAGAAAATTGGGGAATATTTGTTCCCCAGCTGAGACATCTGAGTAACAACTACATATATGTTTTATTAGTAAAATTATTCAATGCAGTACTTTGAATTCTCTCCAATTTTTCAAAATTGTCTCAAAATGTGTTGCCTAAACACAGTTCTCTGAATGGGTCCACATCATTACTGAGAATAATAGTAACTTGTTAAATAGGAGTATTTAAGAAGCCAACATTGCATGATTATACTTCTCTGCCATTTCTTTTGCTGCATTTTTCTAACCATTCCATTCAGGATATAAAAACTGAGAGGCACTTGTCCCATGATTCTAAACTTTCTAAACCATGGGACAAATTGCAGCATTTTGACCAGCTTTTAATATTCCTTTTTCATTTCTTAGATGAAGGGAGATGGGAGATCAGAGATCGGAGCCATCTGATCAGGTGTTCATCACTTTCAAGCTTTCATTACAAGTAGTTTGAGAAATTGTGGTATTAGTGATTAGATAGAAACAGAGGCAGAAATGTCCTATCATCTAAAGCTTAGCAGCTCTTTTGTGGTTTCCTGTAACTGAGTAAAGATTTTAGGTGTCTGAATGGAAATCAGGTTGGAAGCTTTACGTATTAGATGTACCATCTTAAAGTAATTTCTCTACCTAGTATTTACTTCCTGTTGAGCATGTATAGATCCAAAATAAGTTATTTTATCTTGAAGATATTTTATTAGACTGTCTAAAAGTATGGCTAACATCTTATTTTGTTTCACAATCAGTTATGTTTAGCTATTTATATTTCAGAGGAAGGAATTGCCAACCCACCCCTGAGTATTTCGTCCCCTAAAAAAAACCCCTATGAAATTCATGGGACTGTCATAAGTTGACACACACATTTATAGAATCATTATGGACCTATACTTATTTTCAAACAAGTATTTTCTGTGGTCTGCTGCTTGGAATGCCACACCTACACCTATTTGCTCTGAATCAGATCTAATCTACTTATTTTATTTATTATTTATTACTCAGATTTCAACAGTCTTTCAGTCATTTTATCAGCATGGGTTCCTGTGTAATTATTTTAAAAACTAAAATAACACATACTGAAAAACAAGCTGTGGCTGGCTGCCATCCTATATATACTTACCGGGAATTAGTTCCATTAAATGCAGTAGTACTTGAGTCTGAACAGATGATCATAGAACACAAATAGGCACATGTAGAAACAGATGATCCATGAGGTACTCCAGCCCTGAAGTGTGAAGGCATTTCATAGCCAAGAATAGAACTTTGAAATGGTCCTAACAACAGAGAAAAAGCCAGTTTATCAAATATTTTGTATAATATCCATAGAATATTATCACAGTACATACTTCTGGTCAGGGATCTCACTGAAGCTGACAAAGTTTCTTCAGACAAAGCCCTGTTACAGTAATTGCAACTTGAGGCTACTGTTACCCTGATTTCTGGGGGCCCATGGGGGACACCTCAATGTGCTCCAAATAACGGGGAATAGGAATTAGCCAGAACACAAGCTGTAGCACCACAAGAGGCAGGGTAACCTAGCAAGATCTTTTACCCAGTGCTTACGGGGTCAGGCCGAGTCAGGACCACGACACAATAAAGTTATAATTATGTTCTTTTATTTGTAAAATCACAGCGCACTTGCGTGCTCACTCACATGGAACTAAGAAACACTGCGAACTTGCGTACTCACACACACAGACCTAAGAAAATAAAGGGAGGAAAGTAGATAGGGGATTTTATGAAGGAGTTTTGGGGAAATACGACACCTGATCCTGTAGCCCGGGTAGTCTGCAGAAAGTCAGTTGGAGCGGAGATTCTCAGCATGTGGAAGCTGAGGGGAAGGCTCGGCAAACGGAGTGACAGCAAGGCAGGATGGAAGCCAAGAGCAATCCGAAGAAGCGCTCAAAACCAGAGGTTCTTATAGGGGAAAATGTGCCTGTAGGGTAGTCCATTCCCAGGGAAAACAATGGGTTTCGGGCTGGAGACAGAGCCTCCGAAAGGTCAGTACTTTGAATGATTGGATTTTGACAGAGTTGTCAATAGTGCAGACAGTATGCAAAAAGAGAGTGCTTGACATTTGAGTAGACAAAAGCACTAATCTCGTCAAGCTGCCTATTCAGGGCAGAGAATCTTTTGTATACCTGGTGCATACGTAATTTAGGTTTAAAGTGTACTTGCCTGGAGGTCTCCTGAAGCTGCATGGGGGAAAATTACTGGCCTGCCTGGATTTGTCTTGTATTTTTCAGCTTGTTCGGCCATGTCTGTGTGTGTGCTTGTCCAGGGACCTCGCAAGCACGTGGAGGGGAGCAGTTTGGAATGGCCAATTCTTTGATATCAAATTATATTTAGTAGACCTCGGGCTCAGACTATACACCACAGTAACACTACCAGAGTGTTGGTCCCTGAAACCAAAACCTTTCTTTCTGGGAAGGAATGCAACTGTCAAACGAGCCTAAACTTGTAAGAGCTATTGTGGATCATGGCAGAAACTTGTGGTTCCAGTAATACAAATGTTCAGGAAGTGCCCTTAGCAATGACCTTCTTCCTTCAGAGGGGATGCAACCTCATCCAGAAGAGAACCAGAGATTGAAAAGTTATTATTGTGTACTAAAGCTCCCATTTAGAATTTCCCAGTGGCAATACTGACTTGGGGGATTCAGGCAGTTGTCAAAAATAACTTTCTTAATGCTGAAAAGAATAAATACTGAAGGAGATGAACCGCTAACCAACAATAGCATTATATGCTGGAAATCAGCAATCAAAACAAGATTCATTTGCATTTTCCCCAGCCCCCTTCAGTTCTGGCTCCATAAAAAACCTGAAATTCAAGCAGAAATATGAAGATGAATGACTTGTTATTTACAAGCAAAAAAGTCATTCACTCTCATTTGATTAATCCATGACAGACATGAGCAGGGGTGGCTGGAGTATCATTAAAGTACAGTCCTCCTTCCACATTTGCGGGTTTGACCTTTGTGAATTTGATTATTCACAAGGCACTGCTTTCCTCCCCTTCTCTGTCTGAGGGGAAAGTAAGCCTTTTAGCTTGTCTTTTTTCTCCCTCACCCCCAACACCAGAGCCAGAGGCAAAGGAATGGGAGGGGAGAAGTTCCGTAGGAGAATGGGAGAGGGATCACTGGAGGAGTTATTTGTGGTTTTTCCACTATCATGAGGGTTCTGTAACCCAAACCCTCATGAATGTGGAGGGGCCATCATACAGCAAACAGAAAGTTAATTAATTTGTTTTTGTATTTCTATTGCTAGGGAAGGCAAGAATTGTTTCTGGAATTGTCTGCCTCAAATGCCAAAATAACTTGATCAGCCTTGACTATTATATATTTTAATTTGTGTGTATATGATTGCATATATTGTTTGTTGGTTCACATCATGCAGCAAAATTATTGGACTGGCTATTCATGTTAGTACAAGTTTACAGTTCTCTTTATCCCTTTAGCCCCCAAATGTCTGAGCCCTGCTCTCCAAATAAACAGATACATTCTCAAATAGGTAGCTGCTCCTTCTTCCTCCTCCCTTCTTCCTTCCTTCCTTCCTCCCTCCTCCTCCTCCTAGGTACTTGGTGCTTTACAAATAAAGCAACCAAAAACAGGGGGTCCTGCCAAAGGCATATATCTAAAATACATGTATATACAAACAAATACAAAGGGAAGGAAAGGATAATAAAACTATGCCATACAATTGTAAATTATCCAGATAAAATACAATATAATATAAAGCAAACTGACAAGTATGTGTAACCAAACTATAAAAAATTATAAAACAATATGAAACTAAAACTTCAAAAGCTTTTGGAAACAAAAATGATCTCTAACTGAGATTTAAAAATAATGCAGTAAGAAGCAGTCCACCAATGTTCAGGGAGGAAATCCCAAGAGAGCGAACAAGCATGTGTGATGTACCAAACCTATTCAACCATACCCAATAATGTTGTAACCTATTTTATTCCTACAAAAGGTGGTCTGTACTTATTCTTGCTAAATGTGAAAGCCCTCCACTCACTGCTGGGTCTGCAAGGGTGTTTCCTGACTTGCCAGGAGAGCCAATTTGTAGATTGTGCTGGTGGGCATGGCAAGGATGGGTCCATGTTCCAGGTGCTTGGGCTATTTCTTTTTCCCAGAAATCTATGCAGTGTTCACAGCCTTTGGTACATAGTGGTAAGACCAGCCAATCAGAGGCAGCCTTGTTGAATGATAGGGAATGGGGCTCAAGGTAAAGTGAAGGTTTTCCTTAAGGTCCATTCATGGCCAGTTCATAAGCTGCTTCTTCCATTGCACCATCAGTTGGTAAGCTCCAAATGTCACCGCTACCCATCCTCAGTATTTGGATAGATGAATGTGTCATTAGTGGTATCACAATTTTGGATGGTTTTGGAAGGGTAACTGGATCCAGTTTTGGATGGTTTTGAAATAGCAAATGGATCCAGTTTGGTGTAGATGGGACTTATGTACTCATCAGATCTGGTATGGGGGGGCTCCCCTTAAGAATCATATGTAGATCAACTAAAGATGGCTCTGCTTCACTTTTAGGTGGAAGGGGAATTGTGAACTGGCTTCTGTCCTTGTGATTCCACATCTGTCACTCCAGCACCACACAGAAAGTCAGCTGAGTGAATGGGTTGCCATCAGTCAGCAGGCAGGTCAACTCATACTGTCAGCCATACCTATTCAGCTGTAATCAATAGAGATGTAGCCTTTTCTATTCCAAGAATATATGGTATTTGCTAAATAGGAAGGTCCACTACCACTACCAAGTCTGCAAATCATTTTGTAAAATCCAAAGGAAAAAAGGCTTTCAGTGAAGAACCACAGCGAAAATGTAAAAATTATAATTCTTTACATTCTCTTTTAATGAAATCATAACTTAATACACTAATTCAGGAATAAATCCTGGAATTATATTAAAGCTAAAATCCCAACTTAATTCTTTCAATAAAGTTGAAAAATACATTCCATTAAGTTGTCCATTTGCATTAAAAAAATCCAACTTGATTGATTAAACTTAAACAATTTAAACTAATTAGTTCCAATCACTGTTCTATCCAAGTGCTCATCTCTTCCCATCTACTGTCCACGCAACTCCAATGGCTTGCCTCTGCATGGGCTGAACACAATTTATATGTAGGAGGTAAGTCTAGTTGACTATGAAAAATGTACAACACTGTTCATAAAGCCAACCATCCTTTGAACTTAGGCCCTTTTCACATGTCAGGTGGGAAACGGACGAAAACGCCCAAAAACGGAGCTTACCTCCAGCCGGGTAAGTCCATCGCCACATGGAGCAGCGCGAGCTCGCTGCTCCACACTCCTCCGCCATCCCAGATGGCAGCTTCTGGTTGGTGGAGGCTCTCCACCAACCGGAGAAGCTCGCCAGCCGGAAGCCCGCCCCCGGCAGATCTGCAGGCACGCACTTGCACTCGCCTGCAGATCCACTTTAGAGCCGGGCGACGGAGCAGCATGGGGCTGCGCGCTCCGTGCTTTTCAAAAACTTCTAAAAAGAGGTTTTAAAAAAAACACGCAGCCCGGCTAGTTCCGGCCGCTGCTGAGTGGATTCTGGTGTGAAACTACGAAAAGTAGTCCACGCCAGTCCACTCTACGGTGTAGACGACCTCTGTGAGAGGTCGCTCTACACCGTTCCCCCCCCCACATGTGAAAAGGGCAGTAGTCTGGTCCCAGCTAACAAAGCTGAGCATCTGCTAAAATGCAAACACTTGAAGAAAGCATTTGGAGGTGGTGGCGGCGGCGGAGGAGGAGGAGGAAGAAGAAGAAGAACAACAACAACTAGTAGTTGTAGTGAAGAAAGAAGGAAGGAAGGAAGGAAGGAAGGAAGGAAGGAAGGAAGGAAGGAAGGAAGGAAGGAAGGAAGGGGAAGAAAGAATGAATGAATTTAAAATATCACTACTTACTACTGGAAATACCCTGGTTTTGTCATGGGGAGATATTAATTCATCCACAGATATTATGCTCTAAGCCACATGGGGAAACATATACTTAGATGAATGAATCAAAAAGGTCATTACTGGAAGGAAAATAATATTAGTATTGGTGAGGTGAAATTAAACTAAAGAGGAAAAAATCATGTACAATCGCCAGTTCCTGCTTCTGACAGTAAACATGTGCCTTCAGGCTTATAAGATTGTAAAAAGCAACATGGAGCTGCTGCCTTGATTTGAATAGCCTGAAGAACACAGGAGAGCAATCAAAACATAGCCCAGCAAAGAGCAATCATTTCAGTGCTTTTGCTGACTAGGAAGCCAATAACAAACTAGACCCTAAAGACTGCGAGATGGGATCCTCAAATATAGAATACCTAACCACTTTGAAAGGAGAGGTACTCTGTAAAGAAAATACACACCAGGATGTCAGCATTATACAAAGGTCTGAACATATAGTTGTAGAAGGCAGATTCTACATGCACTGCTACAGAAATACAGAGACAGCAAGAGCAAGAAAAATGCACCTATGGAAAACCATTTTTTTTCCTATCTGATGATTTAAAGGGATGAGTGCCTTGTCATCCAAGGATTTCTTGGAGCTTGAGTAAGTGACATTCTGAACTACAGCTACCAGAATCCTGAAGCCAACATGATTGCTTAAATAACTTACAATTAAATTAAATTAAATTAAATTATTAAATTACTAACAGTTTGCTATTCTTGCATTGTTCCCTAAATCAGATGCCTGAGAGGTGACACCCTCATTGTGCTTAAGAGTACAGTTCAGTTTATTGCATCTGCACTCTGAAGTTTCCGTATGTTACAGAATCATATTACTGGAAGAGACCACAAAGACCATTGAGTCTAACCCCCTGCCATGCAGGAATACACAGTTAAAGCATTCCCAACAGATGGCCATCTAGTCTCTGTTTAAAAACCTCCAAGGAAGGAGACTCTACCACATTCTGAAGCAGTGTGTTCCACTGTCAAACTGCTCCTACCATCAGGAAGTTCTTCCTAATGTTTAGATGGAATTTCTTTACTTGCAGTTTGAAGCCATTGCTCCATGTCCCATTCTTTGGAGCAGTAGAAAACAAGCTTGCCCCATCTTCCATGTGACATTCCTTAAAATATTTAAGCATAGCTATCATGTCAGCTCTTAACCTTCTCTTCTCCAGGCTTAACTTACGCAGCTCCCTATGCCACTCTTCATAGGGCATAGCTTCCCGACACTTCACCATTTTGTTTGCCCTTCTCTGTCTCTAATCTGTTAAACTCATTTTGAATTCTGATCCTGCCCCTCCTAATTTGGTGTCATCTGCAAATTTGATAAGAATTCTGCCTGTTATCTCATCCAAGTCATTAATAAAGATGTTGAATAACACTGGGCCCAGGGCAGAACCCCATGGACCCCATTACTCATTTTCTCCAGGATAACCAGGAGCCATTGGTGAGCACCCTCGGGGTTTGGTAGGTCAACCATTTACAAAACCACCCAACAGTAGCACTGTGTAGCTGAGATTTTGCTAGCTTTTTTGCAAGAATATCATGGGGGACTTTGTCATTACTGAAGTCAAGATATGCTATATCTACACCGTTCTCTTAATCTACTGAGCTTGTAACTCTATCTAGAGAGAGAGAGACAGTGTGTGTGTGCGTGTGTGAGAGAGAGAGTAGTCTGGCATGACTTGTTTTTGAGAAACCTAAGGTGACTTTTAGTGTTCATGGCATTCCCTTCTAAGTGCTTGCAGACTGTTTGTTTAATGATCTGCTCTACAATCTTTCCCAGTACTGATGTCATGACTAACTGGGCAGTAATTGTTTGGGTCCTCTCTCCCCCCGTCCCTTTTGAAGATGGGGACAATATTTTCCCTCGTCCTGTCTGCTGATACTTCTCCCATCCACCAAGAATTCTCAAAGATCGTTGCCAGTGGTTCTGAGATTACTTCTGCCCTTGGATGTAGTTCATCCGGCCATGGAGACTTGAATTCATTTAGAGTAGTCAGTATTCCTGTACTATCTCTTTAACCTATACTGTGCTGCATTTCCCCTACCACATCATCTGTTCCATTTCCCACTACAGTACAAGCACTGCTTGTCTTTTGGGAGCAGACCAAGGCAAAGAAGGTGTTGAGTAGTTCTGCCTTTTTTTTTTTTTTTTGGTCTCCTGTTACCACTTCTCTATCTCCTCCTTACAGCGGGACTACTATCTCCTTTTTCTTTTCCTTTTTCTTGTTTTTATTCCCTCAAGCAAGCCCAAGATCGTTCTGTGCTTTAGCTTTTCTGATCTTCTCCCTACAGTTGTTGTTTTTTTTGTTTGAATTCCTCTTTGGTGATTTCCCCCTTTTTCCATTACTTTTTTATTTCCCTTTCACATGTTAGCTCAGTTGAAAGTTCTTTAGACATCTGTCCTGGATTCTTTAGACACCTCCCATTTTTCCTCTTCATTGGAATTGTTTGAAATTGTGCTTTCAATACCTCACTTTTAAGAAACTTGCAACCACCATCCATCCATCATCCCTTCTCATTGAGTATTCCTGACAATGGGAAGTTTATTGCAATCAGCTTTCTTAATGTCTAGAATGTGTGCCTGACTTTGCTTGCCTTCCCCTTTTCATTGTATAATAAATTCCAGGAGAATATGGTTACTTCCACCTATGGATCTCACCACTTCTACCCCATTAACAAGGTCATCATTGTTGATTAGGATCAGATCTAAAATAACTTCTCACCTTGTTTCCTCTTCTGTCTTCTGAACCTCCAGTTCAAGATAGTTGAACCATGTTGATATAGATATATATCATTATTTTACACGCAGAGAAAGAGAGATTTTATCCCCAGGCAAGTCTTGTTAATTTTGCAGATATATTATAATTTAGAAGTTCATGAATTAGCAAAAGGGAAAAGACACCATCATATGTTATATGGTGAACTAATTTTTAAAACATGCCAATTTCTCACCTGTCTAGATGGGAAAAAGAGCATAATTATATATGATAAGCATACTCTGAAAAGATGGGGAAATAATGGGCATATCTCCTGACTTACAATTTCTGCCATTTTCCACAGACTGTTTCTCATACTTCTGCATAAAACAGCTGCCTTCCTGATAATTTTATACAAAGTGTCAACTTAAAAATAAAAAATACAACTATTATTTTCCAAGACAACAAGTAAAACACCTCCAGCTCTTCCCAGAAGCACAAGCTACCGCTTCATTAATTCCAGCATGCATATGCTATGAGCAAAGGCCTCAAGCACTGCATTGCCTACCAATAGCAAATCTATTGCTTATTATAAATCATTATCTTTTCATAAGCCAGTCAAGACCCCCTGATGTTTTGAGGCTTGCTAACTTTTTGGACAATTCCATTTTGGTAACTGTTCAGATGCTGGTTAATTTTATGCCTGGCAAACTGTTAGTTTTCCTTTGGGTTCCCATTTAAATTAAAGAGTTTAGACAGAAGTACTGGGTGAACTTGAGTTACATTTTTATGAATGTACACAGAGAAGATCTGCAGTAAGCCACTAATGCATGGGAGTGAAGTCAGTCAGCATACCTCTACCACCTCCTCCACATCTACATGTTCTGAGTGGGCTAATGTGGTCTTGATTCCTAAATTGGTCTCTTCTGCTTATGATCAACCAGTCATCCATTTCTCAGTTAACCTGGCTTACCAGATCTCCCCATGTGCCCTGTTTTTGGTTGTGTGTGCTCCAGTGAATGATCAGAAACTGTAGTAGATCTAGAGATTGCTTTTTGCGTCTGAGACTCTATGGGGGCATAAGGCCTTTCAAATCAATAAACAAACACACAAACAAACAAACAGAAACTCATAGAGGTCAAAAGTCCATTTCCAAAAATGGGTAATTTTAATGTTAAACAATGCTAGGAGATATGTCAAACTATTCAAAAGATAAATGACTTCTCCTAGAGACTTTCAATAGCATCAATCTACCCCTCCCCTCTTTTTTAACTAGAAAAAAGAGTCAGTCTGGGGATTCTAAAGATGCTGAAGACCATTAAAACATTGGATAATCATTGATGTTTCTGGCTCCAAGTAGGTTTCAAAGGGGGTTTCCTTTTTCATCCTCAAATCCTTAAAGAATCCCCCTTTTTTATGGAATCCACTTCACTATAAACATTCCTCTGAATACTTTACAATAAATAGTGGTTGAGCTGCGTTGGGTTTTTTATTTTATGATGTTCTGCTGTTGTGACAAATCTATTTTAAAAAGATGTCAGCCAAGCTGATTTTCCACCTTGCTTCATCTGGATCAGCAATGTGTATTTGTAGCATTTCAGGGTTGCAGGTGCCCATATCAGTGCACCTAGAGCCCATGATAACAGACACAGGAAAAGTCAATCCACTCCAGGGTGATACCTGAAGAGACATGAATGCACTAACAGAGTAGTCCAAGAAGCAAACTGAAGTTCAGAAAATGAGACAGCAAAGAATGTCAACTGATGTCAAATTGAGATTTTGGAATTGTTATTTTGCACCTTGGTGATGGATTTTTAACTTCCTGTAAATCAGTAAAAGAGAGCCAATGTGGTATAGTAGTTTGATTGTTGGACTACAACCCTGGAGAACAGGGATTCCACTTGGCCATGGAAAACCACTGGATGACACTGGGAGCATCGCACATTCTCAGCCTCCCAAAACCCATGATAGGATCACCATAAGTCAGAGAACAACACAAGAACAACAAATCAGAACAACTGGCCTAATTAACTCAGCATATTCTTTTTAAGGCAGGCCAAGACCTTTCCTGCACTTATTTTGTTGCAGTTCCAGTCTACAGTGCTCAGAAAGATAAGGTGGCTCATTCTGTAACTTACAGTCTTCAGGTCTACATGGGATTGCTTTGCCTCTGCTTCTAAACAAGGCTGTCAGCCTCCAGTCATTCTTACTGGAACCTCTTATCTTGGATCTCCCCTTTCCTTATCTGAGGAGGTCTCCTTCAGGTAGGACATGACAAGATGTTGCATTCCATTACCAATATGATTTTTTAGAAATAAAAATTCCTTCCAGTTTCCAAAGTGCTCAATTACACTTATGCTGGCTCCTGATAGAGTAGGAAAGTAGTTGTATGCATCGAGGCATCCTCTCATCTAGTTCCTCTGGGGTACAAACCTCCTTCCTAACCATCCAACCAGGCAGGCATGGATTTGCAATTCTGTTTCAGGAACTGATTTCTGTGAGTGGTTTCTCCACTTTCAGCTAGATTGATAATGGTCTTCTTTATTTCTTATTTATCTAATCATTTACCATCTCTAGAATTTTTATAACACAGATCCTATTTAGCTTTTTGTGTTGATTTCTTCATATACTTTTATGACATTTTGAATATAAACTCCCTAAACTGTCTCACTAAGTTATATTAAGCAAAACAGCAAACAAAATCCATTCAGACTGAGGAAAATACTACTGCAGTGTCAAAACTAACCTCATCCCTTTTGGGATTTATCATCAAATATTTCCCAGATGTAGATGTATTTTTCACTGATGTATTTTTCACTGGTGACAAAAATGTTGGTATAAATCATTGCACTTTTAGTTCATCTATGTTGATCACATACTTTCTTATAACCTACAGCGAAGTCTAAATAAATCCAGTGTTAGAAGCACAACACAGAGAGATTTCTTTCCTCAAATGAGGAATGCCCAAATCATATTTTTCAGATTCAGAAAGTCCCGATAGCAGCAGAGATCACCAGTTAACTGGTACCCTACTCTACAGACTGCAGTATAACATTAATGATAGATGATAGATTTACTAAGAGATAGATACCTCTTGACAAATTCTGACAATAAATATGTGATTTCTAGTTTTACCTTTTCCTTCTTCTGTTGTGCTACTGACAAATATATTTATTTATTTTCAAAAAGAATTCAGTAGTAATGTGTGGAAAACCCAAACAATGACCAAAATAGAAAAACAGGGCTTTTCTACTGAACAGTTAAGTGTCCTTCCTAGAAATCAATATGAAGTCCAATTTATTTAACTGATTTTCTTAGAAAATATGAGGAGTCTAAAAACCGTTATTTCTAGAAGTTTATTAGACAATGATTTATTGATTTTTAACAGGTTACCATGGACCTGAACCATGTTGATAACAAACTAATATCAAGGGTCAGCACAATTCAGTAAAGGCAAATAAATCTTGATATTTGCTTATATGTTCTGATACAGCACAAAAGATAGGTACTGTATATAAATACAAATTGTTTTGTTTTCTTCCCTCCCTTTTCCTCCCTTCCTCCCACTTACTATGTTATTTAAAGCTACTGCTCTTTCCCTTTTATTCGTATAGGATGTGTGCCTAGGTTTTCCAAACTACAAATTATTAAAAATAAGAAAAGGTGTAATTAATCTCTACAGCAAATGCGGACAACAGATGCCCCTCCAGATGGTGTCAGGCTACAGCTCTCAGTATTTCTCATCATAGCTAGATCCTGTTTATTTATTTATTTATTCATTCATTCGCCTCCCAGCCCACAAGAACTCCTGAGGCAATGAACAAATAAAAACCAATTAAAACAATACAAAGATAAAATGTTTTAAAACACATTAAAATTCTTTTTAAAAATCCCTAAAATCAATTTAAAAACAATTCTCTAATCCAGTTTTGAAGCAATTAAAAGAACAATTTCAAGCACTGAATGCTATGTGGATCAGCACTGTATTGGTTGCCTGCTGGAAGCTTAAAAGAAATGAGGCCAGACTAACTTCCTTGTGTAGGGAGTTCCACAGTTGGGATGCTGCTCCAGAGAAAACCCTATTACATGTACTCACCAACCTATCTTCTTGAAGTGTTGGGATACACAGCAATGACTCCACTGAAAATCTCAAATTTCTGCAGGTTCATATGGGAGGGGGTAGTCTTTAAATTATCTTAGTCCCAAATAATTTAGGGCTTTGCAGATCAACACCAGCATCTTAAATTGAGCCCAGAAGCAAATTGGAAGCCAGGGAAGTTCTTGCAAGACTGGTGTTATATGGTCTCCAAAATATATACATGATACCAGTCTGGCTGCTGAATTTTGAAGGAGCTGCAGCCTTCAAACACTTTTCAAGGGCAGCCTGACATAGAGCACATTACAGTAGTCTCATTGAGATGAAATTAAAGCATGAACAACTGTGGTCAGATCTGCTTTCCCCTAGAAAGGAGCAGCTGGTGCACCAACTGAAGCTGGGCAGAGGTGTTCCTGGCCACTGCAACAAGCTCTTTCCGGCTTTCCAAACAGCATTAGGTCTAAGAGCTTTCAACCTGGTATTTCAGAGGGAGAGCAACCCCATCTAGAACAAACTGTGATCTCAGTCCCAGGCTGTTTTTTCTACTAACCAGCAGTACTTCCATTTTGTCTGGCTTAAGCCTCAATCTATCTACCTGCACCCAGTCCTTTACTGCATCCAGACAATGATTCAGTACTACCACAGCCTTCTTGGCATAAGTTGTAAAGGACAGATAAAACTGGGTATTATCAGCATACTGATGACACCCGTCTCCAAAGCTCTAGATGAACTCTCCCAGTGCCTTCATGTGGATGTTGAAAAGCACAGGAGACAATATTGGGCCTGTGGAATCTCACAGGCTAATGGCCAAAATGAACAACAATCCCACAGCAACTTTCTCTGAGGCCATTTCCACACAGGGTAAATAAAACAGTGCAGTGCGTCCTCCATGGAGAGTCTGCACCTTGGAGCAGACTGGGTCCGGACTACGTGCCGTAGATCCGCACCTCAGTTCGCTCTGGAACGACCCCAAGTGGTCTTCCGTCATGTTTTTGAAAGACCTGATTTTTCAAGTCTTTCAAAATGCTGGCACGCGCCATTGCATGCCTGCTCTCCGATGCAGATTCGCATCTGTGGAGGGCAGGCTTTAGGCTGGCGAGCTTCAGCGGTTGGTCGAGACCCACGACCAACCAGAAGCCGCCATTTTGGACATCAGAGCAGTGCGGATCTACGACCACGCACTGCTCCTTCTCACCCCGGACTGGACCGGACCCACAGAAGATCCAGTGAGTAGCGGCAGGGAGCGATTCCCTCACCGCGTGCAGAAATGGCCTGGGAATATTCAGCCAAGAAAGACCAGAACCGGTACAAAGCAATGACCCCAAGTCTCATAACAACCTTGAAGGAAACCATGGTTATTGGTATCAAATGCCTCTGAGAGATCCAGGAGGACCAATGGGGACTCATTCCCCTGTCCAACTCCTGATGTAGGTCATCCACCATGGTGACCAAGGCTTTTTCTGCCCCATAACCTGGCCTGAATCCAGATTGGAATGGGTCCAAGTAATCCATTTCATTCAAGAAAACCTGGAGTTGTGTTGCCTGCCACCACTCACTCTAGGACGTTACTTAGAAAGGGGATATTAAAGAATGGCTGCTAGTTACTTAGGGAGTTGGGGTGCAATGAAGGGTTTTGCAAGAAAGGTTTTACAAGTGCTTCTTTTAGAAAGGTCGGAACATAGGCCTCTTTCAGAGAAGCATTTACAGCCTCCACCACTCAATTGGCCAGTCCTCCTCTGGCAGCTCTGATGAGACTTGCAATCTAAGAACAACTGCAAGGGTACATGATCCCCACCTTAGAGTGCTTAAAATACTATTGTTTATATCATGAATTAGTTTAGGAAATTTAGAAACAGACAAAGTGAAAGCTACATAAAGTGTGGAATGAAACACCTACTCACACGAATGCAACACCAAATACACTCTGGGAAGAAAATGATGTAAAATGTCTTTCTTGGTTAGGTATTAGCAGCCTCTGAAAAAAATTAATGTCTATTAATTCTTAAATTCTTCTCTATTCTCTTCTTTTTCTCTCTTTTTCCCATCTCTACCATCATGCAGATCACCATCATGATTCTACTTCTTCTATGCTTCCTCATCATACAACACAATCTTACAGGAGCTTCCCTGTCTTCAATCTCTTCTCTGCCACATCTTTTATTTACTTTAGTCTATAGATCTGTCTTTCCCGAGTGCACATGGCAGGCAATAGTCAATATATAGAAGGTGAAATGCATGCCCCTGAAGGGCTTTATCTATGGTACAATAAAAACCCACAGAACATGTAGTACAAATATTAGAAGAATAATCCAATTGCCCTTTGCATTCTTCCTTTTCTTTTCAGTATGCAGTGCGCTGGAATTTCACTCCAGTGAAGCCCTCCCTCCCCGCATTCTTGGCCCTATCATGAGTGGAGAACTGTATTTAGAAGACAACAATGCATAGCCGGTAGGGTTTTTTGTGTCACAAAGGTAAAAGAAACCCAACTCCAATATCCCATTTTTTTTTCACACATCCCAACCAGTCCCCCAACCACACACTTCAAGCTCCTTTCCAATAGTGTAGTATGTAAATAGACTTCCAGTAAATTCTCCACTTTATTTGTGCACAGAGAAATTGGAGGGATCATTTCAGTGAATGTCTCCACGAGGAGGAGAAATTATTTTAACAGTTTTAAGGAGTCAAACCCCACTCCTTGTAGCAGTAGCAGTGAACTAGTGTGGCTTCTCTCCTTCTTTCCTTACTATTCTATTGTTGTTGCTTATGTTGCTAACCGTTTTGGCAGGCAGTCGCCATTTTCCATTCTCTGAATGGAATTGTCCCACACCTGCTATTATTCTGGGTCATCATATATGTATGGAAGGAAATTATATCCACCAAAAAAAAAAAAAGATGACAGAGAATATTCAAATAAAAATTGGCAGTTAGCCTTCTGTTTTAAGAACACGGGGAAAAGAAAGAAATGGTCTCATAAGAATGCCTTTTCAGAAATGTTGGCTTTGCTTAACCTACCACCTGCTTCTGTAAAGCTTTCTGAAAAAGGACATTGCCTTGGTATTTTTGCAGCAACACGCAAAATAGCCCAGATCTGTGAACAGCAAATGCTTCATGGGCCCACCAGTTGCCAAATTCTGCAAGTCTCTCCCAATTTGGAAGCAAAGTTAAAATGACTACTGCATGCCCAAGTGTCATTCATTTTATGTTGGCTTGCAAACGCTTTATTCAGTGCCAATTTATGATTTCAAATGTTATGGATCTATTAGCATACAATACAAAAAAGACATTTGGTTTATACGACACAACCTGATTCGGTCATCCATTTGTATGTAATTTATGTTTTAGACAAGGTCACTGGATCAGATTAAACTAATATGCCAATTTTGGCTTTAAATAAGCATTATTATAGTTAGGAAATTTAATATGTTGATGCCTGGGCTTCAACTATATCAGATGCTTTATCTCAGACTTTAACTGGTAGACTATGATTCCCATCACTCCAGGTCTTAAATCTATTTTTATCACTCAGAAGATCTCATCTGTCAATATTTGATTAGTGGCCCTAGCTGCCTGCAACAGCTTTTCTCAGTTTGATAGATAATCTGAGGCTCCAAGATCATCGATTGAAGCTTCATCCCAGAAAAAAAAAAGTTGGGAGATCATTTTTGATTATACTTCAGCCTATGACTTCTCCTGCTTTTAGCCTCAGTGGAAAGACTGTATCTTCCCGCCTTATCATTGCAAAGACAGACTGTGCCTGTATTGATTTAGACAGAGCAGTTCAAATGCATTCCACCTTGATTATTTTTTTTTTATACCATCTCATCTAAGGTTAAAGAAAACTGTCCCAAACATCTCCTCCTCCTCCTCCAAGCTTTATTTTTGATACTATAGAAAAATGTGATGAAACAGCTTGCAATTTAAATTTCACCCAAATTAAATAAACCCTGTCATTAATTGCAGGTATATGGATTTGCATGCATCAGCAAAACTCCTGTTCAGAGGCAAATATCCCTCTTGAAGGAAAGATTTTGACAATTTGCAAATAGGCATGCCCCTGTGTACCTGGGCTTGACAGAACCTTCCAGAAGCAAACTACATTCTTTCCTGCCACTTTCCTGCCTGCTGTTCTCAGAGCTCGGGAAAGGTTCCTTTTGGAGTACAGCTCCCAGAATTCTATCTGCTGGGAACTGTAGTAGTTCAATAAAGTAATTTTCCCAAGCTTTTAAGATGTAACTGACAGTAGCCACTGGGAAAAATAGAAATTTCTTCTTTGTTAGTTATTGGTTCTTGTTATCTTATTCCCTAATCTTCAACATTACAATACTGTTTCAGAAACATGGAAATTACTCCAATGAACCATGACTTACCAGAACAAGAAGAAACATTGGATTTGTGTGATCAATCTTTCCTTTCTTTCCTTTTTTTTGCTGCACCTTGATGCAAGACTTCTAGGGTTTGTTAGCTTCATGTACATCCAAACCTGGAAACCATGTGTCTTAAGGCTCAATCTATTCTATGCTTCATTCAAAAGGCTCAAGCATAGACAAGAAGACAGATACGGTGAAAAAAAGATTTTGCTGAGGATTACTGGATGCAGAAGATGTTTCATAGTAAGGAAAGCTCATTGCAATATTCACCATGGAAGGGACCAACTGGGGGCAGGATTTGCGTTACTGGCCACCTATTGGACAGGCAGTTTTGACTGTACATTCCTTGGGACTGAACACTCTTTGAGACACTTAAAGCATGCATCTTTTCCTCCTAGAAACTGCTAAAGGCTTCTCCCTTTTTCCCACAGCCTAAAGTTAAGGAAAGGAAGTGAACAGGCTTATTTGGCTTTCAGTTCACCTTGTCTCTGGAATGCTCAGCTACAGAATGGATAGCTAAGAACTGCCTGCTGTACTTAACTGCTCTACCTGTAGAATGTAACACTTCCCAAGCCAAACTATTATTTGGTCCTGATTGTGAAACTAGGGCCCTTTCCACACGCGAGAAAAGAAACACGCGAAAACGGAACTCACCGGCTTTCTTGAGCGTCCGAGCGAGTCCGTTGGGACAAGGAGCAGTGCAAGCTCATCGCTCCGCACTGCGCCGGTGTCCAAAATGGTGGCTTCTGGTTGGTGGAGGCTCTCCACCAACCAGAGAAGCTCGCCAGCCTAAAGCCTGCCCCCAGCAGATCCGCAGGCGCGCACTTGTGCGCGCCTGCAAATCTGCAGCGGAGTGCGGCAACAAAGCGACATGCAGTCGCGCTCTCCGTGCTTTTTAAAAACCTCTTAAAAGAGGTTTTTAAAAAGCACGCTGTGCTACCAGTTCTGGTTGCTCCGAGCCGGACTGAGGTATGGAACTACAAAAAGTAGTCTGCCCCAGTCCACTCCACGGTGCAGAAGACCTCCGTCAGACCTCCGTTGGAGGTCGCCCTGCACTGTTTTAATAGCCCGGTGCGGAAATGGCCTAGGATTGTAATGAGGATTTAAATCAGAGTTTTCTGGTTCACGCAGATTAGGAAAGTATAATTTAACAAATTGGGTATCTACTTGTGCTTCAACCAAAAAGCAAAGGGTGACTGTTTATGTTTTAGCAAAAAAGAAGACAAACAAGATAGCCAACTTTCTTAAAATGTGTGCATGCTGTGTATGTATAGAAATGTGAAAATAATTTAAATAGGAATATTATAGTCAAGATCTGACATCAGAGTTGTGTAGCATAAACTGCTGTATGGTGAGTTGTGCACTGATTGTACTATATAAGGCCCTTTTCGCACGCCAGTCCTGTTGTGAAGTGTCCTCGGGAGCACTGTGGGATTGCGAGGACCATTCCACATGATGTCCTCGCAATCACGCAATGCTCCCAAGGCCATTAGGCGGCGATCACACAGTATGTCATTTTTGTGTGATTGGGCATCCCTCCCGTGCCCCACTCGCACTTACCTCGATGGACGCAGAGCCATCGCGCTTCCTTCCCCAGCGCAGCCTGGCAAAGTACCCAGCTGCGCTGTGGAAGGAAAGGGCCCTCATGCTTCCTTCCGTCCAGCATGGAGCTGGTGCAGAGGGGAAGCGGAGGGGACGTGACTGCCTCTTGCAAGAGGCTTCTCATGTGATCCCCTCGCGATGACACCGGAACGAGGTAAGATGCAAAAAGGTCCCAAGTGTTGTGTTGAATGGCAACTTTGCAGAACCCATTGCGTGTCTCACATCATATCTGCATGCACAACAGCACCAAATCCCCAAATCCACTTTTGCAAACTTGAACTGAAGATGGCCATTCCATATAAAACAATAATGCCCGTTGGCTTGCTTAGAGGACCTTAGGCCCTTTCCACACCATACCTCAATAGCTTGTTCTTCTGTTACAATCCCAGTATTGCCATTTGTGCGATGGTAGCAGGTTAGGAACAATCTCTTCCACACCCTTCAACTTTAAGCAGATGAGTAGCATCATTGCCACTGATGTTCCTTCTGCACTACAGTGTCCTTGGCCACTCCCTTTCTCTGCCTTCACCTCGCCCCACTGCCCCGATTGGTCTTTTTTTTTTTTTTTTGTAAGCCATACTACTGTAGCCCCATTGTAACCTCATGACATGCTGGTACACTGTTGCATTTGTGCGCTATAACACTAAAAAATGTATTAAAAATAAAAAAAAATTAACTGAAAGGAGAAATTTAAAATAAACACAGAGAGGCGGTAGATTTCAAACTTGGGAGTCATTGAGGGAGGGACAAGCTGAGCATGCCCACACCCCACCCACTCCTGGATCCGCAACAACAGGAAGTGCTATCAAATGCTATTACAGTACCATACTGAGCCAGCTGACAGGACTGAAGTGCTAAAGTTGGCTCTGCATGGATTTTTTTCTGGAAATAGTATAAGATGGTTTTGCAACACTTGGGGATGGGTCAGCAGCTGGATAGCCACAATGTCATGTGGCTATCCTGGACCAGAAACAACCTGCTGCTGTTGCGAGATAGTGACGTCATGCAGAAATGGCCTTACATATGTGTGATATACCAACACCAACTGGCTAATACCAACTGTGACTAGATGACCTATGTACCTGCACAGTCTGTTGGCCATATGGTAACAATGGAAGCAAATTACTGGGACATTGCCTTAGAGTCCTAGTTGGAAGGGCCCCTTAGACCATCATGTCCAACCTGGCCATTCAGTGCAGGAAATCCAGATAGAGCATCCCAGCAGGTACTTGTCTAGCCTCTACTTGAAGACATCCAAAGAAAGGGACTCCACTGCCTCTCTAGGTAATTGCTTCCACTGTTGAACCTCTCTTACTGTCAAGAAGTTCCTTCTAAGGTTCAGTTGAAATTTCTCTCTGTAACTTAAAAAAGCCATTTAAGGAGTGATCATGTCACCCTCTTACTCTTCTTTTTGCCAGGTTATACATGCCCAGCTCCTTCAACCTGTCCTCATACGTTTTGTTCTCCATACCTCTTACCATCCTTGTTGTACTTCTCTGAACCCACTCCAACTTGCCTACATCCTTCTTAAAATGAGACACCCAGAACTGGATGCAGGACTCCAGATGGGGCATGCCTAGTGCAGCATATAGTGTGACTATTACTTCCTTTCATTTGAAAACTACAGTTCTATTAATGCATGCTGAAACATTATTTGTCTTCTTTGCTGCAGCATCACACTGCTGGCTCATGTTCAATTTATGATGAACAATATCCGAAGGTCCTTTTCACATGTACTGATGCTGAGACAAAGATCTCCAATTCTATAAATGTGCATTTTATTTTTATGGCCTAAATATGGAATTTTACATTTGCCTCTGTTTAATTTCATTCTGTTCATTTCAGCCCAGTTTTCTAGTTTATCCAGGTTCTTCTGAATTCTGTTCCTGTCTTCCAATATGTTTGCTACCCCTCTCTGTTTTCTGTCTTCCACAAACTTGATAAGAATTCTTTCTAAGCCAACACCTAAGTCATTGATAAAAAAAATATTGAAGAGTCTTGGCTCCAGAATAGAACCCTGCAGCACTCTACTCTAGTTTGAATCAAAGAGATTGATGATTACTCTTTCAACAGTTTTCCATCCTCTACTCACAGTGTCTATCTTTACAGAAACAATTCTCAATAGTATTTAAAGATGGAGTAGGAGAAACACCATGCAATTCCAAGTCAGTTTCATCCCAGGGGCCCAAATTCCTCTCTGACTATCCTTCCTATTGCATGTTGTTCAGCACTCTTTAACTGAGAGCCAAATATCACCTTAATTATTAAGGTACATTAGAAGAAGAAGACTTAATAATACCTATTCTAGATCTAATTAACCATGGGTGAGCAAATTGATACTGTTATATCTCTGAATTGGGTCATAATGTTTTCCGAGCGGAGCAACCATGGCAACATGATAGTAGTGCTTCTGATTTTTGTTACAAAATGATCAGGAGATAACAGATAATTGTAAGTAGGCAATGAATTCATAATTTATAGGGAAAAGTCTAGGACAGTTAAGATAGCAGATAGGAAGAGAAATACAGTGACCCAAAGAGGAGGAACAGAATAAGGAAACAGGCACCAGGAAGTAATTTAGCAGAACAGTACAGAGATAGGAAAGACAGAAAGAGGTAGAAGCTGAAAGGAAGCTTGTTTAGACACAGAACTTTGTGTTATACAATGATTGTTTTATTTTTAGTACATATCCATGGAAGGGAGAACCGAGAACTATTTTCAGTCAGGCTTCTCCTTGGTTAATTTTTCTCTCTATTGTGCTTACTTGGTAAAGTGAGTTTTAAAATAAAAGTTGGCCAGGGTGCAGATCAGCCAATTGATCTAAGCCCTTGATTAAATGAAGTAGAAGTGGGAATGATTAAAAGAAAATGATAAAAGGTGACACATTTGCATTGGTCTGATGGGGAGGAGACGTTGTAAGTCATTAGTCCCAGATCCCAGCCCAGTTCATAACTCAGCTTGAAGTACTGGAGGCTTGGATCCACTGCATCTATTTTACTGCCATAAATCCATTCCTAGTTGTAAGAGGACCATCAGTACTCTATTCATCAGTTGGATAATTCATAATCATTGCTTTGACTGTTGAGAAGGGGAAAACATGGATAGTATTCAAGATTCCTTGCAATATATCAAGGTTTTGGCAGGTCAAAGAATTAAGCCACTAGTGAAATAGGAAGATTTGGTTTCCTTAATCCTTACCACTTTAAGATGAAAGTTTTATTATGGACGGGTTTTCCAAAACCTTATACTTCTCCCCTAATTTCATTCTCAAAGGTAGCAGTAAATAATTCTAGCAATTTTCTTCCAGCTGTGAGAAAGTCTCTGAAAATTGTGCTCTTTTTGAAGATGACTTGTAGTTTGGGACATTGTGCACAAAATTTGCACGTGGTATTTTTGCACAGAAAGCAGTATTTCCTGTGCAGGAAACAGCATTTTCTGCACAGAGAATATTTTGTGCAAAAATAGTATTTTCTGTGCAGAAAATGCTAATTTCTGTGCAAAAATACCACATGCTACTTTTGCATAGAATAAGTCCTGAACTACAAAGATTTTCACCCAAATTCCCATATATATATATAAAATCATCATCTATGTATAAGTAAAGTAACCAGACACGGTGGGTCCCACCAAAGGTATATACATGCACAAACACAAAAGGAAAGAAGGAATAGTAAAACAATGCCATTCAACTACAGAATAAATTATCCAGGTAAAATACCAAAACACTACTATGTAAAAGTCAAAGTTTGTGAGCGATCTTGTCTGTTTGTCTGCATCAGACAGGTGAAGACCTCATAGGATTGGCTGTCTGTGAAGATTCTATGGAATCCTGGGTTGGTAGTTTAAGGAAGGGCCATTAGAATTCTCAGCCAAGAGCTCTTGGGCCTCAGGCCAGTTCCTATGGAGACGAGGCCTACCAGCAAGAAGAAGGGCAGTGTATTCCCTCAGAAACCAAACCCTGTGTGTGTTAACAACTCCAAATACATATTGGATTGGGGAATATAGAGATAAGTTACAGGTACTTGAATAGGCCAGTCGCTATGGAGACAAGGTCTAGCAGCAAGGAGGAGGACAGCGTATTCCCTAAGGAACCCAAACTGTATCTGTAAATAACTCTGAATACAGATTGCATTGGGAAATATGAGGAAAAGTCACAGGTATTGGAGAAGACAGTTTGGTGAGTTCTTAAGAGGAAAATAAAATCCTGGGTAACGCCGGGCAAATATGCTAGTGTTCTTTAAAACAAACTGACAAGTGCATTTAATCAAACTATACAAAGTTATAGAGCAACATTAAACTAAAACTCCAAAAGCTTTTGAAAACAAGATAGTTTCCAACTGAGATTTAAAAATAAGGAGGAAAGGAGCATCCCACAAATATTAAGGGAGGCAATTCCAAGATTATCAGCAGCAACCAAGAAAGGGCAAAGCCAGGCCAAGAAGAAAGAAATTCTTGAATGGATGAAGAGCCTATAGTTCCTGGAACACAGATCTCAAGCAAGAAATAAGGACTGAAAGATAAGGAGTAGCTGAGTTGTGTATGGCTTTGAATGTTAAAACAGGAAGCTTATACTAAATCCTAGGCCATTTCTGCTCTACACTGTTACAGTGCTATTATTCCACTTTCAATCTCCAGTGGAATTCTTGGGATTTGAAGTTTACTAAGGCCAAATAACTCTTTGGCTGAGAATTCTAAATGCCCCTCCTTAAACTGCAAACCCCAGGATTCCATACAATGTTGAAACTGGAATAATAGCACTATAACAGTCTAGTGTAGGAATGGCCCCAGTTAGCTGACGGATAGCACTTCCTGTATTTTCCTTGCAAAAGATGCTTGAACAGTTCTGACCTGATTTTACACCCCCAACACCCAGAGATGACACAGCTGGGCACGGGGACACAGTAGTTGGGCCTGAGTCTGCCAACAGGGAGTTGGAAGCCTGTCAATAGGCCACAGGAGAAGAAAATATGTACAGAGGCAGCAATAGCAGCAGCTGGGTGACACAACTTTCCTTGAACACACTAGATAGCTTCTTCCTCCCTTGCAGCAGAAGCTTTCCTTCACTCGAGAAATGCATTCTTGAGCATTTTTTTTTAAATAAACTTTCCCTTCCTATTGTATCAAGGCATACATTGACCATTTTTTACTATGTTAATGCTTGACTATACAAACTGCTAGAATTTGGGGAAAGGTGGCTGGATTATCTGTATGTGATTTATTATCACATACAGATAATAAAGCTGTCCTTCCTCTGCAAAGCAGCATTTTTTTACTATTTTTTTTTAACTGTGAAATCTTTTTATGTTTTTTGAAGTTTGCTAGACTGAGAGATAGTGGCTTGCCTAAGGCAACCCTGTCTATTTTATAGGTGGATATTTGGAATGTATGAGATGCTTTAAAAAAAAATACTAAAAAAAAAATACACTCACATGACATGACCTTGTAAGAACTAAACTAGAGAAATTCATTTTAACAAAATCCCATGGATGCAAGAGATCTGGTTCTATAACCCTATGTGTAATGTTACTATTGTTTCAGTGCCCTTGAGCAACTAATTCAAGCAGTCATATTGGCTTTAATCATTGCATGGGTCTGGTTCCCATCTTCTTCCTGTCAGAATGGTAAGGAGAAGTGGCAGCAATCAAATGTAGGTGAAGAAGTTGTAAGGTTGAATAAATGTTTTAGAGTCGTGGATGACAGAGGACTTGAGAACTCAATCAGACTTATTAGCATTTCTAGAAAACTGTTAAGAGGGAGAAGCTCAGCAGTTTATCAAACCTAATGCAAACTGAGGCTTTAAGAAAGCACAAACTATCACAAATTGATCCAAATGCAATCAACTCCTTAATTACCTAAAAGAAATAAAGTATTTCAAAACGCCAATGTAAACCTATCACATATTTAACTTTCAAATATTCATAATTCATTCAATGAGTGAGAGTGATGTTTTTGTGTCTAAAATGGTTAACATACTTGTAATTAATACTGTCTTGCAAAATGACTGCTCAGTTGTTCATTAATTTGATAATACGCATAGCATGTCAAACATTAATAGAGAATTCTATTTCCTTCATTCAGTATAACAGACATGCATTTCTGGTGTTTTCATTTCCAAAGCCTGGAATATTAGTTTCAGCAACTAACTTGTTGCACTGCTAATTATTTTCTTTGAATGTCGGGTAGCTGCCTTTATCATTACATGTTTTGCAATTGCAAGTTGCTGTGTTATACATTTCTAACATGTTTATGCTAATTCGTAATTGTTTCCCTTCCTAAAATTAGGCAGTCCCTCCATCCCCCCCCCCAAACCAGCCAGGCTGCAGCTAACCACTGCTGCCGCCACCACCACCACATGACCCAAAACTTACATATAGAATCATAGAATCATACAGTTGGAAGAGACCCCAGGGGCCATCCAGTCCAACCACCTGCCATGCAGGAACACCCTTCAAAGCACTCCTGACAGATGGCCATCCAGCCTCTGCTTAAAAACCTCCAAAGAGGGAGACTCCACCACACTCCGAGGCAGCATATTCCACTGCCGGACAGCTCTGACCGTCAGGAAATTCTTCCTGAGGTTCAGGTGCAATCTCTTTTCCCACAGCTTGAATCCATTGCTCCTTGTCCTAGGCCCTTTCCTCATCCTTCCTCTTTTCAGCGCTGGGGTGCGGTGCTCGTGTGAGCAGCCTCTTCTGAGAGGCCCTCACGTCCAGGTTTCTTCAGCTCCACACAAGCTTCCTGCTTGCACGAGAGCCCCGCCTCTTCCTTTTGCAGTGCAGCCTGGGACCTTCCCAGGCTGCACTGAGACAGGAAGCGCGACTGGCCCAGCTCCCGAGGCTCCGCACGCCACGTAAGTGCGTGCGGGGCCTGGGAGCCATGCGCAATCACGCAGCATTTTCGGCTTAAAGCTGAAAATGCAAAGGTGCGTGATCATTGCCTGCTGGCCCCTGGAGCCTTGCGTGATTGTGAGGGCATCACGCAGATCGCTCCTTGCAATCGCGCGAGGTTCCAGGCCCTCTTTCGCATGACAGATGCCATGAGAAAAGGGCCCTAGTCTCCAGAGCAGCGGAAAACAAGCCTGCTCCCTCCTTGACATGACATCCCTTCAAACATTTAAACATGGCTATAGAATCATATATCTGATGTTTATTTGATGTGCAAGGCTTCCTGCCAAATGACCACTCATGTAGTGCTCTCTTTCCTTACAGCAAATTCCAGGATCTATTGGAGACACACAGATTCTCTGAAAGCCTAGCAAAATTGTGGGAATCCTCTCCAAATGTCTTATGTTGTAGTTTCTGGAGCACTTTAGTGAGATACAGCACTATAACATACTAGTACCATGGGTCTATAAAGCACTGTGAAAATAAGCATTTCTGGGAACTTCTCAGAGAGCGATTGAAAAGATAAGTAGAGATGTGTCATAAGGAAAAAGTACACAGCACCAGGGGTAAGTTTGGCGCAGTGGTGGAGCCCCTGCAACATAGCCCAACTGTTCTTGCTGCGGGGAGAAGGAACATTTAATGTTTTTTGTGGTTGTTACTACTGAAGTAATGAGCTACAAGTACTGTGTTACTTTGTAATGTGTTACTGCCAACCTCTTGTATTGTTCATAATTACAATATATTCTTAGTCAGTCCTAAATTTATTTTCCATGGATTAGATTTTTACTTTTAAAATTAGCAGCACTGTGGTAGTTAATAAAAAAAAATAGTAAATATTACTCAGGAGGACAGTGCATCCAAAAATTTAGTACATACGAAAAGAATTAAGGACATAGCTTGGGTTAAACCAAGTAGGACTAAAACTTGTTTTTGGGTGGATCATGCTTATGGTTCAAAGGAAATGATACTGTCATTACTATTTAACTAGTTTCCCTATAATATGCATATGTATTTAAAAAGAAGATTCATGATCTAATAGGCATGGCAGGGAAAATATTATTGGAAATGGAAAAAGAAATGCAGAATTGCAGCAAATGCTTCATCACCTGATAATGTGTGAGGTCAATAGTGTATTGTCCTTCAAAGTACAGCAAATTGGCTAGAATTTTACTAATAACATATCTCTGTGTAAATTTGGATAATGCATACATATGCCCCTTACAGACAGGTTGCAGGGATCTATTCTCTAGTCCTTTGCTCCCCATCCAAAATTTTCCTCTCAGAAAGCTGTCAGGCCCTGAGGAGTCACTGCTCATGCCACCTACCAGTGGACAGGGAAGGAAAGATATTCAGAGGAGGAATATGAAACTGGTCTCAGCTCTGGGGAGAAGGGAAAGGGAGCACACCCTTGATTCTTTTCCCCCAGAAGCTGAGACTATCCATATCTTCTACCTCCCCTTCTCTCCATTTTCTATAGTAAGCAGCAGCAGTTCTCCTCCCCTTCCCCACTCAAGCTTATCAGCTACTGTAATGGGGGAAGACACAAAAATGCTTAAGGCAGGATCACAGCCACTGTATTATACTTCCAGGCAGGGAACCCTGGGAAAATGATCAGCCCACTGCTAAGATGTTGCATCATGACCCAGCTGTGGGTAATTGCAAGGTTGCATAAGAAACTGGGGTCGTGTGCAGATGGTAGAGGGAGGTGTGCAAACCTCTACCTGATTGGTTGTAAATATGTATATAAGAAAGCAATCCCCAGTATGTATTTGTCTGTTGACCAAACTGGTGTCTGGTGCAAGCCTTTGTCCGTCTGTTCCATGTTTTGTACATAACGGAACTTTGCTGCAAGATAAAGTGCCTCCTGTTTGGAAGAAACTCCTCTGTGTGTGAGTATCCTTACTGGGGAACAAGGCTGCTGCTGTTGGCTCGCTGACCTCTGGCTTTTCCGCTGCATTTCTGTGGGGCTGAAACTCGTATCATCCCCCAACAACTGGAATGGGGGAAGACACAAAAATGCTTAAGGCAGGATCACAGCCACTGTATTATACTTCTGGCCAAATAAGAAAACATGGCAACCTTATTTAATTGACATAGATCAACTCACTCCTACTGCTCATAGTTGTCTTATGAAGCAATTTTTTTTTCTATTTTCTATTAGAGAACTCTGTGACAACTACTCGCTCATTTAAATGAGTTCATTTAGGGCATTTATTCCAGGCAAAGCCCTCAGCAATGACTGATCACCACCTGGGTTCATGTAGATCCCATCTGGCAAATGACATACTCTCATTTTATTTATCTGTGAGTTAAGATTGGTTCAGTCAAGCTCTCTGTATGGCTCTGAATCAGGACACATACTCCTCAAGCAAACATGTGCTCTTTTTGACATTTTTATTGCATAAAGTTCAAGAAGATAACTGGCACCATTTAGCAGCTAGCAGCCTGTAACCCTGTCCCCAAAAGTCATGCACTTTCCAGTCTTTCCCATGTCATTCCATCCTCAAAACTACAAATGATAATACCCTTTCATTTTGTACACTGAACTTTCTTTTATGCTGTCCCTGATCACTTAGGTTTATGCAGATAGAATACATCAGAGCTGGGAAATAACATGCTCCTTGCAATAAGCTACTTTAGTAATTAGCTTCTTTTTACACTAAAGGGCTGGAACAGTGTTACATTTTTGCCTGGAATGGTCAGGGGGCTGTCATTTATTGCATTTCAGTGTGATGTAATGGCATTGCTTCTGTTATTCTTTACCGAGCATGTTCTGACTCAGTTTGAGAAATGAAGGTGGGGAAGAAGGGTCACATGGATAGCCACCCAATGACCCTGTTATGTGGGGTTTTGTGCAGCTACTGATAAGCTTTAAACTTTAAAAGGTTAACCAGCCTTTTCCACCTTTCTCTATTTTTGCCCAAGTGAAAGATACTGCTACCTGCTGGTAGAAAGAGAAACAGAGGCCATTTCCTCATTACACTGTTGTAGTGCTATTATTTCACTTTTCAACATCCTGTGGAATTCTGGGGTTCGTAGTTTACTGAGGCCAAAGAGCTCTCTGGCTGAGAATTCTAAATGCCCCTCCCTAAACTCCAAACCCCAGGATTCTGTGTGATGTTGAAAGTGGAATAATTGCATTATAACAGTGTAGTGCGGAAATGGCCAGAGAGTCTGTGTGTGCATGTGTGTGCATGTGTGGTGGAGGGCTAGGAGCAGAAGGGTGGGTATGACCTGTGTGAGAGAGTTTAGAGGAGCAGAGGGGTGTTTCTCTGTACGCCTAACAGATAGGGAAATCCTCAGGACATTTTCCTACATTTTTCAATGGTATAACAGTAAAATAATGGTAATGTATTGATAATATGACATCTAGCATTACTTAGCAGTAATAGTAAGAAGTAAGGTATACCCTTCAACTGTCCTGTTGTGACAGAGACAATCTCAATTAATCATCTGTTGCCCCACTTTTTCAGATGCTTTTGGAATGTTCCAGTTTCTCTCTGTTCCTCCCACCTTCCCCTTTGTTCTCTGCTTATCTCAGTTCAACTGAGTTCAAAGTGCAAAAATAGTTTGTACTCAATTGCATTCAACAGTTTGTGCTTAATTAACTTGGCAGGGTTAATTCCCAGTAGGCTCAGACAAAATCAGGCTGGTTTGTGTGTTCTTCCTTTGCCACCTTAACCACACTCGGATGTTGCTTGGCCACATGTGCCCTCATTTTGATCTGTGAAATGGTGGAGGTTATGACAATGACCTGTTGGTTGATCAAAGTAATGTAAATAGTTCCTTTTTGAAAAGCATCATTACAGGCTGTGTAAAAGAGTATCAAAAAATATGTAAAACGATATGCAACAGCAGTGGCATAAAGACGCAGCACTAACAAAGGTATCATCCTGAAGTGGGAGGTTCCCTTTCTTTGTTTTATCAGATGAGGGCTAAGAGGAAATAATCTGTCAGCATCTGAGTCTATGAGCAACTTTAGCCAGATGGAGCCTCTGTATTCAGAGGCCGTATATATCAAAAAAGCATCGATAAGCCCATTTTTCGCCCCTGCTAATGTTGTGGCTTTTCCTTATGGAAGATGACTAGAAGCTATATACAGTCAGCATTGCGTCGATAAGCCCATTTTTAGCCCCTGCTAATATTGTGGCTTTTACAGCATGTTTCCACCAAGGCCTGAGAGGAAATATTTGACAAGAAGAGGTAATATCAGTAAGATATAGTACATTTTATTTTGGTCTGTACTTTGATCACTGACTGCTTGCACTTTAGAAGATGAAGTAAAAGACAAGGCTCAAGACCTTACAATCTAAAGTTATGCCAGGCATAATGACAGCAGGAGAAAGAGAAGGAAGAGAATAAAAATGATTAGATATCAAACTGCTAGGTAATGTTTCTGCACCTATATTTTTCTTGGCTATTTAAGAAATAAGTGCTGGAAAAGAAAAGAAAATATTCAAGGCTTTGTAAAAGATATCTTGACAGTAGGTCAGACTCGTGAAAGATCAGTTAAATAGCACAGATATTCCAGGAGGGACTCAAAGCATGGTGAAAGTAAATCTTAAGAGACAAACTTATTAAGGAAGCAAAACTCTATGTGATCCAGTATATAGAGACTTGTAATGTGCGTTCGTATTAGAACAGCCACTTATTCATCAACAAATAGGTGGAACACATTGCTTTTTTTTTTAAAGTCAAGTTACATGAAATTTGCTTGCTGATCTATATGATTAGATGCAAATTAAACAGTAAGTACTGTGTATTTAAAGAGAAACCTAATACCACTCATCATGGAAGTAAAGACTAGTAGCATTGGGCCTCCTCATTCTGTTGTCTACATATTAACTGTTGCTGCATAACTTCACTGCTATTCTCCTTTCTTGTGGTTCCTTATCTTTAAATTAGATTAGAGTTAGGCCATTTCCGCACTACACTCTTATAGCGCAATTATTCCACTTTCAACATCCTATGGAATCCTGGGGTTTGCAGTTTAGGGAGGGCCCGGCCAGCCCCTCCCTAGACTGCAAACCCCAGGATTCCATGGGATGTTGAAAGTGGAATAAACACTCTATAAGAGTGTAGTGCAGAAATGGCCTTAGTCTTTTAAATAGATGGTGTCTTCAAACAGAATTCTGTAATGCATACATTTATTTTATATCCTGCCTTTCTCTCAGTATGGAGGCTAAGAGAGCTTACAGTGTAAGTTAAAGCAAAATAGAGTTAAAATAGTATATAATACAAATGTTAAAAAGTTAAATAAACTATGTAATTAAAACATGAATGAATTTAAATAGTTACAGACACATTTAGAACATAGTAAAAAAAATACAGCATGCACTGTTAAAAAGATTCTTCTGCTCCCACCAGTTAAAAGAGGAAGAGTTGTTTAAACAACAACAAAATTGCCTGCCAGTGAAAAAGAAAAACAGAGAGGAGGAGGGCGACTTCTCTTGGGAAGCACTTCCATACCCTAAAGCAGCCACCAAGAAAGATCTCTCCAGTGGCCTCATCAGATGAACCTGTAAGCGTGGTGGGACATAGAGGAAGCCCCACCCCTGAAGACTGTAAGACTGATATGAGAAGATACAGTCTTTCACATAGGCCCTTTCCACACCAGGGTATTAAAACGGTGCAGAGCGACCTCCAACAGAGGTCGTCTGCACTGTGGAGTGGATTGGGACGGACTACTTTTCATAGTTCCGCACCTCAATCCGCTCCGAAGCGACCGGAACTGGCGGCGCTGCGTGTTTTTTAAAAACCTCTTTTCAGAGGTTTTTAAAAAGCACGGAGCATGCAGCCCCGTGCAGCTCCATCACCGCGCTCTGGTGCAGATTTGCAGGCGTGCACTAGTGCGTGCCTGCAGATCTGCCGGGGGCGGGCTTCCAGCTGGCGAGCTTCTCCGGTTGGTGGAGAGCCTCCACCAGCCAGAAGCCACCATTTTGGATGCCGGAGGAGTGCGGAGCAGTGAGTTCACGCTGCTCCGCATGGTGACGGACTTACCCGGCTGCTGGTAAGCTCCGTTTCACTGCGTTTTCCCCCGTTTCCCCCTCCACATGCGGAAAGGGCCAAAGTCTGGATCTAAGCCACAGAGAGCTTTATAGGTAATAACCAGCACTTTCAATTCTGCCAGAAACAGACTGACAGCCAATAAAGGTGTTTCAGGAGGGAGTTATATGTTCCCTATAACCAGCTCAATCTAGCCACACCATTTTGAACTCGCTGAAGTTTCTGAACAGTTTCCAAAGGCAGCCAAATATAGAGTGCTTAACAATAATGGGATGTAATCAAGGCATGTGTTACTGTGGCCTGATCTGACATCTTAAGGAATGGGTCCAGCTGGCACACTAACTTCAACTATGCATTTGTGTACTCCTGGCTACCACTGAAACCTGGTCTTCCAGCCTCAGGGCTAGTCCAGGGGTATGCCCATGCTGTGAACCTGAATTTCAAGAAGAGTGTAACCCCATCCAGTAAGACATGTGGCCGCCCAAGCTCTCTTCCCATCTCTATCCACTTCTACTGTTTTCTTTCATATTCTGTTCTGAACAAAGAGAATTACATCGATCAAGAGGTCAATGTAATACATTGAAGGTTGTCCACACAGAGAAGGTTGTAAACTTTGAAGATTAAATACTATATAAATTACACCTAGTAGAGTGAATAAATATAGAACTCCACATAACCACTTGGGGATAGAGTTGGCAATGAAAACTAGCCTTGAAGACAAATGAAAGACTGCAGTGCAATCTTATATGAGTCTATTTAGAAGGTGTAATTATCTTAAGAGAAAGGACTTCTAGACTTGGAGGCCATGTTAGTAAGACTGTGGTAAGACCATTGCAGAATTAACTTAATAAAAGGTATTTTACTGACACAGGCTGATATCCTGTTAGTGACATCCAAAAGCATAGGTCCACCTTACTCTTGCATATGTGTTTTTTGCTGTTTGTGAAGGCTGGTATTGTCTTCTTCCATATGCAATATCAAATCTCCCTCCAAGGGCCCATGGTTGTACTGCAGTATTTCCTCCCCTTATCCATCTTATTGATAGAGAAGGGCATCAGAGAGGCATATGGCTATGTTTCCACAGCAAGAAGCAGAACAATGGCATCGTGTCCTGAAGTCTTTGGAAGATCCCATTGGATTTAAGTGGAAGAAGCCCTTAATCTGATTCTGGCTATCAGAACATAATCGGAAATGTCTGCAATTTCCCCTCCCCTCCACCCACCAGCAAGGTAATGCCTGGAGAGGAGTGCTATCACAGTTCAGTGGTGAGTCCTGGATGTGGTGAGAGGGGAGCCATACAGAAGTCCCACATGTAGAGCTCTCAGGCTGAGCTCAAACATACAGGTTCTTGGCCATAGATTTTACAAATGTATTTTGGAATTGTATTATCTAGTCACTAGGTGACACTTACTTGAATTTGAATAGAATCAGAACTGTTGTTCTGGTACTGTTCTGGTACTGTTAGAGGCAATAAAGTTATTTCTTGTCTTCTTAGACCAATCATCATTTCCATTGGCTCCCTCCCAGACACGTAGTACAATTTTCTATTATATAGAGTATCTAATGAGTCACTAAAAGAAAAAAAATCTATTTTAATTCTCTAGTTAATTACAATTACAACATAACACCCTGGGAGTTTTCTACCACATATCTACCTAATGCCACACTTTGGGGCCATTTCCGCACCGGGCTTCTGTAATGGTGCAGAGCGACCTCTCATGGAGAGTGGACTGGCGTGGACTACTTTTTGTAGTTCCACACCAGAATCCACTCAGGAGCGGCCGGAACTAGCCGCGCTGCATGTTTTTTAAAAACCTCTTTTTCGAGGTTTTTAAAAAGCATGGAGCGTGCAGCCCCATGCCGCTCTGTCGCCCAGCTCCGACACGAATTTGCAGGCGCATGCAAGTGCGTGCCTGCAGATCTGCCAGGGGCGGGCTTCCAGCTGGCGAGCTTCTCCGGTTGGTGGAGAGCCTCCACCAACCAGAAGCCGCCATTTGGGACGCCGGAGGACTGCGGAGCAGCGAGCTCGCGCTGCTCCGCGTGGCGACGGACTTACCCGGCTGCCGGTAAGCTCTGTTTTAGCTCTTTCATCAGTATCAAACAGTCAGCCTTGCCTCTCGCCATCTCCACTCCATTCACCACTCTCCATTTCCACTTTCCACCATCCAGCTTTCCACCTCTCTCCAGTCTCTCCTCTCTCCTCTCACAATCCAAAATCCATAAATCCTACGCCACCATCCAAAAAGTTTCAATATCCATTCAGTGCCCACAGCCTGGAATCAATCGTCTCAGGTAGGGATTTTTATATATGTCCGTGTTGGGAAAGGGGAGTCTTAAGCGTCCATTTACAGTTTTCCGGTAAAGTTCTCCTCCTTTCTTTTTCTACTTTCCACTTTTGTCTCTCCACTTCAACTATCCTCTTTATAATTTTCTCTGTTTCTTTCCCCTTCCCTTTTCCTTTATTATCGCAACTTTCAATTTCAATTTATTTGTTTAGTTTCAGTCTGAGAAGTCCTTATTTTTAAGCTTACAGTTAAAATTTAATTACTTGTTACTTTTTTTTCCCCATGTATGGAGTCTATCCCTCGGTCTTCTTACAAATCTCCATGTTTCCTTTTGTTATATTTCCTTGATATGAAAGTGCCCTTAATGAGAAAGCGCTTCTGTTTATGTCCTGAGTTTCAACAATGAAGAAAAATACTTAACTTACTTGTTAGACATCCCTCTATTTGTTAATTTCTCGTGGTGCAGCCACTGTCGCTCATGCGATGGTTACACAGCATCTGGTGGCTCTTTGACTCATCAACTTCATCCGCTCGCCTCTTCTTCATGGATTTTTTGGGGGTGCTGATGCCGGAATTAGTCCATTCAGAGCCCCTCCTAATCCCTTCTCCCAAAGGGATTAAATGTCCCGTTTCTTTCCTTTCAAAAACGGGCTTACGATCCTGTGTACCAGCCGTCTGTCTCGCAGCTGTGCGAGTAGACGACCGATCGCTACGCCATCTTCCCTCCTCCTCCCGTTTTAGGGTGTTTTCGCCTGTTTCCCCCACACACACATATGCGGAAAGGTCCTGGGTTTTTCTCATGTTGATTTAACAAGAGACTGAGTCTAGAGTCCTGCAAACCTAGCTATCTAGCTCTTGAGAGAGCATGTCACACAGGGAAGCTCAAATTTTCCCCATGTCCTTCAAACCACATCCTGCTATAACTGCACATATGCACTCATTTATAAGGAAGGACCTCAGCCTGCAGTTCATTGTTTAGACTGAAAGCTGTTCTTCTCCGATTCTGCCTTGGATTGGATCCAAATAATCTGGGCAAGGTACAGGGAAAATAAGTTTCCAAAACAAATATCAAGCTTGATCGACAATTTAGTCTCAATTTGTTTCATCATCATCATAAAATGGTTGCAGCCTCTTTGTAAGCCACAGCTATACTCGAACCAGGAGCAAACCCTTCATCATTTCATGCATGAAAACTGGCCAAGGAACATGAGAGAATCAACAAGATGGCAAAAGTTATTAAGGAGAAAGAACAGAAAAGCTGGAAGAGACTGCAGCAGTTGGTTTTTCCCTGAGTCTATGGGGAAGGGCAAGATTCCACACTCTCTTCTCCTCTTCTCTCTGTCAAGTTAATTGAGGACAAAGGACTTTTGTACTTTGAACTCACTTTTCAGTAACTGAAGTAAACTAAGGACAAAGGAAGAAAGTGGGGAAGGAAAGACAAACATGGACATCTAAAGAGCAGTTAAAGAAGTGGGATGACTGAGGATTAATCTGAACTATCCCAGCAAAAATGAAACAATTGGAGGGTATGCAGGGCTCTCAGGATTGAAGCACCATGCTGCCACCCCTTCAGTAGTCTCCTCTCTTTCATCAATCCTCAAAGTAGCTGAAACTGGAGGTAGATTTTTCCAGACATAGTACATTAGTGTGAACTCTCCCTGCTGCAAGGCAAAGTACATCAACATCTTTTTGTCTTCAGAAAGCAATTAAGACCCATTATTAGTTTTGCAAAACACCTCCTCCTCCTGGTGGAGATGCTAGGACTAACGTGTTGATGTAAATCTTCTTCATTATTGGGGACCTGGTTATGTGGAACATCATGAGGGCATGCCATCTTCTTTGGTATTTGCCACTACACCACTGGATTTCTGGGTAAAGTATAGTTTTGGCCTTACAGAATGATCTTTTTAAGATTTTCATAACTGAAAGATGATTGTGTTTCAAAAATAACTATAAAGGGGGGGGGGAGGTTGAAAAAAATAATTTCTTCTTGAGTTTCTCCAGGACACATTTAAAAAAAATTGACTTTGGGATTATTGTTGCTGCTGCTGTTTTGTTAATCTTTCTGTCCATTTTTCAGAGCAGTAGAAATAATTAATATGCTTCAATCTCTTCTCCTCTGCCCCCTTTTAATAGGATCTGTCCTTTGGGAGACTTTTTCCTAATGCAGAACAAAAATTATGCATGTGTTTGCATGCACACGCACACACACATCTATTTTTGAATATTCAGAGGAGTGAAAAAATTATCTGCTAGAACATATATATCACACTAGCCAATTTTAGTCTTAACAGTTATGCAAATGCTGAAGGATGATGAATGCAAACAAGAATCTTGTTTGAAAGAGTGTGAACATATTGTCATAAATATAGGGATAACATACTCTGGCATTTATCTAACTTGCTTCCTGCTGACTTGTTTCAGCCCCTTTATTTTTCATTTAAGATAGTTTGGTCAGGAAGACAAAGTATATTGGTTTGAAAGTATTGAAAGTATTGTTTGTACAACTTTTGTAAATATATTTTCATATTGCAACAAAATATGATGCTTCCTTTTGAATTAGGTTTAGGTTTCTTTGCAGACTTATGATATATTAAATAATATGAACTATTTTCTCTAATCTACCTATCCTCCTGCCTTTCCAAGCAGCAAATGCAATCCCCACCCTTGAATTCTGTTACTTGAGATATGACTGTGCATTTTAATATAATCAATGAATCTTTATTGGCAATAGTAGTACATCTATAGAACTCGGTAAGAATTATTTATGTGCACTATTAAAGCTTCTAGGCACATCCTTACATTAAGGGAAATGGTTATAGCATAATCTAGTCGCATTTTATTCCAGTAGAATGGAAGTTATTTGTGTTCAAATTGCACTGTGTTCAGCTATCATAATAAAAAGAAGTCTAGTTGTTTTTCCAAAGAAACCCTTCTATTTTAAATATATTTTTAGCAGCAGCCGCAACAACAACAAAGGTTCTCATACAAAATTCTATGGAAATGCAAACATTCCTCCTCCATCCCTAGAAAGCTTCAGTTGAATCTAAATGTAAGGATGTATACATACTCAGAGGTCTAGGTGGAGAGGAGCTATGCCATTTTCTTTAGTGTTGGGTAATGTTCTGTATACCCACATCCACATCATTTGAGATTATGTAGTCTGTGCAGATGAAAATTGTGGGATATTAGTAGAAGGAGCCCTTGGGGGAATAGGGGCTTTGGAGAAGAGTGCTACAGAGGTGGAGTGAGCTGAGAAGGATGTCCCCAACAAAAACTACAGGAATATGTCTTGCATCTGAACACCTCTTATTAGTAATCTTCAGAAGAAGTTTTCCTTTGTGTCTCAGTAGTATCAGAGGGCAGAATGTGAGAGGAGGGCTTCTCAGTGGCTGCACCCAACCTTTGTAACTTCTATTTGAAGAAGCACATCTAGCTTTTTTCTGTAGGAGGTTTCTTGTATGGCCAAGACTTTTCTATTGTAACAGGCTTTAACTTGGTGGACTAGGCTCTTCTGTTCTGCTGAGACATGGTTTCATTGCTGGGTTGTTTAACTGCTTACTATTTTTATTATTATCAGTGATAAATATGTCATGTTATTATTGTGCATATCATTTTCTTATTGTTAGCACTTTGGTTTCCTTTTTAAGTTAATTGAGGTTATATGTTTGGGCCCATTTCTCACTGCCAATCTTTTCTGGCAGACATAGAAGTGTGTTTGTGTGTGTGTGTGTGTGTGTGTGTGTGTGAACACACACATGCATAGTCAATCAGCAAATAAACCACATTATTAATATCACACAGTGGCGGAGCTTGGAATGTGTGGAGGGGTGCAGGAGGGGCAGAACTACAGTGCAAGGGGTGTGGCTACTGTGCAAAGGGGCATGGCCACAGTGCTTGGGGGTGTGGCTGTGGTGCACAGTGGCATGGCCAGGGCACACAGGGGCATGGCTGTGGGCTGGGATGCCCCAGAAACATTGCCACTCGGGGCCAATTGCCCCCCCGCCCCCACATCCCTACGTGACCGATATCACACATAATAATCTGTGTTTGGATTATGGATTGTTTGTTAGCCAGAAAGGTGTTAATTTTGTAAAATGGGAGCCATTCTCAAGATGTTGCTAAATCAGTAGGTCTCACAGTCTTGGTCCAAATTAAGGCTGCCAGGCCTCAAGGCCTTGAGCCCTCTTCTCCAGTTCACACTGTTTTTAAAAAGTGAAATGTGATGGTGAAAGGGTTATTCCTCTCTCTCTCTCTCTCTCCTTCTCTCTCTCTCTCTCTCTCTTTTTTGAGAGGCATACTTCGTGCAACTTTAGCTGATATTTCATATATGATTAATGACACCACCAAGGGCTGTCCTTACAGCATCATCAGAATCTGCTCCTGTGACACGAAAACAGGTCATTCTTACATCTCAGATTTTGGTGCTGAAATCACATGGCCTGTCAAACCTAATCCAAATATATAAGTAAAAATGAAGTTTAACTTTCCATCTTACCCCAAAATATAACAGTAGTACACTTAGAGGTCTAGGTGAGGAGAGCTGTATTATAAGATTTCTTTCTAACACAAGACATGAAGGTAACTAGCCATAAACATGACAGTGGGTAATATTAAAATGCGACAGAGAGACAAGTTGTGGCCTTCCAAGTGTTGTTGGACTATAGCTTCCTTACAACTGTATATAATTGCTGCTGTCATCCTCATGAAGACCCAGCATGATTAACTGGTTTGAATGCTGGACTAGAACTGTGGGAGACTAAGGTCTGAATTCCCACTCAGCCATGGAAACCCACTGGATAACCTTGGGTAAGTCACATTCTTGCAGCCTGAGAGGAAGGCAAGGACAAATCACCTCTAAACAAATTCTGCCAAGAAACCCCATGATAGCTTTGCCTTAGGGTCACCATAAATCAGAAATAACTTGAAGGCACACAACAACATTTGAAAAGATGCTTGCCCCATCTTCCACCTAATCCAAATATATAAGTAAAAATGAACTATAATTTCATGGGGCAAGCTTGTTTTTTGCTGCTCCAGAGACTGGGACACAGAGCAATGGCTTCAAACTACAGAAAAAGAGATTCCACCAAAATATTAGGAAGAACTTCATGATGGCAAGAACAGTTCAATGGTGGAGTACTTTACCTTGGAGCATGGTGGAATCTCCTTCTTTGGAGGTTTTTAAACAGAGGCTGGATGACCATATTTTGGAAGTGCTTTGTGTGTTCCTGCATGGCATAAGTGGCCCTTGTGATCTCTTTCAACTCTGATTCTATTAACTATACTGGCAAGCACTGATGGGAGTTGTAGTCCAGCAACACTGGAATAGCAATCTATGGAAAGATAGGATTCACCAGAGGTACTGCTCCCTATTGGTCTACTGGTAGAAAAGTGTCAGATGCTTGGCTCAGCCAAAGCTTCAATAGGAGGTATGCCAGCAGAGAGAAGCAAGGACACCAATAAAAGATTCGGTTCTGGCTCTTAAGTGGGAGGAAGAGGAAGGCAGAAATGCCAGGAGGACCAAGATGATACAGGGGTGCAGACTTCTTTTCCACACTTGAGTTGTAAAGGACCAGAGGACTGTTATCCAGGATTTATGCAGCAGTTCACCCAAAGCCTTGCTTGGCAACAATGTTGGATTGTTCTCTGAAAAGTACTGTTCTTTCTGTAGCAATTTAGGAACAAAATTTATTAAGTGATGAAGGATAAGATCGATCACTCTACTTCTAGCCCATGCCAGTCTGTTCTATCCCCTTTTTCATATCAATATGCAGTTTAAAACAAGCACAATTTTTGGCCCTTTCTGCACGAGGCTGGTGAATCGCTTCGTGCCGTTTCTTATCGGATTTTCTGGGCTTGAAACAAGGCAGACTTTCCCTCATTTCCTTCTGCACAGCTGCTGTATATGTTCCACTCTGATTCGGAGGAGTGTGAGTTCTTGAATCCACACTGCCGCCGCTGTGGCCACTCCCGCTACTCCCCTCACCCTGCCCCGTCAGCTGTGATTGGCCCTTTTTTTGTTTGTTGGTTTTTTGCATGGTTTAGTACGTCATTGCGTACATGCATATGTGCGAAAGTCCATGCTACCCCCTGGCCCCTCCCATGAGCCCTCCCCTGACCACCAATTCACATTGGTGCGAACGTACGCGTCTGCACCACTGTGAAAGTACGAATCAGATCGATCTGGAAAATTGGAAAACCGATTTCTTCTGGTTTTCAAATAGCGCGCTTTACCACCACATGGGGGTGTATTTAGTCTGAATTACGTGCAGAACAAAGGTAAATAAACCGAACCTAGTCCGCTCCAACATGCAGATGACCTCCGTGGCAAGACGCATTGCCTCGCCTTAATAAACGTGTGAGGAAAGGGCCTTTGTATGCATTTTCCATATGAATTTCACATTTCTGTATGTTTTAATGCATTTTGGACTGTTTTCTGAGCAGAGAACAAAACCAGAGGCATATATGTCGGTATCTCCATAAGTTGCTTGGGTAGAGCATCCTTCCTGCCTCAGAACCATTTCACTGAGACAAGACTGGCATTGCAAAGACATTGAACCTTCAGAATAGGGAAAGCCCAGAACCAGCAGAGATTCTGTGGAGGATTTCTCTGACATCCTTTCAGCAGGAGACATATATCACAGCTGTATGTGGCGTTTAGACTGTAGTCCTACATGCACATATCTCAGAAAAAGTCACATGCAACATTGTAGCGCCTGGATTTTTTTCCAGGTCTTGAAGAGCAATCTCTTTTGACAAGGGAAGGATTGGAATAGATTGTTTCTGTAAGGGAAGAGTTAAAATGGAAGCTGTCGTGCCAGCTCAGTTTTAGCTGTCACTAACTGTTCAGGTATCATTTTTTAAAACCGTGTGTAGAAGACTATTCTGTCTTTAACTTCTGGCTTTATAAATGGGCAAGCTGTCTTCATATCTGTGTGCTTGATTTATGTGGATTTACAACATTGTCTTAAATGCTAACTAGGAGACAGGGTCTTGTCTATTTGTCATCTAGTCAATTTCAGATATATATTTTTAATGAATTCTCCATTTAAGTACTGTATATGTGGAGACACACTAGGACACTCCTATTTTTTTAAAAAATCCTTCTTTTTTACTGAAACTGCTGATCAGCATATTGAAGATAAATGATTTTGTGTTGATAAAGACCTGCATTAGAAAATTGGTATAATTTACAGGTTCAGCCCTCCAAAAATAAGTGCCCCATCCTAACAGTTTAAGCTGTGATAGTGTGGTACTGACAGTGGTGCATATATACAATAGTTCTTTGTGCAGAGGAGTGTAAATAATTTAAAATTAACAAGACATAATCCCCACTTCAGTGGACACAAATACCTAAAAGGAAAAGTTTGGAATGGAAATAGAAAACCAAGGAACGCTGTGCAAAATGAATACTAAAGAAGCAAAGCTTGTGAGGCATTAGTAGTCTGAATCTGCCTCTGGTGAAACCAGGGAATAGATGCCACTCAGTCATCTGAACTGAATATCTATGATCAAATCTGCCCTTCAAAAAAATAAGAACCTAAGGGAGCTTCTGAATGACTTCTTCAACTGATTCCCCCCCCCCCCCCGCATTTTTGGTACGTGCAAAATGTGCCCTTGTCAGACAGGGGCAAATGAATCCAAACAGTGGATGATATTCTGTTTCTGGTATATAAAACATTAGAAAAGCCATAACAATAGCAGGAAATGGAATAAGAAAGCTTCTGAGACTCCAATCTATACTTCAGATCAAACATAGATAAGTGCCTCTAACTGTAATAATTTTATCTGGAATATATGAAAATCAACATTTGGTTAATTGATGCTGCTTAGTTTAACTTCAGCTGTCTCTCTTTCCTTGTAGATCTTCCCACGTGTACTGACATGGCATCTTTTTTTAATTGGACAAGGCGAGCTTTGAAACGGATCAGTACTGCTGCCTGCATGTTTTTCCTTTTTGCATTCTCCATAGGGATCCCATGAGGATCATTATGATGAACATCAACACATCAAACTTTACCGTTACACTACTGGACATATGGAGATGTAATAGCTCCTCCTTTACTATTCCAGTGGTTCCTTTGCCCAATTATATCTCTTGCTTGCTCTAGACTGCTCTTATGTAAGGCTGGCACCAATACATGATGTCCTTGGGCAGCCACCAGAGCCCTAGAGCTCTGTTAATGTTTTTATTTTCCCCCTGTCCTGATACTACAAGCAGTACCAGAAGCCATGTCCAAGCTTTCTTTTATTTCTCTCTGAAGTCTTTGACCTAGAGGTACCTTACGGAGTTAGAAAGCAGCTATATCTACTTTACCTCTGCTGCTTGCAGTGCTGCAGCTACAGCCAGGTAAGCTCACTGGGATCCACTAACATAAACCATAAATGCCACTACCACCACCAGCAGTGCTACTTAAAGTGGCAGTCTATGGACCAATGCCGGCTCACAAGCCATGGGCTGCCACTTGGTGTCAAGTTTCCAGGACAGCAAGATACAGTTGTAGCGAATGGGCACAAATGCAATGTCAGTCCCTGTCACATTGAGAGGCAAAACCTACTTCACTGTATCAGACACTGCACTAGAGCTAGTGCTTCTCATACTTTGGTCCCTCAAATATTTTGAACTTCAGCTGCCAGAATACCTGGCCATTGGCCAAGCTGGCAATAGCTTTTGGGAGCTGAAGTCCAAAAAACCTGTGCAACCAAAGGTTGAGAAGCACTACTCTGGTTGAGTTTTTCCCCCAAGGTCCCTTCATGTCTGGAGCTGAAAGGATTTGTTTCAGTTTAAATATACCACTCTATATTTTCTTAAAGGGGTTTGTAACTGGGATTAGATTAATCTGAAGACACTCACAAAATAAATAAATAAATAAATGGCAACGCTCATTTCACCACTAATACAGCTGAAAACACGGAGATTCAAAGCTAAATGTTCAAGAGCTAGGCACTCGAAATTCTCAGCTTGAATGGATGAATCTGCTGGTTTAGGTTTCTCTCACACTAGAATTTGTTTAAAACTCAAACTATTTGTGTTTCAGGTATGGGGGGAAATGTGAATTACGATAAGTTCTTTTTTAAAAAAGTTGAAACAAAGTTCCCACCCATGCCTAGTATAGAATCTTTCATTACAATAGAGGAAACTGGTGACTTTTGTGAAAGATCTTTGTCTTAATCTGTAACTATATCAGTGTCAGCATTTTTTTTTTAAGAAAATGATGTTGTGGTAATTTAAAAGTCTTTTAGATTTGCACAGCCACTACAGAATGGGTAGGCAAGTAAACATCTCTACTTTGAAAAATATTACCATTAAAAGGCTTGATCTCCAATGGTACTTAAAGATCAGGCTCCAAATTCTTCTATCCCATTCGGTCTAAGAAAATTAGTGAATATTGCTAACAGCAGGATTCATTTTTAAAGAGCTAGATAGAAACAATCAAGGACGGCATTTAGCAAGACTAGTTAAGGATGAATTGTGACAGTTAATAAATAAACACAGAAAAGAAAAAAAACAACTCTACAAATAACCTGGTAAAGCCCAACATTGGAAATGACACAGAATCTGGTTATTTGCTATGTTTACTTTGCATTTCCTTTCTTAATTAAAATATGGATATTCTCCCTTTCCTAATTATCCACCGCAATCTAACTAAAAGCAGCACATGTTGTGCACATTTTTCTTATAGCCAAAAAATGCCTCCAAGGAATGTGTTATTGGATATCAATCAAAATCCAGATATGGAGGAATAGGAATTGGAGCATTTAAGTATAACGTACTTTTTCTAAGAATATAGATATTTTGCACACAACAGTGAAACTCCACATACAGCCAAAGTCTTCACAGGAATTGTGAAAGTCACCCTATCAAGAGAGTGCATTAGGCATGTTAATAAAACATTTAACAGCTATCTTCAGGCTTTTGATATTTTGATCAATATTTTGATATTGATATTTGATCCTCCTCTCATCATCATCATACACACACACACACACACATTGAATAGTGTTTTGTTTTGTCTTTGTTTTTGACGGGGGAAGTTAAAACATTTGAGGTGGAAGGAGTCAGGGGATTTACTTTAACTGAAAATAAAATATAAGGGCCTAAAATCAATTTTTAGTCTCAAGTACGGTTGACCCATGTAATTAACTGCTCTATGGTAAGTCAACACTTAAATCTGATTGATACAATAGGTCTGAACTAGGTAAGACTACCAAAGATTCATGTCTAGGATTTAGATTATAGAGTGTTGACTGTTGTTTTTACAGCAGATACAATCTCCACCCTGGCCTCTCCATCCCTGTAACCAGTCACTTCCTATTTTGAAGGCCTTTTAAAATTTAAAATAGGCCTAGAGAATTATGTTTAATGTTTTTCTCAAGGCTTAAGGATATTTGGATTTTGTTAGTGACTATTTTTCTGAGGATGGGGTACTGGAGGGTCAATGTCACCTTCTAAGGTCTTGGGAATTCTTAAATGGCATAGCTGTCAACATTTCACAGATGAAACCATGGACACATATGGTCAAGCAACATCAGAATGGGATCAGAAGCTATAGCAGCTCACTTTTGCCTGAGCCAATAGGAAGGGCAAGATTCCACACTCTCCTCTCCTTCTGCTGAGTTAATTGAGTGCAGGCTAATTTTGGACTTTGAATTCAGTTTGCAGCAACTGAAGTAAGCTGAGGAGAAAAGAGGAAAGTGGGAGGAGGACAGAGAAACTGGGGCATTTTAAAAATAGCTGAAAAATGGAACAACAGGGGATTAATCAGTACCATCCCTGCCAAACCAGGATAGTTAGAGGGTATGAAATGGCAGTTCCTCAAAGGTAACTTTTCCGAGCACTATGTGTAACCCTGTAGGAGGAGGAACTGGACACAGATAGTTTGGGAGATGGAGTGGGTTATAAAATACAGAAAGTTCACATTATAAAATAAACAAATGGCAACAAACTCAACTGGTTTAATGATCGTCAGCCTCTGGGCACAGAAAATTGGCTTTTCATGTGCTCACAAAAGCATAAAATAGATGAGGGAGAGCTTAAACTATCCTGTGACTTGGTTCCAAACAGGAAATAGGGAGACTTCTGCTTGAAGATAAAAGCGCCTGACTCAAGTAACAGTTTGACCAACATTTCTCTCACAGATGGAAGACGCTGGTGACCTTACACAACAAAAGCTGTTACTGAATTTCCCTTTAGCATTTCAACTTCAGTCTGTGGCATCATGTTTTAAAGCAAATAGGAGGGCTTCACAGAAAATTTATTTCTTTATTTGAGCTTTTGGGTTCAAAATTCTAATATCAAGGAAATGACTAATCTACCAAGTATCATCTATTTCCCATAAATGATAACATAGGCCATACTTTGCCTCAAGTAGCAATATCAGAGAAAAACAATCAGAAAATTTCAGTTATTTTGGTAGAAATTATTTCAGTTGGAGAATAGTGACATGAAAATTGATCTAATGATGGCTATTATTTTCAGCACTTATTTTCAGTACTTAAGGAGCCTGAGAATATTTTCAACTTTGAGACCAGCATACAAAACATTGTACACACAGAGTAAATGACATGATGTCTTTATTGGACTATAAGACCTATTGTTCTCTACCAGAGTGTACTTCAGAAACTGATACTATGCATGAATGCAAGCAGAAAGACTAATACTGGAATCATATAGGGACTTATTTAGAAGTTACAGGGCTTGCTACTTGGTAGGCTGAAACTGAGGTTTCAGGAGGGCCTGGGCAGTGTTTTCTGCAGCGTTTCCCATGCTGATGGGTCTCTTCACACATATCATATAGTTGTGACAAGCACCAGTAGTTGTTACCCCAAAATGTGGGTGACTCATGGGTCCATCTGCAATGCCAGTGCCTCCGTGCAACAGTGGGGAATTATTAGCTCAAAATTAGCAGTCCTGTGAGAGAGGGATAACTTAGCGAGATCTTTCCTCCAATGTTTATGGGGTCGCATGCAAGGAAGAACCAGCCAGTGATTCAAAATAAGCTAAAATGTTTTTTATTTAGGAAATTAACAATCACATGCAAGACACAAGCACTCACACAATCACACAAGGCTAGCTGAAGGAGAAAAGGAGGGAAGTTTTTAATAGTGAAGTTTCAAGGGTGATGAGGGCAATAATTACTGATGCAGAGAGTAGCGAAGAATCAGCAATGTGGCTAAGACTTGCACCTAAGGACAGTACTCGTTTGGGAATCGGAGTGACAGCATGGCTACCAGCAAATTAAGTACTGTGAGATAGCTGCTCAAAACTGGGGGGTTTTATACACAATTTCTATCTGGAGGGCATGGGTATGAATGGCTCTCTGGTCGAGTAAACAATGGAGTTTGCAGAGTGAACAATGAGGTCCAGACTGAGCTAATGATCTTAGTGTTACATCACAAAGAATTAATGGACTTCATGATAGTTCTGTAATGGTTGCGCAGGTGTGGGGACAATGAAGAGATTCACAGGACAGTGGAAAGAAGGATCAAAACAATCAGTGGTTTGGTGGAACTTCCCCATTGCTATTGCCTGAAAGCAAAGTCATTACAGCTTGGCTTAAGCCTATTATCTCTGGAGTTACTTGATGATTTCCTAACTATGACCTGGCTATGCCTAGAAGGGATCTCTGACCTACTTTGCAGTGCACATGTTCAGCCAGCATCTTACTCTTATCCAGCTTGTCCACACAGTCACATCACGGTACATTTTATATTAATGCCAATTAATATATCTTGCCAGTTAAATCATATTTTGCCAATTAAACCATGTCAAAGTGTGGGAGTGTATAGCCTGGTAATATAGTGGCCCAAGTATAGCTAGGAGCTAGCATTTTAATTTCTTACAATGTTCTAAATAGAGTGTAATACCACTCTAGCACATTTGGGATAATTTAAATGGCAGCCTGCAGGCTCAGTCAGGTAGGGTTACCATATTCTGCTTCCTCAGAACTGGGTGCCTAATTTGTATATTGTACAAATTATTTTAATCATGAAAAATATTCTGAGTTGCATTCTAATTATGCAAATTAGACAATTATTGGTTGCTTTTTCACACTATGTGTCATACTGCACACCTTTTTTTACAGTAATGAGTGATCTGACAGAAGAAACCTAGAACCCTGTAATTTGAAACAGGGAGGTTCAAGTTCAAATCTCCCCTTAGTCATGGAGTTAGCTGTGCGACTATGGGCCACAATGACCTCTCAACAAACATACCGTATAGGAGTGCTGTAAGGATTAATAGGAAAAGGGAAACCACATAAAGTAGACATGTACATTCCTAGTGTAGTACAAATAAAACAACTATGATATTAACCTTTTACCATGTGATGTTCTCTCTCCAGTGATGTTCTCTCTCTCCTCATCTTCTTTCTCTTTTTCTTTCCTTTTCTTTTTTTTTAAATTTTTTTGTTATCAAGTTCACAAATGTCAAAAAGCTAAGATCCATGGAAATACTGGAGGAAGCCCATGAGAGGGACTGCCATCTGATTCCCAGGGCAAGAAAAAGTTGGAAGGAAATTAGGGACAAATAATACCTGAAGGCTGAGAGAACATGGACTGATTTCCTTCAGAGATTCAGAATAAGTATTTTATCACAGGAAACATTCTGCTTTATTTGTCTTTCACCTGTCTGATTTTTGTTCAAAACGTACATAATAAAGCAGCTCAGCTATGCTAGCACATCTGTGCTCCCACCCAATGATTGTATGGTAATGCCAATTAAGGTAATGATAAATCTTTACATTTCCATCCCTCCCACCTCGTTATTTAACGTTTTCCCACTCCAAGCATGTGCATAAATGTCTGCCAAGGCAACTCTCCATGCCGCTGATGAAGTGGGTTGCAGTTTACAAAAGTTCTTCTATCGACCCTCCTGCCTTCTCCCAGCTCTTTCTTTCCTCACAGCAGTATCATGAGGTGGCTGAATCAGGAAACAGAGTATTGAAGCAATGAACTGCACTGTCTCCCTTCTCCTGGAGGACCTCTGGTGCTCCTTCTTTCCTTCCTTCCTTATGCTCCTAACTTGTGCCGTGCCCATTTTTCCCCTTCCATGGACTCCCCTCATTCCTCCGCCATACTTTCTCTTCTTGTTCTTTCCATCCTCCTGCTCCACATCCTACCCCCACCTTCTTTCCCTCACCCTGTGACATCACCTTTCCCTTCCATGCACCCTGTACTTCATCATGCCTAACTCTCCTGTTCCTTACGCCCTGCCACTGCACCCTTCACTTTCCTTTCCCATCTCCCTTCCCTCCTACTCACTCTCTCGCCTCACCTCTGCTGCATGTCTCCCTTCTGCGGAACAGCCACTCTCACTGCTCACACTCCTATCTCTCCTATTTCCTCATGTCCATGCGGTGCACCCCTTGCTTGCTTTTTTTGTGTGCCACTGCTCATACGGCTGGCTCTCCCATTTCTTCTACTCATCCCCCTTGACTGACATCACATCCTCTAAGTGACCCAGTTACTTGTTTCTTGTGCGGTGCCACTCACACCACTGACACTCCCATTCTTCCTACTCCTTCCACGTTTCATCCTTGTGGTGCACCCTCCTTGCTTATGCTACTTTGCCACTCACACTATTTAGTCTCCCTTCTCTCCGACTCACACACTCCCTTGCCTCACTCCCATGCTTGCCACATGCGCCCCTTGCTTCTTGCGCTTTTGCTTGTACTGCTTGATCTTATCTTTCTCCTACATCCTCTTTTGTCTCACCTTGCTCCCTTGTGGTGCTCTCCTTGCTTGCTTCTTGTGTCACCACTCTCATCATTGCCTCCCCCTACCCAGTCCCTTGCCCTGTGGCCTTTTGGTGTTTCCTTTGCTTCCTTCTTCCTCATTGTCACTCACATCATTTGCTCTCTCATCTCTCCTGCTGCTTCCCTTGCCTAACTGCACACCCTCACAGTATGCACTTTGCTCATTTCTTGCAGACAGCTTCTCAGACCACTTGCTTTCATTTCCTTCACATCGGAAATTCCTGGATAGGCTTGTTTCTTGGAGAAAAAATTGATTGAAGAGCGGCTTGTGTATTGTGCTATAGCGTATTGTGCTATATCTTGGCTGCTAAAGGGGCTAGAGGCTTACTCTTTTTTGAAAAAGAATGAAAGTTTGGAATACAAGCCAAGTGATGCTCCAGATGGGCATCAGGTAGCATGCCTAGAATTTGGGTAAAACCCAGATATTTTAGCAATATGGCAACCCTAGGTCCGTCTGTGATAATTAGTACTGTTGGGGCCTCAGTAACCTTGAGTGCCTGATCTGATAGGGACTAGCATTCCATAGTATCCAACTCTGCCTTAAACTCCAAGTAACTATATGTTTAAACCTTCCCATTTTCACGCCACTTTTTCTGTTCTTAGCCCTTTGTTCCCTATGTTGATAGGGGCATGAATTTGGCAAGTTGGAGAACTTAATTTCCCTTTCCCTTTAAGAAAGAAGAGGTAGTATGGGGGGGGGGGTGTTACATCTCAAACATCTTCCTTTTGCTCTCATTCTCCATTCCATCCTAATGTAGCACATGGACCTCTCAGAGGTAAGCGAAGAATATTAGCATAGGAGTAACACAAAGAGATATAGCTGCTTCATAATTTTCTGGTGTCTGATTAACACCTGTTTTGTTGGCTTGTTTTTCATTCCAGATCTATACAATTTGGCTTCCCATGATCAATACATATTTTTTCAACTTTTCTTTCAAAATAGATTTGACATTCATATGTTACCCTGTGTACTGGGGGTCCCGGGAGGGACACCGAAATGTGCTCAACTAAAGTTGGGGAAAATTAGCTCAGAGCACTGCTTAGCGTTACGAGAGGCAGGGTAACGTAGCGAGATCTTGAACCCTGCGTCTACGGGGTCAGGTCGAGTCAAGTAGCACACAGAAGTTGAAATAATAAATGATGTTTTATTAAATACACAGCAAAACAGCGTATGCGACACACTCATACAAGATAACTAAAGAAAATAAAGGTTGGAGTAGTATAGAGGGATTTTTAGAGGGATTGCTGGTTTGGGTGATACTTCACCTGTCCTGAAGCCCAGAAAAACAGAGAGCGAGGCTGGGGTGCGATGTAGCTCAGCACGTGGAGCTGAGGGGAGGCTCGCCAAGCAAAGGCGGGATGAAACTCGGGAGCGTTCTGAGGAAGGTCTCGGAATCAAGGGTTTTTATAAGAAGAACGTGACTGCAGGCTATGCCGTGCTTAGGGGAAAACAATAGATTTGGAGTTGGAGACAAAGCCTCCGAAAGGTCAGAATCTGAATGATTGAGTTATCGTAGCGGTTCTCAATAGAGTAGCCAGTATGCAAACGCAGAGTACTTGGGTATTGTATAGGTTACCCATCAAACTGCCATCGCGGGGCAGAGGCTCTTTTGTAAGTTGTATGCATACCTAATTAGAGTACTTGCCTGGAGGTCTCCTAAAGCAGTGAGTCAGCTATTTCTGGCCTGCCTGTATTGTAGTTTGAATATTAGGGCTATTAACGGCCGAGCTTGTTTACGTGCTTGTCCGGTGGCCTCACAAGCACGTGAAAAGGAATAGAGAAGTACAGCCGAATTGTGATATCAAGGGATATCTTTTAATATCCCCAAAGCTCGGACTAGCCAGGGCAGTAACACATATTAGTAAGTACATACTGCTTACTTCCCCCTTTTGACAATTCCTTGTAAATCATGAATTATGCCTATAAAGTAATTATTTTCTTACTTTGTATTATATAAATTTCTGTTATAAAGTGTATTCCTTAAACCTCAATACTGTGCCTTCATAACATCTAATTTGTTTCTGCAATTTTCTCTTCAATGAATTTAAGTATTTCTTGTGATTATTAACACATCCCTTCAGTCTAATTAAACTAGTTGTTTAAGTGAGTTAAAGCAAATTAAGGAATATGAGACAAAAGAGAAGCCCATTCAGGCTTGTTGCACATTGTAATAGAATTGACAGAAGAACAGCCCAGTAGGTTTAGTTAGAAGTAATCAGCTACTTTTTAATTAGCTTCAAAATAGTTACTTGTAACATTTTTTCACTGTAATGAAATTATTGGTACTTAGCATTACGATTGTAACTTACTGTAAGATAATTTCATTCATTTTGTGATGTAACTGTAACTGTTATGCCAACATCCAGCTGTTAGTCCCAACTAGAATAGATCAATAATTGTTGATTAATTTGCCATTTATTCAATCTGTCTACTGTAATTGAACTAACAGGATGTGGGTCATGGAGTGTAGAATGGTGGGTGTGGCCTCAGTAAATTGGGAGGGAAGTCATGGTTCAAGAGGTAGCTTCTGCTGGGCTTTGTTTTCTGCTGTGGGTATGGAGGCAATGGATAAGAAGATAGAGATTTTGATTTCATAAGGCAACAATTTTGTAATTATTTTTAAGTAATTAAAAGTGTGATGTATGTTGTAACATTTAAGCAGTGGAAGGTTAAAGGCAACTTTTGTGGGTGGGGGATGGTGGCAGTATCTAACTATTGGGATTTAGTTTTATAACTGTAACTAATCACTTTTAAAGAAACTTTACAAATTCTGGAGCAGAGCAGTTATTAAGATCCAGTTTAGATATGGTGGACTTGGAAAATTTCCTATTTAATAAAGTCACATCCATATATGTAAAATGGAAATCAACTGTCTCAGTGGTGCAATGAGAATAAATGAAAATGGGTTTATCATTCAATCACCATGATTTGGGTTTGCAAGAGTTTTTTTTTAAGTTCCTCTATTAGATACTTTGCTTCTCCTGTTCTTCTTGTAAAAACAAAGTAAAAGTATACTACTATTAGATTCCTGAAAATTATTATAGAAAAGTTAGCATAGGGCCTATCCAAACTATATTTTAAAAACTGAGATACCTCACTACAAAAAGCCTGATTTCTCACTCACAGGAAATTCTGAGAAAAGTATTTTCAATCCATACAGATCTCTCCTGCTGGGCACAGGAGGGAATGATGAGGGAAGCGGAGTATGCAGTTTGGCCAATACACATTCAGATTTCACAATGCTATGAAAATTAGCCAATGAAAGATCTCTTTACTCATTATTGTCTCTGGAGACCTGGATGGGCATACCTTCTTTTTTAAAGGCACAGTGTTTCAAAAATCTTATTCTTCTAGGGCCATTTCCACATAACAGAGCTCTTCCACATTGTCTAGCTGCAGTCCTGGGTCCAGAAGGGAGAGCATGAGCAATGCTCCCCTCTGCACCCGCTCGGTCCATGAGGAAGAGAATGCAATGGCGGCACGTCTTCCTTCCGCAGTGCAGCCGGGCTTTTTCCATTGCTGTGCTATGGAAGGAAGCATCACCAATGCACTTCCGCATCTTCCACATGACTAGAAGTGACGGGAGAGCTGCATGATTGCAAGCGCGAAATGGATTTTTTCCGTTTTGTGAAAACTGCGCAAGTGCGATGCTCTGTGACAGGATGGCAGCGGGATGGCAATGACGTCATGCGCGACCTGCCAACCGCTGCCATCCTGTGGCAAAAACGCAACAGCGACTTTGTGAGGAAAGGGCCTAGCATAAACACCGTGTACTTCTTCTCCCATCCAGATTATAAAAAAAGATTTTAAACTAGCTAACCAGACTGCTTGAAAAATTGAGCTTTTTTCTTCAGTCTGTCCTGAAATAAAAATAATCTATTAGGTAGGAACAAAATAGTCCTTTTTTTTTTTCTTGGAACTGGTATGGATACTCCATGAAAAGGAAAACAGCATCTGTTTGTTTTTCAAAAGTCCCTAGAACCTGAGCAACAAACAGGAACTTTTCCACGATCTGTTTTCCTCCATAAATACATTAGCAAAGCTGACTGTAAACATTTTGTCAGCAAAGTTAATTAACAAGTAATTAATTATTAGATCACATTTTAATATGATCAGCTACCTGAAATAACTAAATATGGGAGAGTTAAACAAAATATGATCAGCTACCTGAGATAACCAATCTCTCTCTCTCTCTCATTCTCTCTCTCTGAGTGAACAGTCCTAAAACCAGCCAAAGATCAGCTGAGGAATCATTAGAAGTAAGATGAGTGCTACTGTGCTGCTGAAAAGAGAGGTCCATCTATACAATGATATGTCATGCTATGGAATGAAGTATTAACTCTATCAGAGGCCTCCTACTATATCTGCAGAATGCTTCAAAAGATATTTTGTTCTACTGGTGGTCTGTTGCAATAGACGACATTGGGCATACCGAAGATCTGCAGGGCCCTAGTTCTCTCATTCTTCCCATGCTAAGAGGTAAAAGACTGGGAACTTTGACAAACAGAAAAAATGCTGAGTGCTGAAATCAGAGAAAAACAGAAGCACTGCAATCTATACTTCCCAAGTGGGTGGCAGTAGTGTGCTCCAATAAACCTTATTTTGTTCCTACCCTAGAAAACACAGGGTGGAGAATTGGGCATCTAACATCTGACCACAAGATGTGATAGTTGGGCTTCATTTGCCTTTATACATCACAAGCAATGCAGTTTGCTCTGCTGTTTAATGACAAGCCTTCTTCCAGTGTATAGCAGGATTTGTAAAAGGACTTTTTAATAAAAAGGAGATTGAGACAAATTTGCCTGTGTCCAGATGACACTGTGAACTGGGCCTTTGGATCTGCTGTGAGGAATCCAAACAATTCGAGGAATAGACCTGTCCTCCAATACAAGATCCAGCTGATGGGAGTTTTAAAAAAGACATAATCCCTGCTCCCAAAAGGACTTCAAACCTTCTGTTCCTGTTGCACTAGTTCCTGAGGTCCCAGAATATGTTGTTACATGATCTCTCTGTATTCCACATACTGATGATTATTGAAGACCAGTGAAATCTTGTATCAGAACAGTGAGCTAGTTCAGCCCAGTTGCCCACTGTGAAGAAAAGAAAGATTACACTGGGAAGGCAAATGGGATTAACTCAAATATCCCAGATTGTTCCCAGCAGGCTACCTGAATCCCACACCCTCTAGATGGCACTGTAGATCTTTATTGGAACACATATGTTTGTCTGAATTTTATGTTGCAGGTTGTCTGCTTGAGTTTAATGACTTATTTTGATATGAATTGTGCTTTTATTTTTATTTTTGTTGTAATATTATTTTAGTTAGTTACTTCTGCACTGATTCAGGAGTGTTTGCTAAAAAGCAGACATTTTGCAAAGGCATACAAATATGATAATTGCAATATTATATTTCAGATGCCCTTCATAAAATAGATTTTTGTCTCTGCTTTTGTAGCTTGTTTAGGAATGCCATTCTATCCTTCGGCTTGTTAGCACTGAACAGTGCTTGGAGAAATTATTTTTTTGAATGTCAGCTCCCAGAATCCTCCAGCAATCATAGCCAGTGACTAAGCTGATTGCAGATTCCTGTGACATGTGGTCCCTAAAAATACCTTTTCCATGCTCCAGTCTTGATTTATGCACAATGTCATTGTACTTGTTGCTAAATGTTTTACACTCGTATCTATTTAGCCCCAGGTGGCAGCCATTCTTGGTTGATATTGCCTGTTGGAAGGATTTTTATCAGAAGTCTTATCAGAATAGGTTATTATTCTGTGTTGAATATGGCTGCACTTACAGGGTCAAAGCAGTGTTTGGACTATTACTTGCTAATCTCAGAAAAATTTCAACAATCTCTTACAATGTTAACTAAATTTATACTACTGGATTACAAATGAATTATGAAAGCCTTTTGTTGTTAATTGCTGTCAAGTTGACTTTGACTTATCAAACATAATACAACAATATCCTTCTTTCTTTGGCTTTCAACAGATTCAGAGAGACGCTTATTTTAGTCCTATATAATGCATACTAGATTGGAGTCCAATTCAGTCCACCATCAACACCACTTCACTTTTGTATGCAGACTGCACAGGAGCCATCGTGTAGAATGGGAGCTGTTCCAGACTGTATGACAAGTGGCGTGAGAGGCAGGATGAGAATATGGGCCATGTTGACAGAACTCTTTTTTTTCCTAATGGTTCTTCAAGTTGCCAGTATACATACACAGATGGTAGGTGGGGACTCTTTTCAAGCAGTGGGAATATTCCCTCAAACATGTAGGACACAATGATTGGATTATGTTTGGATAATTTATGTAGCCGCATTTCTGTGTGTTCAGTGTACACTAGTTTCAATCCAAAGTTGTTTCTTCATTTACATAATGGAGGGGAGCTAATGCCTGGAAATTATCCCTCCATCTCCAGTGTCCTGAAAAGTTCCTGATACATTTCCAGGGGTCTCTCAATACCAGCCTCACGTGATTGCCCATATGTGATTGAGCAGATATTCAGGAAGCACAGTTGGGAAGGGTGCAAAACCTTGTTTCTGGTATAAATATGAGAATATAAGATGTTATTCCTTGGTCTTTACCAATTTATTACATAGTATAGTGTTCTTGTTTCCTACAAATAGAGGACTAAGGCTGAGAAACAGTGGCTAACTCAAAGGCCTTCCAACTGACTTGAGGCTTGAGCTGGAAATGTTCAATCTCAATAAACTTTCTGTGGATTAGCCTGTGACACATAACTCCCAAACACTGACCTTTTTCAAGAGAGAACAGGAAATCCAATTCTTTGTCAGAACATTAACACTACCAGGGACTGGTGGCTTTATTAGGTCTAAAACAACTTGGGAATATTCTGAGGTTGTTTTTTTTTTTTAGGTTAATAATAAGAGGGGCAAGAAAAGTGAGGAGCTGCTTTAAAGTTCATTGTTGAAAATTATTAACTGCTATCCAAATTGGATCTGCAGATTGGCATTATATTGTTTGTCTAAAAATTGTAGGTAGCCCCCTAACATTCACAGATGAAAACAGGGACACAGGTGGCCAAGCAACATCGGAGTGCAGTTAAGGTGGCAATAGTTATTAATGAGGAATAATACAACCCAGCTGTGTAGGTTGGAGATCGGGTAGGGAGGGTGGGGCAAGGGGGCATGGGGCAGGGGCGTGGCCATGTCGTGTGAGGGGGCGTGGCTGCATCGCACGGGGTACCTCCCAAAAATTGCTGCCTGGGACGAACTTCCCTCATCACTCTGTAACCCCTGCTAGCAGACCCAGCCCAGGGGAAGCGTAATATTTGATACCAAAAAGTTATTAAGCCAGAGATTCACCGAATAGGAACGTAGACATCTGGGTCTATAAACCGAAGCATTTTTAGCAAGGTCAGGGCAACGTGCCTCCAGTCACGTAGCCAGAGGAAAATCTTCAAAGGTATGTACACACACACATCAAGTGGGCCTGCCACAACTTTGACACCTTGAGAGAATAAGTGTCTCCAGGATGAGGCGTGAAATGCAAAACAAGGTCCATCTGCCTGATTCGTCCATTTGTCCTTTTCTGGAAAGGGTCTGCCCCCCGAGGCATGTTTTGCCCTATAATAGAGTCCCCACCTGGGGCTTTCTTTGGAGAATTCCCACCTTTGACTAGTGTCTGGCATTCTGCTAGTTGAGAGCTCCCCTCAGCATTCCTTCTCCACTGAGTCCTGTTTGTTTTCTTTCCTTCCCAAGCTGTAGTCTTTAGGACCAGGTGCAGTATAACAGAGTGCTTTCTTTTCCTCTACTTTTCCCACTCTTAAATCTTTCAAATGCAGTAGTCCTTGTGTGCTTGTGTGACTGACTGCTTTGTGTGTGTGTGTCTGTGTGGAAATTCTGCCAATGCTAATAAATAAAATACTTTTAAATGGACACTTGACTTCTTTCTCTCTCATGCAGCCTGACCCGATAAACGTAGCATAAATGATCTCACTGCATTACCCTGCCCTCCGTTTCACTAAGCAGTGCTCTGCTAATTTCCCCAACCTTTGTATTTTTGAAGCAAATCCAGGGTAACCCACCCCCCCGGTCCATACACCTCTGATACAACCTAGGAGATACTGCAGCACTTTGCTTTGCTTGACCCTACTGGGAAACTGAAGACTTACCCTACCTCTCCTCCTTGAAGTAAGCCGAGGACAAAGGAGGGAAATGGGAAGTAGAGAAAGAAACCAGGACATTGTAAAAGTGGTTGAAATGTGAGGTGATGCAGAATTCACAGGGACAGTTGGATGTTTTGAATGGATATCATATTTATTGTAAAAAATGCAGGTTGTCTTTCTCCATTCCTTGTCCAAACCAAGAACCAAGTACCAACTTTTCAAAAGATTAATGCCACAAGAAAGTTTCTTTTAGTATTTCTTCATGTATTCTGCATTTATTTGCAATCTGTTTAGAAAAGCAGGAACATTTAAGGATGAATCATCCCTCAGTGGACAAAAGGCAGTGCTATCTATTAACATGTCAATCAATATGGTTGCACTCCCTCCCCCTCCCCAAATAGCAGGTTGCTGTAAATAAGATAGTGATTCATAGTCCCAAATTGCAGGACAGCACACGGCTCATCTTACACCAGTGAGGGAAGGAAATATTTGTTAATAAGGGTCCAAGAGTCTATTTAGCTCTAATAGACTTTGCCATTTATACAGCCAGATTGCCTTTTTTTCAACACAAAAATAGTATTGAAAGAACATGAAGAGGAGATGGGTTGCTGCTCAGCCACAAAATTTCTCAGCCTGAACCTGGTTTTTGCACAAAATACAAAAGAAGCTGTTTGGTATGACTAGCATTAGCTTCTTCTAGCAATTATCCTTCTCCCATCCGCTGCCTTTATTCCGTTGAAAAGTAGATCCAAACAAAGCTAGAGAAAGGAAAGCATGTAGCCAAACAATGCAGCTAGACTGAATTACCCACATTTACACACACACACACACACACACATATATATATTACTCTCTGTTGCTTCATCAAGATCGTTTCTGCTCATTTTAAAAATCAAAATGTGCCATGATGAAATTGTTTGTTCATCATGAAATTCAAAGAGTGCTTTGAATATGAATCATCTGACTAAAAACAATAGCTAAGGCAGCAGTAGAAAGTCATGCTCTCTCTTCTCACCTATAACTGAAGCAGTGAGTTCGGATGGATGTAGAAACAAAAAGAAAGCAATGCAGAGCTAGCAACCAATCAGGCATACAGCTATAGAGACAGAGGACAGATTCAGACAGAGGGTCCCCATCTCAGGCATACTTAGACAGTAGCTAAAGGCTGAGGCCCTTGCTATTCGAGCACTGGACTCAATGAATTCATATGACCAAGACACAAACTATGCTGATTTGTGTTATCAGAGATGTGGTGAGGCTCAGCAAGAAGATGTTGCTAACTAATCAGAAGAAGGTGCAAAGGCTGACATAAGAAATTTGACCTGAGCAACCAAATGAATTCTATCTAGAGGAAAAAAATTATCTTGCAAATGTGAAAAAGATGCTAAAACCATCTTTGTGGATGGCCAAAGAAGGAAACAATAGGGACTGGCTGTAATCCTCCTGCTTGAAGCAGACTGCTGAAAGAGGCTGGAGAGAATTTCAGTGTTATAAAGTTTTGCCTACGGCTGCTTCTCAGAAGCCTTGAAGCATTGTGAGATAGGTAGTCTTGAGGGGATTTGTTCTAATAGATGGGATAGGGGCCCAATCAATTGTGATGTGAGTTTGAGAAAAAGGCAGCATGGTGTGGTTTGAGCATTGGACTATGACCCAGGAGACCAGGGTTTAGTTCCCTGCTTGGCTGTGGAAACCCACAGAGTGAGCTTGGGTGTGTCACATACTCTCAGCCCAAGAAAACTTGGTGATAGTTTTGCCTTAGGGTCACCATAAATCACGAATGCATAGAACAGCAACCACAACAATTAGTTTGAGAAGCACAGTTTAGCCAGTAAAAATCATTTTGCAAGTTTCCATGCCACACTGAGAAAAAGAATTGGAAGTAGAAGATGGTCCATTAAATGGGAAGAAAATAAGCACTGTTTGCCCTGTAGACAGGAATGTGTGTGTGTGGATATGCCTATGTTTTTACATAAATATATGTGTAAGTGGTCTGCACAGAACATAAAAGGAAAAGATGAAAGAAGTACTATTCCATGGTAATACTAAAGGAAGAGATAGATGTTGCAGTAAGGGATGAAAGTCAAATCTGTACTCTAGGAGTAGGTAAATCCATCTCTAAAACGTTGGACCACAGCTTTCATCATTCATGACCACTGTTTTTGCTGCCCAAGACTGATGGGAGTTGGAATTAAGGTTGTCTCCACCTATTGTAGTCTATGGCCCTCTTTATTTATATAAGGAATGTTCCATTTTTACTTCAGATTCACAATGGTACTTCAAACTGATTCTCTGACCCCACTTTACTCCCCCCTTGTTCCTTCCTTTTGATCTTTTGTCATTGATGTTATGTGCCTTCAAAGTGACTCAGAATTATGATGACCCTATCATAGAGTTTTCTTGACAAGAGTTATTCATAGGAGGTTTGCCACTGCCTTCCTCTAAGGCTAAGAGAATGTGACTTGTCAATGTCACCAAATGAGTGGGCATGGATGAATGGTGATTAAATCCCGCATCTTCAAGAATCTCAGTCTAACATTCAAACACTGTGCCACACTGGCTCTCTGATCTTCATCTTCTAAATAATCTACTTCCACAGAGGATGCGGAGGCTCCATATTTCTTTCAGATCATCCTAGGAAGATAGAGTACACCAAGCACTCAAAGATACAATTGAGTAGCCATGGACAACTGATGCCAGTAGCATGTGAGACACTAGTAGGAAAATGTTGGTATGAAAGAACTTTGAAAATGATTGCCCATTTCAAATAGCCTTATGCCATAGCTGTTATTTTCTTGTTTGAAAGTGATCTAGAAAAAACACTGGAATAAGAAGCAGAAGACTTCTTATTTCCAGCATTCTAAAATGTCTCTATTAAAACTGGTTGCTAGTAAATCTATATGGCAAATCACAAATCGTGTATTCTAAATTACTCATATAAGCGCATTTCTGTGAACAGTTATTATTTACAGTAACTTTGAATTATATCTTTGGTGTTCTTATTCTCCATGCAGAATCTGGTTTCTACACAACATTCAACATTGATAGAGAGGGGTTTGTTTTGTTTTTAGTATGGAGGAAATGGCTGGCATGAATTCAGTATAAAAAATGCATCAGTCTCATTAAATGAATTATGCATTCTAAATTAGATAAAACTGTAGAAAAATGCAATTATCTACATCAATTGCACATTCACTTGCATTTAAAAAATCCGTTAGATAATTTATTGCTGCAAGAAACATTGTCTTGAAGTGTGTCCCATCTCTTCTGGACTGCGTAGGTATAGAAATCCATCTATTTTGCATCTGAAATAGCAAAACAGTGCTCAGGATTTTTTTTCAGCCTAAGAACTGAAAATAACAAAATAATGTTTGAAAGGTGGAGGGTGTGGGAGTCCTTATCCCTAGAAAACAACCTATAGTGCTTTCAAGCGTCAAGTATGGACTTGGATTTCTCATGGCAAATATTATTATTTGGGTAATGTTGTAGTCAACACTTTTAAAAGTCCATTAACAGTTATTCTGTGGAGGGGGGGAACCTCTCTATTTTAAGGATGCCATCCTTGACACTGAGGCAAGAGAGTCACTTGGTCTATTATCTCATTCTGGATCATGCTGTATTCTCTGCAACTCCTGTTTAGTAAAGAAAAAGTAAATACGGTTACTATTATAGCTAACTGTGCCAGAGACAGACAATGCAAGTGCATCTATGGAAAAATTCCAGAATGGGAGAGAAAATGAAAGAACTGGGAGGACCTGTATTGATATAAGAAGCTCTGAGCAAGAGAAAAGAACTGGAAGAGGATGTATATAAAAGCCCATTCTCACCAAACAGTTATGGCACTCTGATTCCACTTTAACTATTATAAGAACATCTTAATGGTTTCCTAGGGTTTGGTGAGGCACTGGAGCTTTCTAGCTAAGAATTCTAAGTGCTCCTCCCTAAACTGAAATTCCTAGGATTTCATATGAGGTTTCCATGGCAGTTAAAGTGGAATTATAGTGCTCTAACAGAGTAGCATGAAAGGGCCTCGAGACTTTGAAGAGATCACTACATTTATATGAATCAGTGGTGTTGCCACACTTTAATAATGTGTACTCTCAGATAGTGTGAGTCTTACAAAACATTGCTTCCCTTGTCCTCACCCAACACTGTTGGGATAAAAATCCCAAGTAATCCCTAACCAGTACGGCCTGTGAACAAGAATAATTCCCACCTTGGCTTTATCTGAACTTCAGCATACTGTGATAATAGGGAGAGAGTTTTGATTACCAGAGACACTAACTATGAAGTTTCTGTCAGTTGGTTTTTCAGACAGCAAAAGATAATCATAAAAGTGAAGGGGAACTTGTCTCCTGACAGGAAGAAATAGAACGAGCAAGATGATGATTGGATTCAGTTGCTATTAAGAAATGTTTTATTATTTTACGTACTCATTCTGATAACAGCAGAGGAGAGAGAAGACAAACATTCCATTTTAAACTGGAATTTTTAAAGCCTTTTAAAGGAAATGTTTCCACAGATGCTAGGTGAAACCTAATTCTACTCTTTTCTGGACATACTTGACACACAGGTGGTTCGTATATTTGATATTTTATGAAAAGAGAGGGTCAGAAACTTTCAACAGAAGAAGCTTTAATTTTTGTGGTTCTGGCTGTAAGGAAAGACTGGGTGTATCCACAGCACACAATTATAGCTGTTCAATTCCACTTCAATTACCATAATTCCATCCTATGGAATCTGGGATTTATAGTTTGGTGTGCTGTTGAATTACAGGGCTCAGGTTCTTGGGCAGAAAATTTGGAGCACCCCATAAAACAACAGATAAGAGCATCTATAGATAGTACCATGGAAATTAACGAGATCTCAAACTGCTGTAATTGTTTGGTGTGGATATTGCCCTTTTTCATTGGCGGCAGGTCTGCTATTAAGCCTTTATCAGTCAGTCATGGGAAATGTTTGTTGCATAGTGGTATCTCCAACCTGGCACTGTCCACAGATACTGGATGACAATTTCTGGCATCCCTACCTGGCCTTCACATATTGGCTGGATGTGATGGGAGTTGTATACCTCATGAGGGCAAAAGGTTAGGAAAAGCTTAGTCATCTCCTTAGAATTGGTTGAGTTGGCTTAATCAAAAATGCAAATAAAATGAAGTGGAAAATAAAAGGGATTCCCTCCCTCTCCTGTCAACAAGTATCCTTACAAGAAAAACTGCTTGAAAATACCATGAATGAATGAATGAATGAATGAATGAATGAATGAATGAATGAATGGTGTCAAAATGAAACTCACTCATCCTTGCTCTGCTGGAATAACTTTAGCAGATGAAGAAATGCATTGGACATTGATTCCTCCCCCTCAAGAAGTGAATAATATCATTAGCATGAAGCAGAACCATCAGAATCTTTCAACACCATGCTGTTAATAGTACTATTATTCCACTTTCAACTTCCTGTGGAATCCTGGGGTTTGCAGTTTAGCCAGAGAACTCTTTGGCTTCAATAAACTACAACCTCAGAATTCTATAGGATGTTGAAAGTGGAATAATAGCACTATAACAGTGTAGTGTGGAAAGGCCCTTTGTCTGATCTAAGTTGATTGTTGGAAGTCAGTGACCTATATTTGGTTTTCATGGTAGAATTAAAAGCATATATCATTGAGTCTCCTTCTAGATCTCCAAGGACAACTGAAATATGGCATTACCTCAATTATTTCCTCTTGCACAGCAACAGTTTACGATTCTGTCAGAAAGAGTGGGAAATGCTCTGTATTAACTCATCTTTGTCACATCTGTGTCTGCATTAGACAGTTTCCTCCAGTTCTCATAGGTTATTGCAGGAAGGGCTCACCCTTTGCAGGGAAGAAATATGGTTGAAAGCTAAAGGCTATGAAACTTCTATCTGAGGGCATTCTTCCTTCTCTAATCCAAAATAGCAATTTAGCTGATTACCAATGAAGTACCTAGGCCTTGTGGTTATGTCAGTAGAAAAACAGGTTCCAGAAGGTGTAACATATATCAGTGGCATCATTGTCACTCTGAAGATGTGTATTGCCAGTTTGGATATGCTCACAGATGTTCAGCTGCCAACTCCAGTTCTTTCTTTCTGTATAATATTATGTCCTGCTTTTCATCAAATGAGCTCAAGACAGCATACATAGTTTTCCTCCTCCCCCCATCCTCTTTACAACGCTGTGAGGCTGAAAAAAAGTAAAGGCTCAGTTAATAAGTTTCATGGCAGAGTATACCTCCTTGGATCTCCCAGGTCCTCATCCAAATCTCCTAACACTACATCACATTAGGTTTCTCTGTATGCAGGCACATTTACGATAATAGTATTGGTATTGAAGACAATGAAATGCTTGGTTGCACACTACATCTGTATTCTTTCTGAATTGACCATGCCAAAGAGTGGAATTCAATGGAGTTCCTTTTGACATAGCAGCAAGAGATTGCATAATGTGTAAGAGAAGATGAGCAAGCTTTCCCATGGCTTCTGTACAGCAGCAGTTCTGCATACCAAAGTTCTAGATGTAGAAATCACTTAGAGCCTTTCTGCACTACACCATTATAGTGCTATTATTCTGCAACACTCCCTCACCTGGAGATCCCAGGAATTACATGTAAAACATGTACTGTACTGTGGGACCACATCCCTCTTTGACACAAAGTTGCATATTTGGAGGTTTCAAATGAAACAGAGCAACAGAACCCAGGCAAACTTTTATCTACCATTTTTTCCATCTTAAGTGAAAAGTGGATGAATTAAAATAATCAAAAACTTACAATTTACAAATTTGTGTTATACCTATCAGGGTTAACCCCAGTTAAACATGCTGGCTGGCCCTAGACTGCACCAGAGAGTAATTTTGAATTAAATACATGTAAATAAAATGACTCCTTTATAACTCAAAGTAATCAATGTACTAAATAGAACATTGCTTTTAATGAGTATGCACACACAGGAATACTTAAGTTCAGAACTAATTTGAGAATCTTCCAAAGGAATATTAAACTAAATTGGGGTCATTCTCCAAATGAACATGTAAACACTGGGTAAGAGATATTGCTTTGAATCTGCTGAATCAACCAGGTAAAAAAATAAAACTAAATTAACTCCAGGGACTATGACATGGTATTCAGACTCGCCAGGAAGTTGTTAGTCAGTCTCTTCCCATTTAGCTCAAAGAATGAAGCCAAATCACTTGACTTATCTCTTAAAAGGATAGTCTTTATCAAGATGTGTGTGAGAGTGAGTGAGAGAAGGAGAATCTGAATGAACACATTTCTTCTAAACTTTGCAGTGCTTAAGATTTTTGTCCACATGATGTCATCATAAAGCCCAATCAGGGCATGCACAGTACTACTGTATGTATGGGCAGTACATAAATTATTATGGACAGATAGTTTATGCCTGTTTCATAAGACTATATGAAGAGTCCTGCTAAATCACAGCAATGGCCCATCTAGTTCAGCATTTTGTTTACCCAACAACCAAGTCTATGGAAATGCCTGCCAGCTGGTCATGACCACAACTGAACTCTTTGTCCCATGGTTCCTAGCTCAGTGGTATTCAGAGTCATACTGTTTCTCATACTGGAAATGACATATGTCTATCCTGATTAGCAGACATCAGTGGCCTCATCATCTATGAACCTTCTAACCCTTCTTTAAAATCACCTAAGTTGACAGCCATCGAATCTTGCAGAATTTTATTCCATCATTTAACTATATGCTATATAGTTGGCCCTCCACATTTGTGGGTTTCACTTTCATGGATTTGATTATTTGTGATTTTCTTCAATCCCTGTTCCCTCAACTGCCTCTTTTCCAGAGAAACCTTCTCTCTTGGCAGCTCTGATCAGGCCATGCAGCCCTTTACAAACCCACCTCTGGTCCTCCTCCTTCTCCACCAGCCTGAACAGCTAAAGACTGCTCACAGCCCAATTTCTCAGCACCACAAGTCCTCTGCTGATGGCCCCCACACCCAAGGAAGGAGGTGGGAGAGAGAGGGGGAAGTATTTGGCCATGATGATGACCCTTTCCCTCTCCTTTCCCTGACCTGGTTTGGACCCTGGATACCTGTTCCTCCCACCATACCCCAGCCCCATTCCCCCACACACACACACATTTTGGTATTTGCAATTTTTCACTTCTATAAGGGTCCTTCTCCCCTAACCCTAGCAAATGTGGAAGGATAACTGTATATACAACACACATGCCAAGTCACTAAACTGAACAACCTAGGAGCACCTTATGCTGAAGATGGAAAAACTTGAATGGGTATTGCTGTTATTATTATTTACAAGATATGCTTCTTGAATTTATTAGTACAAACACAATCCCCAATGAGGCGGAGGAGCACACTACTTTTAATTTAAAAAATGATGGAGTTTTTCTTCATAATAATAATATTGTATTGAATATATATATACATACATATATATACACATATACATATACATACACACACACACACACACACACACACACACACACATATATATATATATATTCAATACAGTAATAAGAAGCAGTTTGACTTGAGAAGTGAAGGATTACATTCAACCAAATTAGCAAGAGAAGCTTGTGCAAAGCATAGTTGATGTTGACAAGTGAACCATGAAGCCTATCTTTTATTTGAGTTTTGTTCAGTTCAATAATGTATGAAAATGACAGCAGGAAATGTATTATACTTATACATATGGATGGGATAGTCATGCATGAACATCCTGGACATGAAAAACTACTTAATCATTTTACCCAGACAATACCATTTTACATTGTTCTCAAAACAGCTCTAAACACCAGCAGTCAATGTGACCGTTGCACTGGGATCCAATTCCACAGGTATCTTCAGAAACGTCATTAATATGCATTCAAGTGACTACAGCCACCAGACTAATTATCAGTGATTGTCAGAGCTTATGTAGCATGACAACAGTATTTACCAATCAATTCGGAAACATATTATTCATAGCAACATACTGGGGGTGGGGGTGTTTAAGAACTATACCACTACATAGTTATTGTTACAAAGAAAATGTAATTTTATTTAGTCAAAATGAGTGTAATTCAGAATGATTTCTTTTTTCAAAAAATAATCACGGGAAACATTTTTATATTTTATTCTTTCTCTCTTTCTCTCTCTTTGTATTTGCAAGTATAAAAAGAAAAAAAAACATCAGATTTAACAAAGAACTAGCAAACATGATAAAGGTCTTAGAAACAAGGGCCACAATCCAAGGAAAGTGCTGCCTATTCACATCTATTCTTTTCAGTGGGCTTTCACATTCTTGTTGTCACAGTTCTGTGTTCTTTGACCTGGAAGGAAGTCACACTGAACAAAGTGGGACTTGCTTCTGCATAAATATGCAAAGGATTGTCCTGTACATCTCTGTTGGATTGTGGCCATATGCTTTAGCAAGCTTTGAGAGCAATTGAGATGTCATTTAAAATCCTCTGCTACAGTGAAAGAAGGAAAATGTAAAAACGTCATGCAGGAATCTTCATAGAGGGATTCTGTCTAGTTCAACAAGATCATCATTTGCTATGTTGCTCCACAGACAAATCCTACTGGGTTCCACTTTAAAATTCCAAAATTTGTTCTAAGCTCCATTTCCCATATATCCAATGAGTATTGAACGCCACATTTACCCTCTCAGAAATCAGATCCTGAAAACGCTGAACAATAATTAAATTACTGCTGTCATCTTCTATTTTCTTCAGTGCCAAGTCCATCTATGCTCTCATCTGCTGACCAGCCTTTTAATATTTTTTAATATTTTTATACCATCAGAAGCTTCTTCCTTAATTTTATTAATGAAGCTGACTGTTAGAACATACAATAGAACCATGCTGTTTCAAAGGAAGAAATTAATCACTGCACCAAAATCACCTTTTTTCTTGCAACAGTCGCGTGGCTAGCGGGAGGGTGGGAGGGCAGTCCACACCCAGCGGTACTTTTGGGGGGTGGCGTGGCTGGAGAGGGAGAAGCCGGGTAGGGAGAAAAAGCCCATTTCAAAGTTGGCTGGTGCTGTCAAGCAGCGTTGGCAGCAGCAGCGGAGGTAGTAGCGAGCAAAGAAAGGTGGCTGGAGAGGGGATTCGGGGGGCTTAATGGGAACCACATGGAAGAGACCCCATGGCGGGCAAGCCAAGGAGCAGCAAGTCTGGCATGATGAGCTCAGGAGAAAGCAGAAGAGGGGGAGGCAGATGAGGAGGTGCACTGGAGGAAGAGGAGGTGTGGGGTGGGGGAAGCAGGTAGAGGGACTCCTTTCTCCCCTCCATGCCTCACCATGAGAGAAACCCAGTTCGATAACCAAGATAGGATCAGACTTGGAAAGTGGGCAGCAGTGACAAGGGGGGAAAGGTGCGTGTCAGTGAACAGGTAGTTAGAGAAGCTGAGTGCTTATAGCTTGACTTCTCCTCTGGCGAGCTCCGGGTGTCCTGCCCAAAATGTAAGGCACCTTTTTGTATATACATTATACATAATATACATATAGAGAGCGAGCAAGCATGTGTCCATCAAGTTTCCTTTTCCCAACATGAGGGGAAGGCAGGTATATGTGTGAGTGGAGAGGGAAGGGAAAAAAGAGTATGGGAAATTGTCAACAGCACGAGGGGGGCGGGGGAGAGAAGAAACCTGGAGGAATGAGGTAGTACCATGTTTGCACGGGCAGAGCATGCACACAGTTTGCAAAAGCCCTGCAGAAGTCCTGCAAAAGGCACCATTTTTGCAAAAGCGAGGCTGTACTGGTGAGAACCCAGAAATAGTTTCAGGCAGTATATGGGTGGTGGTGGTGAACAGATACCTAGAATGAGGTCATCCTGAGCAAGAGGGGAGTGTGTCTGTGCATGGGGGGGAGGGAGTTGGAATCAAGGACTCACTCAGGTAAAAATCTTGTGAAGTCACCATCCAAGGAATGGGGAGTTGTCAGCTTGTCTCCATGGGAGATTTTCTTTGTAGAACCTCCTTCTCTGTTCATTCAAAACAAACCACCTTTTTTATTTCCACTTTCTACCTCCCTCCCCCTCTTCTTTGCCATCTTCACACTGAAAAGCAGGAATAAATCTGCTGCTGCAGTTCTGCTTTGCACTGTAGCCCTTTCTATTTACGTTTTTGCTTATTTGATGATGATTTAATTAATTTGTTGAAGGTATGGGTATTCTCTCACCAACATTAAAAAAACAACAACAAACCAGATAGTTTTCTTCAAGGAATGGTTGGAGGACAGATGGAAGACAAGAGGAGAAAGAGAGAAAGGGAAAAAAGAAATAAGACCCCAAACAAATGCCAGAAAGGACAGTTAGCTCCAAGATCCCTTACATGCTTTGGCTTTTTGCAATGCAGCCATTGCACATGTAGAACTGGGCAAAAGGAGAAGGCAGGGATGTGGTGTGTTTGCAGGAGAAAGAGAGAGAAAAACTGATAGGCGAAGGGGGCTGAGTTGGAGATGTAGTTGGGGGAAAAAAATGAGAAATATAATATGCATGTTCCATTTTTTTAAAAAAAGTAAGTAATAAATATACTCTTTCCTCCCCTTCCTCCCACCCCAAACTCCTGAAAGCTGAAGACTAGCAGCCATCTGCCAGGAACCTTGGGTGGCAGTGGCTTCTGCCCTTGCCTTTCCTTCAATGGCCTAGCTGTGGGGTGGGTGGGGGCTGGTCAGCCCCGGGCAGCAAAAAGGTCTTGCTACACCACTGCCTTGCAATTTTACTAAATTTCCCATAATTGTGTTCCTGTTTATCAATCTTCTTCTGTGATTTCGTGCCACCATTCCCTGGACCTTCTAAACTGACAGAAACATTTTTCATGATGATAATGTGAGGCAATAAAATATTACATAGTAATTATAAACAGATTCTCAGAAAAATGTGTTGACTACCACCACCAACAACAACAATGCATTTGAAAAAAAATAAACAATTGTCTTTTTTGGATTAGGACTTGGGAAAGTCAGGTTCACGTCCCCATTTAATGGGTGTGCTTTGGCAACTGACATTGGTTTTTTCTGACCTACATCAAATGGTTTCAGTGAGAATAAAGTATGGAAGAAATGAGCCATGGAGCTCGGGAAGGTAGTTAGGACATAATATTTTCTGTCTCATCAGATGTTTTCTTCCATGTTTTCAATATATAAACGATCCTCCTTTGCTAACTAGAATGGCGTGCTGTAAAAATTACAGTGATGGAAACTTTTGTCAGCCTGTGAATCAGAGACAACAAATAGTTATCAATCATATGCAGATTTTCTGCTCCTCTGATCTGTCCATGTCTTTTCACAGCAGAGAGACCACCCAAGTAGGACCCCTATGCATAGGTATCCCCACATACAATATCTGGGTCTCATACTAGATTCATTACAAAGATAAAGTTGTTAGGCCTGGGAAAATTACTTTTTTAGATTACAGCTTCCAGAATCCCTTAGTCTGTAGAGAGGTTTTTTAAAAATATTCTCCCCAGTGAAATGAATCCCCCTTCCATTGGAAAACAGTGGTGGTGGGGGAGAGATTGTTGTTGTTTCTTTGCAGTCAGTGCAAAAGCATACAAAACTGTTCACAACAGGAAAGGACTGGCAAAAGAGGGAATATAGCAGTCCTTCCGAAGACAGTAATGTCAACACATTCAAAGCTGAGGCCTAAATTGTATTAGGGCTTTCAACTAGAATAGACCCATTGAATCAATGTGATTTAAATATGTCACCTTAGCATTCAACAATTGATTCAAAGGACTTAGTCTAGATGGGACTATCAAAGTCTAACTCTGGCCCCAAGCTCTGAAGCAGAATTTGGAATTGGCATGTCTTCAGGTATGCACTCAGTCCCTCTGAAATCTCATCCAAGAAAAAGGAACACAGTGTGGAGAGAAGACATTTGGTATCTAGACATATATTGTCATCCTCATATGCACCCAAATAACATTTCCTAACTACGTGAGATTTGAGAGGGATTGAGTAAAAACATTGATATGTATGTACAGTTGGGCATTGAAATCACCAGCCACCACCATAGTGATAGAGGGAACATTGTCCTCATTCTCTGGGTGATATGTGTATGTTCTTTATTCTCCCTCATTTAACATGAGGTCAAGAAAAGAGATTCATATCTTGACAGTGGCGTATTTAATTCAGCCTTATGCTATCTTAGAAATCTGATAGCTGTCCTTCATGTTTTCAGAAAAAGAGCTCAGTTATTGCTTCTTTGTATGTGCTACTAGGTTTAAACAAACACCTGCATAAGTACCAATTATTTATTTGCCTGCATCTCCATGACACTAGTTTAAATGCAGACCCCATCACTACAACATTTGATTTTTTTTTCTTCCCCCAACCTCTACATTTCTACCACCAAACCTGATGAAGACTTCTGGAAAACTCAAAAGCTTGCATGTCCCTGCAGCCTTTTGGTTAATCCTCATAAAGGCACCAGCACGCCTATATGGTTTTTATATTGTATCACATATGTATTTTTAATGTACACAGCATTGAATAGTATGTTATGGCCCTTTTCACATGTGTGGGGGGGGGACGGTGTAGAGCGACCTCTCACGGAGGTTGTCTACACCGTAGAGTGGGCTGGCGTGGACTACTTTTCGTAGTTCCACACCAGAATCCACTCAGGAGCGGCCGGAACTAGCCGCGCTCTGTGTTTTTTAAAAACCTCTTTTTAGAGGTTTTTAAAAAGCACGGAGCGCGCAGCCTGCAGATCTGCGTGCCTGCAGATCTGCCGGGGGCGGGCTTCCGGCTGGCAAGCTTCTTCAGTTGGTGGAGAGCCTCCACCAACCGGAAGCTGCCATCTGCGACGCCGGAGGAGTGTGGAGCAGCGAGCTCGCGCTGCTCCACACGGCAACGGACTTACCCGGCTGGAGGTAAGCTCCATTTTTGGGCGTTTTTGCCCGTTTCCTCCCCGACATGTGAAAAGGGCCTATGTCTATGATTAAATAAATAAAATAAAGCATCCACCTGCTTTGCTGCTGGTCAGCATGATGTCATGATGTTCACTAAGCAGTCAACAGGGAAGATACACTGCCCAAAGTAGTCATTTTGAACTATTTTTTAAAAAAGGATACAGAAAAAAAAAATAGGGAAATAGTGACTACAGAAAGAGACGAAAAATGCATAACAAGATTGGAAGCTAGGAGTTTTGCTTACTTGTAGCCATCCTGTCTTTTCTTTCTCTTCCTGTACCATTTCCAAGTCTTATAGTTACCACTGCTGGATTCCCAAGTTCTTGCCTAATGACTCTTGTCAGCCCGTTGTCTTCATATATAAGCAGTCTGCTCATTCCAGTTGTTATATTCCTTGCCTGGTTCACATTCTGTACTGGTGCTACAGCTGAGATTTTAACATAGGTCCAGAAGAATGGCAAAGGAAAAAAATGGTATAAGGAAAAGTCTTTTTCATTTATTAAATGCTGGTTGATTAAAACCCAGTGTCTTCTCTCTGAAACCTTGAAGGAAAAGCACCCTGGGCATAGCTGACACAATATCTGCCAAGCTACAGTGACATTACATGCTATAGGGGATAGTCATTTTTTAAAAATTCCACAACAGATTATACAACTATGTGGGCTGAATTCCCTTCTCCCTTCATCCCTGAATGCTGCCAAATCATCCTTGCTTGTGACAACTTACCCAATTTGCTCCCCAACTTTCCTTTGAAGAACAAACTTTTGCTTCAGGAAGAGCCATACAGGAGTAAGGGATAAATTCTTCCCCTTTCCCTAAATCATCCAGTATTTTTGGATATGTAATTAAAGAGAAAGAGAAGTAGGAAAAGAGGCTGAAGTTAATGCTGTCAATATATTCTCCATCCTACTCTCACTTAGCTTTCTAAAGATTCCATCATTTGTCTGCAGTAGATGCTCTTCATGAAGTAGAGAAGTCTAATTGGTAACAAGGGGCAGCAGTCACCATATGAAAGTTTTGGATTTCAGGATGAAAAAAGGGAGAGTACAAATTGCTTCACACTTGAATATTTGACCACAAAGAGAAAATTGTCATCAGAAATAGAAGGCTATGGGTTAATACATTGCATGGCTTCAAAAAATTACATTTCAGATTACAAATGCCAGAGTTCTCCAGTCAGCATGACCAGGATGGTTTAGATCAGGGTGGGCAAAGTATGGACCACGTTCGGCTCCCAGGGCCATTTTGGTGGCCAGTAGGGCTACTCAGGAGTCATGAAAAAATGCCCCAAATGTGATGTGGGGAATGATCAGCATTTTTGCTATGTTTTGGGGGCCACCTGGGCCATTTTAGCCCAGGAAAGGCCATTTTTAAACCTGGAATTAGACCAGGATTGGCTTCTGATCACTTCTTGCTATTTTTTAAAACCTTTTCTGGGCCTAAAATGGCCAGGGGGGAGGGCTAAGCACATGGCAAAATCTCTAGGTGCTGGAAGATATTTGGGGCAAAAAAAAATTGTGGTTAGAGTGGGAGGACTGCACCTCGAATTCTTCTAAATGACTAACTCAGCCCCCTAGCCTCTCACTGTTGCCCACTCCTGGTTTAGATTGATGATGGGTAGATGGAAGAAATATAGTAAAGCAGTTAGATAAATTTTTCCCTGCCAGCTCCTATTTAGGCATGAGCAGTAAAGATATAAATCTTTGTAAATATTGTTTTCTATGAATAATTTTACCATTTTTCTTCTCAATGTGAGAAAGTTGGTGAAAACTGAAAATTCTTGAATATCACAGTTGAGGGCTTAATTTGTGCCAAAAATGCACATGGGGGGTTTTTGCACAGAAAACAGAATTTGGGGAACAGGAAAGCAGTTTCCTGCACAGAAAAGAGAACATGACATTGTGTTCAGAAACCAATATTTCGTCTGCAGCATTTTCCAGCTCCAAAACCTGGAATTTCTGGCAAAACCACCTCTGAGTATTCCTTACCTAAGAAAATCCTACGAATGTTATGGTGTTGCTATTAAGTCAACAGGTGACTTGAAGGAACACACACACACACACACACACACACACAAATAAGGGGGGGGACGTGAAAAATTGAGATATGAAGAAATATAAGTTTAGTTCCTACCAGTGAAGTTTCTCACGCAATTGCCCAAAGAAACATTTGGCCTATCAACAGTCAACATTAAAGCTATCTATCAACATTAGAGCTCATATTAAATTAACAGGTTTCAGTTATAGGAACTGGTGCCTCCATACGAGAGCAACCCATGACACTGGCCTTATTTGTTAAATTGCTACAGCCCTGGAGCTACCATAATCTTCCAAATGTTGATGACTTCATCCCCAGGCAATGCCTCAAACATACAGTCCCTGCGGGGCTGAACTTGTTGATGGCCTGACACACTCCCACAGACACCACATGGAGGCACAGAAAGCATTTCACATTTATCATTTCTTTTTTTTTTTCCCCCAGACCACACTACCCTTTAACTGAGGCCATTTCCACACTAGACTCTTATAGTGCTATTATTCCACTTTCAACATCCTATGGAATCCTGGGGTTTGCAGTTTAGGGAGAGGCCTCAAAGGTGTTGGAAGTGGAATAATAGCACTATAATAGTCTAGTGCGGAAAGGGCCTGAGAAGTACAAAACAGGTGACACTGTGTGACTAAGAAAGTGATCTCAAAACCTTCTGCAGGGATGATGACCCTCCGGCTTCTCCAATAACTGATAAGCTACAGGCATATTTGATGTCCAAGCATCTGTTCCTCTCATTGTCACTAATACGAAAAACCTCAACAGTTCCTAGCAAGAGACAACAAAACTGTAATGCTTTGTTTTTGCAGTCATAGTACTGATGAGCAGTAGGTTCCATGATTTGTGGGCCATATGCCAACTGACTTTCAGCTATGCGTATATCTGGAGCCCTAATCGAGAAGGGAGGGTAAGCATGCTAATCCCACTGTCTCCATCTTCATTGTTTGCATCATTCCAAAGCAGAGTTCTACTCACAAAGGCTTTTCTCATGACATAAAATCCTGATTTTCAAAGGCTGTATGTTGCATAGGGAGGTTCCAGAAACAGAAGAGGCTCTCTGTTTCAATCAAGCATTTGCCTTCTACTAAGGCCTTTATTTTGTCCTCATGTGATAAACAAGATAATTTTACAACATCTTTCCTGGTATAAGCTGCAGTTATGGGTTGGTAGACTCAGGGAAAGCCTGTGTGTTTCTGCAAGTGTATTAGAAAATGCAATTTCTGTAAAGTGTGATGTATTTGGAAAATGCAACTATTATTGCCTGGTAATAAAAGCAGTCACATTCAATGACTTGTTTGTGTCTTTGTAACCAGTCTCTTCTTTTTGTGCTTGCTCTTTCTCACTGTGTGTGCTTAATTTCACAAAGGGGAAAAGACATTAATTTTGAACAGAGGAAGGAGTTTTACACATAGAATATTTTTGGCAAATTTCAGATGCCTCAGATAGGAAAAACATTTAGCTTATTTGTCTTGCAGTGGAGGTGAACTCTCTACAAAAGGCTGGAGAAACCATGATGTGCTATCTCATCATGCAAAGATAGCCAATCTCAAGTCAAATCTGAGCAACGGTGGGATTTCTTTACATTCCTGATCTCAACATGATGAGGATAATGAGAAGAGAGAGGTGTAGTGGAGCAAATCTGCTTTTCCTCATAGTTTCTTTAGTCATGCTGCTATAAAGTAGGACTCGAATGTCTGCAAAGGGCTAATGACTCATCCATATTCACTGATACTGAAAAAGTTTGCATCAGAAAAAAAAAAATTGGAGATAACTCACGAAACTGTACTGTCCCCTGTTAATTGCTTGCTAAAAATCTCAAAAATCATCAAAAGACATCTGAAACAGTGTGCTGCTTTTTAAAATGAGTAAAGCCTGGAAGTGAGCTTTGTGAATGCCTGATTAACTTCCATGAACAGTAGTGGAATAGATCATGCTACTCAAGCAAAAGAAATGCAAGGAGGACAGCTAGTAATCTTGATAACCAGGGATGGGCAAAGTGCTTCCTTCCAGATATCATGGGGCTACAACATGGAGCATTCCCCTTTATTGACTATACTGGCTAAGCCTAATGGGATTTGCAGTCCAGTAAGTTCTGAAAGGCTTCACTTTTCCAACAGTCTGCCTTACACCATTTAATACGTACCCTATAAATGAACAAATGCTGGAAACAAAAAGTAGTTGTCTGGTGAACCTGAACATTCTTTCTGGCAATAAAAGTTGAACAGGGACAAAATTGTTGCTAGCTTTGGGCTGAAAATCCAATTAAATTACTTCTACTTAAGACTGCAAAGGATTGTGTTGTGTGAAAGATTTTATTTTTCTTTGCTTGTTTGTTTCTTTGTTTATTTAACTAAGATTTGGGTATATATTTTCCTTGCATTTTTTTAAATGCCAAGTTATTAACTTTTGAAAATAATCAGGTATCTCCTTCATAGACCTTTATCACACTATGGCCCAATAGCACTTCATCCTGATCCCATCCCAGCAGCACCATTGCCGGGATGGGACTGGGACCTGAACACTCCCCACCGCACCTGGTTGGCTACTGGTAGATAGGTAGCGTTAGGGACACTCTTCTCCCTTCCACAGTACAGCGTGAATGGTGGGTCCCTTTCCCCACCTCTTCCTGTGCTTGATAGTGCTTCCGCCTTTATCACATATCCACTGCCGATGGGATTGTCGCAGGAAAGGGGGCCATTACCAGATTTTTTCTGGTAATGGTACATGGCATGACAGCAGTGATGGAGACATGACAGCAGTGGGACTGCAACAGCATCATGTGATGGCACACATCCCAGACCAGCAGCAATGCATTGCCATGCTGGGATACCAATGTTGTGTGGGAAGGGCCATAGTCTTTCCATACTGGCATTTTAACAGCTTCCTTCTGTGATAAATTCATATAGCCATCTGCTGGAGATCATTGTCAGTTGTAAAATATAGCAATACATATTTCCAAAGGACTATATTAATCTTCATACAGAAGACTGGTCCAGTCTCTCACTTTCTATATGCTTCCATGATACCTTTCTTTACCTAGCTTCAGTGCTCTTCTGATGAATGCATTGATAAACAAGTGGGGGGAAAATCAAAACAACATGAGTGTTCAGACTCTAGAAAGCAATATTATCAAAACCTGGACCTTTTTTTTTTTTTACAGATGTGACCCATGTTTATTTCTGCCTTCTCTCTGCTATGTAGTTACAATCATTTGATCACTGGTTATGTCCGTCTATACAATAATTAAAAGTGTTTGTCAGTTTGTTATTCTGTTATGCTATACAAATCAATATGCCTGTTCAGAGAGTAGGAACACCCCTTCAGTTTTTCATGATATTTATGTGATTGCTTCCCGGGCTAATATCACTAGCAGGACTGTGAACCTGGGTAGTGGATATACAAAGTAGATCAACCAACCATGTTGCCAAATATTTACAACTCAATTGCAAATGAGGTAAGCGGAATGGTTCAAAGCACATATTGTCCAAGTAAGCATTTGGTGAAGGAGCATCTAGCCCCTCCCCATTTCTCTGAGCATATCTTTGCCAGATGTTTATAAATAATAAGCACATAGCTCCTGGGATCTCAAAAGAAAAAAAAAGTAACTTTCATTTCAATCTACATTGTAAAATATTTCATAAAGGACATATAAGTTAAATAGAAGTAGTCCCAACTGAGACCTGTACAGCATAGATCAGCATGTGGGCCCTGTTACTTTTATTAGCAATGGGAGTTGCAGATGTATGTCTTAAGGCAAGAAAATGATGCCTGAATGGAGGTATGACTGTTCAAAATGTTGTAAGCTGAAGGCTTGAAATAAAGATAGAATAAAGAAACAGCAAAGGGGTCCTCTGAGCTACATAAATGGGCCAGTGGAAGGAATGAGAAACTTTTCCTTCTTTTGTTGACAGACCATGAATTATACACTGTGGCATGGAGTCACACATCTAATGACGTTGGGTATTTATAGAAAGGTTGGGCTTTATTTTGTTTTTTAAGAGTGTTTCAGCTAGCTACACTCCATTTATGCTTGCAGCTGTGTTTTTCTTACCTTGTGTTTCTAACACCTTTGGTCTCTCACATATTTAAATGCCTCAGAAATGTTTCTTTGATTTCTGAATCATTTGCTGGCACTTTCTTCCCCTTTAAAATGTCTCAGCTTCTTTACACAATATGTTGTGCCAGTCTTTGATTTAGTAAACCTAACTGCTGGAGCAAAAATCATGATTAATATTTGTTATTGCCTTCCATATGCCATTAAACTACAGTAAACATCTGATTCACTAGTGGTGCAGTTGATACCACTCCCAATGCACCTACTTTGAGAGATGTGCTATTTTTCGTAAATTAGGAATATTTATGGCTGAAAGTACATTTGGAGAATGTGCTGACTGTACACACATAGCCAAGTCAGGATGACCTCAGCATGGCCAGGTCCTAAGTTCAAAGAAGACTGTGTGGGAAAGGCTAGTGCTAATAGGCTTGCGATAAGCCTTTCAAAAGCACAAACAACAAAGACAATGAACGATGAAATCACCCAGGTGAAACCATCAGAGACCTACTGTGATCCTACCCTACAGGAAATCCTTCCTGGACTGCCTACCCATCCGGACATTGAGAGATTGTCATGACTCCAACCAATGTTTTGTCAGCTGAAGTTAAGACAACCAGCCCATTCCAGACTCCTTTGCCGACACACACCCCTTCAGCGCAGAAATAGGGTATTAAAAACCTGAGCTCCAACCCCTCCAATTTGTAGTACGTTAGGTATCATGCTGTACATGGTCCACAACATTCCCATTCCTCTGTACTACACTCAGACTTCCATTTGAACCACTCTGCTCTGATTTTCTGCTTCAGGACTAGTAAATATCACCCATTCCACCCAAAATCTCTCTCTGTCCAACCTTTCTTGCCTTTCCTTTCAATAGCCTTGTATGGTTCACGAGGTTGCTTGCTTTCTTGTGTGTGTCTATTAATTTCAAATAAAATACTCCTTTAACATTTAACTGGAATAATTTCTACAGTTAGTACTGGTATACATAGATGAAAAGATCCTGCTGTTACCTTCCCCTAACAGGGCCCCTTTAAGCTGTAATTCCTCAAATCCTAAGGCAACACTGACACTGCTGGTGGACCTCAAGTTCCCCCACCTTTTAGGATAACACAGTTCTATGCAAGTTTTCTCACATGTAATGACTGCTTGCTTTAATTAAGTTTACTCCCTAGTAAATATGCCTAAAACTTCAGGCAAAGGCTGTCAGAGGAAGGATTTTTCTTCTCTCCATGACCAAGGAAAAACTGCTTTCGGTACATTAACAGTACAATCATAGTCCCGTATGTGCATTTTCAGAAATAAATAACATTGACTTAATCATACTGCTAGTTGATTGGGAACAGGAGTGCAGCCTAAGGCTACAAACCTAAGACATATATTTATAAAGCAATTTTAGAAATTGTAAGAGATATGCTGTTCTATTTAGACCATAGTAATTATTTCCAGATTTGCATCTATACATATAATTTAACATATACCTATTATATGCCCCTTTTTGGTGATGCAGTGCTTCTTTACCAGAGTTGCATAAGTGGGCACCCTGCATGTAACTGAGAATCAGAGAGTCATGTAGCACTTTAGATTGTTTGATTAAATCTCATTGCCTTCAGAGTGATTTGAACTCCCTAAATGTGCAAATGAGTTGGGGTACCTTCACTGATTTATTTTGCCATGAGCTTCTGTAGACAATACTGTATTTAGTTGCAGGAAGGTGATGTTAGTTATAAAGCAGATTAACAGGCACATCCTCATTACTGAAGATTTAGCACTTCATCAAATTCTGCAGTCTGTTTTCAATGCTGGCACCCAGCCAAGGAGCTTTGAAGTAATAAAGAACAGATTACATTTCTATCACCTCTGACAGGCTAGGTTGCATACAATTCTGGGGTCTGTGTGAAGAACACTGGAATTGAATAGAAGTCCTAGGGTGAAGCATGCTATGTCATATGTGAAATGTCCCTGAGAATGGGCATATATAAAAAATCATACATTCCTATGTTGGTACACTGTTATCATATGATCCAAATTCTTTAGTGGCTTGATCACATGGGGACATATGCAGAAGGAGGTATGTGCTAGGATGTATTAGGTTAATACATTATGACTGATTGTTAATCACAAGTAGACCTATTGGTGGATTGACTCAACCAGGGAAGCCATAGTCCTGAGTTTGCAAGACCTGAATAGGACATTTGGTGATCAGGGGTTTTGGGGGCTTTTCATTCATAGGGTCATTATAAGTCAATGACAACCTGATGGCAAATAAGAACAAAAGAAAAGGTCCATTTTTTTCTGCAGGATGGCACCCTCCCAGCATGAGGACATGAGAGGAGTGGGATGACGATGATACTTTTGCATGGTATTGTCGCATTCCCAGCTGGTTCTCGCATTCCCAGCTGGTGCAATTGTGGGTTATATCATTGACAGAAAGACTCCATCCAATGGTCTCCAATCATGTGAGGCTCCCGTCGCTGCTGGCCATGCAGAAGGGGCAGAAGCACAATCACATGCTTCCTTCCCCACTGCAGCATGAGAAGAAGGCCAGCTGCAGTGTGGAAGGAAGAAGCATGTCCCTCACATTCCCTTCCACAGCCAGCTGAGTGTGGATGGGAGCATTGAGCACATGCTCTCATCCCAGCAGAGGCGCTGCCAGAATTGCAACAGGATAATGAGGGAGAGCATCGTCATGCAGAAATGGTGTACGTCTACTGAATCAATGCATCTCACTGAGATGCTGACAAGCAATTTTTCATTGATTCAACTGGTATACTTTTGATGGGATTCACAACTGAATTTTGGGCTGATTCTACATCAGAGGTCAGAATTGTGTGGTTCTCCAGATGTTGTTGGACTACAACTTCCGGCATTTTTCAATATTCAAAACTCTGTCTAGTGCTGCCTTGAATTACCTTCCAAGAGCATATGAAGGGCCACATGATTCCCACATAATTTTGATTTATGTGGCCTTGAGAAATGGTTTCAACCGCATGTACTCTCTGTGTTGGGCTGGTATGTGAATAACCTTAAATAGTCACAACTTCTCCTCCTTCTCCCTTCTCCTTTTGCTTCTATTTATATTTATTTGTATGCTGCCTTTTTCCCCAAAACTGGAGCCCTTTCCACCTGTGGGGGGGGGGGGACAGGCGAAAACGACCGAAAATGGAGCTTATCTGAAATTAGGTAAGTCCGTCGCCAAGCGGAGCAGCGCCAGCTCGCTGCTCCGCAGTCCTCCGGCGTCCCAAATGGCAGCTTCCGGTTGGTGGAGGCTCTCCACCAACCGGAGAAGCTCGCCAGCCGGAAGCCCACCCCCAGCAGATCTGCAGGCATGCACTTGCGTGTGCCTGCAAATCTGCGTCAGAGCCGGGCGACGGAGCGGCACAGGGCTGCGCGCTCTGTGCTTTTTAAAAACGTCGAAAAAGAGGTTTTTAAAAAACACGCAGCGCGGCTAGTTCCGGCCGCTCCTGAGTGAATTCTGGTGTGGAACTACAAAAAGTAGTCCACGCCAGTCCACTCTATGGTGCAGAAGACCTCTGTGAGAGGTTGCTCTGCACCATTACAGAAGCCCGGTGTGGAAATGGCCTGGGACTCAAAGCAGCTTACAACTTAAAAGTACTGTTCCAAACATACCAAAAAAATGAACTTTAAAATAGAATTAAACTATTCACAGTATTAAAACAATTCAAACTCCAGCTAAAAGAATAAAATGGCATTTTAAAAAGATAAAAAGCAAGTAATATGGTTGTGGGCAAGCTGATGCCTGCTAGGTGTTTTAGATCAGCGGTCACCACTGCTGGTCCGCAAGACAATTTTGGTGGTCCGTGGTCCACAAGGGCAACAAGATTGCCTCTGCTCACTGTCCTCTCTCACTTGCACTGGGCGGGATTGGTCCTGCAACGGGGAGAAGGACAGCAAGGGGTGCAATCTGGTCCTCCTCACTGTCCTTCTCCCCGCTGCCAGAGCGATCCCATTCAGAGAGAATGAGAGAGGACAGCAAAGAGGACCAGGTCACCATTCTTCTTCCCTTCCCCAATTTCCTTTTTCTAATTTTTTCCCCATACAGTAAAATAGAATCATAGAAATAGAGAGTTGGAAGAGACCCCCAGAGGCCATCCAGTCCAACCTCCTTTGGCCATGCAGGAGCAAACACTCAAAGCACCCCCCAGCAAATGGCCACCCAACCTCCAAAAAAGGAGACTCCACCACACTCCCAGGCAGCATATTCCACTGCCAAAAAGCTCTGACCGTCAGGAAGTTCTTTCTGAGGTTCAGGTGGAATCTCTTTTCCTGTATTTTGAATCCATTGCTCCTTGGCCTAGTCTGTGGAACAGCAGAAAACAAGCTTGCTCCATGTTCAACATGACATCCATTCAAATATTCAAACATGGCTATCATGTCTTCTCTTACCCTTCTTTTTGTCAGGCTAAACACATTTAGCTCCCTAAAGCAACTCCTCAGAGGGCACAGCTTCCAGACCCTTCACCATTTTGGTCATCCTCCTCTGGACAGGTTCCAGTTTGTCAATATCCTTCTTTAACTGTAGTGCCCAGAACTGGACACAGTATTCCAGGTCAGCAGAATAAAGCAGAATAAAGTGGATTTTTACTTCCCTTGGTCTCAACACTATACCCCTCTTGAGGCAGCCCAGAACTGCACACCTTTCACACATTGTGCCTTTCATACATATTGTTGTCCAGCCAGGTGTCTCCTGTCCTATATTTGTGCATTTCATTTTTTCTGTCTAGGTGTAGGACCTTACGTTTCTGTCTTTTGAGAATCATTTTGTTAGCTTTGGCCCAGCTCTCAAATCTGTCAAGTTCATTTTGATTGCTGATCTTGTCCTTTGGGGTATGATTTGGTCATAATTAAACAAGCTTTAATAATTTTGTTATAATTAAACAAGTGCATTTCATATTAATAAAATGGAACTTTTATGATTACTATTTTATAGATATTTGTAGGTTTTTAAAAAAATTCATGTTAGTGGTCCACGGGATTCAAAACTGTGAGTTTAGTGGTCTGTGAGGTCCAAAAGGTTGGCAGCCGCTGTTTTAGATTACAGCTCCCACACTCCCTGGACATTGGGTTTGCTCTCTATAATTTATAGGACTTATAATCTCAGAGTTCTTGAAGGTTCCAAGGTTATCTATTCCTGCTCTAATGCCTAGTCAACATTAGGAATAAATATTTCAAGATACATTCCTTGTCAGCCTCTGTTTTGGAAAGTGAACATAGATTGGATTCTAAATATAGAGTACATTTCTGTAATAAATGAGTGATGTGGAATGGCCACAAAAATTACTGATAATTTTTGTTGCTTGCAGCATCTTTTTTCCATAGCACTATGATTTAGGATCCATTATCCAACCTGTTAAAGAAAAGAAGAGCATTTTGTTGTTATTTTTTCAAAGAAATTGGAATGCAAACTTACAAAAGAAAATCTCATGAAATATCTTTTGCCTTTTGGCTATGGGCATGATCTATCCTTAATAAATAATTTCTGGTTTCTTTTTACATATTCAAATATAAAAAGACAAGTGTGGAATTCTTTGTTGTACAGTGAGAATTCATATCAGCATTTGGATACATTAAAACTCTGTTACCTTAACTGATGGCCATTGTTAATTCCCCAATATTTAAGGGAGACAGTAAGGGTGAAACAGGACTAGTTCAATGTAAGCCTTTTCTGCACCTAACTTTCTCATGTCATCCTCTGCAAAGGAGCGCAACAGGAACACTCCCCTACACACCGAACTGGCTGGCTGTGGAAGGGAGCGTTACGGACATGCCTCTTCCTTCTGCAGCACAACCAGGCACATTCCCAGGCTGTGCTGGGGAAAGAAGTGCCTCTATCATGCTTCCAGGCCTTCCACAGGGCACATAAGTGTGGGACAGTCACACAATCAGGGGTCACTGACAGGGAAGACCCATCAATGATTTACTCTGTGGTCCCATTGGCTGTTGTTGGGAAAAGAACGGGAATGTGATGACATCTTGCTGGGATGAGAGCCTCCTATGGAAAGGGCCTTATCCAGAGACTGAAAATTACTAGCCACGTTAGCTGGATGAATCTAGACATTGTGTTGTAATCACAAAGAGGAACTTTCTCAAGCTCATAACTTAACCCATTGATGTTTGCATCTCAAAGGAACAAGAGGAGTTCCTCCTCTAGGAGAAGACATGTAGACATGAAGGCTAATGTTTACAAGCATATCTTCATAGTCCTACAGTTACATAATGGCAATTTTGATAAGTAAAAGGTAAGAGATATCTAATATCATGAGGTCAATGATTTTTCTACTTCAGTGAAATATCTCTGAAATCGGAGATTCACGACTTGAGTGGAAATAACAATTTCAACAATATTACATGTTTAACACCCCAGCAGAATATAATGCAACCTAACGTATAACTTTAATAATTCATTTCTCATGAGAGATCATAATTATTTATTATTGTTACTGCCATGTGCCATACAATATCTGAGCTATCGTGATAGGCATTTTATGGGAATATGAAAATATCCCAGATGACCCTTCCTTACTAACCCTCTAAGGTCAGCAACAATGTTACTAGAAACAGTGAAGATGCATTTTAACACACAATTGAGAAACATCCATTTGAAATATTTTATCATTCTCTGGATTATGACCTAGCGAAGTAGTTCTTTACTAGTGCTGACTTGCCACAGGGTCATTCTCTAGAATAAAACAGAGAAATTTCCCCCGTATCTCCAGACACAATAGGGTGCATATCAGCAAAATGCAAATATTTTCAATTGTTTTTCTGAAGAATAATAACATGGGATCAGTTACTCATGCCCAAGATTTTCTGGTATTGCAGGTAGAAGGCATATTTGGGAGTAGTCACATGATGGAACTGAAGTAAAGCTTTGGTTCACAAGCTTTCCACCTTCTCTTGAGAACAGAAAATTCGAGCAGCCTCTGCTCTGATAAACTGGAAAAAACCACTATACTGGCAATGTTTCTTCATAAATATATAAAAGATAAAAAGATAAAAAATTTCTTATACTCTGCATGTTATCATTCTCTGATTGTGGGATAGTGATCCAAAACCTGGTTTCCAAAACACCAGGCAGTATTGTTATAACTTTGTCTCTGGAATCTGAGGGATCTTGTAGAAAGGAATGGAATTACAAGGAATTTCTTGCTCCTGAACAGTTCCTTTCTGAATCTGAGAAGATGGTAGGTGAAGCATTTGAGAGGCTCTCTCTTCCACAGGACTTCACGGACATTGAAGAGACCCACCTCCACCCCTGAAGTCTGGCAAAGAGAGAAGGAATCCTTTGGTTAAACAAAAGACATTCACTAATCAGCCTCCTGGTGCCCAGAAGAAGCTACCTCTAAATCTCCCAGCAGCTTTGAGAAATCCTTGCTGTTCACAACTGTTCAGCCTCTTAAGCTGGCTGTGCTCTTTGTATTCCCCTGTTTCCTAGAATTCTTGAATCCTCGGCTGGCTACGTTTTTGACTCCTCATCTCATCTGTTTTGGCTATCTGGACTCTTGACTTGTGTGACAAACTCTGGCCTGGCTGAGACCTTGCCCTGTGCCTCCCTTCAGCTTCTTGGATTACCTGTGCATGTCCTGGCCTCACCTGACTTTGTTGTAATTGGTTCCCTTAAATAAATCTCTTCCTTTGGATATTTACTCCCCATAGGCATTAAAGAAGAGGAATAATGGTTAAGGATTCTGGGAACTGTTCTCTGGCAATGTTTGAAGACCCAAGTTTCAGAATCACCTGTGTAGGCTTACATCAGCTCCCTAAAATAATGCCCTAAATATAGGATAGGGCTATCACCCTCTCCACATTGCTATTGGCTTCTTCATGTATTTGCTGCCTACAGGTACAGGATGTCTGAAGAAAGATTAGATCTCAGGGTTCTTCTTAACATTTTAATTTATAATGTGGGATTTGTATGTGTATTTTGCATGGACAGATATTTAGCACATGCTGCCAGAGAGAATTATAAACTTAATTAGTGCCAGGTCTTTTCTCTTCATCCCTACCATGGGATAAAAATAGGGTTGGGAGATATGATAGATCATGTTGTTTTGATGAAATTGCAGTCTGCTAAAAATCCTTCTCTGACACAACCATTCAAGGAACAGGAGCCCTGTCCCTTATTTCATTTGGCAGCCTTACTGCGAGAAGATGGGTAGCCATTTTATAAAGATACCTTATCAAATGCAATTAATTTTTTTTCTCAAGCTGTGCTTGCCCGAAGATTTGCCCGCCCCACCTAGAAACTGTTCCCTGAGACTTCAGCTGGTGCTTTGAGATGTGATAACCCTATATCTAACTCTTAGCCTAGTCTTTTATTTCTGCTTCCCTGGCTTGATCCCTACCTAACTGCAGATGCTTATTGCAAAGCAAAAAAGAACTGTCTGTGTGTCCTGTTGCATGCTCAGAGTTCTTTTCAGATTATACAAGTGCATGAAGGATCACATTTTCTGTGATTGTGCTTTCTCCATGTGTATTTATCAGAAACATGGACGATCGTCACTAATTGCTGCATATTACCCTATTTCTCAAGTACAGGATCCTCTAAGATCTATTCTGGAAGAAACAGAAGTTGCATAAAGGCATCTATCTATACGAGTGGGGAAACACAAAAGAGAAATCATATTATGGATCCTTTTCCAAAAATATCATCAACATAGATAGTGAATTATTTCCACAAAGAGGAAGATACTAAAACTGATATGAGAAATATTTACCCAAATAGGACTAAATCTAATTGTTTGTCTCAACTACAGTCAATTTTCTGACTTAGTGACTGAATAACAAATCAAATGTTATATAAAATCCACTGATGCAATAGATCTACTCTGTCTGGGCCAACTAACTGGATTAAGGCCATGGTTTTCAATGCAAAAGATCCAAAATCCATATTTAGTGCAGGAAATGGTATTTGATTATGTTTCCAGCATTTCACAGCATTCTGAATTTATATAGTTAAACAGATTATTATTAAATAATCTAGGTATCAGTCTCACCATTAATCCATCATGTAAAGCCTGAATGCCAGGGTGGCAGTGCATATACCTTTGTTTTAATAATATAAATATGTGATATAATGGCAGCTTTTGAAATCTGGACAATCTATCATGATTAGTATACGACCTTTTAGGATCACCTTCCCTCACGCCACCTTTGAATCATGCAGGGGAATGAGAGGAATAATGTATCAATTATACCCGTGAAGGAGTTTACCTGAGTTTGTAGTAAAGGATGCAATATACCATGTGATAAATTCCACCATAGTGGAGGTATTATATCAGGTAAAGGGATTAATTCTGTGAAGATTAATGATTCCAAGGGACTGAAGGTGCTCGGGAATCAATATGGTTATTAGGAGTGTAAGATATTGCTTTTAATAAAGAATAGAACACTGTTCACTACTGCACTGTAGTTACACGCACACTGGAATCTCACAATAACAAATAGATTTTAACAGCTGACACGTTAATCAAAATAAATAACAACTGTAAGTGGTGGAACCTTCTAATTTAACTGGTTAATTAAATAGGCCAGAAAACTATTATCAACATTATGCCTAGATCTCTACATGTTCAAGCTACATGAAATTAAATCAAAAGAATGTGACAAGACATTAACTTTTATCTGACCTCATTCCATGGCACCCCTTGCATTTTGTTATCAATGATGTTTCAGACAATGTCTCTGGGCAGGGTTTCATACAGCTTTTGTATCAGCATGAAGTCGATCCACCGGGATAAATTATCCAGCCCAAAGTAATCATCAATATACATGGTAAAATATTTCTTGTTGCTTAAGGGTCACCTCTTTCAGTGAAGATATCCTTCATTGTAGGGAAGCAATAAAACAATCATAGGATCAACATCTACCGTAATGTACACATGCCCACAAATATGCAGACATTTTACCTACTGATATTCGAGTTCTTCATAAACATATGTAGGTTGTTAACAAGACACTATGTTACATTTCACTAAATCTGTTAGGCTAAGGAAGAAGGCTAGAACCATGAGGTTTTCAAACTAACAACCTTTCACCTAACACAACAGTTAGACAGCTCTTGCTTTAAGAATCCCTAGGATTAGAAGATGGATCTATCAGTCTTCAACACTCATCTCCCTCCTTTTCTCCCACATCTTTGCTATTTCCACAATATGGGATCAAAAATATGCTGTTCGGTGGTTGATTTTTCCTTGCCTTTCCAGCAGGCAGACTTTCCAAGGACCAAACTCCATACAAAGATTTGATCAGGTTCATGTTTGGTTCTGGTAGTTTCAGAGGGAAGTATATTGAGGGGGCTAAAATTGATGCAAAGCAGCTTAATTCAGCTCAGGCTTCATCAAAATCCAAAGAACATCCCTAATTGTTGTTATGATGTGCCTTCAATGTGTTTCTGACTAATGGTCACCCTGAGGCAAACCTATCATGGGTTTTCCTGGGGCCTGAGAATGTGTGACTTGCCCAAGGTCACCCAATAGGTTTCCATGGCTGAACAGGGAATCAAACTCTGGTCACCAGGCTCATAGTCCAATGTTCAAACCACTGTATCACACTGGCTATGTATCAAATTCCTACGTATTCCAAGAAAGAATATAATAATGTTCATGAATGAGATCCTGTATGTGGGCATACTCCAACATTACAAGCTAGAAGAGAACTCTTTAGAATCAGCTAGCTTCTCTTCAAGAAAGTCTGAGAATACCCAGCCTTTAACAAACTGAGATGGGAAAGTTTGGTTGTCATTGATAGCTAATTTTGTTTTCCATGTCTTCTATGTTCCATTTGAATTCCCTTCTGCATATCTGTGCCTTTTCAAAGTTTAACTTGAAAAAATATTAAGGAACTGAACAATCAAAGAGAGAAAAGTAAATGACAAATGGGATGTAACGCAGTATAGGTTCACACAAGATAGAGCATGCAAGATTAATCAGATGACTTTGAAGACAAGAAGGTTTGTGTCCAAGGGAATTAAAGTTCCCCTAATGGGTTAGGATTTCAGCAAAGCCATAGTGTACACACGTGTACAAAATGATTCCTTCAGTCCTAAAAGGGTAGTATTTATAAAAGAAAAAAAAAGTATGTGATTAGGTAGAAAGTCAAAATGTGATGCAAGAATAAGTCATGGCACCTGTGTTCCTTGATATTCTCTTACTGATCTATGAGATGGAGTTAGAAGGAATGAAAACATAGACTAAAAACACAGGACTGTTAAATATCAGAACTGGAGGAATTTAATCTCATGTAGTATATGAAGACCAGTGGGAAGAGATATCATAGTTTTAGAGAACACAAAGACAACGAGCTGATGCTAGGACTTGAGACCCAACTTTGTGAACACAAAGGAAAACAACACAGCATCTCCAACAAAACCTGTTCATTTGGGTTTGTGTGAACTGGTCTTTTGCTGTTTTGTAGAATCCATTTAATCCATATCTTGCAAGAGAAAGAGAATGATGTAGGATCTGATCAGTAAAGTCTTAAGAAAAATAGCAGTAGAAACTTTGGAAATATATTTTATTTAAAGAAGTTTTATCTTATTAATGACAGTCAGCCTATGTTAAGAAAACTGGGAACCATTTAAAATATTTGTTGTATTGTAGAAGTGTTAGTTACTTCGTATTATTGTATTGTATATTCTTCCACTTTATTAAGTAGTGTTTTGATGACTTTTTAAAGCCGTAGCAATTTTTTGTATTGTGTTGGTGTATTGTATTGTTGGTGTACTGTAGTTTCTTTTTTCTTTCTTTTTATTCTCTTGGTTTGTAGACATGTAGTGGTGTGTCTTAAATTTTTAATAAAAATATATATCAATAAAAATACCCCACTGAATGTAGTGATGAAGATGATTATGATGGTGGTGATACCACACAAAAACACAAAAACTCTCTTTTTTAGCCACATTCTCCTGTTTTAGCTCTATGTTCACAGGAAGAAAGTGATTTACGTGGCTACAATTATGACAGCAAAATGGAGCAGGGTGACATGGATACAAATAAACTTATTTAAAACATACTGCCCTTGAAATGTTGTTTGGAGAACTGCACTTCACAATGTGCCACTACACACACTATTGCATGCCCCTTATATTATATTATAATCTCTGTCCATAGTGATTCTATGGGTTAATTTGTGTCAGGAATTTTTAAAAATTTTATTGCAGTCTATATAAAGAATAGGATTTCTTTGTATCTGTACAAAGCAGCTATGATTTTCATTATTCTTGCATGTCTATGGGGATTTGGGAAGCTGAAACACTCCTTTCCATTCTTTTGTGGGCACAGCTCATCACTCACTTCCCATTTTCAAATGGCTACACTCCAGCTTTTCCTTATCAAATTTGGGGTCTGAATAATATCCCAAACAATTAAGCACATAAGAAGCAGAAACTCATACAAGTTTACCGTAATGGAAAAATAACAGAAGTAATCCTACGGGAACTTTTAAACTGTTCTGGGAACCAAAATAATTGCCTACACTTCAAAGAGAAAAAAGAAAGCATCAAACAAAAATGGTTAGCTTAATAGAAAACAACATTGTACATTAAAAAATACATCTGGTATACTCCTGACATCATCATTTATTTATTTAATGGATTTAATGTCATCAATCTAATGGTTTAAGACTGCAGATCTAAACACAGTTCTTGGGGAATGCGCCCAACTGCATGTGGTAGGATGCTTACAAGTAAGCATGTAAAGAATTGTACTGTAAGGCACTGTGTTCAAAAAGCTCTCTACTCAATAAACATTATAAATACAGTTGTTATTGTTGGTGGTGTTGTTGTTGTTGTTGCTGTGTGCCTTCAAATTGTTTCTGACTTATAGTGACCCTAAGATGAACCTATCACAGGGTTTTCTGGGGCTGAGTGTGTGACATGCCAAAGATAACCCAGTAGTAACAGTGATGTTGTTGTTGATGATGATGGTGGTGGTGGTGGTGATACCACACAAAAACACAAAATGCTTCCTATAACAACAATAAAGGAAAAAAAAAACCCTGTGTTTTTCTCTTCAAAAAGAAACAAATCTGTAATACAATCTATTCAAGTGGATACCAAAGTATGGTCAATTTTTTTCAAAAGCCTCTGATTTTGGTCTAAGGATTTTACCCAAATTGCTACAAGTACACGGTGAAATTAGTAAATTAGTTCTGCCAATTGTTATTTTATATTGATTTAAATTGTGCACTGTGGTAGGATCTTGCGAAACAGAGCAAGATGTAAATAAATAAATAAGATATTAAAAGAATTTCCATATCCACGTACCATGAATAAACGAATCAGTTCCCTTTATTTTGAAATGTCAACATCATCTTTTTCTTTTCCTCTTCATTTTCCCCAGCTCAAGAAGTGAGATAACTATTTATACACACACACACACACACACACACACACACATACATATATATGAATGAATGAATGAATGAATGAATGAATGAATGAAGCTGGGAAGATCCCAGCAATGAAGAGCTGGTAGTGACAATACGGAAAGTAACTTTGATATGCTAGGGATGGGAGATAAATAGTTATCTCACTTCTTGAACTGGGGAAAATGAAGAGGATATATATATATATATCGATGCCAACTACTTTCAAGTGTATTAGGTATGCTGTTTGTGGGTTTCATATTCTGAGCTGGAACCATGTGACCATACATTACAATCTTTTAGTAATGTATTGTTCAGAGTTTAGAAATGTTACTTTTGTGGCTGCAGCTCCCAGAGCCCTCCAGACATCCTAGTCACCTGCCATGCTGTCAGGTGGATTCTGGGACTGACAGTCGAAAAGCAATGTTTCTAAACTCTGGTAAGGCTGGGAAAATCTGTAATTTTTGGGTTCTCTCATATTCAAATTTTAAATCTCAAGCGCTTTACATCCCATTTTCATGTTGACTTTTTGCATGTCTCTAACTATACTGTAATCATTCTAATTTGCAAGCTGTCTTGTAAACAAATCTAGATGAAAAGTGGGCTACAAATAAAGCTAACAAAACTTGCATGTAACTGCTAGAGGTTAGCAGCCCAGCAGAAAAAAAGGTGTCAGAGCATGTAAGAACTAAGTATGTAAGAACTAAGCACCCAAATCCCTCTAGCTGGATGCTTTTCCCCACATTTGATTTATTTTTAAAATCTGAATTTCTTTTTGTTGTGTTGTCTTTATGAAGAAATTTGAAAAATTTGGTAAGTTCTAATTTTTTTTGAAAAAAAAAAGATTGCAGCAGCCATTGCCCTTCAAAGATAAGTCCCACTGTGTTCAGTGGGATTGCTTGAAGATTAGTGGCTTTGGGTTGATATTATAACTAACTAGCCTATTTACCCAGCGCTGCCTGGGATTTTATTTTCTCATAGGTAACACTTGTTAGAAATACTTTAGGAATTACCTTACCTTACCTTAGGAATTAGATGTGGTTGAAATACACAGATTTGAGATCCTGTATCTGTAATTCCCCAAACTGTCTTGTCCAGTACCTGTAACTTTTCCCCATAGTCTGCAATCCAATCTGTATTCAGAGTTATTAACACAGAGAGGTCGGGTTCCTAAGGGAATACATTGGCCTTCTCCTTGCTGCTAGGCCTTGTCTTCATAGCAACCGGCCTGAGCTCTCTGGTTGAGAATTCTAAAGGCCCCTCCCTAAACCGCTAATCCCAGGATTCCATAGAATCTTCACAGGCAGCCAATCATATGAGGTCTTCACCTGCCTGACACGGACAAACAGACAAACTTACTCACAAACTTTGACTTTTATATAGTAGATTAAATGAAGAAAGAAATTAATTGTACACCTGCAGTAGCACACACATTGGTGAAGGTGGCTTCCATTAGCTGTGCCTTCAGGCTTCAAAATTGTCCTGCAGTGTCTTTGATTGAGTTCTCCATTTATTGGGTTCTCCCCCTTTGCCTAAAAACATGATGTGTTAATTGTATAATTAACACCTCTCTCACATGAATAACCGGTCTTTTTATGCCTATTCCATCATACCCCTGCCACAAAGAGCAGTGTGTTTGGATCAATTTACCCTGGCAACCCTGGAAGCTGATTAGAAATGTATAGATAGTCCTGAAGAAAGGGTAAATTCAAAAGACCTTAACAGGGAAAAAGAGGCAAAAGAACCATCTATTGATGAAACAAGATTTCACCATTCATTCCTATTTCCAGTTCAAGGGAAAAAAAAGAAGGAGAAGAAGAAGTTGAAGTATGTAATTATGGTGAGTGGGGTAAATTAAAAGTCATTACCAAAACAAAAAATGGTGTGTATTATAGGCTTTTTTCTTTAAAAAAAAGGAAATGTCTTTATTTATTTATGAAAAAGAGAAGCCTTTTTTTAAAGAAAGAAACACCTCTGAGTTGGAGTTTGCAGCTTCCTTTTATTTTATGTCTCAAATTAAGGAAAATATATATCATATCTCAAATTAAGGAAAAGCTGAACTAAAAGATTAAAATGGAGCATATTTGAGGGAGGGATGTGGGTGGAAATGGTTTGGTTTCTCCAGAAATAAAATTGTCACTTTTTGTTGTTTTGCACATTTTTATTCGTGTAAATAAGAAGATGCTATACCGCATTTCCCAAATACTGATAAATCACAAAGAGAAGCAAAATATGCCAGTAAGTCACAATGAGCTATCATGGTCATGCAGTATCAAATAAATACTTCACTCAGAGAAGCTCTCAGGATACTCCAAACGTCTGTCAGAGGTACATGATAAATGGAGGTCGCTATTTATAAAGTGCTAGAGGTTATTTGTTAATTGTTTCTAATATTGTTAGCCTGCCTTTCCATCAGAAAGCAAACTAGACACCTTAGCAACAAAAAGAATGAAAATACACAGAATAGACAAGTATATGAGTCATTAAGAAACTGGTGGCAATTATACCACCTGACAGTAAATTTGTACTTGAACCATCCTGCCACAATGGTGAGAAGAAATCACTGTAGTTCCAAACTTGTTTAGAAATTGGGGAAAGGAGAATGGCGGTGGTATAACTCTTAGAACATCTTGATAGCACTGCTTTACCAGATGGTTCTCCATCCATATCTTATCCAGTGTGGTAGTCTGCAGATTCATTGCGTAATGAGAATAAAAATCAACGTGCCACTTGAGATATGTACTATATAAAAGTCAACGTTTGTATGTTTGTCTGTGTCAGGCGAAGACCTCATATGATTGGCTGCCTGAGAACATTCCATGGAATCTTGGGGTTTGCAGTTTAGGGAGGGGCCTTTAGAATTATCAGCCAGAGAGCTCAGGCCAGTTGCTATAGAGACGAGACCTAGCAGTAAGGAGGAAGGCAGTGTATTCCCTCAGGAACCCAACTTCTGCATGTTAACAACTCTGTATACAGATTGGATTTGGGAGTATGGGGAAAAGTTACAGGTACTGGACAAGATAGTTTGGGGAATTAGAGACACAAGATCTTAAATCTTTCTTACAAGTATTACCTATGAGAAAATAAAATTCTGGGCAACGCCAGGTATATACACTTGTATCTGATAAACATATAAGCATGGTTTTGCACTGTTTTATTTTTATTTAGTTTTATGGCACTCTAGATTAATGATGGCATAGAATGTTCTCCTTCCTATGAAGAAAGGTGCCTTTTTTCTTTAAAAGCTGCTGGTTTAAAATGGAATAGGATATAAGTTTATTTATGTCTTGACTACTATTTTGGGTAATAAAACTTCATTTGAGTAACAGCAATAGAATATGAACCTGATGTCAAAGCCAAGCAACGGATCAAGAGGGAAATGCAATACCAGTGAGTACTAGTTCAGTGGGACTTACTCCCAGGTAAGGGAGGATAGAGAACTGCAGCATTAACAGCTCCAAGTTGTTGCTGGCATTAGCGTCTGGAGATTCTTTTTTCCTCTTTAAACTGCACACTTAGACAAATTTCCTTTATACTATGTACACAAATAGAACAAAACCTGACAATATGTATTCAAATAAATGATGCATGTTAATTATATTGTATGTGGCAATTAATTAAAGAGTATCGTACATTGACTCCCACAATTTCAGCGTCATTCATTTCCCTGCATCTTCAGACAGTGCCTAGCTGCTCTTGGCATTCAGTGTTTAGGCAATTTATTCAAGCTTTCGATATAGTCTGAAAATGTCGAAGTTAATGAAAGTTCTTGAATAAGTTCCAAACAGCTAGTGCATATAAACGGCAGAATAGCAAAAACAACCCTGCATATATTTGCATGTTTGAGTCACTGCATTCATACATAAAAATAGACCTGCAAATGGACAATACAGATTCCAAATAATCTGAATAACAATATTTAGTATTTTAACAGGCTGTCTGGAATAACATGCCATGTTTTGCAGATCAATCTACTGATGGTTATATTATTCTAGGTAGCCATTATATTTATGATCCCTTTATGCCTTCTGAGTTTGTTTTTTATTCCATGACTGAATCATAATGGTCAATCAAAGCCATGGAAAATTTAATCTGTGAAAAATGTGATGAACAATACAAATTAAAACAAGTCATGCTGAAAGGGTCAGGAACATTTTGCTTTATAGTGATAGATTCAAAGAAGGAGGGTGAAATTTGCAAAAGGAAGCACACCTTTCACATTTCCCCTGCATTCATAGAAGTATACACAAAGCCCTTCCATTATTCCTCCATTATTTATACAGGAAATAATGTGTGGATGTAGAAGCAGTAGCAGGCCAAACTCTTAGCAAATGAGTGGCTAGAGTCATACACAGATTCCAAAGTTCCCAGAAAACAGTAATCAGCAAGGATGATGCCTGCCTGCTATTACTGTCCTTAAACCTGGAATAAATAGACACTTGTCATTTAGTTCAGTATGTGCCTGACTAATTTTTGTTACCCTCTGACTTAAACCCAATTACAAGCCCCAACTAGAATAGACACACTGAATCAATGGAACTTATATCAGCATTGATTTATCAGGTTTTCATTAATTCAATGAGTCCACTCTAATTAAGACTAACAACAATTTTCCTATAGGTCTGAATCCTACCAGACACAGTGAATTAATGGTGTGTTGGCTCTTGATTCAGTAATTTACTGAATGAGTTTGGTGAAGCTGTGACTATCAGCAGGACTCCAGTCATGGCCCATATAAATTTGTCCATATATCTACCCTTTATATGAGAGGTGCAGAAAGTGTGGCCCTCTGTTTCTTGTTCAATGATGACTCCCATTAGTCCTAACCAGCATGAGGAACCATTGAAATTGCTGCCCAATGACTGTTGAGTTGCACGTTTTCCACCACTAAAGCTAATTTTTTTTTAAAAAAAATGCTGTTTATCATTAAATCTTTATTCCACATTCTCCCATTGTGTTGATGGCTGTGTACATAGGTTCTTATGAAGTTAGCCTGTACACATGAAGGCTAAAAAGGTGAAGGGGCCCCTGCCCGATCACCTTTTTAGCCTTCATGTGTACAGGCTAACTTCATGAGAACCTATGTACACAGCCATCAACCATACACAAAGGCATGCTTGTAGGCCCTACCTGAGGGTCACCCCTATGCACTGGCTTCTTCCTTCCTGTTTCAGCCTTACAGCTTTGAGCAGCAAAGTCTGAAGAAGGCATTTATTTCTGTTCAAATGAGTAGAAGCATGCAGTTTTGTTGGCCTTTGCAGTTCAAGATGGTGAGGTCACGAATAGGGGGTTAGGGAAGTTGAGGATGGGGCCTGCATCCACAGCTGGAGTACCACTACCACCACCACCACCACCACTACTGTTTTAGCTCTTGTGGGTCTAAGCAGAACCTCTGCACAGTTATCTATCCTATACAGTAATTCAGTGAGATATGTTAGACTAAAGGGACTGTCTCTATCATTACTCAGAGTGGGATAGATGCTTGCGGCAAGAGAGTAATGAGGATACATTAGAGATTAGAGCTGTGGGTGCTATGTGGCCTATCCAATACACCCTAAACCAAAATTGGGGAGTTATTCATTAGAATAAATTGCATTACCTATAATTCCTTCCTTCCTTCTTTTCTTCCATCCTTCCCTCTCATCATCATTGTCATCATCATCATCCTCTTCCCAAAACAAAACCATAAAAAACTTAAGTTTAAAAGGAGCATGAGGAAGAATTTGCTTTTGGTATTAATGAGTAGCATTTTCTAGTTACCTTTTCTAGGGACTTTTTTGAAGAAACTTTTAGAGGTAGTATCTCAATCATCACATCATTATCATTTAATTATTTATTATTTAACAACAATGAAAGCACACCCTGCCACAGTCATACAATCTAAAACATTTACACATGTGCACACAGGGGAAGGACAGAGTAAAGAAAATATAAAACTTACTATACAATTATAAAACAGATTATGCACATATAATACAAAAACTATACAATATAAATAAAGCAAAGTGACAAATACATTCATCAAAGTATGCAAATTTAAACTAAAATTAAATTAAGAATTAAAATTAAAGTAAATATTAAACTAAAATTCCAATAGTTAGAACTGGTAAATTTGAAATTTTTTATTATTTCTTTTTTTTAAAAAAATGAAAAAGTAATGAAAAAGCAATGGCTAGTGCAACAACTAACACAAAAAGTTCCCTTTTAGACGTTGCAAGAAGCAACGTGAATGAAGTACTCTTTCATCACTGTACCAATGAATGGGAACAAACTGATTTTTTTTAGTGCCCTTTCCAGCTCTGACCTAAATCAACTTGCATTTAACTTAATTTACAATTAACTTAAATACAGTTGACAATGCCATTCCTTCCACATTGTTAAATTCAGATTCTACTGTCACTCAGTTGGCTACTCTGTATAGAATAGGAAAGGACACTATATGTTCATTTACCTGGGTAGCAAACTGTGTTGGGTCAGTCTGACTGAAAATGACTACTTCAAGACAAGATGAGCAAGTATTTAAATTTAAGGCGACCACTACCCATGGGAAGGATCAAAAAGATATACAGATATGACCAAATGTTATTATTTATGAAAAAGAACCAACTGATCACAATTACAGGGTATTGACATCACAATATATCATTTAAAAAATAACTCACAATGGCCCTTTTCACATGTGGGGGGGGGACGGGCGAAAACACTCTAAAATGGAGCTTACCCGCAGCCGGGTAAGTCCGTCACCACACGGAGCAGTGCGAGCTCGCTGCTCCACAGTCCTCCGGCATCCCAGATGTCAGCTTCCGGTTGGTGGAGGCTCTCCACCAACTGGAGAAGCTCGCCAGCTGGAAGCCCGCCCCTGGCAGATCTGCAGGCACGCACTTGCACATGCCTGCAAATCCACTTTGGAGCCGGACGATGGAGTGGCACGGGGCGGCGCGCTCCATGCTTTTTAAAAACCTCGAAAAAGAGGTTTTTGAAAACACGCAGCCCAGCTAGTTCCGGTCGCTCCTGAGTGGATTCTGGTGTGGAACTACAAAAAGTAGTCCACGCCAGTCCACTCTAGGGTGTAGAAGACCTCCGTGAGAGGTCGCTCTACACCATTTCAGAAGCCCGGTATGGAAATGGCCAATGTAACTGAATACTATGAGTATTTTCAACCTTTATCCAATCTTACAATATATTATTGACAGCTACATATAAATTGTAACACCCATGTACATATATAAAAAGAACCCACATAGAAGGCTCAGAGACCGCAATATAAAAAACTGTTAATGGTAATAGGCAACCAGCAGACAACACTGTACAAAAAAACTCCACATGTCTCTTCTTCTACCTCATATATTAAAGACACTGTACATTTCATCTACAAAATTGATAACATGAGGGTAGGGAAAAAATTTTGTTTAAAGATGTTAGATGTCAATTCCTTACACATGTCTATCCCCCATGAGGAGAAATGTAGTGTAATTACAGAAGTGTTGGATTCTTGGAAACATCCCTCCCCCCTGGTCATTTTCTGTTAGACATTGTGGACATATTGCTTGAAAATAATTCAACAGTTTTATTTACAGATTAAAGGTGTAGCAATGGACAGTCTTGTTGCACACAGCATTGCCAATTTATTTATTATCTCACTTGAAAATAAAATCATTTTGAACACATCTGTTACTCCATTCTGTTCCTTTTGGGGATTTTATGGACAATATATTGACAACATATTTATTGTATACAATGATTACAGTACAGCAAATGCCTTTACAAAATGGATTACGTTTCAGTGATGCCTATTAAATCATATTTGCCTTCTTGTGTTAAGAGTTCAAGCTCATCTTATGTTTTCTATGTTCAGTTCATTAGAGTATAGATATTTAAGACCATGGGTCATTCTTTTAATCTGTTTCTTTGTTTCTTCCCCCTACCCACCCACTGTTGGGTTGCTGTACTATTTCCTCAGTTCCTCCTGTATTGTTGAGGCTATTGTCTCCAATACTTGCGTCCCCTGCCTTCTCCATTAGAGTCTCTCTCTTGTTAAATCTCTTATTGTTTCTTAGCAACAGCCCCAACCTACCATTCTATGAATACCTTGTACCCTCTCCCATTCTTTGTTGACATGGAAAGCAACGAATTTGAAGCAGGGAACCTCTTATATGTGGGGAGCTCTTCATGCAGTTCTGAAGCCTGATTTTCCAAGAGTAAACAGATGGGTTAGTGTTAATTTGCTCCTCTGTTTACATGCTTAGTTAGTTCTTATGTAGAATACCTGAATTTGGTTTTATGTTTTAGAGTGGTTACTGGAACCCACTATGATTAGTACAAATGGTCCTAACACATCAAGTGCTTTCAGCATTTTCCTCCAATCAGACATGCTCCTGAATTATACATTCATTTCATGCATTAGTGTAAGGCACCATATTGTCAGTTGTCACTGTATACTCATAAAATCAACTTTGTATTGGGCAGATTAATGTTGTTTTCAGTGACTATGACAATGTAATTTGCATAGGTCAATATTTATGCAAGCCTAATCTGATTTAACATCAGTACAACAATCTATCTAAAGATTCAGATATGCATTTCCTTTTGTCTTGATTCTAGAAACCATCCACAATCAATTCTATACCCAGAGCAGGAAAGTATTGCATGCAGCTCACATTGCGCTTCATTCCTTCATATTAAAATTATCTTTTTGTCTCATTTTCCCTATTCCTCAAAATGTCTAAATGCTATTTTAATATGAAAGCATACAGTAATACAAGAGAGGATGGATTGCTTTATTTTTTACTCTGTGTATTATTACTGTTATTCAAAAATCCTTTCAGAACATTTTTGTGTGGAAAGAAGCATTAAATAACAACACAAATAGCTTATTTCCATTTATCTTTTTAAAGTTATAGTCGGAGTAATAACTTGAATCTTCTCTCTAATCTTGTAATTCCATTATAAAACATAGGCTCTAAAAAAAGGAAAGGAAAAAGCAGCAGCTATTTTCATACACAAAATATGTGAGAATCCTCTTGGTAATTTACACTAGCCTTGCCCTTGGTAATGCAAGCAAAAGTACTTTCTTGACATATGTCTTTCTCTGGGCAGTACAACAGGAGCTAGACAATCCAGCCTGGAGCTCTGTCTCATCACCACAGCAGCTATTTGATCAGAGCTTGGGATGCACTCTGACACCCACCTGGCTGCCATTATGCAGCTGTGGGAAAAGCAGGCTTTCCCTCTCCAGATCTCTTGTTTACCTATGCTAGTGGAACTTCGCAGCAGTCAGCTGGACATTGGCCATATATTCGAGTCAAAACTGATGTACACCTTCATTTAGGACAGACCCAGAATCATCACATAGATTAAAAACACAAAATATAAGGGTCCAGGCTATTTGAAGGACCATGCTTTCCTTTATGAGCCCATCAGAGCTCTAAGATCTTGTGGAAAGATCCTTGTCTCACCAACTTCTCAATATCATTTTGTGGAAGCAAGGGAGAGGGCTTTCTTGGTGGCTGCTCACAGATGTTTGGGAGACCAGAATGGTCCCATCCTTGCTTTCCTTCTGTCAGCGGGTTAAACATTTTTATGCAATCAGGTTTTTAGAAACTGACTGAATGGAACTTTTAATGCTATGTGTCCTGGTTTTAAGGTTTGTACATAGTTGTTCAATGAATTTTAATTGTATCTATGTTTAATGTTTTCACTTTATAAATTGCTCTTAAAATAACTTTTATATTTATGCTTTTATTGAAGATTTTGTATAGTTTAATCTGTATTGTTTTTAAATATGTTACCTGCCTTGAGGCTCATCATTATTGGGAGAAAAGTGGAAAATTAATGAATAAACTAAAATAAGTTAGCAAATCCCTCAGCCCAGTAGACCTGAAGGTTCTGCTATGGTTTACCTACTTGCTTTTCTTTCTTGATTAATTTATGTGTCATTGACACTTTAATTCTCCTGTGTTCATTCAGTCTTCCCCAGTGCCCCAAGAAAACATTCCTGATGTAGCGTCCCTGTGCTGTTCCCAGAAGCACTACCCAAAAGCCCAGAAGCCTTACAGGAGAATGAAAATCATGGCTCCAGCCAGCTATCCCAGCATGGCATTTTTCTTAGTGCTGGGCAATGTTTACTCGTCCTTTCCGCAGCTTACCCGATTCCGACGTGGTTGCTTGGGGATCATGCAAGCAGCCTCTTGCGAGAGGCACTCGCATCCCCTCTGCTTCTCCATAGCAGCTCCCTGCTGGCCGGCAGGAAGCGTGAGAGCTCTGCCTCTTCCTTCCACACACAGCCAGGTACTTTCCCAGGCTGCACTGGGGGAGGAAGAGCAAGGACCGCATCTCCGGAGGCTCCACACTCAAGGTAAGTGCGTGTGGGGCCCTGGAGCGACACGAGATCATGCATCATTTTCAGCAAGAAGCCGAAAATGATATATTGTGTGATCGGCACGTGCTGGCCCCAGCAGCGCTGTGCATCATGTGGAACGGTCCTCATAATCGTGTGACACTCCGGAGGCCCTTTTGCATGAAAAATGGCATGCGAAAAGGGCCACTGTTTAGCTGAGTACCAGATCACTTGAAGCTGCCAGTTATTTTAGTGCCATATTCTTGCCAGGGAGGCACTTAGGCACCCCTTGGAAAGAACATTTTCAAAGGGGTCCTCAGATCTAGGAGAGACTTGATTTAGGGTGCACATCTAAATAAGCATAAAGGGCAGGCATTTCCTATTGCAGTGTTTTGTTTTCAACAGCCATATATTCAGATGTATATTGGTGAATATTCTACTGAAGTAGTGCAGTGCCATTAGGTTACTAATAGGGATTCATATGCCTCCCATTCTATTGTGAAAAATCACATTGACTCTGAGAATATAATCCTAAATGGACATGTTTTCAATCACACCTTTCTTACTCCCCCAAGTCTTTAAGAAATGAGATAGTAGTCCATATACACAAGGTAAAGGATCAGCTGCCACCTCATAGATTCATCTATTGCTCAGATGCTCCCTGCATGCATGAAATTCTATTGGCCTGTTATTTCTTCAGTGGAAAAGAATATTCATGAATATTTGCATCCCAAATGAAAGTATCAGGAACCACTGATGAGGAGAGTCCAGGATGGACAAGAATCTTCACAGTTTAGGACTTTACCTCTGTGTAAAATAAAGTGGCTTTTTAAAACAAAGAAAATAGAATTTTCTGCAAAGAAATATTTTTTCTATGCAGAACGTAACTTTCTTGTGGAGAACACAATAATTCATGTGGCAGAAAGGGTTTTAATGGGGATGTGCTTTTATCTTTTTCACTATGTTTTATACCATGTTTTAATTGTGTTTCATATTGTTCTAACTTTGTGCTTTTAAGCAAACTACTGTTTAATTCTACAGTATCAAAAATCCAGAAGCAGTGATTCCCTTTTTGCACCAACCCCAAAGTATAAAATACATTGTGCAAGCTTTTGAAGCATCACTGGCTTCTTCATCAGGCCAAGATGTTTAAAATCATACTGAGGAAAAATGGTGATGATGGTGAGTCACAGGTCTACATTCTGTCTGAGATGCGATCACTTAAGATGGTATGCACGGATTTCGCTGCAGGCAGAGGCCACTCCTCTTATTGGCCATATGAGGACTACAGTCAAAGGGCAATAACAGAGTTGAAAAAAAAATCCTGTTAACAATAGAAAATTAACTTCCATTGAAATTCAGATGTTCCTGACCTGTGCAAAGCTGACAATGAATTTCTCAGGGAGTCTCTGAACTGTTACATCTGGAAAAACTTTTAGGTGCTATATAAGTAAAACTTCTCAAATTGTAGCCCCGAATTTGAGTCCAAGGAGATTTTTACCTTTGTTAGAGATAGAAAACCTCAAAGCCCTTCAGTTCCTTCTTGTTTAGAACTGTTTAGGATATTGCTTAATTGGACAAATTTTTTTTAGCTGTACCCTGTTTTTAATTGCTTGTAATCCCCCTTGGGATAATAACTCCTCCCATATCAAGAGAAAGTCAGGATAAACAGAAGGAAGGAAGGAATTTTTCTGCATAGAAAATATTTTCTACGCAAAAACTCATGTGTGAATTTTTTTTGCAGACTAAATCCCAAACTGTGAATAGCCTCTGAAATCTGCCATTTTCCAAGAACTTTCTTGTAATGGCGAAAAATGGTCAATATATTTGTTCTTGCCCAGAAGAATGAAGTTTATGAAGTTTTATGTCCCTATGCACCTGATTCCCCACCCAGTGCATTTTGATGTAGGATTTATTTGTTAGACTTATACCTCACTCTTTCCCCAATATGGCTTTAAAAAATGAGATGCCAGTTTTATTAATAAGAGATAGTATTACTATTAGTACTGGTATTACTATTATTTGTTTAAAGTTTAAAACCCCCAAACAAATAATACTGTTACAGTTCAATTGCCAATCAATTATCTAATAACATGTAACAAACATATAGCAGAGTAAAACCAGACTTCCCATAAGATTTGTCTGATAGCAAAATTGGCACAAAAGCCAGAGGTGTAGAAATCTTTACTGGTGATTAATAGATTCAGTGGGTGTTTCAGAGCAAAGAACAGCTCACACATCCTCTAGACAATGGGAAGTGAAATACTCTCACAATCAATGAAGTGTTTGGCTTCTGGGAAACACCAAATGGACCCTGCAACCCAACCCAACTTAACACAGTCTATGAGAATGCTTCCCTCCCCTGTCCCTGATGGCAAAATTAAAAGCAAAGTCTCCAAAATCTCATAAATGAATATTGGGACATATGTGGCCAGCAACATCAGAATGTGATCAAGATAGCAAAAGTTATTTAATGAGGAAAAACATACAAGGTAAGAGAGGCTGTAGCAACTTCCTTTTGCCCTGTTTTTGCCTAAACCTATTGGGAAGGGGAAGATTTTGTGCCCTACTCTCCTTTATATTATATATTCCATGTTAGGGAGACATAGAGAAGGTTCTCTCTTCAAACTGATATATATGTGTGTGTGTGTGTGTGTGTGTGTGCGCGCGCGCACACGCGCACACATGTGCATGCACGTGTTTGTGTGTGTAGGGGAGAGAGGAAACCCTTCATTTATTAAGGTCCCAAGCCATTTAGAGCTTTGAATGTCATCACCACAACCTTGACTTTAAGCCAGAAATGAATTGGCAGAAGTGGAATTTTCTCTGGATCCTTTACAATCTCACTGCTAATCTAGCACCAGTGCAATGAGCTGGTGTTTAATTCAGATTTTTGCTACACAGATCCTCCCCTTTTATGTTTTAATGTTTTGGTTTGTTTTAGGCTTCCTAGTAGTTTAGATATTTGTGTATTCGTTTAATATAGTTTGTCTTTTGTAGTGAAGTTTTGTGTTTTGTGTTATTGTTTTATCTGCTACCTGTAGTTTCATATTTTCTTTCAAAGTGTGTCAATGAAATTGTCTATTAAAAAAAGAAAGAAAGATTTTTAGCTCATTGTTTTTTACATTCTCATTCTTCTCCAGTATGTGTAGGTGTGTGCTTTCAAGTTGCCTGTTGATTTATGGCAACCACATTAATTTCATAGGGTTTTCTTAGGCACTGAATACTCAGTGGTGGTTTTGCCAGTTCCTTCCTCTGAAATATAGTCTGCTGCACCTGGTATTAATTGGTGGTCTCCCATCCAAGTACCCTGCTTAGCTTCCAAGATCAAATGGGATCTCTAGTGCATTTTGGTCAGCAAAGATACAAACAATTGTGCACAATACCACTACTTGCAATCATAAAAGTATATGGACTGACATCACTGTTGCTAAGAATAACACAACTGTATGCACCATTGTTAAGGGGAAAAAACTTTTTTTTTTAAAAAAAAGATACCTTTCTGAAAGCGAAGTGCTGTAGATGGGTTTGACATTTGCATTCAGTTAATTCATTTGTGGTTTCCATCCTTCTTGTCTTTCCATGCCTTTTCAAGAATAATTATAGGATTTGAGGCTTCCCCTCCTCTCATCCTGAAATACATCATTTAGGGATAAAGGATTACTTTATCCTCTTTTTAATCAAAAACTACACTGGTACCTGTCAAGGTCATCATTACCAATTATCCACATGCTACTCTCCTCCCCCACCTTTTGTAAAACAAATATTTAAAACATCCAGCTAATTCTATCCATAGAAATATTATTAAGGTTCTGCTGACAAGCACATTTCAAAAGAAGTGCATTTATAGTAATGAAAGCCCAGCTTGCTGGCGTTTCAATTAATTTCCTTTAACCATTAAAAAGTCAAGTGAGAGCTCCCAGACTAATAATTAAGGGAAGGTATTCTAAGCTGGGAAATTTCTGGTTCAGAAATTGCACTGCAGCCATGATTTTACTTAAGAGGCATCTTAGACAAGCTCTTTTGTCAACATCACCCCATCAACCTCTCCTTTTTTGCCCTCTAGAGTTAATAGTATAAAAGGCTTACGCTTGGGGATGTGGGCAGATGGAAAAAGTTAGCCTCATGTGTTTGGAATTTTTCAAAATAAATTATTAAGAGGATGGAAGTTTTACATTTTCAAATGACAATCTGCAAAATTCCATGATCAGCATAGTCAATGGTCCACAAAAGTAACTTTTCCAACTTTCTATTTATAGCCAACTCTTCAACAGGAAAGACTACTGAACTAGCTTATGATATAAGATAGGTCCAGTGCTTGCAATTAACTGATAACTAGGGAACAGCTAGTTTAAGATAACTAGTTAATTGTGATCATTTCCTTTCTCTAGAAAAGATGATATAACTACCTTATCTTGCAATTGTAATGATGGATATTGCTATTCCATTTTAACTTTTAACATTATGCATGCATGTGTCTATATGTGTGTGTGTGTGTGTAATATATATATGTATATATGTATTAATATATATGTGTGTGTGTGTGTGTATATACACTTGCTCAATTTTCTATTTTTGCTTAATTTTCTATTTAGATTTTTTTCTCTTCTTTTTTTTCTTTATTATTATTTCTGGTATATATAGAATACTTTGATACTTTTATACACTGGTCTACTTTGTTTTCTCACTGTTGTTAAAAATAAATAATTAAAAATAACATTACATTTGCACTTACAAGGAAGTGGTATCACTAAGTAGTAGAGGACAAATATAACATGATTCAGCTGCTGATATGCTGGGCTTCTGAATGAAAAACAATTAGATGTTATTTTGAGTAAGTGAAAGTATTTTTGAGAAGAATACTTTAAAAATAAATATAACCAATTGTTTTGTGGAGCAGACTCTTGAAACTGTAACCAATTACTTTTAAAACCGACTTTAACACCAGCTTAGGAAGCTTTGGAGTGTGCAGTGTTTGCTGATGTTCTGAGTATCACATCTAACAAGCAAAGCAGTTTTCTCACTGCATTTCAAGTGAGATAACGTAGATAACGGATCAAGATGGCCAAGGAGTGGCTGAGCCAATATTATGTGGACCAGTCAAAGCCTAAGGAACTTGAAAATTACTTAGGACTATCCTGCCTACCTTAAAGACACAAGATCCTGGCAGAGCTTGGAAGGTAAGCTGGGCCAGCCCTCAATGAATAACAGGTGCTGTAGGCCACCTCTGAATACTAAGAAAACCTTATGTACCATATTTGCCAGTGTATAAGATGCACTCCCCCCCCCAAAAAAAATGCCTTCTGAAAATGAAGTGTATCTTATACACTGGCAAATATGGTAACTTCTGCCAGGCCAAAATGCAGAGAAAAGCGAGGGGGGTGATAGGAATGCTGTAGCAAGTATCTGGTTGGGGAGAAGTCCCTGACAGGAATAAGAGAGAAAAGAGCTCCTTTCACTCCCCCTGCCTTTCCTTTCCTTTTTGCTTCAGTGAGGACTTCTCACCAAAGCAAAAATGACAGGAACTGGGGAGAAAAGAGCTCCACTCCCTCCCCCTTTCCTTTCCTTTTCTTTTTGCCTTGGCGAGGACTTCTATCACTCAAAACACTACACCATGATGGCTCTCCAAAAAGAGTTCTAGGTGTGAATAATTTTCAATGTTTCACTCTCTGTTAGAAATTTGGGGATTGAAGAAAAAAAATCATTGGATGTAGAATTTTTATTGGCAATGCTTTCATTTTACCCCCCCCCCCCACTAGCTGTACAATTATGGGGTAGACTGGTAACACAGAACAAGGAACTATATTTGAATCCTAACAGAGGACAAACATGAACAAGAGCTTCTTCATTATCTTGGTGTGTATTTTTATGGTTACACAATAGACAATTGTGTCAATATTCATTGACCGGTGTAGGAGGTCTCAAGCGTTACCAGTGTGCAGGATAACAGCTTTATTTTTGGTAATTTACTTGTGAAATGCATAGTTCTAAGTATGAATATAATAGTGACTGAAGTGTTTATTAAATCTTGTCACTTTTTGTTTCTGTTGAAAATGTTCTAACTCCAATTAAGAAATCTTCTGGGTCTCATTCTACCTCCTTATCATGCATAATCATAAAGTGATCATAAATAACCCAATTATCAGCATGTTTGTGTGATTAACTATGAACTGTGTGCATTTAAGTGTGAAGAAAAGGATGGGGACCGCAAAGGGGGGGTCAAGTTAATTGTAATTATAGATTTTTCAAAATAATAAATAAATACATTCTAATATGGAGAACATTGGCAACTATATTTTAGGTAAATAATTTATGCAATGCATATCTACTTACAGCTTTACCATTAGGGATTCCTAAAGGTGCAAGAGAATCAAAGGACAACTAGTGTTAACCAAAAGCAGTCCTCATCGAAGTACTACTATAAGGGAGACTAGATTTTATTTTAATGAAAAGTAGGCTTGGAAGTTGTGATTAGTAGCAAAAGAGCAGTGAAAGGCTGGGAGAGACTGCTTACTTAGATGTTGTTGTTGTTGTTGTTGTTGTTATGTGCCTTCAAGTTGACTCTGACTCATGACAGCACTATCCATGGAGTTTTCTGGGCAAGATTTATTCAGAGGAGGTTTGTCATTGTCTTCCTCTGAATCTGAGAGGGTATGACTTGCCCAAGGTTAGCCAGTGGATTTCCATGACTTGAGCAGGGATTTGAACCCTGGTCTCCCAAATTCTTAGTCCAACACTCAGACCACATTGGCTTACTTACCTCCATGTATTTTTTCTTTCTAACCTTCAGTAGACGTCACTTTTCTTCGTATGGTTGGACGGTAAGATTCCTCTGTAGCAATTTGCTTCTTTGAGCGATCCATGTGGGAAATTCCAGGCTGATCCCATTTTTATGAAACCAGAGACACTGTGATCCTATGATGTAAGGGACATATCAGGGAAAAAATTTTAACCAGGATTTTTAGAAATTTATTATTTAGCTTGTAGACTTTTGTTCTGTTAGAAAGAAAATGGTGTCACATTTTCTGCTCCATCTGTCTTATTTCTGTCATTGCCAGATGAGTAAAATAATCAAATAAACTTGTGCAATCCAGTTTCAATAGTAGAATTACCCACTTCCACATAGAGGATGTGTGGGTATTTTGTCAGAAATGGGGAACACTCAATACCTTGTTTAATGACAGTTAGTAACAGCTACCTGATAAAATAGCTCTGGAAGGCAATCCCCTGCATGTGTCCTTGAAAATATGTCCCACTGATTCCTGAATTATACAGGACTTATCAGGCATTAAACCCCACTGAACTTTATGGAGTTTCTTTCTTAACAGACATTAATGAGAGGGCATTGTTACTAACACCAACTGGAGACTCCCATGTCAGTGTCTGGTGAATCCACACTTTATGTGAGCTATTCAGTATACAGAGCCCATCTCTCAAATAGGTTCAGCACCTTGGATAGCTCCTTTAAAGTTTGTATGAAGACCTGGAAGGGATTAACCACTCCATTGACATGGAAGTCCTTCATCTTGGATACTAGCTTTACTTTTATTTACTGCATTTCTTTATTCCATGGAGCACAAGATGGCTTACATCCTACTCCATTTTACACCAGTGACCACCCTGTGAAGTATGTTAGGCTGAAAGAGGTGGGGACTGACCCAGAGGTGTAGCTATAGAGAGAGGTCAACATGAGGACATAAGCCCCCTCCACCAGAATTCTCCCCTCCTCATGAAATTTTCCTTCATTTCTCAAATTTCTAGCATTGCAGTAACTTAAAACTCAGTGCTGAGCATTTAGAAATGCTGTTAAAGCATCTGAAGAAGACAGGCAAGGAGTGTTACTAAGAGAATGTGAACACATCAAATATAAGAGTTCTGGGTGCAAAAAGTTTTCATTGTTTCACCCTTTGCAATGTTAGAGATTTGGAGACTGAAGGAAAAATTCATTTGGGGGAGAATTCTCATTTGGAAGAAGAATGCTCTCATTTCCTCCCTTCTCCACATAGCTATACCCCAGGGCTGTTCCAAAATCACCCATTGAGATTTATGGCTGACAATGGGATTTGAATACAGTTCTCCTCCATCTGACTATTGGCAGGGCTGTCTTTTATTCTAGTGTTGCAGCAACATACCTGAGAAGTACATAGCCACAAAGCTTTGTGTCAATACAAGTGATTTTGATGATAAACTGAATTTATCTAATAGCACCCAGGTTTTACATTTAAAGGACTGAAATCTTTAAGAACTTGAAAATACACAGTTAATGATTATTTGTCTACACACTGTCTGTGCCAACAGATAGTCTGCTTTTCTAATCTTTTACATGCAATAAAGGCACATAAAAAAGGACATTTTAAAAGCATCAGAGGCTGTATTTTCTCCTGCAGAAGGGGTCCACTGGGAATTACTGCAAGCATAACTACTGCTTGTGTGAGATGTATCATTGTTGTTGTGTGCTTTCAAGTTGTTTCTGATTTATGGTGATCCTAAGGTGAACCTATCACACAGTTTTCTTGGCAAGATTTGTTTGGGGTGAGGTTCTGTTTGCCTTCCTCTGAGGCTAAGACAGAGCAATTTGCCTAAGGTCAGTGAGATTCCATGGCCGAGTGGGTATTTAAACCCTGGTCTCCAGAGTCATAGTCCAATGCTCGTAACATCATACCATGCTGGCTCTTGAGATGTACCATAATAATCTATAAATCAAAATATTTGTATCTCACACACAAGCTATATGAAGAAAGATTACCCACAAGTATCAGCACAAACCCCATTTAATATGATTACTAATAATGTCCATCTGAATAATGAATGTTAATAAATTCAGGATACAGCCCAGTGGTTGTACTCCTAGAATAAAGTTTGGTTATTACCATCTACCTATCTGGAGCCAAGATAAGTTTTGACTGTGCCTTGAAAGTAGCTGGGCAAACAAGAGAAGCAGCTAAATGAATTTGTCTTCCTGTTTCTGTGAGGATGACACAACATTTTAAAGAATGAACTCACAGGAACTCTACTTCTCCACTTGCCTCAGATGCTGGAGGGTGTTCTCAGGAGTGGGTAAACCATAGTCCAAAAAGCCTTCCACCCAATTTCATGCATGTAGGAGAGCACAGAGCAAGAGGAAAGAGGAGGGTGTTGGGATCTAACAGGGCAGGGTATCAAAATGGACAGTGTGATAGAATGAAGTATGGGGAGACCTTCAAGAAGCTATCAGGTTAGAACTCTAGCAAAGATGGAAAATCAATTCGTAATCAAACAGAGGAGAGAGCTGAAATAGAATGATGTTGGCAGAGAAAGCTTTTTGTAAGTGATCAGATTTTTTTGGTAGCAGAGAAAGCTCTCAGCAGGGAACAAATATTATGAAGCCTATGGGGTAGGAAAGAGGACAGACATGTGATGATGGCACAAAGACAGAGTTAGGGAGATTTGAAATGATCTACCTACTTTTGAAGATGGTTCTACCCACTTACACACTTAGTTCTGCAACTCTCCATCATGTGCCCCCCAGTAGATTACTCTTAAAGGAATATGACTCTCTGCAGACTAAATGTTTCATTATCCTACCTTAAAAGACAAATGTGTGTATTGAGGCTGAGACGCAGTGCATTAGGTGGACAATGCTGAATAGCCTAAAGCATCAGAGTGATGAAGAGTGGTCTGTCTAGCTGACCTTTCCTGGCTCACCATAGAGAAAAGGATCTGAGAAAGTCAGCTACCTCTTGGATAGCTTAAAAGACCTCATTGGTTAACACTTGCAGTATGTAAGCAATGAAGGACAAAGATCAGTGGATTATGCCCAGCCAAATCCAACATCTTATCTGGTGTTTGTAGAAGTTTCAAAATTATTTATACAAAAATATTTTTTCTACAAAAAACAACTTTGTGCAAAATGCATTTTTCTGTGGAAAAAAAGAAGTTGTGCAAAAAAATTCCATTTTTCCATACAAATAAATTATTCATAAAAAGGTATGAATTAAACAAATTCTCACAGAAGTTGACCGTTTTCTCAATGGGATGTCTCAGTGGGTTGAGAGACCCTGTCCTGTCCAGGAAGAGAAAATTGGCAAGTACTGTCTATATTCCTATCACTGGCTTAATGTACACTTATAAACTGTTACACTTTTGCATTTGTAATGATTTTTTTTCTTATCAGATGATGTTAGCCATCTGAGAGCCACTTTGAGATATCAGTAGATACAGAAAGAGGTCTAGAAATGGACTGTCCATATTTCAAAGATCTGTCAGCTAGAGAAATGAAATTGTTACAGGCAGAACCAAATTGTTGTATACTCAACCATGATGATTAGCAGAATTTTGAAGCCTGGCAAGCTCTGACCCATGCCAAAGTAATAATCCATGTGCAGTCCAGGGAAGTATCCACATCAATGTTTGTTACAGACCTAGTAGTATAATTATGCTCAGTAGTGTTGTTACACACAGCATAAGATAAGATTTGTTTTCAGTTAATAATGTTGTGGTATCCACAGCAGAACTGAGCACACCATGTTAATCAGCAAAGATGGATAAAGCATGAGGGAGAGATAATACATACAGTTTGTAAGCAAGGGGTATGAATCTGCAAGACTAAATCTCGCTAAGCAAAGATAATTGGCTGTACCACCTGGGAGTTTGAGAATACATTGCATGATATGGTTCAACTAATTTAAAGTCTTTGAACCACAGGCACATTGGTTTACCTGAGCTATATTTTGCTTTGTCTTATGTATTTAAAATACAAAATATGGTGTGTGGTTTTTTTAAAATTTTGTGCATCCTAGAACAAAAGAGACAAAAAAAGGGGGAGGGGATAGAAGGAGGCAAAAGAAAAGCAGTCTAAAGAGAAACTGGAGCATTGGCAGTTGACACTTAAAAAGTGAGAGAGCCCGTTATGTGTGACATAACATTAAACCCCAGCTAAACCACCAGATTCAAAGTGATATGTAGCTGTTTGTGATCAAGATATGGCCATAAATCATATTCATATATATACCAATAGATGATTGAGAGAGAGAGAGAGAGAGAGAGAGAGAGAGAGAGAGAGTGGATATATTCAAAGTTACATATGTCTTATTGAGCCATAGGACATTTTAAACCATGACAAATCCAGAGAGCAGGAAGGTCAGACATTTCCCAGGGCCCATCTATAACATCAGTGGAAATTGTTTAAACAAACTGAGCTCAAAGAGCACCCACAAAGATCAGAAGCAGTACGGTAGGATTACCAGTTTTCATACTCAGCTTCTTCCACTCTAAGGGGAGACCTAGTCAAGAATGGCTAAACTCCTAGAGGTAGCACTGATGCTTAGGAGACCAACAGAATGATGAAGTGGAAAGCCTACATTAGAAACTGCAGAATATTTGCTCAAATTTGAAGTATAGTCACAGAATTTTTGCTCAAATGTACATATATATTAAGGGAGATGGAATCATAATGCTTTAAAGCATTATTTGCCCTTGAAATAGGAAGCTGTATTTTACAGCCCAAATACTTCCAGAGTGGTCCTGTTAAAGTAATGATCTTACCATGGATTCACTGTGTAGACGGTAGACACCAAGGCCATTTTTGCACTTTGCTGTTATAGTGCTATTATTCCACTTTCAACATCCTATGGAATCCTGGGGTTTGCAGTTTAAGGAGGGGCATTTAGAATTCTCAATGAGAGAGCTCTTTGGCCTCAGTAAACTACAAACCCCAGAATTCCAAAGGTTGTTGAAAGTGGAATAATAGCACTATAACAGTGTAGGGTGGAAATGGCCCAAGTGTTGATAAGGGATTTCTACTGTCCACTAGGGATGAATGGAACCCAGCAAAGTGTACTGATTTGAGCATTGGACTGTGACTCTGGAGACCAAGGTTTGAATCCCCACTCAGCCATGGAGACACACTGGGTAACCTTTCACACATCACACTCTCTTAGCTCAGAGGAAGGCAAAGGCAAACCTACTCTGAACAACTCTTGCAAAGAAAATCTCATGATAGGTTTGCCTTAGGTTTACTGTAAGTTGGAAATGACTTGAAGACACACAACACACAACTAGGAAAGAACAAATTTATGGGACAAACAGTACATAAAAACATATTTATTTAAATACTTCTATTCCAGTTTTTCGGAAGCAGATCCCCAAGGTGGTCACCCATATGAAGACAAACAAACTATAAAGCTAACATACACAGAAAGTTACCCATAGTCCAGCAGCTGGAAGATGAAACTGAGGAAGCAGTGAAATCATCCAGAATTAAGGCCAGAGGCCTGTTTGATGGAGCCTGGACTTTTACAGAGCTTAAAAAAGTTACTTTTTTGAGCCTAAACCTCTAAAGCCCTGGCCATACTTATTGGGGGATCTGGAGATTTTATTCCCCTAATGCAAATCCTCTGGCTGCCTGCTAAAAATGAAACAAAAAGAGAAAGAAAGGCATCTTTTTTAGAGATAGGGAATCCAAGGTCCACATTCAGCCATCTTACTTGAGTCCATCTGCTTCCCTCAGGGCATTGTCTGAGATTTTTGCCCACTGAAGGTCTGTTTGAAGCTTAGATTGACATAAAGGAAAAAAAACACTCCCCTCCCCCAGTTGTTGCATTTAGGAGGAAATGTGATGGTGACTGGCTGAGGAACACATTCTGAACCAGGCCTGGAGTTCCAAAAGAGGAAGCAGGGCAAGGGAAGGAAAGGTGAGGAAGAAGATGAAAAGCCACCAGATTTATTTTATTTTATTTTATTTTATTTTGATCTGAGCACGGTGATGGTGCTGAGGAGGTAAATGAGTGGAGCTTGGAATGGAAAGCCTACAATGCACAGAACCTGCCAAACTGATTTCTGCTGTGTCTGGCCTCTGCACATCTATCTCATTTACTTCCCACAGACCACTACTGCCAACTGCTATGGCTGGGGGTGTTGCTGCTTCACACACACCAGGAGGACTAAGCTATGAGAAGTTGCTGTTTCCCTCTCTCAGAGCATCAGCTTATCTTCTCTGCATTCATTTTGGCATTTCATGTGATAGAAGAAAAATGATACATAAGACAGGGAGCTTTGTTTCATGTTGGTAATAATTAGAGATTTATCATGAACGATTTCCTTCCCCAGGTTCCTTTTTGCTGTATCTTTAATTAAAACCTTTTGTCAGATTGCAAGTTGCAAAGCCGTGTACTTGAAAACAAGTTCCATTTGAATGCAATAGAATTATTTCTTACTAAACAGGTGTGGGGGTAGGTAGCTAAACCATAATTAACACCCAGCTTATTTGGAACTAAAGTCTCCTTTGAAAAAGGCCACAGTATGCTTGGATGGAGCCCAGTGGTGTATGAAGAATGTTTAAATGTTTCATACTTTAATTTACATATTTGCTTTATTCCCTGATAGAGAGAACACGCTACATTTTCATTGGCCTCCTTTCCTAGGGATATTAATTATATCATTCCTATCAGCCAGTAAATTCCATCCTGAGGGGGAGAGTCTATTGAAAGCCAGTGGAGTGAAAAGCTCTGCCAGAGGCACTTATGGAACATGGAGGTGACCAGCCTGGCAGCAGTGTGCATTCCCAGTTGCACCTTGCAGGCCAATCAGTGGCTATTTAAATACCAAATGAGCCACCCAATGTTTGGGTGTTCCTATTTCATGGGCACCCTGCTGGCCAATCAGTGGCTGTTAGGGTTGTGGGTTGGGAGGAGGTATGCCCAGGCACTGTTGCGACATCAGGGAATGACTTCCATAATGAGATATTAGATCCCTGTTTAGGCAGAAAGTAAAGTTTCTTCCACAACCAGAAGCTGTATCGTTGTACTACATTAAGATCCTTTACTTCCCTCTTCCTTCCTTTCTTTCTTTCCTAGGCTCTTGAGAAAAAAAAAATAGAAAAAAAATCTTATGTCAATAACACAAAACTATTTAATACAGTTGATCGCTTCTAGCCATAAATTAAATGAATTATTACTTAAGGATTTATTAATACTATTTATTTATTAAGCATTTCTTAAGTAAAGTAAATTAAGTAAATACCTAACTATGTATTAATATTTATTTATTGTGTAATAACTATGTGTGACTAGTTCCTTACTCCATTCTCATCTGACAGGACCACTAATCCTGCGATCCTTGATTTATCTGCTCATTGGTTGAGCTCCTAGCAATGGGGGTGAGCAGATAAAGTAGTCTCCAGACTGAACTATGTGGCTTTCTGTCATTCAGATGAATGGCAGATGAGCATTGAAAGACTAAAGATACAGGAGTGTGTCAACAGGCAAAATTTGGTGAAATTAACAGAACGATTTTGATGCCAGAACAGCTTTAACATGGTTATACAACGTAGAAGAAGACAAAAGACAAGGAGGAGGAAGAGAAACAATGGTGTGGAGAAGGGTATTCACCAAAATGAATTTTCAGCCAACAGTTGAAAATGTTCGACACAGATAACTATTCTGGCTTCTGATATGATCCCTCCATTCCCTTTTTCTGTGCAAAGAGTACACTAGTTCACCTACTGAACTTTGAGGAGTAAGTCAGCCATTTACTAGCAGGAAAGGCATTTCAATTTGGGAGAAAAAATGGATTAATTACCCCAATTTCTCAGTTAAAACTTGCAACCTCTATAAGGATTAGGCTGTAATCCTGACTACATGTCCTAGAGACTATGATCCGAAACATATTGAAACTTACTTCTGAGTAAACATACAGTAGATTGCACCATAAAAGTCACTTCCAGAATTCTGCAGTCATTTTCCAGCACTTTCAATAGGTCATTTTGTTATCATTTGAGGAACATTGGGTGGCTCATTTGGTATTTAATCTTCTCTATGCCCTGCAATATTTACTCCTACATAGTGTCAAAGTTGATTTACCTTGATGCCTAGGAAAATACTTGAATATTACTTGCTAAAATTGACCTTTTCCTACACAATGTGACATTTAAACTTGATACTATGATAAAACAGACCACGGTTTCAAATTTATTACTCACTCTGACCTTTGCTTCTACTCAAATATTGTATTTAGGCTGGCTAAACAAAAGTGGGCTGTACTGTGCATCTGCACAGCTCTCACACTTTCCAACGGGCCAGGCACAAGAGAACTTCCCAGTGTACCTTGAGTATGCACTCTGTATTATTAGGGTGACTTGAAATGAAATATTAAAACTTTATACAACAGGGGTGAACACCTCTGTGGGCCTTGAGATCTGCATGCAATTCTGAATGGTGAGTTGGGGACTGCGCTTCCATATGGGTATACACATTCATGCACATACATCTCGTCATAAAGGAGTGGGGAGACTTAAATCTCTTCTCCCTGGCAATTGAGATCCTGGAGAGTTTCAAGTCACTGCTCCCTCTCTGCTTCTAGTGAAGAAACAGCAATATGTACCAGGATCATTGGGGGTGGTAGGGGCAAAGCTTAACCCTCCTCTTCCCACCAGTGGTCTGGGTAGAGATTTCTGGGTTTTCTTTTTCCTTGTTGCTGATAGCAACAGGGACACAGCTATCTGTGTGAGGGTAATACAGAGTAATGAAGAGGTTTAGCAGTAGCAATGAAACTGCAATCTTTGCATTGAGATCAGTGGAAAGGAAGAGGCTTTAATTGCTTCCCTGCCTCTCTGTGGTCCTCATACAGAGTACTGTTCCCTCAGGCTTTTAGCCATAATCTATAAAGTGCAGTGACTGCTCAGTTGGGTGGTGCTGAAAAATCATGGCTAACAGCATAAAAAGAGTGTGTGAATTAGACTCAGATATTTAAAAAGTCATTTTAGAGGGGGGACCAGAAAACCTAGAAATGTAATGTAAAAAAATTGATTTGTCCAGACTCTAGCCATAATACAACTGACCGATAATAATTCAGAAATGTTGGGGGAAAATGCGCAAGACGTCAAAATAAGAGCTAGTTATCACTGTTGGAGAGGGTGTAAAAAAGCTTGGGCACCATGACTGATGCCTGTAACTGCCCTCAGATGACGGGAAGACCAAGAAAAGAGTTTCAATTTATTATTTCAAAGTATAGTAGATGCATGCGAACATGGGAACTTCTTTATGTGTACCCTGGCCACAAGCAGCAAAGAATTTCATAGCTCAATGGGCTCAGAAGCAGTCTGGAAAACTATGTAGCTCACCAGAAACTTCATGTTGACAGGGGCCTTACATACTGTCCAACTGTCCCAGTTTGGCAAGGAGGGTCCTGATTAAGGCTCTTTCTGCAGAATGATGCTGTCATGTGTCATCCTGTTGCAATCCTGGCAGTGCCTCTGCTGGGATGGGAGCTTGTCCCCAATGCTTCCTTCCACACCTCTGAGGAAGGGAGCACGAGGGACCTGCTCCTTCCTTCTGCACTGCAGCCTGCCTCCTTCCCATGCTGCAGTGGGGAAGGAAGAGCATGATTATGCTTCCAAGCCCTTCTGCATGGTCCACTGTGATGAAAGGCTCATGCAATCAAGGGTCACTGATGAATTTTCCATCAATGATATACCCCGTGATTACACCAGCTGGCAACGCAAGAAGGGTGGGACTGTGATAACATCATGCAGAAGCATTGTTATAGCCCCACCCCTCTTGCATGCCCATGCCAGGAGGATGTTGTCCCCCAGAAAGGGCCTAATCCTCTGTTGTCTCACTTTTTTCAGTTGCTTTTAAAATGTCCCAGTTTCTTTCTCCACCTATCACTTTTCCTCCTTTGTCCTTAGATTACTTAAATTGATGCAAACTGAATTAAAATTGAAAAAGTTGTTTGCACTCAGTGGGGAGGGGGGAGAAAAGGGAGTGGAATCTTGTCCTTCCCTATAGGCTCAAGCAAAATTAAACTGCTGCACATTGTCCTAAGTTGTGTTCTTCCTCATTAATAACATTTGCTATCTTGACCGTACTCTACTTGGCGACATGTGCCCCAGTCTTAGCTGTGAAATGCTAGATGATATAGCAGGTGTAGTAGGCTATATTTCATAAGAAGGAACTGGCAAAACATCTTTAGTAGTCCTTGCTTAAGAAACCCTATGAAATACATGGGGTGCCCATAAGTTGACAGGTGACTTATATACACACACACTTGAGCTTAATGCAAAAGTTCCATGAACAGCAAGAGAGAACAAGAGTGAGAGATGTTGCCAACTCAAATGAAAACAAGGATACTGGCATGTAACTTGTTCCTGTTGTCTGCCTTCAAGTTTTTTCTGACCTGAAGAGAAACTCTAAGAAACCCAATGTGTCGTAGTGATTTGAGTATTGAACTACAACCCTGGAGACCATGGTTCAATTTCCGGTTCAGCCACGGAAATCCACTAGGTGACCTTGGGCACATCACACACTTTCAGCCTCAGAAAACCCCATGATAGGTTCATCTTAGGGTCACAATAAGTCAGAAACGACTTGAAGGCACACAACAACAAAAAGGAAAATCCTATCACTGGGTTTTCTTGGTATGTAACTTGCTCCTTGCTAATGTCTCTTCCCCTCCCTTGCAACTTAAAAGATAGTTTAATTGCTCTATAAACTTTTAAAGACTTAAAACAAAGAAACATCTGCAGTAAAATTAAATGAGATTTTAAAAGAAGAATGCTGAATACTAGTGTCAGTTGATTACTCCATTTTTGTTTTTGTTGGAGTGGAAAATAGGGTCAATGTCATTAAAACTACATTGGCCAAAATAAAGTGGAGGCAGCATTTTCTTAAATTTACACACTACACAAATGCAATAGAAAGTACATAAGGAGTTCAGAAATTGCACTATATCAAGTTACCCATTCAGCTGTACACAAAAATGATCTAACCATTTTGCTCTGGAATCCTGCAGGAACTCTTTGTTATATTATTGGAGATCTGTGGGGATCTTATTAAAATCAAAACATGCAGTTTTTAAATTTTGCAACGTATACTTTTGACAAGATATATTAAATAAAAGAACAGTAGAAGCAGATGGTACAGTTGGTAGATTAAGCAGAATAATTTTGTGAATCAGATTTCGTGCTTAGACTATGGGTAGGCAACTTGTGACCTTCCAAATGTTGATAGGCTTCAAACATCTCACCATTGGTTATGCTGCTAGTATGGGAGATGAAGTGCAACAACATTTGGAAGTCACACAATTTCCGCTAGATTAGTGGTTCTTAATCTGTGGTCCAGGAACCCCTGGGGGCCACAGTGTCCTCACAGGGATCTGCAAAGGCTTGAAGAAATGTTATGAGCTTTTACAATTACAATAGAAAGACAGACAGATGGTCATAAACTGATCACAAAGAGTTGAAGTCCTTTGTTCCTGGTAGATATCATTTGTACAAGTTTCATTACAATATCTCAAACACTCGAAAGTTATGAAAATAACTGTTTGATAGCAAGTAATATATTCAGCACTGCTCTCTCCAAATTTGAAGACCCCTGATAAGCAGCTTTAAATAAATATTTTATGCTCTTTAGGATTTTAAATCTTGAGCTAAGTCTTGGTGATCCACGGAAACAAAATGGGTTCCATGATAAATAAGAACCACTGTCCTAGATCATATGTTGATGCTGCAAAGAATTCGGCTTTTTATAAATCTTGACTTAGTTGAATGATTAGTAGTTATAACGAACCAGAAACATGCTATCATAAATTCCAAAAGAGTTCTAAATTACAACTGAAAGGCTTTACCCTTTATACACAAAGGTGGTGTTTTTAGGGAAAGCCAGAGCTGTATAAAGTGGCAAGCACTTGAGCAGATTGGAGAAGGAGAAGCTGCCATTCCAGTCTGTGAAGAGGAAAAAGCAGGCCTTGTCTCCACAGTGATCTTGGACAAATCACACTTTCTCAGCTTAAGAGAAATGCAGTGACAAATCTCCCTAAATAAAAAGAAACCTTATGACAAATCTCCTCTAAATGCCAAGGAAACCTTATGATAGACTCACCATAACTTGGAGTTGACTTGAAGGCACATAGTAATAACAGTATTCATGAGCATCATGCAGCCTGGCAAGGCTGAATCTTTCAATCTTCTCTAAAGGGGGAACATGTCATCTTTTACTTTGTAAAATGATCACTATATGAAAGGGTGTGAATTGTGGCAAAAATTCAAAAGACATAGCCATGCTTATTGGATGAAGCAGACTTAAGTCTATGAAAACTTGTGATACCAACCTCTTTCTCTCAGTTAGTCCTAAAGGTGCTACAAGATCCTTTTGCATTGTGTCATAAGTGTGAGGAATACCTTGAGTTACTAAAAAAAACTGTGAAAGATCTCACAGTTTAGCCGAATACATTGGTAATTTTTGATTCTCAATGCAACTGATACACAAATCCCGTCTTCTCAGCCCTTGCAAGACGATAAGCATATGATGGGAGGGGGGTCACTGTTTTAGGCCTTCCTCCCCATTTTTCCCAACCCAGAAGTGAGCAAGAAATCACTTCTGGGTTTGGAAAAAAGTTCCGTCATCCCATTCAGTTTATATTCTCCTTTAAGTCAAGTACATTGAGTTGCAGTATTCTTGTCCTCTGAGATAGAAGAAAACAAGAATTTGCACTCTTTTGTGTGACAAGCTTTCAGGTATTTGAAGACTGCTATTACGTTGCCTCCTCATTCTCCTGAGCATATCCATCTCCTTCCATTTTTTCTCACAGTTTTTTAATTTTTCTTATGCTGTACAAAAAGTGTCTGAGAAATACATTAAATAAACTAGGTAACTTCATTAAGCCCAATAAAATTTTGCTAATCTTTATCAAGCCACAACATCCTTTCATCTAAATCACTGATGAAAATGTTAAAGATTATTAAGACCAGCTGTGGTATATCATTTGAAATAGCCCTTCCCACTGATGTTTCTTTGAGAATATTTTCCAAACCAGCATTGAGTCTAGCTGGAGGTACAACCATTAGCCCAGATTGAACCAGTCAAAACAAAAACAAAAACAAAAACTTATTAGTTTTTACTGTACCTCTGTGGAAGTCTGATAATAGAATAAGTACCCTCACCAGGAGTGCTGTGTCCAATTTTGGGCACCACAATTCAAGAAGGATATTGACAAACTGGTATGTGTTCAGAGGATGGCAACCAATATGGTGAAAGTTCTGGAAACCAAGCCCTATAACAAATGGCTTAGGGAGCTGGATATATTTAGTTTGGAGAAGAGAAGGCTGAGAAATGATAGTCATATTTAAGTACCTAAACCAATGGCATGCAGAGGATGGAACAAGCTTGTTTTCTGCTGCTCCAAAGACTAGGATGTAAACTGAATTCAAATTACAAGAAAAAGGATTCTATGTAAACATTAGGAAGAACTTGATGGTAAAAGCAGTTTAAAAGTTGAATACACAGCCTCAGAGGGACTTTAAACAGAGTCTTTAAACAGAGGTTGGGTGGCCATCTTTAAGGAACATTTTAGTTGTGGAATTCCTACATGGTAGAGGATTGAGCTAAGGGGTCCTTGCAGTCCCTTCAAACTCCGTGATTCTATGATTCTATGAATGCATAAAGCTAAATGTAAGCAAAGCTTTCAGCAAATGCCTTATTTAGCAGAGGTGAGTTTCAGGCTGTGACGGGAGTTAACTCTCAGATAAAACATAGAGGATGGCAGCCTTGTTATATAGGAGCACGTGAACACAAATATCCTTACACATCTTAGCAGCAGTACCAATCTCACTTTCTTACCAGTGTTAAGAGGCAGACTAATTCATATTGACTCACTCATGACCATTTGCTTTTAACATCAAAGCCCATAAATTAAACATAAGCCCTTTAAACACAAATAAAGTGAAAGTGATCTAAATTAAAACAAATGCACTCGCAATAGTACTACCCTGAACTACTCTTGTTGAAGGTGATTAATTAGAATGCCCACTATATTAGAAATATATTTCAACTAAGGAGTCACCTGCCCGTTAAATTAATCAATGTCTAAGTCTTATTCAGACAAAAACATATGAAAAGTGCTACCTTTGTCTTCCTCTAACATAGTGTACATACAGATTTTCCACACTGTCTCTATACTAGCTATTAAGAAAACTCTAGGGGCAATGATGAATGCCATGCACCAACCAGATGCTGACATTAAAAGAAACTCCTGACTATTCTTCAATTTTACAAGATTTCATGGGAGCAGTCACTACTTTATAATGTCTTTTCTATTGTGAATTAATACCTTCTGATTCATCAAAGTTAAAGTGGATCTGCCAACTGTTTCTTGCTGCACTCTATTCATATCTATGAACCAGCTTCCAATTCTGTCCTTTAGTTACACTCCAGTGTGGTCAGGAGATACAGCCAAGAATCTAATGGAACTCTCACGTTCCTGAATCCCTCCTAAAGCTACACCTAATATAGAAGCATGTACATAAGCAACAGGATACATACTGTACAGTGTGGAGGCTTCAGAGGATCACAAAAGTGGCTGCATACATCCTATAAGCTTCACTATGCCTACTCCTGCTCTATACAATGAGCATATAATTTCTACACTGCAGCTGATGATGTTCATTTTGAACTGTTAATAATGACCTATAGAGCAATGGTAGGAGCCAGTGTGGTGTAGAGGTCTGAGTGCAGGACTAGGGCCCTTTCTGTAGGATGTGATCATCCCACACTAGAGACAGGAGAGGGATGGGGCCCTGATGACAGTCCTACATGACGTGATCCAGATCCTGTCCTTCTTCCATCCCCAGGCGGTGCAATTGCGCCACAAATCATTAATGGGTTTTCCCCATCAATGATCAGCAATTGCAGTGCCCTCCTGCTGTGCGCCCACACTTACCTTCTCTGCAGAGGTCCTGGAAGCACAATGGCTGCACTTCCTGTCCTGGTGCAATCTGGGACAGTACCTGGCTGCGCTGCAGCAGGAAGAGGTGTGGCCATTGCACTTTGCGGTTCCCACAGGCAGCCAGTGTGGAGGGGAGCACTCCACTGTGCTCCTCTCTCAGGAGAGCCGCTGCCACCATCATCACCGGACACTACTGGAACAGAAGTAAGCTGCAAAAAGGGCCTAGATATCCCAGAAAGAGTGTTTGAATCCCCATACAGTCATGGAAGCCCACTAGGTGACCTTGGGCAAGCCATACTCCTTCAGCCTTAGAGGAAGGCAATAGCAAACTCTCCTCCTGCCAAGAAAAATCCAAGTAAGACAGCTGCCATAGGTCGGAATTGATTTGAATGTATATAACAACAAGAACAGTGGTGTGTTTTAGTTTAATCCAAAGAACACCTTCTGGGCTATTAAACAGCACAAGACAGACTATGCCAAAGTAGGTGAAGGCAGCTTATGGCATGTTGTGTGGGACTTTCAGCAATGTTTAATTCCACAATAGGTGTCGGTATGAGAATATACATGATATGAATATTCCCCTGTTTTTCATCTGTGAAATGCTGGAAGGTGTACACTCACTGTAGTATCAAATGTGCATAAAAATTTCTAGAAATGGAATTAGCCACATCGTTACAGGAAAGCAGGGAGGGGGTTCGTCCTTTCGCTTTCTCTAGTGAAGCACAAAATAGAAGTTGTTTGCATTGTCTTCCAGATATCAGTATTGACCTTCAGCATAATATTTAGGAAAATATGCAGAACTGGATATCCCGTAGATTGCATAATGGAGTGTGAAGTAAGATGCCACTACAGGAGGTCATCAATATTCAACAAAGTGGGGAGATGAAGCAGAAGTGTGAGAAAAGGTCTGTCAGGACAGAGTTTTGATTTCTGTGGCAGACAGGAAAGAGGGGCACAACGCTACAATTATTTTCTTGGAAGCAGGCAAGCAATCTCTATTGCACAGCCATGTTTAGCTGTGTGGCATATTTTTAACATTATTTTCAAAAAAAAAATGAGCATTCTCAATATCTAGATGAATAGTTGTTCATTTAAATGTTCAAAACTGCCTTGTTTTACTTCATCATTGATAAACCATTAAGAAATCAGCCAAATATAGTTTACTCTAGGAACATAAGCAGGGTAAACAACAAGAACAAGAAGAACAATAACAATAAGAGAACTCACTTTTTCATCCTGTTAACAGAATTTCTTTTGTTTTTAGTTAGGATGTGTGAGACGTTCACTATGCTATGTGTACTTACTGTCATTGTCTCTAATATCCCACCATTCAGTTTCAGAGGATGGTCTTGGATTCTAAGATTATAAGAGATGCATAATTTCACTTCTATATTTTGACTCCACTTACTTCCCTTTTTGCTAAGTTAAACTGTCCCAAACATCACAATCTGCCTTCATAAGGGAACTCCTCCAGTCCTTTGGTTATTTTGGCTGTTCCTTTCTACCTCTCCCATTTCCACAATATCCTTTTTTAAGTGCTGGAACCAGAACTGCACATAGTATTTCAGATGTGATCAGACTATGGATTTGTATAAGGGCTATGATCTTGACAGTTTTATTTCTAATCCCTTTTAAAAATTATGTACAACTTGGAATATGCCTTTTTAAAAATAGCCATCACATGCTAGGTTAATATTTTCATAGAGATATCAGCCATGGCCCCTGGATACCCTCCTCAGTGGCTGCCAGCAAACATCCCATCATTGTGTATGTGAAACTGAGATTTTTCCCCTCCGGCACAATCCCTGTACACTTGTTTTCATGGAATTTTCATTTACTATTTTAAAACCTATTCTCCTAATTATCTTTATTTATTTTGTTTATACCCCAGATTTCCCCCAAGATTGGTATTCATGGCAGTTTACAGATGAAAACGATTACAATATAATCTAAAACATACAAAAAATGCCAACTTTAAAATGGAGTTAACAATTAGCAATATTAAAATACTTTAAAACATACATTTAAAAAGGATAAAAAGCAGATACAGCAGTATAGTTTACAGCTATGCAGCACTTCCTTGCAAGCAGTGATGTAGCCTAGAGGATCTAGGAATTCGTTGCTGTTGTTGTTTAAAGGAGTATCTTCTATGTTTCATTGTTTTGTAAAAATGTACCTGCATGCAAGCAAAATTAATAATTATGTTTTCCAAAGCTGATTCCTCTCAAAATACAGTTCTGGGATCTTTGCTGAACCATGTACACTTACCTGGGATGAGTTCCATTTAATTCAGTGGCACATACTTCTGAGTTGACATATATAAGTCTATGATTCTGTTGCAGAGTGAATAGCTATACGCCTTTGAAACATTTCTGTTTATCCAGTTTGACATTCAGCAAGGTAACAACATCAAGATTGGATATCCTCCATTGTTTGGGTTACTGATTGCCTTTGTGGTACTACAGGAAGAAAGTGGAGAAGTTCAATTATGAGTAGTACAGACTACATACTTTACTGACTATAGGATATATGAATTTGATGGGCAGAGATCAAGGATCAGTTAGCCTGCCTGCTGCTAATCACACACAACCAGCAGCCTGAAGGGAGGACTGGAGAATGAGAGAGCATTCGCTGGCTATGAATCTGGTAAGTAAGTCTCTAAGCCTGGCTGCTGCCTAGTACATACTCTTGTTACCCTGTGTACTGGGGGTCCTGGGAGGGACACCAAAATGTGCTCAACTAAAGGTGGGGAAAATTAGCTCAGAGCACTGAGAGGTAGGGCAACGTAGCGAGATCTTGAACCCTATGTCTACGGGGTCAGGTCGAGTCAAGTAGCACTCAAAAGTTGAAACAATAAATGATGTTTTATTAAACACACAAGCGAAACAGTGTATGCGACACATTCACACAAGGTAACTAAAGAAATAAAGGTTGGAGTGGTGTAGAGGGGTTTTTAGAGGAGTTGCTGGTTTGGGTGATACTTCACCTGTCCTGAAACCCAGAAAAATAGAGAGCGAAGCCGGGGTGCAATGTAACTCAGCACGTGGAGCTGAGGGGAGGCTCACCAAGCAAAGCAGCAGCAAGGCGGGATGAAACTCGGGAGTGATCCAAGGAAGGTCTCGGAATCAAGGGTTTTTATAAGGAGAATTGTGACTGCAGGCTATGCCGTGCTTGGGGGAAAACAGTAGATTTGGAGTTGGAGACAAAGCCTCCGAAAGGTCAGAATCTGAATGATTGAGTTATCGTAGCGGTTCTCAATAGAGTAGCCAGTATGCAAATGCAGAGTACTTGGGTAATTGTATAGTTAACCCATCAAGCTGCCAGCGTGGGGCAGAGGCTCTTTTGTAGGTTGCGTGCATACCTAATTAGAGTACTTGCCTGGAGGTCTCCTAAAGCAGTGAGTCAGCTATTTCTGGCCTGCCTGTATTGTTGTCTGAATATTACGGTAATTAACAGCTGAGCTTGTTTACGTGCTTGTCCGGTGGCCTTGCAAGCACGTGGAGGGGAATAGAGAAGTGAAGCCGAATTGTGATATCAAAAGGATATCTTTTAATATCCCCAAAGCTCAGACTAGCCAGGGCAGTAACACTCTCCAATTGTCCCAATTTTGCAGGGACAGTTCTGACGGATCGTCTGCCATCTCATTTTACAGGCGTTTTTAAAATGTCCCAGTTTATCTCTTCTCCTCCCATTCACTCCCCTTTGTCCTTGGCTTATTTCAGATGTAGGAAACTGAGTTAAAAGTGAAAAAGTCATTTGCACTCTCACTTGTCCCTCCCTGAAGGCTCAAGCAAAAGCAAACTCCTGCAGCCTCTCCTAGCTTACCCATTCTTCCTCATTTGCCATCTTGACCCTATTCTGATGTTGCTCTGCCACACGTGTACCAGTTTTCTTCTGGGAAATGTTGGATGATGTATTAGTAGCCCATCATGTAGGAGCCCACATCTGACCTTCAACTATTGAGCTGTCCCACTTGCTTCCCCCAAAATGGATCATGCCCAGTGCCTCCACTACACCACCAGTGAAGAGACAGAAATTTAGGACCTTTCCACACTACATAACTATTGCACTATGATTTCACTTTAACTTTCATGGTTTTGTTCTATGGAATAATGGGATTTGCAGTTTAGGAGGGATATTTAGAATTCTCAGATAGAGAGTTCCAGTACCTTCTAATACTACAAACCCCAAGATTCTGTAGGAGGCAGCCATGGTAGTTAAAGAGGAATCATGGTACAATAGTTATGTAGTGCAGAAAGGCCCTTAAAGAGGGTAACTGAACCAATGAAACATACAAAACTGAATGAAACCAAACCAAATTAAATAAAATAAAAAGGAGGAACCCAGCTACTTTGAAGAAATTAGAAACTCCAGCAGGCAAGACCTATCACCTGGGGAGTGAAGGGCCAAAAAAGACAGCCAGGAAGAGAGTGGCTTCTGAAGCACAGGCAGAATGATTTTATGCTGAACTGGAGCCATCAGCTATGCTATCAGGTGACCAGAACCTTCTTGCAATTCCCTCTGTGTGTGGGTAACGTGTGTCTAGACAGTGGGACACCCCAATTTAAACAAAAACTGAATAAGGATTCAAATTAGAACTAGCAGTTAGAGTGGGATAAATTGTAAGATGTCTTCCAAGAGTTATGTGTCCTTCCTTTGGATTCTAACACATTTTACTTTATTTCATTTTCTGCCGGTATACTGTACAAGAATGCAGACATAACATCCCCAGACTGAGAAGTTCAAGGATTTCGTTTTGAAGGAAATGAGATGGCTATCCACACATTTGAAGGTGGCAAGATTGTGGAAGCCTCATTAAAGTAAATGCCACAATGGCCTGGCGCCTGAACACCTAGCATAAGCATATGTCAACGAACATTGTTCACAGCAGTAGGACTTTCCAAGATCAGCCCAAGTATATGCCTGAATGTCAGTGTAGTTGTTCTATAATCCACATCAGAGAAGGGCGATTTCTCTGCTCCTGTTATTTTAATGCAGCTGCATAATGAGACACAATCAAGAGCATAAAACTACATGGCTAGGATCCAAATATACTCATCAAGTACACTGTTTTGGAAGCTCAGTGAGCTTCACAGAATGTATAATTCTTATGTCTGTTACATTTGTGCCCTCAGGCACTCTTTTTTTTTCTGGCAGTTGCATCTTGTTAGCTAAAAAGGCGACCCCCAGCAGCAAGAAAGAACTCAGGCACTGCTGCCTAACTGCCCATGAACTGCAGTTTCCTTAGAATTCTGCCTAACAAGATACATGATTACTAATTTGATTTGTAGACGAGTAAGACTCTGGCAAATTAAAAGCAGCAAACACTCCCAGCTGATTTACGGCAAGACAGAACAAATTAATTGTTTGTTTTAATGTATGATGTTCAACTCATCCAACACAGATCATTGCTATGAGGGTCTTTTTCATTAGGCTTTCAAAGCATGCTCTGTTAAAAATGCCAGAGGCACGGTGGTGAGCATGCATACATTTTATCTCTAAAGACCAAGGTTCAAATCATAACCACTAAAGAACTTGCTGATGTTCTAAGGACATTAGCCAGTGACTTTGAAGTCCATGGAATGAGACTTATTCAGAGTGCTTTGGATCAATGTACCCCACTTCAGCATCTAATGTACCTTTACACATGGAGATTTTCTTCTATTTAAAGTCTGCATTTAGAATGCAAAATGTTCATCATCTCTGAGAATTTGAATATCACCTTGCTTTAAATGTGTCCTGACAGTATTCAAAATTATGACTAGAATTCCAAAATGCATGGCTGTTAGAAAGCAAAATACTGAACAGGTACTCTTACTTTTATGAGAAATTGAGTGATATCAGGATCATGTCCATTATTCATACTCCTGACTTCCACCTCTCATCTGAAGACTTGGTTAGATTAGAGCAGGGGTTCCCAAACTTTGGTCATCCAGGTATTTTGGACTTCAACTCCCAGAAGCCCCAGCCAGTTTGGCCAACAATCAGGAATTCTGGGATCTGAAGTCCAAAACATCTGGAGGATCAAAGATTTGAGACCACTGGATTAGAGTCTACACCCAAAGAAGCTTTATATACTTTGGGTGTCTGCAACTGATCAGGCGTATATTCTGGAAAAGGCAGAACCCCATTCCTACATAGATGTGTTGGCTTTTTTCAGAAGCGGAAAGGAAGAAGAGTTGAGAAACACCACTTTCAGCATCATCCTCAACCCAAGGAGGCAGATAAATAAAGGAAAATGTTAAGTCTTTACAAAACTATTTCAATAAACATTTCTTATTGGGGATATTAGAGAATTTCTGAAGTTCTTCCTTCCTGGACTAATAAAAGGATTGAAACATGCACAATTCTATGATTTTTGAATGTAGATATCAGTTCAAAAATACATATTTTAATGGAAAGTATGCGCAATTGAAATGTGAATTCAGGTTCTGGGCTAAATCTAGAAATACATCAAAGTATAGGTGACAAAAAGAGGGTTTGATGTTGTATTTCTTTTTGAAACTGTCCTGTAGTTATTTATTCCTGGGTACTAGTTTTGCCTTGTCAGTTTGATTTTAAAAAATGTAGTTCGAGAAATGCCGGATGTAAATCTTTAACCTGTAAGTTTGCCAAATGAATCTAAACAGACACAATGGCCTCTTAGAACACAGATGTTGAAAACTGATTATTTGTAGAAGTAAAGTTCATGCTGGCAGTCAGTAGACTATAAGATGGTGTTTATATGTCCATTATGTAGTGAGATCACAATATGAGAAAAAAGAATATATTGTGTGGACTTGTCTAAGGTCAGACTGATGGCGGGCTAAAAATAATGAAAGTCCTAGTGGAACTCTTAACTGAAGCCTTTCCATGTATATGGAGGACAAATATGTCATCATTGTATCTTAGGTAGAAGAGAGGCTTTGGGTGACATGAAGTGAGACAACATTGTTCTAGATCATCCATGAATATGTGAACGTATAATAGAACCATGTGAGTGCCCACGGCAACACCCCTGATTCCTTCTGAATGTACATGTTCGCTAAAGCTGAAGTACCAGTGGGTAATTACAAAATTGTAGAATTTGGTGGCTAGTTACACTATTTGCTTTCTGGAGTGAGTTCCTAATGTGTTATAGGCCATCTCTGTGAAAGACGTTGTTGAGATCCTGAACAGCCATGTTGGCTAGCAGGTTATTGCATGAGACATTGTCAATCGATTGTAGATTCCTCAGAAATCCTGCATCTCAGAATACTAATGCTATATAGCCTGAAAAGTGATATCCATAGAACTAGACATACTAACCCTGAAAGTCCTGTTGACTGAGGCCATTTCCACCTTTCACCATTATAGTGCTATTATTCCACTTTTGACATCCTCTGGAATCCTGAGGTTTGCAGTTTAGGGAGGGGCACTTAGAATTCTCAGCTGGAGAGCTCTTTACCCTCAGTAAACTACAAACCCCAGAATTCCACAGGATGTTGTAAGTGGAATAATAGCACTACAACAGTGTAGGGTGGAAACTGCCTGAGACTGTAATTTTGTCAAGTGGCTGAGTACATAGCCTTGTACATAATACAAAATACAAAGAAAATATTTTCTTAAATACGTACACAAAATGCTTAATTCCCACAGGGAAAATGGCTTAGACAATTGTAGTGATCTTGGTGATTTTAAATGTGTATTGCTCTGCATACAAACCACTCTATTATCAGTCCTGAAGAATGTAATTATTCCTTACAAGCAAGTATATCCATCAGTAAACATCAGTGAAGGAATTTTCTTCTTTTCTTTTGTTTTAATCATCATATTTACATTAGCAAGAGTCAGGTGGTAAATCACTGTGTAGGATGTGGAAAACTCCCTACACAGAGATTTATCTAATACCTAAAAAGAGCTAGAAGACATTTTCTTTTCTTCTTTTACTTTTCTGAGAATGCTCCTTGACCTAACTATAGAAGGCCTAGGAGTGCAATCCTATACACATCTACTGTCACTTTTAATTGTGCTAGTTATTGCCTTCTAGTCAGCACCTCTATAACCTATTACTTTTGTCTGCAGGCAGGTTTGCAACATTAAATGTGGGTTTGCTTTTGACTGGTGTGTCTAGACTCTGCGAATCCATACTGGCTGACTCCAGACATCCTCTACTACTGGGAGGGTTTAATCCAATCATCACATATCACAGAGTTATTTCCCCAAGTGATCTAACATTCTCTTAGTGTTATTTGATCACATGCCCTCTGGCAAGACAATGTTTCACATGAATGTGGCTCTTACAGCATGAGAAACCCAGAAAGAGCAGTTTCTTTATGACTAGTTTGCTGTATAGATGTTGAAGCATGGCACTTATTTGCTTTGCAATCAATGTGTTTGCAGGAGAAATGAAACAACACACATGCTTTTGGAGTTCAGATGTCACAGTTCAGACACTTTCTACACAGATTAAAATAACAATTCATGTTTGTGAAGCAGCAGTGGGTTGTATCACCTATATATTTAAAACCATGCAGATTCTTATATTTTCTGGGAGAAAAAAAACATGATTAACAATCCTGAACAAACCTACCTCAGAGTAAGCCCCATTCCACCAACTGAAATCTTTTGAGGGAAGAGATGCATAACCTCTAACTGTCCCCATGAGGGAGGCAGAATACCAATTAATCCTCTGTCATCCCACTTTTTCAGTTGCTTTTAATACGTTCCAGTTTCTCCCCTCCTCCTATTTTCCACCATTGTCCTCCGATTACTTCAGTAGTTGCAAGCTAAATTCAAAGTGTAAAATTAGACTACACTCAATGAAATAAGCAGAAGAGGGGAAGGAAAGGATGGGGACAGATTTTTGCACTTTCCTCTGGCAAAAGCCAACTGCTACAGCGTATCCTAGCTTGCTTGATATTTCTGTTCTAAGATTTTGACATTTTGACCACATTGATGTTACCTGGCTAAATGTGTCTAGATTTTCATCTGTGAAATATTGAAGAGCTTGGAGGTGTACAGTATTGTACTTCTAGAGCCATTTCCCAGAGTCAGCCTTGAACTCTACAGGTAACCTACAGGTAACAACACGCTAATCAGCCAAACAAGAGGGTATTTTTCTAACAAGCTGGATACAGAACTCTTTGAAGTTTCATTTGCGACAAAGTAGATGATAAAGTATTGTCTTTGCATTACTTTGTAGTTCAGCTTCTTCTTTCCCTTCCTGGGTCAATTTAATTTTATGCCACGTCCTTGTCACTCCACATCTCTTTAGGGACTTTGCCTTGTTCCAGTATCTGAACATTTGATGTGGGGGCTCTAATTTGACTTGTTTGTTTCCTTGGGGAATTCCATGTTTGTTTACAGCAACCTTGTAGGAAAAAAAAATTGAGTACAATTGTAGTATAGAAGATAGGAGCAAAAGTGGCAAAGTTGACTGAGCTGGTAAATTTGTTCATGCACATTGTTTTAATTGTTTAACTTGTTATATCTTGTTGGATAGTTTAATATGTTTCTAGACTGTAAATTATTTTTTTCATTCCACATGTTAAATTGTTTTAATTTTTTAAAATCCACTTTATTGCATATTAGCCTCAGATTTGGGGATGAAGGATGGGATAGAAATAGTTTTATAAAATAAATAAAAATAAATTATGCAGAGCTGGGTAGAATGAACTATGCAGGAGATTCCTCCAGTCCTTGCCTCCAAAAGCAAATGATATTGTTCATCTCAACATCATTACTACTGTATTACCCCAGTAACTTTCCAGAAAGATTAGAATTACTTTTTTAAAAAAGAGAGAGACATTATGATGTTGGCTCACATGTTGGGCTTGATGTGGGAAAGGCAGTCAGTTCCTGTTCATTGAAGTTATTAGGAGATCATCTCATTCTGATAGATTTTTTATATATATGTATGTGTGTGTGTGTGTGTATAATTAAAAAGTTACAACTGTTCATATTTACAAATATCATAGCAATAGAACAAAACATTCATTAATATTTTCTAAATATATATAAAACAAAACATGATATAGTTGATACAGAAGATGTAGAAATCATTCTGATAAATTTTCAATAAGTTCTTGATAAGATTAAAATACAGAGCTGGCACTATCATTAGCCACAGCCTCAGGCAACAGATTTTGGATGTTATAAAAGGACAGCAAATGGTTAGTTACAACCATTTTAGGTTTATTGCGAGGAAATTGGAGTGGCACGTAGGAGATTTCCTGTCTTTGGTGATAGAATTTGATTGGCCTATGGTATTACTATGCATCTTGACTTTCAGATTGGAAGTAATGTGCTATTTGCTGCCTTCCCTCAGCCACCAAAATATGTGAGGCCACCCCAATCAAACGAAACAGTTACATACTTGTTTTACTGAGAAACTTCCCCCTACCCCTCCGCTGCCACAAAAAGCCTAATTAATCTCCCTGTGACTCTTTCTGTAAAAAATTGCATTTACCATTGTTTAAGAAACTGGAGCAACTTTCCAAATGGCCACAGGCTGATTCAAATTCTTTATTCTTTAGAATAAACACTTTTCAAACAGTATCAACATGGATAAAATGGAAATCTCCTAATTTTAACAGCAAATGTATTAAAAAAATAAGCTTGCTTTGTAATAGGGTTCAGACTGCTCTTCATACAATTTTACTTGCTGTTACACACCAGCAAACATTCTTTAATCCTAGAATTCATGAAAAAAGCTAACGCAAATTGCTCTCTGCCATTGCAAGAGAAAAGTTCTTAAGGTGCCATATTAGTGGAAATGACTTCTATCAGTGAGAGAGTTCAAAGTTTCCTCCAAAGTTGCAAGAATTATATTTTTAATATAATTTTTATTAAAATTTTTGATATACAATAAAAAAAATTAAATGAAGCAACAAACATAGAATGAAAATAACAGAAAAGAAAAGAAATTAAAAAGTTGAAGAAAAAATATAGATAGGAAGAAGAAAGAGTAAAAATTATTTCCAAAATTTTGTTCAGCAGTTAGTAAAAGTATACAGTTAATCTGTACTTCTTTCATCTATCACAATAATTCTTAATCTTCTTTTCTAAAATATATACCTACTAATATCTAAATCCAAACTTACACAATCTTATATGTTCTACACAAAGTCAATAAATAGTTTAATAAAGAGCTATTACTCTGTTGACCAATACTATTACTTCCCTAAATTAAAATAAACATACTAACCCCTCTCATTCTACTTTAACAACAATCCACCATCAAAGAAAGCATCAAATATTAAATCCTTTTATCTTCATTAAATCAATTTCCCAATTCTTCTCCAATCCTTTCTCCCACTCTCTAACTCATTTCTAGCTGTAAAATTCAACCTCATTATAAGAATTACTTTTTTCCCCGTTCCATTTGAATTTCCATGGGTATTCCCCACTTATATCCCTGTCTCATAATTGTATCCTTCATAGTTATCTAACCCTCTAGCCCACATATAAATCAAGCTCTAATATCATTTTAAACAGTTTCTTAGATTTCATATACACTCCCTGCCAGAAGCACCTTGTTTTATAACTTGAACATCAAACTGCAAAATGTCTAGAATCCTGTAAACCGCCTCAATATTTCTTTACCCATTTACATTTTAAATTTAACAATTTTTTTTGCCAAACTTCTGCAATTGCACAAATTGAACATTATTTATCAAATTCCACAAAACTTGATGAGGAAACCTCTTTTCATGCAAAACCCTCCTAACTATTTTATTGTCTTTTTCCTTTTCTTTCTCCCCTTCCCACAATCTAGCCGAAAAACCAATTATCCTCAATGTCTTTCCAAAATTACCCCACACTGAAACTGTTTCTCCCACTGATTTACTATAGATCTCAGCATTCCTTCTTCTGTCAAATTGAACGTTTTTCAGGAAAAGGATCCAACTTCTCCTTTTCCATGTCTCCATTGTCAATCCTCTTCAGCAAATCCAATACTCTCCTCTGGCTCCTCCAGGATCACTTCTTATCCAAAATTTCATTGGTCTAGCAGCACTTCACCATCCCTATTGTCCAGTCTAGCCTCCAATACTTCCTCTCCATCTGATTCTCTGCATTCCATTGTATCATCAAATAATCTAAAACTCTTAATAGCATTTTTCAGCAATTCCAGTTCCTCTAAAATCTCCTGCCAAATTGCTGGATCACATTCATCTTGTAGGTGTTGAATCATTATCATTCTTTCTATTGAACAAAAAGTAGCAAAAACAGAGTTAACACTTTTATCTTCACAGCAACTCCTCCACTATAGTGTTGCCTATCCAATTAGTTTCCCTTGTTATTCCACCTGATTTCAGTGGCATACCTCTCCAGACAAAACAAAACCACTTTCCCACAAAACTTTCTCTTCGTTCTCTTCATTTTTACCTGCAGAGCGGTTTAAAAAACTGTCAGTCTTCCAATTTTAAAAAGTGCCTTTCCAGCCTTTAGTATTATTACATCATTTATCCATTTAAATAAGTTTTTTTTGTTTACACTCTTATTAAACTTTTTTGTTTTCAAAATACAGTCTTAAAAATAATTCCTAAAGTCAGTCGTGTTAATATGGAAGCAGGAAAGTCATCGAGCTATGGATGTCATTGCTAAATCAAAGGTCTCTTTTAGTTCAAAAAGTTCCAAAGATGTTATATAAAAATGCTTAAGAGAGTCAGATGCAGGCTTAGTGTCCTTTTAAAGGCTTGGATACAACAACATGAGTATGATGGAATCCCCCCCCCCCTTCATTTGAATTCAGTTCCTATAGTCCCTGCAAGCATGGTGAGGATTCCAGAGCTGTCTGTCTGTCTGTCTGTCTGTCTTATTTATTATATTTCTATGCTGCCTTTCTTCTAGAGTGGGACCGAAGGCAGCTTCCAACAATAATTAGAGATTAAAAACATTTAAAACAATTAAAAACATTAAAAACATATAAAATTATAAAAACCTAAAACAATATTCAATTTTTAAAACAAGTTAATAAATAAAGCTCCCCAGCTAATATAAAAGCCTGCTTAAAAAAAAAATTAGCTTGATGGCAAAAGGAAAGGAGAGAAGGGGCAGCCTAGCCTTCCATGAAAGAGTGTTCCACAGGGTGCAAGCAGTCACTGAGAAGGTTCTCTCCTGTGTCCTCACCAGGCGAGCCTGGAATGGTGATGAGACTAAGAGAAAGCCCCTCCCAGGAGATCTTAGGGCTCTAGCAGGTTTTTACAGGGAAACATGGTCTTTCAAATAACCCAGGCCTAGGCCATATAGGCCCTTATAGGTTATAACCAGCAGTTGGAATTGTGCCTGGAAACGAACAGATCTTTGGTGAACTCTTCACTTTCCCCTTGACCAGGGAGAGTTATCACCAGTTGGAATTTGCCTCTAAGCCAGTGATCAACTGCTGCAGCTTTCCCTTAATGGAGCTTTCCATGAAAGTCTCTCAGCCCACCATGATCTTAACCTGGAAATCCAAGAGTTATATCTCAATATGTCCTACAGAGCACATTAATATAGTGCTACACTGGATCTATGACTAGAATACAAAATGTAGAGTGTTGGTGCAATCTTAAACTCCTTTGCTAGGGAGAAAACTGAGATTAATTAATACAGTAAGTTTTACTTATAGATAAAAATGTGGAAATATTTCTGGAAATATAAAAGTAAAATGGAAATTCCTCTCTCTGAAATAAGTGATGTGAATTAAGGATTTTTCTTTCTTCATTTGAATAGATTACATAGGATAATAGAATCACAGCATCTTGGAGTTGGAAGACCACAAAGGCCATCTAGCACAACCCTCTGCCGTGTGGGAATAAATGACTAAAGCACTCCAGAAAGATGCCCATCCAACCTATGTTTAAAGACTTCCAAAAAGGGTGAGTCCACCACTCTTCAAGGTAATCCATTTCACTATTGCACATCATATGGTAAAGAAATTCTTTCTAATGTTTAGGTGGAATCTCCTGTCTTCTAATTTGAATCCACTGGTTCATGTTCTAGGCCATATGCTGTGCTATTATTCCACTTTCAACATTCTTGGAAATCCCAGGGTTTGCAGTTTAGGGAGGGGCATTTAGAATTCTCAGCCAGAGAGTTCTTTGACCTCCGTAAACTACAAACTCCAGAATTCCACAGGATGTAGAAAGTGGAATAATAGCACCATAACAGTGTAGGGCGGAAATGGCCATAGTCTATGGGGCAGCAGAAGACAAGTTCTCTCTACCTTCTACATGACATGCCTTCAGATATTTAAAGAGAGCTATCATGTCACCTCTTAGTCTTCTCTTCTTCATGAATCCAAACACAGTAGGCAGAACTTGAAAGTATTTAAAATAATCAAACACCAAAATTTTCAACCACAATTAAAAAGGTAAAAGTTATAATTTCTTAAAACCCAAATTCAACTCTTTTTCCAAAAAGAGAATGAATGCATTTTTAGTTATGGAGAACAAGAAATAATCCGAAGTACGTGTCACTCAAGAACTGGAATGTGTGCAGTTGCAGCCAATTGATACTGTTTTATTAGGATTTTGTGCGTAAAGGCATAGGTTGCATAGAATTTATCCCAGGAGCATCATCAGTGGCCCTTATGCCAATATCTTTAACAGAGATGAGAAAGCAATATTTGATTCAGGCTTGGTAGCTGATCTGCTGCATATGAATGAGTTTTTCTTATATAAGTATTCCTATCCTGCTTTTCAAGGCAAATAACTCCACAAAGCAACGTACAGTACACACAAATTGAAATATAGGCCCTTTCTGCATGAGGAGAGGGAATCGTTCTGTGCCGTTACCTACTGCTTCTTCTGGGGTCCGAAGCAATGCAGACTGTCCCTGAAGCCCTTCCACAAGGCTCCTCCTTGGTCCAGGGTGAATCGGAGCAGTGCAAGGTCTGTAGATCCACACTGCTGCGGCTTCCAAAATGGCAGCTTCCAGCTTCCAAAATGGCGGTTCTGGGTTCCAAAATGGTGGCTTCTGGTTGGTCGTGGGTCCCGACCAACCGCTGAAGCTCGCCACGCCTAAATCCCCCTCCACAGATCGCAGGCTCGCATTGGTGCGAGCCTGTGAATCTGCACAAGGGAGCAGAAACGCAATGGCGCATTCCAGGAAAATAAAGACCTGTTTTTTGCGGTCTTTAGAAAACACGCTGGAGGACCACTTGGGATCGTTTCAGAGCAGACTGAGGTGCGGATCTCCGGTAAGTAGTCCGCTCCTAGTCCGCTCCAAGGCGCAGATGACCTCCGTGAGAAGACGCACTGCCCCGTTCTAATTGCGTGGTGTGGACAGGGCCATAGTTTAGAACAAGATCATAAATACATTTCACATTCCCTAGCATTAGGGGCACAGGATCCCCATGAAAGTGGAAAAACCATGAATAATTCTAGACCCTCCCAAACCATATGTAACATGCACAAAAAGTATGATCACTATATTCAACCCACCAAGGTTCCTTCGCAAGACAGAAATGGATGGCTGATGGGGCTTACTGTCGCCTCCACTGCTGCCCCACACCATTTTTAATAGGGACTTACAAGCCTCATTCACAGGTCCTCAGTCTTATGAGGCTTGCAGTCCCTATTAAAAATGGCATAGGGAGGCAGCAGAGGTGACAGCAAATAATCCATGAATAATCAAATCCACAAAAGTGAAACCTGCAAATGTGGAGGGCTGACTGTAATATATCATTTTTAAAAACTGAGATATAAAATACAAGAAACACAGTAAGTACCCAAAGTATGGACCAATAAAAATAAAATTGAGCTAAGGCTAAAAGAAATCAATTCTATATGCTGGTCATAGGACCCTCCCTGGGTTCATACAATTGCACCCTAATTGTATTAATAGTGCATTTCTAAAAATGAAGGGTAATCCCATGGAAAAATATAACTTTGAAGAAAATTCCATCTTCTATCTCTGTTCCACATCCCAAGTGAGCATTCTGTGATATTATCTATGCGCACTGAAATGTAATTATCAGTTGAACCTAACAATGTAAACATTTGGTTGGTATTAAAGTTATACATTATATTAGACATCATCCAAATACCACAATGGTCATGTTCAATTACTATACCAAGTGAAGTAAAGCCCTAAGACCTAAAGCTATAAAACAGCTCAAGTTCAATCAGCCCTAGATATTAAATAATCCATCTTAAATACCCATAACAGCAAGGAAGAGATTTAGTCTCTGTTGAAATTTTCAACAGAAAATTAACAGAAAATTTTCTCAGTCTATGAGAGAAGGTTATCACCACTGAATGTCTCTAAAAGAACTTTAATTAACCTAATTGCCTCAGAATATTACTGAGCAACAAAGACGTTATTACTATCCTGTAATGTTCTGGGACATTTTTTCCCTTACAGTTCAGAATACATTCAGTTTAGTGTCCAGGTTTATTCTGATGGAAAAGAAAACTTGACCTTTTTTAGAACACTGGTGTAAAGACAACACTGTTGTTCATTTCTTTACACAAAAATAATTATGTGAATAATTTTCAGGACAATTCTGAACACATTTATTCAAAGGTAGCCCACACTGGACACAACAAATCTTATTGCCTTTAAGTATATTTAATAGCATACATTTTTATATTTTATTTTCACGTGTGAAGATGAATAATTTCCTCCCCACAGCAGGATTTTTAAAATTTTTACTTTTTTAAATTTTTTAATATTGTATTTTATTTTAATTTGCATGAGCGTCTATTGCTCGTCTAGTGCAGGTTCTCTGGACAAAGGCAATGGGAGGAGAGTATGGCCAGTTCAGTTTCAGGTAGTGGGATCCTCAAGCTCAGGCTGCTACCCTAGAGCACAGGGATTTTTGAAGTTAGTACCACATAATGCCTTAGCTTTGAGAGATCTCATCTTAAAGGAAGTCATTTATGAAACAGAAAAGGTTATAGCTGGCTGCATCCTCCTACTACCATCATCACTGCTTTCTTACTTGTGTAAATGGGAAAATGTAGGTTCACTGATGAAAAGTTCATTATGTGAGTGGTTAGCTCTGATAGTCCCAGTTAAAAGGTCCTTCTACTACATTCTAACTATGGGCTAACCCACATAACATCCCTTTAAATCAGTGGTTCCCAACCTGGAGTACATATACCCCCCAGTGATATGCACCAGAACATTTAGGGGCGTGCGAAGAAGAAGAAGAAGAAGAAGAAGAAGAAGAAGAAGAAGAAGAAGAAGAATGATGAGAAAGATTCCAATTCTTCTCTCCCTCAAAAGGGAAGAAGGGCATGCATGCAAGGAGGAGCCACTCATCTCTTCAGAGCTGAACCCAGCCTGCTTTGAGGGTGGGTCTTAGGTGGGGCTGTGCTGGTTTTTGTTACCCAGCTGGCAGGCAGAAGCTTCACAGTGGGCTCAAAGGTAGTGATCACTTCATCTGAGGGGAACCAGAGTGAGAGGGTGATGGTGGGAGCTCTGAGGAGACAAAGCTCCAAATGTGAGTGGCACCTGAATTTAAGCACAGAGCAGAGAGTGGTGCTTCAGACAGCAGGTTTCCTGTAATACAAGGCAGAGTGCTCTACCTCCTCGAGCCCCAGATATTGGAGTTTCAGTCCTGGAGTGGGGAAATCACAGCAACCGAGCTCAATGCAGTCTGGGGCCAAGAAGATGCTAGTATGTGTGTGTGCACACACGTGTGTGTGTGTGTGAGAGAGAGAGAAACATGATGGAATAAGTGGTGGTTGTGATGATGGAGGTTATTTCCGGAGGAATGAGGTCACGGAGCGGGGGAGACAATGCCAATGGGTTGGTCCACGTCTGGATTTTGTCATCTTTGGATATCTATGTTTTCTTTAGGGGTAGTGTGGATGGAGCATTACCCTTTCCTCCTAGTGCAGCTTCCCTGGGAGGATGCAGTCACAGGGGATAAAGTTGGGAAGAGGGGCTTATGGTGAAAATGTTGAGCTATACCATTTGCATCTTTCATTCAGTGCTCTTATCTAGGGTATTGAAGGCAGGGGAGCACAGCTGGTCAGTCTCCCTCGAGGGATCTAAGATGGGGCAGCTCAGGCTAGAAAGACACAGGAAGATCAGTAAATGGGAGCTGCCATGGTGCCTGTTTTTCATGACAGAGCTCATTAAGAAAATGGAGAGCTGAACTATTAGCAGCAGGCAGTCCTGTGGGCAGGTCAACTTCAACATGCTCGGATTGGTCTACTGCAATATTTTTACTTGCTTCTTATTCCACCTTCTATGAAGTGTCTGTCCCTAGTAGTTATTTTCTGGACTACATCTCCTAGAATCTCCCAGCATGCATGGTCACCATGAGCTGTAAGATACAGGATCTTTTCAGAATGTTGTGCACACCATTAGAAAGCGCCATGCAGCTATTACATCTTCTTCTCTGTCAACACATTTCCCATGTTAAGAATAAAGACTGCAGAAACATGTTAAAAAAGAGCAAAGGATTACAAGTAGAGGGTGATGTCATTTCACACCTAGTCAATGAATTAGGGCAGTAACATTATAAAAATCTAATTTATAACCACTTACAAAAGTCATCTAGATTTTTCTAGATCTCAATGTGGATGTAACTCTGAGTCCCACCTTAAGATGCTGCTTTATTGATGGAGAACAAGACCTTAACACATACTTCAAGGAGTACAATTGAATGAAGATAGATATCACTATCAAATTGAAATGGTCAAATCTATTGGCTTCCTCATCACACTTAGAAAAATCTGCACACATCTAATGTACTTCACTGGCCACAATATTGGAGAGCATAGGAAATGTGGTAATGTTATAAAACAAATAATATAAAATATTATGTTCATACTATGCTAGATTTCAAGCATGATAAGACAAAGGCTTGTCCCCAAATCATCTTCAATATAAAAAAGGATTGGGGACATATTAGGAAAAAAATGTGCACAAAATGCTTTAGTCAGTGCAAAAATGTCCATAGATGATATGTGTGCCTTAGAAACTATGTACAAATAAATTGAAACATTTGGGAGAATGCATACCAAAATGCACTTAAATTTACATGCAGGAAAAACATATCTCAGTTTGATATGTAAATGGAAATTTATCAAGAATGTTGCTCAGACATTGAGGAGCTTAACAAGAATGAAACTAAAGATTCCCACACTCCTATGGAAGGCAAGGTTAGCGCAACAATAATAATTCTATCAGAGCTCCAAAAATAAGGCTTTTCTTCATTTTTACAAATGTCTGTCCAGATGGAAGGGGAAAGTCTCAGGAAAGTATGCAACTCAGAGAAATTTTGTGAAACTTATCAAAATTCTTTGGGCCTCTCTCAGTTCTTCAGGCATTTCACTAAATGAAGCCCCCTCCTCAAATTTATATTTTGCTTTGGAAAACATTTCCCTTCCAATTCTATCTGTGTTTTAATTTCTAGTTCTAGAAGGGATTTAATGTCACAAATGTGAGAGGAATAACATTTGTTGAGCTTACTAACTACCCTAACACCAGCAAGATGTCATAAGTAAACTTGTATGGAACTTTTCTAATCTGAAGTAGAGGGAAATTTGAAATCTTTTTGTGCTGGTGTAAGTTACAGTAGAAAATGTACTGAAAAGAAACCAGTAAGTATTGCTTAAAGGACTTTCCAGGAAAAAAAATGTCTTGAGGGGAAATTCAGCAAAGTTTTGAAAAAAAGAAGAAAAAGCTGAAACTTCCACTATCCCACTACATGTACTCCCCAAACACATGATATTTAAGAGGACAGCAAAGAGACCACAGACTTATAAAATATTAAACAAAAATGTCTGCTTTTGAGACAGAACAGGAAAAAAATTTGAGATGCATAGAAAGTATACAGGAAGCTTAAAAGGAAACTGGAGTTCAGGGACTTTGAGAACATTCAATAAATAAAATTCTCTAAGGGAAGTGAACTCAAAAAAAAAAAAAAGGGCAAGTTAAAGCTGAAGTATTGCATATTCCTCCAAAAGCCACCTCCTCTAGCAGTTAGGATAGAAGCAGAGGATCAAAATAGGACAAGCTTTGGTAATAATCCCCCATGATATTTTAACCTTAGGGTCACCATAAACTGAAAATTACTTGAAGACACACAAACACAACAATCTGCTGCAGGTAGAAAGGCCCTTCTGTTGGACAAAATGGCCTTCTAACAACAGAACTCTCTTCTACTGGGTGACCAGCACTCTCTCTCTGACAGGAGAACTATGCTGCAGAACATCCAAAAAAGGTCAGTGAAGCAATGGAGTGGAGCAGGGAGGAACCAAGTTATTCTAGATCCTAATTCTTCCACCCTAGAGTAACAGCTGCAGTGTGAACAGAAAGCTTGGCTAGGGAGTGGGTGGACCTATCCAACTTCCTGTACCCCTTGGCTGGGAGGGATTTGGATTCAGTAGAACTTCAGTACAACCCTTGTGTCAGTTGGCCTTGTAGTTCTTTGACTTCTCAGACAGTAAGATTGTGTGCTAAGAAATACTTTCAAGGGAGGAGGGGTAAAAAAAGGCTGTATATTTCCATTTTCAAAGAATAAATGCACCACCAACTTTATCCATAGGCAGTCAAGTTGCAATCAGTGGTGACTCATGGCTTCCATGTCATCTGAGTTGTGAATTTGCTCTGGATTTCATTCTAAATGTTAAGTGAACTATTCAGAGTGCTGAGTCCCATTCCCCAAACAGATTCAGAATACTGGATAACTCCTTTAAAGCTCAGGCTAAAATCCAAACCATATTAATTTCCCCAGTTACATGGAAGCCACTAGCTGTCACTATTTGGAATATGAAAGGTGATGGTACTTGTTTCTGTGATTGTGTTTGAGAGATATTTGCATATTAGGATAAGTAATACATTCTCATTTCTTGTTAGTAGTTTTATTATTTGTCTGTCCATTAATATGGGACTGCAGAGATGTTAAAAGCAGGGATGGAATAGGATTTTGGCTATCTGCTAACAGGATACCCCTCCCCCCCATTAGTGAGTGAATGAGACAAATTCCTCTAGTGTCATATGGTGGGGAAGAATAATGCAGCCACCAATATTTTTCTTGACCTCCTCCCAACAGATATTCTGCCTCTTTTGGATAATAGAACTGTATCACACAACACCCCCTAGTCTATAAACTTGCCAGTAGCCAGTTTCATTCCACTGAAGAATCCCCTTAAAGAATCAGCTGGCCAGTGGGGTAGAAAGCCATGTCAGCAGATTTAACTAGCTACAGAAATAGATGGAGCTTGAGAACACAAATGCTTAAATTATTGCTTGTCTGATATCACCTTTGGATTTATTGGCTATTAATTATGCATTATGGCTTTTGAATTCAGTTTTCTTAAAAGATCCTGTGATCTGTATTCATTGAGTATCTCTTGATCAGTTGAAAGATAATTTTTGCTCAGTTTTTGCTTACAGTTTAATAAACAATCTCAATATGATTTGGTTATTATGAACTATATGCCTTGGTGAAGAGTTTCATAGAGGGGTGGTCAAACTTTGATTTTCCAGATGTTTTGGACTTCGACTCCTCTTTGCCAGTGATTGGCGATTTTGGGAGATGAAGTCCCAAATATCTGGAGAAGAAAGTCTGAGTAACACTCGTTAGTGCATTGCAATTTAACATTTTTATGTATTTACTTATGGATTGTTGTATTCTGAGCACTGAGATATTGAGATTAATTGTTCTGTAATGCTGCACATATTTCACTTGAATGTAAACTACGATGACTATAAACTATTGAAAAGTGATATACAAATAAAATAGACATTGGCTGAAATCTGACATTGGGGTTGTGCAGTATAAATATTTACATGTGGAGCTATGTGTTGATTGTGTTTTATGACCCTTGTGCTGAATAGCAATGTTGTGCGACCCAGTGCACAACCACACATACTATCAAATATGGAACTAAAGGACTACCACTGCCCATTTTGGCAGAATCAGACAAATACACATCGACTAACAATGCACCGTTTGTTTGTGCAAGGACAACTTTGACCTGAATACAGAGAGTATACACCAGAGAAAAATGTCCACATATTTCCGTAGGGGAAAATATACATGTGTGAGACAACAACGAGATTCTGATAATTGACATCTAATTGTAAAATTTTGAGACACATGAAAATATCACATTAGTTGTCTGGTGCCAAATGCAGTGCTTCTTTGTTACCCTGTGTACTGGGGGTCCCGGGAGGGACACCAAAATGTGCTCAACTAAAGTTGGAGAAAATTAGCTCAGAGCACTGCTTAGCGTTACAAGACATAGGGTAACGTAGCAAGATCTTGAACCCTATGTCTACAGGGTCAGGTCGAGTCAAGGAGCACACAAAAGTTGAAATAATAAATGATGTTTTATTAAATACACAGCAAAACAGTGTATGCGACACACTCATACAAGATAACTAAAGAAAATAAAGGTTGGAGTGGTATAGAGGGATTTTTAGAGGGATTGCTGGTTTGGGTGATACTTCACCTGTCCTGAAGCCCAGAAAAATAGAGAGCGAGGCTGGGGTGCGATGTAGCTCAGCACGTGGAGCTGAGGGGAGGCTTGCCAAGCAAAGGCGGGATGAAACTCCGGAGCGTTCTGAGGAAGGTCTCGGAATCAAGGGTTTTTATAAGGAGAATGTGACTGCAGGCTATGCCGTACTTGGGGGAAAACAATAGATTTGGAGTTGGAGACAAAGCCTCCGAAAGGTCAGAATCTGAATGATTGAGTTATCGTAGCGGTTCTCAATAGAGTAGCCAGTATGCAAACGCAGAGTACTTGGGTATTGTATCGGTTACCCATCAAGCTGCCATTGCGGGGCAGAGGCTCTTTTGTAAGTTGCATACATACCTAATTAGAGTACTTGCCTGGAGGTCTCCTAAAGCAGTGAGTCAGCTATTTCTGGCCTGCCTGTATTGTTGTTTGAATATTATGGCAGTTAACGGCTGAGCTTGTTTACGTGCTTGTCTGGTGGCCTCGCAAGCACGTGGAGAGGAAGAGAGAAGTGAAGCTGAATTATGATATCAAGAGGATATCTTTTAATATCCCCAAAGCTCAGACTAGCCAGGGCAGTAACAACCCCCCCCCCCGAAAATGGGCCATGTTGGGGACAATATTGGACATTTTCCAATCAAAAATCAAAAATCAATTTGGAGCTGAATAGGGGCTTGCAGGTTGGTAGCCGTATCACTCCTCAGGAAAGGGAATTTTGGGAAGAGCAAAAGCTTACTATCTTATAAAGACATTCCTAACTAACGTAAACCTAAACACACACACACCAATGTCAATTAATGCAATAATAAACAATTAAACAATGACCAATGTCCGATGTCCCGTCAATAGGGAACTGTCGAAAAATGAGCAAATCGCAGTAAATAGCAAATGTAAAATGAAGCAATCAATGAAATACGGTAAGTCCAATGCGTGGTCTGGCGATGAAAGCAATCCAATGTGCAAACAGTTCACTGTGGAATGAAAGTTTGTAGTCCAGGGGAGGTGAGATGCAAGCAAAAGTCTTGGCACACACACCCCCCTCGCAACAGGAAAAGTCTTTTAGCTGGAGCAGACGAACAAAGCATAAGTCCATCCAGGCAACGGATCAGGAACAACAACAAAATGTCCAAGTTGGTGCAGCTTGGCTCACTGCAAGTTCAGGAGCAAAGAGTCTTTGCAGAATTTGGAGCCTGGAATAGTCCATAGGTTTCCTCGGGTCAGCAAACGGTAGCAGGAATGGCGAAAAGTCTGTCTTTGCAATTGGAAGGCTGCATGGTCACCTTCCCTCACAGTCTCGGGTGTCATCGAAAAACCAGGAATCTCCAAGTCTCAGCCATCAGATGGAGCAGCGACTTTCATCACCCTCCCCCATGGTACTCGGGGGCGATGGTATGACCTCGGGGTCTTCCCAGTCTTCTGGATCAATTGACCTATTAGAGTTTTAACAGAAAAACTGACAGGATCATTATCCAATGTATACCATAAATGCAAATGGCCAGCTCAAAGCCTACTGGGGATTCGATATGAAACTGGGTCATCATGACTGAAAAGACTAAGAGTCCACGGGGATATAAATAGCTATTGAGAGTAGAGCAGTATTGGCCTGAGGGGAGCCATTGGTCAGGACAGTTAGGCTGCTGGTTCGGGTCCCGCACTGGCTCATGGGTCCAGAGATGCCCATGTTAACCTCCCAGCCGCACGAGAAGAACCTCCGGTTATGAAGGTCCCATTCGCACTCCGGTCCGTATAACATGGACTTGCACGCTCGCACCCTCCTCGCTCAGACTGAAGCCAAAGCTCCAAGCCTGATGATGTTAACGAGGGCTTGGGGCGGCTAACAACCTAGTACCGATGGTTCGATGCTGGCCCCGAACGAGCAGTATCACCATCCACAGATATAGCTGAACTCCAAAGGCAGACCTGAAGACTGGTCACCTTCGGATTAGGCTTTTGCAACCAGACGGGACATTTAATTTTAGTAAACAATATATATATATATATATATATATATATATATATATATAAAAGAAATAACACCACTTCCCAAACACCCAAATATAACCAAGAACTATGTACATGAGTGGGAGGTCGGAGAGTTGACCATCTCTCTCCATCCTGTGCAGACGATTTACCCATTGTCATACGCTTCGTAAATTGACGCAAACGTCTCTGACAAATTAATTTTAGGAATTTCCTTGTAATTTACAGACACTTGAGGAGCAATTACATTAATGGGAGTCTTCCCAGTAGCTTCCTCAAGTGAGTCTGTTTCGGCAATGCCTTTTGGGTCGACTAGCTGACCCTTCCACTCTTTCAGTTGAGAGATGTGGAAGAACTTCAGCCAGTCTCCCTTTTTCCTGGGGATTCTTACCTGATATACAGCAGGGGAGATCCTCTTCACAATGGGGACAGGGCCAACCCACTTGGCAGCGAGGGACTGCTTATCCTTATAGAAGTTTCTATATAGGACTAGCTGTCCCTCCTCCCACTGGCAAGGGTAATGAACCCATCCTAGTCTCTTATCCATTTTCTGTAGGTTTTTGCCCAGCTGGGCAGCTACTTGCCTGTGTACTTGCCCTATGTGCTGCACTAGGTTCCTCACCCACTCGTTATTTAGAACCACCGGCTCTAAATCGGAGGGGAGGCTAGTGTTTATCCAAAAAGCCTCAGGCAGCATCATCTTCCGCCCAGTCATTACCATGTGCGGCGTGAAGCCGTGAGAGGCTACCATGCCTCGGAAGGCCATCAAAATGATTGGCAACTTATTATCCCAGTCCTTGCTGGAGGAACACACCATCTTCCGAAGCACTTCCTTCAGAGAACGGTTCGTCCTCTCGATTTAACCTGAACTCTGAGGATGGTAGGCGATATGGAAGCGCTGGCGAATGCCCAGTGCCTTGCACAACTCCTGGGTAACTTCACTGGTGAAGTGTACCCCTAAGTCTGAGTCAAGGTCACGTGACACTCCCCACCTCGCCCAAACATTGTTAAAGAGCAAGCGTGCTGCTGTGCTTGCGGTGTTGTCTCTGCAGGGAAAGGCCTCGATCCACTTGCTAAAGGGATCGATGATAGTTAAACAATATTTGTTCCCCCGCGGGGTTGTAGGTAATGGGCCTATGAAGTCTATTTGAATGCGCGACCAGGGACCCTCGATGCGTTGGTGCTGGATGGGCGCCTTGGGGCCGGAGGTGTCAGCATTGACCATGGTGCACGCCAAGCAATTGTCGACCCACTGGTCTACGTCCTGCTTGACCTGCGGCCACCACCCGGTTTCCCTTACCCTATCCAGAGTCACACTTCACCCTCGATGTCCCTGCTGGTGTACAAACTGGATGATGTCACTGCGGAGGTCTTGGGGCACAATCCAGTGGCGTTGGCCACTGGCATCGATAGCCCAATACACTCCTTCTAGTTGGGAGATCTTGAATTGACCGGACTCGTCCGAGCCCTACTTGGCCAATTCCAAGATCTCAGAATCTCCCTTTTGCAGCACTCCCAGGTTGAACATGGGAGGTGCCATGGGTTCCTTTGGATTGACATTTATGGTGGCGATGGGGACCCCATCGTCCTGTAAAGTGGCATCCCGAGCAATGGCGTCTGCCCTGGTGTTCCAAATACATGTAGCTGTGTTATTCTTCTGGTGTCCTCGGACATGAGCAACCCATGTGGAGGCAGTCCATTCCTCGATCTGGGCAGCAATCCTGACCCATTTATCGAGATGGGCAATGGGCTTCCCATCAGATGTTTTGAGGTCGTTTTGGAGCCAGATCGGTAACCAAACACTGGCTGCTTTGGCAGTCCAATCGGAATCTGTATAGATGGCCAGGGGGCAGTCAAGCGGTTCGTGCTCCAGGATAGCCCTGTGTGGACGCCTGCGCTATGGACACAAAAGTTACTTTGTCCGCACGCAGCATCTTGACCTCGGCCTGAAACCAGGCATTCTCCTTCTCTACACTCGCTAACTTTCTCTGGTCTCTACCAGGGCACTACTAGCATCTCTGGCCGTAAGCCAAAGTCCCCAAGCGGCCAAAGCATCCTTAAACGGCCCGAATGGGTTCTTTGTCTTCCGTGCCAGGGTGTACGCTTCTTGGAGTGTGGTAAAGGGATCGGCTGTCTGGAAGATGGAGTCCTTCCAGGGGCATTTCCCCTTACTCAACACCCATCTCTCTAGTTTACCTCTGACCTCTTCCTCCAATATGAGGTCCTTGATGGTGACTTTACTACTCTCCGCCATTTTTCCACACAAACCACAACTTTCTCTGACACAAACTACAAACTACAACCTACAAACTACAAACGGGACCAGGAACTGGAGTGACGGGAAGGATCACCTAGACCCCTGGGGGACTGAAGGGAGACGAACTCTGCAGAACTTCTCTAGGAAAGAGGGACGGGAATCTGTCTCCAGCCTGCCCAAACAAAGTCACTTTGGTACTCCCAGGCCTGGTTTTCCACCTCGACAGCACTGGGGACCAAAGGACGAGGAAACAGTTCAGGGACAGGGAAGTCACCTAGACCCAGGGAGCCCTCAGGAGTACTCCGCCTGCCTGAAGGGGGGGGGGAACAAACACTGAGGAACTTACTACGCCGCCTGACCAGGCAGCGGGGGAAAAGGGGCAAGGAACCAAAACCGAACCGTCCCTAACTGGTTTTCTGGGTGAGGGGTGCCTACCTCTACCTCGGGCAAAACCTCTAAACCCTAGGCTAGGTCGGGACTCGCCACCTGCACCTAGTTGGCTAGCCACTCGGGACGCACCTGAAATTACACTAGGACGCACACGTGCCTTTCACAACTACCAGCAGGACGCACCCGTATACTACTCTAAGGGGGGGAATTTCTTCCCTAAGTGCTATTTTGCCTTGCTGCTATGGTGTTGGATGAGTGTAGACTGTTCCTAGCGTGCTAACACTAACATTTCGGATCCCAGCCCGCGATAGACCCCAAGTTAGGGATGTGATTCCCAGGACAGCTTGTGCACACCCCTTGCTATCAGATGATGGTTCACTGCCTAGTGCTAGTGACCATGCCGGGGAGGCTGACATACACAAACCAAGCAAGAAAGGGGAACAGATTTCTGCCCAGATAGAATAGCTCTAGAGCTCAAACGCACAGATTCCACACACACGTGTTCCTGCCTGACTGCATTCTAACGACTTGACCGACCGTCCCCTAAGTCAGTACCAGCCTGATTTGAGGAGGTTCGCGACTCCTTCTCAAATTAGGGGTACTGGGGTTGCCCGCGTTGCTCCACCACTCTGTTACCCTGTGTACTGGGGGTTCCGGGAGGGACACCAAAATGTGCGTAACTAAAGTTGGGGAAAATTAGCTCAGAGCACTGCTTAGTGTTACGAGAGGCAGGGTAACGTAGCGAGATCTTGAACCCTATGTCTACGGGGTCGGGTCGAGTCAAGGAGCACACAAAAGTTGAAATAATAAATGATGTTTTATTAAATACACAGCAAAACAGTGTATGCGACACACTCATACAAGATAACTAAAGAAAATAAAAGTTGGAGTGGTATAGAGAGATTTTTAGAGGGATTGCTGGTTTGGGTGATACTTCACCTGTCCTGAAGCCCGGAAAAATAGAGAGCGAGGCTAGGGTGCGATGTAGCTCAGCACGTGGAGCTGAGGGGAGGCTTGCCAAGCAAAGGCGGGATGAAACTCCGGAGCGTTCTGAGGAAGGTCTCGGAATCAAGGGTTTTTATAAGGAGAATGTGACTGCAGGCTATGCCGTACTTGGGGGAAAACAATAGATTTGGAGTTGAGACAAAGCCTCCGAAAGGTCAGAATCTGAATGATTGAGTTATCGTAGCGGTTCTCAATAGAGTAGCCAGTATGCAAACACAGAGTACTTGGGTATTGTATAGGTTACCCATCAAGCTGCCATTGCGGGGCAGAGGCTCTTTTGTAAGTTGCATGCATACCTAATTAGAGTACTTGCCTGGAGGTCTCCTAAAGCAGTGAGTCAGCTATTTTCTGGCCTGCCTGTATTATCCAGGAATATTACGGCAATTAACGGCCGAGCTTGTTTATGTGCTTGTCTGGTGGCCTCGCAAGCACGTGGAGAGGAATAGAGAAGTGAAGCCGAATTATGATATCAAGAGGATATCTTTTAATATCCCCAAAGCTTGGACTAGCCAGGGCAGTAACACCTTGTTCTCTTTGACATGCATACAAAGCCCACCAGGAGCTATTTGTTCATATACTTCAATGGTGAGGATATTTCCAAGTGTCCACTGATGAAAGACACTCTGGTTTGACAGATGTCCTATTTGTGTTTTAGGAGGAACCTGAGAGCTGTGGATTGAGGAGATAAATTTTGGAAACAAACCATATATCTTTTATTTTCTTTAAGTTCATACATAGGGCCTACATAGACCATCATGAAAATGATGTAGTGATCAATACTGGCTGCTTGTTAGTTATATGAAGTTAAAAGCATATTTTTAAATAGCTTATACTTGAAAATAAAGAACCAATGTCTAAAAATGTCATATGTCAGAATAATTCCTTTACCTTTAACTAGATGCCATTTAAAAATTAAACACCTTTTAACAAATGTAGGGCATGATCAATATCTATATAAGATGTTTTTAAAAGATCACTTTAATGTGAACTTTTTCCTGTTTAAACACTAGATATGTCCTTTGAAAATATAGATCTATATGCAACAGTACTGGAATTTCATTAAATAGAATTTACTGTTTTTGTAAAAAATCAATTTTAATTAATTATTGTAATAATATCTCAGCTGCAAAATAAATCTACGGAGGGGGGATTCAAAACATCTGGTGCAATGAAGCTAGAAATTTCACTAGTATATTCTTTTAAAAGAATAACTGCACATTATTAAAAGATTGTTTGGTTCAGTGTTTGAAAAATAAATCTTAAGGAGATACCTTTGGCTCCACCATGGAGTTGGCTTGTGTAACTGCAGTTGAATTTTTCCTCAAATATCATGAATCACATTCAGAATACTGTGAGATTTTCCACCCCCACCATGTTCTTTCCTCTCCCACTTCACTTGTAAAAGTGAGAACTGTGATAGTCACTCATTACATATTTTTCCATGTATGCAGGAATTGTATACGTAAACAGGCACTAGAATAAGGAAATCAAGATATAAATGTCACTTGAATGCCTTTTTTTTTTTTTTTGCTTAATCTGAGGCACCAAATCAGATGCAGAACTATGTATATACAGCCTTTTGCTTATCCTAGTCAACAACCTAGGTGAAATTTTAGTCTAAAAAGTAATTTTCTAAATAGCTTTTGTTCAAAGGCCATTTCTGATTATTTTTATTGGCGGGGGGAGACTGAGGTTTTCATTAAACCACCATCCTTACTGCTGCAAGTATTTATTCGTAAATACTCAACCAGAGTTTGACTTTCCTTCATAGAAATACTGTGTTCCAGCAATAAGTCTCCATGTAGAATTGTTTCCAGCATTGATAATAATTTGTCACAAACATTCATCCTCAATGCATTTCACACTTGGCATCACTTATCATCTGTTTTCCAACAAGACAGATGCAGCTTTGCTTGAGACACGTTCAACTCAATCCCACAACACACTCCAACATCATGTACCTCCCTCACAGTTCATCATAATTTTATTATTACTATTTCACACAAAAATGCCTCTTATAACTGTGTATCACACAAAGGGAGAACTTGAATACTGCAAAGACCTTTGAAGTTGCTGTGAATGTGGATATGATCCAAGGCACACTGGATCCTTCTACAGGATCACAGAAAGAGTAGGCTAGTTTTACAGATGAAATAGAAGGTTTGCCCCATGCCATCAGTGCCCCCAAATACAGTGTTGTGACTGCTGCTACCCCACTGAACAGTAAGCATTTTCATATAGTAAAGTAAAATGATGAGATAAGTAATGGTTGGGTGATTCCTTGGCAGTTTACCTACTCTAGGGTTCAGTGCCTTGGATAGATATGTTAATATTCAGACCAAAACCTGGAGCAGATTCAGCATCTCAGTGATACAGAAGCCACCAGCTGCCACTGTGGCTAAGAACACCATTGTTGTACAGATTAACCCTACTTCTTCTCAGTGTGTCCCCAGTATGAACAAATCTTCACTTATTTCACTCTTGCACATTATATTTCAAGAGTTCATAGAATCACAGAGCTGGAAAAGACCACAAGAAACATTGAATCAAACCCCCTGCCATTCAGGAATACACAATCAAAGCATTCCCAACAAATGGACATGCAGCCTCTAAAAAATGTCCAAAGAAGGAAACTCCACCACATTCCAAGGCAACATATTCCACTAACAAACTGCTGTTACCATTAGGAAATTCTTCCTAATATTTAGATAGAATCTGTTTTCCTTGTCTCTGGAGCAGTAGAAAACAAGCTTACTCCATCTTCTTTATGACATTCTTTCAGATATTTAAACATAACTATCTTAACCTTCTCTTCTGCAGGTTAAACATACCTAGCTCCCTAAACCACTCCTCATGGGGCATGGTTTCCAGGCCTTTTAACTATTTTGGTTGCCCTCCTCTGGCCACGTTCCAGCTAGTCAATATCCTTCCTGAACTGTGATGCCCAGAACTGGACACAGTATTCCAGGGAGGATCTATGAATGCATGATGCTCCCTAAATTACACTCAAAGTAGATTTCCATGTACCACAAATTCGATAAGTTAAAACAAAATTGGTAAAACAGTATGTGTTTAAAAAAAAGTTTAAAAGCATGAAGCAATCAATCCAATCAAACAACTACTTTTAAAACATTTGTTTAAAACGCATAAAGTACATATTACATATTAAAAGAAACAAAATCTTCACTGCACATCCTTCTACCTCAGCCAGTGAAAGGCTGAAGTCCTCTTTAAATACAAAGAAGGTCCAAGCCTCTCTCAAGAGGGACATCCTAGGAGCAGCCCTGAGAAGGCTCTTTCCCACCACCTCACCAGAAGAGCCGGGAGCAGGGTAGTGGAATGAATAGAAAGCCCTCTCTTGAAAGGCAGGCTCATATTTCAAATCGGGATGGAAAACAGACACTTTGGGCCACAGTCTCACAGGGCTCTATGGCATGGAAGGAGGCTCTAGTACCCTCCTGCATTACCAAGAGCTGCTACAGTTACTACTAAACTGGTGCAGCAGGCAGAAGCTGTAAATTCAAGAGCAATGGCTAATTCTGGGGCATTGTGGCCTCCAATGGGCCCCAGGATTTGCCAGCCCTATAATGTTGCCTCTGATACAGCAATGTGCTTGTGAGCTGGAAGTACTCAGATATTTAGAAAGCCCTTCTAGATCAAACCATTTAGTACGGGAACCTGTTTCATAGTGACTTGTCAGATGCTTCCAGGAGAGTCACAGGCAATATCTCTAATCTTTCTTTAAACCTAGAAGCCACCACTGTATCCTTCAAGCAGTGAGTGCCATAAATTATTATTCATTGTATTCTTCAGCAGCTGATCTTTCAAATGCAAACATGTGCACATGCACACATACACACAACACTTAAAATATTTTTCGTGCAAGAAGCCCCAAATTCAGTCATAGATATAATATCCAGGAAAGGGGAGTAACTTTTAACAAAAGTCAGAATTTTGATTGACTTCTTTCTCTCTCTGCTTCTATTTTTGTTTCTGTATATACAATTATGAATCAGATAAGCATGTGTGTGCGCATTAGCTTGCTTTCATCTCACCTGTCAACTTATGGTGACCCCATGAATTTCATAGTGGTTTCTTAGGCAAGGAATTCTCAGAGGTGTTTTTTGCCAATTCCTTCCTCTGAAATATAGCCCACAGTTTTTGGTATTCATTGGCGGTCTCCCACTCAAGTACTAGCAAGGGATAACCCTGCTTAGTTTCCAAGATCAGACAGAATCTGTTGCCTTTAGGGGATTTTGGGCCTTGTATCAAGGTATTTATTTTATATATTAAAATTTATATATTTATATATTTAAAAAGTGTTAACAGTGTAAGGCATGTGTATGGAAGAACTTATGTGCACATGTCTACAAGCAGCTATTTTTATAATTTTGTTGTGATCAATGAACGTTCCATGACAATTTTGAGAGTAAGAAGCTTGTTGAAGTGAAACAAAACTGATTCAAAAATTCTGGTTTCGGTTCATTGCTTTTCCAAAAGATACCCTCTGTAAGTTGCAAGCAATTTAGTAACAGATCAGTTAATGTCATATTTAATTTTAAAATAAGGAACTGCAGGTTTGTGTTCTGAAATGGAAGTTCAGATTTGCCATTAACCAATCACTATCTAACTCCAGTGCTCTTTTTATTTTCTCTTATTTAATTATTAAAAGCACTTACATTACTTTTCTGCCCCAAAATTCTCTCTCCTCTCCAAGCAATGTACAATAAAATCACAATATGAAAACAAAGCAGGAATTTTTAAGGCAGGCTTTCTCTTGATAGATGAAGCTTCCACGCATGGTGGAGTAGAATGAGCATTTTTGCGGATTCAGCAGGAAAGTTACTGACTTCATGGAACAAATCACAAGGAGTTGTGTGACAAGAGGGACAACTAAATGGAAGAAAATTTTGTGTTCCCATGTCAGTAGCCCTGGCTTAAAAGTGTTTTCAGAATCTATGTTGTCTTGCATGATTACTTTTAATTCTAATTCCATGCATTCTATCACATATTCTGATAGAATGCACTAGAGATGGTTGTAGCAGAAAGACACTTTTCATGAATGTAAAGCAAGAACAAGATTAAAGCATAAATGACTTTAAATTAAACAATGAACCAGTGCAGCTACATGAAGTGGCCCTAAAACATTTGTAAAATTTATGTACAAGTGAAGTCTTCTCTGAAATACTATTGCATTTCTTATGGTGATGAGTGCACTGCTATGTTCATTGATTCAGAAGCGAGTCTTACCATAGGTATTGCCATGCAAGCATCACAACCTCCAAACACCAGAAGGCATCAAGCATACACCAAGACCTAGACAGAAGAGCTTTTGAATCTGGTTGTTAAAGAACTAGTAGTTTTGAAAATACATGGTGTCAGTCTTAAATATAATTGTATTTGCAGCAGATGTGGGAAGCTGCCCAACCCTGCTTCATAGAACCATAGAGCTGGAAGAGACCTCAAGGTCCACTGAGTCCAATCCCCGGCTCCCTCACTTCTAATTGAGAATAAATTGCAAGACAGGCCCAAGTATTATGTCCAATGAGATGACCTCTTCACACAACAGATTTTGGATGCTTTAAAGGCAGGAAATTCTTTGCCATTTTGCTTTATTGTGATTTTTTTTTCCTGGCAAGAATGCCACTTAGTTCTGTCTTTGGTCTCAAAATAACTGGTTTAAGGTACAATGCTTTGGGGGTGACTTTGGAGGTGAGTGTGCATTTGCTGCTATGTCTCAGAGAGCAAAAAATGTCTTGGTCTAGCCCTGAGCTTGATCCTGCGCTATATTGCAGAGGATAAATAATGCTCAAGAAAATTATCTAGTAGTCTAATAGGATACAGCCAAATGCATAGGTTGTTCTATGAAATCGGCAGTGAATAATAAAGAAGAAAATCCATAGGGAAGGTGGTCTTCTCTTGGGATTAATTGACAGAAGGGGAGAGGAACTGGTTAAGATTCCACTTCGCTGGAAAGGCTTCACTCCATTTCAATAAACTGTGGCTGCGGAACAGAGAAATCACTACAGCACAAAGCTGTGGCTTTTTCCACCTAGTAGCCCATTCTATCACATTAAAATTTTTCTCAGTATGCTGGAACATGAATAATGCCACGCCACACCACCACCACCACCACCACCACCCCGCATTCTGTGGCCAAACTAGATTCCTTGAAAAATGTGTGATTACATTTTGTGTGCTTTGCATTGAAAAAATCAATAGCAGACATGGCACGGACGTTGTCTGAGACTACAATTCAAAGGAAATAGGAGTTAAATCCTTCCTCTCCAGTACTGATGAAAACTGCCCCCACCCAAAGCTGTTATGCAGAAAAAACCTGCCATTGGCACTTTTCTTTCCACCTCCCCTGCTTTGATTTTGATAGCAAAATAAGCAGGAGAAATATGCATGGGCTATAATTTTAGAAAGCTGTAAGCACTGCTCTAGTGTCAGCATAATTCAACCCTAGACCCATGAGAATAATAACTCTGCAGGGGAGGGGCTGTCCTTGATGGCCTGCATGGCCAGATACTAGTATAATGTGTGTAAGGTATGAGGTGCCATGATGCAATGTGTAAGGTGGCAGGGACAGAAGTGTTTTATGTGATGACTGCCTACTTCATATCCTCTTTGGATTGTCAAGCTCAGTCCATCCTCCTGCCTCCAGAACAGTGTGAGCTTTGCTGGTCACTGTCAGGCCAGGTAGGATTTTTTTTCCTTTTATTTTTTTTTTCCTACCCCACTCTATTTGGGGGACTTTGACAACTGACTAAGGCTGGCATGTTAAATAGGCAAACCATGTGGTCAGTATAGAGTGGGGGAGGGAGGAAGAGTGAGAGTTTCAGTGAATATCTTGGCACCCTTTTGGTGGAAGGCTGTGCTCTGGAACTGCCTCTTAAGGTTCTGTGATTTGGGATTGGGGAAGGAGCCCAGCCTTGCGGTACAGCCATGCACCCCCAAAGCCATTTTTGTAGCCCTCAGGGCCCCCAAGGGACTAAAAAGTGCCCCCCCAATGCCCCCAAATACCCTCTATGGGCATTTTCACCATATTTTTGGCCCCATCCAGCCCATTTTAGGCCAGGAAAGGTCTTTAAAAAAGCCAGAACTGACCTCCGGTCACTTCCTGTTTTGAAAAAGGCCTCTCCTTGGCTTGAAATGGCTCGGGGGTCCTAAAAGAGGGCAAAAATGCCCCCAAGCTCCTAGAGGACACTGGGTGATATACAGAGGCAATTTTTTTGTAGTGGCCCTTGTGACCCCCCCCCCGATCTCTTGATGGGGTAATGCAGCCCCCTAGCCTCCCACACTTGCCCACCCTTTCTTTAAAGAAACAACACCAGGGAAAAAAAGCAGTTATGAAATAAATTTCCAAAACCGAACAGTCAGTATTACCTTTCCTTTTCCTTTTCTTGTGAAAAACAGAAAATTTTGCAGATGCCTACCGCAAACCCTTCACCTCCTCTTGAGTTACATGTTTTAAAATTTGGTTGGGTTAATCCCTTTGCTACAGTGTACTTTATCTCCATGTTATATACATTATTGCTGCCTCCATTCCAAATCAAGGAAAAAGGACTACTAATCTAGATTCCTGAATCTCAGTTCACCTTAGACTGGACTGGGTCCAGAAAGATTCTGACAAATCTGAGCCCAGGTCCAAATTGCCAAATCAGGCTCCAAAGCATGAACAGTTCTAACCTGTTGTAACAATTAACTAAACAGCAGGTTGTGTGCTCAGGGGTGAGTGACACTGTTGAGAATACACACACAAACCCAGCAAACAAAAAGGCCACAACTTTATAGCCTATAGTTGCTGATAGACTTAGCAAATGCATAGGTCCAGATCTGGGCATGGATTTAACCCACTTGTTGATCAATGAGCCTGACCTTCTGGCATGCTGTCGGAACTGCTGGGATGACAGGAATGTCCCACTCCCAGGAGAAATCCCTGGTGGGCTCTCTCCCAACAGGGAGGGTAGGAGAGTCATGCTGTGCACAACTGCTTCTGTCCCACACCCCCGAGTCCCCAAAGGGGACCCCCATACTGTATTGATGCCTGGAATACACTGGTAACTGCAACCCTAGACCCAGGACCCATGCTACCACTTATTACAAGTTGTGACAAGTTATCAGCAAATACATTAAATCAATTACAGATATAACAGGTATAACCTCTCAGCAGCAACCCACCAGGCCAGAATCACACTCTTCTCATGAAAAACAGCCAAATCACTTAGCAACCAGTGCACAGTATCCACAAATCAAAAAAAGAGGGGAGGGGAGGTGGCCAGTGATCACCAAAGCACTGATTGAGTGGGAGCTAGAAGCAGAGGGGAATTTACACCACAGCACCCAACCTGAGGGAAAACTGGCATTTGAGCAACTCTGGTCAGGCCCAACTCTTCCAACCAGTGAATTCAAACTGAATCATTTCAATTAATTGGTTGCCAGCACTTTCTTCCCAAGATGCTGTGCAAGCCACACAGCCTTCAGGAAAGGAGAGACATGCTAGCAGCATGGCTAGTCAAGCCACAATGACGCTGACTGCCCTGAGCCACAATCTACCCACCAGGTAAGTCTGGCGGCTACTTTCTCAAGGCATAGCAAGGAAGAGCAAAGATGCTGTTGAGCTACAACTGTCATCAGCTATAGGCAATACACCTTATTTATGGTGAGGGCACCTGGGAGCTGTAGTTCAAGAATGAGTGAGCTACGCCCAGCCCATCCATAGCATATAGCTTACCAGCATCAAATGAAATAAACTTTTATGTGATTGTTGATTGTTATGTGACAATTTAGCAACATTTGGAGGTACTTTATTGGTCTATTGCAAAAAAAAAAAGTGTTGGATGAAATAGTTACTTGGGCTGATTCATCAAGGGGATTCTGTTCTTATTAAAGCTAGCACATAACAATTATACATTTCGTTACCTTGATATGCATGTCAGGGTCTTTTTTTTATAAAAACATAATGCAATTTAGAAAGTTACTAAAATTGGCAGACACTTACCTCATTCAATGGCACTTCGTTTTAGCAACCATCCTCAGCAGCAACCATCCATCACTTTATTTGTTCAGCAAAATGATTAAGAAGATGCTTACAGAATAGTTTAGAATGCTATATGAATTATCATTTTATTCTATCTGGCACACAGTAGCAAAACCAGGTTGTTTGTTATTGTATTTCATTGACTATTGGGGGAGAAAAACAAGAGAATATTTTTCATACTTGTCAAATTCCCTTTAATTCATAAAGGTAACTGTATTTGATGTCACATCTGTATTCGAGGCACGTGGCTGAATCAGAGATATGGTAATGTAGCATTTTACTACATACCCATAATGTCTCCAATAATAAATTGGCCCTGTATTTTCTTCTTAATGATTTAACAAACAGACCAGGATCTTGTGAGGAATGTTTCCCTTCACATGAAAGATGCTATGGACAACATTGATCAAAATGACTTGCACTGACTAAACCTGTATGCACAGTACTGATTAACAGGATCAAAGGCTCCCTGAATATTGTCTCAAGACCTCAGCATATGCTTGGGTATTTCTGTCCCTGCAGGAAAGCTGTCAACATCAGATTTTGTCGTAGAGGAGACATGTGGCTACGGTGAAAGGAGGATCATCTCAGTCTAATAACAGAGGACAAGGTTTTTTTAAAAAAAGATATTTTTAGAAGTTATCTTTTTCATTAGTGCCCAGCATTTCTACTAAACTCAATAACTCTTTGTCTTTCCCATCAGAAGGTGACTTACAAGAGAATTTAAGAGTCGTGCTGAATGAGAGCAAAGGCTATCTGCACCAGTATCCAGTTCCCACAGTGGCCAACTCTGCCTACGGGAAGCTCACAGGCAGGACATGAGTATTCTGACATTCAGGAGCATATTTCCTTGGTAATACATTGCCACTGTGATCAGTAGCCATTGATAGTCTTATCGTCCATGCATTTTTCTAATACTCTTTTAAGGTCTTCTAAGACCTTGCAATCATTACCGTGTTGTAGTGGCAACTGAATCACCCTTCACTTTTATTGGATGACCATGGAGATTGAATTTGATACTTTCTGGAAGTAGCATGTGTTTTCCACAACTGATCTGCAGCCATTCTCTTATGTGTTAATAGGATTGGATGAGCATTTAGGCTTTGAGTTGGGAATGCTTCATTTAGAGAAATCCAACTGAGGTCAACTGAGCTGACTTCTCAGTAGTCAGGTACAAGTTTGTATTGTTAATCAAATGATCTACAAAGAGTATCATTATCAGTAGTTTATATCCAACTGACATTTTTATATGTCTTTTTGGAAGAAATTTGCTAATGTCCTTCAACATAGGGACCATCAACTTTATTTAATTATTTTAAAAGCAAATATCCTACTGTCCTTTTATTACATGCGTGCTATTCACAACACCTAACAGCAATTAAAGCCACTCATAAAATATAGTGGCCTAGATTCCATTGCTGCTCTCAGAGAGCTGAATCAACAGGAACTTGTTAGGTCAACACTTATGCAAATGCTGTTAATTCAATGGGGAGATTAGAAGTGGACCTAGGCTACTTGTTCAGTTGTTCCTATCAACCATGCTCTACCGTAGTAGGGACAGTGTTCACTTGACCAAGTCTGTCTTTTTCAACAATAGGTGTAACTGATGCCAAAGCGAGCCAAAGGCATTCCTGGCTGCAGCTGCCACCTGAGTAGCTACAGGTAGGTGCAAAGCCAAGTGAAGAAGCATCCCCAAATTGTGAACCTGATTCTTAACAGGTTGCTAGCTAATGATTGTTGCATTACCGTTATACCAGGACAATGCTGGGAAGGAGTAACAATAAAGATGTTTTCATTTTTGGGGGGAGAGGAACACATTTTCCACTGTTTTACTCACATTACAAGATACCCACATACAAGAAAGGATGAAATTCACAGAAATACCTACACATGGAATTTCTGTTCAGGTGTTGTGCAAATGTCATTAATAGATGAGGAGGAGAGTGTGGTGGCTCCAGCTCTTGTCATCACCCTTCTCACATGGTGGCCCCTTTCTACACAAGAAGGTTCTCCAATGTGATCAAGAACCCTGGGAGATGAGGGTTCCTAATCTCAGAGACAGTGCTTATACATTGGAGAGGCTCTGTTCTACAGATTGCCATTCACTCTATGTGAAGAGTGATGATGGAAGTGGGTAGTGCTAGCATGCTACCTTCCTCATGTGTTTAGTTACCTACACTGCAGAATATCTGAACAGGGTCAATTTCAAAAGGACATTTGCACCATCATGGAATTCATGATGTACAAAAGGGCATGAGGGCCTAAAATGTCAAGGAATCCTCATATCTGCAGCTAAAAGGCAAATAGAACATCTGTATTAATCATCCTGTCATCATAGGAACATACTACTTAGCAAATTTGGAAAAGACTAGTTCTGTTTAGAGAGCCAGTGTGGTGTAGTGGTTTGAGCATTGGATTATGACTCTGAAGAACAGGGTTCAGTTACCCGCTTACCATGGAAACCCACTGGGTCAAGCAGGTAATTGAACCTGGCAAGGGGAGGAGGAGGAGGCCACTGTGGCTGCCCAAACACCTCCTCCCTGTTCAGCCTGGGTAGGGCCTTGCCTCCAAGACTTTGGATGTTTCTTTTTAATTGTGACAGCCTTTGATGATGGTTTTTAGTTTTGCACATTCTCATGATTTAGTTCCCATTACTACAATTTCCATATAATTGTGCCATTTGATCATTTCTCTCTGCTTAATTCTACATTGATCTCCTCTTGAGTAGGAATAATTGTCACATAATGTTTAAAAACAAAGAAGAAGAAGAAGCTCGAATGTGGGGAAGTCAACACAGGCACATGTATGAAAGAGGGTTCCTTTTTTACAGACTACCTGAAATGAACCTGTATAATGACCTCACCACTTTCAGTATGTGAATAAGGGCAGTGAAAGCTTCATTTTTTCCCCTGCTTTTAAATTTTGTGACTTCTATGAGTTCTGATCATGAATGGGCGGAAATAATGTTGCTACCCAATCTATCTGCCAAAGTTTTGCTTTACCTTTCGATGTCCATCTTAAAACAGGAAGCTTTCATTGTGGTCACACTGAAATCATCTTTATAGAATGGCAGGCCCAGGACATTCTGCCACCTGAGGAAAATGGTCCTGGAATTTTGGCACTTGCAGTATGAAATATCAAGAGTCTGTTTTTCTTTTTAGTAACAAAGAGTTGCATTTTTTAAAAAAAGAAGCAGCAATAAAAATTAAATAATTATGCACTCCCTGCCTTGTCTGACACCTCAGATCAGCTTTCTGAGGCAGTCAGCACCTAATAGTAAGGCTAGCCTTGAATGAAAGTTTCACAATAGTGCCCTAAATTCTCAGACTGTTGTGAAGACTCAATCACTCTGTGAAATCCCTCATGTTTCCTACAGACTGCTGATTTTTAGAGATAAACTTCAACATAATCCCGAACAAATGAATTGCTCTTTCTTGGGATTTAGCAGAACAATACAAGTCGCCAGAACTATGTAGTGATCCAATTACTACCAATGGTAATTGATGTCAAACAAGATACCAGTAGTTAAGGGAAACATCTGGAACATCCACCAACACAAGGAAGCTTGGGAAAAGCTCACATTCTTTATTGAGGCAATGATCTGTTATATAGGATGTGTTACATGGGGCATTTTCAAGAGTCAAAAGCCTAAAGCCACTGTTATACTAGCAACTAATCACTGGTGTGATAAGACTTTCTTCCCCTTCCATCTGTAGCCTTCCATGTCCCATTTTGTATAGGGAACAGGGCATTCTTTTCCTTTCCCAATTTGCTGATAAAAGTAGTTGCATCAGGAGAATGACCTTATTAGAAACTTTAAAAAAAAATCTTGTGATCCATGTTGCAATATCCATGCTAATACAATTCTTGAATTATAGGTTGTTGTGGGTTTTCTGGGCGTGAATTGCTATGCAATTGTCAATGTTCCATGCATTCTAGAGTGGAATATTTCCTTCCAGATCTTCTCTGTATGGAAATGACATCCATATCATCATGGTACTATATATTGATCATCACTGCACATTTGGAACATTTTCAAACTTTACAGAGAGAGTAGTAGCATATGGTAATGCCTCTCCTGTGTAGATGCCTCTCTTGTGCCTCCATGATCCCACTCCACATTTGTGATAACCACTAGATACTGAACAGTGGTGGCTGTTGGCTCCCTTGATTGTGGGATGGGCAATTCATTCTGAACTTTAAAAGAGCTATCCAAGTGCTGAAACCATTTAGCAATATCAGCTTTGATCTCTCATTTACCATTCAGATTAGAATACAGAGTGTATGCACTGACTTACTGGCATGGGACCTACCTCTGAGCATGGAGGGTTTCACCATGATAGGAATAAGTTTAGTTTTGGAGATCTTGACAATATTATTGCCTGTATCTTGCAAATATTCTTACAGGTATTACTGAGGGTTGTTTGTGCTCACCATGGGGACTGCATTTTCATCAGGCTGCCTGTGGTGGCTAAACGAAGATTTCACAGTCTCCCTAGGCAGATGGTTTGGCAGCTGTTCTGTTATGACAAAAAGGATTTTCCTTAAATGTGAATTTTGAAACTTACCTTGCCCTTTGCAAGCACAAACAGGAGTCCTGCCTAATCTGTTTTCTCTGCCATATAGAGATATAATTCTTTGTTAATTTCATTATAGAAGGAAGTAACAATTAATTTCAATAATTTTCTTCCTGCTGCAACAAAATCTTTGAAAACTGAACATTATAAAGACTGTTTGTAATTGGGTATGTATTCTGTGCAAAATTCACATGTGGCTTTTTTTGTACAGAAAACAGCAAATTTTCTATAAGGAAAACAGCATTTTTGCAGAGAAAACTATTTCTTCACAAAAATATTATTTTGGAGCAGAAACTCCTGGCATTTGTGCAAAAAAAATGTACAAATTTTGCACAGAATAAGTTCTGAACTGCAAAGATTCTCATCAGTCCAGGATTTTCCTCATCAGTTTTCTAACATCCAAGAAACACATTTCTTAAAAGTTTTGAATATTCTTTTAATCGCTGCTGCCATACAAAGGTCCTGTGCTAGAAGCCAGCTGATCCTTGGGATTGAAACCATAATGGGCCTAGCTGCTTTCCACAGAGAGCAGCAGCACATATGTGAGCTCCTTTCCTCATGAAATATCATTCCATCCTGTGAAACACCCCTCCACACCAGTCAGAACTGGCCCTGGCTATCAACCTTGGCTGGAACTCATCTGTCTTATTGGTACTCCCGACTAGGGCACCTTCTCTTTACCCTTGCTGGGGAAATAACAGAGAGGCCTCTGACTTTCTAATGGCTATGTGGGATTTTCAGCAGGTGGTGGTTGTGTGGCCAGCATTATCTGCTCAACTTCCTCCTTCTACCCAATGGTTAGGGAGCCAGTGTAATGTCGCAGTTTGACCATGACTCTGGAGACCAGGGTTCATTCCTCCCTCGGCCATGGAAACCCACTGGGTGACCTTGGGTGCATCATACCCTCTCAGTCCCAGAAAACCTTAGGGTCGCCATAAGTCAGAAATGACTTACCACAACTGTTAAAGGGACAGAGGACCCGTTCCTCCTTTCATCTAGCAGTCCTAACCCCCAGCCCACCACAGAATCAACTGTCGAAAGGTGGCTCAACGCGGATGCAAATTCCATTGATTCTACCAGTCTACTGTAGTTGGGACTAGCCATACTATTGATCCAAAGCTGTTGTGCCCGGAAGAATGAACCTCCTGCTTTATTAGGACGCCGGAGGAAACCCTGCTGCTCGAAAGTGCCCGAAAATCAGGGCGAGGTGCCCCCATCCACCTGCCAGCACCTCCTAACTTTTGCCTCTCTCCTCCGAGGGAAGAAAGAGTGCAGAGCAGAAGGAACGGACGGACGCCCCGCTGGCCGTGTTCTAGTTCTCCTCCTCCTGCTGCTCCTCCGCCCTGACTTGCTCTCCCGAGCTCGGCCGGCCGGGACCACTGCCTGACGCACCGCCAGCGACCCCGCGCCAGCGCCGGCCTTCAGCGGCGCCTCGCTTTGCAACTCCCTCGCTCACCTGCAGGCAGCGGCTCGGCCAAGAACGGGAGGGGCGCCCGGGCGGTCGCTGCCGCGAGGAAATCCCGCGCTGGATCCCCCCCCCCGCTCCGTTCCTTCGCCTGGAACGGGATCCGCGCCGGGACTCCCGGGAAGAGGCGCGGCGGGTGCGGCGACTTTCCTCGCATGACGGCCTCCTCCTCCTCCTCTTCCTTCCCGACCCTCCCTCCGCCCCGTTCCTCCCCGCCTTGCCGAGCGGCTTGTGGAAGAAGCCAGCTCGAGGCTGCTGGTGCTGCTTGGCTGCCGCGGCCGCCCGCGATCCGACTGATCATGAAGGAACAAGAGGCGAGGAAGGTCGGCAGCCCAGGAGCAAATCGCCTCCGCTCTTGCTGCTGCTGCTTCCCTTCCGATCCTGCTCTGGGGTGTGGAGTTCTGGATTGGGGGATCAGGTAAGGGGGCGCGGATTCTCCAGGGAATTCATTCTTTCCCGCCCTCGGCTGTCGAAAAGCGGTTCGTTCCGAGCTGAGAGTCGGGTGGGCTTCCTGTCTCTCCCTCTTCCCAGCCCTATGCTTAAATCTGATTTCCCGTTGCACGTGGTAGTCCCCGGCCGATCTTTGTCAGAAGAGGTTGAGCCTGGGGAGGCGGAGGAAGAGGGAGGACAGGACAGGGAGGCGCGCCACGTTCCGAATATCCTCCTTAGTTCGGAAGAGGGGCGGGAGGGGAAGCTTGGGGTGGTCTCGTCGTCCCCTCGTCTTCTCTGCCCCCTCCCAAGACTGTAACGCGATGACTGTGGGCTTGTTTTCATTTTGCGCCTTGGACGCTCTTCTGTTTCTCCCTCCCGCTCACAGACACACACACACACACACACACACACACACACACACACAATATCCCGGGGCCGCCGTCTGCGCAGGGTTAGCCCCCGTGCCGAGGCGGGAGTGGAAGGGGAGGGCTCGGCGCAGACCTTCTGGGCTTTGGCGCGCTCGGCGCGCGTGTGCGCTGTGCGTGTGTGTGAGGGAGGATATTCCAAGTCGCGCCAACAACTGTAGCCTTTCGGAGCTCCTGCCTCCTGCCGGCGAGGTTGCCGAGGAGAAGGGAAGGCGACAAGAGGGAGGCTCGTGGAGGGGGACGGATGACATGTGCGCGAGAGGGAGGGAACGGGAAGCTTCCTCCCGAGCGGGAGTCCGGCGCGGTCTCTAAGGAGGCGACACCTTGCGAGCCCTTTCCTCGAGGGGGAAGCGCGGGCGAGCCGGTACCGGAGGCGCCCCCTCTTTTTACGACTCGGAGAAGGGAGGCGCGCGCGGGCAGCCCTGATCTGACAAAGGCAGGCTTTGCCGATCGCTCTTCGCTTCCCTCGGCTCTCCTTCCCCGCTCAGAAATCTCTCTGTTTCCAAATTCAGCTGCTGAGGAATTGGTGGCTCTCGCCAATTGACACCCGCCCGACGCTCTCTCGCGCTCTCTAACTTCTGGTCTTCAGCAGCAGCTCCGCAGCCAATCATATCGATTCCACTTTTTTTTTTTTTTTTGGTCAATGGGGGGTGGCGCATCGATCGGGAGGCTTTTAGGATCCAAGTCGGACAGCTGGGCAGGGCTGTGGCGGGCAGGTGCTTGGCAGCGCGGAGCCGCGAGGTAACCCCCTTCTCTTGCCTTGGACCTTTATAGATTACGAAGTCCCCCCGTCAAGGGGTGACCAAGCTGGCGACGCCACGGAAGTTTCGCTTCGCTTCTATACCTGAGAGGGTGCCGGGGAGGCGAGAGGGGTGAAAGGAAAGAAGTCGAGCGCCACCCCTTCCTCCCCGGATCGCGACGGTCGGACGGACGCGAAGATCTGAGAGAGAGGAGAGCACCCCGTCCCCTTGATTCTTCTCTGGCCAACCGCTGCCATTGGCCATGAAGAGAAAACAGAAGAGGTTTCTGCAAATGACGTTGTTGTTCCTGGTGACTCTGATTTTTCTGCCGAACGTTGGACTCTGGTCTCTGTACAGGGAGAAACACCTGGTGAAATCCACCATGCTGGGAGAGCAGCAGGTAAGTGGGGAAGACTGGGATCCTGAGTGGCCAGGGAGCCAAAAGGGAGTCATGCCTGCCTGTCTTAATGCGTCTGCTTAGTTGCCAAAGGACCCTGGGCTGGCTCTTGAGAAGAGTTATGCATTCTTTTAACTTAAGCCTCTTTTTGTGTGGATGCTGAAAACTCTGGAGAGCCAGGGAGGAGGAGAAGAATTTGATATTTGGTACAATGCAGTTGATTTAGGTGGGAAGAAAGTTGCAAGAGGCTAATTTGCTGGACTTAGGTGAACATTCTTTGAGACACTGTCATGGGTGTGAGATGAGACCTCCTTCTCTGGTAGACATAGTCTGTTGCCTGCTTTGCAGAGTTTGTGCATGGGTGTGTCTAGTCATGACCATGTTATCAGAAGTTTCAAACTCTGCTATCCTTTGAAAAGAATAGTGCTGATCAGTTACAGTGCATCAGGTCAGGGTGGCATAAATGGCATCACATGGTGTCCATACAAAAATAACCATGTTACATTTAAACATATGAGGATCCACACTTATTTCTATAGCACTTTGTGTTGTACAATGTCCCTTCTGTTCCCTAATCTGCCGTATCCTCAAATCGACCTGAGAAAGTTGCTTGCAATATGAGAGATGAATCCCCTGAAGACCCACCCCCAAACTTCTGTTGGATGGGAATTTGATTCTCAGTGTCTTCCAGAAAAACCCAGTGAAGTCCTGTTTACTTACTCCAATAAGTCTTGTTTTTATCTCCCCTTCAAATCCCCTTTGCTCCACAAATAGGTCTAAGTGCCTGGTTCTCCTTTTCACAGAATGTTGTTGCAGTGATCATACTCTATATAGAAAGGCATTTACATTCATACTTTCTGACTGACTGTTCTGTTCCTGCTCTCTGACTGTTCTATCTGCTTGATGTCATAATATGCTGTTAAGTATCTCTAGTTTATGGTCTTCTTCGTCATCTGAGATTAACAGCAGTTAATATAACCTATATTTTTTGTCATAATTTTCAACTCGTTAAGTTTATGTATGGCTCGTAAACCAAAATAAGACTTGCATTAAATTAAGTGCCTTTTAGAGAGTTGCTTTAATGCAAAACTTTAAATCATTACTGGTAATAAATTAGGAACGGCTGTATTTCTTTCGTAAGTATCACTGTGAACCTAACTGCACAATGGTCCATATAGACTTTAAATGAGCCACACGTACACATAAGGGTGAGGGAGGTAAAAGTATAGAAATATTCTGTCTTGCATCTTGTTTATCACTTGTATCAGTATGTATCAGAAGGCACCATACATCAACTGCTATATTAATATCCTTAATTTCAAGGGCCATCACTCAAGTGTATTATAACTCTTCCATATATTGAATGTTTGTAAATTAGTTTGGTCAGTAGAAGACACGCTAACACATGTCAAATCGTTGATTGATACCTTGCTGTTGTCATTCACTGTACACATTTCAGTGTGCTCAGTAAAATTATGAAGCATTCTGAATCAGAGCACAAGTTTTAAAGAGCTTTGCACGTATATCATTCTTTTTAGACGGTGACTCCTAAATTTAGTGCAAAATCTTAGTGATGTCTATAGCACAATCCTATAAATGTTTACTTGGGAGTAACTTTCAGTGTGTTCACCTCAATAGGAGTTGCAGATAACTATGCACAGGATTACAACTCTGGAGTATCATGTATAATAATTCCCTCAAATAACAATCAATTTGACTGTATTACACTATGAATACCTATTTAGCATTCCTAGCTTCTGTATTTAAGGGACTCTTGCGTGAGAAATGACTTCTGAATGAATGCACAAATCTTTGTTGTCTAATTCATTGTCAGCCCAATCTTACCCATGTTTACTTGGAAATAAGACCTACTAGAATCCATGGGACTTAATCCCAGTTAAGGGTGTGCAGGATTACAGCCTAACAGGCATTAGTTTAAGTCAAATGAAGACTTGTATCACAACCCTAAGCATGTGTGGTCAGAAGTGAAGTCTCGTCAGCAAGTCAGTGGGGTTTACTTCCTTGTAACTCTGTTCACAACGATAACCTCAGGAACAGAGCAACTAATGTGTGAGCCATAAAAATTCCCTTTTAAAACTCATTGCATGAACAAGGAAAGAATGATCTCTAAAGTTCTTAGAGATCACTTGCTGGAACATGTAAGGTGAAATTAGTGCTAATAAGGTCTTTAGAACTCACAGTGCTTGAATAACTTTATTCTTGGCAGTATGACTTCCCCATTAATGAAACAAGACTTTTAATAACATGTTTGGAGCTAGGTTTAATACCACATGAAGTATTATCTGTTCAGAGAACTGTAATTCCATTTTCTATTGAGTGAGTAAATGAATATATTTATTGTGACAAGTAGTATGTCAAGATAAGGCTTAGATGGCACACATTTTAAGTGTAAGTTATGTGTTTTCCAAGGCAGGTTACTGGTTTCATGTGTCCTCTTTCCCAGCCAATGATCCAAATGAAGGTGCAAGACCTGGAATGCAACAGATGTGGATTCTCACACCACTGATATTTACATGATATCATTTATTTATATATTAGTCTCAGGAATACGTTTTTTGAAAAGGGCTATGAATATTCCTTGAATCATTTTTTCACTTTCATATTTTACTAAGGTGATATCTGTCCTCAACATTAAAATTAATTTGATCAGGTATTCATGTGAATGGCCCTGAGTCTAACCTCAATAATTAGTTTTTCCTTTTCTAAACCTGATTAAAACTTTAATGGAAAACCCAAGTGTGAAACTATATTGCAAATACACATTGGCATCTCAGTATAAGATACTGAGAAGTACACTGTATTTTAGCAATTAATGTGTGTTCTTGCTATTTAAAGATGCAGTTTTACACCCTTTTCTCTGGAAGTAGACCAAATTAAAATCAATGAGACTTGCTTCTGAGAAGACATGTATAGGATTGCATTTGTAAGACAGATAGGGTCTAGAGAAATGGGCAATATGTCAACATCGACTGAATTAGGAATGGTTTGTTTTAATGGCCCAACTAGTGTCCATCATGTTCGTAGTATATTTCATATAGACATTGTTTGTAATTCTGTGGAATTACATTATTCAGTTCCTTCATTGAAGCATCATTCATTTCCTGCATTGCACTTCAGGAGGTTTTTTTTACACATTTTTTACATGTTTAACGCGTAAACTTTGACTTTTTTTTCCAGTTTGTAATGCATCTTAGTAGACAGATGTTCTCCAGTTTGGCTGAACAAGAAAATGTACACATATCACAGATCTTCAGTGCTGCAAACCTGCGCTTGCCTGCCTATGCATAGAACTTCTTGAAGTCAGTGGGACTTACTTCTGTGTATGCATGTATGGGGTTCTGCAATAAAAAACTGAAGGATGAGGGGTGCTTGCACATTACACTGTACAGGTGTCCACACCATCTGGTACACATGCTAAGGTGATTGTGAGAGTCTTAGTAACTCTATTCAGTTCTGATTTGTATCAAGATACAGTGGTCCATCTACTTTCTTGAGGGTTTGGGATGCAGAACCTCATGAAATTTGAAAAACTGCAAATAACTCCTCCTGTGACTCCCTCTTAGTCTCTTCTGGGGGCCCCTACTCCCATTCCTTTGCTTTTTGCGCACTGGGGCTAGACACAAGGGAATAGGAGGGGGAGCTCCAGAGGGGAGAAGGAAGGCACACGTGTATGTCTTCTTCCCCCTATTCCCTTGCCTTTTGCCTCAGTGCAAGTTCTCAGCGCAGGGGCTAGAAGCAAGGGAATGCTGTCCTTGGGGCAGGCCCACAGAATGGGAATGGGAGTGAGAGCTCAGGAGGGGAGAAGTAAAGGCACACATGTGTTCCTCTCATTTCCTTTGCCTTTTGTCCGGACATATGCCTTCCTTCTCCACACCAGGCAAAATGCAAGGGAGTGGGTGGAAGACAACTGGGGGGAAAGCGGGATCATGCCTCGCAAATAATCAAATTCACAGAGGTCAAACCCACTAAAGTAGAAGAATCCTTTTAAATCAAGTATACAGTGGTAGCTGGGCAGACTGAACATGTATATGTCTCTGTGAACTGATGAATGGAAACTTCACGATAGAGATTGTGCCATTAATTCAACAGACTCATGCACTGCTTCCATCTGAAAGGAACTATGATGGTGTCCCATCAGTGTATACTACATGGTATTTTTTGCTGCATAAAACATATATGAATAGTGATAGTAGGATGATTGATCCATTGACTGGCAAAGGTAACAATAGATCGTGTCAACATCTATCACAGTTACTGAAAAGTCTATTTTTTAAAGGTAATTGGATACAGGAAACCAGCCAGTAAAGACATGTTAGGTAGCAAAAGTGTGAACAGATTACTGAAAAGGAATAGCAAAGTTAGCCAGAAGCTGAATGAATTCTTTGCATCACGGTCTTCACTGTGCAAACAGTTGGACAAGTCCCCACATAGGCCATTTCCGCACGACACTCTTATAACGTGATGATTCCACTTTCAGACGTCCTATGGAATCCTGGGGTTTGCAATTCCGGGAGGGACTGGCCAGCCAGCCCCTCCCGGAATTGCACACCCCAGGATTCCATAGGAGGTTGAAAATGGAATCATCGCACTATAAGAGTGTCGTGCGGAAATGTTCATAGTTCTGGAGGAAAAAAGCACATAGAAGTGGCATGATTACGCACTTGGAGGACAGCCACCTTAACTATTTTTTTTAAAGCAAGAATCCAGAGATAGCCAGGAAATTAGAGGCCCATTAGTCCAATGTCTGAGGTAATTTTGTGGAGACCTAGAAAATAAGCTTAAAGGAAGAGGAATGAGTGTGGCTTGTGCAGGAAGAAGTTCTGCCCCACCAGGCTTTCAGTGTTCTTTGGGAGGAAGACTCTGGGAGCATGGCTGCCATACTGATAATGGTTGTTCAGTAGAGGGAATTTCAGCAAGTGTTGCTGTCAAGGTCAGAGACCTGGGCAGCGAGCCAGCCCAGAGAAGAGAGTGGGAGAACCAGCAAAGTCCAGCCGGAAGGAGACAAGCAAGCACTTATTCAAAGAAGTTCATTTACCAGAGCAGCAAGCAAAGCCATAGTCAGAGTTCCAAAGCCAAGGGTCAAGCGTCCAGAGATCAATTCAAGGGGTCAGGAACCGGGTGCTGGGAGCAAGGTACAGGCAAGAGGAGGGCCTGTAAGAAGTTTGCCACAAGCAAAGGGAAGCTTCCAGGGAGGCAGTTGTATAGCCTCAGGCACAGGTGTGTCCGGTCACCGCTTCTTAAACTTAGCCAAGGAAGCCTCTCTTTGCACAGCCCTCTTGAGTCTCCACCTTGATTGGGGGCTTATTGAACCAGGCTCCAGAGCCTCTTCAGAATCGGTTCCCTGTTGCTCCAAAGGAGCAGGCACAGCATCAGATCCCTGTTGCTCTAAAGGAGCAGGCAGAGAGAGGTCCACACCTGCTTGGTCCATGGCAGCAGGGGGAGCTCTTGAGCTGCAGCACATCTCCAGCCAGAGCCACAGGGACCAACAGCTGCTGCTCGTCATCTCCAGCCAGAGCCACAGGGACCAACAGCTGCTGCTCGTCATCAGCAGCTCTGATGGGGGCTTCAGTTATCGCAGTTGCTAGTAAGATGAGCAACACCTGCTCAAATTCCCTCTTCTACACAGCCATTGAAGAGACAGAGACCCTGTCCCTTATTTCACCTGGTAAATCTATTTGCAAGTATCAACCAGCATGAAGGTAAGTGTGAACTGGCAGATTGTAACATCTGGAAAATCTTTGACACAATGCCTGATCAAAGGGTCTTGAATAAACTTACAGACATGGATGAGGCCAGTAAGCAAGAGATGGACCCTGACTGGTTAAAGAAAGGGAAACAATTAGAGAAATAGATCCTGCTGTTCTAAGAAATAAACAGTAACGTCTCCCAAGCAAATGGAGCTGTATAACCTGTTGAGAAATGACTATGGAACTGGGGAGAGAACTAAGTTTGTAGATAATAGTTATACATTCAGGGTATTGACAGTGTGACCAAATTTGCAATTTCCTGGGTATAAATGCAATAAAAAGGCAAATGAGGTTCACTATAAGTAAATGTAAAGTTATGTTGGATGCTAGGCTAGGGGTTCTTAACCTTTTCTTTACCAGGGACCCCCTTAAAATATCTTTTGTTGCCACAGGCTGCTAAGACTTAATTCATGATTTAAAACCCTAGAGTTCATCAAATATTTAAAATTGCTAATCAAGGGTCTTCAAATTGGGGAAGAAGGAGAAATAAGTAAATGTACACTTTCTTGAGAGGACCAGAGTGGGAGGGAAGAATTTTATCATGTTTCTTCCCACCAGTTTAGGGACTGAGTGGACTGAACAGCAATGCATGGGCCCAGCCAGCCATCATTTGCCCTTTTCTCTCTTTCTTTCCCTCTCCATTTCCAGCCATCCAGTGTATCAGAAATGCTCAAGCACACCCCCCACCAATTTTTTTTTTTTTTGCCTTCTTCACCATGAGGAGAGGATACAGAGATGGAGGAGAGAAGGGGGAGAGAGTGAGAGAAAAAAGACAATAAAGTGGTTTGTCACAACCCCTCTATAGAAGACCTTGATCACGCCTCCTTATTTCCATTAATGTGGAATTTAAGCGCCCTTTCATCTGAATTGAGTGGTGGCTTATTTTGCCAATGATGATGACTTGCTTTAACTTCCTGTGTCTTGCCGGGGATGGCACCTGCTGAACTGGCACCTTTTCGTCTTTTGGTGCCACCCCAAGTGGGTTCCTCAATGCAGTGTGGCAGCCAATTCTGAAAAAGGATAAGCAGGAAGAAGTGGGGCCAAATCAGAAGAGGAGGCAGTGCTGCAGCAAGCGCCACCCCTCTGTAAGGACACTGGAAGTTGAAGCAGTAGATCACCATTGGCAAAATAAGCCACCACTTGACACAGATGAAAGTGTGCAGTTATGAATGGAAATGAAGAGGCGAGCTTGGAGTCTTTTATAAAGGAGTTCCTTCAGCCCCCCCCTTTTTTTTTGTTCTGGGAGTTGCCTTCCCCCTCTTCCTCTCTCCTTTGCCTGTTTCAGTCTCTTTTCCTCCTGAAAAATGGGGAGGGTGTTTGAGCATTTCTAATAGTAGACTGGACTGCTGTCCACTGGAAAGGAGAGGAGAGAGTGAGAGAGAGAGAAGAAGGGCAACTTCTGGCTGGCTGCCTGGCTGTCAGCTCTGCTGTCACTCAGCTGCTGAGTCTGCCTCCCGCCCACAACAGAGCAACCAGGTGACAGGCAACACTCAGGCCCAGGCAGCCGGCCTCTTTTTGCCTCCATTGTGGGGAAGAGATAGGCTGAGCAACCTTTGAGCCTTTCATGGACCCCCGATGAGTTGTATCACAGACCCCTGGGGGCCCAGGGACCCCAGGTTAAGAACCACTGCACGAGGCAAAATATTTTAATTTTTATTATGTGGTTATAGATGTGACAGTGAATAATCATCAAAGAAACCTATGAGTTGTAGTGGATAACTCAGCGACAATGCCAATGCAGTGTACAGCAGCTGTGAAAAGGCAAATTCCATGTGATTAGAAAAGCAATTAAAGATAACATGGTCAGCATAGTAATGCCCTTATATAAAGCTACTACACACCTGTGTTTGGAATAGTGTAAATCAGTATTGTCACCCTATCTCAAAAAGGTGATCAGAGAGCTGGAAGGAGAGTGACTAAAATGATAAAAATGAACACTTTTCTTAGGATGAAGGACATAAGGATATGGGGTATTTTGGTTTTAAAAACAGGCAAAAGTGAAGGCAAAGATTTTAGGGTTTTATAGCAGAGAGGAAATATATTTTCCTCTTTTGTAATAACATTAGTATTTAGGATAATCCAGTGACACAGATTTGCCCTCGATCAGGACTAAGGCTGATACCCTGTTGTTGGGCATAACTATGCTGTCACTGGCATAGCAGCAGGAATATTAGTTTATTGAAAATTGAAAATGCCATAGATGTACTGGTGGCTGCTGAAGGGATGGAAACAATATTCAAAAAATGGTACAAAAATGTTTTTCTTGAATGTCAGGGAAATCTGACAAGGAGAATCTTGGACTGAGCTGCAAAATTGGCACATGGTATCTTTTGCACACAAAACAGTATTTTCAGTGCAAAAATGCTGTGCACCAATTTTTCACAAAATAAGTCCTGGACTGCAAATAGTCTTTGTAGTAGGAAGAAAATTGCTACAATTAATAATGGCCTCCTTTGTTAATGAACGTAATAAAGAGTTGCATCCCTAGGTTGCGGGCAAGGCAGAGAAAAGCATCTCCATCCGGAGGGAAAGTTGCTGATTTCTGGGCAGTCTGTTTTTATCCAGGTGGAACCTCGAAGCTAAAGGTGCTCTGGGAAGGCTTCTGGGAGAATCCTCTATCCAGTACAAGTTACTATCCAAGGCAGCCTTCCCAGAAATTCTCTAGCTTTGACCTCTTACCTGGAAGCAATCACTGCAGAAACAGATTGCTTTGGATCTGACAGTTTTCCCCTCAGATAGTGACAGAAGTGACTCCCCACTCCCGAATGCTGCTTCATCATGAAAAAGTAAACAATGATAATGCTATGCACCATTATACCAAGGCAGTTCACCAATAGAATTCCGTCCTCTATATTTTTAAAATAATAGTTACAAAATTAAATAATGTAGTGTCATGGTATATGGGATGTAGATAAGGGGGAAATTTGAGACATTCTCAACCAAGCTGGTGCCCTCCTGACGTGTTGGCCATGATAGGTGGGAGTGATGGGATTGTATTCTGATAGTCTTCAGGGCACAAGGCTGTGGAAGGCTGGGTAGACTAGTTCATAGAGGATGTTGGTGGACCATTTAAAGTAAATGGAGCCTCCAAGTTCAAAGTCAATATGTCTCTGAACATTGGGTGCTGGAGGAAAGAGGCTTGTCAGCTATATGCTTTGTTGATGATTTCCAGTAAATATTTTATTAGCCGTAATGGGAATTGTGAACCTGTATTTTATGAACCTTTATCCAGTATACCTTTTTTATATTTGTTACATAGGCAGATGTCTTTTGCTGCAGGGAGTTGGTTATAGAGTCCTAATGGATTCTCAGATGTACTGTATGAAGAAGCTGGTCATGTGCTGATCGTGATTCTTAAACATGAGATTGAGTTCGAGAGATCTACTTCTGAGAAGAGGATAGGTATACCTTTAATGTACCATGAGGATTTAGTGCAACCCAGAAGCTACCTGCAACCAAGCCTAAATTATTTCATGAAGAAAGATTATTGATGAGCCATGGTGGTTATCTTCTGGTACCCTAGCCAGGGTCACAGCTTCTGGACCTTGGCTGTTATCATTGTAAATACTGTTCTTGCTTGTTGCTGCTACCAGTAGATTTTGTTGGAGACATGCTAGGTGGAATTCTGTAGTGACATAAAAGGTTTCTCTGAAAAAGACAGAGACAGAGTATATTTGGGTAAGCAAATTTGAGTATGTTCAGTCTTTTTCCATATATCATAGAATCACAGAGTTGGAAGGGGCCCTATGGGCCGTCAGGTCCAACCCCCGCTAAGTGCAGGATCTCCAGCTGGAGGATCCCCAGCAGGTAGCTTTCTAACCTTTTTTTGAAGACATCCAGAGAAAGAAATTCTACCACTTCTCCAGGCAATTGGTTCCATTGCCAAACTACTCTGTCAAAAAGTTTCTTCTAACGTTCAGTCAAAACCTACCCTTCTGTAACTTAAAACCATTAGACCTAGTTCTACCCTCTGAGGCAGCAGAGAACAAGCTTGCACCCTCCTCTTTGTGTCATCCCTTGGGGTATTTAAAGAGTATGATCATGTCACCCCCTTGATCTTCTCTTCACCAAGCTGAACATGCCCAGTTCCTTCAGCTTCTCCTCATATGTTTTGTGCTCCATACCTCTGATCATCCTTATTTCCCTTCTCTGAACTCACTCCAACTTTTTTATATTCTTCTTAAAAAGAGGTGCCCAGAACTGAACACAGTACTCTAGGTGAGGTCTGACCAGTGCAGAGTTTAGGGAGAGTATTACTTCCCTCAATTTGGAAACTATGCTTCCATTAATGCAGGCTGAGATAGCATTTGCCTTCTTTGCTTCAGCATCACACTGCTGGCTTATGTTCAGCTTATGATCAACAATTCCAAGGTCCTTTTCACATGTAGTACCGCTAAACCAAGTACGCCCCATCCTATACATGTGCGTTTAGATATTTTGCCGTAAGTCCTATAGAAGTATTAATAGACATGAGTACAGTGTGCACTATTATGGCGTGACCTCTGCATGCAGAAATGCAAAGTTACATGAAGTGTTGTGTCCCATTATTGTCAATGGACACAACAGGTGTATTTCTATGATGCTGCAGGCAAGTGCATATTGCATCAATTGACTGCAATAGGACATGACTTTTGTGTTTTTGTTTTATGTGGGGATTCCTGGAATGGAACCCCAGAGTATACAGCAGGTGCACTGTACTATTTTATTTTTATGGACACGACACTGAAATCCAAACCAGATCAATTATACAGAGTCTTCTCATTAAAAAAAATGTTGTTTTGAAGTTTCCTAGGTTCTGTACGAAACACCTCCTGTTTCATTTCATCATTTTTCTTTCATATAGTTACTTTCAATCTATCTCTACCTCAAATAATCACCAAATGGATTTCACAGTTTGTCATGATGTGATATTAAATAGCAAGTTCAGAAGCAAAATAATCTGAAGCTGAGGATTTTTGTGGTACTCATAACATTTTTTTAAAAAAACAACAACTCTAGGCTCATTAAAATGTTGTTTAGCAGTAAAGTTGCAATCAAAACTGTGGAATATAATGTTTCAGACTACAAATGAACTTGACTTCTTTTCTCTGTAAATCAGTCATTCTGGCTGTGCCATGAAAACAAAAGCAACTTAACTGAGTATGGTTAAATGTCTTTTTTTTTACAGCCTTATAAATTCTGGTTGGTGCATTTGAGTTTCATTTACAATTTTTTTTTCAAGTTTACTTTGTCTCATTCCTTGTCACAATGTTTTTACTGGAAAAATGATATAAAAAGGTAAATGCTTTAGCAGAACTTTGCCTCGCAGATTCCTAAGACAGGGACTTTGGATGTTACAGTATTTTTCATAATAGCGTTCCTCATCTTCTCTTGTTTTATAATGTGTGTGTGTGTGAGAGAGTGTGTGTGTATATGTGTGCGTGCACGCCTAATCTGGCAGTCACTCTTAATAATGGCTGGGTAACCTTGAAAGTATTCTTTCCATGCATCACTAATGAGTTTTTACTATATTTATTCCATCTAGCAGTTCTGTAGCATACTAAAGTTATTTTTCATGATATAACAGAATATAATTTCACCTACGGTGCCTTTCATATGCTAAGTGTCCCAAAGGCAGATGGGTAGTGAGCTGTTTTTATAATTGAGTTTGTTCGCTAGAAATGAGATGAGGAGGAAAAGCATGAGTAAAGTACAGTTCAGTATGTGTCCACTTAGATCTCATTTTTCACCCCCTTTTATTGTTAGCTTAAATATTATTTGGCTGATCTATTCACAGTTGACTTTACTTACATTGTACTTGTTACTTCGCCTTATCGATTCATACTATTTTTCTTCCTTTTGATGCTAAAATAGATGTGATGCTAAGCACATCTTTGACAGTCTTGGCTTGGCTAAACCTCTTGCAGGTAGAAGGAATTTTGGTGTTGAATTGTTTGTTGATTAATGAGCTTTTTCCACTGGCTGAATGGGTCAACGTTTATGGTATGCCCCCTGAAAATCTGCAGGTGCAGCCCTCCAGACAGTTGGGAAAGTGATGCTAAAGGCTGAAGAAGAAAAGGAAATCAGCAAAAATCATGTTACCTCTTCACATTTTCAGCTGTGAGCCTGTTGCTCAGTTGAACTTTGCTGAAGAACACTACAGCTGTAAGAAATTCTGACTTTGGCCAATTGTTCATTTTGAAAGAAGTTTTAATAGTAGGTCTCCACATCTTCCAACCTTCCATCAGGCCCACAACACATAGGATGGATATGTTTAAAATGTCTGCCCTGTTATGGCAGGGGGCAGATGGACTAGACTTGGCTAGGGGAGCTGAGCCCCTTGCAGTGATTAACCAGAATTGGACCACCAAGACTCCTGTCAAATGAGTCTTCCCAGGAATTATCAGAAGTGTACTAAATGATCAAGCCCAAAGAAATACTAAGATATCTGTTGTTGCTGAGCTCTCCCAGGAATAATAAAGGCTGCATGCAATCCATCCTATGCATACTTGTTTGGGAGTATGCTACACTGAAAACATGGAAGGCATTTCTAAGCGTACATTGTGCTTGGAAGATTCTTGATATTTAAGTATGTTTCAGAGATAATGAATAGGAAGAAAAATTGCCGCCACGCCCCCCCCGTGAGTACCTGCAAGTAAGCAAAATTAATAACAATCTGACTCCAAATGTTGTGACCCCCATGCCTTCAAAACAGTTCCAGTGTCTTTATACTGTCATATTCCTGATAAAATGTCACTCCTGGATCGTATGTCAGACATAGAAGAGAACTCTTTGGTACCACTGTCCAAGGCTAATAGTGCTTTTAGGACAAGTCACTTTCTTGTGAACATGCTGAAGGAAGAAAGGGTTAAAATTCCCAGTTTGTCAGCTGCAACACTGATGAAATTAATATTTTCCTGTTGCTGTCATTTAATTACTGATTTTATGCTTGGTGGCGTGTTGAGTTAGACTCTCTGTTTTTCCTTGGGAAACTGCAAAAAACTGTTTTTTGTTGACTGGGTCTTTTCAGGAAGGTCCTATTCAAGCATTCATTTTCATTTTATTTTTTTTTTTTAATGTAAGCATGTAGAAGGAAGGGGGCTGCACTCCAGTCCTGCTCTCTCCATTGTCTCATTCACTTTTGATATGGTTCAGTGTGATTGGGAATTCTGATATGACAGAGTTCCCAATTGCATGGACTTCTGTAGCCACACTCATCTGAATGGTAACAGTTCCTTTGCAGATCTTCCCTGTTAACACAGGGAGATCTTGGCTCCTTCTGCATGCTTACAAAACTGAAAACCTGAATTTTGTCTCTCTACATTCCAAGGATTGTAGAAAAGAGGTTTCCTAGTTCTTACATATTTGAGGATCTCATGGGTGAGAAGCTATTATCTCCAAATTTCCATTTACTTGAAGAATTGTTATATGCTTATCTATTATGAGCCCCTTTCCTCAAATTCTAAATGTGTATGAAGATTTCCAAAGAAATGACACAAAAGGTAGTGCTGTCAACAGAATCACGAATGTTCAGCTAAAACAATGTTGGTGTCAGTGTCACATGCTATTTTCTGGTTTCAGGAGTACATGACATCACTGTTTTGTCTTGCAGTGTATAAATAAGATTGGTTGTGTTTGAGTCTTCTTTGTTTTGGATTGATTGATTGATTAAAGTGATTGAAAGAGGTTTTGTAAAACATTCCAGACATTTAACTTTTCCATAAGACCTTCCATGTTTCCTGAGTGTTCAAACTACTGTAACTGTAATCTTGTATGTCCTGGGTGGGCAACTGCATGTAGTGGAGCTCAGTTCCCCTCTGATGCCCCAGTAGGGCACTTCCCTAAGGGTGTGTGTAAACACACTACATTTTTTGGCTATATCTCAGCCAAAATGGGGGCCAGAAGTAGCTTCTGAATATCTTCTGGTTGCCCTTATTTCCAAGATAGAATTAAAAAAAGAAAGTATTTGGCAGTGAGGTGGGGCTCTGGGTAGTATAGGGCAGTGTATTGGTGCAGTTTTTAGGTGTAAAGTTCCTGAGAAATCATGCCAAACTCTGGAGGGTGGTGGTGAAATTGTGGGAGTGTCAGGAAGCTTTGAGAGCCAGCATGGTATAGTAGTTTGAGCATTGGCCTATGACCATGGAGACCAGGGTTCAATTCCCTGCTCAACGATGGAACCCACTGGTTGGGTGGACCACAGACTCTCAGCCCCCAGAAAACCCCATGATAGGTTCACCATAGGGATGCCATAAATTGGAAATGACTTAAGGGCACACAGCAACAAAAACAGGAAGCGTCAAGGACATCGCTTTCCTCACCCCTGCTGTAAGGTAATCCAGTGTTGTTATTCCATGTAACAGAAGGCTATGGGCATCAAGAAGAGAGCAAGGCAATTTCATAAGCTACCACTAATGTTCTGAGCTATATGCTATGCCATCAATCTTGTTACCTTTGGAGTTTACACTCTTGATTAGGTTCTAGAACTCAACGTGCATGTGGCTTTATATAGGTATATTTGTGTATCCACCTCAATTCCCTTTTCAGTTATTTTCAAAATAGATATTCACAGTGCAGCCATATTGTATGGCTGTACTAACTCCCACAGGTTTTAAATTCTAGAAAACTCACCCTGTGCATTCCTTGCTTGCTTTTTGGAATCAAGAAATCCCTCAGCATGAGAGAAACTGCTTGATTAAATTGTGTCTGGATTGTTCACCATCAGAGAGCAAGTGAAGACATAACAAGATTATATCTTTCCCAGAGCATTACACATTTAAAAAATAGATGTGAATCAGCAGGATTTTAACTTAACCGTTTCCTTGATATATTAATTTTATTTGGCATTAGGAATTAACTTGTTAAAGGGGAAGGGGAAGCTACTCACCATTTCACCTCGAAACTGTAGTTCCAAGTGGTGTAGTCTAGGTACAGCTGGCCACCTCAGGTGCTATTTCTAAGAAGTAGGTGTATAGCTTAAACTTCAATGTGTTCAGGCCTCCACAAAGAGTGTATATATTTCACAAAACAAGCTCTTATGCGACTGCATGAAATGAAAGAAGCAACTTTTGAGAAATAAGAGCTTTTATTGGTTCTTGAGAACACAAATTATTTTTATTTATTAACAAAAGATTTCTGTTGTGCTCAGCTTTGCTAAAGGGAGCCCTCCTGTGGCTAATTTAATATTTTGCTAATTTACAAGGATGTTATCAAACAGAACATCTCTTGAATGATAAATTAGGACTGTTGTACTTTTGCTTTGTTTGTATTCTCTTACAGCACAAGTATTATATGCTTGAACTGGCAGTAATTTTCTGATTCTACACAGTAACTCATAATATGTGCACTTAAAGGTTGTGATTTTTTGTGCTCTAGTTCCATAACTCCCACCCTTCATTTGAAAGAATAAGTGGTCCTTTGGTAAGAAAAGTGGCAGTGGTGACTCTTGGTAGACAAGTTTATGACCTTGTATGTATGACCAAATGATTCCAATTAATTAGCCACACTCTAGCAACTGGAGTTTTAATAAAAATAGTTGTCTCATGCATTTCAGCCTAAATTCAGCTGTTAGTTTCAGCACTTAGTCAACACTATGGAAATTCCATTGGTTCAACTGGTTAGTCTAGCTGGGACCAGCAATTGAATTCAGGTCTTTGAAGTAGTCACAGATTCATATATAACCCACAGTTCACTAATAATTAGGCAGGTTGAGACCGTGGACCTCCCATCCATGCCTGCATCAGCTTTTCACCTCCATATTTAACAATTGATTATTTTCCTTGTGTGCGATGATTTCAATTATTTTTTTAAATACAACATGTTCAGCAATCAAGTGGCTCCATTTAACAAAACAGTACAATTTATATTTCGATGTAACTATTATGACACTATATGAACAAGTCCTTGAGACAAATCTCACAATGCTCTCCACAGTTCTAGTGTTTGCTATGGCCCTCTTGATTGACTCCTGTAATATTTACGGTAGAGTTTCGGTTAGTCTATTCTGCTCAGGAACAGCCCTTGACTCATTGCTGACAGGCCTTGTGCTGGACTCTTCTGAGGGAAAACAGTCTATGGGAAGCCCCCAAATTTTGATGCCCCATTATCTGATGACTTGCTCTTCTCTCACCAGTTCTTCTTGCCTGCAGAGGCTCACTTGGAACCTTTCATGTGCATTGCTTACAAACCTAGCTGGGAGGGGGGAAAAGGTGCTAAGCTAACTGAGAGACTTTGCAAACAGTGTGTGCATGGTTGGTAACACGTGAGCCTCTCTAAGTCTTTCATGCGCCCAATAATACAGTATATGGATTCCTTTTTTCAACCAGATCTGTTTCATGGCTCTGCTCCAGTCCCTAATCTGTCAGACAAGTGAGGGAAGCCTATATTGAGTACACTCCGTAGCTGAGGAGAGAAGGGCAGAGGGGCAATTGATATGTCCTCTATTGGGAGCACATGGGTGTTATTTTACAGCATATTCCACTTAAAGTAGACCATCAATACTGGCTAAAATAATGGCGTACTTTATCTGTATAAACAATGAAAAAGTCTACCATTAAGCGATTTTTCATAAGACTCCTCTAATATTAGTAAAGAACACAGATAGTGATTTTGAGGCATAGAGGGCTAACCACACTTTGCCACGCTTATGAGGTCAATAGTACAAATGCTTCCCTGCTGTCAGAACATTCAGCTGCTCGTGGCATCATTGAGTTGGAAGAGACCATAAGGAAGGAGACTCTACCACACTGAGGCAGCGTATTCCAACTGCTCTTACCATCAGGAAATTCTTGCTAATATTTAGGTGGAATCTCTTTTCCTGTAGTTTGAATCTATTGTTCATGGCTATACCTTTATAGGACCCTCCGTGGAAAGGAAAATACATGGTCAGTCAGGTTTCCTCTCTCTGTGAGGAACCCTGCATATGTATGCATTTCTTTTCTGTGTTTTAGTGAAAAGGTGCATGTACTGATGTGTATGCATATGTAATTCATAAGTATATGTTCTGTTAATAATTTTGGACTAAAGAACATTTGTGTCCATGTTTATTATCCACTATCACGGGCAGGGACTGAGGAGTAAAGAGAAAAGCAGACTCTCCATTCTGTGTAGTCTAGAGTTGGTAGTTCAATGCAGAGATGTACCTGGCTAATTCCTTTCTGCCAAGGCTGTGAACCCCTAGAAGCAGGACTTGAAATTTTGTTTCTATGAGAAAATGCCTGGCAGATAATTCTGGGAAGCCAGGGAGTCAATCAGAGATGGAACCTGTCTTCATAAAGCAACAAGACAAAGTTTTGTAAGATGGGGGAAAAGTATGAAGAGTGAATTAGGGGAACAGGATTAAAAATGTTGTCTCAGACTCATTTAGACTTGTTAAGTTCTATATATAATGATGATTAAATAGAAAATAGTGATTATACAACACAGTATATGATGTAAGCAACTGGTAGAATTTATTTGCTTCTGCACAGGTTTCTGCATAGGTGAGTTTCTCTAGAGAAAATGCTGTAGTAAAATCATTGGTTTTATAATGGGTACAAAGCAGTTTGGAAATAAAGTGATTACAAACAGACTAAAGACTAGAAGACCTCACCCAGTCAGGGTTCCTGCATGGGGAGAGAGGTTTTATGCATATTGATTAATCATAAAGCCCTTTTCATACTAGGCAAAAGCATGGATGGCAGGACTAGAGAACATTAGCATTTTTGCTGTTGGCGTCAGTGCCACAGGGCTCTGACACATTATGCATCTACTCTGTTCTGGTGGGATGGGAGTGGTTTCTTGCACAAGCCCTGTGACTTCCATGTCACATTCTTTCAATGTATATATGGGAGCTTCTCCAGTGTGATCTCCCAAAGAGTGTTCAAAGAAACACATTTCATACATTGAGGAGAGGAGTGATGTCAGCGCTGTCTCGCCATGCTCCCTCTCTATCCATTTTCTCTCCAGTGTAACAAGCCACACTGGCCATCAGTCTGCTTTCACCCTTGTTGATAATGGACTATACATTGATTGAGTACTCCATGGAAAGGAAAATACTGGCCAGTCAGAATTCCTTTCTTTATGAGGAACCCTGCATGCGTACACCTGCTTTTTTAGTCATCATATGATGTGAGCAGGGTGTGCCCAAATGATATGAGGTGGATTTGATAAGTACAGTTTAACTATTCTCTTGTGTGTTCAAATTAATGGCTGAGAGAGGTTGTGTGTTTCCCTCTTGTAATGTTGGCCTGAGGAGTTACCGTAAAGGTAATGTACAAAGTGTCCTACAAATAGTGTCTAACATGTCTGTTACCTAGAAAGGAGAAAAACTAAGAACTGCTGCTGTGCTCCTCTGGGATCTGTTGTGGAAATAGGGTACAAATACAGCTAATTTAAGCAAGAAAGGCATTTTACAGTTACTTATAAAATTCTGTAAAGTTCAAGGGAGGCTACAGAAAAATCCTCTTTCTGAAAATCATTACTTGATCAGGATCAAAGCTATTAACAAATTAGCATGGATGGCTCCATGAATTTGTAACCTGATGCATTTACAGTAGGGACTTGACATAAGAAAGTCAGGAAAGATACATTCTTGTACCTTAACACATGACAAGCAATTAGGAAGGACTTAGCTGATAAAAAACTGTGTTTGGGTAGGTAACCTTTGGGTCCTACAGATATTTTGGACTGCAATAGTCCTCTTACTGTTGGCCGTTCTGCATGAGTCTCGTGGAAGTAGTTTCAAGACAGCTGGAAGACCAGTAGTTTCCCATCCCTGCCTTATGCTGAAAGCTTTCACAGGTTCTAATAGAAACTTTATTAGTCTTGTCTAAAACCTACACACACACACACACACACACACACATGCGCGCGCGCGCGCGCGCACACACACACACGTTGCTCCAGTGTAATTTAGGGAAATAGAAAGATTTGTGCAGCTTCTCATCTTAATCAAATTTCTTATCATTACAGATGAGCTCAGGGAATCTTAACTGAAAATCTCCTGAACCTCCTTTTATTTAAATTACCTACCTTTTAATTAAACCATTTCTTGAAGTAGAATTTTATCTTTCTAAAAATGGGACCATTTGAATACAGTCTTAGTCCATTCACAATCTGACAGAGTATTTCATATCATTGAGGCTGCTTGTTTGTCTCATAGTCTTTTAGTAAACAAATTAAAAAATATTATTTTGAAGTAAGCAACTATTTTAGCTTTTCATTTGTTGGCTAGCACACTTCTATATAAATATTGCCTAGTTAACTAGGGGTTAGTATTATGAAAATGTGAAACACTTCCATGTTTTGTGATATGTAAAACCTCTCAGATAGAATGCCACAGGGTTAAAAAAAGAATATGTTTTCTGTAAAAGTGACCTTCAGTTAAGAAAGGAGGAGTGGGGTTTTTTTTAACTGTGTAAGGTTTTGTCTGCACCAGTGGTTGCCACATTTGAAATTATTGTAATGTGCATTAGATACTCAAAAACTGATGTGTGTCCTTATCAAACTGAAAACTACAGGATGCTTTTGTAAACTCTGGTTTGAAAATGGGTGAATGTCCATGTGAAGTACAAATATGATGGACTGTAGTCATGTATATGCCATCATGCTCATTGCCTTCAGTTGATATTATTGTGGATGTTACTACTGCAGCTGCTACTGTGCTGTTCAGGTATTACAAGGAGTATGTAGTCCTAGATTATTGTTAGGATTTTTTTTAAAGATTTATCTTAAAACACGTACACACACACACACACACACACACACACACACGTGCTTACAGCTAGAACAACACTAACCTAAGCATTACTATATCAACATAAAACAAAATGTGTATTAGCTGTGAAACGCAGAAGGCGGAATAAACAGTACAAGATAGATGAAGTGTAAGCTGTGTAAACAGACTGTCTCTTGCTGTAATTTAGAGACTGCCCAAGATATTATGGTGGCTATGGCTAAAAATCCAAATGCTACTTCTGGAATTATAAAAATATATGTTAAATATGAGCAATACGCTATCCCCAAATCTTCCACCTGAGGTAGGTTACCTCACTATGCCTTTTGCTCTGGCGCTGCTATGAACTACTTCATACCACTTTTAAATCTCTAGAGAGGTCATCTGTCTTCATCAGTGTCTATGCAGAAATGTCCATTAATCACTATGCTAATTAGCTTCCCTTGAATGTTCTATTTAAGGGCGAATGTCCACGTTTTGAGGTAGGCAGCTGTAATTAACAACAGGTTCTTCAGTGTAAAGTTCACATTTGGTCACTTAGTTGTTCACATGTTTATTCATTTCTCCTTCTCTTTGTTTTCTGCTTTGATAGTTCTGTACCGTATAGCACATTAAACCTATGACCCCTCTCAGATAATATTATGCTTTCTCTGATTTTTGCTACCAGGTTGCTAGATTTGGTTATATTTTCTGCACCTTCTGAGATGCTTAGACAATGTTAATGAGGACTAGAGTAGTTATGTGCCTGTTTTGCCATCCTCTGTTTTAAGACACTGTGTGTCTGAACAGCTGCCCAATCTAAGGTGGGTTTAAAGATAACCATAGGAAGGGTCAATTCTCTTCAGAGGGGTGTGGAAGGAACACTCAAATGACATACTGCACCTCCTAAACCCAACTTCTCCACTCAACAAGGGAGTCACTCTTGCCTTCCTTCAGAGCAGCATCTCTCTTGAGATTATCCAGCAGTGGTTAACATTTTGACAACAGACTGAGCAAGCACAGAATTCACCTGAATCTCCTTCATACTACACAGTTATAGCACTATGATGCCACTTTTAACTTTTAGAAACTTGTAGAATCCTGGGCTTTCTAGTTACGTTGGGGAATCCATGGTGGCCTAGGGCTTACTTCCAAAGCAGGGGTGAGAATGAGGAGGCTGGCCATGAACTGAGGGAGCTGTGGACATCAGTAGATGTGGAGGATGGTAACTGTCATGAGTTTCTGAGTTCTGCTGCAGTTTGGTGCTTCCTCAAGTGAAAGCACAGTGCAAAGTTATGATGGAGACACCAAGGTCAGGAGGTTGAAAAGAGGAATGAATGAGCAGGCAGGTGGTGGTGGGGGGCAATTGGGAGAGTAAAGAAAGCAGTGTGGAGGAGAATTCTGAAAGTGGTGGGAAGGAAAATGGGGAGATGAGAAACATGTCAGGTAAGATGAGGGCCAGCTCTGAAGTCTGTGAGTGAGAGAGCCAAGGGACACTTGCACATTCTTTGCCCTGATGGCCACATCCTCCACTGCTGGGGGAAGAGAAGCAGACAAGCTTGAGGAAACGGGAAGGCAAAGAGAGATGCTGCTCTGAAATGAGGCAGTAGTGACTCCCTTGTTGACAGGGAGAAGGAGTTGAGTTTAAAGTAGAAGGAAGAGAGTGATTATGTCCCCTGAGTGGTGCAGCATGTCATTTTTTGTGTGTGTCCCCTCCACACTCTTCAGGAAGAGTCAGCAGAAGAGGCTGTGAGTTAAAGAGGCATGGACTGGAGAAACATAAATGAGAAATGCTTGAAAAAGGGTATTAGGAAGGAGACTGAGGAGAGCTTCAGGGGATAATTTCTTGACTGATCAGGAAGTTGAGATTTACCTGTTGGACTGTGGGTCTTATATGGCTAGTTGTAACTAGAAAACCTATTTGTCTTTATTTATCTACCATCTAAGGTGGAATAAAGTGTGCTACACTTAAAGCACTGGATACCTGTGGAATTACTGGTGCCAGCTGTTGGTGAAAAGGTCATGGATCTGATGAGTCTGTGATAAATAAATACTACCTGTGAACCATTCTTCATGTCCATGATTTGATGGCAACACTGGTGGGGTGAAGGTGGAAAAGGGGTGCCTGGGGCTGAGCTCTGCCCTGTCAGACCTCACCCCAAACTACAAATTCCAGGATTCTGTAGGATGTTGCTATGATGGTTAAAGCGCTATAATTATATAGTCTGAAAGGACCTCCGGTCATGGTTTTCTCCACTATGGTGAGATGTACTGTATTTCTGTTTGAATCATAACAGTCACTCCTAAATTGACACCTGTACCTATGACAGCATTATGCAAATGTTATGCCAATAGTGACCTCTTTTTGGACATATGATGCATTTAGACCTGGGGTGATGAATAAATAATTGTCTTAATAATGGTGTCTCATTTTATATTGGCCTTGGGAGAAGTCTGAAAGACATGTTTCAATTCTATTCATGAATATGAAGAAGGCTGGCTCTGCAAGATGCCTAAAACAGGAAACCATCTGGGAACCATATGTGGGCAGCTCTGAGCTGTTCAAAGAAAGAGTGTATAAAAGTATAATAACTAATCTTCATATCGTTAGGTAGCTCTGACAGTGATATGTTCAAGACCACCCACTGACCTTTATGGTAGCGTGAAGAGGAAGGATTTGGGTTCAAGACTTCGTGTTGAAAGTCCAACTACGTTGAACTGTATCAATGGAGATCTTTCAATGTAATGCCAAAAGGAACCCGAAGATTGTAAACAAGCACCAATAATCATAATATCAGTGCTGAGTCATGATGTTTTGTGCTCTGAGATTGTCTTGCCTTTAATTTGTAGTTCTTTAAATACCTGTTGTCTAAGTCATAAATGAAACATCTCATTTTATAGGCATTACTTTTCTGGTACCGTGTACAAAAGGGCAATTTTAAGGGGAGAAAATAGAAGACTGATGTACAGATTTTGATGTAGCAATGGAGGGAGGGTAAAGCAGGGTTTTTTGGGGGGGGGGTCTTCAGTTCTTAATCATCTATTTTTTGGCAGTCTTCAGTAGGAAATAATTTCTTAGATTATATACATAATTATTTCATGAGTTTCCCCATTCTTCTCATAATCATGGCTTTAAGATCTTTTTCACTTTTTTTTTAAGCATACATCAGCCACCTTAATGAGGAATGTAATAAGTTGGTTGAAAAGCATTAGGAAGTAACTAATCTGAATTAAGTGTTCTTAAATGTTCTCCTATATTTTATCCTATACTTGCCTTTTTGCTAACAATACATGCTTTAATAATTCTTTTTTCCAAAGTCTATCTGTTTGGGTTCACCACCTTTTTAGCATTCCACAATTTCAGAAAAGGAATTCATCCCATTTTATTAATTGTTGATTGGGTAGTCATTTGCCTGCAGACAATTATAGTAGCATTACTTTTATTTGCATCTCAGAACTTTTTAGATTGCATTTACAAAGAGTGATGAATGCTCATTATCATGGAAGGTGCATGAAGAATACACATTAATTCCACAATGGAAAGAGTATATTGCTATTTTCCACTTTCTGATAAATGACTACAATTTAAGTTGGCTTTGATATGTACACAAAATGAATGACAAACTTGAATGTGTGTTAGTTTTCAGAATGCTTGTAAATACGCTATAGTGACAATCAAACTGCTCATGAAATTTTAATATTCTAGCAAAATATGAAACTAGAACTTGGAAAACCATTAAAATAAAGAATATACTCTATAAAAATAAAAAAAGCTGCAAAGTGTACAAAAAATAAAGAGAAGACTCAGTCATCCAATGCATCTAAAAACTGATATGGAAACCATCATAGTAAGGTATGATCAAAGTTTCATTAACTTGTACAGCATACGAAATAAGTTTGTACTGCATAAAAAGTAGATGTTACTGATAGTGTATAGGCAGCCGAGAATAAATTTCCACACTTGCTGATATATGGGGACTACTTATCCAGACCTTCAGTGTTATAGTTTACAGAGGTTAAGGAATCCTGGTTTGCTGCTTCAGAGATCTTTTTACTCTTGAATCCACACATCTCAGCCTCACAAAAGTTGGCCTGAATAAGCCCAGTGGAATATTTTTCTTTCTTTCTATGTTTTGGATATATAGATATCATGCTTTATCACAAACTGTTTTTGAAATCTTCCCCAGTTGTAGAAGCCATTTGCGGTTTGAAAAAACCGTAGTTCCTCATCTAGATTGTTCATCATCTGGAAACATGAGAACCCATTTATTTTAAATGCCTTGACAATGTGATTTGAGGATAAACTGATAAAACAGAATTGTTCGAAAGCACTGGATTCCACACACTCCTTTCTACATTGTTAGTGTTGTAAAACCATTCTTGTTTAGACTTTTTTGGCCAGTGAACAGTTCTCTGAATTATGGTCACTATTTTCTGCAAGATTCCATTTTGGGAATTTTTAAATGAAATATTTGTTTATGCAAAAACTTTGTAAAAAAAATCAACATTTTGAACAAAAATAGTATATTTTATGCAAAATGTGCCGCTTTCTATGTAGAATTATGGTTTTTGCAGAAATATTTTTGGTGCACAGTCTTATGAAAGTTGAAAAATGAATCTCTCAGCATCTGACATTTTTTTTTCATTGAAGTGTCTTCATGTGCCAACACCCTTTCTTGTCAAGGGCAAGAAATTTTGTGTGCATTGCTTATGGCTGAACTCCTTATGGTCTCTGAGCTAAGAAAGAATAGAACTGCCTAGAGTAATGGGTGCATAAAATGCGTTTTTCTTAATGTCATTAATTTTTTTAAAGTTGACTGTATTACATATAATTTGCATATCATGATGAGTTATTATCATTTTATGAGCAATCCCAACTTCATTCCACCTTTAATTTTCTATTATAGTTTAGTATCATATGCTAATAAATCTTTATGTGAAAAAGTAGGAATTAAAATCCATCTGCACTGCTTTGTCCAGTTCAAATAGTGCCACAATGTCAGGAAATATAGTTTTGTTTTGGTTGCAGCTCATTGTTATTCATTTGATTGAATCGAAGGTTTGAACATTTCCTTGTTTCAGCTAGATCTCCCATAATTCCTAGCCTGTGTGGTTAGTGACCATGCTGGCTGGGAGATTCTGGGATCTGTAGTTCAAAAATATCTTTCCCAGCCTTTTGGTTAAACTGTATCTTACTGCAGATGGCACGTACTCCTCCAACTCATTTCAGGATGGCTTTTTTTAATCTACTGTAAATGCATGATGATGGCATAGGAGACTGAGGCATGAAACAAATTGCCCTTAATGCTATGTATTCTCTTGTTGTAACTGCTCTCAAGATGGCTACTGCCCATGGCTACCACCTTGGGTTCGAGGTAGCCGAAAACATACTGTTGCCTGTGCTAAAGGGCAAATAGCACCCCTTTCCAGTCCATGTTCAGAAGATCATTGGATTTACTGGAAGCTAATCTTACTTCAACACTAGTAATAAAATGGTGTCATGCGTGGGTGTGCTGGGAGAGCAGGATAAGTTGAATAGCACACAGGCCTGTTCTCTAGTTGAGAGCACCAACCCAGAGAGTACATAAGAAAGAGATGTCTGCATCTATTACTTGCAGTGGTTACCTTGCTCTGCATAATGGTAAGCCTGGCTCTGACTTGATTTCTATGCAGGTGTTCTCAGAACTGCTTCCTCTGGGTACTTATTCATGGAAACATTTGGTTCCAACTAACATTTCTGGCTATACAGAAGAACCTTCCTAACTAAATACTGGAGAGAATTCAAAAGTACAAATGTTAACATCCACTGTATTATCTCGTAGTGAGAGGTTGAAACCTTTGCTCGCACTAGAGATTCAAAGAGCAAGCTGTCCAGAGAGACTAATTCTATTCTTAGTATGCGTGCTTGTTCCCCTGGAACTAGTTCTGTCAGCTGAGCGAGCCTGTTTGAGCTGCGCTTCTGATTGAAAGGTCACAGTCTACTGGGGTACAGGTGTTCCTCTGGCCAGTTAGGTAATGCTGCATATTCTCTCTCTCCCTTTCCATAGGTTCTAAAATGAAACTAAAAAAATACGTTCTCACAAAGGCAGCAGAGCAATTGTTTGGGCTGTAGGTATCATCTTTTGAAACAGAGAAAAATTATTGGATCTTCACATGCTTTTAATATGACACTGGTTGTACGTGGTTATAGTTAACTGCAGCCCTGAGGCAAAGCGAGTGCTTGATGTTGATCCTCTTCGTAAATCCAGGGCTATTCAAATGTATCAGCTGCCAAACACAAGCTTGAACATTACACAGTGTGGAAAATCTCAGAGTTATAAGCATTTCAGTATAACACTGTTTCCTGTCTGTCCTAGCTCTTAGTCAGCATGTATCTTTTTACCCTTTCTTTCTGTGACAGCAATCAATATAATTAGTCAGAGAAGCACTCCCACTGAAGAGATGGAGTTCATTTCATACAGTTACATTCTTGCAGGTTAGTATATCAAAGAATGAAAGCTCATAAACCAAAATACCTTACTACTCCATTCTGGTTCAGTAAGTATCTCTCTGGTATGCTTGGAGTCTTAGCTCTACCCAGTTCTAAACTGTTTCTTATTTCTATGCCATGGCTCAAGTCTATTCTACCAAGTATCGAATGAGTATTTCTTATAAAAAACTATTTGGTTGGCAGCTCATTATTTTAGCACAGCACACAGATATGGTATGGCTCTCTTGGTGCACTGTCTAGAAGTGTCCCTGTCTGTGCTACAAACCGTATATACTCTTTCTAATCTCTTATTTTCCCATGGATCATGCCCTGACATTTGTTCTGTCATGTGTCTCTTTCGGTCTCTGAGCTAACAGTCTTTATTTCTTTTTCTTTTAAGAAAAAAGCAATTTCTTTTTCCTTATAAGAAATTTCCCTGTTGTATCACTTCACCTATGTAGTTTTCTGTCTGTCTAACCCATATATTATGGGTGTTTCATTTCCCAGCGTTGGCTATGCCCCTAGAACTTTGTCTTGTTTAAACGAATATATTGGCAGACCATTAGGATTATGAAAACCTATGAAGACAATGAGAAACAGTGCACTGTAACTTTCAGTAGTAAACTACTTACCAACTTTAGTGTATGTGGCACCTATTAAATTTGAACACAAAATGCAAACATAGGAACAGTTGATTAATGCTGGATTCACCAGAGCAGCCATTACAGAACTCCGCCAGGGGAAAGAAAGAGATTGGTGTTGTGGCCGTTGTTAAAAATTGAGAATTGTACCTCTAGAGGCCTCCAGGAGGTGCATTTATCCATTGAGTTGCTGTCCTCCCCCTTCCCCATATCTTTAAAAGTAGTAAATCTGAGAAACTGGAAGTGACTGGAATGTTGTTTCTCATTTTGTAAAACTGATTGGGTGTGGCCCTATGGGGGTATGAAAAATGGGGTGGTAACAGCTCCTGGATTATGCATAATTGCCCACCCCAATGTAGTTGTTGGGAGTGTCCATCATAGCTTCAGGGTCCTTCCCCAGCTAAATGAACTCATTAGAACATCTGAAGAGAGTTGTCTGTACAGTTACAGGTGTGAAGGCAGAGGTCAGGAGCACTGCAGAGGCATAGTTCCAGATGTTTTGGACAGAAACCACTGCATGTATGACCATATGAATGGTGTGGCTTTTCACATTTCTATGAAAATGTGTAGGGCACAGGCACAGTCTGCTGTTGTCATGCTATTTACTCACTACAAGCCTACCTGAAAAGATTAAGGAGGGCTAGTTTCCTGTAGCAATACAAAAAAAGTGTTTTGATTGTGGCAAGGGACTGAAAATAGGTAACTGTACTTGGTGAGACACATTAAACAGGGAGTGTATAAAACACATTACACTTTACTGTGTGTAAAATGTACTAGAGTAATTTTGTTAAAATTAGCTTCCATTGACACCAGTATTCTGTAATGACAAATGCTATCATTTTCAATGGGAACTGTATGTTGTTAACTTAAGGCCTACCGCACCTAATGTTAAATATGTCTTTCAATTTAGTGTGTAGATTTAAATCGGGGTGGGCCACTATGTTACTGGACAAATGCTTTCATTAGCCCTAGCCAGTGTATGAAATGGTGAGGAAAGCTGAGCACTGTCATCTAACAGTACCTGGAAGGTCATAATTATTTATGCCTAGTTTAAATAAATCTAAATAGTATCAGCTGGAATGAGGAAAGCTATTTGGGATTCTACAGATCAAATGCAAACTTCACAGAAGAGATTTTGTTCATTAAGGAAATAATGGAAGGAAATGTTTAAATTTTCCCTGAATTTAAATCCTAGTTACAATCCCAGTAATCTCAGATGTACCCAGTACTGATACTGTTTGCATTTATGAAATCTTCCATGTTGGATACAAAGATTTATTTAACCTCCTGTGTAGTTCAGTCCTTTGTCTCCATCTAACCTACTATAAAGATGTTAAATCCTATTGTTTTATTATACTGATTGAGCTTACTACATAGGTATATACTCTACAGTATGAAGGTTCACAATTAATAATCAGGTGGTAGCACAACAGCTTTCTTACAGAAAACAAAATTTTTATTGCTTGTCCTAATAACTTTCTGCTGAAGACTAATCATAAGTCTTTCATTGTTTATCATGAAAAGCAAATAGATCATTCTAGTTGATTTCTGCATATAGATCGACTTTATTCCCGATAGGTATTGCATCTTAATTTCAGGATTTCTCTTGAGTTCAACTGGAAACAAATTTAATTAAAGCTTCACTGGTCCGCACAAAGAATGGCAAGTGTGTTCTCCTGTTAGCTAGCACTACTGATAAAAGTAGCTTTGCTCTCCCTGACACACAAGTACATAAGAGATTTGCATTCAAGGCTATTAATTCTGGGTACTTGCTTCAGAAATGAACACAAAAAATAGAGCATGTCCTTAGATGTGTAGTGGAAGCTATCTAGTGGGCCAGTTTGTTTCCACTGAGGTCAAGTGTTTTGTTGCAGACCTTAATGAGATATGGATTACTTGCAAAACAGATATATGCTGTCTACATGTTAAAAATTGACAACTGTCTCAGCCTGAATCTTGAAATGAGTACTGTAGTAACTTACTTTAAGTGGATCTCCCCCAGTCTATGGAATTGCACATCCTCCCTGAGCAAAACTCAAATGGGCTAAAACAGTTTGATTCATGAAAGGTTCTGTTATAACTTTTATTTAAGCTGGTCTTCATTTCCTGATGGTAAGATGAAAGCTTAGTTCTCAGTGTATCATGAATCTGCTGTAGGGCTAACGTAATGTGGAATATGACGATCTTCTACCATGCCTTTGTGGCTGAAACAGGAATTCCTGTGTGTATAAGAGGATTGAACTATGCATGTGCCTTCAGCCTCAACATAATTGCCCTCACTTGTTCCATACCTGCCCTTTCCACATTAAATGTGGAAGGTTTGGAGGGGATTTGGTGTACATTTAGCTAAACACCCATTGTAAGCCTCCATATTAACAGAAATTTTACTTTGAAGAACAAGTTCCTGGTGTGAGAAGGCTTCTGTGCATGTTCAATTGGCTGCATAGAGAAACTTTCTTCAGACCTTCCTGCTCAGTGTGAGAAGGCCAGGAGTAGATGTTGGGGCACTGGAGGAGGGGGTGGGGCAAGTGCGATTGGTTCTGCATTATTTGCCTGCAAAAAATATGAAATCTTAAACACAGGCCCCAGTTCTGATCAGCTTCTCCTGTCCCACATTCCATCTTCTTCTTATGAAATCTTACACTCTTAAAATTTTCTTACCTTCAATGAATTCTTGCTTCTTCCAGAAGTCTTGCATATACCAAAAACTGGATGGCTGGTATCAGGAATTTCTCCCTGCCAGGCTGCAGCCAGCAAGGGAGGAGAGAGGTCAGAAACACTTGGGGAGTCTGAATATACCAAACACCAGGAAAACACAAGCCGAGCCAGGTCAAGTCCGGTCCAAAGGTTCAGGAGGCAGAGATCCGTCCAGAGGGTTTGAGGGAGCAGGAGACACACAGGTTGTGACAGCTTGCTAATAATTTGCTGCAAGCAAGGAACAGCCATACCAACAGACTTAAATAGCCCCTGTGAGCAGGTGCTGCTTGTTATTGTTTCCTCAGCCTAGTCCAAGCAGCCTCCCTCTCCGCAACCCATTGCAGCCTTCTGCGTGACTGAGGGCTGATGGGCACAGCTGGCTGCAACTCTTCTGCATCACTGCTGGTTCCCTCTCCGTCATGAGCTGGCTGGGGCAACTCAGTCTCTGTTTGACCTTCCAGTGCAGGGGATGTTTGGAGGTTGACCTGCTCAGTCACTGGCTTGGCCCCCTGCACAATCAATTACTCCTCAATCACAGCATCGTCATCTATCACAGCTGGTGTGTGTGCATATGTGTATTTGCCTCTTTGTATATTAGCTTCCTCTCCTAATATCTCCCTTAGTATTTGGGCAGTGTTTGGTTTTGCTGTTATTTATTTATATTATTCATCATGATTTACACAATCACTTTAGCAGGTGGGATCTGCAGAGATGGGAGGGCTTTATCTCAGCATGTCTCATTCTTTTGCAACACAGTTTTCTGAAATAATAAGGAAACGCCATACCAATCTCAACACCTGGACTAAAGTCTTGTTGGCTTCCTACATTGGCATGGCAGTAAAAATGGCAGGGGCAGGAATTAAAATTCTGCACTACAGCAGTGAAGAAGGGAGACAAAATCAGCAGGGGGGAAGGCTGCCAGTTCAGAGTAGCCTATTTCTCCAATGCTGTTCTTCAAGTGGGGAGGGGCTGTCCTCAGAGGCAAGGATTTATGGGAGAGGTGGCATGAAACATCACCTATCCTGTGGTTCAGGCAACTATCCAGGGCACATCGTCCAAAACAGTTTGCATTTGAGGACGGGTGATCCCCTAAATTGAGGACAGGTGATCCCCTAAATGGAGAAGAGTTGGCAGCCTCCTCTTTATGCTAATTCTTTATCTTTCATGTACCACCCTGGGAAAACTATAGGCGCTTGCATAGTGGGCCATCACATGAACACCAACAGGGCTCTGGCCTTGATAAAGAATCACATTAGTCTCTTCCTCATTATGAGGATAGCCTGTAACATTTGTTCCCACATTATTGCAATCTAATAGCAGTGCATAAAGAAGACATAAACTTGTAAGGCTCTGAAATGTATAGAAATCTGAGTTCAAAGTTTCACAATATGCTGGACATCAGTAGAAAGTTAATTATTTTTAGGAACCTCACAGGCTAAATAGAGATGAATATATAACTGTGTGTATGTAATCTCTAAAAGCTACTAAGGTTCTTAAGGATTACAAGATGTCCTTCATATATGTGGAGATTCCATTACAGGAACCCTCCCATAAAGCAAAAAATGTGAATGTTTTATCCTATTATTATCAGTGAGCATCATGTGCACATGGGTGCACACCTGTCACAACCATTGATAATAGTGGGACATGTGGCTTCATATGACCTCACATTCATGTTATGTGGAGGTTGTGCCAGCAGAAGGCACGCTGTGTTGTCTTTGGCTTCTCACCTCCATTCCCTTTGGGTTCTCAGTTATTATAATAACATATACACAGAAACCTAGGCTATATGGCTTTATTCATAGGAAAATGAACTCAAAAAATGGGAACAGCACAGGCTACAGAAAAGGCTGACATTTACTTGAGATGGTGGCAGGATTAGAGTGATTCTGTACAGTCAGGATAGCTTTGGCTATCAAATATTTCAAAATACCAGAATTTTTATATATCTGCAATAGTGTATTCATAGGTGGGGAACAGGGGAGAACATGTCTTTGCATAGATGCAGTCAGCTGTTATTTCTGCTGGATGATTTGTTGCCCCAGCATTTATTTGACATTATGGATGGAACTGTGGGTTCAGTGAACAAAATCTAGCAGCAAATGCCTATGTAACTGAAGTGGGCAGGAATGCAAGAAAGCATCTCTTTCCTCCGAAATACAGGTTGCATACTGGAAGCCTTGCTCATTAGCATGCTGTTGGATGTACTAGTCAGAGGTATGCCAGGTGCTTACCAGAATACTGCTTAGAAGCTGCTGGCGGTAACTTGTGGGGATAAAAGCTGATATTTTGTCAGGAAGTTGCACAGTATGCTGTCACCAATGTTGAAATAGGCCATTGCATTCTCAAGGTGAGGAAGCTGGCTTTTCAACTTCTTTTGGAAATTAATTTAAAGTATTTATTACTGAAGTTTCACATCACCGTTAAAGCCAGGGCTTTTTTAGCAAAGTACACCTTGGGAGCTAGGGTGATCATACTTCTCCTTATCATCTCTCTATGCAGTGTTTCCTATAGGCACAAAAGGAGAGGGAGAGGAAAAGGAAATCAAAGGGAAAAATCCATATATTGTGGTTCCATTCTAGCCAATTACAAAATGTTCTCTGAGTTGATTACCCTTCCCCCAAAATGCAACACAATATAGTGAAGTACAGCAATAAGACAGTATTAGAAAACATATAAAAACAGCTATAAAATTTAAAAATCAAAATTACACTAAAAAAAGAAAGGGATGCTGCTGGGATAAAAATGATAACAGTGTAGGTGCTAGGATGCCTCATGCCATAAATGGGGCAAAACAACAGAGGTTCTTTTTCTTGTAGCCACCCTCCTATTGACTTTCAACTAAGGTACGTAGAGGTGGACCTCTGATGATGATCTCAAGGTCCAGGGTGGCAGAAGATGTTCCTTTTGATCCTTTGGCCCCAGGTTACTCAGGGCTCTGAAAGAAAGCACAAGCTTTGAAAATGGTAGTGAAAAAATGAGTCATTTTCCACTTATGGCAACTCTAAGGTGACCTTATCGTGAGGTTTTCTGGGGCTGGGAGTATGTTACATGGCCAAGGTCACCTAGTGGCCAAGCAGCAAAATTAATCCTGGTCTCCTGAGTCATAGTGCAATGGTCAAACTACTACATACAGTCTTATACTCTCATACAATAATGGTCCTTGTGAAACAGTGGAAAGCTCCATGTTTGGTTGATGGCAGTCTTCCTCAAGGGTGCTGACAGAACAGATATATATCAAGAAATATCAACATACCAGGAAATCATAATACAGTTCATTATCAAAATATGCATTAGTAAGACTAGGCACCAGGGCTATGCTGAATGTCCTGTCTCAGTGTTGAATATAGCTCCTTCCCTGATATCTGCATGTACAGTGTGAATGTCTGCAGAATTGAATGTTTGCACATACATGTGCGATCATTTCTAGCATGATCAGGGTTCTAGTCCCATGTAAGCCTTCAGCTTTACAAACAAAGAGCACTTTCCTATAGAGGTCTGCCTTGTGGCCTAAATCCAATTGTTAATCCCAATTAAGGCAGACCTATTAAATCAATAGAACTTATGTAAGTATTGATTTACCAAGTTCTCATTAATTCAGTGGGTCTACCCTCATCAGGATTAACAAATGGATTTAGGACATAATGTGTAAAAAAAAAAAAAAAAAAAAAGTTGGGAAGCGTATTTAGTGTGCAAGACATCAGAGACAGAATTACTTGCTGTAGTCCAATTTGCATGTCAGAATTACTTGAAAGAACAGTATCTGAACAGGGCTACAGTGGAGGTTACAAAAACAAAACAAAACAAAAAAACCAATATTAGTCATCAGTTTCTGTGTCTGAATTCACATACAGAAGAACTTTTATGTTCTAATAAAGGACTGTTTAAAGTACTGACTCCTAGATAGCTGGGGAATTCCATTTTTTTTAAAAAAAGCAGATCTATTGAATTGAGGCTCCCCCCCCCTTGCAAAAGAAGGGCTACATCTGCCACACGTTTCTATTTCTGTGGAACATGTGAAGTGATCAGTAAGAGAGCCCCAGGATTGGCAGCTCTCAACTGGCCCTTGGCTCATGTACCTTTAGTATTTCACAGGTGAATACCAAGATGCATGTGGCCAAGCAACATCAGAGTGTAGTCAAGATGGCAAAAGTTATTAATGAGGAAGAAAAGACAAGATAAGAGAGGCTTTAACGGTTTGCTTTTTGCCTGAGCCTACAAGGAAGGGCAACATTCTGCCCCCTCTTCTCTCTCCTGAGTTGAGTGCAAACTACTTTTGTAGCTTAAACTCAGTTTGCAGCAACTGAAGTAAAACTGAGGACAAAGGGCGGAAGTGGGTGGAGTAGAGAGACAGCTGGGATATTTTAAAAGCAGTTGAGATAGTGCAGTGACAGAGGAACAATAATAATAATGATGGTAACAATAACAACCAGAACAACAACTGATACTTGCCCACCTCTCCCCATGTATCGAGGCAGGAGACTACAATAGAATAACATATAATATATATGGTTCCAAGCTTTGGCCCAGTCTGATATATAGAGAGAGAGGGAGGGAGGGAGGGAGGGAGGGAGACTGCAGTAATACTTGAAGAACATCTGCTTTTTCTCTGGTTTTGCTTTGGAAGCTTGTAGGTTCCCGCTTGCTTCTGTCTTGTGTGCACATTTCTGTGCACATTTGCATGCATGCACAGATCTACACATGTACATGTGCTTATGTGTATGTATGTATGTGTATGTGAAAAATTTTCAGTGAGATAAAGATGTTCTCAGAGTGCAACCATTAAAATTTAATGCATACAAAATGCAGAGACGATATTTAATTTATCCAAATGTATTCCAAATACAAATCTAACAAATTTGTTGTATAAGAGCCTGAAGGAACATGTAAGAAGAAGAAGAAAAAAGACACATTCTCTCTTTCATCTGTGTCATGTTGGGTGATATCTTTGCTTACATATTTGCATCTGTGCATGCTTTCCAAAGTTTGGAGGTGTTGAATTATAGGTAACACAGTTAATTATAGGTAACACAGTTATCTGTAAAGAGTTACTTTTTGATAATGACAGCATAACTAAGTTACAAAGTTACATTCGAAAAGCAATACAAGGGCGAAATATGATTTATTGGTGTAATACTGAATCATAGCTTCCAATTGCTTTCTAAAGTTAGTTTTAAGGGATATTTTAAGCCATTTTAGAAGCATTTTGACAGGATTTTCCTCAGGTTTCTCGCCATTCTCTTTTCAGTGTTCTATCACACAATACTTACTCCACTTTAACTCCCATGACAACATCCCATTGAAATAAGGGACTTGCAGTTTAGAGAGAGGCATTTAGAATTTTCAGCTAGAGAGCTGTAGGGCCTCACTAAACTACAAACTCCAGAATTCCACAGGATGTTTCCATTGCAGTTATAATGGAATAATAGCACTATAACAGTGTAGTGTAGGGCTCTCAATGACAAGAATTTTTTTTCCAAAAGAGGCAATGTGTTACAATGCCAAATGTAACAGACTGAGTTAGTTTTCAGTGCTGTAATGGGTAATGAGTGAGTAATGGAAGTTTGCTACTTTTAAATATTAAATTTCTGGACTGTGTCCTTAAGAAAGAAGCACTGAATATGCATTTCAGGTGAAAGGGCACAGGGTTAAGCTGGTGTATTTCACTCCTCTTAGATCAAATAAATTGAAGCAAATGTTAAGTATTTATTGTACTAATTAGCTGTCTTTATTGTTGTTGTCTTTGCCAAAATGTTACTTGCTGTCTGTTTTTAAAAATGAAGTCATTCCTTCACCATCAAAAAGAGAGGCTGAGTTTATTATTTTGTCCTACTTCTGACTCTGTTATTCGAGAGTATCTTTGTGAATATTATTTGACCCATTTTGACACTATTGTGCCACAAAGCAATTATAGCTCTTTTGTAAGAGCCTATTGTTGTTGTGTGCCTTCAGGCATGCCACAAAATAGTCAACAGTGTATGTAAGAAACATATTTAAACAAATGATTTTACTTTTAAAATCTTAGGATCTGTCTGTTCACAGGGCTGCAGGAAACAGATGCATCTTTCTGCTTTCTAATTCTGCATGGAATTTCACACAGACCTCCCCATTTTAGTGAACAAGCAGATGGACATTCAGAGCCACATGATTTAGTGAGTTTCCCCATTTCTATGGCCATTTCCATACCGGGCTTCTAAAACGGCGTAGAGCAACCTCTAACGGAGGTCTTCTACACCGTAGAGTGGACTGGTGTGGACTACTTTTTGTAGTTCCACACCAGAATCCACTCAGGAGCAGCGGGAACTAGCCGGGCTGCGTGTTTTTTAAAAAACTCTTTTTCGAGGTTTTTAAAAAGCACGGAGCACGCAGCCCCGTGCCGCTCCATTGCCCGGCTCTAAACGGGACTTGCAGGCGCACGCAAGTGTGTGCCTGCAGATCTGCCGGGGGCGGGCTTCCGGCTGGCAAGCTTCTCCGGTTGGTGGAGAGCCTCCACCAACCGGAAGCCGCCATCTGGGACGCCGGAGGAGTGTGGAGCAGCGAGCTCGCGCTGCTCCTCGGGGCGACGGACTTACCCGGCTGCGGGTAAGCTCCGTTTTAGTGTGTTTTCGCCCGTTTCCCCCACACACACGTGAAAAGGGCCTATATGAACATTCACCAGCCATTCATAGGAAAGAATTGTCTGTGTATACAGATAATGGGTTGTGCTGATATAATTCACTTACTAAAACAACTTCACCGGCTACTGGTTGAGTTTAAAGTGCCGGTCATGGCCTAAGACCCAAAGTGCTGGTCCAGACTATTTGAAAGACTGTATTTCTCTAGATGAACGTCCCAGAGTTTTCAGATCTGCAGGGGAGAGATTTCTCTTGGTACCTGTACCATCCCAGGCTCACTTGATGGGGATGTTCCCACACTCTGGAACTCTCTTCCACGGGAGGCTATGCTGGCCCCCTCCTTACTTTCCTTTTGCTGGAAGGCAAAATCATTTCTTATCAAACAGGCTTTCAGTGTGTGAGCAGGAAAACTTTTTATTTTTATTAGGAAGCTTTACTAGGAAGCTCTATTTAGCTTTTAACTTTGTTTGATACAGTTAATTTTAATTGTGTTAAATTTCATTGTAAATTGTTTTTAACTGTTTTGGATGCTTTCTTGGGTCCCTCTCTGGTATAAAGCTGGTATATAAATGCAGCAAGTAAATAAATAATAAATATGCGTGTTTATGACACTCACAATTTGGAATAGTTAAATTTTATGGAGTGTGTTTCCCATAATCCCATGTCATTCCATGGCTGTTAGATTCTGGAAGCTGTGGTTTCAACAAGTAGATTTTCCAGATTCTGATGGCACTCTCTGGTCAGGATTCCACACTCAGGCCCTTTTCACACCTTACCTTTTCCCGGTGCTGGCCTGCTCAGCTTGCGCATGAAGGCTTGGGAGGAACGCTGTTGCGTCCCTCCTGCTTCGGCTCCACAGCTGCTTCCTCGTCGTGCAAGCACCCTGCTTCTTCCATTCACAGTGCAGACTGGGACCTGCCAGGCTGCACTGAGGAGAGGATGCATGACCGGCCCAGCTCCCGAGGCTCCACACACCAGGTAAGTGCGCGCAGGGCCCTAGAGCGATGCGCGACTGCGCAGCATTTTCGGCTTTGAGCCGAAAATGAAAAAATACATGTGCGGTCAGTGTCAGGCCCTTGAGTGTTGCGCAAATGTGAGTGCGTCATATGGACCGCTTCTCACATTTACGCGACGCTCAAGGGGCCCTTTCGCTTCAGAAATGCTGTGCAAAAAGGGCCTGAGAATAAGAGGAAATGTGTCTTTGTACTGTTGGCCCTTAACATTTGCTGGGATTAGGGGCACAGGACTCCCATTAAAAAAAATGCAAAAATAAAAAATGTGTGTATCTGTGGGAAGGGGGCCAAGACATGATGGAGGAAATGGACACCCAGGGTCCAGAGCAGGTTAGGGAAAGGAGAGGGAAAAGGAGTGGGTTGGTATGGTAACTCTATACTTCCTCTCTCACACTCATTTTCTTTGTTGTGGGGGCACTGGGAGAAGGTTTGTGGTGCTCAGAAATTAGGCTGCCAGCTATCCTTAGCTGGCCAGTCAGGGGTTGGAGGGGGAGGGGGTTTGGGAGATGACCAGAGGCAGGTTTTGCAAGGGCTGACCAGCCTGACTGGAGCTGCTTAGAAGTCAGGTTCCCCTGGAAAAGAAGCACCTTATGTGGGGGAACAATGGTTGGAGAAGCTCACAAATTATGAAATCCATGAAAGTTAAACCCACAAAAGTGGAGAGTCAACTATGTATGCCTGTAGGACTGGACAATTCTGTAGGCTAGGTCAACTCTTCCTCATTAGTGTTCAATAGATATAATTCAAAAAGTGAGGAAATGATGTGAGGTTCCAGTGGAGAATGGAGCTGTCCTAGTGATCTTTCAATGAACATACAGTGCAAGTCCCCTCATGTCATCAATAAATGTTCAATGTTCAATAAATCATGTTCAATAAATCATGTTCAGATTGAGACCATGTTAATATTCCTAAAGTGAAAAATCCAGGACTGAAAAACAGGATCATTTGTGAAAGTGTCCTGAGACTTGAAGTCAGTGAAATTTATTTACATGTCATTACGTTACAATTTGGGTATATTTAGCTTTGGAATCTGCAGTTTAGATAGCTTTAGGGGCATCATAACTGCTTTTAAATTACACCATTTCACCTTTCTGTTCTTCTGCTGAAATAAAGTCTGCCAGCAAATGTTAAGGGGAAATTCTTCTTTCATGTTATTGGTAAAACGAGACATTTTCAATTTTAAGATAATTTCCTTCCTGTTCTTAAAAAAAAAAAAGGTATCTTCAACATCACTTGGCAGAAAATTGGCATTTTTTCATTAGCATTTGTATGTGAAAGAAAAATATTCCTGCTACCTACAGCTTTTGGAAATCGTAGGGACTGTTTGTAGACTAGGTTGGAACTTGAGAAGGCAATCCAAATGCACCACTGTCAGTTTGATATCCCACACACTGGCTTCAGTGAAAGTATGATCACAGCTAGTGTAAACAGACAGAATCTGTCCTCTTTTTTATGTCAGCTTTAAGCAACGTCACTATGGTTCTGCTGTTCAGTTACTTATTTTTCCTAATGAAGTGTGACAAGTCTTTTAGCCCTCACTCTCACCTTCAATCTCTCTCTCTTTCTCTCTCTCTCGTTTTCTTCCTCTTCCTTTTCTTCTCTCTGTCACACTCACACATACACACATACATATGTTCAGCTGTACCTTGCTACTTTCTTGTTCAGCATTTCTATTTAGGACTGAAAAGTAGGCAGCTGAATAATCCCCGTCCCTGTGCATAACCAACTGCTGGGCATCTCTGAGGCCACTGCCTGGATAACTAGCAACAAATTGCCAATTTGCAGACTTTATCTCCAACCAGGCACAGATGAGAATTGCATTTCCGTTCATTTTTGATCAGAATTTACATGAATTCACAAAATCTGAATATGCAAGAAAGCAAAATGGAGAAATTTCCCTTTGCCAGATGAGAATTTAATTTCAGTTCATGTTCTTTTAAATCAGATGTTACAAAAATTTTACTCCAGACACATAGGTTTTTCCCCCCATCACAGGTATTATTGTTTTCCCAGAAATTAAGGATTCTATAACAAGCTATTCCGTAAATGCAAAATCAGTGGGGATGCATATTTCATACCAATTACTTTGATTGTACTGGTGCGGTAGATCTTGGGTGAGAGGGTTAACCCCTGAGTACAATAGTTGTGCTTTCATACCTTACAGCTCCCTACTTTTACTCCCTGTTGCCAACTCCTTTAAATTCTTCTATTCATTCAGATCACATGTACTGTCTAAAAAAGTGACAGCTCAATTGTAAATGGTGCGTGCATATTCCTATTACCATTTTTCTTCCTATAAGCCACCTGAAAGTGTCAAATGGGAAGGACTGTGCAGCCTCACGTCCATATTTTTTTAACAAGGTAATGATTCCATTTCAGTATATGTATACTCTTCACAGTTTGTTTATATTGTACCACACAATCCATATATTAGTACAATAGGTAAAAGGTGAATTAGTCCCTAATTAGCTTCCTGCAGGTATATAGAGATAACGTAGGCCTCTTGATGGAAGGACTGATACTTTCATATCCTCCATAAGCAATAAAATGCACCAGGTAGTTTTGTTCAAGTCCCTGTCTCTTAATTTACACTTCTTTTCAGAATTTTTGTCAGGATAAAATGAAGTCAGTAGAAACATTTATACCACTCTGAACTTCTTAGGAAAAGGACAGGATATGAATTTCCTAAATAAAGTTTTTCAACTGGGGATTTAATTAATGTGTCTTTGACCACAGCACCTACTTATGAGCTGGTCATCTAAATGTTGTTGTTTGCAGGAGCTGTGCCTTCTGGCTCTGTTTTGTCTTGCCCTTTTATATTTATTCTCATTCTGAAAGAGGATGTAAAGGAAACAAACTCTGTATAGTGGCCTCTCCACTTTTGCAAGGGTTTGGGATGCAGAACCCTCATGAAAGTGGAAAAAACATGAATAACTTCCCCCTTGCTCCCCTCCCATTCACTTCTAGGGCTCCCCCCTTTCTCTTCCCATGCAAACCAGAAGGGAATGGGGGTGGGGGAAGGCCCACATAAGCGTTCCTTTCCCCCTCTGGAGCTCCTCCTGCCATTCCTGTGCATTTTGCCCAGGCACTGAGAAGTCATGCAAACCTTCCTCCTGATTCCCTTCTGTTTTGCCTTGGTGCAGTGGAGGGAGGACTGTACATGTTTGGGCATGTTTGTAGTTGTTGCTGTTGTTCAACATTGTTGCGGTTTTGAACATGCATCCTGGTCTGGCTATATAGCGTTGTTGTTGTGTGCCTTCGAGTCATTTCCAAGTTATGGCAACCCTAAGGCAAGCCTATAACAGAGTTTTCTGTGTCTAAGAGTGTGTGACACCCTCAAGGTTACCCAGTGGGTTTCCATAGCTGATGGGGGAATTGAACTCTGGTCTCCAGAATCGTAGTACGGTATTCAAACCACTACACCATACTGGCTCTACAACGTTAGGCAGAGTGAAATTCACAAGCAGGAGATGATAGAAAGCAGCAGCAAAGTCTTAGAACAGAGAACTGTGTGAGTTGCAGTTTGCCCTGCATCCCCTAAACTAGCCTGCAACCTCCAGGTGCTCTCTCATTACCAGAGCTGAGGAAACATTCAACTACCAGTCATTAGCTTTTTTTATACTGGGGGAAGGGGTCAATTTTGTTCTTAGCTGGAGATAGCAAAATATCTTTGGTGAGTCCAAAATATCTTGGGCGAGCCCACATGAGGCCTATGTGTCAAGACAGAAATTAAGCCTTGTTATCTTTAAAGAAGATGGGTGAGGTGATCATACTGTGAAAGACAGAGCATTCCTTCATTGTATATTTTTCAGATCTGAATCTCAGAAATGTAACTGATAGCTGCCCTTTCACTAACTAGTGGCTACTCAGAACCCATTAGAATCAGTGCTTTCAAAGCATTTCGTAGATAGACTGTTTGATGTTTAAACGTGTCTTTTGAATAACTGCTTGTTGCTACAGAGTTCATAGAAAGCACACAACTCTCTGTGATGGCATTTCAGTAATTGCTTTGCAAAGTACAAAAAATGAATATAGTGCCTAGTTTTAAAGTAAAGTTCAGCTATATGTCTACAGTAGCATTTGTGGAGTGTGCTGTTACAATCAGAAAAATATATTCTTATTTCTACTGGCTTATACATTGATTATGTAGAAAACCTTTGGATCTTCTCCATCAGCCTTCACCAATCAGATATTCTGTGGGTGTCTTGCGCTATAACTGCCAGCATCCCTGACCATTATCTATGGTTGGTGGAGACTGAAGACTAAAACAGCAGAGAACGCCAGGCTGGAGAAAGTTGGTCTAAAGAAATGCAAGCATAGAAGGACTCTCTTATGCCGTGAGGGCAACTTCAATTAATGAAACTTCACTCTCTTCATGGCAGATTTTTTCCTTTTCATTTTGGGGAGCCCCTCGTAATCTTCCCCATTGCTTACCCCACTCAGCAAGATTCCCTAACTCTTTGAATGGCATTTTTGAGGAGTTGTGGGGGGAGAGCGCCAGGCTATTATGCCTAAATCTGGATCTAGCTTTATGTTACTTTAGGTTTTAATTTAGGGCTGCAACATGTTTTAAAGCAAGGATCTTCCAGCTGTAAGCTTATTTTCTGAAGTACTGTCCAACTCCAGTTTGACTGGGTAAGGAATGCTGCGGCCCAGTTGTGTCAGAACAGATCCTCAAGTGTCCCCAAATTGGTATGTTGCCAGCAGCTGTTTTCAAGCTAACTATTCAGATGTCTCTTTCAATGACTCTGAAATAAACACCAAGGTGCAGTTCTTCCACATTTGCTTGGTCCTTGCTGTAAACACAACTTTTCTTTCTTAACTGTAGATAAACCCAAATTCTGTGTGCCTTGAAGGCCCCATGTCACAAGTTATTTGCCAGACCAATGTCTGCTTACTTTTATAAATAATTTTACATAACTGGCTGAGATGGACTCCTGCTACTTCGGACAGTTGTCCTTATATGACAACAGTTAACTGGAATGAAACATCTAATGCAGAAAGAAAAAAAAGGGTAGGCTGGGGAGCAATAAACAAATGCACATATCACCACCATACTTTAGAAAATGGAAGGGCTGGCCACATGAAACACTTGCAGGATTGAAACTTTTAGCATCTGGAATGATTATGAGTGTTTTAATAAAACATAAGAGGCAAACCTACTTGATATTCCTACATGCCAGCCAACTCTAAAGTAACGATTTGCAGACAGCTAAGCTTAGCTATTATTTTGGTATTCCAGGGCATACGTGAATTAATGAAAAACAGGTGAATTTTGAAATCTAAAATTAGCCGTTCCAGCTTCTTCTGATTGCAGATGATTTTCTGTGTTTTTAACAGCTTCCATTTATTCTGCTGTTCTTAATGAACGTGCTAATTCAAAGAGGTCAGGTCTAATTTATAAGGAAATACAGAAAATGTGAAGCTTTTAGTTATGAAATAGAAAACCCAATCGAAGATGGAAAAATGACATCCGATGGGAAAAAAAGTGGTTTCCATACATGATAGAGATGTAACCTGGAAAACATAGCAAAGTATTGTTTTTGTATTGGTACTATTGGTATACATATTTGTATCCTTAAGGTTGTTGTTACTTTGTAATGCACTGGTATGTAAGGCAGGAGTAGGAGACAGGCAGTTCTTCAGAATCTGTTGGATTCCAAGTCCCAGCAACCCTAGCCAGTGTCACCAGTGGTGAAGAATGCTGTGAGTCAACAGTCTGGCTGGTTTTGGAGGATTGCTTGATTTCTCAACCTGGTTTGAACAATGGCTAAAAAGATAGGAATCAGAAACCAGCCATTTAATTACACTAGAAAAACTGTCTTGGAATAACTGCATAAAGACTTTGTTTAAAAATGAAGAGATGGATGTGTTTGCAGAACTGATATTTTGTGCTTAAAAGTATCTCTGTCCATGAGAGGTAGCCGTAGTTTAACAGTGTGGTCAGTGATACATCTGTAGGACATGAATACTGAGCTGCTGCATTGGTAGAGTATGGCAATAAGACTTTTTAAGCCTGACTATACCCAGTAGAGACCTCTTATGACATGTAATAGGGAACATGACTTCACTGACCAGGAATGGGATCCTTCATCACTGGCATGTCATTTTTCCCCCTGCTTCTGAGCTAAGCAGTCTGTAAAATCAGATTCTAAGGGCCAGATTGCAAATCTGTGTTTTCATAATTTATCTGCTGACTGAAGCATCAAGTAGTGTCTTGCATATATGAGTGAGTAATCACTGATGGAATAGCAAGCAAAGATTTTCATAGGATATGGTGTGCATGCAGAAAGTGATAGTTTAAATCCCTGGCATTTCTCCCTCTTTCTCTCTCTCTCTTTTTAAAAAAGGATCCAATAACAGGTGATATCAAAAGCTTAGTTTGAAGCCCTGGAATCAGAATAGAGAATACTGGAATAGAGAGGAAAATGGTCTGCCCTGATACAAAGAAGCTTCCAATAGTTTGAATTATGACTTATCAAACAGTATTCTTTAATAGAGTCAGTTAACTTCCAGCTATACCTAAGAATGAGCAATCAAGTGCTGATAACACAAGTAGTGGGGATTAGAAACAGAGAAGAATTTCAGTTGGTTTGTTTTTGATTAAAATTTAACTCAAATTGCATTTTTTTCATATGAGAAATGCAAAGAATTAGAGATTTTTAAAAAATTTCAACTGTGGGAAAGATTGAAAGTATAAGATTTTCCCATTGAGGCCCAGGGATTTGACTGATTTACTCTTGTTGAGTTAGAGTTCCCACCTCTTTTTTTTTTCTGACCAAGATCCCATCATTAACAATTATACAGCATGGTCCTCTGCGTGCTGAGTATAGCCATATCTATAATTTGTCCAGTGCCAAATTTTGCCTTAGCGAGTTCTGTTCTGTTTTTAATTTTGAAGCTGATTAAAACTCACATTTTTTATATATATATTTAGGAGAGATAGAACTTGAGGGAAAGAATTCAAGAGAGATTATCTTATCTATCATAATTGCACAAGAAGAAGATATAGTAAAATTGGTCCGAATTGGTCACTATAGTTTTGCCCATGCAGAATTTACAGATTGTGTCCTTTCATACTCTGACTAACCCATGGTGGTTTAAAAGATTATAACGCTTCCAACTTTGAACATTTCTGCTGCCGAAATTTAGTTATTAGAACTAAATAAAACATGTGGAATGTTTTAAAGGATTTTCACATTAGAAGGATATTATTATACCTCTACAGCCATTTCCGCACTACGCTGTTATAGTGCTATTATTCCACTTTCAACGTCCTGTGGAATCCTGGGGTTTGCAGTTTAAGAAGGAGCATTTAGAATTCTCAGCCAGAGAGCTCTTTGGCCTCAGTAAACTACAAGCCCCAGAATTCCACAGGATGTTGAAGGTGGAATAATAGCACTATAACCGTAGTGCAAAAATGACCTTAAAAGCGCCTGGCATAGTTCAGAATATGAGATCAGACAGAACACTTTGCAAAATGACTCCATAGCTTTGGTCAACAGGATTGGCAGAAGGGACCAGAGGTTTATGGATAAAAGAAGGACCATTGGGAAGCATTGCTGAGGGATTGTGCTGTAAAATATACAAAAGTATAATGTTCCTGCTATGTATACAAGGCCAAATTAGCCTGCTATGTAAATACAGTTAATTAACTTTTGTAAGCTCAGTGAAAGAGTCTTATCATGAGAAGCAGCATATGGTTATTTAAGTAACCCATAAATATTCTTATGCCTCATATTACAGAGAATGAGAGAATGGCTAACCTAAAACTCAGAGCTATTAGTTGCAAATAACTAGTCACAATTAATTCCTTTTTCCAGTGAAAATGTTCTGACTATTGTGCATTACAGTTATAACTTAACAAGGGATATTGTTACTTCTTTGGTGATATATTGAGGACCTTTAGTTATTTTCTTAGCTATGAGGATGTGCTCTCATTAAATGTTGGAAGAAGATGCTTACATGGTCCAAGTGCCTCACTCTTCTGCCTGTTGGTCTGTTTTGACTGTTGAGGTGAAAATAGAAGAAGAAGAGTGTATTTTGTGTAACACTCCAGCAAAGATTTTGTTAATTTTCTGTTTTTCCTATGAAAGTAAAGAACTATCTTTTTTTAAAAAAAGTTAATTATTACCTTAAATGTTTCTGGGAAAATAACTTCCCAAGCTTTGGTAAAGCTACCAAGTGGGAGTGTAAGACTTGATCCATGAACTTCCTGATTTGTTGGTCAGTCTCTCAGCTACCATGCTGCAGAACTTTGCAAGGTGATAGTGAATTGTAAAATACACTCGCCTTCAGGTAATTCCACAAATGACTGACTGACTTGTGGCTAGAAGTCCAAAGGATTATGTTCCTTATATTGTCTGAACAAGCACACGCAGACTGTTTTATTTTAGTAGACAACAAATGTTCCTATTACTGGCTTCCAAGTTGCAAGAGGATATTTTTACTCATTATTGTTTAACACTTTCACCGAAACAGTCAAGAGAGCATCATTCTAAGGGAAAGTTGTGACTGATTGCTTTAAAAATAAATGATGCTTACACTGAATCAAGAGAGAAGAAGGTTCATTAAAATGCTCACTGAAGAACTCTCATCACTCTTTTCCCATTGCATTTGACATTGTCTGAGAGACAGTTATATATTATGTTTATTTTTGGAGCCTATTGTTCTCTTTAAATTGAGTCTGCAGCATGGAAACAGCAGTAGTGTTTAGAGATAGAACTTAATATAAGCGAGTGAGATACTCCACATTCATCTCTCTTTTGGAAAAGAAATTTTTTCTCAAGTAGCACTATTTTAAAAAGAGAGAGAGAAAGGCTTTTGGAGAAGGAGGAACACCTTAGCAAGAATTCATGTCTGTTTTGGGAGGACCTAGACTGAAAAAAAAGGCTCTGCAGATTTTTATTAAGTGTTTAATGAGATTTACGAGCCAGAACTAGAATGTCACTTGCTTTGCTTTTTAATCATAAGCTTTGAAGTACTTAAAAAGGAAAGCACTTTAATTTAATTTCGGGTGGGGGGGAGATATTTAATCAGATTGACCTACTCTGCTGTTCCACTTCCTGCACAAAGTTCTGAGAAATCTGACTACTCCTGTTGCAATGTGCTTGAAATAAAAGACCAACATGCACCTTTTCAAAGCAAAATGCATAAAGGACCAAGTTCATTAATTAGCATCTTTGAACCTTAACACAAGTAATAGAGAAAAGGATGTTACACATGCTCTTTCTCCTATAATCTGAGGAAAGATACAAACGCCTTTGCGTATAGCTGTATTTCAAGTTTCACAGATGGAGATGTGTTTGCCTTATTTTCGCTGAAAATGAGAGGAGGAACTGTGTGTGTATGGGGTAAAAGCCCGCCAGCTGTTTTAAGGCATAGCTATAGAGCAGTACCTTGGGAACATCTAAGCAGATGTTAGCTGGAGTGTAAAATTGAAGAGTGCTGCACTGAGATGCTCCAATTAGATTCAGAAAGTGACATCTGTTATGTCTGTTTGGCTGAATTGTCATCTTCTATGTGGCAGCTCTCAAGGCCTTTTTATTTTCTTTCTGTGATGCGCTTCTCCTTATTCACATCCTTCTGGGTTATCTTTTTTGTGCATTCTGTGAACAAACAAACATAAGTACTACTGAGACAGCCTGAATCCAAAGAGTTTTACTGTCTTGAAGATTCCTATAAATAATTATGGTGAGAAATCCAAACAACATATATGCGTGTTTTGGAAGATGCTGTTATGTCAAGTAGAATTGGCTGTGATGGCTGGAGTAAAAGCACTGCATGCTAACTCACATTGTGGTCAGGACTCTGCTGCTTGACATGCACATGGATTTTCTGCTCTGGTCACTAGCTGTTCCTGGGGTCTCTGACAATGCAGCCCTCCTGGAAATTACATTGCTCTCCCAAGCATCAGTATTTGCTGAGAATTATGACTCTGTGGAGCACTGAGGTCTCCTCAACCCCCACCTGGCCATGATGCCATATCTATGATAATAGGAGTTGTTTGGTTACTAGGCAACACTCCCCAACCACTTCTGAGCTATATTTCTGGAAGCAACAGTAGTGCTGGCAGAATGGAATATGGAGACAGAGAATGTCATTTGGAGACAAAGAGGATATGAAATTTGTTGTTGTTGTTGTTGGTGGTGGTGGTAGTGGTATATGCCTTCAAGTTGTTTCCAACTCGTGGTGACCCTAAAGTGAAACTACCATGGGGTTTTCTGGGGCTGAGAGTGTGTGACACATACGGGGTCACCCAGTGAGTTTCCATGGCCAAGCAGGGAATTGAACTCTGGTGTCCAGGGTAATAGTCCAGTACTCAATCCACTATACCACATTGATTATACTGGGAAAAAAAGGGAATTAAAAGCCATGATTATACGAAGACGTAAAATGTCCTTCAAGTATCCTTTGCATTCGGTACCTTTTTGAAGGGCTGTAATTTGACAAGGTAATTGTTATAGTGTTCTCGTTCTCATATGAGAGAAAGCCCATGTGCTGTGTTATAGGAGTCAAATTATGCGTAGGTTAATCTCTTTTCTGTTTAATTATAGTAATGCAACCTACCTCTGTTTCTGAAATTCCCCATAAATCCGAAACCTCTCATTTGGAATAAACTGTTTAAAAGTGTATGCCTCCTGGTTCCAGCTGCTCCTTCCTTCCTGGCACATCTTTGAATACTTATATCCAGTCTTCCTTAACCTAGTTTCCCACCAGATGTATTAGGCTACAACCTCCATTCTTTAAACAATGACCATGTACCTTTGGACTGAAGGTAATTGCAGTCCAAAATATTTATCTCATTGAGGAAATCTGCTTCTGTATAAAATATATACCTGTAATACATAATTGTAACAACCATGGATCCATCCTAATGCATCCTTGAATTTGTAGACTGATAAGATACTTAGAATTCTCAGCTCAAGAGCCCTGTATCAATCCTGTGGACTACTTTTTCCATGATATCCTGATCTAATCCTCAATTCTTCTTCTCTGGGCTCTTTAGCAGAGTATTCCAAGTACACCAACACACTAAAAAACCCCAGATTCCACAGGATGGAGCTATGATAGTGAAAGTGGAGTTGCATGTTATGGTAGAGATACACAGCAAAAATCAATTTGTAAAGAAAGACTTTTCCACAAAGGCCCTTTTCACATGTGGGGGGGGGGGGAGGGCGAAAACGCCCAAAAATGGAGCTTACCTCCAGCCAGGTAAGTCCGTCGCCATGTACAGCAGCGCGAGCTCGCTGCTCCACACTCCTCGGGCGTCGCAGATGGCAGCTTCCGGTTGGTGGAGGCTCTCCACCAACCGGAGAAGCTCGCCAGCCGGAAGCCCGCCCCCCGGCAGATCTGCAGGCACATACTCGTGCGCGCCTGCAGACTCACTTCAGAGCCGGGCGACGGAGCAGCACGGGGTTGCGCGCTCCGTGCTTTTTAAAAACCTCGAAAAAGAGGTTTTTAAAAAACACGCAGCCCGGCTAGTTCCGGCCGCTCCTGAGTGGATTCTGGTGTGGAACTATGAAAAGTAGTCCACGCCAGTCTACTCTACGGTGTAGATGACCTCCGTGAGAGGTCGCTCTACACCTCCCCCCCCCACATGTGAAAAGGGCCTAAGTTTTTGTGTGTGGGCAGCGGAGTGTGTGCGTGTGTGCGCCAATATTTCTCAGTTTCCTCTTTCCCTCTCCCCACAACCCTGTCCTTTTTGAAGGATCACTCCCATGCACATTTGGGATGAATGCATAGGATAGAGGAATCTAAAATAATTGTACAATATGCAAAATATGCATAGACACAATATCTATGAATACAGTTCAAATGAACTCTGAAGGCCCTTGAAGAGAGTTGAATGTCTATCAGTAAGCTGGTATGTGTGCTCTTCTTCTTGACTGGTCTATGGAATGGAAACAAGGAAGAGAGGAAAAAATCTGTCTGAATTTCTTAAAAAAGTAAAGATTTCTAAGATATTGCCTGAAGCACAGAAATAGCTGAATAAATCAATAACATTAAATGAAATTGAAGAGGCTATAAAGGATTTGAAAGTGGACAAGGCTCCAGAACCGGATGGTTTTACCGCTCTATATAATAAGAAACAAGGAAGAGATTTCCCCCTCCAACTTTCCTGTGCATCAGGTGAAAGACCGCTCTTGTTAACCACCTATTTCTCAATGTATGTATCCTTCTGTTTTTACTGTGCCCCTTAGTTTGGATAATAGGTGTGATTCATTGGTTTAATGGACTCAGTAAAGTCTAGTCCACCTCACATACTTAAATTTAAATTACCTTTTTGAAACTGTAAAGTCCAGACTAACATTTTGCATGATGTTCTTCTTCTGATGGTATGTCACTAGAATGTAGCTTGCAAATAAATTTGCTGTTTTCTTGGTCATTTGCACAACAACAGCCTCAAACATTCCTGTCTGCATCAGAAGGTGTAACTTGAAATAATACCTTGCAACATGTGGCTGAACATTGGCCGGGAAAACATACATCTTTCATTGCATATGGATTTGATCCACTCTCATGATAGCTTGGCAAAATCAGTGGCTGCCCATCATTTTCCTGTTCTGCTCATTTTCTTTTTCTTGCCTCTCTAAACTCAGAAGAGCTGTACTGCATACAATTATTTGGAAGGAATGTTTTTGTTGTTGTTGTTGTTGTCATTTTTCCCTGGTTCACCTTGGCTTTCATAAACATTCTGCCCATGAGCATCTGTGGGTGGTACAGCAGGGATATTTTTTGAACGTTCTGAGATGATGAGCCAACGAAATCTAACTTACAGTATGTGGTTACTTCATTAGTATTTGCATGCTGGCACAAATCATTTGGATCTTGACATAAAATGCACAAAGAGCAGTCTGGCGGTGTGAATTATTTCTCACAATCCTATCACAGTGTGGATTCACTAACCAGTTTTAAAGCATTCTGGTGTCTTCCACATAATTTTCTTCATTTTGTGGAGGTTTATGAACTTAGCTAGTACTTCCAAACAAGAATGGGTTAGAAATTAATTGTATTCACACTTTAACATGAATTTACAGAAAGCTGCCATGTTAAGAGTCTCCAAAGCATCCAAAGTCTTCCTTGACTCTTGCTGGGAGCAACAGTAATATGGAAAAAACAACATTTTCACTCCATAGCATTTTTGCTGTATAGCTGTTCTTAAAAATCTGCTCAAAAACTATAGTTTGTGCAAAATGTGGTGTTTAGACTGTTGTCTGGTATTCACTTTAGAGCATCACTAGTCTTGAATTACCATGGGGGCTTCCTGTTTGTCCTGTGTCCTATTTCAAGATGCCATTTTCTACTCACAGGAGACCAGGTTACCTGAAAGACTCCTTCCTTCATCAGAGGTCCCATTGCATGTCCCACCACCAAGATGTTAGTAGGTATACAAGACCAGACTCTTTTATGGAGTATTAGTGGTAACATCCTTACTGTGGAAGTTCCTCCCAAGCAGGTCACCATCCCTGCTGAGTTATAGAGAGACAATAGATGCTGTATTTTTTTACTGGGCTTTTGAAAGACGTGAATCTTGTTCTGCCTAGCTTTAAAGACCTGTTTCATTTTTCTCTGTGTGTAATTTGACTGTATTACTTTATTGTTGTAAATAGTACTTTGCTTTGAGGACCTTGCTGGGTGGAAAAAGCAATATATAAATACCTTTAATAAACACTTCTGATGCAGCTGCAACATGTCAAGTCAATCAGGTGGCTGCTGACTTTCCAATGAAGTCACCCTGTGGCTCTTTCCATGTCAATTGCCGTGTCAGATTTGTTGTCTGAATCAGCTGTTCTGCTGACTTCGGCTGAGTGAGTTTGCACTGAGCAAGCATTAAGACAAACCTCTCTTGACTTGCAAGAACCCAGTGTTATCAGATTGTTTCCCTGTTAGCTTGGAAACACTGCAAATAGTTGTCAGACTGTGTTAGTTAAGCAGTTGTCTCTAAACAGCCAAGCTTCAGATATGCCAGACTACAACTCCCATCGTTCCCAGGCAGTACATATCTGGAAGGCACCAGGTTGGGGAAGGCCGCTATAAAATGTGTTCAGTGAAGCACCCCACACACACACACACCAACTTGCCACTGTCCGGGTTCTTTATGACAAGTCCCAGTTCTCTGTTATGAGAATGTATTTTGTCACATTTCTTAGTCTAATCCATTAGGGAAATGTGCTTGTCAAAGCTTCTCATCATAGCTTCAGAAAGAGAGAGAGCAAGAGCAAGAGAGAATAAAATGCAACAATTATTATGTTCCTATAAGAAGAGCCAGCATTTTCTGGATTTGTCTACTATATTCTGTCAGTAGTACATATCCATAATAGGACAAATTAGGTCCTCATGGAATCTGTGTAATCCTGCTGAAGTAATAGGGTTGTACTATTGTAATTCTCTAGAGGAGGATTTGACGTACTATAAATAAAAAGTGGCTTAATGACCCAGTGCAATTGGGTTAAAAAAACCCGGAAAAACCTTAGCAAAATCAGCAATAAAAATGAGAAATGCTGCTGCCATAAATGGATTATGATGTGGAGAGATAAATGCATTGCCGTGCCAGGGCAGCTAGTTTACTCGGTGGGATCCAAAGGTTAGTCACCATACATTTTCCCAAATGTGTTCTCGAGGTTCCAAGACCACTCTGTTCTCCCCACAGAATTTCATCCTCTAAAAAAGCAAACAAACATGCCTGAATGTATGAGTTGCATTCCAGAATTATATTTGGTGCTGAAGCTAGAAAGGCAAATTTTACAACCTTCTGTTTCAAGGAAATCCTTAGGTTCTGCCTGTCCCAGCCACCCCTTCCCATCTTTTGTTATGACTTCTTAGAGGATTCGAGGTCAGCTGTCTTTAAGTGGTGAGTGTGGGTGCGTGTTTGTGGTTTGTTTCTGCTCTTGGCAAGTAAAACAGAAACATTAGAAAACAAAAGATTGCTGCCATAAAGATGAGAGTCAGTGTGGTGTAGTGATTAGAGTGTTGGTGTGGGACTTCCAGGTTCTATTCTCCACTGTGCCGTGAAACTCACAGAGTGGCCTTGGACCAGCCATTCACTTGAGAAGGTTAAGAGGGGACATGATAGCCATGTTTAAATATTTGAAGGGATGCCATGTAGAGGAAGGAGAGGGCTTGTTTTCTGCTGCTCCAGAGACCAGAACAAGGAGCAATGGATTCAAGCTGCAGGAAAGGAGATTCCACCTGAACCTCAGGAAGAACTTCCTGACAGTCAGGGCTGTCCGGCAGTGGAAAATGCTGCCTTGGAGTGTGGTGGAACTCCTTCTTTGGAGTTTTTTAAGCAGAGGCTGGATGGCCATCTGTTGGGAGTGCTTTGAGGGTGTTCCTGCATGGCAGGGGGTTGGACTGGATGGCCCGTGTGGTCTCTTCCAACTCTACATTTCTATGATTCTATGATTCTAACGTATCTCACAAGGTTATTATGTGGATCATAATGAAAATAAGACACGCACTCAGTCTTGAAGTCATTGATGTAAAAGTGGGATGTAAATGTAACAAACAAGCAATACATTTTAATCCTGCATGAATAGGGCCTATTAAAAGCAACTGCACTCCAGAAGACCACAACTATTCATCCTGGATCAGACTCCAAAGGAGGTATTAATTAAAAGCCCATTCTATAATATCCAGTTGTAGTCCTCTGGGTGGAAGAAATGACAGGCAGGCTGGACTGTGCTGTTAAGTTGACAGTGTAATGCAACTGTCCCACAAAAGCCAGTATAGTTTGGTATTTCATCAACAGGAGTATAGTGCCCAGACTGAGGGAAGTAGTAGTACCACTCTGTTTTGCTTTAGTCGAACCTCACCTTGAAAAAGGTCTCCAGATCTGGTACCATTAACAGATCTGGTAATATTAACAGACTGGAACATGTCCAGAGAATGGTGACCAAGATGATCAAAGATCTGGAAACCAGGCCATATGAGAAATGACTTAGAGTATATGGGTTCAGCTTGGAGAACAGAAGACTGAGCACTGATATGATAGCCATCTGTAAATGTCTTAAGGGAAGTTATGCAGAGGACGGAGCAAGCTTGTGTTCTGCTGCTCCAGAGGCTACAAGATGAGCCAGTGATTTCAAATTACAAGAAAAGAGACTCCACCTAAAGGTTAGGAAAAACTTCCTGACAGCAAGAGCTGTTTGACAGTGGAATAGACTACTTGATAATGTGATGGACTCTCTTTCTTTGGAGGTCTTCAAAAGAAGGGTGCATGGACATCTTTTGGGACTGCTGTAGTGTCAGGGATTCCAGGCAGGGAACCCTGGGAAAATGATCAGCCCACTGCAAAGATGCTGCATCATGCTCCAGCTGTGGGTGATTGCAAGGTTGCATCAGAAACTGGGGTCGTGTGCAGATGGTAGAGGGAGGTGTGCAAACCTCTGCCTGATTGGTTGTAAATATGTATATAAGAAAGCAATCCCCAGTATGTATTTGTCTGTTGACCAAACCGGTGTCTGGCGCAAGCCTTTGTCCGTCTGTTCCATGTTGTGTACATATCGGAACGTTGCTACAAGATAAAGTGCCTCCTGTTTGGAAGAAACTCCTCCGTGTGAGAGTATCCTTACTGGGGAACAAGGCTGCTGCTGTTGGCTCGCTGTCCTATGGTTATTCCGCTGCATCTCTGTGGGGCTGAAACTCCTATCATCCCCCAACATGTAGTTTTATATTCCTGCATGGTGGGTTGGACTAGATGGCCCTTGTGGTTTCCTCCAGCTCTAACCAGATTCTATGATTCTATGTTATTCTATGTCAAAGATTCCCAAACTTGTGTCCTGAATTTGTTGACAGAGTTTGGGGGAAGATGAAGTCTAACAGTGAGTGGCACACATTTACAAACCTTTCATCCACTTCTGAATCCAAAGTGCAAGTCATGTTTCTCTGACCCTTTTGCTCCTTGGTGGATGAGTTGGAGTAATGGTGAGTTGAATGTCACCTAGAATTTAGGAAAAGGTGGGCCAGGACATGCCTTTGAAACTCTTCTCAAAATGTGAAGTGAAAGCAAGGCTTTTTTCCCCTGCAGCACCCATTATATTGCTGCTAGATGAGGAAGCTCCACACAATTTGCTCAGGCAAATTGTTTTGTTTATTTATTCAAATAGGAATTTCTAAGCCTACCTTTGTTGTGCAATGCTCATCATGCAGGCTGGCGTACGTCAATTGAAATCACCCAAACCACAGTAGTACTGGAATCAGACAGAACTTCAGATGAAATCATTATTGTCCTGCCAGGGAAAAACTGGTGGAACTCATCTGAAGTCTTTACTGACCAGTTGAAGATAGTGGTTAAAGAGGGAGACGTATAAACTTACACCATGAAGAAAGGTCTGGGTACAGGAGAAAGTGAGAATTTAGGTATCCTGGCCTTGGGATGTAAATGTTGTTTGTTTGGTTCTCTCAGCAGTTCCCTGACCAGGAGTGTCCTCAGGTTAAAGAAATGGATATTATACCTGCATGTAGATGATCACCCATGTGTTGCATACCCATTTGTTATGGATGTCTGCATACAAACATATGGTTTGGGTGCCAGATATTTGCCTGAAACTTGAGAGAGCCTCTTTTAGTCAGACATGCTACTGCTTGGATCAATGGACCAATGATCCAAGCTGGTATAAGGTGGTTCTCTGGGATTCTTTCTTCACCTGCAGTCACACAGTGGCTTTCATAGAATCAGAGAATCACAGAGTTGAAAGAAACCACAATGGACTGCAACCTCCCACTGTGCAGCAACACACACTCCAAGCATCTTCAGCAAATGGTCATCCACCCTCTGTTTAAAAACTTTCAAAGAAGGTGACTCCACCACACTCTGAGGTAGTATATTCCACTGTTGAAAGGTTTTTACCTTTAGAGAGTTGTAGAATCATAGAATCATAGAGTTGGAAGTGACCACAGGGGCCATCCAGTCCAACCTATGCAGGAACACACATCAAAGCACTCCCAACAGATGGCCATCCAGCCTCTGCTTAAAAACCTCCAAAGAAGGAGACTTCTAATGTTTAGGGAAATATGTTTTCAACCCATTGCTCTGAGTCCTAGTCTCTGGCAGTAGAAAACATGCTTGCCTCATCTTCAACATGACGTCCTTTCAAATATTTAAACAAGGCTGTCATGTCACCTCTTAACTTTCTTTCCACCAGGCTAAATGTACCTAGCTCCCTAAGGCGCTTCTCATAGGGCATGGTTTCCAGACCCTTCATCATTTTGGTTACCCTTCTCTGGACACATACCAGCTTGTCAATATCCTTCTTGAATTGTGGTGCCCAGAACTGGACACAGTTTTCCAGGTGAGATCCAACCAAAGCAGAATAGAGTGGTGTTATTTCCCTTGATCTCAACACTATGCTTCATCTATGCAGCCCAGAATTTAATAGGCTTTTTTTAGCTGCAGCATCAGACTGCTGACTCATGTTCAGCTTGTGATCCACTAAAACTCTTAGATCCCTTTCACACGTACTGTTTGCAAGCCAAGTGTCACCCCTTCTATATCTGTGCATTTCATTTTTTCTTCTTCTTAAGCATAGTACCTACATTTCTCCATCTTAAAATTCATTTTGTTAGTTTTGGTGCAGTTCTCTAATCTGTCAAGGTCATTTTGAATTCTGATCCTGTCCTCTGGGTTATTAGATGTCCTCCTAATTTGGTGTCATCTGCAATCTGATGAGCATGCCCTCTGTTCCATTATCCAAGTCATTGATAAAAATGTTGACTAGCACTGGGCAGAACTTGTGGCACCCCATTAGTCACTTCATTCCAGGATGAAGAGGAACCATTGATGTGTACCCTTTGTGTTCAGCCAGTCAGCCAATTACAAATCCACCTAACAGTAACATTGTCTAACCCACATTTTACTACCTTATTTGAGGAGTATAATGGGGGACTTTGTCAAAGGCCTTACTGAAATCAAGATATACTACATCCACAGTGTTCCCTTCATCCACCAAGCTTGTAACTCCCTATATAAAAAAAGCTATCAGATTAGTCTGGCATGACTTCTTTTTGAGAAACCTATATTCACTTTTAGTGACCATGGCATTCCTTTCTAATTGCTTACAGACTGTTTAATAATCTGCTGTAGGACCTTTGCTAGTATTGATGTCAGGCTAACTGGGCAGTAATTGTTTGGGTCTTATTTTTGTCCCCCTTTTCCTGAAACCAAAACTGATAAAATGGGTTGCATTAATTCACAGTCTGCAGAAAAGACTTCAGAGGTGGATCTTTGGATTAGAGTTAGCTCTAGCAGCATTTTGTAGTTTTAGGAAAAATGTTCCAGTTATAAAGAACTACACGTTTTTGCTCACCTTTGATAGACAGCATAGTAAGATGGCAAAACCATGGTTATAGGCCTATCTATAACAACTGAGAAGGCAAAGTTGTAACCTTTTTATTAGGGAAAGAAAATTGTGAATGTACTTCCAGGGACTATTGTAATAACTTCTAGAGGCAGAAGAACATTGTACTGGAAAATGTGTTTGGAGAATGGAAGCATAATGTGGCACTGAAGATTTTTCTTTAACTTTTTCCAGGGATCTTTCTATATATTTGGGAGCATGAGAAAACCTTGGTGATTAGTTCCTAATCAAGCCATTATACTCACTGCACATGGTTTAAAAGACACTATGGCCATTTCCGCACTAGCCTGTTATAGCGCTATGATTCCACATTCAACATCCTATAGAATCCTGGGATTTGCAGTTTCGGGAGGGGCCAGCCAGCCCTCTCAAAACTGCAAACCCCAGGATTCCATAGGATGTTGAAAGTGGAATCATAGTGCTATAACAGGCTAGTGTGGAAATGGCCTATAAGGAACATTTTCTAAAAATTACAAGAAAGTTCTATAACAAGTGATTTTAGATACAGGTTTCCAAAAGAATGCAATACGTTAGATCATAAAAATAGTTGGTTGTTACAGACACAGTAAAGAGGTGATCTGTAATGTGAAATCATTTGTTGAATCTCTTTATAGTAAGAGATTAAAATAGGATTTCTACTTTTTCACTGATATTTAGCAGTGTAAGAGGAAAATCCCTCCTTGCCTCAAGCTTCCCATCTAACATGCATCTATATAGAAGGGAAGTGTCTATACAGAAGAGAAATAATCTGCAGTTTCTCTTGCTAGAGGAACTCTCACAATCAAAATTGATGATGGCATTCCTCAGGTACTAAAATTTCTTTTGCAGTATTACAAGTCTATTATATGAGGCGGATGAGAGGATAACATGGAATGACTAGAACTAGTATCTACCCAGGAGCTGCCAATACTGTTATAAAGCCATGCAGCTATTTAAGTCAGGATATATCAGTGCCCACTGCCCTATTTAATGGCTGTAGATTTGATATTTGAGTTTGTAATGGAACCTACTCTGTGCTGTCACTGAGGAAGAAGAATATTTTGTTCCTTTATCCAACTCTAGCTTTTCTCTTCCTCCTTCCCCTTCCTCCCATGGGAGACAGGAAATCTCATAAGTACATAGAGCTAGGAGGATGTGAACAAGGAGGTAAAGGAGAAATTTATAAGATGAAAATCTTTGTTCTAAATAGGTAGCTATGTAGCCTTTGAAAGAATCATACACATGAGGGCAATCTCCCTCTCGGGCACATCATAAGAACTTATAAAGTTACAGAGCAGTCCTGTTTAAAAACATAATCCAACCGATGTATGCATAGTTCCTGTTCTACAGATATTGAAACTGACGGTCTGGCTCTCTGATGTCCATGGAGGGAAACTGGGAGTCTGGATCTTTTCTCCAGTGTCTTTCAGAGCTTTCTTGCACCTTGATGCACTGTCTGTCTGTCTGTCTGTCTATCTGCCTACCTACCTACATATCTACTTATCTATGTACCAAAACATGTAGAAGATCTCACTCTTTCTTTCTTTTTTTTTCCCCTTTTGAACAGGAGTTTTATATGATGAGTGTTACTACTTTTGGCCCAACATCATGCTGTTTCCTAAACTTAAGTATTAACCCTTTGGTTGCCTGAAATTAAGGAGGCTCTTCCTTACTGTCCATCACACTCCTTTCTTATAAATAGAATTCCATGAGTTCAGGACTTACCCTCCAGATCAGATGAAAACAAGCCCATTCTGTCTTTGAAGATCATCTGTCTTCTCTGCTCCAGACAAAACCTACCAATCTGCTTCATCTATTCATTATAGGCCTTAGTTTCCAGATCTGTTATCCTCTCACTTATCCTCCTCTGGACATGTTCAAGCTTGTGGATATCTTTCCTAAACTGTGGTGTCCATAAGCAGACAAATTCTGTCAGAATTTAAGATTGCCATAACAGATTGGACAAGCACATTAATTTCAACAGGGATAAATCTAAAGCTGTACATTTAGGACAGAAAACAGGATGGGTGACATTTGGTTTAGCATTAGAAGGTCAGGGAGCTTAGTAGTCAACAAAATGATATGGTGCCAACAAAACTAATGCAGTTCTAGGTTGCAGAACTATAATGTTCAGGTCATGGAAAAATCAGCATCACTCTGTTTTTTTCCCAGACCTCAGCTGTGAAGGTCATCTTGAATTCCAGATATGTCTTCTCAGGCATTAGCTACCACTTCCAGTTGGATGTCATCAGTAAATTTTATAAGCATCCCTTCTGATTCTTTGTCCAAGTCATTTATAAAAATATTGAACTATATATGCCCAAGGACAGAACACTGCAGCACCTCACTTGTTACTTCTCTCCAGGATGATTAAGAACCATTGGTGACCACTCTTTAGTTTTGGTCCATCAGCTAACAGACCCATCTAACAGTAGCCTACATTTTACCAGTTTTACTGCAAGAATATAATGGAGGAGCTTTTTGAAATCAAGGTACACTATATCCACAGCACTCCCCTTATCCACCAAGCCTTTATGAGAAGAGGAAACTAGATCAATCTGGAATCACTTACTTCTGATAAACTCATATTAAATTTTAAGAATCACAATGTTCTTTTGCACAGCCTGGGGCTGTTTCCAGCCTGTAAAACTCTCTGTCCCAGAATAATATGCTGGCTTCTTCCTGCTCTCTTTTTGCCGGCCACTAAAGACTATTTTTATTTGAACAAGCATTTGGTGTCTTTGTGGCTATGTAGAAAGGTCTTTAATGTGGTGTGTATATATGTGTTTATAGTTCTGTGTGTTTATTGTTCTTTTGATGGTTTTAAATAATTTTATATTGTTTTAAAAGTATTGATGTTTTAATATGGTATGGTAGCTTCTTTAATTCTGTTGCAACTTTTTACTACTAGTTTTTAATTCACACACTTCTTTTGTAAGCTTCCTGGTGGTCTATTCAGGAAAGAAGCACGATATAAACAATAAAAAAAAATGCAATATAATATAATAAACACGTGCTCATAGACTGTTTAATGATCTGTTGTAGAACCTATGCTAATATTGACTAGCATATGCCTTTGTCATCAGCACACATTCCTTTAACTGGAGATCTCAAATGCTAATGAGGAAAGTATTGTGCATAAAGTACTTGAAAGCCTACTGGTAAACTGGGGATGGTAAGGCTTGAACCTGGGACCTTCTGCCTGGCAGGCATCTTTGCTGCCACTAGGGTACAGCTTGCCATGGTGTTGGTCTCTAGACATGGAAAGAAATGCCTGCCGAAGGACAAGATCGAACCAGGAACCTTTAGATTTTTAGTTTGCCACTTTCCCAACTGAGCCACTTTGGCTGCCTGAGGGCTCATCTGGGATTCGAACCTGGTGGGTACATATGTATTTGCATGCCTTACCTTCTGGTGAGATGTAGGACTCACTCACAAAATATGCAGCTAGCCTCCTTCCTTGCTCTCGGCACCTTACATTAGATGCCTATAGTGAGGAGGTCAAACCTGATCCTCATCATTTCCATTCCTTACTTCTCTTTTGATCTTGAGTTAAAAATCTTCTTTGGCAGTTAAAAGTAGTCTGTCACCTAGTTTGTCTGCCTGTTTCTAAGTGAACTTACTCCCTGTTTTGGCATTGCCTTGGTAAGTAGAAAGCGATGCATGTTTTTGCTTTGTTTCATTGGTTTCATGTCATAATGGGGTCATGGAGAGTGAGAGCAATCTACCTTCATCTCCCTTTCTTTCCTAGACAACACAGTGTGTCTTGTAACCTCAAAGTCAAAATTACTTCATCCACATATAATTCATAAACAACAGCCCTGCTGGTCTTCTACTTATTCTTTCTTATTTTTCGTAATAAAACACATATTCAGACATGTTCAATTATTCAAAAGGTTGGTATACTGTTTCTTAGCTCTTTCACTACTTTGGTGGTATTCCACAGTGATTTTTGGTTAAAGATCCTAAGATGTTTAACCATGACGTATGTCCATTCATATACAGGACTAGTTAGACAAGGATACATGGTAGCCGATTTAATATAATTTTTCCTTGCCTTTCTTTGACTAGGCCAAGGCTACAAATACTAGCTCAGATATTTCAAAGAATGTTAGTCACCTTGAAATGGTGAATCTGAGATACCAAAGGTACAAGACATGGCTATACTAATAGGACAAAGGCAGATGGCTTGGCTTCTAGTATTTATAATAAGCTGGGCCATGAAAAGGGCTACTTCCCCTATATGCCTCTTCTTCTTGTGACCCAAGAGGTCTCTAAAACCTCAGTATGCATAGCACATTGTCATCTTAAGCTCTCCTGTGCTTAGTTGTTTGGGGTTTTTTTAAGAGAAAGGAGGGATATCAATCTGTATAAATAAACTTCTAGCTTGCTACTTACAATCCCTAGGGATCCAGGGATATATCTGTAGGGGAAGGCAAAATGACGGCATTGCCCCACAAACAAGAATTCTGCCCCCCCCCCGTGCAAGTTTCCTTCACTCCCCCAATTGCTGGGATTACAGTAACTTAAATCTTCAGTGAAGCATTTAGAAATAGAGTTTAGCCATACAAAGAAAAGGGGCAAGAAAAATTACTCAGGGGAACACAGCAAATAGAAGAGTTCTTGGTGTGAAGGATTTTCAATGCCTCACTCTCTGCAATTCTAGAAATTTGCAGACTGAAAGAAAGTTTCATTTAAGGGGAAAAGAATTCTTACTTGGGGGAGAGTATCCTCATCCCCCCACCCTGCATGTGGCTATACCCTTGTAGGGCTCCCAATGCAAGCTACATCATTTTATGTTTTCCTTTCATGATACATCAGGAAAAGGATTTTTTTGGGGGGGGGGGATTCAGAGAAACATTTCTGTAGGTTATTTCATATGTTTATTAGCGATCTACCAGGTAGGAAACTTTTGTCTTGGTGAAGCAATAGAGAATATTTATCTTTCCAAATGTTGCTGGACATATCATCTCTTACATTTGGCTATGCTATCCAGCTCTGTAAGAGCAGGTGTCCAACACCTAGTGAGAAGAGTGCCTTACAGTATGTGTGTAAGATTCTGTCTTTCTACCAATATGGGACTGAAGACGACTCACAATATAGTATAATAATATATAATAATATAAAAGAGCTACTACTTCTAGTTCTAGTTCAGAAAAGTGTTCTGCAATTCAGCCACGGCTGTTGAGTTACTGAAGGCACATGATGTAAAAATAAAAAGCCAAGCACAAACTTGCATGCTTCCTGTCTTCTGTATAATTATTTTTCAGTACATACAGTACCTTATAGTACAGCCTTCTAGAACTCTCATTGAAATTCCAGTTTGCAGAAATATAATTGATTCAATGGATGTTCTGACTGAAAAGCTAATTGTAGTATCTTGTCTACTTCGTTGTTTATTAACTTGGTATAACAAGCAGCAAGTGTAGCTCTGTTTGTGAACCACTGATTTACCAGAATACTCTGCTGCAAGCTCTACTTGTTTTTATACTCAAGGAATATTCAGACAATATATCTTTTCTAGGTACTAAAACTCCCTGCACATGGGTGCAAACATGCATATTTTCAAATATTGCCTCCCTTGTTCACATATGGACAGTCAACAGGGTTTTTCTCCTGAATCCAAAACACAGAACACAGGTGAGAGGGGAATCAAACTCTCTTCTCTGCCTTTCCATATGGTGCCCAATATTGTGCCTCCTGTGTCATAGGAGGGCTGTATGAAGAGTGCTTCTAGCAACAAACAAGTGCAGGGGGGATAAGGGGGTAGGAAATTCATTTTAATGGAATGAAGGCATATACAATCTGGTTTGTCTGTCTTTTTTCTTTGTGTTTGGGTGGAACAGAGGGCTGGCTTTTGTCATTGCCCAGAGTCATTAAGCATTTGCTCTTTGGGACAAAGGTAATGTCAAAGCTTGGAAAATTTACATTTGGAACTACAATGGCTCTTCCACTTTCATGAGGGTTTCGGGCACAACACCCTTGTGGAAGTGGAAAAACTACAATTAACTCCCCCCCCTTCCCTTCTGGGTTCCCCCCTTCCCCTTCCCATGCAAAATGGAAGGAAATGAGAGGTGGGGGAAGGTTCACAGGAGCCTTCATTTCTCCCTCTGGAGCTCCCCCTGCCATTCCTATGCGTTTAGCCTCTGCTCTGAACTTGTGTGAGCCTTCCACCCCTTCCTTTCTGTTTTGCTTCAGCACAATTTCTCTGCACTGGGGCAAAATGCATAGAAATGGCAGGGAGAGCCCCGGAGGGGAAAGGAAGGCTCACGTGAGGCTTCCCCCACTCCCAGTTCCCTTCCGTTTTGCATTATAATGGAAGGGGGGAGCTCCAGAGGGGGGAAAGGAAAGCTCATGTGAGACTTCCCCCACCCCTCATTCCCTTATGTTTTACCTCAGCATGCATTCTCTGCACAGGGCAAAACGCATGGGAATGGGAGGAGGAGAATTGGTATGGGAAAGGCGTGAGTGGCACCTCCAACACTGGCACCTCTTGAAATCTTGAATCCTGAAAAAAATCTAAGTTAGAGTCTCATACTCAGGAGCAGAGCCTGGTCAAGAGAAGTCTTGTGCTGTGAGGTGAGCCCACTCATCTAGTGGTTCAGTTGCCCCTTTCTCCAGTGAGCCATTTCCTTTTCTCTCATGTCATGATTTTCAGTGGCCATCTGTGGCTGCTTTCCTCTAAAACAGGGAATTGTGCAGGCTTCCAGATGTGGTTAGACTCCCATCAGCTCTATCCAGCACTGTCAAAAGTAAGGATATGCACCTGCTTTCACTGTCACAACTTCTGGAAGGCCGCATGATTCCCAATCCCTCCAAAAGTACAGAATTCACGAGATGGCCCTTCTGTGTCTTATGCAGTTTAACCCTCAGTTAATAGATGTTCTGCATTCCTTTTCCTGTTATTTATTTAGGATCTATAGTGTTCCCAGTATGTACCCACCAGAGAACTATTCCTACTCGTATTTCTTTCTTGTTCATTGCCTTTTATGCCTATAGAAAGCGGGCATAAAATATCAGAACTATACATCAAAACAGAACATATGACTAAAATGAATTGTAGATAGCACTTTAAGACAGCTAAGCACAATGAAAAGATAAAATAGATGTTTACTGTCATGATTTTACTAAGGCACCTGCTCTAGGAGCAGCTCCTCATTTACAACCACTGTATGTAACATTGCCCTGACAACCTTAAAAACAAGGGAGGGGGACCCCACCAGGCAGTTCAAGAGGATTGAGAGCATAGTAATGCGGGGATAAGAGCTATTGACCCCTGGCTTGTCTGTGACTCCCTCCCACCATTGCCTTTTCTTTTCTATGATACAAGATCAAAGTGCTCATTCAAAATCCCACAGAAGGAAAAGGCTATGGTGGTTGTGAGAATTGGTGTAGCACAGTGGTTAAGAGGCTGAGCTATGAGTCAAGAAATCCCTTATTCAAATCTTAATTCTTGTATCAATTTTAGACAGGTCAGAGCCTCACCTAATGTACAATATGGCGAATAACAATACTGATTTACCTGTTGAAAAGATTACAGCTAGGTCATGCACAGGAAGCTTTTTGGACATTTAAATGGACTTCATTAATGCTATTGAAGTGCATTTGAAATAAGGATACAGTGGTTTCAGAAAAAGTTAAGGAATACTCCTTTCACACTTCTCCAGTATGACATTTCTCTGCTGTTATTGTCAGTGTTATTTCTCTCATACTACCTGAGGTGATGTTGGAGGGAGGTGTTGATTCTCCAGCCAGAATTTGTCCCATGGTCTTCCATTTTCCTGAGCATCAGCTCCTGTGGGAGCTGGGAGGAATATTCTGGACTTTTATGTCCTATCTGTGATCAGAATTGATGGCAGGGGAAATTCCCTTGTGAACCATTCTTTCTCTCAGTTAAGGAGAGAGAATAGTGTCTGAATCTGGCTCCTTTCAGTCAGTACCTGCAAATGCCAGTTAAGAACCCTTCCTGCTTATGGTGTTTCCCTTGAATGAAGGATTCCTTAGAATCAAGCATTGACCATCCTTAGTGTTAACTGCTTCATGTGGTGAGTGCTACTCTCCATGTTCTCTGTTCCATTCTCTGTCTTGTTCTTGGAGCAAAAAAGTTGGGTGACAGCAGTGGATGAAATGTCTAGGAAGAATGACAACACTTATCTTGCTATACCAGACAGTAAGAAAGCCTGGGTCACCAGTGTGACATTAGATAACCATTCTTTTGAAGCACTGAGATACAAATATAGTTCAGTATCACTGTGTGAGACTTACACATGTGTATGATTGTTAATGATTAACATCAATATAGCTGATTATCTATTTTTTTTCCCATGTGCCCTAACTTATCTGCTGCAAGGATTTCTTGACCACTTTAGGAGAATTATTTTTAAATGAGGACCTGAGCATCTGCGGGCTAGGATGTCCCCTACCTGCCTTTTAGTAGTTGTGTGAATGATGCAACTGGGAAGCACCTTGCATGGTGGCTCTGAATGGGTATTAAACCAAACTACTCCTTAAGCAAGCTGTTTGCATTTTCAAAATCATTCACACAGGTATGAGTAGGAAAGTGTGGGCTCGTGACAGAATCTTCTTATTTATTATTGAATTTATAGGCCAGTTATCATAGAAGTGTACTTAAGCATCTAGAAATGGGCCTTCCATAATGCAATTTCAAACTAATATAAGAGAATCATACTTTTCTTCTTGCTTCTCTTATCTGCCACTCCATGAACACCAGTATTGACTAAAATTCCACCAGGGTTCCACTTTTTCTAAAATATTGATATGAAACAAATAGTAATTGTGAGAATAGGTTTTAATACTGTTCACAATGTTCTGCAAAATCTTTCACGTAAGAGGTTCAGTCCACTGGAATTTCTCTTTAAAAGCTCCACCAAAATGAATGGAATTGTCACAAGAACAATAGATTATTTCTCAGGCAGTTTCCACTCATTTTAAGTAAGTTTATCCAGAAGAAGTTTCCAAGTGAATTGAGCTCGTATGTCCTACTTGCTTTGTCTTTCTTTGTAATATTTTTTCCCTTGGTTGTCACAGCGCGACTGCCATTGCAGAAAGAGAGCATGTGTTTGAGGAAATTTCTTTCCATCCATCTCCAAATTTTTTGTTTTGTGTCTGCCCCACAAATCTCTGCTTTCTTTTCTGTTTCATTGTGAATTCTAAGTCCTTCCTTTCACTTTGGCATACATTTATGCCCTTGTTGTGCACATTTATCTATTTTAATGTACTCTGCGTTTTGCTGACCCACCACAAACCTTGCTGTGCCAGCTCCCATTGGGCTGCTATGATGGTTAAATCCCATTGTGCTGACTTTGATTCATTGTTTATGTCTGGGCCTTATCATCCTTTCCCTCCAAGCAAATATGAGTCAGCAAGACAGTCCTTTCATTTACGTGTGCCTTTTTTCTCTTTGTATATTTTCAGTTTCAGTACAAAAGAAATCCACTGTTCCTCTTGGTCTCTTAAGAGCTTGGTAAGGTTTTGGAGACTGTTCTAATTCATTTATTCTGTTCTCACACCACATGCTGCAAATCACTGCTTGATTTTCCCTTCATTTGCTGGAGTATGAGCAAAGAGGAAATAAACTACATCAGTATAAATTTAGAGGTTATGGGCAGAAGAAAGCTAATACCGCTTATATTTATATTGTTTCTTTCTTTGTTCTTCTATGACTGCAATCCTACAGCTATTTAGCTTCAGATAACGCCCACTGTCTTCAGTTCACACTATTTGACTAAAATTTGGCAAGCTTTATTCCTCAAGAGGTGGATATTTTGGCTGTCACTTTAACCTGTAACTTTAATGTTACCAAATATATATGTATTGTTTTTATGTGCCTTCCGGACAATAGCAACCCTGTCATAGGTGTTGCTTAAGAAGATATATTCAGAGGAAGTTTGTCAGTGCCTTCCTCTAAAGGTGACGGAATGTGATGTGCCCAAGGTTATATCCATTGAGTTCCATGACTGAGCAGGGATTTGAATTCTGATAAATACTCCAGCACTTAAACCACTATACCACACTGGCTCCAAAGAAATTGCTTACTCCATTATCCTCATTGCCCAGTTATTAGGGAAGCTTTTTAAAATTCAATTTAAAAAAACAACAACAAATCAAAGAAGGGCTTGGCTTCAGTCAGACTGAACTAAAGTGCTGAACCAAAGCAACCTGCAATCTAAAAAGATAAAGTGGGCTGAAAGCTATTTTCCCTCTGCTTTGGATCTGGAAAAGTCCAGATTTCCAAATCAAGGGGGACCTTGATCTGATCCAATGAACTGAGTTCCAAGACATATAGCTACAATTGTCCGTCTGCCTGCTATCTCTGTATTTACCTTTCTATCTGTTTCCATGCTAACTTTTAGCACCTCACTACATATCCTAAAGCCACAGATCCCTTCTGATCTTGGAAATGTAGCAGGGTCAGCCCTCGTTAGTATGTTGATGGGAGACCATGAACAAATACCAGATGCTGCAGGTTCTATATCAGAGGAAGGAGCCGGGAAAACCACCTTTAAGTATTGCCTAAGAAAACATTATGAAATTCATGGTTTTGTCATAAGTTGACAGGCAGCTTGAAGACATGCAATTTCCATGAAGCAACAAACACTTCCTCCTCCCCTCCTTGGATGGTAGCATCAAATGCTTTTCAGTTATTTCAGGCTCAACTCCTGCTTCCAGATTGGAGGGGCACAGTATAACAGAAAAGCATGACTCCCTCACACTCCCTAAATTCCAGTACTATTATGGAGCTCTGAGGAGTGTGATCACTCCACTTTCTCCAGCATGCCCATGACTGCATTATAATGCATTTGGAAATGCATTACATTACTGAGTAATATAATGCAAGGGCCTCTGTGGGTGGGCTGCCATTTATTTTATTCATTTACTTTTAACAGGAAGGACAATAGCACAACCTGATTCTCCTTTTCAGTTGAGGACAACAATGAATTTCTTCACCTGTAGGTAGCATCAATGTCATACGTAGAGTCTGTTTGGTGCACTGGTTGCAATAGGGTTGGGACTAATGTGGCTGTTCAGATGTTGTTTCACTACAAGTCCCAACAGTTGTAGCCAGTATTGCCAGTGGTGAGGAATGCTGGGTTGCAGACTAGTAACGTTTAGAGGGGGTGCATTATTCCTACCCCTGAGACAGAACTGACGAGAAAAAGGCAGAAAGGTTAAACAAAATTAAACAATTAATTAAATATAAAAGAAAAGAAATAGTGGGAAGATCCAGGTGTGTGTCCTCACTGAGCCAGGATAAAGAAAGGAAGACAAAAGCCATGCAAGCTACTTGGCATACCATCTTGAGCTCATTGGAAGAAAGACAGGATTAGGTATGTGTCTCTAGTTAGGATATAAATATAACTAATTTGTGTCTTCCTCCCAGTGGCATGGAAGGAATCTGGGGACACCAGACAGCATCTTATCAAGGGCTCCTGAAATATGAAGCCAGCCTTTGTCACCAACAGTGGGATCTCTCTACAGAAAAATGCTGGAAGACTGAATTCTACAGTTTAATTCAAACTAACAAACAGAATCTTTAAGTCAATTAATTATTTGGGTCTGGTTCTTATCAAAACAATCAGAGCTAAAGAACCTGAGGATCTACAGATTCAGTTGGGTGTTTTGAACTAAATTATATAAATGCATGTTCCACGTGTGTAGTTTTGCAATAGAAACTAAACACGGAATTTGAAGACTGTGCGTGTTCTGATGATTCTAACGTAAATATATAAATCTTTCCAAGAATGAATAATTTCACAGCTTTTCTCCCAGTGGGTAAGACTATGACCATTTCTGCATCACGCTGTTATAGTGTTGTTATTCTACTTTCAACATCCTGTGGAATTCTGGGATTTGTAGTTTACTGAGACCAAATAGCTCTCTGGCTGAGAATTTTAAATGCCCCAGCCCTAAATGACAAACCCAGCATTCCATAGGATGTTGAAAGTGGAATAATAGCACTGTGACAGTGTAGTGCAGAAATGACCTATGACAGTTTTTGTGTTATCTTTGATTGTATTTTATAAGTTGGGACTTTTTTCAAAATAAAAATTGATTGTGAAAATCTTGGGGTTTGTCCTTTTTTTTTTTTTTTTTTACAAAAAACAGATGTTTTTGGACAAAAATATGTATTTGTTGCAGGAAACTTCCATTTTTTATGCACACACACACACAAATGGGGGTTTCCAGAAAAAAAAATACAAAATTTGTTCCCAAATCATGAAGAATCTTGTTGATAGAATGTTTCAGCGTGCCAAGACACCATTTTTCATCATAATGAGGAAAAATGCAAGTATTCTTTGTATGTCTGTTCTAGCATGGTCAAACTGTAGTGAGTGGACAAATAATTGTAGCTTAATGCAACAGAAACACGAATTTCCATGTATAGGTCCTCACTCTCACCCATACAATCCTGTAAAGTAGGTTAGTCCAAGTGATGTTTGCCAAGGGATTTGAGATAGTTTGTGGAAAACTCTGTATGGAATCAAACTTTTGGAGTAGGTTCTTTTACATCACGTGTGTAACAACAGCTGCTGTTTTTTCATTAATAAACTCATCTGAACAGTTAATAGGACCACAGAATAGGCAGCAAGCCCCTATCTTAGAAAGGCCTTCTGGTTCTATGCCATTCACATTTCAGTTTGAGAGTCACCTTAAAGTGAATTACTGGTTTTGTGAGCCTGCAAGACTTTGAATTAAGCCTCATTCAAGTGATAATGGACTGTTAGCCTACACAATGATATATTGTTGCAAATGATTCTACTGGTGGTATGTGTCATACATACAGATGTAATTGATCCTCCCTTTGACACAAAGGTTTTTAAAGGAAATAATTCTTTCTCAATAGCTTTTCTGGCACTGAGTTACAAACAACAGCAGCAACAGCAAATGTGCATACTTGTTGCCTCCTTGATAACATGGACAGGAATCTATTTCTAAGACACATGTTCTGGCTGCCAGAACAATAAAAATGTATACAGAATTACCTTGTTTTTTGAATCATTTGTGGTAAAGAAAGATCTGATTTTTTCCCCCCTTTTTCTTTCGAAGAGTCATTTTTCATCTCAATGGAGATATCCTGGTGCTTTCACAGTCAATTCTATAAATCATTTTACTTTCAAGTGAAATAGAATTGCACTTGCTGCAGTATTTCCGATTTTTTGGGAGCTTCTGAGGATCGGCAACCTGGGCCAATTTTAGGATCAGGCTGCAGCACTGTTTAAAAACATTAATGCACAATATGTTCCTCCCAGGCTCTGGGTTATCAATCTGGCACAGGCTAAAACAGGGTTGAAGTGGGCTGAGTGAGTTGGGGGGTTCTTCCTTAATGAATATAGGAAGTTGCCTCATACTGGGTCAAATTATTTGTTTGTCCAGGCATTCATCATTTTGGAGGTTGAAACAAGTGACTAAGGTAATAATGTTAGAATGAATAACTGGCCCTTGATGTGGAGCTCAGAAAGTTATTTAAAAAAAAAATTAATGACATGCTGAAGCAAAGCATAACTGACTGTCCTTTCTTCCTACTCCAAACTTTCTGTGGTTCCTTTCATAGTCTTTTCACAGTGCTCTCAAGAGTTTTCCCATAGTCTGGAAGAAAACTGAGAAAGTTATTTTTAAGAAGAATGAATATGATGACTTTCTGAAGCCATCACAACTCATAAGCAAGAGGGTTAATAATCTGGATCCCAGAGCATTATCTCATGAGTGCCCAAATTTAGATGGCTTCTGTATGTGAACATATTCAACATTTCAAGCACTGGGACCCAGAAGATCATCCTACCTCTAAACGGTGATGAAAGGTTTCAAGACATCTTTCAGTTTATTGTTTCTAAAAGCACCTCTCCAAGCTCTAGTTTGTTCCAATGGGCTATACGTCCATGCTTACAGTGAAATCAGATCAGGATTGTTTATGAGTGAATTTGTATCTTCAGCTCCTGCATAGTCTTCATGGTTCCTATGGGTATGCAAGACTCTGTCCCTTTTCGCACGGCATTTGCCATGCGAAAGGGCCCCTCAAGTGTCATGTGAATGTGAGGAGAGGTCCACATGGCGCACTCACAATCACGCGATGCTCCAGGGTCCGGCAGGTGCTGCTCATACACTTTTTCATTTTCCGCTTTGAGCCGAAAATGGTGCGTGATCGTGTATCGCTCTAGGGCCCCGTGCTCACTTGCCATGCGTGAGAAGCTCCAGAGCCACGGTACTTGCGCTTCCTGCCCCAGCACAGCCTGGGAAATTCCCAGGCTGCACTGCGGAAGGAAGAGGTGGAGCTCTCGCGTGGGCAGGCGGCAGCTGCAGAGGTGAAGGAACTGGGATTCGAAAGCCTCTTGCTGGAGGCTGCTCGCACAATCCTCACACCCCGGCTCCGTGAAAAGGTGCATTGCAGAAACGTTCTCTGTTTTGTCCTCCTGGACAGCTGTAGCAAGATGCTGAGGTTTTCAACGAGTGAACATTTTTGTTGTGCTGCTCCTTCTTTTGCTGCTGGTGCAACCACTGTGGCTTCATATTAATTTACTATTGTAAAGAAAAGATGTGACTGCAGTCTGAAGAAAGGCATTCTGACCTGAGAAGGGATATATAGGATGGAAAAAGATGTTATATTACACAAACAACATTCCCAACATACGCTTTGGTGGCACACATGCATTCTCTGAAGTATTATATTTACGAAGAACTTTCCTCCAAAGTTATGAAGGTGGATTCTTCATTCAACGAAAAGAGAAAGTCATATCTGAACATGTTTGGAACTAAATCTATTCAGGACTGAAAATTCACCTGAATCCTAGTCTAAAACAATTCCAATAAAGGCTGGTGTCTCCACTGAGAAAGATAAAGGAAGAGAAACGGGATGAATCTAGCTGTGAAGAGGCATATTTGGAGATTTCTGTCCAGAGCAATCACAGAAACATCTGAACATAACCTTGAAAGAGACATGAGCTTTCATGTAAGAAAACCTTAAATTGAAACACTAAACAGTGATATTGCTTTCATAAGTGACCTGGGATCAGAGCCCCACATTGTAATCTGACATGAAAGTAGCCCCAACTACTGTCTGCATTCAGAAGAAAAGGTTAATGCCAGTGGGTGCAATTGGATTATGACTTTGTATATAATACTTAATTCAACATATGGATGTCAGAAGCCAATGACTCAAACTGCATTGGCCATGGTTACCCATGCTCTGGTTGTGTTTCAGCTATTATAATGCATTGTATTTGGGGCTGTCTTTGAAATTCTGAAATTTCAGATTGGCCAAAACACAGCAGTTAGGTTACTCACTAGGACTGGATGAAGAGAACATATTACAAAATCTTAAAATCTAATCAGCCCTTGGTATTCATAGGATCTGCATCCACCAATTCAATCAACCATGGGTCAAAAATATTCAGAAAAAAAAATCCTAACAAGTACACCTTGATTTTGCCATGCACTGAGCACTATGCTGATGCATAGGCATACCTTGCTGGAGCCTCCCACAACATTTCACAGATCTTCAAGTGCTTTCTGGTACTCATTTGAGTTGTTTGCCATTTTATATGAGGGGCATCATTTTACTATAATATTGTTTATAATGGGACTTGAGCATCCACAGATTTTGGTATCTATGAGGGGTCCCAGAACCAAACCTCAGCAGATACTGAGGAATTTACCTGTATGTTGACTCATTCAACAGTTGGTGAACAAGACCAGCTCTGGGTGGGACTAACCAACAGGACCCTAGCCGTTATCTTTTGCTACCAGATGGTAATCCTTATTGTTGTTGTTGTTCTTGTTCCCTGGTCCTATTCTATTTTTATTTACTGTTGCTTCACACACACACACACACACACACACTGGAAGCCATTCTGAGCTTACAGTTGAACATATAATCGTTTGTTCACCTCATAGTGATCATTCATATTTAAAGTCAGAGTCAGGTTATTGCATCAGTGAAAATATGCAGATATTGCTGGACTGCAAGTCCATCAGCCCTAGACCTGAATCCTGTTAATAGTCCCAGGCAGAGTAGAGTAGAATCAAGGTGATTTACACTCATGTGGACTCTCCTCAACATTTGATTCACCTTGGATCCTTCATGGGAAGAAAAGTGGGATATAAATCAAATAAATAAATAAATCAGAGGGACCAGCAATAAGATTCAGGCCCTAATCAGCATAGCCAATGGTGAGGAATCCTGGAAGATAACAGTCTGCCAATATTTGGAGACACTTTTGTTCACTTGTGATTTACACTGTGTATACCTACATGGAAATTAAGATGGGTGCTGGAGACTTTGCCCTTTCATCTAATGGTGAGAGATGTCATGTTAGTAAGAATGGAGACCTCTCTTATTTTCTGTGGTAGCTCTGAACATCTGAAATATCTCTCCATGGAAGCATATAACCTTTTGGTGTTGGTTGTATGTCTTTAAATACCACCCCCAAGAAAACAAATGAAAAAAAAAGTTATGTGTCTGCTGCTTAATGCAGAACTGTCCAGAATTATTGAATTCTTTTCTCCATAGAAACCTGTGGAAAGGTTAGTTTAAAGTTTATTTTAAAAGAACTCATAATCCTTGGTAGGCTTATGCATTACATCTTAGAATGATCTGCTGAGACTCTATAGCTCAGTCTCAGTAGCAAACTTTTGAACAATTCAATTCACCTTTGCAGTTTGACTTGGCAAACATTATTCAGTAATGATTTCTGAGCAGGGTAAGGAAAGTTTCTCTCGAATGGATATTAAGTGTCTACTGGGAGAAATATCTGCTGAGAATAGTATAACTCTAGGATTCAAGAAATGATCTTTATTTAAGGTGGGTGTTGAAAACATTAATGGGGTTGGACCTGTCCTGACTAAGGGGAAACTAATAATCAAGGACAAAAATGCCTAACAGTGGGTTCAACAAGCAATTGAGACTGGGAAGAGAATTTGGCTCCCATGATCCATGAGAAGGGAGCAGCTTCACACTGCTTACTTGATTCTATTCTGAACAGTATTCATGTCATGTTAGAAGCTGTATATTTTTAAATTAATTTTTATTAAAAAGTATGTTACATAATAAAGATACTGTTACATCCATATTACAGTGTCAACATACAATATCTGTGAGTAAAAGAAGAATCAGTAAAAATAAGAAAGCATATAAAGGAAAACAGACATCCATATCAAAATTAATAGTACAAAAATGTGTGAAAGTTGATCAGTGCAAGAAGTGAATAACTAAATACATAAGTAAAGAAGAAGAAGGGACTCCCTTCTCAAACAGTGGTGAGTGTTACCTGATTAGTATCTTCCTGAAAGCATAAATTGGCTTACTGAATTCCTACAACAGAATGTTCCTTTAATCACTAAATAAATGTAAAAGTAATTATTAAATAAGATTCTGGGCTCAATCCTCAAAACATGTTATAGACAGTTTTCCCCATCTAGTTTCCCAGAGAGGAATCAAAACTTTCCACTCTTGTCTAAATTGCTGATCTGGTTTATCATTTAAAGACACTGTTAATTTATCCAATTCTGCCATCTCATAGAGTTTCAAGATCCAATCATCAGTTGTAGAAATATGCACATCCTTCCATCTTTGGGCAAAGGTTGTTCTAGCCCTGTAAATGATATATAGTAAAATTCCCCAGTATTTATTTCTTATTAATTTCTCCAGTATAAAAGAAATAAATACTGGAGAATGTTAGAAGCTGTTTAGAGCAGCTAAAAAATCCCATTTTATTTTTGAGAGGTATGAGGGAGGGGGAACTCAACATTGCTCCCCCTCATCATGTAGAATTCCATTCCAAATGTGATGTCATTATGTTATTCCATCTCCTACCCCCTCCACCCTATAGCAAAAATATTCTGATGTAGTATTAAGGCTGCCATGAGGAATTGTTAGTGCATAATTTATAGTTGCAATTAGAAAGCATTTTTAACAAAGTGTCACAACACGGTGACAAGTAAATTAGACTGTGATTTACAGTAACAGTGCATCGCAACGTGATTTAATGTCACAGTGGAGAAACTGACAAACAGCCTCAACAGAGCAGGATAGTGGCTTCAGAAAATGATGAATTCATTTCCAAAGCACACCCAGAATATGAAAGGAAGCTTTATATGTGCTGGTGAAGTAGTTATTAATAATTTGGTGTGATAGAACACCAAGTGAAAGAAGTGTGCCACTTAAAGAAAGGAAAGAATATCAGAAATGTTTGGCTAAGGTCAAGAGTGATTGGTCATGATGTCACATGCTTCAGTTACATCCCATTTGGATTACCATAACACACTGTAGACATGGCTGTTTTTGAAGAGTATCTCGATACTTCACTTTATGCAAAGAGCTGCAGCCAGATTGTTAATGGAAGGTTTACAAAGAGTATATGATTCCCTTGATAGAACAGCTCCATGCGCTACTGGTTTGTTTGTGAACAGTTCAAAGTGATGTTTATGATGATCTCTGGAGCTCAATGTGCTTTGGGTCAAGGCTGTCTGACAATTGTGTCCTTGCTTATAAGTCTGTCCAGGTCTTGTGGGGTTTGCAAACTAAACATTTTTAAAGGAAGTGCTTTTGACAGGGTGTTATATTGCATTTAGTTACACTTTTCTAAATTTGCTTTTTATTCTGCTTAATTGTACCTTTTAAATTGTTTTTAATGATAGTGCTGTTTGATTACATTTTGACATTAAACTTTTATTTGTTTACTGTATTTGTCTTAATTTTCAAGCCCTCTTGAGTCCCAATTTTGGGAAATTGTTATCTTTATTTACATCCTGCCTTTTCCTCCCCAAAATAAGGACTCAGAATGGCAATAGCAACTGCTAGTAGTACCTTTCCTATTATGAAAAGGTAACCTTCCTTCCACTACCGAAAAGTGCCTGTTGTGTGAAGCGAAGAAGCTCACGTTGATGTTATTTTCCCTTATGTCTGAAAGCTATGATTTTGGAACTAAAAAGGTCAAAATATGGAAACAGAGAAGTATCAGAGGAAAGGCTGTTAAAACAGATTTGTCAAAAATATAGAAAATGAAGCGGTATTACCTGAAGATCAGAGACAGTGTAGCTTTTGAAGTGCCAGCAGTGGTATACTAGCAGGAAGGAATGAGAGATTTTTCTGTGCCAGTTTTGCAAGGCATTATCCTCCTGTTGCCCTTTCTTTAAAGCCATAAACATATTAGATAACATTTGAAAAAAACTGTGTTTGTATTGGGTGAGGGCGTGGTGAGGGAGTGTTTTAAAATAAATTTATTTGTTTGTTTGTTTGTTTATTCCCTACTTTACAATCACAAAGGCTGTCAGAGCAGCTTACAAATTGTTAATCTGACAGTTCCCTGCTCTCAGGTTTAAATAAGCCATGACGCACAAGGAAAAGGGAAAGGTAGTAGGGGAAGGGGATTAAGTCCAGCATATATTGCTGGTTCTTCTGTTCCTCCAAGGTCCCAGCAGTGGTAGTTGGGATGGAAGGAGGACCTTTCATCTGCTTCTGGGTCTAGGCATGGTGACAAAATATTCTCTCCTCTTTATCCCTTTATTTCTTTTTCCCCTTACAAAGAGGACCTCATGAGATCAGAATTATTAGACTTCTGTCTACTTTTCACTCATGTGTTGACACGAAGCAGATGAAAGGGAGAAGCTGAAAAATGGTGCAATGATTGCATTAGAACTGTGTCCTTGCCAATATTAGGAAATAATTGAACCTTACTTCAGAAGACTTCAAGCTAGGAAGCTTCATGTCCTTTTCTTCTTCTTCTCAAAAAAATGGAATTCTGCCTGTGTAGCACAATTCAGTGTGTTGTCACTGTTGGTGTTGTGTGTGCCTTCAAGTTATTTCTGACTTATGGCAACCCTAAAGTGAACTGTCACAGGGTTTTCTTGACAAGATTTATTCAGAGGGGGTTTTCCTTTACCTTCCATCTCATCTATGACTTGCCCAGTGGGTTTCTATGGTCAAGTGGGGAGTAATTTCCATTGCATTTAATTGAATTTACTTATACAGAAGAGAGCTAGGATGATGCAGTGGTTTGGGCACTACAAACCTGGAGAACAGGGTTTGATTCTTGCTTGACCATAGAAACCCATTGGGTGACTTTGGGTGTGTCACACTCTCTGAGACCCAGAAAAGCTCATGCTAGGTTCATCTTAGGGTCTCCATAAGTTGGAGGCAACTGGAAGTCACACAACAACAACAACAACAACAACAACAACAACAACAAGAAGAAGAAGAAGAAGAAGAACAGCAAAACAGAGTTATGCCACACAGGAAGAATTTCATTTTTTGAGAAGAAGAAAATGAAATGAGATTTCCTAGCTTGAAGTCTTCTGAAGTAACTCTCAGTCATTCCCTATCACAGCAGTGCTAATGCAAGTCACTCTCTTTAGTGGGAAAACTAACACTAGGCATAATTCCTCATAATGCACTAACCATTCCATGCAGTTTGGACCTATTTGCATACAGATTTGCATCGCTAGCTTGCTTATTTATTTATTTAATATGTCACCTTTCTCACAGATGGGACCCAAGGTGATTTCCAAAAAGAGTTAAAAACGTTTAAAACAAAATTAAAACCATTAAAAAAACATAAAATTATAAAAACCTACAAGATTTTTTAAAAAGCAGCTTTACAAATAAATAAATAGCTCCCCTGCTCACACATTAAAAGCCTGGTTGAAAAGAAATGTTTTTGTCTTTTGGCAAAAGGAAAGCAGGGAGGGGGCCAGACTAGCTTCCTGTGGAAAACAGTTCCACAGGGCTGGAGCAGCCACTGAGAAGGCTCTCTCCTGTGTCCTTATCAGGTGAGCCTGGGATGGAAGCAGGACCAAGAGAAAGCCTTCCTCTGATGATCTTAGGGCTCTGGCAGGTTTGTATAAGGAGAGACAGTCTTTCAAATAGTGCTGACCTCGGCTAGATAGGCTTTCTAGGTCATAACCAGCACTTTGAATTGTGCCCAGAAACAAACAGGTAGCCAATGAAGCTATTTTAACAAGGGGGTTATGTGTTTCCTGTAACTGATTCCCGGTGAGCATTCCGACTGCCACATTTTGAACATGCTGCAGTATTCAAACAGGTTTCTAAAGGCAGACCCATGTAGAGTATGTTACAGTAGTCCAACCAAGAGGTAATCAAGGCATGTGTCACTGTAGCCAGATTTGACATCTCAAGGAACAGTCATGAATGAATGAATGAATGAATGAATGAATGAATGAATGAATGAATGAATAAGTGTGGTGCTGGAGCCTGTAACTCCTTCTCCCTCTTACTGGTATGGGATAGCAGGGGGCACCATTTTCTCTTTGCCTTGTCAGAACCCATGCACTTTCTGCAGACTGCGGACAGCTGATCAGGTGGCTGGCCACCACATGAGGTAGATGAGTCCTTATTTTGCACAGTAATGAAGCCCAAGAGAAGGAGGAATGTGGACAGCAGTAGCAGTGAGTTGTTGATTATGAGAGATAACACAGCAATATTTGGATGTTTAGGATAAATGACTTTTTTTCATTACTGATGATAAAAACTACCACTCTGTATAGAGTGATATATTGGTGTCAAATGCATCTATTATTGCTGTTGGTCATCTCTTCTTGGTAGGAATCCTGTTGCCAGGGGCAGCAGCAATAATATGGTGGAGGTGGCCATAAGTTCAAAAATGCAGGAATGCTTTAATCAGAATGAGCTACAATCAAGAAATCAGAAGACTAGTACTTGGAAGGGCAGCTATGAAGCAACTAGGCAAGATCCTCAAATGTAAAGATATATTATTGAATACTGAAGTCTAGATTGTCCATATGATTGTGTTTTCTGTTTCTATGTGTGATCATGAAAACTGGACGGTGAAGAAAACTGATAGGAAGAAAAATAACTCACCTGAAATGTGGTTCTAGAGAAGAGTTCTATGGATACTGTGGACTGCTAAAATACAAGTCAGTGGGTCTAGAACAAATAAAGTCTGAACTCTCCTCAGAAGCCAGGATGACAGAACTGAGAATGTCATACTTTGGACATACCTTGAAAAGACATGACTTCCTAGAAAAGATGGTAATGCTTGTCAAGATAGAAGGCAGCAAAAAAGAGGAAGACTGCCCATTACTGGTGGATTGACTCAATCAAGGAAGCCATGGCCATGAATCTTCAAGACTGAGCAAGGCTATTGATAATAGGGTAACTTGGAAGTCTCCCATTCATAGGATAGCTGTAAGTCAAAGTCTACTTGACTGCAATTAACAACAGATTTGAAAACTGTGCAGTTTTTTTTTTAAAAAAAATGTACTTGCAGCAGGGGAAAAATGAATAAATATTTTCTTTTCTTTCCTGTGAGAATCAAATCAACAAAGACTTAAGGCCTTTCTACCCTACGCTGTTATAGTGCTATTATTCCACTTTCAACATGCTGGGTTTCGTAGTTTCCTGACGCCAAATTGCTCTCTGGCTGAGAATGCTAAATGCCCTTCCCTAAACTACAATTGCTGGGATTCCATAGAATGCTGAAAATGGAATAATAGCACAGTGTAGTGTAGAAAGGCCCTTACTTCCCTACTTCTGAGACACAGAAGCTACCAGGGACTTCATCCTCCAGTAATCTCCACTGAGATGGCTTTTCCCCTCCTGGTGTGTGGATACATGGCAAAGTCAGAAGTGAGACAAGACAGCTTCCTCCCAAGCCCAGTTGATGAGGTGGCAACAGGGAAAAATGGATATGATTCCGCTTCTCTTCAGGGGCCAAATGGTGGAAGAGCAGAGGCTCAAATTTAGCCTCAAGGTTGTGCACTTCTGTACTGATGTCTACAGGTGCACACAGAATTATGGTTTATACAAGTTGCAGTGAAACATTCTGCTTTAGGCAAGAATGAACTTCAAGCAGGGTGGAAATGACAAGGAAGGAATTAGTTCTGCCCTCTTCCTGTCGCTGGCTTCATCCCCTTCCACATGCGGTGGAAGGTGACTTTTGTATTCATGTCTCCATATGGTTTGGAATCTCAATTTTCCACCTGCATGAATACAATAAATGAGAGCTAGCTTGGTGTCATGGCTTGACCATTGGACTATGTCTCCAGAGACCAGGGTTTGAATCCTCACTCACCCATAGAAATCTACTACGTGACTTTGGGCAAGTGACATTCTCTCAGCCTCAGAGGAAGGCAAAAACAAATCCCCTCTGCACAAATCATGTCAAGATAACTGCCATGATAGGTTTGTACCATAGGTCAGAAATGACTGGAAGGCATACAACAACAGTGAGCGTGGTGAGCTTTCTCCTTTAAATGGTCACTCTCAATGCACTGAGAATGAGAAGCATGGCAGCTGAAGAAAATTAAGGACCCATCTTCACTCTTCACCCTCATATGTTAAACTATTCTGTTCAAAGCAGAACACTTGTTTCCACAGTTAACAATGTATTTTAATATAAATGAACTTTAATAGGCATTTTGAAATTTTTTGGAGTTAATAATTGTTTTGTAAAATTTAGAGAAACTGAGAAACTAGAGGATAATAGTCTTCTCATCTATGAATTAGTCCAGGAAGTAGAAACCGAGTCAGTTCACTAAAAATGAAAACCAAATAAAATCCACAAACACCCCTACTGAGAACTCATGCTTTAAGTCTATCTTTTTTTCCCCCAAGCTGACTATTGATCATATACTCACAGGCCATTCTGTGTATATGCACAATATTTTGTTTTTAAAAGACACACAAATACATATAGGCTTGCTTAAGCACAACTGTGTATAATATAAGTCTGTGCATATTTGTGTGGTGTAAATTCCATTGAACCCAGTGGAACACAGCTCCCTGTGTATGTTTAAGGCCTCAAGTGAATTTCTGGTGTTTTTTCTTGTCATTCACGAGTAAGTCACTATTCCTTTTATCCTGCCACCAGAATTTAGTCTGAAAGTGCTTACAGGCCTTGTTCCATTTATCTTCTCTTTTTTTTATTCCTCCTCTCATAACTTGTGAGAGAAATGAGAAAAGGCTCTAAAAATCTTTGTGCTTCTCTTCTCCTTAAGGATTCTGATATAATTAGCTTGTTATTGCTGCTTCAGCTTCAACTTTGAAATATCAAAACAACACTTTCTTCATGGAATGCCATTTTGGGATTGCTGTCAGTTAAAAGACTGGTCCAGGGTAGCAGATAACTCACCCAACAGAGGCATGACACAATTTCATCTTCCTTCAGTATTCTTGACTTTTGCCAGCAGTATGAAGGTCAATATCTATGGCCAAAGAGTTGGACAATATCTTATATTAAAATCATTGAACTGTCATGAGTGTGACACAAAGTGACGTCAGCTTTAATGGTGTGCAGAAATTTTCAATAGGCATAGTGGCACAAAAATTGGGTAGAGCTGCTTCTTTGGTTGGTGAAGCAAGAAGAGAAACCATCAAACTACCTATCACTGTGTATCTTAGATAGCTGTGAAGTAATACTTGAATGTTTCTTGTCCTCACTGAAACTTAATTCTACTTCTTGTAGCAATGGAGGGAGACCACCGTGACAACATGCCAAGTCTAATTTTTGAGCTTTTATGCCTTCGCCACACCCCCAGCTTTTCTGTGCGGCCCTTGCACTCTCTCCCTTTTTTTGGATAACATCTTAGTTGTCCTAACAAGAGGTCTTACCTAACTCAGTATTTTGCTTTTACTTATGGACCATGTAGCTTGCTGTTGTTGTGTGCCTTCAAGTTACTCCCAGCTTATGGTGACCCTAAGACAAGCCTATCCTGGGGTTTCTGGGATTGAGAGTGTGTGACACACCCAAGGTCACTCAGTGGATTTCCATGGCCAAGTGAGGAATCAAACCCAGGTCTCCAAGGTCCTGGTCCAATGCTCAATCCATTACACCATGTTGACTCTCTTCAAATTTAGACTATCCATACTAAGTACAAAATTTGGTTTATTTAGCGTATGCAGTTGCATTATGCTACAGTATATGATGGGAGATCTGGAACTTCAATTTGCTGTTCACATTATGTTTCCAGTCCTACAGAATTGAAGCTACTGTCTCTGTACTGGCAATGTGCCATGTTAATGGTCATGGCTTTATTTTGATTATGGTATCTGTACCTGAAATACTTCTTGGGTCAGAGTCGTTTAATTTAAGTAATAAGCCGAAGAGATGAAAACCTGTTTATTGACAGTCTCTGAAATTATGCCTAATTAGTTTCCACTTTGACATCCAGATTCATTTCATTTGCTGTACAGCTTTGATTCAGTTGGCAGGAGGAATATAATCAATCAAAAAAAAAAAAAAAGGCCAAAGATTAACATTAATTTGATACCACCTGGTTAACATTAAAATCCAATGTGTATCGTTAAGAGTAGTAATACAGTGCTTTATTTCAGATGCAGACTGTGTTTCCTGATCTTGTTTTAAATACTGTTTTTATCTGTGGAGCCAAGTTCTGTCTCATTAAAATTATCTCTTATCGCCATTCTTGAAAATCAACACAACAGATTTTGTTTTGAAAACATTTACTACACACACACAGCAGGAAAATTTCCTATAGCAAATTAGGCAGAGATTTGATTTACAGCTAAGGGGAGGAAGTAAATCAACAACTCTAGAACCATGTTGGCATCAATTTATGGCAAAGAGACATGTGTCTACAATTTTAAATTCCGATAAAGGATGGGAAACTTCAGCAAGCAACACATTCCTCACAAAGTGTTAAATCTTTTGTGTGTAAAAAGCAGGCCTCTGGTAACTCATACCCTCTGAAATTTGCTAACCATTGACCTCTGCCATCTTGAACCTGTGTATGTTCATAAAATCACACTATATATAATTATAGAATTGGAAGGGGCCTCATGGGACATTGAGTCCAATCCCTTGCTCAGTGCAGGATCTTGAGCTAATGCATCCTCATCAGGTAGCTGTCCAGCCTCTTTTTGAAGACATTGAGAGAAAGACACTCATCCCCTTTCTAGGCAAACTGCTCTTACTGTTAAAAAGTTCCTTCAGTCAAAATCTACTCTCCTTCAAGTTCCTTCAGTCAAAATCTACTCTCCTGTAACATCAACTGGGACAGCAGAAGATAGACATCCCTTGATGTATTTAGATAGTGCAATCATATCACCCCTCAGTCTTTTCATCAAGCTGAACAAACTCTGGTCCTTCAATCTTTACTCATGTGTTTTTTTTTCTCCATACCTCTTATCATACTTTTTGCCTTCTCTGAACCCACTCCAACTTGTCTAATCCTTCTTAAAGTGACACCCAGAACTAAATCTCATACTCCAGATGAGGCCTGAACCAGCATAGAATACAGTGGAACTATTACTTATCTCAACGTGGAAACTATGCTTCTATTAATGCAGACAAAAACAGCATTTGACTTTTTGCTGCAGCATCACATTGTTGGCTCATGTTCAGCTTATTATCAACAATAATCCCAAGGTTCTTTTCATTTGTACTACTGCTTAACCAATATATGTCCCATCCTATACCTGTGCATTTGGGTTTTGTGGCCTCAGTGTAGAACTTTGCAATTGTCTATACTTAATTCCATTTTATTAATTTCTGCCCACTTTTCTAGTTTATCTAGGTTCTTTTGAATTCTGTTCCATCTTCCAATGTGTTAGCCACGCCTCCCAGTTCTGTGTCATCTGCAAACGTGATAAAGATTCTCTCTACTCTGTCTTTTAGGTCATGGATAAAAATGCACGATAGGATTTGTTCTTGATAAACCCATGCTGGCTTCTACCGATCACTGTTTTGTCATCAGAGTACTTACAGATAGACTCCTGTATAGTTCATTCTACTATTTTTCCTGTTATTGAGGTCAGGCTGACTGGCCTGACTTTCCTTGATCTCTGTCTCTCTCTCCCTCTGTCTTTTTAAGAGAAGGACAATGTTTGCCCTTCTGCAATCCTCTGGCACCTCACCTATTTGTAGCTTCCGCATTGTCAATTTTCCTGGAATTCCTATTCCTCTCCCTCCTCTGCTCTGCCACCGCTGATTGGTCAATTTAATGCCCCCTCTCTGTAGTGTGAATCGATGTAATGCTTCCACGTGCAGGAAAAAATGCAGCGGCACCATTGTGGTTGATTTGCACCAGAGTTTTTCCATTTTTATATTACACTGGTTTCACAATGATGTGAACTGCATTAAGAGCCGAACACGTGCGGAACGAACTACGACAGAACAACATCAAACTGGTTTGACGTGCAGATGTATCTGCAATGCAGCAACGCTACAGCGATGTATCTCCCTTGTGCGGAAAGGGCCTAGATCCTTCACCTAGGTCTGTGCTGTTGCACAGAAGCATACAGTTCTAGTTTTGAGAAAAAATGAAGCAAATTAGAATTTGTGTAGTTCTGCTTTTTTGCTGTGATCTGTTAATGTTTTACCGTCCTTACTAAGCATACTAGTGACAAATTTGTTTTTCAATTCTGAATCCATATGTAGTCAAAACAATTCTGTCCAACCACAAGAGAGAGATACGTGAAAGTGTGGAGTAACTCCACAGACTGCAGAACTCAATGTAATCTTTAAAAAAGAGGAAAAAGGACAACAACCTCAGAATAGCCCGGTGTGGGTTTGGATACTTAGAGGTCATGGAACATTGAATGGGATACTGGAGAGAGGAATGTATAAAGCACTGTCTTAGAAGAGAACAGCCAGCAAGTAGAGTGATTTGTTGGACTAGGACTCTGGAACACCAGGTTTCAAATCCCTGCTCAGCTATGGGAAACTTTCTTGGGGACCTTGGAAAGGTCAAAATCTCTATGAGTTGTAGAGGAAGGCAATGACAACTCCCTCCCCAAACAAATCTTGTCAAGAAATCCCTCTAATATGTTTGCCTTAGGGTTGCCATAAGTCAGAAATACTTTTCAAGCAAGAAGGGAGAAATGAGTTGAAGGCACACAACAACAAAGAAGAGGGCATCGTTGTCAGCCAGTCTAGATACCTAAAGAGGAACATTCCAGTCGTATTTTGCTGCATGTACCACCTGCACTTTTATGTATCAGAAGTTATTTGAAAAGGCCTTTTCATTAACTGAATTGTATGATTTTGTTGAAGGACAAATTATTATTTTTATACTGATTTGGTTAACAGTTAAGCCTATTGTATGCTTTTATATTTGGAACCTACTGAATCTAAAGCATTTGTACGATACAAGATTGCATTTGTTTCCCTTGATTGGAGAAAGATGTCTTGATGAAAGGGACTATCAGTTAAAATTAAATCCATTTGTCATTACCTTTATGGCTAATAGAACATTTTGCCAACTGTTTCTTTGCCCTTGCCAATTGTGTAACAGCTCTTGCCTCAGCAATAGGAGGGGATCAACAGGATTATAATGTCTTATTTTGGTAGCAGTGTCAAAAAATGGTCTTGTTCTTCTGCCTGTGCTAGAACCTTTAGGTTGCATTCCTAAACACTAAAGGGGAAGTCCCATTGCTTTGAATGGATCTAGCTTCTAAAATTAACATACTTAGGATTGTACTGCAAGGTTGGATCCAAGGAGGTCCAGTGGTATGCTGATTTGTGTCTGTGCCTCATGCCTTCCTTGCAAACCAGTGCTATGATTTATCACACTCTTCTGGGTCAGCACAACTCATCTGCGGAAACCAGGATTGTAAAGAATACTCACATATTTCATCACTCTCTGTGAGGAAAAAAAATCTTAACGCATTGAGATGCCCACTGAGGAATCTCACGATTTTTATAATTTCAGGACTTTTCTGTGAAAAATTTGCACTACCACACAACCAGCCTGCAGTTAAAAAAGAATACAAATTTTTGTGCAAAGTTTTTTTCCCCCCAGTAAGTCCTAAATATGAAACATTGTCAAGCAGTGCAGCAAAATCCTGAAAACTTACCCAGCACAGGTAAGGTTCTAAAATCCTTTCTTCTTCCATTTGAGAATGAAATAAGCAAATATTTGTATCCCCAGCTGAGTTAGCTAGCAATGTGGATGCTGACTACTCAGAGCCCTTTTCTGGGTATTACTAAAAGACAGAATCCAGGAAATCTCTAAGCCAGGAAATCTTGGCTTTTCTGTTTTCTACTCTCTTGTTTCAACTTTCCATAAAATCTTACTGGTGCTAGCATTCCCAGTATAAAAGTAAAATATATCTGGGAGATTAGAGGAGTGTACAGTTCTCCCTCCACATTCACAGGGTTCACTTTCAAGAATTTGATTATTTGCGAGGTGCCCGCTTGCCTCCCATTCTCCCATTCCCTGGGCTTTTGTCCAGGTGCAAGAGGGGGAAAGATCTGCGCTCCTCTGCACTCTTCCTGCCGTTACCAGCAGGGGCCTGTGGGCAGCAGCTGTCAGGAGGGTGCAGGGAGGGTGATCACCCATTCCCTGCACTCCTTCCATTGTCATTACCAGTGTGGCCATGCCCTGGGCGGGCGGCAGAAAGTGTAGAGAAGGTGATCACCCCTTCCCTGCACTCATTCCACCACTGCTGGTGTGGGCGTGCCTGGGCAGAAAGCAGGAAGGTGCAGGAAAGGAGATCACCTGTTCCCTGCACTCCCTGTGCCCCGCCTGGATGGGTGCACTGGCCTGGCAGAAGCATGTAGGGAGGGTGCCGTATTCGTGATTTTGATATTCACAAGGGTTCTGTATCCCTATCCCTTGCAAATGTGGAGGGCCTACTTTATAAAATCTTACTTACACAGGTGTTATCTTTACAACTGTGCATTCCTAGTCATTTCGTGTCAAGGAGGGATCAAAATGATTAGGACAAACAATTAGCAGTTGCAAATAAAAAGATCAAAATGGTTGGGATAAGCAAAAAATTGGGAGGATGACTTCATAGGAAGAGAACCCAGTATAAACAATAAGATAAAGTGGATTTATAAAGTGCAATTGGTCACAGTGAGGAGGAGGAGCTTCTTTATTATGGCGCCTACCATGTGAAGTGATGGACCACTATTCCTTCCTGTACCCGAAGTGTAATTTCTACTTAAGTTTTGTTACAACAGGTGATTCCTTTTTATTCCTTGATATATTGAGTTCCTTTAGAAAACACAATGACATATCCAAATCTGGCCCTTTCAGCATTCCTAGTTATCCATCAGGTGCTCAGTGCTTGCCAGCTAAATTTCCTTACAGAACATGTGTGGTTATTATCTTCCTTCTGGGTGTCTAATCTTGCCAAGCGTTACTATCTGTCCTTCACTTCCTTTGTACTATGTAATACACGGCTTGAGAACATCGTTAAAAGTAATAAAGGGAGTGATACTGCTAATCCTTGTGACTCTGTCAACTGACAATAAAGGTGTGCATAATATTTGCATTTTCTTGTCCTCAATGAAAAAGACTTTTTAAATATGTTACACATTTTTTTCTATGATTTTTCACATTCTGGAACTTTTGTGAAAATTTCATATGTGTAAAAACTGCCCTTTCCAGAAAACTCGGTCTTTCCAAGTTTTGGACAGTAAATATAGGGAGAACATACATTTCCCCCCACAAAATTCTTCAAAATCTTCAGAGTCCAGACACAATCTAGCCCAAATGAAGATGGATGGGTTTTTTCCCCCTTATTTCTTTTTTAAGGTGATACATGAAATAAACCTTCCTAGCTACAAATATTTAAGGCTTAGAGGTAACACTGAAAAATATTGTTTTGTCTGACATACAATAGTCTGTTTAAAAATCTGGAAACTATGCATTCCTGTGGCTTGATGTGAGTGTCCATTTGTTCTGGATCTTTCTAAATATTTACTCTCACAGTGTGATTTCCACAATCCATGGCACCGTATGGAAATGTAATTTTCTTTTTATCAGCTCTTCATTTCCCCTGTTTTTTTCTTCTTCTAGTGATATCAGGAGTGGGTCTCCTATCTGTCCTTTCTACACCATTCATTATTTGATATAGTTTTGATCACATTCTCATCTCTTTTCTAAAATAAATAACTCCAATCTTTTCAATCTCTCTTTAGGGGCAAATCTGTACTGCTTTTGACTTGCACAGTGTGCATCTTAGGGAAATGAAAAGGATTTTTTAAAAAGATACTCCCATCACATTCATAAAAAGGACTTCAAGCTTTGATTGCTCTATAATTGCTTATTTACAGATTTTCTCACATCAAGGAACCAGAGAATCAACTCCCTGTCAAATTGTTTTTGGAAAGCCTGGGCACAAAATTAGAAAACTAATAAAAGAAGGAAGGTGTCAGCTTTGGGTGGTATTTTCGGAGTGGCTAGGAAATCCTGTTTTTCACACATACTGGAAGACAAAACAGCCAAGATAAACAAGATGGTATCCAGCGATTTTACAAACCATTTTTCATGGACTTATACGTTACTTATAAATATTCATTTTCCTCTGCAACATGCTATGTTGGGTATTGCCATACATTTATAAAATATATTTCATAAAAATAGTAATAGAAAAGGACAGTAACATACAAATGTCAGTAAAAGTTGTGGAAAGTATTGGTTATCCACATGGCTTTCAATCTGGAGACCAAATCTGTTATTTCAAAAGTACTGAGGCACAGTCTTATACTTAGAAGTGTATTGTGAGTAAGTTGATATAGGCTTGTTCCCAAAATTATATTCATACTAGTGTATATACCTGGCATTGCCCAGGATTTTATTTTCTCATAGGTTAAAAAGATTTGAGATCCAGTGTCTCTAATCCCCCAAACTGTCTTGTCTAATAGCTGTAACCTTTCCCCACATTCCGCAATCCAAACTGTATTCAGAGTTCTTAGCATACAGAGGTTGGGTTCCTGAAGGAATACACTGCCTCCTCCTTGCTGCTAGACCTTGTCTCCATAGCAACTGATCTATTCAAGAGAGTCACAATTGACTGAGGCCCAAGAGCTCTCTGGCTGAGAATTCTAAAGGCCCCTCCCTAAACTGCAAACCCCAGGATTCCATAGAATCTTCTTAGGCAGCCAATCATATGAGGTCTTCATCTGACACAGCCAATCATTTAAGGTCTTTGCCTGACACAGACAAACAAACTTTGATTTTTGTATATTAGACGAGTGTATTTAACCTGGCTTTGCCTGGGATTTTATTTTCCTCTTTAAGAACCCACCAAACTGTCTTCTCCAGTACCTGTAATTTTTCCTCATATTTCCCAATGCAATATGTATTGAGAGTTATTTACATACATAGTTTGGGCTCCTGAGAGAATACACTGTCCTCCTTCTTGCTGCAAGGCCTTGTCTCCATAGCAACTGGCCTATTCCAGTATCTGTAACTTATCCCCATATTCACCAATCCAATCTGTATTCAGAGTTGTTAACAAATAGAGGTTAGGTTCCAGAGGGAGATTCACTGCCTTCCTCCTTGCTGCTAAGTCTTGTCTCCATACCTACTGGTCTATTCAGCGCTCTCTTGCTGAGAGTTCTAAAGATCCCTCCCTACTCATAGGTAATACGTGTTATAAATACCTTAAGGTAGCTTTACAGTTTTCAAAAAGGCTCCATGTGAAAGGATGAAAAGTAGAAATTACTTTTTTCTGTATATTTTTACTAAGTAAAGGAGACAATTTTTTTTCTCTTAAGTGCTCAGTCAGAAACTTATAACTGTCCATCAGAATTACTTCTATGGAGGAAAAGTTTCATATTAACAAAGTACATGTTCATTGTAAGACTTCCTTATAAATCACAGTTTGTGATTTCCTGGTTGGAGAAAATATAAAAAACTGGTTTGGAGAATCCACTCTAGAATACACGACATATAACTCGCCAAGGGAGAAATATGGTGATTCCAAGTTGATACCAGTGCATTTAATTGACTGGCCCTGTGCCTTGTTGATTGTTATACTGAATGCCAGCCTAACGGGGAACTGTAGATGCTTGAAACTGAATGGCAAGTCTGTTGCAATGAGTGGAATGTGAGAGATGAATACATCTTCTCCTTTTCCCTTGCCAGTCAATACGTTGCTTCAGTTACATTGAGCAACAATTTTTTTAACGTAGTCTTCTTTTGTTTTGAATTTCAACTTTGAAATTCCTCACATATGGAATCCATACAATCTACTGTATAAAAGGTAGTTTGTGAGTGAGTTTGTCTGTTTGTAACTATGGCCATTTCAGCACCGGGCTATTAAAATGGGGCAGAGCAACCTCCAACAGAGGTCTTCTGCACCGTGGAGTGGACTGGGGCGGACTACTTTTTGTAGTTCCATGCCTCAGTCCGGTTCAGACCGACCGGAACTGGTCGCGCAGCATGCTTTTTAAAAACCTCTTTTGAGAGGTTTTTAAAAAGCACGGAGCGCGCGACTCCGTGTCGCTCCATCGCCGCGCTCCGCTGCAGATTTGCAAGCGCGCACAAGTGCATGCCTGCAGATCTGCTGGGGGCGGGCTTTAGGCTGGCGAGCTTCTCCAGTTGGTGGAGAGCCTCCACCAACTGGAAGCCACCATTTTGGACGCTGGAGCAGTGCAAAGCGACGAGCTCACACTGCTCCTCGTCCCGATGGACTTGCCCGGACGATCAAGAAAGCCAGTGAGTTCCGTTTTTGCCGGTTTCCTTTCTCGCGTGTGGAAAGGGCCTATGTTGTGTATGTCACTTTAATTTATTTCACGTAGGCCTCCCAATCGTTTTCTGACAACTTTATTAATGGTAGGCCTTGTCTCCACAGCAACCAGCTGGGGCCAAGAGCTCTCCAGCTGAGAATTCTAAAGGCCCTCCCTAACCTGCCAAACCCAGGATTCCATAGAATCTTCACAGCCAGCCGATCATTTGAGGTCTTCTCACTTCACATAGCCAATCGTATGAAATGCAGACAAAAAGACAAACTCACAGACAAACATTGACTTTTGTATAGTAGATTAGACTTCCCTTGAATGCAGTTGTGGTTCTGCAGCTGTACAAGCCTACCCGTTACAATAATTTATGATGAAATTTGGCAAAGAAGGAACTTTGATACTAAAAGAGGATAGGCTGTGCATATATCTTTGATACAATCTTATACTGACATGCTGCCATTTGTTTTAAAAGACACATTTAGGAGATAACCTACAGCTTATACATATAATACTTAGCTGTTTCTAAGAGTTAGGTGTACATACAGCTTTTATATATTGTATGTAACTCTTCTCACATTTGCTCTGCCTACTGAGTTGAAATCTAGTATCCTGTAAATCAGAGATTCAGAACTGATGTTAGAAGAATTCTTATGCCCTAGGGCCCTGCACAGGCAAGACCCCATCAGGGGATGGCACGATACTTGCTCTTTTCACATACCACCAATGTACCAAAAAATCAGAGTGAATACTTCTTTGATTTATATCCCACCTTTCTCTCTCAATGCATCTCACAGGTTAACCAAACCAGATACAAATAAAAATATTGAATAAAACATAATTAAATTAGGAGGGTGGTAGAATCAAGAGTTCACTCAAAGATCTCAAACTCTGTGAGGGTCATACGGGAGAATGAAGTCTTTTAGATAGTTTGGCTCAAATCCTGCAGAGATCGACAAAGTACCAAAGCTGTTCCTAGCCTCTGAGCCCCCCACTCGGCCTCATGCAACACACCCTTTTTCTGGAGAACTGTCTGTCTTGGAAAACTCCAGGACCATTGATTGACCTGTTAAATAGGTTTTATCCTAAGTTTTACCTTTTTTCCTTTTGAGATCTCATGATATAGAATGGAATATACATATTTTAAAACAAACGAACACTTTGTATTATGTTCAGGATCAAGACAGAATCCAGTGAAGCCAGGATAACAAGTGGCTTCCTCTAGCTGGCTTTGTTCAACCATCTGATCATAACTGTTTGGACCAGCTGAAGTTTCTGACTTCTTTGAAGGCAGTGCCTCAGTGAACATGTTATTAAAATCCAAACAGGATGTAATTGAGGCAGGCATCACCATAGCTAAACCAGACATCTTCAGGTCTACTTAAATCAGCCTTACTTACAAATAAAGTTCTTGTAATGGAAGTCTAAAGGTAATAATGTATAGCGCTGAGTGAATACAAAGCATTGCTTACATTCTTCTTTCTCATTATGTCTGCTGTTGCTAACGGTGAAGTCACCTCAGGGATTTATCTTCCTGAGGAGTGAAACCAAAATTACGGATAGTGGAAAACTAGTGCAGCTAGCCCCAGCACGCTTTGATTACAATGAAGATAAGGCGAGTTTTAGCTTGCTATATAAACCAATGGCAAACAGTGACAATTTAGAGAACAACAGCTTTCCAGTAATAGTAATTTTATCATGACTTGTATGCTAGAGGTTTTATAAAGACTTGACCTATGTGTCTTGTAATAAAAAACTGTGAGTCTTTCTTTAGTGGGTGAGAAAATATATTTGCAATATACCTGAAGGTTAAGAGCTACCTCACTGGCTAAAGCAAATAAAAATACCATGGCATTTCATTACATAATATTTAAATGTCAATCCTACGGTTTAGCATATTCTAAGTTCTAAGAGTATACGTGACATATAGGGAGAGAAAATAATCAGAAATGCTGGATGTTTGGGATCTGTTGTGATATTCTCATTGTGAGATAAATGAGTCTACTGTGAACTTCATATTTGATCAAGGGGATTAACTATTGCCAGAATGTTAAGACATATTGTAAATTTCATTTTTTAAAAAAGTATATGTGACAGAGAAAGGCCCTTTCCGCATGTGGGGGGGGGGAGAAACATCCGAAAACGGAGCTTACCAGCTTTGTTTTCCGGCTGGCCGAGTCCGTCGCCACAAGGAGCAGTGCGAGTTCGCTGCTCCGCAGTCCTCCGGCATCCCAAATGGCGGCTTCCGGTTGGTGGAGGCTCTCCACTAACCAGAGAAACTCGCCAGCCGAAAGCCCCCCCCCCCGGAAGATCTGCAGGCATGCACTTGCGCACGCCTGGAAATCAGCTCCAGAGCCGGGCGACGGAGCTACACGGCTTCGCTCGCTCCGTGCTTTTTAAAAAGCCCTCAAAAAATAGGTTTTTAAAAACCACGCTGCGCGACCACTTCTGGTTGCGCAGAACTGGACTGAGGTGTGGATCTACAGAAAGTAGTCCACCCCAGTCCACTCTACGGTGCAGAAGACCTCTGTTGGAGGTCGCTCTGCATCATTTTAAATTCCCAGTGAGGAAATGGCCAAAGGCAGATAACTTTTCTCTGAAACTTCTGAGCTGTGAACATAATGGAGAGCATCATGTAGGCCAGGGTTCAATTCTCTGCTCACCCCTGGGTGACCTTTGGCATGTCACACGTTCTCAGCCCTCAGAAAATCCTGTGATAGGTTCACCTTCGGGTCGCCATAAATCAAAAATTACTTGAAGGCACACAACAACAAGTGACTACAGGGATTCTTCAGAAATTCTCTGCATCCAACTTTCTCCTTGAATTTAAGGGTTCTGCACTGTTATAGATTACAATGTAGCACCTATGATTTAGCAATCAGTTCTTCCATCTGTAGTTTCTTAACTGTTCCATGATTAAGCCTGCACTGAGAGACTTTAGAAATGTAGATCTTTGCAACAGGGAAGAACAAATAATCCTATAGCTGAAGTTTTCAAAGACTATTTTTTACCCAAAAAATACCATTTTCTTTCTTTCTTTCTTTCTTTCTTTCTTTCTTTCTTTCTTTCTTTCTTTCTTTCTCTTTCTTTCTTTCTCTCTTTCTCTCTTTCTCTCTTTCTCTCTTTCCTTCCTTCCTTCCTTCCTTCCTGCCTTCCTTCCTGCCTTCCTTCCTGCCTTCCTTCCTGCCTTCCTTCCTTCCTTCCTTCCCCACCTTTCTCTTGGCAGGGAACCTAAAGCAGCAAAATTTAATTTAAATAATAAATTCAGCTAAAATATTATTTTACAGAAGTTAAAATCAATTAAAGATACATTTCTGTTTTAAAACTACATGGTTAAAAACAGTTAAGCACACTTAAAATGTAATTTAAAAAGCTAAAAATTCAACGTACTACTTTCAAAATAGCCTTCTGCTGCATGATTTAAGAATCAAAGCCCTGCCTAAAGCAAAAAGGTCTTTGTTTGCTGATAAAAAGAGAGGAGAGACAGGATGTCCCATGGAAGGGAGTTCCACAGCCTGGGAGCAGCCACTGAGAAGGTTCTCTCTTATGTCCTCACCAAATGTGCCTTTGATGGTGATTGAACCAAGAGAAATCCTATCCCCAAGGATCTTAACACTTGTCTGGCTTGTATAGGGAGAAATCACGTGTTAGATGTTCTGGACCCAGCCCATGTAGCATTTTAAAGGTCATAACCAGCACTTTGTGTTCTATACGTAAAGAGGCCAGTAACCAGTGAAGTTTTTTTTTAATGGAGGAGTTTTATGATCGTTGTAACCTGCCTTGGTCAACAGCTTGGCTACAGCATCTTGGGCTCACTGAAGTTTCAGAACAGTTTTCAAAGGCAGCCCCACACAGAGTTCCTTACAGTAATCCAAATGAGATATAATGAAGACAGGTATTACCATGGCCAGATATGACATCTGAAGGAATGGGTGCAGCTGGAGCACTCGTTTTAAATGTGCAAACTTACTTCTGATCACTGACCACTGCACATCCAGCTCAAATTTGTGTCCAGGACCAGTCCAAGGTGCATACTAGAGATTTCAGAGGAAATATAATTCCATCCAGCAGAGACTAAATTCCTACACTCTGATCTGCATTATAACTGACCAGGAGTACCTCTGTCTTGTCTGGAGCAAGATTCAATTTGTTTACCTTCATCTAGTCCATTTCAGACAGCAGAAACTGATTTAGTACAAAAGCATCTTCCTTGGATTTAGTTGGGAAAGAGGGTATACTAATGACACTGAACTTCAAAACTCCAGATGTCCACTCTCAGCATTTTCATACAGATGTTAAACACCATGGAGCACAGAAGCAAACTCTGTAGGATTCCCTGGGTCTATGGCCAGAGTGTCAAACAGAGATGTTCCCCAGGATCCCCTTCTGAGTCTGCAGCTTGAAGAAGACTCAGAACCACTATACAACAGTGCCCTCAAGTCCAATCCCACAGAAGTGCCCCCTGGTCAAATCTGGATTCTGCTCCCTACCCCCCAAATAAGTTCTAATGTGCAATTTTCCTTTTTGGCATTTCAGGACACTCAAGAAACCTGTTTTTCTATCATTTTCAAAACATTTTCAAATATTCTTTCTGGGATGGGAGGAGTGTGACAGATCTCTTTAGCCATGCTTTCCCTGCAGTTCGAACCCTAGGAATCCTTTCACTCACCCTGTCCATGTTTTCCCCCTTAATCTCTTTCTGGATTGGGTTCCTGGGCCTCAGGGTGACCCCTTAAATGTGGACCTAAGACTGTGTTGTTGTATAGGTTCTGTATTGGTATGCATGGCCTGACTCCAATGCAAGCTTGATACAGACAGCCAGAGGGAATTTTAAAACAACAAGAAGAATAGGATTATTAAACAAATTAGAACAATATATTAATCTCTAATGTTCTATTCTTTTAGGTTACTCAAACCCATAATTAGTTCTCCTTTCTTACTATTCTGTCTCTCTAAAATCCACACTTCTATTCAAACCCCAAATACTGTTTCTATCAAAGCAAAACCCTGCCCGATCCTTCTGCTTCTGCAATTTTCTGCTTTTGTTACATCTTGTTCACCTACAGCACCCACTCCACAGCCTCCATGAGCTGTGATTGGCTACATTCAAGCCAGATCTCCCAGCACCTCCTTCATATGCTTCTGCTCCAGAGGTCATTGCTCTATTGAGGCCTCAGCAGGTCTCAATCAAGAGCAGTGAGATCAGGTACTTGACATACATGAAGCATTACAAAACATTATAAAACATTAACCTTATCACTATACTTAACCATTATCTTATTTTCCTGAGTTCTTATTTCACATTAACCTCAACACAGTACTTACCAATCATTTGTACAATTGCATGTAGTATATTACATTTTATAACAATACACATAATAGTAGTTCATGTACTCACATTAACTTACCTTTCATTATACTTTGGGTTTCATCTTCTTATAACATTTAAATATTTCTCATAATAATAGGCCATACTATTACATACAATCATTTTTTTAAAAAAAGGGAGGTTAAGATTCTGTATGTTTATACAGCCATCACATTTTGCATATTTTTTTTTCTGTTACCCGATAGACCAAGATTTGCATGAGTGCAGCAGCATCAGTACTTATATAATGCTGGACACTTTGAATCCACCCTGGAAAGTCAGCAAATACATCTTTATATTCTTCTTTTAATATACTTTGAATTTCTTTTACCTGCTTCCTGGACAGAGGTGCATGAACTTCCTCAAACCAGCAGCCTTTGCTTCCTCCTCTTTCCCAGTGAGATAAACAAGATTCCTCCTTCCCTGTTTCAGGACAGGCATACAATATCAAAATTTCTCTCCTGTAGTAGGATTTTAGCATATTTACCTGTACCACTTTTGATAGCTTTTCTTCCTCCTCCAAAATTCATCACACATTTCACTCACTCAATCTGGCCTGGATTTTAATAGATCCAGTCCAGGTGAATTGCCATTTGTTCCTCTTTTCTGAACATTGAATCAGGACTTCACCCCAGGTTCATAGATATAATCTCTCTCTTTCTTTCTGGTCATACCAGGTCTTTTGTCTGGACTGGACTTTCCAAAGACCCTACAACCAACTGCATAGCATCTCTCAGTGAAGTGTGCATGTGCTCCATGCAGGTTATAACTGCTTCTGCTGGATTATCTTTCTCTCCAAAGGTCCACATACTTTCCTTCCAAGAGATAGTTCAAAAGGAATAGACCTGACACTTCCCTGTAGAACTTCCCAATGTGCAAACAGGAGATGTTGACATTTCACATTCCAGTTGCTCAGATTCGTGGCCACATACCTCATCAGCATATTGCTGAGAGTCTCATTAAATCTCTCCACCACTCCACTGATTTCCTAACACACTTCTCATAAACTTTTCATTACTTTGTCCCCAATTCCAAAACAATTTTGCTTGGAAACCCTGCTATGCGAAAGAGGGTTAGCAGCCTCTTTGCTGCTGTGATAGTTTTGAGAGTAACTGCTTCTGAACACCTGGTAACATAATCCATCACACTCAGGAGGTAGTTTTTCCCCTTCTGGTTGGCCAGTAAAAGTTTGATTCAGATGGTAGGTTGTTTGAGTTATCCCAAAATGTCTACCCCAAAAGGGCATGAGTGAGCCACCTCCATCAATCTTTTCCTGTATTTTGTTGCAATTAACTGCTGGTGTTTCTCTCACAGATTTTTATATATGCATTTCAGGGATTCTCAATATAAATTGCCTCACACATATATACATCTGGATGAGTTCTCCTTAGGCAGATTGGGGGAACTGATGCTGCTAGTTCTCTAAATGACTTTAAACTTGCATCCACTTTTTGCTCTTTAATGAGTTCACAGGAGCCCTGCTTTCCTCAGGAATTTAGGTTGGTCAGCTTCTGACAGTTTAAATCCTTTAAATCCTCTCCCATAATGTCAAATGATTTAAGATCTTCTGGTTCAGGCTGATCCTCACTTTCTGACATAGTCTGCAAATGTTGTTCTTATTCAGCATGGTGGTGGGTAGTGCCACATGTTTGGCCAAATTGTTCCCAAATACGTGGGACAGGAATGTTTGAATTGACAGCTAGATCCCACATTCACTGCCAGTCTTTATATCACATATTCAGTCTTGCTACTGGCATTGAGAAAGCTGTGTCTTCCTAGCCTTTTAATCATGTTATTTTTGCCTTGCAAAATGTATTCTTTAGTTATGAAATGGGGTTTGACAATGCACAAGTCAGACCTGGAATCTCTCAGAGCTTGGGTGGTGCAACCATTCTGTGATGCTTTCTCTTTAAAGGTAGAATTAGTCTCTGACATTGTGTTGACACATATACAATGCTGTCAGGTTCCTGATATTACAGTGTCAGCTAGTTCTCTGGGTACCTGTCTCCTTGGTAACCTCAGTAGATCTCACCCTACCAATAGAAATGGAATTTAACTCTTCATTTTCCCCTTCAGACTGAATCTTCCTCACAAGGTTCACTTGACTTAACCACACTGGGTATATTTCTTTCAACTGTGACTGAGCAGTCGTACTGAAGGTGTTCCGCTTCTCCACACTTAAAACATGTTTTAATTCCCATATTTGATTTGTGTTATGGGCTGGCCCTAAAACTCTTTGTTTCTGTCACACTATTTTCTGAGATCCTCTACCATTTCCATTCTGCCAGTTTATGTGGGGTCTTTTATATTCTGATGCAGTTTCTAAGGTAAAATGCCTTTACTCTTTCACCTCGTATTAATACCAGATAACCCATAATTTTAGATGCTTTTGACCCTATTTTTGGCTATTTGTCCTTCACCAACATCTAAATTCAGGAGTCAAGATGCAGTAAAACTGTTCCTGTCCAACCAAATTTAGTACGTCTTCCTTAGTTTTCGCATTGAACCCCTCAATCCAGTTTCTTAACAATTTGTCCAATCTGCAGGCTAGTTGAGTGTAACTTTTCTCAGGTATCTTTTTCAATCCTCTAAATTCTATTCTATGATGTTCTGGGGTTAAACCAAAGCTTTGTTTAACCCTTTAAAGTCTTTGGCTTCAAACCTCATCTCCTCATAGATTTCAGACAGACCACCACAAATTTGAGATCTTAAATATCCCATTTTCTCCTCATCCTTCCCCACCATGTCAACACAAGTTCTCTCAAAACTAATGAAAAGGGAATCAATGTTATTGTCTTTATAATACTTTGGAATTCTTTTTACATCAGGGTGAGGGAACCATTGCTGCTGGTATCTCTAGGAGTTAAACTTGCTGTCAGCTTCAGTTCTACCAGTTTCATGTTACACATCTTTAACTCATGGGTCCTCCATTTTTTCTTTTTCCTTCTCTTTCTCTTAGTTCTTTCTCTCTTGATTGCCTCTCAAGTTGGAGTTCCTTTTCTCTTAACTCTTGTCCCCTGTCCTCCACCTTAACTCTTGGTCTTTCTCCATTCTCAACATTTCTAACTCTTTCTCACATTGGAATTTTTTTTCTCTTAATTTCTTCTGGTGTTACAGTTCTTTTCCCCTTATCTTTTCCTCATGTTGCAGTTCCTTTTCTCTTATTTGTAGCCTAGCCAATTCAACTTTTTTAATTTTCCGTATTTCACCACTGTCTAAGGGTTTAATAATGATTGTGTTTATATTTTCCATTATTTCCTCACTCACTCCTTCCCCTTCTGGCACAGGGGCTTCCCTTACAGTGGTCCTTATTTTCTTGGGAAGCATAATCTTGGTATTTCCATATGTCTATTAGCAACTTTTACTTCAGGAAATATCTTTTTTTTGATTTAAGTTACTGCTCTTCATTTTATTTCTACTTGTTTTCATTACTTAGATGATTCCTTACTTTACCCTAAACTTCTACCTCTGAATCAGGGTTTCTATCAGGTATGCATTCTTACTATGTTCTTGTGGTAATCCCTTACTTACTTCAGCATTTTACCTCAGGGATTCCACCTTACGTTAAATCTTTATAGCACCTTTTCCTCAGGCACTTCACTTCCTCACAACACACAGCTTCTGGTAAAACTGTGCCAGCTGTCCACTCAAGACATCTTTTTAACTTCCTTGTAGCCAGATAAGTCTCCTCATAGTATACCACCATTTGGCAGCAAACACATGTGGGAGATGCAGTTACCCAAGCTGTCCAGTGGCTCCTTTACAGGGAGAGATCAGCTATGTGCAAGAACGTATGTGTGAATTGTATAGATGCACTGAGATAGAGAGAGAGAAGACAGAGAGAGAAGAGAGAGGGAGAGAGAGCACATATGTCAATGACTAAATGAAAAAATACATTTATTGAGGAATTCAGGGGTTGTATTCTGAATTTAGGTCCTCTGATCCACATATCCTTAGATAATACATAGATTAGAAAGCAATTATTTCAAATCCTCATCTCAATATGGTGGTGGTTTCCAATGTCTATAAAACACAGTTGCTTTTGCATGTACTGAAAATGGGGCCACATATGCCTCTGGGAGCAGTAGGATGCAATGGCATATTTTTCCTCCCAGAGGTATTCTACAGGAGAAAAATAGTTTCTTGGAGCAGCTATTATCTGTAGAAAAGGAAACAAAAATACAAATAATTTAAAAGTAGTCTTTGTACTGTCTCATAAAGACTTATTTATAATAATAACTTCATGCATATATTTTTTCTAGAAAATCTGCACATTTAATGCAAATCTAAGGTGTCCTTATGAACAGAAACCTGTCATGAACTAGATTACATGGGATCTGTCCATGTCTAGATGTACCCAGATCAAGATTTCTTTTTTACGTGGTGCTTTGACCATTTTTCTCTCTCTGTATTCACCTTTCCTCACATTTCAGGTAACCAGCATCTTGAAAATGCAGAATTTCTGATCGCAGAGAAGCCATTATTCATGTAAATGCTTGCATTCAGATAAAGGCACTGAAGTAGGATTCCTGGGTAGTAGGCATGAAGGCATCAAGAGTGTAGCCTTCAGGCATGGTAACATTTCTGTATCTATGTATTCGGGATAGATAGAAATTTGTGAATGTATGGAAGTGAAGTTCAGTGTTGTACACTCCTGCAAATCCTTAATCTATAAGGTGGAAATGGTGAGAATGGTGAGAAATGATAATTACAGCAAATTGCATGTACAGCAGGTTATCTTCCTGAATGAGCCATCCTGGGCTCTCAGATCTTTAGAGACGTCCTTCTTTCAGTCCAATTTTTCCAGGCACTTTTGGTGGGAAGGTGGGAGAGAACCTTCTCAGTAGCTGGTTCCAGGCTTTAGAACTCCTTCCTTAGGGAAGTTAGAATGGTTGTCTTGTTTCTGTCCTTCTGTAAGCAAGTGAAAACTTTTCTGTTCCGCCAGGCTTTCAGGAAATTTCTGCTAGGAGTTTTAATAGTGCACTGTTTTGCTGACTTTTGTTCTTTAGTATATTTGTTTGAAGTGGTTTAATTCTGTGGATAATTTAACTGAATTTTAACAAGAACTTTTTATATGTTTTACTTATGTCTTGGCAAGTCATTTTAACTTCATTTGTTGTAATTTTTGTGAGCTCCCTTGAGTCAACAACAATATCACAGTAGTCTGAAATCAGTTTTAGATATCAAACCAGCAGGTAAGGGAAGAAGAGCATGGAGCAAAGACAGCCCCTGGAGCACTAATGAAAAGAGATAGTAGTATTTGTTCATCCTTGATTATGTGGTAGAGTCTCCTTCTGTGGTGGAGTCTCTTTCTTTGGAGATTTTCAAACAGAGGCTGTGTGGCCATCTGTTGCGGATGCTTTGATGGTATATTCTTGCATGGCAGGGGGTTGGACTTGATGGCCCCTATGGTCTCCTCCAGCTCTAAGATTCTATTATTCTATTCTGTGGCTTACTGTCTGAAGATATAAATTACAAATGGAGTTACAAAACTGGTGATTCAAATGAGGGCAACTACTTGTTCCCAGCTGCATAAAGAGCTTCTCTGCTTTCATTTTTCAGCCAACATCTTTCTGATAAAATCTGAAGTAATTATAAACAAAGCTTGATCCTGTCCATCATGTGTTAAATGAAACAAAGCTAGAAACATGCCAAGGCAATTTATTGAAAAAGCTATTTGATCAGATGGACAAAAAAGATGAAAGCAGAACTGGCAGTCAGATGCTCCTGGGCATTGCTTGTGTTTCTGGCACTGGTCATTGATGTGGTTTTAGAATCAGATTTTGAAATTTGCTCAACTGCCCATACTGACTGGCAGGTTCTAGGAGCCATAGTGGGGGAAAAACTTTTCCACATTCAGTTTCTCCAGAACCACACTGTGCTAGCCCTCCAGGTATATATTGTTTGTGTAGTCATATCCCTTTTTTCTGCCTCTAAGATGTAACCAAGGTCATGTGAAATGTGGGCAGCCTAGTGCACAACAGGCAATGTGCATGTGTATTAGATTTCAAACTGTGCCTCTGAGCTAAATTTTCTTGAAGGCAATGAACCATTGGGGGAGGGATGGGGGGAACATGACAGATTGACTTCTTCATACCAGGTATGATATTTATGCAGTCAAAGTAAATTAAGACGTGTGGTACTCTAAATCCTACTCTGGCTCAATATTAATAAGATACATGATGTACAGAGGGAAATGGGAGAGTCCTTCTTTCAGAAGATTTATTAAATATTTGGAGAGAGAGAAGGCCATGCCTGATACTATCAGGTGTTTTTTTTTTTTAATGAACAAGTGAAAGACAACTGAATGGCAGTATTTTCTAAGCTTAATTTAAGACTACTTGTTTTGCTCATATCTCTTTTGTGTTCCTCCTCATTCTTCAACTTGGTCTCAAACTGGCTTTTGGGGAGGGGCTTCTTTATTTAGGAAGTTCAGATTTCTTCATGCATTAGTTTATCTCACTATATACATTATGCAGATTATTTAGGAAATATTTACTGGCTGTTTTCCTGTGAGTTAGAGAGAGGAAGAGGAGAGGGAATGGCCCTACTCATTTTGGACTCTGGTCCTCACAGCTGAAGAGTTTGTGGTCTTTCAAACTACACAGTCATTTCACTATGATCCTATGGCAACATACTGTGATTTGTCGTTTGGAGAGGTACTAGAGCTCTCTTGCTGAGAATTCTAAATGCCCATCTCCAAATAGCAGATCCCAGCATTCCATAGGATGTAACTGTGGCAGTTAAGTGAAATCAAAGTGCTCTCATTGTGTAGCGTGAAAGGGCCCTTCATATCTGCCAGTACCAACATAGAGATACCAGGTCTGTTGGAATGTAGCCATGAACAAGAAAAAAAATGTTTTGGGGGCCCCGGTCTATTCCAGTATTAAACAATTTTAAGTGATTCAATTGTCTTTCGTGTTTAACTTAGGAAGTAGAAGAAAGTAGTCACATTTGTAAGGAATGTGTCACCGTGTCTGTTTCAGCAACTGTGTGTGTAGTGGGCAGTTTTCAAGCTTATCATCAGATAGCCTGATTAGCCTTTTCGGACTATATTGATCAAATGAATACTGAAAATATTAGAGTCAGCAAAGTAAATGTGAATTTGATTAACACAAAGCCAGTCTGGTCTTTGTCGTTATATTAAAATGTAATTCTCCATCCTGTAATTTTTTGGGACTGACAACTAAATCTATTTGATTTAAACAAGAATGAATTATGAATTATGATTTTAGCAGCCATGTGTTACACATAAACTCATCTCTAAATTGTATTTCCATAATTTAAGATGAATTTGTGTGAATTCCCTTTGTCTTGGTTAGTAGGCTCCTTACTTTTCAGTGTAATTCTCTCTTTCTCAATCCCCCCCTCTACATATGTGTGTGTGTGTGTGTGTGTGTGTGGATGTGGATGTATATGTGTATGTGTGTAGTCAGAAAGAAGTCTCATTGAGTTGTGTGGTACTTCCAGGCAAATTTGTGCAGAATTTCTTTTTGTAGTATGTGTGTGTATGTGTGCATGTATGTGTATGTCTGTACACACACAGACACACACACACAATACATTCCTCTGTGACCCAATTAAGATTCTCCATATGCATGTTCTACAAGCGTAGTTGGGCCTGTTGCCCTTCTGAGACACTTTTTCCCCATGTTGAGGGTGTTCAAAATTTGCTTTCTTTTTATGCTCATTGTTTGAGAATCTGAATACTTAAACAAGTCCTTAATAGAATACTGTGTTTGCTGGCATATAAGAGTCACTTTTTTTCTCAAAAAATATTGTTTGAAAATGGGGGGCATCTTAAACGCCGGTGTGTGCTATATGCTGGCAAATAGCATTTGCCAGTTATAAATGGGGTGCATCATATACACGGGTTCATCTTAAATGCCGGCAAGTACAGTACTTTGAAATGTGAAAACTTTCCTTCATTATATTTCATTTATTTTTTTCTGTTTCATGGTAGTGATTCTTCCCTTTCACTAAGAAGCTGTGATAGTGTACATATACTTATTCAGGTTAAAAGAATTGTCCTAAGTAGCTTAAGCTGATAGAAAGCTAGTGAGAGGCAGTGTGGTTTATTGGTTAGAGTAATCAGAATATGACTGCTCTAGGCTAGTCTGTTTCCCTCAGAGTAAAGGTGAGAAATGTAACTAGTTCTTTCCACCTGCCTCGATCAAATGTAACTGTTGCTACCCCAAAATGTAGGTGCCACAAGGGCCACTCTGCAATGCCAAATACCTCCTTAAAAAAGTGGGAATTAATTAGCTCAAAATCAGGAGGCTGCGAGAAGGGGGCAACTTAGCGAGATCTTTTCTACCAGTGTTTATGGGCACACGCAGGAAAAGAACCAGCCAAAGATTCAAAAGTAAGCAAAAAATGTGTTTTGTTGAGGGGAATTCATTCATGTATGCACACAAGATACACACAATCACACATTCACACAAGAGCTAGCTGAAAGGGAAAGGAAGGAAAAATTATAGAGAGGTTGAGGGATTTGGGGGATTTATAATTACCAGTCCAGAATAGTAGTGAAGAGCAGAAATGTGTTTTGGCTCAGGTAGGACCTAAGGACAGTTCTCATTCAGGAGCCAGATGGACAGAGTGACACGTAGACCTTAGAGAGACTGCACTGGGCATCCTGAAATCACGGGTATTTGTACCCTGAAAACAGCCTGTGGCAGTGAAGTTTCCAGATGCAAGACAAAGGGAACCTGTTGTGGACAATGGGTCTTTCGCCTGTTGATGGGCTTAGTGCTTTGATTGACAAAGACATGATGGATGTTGTAACAGCTGTCTATTGTGGGTGCTGTGAGGAAAGAACAAAGAATCCAGGTATACAAGACATGGATATCTGTCAATCAGAGTCCTGGTGGACTCCTCACGGTTGGATTCCCTGGAAAATTCCAGCTTGTATTTAAGCCTATTATCCACAGGAATGGTGTGTATTTGCCTGACAAATGACTCAGTCTTACCTGGAAGAAGTTTCGAGTTGACCTGTCCTCATATTTACAGTCAAATTCTTTCCCTTGCTCAGTTTGACCTCTCCGTCACCTCTCAGGCTTGAATTTGATATCAGAGCCAATAAAATGTATTGCCAATTACATATCATGCAAGTTAGGTATGGTGCCCATCCAAACCATACTGATATTGGGGACCCCCAAAGCAGGGCCTTACACTGTTCATGATACATCTTTGTTGGTTCCAGAGCTTTCTTGAGTGAAGTGTTTTTACATAATAAAGTTCCATGTTACAAATCAAGGACTTGTACAATCACATTCCAAATGGCAATGGGGTGTCTGTCCTACATTTTTGAAAGAAAGGATTGAGAAGGAGGAGTCAGACAATAAGAAAGCTCTATACAGACAGGGAATCTGATCAGTAAACTAGACATTGTGTTCAGGTAGCAAAAGCCATGTGGATAGAGGAGCACATGGAGAAAGAACCTCACCTATTAAAAAAAAATTCTATTGTTCCCAAAGCAGAATTGAGAAAAGGTAAGACATTTTAAAGTTTGCTCACAACATTGTTTAAAATATGCCTTTGTGCCTGAAGAACTCACAAAGAATTATTTGGAAACTAAAGTCAAGTTGTTGAGAGGCAAGTTGATAAAGGAGACTGTGAAAGCAAGTGAAGATGTTAAATAAGGGGGCTTGTGAACAAAATGGAAGAAAGTGAAAATATCTTAATAGAGCCACAAGGAATTCAAGTAGAGACATAATGAATCCTGTAGAATCTTTGAGGTTTTTGAATACCTGATGCCTAACATAGACCAAAAATATAGAAGAATTACTATGGGATGTAAAACAGTTATACATTTATAGCACAGCACAGAAAGCCAAAATGGTTTGTGCATTGGACTATAACTTTCGATACCGAGGATCAGATCCCGACCTAACCATGCAGACTCACTGGGTGACCTTTGACAAGTCACACTTTCTCTCAGCCTCAAAGGGAAGCAAAAGCAAACCTCTTCTGAACAAATCTCGCTAAGAAAATCTCATGATAAATTCAACTTAGGGTCACCATAGGTTAGAAAAGACCTGAAGGCATGCTACAACAATAAGTACAACGCACAGGATAAAGTATCAGGAAAGTTAATGCACCCTGTATTGCATTTACTGTATAGGGGGAAGGATGCTTTTTGAAAGAAAAAAAATGCACAAAAAAGCTATTCAGAATGTCAGCGTTTTTTTTTAAACTACTTGGAAATCAGTGAAAAGATATATATGGCCAGTATAATGTGCAAAGATATCATGATTCAGAACATATTGAGAAGACATAAACCAAGGAATAAACTCTACAGAACTAGAAAAATAAGGCCCAGCAGGAAAAAAAATGATTTTGAACCTAGATGGGAAACCAATAAACAAACAAAAAATAAATAAAAATATGTCAAGATTCCAAAATGAGAATATTACCCAAATGTATCATTTTAAAGTGACACATGAATTTTAGCACACTGTCTTGAGATGCTGGTACCTGTGGGCTATCTGACTGACTAAAAACCCTAAAAATGTGCTCCAAGGGCAGGGAAACCCTTAGGAGCAGATTTTTTTGTTTCACTGAAGGCTTTGGGAAAAAAGATTGAAAATCTCAGTGCTAACACAAATGTCACATTGGATTTTGGCCATAGATCCACTTAGTTTTATATTTTCAACACTGACTGGCAGGCAGGGGAATCATGCACCGATTGCTTGAGGTACTGAGGGTTGAGCCAGGGATCTTTTGCATGCAAGCAGATGTGCTATAGGTTAGCTATCTTGGTGATGAAACAAAGTGTCTGGATGGACTGAGTAGCCTTGGGACTTAGCATGTGGGCCATTGACCGGCCTACTTGGAGATATTCAAGCATTCTAAGTACAGTGGATGTGGCTTGAATTAGGCCCTTTCCACAACTCACCCATTTTCAGTGCTGGGGTGCAGTGCTCACGCAAGCAGCCTCCAGAGAGAGGCTCTCACGTCCCTGCTTCTTCAACTCCGCATGAGCTTCCTGCTCGTGCGAGAGCCCTGCCTCTTCCTTTTGCAGTGCAGCCTGGGACCTTCCCAGGCTGCACTGAGACAGGAAGCGCGACCAGCCTGGCTCCCGAGCTCTGCACGCAAGGTAAGTGCGCACGGGGCCCCAGAGCGATCCGCAACCGCGCAGCATTTTCAGCTTCAAGCCGAAAATGAAAAAATCTGTGCGCGGTCCGTGTCAGGCTGTGGAGCATTGCGCAAATGTGAGTGCGTCGTGTGGACCGCTCCTCACATTTGCGCGACGCTCAAGGGGCCCTTTCGCATCGGAAATGCCGTGCAAAAAGGGCCATAGTCTTCTTTGTGCTGAAAGGCAAATGCCTTGATAGGGAATGAAAGTTTTTCCAGGCTTTCAGCTATTCTTCATATTCTTATGTCTTCACCACAGAAAACTAGGCTGCAATACCATGAAATGTGTGTGTGTGTGTGTGTGTGTGTGTGTGTGCGTGCATGCATGGTAGGGGGACATCTGAGAGAAGGTACTCTCCCATAATTATTCAATATTTCCAGTAGCCGAGTGACTTGATGAATAGGATCTTCTAAATATAACACAATATTATCTGCAAAAGCCTTGTATTTATGTTGGTCTTTGCCCACGTTAATACCTTTGAGGTGATCATTGTGTTGTATATCTCTGAGTAGTACTTCCAACGTCACTATAAAAATTAAGGGTGACAGCGGGCAACCTTGTCTAGTACCTTTCATAATAGAAAAGTTCTCACATCTTTCAGAATTTACTAACAAATGGGCCTTTTGATCTGAATATATCAGTTTCATTCAATCTAGAAAAACCTGACCAAAGTTTAGCTTTTCCAGCACTCCTAACATGAATTTCCAGTTCAGGTTGTCGAACGCCTTTTCTGTGTCCAAAAAAATCAAAGCTCCTTTTCTTTCATTATGAACATGGAAGTACTCAATGACATCTATCGTTGATCTTAAGTTGTTTCTCATAAAACGATTCGGAAGAAAACCACTCTGGTCCTCACCTACATAAACATGGAGAATCTTCTTCAATCTCTGTGACAGAATGGCACTAAAGATCTTATAATCCTCATTAAGAAGAGAAATGGGCCTAAAATCTTTAGGAGTCAGGTACTCTTCCTCCGTCTTTGGGATTAATACTATACTTGCCTCTTTCCAACTTGGAGGAATTGAGCCTTCACTAATAGTTGCATTAAACATCTTCTGCATCGGTATTAACAGAACATCCTGAAAGGTCTTATATTACCTTGCCGGTAGGCGATCCGGACCTGGCGCTTTGTTAAGTTTAGCCTGTTCAATCGTCTCCTTAATTTTGACTAATGATATAGGTTTGTTCAGGACTTCTCTATGTTCTGGTGATGGTTGGGGAAGATTTTTATCCTTAAGAAACTGATTAGCATTTGTTGCACCCAACTCTTTCGGAAAACTATACAGATTTTGGTAAAAATGAACAAGAATTTTAATAATACTTTCTCTGTGAGTACTTTATCGCCCTCCTTAATACCATTAATTGTTCTTTTCTTCCTCTCTCTACGTATTCTGTATGCCTGCCAGTGACCCGGCTTGTTAGCATTTTCAAACCAATTTTGTTGTACAAATCTCAATTTTTTCTCTAATTGCTCCATTGCCACATCTGACATTTGATCTTGCAAGATTCTTAACTTCCTCCTCAGTTTCTTGCTCTCTGGCATTTGTTGCAACATCTTCTCTACAGTTCTAATCTCTTTCAATACCTTATTCGTAAATTCACTCTGCTTCTTCCTCAGTTCTGATAGCTTCTGTATGAATAACCCCCTTATCACCGCCTTTGAGGTATCCCAGACCATAGATGTTGCAACTCCATTATCCATATTCTCTCTGAAAAAGGCTTCTAATTCTTTCTTACACAATTGAACTATATTTTCATGATGAAAAATACTATCGTTTAACCTGCTGTTACCTCTTTTCCTATTGACCTGAATGCGTACAATTAAAGGATTATGATCGCTGAAGGTTTGGGGTAGAATAACTGCTGATTTTATCTTATTTATCATCAACTCAGAAATCCATATCATGTCAATTCTAGACCAGTTGCCATGATGACTTGAGAAGAACGTATAATCTTTCTCTTTAGATTATGTCTTTCTCTGTCCCCAAACGTCCCTCAATTGGTACTCACACACCAGCTTAAAAAATTCATTGGGGAGTTTCCCATGATTACCCAAATAATTTGTCCTGCTTCTATCCATCTGTTTATCCGCCACATCATTCAAGTCTCCCAAAAGACATAGGTGTTCATATGGTTGCTCTTTTAACCTCTTTGCCAAGTCTTCATAAAAACTAACCTTAGCATTGCACGGAACATAGACTCCTACCAAGAGACTCTTGATCCCGTTGATTTTAATGTCTACACCCAAAAATCTTCCCTTTTCATCACTGAATTTTAGGATAGGGGATAAGTGTGATTTAACATATAGCGCAACCCGTTTCTTAACAGTGGCGGCTGATACAAATACCTCTCCTAATCTCAAAGCCTGGAGAACTTTTATATCTTTAGTTTTAATGTGGGTTTCCTGCAAACAACTAACCTCAGGATTTAACTTCTGTAAATAATGAAAAATTTTTCTCCTCTGGACCACAGAGTTCAAGCCATTTACATTCCGCGTTATGATTGATGACATTAATTTTCCCCAGAGGCAGTTGAAACCAGTTCATCTATATTCAAATCCAGTAGGCTGGTATCTTGTCCCTTATTCTTGTGCTTGGTTTCCTCTTCCGTACATTCATTCTTCGATTCCATTTTGCCTCTCTGAGTTGCTCCAACTGGATCTTAGACCGTCAGATCCCTATTTCTTCCCCCCGGATAAGTACTTGTTCTACTTGTTCTGGGTGGTAGCGGACTTGATCTTCTTATTTTGTCACCAAATTTCTTCAAAAAGTCATGAGCTTTATCAATTGAATTAAGCCTAAATCTCTGTTGTTCGTAGTCCACCACCACCCCCTCAATTCTGTCCCACCTAAATGGAATCTTATAGTCCTTTAACTTTGAAACCAAAAAGTCATAATCTTTCCTTTTACGCAGAATCCTGGATGGAATTTCCCTCAGCATGATAAGTTGTTGCCTTTTTCAAGCAGCGGAGATCGATTGTGCTCTTCAACAATCTTATCTTTCATAGAATGCTTAATGAACTGAACTCCCACATCCAGTGAAAGATTATTTTTCCTAGCCACAACTTATTCAACCCTGTAAACCGAGTCTATTTCATTTTCCATAATATCCTCTTCTACCTCCATGAAGTTAGCAAACAAAGTAACTATCTTTTCTCTAATGTTCTCCCCCTCCCCCTCTGCCAGACCTCTAATTCACAGCCAGGAATCTTTTTGTTTTTGCTCAAGTAAAGCAAGTTTATCCAGTTGATTTTCTAGCTGCTTCTCAACTTCGGAGGAGGAAGAGGCCACTTGTTAAGTCCCCGATTTCTTTTTTATTAACTTCAATATCCTCTCTATTCCTTATCACATCTCTCTTGACCTGAACTAACGTATCCTGCATTTCCTTCATTTGCCCCTTTTATCTCAGACAGATCTCTTTTTATGTTTACCATAAAAGCCCTCATTTCCTCCATAAATTTCTTATGGTATTCTGGGGGATCTTCTATAGAGTCTCTTCTTGTTGTGGTATCTGAAATGACACCTTGTACTTTGCCAGACCTCATTGTCTTATATGTTTCTTCCTTTTTTCTCAATTGCAATCAACAAATTATACTAATATGAACAGGATTATGCTAATGTGAATTCTAGTACAGGTTCAGTATAAGCTCATTACAATGTATCGATATATATATTGAAATATGAATATCAATTTTGTCGATTGTCAATATATAACAATGCATAACAATATATCAATATGTAACATTAGCAAAATCAATATTTCAATATTTAACAATATATCAATATATAGTAATAACAAATTCACTGCAACCTATCCATATATCAATTCACTGCAACCTATCAATATATATATTGCTATTCAATACCTCTTTGTATAACCATAATATAACAATCTTTAGTGTATATCAATAATATGTCTATAATCTGTCTATAATCTACTCCATTGCAATGACAAGTATATTTACAGCGGTGGTCTTCGATCCCCTAGTCTTCCAGCAAACATTTATTTCAGTTGTTCCTCTCGGTTCTTCCACTTGGTCCTTCCACTTTTAATTCCTCATCCTCTGCCTTTGTTTCTGACCTGAGCACCTATTAGTCGGATCGGTTCTTTTCAGTCAAATTCAAGTTCGAACAAAAGAAACAGCAACAGCGTCGCTCAGGTGAACAGATAATTTCAAATACTCATAAACACTTTCAGAGGAATACTTGACAGTTTTTGATATGTGAAAAATTTAGAAAAACCAGTTAAAACAAAAAATAGCAAAAAAGTGGGGGGGGTGGAAGTAGAAGTAGAGGTAGAAGGGTGAAGGAGAAATATCCCACTCAGGGTATCAGCACCAACTCTCTACTCTTTTCTGGCACCTCGCTCCTTGTTCCTATCTTCTTATTCCTCCCTGCTCCGTTTGTTCTTATTCCTCCACGCTCCTCTGTTCTTCGGCTCTTGGTGCCCCTTAACTCCTTTCTTTCCTTCCTCTTGGTATCTCCTTGCTCTCTGTTCTCTAACTCGTCACTTCTCACCTCTCGTCGCTTCTCACTTCTCACTATTGTTCTCACTATTGTTCTTTCTTGCTCCTCTGCTCTTTTGGCTCCACGTCCTTTGCCCCCCTTTTTGACTCCTCTTACTCCTTTGTCCTCAGCCAACCTCAATACCTTGTATCCTTAGGTCTTTAAATCGTTAGGTTCTTCAGCTTCAGGATTCCCCAGTACTCTTCGGGGGCTAGGAAAACCAAATTTACAAAGGGAAAAATGCTGAGTCTGCCCAGAGTCCACCCGTTGTTTGTTCGTCACTGGGCGCTATCTATACTATATCTTACAATTCTTCCGCGCCCGTGACTACACCAATCCAGAAAAAGAAGAGAAAAAAAGAAATAACAGAAAGCCAAACAAAAAACAGAGACAATCAGATCTCTTCTGGCCAAAGAATCGGGTGGGGTCCAGTGGTAGGGATAGGGACGGTAACCCGCCCCACGCTGACGCAGATGGCTGCTAGAGGCGACTGCTACAACCGCCTCGTACAGCCTAAGAAAAAGCTAAGCCTTGCAGGGGGACGGTCGGCGTTGCCGCTGGTTAGCTGACTTTGCTGCACACCTTCCCAGTGTGCAGACAAGTCAAGCCCAAAAAGGAAAAAAAAAACAAGAAAGAAAAAAAGGGCTTGACGAGCCGCGTCTGCAGCGAATCTCTGGCGGCGCACCAGAGATTCGTGATAAAGTTGTAAAAATTAACATCTGTTGTTGTTGTTGTTGTTGTTGTTGTTGTTTGCCCTCAAGTCATTTCCAACTTATGGTGACTCTAAGATGAACCTCTAAGGTGGACCTTTCACAGAACCTAAGGCTGCGAGTGTGTGACATGCCCGAGGTCATCTAGTAGGTTTCCATGGCTCAGCTGGGCATCAAACCCTGTTCTCCAGGTTGTGTTCAAACCACTGCACCATATATTTGTTTCAGAAATCTGCTGAACTTTTGTTGCTTACCCTTAGGCCATTTCCGCACTAGACTGTTATAGTGCAATTATCCCACTTGCAACAGACTATGGAATCCTGGGGTTTGCAGTTTAGGGAGGGGCCTTTGAGAAAATGGCCTTAAAGTTTCATATCATTTAAAGAACAAATGCCGTGGAATGTATAATACATTTTATGTTGGAGAATGCTCAGCTTGGAAATTTGAATCAATGTTGCTATAATGCAGGAGTGGCCAGCTTTGACAGTCCTGCAGGAGATCTGCTTGTTACCAGCAGCTCTTGTGGGGCACACCAGGTGGAGATATGTTTTTCAAAACGCGATAAGAAAAAAAATGGAAGTGGACATATATCCACTTCTGGTTTGGTTTCATTTTATTTTTGTAGGAGGGGGGATGTACTGAGAGCTGGGATGGCCATAGTGTCGTTTGCAACAAAATAAACCAACCAACCCTGCTATGAGGGACTTCTAGGAATGAGAAAAATGACCTCTTGTATAATAAAGAAACAATGAGGTCCATTGGGTTTTTTCCTAGGCCTGAGGCTTGCAAACCAGCCTTGGCCATATATACCCCCCCTCCACTGCTGTAATATTTTTGTATGAATTGCATGGAATTTGCTCATTGTGTCAATTTGATATTGAATGAAAGAAGAAGGCCCGGGAAATTATAGAAAGATAAATTATATCCAATACATTGGTTAAAATTATCTTCAACTTTTTAATACAGTACCCTTAGGGCCATTGGTAATAAATGGTGTTGGGCTACAATGAGTAATTTTTATTTTAATGTCTACTATTTTATAGGTATTGAGAAAGAATGAGCTGGAAGATAATAGCACTGTGATTTTAATAACATTGGTGATATAACCTTCAGGTTTTGAAGAGGAGAAAAAAAAATCCTTAACATTTCAATCTGTATTCATCCCTTCCAAGTAAATGGGTTTTGCATGCAGCATCTGTATTAGCTCTTTCACTTTGATGCAGTATCATTATCAAAAATCTCTGAGAGTAATAAAAATTCATTCCACATTTTGCCTTATCTAATTTTGTTAATTAAATACCACATGTTATATTGAAAAAGGTATGCATTCTCTGCATTGAAAGACTAATGATGCGTCACATTGCGTATCTTGTAATCATCAGCAATTTTTCCTTGACCAAATTGTAATGGAGACTATAATTCAGTCCTGAATAATTTAAAAACAAGATTAAAAATAATATGAGCTGTAACCTGCAGTGCTTCAAATGCTGTCTGAAATGTGCGAGGATGAAAAAGTTGTGGTTTGTCATCAGGAAGGTTTAATATGACATTAAATATTTGAGAATCAAAATGTTGATTAGCCATCACTAGATCTGGGTCTAATTCATTATATGAAGCACAAGTCTCTTATGTCCAGTGGGGCTTATGTGAAAACAGAGCTCACTGAATAATATCAGAAGTCCATGGTAGTCTTATATAGGAGTGTAACTCTACATATTAAGTGAAAGTATGAATAATCATATGCAGAATACTAGGCTGTATATTTTAGGTTGCATCTGCTTCCCTTAGGGATTCCAGTCTTTATACAGAGCTGGTAATGAAGCTTGTTAAACCAGCTGTGGATGGACCTTGCTATAACAACTGTGAACTCAGATATTTATGTACTGGGATGGGGTTTTATAAAGTGCGGTCTTCAGGCCACAGGTGGCCCCCCAAAAACACTTCTGCAGCCTGTGGTCCCCTAGACTAGAGCAAGGAAATGCCTCCAAAAAGGTAAAAAATGATGGCTTGCCACACCAGGAGGCCTCTAGTTTTACAGAGGTAACCCCACAGCCAAAATAGTGTCACCCCCCAACCAAATTAATCAAACCAGAAGTGACCATTCTGGCATTTGGGGGTTTGTTTTCCCATTTGTTTACTCCTGCCCTTCCCATGGTGATGCCTACATTGGGTGCTCAGAATGAAAAATACTGCTCCCTTAGACCTCCGAAAGTTGCCCATTAGGATTGTTGAACTTGGCTGCATTACTTCTCAGTAGATGTTATGATTGCACGATTACGCTCAACTAAGAATCAGCTTTGCTTTCTCCTTTATTCCCGTTACCATTATTTCAGGGAAACAATTACAACTCTCTCTTGCTGGCACTTGCTTTCTTTTTATATATGTATATGTATATGTGTATTTATATATGTATGTATGTATGTATGTATATACTTTATAAAGGTCTACTGTGTAAATTAATGATTAATGGCTCCTTTCACCAACTCTCAATTTTAATTACAAATAATTAGAAAATTAGAGATGTAAGAAAGTTTAATTGTTGTGAAGTTGAATGGTTTGTATGTGGGAAAGCTTTTTTTCTCAGATTAATTTTGTTTCTTTTTCCTGTTAACAACTTTTGGACTATGATTTGGTATCATGAAATTATAAATATGACATCTTAAGGTCAAAAAATTTACACAAAAGGGTATTAGCTTATCTGCAAAATTATCATCATATGGGTTAATGAAACACACTCAAGATATCATCACCTTATAAATACTATTCTAGTAATTAGTAATTTGCAGCCTGAACAACCTCAAGCTATGAATTTCATCAGTTGATTGCCAATTATTGCTAAAATGATTCTTTATTGCCAATTATTCCTTACGATTCTAATTTTCTCAGATTGATGTGCTCCCACAATAAATTTCAGAGGAGTTCTAAAGACTGCTTGGAGCAGATGTTATCTTTCCAGGATACCATATTTGTTTCTTCTAGATAATTCTTCCTTTTCTTTCAAGTTTGATTATGGCCTATTTTTAGAACTTTGAAAAGAAGTATGGTAATCTCAAGACTTTTTCCACTGAGAATTCTCCAAACATCAACACTTGCTAAGAAACTGGTGAAGATTTTTTTTAATTGATTGCTTAGTTAACAGCCTGTATCTCTCTCTCACACATACTTTGATCTCTTTCAGCCAATGGTGTATTTGGTTTTATTTTTTGTTACTTTAGAGATGTACCTGGGAAAGGGCTGAGAATAAATGATTTTTGTAATCGACTGGAAATGTTCTTCTTCACTATTGTGGTTCTAGGGAACTTTTCGATGGTACCAAATCTCTTGTATTTGAGTCATTTTCACATATTGTATGTATCAATACACCAAATCACCCATCCCTTTTCAATATTGTAGCATTAGAAAGAATATACATTTCCTGGCTGAAAAATGAGTTTCCTGACACTCAAGAAAGCCAGGTGGGAAGAAAAATACAGTGGCAAGAATTTTGTGCAGTATCCCCCCAGTATTCACAAATACTGAAATGTTTCAGAAAATTATTCTGCACAGAAATGCACATGAGTATTTTTGGAATGATCTTACACTGTGGGCAAGGTTTCTGAGTTAACTTTAACAAAATATTGTTAGTTCCCTGTCTAAAATAAAAATCTGGCTGGTTTATTCTAGAATCCAAAATCACTTGAAACAACTTGCTAGCACTATGTGATCTATTAAATCCAGGAAGAGTCTAGATTTACCATAAAAATGGAATAGAGGGTGTCTGATATTATAGTAGGGTGCTATCTGAAATAGAGCACTCACGTCTAGCACACAATTAGCAGCATCTCTTGATAGGACTGCTATGGAGTATCTTTAATCTGCGTGCAGGATGATTCACCATATCCATCCACCAATATGTTGGTCTGTTTTTGGTGATATTCCCCAAACCCCTAAAGATTTTGGCATCCAGTTTCCCAAGCCGTGCACAATTGCCTGTAAATGTGACAGTTTTATTTCCCTTATTCCCACCTCCCGCCTACTTTAACTTCCCTTACCAATATCCCAATCTTTAAAAACTGACAAAAATCGCCTGAAAGCTAAACCAGAAGTAATGTCACAGCACTTCAGGTCATGGAAGATGTCCCAGTGCAGCCCACCAGAGGGTAACAGGGACAATAAATGCTTTCTGCCCTTAGTGAAATTGCTCACCTCGTTCTTAATCTATTCTTTAAACCTCAACTTTTTTCTGTGGCTGGGATTGTAGAAGGACATATGTGTGGATCACAGTTGCTTTCTTCTTCTGAAGGCATCTACTTGGAAAGCCTGATCCATGCAAATGCCTCAGATGTAGTAGGCATGCAAGAGAGCAGAAAATTATTTCCCATTCTCTCTCTCTCTCTCTCTCTCTCTCTCTCTCTCTCTCTCTCTCTCTCTCTGTGTGTGTGTGTGTGTGTGTGTGTATTATTGTCTGATTTTCTCCCAAAAGGGGACTGAAGACATTTCCTCAAACAATAAAGTTAACAAAGGGATACATCTTTTAAAGCTTGATCTTACAGATTTAACTTCACAATGCCAGATTCAAATTATGGATTTACCTGGGTTTTAAAAATTATAAAGCACTGGCACTTTTGTGGCAGAATGGTAACAAAGAGCATATGTTGTTGGACGTGGAGGACATAATAATGCTCCACAGCAAAAAGCCATATGAGGAGGGAGGAATCTACAAGTTCTAGCTACTTTGTCTTATTCCAGCTCAGCTCACTGATTCATGTGACTTCAGGCAACTCTGTGTTCTTCACTTTGTCCTTTTCTGTAATGAGCACTGTAAGACATGTGAAGAAATTTGAATAATTATAAATCAAGTGCTCTGGGAATCTCAGATGAAAGGCATTTTAGAAAAGTATGATATTCTTGCTTGTCTTCATACTTCAGAAATGAAATAGCGCTCTTTATAACTTTTGAATCTCTGCTCTCTCATTAAATTATAGCTGAATACTACTCTTGGGTTTCAGCAATTACTTGAGGAGTTAACATCTCTGATGTGGTGGTAGGCCTGATGCTGCTCATTGGGATCTTGGCAGAATTGCTTTCAGTAAGAAACCAACTTGACTAAGTCTTTGCCAGAATAACATATATGTTCATAATTCTTTTTAACTTTTACCTAAGTAAAAGTTAAGTGTAAAGCAAAAGTAGAAAGTTCTTTAAGCAGAAACCTAAATACAGGCTTTTCCAACTTATCTGGCTGGTGAGAGACTGTTGTGCTGTCTGAAAACTAAATGGTGGAAAAGCAGAACCCATGTACTGTACTTCAGGAGCATGAAGGCCTTATCGAGGCTCACTACTTACTGACCATCTGTGCACCGCCAGCAAAGTTTGTCAGCTAGTTTAGCACCTTTTCCCCACTTTCAGCACGCTTTGAAAGCAGTGTGCACATATGAGTGAGCCTCCATAGGCAAGAACTGATGGAAGAATGGAACCCCCATCGAACTAATGGAACTTGTCCTTAATTTGGAAGTGTCAAAAAAGAAAAAGTCACCAGATAACAGGGTGCCAAAAGGTGGGGGCTTCCTATAGAAAGCAAAACCTTTTGGAAATGAAATTTTCTAGATTTCTCTGTGCTGGCAGAAATGATTTAATCAGTGTCACTCTGTGCTTGTGGGTGACTTCAAGTCGCCTATTGACTTATGGCAACCCCATAAATTTTATAAAGTTTTGACAGGCAAGGAATATTCAGAGATGCTTTTGCTAGTTCCTTCCTCTCAAATCTAGTCTACAGCACTGTCCAAGTACTAACCCAAGCTGACCTTGCTTAGCTTCCAAGATAAGATGGGATCTACTGTTATAGAACCTATTATAATAGCTTGATACCACTTAACTGTCATGGTTCTAGACTGTAGAAACCTGAGATTTGTAGTTTTGTGGAATACTCTGTATTCTCTGCTAGAGAACTCTAGTCCACTTCTCTGAGCTATAGCACTGGAGTTGTCTAGCAGAGAATTCTAATTACGATGTAAAGTTGAAGGGTTTCACAGCCAGAATCCATAGGTTGTGGGTTTTCCAGGCTTTGAGGCCATGTTCTATTAGTATTTTCTCCTGACGTTTCGCCTGCATCTGAAGGTCCTCTGAAGATGCCAGCCACAGCTGCCAGTGAAACATCAGGAGAAAATACTAATAGAACATGGCCTCAAAGCCCAGAAAACCCACAACAACCTAATTCTAATTACCTCACCAAAGTACAGATCTCAGGTTTCCGTAGTCTAGAACCATGACAGTTAAGTGGTATCAAACTGCTAACAGTGTAGTGTAGATATACTCTGACAATGTAAGTCCTGTCTGCACTTTCTTAGGTGAGGCATACTTTCATGTAAACATGCATAGGGCTTCTTTCTATTTCTGTGAACACAAAATGTTTAACAAGCATCCGCTGTGTGTTCATTGCATGCATGAACTAGGGAGATGGGTTGGGCCCACTGTCAACATGACTGTTGGCTCTTCCCCTGCTGACCTCTGCACGTTCATAGGAAGTTCTCCTCCCACATAACTGATTTTGTGTTTTTCCTTTGCATGCCAAGGAGAAAATCAGAATTCATGAAGGTACTAAGGAACAGGCTAGTGGGTAGTTCCATTTTCCCATCCATGCTGGACATATGCACAGAGGAGGCTCTTCCCCATTCACAGATTAAAAGTAATCTATAGAATAAATGGCAGAGATTTCAGTGGAAGAAGATACAAATCCTTGCAAGCAGATGGGAAACAAGGATGAGAAGAAAATGTAGGTAAGATTGGGGAAACTCAGCTACACTGAAACTAAGAGTTTTTCACATTTCCACAGAAAATGCATACAAATTTCCTTTTCATAGGAAAAGAAAGTCTCACAAGCTAATACAAGCAGAAGTTGTGATGAGAATGTTGGTGGAATTTGAAAGAAAAACCCAACAGAATTGAGATTGGGGGCTTAGCAAGTTCCTAATATGCCTGGCTTTTATGTAGATTTTTAAAATTACTCAATTTGTCATTCCCAAACTTAGTCCATTCTAGATATGTTGGATTACGGCTCCTGCCATTCCAGCATGGCCATGGGGACTGAGGATGATTGTAGCTGTAGTCCAACATGTCTGCCAGTCACCAGTTTGTGAAGTGCTAAGGTGGACATTCTGTGCAAAATTAATATTTACCGAAGTATCTCAGAGCTCCACAGAAGCTGTGGTAGCTTTTGGGCAGACATACCATTTAGCAATAGCAAGTTGCGCTGATACATCTGGAAATAATCCAATAAGAATGCATCTGTCAATCAAATACCGCTACTTCTAAGATTTTTTGCTAACTTTTCCCACAAGAGGAAGTTCTACTTTCATCTAGCCTCTTGTGACATTTTGTGATAAGTATCATTCAGTATAGGCTGCATTGAGATGATATGAAATAAATGCCCTAAACAGATAGAACAGATTTAATAGGGAAGTTTGGGATAGCTAGTCAATCTGCATATATCTTTAAGTGCTTTTATGCATTTTGTTTTGCATGCAAGTTTGTCAATGAGAGCCCACTCAGGAAATATATTCATTTTGAGTTGTCATGCTAGTGAATTCCCCTATGTCTTGAAGATTTTTTTCTCTTTAATTTCTAGGAGCCTTTTGAAAGGACTTGTCTGTTCTTTGCCTTTTATATATCATTTTTTTAAAAATCTGTTGAAGAAATCTTCAAAAACTTTTATGCTGAAAGGAATCATAATTCCTCCCATAAGCACTTGCAGAAGTACAATCCTAACATCTATTGAGAGTTCAATTAATATTAAAATTTAAGGCAATTTAAATGTCCTTTGTTTTAAGTATTAAATGATAATTGTAGGAAAGGAGAAGTTGTATAAAGCTATAGTAAAGAAAAATAGGATTTGATTAGGATAGTGTATTATTATTTTCATATTATATATGTATTCCTGCCTCTCTTTGGATATCTCAGAGTGAGGTACAGACAATGAAAACAAAACAAAGCTGTTATAAATCATTTTTAAAAATAAGAAGGGAAAAATGAAACACAAGGCAATAAACATTCACACACACACACACACACACACACACACATTTGAACAGTCCCAAACCCAAGGCTACAGTTCTCTGCACATTTATGAGAAATAAGCCTCTCTGAATACAATGAGGATTACTTCCAAAAAATAAATATGCATGATGTTGCATTGTTAATCCGTTAGCATCCTAATAATTTCTCTTAAGACTTCCGAAGATCAGTTCTGACCCTGCTACAGCTTCCCACCCAAAGGTTATCTCTGGCAGAAGGTTATCTCATGGTTGGCCCATGATGGAATGAGGTGTGGGAGTACATAGTCCTAGGCTTTGATTTACCATAGCTTTCTTAAAAAATACCACCTCCATCTCCAATATGAACATTATTACTATATCTGTGGCACATTTAACTGTGATAAGCCTCACCTGAATGCAATAGGACTTCTGAGTAAACATAGCAATGAGCATTCCCTATTAAGCAGGACTGGGCAACCTTTGGGATTCGGAACCTTCCCAGATCCACCAGGGTTCATTTGCCACCACTGCTACTAACCTGCTGCCACTGAAAACCTGCTGCTGAAAATTCTGCTGGGAAGCAGCCCACAAACAGAGAGATTCTGATGGAAACAGAATCACCAGGGGAAGTATGATCCCTCAGAGGCCTCACAAATTACCAGGATAGACATTGACCTGATATAGAAAATTATCTGGTGACATTCACAGTAGGCTCTTAGACTGTCACTTTCTTTTTAAATGTGAATGGCCATTGGTGCTGCCATACTGATTGCCATCTTCCCAGCTGGACTGGGTGGCACACAGAGAAGAGATCAAAAGCAAGGGTCATATATTTACTGGCTCACCAGACATGCATTGTAACTGCAGCTGATTATGGCAGAATCAGCAAGAATGCCAAGAAATAGTGCAGTATTTTAAAAGCCACAGGAGATTGGGTTTACAGGAAACAACACAGTACAGAAGGATCTGGAGGACAAAGAAAAGGTAAAAGCAAAGACATGGAGAATGGACAAAGAAGATGGAAGAGTAAAGTGGGATAAGACAGAGCATAATGGAGTATGTAGAAAAGGGGAAAGGTTGGGAAACATAGGGCAGAAGACAATCCTGGCTGAAACAAACCAGTACAAGAGAGAGGAAATAGTTCAGAAAAGGAAGACAGCTATTACAAACTCTGGAGATAGAAAGAAAGGATATCCAGAATCCAGAAGGATATCCAGAAAATCTGAAAGAGGAAAGGGATGGGGAGGGAAAAATTAACCAGGCAGGAAAGGCAAGCCTCTTCAGAGGAGAAAGAGAAACACCTTATGCCCCTGGACCCTTATTTCCCATGAAGAGAGGAAAGCTCACTACCTCAAGGGTCAGAGGAATCTGTCTTTCCAGTAGGATATTGATTTTTGCTAACAGTCAGACATCCAAAACTTCCCTTTTGCAGGAAGTAGAAGGCATGAAAAGATTGATGCAATCTCAACTAGTCAAGAGAAGCACGATAGAGAACAGAACATAGGACAGACGTAGGACCAAGACCAGAATCACTTATGTCTTCAACTCCTCTAGTCTCACAAAAGGAGAAGCTGTAAGCTTTAAAACTTTGGCCCTTTTCACATGTGGGGGGGGGAACGGTGTAGAGCGACCTCTCACAGAGGTCGTCTACACCGTAGAGTGGACTGGCGTGGACTACTTTTTGTAGTTTCACACCAGAATCCACTCAGGAGCGGCCGGAACTAGCCGGGCTGCGTGTTTTTTAAAAGCCTCTTTTTAGAACTAGCCGGGCTCCGTCGCCCAGCTCTAAAGTGGATCTGCAGGCGCGCGCAAGTGCGTGCCTGCAGATCTGCCAGGGGCGGGCTTCCGGCTGGCGAACTTCTCCGGTTGGTGGAGAGCCTCCACCAACCGGAAGCTGCCATCTGCGACGCCGGAGGAGTGTGGAGCAGCGAGCTTGCGCTGCTCCATGCAGAGACGGACTTACCCGGCTGGAGGTAAGCTCCGTTTTTGGGCGTTTTTGCCCGTTTCCCCCTGACATGTGAAAAGGGCCTTTATCTCTATGTTGTTTTTGTTCCTGAGATCCTGTGAAGTAACAAGGATTCTAATAAACAGAATTGGTGAGAAATTGAATGTTTGGGGGGGGGGTTAGGATGGGGAACTGACGGACCTATTCCAGTGGAGGAAGCTAAACTGTATTTACAGCCAGTTCTGCAAAAGTTCAGTGTTCTCAGCATAGTTTTTATGCTCTATTAAAAAAAAAAAAGAAAAACTCTCTGAAACTTTAGAACAAAAGCTGTTGAATATGCCTTTACTGTCAACAGTGCAAGAGCCTTCATAAGCAGTGCTTTTTCTGAAGGGCAAAGCAGAAGACTGTTTCTGCCAACTATCTTTTGTAACTATGAAGCATCCTAACATGTACAGGAGAACTTGGAGCAGCCCTTGCTTTCATAGGAGTTCCTCCTATATTTAGGTGCCAGTGCAAACTGCAGTTATTGGAATAGTTCACATTCATCTTCATTTTTCTTTTAGTCTATGTATGCTTATCATGTTTTAATATGCATTTAGTGTTTTCTCAGAGCTAAAAATAATTCTCCGTGTTCTCCTACTCCAGAATAGAGTTCATTTTGATATTTCAATAGGGCAGCCAGACATGACTAACAATGAAAATAGCTGTTTTATCCATTCCCAATTATGTTTTTCCCCCTCAAATGAATATGAAATATGTTGCTCTCTTATCATTCAACTCACAGTAGAAAAATAATTGAGCCTAAAATAATATTTTTTTCTGTGAATGCAGCTGAAATATTTAATGTGACTGTTTTTTTAAAAAAAATCAATCATATATTATTATTTCACCATCTCTTCTTGTTTCTAAATAACTCATTGTGCAGTAGAATAATTTACAGTTCCAATGTATAAGCAGTTAGTTTTATCATTAAAGATAGCATTGATCACTTGAAGCAGCTGAAGGTAGAATAGAATTTACATAAGATCTGCTGCTGTATATTAGAAAGTATGCGTCCACATGAGTGAAAGAGAGCATGTATTAGTTCTTTGCAATAATTGTGCCCTTCAAGGAAAATAGGCAAAAATCTGTCTTTGCTCACTTTCTCATGTCCAACCATTTGGAGGCCAGACATGACTGAATATATTAAAAGAGGAGTTTACAGCAAAAATAAATGGGGTGAAGATTACAGCTGTGGTAATTTTCAAAAATATAATCATACAGAAAAACAACTATATTAAAACTTGAAATGACATTAGGAAAGATTTACAGAGATAGATAAAACTTGAGTTATGTCTACTGGGCAGAATTTCTGTAACCAAAATGAGTGTTTTACCTAGAATGTTATTTCTGTTTCAGACTACACTGATTTTGACTAATGATGTTTTATTCAAGCAATGGCATACAGATATATCAAAGTTTATATGGCAAGTTGGATACATACATTACAGTTGGATATGATTTTACCTAGAGTAAAATATAAAATTTTACAAGATGCTAAACAAAGAAGGGGATTGGAATTGCCAGATTTGAAATTGTATTTTGCTGTGAGCTTCCTGATTTGGTTGAAAGAATGGATATCGTTGGAAAATAAAAGATATAGAAGGGCATGAAGTAAAATTCTATGGCATGGTTATATTTGAATAACTGTTATGTGTGAAAAGCTTTGTTAAGAGTTTGGATTAGATACAGACCAAGGTTATGTACTAAAACGCCTTGTGGCTGTCATGACAAGATGCTTTGTACAGGAAAGAAATGACACAGAAGCAAAAGTGATTAACTTATCAAGACTTTTTTAGAAATTGAACAGGAACAGAATAGAATTAAAATTATAGAAGATTTAATGTCTGAGGGATATAGTTTCCAGTGTTCCTCCTATAGACAGGTAATAGAAAAGTACAAGGTAGATGAAAAGCTGATGATGAACATTTGATTGATGAAATCTATAAACTTTTGCTGAAAACTGAGGGAAACATGACGTAGTTAAAGACTGTATGATAAAGTGGGCACAAAATATTGAATATAGCATACTGTTGGAACAGTGGGGAAAATGTGGTCAAAGGGGATTAAATTTCCATTGCCTCATGATCTAAAACAGAATTTCTATAAGGTGATGTATCCGTGGTATTCGACTCCAGAAAAGTTGCCCAAAATGCATAAAGATATCTCAAAAAGATGTTGGAAATGTGAACAAGTTGGAACTTTTTACCACATGTGTCAGACATGTGAAAAAGCCAAAAAAAAAAAAAAGTCTGGAATCAAATACACTATTTTGTAATTTGATGTGTCATTAAAACCTGCATTGTATTTGTTGGAACTAGTAGAAGATTGGCTGGAGAAGAAATATGACAAGATAGTAAGATATATGTTCACAGCACCAAGGCTATTACATGCGGGGGGAAAAAAGAATGCAGAAATTCTAATGAAAGAAGACTAGCTGGTAAAATTACTAAGCTGAAATGCTGAAATGACAAATTGATGATACTGCTAAGATAAAAATTGGTGGCAACTTTCACAAAGGACTGGGAATCATTAACAAGTTTTTTGCCAAAAAAACAATCATTGTAACATTACAGTTGGATATGATAAGAACTTTTTAAAATAAAATTATTCTTTTCAGCAAATGTTTCTGCATTGTTTAAAGGTGGTGAATTTGCTCCTGTCCAAAAATATATCTGCAAGTGCAGAAGATCTAGAGTTGAGTTAACATAACATAAGGTACATGTTCATTAGCCAGTAGAGAACTGGGGGAAATGTCTACCCCCCCCCCAAAAAAAAACAAACCCACTTCTATTCTTTTTATCTTCCTATAAATTACCCCATTTTACATCATGTCTTTTAGCAAATTAGCCCAAGGTATTTTGCTGCATGAAGTAGAGGAGCAAATTCCAGTCCTAACTATTCAAGCCAAGGTATATAGTACCTAAAGCAGCCAAGTTATTTTAGCAGTTGGGACTGAAAATCTGACAGGCACTTCTCCACATACCTGACTGCAAAAATACAGAATTAAATTAACAATAAAAAAAAATACCTAGCAGTTTTCACCCATTCGTGACATAAAAACTGTCTTTTGAGATTATCACTTTACTCTGCTTAGTGGCAGACCCAGCTCTGGACTTTCAGATTATACTGGATTGCAGAATTGTAGGACCTTTAAATCTTTGTAAGACCTTTAAATCGTTGTACTACTACATGTGGGAGCTTCTCCCCATGCAACATCTGATAGTGTTATTCTGTTCCATGCTGATACTGTGTCGTTCTATTCCAACATAAGAACATAGTTTTGAGGCAACTTTAAAGCTAATAGATTTATTTGTAGGCATTTTCTGCATCCAGTTGTATTCTCAATTTCACCCTCAACCAACTACATTGTACATATATACCTGAAATTCTGGTATTGTACTCCATACATTTGAAGTGGTGGCTTGTAATCCAGAAAAGCCCATGCTAAGCTATGTCTGTTAGTTTAAAAATAGGTCACAAGCTTCTTTGTTATCTTACTGGAATAGTATCATTTACATTTTATTTACAATGTCCACAGGAAATTTTTGCTAGATTTTTTTTTTCGCTTGAGAATCCAAACTGGAATTCTTAACACTGGAAAGTTAATCGTACTACATTTCTAACATACTTATTTCAACCATCTGGTAAAGTGTTCGCACTGTGTGTGCTCACCAGTAGGTAGTGCAAACAGGGGGGAAAAACTTTCAGCATACTATAAATACATGTAGTGATAATCCAAGCCCTGTGGATGTGAACTGAAATAAAACCTGCTTTAAAAAAAAAAAGATATTGCCATCCTTTGAACAGCCATTTTCCCTAAAGTAATGTCCATCTTCATGATCTTTGCTAGAGATAATGCTAAGAGAGAAAAGAGGCCTAAGTCCCATAGACCTGGCAAAATCTATGAAGTGTTATTCTTTCATAATTTGTGGTCAACAGTGTGAAGAGAAAGAAAATAGTTCAACAAATCTGTGCCCTGCTAGTTTTTGTAGTCTAGTTTGCCATCTTTACCCATTTTCATTTCATTGCTGCTTTTCTTTTTCCAATTTTCAAAATTTAACAATGTTATATGCAATGTCATCTCTTTGCGGACAACACTTGCCCATCTCCGGTTTTCAAAGACTTCATCTGTTCTCCAGCAATTCTCAAAGATTATTGTCAGTGATTCTGAGATTACTTATAGCAGTGTGTGTGTGTGTGTGTGTGTGTACACACATGCACCCCTTTGGTTGTAGTTCTTTTGGCTCTGGAGACGTGAATTCGTTTAGAGAAGCCATTATTCCTGTACTACTTCTTTACCTGTTTTGTGCTGCATTTCCCCTACTGCATCATCTGCTCCATCTTCTCCAGGTTGAGCAGTGTTTTCCTTTTGAGAGATGACTGAGTCCATTTCCACACCTTATCCGATCCTGTTGTCCTCCGGTTGTGATCCCAGCAGCATCTTTGCCAAGAAGAGAGCGCAACAGGAACTCTCCCCTCTGCACCTGACCAGCTCCTGGTGGAAGAGAATGTGAGGGACATTCCTCTTCCTTCTGCAAGGCAGCCGGGCTCTTTCACATGCTGTGCTGGGGCAGGAAGTGCTTCTATTGCAATTCCTGCCCTTCTGCATAGCCGGGAAGGATGGGACCATTGTGCGATCAGGGGTCATTCACAGAGAAACTTTGTAAGTGATTTACCCTGCGATCACACCAGTTGGTGATAGGAGAAGGGCAGGACCACGATGACTTCATGCAGAAGTTTTGTCACAGTCCCACTCCTCTTCATTTCCATGCTGAGATACAGTCATCGTACAGAAAGGGCCTGAGGCAAAAAAGATGTTGAGTAATTCTGCATTTTCTCTGTGCCCTATTAACTGCCATCTTCTCTATGTAGCAGCCCTACCATTTGCTTGTTCTTCCTTTCTCTATGAACATAACCCAGGTTTTAATCTGTGTTTTATTGTTTTAATTTGCCCACTGCTGAACTATGATTCAGCAACAAGTAGAGACAGAGGGCTGGATGTTTCTATAAGTTCCTCATGAACAGCTGAAATGTATGAGTTGCTATCATCGTCATCGTCATCATCATCATCAATCATCTTTATCTTTATGCTCCACCTTGTCCCCAAGATTGGGACTCAAGGCTGTTTACAAATTAAAATGACTGCAATATAGTTAAAACATATGAAAACTCAAAATCAGATTTAAATTAGCCTGTAACAATAAAAAAAATTGAAACATCCACATTAAAAGGATAAAAAGCAGTTAAAACCCACAATTTAAAACAATGCAGTACTCTCTTAAAAGCCTTTTGCTTAAAAATGTTCAGTTCCAAAACCCTTTTAGAATAAAGAAAAAGTCTTTGCCTGCCAATGGAAGGAGAACACATTGAGATTTACCACACTGTTTGCTGCTGTTCATGCTAGAAAGGAAGGCATTACAAAAGTACCTTGTTTTTGTTTTGCCTTATGTGAGCCTCTTAGCAAAGCCAGTGCTGCTTGTGCTGGTGCCACCTCATCAGATGATGCTTTGTTGAAAATATGCCTCCTGTTAAAAATCATTAGATGGACTCTGAAATCTTGTAAACCATCCTGAGAAATTAAATCACTGAATCAGTAACATAAACACAACAGCAAATTTTGATATTTGTTTTCAAATAGCAGAGGGCAAAGTGTGGCCCCATGGTTTCATGGAACCCTGGAGGTTATGTTGTCCTTGACCCCTGCAGACTTCCCAGACTGTAATTTTTCTGGCAACCACTCCTCTCCCTGTAAAACCTTTTTCTGGAAGGCTCCTGAAGTGCCAATTACCTTTTAAATAGACTGTATTCTCCCCCACTCAGAACTGCTTAATATTATCTGTTTCCCAAAATGCTAATAAGTGCACTTTTGGCTATTTGCAGGGCATTTGGGGGGTGGATAGGTGGGACATATTGGCGTCAGTGATATTCCTTGTGAGCCCTGGAACATCTTGGGGCAGAAAATTGGTCTATGGACCAACTGCAGTTGCTCACCCCTGTTCAAATTGTGAAAGCTGGGCATTTTCTACTTTTCTCCAAATCCTTCTAATGTTTCTCATTTTGCATCAAGTCTCCAATAAGCCATTGCATTTCACAGCAGGAAATAAGCCCTCCAGGAAGCCAGTTTTAGAAAATAATGTTTTAATGATCTCTTATTGATTAAACAATCAATATGTAGCTCTCTTTTCTGGTGGCATACAGTGTTCATGGTGTTTTATGAATCCATTGACTTTTCTTGTATAGGTTTGTTTTCAGAAGACACATGAATAATCTTCTCAAAAGCTTGTTTAATGCCACATGTCTAGTGTTCTGCAAAGGAGACTCTTAAACTTCTCTGTTTGAAATATCTCTGGGGAAAGCATAGCTGTGAAATGAGGATGAGGAACCAATGCATACAAAGGATTATACTTATGTATCCTAGAGAAGCTTCAATGTAGATTTTCAGATGTGCCACAAAAAATTTTAGATTCAGAAGTGGCAGACATTTGTGTAACTAAATATCGCAGTGTATCCAGAGATAAGAGGGCCATAACTTATAGAATATTAGAATAATATGATTGGAAAGGACCTCAGTGGACATCTATTCCAAACCCTACTAGTGCAGGAAATCCGTTGCTACAGCACTGCTAATAGCATTCATCGTCTGTTTAAAAAAAACACCAACAATGGAGTTTTACCACCATCTAAGGAATTAGACAGCAGACACTAGCAGCAAGCTCTTCCTAATATTTATACAAAATCCCCTCTTGCAGTTGAAAGTGATGGTTTGGATATTACCTATAGCAGTAACAGAAAGCAAATCTCTCCCTAAAAGTATAAATCCTTCTATTCTATATGGGGGGGGGGGGAATTACAGTCCCTCAGGGATTGTGTAAATCTTGGACTTGCACAATATATTTATTTGAATTCCAGAAGAGATGAGAGACAGAGATCCCCTGTTCCTCAAGTGCTTGCTGGTGAAATAATGCCTGTTTTCTTTCATCTCCAAATTTCAGACTATTTGTTTAACATAAATTTATGAAATCAAAATGTAAATAGCTTTGGAAAATTTAAAGATAGATTAAATGCTAATCACAAAACTGCAAATGGAACTGAGATTGGCTTTCTAAAACTAAAATATAGGTGCCAAAGGCTGATCTGGACTGAGACTGTAGTGTAAGATTTTATTCTTTGCCTCTCTAATATGATCCCAATCCAGATTATGGGACTTGCATCTGCAATTTGCGGAAAACCAGTCATATAGTTGCTAATTGCAAGATTGCTGTGGTCCACTTTAGCCCCCAAAATATAGATTGTTGATGGCAACAGTGGGTGAACATGTTTTCCAAAATGTTGGATAGTGTCTATGCTTGGTAGCTTGGCAATCCCTGAATCTTTAAGCAGAGGGCATTTATTTATTTAATAATAAATCATCCAGAGAATCGTTGTATGAAGTCTAATAGTCTCTGGTATGCAAAACAAAACAAAACAAAATTCGAGACCTATGAATTTTATAGAAACTTCCATGTACTATCTGCTCTATATTACCCAAATTAATGTGTTGTTTTCAATCAAGATTCATTAGTCCATGGATTAAGATTCTTCTGTCTTTACCCCACATTGCTGTCCAGGATTCAATAATATATAAAAAGTCAGCTTCTTTCTGCATCTAACCTTCATCTGTTTGTGATTCATCTAGCGAAATGTTTAGAACTGTGATTGTTGCAACTGGATAATGCTATGAAACAAAGTTTCACAACTCTTCTTCACTTTTCCCACTACTGATGCTAATGTGTGTGTGCGTTAAAGAAGGATTAAGTCACTGTTAGTTTCATTCCTAAATCTTGTTTGCCCTATATCCCCAAGTTATCTGTGTTGCTCTAAAGTGCATAGGAACTCTTTTTTGTTTCTGTACAGAAATTTTCTGTATGCACATTTCCCTAGTGTAAACATTTTGCATGGAGTTTTCCACCACCTCAATTGCGTGCTCAGGGCCAAGCTGTCTGCTGACCCCCCAAAAAGACCACACAGACACCAACATTTGGGAAAAACAAGGCTACAACTTTATTGGCTACAGATGTGACAGGGTTGACATGTGCATGGGTCTGGATTCAGGCATCAGCCAACCTACTTGTTAGCTGATGAACCAGACACCAAGCCCAGCCGGGATCACCTGGTGGCAGGCCCAAGGCCACCTGCCCCACCAGAGAGTACAGAGGATGTGTGCACCACTGACCACCACACACCCGATTCCCTCTGCACTCCTAATGCCCCAGAACTCCTTGTCCCAGCCTGGGAACCACCATATTGGACCCAGAACCCATGCCACTGCCACAAGAGATGGGCAATGAAACCTCGTACCCACCAACCGCCACCCCTCAACATCTGCAGCCAATAACATGCCATACCAAATAAAAGGGGGGGGAGATGACAGACGATGCCCACAGCCCCTCTCCTATGGGCCCAAAGTCCAAATCCCACAGCAGACATTGTGAATCTGCTGCCACCATGTGTCCATCACTCCAAAACTGAGAGTCCAGAGGCTGTTCACATTTTCCAGGAGCTGCACTTCTCCTTTCTGCTGCTTCAAGATCTTATCCTCCCTGCTGCCATGGAACTTGGCTGTTCCCATTATTCTTTCTGTTCAGCTCTCTGACTCCAAGGGGCTGGCATTCCCTTTCTCATACAGCTAGGACTCAAGAGAGACAAAACATCACCACCTCACACTTCCAGCCTTGGGCATATGTAGCCCTTGAAAGCACCCAGTTTCCACCTAATTCTCTTAATGGCTACCAGGGCCTGGCCACAGAGGAAAAAGTGACCCCAGAACAACCCAGCTGGGAACCGAAGTCACCTGAGGGTGGCCCTGAGCACTGCCACAAGTTGGGACCCGGGGGGGGCATCCACATGAATGAAAAGGTAGCCCTCCCCTGACGGCCTCTAGCTTCAGTATCTGTGTAGGACACAGACAGGGCATGGGACAGGGCCAGACAAGGGCCACAATGTGATGATGGAACTTCTGCCCATCCGATTCCCATTTGACTTGTGAACACAAATATTGGCTGACCCACCCCCTGGGACAGAGATGCCATCCACCTACTGTACCCTGCCTGAGCAGTCAGACTTGGACCCAGCCACCAACTCACCCATCTGGAAGGCTCCAAAAAAGGCAACCATGAATGCTGTATTGAATGGCCTTACCTCTGCTTTTGAATGGCAGATGACTGGCAAGACCTATAAGATCTTGTGGAGGAGAGGGAAGGAGATCGGGCTTCTGTTGTCCACCCTGTTGGGGCTGGGTGCCTCCAAACGTCCACTACCCATCTGATTAACGGTGGCAAAGGGATCCCCAAACCCTCTTACCCAGCTGAAAAAAGGGACAGATCTGCCAGGGACAGGGCCATGGACTACTGGACAAGAGAGTACAGATTCTTTCAAGTACATGAGAAAATTAAGGATTTATTGCTTGGAAACAGGCCGCTCCAATGGAGACCCATGTTCACTGTCAAAGGCCCAGAGTCTGGCTCTTGTCCTGGAGTAGGCCCTCATCATGATGGGCACAATGGAATAGATTACCCCTGTATCATTGTTTGCTGCCAAGATTCCACAGTTCCTCCAGGGAGGATGTCAGCTGCTCTTCCACCACTTGTGATAGCAATCAGAATCTGTCCACCTGAAAACAAGACAGTGAGTCCTCTGTCCTGTTATGCAGCCCTGGAACATAGTGAATTGTGAAAGTGATGTTAGCATATAAACAAATCTGTGAACCATTGGTTCATTTGGACTTGAACGACAGCCAGCTGAAGACAGCAGCTACCACCTACTCAAAATGGACCCTCTTGTACTGGAATTGGTCAGCCCAGATGATGATGGCCACTACTGTGGGGAAAAACTCAGGGAAAATGACATAACACACTAGCTGTCCCTGCAGCCAGGCATCTGGTTGGGCACACCAGTGGCCATTGAAGTAAACCTTAAAACCCATGCCTCCAATGAGTTTGAGTGGATTTGTGGCTTTAGACCTAGCTCCCACACCTCCTGCCAGGGAGATGCCCCATGTACTCCTCCAGAAACCTTTGCTGGTCGGTCAAGTCCTCTATGACTCCCTTGGTGATCCTGTTCCGATGATGTGGAGCCTTGACCCTTGGCCTGTGGGAGGCAGGAAACCCCCCTGCTGAATGGAGAGTGATTCCCAAGTGAACCAAAGAACTGGTTGAACCATACCTGCTGTGTATGCAAATTTGTCTGTATTTGGGTGTTCAAGATGTGTGCCATGTAAAATGCAACCATGTTTTCCGTCTATATATTTGACTATGAAATGCAGTTTGTGTAAAAAATGTGGACCAGAATATTATCCTCCATTCCTACAGTATAAAACTGCTCACCTGATTTTCCTGGTCATGTTTATCCAGTTTGTGTGTATGAGTCAAATGTGGTACATGCAAATAGCTTTCTGCTTTGACAACAAACAACAGGAGAAAAAATCTTTCAAGCTTCTGAAGCTCTGGTGGATAAAATGCAGCCTTCCAGATGTTGTTAGACTGAAACTGCCAGCGTTCCTCATCATAGATTTTATAGATTTGTTATTTTATTTTTTACAACTCACGTACCCTAATTTCAGAGGAACAAACATTGTCATCTTGGCATTGTTGCCCACTGCTTAAACAGAAAGGTTCCTTTGCAAATCTGTGGAGAAAGTATGGCAACTAATAACCTCCAGCTGAATTACTGAAAACTGTTTCAATACATATCTGCCATTCTATCAATCCTGCGAGTAATGCTTATGTTTTCTCCTGGGAATTAGATACTGCTCCAGGAAATGTCTCTCCTAATTTCCTTCAGTTGAAGTATGGCAAAAGTCATGCAACTGATTGTAATTTCCCTTTAAGAAGGAAAAAGCCCTTGTTTGTTTCATTTTTTATTTTTTAAAGCTGATTTATAGATGTGCATCTAAAAGAGGAAGTTGACAAACTACATGCAGATACTTTGGTTTGGTAATCATGGTTGCATGAACACCACTTCTAAGGACATGCCCCGAGGGGAAAACAATGAAGGAGGAAATATCCAGAGGGGAAAACAAAACAGCTTGGAGATTACATTTGATTTTAAAAAAAACTTTATTTATTTAAATTTAGATGCTGCCTTTCCACCAGAAATAGTGCTCAAGATAGCTAGAATTAATGTAATGCAAACAAAACACAGGATTATAATTGTAAAATAAAAAATAAATTGAAGAAAATAAACACTTGCTAATTAGAATCTATTTTAGTCACAAATCACCTAAAATGCCAAAAGCCTACCTGAATTGAAATGTATTTGGCTACCAATGGAACAACATTCTATCCAGAGATGGAATGAATGTCCTGGAGTTCCAGAGCCTGAGGAACAGCCAGTGAGAAGATCTTTTCTGGTGTTCCCATCAAACATGCCTCCGGTTGTAGCAAGACAGAAGAGAAGAGTCTCTTAAAAACCCAGGCTCATGTAGGTTACATAGACTTCAGAGGATGTAAGTGATAATGATAGCTACCTCCATAATATTTAAGATCTAGCATAATGGAGCAAAATTAGTCACCATTACTCTAGTGAAGGAGTGGGCAAAGTGTGACTTACAGGCCCCATAAGGCTTCCCCCTCCCTGCCATAAAATAAGAATTTTTTTACAGGCCTCCAGAAGTGAAGCTGTTTTCTGCATAAGGGATTGCATGGTTGCGGTTAGGTTTTTGAATAGTGCCCCTTGCCCGTTTATAATTCTTGCTCTGATGGTAGTATACAGGAACCTTACTGTAGCAGCTTTCTCAGTTTTAGAACCACAGGGTTATTGGGAGTATGGGTGAAGAGGAAAGTTGTGAACACTGCCTTGAGCTTATTAAAGGAATGATGGAATATAAATACATTTTAAATTGTAAAGAAATCTCTTATAAAAAATAACAAGTATTTTGTTCTTTTAATTTTGGGGAAGAGTTGGTTATTCCCTTCTGTTTCGCTGTCTACTAAAAGTAATACCTTGTTCCAACCAAATGCTCGGGACAGAGAAAAACAAATGCTTGCTTAAATATTTGGCAGTGTTAAAAAGAGTCACTTTAAAAACTGTAACTCCACAAAATCCTCCTGAGAATGATCAGTGAACACACAGGCAGGGAATTCTGGAAGCTGTAGTCCTATGAAATAATTTCCTATGTTTTGTTTTGTTAACAGTTTGATTTATTAACAATTCCACTGAAGAATATGGAGCGGAAACTGAAAAGAAACACCTAAACTAGGTAAGGGAGACTAGAGGTATTGGAGACCTCTTCCAGTAACATACTTGGCTGGTGACTGATAAGTAGGAGTAGGGAGATTTGTTAGAAAAGTGCTGATGATGTCAAACAGAAATACTTTCTAAGATAATAGTTGGGAGCCTATTCAAAGGGTGTGCATAAACCTCTTTAGGTGAACAGGTTCTGTGATATTCTTTGACTAGTTCATCTTGTTACAAAGAAGTAAGTGTTTTGCACTTGCTCTGATCTCATTTCAGGCATCAGATATATAACAGGAACATGTCAAGGTAAGCTGCTTAATTGCAAGATGTGAAGACACTTCACAGATCTTACAGTTGAACATTTTTTTTTTCTGTACATCATCATCATGGTTTATTTGGATACCACTTTTCCATTGTAAACCATGCAGTTCAGAACATCAGAAGACCTTGTATAATAAAAAATGGCATTTGAAGGTGATTCAAGAACAATTACAAGGCAACAAAATATCCAGTAATCATACCAGTTATATATCAAACTTCAAGTACAGTGAAAGGAAGCACAATTTACATACATATCTTCATTTTTAAAGTGTCAAGTCACCCTTTCTTTGGTCAGGGCTGTAGAACTCAGTTTATTTTAATTGGATTACTGTTATCTGTTCTATTCTATTGAGATATCTTTCTGCCCAAGCTATGAATATCTTTGCAGAATGAAATATCTGTATCTTTGTTTTGAAGGGCATACAAGGATATTCAGGTTAAAAATAAGGTGCAATTTCCTTTTTTAAAAAATGATAGTGACTAGAGGATGGAGATTTTTTATTTTCCCTTGAACTAGTTGAATCACAAAGGAAGAAGAGAAAAACTGCCGCGGTTTGTGGTTCAGGGAGAAGTAGCATGTGAAACCTTTGTCACAAGGGCTTTTAGAGAGGTTTGATCAACTCTGACACTGCAGGAGCCTCCAATTTTTAACCTGTAATGAAGAACATATATAGTAATTTCTTAGTGCCAGTAGCTTTGCTACTGAAAATAAATTTGTAATGCAAGTCCAAAAAACAAAACAAAACATGTTGTAGTGTGTTTAACAGTGCCTAAGCTCTGAAACAAACATCTGCAGTGTAATTCTTTTGTTCCACAGATACAGTTATGTATGAATGTCCCTATAGACTGTTGCGTGATGGGCAAGGTTTTCAAAATTCCAGTCCACACAGAATTTGAATTAAAATTCTGATTCCCCTTGCAATCAATTCTGTGAGGCAGTGGGATATATCAATAGGACTTCTTCCTGCTGTTAAGACAAGGAACCTTTCCAATCTATCATATGTCATCTATAGACATGCACATGATGTGTCTTCAAAATGTTACAAAACAACAGCATTTGAGGAACATGCCAGAGCAGGGAAAGGTGAGAGAAGAGGAGGGTGGCTAGACTTTGTACACAGGTTTTTTTAATGCAGAATAAAGGATCTTAGTGTTATGGCAGATCCATTCTCCTGGAGCCCTTTCAGACTATACAATTGTAGCTCTATCATTCCACTTTAACTGCCATGACAACATCCTATGGAATCCTGGGATTTGAAGTTTAGGGAGGATTATTTAGAACTATTAGACAGATAGCTCTAGTGACTCTGTTACTGCCCTGGCTAGCCCGAGCTTTTGGGGGATATAAAAAGATATCTTTTGATATCAATAATTCGGCTTCACATATCCCTTCCACATGCTTGCGAGGCCCCCGGACAAGCATGCATACAGGCTCGGCCGATAATCGCCGTAATATTCCGAAACAATACAGGCAGGCCAGAAACAGCTGACTCGCTGCTTTAGGAGTCCTCAAGGCAAGTACCTCCATTAGGTATGCAAGCAACTTCCAAAAGATCCTCTGCCCCGTGCTGGCAGCTTGATGATCTGACTATACGATGCTCAAGTATTCCGTGTTTGCATACTGGCTATCCTATTAATAATTTGGCTGTAACGCAATCATTCAAATTCTGACCTTTCGGAGGCTTTGTCTCCAGCCCCAAATCTATTGTTTTCCCAAAGTCCAACCTAGCCTGTGGTCACAATTCTCCTTATAAAAACCCCTGACTTCAAGTGCTTCCTCGGATCGCTCCCGAGTTCCAGACCACCTTGCTGCTGCATCACTTGGCGAGCTTTCCCTCAGCTCCACGTGCTGAGATCCATTGAACCCCAGCGTCGCTCTCCATCTTCTTCTGGACTTCAAGACAGGTTTTGTATCACCCGAACCAACTATCCCTCTGAAAATCCCGCTGTCTTACTCACACCTTTATTTTCCTTAGTTATCTGTGTGCATGTGTTGCTTACATTGTGTGCCTGTATTTAATAAAGATCATTCATTCCTTTCAAACTGGTCTGCTTCTTGACTTGGCCTGACCCCGTAAACACTGGGTTACAAGATTCCGCTACGTTGCCCTGCCTCTCGTTTTGCCAACTAGTGCTCTCGACTAATTTCCCCCAATTTGTGTAATTGCAAGGTTATTTAGGTGTCCCTTCCGGGACCCCCAGAATACAGGGTAACAACTCCCTTAACCACAAACCCAAGGATTCCACAGGATGGAAGCATAGCAGTTAAAGTGGAATTATAGTACTGAACTTGTGTAAGATGAAAGAACCCTAGGTTGCTCACTCAGGTACCAGCCTTTGAGTTCCTGTTAATCATTTTGCTTCACAATTCCAAACCCTTCTCCGGCTTAAGTAACTGGGCCCTAAGATGAGTTTAACACTAAACAAGTGGATGTGGTTTGTATTAGGATCGGTTGAGTAATGTGTAACTAATTCTTTCTTTAACTTTTTATTTTTTTAAAAAAAAAGCTTCCAATTGAAGATATGGGATAGCAAAACAACAGTCTATCAACTAACAGATGAGTTACAGAACTAGCATGTAGATAACTATTCATAACTATTTCACGGTAACAACTCAGAATCAAAGTAACAACTTTTCCCTGCACTTTTTATTTAACAATTTACTACATTTCCAGCTCTCCTCCAATTATATCTCTTTCCCATCTCACCCTAGTTTGATCTTATTCCTGACTGCTCAACTGCCAAGCCTCTGTTTTTATATTCTCTCCTACACCCATAGCCCTCCTTCTCAGAATTCCAAGAGCTATGATGAGCTCTTTTCAAACTAGGAAGCTCTTGTCTTCAAAGATGAGCTCCCACTGGAGGGTGGTAGGGATGTGAAAAATATTTAAACATTTTCTCATCTTTTCTTGCCACTTAGACACATTGTCTTGAAAATAAAAGTCAATGCTTGCAATATTTTTTATTGTACTGCAAAATCTAAGAGACCAGAGATATAGCAGGCTTTGGGATGTTGTTTTCAGTGGGCTTGTTTGACTATTTGTTTGCAATTTTTTACAAAAATGTGCAAAAAAATGTCACAACTTTACCAAATAAGGATAAAACTTCGAAAGTGTGTCCTTTTCACATAGAAGAACAAACTAAGCTAAGATGTATACCCATACCGAAGACAGGGGTCATGCATCACACAGAAAAAGGAATTGCATCTGCCATAAAGAGAGCACCAATTTCTGTAGGGTAATTTCAGTCTATAGATAGAAATTTAGAAAGAGTTACTCTGTTTTAATTAGAATGACAGTGCATTTCACTATTGTGGAGAAGACTATCATGCAGGACCCATTCGCACTACTCCGTTATAGTGTTATAATTCCAATTTAACTGCCATAGTTCCATCCTAAGGGATCCTATGTTTTGCAGTTGGAACTGGTATTTATGTGTTTAAATCTTTTTATTAAAATTCACTTTCAAATTTATCCAAATCCGTTTCACACATATTCCAAACGAACAATTCAAAAGACAAGGAAATAAATTAAAGTGTAAAGTAAATTTAACACAAAAAGTACTTATTTACCATTTTACATCCCATAACAACAACTTTACTTTTATACTTAAACAACTTAAATTTCTCTCTTTTTCTTTCTTTTAATTGTCCTTTAATATATACACTTATTTATCTAAATCATTTCAATCTCCGATCTCTCCATTTTAATCATGGTATATATGTATTAAAAAAATTTTTTCCCTATACTAGTTGGTTCTTCCATAGATTTTCCAGTCCGACAATAACTTAAACATACCCTCAAGTTACTCCACTTCCAACATTCTTCGAATTCACTAAATTTCCCTATTTCCTTCCTTAAGTCCTCCTAGCCTCTATATTCCCATTTTCTCATACTGATTCCTTTTCCCCTTTTTCCGTTTTAAACTTATAGATCTAATCATTTCCTACATAAACCAAAGTTTTAACACACGCTTCACTATTACCTTATTCCTTTAATAGCCATCGTCCCCCATTTAGTTTCCAATATGGGGATGATCAGATCCCATTCTTCATCTATCCTTTCTTTTGATTTTTGTGACAGTGCTGCCGTTAATTTTTCCATTTCCATTATTTCATATATTTTTAATAACCAATCCTCTACTTCGGGAGGTTCCTCTTTTTTCCATCTAGTAGCATAGCACATTCTCGCCGCAACTATCATATAAGTTAATATCTTTTGATGTGATTGCTTTTTTAATGGTCCTACACGCTCGTACATATTTAATAAATATATCTCTGGAAGTAACGGAAAATTCCTTTGAATAATATTCGTTATATTATTATGTATTGATATCCAAAATTTCTTCGCTTTTATATACGTCCACCAATGGTGGAAAAGAGTTCCTTTCTGATCACACTTCCAGCACTTGGTTTTATCAGTTTTACTCATTTTTGCGATTTGTACTGGCGTGTAGTACCACCTATAAAAAATCTTAAAATAATTTTTTTTTAAGGCTACACTCTTCAATGTTTTATTTATTAAAGACCAAGATCTTTCCCAACATTCCAGCTGTATCGGCCTTCCTATATTCTGAGCCCATCTTAACATATTCTCCTTTATTATCTCTTTTTCGAATTCTAAGTTTAACAGAATTGCATATAACTTTGCTATAAGGTGATCCACTCCTGGTTTAAATAGTTTATCCAACTCATTTTCTTTACTTTCTAACCCAACTGTTTTTTGATCTAACTTAAATTTTTCCGCTATCTGTCTTTGCAATAACCAGTGGGTAGAGAGTCCACAATCCGCTAATTCTTCTTTCGTTTTTAACAAAAGTTCACCCCCCTGTGACTTCACTATATCTTTATAAGAGATCCATCTATTTATTTGCGGCTTCTCTCTCCTATAAAAAGCCTCATGAGGAGACACCCACAATGGAAGTCTCCTATATATCTTTCTCTTATACAATGACCATACTCTATGTATTGATTTCCTAATAAAATGATTATTGAATTCTCTATTTATTCGAACCTTCTCATACCAGAGATATGAGTGCCAGCCAAAGGGCAAATCTGCACCTTCCAAAGCTAGCAATCTCTCATCATCCAATCTAACCCAAGCAGTCACCCAATCCAAACAACATGCATGGTAATATAGCCTCAACTCCGGTGTTCCTAAACCTCCTCTTTCTTTGGTATCTGTTAGATTACACCACTTTATTCGGGGTTTTCTGCCATTCCAAATAAATTTGGAAAGATCGCTTCTCCATTGCTTAAAAACCCCATCATTTGTTATAATAGGTAGATTGTGGAATAAGAAAATTAGTCTTGGCAAGATGTTCATCTTAATTGTAGAAGTTGGAACTGGTATTTAGAATTCTTAGCCAGAAAGCATTAGTGGTTCACCAAAGTACATTCCCAAGGATTTCATAGAATGTTGCCATGACAGATAAAAGTGAAATATTGTGTTAGAGTTATGTATTGTGAATCAGCCTAAGGTAACTTTTCTCACTGCTCAGTGTAATACTCAGGTACTGTTGGGACACTTCAGTATTCCTGCACTCCCTTTTTATCATTTTTAATCAGTATACCAGGTTTGGCCCAAACACCCCTTCAAACAGAGAAATATTCTCTGTAAAATAGGACACGTGGCCATCTTATCTGTGAGAACAGTGTGGTATGTCTTCTTTCTCATAGAACACTAGGAGCTAGAAGTCAGTTGTTTTTTGCCTCTCACTACATCCATATTACACCAAAAGTTTGAGGTACTTTTCTAACATATGGCAGACATACAAAAATTCTCATTTCTCCAGGTATATGGGACAAGGAATAACAGTGGAAATAAAAAGATTAACCTGGAGGTATCTTTTCTTATTGACGTTTTTCTCCTCTTTATTTTTTCTCCTTCTGGAAACTAGAAATTGAAATATATTTCTTTTCAGAATATATTCACTTGGAAGATGTGTGCTTTTTGATCTGATATTGTTGCAGGTTGTCACCACTGTTGACTCACATATATTGATTTTGTTTTCATACCCATGAAAGCTTTGTGAGGTAGGGAAAGAACCCCAAAAAGAATTTCATACAGACATTTTTCAAAGATAATGAAAGCTCTTAAAAGAAAAAGGACAATAAAATAGTTTCCAGGGAAAGAACCAGGTTAGTTTATTGCCGCAGGAAAAAATGAGTCTTGTTACACCTTAATGACTGGTGTATATCATGACATAATAGATTTTATGGACTAGAATCAACTTCATCAGATGATTGAAATATTATCATGTAGGAATATATAGGAGACGGAAGCAAACCGAGAGACCAGAGGGAAATGAAATGTTGAAAGTACCAGAATTGATCATTATATCAATGAACAGTGGCTACTCACAAGACGATTGTTACAGAAAACCAGATACCTTGATGCTAACTATCCTAATTAACACACATGGTCTGGAATTCTCTTAGGGACATCTGCATGCAGAAGTTTCCCTTACACATGTGGATACCCTTTTTCAGGCACTGCAGGGGTATTCCTTTCCTCCCTCTGGACTGTATAAAACCCTTTCCCAATTTTGCTGTTGTTGTGTGCCTTCAAGTCATTTCTGACTTATGGCAACTCTAAGGTGAACCTGTCATGGGCTTTTCTGGGATTGAAAGTGTGTGACATGCCCAAGGTCACCCAGTAGGTTTTCATGGCCGAACAGGGAATTGAACCCTTGTCTCTAGGGTCATAGTCCACCATCCAGACCACTGTATCACAATGGCTTGTTCAACTTACTGGAAGCTAAATTGGGGCTTCACCACTGAGATCTGCCATGAGTCTCAGCACCATTTTGTATCTGTATGTAGGGATGTAACTAAACACTTCTCCAAGCTTTTCTGATTGTTGTGAAGCATGGAATGGGAGAACATAGCTTAGATCTACATGGGACTATTTACATTACAGTGTGGTGATGCAATTTGATTAAAACACTTGTAACCTGCCTCTGTAGGAGAAAGAATTGAAGTCCTTGATTGATAGTAATTTTTATTTATTTATTTGATTTATAACCCTCTTTCATCATGAATGATCAGGACAGCTTGGCAGTTCAGCTTATCAATTTCATATTAAAATATCCCTATGAAATTTCATTGCTCAGGCTGACCACTTTAAGGTCAGTTACAGAGTTTTCTGGAATACTGAAATGTTATATGACCATTATTGAATATTGCTGTTTCTGATCTCAGGTACAACAGCAAAGGGAACTGTGGTCCTCCAGATGTTGTTGGACTTCAACTCCCATGAAACTTATTAGGAGCTGTGATAGTGCCACCAGATTAGATGTAGGGACAAAGTTGGCATCTGGGTTTGTTGTGGGATCTAGTCCCCATTTTTGTGCCTCATTTAATTTGGAGGACCATGCTTAAAGAGGTACAGGCCTAGTACCCAATCTGTGAAAGAGAAGTGCCATTATTTAAGCTGAGCTCCTTGAAGATATGTCTGAGTGGTTTTAGCTAGAGAGATACTGATTCTGATTCTGTTCTTCTTCTATGTCTGTTTAATATCACACCAATCTGGGCACATTGGTTTGAGTTTGTACATACATAAAAAGCAAAATTAAAACAAAACAAAAGCAAAGCCAATGACCTGTGCTGTTTTTCAGTATGGAGGTGTCCTTTTGATAACATGCTCAATAATTGTTGATCTACGTATAGAGATGACTGGACCTGTTTCATTTTGTTTGCACCTTCCTTTCCCCCCCAAAAAAAATCACTTTATTTTATGTTTTGTTTCTTCATTAGGATTCTATTCATTCGCATGCATAAAACCATGCACCACATATATGTTGCATGGCTTTTCCTAACATGAAGGTATTTCAAGCAACTCGCCTTAATGTATGCATTTTCACACTTTCCCCCAGTGTACACTTTTTGTATGTAATTCTTCCTCAAATATTCATGTTTGTAGGCACTTTGAAAAAAAACAAGCGAGTGAGAAAAACAAAAGATGATCACATTCTGAATTGTATATTAAAGAAGTGCAAATGTATATTAAAATATGAACTAAAATATATTTCTTCACTATTTCACCAGTTTCTCTCTTTCTCTCTCTCTCTCTCTCTCTCTCACACACACACACACACTTCTTCCCAGTCCTTCTATTTAGAACTAAATTCTTGACTATCATAATAATTACCCCTTGCATGTGAGGATGCATCCTTTGATCTGACCTAAACTAACTGCAAATCAGTTTTGTTTAATGTTTACAAGGTTTCATTATATGACCTTGCTCTAAAAGGTCCTTTCAGCACAAAAATATTTTCTTTTGCCTTGTAAATGAAGTGCTGTTAGAAAGGTTATTGGGCAATTTCTTTCTGTGTCACATGCATGCATTTTTTGCAGAATATTCACATTAGCCCCACTGTGTAGGAAGCAACTATAAATCACTCTCATTATTAGTAGGTCCTGTCAGCCAGGCCCTATTGCAGAAACTGCCTTAAGCAAGGGATTGTCAGCCTGACTAGAGTGATCTACAGCCTCCACACTTGTACTGCTGATGAAATTATGGTCAGAACAATTCTTTCCACAGTCAGGTTAATCAGTAACATCATTGCTATGGTGGGACTGCATTCCTGTTTCAGATAACTGACAATTGGAATGTACTCAACCACTGCATTTTCATTGGATTTTATGCAGTTGTCAAGCTGGAACCAGTAATGGATTGGCTTATTGTTTTACAATTCCCCCTGTTCATGGAGTTAATTAATTCCCCATCTATGGTTTTTGTTATCCACAGATTTTTTTTTTATTTGACAAATTTATTTCAAAGAAAATATTTTACAAAGCACAACCAGATTTTTAAGGGGTGTCTGGATTAGGAACGGAAAGAATATTCAATCTTTTTTTTTTTAAATTGAGAAATCCATCTAAACATTAGGAAGAATTTCCTGATGGTAAAAGCAGTTTGACAGTGGAATGCATTGCCTCAGGATGTGATAGAGTCCCCTTCTTTAAAGGTTTTTAAACAGAGGCTGGATGGCTATGTGTTGGGAATGTTTGATGGTATATTCCTGCATGGCAAGGGGTTGGACTTGATGGCCTTTGTGGTTTCTTCCAACTCTTTGATCCTGTGATTTTAAACCCTGACAAGCAGAAGCCTGGACTGACACGAATCTTCACAGTTCAGGACTTATTCTGTGAAAAACTCACAAGGAAACAGGTTTTTCTGCACAGAAAATAACATTTCTGCATGGCAATATTTTCTGAAGAGAAAATGATGCAGTTGGGGACATTCCATGAAAAACTAGTACGTTGTTCATTTGCACAGAAAAAGCTATTTCCTGGGCAGAAGAAGCTGTTTTCTGTGCAAAACAACCACATGTGAATTTTGCACAGAATAAGTCCTGAACTGTGATCCAGCCTCAAAAACTATGTGGTTTTTGAAGCCTTTCTTACAGGAGAAGGAAAATTACTAATTACTAAAATTCTCATTGCTTCCCATAAGAAGAAATTTAGTGAAGAATTACATTCCTAGTATGGATGTTGTACTGTTACTTGGGATTCATCTCCACTTAAACAGGTAGAACTTGCTTATAAGTTGGCTGGGATCCAGTTCTGATCATGCTGACAAAGAAACTGTATTGAAACAATCTGTTCAACATATGGAAAAGTATTCATTTCCATATCAGAAGTACATATTTAGAATTATGACTGCTGTTCCCAGCAGAAGAAACCTACGTTCTGACATGGGTGACATATGCGGGGGGGGGGGGCAGATATTATGTAAACAAATTCACTGTTTCCTAAATGATGAGAGTTATTGGCCTGAAATGGGATTTGTAGCCCAGAAACGTCTAGTCAGCCATAGCTGCCTATTCCTGACAGAACGTGGACAAGCTGAAGTTGAACAAAACAGAGATCTTGGTGTTTCAGCCTAATCACTCAGCAGCCCCTCTCTCATGTCCCCGACTGGATTTACAGGCTTGCACAGTGGCTCCTGTCTTAGTTGCCAGGAACCTTGGAGTCCTGCTGGATAACCACCTATCTCTATGTTCCTTTATTGGGGCTACAGCAAAGGTATGCAATTTCCATCCTTTAAACATCCACAAGATCTGGAGATTCCTGACTATAGAGATTGCCCATCTGCTTGTCCAGGCCTTGGTTATCTCTCACCTGGATTATTGTAACAATTTACTGGTTTTAATTCAGAACAATGCTGTCCGGGTTGTTTTAAATCTGCCAAAATATTCATCTGTTTCTTCTCCCTGTAGATCCCTTCACTGGCTACTAGTTCGGACCAGGGCTTGTTTCAAACTTTTGGTTCTGGTATTTAAAGCTTTGCATTCTAACTTCCCTCAGTACCTTGCAGCTCGGCTTGTGTGGTATGTTCCATCCGGGAATTTGAGATTTGAAGGCAAAGGATTATTTTCTCTTCCACCAACACATACAGCTCTATCAAGGATGCAAGCCTTTCAAGATCTGGCTCCACATTTGTAGAATGGTCTTCCTTTGGACCTCTGGGTGGAGGAGGATCCTGTCCATTTTCGTAAATGGTTGAAGACCTTCCTCTTTGACTCTCCAGCTGAAATCATTGAGATGTATTTAAGGTGCTGAGATGGGTAGCGGCTGGTGGGGTGTTGGGGATTTCATGCCATGTATTGTTGTGGTTTTCTGTTTTAATATCTTTGTCCCTGATTGTATATGTCAATGTTTCGCCCTTTGGTGTAAAGGAAGTTTTAAATAAACATTATTATTATGTCTTAGATTCTAGTGACAACTGCCAAAGCAATAGTTTAGAGGCACAATGATCAAATGTCATCCAACACTAGAAAAGAACAAGTAGTTACATGTAACCCTAATGCTTGGTCCAAGTTTAATTTAATAATAAGTATAGGTGGGATGTCAGTTTTTAAGGAGAAAGGAGCTCTTCAGTTTTCTGCCCTCTGTGCCTATACTGTGCATGTGGCAGTGGGAATTCAAGGCCCTTTCCGCACCTTACCTTTTCCCGGCGCTGGGGTGCAGGGATCACACAAGCAGCCCCCGGTGAGAGGCTCTCGCATCCCTGCTGCTTCAGCTCCGCACGAGCAACCTGCTCTCTCGAGAGCCCCACCTCTTCCTTCTGCAGTGCAGCCTGGGAGTTTTCCAGGCTGCGCTGGGGCAGGAAGTGCGACCAGTGCGGCTCCGGAGGCTCCGCAGGCCAGCTAAGTGCGCGCGGGGCCCGAGAGCAATGCGCGATCATACACCATTTTCAGTTTCCAGCCGAAAATGAAAAGGTGCGCGATTGGTGCCTGCCGGCCCCTGGAGCATCGCGTGATTGTGAGTGCATTGTGCAGATCACTCCTCACAATCGCGTGACACTCGAGGGGCCCTTTCGCATGGCAACTGCCATGCGAAAAGAGCCCAAAAGTGCCCTCTTACCTTGCCCCCAACAGTACTGAATGTCTCTGCATCCAACAGAATGTTGCTTGGAGAACAGTGTGTAGGCACCTCACATGACAGGGAACCTTATACTTTCTGGACTCTTTATTCAGTGGAAAGTTTGTGTGGTTACAGCTGCCTGCAGGCCCTCTATTCAGATGTACTACTGAAGAGTGAACATATTAGGGGACCAAAGGACAAGCAGCAGTTGGGAACTGATAGCAGGCACAGAACACTTTCACATGTATAGTATTTATGGGTGGGGCTAACAGATGAACAGTACAGTCTAAAGCCAGTGTGGTGGAATGGTTGAAGTTTTGGACTAGGAATTAGGTGATTGAAGTTGATATATGATATACTGATACAGTGATATATGACACTCACTAGTAACCCTGGAGCAGTCATTCTTTCTTAGCCTGACCTATCTCACAGGGTTGTTCTGAAGCTTAAGTGGTTGGGAAAAGAGTCAAACACTGCCTTGAACTCTTTGTGAGAAAAGCAGGATGTAAATATAATTCTTTGAATAATGCCGAAATTTATTATTGTGTCCCTTTGCATACAGTGGGGGGGGGTCCATAGTTGTATAGTTATAAGATTTCCAACTTCTCCCTCCAAAAAGAAGGTAAGGAATTACAACTAGATTAGCCCCACTGAATCAGTTTTTGAATGGTGAGGCAACACCATAGATTCAGTGGGTCTACTCTAGTCAGGACTTTATCAGTAAGATTCAGGCCTTAGACTCCTATTCTCTTGATAAAGTGCTAAAGACATCGGTCTCCTACTACCCACTTGCAATGATTCTCCTCTGGATCAATGATTGCTATGGCAGGGCAGTAGAGTAGGAACTGTCTAAAGAAGCATAATAATTACAACTGGGAAAATTGTTCAAAAGAATGAGTGACACAAAGAGAATGAGGGAAAGCGGATTAGTATGTGTGATAGGGGTTAGCTTCCATTTTTCTGCCAGCAGAAATAGTACAAGATAAAACTGAAAAGAAACCATTTGCTGGCTACAGAACTGAACCAAGTAAAAGGGAATAAAAAGATCTAAAGGCATATAACTACTACCTTTGGCAAATGTGATGGTCAGTATATAATGGAAGTCTGAGAAGGAAGAATTATCTCCCCAAAACAATCCTCTAAGTCACTTGAAACAGGGAGATATATTTACAGTAATAAACAGGGCAGCATTATTTAAAAGAAAGCAGGAAACAGATGCTACATCTATAATCTGCTTTGGAGGTCTAAAAAGCCCTGGAGTATGAGTAGTAATCCATTGGTAGTTCTTAAAAAGATTCTAAATGTATTACTACAACCCATCTCCCCGTAAATGTTTACATTTCCACTTGTGCTATCCACTTGTGCTTTGCTAGAATTTACTTGGGCGATCCCCTTTGTGTAAGATGCATTTTACCTTGATAAATGGCAGCAAGCTTATCTAAAATTCTCTTGAATCTCTCAGCTGAATGCCAACAGGTACACCACTTTCAAGGACTGATGCTCCAATATGGGACATTCTGGATCACAGCTTCTTCTAACCCCTTCTGCTTTTTTTAAAAAGAGTTTTGACACTTAGCAACAGAACTCCTGCTCTTCAAAGGGAAAGAGGGAATTTGTCTTGATAAGGCCCTAGATGATAATCTGTAAAAACATTTCAGAAGGACAGCATTCAATATTTTTTGGTTCACATTCCTAAGAGAACCAAACAAATTCATGTTGCACTAATAAATGAAATGGAATGCAGTTATACCTCCTGAAATACTGAGATGTATTTAAATGCTGAGGTGTAATTACAAAATTAAGGAAAATAAACAGAAAAATGGACATATTAGTAGGGAATGTATACAGTTCAAATGTACATGTTCATGTTTTATTATTTTTTTAAATGGAATGGAATAGATTTATCAAACACATTAAACACTAGTGTTGACAGGAAACAGATTAATCTTGAAATAACACATGAAAAAGAAAGAAAGAATATTGACTATTACAACTGCTATGCTATCATTTAGTGGCTGGGATCTTATTGGCTATGTGAACAGTACAACAATACCAGCAGAGGCAGAGATGTGGCAGGGAAAGGAGGTAAAAGGTGGTAGAAATGAGAGAAGTCCATTGGTTCTGTACTCTCTGTTCCTTGATTACCTGGCTTCCAGAAGGTCCACAGAGCCAAGGTAGTACAGAGAAGTGAATTGCCTACCCTGTGCTGGCTTGTACCAGCACAGGTGATACCCCACACCAGCCCTACCATACTGCCTTGGTTTCAGGGACCACAGAAGAAATAGCACAGACGTGGAAGGCTTTTTTCTTTTGTTAACACCACCACTATCTCCTCCCTGTGCTGGCATGAGGAAGGTGAAAACACTTGCATATTGGACTGTTACACTAGTATTATATTCCAACGGAACCTGCACCCACCAAAAAAAAAAACGGTTTTAGGAAGAGAGGAGGAATTAACAGATAGCAAAGGGAGCATCTTTCAGGATTTGTAAGAGGTGTATCATTCAGAACCTATAGGATTGCTAGTGGCATAAAAAGAATAGTGGGATCAAAAATTCAAAATTCAACTCAGTATGTCTTTACAAAATACATTTATGAAGCCCAGCTTCAAAATTCAATTGAAGGGAGTTTGTACATCAATATTTATTTCCATTTCTCAAATTACCCCCCGCCACCACCACTACCAAAAAAATTCCGAAATTTCATTGACTAAACTCAGGTATAAGATGACTAGATAGGAGCCTGAGTGAAGGGATTATGAGGGCTGGATATGGAGAGAAAAGCAAAGGGGTAAAGAAGAAGAAAGACAAAACCAAGTCATAGAAACCAAGCAGGGCCATTCTGCTAAATAGTTGAAAGCAGAATGTGAAGCAAGATCAAATGTACTTCTCAGTAATTGAATTAATTGCCAGCAGATGTCCTGTGTCATATAGTCTGACAGCTTTCAAAAATTGTTGTAAGTGTTGTGACTTGCGGCAGTTTTTTTTTGGTAAAAAATGATTCATGAAATTCAAATTATCTAATCAAGTATTAATCAAGTATTAGATTACTTTGCTGACAGTCATCAATGTATTTTGCATGCAATTTAATCTGAATATCTGTTTATAGTTGGAGAAGCCAAAGTATCTTTTGACACATTGCCTACTGACAGATCTACTGTAGTGATCTGTCAGCAGAGACAACAGTCAACTTCCTCTGATCCTGTAATTTGTCATTTAACAGAAAAAGCACTGGTGGACAGTCCATGACCTTCTACCCTATTATTTGTGCCCCTGGCATCTCCTGTACATCATCAGCATTGTCTGGGTTTCCTATGTCATCTTCTCTGAACTTTCTGCTTCACCAGTAAGAACTTACTTCCTGACATAAGTCATTGCCGGTCATGACAGAAAAGACTGTCTTGGTTGGAACTGACTTTACCTACCTGCCTTTAGCCAACAGTACTTCTTGGTGCAGCTTTCTTTGATAGTTCTCATCTTCTTCAATCATGCCATCCTCAACTGAAGGTGACCTTCTTGAGGCTTTCTTCTGTGTGATGGTGAGGCATAGTGAATGGTGTGAAGGATGGGAGAGAAAATGAGCATATGTTTCATAAATGAGGTTCATGTTTATGTTTGTATTAATAGACTGGTGGTCTTTGTGAGAGAGGATGGAGAGAAAGAGAGATTATGATGATGGATTGGGGAGGGGCAGAGAAACAAGTCAGGAAACAGAGAGGTCCTTGCCTACATTTCTCCTAGTCCTGTCCACTTTGGATCTTCCACACCCACTTTTGGCTTTGGCTCTTCCCACTACCAACTCTGATGCCTCCCACTGTTGTTATGTGCTATTTTGACCACTTTGCCCAAAAGAAATAAGCCCCTTAAATTGAAAGGTTTTGAGTTAAGTTAGCCCAGCTTCTCTGTCTGCTTGTTGCACTGGAAACATTGATTGAACTGATCTGTAGAGGACATTGTACTAAAGTATCCAAGGTTTATCAAAATGACACTTTATGTCATGATCCCATGTCCTTTTCAGTAGTAATGAAGAAATAAACCTGTTACATGCAGTTCTTTATTTATACAAGCCTGTTGCCAATTTTGCCAGAATCCCAGTGAGTCCTGACATCTGCCAAGGCAGAGTGGAAGAACTGACTCTTGAATTCTTTCATCCGTCATTTCTTTGGAGACATGTAAGGACAAAGAAGCAGGAGGGAAAGCTAACCTATTTGTTGTTGTTGTTTAAATCAGGTTTTCCTAAGCTACCAAAATTCAAAATTGTTTGATGCTGATATGTTACTACCTGTTGATGATGTGTTCAGTCATCTTCATTAGTCTCATTATGCTTCAGGCATACAGGGCTGCCAATTTTAGGCATTCCTCTTAGGCATTATAACAGATGACAATTTGTAGAAATATCTACCATTCAGCTCTCCTTTCGTGAGAATCTGTTTTGAAGGAGAGTGGCCATGGACTGTGCCAGTACTAGAATGTTAACCAGGGCTAGCAAATTAAAGCTATAGTTCCCAAGTAATTTGTTACCTTTATAGTTACCTTTCCAAATTGCCATTAAACTCACTATACTTAAAAGTAATATAGTCATCTCATTCAGTAGGGTTAGGGGCACAGGACTCCGCTGAAAGTGAAAAAAACGTGAATAACTTTAGGCCCTCCCAAACCATATTTAATACAAAAAAAGTATGATCACCATATTCAACCCACCATGGATTCCATTGAGGCACCAGGGTTCCTGCACAAGGCAGAAGTGGGTGCCTGATGGGACTTACTGCCACCTCCACTGCTGCTCCACACCATTTTTAATAGGGGCTTATTCTCAATTTCTCAGTCTCACAAGGTTTGCAGTCCCTATTAAAAATGGCGAAGGGAGGCAGTTTAGGTGACAGCATATAATCCATGAATAATCAAATCCGCAAAAGTGAAACCCGCAAATGTGGAGGGCTGACTGTACTTTACCTTCCCCCATTTATCCATGGAAATTCATTGTGATGAAGTTGCTTTGGAGATTAGCAACTTGGTGGCAGGTTGTTAGGCAACAGGAATAGACAGCCAAGAATGAAACCCAGCACAGTGAGTAAGTAGGAAGGGGTTATGGAAGAGAGGAATTATATATAAGGCAAAGTTTCTGTGTGTCTTGAGCATTCAGTGAAAACTATCCAGAGAGGTGATGGCTTGGGCATGATTAAGCAGCTGAGGAAAAGACACAGGGAACTAGTGTCTGAAACAGGGATTGATTGTCAAAGTACCAACATTGTACTATAACTGAACTCAAACAAGATACTTCATTTCCACTATTACCATAATAAATATTATGGTTTGTGTTATAACTATTGAGTTGGCTTGAGTTGTCTAAAGTCACTGGTAATAAATAAAACATGCTGCCTTAGATAAACAGTTTGGTTCTGAGGCACAATTAAAATTCCAGCCTTGTTACACAAGGGCTGTGATAAGTGGGTGCAGTCAGGGCAAAATGATATTGACCTTATTGGATTGCAACTGCCACACCAATCTAAGAGAGAATAAGGGCCTGTCACACACATTACTTTTAAAAACTCTTCTTCAAGCTCTTTGCCTATGGCACAAAACATTGTCTCCCAGAACAGCTTGTTATTGTCTCAATACCCACAAGAGAGGACAAATTAGCAATATGAGGCACAGCATGAGTCTGCACCTGAACTGTGTGATTTTCCTCTTGTGATGCTTAAGAATGCCATACCTTTGTAATGATATAAGTGATATAAATAACTTTCCCAAAGGTTAAAATTCCAATGGGAACATGTTACATAATTGAATTATAAATGACTAGCTGTAACTAGTTAATGCCTATCTCTGCATTATCCAAGACTATTGGCAAATTGGGTCAGATCAGTGTGAGAAATAGTTTAAATCTAAGTATAACAATAGATAACATACAGCACCATGTAGTGGTTTGAGCATTGGACTGTGACGGGAGTTGTTGTTGCTTTTGCTGTGGTTGTGTGCCTTCAAGTTATTTCCAATTTTTAGCAATCCTAAGGTGAACCTGTCATAGGTTTTCTGGAGCTGAGAGTGTGTGACACTGCCAAGGTCATCCAGTGGGTTTCAATGGCTGAACAAGGAACTGATCTCTGGCTTCCAGGGCCATAGTCCAATAGTCAAACCACTATACCATGTTGGCTATCAATGACTGGAGACCAGGGTTCAGATCCCCACCCAGGCATGGAAACCCACTGAGTGACCTTGGGCAAGTCACATTCTCTCAGCATCAGAAGAAGACAAAGGCAACCCCCCCAACAAATCTTGCCAAAAAAAAAAAGATAGATTCACCTTATAGAAGGCACATAGCAACAATAGCAATATCCTCTCTGTTGGCATTAGTTTTCTCTTTTCTACAGCTGGAATGGCAGAATGGTATCACTGGCATAGCTGCTTATCCAGACAAGTTCTTACATTACAGAGACTCTGGTGGGTTCTCTCATTGCAGTTCTGAACAAATCAAGTTCCAGAGAATTCAGTGGGAAATCTGTATTAAGGTTGCTGCCTTACACAAGATATCATTGTGTGAGTTAGTTTGTCCATACTTACCTTTCATGTGGGACTAAAACCATTAATATATGACTTATAAAGCTGCCAGAAATTAGAGTACTCCAGGCCATTTCTGCCCTACACTGTTATAGTGCTATTATTCCACTTTCAACATCCTGTGGAATTCTGGGGTTTGTAGTTTACTGAGGTCAAAGAGCTCTCTGGTTGAGAATTTTAAATGCCCTTCCCTAAATTGCAAACCCCAGGATTCAATAGGATATTGAAAGTAGAATAATAGCACTATAATAGTATAGTGCAGAAATGGCCATAGCAGCAGTTCATCCCAGAGTATCTGTTCACCTCTAACTGCTGAATATTATTATGCGAGACAAACTGAATTGACTAGAGCTTTGAAAGCCTGATCTCATCTTCAGAATGTTTGTTTGGCTGCCAGAAAGGTGTGCTGCTGGTCTCCACAAAATGAAGGCCAACACTTATTCAGAAAGACAGTTTATCTGCTTACTGAAGACAGAGTTGTCTGTGTTGTTTTGTTCACATTTCATCTGGATTGAATTTGTACTGTGCTTAATCCCACTAATATGCTTATTTGCTGTTTCTGAATGCAAATGGAGAGCAGGAAACCTTTTCAGGTACTAAAATGCACAAAAATAGCAGGAAGGCTGTACGTGCAAACACCAGTTCCAGCTTTCTGCTCTCTATAGGACAGAGCTTCAGACTTCCAGTGCCATAAAAGCTATGTAAGGTACAGTTTAGAGACTGACATTATAAGGGCTGTAAAATGGTCTTAGGAACTGTATGTGGCCCATGGCTGCCCTTTAGTCCACCCTAGTTTAGGGTTCAGAATGTCTTAATTTGGCTCTTTGGAGACCATTGTACATTCAGGATGTTTAGGGTTCCCAACGACAAGAATGCTTCAAAGTGTTCAGCCAACTGTGTATATTTACTGTGTTTGCTGGTATATAAGACTCACTTTTTTCCCTCAAAAATACTGTTTGAAAATGGGGTGCATCTTATATGCCGGTGTGTCTTATACACCAGCAAATAGTATTTGCCGGTGTATAAATGGGGTGCGTCTTATACATGGGTGCATCTTATACACTGGCAAATATGGTAAGTTAAAAAATAAAAACAATAGGGCACCACAACTAAACAAGGGGCCCATTTACACAACACAAAGCTTTATTATTCCACTTCAGTTGCCAGGGTTCTATCCTATGGTATTCTAGTGTTTGTTGTTTGGTAAGATACTGAGTACTCTAGCTCAGAATTCTGAACACCCCTCCCTAAATTACGAGTCCCAGGATTTTCTGGGACAGAACCCTGGCAGCTAAATTAGAATACTAGCAGTATAATTCTGTAGTGTGAGTGGACTCCTGATCCTTACTTCTATATGACAAGTCAAAATCACATCATCATTGAAACAAAAATATATTCATGTTCTGAGCCAGCTCGAATTTGAGAACATGCTGGTGTTCATCGCTCCACATGACTGGTATGAGAAGGCACTCCCATGACTGATGCTAGGATTCTCACATTGCCCTGAGGCAATACCACATCAGGCAATCTATACCATTTGTGCTGAGAAATGTTTAAGTGGCAGTGTGTTAGCTGCCCACCTCTTGATGGGGGATCTGGAATAGATGTTATTGCACTGGGTCACTGCTAGCAGTACTAGAGGATGCCAAAGGGTGCTAGGTGGTAATGGGTAATGCCATTCCTAGTCCCTAACCATGTGTGAAACATTTTGGAAAGTACTAAGGAAGCACACTCAAATTATGTAAAAAGGTAGCCAAAGATAAAAACAACAAATTATGGAAAAATCCAGTAATTCTACAATCACAGTTGTGGTCCACTGGATGTTGCCGAACTGCAGTTCTCCTTCTGTGTCACCACTGGCAATTGTATATCATTGGCTACAAGAGTGGTGGCTGATGTTTTCCATGCCAGTGGGAAGGTAAATCTGTTATGGGTTTTATTTCAAACCTATCCAAGGTGTTGAACCTACTTTGATTTTGGTCTGCAACCTTCAAAAGATTCTCTGCTCACCTTACATAGAAGCCATCAGCTATCACCCAGCAAGAATGTGAGTATTCACTAATTGCATTCTCATATGAAGCACTCAATAACTTTAACAGTTTCCTTCCCACTGGTAGAAACCGTTTGCAGTTCAGGATTTATTTTGCACAAAATTTGGAGGTTTTTTGGTGCAAAAAAAAAGAAAGAAAGAAAGAAAGAAAGAAAGAAAGAAAGAGAGCATTTTCTGTGCATTATACATTTTCTATGCAAAAAATATTAACATCGTAAAAATAAAAGTAATAAAATATTATTTCTGCATTTCCTATGCAGAAAATGCTGTAGCTTGGGAGATATTCTGCACAGAAATGCTGTTTTCTGCACAACCCACCCCGCACATTTTTCATAGAATAATCCCAAATGAAAGATATTCTCATCTGTCCAGCATTCTTATTGTCAAGGTTTTCTAACATTTGAAAAACATGAGTTTCTTAGATCATTTTTTGATTATTCATTGCTGCCATTGGACTACACCCACGAAAAACCACAAATTGCCCTATCTGGGTTCCGCACCATGGAATGCTGACAATGTTTGAGGGTGAATTAAAAAAAAACAACCTTGTCATCAAAGATTATTTTCTAAACAGGGATATAAAATTAGGTTGCATAAAACTGAAAATATAATTAGTGGTGAAATGAATACATTGTCTCTCCATGGCAGAGAGTTTAGTAAACTTATAATGACAGAACCATTTTGCAGTGACATGTATTAATAAGATGGAACCTCTGTAAAATCTTGGAAATTAAACAGAGGAAAGCCATTCTGTACAGTAATTGCCTTATAATGAGGCATTACTGTAATTCCCTAAACATAAAGACATCAGTGTTTTTTTCGTATCAATGCGCCATTGGTCCTGGAGTGTCCGTTCTTGCCAGAACAAAAGTCTTGATCTCTGCTTCTCTTCTTTCCATTTTTTTTTAAATTGTTTGCTTCATATTCTGTAGCTACTGGTGTCCATAAACTTGAGTTCAGGACATGGTGCCAAAAGCTCTCTGAACCAAAGGGTTGTTGAATGTGTGCCATCCACAGCTATTAGTGATTGCTAGCCCGCCAGCACAGCTAAAACGGTACATTCATCTCCCTACACCTCATTTGTGTCTCTTATTAATGCTGACATCTGTTCAAGTCTTAATTACCACATTACCAAAACGAGTCCCTTGTCAAATCTAACCAAATATAAGATATCTGAACAACAAAGGTGCCAAAGGCTCTATAAAGTAATACAGTGATAACAGCTTAATAGAATAAATGTGCTGGAGGAAGTGGGGAGAAGATACTATTTTCATAACAGCCATGAATGCTGCCTACTGTCAGAGCATTCGATTATCCATTCATTGTGTGTGTAATGAAACTTTCTGGTGGCAGCATTGGATACTGACAGGCAAGATCAATCATTTAAATCAGAAACAGTGGTTCCCACTCTTTGGTCCTTCATATTTTTGAATTTCAGTCCTTAGAAGCCCTAGCCAACATGGCCAATGATAAGAAATTCTGGGAACTCAATCCAAAACTTATCTAGAACAGAATTTCTCAAGCTATTTAATGTGAGGACCAGTGGTTTCCACTCACAACATACCAGGGATCAATACTATATTTGTTTCCATTTACCGTAATTGTTTCTGTCTTCTCTGGGAACTCAGCAGGGACCAACTTCCAATGCCTTGTGAATCAACACTGGTCCATAGACCAGCACTTCAAATAGCCTGGTTCAAGAGCAGCTTTCCCAATCTTGGTGCTCTCCAAATGTGTTGGGAATGCTGACAGTTGTACTCCAATGCATTCGGAGGATATAAAGTTGGGAAGGGTGTTCTAGAGAATAAAGCTAGTACCACTTCTGCTTCTAGGCATGGTGATGTAATTTTCTCAGGTGATGCAAGGACAGTAATGGCTGTGTTGTTGCCTTTTCAAATCCTGAAATCTAAGGTTAGCTTCATTTTATAAGGAAGGAATATTGGTAACACAATTTGGATTTTCTGCTTTAGACACTACTCTTGGTAGCATGCATTCACAGTGAAAACATATAAGCAATACATGACTCGTTCTATGTGATACAATGATTTCTTTTAGAAAAATACATCTTCAGAATGCTTTTTCCCAATAAGCAAAAGTGTATAATTAGTTTCATAGTCATTTAATAGTTCCCTGAATGATCTTTCTCGAAAATCATTCAGATGTATGATTCTTGGGCCTAACTCCCAACTACAGTAGACTCATTAAATGAATGGGGTTTACATGAGTGTAGCTTTACTGCTCAGCAGTTGAGTTAGTGAGTCTGTTACCACCTGGATTTAGTCATTGGTTGCTTCTGATCTAACAGAATGTCTCCCACTTAGGAGTGAGCATAGGCATCTCACAGGCAAGGCATTATTTATTTCCTTTATATCCCAGAAATATCCTACATGGCATTGGGGCAGTGGTAGTTGGGAGTGTATGTCCCTATTCTTGGCATGTACCATTACTTGGGGGCATCTTTGAGTCAAATTGATGTGTTTGTTCAAAATAGTGGCATGCTGTTGAGCCTGTTCTCTGACTATGTTGTTGCTGTTCATAGAAACATAAAATCACAGAGTTGGAAGAGACCCAAGGGGCCATCGAGTCCAACCCCCTGCTATGCAGAACACTCATCAAAGCACTCCCAACAGATGGCCATCCAGCCTCTGCTTAAAAACCTCCAAAGAAGGAGACTCTACCACACTCCGAGCGGCATATTCTACTGCCGGACAGCTCTGACCATCAGAAAGTTCTTCCTGAGGTTCAAGTGGAATCTCCTTTCCTGTCTCCAAATTGTCTGCAAGGCAAGTGAGGAACCTGTTGGACCTTGCGGTCTTGGCAGAGTTTGACTGCCAACAAATATCAGGATAACTGAAATCTCCCATTAACACTGCATCTCTCCTTTTTGAATGTGTGGTCATCTGCTCCAGGAAGGCCTCATCCAAGTGCTCAGGGTGGCCTGGAGGCCTGTACCAAACCCCCACAATCACATCCCTATTGTTTTCTCGCTCCCTTGATTCTTACCCAGATGGTCTTGACTTGGCTTCCTAGATTTAAGTCATGGATCTCTTCACAGGTGAAAACATCCTTGACATATAAGGCTATTCTTCCTCCTTTTTTGTTTGGTCTATTTCTGTGAAATAGGTTATACTCCCCTATTCCTACGTTCCAATCATGAGATTCATCCCACCAGGTTTCAGTGATGCCTATTAAATCATATTTATTTTGTTGTACTAAGAGTTGGAGTTCATCTTGCTTATTTCCCATGCTCTGTGCATTAGTGTAGAGACAGTTGAGACCATGTGCCCTTCCTGGAAGTCCTGTACTAAAGTTACTTTCTCTCCCCCTTGCTGTCTGCCTTCAGGTCATTGCCGACTTATGGGGACCCTATCATGGGGTTTTCTGGGGCCAATAGTGTGTGACATACCCAAGGTCACCCAGTGGGTTTTCATGGTTGAGGGGGAATTGGACCCTGGTCTCCAGGGTCATAGTCCAACCCTCAATCCACTACACCACGCTAACTCTCTGAGTATACTGAAGACAAATTCCTATTTTGTTTTGTTTTGTTTTGTTTTCAGCATGTATTTAGTTTTCAGCCCAAAGAGGATATTCAGTCCAAGAAGCTTTTTATTAAGATAACATTGTTATTTCACTACAGAAGCTTTTTCTCACCTCAATGGGACATCACAGCATGTCTATTAAAACCAGGCTCTGCTATCCACCTTGTTTCTTACAGATTATTAATATTAGGCCCTTTCCGCACCTTACCTTCTTCTGGCGCTGGGGTGCGGGGATCATGCAAGCAGCCTCTGGCGAGAGGCTCTCGCGTCCGGGGTCCTTTGGCTCCGCATGAGCTGCCTGCTCATGTGAGAGCCCCGCCTCTTCCTTCTGCAGCGCAGCCTGGGAGTTTCAGGAAGCACGACCGGCGTGGCTCCGCACGTGAGGTAAGTGCGCACAGGGCCCAGGAGCAATGCGCGATTGTGCACCATTTTGGCTTGTAGCCGAAAATGAAAAGGTGCGCGATCGGCACCTGCTGGCCCCTGGAGCATTGCATGATTGTGAGTGCGTCATGCAGATCACTCCTAACAATCACGCAATGCTTCAGACGCCCTTTCGCATGGCAAATGCCGTGCAAAAAGGGCCTAAGTTGGTAGTACTATGGCTAACTTTGTCATGAACCAGGCTGAGCGTGCTGCCGATTCAGACTTGGACTCCGATTTAGACTTGGACTCCCAGCCAGGGGAGGATCCCTTGGAGGGGCCTTCGGGAGAGGGGGCTCCTTCAGAGTCTAGGGAGGGGTCTGCCAGTGACCCCACAGCTGTCCCGGGCACGGATTCCGAGCCAGTACCTACAGCAGATGTTTGTGCTCCAGAGGCAGAGGCTAGTGCTTCTGACTCGACAGAGGCTGGTGTTTCTGACTCCAGCCTGGAGTTTGCAGCAGAACCTCCCCCCACGTTCCTCCAGAGGCGGCTGGAGAAGGGGGCAGTTCGGAGGTCTCAGCGGCTGCGGGAGAAGTGTCTGATGGATCGGCCCTGAAGTCTTGAGGGGCTCCAGCTGTGAGCTGAGCCAACGGACATTTGATCAGCCCCCAGCTGGGCTAAAGACTGTGTATTTAAGACAGATGCTGTTGGAGTTGGGCACGGGGCAACAACCATCTACCAACCGGGAATCTGCGTCCTGTGTCATGGGCTTTCTGTTCCAGACTAAACCTTGCTGTTTGAGTTTGCTGCCCCTGGGACTTGGATGTTTGTTTTGGTGACGTAACCTCTTGATTTATTTATTACTAAAGCCATAAACTCAGCTCCTGCCTCTGTGTCTGCTTAGCCCCCGCCTGACATTGACAAACTTAAGGCCTGTGTGCTTAACACAAAGGAGTTTGGGCCATGATTTACGATGAGTTGTTACCAAGCACTTAGGCCAGTGGGTTACTAGCTTTGAATCTATACTTCCTTTACTCTTTTCACATTTCAGCATTTTGTTAAAAGTTTGGAGGCTTTATTTTTGTTTTTCTAATGTGTAGATGACACTCAGCAATTTTAGGTGCTTTCAAAGATATATAAGAAAATGTAGCACTCACTCTTCTTTTGCAAATGTCAGTGTCAGCATGTACTGTGGTCTTCAGTGCTTGCTTTACTGCATATCAGATTATTTTGGTTTCTTGCTTCCAGAATGGCAATTGTACACTGACAGACAATGTAAAATGTGCAGTCTAAACAGTCTTCATTTGGATTTACCACAGCTCAGCTTCTAACATGAGATTCTAATTATTATGTAAATATTGCAGCTGATTGCCTTGGCCATTTAAATCAGGGGAGGGCAGTTTCTAGAGATATGGAGGCCATACATACCCTGTACATCAGAGCATTACTTCTGCTCTCATACCTCCTCATACGTGCCCCCATATTATTCTTTTGAACTAAAAAGGTCCATTGAGCCCTTTAGCAAGTGCAATGGACAATTTTTGCCATGCTTTTGTGCCCCACCCGAAGTTGTTCTAGGCCTGGAGGTTAAAGCTCAGAAGCCAATGAGAGTCACTCCCAGTTTTGAACTTTCCATAGTGGCTTGATAAAATTTCACAGAAAGCTTGAAACATGGCAGAATCATGACTGGATCACCTAGAGGACACAGGGCATCTTTTTAGTTCAAGAAAAAAATAGGGGATCCAGATGGTGTTGCACTTGAGGCTCTTTGCCCTCTTTCACTTAGATGATTGCTCACAGCTATTTACAGGAAAAGATTTCTTTGTTTTAGTGTGAAGACTGTATGATGGATTTCTGGAAAAGGCAGAAACAATGAGAGCTGAAAAAGACACTTCTAGTTTCAAAAGGACTGGCAGGATCATTGAGATTTCTAAAGTAAAGAACCTCTGGGGTAGTTGGCGTGCTGCTATTGCTTTAGAGATACGTGTGTCTTTGAATCCAGTGTTGGCCAACTACATCTTTGCTTCTGTAGTTTTTGCTCTCTCTGTTCCTTTATTAAAAAAAAAATGATCTCTTTAAAAAATTAATAATAAACTGTCAATATGTTTTTCCTCTCAAATTTCCATCATCTTTCTTAAGATGGAGCCCAAAGGACACATTATATAAGAGTAACATGTTAAAGATCCAAGAAGTAAAATGGTGTGTTCAATACAGAAATCTGATGTTTTAGCATTTTGTTTTTGCAAACTTTGTATTAGGAATTTTTATTTCCAGACAATAGTTATTTTAATTGAGGATTTTAAGGAAAGGGGAATCAGAGAGGGTCCTCAAGGAGCCACATATACTAGGAATAAGAGATGCAGTTTTCCTGTTTTTCAAGCTATAAGCTAATATATGTGTGCAACGGAACAACAACAAGGAAAAGCTGTAAATGTGTTGTGGAACAGCAAACATTTCATATATCCAATCACTGCCTTCTGTATGTCTTCAGGATGGAGCTCATTTTATTTTTTCTTGTCCTAACAATTGTTGCATCAGCAGAATGTGTCAGTCAATTCAGCTTATAAAGTGAATGATATTCAGTCTAAATATGGTTTTCAGCTGCTGAACAGAAGTTCCTAAGTGGCTTGATACCAACAAACCTATGAAATAGTTGGTAAATAATAAAAGACAAATTAAAAAGTCTTCATCCTGAAGAAGAAGAAAAGTTTCCATACTGTGTAGTATATAAATTGTGAATAAGAAGATAGTGCCAAGTTAATTAAAATGATTTTTCAAAAAAATGTTGTCATGATTCTGTCTCAAAGGATATTAGTGTGTAGAAGGATCATACATATAATTTTAGATAAGTGAAAATGTACTCTAAATAGACTGTGTTAAGTTATTAGAGTTGACCACAGTGAAATCTGCTTAGGTATATTTGTTTATCTGTGGAGTTCTCATCCAGTTACTCTTACCTGATTAATTTTATGAGTCTTGGTCAACAAAGCAATACATTAAATTATGTGTTAAATATAGGCATGCGCTTACATATAAGAAAAATAGTTCTGCAAGAAATGCATACTGCATTATTTTTATATTTTGTATAAACATAGGAGTGAAGGACACACATAAACTTCAGTAGCGTTTCCTATGCAAAGTATCGTTATACTTGGTATTTGTGATGTGTTTTTCCAGTCCAAAAGAGTACAAAAATATGTCCAGTAGGGGAAAAAAAACCCACAAAAAGTAAGACAATAATGCACAAAGCATATTAAAATTGCTTCCAAAAATGACTGCATTAGGAAAAATTGTACAGAAAATTCATATAGTGGGGAAAAAGTGTACAAAGACTTGTAAATTTTTGTGCAGACTTTTTCTTTCTTCTTAGAAAAAAATTGCAGACTGGTACAGAAATGAAACAAAACAAATTTATAGTTGGAAAATTAGGAACTGGAAATAATTGAAACTGGGAAAACAATGTAATCCCTACATATGAATATATTTTATCATTCTTTTAGAGGGAATATCACCTTTGCTTTTGTTTTCTCTATGGGGAGGGGAATACTTCTTAAGATGACACTATCTATGCTATCTGATGATCAGTAGCGTCAAAAACATTTGTGCATAACTCCTTGGAATTCAGCTCAGTTCTTGGAATAGTCAAGAACAAGCAATTTTTTCTTTCTTTCTGATAAATGAGGGTGGGAAGGGGTTACCTTCTTTTCATGTCTTGAAACAAAAAGCATCTTTGTGGCCCATTAAGGAAATATCTTATGTTCTATCCTCAGCTTCCAAGCTTCACCAAAATGTCAAGAGTAAAACAAGCTTTAGCTAACATAAAGAACTGAATGGCACAGTACAGTGCATTCAGAGGACAGATGTTTAAGGTTCATGGTGTGCTGAAGTCTTGCTTTGTCTCATCACCTGCTTTTTAACTGAGAGTATTAAAATCCCAGTGTGCATTTATCAGCAGAACCATTATGTTATGTGGGTGGGTGTTAAAATAGGCCCAAGTGGAAAGGTGCAATGAGAATCCGTTTTCCATTAAAAAAAAAAAATGAGAGCGAGAGAGACAAAGAGACGGAATGTGAGTGAGAGGATGGAGCTTTAGGCTGACTGATGTTCTTTTTCTGTTTATTGTGTAAAAGATTTTTGAATGTGCATTGAGATAAAGAGATTTTAGTGGGAACAGTAGAGACCACATAAAATGTTTCCACTCAAAGATAAAACAGAAAAGGAAATTAGAGCAAGAATGTAGTACTGCACGTGTAAGGAAATTTGAAAATAATGAAAATTCATGACAACCAGTGGGAATTTTTGTCAGTTGTAGCAAAGGGAAAGACAGAGTGAGGAGGATCAAGAGTAGACCTTAAATTAAATGGATTAGATCAGGAGTTCCACCATAATTAGAGCATACTCACTTGCCTACTTTAGTTCCATTGATTTTGGTGGGTCTGTTGTAACTATGACTGATGCAGGAAAATTGGACATTTACATTTACAAAAACAGAAGATGCTTGCTAGATGGATGCTGTCCTGAATGTGATTTTACGTCTAATTCACCTGTTTCTCCTACAGCAGATAGCAATTAAATGGTATGATGCCCATTTTGCTACCCTGCTTGATGTCATTAGGAGGTGTTGCATGGTGTGTGGATTGGGGTGGGGATATACGATAAGATAATGACATCATAGCTATTCCGTATTCCACGGGAGAGATGGAACACATAGACCAGATGCGGGCAACTGTGGAAGGCTAGGAGGCTGCCAGAAGCCCTTGTAGGTGCCTGTGCTCCCAGAGAGGGAAGTAAAAATCCCTCTATATAAATCACATATTTCAAAACATAATAAATTGCATGTTATCAAAACATTGAAGAAACATGTCATAAGTAATGACACTACTTGTAACCGTTGGTTTTAGGAATGAGGGCATGAAAATGTCCTCCCTCAAAAAAAAAAACAAAAAAAAACTAGTAATGTTACTATTTTCACCATGTAATCCACTATATAAAAGTCAATGTTTGCGCGTTTGTCTGTCCGCGTCAGCATATGCTTGGCTGTGTGAGGTAAGAAGACTGAGGTCTTGGCTAGCTGTGAAGATTCCATGGAATCCTGGGACCTTTAGAATTCTCATCCAGAGAGCTCTTGGGCCTCAGACCGGTTGCTATGGAGATGAGGCCTACCATCAGTAAGGATGCCAGAAAAATTTTGGGAGGCATATGTGAGAAAAATTAAAGTGACATACACAATATAGTTACAAGGTCTTCTCGCCTCACACAGTAGATTGTATGGGTTCCATACGTGAGGAATCTTAATGTTGAAATTCAAAACAAAAAATGCTTCCAGAAAAATATAAAGCCATTGCACAAATTCAACAGAAAACAAAAAAAATCAAAAGCCAGTACATCAATGTCAACAAATCCAGATTGGATTTGTGACTATGGTGAAAAGTTACAGGTACTGGAATAGGCCTGTTACTATGGAGGTGAGGACTAGCAGCAAGGAGGAGAACAGTGTATTCCCTCAGGAACCCAACTTCTGAATGTTAACAATTCTGAATAAAGACTGGATTGGGGAATATGGGAAAAATTTACAGGTACAGGAATATGCCAGTTGCTATGAACACTAGGCCTAGCAGCAAGGAGGAGGACAGTGTACTCCCTCAGGAACCCAAACTGTGTATGTAAATAACTCTGAATACAGATTGCATTGGGAAATACGGAGCAAAGTTACAGGAAATGGAGAAGACAGTTTGTTGAGTTTTTAAGAGGAAAATAAAATCCCAGGCAATGGCAGGTAAATACGCTCGTCTAATATATAAAAATCAAAGTTTGTTTGTCGGTGTCAGGCGAAGACCTCAAATGATTGGTTGTGTCAGGTGAAGACCTCATAGGATTGGCTGCCTAAGAAGATTCTATGGAATCCTGGGGTTTGCAGTTTAAGGAGGGACTTTAAAATTCTCAGCCAGAGAGCTCTTGGGCCTCAGTCAACTGTGACTGTCTTGAATAAATCAGTTGCTATGGAGACAAGGCCTAACAGCAAGGAGGAGAGCAGTTCTTAACAGGAAAATAAAAATCCCAGGCAACTCCAGGTATATAAGGTAGTGAGTTATATCTACTCGTTCTTGTGAGTGGTACTTTGTGAGGATTTTTTAATTTTATTTTTTATTTTATGTATTTTTAAATCACTTTCTTACTCTTTTAGCTTTATTTTCCCCTATAAAAAGGATTTCCAAGACAGAAAATAAGATAACCAGAATATTTCCATAGCATTACCTGCCCTCCAACATGTCACAAATGAAAATGGAAATACATGCATCCAAGCCACATCAGAGTGTGGTCAGGATGGCAAAAGTTAACCATGAGGATGAGCACACATACAAAGGCCCTTTTCGCACAGCATTTGTGATGCGAAAGGGCCTTCAGAGCACCACACGATTGCGAGGAGTGTTCGACATGACGTCCTCGCAATCGCGCGATGCTGCTGGGGCCAGCAGGCTCCGATCACACAATATATCATTTTAGGCTTTTGGCCAAAAATGATGCACAATCACGCATTGCTCCAGGGCCCCACATGCACTTACTGTCCATGTGGAGCCTCTGGAGACGCAGCCCTCTCGCTTCCTCCCCCAGTGCAGCCTGGGAAAATACCCGGCTGCACTGCAGAAGGAAGAGGTGAAGCACTCACGCTGCCTGCCAGCCAGCAGGCAACTACTGCAGAGCAGGAGCAGCAGGGACGCAAGTGCCTTGCAGAAGAGGCTGCTCGCGTGATCCCCGCGCGACCGCGCCAGAAGCAGGTAAGCTGCAGAAAGGGCCTAAGAGAGGCTACAGCAGTTTGCCTTTGTTTCAGCCAACTGAGAAAGGCAAGACTCTACTGCTCTTCTCTTTTCCCTCTGCTGAGCTAAATGGCTGCAATCTATTTTTTCCACTTTGAACTCTGTTTGCAGCAATTCTGGTAAGCTGAGGACAAAGGAGGAAAGTAAGGAGGAGAAAAAACTGGAAGATTTTAAAAGCAGTTGGAAAAGTGGGATGATGGAGGATTAATTGTGTCTGTCCTTGTCAAATCACAACAGTTGGAGAGTGTGATATTAATAGCAATGTATTGCTTTGGGAAATTTTCATAATAATTTCCTAAGAATAACTTCCCAAGCTCTGTTCACGATGCTTTGACAAACAAAAATACAATATACCATCTTTGCTTTTCTGCTTTGAAATTTCTTATATCCTAAGAATAGGGTTTCCAGATGTCATGACTCTTCTTCAGTCTAGGTGAGAAAGTTGCCTTGAAAATTACTTATACCTCTGTTTTCTTGGCCCCCTGTTGTCTGATTTGGAGTTTCAACTGTGGATTATTTTCCATTTAAAGCAGAGAATAGAAACTCTCATTGGTTGGACCAGAACTCCCATGTGTTTTTAAAAGCAGTGCTACAAAGTTGTTAAAAGCAGAACTGAAAAAAAAAGTGGGGCTTTTTCTTTCTCTTCAAATGAGAGTTTGGAAACTAAATTTCCAAACAGAAATATTTTCTCATTTGCTAGGCTTGGTATTTATTATTTATTGTTTGAATGGCATGCTCTGAACAACTCCAGTTGATGCATCATTCATTGTCATTCATTTTGACTCTGAAGTCACAGGGCCTGGAATCCTCCTGATTTGGCTGTCTGTCTATGAACAATAACACTAGAGAAACTATTATTGTTTTGCCTAACCCTGCTCCCAGAAGGCAGTTTAAAGACTTCTGGGTATTGTCAAATAAAGCAAAAATCTACAAGGTCACTTAAATGAATTGTCCAGCTTCAGGTCTGAATGAAGTGTCTTCTATGACTCCTGTGAAATGAAAACACTCCAATAAATGAACTTTGGTTCTACAAAATATCCAGCATACTTATTTTGATAAATGAAGACATTTGTAATAAATTTGATGTGTTTGTGGATAATTCTGGGGAGAAACAAAATGATAAATGTGACAGATAAATTGCATGTGATGAATAATTTGACCAGCTGAAATAATAAATAGAATACAGATTCATAAAAGTGAGGTAATAATGGATTGAGCACAGTTGCAACTATGAGCAAAGTGACTTATGCTAAATTCAGTTTCTGAAAGGAAATTCTTTGTAATTTAGTTGTACTGATGTATTCTGCCTACTTAATGAAATGGGAAGGATATTAAAGAATGAAGCTGCAATACAGAGTCTCTCACAAATGTGACAACTGTCCACTAGTACACCTTTTTTAACTGAAGGCGATCTTGGGAGAATCTGTCCCCCATAGTCCCTTGCATCTTATTATAAAAGTCAAGAGTAGGCCTACAATTAGGCAAAGTGTACAGGTTGTGCAGAGCTACAACGACTATATAACACTTGCTGATATCCTCTCTTTCTCCATTTCTGTTTGGTTTGTACCTGGTTCCATTGAATTGTTTGTTTTTATGGGACAAGATCTGTCCTGGTGTGGACTGAGATAAGCCTGTCCAGTACTGGACTTAATTGGAACTCGTCACCTATTCCTAGCTGCCTTGCGCAGCCAATTTGGGTTGTAATGACCAGGCAGTTAATTATTAGCTATTTAATTTATTCTTAATTGTATATTTACTGCCAGGGCATGACAGAGGCACATTTGAGATTTTTGCCTCATATGCTGAAAAAACTACTTGCTGTAGATATGATATAGACTATAAAGACATATGAGGAACACAGTCTGCTGTTCTTTTGCAGGCAGCAGAATATTTTCAGTCAGTCCTAGCGAGTGTGTGTGGATAAATGAGAGTAAAAGGAAGAAGAAACTTCTCTCAGTGTTCCTCCATTCCTTCTTCTAGTGGCAATGGGAGGGGCTATGCTTTGGTGGCAGTAGAAATGAGTGGGGGGTGTAACAGGCCATGTGCACAGTTGACTTATATGTGAATTTTTTTTTCCCCTCATGTTGTTGTGTGCCTTCAAGTTGTTTCAACTTATGGCGACCCTAAGGCAACCCTATGGTAGGGTTTGCTTGGCAAGAAAAGGGCCGTTGTTCAGGGGTTGTTTGGCTTTGCTTTCCTCTGAGGCTGAGAGATTGTGATTTGCCTAGGATCACCCATGGCCAAGCAGGGATTTGAGCCCTGATCTCCAGATCAGCATTCAATCAAACAATAAGGATACTGCTCAGCCCTGTATTTTGCATACAATGTCACATCTTACACTATATATCTGTCTTCCACAAAGAAAGAAAAAATATGGGAAAGAAGGATGTCCAGAACTTGGAAATATTACTTTTTTGATTACAAAAGCCATATTACCCCACCAGTATGGCCAGGACCATTCTGGCTGGAATATTCTGGAAGTTGTAATCCAAAAGAACAATTGTCCCAAGCTCTGCTAATTTCTCTAAATTCACACTCTTCCAATAATATTGATATCAGAGGGTAGATTTTTCCAAAAATGAAGAAATTAAGAAAAAGAGTGATGCTCCCCCCTCCACAAAAAAACTGATTATCTCCAAATATAAATACATTCTTGTCTTCACTGCACTGTTGATTATCAGCTAGATTTCAAGTGCAGAGGATAATTTTGAGCAAAATTGTTTCTTTAAAAGATTCTTCCAGGTCTAAGGGCTAGCAGCTGCAACCCCATTGCAACTGCAAAGGAAGACACGTAGCAAAAAGCAAGTACTTTTCTTTCCTTTTGATAAATAACTGCAACACTTTTATTAGTTCAAACTGTAAACAGAACCGTTAAATCAGCTAGGGTGCAAAAGGGAGCTTCTGCACAATTTTTGTGAAGCTGTGACTAATCAGGAATTATGAGAAAATATTTATCTCCTTTGAACAAGGCGTTGTGGTTGCAACTTTAGCTTTTCTGGTTAGAGCTATTTAGATAAGATGCTACTAGCTGGAAAAGCAATTCTCATTACAATTCATATAGCAGATGACTATCTAATGGAAGGCTATGAAAGAGCTGGCAATTAAGTTTCTGCTGCTTCAATTTTACATGCTGGATGTGGGAATAATCCCTAAGTGCTAACTTCAGCTATGCTTTATTAAAAGAAGGAACTTTCAGATAGTAGCCTCTTTTTTTCTCTTTTTTCTTGGATTTATTTTCAGCCTGTGATAGAGCACACCTTTGGGTTATTTATGATTAAAAACTCTAGCGAGAGGAAGTGATTATCCAAATGAACAAAGAGGACCTTCAGTTGGTGGTGCTGAGGTTGATTTGTACATCTTGTGCCCTCCAAGGAGTTTTAGGCTAGAATTTGCCCAACCCCTTATTGTTGAAAAACATTTGCTGTGGCTGATGAGAGTTGTGGTTGTACATAGTAGTCATCTCCTGCTTGGTGCTCAGAGTGCTTTTTCACATCATCATCACTAGCAATAACAGCAGCAATGTAATTAATTTCAGTTAATGCACACAGTGGGTGTCTTCCTTTCTGTCCAAAACAAGAGCTTTTTTCACAGGAGCAGCAAGTGTTCCTGGATTACACTGATTCACAAGGTGGAATGCTCCTCCGTACAAAATTAGATGTCATGAAAAAGATGTGATGAGGCTATCTTATGTATGCAAGGAATGCTTTAATGGGGATGCATCCAAATATGCCATCTTCCATCGGCAGCATGAAGTGGCTAAGTCTGTGGCCAAGTCTAAGGATTGTTTTATCACCTAATCTGTCCTTTGAGGCTACTAGAGAGAGATTTACTTCAAACATTAAATAATATGTGACAGAGACATTTTATGTACATATATATTTGTACACTTTGGGGGGGGGGAGAATTTTTTTACAACTGTAGCATGCATCACTAGCATGGCCAAGAGGTCCTTCATAAAAATAGTATTTTAATAAAGATACAGATAATGTTTTATCTTCTTTATCTTCCTTAAATTGTAAAGCAAAGTTGTATTAAAACAGTAAAACTACTGCCCATTTCAGAGCCAGAGTGGTGTAGTGGTTTGGGCATTGGACTACGACTCTAGAAACCAGGTTCAAATCCCCACTCAGCCATGGTATGTTTGGTCTGCAGAAGAGAAGGTTAAGAGGGGACATGATAGCCATGTTTAAATATTTGAAAGGATGTCATGTCGAGGAGGGAGCGGGCTTGTTTTTCACTGGTCCAGAGACTAGGACAAGGAGCAATGGATTCAAGCTACAGGAAAGGAGATTCCACCTGATTCTCAGGCAGAACTTCCTGACAGTCAGAGCTGTCCGGCAGTGGAATATGCTGCCTCCAAATGTGGTGGAGTCTCCTTCTTTGGAGGTTTTATAGCAGAGGCTGGATGGCCATCTGTTGAGAATGCTTTGATGGGTGTTCCTGCATAGCAGGGGGTTGGACTGGATGGCCCCTGTGTTCTCTTCCAACACTATGATTCTATGAATCTGTGAACCCACTGGATGACTTTGGGCAAGGCATACTCTCTCATCCTCAGAGGAAGGCTAAAGGCAAACCCCCTTTGAACAAATCTTACCAAGAAAGCTTAGAGCCAACATAAGTCAGAATCAACTTAAAACACACAGCACCTTGCACATTTATGTCTTTGAGCCATTATATCTAAATTAGTAGTTAAATAATAAGAAAGCATGTCAGATACTGGCAAAGGAACAGAGGTGCTGTTTCAGTCTTCTAAGCTGAAGTGGCAAATCAGAAGAACAGTAAAATGTCACTGTTCAATTCCTGTGTATATGTGTGTGTGTGTGTGTGTGTGTGACAGAGAAAGAGAGAGAGAGAGATTGAGGGAGGGAGGGAGGGAGGGAGGGAGATGGGATTTCTTTTCTACAATAAAGCCATTATTGGATGAATTATATCCTTGCAAAGGAGACAAATACATTTTCAAATGCATATGAGATTTAAAAGTGTATTAATTTTTTTATATATATATCCATGTGGTAATATGTTGCTTACTGACTATTGTAAACTGCTTTGGGAGGATAATTCATCCTGCATGACAGCTTTAAAATCCATTAAACAAGCAAAGGAGGATCTTGGGAGTTTGCATGGGATCTCCAATTCAGTAATGCAACCTGCCTGCAGCAAGATTCCCTTTTTTAAAAAAAGCCCAGACATTTACACACCCTTCATGTGTTTAAACAAAGTCAAAACTTTAATTTGGCTGTTATTACTTTGATACCTGTTGGAAGAAACTGAGGAATCTTGCAACAGTTCCTGTACTGCTTTTCTTCTGTGCTCCTATAATAACACATGATCAAATGCTGTTTGTGGTACTTTCTGGATTTGTTTGCCAACAGCTGGCAGCAGCATTCTTTAATTCTGCACCACTGACTTCTCTAGACATAAGAATTCCATTTCCTTTATGGAGTTCCTTGGGGAACATTGTTTCAAAATACTCTTTAAAAATAAATATATATGCAGGATGCTTTTATTTGTGAGGCCAAAATGATCTATCACTTCACCACATTGTTGTACACATTTCAGTGCTCTCTTACACTCCTTTTCTAATTCCATTGACTTGAAGGGGGGAACCCAGGAAATTGGATATTTTTTAGAAAATGGGAACATAACATATTACGCAATCATGACTGCAGAATATATTGCATTAGTGAGGTGGGGACATGGACAGAGGCAAACATATGGTCAGGAGCATGCTCACTATCTCAGCACCTTTGCCCATTGCTAGCCAGGTTCTAAGTTCAATTTATTTAGAATTATTTATTCAAATATTTTATTCTGTATTTTTATCATGAGCTCCCTGAGTGACAAACAGATAAAATGTTATCAACAATTTAAATAATACCAGATTAAATTCAGTAAATAATTCAAACAGGATGAAAACAACCTAAACAACTTACATGAGTTACAACAGCCTTAAAAGACTAGAAGAGTTTTTAGAAACTATGTATACACTTAAAAGTAAATAAAGCCCCAAATCACACTACCGTAATCTTCTGGAGGGGCACAGTTTGCCATGTAAATATAACTTTGCTTCATGGCCCTCATGTTTTTGGCTAAAGAAGAAATTTTTAGAAACAGGAAATATCTAGGAGAGGGAGTGTTGGGTCATAAAAGATGGAGGACTGCTTTTGAGAGGGTACATACGGAGTCCATGCTTCACACTTTGCCCAGCTTTGTCCAACTCATTATTGTTACGTGGTTTTGTTTGTTTCTTGTTTTGTTTTGTTGACTGTGGTTGGTTTCTTTGAGAATGAAAATAAGATTACAAATATGAAATCTAATGAAAACTTTTATGAAGGCATTGAAATCACACCCCTTTAACAGTGCAGTTTTAGACATGTCTACTCAGATTTGACCGCCATTGACGTCAGTGGGACATACTCCAAGGTAATTTTGAGTAGGATTCCAGCTTAAGGCCTCTTCAACTCCACATCAAATTTCTGAGATTGTCCAAAATTTTGTACTGATATGCTATGAGCATCAAAACACAGAAATCATGCTTCCCTAGTCACAATTTTCTCTTTCCTTTTTCCTCTTTCTGTCTCTTTCACTTTGTGAGGTATGTGCTAGGTACAAGGAATAAGCTACAATACACTTAGGTCCTTTAAAGTCAGGAAAGTGGGAACACACACACACACATATCGAGCAACAACAACATACAAATACACTTATCCACAGTAATTGGTATCCAAGGGGAAATGGCAACTTGCTTAAATTGCCCTAGTCAATGTGCACATCACTAAAGTCCTCCCACGAAGGAATTTGTGTTGACAGATTTCTTTCCCTAGATTTAAATCTTACCACCCTTCTGGTTCAAAGTTATTTATTACTCTATGTCTGCTCATAGATCTTGTCCCTAATTATAGCTAGCTATTAAGATTAATGCTTTCCAAGAGCAGGCAGTGTTTGCCAAGTTCACCTTTTTGTTTTGCTTGCCTGATAGGTGTGTAGAAACTAGACAGTGGTTTACAGGATTTCTTCCTCTATAAACAAGAATGATTGATCAGCAGTAAGGATAACAACACAGCTTTGCTTTGGATTAACCCCAGGGTAGAAGTACATCAAATTGATACAGGCATGGGAACCTGAAAATGTATTAGTCAATGACAGCCTCTTTTCTGTAGGGATTTTGTTAACCTTTCAACACCCTGATTTAATAAGTGTTCCGTATTTTGTCTACAGAGACATGCTATCATTGCTACCTTTCCCTTCAGACCAGGAACTGTGGTGTCCGGTTTTCCTACAATGGCATGTCTCCCTCCCATAAGCCTTTTAGTTTATAACATACATTAAATACAACAGGTGTTTACATTAATACTGCTGAGCAACTTACCGCTCAGTGCATTTGCAAATCGGGATGAAGAGTGAGTCTTCTGCGCCGTTGTCTGCTGCTGCTGTTGGCAGTGGCCATTTTCGGGCATGTGCCTCTTGCTTCATTTTCACTATCAACAAATCTGAAAGAAGAGTAGTTTATGTACTAAACTCTGAAAGAATGCACTACTTCTTTAGGCAAAGCTACAAAGGAGACTGAAATCTCCCAATGTTTCCCCCTCTCCCAACTTCCTCTCAAAATTATCCAAGCTAGGATAGGTCAGACCATATTCCCGTATTCTTTTAAAACACTAGCCAACTGTGTCACATTGGTTTGTAGATACCTATAGAAATTATGCAAACAGGGGCAAACATCCACAAGCAGTAATACACTCCCTCTCTTGTTTCCAAGAAAGTGGCATAATGTTCCTAGACCTAGAAGGAGTATGTAGCCGTCATGACTACTAGTGGCCATGTGGCAAATTTGAACTTGAGCTATGATATGAGGGTTGTGTTAACTAGTTCTCCCTTTACACTGATGGAAAATTGCTCTCTACTTTGCACTGCTGTTTGAGACTGAAAATAATAATGTATAGCTATACAAATGAGACTTGCTTTTCAGGAGAGGATTGGGGATTGGGCAGAGGTTGATTTCTCCACATTACATCCTTAGTCCAAATATCCCTGCTTTTAGGAAATTGAAAAAAAATCTGTAGAACTAATCACACAACTCCAGCATCACATATAGCTTAGCCTTTAGTCACCATCTAAAGAGAGAAAAGTATCAGAAGTCTGCCCTGACTTTGCTGGACTAAAGGAATAGAGCATGTAATGACCTCAATTCAACCCCCACCAGTTTAAAATCTAGTACTGTTCTTCTGTTTCATTAGACTGCCTCACACTGCTTTTCCCATGCCAATGACATGTGTAAGAGTTTTGTGGAGAAAGCTAATGAGTGCTGAATTTTGGACAGTGCTGAATTTTGAACAACTGAGTTTCAGAAATGAAGTAATCCCAGCCCAATGGATAAATTTAATTCCTCTCACTGAACCTAGATTTCAAACATTCTGACAGCATTTTTTTCTCTGAAGGTGGAATATGCTTCAATGTTGTGTTCCAGTGAACATGCAATACAGGCTTAAATTTCTGAAGACTAAAAGACAAGATGTTGGGTGATAAATCTAATGCCTGAAACACAAAGATTCTGGCTTGATATGCATGTTTTGATATTCCATGTACGTAATTTCATTTTTAGTAGCACTGATCTTGATTACTTATGGGGTACTTACTGTCTGTAAAGTGTTTTGACATTTGGTTTTTACAAACAATACTGTCAAACCAAACTATTTTGCTTCCTTTCATTGGCCACTCTTGAATATATTTGTAGTGTATACTTTATGTGTAATCATTGTTAGTGGAATGCAATTGTCCTGGGGTGAAGGGAAAGATATGAGACGAAACACTTGTGCTGCTGATTCTTTCATGTTAAAATGCAGAGGATACATTCTCTGGGTGGTGCTGATTTGAGTGGTGCACCATAGATGGTTACTTCAGAAAAGTAGAGAATAAGGCCTTCACCATCAAAAGTGATCCTGCTTTTATTTTAAGCTGTTTGAAAAACAATTGTAACAAATATGGCATTCTCTGAAGCAGCTCCCAATTCTTCACAGATTGATTTTTATTAGCATCTCGATTTCCTACTTCTAACTGGAGTTTAATGCATCCTCTAGCCTTTGAAGCTTGTATTTGCTTTTGAGGTTACTTTTTAAAATGGTGACTTGGTTTATGTCTAGGAGAAATATACCTTGCAGAGCACTCCCTCCCCTTGTTTAAAAATTCCAAGTGTGGATTTTTTTCCCCCTTTGGATTGAATCAAAAGCATTTTGAAAGATTTATTTGAAGCACAGTGCCTAAACACACCACCTATGGACTTTGGAAATGTATTATGGGTATTTAACATGAGATGAACATCCAAAAATAATACATGATCTTGAAAATTCCCAAGGCCTGATAGACCTGATAGACTACTGTTTGTGACATTTGTTATAAAGACTGTGCCTCAGCTACTGCTGGCTTTTCAAAGTGAATTATTAAAATGTACTATTGTTACCACAAAACATGGGTGACTCAGGGGTCCACCCGCAATTCCAGCGCCTCCGTGAAATGGTGGGGAATATTAGCTCAAAAAGGAGACCTGTGGGGGGAAGGGTAACCTTATAAGATCTTTTACACCTATGTCTACCAGTACTAATGGAGGGGAAAACCAGCCAGAGATCCAAAAGTAAGCTTCTTTGTTTTATTGGGGGAATTAACCATCACATACAAGCAAGATACAAGTGATGTCACAATCACACAAGGCTAACTAAAGGAAAAGGGAGGAACAGTTGGATAGCAAGAGTTTAGGGCAAAGTAGGAAATGTTTACTAATCTGGAGAGAAACAAAGAAGCAATTGTGGCTTAGACTAGAAGCCCAAGAGCAGTACAAATCAGGAATCAGAGTGGAAGAGTGATAGTCAGTACAAGTTACCTGTCAAAAAGCCAGGGTCTAAATACCTTTTTTCCACCCTGAGGGTGAAGGTATGAATGGCTCTCTGGCAGAGTAAACAGTGGGATCCAGAGAGTGGACAATGGGGTCTGGAAAGAGCTAATGGCCTTATCATAAGCTGACAAAGGAATTGTGATAGCTCCTTGACTGGTGGACAGGAAAGGGAATAAAGGAAGACTTTGCTGGGGGTGGGAAGAGGGTTGAAGATTGTTAGTTTAGTTTCAGGTTCCATTGTCTCTGGAGGTTCAGTTGTTGATGGATATTTGCAAGTCCCTTGTTGCTGGAGTTTCCCTAATGATTTCCTGACTATAACCTGGCCAGGACTTGAGGGTCTGTCTGATCTAGTTCTTGCATGTGTTTGGCCAGTCCTTCCTCTTAGCCAGCATGGCCATGCTGCCATAGTAGAGTATAATTTATATTTCCCAATTAAATCATATCAAAGCATGGGGGTGTACAGCCTGGTAAACCTAATCTATGATATGCCTTTCATACCAATCACCTTCTTATATTAGGGCAGAAGTCACTTCATCCAAATTAGTGGTCATATGGTTTCTTTTCCAAGTTGGTATTTGCAGAAAATTTGTAACAGTATGTACCTTTCTGATATGGATTGGCAGAAAATACAGTATTCTGTCAAAACAATCCAGCTGATAAATATTCATATTACTATTAATAATCCACTTGCTAAATATTAATATTAGAAAGTTTTGGCACTCAACTCAAGTGATTTATGGAACACTGCAGCGGATCTGCTTTATTTACCTATATACCATTTATAGGTATACTTAAGGGTTACACCATCTTACAGTATTGATTAGAAAGGAAACAAATATTTAGTGATCTGTTTTTGAACTTGTGAGCAAAATCCATGATTTTGCTCACATTTTCCATGATGCAGACCTAGGTGTGTGTATGTGCTAGGTTCCCCCCCCCGCCCCAAATAAATAAGAGAAGTCAAGCAAAGAATAAGGTAATTCAAAATGGTCAAGATAAGAAGAACTGTTGTTCTATGAAGGCAGCTATGTCAAGGACACCATTTAATAGGTTTCTCTTTTGTCAAGGTTGTTGCCGGGCAGGCAAGGTTTTCCTATGAATGGACGGCAGAGAGAAGAGGCGGTGTGGCCAGACAGCCAGGTGCCAGGCCAGCAGGATTGTTATAGCTATGTCTTGTGTATTAGAGAAGGCCACATGCCAGAGCACTGATTGGGTCACCCCACTTGTTCCAGGGTGACAAGATAGCATAAAAAGGCTGGTGTTTGCCTTGACCAGCCGCCAGTTAGATGCCCTAGCTGGACCTGCCATGCCATTGGCAGTATACTGATTGTAAGGGGAGATGCTGCCCGATTTTTCTCCGTTATCTTCTATTATTCCTCTTTGTCTAGTTGCTGGAATGCTAGCATGTTTTTGCTAAGCCTTTTCGTAGAGTTCAACAATAAATCACACCTCTAAGTCTTACTTAATGAGCCTCTGGAATTTTTCATGCTTCACTGGGACTCTGCTGCGGCGAAGTCTTGCTTCACAGATTGCATTCTGCTCATGCTCGGAGAAGCCAAATCCTGCCAACCCTAACATCTTTGAGACTTAAGCCATTTTCACACTAGACTGTTATATAGACTGTTATAGACTGTTATTTTTGCACTAGACTATTATTCCACTTTCAACATCCCTGTGGAATTCTGGAGTTTGTAGTTTATTGAGGCCAAAGAGACTCTGGCTGAGAATTCTAAATGCCCCTTCCTAAACTGCAAACCCCAAGATTCCATAGGATGTTGAAACTGGAATAATAGCACTATACCATTGTGGTGCGGAAATGGTCTTAAAATGATCAAAGTTCCTATAGAAAACTAAGACCGTTTCCACACTACACTGTTATAGTGTTATTATTCCACTTTCAACATCCTATGGAATCCTAGGGTTTGCAGTTTAGGGAGGGGCATTTAGAATTCTCAGCCAGAGAGCTCTTTGGCCTTAGTAAACTACCAACTCAATAATTCCACAGGATGTTGAAAGTGGAATAATAGCACTATGACAGTGAAGGGCGGAAAGGCCCTATGCCAGTATTTGCAGCAAGAAACATGCCTCTGAAGACCAGTTTCCGTAAACCACTGTCAGGTGAGAGTCACTGGTACATTCTTGTCCTGTATAGTCATCTGTTAGGTTGCTGTGTGTTGGGACAGATAGATGTTTCGTCTCTGCATGTATATCAGTGTATGATCACATTCATGGTATGCTGTCATGTGCTACTAGAGGAAGAAGGCAATCTCTCTGTGAGCCAAGCTTCCCTCAGTCTTCCTCTAAAAGTAACTTTGTCACCTTGGTAGAAGCTGAGTTACAAGACAAAATATGCAATCCCTATTCTGCCTTGGTCTTGTGAGCCCTTAGCCTAGTCCTGCATTGTTTCTGTGTTCTTAGTCAATGAATTAAGTCATATTAATGACTAGCATACCTTCTGTTGAAAAAGACACTCATAATTTCATTTTAAAGTCTGGATCTAGTCATTCAAAATGGGAAGCAAACCAGGTATATGCCTTCACCACTGCTTGGTGGGGTCCCGTTTCTATAACCATAGAAGAAAATAAAACAGCAAAATAAAATTTGTCTTGTTGAGGTAAATTTATAATTTAACTTAGCTATAATTTTGTTTGGAAAACAAATTTTGAAAATTTAACTTTGAGCTGTTCATAACTTATTATATCCAGACACTATACATTATAGCAGAAATAGGTTAGTTATCAATGGGCTTTCTATGCTGATCATTGCAAATGTGAGATAATACACATTCACAGGTCTCAGGTAGGACATGTGGTCTGGTGTAAAAATACTGGTAAAGGTGATACATTTATATAAGGAGTGTGACCAACATTTGGTTTAGATCCCAATTGGGTGATATGGAAAACAACCATCCTTCGCCTTTGACTGGTATTGGAAATTACCAAATAACTGTAGTCTGTTTGGTTTTGAAAAGAATTTGTTACAACGTGCATGCTTGGTAATATCTTATATGGGAAGCTGGGTAAATTTCAGAGAATTATGTGGTGTTTGGGTATACATGTTGGGTACCATTATTTTTTTACCCTTACAGAGTTCTGATAATGGTTTGATTTAAAAAAAAAATATCCTGGCAGAATTAGATGGAACCTATAGTCATCGTGGCTTTTTCGGAGAGGATGAAGCCTGCCACTTTTTAGAATAAAGATGAGTTTCTCATGCTTGACCAAACTTTTGAATCTGCAGGAATTGGCAAAATTTCAGAAGATATGCTCAGGAGGGAAGGGATACTAGACTGTAAAACTGATTTCTGGGATAGAACTGAAAGGGATTTCCTTCCTTTCTCTGTGTTTTTGTGAGCATTTTGTATGCATATATTGTAGAAGAATCAGGGGATAGGAGTTATTATGACTGAAATTTAGTGTTGAGGATTTTCTTCTGTATTCCATTCAGTAGATAGCATCAAAGTGCTTCTTCTCTGATTGGGACAGGGGGTGATGCTATGTTGAAAGTACTCCACAGTGCTGTTTGGAATAGTGGAAGATAATATTGAATATATATTGAACTGAGAACAAATTAAATAAAGGCAGATAATAAAATAAAATAAGGTAGATAATTACAATACAGATGGAATTGTGTTGGCATTAGGTGTTTTCTGGCATACTAGGATTAACTAGGATAACTGCTGTGAAATGTGTGCAAAAATATAATATATACCACCAGAAAAAAATGATGAACTGGAATAAGGAATACGAATAACAGATGACTCTGTTCCATTGGATAGTTAATACCTGGTGATTGAAGTTGATTCAAGTGAAAAAACCTAATTATCATCTCAGAGACATTTGGTAGTTTCCTGCTTATGAATTCACATTCTTTATGCCAAAACATAGTTTTAAATATTCACAACTGAGAACTTGATAATTTCATGCATTAAAGAGAGTGGGAGGGGAAGGAGAGGAATGCCTCTTGAGACCAGTTCTTAACGGAATACTATGAAAAGGTGAGTTCTATAGAGACCTTCAGATATGATGTAGGAAAGAGAGATCATAGGAGTTGTTGTTCAAGGATGCACATATCAAAGGGTTGGTGCCTTGAAGTAGAAATGGGCAAATCTTTTAGGTTTACTATCTCTCATATGCAAATTTTGATAAATTCTAATTGAAAACCTGCTGAAATAAGATTCTCACTGATCCTAAAGGATGGACAAATCTGATAGATTTGTTTTCTCCGACATTCAACATTTTGCAAACTGTGTTAAAACTTTTTTTTTAAATGGTTTTAAAGTAAGTTCTCATCCATTCAGAAAGAATGGTGAAATATGCTACTTTCACCTTCTCCTATATTCAGTTGTTGCAAGTGTTGTTAGATTCAGATAAAAACAAACTGAAATGAAATTCTATGCTGTCACTAATTCTCCCCCTAGAAAATGACAATTTTCCCCCCAATGGTTTAAAAAATCGTATTTGAAGTGAAAATGAGAGCCATAAGCAATGTGGTCTCTCGCAGACACAAGCTGCATCACATTGCTGAATAGGCATCGTTGTCTACTGCAATATGTGCTGACCACAGCTGAATATGCTAAATTTTGCCAGCAAACCTCCCCCAACAAACCCAGCAACTTACTAACTGAGAACTTATTTACATTATGTCCAGGAAAGGTATTTTCATCTTACCTAAAAAGACATAAAGCAGAAAAGAGAACCCTGTGTGTTCTCTTTGCTGCATGTAATAATAATTAGAATGGAAAACCCCACTATTACCAATCAATATCAGTTCAGTATTTGATTACTCAAAAATGCATTCTGCCTCATTTTCAAAGCATTTTGTACATCCTTCTTTAAACGGTGAAATGTTTTCCATGATTTTAGACTTATTTTCATAATCCTTTTTATCCCCACCTTACCCTGATATTGACTTGTGCATATTTTATGTTATAGTAGACAATTTTAGTGTTTTTGGTGTGGTGTGTCTTTTCTCATTTCCGCACTACACTCTTATAGTGTGATTATTCCACTTTCAACATCCTATGGAATCCTGGGGTTTGCAGTTTTGGGAGGGGCCGCCTGGCCCCTCCCGAAACTGCATACCCCAGGATTCCATAGGATGTTGAAAGTGGAATAATCACACTATAAGAGTGTAGTGCGGAAATGGCCTTTGTCTCCTAAGCTGAGAACTGTGTGACAATATTGGGACAACAGCAGTCTCCTGCATGACCAAAAATTGTTAACTCTCTTTGTCTTGAGACATGGGGAACTTTGACTGCTAGGTTTTAATTGTACTATTGACCAAAGTTGTGCGCGTGGAAAAGTTGCGTGAAGTAGAAAATGTTTTGTTTTGGGCTTTACAGATTGGCAATTGGTTAAAATTAGATATCAAATTCTTTTTTTTTATTTTTATTTTTTAAAAAATGACTGATTTTTCTCCTTTTTCATTGGCTTACAGAATAACAACTCCTTTCTTTAGGACTTTTAGACTTTCTGATATTACAACATTTAATGTAGCCACTGCTGCATTGTCTCCCAAAAGAGAAAAGACATCACTAAAATGAGGATCGGAGGATATAGATTAACATAAGATGTATGTGTGCCAGTGGCAGAGCTTGGTGTGTTTGGAGGGGGGGTGGGAGGGGTCTGGGCTATGGCATGAGGAGCATGGCCACTGTGTACGGGGGCATGGTTGTGGTGCGTGGGGTGTGGCTAGGGCATGCAGGGGCATGGCTACAGGCCAGAACGCCCCAGAAAAACTGCTGCCTGGGGCGCATTGCCTCCCTCTTGGTCTCACATCCCTACATGACTGATGTGCGCTGATTTATATATGTAAATACAAATATTGAAAGAGGTACTATAATTTACATTGAATACATCACATTATTTGGGGGAAAACTATGGCCAGGTCATCTCTGTGCCTTTGAAATCTGCTCTCCTGCTATTTTTAATAGATGGTGTCATACACTGTGAAGAATGTCTGTCTCCATTCCTGAATCTGAGCAACTGGTGGCTTTGAAGACTAGTCTTCCTTTGAAGACTAGGAAGAGGAATAGGAGAAGCTTTGTAGGTCTGTGTATGTTAAATAGGAGACACTGATTCATCAAACACCTGGCATCCAGATACAGCCGCCTGCAAATCTCTCGGCAGCTGCTGGGAATCCTTGTTGTTCACAACCCTCTTTCTGCACTACACTGTTACACTGCTATTGTTCCACTTTCAACATCCTATGGAATCCTTGGGTTTGCAGTTTAGGGAGGAGTATTTAGAATTCTCAGCCAGAGAACTCTTTGGCCTCAATAAACGACAAACCTCAGAATTCCACAGGAGGTTGAAAGTGGAGTAATAGCTCTGTAACAGCGTAGTGCAGAAAAGCTCTAGGTGTTTCTTGGCTTTCTTGGAATTGTTGACATTTGGAGTGGCTAGGTTTAACAACTCCTCATCTCACCCCTTTGCGGATTTGGTTATCTACACAACTGGCTTTGGTTAACAACTTCTGGACTATCTGAGACCTTGCCCCTGAAACTCCTGTGATCTTCTTGAATAACCTGTGCATGACTTGTACTGGACTGACTTCCCTGTGTCTGCTTCCCATATGATTATCTGTCTCCCTGTACACATGCTGCACATAGGCGTAAGACAGATAGCTTTAACTCCCCTCTTCTCCTTTCTTCTGTTACTTTTCCTTCAAACCAGACTGAAACTAAACTTAACAGTCTTTCAAACAAACAAACAAACAAACAAACAAATAACAATTTGGGGAGTGGACTGTCCTCTATAGTCTACAACACATGATCATCCTAGCAGCAGGCAAGTGAGGGAGCACTAGAGCTTGTAAAAGTAATATGCTCCATCACTAATTGAACTCATTTTTCTTTAAGTCATTATGTTATGGGGGATGGGGGTAGTAAATAGCAAGTAACTGCATTACTTGTTAATAACATATTTCATTATTCACTCTTGAAAAGAGGATAGAAAGGATTGCTGCTTTTTCCTTTAATTACAGAGAAGACGGCTGGAGGATTTTTTTTCTCTGTTTGTTTGTGTTCTTTGGTCTATTTATTAAGATTTAAACATGGGTCTTGTGCTGGAGAGCAAGGTATAGTTCTGCCGCTTGTTTCCGCATAATAACCACCACTATCAGAGTTAAATGACCAGGAAGTGCAACTGGCTGTCAGCCACACTTCCAAGAAAGAGCCTAGAGCATCACATTCCTTAGGCATTCTGGGACAAACCACTGTGATACCGTAAATAAATTGAGACTGGACTTTAGAACAGATAAAATGGATTTTGATGGTGCACCCACTAAAGCTATCATTATTGATTTTGATGACAGTTGTAAAACAGAGTGGTAATCCACAGCCTCCTGATCCCTCTTGATAATTTACCTTATCTTATTGTATTGTATTGTATTTTGTCTGTTTAGGTAAAACCCTTTGGTTCTGAGAAGTTCGTTCTAGCTGAGAATGCTGTTGGTTAATAGAAAAAGTTAATCTCATTTTGGAAATTGTGTTGATTAGTATTATGAGATATTTAACACACTGGCTGCAACATTAGCCTTAAGTTCTTTCTGTTAAGAAAGCAAATATAGACCAACCCCACTGCTTTCAAAGCAAAGTAATACTGCTGATTGAAAATACAGTTGAGCACTCGCAGAAGATGAAGGTTTGAATTTGTCCATAGATCTTCTCAATGGAAACATTTGCCGCAAGGCGACATGAAGCACTCTTTTCATATTTCAAGAGTTCTATTTCCTGGTTTCAGGACACTAAATTTGCCACAGAACAGTGCTTGGATATTCATGTGTTCCCAACATTTCCTTGACAGTTGTCAGCTAGAGAAATAGCTCCATCAGAGTAGAAGTAGACCTGCTAGCATATAGTCATCCATATACAGTAATACAATTATATGGTGACAATATCTACCTCATTTACCTGTTCTAGGTTTCATTATATTCTTTTAATACTCTTTTGGTCATATTGGACTCTTGGTGTTCAGTATGTGTTCCATGATATATCATGTTTTACAAATAGTTATTGCTCATTATAACATAGACATGCCACAGAAAGATCAGAAGACCAAGATTGGAGGGGAATCTTCCAAACAACCCAATAAGTTTGAACATGGTCGCTGCCCACAGTCAATTTATGCGAGGTTATTAGAAGAACTGGAGACCAACTCTTGGTTTTTGCTTTCCTCAACAGGCTATCTTAGACCTGAAAAAAAAACAATGAAATAAAGTTTAAGTGGTGGGGAGACTTTATCAGCAGAAGTTTTAAGGTTCCACTTGGGGAGGAGGAAGACTTGTAGCTCATTTGTGTAAGTTCCAAGCAGTGAAAATATGATCTTCTTTTAAAATTCCCCCAGAGTGCTGCAGGTGGTGGTCAAAGGCTGAGGAAAAAGACCTTGGAGAGCTGCAGTTAGCCTACCAGGTGCAATTTTACCCCCTTTTAAGCTCCTCTCAGTTCAGTTGAACTTTCTGCTGAGTAAATATGTATAGGATTGCATTGGTGACAAGAAAGAAAAACATTTTACAGATGCTCACTGATGCTAGCAAGATATCCCATCTTTTCAAGGAGTGTTTCACCAGTTTCATTAGTGTTTTTACTATGACTGGCTGGTGTGAATGTATATAATAACAGGAAGAACTGCTTGATAGTAGGTCAAGATGGCTCTAGTGGTCTCTTCCAACTTTTTGAGTCTATTATTCTGTTGATAGAAATGATTTCCAGTCCGTTTCTAGACACAATTTAAAGTGCAGGCACTTACTTTTAAACCTATGTATGATCCAGATCTGTACAAATATTTGAAGGCCATGTATTGAAGTCATTTTAAAATGATCTTCAGGTGCTCCCATTATCCAAGGCAAAGAAACGGTTGACCAAAGAAGGAACCTTCTTGGTAGTGGCACACAATTTGTGCAATTACCTTTCCAGGAGATGTCCTGGTGGCAATCTTGTTACTTTTTGGCCACTAGTGAAAAATGCTTTTTTTTTTTCAGACTGTTTAACATGCTGACATGTATTAAACTATATCACATTTTTATAAACTAATCTGAAAGCTTTTTTGTAGAGAGGTATATAAATCTTACTAATAAATAACTAATCATTATAAGCAGTGATAAATGTTAGAAATAAGCTTAAAGTCTTTATTATACTATACACATATTTCAATGTAAATCCCATTCCAATATATCTGAACAATCCATAACCTGGGTAAAGAATTAAAATTAGTGCAGAGGTTGTACTTTTTGTCTGCCTTCAAGTTCACTTCTACTTATGGTATCATTATCATTGGGCTTTCTTGGGAAGATTTATTACATTGCCCAATGCCACTCAGCAGGATTTCCGTAACTGCACGGGGATTTAAAATTGGTCTCCTGGAGTCCTAGTCCCATACTCAAACCATTACACTGCACTGGCTCATAGAATGTTGGTAAGGAATGAAAGAAAAACTCTGTGACAGAAAGAAACTCTTTTCACATAAGATATCTGTGAAAACTTGGCCATAATTTGCCCAAGGATGAAATCCATTTCATTCTAGCTGTGCAGACTGTTTGAACATGCTCCCAGCTAAAACATTAAAAGTACCATTTCTTTGTAAGTCATTCTTTTCTGAATTTCTGTTTAAGTTTCTGATAAGTTCACCTCTCCAGTGAACTTCCAGAAACCTTTCAAATAGACTGTCAGGGTACCGATTAAACAATGAGCTATTGCGGAATTGTACTCCTTCATTCTCAGATTCTTTCATTGGCACCCTGCCCTTTATGCCCATTCCTTTCTATTGTGATATTATTCCTGAGCCTCACCTTGTCTTTCCTCAACGATCTTCCATTTTAATTTGTTAAGACTGTCTCACTTTTTGAAAATTCTACTTACATCTGATGCTGCTGCTGTACTTGCCCTCCTGAATTAGGTTTGCTAAAAATCCCTCAAAGGATCCAATGAAGGTTTACATCTGAAGACCCAAGCTTGGAGTACCACTCATACCCTGCTGTCAGAGAGCACAGCAAGAGAACTTAGTGCACTGCCAAGACCGAATGACAGCACTCGTTATTTTTCTAACAAAAGGCTCATTTGGGGTAGATATTCAACATGTTACCTGTTAGTACTGCTCTAGTTATAATACTGACTGTCACGATACTACTCCAGCAACTGAATGAAATGCATTGCCCTCCTTTCAACTAAACAGCATATCCCTCAAACATGTTGTCAGTCAGGAGGCAGGTAGACAGAAAGAGGTGGTAGGGCAGCACACTTAACTTCAATCTAGCCAACTCTGAGTAGGAGGAAAATCCATAAATCCAAGCAAATCCATCGAATCTATGAAAGCTTGTAAATCAATTCTTTTGCAATATCCACTGATGCAGTGGTTCTGGTAGCTGGATAGCTGCAATATCCATTGATGCAATGGTTCTACAGTATTTAGGCTTCTATTCCTGCCCTGTGTGGTTCATCAGAGGTCTGCTAGAAATGGCTGTTTCATGTCCACTTAGGGTTGTTGGAGTGGATATGGCACAAGGCTCTTGTAACTTTAAGCTCAAAGAGATTGAGAAGCAGGATGAGCTACCATAAAACTCCATGAAGCCAGGTCAAGGTACTTGTCTTACCTCACCTTACCTTCCAACCTCTGACTTTCAGCACAGCCATTGTCTCCCAATACAGCTTTTGCCTGCCTGGTAGTGGAGGATGAGGACTTAGAGGTACCAATAACAAGATCAGAACTTCTCTGCTCCTCTAAAGAACAGAGACGTTAAATTGGAGTCAAACTGTTCATTTACCAAAACCCATGCCTTCCCCATGTCTACTCAGAAGTAAAATCCATTGAACCCTTCATAATCTTTTGGTATATTTGTTATTGCTGACATCAAGTCCAGGAATTAACTGCACTGTGTGACTGTAGTCCATTTAGTGGGAAAGAATCAGATTGGGAAAAGACAGTTTTCAAGTTACCAATAACAAAATGTACTGCTGCGGTCACTGTGACAATTTCCATGCTATTCCCTATAAATCCCACAGTCCATTCTGGAACTAATGTTTTTGATAATGTTAATTAGCTATAACTTGGGCAATTAAATAGTTTCAATGAGTATTGTTGGTAATGAATTATTTCTCCAATTTTGAGTGGTTAACATTATTGAATTAATTTTCAAATGTAACTCTCTAAACTCTGTCCAAGACATATGGCTCTCAGGATCCTTGTTTAAGAGTCAAAAATGGTAGAAAGCGACACAACCCATTCCTCGTAGCTCCCCAAATGGTAACATGTAAAAATGTTAATGTTTATGTTAAAGCCTCCATTGTGGTTTTCATGTAACTGGTATTGTTCACCTTCATTATATCCAAAAGGGATTAGTTGCAGGTGGTTAGTCATTACCTTAATAAAGTAACTTCCAACACTGCTTACATCTAGAATCACAAATAAATGCTTCAACTGATTTGTATGATGTCTTCTCATGTATAATTTTGTTTTTATTACTTTAATTGCACCGAAGCCTCACACCCCTTTTTCTGTTTCTTGCTTCCCTTTCACTTCAATTTTAAAGAACTTCTAATCAACAAAAAAAAGTATTTTGAAACCACATTATCATAACCCTAATCACAATATCCTGGAAATACTTTTTGTTCAGTGAGTCTCATGTTCAAGCAAATGTGTTCCTGAACAAAGTAGCCGTCTGAATCAGTTTTCTTCAATTAAAATCCTAAATTCATGTATGTTCAGGATGTCCTCTTGTCACACGAGCAATGATCAGCTAAGTATAGGTTCAGAGAGACTTCATTAAGTTTAACAGGTTCCAAGTTCCATTATGTTACCAAAACTAGCCTTTAAAAAAAATCAAATGAACAGATTCATGGGAAAGACTAAATAATAAGAAAGGGAGAGATAACAATAAGATAACTTCATCTAAATGATTTTTTTGTCTTATGAAAAATAAATGAACCTCCACCCCATGTAGTTAGCTTGCATATTGGCAATCAATAAGTCATTCATCATAGTAGCAGATATATGAGGTGCTTAGCATTGTGTTTTATAAGTCATCAAGCTGAGTTCCTTCTTTGCCAGTGGCAGTTTCTGACCTTTTTTTATTTTTATGAAGTCTTATTATTGCCAAGATTGCTAATGTCATATAAACACAAGAATACAAATTGGGAGATGAGGCAGTTTCATTGTGTATGTCATAACTGTCCATATATACCATGGTGACAGTAGGAGGACATTTTTTAAAAAAATCTGAAAGGTTAAAAGGCCTGAGGTCAGTAAAAACCAAAGGGCAGTATATACAAATTATTTGGGTATGAATTCAAAGGAGTTGCTTCCTGGCTTAAATATTGGATTTAATAGAAGCGACATAACAGATAATCAGGAGTTGTGATGGCTGGTTTGAAAACATAATTTTAGGAAGAAATTAGAAATGCTAAATAAGATTGTGATCTAAATTGAAAGATTATCACCATAAACAGTTAATAGAAGATAGAAAGGAAAATAATATTTATTGAAAAGCCATATCAAAGAATTATCGTAGTCCTTTACATCAGATGCAAAAGATGAAAAAAAGCTGCATGTATTGAAAAAGACTCTGTGATTCTGAACAGGTTCATTTTAAAAATTTCTAAATGAATGTGAACTAGGTTTCTATCACACTATAGTATTATTAAACTAATGTGGTTTGGTGGTTTGAGTGCCAGACTGGGAATCTGGGAGATCCAAGATTCAATCCCCCTGCCCACTTTGGCCATGGAAACCCATTGAGTGTCCTTGGACAATTCACATTATCTTGACCTAAGAGGAAGGCAATGGCAAAGGTCTTCTGAATAAACCTTATAATAGTAGTCATATGGGTACCCTGAATACAGGGTAGGGTAGAACAGAATGATGATAATGTAGCTTGCCTGGCCCATCATCAACATCTAGTATTCCTGGGCAGCTACTGAGGTCTCAGCCTAGGGTTCAGTGTCAATGACAGTGCTCTCCCTCTCTCTCTCTCAATCTCTCTCCCCCCCCCACCTCTTTTTTTGTTTTGTTTTTTAATCTGGCACAGCAAACAGAATCAGGCCACTGCAGGTAGTCATCTTTTTAATTACTTATAACACTATCACCATGCAAAATTCTAGGGCATTGTGGGAAATCAAAATGTGGCTAGACCCAGATGACCAGCACTATTTGCAGTATATCAACCACGATTGTTGAGTAAGCTTGATAAAGAAAGAAGCTAACCAGATGACAATTGCTCAGAGTGATCTTAAACCTAAAGCCACTGCTAAGGCTCACCTTTGAATGTTGGCGAGGCAGCTTTCACATATATCACGTATATAGCTGTGCCTTTAATCACATAGAGCAGAAGTGAGCAATATCTTGTCTAAAAGGGCTTATTTATTTATTTATTTATTTATTTGATATACCACATCCCATCACTTCTGGAAGCTAGCTGTATGGGATCCCCATGTCTTGTTTACAAGATCACCAGCACTTCCAGAAGGCTTCTCGGAACACTCTTAGCATCTGGAAGAATGTATATACTTGTGGGAAGGAAGAAAAGCTTAGTTCTGAGAGTGCAAAACTAAGCTTGGAAGGATGGTAATAGATTAGGATGTTAATACGTTGCCTACCATGGATGGTGCCTGAACAATTTTCCATGTGTATGTGGCTGTCTCAAATAATGGGGAAGGGGAATCCTGAATGGCACATGGCACCCTAAAACCCCGTAAGGTTGCTGCTGGCTATTCTGCCATGTTTGGCAGTATGTACCCTACCTCATGAGCGCCAGCATGGGATAGTAGTTTGAGCATTGGACGTCAACTCTGGAGAAAAGGGTTCAGATCCTTGCTCTGCCATGGAAACCCCCTGGCTGATCTTGGGCAAGTCACATTCTCTCAGCCTCAGAGAAAGGCAATGGCAAGCCCCTTTTGAACAAATCTTGCCAAGAAAATCCTATGATAGATACACCTTAGGGTTGCCCTAAATTGGAAGCAGCACCTCTGCCAGGATGAGAGTATGTCCCCAGTGCTCTTATCCATATATGACTGGCTGCCTGTGGAAGGGAGCGCAAGGGACGTGCTCCGCCCCTCTGAACTGCAGCCAGCCTTCTTCTTATGCTGCAGTAGGGGAGGAAGTGCGTAGATCACACTTCCAGCCCTTCTGCATGTCCGGCTGTGACAGAAGGTTTGTGCAATCAGGGGTCATTGACAGAGTTTCTCTGTCAATGATATAGCCCACAATCATGTCAGCTGGTGACTCAAGAAGGGCAGGATCACGACGACGTCATGCAGAAGCATTGTCGTGGTCCCACTCCTCTCATGTCCCCATGTTGGAACACTGTCATCATGCAGAAAGGGCCAGAGTGGTAACAACCACTATTTGTGGGCCACTCTTTGAAAATTTGTGGTTGATGGGCAAAGTATAAATACTCCAAGAAAAAAAAAGTGATCCAATGGAATCCTGCTGTAGCCAACACATTGGCAGGCAGTGTCATTCGCTAATTGGACTGGGTACATTCTCTTGCAATTCAGTGATCTTCATGCTTTTTGAAATCTTAATACTTTTTCTCTGTACTCAGACTAGTGGGGGATTTTCATGTGGAAGTTCCATGTGCACACAATTTTTTATCTATTTGTTGCACACAGTCCATATCTTTTTTTCTACCAGTTTGTGCTTTTTGTTACATAGTACATGTTGTATTGTCTGAGATCTGACAAAGACTTTTTTTTCTGCTAAGGGAAAATGTAGACTACAGATCCCAAAGCTAAAGTATGATTCAAAGGAGAAGACTCAGTCCCCAGATGGTACCACTCCCCCCTCCCAGCAGTATATCTCCAATGCTTCCATCCTTATAGAGCATTTTAGAGATGGGAAAGATGAGCTCAGATGTGATTGGAAATGGAGAGAGACATCAAATTTGTCTAATTAATTTTTATACAACTGTTTTGTACTACATGCTTTTACTTTATAAACTGCTTTGAGAAGTTGTCCGTCATTAAAATAGTATTATTACTGTTATTTCTTCATATCTGTTGCTACTTTGCTGTCCATATGTAGATTGTAAATGTAATTGTTGTTGTTTATTTATATAGCTCCATCAATGACTCCTCCAGATGGAGGCTGCCATATTCATTGTTATAATTCTCAGGTACTTTTGACTATTTCTATTGTCCCAAACTGTTTTCTGGCAATTCTTGGCCTTAGATGCAACTTTTTATTCCAATCCCAAGTGGATTTCTTTTAATTCCAAGATAAAGGATTCTTGCCTTCCCCTCCTTCTCTCTCTCTGTCTCTCTCTCTGTCTCTCTCTCTCCTTAAATTTAGAATTCTAGTGTATAGTACATCAGTCTATGAGTGAAATGACATTTTTATGGTATGGCACTATAACTCTTAAGAATTTTTTAAAAAAATATCAGAGAGAAGAAAAATTCTCCTTCAAACCAGAAGACCATCTCGGCAAATCATGCCCTGTTTTTTTGGTGTTTTTTTTTTAAATCCCTCTGTAAATATCCTAGTTCAGGTCCATAAAATCACTACAAACAGCTCACCCCTCTAAAAAAAGAATGCAAAGAGCAGACAATGATGGTAAAGCAAACCCTGGCGAAACCTTAAGGATCTGTATCATGAGAACTTGCTATCTTAGACCAGTCTGGTAGAGTCCATTACAGGCAGGTTTCACTTTAAATGACATTTAGATTCCTGGACTCATGGTGTAAATTAAGACTGATATAAATGGAGGTGGGAGAGCCACTTTCATGGGGAATCGTTGGGGATCAAGGGTGTGTGTGCTGCAGAAGTAGCCACAATGGTAGCCATTTAAGAAGAGGCAATAACTTCTTCCAAAGAGGTTTGTCCAGAATGATTTGGCTTGCCATTACATGACAGTTTCTCTTCAGAAGAACACACAAATAGCAAGCTACTGACAAGGAGTGTGTTCTTCTGCTTAATTTCTCTAGCAGGCTTCTCAGATGGAGAAAGTGCAGCCGGGGGGGGGGGGCTTTCTGCACTACACTGTTATAGTGCTATTACTCCACTTTCAACATCCTGTGAATTCTGAGTTTGTAGTTTACTGAGGCCAAAAAGCTCCCTGGCTGAGAATTTTAAATGCCTCTCCCTAAACTGCAAACCCCAAGATTCCATAGGATATTGAAAGTGGAATAGTAGCACTATAACAGTGTAGTACGGAAAGGCCCAGAGACAGGGACAGAGACAGAGTACATATCTTGCTGTGTCTTCTCCAGCAGCATTTCCAAATGAAGATTTCAATTGCTGCCCCCTCTCATCCACGCAGGGCAAACTCTTTTAAGCCACCCCAAAACTCAAACTCTGGTTTCTTCTTCCCCTTCTAAGTAGGCAAAGGAAACCCTTTCTTTCCACCAATACCAAGACTGCAGTTGCTTTCTTCCACCTTCCCCCAACTTGATCGGATAAAAGCAATCACCTTTTTTATTATTATTACTCAAAACGCCACAACAGAACTCCAAATGGCTTTACGTTCTCTTCCCATTCTCCTCATTCTCTTGCCTCTCTGCGCTCCTGCGTCAAACAATTGCACAGGCATTCTGAGAGAGCTATTGATCATAGATGATATTTTTTATTTATTTCATTTTGGGAGAAATGCTATAACTTTGAAATATTGTAAACTGAGGCAATGCAAATAAGATTCCTCTGCTTTAGTACTTTAGAAAGACACTTTAGAGGCTGTGAATTCCTCTTCAAGTTCAACTGCAAGTGGATGGTCAGGACAACTCCATGGCTATTTCCTTGAAATAAATCTTTGTCCTTGCCATTCATCCATTATGTGCAGACTACACTGGGATTGCAAGCAAGGTCATCTAAGATATTTTCCTGCCTGGGGCGAAACCAAGAGACACTCCTCATTCCCAAGCTAACTGGACTCTTACTTCAATACAAGTAACATATGTGAGATTAGTGATGGAAGAGCATTCAAATATATTTAAAAATAGTTTTTAAAATGTTTCTCGAGTGTTAGTAAACTCTGACAAGATAAATCATGAACTGAGAAGAATCTTCAAATTCTGTGTAAAATTTACAAATTTTTTATGCACAAAAAACGTATTCTGTGTAAAATTTATGTATGTTTTTTTTGTGCACAAAAAAACTTTTTTTTCACAGCAAACAGTATTTTCTGTGCAGAAAATGTTCTTTCCTGTGCAGTAAATTGTGTAGTTGGGGACTTAATTCTATGCAAAATTTGCACATTTTTTGTGCAAAGAGAATATATATATATATGTGTGTATATATATATATATATACACACATACATACATACATACATACACACACACACACGTACAGAGTAAGTCCTGAACTCTGAATCGTTTTTCAAAACTGAAACTTTCTTTTTTTTAATTAATTTTATTGTGATTACATCATATAAAACAACATTTCTCATTGTACATTTTACCGAACTATTACCTCTATCTTCCACTCCTCTCTGGATTTCAATAGTGTTATTTCATTGACATATCAACATTATGCATCGCATTGCATTTGTTAACATACAAGATAGATCCTGCTCTTTGACCCTACTTTACGTGTTCCATGATATTCCACTGATTTTTACTTCTAACTACTCATGCTACCATGAATTAAGAATTATTACCTGTCAACACCCAACCCATTTCCAGAACAATTTGCCATTCTTTGTTAATGTCATCATCTGATTTTCCTTTTAATCTCTGAGAGACTATATCTGCATTCCGATTTTCAATAAAAGTTGCCCACCATTGCTCTATTGTATGTATCTGCTCAGTTTTCCATAGCCTTGCATATTCAATACGGGCTGTCGTAATCATATACAGCATTATTTGCCAATATTTCTTTGCAACAGTTCCATCTAACACATGTGTCATATTTAATAAGTACAGTTCAGGTTTCTTATCAGTTTGAACCCTCAATATTTTACATATCATATTATGTATATCATTCCAATATTTTTTAGCCTTAGGACATGACCACCACGTATGATATAGTGTTCCAACATTCTCCTGACACTTCCAACACTGACCTGTTCCCATATTATATATCTTCTTTAATTTTTCTGGTGTCATGTACCATCTATGAAAAAGCTTATAATAGTTCTCTTTTAGATTCTGAGCTGCAGTAAATTTTTGTGTCCGTTGCCAGCTCTGTTCCCAGTGCTCTAATTGAATTGGATGTCCAAGATTTTGAGCCCACAATATCATTGCTGATTTGACTATCTCATCTTCTCTTTCTTGATTTAAAATCTCCTGGTATACATGTGCTAGTAAATGAGGCGGGTTTTCTCGCAGTAACTTCAACATTCTTCCTTGCTCTTTTTGTTCTATTCCATAAGTTTTCACATCCATCTGGAATCTCTCAGTTAACTGTCTGTAAGGGAACCAGTTTAACTTTATTCCTTCTGATTCCAATTTTTCTCTTGATTTCATCTTAAAAAGATTCAGATTTGTCATTTCTAATATGTCATCATAACACAGCCACTTATCTGAATCAGACCATCTTCCAAAGAAGGCTTCTTGAGGGGAGACCCACGTAGCTAGTTGCCTAATGTTCTTATTCTTGTAGTCAGTCCATATTTTAAGTAGTGATTTTTTTACAAAATGATGAACAAAGTCTTTGTCAACCACAGCTTTCCCATAGAACATATAGGCATGCCAACCCATCCTTAAATCAGCTCCCGCTAATGTCAGCATTCTCATATTTTGAAGATTCATCCAGTCTTTTATCCGTGTAAATGCCGCTGCCTTGAAATATATCGGTAAATCCGGTAGACCCAACCCTCCTGTTCTTATTGAGTCTGTCATGATATTCCATTTTATTCTTGTTTTTTTTCCCTTGCTGTATAAATTTAGTTAAATCTCTCTTCTATTGTATAAAAGGTTTAGTATTTGTAATAATAGGAAGATTTTGTAAAAGGTAATTCATCTTTGGAAGTATGTTCATTTTTATGACTGCCACTCTTCCCATCAAAGATAGTCGCATTCTAGTCCATTTCTCCAAATCCTTGATTATCTCTTTCCATTTTTTTTCATAATTATTCTGAAATAGTTCATTATTTCTTTTTGTAATCCAGACACCCAGATATCTTGCTTTTTGACCCTTATTAAAACCTGTTAAATGCTCAAGTTCCTTCTCTTCTTTCTCCCTCATGTTTTTTGTTATAAGCACTGTTTTTTCCTTGTTTATCTTGAATCCAGAAAATTCTCCATATTCTTGAACAATATCCATCAACCTTTGAATACTGCTAAGAGGATCATCCAGAAACAAAACCAAATCATCTGCAAATGCTTTAAGTTTGTACTGATATTTCTTTATCTGAAGTCCTCTTATTGCTTTATCTTTCCTTATGGCATTATTAAGTATTTCCAATGTCATAATAAATAACAGCGGAGATAGGGGACAACCTTGTCTTTTTCCCCTATGCAATTCAATCTGTTTTGTTCTCTCTCCATTAATAATCAATCGTGCCTGTTGTTGACTGTATATTGCTTCAGTCCAAGAGATAAATTTGTCTCTGGCTTGCGCCTGTTTAATGACCGTCTTCAAGAATGACCAATTAATCATATCAAAGGCCTTTTCTGCATCCACAAATATCACTGCCAATTTTCTTTCATTATGTTTCTCATAATACTCAATTATATTTAGCACTGTCCAAATATTGTCTCGCATCATTCTCTTTGGTAAGAAGCCATTCTGGTCCTCATGTATATTTTCTTGAAGAACCTTTTTAAGTCTTTCAGCCAGAATTGCAGCAAAGATTTTATAGTCTGTGTTTAGTAATGAAATTGGTCTATAATTCTTGACATCTGTTAAGTCTCTTCCTTCTTTTGGTATTAGAGCCACATTAGCTTCCTTCCAGGTGTCAGGTATTCCCTCCTTTCTTATCTCATTCATTCTATTCTGCAAAGGTATCGAAACTTCATGTTCCATTATTTTGTAATATTTTGCAGTAAAGCCGTCTGGTCCAGGAGATTTGTCATTCTTCAGATTCCTAATAGCTTCAACTATCTCCATCATCGATATGGGTTTGTTCAGAATCAATTTCTGCTCCTCGGTGAATCTCATTTTGTTCATTTTTTCCAAATATTCTTCCATTTCTTTTTGTTTTTTTGTTGAGGAGATCAAACTCATTAACTTCATGTAATATTTATAAAAAGCCTGTTTTATCTCCTCCTGTTTTGTAGTTTTCCCGTCACTGACTCTAATCTCCGTAATAATATTTCTAATCCTTCTTTTACGAAGTAAGCTGGCTAAAAGTTTAGAAGGTTTATTTGCCTGTTCAAAGAAAGTATATCTCACTCTTCGCATCTGTTGTTCTATTTCCTGCAAATTTAGTTGATTTAATTCAGCTTGACAAACCTTCATCTGTTGTCTTATCTTGTTATCCATCGGTTTTTCCCTCATCTGTTTCTCTAGTTCTTTCATCTTCCCGAGAATCGAATCTTCAATCTGTTTCCTCTCTTTCCTGATTTCCGCGGACCATCTGATAATGTTTCCTCGCATCACAGCTTTACTTGCATCCCAAATTATTTTCATTGGTAATTCCGATGTCATGTTCTCCTTAAAATAATTGTTTAATTCTATTTTTGCTTGATTAATGTACTTCTCCCTCTTGAATATCTCTTCATTCAATCTCCATGTCCTCTCTCTGTCTATAATCTTAAGTTTCATTTGCAACAGATTATGATCCGAACATAAATTTGGAAGAATGTCTATATCCACTGTTTTCAACATCAAATCCTTAGATGTCAAAATCATATCAATCCTAGACATTGATTTATGTCTGTCTGAGAAAAAAGTATATCCATCTAATTGTCCATTTTTATATTTCCATGTATCATAAAGATCTAAATCATCCATCATTTGGAAAAAAACTCTTAGGCAGTTTACCGTTGTTTCGGGGGACTAACTTCTGTACTGTTCTGTCCACTTTTGGATTAATAACTCCATTAAAGTCCCCCAGAACGATAACTTTTGTGTTTCCTGTTTCTTGTACATATTTCTGTATCTCATTGTGTATTTTGGGGAAGAATTCTCCTTTAGCTCCATTAGGTGCATATACTCCAACTATTAATATCTTGTCCTGTTTCATATTTACTTCTATTGCCAAATATCGCCCATTATTATCCTGAAATTTTTGTTGTGTGCCATATCTTGAATTGACATATATCAGTACCCCCCTTTTCTTCTGATCAATCGTAGCTGCAAAGCAGCTACCCAGTTTCGGATTTCTGACATATTTCAAACCTTGAGTCCTTATTCAAACCTCTTGTAAACAAATTATATCCAATTTTTGTTTTTCCAAATGATGAAATATCTGTCTTCTTTTATATTCAGAGTTAAATCCTTTAATGTTCCAAGAGTATATTTTTAGCCCCATTTTATCAGTTTTATATTAAAATTATTTATCCTAATTTTCCAATTAATCCTGTATATTTTCTGCTGCCAACTCTCCTTCCTCTCCCAATTCTTGTTCTTGTACTGTTTCTTCTTCTACCTCTTCCTCTTGTATCTGTTCTTTTTCCTCTTTTCCTTTTTCTTCTTCCAACGATTCCTGTTCTTCATCTTTCTCTCCAGCTGTAGATCTTTGTAAATCTCTCTTCAACCTTTCCATCATTTCTTTGGCTTTAAAAACTGAGTTAATCCTATATCTCTGCTGTTTATACATAAAAAAAATGCCTTCAGTCTTCTCCCATCTGTAATTGATCTGTAACGTCATCAAAAGATTGGCCAAAGGTTTATAATCTTGTCTCTTCTTGAGTATTTGATATGGTATGTCTTTAAAAATTCTTACATCTTTATCTTCAATCTTAAATGTTCCTTCATAACTCCTCTGTAATATTTTGTCTCTGATAACTGTCAGAGTGAAGGTTATTATAATATTTCTTGGTAATTTTCTTTCTCTCACTATTCTAGAGAATACTCTGAACATTCTGTCAATACAAGCTTCCATCTTATCTTCATCAATGTCTAGATATTCTGCCAAAGCCGGAACAATTTTTTCATACAAATTTTCACTGCTAGATTCAGGAACGGCTCTAAATCTGAGACATCTTTCTCGATATCGTAACTCTTGCAACATTATCTGGATTTCCTCTTCTTGTTGCTTCCCCTTTACTTCAATCATTTCTGTCTGTACTTGTGTAACTTGTTCCTTTATTTCTTTGGTCTCAGTCTTTATCTTTGTAACATCCTTAGTTAAGGTTTCAAATTTCTTCCCCAGTTTATCCATTTCATGCTTCATGTCTGTTCTCATCTCTTTTCTTGTCTCCTTTAAATCCTGTCTGATGTCTTTCTCTGTCTGTCTTATGTCCTCTCTAATGTTCTTAAGTTCCTCCATCATCTGCAACATTAAATCTTTCTGGGGTATCTCTGTTGATGTTCTCCTTACTGGCTGGGTAGTCGTTGTTGCAGCTGCTGCCACCGTTCCCTTCCTTGTTCTTGGTTCCATTTGCACTTTCTTGACAATAGAATTTTTCTTCCAAAAGTCTTGACCTTTATCTTTGTTGTCCTGGCACTTGTCAATTCTATAAAGTCATCTTAACTCTCTTAAGAAAAATATCCAATAAAACACAAAAACATACAAAGCAATATTGTCTATATCAGCCTATACCTTATTATATGCACTCTAAATTAATCCAAAAGGAATATAATTTCAAGAGATAAATAAATGAATAAAATCATATATATAAATCTGAAGATTATAGCTCAAATACTTCAAAGTAATTATTTCTCAAAATATATATACAAGAATTGTTTTTGGTACAAAAGCTTCCCTTTAAAAACAAGGCTTACTCCAGTTCACTCCAACTCCCCCCTCCCAATTCTTCTAGGCTGGCTTTTGAAAGCTTGCTCTCAACTTAGTAAACAGCTAGCAAGACCTTGAATATAAAATCCAGCCGCTTTTCTGCGTTGGAGCGGGTGTTCCGGTAGCCTCTTATCTTCAGAAAAGTTCAATTTCACATGAACAGTTCAACTTTCAATGACTTTTTAGCAGCAAGAAGAAAACTGTTGAATTTACTTGTTACTTCCTTAGAAAATAAATGAACTAAGAATTACCTCTCTACCTGAAGTTAGCAGGCTGGCTTAGGAAGTATAGAGCAGGATAGGTACAGATTACATGACTCTATATATTTTTTTCCTTTTAGGATATAATTTTCAAGTTGATGATTTGTCCTAGGTAGTCCCAGGCTATTTTCGCACTAGACTGTTATAGTGCTATTATTCCACTCAAGGCCCCTCCCTAAACTGCCCAGGATTCCATAGGGTGGTGAAAGTGGAATAATAGCACTCTAACAGTCTAGTGCAGAAATGACCCTAGAGAAGGAGTGATCTCACTGCAGCTACCTACATGATGAGAATTATGTAAAATGCCCACCCTACATTACTGAGGAATTTGTAACCCTGCATGGCTTCATCAGAGATACATCAGATCTCCAAATCATAGCCTATAATATTTAAAGCTCTGGTCAGGCAGTGAATTAAGACTGTTAAAGTCTATTTTGCAACTCCTCAGCTAGAACTACTAGAAGAGAATCAAGTGTTTCCCATACATCATTATGCTGACTTTGACATCTAAAGCAAGTTCCTACCGGTGCAGCCGCTTTAATTGACTGACCCAGCAGTTGCCACTCTTCACTTGCCACATTCCCTGCAGCTCTCTATTGATGCTCTAAGGAAGCTTCATTGAGGCAGCTGCACTTGAATTTAATTTTTCCCTCGCTCAACTTTCCTTTTTTCTGTGACTTTAAATAGACAACTCTGTGGTCTTGTCTTGGCACAGAAATATTCTCCAGAGGTATATTAACAATTGCAGTTGCCTGGAGCACTCATTAAACTTGAAATACAGTAAACATTTATTATATGAGATATAGCAGAGTGTGCACCATGGGCTAAACAACAAATGTGTCAAAATGATACATTAGTTGAATTTTGCCCTGGCATTTTTCTTGTTTGTTTGTTTGTTTGTTTGTCCGTCCGTCCGTTTGTTTTAGTTTGGCTTAGCTTTTCTGTCCTTTAGGTGAGAGTGTAGTCTCTAGAAAAAGAATGCAACTGAAAACATAACTTACAGAGCAAATTATTTCTCGAGCAATCTGTAGATCTGATTTTTAAAAAAGATCTTTTGAAAAATTCTCATGTATTGATTTTTAGGGGTGGGGGCGAATAATTGCATTATCAGCAGAAAGATCTGGTAAAGTGCTGACAGTGGAAACTGAGAAGTGGATAGTTAACCATCTTCAGTCCTGTTGAATGGTGGAATGCACTTTTTAAAAAAAATACCCATTCTTTTGATATCTGTGTAATTTCAACCTTTATAAATTATAATCTTTCTGGAAGGTAAATGGTAAACATTTATGTAAAATGTATGCAACTCATTGAAGCGGTCTATCTGTCAAACTCAAGAATTTTTTTTTATTATTGTTATTGGCTGACTTCAGTCTATATAAAGCTGCCTTGTATCATTTTAGAGCAATGGACAATCTAACTCAAGATTGTTTCCTCTAACTGACAGTATCTTTCCATGGTAGCATGTAAAGGAATTTCCTATCACCTCCTTCCTGATCCTTTTAAACTGAAGATACCAAGGAGTGGACCTTGGATCCTGCTGAACTAGAGCAAAGGCCTACTTGTCCAGCATCCTTTTTCCCATAATGACCAATTCATAAGCTGTCTCTTGCTTTTGTTCCCCAAAAGCTACTATTCAGAGTTGTGCTGTCTCTCTCATTTTGTAACGGGTACACACTTGGGTCATGACAAGATATTTGGTCTACCATGGAGCTATGTCTTTCCACAAACGAGACTTTACTAAATAAGCTCATGTATCCCAAGCATAGCAGCTACGCTACAAGTGCTTTCCCAGTTAGAATCAACCCACACAGGCACTTTGTTCCATTAGGACAATAGTATATGGCTTCATATCTGCATATCTGCAGGTTGGTAAGTTGGGTGAATTCCTCTGATAATGAGTATAGGGCATATGTATGAGACGATTGTTAAGATGACTCTGTCAAAGAGTAGAAGAACCTTTCACAAATAAACTCATTCATGGAGTGACACTGCTACTACCATGCAACTTGAAATAAATAAAAATGCTTTGAAAAAAATAATGGACTGAAGTGAGTTTTTAAATTATTTTTATTAAAACAAAGCAAGAAGAAAAAGAAAAATATGACACACACAAAAGCACACATTTTCACATCATATCTGACACATATCCACTTAATACACAAAAAACATTCTCCAATTTCTCTTCAGATCATGTGAATCTTTTGCCTTATCTGTAGCCCTGTTCTTCTGTTCATCTCCTGAAACAAGCATCCTCAGTCTAGCACAATCACACACACCGACACGTATTTACACACATTATGTAGGCCACTTCGGAGACCATCCCTATTTGTTTGTCTTTTTTAACACAATGGCTGATCTGAGAAAAGTCACATTTTTTTTCTTTTGTACCTATACACCTAGCAGTTATCATTTCCGTTTCAGTTCCATGTTACATCTTATACATGTTGTGTTTAAAATCTGAGCAGAACAAGTCTTCCTTGTCAATGAGCCATCTCCTGATTCTGGAGGCTAATATGCTTGATTTACTTACTACATTACAAGGTGTAAAACTTTAAGAACCTATAACCTGTCAGCACTATTATAAATAATCCTTTTTATGCCCTTGACTTTTTTTTAATGTAAAGCCAGAAGAGAGGGTTTGATTTGTGCTCTTATTGAGTCTTGGACAGTTAGCTGTTAAACTGTTTGCTCGACCAAAAGATTCAAATAAGGGGGCACCGATATCTCCACATCTGAATAAAAGCTTCGTAAACTTTTGATTTAAAGTTTGATTTTACTTTTTCAGAGAGAGGTAGTGACTGGTCAGTAAATGGATTAAAGTATTCATTGCAGTAAAGACTTTGCTTGAGACTTTTGTAGGAGACTAGTGGGAAAACAAAACCAATTTACTGTTATTGCTTGAGTTTTGAATGTACAATATTCCTGAGGCAGAGACCCAGCTGCTTGCACCTATTATACCAGATATAATGAATTAATAAACTTAGGTGAAACTGCATAGTGCTTTAACTTTTTTACTCTAATTGTATAAGAATGTAGTAGGTATACTGTGTAATACATAAACTATGAAATTCTGTTGCCATTACCAGCTAACATAATTAATGAATATACATTAAAGATCAGAACTTATCTCCCACTGCCCTATCTCACTTTTCCTCTAGATCTGGTGAAAACAATATTTTCAGTGAGTCTCAAACTCAAGTCCAAGCAAACATCAATATGGGAAACTAGGACTATTCAGCACAACCATTTCAGTATTGACAGTTCAGAGCAGTCAGTATTAGCCCACCTTAAATATGCTTTTATTGGTGGTAACAAGTTTCTTGCCCAACTCTGCACCTTTTACTTCTGAGTGAACTCCTGGAGGCAACCCTCTATCTCCCAGGCTAGCTTCAGTCTGGGAAGAAGTGTCCCTGCTTTTATCTCATTGAACTCAGAGCCAATCTTTACTTTCATGCCTACAACCACTCACCTCACTTTGGGTTCTAAGAAACCTCAGAAAGAAAACAAGAAAACTCTCTTTTTTTCCCACCCTCCCCCTGATTCCCAATATTAAATTGGTACAACACTTCCTACTGTGTAAACACACCTGAAGTCTACACACACACACACACACACACACACACACACACTGGACTTTATCTGCATGATGCTTTTTATTTCTGAGTAAATTCCTGAAGGCAACCCTCTGCCCTCCCACGTACAACCCCGTTTCCTCCCTCTCACTGCCCCTTTCATTGTTCACCGCTCTTTTCATTGTGTTGGGCTTCTCTCGCTTCCCATTTTTTAGACTTGTTAGACTTTCCTCCTGCTGTGAGTTTTATTTCCAAATAAATGCCTGAAAGGGCTAGTCCTTTCACTTTTCACTGTCCCTTTCACTGTGTTGGACTTCTCGGGCTTCCCATTGTTATGTCTTCGTTCAGGACAGTTCAGCCTGCACTGAAATGGCCTCTCTGATCTGTCAACGCTGAAATGGCCATACTGTATTGTCTCATTCCATCAGTGTGGTAGCTGTTCCACATGGCAATCTTTGCATGCCACAGCTTCCATTTTTATCATCCCACTAAAAATATTCCATAGATAGGGAAGCGTAATCTGCAGCTTGCTTGGGCAACTTATAGCCTCCCAAATGACATAGCACTGCAACTCCTGATAGGTGAGGAGAGGGTTGCATTACAGCAACATCTACAGTACAACAAGTTGCTCACCTTGATCTACAAAGATTCAAAAAGGTAATTATTGTTAACCTTCTCATCTCCACCATACACTTTCCAAATACTGGTTCAGTCATAGTTTGCCTACGGCACTACAGTTGGTTCAGCTACTTGGCAGGGATGGAGGTCATGGTTCACATTTCCTCTGGGGCAGACTTTCTGCAAACCATACACTTAAGCAGACTTGATTTAAATCAATCTGCTGAATCAATGGTTATGATCTCATCATAATAGTGGCCACTGCCAAAAATTAAATTGAAATGAAATGAAACAGGAAGTGTGTCACCAAAAAAGAGCCAGGTCAGGATACTGATTTGTATACAATTGATATATTTATAGGTGGAATTTAGAAATAATTACTGTAATTTAAACTAAAATTACAGTACCCCTCACTGTATAGAGGAAACCTATGATTAAGTGATTTTTATGCCTATTTAACAACTTGCTGTCCAAAGGTATATTCACACCCTAGAATTTTAACAGCTTGATACCATTTCCATTGCCCTGGCACACTGTCCTATGGAAACTTTGAATTTATTGTTTGGTGGGGTACTTGGAATTTTTAAAAAAGAGATCTAGTGCTGTAGTTAATTGGAGTGGAATTTTGCTGAGTACCAAACAAGCAATCCCAGGATTCCATAGGATGCAAAGCAATGAAAGTGTTATCACACTGTTATAGCTGTATTGCATAGATATATCCCACATACGATCTGTGAACAGGAAACTACACCCTTGTTTTCCTTTCTTATGATCTTTATATTTAAACCAGATTTGGACCATAGAGGCAGCCTTTCAAAGAGATGACACCTTCAAATAGAGCACTGTCTTCTGTAAAGTAGGACACATGATCGTCTCAGTAAACACCACCATCCATTTGTCCGTAATCAGGTAGACTTTGGGCAGTCAAAATATTGTATAAGTGTGCAAAGTGGGAAGTCTCCAAAGATCTCATTACTATTTCATCTAGGATAGTTAGTCTTTCTGAGCAATCAGTACTTTCTCGTATTTTAAAAAAGTAATGGCAGAAGAAATTTTGCAGCAAACAGCAAATGGGTTAGATTTGTGGGGGATGAGGTTCTAGGGGATTTAAAAAAAAAAGATGCTTTCATGTTTAGTGGCTGTTGGAAACAACTCCTGAACTCTTTTTAAAGGAGAGAGAGGCTGAGAGCAGCTGAGAGTGACAGCTGATTCTGAGCAAGGAAGTAGAATATAACGTGAAGAAAATTAATGCCATTTCTAAGCATGAGTCTGGTTCACTCTCGTCTCAGCTATGAATCTTTTAAGTATATTTGCAGACTCAGAGGCCTCCTAAGTAGCTAAAACAAATAAATAAGACGAAACTGTGAGGCACTCCCAGTGTGACACTAACTGATCACCTCATGGCACTTTGGGGCAAACATCTTCATTAATGATGAGCAACGTCCTCTCTATCCATCACAACAGTTTCCACAGACTCATTTGAAGAAAAGCCAGGAGATAACCTGGTATATTCAGAATAAATGAATTATGCTGAGCAACAAATTCTCATTCCTTTAATAAGCCTGTAAAAGCCTTTCCTTATTTTCCTGCACTCTCAAGCCTAATTTCCTTTCAACAACTTCCAGCTGTTCCCTCCATTTTCCTCTCTCACCCCTCAAGTTAACTTGTAGCTCCTGATGTAGCTTTGGCAGTAGCACAGAAAGGGCAAGAGGTTTTGCTTCCTGCCATCCCCTCCCCACATAGTTCTCCTCTGATAAGCTAAAAGGAGTTTCAGATTGATGTCAGGAGCCCTTAGAGCTACATTTCCCAGCTTCCCCAGTGCCTGGTTCATTAAGAATGCCTGGCTGGAGGAACATAAATGCTGTACAGGGAGACGGGACCTTCTTTCTTTCAGCTACAGCCCTGACTACAGGGTCACTGGTTTGTACTCAATCAGTAGTGGCTGATAATTTCGAAGAACATATTACTAATTTGGAGATATGTATTGGAGGGTCTATGTTGCAGTTCTCTTACTCGGATGGAAACAAAGTATTCACCTTCTTTAAACTTCTGTGAACATAGCAGACCCAGTTCTATGAAATTTCTTGCCTGAGTCACACTTAGTGTTTAAATCTTATGCTTTCATATTAGGTAACAAATGCATTTTGTATGATCATGTGTCATTAGCTATGATAGTTGTATGCCATTAATTGTATGCCTATATATCCATACACAGACAGAAAAGTGGGCAAATATTTTTGAGATATTTTTGAACAGACATTCAAAAATATCTGCTTATCTATGAATGAATCCTGGCGACTTTGAAGAATAATCAGTATCTCTATATTGTAAACTGCTTTAAGGCCCAGTTTCGGGATAAAAGTGGGATAGCAATATTGTATATATTTCACTATAAGTCAATATCATTGATAAGTCAAGGACAGATTTGGGGTTCAAAATTAGGGAGTTTGCTATGATTCATTAATAAGTCAAAAGTAAACCTTAAGGACATGTAACAAAGCTCAGTTTAAACAGACCCATAAGAAAAGGGAACAGGGATTAAAGTTGTCCAATTAGCAACTGGACAGGTTGGATACAACTGTACAGTAGACTGAAATGGAAAGCATACCAGTCTCCTGGTCAGAACATTCTTTATTTATCATCTTCATATGTACTATATTTCAACTTAAATTATAATAATTATGTCTAAATTTGCAGCATTATTCATAGAATATTCCATGCTTTCCAGATTTATCCAACAAGAGGGCCAAAGGAGGGAGACAGAATTTTGGAAAAAGCTCCTTTTCTGGACTGAAACTCCCAGAATCTGACAGCCAGTATGACCAGTGTGCTATGCAACATATTAGCTGAAACAGGTATTATATTTATTTGCAAGGGAGTGGATTGTTGCATGGTCCTCCCAGCTTGAGGCACACAGAAGCCAGCCTCCCAGCTCAGAGGAGAAGGAAGAATGAAACTGAGGTTGCCGAAAAGTCCTCAGTGCCCACTACCTTGCACCTTAAGTCAGGAGGAGTTTGTGACAATCCAATCCCTCAACCCTCTCCCATGCAGCATAGTAGAGATGGGATGAATCCAGGATTTTCCGAATCTGGATCCGAATCCCTGGAAGGTTCTGGGAATCCACAAATCTCACGAATCTTGAATCTTTTGAATCCTTTTTTTAAAAAAGGTTTTAAAAAGCAAGGGAAAGAACGCACTTACTGAAAAGTGTTTTTGAAGCAGAATTTGACAGGTCTCAAGTCCTGCAACAGGGAAGGCACCTTACAAAAACACAACAAAAACAACAACAACCCCAGCCTCTGGTCCAGTCTCAGTTCTGCACCCTGCACCCTCAAGTCAAGTCTCAAGTCCTGCAACAAGGCACATTAAAAAAAAAACAAAAAAACAACCAGCCTCTAGTCGAGTCTCAATTCTGCACCCTGCAGTCTCCAGTCAAATCTCAAGTCCTGCAACAAGGCACTTTAAAAAAAAACACAAAAAAAAACCTGGCCCCTAGTCCAGTCTCAATTCTCTACCATCAAGTCCAGTCTCAAGTCCTGTAAGGGACTTTCCAGTCAAGTCTCTAGTCCAGTCTCAATAATTCCCAATCTCTACCCTCCAGTCTCAAGTCGAAAGGACAGAGATTAATTGTATTACCTTCCAGAAGCAGGTAGCCACAGGCAAAGGCAACCCCAGCAGGCACAGGCAGCACAAATGAGCCCAGGCAGCAGCCCTGGGCACAGACAGCCTTTGGAACACATGCATGGCTTTATGCCGCAATTTTCGTGCACCCAAGGACCCACCAACCAATCCGGCTTTTGGTGGGTCCCAGAGACACCCATTTTAAAAAGTTAAAAACAAACTTGGTTGGTGGATTTGAAAGATTCGGTTTGCCAGTTTGGCGCAGGGATTTGGATTCACGAATCCTTGAATCCTTGCCGAGGATTTGAAGATTCGGTTGGCTCATCCCTACAGCATCGTCTATCTAGAGGTCCCTGAAAAACCATCCAGACCTCTGGAGAGCCTATGCAGCTTGAGGGAAGGGGAGGGATGGTTGAGTGAGCAGCTTGTTGCGAACTCTTCCTGGCTTGATGTGCACAGAGATGGGCTCCAGGGCCTTTTTGGCAGCCTCAGCTTCCTCCTTCCTTCTCTCCTGAGTTGGGCAGCCAGCCTCTGCATGCCTCAAGCTGGGAGGAGTTTGTGTTGATTCATTTCCTGAACCCCTCCCATGTAGCATGGGCTACCCAGAGGTCTGGATTTTCAGGGACCTCTTAAAGCTTCTTCTCAGCACATTCTTCCCCTATGGAGCAGCATTGACCTGTCGATAAGTTGAGCCAGTTTTTTAAGCTTTGTTGTTGTTATTGTTGTTGTTTTAAAAAGCTTATAGTCAAACATATGCGGCAAGCAATACAAGGGTCTGAAGCGATTCCGGTGGGCTCCCGGAGGGGCACGAGTACTTTATATAAGCTTGGAATTCTTTCAAGGCATAGAGAACAAGATTTGTACTGTGACTAAACTGAGGATATTGCACTTTGGGCAAGTCATGAAATCACATGACTCATTTAAAAAGATGGTAGCACTAGGTATAGTTGAAGCCAGTAGGAGAAGAGGAAAATGACATAGGCTGATTGATTCAGTTAAAGACCCCATGCCACTGAGCTTGCAAGACCTGAGCGAGGCTGTCAATAAGAGGATGTCTGGGCAGTCTCTCATTTATAGGATCACTATAACAGAAAATAACAGCATAACAAAGATAGTGAGCATATTGCTAACACGTGTGCATGTTTCAGGGAGGCGTGCCTGCAGAACTGCTCCTGAACTGGATTACAGTGATTTAAAAATGCTTTTTGTTTGTCTGTCGTCTTCTTCTGAAACCAAAACAAAAACCTGCAAGCTTCAAATTCTCAAATGCTTTCCATGTTCCCAATGGTGTTGTCATTGTTAGGGGATAATTTTGTTGCATTATTATTTGCCATTTGAAATTTAAAAAATGTATCTTGTTTACTAATATTCAGAGACATCTGTGTTCCATTGGAAAAAAAACCCATATGCATAATAACAAGAAAATAAATAGAATAAATCTGTTGCTTGCTTCTTCTGAGTGAAGAAGACAGTAAGTCAGTGATACATACACACACAAACATTATAAAAAACACATGACTTACACTGAAAAGGAAACTCTGCTTCTTTGAGAAGAGGTTGAGAGCAGGAAAGGGATAGACTAGAGGAGAAAGGTCAAGTAACTGAGAGAATACCATGGAAAAAAATGCATTCTTCTGGATTAGAAAAATGTTCAAAGGATAGGGCAACAGTGACAGTGTTCAGGAAATGGAACTACGGTTTGTCAGAGTTTGAGAAATTATTTTGAAAAGTAATTAGATACAGGTATAGTTCTAAGGCCTCAAAGTAGTTAGCTACAATTATAATTACATTTGGGGGGGGGGAATAACATCTTTAACTCCATTTTTTCCCAAAAATCCTCCATTTTTTTAAAAAAATAATAAAAATAGAATTTTTTAAAAAAATGAGAGCCCCAAGTTAGTGATCTGTGGGTCAAAACACATTGTCCTCCTATCTTTTCATCACCTCAGCATTTACAACACAGCGTGAGGCAGCAGTATGAGGCACAGTGAAAGCTAGCATTTATACCATGGGATAGTCTTTCCCTACCATTTTCCGAGGCCAAACTCCCAAAACGACAACCATTTCCTCACTACACTGTCACAGTGCTATTATTCCACTTTCAACATCTTGTGGAATTCTGGGGTGTAGTTTACTGAGGCCAAAGAGCTCTCTTGCTGAGAATTCTAAAGGCCCCTCTCTAAACTGCAAACCCCAGGATTCCACAGGATGTTGAAAGTGGAATAATAGCACTATAACAGTATAGTTCAGAAACGGCCTATAAAAGCTACGATATATTATAGTTGTAATGCGAAAAGAGTGCAGTATACGAATCCTATTAATTTACAGTCCTAATTTCACATAGTATGTTGTTGTGTGCCTTCAAGTCATTTCTGACTTAAGGCGACCTTAAGGTGAACATGTCATGTGGTTTTCTTGGGAAGATTTTTTCAAAGGTGGGGTTACCTTCGCCTTCCTCTGAGCTTGAGAGAGTATGACTTTCCTAAGGTCACCCACTGGGTTTCCATTGCTCAGAGGGAATTTGAACCCTGGTCTCAAGAATCATAGTCCAACTATCAAACTAGTATGTCATGCTAGCTTTTGTAGCTATTACTTGATTACTTAGAAAAAGGAAGAAATTACACAGATCTCTTTCTTTTTTAATTAATTAATTCTGTACTCTACATTCCCTTAAGGGCAGGTTTCTGCTAGCAAGATCAAGGAGAAAGAGCTGATAATGAAGGATGATTGCTTTCTCAGTGAGAGAGTGGCAGATTCAGAAAGTGTGGAAGATGGGAATTGGAAGGCAGCAAATGGAGATGAGTTTGGAAGAGAGATAGCAGGAGAGCATCGCACTACTAGACAAATGGTTAGCAAGTTATTTAGCTCTTAGCTTAGATGCTTCCCGGGATGATTCTACTGGCACATCCAATTATTCCTTTTTCATGTTGCTGTATTGATTTGGCTTCAGTCAAATGCTCCTTGCCATCTACTCTGTATTTAAGGCAATGGCTTAGTAAAGTTGAACTGGCTACTGACAATAAACTTCCTTTTCTTTTCTACCAATATTCCTTTAGACAGTTACAAGCTTTTTCTTTGTTTATCCCAGCATTGTATATTTTCTCTGGGTCTAAAATCTTGTCCAATTTTAACCAGGGGTTATATATTCATGGAAGCAGACCTGTGCATATCCATCCTTAGATGGATGGAAGTGGCTAAGTACCTGATCAGAACTGCAAGTAACTTGGTTGACCACACACACACACACACACACACACACACGAATACTGGATCAGAGCCTTTGCATATAGTTCAGTACAAAAATGTAACACAGTACTGGGGATGGGGTGAATTTGATGGAATTCAAACTTCAGATTGAGAAAATCAAATTTGACTTGGGGACCTGAAATTACCATGCTTATTTCAAAATGTTGTTTGATTTTTGTTATCTGTTAAGATATGCATCAGTGAAATCAGCAAATTAGTAAAAGAGTCTGTCATTAGTAAGTGTTCTTACATGAACGATATTGGTGACCAGCAATTGCTTGCTCCTGCTGGTTTGTCATTTCTCAGTGTCAAATACTTCATTTCATTAACCAGGTATTTCCAAATGTTGGCTCTGCGTTGCCTGAACCAATTCGTGTTACTCAGTTTTCCTAATCACACATGCAGTTTAAAGAGAGTGGGAAAAGCTTAGTGTGAGCCATAGAGTGTGGTGACAGTCATCTCTATAAATGTGGCTGTACTTTGCCCAGCTGTGCCATCACTGGAATGGCTGCCAGATTTTCAAGCACAGTTCAGTTCACACATATGCCTATGCAGTCATATACAGAATCTTGACAGAGGTGGTAGAAATGTCCCACCTCACAGAAAACAGAACACAGCAGAATTAGAGAAGAATGTATAGCTATAGAACCAAACATAGTCTGACTTATTTAGAATAAAACTTCATTGTGTATGAAACTTCCCTGATGAACAGCCAATAAGCTTAAAGTGCTTCCTTGAGGATTATTCTTCATTTATGTGTTATTCCATGTTCAGTGGCAGGCTTTGGTCATGCTGTACCACGCAGAGTGAGAAATGTGTTGAAGCTACATCCCTTGACCCATTTGGTCAGTCCCCCAAATCAATAGTACAAATCAGCATTTGTCCAACCCGGTGCCCTCCAGATATTTTGGACTACAACCCCCAGGTTTCCTTACCATTGTTATATTGATGAGAGTTAAAGTCCAAAACGTTGGGAGAGGACATAGACCATGAGTGGCAAGGGTCATGGATATTTCCAAGGACTTTGTCTACTTTGTTATAGGTATCAGAGATGCCTATAGGATGCCACAAACAGGACACAAATGCAATAGAACACCTTGCTCAACCTATTTCCACCCAAACAATGCTGGGTGACAGTATAATTATTGTATTGCAGTGTAAAAAGGTTGACGTGGTATGCACATGTTAAATGTGAAGTTTCTGTGCATATCTTGTAACATTGAAAGGGTGCTATTAGCTATAGCATTGTTATAAATGTTGGCATTTGAAACAATGAGAAAAGTACAGATTTGGTAATTATGCAGATTATCTGAACAGTGATGGGGCAGATCCACATTTAACTGGCATTTACCATCTCTAGTGCTTTCTGGGAAAGTCGGCTCTATGCTAAACAAGCCAACAGTGATATACATCCTGATGCTAACCATTCCTGCTGGTTGTTCAGGATTCTAAACAAACATAGGATCCAATGAAATACGTCATATAATTCCACATGCCCAAAGTGAATCTGACCTCCTAGCTGTGTGACAGATAACTCTTGAAAGTAAAAAGATATGGTTGATGTGACAACATCAACCATATCTTTCTGTTCTTCAACAAAATATTTCTGTTGTTCAATGGAAAAAGATTTAAAAATCCTAATGAGTCTTCCACTCAAGTCCTAAGGCATGCCTGAAGTCATTCTTTGAATCCCAAAACCAATATTCTTAGCTTTGGTCAAATATGTTCACTCATTTTTGATATGTTATTGAAATACTGGCACTTAAGAACCATTTCAGACTGAAAGGATAAAAAGTCTATGTGAAATCCAATAGCACTTAAAGCTTCAAGCTTTCTCCTCTCAATGCCCTCTGCCCAAATTTTCATTCTCTGATTTGTAAAAAATCATTTCTGGTTCTGAAGCTGGTTTAAATGATAAAAAAAGAGCAGAACCAGATTTTTTTCCTGTCTCTTTTTATCTCTGTTGAATAATGCTTGTACATGCTAAGTCACGTGGCTCTATTTCAAAAATCTTGAAGTGAAATGGGACAAGAATCTGAAGGCATGAATGGTCAACGGTGTGAACATAGTGTGAACATAGTGAATAGAAATTATGGTTGGAAGAACTGAGGCAGGGGCAGCTAATCTCCTCCTATCGAACTCTGTTCACACTTTGTTGCTCTCAACTGCCTGATACCTGTTGGGAAAATTCCAGCATTCTCTCTCCTCCCCATCTTGTTCTTAGAGCAAGTGGGCATAGCTAGCATAGGGCTTCCTTTCTCTTTTGCATGCCAAAGCTCCACCATTTGCCTTTCTTGTCATTTAATTGCATGATCATAAATACCTTTGGTGTTCAGGTGATCAGATCATGTGACCCAGGACAGTTGCTTGGGTCATCTTTCTTATAAAAGAAACAGACCCCTCTCAGCTCCCTCTCTCTCCTCCATTTTTTGCTTCCTCTTCCTCCTCTCCAACCATGCTTCGCATCTCCATCAGAAGATGGTGAGTTAAGAACGAAGCTGCTACTATTCATTAGCTAGTTAGGTTGTAGGCTTCCCAATACATATGTAAATGTAGAAGCCATTAGTAAACTTTTCTAAGTTTGTAATCTGAAGCTGCCTGCATTTGTTTTATTTCTTCAGTCAGTTTGAGACCAGAAAAGCCATACACAAATTTAGACATGTTTCTTCTGCTACTGTGCTAAAAGGAGGCTGAATCCCTACAGTTTTAGCTTCCATAGAATTTCCCAATAGGGCTAACACCCTGGGAAACTCTCATTTCCAACAATACCTCTTTTCTTTCTCTCAAAGGAAAAAAAAAGATTCACCTTGGAAGAATGGGGACACATTAGGTCTGTAACAGTGGGATAGGCCCAGGGAACCTATTTGTCATTTGGGAAAAGCTAGTGTCCCACCCTAAATATGACTGATTTTGTGTGACTTTAGAAGTTTAGGTTTGGGCCTGGTTATTATTTGGTTAGGGAACACCGGAGGTCTCCAGATTCAGTTGGGAAAGAATCTTGCCTAAGACTCTGAAGAACTACTACCAGAGCCCATAATACTGAGCTAGATGACCCAATGGTCTGACTCAGTATAAGGCAGCATCCTATGCTCCTGTATTCCCAATTGATATGTTAGGTGAAGTCCCACATCATGCTTGCATAGTTTAAACATGCATATAGTTAAGTGATGATTGTGCTACACCACCCATCTGGTGTGCAAACTATTGCTTACCTGTGAATGTGCTTGTTTATTGTCCCATTGTGCAATCTGGAATCCACAATGGCTGTTTCTGCAATCCCAGTGAATCAGGTGGGACACTGAAGGCACTGAAACATATTTTTGCATCACACAAGAATGTGCAATTGCATGTACAACAGTTAAATTTGAGAACTCTCATTATGCAATTGTAAACTGAATGTGGAGATTAGTGGTGGCCAAAACACTACATTTGTATGTGTAAGGGATATTAAGTGTGCATAAAACATTGGCAGAATGCCAGCAGTTGCTTCCTGGGGCTTGTCTGAATGCCAGTAGGAAAAGATTCATGGAACATGTTTTCTTTAGGAAAGAGGGCCACATCTTTTGCTACTAACTAGCTCTCTTCAGAGCACGAAAATATAACTCTTTTGAGCTACATTTTCCAGAGGTCTAGATGGAATTGCTAGTCCCAACTAGAGTGGATCCATTATATCAGTGAAATTTACCTAAGCGTCAAGTTACTATTTTTCTCTATTAATTGGATTTAGACCACAATTTAGAGCAGCCATTATGCCCGATGGCTAAGCTTACACACACTGCCACTCCACAGTTGGACATTCTGTGTTGTTAGAGTTCTCAGTCGTAGAGAGATTTCTAAATATATTAACTGAATGTTCATGGAATCTAACTCAAAAGTGTGTGAGGAGAATGGAAGTATTGTAGCCACGGCTTCTGCATGATCCCACAGCCCTTTTCATGGACGTGCAGTGAACAGCTGAAGAGGATGTGAAGGTATGTGTAGTGTGTATTTCAGAAGGAAAATACCATGCCTTTAATAATACTGTAGGACTAGGATGACTAGCTGTAAATTCTCCCATTCTATATTGTGTATATTTCAGTGTGTGTGTGTGTGTGTGTGTGTGTGTCACACACACAGTGCATAGTGGAGAATTTATGACTTGTGTTCTGGACTCTACTGTGTATAGAATATATGACATGTTTCTATCCAAGATTCCAGTGACAGAGATCAAATGACTTTGCTTGTTCCACCCTTCAATGAATTCTGGCTTGAAAGGAAGGCTGAAAAATAATGATCTCCTTCTTGGCTTGCTCAACCTGTGACTATGTCCCTCCGATCTTGTCATCTCACACACTCCTTGTATTCTTATTGGCATCACCAGTGCAGTGAACAGGCAGAAGATGGACTATAATATCTGTAAATATATTTGGCTGTAAAAGATAAAACAAAGAGATTGCAACTACATGGGGGAGTGCATGTCTTGCATGGAAGAACGCCCCACTTTCACTTCACAGCTTTTCCAATTAAAATGATTTCAGGGGGCAGGTCTGAACAGTATCAGTGCCCGAAAGACAAAAGGGCCTTTTCCAAGCACTATAGCCACTGCTGGGACACATGACCATTGTTCTCGTTCAGTATAAAGCAGGTTCATATGACAATATGTCACACAGCATTTTGCAATGTGTGGTAAGATATGAAAATGGAGGTTTATCTCCAGATTTCCATTTTTTTTTAAAAAAAAAAAAGTCCCATTTTAGTATTGGCCTAAGGTTTGCCTGTATTTCTTATTTATAATGTGAGAAAGCTCTACCTAGATGTGAGTATGTGTCAGGATCAGTTCTGCCACCAGAAAGACAGTTACCTGGGCTCTTAAATTTTGGATATTGTGAAATTGTTAATTATTTAATGTGTTATGACTTTTTATTTTATGTTGCCGTCAGGTAGGAAAGTTATTCAGATCTTTTGCCTCAGACAGCTATAATGCCTCTTGATGCTGGAAGTGTTGGACACAATTTGCTGGTGTTATGCCTCAGGCAGCAAAATGTATTGACCTGGCCTTGGTATTTTGCAGTTATTCTGCATAGTTTAAACTAACCTCTGGTTTGAGGTGAACCATTCTGGTACATTGATAAAAGTGAAAGGTGGATGGACTCTTATGATGGTCACATGGCAGTCGTGGCTGGTGGCCTCTAGGTCAGTGGGAAAGTGAATCCATTCTGGATTTTAGTCTTAACTCTAAAGGAGCTATCCATGGTGTTGAACTTTTAGCAGCTAGGTTTCAGCAGCTTGGATAGCTCTCAGACATTTCCTGTCCCAATTACACGGAAGTTACAAGCCACCACTGCAGACCTGGTTTCCACTCCTTTCATATTACAAAATACTATCACCTCAATGCCCTCATTTTGATTTCAACATAGCTCTGCCTATGCTCCTATATCTGAATATCACAATACATTTAAGCCCTTTTTAGGAGTGAATTCCACACAGAATGAATGCATGAATGAGTGAATGAATGCACAGGAGGGGGCTGTGTGAACAGAATGTCCAGCCTCAGACTTTGTGCATCAGTGGCTTGGGAAAATCCTTTTTCGTTTTGTATGAGAGCTTCTAGGAGATGTAGTCCCAAAAAAAAATTTTTTAAAGCTCTTCTCAGAGGTCCTGTACAGAATTCCCATCTGTACAGCTATGTATATGCTCTATTCAACATTGTTTTAATTAACATAGATACATAGGACAGGAACAGATCATGTGTCACTGATTTTGTGCCACCAGTATGTGTGTGTGTTCAATGCATATTTCATTTCTAGTTGAATGGTTGGATATTCCTCTCAATTATATTGTATTGTCACTTAATGTTTTATATTGCGTTAACTTAGTTGTACAGTGTCGCAGACTTGAATTTTTTATGGATGCTTCCATGAGGTAAATTATTAGATGAAATCAGGTTTACGCACTCTTAAAATAAATAAACAAATGCATATCCAAACAGGATTCCTAAAAGCAGTTGTTCCTTCTCACTATCCTCAGCGAGGGAAGGATTATTTAGAATGATAATGGCAAACCTGTTTTTTTGAGAGGAGGGAGGGATAGAAAAAGGAAGAAAGGAAGCCTTGTCTTCTGGCAAACAAGGCAAAATATTCAAGGTTGAATAAGGAAGCCACTTCAGGTCATAGATGCTGAGAGAAGACAGCAAAGTTCTGGAGGAGGGAACTGTGTGCCCCAATCAAACTTGAGCCCCTTTTAGGTTTTAGGTAAAGTTGAAGGTACTACCCTATTTGCAAAAGAAAATTCAGATGCAGTCTTGGTAGCTTTTATACAAAGAATGGGAAGGGACAGCATCATGCTCTTTGCCTTAGGCAGCAGAATGTTTTGGTCTAGCCCTGACAAGATCTTGGTAGAAGTAGGATAAACACTTGTTAAACGGCAGCCATAAACATCACTGTGCAGCTACTGGTAACTTAATTCTTATTGTTAAAGAGACTTTAACATGACACTGGCAAGGGTGACAAAAGAGCAAGGGTCACCATCTTAAAAGAGCCGTAGTGTGAGAATTAGCAGATATGCAGACATTACCACATCACCATGCTTTCCGTCTCAAAAAGAGTGTGGTCTAACAGGGAAAGCCTGTCTTGAATACCATCCTCCATCTCATGCTAGTTATCTTGTGTTCCTGACAGTTTCTATAATAATGGGACCAAACCACCTTGAACACACACTGTCTCATCCAATTTCAGAAGCAAAGCAGGACCAGGCTTGGTTAGGGTACCACAAGAGATTACAGGGATCTCCAGATAGGACTAGGAAAGAATCTCTGCCTGAAACCCTGGAGAGCTACTGCCTGAGTTGATCATTTTGAGCTAAATGGACCAATGACTCAGGATAAGACAGCTTCAGATGTTGTGTTCTTAATTCAAGATCCTAGCAGTATCATGCCCCTCTGTGCCCTATGTCCAATTCTCCTGCATTTTCTCATCTTTTTTTTTTTTTTTTGGTATGTGATTTTTGCTTTCTGAAGAAAGTTACGGTATGCCTAATGCTTTTGCTTTCTTCTTAGTTACAGTGAGCCTACAACTCTATAAATAATGGAATAAAATATTCTGTTTTGTTTTTTCTTTTAATGCTTTTTGCGTCAAAGGTAAAATCATTAATCTTTTTCTTGGCCTTTTTTTAGCGAATTAATTGTCCTAGGAGATTTAGTGAGGCCAAACAGTAAAGGCAATAATTTGTTAACCTTTGTGCCAGAGTGTATTCATTAGCATTAATTAAACTGCATACATATAATCTGTACCAAAGCTGTATTGGAAAATGAGGTAAATATGAAAAAAGAGGGAGAAAAGTAAGTTGCATTTATTTGTTAGGGTGCGTTTCCTAAAACAGATTGACCACAGAACAAGTAATCCTGAAATGCAATTTCAGGAAGGCATTTAAGTTAAAATTTATGGTTTAGGATAAAGAAATGGCCATTTTGTTTTCAAGATATGCCTATGTATATTTTATTAATCCCACTTATTTTTATTAAGGTATAAGTCTGTAACCCGTTACCTGGGAATAAATTGCTTTAAAAGCAATGGAACTTCTAAAGAGACACGATTGTTTTGTTAACAAATTACAATTACAAGAGGCAGCTCATAAATCAGTAAGGGAGTTAAACTCCCTCACCCCTTCAGCATCTCAAAGCCTTCTTCATCTTGTATAAGAAAATGGGGTAGGTTAAGAGCAGCCCTGGGCTATGTGTGTTCCCCAAGAGCTCTTTTGTACAGTCCTCAACCTTTCCTGACTTCCCAGACCACCCTCTTTCGGCTCCCCCATGCCTCTCCTGGAAGCTTCCAGAAGAGAGAGAAACCAAGAAGTAATATATAGTACCTTTTGCAGGGATTGGAATCTGACAACCTACTTGTCAAATCTATTCATACGTGTTAGAGAAAATATTCTTGCCTCAATCTAGCAAGGGAAATCTGCAGACATAGCCAGCTCTCTCTACATATTTAAGTCAAATGTGAGTTCAGAGGCTCCAGAGCACACTGTGCATATGTAGGAAGGAATGTCTATGAGATTCTTCAATTTCTTTTATGAAGAGCAGAGAGAAAACTTGGCATCTATTGATTGACAGGGATAGATGGTTCTATATTTGCCCTAGCTGGCCAGTGGCTTAGATACAAAACTATTTCACCAAAGGGGTTTCAATATGCTAGCTATTATCTATGCCAAAATGTATGCTAGCTTGGTCATTATTTATTTATTTAATTATTTTATGCTGAGCTTTTCCACTCCTCACCCCTGTCAAAAGAAAGAATAGTGCCTGTAAACAGTATGACCATTGTAGCAATAGCAATAGCAGTTACATTTCTATACTGCTTATCAGTGCAAAGCACTCCCTAAGTGGTTTACAATGTGTTTAGCTAATTGCCCCCAACAAGCTGGGTACTCATTTAACCAACCTACAGAAGGATGGAAGGCTGAATCAACCGGGAAGCCCTGCAGGATCAAACTTACAACATTGTGGCTGCAGTACTAGCATTTAACCACTGTGCCACCAGGGCTCATTATATCAAAGGAACTGGTCATGGGTACCAGTGAAGTGCACAGATAGGTAGGAAAAGCATTGAGAAAAAGTATGAGAAGAATTATTTTATGTGTAATGTACAACTAAGGATCCCAGATGTCAGAGCTTGAACTCCAAGGGCAACAGTTGAAGACACTCACAGCAAGAGCCTGCCTAGAAAAAACTGTGTGCATGATTTCCTCATTTTTTAGAGTATTTTTACATGAGAACACCAGCTTTCCTGTAAGAACATCAGCCCCCATAAATTTTTTTGGCCTACTGTGAGGGCTGCAGGGCAGTAACTTTGCTAGAATGGCTTGAGTTCCAGTGCTCTGGAAGAAGGAGAATTTGCTTCTACATAGTATAAACCTATTGCTCACCTTTCATATTATACTCTGTATAATCCTTTCTTTTGAACACACCTTCTCCCTTTTCCCATGGTGGGAGGTGTACGTGGGGACTTAATGGTTTCTAGGATGCTCCTTAGTAGTTTGTTGAAGTCCAACTGATATAGTGTAGACAGGTGTTTTTTTTCCTGCTGTAAATACCTATTTCACATATAAAATAACAATAAGCCATCTTTTGCATCATGCTCTTTTTTCTCTTGAATCTCTTTGAATCGCTTTTGGTCAGGTGGCCTAGATCAGGTCTCAGAGCCACACAGTATCCAAACCATGCTTTGCTGACAATGTTTTTAAGCATATGAATCTGTCTGACTGACTTTAAATATTACTTATTTTAGTGAAGGGACAGCATTTCAAAAGAATTGACACATTTAGGAGGAAAACAGAGGAAAATTTCCTGGCTGTTGCTCTATATGTTGCTCGAGTTCTCAGTTTTTCAAAAAATACAGATAGAAGGTGTTTTCATTTTCATGGAATAGCCAAAGCAGTTCTAAGGGGAAAAAAGAGACATATTTTGTCCCTGCCTAAAAGCTGGGTTCTTTATATTTCAGGATAGATTGTAGCAAAAAGCTTCATTTTTTCTTCCAGGAGATATGTATGGCTAATTTCAGGGGGGGTTTGTGTGTGTGTTGGTGGAAGGAGGAACACTGGATGTTTATGTCAGTAAAATAAGACTTTTGAAACACTGTATCTTCAAAAAGGAAGGCATGTCTGTCTAGGTTTCCAGAGCCAATGGTGATCAAAGACACAGAAAAGGTCGCTTATTGGCTGTCTATAGCACTATGAAATCTGAATGTGTATTGGCCAAATTCCTTCATCCTTCCTTCTCTTTCCCCGGCTAAAGATCGCCATGTGGATTGAAAATGCCTTGCTAGGAAGTCCAAGAAGTGAGAAATGATACTTTTTGTAGCAAGATATCTTCTTCTTGTTGATGTTGTTCTGAAAAAAATAGTTTGGCCTACAGATAAATAGTTCAACATGCTTAACATGTCATAGATATTTGAACAGATTTCTTCCTGAAATGCATTTTTTTAAAGCTGAAGATTAGGCCTAGTTAGAGATTCACTCCCGTGTTAAATGACCTACATATTTTACTCCAAGGTGAACCTAGCTAAAGCTTCCAGTTATAATAAAGAGAGTGACCCTAATAATTAAAGTGTAGTATTAAACTGTAAAACATAAGCTATATGGAAAAAAATGTACTGGTTCATGTTGTTTTGTTGTTGTTTTTTAATATGTGTCAAATCCTTGTAGCTCAGCAATACAATTTTTAGTGTTTTTGACAGGTCTTCGTTTGTCAGCTTTGACAATTAACAATGTAATGGAGCTGTCTACAGTGTCTCAAGCCGTGCTCTAACAATCTGTTGCCCGAATATAGGCCCTTTTCGCACCTTACCTTTTCACGCTGCTGGGTTGGGGTTTTCGCATGAGAAGGCTTGGGAGGAACGCTCTTGCAAGCCTCCTGCTTCAGCTCTGCAGGTCCTTCCTGCTCGCGCGAGTGCCCCGCCTGCACCCCACCCCTTCCTTCCACAGTGCAGCCTGGGAGTTGGAGGCTGCGCTGGGGCAGGAAGCACGACCAGTGCGGCTCAGGAGGCTTCACACGGCAGGTGAGTACGCCCCAGGCCCCTGAGCGATGCGTGAGCGCGCACCATTTTCGGCTTCGAGCCGAAAATGAAAAGGTGCGTGCCCACTTCACATCAGGCTCTTGAGCATCGCGTAAATGTGAGTGCATCATGTAGGCCACTCCTCACATTTACGTGATGCTCAAGGGGCCCTCTCGCTTCCAAAATGCCGTGTGAAAAGGGCCATAATGTTTAGACTAGATTTTTGTAAAGAGAATTCTAAGATGAAATTGTTTCTCCTCTTCAGTACTTTTGAAAGCTAGCCCCCAAAATAGAGAAGCCTGAAAAAATGACAGTCTTCTGTTTCTCTGTTTCAAAACATCCAGGCCAAGTCTGGCAGGGGTCTTGAGCCTGTCCACCAACTGTTAGCATTTGGACAGCAGGCTAAATAGACATCAAGGCTATCTGGTCACGTTCCTTTCTATTATGGTGAAAAGTACTGCATTTCTATTTAAATTATAGAATGAGTTCTAAATTTTATTAACTTTTACATTTTCTTGAATAGCTTGAAAATGTCTAATTTCACCCATAGTCCCTCCAATTGTGCTGATCACCTGAGGACCAACCCATTTAAGTATCTTACTGGATGGTTATGGTCAGTACATCATCTGATAGCCATCTTTCTGGTGGTGAGCTCCTTCTTACTTAAATAGGCTGGTCCTCGGGTAACACATGCACAGTCTACTTGCAGAGCCATGCTAAAAGCTTTAGCTGCCTTCCAGTGGCATAGTCTTTGAGAACCTGGGCCACCATTGCACCATAATGAGATAGCAGAGTAGGATTTTGTGGATGACATTTATACTACTATGTGCTAGTTTTATCCATTTCTGATCCATTTTCTCCTTTCTTGTTTTTCAGTGGCTACTTTAGTGTTATCAGCGTGTACGGTCTGGGTCTTCTTAAGTGCTCAGATTTTGAATTTTATGCAATGGCTCCCACATTCCCACAATAATCTTGAGCACTGAACTTGTGTGGTCTTGTGAAAGCTTTTATTGAACTCTTGGAAATGTAGAGCAAAGTGTACGTTATTATTTCCAGATAAAGAAACAAAGAAAGGGTATCACCAGCCACAGAGCATTGTATATCATAGCTTGATTGTCTAGATTATCTAAAAAGAATGGGAGAGCTTTCCAATGACATCATTAGAGCAGCAGTTTCTCTGACAGTGAATCACTGTGAGCCTTCTGCAAAAAATGTGTCAAGAAAATGCTAACCAGCAGTTTTTAAAAATACTGGGCTAGGTTGTGGTCCTCAATTATGGTGTAACTGGCATGGAAATAGAAATATGTTCAGAAAAAAAAAAGTCTTTTACCTGGATTTTAAAATACTTATTACTTATCTCCTAAATATATCTTGGTGTGAGAAATCAATTCTGAATATGCAGCTTGGCTTTCAGTGATCTGTCTACTTCTGATAAAATGGACTGAATTCATGAATGCTTATGCTAGATTTTTTTTTCCTGAGTTAGTTTTAAAGATAGTACTGGATTCTTTTATGTCTTTCTATGCTGAAACAGTCTGACACAGCTATTTCTTTGAACACTACTACTCTTCTGGGAAATGTGAGAGTTAGTAATGGACCTTACGAGCTGAGTAATCAAGTGAACAACAAACAGTTCTGCATGTGCACGTGCACACATACACAAGCACACGCACACACACACACACACACACAGAGTCAAACAAAGAAAAAAGCTTACTCTTCTTCATAAAACACAAAAAATAGATTTAAAATGATAAGGGTGATGCAGGAAAGGAATGAGTATGATATAAGCAGACAAATGGGAAGTTCTAAATTAGAGACGGGACGAATCCAGAATTTTCTGAATCCGAATCAGAATCTCTGCAAGGTTCTGCGAATCCACAAATCTCACAAATCTCGAATCTTTTGAATCCTTTTTTACAAAAAGGTTTAAAAAGCAAGGGAAACAAAGCGCTTCTACTGAAAAGTGTTTTGAAGCAGAATTTGACATCTTTGCTTAATGAAAAACAAATTGAATAATAGTTTTCACTTTCAGGAAAACAAACCCATATACTTCTTATTAAGAATTACATGTAATTTGGAAGTAGCTCTAGATGTTGGAGGATTCTCAAGATGATGCCATCTCCTGGGTTGACTATTACCACAAAAAAAGGGGGGGGCAAGGATAATATTGGAAAAGACACACTCTCTCAGCCTTAGCAAAAGCTTAGGCAAAGGCAAACCTCCCTCTGAAGAAATCTGGCCAGGACAATCATCATAGTTTTGCCTCAGGATCTCGCCAGATTGAAAATGACTTGAAGGCCCTTTCTACACAAACAGGAAAATGTGGATTATTAATCCCACATTTTCCTGCCTGTGTAAACAGGGCCACATACTATAGTACAGAGATAATCTAGGTCAAAACTGGATTTTTCTTTGCATAGCTCCTTTTGGCATCCTGGAGTTTGTAGTTTGATGGTGCACTAGCACACTTTGGCAGAGAAGGCTGTGACACCTTGTCCAACTACAAACCCCAGAATTGTGTATGAAAGAGCTTTGTAAGGTAGCCATGCAAAGGAATCTTCTTCAGCTATCCTTGAACTCTCAAGAACGTTGTACTTTCAAGTCAAGTCTCAAGTCCTGCAACAAGAAAGGCACTTTAAAAAAACAAAAAAAACAAAACACCAGCCTCTAGCCCAGTTTCAGTTCTCTACCCTGATGTCCAGTCTCAAGTCCTAAAACAAGGAAGGCACTTAACAAAAACAAACTAACACCAGCCTCTAGGCTAGTCCCAATCCCTCCCTCCAGTCTCAAGTCAAAAGAATAAGAAGAAGAGAATAATTACTTTGCAGAGCGAGGCAGCCACAGGGGCAGGCAGCAGGAGCAAGCATGATCCATGGCTCTTGCGCCAGCTCAGCCTCTGGGCATGCAGGAAAGCGGTTCTCGATGGCCCTGCGCACCCATGCAAGCCTAATCCAGGGTGCTCACGCCAGCTCAGGCATCTGTGTGTGCAGGGATTCGAAAGATTCAATTTGCGTGTTTTGGCCTAGGGACAGTCCCTATACGACTGTCTCTAAGCTAAAAAGTCTCCAAATATAGACTGATGCCATCATTCATTGCCCAGAGGTATGACCAACATGCATACTAGTGTGAAGAATAAGGGCTAGCCTATCTTTCCATTGACCATATCATGCATTCAGAGGATATGTCACAGGTATATTGGCCTTTTGCCAAGAAAAAAATGAAAAAAAGATAATATACCATGGACTACAGCTTCATAAAGAAGCAATAGATTATGCGTCTTTCAGTCTTCGATTTTAGATCTTAGGAACAAGTTTTATTTTGATTTGTTGCTTTAGCAAATGTTTAATTTAAAAACTTTCCACACCTGGGTAAAATTTTCATTATTTGTTTAGTTTCACTAAGTTTAAATGTGTGCACTAAAGTATAAATTGTATGCATAACTGACATCAAAATAATAACACATCCCAGGTAACTCACTTGCTGAAAGAAAAGGGTATAAACACACATATGAAAGCATTTGCATAAACATATTGTCAATTATTTTATCATCCTGATGTTGAAATTGTTATTCAAGGGCTAAATTGGCATGAAAATAGAAAGTCCTAAATAATTAAAAATAACTGAAAATCATTTCTTAGTGTTCTTTTTGAATAGGTTTTGCAATGCATTTTCTCAAGTAGCTTCCATTTGATATTATTTTAGAGTTTTAAATCAATATTTAAAGCCTATGACACCCTACTTTTTTGAGGACAATTACCATTAAGACAGTAAGCTCTGCCCATGGTGAAAATAATTGGAGCAGCAGTGCAGAACAGAAAAGGACACTTATGATAACATATGACTAGACTCAAGAAATATACTAGATACCCAAGTGGTATTCAAGAAAAATAGCCTTACATGTTCCATAACTGGAGAGGACAGAGATGCAATCTCCTGCAGCTGGGTGGCTGGGGAAATACCAGTCTGGTAGATAACCTCTAGAGGACTATCTGTGTGAGCCTATTACAGTAAAAATAATTAAAAGTCTTGCAGCATGTTAAAAAGTCTAACTAATTTATTGTGGGATCATCAGGTAAATGAATGTTCTAGTTTAGAATATTCATACCACAATAGTTGTGTTAGTGCCACAACATTCTGCTTTATTTGGAGAACAGTCTTATGCTATCTAATGTTGCACTGGAGTCAGCAGGATAGAGACAGAGAGAGCTGCCCTCCCCTTTATGGAACTTTAGCTTTTAGAAAGCAGTGTTTAGAAAGCAGTTGAAGAGTATTCATATCAGATCCAGCTGTTGTCTAAATGTCATCTCCCTGAGATTGACGGCATGGTAGGAGGACAGTGGATTATAGATCCTTTGGATTTGCATCTGCTGCACAACCATCAACACATGCTGCCACACTTTTCCTCCTCTCCCTGGCTTCAGAGTTCTGACCTCATGGTGAAAGCTACCTCACAAGCATCCATTGTGTTTGGAGTTGGGGGCATCAGACATTAGATCTGCTTATCTGAGGGTAGACCTCTTTGTCTGAGCTTTGACAGAAGTATTCACTCACAGCCTTCTGGAACCAATGGACTGCTGCCTTAGACACCCTATTCCAGTATTGTCTTCTCATGTAGTAAAGATGATATCAGTCTCCATTGTTGAGCCTGCCACTCTACACAAATGGAAGGGTCAGTGACACCACCAAGGAGTCTGCTGTACACATGTCAACTTTGTGATGAAGAACTGTGTACACTCAAGATGATGAGTCTCTATGAGTATAACGGGCTTCCCTTTGCAATACATTGGAGTGTGGTGAGGTCAGGCTTAGAGATGTAGTGTAGGCAATTAGCTAATGCATTTCCATTGTCCCTTCACACAACTCTGTTTACATGAGGAAAAGAATGCTTGCATAGATCCATAAACTTTCAGGGAAGGGGAACAGCACACTGAGAGCCAGTGTGTTATAATGGCTTAGGTGTTGGACTAAGACTCTAGGAGACCATAGTTCAAATTCCCACTTAGCCCTGGAAGGCAGCTAAGTGGCCTTGGACATGTCATGCTCTCTCAGCTTTAAAAAAAGACAGTGGCAACCCTCCCATTGCCAATCTTGCCAAGAAAATGCTATTCTATTTTCATTATAAGTTAGAGTCCTCTTGAAGGAAAATGACAATGGCAACTCAGAGTCTGAGTTTTCAGCAAAATAGTCATTAGACTACATAGGCTTATTTGGCAGTTGTGAAGGACAGCTGTTTAAACCATCCACAGTGCCCTAGAATGAGACTACATCAAAAGCATTTTGGAAAAATTAAAATGGCTACTTGCTGTGACCAAGTAAGTCTGGAGCCAATAGCTGAATGGAGACACAAGTGCTATTGGGTCCTGCTAGGCTAATGGGCCTTTGAAGGTGTGTGAAAGTTCTGTTGCTAGACTGGATAATGCAGTATACAGAGAGTATAAATTATAGTGAGTGTGAATAAAATCATACCACACATCTGATCCTGGCAATTTTGCTGTACCCTTCATGAATGGGGGCAAAATGAATTGAATGAACCCTTTCATTCAAAGCATGATGATACTGGCCATATGGGACAAGCAATATCTGACTTGATATATTTTCCAATCCTGTCACTGGTTTTGGCAGTCATTATTTTTCATCAGTGCAGAGCCTGAAAATTTGCTGCTACAGTTCAGCAGACCACTGCTGGGAAGCAACACATTTATCCATAGTAGGTCAGTGTCACTTTCTCTACTGGCTGCTTCCCCAGAAATGGTCAGGCTACTCTACATAGAGGAATACACTCAGCGCTTAACCAACTGTTAGATGTGAATGAAATTTCTAGCAAGTCACACACCATTAATCTAAGAATTCAGGAGCATTAATGAATACACAGATTTAGCTGGTACTTGACTGCAACCGAAGAGAATATCTGACTGCCATCCATTTTAGAAAAGACCAGCTGTTTTTCTGCCCACTTTACCAGCTGTGTCAGTTCGAGGCTCTCCTTTTAGAAGGCAGATTTCAAAAAAATATGTTGATACCTGGAAATTGTTTGCACATACATTCATCACTTGATAATTACAAATGGTGACTTGCAGGTATGATTGGGTCATCATGCATAGAAACTTTAACTCCCAGGGTTACAGTCTAAATTCGAATAGCATTTTTAATGGCATCATTGGCGTATATACATTTTTGTGTGTTTTCAAGAATAATTATGTGTATTATATTCAGAATATACTAATAAATGAATATTTGTTTCATTTATAGTACTAAATGAAAGAAAGATTAACAGCTAAATCCTATATACAAATCTACTTTGTAAATCGCGGCAGAGTTGACTTCCAGGTAAATTAGGATTGCAGACTAAGGCCCTTTCTGCACAATAACTGCATCCCGGCACGGGGATGCAGGAGCAGCAGCACTGTGATGATGCTTCTGCATGATGTCATTGCAGTCCCACCCTTCTCCTGTTGCCAGTTGGCACAATTGCGGGGTAATTCATTGATGGAGTTTCTCCATCAATGACCCCCCCTCGATCACGTGACACTCCCATCCTTTCTGGCCATGAGGAAGGGTCGGAAGCACAATGGAGGCACTTCCTGCCCCAGCGCAGCATGGGAAAGAGCCTGGATGTGCTGAGGAAGGAAGAGGCATGTTCCTCACACTCCCTTCCACAGACAGTCGGTCAGGTGTGGAGGGGAGCGATCCCACCAAAGGCACTGCCAGGATCATGACCAGAGGACGACAGGATCTGGTAACATGCAGAAATGGCCTAAGATCTTTGCAAGTTATGTTAGGGCTCTCTTAATCACTCGTGTATGATTAACAAATATGTATATGCATATTTGAAACATCTGTTAAAAGATCAGTTTTAATGGTTCCCTGAAAATAAACAGAATAAATGGTTGATCATTTGTTGACATATTACAAGCATCTTTAAGTGAAAGTTTGACTCTGTAAATTCTAATTTAGCTCAAAGATTTAAATTCTGCTTCTACAATTTCAATGATGCCCATTAATCACTGGGCAGGGGGGCAGTTTAAGAAATGCAGTGAATGCTTGTTGTGCTTGCTTTTTAAAATTGCTGCAGATGGCTGAAGGTAATAGTATGTTTGAACAGGGAACATGCTATATAGATAAACTATTTTTAGGATATGACTTCCTAATATATATGTAAATTGGGCTCCACCAAGCCAACACTTTGACGTTAATAGTAAATCTGTAGTGAGGGAGCTGAGCTTGGAGGACACCTCCAGGATCAGAAGTGGCATGCCTCTGCATACCAATTGATGGCACACTGCACACTAGTGTTTGTGTGGGTGCTGTTTCCCTTCTTTGTGGGTGTCCTACAAGCAACTGAGAAAGGTGATTCTGATCTAACTGAGCCCATGGTGAGGCCCAACGTGGCTCCTCTTACATTATTGTAAGATGCAAATTTAGCAAGTGCAAAGATGTGGGACAGCAGGGTTGCTTGATGGGCTTTGTTGGTTTTGCTGTCTCCTTTGAACCATAGAAAATAATATCAGGTGTAAATGTTCAAAATTTCTGCTGATTGCCATCTTTCTTTCTTTCTTTCTTTCTTTCTTTCTTTCTTTCTTTCTTTCTTTTTAAAACAAAGTGAAGCTTAGTAAAAACCAGCAATTGCAGATGCTGCTGCTACTGCTTTTTAACATATATTACACAAAGTACAGCCCATGTACACACATTAAACTGTCCAGAAGGGGAACTCAACTTCAGGAATGCATGATTTCCAAGTGCAGGTGTAGCTCAATAAGCTCTAGGTATCAGCCAGAGGACCATCCAATGAATCTTTTATTATCAACCTTTCCTTCTGATCTGATGTTGTTATTATTTTTATATTTGTGTCCCACCGTTCCCCTGAAATTGAGACTCAAGGCAGCATGCAATTTAAAAAGAACAGCATGACTAAAAGCACACCAAAAGTGAATATTAAAATGGAACAGCTTGCTAAGTTCTTATACCTGCTCAGGTACCAGATTTTTTTTTAATGTTACCCCTTGGAAGAAGAATGAATTAGTTTAAGAAAAGGCTAAAAATGTTTTTCCTTTGCTACTGCTGCACACATTTCAATCTCTTTTAAGATCTCCAAAGTAACAACTCAGTTTCTGTTGACATTCTGTACATTTGTTTACTTGTTTATTTTAGTGTATACCCTGTCTATACTGCCAAGATGTAGTCGCTTCCACAAAACAAACTGAAACAGTGTAGGATAATGAAGAACTGAGCATCCCAGTCACTTCCAATAGATTCAGCAACTGATGACCTGAAATGGCTGGCATTTGCAATGTTTCCCTTCCCAATTACATAATTTGGAGCATTTTTTGTGGCTTCCCTCTGCTATTTGCCACCAAGGTATCAGGACTCCCTGCAGAGACCAGCCATGGAGTGTGATAAAACACAAGAGAAAAAGAGTCCTGTCATGTATTCAGATCAGATGTTGGCTTCATGTGCATAGTTTGCTTCCCTTAACACTCCCAGTTTGGAACAATATAGTTAAGAGGAATGGAACCTCTGTTATACTGGCCTCATCTGACTCAGGACTTCCCACAATCCCTGTTGTATTGTGAATACTAATATATTGTTCATAAACTGATAAACTGCATACAGTTATCTTATATTGAGTTCGTTAATTCATTACCACACACACACACACACGTACATACGGATATATATTGGATTAAAAACAAACAAAAAGCCATGATGTTGTATAATGTTCATTATTTTGAAGAATGGTTCCAGGTTTGATTAACTTATTTCCAGACATCTGGTACATATTTTTCTTCATAGTCAAACACAGAAATATGATCATGAAGACATAGAAGCAGTGTGAATTTATGTTAGCAAATGGACATATTTTATATTTGCCAAAGACCAAATGTTCAAAAACTTTTTATCAGATGCCCAAGTCAGACAAAAAACTAGGACTAAGGCCATTTCCACAGCACACTGTTATAGTGCTATTATTCCATTTTCAACATCCTATGGAATCCTGGGGTTTGCAGTTTAGGAAGGGGCCTCAAAGGATGTTGAAAGTGGAATAATAGCACTATAACAGTCTGGTGCGGAAATGGCCTAAATTTTGCCCTGACGCTCCATTTAAAGAAAATTCTTACGTAGAAACTTGCAGTTTTTTTGCATGGGAATGTTTCAAGATACGCAGATTTAAATATACCATACAATAACTTGTGAATTGGCATGGATTCTAACAGCTCAGTCCCCAATCCAATTCATGTCAGTTCTTCTCAGAAGTAAGTGTTTTAGCTGGAATCACTCTAGGTAAGTTTCTTTAGGACTGCAGTTTGTTTGATTTTAAATCATCCCAATGTGAATTGGTGACATTAACATTCAGAAAATAAAAGGGATAGGATTCTTTAAAAAAGGTTATCCTATAAATATGGAGATCAGAGAGATAATTCCCCTTTGAGAGGGATGTGAGGTATATCCGTCAGAACAACCCAGCCACAGCATTTTAACTAGATAGATGCAAAAGGCAAAAATTACTCACTTCCAAAATAGTGCTAAGTAATTCTTAAATCAATATAATACAACAGCCATTGATTTCCCTTCTTTCTTAAAATACCCACCCTGCCTGACTTGCAGTCTAGCCTTAGTTCAGCATTGCCTCCTGTATAATGAGGTTTAGATTTATGCTAAATCTGCTTTTTAGAAGAAGCCTTGCTCCAGTCACGATCTCCTTCTCTTTATTAGTATACCACAAAAACGGTGTCTTGTTGTACCTTTGTGTTTTAAGTCTGATCCTGTGGGCTTCAGCAGCATAGATGCATAGGATCTAAGCTTATGAGACTGTCTCTTATGAGGGTGTGCTTCTCATTTTTTGTCTTGGAAGTAAAACTTGTATGCCACCTACTGGTCCACAGTGTTTAACATATAAAATATATATATGTAAGTATGTCTCTGTAACCTTGTGCTTTATACATAAAGTGTGTAACAACTAAGATTTTTTTTCAATCTGTCAGTCACGGTATTTAATTACTTACAATTTTTATTAACAGAACATTGTTGTGTTTTCCCCCTATAAAACAGATATTTGGAAGACAAGACTGAGCAAGGTCTTAGTGGGTTGAGAGACAATAGATAAAGCCTTGAAATAAATAAATAAAGATTCATAGATAGCTCTTGCTTTACACTGCAAGAACACTGTGGGGTTCTGGGACCTACAATACTTTGCACTAGGTTCTAGTTCTAATTCATTCTGTAGGAATCAGATGGACATGTTTGGTTCACATGTAAATCTACTTATTTTGTGGTTCTCTGAGCAAGCATTCAAGCAAGCAAGCAAGAGTATCATCAAGGAATAAAAAGAAAGGAGATAAAACTGTGTCTGCTCTTTTCTAATCACATTTCCCCTACCAACCCACCTGAAACCTGTTGTAGTGATAGTTCTGAAGAAACTAGGATTTTTCTTCCTCTTCCCCCACTCTCCAAGTGTGGTCAACAGACCTTTCAAAGATTATATAGAGGTTAACCTACTAATCTACCATTTCTTGCTAGAATCATAAATTCCATCTTTTATGTGGATGGCAATTACTTTGAAAGCACCAAATATGGATAATGTTAATACATAAATGCCATCAAAAAGAAAATTAACATAGGTGCAATAATCATGTGTTTGCCTGTGATCTGTTCTTGTCGTGTTATCAATAACATTCACTCTTTGTGAATACAGAAATATCAGAATGCAACTTATATGATATACTGAAATGAAATGGGGAAAAAATAAGCTTTAAACCTTCATTGTTTTGGTTTGATTTCTATGAGCTTTCTACAACTACATCTTAATTATAGAACTGGGAAAAAATGCCAGCTATTCGTGCGGTGCTACTTTGAACTTGATTTCCGGATTGTCTGCAAAATGACATAGGTTTTGAAAGGGATTTTAGATATAGTAATAAAAGCATATGAATTCTAGCTTATATCCACAGTACAGGTTTAAATCTACATTAATGTTTTCCAACTATTAGATACATTTGTCCCTTTCCAAATCTCTGTAATGAAGCTTGCACTGAGCTCAAAGGACAGACCATTGGTTTGTCCCATTAAGTAGGATTTACTACTGTCTGGCAGCAGCTTTCCAGGGTTTCACATGGGGATCTTTCCCATATTTTAGTGGAGATGCCAAGGATCAAATATTATACATCTATTGCCAGCTGCATTAAAAGGCAAAGCTATTTCTGCCTTGTGTGTTATGTACCCTTTTGTGTATTACAGAATATTTGTACGGACTTTAAGGTGAAGGCTGAGCTAATATAGATCACAGGAAAAAAAATGGAGGAAATAAGTTTTATTGAGAATTTTGTTAACCCCCCAAGGTTAACAAATAACGACAAGCTTAACAATAACAAAAACAAGGTTAACCCAAGGTTAAGGGCACAGACTTCAGGGTTCTAAAGATAATAAGGGATATGAATGGAAGATTAGATAGTGATAAAGGAACTGGTAATGAAAGTGATTGTGTCAGTCTGTCTTTGAGGACAGATTAAAGGCTTTATGCACCTTACAGTATGACATGGGTCAGAATGTATTGGTGTCTTAGGCCATTTCCGGACTACACTGTTATAGTAATACTGTTACACTCTCAACATCCTATGGAATTCTGTGGTTTGCAGTTTACTGAGGCCAAAGAACTGTCTGGCTGAGAATTCTAAATTCCCCTCCCTAAACTATTAACCCCAGGATTCCGTAGGATATTGAAAGTAGAATAATAGCACTATAACAGTATAGTGCAGAAATTATCTTACTCTCATATAAATGCTGTAGTGTGGGTGACTGTGCTTTTTTAGGACATTGCACAAGAGACGTATCCAGATTGGGGTTGTGCAAATAGCTTCAGAGTGGCATTGGGGCACTACTCTTCAAGCCCACGGTCATTTAGCTATGGCTTGCCACAACATTCCATTTTATCTCCCATGTTCATTATGTATAGGAAACCACTGGGTGAGGTCATTAAGAACATTGGGGTTGGGTGCCATCAGTATAACAACAAAAGTTCATGCTTAAAAATGAAATGGAATTATTGGTCTAAAAGGTGCTATTGTGCTCTTCTACTGATTAATAAATATTTGTATTATTTCTGATGTTTAGGACAGTAAATGAGCCTGATTAGTCCTGAAAAAAAAAGTAGTTGTCTTAGGACCAAATTAGCTGTGATGCAAAAGAGCAGTGAATGAAATTGGCACATTTTCATTCTGATAGCTGATAGCAGCCTTAGGAGTCTCTGAAGTTAAAGAGTCCTTAAAAGGAGGGCTCATTGTACTAATAGTTAAAAAGCATTGTGCCAATGTTCTACCTTTTTGTCTATGGATTTTCTGTGGTAAGGAAAAAGATGGAAGAAATAGTGGAAGAACAAGAGAGTTATCTGTGGAGGACAATGTCACATGAACTCCCAATGAATTTAGTAGAAGAAATAAGGCAACAGTGATAAAAGCCTTGTCTGAAACCACTCTGTTCCCTCACCCCCTTCATGCTGTTTCCCTGATAAAAATGACCCTCCCCACTGACTATTTCTGAACAAGAACAGAGGAGAGACATGGCAGGAATCTTTTGGAAAACTCAATCACTCTTTTACCATCAATACATTTTAAAGACACTTCCAAAAGCATGTAAGTCTCCTACCAGTGCTACCATAGCTGTACTGATCTTGTAAAGGTGGCAGTATTAAAATGCAACAGATTGACACTTATGCTGTTTTTCACAGCTCCTTTCAAAATAACTATTTTGCAATTTCATAGCCAGTCTCCCTTGAACATATTTCAATAGACATTAATAAATTGCGGGACTTGTTTATCTTTCTGGCTTGTTGAGATTTGAATAGATGGGCATTTTTGTTTTTATGTGTCTTATCAAGTGATAGCTCAGAAATGTATTTCAGGTAAGGATAGGTTGTTCTGTGTAATAGATGTAACCAGGACTGCTATCAAAATTATAGATTAGAGAATATCTATCTATCTATCTATCTATCTATCTATCTATCTGTCTATCTATCTGTTTGTCTGTCTTATTATATGTTACAAACTATGTGGAGAAGGTCTTAAATAATCACTGAATTAATCAATAATTTTATTTAAGTTACTTAGCTATTTATCTTTGATGTCTGCATTGCTTCTTGACATTTGGATATAAAGTATAGAGCTGACCTAGTATTTGGCATGGTGAAGGGCTTCTTCTGAACATTCATTTGTGAATAGCATTGCTTTTAACAATTTTTAGGGGACAAGGAAATGGGTGAAAATATTTGTAGTGAATAGCAATAGCATGTGTATTTCTATACCACTTATCAGCTAAGTATTCTCTAAGCAGTTTATAATGTGTTAGATAATTGCCCCTATAAGCTGGGTACCCATTTTACTGACCTGTGGAGGGATGGAAAGCTGAGTCAGTCTGGAGCCCGGCAGAATCGAATTTACAACCTTGTGGCTGTAGTACGGGCATTTAACCACTGCACCACCAGGGCAGGTTGTTGTGATGCTACCCCTATTTCAGACTGAGCACCCTTGTAGGCTTGCCTTCAAAAGAAGGATGTAAACTATGTAAACTCCTCTCCCATATTAGTTTCTATTTTGAATATCATAATGCAATTGACTGGCAGCTAAATCTTTCTAGCTATATGGTGTTAGGATGTTATCAGAGTGACATTGTGGACTTGCACCTCCTAGGAAGAAGGTGCTGGGGTAAGGATATGGAAACATCTGCAAGGAACATACAGCAGGGGTAGAAGGAACAAATTAACAGCTTTGGGAACATCCCTCTGTTAGAAAGGACTGATATTATCCTCTTCCCCCAGACTGTGCACAAACACATGGTACAGCCCTGATTAAAAAAAAAGCAATCCTCAAAGACTGTGTGCATACACTTATAACTGGTTCTGAATGAGCAAGCTATTAATTCCACTTCTGCTCCTATAAAATGACAAAATTAATAAACATATATAACAAAATTGGAAAAGAATTATATTGTATAATTGTGTGATAACCTTATATAAACTAAAGTTTGCCTAACTCGAGTTTTATAAGTTTGCCAAGTGGAGCACCACCAGCAACAGGTAAGTGAGTTTAGAACCTGTAGTAATCAATGTCATTTGCAGTAAGTCAGGAAAGTGTTTCAGTCACTTTAGAACAACCTGCTTAGGAGGTAAATCAGCATTTTTTTTAAACCTTCCACTTATACTATGATTGACTCACAACCATCTTTCATCTCCTTCTATGGGGCCACTTACACACCTCAAGAAGGGAAAAGATGACCCATGTTTGTACAAATTTTTCATGTGCTAATTTATGTCCAGAGATGACCAACTAGAAAACATTACCATTAAGATAAATGGTCATATGATATAGCTCATAGTAGTGGAGCAAACTGTGACTAGGTGATGTGTGTGCCTTAGTCTGGGTGATAACTGTTGATAACTAACTTCAGGGCTCCTGCTTGATGTTTTTCAGAGCTTGGAAATAACTCGTTAGAAATAACATGTTATGTCAATTCATTGGAGTGTTGAATAATGAGAGGAAACAACTTCATGTTTTGCTTTTAACTTAATGAGGCCCAAAGTCATTAATATTTTGGCATAACAAAATAGTTTTGACTCATTATTCTTTAGTCGTTGTTGAGAAGTATCTGTTTAGAGCCTGGGTTTGCCATGCTCAGTGTTTAAAAAATTAAATGTGTCTTAGAGAGAGCTTAGGGTTAATGAGTATTTCAGTGGCCTAAAATCTTCTCATGTCTTTTCCACCTAACCTTTCTTAGACTGATATATCTTAGGGATAACCCTACCTCTTCTCTCTGCCTCTTTTTTGCTTTATGTATGCTCCAAAAGTAAAACAAAACAAAGCCTCGAAATTAATTTGGTTCTTAGTTTAGCTCCAAACATTTAGAGAGCTTTTCTGTCCCTAATGGAGCTCCTATAATAAAAGTTTAGTTTATTTCGTATAGCCATTGGTGTAAATGCTTCATAATCATGGTAGCTAGCCACTGCATACATGCTCTCACTATCAAAGGAGCCCCTTTGCTTGAAGCATGGGCCACCTGTGCCCATCTGAACACAACTGCTATTTGTTTCAATAAGTCACACTGGGCAAAGGTATCTGATCTTTGGACTTTTTGGAGGGGTGGGGGTCAAATATCTTTGGATCTGATTGAGGATCTTGGTAAAGCAGCCAGTAATGAAATTATTGGGGTTAGAGGTGGCCTGGCCCCCTGTCCATTATGCTGTTCCCATTTAGACACAGCTTGAGATTGGATGCTTAGATAAGATGCTATTTTTTCCTGTCTTTCTAATCAGCTGACAGAGCTGCTCTGCTGTTGTTGTTTTTTATAATATGATGGACTCTATCGAGTGTGCAGATTTTAATTATGTCACAGCAGGGGATATGAGTGATAATGGAATAAATTTTAAAAATGTAAATTGTCAGGGAAAAATGGTGATGAGGCAAGCACCAGAGTAAACAGAAGGAGGGAGATGAACATTTCTTCTAAGCAATAACACTAAAATGGACTAATTGTTTAGGTACGCACACAAATATTCTCTCCTTGAAATTGGATTCATGCTGTTGCAAAAGAAGTTTTTGATCTCCTTCTTTCCTATTTGACTTTTAATTGTCATAATGGATTGACCCAGAATTTTCTTTATAATTAGAACAGATGGAGATGCCTGGGTCTAGTTTGGCATTGCAAGCTTTCCAAAGTTTTATAGAGGAATTGGTCTACAAATTAACTTTTTAAACATGGCACTCTTTCTTTTACTGTATGAAGTGCCGTAATAGTTTCAGTTCTCTTTTTTTCTAATGAAATAAGCTGAAACATCCAATCTGTCCCAGAACCTTCCACTGTATCTTGTAAGTTAGTTCAGCTCAGGATCATCCATTTCACCAAAGCACAGCAAACAAACTCAGGGTGGCACACACAGAGCCTCTATTCTTCAACAGAAGAGAATAGCCAAAGGATTCAGGTGGAATTGGTTGAGGGGCTTCTCCCTGCTTCCCACACGCACGCACACACACACGCACACATGCCAGTATCTGTCATTGGACCTGGACACCTCACTCTGCTTCATGGTAGACGGATGTATTAGAGAATGCCTGCCAGCATAAGAGGATTCAGTCATGAGGGCAAGGGAACAACTGAAATGTGAACAATGCTGATGAACAAATACAACCCATTATTATACCACAAAGCTCCATAGCTAACTGCTGATTTTAGCCCAGGCTACACTGATTTTTCCAATTTTCTGATATTTTTCACACTGGGGAGTCACGACATACGGCACTTCCAAAAAATCATAACAGATGTTAAAGTTGCAGGTGCTGATGACTCAGTGCATTGGATCATGAGCCATGAGAGGCTGCAATATGTATGAAATCAGTTGTGGTGCTATTTTTGACCATTTGGATGCACTATACTATGCTATCATGCAGACTGGAGTGATTTTCAGACATTATATGACTGATATCACAGAGAAGGAAAAACAAGATTGCATGACCTGGCTCTGCAATATCTATTGATACCATTCCTGCCCCTTGTCCACCATAGCGACTTGGCTGCAGAGAGAAGCCTGATAAAGGAGCTTAGCTGAAACTCTCGCTGTGCCTGTATAGCAAGTGTACCCTTTATAAAAGTGCTTAGTGTTTAGCAAATTACAGTTATAGCTCAGTTACCCCACTCCACCTCAGAGTGGCTAATTACTGTTGTTGGTGACTGCTGCCAACTTGACTTTGACTTATGGCAACCTCATGAGTGAGAGACCTTCAGGTCATGCTATCATCAGTAGCTGTGCTCAAGGCTTGCAGGTTGAGGGCCATGCCTTCCTTGATTGAGTTGATCCATTTGTAATGCAGTCTTCCTCTTTTCCTACTGCTTCTACCTTACCAAGCATTATTATCTATACTAGTGAGTCACATCTTCTCATGGTATGTCCAAAATATAGCCATCTCAGTTTAGTCATCTTGGCTTCTGAAAATAATTTAGATTTGATTTGCTCTAGGACTTGGGTATTTATCCTTTTGGCAGTCCACAGTATTTGAAGAACTCTTCTCCAGCACCACATTTCAAATGACTTGATGGTCTTCCTATCAGCTTTCTTCACTGTCCACCTTTCACAGCCATACATAGAAACTGGAAATATAATGGCATGGACAGTTCTAACGTTAGTACTGAATGACACATCTTTGCATTTCAGGATCTTGTCTAGTTCTGTCATAGCTGCCTTTCCAAGTCCTAGCTTTCTTCTGATTTCTTGACTGCAGACACCAATCTGATTTAGTAAGGTACAGGAAATCTCTCACTATCTCAATGTCTTCGTCATCTAAAACTATGAGGAGGGCGACCAAAATGGTGAAGGGTATGGAAGCCATGCTCTATGAAGAATGGCTTAGGGAGCTGGGTATGTTTTGTCGGGGATTCCAGGCAGGGAACCCTGGGAAAATGATCAGCCCACTGCAAAGATGTTGCATCATGCCCCAGCTGTGAGTAATTGCAAAGTTACATAAGAAACTGGGGTCGTGTGCAGATGGTAGAGGGAGGTGTGCAAACCTCTACCTGATTGGTTGTAGATATGTATATAACAAAGCAACGCCAGTATGTATTTGTCTGTTGACCAAACCTGGTGCCTGGCACAAGCTTTTGTCCGTCTGTCCTATGTTTTGTATATAACGGAACTTTGCTGCAAGATAAAGTGCCTCCTGTTTTGGAAGAAACTCCTCTGTGTGTGAGTATCCTTACTGGGGAATAAGGCTGCTGCTGTTGGCTCGCTGAACTCTGGTTTTTCCACTGTGTTTCCGTGGGGCTGAAACTCCTATCATCCCCAACACTGGTTATGGACCCAGGCCCAGAGTGCACAGAATCCACAGCACACCTGTAGTTGTTTTTCCCCTGGATACTGGGACTGTTTTTGACTGTTTGCCTGGCTCTCCGGTGCTTCGGGAGTCTGTGTTTTAGCAGAGAGACAGTTAATCTTCAGTCCGGAGCTCATCAAGGTCACTGCGGCCAGCTGCTTTGTTTGTTGAATTTTCCTTACAAAGGCAGCAGCATGGCTGAGGGAGGTTATCTGCGTTTTGAAAAGTTGACCGACGGTAATTATCAAAGCTGACAAACTTATGTGAGAGCCGCTTTGACAAAGGAAAACTTGTGGCACGTTTTGGAAAATGAGGGACAGCCCCCAGAAGGAGCAACTGCTGCTCAAATAGCAGCGTTCAGGGTTGCTGACGAAAAAGCCAAAGCAGTTATTTTGCTTACTTTAAGTCCTTCCCAGTTGATTCACGCTGCTGCTGCGGACACAGCATATCAGCTCTGGGAGGCTCTGAAGCGTGTGCATCAATCTTCCTCGTGTTTGTCCAAAATGCTATGGACGAAAAGACTGTATAACACAAAGTTATGTCCCGGAAGCTGTGTAAGAGAGCACCTCATGGTGATGAAACAGTTGTTTCAAGAGGCAGCCAACAGACGGGTAAATATACCAGAAATGCAGAAAAGTTTTATTCTACTGGGAAGCCTCACTAAGGAGTGGGACTTTTTGATGTACAGCCTGCAGGGTGTGCGTGAGAAAGAGCTGACTGTAGACTTGGTAGCCGGGAGGATTTTGGAGGAAGTCCAACGTAAGCAGTTCGATTCCAGACTGCAATCGGAGGAGAGAACAGCCAGTCGCCAGGAGGGAGAGGCAGCTCCCAAGGAGGCATCTGACCTGGAAGAAGGAGCAGTGTGCAGCTCTGCCAGATACTGCTACAGATGTAAGAGAGTCGGCCATCTCCAGAAGGACTGCAGAATGCCAGCGCTGAGCAGAGGGAAGAAAACAGCCCAGAAGCGGAGGGGCATGTCGTCACAGGCTGAAGGCCATGTGTTTGTGGCAAAAGAACAGTCTGAGAGTGGTGTGTGGTTGCTAGACAGTGGTGCAACTCACCACATGGTGAACAATTTAAAGCTGTTGAATGATGTTACAAATGCAAATATAACAGCAATTTCCCTTGCAGATGGGGCACCAAGCAAGGTGCAGAAGATGGGTACTGCATATGTGCCATGTTTTGGGAAATCGTTTAATAATGTATTGTGCGTGACAAATTTGCAGAACTGTATTTTGAGTGTCTCCCAACTGGCCAGTGAGGGTTACAAAGTGGTGTTTGAAGGGGAGAAATGTATAATTACTGCAAATGGTGTTTTTTGTGCAAAAGGGGGGGTAAAGCAGGGGTTGTACCATATGTTGCCCAAAGGAAAAATGGCAAACGTTAACCCTTTGTGTAACAAACCTCTACATGAAAAGTGTGTACATTACCTCCACAGAGTGATGGGTCATGCCAGCTACAAAGGTTTGCAAGAATTGGCAAAGGTATGCCCTGGGTTACAGGTCCGGAATTGTCCTAAGTTCCTAGAGTGCTCTGTGTGCAAAAAGGTTAAGGTAAAGGCTTACCCCATTGCCAAGAAAAGCAAGTGTGTCACCCAACGGCCGTTTGAGGTTGTACATGCAGATTTGGCTGGGCCATTCAAGCCAACTGAAGGGCAAAATAGGTATGTCCTGGTCATTGTAGACAGACACACCAGGTACTCCTATGTCTGTCTGCTGAAAGAGAAGAGCCAAGCAGCAGATAAGTTCCAAGAGTGGGTGAATTCCTTATAAAGAGAGGGGATTTCCTTATAAAGTGGCCAGTCTTGTGTCAGATCAAGGGGGAGAATTCCTGTCTAATAGCCTGCAAGCCTGGATGCGTAAGAAAGGCATAAGGCATAAAACCACCGACCCCGCATCTCCCGGGGCGGATGGTCTTGCAGAAAGAAGAATTGGGCTGTTAAAACAAATGAAGGACTGTATGATGGAGGATGCCCAAGCCCCAGCAGGACTTTGGGGAGAAGCAATAGTGACAGCAAACTACCACTTAAACAGGATGTGGAGTTCAAGTGTGAAGCAAACTCCATATTACCTGCTTTATGGTAGAGTGCTAAACCTGCAGCATCTACGTGTTTGGGGTCAGTTTGCTAGTGTGTATGTTCCCCCACGTTTCAGAAAGTCTGGAGAGAAGAAATCTAGACGGTTACTCTTTGTGGGATATGAAGGTAACAAATATAGATTTCTACACCATGCTGGCAAAATAGTGTATTCTAGGAGTGCAAACTTTGAAATCCATTCAAGATGGGATAGACTGCACTGTAACCAAGAGGTTTTGATTCCCCTGGGTAAAAGTGTAAAAAGTGTTCCCGAAATTCCTGAGAATGGAGGGGCAGTGATGTCTGATGAGGAAAAGGACAGTGTCCCAGATACACTTGAAAGCTCTGAAGATGGAGGGGCGGTGATGGCTGATGATGAAGAAGAAAGTACTGAGGAAAGTACTGAGGAGGAGAAGCCAAAAATCTCACTCAACGTCACACCAAAGAGTTCAACACTGCCACCTAGTGCTGAACCTGCATTTACGGTCAAGAGACTAGTTCCAGCAGTGGTTCCAGTGAAAGTGGGTCAGAAAGTGCTCAACTTGCTGAGTCAGGAAGTAAAGTTATGCTTATCCCTAAAAGATCAGGAGGAGGGTATTTTGTTGTCCCATGTGACTGAGACAGGAAATTTGAGTGTAGGACTACATTAGGGTATGGTATCAAAATGTAAGGCAAATGATCCAGGATGGGATTTTGTGTTTGCGGTATTGTCCATCTGAACACAATATTGCGGATTTGCTCACAAAGGCCCTTCCGGTAGTAGGCCATGAGAAGTTGGCAGGTAAACTGGGCCTTGCCACCAGGGTGTAAGGTGGAAGATGAATTGTACCCTTGAATGTATGTACTGTATGTATTATGTAACATGTATTGTATGACATGTATGGATTGTGAAAATGTCCTACACAGTGGCCTGACCATTTTGGAGGGGATTGTCAGGGATTCCAGGCAGGGAACCCTGGGAAAATGATCAGCCCACTGCAAAGATGTTGCATCATGCCCCAGCTGTGGGTAATTGCAAGGTTGCATAAGAAACTGGGGTCGTGTGCAGATGGTAGAGGGAGGTGTGCAAACCTCTACCTGATTGGTTGTAGATATGTATATAACAAAGCAACACCAGTATGTATTTGTCCGTTGACCAAACCTGGTGCCTGGCACAAGCTTTTGTCCGTCTGTCCTATGTTTTGTATATAACGGAACTTTGCTGCAAGATAAAGTGCCTCCTGTTTTGGAAGAAACTCCTCTGTGTGTGAGTATCCTTACTGGGGAATAAGGCTGCTGCTGTTGGCTCGCTGAACTCTGGTTTTTCCACTGTGTTTCCGTGGGGCTGAAATTCCTATCATCCCCAACATGTTTTGTCTGCAGAAGAGAAGGTTAAGAGGGGATGTGATAGCCATGTTTAAATATTTGAAGAGATGTCATGTTGAGGAGGGAACAGGCTTGTTCTCTGCCGCTCCAGAGACTATGACAAGGAGCAATGGATTCAAGCTGCAGGAAAGGAGATTTCACTTGAACCTCAGGAAGAACTTCCTGACAGTCAGAGCTGTCCAGCAGTGGAATATGCTGCCTCAGAGTGTGGTAGAGTCTCCTTCTTTGGAGGTTTTTAAGCAGAAGCTGGATGGCCATCTGTTGGGAATGCTTTGACGTATGTTCCTGCATAGCAGGGGGTTGGACTCGATGGCCCCTGCGGTCTCTTCCAATTCTATGATTCTATGATTCTAAATCATTTGTGGTCATTATTTCTGTTTTCTTAATGTTCAGCTGTAAATGTAAATGTAATGTTCAGCTGTTGGTTTTTACACTCTTTTCTTTGACTTTCTTCAGTAATCATTCCAAGTCTTTGCTATTTTCTGCTGGTAATGTGGTGTCATCTGCATGTCTTCAATTGTAGGTGTTTCTTCTGTCAGTTTTCACACCTTCTTCCAAGTCTTATCCTGCTTTACATAAGATATATAGTTGCATTTTTAAAAAAGTAACTATTCCCTGTTTTTTTCAAAAGTAACTCAAATAATTACTTGCTAGTTACTTTGAAAAATCGTAGTGTACTTACCATGCCAAATTGTAGTATTAAATATGTCATCCTCCCACCATTTTTGCCACTTTGATACTCATAACAGAGCACAAGGCACAGCACTTAAACAATGTCATATTTCTTCTTTGCTATTTAATGAGGCCAGATATCTTGCCAAAGGCAATTGGCCAGTTCACCAAAGGCAAGGGAGTTCTTTTTAGAGGACCTAGAGGCAACAAAAGACACCAGCTGTAGATGAAAAAGTCTCAGATTTATTCAAGAGCAAGCAGTTTAAACAACATAAGCATGTGAGCAGCGTAAGCATACAGTTATAGATGAAATATACTTAAGCCCATCATGCCTAGATAACATAAAGATAGATTTTCTCACTCAAGCAGATTCTTTCAATCGTCAACCGGCAGGAGCCCAAACATAAAGCAGGAGGAGAAGGAGAGCCCCCGTCCCCTCGGTAACACCTGTGCACAGGGCTGCAGCTGTCAGCCAGTGCTGAACTCCCTGCCTGAAGGCACAGTCTAGGGAGTATTTATACCCTCGGTCTGGGAGACTTGGGCCCTTTTCACAGGATGACGCTCTCACACGTTGTCTCATTTCAATCCTGACCACACCTCTACCAGGATGAGAGTGTGGCCCCTGCGCTCCCCTCTGCATCTGACTGGCTGCTTGCAGAAGGAAGTGTGAAGGACTTACCTCTTCCTTCTGCACTGCGGCTGGCCTTCTTCCCATGCTGCATTGAGGAAGGAAGCATGTGATTGTACTTCTAACCCTTCTGCATGGCCAGCAGCAATAGAAGGCTTGCACAATTGGAGGCCATTGACAGAGTTTTTCCATCAATGATATACCCTGCAATCATGCTGGCTAGCAACACAAGAAGGGTGAGACTGCAACAACATCATGCAGAAGTGCCATCGTGGTCCCACTTCTCTCACATCCCCATGCCAGGATGCCATCATCCTGCGAAAAGGGATTTGGTCATCTTCTATAGAATGTTTGAGAGTCCTCACACATTTGGGACAAGCTAACTTCTTTCAACTGTCAAGGTCATCAATCAAATAGACACCCAGAATGAGCTAAATGCCTTTTAATTGTCAAGATGACCAATCACGTAATCATCTTTCAGGTTCATCCCCTTGCCCACTGTCTAGTGCTACTTGGCTGTTGGTCTCAAGCCAAGGGCAGGTGCCAATTAGCAAGTCTCATCTGCAACTTCTCAAACTAACAAGCATACAGAGTCTTTGACCTTGCAAGAGCAAAGCAAAAGATAAAGATCAAGGCAAAAACAGTGTGCTTAATTACCCAGAATTCTTAGCAGTAGCAGATAGAAACATAGGCCATTTCCGCACGGGGCGAGGGAATCGCCCCGTGACACTACTCACCGGACTTTTGGGCTCCCTGGTCTGGTCCACGCTGCGCTGGAGCAGTGCGTGGCCGCCGCTCCGCACTGCTCCGGGGATGAAAATGGCGGCTTCCGGTTGGTCGAGGCTCTCGACCAACCGCTGAATTTCGCCAGCCTAAAGCCCGCCCCCGGCAGATCACAGACTCACACCAATGCGAACCTGCGAATCTGCATAAGGGAGCAGGCTCGCACTGGCGCGCTCTGTGCTTTTGAAAAACCTCAAGAAACAGGTTTTTCAAAAGCACGCTGGACCACCACTTGGGGTCGTTCCGGAGCGGGCTAGGGTGCGGATCTACATTAAGTAGGTCTGACCCAGTCCGCTCCCAGGTGCAGACGTCCTCCCTGGAGGACGCTCTGCACCATTTTAAAAACCCCGTGTGGAAATGGCCATAGACTATGGAAACACAAACTGGGGTCAGGACATTCCTACACCTCCTCAAGATTACAATGGTCTTCCGGTTATTTCCCACACACCAGGGATACCCCTGTAACTATTAAAATGGCTAACAACTACGTATTCTGAAAAATGACTGAAATTCTTCCATTACCATGTAATGTTATATAAGGTAGTTATGCCTGGCTCAGAAAGGGGAATTCGTAACGAGTAACTAATTACTTGTGGTAATAGTTTTACCTATAGTGGTAACATAGTATTAATTCTGAGCTCTAAGAATGTCCTCAGTAGATGTGTCCAGCAAGGAATGTGATGTTTCGGCCCAGACTTGGTCCCACAATTAGGAAGAGTAAGGTTGGGGGGGCATCAGTGGTACCGTCATCCCAAATGTTCCATTCTGTTGGAGAACAGCCATGTGTAGGTATGCTATATAGGTGTCTTAGGTGATCTAAACTAGTCTGTTGCCTGAGATTCAATGCAGGATGTTGTCACATCACTTAACTGCCAGTCCAGTCACCTTCTGCAAAGGGGAGCAGCATCTTGCTAATTTCCCACCACAAAATATCTTAGGCCAGCCCTGGTTGGAATGAGGCAAGTTTGTGCACCCCTTACACAATCTGTTTTTTAATCTCTTGATATTAAGAGGATAGAATGCTTGGACGGAATTGTTTCGTATTTATTATGATTATACTCCCTTGGAATTTCTGTCTATAACTATGTCATACTGGGATTAGTATAAAAGAAATAGCTTTGCTTTCTATTACTGAAGCAAAACATATTTCTTCATATGTTACAGTATGTGTATGTCCTTAACAAACACTATACAGAGCAGTATCTCTTTCTATAATTCCAGACTGTCATTTATGGTGTTTGTTCTCAGGAACATTAATTTAATTGAGCACATTATGGCCTTTCCTGTATGATGTTTTGCCTTGTAAATGATTCATGTCAAGTCCGGACCTGGATGAACAATGATGTTTCACCAGAAACAGATTGAAAAACTGCTCTAGGCCATTCCCAGCTACTCAGGTACACTAAGAGAAATCTGGCAATTGCAGGAAATTTGACCTCCATCTGTTGGCCAAATTCTGTTCACCTCAGGCTTTAGCTCTCTAGGGAAATGTTTTACAAATAACAGGAACAGATGGGCCCTTATGTATAATACTCTGGAGTATTCTGGGTTATTCGACAGGCCCATAAACCACAACCTCCCTCGTGCTGAATGCTTATACTCATTCTGGTTTAATATTGGCAGTTTTTCCTCACATCCATTTTAAAAAACAGTTGAACTTTCAGTTTTGCTGATGATATTCTACACTAATAGTACTTTTGAAATATTAAATGTTGGGAACTGCTTAGGTTGTGACGTGTAGAAAAGAGAGACCGGTCACATTCTCCATATATCTACAGTTAAGGTTGTGTCTTCCAGCTTCGTGTTCATGTGTTTGTAAGATTTCTGATATAAAGGGGAATTGGCCAAGGCATTCATATTACTGCAGCAAAGATGCTCTAATCACAACACTTCTCTTCCCTGTTTTACAAGATCCAACTGGATGAGAATGCATATATGTGATTCCATTTGCATTCCTTTTAACATGAAAAAAGTAGCTGTTGTGGAGGTGCAAGTTGTGATTTGGAACTTTGGAACAGTGGAAGGAACTATAACCCACCATCCTACTGCATCTTCTTGTTACTCAGAGGTGACTGAGTGGTCCACCTGCAATGCCAGTACCTCCACGTGACAGAGGAAAATTAAATAGCTCAAAATTAGGAGGCCTGCGAGAGGGTGCTGACTTAATGAGATCTTTCCACCTGTATTTATGGAGTCACACAAGAAAGAACCAGGCAGAGATTCAAAAGTAAACTAAAGATGTGTTTTATTAAGGGGAATTTAGTCACACGTGTGCTTAAGATACAACCATTCACACATTTATACAAGAGCTGACCAAAGGATAATGGGAGGAAAAATTAGGGATAGTGAGGCTGAGGTTTTTGAATTATAATTGCCAATCCAGAAGAGAAGTGAAGAAGCAGCAATGTGGCTTAGACTTGTGTATCTAAGGGGAGTACACAGCTGGGAATCAAAGTGGCAAGGGGACATCCAGCAGCTGGTGAACTGCAAAGCTAGTTGCTCAAAATTGGATATTTTTATACTCTATTTCCCTCCCTGAAAGGGATATGAGTTAATTGCTTTCTGGTAGAGTAAACAAAATGGGTCTGGAATGGACTGATTTGTTTCAATGTCTTCATTGGGTAATGTGACTGTGCAAGGCTTCAGCAGGAAATGCACACAGCAAGGTTGCTTGCCTGCTGCATCTGGCATGACTATTGTTTGCTTTGAGAGGATTAGCTTAGAATCATTAAGTCAGACTTTTCCAGCTAATTCTTATGACCTTGCCATGTTGAGGTCACATATTGATATAATCCCAGCCAGTGTCCTTTTCAACATGGACTTTCAGCCAAAAGTATATATAATTTATATTTTATGCCAATTAAACATACCTGCCAGTTAATATATTTTGCCAGTCAGACCATATCAAAGCATGGAGGTGTATGACCACTAATATTTTCACCATTTTCCAAGGAAACTGTCATCCTGTCCTTCCGACACAATGTTGATTATTTTCTCAGACAGGCTGAATGTACAAAAATCCTAATGATTTTGGTCCATTTGGCATCAACTTTGGATATGAAACAAATTCCAAAGATTCTGAGTGCACTCAGTCAAATTTATTTAATTCAAAATCACATGTTAAATCATCAGCATCGACCTAGGCATTGCCAGAGAAATCTTTGTATTCCATAAATTAATATATTGCTGATCTGTGTTAACTGCTTTAACTACCTGTGATATAGTCTGGGTAGATTCTAAGATTAGTATGTCACAATCCTTCTGCCAGCTTTAAATTGTATAGTCTGGACTACAGGGATGCTAGTATGTAGCCAAGATCTCATTTTCCCTGTGAGTGGGTTGTTTGTTTTCTTGGGAACAGTGAGATGGTGCATTATGCATTGCCATATATTGTATATGCTTCATGTATTTACATCCAAGATGTTCATGATTCTTGGCATTACAGAGTTATTTTACTTTCTGATTTCAAAAATGTATAGGGTATGTAAATCAAATGTTCATCTTCCAGCATACCCCACATTTTCCTTTATGAAGGGAATGGCACATAAAAACTGTAGACTTCTGGTGGACACAGTCTTACATGTGCATTTCCTAGTAAGGCTAATCCAAGATATATTGCGCCTGAGACAAAAGGCAAGCTGGTTCCCCTTCCCTCACTCTACTTGAAGAAGCCAAGTAGATCACCAGTTGAATCATATTTCAGTATTGCTAATAGGACAGCTACACCTGAATGTATCATTGTACAAAGGATGTATCTGAACTGTTGACTTCACAAAATTCTATGGATCGCTTTTTTGTTTCATTTCTTGATCCCAGGTGAAATTCTCCTGCACTGTTTGGTTCTATTCTGTTTCCTACTTTTGTGTTCCAATTGCCTGTAATTGCCAACATGTCCTATTTTGGCTTTTGGTTAATTTCCTCCTGGACTGCAGCATATAATCTTTCAGGTTCTTCCTATTTTGCCTTTGTGGTTAAAGAATAAACTTGGATTATGGTTATATTGATGGGTTTTCCTTGAAGTCTTTATATTTTTGGTCATATTTGCATTATATCCTTTGACTGCTTTTGCTACATTCTTATTACTCTTAATGCCCCACCCTGTTTCTTCTTATATTTTCGTTTCCTGAGTAAAACAGGAAATGAAAAAAAAAACCAGTTATGTGACTGAAAAAATCCATTCCTCTCCACTTTAGCTCACTCACATTAGGTATTGCAATGTTTATACATTCCATATCTTCTCTTATTGTATCTAGCTTACCTTGATTCATTCTTCCTATATTTCATGTTCCTATAATATATGTTGTGCAGCTTTTGACTTTCTGCTCACTTCTGAGCATGTCAACAACTGATCATCCTTTCAGCTTGGATCCAGGTATGTCTTTAGCTACAGCACTACTCATAGTTGTCATCTGCTCTACCTAGTAGTTCATTGTGTTCCTTCTGACCCAGGAGTCTTATCTTCTGACTCTATCCCTTGTTTTATCTTGAAATGTCTTTATAGGATTTTCAAGGTAAAGGGCTCCAGGAGTTTGTCATTGCTTTCTTCTGCTCAGTACTAACAAATATTAGCTTATGTTGCCACTGCCATTGTATCTGAAAGATCCTCAACCAGCGTCACCCCTCACTGCCACTGCTGCCCAGTAGCTGTTTGGCAGATTTAGTCTGGCTCCTTCATAAAAGTCTGTCTGACATGGGAGACCTACTAGCGTCACTGCTACTGTCAGCATAGCCACTTGCCTCACAGGAGCAGGTAATCCCACCATCACAGAAGGATAGTGCCATAGTGAAATACTTTGTGGTAGAGTTGGAAATAAAATTTAAAATATTCAGTCCACTGACCAAAAAAAAGGAATTCCTTTATTGTCAGGAAGCCCTGATAAGCACAATTCCTCTGTAATGAGAACTTTTGTAAGTTTGGGGCCTTTCTGCAAAATTTTGTGTATATGTGCACATGTACACGTTTGTGTGTATTTGTTAAGAAAATGTCATTTTCTGTGCAGGAATACCCTTTTCCATGCAGAAAACATGTTTTCTTTGCAGAAAATGCAGTTTTCTGTGCAAGAACCCAACATAGGCTTATGGTTTCTCTGTGCAGAATAAGTCCTAACCTATGAATAGCCCTTAAAAATGCACGGTTAGAATCATAGAATCATAGGGTTGGAAGGGACCACAGAGGCCATCCAGTCCAACCCCCTGCTATGCAGGACCACATCAAAGCATTCCTAACAGATGGCCATCCAGCCTCTGTTTAAAAGCCTCCAAAGAAACAGACTCCACCACACTCCGAGGCAGCACATTCCACTGCCGGATAGGTTGTTTTGAGCTTGGGAAAGTTACTGTTGAGCTACAACTCCAAAATCTCCTAGTAGTCAGACTGGGTGGGGAAATCCTGGGTGTTGCAGTTTTGTGGAGTTCCAAATATACAGGGAGGGGGACAAGACAGAAAATGCTTGAGTCAGTACAGCATTCTCATCCTCAGCCCTATTTAAGAAGAATTATAATTTCTGCCCTCCACTGGAGGGCTTTTTTAAATAGAGGAATATTTTGCTCAGCCAAATAGAATGTGCTTGGCATACAGCTGTATGGAACATGCTTAGTTTCTGCCTCCTCATGGAACTCCGCAAGCCAATAGAAAAACAGGAATAGCTATAGACACAGCTGTGTTAAAATTATTGGGTTGGATCCCAAGTTAGTCATGTTTTGAATTAAAGCTAGCAAATATCCTCTTCCTCTTCCCCTCCTCCTTCTTCTCCATTCCTAGTTCTGGTCCAGGGTTAGGAAGCAACTCGTTTTTCAAAGGAATTACTTTGTTAACTAGTTAAATTTAGCAGTTCTCTTTCTACCTATAACATCTATGGCTGTAATTCACTACTTTTCAATCAAAAAGGTACAGTTTGTCTGCCTGTTATTCATTCCTGAGTGCTTAGTCTAAACAATGGGACAGTTTGACAATTACCTTCTTGTAGCAAGGAGAACACAAAATGCAGTGTTGCTAGGATTTATATCTCTGCTATGAAATGTTGCTGTCATTATTTCTAAATTTAACCTACCATCTTGGACTGTTTGAAGTATGAAATAATAGCTGATTTTCACGTCATGGCTAATCGTAACGCCATGAATGTTTGTGCTGCTGCTACTATTGCTGCCCTCATAGGAAGCCCAGATTGGTAAATTTCCTGAACCAGCTGAATAGATCACTGCTGGTCTGATGGCTTCCTAATTTTCTCTGGAGGAAATATGCCATGAATTGTCTGTTTAAATTGGTTGTGCTCAACCTCTGGCTTACTGAACTGGCCACTTTAGTAGCATGTGTTATTACCAGGCTCCTGCTGGGATCTGATGTGGTTTTGGTTTTAGGACTAGTTGGCTGCCTGCCCGAAACCACTTTTTTTTTTTTTAAGAGGTAATTGTGTATATAATGAAGCAAATCTCTGGCACCCAGAGGTCTGTAAGTGGTTGCCTGGTTGGCTATACTTATCAGTGGAACTAAAATGAAAGAGGTTGTCCATCGGAACATAAATGAGAGCTGCTTACCTATTATGGGCTATTGTGTCACTCCATTGTTATTCCAAGCCTGTTATGATGAACAGGAATGCAAGGGTCTTCCATATTTTATTACACCGTGAGAACATAAAATGGGTCTTTACCATATATACATTAACATCATTATTTATCACATATGGCCATGAGTTTAGAGTTGTGACCCAACTTTAGGTAAAGTTCTAGGTGGATTTGGGAATTCTGTAGATACATCACATTGTGTTTATTGGAATTAGCAACAAGTTTTGTCCAGTTTATGAATATTCTCAGGCTATAAGCTGTTTCATCCTTTTTGTCTGGAAGATCTTATGAATGGTAGGAATGGACCAATCTCTACCATGAGGTTATTGGCACATTTTTTTCTACCATGGGACTGAAACTTTTGTGGACATTCAGCACTTATTTTCAAGCAAATATACTTATGAAATGTATTGTGCAGTTTTTCCATCCTATCAGCATTGTTCTTACACTTGAAAACTCTATTTTTATGTGAATCTAATCTACTTTATATAGATGTAAATTTAATCTATATAAATCTAATGTACCAAATGTACCTTAAAAGCTCTATTCTAGTGTGGAGAATTGTTGTTTTCCAAAGAATAGAATCATAGAATGGGGACTCAGCTTCTTCTTTTGTTTCTTGAACTGGCACTGCAAATTAAGCAGATAAGCCAAGTAATAATCTCAAAAACTTGGCAAGAATAAGAAATCTGCAGTTTGGAGCTTGTTGTCATTTCAGTTAATATGTGATATTCATTGGATGACAAAACAGCAATGTAGCTAACTACCAAAGGGACACAGGAAAGGACACAACTGAAAAAGCAATTAACAGATGTAGATAAGATAAAGAAGACCTTTATGCCTTTATATTAACTGAAAGTTCACCGTTAATTACCTTTCCTCCTCCACACATCCCACCTTTCCACATGTCCTGAGTGTTCTGTCACAGTGTTGTAGGTTAAGTTGTGACATCTCTGTCATTGGGATAAGCAACGAAGGAAGCTATTTGTTCCAAGAAGACCATTATGATGTCGGCCAAGCCAACACTGCCATCATTCTCTGTAAAAATGTCAGCACTCTGACTACATCATACCACAACTCTTCTTTGCACAGCAAGGTATCATGTCCTAGATAACTTGTGTTCACAAACGGCAGTCAGAGTTTGAACAGAAGCATTTATTTGGAGCAAACACGCAAACAAGAGACTACCACATGTTGGATGGTTACAGATTTTATACCTTGTCATACAAAGTTAGTCATGCATAGCATTGATTGAAAGTCATAAATGTCACATCACCCACCAGCACCAGAATTTCTCCAACCCCTTTCATTGTTTACATATCTTTCATCTTGGGAGCCAGAAGAAGTTATTTTAGCTATGTCTGTTCCCATAACACCTTCTCAGTAGTTCTGCCTTCTGCCTTCTTATCTCTTCCCTCCTTTCCAGATACCATGCGATATCACACACTGTAGTGATTAACCATTTGGTGCCTTGGGGTACTTTAGAACTTTTAACCAGGTATATGTTTGCACATGTACAGCCAGCATACCTATGGCAGGAGCCATGCATCTTGACACAAGTTGCAGCCAACTAGTTGCCTTGAATGTAGGAAAGCGCAATATTGCGTTCAGTTTTGACATAACCTGAAATGCTGTTTTCTGTGGGATGAGATTATTTCTGAATATGTGGTGAGATTTGAGACTGATTATGCTGTCCATTGATATAAACCTTCAGGGTCATGGCCACTGTGGTACCTTGCATGTTGAAAAGTAAAAAATATTCATACAACATAAATATGACAGGTATGATTTCTTATAATAACTTTATATAATGCTTAATGCCAGAATCCATAACAATACATGTGATCCATACATGTCTTCCCTTAATAGTAACCCAATCCCTCAGAACCTGACCACCTCATTCTATTGTATAGTAGAATGTATGATAGATTGATATGAAAGAAGAAAAAGGAGCAGGTCATCCAGGACACGAAAATATGCATGGATATACCCACCCTAAACTAGATTACACATAATCCATCTAACCCATGTAGTTGCTGGTTTGAGATATTATACCATTGTGGAATGAAAATTATAACCACATGGAAGTAGCAATCATGTCACAATTGCGCTTGCTGTTGAGTACTTAGGTGAAAGCCACTTCCTAATGAACCTGTAGCTATGAATGCATGGAAGAGCAATCCTGTGTTAGAATATTGCCCTTGTAAACTTTTCTGGTGCAAGGTTGCTGTTTTATCTCCCATTTTGATTTCTCCTCAATACATCATGTTCTACACTCTAAGCAGCAAACAGATTTAAGAAGTGATTCAGAATGGGTATTTATATAAATGTGATCCCTAGTACCTTTGTAAAAGTAGCTTTCATGACATTCCTCACTGCCCTGAAATGGCACATACATTTTCATTCTATTACTTCCCTTTATTTCACATTTGAACTGCTTGTGGGAATGTAGGTTTGATGTATCATCCACTACTTTAATCACAGTTGTATTGCCGTCTTACCCTTTCCTCAGCTCAGGCTTTATGGCAATTTGGTGGCAATGCCTTTTATTAGCTTCTCTCATGCACTCTTTCCCTCCAGCATGTGCTAACTCACATCAGTCTGATGCTTTATTTTAATATCTTTTAAACCTAGACCTCATTAATGTTTAATATCTCCTAATGAAAAAAACCGTCTGCTTTCTGAATTATGACAGTTTAATCTTCTTGTTCCTCAGAAGCAAGACATTTTAAAAAGTTCAGCTTGATGAATTTAGGGGCTAATAATATAAAACTTCAGCATTTTTAAGTGGCTACCTGGTAAAATGACAGCATTTGGAAAACATCTATTATGCAAGAGTTCTCTGGAAAGCAGTCTTTCATTGTGGAAATTACTAGCAATGCAAGATCTTCTTCACACTTTACATTTTATGGGATGCAAGTTCAGTGGCAATCTTCGGTCGAGTAGACCAGAACCCCAGGTGTTCCTTGTAATATATGAATGTTGAGTGGCAGAGGTGTAGCATGTGTGCGTGTTTGAGGTCATTGCTCCCACAAATAAGGCTTCTGCCCTTCCAAATTTCACTGAAGGAGAGAAGTGTTATTTGGACAGGCAACATCCTCATTTTGTCCACCCAGCCCCATAACTATACCTCCACTGAGTGGCATCAGCAGGACAAACTGAATACACTTCACTTCCTGAAGTAGAGGAGCAAATGGCATCTTCTACCCACACATATCAAGGTCCATATTGCCAAAAAGCAGGATGCCATTTTATCATATGAAACAAACAAACAAAAATCTGACAACCCTCTCTTCCATACATGACAGTAATAATACAACCAATTAAGTAACAAGCAATTAACTATCCTTTAAAATCTGCTGCATGAGGCATAGCCCTGAATCCCTCAAGCATAGCCCATAATCCTGCTTGTGTCTTATCAATGTCTATGTTCCCCTACAGAAGCATTTGGACATTTTTTTTATCCTATGTGTAATATCCATATTCAATTCAAGGTATTAGAAGCAAAACTACACATGGGCTACTGTTGTATACATGGATGTTCATTCAGTTATGTCTTCCATTGTGCATTTAGTTTCACATTCGGGTGTATGCTGTTGCCACAAGAGCCACAGAGAACATGCAATACCTCATTCTGTACATAGTGGCTGGCAAGCCTACTGTAAGATTTCAGTCATACTTTCCCTATCATTGTCAGCTCTTGAAACAAGAGTAGCAAATAGTTTTGTAAAACAATGTCCAGGATATCAGCAAATCTTCAAGAGGATAAACTTACCTGCATGGCATGGCCTTGCATCTTTTATGTTATGAATATTATGGACATTTAAAGAAGCCATCCTCAAAGGAATCCCACTTAGATATACCACTCAAACTGTGTTTAGTAGTTTAAAGGTGTGTTTATTTAACATGCATTGGGGAACAAGAGCACATTATTTTGCCTTGCACTTACAAATGTTCATTGAATGCCTGAAAAGGGTGCCTGTTTGCTGAGAGTTCTGACCATATAATCAGGAAACTGTCCTAATTGTTTATGGTACTTAATTATTTATTGTCCTTTCCCCCTCTCACATATCAGAGGAAAATGAACCACAATTTACACACCAGTCCTTCCTCTTACCCTCTTTGTCAGTGGACTTGTTCCAAATATAGTCACAGGTACAGAACCTGAAATCCCATTGAGATAAATGCACCTACTCTTAGTATTATTAAATCTTGAATCAGGTGTACATAAAGTCATATTTGCCTATGGCTTCATTAAAACCTGCTGTGAAGCACTGCTATGTAGAGAATGCTGTACTGTAATCTTTACAATGTGGTAGCACTTTTTGGACTCACAAAGTATATCTTTTTAGCAGTAGCTGACCACTCATCCATTTGTTTCTCCTTGTATGGCTGCTATCATAGAAATGCACTTGGCATTACTTCAGTAGAACTGCAGTTCTCTTTTTTTTTTTCAAAATGCTCCAAACTGTTGCTTATCACATTCTGTTCAGAATTATATCTTCCAAACCACATATCTGCCACATTGGCATCATAGGCACATTGCAATCTTTCTGAGATCAAACCATTTTAGAAGATAACTCACTTCTAAAAATGATATTCACTTTCGAAAGGTTTGTGCTGATACAGGGAAGTGAACGCTGGGCTGCAAGGCAAGGCTGTTTCACTTCATAAAATCAATAAGTGTCTGGGTAACCTACTAGCTCTATCACCATTTGTAAAAGGTAGCTTTTATTATTGGAGCTGCTGTGGATGTTAGGAACATTAAAAGCCTAACAGGTTCACCAAGCTATGACTGCAACAACGGATCACTCTTCTTCATTAAACACTAATTCTTCACCAGGTTTGATTTAAAGATTTATGGCTTGTCAGACTATTACAAAGTTTAAGCTTCATTTAGAGGTGAAAGGGGCAAATTGGGAACTCACTGAGTCGGAACAGTTGAGGCGACTGGAGCAGGTGAGAAGAAGTATCCAGCAGTAAATAGAATATAAGCCTGCGTGGCATTTTATGCCCTCCTGTCCCACCCAAAACTTATTATAATTTTGCAAAGTAAGAATCTGGATCCAGATCTCCTCACAGCTAAGCTTGTTTTACTCATGTTTTTCAGTAAGAACCGAGCTGCAAGTGATATTTGACCTGGGACTGCAGTAGGATTAGACGAATCTAGTCTGTTTTGCATCCAACAACATTGAAAAATTTTGAGACCTAGGTCCCCCCCCCACTGTTCTTTTTCTGCATCAGTTGTGTTAAATATCTGCACATATATCTGTATGCATTTCAGTGTGCATTTCTCTGAGAAATGTAGACTGCTGAATTCATATCCCACTTTTCTCTTGACATGGGGCTGAAGGAAGCTTACGTGTTGGACAATGTAAAGCATGAGGCTGAGTCTCAAAAGGAAATGACATTGAATCAGCTAGTATTATTAATGAGGATCATTACATTCATTGAGCAGAATTTTGGAATGTCAGGATTTAGCATAGAGTGTCAAACATAAAGTTTGTGCAGTGATTATTATGACTGAGAAGCTTGACTCTTTATATCCAGGAAGGCAGTCTAGAGTGACAGAGACTGCAATCCTATGCACATTTAGCTAGAAGGGAACCTTACTAAAGTCAATGGAACATCCTCTTCCTCCAGTGTGTATTGGATTTCCATACCAATAGGTGGAAGTATTAGTAGGATTTTGATATCTCATCATGTCATTTAAATGATATGCAACAACTATTATTTCATATTACTTCTTTAGTAGATAATAAAACAAATCAGTCTCTAAAATGAAAGTCCATTAGTGAACAGACATTGCAGCTTGGTGAAGATGCTGAGACTGAGTTCACTAATTTTGGAAACAGGGTATAGAGTCTAATGGCTTGGCTTCTGAAGTTTAGCAAGAAACCATTTCATGTGACTCCATAGTATTGCCTTTGTTTCAATTACTGGACACACATAATACCTAAGTGTCCAGTAATCCTTACCTGTGCCTAGTACATGATTTTGTAGAATGCAAACGAGACACTTAAGAGGAACAAAATTATAGTCAATTTATTCTGTAATACCTTCGAATCCAGTATGAAAGTGTACTCCATGGAATGGATAAACTGTAATTGTTTTTAACACTAGCTTTTAACCAGAAGCGTGTAAAAAATTTTTATTTTATTTCTTCCATTTAATTCATTTAGTTGACATGATTCAAATTCAAAGCCTGAACTTCGCAGAAGGCAATGCTTGACTTGCAGAATCACACAACAAAGTATGTATGTGCAGATCTCATTTCTAAGAACCTGGGCCTGTACAATCAATGCTTCTGATAGAATCAGTCAGAAGGACTCTGACTACAGAAGCAGCTGAAGGTAAAGAGTCCATGTGATCAAGCAAGAGATTTTGAAAGCAGAGGAGCAGAACTGCAGCTGGAAGTTCAGTGGGTCATCTAAATCGACATTTCAGCTTCAATTTATTTGATTTTCCTTCCATAGCAAGTGACAATGGCTTTCACCAGGAGAATGGCACAAGGAGAGGGTTAAAAACTTATTCGTCCATATTTTGGCCTTTACCTGGATCTCCCTCCATTGTTCCACCTCATGGAGTTCTAGCCTCAGTGATCTCACCTGCTGTTTCTCTCTTTCCCCCTAGATGGATTAGGAGGGCAGGCAGGCAGGCAGGCAGGAAGGAAGGAAGGAAGGAAGACAGGCGGACAGATAAACAGTAAACACATATGGACAAGTTCCTATGGCTAGGCTTCAGATAATAGTATAACAATTCTTGCTTCAGTTTCTTAGTTAAAGTAACTCCTTTGGAACAACAGCAGTTTCAAAAACAATATGAAATATAGCTTGCTGTGTTTGTGGATTCCCTCCTTCCCTTAGTGTATATCAAAGGGGACCAGAGTTTGGCACTTTTCTTGATGTAATTTGACACAGTAAGAAAGCTCTGTTTGAGAAACAGAAGCAAGGTTCAGAAATCTCCCTTAGCCAGTAGCTACAGTAGTGTAACAAAAGTATACAATACTATTCTTCCATGCATGTAAGTTGCCTTTGAGCCAGGTATAGAGAACCCAAAGCATAAAATAGGGATGGCACATCACACACCAGCCCTACCTCAGTATCCTAGAGTTGAGTGAGGAGATCCACAGGGGATTACTTAAATTTGCTTGAAGCCTCCTCACACAGACTTGCCATGCCTGGTACTCCTAATTTTTCAGGTCTCCCATTTTTGCTAATGGACCTACTCATATTCAGATGAAGGTGCGCAGAAACCCCCCAAACAGAATTCCCTGAATACATTGTGTTTCGTGTTTTCCTTTCAGATATACAACCTGGATAGGGCTCTACACTCTTCTGTAGAATGTAGACTGCATTCACAGAATAAATTTGATTTTAAAGATAGATATGTTGTCATATACATTTCAAAGCACTAGAACAGGGAATCTCAGGAAAAGCAAGTACTACATAGGCCCTTTTTGCACGGCATTTGACATGCGAACGGGCCCCTGGAGTGTCGCGCGACTGCAAGGAGTGGTCCACATGATGCAATCACACAATGCTCCGGGGGCTGGCAGGCACCGATTGTGCACTATTTCATTTTCGGCTTTAAGCCAAAAATAGTGCACAATCACACATTGCTCTGGGGCCTGTGCGCACTTGCCATGTGTACAGAGCTCTGGAGCCACAGCGCTCACGCTTCCTGCCCCAGCGCGGCCTGGGAAAATCCCAGGCTGCGCTGCGGAAGGAAGAGGCGGGGCTCTCGCGCTACCTGCTTGCGAGCAGGCAGCAGCTGTGGAGCTGAAGCAATGGGGACACGAGAGCCTCTCGCAAGAGACTGCTCGCGCAATCCCCGCACCCCAGCTCTGCAAAAAGGTGAGTTGCGGAAAGGGCCATAGATGCCACAGCTGTTGAAGAAATATTGAAGTATCTTAACTGAAGAAGTTTGCTTGGCTTTCACAACAGTATGTGCATCCCATCCAGTTTTATTTCAACGGTAAATAACTGTTTTGTTACTGATTTGTAGCATTGTTCACCTCTATTATATATAGCATGTATTGTGTATATCAAAATCTACACTCCCCTAATAATGGTTTCCAGCATTTGTACATCTTGCTTAATCTACATATTTTAGCAGTGTACTCTAAAATCAAATGCACAATCTGGTAGAGTTATTTACTGTCCAACTATTTTTTTTTTAATGTGTGTGTCTTTGCTAGTGCGACTTAATAATTAGCAGTGCAACTTACAATAATTATTTGACTGGGCTTCTCTTTTTTATATATATACATTTGATAGGAATGAAAGAGGTTTCATCATTTCAGATTATATCATTGAAAGTTATTAAAGAACAGCATGGGTACATGAACAGGATGTAGTGGAATCCTGACACTATGTGCCATGCATGATACGAATATGAAGCATAGGAGTAGCTGATTAGCATAGCTTCAAAAATTAAATAACATTGAGTCATTTAGATGTCATAGTACAAATCAAATTCTGCCCTGTTTTAATGGACTGGGTTAATTATTTCTACAAATGCAAATACCAAAGCAATAATTAAACACTACGCTAAATGAGATTTTTTAAAAAAGGTACAGAAAATCGCAAAAGGAGCAGACAAATATTTTTTTTTAACCCTTGTATCTCTAGGATATCTGACCCATAAACATTTTTCCTCATCATTGTCTAATCTAGCCATGGGGGGGGGGGGGATGGACCACTTCATCTTAAAATCAATGGTCTGTTTGGACATAACATGATTTTAGTGTTGCAAGAATGAGCTGAACTTCCCTCTAGGCTCACATAGTCTCCCTCCCTTTTTCCTTTTCCAGTTTCCTGCTCTAGGAAATTAGAAACATTCACTTCCATTTTAGATTAGTTGAAGTGTAATGTGTATTCAGCCCTAAACCAGTGGAGAACAACTATGGTAGGTCAGGAGGAAGTCCATTTTTCATCCTAGGGTCCAGCACAGGCTGAATCAGCTCCAGAGGTGTCAAAAAATCCCCAAAAGTCAAAACTGGAAGAAGGCACATGTTTAACTGGGGGAGAGGAGAAACAAGGTACAAGGAGGTACAACAAGGTACAAGATTCAGAATGAACAGAATAAACAGAAATCCCTGAACATGTTTCTGTTTTACTCGTCTTTTTCTACTCACATTTGGTAATCTGGCCCCATGATGTGCATGGCAGGGAAGTCAGAAGTCTCAACTTTATTTTCCATCCTCAGTCATGGTTCTCTCAGAGTCAAACAGAAATAGTAAAACTGAATGCCTTCTGTTTACTGCAGCATCTCAAGAAACTGGCTCCAAAAAAATCAAACTATATCATTATGGCCATTTCTGCACTAGAGTGTTGTAGTGCTATTATTCGGCTTTCGACCTCTTATGGAATCCTGGAGTTTGCAGTTTAGGGAGGGACCTTTGAAGCCCCTCCCTAAACTGCAAACCCCAGGATTCCATAAGATGTTGAAAGCGGAATAATAGCACTATAACACTCTAGTGCGGAAATGGCCTATGTAGCATCCTTAAACCCACTCAGACAAGGGATGGCTCTTGAGATCCTAAGGAGATTTCATGTCATCCTGTTCCCTTTGGCTTTACAGGAACTCTTGGGTTACCTGACAGTAAGCCAGCAGACATACAGCTATGCTGTACTTAGTAAAGACAAGATAATGAAAGGTTGCCGTGCTCATGGACTCAGTAAAAGCTGTACATGCTTTTATTAGCACTCTCAGAGGCTTCCAGGTATGGAGATGGACCTTTTAGAAAAAAAGAAAAAAAAGCCTTCAGGAAGCATTGGTACGGTTCCAGAAGGGGCTATAAAAACTGGCCTTGGGTCAACATGTGCAACCCCACACACACACACAATAAATGGTGGTTAGTCTTAACTCTGGTTGAACTTGACATGACAATCTGCCAAAGTAATATGATATGGAGGCCAAAACTTCCATATTTTTGCATCCATGGTGGAGGAGAGCAGAGAGATGGAGAAGGTACTTTTTCTCTTAAGACTAAGCTACAATTTAGTGCCTTGTTCCACTCAGACCAATATTGTATGTAATTTCTACTACAAGTTTCATGGACTGCAATAGTGGTTGGCAAACTTTACAGGGCAATTTTCATATCTAATTTTCCTCTGCAGAACCCCTTGTGCTTTGCACAGGATTCTTGGGTCTGTTCAGAGGAACATGCCCAGTTTCAGTGAAGGATTTAGTTTACGTTCCGCACATACTCTCCCCCGTCGTTCTGTACCTTGGAGTAAATGGATTGTGGATCCACAAAAGCTCCTGCTGCAATAAATCTGACAGTCTTACCAATGTCACACATTTTTATTGTTTTGGTGTAACAGACTAACACAGCTGCTCCTTTGAAAAATGAATAATTCCCCGATGCTGAACAAAGCAAGGGAAGACTTTTGATGACAGGAAAACTGTTTTGCAGAGAACAAGAGCTTCTAGGTAAGCTGGGGATTCCTTACTAGGTTGCTGCCTATGCTAAAATGAAAGAAGTAGCATTTAATGACAGTGCTTAAAAATCTGAAAGGGGAAAATCAAATTTTCTTGCTAAGTTTCAGAGTAAGGTAATGATAATTAAAATCTCTTGCCATATGGAAATATGCAGTAAGACTAATGTTCATTTGTTGTACGGGTTGGAACAAATTATTAATAAACCTTCAAGTTCTCATATTCATGAAATGGTTGTATATTTGTTTTCCATACAGCATTGATCTCTGGGAGATGTGTTGCACTACTAAGCCTCTCTATAACTAAGCCGTTCTATGTGAAAAGTCAAAATTCAGACACTAGAAAGAGCTGGAAAATATAATTTCTTAGCTTGTTATTTCAATTACTGCCTGTATATCTACACACTTTGAAAGTGAGGTTCCAGCAGACTTCAGTGTAACTTTATCTTGTTAGATGAGACCATTGAATTAAGATTTAAGTATATTTGGTGTTTCATTTTTAAAACGATAATGTAATCATTATGCGAACTTGAACACCCTGTTGGTGTTTTGTGTCTCATTTTGCAAAGAAAAGATTCATACCAGAAACTTACATAAATGCTTTCTTTTTTGTTTTAAAAAATTGAATCTCCATGCTACATTATCAAATTTAGCTGAAGGAGCTCCTTCAAATGTGTATCTTCATGGAGCAAAATTAAAACAAATTAATTACGCAATGAAACACAGCTGTTACTAAACTTCATCACTCAAATGTCATCGGCAAAGAAGCCATGTTTTGCCTCTCTGAGGAATCTAATAAAAATCCGCAAGTGAGTCTCTTTGATAATCATGCGCCTTTTTGGCTCATCATATTTCTCTGTAATTGAACCAGATGTTAAATCTTCTCCAGAGGAGATGGATCTTCTGAAATCTATGTAGTACTTTATTAGACTGGCATCCCATAGGGTTTGCAGGTTAATGTAAAAATCAAATGGTGAGACAGACGTTGCATGTAATGCTGCTGTCTTGGTAATCCCTCCTGGCCCAAACCACTTAAAAACGTGCCGGCTGCAGATGTCTACCAGGTGTAACAAATGGCTAGAGGATATGCTATTCCGAGATTATTTTTTTTAAGAATCATTTAAAATCAAGATATTTGCATGTACAACTGTTTTACATTGTAAGAACTGTAACAATCAACAACTCTGTCTTCCCAACTGGTGCTCCAATAGCAAACTTGATTGTTTTACTTTTTCTTTTTTTTTGAAGATGAAAACTGAGGCCTTTAAACATAGCTTCAAATAGTGTATGCACACACATTTCTACATGTTGAATCTATATTTTATCTGAGGTCTATTTATCCCAAATGTTTGTCAATCTCTATTACTGATGGGTCGTATCAGTTATACCATTGCCTCTTTTCTTTGTTATTTTTTTAAAGGTTGAGGGAGAAGGCAGGGCAGAGAAGAGAGAGAGGTAGAGGGTGGCTGGTTCACATGGTCTTTCACCTCCAATCCAGTCCAACATATAGAGGGAAGCCAGTCCCTGCACACATACACATGAAGATGATCCAGCTGCCAAGGGCAGATGAATACATTAATGGTGTGATTTGTGTATGCTCCTAGGAAGGAATCAGGCTGTCCTTGCATATACAGATGATGCAGGAAGAATATGTTGGCTGGTTGAGAGGAACTCTGCACATGTTGTATCAGTTTGACTGTTCATTGACAAAGCAAACCAGCTCTAACAGGCAAAGGACATAGTAGAGAAAGAAGTCTTGGGTTTGCAAGGATGGTGAATAAACAAAATCCAAAATCCATAAAACACTCATACTTTTATTGGGCCAACTAAAAGTATTGATGACATAAACCAGATTCCTGTGGTATGCTAACCATCATGCTATTTCCAGATCTCCACAGTAGTGCCAGGGAAAATAGGCGTGATCCGAGATCTCTGAGAAACCTATTTCTAGGGTGCCTTCCTTCCTTCCTTCACAGTTATGCTGAAGCTTCTTCAAAAATTGTTCTGCTCGTTCTTCCCCCATCTATGCCATTGTAATGTGCCAGCATACTGCTAGCCATGGTATATAATTTTAGAACTAATTATGTATTGTTATGAGTATTGTTATAAATATACTACAAAGTTACTGTCTTTGATTTACATTCTAGGTTTACTCACCTTTGTGTCAGAAGTGGCTTCTTTTAAAAATTTATGAAAGCTTATTGAATGTTCCTGCTGTTCATAATAGATCTAAGTATAAATGGGACTTTAATATATGTTTATCAGAAGTTCAGTGGTATTGCATAAGAATGCTGCCCAATAATCCCTTGATATAGCTTCTGGATAAAATCAAAATCGAACACTTCCCTTTAATATTAACAACACTGGATATGAAAAAAAATTGTCCTGGAATCCTTTTGTATTCTTTGAGACTACAAAGAATACAAAATTATATATTTGTCCAAAAATATTGAGACCCACCATAGTGTAGTGGTTTGAGCATTGGGCTATGATCCTGGAGACCAGGATTTGATTCCCCACTTGGCCATAGAAACCCACTGGGTGACCTTGAGCATGCCGCACACTTTGAACCCCCAGAAAACCCCAAGATAGATTCATCTTAGGGTCACCATAAGTCAGATATGACTTGAAGACACACACCAACAACAATACTGAAAGCAATATTGGGAGTTCAAGTGTTTAGGGAACTCTTGAATACAAGTTACCTTTTCCTACATCTTTAGTTTGGATAAATTATCAGGATCCTCATGTTTCAATTAAGCATGCAGCAGAATTCTAGTTGTTAATTCATTTACTTGAGGTAGAATCTTTCTTGTAAAATATTGAACTTGCTTAGAGTTGTTTTCAGAGTAAATGGGGCCAAGGAAAAATGTGCATATGATAGTTACTAATACAAAGGCATGAAGTTACATGTTGAATTAGATCTAGGCTAGCTTAGACACAATTAAAATCTCATTGCTTATAAAAAGATAAATTACTCGTTCCTGTCTTAAATCCTATTCATTTCAGTGGCACTGTAGCAGAACTTACATAGCCTAAATCCAAGCTATTATAAAGTTTTTGGTAGGAGAGACAAACAACCCTATATAAAGTGTTACCAAAAAACAAAACAAAACAACCCCTGGAGACCATTCACAATATAGTAGGTCACCCATAACCACATGACCAGTATCCATTATTTCACTTACTCGTGATTGGCTCCAGGCCAATGGCTGCTGCCACTGGCCGGGGTCCTTGCTCTGCACAGCTGGGCCAAGAGAGGTGAATGGTGAGGCACAGCTGGGTTTCCTGCACCTCTCCTGGCTGAGGAAGTAGATGGATACGCCTTCCTTGGCTGAGAGAGGTATGGGGAAGTTTGCCATTGCTTCCCCCCCACCCTGTGCTTCTCTTAGCTGAGGAAGGAGGCCAACTCTCCTTCCTCAGCCAAGAGAGGTGTGGGAAGCCCAGCTCTGAGTAGCCAGGCCTCTTACTTGATTTGGCTCTCAGGGAGAGGGCTGTTTGCCAAGCCTCACTGGGAAGGAAAGCAGAAAGGAAGGAGGAGCTGGGCAATGGAATTGCCTTCCTTCCTCACTGCTTTACCTAGCCTAGGGGAGTCAAAAATATAGCATTTGATATTATCCATGTTTTTTGCCATCCGTGTTAAGTCTGGGAACGTATCTGTCATGAATATAGGGAACCTACTGTATATTGGAATCAGTTTAACTAGCAGAAAATGTATGCCAAATATTGGCCATGATGTAAGTTACATTAGTGATCATTTAAAAAAAAATGAATGTGATATGTGGATTTCAGATTTTATCCCTTATTATGTTTATTCTTTGTATATAGTAACACATTTATTAAAAATACTTTATATATCTAAATAGAGAGCTAATGGCACAGTACAAATGAAAAAGGGAAATGCTAAATTTTAATCACATGCAAATAACCATATGCTAAACATAATCAGGCAAAGTGTGTGCATGATTTTTGCAGAATGCATAGTCTGCTCTTTCAGTGGAGTGCAGAGTTCACTTGAATTTGCATATATTTACACAGTTGGGATAATTTACCCAGCTTCCAAAAGCCAGCTTTGTAAAGAGTGTGACATTTTTCAGTAGGGTCAAAGAAAGAGAATGTCAGGGAGACTGGATAGAGTTTGCAAGCGCAGAGATCAAAGCTGTGTGAGAGTAGCATTGCCCATTGCTGTTTGAGCACAGCCAAATACTGTCTGCATTCTTCGGTGCTGTTCTCTGGTATGAAATTCTAAAAATCAAAGTTGAGCCTTCATATGTACAGTATTGCATTGTCTCAGAAACATATGAGATAAATATAAGATTTTAAAAAGGAAAACTGATCACAAATGTTGCTATTAAATATCCTACGTAGCTTTTCCTCTCTTTTTTTTATAAATTTTTTTTATTGGTTTTCCACAACACATAAAACAAGGAGACATACATCACCATGTTTGGTATGTCCCTCCCCCCCACACACACCACACACACTTCCCTATATTATTCTTCCCCAGTTCAGTTGTTACTCTTTTTCATAATCAATCCTCCATTTTTACATCAATATATTTTACCTAATCATCACATGTATTTATATTTGTAACCAATGCGTTAGCCCTTTCCATTCTCTTTCAAAGTTCTGAACAGATTTGTTTTTTAGAGAATATGCTAATTTTTCAGTCTCAATCATATCCAACACTTTTAGTTTCCATTCTTCTAAATTGATTTCTATTTTTTCTTTCCAATGCTGAGCATATGCCAACCGTGCTGCCGTAATCAAATACAATATTATCTTTTGATGTCTTCTAATCTCTCGATTCTGACCTAATATATTCAACAAATAAAATTCTGGTGCCAATTCAAAATTCACTTTACAAACTTTTTGAATTACATCATGAATCCCCTTCCAAAATTTCTTTTCATTTTGACAAGTCCACCACATATGAAAAAAGGCTCCTACCTACTCCCCACATTTCCAACACTTCGCATCTCCATTTTTTGTTATTTTTTTGCAACCTCTCTGGAGTCATATACCATCCATGCATCATCATATAGAAGTTTTATCTTAAATTCAGAGTAAATTTTATATCCATTTTCCATACTTTTTCCCAAGCATCTAATTCAATTGGATGACCTACATTCTGAGCCCATTTAATCATCGTCCCTTTTATTATATCTGGTTCCATTTCCCTCTTTAATGCATCGCTACCATCACTACATAGCTTTTCCAAACAGATTCAGTATGATCTAGAGCAGTACTTCAACATGCAAAGCAAAAGCAACTCAAATAAAATTGTTATCCATATGATTATAAAATGCAACCGTCCAGATAATATATCTGATAAATGAGTGACAATTATGGAGCATAACATATTACAGTATTTATTGAATGACGTATTAAATTGTTGTTTTCATTAAGTATATTAAGCCTCTTTCTTTGTCTTTATAACCTAGAACTTGTTATTGTTCCTCCAGCATCTAATAGTCACAAGTCTGGAACCTTGATAGACCTTGATAATCTTGTTTCTGTTCTTATTTTTTGTAATCAGGAAATGAGTGGGTTAATTAGGCACTGTATGAAATGTGCCTTTTTTGGTTTGCCTTTAGTCTTTTACCTAATAATTTGGGTATTTCTCTGTTGTTGTTGTTGTTGTTCTAAAAAGCTCTTTTCACACAAATACAAAATGATCCAATTGTTCATACAGAACCTCTGTGCAGTTTTACTGGCTGCACTTTTATATTCAAATAGGTATGTTCATACATCTTGCTAAAAGTGCATGGATAGGAACAGAGTTCACTGCCACAGTGCTCTTCCTCCTTCTGTCCATGCTGCATTTGTCTTCTTCAACCTGGCATCCCCCAGATGTGTTAGTCTACAGTTCCCATCATTACCAGAAGTCTGAGGGTGATGTCTTCTGTAATCCTAGATATCTGGAAGACTCCAGATTGAACTAGACTGCACTCTTTCCAGTCACTCCTTCAGAATGGTTCATGCTTCTGTAAATCTCTGGCCCTTTTCACATGTGAGGGGGGAAACGGGCGAAAACGCCCAAAAACGGAGCTTACCTCCAGTCAGGTAAGTCCGTCGCCACGTGGAGCAGCGCGGGCTCCCTGCTCCACACTCCTCCGGCGTCGCAGATGGCAGCTTCCGGTTGGTGGAGGCTCTCCACCAACTGGAGAAGCTTGCCAGCCGGAAGCCCACCCCCGGCAGATCTGCAGGCACACACTTGTGCGCGCCTGCAGATCCACTTTAGAGCCGGGCGACGGAGCAGCACGGGGCTGCGTGCGCCGTGCTTTTTAAAAACCTCTAAAAAGAGGTTTTTAAAAAACACGCAGCCCGGCTAGTTCCGGCCACTCCTGAGTGGATTCTGGTGTGGAACTACGAAAAGTAGTCCACGCCAGTCCACTCTACGGTGTAGACGACCTCCATGAGAGGTCACGCTACACCGTTTCCCCCCCACATGTGAAAAGGGCCTCTGTCTCCATTTGTTCCCAACCTAATAATATATTCTTAAGCCGTTTTAGTGATGGAAGATGCTAACTCTCTGAGTATCTGCATTATCCCTTACCCCCTAATTTGGGATGGACATGTACACTCTCACATGTCCCTCACCCAATTCTCTCTCTATTTTTTTAATTGTAATGCCTGTATTAAAAATGCACTTCTGCATACACAGCAGTGGGGGAAGGGGGAAATTTCACTATGTTTGGGGTCCTTCGGGCTCTCAGAGGATGTGGAGAGCATTGTGCGAATTTTTTTTTTTCAAAAAGGTTGAGAAGGGGAGCTCTGGCTGGCTCAAAACCTGTTTTGGGGACCATATGCAGTCTACAGGCCTCGTTTTCCTGATCCTGACCTAAAATTTATTCCAGCTGTACAATATCCTTTTTGAAAATAAGGAATGTGGACATGCCAGGCTTTTGTATAATGGCATTGATAACTTTCTGTTTTGTAGTCACTTTCCTGGTGCTTATATTTGACCAGAGAAAGCTAGTGTATAAGAAAGACCTTACAGCAGACCGGAAATAGTATATTATAGTATAGTATTAAAGTATTAGAGTTCATTCTGCTGTGGCTGAAAAGCAATTTTGCAACTGAAAAGTAGCAGCCGAGGAGGAGCTCTTTGATGTTCTGCTGCTAATCTTCCTTGGCATATAAGAGTGTGGGTGCCACAGAAAAACTTATTTCAGCAGATAATAGAATGTGTGACAAGATATAAAGAAGGGCATACACAAGATATGGCTGATGGACAACATTTAGCCTTTTAGTCACAGGTTGTCCAAACCTGGATTAATCTATAGCTGCTGCCACTAACTGTTACTCAGCAGTAAATATTTTGCTTGACATCACATCAGGGAATAACTCTGCTCTTGCTAGTGGTGGCTAAAATATTTTTTGACAGTGGTGAGCATCTATTTCCCAGTTATTGAATGATATTCTCCTTTACTGTGGCATGAAAATATAATTGACAAAATCACCCTTAGATTTCACAAATGTGTGCTGGCAAATAATTGTGATGTATCCAGTATAATTCATTCAGCTTTCATTGGCTGTCTTCTTCCCTATGTCTGTAAATATGTATTGTTTCAAGTGTTGTTGGCTAAGTTTTTTGAAATTATTATTTGGTTAAGAAAGGTAATAAGCATAATATGTATTCAAGTACAGTTGACTAAACTGAGACACAGTTTTATCATATTTGTCCTATTACATTTGACCAAGATATTTCAAACAATGCATCTGTGAAGGTTTGAATAAAGCAGCTTTTCTAAGAGACCCAGTTGGCAAAAAGTGCACTTGAAAGTGCCATCATATAACAGTAGCAACTTTATTCCTGACGCTGGTTATAGCCAAAACCAGACTTTGTTATCTATGTAGGTGGCCCTTGTTGTAGATCATCTTCCATAGGATTATACTGTTGAAAATGTTTCCTACAGCTATCCAACCCTTTCCCAAAGCAAGAAATGTAATCTATAGGCTTATCTAATTAACTGCTACATGTAGATTAAAGGAAAAAGTCATCTGAATAATCCAAAATTAAGCCATTGTTGTTATGCAGAGCAGCTGTAGCGAATGGTTAAACGTATGTGATAAGATGCCAGGCAAACATTGGATTAGTGGTTCAAAGTCCACTATAGCAAGTAGGTCTGTACTGTATTGGTCTTCAGATTTACCACTCTATTTGGAATAAGTGAAATTAAGATCCAGTTCAGCAACTTGAGGGGTGGGAAGTCTAAATGTTTTTGCAGGTATTAATTGGGTGATGGTGGTAGCAAAGGTGGTAGGCTTCCATGTCAGCAAGGTGGTCAATCTACTCCAGCTTTTAGTCCAAACTTTAAAATAGCTATTTAAAGTGCTGAGGCCTGGCATCAAAATAGGTTCAGCACTTTGGAGAACTCCACAGAGAGTAGATTCCTCACTTCACTAACATGGGAGCTACCCACTGGCACTTCTTTTATGATTTTTTTCTCCCCTTACAGTATGAGGTATACATTCTATGCTCACTCACAGTGGTCCTTTGAACAATCCTACATTGTGATGTAGCATCAGTCAAAGAAGTGGGGAAGCTCTTGGATCCTGCTGATGTCCAATAACTATTTTTTCTCCAGAAGCTTTGAGGGCAATGGCATGACATAATACAAGATTGTCCACAGGGCAATGTGGTGCCGAGGGCAGATGATCTGCAAGGCAGCTGCTGCATTTTTTTAAGCAAATGGTTAAACACACAATGATAGATGAATGCAACAGCAGAGATCTGATCATTCATCATCACATTGCACACTTAAATTTAGTTCAAAAGTATTAGCTCTTCAGATCTAGATAATACTTGCTTCTCACACAAGAGTACTCACAGTTTCCACTCCTGGGGCTGAGCAGTTTAAACAGATTCAAATTACACACATGCCATAAAAATGTCCCTTTACTGTAGCTCTCCACATAGTGAAATGTAATGGTTGTATGGAGTTCTGTCATATATCAGCCCAATGAAAACTGCACAGAATGACTGTGAAGTAGTGCTCTATCTCCACCTCTGTGGATGTGATGTACATATACTGTGCATGTAGTCTGACTCACAAAATAAATTCAGTGTAATTGTTATCCCATAGGATACTACTGCACTGAAATAATTTCTTGATAGATTACAGTTACCTTTGTTCTCAGTCATAATCTAAAAAGAGAATCTCCTTGATAACTTCCCTCTCTCCCCAAGCAACTTCCCTCTGATTAATACTCACTCCACTTTCCATGCCACAGAGTTATATATGTCAGTTGTGAGCTATGGTATTTAATTTAGGAGCAGGATTGGTGGATTTACCACTTTGCTGACATGGAATCTGAACTATAAAGACTGTACTGCAAATATTCTTGTCAACACAGAGGTGTGAGGAGTGGAAGGTGCAGGGATAGAGAATGTGCCTCCATCCCCTATATACTCTTTACATGTACTGGTGGTCAAAGTGGGCTAATTTGATGATGGCATGCGTGCAACTGTTTATTTGACACATGATTTGAAAATGTTACGTGGTTAGGGTGATAAATGTGTGTGTGTTTATTCTATGTATGTGTGTTTACTGTGGCTTCTTGGGTTTGTTTTTTACGTCCTATTGAGTAGAAATTGTTATAGAGGCTAGACGTTTTTCAGTCACAGAGATGGCGCTTCAGTAACTGGATTTCTATGATGCAAGTTCCTCTGGCCTAAGGCACCAGCAAGTCAAGGAAACTATTTTTCTAAAATGCTTTAAAATAATCTTGTTAAGCCAAAGAACAACATCAAAAGGAAAGGCCTCCTAGATGCTCAGCTGCAGACAAGGGAAATCAGTCGCTAAGGAACTGCAGATAGCTTCACATTTTCACACCCCTTAATTTAAAATTCCTTGATCACCTCATGGCACATGGTTCTGAAGTTTTGGGGAATTCCTAAAAATCTGCTTCAGGCTCCCTGAATAAGAAAAAAAAAAAAGTCTCCTCTTGTGTGCACATGGAGAAAATTTCATTAAATCTAATTCCCTAGAGGTCACTAATGTTCATTTTCCCCAACAGGTCTCATTAGAAAAATGATTATGTCTGAATTCTGTTCTTCAGCAATGACTTCCTAGGTCATTATATTTAATGCCTTTATAAAATTAGAGAGTGAAGATAAAACTCCAAGAGTCGCAGATTTCCCCCACTTTACTGTACTTATTGTAGTGAATGAGAAAAATGAAAATCTCTGCATAGCATTGCATGCTCTGATTTTTCTGTGAATATTTGAAAGGATCTATATAAAGAATTAATAGGGAAGTCACCCTCAGTATGAGAAGCAGGAGAGGGAAAAAGTGGATGCAAGGATGCTTGAGAAATTTGATCTTTGCACATTTCAGCAAGAGCTGAGCTGACCTATATCTCTGAGCTGAGTGTCTATAATCCACTCATGCTTTAATGGAAGCTGTTGTGTGGGATGCTTTTATATTCACAAATTGATCAATTTTATTTATTAGTTATGTTCCTCCAAAGAGCTCAGGATGATGTATATGACTTTATCCTCACAACAGTCCTGAAATGGAGGTCACACCAAGGCAAAGTGAGTGGGCTAAGACCACATAGTGAGTTTCATAGTTTGATGGGTACTCAAACTAATCTCTCAGGTATCAGTCCAACACTCTGCAAAAATGGAATAGGACAGACATGAAAAAGTGATATGGTCTGGAAACAGACTCAGTTGCCCAAATCCTTATCCTTCAACTTTTCTGATTTAGCAGCAATAGTCCCAATCAATCCTCTGTTGTTCTCTCCCCTCATCCCACTTCCCCTCTTTGTCCTACCCTTCAGTTGATGCAAACTATGTTAAAAATAGTTCACATGCAATTAACTGAGCAAGGACGATAGGACAACAGGTGAAGTGATGACATGATAGACATGTTTAAATACCTGAAGGGATGTCATATTGAAGATGGAGCAAGCTTGTTTTCTGCTGTTCCAGAGACTAGGACATGGAGCAATGGAATCAAACTGCAGGGGAAATGATTTCACCTAAACATCAGGAAGAACTTCCTCATGGTAAGAGCTATTCAACAGTGGAATATGCTTACTTGGAGTGTGGTGGAGTCAAATTCTTTGGAAGTTTTTAAACAGAGACTGGATGGCCATTTGCTGGGGATGCTTTGAGTTTGTGTTCCTGCATGGCAGAGGATTGGGCTTGATGGCCATTGTGGTCTCTTCCAACGGTATGACTCTATGATTCCATAGTTCTAAGAAGGGTATGGAATCTCATCCTTAAAAGAATTGGTCAGGCAAAAGCAAACTGCTGCAGCCTCTCCTAGCCTGTGTGTTCTTCCTCACTAATAACTGTTGCCATCTTGATCACACTCTGATGTAGTTTGACCACACAGATGTCCCAGTTTCATTTGTAAAATGTTGGAGGGCATGCACATCTTGGGGAGACGACATTATCCTTCATTTGTTCCATCATCATGGTGTTTTTGGATCCTATTCAGCAGTATCAGTGGAGATAACAGATGGCGGAGACTAATGCCTATTGGTTAATCCCAACTACAGTAGACCCGTTGAATTAGAAGTGGACTAATGAGTCAACACATAGGCAAGCGTTATTGATTCAGTGGGCTACTATGGTTAGGAGTAACAATAAGATTGAAACTAGTGATGTATATCTTTGTAAATTTTGTTCTTGCAGGCAAGAATGAGTAATTTTTTAAACCATACTTCTAGCTTTTCTAGAGCCAAGAGGGATAATTACATTGATAGAAGCCACTGCATCAACTTCAGATGACATCTAGTAACTGGATTGTCTGAGGAAACATTACAATACAAACAGAACAAGGATCCTTGTTCTTACATCCCTTGGATATTTTTGAAAAAATGCAGAACTGAAAATGGCTAACTTCATTGAGATGGTGATCTTATTTACTTTTTCTGGAAGTCTGCAAAACTTGGAACTGGTAAATGTGAATGAGAAATATTTCACTAATGTTATCATATTAAAATAAAAATAAACATTATATGGTTGACGCCTTTCCCCTGGACTCCTGTGCCTTAGCAATGGAGCAATGGGTACACTGTATCTTCAAATAATGATAACACCACCATCAATCCTCTCTCTCCCCCCCCCCATCTCTCTCTCTTTTTTTAAAATCAATCATGACGCAGTTGAAAGATGCAGGAACTATGCCAAAGAAAAAGATGTCAATGCTTCCAGTCTAAATTCCAAAAATACTTTGTAATGTTATCATTTCCACTAACTGTTGCATATTTTCTTATGGTGCCACTGAACTTGTCCATATGGGTTTCTGTCAGATCTACAGTTGCATTCCAATTGTGTATGTAAAGTTTGCCAGCTACAGTGTGGTCACAGATGCTAATAATTGAATTATATGTCTCATATGAAGTGAGCTGCCTGAAGGAGCCCTTACCACAATAATAAATACTGTCCTTTTTAAGGTGCTCAAGAAGTCTATATTATTGACTTGATTTGATTGATTGACTGATTTCAGAAGAAGGCTAGCATTGCCTCATTACCTTTAGGGGCTTGCATTGTTCAGCCCAGATCTCAGGAAACTGTCTGATATTATATTCAAGTTATTTGTTGAACAGTGTTGAACAGATGGAATCAAAGGCAGGTGCTAATGAGATCTTTGTTGAAAAAGAGTACAACTAATGGGCAAAGCAGTCCTACCAGTTAGAATGAGAAGATCTGAAGGGAGAGGAACTGCTATGCTCAAACATTTGCTGGGATTATGCCAGTAGGTGAAGGGAGGGAGGAGCAGTATTGTTTTCTTCTCTTCTTCTTTTTTTTTTCTTTTACACTTTCCTTCCCATTAGTATCAATGGGAGGAAAATCATAGAAGGCAGTGTAGGACTGGTATAGGTAGTATCCCAATATTCTCCTCCTTTGCCCCAGTTAACCCATTTTTCGGTCTCATCCATTGCCAGAAGTCTAGTAAGTCTCGTAAGAAGACTTTCCTGTTTTACCCACATATCACAATCAATCCCTTTTTCCTCTCTGTCCGTGTCAGAACTCCAATATCTGTGAGACAAGGACCTTGGATGTGTCTTCAGAGATTCAAAATTGGATATCCTCCCCCACCATAGCAGACCCCTCTCTACCCCAGGACATGCCTACTGAGATTCAGATCTAATCGAAAAACTCCAGTCATCTGGTGAATGATGAGCATTATTTATTATTTCAACCACTCTTTCTACCCAGCAGTATTTTAAAAAGCATTTTTAAAAGTATTTTAATAGCTCCTTCCACCAGGGCTTCCATTCTGGAAAGGAAATTCTAAACTCAAATACTGAACAAGACAGTCTCAACTATCTTCAGGAAGCTCGGTAGGCATGGAATCAGATGGGCTTCCCTTGGGAGGGAAGTCCACATTTGAGGAGCTGTCTAGGAAAAGTCCTATCTCATGTACTTAACTCACCTAACTTCTCAGGGTGGTGGGAAAAGTGATGGACTTTGTGCTGAAGATCTCACATTCTAGGCAGATGCATATGGGAGGAGATGGTCTTTCAGACAATCTGATTACTAAACTGTTTCAGGCTTTAGATCAACATAAATATCTTGAACTGTACTCAGACAAACTAGAAGCTTATGCAGTTGGTGACTACGGTTCCTAAACTTCCCCCTTTTTTGCATTAGTTGTAGTTTCTGAAACTTTTCAGTGGTAGCCCCACATGCAGCACACTACAGTAGTCTAGTTGAGGAATAATTCAGGTATTTTCCTTCTCTAGGCACAGCTGATACCTCAGGTAATGCAGGGCAAAAGCACAATCCAACTGGCCTTTCAGGAGTAACCCCAGTACTTAGACCATACCTTTAAAAAGCACTTAAAGCACAATTAAATGAGGTCACTGAGCTCCACTTAGTTTAATATTTACACCTTTTCTGGATGTTGTTGCTTTTTGCACAATTCTTCTTAAATGAAAACTGAAATGAGTCTTCATTTCTTTGCATTAAAGCAATTGTTGCTTTAACTGTTGCCCTGGGAGGCATTAAGGCACTAAGGGAGACAAATTATGACAGGAAATGTTTTCCCATCACTAATCCTGATCCATAAAGTGTGTGCTGAGGAAGAATGGGGTACTTTCTTTGTTTCAGGTGAATGGCACCTATGTGGGCCTCTGTCTGGTGCAGCAGTTTCCCCTATGAAACTGAGATCCAGTGCTGGAGACAATGAAACACTGGTTTTATGTCACCACCATATATGTAGGCTAGGGAGGAGGAGCTGGGTGCAAAAACCAGGAAAGCCAGCTGGATGACACCACACTACCCAGACAAGCTAGTTGTCAGAGGAAGACAATGGGTCCCTCAACGGATAACCCCAGAAAAGCTCTAGCAAAAGCATGGGGTTGGGGCAGAGGGTTTTGGAGATTCTGTAGAAGAGTAAGAGAAGTGTGAAGCAGAGTCTTCAGAGAAGGCAGCTTCCCCTGAACACCAGTTTGTAGGAACCAGAAGCCAAATGCTCAGCTCTTATAGTGAATGGGCCTGTATCTACTTAATCCTGTGGTAATGTTATATTTGCTATGTTTACCAGAAACCTGTCCACACTACACAGTTACAGCACAATGATTCTACTTTAACTGTTATGGCTTTATCCTGTGGAATCCTGGGTTTTACAGTTAAGGGAGGAGCATTAAGAATGATCAGCTAGAGAGGTCTAGTGCCTCAAACAACAAAATTCAGGATGCCAGAGGAGGCTGCTCTGGCAGTTGGAGTGGAATTATATTACTAGAATTATCTAATGGGAAAGGGCCTCCGATCATATGATGTTCCAACATGGATTAATTAACCTGATCAAGTATCTTATCTGGGGTATCATGCACACATGCCATACTCAAATGGAGGGGACTGATTTTCATGTGCCCCCAGCTGACATAAACCCCTTACATCAGAAGTAAATTTATATATTTGCAGGGACTATAGAATTTTAACTAACCATTCCTGTCAAAATAAAGGCAATATATACAGACAAACAGTGGATGTAAATTTTTTGCTTCTAAATGAAGACTTCCATTTGATGCTCAAATCAGGCTTTGCTTTTTATTAATATCAGACAGCTGAAATTGCTGTATTATCCAGGGAAATTTGAAATACTTCAGGGAATTTGCTGAGTAGTTAAACTAAAGTTTTCTACCATCAGGAGAAAAAAAGAAACTATTTCAAGTGATCAGGGTAACACAAATAAGCATGACTGACAGGGCTAAAGCTTACTGGTACAACATTGGTCTATTTAACGTACAGCTTAAGCAGTAAAAAATATCAGAGAATAAATGCAGCTGTGCTGTTTCCCCTTTGGTCTTACAACATTTAATAACCAGCTTGCTATTTCTAGTCAAAAATGCACGGGCAAGAGAATCTTTTTCAAGACATCCAACAAGCAACAATGATTGTCAATTAAATGGGAATGAAGGAAGCTTGAATTTTGTGAATTCATTTGCTTCGGGTAAAAATGTGTGAGTTGTTTAATTTTTCTTTGTACAATATGCAGCCTTGGAACAGAGACCTCTTTTTTCATTTTGAAGCATCATCCTTAGGAACTTTTCATCACCATTTCACATTTTGTATTTCTAATTGTCTTATTACCATACAGAACAAGTATATAGCTCACTTAAAATTTTAAGAAGAAAACTGTGGTTATCAACACATGTACAGTGTAGGTCTCCTGTAACAAGCACATCTACTTGGGCAACTATTGATAGAATGAGGACATAACCTTCAAAGAGAATGCCTAGCTACACTAAAAATGGATTTTCGTATGGCTGGTACTGCTAAGTACATGAGATTCGAACTACCTGGTAATAGTTCCATACGACAGTTACATAACTAATGTACAAGACCTTTTTCATACCATTACTCGACTTGACTATATCCATAGATCAGTCTGTATGCTACAAATGTTTGCAAATGCAAAAAATGTGCAGAACAGTCGCATAGGGATGGGGGGTGGGAGGGCGGGGAGACGGTTCGCCCCAGGTGGCAATGTTTTGGGGGCATCTTGGCCCGTAGCCACACCCCCACATGCCCTGGCCATGCTCCCACACACCACAGCCATACCCCCACGCACAGTGGCCACGCCCCTTGTGCTGTAACCCTGCCCCCCTCCGCATGCTGAGTGTAGAAATTAGTTTCCCAAAGGCCTCTCCTTTTCAAAAACTGAAGTTGCTTTTAGGGCTGCAGAAAATCCTAACTACTAGGTCATGCATTAAAGACTATCAGGAATGTGAAAGTATTTACTAACTTGTTGAAGACAGGTGGTGAGTAAGCCTAAAAGATGTTTAGTCAAAACACATTCCACATTCACAGGGTTATCATTAACACGAATGAAAATATAACCTTGCATATTCATGAGCCTTGTGTGAACATTGCAGTGCATACAGTGAGCCTGATTAGTGTTTGTCTTTGTGTATGAGTGAGTTTTGGTGTGAATAGAAAAGGTAAGCTGTACCTGCCATTTTTCTTTTTCTTTTTTCTTTTTTCAAAGTCCGTAATTATATCATTTGTTTCTTTGTTTGTTTCTGCAGACATTCCCAATGGGGCTCGGAGATGGACAGCTGTATCCCTGGACAGATGGCTTGAAAAGAAAAGACTGGCATGACTATGAAAGTATTCAAAAAGACGCCATGCGTTCAGGTGGGCTGCTTAGAATAAACCAGCATTTTACTTTCTCCTTTGCACATGGAATATTTTGGCATTAGACCTGGCAAGCAATTATCTGTTTCAAGCTCTTTAAAATATATTTTTTGTATCTCATGCTATCCTGACATTTAAAAATAGATTCAAATGAGAGAATTAAGACCAGGAATTGCAGCTGCCTGAACTGCCACATCTCTAAGAGGAAAATAAACCTGTTCCAATTTCATTATTTAATAGCTGAAGTTTTGTCACAACATTGTTAAGTGGAAAAGATTAATAAGATTCTCCCACTCATCTACCTTATTCTCCCTCAAGGTTTACAGCTGTTTTAAAATCTTTATTCACTTGTATCCCACTTCAAATGTCTTAGGAGACTACACACGGTCTCTGCCTCTTTTCGTCCAGAAAGACCTTGTAAGGCTGCTTTGGCTGAGAGTGGGGTGACTCACCTGTAGGAATGGAAAGAGTATTTTTACTATGTACAAAAATGGTTGAAAAATGGGCTTCTTGAGTGCCAGGAAACCAGATAAGGAGCAACAACAAGACCTCTGTTCTCTCGTCTTATAAATCTTTGTTTTAAAAATGGACATAGACTGAACAGCCCTTCAAACAGCAGATATCTTCAAAGACAGGTTTGTTCTCTTAAAGCAGGAAACAGGGCCATCCTACCTGTTCATTGCTTTTCAGCTTAGGTTTGCAGGTGGCCGTACAGAGCACAAGTTTCCCTAATATATCTGTCATACTGGGACCTTGTTACAGCAGTTTCCTACATAAATTAACCATAGTGTACTAGCTCAGGTTCATGTTTTACATAGCATAACTACAAAAAACTCAGAAAGACATAATGAACTCCAGGCCGTAGCTGGCACTTTTCCTTTCTCAAGCTGAGTTCTGCTTCATCATAGTTGACATCCCGAGAACATAAAAAAATATGATAGGTACCAACTGCTGGTGAAACAGAAAAGAAGCTGCCAGCTAATTGCTCTGACACTATTCCAGCTGTTTGAGGTGTGAAGGGCAACTATCACTAAGTAGACAGTGTGAATTTTAGTAGCACCATTGGAGAGCTCAGTCTTTTTCAGAACTGCATTTCCCTGAAAAATGACAATAGAACATTTCCATTCTCTCTTAATAAGCAAGGTGGGTCAGTGTGATCTAGAGGACAGAGTGATAGATGAAGCCAGAGACAACTCAGATTCAAATCCCCACTTGTCCCTGAATCTCGTGGATAAATTTGACCCAGTTACTGTCCATCATGCTAATCTACTCTGCAGTGAGAATAAAATGCAAGAAGGACTGGAGGATGGCATGTTAAAATGTTTACTTTGTTTTGTATTATTCATCTAGAGTGTAGCTCCAGTATTTAAACAGTTTTTGGCTGCCAGTTTAACGATATGTTATTGATTACTTTAGGTTTTGATGTGTATTAACAAAGATTATTGTAGGGGGGAAAAATTAAACACTCACAAAATATCATAAAATACTCTCAAAATATCATAGAACACTATCAAAATATCATAAATAGTGCCTTAACAATAAGAAATGTTCTAGATTTCAAAGCCAATATTTTAGATCTTTCTTGTTATAAAAGACATCAGTTTTAACAGTCTATAGGAGATTTCAAATCTAAGTACCAAGTTTCTTATCCCACTCTGAATAAATCTGTTCAGCTGACAGATACATAGCTTGGCAAAACTCAATGCAGTGAGGATGTTGATGTGCTTATGACCATTTCCGCACCAGACTGTTATAGCGCTATCATTCCACTTTCAATATCCTATGGAATCCTGGGGTTTGCGGTAAAGGGAGGGGCCAGCTGGACCCTCGCTGAACTGCAAACCCCAGGATTCCATAGGATGTTGAAAGTGGAATGATAGCGCTATAACAGTCTGGTGCAGAAATGGCCTATATATCAACAAGGCTGAAGGGAAGGGCCCCAGAGTTCTCCATGGACTGTCACGATGTGGACTGGAAGGCTAAAAAAAGGAACAATACATTACAAAATAATGTTGGTGTCTCAACAACTTTAGAGAGTGGTTATAATATCCATTGCTAAATTTACAGATGGCACAATCAGGCATCTTGCCCAAGGCCCAGTGCCAATTCTCAGTTGCACATATTTAACACTTTCTGTAATATTATTGCATTGTTAGTACTGCCCCATAAATTTGAGTACACAGTGTTTGCTCTTCAAAAAATCCCTATGAGATTGTGCTTTCGTGGTTTTGTTTGTGTTGTTGTAGTTAAGGCAAGATAATGTTAATTCCAGGTCTTATCTTTGAGATGACAACTCCTTGCTCAAAAGTCACTAGTTACGTGTAGGCATGCAAATTCTTCTACAGACATGTGTATCAGGTTTATAGTATTTGTACTTACAGTATCTGGTGTATAGTTATTGCCTATTAATTACCAAACATTAATTCATAAACAGAAAAAAAAAAGTATGCTTTCAAACTGAAACTAACATTGAGATCTATAACTCTTACTTCCTCAAATAATCCTTGACTTTTGGTGAGACACTTAAATTAGTATCCTTCTTTAGGTATTACTCATAGTATTTCATCTCATTTACCCAGAGCCCATTGTCTTTGTGTTTCTTCATTACTATTCACATATTTATATCTCAAATTTTAATTATTTCTCATTGAGCATTTTCAGTTTATTACAACTATGGGCCTTTTTGCACTATATTGTTATAGTGGTATTATTCCACTTTCAACATCCTGTGGAATTCTGGGGGTTGTAGTTTACTGAGACCAAAGAGCTCTCTAGCTGAGAATTCTAGATGCCCCTCCCTAAACTGCAAAGCCCAGGATTCCATAGGATGTTGAAAGTGGAATAATAGCACTATAACAACCTAATACAGAAACAGCACATAGTGTTTCATAACAGGAAATCTAATATTACTTTTAGAAAGTTGGGTTGGCAGTTTTCAGTTGCCTTTCCTGTATTTCAAATAAACTAAAATTACCCTTAAAAATGTGTATTACAGCTGCTCAAAGGAAAGCCAGGGTAAAATGTAATTAACAGTTGCTATTATAGAAGAGTTAAAATACAGGCAAAAAGTACTTTGCAAGATAGTTCATTTTTTATAAACCCAGAATGCCAGTTGTATGATTAGCTGCATTTACATTTTCTAAAATTTTGTTCACAGTTGTGCCATTTTCTAACCAATGTTGTTTGTTGCAGTACACAGAAGTCAATCATTTTAGTGCAGCTGGAGCATCACTGCTTCATTCTAATGAGAAATCAGTATTAACCTAAAAATAATCCCTTGTCATATCCCCTAAGGTATGAAATTAATAAGAGGAATTACATCTCTTGATTAGGAACTTGTTTAATATGCTTTCTGGTTTTTTTAGAACAAGCTGAACCATGTCATGCTGATAACCTCTGCTCCAATGCAGTTCTTAAGAATCACATCTTTGTGAGCAAAGGTCAATTAACAATAGTCAGATCTGTCTATATTTCCATGCAATCAATAGTCAGAGCAGAAAGTGTAATCCATAATTTGATGAGCTGATGTGATTCCCTTTGGTGTCCATACAAACAGTTGAGCTCTTGAAAAATTCTCTAGAAATTCAACCATTGATAATGCTACTTGATCAGAGCAGTCACAATGATTGCTCACCAACACATGGGATTCTGACTGTGGCTGCAAGCTATTCTGATTAATTTCTTAATTTAATCAATCTGACAGCACTAGTGACTACTGTACAGCCTGATACAACTAAGCAGTATCTATAGACCTATATCTATATAAACTATAATACCTAGAAGGACCTCTGAACCTGCAGTGTATGATGTTTCACAACATGCCAAATTTTATATCATATGCAATTGTTACCAATACATACATATTGGTTCCCCATTAAAAATTACCATTTAAAACAAGTTCAAAGAACAAATTTTTCACATTTCTTCATCGGATTTTCAAAAACAAGTGACACCTGCAAGAAAATTTTCAGAAACTTCTAGTACCTGTTACAGTAGGAATGTTCTTGCTCAAGGACCCATACAATCACTATGTTATCTTCCAGGATGCTCCATTTTATTTCTCTCTCTGCCACCTCCTCCTCCTCTTCCTCCTTTTGTTGCTGTTTCCTACAATAGATATTCAGCATCCCATATCAATAGCTGATTAGAGAAGGATTGCCCCCTTAGAGTTTCCCCATTTCCATATTTTCTGTACTGCTTCAGTCTCAGAGTTCTTCTCACAAGCTGAATGTTTCCCTTTTGAATTCAGCATTTCCGTTTTTGCAGTAAGTGCATCGGGATTCACAATTGGAGTTTACTATTAGAAGTAATGATATATTCATTTTTTGTGGTGTGAGTGATCACACACTATACACAGCCAAGTGTGTCTGGGAAGGGGTCAGCCCTTGCTTGAGGATCCATCCCAGTCACTTTCACACGTATGGCAATTCACGGTACCTCAAGTTTATTAGCTTGTTCACAGCCCATAGGCCACGTGGTACACAGACAGAAAAAGAAGAAAGAGAAATGTACATGCACAAAAGAGGAATTCCAAGGATCTCTTAACTCAGGGAATATTGTAGCATCCCAGGATAAAGCTGCCATCCCAGGACTATACCTAAAGTCCCTTCCTTCACTCCCTCAGCTCTTAAGCCTTCATGAGTACGTGAAAGGTGTGCAAGCAAGCTCAGACCCTAAAAACAACAAAGGCAAAGAGCAATGCCAAAAAGGAGAGACAACAAAACTTCTTTTCATTTCTCCCAGAGTTCTCCAGTCCTCCTTGTCTTTTTCTTTTTTTTTTTTAGCCTATCCTTGGCTCCTATAGCATCTCCTTGTCCCTTCCTTCCCATTCAGTTTTCATTTCCCCTATACTTCTGCCCAAATGATTGACAAGTCCCTTTATGTTCTCCTTTTCTTCTCCAACTCCTCTCAGTCTCCACTGTCCTCCATAACCCAACTCATCTGGCCCCTGGTCCCTGTCCTCACACTTTCCACATCTGCTTCCTCCCACTCAGTCCTTTCTAGCCTCTTTTTTCTCACTGTATTCTCCTTTCTCTTACCCCTTGATACCATTCTGTTCCTCCTCTCTCTCTCTCTCTTATATTTCTCTCATATTTCTCTCTTATTTCCCTCAAATCCTTCTGCTTTCATCCAGCCTCTTTCCTTCTCCCATCAGCTGTTCTTTCTTCCTTTTAAGCTTCCTGGTGCCTTCCTTGACCTCTGATGCCAGTGATTCTGGAGCAGCCACTGGCCACTCTTCAGCTTCTTCCTTGGGCCACAGCCATTCCCTTGGCCTGTGGTGTGCTTCATCTTCAGCAGAGTATGTTAGGGATTACAGGGATGATGTCTGTATGCACTGCATGACCTTCCTTCACCCATCACACCAGGGAAAGAATATTTGCCCAGCCCTATAAATTAGCAATTATACTCACACATATTTCATAGCTCCAGTCTCCATAGATATATGGCAGTAGCATTATACATATATTGTTGTGACTGGTAGGGTCTTTATGGAATATTGGGCCAATTACAGAATAAAATTGAACCATGCTGGTTGCAGCTGAGGAGAAAACTATTTAAAATGCAGTTCAGCTGAAATGAGTTGAGAGGGCAACTCAATAGTCATTGACCGAAACCACAAATATTACTTATTTTTGCAAATGAAAGGATGGATAGAGGATCTAACTATGGAAAAACCTCTATGACAGAAATTCCCAAGCTCTCTGCTGAACACAGTGGTCTAGGGTCAGAGTCACATTAAGGTTTTTGTAGGCCTTACACAGTGTTATATTCAACTCCCCAACTCACCTCAACATAGCACTAGGGATATTTTCATAGGCCCTAAAATAATCCTGTTTTCATAGGCCCTAAAATTTTCATAGGCCTTGGGTACTGTCTAATGGGTAAGGCAGCCTTGTCTAGGGTGGATGAGAATTTGTTGATTAGTTTAATTTTTGATACTAACTTTCCACAATTTGCAAATATCTGCATACTCTCATTGAAAATAACTTTTCATATTCTAATTTAAAAGATTTGCCGCCTTTTTTTTTCCTTACCAGTTCCTCATCTTTAACACGTAGCTAAGAATTTCATTTGCATCATTTCCAATAAGAACTCTTTCTGTATTGTTATTGTTGTGTGCCATCATGTCATTTCCAACTTATGGTGACCATAAGAGGAACCTATCATGGGGTTTTCTGGGGGCTGGGAGTGTGTGATGTGCCCAAGATCACCCAGTGGGTTTCCGTGGCCGAACAGGGAATCAACCCCTGGTCTCCAGGGCCATAGTCCAACATTCAAACCACTATACCACACTAGCTCTCAAATAATTCTTCATAAAAGTGGAAAGAATTTGACATTAAATGATGGGAGATCAAATGTGGGAAAAAGTGAAACTGAGAGAGTTGCCCTTCTCCATAATATTGGGCCATAAACAACTAATGTGCTAGCTTGTCACAAGACACAAATACAGTTTTTCTGTAAGTTCACAGAGAAGTCTGTCTGCGCATTTGCCTCTGTTGTATTTAATCAGCAATTTTAGAGTCATGCAGTTGTCTCCAACACATGAATAACTGCTGTGTAGAGAGTATTGTTTGCACTTTTCTGTGCAAAAGAGCCACATGTGCCTCTTGCACGAAATATGTCTTGAACCGAGAAGATTCTCATCAGTCCAGGATTTTTCATGCCAAGTTTCTTGACCATTTCTCAGATATTTTGAAATATTCTTTTCACCCCTACTGAATATACCGTGGCCTGATTGGACTACTGTGTGTCTTTTTTTTTCCCCTTCTATTTATGTATTTATTTTTGTACGTTTTGGGCTTTACCTTAACTTTGAGTTTTCCCCAACCCTGTTGATAGGAATATACATTGTCATTTATTTTGTTATTACATACGAGAATGAATAACTTCAAAAGTTTTGGCACACTTCTTACCTTTCTTTCTTTCTTTCTTTCTTTCTTTCTTTCTTTCTTTCTTTCTTTCTTTTCATTCTTTCTTTTCATTCTTTCTTTCCTTCTTTTGCATTTAGCGGGCAAGTTGCAAAAGCAAAAGCCCTTGTTTTTTCAGCAAACAACATGGTTTGTGCTTTCAGCAATCCCCTCCAAATATTTTTGTATATTTTTTTAAGAAAAGAAATCTGAATAGCAAAAAAATAAAGTGGTAGTTGACTATTTTCTTCATGCATTGGGACACCTTCACTAATCAAAGCTGAGGTAGTTTCTACTTTTACATCCCTGCTTAAACATTCAGTAGATATTTACATGAAACGTCTGGGAGGGGTTGTCTGGAGTTTTGCCATTTAATGTTAGCAGTATGCTGATGACAACCAACTCTGTCACTCTTTTCCATCCAATCTGAAGGAAGCTGTGTCTGCTGTCAATAATAGACTGGATGAAGGCAAACAAATTGAAACTTAATCCAGACAAGACAGAGGTGTTCCTGGTCATTCACAAGGCATATCAGAGAAGAGGGATTCAACCTGTACTGGACAATTACATTACCCTTGAAATCTTATGTTCACAGCTTCGAGTCTATTGGACTTGGATCTGAGCCTGGATGCCCATGTTTGGTTGTGACCATGGGTGCATTTTTGCACATGCTCCTTGAGAAGTCAGATCTGGCTATGATGACACAAGCTGTGATTACATCCTGTTTGGACTAAAGTTATACTCTACATGGGATCTTTGGAAACTCTTTGGAAACTTTATCAAGTCTAAAATGTATGGCCAGGCTGTTGATCAGCAGTGGTTACAGGTATCATGTGACTCCCCTGTTGAAACACCGTCACTGGCTACTAGTCTGTTCCTGCGCAGAATTCAAAGTGCTGATTTTGACCTGTAAAGCTCCAAACGGATTTGATCCAGATTATCTGAAAGGCCCTATACAAGTCAGCTCAAGTTTTAAGATCTGCAGGGGAGGGGATTCAGTCAGTTCCACCACCTTTCACTGGCGCATTTGATGAAGGCGTGGAAGAGCTTCCTCCATGGCTGCTCCCAGGCCGTGAAACTGGAGGCCCAGTTGGCTTTCTCCCCACTCTCTTTCCACTGGCTTTTTATTCAGGCTGGCATTTGAAATTTAATTATGCAGTAGTGGAGGGGGGAGGGGAGAGAGGGAGAGAGAAGTGGTGTACTGTATTTTTTTAAAAAAATCTATTATTGGTAATTAAGGCCATTTCCAAACCGGGCTTCTGTAATGGTGCAGAGCGATCTCTCACAGAGTTCTTCTGCACCGTAGAGTGGACTGGCGTGGACTACTTTTCGTAGTTCCACACCAGAATCCACTCGGGAGCGGCCGGAACTAGCTGCGCTGCGTGTTTTTTAAAAACCTCTTTTTAGAGGTTTTGAAAAAGCACGGAGCGCGCAGCCCCGCGCTGCTCTGTCGCCCGGCTCTGACGCAGATTTACAGGCACACGCAAGTGCATGCCTGCAGATCTGCCGGGGGCAGGCTTCCAGCTGGTGAGCTTCTCCGGTTGGTGGAGAGCCTCCACCAACCGGAAGCCGCCATTTGGGACACCGGAGGACTGCGGAGCAGCGAGCCGCGCTGCTCCGCGTGGTGACGGACTCACCCGGCTTCAGGTAAGCTCCATTTTAGGATGTTTTTGCCCCCTGTCCCCCCCCACACATGCAGAAAGGGCCTAAGTTTTAAGTGCATATTAAACTGTTTTAACCATATTTTAATAGTTTTGCTATTTAATTTTTAATTCTTTTTCATTCTTTCTTTATTTCATAAAATTTTAACTTAATCTTTTTTAAATTACTGTAAGTTGCCATGGATCCTATCTGGGGAGAGAGATGGGGTACAATTAAATAAATACAATTGATAGATAGATAGACAGACAGACAGACAGACAGACAGATAGATAGATAGATAGATAAAGGAAAGCTAGGCTCCTCTGAATATAATGAATTGAATCTTTATCCTTACCTTATGTGACACGAGTAATATGGTTTCTTTTTTCATTTTTAATTCAGAGTTGGAAAAGTGTGGTTCAGCTATCAGTCATTTGAGCAACACTGATCTATAGACAATAGTAAAATTGAAGCAGTTTCACTTGAAAACTTACAAAGATATCATTGAGTTTCCAAATTAAGACATCTCAGGTTTGATTATAAACCTGCTTTGTCAAGTCTATTTGACACCGGCTGCTTTTGTGTCCTCACCATTTTATATTCCACAGACTAATGAATAGAAAAGTGATTGAATCTGACAAAGTTGCATTGCATCATAGTACGCTCTGTCCAGCATTCCATTTCTTCCATTAGCCATTCTCCGTGGACAAAAATTATATGCTTCATTTCATGTAATAATGAAAATATTCAGAAGGAAAGTTTCTGGGATCATTTAGAAGCACATTGTGCCTGTCTGCCTTTTTAGAGCTCACGTTGAAGACTGATCTCAGAAAGAAATGAGTCTTTCTGTTTGTCATAACTTTGACGGAATGATCAGCCTCTAATTTTTTCCATTTAGTGAAATCGTGTTCTAAAATTTACTCACCAGGCTCCACTTAATAAGAGACCTTAGAGACTTCATTTTGTCCAAGGACAAATTTAAGGATATTAAATTTTGTGGTGGTTTTTTTCTTTCATATAACAGAGGGAAGAATACATTGCAGCTCTTCATCATAACTGCACATTTGCTAATGAGAGGTGAGCTTCACTTTCTTTCGAATGGGGATACAGAAAATAAGCTAATTTGGCTAAATCTATCCAGATATGGCTGGTATCAGTTCATTTGCAGTATTCCTGATGACACCCTGCCTAATTCCTCATGAGCTTCATAGCGTTGCCTCCTTCTCACTTCCCCATAACTTGATTATTGGCTGTGGCAGCAACAGGAGTGGCCTCTGTTGTAGCTTTCATTAGGCACTAGAAGCACTCTGGACACCAAGACCCCTGGGGTCTTGACATGCACATTGTGACTGCTGCTTAATGACATCCCCAGCAGCAACCCATCTCATTAACTTTGCACCAATGCCAGGTAAAGCAGCATGGCACCACATGGCCTTCTGCTAGAGCTGTACCAAACTGATAAACTCTGGGCATTCTTAGAATTAGACTGGTGATTTGCTGGATGAACTCTTCTTATGTCGAATCATTATATTGGAAATGGTGGTATACTGCTGCTATACTTCAACCCAAGACACTTATACCCTCTTTCAAGAAGTTAAAAAAATGGCGGGGGATCTCAACCAGGATGATTACCATGTAGAGAGAAGGGTTCTTTGTTCCCAAGCATTTTCCCATATGTCACAGCTCTCTGTGTGTAGAGAGGAGGTCATAGTAACACTGGCAACTGTCTTTCTTTTTTTTTTTTTTTTGGTCCATCTAGCCCAACACTGTCAAATCTGACCTTCAGCTGTTCCTTGGAGTTTAAAGTAGGATTCTTTGCTAGAGACCCATGGTCTTCCCTGGAGGCCTCTCATCCAAGCTGTAACAAAGCCGAATCCCATGTAGCTTCCCTGGAGGCCTCTCATCCAAGCTGTAACAAAACCCAATCCCGTGTAGCTTCCAAAATTAGACAAGATCACATGTATTCAGAGTGGTATGGTGATGTTCAATATCCCTCTCTCTGTCTTTCTCCCTGTGTGTATGTGTGTATTTCTGTAACAGGGTGGGCAACTGGAAGAGGTTGGAGAAACACATTAGCAGGATCATGGATAGCCACAATTTCCCAATTCCCCATTTTTAAAATTTCATCCAAAATGACCAATACTGTCCCCAAACTTTGTGGGGTGGTATTGACCATTCAACTGCATTTGTGAGACTGTATGCAGTATTTCACTGCTCTAGGCCCAGAGGGGCCTTATTTCCAAACAGGACACAACTAGACATTATGTTTGTCCTTTGGGTAAACACAAAATAGATCCTAGGGGTACACACAGCCCATGGCTGCACTTTACTTCTCCGTTCCTTGGTCTTTCTATATATGTATTGGGGAGCATCAAGTAAGGTTTCCAACCTTCAGTTTGACATGGTAGACACAGACCAGTAGACTCTGTACAACTCACCACATGTGATTCTGCTGATATTGCAGTGCAGCTTTATAACAACTCATAAAATATTAATAAAGCTTACCACTAAAAATTGGGTCTATGTTCCATAGGGCAAACAGGACAAAGCAGAAGAAAAGAGGGGACAGAACAAGCTAAGAGCACAGTGATCTAAGAGAAGCAGAGTTATTTGGGAAAGCAGAATTGGAAGGTGGTATGATGCAGTGGTTTAAGCATTGGACTAAGAGCATGTCAGGTAGATCTTGAAGCTGAATGACTGCTTTTACTGAATCCTACTATCAATAGCTTTTCTGGATGCCAGATCCCAATGGCAATTATTGACCTCAAGTGAGGGTGCAAAGGGGCAACAACTTTGTACAGGCTCACAATTGACTTTAACCAAGGGACCAATGGCTTGATTTTGAGGAATGAAAGGGGACCTTCCTTTGTATTTTTGGCTAAATCAAATCTTATTGACACAGCTTTACAAAATGCATGCTTCTGAGCAACAAGTAGAGGTAGTTTTCCACTCTCCAAAAGAGTTTGGTAGGAGCTGTCTGTTTGATCCTTTTAGCTTCTAGGCTGCTTTGAAATTAGGATGTTTCATGTCTGGGTCAAGTTTCCTACCAAGGCTTTAGACTGTCCAGTTTAAAGTCACCTCCACAGTTTGACTGAATAGGGTGTTTTCAAAGAAGTAGGAAGGGAGATTTTCAAAAAGATTTTTTTAAAAAGAAACTTAGCAGCACCTTTAAGACTAATTTTTATTTTAGCATAAGCTTTCATGGATATCAATCCACTTCTTCAGATGCAGTACAAAGCCTCGAGTTACTAACCGTATTTATGCAGCTATGGGAGTGGGAAGGAATCTAATAATATCCAGAAAGATGAAATTCATGACGTTTACCCTTAATCTTCAAAGGGCTATGATACAGGTCTTTCAGATCTTTACAGTGGTCAGTTAGTATTGATGTATGAAAGCAAGAAATATGCTCACCAAAAGTCAATTACCTTGGGGTCAAAATCTTCTCTGGAGAGATTCCTTTTGTTATGTGAGCAGTAGTGAGGACTCATGTTTTAATGTGTTTGTATTTGTGCACCTTCAAGTTGCTTGTCGACTTAGGGTGACTCCATGAATTTCATAGGATTTTCTTAGGCAAAGAATACTCAGAAATGGTTTTGCCAGTTCCTTCCTCTAAATAGCCTACAGCACCTGGCATTCATTGATGATGTCCCATCCAGGGACAGGCATAGAAGTCTGTGGGACTTTCTGTCTAATTTGGTAAAATAAGTTGGCTGTCTTTGGGTGCTTTACTCTGACTTGGAGTGAGATTGTTATTCTGTCTCAAGTTTCAGAATGGCTTCAAGATTCAAAGTGTTGTGGATATTTATTATCTGTAAATATAGATTAAATGGTATAATTTCGCAGCAACCGTAAACTGTGGGAAGACCATGAAAAAACATATATAAGCAGCAACTGCTGCAAGCTTGTGTTCTGGTGTAAAAAGGATTAGGTTTACCATTAGGCCCATGCAGCATTCCTGAAGCCAGACTCCAGTGGGCAGAGAAAGCTTCTTTAGATCATCATATCTGTTACTCAGAGACAAGACTGATGTTTACTCAGTCAGCTATACTGCCAGGTAAGTGTTCCAACTTCAATTGCAAATCCATTTTAAAGTATCTGATCTCCTCCAGCCAATCCCAGGGCAGATTGCAACTAGCCACCTGCAAATGCTAGGTTTCTTCAGTTCCTACAGTGCTTTCCTAACAGTTCTTACGTTCCCACAGTGCTGTTAGTTGGCTGGCCTCTCATAATTTAAACAGAGATTTAAATACATTTTCTCTGGAGATGTCATTTTCACAGGAATGAGTCCAGTGTCAAAAAAATACATACCTATGAATTGCCAGTATTTTCTACCTGCTTAGAAGATGGAATGTTCATCTGGCAGAGCTTTTCCCACGTGGTGCAACTACACTATACCTTCTTTGGCATAATTGTTTCAGGCATGACAGTCCTGGCTGTCTTTGCTTGTGGTCAGTACATGGATTCTCTTACTCTTTATGCTGTTTTAAGAGACAGGATTATGTTTTCCTCTGATGGAGATTTTGAAAAATTGATGAAAAGGAACACTTCCTTTCTTTTTGGAATAATAGGTGCTATCTAAGATAGTAGAGGCATCCTGGCAAATTGAGAGTGGCTGTTTAATGTTATGATATGTTCTCCTTTAAGAATGAGATTACTGTTTTGCACAAGTGCCAACCAAAGCCATTTTGTTTCTTGAGTCTCAGGATTAAATGTTACCCATTCACCATCATACATAATACAAAACACCTTGAGTGACCGCAGATTTCTACCTCAATATGGGCAATGGGGCAATGGGCAATGAAGTGAGGGACTACAGTGACTAATTTATGCTTGCCGCTCAGATTATGGTCATTCTACTGGAACAGTTTATTTTATTCCCTGTTTCTGAACCTTTGGTTTCATCTTTTCCAGATGGGTTTTGAGGCACTCGTTAATTACTGAAGACATTCTGCTATATTCCCATGCACTGTTCCTAGATTGTCACTGAGTTTGTGTTTTTAAACACTACCAACCAATCCCTTTACTGTCAAGCTGAATTCCATCACATTATCCTGGAATGTACTGGATTCCTTTTATCTATGCTGGTCAGCCAGCAATTGAATCAAACCGCAAGTGTTTTTTAATGTTGTGATGAGTTGTGTTTTTTCACAAGCTTGTTTGTTTTGCTGTTTACAAGGGTTGGCTCTGGAAAGTAACCTACTGCCAACCTGTTCTTATGTTAAATGCGGAAAAGGCATTCTAGCAGTGGTGGCATTTGGTGATAAGTAGCTGCGCTAAACAGAAGATGTACTGTGTGCATCCCCTAGTTACAAAGCTGTGATTAGTTTCAGTCAGCTGCAGAGAACAGAACCTCTTTGGTATGATGATAGCGCTGTGACTTATATCAGAGTGTGTACAATGCCTTATCTCCCATCACACACACTTTGGCATGGCAAACACACTGGACAAATATAGACTGCAGGCCTTGATTTCCTTTTCAATCTAACATTACAATATGTGCCTATTAGGGGCTAGATTAAGCCTTTCTTGTCCTCAGAAACATAACTTGTACTTCCATTGTAGCTGCTGAAAAGTGATGTTCCAGGCACTGATTTGTTTGTTTACAGAAAGGGGTAAGCAAGGACTTATGTGTTCATTGGCAACTTTGCACATTTCTGTCGTGAGCAGCAAATAAAGCAGTGGCAAACGTGAGATAATTTACATTGTATATTCACTGCATACTCAGAAGGGAACGGGGTGAGTGCTCCACACGCTGAGCCATGTAGTCACCAACAAAGGGGTGGGTGGATTTCAAACTTGTAGAATCTGTTTAAGGTTTGAGTTGGTTTTTATGAGAACACTGAAATACATCAACTGGAGCCTTAGAATTAAAGAATACTGATTTTTTTTTTCAGCATTAAGCTCACAGTTTCACATACAAATACTCTCCTGCTCATCACAAGTAGCGTTTTCCCCCCCATAACAATGTATTTGCTTTGGAGTGGGGTTATTTTTGTTATTGCTGTTGTTAAACCGTGAGATTCTGAAATCCTTGGATGTCTGCTATAAATCACCAAAAGATCTAAAACTACAAGTAGACCTAGATGTGTTCTGCTGTGCTACAGTGCATAAGGCTACCATTATAGTTTGGCCGAAAAGGTAGCTGGTCCAGGATTGGCTTTAATCAATAAGTAATGTTTTCTTCTTCCACCTCCCCTTCTCCCTCCCTCCCTCCCTTTGAATGAGTGGGTTGGAGTGAATGGTACATTTTTCCCCACCTAATTTGATTTTGCTATATTACTATAATAATATGAATTGCAAAAAGAAAATATTGAAAATGCTGTTCCTGCAAATTATGGTCATGGTTCAGCCAAAGGGAAGTATATTTAAATCTTATCGATTTCAGTGAAGAAGCATTAACCTATGTTTATTTCTTGTACTGAAATCAATGGAAGTTAGAAATGTTTGCAATTTATTGGATGGTACCCAATGAACTATAACATTTGTTTATTAAATTGTAATTTTTCATGCACATCCTTCACTATCTGAAAGGAAACTTTTGTTAAGGTTTTGGATATGTGCACACTTATTCTGAAATCAAAGGAGACCTGAAAAAAGGCTACTTGGAAGAAAGCACTATTTAGTTTAATAAGGCTTACTCACAAATAATATATATGTAGAAATGCAGTAAAACTGTCAGTTCCTTTCTACTTAACATGAATAGTCTATGTATTGAAAGATTTCAATATTTGTCTTTTACTTAAAGCTGATATATGGTATGGTTGAAATATATCTGCAAAACTTCCAGTGACACAATATTTTGATGGTATTTTTAACTGTTGACCACTGTCTTATGCTGAGTGACTGCTATTCACTCTAATTACATTAAATTGGATTTAGTCACATAGTTACTGAACTTCAAACTAACTAGTTACCAGTGACAAGTTACATGTAATTAATTCCTTTTGCAGTACTGAGAGCATAACTAGAGTTGCCATATTCCATTTCCTCAGATCTGGGCACCTAATATGCATGTAGTACAGGTTATTCAAATTATCCAAATTACTATGATTTTCATTCTTATTACGTAAATTCAGCCTATTGTTACTTTTCTTTTCTTCCAGCATATTTCAATATTCATACCATTTCTTACATCTGATCAGAGAGAACCAAGGCCATTTCCATACTGGGCTTCTGAAATGGTGCAGAGCAACCTCTCACGGAGGTCTTCTACACCGTAGAGTGGACTGGCGTGGACTACTTTTTGTAGTTCCACACCAGAATCCACTCAGGAGCGGCCGGAACTAGCCGCGCTGCGTGTTTTTTAAAACCTCTTTTTCGAGGTTTTTAAAAAGCACGGAGCACACAGCCCCGCACCGCTCCGTCGCCCAGCTCCAAAGCAGATTTGCAGGCGCGCGCAAGTGCGCACCTGCAGATCCGCCGGGGGCGGGCTTCCAGCTGGCGAGCTTCTCCGGTTGGTGGAGAGCCTCCACCAACCGGAAACCGCCATTTGGGACGCCGGAGGACTGCGGAGCAGCGAGCTCACGCTGCTCCGCGTCGCGACGGACTTACATGGCTGCCGGTAAGCTCCGTCTTTGGGCGTTTTCGTCCGTTTCCACCCCCACATGTGGAAAGGGCCCAAGACAGACTAATGTTCAAAGTGCTGAGCCTGGAACAAATCTCTCCTTGATCATAAAATTTAGATGTGACCTTGAACTATCACTGTATCTCAGCAAATGTGCCTTTGCTTCTTGTATTTCTTCATTCACACTGATCACTCTTCATTCCCCTCTGCCCCCTCCCTCACCTCACCTCACCCCCTTACAGTGCTCCCCTTCTTACACACCAGCACTCACACAGCTGATTTTCTTTCTTATCTCCCACTCTCTCCATTACATCACCCCATGGTCTCACGGTGCCTCTCTCCCTTTCTTCTTACATGTTGCTGCTTGTACAGTTCACTTCCATTCCATCTCCTCGCCTCACTTCCATCTCCTTGCCCCTCTTGCTTCTTTGATGCCACCATTTGCACTGCTCCCTCCCCTCCTTTCCTAGTCCCTCCTTGCCTCAACTCATGCTCCTGCAGTACCTCTCCCATTTACTTCCTGCATGATCGTATTCACACAGTTCACTGCCCCTCCCTCTTATCCCCTCTAACAAATCATACCCCTCTGCCTTATTTCTTTCACACCAGCACTCACACAGTTCCCTTTCCTTTCCTCCTACCCCGACTCTCACCTCACCACCTTGCAATGCCGCTCTCCCTTGTTCCTTGCCCTGCCCACTCCATCCCTTCCTTCTTTCCATGCATCTCCCCTCCACTGCAGGGTTTACGCTCTGAAAAGCATGGGTGAACTTGATTCTTGCGGAACAGTTTCACAGAAGAGTGCCTCCACATTTTACTTTGTATCCTGGCTTCTACAAAAGCTATAGACTTACTTTTTTAAAAAAAAATGAAAGCTTGGAAGCCAAGACAGGTGATGGTCCAAAGTGACACCAAGTGACATGCCTAGAATCCAGGTAAAATCTGGCCAAACATGGGTATGGCAAACCTAGGCATAACTAAGGACTCTATCACAGGACACTGTGGCCCTTTTCACATGTCGGGGGGGGGGAACGGTGTAGAGCGACCTCTCACAGAGGTCATCTACACCATAGAGTGGACTGGCGTGGACTACTTTTCGTAGTTTCACACCAGAATCCACTCAGGAGCGGCCGGAACTAACCGGGCTGCGTGTTTTTTAAAAACCTCTTTTTAGAGGTTTTTAAAAAGCACGGAGCGCGCAGCCCCGTGCCGCTCCGTCGCCCGGCTCTAAAGTGGATCTGCAGGCGAGCGCAAGTGCGTGCCTGCAGATCTGCCGGGGGCGGGCTTCCAGCTGGCGAGCTTCTCCGGTTGGTGGAGAGCCTCCACCAACCGGAAGCTGCCATCTGCGACGCCGGAGGAGTGTGGAGCAGCGAGCTCGCGCCGCTCCACACGGCGACGGACTTACCCGGCTGGAGGTAAGCTCCGTTTTTGGGCGTTTTCGCCCGTTTCCCCCCCGACATGTGAAAAGGGCCTGTGATAGCACTATCATTCAACTTTAACTGCCATGACATCATTCTGTGGAATTCTGGGATTTTTAGTTTGGTGACGCACTGGAGCTCTCTGGCTGAGAATTCTAAATGCTTCTCCCTAAATTGCAAATCCCATGATTACATGCAATATTGCCATGACAGTTAAAGTGGAATAATAGCACTATAATAGTGTAGTGTGATAGGGCCCTAAGCTATAACTTCACTTCTGTTCTGACTTAACTTTCATTCTTTTGCTACTTTTATAGCTGTTATGGTTTTGAATAACAATAAGGATGAATTACTTTTTAAACGGCAAGCATAATGGTAGCTACTTTTTGGCCTTCACATTTGTAATTAATTAATTTTAAAGGTCGCTTTCCAAGCTCTGCCTCGTTGTAAATAACCAGTTTGATGACAGAAACAGATAACATTTAAGCAAATACAATTACACCTGTCTTGGGCAGTAATGTTTGGATTTTACGGTTCACCTCTGAAGTCTTAGAGGTATAAAAATGTGCTTCAGACCTCAGGACATCTATCAGTTGCTGGTTCACATGGAATGATTGTGTTTGTAAACTCAGGGATTCGGGGAAGACTGAGAAGATTCACATAGGTGGGGGAAAATCTCAATAATTTCAGAAAGTAAAACTAAGAATTTTTTTTTAATTATTTGGTTGCTATGTTTTATTCCCATGCTGCAAACCAAAACAGTGAGACTTTTAAAAAGAAAAGAATAACCAATTATATACCATTCTTTCTTTTTCTTCCCTTTTAGCTTCAAGTTAATGCAATTATTATTGCACATTCACAAAATTTCTTCACCTTTATTGCTCTATAGGGTTCTATTTTGAGCCAGTTTGCTCAATAATTAGCCTACCTGCTACTGTTACTGCTCTGAGTGATAGATCAACATGTTTATGCTGTTGGCTGTCTGTAACCACTTGAGAGAATAAAATTCCTTTTCTTACCTCACTAATCTTTTTTTCTTTATTTATGCATATTCAGTAAGAAAGCTCGTTTTCCTGTTCTCAGGATGTCTCCTTTTAGACAGGCATTACTGGGTTTTTTTCCTTTATATCATCACGGAAGGGCTATAGCTCAGTGGTACCTATTTGGCATGCTAGAAGTCCCACGTCCAAATTCTGGTATCTTCAGACAGAGCTCTGGAGAGCTGCTGCCAGTCAGTGGAGACAGTGCTAAGCTGGATGAATCAACAGTCTAATTTGATAGAAAGTGGCTTTCTATGCTCTATAATATCTGAAAACCACAGAACACAAACCAATGCATAACTGTTTGGTATTGAAGTCACTGGAGCAAGTGAGACTTTACTTGGTATACACATCTTACAAATCAATCTCCAGTTCCTTTTTATAGCTACAGTGGTGCATTGGATCTTTCCATGGTACACACACAGTCCCAGATTCCTCTCTTACACATAGTTAGCCACCAACTCTAATGCTGATGAAGGATTCTGGAGAACAGAAGGCCACTCAGATCTCACCACTCATAAATTCAAATTAGACATTCTCTTGGATACCATGATTCAGTGGGAAGCCTGAAGCAACACATGAGTCCAAATATTTGCCTTCTTTTTTGCTCCAGAAGACAAACACAGACTTTGTCCGTATATATGGGATAATGGAAAACCAGTAAAACCAAAGAACCCTTCACTGGTTTAAGTGTTATAGTGGGCTGTCTAATCTAAGAACTGCTGATATAAAATGGTTGAAGAACTTTGTGCTAAATGAATGCTAAGCATTATTGCTGAAGGTTAATAGGAGCACCCCAATCCTCAGGTGTGAGGTGGGGGGATCTGTAACCTTCCAGATGTTTTCTACTATCACTTCCACAGTCTCTTCCTATTGGCCATACTGGAGTTGTAGGCCAAATCATCTGGAGGATGCTGAGTTATGACTTGTGATAGAAATTTAGTATAGTGGAGAAATTTGACCTGTTATGTTTAAACCTTGAGACCTGCAGATTATCCATTGGCACTCTGTACTCAATACCGTTGGAATTGCTGACCATAAAAGGGAAATACAGGATATTCAACCTAGGATACCAACATCTGTTTCCAGGATCCTACTCCTGGAAACAGGTATTCAGTCCATGCGACCACCTCTCATTATTACTCCAAGGTCTGTCTTTTCATCTAGGCAAGCTGATTCTGAGGAAATTGTCTAGGTTTCACCTTTGTGTTTCCAGTTACTCCTCTTTAGTTAGCAGGTGCAGCCTCTCCTTCTACAGGTATTTGGGCCCTGCCCACACTATACCTGAGCACTCAGTAGTCATGTAGGGTAATCTTTCTTAACCTGTTGCAGCCCAGTCTTTTCTTTGCATCACCATTTAGTAAATCAGTGGGTAGGATAGAGTTGCAAAATCCTCTGACGGATTTCAAAATTCACCTTCATTTTGTGCATGACCTTTACTGGTTTCATATGAAAAATTCCAACTCAATATGTCATGACCATTCTAGTACTAGCTGAGAGCTTATGGAAAGAAAAGTGTAATGGCTAATGAAATACATGTACTCCATCTGGCCATTGACATACATAGTTTGCATGATAACTATGTGGGGGGGTTTTTTGGTTGGTTGGTTGGTTGTGTCTAGGCTGCTGTTCATTTTGAATAATGATTATGGAGATCAAAAAACAGCAGTTAGTCCCACTCTGTGTATGTATGTTGATGAAACTGACTGAAAGACACAGAAATTTTCAGTAGTAATTATCAGCCAAGGGTGGATGAGGGATGGAGTACTTGGGACTACAGTCTACACCAGAGGTCTCCAAACTTTTCACGTTGGTGACACATTTTTTAGACATGCATCATTTTGTGGCACAGTAATTCAGTAAGTAATTCAGTCAGTGGAGGCAGCCCCTCCACCTGAGCCTGGTCTGTCCCTGCCGCTGCCACCCTCTCTGGGGTCTTCCTTGGCCTGAGGCGGTGGCAGCAATGGCAGCCCCTTCACCCGAGCCTGGTCTGCCACTGCCATGGGAGAGGCAGCCCTTCCACCCATTACGTTCACATGACACACCTACACACTACAGCTGACACACTAATGTGTCACGACACACAATTTGGAAAGCTCTGGTCTACACCTTGACAAATTCAAGCTTTCATCTGATATAACAAGCAGCAGAATGGTCACAAAGAAAATACTGGCTTCTTGCAGTAACTGTCAGGGATTCCAGGCAGGGAACCCTGGGAAAATGATCAGCCCACTGCAAAGATGTTGCATCATGCCCCAGCTGTGGGTAATTGCAAGGTTGCATAAGAAACGGGTCGTGTGCAGATGGTAGAGGGAGGTGTGCAAGCCTCTACCTGATTGGTTGTAGATATGTATATAACAATGCAATGCCAGTATGTATTTGTCTGTTGACCAAACCTGGTGCCTGGCGCAAGCTTTTGTCCATCTGTCCTATGTTTTGTATATAACGGAACTTTGCTGCAAGATCAAGTGCCTTCTGTTTTGGAAGAAACTCCTCCGTGTGTGAGTATCCTTACTGGGGAACAAGGCTGCTGCTGTTGGCTCGCTAAACTCTGGTTTTTCCGCTGCGTTTCTGTGGGGCTGAAACTCCTATCATCCCCAACAGTAACTTCCTCTTAACTTCCTCCAATATTTTCCTTGGAAAATATCCTGAGGTCTAAATAATTTTCTACTAATTTTCACCTCATATATCATTTTCTTCTCCCAACTTCTTTTGTCAGTGTTGATTTTTTTTTTCTTGGCTAAGATGTCCTTGTCTTGAAAAAGATGGAAGATGCTCAGGTATAGTGTAGGCAGGGCCCAAATACCTGTAGAAGGAGAGACTGCAAGTACCTGGTAACTAATCTGACCCAAGCACTGTGAGCCAGAGAGTCCACTTGAGCCTCCAGTGACAGGAGTCAGCATGCAGGTAGTATGATCCATAAAGGTGGTTCATTTTTGTTCAATTGGAGGCGTTGCCTGATGATGTAGACCAGATATTAGCTGTGGACATGTGCAGTCCCCTTTTCATCCTCTTTTCTGTCCCTTTTTGTAGTCCTCTTTTTTTTATGATTCTGTTGTTTACTGTACTTCCTTATTGGAACTTTCACATTTTCCTTCTGCTCATTAGGAATAAAGGTACTCCAGGTGACAGAGCTCTTTCTAGGCTGTCATTTTCAGCTGAAAATAGGAGTTAGGGCTTCAAGGGAATCTCACTGGGCTGACAGTTTGATTTTCACTGGACATCACCATTGCACTCTACTGACAGATTTTAGGACAGTGAAAGGGTACAATCCTTCACAAGGCCTTTTACATTTAGACAGGCATTTTATGATAACAAAGTGTCTTTTAATGACTGTCAGCGTGTGCACTCTACTTTTATTCTTGTGACATTTTTAAATGCTTCTATATGTATTTTTTTATTTTTATAATTTGGTTTTCAACCATACTTCATTTTAATCTATGTTGTAAGTGGCATTGGGTCCAATGCAGGAGATCAATAATAAAATGCAGGAGATCAATAATAAAATAAAAATTCACCATCTCTCTTCGGGGTGCTGGTCAGGTCATGTGGTATGCACAACTTGGTCCCCAAAAGGACCCAAAGCCTAAAGAAAATAGAAGGCATCTGCTTCCTGGGACAGTTGCTCTCCCTTATACTGGGGAAAGCCTTGTCCTGCTTTTTGGATCAGATCTAGAATTTGAGAGTGCACGATAGAGTCTGTCCTATGCCAATCCAGATCCTCACTCTCCCACTTAAAACTATGTGCTGTTGGAATGCAACAGGGAAAAGTGGAATATGTCAGCACAGAACAAGAACTATTACAGCCAGGACAATGGCCATTTCCACACTACACTGTTATATTGCTATTATTCCACTTTCAACATCCTATGGAATCCTGGAGTTTGCAGTTTAGGGAGGGGCATTCAGAATTCTCAGCCAGAGAGCTCTTTGGTCTCCGTAAACTACAAACCCCAGAATTCCACAGGATGTTGAAAACGGAATAATAGTGCTATAACAGCGTAGTGTGGAAATGGCCAATGTCTTAGTTTGAGCTAGCCAGGTTCATGTCAATTGATAGCTGCTGTGTGGTGAGGCAATGGATGTCTGTAGTATCCTTGTTCTAGTCCTCTCAGAAAGAAAGGCATGAGGGTTGTAGCTGAGGCTGTGGAAGAGTTAAATTTGCATTTTTGAGGTTTTATGGAAGTGCAAAACTGGAACTGTGGGTGTTATCTAGTGAAAATTGGATTTTCATTTTAGAAAAAAACATGTTTCTGTCTTTGAAATGGTAATGATAGTACTAAAAGCATGCAAACAATGATTTTTGCTTTCTCAGAAGCCAAAAAGTAGCTGCTGAGGTGGACTTCCCAGCACTTCAGGTAAAGCAGGGGACCCTTTGGCCTTTTAAACGTGGTGGCCTACAACTCTCATCAGCCCTACTTTTCATGGTGAGGTATCATGGGAGTCGTAATCTCAGCAGGATGCTGTATAGCTCATTATTCCTCCCCTTGATCAGCAGAACTGGAATAAACTGTTCATATAGTAGATAGATTTGCACATTTGCTTAATTTCTATGATTCTACAAATCATCTCCATGTGTTATTATTCCAGTATAAGACTCTCACAGTTCATTGGTGCTGACTCTCAAGTAATAATTGGCATCTCTTAGCTGATGTTAGATCATGTTTACTTTCAGATCCTGTGAAATCTGATCTGCTTACCAGTAAGGGCCAAAAGCAGGTGAGACCTGCTCTCCAGTCAAATGGTAATCCTAATATATCATCACACAGAATGGCCAGGTCTTTTACAAGTATAAAGAAAGGGGTAAGCAGGCTGGTGTCTTCTAGTTGTTTGAGGCTACAGTTTGTAAGTCCTAGTCAATATGGTTGATAGGGATTCTGTCAGGGATTCTAGCAAGTATAGCCCAAAACATCTGGAAAGTACAAAGTGAGCTGTGTGTTGTTTAGAATGTCATCCACTCTGGCACTATTCACTTTCCAAGAACTATGAGGGCATCATTTTCTTACAGTTCTTCTTTTCCCCACCCCCGCTGTTACCCAAAATAAGAAAAAATCAGCCATAGAAAGCTGTATGTGGGCAAAATAATCATGGACTAAAGAGAGAAAGCAGCAGCTGCAGGGATGACAGTAAGGAAGAGATGTCTGCAGAGAGACTACTTTCGAGAAGAGCGTGGGACTGTGTTTATCGTTACCCAATGTTTCTTCAAAATGGGCTGCTGGTTATCATTTGTACATTTTAAAAAAGAGAAATCTGCCAATAAAACTCCATAAATCCCAAAGTCTTTTTCTGCTGGAATTGGCAGAGCAGAGGAAGCAGAAATAGTCTTTAAGATTTTTTTTAAGGTGCTAAAAATACATTTAAAAAGTCATATATTGTGTATTTTGCAGTTTATAGGTTTGTGTTTTAAAGTATTGTTGCCTTGCTCTTCAGCTGAAAAGGTATCACTAAAAACAAGATGGGTTCCTCCCTTCAGGCTTACAATCTAAAACAGGCACAGGGACCTGTGGCCAATTTCCAGCATCTGTTACCGTTGGCTCTGCAGGCTAGGGGTGGTAGAAACTAGCAGCCCATCATCTGGGGGACCATAGATTTCCAGCAAAAAGATGTGACCCAAAAGGATGAAAAGGTACAGCAAAGAAAAATGCAAAAAAAAAAAAAGGCTGAGGTGCAAACTCAGACATTGCTTGTTAAAGTCACAAAGCTCTTATAATTACCAGCTTGAGTAGAAACAGTTCCAGTTCATGTGCAGAGTCCTCAGGCATAGCACAAGTTCTTCTATTCAGATTATTCAGACGTATCACTCTCCGTTTTAGCAGAGCAATAAAACTAGTTTCCAAACCAAGTGAATAGGTTTCCTGTGGGGTTTTTTGCTTCCTGCTTTATTACATCTAGAAGGAAGATTACCTTACGGCACTGCTTGTGTACTGTAATGTGCACTAATTGTGTTTTTAATGATGGACGTTTTAATCTGGTTTCAAATTTTAAACTTCTAACTTAACTGTAACTGTTCAAACTTTTTTTTTAAATATTTTTATTAACGATTTTAATTTAAAAAAAAAAAACCTCCCCACTTCCAAGCTTGTTTTCTAGTTGAATCTGCATGTATCCATTCCATTCATACATAATTGTTGCTTACTCAAGGGATTTGTTACATCTTACATTGTTAGACAATTGCTTTGTTACCTTACTACCTTGTTACATTGTTACATTATTATTTTACCTTGCTACATTATTACATTGCATTACTTACAATCTTGCTTTATTCTTACTTCTTTTCTTATATTATGTCTTTATCCAATCCAAAACTTCTCTCCATTCCCTTTTAAAGTTCTGGATAGGTTTATTTCTCAAAGAAAATGTTAACTTTTCTGTCTCTACCATATCCAGGACTTTTAATTTCCATTCTTCTATATCAACATATTTCCTTTCTTTCCAATATTGCGCATATATCAGTTATCAGCTTTGTTGCCCAAGCATATTTAACAGATAAAATTCTGGCTTCATTTCAAAATTTACATTATAAATTCTTTGAATTTCATCATGTATTTCCTTCCAGAATTTCCTTGCTATCTTACAAGACCACCACATATGATAAAATGTCCCCACCTATTCATCACATTTCCAACATCTTGCATTTCCATTTTTGTTATTTTTTGCAGTCTTTCTGGTGTCATATACCATCTGTGTAACATCTCATAAAAGTTTTCTCTTGAATTTAAGCTTGATGTAAATTTTATATCTGTCTTCCATGCCCTCACCCATGTATCCAATTCAATTGAATGTCCAATGTTTTGTGCCTAACCATTGTATTTTTAACAACCTCTGATTCCATTTCTCTTTGTAACAATAATTTATAAAATTTAGAAATTCTGGTCCCCCCAATCAATAAATCTAGTTCATTTTCTTTTCTCTCAAATCCATATAATTTTTGATTCATTTTAAATCTCTCTTTAAGTTGTCTCCATGGGAACCAATTAAATTCATGCCCTGCAACTTTTAATTCTTCTTCTGTACAGATTCTTGGTTTATATCCTTCCCATTTCAATAACTCTTGATAGGTTAGTAAGTTTACTTGTTTTATAAAGCAATTTTGTATGCTTCTTGAGGTGAGGTCCACACTGGAAGTCTTCTATAGAATTTATGCTTTATTTGTAGCCAAACTTTCACTAGTGTCTTCCGAAAGCAATGATTATTAAATTCTTTATTCACTGTTATTTTGTCATAGCATAGATATCCATGCCATCCAAACCTATTATCTGTTCAAACTTTTTAAATTGATTTAGACTGGTTTTAACTTTTTAACTTTCTTTTTTTTTAACAGTTATGTGTTGTTTATTTTTAATATTGCCTTTTTTAATTGTTATAAGCTGCTTTGAGTCCTGATCTGGGAAAAATTGTGGGATAGAGATACTAATAATAATAGTAATAATAATAATAACAACAACAAGAGTTGTTTCATAATTTTCAGATTTGGTTTGTAGCATGGTTATCCACAACAGTATTGCCACATGCTAATCTACAGAACAAATTGTTGACCTCTTCTGGACTCTTAGCATCCAGTGATGATATAATTTTCATATTGTTCCAGGGAAGGGTGAACAAGGAAAGCCATACCCACTCACAGAAGAAGACAATGATGATTCTGCTTATCGAGAAAATGGTTTCAATATTTTTGTGAGCAACAATATAGCCTTGGAGCGATCACTGCCAGACATTCGTCATCCTAAGTAGGTATTTTCAATCTGATAGACTGTTTCACTACATACTCTCTTATGGAAATGCATTGTGACTTAACAGAAGATTAGAAAAAAAAATAGATTAAAGATTAGAAAGGATGTAATGTCTACTTTCACTTCCATTTGCTTGGACTGAGAAACAAAAGGAAATTGTGAGCTCCCATATAGACATTGTTTGGCTTTACAGTCTTGAAGGATGTGATATTTCTGCTGGCAGATCACAGGCAGGAAGCAGGGAAACAGAACCAGGCAGTTTTCCCAAACCTTTTGCCCTGGTTAGAAGATGTGTATAGTGACTCTACATTGATAAATACAATACAAGACCTGGAATAATCAAATATGTCTTTCTACTTCCATCTGCTTTGGTGCCAGAGATATATTTTTCTCACCTTCAAGATACTCCATCAAGAAAATGATCAATTGGCACAAGATTTTTATTTTTTTTTTTCAATTTGGGATTGATTGTCAAAAAATTGTTTTGGCAGAAAAAGTGGGGTTTGTGCAAAAAAAAATATTTTGCACAGGAGAAATGTTTTCACAAAAAAATCCTGAAATATGAAGAACAATTGAAAAGTACTCAAAAATGTTTATTCTCATCTAGTTAGGATAATAGTAATTTTTAAATTATATACACTTGCATGCAAGAACAAGCAAAGACGTACATCTTTATTTGTTAGTGATTTTGTATCTGTTATTGTTCTGTTTGTATTAATATAAAGTAATTTATGAAGTGTTCTGTGCTGTTGTGTTTTGTCTGATGAGAACTTTATTAATAGCATGGCAGTGGTGGAAAGTCATAAGATTTTTTTACTTGCTTGTAAATAAATTGTACCTTACTTGACAGATAAGACTGAAGAAAAGGCACACATGCATGCAGTTAACACAGAATTTTAGCTCTGGAACTGTTCAGTCCTATGGCTTTAAAAGTCAAGGATTTCATTTAGACAACAATTTTGTTGTCTAGTTAACTTGACTAGTACCTCAAAGACTATGTAACTGAAGAGCCCCTCAGAGCTTTCAACAGCAAGATTATCCAGTTATTCAAAGAAAAACATCCAGTAAAGCAATTTGGGGATGGTGTTCACACACACACACACACACACACAAAATGTCATAGATAGCTGACCTTGCAGAAGAATTGTTTTTTGAAAAGAGATGATTGAGAACTCAGCAGCACCATGACCAGACATAGGACCAAGGTTTGCTACTATGAGTTCATCAAAACTTGACTGCAACACTGTCTTTTTCCTTGCCATTGTTGATGCCTAAGTTATCTTACAGAAAATATAATCATCAGCTGTACTGCTAATTGGACAGGAAGTGGAGCTGCAGTGATTCACTGTGATTCTGTCTCCCTGACCCTTGCCCCATCCTATGGTCTTCCAGTTCTGAGTGTATTATACCGTATTTTCTGGCATATAAGATGTTTTTTTTTCCTTAAAAAACACCCTTTGAAAATGGGGTGCGTCTTATAAACCAGTAAATACAGTAATGAGATAGGGAATGAACCGGGAGCCAAAGTTCTCCTTTCCCAGGCAAATAGGAGGGGAAGGAGTACTGGAATCCAGGTGAAGCACTCCTTACCTTCTCCTCCTCCTCTCCTGTGCATTTTGACTCTCCTAGGGCCCAAGAAAAACTGGTGCAGTATTCTTTTCATTCCCCTCCTCACCTGGTGCAATGCTCATTTCATTCCCCTCACCAGGGAACTAAAAGAAATTTTTCCTGAAAAATACCCCTTGAAAGTGGAGTGCGTCTTATATGCCGGTGTGTCTAATATGCCAGGAATTACGGTATATGAAATCAGGCACTCACAAGAGAATGGTGATTCTGGTGGAGAACTGCCTGAGTACTCAGCACTATCCTTTTCTCATCTAGCCAAGGTGGTTTCAGAGATGGTACTAGAATTGTTTTGGCTTGTTGTGGTGAAGCATTTGAGTACAAATGGTTTTCTTTTTAATTTTTATTTACATTCAGAAGTGATCTTGGTTACATAATATAATGTTCCAATGTAACAAAACCAGAAAAATAAAAACACAAAAGGAGGAAGAATAGCCACACTAGTCATAAGTTTCTATAAAAGCTCACCAAAAGTCCAAATATAACCCCATTTATAAATTTCAGCTGTATGCCCTTGTTTCAAATGTTCCAGGCATTGTTAGATCTTCTCTCCATTGGATCACAGATGGAGAAAAATTATCTTTCCAGTATCAAAGTATCAAATTTTTAGCAGTCAAAGGAGTGTGAAAAATCCAGTTCTGTTGGCTATTTGTTAATTTCCAAGAAACAGGTAGATAATTTTTAAAAATACATGTCCCTGAATATCAAAGAACTTGCCAAAACCAAGTATCTCATGCAATTCCCTCCTTCCAAAATATAGCTACTGTTAGACAACTTCAAAACATATGTGTTAAGGAAGAATTAAGATTAATACACCTACAACCGTTTTCTGATTTAGAAAGCCCTTTCTCGGATAGATGTTATGGCAACCAATGTACTCAAAAGAGCAGTTTCTGCTGCAGAAGATGTAGTTATTGATGGTAAAACCAATGACCAATGATTAATCGGAACTGGATATTCTAATTCTCCATTCCATTTTAATGTAAACCTTGATCATATTTATTAATAGATAACAAAAATTTACATATGTTAATTGTTGGTTAGGATACTTGCTTGGGCTCAGTTAATATCTCTAACATTAAGGGAACCTCAGATATACACAATCCCATTGTTGAACCATACCTTCCACAAAAGTGGTTCCTTATCGGTTTTCAAATCTGGATTCCCCCCATAAAGTCAATTTATTAGCAATTTCTACCCTTTATGAGAACCAAACAAATGAGAACCAAACAAATAGAGAGATGCCAGAAATGAAGACTCTAAGGCTGACCATGGTGGATGCTTACTTTAAGTGGATATGTTCATAAATTAATACAAGATAAAAGATATGCCCAATAGTACATAAGAAGATCTAGAAAGCTAAATCTTCCCTTTTTGATAGAAATTTGCATTTTTAATTAAAATTCTATGAGGAGTTGACCCCCCCCCCATTTCCTAAACAGTGCATTTAGTCTTTGAAAATACTTACAAAATATAAGTAGAGGAATTTCACAGATAACATAAATAATTCTAGGTATAACATTCATTTTAATCATGTTTACAGTATGCCACATACTCATTTTTAAGCCCTCTCACTAATATCTTTTGCCAGCATACGTACATTGGACTGTATTGGCAACCTCCAGATCTGGAAATTTCAGTAATCACCAAACTTTGCATCCTATACCTAAAATGGAAGCAATATGTGTGTGGATGCACTGAAGTGTCTGTGTACGTGTCACCACAGTTTAACAATATGGGATGCAAGCATTCACAATTCCTGAAATGGAACCTTCACAGATATAAAGGGTCCACTAAATTTTAATCATCTGAGATAAGTCCCTTTGCCCAAATAAGTAATAACATTTGGGCAGTGTTGAAACTGCCATGCTTTAAATGTGCTAGAGTCTATCCTGTCTCCCACTATCAGGATTTCTGACTTAGATCAGTTTATTGAATAATTAATCAGCTGCATCAAAACAAGTATCAATTGCTCAGGCTTTGAAATGAAGAACAAAAGATTGTCTGTGAAAAACTATATCTAAATTCTGAACTAACATGCCCAAATCAATTGCTGCTGGAATTTGTCTAATAGCACATGCTAAGAGTTCCAAACACATATTGAATATTAAAGGAGACAGTGGACATTCTTGCCTTTCCCCCTGTTCATTGTAGAAAACATAAAGAAAAACAAACAAACACCCATGCTCTTGATGCTACATATAACGTTTTTATCCATTTCAAAAATGTTTTAGGAAACCCCAAATTAGGTAATACTATGAAAATAAACAGCCAGTAAATTTTATCAAAGGCATTCTCAGCATCTAAAGAAATCATGGCTGGCTGATCAGTTCTATCTGAGGCCATTTCCACACGATGATGTTCTTCCGCGTCGTCTCGCTTCAGTCCCGGGTGCAGAAGGGAGCACGTCAGCAACGCTCCCCTCTGCACCCGCTTGGTCCGTGCGGAAGAGAATGCAATGGGACTACGTCTTCCTTCCACAGTGCAGCCGGGCTTTTTCCATTGCTGCACTATGGAAGGAAGCGTCGCCAATGTGCTTCCACAGCTTCAGCATGGCCAGAAGTGATGGGAGCACCGCACAATTGCAAATGCAAAATGGATTTTTTCTGTTTTGTGAAAACTGCGCAAGCATGACACTCCGCGACAGGATGGCAGCGGGACGGTGACAGCGTCATGCGGAAGTGCGACCTGCCAACCGTTGCCATCCTGTGGCAGAAATGAGACAGCAACATCATGAGGAAAGGGCCACAATTTAAAGCAGCCAACTTAACAACAAATTGAAAATTATCAACTCCCTTCCTGTTTTTGATAAATCCCACCTATCAGGACTTACTAAAGATTAAATGGCTTTTTGTAATCTATTAGCCAAAACAGCTGTCAGTATTTTGATATCAACATTAAGTAAGGATATGGAATGAAAGTTAGTGCAGCAAGTACGATCAATATCAGGTTTAGGTTATCAGGATAATATAGGCATCATTTAATGGTGAAGAGAGGGAGCCAGATTCTAAGATATGCTTATGAAGTTGGAGCAGCCTTGGGGCTAACAAACTTGAAAAAGCATTGTTAACATTCAGTTGGAAGACCATCAGGGCCAGGAGACTTCCCACTTCTCATACTTGCTATAACATTGATAATTACCTCTAAGTGTAAAGGTTCTGAAATAAATTGTTGCTGCAATACGCTATGACGGGGAAGGTCAGGATCAGAAAAGAAAGTCTCCATATCCTCTTGGTGAATTTCATTATTGAAGCTATAAAGATTAGCATAAGACTTCAAAAATTATAGATTTATATCTCTGGGCAATGTGTATAAATTATTGCTTTCATCTTGGATAGCTGAAATAACACTGTGTTGCTGTTGATGCTTAAAGTGCTGTGCCAGAATCAGGTTGGGACATTCCCTATTTTCCCAGTATGCTTGCAATAGACATGTCAAAGCAAGTTCAGTTTGTTATGAGAGAACATTCATTTAATATTTATTGTTCAATTCCTATTTAGCTGACCTGTTGGGGGTCTCTCATACATGCTGAGGCTATTCTGTTGGCATTTTCTTGGGGTCTCATGAGCTCTGTAGCAACCATGAGCCTGCCCTAAATAGTGTCCAGTCCCTCCAGGTTATAATTTGGACCTGATTTTCTGTGTTAGCTGTGGAGAACTTTTCTACAGCTTTGCTGTAATTGGCAGATTGCTCTCTGGTGTGGTTTAGACTTAAATGGGAATCAGAGCCTCTGTAGGCATAGAAGACCAATTAAGATGATCCGATCAAGAATGCTAATATATCTGGTTTTCTAGAGAACTGAGAGCAATGAAACAAGTGAGGCAATGACTTGAGTTGGATGTTGGTGTGAAATTCACCAGTTTTGGAAACTGTCCTGCCCAAACCTCATTGAAATGTGTAAGAACATGGTCAGATTGTTCCCATGTATTTCAATGGAGAAATGGCAGAAAATGTTTTCTCTGTCTTATCCTCTGTGTTAATAACCCAGTACAGCATATATTTACTTATCTGCCCTTTATTTGGGGGTTTTATATGATGTTCATTTTTAAAGAAAAATATTAAAAATTCTTTCAAGAAAGGCAAAGCTTGCCTTTGGAAAGCCATGTATTAATCTCTATAACCCAGGGTCTATTTGCATATGATTAATGCAAAGAACTAACTCTTTTTTATCTAATCTATTTGTTTTAAATATTTTGTTTTTGCCTTTTAGCGGGCTAAATTATCCCCAGGTCACCTGAAATTATCTGCAGCAATTCCCACTGGCCAAGAATGTTTCCAGTTAGATGGGATTTTAATACATAATTACAGAGCATTAAAGTTACATTCAGTTGCATTGTTGGCATGATAAATATGCACTACACAACAGCTTGTACTCCAAAAGGATATCCTGATTTTTACTGGTGTTCAAAACACTGCCAATGGAAACAATGTGGAACATCATTAGGGACAAAATGAGGCTGAACTGCCACTTTTCCCTGTTGAGATTGTCAATATATCTGCTACTAATTTGTTTTTCACCCACTGCTAGCCAGATGGGCATGACATTTTTCAGGATATCCCCAGAAGCAGGGCATTGTCAGCAGTGCCTTATTGGGAACATCAGCACTGTCGTGGCTCAGCTCTTTGGTTGTAAACAGCTTTCCTGCCATGAACCTATTTGGCACCTACACTGTTCTGCCATGGCTTGCCAAGAGAACATATAGTGCAAGTCACAGGCATATTCTTCAAGCTTTGCAGCCTTATTTGAGTAACCAATATGGGTGTGAATATGTATGCGATATGCATATGAAGGACTTGATGGCAGACACCACCCCTGGCCACTATGCTTTAATGGGATCTTCTGCAAAGGAGTCATGCATATGCAAATTATGCAAACATAAATGATTTGCATCATCATCAGCCCCACTTTTTTCAGAATTGCTACAGGCTGGGGAAAGTTACTTTTGGTGATAACAGATCCTAGAATCCTTCATCCAAAGGGACAGTAACTAGGTGTTGCAAGTTTGCTTTGGTAATTACATAGCCTGCAGTCCATTTTCACAGTTTACATTTGCATGATATCTGGACAGAAACGCTCATTAAAGTGTTGATGATGGGGCCAGAAAAACACTTTGTGCTGCAGTTGTACTCCCTTCTTCTACATTCTTCAGTTTCAAATATTGGTTTCATAAAAAGGCCTTAGTGAATCACAGGTTTCCATAATATGGGTAATAACTAGATGAGGGACAACATACTTCTTTCTCTTCATTCCACATACACGATCAGAGCATACTGGCAATTGTTTATTACTTCAACTTTGATGCCCAGAGTTCTACATCAATATATCAACACCTTCCAACCATTGCGATTTGGCAGGGACAGTCCAGATTAATTCTCTATCATCTCCCTTTCTCAGCTACTTTTGAAAGGTCTCAAGTTCTATCACTTCCTATTATTTTCTCCCTTTGTCCCCTACTTACTTCAGCTACTGCAAATGGAATTCAAAGTGCTAAAGTAGTTTGCGCTCAATTAACTCAGTGAGTGGAGAGAAGGAGGCAGAATCTTGTCCTTCCCAGTAGGCTCAGGCAAAAGCAAACTGCTACAGGCTCTTCTAGCTTCTGTGTTTTTTCTATTTAATATTTATATCTATATCTATATCTATATATTGCATCTTCACATGCTGAGGTTGCTTGGCCACAGGTGTTTCAAAAAGCAGGAATTTTCATACGTGAAATGTTGGAAAATATGGATATCTGAGAGCACCAGCCTAGCTTTGGAATGTCAGGGAACACACCCAGGGAGAGGGCTCCTACTCCTCCGCTAATAACCTTTTGTCTCAAAGCTGACAGCAAGTGGTAACATTTTAAGACTAGTTTCCTTAAAATATATGAATATACAGTACAGGAAGCCCCTACCTTTTGATGCCCCGTTATCTGACAACTCACTCTTTTGATACTTCCAAATTAAGGATAAGTTCCATTAATTTTGACGGAAGTTCTTCAGCTCTTCCATCAGTTCTTCTTGCCTACAGAGACTGAACCGCTCACACTTGCACACAGCTTGTAAGGTGAGCTGAGTGGGGTGGGAGAAGGCACTAAACCATCTGAGAAACTTCGCAAGACTTTGCACATGGTCAGTCCCAAGTGAGCCTCCATAAGTCCTTCATGCTCCCTACAGTGCATGTGTCGGGTAGCTCTCCATATTTTAGTTATGGGACATGTAGTAGGAGCTAAGTAGCAGCTTGCTTGTAACAAGGTATGAGAACCAGAGACTGTTAGATAAACAAAGCTAGGAATGTAGCGATAAGCGCTGCCAGGCTAAATCAGAACTCCAAGGTCTCTTGCAGGCGGGATGAGAAACTCTTCACCTTTAATGTTTGGAATTTTGCTAATTGCCTCCAGTTAGCTCACTGAAGTCCTGTACAGGGCAACCTGTACTATGTATCACACTCCTAATAAATAGTGTATTTGCACTGTTATATTTGTGTGTGTGAATTCGGTTCCTGGCAGCACGGGTTCCATTTTTCAACCAATTCTGTTTTCTGACAGTACTCCATTCCTAGCCTGTCAGATAAGTAGCAGAAGCCTGTATTCCTTTATATTGCTGTACACGTATGTGTGTGTGTGTGTGTGTGTGGTAGTTTGGGTAAAGCTAGATATATGTTATCTTAACATTAACAATTACAGTTTATGTTCATGCTGTGTGTGCCTGCATTTATCCAGTGATGTAGACTCAAGTTGACTGACTCAGACTCAAGTCGGACTTAAGTCACTACAGTGACTCAACTCAGCAATAAATGATGCATCAACTCAAGTCGACTTGAGACTTGTATATTTTTAGTGACTGACTTGCTGCCCTTTGATTCAGTCACATAACATATTCATCCAGAAACCTTATGACTTTGAACAACATCTCCATCTCTTTTTGCCTCCTGGTCACATGACAGTCTGTCTCAAGGCCAAAGTGTGGGCGCATTTCTCAGAGGGGAACAGCAAACGGGTTAGGCAATGAGCTTGAGGCAGGCTTGAGGTCTGCTCAGCAGCCTGCCCCCGCTGCATATTAGAGGAGCCTTCCAAAACGTTTCCTAATAGTAGAAGACAAGACTCGCCGCCAGAATGCAGGGTGTATTTCTCAGAGGGGAACAGCAAATGTGTTAGGCAACGGGCTTGAGAAGGAAGGATCCTTCTTTCTAAAGCTTTTGAAGCTTCAGTAATGGGGACTAAGAAGGATCCTATTCCCCACTTCTGAAAAATCCTCCAGCTTCGGGAAGAGGGAGTAAGAAGGATCCTATTCCCCACTTCCAAAGCGGCAGGTATCAAATTCACAAATGTGAAGGGCCGAATCTACTAAAATTGTTAAAACTGCTTTATTGGACTCTGTCCAGAAATTATGGAATATAGGTTGGGGTATAAAGTTGGCTTCCAGACTTGAGACTTGACTTGAAAGTATTTCAGGGGCTTGAGACTTAACTTGAGACTTGAATGTAGAGACTTGAGACTTGGAGTAAAAGACTCAAATACATCACTGCATATATCTATGCAAGGTAAAATACATGCCATTAACCAAACATATTTCTTATGCAACATGCTGGATGTCTCCCTATATCTCCAAGGCTGTTTTTATACAGATAGTAGCACTTGGATCCAGCTTGGTCTCCCTGTCCCCCCCGCCCCCTGGATATCTTTCTCTGTTCTCTCCCTCGTCTACATTCCAGTGGTTTGTCTCCCAAAGAGCTAAGTGCTCACTCTCTCTTGTTGTCTACCAGGTATTCATTCTGTAGTGTATTTCTATATGTATCCATCCTCTCAATTATAATGTGTGAAAGGTTTTTTTAAAAAAACAAATGGTAAAATACACCTGTTGTAAATGATATTATGACTTGCAGCATGGCATAGTGCTTTGAGTGTTGGAGTAGGACTCTAGGAATCAGGGTTTGAATCCCTGCTCAGCCATGGAAACCCACTAGTGACCTTGGGCAAATAATACTGTCTCAGCCTTAGAGGAAGGCAAGGACAACCCCTTTTGAAAAAAAATTATGCCAAGAAAACCCTGGAATAGCACCTTAGGGCCACCACTAGTCAGAAATGACTTGAAGGCCCACAGCAATAGCCAAATAATACAGTGCTAGTATAGCCCTATAAATTTCATTTAAAAAACCCTTTTGTACATTTTTGGAGGTTTTTAAAAATATAAATATCCTGTCATTTGGTGTCATTATCCACAAACCAGTTAAGGTGTAGTATTTGGATTTAAAGCTGATCCAGGAAGCAGTGCTGTTCCATAGTCTCAAGCTTAATATATTAATCAGGCTGTCTGTTAGCATTTTTAAGTTCCATTTTGGAGCAAATATATTTGGTAATGTTTGTGCCTGCCGATAGCTCTGAAGCTTTGAGCCACTCTCTCCCTGGTTGGAAATTATTTTCCCCTCTCCCCACCTTCAAGCTAATTTTACAGACCTGTCAAATGGTCGTGGAAATTACCAGTTATCACTGCTTTATCGAGTTCAGCTGACAAGGCTAGATTGGAATAGAAATGCTGTATGACTGAAGCTGGCTGCTGTAAATTGAATACTTTGACACATAGAGACAATTACTATGTAAATCTTTGCTTGAAAACGTTTTGGGCTGGTATTTTTCTGTGGCATGCTTGTCACTAGTTTGATGTCAGGTAGGTATTGTAGTCCCCTTGATAAAGAGAGAGAAAAGGTCAGCTCTTTTTTAAAAAAAAAAAATCTTCCACTAGGAATGGATGTGCTGACAAAAACTGAATGGAAAATTGAAACTTGTACTTTTTCTCTTTGTTCTGACTTTGTGTGGCATGCTCTTTTGTAAGAATTCTTTCTCTTAAAAAGCAAGAACTGGGGCTATGCGGGGAGGTCTGCTTTTGTCATCTTTGAGTTCTTGCATTATTTTTTTTTCTTTCCTGCGTCTCCCTTTTCCAATGATATTATCATCATGGAAAGCAGTTTACCAGCCTATGGATATGTCTGGAAGGGAGAAAATCTGGCACCTTGCCAGGGTTCTGCCACTGCTCTCCCGTAATGTGCGTAAAATATTATTGCTATAACTGTGGGGTCAAACAAATTGCAGCTTTTATGAATTGGCTTTTTCTATAAACTGACTGAAATGATGCCAACATTCCCCTCCTTGCTCATAATTTAAAAAGCTCAGGCTGTTTCAAAATGTACTCCTACAGACATTTCAACAAAGGGCCACTGAAGGTTGTCATTTTGAAAACACACATCAGTGGAGCATAGTGGTTTACACTGCAGTTGCTTTTGTAATTATTAAATTTCTATTTAAGTTTATATTTTAAAGACAAATCAGTTCCCCTTCTTTTAATAATAATATTTTGCACTATGGGAAAATGTGGGATACCAAAATCTACCCTGAGATCATCAAACACAACTAATCCTACGTTAACTCCATGGTAGCTATTTTAAGTGACTTTTGCAGCCTGTATTATTTAAGTTGCTTGTAAAAGATCTTATTATAAGGAGACAATCCTTTAGAATACAAGCAAGGGATCTTTGCAGATAAGTGTGCACTGGTGTCCGGGTAACATCATTCAGATTGCAGAAATAGCTAGTTATTTGTAACCAGCTACTTCTTGCAAGTAACTACTTCCAATTAATTCCTATTTTCAGTAACCTACTAAGTGTATTACTTGTTTTAGTCAGACGTTTGACCACAGTACATGTGAAAGAGATCTGGGAGACCACATGCTGAACACGAGTCAGCAGTGTGATGCGGCACCTAATAGAGTCAATGCAGTTCTAGGCAGCATCAACTGGGAGTATAGTCAAGGGAAGTAATGATACCATTCTATTCTGCTCTGGTTACACCTCACCTGGAATACTGTGTCCAGTTCTGGGCACCACAATTCAAGAAGGATATTGACAAGCTGAAACATGTCCAGAGGAGGGCAACCAAAATAGTTAAAAGGCCTGGAAACCATATCCTATGAGGAGTGGCTTAGGGAGCTGGGTATGGTTAGCTTGGAGAAGAAGCTAAGTGGTGACTTGTTAGCCATGTTTAAATATTTGAAGAGATGTTATATGGCGAGTCGAACAAACTTATTTTCTACCACTCAAAAGACTAGGGTCTGGGACAATGTCTTCAAACTACAAGAAAAGAAATTTCACCTCAACATTGGAAAGAATTTCTTAAGTGTAAGAACAGTTTGACAGTGGAATATGCTGTCTCAGAGTGTGATGGAGTCTCCTTCTTTGGAAGATTATAAACAGAGGCTGGACAGCCATATGGCAGAAGTGCTTTGATTATGTATTCCTGAATGTAAGAGGGTTGGACTCTATGGCTTTTGTGGTCTCATCCAACTCTGTGATTCTATGAAAGGCAAGTGGACTTAATCTCTTTGCTTAGTGTTCTAAAACTTGATATTTTTTCCTTGTTAGTCACATTGATTGAGAGCTTCTGTTTGGTACCTTTCAGGTAGTTGAAGAACTGATACCAGTAGTTTATGATTGCCTCTGATTCTATCTATTTTATTGCCAAGATAAATTTTGAAAAATTTGGTGTTTATTGAAAGAAGGACAGGGGGACGCTGCTTATATTTTCAGGACATAGTTCTGAAATTAATATCAGAAACAACTCATATTCTTTATTTCCTTGTGCAGAAGCTTTGTTTCTTTAACTACCTGGCATCTTCTCTGATTATGCTATCTTGAACAAGGGGTTAAACTAATCAAACGCAAAGAGTATATAGTAGGCCAAAACTCATCTTGTGAACTTTACAACTGAGAGGGAATTTGTATCTTGATTTTACTATTCTTAGCCCAAAACTCTTAGCATTACACCATATCACAACAGACCTTCATGTATTTAGGTTTATAAATAGATTTAATATCTGTATGAAGCAAACATTCAAGGAGAAACCATTTGAAGATGAACTTACAGTTTTAGAAAGTGAAGTGGAAGCTACACTCAGGACACTTGGGAGGGATAAAACATCAGGAACAGATGGCATACCAATACCTCTGCTTCAAGCCACAGAGGCAGTATCTGCTCTAGTTATAACTAAATGAGTCAACAAACATGGAAAACAAAACAGAGGCCCTCAGATTAGAAACACTCATTATACATTCCAGTCCCCAAGAAAGCGGACAGCAGGGATTGCGTAACTTTAAAGTTGACAATGAAGACATTGAAATAGTTAAACATTTTCCATACCTTGCTTCAGTCATTAGAATAGAGACTGCAGTCAAGAAATCAGAAGACTAGGATTTGGAGAGGCAAGACAAGATCCTGAAGTGTGAAGATATATCATTGAATACTAGTGTTAGAATAGTCCATGCTATGACATTTCCAATTTCTATGTATGGTTGTGAAAGCTCGATAGTGAAGAAAGCGGCCCTGTGAATTTTGTAGGATTTCTTAGGCAAGGAATATTTAGAGTTAGTTTTGCCATTTCCTTCCTCTGAAATATAGCCTGGTGTTCTTTGAACTAACCAGAACTGGCACTGCTTAGCTTCCAAGATCAGATGGGATCTGGTATCTTTAGGGTATTTAAGCCAGCTCTATGAATATAACAATACTCTACAAGTTAAGGCATCCATTTAGCCTGTGAATGAACAGTCAGACTGCTGACTTCCCAGTCCACACACTCAGCTATTGCAATACACCAGAAAATTTACAGAATCAGTTACATTACAAAATTACAGAATCAGAGAGTCAGTGGAGGCATTGTAGGCCATCGACACACTGTTGACATCCCTAGCAACCTCTGCCTGAAGACCTCCAGGAATTACAAGCTATTCAGCTCCCAAGATTACTGATTCTATAGTTGAACTACTCTTACTGTGTTGAAAAACTGAAATGTATCCTTCTGCAACTTAGATATAGTTCTCTCTAGAGCAACGGACTTTCATAAGGCCTTTCCGCAGTATACTGTTATAATGCTATTATTCCACTTTGAACTTCCTATGGAATCTTGGGGTTTGCCGTTTAGGGAGGGGCATTTAGAGTTCTCAGCCACAGAGCTCTTTGGCCTCAGAGAGGCCAGAATTCTACAGGAAGTTAAAAGTGGAATAATAGTATTATAACGGTATAGGGCAGAAAGGTCCTTAACTGGAGTTTAGCATTCAAATGCCATGTTAAACAGTGATTAATTTTAAAAGGAGATAGTTTTAGATCTGCCCCCTGTGGACACATACCAGAAGAAGGGAAGGGATGAGTTTCTGATCTTCTTTTCATACCAGTAAGCTATCATTTTGTCATGCTTTAGTTTTGTGCCTCAACAGTCAAGAGGATGGGGTGATAGCTTTCCAGGAATTTTAAACAGGTACACACTGTAGGGGTTGACCAGAACTGAAATGAACAGAACACATTAGTTGCAGCTCACATAAGTCCCATTGCCTTTAATGGGCTTTAAGTGCAACTTGTTCTCTACACCTGACCTTGATTCAACATATGGCAGAAATAGTATGTTTGATGTATACTTGCTCTGCTGCATTCCTTTCTAAAGTACATTCACTTCTAACCCAGAAATGCATACTTTTTTTCTCTGCATTTATTTTTATGTGTACACCTAACATTTTTCTTGCTTATGGGTCAATATCATTCAAAGCTTAAATGTTTGTTTCATAGCATGTTTAGATGTGACAGCAGGCTACAGACTAGCAGCAGCTGAAACACTTTCAGAAACATCTATTGGCTTAGATATGCATTTATGAAGAAGATGGGAGGAAAGCTAATACAATCTAGAGAAGATGATGTACCCATCCTCCCTAATGTTTTTGAAAAGTTATTCCTGGAATCTTAACAAGAAAAATAACAATGAAGTAGGGACAGTGATTTCAGTGGAGTGAACACTAAACAGAGAAGTGTTGGTAGTGCTTCGTCTTCTCTCTAGCAGCTATTTTCCCACAGCAAATACAAATCTCCCTGCTACCACCACTGCAACATGCACACACATCTCTGAAGCTTCACAGCAAGTATTTGCAAGAATAAATGTGAGCCTGGAACCCCACAGCAGGAATATAAGCTTGGTTGATTTGGATACTGAAAATATTAATTTTGTAACACCAACTCACCAGAATTCCCCACGCAGTGGCCATGGTGGCTGGGGCATTTGGAGAGTTATAGTCCCAAAAGTAACTTTTCCAAGCTGTGGATTTGGAGTTTAGGGGAAAAAATAATCAGTGAAGAAAAAATTAAGTAGACCTCATTCTTCTACTTGTCTTCTCAAAAAGCTCACCCACCCCAATAAATCTGTTTTTCTTTTTCCTTTTTTTCTTTTCCTCTTCTTTTCTTTTTTTCTTTTTCTTTTTTAGTGGCTATAGGGATTTGATTACCTACATAATTGGCTCAAACAAAAACTAGTTGAGGTCCTTATTGCTCTTAATGAGGATACTAGGGCAAAGTGTCAATGATGGTATGATGTATATGTGTGTGCATTAATTTCAGGAAGCCAAGGAAGGCCAAGTGGTGTGGCCCACTAAATTGTAGTGCTATGATGCATGCAAAGTTCTGGAGCTTTGTAATGTTTGCCTGATGAATAGGTAAGAATTCCAGCTCAAATGTCTTGTTTCCTGGATGACTCAAGAATACTATCCTGAATAGAAGCGGGGAAATATTCAAAGTTTCAGGGAAAAAAGAAACAAGAAAGGGACTTCTGGAGTGTCTGAAACTCCAATGAGGAGAATCCTTCTCAAGCCCCTTTCTCGTATACCTCGAAGTCCTCAAATAGATTTGCTTCCCAATGTCATGCAGTGAATGAGTGCAATATCTCAAAAAAAAAAAAAAAGGCTACAGAATCCTGCTACTTGACTGCTTCCCTCTCTGTGTCACACGGTGACATTGTACCAGTATTGTACAGGGTGAGAAACGGGAAAAGATATCCCAGGATCCTTCCCCTCCCACCTTCCTGATGTCACATGGAGGTGGGCCAGGGAGATCTCCCCGACACACACACATGTAAATTTCTTCCCCTTATGAGAGCTTTTTGAAAACTGTATTGATTTCAGAGACAAATGAGCAGAGACAAAACTCCCTTGCAGGAATGAATAATTCAGCACAGCACATCCCTAATCAGGAAGCATTTAAGTATGTGGTCTGGAAAAATTCTGTCAATGTTGTGTTTCTTTGATATAGCATGGCTACAAAAAAAACCTCTCAGTTGTCCCATCAGATAAGTTTGTGAGAATGGCAAGACAGAAGCCTCTTCCATAGACTGCAATGGTGGGACAGGCTAATGTGGGAAAATTTTTCTTCAGATAGCCTGGTCCCAAGCTTTGTCATAAACCGTCTCTTTGAATTATGCCTGGACATAGACTGGTAGCCAGCAGACTATTAGAAAGACAAGAGTTGTACGTGTCTTGTAACCAGTACCATCAACTAGTATGTGTGGAGCTCTTTAGGTTAGCTGAAGTCTCTGAATGCTTTTCAAAGACAGATTCTGTGCGGCCAGATCAAATATGTATAGAAATATGTGTAGCTGACATACTAATTTGTTGCAAGCTGGTTCCTATAAGAAGCCTGACACAACATGATTTTCTGCTGCCTAAACAAGTAGACATTGTGGGTACAAAATCCTTTAACTGCTTGACCAAACACTATTTTTACATCATACATTAAACAGTAGTCTACTTACCTATTGAGCATAAGTGAAGAATTTAAAGGTCCAGCAGAAATTTGGAATCTTTTCAGATGTATTACAGTCGGCAATACCCATATTAAATGACCTTCCTCATTCGCTGTGGAAACTTGAGGCGCTCAATAGCCCTAAAAATTTCTCATTTCTTGCTTGAGGTAGAATGAGCTCCCATATGGAAAAAAAATATGTTAATCATATGTTTATCGTACTGGAAGCAATAACAACCACTGCAGCAAAGGAAAAGTTATGAATTTAATGCTAACTTCTTCTATTGAAATCGCTCACAGTAGCTTCCTCAAAGTTTCACCTGTAAAGTTGAACTATATTAAAGTTGGTTTATGCCTAAAGGTTAGCTTAGAGGGTGTTGTTTTAATTCAAGACTTAAAAAACAAACATGGGTTTACTATTGTACCTGAATTGATATAAAAAGCTGTGATCTTGCCAAGCAGTTCCTGTGTTTGTTCAGATGAAATTGATTATGATGTTGGCTTCTGCATTTAACAAACAATATACAGTCATCCCTCCACGTTTGTTAGGGTTAGGAGCACAGGACCCCTGTGAATGTGGAAAAACCATTAATAACTCCAGGCCGTCCCAAACCATCTTTAACACACACACAAAAAGTATGATCACCATATTCAACCCACCGTGGATTCCTTTGAGGCATCAAGCAGAAGTGGATGGTAGAAGTGGCTGGCTGGTGGGGCTTACTGCCACCTCTACTGCTGCCCCACACCATTTTTAAGAGGGACTTAAAAGCCTCGTTCGCAGTTTCTCAGTCTCACGAGGCTTGCAGTCCCTATTAAAAATTGGCATAGGGAGGCAGCAGAGGTGACAGCAAATAATCCATGGATAATCAAATCTGCAAAAGTAAAACCTGCAGATGTGGAGGGTTGACTGTATACTGTCTATGCAAGAAGAAATAGTGGTGATTGTGGAGAACTGTTTTCCAGAGGCCAGCTCTCTGAGGAGGGGTTGTAATTTTTAAGGGTATGTACTAACTGTGACACTCCCCAGTGAAATGTCCTGACGAAGAATGCAAAAATTCAGTGAGCAGTGTAGATCCATACACACACACAGAGTTCTAGCAATTGAGCTCTACCAAGAGGTGGTCTTTTCAGTCACATAGGGACAGGGGGGGTGATGGAGGCAATTCGCCCCAGGTGGTAATGTTTCTGGGGCATTCCAGCCCGTAACCATGCCCCCGAGCACCCTGGCCACAGCCCCACACACCGCGGCCATGCACCACACACAGTGGCTATGCCCCCGTGACATAGCCCCGCCCCCTCCACGCACTCCAAGCTCCGCCACTGGGTCTTTTGTACTGTCAATGGGATTTAATGCCCCAGTTTAGGTCCAAATCTTCCCCAAATACTTTAAATAGTAAGAAAGCAAGCTTATAATATATTGTTACGGGGATCTTTCCTCGGCTCCGCAACCAATCATCTACTATAAATACTTCAGGTAAGCTCAGAAGGAACAGGAAATGCAAAGAAATTTGGCAGATGATGTTAACATGATTAAAAGATGATGTTAACATCATTAAAAATATCTTGGTACTGTTCATGAGGCTTGGTTTGGCTACACCACTGATGAGAGAAGGATAGGGAAAAATCACAGCAGTACACTGCAAAAATGTGTCTATTGTTTTAGTTGGAAAAGAGATTGCTGAAGGAATGGGATATGATAAGTGTGTTATAAAATTATACATGATATGCAGAAAGTGGAGAAAGAGTTTTTACTGTTGTTCTTATAATATTGGTACCTGGGATTGTCCCGGAAATTGACTGTGGGGAGACTCAGAACAGACTATATAGAATACTCCATACACTGCATAGTTAAACTGAGGAATTAGCTACTGTAAAATTTGGTGACAGCCATTTACTTAGATTCAGGGCTAATGAAGTATTCACTTAGATATGTGGATAAAAATATCCAGTTATCCTTGCAGTGGTTAAGAATAGGTGTTTGAACATATAAGAATATCCCAGAAAATAAAAATGGCAACAACTACACAGATGTTTGTTCACCTCTGCATGTAAGCAAAAAAGTATCATTTTTGTCAACAACACTAATAGCAAAATCACATTGTTTTTCTGCATAAAAATTCTCCACTTTGTGGGGACTTTTTTTTCTGCAGAATGTTATATATCATACAAAAAAAAAACCACCCTTTTTTGATTTTGTACTGTCCTCAAAAAAAAAAAAACACCTTTGTGACATTTCCCAAAATGTAAAAAAACATTGAGCAGCACACATAAGGTCCTAACATCTTGACCAATAGGGAGATTTTTTTTTACCATTTTTACCATTTTCTTGTATGAGAATGAAATAAAAAAAATATTTAAATTCCTATTTCGATGGTTTTGAATGTCTCTATTTGCATATAGTCATGGAGTATAAGGGCACATCCAGACTGATTGAAATGTCCCAGATTTTTGTTTCTCTTCTTTTTGATTTTTCTTTTCTTCTTTTAAACTAACCTGAGGAGCTAGTATAAAGAGTCTCTGATCATACCAGGAGCTGATAGAAAATATTCCAGGATAAATAAAATGTGTATGGATCTCCTAAATAAAATTGGGAAGAACAAGAACAAATTATGGGACTTTCTGGTCATTTTAGTAAGTTTAGATGTGCCCTGAGTCTGCCACTGGCTACTATTTTATAATGTATCTCTAATTCCTCCAGGAGAGAGTCAGTGTGGTATAGCAGTTTGAACTATGACCCTGGAGACCAGGGTTCAGTTCCCCACTGGGTGACCTTGGGCACAGTAGACACCCTCAACTCCCAGAAAACCTTGTGATAGGTTCACCTTAGGATAACCATGTCAGAAATAACTTGAAGGCACACAATAACAACTACTACTACTATTACTACTTCCTCCAGGATCAGAAGAGTCAGTATTTCTGTGAATAACTGGTGCTGAATAGTGACAACGAGAGAAAACAATTGCCTTCAGGGCCTATTTGTGGTTCTTCCTGGAAACATCTGGGCAGCTGCTGTTGGAACGTGCATCTAAGTTACATGAATCTTAAGCCTGAACATTTTACATTAGGACCCCAGTCCAAACCTCCGTACAGTCATCAGCAGCCAGATCTTTTCCTGGTAGGTTGGATATTGTAAGTCAATTGTATGATAGGTTGGGGAAAAACACTGTGAATAAAACCAATATGGTGGTGGCAGACTCAATGTTATTGTTAGTCCCAAGTGGAGTTGACATTTTGAATCAATAAGGTCTGCATAAATATTGACTCTTGATTCTGCAATTGATTCAACTCTAGTTGCAAGTAATAACAGGTTGGAGACCAGCATATTGGGATATGACTGATGAGACCCAGAGTGAAATTTGCACTCAGTTATGAGGCTCACTGGATGACTTTGGACCATTTACCAGTCTTCAGTCCAGCCCACATCCCAGGATTGTCATAAAGATGTCAAAAGATGGAAGACGAGAACACTTCATAGAGCTCCTTGGAGGAAAGGCAGGATAGAAATACATAATAAAAGAAGTCAACCTGCTGTCTCAAAAAGCTGTGGTTGTTGTTTAGTGTACGGAATGAAGTCCATGTCTTGCAAAGATGGACTATATGTACCATGCTCCATCCAGCTGCAGATAGGTACAACAACAAATTATTTATTACGGTCCATAGACCAAACACGTTCAAAGTAATAGCATGTCAAATTAATTAAGATATGTGGAAATCCCTGTCTAGATGTCTCTGCCCTCTTGCAAAAGGCACAACTGTGCAGTGTTATGCTACTCTGAAAATGAAATGTCAAATGGAAATAAAATAAAACTATTCATTTTATCTCCTTAATTAGGATGCTTGCAAATTCATTTTTTATACATATGAAAGAAATATGCATCTGGAGCCTCAGAATGATTTTTTCCCCTTAACTCTTGTAGAATAAACCCAAATTTCTTTTCTGTAGAGCAAAGTCATCTTAAATGCATAAAATTTACAAGCTGCCAGTTACTTTGACATTTTTTGACTGATATGCTGTGCTCTATGGTATGAAAGAGCAGAAGTGACAATTTCTCACAAGGTTCCTTGCTATTAATATTGTCCTTTCTTTTCCATAGCAAATGTTCCTTATTATTCAGATAGTGTTGATTTTTTACTTAGGACCTGTATGTCTTTTTTTTTTTAAAGCAATTATCTTAATTTAGGGAAAAGTTAACCAGCAACAATTTTTCCAATCCCTAATATTAGCAAACTGTTGTCTTGAGAATATAAACCAGTACCACACACCTTCTAACATTTCACAGATAAAAACTAGGACGTGTACAGCCAAGCAACACCAGAGGCAAAAGCTGTCAGTGAGAAATAACTGAGAAACTTGGAATAGCTGTAGCAGTTTACTTTTGCCTGAGCCTACTGGGAATGGCAAGATTCTGTCACTGCCTTTTCTGTCACCTTCACTGAGTTAGGCCCTTGGCATGGGGATGTGTTGCTGCCAGTCTGCGACATATGCCATCACATGACGCCATTGCGGTCCCACTGCTGTTGCAGTGTCATGATAGTGCTGTATACCGTTACCAAAAAAATCTTCTAACATCTTCCTTCATGCAATGACCCTGTCAGGTGTGGGTGTGTGTGAAGGGAGGAAGAAGTATCAAGTGCTATTAAGTGCCTCCTTCTGCATTACAGCCCAGGAAGAGGTTGGCTGTGCTGTGGAAGAGAGCAGTATCTCCTGAGTGCTACCGATCCTCTAGCAGCTGACCAGTGCAGTGAGGAGTTCAGGTCCTGATCGTATCCCGGCAATGCAACGGGATGACACAGGATCACCATAGTGTGGTAAGGGCCTTACTTACTTAGGCCCTTTCCACACCGGGGTATTAAAACGGTTCAGAGCGACCTCCCACAGAGGTCGTCTACACCGTGGAGTGGATTGGGGCAGACTACTTTTCGTAGTTCCGCACCTCAATCCGCTCCAAAGCGACCGGAACTGGCGGCGCTGCGTGTTTTTTAAAAACCTCTTTTCAGAGGTTTTTAAGAAGCACAAAGTGCGCAGCCCCATGCAATTCCGTCGCCGCGCTCCGGTGCAGATTTGCAGGTGCACACTGGTGCGTGCCTGCAGATCTGCCGGGGGCGGGCTTCTGGCTGGCAAGCTTCTCCGGTTGGTGCAGAGCCTCCGCCGGCCGGAAGCCACCATTTTGGACGCCGGAGGAGTGCGGAGCAGCGAGTTCACGCTGCTCCGCATGGCGACGGACTTGCCCGGCTGCCAGTAAGCTCTGTTATGGCGCGTTTTCCCCCGTTTCCCCCTCCACATGTGGAAAGGGCCTTAACTTACTGAGTTCATTGAGTGCCAACCAGTTTTACACTTTGAATTCAATTTGCATCAACTCAAGTAACCTGAAAGAAAGTGGGATGAGAACAGAGAAACATTTTAAAATATTTTTGAGATATTTTAAAAACAGCTGAAAAGCTGGGACAGCACAGAATAAATAGGGATTGCCCTGGCTAAACTGGAACAGTTGAAGGGTGTGCTACCATTTCTATATTGCAAAGGCAGGCAGGTGAAGGTGCCATTTTTCACCCCTGCATCTCATCATCAAGCCACCTCACAAAATTTGTGGCCAATTCTTATCTGAGAATCAAAACCAGAAAGTCACTTTTGGTTTTGATTTCTGGATTTGTAGGGGTGTTTTATGCTTTTTCTGAGTATCTGGATTCTGGAGCACTATTTTAAGGTAAATTGCATGGAGATCTTCTGAGGGGTATTTTTTTTTCCACTGAAACACATTTGGGGAGTTTGGGGGGCAAAGTAGCATGTCTGAGAAACCATCATCAGTCATCATCAGAATCAGAATCAGACTTTATTTATATTCTGCCTTTTTTCCAAGATTGAGAGTCCAGGTGGCTTAAAAATTAAAATGATTACAATATAGTTAAAAATATATAAGAAGTGAACATTGGAATTGAATCAAACTATTAGCAATATAAAAACAATTTAAAACAAACTTTAAAAAAATTTTTTAAAAAATAGTTTAAACAGAACAATTTAAAACAAAGCAACATCCTCTTACAAGCCCGTTCCATAAAAGCTGTCTGTAAGCCTGTGTAAATAAATAATAATAAAAAAGGAGTCTTTGCCTGCTGATGGAAGGACAGCAAGGAGGAGGCCATTTGGGCTTCCATTCATAGAAGAAAGAGCCAATAGAAGGCCTATCTTGTGTTATTGCAGATTGTAGTTGTAAAGGTGGTAGAAATGAAAGAAGGGCCTCTTCTGGGAATCTCAGGTTACAAAGCAGGTTCATGTCCAGAGATACATTCTCTCAGATGGCCTAAATCTTTGAACTGTGCCAGTTAATAGTGTATTCTCCTAAAGGATATGATGAGGGAGGTAAAGACTGGCCGTTGCAATGGAAGCTTTGGAGCTATGAAAACAGTCAGTTCATGTACAAGGAGCTAAGAGATACCTTTGTTTTCTGTTACAAATCATTCAGTCTCATTATGAGCTCCCTTCATGCCTAACCAGTCGTCTCTGAGGAGACCTTTTCCGGGCTACAGGTATCTCTTGGTCCCTGTCTGTCTTCCTCTCCCCTTGTGACCCTTCTCCCTTCAGAAGATCAGTAACACAGGTCAGCAGGAGGAGCTGCTGGGAAATGTAATCCATAGACTCAGCAATCCTGCTGTACTATTTAATCTTGATGTCTGTTTTAATTCCATGAATAGTTTTCATGGATACATCAGAAATCAAGGTGCAGAAAAGGGTGAGATTTATCAAAATCATCCATTGATTTAATTTGATCAGTGCAGCAATTGCCTTGAATTCTTCCCTAGTCTCTCAGAATCTTAAAGAAATGGGAGTTTATTCAGGTATTTAGTCTAAACATGCTCAACACAAAGGTGGAAAGAATTCACCCAAAAATGCTTAAGCCTCTCCTTGAACTTGGGTAAACTCTAATAAAGCAGATTACTGTGCAGATGCTTGTGTTCAGCAGGTCACTTTCCAGAATCCCCTTTCAGACTATGGTGCTTAACACATAACTATCAGAAGTGGTGAGGAGGAGCTAGCATGCTCGGGATGTTGAGAGTGGGCCACTACATGTACCCTTGGTCCCTAAACATGTGTTGCGACTGAACAAACCAAGTAAGGCTGATGTCTCTTTTTTCACCAAGCAATATAATGGTATAGAAGAGCTGGGCCATATAGAGGTAGACTCTCCCAGACAGAGGTAGACTCTTAAGCTACTACCTATCTCATTAATGCATTTTACTTCTTTCATGGTTCTCTGAGGTTCTTGGTGCTTGATACTTTTCCCCAGAACCCATCTTGTGGGGACCTTCACTCTTCCAGGGTGCTGAGTCTCAATCAGAATGCTTAAAAAGCTGCTGTATTACAGTTGCCATGTAGATATAAAGAATGAGTAATACCAGTCACTAAAAGTATATGAGTTGAAGACATTACTGGTGCCTATTGGGCATCAGGGTTTTGATAAACTGACCCATGTGCCATCAGTTCCACAGTACAATACAAATAAAGAATGTTCACTTTATATTCATTACTTTGTTTCAGAGGTGCTTCACTACTGAAGTCTTCATATGACTTTCTTGTAAAATGATGAAGTGTGAAATTGTGTAGTTGGCATTATACAAATGTAGTTGGTGACTCATTAAGAAGTTCATGAAGTACCTTTATGTCTTTCCATTTACATTTGGATGTTCACTTGTACTTATCAGTCAGTGGAAGCTCTTTTTTTTTCCTCCAGAGGCATATTTGCAGCTATACTTTCCATTTAATGGTGCTGATTATTCAGAGCATTTAGTTGTATTCAGTGGGACTACTGATAGAGTCACATTAGCACTATCTATCCCTTTGTGAATAGGAATGAAACTAAAAGAAAAAGCGCAGTGAATATTTGAAAGATTTCAACTATAGATTTGGTCTTGACTTAGGAAATATCATGCTGCTATACCCTATATAGGTTGTACATCACTTTCTTTCTGACCAAGAATGATGAATGAAATTATCAAACACTCTTTACAACAGAATCATAGAACTCACATTCCTGGAGGGCCATTAAACCCCAACTCAAAAGACAGTTGACACATTGTGTCAGATTACATGCAATAGCCTAATGGGCACAGGGAGTCACTCTCAGGCCACCATTGTATGAAAGTAAAATTTTTGTCTGGTAGTGCTTCAGTGTTGGTGCTGCACTTACAACTTACAACATAACTTCTGCAATATATTTCTGCTCTTAGGTGATTATTTGGAGTCTTTTCTCCTATTTAAATGGGACACAAGCATTTTCCTATCTTTGCAGTAATTGCAGTGGTCAATCCAATTAAGTCAACAACAACAACAGTAATAGCAGTACAAAAACAATGATGGTGATAACATCTGACCATATGTTTTATTTTGTAGACATATACATTAATTTTTATACATGCTTTGAAATTATATATGCCCCAGAAGGGAGAATGGGGCACACATTTTCAGCAATACATTAGCAAAGGTAGTCGTGGCTTATTCTAGGTTATGAATAAAAAAACAGAGGCAGCTAGGAATCATAGTGGTCAGTATATGTTTAAGAGAGCATAGATAAATATAAGTTTTATGGACAATGAACAATGTGGATTATGGCCATAGTCTGCACATTTACTTGGGAGAAAGCCCAAACAAGTTCAGTGGGACTTCCAAGTAAGCCCATACAGGGCTTTTTAGTGGTGGTTATTTTATAAACATTTTTTTTCCCCATCTGGAATGTGAAACACTTCTCCAAAATGGAAAGATTCGTTGAACATACAATCTGACAATTTTAATGAAATAATGATCTGAGTTCCAAGATAGAAGATTTACCCAAGACATCATTGTCCAGCACAGACAAAATAACATGGAGGAGGCTCACAATAATAAAAGTAATTTGGTCAGTTTGTTTATTTGCCAAGCAGATTTATTTTATGCAGGGAAAAAGTTAAAACTGGATAAATATTGAAGAGGTGCTGAGCCTGTTTTGCTCTTTTATATTCTTATACAGTCCTTTTTGTTTCTCTCCTGTCCTCAGCTGTAAGCACAAGGTATATTTGGAGAAGCTTCCAAACACTAGTATAATTATTCCATTCCATAATGAAGGCTGGACTTCACTCTTGCGGACTATACACAGCATTATCAACAGGACTCCAGATAGCCTGATAGCAGAAATCATTCTTGTGGATGACTTCAGTGACAGAGGTAAGGCAGATGGGATAAATTCTTTCAACAGTTGCAGATTGTAGTTCTCATATAAATGATAACAAAATTGATTCTCTCCTCTCCCCCTTCCTTTTGAGGAAGGATTCCTATTTTTCTTTTTTAAAAACTGTATGCTCAATTCAGTATTCATACTAAAATAGTTCTGTTCATTTGTTTTCATCCAAAGTCTGATATATTTTGTTCCAAGGGCAAAGAAAGGTTCAGAAGTCTTTTATGTCCTTTCTCTAAAATAGCATGGCTGATTTGGTATATTGTATCTGCAGTTTCCCAGATAACTAATGCTGAAAACATCTTTTTTGCTCAGTGTTATTCTTCTGAGTAAAAACCTATTAACTCTGACCTTTGGGGGAAGCTGTTTATCAGATTTCCCACTTTGTGTTTTATTGCATGAGACAGCTTGATTTAGCTGTAGTGCCACAACAACATAGTAGTACATTAGAATGGCAATATTATAATTTGGTCTTTGGGGGATGGGAAGTAAAACTTGTTTTTAAATGTGGGTTGTTTCATAGCTGCAGTGTGCAAAGTGAAGCCTTCCAGATTTTGTTGGGCTGTGATTCTCAGCATTCCTTATCATTAGCCTGCTGCTTAGGGCTGGTTGACTTACATACAAACAATTTCCGGAGGACTGCAATTCCTGTCCTTCTCTCACTGGGTGCAATCCAAAGGGTAGATTGGATCTGGATTAATTTACCTCATTGATATCAGTGGGTCTACACTAAGTGTGATTGGATCCCACCTAGATCAGAGGTACTTCTATCTACTTAGCACTTAACTCTTGTACATAGCAGCCCAATCCTGTGCATATTGAACAAGACGTAGTACTTGTTTTTAAACAGACAGACAGGCTGCTACAATACCATACTAGGGCTGCAAAGTCTCAGATTCCAGTTTCCACTTAGACATGAATCCTATTGCCTAACTTTGAGCCATTCAGTATGTCTCAGCTTATCCTACTTACAGCAATGTTGTGGAGGTACAACTGTGAAGATTACACCAGTGCCCTACTGTGAGCTTCTTATTTGTTATTCATAAAAAAATAGAAAATAAATATGGCTAAAACTGCAGGCTAAGTCTGCAATTATAAGTACACTTATCGAGGAATAATCCACTCTGTTGGATTTACTTCTAAGTAAATTTACATAGGATTGTGCTACACATGAAATCTACTTCCTTTTAGAATAGTCTAAACACTGTTTAGTCTATAGTCTATTAGCCCTGTTGAACTCAGTAATATTTAATATCCTAGTAAGCATGTTTTGAAGCAGTCTAGGATGGGTGCTTAATTAATCTGGACCAAGCCCATTTAAAATAAAGAAAATATCATTTGGGGAAAAAAATTCAACTGTTGGGTTTGATCCACAGTATTTTTTTCTCCCAGGCATAAGGGTTTCTTCTAGTCACAGGAGGGACAGAGTTCCAGCAGAAATTCATATTGGGGGAACAAAAGGATTTTTTTACTGACGTCTCGCTTCTCCCTGATGTCTCCAGTGCCACTGCAGAGCAGTTTTGGGAGTCTAGAGCAGGAAAGACAGATCAGTGAAAATGATCAAAACTCTGTGTTTGCTCTACCAGTTGCATCCCATGCACATAACGGGAAATCTGGATCTGAATTACTCCTCCCCCTCAAAATATATACTTTAGTTTTTGTATCTATTTTTTAGTTTCTAGGGTGAACAGAAATAATGATTGTCTTCTCAGGGTTTCTTTCTGTTACAAATTTGCATTAATGGTTGAGTGTGTTTCTATGGGCTTTGAATTTGGTTTTTATTGTTCTTAATAGTAAAATTTAAAGAATGTGATGTGTAGGAGACCCTTTCTTTCCCTAAACCCTCAGTTAGAATTTTGTCCAATTTCAGGTGGATTGTTATAGTATTTACATGATTTTAATAGGGACAATAGAAGACACAGTGTCCTGTCCTTGAGTTAGCCCTTTTGGATGGCTTGACATTTCTGATGTGTACTTAAGATAAATATTGATGAAGCCACAGTGTCATGGAATGTGTTTCAGAAAGAATTCCATTTCCTCTTTCCAATGCTAAAGCTGAGTTACGTGCATATATCTCTCTTGGTTTTGCATCGTTTGCATCCCCCTTGCAGTATGGATTTTGTTGACCTGCACCATTTCATATTTAACTTAAATGCAGTAATAATAATAATGTTACATATATATAAAATAATTAATTTTGTAAAGTGCCATGTACATGGATGGCACTAAATATTATTATTGTTGTTGTTGTTGTTGTTGTTATCATCCTTTATTTATATAGTGCCATCCATGTACATGGTGCTTTACAAAATTAAAATGCAACAAAATACATAATAAAATGAAGATATAGAAAATGAAAAAGATCCAGGGTATGTGCAATTACAACCAGTACAACATAATGTTACTATAATGCCAATAACATACAATATCTAATTAACAATAAAATTAACAATTAACAAATTAACAATATCTAATTAACAATAAAAACTAGTCCAACAGTAATACAATAAAGAAGAAAATGGTGTGCATTCGAAAAAGCCTATGCGATAACCAAAAGCTTTGGAGGAAGCTAGACACATATGCAGCAGAATGCATTTCACATATGCATTTCAATTATTTTTTCAAAAGTAAATATGAATATATGAATTATATGTAAGTTTACTTAAGGTTTAAAATATTGAAAACTATGTGATCTCTGACCCGCAACCTAAAATTGACAACATTTACCTGATTATCCTGATGACTGTATGGGCTAGCTTTGAGACCACATACAACAGCATCAACAATTCTCCCCAGGCTCTAAATTTGCTACACAATTTTTCACGTTAAAACTGTGACATCTATAAAAAACATAAATTGAATTCTAGTGCAGTAAGTTTTCTTTTGGACTGGCTGTTCTCTATTCTAACTTGTACATTGAAGCACTTTGAGTGTTTGACTAGGATCTGAAAGATCCAAGCTTAAGCCCTCACTGACTCTTGAAACTCGTTTGGTTAGAGAAGAATTATGTTTTATGGTTTTAAGTTACAGGAGGGTAGATTTTTGACCATACACTAGAAGGAATGTCTTGACAGTGAAAGCAGTTTGGCAGTGGAACTATTTGCTTACACAGGTGATGGAGTCTCTTTTTCTTAGGCCCTTTCCACACGGGGCAATTGAAACGGTGCATAGCGACTACCGACGGAGGTCTTCTGCACCATAGAGTGGACTGGGGCGGACTACTGTTTGCAGTTCTGCACCTCAGTCCACTCCGAAGCAACCGGAACTGGTCGCGCAGCGTGCTTTTTAAAAACCTCTTTTTAGAGGTTTTTAAAAAGCACGGAGCATGCGACTCTGTGTCGCTCCGTCACTGCGCTCTGGTGCAGATTCGCAGGCACACACTAGTGCGTGCCTGCAGATCTGCTGGGGGCGGGCTTTAGGCTGGCGAGCTTCTCCGGTTGGTGGAGAGCCTCCACCAACTGGAAGCCAACATTTTGGACGCTGGAGCAGTGCGGAGTGACGAGCTGAAGAAGTCCGGTGAGTAGCGTTTTCGCGCGGCTCCTCCCCCACGTCTGGAAAGGGCCTTAGTGTCATCAAAAAGAGGCTGGACGGCTACATGCCATGAGTGGTCTAGCTAGAGAACCTGCACTGAACAGGGGGTTGGACCCGATGGCTCACGGGACCTCTTCCAACTGTATTATTCTATGACCTTGGACCAAGCACAATTCCTCTCGCACAATTTCTCTCACACAATTCCTCTCGCACAATTCCTCTCTTAATAATACACTTCATATATATCAATACAAAGTAGATATTTTCCCCTAATTTTGTATGTTGAAATGTGTTTCTATAGCATAGGAATATGAGAAAAATCCTCAGGCCTGAATCTTATTGGTAATCCCAACTAGAGAAGACCTGTTGAATGATGAGCCAGTGTCTATGTAGATCATCCTGATTCAGTGGGTCAACTCTAGTTGGAGCTAACAATACAATCGTTATATAATTGGTCTTCATTTTGTGGAGTTTCACTCAATCCCACCTTTATACTTCTACTGTCCTTTCTTTGTTTCAGACTGTGAAACCTTCTTTCTTCCTACATCAAAGTCCAGATTCATACCATATTAATCCATGTAGGAAGAAAAAAGGTTGTATGTATGTAGTTTATTCCTACAAAATGTACCACAGGCCTCACAGATTTTTTTAAAGCAAGGTATGCTTTGTTTCACAGTGGATCTCTGCAGGACCAAAATGGATCACCAAATTTATTTTCTGTCCTATGGCAACATGTGTCAATATTGTTAATCTGTGTGCTTCCTATACAGAGAAGAAAGAGTAAGGCCCTTTTCACATGTCGGGGGGGAAACGGGCAAAAACGCCCAAAAACAGAGCTTACCTCCAGCCGGGTAAGTCCATCGCCGCGTGGAGCAGCGCGAGCTCGCTGCTCCACACTCCTCCGGCGTCGCAGATGGCAGCTTCCGGTTGGTGGAGGCTCTCCACCAACTGGAGAAGCTCGCCAGCCGGAAGCCCGCCCCCGGCAGATCTGCAGGCACGCACTTGCGCGCGCCTGCAAATCCACTTTGGAGCCAGGCGATGGAGTGGCACGGGGCTGCGTGCTCCGTGCTTTTTAAAAACCTCTAAAAAGAGGTTTTAAAAAAAACACGCAGCCTGGCTAGTTCCGGCTGCTCCTGAGTGGATTCTGGTGTGAAACTACTAAAAGTAGTCCACGTCAGTCCACTCTACGGTGTAGACGACCTCCGTGGGAGGTCACTCTACACCGTTCCCCCCCCCCACATGTGAAAAGGGCCTAAGACTTGTTAAACAGAAGTGAAACAAAAATCCCTCAAGTAGCTTTTGTATAAAAATTACACAGCTTTCTAAAACCAAAGAAATAAAATTTCTAGCAGCACTGTACTGTTTTGGGATCTCTTCTCCTTGGAGGAAAGAGGCTGATAGCCTTTACAGCATTCATTATCCTTGTTTGCAGAGTGATTAAAGAGTTTATCACTGCTGTTACAAAAAGTTTTCTGCAAAAGTCCACTGAGAAGAAATTGCCAAAAGACAAGCAAACCAATCAGAAATGCAATTATTTAGCCAGGTGGTAAAAACTTAGCACCTTGAAAAGGCTGTAAAAATAGATGAAGGGAATGGTTGTGCATTTCCTACTTTATATTCTTATCTAATGCTAACATTGAGGCACATATAAAGGGCCTGCTATGACAGACAAGAAAAATGTTTCGGTGCCTAGCATACCACTGAGCATTCTGCCAAATGACTTCAGAGAAGTTATTTTGTATGCCTTGAATTTATACACAGTTTTTTCAGACCTGAAAATCTTTAGATTGTTCATGCATAACTAGCAGTAAAGTCTGGCATTTAGATAATAGAAAACTGGAAGGACAAGCACACTTTTAAATCTTGATAGGACACAAATGAGAGAGCTGGTGTTGAGGCGGAAGAAGAGAAAGATGGAAAACTAAGCAACTGTTTAGAATATTTGATTATGCAACATGCTTCAAATAAGAATTTTATGTCAGGTGATTGGATAAGACTTAAGCTACCACTAGTAAGAAATCCTGTATGATAACCCCCTCCTATGTTTGGTAAGGTGAACTTGTGTGTACATCAGAATGTAAATGTTCACAAACTTAGTTCTTGGATGTGAGAATGAAACATTTAAAGCATTTTTGCTCAGCTGGTTAATATCTCAAGAGTTTTATCTGTTTTTCAATATTATTTTTACACTTCAACACTTTTCTAACAAACATTTTATGGGGTTGGTTTCTTTATTTGCACATGCTGTCTTTTTGTGGCTATAACATTAGGTTTGAAGAAAATGCATTTTTGAACAAAAAATAACAAAAACAAAAAGTACTAGTCTTTTCACTTTCATGCAGCCTGGGAGAACCTTTTGGCACTCTACCTTTTTTTTTCCCCACCACACAGACATGCTTTCTCATTGAGGACAGGAAAATTTGCAAATACTTTCCAGCAACCTTTTAGTAATGTACATAGGTATAAGTTGCACTATGCCCGCAGACTGTTTTTATTAGACACTGTGTGTGGCTGTATCCAGGTGACAGAGACAGCAGCAGAGATCCATTGACATGTTGAACACAGATTGATGTACATTGAGTGGCAAGTACCTGATCTACAATGAGCCTCTTTTCATCCGTAATGCAGCTTGAGGCCTCATGGTGGAACATTTAAAAGTCCAGTGCAGAACGTGTACCAATGTGTATCACACTGCACTTCGTTAAATGCGTATGGCTGGCACCTTGCCACACAGTGCGATGACCCACTGACATTGCACTAGGCTGATATCCAGCATAGGCACTGCATAACGCAAGCAGAAAATAGCTCCACTGACAGTTATTTATGCTTCACTGTGGCAACGTGGGATCTTGGCCATTCTTTATATGCCTAGAATACATATATGTAGTTGCCATCGTCTCCATAAAACTATAGAATACATATATAACTGCTGTCCCCCCACCTATCCCATTGCATTCTTTTCCCCATAAAAGATGAACAGGAATTGGAGTGGGATTGATTATGCATATGGGCATAATATGCTTTTTACTTTTTAAGTTAATGTTTTTAAAGTTGATTATGTTTAATGCTTTTTTTTTTTGGTATTTTAGACTGTTTTATACTGTATTGTTTTGATGTGTTATGTAAGCTGCTTTGGCCCATGTATGAGAGAAAAGCAGGATATTAATTAATTAATTAATTAATTAATTAAATTTTAATTTAATTGCTCTCTAAAATGGAGTCAAGAGGATTTTGTTTTTGTTACCTGAAACTGGTGGTTAGGCAAACAATACAAGTAAAATATCCGATGCTATACTAATCCCATGTAAAGTGACCCTGTGCCATACTCAGCACTTCTCGTGCTAGGTATAAATAATGAAGTACCTTAAATTGCTTTCTTTTTAAAAATAACTAACCTGTATATAAGTTATATAACTGTTAGAATGTAACAAGAAATAACTTCTCTCCTTTGACAATATAACTGGAATTGATCTTGGTTACTCTATAGCCACAGGGGTTGTGGAATTCCTCCTTTGGCATGATTTGTTCCATACGCTAATAGCATTCTGATTTTTTTTTAAAGAAGTATCTGTTAAGATACTGTTATTTAGTATTTAGTACGCTATACAGTATCTGTTTAGTTATTTTAGTTATTTTTTTAATAAAGAAAATGGTTTGAAAGGTTGTCCAAGTGCAGTTTAAAGATAAAGATCCTTGAGAAAGGAGTACACGAGGTGTGGATTTGCTGACCAAAAGTTAGCAGATGTGTCCAGACAGGTCATATAATCACAGTCATCCCCACTGTGATGAGATTTTTTTTAACTATTTCTATTAAATTCAGATGAAATGAGATGAATAATTAGGATAATCTCTTAGAGAAGGTAATTTGATTTTTGAAAGGAGGAAGTCCATTATAATATAAGGCATATCTTAACTAGCAAAACCTCCAACAGTGAAGGTCCTCTTTATAGGGTCTTTTTGTGCCAACCCATCCTCCTCATTGTGTGTCTAGCTGGAAATTTCTCAGCAGCATTTGCATGGGGAGGATACTGATAAAGAGTTGAAAAAACACAGGCCTCTTGCACACTATAGCCCCATCCTGGTATGGAGACACATTGAAAATCTGGTAATAGGCCCCTTTTGCACCAACATTGCATCATCTGGGGTCATGCAGAAAGAGCAGAAGTGCTATCCAGGCACTTCCTTCCTCAGTGCAGTGCAGCACAGGAAAAGGCCAGCTGCACTGCAGAAGAAAAGAGCATGTCCCAAGCGCTACCATCTGCTGGCAGCTGGCCGGTTGCAGAGGAGATCATTTGGGAAAAGCTCCATCCCGGCAAAGGTACTGCAAGGATGATGCCAGGACATCATGGGATGCAGGTAAGATGCAGAAAAGGCCACAGACTTTCAGTGTCAGGTTATAGAATTGTATTTATCTAATCATGCAATAAAGCTTGAATTGGAAAATAATGAGATTCTACTGTTGCTGTATGGGTCTTCCTACAATAAACAAGGAAAACAGTAGTTTCCTCTACAATCCCTTACTGAGCATTCATGAACAGCAAAACAAAGAGAAAAGGGAAAGAATAGATAAGCCTGCTTCACCAGCTGCTCTCTGTATGTTAAAAACAAAACAAAAACATAAAGTTACATATTTGGCCACCAGAATGGAAATCATAATGAGAAACGTGGAAGCTGGTAAAAGAAAAATCCATCCCTGGATGTATTTGAGAAGATATCTCCAAGTGATCTCCAGAAGGTTCAAGGGGTTTTGTTTACTTGGGCAAGACTTATCTGACCCAGTTTTTGAATTTCACATGTGCATATTGTTAATTTTGAATAAAATATTTCCAGAAATGTGTTGTAAATAATATTTCATCACAGAAAGACTAATTCCTGCGTAGAAAATGCTATTTTCTATGCAGATCAACCATGTGCCCATTTTGTGCAGAATACATCCCCAATTACAGCATTTCGTGTGCACAGAAAACAACATTTCATGTATAAGACTTAATATTTCTCCACTGAAATTTTATTTTCCATGCAGAAACTGCTATTTTCTGGGTAAAACCACCTTGTTTGAATTTTGCACAGAATAAGGCACGAACATCAAAGTTTCTGAGCAGTCCAGGATTATTCTAATAGGGGTTTCTCAACACTATAAAAACACATTTTTGACCATTTTCCAAATATTTTCAAATATGCTTTCTATCCTTACTCTTATTTAAATTTCGCTTTTTATTGATGATGCAAATACCATCATGCAAGTTCTCCATTTGCTACCTCAGTTGAGCCCAAACCAACTCAGCTTAACCCACCAGTTTTAAATTATGCTATATTTACTTCCTTGATACAGCTTGTAGTAGTTTTGTCAATATTACAGTGATGATTTTACTATTAGATTAGATTTCTCAGTGTTTCTTCACAGACTGCAATTTATATCTACCAGTGCTTTGTCTCTGCTTATAAACTCTCTATATGCATTTCCCTTTTTCCTTCCTTACTTCCTTACTTCCTTCCCCATCCTTCCCATCCTTCCCTGTCTCCTACAACTCCCCCCACTTTGGCATTCCAAAATATTATCAAGTCTAATTGGCAGACCTTCTGGCATAATTGGTTTAGCTTGCTTTTAGAGGCATTAATCTGTTCTGTGGTGGTCACGAAAATAGTCAGAAACACAGCCTTTGATGATATGCTAATGATGACCTTTGCAAGTCAGTCTTTTGTTCTTTCCTTAATGTCTGCATTAGCCCTGCCAATCCTGTCAACAGTTAACAGTGGAGGCCTAGTGAGTAATCTTGAAATCCCCATTTGTCAAGCAGCTATGTCTTTCAGTACTTCAAGTTGTCTGCGGTAGTTTTTCTACTAAAATATGTTGTTAATTGGATGAAAAGGAATTAATACTTCATGACATACACTGCCGAATTCTTTATGGGAATATCAATATAGTGTATGTTGACCTGGCTATCCACTGTCCACTCTTACAAATAAACACATACCTGATTAAATCAACTTGTGTTGATTTGTATGTCTAGCTTGTCTACTAGACAAGCATAGGGTTACCAGATTTCAGGGTCTGATCTTGAGTGCCCAGTTTTCATGGTTTGTCTCCAGGCAGGACATGAGGGTGCAAATTCTGCTCTTTTCATAGACTAAGTTCTGGGCAAGAGAGAAGGGCTTTGTGCAAATCCCCATCAGCTTGCTACAGTTTACAAGGCTTAAATAATTTATTGCTGCAACTTGCAAAGACTCTCCAGTAGGCGTCTATGCATTTAATTAGTTGGCTTCCACCTTCCCTCCTAGTCTTTGTAACACCAGGGCTCTAGCCTGCATCCAGCTTCTGACTAGAATCAAGTTGGCCCTTGCTTCTTACTAGATTGGTTTCACAGATCCAACTTTAAAAAGCATCCTTACTGACACTTATCTCTAGCTCCACCCTTTAAACACAAACTTCATGTAAAAGTATTCTCTCAGAACCAATTAGTTTATTTAAGGTAGTGTGCTCTTTTTTATTATCCATGATTTTAGATAACGCAAGTCAGCTCTGTAGCTATACAACAAACTGTATCCTTTATCACAGTAACATTAGAAGCAATGTTATCTTGTCAAAGTGCATGTAAAATGCAGTGTTGTTACATAACCCATTCATATTGCTGACAGTCTTTGCCGGTAACTCCCAGCCTTAGACACCAGTTCTCTGTATCTTTTTCTCAGCTGCTTAAACACAACTCAGCCACTCTTCCAGGCCAAGATCTCACTGAAGGCTCCTTTTTACAAACAGACTCTGCCTTATATATAATTCCTCTCATTCATAAGCCCCTCCCATACACACCACTGTGCTAGGTTTCACTTGTAAGGTACTAGTCCTGTTGCCTAGCAACTTGCCATCAAGTTGCACTTGCATTCCAAATAGCTGACCGCCAAAGGAACTTTGTCCCAGCTAGATTAAATGGTCTTTACTCCATATGTTTAAGTAAGAGAGGAGGAATAATTTCCTCATTTCACCTTCCTCTGAGGACATCCCCTTTATTTAAGATTTGTGTTTTAGTTTCCAAACAGGATAAATACATTCTCTCTGTGTTTGAATTACAAGCTATGGGTAACTGTAGTTTGTCTCTAATGGATAATGCTTAATGACAGCACTTGGGCTGTCCCTAGATTTCAGGTGTTGGCCTAGAATCCTGAACTGGCAACCTAGACAAGCATGTGCCCAAATCCCCAATGCCTGGAAGTTATTGAGCACCTTTTCATCTTATTTAATTGGTCCAATAACTAGGAAGAACACAGTGGAAGCAATCCAATTCCATCCAACCTTGCATGATCAGAATGTGATCAAGATGTCAACAGTTAGTAATGAAGAACAATGTGCAAACTAAGAAAGGCTGTTGAAGTTTGCTTTTGCCTGAGTTTACAGGGAAGGGCAAGATTCTACCTCCTCCAAACCTCTTGCAGAGTTAATTGAATGAACTCAGCATGAGCAGTTGAAGTAAGTGGAGGACAAAAGCGGTGTGTGTGGGAGGAGGCAAGAGAAACTGCAACATTTTAAAAGCTGAGGAAAAGTAGGGTGATAAAGAATGAATTGGGACTGTCTGGGCCAAATTGGGACAGCTGGAAGGTATGAGATAAGTGCTTTCCTTAGAATCAATTTACACTGCATCAGTTTCTTCTGACTTTCTTATACATGGCTCTGGTAGATCAAGAACCTTGTATTACTTTTAGTAAAGAACTGATTTTCTAAAATAGGGAGGATGACAATGAGAATGAGGGCTCTTTTAGAAGTGCCCACATGGAGCACTTTGCCAAGAGATTACTATGTTAATATTTTTAAGCCTCAGTCAAAGGCCTTGTACTCCAGGGCTTTTTTAAAATCTGTTAACATTATTTAATATTATTTAAATATTTCTCATAGACTAGCATTATTATTTTTGAAGTCTGATATTAATAGCAGCTTATTCTCTGTTTTGATGGTGTTTATTTCATCTTTATCCCTACAGGGCTGTTGCCACAGTATATGCTGTTATTTTCTTTGCTTCTCTGTTTTATGGTATCATGGTATTTTATTGCATTGCTTGCAGGTTGTTTTTTTTTTCTTATTCAGTTTATCTTTATGTTGCCTAGAAGACTAAGTTGATACACAACTTACAAATGCAAAGAACTAAACAAATATGTAGCAAAACACTATCCATACCAAAGAGGCAACTATCAGTAGGAATTTTAAAGAGGAGAATCCTAACCGAAAGGGAGCCAAAAATAGTGTAGCAGAGCATGGAATGCCAGCTAACTGGGGGAAGGATAACAGTGAGTTATTTTTGTTGTTGTCAACTGCTCTTAAGTTAACTGTGACTTATGGTGGCCCCATCATTATGGTGGCTCATATCTTGCAGACTCAGGGCCATGGTTTCCTTGATAAAGTCTATCCGTAATGCAGTCTTCCTTTTTTCCTACTGCCTTTACCTTACTAAGCATTTTTTTAAAGTGAATCATGTCTTCTCATGATATGGGGTCATCTGCCTGTCTTAAATTGTTGAGCTTCTTTCCTCCAGTTTCCACACCACCTTCCTCTGAGTTTAATCCTGCTTTATATATTACATGGCAATTTCTGCACTACACTGTTATAGTGCTATTATTCCACTTTCAACATCCTATGGAATCCTGGGGTTTGCAGTTTAGGGAGGGGCATTTAGAATTCTCAGCCAGAGAGCTCTTTGGCCTCAGTAAATTACAAACCCCAGAATTCCACATAATGTTGAAAGTGGAATCATAGCACTATAACAGCATAGTGCAGAAAGGCCCCAAGAGTTTCAGTGCTGTGAAATTCATCTCCCTATAGATATCATGCAAACACCTATAATTTTGAGCTTGAGACAGTTAAGTAAAGCTCTTCACACAGGGTTTCCCTGACAGGTGATTCCATCTTTTACCTTGTTCCTGACTGAATAGTGATTTATTTGCATTTTATATTGTAAATTGTTATAGTCGCTATCACTTTTATTTTCGTAAAAAATAATTAAATGTTAAATATATACATATTTATCTAATATTAAATATGTCATTATTTCCCCCAACTAATTATCCCTTGTAGTCACTGTTGCATGGAATTCAGTGTTAAGAGCAGCACACTTGTGTTCTGTGGTTGAATTTTGCTGTCTATGGAAATAGAAGTCATGCTTAATTTCTCAGAAGTGAGGTTTACTATGTCATTATTATATGAGAAAGTGCTTTGTAATTGTGTTGCTTCTTAACCTGTTGAGGGTGAGCTCCAGTTGTTCGGTAGTGTATGTGTACGGATGCAGGGGGAAAGAAAGATTTCGTTTAAGTTTACAGAACCTCATTTTATCACTTTATCAGTGTTTCTTCTTGAGAATTTTCTACCTGATTGGTTACTATTTGTTGTGCCTAAGTTTTGCTGAGTTGTACATGGGAACTAATGAACACAAAACTTTAGAAATACAATATTCTATATTTATTTGGGTTATCTTTACAGTTACGTGTCTCCCTCCCTTTTATCTTCTGGATTAGCCCTTCTCCCTGCTTATGCACCTGAATCCTATTGTTAGTCCCAACTTCAGAAGAGCCATTGAATGGACTTGATTTCCTTGCATCATTCAGCCACTGAGTCAATAGTTCTACTCTAGCTGGACCATCTTTTTATTTCAGAGTCATAATGCTGGGAAAAATGCTAATCCTGCCCCACCTCCCTTTCCATAGATTTCATATAGGAATGAGAAGTTGTCCTAATTTAACTAAGGATAGCCTCATGAGACCAACACATTGTAATTTATAAGGACTAGTAAGACATTAGTCTGTTTGACAATTGCAACCCAGATTGTGTTTTTTGCTTTTTTGTTTTCATTTAGAAGGGCAACGGAGCAGTTTTGTGTGCATTTAAAACTGGGAAGGTCAATGAATTATCTTTTGTGTTATGGTTGCCAATAAAAGCAAAACGCCTCTTCTCAATTATATATATGCATGCTTAAATTTACTCTGGCAAAAAATGCCTGAGACTGGCTTCTTCTTTTTTTTCCCCCCTGCCACCAAGAACTGCTTTGCAGTGGTCTAGTTCTACAAAAAGAGACCTATGCCATTGCTTGAGCCTGCATGGAGTTAATAGAAGATGTGAAAACAGTTCAGCTTGCTGAATAAGTTTGTACAGAGAAAAGTGTAGGAACAAATTACTTAGAAACTCCTGCATTACTTTGTTCAATGGTCTAACCAAATAATTAGTTTGGGCACAGAAAAAAAAATCACTTACACTAGTTTATTTAAATTAGTTTAATACCAGTTAATGAGACTGAACTATCTTTAATGTAATTACTACTAATGCTTTCTACCATTTATTTACTGGCAGCAGAGTGCTTGCTAGAGAGCAACAGTTATTTAAATCCAGGAGGGAAGTGATGCAATCAGTTGCAAGTGTGCTTAAAATTGACAAAAATTCCAGAGGCAAGAGTTCAGAAAACTGTCTTCTTCATCTGGAGATTAGCAGATTACCCATCCTGGAGTGGAAGAAAGTGCCGGTGTTGGTGGAGGCAAGGTGGGGAAAAATCCCATTTATAGAGATTTATGGACGTTTCCTTGGCCCCAAATACTATCCTTATACGTTAAATCTGTCTTTTTCATCCAGTTCTGTCCGCTTCTGTTAACAGCTAAGTTTTGATGTGTCGTACAGGCATATTTCATTTCCCACTTGTGCTTACTCTGCATCGCAGGTTTTGTGGTGGTTGTTGTTGTGTGACTTCAAATTGTTTCCTGTTATGGCGTTTTCTGGAGCTGAGTATGTGATGTATCCAAAGTCACCCGGTGGGTTTCCACGGCCGAGCAGGGAACCAAACCCTGGACTCCAAAGTCATAGTCCAGTGGCCAAACCACTACACCAACTGCATAAAGTTATACTGATGAAGGTGGTTTGATGATGAAGTATCCAAGCTATGTTGCTTAAAAATTAAAATATTCTGAAAATGCAAATATAGTGTACATGATACATAATGCTTGTTCATATAAACGTGATTTTCAAGCAGATTGTTAACAGCTTAATAAATTACAAAAGGGCTAGTAGATTTAACAGAACTTCAATATTTACTTGTATTACATTTTTTTTAAAAAAAAAAATCTAATTCCAGCTTGGCTTTCCTTTAAAGAAATAACAAGATTAAAATCACTTGTTTCTAGCCAAAATAAAGTCAGTATATTAAAATGTTTCAGGAGGTTTGCAGTCCTTGAAAAAAATGGTTAGGATTCAGGCCACATAGGACATAGTATTGTGCTGTATTGAGTGCAGGCACTTTGGTTCCAGACATCCTGTGATCTGGACTTGCATCCGCAGCATGTTTGCAATCTCAGCATCTGCTGTGGAGAACTGGTTTATCCTCCGGAACAGTAGAGGGGAGGACATTAGACAGAAGAGGCCGTAGGTGAAAATGGTCCTTCTTTCCCTTTCATGAAAAGGAGCTTTCATTAGATAGTAAAACTTTCAGTGAGTAGAAGGTCATCTCTGTATCCTGAATACATGTGAAACTGGGGGACGGGGCTGGTTAGGAAGAAAGCTGGAGAAAAAAAAACAGAAAACAAAAAGGGTTTCCCCATTTTTTTCCAAACCCTGTTTCTTTCTGGAAGAAATGAGGGAAGTAGACTATGAAATATTTTCTGTTAGAATGATAAAATATTTAAGTTTTGCTGATATGTATTCTCTCCCATTATTTCTAGAAACTTTGTAGCTGGTATACTTTTATGTACAACTATGTATAGTGTTTCTTCTCATTGTATTTCCTTGGTTTCTTTGTCTCTGTTTGTTTGTTATAATAGGAATGAGTGCTTTGTTTCTGTTTGGTACTATGGAAGGCTAGGAGAGAGAAAATAATCTTCTTTACTAATGTTAGTGGAATTTTCTGTTTTTATGGAGGACTCTTTTGTTTGTTTGTTTCTGTTTGTTTTTGTCTGCTGTTCATCAACTATCAAAGCCAAACAGTTTCCTTATCATTCTGGTGTTCCTTTCTGCTCCAGCTCTATTTGTAAGAATAAACTTTTAAACAGTAAATGTTAATTATTTTCTGAATAAATTTCAATGTTAATATATCAAACTTGATATCTGAGGCCAAGCCAAGTTATATGGAAACCACTGTATATTCCAAGAATAAAGTAACTTTCAATCTATAAATATTGCATTTTTGTCCTTTTTCTAATTTTTTTCCCTCATGCTTCAGAATGTCTAGAATGTTCACATCTCTAATCTAAGCCATGAATTTTTCTGATATCTCGATGTGCTAAATGATACCTAGATTAATCTATAATCTGGGTAGAGGGCGTGGAACTTTCTAAGGTTTAGAAATTTGAATCTGAGATGATTCATAACACTTTAAAACATAACAATTTAATTCAGGACTACACCTGCTGTCGTGGTTTTTGAATCTCACTGCTACGAATAGGTTTTAATCATAGACACACCTACCTAGAACTACAGGGGTGTTTATTTTGGCATAAACTTCTATAGTGTTGAACTGTAAAACACTAGTAAAAAAAAAAGAGAGAGGGTGAGAATTATGTTTATTTCTTCTACTTTGGGTAATTGTCTGCTATTCTTCTCCTGTAGCTGTCCTCAATTTATATCAGGGGAAAACATGTTCTTTTGGGCTTGTTTCTGGCATATCTTTATTTATGTTCTCTGTTGAAACAGTGTTTGCCCTCCAGCTAGGCAGAAATCCTGAGAGCATCTTGTAGCATTCTTGAAATGATTTGCTAGATACCTCATAACAACTGAGAAGAATGCAGAGGCTGGGGAGGTGGAAGGAGGGAGAGCAAGCAAGGATGTGTTAACAGGACTTTGATAAGACCTACCACTTCTGTTGGATTTTTCTATAGCTGCTCAATTTCACTTAATATCTGAAGTGACTGAAATTGTTTGTCTTTCAACATGACAGAGACATGATCAGTAATAAAGCTGCATCTAACTAAAGTAGCATTCATTCATCCCTTTAATGCTGAAGGTACCAATTAATGGGCAGGCTGAAGGAAAAACAGCAGATTTCATTGGTCCAAACCTCAGGTTCTACACCATTTAGGATCAAGCCCCCTGCCCCCGTTATTTTCCTCCTTGGCAAAATTTAATGAACCGAGCAGTAGCAATTTCATTTCTTTTCCCAAGGCTTTGCTGGCTGGCAAGATGAGTTAGCTCTCTGTGGGAGAGATGGAGTTCCATAAGAGATGGGGGGTGGGGGAAATGATGTACCAAAATGGCAATCGTTTCAAAGAGACATGTGGCCAGTTTTATGGTTGATTTGTATGAATCACTTATGGGGAAAAAAATAATGTTTTGGTATGTAGCAATATAGTTTCACATAACCTGCACTGCATATCACATAAATGGATAACTGTAGTACCCATATTCCTCTTAATCATTGTTCTTTGCCTCCCTCTTCCCCCAGTGTTTTCTTCCTTGAGTAATGAACATCTGGCTATCATGCAACTGAAGTACAGGTGGGAATATCTGCAGGTGCTGCTTCTGTTCCTATCCTATGTAAAGTTTCATTTATTTAAAATTCTTTCCACCATGTCCCTGATAATACGAACATCTTTAAAATATGTTTCATTTGTGGCATTTTATTTTCCATTTGTTGTCTCATTAATTTATTTCATTTTCATTACCATTTAATGCATTTTTCACTTCTCATCCATTTTCATACAGGAGACACAGCCTGTATTCTGTTGACTGTAACTTTGGAGTTTTCTCTCCAAATGGCATGACATTTTCAGCACTTTTACTACTCCATGGGGCATCAGATCCACCAAGCTGCAGATAGATTGGAGAAAGAATCCCTGTTGTATAAGTAATTTTTAAAAAATGACATCCTTTATCATTGTTTCATGGTTGAGACTGGACAGTTTTCAAGTATTGCAGTTTCCAAACACTCCAGGTTTCCTTTCCATCTGTAACATTGTAGGACTATAAATAAAATGGTGTAAATATATAATATAATGAATAAATAAGCAAAAAAAATTCAGGCTTTGGAGTTTATGGAAAGACATTTCCATTTGCACTTATGACTCAGTCTTGCAAAACATCTAAAGCACATATAATGTCACACTGGGGCAGGGCAGGGCATAATTTGTATTCATTTTTTTCTTGATCGTTGCTCTTGAAGAATAATAACTTAGATAGTTTGACAACATATATTTTTTCATTATTTTCTCTGTTAAGACAATACAGTACCATCACATATCTGTCGTTATAAAATGAAGGTTGTATTCAACTTTATTCCACTTCCCCTTTACTGTACACAAATAAAAATTTAACATTTCTGAAGGTTTAAACAACAAAGAATTTATGTATGTGTTTATTGCTGGAAAGGTAGTAGAAACACTCATGGTGTACAATACTCTATTTCCACTTCTGTTCAAATAACATAATGGTTATCATTTTATTAGGACTATGGTGAAGGAACTAGACTTTGATATGTGGTTTTTTTAGGGTTTTGTTATAAAGTCTGTATCCATATAGTTACAAGCTTCTCTTTCACCTGCAAAATGTCCTGTCCCATTATTTTTTTGTAATGGAAATAGACAATTCTGAAAGCTTATGAATATGGATGCAACATAACTGGTCCTTTGTTCACTGTTCATTGTGCTAAAGATTCTTGTGAGACTCTGCTCTGCACAAAAAAAAATTCTACAGGTTTCTGGTATTGCAGAACTTCCTTTGGAATTAGAAATGTGAGATTGCTGAAAGAGAGAATGGGCTGGAAGGGAGTAAATTGTCAGGAAGAGGAAAAATATGTAACTAACTTTGTTTTGCATAATTCAACACCTTCAGTATGTATTATCATTGGAAAGGCTGATCCATATAAAAATAAATATTACTTGATGCCACAACAGCCAGTTCTTCAGCACACAAGGCTATTCCACACATCTACATTATTTTTTCCATCCCTATTTTAGGAGTGGGTATGTGCTTCTTGTCCAATTTGCTGTGACCAAGTGTTCCCCTCCTTCCGCCATTTACTGTGGCAATGGTAGTAAAAGGTGGTGCTTTCACTTTAAACAAGAAATGTGCCCTAAGCACACCTTCTTAATGAGAAGAATTATACTCTTTGATGTCTCCAGTAAGTGGCTTCTACTTGTAAACAATGGGAATGTGTCAATCCTTTAGGCATTGGTTGTGATGAGTTCTTCTGTAAGAGCCCATTCCCAGAACTTGGAAATAAGTAGTTGATTGATTCTACAAGTTAACAACCCATTAATTTTTTTTTTCTGCCTGTGTTACAAACTCACTAGATTACCTGGTTAAAACAGAGAGTAATATTCTGCTTTGACCAGTTAACTGATTTTAGAATGGTTGAATTTGTTGCCACGAGTGGTTCCTCCTCTGGCAGATACAGTAAGGCCTTTTCCACATGTGGGGGGGAAACGGGCGAAAACACGCTAAAACGGAGCTTACCCGCAGCCCGGTAAGTCCGTCGCCACGCGGAGCAGCGCGAGCTCGCTGCTCCACAGTCCTCCGGCGTCCCAGACAGCAGCTTCCGGTTGGTGGAGGCTCTCCACCAACCGGAGAAGCTCGCCGGCCGGAAGCCCGCCCCCGGCAGATCTGCAGGCATGCACTTGCGTGCTCCTGCAAATCCGCTTTGGAGCCAGGCGACGGAGCGGCGCAGGGCTGCGCGCTCCATGCTTTTTAAAAACCTCGAAAAAGAGGTTTTTAAAAAACACACCGCGCGGCTAGTTCCGGCTGCTCCTGAGTGGATTCTGGTGTGGAACTACAAAAAGTAGTCCACGCCAGTCCACTCTACGGTGTAGAAGACCTCAGTGAGAGGTCGCTCTGCACCGTTTCAGAAGCCTGGTATGGAAGTGGCCTAAGACAGGAGGGCCAAAGTAGAGGAAGGAATAGAAATGAAGAAAATGCATCATGTGACTCTGTTAGTAGAATTTAACTGGAAGGAGTAGCTAGAAAACAACTGAAGAAGTAAGATCAGGGAGCAATTGAGGGGAAAAAAGTGAGTCATCAAATTGAAAGGAATGTGTGATTAAACTGTTTGTTTTGTCTTCAAGAAGTTACGGCCCATATAGAATGCCAGATCCTTCAGGTTGCCACCACCACCACTCCACCTGCTTGCCTGTGTGTCTTTCAGGTAGACAGACTCTTCACTTCTCCCCCTCTATTGATTTTATTCTGGTTTCCATTCGATATTGTTCTGAGTGAGCTGCAATTAAATCAATCCTTTAGTTTTTATTGTTCCTCATAGAGTGATAGCCCCTGAGTAATTAAATGGAATGGGGTTTTTTTCAAACCCACCCTCTTGTTTCCTCCTGTCTTGACTTTTTGACCCTCCATTCCCTACCTATTCTGTTTACTACCTGCCCTTGATTCAGTGGGTCATGTCTTTGGGGGATTTGGTAAGGTTGGAACTATTAGTCTGCAGCCAAATGATTCATTTACCAAAATTTTGTTACCCTAAAAGTTGGGGGACTTTGGGGTCCACCCACAATGCCAGCCCTCTGTAGAATTTGGAGAAATTATTGCTCAGAGGAGACCTGTGAGAGAAGAGTAACAGCAGAATCTTTTCACCTATGCATACCTATGCACAGAGGCTCCAGTTCAAAGATTAACAATGTGTTTTATTGGAAATTACAACACACGCACACAAGGAAACAGCCACACTCAAGAACCACAGAAAATAAGGTGTGCACAGTTGGATAGAGAGAGGTTAGGGATGAAAAAGGGTGATAGTTACCTGTCCTGGAGGAAGAGTTTGAACGCCATCTGAGGGTAGCACAGACTAAAAGCATGCTGGGTGTTACATATTGCGTCTGAAATGTTACAAATTACTGGAACTAACGTCAGAGTTTATATACTCTTTTTCCTACCCTGAGGGGGTATTCGGGCAAAGTCTAAAATTTTATCGTGAGACTGACCAAAGGGTTCCAGGATAGGTGACTGCTTAGACGGCAGAGTGACAAAATTTATGGGAATCATGATAACCTCTTGAAATTTGGATCTATGGGGAGTGTATGAAAGATCTTTGTAGGGTGAGATCAAAAGGGATGGTCCCTGATTGTCTTATCTGGGCTTGTTCAGAAATGCAAAGAACTGAGACCAGGGAAGAAATTAGCTTGAACCTCTTGATGTCAGGGTTTTCTGCCTACATCTCTTTGCATTTATGGCCTGACCATGTCTGGCAATACACTCATCCCATCAGTGTGGCTTCAGTCATATAGTTCCAGCTATAAGCATGTCCAGGTATGAAAACAAAAGGCACATCCTGCAGGATGAGGGTGTCAAGTGTGGTAACAAACTATGCCCTCCCCATGTGGTTGTAGAAGTAATTGAACCTCACTGCAACATTGTAATGCATTTATTATTGTTCATAAAGCAATAATAAACACAGTGGGGTCACTTGCATAATTAAATGGAAAGTTTTTATACACAACACACATACACATATCAAGTTCCTTCTCTCTGTATTTTTCTCTCTCTCCTCTCCCCATGATACTGACAAAAGTGGGTTCTGTCCTGACGCACCACCAGCCAAAAACCAAATCAGGGGGAGATTCAGAAGTAACTTTATTTGTTACAGCAAAAAGATTCCCCCAGGGAATGAAATGTCCACAAAGCAGGCATGATAAACAAAGAAAAGGCACTATGCTTTATACACTTCTACATGTTAATGAGAAAACATCTTCAGTTACATCACTTCCATGTAAATCTGGTGGGCATCAGATATCAAAAGGGCATGCATACTAAGCCAGTCTTGTACCAAGCATCCCATAATAATTTTGGCAATTTGCACTCCTCTGCTATCTTCTTTCAAGTTGACATGTTTTATTCTCATTTTCCTAGACCTGGCATTTGCCCTTCTCTGTTATCTTATACCTTATCATAATTTTCCTTTTCTGTTATGCCTCCTTGCCAGGCCAGGCCAGAATGTTGCAAATCACAAGGCTATTTAGACTCATGTCTCAGGCACCAAGCTAGTGGGATATACAGCATATTCTGTTAAACAAATGTTAATCAGGCAGGCAGGCTTGCAGCCTCTAGAAACAAAGACAGGGAGAAGCCTAATACTAAGTTCTCCTGGCTGAGTCTACTTCCCATTATCTTAGAGGACTCTGCTATCACCCACTAACCCCGTTCTGTTTTTCACACACCATTTTTTTCAGTGAATCACTGAGTGGTTAGATAAGGGTGGAACTTGGAACTACACACCTGCCCTTTGCTTTCTTTTTTTAAAAAATTATGCAGGTCTAAGCCCACTGAACTAAATGAACAAGTCTGTTCTGCATGGACCTTGCCAGATCACACTTCCTGATAGGGAAAGAAGAGGCAAACAGCATATGGTGATTCAGCTATACACAAACATCTTCTGCATATTATCAGAGACATTCAAAACATTTCTGATCAGGAATGCTCTCCCCTGATTCATAGATCAATTTTTGTAACTAGCCACTTATCTTGCAGTGAATCAATGTGTTTTAATTGAAATTAGTACATATTTCCTTACCAATTTTTAATATCACCTCTATTTAACATTGAATAAGCAAGTCCTTTTAAAGACAAGTGAACAACTGACATGTTGGAACAAGTAAGAGAGTGTAGAAAAAAAGAGGACAGTTACAGATCAGTGGGAAAAGTTAATTAACAAGCTGTAAATATTTGCACCCACTTTCCCAACCTGAGAATTTGCAAATGTGTTGAAGTTCCATTCTCCCCAGGTAACAATGGTATCATGGAGTCTGTAGTCTATCTAGCTATGAAATTCCAAGTTGGGGAAGATGACTTTAAAATTACCAAAAGACGTTCAAAGGTGCCAATAACAAAATGTTCCCCTTGGATTAAGGGTGAAAACTTCTGTGCCATTCTCTGACAGGCCCTTTCTGCACTACACAGTTATAGTGCTATTATTCCTATGGAATTCTGGGGTTTACAGTTAGGGAGCAGCATTTAGAATTTTCTTAGAATTTTTAGCCAGAGAGCTCTTTGGCCTCAGTAAACTACAAACCCCAGGATGTGGAATAATAGCACTATAACAGTGTAGTGCAGAAATGGCCTAAATCTCATTGCCAGCTCTGGCTACAATTGTTTAAATAATTACTTAACTACTGTTAACCTACTTAAGCCCATTATTAGTGTTGGTGTTAATTAACTAATTTTCCTGTTTCTAATGTTAGCGAATTTTAAAGAGCTGTTTGACAATGGAATAAACTACCTCAGTTTTCGGCTCTCCTTCTTTTAAAGTCTTTAAACAGAGGTTGGATGAGCATCTATCAGAATTTATAATAGTATAGTCCTGCATAACAGGAGACTGCTGTCTTAAAAATAATAGCGTCACAGTACAATAAACAAGCAAAATTCCCAAAACCCACAATATTGATTAAAATAGCAAATTAAAACAGATCCAGTTAGCAGGAGCAGGAATTTAAAATGTTGATGTGGTTATTTTGTTCAGGAGTATTGGAAGACCCAGTCTTGGGGAAAAGATGAAGTATATATAAAGTGATTTATTGACTGAATGTCTATGAATTTGTTGCCCCACAAAACAAGATGTGCTTCTCCAGTTATACACAATTTATTAATATGTTTATTGTGGTGGTTTTCAAAGAAGCAGCTGTGTTAGTCTCTTGCAGCAAAAAAAAAAGGAGGGGGAAGTAGGGGAGGAAAAAGAAATGTGGCAGCACCTTTAAGACTAAGTGGTTTTTATTTTAGCATAAGTTTTGTTAATATAAACAAACCACTTCAGTACTCCGTACTACATCCAAAGAAGTAGGTTTATATCCATGAAAACTCATGTTGAAATAAAAAACAGTTAGTTACAGATGCTGCCAAATGCATTTTTTCCTTCCACCTTCCTCCCTTTAATGTATTTATTACGTAACAGTTGCTTGAAAGGAAGGAAATTACCTTTTTTCCCCTAAACAAGAAAAACATTTCTGCGTAGATTTTCACTCCATGTTCATTTCACATGTGCCCATTCATAAATCTGTTCCATCATGTTTTCACATACATTTCTAACTGGTTTTTTTTTTTTTTTTTTTTGGTTTTTTGGTTTTTTGGCTGGTTTTTTTTGGTTAAAGCATGAAAATTTACATTATTTTTGGACACATTTTTCCAGAAAATGTACATTTTAAACATTTTCCCCACCAAAAAATGTGATGTTTTGTATGCTCTTTGGTCCATTTTTGAGCTGAGAATCAGATCATAAAAACCAAGGGATCATTACAAAAAAACAAGAGATCATCTGTGTTTTCTTGTACATGTTAGTCTGGAAAGTATAACTCAGGTTGGTTTTCTTTAAAAAGTAGACTAGATGAATTTGTCAGCCGTACCCAATGAATGCCTCAGTTTAAATGTGATCTACAGCCTCAGTAGGTATCAGTTGATTGAATTAAAGAGTCAATTTTATGGCTTTTAACAGTACAAATATGTTTCGTTCCCTGGCTGATAATCATGTGTGTTAGCCTAGATTAAAATACCTGCCATGATAGGAAATCATGATGAGAAAGAGATGCACAGGATCAACATGTTTGAAATCCTGGAGAACACAACAGTTTTAGAATGCAGTTGTGCCCTGCTAAAATCAGTGATTCTCCCCTTTTCCCAATGACTGGAATCTGATTTTTCCCCAGGTCTCTCAGAAAAGAATATGATAGTTTTAAAATCTGTCATTGGATAGGAATCCTATTCAAGTAGTCCCATTCCTTTACTATTATCACATGCCCTTGCCTTGGAAGATTTCATTTCCTCTACATTTAAAAATTGTGTACAAGGTCTATTAGATAGAATGTGCTTGTCCTAGTAATAAAACAATTATATTGACTGAAAAATCCATGAAGAAATGGCTTGTATCTTATGTAGGACATCTAATTAATTTTATACATACCTGATTGAGTTCGAGACCTGCTCTAGAGCAGGAAAATCATTCCCACCATGCTTAAATGCTGCTGCAAGGACAGAAAATAAAGCACTTCAGAAGCTATCATTGTATTGTAAGTATTATAAAAAGATCATCTACATACCAGTTTTGTTATGTGATAATACATCCAGCATGTCCAGTACTATTGTACTGCCTATGCAGCTGCTATTCATTTGGGTCGTTGGTCTTAATTATACTCTTTTGGATTCTCTCTATCTGTGTGATTCCTTAAATGAAATGATGTTTTCATTTATTGACCACAACCACTGAACTTTTCTCCATAAGCCCGATTGGAGTGTGACACATTTCAGAGCATATCTACATGAGGCATTTTGGAGAAAAATGTGTAGATGAATGGAGGAGGGAATGATATTCAAACCACAGTTGATTTTTTTTCTCCCTGCTCTTATGAAGAAAGTGGATGGCAATACCATCTTAAGGGATTTCTGTAAAAGAAGTCAAGTTTAAATACTTTTGGGTTTTTTTAAAAAAAGCATATGTGAATCTTTTCTTGAAGCAGTAGTGGTACTAATATAGGAGCATAGATACCTGCCAAACTAATGGTCCATTTAGTGCATCGTTGTCAACTTCCAACTGGCACTGGCTCTCCAAGGTGACAGGCAGAATTCTTTCCTAGTCATACTTGGAAATCCCTGGTATTAGCTTTTAGTCTCAGATCCAAGCATTAACCAGGCTTAGTCTTGATTAGCTTCTAAAATCAGATGGATTAGGGTGCTCAGGATGGTATGGTAATATAAAATGTAGTGGTAGCAGCAGCAGCAGGGACAGCAGTAGAGTACATCTAAAAACAATCTTGCCAGAGTCTTAGATCCTCAGGGGTGAGTTTTCTTGTGGTCACCAAAATTATTACAGGCCCATCTGATGAGACATGGAAGTGTGGCTTTTCCTAGGCTGTAGAATTTCTTTCTGTGAGAAACTAGCCTAGGAATAGTCTTGGGACATACCAGGAGAAAGATGGGCTATAAGTTAATTAATTAATTAATTCTAAATGTTTAAAAACTCAAGCTCAAAACTTTATTTCCTGCGCATTTAGATTTTTCCCTTTTTTGAGGGCCAGATGTCATGAACTGAAATGTGGAGCATTAAGAAGACACGCCTCATGTTTCTCGTTTTGTGTATGGCAACTCTTTCTGAATATCTTATTGTAAATAGTCTAATAAATCGGTTTTGTCATTTCCTAGTGGCTCTGCAATGCTATTAGCAACCTAATGCCATTACCACCAAGAGGACTGCCATGTTAATAATCTGTGTATTGAGCACTTCCCAGTGTTAGTCATGGTTCCCACTCATACTCTTTCTTCAGCTACCAGTCATCTCCAGTTCTGCTGCCCACTACACTTTTCAAATCCTATTGTACTTTAAAAGTTTTTCACATTGCTAAGATCTTTCCTACTTCCGCTGCTCACAGAACACAGTCTTTCCGAATAGACGTTGTGGTGGCCAGGATATCCAAAGAACATTTTCTTCGGAATAAGATGTAGCTGGACATCTATACCCATACTTCTTATAGATATTAAAACCAAACCATTGAGGAATTTGGTGTTCCAGATCTCTATTCAATTGTTGCTTAAACCTTGCACACCATATTTCTTTATAGATAACAGAACTACACACACGCGCGCGCACACGCAGAGTTGGTTTGGATATTTTGTTGGCCTCAGTTAATGTCTCTGATATTAAGGGACCCTCGGATTCACTTAAAGCTCCAGAGCCAAATCCAGATTGTAACAGATGTTTCAGTTCTAGGTAGTTGATGGAGGTACAGTACGTCCTGCTATAACATGTTGTTTCACTGCGGGAATTGGCAATAGCACGATTAGTTAATAGAGGGGTACTATTTGCAGAACATGAACTCTTAATTCGCTATAGCGTGATTCCATCTGGAGCATTTGCAAGCCAGGGATTTTAAACTGCTTAAAGGGGAGGGCAGTGTCCGAGCTGTGAGAATTAATGTGGAGAATATATATAATTAACTAAAATTTTATAGTCCATTTCTAGCTTCAGCCCCACGCCCTTTCCTACGTGGCCTCAAATGCAAAAAAGGTTGTACAACACTGATTTAAACAATATTTTACCTCAGACTGCTTTGTTCTCCAGAGTTATATGTGTATTTACTAACTACAAGATTAAAAAGTGGGTATTTAGATTCTTGGGAAAGATGGAGAAAGGATATGTATAAAGCAGCCTGACTTTAAAATTAGAAAATATTTTCTTTTCCTTATCAGTGTCCAGTGTGCCTTTATAAAAGTCATGTGTCTCCAATATTTATAGCTTGTGTGGCATTTAATTTCCTGGCAGGTTGGAAAGTTAGATAGGTTTTCTTTTTCCTTGTCAGCTGAGGTTGGTTGGTTTTAGGGGGAGGGGGAGGGTCACTCGAGGTAACCATTAGGTTCATTTTTCTTGTTCATGCTCTTCTGTCTGTGTGCATTGTGTTCTCTTAATTTTATGGATGAGGTGGATTTAAAAATTATTTCTTTATAAAATACAAATAGGAAATTTGGTGAAAAAAGCACCACTATAGTCGATACAAAAGTTATTGTAAATTATATTTACTTTAAAAAGAAATGTGATTACTCTTTAATTCTAACCTGATGTTTACATTTACATTACATCACTATGCCAAGAACCTTACCAGAATTAAGGTGAAAATTCCCAACCATGATTTTTCTTCTCCTCCTCCTGTCCCTGTTTTGAACTTGGCACAGGAAGAAACCATTATATGAATTTTAGAAAAACCCGTTTCTCAAATATACATGTACCAAAAAGGAACGAGTGAGATTTTAAAAAAAATATATACACACACACAGGAAGATTAGAGGAAACAAAGACCCATATCTATAAATACAAACTAAAAGTCAGGCTCCCCATCAAACCCCACTCCCCATGAATAACCCCCCACAATAAAAAAACCCACAATTTTACATATATGATTGATATTTTTAAGAGACCACAACCAATAGAAGCAGAAACATAGTGATGAAACAGACAATTGTACTTTCATAGTTATGAGGGTGAGGCACATAACTCACTTCAACAAATGATAGCAAAGAATACAATAAAACACATTTGGTTAAAAACATAAAAAATGCAGATTAAAATTATAGTAAATATCAGTATTAAAACAAAATCTTACTTTAAAAACAGTACAACACCATAAAAGCTCCCCACTCTTTTTCAAAATTAGTTTCCAAAGGCTTTCCGGAAAAGAAAGGTCTTAACCTGCTACTGAAAGGAAAACAAGCAAAGAGCCACCCCAACTTCCCTAGGGAGGGCGTTCAAATGAAATGAAGTGAAATGGAGGAAGATACTTTTTTTGTAATTTGCCTCTCCTTCTGCATCCCCTTGTGCCTGCCCAAATCTGCTCTGGAGCATCAGGAAACTTTTTAAAACAGTGGGAGAGGTGGTGCTAGGTGTTGCAAGAAGAAATGAAAATGTATTAAACAAACATACAAAATGCCCTACTTCCCATTAAGTGTCTTAAGCGGAATTCTACTTGGGATGATACCACTTGTGAAAGCAAGCATTGGATCCTTCTCAATATCTCTTCATCACTTTCATTCAATGCATAGCTGCCACATTGCCCCCTTAGCTTCAAGCCTGATGCTCTGCAGTATTCAGTATGCATTAAACCTCTTGATTTCACCACCTTAACAAATTAAAGCTTATCACAACTTCACAGGGTAGTATTTATTGCTCAGTTCCAATGCAGAAGTGGCCCAATACAGGCTATTTTAAACTTTCATGAATATTGCAAGTGTGTTAATCGGCAGTGGGATGGGAATTAGCATAGCTAATAATGATGACCTGCTTATCTACATCTTCTGCTGTATTAGAGTTAAAAAAAAAAAGTACAGGAGCTAATTAAAATACTTATGTTGAGGCACAGTAAATTAGAGAAATTCAGCATGGATCATTTCTGTATGCATGTGTGATGCAGAAGCATCCAGCATATTTTTAAAAGGAAAGACCTCTTCCTTTTATGGCTGTTTTCCTGCATTGCTTCAGGGGACTAGTAGTTGTCAAGAAGAATTGCAACCAAGTGATTGATGAGCAAGGTAAAGAGTCAGTGATGTAATCGTCATCCCAGAAGGCACTGTGTGCTTTGGTATACTTGGCTGTTTTACAAGGGAAGGCTTAAAGGAGATTGATGATATATGAAGTAGAAAGAGCTCCAAGAATTAACCAAGAGAATATAGTATTCATCTAGGCAGTTTCCTTTATAAAGTGAGCCAAAAATCTATAGCTGTGATGATAATGAAATCCAGACAACCTTAGGGCAGGGCATAATTGAGAGATTTATTGCATGGGAGAAAACAAGGAATGAAATTATTATAGCTTTCCTTTTATAACCTGAAGGGTTTTTTTTTTTTTACTTTTTCATCTGTTGCAGAAGGAACACAAATTTGAAATTGGTTGTGCCAAGATTTCCTTCTTTTTGCTTTCTCTCTCCTTCAATACTTGTGACAATAGTTTTGATGGCTTCTGTGGGATTGTTCTGGCAGCCCAGTATCAATCCAATGAAAGGGATCTGTGCACATAAAAAGGCTTCTGTGCACATTGTTGGTTTGCTCCTAAATGCACATGTCCATCCGCACTCTGCTGCAGAAAAGAATATGCTACAGCATGCTGTTTTCTTAACAAAAATAGTTCATGCTATTTTTTTGTAGAATATGTCTGAATTCTGAATAGTTTTCAAAAATTATGCCGTTTATGAAGAGTTTCTTACACTGAGGAGAAGATTGCTGAAATAACTTGTTGCTTTCCTGAAGAATGAAATTAGCAAAGAAATGTGTCCCTATTGCAAATCTGTGGTTTCCATCATTGTTTTAAAAGCAGTTGTTATAACTACTCTTCCATTTGGTCCATTTCTAATTTATATCAAATTAAATTGGAGTACGTATTCAAGAAATACATGTGTTGGTGGAGCCGCAAGATGATTTTCTCTTAGACTGTTATTTATTTATATTGTGAATCTTTCCCAGTCATACTGAGCTTTCTTGTCATCACATTAGACAAAAAGCATGAAAATTACTACCCCAGACTCTTCAACTAGCAGAGTGTAATATTAACCACATTGGGAAGGCTTGTTATGAAAGTCTGACTATTAATGTAAGTTAAGGGAACAGTTGGCATTCGGTGAGCTAATTTAACACTATCATTGTTCAAAAAATTTTAGGGAAATTTTGCACAGATCTGTTAGCTCCAGATCAACAAGTCCGCTGGCTCCCTAAATCTAGAGCTTGGAGAAGTTACTTTTTGAGACTAAATCCAGCTGTTTCCTCCAACCGCTCACTGATCCAAGGCTCTACTCTTGTTGCGGTTAATAATAGGAGATAGTTTTTGGATACAATATCCAGAAACCACAGGTCAAAAGTCAGTTGGCCATACTGGGTGGGAAATTATGGGAGTTTTATGTAAAAAACTGTAATGTTGCAAGCTTTACCCAAGTCCATTAAGGAAAACTAGTTCCACAGTCGTAAATGGAACATTACCTGATATGGACATTTTTCCTCAACAGTCTATAAGATTTTCAGAAGGCCATCTATTTAGGTGCATACAGCATCTCTTCCAGAGACACCCAAATTTCCCATGTTTTCTGTGTGTGTAGATTTATCTCATAACAACACATTTACATTTGCGGAAGTGCATCTTTGAATCACAGCAATGGCACATTACGCTGTGAAAATAATCCTCTAAAAGGAGAATGATAGAAAGGTTGTATTTTCCGTCACGATTCATGATGGGTTTACCCCTAGAGCAAATCCTTCATGGTTCAAAGAGAGTCAGCTACAAGCTAGCAAAGTTCAGTGTAGCAGGCACTGTTTTCTACAGTGGGAAGACATCCTGAATACAAATTTCTATGCACAATGCCAAGGGGGAGGGTGTTCCAGTGACTTGGGAAGGAGCCAGATCCTACTATTTTATAGAGGAAAAACAACCAATAAAATTCATGTATGTTATTGACGACTGATTGATTTTCTGTCACTTCCTGCTTGGAGAAAAGAGCCAAAGGAAAGTGGATGATGGTAGTGAGCTATGAAGCTCTCCTCTGCCTCCTAACATTCATTGTAACATACACTGTTTCACTGAGCCTGGTACCTGAAAATAAAGGCAGGAAAAGGAGGAAACCTTGAGACAGGAGACAGCCCTAGCAGCCAGTTTCCTCCTTTATTCTCCACATAGTTCCATTTCCCTGTGGAGAAAGCAGCATAGTGGGCATTTCTCCAGGATGAAGCAAGTGAAGAACATTTACAGTTAAATGTTTAATCTAAACAAGCATGAATGACAGGTAAATGCATTGTCAAACTCTTGTGGATATCTGTGATATTTGCATCTTGATTAAGAACAATGCAACACATGCTCACATGTATAAACTCTTCAGTTTAATATGTTGTATTAAGGGTTATCTAAGAATCAGCATGTGTAGTGGTTGAGTGTTGGACTGTGATCCTGGAGACCAAGATTTGATTCCCTGCTCAGCTGTGGAAACTGAATGTGTGACCTCGGGTGCATCACACTTACACTTATTCCCCAAAACCGAAGAAAGGTTTGCCTTAATGTCACCCTAAGTCAGAAACTTGAAGATACACAACAACAAGGGTTCTCTATGTTTGTTCCCCACAGCTAAGAAATTGCTGGCGTTAATATCTTTGACCTCAATAGATTAATCATTTAGGCAACATGGCCAGCATATGGTAGTACTACTTGAAGTGGTGGTCCATTGACCAGTGCTGGCATCTGAGCCATCTGCTGCTAGTCTCTGGAGATACTCCAGGAAAGAAATAATCAGTTAGTTACAGAATCAGGCCCCAGGAACCTTCTGACAAGCAGGAGGACCACCTGCCCCTTGCTGCAAGGGGATAAAAGCTGGAAGTCTGCTGGGCTTGAAGAGAGAAGATCACTAGTGTCCCTGCCACCCCAGGAGGAAGGTTTGTCTGCTGGCTGAGAACCTTCCTGGAAGACTGCCACCTTTGCTGAGGATTGCACTCCTCACAGAATCAGGCCCCAGGAACTCAGCTCAACCTGCTGACAAGCAGGAGGACCACCTGCCCCTTGCTGCAAGGGGATAAAAGCTGGGAGCCTGCTGTGGTGGGGTTGCCACTGAAAGAGAAGACTTGTCCTTCTGGCCAGGAGGGGGGTGAAATGGATGGAGCTTACTTGCTAATTTTAATGAAGTTGACCCCAAAGGAGAATGATATTTGGAGAGCAGGGGAGTGAAGTAGCCCAGGGAGCAGCCCAGCCATTACAACATTGCTGGGCAAAGGGAGATATGGTGTGGGGAAACAATCTTATCATAATCAGAAAAGAGAGAGCCACAGGGTGTTGGTTACTCCCAAGCTGTCCCCTATTTCAACTAGTCTGGATGCCTTGGCAACACACTCCTGGGTTGAAAATGCTGCTGCTTAATGCCTGATCCAGGCCTTGACCCTGGATGAACATGCTGACCTTGCCTGTATTACAGAGACCTGGCTGGATGAAGCTGGGTGTCATAACTGAAGCCCCTGTCAGACCTGCTGCTGATGAGCAGCAGCTGTTGGTCCCTGTTGCTCAGGGTGGAGATGACGAGCAGCAGCTGTTGGTCCCTGTGGCTCTGGCTGGAGATGAGTCCTGCAGCTCAAGAGCTCCCCCTGCTGCCATGGACCAAGCAGGCTCGGACATTCCTCTGCCTGCTCCTTTAGGGCAACAGGGATCCGATTCTGAAGATGCTTTGGAGCCTCTGCCAATCAGCCCACAAACAAGGCGGAGACTCAAGACAGCTGAGCAAAGGAGGCTTCCTTGATTAAGTTCAAGAAGCAGTCACTAGCCACACCTGTGTCTTGGGCTATATAACTGCCTGCCTGGAAGCTTTCCTTTGCTTGTGGCAAACTTTCTATAAGTCCTCTCCTTGGCTGTTCCTTGCTTCCAGCATGTGGCTCCTGATACCTTGGATTGATCTCTTGGCTCCAGACCCCTGGTTTTTGGAACTCGGACTATGGCTTTTGCTTGTCGCTCTGGCTTAGGTAAATGGACTGGTTATGGGATGGAAACAGCTTTGGTAGCCTTGGTGGATGACCTATGCCAGGAACTAGACAAGGGGAGTGTGTCCTTGTTGGTCGTGCTGGACCTCTCAGCAGCTTTCAATACCTTTGACCACGGTATCCTTCTAGGCCATCTCTCTGGGATGGGACTTGGGGGCACTGTTATGCAGGAAGGGAGAACTCAGAAGGTGGTGCTGGGGGATTCCTGTTCAACTCCCTGGCTGTTGGCCTGTGGAGTCCCTCAGGGTTCTGTTTTGTCCCCCATGCTGTTTAACATCTTCATGAAACTGCTGGGAGAGGTCATCTGGAGTTTTGGGGTTTGGTGTCATCCATATGCTGATGACACCCAACTCTTATCTCTCCTTTCCATCTGATTCCAAGGAAGCTGTTTCGGTCCTGAACCAATGTCTGCTGTCAGTAATGGACTGGATGAGGGCAAACAAACTGATGCTTAATCCAGACAAGACAGAGGTGCTGCTGGTCAGTCGAAAGGCAGATCAAGGAATAGGCATTTTGCCTGTGCTGGATGGGGTTAGACTCACCCTGAAATCTCAGGCTCGCAGCTTGGGTGTTCTCCTGGATTCAGCTCTGAGCCTGGATGCCCAGGTGTCAGCAGTGGCCACGAGTGCATTTGCACACTTAAAACTTGTGCGCCAGCTGCGCCCGCTCCTTGAGATGTCAGATCTGGCTTCGGTGACACACTAAAAATATATATATATATATACAACAAGCAACCACTGCCATGCACGCAGAAAGAATTGGAAGGACATGTCTCATGAGAAATTACAAGGTTTAAAATCAATTTTAAAACAGGAATTTTAAAATCAATGTTGGGACTCTCAGGATACGAAAGGGTCTTTTTTATATAGTGAACTTGCAAGAAAGTTAATATGAGACTTTAGTCTCATGCGAAATTAGACTACACTAAGTTTTATATGTTAATTCAAAAAAAAACTAGAGGCAGATTTTGCAGTGTCACCAGAAATGTTTTTGTTTGGAATTATTGATAAAAATCTGGAGACTAAATCTGGACTACTTCTTCCATACATAATAACAGCTGCAAAAATGCCACTTGCCCAAACTTGGAAATGGACTGAAGAACTCAAAATGGAAGGATGGCTTGTTAAAGTTGCAGATCTTGACAAAGTTGTAAAATTGAAAGGGATTTTACAACATAGAGCAACTGAAGATTTTTTGAAAGTCAGTCTGAAACTCTGGGGTGCTGCATTCGGTTACTGTATACCAGCCTTCCCACCCCTGGTGCCCTTTAGATGTATTGTACTATAAGTCCCATCATCCCCAGCCAGGCTGATAGCAGGCATAAGCACAAAGATAGATGGCCCTATAGTCCAACTTGGAAAGAAGCAGTTTCCTATGCTCCTTTTATGCTACTGCTATTGGCACGTTTGGAAGTTACTATCCTGAACTATGTATTGTTTAATAAACTGTTTTTGGTGATTTCCACACTTCCCAGTAAGAGTGGTATTATTCCACTTTCAACATCCTATGGAATCCTGGGAATCCTGGGGTTTGCAGTTTAGGGAGGGGAGGGATTTGGAATTCTCAGCCAGACAGCTCTTTCACCTCAGTAAACTACAAACTCCAGAATTCCACAGGATGTTGAAAGTGGAATAGTAGCACTATAACAGTATAGTGCAGAAATGGCCTCAGAAACCAGTAATGATTTATTTAATTTAATGGCATGTCTCTTTCAACACCATGTATACTGTTCATCTCAGCACTGTGATTGTGTGTATGAGGCATGAATCATAGTTTAGCTTTATTAGATTTTCCACACAGAAAGCAAATTTGACATGTACGTAATAGGCTAGTATCTCAGCTTCCCACTCAGCCACACAATCCAATTATAATACATTCTATTGTACGCAGGGAGAGTATTTGATTCATTGGATTGACTCAGATTATCTGTTACTGGCTAGAGTATTCTGAACCCAGCTGATAAGATTGTGCACTTCAGAAACCACATCCTAAATAGATAGTGCTGTTGCTTTACAAGAAATATTCTAAAGACTCAGGAGTACATCTGATTGTTAACATAATATGAGCAGAACAGCTGAAAAACCTAAGTGCAGATGCTCATCATTGGGTCACAATTAGTATATTTGGAAACTTGTTTTTACTTTCCAAATGTCTCCACTATGATTCCTCAGCACTTGAAACAATTCTGCTGTTGTCTCAGAATCCAATAGAATGGCACTCTGTTTTAGCACTGAGGCAAAATAAGCTGGTAACTAATAAAAACAAGTGGGTTCAAAACTACCAAAACATTGTGTAAAAAGAGAATAATGGGCACACTTCCTTAGATTTAGGTACCATGGTAAAGAAAGGGAAACATACGAGTTTTGAGATCAGCTGTGTAAAGGAGTAGAATTCATATAATTCCAAAGTCTCAAAAAAATGTGTTGTGAAATTGGAATTATGAAAGACAACGACAAATTTGCAAACATTTTGCTTTATAGCAGAGGTGGGGAACAATCAAGTATTGTTTGATTGCAACTTCCATCAATCCTAGCCATCCTGCCCCATGGTAGGAGTTGTACTTGAGGGCCAGAGATTCCTTGAGAGCCACAGGCCAATGTTTAGTGATCAAGTAGTTGTTGTGTGCTTTCAAGTCATTTTTGACTTATAGAGACGCTAAGGTGAACCTATTATGGATTTTTCTGGGGCTGAGAGTATGTGAAGCACCCAAGTTCATCCAGTAGGTTTCCATGGCTGAGCAAAGAATCAAACCCTGGTCTCCAGGAGTGTAGTCCAATGCTCAAATCGTTCCACCACGCTGTCTTTCTAGTGATGAAGTACACCTTGTTAATTGTTATATTAGGATAGTCAAATATTTTGATCATGTCAGGAGCAGTAGAATCCTGTACACCTAATCTCCACCTATTTATACTATGTTTTGAAAGAGACCCACCTGGTGCATAAAGCTCTATATTCTTAGGGCTTTCGCCACAACACTGAGAACTCTGGTTTTTATATCTTGTCTTACAGTATCAGAACCTTACAGTTACATGTGAGTTAAGTTGCTATTATTGTTCTTCAACCACAGAGTTAGTGATGCGTAAGCCTACTGATTTCCAGAGGCTTAAGTGTTCAGGACGTTGTGCTGAATTGCAGCCTTGGTCAGTAAGCAGCCTGATTCTAATACATTTCCATTTCTGTTCCCTATGGCCCTCTAAATTCAGCTTCCTTTCACTCTTCCCAAGACCTTCTTTGACTTTCTGGACCCTGAATGATGGCTTGATCCATAGTAAACTCTGTAAAAAAATGGACTGTACGGTCTTTTTTCGATAATGGATGCAAAGTGGTCTCTTGGTGCTGATAAATTGTCAGGTCTTTTAATTGATGCCTTTATGGCTCTCACTAGCTTGACAGCGTGTGCGCAGAGGGGTCAGGCTTGACTTGTAGGTCATGGACAAATGTGCAGGCCATGAATGAGGAAATCATATATTCTGAAACACTTGAAAAGTGCAAAAGACACTGTAAGGGGCTTTTACCACTTCTAGATGGTGACATCATCCTCTGAGCATATAAAATACAAACTTATTTAGGGTGTCAAATGTTTTTGACAGAGTTTCTCTCTCATGTAAAAGGAGCAGCAACAGCTTGCCCTAAAGCAATCATCCCTAAAAATATGGGGTTTTTTTCCTATTCCATGTAGGATACCAATTTTGTGGAGTTTACCTTGTTTGTTTCTTTGTTTCTAACTTGAACCTTGAGATCTACTGACAGAAGCAACTACAGTCTTCCCTCCACATTCACAGGTTTGACCTTCACAAATATGATTATTCATGAGACGTGCATGTGCCTCCCCCCTCCCATTTCCTTGTGCTTTGTTGGCCACAGAAGAAGGAAGGCAAGTGCACCCAAGCAAAAGGCAAGAGAATGAGGGAGAGACATGTGCATGCCTTTCTTCTCCTCTCTGGAGCTCCCATTCCCTTGCCTCTGGACTCAGCATGAGAACTCGCACCGAGGCAAAAGACAAGTCATGTGCACCCTCCTTCTGCCCTCCCCTTCCCATTCCCTTGCCTCTGGCCCTTGTGCTGAGAACTTGCACTGAGGCAAAAGTCAAGGGAATGTGGGGGGAGGTGTGTGTGCACATTCCTTGACCCTTCCAGAGCTCCCCCTCCCATTCTCTTGCCTGCGGCCGCAGTACTGAGAAGGAAGGCTTGCACACCAGGTCAAAAGGCAAGGGAATGGGAGGAGGATAGCGAAGGGGAGTTATTAGTGATTTTTCCACTTTCACAAGGGTGAACCCTCATGAAACCTTCATGAAAGTGAAGGGACCACTGTAGAAATAGTGGAGTGGCATAGGGATGGGGGAGAATCTTCTTTCAGTTTCCTTTTGAAAGAACTGTACAAAATGTATACATTTCTTTGAGAGGTCTTTCATGCTTCACAGTTATAGCACTATGATTCCACTTTAACTGCCACGGGTGCATTCCCATGTAATCCTGGGTCTTTTAGTTTTATAGAATCCTATATCTTAGAGTTGGAAGGGGTCACAACAGCCATCTATTCCAACCCTCTGCCACATAAGAGTATACAACTAAACCACTCCTGAAAGATGCCCATCCGATTTTTGTTTAAAGACCTCCAAAGAAGGAGGATCAATTCTCTCCTCCAAGGCAGTCCATTCCACTGTCAAACAGCTATTACAATCAGATTCTTCCTAATATTTTGGTAGAATCTCCTTTCTTCTTATTTGAATCCATTGGTTCATGCTCCAGTCTCTGGAGTAGGAGAAAACAAGCTCAATCCTTTTGTATGTCATCCCTTTGGATATTTAAAGATGGCCATCACCTTTCAGTCTTCTCTTCTCCAAGTTAAACATTCCCAGCTCCCTAAGATGCTCCTCATAGGACTTGGTGTCTAGACCTTTGATCATTTTGATTGCCCTAGTTCAGAATGGAAAGAACTTTTAAAAAAGCACCCCTCCCCCAAAAAAACACTTCATATCAAGTCACATGGTTGAGTATTTAATAAGCTTTTCTTGGTTTTCATAGCTTTTTCTTGGTTTTTATTGTTATCATGATTTGTTCATTTACTGTGATGCAGCTGTAATAGTTACGAACCTTTGTAATAGTTGACAGAACAGAAAGATATGGCTGACAAATTTCATACCCCTCCCATTCTTCCTACCTTAAATGTTTTGTCAGTACTAACATGAAATCCAAAATCCTTTACACACATACCTGCAAAACATAGTGGGACTTATTCCTGAATAACATAGGATTGTGGTGGAATGGGTTAATGCCACTGGGAACTGAAGCTAGTTACATATCACTTGTAGGACTGAGGATGAATTAATCAATCTGTTTCTAGCCAGTTTGGCATTTAATCAGTTGAAAGGCCATCCCATCTGATTTTGATATTTGCATGTGAATTAACAAGTGTACACCCCCCCAATCCACTTTTTCCATATGCAGTTCCCTCTCACATATATATTGTATATTTTTACTATTTGTGTATACAGCTATTGAACAAAGAACCGTGTTGTAAAAGTATACAGTCTAATAAAGATCAATATTCTGATCCTCATATGAGTTTGGGATGTGATTATTACTGTGCCAAAAAAAAAAGTTCCTCCATCCCAAATTAAAATGTAACCTTTTGTCTTAATGATGTATGAATTTGTAGGTGTGAACAAAGAAAAGACAAAGAGCAATGGCAATCTGTGATTTGTGTCCTGAAGCATATCCTCCAAAAAAAAAAAAATTCAAATGTTTAATCCATTCTCTGAATACCCATGCAATGTCCCTATTATATTTTCAAAATTCTTACTTTGGAAGAAAGTAATTTTATTGAGGACAATTTAAATGATTCTCAATTCATTCTATATATATCACTTTATCTAAGATCTGAACTCACTCTCCAGGATGAATGGTTGAAGTTTTAGTCAAACCTTTGTGTTCAAGACTATACTAGATCCCTACATCTTCAAAATTAGATAACCCCAATTGCTTCCTTCAAGATATCATGTAGTTTCGATCTCCAAACAAATTGTTTGTTTGGCTTCTTTCCCCTGCCCCCACCATGATAACAATTCTTAGTATATTAAACCATTCTGCCACCTAGCTTTCCAGCTTGGTATCTTTGTATCTGAGAAGAATCTGATTATTTTCTTACAAAATAGGCTTTCCAAGCTGCCATCTATTTTACTGCTACTTATTTCTGCTTTTTTTCCCGTCCTCAAATGTACTTTACCTTGAACATATTTTTGTAAATAAAAAAGGAAGGGAAAATGGGGTATTTTAAAATAAACATACATATAAGCCTGGCTTCATGCCAAGTAATATGTGGTGAATTCAAGCAGGCAGATAACGGTATCTCACATTACGAAGTATTTCCAGGCAGACTGGTACTAGCACTGGTTAGTGCGCATAAAATAAACACCCCAAAGTGGTAGAAAGGAAATAAAATGGGGTTGCCTTTTAAGAACAAAACAAAAAAAACATTTTACTATGCTTTTCTATCTCTTGAGACATGACGGTACATGGGAGAAAATTAGAAAGAAAAAAAGAGCTTACAGTTTGCAGTTTGGATATTATAGAATTGCTAGGCTACCTAGAAAACATTATCTCATCCAAATGTTATTTTCTTTACATTTACAGTGTGTTATGCTTACAGTTAGATAATGAAATTATTTAGGTCATTACAACTGTAAGAGAGAAGAGAAGATGTTTGGATGGATGGGATGTTCATTTATAAGTGAGATGGGATTGGCAAAAGGGAAGGAAAATTAATGGAGGGATAGGGCAAGCATAGCATGTGACAGAAAGAGATATTAACTAGATAATGGATAAGTATCTGCTTGTTTGGCAGCATGGATGGATGTGTGTGAAAAAAGACAATCAAGAGATGATGATTTGAAGAAATAAGAGGCAGAGAAGGGAGTGGCAGAAAAAGAAATTAAATATTGCACCACTTCTCTTTGACTTTATCATGACCAGCCCTGGCCCCACTACTCCCCACCTCTGATAGACACCTCTCCAACTACTTTTCCCCAAAGGAATGTGAGCTTTGCCCTCAATAAGAGTCCTTATCTCTGTGCAATATTGATACATCCTTTAGCTTTACTGAGTTGAATTCTTTCTTTCCTTCTTAGATTTGTGTGCCGCCATTAACAACTACTTTGACTTTTTGTTAAAAAACAGATGTAAACTGCCAGGTCCATAAAACCCATCCAACAATACATAGGTTAGAACTGTGTTAGGGACATATGCATGCATATCTTTTTACTATGCGTAATATATCTTATATTACACACGTATATTGAACAAGGATCTATTTATTTATTAGCTTTTCACACAACTTCCAAAATCCTTCCCCAAGGCAGCTTGTACACTCTGAGGGCACTACCATGGATTATATCCCCCACTCCTCCCCTGGCCAACTGCCAGGGGAGGAGACAAGGAAAGTGCAGCACAGATGCAGCATGCTTGTATGTAGGATCACGACCATAATGGAGGCCAAGTGAATTTCCTATGGTTGGTAGCTCCCCAGTGGTGGAACTACCACTGAAAAGCCCCTGCCTCTTGTGCCCACCACCCTTAGGGAACTTACTGGCAGTCTGGAGACCAGCGTCCCAGAGACTGATCTTCATGCCCAGGCACGTTCATGTGTGCGAAGATGTCTCTTCTAATGAACTGGTCCCAAGTAATTTATAATTTTTAAGGTTAACTGTCAGAACTTTAAACGGAGGGACCATTACAAAATTGGTGTTACATGTTTTATCATTTGGCCTAGACAAGCAACCAGGCAAGGGCATTCTGTGTCAACTTAAGCTCGCAAACCATCTTTGAAGGTAGATCTGGCAACGTTTGACCCCTCAGCCAAAAACAATTTTTGGAGAGGGCCTATTTCTAATAAGAACTCAAAACCTTGCAGCAACTATAGCAGAATTTCTCTTCTTCCTGCATCCTCCCCCATCCAGCACAACCTCCCACCCTATTCTGAAGGAACTATCTCATCCTTGCAGGTCTGCTTTATGACAGGGGAGGGGATGGTTGTTTGCAGTCAAAAGTGGACAGTGAAAATTGCTTTCCTACTTACACTAGCACAGGGATGGGAAGCTGTGGAGGAATGGGATCAGTTCTGATCTCTACCCTTCTAGTATAGCCAATGCAACTGTAGGTGACATCTTTTTTCCTCCCAGCTTTGTGAGCAGTGAGGTATTTTGCAGGAGTTTAACGCCATTTGTGGGGTTAAAAAATTGGAGTGGGTCTGGGGATTTGGGGGGGGGGCTTCTCAGTGGGCACATTCTGGGACCCCAAGGGCAATATACTTTGCTGACTTCTGACCCATACTTTGCTGACTTCTGCTGTAGTAGAAGCATCTCCCAGGAAGGTTTCCACTTATAAACACACTAAAAACTCTAGAGTCAAACATATTTGCTCATACTTAAGGATATATATTTATATATATGCATACAATCAGCTCTCCTCATTTTCCAGGAGAACTTTCCCTCTCAGTGGCTCCAATCAGGCCATCTGGCCCTTTAAAAACCCACCCTGATTCTCCTTCTCCACCACCACCAGTCACTGCCTGGCCCATTAAGGACAGCTTGCAGCCCAGTATCTTAGTACTACAAATCCCTTCCTGATACCATCCCATACCCAAAGAAGGGGTTGGATGAGACAGAGGAAGCCAAACCCACTCCCCTTTCCCTCTCTTTTTCCCTGACTAGATTTGGACCCTGGGTGTTTGTTCTCCCCACCATGCCTCAGCTCTCTTCCCATAAACACGCATTTTGATATTTGCAAGTTTCTTACTTTTATGAGAGTCCTGTGTTCCTGGCCCTAGTGAATGTGGAAGTCCAACTGTATATTTTTTGCTGGAAGGATGGAATTCTGTTACACTTTTCAAATGGTATCATATTTTACCTAAATTGTAATATTAGAAGTGAAACTGCATGCAAATCAGGTTTCAATGTGACATTTTTCTCACACCATTCTTAGTTATATCCACTTTCCCAAGAAGATGTAAATTATGGAGGAGATCATTTACACACACACACACACACACACACACAAAAACCCACCTGTAGCTCTTTATTTTATACTGTCAGGTTCAGGAGCAAAGATTCTAAATTATGCAACATGTCAAGCACAAGTTTCTCTCTTTTTTAAAAACTGCAAAAAAAAAAAACTGGTGACCACAATGAAGCTCATTGGGCAATTTTAATAGCAAATGCAGTGTTTTAATTAGAATTCTTTTATTTAAACACTAAAGGCTACAACTGGCTCAGAATTGCCAGAGTGGTAATAGTAGGTAATGCAGCCAATTGCAAACAGCAGCCTAATTTGTTGATTTCATGTGAGGTGTAATTATATTGCTTCATTTGCTGAGCAAATCATATGAGAGTTTTTCTAAATCAGCCTGATTGTGTAATGAAGAGCTAATTACAAACAGCAGTGCTCTTGCAGTAAATGTATTGTAACTGCTAATGCCAGGTTGGCTCCAGTATTACAATGCCTCATTACTGCATTAAGAAAGGCAACAGTGGAACACTGCCCAGTGCCAGGCTGCCATCCTTGTGCCTTTGAGATGGCTGCACTTATTAGATTTTCAAACATTTAACTGCCAGGGGGAAATGGGCATTTGATTTTAGTTCTTTTTTTTTCTTTGAAAAATGTGGATATTATAGTGACTTTTTTTTTCTTTAAGCAATGCAACAAAGAGAAGCAAACTGGTCTGACAAGTCCTCTCGGTTTCATTAATATATCAGGCATATTTTTGAACACATAATTTGTCTGAAACCTATTTCATATCTCTAGGTGTTGGTGACAATTGACTGTTGTCATTTTCCCTTCCATAGGGAATCTCTTCCTTCTTTGCCAATTTCCATCTATTGTTCTAAGTGACTTTGGGACTATTTTTCATATCTGCTTTGGCATGATGTAGGCATATGCCAGTATTCACAGAAGCCTGCTCTTGCTGTATCCTTAGCTGATGCTTGTTAGGCAGTATTGTTTTTAGTGGCATGCAAGAAACTGAATCTTGTTTACTGCAGGGAAGACTTGAGTAGTTGGGCACAGCTTGGTAGCCAGCGTGAGCTGGATATCTAGCTTCTTTAGCATGGATAAACTTGTCAATGTTGTGTTCTCACAGTTTCTTATTTTCTACATCTATTTGAGTCTTTAAAAAAAAGTCTATACAACCATTTACATTACTGTGTGACTTTCTCTTAATACAGCCATTTTTGTGCGATCTACCCATTTTTGCTAGTAATTTCATCACCTGCCTAAGGCCATCAGATCCTCAGATCCAAGCAGCTGCATTTCACAGCAAGGGCAAGATGTCACTCCCTTGGTCCTTCCCCATTCACAATGCATTTAAGTGAGTAAATGCAAGTAACAGGTATTCTGGATCCCAATGGGTAATCCTCCACTCACCCCTTTAATCTAGGAGGAGTTTCTCCAGCCAGAGATCCTTCTGGCTAGCACTTTTACCATGAAACTTCTTCTCACTGCAGAACTGTGGCCAAGAGCATCTGCGTGACTAGCCTACTAGAAATCACACGGGTCAAGCTATTACAAATATATTAAATTACTCAGACCTCACATTGTCTCTCTGTGTGTGCACACCCATATATAAACACCTATACCCATGGTGGGGGATGGATCCAGAGAGTTGCATGATCAGCGTGCTTACCTGGGCCCACATGGCAAATGACGCTGTGGGAGAGGGTAACAATTTGATGGCCTCCATAATAGATACCACATTGCTTCATGACTGGTGCTTAGTGTCAGATCACTGCACCTGATATGAACAGGGTTGTAGTCTATTTAAGGGTTGTAGGCTATTTAAGGGGCCTTCATGTGTCTTCTTTGGCTCATGACAGCATAATCCACTCTCCCTCCCATAGTGCAATGTGAGACTCATTGGGTCGCTTTGGGGCTAGGTAAGAGTTTTTTCCCCTTTTACCTCCCCCCCGCCCCCAATACCCCATACTGTATCTGTGAGACTTGGACACTTGTCATCTAACAGGTAGTAGGGTGAGAATTTGAAACTTTGATGTACACCTTTGGCATCGTTTTGATGATAGAATTTTCTCTTTAGGTTCCCATGTCTTGGGAGGTAGGGAAGGAAGCTATCCTTCAGACTAACCTGGGATTCGGGCTCTCACTTGTAGTAGCATTCTGTGGCTTGGGTGGAAGTTCCCTGGATTATCTTCCAATTGTGGTCAGCTGGGGAGGAACTGAAATATTTGTATTGCCCTCAGAGTGGAGGTGTTTGGCCCAAGGAAAGACTGAGGAGGTAGTCAAAAGGTGGTGTCTGCCCTCAGCTGGACTGGCATTAGGTTGCTCCCCACTCTTCCTCCATTTCCAGGCCAACACATCTAAACTGCATTAGGTTAAATAAAGTGGCCTTTATTTAACCCAATTTTTTGTGCCTGGTCTCATTATTTCATTGCTGGTCATCAATTTAGCTTGCCTAGCAGAGATTTATCATCTTACTAAGCCCCGCTCATACGATCAGCTTCCATACCCAAATTTTGCCCCCCCCCATCATGTAGCCCACCATGCCACATCCCAAGCATTTCTTGGTGGCCCCCCAACCCTCATAAGATACTTGTGAGGCACAAGGAACTGCCTGGAGGAAGAGAAATAGAAGCAGAATTGTAGTTGTACCCTATGACTCAGAGCCATATTGTTTTCTGTTTTTGAACCAAAATTAATTTAGATTTGTATCAGATGTTACTCTAGTGTATTAAAAGTAAACTTCTTTTTTCTGAGACATCTTAATATTAAAATGATAATTCCTTACTGTTATTCAATAAGGTATTCAATAAGATTATTTAGTAAGGTATAATTCCTTATAATTATTAAGTAAGGTATATTAAAGATGGATAGATTCAGTAAGGTAAGCCACGGTCCTGTCTGCAAGACCTGAGTAGGACTATTTAATAACAAAGTCTCTTGGTGATTTCTTGTTCATAGGGGCACTGGAACTTGAAGCAAATGACAGTACATAACAATGTTATGCAGCATTATATAATACTGCCCAAGTGACAAAGAAATATACGTTATATAAATGGAATCATGTCACTTTTACAGAGCTGCTTATACAAAAAGTTTACTAGTGAAAAGAGAAAGCTAGTTTCACAATATGCTACTTGCAATAAAATAGATTTCTCAAAATTTATGCTTGCAAAATACCTTCCCTGATTTCAGTTGTTGTGGTTCCACATTAATTGAAACATCTATAATGAAGCAGTGTTTCTGAAACATGTGCTTTGCACATATACCATTCTTCTCACAACCTGACCTATTAAAGACAAAACAAAAAATTACTTCTAGCATACAACTGTGCTCCTATAGAAACAATTAAACATTAGATCCTGGTGGCTGGCAGTATTTTAATTGTTGAGACCAGAATTTTAATGTGTTGTTTTTGTCTCAAAAGTGTACAACTGAGCATCTTCAGGAAGACTGGATTTTAAAAAATCTTAAAAAGCTATTCAAGAACCGGTCAGAATAGTGAAAGTACGTGCAATCTCTGTTATAATCAAGGAAAATCCAAGAGGACTGTAATGGATATCAAAATGACAGGAGCCCTTTCACACTACATGATTATAGCACTGTGATTACACTTTAACTACCATCATTGCATTCTATTGAATCCTGGGACTTGTAGTTTGAGGAGCACTAGAGCTCTCTAGTTGAGAATTCTAGATACTCCTCTCTAAATGGCAAATTCATTAGAATGTTACCATAGGCCATTTCCACACTAGACTGTTACAGTACTATTATTCCACTTTCAACATCCTGTGGAATCCCGGGGTTTGCAGTTTAGACCCTCCCTAAACTGCAAACCCCAGGATTCCATAGGATGTTGAAAGTGAATTAATAGCACTATAATAGTCTAGTGTGGAAATGGCCATAGTGGTTAAAGTGGAATCATACCTCTATAATTGTGTGATATGAAAGGGCCACATGATAATAACTGAGGGGAATTTATTCACCTCTAGTTTTAAGCCACAACTGTGTTACATTTTATTACTTTTATTTGAATAAACTTCAACTTTTTTTCTGTGCTTGAAATATTTTAGTGAATAGTGAGAGGTGCAGGAGAGCAAGAAAAGGATCCTGTAAGGCTACAGCCTTCTGTTACCAACCTTCCCAGTGCCACATGGGGGCAGACCAGAATGATTCTCTCTACATTGGTGGAGACTTTATCCTCACCCGAGATCTCTCATCCTAGTTTTCTAGGATGTCTGGCAGCAGAGGGAAAATGGATGAAATTATTTGTTCTCCTGTGCAGGAACAAATAATTTAACATAGCATATCCCTAATGGAAACCTCAGTTTAAAAAGCATTCCTTTTCTCCTTACTTATTTAATTTATAACCTGCCTTTCTCCCAGCAAGGGAACAAGCAACAACAATGGCTGTAACATAAGCTGATGATACCTTTGCAGGCTAGCATAACCAGTCAAGAGAGATTATTTATAGAGAGCAAGAAATTCTGCAAATACTTTTTATGTTCCTTAGCTACTATCAATACTGATAGCATATATTGAAATGTTGGTATATTATGCTTATGCGGCATTGTTATGAAATGTACAGTTTGACCTTTTGCAACTATATGATGTACAACTGTACTGCTGCTATTTGTGAACAAAGGGCAGTGGCAATCTGCATTTGTCTGTGAAGATCAGTCACTGGGGAACGTATCTGAGATAGTGTCACAGTTCTCTTGTTCTGCTTGGGGTTTCCCATAAATATCGGGCTAGCCAATGTGATAAAGAGAGTGATAAAGTAGAAAAGTTTGTGGTCTTATAAATTAAATCTCTTCTTAAGTTCTTATGTAAAGGCAATAATAAATAAAAGAAATATTTATGTTCCATTTTATTAATTGCACATATTGCTCTTTCAATTTGCTTGTTCACCAACATAGGCTTTGTTGCATTTGACAATGATATAAATTATTGGAATATTAGAAACAAAATCAAATGCCCATGCTACTTAAAACAGACCCACTAAAATCAAGGGCTCTTAAATAGGTTGTGGCTAAAAAATCCCACTCTGATCTAAATAGACATAACATTGAATTTAGCCATAGACCTTTGAAAGAAATGCATTTATTTCCTGTAACAATTTTGGTTTTGCCTTTCAATTTACAGAATGCTCTTATTTCTGCATGAGTAAGAGTACATTCCTTCTCTGTTTCTGTACAGATCCTCTTATCAAGTCTTGTAATTCTTATTTCAACTTTTTCTTGTCTGTCTGTCTGTCTGTCTTAAAACTGTCAACAGTCTTGGAAGGAACCAAGCCATATCTCTAAACAGGATCAAACACACTACCAGTGTTTTAGTTTCTGATGATAACAGGGCTGTTACTGGCAGCTGTCTGATCGGAAAGAACAGCAGAAGTGTAGGTAGAATGACTGCCAATTTCTGATTTATTAGTGGAGAAAAAAGAAACAGGACAAACTGAATACAGCTTGACCTCTCAGAATGCTCTAGTTTAGCTAGTTTTTATGTAATAACACATAGGTTTGTATTCATCTTGATCAGCATCTGTGACAGTATCCTTTAAGCATCCCCCAAATAACTATTTTTGATTAAGTGGAATATTATAATTAAAAGTGGGCTGAAAATACTGCTTCCTATTTTCAAGAGTCTATTAGAAAGAGTTTCAGAAATAAGGGTCATGTGTTTGGCTTTGCTTACATAACTTTTACTTACTTAACTGTTACAAAATGGTAGAGGAAGAGATTTGCTTGCCTTTGTAAATTCCTTGTTTTTTTAAAAAAGCCTTGTGTCTGCTAGTAGTCATCCAAAATTTGGAAAGTTACTCTGAAAAAGTAATGTGTACCTATTATTTGAATGTCACCATCACATTTAGTTCACTGTTATTTGTTATAGCAATATTTTTATAATTACATTTCTTTTTTGTTATTTTTGTATTTTTTTTACAAAAATCCTCATGACATAAAACATGAAAAAGCCCACTCAAAATAACTCTAAAAATGCTCTTTCAATGTAATTACAGTACTACATTCCCTGGCAGAGAGAATTCTTAGGCCCTTTTCACATGTGGGGGGGGGACGGGCGAAAACACGCTAAAACGGAGCTTACCCGCAGCCGGGTAAGTCCGTCGCCCTGCGGAGCAGTGCGAGCTCACTGCTCCGCAGTCCTCCGGCGTCCCAGATGGCAGCTTCCGGTTGGTGGAGGCTCTCCACCAACCGGAGAAGCTCGCCAGCCGGAAGCCCGCCCCCGGCAGATCTGCAGGCACGCACTTGCGCGCGCCTGCAGATCCACTTTAGAGCCGGGCGACGGAGCAGCACGGGGCTGAGCGCTCTGTGCTTTTTAAAAACCTCAAAAAAGAGGTTTTTAAAAAACATGCAGCCTGGCTAGTTCCGGCCGCTCCTGAGTGGATTCTGGTGTGGAACTATGAAAAGTAGTCCACGCCAGTCCACTCTACAGTGTAGAAGACCTCCGTTAGAGGTCGCTCTACACCATTTTAGAAGCCCGGTATGGAAATGGCCTTAGTTTCTCAACAGTCTACAAACAACAGAACTCTGTAAGATGGAGTCATGGCAGTTACAATCGTATCGAATGGCTATAAATGGATAACATGATCAGGAGGCTGCAGTAAAAGTTAGATCTAAACATTTCACCCTATCTTTGGGGGCTTCTTCATTTACATCTGCCATCTACATGGCTAAAAAGACCTCAAAGAAAATGTTTAGCCCAGCTCCAGTTGCAGCCTTTCATTTTTGTTTTCCTAGTTATTTTGAAAAGATTTCAGAAGATCCTTATAGAGCTTTGTGTTTATCCATATGTTTGAAATATGTGAAAACAGTCACATTTGGTAGTAGATACCCATTCTCAGAATGAAGTCAGTGTGTTTGTGTGTGTGTAAACAAACATTTACATACATCTCAAAGGTGGGAAGTATCATTGAACTTATACCTTATAATCTCCACGTTTAATGGACATTGAAGCTGTAGTCTTACCTGTACACAAGACTATTTTTTCTCATAAAATTTCTTCAGTGTCACTTTCAAAATGAATATCTAATTTCCTCACTCCTAATTCCAGTATTAATCAAAGAGCATACAATTTCTCTATTAGTTCCTTTAACAAAATTATTTTCATTAAACAGTTGAATAGTTTTGTTAAATAGTATTTTATAGTATTTTATTAAATAGTAGTAAATATATATTTGCCAAGTCTATAAGGACAATATTGCTTATCTTAACGTATTGGATAATGAGGGAGACTATTCCCCTTTCAGGAATATTATAAATTCATACTTGTATGAAGGGCCAAATCTGATCAGATAGATTCTCATATCAAATGACTCCTCTAGAACAAATTTGGAAGAGCTGACAGGGCATTATTAAATTTAAAAAAAGACAGAAGCAAGATGAGAATGGTCTGAGTGTGCCAATATTATGCACTGATTTGAGCACTGGTGAAGGATTCTGGGAGACTAGAGATTGAGGCCATTTCCGCACTAGACTGTTATAGTGCTATTATTCCATTTTCAAAATCCTATGGAAACCTGAGGTTTGCAGTTTAGGGAGGGGCCTTGATTCCATAGGATGTTGAAAGTAGAATAATAACACTATAACAGTTTAATGCAGAAATGGCTTGAATCCCATCAGCTCTAGAAACTGACTGGGTGTCCTTAGGCAAGTTACACCCTCTCAGCCTCAGAGGAAGGCAATGGCAAATCTCTTGTGATCAAATCTTGCCAAGAACACCCCATGATAGATTCACCTTAAGGTCACCATAAATCTGAAATGACTTGAACATACAGAACAACAAAAGGTCTGGACTTAACTTATGTTTAAATTTATTCTAAACTAATATCCCCTTTGGTCTGCTCTCAGAATGGACACCACAGAGATAAGAAACTGCAGTTCTATGGTATAAATAATTCATTTCTGATAATGTTACTTTTCTACAGCTTGTATAGAAATTTGACCGTTTATAATTCTGATTGTCTTACACTAGAAAGAAGATGAATCTGCTGGAAAAATCATGAGGTCAAATGAGCAAGTGAACACTTGCTGTAATCAAGAATACAGTGTTCTCCTATGAATAGGGCACAACCCCAATTACATATCAGTGAACAATTGTGTCGGTACTGCATTGCATTTAACCTCTCCAAAAAGAGATTTTGGTATTGTTGCTTATAATAGCCTGACGGTTTAGCTGATGTGCTGAAGTTACCAAAAAAAGACAAACATTTCTACCAACTATTAAGAAAGATTATATATATGATAATCATGCAGAAATATTATTGAAATTTATCACACTCCCATGTCAAATAAGACTATAGTAAGGTATATAAGTGAGCAAAAGTATATTAAACAGTATCTCACAAGGACAAATTAAACAATTACAGTCCTCCCTCCATATTTCAGGCTTGATGTTCACAAATGTGATTTTTCACCATTCTCCTTCTACCATTCCCTTGCATTTTGCCAGGCCTGGAGAAGGAAGGCAGATGCATCTTGGCAAAAGGCAAGGGAATGGGAAGGAAGTTTCCTTCTCCCCTCCAGAGCTCCCCCTCCCATCCCCTTGCCTTTCGCCTAGTGCTGAGAAGGAAAGCTTGTGTGCCAGGGCAAAAGGCGGACCTGGAAGGAAATGGTTGGGGGATCGTGCAGGGGGGAGTTATTCACAGTTTTTCCACTTTCATGAGGGTTCTGCACCCCAAACCTGACAAAAGTGGAGGGGCCACAGTATTGTTCATCTTGGAAACTGGTATCTTAAAGCTGTTTTACGTGACATGTGTATGTTAGCTAGCAAAGCCTCTGTCAATGAAGTTTCCCCCAACCCCCCGGCAGGCTGGACATTTTTTGTTTGCTTGTTTGTTTTAGTGGCATTGGCATGCATTGGCACTGGGAGGATGGTGAAACAGGACTGGAGAAACACATGTTCAGCATGTCTGGGATTCATCGCTAGCTGATCCTAATGCAACTGGGTATACCTGCCAACAATAGGCAAGGTGAACAGCAGCTTTCTTCAGAATCCTTCACTGAACATGTGCATACAACAGAACAGAGAGAAAAGGGAAAAGCTGATCAGTCTGCCATACCACCTACTCTTAGCATGTTAAAAAGAAAACATGGGCATTGAAATGGAAATAGAAAAGTGAAGCCATTGTGAAAGATCATCCTTGGGTGTGTTTTAGAAGAAGCCTTCAGATTCAGAATATTTCTGTTTACTTAGAAGAGACTTATCTGACATAGTTGTTTTATTTCACATGTGAATATTATCAATTTTGAAAGTTTTCCAAAACATATTGAACTGCTCTGTCTCTATGTGTATGTGTGTGTACGCGGTGTAAGAAACTAATGTTATTTTTGCCTCTGGTATCAAATTTGTGTTAAAGAAGTGCTGCCCAAGAACTCATCTACTTGATTAACTAAGGTATACTTGTACTTTGATTCTACTTTAACTGCCATTGCTGCATCCTATGGGATCCTGAAAGTTGTAATTTGTAGAGTTCTCTGGAAGAAAATTTTATATACCACATGAAACTGCAAATCCCAAAGTCCCATGGGATAAAGCCATGACAATTAAAGCAGAATCAAAATGATGTAATTGCATAGTGGGAAATGGCCTTTAGAGCAGGGAGGGCAAAGTATGGTCCTGCAGATGTTTTTGGACTGCAGTTCTCAGTAGCCAGAACCAATATAGCCAATGGTGAGGAATGCTGGGAGTTGCATGTATGTGTGTTATCTATTGAAAGCAGTTGTGGTGGTGGTGGTGGTGGTGGTGGTGGTGTTACTTCAAGTTGTTTCTGATGTATGGCAACCCTAAGGTGAACATATCATCTGCTGATTTGTTCAGACCTTTACTTTCCTCTGAAGGAGCATGACTTACCCAAGGTCTCCCAGTGGGTTTCGATGGCCAGGCAGGGATTTGAACCCTGGTCTCCAGCACTGTAGTCCAATACTCGAACCACTGTTCCACGCTGGCTCTCTCTGAGGCATTGTACAAGGAATATAAACATTAATATCAGGAGAACCACACTTTAGCCAACTTCAAAGCACCTTAAAGACCAGCTGGTTTGGTAGACTAAAATTCACTACACCTGATTAAGTGAGCCACAGCCCATGAAAGGTTAAGCCTTTTAGACATGGCTTAGTTTTTGTTAGTTTTTGACATGGCTCAGGACAGTTTGTCATTATAGTACATGTCTTATAAACTCATTGAGCTTTTCGGAAATAAGATTAGAGAGGTTGTATTTGAGATCTATTAAAATTAACACAATGAAGAAATTAAAAAAGATATTTTTACAGAGCAGGTTATTGGACCATCACATTGGTTTTTGGACCATCACATTTTGTAACAAAACAGATAGGGATGAGAATATCTCCAAACTCTCCAGATTGGGGGTGAGTGGGGAATATCTAGGCCCCAGCCCTGTTCAAGTCACTGCACTGTGCTTTCTTCAGTATCAGAGCAGGAATAAACCTAACCCTGCTCCGTTCTGTTGACATTTGCTTTGTGTGCAAAGCAACACATCTGAAGAAGAGAAGTTCTTGCTCATATGAGACATAGAATGCTCTCAGTACGAGCTTTGAGAATCAGATATCCTTCAGATATGTAAACCTCCATTTGAACATAAACTGGTTCCCTGTGAACAGAAATTGCTTCTGTTCAGATGTTACTTCTCACGTGAGGAAACCAACAACAGAGGGGATGGGACCAAATGCTTCCTTCCTCCCATGTGTTAGAAACCACAATGGTTGACACTTGGACCAAGATTAAATCTCATTGGTTTAGGAATTCCATGCCCCCACAACCATGCCTGCATCTGTCACTCCATAGGACTCCACAAGGCCCCAGACCCCAAAGAAGTTGCTCAGACTCCACACCGACCTTTAAAAGAGGCATAGGGAATGCAGGATGAAGCAAAAAGAGAAACTAATTTTCCCTTCCTTTCCTCCCCTCTGCTGAATCAGGGCTGAGAGTGATGGCCTCTGTGGACTTGAATCTTCTGAAGGATTATCACATCACTTTAAAAAAACTCTTGAGCACATTTGGGCATGAGTTTGTTTGTTTTTTAAATAACTCTTCTAACCCCATAGGGTTCCTTATCAGTGCTTCCAAAAATTCAAGGAAATTGTAACAGTGCAGCCCCTTGTATTGTGAGAATTTCTTTTCTGATTTTGGTTCATGTAGGAAGGACAAATCTTTATTGATCACTCCCCATATTAAATCTCTTCCCGCACAAAGATAACTGCTGTCACAGACTTGCAGCTCCTGTAGCTACAAACAAGTGAATTTGGAAAAAAGAAAAGAAAAGAAGTGACATTCCCAGAAGGGGAAAAAGTTGTAGAAATGCAGCAAGACGTAAAATTTGGTGCGGGAGGAAGCATCATGAAAGATATGTCTGAAGGGTAGCTACTAGATGTTTTAAAAAATCTAAAAGTCAGAGAGAGAGAGGAAAGAAAGAAATCTGCAGAAATGAGAGGGTACATATTCAGGGGTACTCATGTTGGCTGTACAGCAAAATACAACAAAATCTAAAATCCACAAATTGTGATACTTTTATTGGACCAACTAAAAAGCACAAGGGATATCGTACAAGTTTTCAAAACTTTGCTAGCTTCTTCATCAGGCAAAGGTGTCAAAAATCATACAGGAGAAGTGACAATGTTAAGAGTTACAGACCTACATTTTGTCTCAGATCTTACTTCTGTTGTCAGTGAAGATGGCTTGGAGGGATATCAATGCAGGCAAAGCCCACTCCCCTTCTTGACTATGTGGGGACTGGGGAAAAGGGCGATAAAACACAGACAATAAAATTTCAAATCTATTAGCACTAGCAAAAAAAAAAGTCATTTCCATTGAGATCCAGGCAAACCCTGTCCTGTGTGAGGCTGAGACATTGGAGGATGATTGGTACAAAGAGCGGAGCTTGGGAGTAGATAGTTGCAAATAACTAGTTGTGATTCCCCATCACCACCACAATAATGCTGTAACCATGATGATACTACAGTTGTAGCAGGGAGGGATAATATAATTATTTCCATTGTAACTGTAATGTTTTAGTTAATGTTAAATTTATACACATGTGATCTCTTTAATTAGTAGAGGAAGAATAGCGCTTGAGTCAAGTGCTAGCTTGTGCTTACTGCCTTGGGCTTGAAATGACAATAAACTGAATGGGAGGAGAATAGATTTTGTACCATAATCCTGTGACTAGTAGCATGCAGATATTTTTAAAGTAATTTAAATATCTATTAAAGTTATTTGTGATAAACTAGTAAGCAATTAGTTATTTTTTTAAAAAAATGGTTAGCTAACTACTTTCTAAACATTGAATTAACCCTGCAACCAATTAATTTTAAAACTGACTTTCTAAGCTCACCTTTCTTGATGTGTCTAATCATAACATTTTTTAATTTGTTGATATGCCATTCATGTTGAGAGGCTGGTAATTAGAGGACTTGCCCTGTCAACCATGAGTTTATACTTGCCTGTTTTATACCTTAGCCCATTATAGCATGCTTTTATTTAAGTCAGAAGGTGAAGTGGGAGTTTGAACCATTGGGTCCTGTTTGTTTGTTTATTTTTCTTTTTACTACTGTGGATTTTATTGAGTGCAGTTTTAATTGATGAGTTTTCATGTTTCCATTACAACTTTTCTAGTTTTATGTACATGGTGCTGTTGTGCATCTTGACCACTGGCTTTTCATGGAAAATTGGGATATAAATAAATGCCTAGGATTTAAGACAGTTCAGGTTATCTTCTGAACAGCGTAGAGTTTTAAAATCCTTGATTTAGCACTGATTCAGATTCCAGGGTTGCTTTGATTTGAAGAGAAAGAGTATTGGAGTAGAAAAAGCAAGGGGAAGTGTGAATACATGAGACAAAGTGGTAAAAAAGCAAATACGGGAGACTACTTACTGTTTACATGACCCAGAGGCTCAAGCTGTGAGCCTTGACTTGCAGTGTCTGTGCTTTTCTGCTGCATGATTATATCTGTAAGCACCTTTTCTCTTAAAACTAAAGGGGCTTGTTTTGAACTATGATGTCTTTATTAAAGAAACATCTTGTGAAAGAAGTGTACAGAGATTAGATGAGAAGGCACTGGGTTAAATCCAGCATTAACCCTTTCCAGAATAGACTCATTTCAATGATTGGCACATTTTAGTTACAAGTACTAGCTGAAGTCCTACTGATTTCAATGGGTTTCTCTAAGTAGGATTAAAATCAGATTTAGCTCATTGTAATCTACTATCAGCGACAGCTGGTGGTTTCCATGTCAGTGGGGTACTGATCCCAATCCTGGTTTAATTCATGCTTTAAGGAAGTTCTCCAATACGTTGAGCAGTATTCCTAAATATATCCAGGACCTGGAGAGCGTCTTTAAACCTAGGCCATTTCCTCACTAGATTGTTACAGTGCTATTATTCCACTGTCAACATCCTATGGAATCCTGGGGTTTGCAGTTTAGGGGGGGGCCTCAAAGGTCCCTCCCTAAACTGCAAATCCCAGGATTCCATAGGATGTTGAAAGCGGAATAATAGTGCTGTAACAGTCTAGTGCGGAAATGGCCTTAGTCAAAACCTGGGATGGGAGCCACCAGCTACCACTTACTTATTCTTACTAATATATTTCTTGTGAAAATCTGTGAAATGTTGTTCTACTCAGGTTAGGCATGAATAACATCACAGAGTTTTAGCATGACGCATCGATACTGTATTTCAGATCACTAGAAACTGCTTAAAACTTTTTAATTTCAACCGTCTGATTTCAATACTTTATGACTACATCTATTGTGAACTTTACCGAATCAATGCCTTAATTTCAACCATCTGATTTCCACACTTATGATTACATCTATTTTGAACTTTCCAAAATCAATACCTTATCCTAGGCTTGCAGCTGAAAAAAAAGAAATAAGAGAAAAATAAGAGAACATAGTGATTAATCTTTGGTGTATCAAGCACCATTTATTCTAAAGCCCTGTTACCATAGTATTGTGAGGATGATGAATACATGCTTAAGAATTCACTAATTTGAGCACTTAACAGGATCTATGCCCATTTGTAAAAGTTTGGTAAATGTAGCATTTCTTCCCATATTTCAAAACTTCCACAAATACTCTACAGTCGGCAGTTAGTGAGGCTTTCTTCTGCACCCATTTAAAAAGAAAAGAGAATACAGCATGAGGGTTTACAGTTGGAAGTAGTTCACCAAGATTTCCATGCTAGAAAGAATAGTTGATTATAGTTTTCCCCAAGTGGTATAATGGCTTTTTTTTTCTTTTGCCCAGAAACTGTGAAGCACCACCTAAAGGAAAGAGTTTGCAGCTGTATCTTTGAATACCGAACTCCTTTTGATTTCATAGAAGCATTTTCTTTTGGATATTGCAAATACACTTTTTCTAGCCTTTCATATGACCAATAACTAAAAACAATGTTTCATGGATCAGCTGGCTGAGGTCATGCGGTGTTCTCATCAGCTGTCTTAGATCATAGAAGTGATTCTTTCTGTGGAATGATGGGCAAAGGCCCCTTACAAAGTGGAAAGTAGGTCTTCTCAATGGGTTACAGTTCTGGTTTCCTCAGGAGAAATTTTTCCATTCCTCAGTTCACTCCTGACTTTCTGTCTTCATCGATATCTTTCCTACTTTCTGCCTCTGCACTTCAGTCCTATTTTCCATCTTCTCAGTTTGTAATTTTCTCCTTATCCTCCCTCTTGAACAAGGTGCAGCTCCCCAGATATTCTCAAACTGCAACTCCTAGCAGTCCTAGCCGGCAAAGCCAATGGTGAGGAATGCTGGGAGTTGTAGTTCAACACCACCTGGAAAGCTACATCTGGAGAGAGTTTTGCTCAAGGGTATAGCTATAGAGGAGAGCAAAATGAGAGCATTGTTCCCAATAAGAATCGTTCCCTCACCATGATTTTTTCCTTCAGTGCCCAAATTTCTGGCATCACAGTAACTTAAAACTTCAGTTGAACATTTAGAAATACAGTTTAGGCATCCAAAGAAAAGGGGTTGTTAAAATTACCAGGGGAATGAAAGAAAGCCAATACACTGATTTTATGTGTGTACAGTTTCACAGTCTCACTAAACAGTTGGAGACTGAAGGAAGTGGAAGGGGACAGAATTCTTATTTGGAAGTATTGCCCTCATTTGGCCCTACCCCTCATAACTACATCCCCAGTTTTGCCTCATCTCTTTCGTTCAACAACATCACAGCTGGAGTTGTAACTTTCCCATGGATTACTCCACTGATTTCTAGGGGTAGTTGTAAACTCCTCTTTAGGGATGTTTTCATGAAGCTTCTCTGTGTGAATCAGAAAGTAACTTATTTTGATAATTAGATGGTTCTCTGCAACTGCTTATTAGGCCATTTCCGCACTGGGAATTTAAAATGGTGCAGAGCGACCTCCAACAGAGGTCTTCTGCACCATAGAGTGGACTGGGATGGACTACTTTCTGTAGATCCACACCTCAGTCCAGTTCTGCGTGACCAGAAGTGGTCGCGCAGCGTGGTTTTTAAAAACCTTTTTTTTTTTTTGAGGTTTTTGAAAAGCACGGAGCGAGCGAAGCCGTGTAGCTCCGTCGCCCGGCTCCGGAGCAGATTTGCAGGCGCGCGCAAGTGTGTGCCTACAGGTCTTCCGGGGGCGGGCTTTCAGCTGGTGAGCTTCTCCAGTTGGTGGAGAGCCTCCACCAACCAGAAGCCGCCATTTGGGATGCCGGAGGACTGCGGAGCAGCGAACTCACGCTGCTCCTCGTGGTGACGGACTCGGCCAGCCAAAAAACAAAGCCGGTAAGCTCTGTTTTCGGGCATCCCCCCCCCCACATGCGGAAAGGGCCTTAGTCTCTTCCTCTGTGGTGCCTTCTCCTTCAGCTAGCCTCTCTGGCCCATCTGCTGGGTGATTTGAAATCTCATAAGCTTCCATGGCTATCTCTGATGATTCTGTACCCCATTCCACCCCATCTTCTTTTCAAATGACTCTGAACATTATCAAAGCTGTGTATTTAGTTCTCATTAGGCATTCTGTGCCAAGGAAGGCTTAGGTTTTATTTAAAACTGAACAAACTTACTGTGTAATTCAGTAAACCTCAAGATATGCTACTTGAACTTCAGTATTAGAAATGAACACCTTGAAAATGAATAGGTCAGTATGGCACTGTTATGCCTCTCTCTGGGACAGCAGCAGTACAACAACATCTGAGGAGGGGTTTGGCTCACCTGCATCTCAATTGGTGCTGCCTGAGCCATTGTCACTGAACAATGAGCCTGCCTAGATAAGGAAAGCAGCAAGCACTCATCAGTCACTGGTAACTATGGCTATTACCTATTCTGTGGTGACGTACAAGCCAGGTTGGAGACTCTGTCTGTTTTCTGGATGCTTGGAACTGGACTCTAACTTCATGTCTCACTGCCTATTTTGGTTTTCCTGTCTACTTCCTCTGCTTTTTGAGCTCTGGACTTCTACTTACCCACATGGCTTGTTTCCTCTCCCAGTGAATTATGCCTACTGATGATGGGGGCTCTCTTCTCTTACCAAACTTTTATGTACTAAGGGAAGGGCAGATCTTTGAGGTGGAAAAGATAAATGTCTCATTGGGCATTTCCAGGACTAATTAGTATCTTCAAGAGTAATAGTCTACTCATGCACAGAGAAAGATAGGCAGGAAACAAGCATGGCTAGAAAACAATTTATAAAAGGCAGAGGAACTGCAATACCATGCCCTCCAACATTTCAAAGATGACAACCAGGACTCATGTGGACAAACAACATCAGAGTGTATTCAAAACTACAGAAGTTATTAACAAGGAAGAATAGGCAAGCTAGGAGAGGTTGTAGAGATTTACTATTGCCCTAGCCAGCTGGGAAGAGCAAGATTCTATCCCCTGCTTTCCTGCTGAATAAATTCATTAAAAACTACTATTGTACTTGGAACTGAATTTGCAGCAGTTGAAAGGGAAAGTGGGAGGCGGAGAAGGAAACTGGAACATTTTAAAAGCTGCTGCAAAAGTAAAAAGTTCTAGATATGGTAGAGATAGAAAAATTAGCATCTTCTTTGAAGAATAAACCTATCTGGAACTTTGAAAGGGAATGGAAAGGAGTTTTGGACTGGATAAAGACATAAATGTATAAGAAATGAAAGAAAGAAATAATGTAACTGTTCTTTTCTCTGTAAAATGGAAATATACTCAGTCTTTTTTTTATGTTAATGGAAACAAGTAGATTCAACTGGAAAATTCAAGCTTGGAAGTGTGTGTGTGGGGGGGGTATTTTTGTAACTAAACTTTCAATAAAAATAAATAGGAAAAAAAAGCTGGTGCAAAAGTGGATGACAGAGGATGAACCGTGACTGTCCCTGCCAGTTCAGGACTGTTGGAGATAAAGCTCCACAAGAGATTTACTTATTTTCCTCCAGATGAGACTAAAGGTATATGAATTTTATCCACACACAATTCTTTCTGTACACTGAATCATCCTTAAGGTGTTTTCAGATTACTTCTCTTTTCCTGACTGCTAGTCAATGAGACATAGAAAGAACCATGTAGAGCACGTGAGGGTGGAGAATGAAGAAGATCCAAGAATTCCCTATAAAGGTGGGATGAAATAGAGGGAATACAGTTCAAAGCAGTGAAGAGTTAAGGGCCCCAAGTCCCATTGGTGTCTAGTGGTGAAGCATGGATAAGAAATATGGGAAGGCATTTCCATGAAGAATTTTTGCTTTCAAACTTCCAAAAAAAAAAAAAATGATGTGTTCTGCTGAATACTGTTTTCTCTATAATTTAAAATCTCAGTATTCATCCAGAGCTTAGTAGATTAAAAGATACAAGTTTCTCAAATCCTACCTATGTTTCACTTGCTTAAACCCCGCTTACCACAGTCTAAATGTATCCCTATTAAACTGAATTTATGCTAATGGTGTCCTGATTAAACAACTGTTATTGCCATTTGCTATCATTAGCTAAATCAGTTTCCTGGGAGATGTCTCAGTAACATATCTGTTCCCATTCAGCATATCCTAATTAAAGAGTATTTTGTAACAGTATTACACAGCATTTATGAGCACAAAGCTCAGTATCTTTAGTTATTCAAAGCAGCAGGCTCCTGTGCTAGAAAGTTAGCAGGTCACTAGCACAAAAAACAGAAAACTTAGCTGAAATTTTGTGTGCATGTATGTGCCTTCAAATCACCTGTTGATTTACAGAAACCCCATGAATTCCATGAGAGGGTTTTTTTTTTTAAGTAAGGGACATTCAGAGGTGGTTTTCCCAGCTAAGTCCTCTTAAATATAGCCTACAGCACCTGGTATTCATTGGTGGTCTCTTACCCAAGTACTAATCAAGACTGGCCCTGCTTAGCCCCTGACATCTGAAATTAAAATTAAAGAATTACAGGCCAATGATTAGTTTAAAAATAATTTGTCCTAGAATGAGATGCATAATACAAGGATGAACAAATCAGTCTGTCATGTCCTGGACTGCTTTAGATTATGTTAATCCATCAGTGTCTTCTTTCCTGTCTCTGTGTTAATATAAAATTTAAGAGAAAACTAAATGCAAATTTTGAAATATATTTTCCTTCAATGACAGTTAATGACTGAAAAAAATCCAAATAAATTCACAAATGGACATTGTTTTGATCCATTCAGGAAGCGCAGATGGTGGATCCAGACTGATGTGGGACCAATCAAGGAAGTGCAAAAGCCAAGAGATAACTGGATATGAATATTATTATGAATATCAGTTTGGCATCAGATTTAAAAAAAAAAAACACCCACATTCTTCAAGCATCCCAAGATTAACTAGCATGAGCTAAGATGAGAAAAACCCCTGTTAACTCAATGGACTCAAGTACCATCTCTGTCTGCTTCCTATCTTTATACATGAATTACTGACTCATGTGGGGCTGTCTCTGATTTACTGTTGGCACACATGAATCCAAAGGCAGTTGGAACTGGATGGCACTACTAAACTGTGAATGAGCACAGAGTTTTATATGCATTCCCACTGAGCAAATGATGTATCACACTTGGAAGCAGCTTCAAAAATGTAATGAAATCTTCACCTTGAATAGTGTTGCTTGATCTTACAGTCTGGCCCTTCAGGCTTCAGTTTTTGTGGATCATCTCCGGGCAGGATACAAGAGTGTGAATTCTTCTGTTTTGGTGGACTCTGCTCTGGGCAAGAGAAAAGGGTTGTGTATAAATCCCCAGGTCAGTTAGTAGAGCGGCAGTTTACTGCTATTTGCAAAGCTTCATTGATTTGTTGGCACAACTTGTAAAGATTCACCAGAGGTTTGTGGATTTATTTAGTCAGTTTCCTCTATCCCTCCTAGCTGTGGTCGCAGAGCTTACCCTCTGTTCTGTTATTCAGTTACCTTCAGGCTAGAAGCAAGGACGCTAGATTAAATATTCCTTATCCTGTCTTTCTAAGTAAATGGGAAACAATAATCCTCTCATTTCTTCTTGGTCTGAGAACAGCGCCTTTAACTAAGGCCATTTCTGTACTATACTGTTATAGTGCTGTTATTCCACTTTCAACATCTAGTGGAATTCTGGGGTTTGTAATTTACTGAGGCCAAAGAGCTCTCTGGCTGAGAATTCTAAATGCCTGGATTCCATAGGATGTTGAAAGTGGAATAATAGCACTGTAACAGTGTAGTGCAGAAATAGCCTAAGATTTCTGTCTTTTTTTCAGTGTGTGTGTTGATGCTGGAATGACAAGCGATGAGGAACTGAGGTTGGTACTTAATGCATAATACTTAATGATAGCAGCAGAGACTGTTCCTTGGTTTCAGGTTTTGACCTGGAAACTTCAAGGCCTGGAATGGTTGTGAAGTGGCAACCCTAACCAGGGACCTTTTCATAATAAATAAAGTATTTTTATAATAAATAAATAATGAAAGAAATAGCCACCAAATATGAAACATATAAAATTTATATATTAAGATGCATTTGTTGGCTCCCATTCATTTATTCTAGTTTCCTCATCTTTCATCAGAGTATCCAAATAGCCTTGTATTTAGAATCTCATAGCTTCAGTGAGGGTTGTTCTACTCTGGGGTAGATTTCTAGTGTGAGTGTGTCCTGCTGATAACATCCAGTTTCAGTTTAGTTATTTATTTATTTAGATTTGTTTCCCCTCACTGTTCCACTAAAAATGGTACTCAAGGTGACTAGCAAGCATCAGTACAATAAATTAAACAATAAACAATAAACTTCATGATTTCAATAAATAAACAGGATGATTTGGTGGGAAGCACTCATATGCATCTGTGATTATGGCAGAGTGGCCACTTGCCTTCATTACCAAAATCCTCTTCCTCCCCCACCCCCCATGGAGACGTATAAATATATGTAATGCTGCAGGTGCTATCACTGCTCCAGAAAACCAATCCATTCTGACAGTGTAACCATCTCTTTCTTCTTAATGTTACTTGAAGTTTACTTGCCAGGAAAAGAAAGAAAAAGAAGTAGAATTCTTAGGACAGAGAGTGAAAGGAGGCACCTATGACTAACTACAAGGCAAGATGCAAGAGTCACCTTGGAAAGGAAATGTAATGCCAGTTTAATTTGCACTGGCAGTCCAACACACCCATGGGACAAAGGGGGGAGACCAGGTTTCAAGACGATGGTTTTAAACTCTCCCCTCTATCAATTATTAATCTATCACAAAGGTGTTCTTTTTTTTCAATTTTTTTACCATGTACTTTTAGAATACGAGCTGTACACAGAAAAAAGATTATATTGAACCCTCACTTAAAGATTGCTGTCTTGTGCCTGGTTTATAACTGCACAACAGTGAAACCTTCTTTATTTTACACCTGATGGTTTGGATCTAAACTACTCCAAGTGAAAATATTTCTACTCAAGGAAGTGGGAGGCAATGATTCGTTTTACTAACTGCAGCCCTCATCCTGGGGCTAGCAGACTGAGCTGCCCTATTGTTCATTTCTGTATATGAAAATTATATTCTAGTCTTCTAATATTTGCATACCACTCAGGGTAGCTAACTACAATCAGAAGCAATAAAAGATGCTATAAATGGTACATTACAGATCAAACAAGAAGGTCTTTGCCATGTAGCAAAACACAGTCCTCATTTTCCTGGAAGTAAATACCACTGGATTCCATGAGGCTCACTTCTGTATAAATTTATGGTCAATATTTGAATTAAGCATATGTGAATCATCTGTCAAATACCTTCCAACATTTTACAGATGAAAAGCTGGATACAAATAGCCAAGCAACATTAAAGTATGATCAAAAGGGCAAAAGTTATTAATGAGGAAGAACCCACAAACCAAGAGAAGCTGCAGCAGTTTGCTATGCCTGAGCCTACTGGGAAAAGCAAGATTCCATTCACTCTTCTGCTCTCCCCCCACCCTACTGAGTTAACTAAGTGCAAAATACTTTTTGCATTTTGAATTGATTGTGCAGCAATTGAAGATAAGAACAGAGGAAAAAAATGGAAGGAAAAGAAAAACTCAAACATTTTACAAGCAACTGAAAAAGTGGAACAACACAGGATTAATTGGCATTGTCTCTGCCCAGTCAGGGTAGTTGGAGGGTATACTGTCAATATAATGTACTTGCTAAGCCCTAAAACAAAAATAGCCAGGATGTATATAACTATCCATCCCTTTAGATTTATCATGTTGATACTAAATAACCTTATCAAGCTGGCTTTCATACTTCTGTGAACTATTCTTTGATTACAGTAGAATCCTTGGGCAGCAGAGTGGAATTTCATACAGGAACTCATAATTAAATCCTAATACTAACCTTAATTAAATCCAAGGTTTAGCCCCACGTATAAAAGTTTAATTGAAGTTATATTGAACAATCTAATTTCAGTAGACTGAACTTTGTACAGAATATGATTAGCATGAATCACTGTTGATTCAGAAACGCTATTTGCTTCTGCTGTTTTTTTAAAAAATGCAGATATTATTGTAGTTGCCTAGCAGAATCACAAACACAACACAGAGAGGGGAAAGCCACAGAAAAGTAAATAACCATAACTAGTACTAAACTATTACGATAAATAATCAGTCATTCTATGGAAATAAAGGACTTAAATTATATCTCCGAATTGGAACATGTTTGGGATAAAAAAAATAGAAGTATTAAAGTGGCTTAATTAAAATCCCACTTGCTTAAATTTCTGCAGAGTTAGAATACAAAAATCTGATTAAGGTTCTTTGGTGTTTTAAGATGAAAAATAGAAATGCAGTAGCAGTTCTGGCATGATTAAATATTATCAGCTAATGAGATGGCCCTCCATATATTCATGGCATGAATGGAAGAGCTAAGGGCATTGATTTAACATTTCTGAATATGTATGTTTTGACAGCATGGTTGAGCTGAGGTTGTGACAGCTTTGCTTGCAGGAGTGACCAAATTTGTATAAACACTGTGAGATCTGTCCTGTTTACCTTCCACAATCAATGTGTCTGTAACTATAACTATAACTACTATAATGATAAGGGCACTTCAGTGGTGGAGTTCCAGTGAAGAAGATACTTTAGAAAGTACAGCCAACAACTTGAGCACTTCCTAGAGTATGGCTTGATTTGACAGCTGGATAGGTCTTACCATTAGTGGTCTTACCTTCATGCTGACCTTCAGAGTGTAACTACCAGTGACTGGCAAGAGGAATAGTACATCCTAATTCAGTACACCTGAGTTGATGGCAGTTTTCCTGGAAGTTTTCATAAAGCATAATTTAAGTGCTTGGTAACACTGACTTCAAACAGATCAAATGCACATATTCAATATGTTTGTGAGCATCAGGATCATATCTAAATAAATGCACAAGTAAGAAGTGTTACTACAAATAAGGAACTTTAGTAATAAAGCACTTACCCCTTTCTATGCATGCTTGAGGAATTTGATCTTAAATCAGTCGTTTTCACTGATCCAATCTACACATTTGGGAATAATGTTAAGATTGAAACGTTATTATCCTGTGGAGTTCACACTTAACCGTTGCAAAATTCAAATGTCAGCTCAAAAATTACCATAAATGTGCCTTAAAAATGAAGTATATATTTTAAAATATCTCCTTTGTGAAGAAAAAAAGAATAATTCTTCTCCATGTTTTGTAGCCCAAGTTGGGAAAAAAAAATGGAAAATACTGCTTAATTTTCAGTTCACAAGTTAAGACAAACTTTCACTGCAATCTTATCCATATCTTCTCAAAATGTGTATTTCCTGTTTTGAAATGTCACCCTGACAAAAAATCTCTTAGCAAGTACTAAAGTTGTGTGTAGGAAAAATACTAGTCTAGAAGCAAAGGAATGTATACAATACAAAGCAGCATCAAGCAGTTGAGGCATCATAGGAGGGCAACAGAATACTCATGATTGTACATCTGCACCAACTGCCAGCCACGAATTGATAGCCATTGATTTAGTGCAGACAATATAAGGCACAAGGGGCAACTTGGTCTCTTTGAAATGTCAAGACCAAAACACTCAAAGGGCTCAGACAGCATAGCCAGTTTTAAGGATTTATAAGAGTAGTTGTAGTTCAAACAGGAGTTGCCCATCTCTCCCACCACACCTTACCTGTGACATAAGGTATTGGTGGACAGACATCCCTTTTGTTGCCACTTGGTATATCTGATGAATGAGCATTTCCTTTCCCAAGCTTGTGTGGTCACTGGTTCCTCTCTTTGTCATTTTCCCTACAACTTAGGCACCTTTTCAAACTGCATTGACCCTGACACTACTTCTGTCTTTTGCTTGAGTTATTGTTTAAATCATGTCCTCTCCCTTAATTTCAGTAAGTAATTTAACCACAAGGTTAAAAGTTTTTGGGGAGTATAACTAGAACTATGATGCAAAAATTGCATTTTATGAACTATCATGTTGGGATAGATCTTCAAAGGTTAGTTGCTTGAGACAGAAGTAAGCAGCCACGAGATTTCTTCCTAGACTTTGAACTTTTTAAAAGGCAAATGTCAATATCCTTCATGGAACATAAATACCAGGTCTTGCTGAATTTGATTGCACCATCAAATCTGTAGTTCAAAGTTATAACATTTTAGGTACAATAAAACCAATCCCTTGGGTACAATGGACCAATATATGACGCAATTTTAAAGAAATCATCAAATCGACAGGGTTTTTTTTAAGCACTCCTTTTTTTTCATTTTTTCATTTTTTTTTTTCATTAAAGTACTTCTTGCTCCCAAAGTAATGGTAAAAAATAGCATTAATAAATACGATGTGGAAAAATGTCATACATCCAACACAAGCCTTCTTTCTTACACCTTATATTTATTACATTTAAACTGAACATTGTCTCTGCAGTTGCTGATGCCTTTTCTTGATTTTGACATCTGCTTCTTGAGCATTCTGTTGACAAAAGCATTTGTCAAAATGCCTGCTTTTTAAAAAGTAGATACGTTCCTCCAAACGTATAGACAAATGTGAAAAACTTCCTCAAGTAAAAACAAAAAATATGCAGTACAACTTTGCTAAGGAAACACTGATACTTTAATAATTTAAACTTGGGGTTTTGGAGAATGTAATGTCCAGGCTGAATTTAATTTATTAATTCAGAATTAAGTGCTCTTTTGAAGAAGCAAATGGATTGATTGCTGTTATTCCTTTTCAAGCATCACCATATTTTCCATTATGGAATTGGAAGATTAGTGTATGAACGGTATTTTCCCCTCTCCAGCTGCACATCACTACCTCTTGAGGGAGTCAATGGCATAGTTCAGCCATGAACCATATGAAGTACTTCCTGTTGTCTATACCAATTTTTCCACCATACAGCTTCAGTGGATGAGCCTGTGTTTGAATATTATGTGAAAAGGAGGAAAACTGTTGTCTTTGCTTTTGCTTTCTAATTAGTCTGCCAAGAAGCTAATACCCTATTTCCGTGCTGACTACAGAAGAAGGTTGGCAAAAGAGATTTCTGTCAGAGAAAGTTGAACCAAAACTGTAGAAAATACTTTGTGATGTGAGTCATTAAGTGCACCTGTGGAGAGCCATGTGACTTCAGCTGAGTCATGCTGATGAGCAACCAGGGGAAAATGTTGCATCAGGTGTGGGGAGAATGCAGAGGTTGGCAGGATTGCATCAGCTAGTGGGAGTATAAATGTAGCTGGGTTTTAGCCAACAAGTGCACATGGTGCCTGACGTGTCTACCGGAGGCTATGTCAGAGAGAGCAAGCAGAGGGATGCCGGAATACTTTCTGGAGAATCTTGTAAATATGTACACAGTGTAACTCAAGAATAAATTGCCTCCTTGATGGGAGAAAACAGTTGGTGTGGATGAGTTTTTCCTGGCTACAGTGCATTGCTGCTAAGGTATTCTCTGATGCTGGGCATACTTCCAAAGCTGTGGGAGCAATCTCTGCTATATTTTGGGTGTGACAATTTCCTTCACCTAAATGGAGTGACCTGGCAACAAATGGACATTGCTGAAGGATGAGCATTCCTTCCTTATAGTCAACTCAGAAAACAAGTGGACTGGCTTTGAAAATTCATCATTTCTCCCATGGTCCACTTTTCCCTTTAGAATTTCTTGCCATTGTGATGACTCCACAAGTTGATAAACATAAGGATGTTGTAATATAAGGCAAGATGGTTATAAATATATTTATTTGGAGTAAATTCCATTAATTTTAGTGTGACTTGCTTATTTTATTTACAATATGTATAGGCTGCTTTATAGAAAGCTGTTCTTTGAAAGACTATGTAGTTTAAAAAAAAACTTCACTTCCCCATAAGTGTGCTCTATTTCCTGTATTGAATGACTTTTTCTAAAAATTGTTACTTCTGGGGTTTGAGTGTGCTTATTAATATATATTGAAGCAGAATAATATATGTTTTATATCTTTTATTTCATAACTTTTCTGTAAATCTATACCATCGGTTGTAAAAAAAAAAAAGAAAGAAAGAAAAGAAAACAATTAAAATATCTTATTAAGAGAGTCTCCCTACTATAAACACTGAACTATTACTTAACTGTCATACAGGTTCATTGCTTTCACTTCCTTGAATTTGTAAAAATAACGTTAGGTTAGGATAGTACTCTGTACATTCCCTTGGGTAGTAAAATGTACAAGTGTTTGAATCTTCAAAAGCAAGCCATGGTCAGCTTCAACAAGAGGGATGCAACTTCACAGTCTGTTGCTTTAGCAGGTAGCAAGCAGGGCTCTTAACTTGTAATTCCAATTTGGTGGCTTATCACATTTTGGCGAGATTCGAGCAAGGAATTTTAGAGAGCTGCTTCAGGCAGGCTCTTTATGGTATATTGCTTAAGGGTGCATTGTTTAGGATCTGATGGCTTCAATTACAGGAAATCATTGGATTCAAAATCAGTAGTGTAGCCATTTTATCAGAAGTGAATAGATAACAGCTTTTACCAGTCTGCACTTTGGATAATGGGCAAGATTTGTCTACCTTTTCAGTAGCAAAGATGCTTGCCTAAGAAATGTGTGTTTAGTATTAAGTGGGGGAGAATCTGAATAAGGGATTTCCACGGCACTGCTCCTGCATGCTGTCATTCCATGAAATCCTTGGTCTTCATATAGGATGAGTTGTGGATTTTTTTCTGAAATATTGCAGGAGTGACTCAAGTCATTTTACTGTCTGACACGGAGCAGCAAATCACATTCCCACTTACCCAAGTTGAGGGGCATTGTATCCCAAGCCATTCACATTATTTTAGAACACAGCAGGAATTCCACAAGTGTCCATCCTTCTCCTTCTCTCTGGCACTAAAAGTATAGTAGCAAGAAACTAAATAACCATTTGACATTCTTCATAACGTCTAAAATCCATGGCAGCTGATGGCTCCAGTGTCAGTGAGCAAATGAACCTATGTCTGAACTTTAAAGACACTATCAAAAGAAATTATTCTGTTTCAGAGATACGTCCTGTAAGGATACGTCCTTGGCAACCTCAATACTCCCCTGATATGGTAGCCAAAAGTCACAACTCCTCAAAATCTGTTGCTTGAGGCATTTCTTTCACTCTGACTAATAATAGAGTTGGAACTACTAGATTGACTGAACTTGACCAATCAGAAGTGTGCTATAAATTAGGGCCATAGTTAGGATTTTGAAAGGCTGGGATTTTAAATGCATATATTAGTAGGGAAGGATGGAGCTAAGAGCCTTCCTCCTAGTTCCACAACTGTACTTTTCACCTGTGTCCTAGAATTGTAATCTTGACAATGGTCCACATCAAACTGTAAGGCTAGTTCATATGTTCAGTTTTACTCCAAAAGGTGGTAAGGAATATGAATAAAAGATGTTGTTTAGGAAATGAAAAGGAAGCCTAGAAGCACCATCTTCTCATGTTACCTTATAATGTCTAAAGGTTTAAGCAAGCTCCCGTAGTGCAATCCAGCACCACTAGGCAGGGCAAGTCTTACCAATAGGCAAAGGGAGATAGCAGATTCTGACAGTTATGAATATTTGGTTTTTTACTTTTTTTTTTTTTTTTTGGTATTGTTATTACTAGCAGGAATGGGGAAAAGTGCTTTGGATATTTATGCCTCTTGTGCAAAAATAGCTTTCTAGCTTTGTGTATTCTGGACTTGATATATGTGTTTGTATTATCTGTTCAACTTCAGCCAGCAAAATGTCTTAGGCCAGCCCTGGCCCTACAAGCAAACTTTTTGTTCTTTTTTTAATATATTCAAACAGATAAAACAGAAATTGAGAATGGGTCAACTAGTGTCAACTGAATGGACCATGATGGGAATAAGTCTCTGGGAAAGTTTGTAATCTTACATATTCAGTAACATGGGTGATTTATCGTTACTCAAATATGAGGCAAAAAGATACCAAGTAGAGGACAATTTTCAGTAAGTCACTGGACATGCTCCAGTTGACTGCTTTTATTCACCTTCTGATTGTCATCTTGTTGTCCATTAATACAGTTATCTGAGATATGAACCTGTCCATTTTAATGCACCTTGTGAATCAGGAAACTGATGTCATTGTTATTTGCATTTTATACAGATGAAGATGCATGTTTCTATACTGCCAGTATAATGCAGTCCCTTCTATCACTTTGAAACTCAAGATCCTTTTTTTATAGAAAGTGTATGATAAGCATGATTGGCCATAAGTGCTGAACTTCAAGCTGCTGCCATCTGCTACCAGAAGGAATGGGGGAAATTACAATAACTTCAAGTGAGTAATCAAGCATGGCTAGCTACATTTTCCCTTGCCCCGTTTTATATCCATAACTATTTTATTTATTTTTTTACACTTTAGTGCCCAAATTGCAGCACTAGAAAGCCAAAATTATAAAACTGTAGAAAGATGGGGGCGGGTATGTTCTGAAAATAGGCTCTCTCTGTGTGTAACTTCTTTATTCTGCCTTTAGTTTTGTTGGTTTGTTTGCTTCATAGCTGTTGGACAATAAATTACACCTGGTTTCTAACTCTGTCAATCACAGAAGAAGAAAATTGAGGCATGATTTAGAAAGTGCCTCTGATTTTGCACCTGCGGCTGATTGTTGAAATGAATGATAGTCCTTACCTGCTAAACTTCCTGATTGGGACTAAGCCCACTCATTGTGTTTGATATTCATTGCAGGTGCAATTAAATTATGCCTCAAAAAAAAAAAGAGCATAAGATTGTGACCTCCTTTTAATGGTTTGTTGTTCAAATACACTTACTTGGGTACTTGCTGGCCTTTGTGACAGAAGGCTTAAATTGCTGCATCTAACTTTCTTCCTCACTGTTTAATTTCTCTTAGAATGCCTGCTTTTTTTCAGTACAGCCTTCCCTAGCTTGTTGTGCTCCAAATATTCTGAATTATAGCTTCCATAAGAGCCAACATGGCAAGTATTAATGGAACATTCAAATTGAAGTGCAAAACATTTGGAGTACCCTGGTTTGGTGGAAATTGGCCAGTCCTGAATCGTGATAGAGACCAGCATGAAGAAATACAGTCATATGTAGTGAAGCTTCACTTCAGCTGAGTCTGACATCTATAAGATTGTGCTACCACATCAAGTAGTAGAGTGCACTGAAGCTAAGCTTATCTGTTTGATTAATGGCCACCAGTCATTATGACTATATAGTGCTTTTGAATGCCAATTGTTAGACACAGAAGTGGCAGAAAGCTATTGGTGTCATAGCCCTTTGGACTTCTTGTCCAGTTAGCTACTCTGAGAACAGGATGACCTGGCCAGATAGGCTTAATCCATCAAGGTTTTTCTTAGTTCTTATGACTGACTGATTGACTTTTTAGCTAATGTATACACTAAGACTTATTAACATTTTAGTATAATCTGATTTTACACTATTATTAGATAGAAGTTCAACATGAGAGACATGATTCAACTTCTGTTTATCTTCACAAAAGCCCTGGAGGGGAGGTTGGTCTGATAGTGACTGCTGAAAAGTTAACCTGGAGGTTTCTTAATTGGACTATTTGAATCTGAGACATTCTAATCACCACACCGCATTAACTATATGCAAATCTTTTTCCTTTTTTTGCTGTATTTAAATTATTATAGTTTGTGACATAACAACCTGGACAACAAAGAGGTAAAGTTGAAAGATCATCATATAATATAAATCCAGACAATTCCATGTTATAATGCTCCTTTCTGTTATGTCTATAAGGATTTCGTTAGCCAAAGTAATTCTACTACAGTTTGACTAAGCAGTTATATACAATCTAATTGTTCCACTGACATGAACACTCAGTATTAATAAAGTGTCCTTATTCAAAATGTTGTTAACACTCATTGAAATAATTCCTATATTTTCAAACTGAAGTCACAAACTACTAGAATAAGCTGTAATAATTTAACAATTCAAATAATAAATAACAGCTTTGGATGACTCTGCAAACCCATTAGTATCATGCTGATTATGGAAAGGGTAGACAGGTCTGCTACTTTCTAATTATTAACTTACAGTTGGCAACTACTGAATGTGCACAAAATGTAACAGAATTTTAATTATCTTTATTATTCACAGTAAAATGAAATAGGATTAAATTACTCACATGTATTGACCGTATGATCATTTGAAATGCTAGGATGTAATATACCAGTGATGTATTTAAGTCTTTTACTCCAAGTCTCAAGTCAAGTCTCAACTCCTTGGAGACAGTTTCAAGTCAAGTCTCAAGCCAACTCTATACCCCAACCTATATTCCAGAATTTCTAAATAGAGTAGAATAAAGTCAGTTTTAACAATTTAAGCAGAGTCGGCCCTCCGCATTTGTGATTTTGCCATCTACAGCTTCAGAAGTGGGGAATAGGATCCTTCTTACTTCCCATTTGCAAAGCTGGAGGATTGTTCAGAAGTGGAGAATAGGATCCTTCTTATTTCCCATTATTGAAACTTCAAGAGCTTTAGGAGGAAAGATCCTCCTTCCTCAAGTCTGTTGCCTGACACATTTCTTGTTCCCCTCTGGGAAACACATCCTATGCTCTGGGGACAAGTCTTGCCTTCTGCACTTAGGAAAAGTTTTAGAAGGCTCCTTCAATACACAGTAGGGACAGGCTGCTGAGCAGACCTAAAGCCCATTACCTAACCCATTTGCTGTTCCTCTCTGAGAAATGCAGCCACACTTTGAGCCTCAGACAGATTGTCATGTTACCAGTAGGCAAAGAGAGATGGAAGCATTGTTCAAAGTCGTAGGGTTCTGGATGAATGTGCTACGTCACTGAACCAAGGACAGCAAATCCATCACTAAAAATATGCAAGTCTTGAGTCAAGTCGAGTCAGGGCATCATTTATTGCCAAGTTGAGTCCAAGTCAAGTCACTGAAGAGACTTAAGTCTGACTTGAGTCTGAGTTAGTCGACTCGAGTCTACATCACTATTCAATACAATTGAAAAACTGAAGAAGATTTCCATTTTAGCTTTTACTACATAGTACTGATTTTGTGTGCAAGAGAACAACAAAAGACATCCTATAAAAAAAAGAAAAATTGTAGTTTGAAGAATTAATACCTTGAGGATGAAGTAATAATAACAAGCATGATATGGGATTTAGCTTGATCATCGTCATAGCCACCACCATTGTCTACTACTATATCCAAAGATAGAAAGATAGTTAAGTATGTTGCCCTTCTGCTCAGACGAACAAATCCAATGCAGCTTTCAGATACTCATTGCTACAATTAAGATGCTGGACTCCTGACACCAGTGCCATCAGTTCTGTTAAATCTCCTGTAGAAATTATACAATCTATGCATGCCAATGTATCCATATAATTCAAGTAAACTATTCACTATAACCATTAACATATTAATGTCTTCAATGGACATAAAGGCCAAGATACTGCGTTTTCAGATATAATGACAATGACAGAGCCTCATTGTCATAGTTATCTCTGACAATGCTGCCTCCAAAGACCTATCATTTCAACCTGGTACTGCCTCAGCTGAAGGGTTTCCAAGGTGCTGCATATCAGGGTTCGAGAAATGATTTCTGCAGCACTCTCATAGTCATGCAGCATGTCAAGAACAGGCAACTGGAGAGACCCCTCCAGATCTTCCCATAACAACTTCTCTTAACAGGCATCCTGTGACTGGGAGAATTCTGCAAATGTCATTTCCCATTGCCTCAACCTGAAGAAAACCCTCAACTGAGCCGCTGCCAGGCTGAAATCATAGGTTGGGGGGGTCACATTTGGTCACTAATGACCATAACCATGACTCCCTAAAAGAACTAACTTGTGATCTCATAACTACCAAACATGATGCCTACCATAATATTGTTGGGAGATCCCAGGGGGCATGCTGTATAGCCAGCATGACCCACAGAACACCAGTGCAGCTAAAAATAGACAAAAGTTCAAAGAGACCAGAGTGAGGCCATAAAAATACTATACTACATGTTTATTGCAGGCTTGAATACATGGAAAAGGCAAAGCTAAGTAAAATCCATTGCGTCTGTGTCTGCATAGACAGGCAGACTGTTAAGGCAGTGAACAACAAGAGGCGTATAAAGACAGAACAGGACCTTAGACCAAATAAACTGCTAGCAACTGTGAGAAAAGCTCACTTTGTTTTGAAAACAACCCGTTTAGTTTCCCACAGCTGCTGTGTGTGTGAAAGTTAGAACCCTCTTATCAGTTATCATGACTACGAGAGTCAGCGAAGGAACAAGAAACTTAACCCTTTAGGCAGGGATCTGGCCAGCCTAACTTTAACAAATATATGCATCATTGAACTTGTCTGCTTATTAGCCTATAAATTATTTATTTGTCTAAAATCCACTTGTAAGTCCCAAGTAGAGTAGACTCGCTGAATCATTGGGAACAGTGTAAGAAAACATTTGCATAAATTCCATTGATTGAGTGTATTTGATCTAGTAGTTTGGAATAACAGTGGTGTTTGGGCTATAGTAATGACGTTCCAATTAGTAACAGGTATACCATTTATGTTGCAATAGAGGGAGATTGTTCCTTGTGTGTCATCTGGTGTAGGCAATATGTGGGCATCATGCATCCACTATCAGAGTTTGATACTGCCTGGGCCTGGCCCACCATTGATGCTGAATTTGATGCTAAAGCAGTGGAAAAAAGAAGCACATTTTCTCTTCTGAACTGGAACACACCTTATTTTCAAGCCAGATCATGTTCCCAGAAGCCTCTGAAAGGACTCTTAGAGGCAAATGCAGCTTCAAATCAAGATATACTTTTTTCATGTTTTTAAAATGAAAATACAGTGAAATGATGTCACCACTAACCAACCAAATTCTGTGGTGGCAGGAAGGATTTGTCCTGGCTATAAGATGCCAGTACAGCTTAGCACACATCAGAGAGTCCCCACCTCTATTTTATAAAGTAAGATTTCCACCAAGATACTTACTGCTTTCTTACTGCTGGAAACTCCTGTGTCAAGCACGTGGACAAGAATGTGGGGAGAGTCACATCCCTTATCTTACAAAGTGTATGTCACTATGGTGTGGAAGACCAACCCTGCTTTATTTTCAGACCACCTTTTCTCTTACATAGTTACACCAATTTACACTCGTGTATCACCCCCTCCCGGAACCCTGAAAACTGGGATACTGCAATCCTTTCTTTCCATGTTCTATCCCAGGGTACACCCCAGATGTCGACTATGATTCCCATCAGCTTCAGCGAGGGTATAATCTATTTTCTGTAAACTGCAAGGCAGGTTAAAATTTAATTGTGAATTTCATTTACTTCTGAGTTACCTTATAATCTGGCACCTTAAATTTACTTTTTTTTCTTTCTAGCAATAACTCATCACCTTTACTCATAATGGAACCATTGAACACATAACTATTTTACATTCTGCAGGAACTGTAGGGAAATTTTGGCATTCCAGCCAGTTCAAGCAACAACACTCACCACCCTTATCATTGACTATGTTGACTGGGGCTTCTGGCAGTTGAAGTCCAAAATATCTAGAAGGCAAATGCTCCACATTGCTGTACACTGGAGTAAACAAGTGCAGAAGAGGCACGGACGAATTTCATACCTCCCCCATGCCATGGACCACACTGTTGCATTGCAGGCATACCGGAAGCACTGGCTTTTGTTTTGGCTACCGTTTTTACCACGTTTGAGGTTTTGTATTTTGTTTTGGGGGAGTTGGGGCTCTATGGGTTATGGGAGATGTACACTGCTTATTTTACCACTTTTGAGCTGATTTGACTAGTTTAAGGGCAACAAAAAAAATCCCCAAAAATTGTCAGGAAAGGTGTTAAAAAATAGAAAATAATAGAAAAAATAGAAAATAATAGGATTGCAGGGCTGCAGGGGCTATATACAACCTAAAGACTACACTTTCCTCATCCCAGTCTAGACTCACTGACGCAGAATCATTTCAGAATTCAGGAGGACTGATGAAATTCATAGCACAAAGAAACCTACCAGATCATAGAGGCAAACTGCACATCATATCCTCAATATGCGCTAGAGAAATTGAACAATTATTGCTGCTTCAATAACAGTATTATAAATATTGTTGAAAAGTGAGCACAGACATGTTTAGTAAGGAAGGAGACAGGCCAATATAAACATGTTGCAAACCTTTTAATTATGCAGCACATGTATAAATTTAAGCAATTATTTCATAATGTAGCTTGTTTTATTTCTTATTGCAATTTGATTGACTTCCAAAATAGTTTATCATATGGATCTTTTCCAATCATTTCTGGGTAAACTGTTGATCAATATCTTCACATGTGGTCTAATCTAGATATCTTCTTTTACCCTGAGCTTATTGTCAGAAAAAGGATTCCCTGTTGTACAATATCCCAACCCCTAGTAGATTCTGTCAAGGTCCTGGATGAGTATGTTGCACCCTTGGAAAACATTTGCCAAGAGTCTAGTCTAAGTAAATGTATATGTGCATGTGTGTATGTATGTGTGTGTGTGTGTGTATGTATATGTGTGTCTATACACACACACACACACACATACGCGCCCGCACACACACATATATACATACCAAATAAAGGCTGTAGTTCAGAGAAGGTTTGCATTTGAATCCTCTGTCTTCTCATATGTGAAATTGATAGGTCTTTGCTGGCTTTCTCCAACAGAGTGCTTTGCAGAACAGCTGAGCACATGTTTGCACAGCTAGACCTGTGTGCACTTCCTATCATCCATCCATGTCATCTATTTGTGTCTTGTTGTGCTTGAGTTCCTGTTCATTCATGCAGACTGATACCAGCAGACTTTAGCCCACTTATACTGTGTATGCATATCTAGTTCTCTGGCCATTAACAGCACAAGTTCACATAGGTATTTGTTTTATTTTATTCTGCAGTTCTATTTGACACTGAAGGGTCTGGGATGTCCCTAGAAACACTGGTTGAATATGACAAGGACTTGAAAGAGATAGAGAGAGTTCTTAGAATTGAACTGAATGGCACAAACTTCTCCAGTTGTTTCACTTGGAGTTGTTTCAACTGGAGACCTCCTGTGTCTAATAAGGCTTTTCATGCTGAGCCTGGTAATAAGACAAGCACAAAAGAGCAGTGACTGTTATTACTCAGTATATGCCACCCTTAATTGTTTAATGAATTCCTTTAAATGCCACTCTGCTGGGGACAATTTGTTTGTTGGCAGTAACTGAAATGCTTATATTTTTCCAATACCTCTCTAGTGAATGTACAAAAGCTGATTATTTTATATCGGTTGTGGATTCTTAGCATAGGAAGTATTGACTCAATGCATAATCTAAATGATTGCTGACCAACCCATGAAATAACAAGACCACACAACAAGGCGTGGGTTGAAATATGGGCCAGTTTTTTATAACTATCACCTATTTAAGTTTATCCCCTGGAATGTGCAAAGGGGGGAGTAATCTAGTGAGTGATCATCTGGGGCAAGTGATCTCTCCCAGACATCCTCTCCAGTTTTCCCTGGGTGAAACACCTGAGCCCCAGGGAGAGCCCAAAAGCTGGGTTACCCCTCAAGGCTAGCCATCTACTGGAAGGACAACTTGAGGATCCAACCCCCAAGTCGCATGATGTCTAGTGAGGATTAAACCTTCAGGCTGCCCCAAGGGGAGGCTCCTTCCCCACCCCTTTGGTCTCATGACATGTAGGGTACCTTCAGAGACCTATCCTTCACCAAATGGCAACCATAAGTGTTCACCAAACTCCTACTTTCTTCCCCCACAACCTGCCATGGATAAAGGGCAAACAGCTACTTAGCCCCTGTTCCCACCAGGCTAGCCAACAAGTCCTGTTGCAAATCCCCTGGGAATATTCGGTTCCCCACTTCTGAAAGGTGGACCCCATGTGCCCTATAAAGCTCTGGCCTTTGATAAACAATCACAGGATATGCAGGAAATGGTCTAACCCTTTAGCTATGGCATTGCTAATCTCCCTGTTTGTGATTGGCGGTGTCTATTGATGTTTTCTGTGTAAAAATACCGTGAGTGAATTTTGTACAGAATAAATCCTAAATTGCAAAAAGCTTCAAAAACTACACAGAATTTAAAGGTTTTCTTGTACTTTAGGAATAAAATGGCTAAGATTACTTCTTGTTTCATTTCAAAACAAAATTATAAAGGCATTACATCCTCGGTATGTGTATGTGTGTGTGTATGCATATGGATATACTTGCACATGTATGCATCTGTGGCCATCAGCCCCCTAGGCTATACCTCAGAGCTGAAAGGGTTATGCTTTCCTATGTTGGGAGACAGTTTGTGGCAACCTACAGAAGATCTCTTTCCTCTTCCTTTTCCTTTCTATGCAACTATAAGGGATATTCCTACCTGCAGGGTTGCATATGAACAGTTATGTGCCTGTTGAACCATTGAAGACCAAAGTGTTAAATCCACGGTCTAATGCAGAATCTTTTTCTTTATCCCTGAAGTGAAATTTATTCAAGGAACATCCTTACATGAACTAACCTAGCATGAACTATGTCAGGCATTTTCCACAGAACTATAAATGCTAAATCAGCCTCAGGAGGGTTTCTCTCCTAAGAGCTGTTCATATTAACAAGCTATTGCAAATACTACTTTATAGGTCAACTGACATGCTATAAACAGCATCTCAGAAGGGTCAGGGAGCTATTTTTAGAATGCAATACTAGTTGTACTAGTTTCCTGGCAACCCTATCTTTCCAAAATGGCAATAAACTCTATACCCATGAAGCAAACATCTTTAGAGACATTGTATAGTTACATTAGTAAAATGGGATTTTTCTGACCTTTGGGTTTTGAATATGAATGGGCATGTTCCTTTTTGAAGTCATCCTGAAATAAATAGGCCTTTTGCTTCCAAACACTTGCAGAAATTGTGCCCTATAAGTGTCTAAGTATCTGTTTATCTATTTACTCTCAAAGACATTTTCAAATATTAAATATGGCACAGTTACATTATTCATGTATGGATACTTGAATAGACACTTATCTATTAGTATGCCTTAGCATCAAATACACAATTATTAATTTATTTCACAGTAACAGAACTCTTTGTCCTGAGGAAAGAGTTGACAATATAAAGCCACTGAGTAGAGTAGTGGGGTTTATTTTCCTGAATTTTGACTTATGCAGGTTATTTTATATGACTTTGTAGATTGGTTATTACTCTGAAATTGTTTCCAAGAGAACAGGCAGTAGATGCAATGTCAGAAAGCAAGTAGAAATTTGCAAAGAACCAGTGTAAGGAATTTCCTGCTGGAGAGTCATTGCCACAGAATATTTCATTGCACTGAAATGTTAGAGAACAAGCCTGAGATGTCTCTCCCACCAGTCCCTTCGAAGTAATGTTTGATTCCCCTGATCTTGGAGCAGTTGTAAGTCAAAGGCAGCTGTTTTCAGCATGCATTTCTTTTGTATAAGAGACTTGAGAGATTGAGGTATTTCTAAAAATCTGTTTACAAACTACAATGAAAGAATAAGAGAGAATCAGACAGTTATCTCAAAACCAGTAACAGTTCCTGCTCAAGTCCTAACCAACTTAGAGTAACCTAGAATGCCATTTTTATTTCTCACCTCTTTTTTAGAAACCATCAGCCTAATCTCACACAGTGAGGTTTTTGTTTACTAAAGGGGTTACTACTTCTAATACAACTAGGGTTGTATTATCTACAGCTCAGGCTCCTCATTAACTAGGGAGCCCAGTGTTGAAAGTGAAAATGTGTGATTTGCTTCCTGTCCTTCCACAATCACTTCATGAATGTCCTGTACCGCTTGCATAACTGATGCCATTTCCATACTACACTGTTACAGTGCTTTTATTCCACTTTCAACATCCTGTGGAATTCTGGGGTTTGTAGTTTACTGAGGCCAAGGAGCTCTCTGGCTGAGAATTCTAAATGCCCCTCCCTAAACTGCAAACCCCAGGATTCCATAGGATGTTGAAAGTGGAATAATAGCACTTTAACAGTGTAGTGCGGAAATGGCCTGAGTAAAAAGTCAGGGAATCAGACTGTTTGTCTGACTGAAGTTGCAGGGTTGAAAACGGGTTCACACATGAAGATTTTGTGGCCGTGTCTATTGTACTTTGTATTTTATTTATTCATATATTTAATTTATATGCCCCCCATCTACATTATGTACATGCAGAAAGGGGATTGTCATTTTGTAACTAAGGAAAGGCCCCAATCACCTTAACCTGGCCATGACTCTGACTTCTATCTGTTCTTCAAATGTGCCCAATTTTTTTATTTTATATTATTTTTTGCTCATTGCATGTTTTCAAATCAAAGAGAGAAGCCAAGAAGTCAAGGAGCGCAGTATTTGTGACAAACGTTCTTGAGGTCTGTTAACCTATAATAGTTTTAAAAGGCTCCAAGAGAAGATAAACACAATTTCATAAAGTAATGCACATCACTGGGTGTGGAAGCACCTGTCAGCAGTTTCTGTCCAGAATTTCCTCAGCCTAAAAGTGATTCTGAGTTTTCTAATGCGAAGACCCTACAGCTAATGAGTGCCACAGAGTCACAGTTCAAGAGTCGGTAATGGGTTCTTTTTAGCTAATTGAAAAAAATATCAGCAAAACTGAAGATTATAATCACAAACTTGTTCCCTAAAACAGGCTGTTTGGAACTGTTTTCATGAGGCATGAAGTGAAAAAAGTGACCTGTAATGGTAGTATCTTTTTTAAAAAATATGCTATAATGAGGAAAAATATGTTTGATCTGATTTGCCAGACAAATACGATACAATATGTTGTTTAGCCCTCATCCTGGTGAGCTGTCCAGCTTATCTGTTCAATTTGAATTGAGTTTAAAAGCTGAAAAATTCCAGATCAAGCCATTTAAATATACATGCAAATCATTTAATTCTTATTTTTAATTGTATAGCCAGTTCAAAAAAAGTAGCTTTTCAAAGGTTTGGTCAGTCCTGAATGAGATACCACTTCAAAAGGTTAATTAACATAATTTTACATTTCTGTATTAAAAGCCATCCCAAACTTGGTCTAAATATGAACAGTATTAAAACAAGACCAACTCTTAGTTTCATTAACTATGTTTTTATGACAATGAACTACTATTGCAAGTGAAACAGCATCTGTCATAACACTGGTTGTCACGAGAAAGCACAAAATCATTGTTGTGTAGTCCTGTATATAACTTGAATCAGATCTCGAATGCACAAATCCACTTTTCTGGCGTATTCCTACAGTTTGATCTCTGTTGAAATTGCTGAGATTTTTCTTGTTGTTAATATGGAGTTGTGAGGGCTTTTAATGGCAGAATTAGAAGTGACAAAGAACTAGAAATAGCAAATATAGCCATTCCAAAATGGCTACTCCACCAAATTAATCTTCTCTTCCCAGAACATGCAATTATGGGAACACCTGATGTAATGTGAGTGCATTGTGCATTTCTTTGCAGTACCAATATGGCTGTGGTAAATAATAATTTGGAAAATGGGAAAATGCATGTCATTAGGATATGGAGGGGACAGATTACAGAAAGGACATGTGCCCCATGCTTTGTGTACAGAAGTTACTCAGTCCCTAGCATGTCTAATCCAAAGGATCAGGTAAGTGATGATGAGAAAGACTTCTTCCTGAGATTCCAGAAAGCCATTATTGGTCAAGTGCACAGTATTTAGGTGTATGGACAAGTAATCTATTTTGGTTTCAGGCAACTTCCTACGTTTACACGAATAACTCATATTTACTCATGTTTACTTATTCATTTATTTTGTTGTATTTCTAAGCCACCTTTCTCTCAAAATTGGGACCCAAGGCGGCTGGGTTCCCAGTCGTGTGAAGGAGCTATCGGTGTGTAGAATCCCTTTCTTGCTAATGCTGAATGTATAGCTGTCAGGAAGCCGTGGATGTAGTGGTGTTGTGTAGAGTTACAGATTATGAACAGCCTTATGGTAATAGTTTTACTGTCAGAGATGTGATGCACTTGTGACCTCCATCTGTGCAACTCCCATGATCCTTTACCATTCTCTGTGCTAGCAAGACTTGATGGAATTTGCAGTCTAAACACATCAGCATGGCATAAATTGATCACTCCTGCATTACAGAGACAAAAATGGCTCTTTGACAGGATTGATATTTTCAGCTTCAGACCAATTTTGTCAGCCAAAGTAGTTCTGCTCTGAAAATGATACTTAATTATGATGCCATCATTTTCTTATGTTTATACATAGGTTACTTGGCTAATTAGATATAGGAGCAATACATTTTATACTGCACATACTTTCCTACATGTTTTACCATATACTTGTGATTACTGAATAAATGGAAAAATTCTATCTATGGAACTAAAGAATAAATAAGAGCATGACTGCTAGAAAGGTTTTGAAATAAGCAAAAGGGGGGCATTGGTGATTTAATTAAATAGTTAAAATTTTTCTTAAATTTCAGTAACAAAATGCACATTAAATCGTATATTATGGCCTTACGCTCTGAAAAAAACCTTACTTCTAATATGATATAAAAATTGAATGCATGGATCCTTTGACTTCAGCACAAGGGTGGCATAACTCTTCCCATGCTAAATAAAATCTGCTGAGTCTAGTAAATGTAAATGGTAGTTTTATGAAGTCCTTGGAAGTATACAAAATGCCTTAATGACTAATAATTGGAATGCAAGAATAATGGTTCAGTGCATTGTGTCATCCTTAGTTCACAAGGTCATTGTGTAAGTAGTTATATAGATTTTTCAAGATTAAAGGTAGAGAAAAGAACATGCTGCTTAATGTGGGTCAGAGCATATCTTCTATTCAAAGTGCACCCTCAAATTTATCATCATGTAATAACTGCAATTACGATATAAAAGTCCATTAACAAGAGGGAAGATATTTCATTCTGCACTCTGAAATGTTTTTCTGTTTTATTGAATGATGAAATTCAACTTCCATACTAACATGTTACATGAGATCATCAAGAATTTGGATAATATTAACTAATTGTACAACTCTACTCAACAACATTATGTCCTGATAAAGAATTCTATCGTTTTTTTAAAGTGGCTATTAATGGGCAAGTCAACTGGTACAATGAGATCTGAACTGAAAGAATTCTTCCTGAATAACTGGAAGAGTATTTTCGTAACTGACACTGTGAAAAGTGATTGAAAAGCAGAACTCATGGGACAAGCAGAACCTTGTGTTTTGGCTCAGATCTGAATGGGAAAAGGGCTTTGATTGAAATACTACTGGCATGGATTTTTTTTATAACAACCATTGATATACTACATTGCACACATATTCACTGTCCCAAAATCTCCATGCATCAAATGAGGTACCAGTATACGACTTGACTACAGGACTCTCTTGAATATGCTGCTCAGCAGTACGGCAACATTGGACTATGGATGTACTTCCTAACTACTTTTCCTCTGGAAAGAGGGAACAAGTAACTTCAGCAATGTTATTCCCACTGTTAGAAAGTCTTTGAAAACCATGCAGTTTTTGAAGCCTGTTTGCAATTTGAGACTTATTCTGCACAAAATTCACACAGATGATGTTTCGCGCAGAAGAAAACATTTTCTGCTCAGGAAATTTTCTACAGTTTTCTTCTGTGCAGAAAGTGTTTTTGCACTAATATACCGTGTGATTTTTTTTTCAGATAAACTCCACAATTATGGCAATTTTCTGTACTAGAAACAATACTTTCTATATTATTTTCTGTGCAGAAAATGCTGTTTCATGTACAGAAAATACTGTTTTCAACACCAAACAACCACAAGTGAATTTTGTACAGAGTAAGTTCCAAACTATGAAGATTCTTATCAGTCTAGGATTGTTCTTTTCAGAATTTCTCAACACTTGAAAAACAAGTTTGGGCCATTTTTCAAATATTTTCTCACATATTCATTGCATCCCTACCTTTGATGCAACATTAAATAAATAAATAAAGCAAACATGCAAATGTATACTAGAAACACCACTACAAAGGTATTTACGTTTTTTTGTTCCCTCCTAAATACATACTTGAAAATCCTACTACCTTGTTCAAAGTGAAAAGAGTCTAATCTTTTTTCTTGGAAGCTGCAGCTCCTTTCCAGCTTTTCCTCTCTTTCTGAACTAAACTGGTAAAAGTAGACCCTCTTTTAGGGTTTCCTCAGCCACTGGACGAAACCAATAATTTACTGCACCTGTAGATCCGTTAAGCGTGACATTATTTGAACCTCCTTTTAATATGGTTGCACAGCACCTTAAAAAGTGGAACTGCTTGGGCAACTGTTACACTGGGCATTATTCCACTTGCACAGTCATAATCAGGATATGACATGTGGACAACATCTTACAAAGTACAACCACTAGTGTAAGGGATATAAAGTAATAGTACTACTACTAGTAGTAGTTGTAGTAATTAGCCAATATTCTACATTGGTGACTTAGTTAACTAAACTTGACTAAATGTACTCATCTGTAACTGTTCCTTATTCATGATTGCTATGTAGTCATGAGCATAACACTATTGCCGCAATCCTAACCCCTTCCCTGAGATGTTAACCATATAGTTTCATAACAATATACATGGACTCTTATGACATAGATGGACATCACCTGAGACACTTAAGGATTTTAAGGTTAAGATGATGGTTAAGATCATAGCAGCTTTTTGGTTATCCTTGTATGACAAACACCTTCAAGATCCTTCCCACAAGCAATGGGGAAGCTGCCTAGTATTACTATACAGAGGTTTCAGACTGCCAAGTTTATTTAGAATGATGACCTTTTAACAGAATAGGGAAGACCTTGGGCTAAAATCACTGTCTCTAAGAAAACCCACAGTCGATGTTCCTTCACCATCTTGCAGCAAGTGAAACAGTTTCAGCGAGGAACTTGGATTTATAATCTCCAGTTGGCAGAGGTTCACAGAAGACCCAGTTGCAACTATGTTTTAAAGATGGCTTTGAAATGATTTGCATTCAGTTAGTGGCATGACTCCAATATACAGAAGAAAAACAACAAATATTAATAAAGATATTGGCAGGCATACATTCATGGGGAAGTATACCATGCAGAGGGCTGAGACCTTTTCATTGTCTAAATTTTCTACAGACTCTGCATGCTAATGCATCTAGTGAAGACATGCTTTCAGTTGTCGGTTGTAAAAACAGGCCAAGAAGGTGAGAGGGAATTATTCAAGCTACCATTTTTGCATTGCAGTCTAAAATCAGTATGTATAACATTGCCACATTGAATACAGGAAAAGTCTCCTTTATTTTAATAGTAAACAAATCCTGCAGAAGGAAGATGTAGTATAGTACTGACGGAGAAAATGTTGCATAGTGGAATTTCATTGTCCAGGATCTATTAAGTATTAAATATACAATCAGCCCTCCATGTTTGTGGGTTTCACTTTTGCAGATTTGATTATGCACAGATTATTTGCTTATTCTGCTGCCTCTCTGTGCCATTTTTAATAGGGACTACAAACCTCGTGAGATTGAGAAAGTGCAAACAAGGCTTCTAAGTCCCTACTAAAAATGTTGTGGGGCAGCAGTGGAGGTGGTAGTAAGCCCCATCAGCCACCCACTTCTGCCTTGTGAAGAAAGCCTTCAAAGGAATCCACAGTGGGTTGAATATGGTGATCATACTTTTTTATGTGTTAAATATGGTTTGGGAAGGCCTAGAATTTTTCACTTTCACGGGGTCCTGTTCCCCTAACCCTAGCAAATGTGGAGGGATGACTGTACATGACCCTTGTTCCTATTCATCCTGGCAACTGTTTCATTATATGATGCAAGTACTGTCTGACTGCTTCCTCTGCATAGCACTATTATTCAGTGAACAAAGTAAATCATCAGATAAATTAATCAACTAACTAACCAAAATTATTACCCTATATTCATTTCCTGGTCCTAACTAAAGTAGACACACTGAATTAATGGGGTTTATTTAAGTGCTGACTTACCATTCAGTAACTGGATCTACTCTAACTGGCACTAGAAATTGGATTGAGGCTTATTTTATGTTCTTGCAATTTTAAGTGTCTTCCTGTTTTCAAGTAAACACATGTTCTGTACATCCAGCCACCTATACTAGGTTGTGATACACATGTGTTTGCTGACTGCCTATTGGCTTATAGTACTTATTTATGTATTGTATTCATATGCCATGATTGTGCTAATAAACACAGGATAGTGAGTGTAGCCCTTTGTCCTCATTACAATTTTGTGTGTTGGATTCACCCAATACTGACTCAGTATCTCAGTATCTATCAGGACAGAGATCTGAGCCTCTGTCTCCCCAGTCCTTCCTGTTCAGTACGCCATGCTGGTTATTGTATTCTTTTTCAAGGACTTTGTGACAATATGCAGAAAATTTTCAAATACTGTATCAAATGGTGCAAACCGTATATGTGGCTACAGAGTTGCTCATGCACATCGCATTTAAAATGCTCATGTCTCCCACTGTATGTAAAGCAGTTCTAATATATATTGTCTGCTAAACGCTATTAGGAGTGAAGAAGTCCTACTGTGAGAACAACTGCAGACTATGAATTCCAATTGTGTGCTAACCAAAGTGATGGCAGTAAAACTTCCTCTTTAGTGTTAAATGAATATGACAAGGAGACATTTGTCTTTACCTTCTATTCAACTTGGTACTGAAAATAGGAATAAAAGTATTTCATTTAACAGACATGTTGATGGAAATACCAATGTATATAAATGCTAATGTTTACATTCCAAAAATACAGGTCCAGTATAAATAACAATCTTCCAGATACATTTTAAAACAAAGAGGTATGCAGGTGAACCTAATTACCTATGACAATCTTTGAGCTGTGGTTTTTTTCAATTTTCTTTTTGAAAATAGCATCAGTTTTAAAAAAAAGTTCCTAAATTATCTAGGACCATTTCATCCTGGCTTCAGGCTTTGTTTTAGGACTGAACCAGTCTTGGTTATGGTCATAGATGAACTAGGCCAGAAGATAAGACATGGTTCTGAGTCCCGGTTAACTCACAAAAGACTGCTGCCATTTGAGAATTCCTGATAAGGGTGGAAACTCAAGCAGGTTTCAAAGGGCCTTGATAGTGGTTGATGGCTACTGCAGAGCAGATTATCCTTTAGAGTTTGTTTCAGATAGGTTGGTCACCATCAAAGGGGAGAAGAAAAGAAACACTGATTTGCATAAAATTGTATATACAAATTTAAATAAATAGATGCAAATTCAGAATGAACTGCTATAATTTAAATAGAAATGCAATACCTTTCACCACAGAGGGTGACCAGATGACCTGGGTTTCTGGGCAGAAGTGCTAAATGCTGAGGGGCAATTTCAGAGCATCTGCTGTCCTTTCCTGTGATTCTTTGTCATCAAAGTAGACTTGGGGCCTTATCACACTGCACTGTTATGGCACTGTTATTCCAGGTTTAACTCCCATGGCAACATTACATGGAACCATGGAATTTGCAGTTTAGGGAGAGGCATTTATAGAATTCTCAGCCAGATCGTTCCTGTGTCTCAGCAAACTACAAACCCCAGAATTCCACAGGGTGCAGTCAAGGCAGGTAAAAAGGAATAATAGTGCTAGAACAGTGTAGTCTAATAGGGACCTTGGATTGGATATCTCTTGGAATGGAAGGCACCTTCAAATAGAAGGCTACTCTTTTTCCACCATAGTTGACAGTCTGATGGATTTCCCACCAAAACTAAAAAAAATCTCCTTATAGTTGGAAATATCTCCTATAGGAATATGTGAATTCCTCCACTTTTTCCAACCCACAGCCACTGGGGATTCATAACATTCCTTAAACCCTTGAGTCTTTAAACCAGAATTGGATTGGAGTGGATGCTTTCAGAGAGAATACAGTCCTCTGACAGCACTTCACAGGAAAAGCTGTTGTCTGTAAAGTAGGACACTTGGACAACTTAAGTCAGGACAGAAGGCCAATGTGGCGCATGACAGCTGTATCAGATACCAAATTAATAAAGCTTCTTCGAGTCTGGGAAGCGGTTATCTTGTTGGTTGTATTTACATCAGCAACTCATTTGAATTAGCAGGAGGGAGGACACTGTGGAGTACAGCAAAATGGTGATAAGTGGAACATGAAATTTTCAATTTGCCTGCATCTGAAACCAAGAATGGCATGGGATGGGGAAAGAAAGCCAAAAAGAAGATGAATACGTGATGCAGCAAGGTGTGCCACCTCACACCAGAGAGTGAGAGGTATTTTTAGAAGTACCAGTGATCCTGTATTTCCTCTAGTTATGATGGATTTACAGATTCAAACCAATTCCAGTGTTGTTTTTAAAGGCTGGTGGATCACGCAGAGGATCCTGATCATAGAATATTGGCCCTTTTTGCCCCATAGCTTGCCCACTTCTAATTCAAGCCATACTGGTGTTATTTAAAGTAGCACTCATTTTTTTAATTGCTTCTATCATTGTTAGGCCATATTCTTTTAGATGGGTTTCTTTGTTTTCTTATTACTCATAAGTAACTAAAATAGATAGTTTTATGTTGCTTTAAAAGAAATCTGAAATCTGAATGCTATAAGTGGCTAGCCTGTGGCACAAAACAAATCCAAGTAGGGAGATTTTCCCCGAGTAACTATAAAAACAATTAAAAGAGTTCATTTATGCCTCAAAAGAAGTTAAATTACAATTGTAATGTTAGTAATGCCTAAGCAATTGCAAAAAAAAAGATGAATTACAAATAACTTATTGTAATTAACAAGTTACATCCAAGTTTGGGTTTTGAATTGGCACTATGTAGCAATCTCTGTGTAGCTTTTTTTTTTCTCTCATAACAAGAGTAAGATAGATATGGCACTGCAAAGAATGGAGCATTAATTCCTCTTTGCTCTTCTATGTAGCTAATGAAACTGGGTGTTAATATCAGTCTTAATTAGGAATGTGCTGATGTTTTACACTTCTTGTCTGCTCTTCACTTGATGAAAATGATTCCTGTAAGTAATTACAGTAATGGGACTATTGGTAAAAGGAAGCACAATCAAAGGAGAATTAATGAGAACTCATTGATTGCAAAAGCTAATTGAATATGTAGCTGTACCATTGTAAAACTTGTTGATTATTGCAAAATGATATTTAATAGGTAACCAAGTAAGTATTATTGATGAGAGGTTAAGTGTAGGGGCACTGAATCCATTTGTAGATGGTAAAAGAGCTGTGCATTTAATCAAAGACTATATGATGGGCTACATTCTTCCTGCAGGCCATTTATAGCATATTCTATATACTGGGTTTTTTGCAGTTTTTGGTAGGTTTAAGTAAAATGAGGAATGGGGCTAGATATATACATTACAATGAGACAGTATGGTCCAGTGGTTTGAACAATTGACTTGGATATTATCATTTATTATTGTTTGTATCTCACCTTTTCCCCCATTACTAGGATCTGAAAACTCAGGTTCAAAGCTATAAGTGAAGTTCAGAATTGAAAGTAGTTACTCATGAATTCTCTGAGGCTGATTTGGAATTTGGTTTGGCAAGTGACATAAACTTAGGGATTGTTTGTTTTTCTCTCAAGCCTAATTTTCAGCACAAATTCCAGTCACCTTCCAGAGTCACAACAAGGTGAGAATGCCACTTCCAGTTCTTTAATGGCCCCTTCTGTTCCACTTAGCTTGGACCAAGAGTTGGTAGACAGCACTGTAGGCTTCTGCGTAAGTCCTTTCCCTCCCTTCTTTTTCCCTCTTGGTTTACAGCGTCCCTCTGGCCTATTTCATGGCATTGAGCAGAGTCCTTAGGGAATGTTGTTTTCCCTGGGGCACCAGAACATCCACGGACAGCAGGCAAGAAGACCTCAGATTGAGCTTATTGTCACACTATACTGTGACAAGGCTATTATTCCACTTTAACTGCCATAGCAACATCCTGTGGAATTCCAGGGTTTGTAGTTTAGTGAGGTTCAAGAGCTCTCTGGCTGAGCATTCAAAATGTCCCTCCCTAAACTGCAAATCTCAGGATTATGTAGCATGGCAGTTAAAGTGGAATAATAGCACTATAACATTGTAGTGTGATAATGCTGTCTGTCCTTCACCATATTCTCTCCGTTGTCACTGGAAAGATGGGTGAGAAGGGAGGGGAGCTGGCAGGTGACATTGGTGAGGATTGCAGCAAGCTTCAGGCAGCAAAGAATGCGGGTGTTTCAGCTGAGAATCCAACCAAGTTGGAGATGAATGCAATTGAAGTGGGGAGAGGACACAGAAAATGGTTCACTTTGTATGGCAGAGAATTTTTATTAGGGCAAAAGCTGTTTTGAGCTGGGTAATGATGACCTGCAGCAGGACCATTAATGACAGTCTTCTTCAGAATGACACATCCCAACTATCTCTGGAGAAAAATGCACATGGAGAATCTAATATGTGACCCCGGCTCCCACTGATAAAAGTTGTAGCTTCTTGACAGCTGTTCTTCTCTTATCATAATAGCACATTTTTTCATATAGCCTGGTTTATACTGAGTCTTCATCATGCTATCTTGTACTATGGAGGGATGGCAGAGAGAAAATTAGCAGCCAATATGTGAACCAACTGTAGCAGTAGCCTAACTTACTTCACAAGGTGATTTGTCAAATGAAATTGCTGCTTTAAGTATCTTGCAGGAGGCTAGAATAACAATTTGCCATTTCTACTGTTTGCTTGTGGTACAATGTAAGTTACACAACAATGGTATATTGTTCTTTTCCATGGTCAATCAGTTAGGAATTTGTTGGATGTTGTGGTTCTTTCCTTTGTGAAATAGGCTGCAGGTGATTTGCATACTTTCCAGTCCAGTAGTTTTATTAGCATCTAATGTTTGTTTCCATTTTGCTCCAGTACTTCATTCCACAATTGTACAAGGACAACTAATTGCTTGCTTACATTTGCAGCATGACACATTTTGCCAGTCTTTCCTTCCTTCCTTCCTTCCTTTCTTGACAGATTATCCGGATTGGGGTTTTTGTTCAGTTCTCTTTTACTATGTTATTAAAGACATATTTTTAAATGATTGTGGTGGATCTTGTCTCCTTGGCTGATTTTGGATTGAAATCATATCTATACACCCTTAGCCTCATAAATCTCTTCTAAATGGTTACATTGGCCATATCTTTTCAAGAATGAAAAATAGTTTGTGCAAACTCTATGTTAAAAGTCAATAATAATATAATAAAAAATGGTCAGTGTGCTTTTGAGACTCTAAAGAAAATTATAGGAGTTTACAAATACACTTTTTTGGCGAGAGGAAGGTTTTTGTTATCCATGAAATACCTTCCTCAGTATTTGGATTAGTGTGGTATAGTGATTTGAATATTGGACTATGGACTATGTTGGACTATGAGCCATCTACTTTTTGATTTTGAGTGTGTCTGGAGGCTTTGGAGAACTTCAGGGCTACAGTTTGGGGCCCCAGTAGTAGTCCAGTGGGCTGTGCTTTGCCTATTTGTGGGTTAAACAAACCCTGCTTTTGTAAGGTGCCTTAATGAGTGAGAGAGCAGAGTAGTGTAGTGGTTTGAGCATTGGACTATGACCCTTGAAAAGAAGTTAGATTCCCTGCTTGGCCATGGAAACTCACTGGGTAGCCTTGGGCGCATCCCTTACTCTCAACCCCAGAAAACCCTGTGATAGGTTCATCTTAGAGTCTCCATTGGTCAGAAGGGACTAACAAAGTGAGACACCACAAAAACAAAAACAACAACAAGAGCAATAACAAACAAATACCTCTTCCCAAAGTCATAGAGTACCAGCAGCCTTTGGCTGATGCTTCTGCTCCCTACTGCTTAGAGTTGGCCACTGCAGCTGGTTAGAAAAGAAAAAGATAATTTCAAATCCACTTTGCTTAGACTGAAATGGTTTGTTTCAGTTTCCTAATCTGGCAAACCTTAAAGGTAAAACTAGAATAAAAAAGCTTCATTGAGTTAAAAGGTATCCCATGCTGAGAGGTGGGAGGTTCAGAGATTAACAGTGTGGTCTTCTACAGGTCTAATTAGAAGTCCCATTTACTCTTTAATAATATGCTGAATATTCAGTGAAATGAGTTACTGAAAGAAATTGGGAGGGTACCTTTCACAACATCATTTTTGGGTTGATTTTACAATTTTTTGACCTAATTGCTGTGCCTCTTCCCTGTGTAAACTAAAATCGATACACAGTCTTTGTCACACCCAAAATATAGCAGAGATTGCTCCCACAGCCTTGGAAGCATGCCCAGCAGCAGAGAATACCTTAGCAGCAATGCACTGTAGCCAGGAAAAACTCACCTACACCAATTGTTTTCTTCCATCAAGGAGGCAATTTATTCTCCAGTTACAGTGTGTACATATTTACAAGAATCTTCAGAAGGCATTCCAGCATCCCCCTGCTTGCTCTTTCTGGCAGAGCCTACATCAGGCACCATGTGCAACTTGCTGGCTAGCTCTCAGCTTACATTTATACTCACACTAGCTGATGCAATCCTGCCAGCCTTTGCATTCTCCCCACACCTGATGCAACCTTCTCCCCTGGTTGCTCATCTGCATGACTCAGCTAAAGTCACATGGCTCTCCACAGGTGCACTTAACGACCCACATCACAGAGTATTTTCTACAGGTATGGTCCAACCTTTACTGACAGTCTTCTCTTAAGACATGGGGAGAGAAAGTATAGCCCATAGACTGTAATTAATTTCAAGCTAACACACATACATGTTGCTCTTACCACAGATTATTCCTTTCTTTTAATGATATGATTCTCCTGTTTTCCCAGAAAGATGTTGTCATGTGGAATTGTGCCCATGGAAGTACTAGACAGTTGATTGAATATGCATCAATGATCCTTTCAAACCAATGGGATTTTCTTTCTCATCAGAGAATCTGATCATTTCATGACTTCTTTCTTCCTTTTTATTGGGGCTTCCTTTCAAGTCATTGTTCCCCATTTGTTGTAGAGTGATTTGTCAGCATAATAAACTCAAGCCCATGTAGGGCTTTATATTCCCATCAAAGGCCATTTTCTCACTACACTGATACAGAGCTATTGTTCTACTTTCAACATCCTGTGGAATTCTGGGGTTTGTAGTTTACTGAGGCCAAAGAGCTCTCTGGCTGAGAATTCTAAATGCCCCTCCCTAAACTGCAAACCACAGGATTCCACAGGATGTTGAAAGTGGAATAATAGCACTATAACAATGTAGTGCAGAAATGGCCAAAAAGCAAAGGTAACTGAGTTTAGATACAACAGTAACACTGATTGCAATTATTTATTTATCTTACCACCATCAGAAACATGTGTTCCTAATAGGCAGCTAGGATGTACAGTGGTTAAAATGCTGGTCTTGGACGTTTGCTGGATGGCCTTGGGCGAGTTACTCTCTCTTAACCTCACCTATTCACAGGGTTGTTCTGATGGTAAAAAGATATATATCACCTTGAAATCTTCAGAGGAAGACTGGAATAATAATGTGACAGTTTCATGTTATGTGAATTGTAAGTAAGGTTCCCTCCCTTTCTAAAAAGTGTCCCTAAAGAGCACCCGCTAAAAAATGAAGAAATCACTTATTTTTGACAAGTGATTTTGAACTTTGTTCGTAATATTCAAAGAATGACTCAAATATTTCAATATTTTTACAGACAGCTTCAAATAGTGTCACTTCAGATAGAATTGTCTTGAATTCTCAAACATGAGAGATGGAATACAGAAGCCACACCACCAAAAACAGTATGAAGTGTGCTGAGTAACGCTGAATGTGATATCTCGTGCCATGCCAAATAAAGCAATCTACTGATCTCTGGAAATATACCCTCATTTAATTTTTGTTAGTCCTGCATGAAATTCCTTTTGGGTTGTGAATCAAAATGGAAACTGTTATGTGATCACCCTTGGCAATATTGGACTTTTAACCATAGAGTATGGAAGCCATGCCCTATGAGGAGCAGCTTAGGGAGCTGGGTATGTTTAGTCTGCAGAAGAGAAGGTTAAGAGGGGACATGATAGCCATGTTTAAATATTTGAAGGGATGTCATGTCGAGGAGGGAGTGGGCTTGTTTTCCACTGCTCCAGAGACTAGGACAAGAAGCAATGGATTCAAGCTACAGGAAAGGAGATTCCACCTGAACCTCAGGAAGAACCTCCTGATGATCAGAGCTGTTGGGCAGTAGAATATGCTGCCTCAGAGTGTGATGGAGTTTCTTTCCTTTGAGATTTTTAAGCAGAGGCTGGATGACCATCTGTTGGGAGTGCTTTGATGTGTGTTCCTGCATGGTAGGGGGTTGGACTGGATGGCCCCTGTGGTCTCTTCCAACTCTATGATTCTTTGATTCTACCATCTTCCACTTTCACAGAAAATTTCATTGTGCTGCATTTAGAGCAGTTAAAACAAAAGGTCATGTTGGCAAAGGCTGGAAGTTGGAAAGCAGAGATAGGATTGAGCAGCTAGTTACACAGTGGATGGAAACTTATTCAGGGGTAGCCATGTTGACCATGTAGCAAAATACAACAAAATCTAAAATTCACAAAACAGTGATACCGTTATTGGTCAGCCAAAATGTACAAGATCCTCATGCAAGCTTTCAAAGCTCCACTGGCTTCTTCTTTGGGCAAAAGATGTTAAAAATCATACAAATGAAGAAAAATGCCGATGTTAGAGACACAGCCCTACATTTTGTGCTAGATGTTTCTGTTGTAGTTCAGTTGTTCTGGAGAGATCTCAGTGCAGGTAAAGACACACGCACACACCCTTGGCCATGTGGAGACATAGGCAAAGGACAGTAAAATGTGGAGTTTAATGAAGTTTAAATTTTACTGCCCTTTGTCTCTGTCCCCATATAACCAAGAAGGAGAGTGGCCTCTAGCTGCATTAAGGTCCCTCCAGAATAACAGACCTGCAACAGAAACATCTGATACAAAATGTCAGCCTATGACTCCAACATTATCATTTTTCTTCTGTATGGTTTTTTTTTACATCTTTTTCCTGATTAAGAAGCCCACTGGCCTTTTGAAAGCTTGCATAATGTCTTTTGTGCATCTTAGTTGGCCAATAAAGATATCATTCTTTTGTGTGAACAGCGGATGAATTGTCTGCCAGCACAGGTGATCTGTTGGACTGCAATTGCACAAAGATGTGTGAGCTTCAAAAAGTGTGTGTATGCAAAAAGGGCTCACATGCACTGATATGAACAGTTGTGGTAACCAGGACTTGCATTACAGAGAACGTTTAATTTAGTCAGCCAGGGCCAGGGTGGCAACTGTTAATCCAAGGACTTTTTCATCAACCACCCCAAAATTGTGGAATGACCTGCTGGAAGAAATCTGACAGCCAGATAAGCTGTCTGAGTTTAAAACAACATTGACGACCAATCTCTTTCAGCAAGCCTAGCCAGATGGTTTTTAAATTACAAGTTTTCTAATTATTAATTGCTTGTTTTTTAATATGTACACTTTTAACTGATGATATGCCCTTTTAACTGATTTTTAGTTGATGTTAATGTTTTAATCTGTGTTATGTGTCTATTTGTTGCTGTTACTCAGCTGTTCCTTACCTTGCTCCATAGGAAGAGGTGGAATAATAATAACTATTATAATAATAATAACAACTATTATTATTACTATTTATTATTATTGTCACATCTGTTTGAAGAAATGGATATCATTATGAAGCCTAATTTGAAAATAAACACATTAGAATGTAAATTCCCAGTAGAAACTAAACATTCAGGTAATGTAGGAAATTATACACTTCCTCTGAAGCTGCTGTAGCTGACTGTGCCTTGTGGGGAAAAAAGTGTCAGACTCAGATCAATGACAATACATGGGAACATCCCCCAGAAGTGTCATTTGGTGTGTCTGAGGATTTATTTTCAGATACATAGGTACAATTTCCTCATTCATAAGGGTAGATGGTGGCCATTGTAAATTGAAGCACAATGTGTAAAAATGCACCCTTTGACCCAGAAAATAATGATGCATCTCTAAGGAGAGATGGGCATATGTAGTATTGAGTGTCATAACTCACAGAGTCAAATAAACTATCCATACTATTCACACAGCAGCTTGTTGAAAAAGGAACAGGAACTGGGGCCCAAATCTGGCATCACAAAAAAATGTGAAGTCTTGAACTTGTCAAACAAGTGAACAAAGAAATCAGATTTCAGTCTAACAGGTAGATTTTGGGGGAGAGAAAATTGCTATTTAAGTGAGACAGAAAAGTAGTCATGCTTTGGGGCACTTTAATCCAGTATGATAAAATTAGGCGGATATTCTGTTGAATAGCTGCTGATGTAAGACACGTTCTTTAATTTATGCATGCAGCTAAGTGCTTTAATAAATCAGGCCCTGAGAGCAAATATTTACAGATTCTTTCCTGTAAAGGTAAGGTGTCCTTTGTGTGAATGAATTATGCCAACACTTGCAACATTTAACTTGCTCACACCAATGCTGATTCAGGAACCACGGAGACACCTGACCAGCTTGTGACTAAATATATCCTGAATTTGTGCTTGGTGTGTTCTTAAATGGATTCTTAAGTAATGCCGCAATTATCACATTTGTGCACCATGTGTGGCTGATGTGTTAGCCTACATAAATTGTAGGGCACAGCATGTAAGAACAGATTTCAGGAGAAAGGTGTAAAAATGTGGTGAGAGAAACAAGCTGTTGACACTGCTGTAGGTTACAACATATGCAACCAGCAAAGGAGATGGCAGTATATTCCTGTGATATTTTTTTAAAAGTTTAGTAAGTATGGTGCCGTATTGCAGGCTTATTGTTGAAATGAATCCATAGGATATCTGTCTCAGCTTTATGGTTAAATGAATAATATATAAACTCTATTATTTCCTACTGAGATTTCCCAGTTCCACTCAGAAGAAAATAAACATTTCAGAGGTTGGACTCAGAGCAGGAATGGGGGACTATAGGACTGCAACTCTCTATTTATCGTAGATTATACTTATAGAATATTTAGAAAGAGTGATCTCCAGCATATTGGCTAATCTTCATACATCAACTGAGTCCTCTCTGCCTCCCACCAGTAGATCAAAAGGCATGTGAAATGAATCCAGGAACTGGAATGTATCTCACATCTGAAAGCGTGTCTGCGTGGAAGGCAATATAGAAAATAACTGGGAAATCATGTGTCTGAGATCACATTTAATTGCATATTCTCTACCTCTACTGGATGATTGTGTCCGTTATTAATTCCTCATTGCATATGTGTGATATTAAACATGTGTCACTGCACTGCTTTTTCCTCTAAAGAAAGGGTGAGAATCAAGACATAAGATATTATTAGAAAACAACTCCCATCATTCTTCACAGTTGATTATGCTAGTTGAGGCTGCTGGAAGTTGCACTCCAGAAATACCTGGAAGGCTGCATGATTCCAGCTCCTGCACTAAAGAAAAGCCTACTTGTGTATGAATGCATAGGAAATGGCTCTTAGAATCTTTCCTCATATAGGTATCTCTACCTGTCATCAGAATATGATGTCTCCTTCTTTGATAGAAAGGCCCTTTTAGAGATGGAAATACCACAGTCTTGACCTCCATGAATTTTAATAATAAAGTATAATTTATCACAGAAACAGGGAATTATCACACAGTGTCATACCCTCCAACTGTCCCAATAATCCTCCACTGTCCCACTTACAATGTCTCAGTTTCTGTTCCTGCTTCCCCCCTTTGTCCTCTGCTTGCTGGAAACTGAGTTCAAAGTGCAAAAGTAATTTGTACTTAATTAACTCAATGAGGTAAAAGGAGAGGAGGGATAGATTCTTGCCCTTCCCAGTAGACTCAGGCAAAAATAAACTACTGCAGCCTCTTCTAGCTTGTGCGTTCTTCCTCATTAAGTGACTTTTGGCATCTTGATCCACACTCTGATGTTGCTTGCATCTGTCCTGGTTTTCATCTGTGAAAAGCATGTGGTGAAGTAGGATGAATGTGCCAAATGTACAGGGTACCATTGTTCAAAGTAGCAATGTACCTCCTAGTACCACGCCTGTACTTCCTCTTATTGCTCAAGGACTCAGAAAATGGTGGTGACAGTTACTGATTTTGTTGTGCTTTAATGCAATAGTAAGATGCCCTGGAGTGTATGTTAAACTGGGAAAGAGGCGGCATATATTTGACAATCCCATGCAGGCTTATTCAAAACCCATTCTGGTTTAAGTCAAAGCAGGTCTCACTGATTTTAATTGGAAACCATGAGAATTCAGAAGTAACAACTTGGAAGTAGCATTGTTACTTGTAACTACTTACTTCTGGAGGTAAGAACAGGGAAGCAAAGTTTCATTTTTAAAGCAGTGTTGGTAATTAAACCAATCAAGTGACAGTTTCTGTTTATTTTCAGAAGTTACTTTCAAGGGTGTTTCAACAGGTGTTTTGACAGGAAATTTTATGCCATCGTCTTACAAATGGTAGGGTTTTTTTTATCCTCAAAAGAAATAACAGAAAGTCAAGGGAAAGTAGAAGACACTGCAGGATGTCAAACAATGAGTTAGCCTTTTCCATTGTGGTAATGAATAATGGGAACAGGTTGCTTTTTGCGCAGATGAGTGCTTGGATGGTAGACTTCCAACAAATGCCAGGTGGCGTAGGCTATATTTCAGAGGAAGGAACTGGCAAAACCACCTCTGAGTATTCCTTGCCTAAGAAAACCTTATGGAAATTATAGGGTCTCCGTAAGTCCATAGGCAACTTGGAGGCACATATACACACACACAATGAGGAATGGAACAGCCCATTTTTGGAATATGACTTTCTAAGTTCTGGTTCCTGACTTGAAAGAAGAAGAAAAAAGAATATGGTAATTCATGTCTGAGTCCAATGGCCTGAATGTTGGAGAATGACTTTTTCATTTAAAAGGGTAGGACAGGAAGCACCATTTCGGAAAGCTTTGGGCCAGCAGTGCCTTTCAGTATATAAAACACTGCATCACACATTTCCATTTACTTTCCTGTTTACTGTTTCTCGACCAGAAAGCAAAGTGCATTCTAATTGGAAATAAATGCCCCTAATGGAGACCTTAGGAACTCGTTCTTTTCCAAAAAGGATATTTTATTGAATAGAAATGCCTTCCCCACCCCCTTCCCAGCTCAGAGCACTTAGACAGTTAAATGTGAATTCATCCGTTTGAATACTTTGGGTCCATTAGCTGGAAAACACTATTCATGAGAAATAAAGCAGAAGGGCGAAAGGTGTTTGCTGGAGTGCCAATTACAGATTGCTTTTTCAAGATGTGTGCCTGTGGTGGAGGAACTGGTCTGGTTAGCTTTAGTCTTTCCATTAGTTGATTCATGCCTCTGCTCACAGATGGAAGTATTTGTTTGGGAGTTTAGTGCATTGGCACAACAATTAGATGTGAAGACATACATCTGTAAACAAAAATAGCTTCATCTGCATTAATTGCCACTTCTCATTTATGGGAGGGGGATCCATTGGTTCTTTTTTATCTGAGGGGATGTAGCATATTGGATCCGCATTTTGATCTGCACTTTGAATGAGAAGAAAGATACAAGATTAATGAAATTGGATTCAAAGTTTGTGTTATGTATTTAAACCAGACCTGTGAGAGTGGGGTCGTGTACTGATTGTTCACTGTGAGAAGAAATCATGAAACCTTCTTCGTCCCAACCAAAATTCTTTCCAACTGCAGCCCGTTTGATTCTGGAAAGCTGATATACAGAGATGATATCTAATCCACTCCATCTCTGAGTATGGATATTCCATTTAATTATCATAACTAAAGACCCAGAACTTAGAACAGTTTGTTGTTGTTGTTGTTGTTGTTGTTTTTACTGTTACCAGAATTCTCTAGCAAAAATAATCATTGGCCATGCTGTTTGAGGGATTCTGGGAGTTTTAGTCCAATCAATCAATCAATCAATCAATACCCTGCCAAATTTGGGTAATCTCCCCCCCTTCCTCCCCCCCACAAAGACCTCTCTTCTAATGTTTGGCCAATGCTTTACCTTTATTTAACTTTCAAGGGGCTGGAGACCTCTGAAGTGAAGCAGTGGCCTAGTAAACTAGAACCTCTTCTTTGCATGCTTTGAGGCCTGTGAGGCAGGAGATGGAAAGCAAAAGATCTCCTGACCTCTGTCTTCAGAACAGAAATAGAATATGATGAAAAGATCTATAAGCTTGCTCCATAACTGTTTCTGTCTCTCCAGAACCTGTGGGACAGTTCTGGGAACTGTAGAAATGGTCTCCCTCCCTAGTTGAAAGTTGTCTGATAGATTAGTTTGGCATTTCTTGGTTGCTTAGATGTTAAGGAGGAAGAGACAGTCAGCATTAGATTAGTGCTGAAACAAATAGAACATCGAATTGAAAGCATACACAGATGTGTTGAATTTCCACCAGCTTGAATCAAACACTGAGGAGCAAGGCAGTCTTTTAATCATTCATACTTTCAGGGGACTACTACGCATCTCAGGGAAGCTGGCAATAAAGAGGAACAATTTTATGGGTTGTGAACATAGCAGCAGTGTCACAGGAGCAGTCAGCTGTGTTGGATCTCTCCCCTCCTCATTCTTTGCTTCTTTCCTCTTTCTCTGGAAAGATTTAGTGGTGTATGCAGAGTTCTGGATGAGGGAGCAAGGGGAGCTGAGCTTGGTTACTGCAGTGAAGGGAGATTGCTTTATATTCCTGACTAAACCAAAACTCTCATTATCTCTGTTGGGAAAAACCCTGGCTGTCTGAGATATTTTCCTTCCCTGTAGAATTATGAGCAGGTTTTAATTACATTTTCATTTTATATTTCTAGATCAATTTTGGGACCATGGCCTTTGGGATAGCTTTGCAGGCCAGTGTTGTGTCTTTGGGTGCCACGCAAGTGTGTATTAAAAATAGAGGATTCAGATGAGTTCTCCATCCCAACAGTTGTAGTGATGGGAAAAACTGACTTTCTTTTTTCTTTTTTTAAAAAAGCTGAATGCTGCAGCATGTTACAAAAACACATGCAGGTTTATTGTCCTATCTCTCTAACAGTTCTATTTGGCATTTACATATCTTTAAAAATGCACAGAGGATTTTTACTGAACCAGCAAAGGACAAATCATGACAACATACCCACAGTTTTGACACAATCAAAACTCCAAAAAGAATCAGTTTATTTAAGGCAGGGATGAGAAGCTTTTGGGGCTACATGTTGCCTCCCCAAGACTATTTTGTCACTCCAGAAAACCTCCAAGAGCACCAACTCACCTTTCAAATGGGCAGGAGGAACCTTTGCTCTGTTTAACGTTTTAAGAAGTATTTTTTAAAACCAGGTGTGGCCTTCCAGCCACTTTTGGTTTTCATTTTTTTTAATTTTTGGACATTTTTGGAAGTTTGTGTCGCCCCCATAGGTTTCCAGTGGCTGAAAATTGTCTACAAACCTGACAAGTTGCCCATCTTTGATTTAAGATATATTCGATCTGGGTGTAGGATTAGTAGGAAGCAAAGAATAGCTTTCCCTGGAAAGTTCATCCCGTATTGCAATTTTCTCAAATTTGCCAGTAATGCTTTGCTTAACTACTGGGTCTCATATGTCAAATTTCATAGTAAAATGGGACAAATTCTCTAGATGTTATGCTTATGCCAAGATAGGTAGCTGTGTTAACTGTATATTCCATGTTTACACCAACAGAGACCATACTTACAGGAATCAAGCATGAATAACTAAACTTGTGGAATTACCAAACAAGGCTCAAGGACCTCAGCACTACTTAGAGTTGGGGGATAATACTGTCAGGAAAATGGTTGTCAATTTTGACACTTAGAGACCTGTTCCTACAAAACAATGCAAACAAAAGGCAATATGTTAAAACCACCATCACCATCACCACCTTCAACATCATCCAGATGAAGCTTGTAATAATCTGAATACTGTGAAAGCAATAGCAAAACAGTCATCATATTGTACAGTTCTGACTGATAATTTTTGAAGGCACTCGATACTCGTTGTCCAGTTTGCCAGATCATTTCTGAGTCACTCATCCCCCGCCTACTCTTGGGGGGACTTGGGCCCTCTTCCCACCCATTTGGATGGAGAACGTCAATGGCAGAAGGTGGCATGTAACAGAAAATCAGAAACAGAATCTCCAGGTCCCTTCGAGAACTCCTGGAGTAAAATAGACTTTAAACAAACTGTTATTTCAACCTTCATAGCAAAGGCAGAGGCCATGGCAATGAAGGCAGGAGTGGAGACAACAATAGTAGCAAAAATAAAACAAAACAAAACATATCAACTTCTGAATTCCTGCCTCTGGATCATGCAGCATAGGCACTTTTCCTAGATGCTTCTACTGATCCCACAGAATCTGACATTTAAGATTCAGAGCAAGGGATTTAGAAAACTGTGAGCTTACAAAACTGGCCACTGGCAGCAACATAGAGGTTTCAGCTGTTGTTGTCCCTGTGTCCTTGGAGGAATAACTAGTAATTCTCAACTCTGGAGAGCTATGGAGGTTCATAATAGATTTTCAGAGAATGGCAAGGTCTCTGCCAGGGAAGGGTGAGGAGTAGAAAAATCGGCCCAATGTCTGGAAATATTGAACTACAGTTTTCATCATTTCTGAGGACTGGCAGTACTTGTTGAGACTGAGAGAAACTGAGGTCAAAAATATCTGAAAGGGTCAATTGGGAATGGTCTTTTTGTGATATCGTGATTGAAGCAAAAGAGAAAAATTGCCAGATCTTTTCTAAGGCCCTAGCTTGGAGACTTGTAGCACAACACTTGCTGGGTGACAGTATTACAACCTCGGATTTCTTCAGCAGAAGGATGCATACATGAATGAGGAAGCTTGTGTCATTAACCTGCTGATGGAAAGGAACATTTGGGCTCTGATATGATTGGCTCAATTAAGTGGCTTCCGGGAGCAAGTTCAGTCATTGAAGCCTCCTCAAGATGGCCTTCAGTTTCAAAGCTGGTTCACATCATAGGTATGTGTGAACAGTCTCATCTTTCCACATGGATGACTCCTGCCTTGCATCTGTACTAGTCCATATCTGCCTTAGCACTATTGTGTTTCTACAAATTGGCTCAAGCCACTAGCCAATGTAAATTTTAAACCTAAATTACAAATGTGGGAGACATATGCACCCATGGGAGATGTATGCACTCTTGTACGCATTTCTCATGACAATGAGCTTAGGAAAAGCCTTTCTGTCAGATTCTCAGAAGCTAGTCATCTATAAAACCCTAAATATGACCACAATATAACCACAAAAGTGCTGCAGCAATGTTCTGAAAGGCATTCTTTCCCGTGAATTCACAATAGTTTTATAAGGCAAGCACTTCTTCTTACTTTCTGCAGAGCCCTTGACGGATCTGTTTTGAAAATTACTCTTAATAACAAACAGTTAGGCCCTCTATTGATTCATGTGTGTTCTCTTTCAAAATTAATGTAGCTAGATGCCAATCTACAAGCAACACTATGTTATATACTGCATTGTTTCTTTCTAAAAATGTGATGGATGACATTAGATAGAATTCCAGTGGAAACTACTGTAGCATGCTGGCACTCTTAATTAGAACAGTAGAGACCTTGTGATGGAAAGGCTGCTATTATTTGTAACCACCGCACATTTTTTCTTTAGATGATTGTGCCACTACTCAATTCAAGAGTGAGATATGCACCCTCAAAAGAAAAAAATGGGAACATTTTTCTTTCATTCTTTTTTCTTTTTTTTAATCTTGTGCCATTTTCATGCCTTTCTTAATAGTGACATCTTCACATGACAGAAGGATGCTTCTCAAGCTGGAGTATTTTCAATGCTTGGCAAATTCTCTCTAAATTTAGAATTTGGAAGGAAACCTTTTAGCACAAACAGAATGTTGGCAGGTTTAACACATCCGTAACAGCTGTTATAATTTGCTATAATTTTTTATGCCACATCATAAAGAAAAGGTCGTAACTCTGATCTCCTAATGCAGTGGGCATATTCTTTCTTTTCCTGCTGTGGACTGCCAATTAAAAAGAATGAGTAATGAAGGAGTGTACCCGGGTGCAGCCAATTCTCAGAACTATTAGTATTCTTTTATCTTCCACCCTAATTCCAGGAATGTGCAAGATGAGAGTAAGACACACCATGTCATTTCAGGATAATATCATGCAATTTTAGCATTATAAAGAATCCTCTCCTCTCTTTTTTTGTTTCGTAGAGACAGAATATATCGGATATGGAAAAGTTCCATTTCTTTCTCTTGTGAGAGTTTTATCGCTTCAGATGTGACCTTGTATAATTAAATATATTTCAAATATAAAGAGAAATGGCACTGGTGCAGACAATAGAATTCTTTATTTTGTGTTAAATGGTTCTGAAATGAAATTATATGGAGCAGTCAGTGTAGTGTGGGGGAAAGGGGTGATGGATACAACCCATTGTTTCCACTAGAATTTATTCTACTTGATTTTCTTTAGCACAATCAGATGAGGAAACAATTATCTGGTAAGCTGCATTACTGGGATTTCAGAATAGCCCTTAATTGTCTTAATTCCAAAAGGAGAGAGCCAACAGGAATTGAAGCAGACCCTAACTGCTTATTGCTATATTTTTTAAAAAAACAATGTGGAACCCAGAGTCACAAATTCATTCTAGAGTTTTTTACCCGACAAAATAAAGTCAGCTATGGCAAATAATGGTAACAGGGCTACCGTAAAGCCTTCCTGCCTGCTTCAGTAAAGCAATAATAAATGAAATGTGACAGAAATCCTCCTGCCATTTTCATCACAATCCTTATTCTTCCCTTAAACTCATTTCTTCTAAGCTATAAATATGTGCAGCCAAGATTTCCTCCAAATCTATATTACATCCCAATAGACTTGTCTGATTATACTAGATACAGTTCAGCTAAGCTTTCTTAATTAAGTTATGTGAGAGAAGGGCATGGCTGTGTTTTCATGTGCCAAAAATGCAATACTTGAGTGAAATATTGGGCCCTTACCACTAAACATTCTAAGCGTAGAAAATAGTTATACAAGATAGAGTTTGGTAAGTTGTGCTAGGGATAGAAAATACCCAGAGATGGAACATTAAAAATAATACAAATGTCCTCCGCCAGTTACCTTAAAGGATTCTTTTTAAAAAAGAACTTATAACTTTTTCATCTGTACTTTTGTATACTGAATGTGGCTTCCTACATTCTTTCCCGTTGGAGTTTTATCCCTAACAGCTTTATATTAAGACAGAGAATGAGCACCGGCTCTTTGTCATTTCATTGTTCTTGGAAGGCAAGCACACTGGTTCCAGATTTATAAGTACTCTTTTCGCCTCAAATTACAGTTTTGGCATGAAATACCATCGCCATGTGAAATACAGCCTCACAGATTTGTACTCTTTTAGTCATGGTGCTCGCATTTATAATTTAATCTCCAGATCTATTATTTCACTATGCTGTCACCTCATAAGTAATACAGTGATTTTGCAAGATTAAAAAATGGCTTTTTATTCATTTCATTGGAACAGCAAGAAGTGCAAAATCCTGGTTTCTGTGTATCATACAGTTGATGCAAAAAGAGTATATTCCCAGTAGCCAGGAAGAGAAGCAGGGGAGAACCAGCTGATATGTTATGGCTAGGATCTAATGGCTAGATCCTATAGAACTGCTTCAGGCAAGGACAATCCCATGTCCTTGCTGCATCTACCAGCAACCTCTTCAAAAGAGCTATGGGAAGTTAGTAAGCTTTCTGATTCTGTTTATATGCAGTTCCCAGAGCTACATGGAATGGGGAGAAGGAGATTTCATTGCACTGGGAGCTGAATAGCCACATACAATTGGACCCAGAACATGTGGACTACATTTTCCAGAAACATCCAGCCAGCATAGCCACACGCAGCTACGTAAGAAATGTAGCAGCTGAAAAAACTGTAAATTGAGAATAAATTGTACCATGCTTTTGAGCTAAAAGGGAAGGAAGAGAATAAAATTGCCAATGCCCTTTGTTTTCCTGTATGTGTATTATAGATGCTCTGGACTAGTATATAGAATCCTACCCACATACTTCTTGTTTTACATACTCTGAAGAAGTTTAAAAAAAAACAAAACTTCTGTACCCAGAATTTCCCAGCCACTGATGTCAGTAACATTTCCAAAGTCTAATTGGATGCAGGCCTAATGTTCTGCCATGTAAGAACATGAAGTGTGAACAGACTGTTTAAATGGTACAACCACCCACAGCACCCACCAGCCATTAAAAAACTTGTACATACATTGAATCTATATCTATTTTTCCCGCAGTACAAGTGTCACTGAAGCTTGGCAGTCCTACACTTCAGATAGCCTCAGAAGTATTACCTTAAGCTGCCTCAGTAAGGAACTTCAGAGCTAATTAATCATGTTGCACCTCTGCTCACACTGACCTGGCGTGCTATAGTTTTGTTGTTGTTGTTCATTACACTGAATAAATGTTTTTGGGGGGAAAAAGTAATTTGGATAAGTTATGACAATTGAGGCAGAACTGTACTGGAGTACTGTCTCTTTTCAACACTTGCTTAAGTCTTGATTCACCAGTATTTCTAAATACCAGAGCTCCCTGCCTCTTTCTCCCATCCATGCACATCTTGTCTCAGACTGTGCCGTTGTGAAAAATAGAAGAAAGAAATGTAGCTTTATCTGTTTTATATATCTTGTCCATGACAAAACAGCACCAACACTAAGGCCCTTTTCGCACGGCATTTGCCATGCGAAAGAGGGCCTGGAGCGTCATGCGATTGTGAGGAGCGATCTGGACAACGCACTCACAATTGTGCAACACTCCCGGGGCTGGCAGGGGCCGATCGTGCACCTTTCCATTTTCGGCTAGAAACCGAAAATGGTGCGCTATCGCGCATTGCTCCCAGGCCCCGTGCGCACTTACCTGGCGTGCGGAGCCTCTGGAGCTGGGCCGGTCACACTTCCTGCCCCAGTGCCCCAGTGCGGCCTGGGAAGGTCCCAGGCTGCACTGCAGAAGGAAGAGGCGGGGCTCTCACGCGAGCAGGCGGCTTGTGCAGAGCTGAAGCAGCAGGGAAGGGAGAGCCTCTCGGCAGATGCTGCTCGTGCAATCCCCGCACCCCGGCACCGGAACAAGATAAGGTGCGGAAAGGGCCTTACTCTGCTGCAATTGGTTTTCACCACAAATCAGCTACTACATTGTGTGTGAAAATTATTTCTTTCGAAGTATAGAAGAAAAAAATTAAAAAGAAAGATTTGGGAACTGCATCCATATATTATCTCTCAGCTGGTAATTTGTTCCTTTTTTTCTCCTTCAAACTAGGATCACATCTCAGTTGATTCTCAAATGATGTAATTAGATTATGGTTTGGTAAACGATTTAAAGTGCAGATTGTTGTGGAGGATATGCAAATGAATAATACAAATTCCTATTCAGCACTACACAAAAAGATTTCTGATTAAGCTTATTAAGTTCAATCAATGACATTTAAGGCTGGGCCTGTTCCACAGAGAAATTAATTTCTGCAGCCAAGGAAGACATCACAAGCTAAGCAAGATTTCCAAGTATTTTTCCCCCAGCAAAGTACCACTGTTTTTGGCAGCAGTAACGGCATACCCTAAGAGACCAGTAGCATTACATGCCACTGCTCCAAGATACCAGTTCCAAGACTCGTACAGTGTGCCAATTTTTCCCTGTCAATAGTTCTCCCTTCAGCAATATGTTCAGTAATATTCACCTATAATACATGTGTAACACTTTTTAAAAAAAAACACATTTATCCCAAAGTGGGTGATAATGTTTAAAATGTTTTAACTGAATCTAAAGAGGTGAGTCAGTGACAAGTTCTAGAACTGCCAAGGTTGATCTCCTACGGCAAATGGAGCACTCCCCACTAAGCATAAGTTCTCAAATAGCCCACTTTTGACTTCCCCCTCACACAGTAAGAAGTCCATGTGGGGTGGCATTGGCTCCAAAGTTCTTCCCTAATCAAGCTCTGAAGTTTAACTGTTCAATGGCCATGTCTATCCCTTCAACGTCTTGCATTGTCTTCCCTATTAAAGATACAGGGAACTTCCTGGCTTGAAGTCTCTCTGAGTCATAAGAAAACAAGAGGACAAGGAACAGCAGGGGTTAGGAAGGTAAGATGAAAAGCTCCCATCAGTGGATTCTTATGGCATTAACTGAACCACCAGGGATCTTCTGCCCCTATGAGTACACTGGATGCTTAGGTGGCAGTTTTCACTGATGTTTTGGAAGGGTCATGTTAGTAGCTCAATATACTGTAGTGTACTGAGAGGAAGAAATATGATTGATTTTACTTCAATGTGGAGCTCAGGGCTCCCAACCCAAGGAAAGTTCCCCTAAGGAGCAACTCCTCCTTTTATTTTATTTTGGCAGGGCACTTTTAGGGGTGTTCTTAGTTTTTGGTGAGAAAACTGCTGGTCATAAAAGCTTATGCAAAGGAGCACTTTCTTCTATCGCTTTAATAAATTTTATTAAACAATTTCAGATTGTACACAAACAAAGAAACAACAAACAAAAAAAGAAAAATACTGAAAAAGAGTGATGATATTTAATAACAACAAAAACAACAACAACAACAACAACAACAACAATAATAATATACACATTTGACTTCCAGATTTCCTAACACAGTTTATATATGACTGTATAAAATAACTTCTCTAATTAGAAAAACAAAATACTTCAACTGCTTATTTTTTCAAATAATCAAAATCTAGATAAGATATTATACTCCCTTTTCTTTTTTCAAAAAGCCTATCAAAGTTTCCCAAAGAGTCACCAATAATTTTCCTATTATCAATGTTGTTAGTGTATGCATTTCTGCTAAGTCCATTAGTTTTATCTTCCAGTCCTCTTTCAGAATTACTGCATTCTTCTATCTGTGTGTGTATAATAATCTTACTACAGTGGTCATATATCATAGTATCTTGCCGTACTTCTGCAGTTGATCATCCACAAGTCCGAACAAATACTGTTCAGGCTTCAACTGAACATATTACTTTCAGAATTCTATGCACCATTCAATGTAGCTGATACCACAATTTTTTGGCCTTTTCACAAGTCCACCACATGTGAGAAAAACAATCCCTTCTGCTGTTCACATTTCCAATGTGCATTAAAAGCTTCTATATACATTTTGAACAATTTTTCTGGTGTCAAATATCAAAATTTGGTATCAAATTTCAAATATCATCTTATAAAAGTTGTCTTTAAGAGCATAACATGACGTAAATTTAATTTCCCTTGACTATATTTTTTTCTGTTCCAACTGCATGTTACATCCAACATTTTGTACCCACTTTATCATACAGTTCTTCATCTGCTCTTTCATCTCTATTTTTAACAAAACTTTGTGCATCTTACCAATCAATTGTTTGTCATCTGAGTACAATTGCTTCTTGAATTCTGATTTACTCAAATCAAAATCATACTTTTTTTTATCAATTTTAAATCTTTCAATTATTTGTCTGTAAAAGAACCACTGAAAACCATAACCTGCTGACATTAATTTTTCATTTGACTTAATTCTATATTGTTGTGGGTCAAATTCCAAAAGATCTTGATAAGTTGCCTACTTTTCCTTTGCTGTGTCTCCTTCCTGTAAAAAGCCTCTTGTGATGAAACCCACAAAGTCGTGTTAGGGTATAATCTTGGTTTATATCTATTCCATATTATTAACAAAGTACCTCTTACTTATTGGTTATTAAAATTTGCATTCCCTTTGGCTTTATCATACCACAGCCTCTATGCCACCCAAACCATGTGCTTCTCAATTCAACAATCTCTTATTTGTCAGTATAATCTAATTTTTGAATCAAACCAAACAACATTCAGAAAAATAGTTTTAAATCTTCTGATCTCAATCCCCCTCTTTGTATTACATCCTGTAAAATTTTATATTTAAGTCTCAGCAAAAGAGAACTTTATAAGTGTTTATGGTGCCACAAGACTCCTTTCTGGTTGCAGCACAACAATTGTACCTTGCAAGGAAATTGGGAGGTTTAATTTCTAAACAGAGAAATGCATGGAGCGGGAGGCAGGATACTGTGTCATCTGCTGTATAAGCCACAGTCTTTTAAGATCTGTGTGAACCAAAGAGACAGAAAGTAAGTAGGAATACAGCTGTTCTTGCTCAGTGGAAATTAGTCAGAAGGGACCTAGGAAAATATCAGAGGCACATTCTTAATAAAATAGTTTCCAGACCAAAAATCCAGTTACCAAACCTGGCATGGGTATAGGACTAGACTGGCAGCAGTAGCAGCAGTAGAATGTTGCTTGATCAGTACAATTGGCCCTCCACTTTTGTGGGTTGAGCATTTGCAGATGGATTATTCACACATTGGTTGGTTGGTTGGTTGGTTGGTTGGTTGGTTGGTTGGTTGGTTGGTTTATTGATTGATTGATTGATTGATTGATTGATTTTAAAAATTCTTATTGTATATGCCCCTGTCAAGGGAAAAATACATTCTCATTAAAAATCTCTAGATCCCCCCAATGCAATTCTCTGGTCCACTTTTGCAGAAATTGGACCACAGAGTCGCTCTTGAGGATCTAGAGATTCCTAGAGAGAACACTTCTCTAGGCATTGCTAGGTCCTTCAGCATGACTCTGCAGCCTGCTTTCACATAGTATTACGCTGGATGATCTAGTAATTCCTACAGAATTATTGTCAGGTTAAAAAAATTAGTGTTCACAATTTTTATTTGCGGTTTTTCCACTTTTATGGGAGTCATGCATGCTTAACCCCCACCAAAGTGCAGGGCTGACTGCATATTCTGATACTGCTTCTGTTTAATGCCTGTAAATCTTACAAGAGCTAGGCTACCCACAGATACATTGAAAGAGGCTGAATAAAGCTCTGTAAATATTACTAATGGGAGATTTAAATTAACTTTCTTGAGTTTACATAACTCACTGTACTTACAAATACACCTTCTGACTTGGTCCCTGGCAAAGGACCTGGTTGGTTTGGCTCTTTTCAATATATTTGCAAGTAGATTAACTTATTTTCCAAACCATCCACTTGGGTTCCATGGTCAAGTTTCACAAGTTAGTACTGTGGTGTGCAGCTCAAACTATACAACAGCAACAAGCACTTTAAAATGTGTGTTTGTGAAGTAAGGATGTAAATCTTTGCTTATTTCATTCTCATACAGAAGAAGAAGATCAAAAGCACAACGTTTTCTTCTCAACTGGAAAAGATTACAAAAAATTCCTCCAGCATTTTAAAATAATTTTTCACATCTAGAATCAAATATAAAATATTGATGGACTCGCAGCTTGCATTCACATCTCAGGACTTTTGGTGAAATATTTGTATGCACAAAAATATTAGTCTTTGCAGTCCTCCAAAATTTGTGTGGACAATAGTGTCTGTGAAAAAGACATTGTTCTGCAAAATCAGATTCTCAGCCAAGTAGAGTGATGTTTATGTCTGATTCATTTAAAAAAAAAACCCTGTGTCCTCTAATTATGCTTTCAAGCTGCTTATTTTTATTTATAATGATTGAAAGTATCTGGCTTCAAACAGGTTTTAATTTGTTTGGTACTCCAAAGCTTTCAAGCAAAGTTATGCAACTGTCCAAGCTGGGCACATTATGCTCTTTCCATATGATTGAACTCACAGACTGCAGGATCTCCAGGCATACCTGCTGCCATTGTGCACCCCTAAATCTTCTGAAGACAAAAAAGCCTTCTCTCCTCAGTCTTACATCAACTACAAAGCTATATACTAGTTTGGGAAGTTTACCACCTAGTGACTGAAGATATTGTAAGCCTCAGACCCAATTGGCACATTAATAGTAATTAAAAATTATGAGTGCATTTTTCTGTTAAATTTCTTTTAAATGCATGCTCCTTGCAATTCTTTAGTATTCATGGAGAGTTCCAGGTGTCTTGGTCTCTTTGTCTTGGAAGTAAGGCTCTGATAGACAGGCATCTTCTTTTATTATTATGGATAGATTTTCAATATTTTCCTTTCTGCTGATAATGGGTGTTGAATGGAAGGTTCTAACTTCATTCCACGGCTAAGATGTAAAAGGTTAATCTAACCAGATGCTCTCTTCTGCTGTACTGCAAATGTTGACACCTTGCTGACTACAGCTGGCTGGGAATATATTTGTCAGTTTGTTTTTCACTTAAGATAATCCTTGAGGATTTGTGTGACTGGCTGACATTTTGGCAGCCACTTCTGTGACCTTATAATTACACAAGAAATCCTTCAGTGTTCTATTTATACTCATAGGACAGAGCTCAAGTGGTCTCGGAATTGCTTTACTCACTTAAGCAGAAATGTACAAGTGTAAAATGGTCACTCAGGGTCACTTCATATATAATATTTTATTTCCATGGAGGTAGCAATTTCCATCCATTTGGTTAGCAAGGGAGGATTATTGTACATTTCTGAGCACTTCTTTTGTTTTGACGTAGCAAATGTTCAAGAATGCAAAATAGTAGGACTTCAGAAAGCTGCAGTACTTCTTATCTTGAGGTTGTAAAGTCAAAGCAAAAAAAAAGGGGGGGTTAAGAGTAGCATAGTTGTACAGTTTCTCAATGATGTCATGGGATTTATTTGCATCAGTGGTAGTTCAATCCCTATAGGCCTAAAAAGGCTGAGGACCAGTTCATACTAGGTACCACTGATGCATTGGTAAATCAGGACTGCACTGAAAATTGGACAATTTTTATGTCTGCCTGAGTCAGGTTCAGATGATTCCATTTTCATAGAATAAACTTGGCTGACAGAACAAATATCTTCTATCTATCCCAGTTAATCTTTTGCTACCTCACTTTTTCTGCTGCTTTAAAAACATCCCAGTTTCTGTCTTCTCCTCTCACTTTTCCCCATTGTCCTCAGCTTCCTTCAATTGCTGCAGACTGAGGCCATTTCCAAACAACATTGTTACCCTGCCACAGGAACAGGTGTTCCCTGTCCAGGAGCCATGCGACCACACATTTGCTATCTTGTTCCCAAGCATTGCAAATAAACCCTATTTCATTTCCATAAAAAATCCATTAAAAGCCTCCTTTACCTCTACAATCCCATCAGCTGGGTCAGTGTGGTTCTATAATTCTACTTGATAGGGCTTCATGTCATCATGGATCCAGAAGTAGGCAGGGTGTGGGTGTGCCCAGTTTATCCCTCTCTCAGTGACTGCCATGATGTAGCAAGTTTGTAATCTATCACATCTCCATGTTTATTTTAAATTTCTCTTTTCAGTTATTTTTTATCATTATAGCACAGAAGTACAATAGTGTACCGGCATGTCATGATTTTACACTGTGGCTACGCTAGTATGGCTTGCAAAAAAAAAAAAACCTGACTGATGTAAAGTCGGAGGCTTTCACGTCCAGAATCCATAGGTTGTTGTGAGTTTTCTGGGCTTTGAGGCCGTGTTCGATGAGTATTTTCTCCTGACGTTTCGCCTGCATCTGTGGCTGCCATCTTCAGAGGATCTGGTGGCATGAAGGTGAGACAGAGTATATATACTTGTGTAGTCCACAGGTGAGGGGACTAATTTGGCTACTAGTACTGAAGAACACTAAAATCAAGACTCAAAAATATGCCAATGAACACCACCCAGACTCTGGAGGTCCCCTCTACAAGAAACAATACAATGGATTGCTAATGACTTAATGCATATCCCCTGACTAACAATACAACCCTGGGGGATATCCCATTTAACAGTAGGCCATCACACAGGCCAACTGTGACATATGCAAATTGCTTCCCCCCACCTGGGGACTACACAGCCTCGGAGGATGGCAGTGGCAAAACTGCTCTGATTAAATCTCACAGAGAAAACCCCATGAGAGGGTCGCAGTAAGCTGGAAACAAGATGAAGGCATGCAGCAGCAGCAGCAGCAGCAACAATGTAAATATTGCCAGCCCTTGCCAGTTGGCTGCCATACTGCCAGTGAAAATTATTAATCCGCCTTATTGAAAATTAGTTGTTTAACAGAGATCTGGTGTTTTTCTTTTGTTCTATGCACTGCTTTCACTGCTTCTTTCATTGTCCCTCCCTCCTGCCCTCCTGTTTCTTCTGCTCTCTCTCCTTTAATGCTTGTGGAAATGTGTACTTGAGAAGAAACATTAAACAGTGAGAAAATGGAGGCCTTTGCCAATTTGCAGACCTTGTATAAAACAGATGGTAGTTTGGTGACAGCACCAGAGGATAAAGTTATCATCTCAGTGCAGACGGAAAGAGCTTCAGAGTTCTGATATGCTTTTAGAAAGTCTTTTTAAATTATTATTTCAGTCTGCACAGCAACTATTTGTTAGGAAAACACCTTGTAATCTTCTGTGGCTAATTTATTTTCCACACAGCAAAGCATCTGGAGCTGTCTGGGGTTTGGTGGAGGTGAGGCTGTAAAAGGAAATGAAAGGGCTTCCCACATGCACAATCTCAAAAGGTTCACCAAGGTTTATTTGGAACAGGGAATCAATACATCCTTCAGATTTTTTACTAGTGGTACTTGGAATGAAACAGCTGAATGGTCCCTCCCTTCTTTCCTTATCTTACGATGCAAGATTACAAATGAAATGAGGGGGAAAAACTCCTATTCAGTTCAGATCATCAGGATCTACTTGTACACATCCATTGACAGAAAATAGATCCAGAGCAAGGCAAATCTACTCAAATGCACAGAGAGAGAGAAAGATGTCGATGGCTAGTCAGAGATTGTGAATGGTGTTACATTGATTTCTCAACAAGCAGTAGTAAAAGAATGTCATGCCAGGTTACCATAAAAATAGAAGCTTGGATGCATTGGTTTGGATGTAATGTCGCCTCTGTGCAGAGTCTTTAGGAGTTCTGAAACCTTTGTCTGTGTAAAATAAATTATATCTTGATTCTTGAAATGTTGTCATCTTCATTCTCATACCATAAATAGAGAAGTGTGATTCTTTCCATAATTTAATTGTAGCTAATCACCTATTAGTTGCAGTGGGAAGATTTTAGTGTTGTCATGGGTCATAAACCTGCTTTTTCTGAAACACCAAGTCTGACTTATTTCCCCTAAATTATTTGCATTTCTTGACTGCTCAATGACTTGTGTCTTAACTAATTGGTTTTGCAAGTAACGCACAGAATTCTAAAAATATACCTCTTTACTGAGGTGCCTTTTAAAAAAAAGATTGAGCACTGTGTAAAATTTAGTTCAAGGGGTTATCGCATCCTATACCCTCTTGTCTATTTTCTTTGTCTTCTTTTTCTCTTGCTTATGTGTGTTTCAAGCTTATAATGTGATGTGATAGTCTAAGAAAGTGAAATTTGTCCAAGATTGAAAGAACACTTACTTGAGTGTAAGACCCACTGAATTCAGTTATACATCCCCATACACAACCTGATGAAAAGTTCCGGAAGACCTGAAAGTTTACCTTTTCAATGATAATTTAGTTATTCTGTATAGCTATTATTACCCAACCCTGTCATTGCTTTGCTCATGGACCACATGACTGACTTCCTATTTTTGTTTTTATCATTAATAATGCATTGTTTGTTCTAGTTATGTTTTTTTAAAAAAATACATTTTTTAAAAAAAAAATACTCTTTAAAAAATGGCCCTAAACCACCCAGAGTGATGCTTGAAGACCAATACTTTAAGAGCAATAAGTAAATGCACCAAAAAGGTTGCCAGCTGTTACCTTATTTTGAAAAAAAAATGTTTTGTTCTCTCATTACCTGTTATAGATCAGATCATTGTCACACATTGAAGCCAAGTTCTGGCTCGCCTTACCTATATAGGCCAACAGGCTTCCTCTCAAAGCTGTTCCTAAGTAATAGGAGCCTTCTAGAACAGTATGGGACATGGTTAAAGAAGCTTTAGGCAATTCGGATTGTTGTGTGGCTAGTGTAGAATTACCATTTGATATGAGCTTGTATAAACTGATTGGAAGTATTGAACATCACCTCCATTTCTTAAGCAATTGCAATGCATTCCATTTTTATGGTATTTCATACAGTTTCCCATTACAGGTATATAGTTAACAAAGCAGATATATTCCTGGTCATTACTTTTTAATAGAAACTTTGGTACCAGAGGCAGAAATAACATGGAAAGAATAAGTTGCTACACTACATGTGCATGTGAACTCACACACACACACACACACACACACACGCAAAGAGAGAGAGCACGCAAGAGAGAGAGAAGAACTAGTCAACATATTTCAGCAAACTTTGAATCTAAAACTAACAATATGCACATGAAAAATGGAACAATCAGATTGAGTAAGCCTTCCATAGGTAAACAAAAGCATTTTCATTCTTCTAAAGATTACTTGAAAGCTTCTTCCAAAATGCATCCAGGAATAATTTCTACTTTCACTAGCCTCTGTCTTTCTTATGATTTCCTTTTTTGATGGCCAAAGTTCTAAATCTAGACTCTTTTTTTAACATACAAGGAAAAAGTGATAAAACAGGGTTATCTGTTCTCCCCCTTTGTTTATTTCATGAGTGCTCAGTAAAGGAATCTGGGGGGAGCTGCTCTTTTCCTTGCCTGTTGTAGGCAAGCACACACAGCTGCACTAGGACTGGCTAGAGGAAAATCCTACTTTTCCCTGCCTTAAGTTTTATTACATTGATTCCTGCAGACATGCAACTGCAACCTCAAAATCTGTGTTTCTTCAGCTGTCTTTCACCATGCCCTTCCCAGTGCTGATGGTGCTAAAAATCTTCACACTAAAAAGAGAGTGAGGAAAAAGGGTGGAGGCTGGGTAGGCATAAAAAGACTTTGTTAAAAGGAGCTTCTTTTTTTCAGTGTCTTTTGTTAGCTGAGATGTGCCTGAATTTACTTTAAAAACAGCTGGCTGAGTACATAGAGCACATGAATATTGCAGGCTAGCTTCTTATTAAGCAACTTTCCAACCACTGGGAAGAAGAGTAGATGGAGGTCTGATTGTACAATACACTTCCTTCCAACTCTGTAAGAAGTCAGGATTGGTGCCAAGACCAAGCGAGATAAAATGTTGGCAATCCATGATCAGATCTACCGTTTCCTTCCTAGTTCTTTTATAAATAATGGCAAGGAGCCAAATTGGTTTTGAAGTATAATGGAAGTCATGACTAAGATATCTACCCCCCACATCAGTCCATCTCCTACACGAATGCATACCCACCACTGCTATTTGCAGAGCTTGGTACTAATGAAGTACAACTAACATTGTTATCTGTAGCTTTGGCCATATTGAAATTAAGTTTGTAAACTTTTTAAAGTTAACAAGTCTAGTCTTTACTTCTGAAATTGCAATTTGGTATGATTGGGGGCCATTTTGTGTCTTTTTTCTATTTTTTTTTCATATAATTTATTAAAATAAAAAGATAATGAAATAATGGGGAAGGCACATTGCCATTACTTTTTGGAATGTAGAACATGTTACTCATTATATGCTAACACATTACATTTAAAAACTAATAGTCCAAACTACCTGTTAGACCCGTTGGAGTAAATATACATAGGCCAATATGTTTTTCATAATGGGGCAAGTCAAAGGCCACCTGATTTAGATTGTGAAAAGTATATAAGAAAGGTATTAACACATATACACATTGTGGTCTCCATTTTTTGTAGGGGACCTTGGATTTTTAAAACAAAAGAAATAGAAGAGGTGGCCAATTGTGGGGGCAGCCAGCTGTGGAGGGGCCGAGGGGCCAATGGGCCTCTGTTTCTCCTTTAGCAGGCCACATCATCACAACTGATGTGACTGGAAGTGATGTCACATCAATTCTGATTCTGGCCAATTTTCACCTTTTGGGTGTGTGGGAGTTCTCTCATCCATAAGGTCACCATTATGACCCTTTTTGCATGGCATTTCTGAAGCGAAAGGGCCCCTTGAGCATCACGTAAATGTGAGGAGCGGTCCATACAATGCACTCACATTTGCGTGATGTTCAAGGGCCTGACGCGGACCGCGCATGCATTTTTTCATTTTCGGCTCAAAGTCGAAAATGCTGCACGCTCGCGCATCGCTCCAGGGCCCCGCGTGCACTTACCTGGCGTGCGGAGCCTCGGGAGCCCAGCCAGTCGTGCATCCTCTCCTCAGTGCAACCTGGGAGGTCCCAGGTTGCACTGCGAACGGAAGAGGCAGGGCGCTCACGCAACCGGGAAGCAGCTGAGAAGCCGAAGCAGGAGGGACGCAACAGCATTCCTCCCAAGACTTCCTGTGCGAGCCGCGCAGCCCAGCACTGGGAAAAGGTAAGATGCGAAAAGGGCCATGTCAAGATTACCTTAACAGCAGTTAACAACAGTGTGGGAGGTTTGGGGTAAGGGACAAAACTGCTGCCTTTGATGGTAATTCTGAGCCATTTGGGGGACCAAAATCACCCACTTGTTTATTTTGGGTGTGTCTGGAGGCTTTGGAGAACAGTTTGGGGGCCCAGTAGCAGCCCAATAACCTGTGCTTTCTCATTTCCGGGCTGAACAATGCCTGCTTTTGTAAGGTGACTTAATAAGTGGGAGAACCAGAGTGGTGTAGTGGTCTGAACATTGGACAATGACCCTCACAACCAGCGGTTGATTACCTGAATGCACAGAACAACAATAATAAGTGGGCTGGCTACAGGTATTATGCATCTTGTGGTGGTGGGATCTGTATAGAGAAACTTCTTTGTTATTTTCCCCTAATTTTGGAAGGACTTCATCTCATCCAAAAACTCCTTGCAAAGTAGCACCACACACGAAGAGTCTCCAAGAATCAAAAAGATGACTGGAAGACTTGAGCTGCAATATCTGCTACTGGAATTCTAGGGCTGGGTGGAATTCCTAAATAAAATGCACACAAATACTATCTATGGGCCAATATGATAATAGTTTAGCAGCTGATGCTGTCCCATATTGTAATAGAATCTGGTTGGTGTGGTTTCAGTAGGAAAAAGAAATGTGGAAAAATGGTACATGATTAAGTTGATGGCCGACTTAACTAATGTTATAATCACTTAGAAGCAATTTACATTTTTTGGTTTTCTACAGATTCTGAAAATATAAGAGTTGCAGAGTTGTGCCTCAGGATGGGGTGAGGTGAGAATCTATAAAACAAAAGCATAATTGTCTTGTGTTTATGTGCCTTCAAGTTGCCAGTTGAACTCTGTGAATGTGATAGGTTTTTCTTAGGCAAGGAATACTCAGAGGTGTTTTTGCCAGTTGCTTCCTCTGACATATAGCCTAGAGCATGTAGCCTATTCATTAGCAGTCTCCTATCCAAGGAATAACTACAGCTGATGCTGCTTAGCTTCTAAGATCAGATGGGATCTGATGCTTTTAGGGTATTTACCCACAGTAAAATTAATGTTCTCTAAAATTTGATATATGGATCTAAAACATTCTGTTTATCTCAAAGATTCCATGCTAGGGAACTAATACTGGATTTATCTCACAGATATGATAATACATAAAAAATGTGAGTATCATGTCCTACTTTTTTCTTCCAGACTGTAGATTTCTAAATGGCTCTAGAAACTCTAGAAACAATAAAATCCAATTAAAAGTAGATGCTGCATATTTTCAGATGTTCATAAGTAGACCTGAGATCATTTGGAAAAGTCAGAGCAGGAAAATATATGCTTAATTGTGAGTTTTTCAGTTTGAATTGAAAGGCTCCAGCAACAAAATGTATTGTTGTCAAAAATTACAAATCAATAGGTTAAAAACCTTCCTGAGGCATAGACATGTTTCTTTGCTTGCAATTAGACAAGTATTTCTATCATGCTGTGGAAAATTGTAAAGTCTAATATGGATTTTCATGGTAAAATGTTAAAATAATGAAGTGGAGAGTAAGATGTGTGACACTGGCAACATTTCTTTTCAGTGATGGTTACAAAAGTAACTCAACTAAAATATAAAACTTTAATAACTGATAATCCTTTACTTATGCAAGAATGAAGCAGCTTGGATTTCAATTTTTGTCTTGGTATTCTAAATACAACAGTCCACTAATTAGTCCCTTGTTCTTTAATATCACAATCTATTTGTTATTCTCCCTGATAATACTAATATTCCCATGTGCTTTACTATGAATCATTAAACTTTATTTTCCCCCATTAGACTTTCCTATACATCAGCCCTCTAAGGTTTTAAAAGATTAATTGTATTTCTGTTCTTGCAATATTCTACACTTGTATTTACTAATTAAACACATCTCTACTGCTAATCTGGACAGGTAATTAATAATAATGCTAAGGGATAAAGAACATTGAGTCTTGTCTGTCACATCCAGGGGAAGAACAACAAAAGGAGAGAGAGATATGAGAAGCCAGGAGTTGGACAGTGTCAGCCACCTGCTTCGTAGAAGTTCTTCCTTCTGGCTAATATTCCCCATTTTTGTTGGCAAGTTTATAAAGGGATAGGTTCTCCATTCTGTTCATTTGTAAACTAAATATGTATCTGGAGGTGTTGTCTAACAACATGTGGGATGAAAAGCATCCAAACCCAGCACTTTAATCTACTATTCAGATGCTAATCCTTGAGGAAAAGCTTCAAGGTCACCTGCTCTGCTTTTTCTTCCTGTGGTACCTTCTTTTTCAATGAAACTTGGATTGGGCAGCCCTAAATATAGAGGACAGCTTCAAACAGAGGTCTGACCCCTAGCAAACTTTTCAGTAGAAAGCTAATCTCTGTAAAACAGGATATATAATCAGGCTATGTATACATGATGGGGCCCATACAAGAACTAGAAATGTGGTAATTTGGAAAGAGCTCAGTTGTTTGCATTGGATTTTTTCAGCAAATTAGAAGGTTTCTGTCAGTAACAGGGTCTTTGTTCCACTAGTAGTCAACCATCTGTACAGTTATTGTCATTGTGTGACAATGTCATTTCAAGTCATTTTTGACTTATGGAAACCCCTACCATGGGATTTTTTGAACAGATTTGTTCAGAGGAGGTTTGCCTTTGCCTTCCTGTGAGGCTGAAAGAGTGTGCCTTGTCCAAGGTCACCCAGTGGGTTTCCATGACAGACTTGGTCTTCCAGAGACCCAGTCTAAGGCCCTTTCCACACCTTACCATTTTCCGGCGCTGGGGTGTGGGGATCATGCGAGCAGCCTCCAGCGAGAGGCTCTTGTGTCCAGGGTCCTTCAGCTCCGCATGAGCTGCCTGCTCACGCGAGAGCCCCGCCTCTTCCTTCTGCAGTGCAGCCTGGGACTTTCCCAGGCTGCGCTGGGGCAGGAAGCGTGACCGGCGCAGCTCCGGAGGGCCCGGGAGCAATGCGCAATCGCATTTTCTAGCTGAAAATGAAAAGGTGCGTGATGGACACCTGCTGGTCCCTGGAGCATCGCACAATTGTGAGTGCATTGTGCAGATCACTCCTCACAATCGCGCGACGCTCCAGGCCCTCTTTCGCATGTAAAATGCCGTGCGAAAATGGCCTAAAACTCAAAGCACTACACCATGCTGGCTCTCTACACCACACTGGCTTACCATAAACTAATAGACTTACAGTAAACTAATAGAACAATTATCCATCTCATATGCTGGAAACACGAGAAGTGGGCTAGAACATAAATAACATCCCTACTTTAGCAGAGTTTGGGAAGTGAATTTTAATGCACATGAACATGACATCCTGAACCAAAACTAAGTAGAGTTAAGATAATGTTCTGGTTTATTTTTGCCTGAAGCAGAAAAGACAAAGAACTGGTGCCAAGCATCAGCTGTATTTTTTGAGAAAGAATACCATAATTGGGTGCTACCACAGAAAAGACCCTTTAACTGCCTCATGTCAGAACGGGAAGGAATCTGAAGACTGGCTCATTATTCAAGCTGGAGTGTGCCATATGGAAGTGGTCAAAATAAGGAGTCAATAGCTAAATTAATTAATATACCAAATATTGAGTGGTCATTTCTTTATTTTTTTAAAAAAAGACTTTAAAAAAACCCCGAACAATATTTATCTTCTGGTTGAAGGCAAATCAATTTTATTTCCAGAAAGTCTTGCTTTTTTTTATTCTTTATTCTCTATGAGTTTATTTTGTTTTCTAGCAATGCAAATGCTTTTTCAGACAAGGATTCCTCGTCTTCTTCCTTATGTTTCTGAGACGTTAATTAGGGTTATAATTATGCTGAAAATGTTTATACAGCTAGATTATGTGTCAAATTTCTTCAGCTGAGGAAATGGCTCTTTACATAGCCAATTCATCAAGCATCAATAAAAAAGAACAATTAAAATTTGAATTCCCATGCTAATGTGGCCTTTCCCTTATTGTGCATGAATACACATTCATCACTCTCATAAACCTTGTTGTTGACAGTATACCATTGAATAACCAAGACACAGTAATGTTCTCATTGTTTCATGAGTCAGCAAGATCAAGATTAATGAATCCTTCAGAAAAATTCAAAAAGGTCAGGAGAACCTCACTTTTCAGTTGTCAGCAGCTGCAAACAAAACAAAAACCATCCTTGTGAAGCCCAGTACAAGAGTTGGCCTAGTGCAGCCACACAAAGTCATTTTGTTCAACAATTTTCCTTAGACAAATTAAGTCTCATTCTCATCATTTTCTGCCATTATCATTTTTCAGGATTGATGTACTGAAAGTTAGAAGCTATGTTACCAATTTGGCCAAATCCCACAAGCTGAAGCAAATCAGGACCAATTTGGACCAGTTTCTTCCAGCTCCAGTTCAGTTTTGCTCACAGGCAGTTCTAATCTGAAACCTGAGACAAGAGTCTTACCAATCACAGTGTTTATGGGAGGGATTATATGATTATATCATTGAAGCCATGTAGTCCATTCTCATCTCTTCACTCACTTGTTATATATATTTCTTAGAGAGAGATCATTGAAAGAACTGTGGTGATGGTTTAGGTGGATGTTGATTGTCAGCAAAAAAAGCTATGTCACAAAAGAAGTGGAGCCATCCCTCATTAAGTTCATGTTATCATAGCTGTAATTTTGATATTTGGAAAAGGAACTCATTGCAACCACCTGGGTATTTAACTCCACATTCTCTAGGATTAGGGATGCAGGATCCTTGCAAAAGTGGAAAAATTAAAAATATCAAAATGTGCGTGTGCATCTGTGCGAAAGAGGCCAAGGTGTGGTGTGGCACATACAGTCCAAACTAAGGCCCTTTCCACATGTGGGGGGGGGGACGGGCGAAAACGCCCAAAAACAGAGCTTACCGGCAGCCGGGTAAGTTCGTCGCTATGCGGAGCAGCGCAAGCTCACCGCTCCGCAGTCCTCCAGCATCCCAAATGGCGGCTTCCGGTTGGTGGAGGCTCTCCACCAACCGGAGAAGCTCGCCAGCCGGAAGCCCGCCCTCAGCAGATCTGCAGGCACGCACTTGCGCGCGCCTGCAAATCCGCTTCGAAGCCGGGCGACGGAGTGGCACAGGGCTGCGCGCTCCGTGCTTTTTAAAAACCTCGAAAAAGAGGTTTTTAAAAAACACGCAGCGCGGCTAGTTCCGGCTGCTCCTGAGTGGATTCTGGTGTGGAACTACAAAAAGTAGTCCACGCCAGTCCACTCTATAGTGTAGAAGACCTCCGTGAGAGGTCGCTCTGCACCATTTCAGAAGCCCGGTATGGAAATGGCCTAAGTCAGGGAAAGGAGAGGGAGAGGGTTGGCATGGTGACCCTATACTTCCCCTCTTTTCCCCATCTCCTTCCTTGGGTGTGTGAGTCATCAGGAGAGGTTTTGTGGTGTTGAGAAGCTGGGCTGTGAGCCATCCCTAACTGGCCAAGGCAGCAGCTGGTGAAGGAGAAGAAGACCAGAGGCAGGTTTTAAAAGGGCTGCATAGCCTGATCAGAGCTGCTGAGAGAGAATGTTCCCCTGGAAAAGAAGCATTTTGGGTAGAGGGACAGCGGTCAGAGAAACTCTCAAATAAATTCCTGGAAGTCAAACCTGCCAATGTGGAGGGTCAATTGTAGTTCCTTCCATGCTATTTGTGTACCTGTGTGTGAAGTCCTTCAGATTATTAAAAATCAAGATAAAAGCATCACTGAAGATTTACAAACCGATTGTAGAAAAAGCATGTAACAATATGTCATTCCTCTCCTTGAAACACTGTGTGTTGTGTGCCCTCCTCTAGGGAATTAATACTCAAGTTATTTCATCCTCATTTGCAAGGACACATAATTACTGTATTTTTCTGTCTGTTGTGGAAGAAAATGAATATTTTTGTGCAGTATTCTTCCTATATCCAAGTATCCCAAAGAGCTGTGGAGAATTTTTCTGTGTAGAAAAAATGTTTTTAAATTTTTATTTTTTTTTTAAGAAAGATATACTTCCTATGCAAAATACATTTCCTACACAGAGAACACTGTGTTACCCATGTAGGAAGCATATTTTCTGCTTAATACATGTATATTCTTGAACATACCACAGAAAAGGCATTTGTTCATGCATAACACTTTGGTTCCAGAACACGTTGGCACATTTGAATTTGGAAAGAAAACTGCACAAAGATCTTGCTGCCCTATTATTCTTCTTGATGGGGCTTCTTGACTGTCAAGAAACCAATTTTTCAACGAGAAACTAAAGAACAAAAAATATTCTTCCCATCTCTCCAACATTTCACAGATGAAAATAGGTGCACAGGAGGCCGAGCAATACCAGAGTGCAGTTGAAAGAATGTGGCCAGGCAACAAGAAGACAAAAGTTATCAGTGAGGAAGAACACATAAAACTGTTTTAAGCAGGGACTCCTTGGAATTTATGTGCTCATTTTAGGATAGCTTGAAAAAAAACCCAAATCAACAAATATAATTCTTTTTATGTATGTTTGCATGTGTGCTTAGCATAATTAACAATCACTGTTATATAATAAATAACTGTAAAATCAAAATCCCTTTATCAGACCCTGCTCAAAACTACAGCTTTCCTCTTAGATCCATGTTCACTGCATGGGCTCTCTGTTCCCTTTGACCTCCACTGCCCGATGCATATTTAACATGCATGAAGACACTTCATTCCCATCATAGCCTCTTAACCTAACCTGCTTCACAGGATTGTTGGGAGGATGAAAATGAGGTGGGTGTGGGAAATAATCAGTGATGTATTTAAGTCTTTTATTTCAAGTCTCAAATCTCTACCTTCAAGTCTCAAGTTGAGTCTCAAGTCCTTACAAGATACTTTGAAGTCAAGTCTCAAGTTGGGGAGCCAACTTCATACCCCAACCTATATTCCAGAATTTCTGGACAGATTCAAATAAAGTCAGTGTTAACAGTTTAAATAGAGTTGGCCTTCCAAATTTGCAATTTTGCCACCTGCAGCTTTGGAAGCGAGGAATAGGATCCTTGTCACTCCCCCTTCCTGAAGCTAGGGGTTTTTGTGCCTATGGGCATAAAAGAGTCTGCAGCTTTGGAAATGGGGACAGGATCCTTCTTACTTCCCATTTCCAAAGCTGGACGATTTTTCAGAAGTAGGGAATAGGAGCCTTCTTACTCCCCATTATTGAAGCTTCAAAGGCTTTAGAAGGAAGGATCCTTCCTCCTCAAGCCCATTCCTTAACACATTTGCTGTTCCCCTCTGAGAAGCATGCCCTGCACTGTCTTGCCTTCTGCTCTTAGCAAAAGTTTTAGAAGGCTCCTCCAATATGCAGGTGGGACAGCCTGCTGAGCAGACCTCAACTGTGCAGTTGCGTTGGAACAGGGGGGTGATAAGGGTGGTTCACCCAGGCGGCAGTGTTTTTGGGGTGTCTGGGCTTGTAGCCACACCTGTGTGCCACGGCCACACCTCCACACAATGTAATCATGCCCCCATGCACCGTGGCCAAGCCCCTGCCCTGTAGCCCCCCCGACCCCCCCCATACACTTCAAGCTCCACTGCTGCAACCCTGCCTCAAGCCGATTGCCTTACATTTTTACTGTTCCACTCTGAGAAATGCACCCACATTTTGGGCTTGAGATGGACTGTCACATGATCAGTAGGCAAAAAGAGATGGAAGTGTTGTTCAATGCTGTAAGGTTTCTGAATGAATGTGTTATGTTACTGAACCAAGAGCAGCAAGTCAATCACTAAAAATATATAAGTCATGAGTCAAGTCAAGTCAGTGTATCATTTATTGCCCAGTCAAGTCCAAGTCAAATCGCTGAAGAGACTTAAGTCCAACTTGAATCCAAGCCAATTGACTCAAGTCTACATCACTGGAAATAATGTACAACACTTTTAGCTCCAGGAGATAAATGGAACGAAATAAATTAAGAAAGATGTAGCTGGAAAATATAGGATTTGTCAGAAAGGCAGAAATCTATGTGTCTGAGAGAAGGTGAGAGAAATTGTTGGTTTTATTGCTTTTGCTGAGTAAAGGAAACTGTTGTGGGTCATACAGTCTGTACATGCATTGCAGAAATCTCAGTACATGTAGATCTTCCTCCTTTGCTCTTGCCCTGATCCTCCGGGGAAGGACAAGACTCTGTTCCCTCATCTCCTCTCCCTAGTGGAGGCTTCCATGTCTTGAAGTGAGTGCAAAGGACTTCGAAACCCTTTTGCAGACTGTAGCAAACAGGCAGGAGGAAGGGAAAATCAGAACTCTTCAAAAAAAGCTGAGAAATCAGAAATGCATAGAAAACCAGAAATTTCAGAAAACCAGAAATGAAAGGCTAGATGTGGGAGTCCCAGGTGATCCATGACTCTTGGAGGCTATGATGTTGCTATAGCTCAGGGATGACCAAATGCAGCAGATATCAGTGGCCATTTTCTGCCCCAATATTCTCAGAGGCCACAGATCCTGGGACCCACAATAGTCTGCAAAAAAAAAATACAAAAAAATAGTCTGCTAGGGCATGACTTACTAGTATTTATGATGTAGCACAGCCTTCCCTAACCTGCCCTTGCTCCAGATGTGTTAACCTCCAATTCCCATCACCAGATGGCTCAGTCAGTTGTCAAATTGTCTGGAGTGCTGGGAGTTGTAGTCCAACACATGCAGAGAGAACCAGCTTGGGGAAGGTTGATCTGGACACTTTTTCCTCCTCCATGGTAATTTATTTTATTATTTCATTTCATTTCCTCTATTTTAAGCCCCATTTTCTGTCAAAATGGCATTTAGAGCCATATTATGACCATGCTCTGTGGAAATAAATAACAGTTGAGGGATCTAATTATGTGAGGAGCAGTCTGTCAGTGAGACTTAGTAATGGAAAACACACAGCAGTGGCTTGTGTAAGTGGCACAGGCTGGCAAGGCAGGAACAACTGCTTTTGAGACTTCTACTTTATCATACACAAACTTCTCCAAAAATATGTCATTCAGCTACTATCCCTAAAAGAGCAATTATTCACATACACTGGCGATGACATCTAATTGGCTTTTAGTCTGATAAGTTTAAATGCTTTTAACTCTAGCCAATTTTGAGGGTGTGTATTAAGAGCTTATTAATAATTATTAGAATTAATTAATTCACACTAGAAGTTCCCGCTGTTCCCTAAGTTGCATACTATACTTTTGCTTCCCAAAAGTTTTTGTTTTGATTTTAATTATAGCCCATCAACATGCTTTTATTTTAGTTTGAATTGTACGCTTTATTTGTGTTATGGTCTGTAGACTGGAATAAATTATTATTGAAGTTATGACCTACTTTTATGTTATTGTTTACTGTTCTTCTTATGTATCCATTGCTGTCCTACAATTCACACATGATACATGAATCATGCAAACATTTCTGTGAATTAAAGTGACTTTCCACAATCTGCTCTAGAAGAGATAGAGTGGGAATTGCCAGAATAGTATGTGAGGTGAAATTGGGGGTAGAGGGAGCTATAAGACAAAGAGGAAATTCAGAAAGGGAGGGAGGGAAGGAAAGGGAAAGGACAGGACAGGACAGGACTTCCTCTCCAAGGGGGAAGCGAGAGAAAGACAGAGAAACTCAGACAGTCACACAGCAACTGAAAAAGTAAGGCAACAAAGATTAATTGAGACTATCTCTCTCAAATCAGGATAGTTAGAAGGTACTATTCTAATAATAACACACTGCATGACTAAGAATTTAATAATTTTAATGACATCCAAAATCTGATGAATGAAGTGACCACTTCAGTCTGCCTAATGGAAGGGCTGGCTCTGGTTGCAACACCTGGAATTGTTGATGCTTAAAGTTAAGAAGAGATGATGGAAATACAAATTCTGACTTCTCTTTTAATAAACTCTGTGCAATAAAAAAAAAGAAAGAAAAAGAAGAGAGAGAGAGAGAACGAAAGTAGCAATCTATTTTATATCAATTCTGTCAGCAAACTCTGAGCTGTCAGGGCTTGTATTTTCAATATGGAGTTCTTACAAATATTCTGGGAATTTAATAGATGGTTGTTCACAAATGTCTGTGCTCCTTCTGTTTTCTCTATCTTTTCCCACATTTCCACATTAATTGATGGTGGAGCCTCAACAAGGCAGAACCTGCCTGCTTTCTTTTATGTGTGTCATGCATCACTGCATTCAATATTGTGTGTGAACTTCTTAGATTGGACCAAAGCTGCTATTTCTTTTTTGTGTCACAATAGTTCTGCTGTTTCCAAGCAGAAATAAATCCTGTAGTTTATCATTCACATAGCTGAGATGTCATTTCTGAACACTGACTGTAGGTAAGTAAACATTTTAAATATTAATGTTGTATTTGGTATGGCTGAAAACTTTTAAACATTTCCTCTCATTGCTTAATCTTTCACTGTGAAATTGAAAAGCAAATTGGATATTCGGTGCTATAAAGTTCATCTGAGGTTTGCTTCTTGTTAAACTGAAGTGAGCTTTAAGAATCCTACCTTGTAAAGAAACTGAGAAAGACTGAACACCAAGTCCACAAACCAGTAGAATACTTGGGACTTTTTGCCAATTTACTCCACAGTTTTAAATTCTTTTTACAGTATTTCTATCCACGATTATAGACTGCCAAACTTTTAGATAGTGACGTTGACACAATCGTATGGTTCTCATACCCTAGATTTCTCAGTTTCTGCATTAGGCAGTACTCAATTTGGAGATCTGTTGAAATCTTTGCAAGTAATGCTCCAGTCCTAAAATGTAGCTTCTAGTAATGCCCATGGGTTTCTACTTCTAAGTTCATGTGTTTGACTGAGCTCCTCATCAGCTCAGGTACATGTATGCTTTTAATATCATGCATCCTCTAACTGGATAGAGAAATGTTCCAGCAAGAGAATTACCTCTTCCCCTTCTGTCACTGTTAGGATTGTCTTCTACTTGTCAAGACAAGAGATCGGAAGGTTAAAAGTAACTCACTATACAATCGATTGTAAAAACCCGAGTCCAATAAATTGTGACCATTAATTTTCCGCACACTTTTAACAGTAGCTTATTATGTTACTAAATTACTGCATTGTTGTGGCATTGTTCACTCTTTTTTACTATCTTTTCTCATTAAAAAAAAAAGTATGAAAGAAAAAATTGGAGTGGTTTTCTCAAAATGCCCTGCCAAAATATTTTTGTTCCTCAAGTGATAAAAGTAATGTATCAAACTCTGTTTGTTATATGGGGGAAAATAACAAAGTGACAAAGTAATATGTCATTTTGTAAAACCCTTGTTATACTTTCATTGCTCCTCCAAAGTAACACTATAGATAATGTGATCAGTTTAACACATTACAACAGTGTCCATTATACTTTAAGGGAACATTTAGTTTGGCCCTGAAAAGGTACTTATTTAATCTTAAGGCCATAGGGGTATGATCTGAGACCATCTTTTCCAACTTGGTACCCCCAAGACACGATGGCTTACAACACTAATTAGTGCTAGCTAATTGACCAATTGTCATACTGGCTGGAAAAGATGGCAAAGCTTAAACCTGAACAGGAATTATTCTAATTGATTCCTGAATGAAAGAACACCTGGGAGTTTCTGTGATAGCTCCTTGAGTTTGAGTTTGAGAATCAAGGAAAGGTGAGGAATAAATGTGATAAATAAATAAAATAAATTGCTTTTTGCAGTCACAATTGTATTGTTGTTTTCCAATATTGTGTAACACTAGTAATTTTTGAAACCTCCCTTTAGAAATAACCAATTATTAAGTAGCATTAACATACTGGACATAACAATTTAGTGGACAGGCCTAATTATCCTAAAGGCACCAGATCCCATTTGATCTTGGAAGCTAAACAGTGTCAGCTCTGGTTATTATTTGGATGGGATACTACCAATGAGTACCAAGTGCTGTAGACTACATTTCAGAGAAAGGCATTGGCAAAACCTCCTCTGAGTATTCCTTGCCTTTCAAAACCCTATGAAATTCATGGGGTCACCCTAAGTTGATCAGTGGCTTGATGACACATATACACACACAGTTAATAATATGAAGAAATGTGGCAGAAGAAATGTGAAAAGTGTTTTACATCTCATTCTTTCCCAAAGTGAGATTAATGCTTGCTGGAAAAAAAGGAATGTGAAGTTGTTCTTCTGTGGCTCTACAGTATTTGATTCAAAGTCATGTTACTTTGCAGTCTACTGCAATAACAACTCACAAATAATTGAGTGTGGTTTGTATGAGCAGAGACAGAGGTGGTTTATTAATAACGTAGAGGATCCAGCTATTTAAAAGTTTGCATAATGACCCTTTTTATATCTTCTTGCTTAAAAGGGGGAGAAAAAACTATGAAAGATTATCTTCAATTAATTCAGCTAGAGAATTTCATAATTTCAGCCTATGCTCTAATTAAGCTTTGTTAGTTCATTAATGATTTGATGCTCATTAGGAAAAAAAGGGTTTGAAAATTTTAGCAGGTTCGACAGCAAAACCCAGCTGTAATGTGAAGTCAGGAACTCTGTGTTTGTGTGTGTGTGTGGTGTGCATAACTTCTCTTTATTAAGCACTGTCAAAATTTAACCACCTCTTTGGATATTTTTAGAAAGTATATTTTTCTCTTTGGCCCTCAGTGAAATTTGCAAAATAAATTGCTAGCAGAACTTTGTTCTTTAATAATACCAATATGTATATTAACTCTATATACATTTTTGCACATGATTAATGCCTCATGCATCCTATTAGTATGCTTTCCCATGGGCTTTACTGAGGAATCTAATGGATGTACTACCATAGGACATTAATTGGGCATGACATGGTTTCTGTTCACTATTCTGTTGTCTTTATTGTAACTTGATTACTTTCCATTTGTTTCTAGAAACTGCTTTATATTAAATTATGCTCACACACACTGGAATACAATTCTCTAATTAAAGCGCTTGTTATTTTTGCACTCGGGTTAATGCAGGTTGTTAATCTTGTTGTATCATACTAAGCCTTCAAGAGTTGCTTCTGGAATCAGCAACGACTATACCAGCTTTTATCATGCTTAAGTAATAACTAGCTACATTCTTTCTATAACACAATGTGAGATTAAAGGACCATAAATATAAGCTAATAAGACCATAAAAATTACACAGTCTATACAATTAACATCTCAGTCCTAAGCCTATTTCATTGGTGCTGAAACCCACCAACTAAACCCACCACTGAATCAGCTGAACAGTCGGTTCTGATAAATTCCAGACAATTCTGGGTTCTCACCCACACCCAATGGTATGGATGGTTCTTCTGATAACACTTTGTCTATTCTGTTCCAGCTGGTTCATACACTCATACCTACTCATCCTCTTCTTCCTTGCAGAGCCTAGGGAGTGCCTTGTTATATACCTGTTGAGGACAATGACATAAGTGGAACGGTGGCTAGGACAGGTGGATAAAAACTCATACTCAGAATATCAAGAATGTAACAGTAAATATCTCAAAGCAGGATTTCTTTTCTACCTCCATTATATTGCCATGGTGCTGTTCAGTGGAACTTTTCTTTTGGTGAAGGACTCATTGTAATTTGGTGCAGGGAGAAGTTGGCCCAAGAAAAATAGACCCATTGACACAATAACTGCATGGCTAGTCAACTTTTATGTGAATCCCATTGCTGGGATTGGGACCAGCAAGTGGATATGGTTGATAGCTTTCCAGTTAGTGGACAAGGGCCAGATAATTAATAATCATATGGAGATCCAAGGGCTGAGGCACAAAAAGGATAATAAAGGAGTACAGATCCTAAAAAAAGTTCACCTCAGGAATTAGTTAAGGTCAGAGTGAGAGCTAATATTGCTTTGAGTAACAAGCCCTTACTGCATGACGTCACCATGCCAGCATGGCAACATGTTGCTCCTGGTCTGAGATGTGTGCCATCACACAACATCGTTGTGGTCCCACTGCTGTCACATCCCCATCCACAGCTGTTGTTCCCTATACCATTACTGGAAAAAAATCTGGTAATGGCTCCTTTCCCATGATGATCCTTTTAGCTGTGGGCATGCGGTAGGGGCAGAAGCACTTGATAGTTCTTCCTTCCACATTGCTGTATAGGAAGAGGCGTGGGAAGAGACCTGCCATTCGTGCTGTACTATCAGAGTCCAACTCCTTGCTTGTGCCTCTCTGCCAGCAAAGAAGGGGAGGTGAAGGTGTTTGCCCTACAAGGAAGAGGAGACAACAAGGAGTGTCCAGCACAAACAACTAATGGAAATGCTGAGCCAAGCCGAGTCAAGATCTAGTCCAAAAGGTCCAGGAAGCCAAAAGTCTGTCCAGAGGGGTTGAGGGAGCCAGAGCACAAGTGTCGAGAGGCTCGCGTAGTAATTTGCTGCAAGCAAACAACAAACCATGCTGACAGACTTAAATAGCCACTGAAAACAGATGTTACTTGTCATTGTTTCCTTTATCTATCCAACGCAGCTTCCCTCTGAGTTGTCTGTTTCAGCCTTCTCCACGATTGGAGGCTGAGGGGCAGAAGTGACTGTAATTCCTCCAAATCACTGCTGGTTCCCTCTCCCTCTGGAGCTGGCTGGGGCAACTCTGCTTCCACTTGTCTTTCAACTGATGGGGATGTTTGCAAGCTGGTTTGGTCAATCACTGGCTCTGTTCCTGGCACAATCGGTTGCTCATTGACCTCACAGCCATCATCTATCACATGTACTGCAAAAGGAAGACAAGTGTCCCCAAAGCTACCCATCTGCTGGCAGCCGACCAGGTGCGGTGGGAGTGTTCAGGTCCCAATTCCATCCTGGCAATGGCACTGCTGGGATGGGATTAGGACAATGCACTATTGGGCCATAGTGCAATAAGGGCCACAGAGTGACTGAAGTGCTTTTAAAACTTAAAGCTGCTAGCTACATCCAGCTTCACAGTTGCCACCACACAAAGCCTTTCAAACACTCTGAGGAGGAAGAAGAGTTGATGCCAACAGATGTTGGCATCTTTGTCTGGGAAGATGCTTCTCTTCCTGATCTGGCTCCAAACTATTGTAAGCAGGAGAAAAGGGATGTGGCTGATCCCCGCTTGTCTCATTGGGCAGCAGTTTGGTCTACTTCTTATGTGAAGTTCCCAAAGGGAGGCATGATAGTCTGGCCAAATTGTTTTGAATGAATTTTAGTGACTGAGGCCTGAAGATGTAGACAAAGTGTATGATCACATTCAGTTTACCACTTTAAAGCTTGTCCTTTGATCGTCTTGGTTTATCACATCTCTTAGATGTACATATTACATCTCATTGAACAGATTCAGGAGGTTATACCAGCCTCTTTAAAAGAAGCAGTAGTCCTTAATCCAAGATGCTGAACCATAGTTCCCCAAAAAGTTGAGCATCTTGGGTGGCTCCTTTAAATTCAGACAAAACCCAGAATAGTCCATCATTGTTACAATAGCAACAGGGCCTATCACCTTAGATTGACACATCAGGCTCAACCCTACTTGAATAGACTCAGCCTTGCAACTGTTAATTCAAAATGGGGCAGCTACACTTCAAAATAATATGGCTTGGTGTGATTATGTTATGATCATAGTTAGCCATGTACTCTGGCTACCTGTTCATTTCAAGTTCAAACTGCTTTCCTTACTCCGTAAAGACCTAAATCCCTTGGTGTCAGGTTACCTGAAGGAGCGTGTCTTTCCGTATCTCCTACCCAGAAAAATAATGTCATATTCTAGGGACCTCTTTCAGATGCCGCTACCAAATCCAGCAAGCAAGTGGTTTGAAAAGAGAGAACCTTTTCAGTAGTGGCACCCCATCTGTGGAATTTTTTCAAGGAAGAAAAGCTCTGTGTCTCCTATATCATGATAGATATGGTGCCAAATGAAGAACTTGCTATCCCCTTGGCATTCTAACAGTTCTTTGTGTTTTTAGATCATGATGTTCTTTTATTCTAGTTTTGCTTTGATTTTATATGCTGTACTTTTATAATTCTTGGCTCCTACTTTGGTTTTGGCTTTACTGTGTGCTGTTATTCCTCTTTTTATTGCTTCTGTTTTATGTCTTTTTAGTGTATAATACACTCGCTATTAGATGGCCCAAAAGTACAAGTAATCAGTCAATCACCTCTGAGCAGGAATGCAAAGGACTGCATCCTATAGGGTTTTTCTAAAGGTATTTTAAACTGTCCAGAGTTTTTTACACTTTACCTCATGTTATAACTTTGTAAAAGTTTGTAGAAATAGACTGTTTCTAACTTCAAATAATTACTGAGCCAGAGAGGCATGAGAAGAATTGCAACTGTTAAAAGATGGAAGTCAACCAGTTGCTCAGCCAGTGAAAGTTATATTGATCCAGTATTTCAGGAGTCATCAGACCTATGTGGTGAGACTTGCTCATTAGTTTTTGCTTCAAACAGAGTTTGGGAAGGTACTTTTGGAAAGTAGTTGTTTCCCATTGTCATTCCCCAATCTTTAAAGTAGTCAGTTACTGATACAGTTGTAATTTTTTTAAAAGTAACTCTTTATATTCACATTTCTCAAAAGTAACTAAAACAGATGTCTTATTTTCTTTTAAAAATATCTGGATGCTACAAGCCACTGATTTCTGGTATAAACATCTCATACTCCTGCCTACCTCACTGTCAATTCAACACAACCAATGCAGCATAAACCACTGCATGAGCTAGAACTTGAATCAATATACCTCAACCATTATTTATAATAAAAACTTTAAAGTTACTGCTGACCACAAAAAACTTTACATCTTTAAGTCAGGTATAGTTTTATTTTAGTTGCTGGGGATGGGGTAGGGAGAGGATTAATGGCTTGCTTCCTTAGTTGTTTATAACTAGTATTTTCCAAGCTGTGGTTCCAGGCATTCAGTGGAAACAATAGGTGAAGGAAAGGATTGTTCAGTCACATTAGAGCCCTAAATTCAATAATGATAAGCATAAATCACATTGAACAAAGGATTTTAAGGGAATTTTAATAATCCACATTGTCATCCATGTACAAAGTATGTAAGGTACACATTCTATAACTCATCATGGATTGCCAGTGGCTTGTGTTACTTCAGTTATCTTAATTCATAGCAACTTTGCATCAATTGGACTGTGAGTAAAGATGTCAACCATGTAATTTCCCTCACAATGTAATGCATTTACACTTTGTTAATCTTATATTGCAATGCATGCAACATTTTAAAAAACTGCCATCCAGCTTTCATAATTATGTGATGCCAAATGTGACTACTGGTTTCTAGATTTTTTTTTCTTTGAAAACAAAAACATTTGTCTCTTTGCTTCTAAATGCAGCACAAGTTTTCAAAATAATGCATTGACTCAAATGATGTTCCTCTTTCCGTAACCATGCAATCATTTACACGATTGGCATTTCTGTATATATGAAGGCATGGAATGTTTTTCAACTGTCTTGCCTACACAACTCAATGCACCAGAGGTTTGAATTAGTCACACAGTTTAGATCCTTTGTACTACTAGGTGTTTTTCTAGCAGATAAAATTCCCACTCATCTTCCAGCTGACTGACTGATGAGTTCTTGAAAAATATAAAGTACTGGGTGTGAAGGAAATCTAAGCTTCCTTTGTTTGCCAATTATACTGAAGTTCCACTTGAACTGCTGTATTATAAAACTCAGTTTCTACTACTGATCTGGGATCCATATATATTGTTTCTCCTTTCTCCACATTGTAAATATGAAACAGTAATACATGCATTTTAAATCTTAAAATTCTCATATTATATAAATGTTGAGAGTGTCTTAAATTAAAAAGTAATTATATGTGTTTATTTGTGGTAGTTGGTACAGGAAAAGTAAAGAGTTGAAAACATTCTGGGCATGATCAGACTTGCTATTGTTGTGTACCTTCAAGTCATTTCCAACTTATGGTGACCTTAAGGTGTACCTATCACGGGTTTTTCTGAGGCTGTGTGATGTGCCCAAAAATCACTTGGTGGACTTCCACGGCCAAGCAGGAAAATGAACCCTGGTCTCCAGGGTCGCTACACTGCACTGGCTACAATTCCCATTTTCATTGGTCATGCTGACTAGGGCTGATGGAATTTGGAGTTCAGCAACACCAGGAGAGCTGCAAGTTTCTTTGCCCTTGAGTTACATGTTACCTTGATTTCTGGGGTCCCTTGGGGGACACCTCAATGTGCTTCACGTGATGGGGAATGGAAACTAGCCAGAGCAGAAGCAATAGCCATGCGAGAGGCAGGGTAACCTAGCGGGGTCTTTTTACCCAGTTTTTACGGGGTCAGGCCAAACCAAAAACCAAACAAGAACGTCCAATAAATGATTTTATTGAATGCAAGTCTCACGCACCAATGCAATCACGCACACACGCACCCAAGAGCTATTAAGGAACAAAAGAGAGGAAATTGGATAGGGGAGTATTGGAGGGGTACAGTTGGGGTAATACAGCATCTTTTCCTGAAGTCCTGCATCTGGGAAGGCAACGGAGAAGTGGGGCTCAGCACAGAGAGGGCTGAGGGGATCACTCAACGGACGGACTAACGGTCTGCTGGGAAGACTGGGAGCAATCCAAAGAAATGCTCAAAAACTGGGACAATTTGTAGGGAAAAAGTATCTGGACGACTAATCCTTTCCTGGGGAGAACAATGGGTGTTGGAGCAATAACGAAGCTCCACCATGGTAATTTCCTTTGTGTGAAGGGATTCAAGGTGTTGCCAAAGTCTCAGGATCTTCGGCTGTGTTAGTTTGTGGTGTGACTTCACGTAAATGGTCCTCGCTGAGTCAGATATTTGCTCAACTTGGGGCAGACACTCTAATTCCCTCAAGTTAGCTTCTCAGGCACTGAGGACCCATTGTTTATTGTGGGTTTGCACAGCTTGAGGTCTCCTGGGGCTACATGACTGGGGATTTTACTGGCCTGACCTGGTTTTCGATCTTTGACCATTGCTGCTTGCATGCCCATCCCGGTGACCTCTCAGGCATATTGAATCATATTTTAATATGAAAATTGTAGAACCCGGGATAGGGTTTTTCCAGTGAGATAACATACAATACAGAATTTTAAGTATGCTTAGCAATGGCAGCTTTCTTTTTCCAAAAATGCAGCTATGTTGGGCCCAATCCAGATTGGGACGATCTGGATTATATGGACAATATGAATTTAGGCTACCACACAGCTGCTTGGGAGGGGGTGGGAGTTGCCAGGGATAAGCACGTTTTAATAATCACTTGGCAAAGGAACATATTGGCTTGTCACCCAGCCAGCCATCTGTGAAGGAGACCATCCCAGGGGAGCTGTCCCGAAGACTAAAAGGCAGAGAATGTTTAAGGCTACTCTCAATTATGGTCTCCTTTCTCACCTCCTGGACCTCAAGAACCATAGAAGCTAGTCTAGAGATATCCCCTTCTAACAGTAGGCACCTTGAGGTGCTCAGCACCACTATCCTCTCCATTTCTCCCCATCTTCTTGGCAAGAACAAAGGACAAGCATCTGCTTAGTCCCTTTTCCCCACTAGACCAGCCAAAATAAACTCAGTTCCTATCCTGCAGATCCTGTAAATGTGAAGTTCTTTTTTAAAAAAATAACATTAACAGATGAACCAGAGAAACCCTGGACTTTGGCCAATAATGTCAATGCTAACTTGTGTCAGAAATACATGTCTAAACTAGAACTTCTTATTGCCCAAGGCTGCTGCAGTTCTGAAATATTTACTATGGAAAAGGTTCCACCAAACCGTAGGAATTCCAAATAATCATAGAGTATAATCTTGTTTGGCTCAGCATAGCATAGTGGTTCCACCTGTGGACTTATACTAGGTTGAGCCATATACTACCACAAGCCCAGATTTACCATACAGCATCTGAAGCCATTCCATGCCTCATGCAGAGATGAGAGATCAAATAAGCATTTGACTATGTTCCCATAGCCAGACACAAAAGGATTACAGCTGTGCTGAGATCTGCCAGTGTCATCCAGAGGTATCAGTGCTGCTGTAATCATTTCACATCTGGCTACAGGGACATAGGCAGATGCTTCTCCAATCTTGCCTTCTCTCCACAAGTAAGTCAGAGGGATTGGGCACTGTGGAGGAAGGGAATTCTAATGTCCACAGTGCCTAATAAAAAGGATATACATAGGCATAAATGAAACTTATGGGTGTGTGTGCCACTAACAGAATGCCAGACATAGGCCATTTCCATACCGGGCTTCTGAAATGGTGCAGAGCGACCTCTCACGGAGGTCTTCTACACCATAGAGTGGACTGGCGTGGACTACTTTTTGTAGTTCCACACCAGAATCCACTCAGGAGCAGCCGGAACTAGCCGCGCTGCGTTTTTTTAAAAAACCTCTTTTTCGAGGTTTTTAAAAAGCACGGAGCGCGCAGCCCCGCGCTGCTCTGTCGCCCGCTCCAAAGCGGATTTGCAGGTGTGCGCAAGTGCGTGCCTGCAGATCTGCCGGGGGCGGGCTTCCAGTTGGTGAGCTTCTCCGGTTGGTGGAGAGCCTCCACCAACTGGAAGCCGCCATTTGAGACGCCGGAGGACTGCGGAGCAGCGAGCTTGCGCTGCTCCGCATCGCGACGGACTTACCCGGCTGCCGGTAAGCTCCATTTCTGGGCGTTTTCGCCCGTACCCCCCCACACACATGTGGAAAGGGCCTTAGACTATAGCCATACTGCAAGGTCTTCCTTCATGGGTGTGAATTCCATTAAACTCAGTTGATTTTACAGAGGTTGTATAGAATCAGGCTGCATAAATTCATGAGTGTTCATCACAAACACATGCTAGGAAAGTCTAAGGTTTAAAGCCATGCCTGCACAACAAGACATTTTATGAGCATCAAACCTAACTCTTGACCCTGAGCTGTTAGTGTAGAGTTTGGAAGCCAAAAAAAGCTCCCTTCTTTGGATCATGGGAATTGCATTTAACTATTCCCCTAGGCACAGATCCCCTATGCCCTCAGACTAGTCATCACCTCTAGCACCCCCAAACATGGAAGATATCCTTAGAACTCTAACAGAAATATTTGGGGGTCCTTTTCCTCAAATCTGCCTCCAAAATTTTATTCCCCCTTCTCTCAAAAGAGAGATTGGCAAAATCTGTTGATCACTGCTTTAACTCCCTAGAACTTGGGTTCCCTTGGATGTTGACTTTGTGATCTCAAGCAAGTGTAAACAGACCCCCCTCTCAAGACATTCACCAGCAGAGGCTAAGGAGATATTTTGTTGAAAGGAAAAGAAATGCATTTGGTACAGGGTTGTTGGTTATTACACACAACTGTGAAGTCTAAAAGCAAAGGGAATTACATCCTTGGGAGTTATCTTAGAGTTACAGAAAACGAGAATGTATTGTCTGGCCAAGGAGCTTGTTAAGCAGCAAAATAAAGAACATACCAAATCACTTCTGGCTAAATATTCGACCTCTAAAGGCTTCCACTATCACTCTGAACTGGAATTGGATTTTCACAAATCATTATTAAGAGCATTGAACACTTACTGCATCAGAAGACAGCTTCATCAGCTACCATTGAATCCATTCTGCCAGTTCCTGATGTAAGCAGCAAATAGCCATGGGTCAACCTGCAGGAGGAGTCTCTCTCACAATACAATAAGGCTCAGATGCTTAACCAGATAAAGCAGGACCAGGGCAAGGGATTTTTTTTTTCCTAATTTGGGCCTGAATGACTAGGGCAAAGTGTAGGTGGTTGGGGATAAGTTGCAAACAACCACAATTTATGGCATTGCACAAAAGCATTCCTGATCACAGGGCACATCAGCCTTAGCTTCTACTTTCCTCACTTTTTGGGGGGAACATGGAGTTGAGTCAGCATAAGAAGCCTTGACTTTGATCTTAACCCAGCAGGGTTTTTTTAATCATTGGATATACTATGTATTGTAGGTGTTGTGAAGATGAGGACACTATCAACAACTAAAAAGATCCGAGAAGCATTTCTTAACAGTCTAACAATTTTGTGCTGGAGGAATAAAAAATATGTCTTTATTACAATCATTTTAGGCAGTATGTTGTATATTATTTTGCATACAGGTGAGCATTATTGCACAGTCTGTTGGGAGTATGTAAGTCAAATTATTCGGTTGTTAAAATAATAAGTCTGCATTCACCAGATGGGCTGCAGCTCAAAGCAGGCTATGGAAAGCAGTGTCAGCACAGGGACCTAATAGTGTAGGTGATGCAGATCAATTTGCGCTGTCCTTGACTTCCCTCTTCTATTAGAATTCTGAAAGATCATTAGCTGCCTCTGGATATATTTGATTAATGGGGTTTTGTTAAAGAAAGGATGTGAGGTCAAGCGTGAGTAGAAATTACGAACAACGTATGTGGTCCCAGGGGTTTTGCTACTTTCCAAATTACAAATGTGTGCAAGTTAGTTCCTTTGATTTCAAATGGCAGAACAGGATTTTGCTTTAGTGGTGAAGTGTTTCACCCTAGAGTTTGCATATATGGCAAATTTCAAGCTCAATTACACTGAAAAGTTAAGAAATACAGTCTATATCAGGTAAAAGACTTTAGCTGCACAACACCACAAGATAGGAATATGGACAAAATCCTAAAACCAAGACAAGTATTAGTCTTGACTTGTTGATTAAAAAGGCTTCGAGGCAAAACTTTGTTATTATGTAACTGCTCTGCCTTAACCATAGCATTTATGAGGAAGGAGCATACCAGATGTTCCATGTTTTCCCACCACTACTTCTGTCTTTTTCTTCACTACAGAAAATCCATCAAGAATGAAAAGATAGATTAGGAGCACAGTATCATTTGACTGGTGGTCATATGAATTACCACTGTCAATAAATAAGTAAAGGTGGAGGGAATACATTGGAAAAGACGCCGAGAGACATCAGTTAAGAAAAGAACAAATGACTGGTGGTGAACAGTTGACTAATATTTTCTATATTTTACTGAATACTGAATAACTGAGCCATCATGGTGCAATGGTTTGAGTGCTGAACTATGACCGTGGAGATGATGGTTCAGTTCCACACTTAGCCATGGAAAACCACTGGGTGACCTTGGGCGCATCACATACTTTCAGCCCCATAACCCTGTAATAGGTTCACCTTAGGGTCTCTATAAGTCAGAAACAACTTGAAGGTACAGAACAACATCAACTGAGTTCTTTCTGATTATTGTTGTTCTTATGTGCCCTCAACTTATGGTGACCCAGCAGTGAGATATCTCTCAGAGCCTTCATCATCAACAGTACTGCTCATATCTTGCAAACTCAAGTCTGTGATTTCCTTGACTGAGCCAAGCCACCTGTAATTTCAGTCTTTCTCTTTTCCTTCTACCAAGCATTATCCTCTTTTCAAATGAGTCATGTCATCTCATGATGTGCCCAAAGTATAATAGCCTCAGTATAGTCCCTTTAGCTTGTAGTGAGGGGTCAGTCTTGATTTGATAGCAAACTCGTGGTAGGTTTTTTTGGCTTTTTTAAAAATTGTACAGCCTTCAAATCCATACATAAAAATCAGAAATACTATGGCTTTGATGATCTTGATGTTTTTGGTTATGTCCTCTGTATATGTAGAATACTGCTTTTATCAACTTGCTTGGATTCTAGAATAATCAGAAATAGGAAAGATAATGGGAAACTGCCATTATGAAGTTCCCTTTAAAGTAAATGCACACAAAAGATAACAGCATTTAGTTCTGTTAGGCAGAAATTAACAAGTATATATGTCTGATAAACATAATCAGACTCACATATTGAGAAATGCTTTATATTTATGTCTGACATAATAATTTGTAAATAGCTTATTTCTTAATTCAGAACAGACCTTCAGAACAGTACTTCTCAGGGTATCTATTTGTTGAGGAACCAGCAATTTTTTTCCAATATGCCAGGGACTAGTACTCTGTTTGTGCCCATTTTCTCCAAACATTTCATTCCTGAAAACTTCCTGTTGACCAGTACTCATAGAATCATAGAATCATAGCGTTGGAAGAGATCCCAGGGGCCATTGAGTCCAACCCCCTGCTATGCAGGAACACCTATCGAAGCATTCCCAACAGATGGCCATCCAGCCTCTGCGTAAAAACCTCCAAAGAAGGAGACTCTACCACACTCCAAGGCAGCATATTCCACTGCCGGACAGCTCTGACTATCGAGAACTGAGGTTCAAGTGGAATCTCCTTTCGTGCAGCTTGAATCCATTGCTCCTTGTCCTAGTCTCTGGAGAGGTAGAAAACAAGCCTGCTCCCTCCTCAACATGACATCCCTTCAAATATTTAAACATGGCTATCATGTCCCCTCTTAACCTTCTCTTCTGCAGACTAAATATGCCCAGCTCCCTAAGCCGTTCTTCACAGGGCATGGCTTCCAGACCCTTCACCATTTTGGTTGCCCTTCTCTGGACACGTTCCAGCTTGTCGACATCCTTCTTGAATTGAGGTGCCCAGAACTGGACACAGTATTCCAAATGAGGCCTAACCAATGCAGAATAGAGTGGTACCATTACCTCCCTCTGTCTAGACACCATACTCCTATTGATGCAGCTGAGAATCACATTGGCTTTCTTGGCTGCCACATCACACTGCTGACTCATGTTCAGCTTGTGATCTACCAAGACTCCTAGATCCCTTCACACATGCAGCTATCCAGCCACCCATCCCCCATCCTATACTTGTGACTTTCATTTTTTCTGCCCAAGTGCAGGACCTACATTTCTCTCTGTTGAAATTCATTTTGTTAGCTTTGGCCCAGCCCTCCAATCTGTCAAGGTCGTTTTGAAATTTGATCCTATCCTCTGGTGTGTTAGCAACCCCTCCCAGTTTGGTATGATCTGCAAATTTGATCAGCATGCCCGCCACTCCTTCATCCAAATCATTGATGAAGATGTTGAATAGCACTGGGCCCAGGACAGAACCCTGAGGCACCCCACTAGTCACTTCTCTCCAGGATGAAAAGCAGCCATTGGTGATCACCCTTTGTGTGCGGTCGGTCAACCAATTACAAATCCAACTAACAGTAGCCCTGTCCAGCCCACATTTTACTAGCTTCTTTGCAAGGATGTCATGGGGAACTTTGTCAAAGGCCTTGCTGAGGTCAAGATATGCTACATCTACAGCATTCCCTTCGTCTATCAAGCTCGTAACGCTATCATAAAAAGAGATAAGATTCGTCCAGCATGACTTATTTTTGAGAAATCAATGCTGGCTTTTGGTGATTACGGCATTGCTTTCTAAGTAATTACAAACTGACTGTTTAATGACCTGCTCTAAGATCTTTCCTGGAATTGATGTCAGGCTTATCGGGCAATAATTATTAGGGTCCTCTTTTTTCCCCTTCTTAAAGATGGGGATGACATTTGTCCTCCTCCAGTCTGCTGGGATTTCTCCTGTTGTCCAAGAGTCCTGAAAGATTATTGCAAGTGGTTCAGAAATGACTTCTGCCAGTTCTTTTAATATCCTTGGATGTAGTTCATCTGGCCCTGGGGACTTGAATTCATCTAGTTTAGCCAGATATTCCTGTACTACTTCTGTACTTACTCTGTGCTGCATTTCCCCCGCTTCCTCACCTGCTCTCCATGCCCCAGGTTGGGTACTTCTATCCTTTTGGGAGAAAACTGAGGCAAAGAAGGTATTAAGTAGTTCTGCCTTCTCACCCCACCCCACCCCACCCCCCACCCCGTTATTAATTCGTCACCTTCTCCACGTAATGATCCTATTATTTCCTTGTTTTTCCTTTTGCTGCGGATATATCTAAAAAAGCCCTTTTTATTATTTTTGATGTCTCTGGCAAGCCTGAGTTCATTCTGTGCTTTAGCTTCTCTGACTTTCTCCCTACATCTCCTGGCTATTTGCTTGAATTCCCCTTTGGTGGTTTCACCATTCTTCCATTTCCTGTACATGTTTCTTTTAACACTTGTGTTACTGCCCTGGCTAGTCCGAGCTTTGGGGATATTAAAAGATATCCTCTTGATATCATAATTGGGCTCACTTCTCTATTCCTCTCCATGTGCTTGCGAGGCCACCGGACAAGCACGTAAACAAGCTCGGCCGTTAATAGCCGTAATATTCAAACTACAATACAGGCAGGCCAGAAATAGCTGACTCACTGCTTTAGGAGACCTCCAGGCAAGTACTCTAATTAAGTATGCACGCCACTTACAAAAGAGCCTCTGCCCCGCGATGGTAGCTTGATGATTTAACTATACAATACCCAAGTACTCTGCGTCTGCATACTGGCTACTCTATTGAGAACCGCTACGATAACTCAATCATTCAGATTCTGACCTTTCGGAGGCTTTGTCTCCAACTCCAAATCTATTGTTTTCCCCCAAGTACGGCATAGCCTGCAGTCACAATTCTCCTTATAAAAACCCTTGATCCCGAGACTTTTCTCGGAACGCTCCCGAGTTTCATCCCGCCTTGCTGCCGCTTTGCTTGGCGAGCCTCCCCTCAGCTCCACGTGCTGAGCTACATCGCACCCCAGCTTCACTCTCTTATTTTTCTGGGCTTCAGGACAAGTGAAGTATCACCCAAACCAGCACTCCCTCTAAAAATCCCTCTATACCACTCCAACCTTTATTTTCTTTAGTTATCTTGCGTGCATGTGTCGCATACACTGTTTTGCTTGTATTTAATAAACATCATTTATTGTTTCAACTTCTGTGTGCTCCTTGACTCGACCCGACCCCATAGACATAGGGTTCAAGATCTCGCTACGTTACCCTACCTCTCGTAACGCTAAGCAGTGCTCTGAGCTAATTTTCCCCACCTTTAGTTGAGCACATTTTGGTGTCCTTCCCGGGACCCGCAGTACACAGGGTAACACTTAGCTCAGCTGTGAGTTCTTCAGTCAACCATTCTGGCTTCTTTAGACACCTGCCATTTTTCCTCCTTATTGGCACAGTTTTCAATTGTGCCTTCAGTATCTCACTTTTTAGAAACTCCCATCCGTCATTCTCTTTTAGTATTCTTGTCCACGGGATTTCAGCAAGTAACTCCCTAAATTTGGAGAAATCAGCTTTCTTGAAGTTTAGGATGTGTGTCTGGCTACACTTGGCTTCTCCTTCCCACTGTATGTCAAACTCCAAGAGAGCATGGTCACTCCCTCCTAAGGATCCCACCACCTCCACCTCATCAACTAGGTCATCCCGGTTGGTCAGGATGAGATCTAAAATAGCTGATCCCCTTGTCGCCTCTTCCACCTTCTGGACTGTGAAATTGTCCGCAAGGCAAGCAAGGAACCTGTTGGACCTTGCGGTCTTTGCAGAATTTGACTGCCAACAAATATCAGGATAATTGAAATCTCCCATTAACACGGCATCTCTCCTTTTTGAATATGTGGTCATCTGCTCCAGGAAGGCCTCGTCCAAGTCCTCAGGCTGGCCTGGAGGCCTGTAGCAAACCCCCACAATCACATCCCTATTGTTTCTTGCTCCCTTAGTTCTTACCCAGATGCTTTCAATTTGGTTTCTCAGATTTAAGTCATGGATTTCTTCACAGGTGAAAACATCCTTGACATATAAGTCTACTCCTTCTCCTTTCTTGTTTGGTCTATTTCTGTGAAATACTCCATAGTTAACAGACTGGCACTGGTCTAGTGACTACTACTATGAGTAGCACTGCTCTAGAACATCTTGATTTCAGTGTGATTTTTGCTTGACTGTTAATTCTAGGAAGATTTTTTTAATTGATGACACTATTGAGGTTTGAATTATAAAATACATTTTATGTCTTCTGGACTTCTTTGGATTTATGTGTTAATGTTGTTTTCATTTGTTTATTTATATAATTTCTTTGAAGAAAACTAACATCAAATAAATGCAAACAAATCTTTAAATAAATGTGAAACAACCATTTAAAATGAATGAGGTATAATGGTACCTGAGCTTTGACCATATGTTAATAACAAACTCTTGTCATTGCTTCTTTTAACTTTACCTAGAGACTTTTTGGGGACAGGATGATGGCTTCAGGAACTGATATTAGTTTCATTGCTTTGTTTTCTTTCTCATGAACAACAACACAGGCCTAGAAAAAAGAAAACACGTCTGCAAGTAAAAGCTGAAGCCCTTTAAGAGCCTCTCAGTTAAAAGTTACAGGAAACTAAACTGCTACACAAGAGAAGCAAGTTCATCTTCAAGTTGTGCTACTCTTTTAATTCCATTGCATATTTTCCCTCAGTCTTGCTAAAATAAAATGTGCCATCTGTAATTTTTATCCATTTTTTTAACCACTTAACCTGTAAGTGAATGTCAAATCACAGCCTGAGGGTTAATATCAGAGTTAGTCTGTGATGCTAATTATAAATTTTATCCTTCCCCTAAGCCCCACATTTGTCTTCTGTTCTGCATAGGCCTGAGGTTTTCTTCTTCTATATAATTAATCATAATTAATGAAGAGCAGCCTTACTGTAAAACTCTAGCTTTTGAAAATATAGATAATGTTGCTCAGAGTATAAAAGAAAAAAGTACAGATGTGTTCGCCAGTAGGGAAGAATATTTCTGTACAAACAAGAATTGTGGACTACTCTGATTTATTCTTTATGACTAGAGTGCTGGTCTATTCTCCCTGATCAACAGGGAGGGGTGAAGATTTCATTTCAGTTTCTTTCTTATGAACATTTGCCAAAATTTGCGTATGAGAGCAATCACAACTGAAAAATTTCCCCAATTATTTACCTTAGGTGAGAATTTTGTTTCAGCTTGTTCTTGATTAGAGTTTACCAACATTCACAAAATTTGAAAGTGTGCGAAAACTAAATTGTAAGATTTACTTATCAATACCCATCACTTTTACATGGCTTCTCTCATCAGTGGGAGCAGCCATTAATCTAACCAGAAACTACTGAGGAAGCAAAAAGTAGTGTTGCATTTAAAGCAGGGCTCACACTCAGGCCTTTTCCGCACGAGGCGAGTGAATTGCTCCATGCCATTACTTACCAGTTCTTCTTGGCTCAAAGCAACGCGGACTTTCCCTTAAGCCCTTCCGCAGGGCTCCCTGTTTGTTCCAGGGCGATGTGGAGCAGTGTGAGGTCTTTAGATCGGCACTGGTGAGCCTTACAAAATGGCAGCTTCTGGTTGTTTGTGGGTCTGGACCAACCGCTGAAGCTGGCCACGCCCACAGCTCGCCCTCCTCTGGTCGCAGGCTCGCACTGGTGTGAATCTGCACATCTGCACAACTGAGCAGCAACGAAATGGTGCACTCCGGAAAATTGAAAGACCGGTGTTTTCCGGTCTTCGCATAGCGCGCTGGAGGACCACTTGGGGGTGTTTTGGATCGAACTTAGGTGTGTAACTAAGGTAAATAGTCCAAACCTAGTCCAATCCAAAGTGCGGACGACCTCCGTGACAGGACGCCTTAGCCCGTCTTAACTTCCTCATGCGGAAAAGGCCTCAAACAAACAAGGAATCAGAAACTGATAATCAACTCTTAACTTCAGACTCTGACTTAGAAGAGTGACAATCCAGTGATTCCTAATGGGAACATAATTATAAATGTTAGTTTCCTTATTAGTTTTGCTGCTCCCATGGCTGGGACGAATCAAGTGGGAATGACTGGACAGCATTCACCAGCATGGTGCTGAATGGGTGGCTGAAGAAAATGATCCCGTATTAACAACTAAATGCTAATGCAAAATATCTAGCTCCAGTCTTAACTCTGCAAGTCTCAATATTGCCTGGACTGGCCCAACATGACGGCTCTTGGAATGGTTTTGTGATGTGAGGAAGAAGAGACCAGATGTCTGCCTTATGATGCTCTAACTACTTCTTACAAGAGACGTTGACCTCAATGCAATTGTGGCAGTGAGCATGTGCAACTCACATTTGTGCAAGTCACGCTGCATTTTCTATTCTAGTTCAGTGATGTACCCAATAACTTCTTAAACACATGCTTCTCACCAATTTTTGCATGACCATGAATGCAGGGTGGTGCAGTTGATCAGGTTAGATGCGGATTGGGCAATGAGACATAGCTCCACCCTTCCATGGACCAAAATGAACATTGTTGGACCCACAGGAAATGCCCACAGAAAACTCCCAATTGGTTCTGCATGTGTACTAGATACTGGAACTTGTTGCTTTGCTACTGGTGACTGAACACTTCCTCTCTCCACCTCTAGACTTGGAACTCTCTGATGCTGCATAGTTTTTTCTTTTTGCTCTCTCAGTATTCCACTGGACCTTGCTCATTGGTCTGATTTGTAATTGCAAAGTATACAGTTCCTTAATATAACCACGTCGAGCAATTATAGAGGGAGAGAGGAGAGACACACACCTTACACTTTTATTAACAGAATGCAAGCTATATTCATGCCCAAGCAGAGGACTAAATGGTAACTGTGCTTCCATACAGAGGTTCCACTGATGTCTTGTTCTGCCATTTTTTTTCCATTTTGCTTCTTTAGTGAAATAGCAAATGATTTTTCAGTCGGAAATTACTGGCATTTATTTCTTTAAAGACACATCACACTGCTAGCAACAACCCTTGTTCCTGCATATGTTCAATGTTCAGTTGTGAAAAAGAAGTGCATTTCAAGAGCTCAAGCAGTGATTACGTTCTATCTTTTAAAAAAGAATGAAAACAGAGAATAAGTATGGGAATATTATAAGTGCAGGACTAAGGTGATGTCTTTTTTGAAGCAAATAGAAGTTGCTTTCAGCAAACATGGGTAGTTTGCATGATTTAAAAAGTGGCAATAGTGAGCATGTTGTTATCAATGTTTTTCACATGATTAATTTAATTTTTTTTTAAGTGGGAATAAAAGGACCATAGGCAAACTGGGACCAGTGTCAATGCTGTGATGGGGCTTAAAATTTTCTGTCCTACATGATTCTGAACAGAATTTTCCTCCTCCATGGATGATTTTGCAATGAGAGAAATAATAACAGCCACCAATGATATTGTATCACCCATGGAGATGCTCTTATGGCATTAGCACATGTGATGGGGGGGGCATTTCTTCTGCTCAGAAGAACCTCCAAACTATAGTTTTTTGGGGGGAGGGGTACCACGTAACTGCAGGCTCTTGAGGAAAAGAGAAAGCTAGTTGCTTGTTAAGTAATTATTTGATACTGAGAACTTCAATGTGCTGCCTTTCATTAGTTTTTGCTAGTGATGCTTTGGTGATGTTTAAGCCTATTGGTCTAACAACCTCAGTTTTCTTTTGTTTATTGTGTAGCCAGACAGTGAATGCTAGAAATCAGTGCTGTACTCTAAGTGTATTTGTGTGAAGGGAAGGAGAGAGATGAGGTTGAAGCATCTCAAATGGAATTAGCTTTCCCATGCAGAGTAGAGATTGTCAATTTATTTGTTAGGATGATATCCCATCTTTCCTCTTACGAACTCATGGCAGAGTATACAGTTCTTCTCCTCCCCACTTTTATCCTTATAAGATAAGGTTAGGTTGAGACAAGGCCACAGATGATTTTACAATCCCTCTTATAATACTTTGGCTATCAGGAATCCCTAAGATAGGAATATAATTTTTTGGTAGTTTTGTTCTTGAAGGAAGTAACAAGTAACTTTGGCAATTTTTCTTCCTTTTGGGAGAAAGTCTTGGAATAGTGCATAGTTTTCAAAAGCTATTCACAGTTCAAGACTTATTCTCCACAAAATTCACATGTGATATTTGTGCACAGAAAATAATATTGAAAAGTTTCTCATCTGTCCAGCCTTCTTCTTCGCAGGCTTCCCTGGCATTCAAGGAACATGTTTTTCAATCATTAATATTCTTGAATATTCTTTCTTTCCCTACTTCAAAGCCAGACATATATGGAACAGGTGGTTCAGAGCATGACACATCCTGTTTGAATCAATGCTATTGCCATTGCTGTTCTTCCACTTGCATAAACAGGGAGATGGTAGAACTGTTCACAGAATTGTTCATTCTCCAAACAATTTGCCCTGATAGGATCATTATCAAAGATTAATCCTTGATGTGCTTTTATCATGCTTCAACCAAAGGTTTAGAATAACTTTTAATGTGTGTCCAAATGCTGTATTTTAATCCTTATGGGTGATTTTTTAAACCTTTTATTATCATAGACAAGGTGATCAAAACCAGGAGGTTTTCTGTATCATTGATAATTGGGTAGTTGGCACAATACTGGAAGGTGCTGGTTTTCTTAGCCATATATCCCTCTGCAATAAAAGGATATATGTGCTCTTGTAACAATATGTGGCTTCCATACAGCCTCTGGAACGACATATGGTCTATCATCTGTTACATTTTTGTTTATCTAAAGTCCTGGTTTAGCTTCAACTTTCTCTTCTAGTTTCCAGTTTATTTCTGCATGTAAGACATGGCATTTTGGAAAGCATCCCTTACTGAGCAACATCATTAGCTTTTCTTCCAGAATGCATCATTTCTCCTTTGTTTGATAATTGCAGGGCTTTTATTTTTATCTTTTGCTTCAGACTGCATATATCACATATGTGTGGGGAGGAGGGCTTCTCTTGTCTTTGTAAAAACTGCTTTTACATTTCTACTTCAGCCCCAAATGTACAGGGAAGGGTGTTAGCAGCACTCTGTCTCATAGAATCATAAAATCACAGAGTTGGAAGAGACCACAAAAGTCATCCAGTCCAACCCCCAGACATTCAGGAATATGCAATCACTAGACTAGGATGGAAAAGATCTAAAGGAAAACACTGCAGATACAGTATATTGGTAGAAAAAGATATGAGAGGTTTTTGTTTGTCTTCCTGCTTTTGATGCCTTAAATATAAAAAAGAAAGGATAACATCTATTGAAGTCAGGGATTCTTGAGAGGGAATGGTTTTATGTGTCCTACTGGTATCCAGCATCACAAAATGCAGGAAGCTGATGTGGTGCAAACCATCTGCAGACTAGGGAAATGGTAGCCTTTATTCAAAAGATATAAGGCATTACTTGGAGCCATGATAATATCTGACACACTAAAAAGTCTGATGTAACAATAATCTCCTCCCCCACCCCTCACCCCAATAAAGAGAAAATCCTGTCAGCTTTAGCTAATTCTGGCTTCAGTATCTCCTTCAAGATCCTACTCAGGTGTGCTATTTAAGAAAGGTGCTCTGATATATTGCAGATTATAAAAATAATTCTTCTTTCAATTAGCTAGCTGTAGTTATCAGTTTTACCTAAGCTCTGGACAGATAGAGTTATGGAAAAAGTTTTTAAAAAACAATGGAAAAGCATGTCTCCTTTAGTGATCAGAACGGATACAAGCATCTTGGCAGCATCTAGCTGCATTTTTGCAGCAAAAGAACAAAGTTGTCATTCTCTAGATCTCACTGAGATCCAGAAGGATTGTCTCTTCTTTGTGATCCCTGTTGCAGAAATGTAGCTGGTCACTGACTGAGTGATCCCTACCCTGTCCCATGAGTACTCAGTGGTGATGGCAAAAGTAGCCACCAGTGCAAGAATGGAAGGCACTGTTGCAAGAATGTAGCTGAGATCTGACTCTCAAAAGAATGTACCAGGTTCAGCTTAATTGTTGACAGCTTCCTGCCAGCAGAATAAGCAGGACTCACTGTAAGAAGTAAGCCCCTTTTAATACAGTGGGACTTGCTCCTGAGAAATGATATTTAAAATTGAACCACTAAGCTGTTACTACTGATTATACACACACACACACACACACAGAGAGAGAGAGAGAGAGAGAGAGGGGGAGGGAGGGAGGGAGGGAGGGAGGGAGGGAGACAAACCAAAATAGCTATGATCATTGCAGACCTACAATTAATTCAGGCAATACTCAATCTTTGTAGACATGGGAGGAGATGAAATTCTGTTCTGATCATTAGGCAATTATTTCACACCTTGAAGTATGAGATTTGATTACCCTTATTATCCTAGCTTGCACAGTTAGACGATGTTACACAATGTCACATAATTATCCTGTTGGGTTTTTTTTAAAAAAAAAGGCAAAAGAATTCAACTGTAGTCATTGTCTGCCTGATCTCTTGCAGCAATTGCTAAACTCCTGCAGGGCTAATGCTAGGCTTTGTTCTTCGTGTAGCCAACTGCAGGCTTCATAAAGGCATAGCATATATTGCTGAAGATGTCACTGTCTAGGTATGTGACTCTCAGTGCATCTCTTAATGAATATTGGAGCAGTAGGTTTCCAGAACTGGAGAATGAAACTTGTTTCAGTTTCATTTAAAAGAGAATAGCCATTGAAGCTGTGGTTCCTTTTGTGAAAGCAGTTCTGAAAACAACCCCTAATGTTCTTTATAACTCATTTTGTACTGCCTGCTTGGGTAGAATATGTCAAGGTAGATATTTTCCCAGGTAGAATATGTCAAGATAGTCATGGAGTAAATCCTTTTGAATGGATATGGCAGATGCTGGAGATAAAGCTCTATCAGCATGATACTTCAAATGGAATCTCTATATAGAGAGCGCATGATTCACTGATTAGCATTTATTCTGTGAATAGATATCTGTAGAATTTTATTGGCATAATACCAACAGCCTCCTGAATTTCCAGAATCATTAATTTTCTATGTTGAGAGATACTGTGATAAAATAAATGTGGATATATGTCACTGAGGTTTTCCATTGTTGCTTTCATTAACCAGAATAATAATTGATTAGCATCTTCCTAATTCTAGAAGAAGTTGGAAGCAGTTAAGTCACTAACAGTAAGGTAAACCATTTAATCAGAGAACAGATCTTAAGAGATGCAAAAGCCCCTAGGTTTTCCTCATTTACCATAATCACACCACAGTCTTGTTCCATGCTGCCATGTGGTCCTCCTGCATTGAATCCATGAAGCGTGAATATCTAGACTACATAGTTTTTGTTCACTCTGGCATCCCCTTCCCATCATGGCCTTTGAACATCAAGACTATATGTTCAAAATGTATATACATCACTAAAGAAGCATGGATCCTGATTGTAAGGAAGCCGTTACCACAACATTGACAGGTTAACCAGGCCGACTGAAGAGACATGGGACACATCTACTGGGAGAGCACAGAGTGAATGCATGGATCAATCAAAGATGCAAAAAATCCTTGGATATCTATATGAGACAAGGATGGGAAAATTCCAGCCCTGGGGCTGTGTTGACCATCCCAAGAATATTTATACAGCTCTCTCTAGAGTCAGTAAACTGTCCCTTTTTCTGGCTAAAATGGATGAATTGCCTTTCCTGAAAGTCTCCAAGAGCAACAGTGCACCTTTGAAATATATAATAAACTCCCCTCTACCAGACACACACATGGACATGCAAGATGGCTTTTTGAAAACAAGATTGTTAACAACCTGTTCCTGAATGCCTAGGGAGTGATTCCTAAGCAGAACAGACAATAGTCAGTTAGATATGCCAGTAGTTTCATGTAACATTAGCTATGTTCATACTTACAAGTCCTCTCACAGTATCCCACCCTGCAACACTCTGTGATAAAATATAACATCTAGACAAATCATAGATTTAATGATGAAAGAAGTTCTGTGTAGAAGTTCTTTTCTTTCTTTGTTGTTAAAGAATTTACTTGACAAGTCAGTCTCTCAAAAGGCAATAAACAATAGAGTCAGAGGAATATTGTGCTAGTCTTCTAGGAAAAATGTCTCACATAGTACAAAATAAAACATGAAATTAATTTTGTCAGGATGCCTCAGCATACATCTTTAATATTTTCACACCAGAAAGTGCCAGTCTCCCAGCGTATGTTCACACAAATTTGACAAGAATTATTATTTTTAGAATACTCAAATCTGTCAGCTTCAGAAGCATTCTTGTAGTAGTGTTTTGGGTTGGGAAGGTGCAAACTTAGCCTTCAAAACAGGTGGATTCCATCTTGTCTAATTTATTTGTTGGCCTGGTAGATCTTTTAGAAATAAAATCTGATATTAAGAGTTGTATATTATAAACAGAAAACCTCACTTTCATACAAATGGGATTGTTTCATATTAGCAATAATATGTAAACAGGCATGCAGAGTGAAGCTACAATGATGGTGAATTTTTCATTAAAAAAATAGGTTTTAAAGGGAATGGAGGAAAGGTTTATAAAAAGGTCAGTAGTGTGGAAATATAGGAAGAAGTCTGTATCCCTCTCTTCAGAGCCAATAAAAGTTATTTATTGGAGGTTGGTGACTCCAGTATCAGTTGGGTGGTCAATCTGCTCCAGGTTTTAGGCCTTTTCCACACAGGGTTTTTGAAACGGTGCAGTCCGTCCTCCAAGGAGGAGGTCTGCACCTCGGACCGGACTGGGTCGGACCTATTTAGGGTAGATCCGCACCTCAGTCTGGTCCAGAACGACCCCAAGTGGTCCTCCAGCATGCTTTTGAAAGAACTGATTTTTCCAGTCTTTCAAAAGCACGCAGTGCGCCACTGCGAGCCTGCTCCCTTATGCAGATTCACAGGCTCGCACCAATGCGAGCCTGCGATCTGCCCGGGGGCAGGCTTTAGGCTGGCGAGCTTCAGCGGTTGGTCGAGACCCTTGACCAACCGGAAGCCACCATTTGGGACGCTGGAGCAGTGCGTATTGACGAACACACACTGCTCCGGACCGGACCGGGGAGCCGAAAGGTCCAGTGAGTAGCGACGCAGGGCGATTCCCTCGCCCGGTGTGGAAAAGGCCTTAGTCTGAATTTTCAAGAAGCTGCCCGAGGTGCTGGACCTATTTTAGGAAGAGGTTCAGCACCTTTGCTAACTCCTTTAAAGGTTAGACTAAAACACAGAGCAGAGTCAGCTGCTCTTCTGACACTAGACCCACCATCCTCCACTGACTATCACTACCAAAATTTCCCAGACAACACGAAAATGGCCATGTTAGCGTGGTGGAATGAGGTAGTCCTGGAAGCTGTCATCAAAAATAATTTTCCCAGGCTCTGAAAATGAAGGTTGTCTAGTAAGTGTCAGAAAATAGAGGACATGCCTAAATACAATGTCTGCCACTGGATCCAGATTTTGTTTCCAAATCCTGAGTGGATTTCCAGAGCAAAAAGAATACAGGTGATTTCTGACATCTTCTGAAAATTTCCCACTGTCATCTTTTGCACTGTTTAGAGGTACAGAAGATGAAAGAAGAGATGATGAAATTGCCCCTTTCCTCATTCAATTAATGAGATTCCTCTGCTGAATCAGAAGCCTTTTACAGTTAGAAAGAAACCCTTCTGCTGATGGAAAGCAAGTCTAAATCCACCTAAAACACCTCCATCCCCTTTCTTTTGGAAATGGATTCAGGACTTACAAAATCTGGACCCAACTGCAGGCATTTGCAAAGTACTGTGTTTTGTTATGTCCTGAGCTCTGACATGAATGTTCAATAGACAACCTTTATTCTTTTTGCAACTACAACTCTGTGAATGCCCCCCCCCAGAAAACACGGCCATTCTCATGTTGCCTAGGAAACTAAGTATGGAATATGTTGGCTTGAGCTATAGTAATGGCCTTGTCTTAGATGGTTTTGCTTGATGAAATGGTTTTGAAAGGACTGGTAATACTGATGGGGAGAAAGTATGTCGCAGGCAGAGATGCTACAATTTTTTTCCTCCTTGATAAAAATAGGTAGGAAATTTTTGTATACTAAAGAGTTTTATTGGTGGAAGGGAGGGTTGTACAGATAATTTTTTTCCAAAAAAAATCCTAAAATATGAAGAATTCTCAAAAAATATGAAAAGCTCCTCCTAATTACACCCGAAATTTTGCAATTATCCATTTTTGCATGTGAAGATGAAGTAAGAAGAGATTTTCATCTCTATTGTCCAGCAGCTAGACATAATGGTTCTAGACAACCTAGTCTCCAAGTTACACAGACAGTATGCGTGTATCTACATGAAGCTGTTACAATAGTTTGATGCCACTTTCGCTGCCATGACTCCATCCTGTGGAATTCTGGCATTTGTAGTTTGGTGGAGTACTTAGAATTCTCTGCTAGAGAACCCTAATGGTGCAAGTAAGGGTACTAAAACAGAATTACATACCAAAGAATTCTAACTACCCCACCAAAATACAAATCACATTGTTTTGGTAAGATGGAGCCATGACAGTTAAAATTGTATCAAACATCTCTGTGTAGAATATGCACTCATACTCACTCACTATCCACATCAGTCGTTGGGACACAATAACAGGAAAAGAATATTCTTGTTGGCCATTTGAGGAAACATTATGGAATGAATGGTGGAGGAGACACAGCAGGTAGATTGGAACTGCCATTTCCCTCCAGTGCTGCTTCTCTCAGCTGTGCAGGCCTCCTCCTTCCCTCTCACAGACCAGGCACACAACTGCTCTGTACAAAAGAACAACAGAGTTGATGGTATCATCAGCACTGTTATATATCTCACTCACAGTGGTGGCGGAGAGGGAGAAGAAGCTGGTAGATTGAGCAAGAGTGTAGAAGACTGAAACCTCACCTGATAAGACCAACACTTTCCAGCTGTATTACAGCCATTCAAAGAAGGTTAGCTTGCTAGGCACTTTCTTGCATACCCATTGGGATCTTTTGGAAAGCCTGGAGGAGCCAGCTTTATCATACCTGGCCATTCTAAAACCCAAATAAGTATTAGTACGTGCATTTTCTGGCTTTTCTTTTCCTTTCCCATCCCTTTTTCCTTCTGTGTGATATATTTTTGTATTCCAAGCATGTGGTCTAGTTTTTATTCATCTTTAAGCTGTTCTTGGAGCCTTTCCAGCTAAACAGTTGGTTATAAATGGTTTCAGTGAGTCAGTTGGTCAACCGGTCAAGAACAGGTGAATCTTTGATTCTACAGAGATCTTTTTAAGTTCCTGCACATTAGAACAGCAGTGTTTACAATAGTTCCACTGTTCATAATTGAAAGAGTTACTGCCCCTTTCCGCACGAGGCGAGGGAATCGCTCTGTGCCGTTACTTACTGTTTCTTCTGGGGTCCGAAGCAATGCGGACTGTCCCTAAAGCCTTTCCGCAGGGCTCTTCCTTGGTCCAGGGTGAATCAGAGCAGTGCAAGCTCTGTAGATCCGCACTGCTCCAGCTTCCAATCTGCACTGGAGCGCGGCCACGGAGTGGCGCGCTCCGTGCTTTTGAAAGACCTGTTTTAAGCGGTCTTTCAAAAGCACGGAGAACAACCACTTTGGGTTGTTCCGGAGCGGGTTGAAGTCCGGAACTACACAAAGTAGTCCAGACCCAGTCCGCTCCCAAGTGCAAACGTCCTCCCTGGAGGACACTCTGCACCGTTCTAAAAACAAAGTGCAGAAAAGGCCTTACTTTAACACTGGCAAGAAGTCTACCTATCCCAATATTTGAGAGCATCAGAAGTTTCAGGGCAGACTGAACAAAGATACTTGGCTCTGTCCTTGAACATCTTGCCACCACCTTCCAGCGTCTACACCTAAGTCGCCTTTTTAATCTAAAAATTCCCAATGACCATACTTGCTGGGGGATTCAGCAAAATTATAGTGTAGAGAAGGAACTTTTCCAAGTTCTGTACAGAGAATGGAAACCACTTTTACGAGTTTGAAAGAGCTCTACAGCTGATAAATAGTAGGAGTCAATTGTCGAAAAGGTTATATGAGAGTAGCTAATGATCTTCAGAATCCTTAATTAAAGACCAACTAATGTTTCAAGGGGCATAGAAAAACCTTGAATTAGCATTAGGAACACTTAGAGCTGGAATTACTTTTTATAGAAGTTATGATTTTTCATGGCAGCCCAGATCATTTTACCTCCAATTGATGAGTTGTTCTACAAATTAGCTTCAAAGTCTCTTCTCTCCCACGTGACTGGGTTTTTTTTAAAATCCCTCTGTTTCATATTCTCCATATCTTTCTGTCTCAGCGTCCTTTTGAAATCATTTTGACTATTAATGGAGCTGCAGGAGCAAAAGAGGCAACTCTTGAAGGCAACTTCTCTGCCCTTCATCCAGTCATTCTGGAAAGGGTTATTATGAGACTTGTTGCTGAACCTGAACTCCTGTGATGATGGCAATGAAGCAGCAAGCTGGCAGCTGCATTAAGAAAGTGGAAGACCCTGACCTGCTGAATCCTGAATTAATTGGAATTGGTGTATTGTAGTCCATCAGACACAGTGACATTAATTAAGTCTGGAGGTTAAAATGCAAGAATCAGCACAAAGCCCTGTTTGTAAATTATAGATAACATCTGGAGCATGAAATATATTTTGAAGCCAATAAATAGCTGTTCTCACATTTTAGGATGAAATTCATAATGCAGGAAGCAGTGGAGAAAAGAAGGAAGACTGACACATCAAGCTACCACCAGAGCATGTAGTTGCATCAAAGTATGCGAAGTTTGAGCCAGATGATGAACACAAAGATCATAAACATGCATATGATAATATCCCGCAGTGCCAGAGCAAAGCATTATTGTTTAATAGCATACAACCTATTTAAAAGATGAAGGAGTCTCTTTCTTAGAACATTTCTTTGGATTTGCTGAATTGCCAGACCACCCTCTTGCGTTAATGGAGATCAAAGTCTGAATTCTCGGAAAACTTAAAAGAAGAGGCAAAGTTTTCTGGAATATTTTTACATAACTTTCATATATGAAAGAGATAGCCAATTTTACAAAGAAAAGCACTTCCGTGATGCATTTATGTGCCATTCTTCATTGTGCAATGTTATTTGCAAGCCAGTCTAGATTAGGCCAGACATAAGGGCTTGTCCATCTGACAACCCTGTGAGACAGGTGGTTATTTTCATTTTACAGGCATGTATTGTTTTATTCCACAGTCACAGTTTGTTTGGTTGGTTGTTTGGTTGTTTATTCCACAGTTATTCCAGAGTTTTATTCTCACAGTCTGTGTATAAAATTAGTATGCAACAGGGAGAAAATTTCATAAAATCCAAATCTTTTCAAAGGTATGGTGCCATATTAATCAAACACTGTATATTTGTCAGTATTCAGAAAGTTGCACTTCAGCTAATGGAACTTGCTTAAAGTAAATATGCAAAGATTGTACTGTACAGTTATTTTCATGCATTTCAAAGAAGAGTTTGACAGTGCAAAGCAGGTCTGCTGCAAATTTATCAGGTAGCCTTAAGAGACAAAATTTTACAGAAAACTGGAGAAGCTATTCATCTTCACTTAGGAGGACAAAATAGCTGTATGTTAACATCCTTTATCATGGTATTTTAACATCATTTACCATGGTGTTTTTGGTTATCACCTTCATCACACCACCACCACCAAAGTGCTGTACACAAGGCCTTACAGAGCGACCTAAACAAATAGAACCAGTACATTGTTCCCAATTAGTTTACAATCTAAAATAGAGAGCAGGGAACAACCACAGAAAGGACAGACAAGGGAAGGCAGTGTTGTCAGACATACTTCAAGTATTGTTACATTTGAGAATGAGGATTAATGTATGTTCCTAATGAGAGGCAGAATGTTGGACAAAAATTGAATGAACATGCCTAGACATTACACGCTTTACATTCAAATTACAGACTGATTCAAGCAAAAACCCATTTAAACCTCATTCTCCAAGAATGTCGATGAATGCCATGCGTAAAGCCATGAATCTTTTCTGATAAACACAACTCTTCCATTTAAAATAAGACAGCCTAAAGGCAAAATGTGTGAGGTTATTTATAATTTTAAGTAGTCTCTAAGTACTGGAGTGTGTACCTTGTGACCCAGAAGTTGGTTTAATTAGCCTCAGCTTGGAGGTTCATTTTAAACTAAAATTATGCCATGGTCTGATGCTTTTAAATTAAACTTTAACTACTTATCCGTGTAAGTGTATTTTATTTTTGCAATGACTCTAAAATCAAATAATTAATGGATAACTCCCAAGGACCACAATGGAGTGGGATGGGTGCACGAGGAACAAAGAGACAAGTATCATCCTAGAGAGTGTAATCACAGCTCTCTGAGTGTTTTTATGGAAACTTCATTAACCAAGTGCTAACAAGATCATTATTTGCATGCTTGTCTCAGATTTTCCAGCCCTATTCTGTAGCAAAAGGTATATAACCACCTTGCCTAAATTCCTGTGAAAGCTGGCAATAAATATTTAGCCACTGTATAGCCATGGTGAAACAGCAAGGGGAAAAAAAATATGGAGCTGCTCTCCTAAATTTAAAGAGACATTCGTAATCTTGTACATTTTCCCCCATCTAACCTAAATCACTCAGCAGTAAAAGTTACTGAAACCAATTGTACATTGAGCTGAGGCAATCTCAAACGAACCAAGGGTTGATTGCTTTCTTTTCGCTAAGTTCTCTGCTCTGAACCTCTTTGAAAAAAAATGGAATTTGGGTTTGTGCCTCCATCATACCTCCCTTACTGCCATTTTTTGTCCCTTTCACTAGAAAAAGCATTGTTCACTGCTGCATTTCAAGGTCTTTCCTAAACTGGAGGACCTAAAACAGAGAAAGGCAAACTAAGGACCAGTAGATGTTGCTAAACCTGAAACTCTCAGCATTCTGCACTTTTGCTGGCTAGAGCCAATGGGAGTCATACTATGGCAACATCTGCAGGGCTCCACTTTAAAGATATGCAAGCAGGTGCAGTTAAGAACCAATGACTCAGTGCCTTGTGACTTCACAGACAATGTCTCTGTTTGTTTCACCACCTCCTTTGTATTGTATACTTCCTAATGCATGGGTGGTGGTACAAGTTTAAAAAAACAAACTTGGGTACCAGGGTCCTAAGACTGTGCAGGACAGCTGATGACTGAGGCTCTTAGAGATCTCTCATCCGTATGGTTGCCATAAGTCAAAGTTAACTTGTTGATAAATAACAACAACAAAAACATGTGTAAAGAGGCAGGGGAAAAAACACTTTGTAAAAAACCTGGTTGTTCTTTTTAAAAAAATAAATGTCTTTATGTAGATAATACATTCATATAAAAATGCAGGATACTTTATTTTAAGCTACCTTGAATCTTGTCAAGCTGCCTTGAATCTCGTTCATCCAGGAAAAAGATGGGATATAAATTTATTTAAATAAATACATTTTAAAAGTCAGTGACAAGAGCAACAAAAACTTTGCATGATGTATCTTGATTCAAAAGGACAATTAAAAGGAAAAAAAGACATAATCTATCCATTCATCCAAAATTAAGGAGAGAACATATCATTCCAATGGATTTACATGTGACTTTCCGGTCAACTTTAACCTAAGCAGGGGAGGGGGTGTTTGCTTTTCCTTCTGCCCTCCATAGGTAGAAATTTTTAGTGCCTAAAGAGAGTTTTGGGTAAAATGCTTTCTAGGCTGTGAATCTGCAACCAACATTTCTGTATTTCTGTATTCTATGTTTCTGTGCCTTAGCCCTCTTCTGCTAAGACTTTAATCCATGCTCTAGTTATTTCTCGTCTCAATTGCTTACTAGTCTTCCTCGATCTCATCTTTCCCCTCTGGTCTCTGTTTTTCACTCTGCTACTAAAATTATTTTCTTAGCCTGCCATTTTGATCACATTACCCCTCTCCTGATCTCCCTTCATTGGCTACCTATTCCTTGTAGGATCCTTTATAAACTGCTTGTTTTGACTTTTAAGGTCTTACATAATTTAGCTCCTCCTTATCTTGTGGCTCTCATCTCTCCTTCCAGCCTGCTGGAAACCTACGTTCTACAAATACTTGTCTTCCTACTCAGCCTAGAGTCTCTTCCTCTTTAGCTTGGTTACGCCCTTTTTCTCTCGCTGCCCCCTATGCGTGGAATCGCCTTCCGGTGACCTTGCGAATTTCCTTTTCTCTTATTATTTTCAAATCTAAATTGAAAACTTTGTTTTCTGAAATTTGGACAGTTTTTATTGTTAATTAGATATTGTATTTTATTGGCATTATAGTAACATTGTTGTAATTGCATATACTTTTGACCTTTTTTCATTTTCTATATCTTCATTGTATTATGTATTTATCTATGTCAACTGTTGCATTTTAATTTTGTAAAGCACCATGTACACGGATGGCTCTATATAAATAAAGGAGGAGGAGGAGGATAAATTTTTCCTGTATCTGAATACAGTACAACATAATAAACTCCTATGAGCCTTTTCTCTCAGATCATCTCTGAGACAAAAGTTGTACGAACAGTCTGAACTGGGACTCCAGAAAAGGCTGGGTAGTTGTAGAGGAACCTTTATATCGCTAGCTACCTACTCTACATTAGCTTCTTATAGGAATGAAAAACATTGAAATTTTACCTAGAAAAAAAATCACTGTGGATATTCTCTGCTCTGTAGAGGGTGCAAGGTCATTCAGTAAAGACCTGAATTCCAGAAATGACAAATAATGAGCCAAACCAAAGCAAACCAAAATAGTCTTCTTGAAATTCTTACCGAAAACAACAGGTTGCAGGTGTGCAGGTGTGTGTGTGTGCGCGCGCACGCATTTGCATGCGTGCTTGTATATATCTTTATGTGTACAATTTCAAACAAATAAGAAATTGTATTAATATGAGATGCTCTGTGTTGTCCCATCCAGACAGTGAGGCAGTGCTAGAGAGGCGTCAGACATTTCTCTGATAGACTTCTTGAGCTTTTAATTCTGCAGATTCTCCTTCAGGCTGTACAAACTGTTTCAGGGAGTGGGGAAGCTAAGATAACCATTTTTCTCTGTGCTAAAGCAGTTGCCAAATACCGGAGAATATTACATTTCTTTCCTTTCCTCAAGGCTGTGTGAATGCACTTGAGGACAACAATGATCTGTGATTTTCACAGTTTCATAAATATTAAAAGCCCTTGATTTCCTCTCTCTTTCTCTCTCCCTCTCTCATTTGTATGTTTTCAGACCTGCAAACAGAGCCATGAGCACACTCAGCATGAGTTCTTACTCAATTGTCTGCCTTAGCTTGAAGCTGCAAAGAAAGGCAGAGAGAGGAGGGGGAGATAAAGAAATGAAAACTCACCCTTAATGCTGATAATTAACTCTCAGGATTATATTAGGAGAAGCTGTGACTTGCATCTCTTAGAAGATGCACACAAGGCCTGTTCAGGTATCCATTTTGGATAGGAATGTATATATCTGTGATTTGCCCAAAGTCACCCAGTGGACTTCCGTGGCTAAGTGGGGATCTGAACCATGGACCCCAGAGTCTTGGTCCAATGTCCAGACCACTACACCACACTAACTCTCTGGTTCAATAAACCTCCATATCGTTTTCCCACAAAATTCTAGAGTGATCCTATAGTGAATCATTAGAGCAACAGCAGCTGTTGCTGCCCTGCAGAAGTGTAGCTATAGGGGAGGGGGAATGAGGGGATTGCCCCTCCAAATAAGAATTCTGCCCCTTCCCCAAACTGAAGTTCATTAGGTCCCAAATTTCCTAGCACTGAAAAAAGTGAGACATTGAAAATCCTTCACACCTAGAACTCTCAGTATTCCTGGGTTTGCCTTCCAATGGTCACTTTGCCTATCCCTTTTCCTTGAACGTCTAAGCTCTGTTTCTAAATGCCTAACTGAAGTTTTAAGTTCCTGCAATGCTAGAAATTTGGGGAGTGAAGAAACATTTCATGGGGAGTAGAATTCTGATTGGGGTGGCAGTTCTCTCTCACACCCCTAGTAACTATACACCTGCTGCCTTGCCAAATAAACTTAAGGAATCTTATCAGAAGGTATTTCGCCCAGGGACACTCAGAATTGGAAATTGTCCTGCCTTAGTGTCAGAAAACTGATGACTCATTTTAGTATAACAGCAGCTAGCTAAGTCCTTTTCTGCCTATTTTTTAAAAAAATATTTCTCCTGTACTGCCAGCTGTTTTAGATCCTTCCGGCTATAAACTTTGAGTCTCTAGGTAATTCTTTTAGCTTCCAGTGGCTTCTCCTTTTTTTTCAGACATTATTTCGTATTAACAAAAGACTGGTTTTGTTATGTTATTGGAAATATTGTTTGACTCGATGTGGAAATGAGTCTCCAAAGAAGAGAAAGCGAGAGCAGTCATTAAGCCCTGTGTGTTTCTCATTCTCAAGTTCCTTTTTTTCCACAGTGTTGGTTTATGTCAGTCTGAGCCGACATCTTTTAATACTCACATGAAGTGCTGTCTCTTGTTAAGGCAATAGATTGCCTAGAGTTCCATGTAGCTAGCCAAAGAATAAGCTAATTAAGCATACATCTTCACAAGGTTGTAGTAGCAACGGATAATTGACAATGCTACAAGGCTCCCAATGCTATTCCTTATTTATATTTAATCATTTGTGTCTGAAATGATGTGCTGATTTTAAAAATGTGCAGTGACCTTCCCAATAAATTTTCCCATCTTTTCAGAAGTCTTTTGGTTCCCTTCTGGCACCTATGCAACAAAAACTTTTCTGCCCAAGGAGGATTTTCTAAATGTATTCAAATATGTACACCTCAGTAACATAGGGGTCAGAGTGTAAAACCTATCCTGAGAAATGTTGCTGTCTTGTTGAAATGTTACTAGGGGTAAATGTACTTGGACTCCTGTGGCAAATGGCACTGCAGGGGAGGATAAGAGCTTGATACCTCCATGGGAGAGATCAGAATGGCTGGCATCTGGCACAAGGTGCCAGAACACAGCGTATAATGGGAGATGGAGACGAAGGCTATTTAAGGTGTTACTGCCCTTCACATACATCTTTTGGATTTTCTCTGCACTGCCTCCCCTCCACTCTCAGTGCACTGTGAAACTTGTCTACTCAGTTTGGAGCCAAGTAGGAACTTTTCCCCCTTTTATCTGGGTTTGTTTGTTTGTTTGCATACCCCATACTGCAGTAATGTAGACTCGAGTTGACTGACTTGGGCCACGTCCGCATGAAGTTGATACATCGTAGCAGCGTCAAATTCTTACCCTCCAGCCTGCATGTTGTACTGTTTTAGCATTGTAGTTTTCTTCATGGTTCTGCACGTTTTCCGCTCCTAGCATGGTTCACTGAGGTTCACTGTGATGCGAAACCACTGTATTGGAAAACCGTAAAAACTCCAATGTAAATCTCTCAAACCAGTTCTGCTTCAGTTTTCGCCCACATGCAGAAGCGTAGCATCAATTTACATTGCAGAAGTGGCTGGCTATGGGTTCCCAGGCTGTCCCTTCTGTCATTTCCATCCCTATCTCTCTCCACCCATCGAAGGACAGGCTGCCGTCATTATTGTCTTCCTGTATTAAATGGACAGCAGGAAGAGAGTGAATCTGGTAATGGACTGTTAAAACATGTTTTTTCCATATCAACAAACATATGTTCCTATGTACAAACATAGCGACACAGAAATGTGTTAAAAAGGTGTGCTTTTTAAAAAAAAAAAAAACAGACCAGTCAGCGATGGCGGGGTGGAGTTAGGGAGGGGAACAGGAGTGGCCAGGGACTTGCTGTTGTGGATGCAGCAACCGCTGTTCTCTGTAGTAGTACGATGTAAATGGGGGGGGGGGTGCAGACAGCATAGTTTCTGAATTTCTGAATTCAGTTTCTGAACTGAAGTATAAAAACACTGCTCTTGACATGCAGTGAACTGCTCCTCCCCTCTCGTGTGGAAATGGTCTTGGACTCAAATCGCTGAAGTGATTTGACTTGGACTCGACTCAGCAATAAAGGACACACTGACTCAATTCATGACTTGTATATTTTTAGTGACTGACTTGCTGCCCTTGGTTTAATAACATAACACATTCATCCAGAAACCTTACAACTTTGAAAAACACTTCCATCTCTTTTTGCCTATTGGTCATGTGACAATCTGTCTCAAGCCCAAAGAGGGGAGGGGAACTGCAAACCCATTAGTCAATGGACATGAAGTGGGGTTGAGGTCTGTTTGACAGCCTGTCTCCACTGCATATTGAAAGAGCCTTCTAAAATTTTTCCAGACGGCAAGACTCACTCCCAGAACACAGGGCATATTTCTCAGAGGGGAACAGCAAATGTGTTAGGCAACAGGCTTGAGAGGAAGGAGCCTTCCTTCTAAAGCTTTTGAAGCCTCAGTAATGGGGAGTAAGAAGTATCTTGTTCCCCATTTCTGAAGCTGCAGATTCTTTTGTACCCATTAACACAAAATCCTCTAAATTGGGGAACGAGGATAAAAGCTTCTGATAGCAACCCCTTACGGCAATACCAATGCACTTGGAGAAGAGGTACATTGCTTAAAATTCCACTCACTAAGATGTCAGAATAATCTTGCCAGTTTGGAGAAGATCTGCATTAGACCTACAATACCGATCTGCCCCATATGGGATTGTATTCCCCTGAAGGAGCAGGTGCAGACGACTGGATCCATCTTTGTCACTGGACACCTAAGTGAACTTTGTGGCTCAGAGTGCTTGGTGCCATCTTCAGCAGGTGCACCAGTTATGGCCTTCATGGATAACTTAGCCAGAGCAGTCTATATTCTGATATATTCCTGATTACACTGCTTCAGTGGGCTGCACAGGAGACTGCCCTTGAAGATGACCCAGAAGCTACAGTTAGTATACATAGTTAGTGGGTATGTTTGGAGTTATTTTGGAGATAACAAAGAACCTCAGGATTAGGGTTCCTATGTTTTCAAAACAGCAAGAAGGAATGGTTGAAATTCATGGTACACGGGATTCATAATCAGAAAGTTGCTGAACAAGTCTTCATTCTTCCTAAATACGAAATTGAAAGTATTGATTTCAGTTCACTTAGCTATGTATTGCTCTGTAAAATTAGCATAAATTTCACATTCATAAATTCCATAATGTACACATTTCTTTCTTTATAGAGAGCCCACACTCACAAATACAGGATTTTTCTCATTCACTCTGTATAAAAAGAAAAGCCTTCCAACCCTTGAATAGGGGGCATCCCTTATAATAAAGAATACCTGCCAGCCCTATAAGGGACAAGCTTTTCAACCCTCAAGAAAGAGACATCCCTTATAATAAGAGACATCTGGAAACCCTAAATAGGATTAGGCAGGTCCTGGGCTAATCCCAATCTGCGCCTTTTTTTTCAATCCTTCCACTGTCAGAACTTTACCAGCTGTGCAACCACCATGGTGGGGACCTCTGCCACTATCCTACCGTAGATGTTCCATTCCTCCAACAGTCTTCCTGTTCCACTGGCAGAGAGAATGGTCCATAGCATAAAATGTAAAATGGGGAAAATCATCATCATCCCACCTTCTTCCCAACAGTGGGATTCAAGGTGGCTAACAACATTAAAACAGAACAAATTAAATTTATCTGTCTCTCCAATAAGACAGCTATTTTGTGAATAATTATAATAATTGGAATTTGGGGCTAAACACCTTATTCTAAAACGGAGATACACAAAATGTGTCACTCCAGACATTGTTGGATTGCAGCTCCTGGCATCTTTCCCTGTTGGCTCTGTTGGCTAGGACTGATGGGAGTTGTAGTCCAATAACAGCTATACATTTCTCAACAATTTCAGTGCTTTCTTCTGCATAAGGGTAAGTAAAGCAGATGGAATTTGCTTTTCCCCACATGGTTCTGAGTTATTTTTTCAGTAGAGCAAACTAAACATAAGACCAATGAGCTGTTTTCTCTATGCAAGGAGGTGGTCTCCACACATATACTGATTTTCACAAGAGAATGACCTACTGGATTTTATTCAAACTGGAGATAAATCTATGGTCTCATCTGTATAAAATAAATTAAAATAAATAAATGAACCAAACTGTCCAAGACAAGAACTTGTTAATGATATTTTCAGCAAGTAAGCTAAGGGTCACAACACAAATTAACAAGCTGGGTAGAACTGACAGCAGTATGCTTTAAGCTCTTCCTTTAATCTTCCCTCAACCTTTACTTGTAAGCTAAAGAAAATCCTGCTTTGGGGGAAAAAGCCCTCTAAGCATTACAGCATTGCTAAAACTCAGCTTGTTTCAATCTTTCCACTTTTTTTAAAAAATGAGGACATTTTTGGAGATATTCTCAAGGGCAGACTGTTGGGACACTGGGCCTTGTCTTCAAGATGAGGCTTGATTTTATTAAAACGGAACCTTGGTTTATGTTCTACAGACCAAGTAAGGCTCCTCAAACTAACACACTGCTCTCTTTTTCCATCTTCACAAACAAGAAAGGAAAAAAGGTTGTACAGAAGCATTATCAGGCTGTCCCAATTAAATTAGTCAGAGTTCATGCTTTAATGTCAAATGCTACAAGGATGACCTCACTGATTCCATCTTAGATAATTTGATATAAATGTACATAGAGAGTAGGTGGCATCTCTCTGCAAACTGGAATGCTGTCCTCCAGAGCTTGGAGGTCATGTATAACAAACGACAGTGTTATTGTAACATGATATGTGAAACATTTTGGGATAACAAGATCAAAACATTTTGGCCAAGATCCCGTATTGTCCAGTGTAACTATGATGACACAACTCCATTGTTGTAGTTTCATCAGACAATGCCATCCCCTAAACGCCTACTTTTTCAGCCTGGCAGCATCTCAACCATAGGGGTTCTGAGGCACTGCAGATCAAGATGTGGGGAACTAATGTCTATAGCACTCTTCTGGTTGTGGTGCACATTAAGAACAAGCAGCCGGAGAGACTCCTCAACTGCTTGTCTCAAGGTGCTCCTTTACTGGGAGACCACTGCAAATGTTATTTTCAAGCACCCTGATATGCAACACCTTAGGAACCTTTTTTTTGGAGCAATGCCAAGCTGAAAAGGTAGAGTTTGGGGTCACATTCAGTTATTAATGACTGTCAATGTGAACCCCAGCATAAATCCAGCTTTTGTGTATATGTGCCGTCAAGCTGCCAGTTGATTAACGGCAACCCCATGAATTTCACAGAGTTTTCTTAGTCAAGGAATACACAGAGGTGGTTCTGCCAGTTCCTACCACTGAAATATAGTCCACAGCACAACCATTCATATGTTCAGAAAGGACCTTAGAAAAGTTCCTTTCTACTTTATGACTCCCAGAATGCCCCTGTTAGCCATGGTGGCTGTTGGGTTCTGGAATTTGTATTCTGAAAAGGTAACATTTCCTGAATCTGTTCCTGAATCTTATAGGGATAGCATGAAGGTCACTGCATACGGAATAACAATTGATAGACCAGTCCACCATGAATCTGCCTAAACCTTTAGAACATTCACTTAAGGTAGAGTTCATCACCACAGCTTGTAACACTGAACACCCCAGGTTTAATGTGGTCAAGCTGTTTGAACTCAGCATTGCTTGGAAGAATAGTTAACCATCATTAATGACTATTCAGTTTCTGCTGTTCTGGAGGAAAAATACCTAGCTTTGGGTGCTTAAATGTTCCTCATGTTGTATATCAGTCTCATTTGCCCTTGGAAGAGTGCCCTTGAGAAAAAGAGTGTGCTCCAGAGCCATGCAATGTGAATTTTGAGTAATTGCATAGCCTATGAGTTATGCAGGGAGCCAGCGGCATAGCAGTTTGAGCATTGGATTATGACCCCTAGAGACAAGGATCCAGCTTCCCACTTGGCCATGGAAACCCACTGGGTGACCATAGGTGCATCACACACTCTCAGCCCTCATGATACATTCACTGTAGGGTTGCCATATGTCAGAAACAATATGAAGGCACATGACAATAACAACATGTTATTCAAGACCACCCCAAATATACCTTTGCCATTTGATGAATGTCAGATAAAAATATAATTGGAATGTCTTCTCCAAACTGATTTTTTGGATACCATATAAGCTATATTTAAGCCAGAACCCCAAAACATATCTTCCAAATATGATGAAAAATCAATAGAAAATAATTAGGATCCGTCTAAGTGAATTTCATGCATACCATATAGCTTATTTTTTTAAAAAAAAATCAGACCATCCCAAACATACCCTCCCAACTGGGTAAACATCAATCCAGCCATTTTCATGTAATACAGCACCAGACAAATGCAGAAAAGCTTAATTCTATTTGTATGGATTGTGCGAAGTAATAAAGTGGGCAAAATTGCTTTGTAAGGTTGCATAAATCTGTGTGTCCAGACAGTATGAAACTCATGGAATCACCATAAGTTGAGAGGTGACTTGAAGGCATACACACAAACACATGTGCTATTGAGAAAAAAAAAGTCCCTGCCAAACATTTGCCTTTCAGATCATCCAAAATAAATAAGATACTTTAGAATTCATTTCCAGTAGATTTTCTCGTATTCCCTTCCATCATTCCCCAATAACTGTTTCCCTTTGCTTTTCCCTCCCAAATTAAAAGGGCAGGGACTTAGGTTGGTTTGGGAAATCAATAAATATCATTTGGCAGAATTAAAGGCCCCACTGAAAAAAATTGTTAACTGCCACAGAATGTTTTGTCTTGCAGAATAGCAAATGGGCCATTTTTTTTAAAAAAAATAACATTTCAAAATGAGTTTTTTTCCCCTAGCCAAAGAAAACTATGAAAAAATAAGGGAAAATTGGATCTTGCATTGCATTTTAGCAAAAAGCATTTCTTCAAAATAAAAAAAAAATGTGAAAAAACATGAAATGCACAAAAATTCCTGTAATCTGACTTAGTGGGAGAGAAGACTTCTGAAAATTTTCTTTCTTCAGTGTGACAATGTGGTGAGCAAAGATTTACAATCAAAGCTAGACAACTATTGGATAGGGGACCTCATTGTTGGGATAGCAGTGGCAGAGCTTGGAGTGCATGGAGGGGGAGCGAGGGGGGAGGGCGACAGTGCATGGGGCATGGCCACATGTGAAGGGCATGGCTACGGCATGCAGGGGTGGGGCTACAAGCTGGGACGCCCCCCAAAAAATTGCCGCCAGGGGCAAATGACCTCTGTCGCCCCCTCATCCCTACGTGACTGTGGAATAGCGTTGCAACACTACTTCCGTGCCCCTTGACTTTTGTCAACTACAGCATGGAAAAAGCAGATGGGCAGAACTCGGAAAGATTTATACCTCCAGTCTTATCCCACTTATTTTGTCTGATATATGCCACTGTACACTCCGTCCAGTTTGTGAATTTTTGTCATCACCTGCCTTGCTGGCAAAATTATTGCATATTTCTACAACGTATAGATAGATCTCTTCCTACATGTTTTAATGCAACTGTCAGTAATGTCACTGTGGAAATGCCTTTCTAACTAAAGTCAAATGTCAGCATGCTTCTCTCAGGAGGTCATGTTAATAGCTTTAAGACTTCAGTATCCCCTGGTGGGGAAATACTATCCTTTTAGCATCATCTGCATTTATCAGAATTTCTGAGATTTCTGCAAAGGAGTCATTTAAAAGTAATGCAAGTTTATTTTTAACTTTTATCATCTTTCTACATGTTCCAAGCTGATAACGCCAGCTCTGGATTGTTAAATATATTAGCTGGTTGTGAAAGGTTGAACAGTACATTTGAGAAGTTACTAGTGGAAACAAAGTATTTAAAGTAATTTGGATTATGAGGAATTTTAGAAGCTTATAAAAGTATGCACTTATGGGAATATGACTCATTATACAAAGGACATTTCTTGTAGAAAAAATATTATTTAATTCTGTTTTTGGAAGAGGAATAGTGGAAGAATACGACATGTTCAGCACTACGGATTCTACTGAAGGAGCAACACCACCTAAAGGATTCCAACTAAATCTACTAGGCAAGATCCACCCATGGATACTCACTGTGAATTGGTGGAATCCAGTACAGGTGGGAGGGGCAATCCCCCCCCTTCAGACGATCTTCCTCCCATATTCCCTTGGGCCTTCAGTGTCATTTTTTTAGCAGCATGGAGAACTAATGGAGAGACAGAGGGAAAACATTACATTGCCTTGAGGCCTCGATGCCAACCCAGTGTTTTCAGAATCACAATAAAATACTCAGTATCACCACAAACATATTTAAGCAATTACAAGTGACAACAAAGACATCATCACTGAGTGCTATCATTTATAAGCCAAGAAGAGCACGTTCCATCCATGCAATCACTGTTTTTTGTTTTTATAGGGTCCCAAATAGAGATAGTGTTACATGGGAGCCAGGGTATGTTGCCTCTTTGTTCTGTTGCTTCAGCTGATAACTCTCAACTATCAGAATCTATAAACATGCTGACTGAGGATTCTGGGTTTTGTTGCCCAAAATGTAACTTTTGTAAGCTCTGAGAAGATGATGTCACTCTTCACCTCAAGTATCAACATTTATTGAGCTGGCTTTGTGCCAAATACATAAATCAGCTTTCAGATATCATATTAAGATGACATATGTATTATTATTCCTGACAGCTCATCCTGCAGAAAACCTAATAAATGAGAATAATATTTTTGTTGTTTTAACCAGAAGCCTAACAAAGACATTCGGCTGACCATCCTAAGTGTACATTTGCATGAGAATGTAGTTTTAAAAACTTCAGCACTTCAATTAGTGAAAATAATAATTTTCAGAAAGAATATTTTAGTTTCCGTGTCTTCTTTCTCCAAATATATCTTTGATCGGTGCATGACCTAAGGAGATCTTATGCTTTCTTCTGTTTGCTTTCTGCGTGAACAGCTAAACTAATCTCTCTTTAGCAAACAGCAATCTCTGTACTTTTGATTAAAGTAAACTCTGAGAATAGAAGCCTGACAAAAACTTCGATTTCCACATCTTATAAGCCTTTCGTGTTGGACAAAACCAGAACTGTCTGCCTTAGGACAGATTCAGGCTACCCAAATTCAAGGGTGGAACCATGATCAGTGGTGCAGTAGAGCCAGGGTTCACAGATTCCAGCCCCAGGACTTTTTGAGTAGCAGGAACTATGGCATCATCTGCCACCCTCTTTGACTCCTATGGTCCCTTAGAGATTACTGCAATCCCCACTATTGCTGGAGAAGAAATGAATTTTCCCAGCAATAATATATTGTTATCCCGGAGTTATCCCTTTCTTTGTAAAGAAAAATATTTGGGGGTTTCTTCATTTTGAACATACAAGGCCCATTACCTTTACAAAAAACCTTCTCCTGATAGAATTGAATATATATATATATGTATGTATGTATGTATGTATGTATGTAAAATAGATAAAGCAAGTTTTTGAGATAGTCATGATGTGGTCCTGCACCACTACCAAAAAAAATATCAAGTTCAGCTGTTAGAGCATGAATGAAGTCATTTGCAAGGGTTTCTGATATGCCTCCAATTGTTTAAAACAGCGACAGAAAAAAAAGAAAAATGAAAAGGCTATCAAATGAATAAAACTTGGGGTGAAAGGGGTGACCTTTTGTCTGGAAGGAGTGTGCGTGCGTGCAACACTCAGTTCAGTTCTGTTCCTGAAAACAGTTTCCTCAGTAAAGAATGTGTTCAGATGTATCCCATTGTTTAATTGTAAATAGGTGTCCTTTGCAACTAGCTGTGGTTGACAATCTCAGGATGGATAAGAAAAGAAATGAAACAAATTGTTCAATAAAACTGCTAAAGCAATTGAAAAGCATATTGAATAGCACCCACTCATTAAAAGGCCCATCTCAGCAACCAGTTAGTAGCTGAAAGCCCTCTTCAGTGAAAGCTCTTTGCCTGCTGGCAGGACAATTGAGAGGGGACCAGCCTGACCTCCTTTGGCAGGAAGGGTCCTGAAAAAGCCCTTCCTGCTGCCCCCACCATCCACAGCACTGAAGATATTGGGAGTGAATGAAGGGCCTCTTTGCACACTCTCAAAGTGCATGCAAGCTGGCATGGAGAATATAATGAGTTTAAAATCTGCTCATCCTTACTTTTTGTTGTGTTAGAAGCCGTCAAGACAATCTGAATATGTAGGTAAAGGACATAAGTCCAAGTCCATGCTTTTTTAAGTGCTTCCTCCAGATTCTTTTGAGACACCTGTGGGCTTTTGCACCTGAAGGAGGTGAGCCCAGAGGTTTCCTTCCATCTGCGCTGAAATGAACTTTATTTTGATAAAGTCTGTGACTTCTCTGTCTGCTCTCAATAAAGAGTAAGAGAAACAGCTTTTGAATAGTTAATACAAGTCAGGTCAGAGGTAAGTCCATTTCAGTTTGATACAGCTTACTCAAAGGTAAGTGGTTTATGGCAGTAATACTTAATGCAGTCTTGTTCTTTTCCTCCTCCTATCAATCTTTTATTCCATCATCTTGAGGGGTTTTTTCCTCTTCGAATGCTATGGCTCTGTCTTTTCTGCAATAATTTTCACAACAAAGAATAGAACACACACACATGTGCAGACACAGACATACACACACACACATGCGGGCAGTGTATAGCACAGATCTGGCCGGACTTCAGAAGCCAAAGCAACATAAGGCTCACTTTTGATACTCTTGATTCTTTTCCTGAAAATGTGATATCAAGCGGCAGTGTTCTCAAATCAGACGTGAAGCCTCTCAATTACAAAGAGCTCTCTCAAAGCCCAACTGAGAATTAAAACTGTGGTATCACCCAAAGCATTGGGAGACACATACATCTGAGGGTACTATTTCCTAATCAAAATGTCTTCTCTTTTAAAGTGCCCTCTCAATATTAATAGAGGTCAAGAAGCTACTGAATAATTCCAAGGACACATATTTGTCTTTTCACAGTACTTAGAGAGCATTTATGTACTTCATAGTTATTACTCTTCTGTGGGACTCCATTCATCTTTCCTGCTTAAGCTAACCATTTAGTTCAGATTGTGTTACAGACATAGCATACGAATATTACTGTTGCTAAAACAAATGAGCCAAATCTCTGCATAACCACATGAAAAATTGTAACTGTATGATGGACAGATGGAAGTGTATGTTTGTTGTGATAGTATCAGGACAACTGACTGCCATGACTGCCTTCTAATACAGTGGCCGGAAATCTGTCCCAAGGTTAGATTGAACTTGTTATGGTGTTTCATTCCTCTATAGGTCTTTCTCCTCCTGGTACCCCCAGTGGTAGCCTGAACCCCAGTGCTGGCAGGAGAAAAGCTGCTGGCACCAGCCCAATTTTCTCGTAGGTTTCTTTTTCCTCTCATTCCTTCTGTTGCTTTAGCTTGCCCCACCTGCCCTACATACCTTTAAAGATGTGGTGGATGTAACTAGTGCATTGTTACCAAAGTAACAGCTCTCTGCTTTGTAAGACCAGCACTTCTTTACTGGGGTGGTCCTCAGACTGAGACTTTGGAACTCCCTTCTGAGCAAGATTAACACAGTGCCTTTCCAGCATCAAGTGAAGACTTGTTTGTTTCAACAGACTTTTGGGAACTATTTATGGGGAAAGGACTTTTAGTAAGATGCTTTACTGTTCACATTGCTTGCTTTTTAATGGATTTATTTTTAAATGGCTTTTAATTCTAGCAAAAGTTCAATATATTTTAATTTACTTATGCTTTTAGTGATGCAAGCTTTTCTCTGCATCTGTTTTAATTGTCCTAAGCTCTGTTAATAACAATTCTCAGAGAAGGAAGACAAACAAGAAGCAATGGCATCAGTGACATAGTACAGAGGGGGTAGTAATGCCATACAGCATCAGTACCTGCTGTGAAGGGAGCATCGGTGGCATGGGAGGAGAAGGGAGCAATGGCAGGATCAAGGGGAGGTCACGGAGGTCGTCTACACCGTAGAGTGGACTGGCGTGGACTACTTTTTGTAGCTTCACACCAGAATCCACTCAGGAGCGGCTGGAACTAGCCGGGCTGCGTGTTTTTTAAAAACCTCTTTTTAGAGGTTTTTAAAAAGCACGGAGTGTGCAGCCCCGTACCGCTCTGTCGCCTGGCTCTAAAGTGGATCTGCAGGCGCGTGCGAGTGCGTGCCTGCAGATTTGCCGGGGGCGGGCTTCCAGCTGGCGAGCTTCTCCGGTTGGTAGAGAGCCTCCACCAACCGGAAGCTGCCATCTGCGACACCAGAGGAGTGTGGAGCAGCGAGCTCGCGCTTCTCCATGCGGCGACGGACTTACCCGGCTGGAGGTAAGCTCCGTTTTTGGGCGTTTTCGCCCGTTTCCCCCCCGACATGTGAAAAGGGCCTATGACTCATTGTGAGTTGGCTCCATGTATGTCTGATATGGATGTCTTAAGAGCTCTTCCCTCCTTCCTTATACTGATCTTTAATCCATGTGCTGTCAGATAATCATTAGTGTTAAGATTTTTGTGTATAACTAATTATGGAGGATTTGATGTTCATGTATATGGGTGAATAGATGATCCTGAAATCCCTTTCAGAATTCTATCATTATTGAATCCATATTAGTGTTTTGGGCTTTATTTGGAAAACTGAGGGTGGTGGGGATTGCACCTCTGGTTCTTTCTCATCAAAAGCCTGTATAACAACATATGTCTGAAGATATGATGCAGTCAGCAGTTATTTCACAGACCCAGTACTATCAGCCAAAGGCATCAAGCAAAAATGTATTCTCGCCTCATCTTGTTTAATTTGTATGTCAATAATATTGTTGATTTCTTATCATCTCCAACCTCCCATGCTCCAAAAAAGAGCTACAAAGAAGATCTCTATCCTATTGTATGCAGACAATGCAGTAATTATATTGCAGACAAGAAGTGGAATCGTGGAGATTATTAGGGCATTTTCTGAGTAACGTAAAAAAGAACCACTCACAATGTACAAAACAAAGGTACTGGGTTTATTTTTCAAATGCTATAAACTTCAAAAAAGGGAATTGGGTGGGACTAGAATAGAACAAATTGGAGTATTCAAATATCTGGGAATGGTATTTCTGTATACCAGGATGGAGTCAGCTCAGCAACATTATGTGATTGAAAAATCTATGAGAAGTACTAGAATCTTATTTTGCTTTTTTCAGACAAAGGGGCATGGCTTTATTGCTATACTGTTTGAAGTTTTTAAAGCTAAACTCATAGCCCAGCTGCTTTTTGGTATACAAAGTTAGGCTGATAACAATTTAAAACCATTAGAGATTGTGCAGTCTAAATTCCTTGGAGAAAAAAGAATTCAGTAGCACACTGTGTTTCAAATGCTGCTGTGCAGCTTAAAGCTGGCATTACTTTTGTTTATATACAGGTTTGGCTGAGAACATGCATTTATGGTTGCAGCTACCTTTATCCCCAATGGGTTTCTTCCCCTTTGTTCAGTTGTATTCATGCAGTAGTAGCTAGTTCATCTGAAGTTAAATATAACTGTTTTTTCACTTCAACAGCTACCATGGTTAGATATGCTCTAAGCAAAAGAAATATTGAGACAGCATGAGCCTCACTGAAATACTGGACCTTACTTTTGATAAACATACACAGGATTGCTGTCCCTCTCTATCATCAGAGACGTAGAACTATTTGGGGAGAGGAGGATCTTAACATGGAAGGTCATTATGAATTTTACCTGCTTTGTTATTGTGTTCCTTCAAGTTGTTTCTGACGTACGGCTACTCTAAGGCGTCCCAGGCCATTTCCGCACTATATTGTTATAGTGCTCTTATTCCACTTTCAGCATCCTATGGAATTCTGGGGTTTGTTGTTTCTTGAGACCAAAGAGCTCTCTGGATGAGAATTCTAAATGTTCTTCCCTGAACTGCAAACCCCAGGATTCCATAGGATGTTGAAAGTTGAATTAATAGCACTATAAAAGTGTAGTGCAGAAATGGCCCCACTCACAGGGTTTTCTTGGCAAGATTTGTTCAGGGGGATTATCATGGCTCTTCTCTGAGGCTGAAAGAGTGTGACTTGCCCACAGTCACCCAGTGAGTTTCCATGACCACATAGGGATTTGAAGCCTGATCTCCAGAATCTAAGTCTGAAACTCAAAACAATGCACAACACTCTGCAGTATGGCTCTCACACCAGCTTTAGTTACTTCCTTGTTTTTGAAAATTATGAACACACAGAATACATTGCATTAAAATAACAACAACTAACTGAAGCAGATAATAATCTAACTACCTTGCTCCAAAGATCATGACAAAATAAATGAAACATATAAACGTGAATAAATAAGAAAATGAATGACTACAATTATGTCAAACAAAGGGAAAAATTTATAAGACCCTGTTAAGTGAATGGAAAGATACTTATGATGTCTCTTAACACATTTACCTCTTCACTACATTACTTTAAAAGCTAAAACTGTGAAGATATGTTAGAAGATACTGGGTCACACATCTGTCAAAAGAAAAGGCAAAACATGTGTATCTATCAAGATTGCTGCCTAGAGAAGAGCTTCTCAGGCACTGTAGGGGAGCAGCAATTAGGGACTGTGGGGACTGGCACTAAATTTGGTGCCATTTGGGTATATTTCTTTCTTTCTTTCCTGGAAACTCAGCAAAGGCTGCCAGCTAGTGGCCCAGGGGTTGACCACTTTGAGTAGCACTAGTGCAGAAAATCTCCCAGTGCAAAATCTGAAGCTGAGGTATCACATTGGTACTGACCAGGAGATGGAGAGAGAGAAGCACTTCTGCGTTTGAGCTCCTGCTTAATATAAACTCTGTATACCATTTCCTGCAATCCCTTTGGTTCTGCCTTACCAATGCTGCTAGGAATTTTTTAAGGAAAAATACATAGGCTGGATGGCCCTTCTTGGGAATACTTTATTTTGGATTCCTGACCCTTGAGCTCCCTGCCAATTTTATAATTCTGATTCGTCTGAGCTATCAATACCCCAGAGCTCTAAAGTATTAAGAGAAACTAGTCCCAGAGTATATGAAAAGTACAAAAAAAATTTCAAGAAAAAAAAACTTTTATCAATCCTACACATCAAGGATGATTCCGAACCACAATACCGTGGTAGGCCTTTTTTTGGGCAGGATTTTCTCTAGCACACAAATTAGGAACAACTGCTAGAAGCTTGCTTGCCTTATTCTCCAGAGTTAAGTCCTTAGGTGAAACAACTTCTAAAGAGAAAAATAGATGTTCCCTTGGGGTACTGAGGGCAGGACATTCTACCTCCTGTTATCATCTGGATTCTCCAGTCAGGCCAGCATAACAGCTGTCATAATGCTTGGAGGTACAAATAGTGGAAGGCAAATTCTCCCATCCATTGTCATCCAGCCATCCTTCAGTATGAAGACTCTGACAAGCACAGTGTGTACTTCTAGAAGTTTGCTCCCTGTGTTCAGAGGAGCATAATAATTATGTATAGGATATATTGCATTGGAGAGTGCAACTACAACAGCTGTCTTCAAGTGTGTGTGTGTGTGTGTGTATGTGTGTTTTCTCGATCATTTAGTATACTTCAGCAGCATACCAAATCAACTATGTCCTAGGGCCTTTCAACACTACACGGTAATGGTGCTATTATTCCACTTTCAACATCCTGTAGAATTCTTGGGTTTGTAATTTACTGAGGCCCAAGAGCTCCCTGGCTGAGAATTCTAAATGCCCCTTCCTAAAGTGGTGTTGGTCTTGGTGGTTTTGCCTGATCATTTCAGCTGCTCCAAAGAGGCATAAGGCTCTACCCTCCTCGTCCAGGTTTATGGCAAAACTCAGCTCTTGCTTTGGCCAGAGTTCATCTAGTTTTTCTGATTCCACAAGCTTCTGTTTACAGCACTTTAATGTTAGGGATGTAACATCTGGATGTTAGACTTGTAACAGTACAGGGACTTCCAGAGAAATTCAGTGTTCTCTGCCTGAGAAAGGGGCAGTTAGCTCCACACAGCACAGGCACAGCCTACATTTCAAGGGAAGTTACTTTTCTGTTGCTAATATGTTGTTGTTGTTGTTGTTTTGTTGTTGTTGTTGTTGTTGTTGTTGTGTGCCTTCAGGTCATTTCTGACTTACAGTGAGCCCAAGCTGAACTTATCACAGTGTTTTCTGGAGGCTGAGAGTGTGTGACACACCCAAGGTCACCCGGGGGGTTCCATGGGCAAGCGGGCAGTCGAGTCTTTTATTGCCTTTTGTCCCTGGTCCCCACATGGCTAAGAAGGCGAGTCGCCTCTGTCTGCATTGATATTCCTCCAGACCAACTTAAATGACAACGGAGTAACATTTGTGCCAAAATGTAGGCCTGTGACTCTAATACTGTCCCTTTTTCTTTTCCTGTATGATTTTTAACACCTTTGCGTGATGAAGAAGCAAAAGAAGCTTCAGAAGCTTGCATGATATGTTTTTTGCATTTTGATTGGCCAATAAAGGTATCACTCTTTTATGGGTTGTGGATAGAGAGGGAATGTAACCCTTTCTTTCATTCCTGTCATCTTAAGGAAAATACTCTCTTTAAAACTGGTATTTGCCTGGAGAGGAGCCCCCCATTGAAACCAAATGGGAATTTCCCTTCAAAACAATTAACAGCTTCAAAAGGGAAAAAATGCTCTGGACACAGCAGGGAAGGAATCTGTTAACTTTTCCGCACTGGGTCTGCCCTGTTTGCATTAACTACCCTCTTACCTACACCATGCCTTCTCATATGATATACGTGTTATTAAAAAAAAAAACCCTGCAAAATAAAAGCAAAGGTGCATGAAGTTTTAGAGATGGGATAATTTAAGGCAGAGGTGGGCAATGTGAGACCTTGGGGCTGTATGTGGCCCCATGGAGCTGTTTTTGCAGTCCTCATTCCTTCCAGACTACCTGGATTGCCCTTTTTCTAGAAGAAAGGGGTGGTTTGCCTTTTCTGGAAAACTTCAGGAGTGGTGATTCATCTTTTAAATAGGTTGTAGGGAGCCCCCATAGTGTTTAACATACAAAGCCAAGACCCATTCACACTGTACAATTATAGCATTGTGATTCCATTTTAACAGCTGTGGCAGCATGCAATGGAATCCTGGGATTTATAATTTGGTCAGAGGCACTAGAGGAGTTCTCTGGCAAAGAATCCTAAATGTTATTCCCTAAAATCCACATACCAGGATTCTATAGGACAGAACTGTGGTAGTTAAAGTGGAATTATAACATGGCAATTGTGTAGCATGAAAGTGCCTGGGATTTCCAAAACCAGAAGGAGATTTTTGGATTTCTTCCATTTAGTTTGCTTTGGGTTTTTGTTTTTGGGGGAACAGTCTATTGTTACCCTGATTTCTGGGGTCGCTTGGGGGAAGCCTTAATGTGCTCCACATGATAGGGAATGGAAACTAGCCAGAGCACAAGCAATAGCAATGCGAGAGGAAGGGTAACCTAGCAGGGTCTTTTTACCCAGTTTTTACAGGGCCAGGCCAAGCCAAAAACCAAACGAAGATGTCCAATAAAATGATTTTATTGAATAAAAGTCTCACGCACCAGCAAAATCACTCACACACTCACTCAAGACCTATTAAGAAGCAAAAGAGAGGAAACTGGATAGGGGGAATATTGAAGGGATTGTAGCTGGGGTAATACTGCACCTTTTCCTGAAGTCCTTGGTCTGGGAAAAACTGCGAAGAAGTGGAGCTCAGCACGGAGAGGGCTGAGGAGATTACTCAACAGATGGAGAAACAGTCTGCTGGGATGACTGGGAATGATCCAAAGAAACTCTGAAAAACTGGGACTATTTGTAGGGGGAAAGGTACCTGGAGGGCTAATCCTTTCCCCAGGGAGAACAATGGGTGTTGCAACGGAAAAGAAGCTCCACAATGGCACCTCCTGTTGCATGATGAGATCACAAGGTGTTGCCAAAGTTTCGGGATCTTGAGTTGCATTGGGTTGTGGTGTGAATTTATTTAGATGGTCCTTGCCTGATAGGATTTTATTGCCATTGGTGCTCAACTTGGGGAAAAGATGCTAATCTCCTCAAGTTGGCTCCTCAGTGGCTGAGGAACCCATGCTTACTGTGGGTTTGCACAGCTTGAGATCTACTGGGGCTACGTGACTGGGGATTTTACTGGCCTGACCTGGTTTTCAATCGTTCGACCGTTGCTGCCTACATGCTCATCCGGGTGACCTCTCAGGCACATTGAATCATATTTTAATATCAAAATTGTAGACCCCGGGACAGGGTTTACCAGTGAGGTAACACTATGCAGCTCCTGGCGAGTTCTGTGGGCTGAAAATTGAACTCACCGTAGTGGATCACCACTGATTTAAGATCTCAGATTTCAACTAAATTTCTGAAATCATTCATATACTATTATCCTGTGCATATTTACTCAACAGTGACTCCCAGTATTTCAGTGAGGCTTACATACAAGTAAGTGTGTTAGGACTGCAATATTTAGCAATATCCCATTAGCACTGCAATATTTAGGATTGCAATATTTAGCAATGTCCCATATTTTGATTAGACTTTTCTACCATAAAGAGGATGAAGTTCATCCTTTTATTATCCCTTATACAGCTTTTGGGAAATTTGGGGTGTTAACACTTAAAACTGTACATAACAAACCCAATGTAATGTTTAACTGTTATTATCTATGTAACAACAAGAATAGAAATGTGTGTCTTCATTGTACAGCTGCAGTTGTCATGTAAAAGAGATCATGCCCTTTTCTTTCAAAGCTGGAGCCAAGTCTGTTTGCAATTCTTCCAGTTCACAATATGCGGTTTGGTGTGATAACAAACAGGGGCTGAACTCCACAGTCAGTCCTCCAGAGTGCCAAGGATTTAATCATTCAAGAGGTGTGGATGAGCTAATGGAACTGCAGTCCCTTGTGGGTTATGTTAATAATAAAGAAGTCTGCGAGATACAAGATGAATTTTCAGGTCAAGGAACTGAGATTTGCGGGTGAGATAGTGTACAATTGTGTATATAAATGTTGCAGATGAATGTTGCCTTCAGGGAGAAGCTAGTGTTGGACAGCAGTTCTACGTGTTATGTGTGTCTATTGGAACAAATAAGCTAAAACAGTGGGTGGGTGATACAGTCAGCCCATTCTTACAGCTCTTTCTCACACTGATTGACAAGTTTAGACATTGTGTTAGAGAGAGTGGGTAGTTAGAGCTGCCAACTCTCTCATAGGCTTGATTAAATCACAGATAATATTTAAAGCAAGTGAATTACCCATCATTATAAGGGAGGGGAGAAATGGGTATTGTAAGGCCTTCTTGCAGTAGACAATCATTGTCTATTCCCATAAGGTCCCCTACTTGTGAAAGCAAAAGAATCCAGTGCCGGGAGTCACCTACATTAAGTCGGAAACCAATGACATGGCTCTACTCTCCCTCTGCCAGGTGGATGACATCCTTCACTTATATGGAGGGGCAGGGAAAAGGATGGGGTATTCTGACTGATGCTCAACTTGTACCCATTGTCTACACAGGCAGCCACATTGCCACAGCACACACATTTACAATAGGCCATTTCCACCCTATTGTTATAGTGCTATTATTCCATTTTCAGCATCCTGTGGAATTCTGGGGTTTGTAGTTTAATGAGGCCAAAAAACTCACTGGCTGAGAATTCTAAATGCTCCTCCCTAAACTGCAAACTCTAAGATTCCGTAGGAGGTTGAAAGCCGAATAAGAGCACTATAGTGTTGTGCAGAAATGGCCTGTGTTTCAAGCATCATTAGCTTTGCACTATAAAAGGTTGGGAAGGTGACCTTTGAGAGCTGATCTGCTGCCTGTGTGTACACTCCCAATCTTTCACCTGTATAGTTGTATCCCCTCTTCTGTATAACCTTCACCCCACAGCCTTATAGTTCTTGGGCCTGCTCTACACATGCACAAACAGAAGGGGAATTTATCTATCTATTATTGGACCTATCTATCCTGTCTTTCTACCAAAATTCAGATCCAAAGTGACCCACAAGGAGATCTGTGGTGGTAGAATAGACTACACCATTTTAGATTCCAAGTGGGAGATAATCTGAATACTTCTAAGTATAATGACCTCTCTGGAAAAGAAAACTTGTGCAGGAGACTGTTCGAGAAACCTAGTACAGCAGGACATATCCTTCAGAGCTGCTCCTGTCCATTCTACCATTTCAAGATCCTCCTCCCACATTCTGCTGCGTGTATAGACCAGACCTGAGTGATTCTAGATTCCAAAGAAATAATGGGAACTGGCCTTTCTTTAATATTAAATTCCAGGTGTGACTTTGTAATTAAAATTAATCACTTTTTCAACATTCTTTTTATCGCCTGCAAATTCTGTTCATCAGCAAATGAAGCCACTTTGTCCTATCGGTAGGAAATTTGCCTTTTGAGTGCTACAGTTTTGGGAAATACCCTTGAAAAGTTACTCAGCCGTCAAACATTTTGTACTGGAGAGACAAATATTACTGGATTCGTGCCAAACCTAAAAATTTCTGAAGTGACATTCGGGTTAATTTTCCCTATGTGTTCAACGGATAGGTGAAGGATTAAGCAAGAAGGTACCAACCAGCATTTATAGATGGACAGTCTCACCAGCCATGCTGCCAGCACCTTCAAACATCTTGTTTTATGTATTTGTGTGTGGCTATATCATGTTGTATGCTGATGTGTGATAATGTTCCTGTGTACAGTTGAATGTGTCACACTATTCCTTATGGTTGAGACCTTCAGATATTGGTTGTAGTCATTAGCAGTGATCCTTACCAAGGTTACTGTTCTAAAATGGAAATATCATCAGTGTCTGTATGGTAATTCTTAAGATATGGGTTGCTGCTGCTGCTATAGCATTTTGATGTTTTGCCACTAGAATAATTCTCATATTCTTTGAGTTCTCAAATATGCTTATGTAGCATTGATGACTCTCTCTGTCATTTTAATATCAAGTATCATTGTCAATGGTGGGACTTTATCAACTCATTTAATAATATTAGAACCTTAAAACCTAATTTAAAGGACATCTTTAATCTTTATGTTTAATAACGGACAGATATAAATTGTGTTTTAGTCTACATGATCATCTTTAAAATAATGATTAACTAATCATTGGCTTTGTACTTTGAAAAAAAGAAATAAAATAATGATGTAACATTCACAGCTTCTTTACCTGATACGTTCTCATGCCACTCGGTTGCTTTTGAATCTGCCTAATATATATATTCTTTGATTCTAGTTGTAGTTGTTATCTAAAAAGATAACTTTCCCAGGCTCTGCTAGAATTCATATTCTTCCATTCTATGTTTCAAACCTTCACCACCTGTAACCTGGCAAAAACCTGTACAGTACTAGAGAAGTATTGTTCTTTCTTCTGCCAGCCCGGGGCTGGTTTGTTGCTTTGAGTAACTTCCAGTGAAACATATTCTGCAAGTATTTCCTGTCATTTTGTACTTTGATGTGCGTATAGAAGTATAATGTTAGTTATATTTTAGGGACCAATAAGGATATTACCAAATTTTACACAAAACTAAAGGGGGGAATTCCAAATGTGATTATTCATTATAAGCTGATTATCCCTATGAAAGCTCAGATACCTAGTATGCCAGGAAAGTTTGGACAGAACCTGAGTCCAAATAAAATATATATGATGACATTAAGATTTGCAGCTGGGAAGACAGTGGATGATGCAATCCCATGTAATACCTGCTTGAGTCAGTGGGTTGTGTAACCAGGGAAGAAGGTTGCATCATACAAGGGATCTAGCAAGGTTGGCTAGAGTGGCATCAGAAATGTATGTATATAAGGGGGTGTGTTCTAGCCAACTGAGCCCTCTCAATGTCTGATAGAGCGGCTGGAGGCTATGTTTGATGCATATCTTCGCATGCTATGCTGAAACTCCATTGGAGGAATGTATATATGTATGTATCGTAACTGGAAAGTAAAAGCCTCCTGTTGGAAGATAACATTGCGTGGGAGTTATTTTTCTTCCTGGTTTCAGGGCTTTGCTGCTACTCTGCTGGACGCTTCTAGCTGTGTGAGTAAACACTGCTACATGGTGATTTTTCGAACACTTGACTCTGGTATGCTGTTTTGCCAGAGCTCAGTGCTGTGGAGGGAGGTGCTACCGAGGTTTTTGTGTAGCTCCCATCATCCACCATCCCTCTGACATAGTATACCAGGAAAATCTTATGAACCTCCTACATTGGTCCTTTTAGGTGATCCAAGTGTTAGTCTGAGTTCATCATAAACAGAGCTTGTAAAAGTTACTTTTTACACTAACAATATAAGTAGAGCTTGGAAAAGTTATATTTTAGACCGTAGCTCCCAGCATCCTGCAGCCATTGTGGCCACAAAATGACTGCCAGATTCTGATCACATGTCAGACGCTACTGACTTTTATTTGGCAAGTAGTGAAATTTCATAGGAAGAGTTTGACATAATTACACTGGAAGAGAATAGGCCCTCTTTAGTTAGAACATAGTGCATAATTAAATAAAGTGTGGGTTTTGTTTTTAATTTATGGGACAGCCACATCTGTTGGGACAAAAATACTGCCCCAAAGGTATTTGGGACATTTGCACAGCAGTTGCATGTAACATTTTATCAAAATTCCAGGTGGAGGTGGCTTTTGTCAGCACCCGAGGAGCTGCCAATCCATCAGGATGTGCTGGCTTCCTGGGCTAGCTTTAAAAACCAAAAGTGATTCATTGGAGTCACTTCTTGGACAAAATGAAGAAACTGGAGTATGGGAAAGTAAACAGAATAAAAAGAAATATGCAACATAAAAAAGGAACTAAGCACTAGGCACAAATGGTGCATGCTTCTCCAGTGTTACAATTTACAACCCTCCTCCATAATATTTGAAGGACCAATTTAAGGTGTAACTACTGAAGAATTAAAAGGTTATAGAGCACATGTAATACACCCATTGGGGTAGCTCAGGATTCTCCCTGAACATAAAAAGATTGAAATATGCAGCCCAGCTGCCACTCTTCTTCTACCCTTTCCCAGCTCATGATTAATTCCCAGTGTTCCTTACTTCTGAACAAGCTGTCTTTTGCTATATTAGCTGATGAAAAGGAAGCTAATAAAATGTAAGACTAATCAAAAAGAGGGTGTTGCAAACTGGTACATCTGCAGTCTTCAAAATACTTTTAGTGAAATATTTAGAAGACTATCATAGATAGTGCAGCCAGTTAAAGACTGATCAGGCCATTCACTTTAATGAGGTTTTGTCATAGCTGTTTCATACTGATGATGTCTTGTCTGTTCTGGAAAAGCTGACATTCTCAGCAACTCTACCACTAAAAGAGCATCTCAGGGATGAGATTTAGTGAATATTGTGTCTTTTTTCAGCTTCTTCTCCTTCAGTGAGCTTACATTGATCATCTAAAGGAGACTGGATCAATTCTCTCGATAACATAAATGACAGACAAACTAGTATGTTTTCAGGATACTGTTTCTAATTCTCAATAACACAAGTAGAGCTTAGAAGCACATTTAAGGTGGGTGTATGTGCATTTACTAATTTTGAAAGCTTTCCTTGAATTGTTTCCTAATGCTCACTTGAAATTTGCTCCTTTTGCAAACATTTGTGATGTCTGTTATGGAAGTGGAATACAAAAAGAATCTTTATAGAAGTATAGGCATTAATTGTTTCTCCAAAGAAAAGGAAAAAGAATTTCTTAAAACATAATTAAATACATATTAAGCATCTTCTCCTCCTTATCCTGCTCCTCCTACTTCTATTGTTGCTAACTCCACCACTTCTTCCTTTCTACTACTTGCAGCAAAAACCAAATATGGAGAAACCAGATTATTTGCAATCAGTCTTCTTCTTGTGGCTTTCATTCTCAGTGAGTACCCTAGAGATCGGAGGGACTCAGTTCAGAGTATATTTCCGTCCTGTGAATCTTGTCTGTGCTGCACCATGGGATATTATCTGTCTTGAATATTCAACCAGATCAAAAGCTACAGTGCAGCCTGTTAAAAAATTCACTGAGTAATATTATCTCCCACAAGTTGTACTCACATATAACGATAGGCAGAAGTCTGGAAAATCAGGGCTGTGAATATGTTTTCAGTTATGTTTTCTTTGCATTTCTCAAAGTCCTACCAAACTTCTCGTCCCATCTTTGTTCTGTTAATCAGACTTTTTCCCCCTCTTCCCACACAAAGTATGCATTTTTATATATTTGTCTTAATGTATACCTTCTAATGCATTTTTCATGTTGATTAAAATCTGTGGGATTTCAAATGTACACATTTTTATTCGTGTACATGTCTTTGCACTAATTGCGAAAAGAAAAAGAAGGGCAGGGGAGAATCTGTTGTTCACTGTTTCCAATGACAGAAACCAAAGAATTCAGGAACTCACTTTGCTTAGTGGTGTCAAAGAACACAAATTTCATGTATTCATTAAAAACGGTTGATGCAAATTTCTTTTCTATCCGTTTGAAAAAGTTTGCATCCTGCAAATGCATGTTCATCCACTTGTCTGAAAAGGGATAAAGGGAGGTTGCCCAGATTTGGACGGGTTTTTTTTGTTTTTCATTCAAGATTATTACTGCTTTGAAAAGTTATTTGGTTTCTGACCTATTTAAAGAGGTAATTTATCTTCTTTTCTAAGTGAAAATTCAACATTGCAGATTACTGAATCTCCATGCTAGCAAAATTCCTAGGTAGATATGAAGCAAATCCCAAGGTAGACCTGATAAAACCAAGTGCCTCATTGTTCCAAGGCTTCAGAGTTTTGCAGAAACAAGGTAGCATCAGAATTGATAGAACAGATGAAATATGGTCCTTCTAACATGGTTATGTTCATAATATTCTGCAGATCTTTGCTGCCTTCCAGGGAAGCTAGAAAGTCCCGGTACAGGGTTATTCCCAAACATGCAGTTTTGAAAACTAAAAGACTGAACATTAAAAGAGAACCAAAATAGAACACTTGCTTCGTGTAGCCTCCAGCTGCCCCAAATATGCTGAGGTTCTTCAAAGCCAATTGTGCAACAGTGCTCCTGTGTGAAGAATTTGATTTTGCTGAGAGTAAAATTCATCCAGGCTGGAGACCTTTAACTGAAATGAACTATAATAAGAGAACATTGGTTTTATGCAGATTCTTGGCTGCAAGTGTCTCTTAATATGTGACCATTCATAATCTCTTACTTCCTGGTGGGTCCAGGGCTTAATGAAAAAGCATACCTCCTTCCTCTTCTTCCTAGCCACTTCCATAATCTACTGATATTTCTGTTATCACCAACATTTTTGTGTTATTGAGTAATTGCACAGAAATGCATTGGATTAGGCTGTTAGTTTCACTGAAGCTACAGAGCTGAAAACTGAGTTCATTGCTGAAGATTTTTGTGCTTCTATCAATTGTATTTTTTGTTATTGTTGTTTATTTATTTTATTTCTATGCCACCTTCCTAGACTAGATTACACACATACTGAAAGGGGCTCCTATTTCTGGAACTATGCCAGGACTCCAACCACTGTAATGCAACATTGCTCACCAATGCCAATTGGTTTTTAGTTTCTACCTTAAAGTGACTCATTCGCGTCCTTCTTAAATAAACTATGTATTTTGCACATTAAGCCTCCTGAAACCCCAAAGGTTTGTGTAAAATTGAAAGCCTAGTTTAGAAAAAGTAGTGGGAAGGGTTGCATTTTTTAAAACGGTAAGATTTAATCTAGTTTATCTATCATTGCACAATATCAATTGTTAGGAGCAATTGCAACTCTGTGGTGACCATTAGAGGCAAGTTTAATTTTTTCCCCAGTTCTAGCTTCTTTGTTTGTTCGTCTGTCTGTGTGACTGTCCCATATCACTTAAACGTTTTGTTGTAACACATTCTGCATCCAGTTCTAAAGGTCGTGATGGCCAGCATTAGAAGAGCCAAACACTATGACTTGGCTGGTCATAGTGTTTGGGCCCCAGGCCTTGCACCATCTTTTTTTATTTTTTCTTATTAGACCATGAAAAACAGAATTGTACCCCCACTCCAGTCTGAGAAAGGGATAAATTTCTTGTCCTCAGGGATAAGTGTTCTTGTGAATACCAACGCTTGCACAGCCAAACTTCAGCTGCTTATTTGTTTACAGTTGTATAAATCAGTCTCAAGTCCCCTCTAAGGAGTATATGGAGCTCAAGCAAAGGGCAAATGGCCTCTGATACTAATACATATAGGACTTAAAGTAGGCTGGTAAATACATATATTATTAAAATAGTATCAGTTTAATGAGAATCCTAACAGCTATACTCCTCACTAATCTTCTACAAACATAACCCACTACAACAGAATCAGAGCTTGCCACAAACCAAAATCAAGTTTCCAAAATGGAAAGGTCCATGCATGTGAATAACAAAATAAGCCCAATTTTAACGAATAGCAAATTAATCCAAGAAACAAAAGCATATTGCTAGGATGTTCTGTTGCCTGGGTCTTGAGTATGGCTTCTATGCATAATAGAAAGGAAACTCTTTCATGCTCATTTTCACCTGTAAGCCTGCACATACTTTGGATGGGGCAGTGATATGAGAATCTTGGATTCTGAAGCTTTGGAAGTTGTAATTCTAATCACAATGCCACACTTATACGAAGTTGGGTTCTCGTTGGTAATTGTGATAAAAACAAAGCAATTAAACAACCTGTCTGTGAAGAATGACCTGCTGCTCAGTGTTTCTTTGACCCAAACCAACATAAAGCAATTAACTGGTGCCAAAGGAAAAAAGAAGCATTTAATTAAAGACCTTTTTAAAAGAGGACTTTGTTTTACAGTTAAATTATATCCATGGCTTATATCTGTCTAAAAATATAGTGCAGAATGCAGTGGGTTTTGTTACAAAAACCTCTCTTTTAATGCTATCCCTTGAATTTCTGGGAGATCACAAAACATAGACTGAGAGTCATTGATGTAGAAAAACAATCTCTGATGAGGATGGCCTAAATTTAGTTGCTAAATCTGACTAGACTAGACCCATTGAATCAATAGATTGACTTGCCATTGAGCAATCAATTTTTTTTAATAATATTTTTATTGAACACACTCAAAATATTTTCACCTAAAAATACTTATAAGCAGTAAAGGAAAACATATACTGTGAACGTAACTAATAATACTTACAATCTGTAACTAATCTATTCTAACTATTTATATCTACTTAAATTGCATGCAGACTAAATACAACCAAACTACAGCCCTTTCCGCACTTTACCTTTTTCCGGCACTGAGGTGCGGGGATTGCACGAGCAGCCTCCGGCGAGAGGCTCTTGTGTCCCTGCTGCTTCAGCTCCGCACAAGCTGCTTGCTCGCACGAGAGCCCCACCTCTTCCTTCTGCGGTGCAGCCTGGGAGTTTCCCAGGCTGTGCTGGGACAGGAAGCATGACCAACGTTGCTCTGGAGGCCCCACACGCCAGGTAGGTGCACACGGGGCCCCAGGAGCAGCGCGCGATTGTGCACCATTTTAGGCTTCCAGCCGAAAATAAAAAGGTGTGCGAGTGGTGCCTGCCAGCTCCTGGACATCGTGCGATTGTGAGTGCATCATGCAGATTGTTCCTCATAATTGCATGATGCTCCAGGCGCCCTTTTGCATGGCAAATGCTGTGTGGAAAGGGCCTACAACAAGGGATTTCTATTAATTTGGATATAGTTGTCTGCAACTTCTTCATCGCGGTAATCACGAGAAGTCAACATGGATTTCTCAAAAATAAGTCATGCCAGACTAATCTTATCTCTTTTTATGATAAAGTTACTAGCTTGATAGATGAAGGGAATGCTGTGGATGTAGCATTTCTCGATTTCAGTAAGGCCTTTGACAAAGTTCCACATGACATTCTTGCAAAGAAGCTAGTAAAATGCGGGCTGGACAGGGCTACTGTTAGTTGGATTTGTAATTGGTTGACCGACCAAACCCAAAGGGTGATCACGAATGGCTGCTTTTCATCCTGGAGAGAAGTGACTAGCGGGGTGCCACAGGGTTCTGTCCTGGGCCCAGTGCTGTTCAATATCTTCATCAACGACTTGGATGAAGGAATAGAGGGCATGCTCATCAAATTTGCAGATGACACCAAATTGGGAGGGGTTGCTAATACGCCCGAGGACAGGATCAAAATTCAAAATGACCTGGATAGATTGGAGAGCTGGGCCAAAGCTAACAAAATGAAATTCAACAGAGAGAAGTGTAAGGTCCTACACTTAGGTAGAAAAAATGGAATGCAGAAATATAGGATGGGGGACACGTGGCTGGATAGCAGTACGTGTGAAAGGGATCTAGGAGTCTTAATAGACCACAAGCTGAACATGAGTCAGCAGTGTGATGCGGCAGCCAAGAAAGCCAATGCAGTTCTCGGCTGCATCAATAGGAGTATGGTGTCTAGATCGAGGGAGGTACTGGTACCACTCTACTCTGCTTTGGTTAGACCTCATCTTGAATACTGTGTCCAGTTCAAGAAGGACATGGTCAGGCTGGAGCAGGTCCAGAGGAGGGCAACCAAAATGGTGAGAGGCCTGGAAGACATGCCCTATGAGGATAGACTTAGAGAGCTGGGTATGTTTAGTCTGCAGAAGAGAAGGTTAAGAGGGGACATGATAGCCATGTTTAAATATTTGAAGGGATGCCATGTAGAAGAAGGAGAGGGCTTGTTTTCTGCTGCTCCAGAGACCAGGACAAGGAGCAATGGATTCAAGCTGCAAGAAAGGAGATTCCACCTGAAGCTCAGGAAGAACTTCCTGACAGTCAGGGCTGTCCGGCAGTGGAATATGCTGCCTCGGAGTGTGGTGGAGTCTCCTTCTTTGGAGGTTTTTAAGCAGAGGCTAGATGGCCATCTGTCGGGAGTGCTTTAAGGGTGTCCCTGCATGGCAGGGGGTTGGACTGGGTGGCCCGTGTGGTCTCTTCCAACTCTACATTTCTATGATTTCTATGATTTCATCTAGGTTATTCACACACACTGCTTATGGTACTTTTAAACTCACTACTGATAGTGTATGACATTTGCCTATTATCAGTAAACCATATATTACTCAAAACCAATTGTTTGACATTGTTCCCCAATGTTCTTTCAAACATGTTATGGCTGGACCCCTTCTTTCTTATAGCAAGTCAAATTGCCTTCTTTGATCAAGATTGTTAATTTGTCAATTTCCACTAAATGAATGCTTTCATCCACCATTCACCATTCAGCAATCAATTCAGTGGCTTTACTGTAGGTAGATCTAGTAATTGGATATCAGCTGGCAAAGCTACAGTAATGGGCAAGTAAAAGAAACAAGGATCTAGCCAAAGGGGTTACCTTCTCTTGTACCAGAATGACCACTATAGTGGAATCACATGTTTGGGAACAAGGAAAAAAGTCCTCCTTAGTGGCTTCATATATGTAGTAGAATTCTTTGTTGTTGAAGGCTAGGATGGTATCCTCTTTTGCTGTTGGGTGAAGAACTTCTTGTTCAGGCAAATGTTTGGTTTGCACCTTTTTTTTCCCCCTGCTGTACCTGTTATCTATTAAATTATTGCTACTTTGGAGCAGTTTATTGCTCAGAGTAGTGGGTAAGAATTTGAAGGGTGGGATGGATATAATTTTCTTATAACTAAAATGAAAATATATTCATTATGCTGAAAGGCTAATGAGACATGGCCTACATTCTCATACTCATCATAGGTTGAAAATTCAATGTAAATTTTGATAGTCCTGCTACCAAAAACCCAACAGACAAAATGCCTTCTGGGTGTTGAGAGGGGTTAAGAGAATATCCATGGCATTGCCACAGATTCTTAGCTGGAGTGTTATGTAAGGGAAGGAGTGTTTTTGTGTATCTCAGCGGCAGTGAGAAAGGAATATCCTTCCTCTTCTCGAAAAATCCTGCATTATCTTTGTCAGCCGGTATTGGTCAATTTTTATGTCAACTGCTGTAGCACAGTAGAAATTTCAAGAGTGCACATTATGTATTTTTCATCTTTAAGGTATTATGTGAATGAAGCAGTGAGGATGACCATTCTGTGCTTAGCCAGAGCCAAGAATAGGATAAGTTTCAGGGGCAGTTTTAAGATTTTTTCTAGAGAGAGGGGAAAAAAAAATAATTGAAGTGTGTTACAGAGGATTTCCGGCACAGCAAAGCTTTCAAAATCTGACTGAATTTGTTTTTACAAAGTCATAAATATGTAACGCTTACTTTGGTTGACATGTTATTGTCAAGAACAATTTGAAATTGTTACCATTAATTATGTCATTCAGATGCCATTTAGATTGGTGTTAACAGTGATCAGATAATGAGTGTATGACATTTACTGAGTATTTATTCCTATCAAAAGAATCATGCCTTCTCTCTTTTTTTATCAGTTATACAATTGTTCAGTTAATCTTAATGGGCAGAGATAAGTTAGAATTGCTTGGAAAAGAGCTACCTGTATAATGGATAGATTTAATTTAGAACACTGGGAGGGAAAATAATTTATGAGCCAGTTTATGCTGTATAACTCTCAGTAAAAACACCTTTGGGAACAGCCACATATCTTATTTGTTAATATTTTCGTATTCTGTTTTCTTGCTTGTTACCATATACTAGCCCTGAGGTGAAAAAAATATGACCTGTAGGGCGCATAGAATCCCTGAAGCACTTTTTTGACAAGTAGTAATAGAAAACTCAGCTCTTTACTTTAAAAAAGGGTTAGAGTGTGTCCCTTGTAACCCATCTTGTACTTTAGAGTCTCGTTGGCACTTTCTGAAATAAGCTTCGTGTTTCTATACCTGCATTTAATCTTGAGCTCCAAACCAGTGAACTGGAGTGGAATAAACTGGACTGGTCTACAGTGGAGTGGCAGAGGGATTGAACTAAAAATCAGACAGTCCTTCATTTGAATGTCATCTCTAACATGAAATGAGGCCCTATTCACACTACATAATTATAGTACTATGATTCCACTTTAATTGCTATGGAATCCTGGAACTGGCAGTTTTGGAGGTGGGCTTCAGAGTTTCCCAGGAGAGCAGTACAGTACCTCATCAAACTACAACCCCAGGATTTCATAGGAAGTAGAAAAATAGTGCTATATTTGTGTACTGTGAGTGGTGGAAGCCACCTGGTACAAAGTTGTGAAAGTTTTACAAAGTTGTTGTAAAAATTACAATATGCATTTTTTTAAGAAAAGAAACAGACAGCCTTTTCACACTACACAATTATAACACTTTGGTTCCACTTTAACTGCCATGATTCCACTCAATGGAATCCTGCAGTTTGTAGTTTCACAAGGTATTTAGAATTGTCTGCCAGAGAGCTATAGGAACTCCCCAAACCACAAATGCCAGGATTCCATTTGATACAGCTACAGCAGTTAAAGTGGAACTATACCGCTGTAACTGTGTAGTGTGGAAGGGTCCAAAATATAGTTGTGTGGTCTGTGGGTATAGATAAAATTCAGGGTTCAGAACTACCTTTACTGGATCACTAGAATGTCATAGCTGTGGTGAACTTTGGGAGTTTTCTGGAACTTTTCATCAGACTTATTCATGCAAGAATTAGGGGATAGGAAAAGAAGCCAAAAGTCCAAAAATCAGGCCTTTTGGACTGACCACTGTTTTTGCAACTGGACAGATGTTGGGACCATTGTCTCTGCAGTCAAAGTACATTGCAAGGTGGAGACAGAATATTTAGTGACAAAGGCCATTTCCGCACTAGACTGTTATAGCACTATAATTCCACTTTCAATATCCTATGGAACCTTGGGGTTTGCAGTTTTGGGAGGGGCCAGACAGCCCCTCCCAAAACTGTAAACCCCAGGATTCCATAGGATGTTTCAAGTGGAATCATAGCGTTATCACAGTCTAGTGCAGAAATGGCCAAAGAAAGATGGGCAGTCTATACAGCTTAACTTCTTTCTGCTTCCTCCCAATTCCCTGCTCTTTGTGTTATTGCACCTGATGAACCATCCATGAAGAATGTGGAAGATCGCCATGCTTGAGACATTTCTGTGATCCAATAAAGGTATTACTCAAACCTGAACTAAATAATGCATGTGGATCACTTTGAATATTTCAAAGAACTATGCAAATATTATACTCTAATTCTCAGAACTGAAAATTGTACTGTTCATTAAAATGGAGAGAAAAAGATGACACAATCCATCTGAAGCAAAACACTTTAAAATCTTATTTTAAAAAAAAAAATCAAGAAAAACTCAACATTATTGGGCTGATTATGACCTGGATTTATCCAGTTACTCCATAACATTAGAACATGTCACTCATTCACTAGAACACTTTTTCCAGTTTACCTGCACAATTGCAAACATATACCCAGTTATTATAACACTTTGCTAAGTTCGCAGCTGTTAGCCAGAACCTCATCTATTACAAGATGAGGCCACTGTAATCCACTGGGGCTGCCCTCAAAAAACTGTTGGAAGCTTCAGTTAATGCAAAATGCTGCAGCCAGGCTGTTGTTAGATATGCTTTAGAACAGTGATTCTCAATCTTTGGTCTTCCAGATGTTTTGAACATCAACTCATAGAAGATCCAAGGCTTCTGGGAACTTAAGTCCAAAACATCTGAAGGGCCAAAGACTGAGAACCACCCAGCTGTGCTGACATCCAGTTTGCTTCTGAGCTCAGTATAAGTGCCGTTTTGGGCTCGTTGTTGTGACCCTTCAATAATTTCCGACTTATGACAACCCTAAGATGAACCTATCATGTTGTTGTTGTTGTTGTTTTTCTGGGCCTGAGAGTATGTGATGTGCCCAAGATCACCCAGTGGGTTTCCATGGTCAAGATGGGAGTTGAACCCTGCTCTCCAGGGTCATAGTCCAGTGCTCAAACCACTATACTACACTGGCTCTGCTTTGGATTTACAGAACCCTAAACAAATTGGGTTTCAGGATATCTGAAAGACTGTCTCCTCCCACGTGAGCCTGCCCAGAATATGAGATACTCTGCTGAGACTTTGTTGTGTGTCCCATCATGCCAAGAGGCTAGGCTTTTGAATACACAATACATGACTTTTTCTGTAGGAGCACTCAGCCCCTGGAACTCCCTCCCAAGCAAAGTCAGGCTAACTTAATTTCTTTTGAGCTTCTAATAGACGGCCAAAGCAGTAATGTTTTGTATAGCTTTTGGTCCTTAAAATCACGGTATTTTTTTTTTCTGATGGTTTAGGTATGTATACTTATAGAAACTGTTTGCAAAAGCTGTTTTAGCCTGTTTTTAGATTGTGTTTTATCTAGGGGTTTTTTAAACTATACATCATTTCAGGAACTCTAGCAACATGATTGGTGGTAAACAATCAAACAAAATGTAAAATAATTTCAGAAACCCAACCTTTAATGACCATCCCTCCTCCTCCTCCTCCTCCTTCTCCTGTTTCTTTGTTCTTCTTCTTCTTCTGGGAAGAGCTATGGCCATAATACATGACAAACATGGAATAAGATTTTGAACAAGTTCTCCACACATCCCTGCATTTTCCTTTGTGAAAAGCTACATATTATTCCCAAACAAGTGACAGCTGATTCACGTAAAGGCAAGGTGACAAATGGACAGTTACAGAGGAGAATCAGTATACACAATTCACAATCTCTGCTTGTGCTAGCTGATTTTCTTGTGTAAATAAAGGGGTATCTGGCTGTACAAGGGTGTATGTTGGTAATAATTCAAAGACAGAGCGGACCAAAATGTATTTCTCAGGACTAAAACCCTCAGAATCCTACAGCTAGCATGGCTGATTGGAGTTGTAGTCCAAAACATATATTTCCATGGTCTGTTATGTGGTCATGCAAAAGTCAGTAGCTAAATAGTGAGATGTTGTTGTGATTGCCTCCTTCCTATGGAAGACGTTCTATGGTATGTTTTCATCATAGGTTTTATTTTTTTAAAAAAAAAAAACTTCCTATTTTTAATATTTGTATTAGCTATGCTGAGAACATTTTTAGAAATATCCTACATACATCATGCATAAATCAGAATACCTTTTTTTAAAAGATCCTAAATAAATGTATACATAAATCAGAATGCAAAATCTATTCTGTTACATATTCTTCTGTAGAAGAAAAATTACATTGGAACTGACTCATTGCTTTCATCTTCTGTCTGAACTCCAGAGAATTTGTACTTAGATGTGGATTTTGTATTCTAAACTTTTTTTTGGCAGTGTGCTTCCAGATTCTTAAAAGCACTCTGATTCTGTCAAGACTTAAAATACTGTATTTCTCTTTGCTTTGGAGTAAAGTTTGTGGAAAGCTTTTATATAACCTGGAATAATTATGTATGTTCTTTTTTCAAGAAGTCTGTAATTTAGGAAAGATGAAATTGGAACCTAAACAATGAGGATTGTTTATCTAGCCCATGGAAAATTTTACTTCCTTATTGCCAGTTAGGAATGTGAAATCATTAGGAGCCTGACAAGTTTTAGCATGGAACAAAACCTCTGGTTTTCAGACTGGAAATTTATTTTCCAGAGCTTGAAAAGTTACGTTTAAAGGATGGGGGCATAACTATGATTACTTGCTAGACCTTTTTTTTCTTATTACTTTTACTGATTGGTTGATTTTTTTTTCTTGTTGCTTGTCACTGTTATTCATTGCATTACACTTTCCCCTTTAATTAATTTTCAGATCTTTCTTTGGAGCTAAAGGAAAGTAACAGAATAGCCTAAGATTTGAAAAATATGAAACCAGAAAATGACTCTCAAAGCATTTTTGCCACCAAAGCATAACAACAAAGGGTAACAAGTAAATGTTCTCATAAACACAACTCTGCAATGTTACCAGTAATTATGTTACATTGAAAAAGGAGTGTAGTTATATTCCCACTATTCTGCAAAAGCACTGAGTTACCAATATCATCATTACTTTGGCCCTACTCTCTGTCCTTTACCCCACCCTTTAAAGTATTGATGTAAATTTTAGTATTTCTTGTTATGTTTTCTTTCTATCATTGAACATTATGGCCCTTTCTGCACCTTACCTTTTTTCAGCGCTGGGGTGCGGGGATAGCGCAAGTAGCCTCCAGCGAGAGGCTCCCGTGTCCCCGCTGCTTCAGCTCCGCACAAGCTGCCTGCTCCCGAGCAGGCAGCACGAGAGCCCCACCTCTTCCTTCGGCAGCGTAGCCTGGGAGTTTCCCAGGCTGCGCTGGGGCAGGAAGTGTGACCGCTGCGGCTCCAGAGGCTCCGCATGCACAGCAAGTGTGCACGGGGCTCTGGAGCAATGCGCAATCGCACACCATTTTCGGCTGGAAGCCAAAAATGAAAAAGTGCGTAAGCAGCCCCTGCCCTACCCTGGAGCATCGCACGATTGTGAGTGCGTCGTGCAGATCGCTCCTCACAATCGTGCGACGCTCCAGGTGCCCTTTCGCGTGACAAATGCCATGCGAAAAGGGTCTCTGTCTTTCATTTGATGGTGGAATACTGAGAAATTAGGCCTAGCGTCCAGCGGTGTCATTCTATGGGCACAAATGATGCTGTGCTCACAGAGTAATAGTTCCAGAGAAGGGATGTAAGTAATATAGGCCAAATTTCTCTTTCATGTTGAGATAACTTGTTGAGAAATCAATACTGGCTGCAAGATTTTTTTTACCTCCTGTGAAACAATAGTGGCTACAAAGGTGATTTTTTTTTTTTTTTTTTAGTCTCCTGTGACAATGATGAGGGTTTTTTTTCCCCCAGTCTTGGTAATTTGAAGAAAAAGCCTATATACAAGACTAGTTTCATTCCCTTTTGCTAAGCAAAGTAAGCACACACAGCAAGCACAGAAGGACAAGCTGAGTGATCAAAAAGATGAAAACAGCCCATCCAGTGTGTTCTGCTTTTCAAAAGTCCATGCACCATGTGTATAAATTGTTCAAACCCTTTGCAACAAAAAAAAAAAAAATCACAAATACAAACATTCTCTTTGAAAACATACACATAACTCTTAACATCTTGTCCAGTAAGGAGGGGGGAAAAAATCTTCCTTCATTCTTGCATGTCAGAAACAAGATAATCCCTATTTCCAATTATGTAAAAGAAGGGACTCCAATACTATTTCCAGTTCAGCAGCCAGTTTTACCACTTGTTGTAGAAAGAGTTGCACAGGTGATAGCATGCCTAAGAATCACAGAAGAAATGTGCTGTTGGTTATATAAATAGGGGGGGAAATGAAGGAACTCTGTTAGCGTGTTGTTTTCCTTTGGTAGCCTTACACTGAATTTAGCCTAAATATCTGTTTAACTTGACCTCAACAACCAGTGACTCACCAATCTGAATTCAATCTGTATACATTAACCCTTGCTATTGCTGCTGTTTTGCTTGCACATCTGGACTGCAAGACAACTGATGCTGTTTTCGGCCTGGAAGCCTGACAATTTCATTTGCTTGGATGATCACAACCAAGTTATACTTGTTCTTCTCTGTCAATGCTTCGTGTATTTTTTCATGGTTATATAAGGAGCCATTCACCATCCGTACGGTTGGGGCAACACTTAAGGCAGGATTGTTTGATCAGTTTTCTTGTCAGGGCTTCTGTGATTGTAAACCTTGCAAGACAGGCAGAAATTCAGCTTGTGCCACTCTTGCCATCACTTTATGCTGCATTTGTCTTTGGCAATGCCACTGGTCAGTGGGCATAGGACTACCTGCTATGGGTGAAAAACTGGTAACTCCTCCCCCCCACTGCAAATAAAGGGAGAAGGTTGACAGATTCGATTTAAGTGTATCTGGGTCCTAAATACCCTATAGGCACTGATCTTAAAATATAAGCAGGGTCAGCTCTGGTTAGTACTTGGATGGGAGACCACCAGTGAATACCAGGTACTGTAGGCTATATTTCAGAAGAAGAAACTGTCAGAACTACCTCTGAGTATTCCTTGCCTAAGAAAACTCTATGAAATTCAGGGGGCCACTATATGTCAACCTGAAATTGAAGGCATGAAATACACAGGGTGGCTGAATAAAGCGTCTGATGACTCTGTTTGAGCAGCCTATTTAATTATCAGGGGGAGGGAATAACCCCTCCTTTGTGGCTATTTTTCTGTAAATTCCTGCCAGCTTTAAATGAAGATAAAGAGAACCATACACAAAAATTACAATGGGAAATTTGTTTATAGACTATCAGTAGAGGGACCATAATGTTGCCCTTTATCATTGCTTGTCATACCAATGACAACCTATAAAACTCCTGCTCCTGCATAACTCTTTATTTGTTGCTTTCAGTGCCAACCCATACACTGGCAGATGCTTGGCATGTATCAGCCCCATGATTTATTACCTTATTTAATAAACAACGTGAAGAAAAGAATGAGATATTTTCCTTTAAAATTAAAATTAAGAGCCCTCTCTCTTCTTCTTTTTTTTTTTTTCCACTGACAAGGGCTCTGAGTTCATCTGCATTTCAAGGTGCACCATTTATTGAAAAAGGGGAAAAAAGAATAATTAAATAGTGCCTGATTTTTTCCCCCTGCAATCCAACCTGAAGTGAAATTTATGCAATAACCTGGCTTGCAGATGAAACTATGCTAGCTAAATATTATATTGTCATGGCAAGCTTTCCTGAATGGACTCTACTGATAATAAATAGTCAGGACGTGTTGTCTTCCAAAGATTTAGAGGCCATTTCATTTCAGCTGGCTTTCTCTTTTCCACATAACAATATAATTTCTGCAAAAATTTGTCCAGCTATCACATTTCTCCCTTTTGACATGGAGGGTATAGCTTTATTGGACCACTATATTTGCTAGCTTAGGATGTATGTCTCGTGATGATGATTAAGGGCATTTTCTTGCAACAGTCATTTCTTCTGCCCTGAAAAATCTTGCAGTTGTAAATATGTGGGATGTATGTTAAGTGGAGGAATTTCAGAATCACTAACCAAAAAAGTTGCTCATCAAGCTACAGTTCACAAGAACGTTTGAGGAAGCAATGGGGACATCTTAAGACTTTTTGTAGTTGAGGTGACTCTCCAATCTACTACCATTTATGATATGTAGCACCCAAGGCTCATCAAGTTATTTTGGAGCCTAAGGCAGACAGTCCCACCAGCATTTCTTCTCCTCCTCTCTGGCAGTAAAAGATCAGGAAAGTTCACATGAAACATTGTTCATTCACATGGTAGGCCTGTCCAGGCATTATTCATCCTGGTTTCTTCAACATGGAGAAGAAACAGCAGGCAGGCCCTTGTGTTCTCTGTTTTGCTTTGCTTTCTTCGTGTGGAAAGCTACACGTTTGAGAAGAAGAGACTGTGAGCAAAAACCCTGGAAAATCTTCCTCATGTCAAAAGAGTCTACACAAACAGCAACCTCCCCTCTTCACACATTGTCTTCCACATGAGGAAATAAAAGATGAAAGGGGCAAAGGCAAGGTAGGGCCTAAATACCCTAAAGGTACCAGGTCCTGTCTGATCTCGGCAAAACCACCTCTGCTTATTCTCTGCCTAAGAAAACCCTATGAAATTCATGGGATCACCATAAATCAACAGGCAACTTGAAGGCACCTACTCACAAGAGCTAAGTACTCCCTCCCCCATGTTAAAGAAACTAGGGCCATTTCCACATGATGACTTCCTTACCCATTGCCCATGGCAGTCCCAGCAGGGAAGGAAGTGTGACAAGAATGCTCCCCTCCACCCCTCACCAGCTCCCTGCGGAAGGACGCACTCTGGCCCTGCCTCTTACTTCCACAGCACAGCCAGACACTTTCCCATGATCCGCTATGGACGGAAGCATTGCCATCGTGCTTCCCTGCCCTTCTGTGTAACAGTAAGTATGGAAGCACTGTGCGATCATAGATGCAAAACAGATTTTTTCCATTTGGCAAATACTGTGCTAGCATGACGCTTGAGGATGGGATGGCAGTGAGCTGGTGATGACATCATGCAGAAGCATGACCAGCTGACTGCTGCTATCCTGTCCTCAAAGTGGCACAGCCCCATTGTGCAGAAATGGCCTAGATGAGTAATAGCTGAATGTTCATTCACAAGGTTGAGAGAAATTGGCTCTCTTCAGGATTTCCAAAGACCATGTTGAGAATAGGAAAGTAGAGGCAAAATTCTGAATCCTGTGAAAGCTTCCATATATAATGCAGGTTCTTTGGTTCAGAAATTTACTTCTTATATGAGGAGAGCAACAGAAAAGTACAAGAAAGAAAAGATGAATAACTATACAGGCTTACAGTTGAATAATTACAAATACATGCATATTGACTGTATGCTACATGTGAATAACATAAGCATGAGGCACCTTGCAGCAGTTTCTTGGACAACAGATCTGTTACTGTACTCCAAAGGGCTTATAGATTTGTTGCTGATGCTGTTACATTAGGGAATACAGTGACAAAAAGTATATTTGTCTGTCATGAACTATTGTCCTATGTGGCGTACTGAAATAATTTTCCTCCATTTTGTATAAATATATATAGCACTGGATTGAAATTCACGTTAACATTGAAATTGATTTGATTCAGGCATGGTTTTGTATCTTTGTTCCTTCACAAGCTCCTTTTTGTCCTGCTGTAATTTTTAAGGTTAACCCAATGGATGCTGTTAGGTATTTGAGTGTTGTATTAAGTTTGAACAAGGAGTATGGAGAGAAATATTTCTTGTGTTGGACCCCCAATGACTCAATAGCCTTCCATAGGAAGGTCATTAAGGGCCAAATTAAGCACATGATTGGCAGTAACATTTTGTTTTTGTTTACTAAATTGCAACTGAAAGAAGGGACCCATCCAGACTCAACCCATGCTGGGTAAAGACAGGAAAGTAAAACTTTTGCCTCACCATCATCCTGATCTAGATTGTTGCTTTCAAGTCTACTATTTATCAAGCAAAAGCACACTGGCCATTCATGTGGTGACACCACATTTAGTCTGGCCATTGGGCTCAAATATGAATATTTTGGGGTAGGCATGTGCATTGTGCTAATTTAAGCAAACACTTAGATGGAGGCAAACACTAGATTGTCTGGATGCAATTAATATACTCATTTTTATTTTTTTTTTTTGTAAATAGCAGCCATGGGGAAATCAGAGCAGCCTTCAGAGCATGAGAGATGAGATAGGGGAATTTTAGCTTTTTCTTTCCCTGCCATGCTTCTGACAAAAGCTACTCATCTGGCATTCCTGTTTGCACTTCAGGGGAAGTCTGTTTTGGTACCAATGGGAGCTTTCCTTGAAATACTAATAGGAGTTTCAAGAAAAATAGATTTTGCCAGAATCAAGGCAGGACAAGAAAGAGTTAAAATTCACTCTTCCCATCCTCCATCTTCCTGAGCTTGCTGTTTATATCACCCCCCCCCCCAAAAAAAACCCCAGCATGTAAATTGTATTCATGAAATTAACTTCGGGGCTAGTTTGACCCTTAGCAACTGGGAATTCTTGAGGATTTTTGCGCATACTCAGGGAAAGAATAGGTCTGATCAGGCAAAGTGCTTCATCAAAGGCAATGTGATATTTTTCTTGTTGCCAACACACTCAGTGAAGTTGTTTTAGCAAAGAGCAGAACTTGAGGCAGTGTTACAGTTCTGTTATTTGTGCTGTTTTACAATGGGAGGAATGTTCTCAAAGACACTCTCTTCTGATGCAAACACATACAGATCGAATAAGACAAAATACAGCTTCCTTTTATTAGCAAAGCCTTGTCTGCTGTTCATTTCCTGCAAAGTGGTATCCAGTTGTTGGGGTTGCTCTAAGCTGATCCCCTCTTGCTCTGATCCATTAAAGCCCTTTAGTTATGCTGACTTCACAGTTCATTGGGTTTTTTAAAAAATCCATGCATCTTTTTGCATCATTAATAGAAACAGGAAGCCTGCATGGAAAGGACATCATTTACAAAACCATATGTCAGAACAGTCATCTGGCTGGCAACTAGAGGGTCGATGAACATCCTGCAGTGATTTTGGCTTTCATTCTATGGTGGATGGATGTTTGCCAATAACAAATGTGCCACGAAAAGGTCTAAAATGTCAGTGGCTTCCTTTGTGTGTTTAGACAAAGAATATTTGCAATTTATGAAGCATCTCAGGAATGGGTGGGTAAACAAGGAGGGACTGTGAAAAAAGCAGATTGTGTTGAAGGTTAGGCAGCAGCGCATATGTGATCTATAGCATTGTCTGTTCTCAGGTCAGTCCTTATGTCTCCATGTTCTCCTGTATGTCTTCCGCAGAACACCTGAAAGAAAAGCTGGAGGAATATATGGCCCGTTTTGTCAAAGTGAGAATTGTGCGCACCAAGAAGCGAGAAGGGCTCATTCGCACCAGACTCCTTGGAGCCTCAATAGCTAAAGGTGAAGTCTTGACCTTCTTGGATTCCCATTGTGAAGTCAATGTGAACTGGCTGCCTCCATTACTTAGTAAGTAACACTGACTCACAGAATACAGTGCAAAATGTAGCTCTCACATATTTTATCCAGGAAGATTTACAAATATAGTTATGTCTTCCCTTATAACTTACCTTTATACTTCAGCTATACAGCTTCATTTAAGACTTGCCTATATACCTTTGTATACCCTTGAACTGTCCACCTGGAAGTGAAATTCCCTAGACAGTAATGCAAAGCGTAGTTACAGAAAATAACTCACTAGGACTTATGCCTGAGAAATATGTTTAAGACTGAACTGTTAATCAGCACTAGTAGTTTAAGATATCCACATCTTCAAACAACATTTGGGAGAAACTAAGTATTTTAGTACATTTGATCTTATATTATGTGACTTTTAGTGTAATTTGTTTATATCTTTAAAAAAACCTTTGAACATAAAAATATTTTCCAATTTAATTTACTTCAGTTACTAACCCACTAGCCAAACTGTGAAGCACAGACTGAACTGCAACAGTTTAAAAACACAGCACAATAAAATCAGGAAGGCATCAATGCACAGTTGGGTGGTTCTGATACATTTGCCTAGAACATATTTCAGAATTATTATAATATGTTGATTTTGTTTCAGTCATTTAGTTCTAACTGCAGCTCCGGGAAAGCTGAAGCATTATGACATGTTTCATGTGCAAGGATTGGGGAGGAGCAGCGGGGTTCCTACATTTCAATGAGTTCAGTTGCTATTGTTGTTGGTAACAAACAGAGCGCAGGAGTTGGAGTGGATTCATAAGAGCAAACTCAGGATGAATGACTTACTATCGACAAGGGATGTAAATTTTAATTTATTTCATTCTTATGTGCTGGAACAAAGAATTTCTGAAGGTTTTTCCCCTACTATGCCAGGTGAAGTTAAGAGTTTGGCAGTTTTGCAAGACTTTTCACCTTGCAGGAGGACTTTTTTTAAAAAAATCACTTGACAAAAATTGCACAAAAGCATTATTTCTACACAGAAAAAAAATTGTTTCTGAAAGTGCCCAGCTTTCTGGGCAAAAACATGGTTTTTGTGCAAATATATAGATTTCTGTCAAATGAAAATTTTGCAAAAAGGCCCCAAAATGTACAAGGTCTCTTGTTGTTCACCACTTTTTTTAAAAAATGTGGTGCCCTGATGTGTTGTGATCCTGTTTGTAGTCAAGAATGGGAAAATCTGAAATTATTTTTGTAACATTCCTATTGTTGACCACTGTGCTGAATTCCAGCTTCAGACCAGGTATCCAACCATGCCACATTAATGTAGCATTCTACAGGAAGGAAATGGCATCCTCCTGGATCTTCTGGGGGCCCTCCTGAGGTCCAGCATGATGACATCATCTTCCTCTAGCAGTACTCAGAAACAGAGTTGTCTGGCTGCATGGCTGCTCATCATCCTCCCTTCCTCTGATGAGTGAATGGCTGTGGAAAGAGATGCTCAGGCAGGGAAAAAAGGTGCATTGAGCATGCAGGAAAGAAGATGAGATGTAACTAAAGCTGGCAAAATGTTTCAGTACAACATTGCAATGCAGGGTCTCAGCCAGACAGTTTTATTTCTTCTCTTTCTTATCTTCCCATGTTTCTTGTCATCAATGCTTTTTTATTTCTCCTCCATCTTTTCCCCATATGTTTCTACCTCTTGCTTCCCCATATATTCAGTAATGACCATTTACATCATCTTTATGTTTGCCATCAGTTTTGCCAGGGATGTTGGCTTCCAAGAGGAGAAGCCCAGCCACATTCCACTTCCATGTTAACTAGACAAAGGTATATCCTTAATGTAGAGGTAGGCAATGTACACCCCATGGCTCACACTGGTCTCTGTCTGTATTTTTCAGGCTCTGGTCACTTATTCACACACATCCCAAAAAAGGTTAGTTGAAATTCCAGAAAGCATCCAAAAATAATAACTAAAAAAAAATCTGTTGTATAACAGGATCCAGCCTCCTCTCATGTATGTGTTTTGTTTTGCTTCAAAATACGGGGACCTCTTGCCACTTTCAGTTTTGTCAGGGTTTTTTTGGGGGGTAGTATAACTCAACGTGAGACCAGATGGCAGAAACTGGGTTTGCCTCAGGAGTTTGTCCAGCTTTGCCTTAAAAGACCTTGCACTCCATACTCAGGGAATCAGCATGGTTGAGTGGATTGAATATTGGATTAGGACTCTGGTAGACCAGGGTTCAAAATACTGCTTACCCATGGAAACCCACTATGTGACCTTGGGCAATCACATTCTCTCAGACTGCGAGGAAGTCTACTCTTTCAGAATGAGGAGAAGTCTACCTCCTCTGACTGACCTTGCCAAGAAAACCCTATGATAGGATTGCCATAAGTCAGAATCCACTTGAAGGAATATAACAACAGCAGCACAATATTAGACTCATGCAGCATAGACTGCTATATGGTTATAGGCTGGGATACTTGACAGCTTCATGGCAGGAATACAAAATGCAATTTTTTTTCCAGCTAGCAGTAAACTTCGATGATCAGAGGAAATTGCCATATATAAAATCAGACTGTTGGCCCAATTAGTTCCATTATGTCTACAATGTACCCTCTGTGCCAGCCTTCCTCAACTTGGTGCTCTTCAAATTGGTTACCATCAACTACAAACCATCTGACCAATGGCCTCTGCTTTGCATCAAGTTCAAGGAGGCTGGCATACATGGACTAGCAGCAGCAATGGGAGTTTCAGGAAGGAGTTTTTCTCTCTGTGCTCTACTTTTGAGGTGCCAGGGATTGACCCTGGGACCCTCTGCATGTAACACATGTGCTGAACCACTAGACTACAACTCTTCCCCAAGAAGTGTAGTAATTAGATTACTTACTGATATACTTTGCTTTTGAATGCTCAGATTAGAGGGGAAATCATGACGTTATATTGGGTGTTGTAGTTTAACAAATCATGAAATTGAGAAAGGCTGAGTATATATTCTAGCAATTAAACAATAAAATGGCATTCTATTAGCCCCTTCCTATACCCATCACTCTAATAGCCTGTTTTTATAGCAGATCCCTAGTCCTTGTCTTCATGCTACTTTAGATTATAGGAACATAAGAAGCCTTCTAATACCTATTAAGACCATTGGTCCATCTAGCCTAGTCTTGTTAACTCTGACTAGCAGTGGCTCCAAAAGGTTTCAGGAAGAATTCTTTCCTGCTCTCCCTGGAGGTCCTCAATGTTGCCTGGTGGACTCCCATCCAATTGTTAACCAGGCTTGACCCCCACTTAGCTTCCAAAATCAGGCAAGATAGGTGTGCTTGGAATGTTGTCATGGGACCTTTTCTTCTTTCTACCTCTTTGTCAAAAATCCTTCATTCTCTGAATTCCCCCTAAAAAAACTGAACACACACACACATATCTCATAACAGATAGTTCAACTATAAAACGAGGGTGAAAGTTGCAGGTAAACAAAAAAATGTATACACAAATGTCCATAATCTGTTCAGTCATATTCTTGAATTTTTTCCATTCCAAAGAATTGGTACAACTGCTGTTTTTCCATTTAAGAATGTTGGCAAAGGGATTATACTTATCTTTGTTAGGGATGGACTTCCAGCTTCTCTTTCAATACTGCAAATGAAGAAGAGTCCAGGAAATCCATTCCACTCTGAAACCAGTGTCACCATCAGAAAGTTCTTTTTTACATAGAATCTATGGAAATTATGTAACCATTCAACAGCTTATTCACAGGCCTACTCTAGCTGTTATTAGCAGTTAGATTTAACCCTAGGTCTCCTAACAGTGCAATTTCATGCATGTTTATTGAGAGGAAAGACACTTTTCATTCATTGGGACTTGCTATCAAGAGGGTATAACACAGAATAAGTCAGCCAGTCTTAGCTCCCTGATGAGTACACCTACCTAATGCATGTGCTACACCAGTGATGCATTTGTCTCATTCACACATTAGTATTGTTTTAGATTGCATTGCTTTATATATCCTGTTGTTGTTATGTGCATTCAAGTCATCTCTGACTTATGGTGATCCCCAAGGCAAGCCTATCATGGGGTTTTCTGGGGCTGAGAGAATGTGTCGCACCAAAGGTCACCCAGTGGATTTCCATGGTCGAGTCGTGAATCAAACTGTGGTCTCCGGGTTCATGTCCAGTGCTTAAACCACTACACCACACTGGCTTTCTACCCAGAAGCAAACCCCACTATCTTCAATAGTACTTACTTCCAGGTAAGATTTTCAGTCTCACCCACCAAATGTATCACAAGGAATGGGCAGATCAATCCTGGGTCCATTTAAAAGAAAATGTGTGAGAAATGTGTGAGAATAGTAACTACTCCTCCATATACTTCAGATTCCAGAATTCCATATGATGTTGCCACGGCAGATAAAGTGGAATCTAAGTGCTATAATTGTGTAGTTTGAAAGAGCCCTTGGTCCACAGCTTTCTCTTTTGTTTGGGCTGAACTCGAGGTATTTACCAGATTTTATAGTGCCCAGAATGATGGGATGCAGTTCTTGGCAGTGAAATGACTCAAACTACATATCAGAAATGAACCAAAAGAAAATTGATCTGTAAGTCGGCATTTTGAAAGAAATACGCACATATGTTTTTAAAATCTTATTTTGAGGAGTTCGAAGGGGCAAGGGGGAGAATGAGATTACTAATATGGAAAGTGGACAGTGTGGATAAAATGTGAAAATGACACAAAAATTGACATGTTCACCTCTTCCCAGCCTCTGCCTTCAATTGCTTTTAGAGTAGAAGCTGAATTACGTCAAAGTATATTTATATTTAAAGAACAAGAATGGGCAGTATTTTCACAGCATGTTGCTGTTATACAAAACCAATGCTAAAATGTGCGTTTGGGGTTCTTTTTTTATCTTATTTTATTTTTTTAATTTTGCTTGCTAGCTGGTTCCTTAGGTGACAGATTGGGGACAGCTTAGAGCAGCAAAGTGACAGATATATAGATGACTTGTACAGGCCTCTTTGGGACATGTCTCTCTTTGAAGAACTATAATTGCTTCTAACCACTGGCCAGATGCATCAGGCCTGTTACAGATAGAGGCCTGATGCAGATTTGAAAACTGAAATGATTCTAGGGCCATAGGGAAGTGCCTAGCCAATCCTCCCGCTTAAAAAGAAGACAAAAAGAAGAAGAAGATACCTGAGGGGTTCACTTTGTGGTAATGTGATAGATGGCTTCACTAGACCTGCCGTTTTGTATTTTCTGCTTTCATCTTTCAGACCAGATTGCGTTAAACCATAAAACCATTGTGTGTCCTATGATCGATGTCATTGACCACAATCACTTTGGGTATGAGGCACAAGCGGGGGACGCCATGCGTGGAGCCTTCGACTGGGAGATGTACTACAAAAGAATACCAATTCCTCCAGAGCTCCAAAGGACTGATCCCAGTGACCCCTTTGAGTAAGTAGCAGCAACAACAAGCATCAGAAAGAGATGCCACCAGCATCAGGCAGGAAAATGATGACTGCAGAAATTGGGTCAGGATGTTCCGTGCAAACTAATCTAAAATTTAAAATGGCAGACAAAACTCACAATAAACACAGCAGCATTCAGAAAGGTCAAGGTGTGAAATCTGCTAAGCTAGTGGATGGATCTATAGAGTACCACTGCTGTATTTCTTGCAGAAGAGAATCCATCCACTAATAGACTCATGTGCCTTGCAGTTAGCAGGAGGAAAATATTGGTAGAGAATGAGGAATAAATGTACCTGTACTGACTCTCTTTACTATTCCACAGAGGCATCTTTGAAGACACATTAGTTTATTGTTTCTTTGCTAGAGATTGATACAACAGATGAATCAGAAGTGAGCTGCCTTTCAGCTAGCAAAGGCCCAATGTATGATTGATGGTGTTGCTACTGTGTATATCTTGTTATAATTTAAACACAGGGGTATAAAACTGAACAGTATCCAGCTGACTTGTGAATAATCTCACATAAGCCAACATCTTATCCTTGGTATTGCATGGATCAGATAATTCACAATAACTATCTCCCAAGTCTCCACAAAGCTGAGTGCATTTTTATTTTATTGTACTTTTGCCTGTCATGTAAAGAGGAAATTCATCCTCATCAGCCAACAAAGTGAGAAGAGAGGCATCAAGGAAGAAGAACTGGAATTATGGTTAGCTGTCAAAGTCACAACAAAATTAAAGAGAAGTGCTAGTATTCAAAAGATAATCTGGTTCTGTTTATATAAGTGGGACTAAAACAGCAAAAGTTTGAGAGACTCACATATATAAATACCATATAATTATTGGGATATGGTTAGACTTGGTTGTACTTATTCTTTTTAATGTATCAATGAGAGTTCAGACATAATGGCTCCCAAGCATGCGGAATCCTTCCTATGTATAGATAATCAGAGTTGCCACTATTATCAAACAAAATATAGTATGTGATTACTGCAATTGCATCCCCTTTGATGATGGATTTGCATTCCCTTTAATAAACACACTGAGGTTTCCAGTGTATGTTAAGGAGATTGTGTATTCTCAGTAATTAGCATATTTTTCCCCTGACAGTGTACAGATGTGTGGCTCTCACAAATGTTTCACAAAACAAAGCACAATGGAAAGCAAGATACAGAGGTGAGAGAAAGTATGTGCTAAGACAGTCAGATGCCTTTCACCACTTGGTGGAGTAATGCTTCTAAATATGTGCTAAATATTGTATCTAGTTTGGCCCTGAAAAAGTGGAGGCTCTAGGAAATCAGAAAATCTCTTGCCCACTGCATGCAAGCTGCAAGATTAACTAGCATGAATCCAAGGGTATTTCTGCACTACACTGTTATACTGCTATTATTCCACTTCCAACATGCTGTGGAATTCTAGGGTTTGTAGTTTACTGAGGCCAAAGAACTCTATGGCTGAGATTCTAAATGCCTGTCCCTAACTGCAAATCCGAAGATTCCACGGTATGTTGAAAGTGGAATAATAACACTATAACAGTGTTGTGCGGAAAGGCCCCTAGTCTCCATATCCTTAAAGGAAAACTGCTTGGAATTTAAAAAGGCCTTGCTCCAAAGTTTTGCATTCTGGTGGAGCTGGGAAGCATCCTGCTACCTATGAATGAGGTAACAGAGTCCTTCCCTTGGTCAGTAGGTGGGAACAGGCCTGCCTCCTCATGCAGGGATGTGTTGAAATTCCTGAATGGGAATTTGAACCTGAACTCCCAAGTCCTAATCCAACAGTCTACCCTAATGGAGAAAGTGACTTTTTCAGGCCATGGGCTAAATTCAGTTTCAGACATGATCTAGGATTGCGGATGAGGGAGTTGCATTCTGACAGTGAATGGAGGTAAAGGCAGATGGGTTACAAAAACACAAGCATATATTAGCAGAAAGTTCTAGTATTAGTAATTAAGCCTTAGGAATTGTATTTCAGCCTTTTAGAATGGGGAAAAAAGACTGTACAAAATCTGAAAATCTACCAAATTTAGGTATCATGGAGAGGGATGCATGAGCTTTTGAGCTGGAGTTGGGTCAGATGAGGGCCAGATTCATCCCCAGTCCCTGAAATTCTCTACCACTTGTCTGATCATTAGACTTTATTGCTTAAGAATATGGAGGGTCATTTTTCAGTATTTTATTTTCTGTTCTTTCACCATTTCCAGTTTGAGAACATCAAGAGCATTTCACCTACAGCCTTAAAATCCTGCACTGTCCCATTCAGCGAGTTTGCCTGGAGCACAAATGGTTAGCTTGTTTGCTTGGAATTATCAATGGGTGTGCCCATGTGTGTGTGTTTGTGTGTATGTGTAAGATGGAATAATGTGGATTGGAGATTTCCTTCTTTCAAATTTCCATTCTTAAAGTTCAGTAGTTCATAACTCACAAGGGAGAGAAAAGTGAAGCTTAACATAGAGATAATGATCTGTTCATTCTGTTATTTTTAACAAACCCAAGAACAATTAGACCTTTTTTAGACACATCTCATTTTTAGATGCATTCCAGTTTTCAGTGAAAGCTATCACCTTCCATAAAATTGGGCACACACAATTGCACGACCTCTAAACAGCACCAACATGGCATATATAAAATGTTGCATATTTATTTGGTTTCTGAAAGGTCGTAGAACTGAATGGAACCTCAAGGGTCATCTAGCTCAACCTGCAGTTCAACAAAGTGAGACTGACTATATTCTAAACTTTATGGTATCTAAAATTACTAAAAGATAATGTGGTCTTAAAGGGCTTTCCAAGTTGTTTCCTTTGTATATCTAACTTGCAGCTTTTGCATACCAAACACTTGCTCAGTCCACTCTGTCGTTCCTCACTGTGTTTATTTGTTCAAAGAATTTTGACAGATAACAAGGTCATGAACAAACAAGAAACCACTAACAGCTTACTCTCTGATTTGGCAGGGATCGTCCTAATTAATCCTCTTTTGTCTCACTTTTTCAGCTGCTTTTAAAGGGTCACAATTTCTCTCTCATTCTCCCACTTTCCCCCTTCATCCTCACTTTAATTACTTTCCTCCGCTTTATGCGGCTAATAAAGACTGGGTTGGTGCTAACAGAATTCAAAATGCAAAAGTAGTTTGCATTCAACTCAGTGTGAAGGAGAAGATATGGGGTGGAATCTTGCCCTTTTCAGTAGGTACAAGTGAAAGCAAAATGCTGCAGCCTCTTCTAGCTTGTATGTTCTTCCTCGTAATAGCTTTTGCCATCTTGACCATGCTGAGCTGTTGGCTTGGCTACGTGTGTCCCAGTTTTCATCTGTGAAATGACAGAGAGTGTGCAGCAGCCTGAGGTCCCAGTAATGGGAGATGACATCATCGTTGTCGTCGTCGTTGTCATCATCGACATTGTCATCAAAAAAGCAGCATATGCAATAAAACAGTTGAAGTCTCTTGGCAGTCCAAAAGGCTTTGACTAGGTGCCAAAACACCTGCAGTGTTCCTGTAAGCTGCACCCTACTGAGGAACATAGATTCAAAGAGTGTTTCTGAAGGTACAAACATGGACTGCCTCTTTCAGGGCCACTGGCATCATCCCCTCCTATTAGGAATATTCACTTCCTCTTCAACCTGTCCAATCAGTCATCTTCTTTGCCCCTCACCTCAATTAGTCATCAATAGTCAACATGGCCAGTAATCAAGAATACCAGTGCACTCGGAGTATATCTGCACTGCAGAGTTGTTAACAGCTAGATAGCATTTAGCTGCCATGATACCATCTTCTGAAATCTCAGGATGACTAGTTTAGTGAAGCCCATTTAATTTTCTTTTGGAGAGCTGTAGCTTAAAGGAATAGAGTACAGTTCTCCAGCTAAAAAGTCTAGGAACCCTGACAAACCACAAATCTCAGGATTCTGGAGGACAAAAAACACAACAGTTCAAGTGCTATCAAAACAGTTATAGTTCTGTCCTGGAAATGCACACTGTGTCCATATCTTCAGGCAGCTTAACATCAAAAATACTATTATCTAAACATATGAAAAATATGGTCCATCTAGAACATATTTCCAGTTTTGAACAGAATGCTAAATCCTAGTGGGGCACACTCAGTTTTTAAATAATAGAAGCAGTGATTTTGTATATTTCAACAGCAGATCATCTTTATCTAATAATGAATAACAGGGAGGGCAGTTGCCTAAGCAAAGTCATAAGGCAGGGGAGACTTGATACTGTCAAAAAGACATTCACAAGAGAATGAATTTGATAAATTGATGAGGGTGAGGTGGCAGGTCTTGTTCTTTTTTAAAATTTTTGTGAGTACAGTAAAGATAATGGCGTTCCAAGACCTATCTCCATGCTGAATTCCCATCCCATTAGTTTAACAGAAACTGTAAACCCTTTTGGATTCTATGGCTTAAAGCCATATCAGGACAATTTAATCCCTATGTAATATTTAATCCTAGGTTTGGCAAGGGACAGAAATTTCAGTGGTGTTTCAGTGTGTGGAAATGGAAAGTTTAACCCTCCCCCTCCCAGCCATGATCCAACAAAAATCGCACAGAGAGAGAGATAGGAGTTAGTTTGGAAAGAAAGGCCTCCACCGGGAACCATAGGAGCTTTTTCCATTGCTTCATACAGTGCTGATATTTTTGTCAGGTTTGAAGTTGAAGTAGGTTAAACCTCCTTTTTCTGTGTGCTGATGGCTTGATGGAACATCTACATAGAAATATACCTAGGAATAAATTTTAAATCTCCTAACATGGCTGCAGGTCGTACAGTTAAAGTAACATGTTGCATGACTCAAAGATTCAGCCCTTCCACTTGATGTGCTTTCTGTAACAGAGTTTTAGGTGCCAGCTTGCCAGCTGGCTCCTACAACATGAACCCTGACTGATACTGAGTTCTGACTATAGAACCTGTTAATACAAACAAACAATCTTACCTTGTCTTTATTAGTCACATAAAACAGAGGAAGTAATTAGCTAGCACAGAGCTAATGTCACACTTTGGTGTTTTCTTTGATTGTTTGATAAGATTGCCTTTGGTTCCTTTTGATTAAGTCTCCTTTGGTTAATAAGCTTTCCCGTGCTTTGGATTCTGGAATTTCAAAAGATTGCCCCTACCTTTTGAAGAAAGTTTCCAAGACTAGCAAGGGAGAGGGCAAGGGAGGGGGATCAGTAAAGGGAAAAAATAAAATAGAAGCTGCCTAACTTCTTTATTAAAAAAATAAATTAAAACTTTAACCAGGGTTCAGGCAACAACAGGAAATCTGGTGTTACTGAGAGAACAGGTAAATAGATTTAGATACCTTCTATTTTAAGGAGGCAGGGCACACGGAACATTGCAAATCCAGTGTGATTTACTTCTGAGTAGATATAGAATTGTCCTGCACTTTTCTGATTAGTGTGCCTTGGGCCCTAATTTTTGAATGTAGGCTATTTCTGTACTTGAGGATATGACTACCCTATCTTTTTTTGAATGCCAATTCTGATGCTTTTTTTGGGTATTGAATTCCAGTATTGATGGGAAAGCCTGAGAATGATAGGACTATCAGTATGATATCTGAAACATAATTTTCAGTAAACAAGAACAGTTTTGTGCCATGTTTTCTTGAGTGGTAAGCGTTCTCCTTGTAGGTCATTGGAAAGGAAGGATCATGTTGGGACTTGCTTTGCTTTTGTTGCCACCTATTTTGTGCTGGAATCCATGTAGAATCCATCTACAGAGAACTATCCCAGGTTGAAAGTCTGCCAGCTTCCTTACTCCTGGTGGTAGAGTTGCCAGTTTTTCCACAGAACAATATGAGATAGTTCTCTCAACTGCCAAGCGAGCTCAAGACTTGCCAGGACACATGGAAAAGGCCTGTATAAGACTTGCTTCATATGTCACTTGCCTGAGTTGTCTGGATTGTAGAGTCAAGAAAAGAAACAGTGTGCATCAGCCATCCTCACAGCAGACAGACACCTGGGAGCCCTACCAGGTGGGGAGGTCTTGAAGATAGCAGCAGCCTCTTTGTGCTAGGAAAAGTGTGTACCTAATTGTGTGAAATATGCTGTGACTATTTGAATATTTGACCTCAAGTAAACATGACGAAAACTATGTATGCATATTACTAGATATTCAAATATGCTGTCAAGAAGACAGCTTTTGCAGCACTGAAGTGAATGAATTCTTTTATTTGAAGTAAATATATCTTTGTACAGTCCTCCTACATTTGTGGGTTTGACCTTCACAAATTTGAATATTTGCACAGTGCATGCATGTGTCTACCCATTCTCCTCCTCCCATTCCCTTGCATTTTACTAGTCTCAGAGAAAGAAGGCAAGCCCAGACAAAAGGCAAGGAAATGCTGGGGGGGAGAGGCACGTGCACGTCTTCTTTCTCCCCTCTGGAGTTCCTCCCTTCCATTCCCTTGCCTCTGACCCCAGTGCTGAGAACTCACACAGAGGCAAAAGGCAAGGGAATGGAGGGGGGGAGGCTTGCACAAGAACTCCTCCTCCCATTCCTTTGCCTCTGTTCTCAGAATACAAAAGTCATGGGAATGAGAGGGAGAGTTATTCATGGTTTTTCCATTTTTGTGAGGGTTCTGCACCCTGAACCCTCATGAAAGTGGATGGGCTACTGTACTAAAATAACATATATTAGAAATACAATCAGTCTGCCTGGTGATTTCTGAGCAGACCAGAGGTCAGCAAGCTATAGTTGGACTTCCTAGTGAAGTTTTATGGACTACTAGCCACCTTTGAGGTCTTATTTATCACAGTTTCAGTGGGCTTTCCTTCTGTAATATGGTAGCCTAAGAATCTAGGGTAGTATTAGTTCTCCAAGTCTCTGTCCTAGGCAAACTGAAAAGAAAGCTTGTTTCAGTAGCTTTGGGAAAATGACAAAGCAGCTGCTTTCAAGATTGTGCAGATTGATCTTCTTTCTGTTAAGTGCCAAAGAACAGTATGGGGAAACTGAAGAATTTGCCCTTATGCTCTCTGCCATCTCATTCCGCCTTCTGAGTGAATCCCGTTTACAACAGAAATGGATGAGAAATTTTCTCCATCATCATTGGTTTGTGTGTTGTTGTTGTTTAAAGATTTGCCTATTTCAAATCTTCTGGACTCAAATGCAAATCGAGATGAAAATGAGGGTCAAAATTATATTACATTTCTGAGCATGGGACACATCCTGCAAAAGGGAGAAATGCTTTTGACAACCTGTGTCTGTGTTGAAAAATGTACAAGGGAAAACATATACAATTCTAAATCATACATAAGCACAATCCATAAACATGCATGTGCAACCATAATACCTACATGTGATTACTGTGCAGGGGGTAGGGAGTTTATAGAGAATGGAAAAGTGAAAAATCAGAGAACCATGAAGAGTTCAAGCTTTATAAATCTGCACAGCCCTGCTGTATAGACAATTAAATGATAGCTAAGAGTGGAATCCTCTTGTTCAGTTCTTTTAGCAGGCAAACCTCAAAAAAAAAAAGTCCCTCAGGGGAGGAAGGAATTACCATGCAAATTTGCCTTTTCTCCATCAGTTTTACTTGGACCTTGCTATTTCTGTTTCTTCAACTGTAAAATTCCAAAAGAGTGCTACCAAGTAGAGAAGCCCTAAGGGAGAGACATCTATCCACCCTTACAATTCTTTCCAATTCATTCAAAGAATTGGGGGGTGGGGGAGGACTAGGAGGCCAGCTGTAGCTTACAACAGGCTGAGAGTAGATTGCATTCACAACCATGAAATATACACTCCATCTACCAAATTTCCACCCACCCACCCCCACTTTTTTAAAAAAAAGGCTGATTAGGGAGACAATTTCACTTGCCATGATAGAAGATTTTCTCACATCTTCCTCACTAGCGTATGGGTTTATTGGAGGCTAACAAAGACATTATTGCTGGTAGAAAGCCTGTTAGATTCCTGTAGTTTTGCTTCTTTACATACTGATGTCCAGTGTGAGCATATGTTTAGGGATAGTTCACACAGTGCTTTTTGTCATCCGTGCAAGCCAAGCTGAACCTTCACCAAGTATGTCATCATTTGAAGAAAAGTAAAATAGTGGTTCCTGGGGTAGCAGACTTTGGCCATTTCTGCTATAGTGCTATCATTCCACTTTCAATATCCTATGGAATCCTGGGGTTTGCAGTTTGGGGAGGGGCATTTATAATTCTCAGCAAGATAGTAACAGACAACTTAAACCCTAGTTCTGCTGCTGATCATGACTGTGATTTACCCTTTATTTAAGGAAAAGCATGACTTTTCTTTGCGGAAAACATGTATAATATGACCTGGCTCATATCATCATAGAGGGGAACTACTAGAGAAATACAGAATGATCAGAGTGATGATTGGTAATCTCAAAATCAGCAAGTGTGATGACAAAAATGAACATAGTTGTAGGTATGTGTGGAAGGAGAGGACCTACCTGTAGCATGATCTCAACTGTTCCATGGGCTCTCACCTCTGGAGAAAAGGAAACCTGCTGCTGATCTCAATTAAAGCCTCTGCAGGGGCTGTGTGGTGAGGAGACCAATGAAAGAACTCTAGTGAACTTTGGAGGAGGGAAAAAACAGAAGCTGCAAGCTAGGAGAGTCTTCTTTAGACCTGAGCACCAGAGTTTGAATAAGTTCAAGGAAAGGTGTGAGTAACTGGTAGGGTGAGGCTTATCTTAGCTGTCTGGCTGGGAAGGTCCTTGCAGAAAGAGTTGGGAGTCCAGAGAGAGGCAGGGAGGGGGCTGAAGACATGGCCCCGCTACCCGTGTGAAAGGCGTATCAAGAAACCACTGCATAGTGGGCTGCAGATAGCTAAAGTGAAGCACTCTTTATGCAGAGATATTCTTGGCATTGAATTGCATGGATTGGCAAAATTCTGCTGCCTCCTTGAGACTCTAGCAATACCTGACTATCCCAGCTCCACATCCTGCAACCACTTACTAGGGTCTTGCCGAGGCCTATATTCAGAAGATACTTACCAGGGGCTTGTGCTGAATTTCTTTTACTTGGCAGAGGACATGTTGAATTTACCCAAGAGGCCCTGTGTGTGTTTGCGAGGTCATGAAGGCAGGGGTGTTTGATGTACCATTTCCCATGGAGGGTGCAGATCCCACAACAGTATGTGATACCTTTATTAAGGCTACAGAAGTATAACTAAGCTGAGGAAAAGCTTTCAAGTTCCTCCAAGTGAGGTCTCCTGTTAAGCGAAATGGGGTGTCTACTTCAGAGGGTAGACTGCCTAGGTAGTGACTCACACTAGCCTTTCAGTCCTGGCTAGTGTCCCCCACCTCACCCCCTGCTGATCTTTACGAGAGCCTCAATCTCCAAAAGTACCAAATGCAGAGCTTTCCAAACTTTTCATGTTGGTGACACAATTTTTGGACATGTATCATTTCGCGACACAGTAATTCAGTTTTACTAGCAAACCAGGAAAGGGGCCCCCTACCCAATCCTGGCTTGCTGCCGTTGCCCTCACCAAGGAAGGACTCTAATGAGGGTGACAGCAACAGGAAAGTCAGCCCTCCATCTGATCCTAGCTTGCTTCTGTTGCCTTCACTGAGAAAAAAACCCAGTGAGGACGGCAGCAGTGGAAAAGGTAGCCCCCCTACCTGATCCTGGCCCGCTGCTGTCACCCTCACCAAGGAAAGACCCTATGAGGGTGACAGCAGCAGGAAAGGCAGCCTCCCTACCTGATCCTGGCTCGCTTGTCTTGCCCTCACTGAGGAAAGACCCTTGTGAGGGCAGCAGCAGCAGGAAGGGCAGCCCTCCTACCTGATTCTGCACTGCTACTGCAACAGCGGCAGCAGAGGAGGCTCAGGTGGGGGTGTCTTTTTCAACTCAGGGAGGTGACTGTCAGGGATTCCAGGCAGGGAACCCTGGGAAAATGATCAGCCCACTGCAAAGATGTTGCATCATGCCCCAGCTGTGGGTAATTGCAAGGTTGCATAAGAAACTGGGGTCGTATACAGATGGTAGAGGGAGGTGTGCAAACCTCTACCTGATTGGTTGTAGATATGTATATAACAAAGCAACGCCAGTATGTATTTGTCTGTTGACCAAACCTGGTACAAGCTTTTGTCCGTCTGTCCTATGTTTTGTATATAACGGACCTTTGCTGCAAGATAAAGTGCCTCCTGTTTTGGAAGAAACTCCTCCGTGTGTGAGTATCCTTACTGGAGAACAAGGCTGCTGCTGTTGGCTCGCTGAACTCTGGTTTTTCTGCTGCGTTTCCGTGGGGCTGAAACTCCTATCATCCCCAACAGTGGTTATGGACCCAGGCCCAGAGTGCACAGCATCCACAGTGCACCTGTAGTTGTTTTTCCCCTGGATACTGGGACTGTTTTTGACTGTCATCCCCAACAGTGACACACCTAGGCACTTCAGGTGACACACTAACATGTCATGACACACTATTTGGAAAGCCCTGACCAAATGTCTGGCTGTGCTATATCCTTGACCAGAGCCCTTTCACACTGAAAAATTATAGCACTGTATTCCAATTTAACTACCATGGTTCCATCCTGTAGAGTGCTGGGATTTTCAGTTTTTTGTTGTTGTTAACTTCAATTTATGGTGACCCTATGAATTAGAGATCTCCTTATCACCCTATCATCAACAGTCTTCCTTAGGTCTCACAGACTCAGGGCTGTGGCTTCCTTGATTGAGTCTATTCATTTGTAATGTGTCCTTCCTTTTTTCCTACTGCCTTCTACCTTACCAAGAATTCTTGTTTTCTTTAGTGAATCATTTCTTCTCATTATATGTCCAAAGTAGAACAGTCTCAGATTAGTCATATTGGCTTCCAGGGCGGGTTCCGGCTTGATTTGCTCTATGACCTATTTATTTGTCTTTTTAGCAGTCCAAAGTATCCATAGAACTCTTTTCTAGCTGCTACACTGCCTCTCATTCATGCCACTTTCTGCTCGGCAGTAAATTGCCATGTTGGGCTGCTCCAGCAGCTTAAAATATGGTTGGGGGTGGTCACTGCATGTTCGGTAGAGAATTCAGACTTCTAGAACATCCAACAAAGTGAGTTATACAGCCATAGGTTTGATTTGTGCTTTGGTGAGTCATTACAGCCTGTCCTATGGCCCTCCACATGTTGTTGAACTCCAGTTACAATCAGACCTAGTCAGTATGCCCTGTTGTGGTCAGAAATTATTAGAGCTGGAATTCATTAGCACTCTGGAGAGCCACAGCCTCTTTGCTTTGGATCTTAACACCTGCACAGCATTTTATAGTACAATCCCATGTACTCAGAAATAAGTCCTATTGTGCTAACAGTTTATTTTGTACTAATTATATTTTAGCATGGTTACAAACTGGGACAGATATCAGACTTTCAGGACTGAGCATCATATCCAGTTTTTCCATCTTTCTACTGCCCACCCTCCGCTTGTTATTATGCTAACCCTTCAATATGAAGAACTCTAAAGCTTTGAGACATTTTAGTTGTTCCTAGTAAAAATATTATCCTGCCGTGGGTCAAATCTGGTGAATACCTGATGTTGACGTGAGAATAGTGTTAGTTATGTTTTGTTTCAGCATAAAAATGTCAAGCAGTGCCTGCCTCAATCTGAGAAGAAGGTCACATTGTCAACTTGTGATGTGACATGCATCAGAACAGAGGCAACAATCAGAGTGTGGTCACTCAGGGAAAAAAAAGTCACACAGATTCTAGCTTTCTGCCTGCCCAACTATTACTGTAGAGGACACAAGCAGAGAAAATTGTACAAATATGTCTTGACTCTACATGGACAATCAGAGCTATTTTGCTAGATAAACTTTTGCTGTGAGAGTGTTAGACAGCTTGCTGAACACCACAGGCAGCCAACCAGGTAACATTTGGAATTAAATTACCTCCTTTTACCATCATTTTGTTTGGCAGCTGATGGCCAGTGAGAGTAGCAGTTTTCTGCTGGACACTCTATTGCCATGCTGACGTACATGATTGTGGAAACCTGGGACATTTTCTACTGGTAGAAATACAAATTCTTACTTTGTATTGTACTTATAATCCGCACTGCTGCTCACATCACAGATTGCTTCCTGATTGCAGACAAAACAAGAGCCCAGCTGCAGAGAATATGATCCCTGTCTTGGCTTTTTTCCCCCCTCTTCCTTTTTATTTTGTTGCAATCTGTGTGAAACAAGTAGTGTTAGGTGCCCTCTAACAATCCTGAACTATTTGTGGAGGGGTTTGTCTGTTTGCTTGTTAACTCACCACTTTATCCATATCTGTATAGTCCCAGGAAGACAAAAGAAGGATTTTGTTTGACATATTGTTCCTCTAGTCATGTCCTGTCCCATCCCAGAAGGAATACGTTCTGCTTCAGGGATGGAAAGGTTATTTGGAAATATTTATAAATGGTCAAAAAATAGGTTTATTGAGTGTAGGAAAACCCTGATGAAGAAAATCCTAGAAAGGCAAGAATTCTTGTAGTTCAGAATATATTCTATGTAAAAAAGAAATGAATATTTGTCTGTAGAAAATCTCATTTATTCCTATAAAATTGCATGGCTTTTAAAGTGCAGGTAATGACATTTACAGTGTACTGTTTCTGCACAGAAAACCTTTCTGTACAAAAATATTTGTAAAGTGCCATGTACACTGATGCCATTTGCAGAGCAGGGAGTTGTTTTCTGAGTAGAAATGTTATTTTGACAGTGAGGAGAAAATTAGTAAAATTAGTCATTCTTGCCTGCAAGGCCAAAGTTTATGACACTTTACATGCCTATACAGTTTCTGGGTCTAGGAACTAAATGGAGAGTTTGGAAGCATTGACCATGCTTTCGGAGGGTTTCTGGATCTTCTGATCCTAAAAAGTAACTTTTCAAAGCTTTGAACCTGTAGAAAAGAAGACAATTTATGTTTGGAATCCTGCATGGCTCAGCATAGAATAATAGCTCCACATGCAGACTCATATGAGGGTGAGCCATATACCTTTCCCAGACTTCCAATACAGCCTCTGAAGCTCTCTCTCCCACCACCATTCTCTGTCTCATGGGGAGTGGGCAAGACCGGAGAAGTGTCTGGCTAAATCCACATAGCCACATGCAGAATGATTACATCTTTGCTGTAATCTAGACTAGAGTCCTTTGGAAGTTTTCAGTCCTGCTGTAATCATTTTTCTTCTGTCTGGGGGGAAATAGGCAGATGTTTCTCTGATCCTGCCCGGTCCCCATGAAACACAGAATAACCACAAGGGAATGACCACAGAGGCTGTATGGTAAGTTGAGGGGGGTGAGTTTGTGTGCTGCATATGGAAGAAAGGAATACCAACCTCTGCAGCACCCAAAAAAGGACATACACACATGCAAGGGGAACTCACATGTCTGTAGGCCAGTAACAGGATTCCAGCCTATCTCTGAGCCTATCTCAATAAGCCCTACTGCTCTCTTTCACCTAGGCTGGCTGCTAACAGAAAAGAGGACTCTATGGCCCTTTTCACATGTGGGAGGGGGGGAATGGGCGAAAACACGCTAAAACGGAGCTTACCCGCAGCCGGGTAAGTCCATCGCCACGCGGAGCTGCGCGAGCTCGCTGCTCCACACTCCTCCGGCATCCCAGATGGCGGCCTCCGGTTGGTGGAGGCTCTCCACCAACCAGAGAAGCTCGCCAGCCAGAAGCCCACCCCCGGCAGATCTGCAGGGACACACTTGCGCGCGCCTGCAAATCCACTTTGGAGCCGGGCGACGGAGCGGCACGGGGCTGCGCGCTCCGTGCTTTTTAAAAATCTCGAAAAAGAGGTTTTTAAAAAACACGCAGCGCGGCTAGTTCCGGCCGCTCCTGAGTGGATTCTGGTGTGGAACTACGAAAAGTAGTCCACGCCAGTCCACTCTACGGTGTAGAAGACCTCAGTGACAGGTCACTCTGCACCGTTCCAGAAGCCCGGTATGGAAATGGCCTATGCGAGCTATAAAGATGCGGCTACGTAAGTGATTGCTCTGATTTAACTAGAACTTGAATATAACATGACTGTGACTAAATGACCTTTGTGCCTGTGTAATCTGCTATTTAAATGCTAACCACCGATGGTCAGCCTCACAGCAGTGCTCTGCTTTACGTTTGGGTAGTTCCTTATCTTTGAACCAAACTTTCACTGGGCAGTCCTTCAAATAAAGGATATATTAAACAGAGAACTGTCTTCTGTCAACCCATCAAATAAGACATAAGGGGATCCTAGCTTCAGGAGAGCTGGCAGATATCTTTTCTGACAGATATCTTTTCTAAACTTTGTCAAGACTCAAGTAGGCATAATGTAGGGCTGTTAGCCCACAATTAGCCGTACTGACTGAGAGTCAATTACCTTCTCTTCAGATTTCACCCCAGCTTTGAGCTGTTTTCTGTATCGTGTCCTCTTCTTGCTGCTCCTTTTATAGTCAATTTTGTAAGTGTGAGGAAAGAAACAGAATACTATACTGCATCTTGCTAATTTCTTAAGCAAATTTATGATCACTTTTTGAAGACTATGCAATACTTCACGGGGTGTGCTATCCTGATATACTTTTTTATGTGCTACAGTACCAGTCTCTCTGTATGGATGCTCACAGGCAAATGATTCCTAGGGCTGCTGGTCCAAAGATGCTGTACAGCTGTTATATCATGCTCTCCTTAAATAATTTTCACTGGTAAGGAAAACGATGGAGGAAGTAGCAGGAAAACACATGTATATTAGAGTCATCAGTGGGCACTTTTGGACAAAGCTTTTACTGTTAATTGTACTGTCTCATTTATGAAAGTTTATGATAAGTCCAAATCTTGCCATCTTCTGATTGCAGTCCTCCCATGTTTTCCAATTATTTTTTGCACTATTTTTCATTATCTTTAATGAAATAACATGAAAATAATAGGAAGCCTCTGTCTCTTAGCACCAATATCTGGCCCCCCAACTTCATTAAACTCCATTAAAGAGGCAGAAGAGCTGCACACTAGTAGTCTCACCTGGAAACACCTTATATGTGCCAGTTGATGGCTCATACCAAATTCATTGCTGATGCTAGAGCAGTGCTACTTGAAGTGGCAGTCCATGGATCAGTGCTGGTCCCTGAGTTATCAGCTGCTGGTTCCTAGAGAGTTGAAAGAAAGAAAGAAAGAAAGAAAGAAAGAAAGAAAGAAAGAAAGAAAGAAAGAAAGAAAGAAAGAACACAATTATAGCCAATGGGTACAAATAAGCTGCCAATCTCTGGAAAATTGCTGGGGGAGCTACCAGTCCACTACATCAAATAAGAAGCACTGTGCTAGATCATGTAGGAGACAGCTTTTGGGATAGCTGAATATCAGCTTCCTCACCATGACAAATCTGGCAACTTCTTTTAAATTTATATTGTAACCCTAGATCCATATACCTGGCAGTAAGTATCACTGAAATCTGTCAGACTTACTTCCACATAGACATGCACAGGATTGCACTGTCAGGCAAACAGAGGACCTTCCTGCTTTGGAGAGTCTGGAAATTGCATTAGTATTATATGACTTGTGAAATAATATATGCATATATTTATCAAACCATTTTTTTAAAAATCTATGTCCTAAGTAATAGAGAAATGTACACTCAGAAGCAAAGGTTTTCAAATCTCTAGATGTGGTAGCATGCCCTTTGGATGAAAGGTTGATGAGTTGAGCGAATCACTGAAGCATCTCTGGTTTCTGTTTCTGATCTCCATGGTTCCGTGGCTTTGCTTTCCCCCTTTTCTAAGTAAAAATAAATTGCTTCTTTCCAAAGCTGTCAATTTCCTGCTACATTCCATTAACCTGAAAGGATATTTGGGGAAGCAATTGGTATTGAATCTGGTCAGCTCATGCACTCCAGTGACCAATTTTGTGCATATCAAAGCAGTAAACTGGCTTCTCAGTTATCCAGTAGCTCTCCTGGAAAACATGGGGTCTATTTGGCTGGTGATAATATTCCTTCATCATTCAGAATTAGCTAGCTAGGCACTGAAAGTACTGGTAGTTGTGCCGTCCATGATAATCTTGTCTTGTTGCCATACACTCACATATGTTCCCTTATGCTGGCAATTGTACTTTTTCTATCATTTCACAATGGATATATTCACTTCATGGTTACACAAGCAAAATTCTGCCTGCATGTGTAATCATTATAGAAACAGTTATGCACCCTAAGCCATCACAGATTGACAAGTAACACCCTGATCTTTCTTAAATATTTCTTTGCAATATGATTTTGCCATTGCACAACAGAAGTATTCATTGGTATAATTTCATGTATAGATCAATTGTGAGTATCACCATCTGCTATAAGGGTGGCATAGTACAGCCACAGTAGGTGTTGATTTACACTGTGCTATCATGGTATATGAACTCAATCCCTTTGTGTTAGACTACAGCTTTCATCATATTCAAGCAGCCTGACAGGTGGAAGTTACAATGCAAAGCAGACACAAGATTGGGAAGACTGGCCTAATAGTAATATAACAGCCTCCAACAACCTGGTATCCTTTGATTATTTTGAACTTTGAGTCCTACTATTCCTAACAATTATCATGCTTCCTGTGTGCGATGGGAGTTATAGTGGAGTACACCCAGATGGAGATTTAGGCTAGCTGTTCCATTAGATTTGAGAACTCTGCTGTCAGACAGCTTTCCAAATCCAACCCTGGGGCTACTGTATATCAAAGATCCATATTACAAAAGCATGCCTCATACAAAAATTGGTTCTCATGCAACAGTGATACACTTATAAAATGAGATCTCTAAATGACCATGAAGGCCTTTTCAGTTGAAGAAGCCCAGCATAATTACTTGAGCCAAACACATTTTCTGCAGAAGTGTAAAGGAAATAAAATCAGCAGGGGAAAGACAGGTCACCTGTTGCCCTAGGCAAACCACTTGAAGCTGCCAATAAAATATTGATTTAAGTGGCTTGGCTTTCAAAATAAGTGGAGGTGTATGTGAACAAATCTACATGGAAAAAGTAGAGTTTGCTAAAATGATACTACCCAAGAAAACAAAAGTTTAATATAGCTCTGCCAAGGACCGAAGCCCCTATATTAACCAAAATAACCGTATTTTCAAACTTTTCATGATTTATAAACTTACCTGCTTGGTTTTACTGACTTCAATCTCAATATAGTTTAATTTAACGGAAGTACCTGAAATTAACGTTTCCCATTCCTGCCTTCTGTAGTCACCTGTGGCCTCTAAAAAGCCTTCCAGGAGAGTCATGGCATCCTCCTGAACAATGTGGGATGGGATGCAAATGCACTGCCACAGGTGTGGGGAGGAGGAGGTTGCCCATAGGCTTGGGGGTTAAGATAAGTTCAGAAATTCCTCTATCCCCTTCTCGCAGGAGGTGGAAACATACTTTTTGAAACCATGCTTTGGATGCAGCATTATGGAAATGGTAGCCAAGAAAATAACTTTTCCAAACTTTTCCTTCTTCCCTCAGCAGTCCCCCTTGTTCATTGCTGATTACTTAGAATGGCCTAACAACACTATGGACATCCATTTTAGGTAATGGAAGTGACGAAGGGGCCAGGAAACTTTCCTTCCAAGAGATTTCAGAGTTAACTGAGTGTTGAAGCCACTAAGACAAGTTTCTGTGCACTTTGGTACAAGTTTCAGGAAGCAAATGCAGTCCTGTTCACATACGGCTCAGCAACTCATACAGTGCAGTGTGAAAATGGCCATTAAAACCTACTACTGAGCAACACTGGGAGTCAAGCTTTGCTTTCCCCTGCTGTGCAGAATCTGCTGTTGCTGGTACTCCTGCCATGCAGTGAGAAAAGCACATTGAATGCTGACCTTTACATCATGCTGAAAATGCAGCTGAAAATATAAGCCACACAGGCAAGTGATGGATAATTCTGTGTGCAAAGCAGACAGGCAGTACATTGGGCAATTTTATCCACACCAGCAGAGTCTCCTAGAAAAGAGAGCTGGGAAAAGTTATTTTTTGAGACCCCCTTCCCCCACTAGCATGGTCATTCAGGGAATGACAGGAAGATTCTAGGAGCTGAGTCCTAAAGAAAGGAACTTTTCCAAACTATTAGTTTTGCACTTAGTTGATTTCGTAAAACTGCTCAAATCATGGAAAGAGCTACTTCATACAAGCAATGGAGCTCCTATACTTTTTGCTGTCATCCACATCCATGGTCAAAATCATGCAGAGTACTGCATTAAGGAAGCAAGAGGAAAATGGACACAGGTGTTGCAGCCATGAAGAAAGTAAGGCACTGGAGAAACAGGCTCCACGTTTGTTTGTTTGCTTGCTTGCTTTCTGTGCACTCCTGGAAAAAGTGCAGTTGTGCACCAGTGTATTGCCCTAACAAGATTCAGGCCCCATTTTCAGCCAAGAGATAGACTTCAATCTTCCCTGTTCCCTGTTCCCTGTCGACAGAAGAGATAATCAGTTTATCAAAGCAGAAAGTGACAGCAAGGCTCCCTACCCAAGTGAGGGAGGAATTGTCACTTGCCCTTGCACCATGACACTGCAATGTCCACAAGAGGGAGAATATGTGAAAGTGTGAGTGACAGTCAATATAATGGCGACTCACCACCAGTTGTGCCATCTAAAGCTAATACACAAATTGGAGTCAATCAAAGGTAATCCATAAGGCAGGGATTGTATTAATTTAAATTGTGAATACTCTTGAGTACTTCCAGACAAGGATTTTATGACATCACCTTATCTCATTCACTAGATTTTATGGGGACATCACACAGTGTCATTCTCAATTTGCTGTCCCGTGTCTTCTTTTTCTTCACTGAGGTAAATTTTAAGGAGAATTGAATAAGCATGGTAAAACAAACATAACCTTAAAAACATATAAAAAGAAGCAACAATCTTTAAAATAATATTTGTAATGAGGCTACTTTTAATAAATTGTCTTTCTGTCTGGTTCTGTTTCCTTTCCTTTACTATTTTTATACTGCATTTCTGAAAATACAGTTTCTTGTGAGCTACAGCAGGCCTCAGCTTATATATAGGTTCAAGTAAACGAACAAAAGCATTTGCAGATCAGCACCTTTGGAGTGTCTAATTGTCTCATTTTTGTGTGCATGTGTGTGTGTTCAAATTCTTGTCTTCTATTTGAAGCTATTGTTTTGCTTTTAATTACCCATTGGCTCAATTAGCCACCCATAGAGTAGATAGGTAATGAGAGGGAAAGCTCATTGCCCACACTTATGTTTTTTGTTCTTAACTGCATGCAGCAAAAAGATTAGCTGACTCTGCAGAACTGTCTGGTTGTGTGTGTGTGTGTGAGAGAGAGAGAGAGAGAGAGAGAGAAAGAGTTGACCATGTCATTTCCCTTGAATATATGCACAGGGTGAGGCTTTGATTCAGAAAGGCATGGGGTAGAGGAAATGCTTCAGAAACCCAAAGAATATTGTTATAGAATATATCTAAGCAACAATACAAAACTAATAGAAAGATGTGAAATTGGCAGAAGATGAACATGCTAAACCATATGTGAAGGGACATCCTCTCTTCCCAAGAGAAAGTAGTTATAATTCATGGACTGGTGCTGTTTGGAGTTGGTTTGGGTTTTTTCCATCCATGTTATTTGTATAGAGCTCTCTGACTCATCTGCCTATCTGTTCCCCTTGCTCAGCTGGCCGGCCAGGGTTGAAATGGAGCTCTCACACCCAGCTTCAGTTTTGCAGCTGTTATTCTGTCCTGGCTGCATCCCCATTTCCCTGAAAGGGAGGAAGGCAAAGCCAGAAACTGTAAGCTGCTCCTCAAATCATCCCCTTCATATCATCTTCCTTCCTTCCTTCCTTCCTTCCTTCCTTGCAGTCTTAGTTATTTGGACATGTAGTGTTAGCAGAATACCAAGAAATATTTCTTTTCTGAATGGCATTTCACATAATCCTCCAGCCAGTATGGGCAGTTGGCTAGCAGTCCAAAAACCTTCCCAAGCTCTGAATGTTACTATTAATAGTCAGTGTTGAATATAACTGACATGATGATAGAGATATAGATATAGATATAGATAGATATAGATATAGATATAGATATAGATATAGATATAGATATAGATAGGGCAGAATTCCATTGCACCAGCTAGATGTTTGTGCAAATGTGCAGAGGTTCACAGGCATATTGCTTCTTTTTTTATCTCTCAGCCTAGCACATGTGCCAAGTAGTTATCTCAGTTTGGGCTGGAAGGTAGGGAAGTATTGCAGAGAGAATGTGGGCATTAATCAACACTGGCATAAGCCAGGATTTGAGCTTCAGGCTTAGCACAAGTCACCAGCATTGGGGAAAACAAGACTGGTCTGCTTAAAGCAGAGTCCTTTCTCTGCCAGAATGTTGAACTTTCTTGAACTACAGCTCCCAGAATCCCTTACCAATGCTGGCTGAGCATTTCCAGCACTTGTAATCCTGAAAATTTATACAGTCTACCCACCAAAGTCAACATAACATAACATCTACAGTTCCTGAGACAGAAAATCCCACAAATACCTCTCTTTGTCCCTGATAGAATAATTATGCAAGAAGAATAAATAAAATAACCATTTCCTGCCCTTTTGTGACATCTTTGTGACATTTGCTGCCTGAGACAGTCACCTCATTCTGCCTTATCGTAGGGTTTTGTGCCAAGTTGTTTTCAACTTACAGCAATTTATGGTAACCCTAAGGCAAACCTATCACAGGGTTTTCTTGGGGCTGAGACTGTTGATGTGCCCAAGTCACCCAGTGGGTTTCCAAGGCTGAGCCTGATCTCAGTTCAGTGCTATAACCCTGGAGACCACGGTTTGATTACTAGTCTTTTCTAAAACCCATATAACCCAGTTTCAGCTGGCTGGGCTTCAAAAGTCTGGGTCTTTACACCCCATCTCCTTTTCTTTCAGAGGGCACTAAACTAACTTTGCCAATGTGTAAGATCGCTGAATGTGGATAACATGTAATTGAAAGCGAACCTAGCATTCAACAATTTTAAAGTTAATCCATTAATTTACTCTGTGTTGTTTTGCCTCTCTGTATTACAACAACTAAGTGCAATGTGAAAGTGTGGCCTTCTGACAGATTTTTCAGGTGTGATTTACAGGCTTCAGTTGTGGACCAGATCATTTTTCTTACCTAATAACGTCTATAAGGAAGTCGACATTCTAGACAATGGCCACCCAGAAGCAGTTTAATGACAAATTATTTGTCTTATACCTCCACCTACTGGTGAAAAACATAATATAACATAGCTAATCTTTTGGATATAGTTTAAAACACTGCTTGGAAAAAATCCACTTTTTAAATACTGAAGTCAGATATAAAGTACAAACCTTATTCAGAAAGGACAGCCAGTTGTAAATTGTCCAAACAAATCAGCCAGTGTTGCTAATAAGCTAGTAAACTGAAACCTAGATCTGTTTCTTGGTTGCTAAAATTAAACTCCAGCCAACAGGGAGATCATATGGAGGCAAGTACATGGAAACCATAATGAGGATGCAATTAGGACTATGCCATTTCCTGGTCTTACTCCATGCAAATATAATGGCTTAAAATGTGTGCATATTCAGATCTGAAGCTACCATATACTGAGTCAAACTCTTGGTCTACTTGACTGGTTTTATCATGACAGCAGTGTCCCTCCTAGAGAATAGAATCTTGGTGCATATAAGCCTTAAGTAACCTCGAATATAAAACAGAAATGTCAGTAATACTTGTCCTTAACACAGTTGATCTATACAGTCTAGGGGTGGAAAATATTCCAAAAAATTCTCAAAAAATAAGGGTTGTGATTCTGTATCACCTATTTAGCTACATAGCCACCTTAGTTACTAAATAGTGTCCCAGTCCAAACCCCCACACCCTGATTTACAAGATATAACACCATCCTGTGAGTGATCTCAAGTCCAATAGTCAGAAACAGGGTCCTTGTTTCAATCAGAATCAGAGGGAGACATCAGTCAACATTTCCCAATCAATAGAAGAACAGATCTCTGTTGCTTGCAGTGGCTGCTGCTCAGTAAAGGTGAGAATTGGGAGACTTTCACAGTCCTTGCACCTTCTCTAAACTAGTGAATACAGAGGTATCATGATTATAGAGCAGTCACAAATGCATAACTCTAGGTTATGCATTTGTAACTGCCTTTGTGAATTCCAGACATGCTTCCTGAAATGTTAAGAAACCCTGATAAGAAGAATGCACCATTTTTAAAAACTTTCAGTTGGAAGAAAACTGCTAAAATTACTCATTACTTCCTTCAAGATGAAAACTAGTAAAGAATTACATCCCTAAATTACTGTCAAGTGAACAGCTCCAAAGATGCTTGGAAGATAAAGAGTATCAATGGCATTTGTCATGACCGCTTTATATTACGGTGGGCCCTCCATATGTGCAGGGACTCTCATCTCATAATACCTAGTGGCAGCAATGTTCATGCAGATACTTCAGTGCATCCACATGCATGTCACTACCATTTTAGGTATAGGACATGATGTGATCATGTTGGCTTAAAATCGCATATCCAGAGACCACAGGTAAGGAGAGGCTACTGTACGGCCAGGAGTGATGTAAGCATGACTCCAGATATCAGTTGATGGAGAAAATAACCAGAAGGCAACTATTGTATCTGTTCTGAAATCTGTGCACTGGCTGCAGTAAGCTTATGGGCCCAACTTAAGGTGCTAGTAATGCTATACAAAGTCCTACATAGCTCAGGGCCCAAATATCTAAATGTTGGTTTCCCCTGTGCTAACCTACCAGGCACTTAAGATCAGCTGCAAAGACACAGTTTTTGGTATTAGCTCAGAAGACTCAGTTTTACCACATACCTAGGACTTTCTTATTGGTAGCAGCACCCATCGTTACAGATCTGGGCCTCAGTCTCATTGTCAGTCAATAAACTACTGAATCAATGGAATTTATCTATGGGTTGAATTGTGCGTGTGCATTTTCAAGTCACTGGTTGACTTGTGGCAACTCCATAAATTTCATAGGGTATTCTTAGGCAAGAAATAATCAGAGGTGGTTTTACTAGTTCCTTCTTCTGAAATATAGCCTAGAGTACCTGAGTTGAATCACAAAATACTAATTCATATATTCATACTCGGGTTGGAACTAACACTTGGAGTTAGACCCTAGTTTCCTCCATTGCTCTGTCCTTCAGGCATGCTATCTATCTATCTATCTATCTATCTACCTACCTACCTACCTACCTACCTACCTACCTACCTACCTATCTGAAAAAAGGGGGAGTATATGCACGTACAAATACTATGGGAAACAAATAAAGTAAATATTTTATTCATTGCTTTTTTTATTGTATTTGATTGGACATTTTTAATTGCTGGTTTCAGGTATTTGTAAGTTGTCATTTTAAGTATTTGTAATGATACCAGTGGCCATACTGTTGCACAGTTATGGAAGTTATAGTCCCAAAAGTAGTATTTCAAAGCTACATGAAAAACCTCAGTAATGATAGCTGTGGGACAAGTTGGTTTTCTGGTACCTAAAGGAAATGAAGACCTGCTCTTAATGAGGTTCATACCTAGAGGCAACAAATAGTGACCTGGTTCTGTACCTGTGAGTATAAACGTGCTGTCTTAGGCCTAGCTGCTGCTACCCTTGATACCAGTGCAGATGTCAACTGTACTTAAAGGCAATATGGCATCGGTCTAAAGGGAGCATGCAGATGATAAAGGTTTGCATGTCAATGGACACAGCCATGCTTGTGTATATCTGTACATCTATAGGCCAGTTCACCCACCATGCATCTCCTGGACAGTATGGCCAATATGAATGCCAACATCTTGGGGAAGGAGTTCACCATTCTAAACAGCCTCTTTAATATTGATTGATTGATTGATTGATTGATTGATTGTATCCATGAGTACAAAGCAACTGAACAGGGCATCTTCCTCTATATTAATTTAACAAACATAACCTATGAACAACAACAATTTGTGTGCAGAAATGGATTTCTGTTCATAGATCAGCTAAACAGGATATATACAGCAGGGGTGGGGAGGTAGCAACTGTATCTAGGGTCGAGGTAATATATCTAGGAATGCAGATATCACCTACTGAATTGGAAAACATGTTGTTAAGTTCTGCTCAACCCACCTTTTAATCTTCTATGCTCCCTCCCAAGCAACAGAGCCATTTACTGGCCAGTGGAGTGGGGGGGCAGCAGAGTCATATCCAGGTATGTTTCGATAACTGGACACACAGCAACAGGACTTCCAGAGGTCCTAGAGGATTATGTCATTGCTGTGCATTGTGCTATAGGAACAGTTTTCCTGTCAAGTCCACCTATATAGAAACATAGCTAGATGGTGCTGCATTGCTCCTGCATGTTCTCCACAAGCCAGTAAGAGGCCATGTTGGGAAGAGGGGTCCAGCAGCTTAAAAGATGGGTTGGGGGAACTTTTGTCATGCTTTAGTTGACAGAGAATTCTGACTTCAGCAATGACCAAAAAAAGGGAGTTAGACAATCACAAATAGGGATTTCACTTTCGTAAGTCACTGACAGGATGTCAAGCATTCATTTTCTTTATTTTATTTTTTTTAAGAATTCTGGTTTCAATCTGCCTCGAGTTAGTGTTTATTTCAGGGATTTAACATTTAATTTCTGTGAAAATTTATGGCTGCATTATGCCCTTTAACTTATTGCTGGATGAGTGGAGAAAGAAAAAAAATAAGAAGACTGTATTTTTACAGCGTGTATTTTATACCTATTTCACATTAATATTGTACAGTTATTTGAAGAAAGAATTACAGCCATTCATCTTGCTGAAGGCTCTGGGGCGGTGGAAACTTTAACACATTACACCGATGGCTCAGCGCAGATATTATCTTGCCAACTGGAAATGTGCTAGGGAGAATACTATTAGACGAGAGTGGTTCTGATAATGAAACATGCCATGAGACTCTGGCTCTCCTTGTACATTTTTAGTGTGCTTAAGTCAAGTGTGGTGTTAACCGGAAGGTTGTGATTTGTTTCTTTGCTTGCAGGAGCTCTTCTCTATTTGTCCAAGTCAGCACTTTTACAAGGAAATCAGCACAGCACTGGCCAAACTAGATGATATGCTGGAGTGATCTTGAGTTGATGAAAAAAAAAAGTCAATGCAGGACATCAGCATTATCACTCAGAGGGAGACTGAAGTCCAAGCCTGCTGGGTGATTTTAGCATATAAGAGTGTCGCTATGCAAGCAGTGACCTGAACTACCATGACTAAATCAGGATCCACATTTTGCTTATCTGCACCACCCAGTCATATCAGGCTCATAACACTTTAACTCTTATAGGCCCATTGGCCATGCTAAGAATTGATTGGTAAGATACTTAGAAGATTACCAAGGTAACCTAAGAAAAAAAGGTTGAGGATTAAATCAATTTAATTCTGTGGTTTAGACAGGGATTCAGTACTTTGGGAATTGTAGCCAGGGGCATATCTAGGGTGGGGTATGTTCTCTGCTCGCCAAAGGCAGGGGGTGCAAAAAAACTGTACATGTAGCAGTGGGGGGGGGTAGGAGTTAGAAGGTGGGGCACAACTTCCATGCTCGCCCTAGGCACTTTTTACACTGGATACGCCACTGATTGTAGCTCAAGGAAGGGAAATGGACTAGAGCTCTCTAGCAGAGATTTCTAATCACCAAACTGTAAATCCCAGGATTCCATAGCAGGAAGCCACAACAATAAAAAATGGTATTCAATGGACATAGTATTAGTTCAGATCCACCTTTGCAGTATAGAGAACCTTGTGTTCAATCCCCTGCCCAACAAAGCTGTGTTTCTCAGTGGTGAAATAAGGCCTTTTCCGCACCGGGCTATTTAAATGGTGCAGAGTGACCTCCAACGGAGGTCTTCTGCACCGTAGAGTGGACTGGGGCGGACTACTTTTTGTAGTTCCATACCTCAGTCCACTCTGGAGTGACCTGAACTGGTCGAGCGGTGTGTTTTTTAAAACCTCTTTTTAGAGGTTTTTAAAAACCACGGAGCGCGCAACCTCGTGCCGCACCGTCGCCCGGCTCCGGAGCAGATTTGCAGGCGTGCGCAAGTGCGTGCCTGCAGATCTGCCCGGGGCGGGCTTCCGGGTGGCGAGCTGCTCCAGTTGGTGGAGAGCCTCCACCAACTGGAAGCCGCCATTTAGGATGCTGGAGGAATGCAGAGCCACAAGCTCACGCTGCTCCTCGTGGCGACGGACTCGGCCGGCCGGAAAACAAAGCCGGTAAGCTGTTTTTGGGCGTCCCCCCCCCCACGTGCGGAAAGGGCCTAAGACATGGCATTAATCATATGACCAGGTTTTGCATGTTTGTTTTGTCTTTGTTAAAGTGAAACTGGGGGAACTGGAGGAATTTTGGTTTGGAATCAAAGTGTGCAAGGAGGGAAACACTTTGGCCTTATTGTGTCCCAGTCCAGTCATTTGCTCCCAATCACACTTGTCTGGCAAGAGAGCTGCCATTCACTCTGTTAGTAATTAGAAATGTAGACACAATAACATCTCTGCTCTAGGACAGAGTATGGCCCTTTTCGCACCTTACCTCTGTCTGGCATGGTCGCACAGGGATCACACAAGCAGCCTCTTCCATTAGGCTCTCACGTCCCCACTGCTTCAGCTCTGCAGGAGTTGCCAAACGGCCGGCAGGCAACATGAAGGCTCCATCTCTTCCTTCCGCAGCACAGCTGGGTATTTTTCCAGGCTGCACTGGGGGAGGAAGTGCGAGAGCCATGGCTCCAGAACTCCACAAGGACAGTAAGTGCGCATGGGACCCTGGAGCAATGCACGATCACACACCATTTTTGGCTAAAAGCCAAAAATGATATAGTGCGCAATTGGTGCCTGCCGGCCCCAGCAGCGTAGCATGATTGCGAGGATGTCATCTGAAACGCTCCTTGCAATCACGTGATGCTCCAGAGGCCCTTTCACATGGCAAATGCCATGCGAAAAGGGCCTATGAAAAAGCTACCAGAATGCCGTCTTTGCATACTTCTAGCACCCCCAGCTTTAAAATTATTTACTACTTCTTTTTTTCTTTTTTTCTTTTTTTTTTTTTTTTTTTTTTGGAAGACAGAAAACTTTTCAGGTTGATTAGCAGCTGAAAAATAGTTTGAAAAATAAAAGAATACATCAATCTTCTTTTGGATTCTAAAAAAAAATCAATAATGTTTTGGTTTGATCTTTTGTGGCACTATCATTTAGCAGTAGCTAATCCAGGCTTGCTACAAATGTAAAATGTATTACTGCTCTGAGATTCTGAGAATAAGAGCTTTGCCTGAATCACTGCACTGGCTCTGCAGTTGTGTTAACAAGGTGTAGAATGGGATGTCCAGACCCTGAATACTTCTTCAGACTTTCTTGGCACAGATCCACTTCATTACCGATTCACTCTTTTAAAATTCTGGCTTGCAGCGCAAGATATGCGGTCAGTCAAGAGGAGAAAGTGTCCTCCAGGGAGTCGTCTGGCAATTTTAAGGAAATCGTTATTCTGTTTTTAAGGCTCTGGACCTGTGTTGCATTTCTTCCTGTGATTTCAGAAAGAACCACTTGTGAGAGAAGCTCTTTGGTTTATTAACTCCATCCACAGGCCTATCTTCCTTTCAGTTTGACCTGTCAGGAGAGGTCTTCCAAGGTGGCTTTATCTGATCTGTCCACTTTTCTTCAGTACCTCTGACAGTAACTGAACACAGGCACAAGGCAGCTTCTGAAATGAAGAAATGTGGCTAACACCAATTCACAAATATTCACCAGAAGCATAAAAGGAAAATAGCTTAGACCAATGCTACCCAAATGGGGATCTGTGGATTGGTGTCAGTACTTGAGGCGTTTACTGCAGGTCTATGGCAAGTTTCCAGGAAAAAAAGAAGCAGTCACAGCTAATAGGCACAAATATGATACCAATTCTTAGTACTTTGCTGGGGGCGGGGGGGAATTACCAATCCACCACATTAGACAGCTTCAGATACTGTGACCTGGGAGATCTATTTAGCTCTAGTACATGGGTCTAGCCACCCAGCATGTCAGAAGAGAATGACATCAAAGATTTTAATGTGACTCTAGTATAAGAATGATTATTTCCTTATACTGTTATCAGCTTTTTTAAAAAAAAAATATTAAGCACAGAGACAGAAAACAGATCATTTCTGCAAAGTGGTTGGTACAGCTTCTTATTACCTTGTTCAGCATTTTCATTTTCATTTTTTAGAGTGGTTATGGTGGTAGTACGACTGTACTGTTCCCCAAAACAACTCAGTCTTATTTTTTATTCTACGAGTGTACCTGGCATAGCTCTTTGCCACCTCCAGAAACCCTATTCCCTTTAATCTGAAATCAAAGCTAGGACTGGTTAAACTTTAGTTAGGCTGTAATCTTGTAGTCATTGATCTAAAAACAAAGGCCATTGAACTGAATAGGACTTACTTCTGGATGTGTGTGTGTGTGTGCTTGTAGTATTGTACCATCAGGGTTTATTCAATAAAGCCAATTCAAGTTTATTCTGTGTTTTCAGAATACATGGACAAAAAGTATTCCCAACTTGTGATGGACAAGTTTAAAACTCTCTGTAAAAATCTAGGAGGGTGGTGCACAGATCATGAAGAAATTACTTTATCTCAGGGCCCTGATCCACTCAGATCCCAGACCATAAAAGCTTGAAATGAATTAGAATCATAGATGCATAAAAAATGTTTTATTGATTACATAAGATGTTAAGCAGAATGCAGCAATAAAACCAAAGGTGAAGAAGTTACCCCCTGTTCCTTCATCACAGCTGCTGTTCACTGGGGTCCCCACAGTGAAGCAGATGCAGTTCCCAATGGACCAGCTTCCTGGGCTGGCATATGGCTGATTCACCAGTGAGGATGATAAAAGAATTTGATTTTTCCTGATCTTCAAATATGTTCCATCCATTGTTCTGGAAAATGCTGATACTGCTGGAAAATGAGAGAGATTTGATGAATCCTCCCATTTAACAGAGCATTAATAATGCACAAACGGAAGTCTGAACAGCTTACCAGCTCTCACCTCAATCATCCTCCATGCACTTAACTCTAACTGAGAAGTAAACACAAAAACAGTTTAGTCAAAAAGTATATAAAAGTTTACTTACAGATACTTGTGCATAATCTACATAGGTTCATGTTCTTGAAGAAAAAGATAAGCAATTATATGCTTGTACTGTAGCATCTCTTTAGAGCATTTCACACCACATGGTCTCAGGAGGGCAGGCATAAGGAAGAGAGAGAATAAATAGCGAGAAATCCCCTTGAGAACAAAGAATGCATACGTGCAGGAGGAGGGGAGTGGGTGTGAACAAACAAACAGGAAGTTAATTTAGGTTTTGTCTCTAAACTTACAGTGATCATGGAACCCAACCTAATGCAACCCAACTTAGCAGTAAATTCAAAAGGCATGCTAAGGTTGATATTCCCGACACTTTTTCAGGCAAAAGAAAATTTTAATTTTTTATTACAGATTAAATTACAAAAACAGATTAACATTCAAATCGCAGATGTTACTTTCCAAAAATAAGCACTTGGTAACCAATTTTTCAAAAGCAAAAATAGTATAATCCCCCCACCCCTCCCCCCAATGGCTTAGCAGAGGTTTTAATTAATTCTTCTCATATAGAAAATTCTTCATTCAGAATGTGGGATATGGGTTTGATTACATTATTAATTTCACCATACTCCATATCCTCTTTAATCTTTATAAGCAATAATTCCCAACCTAATTTCCACCCCCCCTTCCTTCAGTATTCCCATAAACTTTCATCTTCTTTCCCTCAAAATATCGAACAATAAATTTCCAGCCAGGTATTTATCAACTTTGTTTATATTCCAAATTGTTTTATCTTTCCATCCTAATGCTCATACAGCTTGTGCTGCTTTTAATATATTTAGTATAACCACTTTTTCCTTATTATTTTTCAACCCCTTGGACCTCCCTATTGAACAATGTCTCATTTGCCATTAACAAACCTTTAAAAGCCCCAGTATTTAACACCAAGCTTCCTATGAATGCAACCAAGAAGAAAGCTCCATTGAATATGTTGGGTGTTAAATCCAATTAGAAGTACAAAGGATTGGATAGCAGAAAGAAGACTCCCAGTGTAGCACTGAACCACTACATGGGCTTTAGATCTCCATTGGCAGCTCTTTGGAATCTGTGTGGGTTTGGCTGTGATCCTGTCTCATCCACGTTATGAGTATATCCCTTGAACAATATTGTGGCAAGGCAAAGCACTAGAGAAGACACCAGCTGCTGTATGGGCTCTGCGGTCATGAGATTCCCAGAAACAGCAGGAGCGAGCAGCAGAGCTTGGAACTACAGCTCTTCAGATCCATCAGCCAGCATGGCAATCTTCCATGCTAGATGGGAGATTTTATCAATTGTAGTCCAAAAAACCAAACTTTTCCAGGCTGTGACAAGCAGGCTGATCTGTCCATTTTCTACTCAGTGCATTGCCTTCTAATCAAATATTGCCATAATCACTCCAGCTGCATTCTTCTTTTCATAAGGGAAACTCATATTCTGCAAATTGGTCCTGTATCTTTTCTTCACAGAGGGTATTCCTGGATTCAGAGATCCCTGAGCATTCTGTATAGGTTTTTCACATCCTTCTTGTGATCATAACTGTCTCTGTGGAGTTAATATAACATACTTGCAACACTTTGTAATGAGGCTGTTCCTCCAGATATCTCATAAACCTAAATTTCCACAATGGGATGTTCCTATTATATCCCATCATTATACTGATAACGTGGAAAAGAAAATAAGGACAGACTGAGACTGATACACAAGAGACACTACAGCAAGACCCCTTATGTTTTCTGCAATTAAAAACAAACACCAAATATAGAGAAATAGAACAAAAAGACCAAACCAATGAGTGCACAAGATCTGTGTTTTCATGCTGTTTAGTAATTCCCTACTTATAAATAAGGTCCTAATACATCTGTTTGCTCTTTTTTTGGCTGAAATACGTGTGTGATTTAATCAGAAGTACCAGAGCATCTTTTCTTGGCAAGAGAAGTGTTGTCTTCAAGTCCAAAAGAAATCTTTTTTTAAAATTTACAGTAAAACTTTGTGCACTGCATTTCTATTTTACCATCGATAAAGTGGCTCATAAATGATAAAACAACATTAATTTTCTTCCAAAAATCCAAAGCCTATCAAACTTGCTAATACAACTATTTAAAGAAAAAAGAAACAGAAAAAGAAAACAGAAGCAGCAAACAAACATAACCAGTAAAATATTTTAAAACTATATAAACCAGGGGTGGGCAATAGTAGAAGGGGTGAGGGCATTTTTTGCCCCTGCACTCTCTTGAGATGGTAACATGGCATGCTTAACATTACAGGAAGTGACATCACATCGTTTATGTATTTTTTTAAAAAAAACAAGGCTGTCCTGAGAACAAGTCAGCAGGTGTCCATGGCAGTAGGTTGGTGTGTAAGAGCAGTCATGTAGTTACTCCAGTCCAAGTCAGGATGCATGGAGAATCACAAGGGTGGTCTTTAGCCACTCCAAAAGTTGTTTCAGCACGTGAGCCAGCAAAAGAATACACAGAACAGCCCAAAATGTAGTCAGTCCAAGGTCAAGGCAAAACAGGAATGTGAGAGACTACTGATAGGTAACCAGATAAGATAGTTGTCAACGCCAAGGCTGGGAGGCAACTGTCATGATATTTATGAGCAGCTCCTTCAAGGTCACAAGTATCTCAAAGGTGCTAATTGGGTCTGTGTTTATTACTTAAAGGGTAGGCTCAGCCTTTTTTCCTCTGTCTCTCAGTGAAGGACAGAGGTGTGTCATCTTCAGCATCTGTAGCCACGTTTTGCTAGAGAATAGGATCCCCCACTTCCTCTACCCCCATCTCCATGGACTTAAAGAAAGCTGCAGCTTCCTCCTCTGCTTGTAATCTGAGTCCTCCAAGGGTTGAGTTACGACAAAGAGGTTTCAATGTGTATGAGGATCTGGAGGCATTCTAGAGTGCAAACCTTTGCACTTTGCAACAGTTTTTAAGAAATATTACCTAAAAATGGGAGGTTGGAGGCTTTGGGGGCTCCCAACTGGGGAACTGTGGACCACACTTTCCCACCCCAATATATGCCAAGCACAAATTAGGATAAAAAATAGTGCATCACAACCAGATTATTAAAATCCTTGGATTTAACCTGGCATCTAAAATAATGTCGTCACTTTTCTAATTTCTCTAATGAGAATATTCCATGACGGGGGTGTCCCCACTGAGAAGGCCCTTTTCCTATTACTTCACGCCTGACTTCAGAAGGCTGAGAGATTCTAGGTCCTCTCTTATATTGGATATTGTTTGATTTTGCACATATGTATGGGGAAAAAGCCATCCTTCAAATACCCAGGGTGAGATCTTACATCAGCTGCTATAACTGTGATGATGAAACTCCATTGTTGTAGTCATGTTTGATGGTACCTTCCCCTCTTTGCAATGTGGGAGTCCTCCCTGCAAGCAAAGGGTATCAAAGGTTCTGAAGATCAGGTACTGGGAAATGACATTTCCATTACTCTCCTGGTCATGGGGTGCCTCTAGTACAGGCAGTTGGAAAGATCCTTCAGTATCCAACCGCTGTCTCAATGTAGAGAGGGCTGCAAACATCATTTTCCAGTGCCCTGATCTATAATGTCTCAGAAATCCTTCACCTGGGGAACTGACAGGCTGCAAAAGTGGGTTTTGGGGATCACATTTTGTCATTAACCACCATAACTCTATATCCCCAGCAGTTGCCAGATCGTAAGTCTAAAACAGGATCCCAGCCCAGTTTAGGGTATTGAAGATGAAAACCTTCATTGTGTTTGGAAATAAAATCATAGCCCCTGCAGGAAACTGATGACACATGATCAAACTAACAAGCTACCATCAATAATCTGGATGATTTGTTCTGTGCCAGCTTCTAACAGTTTTCAGAGACGTTCTATTGTACTGCACAATACAGGAATTTAACTCACTTGTGACTAAAATGGGGATAACTTTAGGCACAGAAAAAGTTTAATTATTTGCTAATAATAATTGTTATTATTAGCTAAAAGCTAAATAAATAAAAGGTGGAAACATTTTGAAGAAGACAAATGGTAGAGATGGTTAAACAAAGTGGGCAACTTTTAGAAAACTTTGATCTGCAAACCTCATATAGCAACCGCTAAAAAAAAACTTGGTTTCCAATAGCAGTTTGTGAGATTATATTGTACAGCACAATTATCTTGAGGTGACTCTTCCACTTCTGAAATGAATTAGGTCTTGAAGTTCACATATGCTTCAGTTCAAAACTATAAGCTGTTCACTGCAGGGGTTTAAAGTACTTTAACAGAGACTATGAATTCTTAAATGGTTTTGGAGGGGCACTTTCCGAAGACAAGGCATCCCAGAATGCCTTGAGGCTAAATAAGCAAAGGTACCTTAAGGCAATATTGTAAATATGAAACTAAGAAGAAGCTGGATAACCCTAGTTTCTTTTTTTTAAAAAAAAATCACAGCAAGTTGTTTGCAATACATCCAAAGTTGACTCTTTGCATGTTTAAAGTTGTATTCCCTCATTGCTAATTGAGTCTTACGAAGTCTTTATGTGTTCTTTGTGGGGAGAAGAGCTCTGTCTCTGTAAATCTGTGCACTCAAATGACCTGTTTTACTTTTACTCTTTTGCACATAGTAAAACAGAACATGCATGAATGAATCAATTTTCACAGTACAGTGAGATTTCCAGACTTAACTCTTCCACTTGCTGTGCCTTGATGAAATTTCCTGCCTGTAGTGGAACAAGATTGATATAAATTTCTGGGGAGTGGGGGTGGGGAATTTAATGAATGAGCCTGATCACAACTAGAAAGGACACATTTCAAATAATTACACATTTGTCTGCCAATGTCTTATTCCCAAAGTATCCATAATATTTCTACTCAAATGAATAGACATGATTTCTAGGTGAAACCAGGTCATTCTTGGCATGTGATGTTACTTGTCCTAGGAATACAAGAAAATCTGTGTTGGGTGAGACCACAAGCTTATGTAGTACAGCATTCTTTTCCAATGGTGGCTGTCCAGAGGTTAAGCACACTCATTGAAAGCCCACAACCAGAACATAAGCACTTATTATGCCTTCCCGCTTGTGTTATCCATCAACTGCTTTTTAAATGTGTAAAGTGTGATGGCCAGCATCCTGATTCACTTTTTGGCCCATTTCTGGATCTTTGTTTATGAAGGAGAGAAGGCAATGTTTATTCTGTGGATCTAAGACAAAGTGCTCCTACGGCAGTACTTACCTTTGTTTCTTCTGTTCCTGTCTCTGGAATTCACCAGAAGGTGGTGAAAGACTAGAGGAAGGAACCATATGGAGTTGCAGTGCCCACACAGATTGGAATGTCAGGCAAATCTTTTGCAAGAAACTAGTGAGATGTGTCAAATCATTCAACACTGGTATATGAAAACAAACTATAGTTATCCATTTAAAGTTGTGGCCAACTGTGCAGAGTTCAACCCAATTAAGATATGGAGGCACAATCAATTTTTGAGGAGTTGGAGATACCAAACTTGACTTTATATAGATAGCACTTGAAAAATGTTCCCTGAAGGAGTTGATATTTCTAGCATAATTAATTCACACCAGACTTCCATGCATTTCGCTAAGAAAGCTACCTTCTTCCCTCTCACTTTAGTGATTTGTTAAGCTATTTAACATGACCAAGGAACATGGTTTAGAATATATTTGTGTGAATGAAGCTTTCAAAAATCACTGAAACAGTTTATTAAAAGTATATGTCTCCAAAGGGGAGACAGCCCACTGCAGCAATCAGACCTTCTGAGCTGCTTGCCACCCTACCAAGCTGGTTTTTCTATGAAAGCTTTTATTTTCCTTCACAAAGTGTTACTTTTAAAATTAAGAATTGAAATACGAATGTAAATTATTGTAAGGATAATTTTAGCATGTGTGGAAGAAGTGTACATTTCAGCCACATTATGTACATTATGTACACATTATGTACATTATGTACATTTCAGGTATGTTGCTAGTCAACTGATGGGCCTTTCGAAGTAGATTATTTATTATATTTATAATATTGCATTAGGTGCTGTGATGATGCTGTTTTAATTTAGAAAAATCGAAACTATTAAGTTGTACGGCATCAATGGGTGTTCTGAATCATACTGCACCACCTCTGGTCATTTGGAGAAAAAAACAAAATGAATGGCCCTAGCAGAGAAGGGAAAATCCTTGAAAAAGTTATTTTTCCTCAGGGGAAACTGCTGTGAATGTTGGGGGAGGAGACAATCTTAGTTCCTATAGCTGGTTGAACTAATGTATTTTATTCCAAAAATTGGCCCCCAATGAGAGCTGGAAATGTCCAGAACTCTTTTTCCAGAACTTACTTTCTTTCTTTCTTTCTTTCTTTCTTTCTTTCTTTCTTTCTTTCTTTCTTTCTCTCTCTCTCTCTCTCTTTCTCTCTTTCTCTCTTTCTTTCTTCATTTGTTTGGCCAATTTTTGGCCAAAAACACGCATGTAAGAAAATGTTCATGGTAAAGAAGTGGGGGGATTTGAGGCATAATGCCATTCCAGCATGACCTTATGATGACATATTTTGTGACATATGCTGTTGGTTAGTCCCAACTAGAGTAGACGCACTGAAACAATTGCTGAATGGTGACTCAACACATAGGAAAATCCCACTGGCTACTTGTGTCTGCTCTAGTCAGGACTAACAATAGCATTTAGGCCATAATTTTTCAGCCTCTGCATATTTAACTTTTGGGAAATCTGGGAGCTGGAAACACAAAAAAGAGAGGGGGGATTGGTGCCACATAAGCCTGTATGAAACACCACGTCTCTTTACCTTCTGTAAAATGAAATTAATTTCTGAGTGACATGTGGTCACTGCCTCTCTTTTCATTTTTAATTTATAATTTTACATTAATTCATAGGATCCACATGCCCATCAAACTTGGTTTGAATGCCTTCTCAAACACTATAAGAACATAAGGAGAACTATCCAGGATTCAGGGAAAAGACCAATCTAGTAGAACTTCCTGTTCTTACACTGGCCAGTCAGATACTTATGGGAAGACCATCCTCCTGCTCATGTTTTCCTTGAGTCTCTGATACGGGAGTTATAAAAGGAGAGTTTTCATATAAAGTGCAGCAAAGTTGTTCCATGTAGTCAAAATTGTATGTGTAGTCACTCATGACAATGATTTGGCTAAGATTCAACTTGTAAACACATTATGGTGGCTTATGCAAATCATATGCAGTTTACTACTCACTGTAAAGGAACATTTTAGCCATTTGCTGTAAGGAAACAGCTTGCTGTGTGGAAGGATTTCTACACAGCTTCATTTAAAGTAAACAATACCTATTGCCAAGAATTATGTATTTGCTTTACTCCTTAGAGATGGCAAATAGAAGCTGATATGATGAACCAACTTGCATTCTATGAGAAGTCCTTCCCTATTTCAGCTTGCATGAAGTCATGACTTTGCAGCTTATATTGAAATGTGAATCAGAATTTCTATCAGTATTCCCATATATATAGCTCATTTCATCGTTCTTTGTTCTCATTTAAACTCTCTTCCTTTTCTACAGCCCACATATTCTGTTACTTTCTTTATCCATTGGAATCACAGAATTGTAGAGTCTGCGGGGATCTCACAGTGGCCTTGTACAAACCCCAGCTAAAACTGAAGATGGCTATGTGATCTTTGTTTAAAAACCTTCAGTAAAGAATTGGCCACCATTTTTCTGGTAATCTATTCCACTTATCCGTATCAATCAGGAGGTTATTCCTAATATTAGTTGAAATCTCTTTTCTTTTAATTCAAATCCATTGGTTCCACTCTTAAGAAGCAAAAAGAAGCTTACTCCACCTTCCACATGACAGCCTTTCAAATATGAAGATGACTATGGAGTAGAAAAGACTGATGGCTTTCAGTCTTCTCTTCTACAAGTTAAACAGATGCAGTACCCTCAAGGGAAATTCGTAGGACCTGGCTTCTAGACTCATTATCCATTGGGTCAGCTGAATTTGGACACATTCCAGCTTCTTGATATCCTTCCTAAATTGTGATGCCCACAAATGGACACGGGACCCTAGGTGCTGTGGTGTTGAGAATTGTGAAGCCAAGTAGTAAACACAGTATTACAGTCTTGCTTGGTAATTCTGTTGAGTCTCAGCTTCTGAATCTGTGGCTTGACACTTGGACCACTGTATCATGTTCTGCCTCTTGTTCCCATCTGTTTTTGTTCCATATGGATGTTACCACACCTTACACTCCCCACCCTGTTGGATAGCAAAATTGGTGAGAAATATTTTCTTAAAACCTAGATAGTTATGGCTGGAAAACATGTAATAGAAGGACACTGGCTGCGAGCATGTGCTAGGTCAGGATGACCTCAGCATGGCCAAGTCATAAATCCAAGAGGATTAGATGAAAAGCCCTGAAGTGAATGGATTTGTGATCATCCTCTCAATGACCCAACCTCCAAAGACAATAGAACACAAAATTGCCCAGGTGAAGCAGTGAACACCTCTGCTGTGAGTATATCCCACAAAACCCTTCCCTATTCACTTTACCTGACCAAGACGTTAAGAGACTGTCATGACTCCCACCAATGTTTTGTTACGACAATCAGTCCATTCCAGACCCCTTTCTTTGCTCTGTCAGAAAGCAATTAATGCACACCCACTCAGGGTAGGGAAATAGGGTATAAAAACCCCAGATCTGGCTCAGGTAACTTGTAGTACATAGTATAAAGTACATTGGGTGTCATACTGCACCTCAGACTCCCATTCCTCTGTACTACCCTCAAACTCTTGTTTGAGTGACTTTGCTTCAATCTTCTGCTTCAGGACCACTAAATATCACCCCTTCCACCAAAAATCTCTCTCTGTCCAACTTTTCTCTCCTTTTCTTTCAGTAGCCTTATATGTGAGATTGCTTGATTTCTTGTGTGTGTCTATTAATTTACAATAAAATACTCTGTTTAACTGGAGTCCTCTCTACAGTTAGCACTGGTATACACAGGTGAAAAGATCCTGCTATTACCTTCCTCTTTCAGGCTTCCTTTGAGCTAATAATTACCCAAATCCTAAGAAGACACTGTCCCCCACCTTTTAGGGTAACATGGAGACACTTCTCACCATCACACACAATCTGTCATGATTCACACATTCCATGTTATGAGGAGTTTTACTTTTCTGAATTAGACTGCTTTCAAAATTCATCTCAGATTCTTTCTACTGGGTCATGTATGGAACCTTTCTAGTTGATGTTCCACAGCCACAGGGTGCCTGACTCCTACATTATTAATTCTTGTGACTTCATAGAAAAACAGCAGGTCTGTTGTTGCTGCTTATCACTTTTCTTTTGTTTCACAACAGGCTATCTAGTAGCTTTTACATCCTACTTGAAGTGTATACAGAAGATGGTGCCAGATAAGCTTTCACTGTTTCCTTTTTATCCTTTCCATATTCATTTGGAAAACATGGCCACATTTACCAGAACTTTATCCCAGAGTATTCTCATCTGATCTTTAAAATGGATTCTAAACCAGAGGAGACTTCTGAATCCCCGTGGTTCATTGCTTGCTAATCTAGCCAGTACAGCAGGATGTTGAAATCAAGCCTCAAGATGAATTTCTTGACAGATGCAGAGGCAGAAAGGTGGGCTCTTTCATTTTAGATTTCAACATAGGGAGCTCTTGACTGCAGAGAGTTGTCACCTTGGGAAATTCAAGTCTTTGTGCTACTCCCAGAATAATAAGATGGGAAGGGTATCCAAAGGGTATTAGTGCCGACAGGGTGATGTACAAGGAAAGAAAAATCACTAAAACAGAGCACGCTATGTCAGATTTGCTTGTGGCTGTTGTCTCTTTCCTGGGAATAGAAGAGACAGAGACAGAATGCTGACTTCTGCAAAGCTTGTTTTTCTCCAAGGGAATGCACTCCATCTTGTTCCTTCTATTACTCATTGCCAAGGCACCAGGTCTTCCAACTAATAAAGGTCTTACACTTCCAAGAATGCCGTATTCATGGAAGATGGAAAGGCCTTGTCAAGAGTCCACTTTAATTGACCCCTGAAGACAACTTAGTTTTTACCATATTGGTTTTCTGTCTCTGATGAAGGATTGAGCTCTGAAAGACAGCAGTATGCATGATATACCTTAATTCCACACAGAATTATTTTAATATTCTGTTTACATTTTGTTTTTCTCTGTGCAATTATTTAAAAAATGTTAATAATCATGTTTGCATTTACAGTACAGTATGGTTTGGTCTGCAAGTAAAGTTGTATGTACTGTATTATTTTAGTATTCTTGATTGAATAGAACTAGTTGGGGAAACACTGTGCAACTTCATAGCATACGTATACACCAGCATAGAAACACTGGGGCTTCCAGTTGTACAACTGATTGCACAACACTGGAGCTTCCAGTTGTACAACTGATTGTACTGCAGGTGCCATGGTCTTGAGTGGGTACATTGTACCATGGTTGATTAATTCCTTACCTGCCAAGTCCAAAGATAGATGGGGGGACTTTGAGTATACTTGCAAAATGCTCAACCCCACTGGCAACCATACTTCAGCAAAGTCTCAGAAAGTGTAACCTCTTTTACACTAGAGCACTGTCCATAACAAGATTCTGACCATTGTGCGTTAGCAGCTACTTCTGGAACAAGTACAAAAGAAATGCTAAAATGTATTTTGAGAAACAGCATGATGTAATGATCTGAGTGTTGGACCATGATTCTGGAGAACAGGCTTTGAGCCCCTACTCAGCCATTGAAACCCACTGGATGAGCTTGAGCAAGTCACATCCTCTCAGCCTGAGAGGAATGCAAAGGCAAATCTCCTCTGAAGAAATCTTGCCAAGAAGACCCTGTGATATCTTCACCTTAGGGTTATCACAAGTCAGAAATTATTTGAAGGCACACAGCCACGACAAAATATTTCCTGATTAAGGCCCTTTTCACATGTGTGTGGGGGGGAAACGGGTGAAAACACGCTAAAACGGAGCTTACCCGCAGCCGGGTAAGTCCGTCGCCACGCGGAGCAGTGCGAGCTCGCTGCTCCACACTCCTCCGGCGTCCCAGATGGCAGCTTCCGGTTGGCGGAGGCTCTCCACCAACCGGAGAAGCTCGCCAGCCGGAAGCCCGCCCCCGGCAGATCTGCAGGCACGCACTTGCGCGTGCCTGCAAATCCACTTTAGAGCCGGGCGACGGAGCAGCACGGGGCTGCGCGCTCCGTGCTTTTTAAAAACCTCGAAAAAGAGGTTTTTACAAAACACGCAGCCCGGCTAGTTCCGGCCGCTCCTGAGTGGATTCTGGTGTGGAACTATGAAAAGTAGTCCACGCCAGTCCACTCTACGGTGTAGAAGACCTCAGTGAGAGGTCGCTCTACACCGTTTCAGAAGCCCGGTGTGGGGCCTAAGACCCAAATACTCAAAATGTTTTCAGCCTGTTGCTTCTTGCTTGTCTGACTGGGTTTGTGATGACACCTTCCACAATTTACTTTTTACAGTTTAGCAACTTCTACTTACAACAGCTTTGTATATCTTCACAAGCAAGTTTTTTAAAATGCTTTCTGTATACAGTTTTCACATTTCCATTTATTTCTTCTGTCTCTTTAAAACTTTCACATTACAAGTGCTGATTTTATGAACTTCCTGTGGTTCATGGGCAGTGGGGTAGTGTTAAATTTGGAAGGGTAGGAGTGCATCATGACAGTTCTCATAGGCAATCCCATAATAGGAGTATGCAACGACAACGACAACAACTATAATAATAAATGAAATGTAATAGGAGTAGAATATCATACCTATGGCTTGGAGATTGCAAAGAAGCAATAGAAATACTACATTTTCCTGTACGCTTGGGTTTAACATTGAGCTTGATCCCTGGTTCAGATCAAATCATGTAGTCATACATTCAGGCTGTCTGTTGTAATGCATATCAGTATAGTCAGAGTTTGAAAACAACATGGTAAGAATAATGTAATAGCATGATTCTGACTGAGTAGACCTAGCTAGAGTAGATCCACTGACTGAGTTGCTGAATTGTGAGTCAACACATAGGGAAAGGTAAATGTCTCAATGGTCCTACCCTAGTTGGAATGAACAGTTGCATTCGAGCTGTCATATTCCCAGGGAAGGGGCTGGGAATGTGAAGGACTTCACATTTTCCTTTAAGAAATGAGGCCCGTGCTTACTGAATTTTGCCATGGCAAATAGCAAATTTTAACCATTGCTTAATTATGCCTCTACTTTTATCTCTGATTACTGGAGCCGTTTAAAGCCTTTGCCTCATTTTGCGGTGAAATGAGTTCTGATTTGCAGGCCTGGAAGGTTCTGCATGGCAGGCATGTCTCTGTGAGCAGATTGCAAGTCTTTGCATAGAACTGAAGCTCTTGTACACAAAGATTCTGATTTCTTTAAAAACTAATAAGGAAAGAAATTAAAGACCTTTATGTTGCCATTACTAATGTTAGTAATGAGGTACTACTTAAGTTGGCAATAAAGAGTTAAATACTGGAGCTCATTAATGATAAGACAAACTAAATTTTTAAGCAAATGTTCCAAGTTCTGGTATGTCTATAGCTGCAAAAGCAGTGCAATGCAGTGGTTAAAGTGCTGGGTTGTGTCTTTGGAGATGCAGGCTCACATCTCCCACTTTGGCTTGAGCCAGTAAGTATCTTCCTCCACTCCACCCCCATTCTCAGCCTGACATATCTCAAAGGGCTGCTGTAGGAATATGGTGGAAAAGAGGAATACTTTGTATGATATGCTCACTTAAGCTCACTGAAGAAAATGTGGGATATAAATTGAACTTATACAAACTTTTAATAGTTAACTTTGTTGAAGGGCACCACAAGTGAAATACATCAAATGTTGTCAAAACGTAAAGATCAAGAGGAATAATAGAAAAATATGGGAGAAAGAGTTAGCACAAAAAATAGATATTCAGGATTGGGAGCAAATTTGCAATCAGCGTCATGTAAAAAACTTACCCGTATGGATAAAAAAGAATTATTATAAATTGGTTTGGAGGTGGTACTTAACACCAGTAAGGCTAAATCATATAGATAAGAATTATTCAAGGTTGTGTTGGAGGGGCTATCAAGAAATTGGTACTTATATTCATATGTGGTGAAGTTGTGAATGTGTACAGAAATTTTTGGCAAATAGTGTTTAAACAGATAAAAGAGATAACAGAAACTGATTTAGAAATATGTCCTAGTATAGCATTGTTATCTATATATGATAAGGTTAATTGTACCCAGGCAATGAAGGATCTAATTACAAATTTATTAACTACAGCAAGGTTTATTATATCAAGAAAATGGAAAATTCAAGGAGATTTTCAGAGAGAGGACTGGTATAAAGAAGTATGGAAAATTGTGATTAATAACAAGTTGACATCTGGAATTAGGGTCAAAAAAGGAATAAAAAAAGGGAGTGACTTTGATGCAATATGGAAGATATTTGTGGAAAAGGTGTTAGTAAAAGAGGAAGGTGTTACACACCTCCACAAGAGTAGTTACAATTTTGAAAGGTGGAATAAATTGAGGTATAATAGCCTCTGGGGATGGGGCACACTTAGTAATAATAATAGGTTAAATTTAGGGTAGAATAGGTAATATAATATTTTACACACACACACACACGTGAGTGTGGGTGTGTGTGTGTGTATGTATGTGTGTGTGTGTGTGTATGTGTGTGTGTGTGTATGTATGTATATATGTATTTTATATTGGTATGTAGGGTGATAAGAGTAATTAGGAAAGGATAATTAAGGTTTAAGAAAGAAATAAGAATGAAATTATGAATATTATATTTTGAAAAAGATAGAAATAAGAATAAAATTATTAACAGTATATTTTGAAAATGTTAATTATAGGAATAATTAATAGCAATGGATATACTGAGAATGAGATTCAGATATATATAATCAAAATATATAATCAGTATGACTTGTAATACTTTGTATAAGTAATATTATGTAAATAGAATTTGGAGAGAAATAGCAATGTAAGCATTTTTTTTACCTTTCCCTTCACTTTTATGTTTGTCACGTTATTTTTTATATATATATATAATAAAATTTTAAAAAATAGTTAACTTTGTAAGGGAAAGAATTAACTATTGGGGATGGCATGCTGTTAGTGACATTCATGTCTATAAGTGTGGCTTGTGCACATGTATCTTTCTTTTTAGATGAGGGTGAGGGGGCTATTTTCTAGCCCTTTGCACTCCCTACAACTTCCCTCCCATCACAGCTGGCAAGAGGGACTGCTACTGCTTACTGGTGGGGAGGGGCTCCCAAGGGAGAAAACAGGTAGGTGCAACCCAGCTGCCAGTCCACCCTTATTTCTTCTCCCGCCCTCACCTGACATAAACTCCTTCCTCATAAGCTCTCTTGCCTCCCTCCCCTCCTCTTAACAGCAGCAGCAGGGAGCCCTTCTGGAGTTTGACTGCTGCTGGGATGGGAGAAGGACATGGAACTGTGTGGACAGCATGCTCAGTGTAGGTTCTCAGCCAGTGGTGGTTTGGAATAACCTTTTAATACAGACTGAGATTTGGGTTCCAATGAAAGTCAAGGTGATCTTTAGCTAGTAGTCATTCTTTTAACCTGACTTATTTACAGTGTTCTTTTGAGGATATCCTTCTTCCTTCATTGCAATAGGTTCAGAATATTTCCCCAACATACATTCAATCTACTTTAAAATCTGTTTAGAAGTAGGATTTCTCTTCCCATTCTCCACTGTTTGAAAGTCAGTTTCAAATGGATTTTCTCCCTCCTTCTCTCTCTCAATCTCTCTCTCTCGTCTTCTTTCTTCTTCCCAGTTGGTCTTAAAGGTGCTACTGGATTCCTTTCTGCCTTATGATGCTTTAGCTGTGGATTCTTGCATTGATAGGGGTTGCATAGAATAGGGGTCCCTTCCAAACCTGCAGTTCTGTGATCCCATGAGTAGGTCTTCCCATTATGTTCACTGACTCACCCAAAATAAGTCATCTGACTTATTATCTCCTCTCAGTTCATTTCTATTTTTATTACATTTCATTTTGCAAGAGATAATACTGTTTACTATAATATAAACAGAGGCTTTTTTCACTTAAGAAGGAACACTGCCTCACAAACCTCACACAAATGCATGCTGAAAAATGCAGCATTGCTCTTTTCTAAGGCCATTTCTGCCCTACATTGTTATACTGCTATTATTCCACTTTCAACATCCTGTGGAATCCTGGGCTTTGCAGTTTAGGGAGGGGCATTTAGAATTCTCAGCCAGAGAGCTCTGTGGCCTCAGTAAACTACAAACCCCAGAATTCCACAGGATGTTGGTGGAATAATAGCATTGTAACAGTGTAGGGCAGAAATGGCCCAGAAATCAAGGCTGCTGTGGGCATCAGATATGGTGCTGGAGGTCATTGCTATGTCTTCATTTACTGATGGTAGCTTTACTAATAGATTAAAAAATGATCTCAAGGTCAATAGACTCAAATCACTGGTGGTTATATGAGACAGCCATTTTATTTATCCATTAATTTTTATTTGCTGTTGAGTGGTTACAGAAAGGGTGACAATCTTGCCCATTGTACTTTTGAGCTTTGAAAAAGAATGCTAAAAATGACTTTTTTAAAAAACACAGTTCTGAGTTTACACTGGAGTTCTGAATTTTCACAATTGAGAACCAAAGCTTATTGCTTTTCCTTCCCCCAGCAAGCCAAGGGACTATTTTGGACGAAATCAAAGTCATCATGTCACCTGACTCTTATCTGTGGAGGCTCTTCCTCTTCATTACATTTCAAGACAATATGCAGACCTCATAACTTAAAAATCAAGGCTTTTCCCATTCCCTTTCTCTCTCTTGCATTTTGTAGCATTTTTCCTGATGAAGAGATCTGAAGATCTTGAAAGCTTACATGCATTTTGGTGTCTTTTTGGTGTCTTAGTAAAGATATTACTGAAATATGGATTTTGAATTCTTTTTTTCGGCCAATTTGGCTACCTATGTTTTTTGTATAAATGTGAGCTTTTCTTGTTTCACAAAAACAGAAGAATGTAGATACCTTCTTTTAATCTAATGCATTCATTACCTGAATGTTTATCGTATTACCTGAATGCTGTTGCAAATACATTAAAGTATAGAAAAGTATATAAAATGCACAAAATGATAAATATAACAATAATGTAAAAGAATTTCATCAACATGTTCAGTATCATACTCTGAGTTTCCAAATTAATCTAATATAATCCTTTGTCATTGTTTAATTTATATTTTAATCCTATATGATGAGGGATCAGATTCTTAGCCAGATTCTGTCTTCTGCTTACTGTCAGTTCTGCTTCAGTTGCCTCTAACTCTCTCTGAGAGCCCTCAATGATTGGTTTCCAACAGACTACAAAACATTAGAATGCAGGAAGGGGCATTACCTTTGGCCTAACTCTGCCGTCCCACTTATATTACTTTTCTCCCATCTAGGTGGTTCCAATAAGTATTATCCCAAAAGAGGACCATCAGCAAAAAAAAGAGGGCAAAATGAGACATCAGTCTACAGTACTAACTGATTCATTCTGGGCAAAATTAGAAGTGGCTTGTGATATAAGCAGAAATATAGTACCTCCCTCCTGACTTGTAAAGACTGTGGCCTGGTGAAGTATGTACTTGCTGAGTCTTTCTAGTCAGGCGCTCACTATAGATGGACGACTTCAGGATCTTTGATTTGCCTCATAATAATTCCTTCTCTTTACTTCAGATTTGCATTGCACAGCCTCTCCAAAAGAAAAATGGCACGTTAGAAAGATAGCTCTTCTATGGAAGCCCTTCAAATGAAGGACTGGGCCCATGAATCAAGGGATGTGGCTATCCTACTCCCATTTCTATGCCTTTTTCATACCTTGCAGTGTTCCCTTAATGTGAAATACATCTTCCTGCGTGTCTGCAGTTCAACCACTCAGCTGACCTTCCTGCATACCCAGTTTCCTCTTCCAGTAGTGACATCCATTGAGAGTGATTATGTTGATCCACAAGTTTTCTTCCGGTTCCTGTTGGAAGAATTCTGCAACATTTTCACCAAGAAGAATCTAAGGTGTAATACGGCCCAGTCCCTGTTGGGCATTGACCTACCTGCTTATCCTTCCCTGAAAGAAATATGTTTGCACTATGGTCTTCTGTCTTGTTGGTGCTTTATCCAGCTGCAGACAGAGCCATGTTGATGGATGATACCAGACTTTGTTCTGGGAAAAAAGCCAGGATACAGAAATGAAAAGAAGTCTTCCCTTGTGCCTGTTTTGGGAATTCAGGACCTGGTCCATTGCTCTACTGCTACCATGGAACAGATGTTTGGGTCAGGCTATCTTTTATAAGACAGAGCAATTCTAGTCCAATGCAGTGAAATAATATGGAACTAATTCAGCAGTTTCTCAAAATCCAGATGCCATTATTTAGAGGCATTCACATGCCAAGCACAACAGCCAAGCTCAGACATTCTCCCTTTCTTGTCACATTTGCTCACCCTTAAAACACACGCTATTAGTAAAGCTCACTTCCATATATTTCCATAGGCAGCCCAAATGAGCGTGTGTGAATGTAGAAAAAACTTTTGTTTCATTTTTATTATGAAATTGAGACTTTTTAATTTTTGATGTACTGGGAATGGCAAAACAATCTTTCATTGTGAGAGTAATAAAACAAAAAAAGGTTCATTTGTTTTGATGTCTAGAGCTCTGCCTGCCCATCTTCACTCCACCATCAAATGAAAAGCTGATGTTACTTGGGACTATAAAGAGCTCACCCTCACCAGCTTCTAGCTCCTTCATCCTTTGCCAAGAAGTAGATTCCAGTGTGGATTTTTTTTTCCCGTTGTCACTTCCATTTTTTAAAAAACTGCTTTCACAGCTTTTATAAGAAAATGTCATTGTGCCTCTGGTGCAAAAGAGGAAGAATCTAATTTCATTACAGTTACGTGCCTGCCTCCCCATTACCTTCCATAAGAGCGTAACAAGGTGTATTATGGAGCGTTAATAAAATAGAAAGGATGAAAGTAGGAGTGTGTTTCAGGAAGCCAAATTACTTTGGGCCACCTAGTTGCCTTCTCATTTCACCCTGGCTGATGCCTTTCCCACAATCTAATTACCACATTTTCGAGGACTTGCTACCGAGCGATAACCGGCTGGCCTGCTTTTGTGCAGCTGTGACATGAAGCAGCATGAGCTTTGGTCTTCTTCCATGCTGCCACATAATTGCTTCCAACAGTCATATTCATCTCCAGGGACTTAGGAGTAAATGAAATAGGAACATTTATCTTTTATGCCCATGCTTCTCCACTCCACCCCTGGTACAGACTGGGGCAAGTAAGGCTGTGGGAACTGCCTTTGTTAGGCCCTAGATATATTTTGGATGAAAGGGACAATATTCAATATTCACCCACCTTTTCCTGCTCCATGACAGATCACAAACCATATTGTTAACTGTGTGTCTCATCCACTTAGCAAAATGTGAGATCCTTGTCAGCTTGAATCAATGTATCTGTGCACAGGTTCAAGAGAGGCTAGAGAAAAGGCCAACTGACTTTATTTGAGAATATCTGCCATACAGCTGTATTTTAAAAGGATTCCTCTGACCAAAAAGAAAGAGTGGGCTGTTCTAGCTTTGCATCTATTTTAGTCAAGTAAGTTGAGAGAACTGGGCAAAGGTAGAATAAATTCTTTGGAACAATGTCCTGCATCAGGAGATGTAGCTATTAAACATAGATACAATGGTCTTCCACGCAACCCGCCTCCCAAAAGACACCTTTTCTTAGCTGCAGCCCCTAAACTCAATCATTTTCTGGTCAGTGGGGGGAGCAGCAGACGAGTGTCCAGCCACTTCCCTATAACTAGACACACAGTGATAAGAATCTAGTTTGGAAGTCTCTGCAGATGTTGTCTTTACTCTGATCCCAGTTATAGGAAAATAGCTGGAAGCTTGTTGGCTGCTCCTCGCTTTTCCACCAAACAAGAAATACTCGAGCTCAGGGGAGAGCAGATGAGGAAACATGGATTATGGAGATTTTGATTGCTGCATGGTTGGTAGTAAATTCTAACCTCTGCAATTACCCCCAAATAGTGAGTTGTGATGGCATAAATCTGACACTATCATAATTCACCAACAGGATGCTAGCTTTTCTTTGTTTCCATTGGAGATGCCTAAAATACAGATTCAGAGGTTGTAAAAGGCTGTGCTGCTTGATTCTGGAAGCTGAAGACCAAAATGTAACTGTTTCAAATTTTGTACAAACCCAAGGTAGACAAGCTGCTAATGGATGCAGTGCCAGATAACTCGAGTGCTGTTAGTGTTCTATATCAATGACAGACAATAACAACAAAGAAATCTTCCACATTTCCCTCATGGAGGCATTTTTATTGAAGAATCTTAGAATTTAGATTTTTATTGTTATAGAAGGACATATTTTAATTCATGGTATATAGACATTTAAGATCACATACTACTATAGTGCACCTGGAAAAAGGCAACTGGTCCCCAACTCATGTGTGGAACTCAGCCTCAGTAGATGCTGTGCAACAGTCAAAATGGGGAGAGAGCTTATGACAGGTTGGCTCATGGCCAAAACCTTCATGGGTCTGGGTTTAGGCTCGCTCCATGCATATTATGCAGTGAGATTGTGGTACACAGCTTCCATTCAGCAGAATAAGGCAGAAATCTCAGAGAAAAGGTGCTGAGGAGCACCAGTTGTAGCCCACAACCAACTTCTACTTAATCTTCAGGAGAGAGTCAATTCATTCTCTTGGAGAACAGTGTCTTGTAGCCCCTAGACTACTGGCTTTAGGTGTTTTGGAAAATGCTTTCCTGATGAAGTAAGATTCAACTGCTATTACATTTCCCTTATGTGTGCATAACGGAGGGGTTGTCTGTCATTTTGCCCTTTGGCTCAGGCAGCTCTTTAGTCAGCCCTGTGAGAGGTAACATTACCCAAACCATGTAACACTACCACTAGGGGATCACAGTTGTATCCTTCATTTGTAGCTCGAAGTGATAAACATCATTGGTCTCGGGGGAAGTTTGTTATGTGATAGAAGAGAGACAGCGTCTTCCCTTATATTTTGTCACTTGGAAGTGGAAGTGTGAGTGCCAGATGTCATTGGACGAGCTGCTCTGGGAGGGGTGGAGTGAGGGTTGCCTCTATGACAACTGCAGACTACCTCTGAGAAACCCCTCATTCAGTAACTGTGAATTTGCACAGTCCTGGCAACAGCTGTCCACATCTCCTGGAAACCCTGCCCAATGAGGAGCAGCTCAGGGTATGTTTCGCCTGAAGAAGAGAATGTTAAGAAGTAACATGAAAACTATGTTTAAATATTTGAAGGATTGTCCTATGGAAGATGATGCAAGCTTAATGATGCAAGTTCCAGAGACTAAGGGCCTTTCCACACTACACTGTTAAACATTACACTGTTAGTGAAGCCAAGGAGCTCCCTGGCTGAGAATTCTAAATGCCCCTCCCTAAAGTGCAAACCCCAGGATTCCATAGGATGTTGAAAGTGGAATAATAGCACTATAACTGTGTTGTGCGGCAAGGCCCTAGGACATGGAGTAATGGGTTCAGATTTCAGGAAAAGTGATTCTGCTTAAACATTAGGAAGAACTTCTTGATGGTAAGGAATGTACTGCCTTGTAGTGTGGTGGAGTCTCCTTCTTTGGAGATTTTTAAACAAAGGCTGGATGGCCTCTGTCATGAATGCTTTGATTGTGTATTCCTGCATGACAAGGGGTTGGACTCAGTGGCCCTTGTTTCTTCCAACTTTATGATTCTATGATCACTTTTTTCATGATGATAAAACGTAAGGACAGAAAAACTGTCCTTATTGCTTCACCACAGCTATTATCAGTTTTGCCTATGGTGCACCTCATCAGCTACAGTCATCTTACTGTGTAAAGCGACATAGGTTTTGCAAACACTCATTGCCAAAATCATAACAAAATGTCCCAAGAGCTGTCAAAATTTCATATTCTATCTACAAAATCAGTATTGATCCCAGACTTTGTAATTCTCTGTCCTGGTTGCTTATATCTGTAACCTGCTTCAGGATTATCAGATGTCCTGATTTAAAGGGGCCTGCCAACTGATTCTGGAGCTTTACAGGATCCTGCTTTTAGCATATCCTAGCTCCTTAGGAGAGGAAATATCCTGTTTGTATGTCTATGGAAATCATCTACTGTCAAATCTCCATGGTATTTACTTCAATAGTAGTAGTAGACCCCAACACCAGCATATATGGAGGGATTACAGAAGCACCTTGCTTGTCTTCAAAATAAAGAGAGGACAAGACAGACCCTGAAAAAAGCAAATATGCCTTTTACTATATGGTGCTTAATTATTCAGAACATTTTGCTTATTAGACAGAATTCAGAAAGAAGAACATTTTCATGGACAGAAGGATTCAATCAGGAAATATTAAATTAAAAAGTGTGTGTGTGTCTGTGTGTGTGTGGTGTTTCAGTTACTTATACACCACATTCCTATTGAAAAAGAAGATATCTGTTTATTGATCTACCTGAGGGAAACCATTTTCAGCAAGGGCTATCAAAGTGTTTCAGCATGCTTAAGTATTGCTCATGAAATCATAATGAGCCACCTATAATCCTAAACAAAGCAAAATAAAACCCCTGGGCCAGACAGAAAATCTTTTGATATATTCTCTTCCACTTTACAGTGAGGGGTAGATTTTCCTGTAATTTGATATTAATTCTCCTGAAATGCAGTTTCTTTCTGTCCCCCCCCCCCCCCCCATCTAAGTTCATTTTCTCAAAAATTATTGTCGGGATTTACAGACCTAGGAGCATCTTTTTCTACGCATGCGGCAGGCTGCTCCACAACTAAGATGGATCATCTGACCTGAAAATTGTTGGCCTTCCTTGTATTTGGAAGTGGAATCTTAAGGCTATGTCTGTATGATGAAAAATCATTTCTAGGCTTTCTTGTTAGCCAGAACATTTGCTTCTTGCTGGTTGCTCATTTTGAAATATAAAGTCTTCACTGGCTGCTCTAATTTGGCATTTCATTATAATTCTAGCTTGATATTTCACTGTGCCCAACAGCAATAGACGGAGAGGATGCTAGTAATTGTATCAAGCCCCCTCTTTTTGCCACCTCCTGGGCTATGGAAGCCTTTCCCATAATGTAACTAATTGGAATTGTAGGGCAGAGCCAGAGGTAGGCATTTCCTTATGCTTCTGAAACTTGACACACTATGTGGATGCATTATTTTTATTTCATTTTTAATTCTATCCTTCCTCCAAGCAATACGGCATAGCACACGATTCTTCTTCCCTGCCAATTCATTTTCAAGGCTGGCTCACAAACATTAAGAGAGCTTCAAGGCTGAGTCAGGCTCTGAACCTAGATCCTGAATCAGTCCTACTCATTAACACTCTGTGCACTGTGTCATACAGTCTGGCTGTCTTGCAAGTGTGCGTGAACATACATTCACTTGTTTTTATTTAAGGTATTCATCCAGTGTTTGTAGGTGACATTTCCTATAGATGTTAGGCAGCTCCGGTGACCTGATGGTCATGAGAAGCAGCAGGTAGGAGAGACAGCAAAAAGGTGGATCTTACTGAATATGAAATGGTGAGGAAAAGTTTCAGTATTGTTCCTTCATCATGCCCATCTTCAGTGAAGGTTCCCACTGTGAACCATCCAAGATATGTTTGTGTCTAGACATGTGCATCCATTTTCAGACTCTCTTTCCTATACTCCTAACTTTCCTGACAAGTTCCTGAGCTATTTAACTGGTTAAACCTATGAATGTCCTTTGGGCATAAATTTCATACATACTTTTCTGTGAACTCACAGAAGTACCACATACATTTGAATTGGCTATCAAAGCTAAATCTTTATCATCTCATATATCGTTCTATATGCCACCTTTTCAAGTGGATATGTTTAGAGAATGAATCAGGGCCTTTTAAAGAGTATAATAATTGTTCTTGAGTATTTTAATGGTGTTCCTACATGCAGACTTCTAATTTTCATTTTAATATTTGCTGTTTGGCAACTCTCAACATCATCTAATGAGACGTTAGCAAAGTGGAAGATCATATAAGCAGAGGTCCTGAGGGAAGTCATTGATTCTCTTTTAGCTTTACCATGTCTCCAGCATATAAATAAGAATATAGGAACTGGCGTTACAGATAGCTGGATTATTTATCCATTTTACGATGGCAACTTGGACATTATCAAAGAGATACCCAAAGAGGACAGATGCTAATGTAGAAATAATTCTGTGTGCGTATGTGTGCACTTTCAGGTCATCCATTGACCTATTGCAATCCGATGAGTTTCATAAGGTTTTTATAGGCAAGGAATATTCAGAAGTAGTTTTGCCAGTTCCTTCCTCTGAAGTATAGTTCGCAATACCTGGTATTTGTTGGCAGTCTGTCATCTAAGTATTAACCAGGGCTGACCCTGCTTACTTCCACGATGATGGGGTCTGGTGCCTTTAGGGTATTTTGTAAAAATTAATTGGAAACATAGTAAATCTCACTATAGCAGAGAAGATTGTTCATAAGTATCTTCAAGGCCCTTGCTCTTTGTTCTTATGCATCCACTTTAAAATGGACTTGCATAGGACTGTTCTTCAAATGGAGGATGCACTGTCATTTGAATGTATCTAAATGCATCTATTCTAACTCTGAGTGGCTCTCCAGGATCTTAACCTAGGGATTTTCATTGCAAAAATAAGCACTCTAGCACTGATATAGGGCATATTCACAGAATACAGTTTATGAGACCAGGACAAGGAGCAATGGATTCAAGCTGCAAGAAAGGAGATTCCAGCTGAACCTCAGGAAGAACTTCCTGACAGTCAGGTGTGTCCAGCAGTGGAATATGCTGCCTCGGAGTATAGTGGAGTCTCCTTCCTTGGAGGTTTTTAAGCAGAGGCTGGATGGCCATCTGTCAGGAGTGCGTTGAGGGTATTCCTGCATGGTAGGGGGTTGGACTGGATGGCCCGTGTGGTCTCTTCCAACTCTACATTTCTATGATTCTATGATTCTATGTAAAAACTTCAAAGATCCAGAAGGTTTGGCTGGTTGGATGCATAATCCAAAAATTATAATATAAAGGCTGTGACTTTTACTTCTCTCCATACCATTCAGAACCCTCCCCTTAACAGCTTCTTTTATTTACCACAGTAATAACTCAAAGGCAGGTGTGGACTTTGCGTTCATATTATATTTCCATTTTGTTTTCTTTCAACAACTTTTGAAGATACTGTATTTCAAACTATTTATTCTATTCCATCATGTCCCCATCTACAGTACAATCCTGTGAATGTTTATATTGAATTAAATCTCATTCATTTCAGTGAGAGTTGCACCCAGATAAATGCATTGGGGCCATAGTCTTAGCCACCTTGCTATTTAAACTAAAAAGCAATAAATACTTTTTTCATCTTGTAGACATCCTTCTTTCTGACTTCTTATCCATGCAGCCACCATGTGAGGAGATAATAATTAGCACCTAAGGCACTAGATACCAAAAGTTGCTCTCTCAAACTAGGTCATTTTAAAGTCCATCTGTGCAATGCACACAAAAGAAACTAAGCTTTCGAAAGGCTTGGTGACAGTTCTACTGGAAAATCAGATGGCTGTCCTTATTGTATCTTTCCTATCCAAACTTTCTGCACGAAGGAAAATGTCAAGGGATACCTGGGAGTAATATATATGCACACACACACACTGCAGTACAGATATTTCTTATATAAAACATGGTTTAATATAAACTAATGTATAGACTTCAACATTTTAGAATGAAGTAGGTTTTTCTTCTCCAAAAACTGACATTTTGTCCATTTCTCTCTCTCTCTCTCTCTTTCTATATATATACAGCTTGAGAGAGAAAGTGAGAGAGACAGAGAAAGATGCACAAAATGTCAGTTTTTGGAGAAAAAAAAATAAGTAAATGTCACAAAGGATAGCTTTTGCTCTTCTATTTAAACAGTTGATAGCAACCGTAACTGTAGTAAATGTTCTGAACTTTGGTAGACTACTCCTTTCAAATATGAGCAGTTAAATTCTAAAATTTTTAAGTCTATACATTAGTTTGTCTTAAAAGAGCATGTGGCATAAGAAATATGTGTACTGTAGAATATGTGGAAAAAAGACTCAAAGAGGAAGGGATGGACAAAAGCTGTGAGCATTTAAGGCTAGAGATGGATAGTACTTCCTCTGGAGAACTGGAAGTAGCAGAGTATAACCTTTGCGGCTTAAGCAGCTATGTGCATTTATTTCTTTTGATGATATTGGGTCAAACAGCTTGTTCATAGTACACCAAAAATGATACTGGGACATAAATAAGTGCATATGTGCCACAAAACGTGTATCATTTGCATATATGTAGGAGAGGGGGTTGTTACTCAACATGAATAAGTTAAATCTTTTCCCATCACATTCAGGTTGTTAATTTGTTGATCACAATCATAGAATCATAGAGTTGGAAGAGACCCCAGGGGCAATCGAGTCCAACCCCCTGCTATGCAGGAACACCCATCAAAGTATTCCCAACAGATGGCCATCCAGCCTCTGCTTAAAAACCTCCAAAGAAGGAGATTCCACCACACTCCGAGGCAGCATATTCCACTTCCGGACAGCTCTGACCATCAGGAAGTTCTTCCTGAGGTTCAATTAGAATCTTCTTTCTTGCAGCTTGAATCCATTGCTCCTTCTCCTAGTCTCTGGAGCGGCAGAGAACAAGCCCGCTCTGTCCTCGACATAATATCCCTTCAAATATTTAAACATGGCTATCATGTCCCCTCTTAACCTTCTCTTCTGCAGACTCCCCCTAAACCCACTTTTTCTCAAGTACTCCTGCCATAATCTGGCCATTTTCTGGTTGGTGAAGGAATGCAGCAGCAGAGAAGCATCCAGCTATTTAATCTATAGCAGAGGTTCATACAGATGGTGTCATTTTTCTGTTTCCAGCTAGAATATAACACATGGAACTAGAATATAATCTACTATAGAAAAGTCAAAGTTTGTCTGTGAGTTTGTCTCTCTGCATCAGGCAGGCAAAGACCTCATATGATTGGCTGTGTGAGGTGAGAAGACCTCATATGATTAGCTGGCTGTGAAGATTCTATGGAATCCTGGGGCTGGCAGTTTAGGGAGAGGCCTCTAGAATTCCCAGCCAGAGAGCTCTTGCGTCTCAGGCCAGTTGGTATGGAGATGAGGCCTACCAGCAAGAAGAAGAGCAGTGTATTCCTTCAGAAACCAAACCTCTGTTATGTTAACTCTGAATATGGATTGGGTTGGGGAATATGGGGATACATTACAGGTACTGGAAAAGGCCAGTTGCTATGGAGATGAGACCTAGCAACTAAGAGGAGGACAGTGTATTCCCTCAGGAACTCAACCTCTGTGTGTTAACAACTCTGAATACAGATTGGATTGGGGAATATTGTGATAACTGAAGCCCCTGTCAGAGCTGCTGATGACAAGCAGCAGCTGCTGGTCCCTGTTGCTCAGGGTGGAGATGACAAGCAGCAGCTGTTGGTCCCTGTGGCTCTGGCTGGAGATGAGTCCTGCAGCTCAAGAGCTCCCCCTGCTGCCATGGACCAAGCAGGCTTGGACGTTCCTCTGCCTGCTCCTTTAGGGCAACAGGGATCCGATCCTGAAGATGGTTTGGAGCCTGTGCCAATCAGCCCACAAACAAGGTGGAGACTCAAGAGAGCTGAGCAAAGGGAGGCTTACTTGATTACGTTCAAGAAGCAGTGACTAGCCACACCTGTGTCTTGGGCTATATAACTGCCTGCCTAGAAGCTTTCCTTTGCTTGTGACAAACTTTCTTCAAGCTTCCTCCTTGCTTCCAGCACCTGGCTCCTGATACCTTGGATTGATCTCTTGGCTCCAGACCCCTGGCTTTTGGAACTCTGCTTTTGCTTGTTGCTCTGGCTTAGGTAAATGGACTTCCCTTGAGTAAGTGCTTCCTTGACTCCTCCCGGCAGGACTCTGCTAGCTCTCCCACTCCCTTCTCCAGGCTGTCTCTCCACCTGGGTCTCTGACCCTGACAAATATGGGGAAAAGTTACAGGTACTGGAATAAGCTGGTTGCTATGGAGACAAGGCCTAGCAGCAAGGAGGAAGGCAGTGTATTCCCTCTGGAACCCAACCTCTGTATGTTAACAACTCTGAATACAGATTGCATTAAGAAATATGGGGAAAAGTTACAGGTACTGGAGAAGACAGTCTGGTGAGTTATTAAGAGGAAAATAAAATCCCAGGTAATGCTGGGTTAATACACTAGTATGTAGAATAAAATAGAGAACACTGGGAATATTGTGGCATGATGCTTCCCACTGACTGGATAACCAACCTATATGTGAGCAGGACTCCTCCAGATCCTGCCAGAACAGGTGCTTTTGTAACATTACAGATCCCATGAAAGCTCCAGAATCCCATGAGACCTTCATGCATGCCATCACAAGACCAGAATCCAGGACTGTGGCAGGAAGTAGCAGGAGACAGTAGCACCAGCTTTCAGAGCTCAGTAAATCCTTCACTACTATATATTGTGGAAGGGAGGAATAGTTTCAGATCTGCTTTGCCCTAATGGCAACTTCGCACCAAATGGACCATCTTTTGAAGGAGGGCTACTTGAAATCATGAGAACTACTTATGCTTGCATAATACATGTAACAGGCTCACCCCTCAAAAACAGAAGCAATATTTCAGGGTTTAAAAATATTCACAATGCTTTTTACATATTTACAATTAAAAATATTTACAATAACCCAATAACAATTTTTTTCAAAGTGTTACACTATTTTTAGAAAATCAAATGCAAAATATAAAACAATAGGCATGAAGTCTAAAAGGGATGAAAGCACCAAAACTTTCATTCATGCACAAAATGCTAAGAAATATCAGGAACCTGTTAATTACTATTTGGGTTTACTCTATATGGTTGTGATGTTTTATTGAGGTTTTTATTTTCCTGTTCCTCCTTACTCTCCTTCTCCTTCTGAATATTTATATCAGTGTAGTGGTTTGGGTGCTGGACTATGACCCTGGAAACCAGGGTTCGATTAGGGAATGCTCAGCCCTGAAAAAACATTGGGTGCTCTTGGGTGCATCGCACACTTTCAGACCCAGAAAAACTCATGATATCAACACCATGCTTTACAAAGGAAAGAGTCTCTGGAAAGAGGAAGGAAAAATGTGGAAGGAAAACAAAATGGGAACACGCATAAACAGGGAGATAATATTCAGTAATTTCAGTTATATGTGCTTTGGTATACTGTAGTTACAGGCTGGGTAAGAGTAGGGTATGTGTTGTGTTGAAGGCTACCAGATCTTCTTTTTACAAGGTGGACATTATATTTTGATTATTTTGAAGCTCAAGGGCAACCCCCATCCCCGCAACATGGTATAATTGACTTTACTGCAATTTATTGCCTAGAGTTGGAAGTGCAATGCTGAAATGACCATGTCTGTGCAAAGGGATCTAATAAAATGTCAGCCAATTTACTTATAAATAGGAAAGGTCTTCCAATACTTGTGAAAGACAATGAAGATGAATATCCATTTAGATTCCATTGATAATACAAGACATATCCATTCACTGCTATGTCTGTGTTCCTTCATGAGATAGTTTGGATAAACACTATATTGTTTTTCACAGGTGAAATACCCATTGCCCAAGTTTTATGCTAATGGAAGCCATGCCTTACAAATACAATGCAAAAAAAAAAACTGCCACAATGTCAGGATCCTTTAGAACAAACTGTTGATTTCTTTCAGCTTGCCATGCCATGATGGTGCCTCTTATTTATTGTTGTTGTTGTTTTATGGTCCTTCCTCAGATCTCCTGTTATGGCGGGAGGCCTATTCGCTGTTAACAGAAAGTGGTTTTGGGATCTCGGTGGCTATGATCCTGGTTTAGAAATCTGGGGAGGGGAGCAGTATGAAATTTCCTTCAAGGTAAGCCATCAAAATGTTTCTTCACAGTACATGCTAGTATTGTGTGGTATAAGGAAAGCATTGTACATTCCCCATCTCTTATAACCATATTAAATATATGATACAATGATAAGTGTTATTCCATTGATTTCTCAGTCCCAACCAAGAGTAGCTGCAGGAGACTGCTAATCTGAAAAGAAGACTGGTGAAAGAAGTGGTACACTTTTTTCTTTTTCTTTCTTTTCTTCTTTAGTGGGTTTTTTTTTCTGATCAAATTACCCTGTCCATGTGGCTTTCCTATATGACAGGATTAGGCAACCCACAAACTATGGGGTTTGTGTGGCCCTCCTGGCTGTTTTTGTGGCCCTTGTTTCTAATCAAAATCATCCTCCTTTTAATAGCAGCAAAATTGTCCCTTTTAAAACATGTAAACAAACATGCAAAGGCTATGTGCCATCTTTTTAAGGAGATCTACTCCCAGAGGCTTATGTGACCCCAAAAGGTTGGGGAACTTGAGGTCTTACAGCACTGCTAGCATCTCCTTAGAAAGTGGAGAAATTATGGCTCAAAAGAGGCCTGCAAGAGGGGAGTAACTATAGGACCTTTTCACCTAAGTATTACCAGTACTAACTGTAGGACACCACTTGAGAGTCAAAAGAATGTTTTTATTGGGGGAATTAACACACACACACACACACACACACACACACACACACACACACAATCAAGCAGTCTCACAAACCATACAAGGGTAATGAAAGCAAAGGAGAGAAAGGTTGGCTAATGAGAGATTTTGGGGTGAAGTGGGTGATAATTATCATTCCAGAAGCAGAAGATCAAAGTGAGATGGCTCAAGCAAGAGTGTGAGGGTAGCATAGCAGCTAACAATAAGGGAGCCAGTGGACAGATGACTTACCTATGTGTATCCAAGGTACTACAAATTGTTGGGCTTGGAGCCATGGTTTAAGTACCCTGTTTCCCACCCTGAAGGGAAATGTGTTAAGTGCTCTGTGGCAGGGCAAACAAAAAAGAGTCCTGAACAGACTAATGGTCTTAACTTCAGGTGACAGAGTACCGGGAGTCATAATAGTCTCTTAATGTCTGGGCAGGTGAGGGAAAAAAGGAGAGCTTTCACAAGAAGAGGTTATAGATTGATGACTATCACTTGCTTTATTGAGGCAGTTTCATTTGCTATTGTACTTGAAGGTTAAGTCATTTGGGGGATTATCACAAGCCCATCAATGCTGGGGCTTTCCAACTAATCCTCCTGAATGTACAACCTAGCCATGCTGAGGTCATCTGTCTTAGCACACAGCTTCCAAAGAGAGTCCTTGTGCACAGGCCTTCCAGCCATAAGTGTGTGACTTTTATATTAGAAATGATGTCAACAATTAAACAATATTTCTTGCCAATTTAGACTGTACCATGGGGTGGCGGTATATGGCATGGTAACACTTATCAGAGCTCAATTTTCCTTTAAAAAAAGCAACAACAAAGTATATACCATGTTTATGTTTTTAAAACAGTTGCTACACTAGTAAATTCAATAGCAATATGTATAAATGAGGAAAGATGTGGCAAAACAATTTCCAAGTATTCCTTGCCTAAGAAAGCCTTATGAAATTCATGGGGTCCCCATAAGTCAACAGGCAACTTGAAGGCATACATTTATACACACACACACACACACACACACACATGCACGCACGCACGCACACATGAAGTGGGAGGACACTTTGGCCCTTTTCACATGTGGGGGGGGAACGGGTGAAAACACACTAAAACGGAGCTTACCCGCAGCCGGGTAAGTCCGTCGCCATGCGGAGCAGCGCGAGCTCGCTGCTCCACAGTCCTCCGGCATCTCAGATGGCGGCTTCCGGTTGGTGGAGGCTCTCCACCAACCGGAGAAGCTCGCCAGCCGGAAGCCTGCCCCCGGCAGATCTGCAGGCACACACTTGCGTGCGCCTGCAAATCCATTTTGGAGCCGGGCGACGGAGCAGCACGGGGCTGCGTGCTCCGTGCTTTTTAAAAACCTCGAAAAAGAGGTTTTTAAAAAACATGCAGCGCGGCTAGTTCTGGCCGCTCCTGAGTGGATTCTGGTGTGGAACTACAAAAAGTAGTCCACGCCAGTCCACTCTACGGTGTAGAAGACCTCAGTGACAGGTCGCTCTGCACCATTTCAGAAGCCCGGTATGGAAATGGCCTTTGTTTTAGAGGAAAACAGCATTACCTGGAAGCTTCTAGGAGTGTAATTCTCATTAAAAATGACATAGGTAGACCCCTCATGCCTTCATTACATCCTCCCAAAAAAGGGTGAGTTTGAAGCCACTAATGTAGCAATCATTAATTAACTGCCACAGCAGGGATGGAATGCAACCAGTTCTGAGGAAAGAAAAAATGGTAAAAGTTACCCTTCCCTTTCTTCCAACAGAAGCAAGCTGTGAACAGGAGATATAGCTCTTCTATATTTGGTGTAGTCTATTGAGCTTCTAGGCTTGTTATCAGAGATGGAAATAATATTCCAAAAATGGGTTTCTTAAGTGACAAGGAGAATCCAAGATGAGTGAGAATCTTCACAGTTTGAGACTTGTCCAGTGTGGAAAATGTACATTCATTATTTTTTAAAAAAAATTTGAACAGAAAATGCTGTTTTCTATGCAGAAAACATGTTTCTTGTGCTAAAAATGACATCTTCTCTGCAGGAAATAAAAAAACCTCTTCAATTTATTTACTTACTTACTTGATTACTTATTTATTTGGCAGAATAAGTCCCAAATTATGAAGATAACTCTCCATTTTGCAATGACTTCCTTGGAGAAAGAATTAAATTTGCAAAGATTGACATCTCTGTTTAGTATATCAGGTCCTGCTTGAGTCTGGAATACAAGGCCTTGCTTGAGTCTTGGGCCATTTCCACACTAGGCTATTATAGTGATATTATTCCACTTACAACATCCTATGGAATCCTAGGGTTTGCAGTTCAGGGAGAGGCCTCAAAGGCCCTTCTCTAAACTGCAAACCCCAGGATTCCATAGGATGTTGAAAGTGGAATAATAACACTATAACAGTCTAGTGCAGAAATGGTCTTGGACATTGTCCTTTCAGATTCAGGGTTTTGGAGGAGGGTGACTTTGCCAGAAGCACAGTGCTCCACAGCCCAATAAGCTTGTTTTATATTAAAATTATTTTTGGTTAAGCAACTTTCTTACTGGGCCTTCCATCTGTAATCATTTTAAGTAAGCATGCAGAAGCATTAATTATTGCCCCAGTTCTAAAAAGTCTTCAGGTTCCTCTTGATGGCCCTCCATCTAACCTTCCTTCTAACAGGATCTGTTTTTGCTGCGGTCAGTTTTTGTTATCTCAGCTTCAGTTTCACATATAGCTCCAAGATCTCCCTAGTCTTATTTAATCCTCTATGATGCCTACTCAGTACATTACTGTTGAATAAATTGAGTGTGTCAGTCATTGACATTATTGCAAACCTAGTTACTTTCTTCAAGCATCAAAGGGGCATAAAATGTGCCCTTCTTTACTAATGGATGCACACATACACATACACTGAATGAATTGCACAGAAGGTGCCAGGGGATGTCTGTACTCTAGACTGCCAACATGTATTTAAGAGTGTTTTCAGTGGAATCAGAATGACTCTGCCTGAACTGAACTGGTGTCATGTAACTTTGAATCAATTCCATACTAAAAGAAAACACATCCGAGAGACAAAAGAAGGCCACAAGCTAAATGGATGGACAGTTTGTGTGGAGTACATCAGTTTGCACTCGGTATTGTTAACAATGTTCCCTAAGATAAATGAACACTGTCTCTTGCATCTCACTATTCTGACAGGAGACCTAAAGATTGTATTATCCCATTTCCTATGTCCCTGTTATTTGTCATTGGAAGCAATATAATTGTGTGGCAGTCCATTCCTCTCTGCGCAGAAACCATGGTAACCGTACTTGAAGCTCAGATACTAAATTGTCCCATCCTGTTTTATTCTAGTGACAGATTCTTTGGAGAGAGCTGCGTTATGCAGAGGGTTGTTTTCAGCCGTATCTCCTCATTCATCTCATTACTGTCCGTTGACCTAAGGGTCCTTGTCCGTTCTCATGAATATATTTTGAAATAGTTTTCAACAGCACTTTGTAGTATTTGCCTAGAAGAAATGCAAATGTCTTTCTCACACACACACACACACATACACACACTGGTTCTCTCAGGAACAGAGGAAACTTGGTAGAATGGAACTATATGCAAAAAAGCATTGTTTTCTTTGAAGTATAGCTGGGGCAAAGTGGTGAGGTGTGTAAGTGAGATAAAGAGAAATTATGTATAGATATTTGGGTGAAAAGAGAACAGTAGTGAGTAGAATATAGTCTTCTGCCTTCTGACCTTATACAAGCAAACAGTAGTGTTTAGCATTTGTATTGCACTTACTTTATGAGACTGAGTATCAGCACTTGACACCTTATAACAGTTACTAAGAGCCCATCAGTAACACTTGCCCCAAATTCCCTACTCTTAAGAGCCACCATTTTAATCCTAATTTTCCCCAAATATCATCATAAGGGCAGATGCTCTGGGGTACTGTGGGAATTCAAAATGAATTCTTAGGTGTCCTTGAGTGTTTCTCCTGCTAAATCCAAGGGATGAAATTAATGTGAGGGGGGGTCTATCAGAAGATACTTCCCCCAAACATCTCTCGAACAGGGGGCATTCTCTACACTTCAAAGTATTTTTACATATATTAATTGTATACTTGTAACAGTCTTCTAAGGTGGGCTATATTATTATATCCTGATAGTGAATGAAAGGCTGTGGGCCAGTGGCTCACCTACACAAAGCAGGGACAATTTTACAAACTGTTGTATTAGTCAAGAACAAAGCCCTACCATCAATAAAACAGCTGCACAAGTATGAAGTTCTTCTGCATTTCGAGTTTACCAAGACAATTTATAAACATAACCATTTCCTCAGTTGTTTTCAAGACTTCCTAAAGAGAAACTTGGAACGATCTAACTCCTGGCTAACCAAAGAAGAATGAACAAACCAGGCAACAAAAAAGGAGTACTTTTTTTTCAGGTCCAAAACTACATACTTTAATAGAAAAAAAGAGTACATTTTAATAGCCCATGGATGTTTGCTGTTTTTGAAAAATATTGATAGTGGGGATATTTATTGATTTGGGTTTTTTAAAAGCAAGTTTTTTTTAAATTGCTGAATTTCTAAGTGTGCATCTGCTTTAAGGTCTCTCACAGGGAAATGGGATGGGGATAGGATATAAACAATACTTTTCCACAGTAGTGAGACTGCATGCTCCTACAAGGCAAGAGGCTATGCTGAAGGTAGCACTTGGTGGTAGGGTCTCCCATATCAGAGAAGCTTTTCCTGAGCAGCCAGACTAAATGTACCAAACAAATATTGGGCAGGTGCAGTAAATCCTTTTGTAATGCCTTTTCCCATGAAAACTCTATGATGACACAATCTAAAATCAAACAAGAGATAGTGCCAGAAGATGATACTCTTAAGTTTGAAGACACTCAGCAAGCTATTAGGGAAGAGCAGATGACAAGTATGAGTAGTGCTGTGGTTAAGGACACAACTGGATTTCAGCTGAAAGCGTTTCAGTCATGGATCTGCTCAGAAGTGAAAAGAAAGTCCAAAGCTGCACAACACCTTTAATAGGAACATGGAATGTGAGAAGCGTAAATCAGGAGAAGTTTGATATTGTAAAACAAGAACTTGAATGTACAAATGTTGCAATCCCTGAAATGAGAGAGCTAAAATGAAAGAGGAATGGGACATTTTGAGTCAGATAATTACATAGTGTTTTACTCAGGAAATGAAAATTTAAGAAGAAATGGGCTGGCATTACTAGTGTGGAGAGATGTAACAAAAGTAGTCGGGGGATATAATGCAAAATCTGACTGAAATTATCAATAAGACTTCAGGGAAAACTCATCAAGATAACCATAATCCAAGTTTACGGTCCAGCTAGTCAGAAGAGGAATAAATTCAATGATTCTGTGCTGGAGTCCATGACGAAATGGATCACACACCAAAACAAGACTTCCTGTTAAACATAGGCAATTGGAAGCTAACTGCATTTGTAGTTCAGCTTTAAAATAACAAACACAAAGCTGCTGGTTAAATCCAATATTTGCATATTATCAGGAACAGAGTTTTGATATCTGAAGATAAGCAAAAGTGCTGGTCGTTACTAGGTGTGCTAATCATACAAAGATCTGTATTTTTGCTTCGACTGAGGCTTTTTTTTTAACAGAGGCATAAAGGTAAAAGAATGTCTGGTCTTCCAAAATAGTCTGGAATTTGTTATACAAGAATTTTAGTCATTATTTTAGTCACTGCTAGACAATAAAACATCCTGTGAATTACTTATGATGGAAGACTTTGCACAAACTATGTTAAACACAAACTGCATTAAACATTTTACATTTTGTTGTTAAACTTAACAAAAATTTCATGATGATGTTTACGAAAAGGTTTCAGGAGAAGCAATGGCTATGGCTTTGTTGTTTACTGTTCAAAATGAGGAGTGAGCTGCTCTTTCTCCCTCCCCATTCATTTTATTGGCCATTTCTGCACTACACTGTTATAGTGCTATTATTCTGCTTTCAACATCCTATGGAATCCTGGGGTTTGCAGTTTGGGGAGGGGCATTTAGAATTCTCAGCCAGAGAGTTCTTTGGCCTCAGTAAACTACATTTCTGCAAAGGCCCCTCCCTAAACTGCAAACCCCAGGACTCCGTAGGATGTTGAGAGTGGAATAACAGCACTATAACAGTCTAGTGCGGAAATCACTGGAAAAAAACAGCTGTGAATCCATTTGAGAGGGCAAAACAAGCAGTGAAGAAGGAAAGGGTTAAGTATCCCTTCAATGTGCTGCATTTCCACTTAAAGTCACAGCATCTTCTGCCTACTTTTCATGCTGTAAAGTACTGTGGTTTACTATACACCTTTCCATGTAGTAGTATTGAAAGAGATAGTTGTGTTAGTCTGTTTTGGCTTAAAAAGACATGAAGGAAATTTTTGAGGCTAACTGAGAAAAAGACATTTCTAATGTTTGCATGTAATGTGTAGTTTCTTCCTGACTCTTCAATTCAGTGAATTGTTTTAGTGCGTTCATAGGAAAAGTTCCAGACTTTTAAGCCAACTAAGATCCGTGTTCAGATATGCTGCCTTTTAAAATTTTGGCAAATGAACTACGTTCGGATGGTGGTGGGAAACAGCAATCCAAACTGAAACATCATTGCAAATATTGGCATGAGGAGAGAATTTTCAGCAGGGAGGTGGTGCAGAAAAAAAATATTTTAACCCCAGTCCTGCAAATGTCAGAATTCTAATTTAGACTGGAAGTTGCTGAAACAATATGGCTGTCTGCCAAAATTTGAAGGAATAGGAAATTTTATCATAGATCTATTTTGGTTTATCTCGTCTGGCCCCAATTTCTGCCTGAAAATTATTGAAGCAGAATATAAGACACTAAAAGATTAAACAAATTACAATATGCAAACAAGTGTTGTGGACACAACCCTAAACCAATTTCTGTCATTTCTCCACCACTGGGGAACTCGGATTCATTTCTAGAGCTAAGCAAAACCCAAAGCTTATCTGAGAGCAAAACTAAACGCTTTAATTTTCCATGTGCCCTTGACCATTGCAGCTTCACCCACCTTGGTGTAGGTGGTTAATGATTCTTTGTTTCCTTTGTTACCTGTGACAGTTGAGGAGTTTCATTCACTTTGCCCTGATGCATAACAGTGACACTTAGATGGACCCTGAAAGGTAGGTAATAGCAAGATGGAGACTGGCTGAGCTCATTGTTCCCCTGCTATTTGAGAACAAAGAATGATAAGAAGGAAACCATTTAGATATGTAATTACCTGCTTCAGGCTGTATATATATATGTGTGTGTGTGTGTGTGTGTGTGTGTGTGTGTGTGTGTGTGTAATTTTTTTTTTAGATATAATTGCCCTGTCACTGAGATACTGCCAGGTACAGATGGAAAAATTAATCCCTAAAAGAAACCAGGCCATGTATATTTTGAAACTAATGTGGCTGTGGTGTATAAATTTTTAAAAAACCCAGAAAGTACTGGTTTATTGCATGCAAATCAAAAATAGCATGAGAGTGGATCAGTCCATATAAATGGAAGGAAAGGGAGGAACAGATTTGTCTCCCTTCCATCCTCTTTTGTAACCTTGAGAAGCATATAGTATTTGTGAACTGAAAATTAATTTGGCTGACTCTGCTTTGGATGGCAGCATCAACTGAGTGACTTCCATGTGAGAACTCCAAACTTCAGTATGTTCCTCAAGGTTACAGAAGAAGGTGGAAGGAAGTGATGTCACAGCTGAGACACAGCAGACAGATCTTGCAGGATTACAGTTGTTTTGCAAATGAGGCCAGTTGCCACAATTAACTGTAGGGTTGCTAGGTCAGGACTATTCTAGGCCACGAGGTTTCAGGCCCAAAATCTGAGACTGAAAGACCTGTGATGTCACAGAGGAAGGGCCCTGGTGAAGCTACCTGGTTGACTTTACAAGAAGCAATCCCAGTGATGTCGTTAAGCAAGATACATTAAATATAAACCACTGTTGCTCAGAATAAGCCACTGAAATCAAAAATACCATGCATAACAAATGAAGAAAGTACATATACACATTGTACTTGCAAGTGTGCTATAGGGTTCGGGAGTTGAACTAGGGCCCTTTCCACACCAGGCAATTAGAACAGGGCAGTGCATCCTCGCACGGAGGTTGTCTGCACCTTGGAGCGGACTAGGAGCGGACTACTTACCGGAGATCCACACCTCAGTCTGCTCCAAGACGACCCCAAGTGGTCTTCCAGCGTGTTTTTGAAAGACCGGAAAAAACAGGTCTTTATTTTCCTGGAACGCACCATTGCATTCCTGCTCTCTTGTGCAGATTTGCAGGCTCGCACCAATGCGAGCCTGCCATCTCCAGAGGGCGGGCTTCAGGCATGGCGAGCTTCAGCGGTTGGTCAGGACCCACGACCAACCAGAAGCCGCCATTTTGGAAGCCAGAGCAGTGCGGATCTACAGACCTCGCACTGCTCCGATTCGCCCTGGACCAAGAAGGAGCCTTGCAGAAGGGCTTCAGGGACAGTCCACGTTGCTTCAGACCCCAGAAGAAGTGGTGAGTAATGGCACGGAGCGATTCTCTCGCCTTGTACGGAAAGGGCCTAGGACTCTTGAAGACTAGGGTTCAAATCTCCAGTCAGCCATGGAAACCCACTGGATGACTTTGGGTGGTTCACATACTCTCAGCCTTGGAGAAAGGTAATTGCAAACTTCCTCTGAATATATGCTGTCAAGCAAATCCTGTGAGAGGGTCACCATTAATCAGAGTCAACATAAACACACACTTTTTAAATCAGATTTCTTCCCCTTGGCTGTGGACTGGAGAAGAGGAATCAGGCCCTAAGACTGAGGGCCAAGCCCTGAGATCTGGGAATCCTAACTGTGAACCTTGTAGCAATAAAGGGTGAAATGGTGAAGACACCAGATTCTGTCTGATCTTGGAAGAAAAGCAGGGTCAGATCTGGTTAGTACTTCAGTGGGAGACCACAAATGAATACCAAGTGCTGTAGGCTATATTTCAGAGGAAGGAATTGGAAAACAACGTCTTAGTATTCCTTGCTTAATAAGCCCCTATAAAATCCATAGGGTCACCGTAAGTCAACAGGCAATTTGAAGGGGCATACCCACATAGTGAGGAATCAAATTAAGTACACACATGTATGAAGTGGCCACTGGCCTCAAGGGGAAAAAGAAAAAAAAATAGCTCAGGGACAGAGCACAGACTATGTATATCAAAAAGATAAGGCATAATCACTACTATCCCCAGTTAAAAGGATCGGGTAGCAGGTGGATTGAAAGGCCCTGGAGAGCTGCATCTTTGAAGAGCTGTTTCCAACCAGTGTAGACAACAATAAACCTTTTGAATAGTGTGACCTGATATAGAACATCTCCCTATACTCTTCATTAAGTTCTTCTTTTCCAAATTGCATTTGTCAACAACTGATATAGCTACCATTTGATTTTGTGTCAGCAACCTGAGGTCTGTAAATGCAGATATGAAACCATTTTCACATAACTGTGCTGTAAGGTTAGTGGTGATGATCCTAAACTCCCTGTGTACACAGTACAGTAAAACTGGGATCATGACCATTAACCTCACCTCTGTCATGTAAATATCTTTGTGTGTACGGGGTGTATGCATCTTGAATATACACTTGTTTGGTCATAGCTGATTCACTTATGATATTTACATGTGTAGGCTTGGTCAAGGCAGTTGTGGAATACTGAATAGGTAAGGTGTGTGATTCCACTGACTAAACTTATATGGTAGAGTTCATACACCACTCATACTTTTATCCAGACAGCAGGTCGGGGTTGGTCTCTGCTGTGTTATAGAACAGCCTGTGCCCACCTGCTTACTGCTCAAGAGATATATTATCTGTTCTAACATTGTGTCTCATTGGCTTCAATGAATCTCACACAATCATTCAAGATCTGCATACTCAATGTGTTATAAATACAGATAAATAACCTTCCATCTACATACTGAAACATAATTTGAAATTTTGCTGCCATTTTGTTGTAATAGGCTTTCAGCCCAGGCTATGGCCTTCTAGTCTCCCAGGTCCCTGTGAAATAGACTTCCTGTGTGTGTTCTGGTTCTTACCTCACAGAAGTAGGCAGAAGATGGGCACCTAGGTAACAAGACTGATGTGTGTCTCCAATAATAATTAATATCAGGCAGCAGCCATGCAAATCGGAGTCCGGAAGGACACAGCAACTTTTCTTGTGCACGTGCCAGAGTGTACTCTTTTGCCTTATCAGTCCTTCCTCAGGACTGCTATTTAGCTGAAGCCAATTACAAAGGCAATGAATTGTCAGCATATATTTTCATTAGCATAATACAAACAAATGCATAAAAATGCTAATTCTGCATCCCATCAATTTTAAGATTTTAGGAAAGCCTAGCACAATTGCTGTACAAATAATAACAGAGCAGTGTGTGAGAATTTTTAAGTATGCACACTGAAAGCAGTTAGGTCAAATAGATATATCATATTTTCGCCACAAGATGCACACTTGCAATGAAATACTGCCTTTGTTGGTAGCAAGCCAACATTAATTCAAAGGAGCATGGTGACAGTGCAAGTCAACACAGAACAGAGGCCACATCAGAGTTCTTGGTGAAAGCTGATTTAGAAGGGAGTAATCTCTATTTCCTTAGGTAAGCATGCAAAGCTGTATCAGACTAAAAACAAAGCCAGTATTGCCCCACCTTTGTAGACATTATAATGAGAAGAGCACTATGCTGGCACACAGAATATGTATAAAGATATTGGAAATAATTCATCAAAATTAATCTATTTGTTAATTATTTGATAAAATGTTTGATAACTATTCTTTAAAAATAATGGATTGCATCCTGTTGAGCAGTTATGAATCAGTATGCTAGACTTACGTATTTGTTACTGTTCAATATTCATGTTTACAATCACAGCACTGTTGCCACAATCACAAATGTCTCCCCAAACTTACTTTAATATCTAACAGCCACACTAAGCAACCTGTTCTGTTGGTGATCGGGCTGCAGCAGGATGATGTTTCCAGATTCCTCTTGCCGGGGAGCTGTGGTGCGGCAATCAGAATCAGGGCTGCTGTTAAGTCCTCACCGTGCCACAGCTCACTGGCAAGAGGAGACTAGAAATGTCATCCTATAGCACTCCAATCACCAGCAGAACAGACCTCCATCACTCTCTGCAGATGCTGGCTGTTAAGATACATTTGGGGAGTCAGGTCAGAAGGTGATCCATAGTTACGCATTCGTAACTATATCTGTGATGCAGGATCTTGACCAATATTTTAATAATTAAATATATAGTATTAAATGCCCAGAATCTTATTGTAAGTATCCGTTAGTGTTTCTCATTACTATGCAGAGGCGTATCTAGGGTAGGACAACTGGAGCATAAGCTCCAGGCGCCAATGCCAGGGGCACAAAAAGGTGGACCCCTACCCTCCTGCTCTGCCCTGCCCTGCCACTGCCCCCACCTGCTGCAGCCCTGGCCCTGCCTACCTGACCCCACCACCCCCCAGCCCCACCAGGGTCCTTCCTGCCCCACTGCGGGAAGGGTGGCAGCAGCACCTAGGAGCACAATTTCCAGCCTTGCCCTGGGCGCTGGTGAGCCTAGATACACCAATGTTATTATGTTTGTTACTGGATATATTTAGTAAACTTAAGTTTAAAAAATGAAAAATAGGCCAGAATCATTATGGTAAAATATGCTAGTGTCAACCATAGGTTAGCTAGCTTCAGTGCTTTTTTTGTCATTGTTCACTGAAGTATCTAGTACCTACTTGTGCAGTGGTTATCCACAGGCTGCACTACAGCCACAACTCCACACCTTCTATTGCAAACAACTCTGAATAGCCAGAGAGGTACACAAGGGAGATCCTATCATGCCATTGCAGCCATCACTTTCCCAGACCTCTACATAAGTATGCATGTTGAGCTAATTAAGCAGAATTTCAGATGATTGATTTAATTACCAAAATTATTTATTTGCATACTAATGTCTGAATATTTACCTAGCAGTTCAATGTTAGTGAATTAATTTCCTTTTACAAATATAACACTAGTATGTTAGCACTGTCACAAACTTTGCACATCTGGGGTAAAATTGCAAAGGGCTTAGCGGAGCACAGAGGCAAGGTATACTCAGTGTCCCTGCCCAAACTTGCACCACCTCTCCATTCTGCCCATGTTCAGTAGGAAGGGAGATTTTAAGCCTTTTTTGCTAAATATGCTTTAAATCCTCCAAGTGATTGTGAGCCCTTCAGCCAGTCACAGTTTGAATCCTCTTATACCCTTCCAATGGTTTTTCTAGTTTCTGTGCTTGGTGAAGAATAAACCTTTGGCCCAGTTGTTCAGGAAAATGTTTTTCTAAACGAAAATGCATTTTAGTAAATACATTTGGCTGTTGTTTATGTTGGCTGTAGCTTCATTGCTTTAAAAGGAGACGTGTGGGTTTTGCAGCTTGCTCTTTTAGACCTTCCAAAATTTCAGCTCTTCAATTCAAGTCAGTAGCTCTCCAGATCAGAATTCCCTCAAGGTCTCTTAACATTTCATGAGGGGAAGGAGTTAAATCTGGTTCCTTCTCTGTTTTGATGTTGCACTCAGTCCAGATGGTATTAAAAACACATTTTTAAGAAGCTCTGATCTTCGAAAAGAAAATAGAAAAGAGGTGTATGTAATCATAGGGAAGCTAATAAACAAACAGAAACAGCTGCTGAAGACCCTCCTGGCTAGTCTGAGATTCATTTCAATTATTGCAAAAAGACACCCTAGGTGTGCACTGCAGTGTGTTTTCTATCTGGCACATGTGTGCCAAATGTTATTTCCTCTAAATGGTTTTTACTTCATTATTTCCAGCAGTTTTCCATTTCTTACCTAGTTTCTTTGCTTCACTATCAGAGCAAGTTACAGTTGAGGTTATCAGTTATTAGTTATAGTTATTCCTATTTATTATTTTCAGCTTTGTTCACAATAACCATTGCATTTTTGCAATATCCACAATGCTGGACTTGAACATGGGTTCCAGTTCTGACCACATATTTGCCACTACCTCTCAGAAATGTGCTGTACCTTTGCACAGAATATCTGATAAAACCCAGACTGAGAAAATGTGTAAATTACTTGAGGACACAGATCCTAAAGTTATTAATCAAATGCCTTTCTTTGCTGTTGCTGTGCAAAAGATTGGACTGCAGCTTTTAAAAGCTGTGGCTGAGTTGTACATATGGTGAATTGGTTTAATCAGTATTTTAAAAAACCCTTGCTAAAAGTTATAGCAATATACACAGTGAAAATTGGTTGACTTCTTGATCTACACTTGAGAATTTCACTGTATTGGAATTCCAAGACAATTCGTGTAGGACTCCCCAATGAAAATTTTATTGTATTACATATTATTAATATGTGTCATATCCAAAGGAGTATTTTTATAAATCAGGTGCATTCTGTCCAAACACTTGAACCAAAACAAAAACAAAAAACCACAGGGTGAAATGTGGATAAAATTAAATGAGACCAAAAAATAAAAAATGAAACATACATTTCTTATAGTGTTGGGTGTTTCCTGATCTTAATGAAGTCTAATGTACCCCAACAGAATAAATTTCATTTTGCTGCCAACCAGAGTATGTTATTTCTCATTTGTTGCATAATGGGTGATGGAAGAAAGAAGGGAAGGGAAGGGAAGGGAAGGGAAGACTTTTTAATCCAAATTTGTTACACTGGCTAAACAAAAAACAAAAAAACACCCAATGGCAAAAATCAGTAAATTTGTTTAGGATATATTTTTGTGCCCCACAAAAGAGGAAAACTATATATAATAACTGGCTGAAGTTGGAGGACGTTGTTTACAACGATGCAGTGACTTGGCTAGTCTGGTTCTGTTTGAATTCTGCTGGGGGATTAAAATGTGTCATCCTAGCACATGACGGTTAACTTAGCAGGATGGTTGTGGAGATAAAATGAGAGAATCCTACATCTGCCCTTCTGGATTCTCTGCAAGAAGGGTGAGCATCCAATGTGATAAACAAATATCTGCCCAGAGCGTGGTCTGAAGGCCCATTATACAGTTCTGCTAGAGATTTCTAATCTAGATGACAGCCATGTTGCAAGCAGGTGTGAACTGCTCTGAGCAAATTATCACTGTGATAGACAGATAAATCTGTAAGAGGCAACAGCATGACAGTATTTTGTTGCAAGTCTCCACCTGTTGTGGAATTATTTTTAAAGCTGGTAAAAGCAAAGCATGCACACATGCACATGCACACACACATATACACCTTCAAGTTACCTGTCCACTTATGGCGACCCCATGAATTTCATAGGATTTTCTTAGGCAAGGAATACTCAGAGGTAGTTTTGCTGGTCCTTCCTCTGAAATACAGTGTCTAGCATCTGGTATTCATTGGCAGTCATTCATCCAAGTACTAACCAGGGCTGACCCTGCTTAGCTCCCAAAATCAGATCTGGTGCCTTTAGGGTATTTAGGCCTTAAAAGAACAGGTAGATTCATTCTGTTGATCTGACTAGTGTTGGAAGAAATAAAGAATCTGGCTAAAAGAAAACGCATCCATTCTAGAATACTCAAGGAAGCCAATGGCCTTTGTGTATTTTGTGAATGAGTCTTTGCCGTCCTATTCTGAAAATCATCTCCCTTCATGAACAATGCTTGTCTAATAATGACATTTATGACAACAATGATGATGTTGTTCATTTATACCCCATCTTTTTTCCAAATCTGGGACTCAGGGTGATTTTCAAATTATTAAAACAAATACAGATTAAAATCTTCACAAAAACTTAGAAATACATAAGTGCAATTAAGCAATCCATGGAACTAAAATCATTTATTTTATTTAAAACAAGTTATTTTAAAAGGCAATTAAATAATCTATAGAGATAGAACCATTTAAAAATCTAAAAGCCTCTCAGAATAGAAAAGCTTTCACTTGTTGACAAAGGCACAGCAAGAAGGGGGCCTTTCTAGTTTCCCTGGAAGCAGCCATCACCCCTCAAAAGTGGGGAAACCCTGATATATTCAGATCCCATACTTCATGAAGTTCTCAAGCCGCAGTGGAAGCAGAGATGGTCTGGGGCAGACTGCAAGTCCTGTTGCATATTACTCTCTCTGGCTTTGAAAACCTTAGTGTAAATCTTCACAAATGGCATTGGTAGCTGTGTTAACTATTGCTTTCTTTGTTTACTGCTCTGCTCCTGTTGTATGTATATATGTATGTATGTATTTGCAGAAGACGTTTCTGCACACAAAGAAACAACCCTCCTTTTTTTTCCAGACACAATCATCATTGGAGGAATAAGAAAAGGATAGCTTTTCAATTCTTTTCACACTCACTATCCTCTCTTTATTTTTTTGGTTTCTGTCTCAGGTCTGGATGTGTGGAGGTGGTATGTTTGATGTTCCATGTTCTAGAGTTGGACACATCTACAGGAAATATGTTCCTTACAAAGTCCCATCTGGCACCAGCCTAGCAAGAGTAAGTAACTTGGTCTCTATGTGATCTGATTTTTTTCAGTTGTAAGCACAAGCAGCATAGGCCAGTTACTTTGTTCAGAAGATAAACATCATCTAAACAAACAAACAAACAAAATCATAACATAGACTCTGCATTCAAATATAGGATTCCAGATCTTCAAACCCTTGGTTTGAAGGATCAAGAGAAGAGTTCAGGCACTCCTTTGCCTCATCCTCTCTCACATAAAGATTGATACAAGGCCTTCTCACTCAAACCATAGTTTACCATCACATCCACTGGTTCTTGAATTATGGTAAGAAAGTATCCCTTCCTTCACTTGTTTTTAATCAAACCAAGACTCTCCTACTGCCTTGTAGAGGCAGCAACTAAGGGGCTATTACAAAAGATAAACACTAAGGCCCTTTCCACTCCAACCTCCCAACTCGCCATGGGGATAGAAGAAGGATGGGACCACAATGATGCTTATGCACAAGGTCATCATGATCCCATCCTTCTCCTGTTCCCAGGCAGTGCAATCACACCACCAATCATTGACAGGTTTTCTCAGTCAATGACTGGCAATTACGCCTATATCCTACCACGTGCTCACACTTATTTTGGTTGCGAAGGCCCTGGAAGTGCAATGGCTGCATTTCCTGACTGAGCACAGCCTGGGACAGTACCCAGCTGAGCTGCAGCAGGAAGAGGTGGAGCCATTGTGCTCCCTTCTGCAGTGAGCAGCTGGTGCAGAGGGGAGCATTGGCATCTGCACTCCCATCCCAGCAAAGCCACTGCCGGGACGACACTGGGATGACCCCAGACCCAGGTAAGCTGCAGAAAGGGCCTAAGTCCCTCTGCCTTCCATGCATCGGAGTGCTTGTTTTGATCCTGGTTTACAATCCTAGTTTGGAGATAAATGTATGTGTAACAGTGCAAAGTACTCCCCAGAAGAAATAGTAATGTTGAATAGAAGCAAAATAGTGGACTGTAACTGATGGAAGATGCAACTATGGCAGTTAAAGTGGAAGGTAGTGTATATTTGTGTGGAGTCACAGGAAAGGCAATCCATGCTTTCTTTGGTCTTGGCTGAACCTTAAAATGTGCTCCAGCAACTCTATAAGGGTCAAGGGCCACTGAAATAGCCTTAGGGGCCACATTCTTCTCACCTTTATCTGTATCTAATATTCCTCTTGTCAGTAACTGCAACTCAATCCCAAGCTGAAAAAACTTTGGTACATGTTGCTGCAAATTTGTAGACGGTACAATATATCAACCTGAGACAGCATTTTTCTCTGATGGTCAATTTGGTTTTAGTTCAAGAGGCTAAAATTCAACTGATTGTCTGCTCAGTGTTCCCATGCTCCATTTCCTGAGCCAACTGACAAACAAAAGAGGCTCTGTTAACATGAACCAATCTCACAAGACTGCTTTATCAAATCAATGAAATGCAAGCTTAGCGATCAATGCATTTTCAAGCACTCGTGTCCCAAGGGAGGAGGCAATGTTTTGTGTATGGATGCCAGAAAAGGTATCTTTGTTCTTATTTGGTCCTTAAATGCTGCCAGTTGATGCTTGACTTCAGGTACCATCACTCAGTTGCCACACAACTGACAGAATAGCAATGAATGCATCTCAAGAAAGGAGTTCTATTGAGAGAAATACCTTTCTGTGGTAGTAATATCCTTTGTTGATCCCATTCTGACTTTCCATTGATTACACTCCATTAAAACACTGTTTTGGGAAAATTAACTGCTTATTGGATAAGGACCTGCCTAAGGCAAGGGTAAGCAGAATACAGATCATGGGTCCTTCGAGGCTGCTTAAGGCCTAGTGGATGGATGCCTTTTCTCAAAACTACAAGTGACTGAAAGTCAAAACGACAAGTGACTGGAAGTCACTTCCAGTATTTTTTGTTTTGTTCCTCTTTTTTTGGTAAGGGGGAGAAAGAGACCCTCCCCAAGGTATAAAACAGGTCTTGAGGGGCCTTTGGACATATCCCACCCTTAGTTTAGCAATTCAAGACATATGTTAGCCTGGATCAGTATGCAAAGAGACATTGTAATGTCCTTGAGACTAACGAAGAGAAAGAAGTTTGTAGTGTAAGTTTTGGACTTCAGATGCAAGAAGTTACCTACTTCTTGCATCTGATGAAGTAGAGTCAGTCTGTGAAAACTTATGCTGCAAATTTCTTTCTCTCACTCTCAAAGGTGCCACAATATCCCCCTGCAGTTCAAAGAGTGTAGGCAGACTGTGAGTAAATCTGGTGTCCAGCTTCATGCCAGCCCACATATTTAGCAGAGTGAGGCAGATGCCTCAAGTGGCAGTGCTCATTTCTATGTAGAGTTGCCGTCTTAGGTCTTGAGGTTCCAAGGCCAAAACCTGAGATCTAGGGGTGAGACCTTTGTGATGCCACAGGATGTCATACCCCAAACTGTCCAGTTTGCCAAAATGCAAAAGTAGTTTGTGCTTAGTTCATTCAGCAGGTGGAAGGGAGTGGATGAGATGAAACCTTGTTAGGCGAAAACAAATGGCAGCAAACAAAAGCAAAGTGCTGCAGCCCTTCCTAGCTTGTGTGTTCTTCTGGTCAATATCTTTTGCTATCTTGACCACATTCTGGTGTTGCTTGGCCACACACTCTGTTTTCATCTGTGAAATATTGGAGCCATGATATATTAAGCACCTGCCATAGTTTCACAGAGAATGGCATTCAGATACAAAACACAGTTCAAATAACTCAATCACTTATTAGAGCAGAACAAAACAGACAACTTTATGAACAGGTAAGAGGCAACAAACTGAAATGCGATGGTGTTAAAACCACTACTATAAGTTGTGTAACATCACAGGGGTATTTGGAAAGAGATTTGTTCCAAATGTGATGTGGTCCTTTCGTGGTTTAGGAGGGGAAAAATGATTGGTTGCAATGATAATAAAAGACTACAAGGCTTCTATTAATGTGTTATCTTTTTCCTAGATCTTTGAATGATCTTTATCGGTAGGTTAATATAACTGCTAGCCATCTGTCCATCTAGAGTTGTATTGACAGTCATAATGGGAACTTCAGTGCTTAGCTACTTCTAATCTAGCATCTGCAAACTGTATGGAGATCAGGGTTCTATGTTTCAAATTATGTTTTCTGTGTTTCAAATTATTATTCTCCACTATGAAGGCAGACAATGAATGCAATGTATGAATAGTTAGGACAGTTGTTTACCATACTATTTGAATTACTACCTTCCAGAATGTTGCTATTACAGGACAAGAGAGCTTTGCAGCTGTGAGGACAGCAAAGAAATGATTCTTTGCTGCCTCTATTACATCAGTTTATTCTCATCCAGAGCAGCTGTTCTGGGTAGTTAAAGGGCTACTACATCCTAGAACTCAGACTGCTGAGGAGGAGACCGCAGAAAAGTGCTGTGATTTAATTTGCCAAATACTTTGTAGAGAAAATTGTTCAGATTTGTTTTGACTTGGACTCCACATTGAAGACAGAGTCTGTGGAGGTAACTGAGGTACTTGTCTGGTTTTGATAAATGAGTTTCAGTTCATTCAACACGATGATGTGAACAAGTTGCTTGGAGAGGTGAGGCCAGCCACTTGTCTGTTGTACCCATTTCCCTCCTGGCTAATTAAAGCTACCAGAGGAGGACTGCGAGTTCGGTGGCAGAAGTTGTAAATGTTTCTTTGAAAGAGGGCTATGTGCAACATCTCTAAAAGAAGCAATTGTGAGACCTTGGTTAGAAAAAAAATTTCATTGCATCCCACCTCCCTAGGGAACTATCAGCCATTTTTTAATCTCCCCTTCTTAAGTAAGGAATGAATGGTGACAATACTACTCGAGGCTTTCTTGAATGAAAACGATTACCTGGATCCATCCTATTCTGGGCTCAGGCCCAATTCTAGGACAGAAACAATCTTGGTCACCTTGGTGGATGACCTACCCCAGGACTTGGATAGGAGAAGGGGGCCCCTGTAGGTCCTCTTAGATCTCTCAGTGGCATTTGATAGCAACAACTATGGTATCCCCATGGGTCATTTGGCTGAAACGAGACTTAGGGGCTTTGCTTTGCAGCGGTTCTGGCCTTTCTTGGTTGAATGTTTCTAGAGGGTGATGCTGGGAGACTGTCATTTAGTCTTTTGGCCACTAGCCTGTAGGGTTCCACAGGGATCAATACTGTTCCCTATGCTTTTTTACATCTTCATGAAGCCATTGGGAGAGCTCATACACAGCTTTGGGGTTGGATGTCATCAGTATGCTGATAATACCCAGCTCTATCTCTTCTATATGACTGGTTCCAAGAAGGCTCTGGTAACATTGAATCATTGTCTGGATATAGTAAAGGACTGGATGAAGGTGAATATGCTGAGGCTTAATCCAGATAAGGCAAAAGTGCTCCTGGTCAGTAGGAAAATCAGCATGGGATTGGAATCGCAGACTGTTCTGGATGTGGTTGTGCTCCCTCTGAAAGATCAAGTTCCCATTTTGGGGCTATCCTTGGACTCAGCACTGCTCCTGGAAAGCCAGGTTGCTGTGGTGGCCAAGAGCACCTTTGCCTAGTTACAGCTGGTGCAAAAGCTGAGCCCTTTCTTGGAGAAGGAAGATCTGGTTCATGCCTTAGTTATCTCCAAGTTAGACAACTATAATGCACCATATACAGGGCTACCCCTAAAAAGTGTTTGAAAGCTGCAGCTAGTGCAAAATGTAGCAGCCAGATTGCTGTCAGCTGTGCATTTTAAAAATCATATAACACCAGTCTTGCAAGAACTGCACTGGTTTCCTGTTTACTTCCCAGCTGAATTCAAGGTGCTAGTGTTGACCAACAAAGCCCTAAATAACTTGTGGCTAGGATATTTGAAATATGGCATCCCTCAATACGAGTCTGTCAGAAATTTAGGATCTTCGGACAAGGCCTTGTTACATGTCCCAGTACCTCATGAACTTAAGTTGGTGAGTGCACATGACACAGTTTTCTCTGTAGCAGTGCTTCAACTGGAGAACTCTCTACTCAAGGAAGTTAGGCTGGTCCCATTTCTTTTGCTTCTAACAGGCAGTCAAAACAATGCTGTTCCACGTGGCATCTAGTGTTTGAAACTGCTGATTTAAAATGGGATTTTAGGATTGTTTTCAGACTGCTTTTAGGAGTTTTTAAAGAGTATTTTGATGTATTTTTAGAAATATTTTTATTGTTGTTTGCATTATTTTAATTGTTTTTTGTTTGTTGCCTCAGGAGCCCTCGTGGCTGATACGCAATACAGAAATACTTTACTCTATTTCATATATTTTATTTATTTATCTTTTCTCCACATCCTCTACAACAAAGAGTGGAAATGGTTTTGTTAATGAAATTGTGTAGTGTAAGATGGCATCTATGAACTGTTTTCATAGTGGCCTCTTTAAGTTGAATAGAGATGGTTTAGTTGGCAGGGAAATTCAAATGCTTTCACACTGACTAAGCATAATTTTTATAGCCCAAGATTCCTTGGGTTCTGCTACAGAGTTAGAGTTGACATCTACTCACCTGTGATAAATTAGAGAAACATGCCCCCTGGTGATATTTTTGTGTATATACACAGTGCTGCTTAAACAACATACATAACCTTGTGTCCTCCCCACACTTTCCAGATGTGACATATAGAGTGCCTTCTGAAGCGTTTGTAACCAAAACTTTGGCATCCAAATGACCTAAGCTGTTTTGTACAGTGAAGGCTCTACCACTGATATGATACAAACAAGTGTTCTTCCATTCATTGTTGGGGTAAATTGTTCTTGAAGAGTTGCATGGTCTGCCATAAATTGCATTGTTCTTGAAGTTGTCATTAAACTGTCTCCCCCATCATCTCTGACCAGTGAATAAGACTGAAGGAAGTTACAATCAAGCAGTATCTGCAAGGCAGAATAGACCTCAGCTCATATTTAAAGGCTTATAAGGTTGCAGCTCTGTACAAACACAGCAAAGAATAAGACGCTTTAAATACAACTGGACTGACTTCTGAGCTGGGTTGCACAGGATTGCCCTGTAACTATACTTTGCAGCCACCTCCAATGTAAGCGAATTCTCTTATTTACATCCTACTGCAGATTTGTAGGCCCACTTCCTTCCTGTCTTGTGTACAGCATGCATGCTGTTGCTGTTAATTTCCACGAATGAATATGAATAAGGGACCTTTGTGACACCTTGTTATTGAGAGCCCTACCAGGCTCCTGCAAGCTCAGGGTTGTGACTTTTTTGGTTGTGCCTCCCACCTATAATGCAATTTTCTTCTTTTGTTAGAGTTTTCCACTTCACCAAGCATTATCACATTTTCCAGTAAGTCATGCCATCTCATGACGTGTCCAAGTTATGATAGCCTCAGTTTTTGATTTTGGTTTCAAGGGAGAGTTCAGCTTGATTGGTTTCAGACCCGTTTATTGGTCTTTTTGGCGGTCCATGGTATCTATAAAACTCTCTTCTGGCTCTGTATTTCAAATGAGTTGATTCTTTTCCTGTCAACTTTCTTGTAAACAGCACGCATACTGTAGGTGCATAAATAGTCATGAAGCAACATAGAACGTGCCGTGGCATGAAGGTGCTGAGTTGGGCCAAAACTCTTTATGAATGGGCCAAAACATTTGTAAGCATGCCTATGAATGTGCTCAGCAGGGTCCAAACTGTTATAAGCAAACAAGGCCTCACAGCAATCTGTGCATTGTAATTATCAGAGATAGATATACAGGTTAGATGCCATGCATTTTCTCTAGCTTTTACCTCATTGGCTTTCTGCGCTTTTTCTTTTCCAACCAAATGAATTAGAAATTTCTCAGAAGAATCGTGTTGTATTGTTTCCCATAAAATGATAACAAAAGGCATCCTGATGTGAGGCATAAGTCATTTAGAAAGAAGTATTCTCAGGGTATCATTTCTTTGAAGTGCTCTAATTCCAGATGTGTAATGCCTACTGGCTTCAATGTTTTGTTTTCTGTTGTTGAGACAAAGCAGGTGGTAACCTATCTTGCTGTGCCAGCTGAAATGTGCTCCATTTGTTCTGTATCTCCCTCTCTTTGTATTCAGATACGTCTTATTGGTTTTGAGACATCTCGCTTTGTTCCGGTGCTTGGAGCAAAGCAAATTAATAAAATTTGGGAGAGCTGCTTCTAAATGAACTTAGGAAGCAAATCACAATGGGAGAGACCATTCCAAGCGGAAACATTATCTCATGCCACAGATTACGAGGTTTGCATTGTTCATTGTCATTCTGCACAATATGTCTCTCAGTGCTCCATGACTGGTGCTCTGTTAAAGAAGTAACATTACCAACGGTGCATGTGGCATTTTTGAAGAGTGATGATATGAAGTATTCCCTGTCAGAATATCTCCAACAAATACCTTCACCTGGAATCTGGCAGGGAAGAAACACAGCTACAAAAATGAAGTTTATCTATTGAGGGGGAAACAAGGTGGAAACCACCAACTCTGCTGGAATAAGGTTTAGCAGCTTTTGTTTTTACTAGAACATGAGAATGGTGCTTCAAATTAGAGCCTTGCAGAGTGAAGTTTTACTTCAAATGGGCAAAAGGATACACCGTTGGATACTGTTCCATTTTAAAGTGTCCCAGCATACTGAGAGCTAACAGGTTGGGGCAAAGGGCTCAGCTCTTAGCTTAGTTCTTGCCTTAATGTACCTTGTGTATAAGTGACAGCCTGGTGTGCATACAATTCTCCAGAGCACAGCTAAAGTGAAAAAATAAAATGAGATGGTACATCTATTTATGTGTTTGTTTTAGAAAAGGGCATTCAGAGTTTGGTCACACTAACCCACCCTATAATTAATATACCTAAAGCAGTAATCCTATACTCCCTTACTGAACTTAATAGGAGCATGTATCAGATTACACTGCAAGTGTGTTATTTTCATTCAAAACAAGTGAAAGTACTCAGACTGCCCAGATTTTTTTTTAAGAAGAGAAAGCTTCATCCCAGTGCTCACTTATTCTCACCTTTACTCTCACCTCTCATCCACGATTTAAAAACTAGTCAATTCACACTTCAAGGTTCGATACCATTCTATCTCCCCAAGTGTTTTTGAGATTAGATATAACCATGTCCCATTCATTAATATTTTTTTCTGTTATTCCTCCACTTAATAATGTTGTAAGTTTGTCCATGTATACTATTTCTATTAATGTCAAAAAACAAGTCTTTTGTTGTAAGAAGTGTTTTTTGTTTCCAGTTTTTGCGAATGTAACTCTGCTGTTACATAGAATAATATTTTTCCAGAACTTTTTTCCAGTCAATCTTTCATGTTTCCTAGTAAACATGAAAGTTGTCATCTCAAGGTGAGTTCCTAATTTTTTTCCATCTGAATATGAATAGTTTTCCAGTATTTTTTAACTCTTTTGCAGGACCACCAGAGATGCATGGTAAAACGTGCCTCTTTCTGACTCACATTTCCAACACTTATTGTCATAATTCTTACACATTTTAGAAAGTTTATCTGGAGAGAAGTACTACCTATAATGCCTTTTATATAAATTTTCTCTAATATCTTGATATATTTGATTCTTTTGTTCCAAATTTTTTTGCCATTGATTTAGCTCTCATGGGTGACCTATATTTTGAGCCCACTTCCACACTGAATCACTAATTATTTCTTCTTCTATATCCCATCTCAGCAATATCTTCTATATTTTGGATATAATCTTTGAATTTTGAGCAGATCAGATTGATTCTAATTCCTCCTTTTCTCTTTGAATGCCATTCAGTTTTAGATCTATTCTCAGTTTTTCTCTCAGTTGTCTATACAATAGCCAGTGACATGTGATTTCTTCTTCTCTAAGTTCTTCTTGAGTTTTAATTACTATCTTGTCTTTTTGGACTTCCATCAAATCTTTATATGTTATCCACTTGTCAGACAAAATACTCTCTTTCTTAGAAAAAGCCTAATGAAAAGAAATCCATAGCACTGTTTGTGGGCAACATCTCATCTTACATCTCTTCTATACCTTTAAGAGAGCTCTTCTTATAAAGTGACTATTAAATTCTCTATTCAATTTCTCTTTACCATACCACAAGTAAGCATGCCATCCAAACCATAGATCTTCTCCTTCAAGGTTTAATAATTTAGCATTATTAAAACTTATCCATTCTTTCATCCAATTTAGACAACTCGCATGATAATATAATTTGAAACTTAGCAAGCCTAGTCCTCCTTTTTCCTTGGCTTGTCTGAATTAAGATTCAATTTGTTTATCTTCATCCAGTCCATTGCCAACAGCAGACATTGGTTTACTACAGAGGCAACTTCCTTGGAACTGGATGGAAAGAAGAGACAGGATTGGTTATCATCAGCATACTGGTGACATCCAACTCTCAAAGTCCGGATAAGCTTTACCAGCAGATTAATTTAGATGTTAGATAGCATGGGGGACAAAATAAGCCTGAGGGTTGAATAGGAATCTCCCAGCACTTGGATTTGCCCCTTTAGGAAGGAATGGAACCACTGCAGAACAGTGCCTCCAAGTCCTATCCCAGAGAAGCGGCTTATGGTGACTGGTATCAAAAACCAATGAACGAACCAGCAGAACCAATAAGGACATTTTCCCCCTGTCTGGTTCACTGCATGGCTCATCTACCAGGGCCATGCTATAGCCAGGTCAGATTGAAATGGAACCTCTGGAACAGAGAATCTTCTGCATGCTCCAGAATCTTGCCCAAAAAGGGAATATTGGAGACTGGCCTGTAGTAAGCCAGTATAATTGGGTTCAAGTAGGTGTTTTGGGTTTTTTGTTTTTGTTTTTGTTTTAGAAGTGGCCTCATCACACCTTCTTTTAGGAAGGATGGAATTCTGCCTTGCTCCAGTGAGGCACTCACTACTCCTGTACTCAGCAATCCCCCTCTGGCTGCTTTCGTAAATCAAGAAGGGCAAGAGTCCAATGCACATGTGGTGGCTCTCACCTCTCCAAGGATCCTGTCCACATCCTCTGGCTGTACAAACTGAAGTGTATCCATTAATCTGGTGCAAGCAGGAGCCAAAATTACATCCATTTGAACTGTATTAACTACAGTATCCAAGCTGGAGCAGATCCACACAATTTTATCTGCAAAGTGCCATGCAAACTCTTCATAGTTGGCTGCTGAGTGGTCTACATGATGCTCCTGTGGAGCAAAACATAAAAAGCCCCTGACCACTTGAGAAAGCTTCACTGAATGACATTGTGCAATCGTGGCAGAGAAGAATGATTTCTTTGCTGCCACCACAGAATAGGCTTTCCAATGGGCACTAGCCCATGTTCAATTGGATTCACTCTGATTTTTTGCCATCAATGCTCTAATCTCCATCTCACTAATTGCATCAACACCAGCTCCCTAGTGAACTAGGGCTCACTTGGCTCCACTCCATGGGAGGGCATGCTTAGGAGTGACAATGACCACCCTCTGGCCATTTCTTTATTCCAGAGCCATGGTTTCAACAGGACCACCTGACAAGGCAACAGGAAACTCGCCAAGAGCCATTAGGAATCCATCTGGGTCCATAAGCCTTCTGCAGCAGACATCTTAATTGGTCTCTCCACCCTTGCACAGGCTCTAAACTCCATCAGGTAGCCATCTGTCTATGACAATGTCACTACAGAAAGTTCCTCCACACCAGATCACCAGGATCACTTCCAGCACAGATAACCATTTCCAGAAAGTGTTCTGCATTACAGGTGGCCCCAGATATTATTTGGGACAGACCTATGGTCATCATGGTAAACATGATGTCCCACTCCTGCCAGAGTGGTCTGAAAATAAATGTTGAAGTCCCCCAGTACAACAAGCTGGGGGACTCCAGTACCACCACCGAGACCAACTCAGCCAGCTCAGGAAGGGAGACTGTTGAGCACTAAAGAGTTCTGTCCCACCCAATCAGCTTCTGATGCAAACACTCAAACCCAGTAGATTGTGGGATGGGGCTCCTGATGAGGGATCATGATAAGCCACTGAAGCTCTGCCTCTCCCACTCCACCCCCAACCTTGCCTGCTGCAGCACTGAGAACCCTACAAGACAAAGCTGGGAGAGGTTAACCCCTCCTCACTCCATTTCATCCAGCTAGGTCTCTGTCCTGTCAGTAAGACCAACATGCTCATCAAATGGATCATTGGTGTTTTCCATTCACCATCCTGTCATTAAATAGCTTCATTTTCAGCCCAGGGGGAAATTGCCAAAACTATCAAGATTATTTGAGGTGGGGGACAGTTTGGGAGCAACCAACACCCTGTGGTTCTCCTTTCTTCCATGCTGATAATGCTTTCTTCCCACTCTGCATATTCCTCTACCTATTACTGTTGGAATGGCTGCTCCCTGGGCTGCTTCCCCACCCATGCTTTCTAAATCACTCCTTTTTATCTTTTGCTGGCAGGGCAGAACTGTTTAAAAATATGAGAGAGAGAGAGAGAGATCCATTCCAATACTAAACAAGGACACTGGCTCTCACTCTCCATCCATCCCCAAAGCAGTTCCCCCAAAGGGACAACCCTCCAACAGGGCAGCCTCCTTTGGAGTTCTCCCACCAGCAGCAAGCACATCACCCCAGGCAGGCAGCTTATACCCACTTGCAAGAAGGGGACAAGTGCAGGACTGGCTGATTAACTAGGCAGCTAGCTCAATACCTGGTGCCTGGTTCTGCAGGCAGTGGTGGTCTTGCAAGGAGGCAGCAGTCTGCAGGGGAGACCGACAGAAAGAAAGAAAGAGAGGCAATGCCTGGCAGCAGCAAGCAGGTAAGCGGAGGCACGAGCTGGCAAAAATACCCCTGTCAGGCCACCCCTTTGTAGGAAAGGGACAAGGGTTGGTTTGGCTGATTAGTCAGGCAGGTAGCTCAGTACCTAGGGCTTGGTTCGTGCTTGCTTTGTTTGAGTCTACCTTATAGAGCTCCTGTGTCTTTAACAGTTGAAGAAGATGTAGATTGCCAATAGAGAAAACTTTCCCAGGAATGGAAATTTCACAGAGTTTTAGGTCCTGCTCACTGCACTAGCATTGTGCTTATTTTATGTTGCTTCTGCCTGGCAAAGCATTGGTTCAGAGTGGATTATAATAACATCAGAAAAAAGTTGTTGTTGTGTGCCCTCAGGTCATTCCCAATTTAGAGCAACCTTCAGCCAAACCTATTACAGTGTTTACTTGGCAAGATATGTTCAGAGAGGCTTTGCCACGGCCTTCTTCTGAGGCTGAGAGATTATGACTTGCCCAAGGTCACCAAGTGGCTAAACAGGGATTCAGATGCTGGTCTCCACAGCCCTAGACTAAAGCTCAAACTATTACACCATGTTGGCTCTCCAGAAAAAAAGTTACATAATACAAAACAGCATGTCAAGATAATTCAATAACAATTACAACTCAGATTTAAATAACCATATAATAAAGGTCTCACAGCAATAATGATACATTAAGATGAAGCAACCCAATAATAATTCATACTAATTCAAATTACTGTTGGAAGGAAAAGACAAGCAAAAATACATTTTATCCAAAGAAAAATGTTGCCACAACTACAATCTGTAAAGAAACCCCAACTCTCATTATCTTTATGCAGTTGCTGCTGCTTTGCTACTACCTTTCTGTCTGCAGTAAGTTGCCCTTCTCAGCCCAGACAGGTGAGTCAGAAAAAAAGGTCCTAGGGCTTGTGGGATCTAAAGTTAGATGGTCTCTGAGCACAGAAATAAGTTTCTGTAGCTGGAGAAAGTCGAAATATTGCCCTCTCAGTCAAGGAAAAAATGGTTAGACAGAAGGCAGGGTCTAGTTCTTGTGTTCACTCTCTCTATTCTTACCAAGCAGCTGGAGTTCCAGTCTGTCTCACTCCCTTTTTCTCTGGGTTGCCATATTGTGGATCCCTAAATCCAGGCAGACGTACAATACTTTGGAAATGTAAGGGCCTTTTTGGACTTCAACTCCCAGAAATCCCAAATGACAAAAAAAAAAAAAACTTCTCCAGACTCCAACACACACTGATACAACTGACACACACACACACACACACGAACACACACACACACACACATTTGGAGTCAAGAAGAGGCAATGTTCACTGGGCAGCTGGGTTACAAAGCAGTAGTACCTGTGTTTTTCCATCATTGAAGAGGCCAAAAAGAGGGAAATTCCAAGTTTAAACCTGATTCTAGTCTTACGACAAACCAGCCAAAAGTGTGTGGAACAAACCTTTGCTTTTATAGAGACCCGCTACTCTGGAAGATCCCTCTCACTGCTAAGAAGCCATGGAACTGCAGAGTACAGAAAGTTTTCAACTAATCAAAATGAATTAAACCATCTTAAAAGCAAAACAACTCTGAAATTCACTCTCAATGTCCCTCTAGTATCAATGCCATGTTTCAGGTGTCTTCATCTCACTATAGTGCTATGGTGTAGACAGACAGGCACAGATATTCTCTTTTATAATTCTAGAAAGTTTAATTATACACTGACAGATTTCTGAATGGTTAAAGCTATATGGAATGGTAGTGTTGCATTCAGAAAATTCAGTGCTGCTAATATGTTGTAGATTAACCTCATATCTAAATAGCAGGCAACTAAGAACAAGAAGTTAGATGTTTAGTTTTCTTTTTTTTTTTCCTTACAGAATTTTCTTTCTTTCATTATCTTACAGAAGTAAATTATACAGCAAACTCAAACTGTTAGTTTCTTTTTTCCTTTTAGGAGTTACACTACACAAAGAACATCCTTCTTTTATTTTTTTGAAAAAGAGTCAGATGGAGAAAGAAAGGTGAAGCATCCAAGATCTTCTTTAGATAGGGAGGTGCTGTGAATGATGCTTGGTGAGCAGCTTACAGTCAGAATGATGGTGGTGGTGGTGATTAATATCCTGCCTTTTGCCCAGAATAGGAACTCAGGGTGTAGTGTGAGAAGGGAAGAGTGCAAATATGGCAAATATAGAGCTAGAGATCAAGTAAAAGATGAAAGAGAGGTGGAAAGAGGGAAGACAACTGAATGTCGCAACCAGCAGCCGTTCCAAAGTATATGATCCTGTTGGTAGTTCCAGTAGCAGTATACGTATTGAATTAAGGGAATTTACATAAGTATTGAGTCACACCATTTAACATTTGATTCAGTGGGTCTACTCCATTTGGGACTGCTACTAGGACTCAGCCACAGCCTCACCTGGTAGGATGCATTTCCTGCAAACACTTATATGGTCAGATACTACCTCTTGCTGTGATCCAACCTATACATATGGAGGCAAAAGAGACCGTGCCTGTCCTCCTTGCTTACCTTGTGCATTTACCTATCTCTAAAATTCCTGCATGCCTCTGTGTGTGTTTGTGTGTGTGTGAGAGAGATGTTCAAATATGATTTATGCATGTCAAAAATGCATAGCCCCCCTACCCCAAAAATATACAGATTTGGATCACATGGTCAGACTTTCTCTGGACATGATGATAAGAATATAAGAACCACATTCCACTGATCCAAAAGCCTGTTCTGCCCAGCATTATGTTCATACAATGGCCAATCAGATGCTTATGTCTCACCAGCAGGACTCGAGTACATCCTCACCCACCAGCTCAAATTCCCCAGCAACTGGTATTCAGAAGCCAGCTGCCTATGATATTAGTGGTAACATAGACCCATCATGACAAGTAACCACTGATACAGTTATCTTCCATGATATGCCTAATCTCCCTTTTAAGCCAAGTTCGGGGTCATCATTATGGTATGAGCTCCATAATTTAACCAGGTATTTCGTTTTGTTTAGCTTGAATCTCCTCCCACCATTCATCTTCAGTGGATGACCCTAAGTCCAGTATTATGGGAAAGAGTGAAAAAAAATCTTATCCACTTTCTTCACACATCACACATAATTTTAAACACCTCTATCACATCCCTATTTCCTTAAGTTCTTGTAATCTAAAACCTACAAACTTTGTAAACTTTCTTTATAGGGGAGTTGCTCCAGTCTTGATCACTGATCACTTGGGATGCCCTTTTCTGCACCTTTTCCAACTCCACAGTATATTTTTTCCAATCATCATTATCATCACCATCACCACCATTATCTTACAGACACTGGGATTTGTATTCGATAGCTAATTAAAACAACTTCCCACATTTTCATTCCTCCTGCCAACTGTGTGATCTTGCATCTGTGTCTGCTAATCCTTATCAGATATTGCTCAAATAACCTTCTCTCATTCCCAGCACTCTGTTTCCCACCTGATCCATGTGTGGCATTCCATTTTCCAACATCAAACAGTACATGACAGGGAGACCAAAGCTGACCTGACGGGCCACTGTTATGGCTGGTGGCTTTCATTTCTGTGAGGTGGGGAAGCCACTCCAGGTCTTAGTTTGAACTTCAAAGGAGCTGTCCAAGGTGCTGAATACTATCTTCAAAGCAGGTTCAACACATTGGACAGATCCTTTCAAACAAGGGTGGGCAAAGTAGACCCCCCCCCCAGCTGTGTGTAGCCCGTGTCCTACATTTATGGCCCTTGAAGTCCCACCACCACCAATTCCTCAAAACCCAACCTCCAACTTTTTTTTATATTCCAGCATGATTTTGGAGCAGTTTTTGTAAAAACACACAGAACTGCCCCAATACATGAAACCATGCCAACAACATGCCCCACTTCACTTCACAAGCACTGCAGAATCCCTTACTATCCCAAATAGCTCTGTTTTCTTCTGCAGCATCATAAAAATGGTGATGGGGAGAAATATGCCTTCACTTCCTGTCACCATTTTGAGAGAAGCTGCAGAAGAAAACAGAGGTATTTGAGCTTGATGCATATCGGGGGGGGGGTGGCTCTCAGGGGTGTCTGGAGGGGAAATTGGCCCCTGGCTCTTGCGCAGTTGCCCACCCCTTGGACTAAGTTTGGATCAAAGCCCATAGAAAGTTAATTGACCCACGTGAATGAGACCCGCTAGCTGCCACTGCTAGACAAGACATAAGTGAAAAATTAGGTTAGTCTGAGTTGGAAGGGAATTCCTGCATTCCTGATAGTAAACTCACAGTCCTATTTTACTGAAACGCTGATAAGATCCATTAACTTAAAGAGCAAGTCTGACAATTCCTTCTGCATTGTATATCACTAAGATTCTAGAATCTCTTCTCTGTTATTTAGTTTACTTTTCTTTGTGCCCTAAATATTCTAAAGGCACCAGATCCCATCTGTTCTTAGAAGCTAAATGGGCTCAGTGTTACCCTGACTTCTGGGGGTCCTGTGGGGGGACACCTTTATTCGCTCCAAGTTATAAAAGTTGGAGAAATTAGCAGAGCACTGGCAATAGCAAAACGAGGGGCAGGATAACTTAGGCCAAGCCAAAAAGCCAGACAAACGTATCGAATAAATGGATTTCACTGAATGAATATACTCTCACACACCAACACACTCACTCTCTCACACACACAAGGCCTATTGAGAAGGAAAAGAGGTGAAAAATGGATAGGTGATATAGCAAAGAGATTGTAGAGATGGTGATACTGCACCTATCCTGAGGTCTTTGGTCCGTGAAGCGGCGAGAAGAACGGAGCTCAGCAAAGAGATGGCTGAGGGGATCACTCAACTGACAGAGTGCTGGTCTGCTAGCATGGCAAGGAGTTCTCCAAAGAGATCCTCAAAAACTAGGACTACTTACAGGGCAGAACGTACCTTGAGGGCAAGCCCTCTCCTGGGGAGAACAATGGTCACAGCAAAGGAAGGAATGCCAAACAATGGCAACTTGGTCGTTTGCATGATTGATTTATGCTGGGTTGCAAGTATTCAGGGTTGTGGTTGCAAAGGGTTGCAGTGTAAGTTTATGTAGATGGACCTCACCTTGTAGGATTTTTCCAGAATCACAGTTGCTCAACCTGGGAAAACACACTAATCCCCTCAAGTTGACTTCTCTTGGCTGATGACCCTCTGTCTAGGTAATGTGTATTGCCTGAGGTCTCCTTGGCCTACGTGACTGGGGATTTTTCTGGTCTAGACCTGTTTCTAGTTGTTCAACCTCTTTGCCTATGTGCCCCTCCGGACAACCTCTCTGGCATGGTGGGCATATGTGATATCAAATGTACAGTCCCCGAGATAGGGTATGCCAGTGGGGTAACATCAGCTCTGATTTGTATTTGGATGGGAGACTGCCAATGAATACTAGCTGTTGTAGGCTATATTTCAGAGGAAGGAACTGGCAAAACCACCTCTGAGTATTCCTTGCGTAAGAAAACCCAATAAAATTCATAAGGTTGCCATAAGATGACAGGCAACTTCAAGGCAAACACACACACACCACACACAATTCCCTACAAACAGCAGAAACCTTCAACAATGCTTGTCTCAGAGGTCTCCCGTCTCTCCTCCCATACTTATCTATCTCCTGCTTCCTTCTTTCTCTGCCTGTTGCCTCCCAGGCTCTGCCTTCCTAAACTGACTTCCCCAAGTCTCCACTCCAAGATGAAATATTAAATTAATATGACATCTTCTGTTCTGATCACATTTTGAATAACCATGCACCTTGTATTTGAACTTCTCAGTCACCGTGACTGTATTCAAGACTGAAAAAAGAAACTGCCTCATTGAGTTTCTAACATATTCTCAGACTTATATTCACACATAGTGGGAAACTAAGGTTTTCTGCTGTGAAAATGAGTGGTAGTGAACCTTGGAACTCACATTGTCCTTTCGTGTGCTGGGGGTTGGGGATATTTTCTCTACATTTTAAACTAACCACCATTTCCCATTGCACTCGCCTCTGGGGAACTATGGTTTGATTCAGGCCAATAAAATGTTATTACCTGAGAGGGAGCCGCAAATGGTAACAATCCCAACCCCAAAGAAATACCCCAAGCCAAGCATGAGACAGAATATCCCACAAGTAAGTCTCCCCAGTGCTGGTAGTATTTAGGGAGGTAGGGGAAACTACAAGAATGTAAGTACCTAACAACGTGCTGCCATTTTATGACTGCTTGAGGAGGCTGCCTCACTGATGCTTGTTAGAGCCGGCCCTAGCTAACAATGTGTTGCTGGAGAGACAAATATTTATCTCCAGAGGTCATTTCAGAAAACTGGGGTCCTTTTCCCACTACCCAATTGTGACGAACCTGATGGGAGGGGGTCTTGACAACAGAGCCACCTTGGCAACAGAGAGTGTTTAAGCTGATTGGCTGGTGAAATGGAACCTTGGATAGCCCGGGGGAGGGGCTGGTGGAAAGAGGGAAAATAACAGATTTTAACTGTCTGGTGTGTGTGTGTTTTAAGAGAGTGTGTTTTGTGGTGTTTGGGAGAGGTCGGAGTTTTCTTGAAGAGTTCTGTGGGAGAGAGAACTGAGAAATTGGGTGTATGAGAGATAGTGAATGAACTGAAAGACAGAGAGAGAGAGAGAGAAGAATGATGTGGTGTTTATAAACATTTAGATACAAAACACATTTAAAGTAACAGTGTTACAATAAATGTTTGAAGTTCTGTGTTCCTTAAAACAGTGTCACAGAGTCTTATTTTGAATCCTGGAATAGACACGCTGCCAATAATTTCATCTTGACCTTAGTGCCAACAGTACCACAGTCTGGGGAAAATATAAATCACTGCTGATCCTTACACCTGGGAGAAGGGCAGATTTAGAGAAGGCAGTAAAGGGGGAGAGTCCTGAAAGGAAGAAGCAAGAGGGGACAAGAGTGAGGAAGGGACTGCGTTCTCAGAGAGGGAGAACTGAGGCAGACCCGTTTGTCCTGGCCCCGGCTTGGTTCAGAGATCTCCCGGGCTGTTCAGACCTGAACACAAAGAGGTGTCAGACTGGGCTGGCCTTGAGTGCGAGGCTTGGGTGTGCCTTTCGCACTCGGCACTGACGGGCGGTAGTTTTTTCTGCATTTTACACCAATCATAATACTTTGATACCACTTCAGTTGCCATGGTTGTATCCTATAGAATCCTGAGGTTTGTGGTTTGGCGAGACAGCAGAGCTTTCTCACAGAGAAATTCGTGTACATCTCTCTAAATTGCATTCCATAAGATTCCATAGGCTGTTGTCATGACAGTTGAAGTAGAATCATAATTGTGTGTTGTGAAAGAGCCCTAGGAGCGTCTGGAGCTTTGAAGGAAAAACACCGGAGTCTGAGCACATTCCTTATTACCTCTAACAAGGTATTACCTCTATAAGATGAATCTCAAATTTCAAAATATTTCTGCACTGAAATGCTGTTAGGAAATGAAATGAGACATTCTAGTAACAAGTGCAAGAGATATTTGCAATAAGGTTCCACTGAAATAATTAAACAAGTCTTTACTGTATCTAGTTAATTGAATCCCTTTCAGTAATTGCAATGAACTGTTTTGTTTCGCTTTGCTCTGTTGTTAAAAGAGGAAAGAAGCAATCCGTCTGATTTTTATCAGGCCCTTAATAGCATTTAAACGAGAAAGGCTTCTATTTGCTTAATGTACAACCAGCCAAAGCTGGATAAGGGAATGACGTATTGTAATTGTGTGTGTGTATATCAGTGGTAACAACCAGCCTTAAGCTTGAAGAGAGATGACTGACTCTTGCTTTCTGCTGCTCAGAACCTGAAGCGTGTGGCAGAAACATGGATGGATGAGTTCGCAGAGTACGTTTACCAGAGGCGGCCGGAGTACAGGCATCTCTCCACCGGTGATCTTTCAGCCCAGAAGGAGCTTCGCAAGCACCTTAAGTGCAAGGACTTCAAGTGGTTCATGGCTGCGGTGGCTTGGGATGTCCCCAAATATTTCCCTCCGGTGGAACCCCCACCTGCTTCCTGGGGAGAGGTGAGGAATATACTGGAACTCACAGCCATGTTTAACAGCATAGTCCAACTCTTTTGCCCTCAGAGCAGTCTGGTGTAGTATTTCATTTCCCTCAGAAGTGCCACTGTTGTGACAAACCTTGTGCAAATAAGATCTGACCACCATGGTCAGTGAGGACATGAGGGCAGCTCATAGCAATCAGAATTACCAAATATGTAATTATTTAAATCATAATTGATATTTGCTTGGTTGTTTCTAACTATCACCCCACAACCTGGTATTGCGCCGTATAGAAACCAGCCCAGCCCTAGCATTTGTGAGGCAGTTTTTTCAGGTGCCAGGTGCCAGAGAGTAGCAGCAGGGTGTCAGAGGAAAGAGCTCTGTGTGCCACACAGCCTGCCTTCTGCCCCATAACCTGTTGTACTGCCCTAATGATGCTATCCCAGTGTTAAAGTGAGATTAAGCTGCCTGTCCAGTTGGCTTTGTTAACTCTTTGGAATGCTGGGGTGAGTGCCATCTTGATTTTTTTCTCAGGCTAGCTTACACCCAACCCTCCCCACCACCACACACACACACACACACACACACACACACACACACACACACGTGTGTGTACTTATTTTATGCAGATCTGGAGACTGTCATATGTATTGTATGTGATCAGTTTTATGACATTTGTATAAAAACTGGAAAGCCCACTGGGTGACCTCCGCTCCCAGAAAACCCCATGATAAGTTTGTCTTAGGGTTGCCATAAGTTGGAAATCACTTGAAGGCACACAACATTATGTTCAAATAGCCAGCATGGTGTAGTTGTTTGAGCATTGGACTGTAATTCTAGAGACCAGGATTCGAATTCAGCCATGGGCACACTCTTTCAGTGTCAGAGGAAGGCAAAGGCAAATCTCCTTTGAACAAATTTTGCCAAGAAAACCTCATGATTGGTTTACCTAAGGGTCACTATAAGTCAGAAATGACTTGAAGATCAACAACAACAACAACAACAACAACAACATTGTATTTAAATACTAACTTGGCTCCTAGGCAGCAGCCTCACCCTCTTTGTTTTCTTATCTACATACAGAGATAAATTTGTTTAAACCTCACACCCCAACTGGACTTTGCAATATATGTCCTTCTTTGGCTTGCTTTCTGACTTGTCCTTTTAGTGATTTCCTGTGAGGGTTTCAGGCAACAACTAGAACAGGTTTTGAAGTTATTGACTCAGTGGGGTGATGATGCCTTTTAACAGAACATTTTTAGTTTCTGAACATGGCTGACTTTTCTTCACGTGGTTATTCCTGAATATCCCTGGAGAAATTTGATGCATGATTTGGTGGTACTTTGAGGGAGGCTGTTTCTGCTACTAAGATCCTGCTTTGGGTAGCTGCAGAAATTAAAAAATCAGTTTCTGATTACAGGTTGCATTTCCTGCCCTCATCACACAGACTCAAGAAAGCTCAGGAACTGTGGCATGTGGGAATATAGGCCACAATACTAAATATGACAATAATTGTATATTTTAATTTAACATGCATATTCGTTTTTAAAAAAATGCAAATAGTTTACAACTCCAAGCAAAGCAAGAAGAATGCATCTACCCTTTTCCATCCCTGCTGCAGTTCTCTTTAGTCAGAACTGCTGCAGATGAGAAAAGAATTAGAGTTCACTTACCCATCTGCTGTCATCCCAGTAATGATCAGCCTCCCCAGGAGCTGCTATTTGCATCTTTTTTTAAAAAAAATACATTGCTACATCACTCTGCTTGTTTTTCATCTTATCATTCTTTGCACACATGAAATTTCTGTTGTATCATACTGGCACTTCCTGACACAAACAGAAGGATCTCTGGCCTTCCAGATGTTGGTGAACAAATAAGCCAATCATATGTCACCATCAGCTGCCTAGGGCTGATAGGAAACAGAATTTGACAATATCTAGCAGACCAGAGATTCTTCAGCCCTGCATTAATAATCCCTTTGCTTTTTGAATAATGTGAGCATTCAGTTGCAGCTGTATTTTGATATCTTTGAGCATGTTATGCTTCTACTTATTGTCAACATCATATTGGTGCTACGCACCAGCCTCTAAGCATTTTTTTACCCCAGCCAAAAATTTGAAAGCAGAAGTATAGCACTTTGCCACAGCTAGATCTGTGCTAACAGTGCAGTAAGCTGTTGGCTGACCTTTGTCAAAGACTATCTGTGAAGCAGATGCCTTGACAGTGCAGCACAGTATGTGCCTTGTGGGTCCTTTGGTATATATCCTATAAGTTCCACCTTAGTTCTGTTGTGCATGGCTGAGTACATAGGAAGCATGCCAAGACAAAGGAAGCATCTTTCCTACTGGGCATACTCACACTGAGGAAAGCTTGTGAAACAGACTCATGACCTCCATTGCTCTCTCGCAGCTGTGTAGTCCTGCTGCAAGATTGCAGTGCTGTTACTGCCCTGGCTAGCCGGAGCTTTGGGGGATATAAAAAGATATCTTTTAATATTGATAATTCGGCTTCACATATCCCTTCCACGTGCTTGCGAGGCCCCCGCACAAGCACGCATACAGGCTCGGCCAATAATCGCCGTAATATTCCAAAACAATACAGGCAGGCCAGAAATAGCCGATTCGCAGCTTTAGGAGACCTCAAGGCAAGTACCTCCATTAGGTATGCACGCAACTTTCAAAAGATCCTCTGCCTAGCGCTGGCAGTTTGATGATCGGACTATACAACGCTCAAGTACTCCGCATTTGCATACCGGCTATCCTATTGACAATTTGGCTGTAACTCAATCATTCAAATTCTGACCTTTCGGAGGCTTTGTCTCCAGCCCCAAATCTATTGTTTTCCCAAAGTCCGACCTAGCCTGTGGTCACAATTCTCCTTATAAAAACCCCTGACTTTGAGCGCTTCCTCGGATAGCTCCCGAGTTCCATACCGCCTTGCTGCCACATCGCTTGGCGAGCTTCCCCTCAGCTCCACGTGCTGAGATACATCGAACTCCAGCCTCACTCTCCATCTTCTTCTGGGCTTCAGGAACAGGTTTCGTATCACCCAAATCAACTATCCCTCTGAAAATCCCGCTATCTTACTCACACCTTTATTTTCCTTAGTTATCTGTATGCGTGTGTTGCTTACACGGTGTGCCTGTCGTTAATAAAGATCATTCATTACTTTCAAACCAGTCTGCTTCTTGACTTGGCCTGACCCCGTAAACACTGGGTTACAAGATTCCGCTGCGTTGCCCTGCCTCTCGTTCTGCCAACCAGTGCTCTTGACTAATTTCCCCAATTTGTGTAATTGCGAGGTTGTTTACATGTCCCTCCTGGGACCCCCAGAATACAGGGTAACAGTGCACTCAGCTTAAATGTACCTGGTCTGGCTATTTATTATTTATTAGTAGAACCTGGAAGAGTAACTTTTGGACTGCAACTTCTATGCTGGCTGGAGGATTTGAGGAGCTAAGGTACAATTATTATCTTTGTTGTTGTTGTTGCTTATTTATATAGCCCCAAGTATGTACCTGGTACTTTACTAGTAAAACAACCAAAAACACAGGGTCCTGCCAAAGGCATACAATCTAAAACAAGTAATTTTCCTGAGCTGTGTCTATTAGTTGTGTTTACATCCCATCTTTCTTCCAAGGAGCTCAATGCAGCAGCCATGCCTCTCTGCACGTAATCTGTACAACAACTCAGGTCAGGCTGAGAGATTGTAACTGGCCCAGGTCACCCAGTGACTTTCATTACTCAGTGGTGTCTGGAAGCTGGATCTCACAAATCCCAGTCCAGCACCCTCATTGTTACACCACAATGGTTCTGTTGTACAAGTACTTTAGCTGGGAAGGGAAACTCAGGCCAAAAAGCCCTGGTATCTTTGAATCAGCCATGTTCCAATAAAAATATTTGGATATTGTTTGTTACTTTCTCGTTTAGTTCACTTGCTTTGTGTTGTTGTTTTTACTATTTCTAATTAACTAAAGGGAGAAGAACAAAGAATATTTTCTTATTCCCTTGTATTTTATTGCTCTAATAGTTGTACTGCCCTTAAACACTCAGAGTTGCTTAACATTGCCAGCAGAATTCCCCAGCCACTCTGGAAACTGTAGGCCAATAGTACTTTTCCAAGCTCTAGACAGGGAAACTTGAATAATGGAACCACAAAGGCAGCAGTGTTCCCACGGACCTAAAATATTGTTTTCACACAGTCTAAACAATTTTATACACTGAGTGAAACAATCCCTATACGTACCACTGTGTAGGCAATTAATTTTTAATACCTCATTTTCAGTCCAGTGCTTTATTTTTTGCCTCTTAGTGATGAATTATTTTGACTCTTCAGATCAATAAATGTTATAGTAAGAAACTGGAAACAGAGAGGAAGTATCCATCTGTACTTCTCTCAAAGATTCTCAGTGACAGTGCTCCAAGAAATCTGCTTCATGCCCAGATGGGTTCTCATGAAACATTATCTCCATTTCCATTTGGAAAAGATATGCATTGGCCAGGCTGTGCCAGTTTGAATCTGGATAGTAGTTCAGTACCTGAGTCATAAATCCATAACTGTCTATGAAACGTTGCCCTTTTTTTCTTGCAAAACTCTCTTTGGTACAAATAAAGATTGATTGGAAATTCATGCACTTGCAAAGGCTAAAGTGACTCTTGAAAATGGCCAAATTTAGCCTTAAGGCAGTCTGCTATTTTCTTCCAGATGTGCATTGCTGGAAGGGCATGTGATCCATCTGGTCCTCTCTTTTGCCTTTTCTGCACTTGAAGTAAATGCTGTACAGCACATGAAATTACAGATGGATGTGATCTGAAACAAACTCAGGGCTTACTAAATGGGTTGTATCTATTTACATACATCAGACTAAGAATCCAACAAGTATAAATTTGTGCCATCACTCTTGTGATTCTGTGAAGTAATAATTCAGAATTTAAATTCCCCCAAATCTCTGTGTTTATGTTAAAGAATAAGGACACAGTCCATCTCTGCATGAATGCAGTTGGCCTACATGAAGATGGTATGTGCAGACCAGTATATAGACAGAGGCATTTGAAGACTTCAGTCTTTGAAAATACAGTCACCTCTCCACATTCACTAGGGTTAGGGGCACAGGACCCCGTGAAAGTGAAAAAACCATGAATAACTCTAGGCTGTCCCAAACCACATCTAACACACACAAAGAAGTATGATCACCATACTTAACCCATGATGGATTCCTTTGAGGCATCAGGGTTCCTTCACAAGGCAGAAGTAGGTGGCTGGTAGGGCTTATTGCCACCTCCATTGCTGCTCCACACCATTTTTAATAGGGACTTACAAGCCTCATTCACAGTTTCTCAGTCTCATAAGGCTGTAGTGCCTATTAAAAATGGCATAGGGAGGCAGCAGAGGTGACAGCAAATAATCTATGAATAATCAAATCTGCAAAAGTGAAACCCACAAATGTGGAGGGCTGACTGTAATTACATAGTCTTACATAGTCTGACAAGATCCATCCCACAGCCTGGACATGTTAATTTTTCTACTATAACTCCCAAAATCCTTCTACCAACATGGTAAAATGGAGTTATACTTTAAAAAAAATCCTCAAGCTCTGATCCATATTTCCTAACTAATACATGAAGCAGAATATATGTTACCCTTCAGATTTTGCACCACTCCAAACTTTCAGAGGCCCTTGTTGGCTCAAAAATATATACAGGGCAATGAGAAATTCATTGTTTTGAAATAAAATATAACAAGAAATGTGGATATTAATATAAAATACTTAAAATAATATGAATGTTGGGGGCAGGGTTTGTTTGTTTTTTTAATGTAATGGATGAACAAATGAACCTGTGTATAAGTATCATAGGCCAGAAAAAGGGTAGTCTGTCCATTCCTATCTAGAGTTCTCTAGATCCTCATACTTGGGAGCAGTAGCCATTTCAGATGCCTGGACTGGGCTCTGTCCCCTCTGATGAGCCAAGACAGGGTGACTAGGTAGGAAGGAATGTATCAGATCTTTTTTAAAAACACTCACACACATTAAAGTGATATTTTTATTGGTGCTACCAAAAGGAGCAAAATACATTATGCAAGATTTCAAAGCTCACAGCTGTTTCTAACAGGCATATGTTCAGTCATTTTAGGAGAAGAAATGAGACAATGGAGAGTCAGAAAGCTACATCCTTCTTGAGATCTTAAAGTTAAGTTTAAGATGGTGGTGGAGAGAAGTTAATGCAGGCAGACCTGTAGATTGTGGCATCCAAAGCATGTCGTCCTTTCTTTATCCCTCACTTTCCTAATGCAACACAGTCCTTGCTGGCCAGGAGGTGTTTGGGGGCACAAGAACAAGACAAGACAGTCGTTTTTTTGTTTGTTTGTTTGTTTGTTTTCCCCTCTATTTTAGAAATAAAGGCAGTTCCTTTGTGATCTGGCCCATATCTGTCCTGTGTCAGGTAGGAAAAAGAATCTCTCTTACCTCCTTTCCTTCATACCTCACTTGTTGGACCATCCTGAATCCCCTGCCTGAAAAGCTCCCCCTACCTCAACACAACAGAAAACATGTTGAGCTGCACACCTATGACCTGTAACTGCAAAACGTATGCCAAAGGTCTTTGGAGAGAAAATGCCTGACATTATTCCTGTTCATGTCTTTGGTGGCAACTTTTGAGAAAGTCCAGTTCTCCCTGCCCAGGCTCTTTGACAGGTTGAGAAACGAAAAATTGAGGAACAGGAGTTGTCTCCCATTTCATAAACATGAACTAGCTCTCTCAATTCAACACCAGTCCTATTGTTTCCATGACTCAACCCCATCCCCATTACACAAGTATGTGGTATGAAGGCCACATCTCAGCCTTTTTAAAAAAAAAAAAAAATCCTTATCTTGAATGCTGTACCACTTCTCTGCCACTCAGATTCTCTCCATCAAACTTCATATCCTTCTGAATTTCAGAATCTTCTGTTTTCATCTGCACTTCATGTTCTAGTCCTACCTTTTTTCCTTTTTCATCTGTTTATGGCCTCTTCCTTTTCATAGTTCACATAAAGCACTTTGTATATGTGTGTGTGTGTAAAGGAGAGTGTGTGCGCATGCTTTTAGACAAGTTGTTAGAAAACAGCTTAAAATACATCTTACTGCTAGGCATTCAACCTGTAGATTGTGCCATCCAAAGCATGTCCTCTTTTCTGTATCCCTCACTTATTATAGCTAAGTCACTTAAAGCTGACTAGGTACTGCTTTAAATTTAAATGCAGAGCGGGAGCAGCAACCTTCCTTCTTCTGTATTTTGCACCCTTGAAAATAGTTCCTGATGCTCTCCTATAATGCAACAGATGTTTGCGCATTCTAGCCACTGAAGCTTTGTTATGTGAAAAGCATTCTGTAAAATTGTGGGGATTGGAAGCTTTTATGATGCTGGATTGCACTGCAGTGACCCTAACAAAGTCAAGACATCAACTTTGACAGTCAAGGACAAGACATTGTTTGAACAGATTATTTAACTGAACAGCATTTCTGACTTGATTTGCCATCTATTCCAGACACCACAGATTGCTTTATTTAAGAAGCTCTAGCTACATCCAGTGTTTATCATTCTTAAATGATTCAAGACTGCTGTGTGTCTGTGCGTGTGTTTCCTAACAGCAAGTTAGCTGAGTTTTCAGTTACTCTTACCAGGGTGGAAAACACTTATGAATTTGTCATTTTGATTGACCAATACACAGTTTCATCATTGCTTGGAAGTGGAGCTTCAGTTGATTACAGCCAGCCATCTGGGGTTTCATATTACTATGCGTGAGATTATTATTATTGTTTTGCAAGGAATTCAAAACAGTGTAAATGGCCTAATCTTTTCCCATTCCTTATAATGATCCTAGACTGTGAGTTAGACTGAAAGACAGATGGCATAAACAAACCCGGTTTTAAAAAAGTTAAAAGATTTGAAGCTAGGTCTCCTTAGGGCCATGTCCAATGCTGTCTTCACTGCTGGTCAGTTCCCTGTTGTCAGATTACTATTTTGACAGTGAGAGATCCAGTGGCATAGTTGTGCTTAAGATCTTGTGCAGGCCTGGTTATTGTTTTGTTTCCAATTTATAATACCATATTATAAAATGTTTTGAAAGAACTACTTTGAAAGAAAAAGTAGTTGATGTGGTATGTTCAAGAGCTTGGAGCAGAGCTCCTCTAGCCATGGTGGGAGTTGTAGGCCAAAAAAATAACATTTCTGAGCTGTGGGAATATGAGGCTCCTGAATAAGAAGCTCAAATCCCAAATCCCCTAGAGTTCTAGACCATAGCAAAGTTCTTTAGACACCTAACATAGCAACCTCTTATGTATGGGGGATTCCACCCAAACCTCATGGATCCTTCCTTATTTCAGATCATTCTGTCTTAAATCCAATTGCTAGTCCAAAGTAGAGGAGACCCATGGAAATAATAGGATTTACATAAGTGTCATTCAGTTGCTGACTAAATTGTCTATTTTAGTCGGGACTAGCAACTGAATTTAGGTTTTCCTTATTTGTTAGATATATATCTATGCCACTTTTCCCCCAGAGAGCTCAAGATAGTCTACATGCTTTTTCTCCTGTATCTTTTCAACAAGTCTATTAGGTAGGTCAGAGTGAAAAAGTGTGACCCTCCCAGGCTCACCAGGAGAGGACTTGAATCTAGATCTCCCAAGACCGTATGCAACATTCTGCACCACATTGGTTCCTTATTTAATTCACTGAACTTTAAGCAAATTATTTAGCACAGTCTAGCTGGAATAGACATGCAGGGCTCACAGTGTAATTGAGGGTGAGCAGTATAAATTATCCTGCATAAATCATGAAAATACCCTGAGTTACTGAAACTCTTTCTGAAATTCAGAAATCCAATAGCACTTCCTATGACAACATAGGGAGTACAGCGAATTCTGAATGTCTTGGGTCCCTCAACGTCCAGCAGTCTCTGTGGAATCCATGAGCCTTGCCTCATTGTTCCCTTCTCTTCACACAAAACAGTCCTTGTGATAGTGATAACTGGGAGGCCTCTGTGCAAAGCCTCCATGATTCCTTCTTGGAGCCTAGAATATTGAAACAGCCGTGACAGAGGTCAAGACAAATGGAACATGCCACTCTTCCAGAGCCACCAAGAATTCTTATTAGTTATGCCAAAGTGGAGCTATATTTCAGAGACATTCTGTACCTGGGCTACTGCTGAGTCTTCCAGATACAGGAAGCTCTGGCGTGCGGGTTTGTGTGTGTGTGTGTGTGTGTATGCAAGGTCACCTTTTAATCCTATTGAGTACTCAGCTGCCCTAGAAAGCCATATATCAGGGCACTTTTCTGACCTGTGTGTGATCAGAAACTTGACTTTTATTCCAAGTTCCCTAAATGCCACACTAGGGGAACTGGACAACTCATTTTCTTAGGTGCAGTGCCATCACATTTCCCTCTCCCTTCATCCATCAAGTGAGAAAGCACTCCTATTGTGGGATGTGTATCTTTCTTCTGTTGCTGGAAAAAAGCTTATAGACAAACTGCTAACTAACTTCATCCCTCTTCCTAAGCCAACAAGCAACTGCACATATGAAATAACCACTAAAACAACTGGGACAGAGAGTGTGATCTTTGAAAGGAAGTTAAGCTGTATTCTCCTCTCATGTAAGGAAAAATCACATTCTTACTATTGGAAGAATTTCAGACGAATCATATGCTCCAAGGAGCACTCCCTCTTGGACTTAACATTTGCAGAAATCACAAGTCAGCATCATTAAGAGGTGCCATCCATTTGAACAACATAAAAATGACTGGCAAAACCATGTCTGAGTATTCCTTGCCTAACATAACCCTATGAAATTCATGAGGTTCCCATAAGTTGACACGTGCACGTGCGTCCGTGTGCACGCACACACACACGCACGCACACACAGATCTACTGCAGTCATTCTTTTCTGTCTCTTCATGGGCAGGTTCTGGAGTGCAGTTGCTATTATCATTCCCTTAACACCCCAAACAGAGAGCAATCAAATTCAATCCGTACTGGTAGTTTAAAATCTTTCAGGCTTTCTGACTAGAAGCTACCCGTATCACCACTGGAAATCCATTTCACAAAGAGGGGTGTGTTGTCAAATCTTTCCCACCACTGCGCTAGCTTGCAATAGAGGACAATGACTGGGCTTGAAGCTACTCACCACCATTATCAAGTCAAGCTGGAGAATAACTTCTTTGAGGAATAATATCAGTCCACAGTGCAGTCAACGTTATAAACTGCAAGAATTCTTATTTCTGAACCGCAGTGGGTTTGGAAGACACCGCTGTTTCTTTCAGCTTATGATAATGTAAGATAGAGCATTTGCCATGAGCAGAGATCTAGTACAGGGGTCTGGGAGAGATGACGATTCCCTTAGCACAATGGATGTTGGGGGGGGGGGAGGACCCCTATTAGGATTTAATTAATCAGAGTACCCACTAGTTTTCCATAAAAGGCCTAGGCCTGCCCAACATCTTTGTCAGTACTGCCCCTTTTGTATTCAAGCAAGAAGAGATACGACAAGTATATGTCTCTCTGCCTCTGTCCTCTGTGCTTTCTGTTTTTTGTTTGCTTGCTTGCTTGCTTTCCATTTAAACTCCTCAGGCTGCTTCAAATCCCTCACTCCACTCCACCCCACCTGCCAAGTCTCCTCCCCTTTCTCTTTTTTTTCTTTTTTCTTTTTTTTTGAACTCAGCCATGTATAATTCTTTCACCACCACCCTTCAGAGGTTTTAGTTTCTTGTTCAGCTTTTCCCATTTTTACATGCAACAGTCCTTCTGAAGTGTGCACTCAAGGTTATATGTTATGCTAACTATGTAGCCATTTGGGCCATTTCCACACTACACTCTTATAGCACAGTTAGTCCACTTTCAACATCCTATGGAATCCTGGGGTTTGCAGTTTAGGAGGGCCCAGGTGGCCCCTCCCTAAACTGCAAACCCCAGGATTCCATAGGATGTTGAAAGTGGACTAATTGTGCTATAAGAGTGTAGTGTGGAAATGGCCTTGGTTTGTTTTTGTTTTTCAGTAAGCATATGTGCCTGACCTGTGGAGAAGGAGAGGTTTAAATCCTTCCCTCTTCAGCTGCTTCCCTCTCAACTCCCACTCACCCAGCTTTTGTGGTAGCAAGCTATAAGCCATCTTCTCTCCTGTAACGTTGCCCTCGTGGCAACAAGGGTGTGAAAAAATTGCGTCTCAAAATTATGCCCCCATATTGAGTGGAGATGACGCTCCTTTTGGAGATGGCACGTAATATCCCCCGTTACTTGTTAGTTGCATTTCAAGGCCCCTTTAAAAAGAGTAGAATTTTGCCATTTTCTTCCCAAGTCCCAACCCCCTCAAAAAAAGTAATGAAAACATGACAAAAGTTAAGTAACCTTCCAAGAATTGCTTTTTAAATGTTAATTTTTAAACTACCATGTGTTGGAGCAAATTTTGGGAGGGAAATGGCTGGGAATGGTAGTATCAAATCTCATACCTGCATGTGGTGATTCCAGTCCATATTAAGGGCTCACAGACTTACTGCAGAGTAAATTAGAACAAGCAGTAACTAAAGGAGTAGCCTTAACTTGCTCTGCCATGTATGTCACAAACATTTAAAGACTTTCTTTTCTGCAAGACTGCATGTTCATGAGATCTAACAGCAGGCTGAAGAGTTCAATATTTAAAACTTATAAACACAATCATCCATATTTCCATCTAATCAAAGTGAAACCTTTCACTGTTGTTACCACTGATCGCCTGATAGTTCTATTTTTCTTTCTCAGCAAGATCTTTTTTATTTTAATTTAAAGCAAATTTACTTAATTAGGATGGTAGCTGGGGTGTCACTTTGCTTTTTTGAAAACAGATGAAAGAGTGTAAGGTTCTCACTGTGTGATTAGCTGGCTGATGTTGTAGATCATTATTTTTAAATGCATATTAGTCATTTATATTTATTATGTGTAATTCTGCTCCCACTCAAAAGGGATGGGGAAAAGGTTTAAAATAATTAAGGCACTTAAGGACACAGGCTGAGGTTTTCAGAAATGCTTAAGTCATTTTGAGGAATGTGCCTGCCCCTTGCTACTAAAGAAAAACTCAAAAAGTATAAGCTGCCTTAGGGAACTAAATTATGATGGGGAAGTAATGTCTAGGAAATTTGCCTGGCATTGCTTGGGCTGATGCTGATGACTTCGCTTATGAATTGATAGAAACAAAACATTTCACTAGTAGTCCTTAAAATTCGTTTTTATACCCTGCAAAATGGACCAAAAATCAACATTTCCCCCTAAAAGTCACAGAAATGTTTGAAATGTCTACATAAGTATAAATATCAAGTTTGATCTAAATTGGTTTATAAATATGTATTCTAGAGCAATAATAATATTACAAATAGAAATCTGAAGTGTTTGTTCTGGAGGTTGTCAAAGTAGTTGATGGACCAGGTCCAGAACTTTTCAGGCACTAAGGGAAGGTCTGACAAAGATAAGTATTTCCCATGCAATTAGTTCCCCCCACCCAAAAAAACCCCTAAAAATCTCAGCACTTTCAACAGAAACACTGCCAAACAGCTCTGACCATCAGGAAGTTCTTCCTAAGGTTTAAGTGGAATCTCTTTTCCTGCTGTTTAAATCCATTGCTCCTTGTCCCAATTTTCTGCTGCTCCAGATACTAGGATAAGGAGCAATGGATTCAAACTGCAGGAAAAGAGATTCCACTTAAACCTCAAGAATAAAGTCATGATGGTCAGAGCTGTCCAGCAGTGGAATATGCTGTCTTGGAGTTTGGTGGAGTCTCCTTCTTTGAAGGTTTTTAAGCAGAGGCTGGATGGCCATTTGTCAGGAGTGCTTTGATGTGGGTTACTGCATGGCAGGAGTTGGACTGGATGGCCCCTGTGGTCTCTTCCAACTCTATGATTCAGCTTAAAACTGCAAACCCCAGGATTCCATAGGATTTTGAAAGCAGAATAATAGCACTATAACAGGCTAGTGTGGAAATGGCCTATGATTCTATGACATAGTGGATTAGACCCAGACACAGTAGCTTGGGTCTATGTTTAGAATGAGGTTTAAGTTAGTGATGGTTAAGTGAAGTTCTGTTAATTTCAGTGAGTCTGCATATGACTAACTGAAACAGAAAAGCATAAATTGCTTCTGTTATGTGATTTGGTTTCTGCTAGGCAGGTCTGGATATGAAAGCTTCATTTCCTTCAAGGGGTTGGATTAAACCAGTTGTTCTCAACAGTCCATAGTCCAGAAAAGTTGGACTTAACTCCCACTAAGTTCCAACTCCCATTCTCCCAGTAGAATCTCCTTCCATTAGCTAATTAGGGAGGGGGGGCTATTGAGATCTGAAATCTGAAACACCTTGAATGTCAAAAGTTGGGATTCACTGGATTGGATGACTTTGAGTTGTCATCAGTTTTTCAAATCTGTGATTCTTTCTTGTTCTATGCAACCATTCTCTAACTCAGTCATTGTTAACCTGGGTCCTTGGACCCCTGGTGATCTATGGAGGCCTCACAGGGGTCTGCATAGCCCTGCTGTTGGACAGCGACAGCAGCAACTGTGACAGGGACATAGCAGTGGTGGGCAGCGATGTTGCAGGTGCTGAAACTGCTCCCTCACTAGCCAACAAGGGAGCAGTGTGAGCATGTGTGCACATACCCTCGCTGCAGCATCTCTGATGAAAGGGGCATGCTAGCAGACGTGAGCACATGCCCAAACTATGACTCTGGAGATCAGGTTTTAAATCCCCACTTGGCCATGGAAACACACTGGGTGACCTCAGGCAAGTCACATTCTCTCAGATTCAGAGAAAGGCAAAGGCAACAAATTTTGCCAAGAAAACCCTCATGATAGGTTTGCCTTATGGTCTCCATGAGTCAGTTTTCAAAGGAGAAAGACATGATAGCTAGAAAGAACCTCTCCCTGTCAGCAGCACTTTGTTGCTGTGTGCCTTCAAGTCACTTCTGACTCACAGCAACCCCAAGGTGAACCTATTACTGGGGTGGGGGGAGTGGAGTTGGCAAGATTTGTTCAGAAGAGGTTTGCTTTTGTCTTCCTCTGAGACTGAGAGAGCAGTGGTGGAGCTTGGAGTGGGGGGGGGGCCTACAGCACAAGAGATGGGGCCACTGTGGGGGGGGCGTGGCTGTGTTGTCTGGGGGCATGGCCAGGGCCTGCGGGGGTGTCACTATGGGATGGGACACCCCAGAAACATTACCACTCAGGGCAAATTGCCCCCGCGCCCCCACATTCCTACGCTACTGTGAGAGAATGTAACTTGCCCAAAGTCACCCCATGTCTGAGTGGCAACTTGATTCCTCCAGAAGCCTTTATTTAATAAATGAATATTTTAAAATTTAAATAAATAAATAAATCTAAATTTAAATATTTAAATCTTGAGTTAAGTCAGGGGTTCTGGGCAACAAATCATATTTCCTGGGGGTCCCTGGTAAAGAAAAGGTTAAGAACCACTGCTTTAAATCATCACTGGGGAAACTGTGATGAGAGTTCTTCTCTCTTTTCCCCACCACAATTTGGCTACATTTTTTGTTTTTAGCTACCCTTCTGCTTTTGTTAACACTGAGAATTTTTTTAAACATAAACGTGCTCCCATCTTCTTAACACTGGCTGACAATAACAGGGCACAAGAACACTCAGAGTTACAGATCCATTATCATCTGCTCCCAAGCCATGTTTCCTGCAAGATGTGAATGTGTGCATGTTGTATGCATGCTTTTTCCCCGCTTTTTTTGCAAGGTGCTGTCATAACTTGCGCTGTTTCAATTTTTGTGCTGGGCTTGGAAAGCTATCAAACCTCAATGGCATAACAGAATTTCAGACAGACCATTACATAAGCCTAAGAACCCTGTGTAGAATTGCAGAATTAACTCAACACCAGCTGTTCTTGCCACTGGCTCTTATCACATTGCTATTTGTAAAAATCTTCTCTTCCAAGAACAGCTTCTAGGCCTCAGATATGGCTGCTCTGCAAGTTGTTGGGCTAATTAAGCAATTGAGAGTGGCTCGCCTTAAGGCTGTCGTTTTCCTCTTCAGAATACTTGGTGTTGTACAACATTTGCTGAGGGCCAATTACCACATTTTTATTTGCAGGTGGAGGCCTATTTAAAATTTCTCCATGGGGTGATTGTTGGGTTGATGATTATCACATCTCACCCACTTAGCTACACTAGTTGCTCCAAATGAAGAACTCACAATGTTATGAAATGGACTCCATGCCAATGGCAGTAACATGCACATCAACTGCAAAAGTCTCAAGTCACGTTCACTAGGGATGCCTGAGAAATGTATTCATATTCCAATGTAAGCTTGTCAGATTTGCACTAATATTAAATACAAACTGAAATACATTTAAACCTTAAGATTCCTCATTTACTGAAATTTCTAATGTAGTCTTTTAAAAAAAAAGCAAGCAAGCAAGAAAGATGCATACAAAAACAAAGCAACTAATAGTACTGTTTTCAGATAGAACCTGGATCCCAGAAGGGACACTATAAAATTTGAAGTTTTTTTCAGTGATGAAACAGCTTCCCATGGCAGTTCCAGAATTTCCAGGAAATAGAAATTCAGAGGATAGTGCTGGAAGCAAGATTGGGATTGTCCTCTAAATTAAGGCCATATGGCTTGAAAGTGTCAAGTCTGTAGATATAGAAGGTTTCTCTTTTCTCAATCATGGCTGGATTAGGGTTTCCCTTTTGGAAACATAGCCATGTTGGAAAGGCAGAAACCCTCAGAATTAAGATGCTTAACAATGGGTTATTCTGTTTGGTTGTGGTAGCTGACTTCTGAATGTGTGTGTGTGTGTGTGTTTTGTGTATAAGGTCCTTTCTACACCACCCTCCCAATCCACCATAGAAACAGGAGAAAGACATGACCAGGACAATGATTCTGTGTGAATCTTTGGGCTCAACTCTATGGTCCTTTCTGCCCTACACTGTTATAGTGTTATCATTCCACTTTCGACATCCTGTGGAATTCTGGGGTTTGCAGGTGAGGGAGGGGCACTTAGGATTCTCAGCCAGAGAGTTCTTTGGCCTTAGTTAACTATATCTTGGGAGTGGCAACCTCTACATGCTTAATTAACTGGCTAGTTAGTTTGCATGTTTATTGTAGGCATAGAGGGACTGCCTAGAGTAAACTTCCTGTTGTTTGCTCAACACCCACTTCCCATTGCATGTTCTCTTCCTCTTTCGTTTTTTGTTCTTCTGCCTCCATGCAAGCATGTGTTCTTCGATCCTCTAGCAAGCTTCCTTGTAAGGATGTGACTGCTTATTTTTCTTCTTACTTTTCTTCAAAAATTTGAACCTGTGTAAACTATGCACAAGATTATATGAGTAAATCCTTTTTACATACTTTTGACCAAACTGTTTGTGTTTTATTTTGAGCTAGATTAAGTGTGTTTGGGGTGGAGTGATAGAAGTAAGGCTGGTAATCTGTTCAACTTCTGCCAGTCTCTCAATTTTAATATTTCCTAGCACTATAAACCCCAGAATTGCACAGGATTTTGACAGTGGAATAATAGCACTATAACAGCATAGTGTGGACAGGCCTTATGATTCTATAAGACAGAGTAGAAAGGTAAGTGGGACGGAGCAAAGGATATGCTGGCAGGGGAAGGAAGACTGACAAGACTAGTAAATCAACACACACTATTTATAGAGAAGTCACTCTGCACATGCAGGACAGAAAGATCCTCTTGACTAGCTGACATCTGTATTACAACATCACTTGTAAGCCTCATTCCCAATTCTCACTTAAAATAGACTGAGATTTACATATATGGTACACAGTGGTGTAGGATAGTCAGGACTCACAAGGTCAAAAATACGCAAGTTTTGATTAGTGCAGATGACAATATACACATAGAGCTTCCCTGTTCTCTCTTTAGCTGCCATTGAGTAACTGGAAGAAGGGGTGATTTTTCCAGCAATAGTATATTTTTCTGAGCTAACCTCTACTGTAATGCAAAGTTTTGGGGGCGGATTAATCTGAAATGGGCATATTTATCTGGATGTTAAGATCTTCAACAGAGGACTTAAGAATACCATCAGCTTCAGAGGTCCAGGATTGACTTGCAAGAGAAGGCTTTCTCCAATACTGAAGAACACCTGTATTTAATAATTAACTGCTGCACCCCAGCTGTAAGCCAGTATCTGCTGCTTTCCTCTTAAAGCTCTGGCAATTTTCCCCCACCTCTCAGCAGCAAGATGCCCTTTCTAAAGCTCTGACAGGTCTAGGTTCAGAAAGATCTTCACTACAGATCTTCTAACTGCTCTAAAATTGTCCTCATGTTGAATGGCAGCATTTGAACAAATCTCCAGGCGCTTTTAATATCAACTGGAATACATGCTGTGCCTCAGCTTATGAACAAACCTGACCTGTGGTAAAATCACAAAGGAGTAGCTGTTGGTTCCTGGAAAGTTTGATGGGTGAACTGAACTTTGCTCTCCCAGGTATTTCTGCTCTGTTCCCTTCCTGTTCAGTGGATAATCTTTCCTGAAATTCTTGGTAGATAACCTCTGCTTTGGCAGATTGCAGTACAGAGTCAAGCAAGGGCAAAATGACTGTTAACACACAGGCCTTAAAGGAAGCACAGTTGAACTTTGAGAACTGTTTATTCTTTGATCAGTGAGGAATAATTTCTGGCTGGCAGATGAATTATATTTAGTTAATTTTTAAAAATTTAATTCATAGCCTGGCTTTCTCCCAACAAGGGAGCTAAGATGGCTTACAACAAGATTAATACAAGATAAAGGGAAAAAAGGGCCTAGTGAAATTAGCGTTCATGTAAAAATACCCATAATTTAAAACAGTATAAAATCATTTAAAAGACATTAAAGAAAGCTTAAAATGCAGCATGCATTCCCTCCCATTGAAAGCCCTTCTGCATGACCTGTTAATAATCAAATACCTGTTTACATAGAAAGGTTTTTACCTTCCAGCAAAAGGAGGGCAGAAAGTGTAAGTGTTGTAAAATGCTCTTGGATACAAAGCTTGAGTTACACAACATACTAATGTAACAGAGAGGATGAGATCCTATATTTCTTCAATGTAGTATAAATATCAGCCAGTGGATCTGCATTCTCCCCCCACCCTGCCCCCATAGCCCCTGTATTAAATAGCAATGTAGCACAATGAATGTGCATTGGTAGTATTCTCATGCTACTCAGTGAAGTTTGATGCACATCCACATGCACCACAGTTCTTCTGGAACTCCACTTCTGTCTGCATCAGCTGGATACTATCATGAGGCATTGTTCACAAATTCAGTCTGCCACGAGTAGCACAATCTATGCCTGCATATGTTGATAAGGGCTTTATCACACAGGGCAGGTGTATTGCAATTGCAGCAGGATAATAGTGTCTTTGACTGGGACTTACCACATGATGTCATTTCTCTTCGGTTGTTTTCCCAGTTGGAGACCCATTTGAAATGCCTTTCTCTTACTAACACAGAAAATCCATTAACAACCTCTTTTGTGTAAGAAATGCTTTTCAAATGGTCTTCCATCAGGAAAACATGGAAGGGAAATGACTTCCTGTGAGGTTATCCTGCTGTAATTGCAATTTATCTGTCTAGTATGGTAAAGGCTGCTGGTCAAATTCTCCTGTCCTTTGATTAAGCAGGAGGATGCAACTTTCATGGGAAGAATGATAGAGAGGAAATGGGGTGCAGTTGTGATCTCTCCCATCCTTTGCCCCACTCAGAGTCATTCCAGCTATTCTCTTACCCATTTCACCTCTACAAAGGACTCTTACCCCTTTTCCTCTATGGGGAAAGGACTTACCAAAAGTATTTAAAGTCTGTTCACAATTTTTCTTGTCCTCTAGCATTTTCATATTTTTCTCATTCTCTTTCTTGCTGAGGAAGACCTTTTTTTTTCTTTTTCTTTTTTGGAGGAGGCACGAGAATATCATTTGCTTTCAAAAACATATTTTTCCCAAAACACATTTTTCTGTGAATACAATATATTTTCCACAAAACAATGTATTTTACACAGTATATAACTTTTTGTACAAATTAAATTTTGACAAAGTCCCGAAAAGTGAGAAGGGGAATGCACAGAAACTCTGGCAATCTTACCCAATAGGAAGGAAATTCTGGAAAATGTTTGTCTGGTGTTTGAGAAAGAAACAAGTGAAGATTTTCACCCCAGCAGTCTTTCTTCCAATAAAATTTATGGTCTCCTGCCTTAGCTTTTCATTTTTTCATAATAATTCATTTGAAGAGTGCTGTGTGAAACTAGATGCCGTGTTTCATTGAGTTTTGTTTTAAATCTATGCTGGATTATGGTCTTGATTAGAATATTACAATTGACTCACGATGGTAAACTCATCTGTATGCACAGAGTTGGTTGCTTCAGGGTTGATTAATAAGTGGGATAGAAGGGAAACCATGTGGAAATCTTGTGCACAGGAAAGAAAATGGTGCCTCACTTCCTATTTCCTGTACTTTCTTCAGTGCCAAGAGGGCAAATTCCCCCCAAGATTTCCATGGCAAGCATATCTTGTTTATTTGTTCCAAAATAATGAACATTTAAGCCTAAATAGATATCAGTGGTTCAGGAAGACCTTCAAAATCAATATTTTCTGTCTACTCATCTGTGACATAAATTGTCTCTGATCCATGCACATTCTGCAATATCTGCTGGTGATTATCAGTATCAACCAGGCAATGTGCAAAATCTATTGATTTCATGCTCAATTGGTGCTTGTTCTCTGTGCCTTAATATGAGTGCTCATAACGGCTGGTATCTCTGCAACTAACAGTAATATATACATAAGAGAACAGTTGGTATCTATAGCAGATTAGTTTGGAGTGGGCCAAGGTAGATGTCATACAGAGGTGATTTCTTCTATTTCAAGAAAGAAAAGATCTTGCAGGCCTTTCAAACACAGTTGTTCTCTGTTGTTAGATAACAGAGCTTGTAAAAGTACGCAAAGGGATCATGTAGTATCTTTGAGACTACTTGAGAGAAAGAAGTTGTTAACATAAGCTTTCATAGAGCTTGGAAAAGTTACTTTTTGAGACTAACTCTCAAAATCCCCCATCAGGTAGGATAACCACTAACCATGTCTGGGCCCTAAATAAATAAACAAACAGCAACAACATTTCCAGATTTAACAGTCTCCTCCTATGAGTTGACACAGCATTTACTGTACAAGCATCCAAGAGATCTAAGAGCACAAATGTTAAACTGCAGCACCTGTGGATATGTGTAACACCTTGCTTCCTTCTTTCAGCAATATCAGCATTTCCCAAGCTGTTTTGTGCTATATAATATTGGTTGATAATTTTTACAGATTCGAAATGTTGCGGCCAATCTCTGTGTAGACAGTAAACATGGAGGCACAGGCACTGAGCTCAGGCTGGATATCTGCGTGAAGGATGGTTCTGAAAGGACATGGTCACACGAGCAGGTATTTTGACTGGCACATTCCTTAATATTCTAAAGGGCATTCTGAAACTATTCCCCTTAATAGATATCCACATATGTAATTTATTCAGTATTGGAATACTAGGGGCCTTTTCACACTACACAGTTATAGCACTCTGGTTCCACTTGAACTCTCATTGTTCGATCCTATAGAATCCTGGGATTTGTAGTTTATGGAGGAATACTTAGAATTCTCAGCCAGAGAGTTCTGGTGCCTCACCAAACCACAAACCGCGTGGCAGTTACAGCAGAATCACAGAACTAAAATTGTATAGTGTGAAGGGGTTCCATGTGTGTAACAGTAAGGAGTATATCACAGGAAAGTCATGTTGAATAGCGGCAAAATAGTAGACTGTAGTCCATGGTTCATCCCCTTTTAAATGATAGCCAGACCTGGGGAAAAAAGTTAGACATCCAACAAAATCTTTCTTTTTCTATTTCATAGATATGAAAGAGCACTACCTTTGAGTGGCGAGGGCCAGGACTACTATCAGGCAGACTCAGGCAGATGCAGAGTATCATGAAAAGACAAGAAACAGTTCATTATTCAGTTGTTCATTTTTAAACAATGATGACTATATTTTTATTGCTAGAGATGGGACAAGGTGCCACCATGCATCTCCATTTCATGTGCTACCATTTTCTGCTTTGTGTGTCAAGACCACTTGTCTTGATGTGGGCATTCTGCCCTTTGACTTATGCAGATGAAGGACACCATTTGCTCTTTTCATTTCAGGCAGTAAACTGGTGAGCCTAACCACTGAAGTTACAGGTTAAAGCTGTAGCTTATCTGTATGATTACAACTGAATACCAGACAGCATAGTTTTGATGGAAGTTGTTTTCCAACACACCTGGAGAGCAGCAGGCTGGGAGAGGTTGTGATATTCAAAAGTAGGGAAGGTAAAGAAAACAATGTTCAATGTGAAATGGAAGGGCAAATTTCAAAATCATACTCTGAACCATCCCTTGCTGTCCATAGCCTCTTGCCCCAATTTGTTTCTACCAGATATCTAGGGTGAAGAAAACTAGAAAACCCTCAAGATTGTTTACTACTTTGTGTAACATTTTAGTTGATTCGGTAGAGGATATTTCTTATTGCTGCTTCTGAATATCACTGATGCTCCTGCTGCTGCTGTTTACTATTGATATGGCTTTATTTCTTTGGTATTCTTAATGAACCTGTGTGCACTACTGTCTGCAGTCTTTATTTGAAATCTGTAGTTCCCCAAATCATCGCGAGAGGGCAGCACCAGACAAGCAGAGCCCAATACTGGACCAGGAGCAAGACAGGGAAGTTAATGAATTTTTAACTGTCAGGAGATTTTCAAACTCCAAAGCCACTGTAGATGAACAGCTTATCCAAGATTTAAAAGACTGAGGAAGGAATGTGGAAGAGCTGGATAATCACATTACAATAAAAATTAATATGAAATTGATAAACCAGCAAATAAAAATCAACTTTCTCAGCAGCCATACACAGAATTATGTGAGACCAAAGGTCGCACAAAAGAAACTCTGCAGATCTTTGTTTCTGACCTAAAATAATGCAAATATATTCAGAAATATAAATTTGGCAAGAGTGTATTGTTTCAAAAGTTAAATACAAATTAAACTTTTATGATTTTACACATTTGCTATGAAATGTTAAGACGGTACCAACTGTTTTCCCATTTTGATTTTCACAGGCCATTCTTTTGAAGGCTGAAATGCTTTCCAGTATTGTTTAAAAACACACAACTGTGAGAACATTAACCTTTTATTTTCCATGCTCAGAGTCTTGAACAATACATTTTTAAAAAATTACAACTCCCAACATATCCAGTTAGCATGACCCAGGGGAGGGAGAGAATTCTGACAGCTGAAATAAAAAAAAAGTACCATTTCCAAGTTTTGCTTGCTACCTGCCACCACTGCCCTCCCCAAATCTTTTTGTTACAGAAGACACCGTGTTTAGGAATCATGTATGTAAAAGGGTATTGTCAGAACTTCCATCAGATTTAAATATGTGATGATACCACTGATCTAAGACAACCAGGGCTGCGTACCAAATTATATGAAGTCACAATGGCAAATAACCAGTAACCAGGCTTGTCCAAGTCATTTTTTGCCTGAAGAGGAAGAGAAAATCACACACACATAACATGTGCACACTCCTAAGTCAAATTGTACCAAAGCAAAGGATAGTCATTTGGACATCTGTGGCAGCAAATCCCACAACTGGCTCTCCCTGTGAACTGAAGTACAATAATACATTTTTTAAAAAAAATCCTACTCATTCATAGACCTCAGAATCTGCTAGCTGGGCCAAGTGCCCCAATCTAGCTAAAGATAGGGCTGGCCCTGACTAATCAGATTTGGCTATATTTTGACATTCCTCAGGTCTGTGGTTCAGTGGGAACTTGAATCTGGAATTCCCAATATCAGTACAAAACCCTCACTGCTATATAACACTGGTATTCAATATGTATTTTATTTTATTTTAGAGCTGCAAACTGTATCACAAATTCAGAGGAATGTACCATCTGAAACATGACTACATTCTAGTCCACATATTAGTCTGGCAAATGCTAAATAGGCTAGCTCACTGTAAAATAGAGGCCAAAAATAATTTTCCAACATCTCTACCTCAATGTGCTTTAAACTTAAAAATATTCACTGTAAAGAAAATGTATTATGAATAGAAATGTCTCATAAGGGATAATGTCAGCAACTTTAGCACAGAAAGCTCTTGTCTGATCATTTTTGATAGAGGCTTAAGGGGGGGAAATTTAACATTGAAGATGTCAGTTCAAATCCACTAAGTTGGAATCTGAAGTGGTACATTCCATATTTCAAAGGCAGGCCAAATATTATAACACCAAATTAAGAATGGGCACTTTAATCCAGAAAAATCAATATCTTAGATCAATATTTAAATATTTGCTATAAAACTTAGTTTTCAGGTGCTCTTTACTCATGTGTACCTTGGGTATATCACATACTCTCAGCCCCAGAAAACCCCATGATAGCTTCACCTTAGGATTGCCATAAATTGGAAACAACTTGGAGACGCGCAATAACAGCAACAGAGCATAACTTGGAATCATTACCTTTTTGAACTAGGGAACTAAGGGATTCTGGGAATTGTAGTCCAAAAAATAACTGCAAAGTTTAGGTACAAAAGTGCAGTTCTGTACAGAAGTATGTCCTAGACAACAAGTCATAAAACCATAGACTCACAGAGCTGCTAGAGACCACAATGGCCAATGAGTTCAACCCCTTCCCATGCAGGAATACACCATCAAAGCATTCCAGAGAGATGGCCATCCAGCCTCTGTTTAAAAACCTCCAAAGAAGGCAATTCCACCACACTCCGGGGCAGTGCATTCCACTGTCAAACTGTTGTTACCATCACGAAATTCTTCCTAATGTTTAGATGGAATCTCTTTTCCTGAAGTTTGAAGCCAATGCTCCGTGTCCTAATCTCTGGAGCAGCAGAAAATATTCTTGCTCCATCCTCCAAATGAAATCCTTTCAAATATTTGAACAAAGCTATCATAATGCCTTTTAACCTTCTTTTCTCCAGGCTAAACATACCCAGCTCCCTAAGCCACTCCTGACAGGGTTTGGTTTCCAGACCTTCTACCATTTTGGTCACTCTCCTCTGGACACATTCCAGTTTGTCAATATCCTTCTTGTGGTGCCTAGAACTGGACATAGTATTCCAGGTGAGGTCTAACCAAAGCAGAATAAAGTGGCATTATTACTTCCCTTGACCTAGACACTATACTTCTATTGATGTAGCCCAGAATTGCATTGGCTTTTTTAGCTGCTGCATCATACTGCTGACTCATGTTGAGCTTGTGGTCTTCTAAGACTTCTAGATCCTTTTCCATATACTATGCTGAACCAGATGTCAGCCATCTTATATCTATGCATTTCATTTTTTCTGCCCAAGTGTAGCATCTTACACTTCTCCCTGTCGAAATTCATTTTGTTGGTTTTGGCCCAGCTCTCTAATCCGTCAAGGTCATTTTGAATTCTGATCCTATCCTCTGGGGTGTTAGCTACCCCTCCTAATTTGGTGTTAATCTGCAAATTTGATATAAATGTCCTCTATTCCCTCATCCAAATCATTAATAAAAATGTTGAATATCCCTGGTCCAAGGACAGAACCCTGTGACACCCACTAGTCACCTCCCTCCACGTTAAAGAGGAGCCATTGGTGAGCACCTTTTGGGTTTGGTCAGTCAACCAATTATAAATCCACTTAACAGTAGTACTGTATAGCCTGGATTTTACTACTTGTTTGCAAGAATATCATGGGAGACCTTCTCAAGAGTGTTACTTAAAATCAAGATATGCTTTATCCATAGCATTCCTTTCATCTATCAAGCTAGTAACACTATAAAAAAAAAAAAAGACCCAAGATTAGTCTGACATGACTTGTTTTTGAGAAACCCATATTGACTTTTAGTGATCACAGGATACCTTTCTATGTGCTTACAGTTTGTCTATTTAATTATCTGCTCTAGAAACTTTCCCAGTACTGATGTCAAGCTAGGTCCTCTTCCACTCCCCCCTTTTTTTGAAGATGGGGACAATATTTGCCCTCCTCCAGTCTGCTTGGACTTTCTGTAGGAATTCTCAATGATTATTGCAAGCAGTTCTGAGATCACTTCTGCCTGTTCTTTTAATACCCTTGGATGTAGTTAATCTGGCCGTGGAGACTTGTATTCATTTGGAGTAGCCAGGTATTCCTGTACTACCTCTTTACCTATACTGTGCTGCATTTCCCCTACTGCATCATCTACTCCAGGTAGAGCACTGTTTTCCTTTTGGGAGAAACCTGAGGCAAAGAAGGTGTTGAGTTGTTCTCCCTTTTGTTTGTCTCCTATTAGCCTTTCACAGCAGCTCCATATTTGATGCAAAATCCTGCAGGTAAATTGCAGATGAAATATTTTGTGCAGATTCCCTGGCTTGACTGCATATATTTCCCAAGGTTTCATTCTCTATTTCTATCTCACTCTTCATCTCAATTTAGTTCTTAAAGTCACTGAAAAGGGACAGTAAATCCACAAAATTAAAAGAAAATACAAAAAACAACAGGACTAGAAAACTAAAACTGCAACAGCAGTGATATATTTAAGTCTTTTAATCCAAGTCTCAAGTCCTTAAAGATACTTTCAAGTCAAGTCTCAAGTCTGAGAGCCAACTTTATACCCCAACCTATATTCCAGAATTTCTGGACAGAGTCGAATAAAGTCAATTTCAACAATTTAAGCAGAGTTGGCCCTCCATATTTGCAATTTTGCCATCTACAGCTTCAGAGGTGAGGAATAGGATCTTACTTACTCCCCCTTCCCGAAGCTGGAGGCTTTTATGCCAATGGGCATAAAAGAGTCTGCAGCTTTGGAAATGGGAGATAGGATCCTTCTTACTTCCCATTTCCGAAGCTGGAGGATTTTTCAGAAGTAGGGAATAGGAGCTTTCTTACTCCCCATTATTGAAGCTTCAAAAGCTGTAGAAAGAAGGCTTCTTCCTCCTGAAGCCCACTGTCTAACACACTTGCTGTTCTCTAAGAAGCATGTCCTATGCTTTGGGGAAAAGTCTTGCCTTCTGCTCTTAGGAAAAGTTTTAGAAGGCTCCTCCGATATGCAGCGGGGGACAGACTGCTGAGCAGACCTCAAGGCCATTGCCTAACCTGTTTGCTGTTCCCCTCTGAGGCCATTTCCATACCGGGCTTCTAAAACGGTGTAGAGCGGCCTCTAACGGAGGTCTTCTACACCATAGAGTGGACTGGCGTGGACTACTTTTCGTAGTTCCACACCAGAATCCACCCAGGAGCGGCAGGAACTAGCCGGGCTGCATGTTTTTTAAAAACATCTTTTTAGAGGTTTTTAAAAAGCACGGAGCGCGCAGCCGCGTGCCGCTCCATCGCCCGGCTCTAAAGTGGATTTGCAGGTGCGCGCAAGCACGTGCCTGCAGATCTGCCGGGGGCGGGCTTCCGGCTGGCGAGCTTCTCCGGTTGGTGGAGAGCCTCCACCAACCAGAAGCTGCCATCTGGGACGCCGGAGGAGCGTGGAGCAGCGAGCTCGCACTGCTCCGCGTGGCGACGGACTTATCCGGCTGCGGGTAAGCTCCGTTTTAGCGTGTTTTCGCCCGTTTCCCCCACACACACACATGTGAAAAGGGCCTGAGAAATATGCCCATACTATGGGCTTGAGACAGATTGCCATGTGATCAGTAGACAAAAAAAGATGGAAGCGTTTTTCAAAGTAGTCAGGTTTCTGGATGAATGTGTTATGTTACTGAACCAAGGGCAGCAAGTCATTTACTAAAAATATACAAGTCTCAAGTTGAGTTGAGTCATAGAATCATAGAAATGTAGAGTTGGAAGAGACTACACGGGCCATCCAGTCCAACCCCCTGCCATGCAGGAATACCCTCAAAGCACTCCTGACAGATGCCATCCAGCCTCTGCTTAAAAACCTCCAAAGAAGGAGACTCCACCACACTCCAAGGCAGCATATTCCACTGCCGGACAGCCCTGACTGTCAGGAAGTTCTTCCTGAGCTTCAGGTGGAATCTCCTTTCCAGCAGCTTGAATCCATTGCTCCTTGTCCTGGTCTCTGGAGTGGCAGAAAACAAGCCCTTTCCCTCCTCTACATGGCATCCCTTCAAATATTTAAACATGGCTATCATGTCCCCTCTTAACCTTCTCTTCTGCAGACTGAACATACCCAGCTCTCTAAGTCTATCCTCATAGGGTTTGGCTTCCAGGCCCTTCACCATTTTGGTCGCCCTCCTCTGGACCTGCTCCAGCTTGACCATGTCCTTCTTGAATTGGGCTGCCCAGAACTGGACACAGTATTCAAGATGAGGTCTAACCAAAGCAGAGTAGAGTGGTATCAGTATCTCCATCAATCTAGACACCATACTCCTATTGATGCAGCCGAGTATTGCATTGGCTTTCTTGGCTGCTGCATCACACTGCTGACTCATGTTCAGCTTGTGGTCTATTAAGACTCCTAGATCCCTTTCACACGTACTGCTATCCAGCCACGTGTCCCCCATCCTATATTTCTGCATTCCATTTTTTCTACCTAAGTGTAGGACCTTACACTTCTCTCTGTTGAATTTCATTTTGTTAGCCTTGGCCCAGCTCTCCAATCTGTCCAGGTCATTTTGAATTTTGATCCTGTCCTCTGGCGTATTAGCAACCCCTCCCAATTTGGTGTCATCTGCAAATTTGATGAGCATGCCCTCTATTCCTTCATCCAAGTCATTGATGAAAATATTGAACAGCACTGGGCCCAGGACAGAACCCTGTGGCACCTCGCTAGTCACTTCTCTCCAGGATGAAAAGCAGCCATTGGTGAGCACCCTTTGGAAACGGTCAGTCAACCAGTTACAGATCCACCTGTCCAGCTCACATTTTACTAGCTTCTTTGCAAGAATGTCATGGGGAACTTTGTCAAAGGCCTTACTGAAATCGAGATATGCTACATCCACAGCATTCCCTTCATCTATCAAGCTAGTAACTCTATCATAAAAAGAGATAAGATTAGTCTGGCATGACTTATTTTTGAGAAATCCATGTTGACTTCTCGTGATTACCGCATTGCTTTCTAAGTGATTAGAAACTGACTGCTTAATGATCTGCTCCAGGATCTTTCCATCAGGCTGACTGGATGATAATTATTTGGGTCCTCTTTTTTTCCCTTCTTGAAGATGGGGACAACATTTGCCCTCTTCCAGTCTGCTGGAACTTCTCCTGTCCTCCAAGATTTCTCAAAGATTATAGCAAGCGGTTCCGAAATGACCTCTGCCAGTTCTTTTAATATCCTAGGATGCAATTCATCTGGCCCTGGAGACTTGAATTCATCCACTGTGGCCAGGTGTTCTTGTACCACCTCTCTACCTATTATGTGCCGCATTTCCCCTGCTTCCTCACCTGCTCCCCAACCGCCAGGTTGAGTGCTTGTATCCTTCTGGGAAAAAACTGAGGCAAAGAAGGTGTTAAGTAGTTCTGCCTTTTCTCTTCCCCGTTAGTAATTCGCCATCTTCTCTGCACAGGGACCCTATCGCCTCTTTCTTTTTCCTTTTGCTGCGGACATATTTAAAAAAGCCCTTTTTATTGTTTTTAATGTCTCTGGCCAGCCTAAGTTTGTTCTGTGCTTTAGCCTTTCTGACGTTCTCCCTACATCTCCTGGCTACTTGCTTAAATTCTTCTTTGGTGGTTTCCCCCCTCTTCCATTTCCTGTACACGTTTCTCTTAACGCTTAGCTCAGCTGAGAGTTCTTTAGTCAACCATTCTGGTTTCTTCAGATGCCTTCCATTTTTACTCCTCATTGGCACAGTTTTAGACTGTCCCTTCAGTATCTCCCTTTTAAGGAACTCCCATGCCTCCTGAACTCCTTTCTCTTTCACTATACTTAACCACGGAATTTCAGCCAGCAGCTCCTTAAGTTTACAGAAGTCTGCTTTTTTAAAATCTAAGATGAGTGTCTGGCTACACTTATCTTCTCCCTCCCACTGAATGCCAAATTCCAATAGGGCATGGTCACTCCCCCCTAAAGATCCAACCACTTCTACCTCATTAACAAGGTCATCCCTATTGGTTAGGATCAGATCTAGAATATTTGATCCCCTTGTCGCCTCTTCCACCTTCTGGACCATGAAATTGTCTGCAAGACAAGCAAGAAACTCGCTGGACCTCACTGTCTTGGCAGAGTTTGACTGCCAACATATATCCGGGTAATTGAAATCTCCTATTATTACTGTATCTCTCCTTTTTGAATGCGCGGTCATTTGGTTGAGGAAGGCGTCATCAAGGTCCTCAGTCTGGGTTGGAGGTCTGTAGTAAACCCCCACCAGAATATCCCTATTGTTTCTCGCTCCCTTAATTCTTACCTAGATGCTCTCGACCTGGCTTTCTGGGTTTAAGTCATGGATCTCTTCACAGGTGAAAACATCCTTGACATACAAGGCTACTCCTCCTCCTTTCTTGTTTGGTCTATTTCTACAAAATAGGCTATACCCCTCTATTCCTACATTCCAATCCTGAGACTCATCCCACCAGGTCTCAGTGATGAGTCAGTGCATCATTTATTGCCAAGTTGAGTCCGAGTCAAGTTACTGAGGAGACTGAAGTCCAACTTGAGTCCAAGTCAAGTCAACTCGAGTCTACATCACTGTGCAACAGCATACCTTCCAGGATTTTACAGATGAAAACCACGACGCTTGTGGCCAAGCAACATCCAAGTGTGGTCAAGCTTGTGAAAGTTATTAATGAAGAAGAACAGGCAAACTAGAAGAGGCTGTAGTAGTTTGGTTTTGCCTAATGAGCTAGGAAGGCAACATTCCACCCCCTCTTCTCTTCTCTGCTGAATTAATTGAGTACAAACTACGTTTGCATTTTGAATTCAGTCTGCAGCAATGGAAATAAGCCAAGGACGAAGGGGTAAATTGAGAAGAGGAGAGAGAAACTAGAATATTTTAAAAGCAGCTGAAAAGTGGAACAGAGGATTAATCAGAACTATGTCCACCAATTCAGGACAGGCAGGGAAGGTATGCAACAATTTATCAGTAAAAGCAGATAGCATTTTTAAAGGCTTAGTGAATAACGTGGTGTTTCCTTACTGAGAAGAGAAGGGAGACTTCATGCCATGATACATTTCTAGGAAGAGAGTCCCATAAACATGGTGCCATGAAGAGGTCCTGAAAGGATGGCTTCTGAAGCTGGGCCAAATTGCGCCATAATAAATTGCCCTTCAGAAATTCGTGTGGAATTTTAAAAGTCAAGACCATCAAGTCATGGTTGGAAACAGACTAGCAGACATTGAAACTTAGAAGTGGTATAATACATTCCATTTGATGAATCCTGGGTCCTTTCACTCTATACATTGATAGCACTATGTTGCTACTTTAACTACGATGCGTCCATCGTACAGAATCTTTCTATTTGAAGTTTAGATGGGGATGCTTAGAATTCTCAGTCAGAGAGCTTTAGTGCCTCCCCAGACTATAAACCCCAGGATTCTATAGGATGCAACCATGGCAATTAAATTGGAATTACAGTGCTATAGTATGTAGTGTGAAAGGGCGTGGGGTCAACAGTGGTTGACCCAACACTGGTTGACCCAATAATGGGGTCAAAGGAAGTAATAATAGCACTCTATTCTGCTTTGGTTAGACCTCAGCTGAAATACTGTGTCCAGTCCACCACAATTCAAGAAGGATATTGACAAGCCGGGATGTGTCCAGAGGAGGGCGCCCAAAACGATGAAAGGTCTGAAAACCACACCCTATGAGGAGCAGCTTAGGGAGCTAGGTATTGATGAAAAGAAGGTTAAGGGGTGACTTCATAGCCATATTTAAATATTTGAAAGGATATCATGTTGAAGATGGAACAAGCTTGGTTTCTGCTGCTTTAGAGACTAGGACATGGAGCAATGGATTCAAAATACAAGAAAAGAGGTTTCACCTAAACATCAGGAAGAACTTCCTAACAGTGAGAGACATTTGACAGTGGAATACGCTGCCTTGGAGTGTGGTGGAGTCACCTTCTTTGGAGGTTTTTAAATAGAGGCTGGGTGGCCATTTCCTGGGAATGCTTTGAGTATGTGTTCCTGCATGGCAGGAGGCTGGACTTGATGGTTGCCGTGGTCTCTTCCAACTCTATGAGTCTATGAATAGCCCATGAGTTTGTAACAAGTAAAGTTAGTGTGACAGATTCCAGTAGTCTCATCCAGACCTATAATAATAACAGGGGTTGGGCTACTATTCCTGGTGAAATCAGCAAAAGTTTCCATCTAAATGACATGTCATTTGAATTCCAAAGAATCTGTGCCATAAAATAATTCACAGCTGGGACATGTATGTTTCTGAGATTAAGAATTTATCAAGCATCAGATTGCTTGTTTTGGGGATTCTGACAGCAGAGCTCTAGTGCCTTCCTCTGTGTGTTATCAGGAAAGCTAACAGGCCGAAGGAAGGACTGGCCTGAACTTTCCATCGAAAGCTGCAGTGTCCTCCCTATAAAAAGCCCAGAGAGCACATTGGTGTTTGTTACCCAAGCCAGAAGGACTGATCAAAGGAACAAACAGGTTTCCTGCAATGGCTCTATGCAGTACTGCTAGAGGCTTAGTTCCTAATTCTGAGAAACTCATCCAACCAAAAACTACACTGATTCTTCTGCCAAGCCTACCTTTGTCTCCGGGATTTAGAACCTTAATCATCAAGACAAATCTTGACTACCACTTCCGTGGCAGGCCTTTTGGATTTCAGCAAAAGTCTGATTCTATCTGGATTAAGTTAAGCATATCAGGACATAGATGCCAGGACTGGACCTGTGGCCTGTTTTTTGGAGCTTAGACAAGACCTGCTTTTGGTCAGAAAAAAATGGATTTGGCCAAACCACAGCCTGGGGAGAAATACTTTTTGGAGCTGCAAAAAAACTAATGCATACTGTGGCCATACTGGCTGGGGGATTCTGGGAACTGTTGTCCAAAAAACAACTTTTCCAAATTCTCCAACAACATATTCTTCTCTGCTTGATGGTAGAGAATTATCTGTTTTGGGGTTTTGTTTTGACTCTTCAGGTCAGGAGTTGATTAATCTTGGGCCTATTTCATTCATAAAGTGTAAGCGCAACCTATCTAACATGTATTCACAAAACTGTATATGTTTGGACAGTGTGTAGATATTTCATGGGACACATATCAAAGCAGTTTACCCACTGAGAAGGTAATATTGACACCTCCTGTGTATGCTTATCGCTAATTGGTGATGTGTGAAGCAACTGTCATTAAATAGCATTAGCCCTAAGGCCTTTCTTATCAGGGACTACTTGCATGGAACCAGTGAGGTGAGTTCTTCTAAATTGTCATGCTATATTCCAGCTGAGCCAACTAAGGAAAAAAGGAAATAGCACCTGGGCTGTCTCTGCCATTGGGCAAAATGAGTTGTTTATCTCAGGTGGCAGATGCTACCTGTGGAGCAGGAGGCATGGAAGAAGTCTACTGGCTGTTCTCCACTGGAGGAAAGAACTGTATGTTTCAGGCAACATGCACTGTACTCTATAAGCTAGCCTAAAACTCACAGTGTAGTGAAAGATGCTTTCAGTGAGATTCAACTGCCAGTCCAGTTAGTTTCTGCAGGTAGATTAGTAGGGGCGTACAATTTCATCCTTTGCCTGCAACAGCAAAGTGGCTTGGGCTGGCTTTGCACAGCATATAACTGAAGAGTTCAGTCTACACTAGGTTTGGGCCTTGTCCTAAAAGTGCAGGAAACAACTCTACACCAGAAAGGAGAAAGCCTGCTATTTTCCATTCAGCTGAGTCTTGTACTACCTGGATCAAGTTAAGCACAGGACCTAGGTTTATTATCATTTCTCTTGCATCTTGCATTCTGGGGATTCATGCCCTTCTACAGCTGAGTGGTGTCTGCACATAGCGATTCATCATGCTTTCGGCCCTGCTCTGTCAACAGGACATTCTTAAGCTGTCTGCCATCCTCAAAGCACAGCTGCCAGCTCTTTCTAGCTTTATATTTTTTGCCTTCAGTGTCAAAGAAATCATGCAAGAACTGAACAGGAACTGGAAAGGTCTTAACTGCTGTCTTCATGCTCATATGCTTTCTCTGCTGCTGGCATGATGAACAACCTCAGCAGGTTCTGTTTGAGCTGACTTCTGTACTGCCAATAATAAAGAGGGGGGGAGAGAGAGAGAAAGAAAATAACTCCAATTTTCACAAAGTGAGGTTTGGTGGGTCAACATAAAATTAAGTCTGTCTTTCACAGCATGATGGAGCAACAGAAAAAGGCAAATGCTGTACATACGGAGAAGTATTTTGCCAAAGCAGGAATGAGAGGAGGCCTCTCTAGCTATATGCAGAGAAAGAGGAGGAGGGAGTTTTGTTAACATGATTCTTAAGAGCAACAGAAGCAGTTGGTAGAGATGGGTTACAAAGGTCATTTGCTGATATTGCAGGTTGAGAGCTAGAAAAAGGAAGCAGTATCTTCAGCCCATACAGTACATGAGTCATGCCATGTCTATGCCTTTGGCGTGGTATTCAATAACTACAAAAGACCATGAAGTTATAATAAAAGTTGACTGACAAGGATGTAATGGTAAATTAAGCATAACAGGCATTTGTCACAGCCAGTCATGACCACAAGGGGAGTGTAGAAATGTAGGTAGCTGTGTTGATCCATACCAGCAAACCAGTCCTAGTTTTCATCTCTACCAGGAGTAGACTTTGTGCAAAGCAGATGGGTCCTGATTGCCTATTCAAGACAAAGCTACCAAAAATTCATAGAAATAGGATTAGAAGGGACTAAAACAATGATCTAGTCCAACTCCCTAACATGCAGGAATATACAAATAAACCATACCTTCTAACAAGCAACACTGAGTTGTGGTCAAGATGGCAGAAGTTATATTATGAAAGAATAGAGAAGCTAGAAGAGGCTGCAGCAGTTTCCTTTTGCCTTAGCCTACCAGGAAGCATTTGTCTCTTCTCCTCTCTTCTTCCCACTGCTAAGCTAACCAAATGCAAACTATGTTTGCACTTTGAACACAGTTTGCAGCAACTGAAGCAAGCTGTAGACAAAGGGGAAAAGTTAGAAGAAGAGAGGGTTTTAAAGCAGCTGAGAAGGTGGGACAACAGAATATTAATCACACTGTCCCTGCCAAACTAGGACAGTTGGAGGGTATGCTAAATACACTCACCAAAGATGGCCATACAACCTCTATTTAAAGACATCCTGAGAAGGAGAATCTACCACCTCTCGCATTACAACAGGGATAACTCACAACAATATTGTTGTTGGGAAAATACACAACCAAACCAGATTGCAGCTATGTTCAGAGTGAACCAGTGGCAGCTAATGGTCTCCATGTCAGTGGACTGGCAAATCTGTGCCAGGTTTTAAGCAAAACTTTAGAGATGTTCTTCAGTGTGCCAAATCTTATCCACAAAATAGGGTAATCACTTTAAAGTTTGGCTTAAAATCTGGAAGGGATTCATTGTTCCTGCTGACCTGGAAGCCACCAGCCATCTCTGGAGGAAACAGGAAAACTTGAGCAGGGAAGAATGACATCATCATCATCCCTGCTAATAGAAAGGCATTTTGAGCCTGTGAGCCCTGGCTCTGATACAATATTGAGAGCCCATGTGAACATGGCAAATTACCTCTCTCTCTTGCTGTTGTGTGCCTTCATGTCAGTCCCAATTGGTGACAACCCTATCTTAGGGTCTGCTTGGCAAGATTTATTCAAAGGACACTTGCCATATTCTTTCTCTAAGGCTAAGAGGGTGTGAGGTCCTCCAGTTGGTCTCCATGGCTGAGCGCAGATTCAAATCCTGATCTCCCAAAATCTTAGTTCAGCATTCAAACGTCCAAACCACATTGGCTGTCCCCTAAATCTGTCTAAGTGCTGAAAGGGAGGTAAATCCAAATGAATAAATGAGGTGGTTGTTTGGAGAGGGGATGACGTATGGAAGTAGCCTTGGTAGAAATTAAAATTCAGCATCAGCAGGCCGCTGCCATTTTTATTTTCGTTCTGAGTTTTGTGATGCATCCTAGTGAAAGATCTGATCAAGTGGAATGCTGCCCCCCCAAAAAAAAAAAACCTCTGTGATTGCTCAAATGACCACATGAAATGCTCTAACGAGCTGTGATGGAGTCTGTAGCTACAGACAGAGGTTATATTAAGTGAGTTTTATAGCTGTGGTTTGGAGAGGGAAGTGACAAAAGAGAGAAATTAAACTGACAATTCATAGCCTGGAGAGGTCCCAGCACAATTTAGAGGAGAAGGCTGAGTGAATCTCAGCAATGAGCTGTATCTTCTGAATCAAGGAATCTGTAGTTTACACATGGAAACTCAAAGGGAAGTAAAGAGGGGAAGCAATGGCTAGGCTGTCACCAGTCGACTTATGGTGACCCCATGAATTTTTCATAGTGTTTTCCTAAACAAAGAATACTTAGAGGTGTTTTGCCAGGTGCTTCCTCTGAAATATAGCCTAAAGCACCTGGTATTCACTGGCAGGCTGCCTATTCATTGATAGTCTCCCACTCTTAACCCACAATATCCCCCTGTACATTGCCAGAATTACTAAAAAGCTGTCAAGGTTTTGCATATCTTTCATTTTATCTATTTACACATTCCAGCTAAAGAGTAAAACAGAAATGATGCAGGTTATTATTTTTAAATGATCCTGAACCAAACTGAGCTTGCATGTATATGTCCTTAATTTCTGTGAGAGCATGTATCTAAATCAAATACCAAGCAGACCTTTCTTTTTAAAAAATCTCAACAGTGCCTAGTTATAGGCACTATAAGGCTGATCAACGGAACATGAGCTGTATGACTAACAAATCTCATTCATTTCAGTGGATCTAATCCAGGAAGAAATAAGATTTAGCCTAACATGATCACCAGCACCACGAATATTATTATGAGTACTGTGACTATGGCCATTTCTGCTCTACAATCTACAATCTTACAGTGCTGTTATTCCACTTTCAACATCCTGTAGCATTCTAGAATTTGTAGTTTACTGAGGGCAAAGAGCTCTCTGGTTGAAAATTCTAAATGCCCCTCCCTAAACTGCAAATCCCAGAATTCTGTAGAATGCGGAAAGTGGAATAATAGCACTATAACAGTGTAGTGTGGAAATGGCCTATGACTATACACTGTGAGTCATCCTTTGGCCAGGATCTTGCTGGAGACATACACAGGCATAAGTCCTGCTGTGCAGATGGAGTGGAGTGTTTGAACAATCCCCAACAGTTGTATCTAGTTGTTGGTGAGGGTAGTGGTGTATTCAGTGTAAGAATGAATAACAGCCTAGAATACCCAGGTTTTGGTGAAGAATCTGAACAACTGAAAAGAGGCCCTAAGTACTTTTTAAAAAAAGTACACAATGGACACCAAGAAAATGCTTATTTTAAGATATGGGAAATTGGAAATAACTACTATTCTGTAGAACTAAACAGAATGCCGTCATCATAATAGATGTATGAGGGAAATCATAAGGGCAATGAATGTGCTGGGAAATGAGTGCTCACAGGAACAACCTGACACTTAAATCTGTGCCAGGTCTATGCTACTTCAGAGTGGGGCAGAAATGCTTGCATGACTGTCCACTACACTGAAGCCCAACAATTTTGGTTCAATGTTTGATTGGAGTTTACTAAAATGTTACACACAAGTGAGACCAGATGGAATGATTTCCTATTGTTGTGGGTCTTGTCTAAAGACTATGTTATAACACAGTTTTGTGTGACTGTTTTCTTTAGCTCTTCACTTTTGGTTGGCGAGAAGACATTCGTCCAGGAGAACCTCTTCACACCAGAAAATTCTGCTTTGATGCTGTTTCGCATAGTAGCCCTGTCACGCTTTATGACTGCCATGGTATGAAGGGCAATCAGCACTGGAGCTATAGGAAGGTTGGTATTATTTGAGGTTGTTTAATTTGTTATTGTATGATTTTAACTTTTTGATCACTCATTGAAGAGTTGTATATGTTAGTTCCATCAAAAAATGTTCATTTTATACATCATCTTGGCTTAGTTTCAATACGGAGACAGGCACAGCCTGAAATGGGGCCCTGCATAGACTTATATTCTTTCAGCACAATGTATTGACTTCTTAGAGGGGTGCCATTATCTGGGTCAAAGTGAAAAATAAGTGGATTTCATTCAACACCAAATGAGGAACTTGTCCTTGGAAAGATGTGTTGTCATTCTGATACTTCAAGACATGTGAGTGCTTTAAACAAAGCCAGCCCTGCTTATTCAACATGCTATTCAACAGTGTGTACGAACTGAACAAAAAGATGGCACCTAGTCAATTGAGAGAATAACCAGTGTGTGGTCACAAATACAGTGTAAGAGACACAGTGCTCACAATTTCTAAGACATTTGTGATGGTCATATTAAAATGCTTGGTTCCCTGGAAGCTTTTCTTATGCCTGTCACAGGGAATAAAAATGCATGTGTCCCCCACTTTTTGGTGGTCTGCTTTTTGATGATCCTTTCCTTTGTATGTATGGCCAAAAGAGCAGACCACAGGTCAAATTCATGGGTTCTGGTTGTATTGAAAAAGTTTGAAAGAGCAGATCATCCCTCCCCCCAAAAAAGCAGGCTGTCAGAAAGTGGGAGACACCTGTATTTTTATTCCCTGTGATAGGCACAAGAAAAGCTTGCAGAGATTAAGTATTATAATATTTCTGTAGTTTAAGGATTGCTATTGGCAGATAAACAAAAGTGTTGCAAAGATCTGCATCTAATGAAACAAAATGGTTTATAATTTAAGAGTCATTGTGCCAAGATGCCAACTGCATTACAAGTCATTTTGTATAGCACTAAAAATAGGTGAGCTGTGATGGAATCTGTGCATGACCTTTACTTGTTGAGATTTACTAGTTACCATAACAATGCTTTGGAAGGATATGATTGAATGTGCAGTAGGCACCAAACAAGAGCCTTTGATTACCCTTCCCATGTGGCAAGCCTCAGTGGAGCTGTAGTAGATGACTGGAGTCTTTGAAATGCTGGCACTCCACACTCAGGTATCCATCACCATCACATTGCATAAATTTACTGGTATCCGTTATTTTCCCCATGATTAAATGCCTGTAATCCCTATGGACACTTTCTCTGTCACTAAGTCCCATTTCTATTATCAGTGGCAAGAATGGTCATAGCTAAGAGATGGAAATACACTGAGCGAGTAGGTCTTCTCACGTGGCAGAGGAAGATGTGGGATCTTGCATTAAATGAAAAATTAACAGCTGAGTGTAAAGTTCTCAGAGGAAAAAATAGGACAGACATATCAATTGGGATATTCATTGCTTTTAGAAACTACACCTTTAACATCCCAACACCACTCTGTCGCAGTGTACATATTGGAAAGATTTGTTACAGGATCTTTAATACTTTTTACTTTGAAAAGTTAAAATTCAGGATTATTCACTGGTAAGAGAAGAAAGAGAAGGAGATTTAGACCGCTGGAAATTTTATTATATCTCATGGGGGAGTTGGAATACAACTTTTTTTTTTTTGCAATTTATGCAATTTTGCATTTATGTTTCGCATTTTATTTATTTTTTATTTTTATTTTTGTTACGGCGAAGTAATAAAAAAATTGAAGAGGGTAAGTGTCATTGACCACAGTGAGACTTATTGTAATACTTAATGTGAGACATGGAAGCCGTTATAGTGCTATTATTCTACTTTCACTCCACTGTGGAATTCTGGGGTTTGTAGTTTACTGGGGCCAAAGAGCTCTCTGGCTGAGAATTCTAAACGCCCCTCCCTAAACTGCAAGCCCCAGGATTCCATAGGATATTGAAAGTTGAATAACAGCACTATAACAGTGTAGTGCAGAAAGGCCGTGCTCCCACCTCCCATCCAACCCCCATCTTCTGCCCATCACCACCACATGTATAACTTGCAACTGTCTTGATTTGGCAGGGACAGTTCCAATTAATCTTCTGTCATTCTTACAGCTGTTATTAAAATGTTCCAGTTTTAATCACCTCCTATTTCTTTGCCCTCAGCCCACTTTAGTTGCTGTAAACTGCATTCAGAGTGTGAGAGAAGTTTGCACTCAATTAATTCACCAGGGAGAAGAAAAGAGAGGGCAGGATCTTGCCTTTCCTTGTGGAATCCGGGAAAACTAAACTGCTGCAGCCTCTCCTAACTTGTGTGTTCTTCTTTGTTAATACGTTTTGCATCTTGATCACACTCTGATGTTGCATAGCCAGACATTTCCCAGTTGTCATCTGTAAAATGTTGCAGGGTGTGCACACGCCTCTTGACATCCTCACTGAGGCCCAGATGCTGGTCTGTTGCAGAACACAGCAAGCCTGTGCCACCCTTTCTAAATTACTCTCAGCTATTCCTTACATTACAAGGTGGATGAGAATAGATTCGTGATATCAGTGTACACTTGGGTTTGTTTCATTGCACTGAAATGAGGCTCTGTTAAGCAGCATGAAACTCTTTGATGCTTAGTTGCTGTACCTACAGTGGGGCTGAAGGGTGTTTGAAGTGGAGAGACCTCACGGTGTCATCTTAACAAGGCTTTTCTAGATTTTCCCCCTATCAACAGGGCTTTCTAGTTTGAGATGATTCACCAAAGCATTCTTCAGCACAGAGAGAAAGTCAGGTCAGATTTACACAGTTCAGTTGGTATGACAGTCATTTAATCCTTCTTACCAGGGAACTGTGAACACCGTAGATATGTAATTGGGGTAGAAGAGAGGAAGCTCAGGAACCTCCTCAATAGAATTAATCAGTTCTTCCTGTGATTTTCTTGGGGGAAGCCATAGCAGTTTAAATGATTAAAGGTTACTGCTATTCAGTTGGCTGGAAGAAGCAGAATAAGCAATTTGGTGGGATAAAAGGAGTCTGGCCACTGGGGAGCATAGAGAAAGTTTTAGAATCAGCATAGAATAAGAAACGCCCCAGAGAGAAGGAAAAAGGTGGGAAATCTGTCAGGCTTTCTATTATCTGAAACTGTCCGAGGGAAAATCTTGAGGTTTTTATCTGACAGTGTGTATCCATTGAAACCTTTTATGAATAGCACAGAGGAGACCCTGTTGCCATTCATGTGCTGTGTTTGGTTCATCAGTTTTGTTTACTATTTACATTGCTACCAGAGACAGATCAGACTTCAGTATGTGAGCTCATCCAAGTTTTGCTGCCAGGTTGGTAAGGCAGCTAGAAAGGATGTCCTAGATCTTGAATATATATGCATTGGCAGCGTTCCTTTGTAGTCAGTGGAGAAAGCTCCATTGATGCCAAATGAGGTATTGACTTTGTACTGCTCCAATCACAGGGTTATGCTCAAAAACCAAAGTCAATGTATTTCTTTGCTTACCCAAGCTGCTGGCAAGAAGCTTGATGAATTGAAACACTTCATTGGTGCCTAATGTACCAGGTGTGTGAGAGAGGAAGGGGGGAGAAAACAGAGTTCTAGTGCTGTCCTCTGATTTTTGGCTCATCACATTTTTAATTTAGAATTCACACTGGAAGATCAGAGTAAAATAACAACCATGCAGCAGCATATGCCAATAACCAATAGATAAAGCTCTCTTCATCTGCTGATGTATTTTTACTGTTTGTGTGGCTGAATCAGTACATGAAGCTTCTTATTCCAATTTTTAAAAAACACTCTGTATTTCTGAGTGAGAAATTCTGCAAAAATTGTTTTGATGAAGGAAGTGTTGACACAAGTGGACCTGATATCAGTCCTCTCTGATCATATAGTTAGGCAAACACTTATGGTTGGCTATAAATTGTTCAGGCATGGACCAAATCCATTTTAAAAACAGAATGTCTAAAATCAGTTTGCTTGTGTTTGGTCTAAGCTGTCTGTTCAACACACACACCCCCCAGCCCATTGTAAAACATTGCTGTGGCTTTTGTTGCTGTAGGTATGTCATGTGTCAATTTGAGTACAGAGTTAGGGCCATGTCACAGTACAATATATAGCACTATGATTCCACTTGAACTGCCATGGTTCCATCCTATGGCATCCTCTGTTCTGTTGTCTGGTGAAACACTAGAGCTTTCTGGCTGGGAATTCTAAATACCTCTCCATAGACTTCAAAACCCAGGATTCCATAGGATAAAACCGCAGGAATTAAAGTGGAATCATAATTCTATAACTGTGTATAGTGAAAGGGCCATTAGAGTCATGCAAATAGGCTGGCTGAAGCAAAATTCCCTGCCTTCTGCTCCCAGAGCAGTACCTCTGACCCCCCTGAAAATACTGCCCTGAAGATCAAAGGGCCTTACTGAATGACGCGAGCTGTGGTATGAGGGCAAAAAGTGTTGTTGCTGTCAAGTCGTTTCTGATCTATGGTGACCCTAAGGCAAACCTATCATGAGTTTTCTGGGACTGAGAGAGTGTGAAACACCCAAGGTCACCCAATGGGATCCTATGAGAAATCGAACCTTGAACTTCAGGGTCTTAGTCCAACACTCAAAGCACTACAGTACTCTGGCTCTCAAATAAGAGGTGAATCCCCTGAAATCAGATGAAGGTAACTTAAGATGAGCGGAGCTCTGTTCTAGGTGCCTCCACCTGATTTTGAGGAATCTCCCCTTTTCCCCTGGACTACAATTTACTCCATTAATCAGGGTCACTCAACCTTCTATGTAGCATTTTGAAAATTCTGTGAAAAATTGTGTGGGAGTATAGGGACAAGAAAGTCCCCTTTAGCAGTCTCCTTGCACGTACTTAAATCTAGATGCAATCCTCCTCCTCCATTCCCATATGTTTATGCAGAACTTTCTAAGTAGCCGTAGCATTCTTAGTAATCTGTACAACACCAATATAAGGTAAGGAATGATTACTATCTTGGAAGAAGCTGCAAAGTAGTGGTCTCTCAAAGTTGAGCAGTAGGTGTACAGATAAAGTGAGATATGAGCTGGGGATGTGTGGTAGAATGTGGTTCACTAATATTTACGCTCACAACAGACTTCAGCTGTATGCTCATTAAAGGAACAATTACTGCAGGATGCTGTCCCACAGGTTTATGTGTGAATAGCAATGAATGCCTAAAGCCCTTTTCACATGTTGGGGGGGGAAACGGTGTAGAGTGACCTCTCACGGAGGTCGTCTACACCATAGAGCGGACTGGCGTGGACTACTTTTCGTATTTTCACACCAGAATCCACTCAGGAGCGGCCGGAACTAGCCGGGCTGCGTGTTTTTTAAAAACCTCTTTTTTGAGGTTTTTAAAAAGCACAGAGCGCTCAGCCCCGTGCCGCTCCGTCGCCCGGCTCTAAAGTGGATCTGCAGGCGCGCGCAAGTGCGTGCCTGCAGATCTGCCGGGGGCGGGCTTCTGGCTGGCGAGCTTCTCCAGTTGGTGGAGAATCTCCACCAACCGGAAGCTGCCATTTGCGATGCCGGAGGAGTGTGGAGCAGCGAGCTCGCGCTGCTCCATGCGGCGACGGACTTACCCGGCTGGAGGTAAGCTCCGTTTTTGGGCGTTTTCACCCGTTTCCCCCCCGACATGTGAAAAGGGCCTAAGATGGGATGTAGAAAGCTTACCTTAGAAGACAGACTGGCTGCCCTTAGCAGCTTGCCATGGTAGAAGGTTCTACATTGTTCAAATAAGCAATAAGACTACAGTATAAACTGCTAATCTACATATCTGCATTTTATTGACTAAGACATTTATCTATTTCATTTTGATCCTGTCCTCCCTCTCAAGAGTTCAGAACATGGCCTTCTTTCATTCAGTCAGGAATTCTGCTTCAACAGTCTCCCAGCTGTACACAACTACGTGTCCAGCTGTAGTCCAAAAAAGTAATTTTTCCAAGCTCTGACTATTTTTTTAAAAAAAAAACAACCCTCCTCTCTCATCTATCAATCCTTCTTATTTTGGCCTTGTGCTGGATATACTGCAATGTGCCCAGTCAATCCTAATTAGGGTTGTCAGTTCAGGATCATGCCAGCACCTGAGGTTACTGGGTCAAAACCTGAGGTATAAGGATGGTCCCTGGTGATATCTTTAAACATTATGCATTAGGTACCAACCACAGTTGGACACAGCTTGTCATTCAAACACACACATGCAGAGAGAATGTATTTCCCTGGTTGGAAATCAAGAAAGAAATCTTAGTTTTCTGTTCCCAGCTCAAGGGTGACTGAGGGGATTATTCCTTCTCAGTTAGGGAGACAAAATAAGGAACATTTAGTCTAGCCTACTTGCTTCTAGCAAGAAGGTGGGTGCAAAGCAGAGCAGAGAGGGAATTCTGGCATTACATCAAATGAGAGGGAAGAAAAAGCTAAATACATATTTAGCTTCTGGAAAGACTTTGCATGCTGCAGCAACAAATAAACTAAACCTTGCAAGAGATTTGCACAAAGCCCTTTCTGCTTGCCCAGTGCTGAACCCACCAAAACTGGAGAATTTGTGTCCTTGTTTCCCACCTGGAGCTGACCCACAAAAACTGGAGACTCAGGGCCAGGCCTTGAGATCCAGGAACCCTCATCCTAATATACCAAGACCTTGTATAGCTTATATATGCAGCGGACCACTACTCCCTCAAATACACACACATCACTGTACCTGTTCCTGCTGGGAGTGACTGCACACTGGTGGAACAACAAAGTGCTGGATGGGAAACATCTCTTCCCCAGGAATAAATAAGGCATGGGATTCTGCAACTCAGAGAATGCCCCCAATCAGCATGGCATGTGGCTGTACAAGCCAGGTGATTCTGGGGACTGTAGTCTGACAAAGTAATTTCCCAGGCTCTGGATGAATTTTTTAACAGTATGTCCTCTCTCTCTCTCTCTCTCTCCCTCCCCCTCTCCCTCCCTCCCTCCCTCACACACACACACACACACACACACACACTTCTGATTGGAAAAGACAGACTCACTTTACAAAACACCAAAGGGTTTCTTTGTTTTCCTCATGCCCAGCAAATTTTGTGAAGGTTTCAGAGCAAGAAGAACAGAGCTGTCAGTTTTCCCTTTTCTCTAAGCTGTCAGATGCTGACCCTTCTGTCAGCTCACCAGGTAAATGCAAGAGTGAGCCAATTCCAAAGAGCATAAAGCATGCAGCAAGAACTAGTAAGACAAAAACAGGAGTGTAGTAGGCTACAGGCAGGATCAGACGTCATACAGAGTAGATCATCGAAAGAGCTAAAGCTAGAGCGAAGTAAAACAAATATTGGTATAAAAATGTGTTTATCCAATGGAAGAGGAAATGCAGGGATGAAAACAGAAGTTGGATGGGAATCTTTTAGGGGTGCTTTATTTGTGTATTCCTCTATGATAGGAAGTTTCCTGAGATAATCCTAGCTGCTCCTTCCAGCCCTAAGATTCTATGATTCTACGACAGAGGCAAGCAAGGCAGGGTTATCATCAGCTAAAAAGGACTAAGACTGAGTGGGAACCCAACACCAAACAGAATGTTGCTCAGCTAAAGGTCTCAGACCACAATGATATGTTAGTAAATGTTGAAGTACAGGCATTCATCACAATGGTCCTATAAACATGGCCTGAAGGAAAGCTCTAAACTGTCACTAGTCATGTTGATCAATATCCACCTAGGAGTTTTCATTTTCAGTGAAAGCAGGTCTTTTGTAAAGCTAATGGGTCATAAATTTCTCTTCAAGACCTGCAAACACATTGTGTAATAACAGGCATAACTCTGGGCCTTTCTGCACTACACTGTTATAATGCTGTTATTCTACTTTCAACATCCTGTGGAATTCTGGGGTTTGTAGTTTACTGAAGCCAAAGAGCTCTCTGGCTGAGATTTCTTAATGCCCATCCCTAAACTGCAAGCCCCAAGATTCCATAGGATGTTGAAAGTGGAATACTAGCACTATAACAGTGTAGTGCAGAAAAGTCCTCATAATAATATATTGTCAAAGGGAAAATTCATCCCCCAACTCTCAGTATTTATAAGGTTTTCAACTAACCTTGGAGAGTAAAAGGATGCCTGAGGGGATGTGGGGGGCAGATGATGTTAATCTGTAAGTCTTAGTGCTGTGATCCTTAGTGCTCTGATCCTATGAGCACCTGCTTCCACTACATCAGCATTGGTTTATATATTTATATTCTTTGCTGGGTCACTGGAGTCCAGTGAATGGGCTCATGCATACAACGTATTTTCAGTGCTGACTGACAAGATAAGCAACTGATAGAAGCCCATACTGGGGGCTCCATTAGGCAGTGCTTGAAAAAGTTGGCTGAAATCCTCTGTGAACTAAATAGTTATATAACTACTTTAGTTACATAGCTTAAGTAAGGTCTCCAGGTCACCCCCTCATACCTACTTACCAAGCAGCAGTCACTGCTAGCAACAGGCATCTTTTCCCCTGTCAGTCAAAAAGCAGCTGATTGGCATGTTCACCTCTCTCATTAGCGATCTCTGATGCAACAGTCAGAAGCCGGTCCCTGCTATAATTCTTCCTTGCACTGGAGATGGGTCACAGGGTGTGTGCATGGGAATATCAGTCAACCCTGATTGACAGGGCCAGGGGAACAGGATGCTGTCACTAACAGCGGCTGCTACCCAGTAATTGGGGATTGGGGTGTTTTCACAGTCCCTATGTATTCCCCAAAGCAATGAAGATGTAGGGATTGTGAATACAAACTCTAGAGTACATATTTGCAGTTGCCTTACTGAAATCTGGACAATTCTTTTGAGGACTACAACTCCCACTGTTCATCAGCCAGTGACCTTGGTCCATATGGTCTGGAGGATTCTTATGGTTTAGGCCAAAAAAGTAAATCTTCCTAGCTCTGTGTGGATAACCAGCAAGCTGCCAGCAGTCAGCATGCATACAAGGCTCCTATACTGAACAGGTATTATTTCTACTGTAAGCCCAAGGGACTGAGCTGTAGTGATTCACTTTTGTCAGCCATCCTTAATTCCTGCTGAGGAAGAAATATTCCCACTTTCAAAAACATTTCATATAGCCTTCTGCAAATCTGAGCTGCATAACAAGCTTTATGTTGATTTTAGGCTGATAACTTCCTTGGTTTCTCTTTTGGCCATTTACCTCACCCAGTTCAGTGTAGTGATAATGATTAAGCATCCAAGCTCTTTTCTTCTAGCACTAGCCCTATGAATATACCATATCAAAGAAAGCTCTGGAAATATGTGAGTTGTGTCAAACTTTTCATACCTGGGACACAGAAAATTAATCATGCTGTAAGTCCTATTGAAATTGTTTGGGGGCACACTGATTCCTACTTACAGTGCCAATGACAGAACATTTATATATTTTATATAATAAATAAAATTCCCTCTCAGGTGACAAGCTATTATTGCCTACGTTTCTCAACCTTGGAGACATTCATATCCAAATGTATGAATCACTTGAATATCACAGTATTCAAATCATATTTGCCCAAATTTATAACAATCTACCAATCTCTTCTGCTAAATGTTTGACAGTCCTACCATCTCTGTAAGAAACTAAAATGTGCCATCAGAATGAGATACTTTGCTACCTTTTGTTCTTGGAAAGGGGTGAGGGCTCAGCCCGTAGATGGTAGTGGATAAACAAGAGCAGCTTATCAATGTTCCTCCTGAGCTCTTTGGATGTTCCATTTTGTTCCTAACATTCTTTGCCTCCCTTCATTTTAGACTGCTTGCTAGGTGTGGTAAAGGACACCATCTCATTGCAGTAACTTTCAGCTGTCATTCCAGCATGGGACTGGAATAGGCAATATCTTGTCATTTGTCACAAGCAGCAAAATATCTTGGGACAGAGCTAGGAAGAAGTATATTGTAACATTGGAGCAGTTCTTTCTGTCACAGGCCCATGTTCCAAATAAGATTCCAAATAATTAATGTGCGCAGTCCTTAGAGAGATGTATCCACTAACCATATAATTAAAGTTCCAATAAAATTTTAATCCCACCTGATCCCTCTAGAAGAATGTGACTGTACTTGGTCTGATGTTGTTATTTTAAATAATTTATGTAATTCTCTTGATTTAGTTTACAGCACCAGCTTTTATAAGACGGGATTGCACAGTATTTATGCTGTTGTACATGAATAAGTCTATGCATGTTTCAGCCATGTATAAGATACCAGTGGGATTCCAGAGCCATTACAAGTAAGGACATTATCTATAAGGCATTGCTGAGGATGTGGGAGTAAGAAGGCTATAATGACATTAATTTTAACAAGAACAAGACCAATAACACAACAGCCAGTATCATTCCTTTTAAAAGTATAATGAGCATAACTGTAATTATTCCTTACACCTGAAGTATTGCTTCTGCAAGATCATTGGGGGTATTTTTGCCGAATCTGAAAAGTAACTAGATTTACTAAAAACATGTTGTTGTTGTTGTTGTTGTTTTAATATTATTTATATCCTCCTCTTTTGCTGGTAAGGACTCAACGTGGCTTACAGTAATTTCGTTAAAAATCACAGAACACAAAAGTGAAACAATCAGATATGAATCAAAAGCAAACTTAAAATACATAATTAAAATACAAACAGTCATAAATTCTATGAATAGCCAACAAGTTTCTTTCTTTATTTCTTTCAAATGCTTGTTGAAATAAAAATGTCTTTGCTTTTCCATGGAAAGAAAATAGGGAAGGTGCCAGTCTGACTTCTCTGGGAAGAGAGTTCCAGTTCATGTTACTGCTGCAGTTAGAAGAAACCCCATCTTAAGAACCACTGAGTTAGATTATATTTTAAAATGGCTAAATATCTCAAAGGCAGCAGATCTCATCTGATCTTGGAAGCTACGCAAGATCTAGTTAGTACTTGGATGGAAGACCACCAATGAATACCATGTACTAATAGGCTATATTTCAGAAGATGGAATTAGCAAAACCACCTCTTGAGTATACCTTGCCTAAGAAGACCCTATGAAATTCATGGGGTCACCATAAATTGACAGCAGCTTGAAGGCATGTACACACACACAGCACCAGAACATCCTAGAGGCAGGAAATTGGCTCCCAGACTGGCCACAGTTGCCAAATCTTACTTTAACTGAAACAGTAGGCACAGTAGGTTGTTCACTTACAATCCCATCAAGTACATCATCCACCTATCTTTCTCTAGCACATCAAGATTTCTTGGAATGAACAGGAGTAGCATGCCGCACTGCCTGGTGAATCACCTTTTCAGCTTCTTTACTTAGACCCTCACTATGAATATCAGTGTCTAATAGTGTATTTTATCATGTAGACATTTAGTCTTATTGGGACTGTACTGAGACCACCATTCATTTCACAGAAATGACTGCAGTCTTCAGGTGATAATAGTTTTCAATGACTACTGACCTTGGCTATAGTTAAAGCAATGAAGTAGAAGAAGGGAAAAGAACTTTGTCTCATTACCATTCACCTGAACTGCCCAGGCCTGCCTGTAAGTCCTTTATTTTACGGGAAAGAGTGTCCTTCTGAAATCATATACCTTCTTTACAAAAAGAAAGTGGGAAACCATCTTTTGCCTTTCCCAGAAATAATAAAAAATCACAGGAAATACTTACCATGTCTTCTTGCTTTTTATTACTGTAGCACCATTCTTTTTATTACTATAGCTATGTTACAGGTCACAATATAAAAAGGAGGAAGGTAGGGCAAAGAAAAAAAATAGAAAAGTGGCAGCACCTATAAGCATAACTGGTTTTTATTTTCTCATGAGCTTTTGTGGTTATAAAGCCACTTCTTCAGATGCAGTACCAAGTGTTATTAAGGCCTCGGGCATAAAGCATATTTATACAGCTGTAGGAATGGGGTGGAATGTAATAGGATCCAGAAAGATGTAAATCATTACCTGGCTGTGAGTCATCCTTAACTGGCCAGACAGGGATTGGAGAAGGGGGAGAGGGGAATCAGAGACAAGTTTTTAAAGGGCTGCATGGCCTGATTGGAGCCACAAAGAAGGAAGGTTTCCTTCAGAAAAGAAGTGCGGAGGTGGGGGAGGCACTGAAGAAACTTTCAAATAATTAACTCCATGAAAGTCAAGTCCCCAAATGTGAGGAGCCAACTGTCCTTCATACTTGTTTTAAGGCATGTGAATGGCAAATGAGATGTTAACTTGGAAATGGACTGAATTAATTCTAATTCTATTACAAAGTGAAAACATATTCTCTGAGAGCCATTCCACATTACCACATAGTACATTGTTTATTTCTTTGTGTTCTTTCTTCTGACCCATGCTATGTTTGAAGCTCAAAAATCAATCCACATAATTTTCTGCAAGTATCACTTTTATTGTTATTTTGCATACTGTCATTCAGGCCACCTTTGGAAACTTGGGTGTTCCTGTTAAAAAGTAGCCTTACACTATACTGGATCACTGATCCATCAAGTTCACTATCATATATTATAACAGATATGAGAGATGTGTTGTCCTTCAGGCATTGTTGGATGTCAGTTCCCATCATCCCTAGCCAGCACATATAATGGTGAGGAATGATGGGTGGTAAATTCCAACAAAATCTTGGGGACCACAAGTTACCCACCCTGATCTGTACTGATTAGCAGCAGTTCTCAAACGTTTTAGATAGAAGTCTTTCTTTGTCCTATCTAGAGATGTCAGGGTTTTAATCTGGAGCTTTTGTATATGAAATGTGTATGATGCTCCCCTTCTATACTGGTTTTATTTAATTACATAGACAATATTTGCCAAATATCCTGCACATACTGCAGAATGAGTATAATGAGTAGAATGAGTGCTCAAGCATGCTTCCAAATGGAGATATTCTGGAAAATAATTCAAAAGGTGTTGTACAGCTATAACAACTTTTCTTCCTCTAGGAATGTTGTTGCGATTATTTTTTGTTAAGATAAGACAGAAAAATCAGTCTGAAAATATAACAAGGACAACAAATCTGGACTCCCTGCAAAATTCTGTGAAGGAGGCAGTTCAGAACTGGAAAAATTTGCTTTCTGGAGCTACAGTTCCCCAAAATGCTTTGGCGTGGCTACGAGGTTTGGCTGCTCCCTACATGGTGAACACAGCTGGAGGTTTATGGGAGCTGTGGTCGAAAAAGAGGTTAAGGAGGGTGGTTAAACAATAAAAGCCTCATCTAGAAGCACCCAAGGTGTTTTGGCTTGAAGCTGAAATTGTAAGAAGAAGGACAGTTGATGTTCTAATGGTGATCCTGGCAAAAATGAGATCTACACTGCTTGTCTTTTACACAATGTTAAAACAAGATTTTATTTTATTTTATTTTATTTTATTTTATTTTTACTCCAGACAACCGCTAGAAATAGAATGGGAGCAATCCCGCTGCCCCCACATCCTTTTAAGTTTTTCTGTGCCAGATAGAAGCTTAAAGAAGCTTGACTTGGGTTGTATTAAGCTGCGTTCTGGAAAACACTGCCATTTTTAATCAGCTGGCCTTTGCCTTTTAATGCTTTTTTGTTCTCATTCCCACAGGACAAAACTTTGTTCCATCCGGTGAGCAGCAGCTGCATCGATTGCAACCCAGCAGAGAAGAAGATTTTCATGAACAGATGTGATCCTTTATCAGAAACTCAACAGTGGATTTTTGAGCATATTAATATGACTGTTTTAGAAAAATTTAACAGCAAGAAAAACAGCTCTTAGGGAGAAGAAAACAGACTGTTCTGTACAAATTGCAAGCAACATTTTGGCCAACATCTGGGTCAAAAAGAGTCAGAAATTAAGTTTCCTAAAGCCAGGAAATCTGTTCTGAAGATTAAGTAAATGCCAAGGAAGAAGCCAAACAGGCTGTCATTGCGGATGGACTATCTGAAGAACTTGGCTAAGAACCTGACCAGCTGTTGCTGAGGCCTTCTGACTGACAATTTCCCTTGCTGGTCAAGGGAAAACTTTATCAAGAAAGAAAGAAAGAAAGAAAGAAAGAAAGAAAGAAAGAAAGAAAGAAAGACAGAAAGAGGAAAAGGAAAAAAAAGTTTCCAAACACTCCATGTTAATAAAGTTAAATGAAGTTTTAGAGTTTCTCAGGTCAAACCCTGCTATAGTGAGTAGCTGCTATGAATAGTTGCTGTTACTTATGGGGGATATATGGAGTGCATGAGTGCTATCAGAATCATCAGATGCCATAGGCATAGAACTAGCAACATATACAGGATACCCTCACTGTCCCAATTGTGAAGAGGAGGTATGTTCTAGTGTCATTTCATTCTCTTAATGGAAGTTTGGTTTGGGACAGTTCTTTGAATAAGGGGTCACAACAGATCATATTAAGAACCTCCCTACTACATTCCCTTCACTGATCAAATGGGAATGGTTCAGAGGAAATGTAAGAGTAATTTTAGAGTTGCATTTTGAATGAAGCATGAAAATGACTGTAAGGCATCAAACTAGCATTTTTCTTCTACAACTGAAGAAACCATAATTTCCATCAAAGCAATTAAATAAAATTTCCGTTCCATTTTCAAGTGTTACCAAACAATCATCTGCAGTCATTCATAGCTATCAATTCATTCTTGTTGGGATAAGCCAAAAATTACACAATGGCTACAACCTTATTCATCAGTAACAAGGGAATATGTTACTTATAAAAGCAGCACAATGCAAGATTTGCAGAAAGGACTTCCTCTCAGAAGTCTACATTTCTTTCCTGGCACTTTTTATTAAAAGACTTATAAGTAGATTTAGATCAATACAGTCAGCCAACAGCAGAGGCATAATGAGCTTGACAAGATGGGCTTATAGCCAACTAATGGATATATTGCCCTTAGCAAAGGATGCTGGCTGTACCAGCCTTAACAAACGAGCTGCAGGGATTGTTATAGAAGGCAAATATGGAGCAGCAGTTATGAAGTTTCTATGAAATTAGCTGGGCGTTCTGTAGAATAGGAACTGAAATGGTAAGCCAGTGCTAAAAGTTTCAATAGCATTGTAAAAACAAAAATAGATTTAGCATAGAACTGTCTTCAACTTTTCTGTATTCAGATTGTGCACATCCTAACTGCACATTTCCAGTCTTTTCTAAGGACTCCTTAAAGGTAATTCTCCCCTAAACCAACCTACTATCCAGAATCAAGTTTCATAATCAGCAGAATCCCATGGTGCATTTCGTGCTGGATTATACCACAGTAACCTATGAGTGAGGAGCATGCAATGCAAAGCTAGACCAGGAGATAGAAGAAATGAAACCTAAGCTTTTGGCTTGATGTTCATTTCTTTTCCTATGTGCAGGGAGGATTTTATGTCAGTAAAAAATCATTTCTACAATGTCAATTGATAATGAAGAGTTCTGGCTGTGTGGTCTGACATTGTCTTTAGAACATGGGTGAACCTTTTGTGTGGACAGTATTCAGATCTGCAAACTAAAGTGATACAGAAGAGTTACACCATGTGATATTTGTTTACTGTGGATGCATGTTTTCTTTAAGCATGTTAACGGAGATATGTGCTTGTAGATGTGGTAGGAGATAGAAAATGTGAATTATAACACAGTAAATACATATGTGAAACTGGCCTAACATCCAGATGAAATGCAAAGGTGGAAGTGAACAATGGCACCATTATCAAACCAGCTTTGAGTAGTCCCAGTTCAAGATGGAATATTATTGTCCTGATCGTTCTTAAATCAGAAGAATACCATTTGGAGCCTTCATAATTTGAAAACAGATTAAAAATTATTTGGGGATCTATTCTTCTGCTTTGGCAGAGATGAATGAGCAGTCCACTATTCTAAAATTAAGTGTACATATCATTCAATTGTACTTGAATTCCAAAGCTGAAAGCTGAATGAACCAAGGATGCATTTGACAAAAGATAAGTGAAAGACCATTTTCACTTTCCAACATCCCATGTGTCAAATTAATTCTGAACATCTGTTTATGTTTCTTAGTTTTACAATACAGTTAGATGAAATTTTTGTATTGGTTTCTTAGCCATGTACATGCATAGGAATGACTGTATCTATCTATAGAGCAATAATATTCTTGTTCTATAGTCTGATCGAGTTTTGCATGCAGTGCAGGACAGATGAATTTCCAGACTGCAAGAATCACAGAATCACAGAAATGTAGAGTTGGAAGAGACCACACGGGCCATCCAGTCCAACCCCCTGCCATGCAGGAACACCCTCAAAGCACTCCCGACAGATGGCCATCCAGCCTCTGCTTAAAAACCTCCAAAGAAGGAGACTCCACCACACTCCGAGGCAGCATATTCCACTGCCGGACAGCCCTGACTATCAGGAAGTTCTTCCTGAGGTTCAGGTGGAATCTCCTTTCCTGCAGCTTGAATCCATTCCTCCTTGTCCTGGTCTCTGGAGCGGCAGAAAACACGCCCTCTCCCTCCTCTACATGGCATCCCTTCAAATATTTAAACATGGCTATCATGTCCCCTCTTAACTTTCTCTTCTGCAGACTGAACATACCCAGCTCTCTAAGTCTATCCTCATAGGGCTTGGCTTCCAGGCCTTCACCATTTTGGTCGCCCTCCTCTGGACCTGCTCCAGCTTGACCATGTCCTTCTTGAATTGGGGTGCCCAGAACTGGACACAGTATTCAAGATGAGGTATAACCAAAGCAGAGTAGAGTGGTACCAGTACCTCCCTCGATCTAGACACCATACTCCTATTGATGCAGCCGAGAATTGCGTTGGCTTTCTTGGCTGCCGCATCACATTGCTGACTCATGTTCAGCTTGCGGTCTATTAAGACTCCTAGATCCCTTTCACATGTACTGCCATCCAGCCACGTGTCCCGCATCCTATATTTCTGCATTCCATTTTTTCTACCTAAGTGTAGGACCTTACACTTCTCTCTGTTGAATTTCATTTTGTTAGCTTTGGCCCAGCTCTCCAATCTGTCCAGGTCATTTTGAATTTTGATCCTGTCCTCTGAAGAGACTGATATAAGGCAGAACCATATGTACCACATGGCCTGCCTTAAATTAGTGTGATGCTGTGGTGAAAGACATTGTCCAATCACCAGTTTTGGATGAAACTGTCAATCCAGTTAGCTTCTGTACATAGTACTGTGTTCAGAGAGGTCTCATTTTGTCCTAGGCCTCAGACAGCAAAAATGTCTAGGGCCAGTTCTAATCATCATTCACCAGAACATTGCAGGAGGGTTTCATGATGACTCTGACATTCAGATGTGCATGCTATAATATAACAATCTTCTATGTTCTTCTCTGAGTTGGATTAGCTATTTCACCATGAAAATATAGTTTTATTTCAAATCACCAATCAGATAAGTCAGGCTACTGTCCTGTACACAGGATACGTAAGTCCAATTGGACTCAGTGGTAGTTAAGCAGCTTCACTGTGTGCAGGACTGATAAATGGAGGCTAAACCTTACACACCAATGGCATTAAATTAGAGTTTAGTGCAGAACTTTAAAATAGTGCCAATTTTTGATATCAACATAGAAGCTTAACTCGTGTCAACATTGGTTGTAGAAATATCTTAGGCCATTTCCACACTGGGCTTCTGTAATGGTGCAGAGCGACCTCTCACGGAGGTCTTCTGCACCGTAGAGTGGACTGGCGTGGACTACTTTTTGTAGTTCCACACCAGAATCCACTCAGGAGCAGCCGGAACTAGCCGCGCTGCGTGTTTTTTTAAAACCTCTTTTTCGAGGTTTTTAAAAAGCACGGAGCGCACAGCCCCATGCCGCTCCGTCACCTGGCTCCGACGCAGATTTGCAGGCGCGCGCAAGTGCATGCCTGCAGATCTGCCGGGGGCGGGCTTCCGCCTGGCGAGCTTCTCCGGTTGGTGGAGAGCCTCCACCAACCGGAAGCCGCCATTTGGGACGCTGGAGGACTGCGGAGCAGCGAGCTCACGCTGCTCCGCGTCGCGACGGACTTACCCGGCTGCCAGTAAGCTCCGTTTTGGGCGTTTTCACCCTTCCCCCCCCCCACATGTGGAAAGGCCTTAGACAGATGCTCTGATTCTTCCTTACACACTGTTTCAAGTGGACTTGAATACCAACAGCCAGTATCGGAGGACTGGTATATGAATCATAGCATCCTGTTCTCTACTGAGACATGGGGAAATGAATGGAAATGGTAGCAGAAAAAGGCTGAAGAGAGCAATGATTGGGAAAAGAAAATATATAGAGATGTATATCATTCTAAGGCCTAGAAAGTTACTAGGTAACAAATGAGTAAGAAACAAAATGTATATTAGTCTTCACAATTTGTCTACATCTACTTTAAACCAGTAGTTTGCAACATGCAATCCATAGGTTGAAAGATGAGACCCCAGTTGTTTCTTAAGTTGCCACTGTCTCCACATGTACTGTCAATAGAAACATGCTGCCAAAATTTACTGGTGCCATCAAAAAAAAAAAAAAAAAGATACCTTTCCTTCTTACTTTCCCTTTTCCTTCTAGGGAACAGACACTGCCATGTCAGTCTTCAGGGCTGTGTGAGAGGCCATTCTTGCACTCTCTTGGACCACAGAGAACTGCTCTATGTATACAGAGAGCTTGATTTCAATGGTAGCTACTACAGCAGTGGTAAGAACCTTAGCAGAAGTACAGCTCCTGGTGATTGAGGGATGCGGTTAAATGCCAGCTCCAGCCAAACCCCAGATGGTATACAACACTATTTTAGAGTAGCCACATTTTTTCAGTCATGCACTTGGCTGAGATCCTACACTGAGCAGGCCCATACTGTTCTAAGTCCTGTCCTCATCCCAAGAGCTGTCAAGCCCCAGAAGGGAGTCCAACTGCTGCTTACTGATGATGAGAGGAGGAAGGGAGAAGGCAGTTCAAATGATGAAGAAGCAGCTGGTCTCAGCTCTGAAGGGAGAAGAAATGAAGTTCCACTGACAAATGGAGTTCTCCTTCCTTTTCCTTCCCCTCAGAGCACAGAGCAGATACCTCATCTGAATAATCTCCGTATCCCATCCCAACCAGTAAACAAGAACAGCTATGACTAGGTTGGACCAAGCGCAAAAGATTGGAGAATAGCTCCCTGCACACTGTGACATATGCACACATAAGCCACTAACAGGAGACCACCCACTGAAAGAGACCTGCTGCTGCGTTAAAGGACTTGCATTTTCCTTTTTGCAAATGCTGGCCACAGTCCAACACAGCATTTGTCATACTTAGGTCTACTGTGGACTTCAGCAAGCCTAATGTGATACTTCTTACATAATAGCCACTGTTTAAAATATCCAGTGATTCCTTGAAATCCATGAAAGATAGTGTTTTCTAGAACACTATGTTCATCATTTCCAATGTTATCTGTGCATAGCTCTCATTAAAAGTGTTTGGGTACAGGTGTATCCATATACGTTTTATTTCATGTCAGCTCCTCATATTTCTTCCGTGATACCATGATATGTGATATCCAACTTGAAAGCCTAAAACTCTGCCAAGTGTATACTCTCTTGCTGAAGTCACTAACCACTTAAGAAACTGAGGTTTCCTCTTGGTGCAGATATCCTGTCTTGCAATAAAATCCTTCAAAGTTTGGCAATATTAATAGCTTTTTAATCTGTGCCAGAGACTGATGTGGCAAGGTAGTAATCTTGCTACACAGGTCACGGCATTGTAACAAGATTTCCATTCTTATCAGTGATGATCTTATTTTAGAAACACTGGCATGTGTTTCAAGACAATCCTTTCGGGAGTACTATCAAGTGTCATGCTTGGATGAATAGTGAATTGCAGTTCATATGCCAGTGCTCTGTGTACAGATGAAAAGCTCTTTAAATCTGTGCAATGATTGTTTATGTTGAAGAATTGTTGTTAGTGCTTAAAAAAAGATAGCTTCTCCTAAAACAGAGAGGCACTGATAAAACTGCCATTGATTTCTTTGACAAGGTGACACTTTAACAATGGTTGTATATGAGCTCAGTGAAATGAATATGCTGTTACTTGTCTATTATACACTGGACAGATATCCCCTTGCAATAAGCGCCAACCGGGTTGTGTTATACTTGTTGGCAGTTTATACCACCAGCAGGTGAGGGTTAAGCAGGAGAAATAATACATAGCTGTTTATCAGTGGTAGCCAGTTTAATGGAAGTGACACTGGGTGGGCAGAACGACAACATGCCACAGGGCAGTATTGGAGGGTCATTTTCCTTGTGCACTTAAGCTGAAAATGTGCACCTCAATACCAGTGTTTATTTGTTCCTATGGAAACACCACAAATGCCAACATAACACTCATTTTTAAAGACAAGGTAATTTATGAAAGCTGCTGTGAAAGGTGTCTATTTAAAACAGGATGGGAGCTGAAATGGAGTCATATTGTTTTGTAGTGGTTGCTGTTCTTCTTTGATATGTATACTAATATAGACCTAGCTAGGAAAAACAGGTAGAAAAATATTGCTTGGGTAGCAGATGCCAAAGGATGTTTTTTCACATTTGTTTCTAGAAAGAGGACAACACTTAGATCATCTTTTGAAAGCTTCTTTCCCCTTCAGAAAAGAAAAAAAAAGATTGTAAATGTTCCAAATGGGTCCCCTCCCATCCTTTTTAGGCTGAAACATTGAATCATAGCTTATAACAGTACAGTCTGATCACAGTGTGGGAAGAAAAGCAGCTTTGGCTTAAAACAGTGGAAAACCTAGAGTGCAAAAAATGTTGGGTAGCTTGGTGCTGCTGATAGAAATTACAAATACCAACACTGGTTTTCCAGGACAGCAGTGATTACTATTATCTTAAATATCTTGTGTCTGCTATGCATTATTTCCATAGAAATCTTACTGGAAAAAACATCAGGGTTTATCCAAATGATCCCTTCTGCATGTTGAAAATGGGTAAAATCTCATTAGAGTAGTGTTGTTGTTACTGTATACCTTCAAGTCATTTCTGCCTTACGGCAAACCTAACGTAAAACTTCATGGGGTTTTCTTGGCAGAATTTGATCAGAGGGGCCTTCCTGAGAAAGTATGATCTGCCCAAGGTCACCCCACTGGATAAATGGAACTGACAAAAATGTTGATGTATCAAATTTCCATTGAGTCAATGGGTTTACTCTATTTGGGACTAAAAACTGGATTTAGGCCAGTGACTTCTACTCATAGAAGGTGTGTTTTTAAATCCTGTACTGTTGGGCTGCATGAGAAAAGTGAAACTACAATCCAAAGACATTATTTCACTTGTGGAACAACTTGGTTAGCTTTAAGAAGCATAAAAACTGTAACAGACCAGAACCTACTTATTATTTCAGTATGGAGACTCTGATACAAGCACATGAAAATGCATTTATAGAACAACACTACTGCTGTTTTTCCCATACTCATGATCCAATTACTACTGTTACATAGCCTAATACAAATCTTAGGTATATATGTACCTAAATGAATAGCTGTAATCCAGAGAGCACTAAATGTTTCTAAATCTCACTAATATATGTCCATAAGATTAAAGCTTCAGTCCTTTATATATGCTTACCTGAGAAAAGGTCCATTAAACTCAGTGCCCTTATTTCTTAGTGGACATACATAGAATGGTGATGTTGTGTACATACACTGGTAAAGAAACTGTGATTACACTGATCATAGACAAAGGTTTTGTTCCACCTCTTGGGATTTTCTCTAAATGAGAAGATCCATGCCATGTCACAAATTGCTTTTGACATTCTCTTAAATTTCAAAAGAGTTTTTCCATGTAACACAGAACTCTGCTGTTCAAAAAGTCCTCTTACTTGATGTCTTGGGTCTACGCCATGAGATCTCTTTTTCTGGATTACTGAATTCTTTGTAGCAGAAGTTGTAAACAGACCATTTAACAAGAACCACAAAGCACATAGCAGTAATGTTTGACCAGAAACAAACCAAAAGACATCTCAGGGGCTTCCAAACTTCCATATTCACTGAAGTGAAATGTCTGAAGGGGATATTTTTCTACTTCACCATGATCTCCAGGTACTAAGGGCTTCCCTCTTCTCTGTGTTAACAGTGTAAGTTAAAAGAGTCCTTTTCAAATATTATTTGACAACATTCGTATCTGTGAATAGAAGCAATGATTAGTTATAATGGTTTTAATGATTTAAAAACAGGCTTTTTTTTCCCCAAAAAGATCTCCTTTGTCAGTGTTCTTTTATGGTGCCCATTGGATCTTTCAGGTGCCTTACTGTAATGTGGAGATGAGGAATGAGTTGTCCACCAGAAATGGCTAGGCTGCAATTCCCGACAGTCCTACCCAGATAGTCAATGATGAGGGAGGTTGGGAGTTGTGGTCTATCTTGAGGGCTACACATTCCCCAGCCATGCTCTGAAGGTAAGAAACTACTGTTCCATAGCCTAACACAAATCTAAGGATTTGATTAAAAGAGCAATAGGCAGGATGTCAAAGGAACAAAAGCAATAAGAGTGTGGCCTCTGAACTAAGATAATGAGCACATCATGGTTATTCTTTTATTGTTATTTTATAATTGTGCTAATAAATTATTTGGATCTGAATGTTCTCATCTGCAAGCAAAAAGTGTCTTTCCCTGCTAGAACAAATCTATCTGCTTGAGCTAGGGAGCTTTTGGAACTAACCCCACTGACACCTTGCATATTTATCACTAAGCTGTGGTTTAACATTACTTGAATGGACCGTGGATATGTGATCTTTCACCCTCTCCTACCATGGACTGAAGAAGGACATTGGAAGCTTTGATTTCTGTTTTTACCCACACATTGTTTATCATTATACCTAAAACAAGACAAGGTGTGATTCACTCCAATCATGTTTTATTCAAAAAACCAACAAGTGTTTATTGAGTTCAAATGAATCTCACTTCTATTTTTCATTTAGTCCAGCAGATCCTCCACAAGACTCCCATCTGAGTCTTTCTGAAAAGAAGAGTAAAAATGTTCAAGAAAAGGTTGAGTTAGGCTTCTGCTGTTATACTATGAGCTCCAGTTCATTTCTCAAAAAAAAAAAGGCAGTGGTATTGCTGCTATATGGAACCCAACTTCATCTCAGAAACAGACAATTTGTGTTGAAAGGGTTCTTTGGATGCTTCTAACCATGTGGAAGGTTGGAGAGAGGGAGTATGATTTTATGACTAGATTTGGGGGGAAAGCTTTTGAATGTAAGAAGCTTGCAGTCTGAAAGTGACTCTACCAGGGTTTTTCAAGTCACAACCTTGTCTGAGTAGGACAGAATTGATGCTGATGAATGCGTATGAGGACACTGGCAGAACAAAAAAGCAGGACTTGAGAAGAAGTGATTAAGATGTGGTTAGTGTCATAGAAGGTAAGCCATAATGAGCTACTGCAAAAGTCAGGACTTGTGAAAGTTACTTTTTTGAGTTCAAATCCTCAAGATGCCCTGGCCACAAAACAAGTAACTTTTCCCAGCTCTGCCAAGACTGTAAATGATGTGTCTGAGAGACCACTGCTCACCCACTCTGGCACGCCTAATGTTACTTTCTTAAAACTAAGATGTTTCTGTTCACATGATTTTTTAAAAAAAAAAAACTGAATTCTTTCTTTCTCCAATGAGTGGAAATACTATATATTTTTGAATCTCTGATTTCTCTGAATGGTTCGATAAAATAAATACTAAACAATACCTTAACTGTGATTCAGTTTTATTAAATGCAATCTGTTTTCTGTTAATAAAAAATTACATTACAAAAATAATTGTTTTTCTACTAGAGCCAGAAGAAGGGCCCACAGTTAGGAATTAGGTCTCAAGATACTTTCCTGTGTTCTGTTATGCCTGTATATTTACCAAATTACCAATGATGGTCAGCAGTTATGGTTGCAAGAGCATTAAGGTGATAGTTCTGTTTGCTCTTGAGAAATAAAGGCTGTTTACTCAGCTTCAATCTGCTCTGGCATAGACTGAAATGTGTATTAAACATGGGTGGGTGGTGATAATAATTTGCTAAATGACACAAGGAGGGAAGGAGCCAAAGTGGTAAGAGCTTATGAATCAATGAGGATATAAGGAGTACATTTCTATTAATCTAAGTACTTGAAATTTTAATATGTTATAGAAAGCTTTTGTGCCTAGGCCATTAATAGAAAAATTCTAGGAGCCCTTACTTCCTTGTAGAAGGGGGGGGTTACACTGTCACAGTAGTACAGCTTTCTTACAATATCATTAGAAATTATGCCAAAGCAGATATCTTACTTTGTTATCCACAAGGAATGTATAATACATATGAAAGTTTTGTTAACATTCACAGCTTAAGAAAGTTGCTTCTTTGGACTACAGATCCCAACTTTCCCCAGCCAGTGGAACCAAGTATTCAACATAAGGTAAAAGAGTTAAATATGAAAGTGTTTTCTATGCCATGATCTCTAATGGTGGAGTAAAGTATTATTAGTCTTCTATGCTAATAAGCCATTTCACATGGGCAGTCACCCATATTCATGTAAGGGCTCCGCACCACAAAGAACTTCCATGCTTTAGCATACCACTGTAAACCATCATCCCTTTTAGATTTGTGATTGTTGGGTAATATTCAGAAATTTCAGCTGTTGAATCACAGCTCATTCATTGCCCTCAGTCTCCATGCAGTGTTGTTGATACTAAGCACAACATCATTTGAATCCACCAAAATATACAAGAAATGTGCTCCATTTCTAACCACAACAGGGATAAGTCTAGCCATCTGTTATTTGGAGAAGATGAACAGGTTTTTGTTCCTACTGTGCTAGGGGCCTGTCCACATGAAAGCTGATGATGTTCATGAGTCAGTGATATAAAACTAGAAGTGAGGAAGTGTTTGCTTTTGAAAAGGTAAAGACTCTTACACCAGATTAGGAAAGTTCCAGTTAGAAGACTGATACAACAATTGCACTGACCACACTTATCTCCATTAGCTATAAGAATACACATGGAAACCAAATGAATGCATTTCATGTATACAACCTGTCTCTCCCAAATAATCATTGTACACATGTTATTATGAGCACCACATATTAAAATTCAGGAGGAGACAGTGAAAAAAACTATGATTCAGGAAATCTAAGGGAATAAATGCTAGTAAATTTGATTTGTAAATCTGGAACTAAATCTCTGAATAACTCCTAAGAAAGCAAAATATGCAGTATCTATGTTACTTAGGACAAATACAACATGAGTGGGCAGCTGAGAAGAAACCTTGTCAAAAATATCTTCACAAGTTTATGCATACAGATTTAAGCCAATGAAGCTTTCTCAAAAAAGACTGCACAGCAAGAAGTAGGAAGCAGCTCTGCTGTACACAGAATGCTTTATATGTCCACAGTCGTCTGTCAAATTGATGGTATTTCCAGCTGAGTAAGATCTTGAGGGCCAGTTCTTTAAAAGATCTCTGACTCCTTAGAGAACTTTTGTCACTTTGAGTAAGCAGCTCCAATTGTCTGCCTTAGTAAAAAGAAGGTCAATATGCTAAAATCCAGGGGGAAAGCACAATTCTACATCTTATTGAGAAGTCCTACTGAATTCAGGAGGACTCACTCCCCAGTAATCTTGCATGAGACTGCAGTCTTGCAGTACAATCCTATGTATATTCACTCAAAGGTAAGCCCCATTGAGAGCATGGAAAAGTTATACTTTTTGCATAACAACTTCCAGAGTATCCCAGTAAGCATTCCAAAAAGTAACTTTTCCAAGCCCTGGTTCCATTGTATTCAACAGGACTTACTCCCAGGGAAGTGTAGCTGGGATTGAAATGATAGCTAGATTCTAACCAAGTTGTTTCATTTGTTTGCCCGGATTGGCATTCCACCTGCTTTTTAGGAAAACAAATTGGCCCGTTTTACAAAAAATCTAAATCAGTAAGTAACCTTTACTACAATAATCTGTTCTATACCATTTTGTGATATGGGAAATGTTATTTTTCAAAGATATGTGTGTGGTAAAAGCTACATAAACATTTTATGTCCTGTTATGGAGGTCTTGTAAAGCAAAATATGAAAACAGAACCAACTGTGCCTAGCTGGTGAGCAGGCTTAGATGCAGCACAAATACTAGATGTAGAAACTCTGAGCAGTGATGAATCCTTGCGTCAAAATGACATTTTAATGACAAGCTTAAAGGATTAGCTAAAAGCACATGCTTGTATTAGATTCTACTGAACGTTCTGAAATACGGAATAAAAATTTTATCCTTCATTCTGTTGTTTTTTGTTTTTGTTTTTTTGTCTGAATACATAAAGATGGGAGGGATTGATAAGCATTTAAAAATAGTTTGCAAGATTTCCTCTGAATTAATAAACACTTCTCCAAAGCCAGAGTATTTGCTCCTTCTTGTACATGTTATTTCCATAACAGTAGATGAAGAAGTATTTTGTTGTTCAGGATTTTTCTCAAAATGCACTTTCTGGTTTTTGCCACCCCCAAGCTAGGCAGCGTATTCAGATCTCTCCTCAACAAAGTGCAACCCTAAAGAAAAGTTACATTCCCTTTCAGAAAAGAGATTGATTTCTTTGGGTCAGGGACACTCTTTAAGAACTAGCTTACCTTTTTTCTCTTTATTATTAACAACGTAAGGAAATATAAGGCAAATTTAGTAATCTCTTAAAAGACTCAAGAACAACAACAGCAACAGCAGCACACTAGGCATTTTCCTACCAACAACGTGCTTACAACTTGCTTACCAGATTTATAGAGCCAGGCTAATTGGCATTTTTCATATTCCATTTGACTTCTTTTTATACCACATGATTATATGTAATCACTGGAAGCCTAGCACCAAAATATCATCAGCCCTAAGCAGCTCTTAGCAACTTCAGACTACCTAACTATGCTTAAAAAAAAAAGTTTTCAAATATTTTTGACCTTCAAATGATGTTGCATCATCCTCTGATAGTTTCTGTATTTCAGCCACCTGTGTTTCCTGACCAAATTTCCTTCTTTCATGACCCTCTCAGGTAATTGTATGAGGCCTTGAAATGTTCTAATGCCACCCCACCTCAATCTTCTTCTCAGATGGAAGCACTCAGTAATGTTCATCATTACTGGCACTGTTTTTATTTGGAAGCCCAAATGAACAAGGCTACTACAATCTGCCTAACAAGTTTCACTGTGTGAAATTACATTTGGGGATCAAAGCTCCATTGCTTTACATAGAATTCCCTTGGAGACATTTTATGATTAGGCACCCAGCTGTTCAGCCAGCTCAGCAGATGTTCAGATCAATGATACTATAAAAGGGCAACTTTCTTCTGTGGTTACTATGAAGGTTTTCATTGCCATTTGTAATATCATTTGTCTTGGTGCTTGTGAGAATATGTAGTCAGGAAACACTTTGTGTCTTTCTTAATTTAGGTTCCTGACCTTCCTACAGAACAGTGGTACCATGCTGGGGGCTGATATGTGGCTAGTCGATATGGATGTCTCAAAAATTTACAGTGGCATACACTTGACAATCCATACTGTAGAAATCATGTATGCAGGCTAATATGTATCATACCATCTTGTAGCAAAAGACTAAAACTTGTTCATTTGCTTCCAGCACACATAGTTACCAGGTACTTACTCCTTTGTTTCTTAGAAAAATTTACAAAGCAGGATAAACCCAGTGTTAATCCTACCTACACTAGCTCCAGTGCAATGAAATATGCTTAGTAGTCACAACCAAGTTAAGTCCCATTGATTTCAGTTGGTAGAGCTCAGGGTAGAGCTAATATTAGATTTAGCCCATACTTATAATCAGTTTGTATCCTGATTCTTTGGTAGGTTTGAGACAGCTTGACAACCTCCCTCCCCAAAAAGGGACAAAAAGTGGCAAATAAACATATCAGTGCAAACAATGACTCTGCAACACAAAAAGGGAAAATGAAATCCTTATCAAAACCTATCAATGGCATGATATAGTCGTTTTAGCATTGGACTATGACCCTGGAGACAAAGGTTTGATTCCACACTCAGTTATGGAAACCTCCGGGTGAGCTTGGGTGCATCACACACCATCAGCCCAGAAAACCTTGTGATAGATTTGCCCTAGGGTCACTGTAAGTCAGAAACAACTTGAACACACCCAACAACAAAAACAGGATTGAAAGATACTCTCCCTTTGCTTGTGTTGAGGTAAAACTGACATCCCAATCTAGCTAAGTTCTAGGCGTAAACAAGGAATGTGTACTCCCTTGTTCTCCTCCTCAGGCAGCAAAATACTTTCAATCACTCCTCCCAGTAACATCCTTCACTTCTGACTTTAGCTACAGATTTGAGAGGCGAATTTCCCATTGTTTTGGTCAGGGTTTGTTTATAGCTGCATTTCCCCTCCTGAAGCCTCAATTAAGTAAGCATTGGTTATCAATACCTTTTAAAATATAGGTAGCTAGAAACTCCCATTAAAATAACACATTGATGCTTTTCTAAGGCAGCCTGTAATCAAACGCTAACTAAAAACATCAGCAAGTCATGAAGGATAACTATCAAGTTGACAGCCATTGTAATCACTCCAATTACTCAATTGTCTGAGCCGAATTTGTTATAAGCAGTTCAGTTGTGTTTGCCTTGATTAATATTGCATTGGTTGCACTAAAACAAAGGCAATTTCCAAAAACAAAGCAAAGCCAGCACAAAAATATGCACCGGATCCCAAAGGAAACTGGATGAATTCCGATCCTTTGGCTCCCCTTCATAAATGGATAAGCAGGAACAAAGGGTTTTTGTAAGCAACTATTGTTATAATTATTACAATAATCTAGTTTATAGTAATTTCCATATAAAACCAGTCTCCATCAATTTTAAGATAAATAGCAGAGTCTTAAGTAGACTAAATTAGGATTATGAAAGCCAGTTTTTGTCCTGTGCTATTTGGAATTCATAGCCTGCAGAAACTGCTCAGGCAACAGGCAAGGGGGAAAAAAACATTCCTAGACAGAAAATTGTCTTCTAATTAACTACCTGAGTAAGGAAGTCAGACTTTCTAGGGAAGGTCTTGGTTAACTATGCTAAAGTCACATTTGGAAAGCGAGAGGAAGTGAATTTGAAACCTAGCAACATTCTCCGACGAATATGGTATTCTAATAACAAAGCACATATATTAATTATATTAATAGATAATGTTATTTATTACATATTTATTCCACTTGTCCTTCAAGGGGCTCCAGTAGAGGACATAGTTCTCTTTCCCACCCACACATGCTGTTATCCTCAAACCAACCCTGAAAACGCAGTTCTCTGTGCTAAAAAAAATAGTGTGTTTTTCCCATAATGTAAGCTCAGAGCAGCAAACAGTCTTCCACAACCATTCAGTTTTTCAATTACTTTCTCACAGTGAAGAAAAAAATTTATAAATTTATATCTTCTGGCCTGCAAGAATGAAATTTATGAAGATTTACATCCCCAGTGACCAATGACAATTGATTATCCTCTGGAACGACCACTGTAAGTATTACTCTTCTTTGGCCATGTACATTTCTTGCATCCACAAAGAGATCTCTTGGTGAAAAACCAGAATGGGAGGGATGAAACGACTGTAAAAGACATTCCAAGGAAAAGGTGGGAGAGAAGATGTAGTTTAATTGCTCCAGTTGTTGGAGGATATATTTTGGAGTCATGTCAAGTCAGGGGATACGACAGGTTTGGCTTACCAAAATTCCTGCCAGGACTCATAAGTTTTGGCTGCAAGGTAAATCTGGGAGAGTTTAACATTCCCAATGTAGCCATTTTCCCCTCACACTCCTCTTTACTTAAAATAGAGAGCCTTTTACTAAAGAGAGAAAACCAACAGACCAAAATGTGACTTGTGAACTAGAAAGTGATGGTTTCTTTCGACTTCGTAGCCTGCTGGGAAATATAAAGAAACAAGCTGAGTATGAATACTCTGCTCTCTTCTTAAATGAACTGGTTTCATCAGGTTTTAAAGCTTGGGTTAGAGCAGTCAATACATATTTTAATCTTGTTTTTCTTATGCATGAACTCTTAATTGTAGCATTTCTGTTATCAGCTAATGCCAGCTAATAATTTTTATTGAAATCACAGAAACAGAGGCCCACAAAGTCCATTCTCTGGCTGTCCTACAAAGAGAACCTTAAGAAATGCTTTCCGGAAAAATTACAACCTCATTACTAAGGTCTTAGCCTTCCTGGGGAATTTTGGAATTTAAAACATGCCAGCTACAACACTCTTCACTTTAGAACACAAGAAGATGCCTACTGGATCAGACCAAAGGACTACCAGTTCAGCTTTCCGTTCACAGAGTGGCCACCCAGTTGCTTATAGGAAAGCAGGCCATAGATGCAAAAGCACCCTCTCCAGGTGACAGCAGAAGTCTCCTGTTCTGCTTTCCCTTAACGCTGATGGACTGCCTTCATCCATCCATATCATGCCGTCCACACCATCAGATCAGCTTCTGAGGTCCTACATCTGTGCCTGCCTGTGAGAATAAATGGGCTGGTTGGCAAAGGGATAGGCCGTTTCTGTCGTGGCCTCATGCCTGTGAAACTCTATTCCAGTTGAAATACTAAATCTACTCACTGTATCTTGTCATACTAAAGTGACTGTTGTTCGGTGCCTTCAAGTCAACTCCAACATACGGCAATTCTGCTATAGAATCTTCCTGGCAAGATTTGTTGAGAAGACGATTGCCGCTGTCTACGTCTGAGAGAATATGAGAGCGGGCTTCTATGGCCGAACAGGGATTTGAACCCTTGTCTCTCAAAGTCCTAATCCAACACTCAAGACTACTATACCATGCTGGCTCTCATATTGATTGATTATATATCATGACTAGCATATATACCTGACGTTGCCTGGCATTTTATTTTCTCATAGGTAACACTTGTTAGAAATACCTTAGGAATTACCTTACCTTACCTTAGGAATTAGATGCAGTTGAAATAACACCTGTGTCTCTAATTCCCCAAACTGCCTTGTCCAGTACCTGTAACTTTTCTCCATATTCCCCAATCCAATCTGTATTCAGAGTTATTAACATACAGAGGTTGGTTTCCTGAGGGAATACACTGCCCTCCTTCTTGCTGGTAGGCCTCATCTCCATAGCAACCAGCCTGAGGTCTCTGGCTGAGAATTCTAAAGGCCCCTCCCTGAACTGCCAACCCCAGGATTCCATAGAATCTTCACAGGCAGCCAATCCTATGAGGTCTTCTCACCTGACACAGCCAATCATATGAGGTCTTTGCCTGTCTGACACAGACAGACAAATTCATAGACAAACCTTGACTATTATATATCTTGGAAACACAGTTGCCAAATCTCAGAAGTTAGCACTGAATCTTCAGGGTGATGTTTTGTTTTGTTTTGTTTTGCATTATATTTAACAGTTTAGCAATATTATGAATTTTTTTAAAGTCCAACTTAGTAAAGAAATATAAGTGAAATATTCAGAGAAAAGAGTAACTGGAGTCGTGGGGCTGATGTGAATAAATAGGAAAAGTGCCTAGATACACAAGCAGGAGACCAATGGGTTAAAATTAGACATGGAGGGGGCATCACAATATTGGTTTAAAGGAAATGGGAGATCTTTGTGATCAAGACACCCTCAAAGCTGCTCATTTGTTGCTGTACGTTTTGATGATGACCACTGAATTCCATTCACCAGAAAGAAGTTTATAGATTGTCTTGATGACTCCCTCAGTGATTGCCAAACAGAGGGGCCTGTATTGATAGGAGAAGTAAGCAGCAGTTCTAAAAGAGATGCAGCCACTATCTTAGATGAAGTTAATTCTGGCCTGAATGCCAAGCCAGTAGTTTCAGTCATAGCTGGTTTGACTGCTTCTCCAAGCAGGATAATGAGTCATGCTGAGACAATCATGGCTGTTAGAAAAGGTCAAGCTAAAGAGAAAATAACAGCTCTTTAAAGTGCTGGAGTAGCCATCAGGATGACTCTTACTCACCTGGAGAGTGTCAGGTCCAACAAGTTACAGCAGGGGAAAACTTTTCCACATGACAAGAATATGCAACCCAGTCCCAAAACATAGGAATACTCATAGCAATACAACAATTTCTCTTAGAGTTGAAATGTTGGCCCACCCCACCCTACTCGCACCAAACTACACCATTGGCCCTGGTGCTGAGACACAACAGTTCACTTTCAAAACAACAGATCCTGTCTGATCTTGGAAGCCAAGCAGGATCAGCCCTGGTTAGTACAGTGGCCCCTCCACTTTCACGAGGGTTTGGGGTGCAGAACCCTCGTGAAAGTGGAAAAATCTCAAATAACGCCCCCCTGTGATCCCCCTCCGATTCCTATTGCCTTGCATTCTATACGCCAGGGCCAGAGGTAAGAGAATGAGAGGGAGGAGCTCCAGAGGGGAGAAGGAAGGTCTTTGTGAGCCTTCCCACTCCCATTCCCATCCTTTTTGCCTTGGTGCGAGTTCTCAGCACCAGGGCCAATGATGTCGTTTGGTGTGAGTGGGATGGGGCGGGCCAACAGCGGGTGAGGGCGGGGTGATGGCACCCAGGGGCAAGGGACGATACATGGTGGTGGGGCGACAGCACACGGGGGGCAGGCAAGGAGTGGCGGTGCCCCCCATAAAGTGCCACCCTGGGCGCACCACCTCCCTTGCTCCCCCATCCCTACGCCACTGACTGGGGCCAGAGGCAAGGGGATAGAAGGGGGTAGCTCTGGAGGGGAGATGGATGGCACATGCTTGCCCCCCCCCCAGCCATTTCCTTGCCTTTTGTCCGAGTGCTTGACTTCCTTCTCTACAAGGGAATGGCAGGAGGAGAATGCGGGAAAAGCATGTGTGCACCTCATGAATAATCTAATTGTGAAGGTCAAACTTGCAAATGTCAAGAGAGGACTGTACTTGGAGATGGCCAATGAATACCCGGTGCTGTAGGCTGTATTTCTGAAAAAGGAACTGGCAAAACCACCTAAGAAAACCCTACGAAATTCATGCATGGGGTTGCCATTAGTTGAGGTGACTTTAAGGCAGGTGCACACATGTGCGCGCGTGCGCGCGCACACACATTTTTTATTGCAAAAGAACAAGTTACTACTTGCCTGAGCATTGCTGGTAAATTCACATGTAATGTCACCAATACTTTCTGGCTAAAAATGCTGGCCCATCTATTCAACATCTTGTTTTTGAATAATGAGACTGTGGGTAGATGTCAAATAATGGCATTACCAGAGACACACAAATTTGGTTCAAGATTCAAATGAAACTGTATTCTGTGTCAAATAGACATGTAGAAATACAGCTATTGGGGCAGTCTTTTTTTTTTCCTTATCCTGTCCACTCAGTGCACAAAAAACATTCACAGCTTTTTAAGATGAGGCTTGCTTAAGGTAAGCAGAGGATGAGCCCAAGATAGTATTTCGTGGTCTTCTTCCTAATCTGAGATCAATAATTTTATTCGGTCTCATTGTCCCCTCCCAGTTCTGCCATTAGGCAGACTGAGGCAGTTGCCTCAGGCAGCAAATATTAGACAGTGGCTACAAGATGTCAGAGTTGGAGAGAATTGTGTTCCATGTCTCACACACCTAAGCCAGCATACTCATAGAATCATAAAATCATAGAAATGTAGAGTTGGAAGAGACCACACGGGCCATCCAGTCCAACCCCCTGCCATGCAGGAATACCCTCAAAGCACTCCCGGGAGATGGCCATCCAGCCTCTGCTTAAAAACCTCCAAGGAAGGAAACTCCACTACACTCCGAGGCAGCATATTCCACTGCCGGACAGCCCTGACTGTCAGGAAGTTCTTCCTGAGCTTCAGGTGGAATCTCCTTTCCTGCAGCTTGAATCCATTGCTCCTTGTCCTGGTCTCTGGAGCAGCAGAAAACAAGCCCTTTCCCTCTTCTACATCGCATCCCTTCAAATATTTAAATATAGCTATCATGTCCCCTCTTAACCTTCTCTTCTGCAGACTAAACATACCCAGCTCTCTAAGTCTATCCTCATAGGGCATGTCTTCCAGGCCTCTCACCATTTTGGTCGCCCTCCCCTGGACCTGCTCCAGCCTGACCATGTCCTTCTCGAATTGGGGTGCCCAGAACTGGGCACAGTATTCAAGATGAGGTCTAACCAAAGCAGAGTAGAGTGGTACCAGTACTTCCCTCGATCTAGACACCATACTCCTGTTGATGCAGCCGAGAATTGCATTGGCTTTCTTGGCTGCCGCATCACACTGCTGACTCATGTTCAGCTTGTGGTCTATAAAGACTCCTAGATCCCTTTCACACATACTGCCATCCAGCCACTGTCTCCAAATGCCGTGGAATATACTCTCCCATCATCCATGTTTAACAAACTGTCAGCTGCCAGTCTATTTAGTTTTTGTACTTGTTCTTTGGCTCAGCCACAAAATATCTTGGGCTGGCCCTACACATTCTCCATTCTTTTAGGACCCTATGCTACGCTTTGCTACGCTATGCTATAAGCATGAAAATCTTGAAGTACTGGACTAGAATATATCCCTCTATACTTAGTTCAGCACATCAGCCCCAACTCCTAAGTACACCAGGTCTAAATGAAAGATCTTGAGCTCTTTAGATCCTCTTATCCTAGGGTACATCAACGCAGTACAGCACATATTAAATCTCTTTAGGAGACATTTTCCAGCTGCTTTTTTTTTAAAAAAAACAACAGTTCCCCAAATCCCTGACTATTGGTATGATGATAGGAATTATAATCCAAAAAATCCAAAGGACGAAAGATGCTCCCATGGCAAGGGTGAAAAATGCAGCCACTGCCAGTGTTATAGCATGTAACAAATGATCAGAAATTTTGGGATCTGCAATCCAATAATATCTGAAGGCCTACATTTTGCAAATTCTGCTCTGTGGTAAGGAAGGATAAGATGTTTAGAAAGAAAGGTAGACCTACAATTCTCCCCTGACTTGCAGACAATAGCAGCATAGGATAGAACAGGCTGTTAGAAAATGTTTTATATATAGTTATGGTAACAGTGAATGTCATACGAGATGGAACCTTATACTCTGGAGCAGCTTTTCTTTGGGAAAAAAAATCAAGTGAAGGACTGTTTATTATACAGCTATAAACAAAAGAACTTTTCAGTATCTGTGTAACTGTTTTTACTAGGCTCAAATGTAATAATTCCTGTCTCTGCTCCAAGAGTTAGAGGAGTCTAAGGGTAAATGCAAAGGCAGTTTCTATTCACAGAACTGCCAAACACACCTTTGCTTACCCAACTCTTAACACGGAAGTATCAACAGGAACCAGAGCCCGCTCCCTTTTTCTAGGCACTTCATGTTGCAACAGGTAGCTGTTAGGTGTACGCAATAAACTCCTCAGTGGTGGAAGGAAAAATTACAGGCTGTCTCAGAAGCTCCTAGGATTTGGTAAAATGTCCAGGACGAGATATAAATCACCTCCTTGTGCTGACGCTCAGTCCTATCGTAGGGACTGAACAGCAATATTAATCAGTGCTGCTGCTTCAGAAACTCAGAAATCACTATAAGATACAGACATGCTTTGCAGTAGGTTAGGAGGGTGTTGAGTATAGGCAGAGTTAGGGGCATGTATGTCCACATACATTTGATTTGAGGATCACTGCAGTAAACTCAGCAAAAGGTATAGATCATTATTAATTTAAAGGTTAGGCTAGACAAATTCACAGAGGAAAGATCTTTTCATTGCTGTTAGGAAATTTGGTTATGTACATCTCCATGCTCTGGTACTGTATACCAGTAGAGAAAAAAAGTAGGAGAAGGCTGTTGTCTTCAGGATCGACTTGTGGGCTTCTTGCAGGGATGGCTCAAAATATTTTGCTGGCTGAGCTAATAAACAAGGTCTCCCCCATTCCCCAATCTCTGCACCAATCCACATGCAGAATGTGATTTGAGTGACAGATGAATCTGGCACAGGTAGGCATACTCTGCTTACTCAAGGACAGTAACCTGCAGGGCAAGGAGCATAACAGACTCAGAGGAAATGGCATAGAAGTGACTGCCACTGTTCCATTATCCAGCATCTGCTACCTGATATGGCAGCCTCACTCTGCCTAATGTCACATCTCACCTAGGCATCTGGAGGCACCTAAGGATGCTGGTTGAGACTAGCTCTTCATCAAATCCAGCAGAATTTTCTTCCATTCTAACCAAGAGTCAGTAAAATACTATATCAGAGATCTAAAGCTATGATTAGTACTTGGATGGCAGATCACTAATGAATATCAAGTACTATGGGCTATATTTCAGAGGAAGGAACTGGCAAACCCACCTCTGAGTGTTTCTTGTCTAAGAAATCTGTATGAAATTCATGGGATTGCCATAAGTGGACAAGCAGCTTGAAGGTGCATACACACACACAGTGTGGGAAGGTAGATACCATGAAGGACATTGTTACTGACAGTGCTTAATTTAGCCACAGGGCCAACAATTTGAATTTAGTCACAGGGCTAACAACAACAACAACAGTTTAAGCAAAATTTCTCGCACTGAAATATTAATATTCTAGCAGACAAAAAGAAATCTGACAGATGAGGAAAAGGCAACAAAAATTATCAAGAAGTTGGACTAACTCCTCTGTGAGGAAAGGTTACGCCATATGGGACTGTTCAGCTAAAGAAAAAAAAAGGCAAGCAAGGGAAGGCATTATAGAGGAATATAACATCACCCACAATGTGGAGCAAGCTGACAGAGAAAATAAATTCTCTTGTCTCTCAACACGAGAACCTGGGTTCATCCACTGAAGCTGAATGATGAGAGATTCAGAAAGGGAAGCTATAGTTCTTCACAAAGGTAGTAATTAAAACACTGATATTTGTTACCAAAAGATGTAGTGATGGAACCAATTTGCATGGCTTTAAAGGAGGATTTAAAAACCTAGCTCATTGGGATATCATAAAGGATATTCTCTTACTGCTGCTAGTAAGATAGATATATATTTTCCCCATAAGAGAGATTGTATACATCTGAATATTTGTTGCTGGAGAACATGAGTTAGATGGTGGAACTGAGCTCAGATTCTGCTTATGGGCTTCCTAGAAGAATCTATTTAACTACCATGTGAGCAGAATGTAGACCATGCAGGATTTCAACATTCAGAAATGTTCTCCTTATGAGATGGACTCACTTTCTTTGCAGGTCTTTAAACAGAGGTTGGATGGCCATCTTTTCGGAATGTTTTAGTTGCATACTTCTGCATGGCAGGGAGTTGGACTAGATGGCCCTTGCAGTCATTTTCAGCTCTTATGACTGTCATTCTATGATTCTGTATTCTCATGGGATTTACACTCTGACCACACAGATTTTTAATTAAAAGAGGGTAAATGGGACTGCATCAAAAACATTTTGCAGGAGCAGCAATGTGTTTCAGCCCTCAGACAAAAATCTTAGAGATATTTTTAAAATATCACCAATCTGTCATTGTTGTTTAAGAAGAAAAGAAGGTCACAAGTACATCCAATTCAGAGTGAGATGAAAGCAAGTATGGGAAAGGACAAAAATAGAGTAAAGCCACCCAAGCTGTCTTCCACAATTCCTCACCCAAGTTTCCATTTCTGTCTCTCTGTCTCTTTCTTTTGTTCCTGTGTCCTTTGTGTAGGACTATTTTTGGATGAAGTACATTTTGCAAAAGTTTTCAGGACATCATCAGAAAGGTGTCTGTGCTGTTACCATTGTTCCATCATTATCCTCCGCTTTCTCATGATTGCCTTTAATCATGAAATGGTCAATAAACTGGCAGTCAATTCAGGGAGAAGACATTCCACTTGCACAGCTTGGGGTACATTGAATCGAAAATGCATACAAGATGGCATTTTCAAGAACAATTTTTGTATTTCATGGCCTGACAAAAGAGAATGTACATGAAACTCAGAATACTTAGAAGGTATTGTGCAAATGCAACAGTAACAGCAGCAGCAGCAGTAATGAATTCCACAGCATCAGTCCAAAATGTTTTTCTACCTAAGGTGGAGCAATAAATGTCTCACACCCCCTCCTTGACTCAAGTCAGTGTCCATTCTATCCCAAACCAGTTGTGTTTTTCTGACAGATTAGTAAATACTACAAGCATGTTCTGGGAATACAATAGCAAATTAAATAAATAATATTTTGTAGCTCTTTCATGATGCCCCAAATTGGCTACCTGAGGTAGCAGCATTGCTATGCCTCATGGTAGGACCAACCATGCAGTTCTATACTTTAAATCAGTGGTGCATGGTGGCCCTAAGACACGCCTATCACAGGGTTTTCTAAAAACCTAAATGGAAATTAAGATAAACTTTAAATCTTAAAATTTTGCTTCCCTTTTTAACATAAATGCAGTTGAATTAAATATTTTAATCAGGGGCGCTGGTGGCGTAGTTGTTAAATGCTGGTACTGCAGCCACAGGGTTGTGAGTTTGATCCTGCCAGGCTCCAGGTTGACTCAGCCTTCCATCCTTCCGCAGTTTGGTAAAATGAGTATACAGTCTGTTGCGGGCAATTAGCTAACACGTTTTAAACTGCTTAGAGAGCTCTTAGCTGATAAGCAGTATAGAAATACACATGCTATTGCTAATCTTTTTAATTATTAATGATTAGCTAAATGCATTAATCCTATTCTACTAATTTTCCTGTCTCTGAAGCTTGCACATAGAATATTAAAACTGATACAATTTTAGTGAGACAGTGAAATACAAATTGTTGCCAATGAGGCAAAGTATATAGCTGAAACCAATGCTTAACTGGATGGACGGCTATCCTCACTTATAAAAATAGTATTAAATATAGCCTTAAGGAAGCTTCTACCAACTGGTATAGTTTTTAAATTATAGACTATTTGTCCATTTCATAAGATATATTACTGAAATAGGTCTCACTTTTGGGTCCAAGCCTCTCCCAATACCCTCTTAGAAAAAGAAAAAAGATCACAGCTTTATTTGGGCTGACAAGTACATCCTAAATTCCAGATTTACCTCAGTCTGTGAGTTGTTATGCCTACCAGAGAATTATGTCTTGTAACAGAACTTGTCTTCAGAGATACATACACAGGGGAACAATTCTTAGAAACTTCGGTTTGCAAAAGCACTAGAAAGGCAAATTATAAATGATTCTCTTATAAATATAAATGGTTTCTTTCCCGCCCTCACTTTCTATCTCTAAAAAATAGAAGCTGGAGGAGCACAACCGCCTCCATTTAAGCCTTCCATTTTCAAACAAGTAGAAACATAGCTCTTCTCTAAGCACAGGTCCATCAGTACATCACATTCTTCCAAGTAGCTCCTCAAGTCCTGCTGTTGACCATGGTAACAAAGCATCAGGGTCAATAAACCATTTATACCTGGATGACAAATGAGATCACATCACAATGTGTTGTGTTCACTGAGGATGGAACTTTTAATACCTGTATGCAATTCTGCTCTAAAGCAATGGCAAAAAAACACAGACGAGAAATGAAACTCAGTTGCTTGTCAAACAAAGAATTTTTAATAATGTGAAGGCTTCTGCAGCTCTTTTTAAGCCAGATGCTATCCAAAATCCATGACACTGGGCTACTACTGCTGTCTGACAACCGGTACACCAGAAGCAAGGTAAAAAGCTTCAGCCAAAGGCTAAATGAAACAAAAAGCAGGCAATACTGTAGTATTGACATGTATGTTCATCAGCACTTCTAATCGCAACTGAGGCTTAAACCTAAAGGCTGTATAATAGGAGTAGGAAACTTTTATCTGTACAGAGTTGCAGATGGGTAATCTGGAAGATGGCATGTGCCAACAGGTGGACAACCACCAGCTCTCCGCCACCCTTTTTTTCTCTCTCTCATCTTTCTCTGCCATTCCTTGTTGTATTTCATTATAGTATTTGTTGACATCCCTTCTAGCCTCCCTTGTAGCCTCAAAGGCCTCTCCCTAAACTGCAAACCCCAGGATTTCATAGGATGTTGAAAGTGAAATAATTGTACTGTAACAGTCTAGTGTGGAAATGGCAAAAGACTCCTGTTCCTCCCAGAAATCTGAACTCACTTCCTGCAGAAGGCTTTAAATTAAGACAAGGACCACACGAAATTAGTCTGAGGGAGTGCCTGTGGCCCTAGAGTTGCCCACCATCATGATATGACTCTTAAAGTACCAAACAGGTTCATGTTTGCACTGAAACATTATACTTTACCATACCAGCTGTCCTATGCATTCATCAAACAAACATTTCTTCCCTTCTTTATGTGGGGTCGGTATTTCTTCTTTTACTCTCAAGGGAAGATGTTTTTCCTCTACCTGAACAGCTTGGGTTAGCATTCACTTTCTGCGTGGCCAGCTGCTTCTAACTGAACAAAGGCATTCAACATACAGAAGCATCAAGCTGTCAGGTCAAAACATTTCAACTCCCTAAAGTAGTTGACCATTTTCTGTGGAAATAATATCATTCAATGCCAGGCTGTATTTTCAATTGGCAGTTCCTTTCCTTGGTAATCTACTGCTCTTGAGGTAAATCTATGCTGCAGCAAACTACAGATGGGGAGAGTTAATAAAGACCACTCAAATGCCAGATCACCAGCTGGCAGAATTAAGCAACAGCAACACAATGATGGTGGGTTTTACCAGCCAGCCAGTCTGCCAGGCTGAAACAAATACGCCCACAACAATATAGATGTGGGGGGAAAAAAGAGCAACCAAGAAAGCAAACAAACTGCATGGAAAATCTACACTATGATAACAGAAAGACTGCTGCTTAAACAGACACTTCAGAACTTGATACTCATGGTTGCTGTGGCCAAGGACAGCTTATGCCTTTTACTTTAAATATTTTAAAACACCATATGAAGGATGATAATAATGGTAACACTGTGTAAGTTACTACTACTAGGACAGGCCATTTTGTGCAAGGCTGGTGATGTTGCCCTAATTAAAAGAAATGGAGGTAGATAATGTCGTGTAAAGAAAAATACATAGGGAAGAGTGACAATACAAGCATGCCTCAGTTAACAAGTCTCTGTCCAAGAAGCTCCATTTTACAAAGGCCATTTCCGCACTACACTGTTATGGCACTATTATTCCACTTTCAACATCCTATGGAATCCTGTGGTTTGCAGTTTAGGGAGGAACATTTAGAATTCTCAGCCAGAGAGCTCTTTGGCCTCAGTAAACTACAAACTCAGAATTCCACAGGATGTTGAAAGTGGAATAATAGCACTATAACAACGTAGGCAAAAATGGCCAAAGTCTTTTTCTGCCTGCTTTTTTCCTCATCCTCTGACCAGCTGGAAGGTTTTTAGCAGTATTGACATTGGGACCGTGGTGAAGATGGGCTGAAGAAACACAGATTTTTCAGGCTGCAGCCTGCAATAAACAATGCAACAAAGCTTAAGGCAGGAAAAGGTGAGATTTTACTCAAGCCAGTCCTATAATAGTTTTGTGTGCTTGCCCACAACAGGCAAGATAAACAGCAACTCCTTCCAGCCTCCTTTACTGAGCGTGCATAAAATACAAAATAGCATAGCTCTATACCTTTAACCAACAAAGAGGAAATCATAAGAAAGATGGAGGCTTCTGAAAGAAAAAAAAATCCCCATTTTGGAGGAAGTTTCAAGTGACCTCGAGAAGTCTGGAAATGTTGTTTACTAATGCAAGGCTTACTTGATCTATCTGTTTCATTTCACTTGTGGATACTGTTAGTTTCAGATAAAAGATTTGCTGAAACTTAACGAACTGCTCTTCTTTTTTTTGTGGCACGGGAACCTATTTCTATTCTTTCCATGTTATTTTTGTCTCTGGTATCAACGTAATGCTGAGGAACAAAGCTACATCATTAACTGAGGTATACCTGTGTCCTGAAAGTCTCATTCAACTAGATCCTGGTGAGAATAAGTGTGTAGCTTTTCTTACCAAGGGAATATTGCACCTGCGCAACTGAAATATGAAGCATAAAAGATACTGCTTCTTGCACTTCTCCTGTTCTAGTGTCTTTCCAGGCTGGTACCCCAAAAAGGAAATACAGTGTTTTCCCATATAGAAGTGTTACTTGTGTAGAAATGCCCAGTGTGATGTGGAACTGGATTGAATCCCAGGTCTATCCAACAGTGAAAATTTCAGTCTATTTCAAATTTTCTCTTGACTTGCTGAAGACATGAAGATCTTTCAGAGGTTAGTACTAGCAATCTCTTTTGTGCGTCTGCATAGACGGACAGACAGATGGGCAGCAAGACAAGACACTGTTTTACAGTGAGTCAGATTAATGATAAACGTAGCATACCGTCTAGACAAGAGGAGGCAATAGTGGGGAGGGGGGTGGAATTTTCATGCATTAACCCCCTGGGCTGCACCAGTGTGACCAGCCACACTGGAAATAACATTACATCACTTTGAGTCTGCAATTTTGGCTGAAACTTTTAGGAGTTGTTGGATTTAAACAGCAAAGTACCACATGGTTTGAGGCAGTTTGGAACAGTTTAAAGTGGAAAGTTGTCTGACAATCATGCCAATTTTTTTTAATGGGTTCATGGAGCTTTGGAAGAGTGCCAGGAAGGTCTAGGAGACACCAAAGTGAGGGTTGAGGGCCACATGTAGTCAACCTACAGGTAACGTTTCCCCCACCCCAATTCTCTCTGGCTAGCAGCAGGTATCCAGAGTTCAGACAACTCTTCTAGCAGAATTTATGGCACAGCTGATTCAATTTGCCTGTGGTGGGGCAGCCCTAGAGTCATCTAACAGTCAATATGCAGATGTACAGACAGACAGATAATGCCTGCCAACTCTAATTTCAGGCACATGCAATAGATATGCCCGCTTTCAAATACGATGTTAATAAACTGGTTTGAAATATTTTGAGTATGGATTGGACCAAAGCCAAACCAACAAGGGTAGATCAGATGTCCACCCAAATACCAAAACAACTTGCATTTGCCACCATCTGATGTTTATTTGCTCTTTTTTTTCTTTTCTTTTTTTCTTTTTTCTTTTATTTCTAAATTTGCCTTGACACCCAAGCTATTCCCCAAGATTTGGAATATAAAAGATACATATATAGAAGAAACTATATTCTACATTCTTTTTTTCTACCTGCAATATATTCATGAAGCAGTAATCAAATATGGGCATCAAATATGTTAAAATAGCAATAATACTCAGCATCATAAATTACAGTAGAGGAAAAGTCTTACACTGTTAAAGGAAAATTATGTCTGTGGTTACAATAGGACAGCCTATTCTGAAAGACCACAGTCTCTACCAGACATTGTTTCCAATGAACATTATTCTGTCAAAAATGACTCTATTGTGCCTCTGCTTATGAGAGGCCATTGCAAAGTAACAGATTTCTGGGGAAAAGTTTTTAGCTGGAGCAAATCTTCAAAGCAATGGATGGGAAACTCACATGGAAATCGTATTATTTGAAAAGCTGCTTAGCCTTCCAAAGTCAACACACCAAAGAGCAGCCAGAAGCATGATTTCAAAGAGCTACAGGCATTTTTAACAATTAGTTAATTTTTGTAAAGAGGCAAGAAGGATTTGTAAGGATTTGAAGGGAAAGAATTACAGAAGGTTTATATGTTAAGAGGAGATAATTGAAAGGAATTGAAAGCATACCATAGGAAATGGCTGGTGTTTGAGCAATCAGATATTCTAGTTGCAGTTTTGTGCAAACTTTCAGTGGATTCCTAACTCACTGGCTCTGGGAGGTTAGAATTATGCCTCAGCAGACCTTGCTTCAGCCAACTAATGTCAGAGATCTGCTGACAGAGCAATATGCCAGCAGAACTGTTCTGCTGGCTACAGGGCTTCCAGATTTCAAGGTCTAGCCCTTCTTCTCCTGTCCTCAAAGCAAGGAAGAGGAATCTCAAGACAAGAGCGCTGCTTTGAAAAGTGTGTGATATGTGTGTTTTCCACATTTGTTAGACTTTATCTGTGTAACTATGATCCTAACATAAATTACAAGACAGGGGAACAGAGAACAGATCATTCTAACATCAGTGTCATTCTTTCTGTGAACAAGCACATGTTGTCAATAAGTTATCTTAATTAACGTTTGACACAGTTCTTGTAAGAAGACAGAATGACTTGTTTAGAATTGCTTAGGAACTGAGAAACAAAATATTGAATGCTCAGAAAACTTTTTACCCTCAACAAAGGGATTAAACCTTCTTCAGCTCATATCACCATAATGCTAACACAAAGTGAGGCCAGGATGAGGAATAAACTGCACTGAAATTAATGGGAATTACTTCTGAATAGATATGTATGAGACAGTTCTCTTAGCTGGGAGTCAGGATTACTGAATGCAATGGAACTTATGTAAATAGCTAGAGGATTGCACTTCAGGTTAGTCTGAAAGCTGAAAGAAATAACGTGGCATATAAGAAGAGGAATGCCTCACTGATTACTATACCTGGGGTGACATAGTTCTTAGAATGTTAGACTAGGACTAAAGACCCCTAGATTCAAATCCCCATTCAGTCATCAGACTTACCTTGGGTCAGAGGATAACTTTCAGCCCTACCTGTTATGAGGATAAAATTGTAGAGAGAATCATGTATACCATCATGAGTTCAATTTAGGAAAGATGGTTACAAGTGTATTAAATTGATAATAGGAATCTATAAAGCACAGTTTGAAGAGATACAAACTACCAAGCTTAGAAAAAAGGGCAAGACATAGAGAGACATAATAGAGGGTATCTACAATTATGCAGGATTTGGAAAATGTGGATATGAAAAACTTTCGCTTCTCTTCTAATTCTAGAACACAGACTTATCCAATGAAACCAGAAGACTGGAGGTTCAAGACTAATAAAAGAACATTTCTTCACACACAGTTAGAGGCCAGTCTAGTCCACCTCACAGCACTTAGATGAAGTGTGAAATTCGGTGCCACAAGATCAACAGCATCCACCAACTTAGATGTCTTTGAAAAAGGATGAGACAGCTTAATGGAGGATAAAATTATCAATGCCTAGCAGGCTCCAAGTCATGACGACTATATATTACCAACAGTATTGGACCAATATGCTTCTAAACACCACTTTTCAGTAGAATGGAGTTGTTACATCTCATGACGTAATTCATTTGTTAGGTAAACCCACTAAATAATGGGATTTATGTAGGTGTTGATTTAACAAGTCCCACTAATGCAATAAGTCCAGTTTAAGAGGGCCAGCAAGGGGATATTAACAATATGTTTCTCCCACTTGTTAACAAAAAATTCTCAGAGTGGTTTACAAAAATCAGTTGTAAAAGAATCTTTTTCTTTAAACTTGCAACATAACTTACACAGGGCAAAAGGAATGGAGAAAGAGGAAAGAAAAACCAACCTTATGTATCCATTCTTAACGCTTTCATTCTTATGATGACCTTCTACAGTGGAAATAATATAGGTAGCTCGTTGGAATTGCCACTGTTAGGTGACAGCTGGAGGAAGCCCTAGAGCACATGATTTCTTAGCTGCTGTTCTGAAGCCTGATGGAACGTCCACCTCTAAGAGACACTACATGGTAGCAGGAGAGAATCCAACTGAGCACAAAATTGACTTAACTGTTTAAAAAATACATATAACTTACACATTCAGCTAAAAGGTACAGCTGTTAGACAGAAATGAGTGATTGCCACAATAACACACCTTTGCCAAAGTAATTTGAGGAGACCATGATGATCTCGTTGAACCATTTTCCAATTTGTAAGAGAAAAACTTTTTGTTAGTTCAATTCCAAATAAGGACCAGAACCACTCATTTCAAATCTAATTGCTAGTTGCCCAAGAGTAGACACATTGTTGTTATGTGCCTCAAGACCACTCTAGCTGATGGTCACCCTATTCTCGACTCTTCTTCACATAGTTTATTCAGAGGAGGTTTGCTATTGCATGCCTCTAAGGCTCAGAGAGTATAGCTTGCCTAAGGTCAGCCAGTGGCTTTCCATGGCTGAACAGGGATTTGAAGCCCGGTCTCTCAGAATCCTAATCCAACAGTTAAACCACTACACTATCCTGGGTCCCTAGAATCATTGGATCAGTGGAATTTGCACAGGTGTCCATTTGCCATTCATTGATTGATTCAGTGGGTTTATTCTAGCTGAGACTAGCAACTGGGTTTAGGTATAAAGTGGTACATTTTAAATATTAATTTTCTGTAGTCAGGTTGTTGTTTTTTTCTTTTACACAGTGCTTCTGGCACTTGACAGTTCAAGAAATGCAGCTGTGAAATCTGAATATTTCTAATTGCATCTCCTGTCTCTAAACAACACACTGTGGGGGGAGAAACATAAGTAGTCTGTAAAACAATCTGCATCCAATTTACATTTCTAATATTTTTCAGTTCTAAAAGCTAACGGTTGAAGCTATTTAAAGGGCTTCTTCTGACAACTGACTTGTTTAATATGCAACAAAAACCTTTGATTAAAAATAACTCTTGAGACTTCCCTGATATATTTCAAAACAGAAGGTGTTACGGAAATATAAAAATCCTACATGGTGTAAAAATGTTTGGGTAGTTGTTATTTTGATATATAATTAATAGACATTAAAAACAGTTTTCCTTTCTCATTACAGGAAAAGACGGTGCATTGTTCAATAAAACACTTCCATAAATCAGTGTTTGAAGAAAGGTCACAAGGCAATAAGAAAGAACTAGCCTGCATCTCCTTTCTTTCTGCCTAATGTTTCAGCAAGCCCTGATAACCTTGTTGGTGAAAACTTTGTTTCCCACGCACAGTTGAGAGTTAAAGCAAACTGACTGGTGATAAAGTTGTTAGCTATTAGCCACCTGCCTTGAAAGACAAACTTGGCCTTAATAGCCCTTCAAGCATGGTGCAAAGACACCCATCCTTGGTGTCTGACTTCTCAGCATCTCTTCACAACTTGGAACAGCCCAAAGCTGGCAACCATTTGGGAGAATTTTTAATTTATTTATTAATGCTTATTCATATCCTGCCTTTCCTCCAAGAACCTTGAAGCACTGCACATGGCTCTCACAGCCCCTTCTACAGGCCATTTCCACACTAGACTGTTATAGTGCTATTATTCCACTTTCAACATCCTATGGAATCCTGAGGTTTGCAGTTTAGGGAGGGGCCTTTGAGACCCCTCCCTAAACTGCAAACCTCAGGATTCCATAGGACGTTGAAAGTGGAATAATAGCACTATAACAGTCTAGGGCGGAAATGGCCATACTCACAACAACCCTGTGAGATCGATCAGACTGAGACTAATCCAATGTACATCCAGTGGGGGCTGAAAGGAATTTGAACTTGCATCCCCATTCCAGTCTGACATTTGGGAACATTGATTTTACCAGAGCTGGATTTAAAATTTTATTCTGTCACAACACTTGTCCATAGCCCAGATATTACACTCTCTTCCTTCTTTGCTGCTTATAAAACTTGAATTGGGTCAGTCCACAAATCTCAATCATTCCACTTCTCTGTGCTGTACCAGAGTGTTCCAACTAGCTGGGGAAAACTCTCAATTACTTCACAGTACATCTGTCCCCATGTCACTAATGTGTCTTTATTGCACCTTCATAAAAATCAAATGCATGTAGAAATAACACACACATGCATGTATTAAAATATTTCTAGCCCATCCTGTCTCAAATAACTTCAGTCAACAATATGAATTAATTTCAATATGTCTTAAAGCAATTTTAGAACAGTTTAACATAAAGTCATGAACATAAACCTAAGGTATGTCACAAAGACCTCACACCCTGCATACATTGCCACAATAAGGTGAACACAAGTACCATTTGGGTCTCCAATTAGGAGGCGGAGTATTCATAACTGGTATGTCACAACCAAGACGGATCCCTCTCAAGTCCCTACATAATATTGTGTTCCCAGTAGGTATAGTGGGAAGTGTATACACAGGCAGATATATACAATGACCTCAGTGATTAAAGTCTCACACCACTTAGGCCCGTAAATATCACTACTACCACCTTGAACCCAGGCTGGAGTCCAAGGAATCTCTAGCTAGTTTATCTGTTGGCCTATTCACACCACACTGTTACAGTGCTATATAACACTTTAGCTGCCATGGTTCCATCTTATGGAATCCTGGGACTTGTAGTTTAGTGAGGGACTGAGACTCTCTGGCTGAGAATTTTAAATGTTGTTGTTGTTGTTGTTTGCTTCAAATTGTTTTCTGATTTTTGGTGACCCTAAGTGGATCCTTTGTGTGTGTGTGTGTGTGTGTGTGTGTGTGTGTGTGTGTGTGACATGCCCAAGGTCACCCAATGGGTCTCCATGGCCAAGCAAGGGATCGAACTTGGTCTCCAGGGTTGTAGCTCAATGCTCAAACGACTACACTATGCAGGGTCTCAGAAGTCTAAATATCCCTCCCTAAACTGCAAATCCCAGGAATCTGGCTGCCATGTTTTGCACTAACTGTACCTTCTGTGTCACCTTCATGGGCAGGTAACATGCAACACATTACGGTAATCTAAAAAGGCTATTTCATAATTCATAAATTCCTGTGGCCAGGTTATCTCTGCCACGTAACAGTCATGTTTCTTTTTCAAAGAGAGGAAAGGCACTGGGATGTTTGAGCTAGTTCCAAATGTTCAACAGATGCAAGCCTTTCCTTCTCCTGTACAAATCTTTTCTCTGCTCTGCGTTAATCAAAATAGCTCAGGCATATTCCTGTTGCTTCACAGGAAGGTGACACAAACACATTCTCCAGTCTAGAATTAGTTTGATTTTTGAGTGCTAGACTTTTGTTTATCAATGCAAAAAGGGCAGTTCTCACTGATGTCTAACTGACTGTATAATTTGATTGACTAGCTAAACTGAATACAATGGGACTGCTAAGAAATTAGACTGCCAAAGCTATCGGAGTATTCAGTTCCATATAAGAAATTGGAAAGAAGCTGTACTCTTGTGTATGTTTGTACATGTGCATGCATGCATGTGTATTTGTGTGCACAAAATTGGCTCACCAATTTGGTACATTAGGATGAAATCCTATGCATATTTACCTAGAAGTAAGGTTCATGAAACATAATGAAACTTGCTCTGCAGAATGTGGAAGCAACTTCAGTAGGTCTATGGGAGCAATTCTTCATCTTCAGGAAAGGCCACAGGCTACACCATCCCTCCTTCTTAAACCAAAAGTGACCAAAACTTCACCTGTGTTACTGCCCTGGTTAGCCCGAGCTTTGGGGATATTAAAAGATATCCTTTTGATATCACAATTCGGCTTCACTTCTCTATTCCCCTCCACGTGCTTGCGAGGCCACCGGACAAGCACGCATACAAGCCCAGCCGTTAATCGCCGTAATATTCCTGGACAATACAGGCAGGCCAGAAAATAGCTGACTCACTGCTTTAGGAGACCTCCAGGCAAGTACTCTAATTAGGTATGTACCCAACTTACAAAAGAGCCTCTGCCCCGCGATGGCAGCTTGATGGGTAACCTATACAATACCCAAGTACTCTGCGTTTGCATACTGGCTACTCTATTGAAAACCTCTGCGATAACTCGATCATTCAGATTCTGACCTTTCGGAGGCTTTGTTTCCAACTTCAAATCTATTGTTTTCCCCCAAGTACGGCATAGCCTGCAGTCACAATTCTCCTTATAAAAACCCTTGATTCCGAGACCTTCCTCGGAACGCTCCCGAGTTTCATCCCGCCTTGCTGCCGCTTTGCTTGGCGAGCCTCCCCTCAGCTCCACGTGCTGAGCTACATCGCACCCAAGCCTCGCCCTCCATTTTTCCGGGCTTCAGGACAGGTGAAGTATCACCCAAACCAGCAATCCCTCTAAAAATCCTCCTATACCACTCCAACCTTTATTCTCTTTAGTTATCTTGTGTGAATGTGTCACATACACTGTTTTGCTTGTGTTTAATAAAACATCATTTATTGTTTCAACTTCTGTGTGCTCCTTGACTTGACCCGACCCCATAGACATAGGATTCAAGATCTCGCTACGTCACCCTGCCTCTCGTAATGCTAAGCAGTGCTCTGAGCTAATTTTCTCCACCTTTAGTTGAGCACATTTTGGTGACCCTCCCGGGACCCCCAGTACACAGGGTAACACCTGTCTTTAAAAAAAAAAAGGTGCTTGCTGACTGCACAATGTGTTTTAAAAGTGAATTATGGTTCCTGTATATGTACATTCATTTTAAGGGGGAAAGCATCCATGGATGCTCCAAGGGGCACAAAAAGGGGCAGGGGATGCCATGTAGCCTGCAGACAATCAGCAAAAACTCTGGTATCAACAGGATAAATGGAACTGCTATGGGTTTTAGCCTGAACTTTAAAGGAACTATCTAAGGTACTGGACCCTATCCCCTAAATAGCTGCCTGCATAGCTCCTTTAAACTTTAATTTAACACCTGGTTTCTCTATCCCCACTGTTATCAGAGCCGTCAGCCACTGCTTCAGGCTACCTGTTGACAACTCTGATTTAGAGTCGATATATACAAGACTGTGATGCAAAGCTTTATTCTTATGCAGAGCTCCCTAGGAGTAATTCTGATTATGACAACAGTGACAGCAGGCACGCTAGGTAATGAGTTGCACATCTTTGCCTTCCACAGCTCCCAAACTGTCTGTATCTTTATCAGTGTTGTTCTGACAACTTACAGACACATCCTCCTTCTGATATGGTGTGGCATTACTACATACAGCTGACACAAACTGAGTCATCTTGCCCACTGAAAAAGAACAGGTGTATAATTCTTCTGCATGAGTATTTATGTTAGGAAAGGTGATGCAATTTTGATATTGTTGAGCTATTGTATTCTTTCCATTCTTTGTACACCACATTGTCCTAGCATTAAGCTGTTACTATTATGTGCCTTCAAGTTTTTTCCAACTTATGGTAATGCTAAGGCAAACCTATCATCGGGTTTTCTTGGACTGAGAGTGTGTGATGCACTCAAGGTCACCCAGTAGGTTTCCATGGCCAAGTAGGGAATCAAACCTTGATCTCCAGGGTCATAGTCTAATGCTCAAACCACTACACCACAGAATTAGAGAGGTATAAAGAGCGAGAAACAAAGAAAGAAAGAAAGTTTCAGACCACTGTTCTTGCCATATTTCACTTCACTTCAATCTGTGTAATGAAAAGGAGTTATCCAACTTTGCTCTAGCATTAATCTAAGCAGAGCTTGAAAATAACAAGTTACAAGTAATGTAGTTACCTGTAACACAATGTAACTTGTAATTGCTCAGTAATGAGAGTATACTGACATATTTCAAAAGTAATGGAATGTGTGAAAATACAACTAACATTTTCCAGATACTTTTTAAAAAAAGTTAAAGGTCATTCTGATACATTTATGGCAGTATCTTTCAGTCTTAACTGGGTGCTCTTTTTACAAAAGAAAGAACAACAAAAAGAAAGTCAAAAAGCCATGTAATCACTATTGCAATGAGTCTCTTCTTCAATAAGCAATGCTACAAGCAACGATAACAAATTATTTTTTAAAAAGGATAATAACTTTTTTTAAAGTAATTTTATTAAAGTTCCAACATATAAAACAAACAATTATCATTGTATTCTCAATTGTCGTATTACAACTGTCTTCCTTCCTCTCTGGATTACAATCTTTATCTTTCCATTGAACTGTTATCAGTGCATCACAATAAATTGTTAGTATTATCTACTTAATTCGTTAGTTCCTGTTTTTCTACTCAACTTTACTTGTTCCATGATATTTCTCTGAATTTTATCTTGTAAGAACCTTTAATACCATGAATTATGTATTATTCCCTGTCAAGACCCCTCTCGCTTCCGAAATCATCTACCATTCTTTATAGATATCATCACCTGATTTCCCTTTTAATCTCTGTGAAACAATATCTGCATTTCTATTTTCAATAAAAGTTGCCCACCATTGTTCTGTCGTTGGTATTATATCACTTTTCCAAAGCCTTGCAAATTCAATACGGGCAGTCGAGACCATATACAGTATTATTCTCCAAGTAACTTTTTTTTAAAAAGTAACATTTCCAGTTTTCATCTGGAATAAAATCCAGATTTATCCAAAGACTGTTTCATACCCACATTGAGTCAAGGGTACTTTGGGTCACAGGTTCTAGAGCAAAATATCATCACTTCAGCTTAGGTGAGTGGCCAGCTCTTTGCTCATAACATTTATACCTTTCATCCAGCGTGCAGCAGAGAAAGTTAGAAACAGACATAGTGGATTGGCTGGGAAAGTCCAGAGTTTTGCTACAACTATATCTGAAGATAGGAGCCTGAAATCTGGTATCCATGTTCTCCCCACTCCACTTGGAGATCTTCAAATCACAGTCCTTACTTTTCATTCTGCACTTCCTTTCAAAGCAATTCTTATTTTCAAAGAATTGTAAATAAGAGACCTGAGTGCATTATCTGGAGAGGTTTATGGTGGCCTTCATCCTTTTTGAAAAGTGAATTTTAACAGTTGCATTTTGGTCTTTGGATTCCAGTTCAAAAGGAGCCTTGATTTAGTACAGTGCTTGCCCATTTGCCGTAAGGTCTCTTCATCAAGGCGATTGCCAAGAAAAGGCTTTCAGAGAAATAAATACAGCCTTGAATTGTGTGTAAAAGGTGAACAGGTAGCTGTTATATGGCTTCACTTAGATGGAAGAAACAAGAAGGTATATTAAGTGAGAAGTTTCAAAAATGATCAATAAGAACAAATGGCATTACTTCATGCTCAGTTAACAACACTGATACTTTTGATTGTTAGATACATGACAAGTAGGCCAAATGTCCCCTTGGTGTGTCTGGCCCTATCATTACACAGACTGAGAGATGACTGAAAGGGCAATAAGCTGTTAATTCCTTAAACTGAAAGCTTAAATATTTTTTAAAAAATAGTAAATTAACCATGTATATACGGAAAGATAAGGGCAAAAAGCTTTCATATTCTTTCACATTCCTTAGGCAACCATTCCACACTGGTATTTGTCTGTTAAGAGCCATACAGGCAATCAGTCTGCAGGGTCAGCCCCAAATATTTTGCTAATTTGGGCAAAGCAAGAAACTATGCCCCCCCCCGCCCACCCCCACAACACACATATCGGGCTCCAATCTCAAAGTCAAAGTCAATACTAGGTTATTCTGGCACCTGAAATCTCCTAAGTACTTCTCCCCATTTCTGGCAGTAAAAATAGAAACATAATAAATTAGATAACTTAACTTTCATGACATCCAAAATCTGTTGCCTGGGGCAGTTGCTTCACTCTGTCTAAAGGAAGGGCTCTAGTCCTCCCAGCCTCTTCAGATTAATGAGAAATGTGTTAGCATCCCGTCCAGGGAACAAAGCAACTTGACACTTAGGAACGCCACTTTTTCTTTAAAATCCAGGCATGTGTTGTAGAAATTAGCTAGTAAGTGTCTGCTCACCATGCTTGAAATTAATGCCGCTGTAAGATGCAAACAAGATGAAGTGTTGTACACCACACCCAGGAAAGCAGAGGTCATTGTAGTACGAAGGATTACTGCAGTGCTGTATCTTTTACTCCAAGTCTCAAGTCAAGGCTTAAGTCCCTACCTTCAAGTCCCTGCAGGATAATTCAAGTAAAGTCTCAAATCTAGGAGCCAACTTTAACTGAAAAAGGGAGGTGGGATGGGGAGGTTAAGTGGCAAGCAAGCAGGATTGGAAGGAAGCCTTCAACCATCAAAGATCAGGCAAGTCCTCCAGGAGGAAACTGCTCCCCACTCTGCCATGGCTGGCAACGACACCCTGCTTTTCCCTTTTACTCCCAAGCAGGCATGATTAGAACGAAGCCTTCAATCATCGAGGCAGCCCTACAACCCACCATTTCCTCCCCCTGCCCCATTGTCTCCCCACCATCTTCCCCCTCTCTATTAACTGGCTTCACTGTGTGAGACCGTCCCAGACCACTCCCCACCCCACCCCACCCCAATGCTAAGACCCCTTCATGCCCACACTCATCAAAAAACAAAAGGGAGGAGGCTGCAAACCCATGTTTTCCCCTCTGCAATCTTCCCACGCTTTTGCTTTCCTACAAATGGCTTCTCAAAAAGCTTGGGAAACAAGGGAGAGGCAGGAATAAGGACCATGTGAAACTCTCATTAAGTCATCAACAAAAGATTCCCTGACTGCTGATTGGGGCAAGGCTGGGTGAGGTGGGACTACCAAGGCCAATAAGTCAGTCACTAAAAATAGACAAGTCACAAGTCGAGTTCGTCAGTACAGTCATTCCTCCACATTCTCTAGGGTTAGGGGCACAGAACCCCTGTGAAAGTGGAAAAACCATGAATAACTCTAGGCCCTCCCAAACCATATTTAACACACAAAAAAGTATGATCACCATATTCAACCCACCATGGATTCCACTGAGGCATCAGGGTTCCTTCACAAGGCAGACATGGGTGGCTGGTGGGGTTTACTGCCGCCTCCACTGCTGCGCCGTGCCATTTTTAATAGAGATTTACAAGCCTCATTCGCAGTTTCTCAGTTTCATGAGGCTTGCAGTCCTTTTTAAAAATGGCATAGGGAGGTAAGCAGAGGTGACAGCAAATAATCCATGAATGCATGGTGGTCTATGACTGTAATAAATTATTGAAATTGAAATCCATGAATAATCAAATCTGCAAAAGTAAAACCCACAAATGTGGAGGGCTGATTGTACATTATTTATTGCCAAGTCGAATCACTGGAGTGACTTGAATCTGACTTGAGTTTGAGTCAACCAACTTGAGGCTACATCGCTGATTACTGGTATTGTTGCATGCCTTCAAGTTGTTTCTGACTTAGGGCATCTCTAAGGTGAACCTATCACAGGATTTTTTTGCGTCTAAGAGTGCGTGATGTTCTCAAGGTCATCCAGTGAGTTTCCATGGCCAAGCTGGAAATCGAATCAAACACTCAAACCACTACACCACACTGGCTCTTGATAACAGAGGATACGTGTGCATAATAAAGAGTTCGTGTGTTGTCCTTTCTTAGAGATGATTATGACACTATACTTACAGTGATGAATGGATGCCATAGCTCCTATCATTACCACACATTAGAAATCTATGGGAAATACTTTGAAGTAAGTGGGTTGATGACTAAGTGCCAGTCAGAAGCAGAAATGAGGGACTTTAATTGGAGAGAATACCTTTGATTGTCAGCTTTATAGGAACAGCAAAATAAACTCCAAGTGTGAATCACATTTACTTGGAAATATGTCCCTCCCCAAATCAATCAAACTTGCTTCCAAATTTATTTAGCATTTTAGTATGAAGCAGGATAAGGTCACACTGATGGAATTTAGAACATATCTAAGTATATGTTTGGGTGGAAGCTCAAAAAATGGAACATTCTGTCTAGATGGAAAAAGTTATGACAAATTATTGTGATGACAGGAAAAAAGGGGTGTGTATTACTGACTCATACAAAAATATGGTACACTTACTAAGTAAAAATTACTATAATCACAGCAAAACAGAGATGTGTTCATGGCATTTTAAAAAACATGAAAGCAAATCCTACTGCCATCCTGAAACTTACTATGGTGTAGTTAGTTTGTTGTTGGTGTGTGCCTTCAAGTCATTTCCAACTTAGGGTAACCCTAAGGTAAACCTATCATGGGGTTTTCTGAGTCTGAGAGTGTGTGATATGCCCAACATCACCCAGTGGGTTTCCATGACCCAGCAGGGAATCAAACCCTGATTCCCAGTGTCATAGTCCAATTTTCAAAACACTATACCATGCTGGGTCTCTAGTTAGTCAGTATCTGATATCAACATCAAAAACATCAAAAGCAAGCTGGCCTAAATGCCCTGAAGACACTGGATCCCATCTGATCTTGGAAGCTAAGCAGGGTCAGCTGTGGTTAGTACTTGTATGGAAAACTGCAAACAAATACCAGGTCTTGTAGGCTATATTTCAGCAGAAGGAATGGCAAAACCACCTCTGAGTATTCCTTGCCTAAGAAAACCCCATGAAATTCATGGTGTCATAAGTCAACAGACAACTTGAAGACAGACAGACACATACATATGCACAACATAAAAAGCACAATAAAAGTACAATAGTAGCAAAGCACTTCGCAAACAATAAAAGTCACTCCCACAGCATTCCTACCAATGACTGCAATGACTTGTTTTCTCTAGACCAGTGGCAGCTGATTGCTTCCTTCCATGTCAGCTGGACAGCAAATCTGCTCCAAGTTTTAGGTGCACCTTTAAAAGAGCAACCCAAAGTTGTGAATCCAATGCCCCAAACAGGTTCATCGCCTTAGATGGAGCCTTTAAAGTTCAGACTAAAGCCCAGAATGGATTCACTGCTCCACTGAAATGGAAGGCAGCCATCAGCTGCCACTGCCCCAGACAATGGCCCACTATAGCCATGCACAGAAAACACCAATCATCATACATTGATTGTAGGGAGATGTCACAAAAATGATTTCATAAAAGTTCCCACAAACAAAGCACAAGCACATAGGCAGAAAGAATCCCCAGAAAATACAAAAGGAGCAATAAACGGCTGATTCTTTTCATTCCTACTATATCCTAGATTTAAGAGGGTTCAAAAGCCCAAGAGGCCATGACTACCATTACATTTTCTAGGCCTCTTTAGCAGACCAGACACAACTGCTTACAACCATCCCTGACAACTACACAATATTATGAGGAAAAGCACATAACAAGATTGACAGACTGCCATCTACCAAGATGCAAGAGTTAAAAACTTCATATTGCTATTCACAGGCAGTGAAAAACTGGGTGAACTAGAGGCGACGTTACAGGAGGGTAATAAAGAGAGAGAAAAGACATGAGTCATGAAAGCATTTAGCAGGCTAGACTTCATGACAAGAATGTCAACATAGAAAAAAACATGATCTTGGCAGAACTGACAGAGAGGGAAAAAGAGGTACTGTGAGCAAGCGTCAAGAGATATTATGAAGTGAAGTATCATAATGGCTAATTTTGGCAAGCGCAGGAAATAAAAAAATAACTAAAGCACAAAATCAGAGCATGTCTCTGTGGTGGTTTTTAATGGGAGCTGAAAGTGTATCCAGTGTTCACCTGAGACCCACAGCCTGCATATTTCATCACAGGATCCAGGACAGTCTGCCATGATCAACTCACGCCACATGCTGTAAGAATCGTTTCAGGCAGGGCTTTTATCACATCGTTGCCCCATCTCATTCACTGAATTTTACAGGGCCTTCGCATGAAGTCGTGCTCCCTTTATAAATCTCCTTTGTTTCTTCTGCTGTGTGTCCTTCGTATTATCAGACGAATTCTATTAAGAAGAAAGAGAGAGGATAGCTGAACAGCAGGGCTTGGAAACTAATTTTTTCAGCTAAAACTCCTGAAAGTTTCCATGGGTCATGAAGCCTGGGGGTGCTGGGAGTTGAAGTCTACAATAGTTCTTTTTTCTTCCAGGCTTTGCAGCACAGTGCATTCAAAATGCTATTGTGAGGATCCCTGTGTGTTGAACTGCCCTAAGAAAAGAACAGCAGCAGAAAATAAACAAACTGAAAAAAATATAAAGGAGGAAGGAAACTAAGGAGCACTGTTATAGTGCTATTATTCCACTTTCAACATCCTGTGGAATTTTGAGGTTTGCAGGCCGAGGCCAGAGAGCTCTCTGGCTGAGAATTCTAAATGCCCCTCCCCAAACTGCAAATCCCAGGATTCCATAGGATGTTGAAAGTGGAATAATAGCACTATAACAGTATAATGCAGAAATAGCCTAAGCTTCAGTTAAAATTATCTGAAATAGAGAGGTTGAGATTTCTTCAATATCTATACTATAAATTGTTGCATCTCAATCTTTATTCCCTCTCCCAAGCCAAGATAATGGGTTGGCTCCAAGTTTTGGCTTATGAAACTGGACTAGAAAGCAAACTTCCCCATTCTGCACTTCACTGGTGGTCCCTTTAGTCTCCAGAAAATGCTACCTTGAAGACTGGAGGATTGCATCAAATGGAGAGCGCTGTGGTACAGAACTGGGGAGGAGATCCCTGAAAAGTAGGAACAGAAGTATCTGGAACCCCACAGATCCCAGAGTTCCCCTGTGAAAAGGACTGCCTCAGGAAAGGGAAGTCTTCTCCATCAGCCCAGTCTCAGGTATAACCTAGATACAACCCAAGACATTTATTTAGGTTAGTTTCTTTTCTGCCTACTTTATGACAACTTCCTTCATTTTGCTTTATTTCTTAAGGTAATCACATCTCCATCCAAATTTTCAGCATCCACTGCTATAGTTCAAAGGTTTTATAACAATATGGACAGAAAAATCATAAACTTGCAAATTATGCCCAAGTTTTACAGAATTGCTCAGATATTTGTGAGAGAGCTAGAAGCATATGGATAGCCAATAAGCAAAACAAACAAACTAAAATATATAAAATATACAGGAAGGAGGAAATAGGGGAAGGCAAATATGCTATGCAAGATACCAAAAAATTGATACTGCCCTGGCTAGTCTGAGCTTTGGGGATATTAAAAGATATCCTTTTGATACCACAATTCGGCTTCACTTCTCTATTCCCCTCCACGTGCTTGCGAGGCCACCGGACAAGCACACATACAGGCTCGGCCGTTAATCACCGTAATATTCCTGGACAATACAGGCGGGCCAGAAAATAGCTGACTCACTGCTTTAGGAGACCTCCAGGCAAGTACTCTAATTAGGTATGCACGCAACCTACAAAAGAGCCTCTGCCCCGTGCTGGCAGCTTGATGGGTAACCTATACAATACCCAAGTACTCTGCGTTTGCATACTGGCTACTCTATTGAAAACCTCTGCGATAACTCAATCATTCAGATTCTGACCTTTCGGAGGCTTTGTCTCCAACTCCAAATCTATTGTTTTCCCCCAAGTACGGCACAGCCTGCAGTCACAATTCTCCTTATAAAAACCCTTGATTCCGAGACCTTCCTCAGAACGCTCCCGAGTTTCATCCCGCCTTGCTGCCGCTTTGCTTGGCGAGCCTCCCCTCAGCTCCACGTGCTGAGCTACATCGCACCCAAGCCACCCTCCATTTTTCCGGGCTTCAGGACAGGTGAAGTATCACCCAAACCAGCAATCTCTCTAAAAATCCTCCTATACCACTCCAACCTTTATTTTCTTTAGTGATCTTGTGTGAGTGTGTCGCATACACTGTTTTGCTTGTGTTTAATAAAACATCATTTATTATTTCAACTTTTGTGTACTCCTTGACTCGACCCGACCCCGTAGACACAGGGTTCAAGATGTCGCTACGTTACCCTGCCTCTCGTAACGCTAAGCAGTGCTCTGAGCTAATTTTCCCCACCTTTAGTTGAGCACATTTTGGTGTCCCTCCCGGGACCCCCAGTACACAGAGTAACAAAATTCTACAAAGCAAAAGCACAAACAAAGCTATTTTAAGTATGGATCAGCATATTATAGTGTGAAAATGGCATTCCCACATGAGCTTCTTCCCAAGTCTCCAATAACATGTAAGATACATGCTGGAAATTGGGTTGGTTAACAGCTAGAGGAAGGCAGAAGATAGAATCATAGAGTTGGAGTTGGACCACAGAGGCCATCCAGTCCAACCCTCTGCTATGCAGCAACACACATCAAAGCACTCCCAACAGATGGCCATCCAGTCTCTGTTTAAAAACCTCCAAAAAAGGAGACTCCACCGTACTCCGAGGCAGCATATTGCACTGCCGGACAGCTCTGACCGTCAGGAAGTTCTTCCTGAGCTTCAGGTGGAATCTCCTTTCCTGCAGCTTGAATCCATTGCTCCTTGTCCTAGTCTCTGGAGCAGCAGAAAACAAGCCTGCTCCCTCCTTGACATGACATCCCTTCAAATATTTAAACATGGCTATCATGTCCCCTCTTAACCTTCTCTTCTGCAAAGTAAACATACGCAGCTCCCTAAGACACTCCTCATAGGGCATGGCTTCCAGGCCCTTCACCATTTTGGTCGCCCTCCTCTGGATATGCTACAGCTTGTTGATATCCTTCTTGAATTGAGGTGCCCAGAACTGGACACAGTATTCCAGAGGAGGTCTAACCAAAGCAGAATAGAGTGGTACCATTACATCCCTTGATCTAGACACCATACTCTTATTGATGCAACCAAGAATCAAGTTGGCTTTCTTGGCTGCCCATCACACTGCTCACTCATGTTCAGCTTGTAGTCCACGAAGACTCCTAGATCCCTTTCACACATACTGTTATCCACCACGTGTCCCCCATCCTATATTTGTGCATTCCATTTTTTCTGCCGAAGTGTAGGACTTTACATTTCTCTCTGTTGAAGTTCATTTTGTTAGCTTTGGTTCAGCTCTCCAATCTGTTAAGGTCATTTTGAATTTTGATCCTGTCCTCTGGCGTATTAGCAACCCCTCCCAGTCGGTGTCATCTGCAAATTTGATGAGCATGCCCTCTATTCCTTCATCCAAGTAATTGATAGAGATGTCGAATAGCCCTGAGCCCAGGACAGAACCGTGTGGCAACCCAACTCCCCTCCAGGAAGAAAAGCAGCCATCAGTGAGCACCCTTTGGGTTCAGTCAGTCAACCAGTTACAAATCCACCTAACAATAGTCCTGTCCAGACCGCATTTTACTAGCTTCTTTGCAAGAATGTCATGGGGAACTTTGTCAAAGGCCTTTCTGAAATCAAGATATGCTACATCCACAGCATTCTCTTCATCTATTAAGCTTGTAACTCTATCATAAAAAGAGATAAGATTAATCTGGCATGACTTATTTTTGAGAAATCCATGTTGACTCTTAGTGGTTACGGCATTGCTTTCTAAGTAATTACAAACTGACTGTTTAATTATCTTCTTTGGATCTTTCCTGGTATTGATGTCAGGCTGACCAGGAGATAATTATTTGGGTCCTCTTTTTTTCCCTCTTTAAAGATGAGAACTACATTTGCCCTCTTCCAGTCTGCTACTACTTTGTTCTCCAAGTACTGTTCTCCAAGAGTTCTCAAAGATTATTGCGAGTGGTTCTGAAATGACTGGAAGATAATGGAAATTAGCTGGGTGGAAATAAGTTTAAATCTTGCTAGTTCTGATCATATTCATCCAAACCCACCAGAGATGACTCAAGACTTTTTACTTTGTTGTTGTGTGCCTTCAAGTCATTTCTGATATGCTAACCCTAAAGAGAATTTATCACAGGGCTTTCTGGGGCTGAGTGTGTGTGATGAGCCCAAGGTCACCCAGTGGGTTTCCATGGCTGAGCATGGAATTGGACTCTGGTCTCCAGAGTCATAGTCCAGCACTCAAACCACTACATCATGCTGGCTCTCTTTTTACTGCCTGCCATCATGTCCACATAAAGAATTTGTCAAGGCTGAACTGAGTCTTCTGTTGATAAGAGAACAGCATAGTCCATTACATGCGAGGATAGGTGGCTAGCACAGAGAGGCCAGGTCAGTACATGGAGCACACATAACTCTTGTCTAGTCCCTATCCTCAAGAATCTGTCACCTGAGGTGGCTGCTTCACATTTCATAATGGTAGGACTAGCCCTGCAGAGCTTCATTTTCTGTGAACTGATTTTTACTGTTCTGCAAATAAATACTCCTATCATTTGTTAACCTTTGGTAATTGTTTCTAAAACCCATCTTTTAAAGAATTTGAAGATTTATGCAATACCTTAGCACAATAACACAATGCCACTGTAGTGCTTCCTATCCTATTCACTCCCATGATGTCATCTGACCTACCTATACCCATTCTCTGCATGGGGAAAGTCCCTTCATATACTCCTTGCTCTCTTGTTGGAGGATGAGGGGCCCATGAAGAAAACCTTCCCTTTCTTACCATCTTTCTGCATTGGGAGGATAAGTAGTGCTCACTGATAGCAGGGTAACAGCCTGTAATCTCCCCCATGCCAGGAGCTTCAGAAGGGGCTTTGTGGCGGCATATCTTCCAGGCCAGTTACTTTTTTAGAATGAGAGCCTCCAGATTCTCCCAGCCAAGATGGCCATTAAAAGCAACTTTTCCATGCTGCAGAGGGCTTCTGTCCATTGAATCCAATGAAGCTTCCAAAACACGCAGATACGGGGTGCATACACCAAACCTTGAATTAGAATCATAGAATATATGATTCTATAAGGCAGAGTAGACTGGCAGGCCAGATATCACTGTCCTCTGGCATAGACAACAGAAGTGCTCTCATTCAGTAGTCTGTTCCAGGCACATAGAACATTCCACCCATTTCTGCTGAAGAAGCTAATAGATGCTCACTTTCTTTGGCAGGGGAAGATGGTACCACAGCTTGGGAAAGTTAGGAAAGTTCCTTTTTTAGAATGGCAGTTTCCAGACTCTCCCAGCCAAGATGCCACTGTCAAAAAAAGCAATTTTTCCAAAGTCCAAAGTGCTTCTTTCCACTGAAGTCAAGGGAACCTCTAAAGCATGAAGATGCTTTGCGCATATGCTTGAGTATCCATCAAACTCTGGATTAAGAATAGTCTCTTCATCCTCTACCTAGAACAGTATGTGTGTGAAGTGCATCTATCTGTCAGGTATAGCATATTGTCCTTTTTCTGTCTTCCTAGTCTTCCTTTTCCAAAACGAAAGCCAGAACAAGTACAATTCAGTGATTGTTCATATTTAGTTGCTATGGTGCCAAATGGAAGGCTGAACCCCAGAGAGTCTACATGTACATAATAGCCTGAGGCTCGGTGCACAAAAGGGAACACAACCTAATTGATGCACGCTAAGAGAAATGTTTCTTATTCTAGGCTTATTTCTATAATACACTTCCTCAACAAGGAAATCTTTTTGTGCATCAGTACCTTTCCTGTATGTAAAATGAAGACAGTAACATTTTACCTCCTACTCTTGAGACTGAAATTCATTAATTCTTGCAGAACTGTTTGAGCCCCACAAATGGAAGGTAGTATTGAACTGCAAATTATAATATTATCTTAACAAAAAAGATGCCAGCATTAGAATCAATGAAAGTCAAAATGAAACTAGACAAAACTTCCCATTCATTTAATCACATGTTGAAATGATTATAATCCTCATGTCAAAACAGGAGAAACAACTATAAATAATGAAGGGAAACCACACTAATTGATAGGAAGAATATTAAAATCAGTGATTAGAAAAAGAAAAAAAAGTCTGCCTCTGTTCATTTTGTTTGTATTATTTAAAATGAATCAGATCCAACGAACACAACTATGCCAGTGTCATGATGCTTTTTTTGTGGAAGGAAGGAAGGAAGGAAGGAAGGAAGGAAGGAAGGAAGGAAGGTGCTGTGTTATTTTAGTTAGAGAATTTCTGAATATTACCTTGAATATTCTGGCTATTACACCGAAATCTTTGCCTTTGACAAATCTGCCAACAACTCATTCTGGGCCAGAATGTTAACTGCTGTCCTGTTTGCATCAAGAAACACTAAATAATCTCATGATACCAGAAGTTTCACAATATTCTAACACTTTTGTGTCCAAACTGCTGTAGCTCCCACCTTCCATTTACCTATTCTTGCCAAGCCAGCACCTGTAAACTCACTAGTCTGTACAGAACTAAGGCTTCGAGTGTAAGAAACTTGCTGTTCTTAAGATTATAAGTCTTGTGGCTTATGATGCCCACAGGCAAAACAATGCATGAAAATCTCTTGAGCCTAATTTAATCGAACCAAACAACTGACAATAGTGGCAGAATAGCAAAGCAAATTAAATAGACTGAAACTTAAGCAGGAGGGTGAAATCCCCAGGTTGGATCTTGAAATATATGGATTAGGAAGAAAAACGTGCTTCTACAGGTCTCCTACTTTATCCCTCAGTATATAGCTGTGATTTTTTAGTTTGGTAAAAGGAATATGGCTTAATGTGAGAAGACAATTTCAATCTTTGCTTTTCCAGATACAACCCCTTCAGGCAGCTAATTAAGAAACAAAACAAACATGCAGCCATGTTGAGAAACAGACCAGAAAGGCTTTCTCAACAAAGAATATCTTATGCAGCAAGGAGTTACAAAAAATCCATAGTACACACCAGAGCTTAAGCAAAGTCATAGACTAGTTAAGATTTTAATATGTAGATGTTCTTTGGCTGTACCATACCATATGGACAACATGTAACAATGCTTTTAAAGGAGATGCATTGATTGCCAGTTCACTTCGGGTTTGAATTCAACGTGCTTGGGATGACATTTAAAGCCATAAACAGCTTGGGACCTTAATACTTGTGAAAGCACTTTTCCCTATATGTAAATGCCTGAGAACTGAGGTCTGTGGAGGGCACTCCTCTGTGTCCCAGCAGTGGGGGCAACACAAAGTACGAGAACATGGGAAAGGGCCCTCTTGGCTATGGCATCTCAGTTCTAGAATGTTCTCCCCTTGGAGATGCCACCATTGATTTCTTTCCATCTCCAAGCTAAAACGAGGCTTTTTATTAAAGCCTTCAGGGACTACAGTATTTCGAGTACACATGTACATGTACATGGTTTTAAATTGTTTTAGTTTTGAAAGTGGTTTTGATGTTGCTTCTTAAAGCAATTTTAGTCATTATTATGTTTAGTATGTTTTCATCTTGTTCAAATTATGTATCCTTTTAGTCAGGAGATGTTTTAAATTATTTATATTGTACACTCCCATGAGATCCTGTGATAAAGAGTGGGATAGAAGTGTTTTAATATAAATAAATAAATATTTAAAATTGACGTTTTGGGAGTGTTAGGACTGGGGTCACATTCAAATATATTACCAGCAGTACTTTGTGAGAACAGCCACTGAAAACAACTACTAAACGTAAAGCTTACATCCAAATAGTGCCCAATGTGAGGTTGTGAGCTGTTGAGGTAAAATATTTCTTTTAGTGTCTAGCCAAGCTACTTTCAGGATTCTGGAAGTTATAGTCCAAAAAAGGGACTTTTCCAAACTCTGTAAGTCACAACGAACCTGTAAGGGTGGCTGAGAGAGAGTGATTGACCCAAGATCACCAACTGAGCTTTGTAACTGACACTCAGGTGTAGAACAAAAGCCATATCCAACCCGCCCCATTTCCACACCAAATACATTTTCATCCAAAGGGGACGTCATGTAGGCACACAGAATGAAGTAAATTCTTACCTGCTTTATTCTTCTCTTCAGCACCTTCATAACTTCAACAGGTATTGCCTGTTGTGCATGCCTGAGAAACCAGATACAGTCAGATATCTGAGTGGATTATTGTTGTTTCTACCTAGATAGCCATCCCATAGAAATGACAAGATCTGGTTAAAAAGTGAATGGCTGCCTGCTGTCTTCTACCTGTGAAATCCAACCCTCATCTATAAGAGGGTGCTTTAAACTGACAAACATTTAGCATTTCAGTTAAGAAACCCCTAGTTCGTCAGGGAGGAACTTGTGGCTCTCCAGGTGTTGTTGGATGGCAATTCCCATCAGTGCAAGCCAGCATAGCCAATTGTGAGAGACAATGGGAATTGCAATTCAACAATATTACATTTTCCTGCCCTTTCACTCATTTCTTTTTATGTTTTTTTTTTTAAAAAACTAGCATTCAGTGGTTCCCAAACTTTGCTTGTCCTGAAGTTTTGGACTTCAGATCCCAGAATCCTCAGCTAGCTTGGCCATTAGTCAGGCAGGATCAACATTTGGGAACCACTTATCTAATTTCTGTAAAACACCACTACATTTTAACTGTCTAATGCATTATATCTTAATTGGAGTCACTGGAATAGCACACCTGTGCAGTGGTAAATATGGATACTCATCATGGCAATCTCCAAAACTATTCCCTCAAGCAGAGTACAAACATAGAGGCTGCTATGCTGCTCCATCTTTCTCCCCCAAATCAATGTGTGTATGGAATATACTTTTGCCAGATAGATAAACCCACACATCCAGAACAGTATAATACCCATATTTCAGAAACAATTCTAGAATAGAGAGCTGGCAAAAATAGGGGTAACCATGTTAGGTTTGGACTGGAGAGACTCAAGTTTGTAGGAGAAACAGAAGAGCAATGTGTATCCCAAAACAGCATAAAACCACAAACTCAAGGACTTATTTTCCGAGCCCCTGAAAAAATTGACCAACAAATTAGTCAAGTTATTTTCAACTCCACCAGGAGCAATGAATTAGCCAAGTCTACTTCACTGTAGGAGAAGAATCTGAGAGAACACAAAAAACACTACAACTTTTTCTTCCAAACATCTACAAAGAGAACAAAGCTTGCATTGAGGGCATATTCTAGGGTGGCACTGTTGAATTGTTCTTACGTTGTAGTCAAGTGTTCTTCCTCTTGTTAATGTAAATCTGGACCATAAGCACTGGGTTCTTGTCCATCTGGTCTGGAAGTTGCCATATTTGCTCTTTCCAACACCCTTACAAATATTTTAAATCTGTGAGCATATCCCTCTTTGTTAATCTTCTTTTCTCCATGTGGTTAAATGTGCCCACTCAGCCTTTGTTCATGAGGGTTGCCTTGTAAAACTCTTCAATATCTTTAGAAGTATCCTCAGATGCCCAGAACTAAAAATAGTAAGCTAAATGAGGTCATATCAGCACTGAGGTAGATTTTCTTAAGTTCTGGAAACAATGTTCCTACTGACTCCATCTAAAATGTGCCACAGTGTCATATTTACACTAAGACTTAGTTCAATGTTGTCATAACAGAGGAGCCTGAATCCCTGCTATTGATACCATCCCTAAATTCTCTGCAGAAAAGTGACCTGAATGATTTAAAGAGATCAGTAATAGGATGCTTTACCCCTCTGTTACAATAGGTCACCAGTTCACAGACAGCATTGGCTTGTAATTACAATATCATCTGACAACACAAAAGCACATTATTGGTACTGTGGTGTCTTCCTGGTAGGGGGTCTTGTAGGACTGTCAGAAGAGACTTCATCATTACATCTTTTATTTCTCTTTTACAATTATTATTTCTGGTGAGGAAAAAAAAATTCCAGAATAGCACAACAGAAATGTTGCAGACTGAAGACAACAATGTCTCAGCTCTCTTTCAAATTCCAATGTTTTGATAAAAGTCTCATCTAAAAACTCACTGGCAGTTCTTCACAGTTCTGTCTACAGAAGAGGCACCTGGTTTGTTTATTTTTCCATCAAGCTATCTTTATATCTATACACATAAACCAGTCCAACTTAGAATTTGGACATTGTTTATGCCAAACTTGTCCAGAACAGGTTTCTGTTCAATATCTTGTATGATCCCTTGAGTCAATAAGTTCACTGTCCCAAGATAGGTAAATATAACCAGTTTTACAATGACAGGAGTTGATACAGGGATGTGAAGAAGCAGCGGAGCATACTGTTAGTTGATTTAAGCTGAATTGGCTAAGCTTCCAAGGAACATACTCTGAGTGGAATAGACATTAGGCTCCTCTGGTTCACAACAGCTGAAAAAAAGGAAACAATTAACTGTGACAGGTTTAAGCAAAGGACTTTACTGAAGTCTTTACACTGACCTAAACACACAATTAATACATTTATTCCTTTGCTTTCCCCATATGCTCAATCAGCAAGCAGCACTAAACCTTTACAACTAACTAGTTTTTATTTTAACATGACCTTTTGTGGATGTAAACCCACTTCTTCAGATACAGTACAGAGTGACGCCTAGGCCTCAGGACATAAAGCATATTTGTGCAGTTGTAGAAGCAGGAACGGTGTGGAATGCAATAAGATCCAGAAAGATGCCAATCATGGAGAACAGGTCTTTTCAACGGGCTGCTACATTCCTTATCTCCCTTCCTCCTTTCCTTTTACTAGTATGCTTTTAAATTGCTTTTAAATTTTCAGTACTTCTATTCATTTTATATTTCAGTTGTAGTTGTATTATGTTACCATAGGCTACCATAAATTACTCATTTATGAGAGAATACAGGATATAAATGGGGAAAAAATGGAAGAAAAATTGTTTAATTGTATTCTGTTGGTACAGGACAAGTGGGACCTGTAACAAAACACCACGGTGTATCTCTTCCCCACTAGGAATACTCTTGTACATAGCTTCAGGCAGTCCAGAATAGGATCTTTGCAGTGGTGTTCACAGCTGGAGGTAGGAGTAAATTTCAGGAATTAACAAGGATAGGAAACTTAGTGGGAAAGTACCATTATGTTAGACTTATGCTAAAAAGCTTTTAAAAATTTACTTTAATTATGTTTACATAAAAAGATCAATTCATTACACTTATGTTGATTCTAATATAGTAGTTAAATTTACATTATACTACTACACTAAAAACCTTAGTAGAATCAAAGTAAAAAACCCTGTCTATGATTTTATTTCTTCCCTGCCCCTCATCCCTGTTTTCATCTTAATAGAGCAGAAAACAGATGCATTATTGTTTTAAAAAAATACAATTTCTCACCCATCCCATGCTGAAACAGAATAAGTGGTTTAAAAAGAAATACATATATACAGGAGCATCCAGGAAACAAACACCTTGATTTACAAATCTTTATCTAGTCTTATAAAATTAAAAGTATCACTGTATCCACCCCATCCCCCATCAACAATACAGCACAACAAAAATCACAACCTTATATAGATAATTGGTATAATTATTTTGGAAAAAATAACTAACAGGGATTATTATCTTATTCTTTGGAAAAACACTTTGTTTAAAAGTTACACGGCTCAGCATCCTGTTGTCTCCCTGAGAAGCCATTATTCTGCTGCTGTCCCCTTCTTCCTCCAATGACCTCATGATTTTCTCCGTATCTCATAAGGTGCCCTCCGAAAGACAGAAAAGAAAGAAAGTAATCCTAAGACAAAATTGAAAAGGAAGTGATATGTCAGTGGTGGCTGGCTTCCATGTCAACAGGGTGGTGAATCCATTCTGGGTTTGAGTCTGAGCTTTAATGGGCTTAAAAAAAGTGCTTAACCTATTTTGGAGATAGCATTTTTAAAGTTCAGACTAAAATTCAGAGTGGATTCACAGCCATGCTGACATGGAAGCTACCAATGGTCACTGTCAAATTCACAACAAATTTTAATTGCCTAGCACATTCTACTTTCTTTTTTGCATTAAAAAAAAAAGAGTACATTTGAGCATCCCAGGTGGAGACCACCACTCTGAACAATGCTTATATTAGCATCTCGTTCCATATTGACTGAGGAGCTTATCTCAGAAAATATGGCAATTCAATGTGGTGACAATAGCTGACCCCTCCTGGTTATAATAGTTAGAACCGATTCATATCCGTTCAAGGATACCACTTTCTTCAAGTTAACAGTAAAAAGTAGTAGCGTCCCCAGCTCTAATTTGGTGTCTGGAACAGGAATAGTAACACCACCTATAAAATTACAGATAAGCCAGTTTTTTTTGTCCCCATTTTAAATCTATTTCTAACCATCGTAAACAATGATGGTCATCAAATCATGTACTAAAATAAGATTCCTATATTCATCTCCTCTTTTAAAAACATCAGATGTTGAAATTATCCATGAGGCACACTCATATAGATGGCTGACTTCTTAACTGGATCAATAGTTATACATATACATATATACAGGAGCATCCAGGAATTCCTTGTTAATTCCTAACAAGACAGAATGGACTAGTTTTGGAACGTACTGCATTGAAATTCTCCTTGACTATCCACAATCTTCCTTAATTTATATTAGTTTTAAATTAGTATTAAATTCTGTTCCTTGGGGGGAAAAAATCTATTTCTTCTTAAAATTTCCAAGTTTGGCTTAGGTATCTGCAATTACAACACATTTCAATTTACTATTCTCTCTTTCTGCCTCCAAATATATTTGTTAATGTTGAAAATCAGTTATATCACCTACCAAATGATCCCTGATTTTATTAATCTTGTTAATTTGGTCAGGTCACCTACGAGCAACCCTGTTCCTTAGATTCCCTCTTAGATGTTTTGTCTTTCTTCTTATATTATCTTCTTGCCTTACCTCATTCAAAGTCTTCTTCCCATATTGCCAACAATATCCATGCTATGACTGTTTGCCATCCTTCACTTTTTCTTTACTAGTTCTGCATGTTGTCACCACTACGTCTTCAAATCTATACATTCTTTTATCTTTCCTTCCTTCTTTTCTTGTGTGCATTTGTCTCTTTATTCCTCCACTCCTGCCATCTCTCTTTCCTGTTTTGTCCACTATCCATTCCCTCTGTTGTCTCTCTTCTCATCTTTCCCCCCACTTTCTTCTTTCTCTTCCTCATTTTGCAGCTCCCTTGAGCTTGTTTGGAGGTTCTAGCAGGGGAGCACAGCTATCGTATACCCTTGAATGAAGAACGGTACACTCCTATCTGGGATGTTCATCCTCTTCTACCCAGTGCACAGCTTTGGGAGGAACACACATGGAGTGGTGAGGGAGGAAGGGGACATCCGCCTAGCCAGCCAGATCAACCCTGGCAATCAGTGGGGTGACAGATGTCACAGCCAGATCGCCTTCACATCCAAGCAGCTTCCATCCTATCATGAGCATGCTGCACCATGAATGAAAACTCCAAGGACGGTGGCAGAGGAAGGAGTAGGAAGAAAGTAGCAAATTAAGATGTTACCGTTCTCACATCATTCCCACAAAAGAACTCTTAAACTGTATGGAATATCTTCCATATGGGGTGAGAAGATACTTTAATTCTTTTTTTTTTAAGTAACAGATTCTGATCTCTAATAAGAATTCCTCTTGCTTGCAATATACAGCAAGAATGGTCTGTAAGCTCTCTCCCTACTTGACTGTTTGTTTGTTTACTATATTTATTGCAAATTTTACAGACAAACATATCACGTTACCTCATATGATTAAATACTTGAAATAAAATAAAATACACCCACACACACACAAAAAGAAATGAGTTACACAAATGAAATCACATTGAATCTAGACATTATACATGGAGTCCATGTCTGCTTCCAGGATAATCTAACAATTTCTTAAATCTATGATATACATTTGTAAATCATACATTCATATAAAATACCCTCAATTTACATTTAGTCTGTATAAAAAAGTACTTCCGACTTTCTTTTGATGGATTTGATTCAAAGCATTGAACAGAATAAGACACCTCTCTCTCTCTCTCTCTCTCTTTTTTTTTACTGTTTTAAAGTGATGTAGTGAGGGAGGGAATAGCCATAGGGATAGGAAAGGTAACACTTCTTCTTGAAGTAGGAGCTGAAATCCAGCATCATGATAGGACTTCCTTTCCTTTCTCTTTACACCAACTGAAAACCTGTTCCAGAGTGTTTCCCAACCCTCTGAAGCAAAGTTGTTAGATATATGGGGTCTGCAGCAGAGAATCTCCTCCTCCCATTTCCTCTGCTACAGGCAGTTCTATCAGCAGAAGCACCCTTTCAGGGACTTGCATAGGAATACTCTTTCCCTCTGCCTTCCATTGTTTTTCAGTTTGGGTGTTTGGGTGTTTTGTTTGTTTGCTTGCTTGTTTTTGTTTTCCTTGCTTTTTTTACTTTTTCAACTAACATATTAACTTTCCATTTCAAATTCCTGTCTGTCATAAGCTTGACAAGCGGGATCTGGAAAAAAAAGTTGCAGTATGGAATGCTTCCATTCGCACTTCCTCTCAGGTACCCAAGCATTTCGCCGGGATATTCTATTCCATTCCCTTCTTCTGTTTCCTACCTCATAATTTTTATTCTACATGACTTAATTCTGTGACCTCTGAGAATGCTGTCTAAAGTGAATTCCCCTTCCCTTTCCACATTCCTTAACTTCTTTTACCCTTCTCCCAGATTTACTGGCCATCTCCCCCTTGTGTGGAGGCAGTACTGTCATGAAGATGGCACACAGAGAATAGAATACAGCAGGGGTGTGTGACTTCCAAGGCCAAGGGACTCTCTCCCAGAAAACCCCAGAGAACACAGCCAGAGGCAGCAACAAAGGGGCATTTTCTGGATGTAAACAAGATGTGTGGAGAGCACACACCTTTTTAAAAATGTAGCTCATACTCCCTGAGCCTCAGCCAATATTATCCATCCTAAAAAGAGAAGATACTTGCTTATCACAAATCTTATTATCAAGAAAAGCAAGGTGCAACAGCTGCCACTTGCCAGTTACATGTTGATAAAGTTTGTGGCATGAGCCATTAAAAAATGGAAGTTCCTCAGACTTTGGCAATGCCTTTCAACAACGAGAACCCTCTCCTCTTTCTCAGTGACCTGCTCTTGCCCACAATTTTGTCAGTGTTTGTCACCAAAGTTGTCTGTCTGAGGAGTGGTGCTATAGCTAGCATATCAGGAAGAACAGAATTTAGCTTAGCTTCTCATTAAATGTTTCAGTTCCCAGCTATGGATTTTCCATATAGCAAACACTTGCCACATCATCCCTAACATGTTAAGTAGATTAACCATTGTTGTGTATCTTCTGTCCCTACACCAGAAACCCTAACACTTAAAAGCCATACTAGCAACAGCCTTTGGGGTAAATGCCAAAGGAAATTGTGGTTTGAACATTGAATTATGACTTCAGAGATCAGGGTTCAAATTCTGACTCAGCCAAGGAAACCTACTGGGTGACCATAGACAAGACACACACCCTCACCCTCAGAGGAAGGCAAAGGCAAATCACCTCTGAACAAATCTTGTCTCTGAACAAATCTTGCTGTAAGTAAAAAACGACTTGAAGGCATGCAACAACAAAATGTATTAGCATCTGCTGCCCTCAAATACTTGCTCTATAGATGTGATGAAGGTAATTTTGTTGTCGTGATTTTTTGTCAAATTGGCTTTAACCTATGACAACTCTATGAATGAGAGAGCTCCAGGAGCCCCAGTCATCAGCAGTTCTGCTTAGGTCTTGCAAACTCTGGGCCATGTCTTCCTTTGTTGACTCAATCCCTCTGTAATATGGTCTTCCTCTTTTTCTACTGCCTTCCACCTTTGACTTCCAGTGAGAGTTAATTCTTGCTTTTTTTTTCTTCTGAGACCCACTTGTTTGTCTTTTTGGCAGTCCATTGTACACACACAACTCTTCCAGTACCACAGGTAATATAATAACAAGTCATTACCTTAATAGGTGGGGAACCTTGAGGTCCACCAGCAGTGCCAGTGTCTCCTTAGAATTTTGAGAATTATTAGCTTAATGGGGGCCCGCAAGAGGTGGGTAATGGCAAGATCTTTTCACCTGCATATACCAGTACTAATTGTAGAAATTATTTCAGTTAATAGCTAAGAAGAGTGTTTTATTGGAAATTAAGAGACACACACAAAAAATCAAGCAATCTCAAGAACCATGCAAGGCTATTGAAGGAAAAGGCAAAAAAGGTTGGCTAGAGAGAGATTTGGGGTAGAAGGGGTGATATTTACTGGTCCTGAAGCAGAAGGTTGAAGTAGAGTGGCTCAAACAGGAGTTTGAGGGCAACATGAAGGAACAGGAGTCTGGGGATGCCCAATGTGTTAGCAAATTACCTGGGCTGGACCTGTGGTTTTCATACTCTATTTCCTACTCTGAAGGGGTGTGTTAGTTGCCTTCTGGCAGAGCAAACAAAGCAATCCGGAATGAGCTGATTGTCTTAACTTTTGGTGACAAAGCATTGGTGGGAGTCATGATAGTCTCCTAGTGGTTTGGTCGGGTAAAGTAAATAGTGAAGGTCTCTGTAGGATATGCACACAGCAGGGGTGCCTGACTGCTTCACCTGGGCAGTTTAATCTTCTGTTGTGTTTGGAGGTTGGATGGTTGAGAGGACTATCCCAAACCTATTAACGTCAGAGGTTTCTGTCTAATCCTCTTGAACTTATGACATGGCCATGTTGAGGTCAACCTGACCTAGCACATGTTTATAGCCAGTTTCCTTCTGCCACATGTTTTACAATCAAGGGTGATCACGAATGGCTGCTTTTCATCCTGGAGAGAAGTGACTAGCGGGGTGCCACAGGGTTCTGTCCTGGGCCCAGTGCTGTTCAATATCTTCATCAACGACTTGGATGAAGGAATAGAGGGCATGCTCATCAAATTTGCAGATGACACCAAATTGGGAGGGGTTGCTAATACGCCAGAGGACAGGATCAAAATTCAAAATGACCTGGACAGATTGGAGAGCTGGGCCAAGGCTAACAAAATGAAATTCAACAGAGAGAAGTGGAAGGTCCTACACTTAGGTAGAAAAAATGGAATACAGAATATAGGATGGGGGACACGTGGCTGGATAGCAGTACGTGTGAAAGGGATCTAGGAGTCTTTATAGACCACAAGCTGAACATGAGTCAGCAGTGTGATGCAGCAGCCAAGAAAGCCAATGCAATTCTCGGTTGCATCAATAGGAGCATGGTGTCTAGATCGAGGGAGGTACTGGTACCACTCTACTCTGCTTTGGTTAGACCTCATCTTGAATACTGTGTCCAGTTCTGGGCACCCCAATTCAAGAAGGACATGGTCAGGCTGGAGCAGGTCCAGGGGAGGGCGACCAAAATGGTGAGAGGCCTGGAAGACATGCCCTATGAGGATAGACTTAGAGAGCTGGGTATGTTTAGTCTGCAGAAGAGAAGGTTAAGAGGGGACATGATAGCCATGTTTAAATATTTGAACGGATGCCATGTAGAGGAAGGAGAGGGCTTGTTTTCTGCTGCTCCAGAGACCAGGACAGGGAGCAATGGATTCAAGCTGCAGGAAAGGAGATTCCACCTGAAGCTCAGGAAGAACTTCCTGACAGTCAGGGCTGTCTGGCAGTGGAATATACTGCCTCAGAGTGTGGTGGAGTCTCCTTCTTTGGAGGTTTTTAAGCAGAGGCTGGATGGTCATCTGTCGGGAGTGCTTTGAGGGTGTTCCTGCATGGCAGGGGGTTGGACTGGATGGCCCGTATGGTCTCTTCCAACTCTACATTTCTATGATTCTATGATTCTATGAAAACTGCAGCCTTAGTGAAATATTGTCTTTGGGTCAAATCTGCAAAGCTGTGCACTTTTGCTATATATGTCTAATGAAAGAGTGGGGAACATTTCACCTTCCATATGTTTTAGACTTTGATTCCTAGAACCCTCAACCATCACTTCCAATAGTAAGGCATCATGGGAGCTGTAGTCCAAAATGTCCAGAAGGATGTTTTCTACTACTGTTCTGACAAATGCATATCTATAAATGCTTTCTTTACATGCTCAGTGAACTCATATAAAGATATCTCAGGATGTTTACACTCTGTGTAGAACTTTACAATCACTAAAGTATTTTACGGAGAGATACACAGCCATCTCTGTTGACAAAAGAAATTCCACACATTGCTGGCAGAACTCTTCCAGATGTTCAAGCAAATTAAGATTTGCTTTCCAGGTGTGTCAAGCTGAACGTGTTACCAATACTGAATAAGTGTTAAATGTATTTTGATGAAACATAATGTTCATCATACAAAGCTTTCTCTATTTTTAAAATAAAATATCGTCTAGAAGAAATTTTCACAAACGTCAGATACAGTAGATTTCTGCAGGGAGCAGAGATTTAAAAGGCAGAGCATAATCTACCCTTGTAATGAGCTAAATATATGAAACTAAAGAGGCAGAAAGAACAGCCTAGTTTAATAATAAGCTGACATAGCTACATATCTGAAAATAGATATATTTGAAATACTACGAATCACTGTGGAAATTGTTACAAAAATACTAAAAATAAAACCAGGTTTATTTAGAGTGGACACAAAGTCTTTAATAAACAAACAGCAATGGTTTAATCTTGCTGTGACCTGAGCCTGCTTAGTAATCTATTGATATTCTTTATCATCACATGGTTAAGAACATCAATACTAAATAAAAGGAGAAAGGAGGAACAGATGGAACCCTAGATCCATCACAGCAGGAAAGTGAAGGACCGTAAGATGCACTGAACTTATTAAACTAATGATGTTATGGCACAGAACAATCAGCACCAACACTACTAACGATGTGATAAAAGCACCACCCCACTGGCCACTCTCTTCAGTAATGCACAGTATCACCAGAACACAGCCAATGTTTGCTGTGCACAACACAAGGCCCACATTGGATAGCATGCCTATGCCTTAACAAAGGCCGGTTCTACCATTAAGTGGAGAGAGTTGCCAAACTTAGGCAACAATATTAACTGATATAAGGTGGATAGTGCTGCACCTTCCACCAGGTGACCAGATCAGTATCTTCTAAACTAGCTTTCTGCCCTCAGGTGCAGCAGAGGAGGATGCTGCCTTATCCCCTACATTGACATAATATGCATCTGGTTTTTCTGCATGAAGTCAGGTGTTAGCAACCATACACCTCCATGCTTTGATATGGTCTAATTGGCAAATATTAATTGGCATGAAATTAAGTTATATGCATTATGGCTGATAGGATATGCAGACATGGGATGCTGGCTAGGAAGACATGCAAAAGTAGGTCAGAGGTAACCTCAGCATGGCCAGGTCATAAATGCGCTGTGCATTAGCTGGGAAAGCCTGACTCAATGGCTCTAAGCTAATCTCAACTGCCCAACCTCAGAAAACAACAGTCAAGCCCAGATGCAGCAGGCAAATACCCCTGCTGTGTACATTTCCTACCAAAACCTTCCCCTGTCACATTACCTAACCAAGACATTGGTCCATTCCAGACCCCTTTTGCTTACTATGCCAGAAAGCAATTAACTCAGATCCCTTCAGGAAGGGAAATAGAGTATAAAACCCCTCAGTTTTGAGCAGCTAGTTTGCAGTACTTTGCTTGCTGTTAGCCATGCTGTCACTCTGATTTCCAGTTGTGTACTGCCCTTAGATACAAGTCTAAGCCACAGCACTGCTTCTTTGCTGATCTTCTGGAATGATAAATATTTTCCACTCCACTGAAACTTTGCTATCAATCTTTCTTCCCTTTTCTTTCAGTTAGCCTTGTTTGAGTTGTGACTGTTTGAATCCTGTGTGTATGTGTGACTGAATTTCCCTCAATAAAACACATTTTAGCTTATTTTGGAATCTCTGTCTGTTTTTTTCCTGTTAGGACCCTGTAAACATCTCGTTAGGTTACCCCCCTTTCGCAGGCTTCCTGAGTCACCCGTGTCTTAGGGTAACACAGATCATGTAAGACTGTTGCCATCTTGTCTTTCACCTTGAGAAACAAACATTTTGGGCCTGCCTTTGGCCTGAATACACATCAAATCTAAAACTAACCTGACCTTTCACACTGCTAAAGACTAGCTTCATGTACTAAATATATAAACCACAAAATAATTGACTACCAATGGAATGATTCCTTGCCCAGTGGGGTGACAGATATCTGCCTGAGGACTTCTCCAAGCAGCAACAACCACAGCTTTACACGCACAACCAGAAAGAAAAAGTAAGACACTGTGGATGGTCATGTCTTCCACAGCAACAGTTAGCTGTGCTATTTATTATTATGCTTCCTACCGGTCTCCTGGGATGACGTGTATTTCTGACGACCAGTGCTGGAAATCTGGCCTGCAGACACTAAAAAGGCTATCCACTGAGTACCAAGGCCGGATGAGATTTCTTCCACCCTGCCATCAACAACAAATACAGCTGTCCCTCCACATTTGCTAGGGTTAGGGGAACAGGCCCCTTGCAAAAGTGGAAAAATTGCAAATATAAAAATGTGCGTGTCTGTGAGAAGGGAGCTGAAGCATGGTGAGAACAGGAATCTAGGGTCCAAACCAACTAACTCAGGGAAAGGACAGAGAAGGGGGAGTCAGCATGGGGGCCCGGTACTTCTTCTCTCTTGCCCAACTTCTTCCTTGAGTATGGAAGCTCTGGGAAAAGGTTTGCGGTGCTGAGAAATCAGGCTGTGATTGGTCCTTAGCTGGCCAGGCAGCAGCTGGCCGAGGACAAGAGGCAGGTTTTTAAAGGACTGTGCCACCTGATCAGGGTCGCTCAAAGGTTACCCTGGAAAAAAGTGCTTGAGGTGGCAGGGGGCATGTGTTGGAGAAATTCCAAATAACCAAATCTGTGAAAGTCAAACCTGCACATGTGGAAGGCCAACTGTATTACTTGGCTTGAATCTACTAGCTATACTTAATTAGAAAGGCAACACAAGATGGTCTTTAATTAAAACAACAGAATCTATTATCATCTGATGGGCTCCAGACCACCACTGATCGTCTAACCCGGTGCTTCTTTGGCTATGAATGATTCCACGATCTGACATGAGGAATTGCCAGGGTTTTCTTCCCCAATGTCTAGAACCATATTTTTGCCCATGGACTACCACTGTTTCGGTCTTTCCTGGAAACTCACCATAAACTGGTAGCCAATAGGTTGCTGACTGTGCCAGTTTATGGACCACCACTTTATGTATGCCCTGGTCTGATTCCTTTTAGAGTAAACTTCCTTTGGGGCAACCGTACTTTTGCTACAGCAACTGTGTCTCTGTAGAATCGCAGTAACTTTAGCAGGCTGCTCAAAGAAATTGTGAGCGAGTTTATTTATTTAGAAGTCCTTAACTTCTGCCTTTGCTTCTAACAGTGGCCTTTCACCAACCCTTCTCACCCCCCCTCCCCATCACCCCTTGGTCTTCTGTACAGTATCAGGTTAATCTCAAACAAATTTTGTCCAAGGCAGCGTTGGCAGTACCACGCTTTTCCCACCCTGCATACACTGATCACACTTGTTCACGGAGGATTCCCTCCAGGGCCAAATCCGAGCCAAGATAAAGAGAAGGACAGGTAAACCTTTACTGATCCTACTTCCCACCTTGCGAAAGCTAAGAGCAGCGAGTCCTTTTATTTGCATAGCTTTGGCGAGGCTTACTCTTACAAATCCACCTCCGTAAGAAGACGTGTCAAAAGGTGTGGGGCTGGGGTGGGAAGGACAGCGGAAAAAAAAGAAACCAGCCTGGAGTCTGGTGGATTTGAAAGCAGCCTTGGGGCTGTAAATCAGCCACGTGGAGCCTTTTGCTCCTGGAGGCGACTTCCTGCTTGGTTTCAGCAAACTGAGCTGAAAGATTAGCAAGCAGAGGCGAGAGAGGAGACACCTCCACCAGAGAACAGGGAAAAGCAAGCAGAGCAGGCGCGGGGTGGAGAGCAAATTCTTTGGGAAGGAAAAAAAAAAGTTTGCGGTTTTTTCAGGGCGCGAACCGAGCGAACAGCAGGAGACGGGAAAGGAGAGACGGCAGCGGCGGCAGCGGCTAGAAAAGACTGAGAGAGGCTCGGGGGGAGGAGAAGGAGGAGGCGAAGAAGCAGAAGTGAAGCTGCAGGGGAGGGGAGGGAGAGCAAGAGCGGGGCTCGGCGCCAGGCGGCTGCCTGAGAGAGAGAGAGAGAGAGAGATTGGGAGGCGGCGGCAGCGCGAAAGCGGCAGCTAAGGGAGGAGGGGAGGAAGAGCGAGGGAACCACGCAGAGCTCGGCTCGGCGCGAGTGAGGAGCCGCCGCCGCCGCCGCCGCCGCCGGAAGGGGGGCAGGAGCGGGAGGCCGGCGGCTCCGTCGGCCGGCAGCTGAGGAAGGGAGGCTGCTGGGGCCGGGGCGGGGAGGATGCGTGTGAAGCTGGGCTTCCTCTTGCGCGCGGTGCTGCTCCTGGGCTCCTTCCTGGGGCTGCTGCTGCTCTGGTCGTCGCTCTCGCCCCGCGCGGAGGAGCCCAGCCCGGGGGACAGGATTCGGGTGAGTCGCGGCGGGGCTCGGGGAGGGGAAGGGGAGGGGGGGTGTGGTTGTGTTTGCCGTGCGCGCGCGTGTGTGGGAGGGGTGGGGTGTCGCTGCGCGGACCACTCGGCGGCGGCGGCCCTTTCTCTCCCTCGCTTTCTTTCTCCTCAGCCTGGGTCGGGCCAGGAGGGGGCGGCTGTTGGCTGTTCCTCCCACTCCTGTCACTGCCCAGGCTGCGGCCTGTGGCGTTGGGAAGGCCCGAGAAGGGGACGCTGGCGGCTTCCGACGGGCTCCGTCGCAAGCCGGGGGCGCCCCCTCGTCGCCCGCCGAGGGGGGAAGGCGCTGGCCGGCGGCTGCGGCTCCGAGGCGGCCGGCGGCGCTCCCTGAGGGGACCCCGGTTCCTTCAGGTGCGCTGCCCGCGTCTAGGCGAACTCCCTGACCCGTTTGTGGGCGAGGCATTGCCATCGTTGGGCCCCCCCTGTGGGGGTTGGTGACGGGTACCATCCGAAGAGTCTTTTATATAATTTCAAGTCTTCTTTCTATTTCCCCGCCTCATGTAGTTGGAGGTGTCACCGAGAGGGATATTTATGTCGGAGTGGGGAGATTGTTGGGAGTTTTTCTCTTGTTAGAAGGGGTTGAGGTTTAGTTGGCACATGGGCGTGATCTGCAGAGGCAGAGATCTCCGTGTGTATTGATACGAAATATTTGGCTAGCCCAGGTCTGTATTCGTCACAACTAACACACATTAGAAGCTTCGCTTCAGCCATCAAGTGCGTGTGGTGGGAAACATTTCACTTTAACGACTGTGATGTGAGGTCTCATTTAAATTGACACTAAGCAGAAAAAGACAAATTACCTGGGGGCTCTCTACTGGTACCTTGTTTAAACCAGGGCACCTCACCATAGGATACCAGGGATTTGCAGCCCAGCAGGTGCGCCTGACATTGTACACTTTCGGTCCTGTGTTGCACCTTTATTCAGAAATGAATCTGACAGCGTTCAGTGGGACCTGTTTCCACAAACAGAAGACAAAAAGTGTACATAAGGCTGCAGGTCAGGGTCTGTTTTAAAGGAGATCTTTTGGGAACATACAGAATTCCTGAGGTGAATTCTTCTTGTTTGGTGTCAAGTTTAAATTGAACTTTGTTAAAACAGGTTGATAATGATAAGTGAACTAGACTGTAATCCTGCTGCTGGTTCTTTTCAACTAGTCTTATACCTGTATGTCCACACACATAAATTTAGGAAACAATGCTTATTCCCAAGCTGGGCAAAGGTTTAGTGGTATTTCTTTGTGTCAGGTTGATGTTAAAGGCATAAGAATTTGGCCATCAAACTAAGTAGGTAATAACATAAAGCCAGGATGTGTCATAGATTTCTTTATGCTGTATATCCATGATATAGCTGAAAAAAATGAGGGTTGTTCACTGCTGAACAAAGTAGGATCAGAGGTGCAGGTACACACTTGCTGCGTTCTTTTAATTGTTCTTGGATATTTGCTCATCAGCTGGATTTAGCCTCCTTCACATTAGTTCGTAGGGAGAAATGTGTGTTTTTATTTTAAAACTTAATGGCAAAGATCTGATTCAAGGACATGCAGTCAATATAATTACCACAACATTTAACTGCTAACCGTATACACTCTTAATGTCTCCTATTGGCCTTAGTACAAATCCAGCACCTCTAGAATTACCTCTATCTGGAAATATATGTAAGGGCCTATGTATAGAGTACTGCAAACAGCATCAGTTTCTTTTGTCTGAGCTTTCTCTAATTGATCTGCTGTTAATGAAATAAATTCTGAGGAAATTGAATGGGATTTAAAAAGTGGTTTAAATCTTAGTTTTAAAATTAGTCTAATTTCTCAAGAACTTGTATGTTAAAACTAAAGTAGAAATCCATGAGATGTTCATTGCTGAGCGTCGTCTTAAATGGTGTTATAAGCCAAAATACTAAAGAAAATTTAATAATTTACACAAGCTTAAGAAATAAACACATTACTTGTGAAAATATGAGCACTTCTTCCAGATTAACTACAGCTGTCTTTGCCGTATGAACTAGAATTCTTTGACTCTCTTTTGTGAAACATTTCATTTTTGGTAAACAGTTCTTCTTGAAATACCAGTAGTATCAAGTTCCTCTCTACCAACTGAGCTGCTTGGGACAATCAAGAGGGTTAACATTTGAAGTACAAATATTATCATGAGATAACTTTGCACAAATATTAGCTTGATAGTGATGAGTTTTGAAAATAAAATGCGTCTTAGAATCATTTTATTTGTCCTTTGGTTTATTACCATTGTAAATGGATTATGGATGCATTTTAAGCCTTTTGACTATTGTTATGGGGTCTGTGAGCTTATCTTTTTAAACACCTGAGAGGCCCAAATCTTGCCATTCTGAAAGGTCTGTATTTTTCTAAGGCGTGTTGATGTGAACCATGATTATAGTCTTACAAATGCTTAATTTTCTTTAAATTCTGTACTGTTCTTGCTTGTAGACGAGTTAAAGAAAGGAGCACTAAATAGGGATTCTTTGGTATTGGCTTTTACGTCCTTACTTGTTCATGTGAATGTTGCTAGATGTGAGCTGTTTCAGCTAGGCATGAGACAAATCCGGAATTTTCCGAATCTGGGTCCGAATCCCTGGAAGGTTCTGGGAATCCACGAATCTCGAATCTTTTGAATCCTTTTTTAAAAAGAGTTTAAAAAGCAAGGGAAAGAAGGATAATCTTGGGCAAGACACGCTCTCTCAGCCTTACCAAAAGCCTAGGCAAAGGCAAACCTCCCTCTGAAGAAATCTGGGCAAGACAATTGTCATAGTTTTGCCTCAGGATCTCCCCAGATGGAAGATGACATGAAGACCCTTTCTGCATAGGCAGGAAAATGTGGATTAATCCCACATTTTTCTGCCTGTGTAAACAGGGCCACATGCTAGAGTACAGAGATAATCCAGATCAGAACTGGCTTTTCTTTGCATAGCTCCTTCTGGCATCCTGGGGCTTGTAGTTTGATGATGCACCAGTACACTTTGGCAGAGAAGGCTGTGACACCTTGTAAAACTCCAAACCCCAGAATTGTGTCTGAAAGAGGTTTGCAAGGGAGCGATACAAAGGAATGTTTCAGCTGTCCTTGAAATCTCAAGCATGTAGTTTCCAGTTGAGTACTGAACTTAAATATTAAATGTTCAATTTAAATATCTTAGAATACAATCCCAGATGTAATTTGTGAAATTGTTAGCAAAGGTCATTATTACTCCAAGGGAAAAACTCACCTACTTACTATCTTCCCTTGTATGTCTGGTCTCCCAGGTTTTCAGGCATCCCAGTCTCCCAGGCTTTTCGGTATCCCAGTCTCCAACCATCTGTTTGGTTGGCGGATTTGAAAGATTCGGGTTGCCTATTTTGGCACAGGGATTCAGATTTGGGAATCTTGAATCTTTACCCAGGATTCAAGGATTTGGTTGGCCCATCCCTAGTTTCAGCCCTTCCTGTGTCCACTAGAAGAAACCACTATAGAAAGTGGTATGAGGAGTCTATGAAGACATGTTCACTTGATGTTGAGGAGAAAGGGCTGTACTCCTGCTTATATACAGTGCAGATAAAAGGAAAGCAAAGAGGCCCATTTTTGATCCATATAGTCTGAAACTATATACTCTACCAAGCAACTGGCTCTTCTTTAGATTTTCTGACAATACTCATTCCCATCAGTTGGTACCCAGTCCTTACTGGAGATGCCAGAGAGTGAACACAAGATCTTCTGCACACAAACCGTATGCTCCTCCGTGAGTTATATCTTCTCTTTTGTTATTGAAGAAGTATTGAGTGTTGTTGGAATTTCCTTTGTGGTGAGGAGAAAGTGCTGAAAAATTTGGAGAACAAGGTTAAAAGGATGTGACCTCAGGTTTGTACTTTGTCCACTCTGTATAAGCATTGTAGCAGAATAGATGAATCACAATTAAAATTGCAATGAATCAAGGATATCCTGAAAATACAATATGCAAATGTTTTGGTAAAACTTATTTCTCTGGAGAAAATGTTAATTATTCTTGTCGATCTGAGCTGCAGTCCCATATGATAGCAATTAGCTAAGCACTAGATTGGTCAGTTTTGAGTAGTAGAGTGTATGTGTAAATCATTCAGTACTACAAGACTGTTTTCTTAAAATAATTGTTTAAAAATGAACTGTCTGCTTTTGAGGCAGTATGCCATGAAATTAGTTTACAAAAACCATTCAGTGAAAAAATAACATCTTGCCAGTGTGCTGTACATATGGGCAGAGAACTGATCACAAGAGGTAAAAAGTACATTTCCAACTGTGTATGGTAAAAACATTCTCTCTTCTGATACCATATGAGAAATGGCAAGCAAGAGTAAGCCTCAACCAGGGCCATATATCATAGCTTTTTGACACCTGTATGGCTTGTGAAATCCAAGATAGCTGAATATCTTGATGGCAGAATTTCCTCTTAAATTTGTATTGCCAGCAACTTGTAAAAATAGTGTTCTGAAAGACCGGGCCAAGGAAACAAATTAGCAGGTTCAATAGCTTTGTGAACTTTTATAGAGAATCACTGTAGTTTAGGATCTATATTAAACCAACCCAATTTTATTTTCTAAATTGAAAGTGAACTATTTCACCTTTGTGACCGGCTGTTATAGGGCATGCTTTCAGAGGAGGCAAGGCTTTTTGAAGAGTTGTTGGGAGGACAAGGAAGCAAATAAACATTAAGTACTTTGTACATTAAGAAATATGCTGTTAGCAAGGATTATGGGAGGGCTGCTGCAGAGGAGAGGGAGCTGACAGAAGGAAACTCCAGCATGTTTTGTGCATGAATTCGTGTTTTAGCCCCTAGAGTACTCTATATACACATGGCAAAGTAATTTGTTGATGTAAACTTATAATTTTTACACTTAACATAGTTGACATCTTTTGTTAAACTGTGGCTTATTAGAAATGCTAGGATTGTCAGCCATATATGGAAAAGAAAAACTCTGGTCTGTGCCAACCTTCCCCAACATTGTGCCGTCCGCGTGCGTTGTACTACAGCAGCCATCATCCTTAGATCACACAGCCAGGGGCCATGCTGGCTGAGGACAATGAGAACTGTAACCTGCTATACCGGTATTTGGAAAACGTTAGAGAAGGGTTGGTCTAAGTGGAGTTCAGCGGATTAAAAATTCAGAGTAGAAAATGTTTTCCGAAGGGTGGTTTGACCGATGAGGCAGGCTTGTGATGACTGCCTTCACTTCCTGCAGCAAAGACATTTAACTAAATGAGTGTTATATATTTTTTTCTTTTACTGGTGTGTTTTTGAATTGTATTATATTTTCAGTGCTTTCATTCATTTTATGTAATTGTATTGTTTTATTGTTCTGTTTGAGGGAGGGATATAAGTAGACTACAGAAATTGTGCTCAGGGCAAGACTAAACTAGGTATTCCTTTTTTTAAAAAAATATTTAACAAAGATAGCATTATTAAATTCAACACAAAAAAATTAAAAATATAACTATAGAATTATAAAAAACATAATTATAAAAAAATTATAAAAAAGTAATGATCAATCACAAATTACTAATACTGTATCATCATATCTATTAAGTCTTATTCCTTGCCTTAATCTGATATTTCATAACACAGTATGACAGCAAATCATACTTTTTTATTTTTCTTCTATACTTATACTCACTGAACAAGGTATTACAATAGGAAGTTCCCTAACTCCTTTGCCTTCTTAAAAAGTAACTGGGAATGTTTATGTGATTTTCTCTGGTGATGGTATGCTGATTTCTTGGCTGACCCCCATTGGCTTTTAAGGAATTGATATGGGGCAAAAGATCAACACTCCTCCCTTACACTGCTGGTTTTTGAAAAGTAAAAGAATGTGGAGACTTCTAAGCACAGAATGCCCACTTAGTGTATAATTTGGCCTTCACATGCTAGACTGTGGCCAGCAACAATTGCTTCTCGGGGATCGGTGTGATCAGTGTGTTTCCTGGGGAACATATACCGTAAAATTAGTTTACAAATTGATTCTGTTTTGCTTTTAAGCTGCTGATTTGCCACAGATGACTATCATAGATAAGTGCGAGCAGACAAACTAGTAAGGATCTTTGTGGAATTATTTACAAGGTTGGAATAAGGTGCGTTGCAGGTATGAGAAACTGTATGTTAACATTCATATATACGTCCAATTTATTGTAGAGATGAAAAATAGGATTGTTGTATTTTCATGAGCATTTTCTTCTCTGTAATTACCTGCAGTATTCATTACATTCTCTGCAAAAGTGATCTGTCAGCTGAAAAGAGCAGTGAGGAATGGTAAACTTTGGGGATAGCGCTGATGGTGAAACAGTGAAAATGGTTGCAAAGTAGGTCTTTTTAACTTCAAAATGAAGGCTGGAATGTCTGGCAAAAGCAGGAGGATTACTACTGTGCTGTTTCCTTGAATGCACACTTCTAGCTTCGTTCAAGCAGCAAAAACTATCTTCAGGTCATTTGTAAGAAGTCTCATATGGCAACTATGCTCAGCTGGGAAGATATTTAAAACAGGTTTTGTGTGGGAAACAATTCCCATGTGTTCTGCTCTGCGAGATGATCTCATCACCGTAATAATTATTTAGTCAAAATTTGAAAAATGTATTTCCTTCTTAGAAAAGACTTGGAAAAAACAACTGACACTGAATTCACAAATTATTTGCTTGATATATTTCACAATAATGGTTATAGTTGGCAAATACTTATACTGGAGGTCTGTTGGGGTTGGTGAATTGGACATTGGCACTTCTCCCATAGTAGTTAAAGAAGTCAAATTGTCCCTTTCACACTTAAATCTCCTTCCCCTCAAGTCCCCTCCAGTGCAACCTGAAGAAGTCTGGAGAAGGGAAGGAAGGAAAGCAGAGGAGTGCAAAGAAGAGTGTTAATATTACAGAATAAATATGTCTGAACTGGTTTTTAGACTGATGGAAGAGAAATGATTGTCCATCTTGGAACTGGGAGACCTTGGTTCAAATATTCATCTTCTGTGAAGATTGCTGACTGACTTGGAATCTGTCACTGTCTTTCCGTGTAAATCCTACCTTGCAGAGTTGATGATGTTAGCAAGACAGCTGGTAATCCTGTCACCACTAAGTTCTGTGGAGGAAGGGAAGAATATAAATGACAATAATAACAGTGGGAGAAAACCAGAACTTTGTGTGTATTTTCTTCTTTCTTTAATGTTGTGACAGTTTGACAGGTTTCCAGTATAGAATTATTGTAAGTGTCCAAGACTCTTAGTTCTCTGCATAGCAAATTTTGGACATGGAGTGTTCTAGCTTTTTTTCCTGTTGTAGTCTTTCTGTTGCCATCCAAACTGTTGTTGATTAACAGATCTCTAAAGTAATTCACTCCAGCATAAGAAGTGAAGCTGTTAGCATCTGGTTTTGTTTCTGACAAAGTGATTTCTATTCTCATTTAATATTCTTTGGATTTTGTTTAATGTCTTTTGTTTCTGTTAGCACTATATTGGTGCTACTACTAAGTGCCAATGCCACAGGTGGGATGTGGATTTTTTATCCTCTACCTTAGAAAGCTTCAAAACCACATGTTTCTTAAAAAGTGGGAAATATTCAAGTCGTGGTTCTAGGTGAACTCTCAGAAATGTGATGTCTCGTGAGAATTGAAAACTGATGTTCTTAGAAGTCAGTCTCCAAAGAACACAGTGGGACTTAACTTCTGCATAAATATAAACAGGATCAGTCTGCATTTTCTCTATCCTCAGATTTCTGTAGGACTAATTCTGGGAATTTTGTTATTTTGTTGTGGTGGTGGTGGTGGTGGTGTTCTTTCAAGTTGTTTACAATTTATGGCAATCCTAAGGTGAACCTGTCATGGGGTTTTCTGGGGCTGAGAGTATGTGATGCATCCAGGATCACCCAGTAGGTTTCCATGGCTGAGCAGGAAATCAAACGCTTGTCTTCAGGGTTGTACTCCTGTGTTCAGACCACCACACCCTGCTGGCTTTCTTTATTTACAGCTGGGTATTTCCAAATATACTAAACATTAACAATCTAATTTTGGATGGCATCATCTTCATGAGTTGAATTTTAGATGTTTTAGCAGCTTCTACATATGACATAATTAAAGAAGTCCTACTTAATTTCACAATTCTTTGGGTGGTTTAATTTGGAATCCAATTTGTACCATTATTGATTGTTATATGGCTGTAAACGCTTTCATTGTGATCTTAGATGCCAATTGCTACATTGCATTCTTTTACATTGTTGTAAAAAAATACCAGGCAGCTTGTGATTTTACTCAGTATACTGGGAACATATTTACTATCATGTTTTCAGTATATTTCTTATGTAAAGAAGACAGTTTGCTGCTCCACAGTTACAATATAGTTCTCCTTCCACATTCATGGGTTTGACCTTTGCAAACTTGATTGTTTGTGAGGTGTCCGCCAGCCTCCCCCCATCCCCCAGCCTTTTGCCTGAGTGCGCATGTCTTCTTTCCACAGACCTGAGCAAAAAGCAAGCAAATGGCAGGGGGCAGCCCCACACATGTGCCTTCTACAGTTGTGTCACCCCCCCCCCATTCACTTGCCTATCGCCCAGGCGCCTGGGAAGCAGCGCACCCAGGTGAAACACAGGTGACTGAGGGGAAAGCGCATGCATACAACTGCTCCCTCCTATTCACTTGTCTATCACCTGGACACCTGGAAGGCAACGCACTCAGGTGAAACACAAGTGAATGGAGGGGAGCCTAGGAAGAGAATGGGAGGGGGAGCACTTACTTGGGAGGGGGCAGTTATTCACTTTTTTTTGTTGTTGTTGTTGCTTTCACCAGAGTTCCTCACCCTGAACCCTTGCAAAAATCAAGGGGCCCCTGTCCTTCTATCGACTATCACTTTCTTTAATAATGATCTTGGCTAGTGAGTAGCAGCAGAACTGTAGCCAAACAAGGCCACTGAGAAGCACAAATGCTGGCATCCTTGAGGAGACCCTAGGGTTTATAGAAGTAAACTAAAAAGCTATAAAGTGTAAGGGGAGAGCAGTGCTCAATGGCCTTAGAAAGTGGAGTTAAGTTTTGACAGTCAAGATGGAGAAAGGGAATGTAGTGGTGCACCAGAGGCATTACACTCTGTTTTTTATTTCATTTGGCAAAGCTCGTCATATTTTCTTTACAGTTACAAGTCATGTATCTTGAAATTAATTTACTAAGCCAATCTGAAGAAAAATACTTTGTCCCTTTATTGTCATTGGACACAACGTGCATGTACCTTGCACATCTATTGACAAATTTGATACAAACCTTTGTGCTATCTTACATTTGTGTGCGTGAAGGTTGTTCCAGCAGAGATCACACTGTAGTGACAAGGTCAACATGTGGACTATTTCTTTTTTAAACTAGATAAAATATCCAGGTTTGGGGCAATCTGAAGAAGAAGGGTGGCTAAGAGTAGGGATAAAGTTAGCCCTGATTGCAAAACAAGAGTGCTGTTGGGAAAGGAAATCTTTGAACTTAATTGTCAGCACGATCATCAGTGCCAAAACAGAAACCCAGATGCATTTTGTGGAAAATACAGTCAGCAGTGTGACTTCCCGGTATTGTAGAAGAGGCCACAACTGGCTGGTTGACGTATTGAACCAGAACTCTGAACAGAAGTGTTCCACACCACTACAGTTTTTTAAAATTATAATTGCATTACTATTTTGGGTGTCCACACCTTTTCATGGTTAAGTCAACTGAAGTATTATATGGCTGCCTCTTTTTTTTTTTTTAAACGAAGAACTTTCAATAATGCTCTCATAATACTTGACCCACAGATACATCATCCATTTGTAAATGTGCTTGTTGATGTAATCACTTTAATATACAGTGATAAAGCCAGGCTGAAAGGATAAAGGGAATGGACGAATATTGTTCTGAGCAGTTAATAATATACAGAAAGATAAGGTGTTCTTCAGTAATAGTACTTAGGATTACTGGGGCCCTTGCCACAACACTGTGAGATAGGGTAGCATTACTATTATCATATTACAAATGGGTCAAGCAGAGAGAGACTTATTTAAGACCATCTAATGTCCATAACTGAAATAACATTTGGCCTAGGTCGCACCTAATTTCCAGATACTTTGGTTTGAGTAAGTGTTCATTCATTTTCTAAAAGTTGATGTCTGCACTGTCTATCTACACTGACATCATTAATGTAGCAGAACAGGCCAAGCTGGTTCTACCTTAGTGGGATCCTTGAAACCTTATTTTGAACTTGGTAAAAAGAAGGGCACAGATCTGTCATTTGGCATTAAGAAGTTATCACTTAATCCAGTGAGGCTGTGACTCACCAGTGCTCAGCAAGAGTACTCTAGCGCCTTACCCTCATGCCACCAAGACTGTGAGTGCTGAGCTATTTATTGAGTATGAGTGTCATGCAGCATACATTCCCCTGAGATTAGTGCTCCATATAAATCAAATTATTGACATGATAGGTTTTCTTTAAAAAGTTAGTTAGGCTTAGTATGATCTGTATGCATGTGAAGTCTCACTACAGTACAATTAAAATGAGTTAAAGGTAACTTTTTTTTCCCTAAAGGACATTGACAGCATCTGAACAAGAAGAATTCTTTTCATTTGATGCTAAGAAAGGTTAGGGAATCTACAGGCACCTGGCTGTTCTTTTGAGGTTGCTGCCAAGTGTCCATTTATAAGATCTTTCACAGAATAATTTTAAAATGTCAGAGAGAATGATGAAATTCTTGCAGGAAAGCTTTTTCTTGCTTTGTGATGTTTGTTTATAAGCCCTGCTTCTCCTTCAACAAAGATGTCTGGTTGAACTTAAAAAATGAGCTTCAATATCTATAAAAATACTCTTTAAAGAACAGTTGAATGTCAGATAAGTCAGGTATTATTACTCAGTCTCACTGTAGTAGAAGTCATTATAAGAAACCAAAGTGCTATTTTTTTTAATGCTGGTGTTAGGTTTTTTAATGCAGGTGTTGAACAGCCTGCCTTTGTGCCTCCCTGTGTTTCAGCTGTGTCTGACTTTATAAGTACTGCAGTTGGCTGTTGTATATGACCTTGGGCCCTTAATACCAGACATAAGAGGATTCTGTTCTGTTCCAGAAATCCTGGCCTTTTGTGTAAATGAAATATGCTTAATAATATTTTTGTGTGAGGTGAACATTTGAATCACTGTAAAGATAGAGGAAAGGCACCAGATCCAGTCTGATCTTGGAAGCTAAGCAGGGCTAGTACTTGGTTACTACTTAGATGGGACTCCACCAACAAATACTAGGTGCAGTAGACTATATTTCAGAGGAAGGAGGTGGCAAAACTATCTCAGCGTATTCATTGCCTAAGAAAATCCTATGAAATTGATGACATCACCACTTGAAGTCGTATGTGCGCGCGCACACACACACATACAGAGGCAAAACTGTGAGGATTTGAGACTGTAGCTGTAAACATATTTACTAGGGAACAAGCCATGTTGAACACAGACTTAATTCTGACCAAGATTTTGTAATTAAATTTCTTTAATATGCAATTAGAGTAGTGCCTATCTGCAGGGAATACCTTCAGAAGCTTCAAGAAGAGAGGGAGGATGCTTAAAAAAAAAGTCTTCCTCAAATTGCTGCTCTCCAGGTATAATGGACAACTGTAATCATTCCCAGCCAGCATATTGTAGGCTGCTTTGACAAGATAATCGAAATGTGACCACTGTGGGAAGTTGTTGGCTTTAAACTTGCTTTCTATCATATTCCTGAATGTTTGTCTGAAATGTAGTGGTAACTTTTGGTATAAATTATGAATATCTTTTTCATATGCAGTCTACATAGTGGTGATGTGTAACAAATTGTAGTTTGTTTGTACCTTCTTCATAGGTCTCTTGCAAACGTGTGAGAGATGCTTCTCTCCTTTCTTCTCTAACATCCAATGCTGCTGTAACATAGTATTCTCTCTGTGACATAGAAATTATTCTCCCTGCCTTCCCCCTCCCCCCACAGTGATATTGATTTGAAGTCTGTGAAAGTTGCACTCTAGCCTCAAACAGTGACTTTAGTTCAGGGCATGCAACATTATCCCCTCCAGATGTTTAGAGCTACAGCTCCAAATGGCCTATTTAGCACAGCCATTTTTCAAAGAGAGTGAGATGTTTGGTTCAGAACATACGAAGGAAGCGGTTTCTTTACAACAAGATGGGGCAACTGTGGCTTTCCAGATATTGTCAGACAGTAGTCCCATCTTCAGTGATCAGTGGCTGTGTTAGTTGGATGTGCTGGGAGTGGCATCTGTAGGGCCAGAGTTGACCATCCCTGTTATATTGTCTATCATGTTATGTAACCTTGTCTTATCAGAGATGGCTTATTTGTGGATTAATAAAAAATGTTATTGGATTGAGTGATGGATTAATTATTAAAATAATAGTGCTTTCCGTTCTAATGAGCAGTTGTGTCCCCAGTTTATACCCCCAACCACAGTCTTATTTCTTAGTCCAAATAGCTTTGCTCTGAATTATTGGGTAATGTTATCTGAATGGCCCTTCCTCTGGGTATGTTGAGTCCTGGCAGAGGACAACATTAGATCAAGAGTCAGAGATATATACCTCTCTAGAGCATACTGAAAGCCAGAGTGGTACAGTGGTTTGAGCATTAAAGTACAATCCTGAAGACCAGGCTTCGGTCCCCCTCTCAACCATGGAAATCCATTGGGTGACCTTGAATGTCGCATACACACAGAGCCCCAGAAAAACCCATGATAGGTTCATCTTAGGGTTGCCGTAAGTCAGAAATGACTTAAAGCATATGACAATACCAAGAGCATAGTAAGCCAATCTGCATACACTTTACTTCTCAAAAATCACTTCAGTTTAAATCTACATGTGATGCTGCATCAGAAAAATATCTCTCAAAGCCTACATGCTTCTAGTGTGCAAGGGATTGTCTCCTTGGAATAATAGGCACACGGAATATTACCATTTATTATTTCAAAGAATGTATAGATGCACTGAGTGAAGAATATATATACACAGCAGCAAGTTGCTAAAAGCAGCTGTTTGTCTTGATAAGTCTCTCCTTTTGTATTGTAGCCTTTCCCAGCCTGGCTCTCCAAATGTGTGTCAGCAGTTGACTGGATCAAGCTGGATAAGACCATCTGTGGAAAACCCCAATAGGAAAAAGCTGCTGCTTATGGAAAGCAGAAAGACTCCTTTTAATTGATTCTGCCCTTATGGAACAACAGAGGAGCTTTAACACTAGTAAAGAATATGCTTTAGGTCAGCACAATATAGTCCTGTAATGGTGTCATATTGAAAAACAATTCTTCCTTTGCTGTCATCATGGCTGTACAGCAAAGGTGAAGTATACCACAGTAATTCATACAGAGACTAATTGAGGTATGCGTTACCATTTATGGTAAAATAATAATCGTAAGAGGAAGGACTTACAATGTGAGTATTGTATTTTGAAGTTTCTGTACACATTAGAGGAGACTGCACACAAAAATGCAGTAGTGAAAGCAGTCTGGGGAAATGCATCAGTCTGACAAAATTGAGCAAAAAAAAGTGCATGTCAGATTAGAATAAATCTTTCTGAAAAGATGCACTGATTTCCATATGAAATCTCTCTTGGAAACTTAAAAAAAACAAATCTGAACTGATACGGAAGTTGGAAAAAATGAATTTAAGATTGGAACACTGAGAAACTATTTGTGTATTCTGAAATGATACAGAATATATGTGAGAAGGAAGACTTTGTTAGCCTCATCTCCTTTCATCGACACTTCATTCTACCTTTGCATATGGAGAGTGATGGTCTGAAGAGGAAAACTGAAACACTTGTTTGTTCTTTAGCTTGTTTAAGAATGACAAACTCTTAGTCACTTATTTCTGTTTTAGAATGTATTAGTCTGGGTTACAATAAAGTGAAGTATACTTCAGGAAAAATAATGTTTGTTCCTTCTGCAGATCTACAGGCCTTGACCATGGCTACAAGTAGAGTTCTCAATGTATTCTAGTCTCCTGCTCTAGCTTTTCATGGGGTTATATAAAATGGAGTAATGAAATCTATATCTGTTTTAGTTTCCACTGCTGCTCTTAGTACAGCATTTAATAATTCTTTTGCCCCTGCTCCCACTAACCCGTCAAGTATGGAGCTTTCAGAACATCTTTTCATTTAAGTGGAATATCAGTAGCACTTTCCTCCTGAAAACACGGATGATTCCTCCATAAATAAATATCTAAAATAATGTAAATGCTGTAACTAAAAGCTGAGACAAAACATTGTTTAAAGTAATTAATGATTGCATTATCTCTCCTTAAGTAATTAACGATTACATTAGCTCTCATTGGTTAGTGTCAAAATGCTTCCAAACATTGGAGTGCCAACTTGACCTGTTCCTGGGGAAGTTTGAGTTGTGGTGATGCATGTCTTAGATACAGCCCGTTTCAATATCTTACAATGTGCTCTACATAGGCTTGCCTTTGAAGAGTTCTCATATTTTGTACCTCTTCAGACAGATTGTTAATTAGGACTGGTTATGAGAACCAGTGTGGTGTAGTGATTTCAACATTGGACTACAACCTTGGCCACGAAACCCACTAGGTGACCTTGGGCGCATCACATTCAGCTCCAGAAAACCCTGTGATAGATATGCCTTAGGGTTGCCATAAGTTGGAAACAATTTGAGGGCACACAACAACAACAACAAATAACGAAATTCCCAAAACTAGTCTGGTAGAAATGTGTGCGGAAAGAACATGCAGTCTGATCGTGTTCATATTTATGCAGAAATAAGTCCCGCTGTATTCTTTGGAGACTGACTTCTAAGAACATCAGTTTTCAATTTTCATGTGACAATAACAGGGACCATATGACTCCTGTAATACAACAGCTCCACTGGCTACCATTTTATTTCTGGGCAAAATTCAAAGTGCTGATTATGACCTGTAAAATCCTATATGTAGGTAAGATCTGACAGACCATGTCTTTTCATATAAGCTTGCCCAGGCCCTAAAATCCTCAGAAGAGAGCCTCTTTCAGTCTGTCTTTCAGTCTTTCACATGCATGGCTGGTAGTGACACCTTCTTAATGGTTGCGTCTACATTCTGAAACTCCCTTCCTAGGCAGGCTATAATGCCCCCCACGCTGTAATTCTGTCTGGATTTTTTTTAAAAAAATTCTGACAGGATTTTGAGAACTAAATGTTTTTAAAGAGAATGTTTTGGATAGGAATTTGTACCATTTTTAATTGTTTCATTTTAAAATATCTATCTTATTATTCTTAATTGTATGTTTATTTAAATGATATTGATAGTTTAATTCTTTCTAATGTTGAATTTTTGTATATTTTGTATGTTTATATGTTTCGTACGTTTGTATGAGTATGTCCTTCAGTGGGATGAAAAATATTTAGTATTCTAGCAAGGAAAAGTACCATTGGTGGCACGTACAAGGTAAGAGTGCAGGTGAAGTGTTAATGGATTTTATAATTTGCTTTATGTTTATTTTAGAATAGTTATTTTAGAATAGTTTGGATAAGGTCCCAAGACCTTGCTGAACCAGCATTGCTAAAACTGTGTGGTTCATAGTCTCACTCCGGTCAGTTTGTGGATAGGAAACTGCCTAAGAACTATGTTGGAATGAGTAACCTGTAGCCTACGGCTTCCATCAGCCTCATCAATATGGCCAGTGATAATGGACTGTGAGAGCTATTGTCCTAAACTCCTGGAAAACCAAAGCTACCCTGCCTGTACTGTGTATGTTGCCCTGAAATGTAACATACATGACTTCATTTTAAATACTGTATTTGCTGGCATACAAGACTCACTTTTTTCCCTTAAAAAATGCTGTTGGAAAATGGAGTCCATCTTACACGTCGATGTGTCTTACATGCTTGCAAATGTTATTTGCCAGTGTATAAAGGGGGTGCGTCTTATACATGGGTGCGTTTTATATGCTGGCAAATACAGTAAGTATTAGTATTAGTGACCATAAAAATATAAGGAGAGCCAGCAGGTTGAAGAGGGTCTTATAGATCATATGACACAATTCTTTTGTCAGTGCAGGAAACTCAAAGCAGGAGTACAGAAGCCCTTGCCCTTTAACACCCCATTATCTGATGATCCACTCTTTTCACACTTCCAAATTAAGGAGAAGTTCTGTTAATTCAACAGGGATTCTGTTCTTTCATCAGTTGTTCTTGCCTACAGAGGCTTACTTGGAACCATATATAAAATGAGCTGAGGCCAGGGGAGGGGAGGTGCTAAGCCAGCTGAGAGTTCGCAAGCAGCGCACATGTAGTTGGTAATAAATGGGCTTCCCTAAGGTCTTCAGACTCCCCACAGCATAGTACATGGGTTCTGCTATTCAGTCAGTTCTGTTTTTTGACAGTTCTCCAGTCCCTAACACGTCAGGTAAGTGGAGAAAGTCCCACTAAAGTTGCCGCTAACACTTTCATGTAGCATATTTTTAAAACATCATTATTTGGATGTATATTCTGCTCTAAACACTGTAAATACATTCCTGGAATATAATTTGGGCACTTGGTGTGATTCATAAATAGCTGTTCTCTGTTGTTACCTTATGCTCTGCTGTTCTTTTTCATCCCTTTTTCAAGGTTATTTGTAGAAACCAGGCTTGTGCTTTGACTGGAACTGTAAACAACGCCTAGGATGTATGCATAGCTTTTATATTAATCACATTTTAGGTGCTGTGGTGGTGGTGCTAACTCACCTTTTTCTACAGTTTAAAAAGCAACATTAGATTTTGCAGTTGCCTGTGATATTCAAAATGAGCGGCTTGCAATTTTACGCCTAAAGTGTCAGTATTCCACTCTGCTTTAAAATCCACATGAATTAATTTGTTGAAGGATAAGTCTTTTGAACATGTTCAACTTGGAAATTTGGCGCAACTTGTTTCAGTCTTATGATGACAAATGGATTATTATGGGTGGCATTCCTTAAAGATGTGTTGTATTGAAACATCGCACAAAACATAATACTGCTGACAGAAGAACTTAAGATGTGGATTCTAGCAGCTTTTTTAGGAGTAGGACTGAAAAAAATACAAGAAAGATAATGTCAGAGCTATATTTTGGACAAAAAAAAAAGACAAGATCATAGGCTTTGTAGGGAAGGGAACAGGCAGGTAAAAGATTTTCCTTCCAGGCAAATAGAAAATAGCAGCAATGATATGTTTGACATTGGACTCAACCAGATTTACTTTGGGAGGCTTTGGAATCTACAAAATCAAATGAAGTAAGACTTCAGAAAACGGTGATAGCGGGGTGCTATTTTGCTTAGTGGGGCAGAGTAGAGGCAATCCCAGATTATTCCCCCGCCCTCCTAGAGAGCCACATACACTAGAGTATGGGAGCACAGACCCCGAAAGAATTAAAATCTCTATCCTTCTGAAGAACCACATTGTCAGCACATGTGTATATATGGGCATGTATACACGCACTTGGCAAATGTGTCTTCTAACAGCAGCAACAACACCTATTGAGCTTACAGATATAATTACCAGTGTGTATGGGCTTAAGGAACTCTTCTCTTTGCTTGAAGTTTTATTAAGTAGTGTGTTGAGCAGGAAAGGGCATTTAACACTTATGTCCAACATTTTTTCAGTTATGACGATCACAGAATGTAGAGGAGATATGACAGGAGAAAAGAGAGGTGTTAAAAAAAAAAAAGAGTACCTGAGCAGAAAAGCAAAGGATGAGGTGAAGGAGGATGCGGTGATCTTTTTTTAAAAATAATTATTATTGTAAAGAAAAAGGAACAATACATAACAGAATAAAACAAAAACACCACGTGACTAACATAAATGTGAAAAAGAGAAAAATTACAACACAAATAGCTTACATTACTATTTCTCTCCAGATCCTTTATCATCATATACTTATTCAGCATACTATATATATCATGTTGATTATATATTTTTATTTCATGTGTCTAAATCTTATTCTTCTTGTACTCATTATTGCTATATTAATTTCGTTCTTAAATCTATTCTTTTCAACTATATTTAACCTATTGCTAATACTATATATGATCCAGTTATTAACCATAAACCCAAATGTGAACCCATTCCCAGAACCAATTATATTTCAAGCTTACTCTCGTTTCCAAAATTGCAATTCTTCTTGTGGAGGTATGACACTTCCCTCTTTTGTTAAAACCTTTTCCACAAATATTTTCCATATTGCTTCAAAGTCATTCCTTTTCATTATTCCTTTTTTAACCTTGATTCGCATATTAACTTATCATTGATCGCAGTTTTCCACACTTCTTTATACCAATCGTTTATTTCGAAATCTTCTTGAGTTTTCCGTTTTCTCGATATAATTAGTCTTGCTGCAGTTAATACATTTGTAATTAACTCCTTCATTGTCTGGGTACAGTTAACCTTATCAAATATAAATAATAATGCTATACTTGGACATATTTGTAAATCAATTCCTGTTATCTCTTTTCTCTCTTTAAATACCCTTTGCCAAAATTTCTGTACACCTTCACAATTCCACCACATATGGATATGTGCCAGTCTCTTGACAACCTCTCCAGCATAACCTTGAATGATTCTTATTTATGTGGTTTAACCTTACTGGTGTTAGGTACCGTCTCTAAACCAATTTATAATAATTTTCTTTTATCCTTACGGATAAATTTTTTAAATGACGCTGATTCCAGATTTTCCTCCAGTCTTGAGTATCTTTTTTTTTGTACTAATTCTTCCTCCCATATTTTTCTAAGATATTCATCTTCATCTTTTGACAATATTTTATATATTGTCCACTACTCCAGCTGATTATAATTAAGCCATGACATCTTAGTACCTGCAGTCTCTCATTTATTCTATCTTTATTTGTCATTATATTCATCCAATCTTTTAACTTATATATTCCCTGCTTTTTTAATTCCTTCTCTAATTCATCCCTCAAATTTATTGGAAATTTTTCCATCATCGTTACTGGAGTTAATGGTGAGATAGCCGGCATTAGTTTTTCCTTGCTTTTCTTCCAGATTTTTAGTATATTGTTTAAAAGGGAGATTTCTATTTTTTTCTATTTCTCTCTTGACCGGATTCCAGAAAAAGATATTCTCTAGTGTCCTTTCAATTTCTGTTGTTTCCATCTAACCATTCTAAACCTCCGTTTCCTGAGACTCTATCTATAATATATCTCAATTGATTTGCATTATAATACCATTTTAAATTTGGGAGGCCCAAACTCTTTTTGGAATCTGTACCAAAATTTGTTGTTAACCCTCACTAGGATGCTGTGATCTTAAGCACACTTGCCTTTTAAACAATTATGTCCAGCATTTGACAATTATGTCCAACTTTACAAACAGATAAACTCCCCCTCTTCAACGGTCCTTTCCCAAAATTGCTCGATTTCCCATTTCTTTGCTTAAAACTTGCGCTATCTTGCTATATTGAGTTCATTAGGCACTTCTCAGATACTGTGAAATCCAAGATCTGTTTGAATCAGTTGCAGAAGACTGTGTGAGCAACGACCCACTTGACTGGTAAGTCGTGTCTTGTCAGAGATTCAGTATTCTTTCTCTGAGAGTGGTTGTGTAGTTCAGTGAAATAGTAAAATATTTCTGTCTGCCTTTTAATTCCCAGTCCAGCATCTCTAAAGGGGTTTCAATGAAATCAACATAGCTAACTTCTCCAAATTACGTATGTGGGATGGGGAATTAATTTTTTTCACAGAAATTGTTATCTGAGAAGGGAAGGAATATCTTGAGTAGCTCAAGCTTCTAGTATGAAAATGTTACTATAATCTGTTGTCCTAATTGCTGTTTCATGGTATATGTGGAAATTTATCCTCCCTATTTTTCCGGTATGAATGGGCTTCCTTGTCAGCTTGCACTGTGTATTTTTGCACCCTCATTTTTGTAAGAAAAGGATAAGAAAGTTATATAGATAACTTGGAGGGAGGCACTGTTTTTGAACGCATCAATATGCTTAGAGTCTGTCCTTGTTTACAAGAGGAAAGTATATGTCAAAGGACGAGGATAAGTAAGAAAGCATTTAACAGCCCTTCTGCCAGAAAAAACTTATTGCTAGGTATGATAAATGGAGAATATTATGGGATTTTTCCTCGTAGGTTTCCTCTCAGGCTTTCCTCTCCCCAAGACTGAGTAGTCAAGTGGGAAGTATGTTTTTAAGGCTCTTTAGGATTGTCTCTTTAGCAGCAGTTTTACAGGAAACAGCAGCTGCAGTTCACAGAATGTAGAGGAGACATGAAAGAAGAAAAGAGAGGTGTTAAAAAAAAAAAGGAGTGTCTGAGCAGGAAAGCAAAGGATGGGATGAAGGAGGACGCTGTGATCTTAAGCACACTTGCCTTTTAAACAAGCCCCGTTCCACATTGTCAGACATATTTCTGAGTAAACATGTCTAAACTGAGGGGGGAAGCCTCACTCATCTATAAAAGCAGCCTGCAGCCTCCTCGATCTTATCAACACACCACTTGAAATTTCCTCCTGTTGTTGGTAGCCAAACAAGGCAGAGAAAGCTTTTTGTTGGAGCTGCCACATATTTTCTGGTGTCATTAGTGCCACAGGACTTTTGGTTCAGAAATCCACTTCCCCTCTACCTCAACAAGCCCAGCTGGGCAGGACAGACAGACCCTTCCCCACAAAAAACAAACGAAAAAACAACCCAGTGTTAACAGTGTAAGAAAAGGCCACATCCCCCAGTAGTCCTACTTCTTCACGTGGCTGAGCTGAGGAAATGCACTTTTTTTTCCTCCCACATGCCCCAGGTTGGTTGGTGCAGCAGCAGAAGCCTCCAGCCTGTTTGCTTGGGTGACCGCTTTAACAGATGTCTCAATAAGCATAAAGACCTGCATGTGCATTTTGCAGCCTTAGATCACCAGTAGCAAAACATGGGAAGAATTATAACCTGTTTAGTCCCAGTTCTTTCTCTGATGCAAAGTAAGCCTAAGTGTTTTCCCCACCCTTCACAGTGACAGCTGGTGGCTTCCATCTCAGTGGGTAGTGTATGCACTCTGTCTTTTAGTCTCAATTTTAAGAATGCTATGAAACTTATTGAACCTTGTCTTCAGAGTATGCCTTGGATAGCGTCCTCAGTGTTCAGACCAAAAAGCTGGTGCAAGATTCATTGCCTCACTGACACTGAAGGCACTAGCTGCTACTGCTTTGAGAATGAGAGTGGCAGGGTTAGCTGGTGAGGATTCTGTGCCTAGGCTATGGGAAGGCAATGCCCTCTTTGTACCTACAGAAAAACCACCTCTGGGAAAGAATAATGCTTTAGGCAGCAGTCTCAAATACATTTACAGTGGAGCAAGCTTCATTGAACACAGCAAGACTTTGAGTAAATATCCATAGGATTGTCTTGCTGGATATCCCTGAATGATCAATAGGTGTATTCTGTTAGAGAATTCATTACTTGCAGGTGCTGTGAGAGTTTATAGTTGGTTTTCCAGCAAAAACGTCTCCCAGGGTTTGTGTAAAAACACGCACACAGCTTGTAAACAACAAAGGAAGTTTTCAGCATTTAACCACCACTTCTACCACAAGCAAACAGAAATGTGTGGATTTTATAAACAGAAACTGTAATTTAGTGGGTGAACATTATGTTTAAGATAAAGGGTGAAGAAGTGAATGAATTTCTTACTTAAAAAAAAACCTTATCGTGCTTTTCTCCATAGACCTTTTCTCCATAGACCTTTTCTCCATAGACCTTTATGAAAAGGAGATTATGCAATTCTGTAGATGAGCTGTGGTCAGCTTTTTAAAATTCCTGCCCCTAGTGTCTGCAGGATTCTTAAATAATTTGTCAAAGGAAAAAAAATAAAATCATTTCTATATCTAGTATGTCTGATAAGCCATTACGTTGAGGAGAAGGAACTTATGGAAGAATTTACGAACAGCTACAGCTGAAAATATGTCATGTCAAATTCTGTATCACCTCTCCTGTTCTATGTTCATGATATAGATAGCACATACTGCTTAAAGCATGTGCTATCTACCTCACCAGGCTCATCCAGTCCACACTGACTACTCTGTCACTTGATCAAATATGAATGATCAAATAGAGCAAAACTACACTTGAAGAGGCATACCTCATCAGTTCAGGAATCTAGAGGTGAAAATTTACAACTTGGCAACTGTTCAATATTCTGTGTTTTTATCTCAGAATTTATCTCAAAATGTTATAATACAGTTATTTAATATTTGCTACCACTTAATGATTTATTATTACTGCTATAAAAGTGTCCATGCCCTCCAGGTTTCGTTGGATAGGCATGAACAGCTTGGCACTTGAGGGGAATGTATATACTTGCATGACAATATCTTACAAACTGCCATTGATTCTGGTGGTTCATGAATCCATGCATTGATGAGACTGTTTTCTTTGTCTCCTTCATTCATAATCTTTTTTGGTACATTTTGATTGGTCCTGTAAATAACATTTCCAGATTCATCCTTGGAAGTTGACTCTAGATGGATAGTAGTTTTTGGCATGGTAGAAGCTGGTTAAACTCCACCTTCTTATTAGCACAAAAAGTGCCCAAGGTATAGTTCCTTTACAGAAGTGGTGTGGGTAGCTGGAATCAGCATTGGATAGATAAATTGCTAGATTTTCAAACATATCTGGAGATTTCTCATGGCTCCCCAGCTCATTGGTGTCTCCTGGTAGTTCTCTTCCTTTCACAACAGTTTCATGGCAGTTAACTTACCCTGACCTGCAGCAGTATATTGTTGTTTTCTAAAACAATCACTGTGTATTTTATCACAGTGTTATTAAATGTGGGATGTGTACCAGCATCCAAGTGTCAGGTTCTTCTCGTGTGAACTTCAGTATGCAGTTTACTTTCCATTTCATCTCTTGGATGGCCATGAAAAAAGTATTTAATTTTTCTGTATCTTCATATTCCTTAGGCATGCTTTTTTTGTTGAACTGCTAAGTTGATAAGTTCAGACTTGTTTGATGGGTTGGACGGATAGCTTTTTAACTGCTGGGTTTTATGGGCTGATTCAGTGACCTTCAGCACTGCAGAAGCATCTGTCCCTGCTTGCATCTTGTAGCATTTTTAACAGAGGTTTCCAAGCAAACATTGTTCAACTATGGATATAACTGTGATATATTAAAAAAAAAAAAGACTGGAGGTTCTGCCAGCAGTTCAAATGTCTTCCAGTTACTCTCTGTCAGTGATATAGGTATAACGGCTTTGCTAGTCTTCCAGAGTTTTAGATTTCCATTTGCAACTGGCCAAGGCAAAGTTTCCCAGAGGGTGAGCCAAAGCATTTCTCATATGCAGCAGTCAACTCTGAGCAACAGTGATCATTTTCCCAAAGAAGATTCAGTCAGCTTAACTTTACCATAACTACCTGTTGTTTTTCTGTTGACAGAGAAAATGTTCTGTGGTTCTTTTCAGATATCTTGTCACAGAAGTTTTTTTAAACACATCTTCTTGGGACCCAAATATACTGCTTCTCCAGTTTCAAGAGTTTTAAAAGAAACCTTGATTGCATCTCTGTGTGCTGTTAACAGCAACTGACAAGTCAAATCTCACCAGGCTGTTTTGGTGACTATGGATGTCAATTCTTTATATACTAGTATTTCTCACAATAAGGCTCTTTGTGTTGCTGAGACATAGTATTTGAATAATGATATTTTATCTCCTCCCACTTATTTTTTTTAAGAGTTATTGGTTGTCATTCTGGGAAAAAAAGTTATTTCAAATTTTTCTACTCAATTTCACTTTTAAATTAGGGTAATAACTATGGGCAGTCCTTTTGCATCCAGTACAGGGAATCTCTTTATGGCACACTTGCAACATACAGTTATATATAATTCTGTATCTCATCCCTTTTACAATATGTAATATATTTTCTGTAAAAGGTATGTACTGTAGATTATTTCCCTCCCTCCAATCTACACATTTTTCATTCCTCCATAGACTGGCTTAAAACTATTCATACTATCGTTGTATTTTTGGACACAGAAATATATAGACATAAGGATTTTCTTTATTTATGTGTGTTTACCCAGTCCACGGACAGTCTTCATTCTGTCCAGCTGTACAGTAATTTACCATATGGGCAGATTTTTAGACTCTAAAGGAATTTATCACAGGAGCAAGAAGGAATTTTTGCTCAGCTGAGGGATAGGAATAATCCTATTAGGACCACTGGCATTGCTGAAAATAAAGTGGATATGATCCCCAGGTCACATCATTGGGGGAATCTCAAAACTGCCATTGGAATATTCTTATCTCTCAGCTGCTGTCATGAGAACTGTGTGTAGTTATTGGTACTTATACAGAACATTTTGCGTTGTCGGAGTCTTGAGTTGGCCTGAAATTATCTAAAGTCTTAAATACTGTCTGATTCATTCTGACATTAATTCATTCACACTTAGGAACTTGCAGATTCAGGGACACCACAGATGTAATGGTTGCTCCTTGTCCTCTTTCCTTACAGACCAAAAAAGTTATTTATATCATTTTTTTTGTCCATGTGGCTTCTTATACATAGGTAAGACTTTCAGATCTAGCCAAATATATGTTATAGAACATTGTTCAAAATTAAGAAATAGTAATGTTCAACATTAAAATAATTGTTCACGTGGTCCTAAGGGATTGATAAAATTTACTCGCAACAGTACAATTGGATTTATTATGACTTTCTGGTAAGTAAAGAGGCTATATAGATGTTCAGACTAAACACTGTTGATTCCAAAGTATTAAGTATGTCTTTGAATCTGACTTGTTTTCTGTAAGGCCTCACACCTAAAATTAGTTTTGAGTCCTTGAGCTCACAGTTTGAGTTCTAGTATGTGAATCTACCTTTTACTTTTTGCTTCTGAGACCTAGTCACCAGCACTGGATATGAATATCGATATTGATATGGATGGATGATTGGTATTGCATGTGGTATTCACCACTTGACCAGTTTGAAGTTTGCGGTCCTTTTGGCATTCCATTAGTCTATAAGTCATTCTTTCTCTCCTTCCCTTTTTGTTTTGTCTTCTACTGATTCATGCTTAATACTCTGTATGTTTTTTTTTTTTTATTGGCAGTCTATGAGGAAACCTATAGCATTTCTTCTTGTCCCTTTATTTCTTCTATTTTGAGGTAGTCTGAAAGGGCTTTCTCCCATAATTTGTGGGTGTCTGTCTGTCATTATGGCCCATGTTTTCAAACATTTTTGAATGGTTCTTTATGTTTGTCAACTTGTTATCTTTCCAGTTAAGTTATTGTTTCTGTCACTATGTTTGTATGTTTTTCACAGGAAGAATATCTTCAAAACAGCACCAGTACTGAAGAATAATTTTCAAAACAGGCTAATATCTAGAAGTCCTGTTCATTCCATCTACATCCTTACTTAATCTACATCTGGTTGTGCCAGCCTTGAGCACAGTGCTATTTGTTCCTCTTTGTTCCTGTTGGTTTAGCATTTTGTAGTGTGTTGTTTCATACACGTTAAATATATTCTGGCATTTTTTGAACATGCTTCATGTTTATACCAGTATACAGTTTAGCCTTTATTCAGTATCTTGATGTTCATTTAGGGTTGGGGGGGGGTTGGGTTTTGTGTATCTCGAGTTTGTAATTACATGGTTTACTCTTATGTTTTTTGCGGTCATGTGCTTTTATAGCATTTTGTTTGTTGTCTAGGTGTTCAGTGAGCAGCCTGGTGATCCCTGCAATAGTATGGAAGTAGCATGTATAATTTAGTCTGTTGTAGGCAGCAGAAGGAACATGTATTGAGATCAATAGCCAGTATTGCCTTGCATTATTGTTAGCTCTTCACAGCAAATACATTGAAATGGTTTGTATGATGTCCAGCTGCTTTCTGCTTGGACCTTATGATTTTACATGTTATGTGATCAGCAACATGAGATTCTTCAGCAAAAGGCAAGACAGTATTTGGTTCTACTTGTATAGTGAGTTACTGAGAATTCTTCCCTCTCACCAGCATTGGATGTTGGTAATGTAAGTGTGTGGCTGGAAATGGTTGACTGGCATCGTGTTCAGAATTTACTATGTCATAAGCTAGACTTAAGACCTCATATATTTTTTTTGTTCAGATTTATGATAGTGGAGGCACTGCTATGATTATAAGTGATCCCTAAAACCCATCTTAGAAGTCAGGCAGCTGAGCCAAGTAAAAGAGTTCTGTGGTGTTGGAAAGCAGTACATTTAAGGATGATATATCCAGGTCTCTCTTGCTAACGAGTGAAGAGTTGCAACAGGACCCCACAAAGGTCTCTGCTGCTGCTCGTTGCATCACGACTTTCTGGTGGGAGGGGATTGGGTATGCTCACACGACTTATGGACACTTCTTTTCAATAACACTAAATTTACCCATTTGCTGTACAGTCAGCCCTCTACATTCACTAGGCTTAGGGGCTCAGGACCTCCACAAAGGTGGAAAAATCACAAATATCAGAGTTGTATCTGTGTCTCTGGGAAGGGGGCTGAGGCATGGTGAGGAGAACATACACCCAGGGTTCAAACCAGATTAGGTAAAAGAGAGGGAAAGGGGGTAGGTTGGTATGGTGGCTCTATACGTCCTCTCTCATCCATCTTGTTTCTGTGAGTATGTGGGAGATATGGGTTTGTAGTGCTGAGAAATCAGCTGTGAGCCCTCAGCTGGCCAGGTAGCGACCAGGAGGAGTATAAGGATGATGATAACAAGAACAATGACCAGAAGTGGGTTTTTAAAGGACAGCACAGGTTGATCAGAGCCACTGAGAAGGAAGGTTCTCCTGGAAAAGCTCTGGAGATTTGGGGGGCAGGGCAGAAGTTGGAGAAACTTGCGAATAATTAAATCCTTAAAAGTGAAACCTACAGGTATGGAGGGCTGACTGTACATTGCATAAAATCATATTAGCAGTGGATTTTTTCAAATGTGTCAGCAGTATGAAAATCAGTTTATTATCGTAATGGAAACATGAAAAGGTAAGCTACAAATGATTAATAACATCAGATGTATCTTTTCATCAGATGAATTCTCATATATATTAAACCATATAAAAATGAGGGAGAATTGACTTTTTGCTTGTTACACAGTTTGTGTCCAAAAGGATAATGTAATTAATTTTCTAATATAGTTTTAAAAATTAAAATCTGAGACTTTGTTCACACATTATATCTGACATTTTAAAAGTTTTAAGAAGATGGCTTTAGCCATATTGATGACATAAAAAGCTTAAGCCATCAATTGGAATGGGCTATCAACTGGACGTGTACTTTCCAAAAACACATCATGAAATCTTGCAGTCTTACATGTTAGTTATTTCTAGACTTTCACTTCTTGGCCTGCCAACCAAGCCACCTGTGCTGTGTTTATGTGACAGTCTCCGCAGTTCCTGACATAACTCCAGCGTAATAGGTAATTTGATGTTGCTAACTGCTGTCAAGTCGACTTCAACTTTTACCCTATGGATGAGAGACTTCCAAATCACCGACAAGCAGGGGAACACAATACATGACCAAATAGAAATAAAAAAGACAGTGGAAACAATACGTCAAAGAACCATATAAAAGAGGTGAAAGGTTGACAGATTCGTTCAAGGAAGAACCATTTGAAGATGAACCACCAATTTTAGAAAGTAAAGTGAAAGCTGCGCTCAGAGTATTAAGGAAAAAATAAATCATCAGGAACAAATGGCATAGCAATAGAGCTACTTCAGTCTATAGAGACAGAATCTACTGTAGTTCTAACTGAAATTTGTCAAATACGAAAGCAAAAGAATCACCCACAGTTTTGGAATACTCTGTATACAGTGTGCACTTCGTATATGTGGGGGTTCCATTCTAGCAACCTCCATGTAAAACAAAAAACACAAATGTCGAATCCTGTTATAATTAATGGAGGTGAGATGTGCATGCCTACAGCAGCATGGGCACGTGCCCCTGTGTCCAGTGGGATGTGATGCTTTGCATAACCTTGCGTTTGTGCATGCAGAAGTCACGGTAGGGGAGGAGCCAGTCTCCAAGAAGGGGGACATCAGGGATTGCTCTGACCACAGAACTGTCACGTTAATTTCCCATGCTGGCAAAGTCATGCTCAAAATTCCACAACAAAGACTTCTACCGTATATGGAGCAAGAAATGCCAGATGCTCAAACTGGGTTCAGGAAGGGAAGAGGCATTAGGGGTCATATTGCAAACATACATTGGATAATGGAGCACACCAAAGAATTTCAAAAGCAGGGCTGTGCTTCATAGATTATATCAAAGCCTTTGATTGTATAGATCAAGAGAAACTATGGATCTCTCTTAAAGAAATGTGTGTGCTACAACATTTGATTTTATAACCTCTAGGCAAGATGAAAGGCTGCTGTTAGGATAGAATACAGAAAAATGGAGTGGCTTCCAATTGGCAGTAGGGTTAGGCAAGACTCTATTTTATCAACCTGTTTAATTTGTATGCTGAATGTATACGTAAAGCAGTATTAGACTCGGAGGAAGGACATGTGAAAGCTGGAGGAAGTAACATCAAGAATTTAAGATACAGAGATGCCACATACTAGCAGAAAACAGCAAAGACTTAGTTACTGAAGAAAGTTAAGGTAGAAAGTTTAAAGAAAGGTTTGCAGTTGAACATTAAGAAAACAAAAATAATGACCACGGATGACTTACATAACCTTAAAGTAGGCAATGAAGACATTGAAATAGTTCAAGATTTTCCATGCCTTGGCTCAGTCATTAATGAGAATGGAGACTGCAGTCAAGAAATCAGAAGAAGACTAGGACTTGGAAAGACAGATATGAAGGAATTAGACAAGACCCGGAAGTGTAAAGATATATCATTGAATATTAAAGGATTGTCCATCCCTTCATATTTTCAGTTTCTGTGTATGGTTGTGAAAACTGGACAATGAAGAAAGCTGATAGGAGAAAAATCAGCTCATTCAAAATGTGGTGCTGAATAAGAGTTCTGCAGATTTCCTGAACTGCTAATAAAAAGACAAATGAATGGGTTGTAGAACAAATCAAGCCTGAACTTTTGCTAGAAACCAAGATGACTAAACTGAGGCTGTTGTACTTTGGCCATATTATGAGAAGATGTGACGCACTAGAAAAAACAGTAACGCTTGGTAAGATAGAAGGCAGTAGGAATATAGGAAGATCACGTTAATAATGGATAGACTCAACCAAGGAAGATACATCTCTGAATCTGTGGGGGCTGAGCAGGGTGGTTGATGATAGGGTGACTCGGAGGCCTCTTATTGTAAGATCATAATAGGTTGAAATTGACTTGACAGTAGTTAACAACAGCAGCAGATTACCTCTTATTCTGGAGTTATGCCAATCATATCAGTTCGTCAGAGAAATCATTATAATCTGACTCAAATCTTCCCATGCTTATGTAGTGAAAATTAGACCAGCCCAAAAAGAGGCCTTGGTGGGATCAGTAGTCTACTTGGCACTGTAATGTGTGTTGCAAAGGTCCACTTCTAAATAAATAATGCTGGAGGCAAGCTGATCATCCTATGTGATCTAGCATGGTAGTTGTTTCTATACAGTGATATTGGCTAGCACATTATATATCCTATATAGATAAAGTCTTTTTTTGAAAATCTTTTTAAGATACTTGCGCAGTTATTTCATTATATCATCCTGTATTAAGTTGTAGAAACTTAGCTAATTTTGATTACTTGATGTATTGTCAACCATGTTGCTCTGTCTCTCTGTCAAACAGCATCTATTGTTAAGGAGAAAGTAGACTGCTGAGATTTACGATTATTTTTCTTTTTTCACAGTTTGCTTCTCAACACACACAGAGTTCTGAGAAGCACTTTCCTTAGCCAAGATAAGAGTCAAATGTGCTACATGAAGACAAATTTTCTTTCACAAATATGTAGGAGTTTAGAGCTTTTATGTTAGATTTGCTCATTTGAGCAGTCATGGCAGTCATTATATATATGCCTGCAAATAAAAGCAGTCAAGAATGATTTATGATTTATTGTTATTCCTGACAAGTATATGAATGTTAATGTAAAATTATCCCGGTAAATATTTTTGCTCAGTGTGATACTTTGAAAGAAAAGTCTTATTTTTATAATTTTTTTAAAAATAGAACATCCTGATCAAAAGTATAAAAGCTTTTCTTTTACCAGAGTGTAATATATAGGTTTTCTTTCCAGTTCTAAACTATTTCATTTCTGATCTATTCATTAGTGAGTGTGATTTCCACAAAGTCTTGATTGAAAGAAACAGCCAAGTAGTGTGTGTGATGAAAGGTACTGATTGTGTCATCTTTATTCTGAGCTTGTCTGTACTGCTTAGTTTTGGCACTTAGCATTTAGATTTTATTGTATCATTTTTTTTAAATTAGTGTTAGCCACCTTCAATTATATCTAAAAATTTTAGTCTGTTTTTCTTTGTGACATAAACTCAAAAGCATCTGACACATACATACATACATACACAAAAACATTCTTAAGAACAGCATAAACTATGTTCCACCAAGACTTGATGTTACTACAGTCAGCTCTTCACATTTGCGGGTTTAACTTTCATAGATTTGATTATGTGAGAGGTTCTCCAACCCCTGCCCCACCCCCCAGGGTTCTTTTCTGGGGGAACCTTTCCTTTCAGTGGCTCCAATCAGACCACACAGCCTTTTAAAAACCCACCTCTGGTCCTCCTCTTCCTCTACCAGGTGCTGCCTACCCAGCCGAGGACAGCTTGCAGCCCAGTTTCTCAGAACTGCAAACCTTTTCCCAATAACCTCTCAAATATGCAAGGAAGGAGATGGGTGAGAAAGGAACTATAGGGCCACAATGCAGACCCACCCCCTTTCCTTCTCCTTTCCCTGCCCTGAGTGCTTGCTCTCCACCATGCCATGGCCCCCTTCCCACAGATATATGCACATTTTTATATTTGCGATTTTTCCAATTTTGCAGGGGTCCTGTACCCCTAACGTTAGCAAATGTGGAGGGCCAATTGTGCTTGGATTCCCTCTGTTGTCTTGGTGCTCAGGGTTGGTTCCCTTCTGTATCTGACAATTCTGACGTTATTGTTATATTATGCATTCTTGTGACACTTTGATCTATCATCTTGTCACACTTGTGGTGAGGGATGTGACCCCCCCCCCGTGATAATGGATTGCCATCAGCTCTAGCCAGTAAACTTACAGGATGACTCGAGTGTTCTTATAGCTGTCTCAGTTTCTTATTTGAGCCAGCTATCCCATACACCTTAGCCATTGTCACAAATTACCTTTTTTTTTTTTAAATACAGTCAACTATCATTATACCTTCAGTACATCTGTACCATTTAGCTCTTTTTCTGTGGGCTTTTTTTGCTGTAGCATCCCAGCTTAAATATTCTGATCTTCTTGGAACCTAGTATGGTTTGAAACGGGTTGACTGTGTCTTTGTTTTCCTTTGGATGGTGTAGTTCAACAGCTGATACTTCACAGATAGAGGCAAGGGCAGCAGGGAACCAAGCTACCTGCACTGAACTCCCAAAAGCAGCCCCCTCTCTGGATGCCAGATTCAGGTACGAGACCCAGCTCTGCAAAGCTTTGTGCTTTTTTTGGCCAAGAGAGGAGGATTCTCCCTGCTTCCTCAACTGAGAGAGGAAGCCTGGCTGCACAGAGCCACGTGCCTCTCTTGATTGAGGAAGGAGATGGACACCTCCTTCCTTGGCCAAAAAAAACATACAGCTCTGCAGAGTTGGGTCTTGTACCTGGATTTGGCATCCAGAGAGGAGGCTGCTTTTGGGAGCTCAGCGTAGGCAGCTTGGTCCCTGGCTGCCCTTGCCTCTAAATCTGGTGTGGTGGTGACTCTTTGGGAGCTGGCAGCCTGGCATAAGTAAGAAAATGAGGAAAAAACAAGGAAGGATCTTGGTTGGAAGCAGCAGTCATGGCCCTGGAGCCCCAGATGTTTGCCATGTGGCTCTTTGCTTTCCAGCTGGCCCTGGTGCTCAGTGTGTAGTGTGTGTAAATATGTGTTGAGAGTATTTTTATGTTCATTGTTTGAAATATATGGATACTAGGTTGCAAACATGTGACAGTATTATTAGCATTATGTGGTATTCCTTGCCTAAGAAAACTATATGAAATTCATGTGGTCATTGTAACTTGGCAAGCAACTTGCAGGTGTACGCGCGTACACACACGCACAGTCTTACCAGTTAGTACTGTGATATTTGAATTACTGTTGGCATAGAAAACTGAAGCTGGGTCTGCAACTGTGCAGGTAATTTTGTTCAATGATATTATTTGTCCCTCTTATATAGGATGACAAGGAAGCCAGCAATCTCATGCCAAACAATGGAGACCATGGTCTGGTTCCTGGAAATGACAGATTCAAACCTGTGCTACCTTGGCCTCATGTTGAAGGTGTGGAAGTAGACTTGGAGGCAATTCGACGAAGGAATAAAGCCAAAAATGAAGGGAATCCTCTTGCTGGTGGCAGTAATGATCAACAAAACATCATGCAACGACAGTATCTTACATTTAAGCCGCAGACATTTACCTACCGTGATCCTGTATTACGTCCTGGAATTCTTGGTAATTTTGAACCCAAAGAACCTGAACCCCATGGAGTTGTAGGTGGCCCTGGAGAGGAAGCCAAGCCATATGTTTTAGGACCAGAGTATAAAGAATCTATTCAAGCCAGCATCAAAGAGTTTGGGTTTAACATGGTAGCAAGTGATATGATCTCACTAGATCGAAGCATTAATGATTTACGTCAAGAAGAGTAAGTAACTGTCAAGTGCGTCTTATTACAATATTCTTAACGAGATGGGTTACTTTCATTTTTGTGTTTAAGTTGACTTCTGGGAGTGTCATGATTGGCGTACTCCATTTTCAAGTTCTTATGACTAAGATCTTATCTGATCTTTAATATTGTATACTTTCTTTGCTGTGATTCATTCCATTTCTTGTAACAAACAAAACTTCTTGTTCTTGTTTTTCCAGATTTTGCTGCAATAATTATTTTCTTTTTGTTCCATCATATTCAGGTAGTTATCCACTCTTCAGTCATCCACAATCCACCCCACTGCTTTTTCTTTTGACTAGATGAAATCATATAATTTGTGTTTCTTGGTGTACATATAAAACTCCAAGAAAAGTGCCATTACTCCCAGGAGTATGTTACTGACAGTGGTGTGTAAAATGCATGTGGCTTGCACTGTTGTATTTACAGTGATGGTTAGTGCTTATTTCTGTAAAACAAGTGTGTAAGTTATCCCCAATTCAGCACTTATAAAAATCTCTTCCACTGTTCTAGGAGAGTTGTAAGCACATGTTTAACTCTTCTGTTGAAATCAGTGGAAAAAGATGACTTTTTATGACATAGTATCACAAGCTTAATATTCTTGTTTAATGTTATAAGTAGTATAGCAGGTGAGCAGTAAAGAATAGCTGTTAAGTCGTAGTTTATATGAAATTATATGTTTCTCAGTTAGGTGGGTAAGAGTTGGCCTGTTACGGAAAGGTTTACATAACCCTTTCTACCCGTTTTTTTTGTTGCTTACTGTTTGAAATACAGCCTTTCTCTCTCCCACAAGGAATAATGCCAGGATTTGATGACCATACTATTTTCAGAATGATTGCCTTGGCTACTGTAGCTCAACTGTTTGTCTAAGGAACATTTTCCTCAATGTGATCTGTGAACAGAATCAACCAGTTGCTACCCTAACTTATACTTCTGGTTATTTTTCTTCTGTAAATTTACTGTCTGCTGCAGAATGTGTATTCCACTGAATTCACTCAAAAGGAATGTTATGCAAAACATTATTTCTTTCACATGTCTGTGGAAACTACTAAATGTAATTGTGTTGTGAAATGATTTTGTTTGGGTCAGTGTGGGGTTTCTTTCAAATGCAAAGCATCCTGTTTTCCCCCTTCTCTTTTGTTGTTAATAATTTAAGAATCTTAGAGTTTGGACTCTGTGCTTCTCTTCTGTCTAACTGGATAAAGCCAAGATCATGTAGGTTTTGCACCCAGAGGTATCTTTCTATAGATGGAATGGCTCTATCCATATTGAGAAATCTTCTAATCCAGACAATCCTTTCTTGTAGACCGGGGGGGGGATAATCTTTGCCCCCTCTTCCCACTCCAGTCTCCCATGCCCTCTGAAAATCAGCTCTGGAAGGTAGTAGCTATGGAGATGGAGAAAAATTAGCTTAGCCCACCTCAGCCCTTTCCCACTGGCAGAAGCATACCAGGAAGTATCCCAGCTCTGGGATCATAGAACTGAAAGGCAGAACATCCTGGTCTCAGCCACTATGGGGCCAGGGGCCAAGGGGAAACTACACCTGTCTCTTTCAAGCAAAGTAGTATAGCAAGAAGGAGACAAACCTGACCAAAGCTAACTTGTTCCTGTTCTTGTTTCCTTCTGCCCTCAACATTCTTCCTTTCCTTTTATTTCACTGCCTGTAAGAAGTGAACCTGCAGTTAGGGTCTGTCTAATATATCAATATCTATACATAAAAGAGAAAATGCAGGTGTTTTATAAGTTTTTATAAGTTTTATATTTATTAATAATAATAACAACAATAGCAAAGAAACAACAACAACAAATTCTCTTGGGCTGTTGTATCTGGCAAGGGAAAACTGAATCCAACTCATGTGAGCTTGTTGAAAAGGAAAAAAAACACCTTGCCATTTGGCTTGTGGATGTAAATCTTTCAGTGTGTGTTTTATTTTTGTTGTTGCTTTACAATTCTTTAGAAATTACTGACTTGAATGATCAGTACATTTTCTTGATGGGCTTGTATCACTACATAAAATCTCTGACAGCTATAGTATTGGCGTTAATGCCACTTGTTAACTGTGAACATATTATCAACACATTCTCTTTTTGCAGATAGCTTTTTTATTTTCTCCCATCTAAATAAATTGAATAATGGAATCTTGCTCATCTTCTCTTTGAGGAGTAGGCTGCTGCAGAGATGGTAGGGCAAAAAATGTGACTCTGAAGTGACCAGGAATATTTTATTTATGGAAGGAAGTTGAAGTCTGTTCTGTGCAGTCCATGATGCTCTCAGTACATTTTATTATTAGAAAGCACAGTGCTTTTCTGGAGTATGTTTTATATGTATGTAAGCAGTCCAGGTGCAAATTCTCACCGATCACTTGTTGCATATCTCTGCTTGCTGAGCTGTTGCAAGTTTATATTGATAAGGAGGCAGATCCAGAAGCATATCTGGTGATAAAGTAAACCAGCAAGGTCACTGCTGTTATTTTTTAAAAATATTTGATCATTCCTCAAAGGTATCATTTTTTTTCTTTTTTTTTCCCCATAAAGATATAATTGCAAATTTTTTACACGGCAAGACTTGCAGGCGGCTTTGAAACTGAGAAAGAAATACATGTTTCTCCTTGCCAGGAAACAGATAGGTTTCTTTAATGGAGAAAGAAGCAGAGAACCACTTCTTATAAAATTTATTTTGAGGGTGATGCTTTGAGGAACTTTATTGTATTTAGCTAATCTCGATTGATAAAAACCTGAGTACAAGAGTCCTTTCACACTACACAGTTATAGTGCTGCCTGGCGTATATAGTTTGTGGAGGGATCAGATCTCTCTGGCTGAGAATTCTGAATACCCCTCCGTAAACTGCAAAATCCAGAATTCCATAGGCCAGAATAGTGGCCATTAAAGTGGAATCATACTGCTATAACTGAGTAGTATGAGAGGATCCCCCGACTGGATACAGAATTGTACACATTGCTGTCCATCATGGCAGTATTTTTTTTCCTCCTTCCCTAACCCTTCTCTTATCTTTTAGGTTGTAAACCTGGGAGCTGAGATTGTCTTAAGTACTGATTTTTGAAAGGTGCTTAAAGAGCTTTTTTTTTGGTTGAATCCTAGGTTGAAAAATAGAGATAAAAATAAATTGTTCTAACTAATGTGTTACTGCCTGCTCTCGCCACAAGCAGCTCTCCAAGGTGCCTGGCAGAGATCCTCTGTAGTTTTGGAGTCCAAGAGGCTTTCAGACAGATGATACAATTGAACCTGATCCCAGAGAAGTAGCCATTTTAATTACTGCACCAAAAGCAATGTGATACTTTGTTTTACTTTATCAAATTGCTTAAGCCTTTTGTGAATTAGAGTCCAATTCATAAGATGCATGAATTGTTATTTTACATTGGCGTACAGATACACACATGCAAGTGGGTAGAGGTTCAAGAGGTCAGAGGGAAATTGCAAAGAGTGGAACCATCGTGCAAAGAGAACAGAGGCCATTTAGTAAAAGAAAAATAATTGAGTATATTGACAGAACAGTGTTGATGATCAGATAAATGGCAGTTTCACACAGCAGTTCTCCAGTTCAGTTTAGATAGGCTACTTTAAGCTTAACAGCAGAATATCCTGTGAAGCTGAAAAGTTCTCCTGCTTATTTCTGACTGTTACAGTGTTTCATGTACGTCTGTTCTTTTTCGTGAACGCTGGAGTTTTGTGTAGACAGCAGAAGGGCATTACTGACAGATGATAGTATATATCACAGTGACATTTGTTACGGTGGCTGAACCTGCAGCCAAAACATATGCAAAGCAAATGTGTTATTAGTAAACATTGCCCTGCTTCTGTCATTAAAATAATGACTGCACTCAGGATGGATTATTTAAACTATGCAGAGGAAGAGAGTCAAGTTGTCTGGCATAATCTCTTTGGGTACTGTGTGCAAAATTGTGGTCTCTCTTGCTTGTGTCACATAAGGCAAAAATCACATCACAGATTGGCTTGGAAGAAGTGTTACAGTTCAGTGGTAGAGTATGTAACTGGTGTGCAGAAGAGCTTCAGTTCTTAGCATTTCTAGCGGAGCTGGGAAAGGTTCAGATTGAGCCATCAGAGAGCTTTTGCCATTCAGTGTAGGCAATACCAAACTACCTAGTCAACATTTGATTTACAGTTAAGGGAAATTCCTGTGTTCTTTTGAGTGTTTATAAGCATGTCTTTGACAAATCAAAACTGATTTGTTACAACTGCTCTGATATGCTAACAGTGTTTTTTCAGAAGTTCCTGAACTAGGCTCAGCTAGGATGTATTCTGTTCTCTGTCTGATAGGAGAGTAATGGAAACTTTATCCTAGTATCTCTTAATGTGATCTGTGTAACAGAATAGGAGAAGTATGTTAGTTCATGTGGCACACAAGAAAAGATAAGGAGAGGGAGAAACATTTCAGATACCAGATAGAGACAGGAATACCTGGTAGGGTATTTCTCCATCAGTTATAATAGGAGGTAACGTTGCAGAATGAGAGGCTTTGCTTTGTGGAGTAGCAATACAAAAGATTTCACACAAGGTGGCAGTATGCATCAAGCTTTAAAGCATAACACTTTCTGAAATGAATCATACATGAAAAGACTTCCTTGTGTTTATCCAGAAACACAGCCCTCTCCATGTAATTTGTTATTCCTAATGGTTGCTGCATAGAAGACACGTTCTGGACTGGATCATAACTTTAAGCCATTTTGTTGACTCTTGATTCTAGTGTGAGATACTGGTAATATATGTTTTAAGCAATAAGAAATAGCAAAGAGCACAAGCTTTCTAAAAGCTTGCTAAAACTGCTCATAGATAATGGCATCCACAAATTTTATCTCAGCTTGGTAGCCCATTGTTCCCAGGAGCTGACATGCAACTATCTGTGTGGCACATGCTTGCACACACAAATCTGGTAAACATTTCATATCCTGTTTATGACTAGCAGTATTCATCTTCAAAACAATGATATGGCAATCTTGTCTGTATTTAGGGTATAAGGTGTAAGTCCTTATGTGTATGTTTGTCGATAATTTAAAATGCAGTGCGTACTTAGTTTTGCTAATTTTTACTTGTTGGTAGTTGAGACATCCACTGGATGTCACTGTTCTCCTACATACTGTACTAGCTCCTGAGTTTATCTAGTTAGATTCTAGTTGCTTGAGAACCAGTTTGGGGAGGGCAGATTATAGCAACTTTTATTGGACGCTTCCTTTTTTTGAAAAGGCAGGCTTATAGTTTGGTTAAAATAACATTGCATATCCTCCATGATTTATAAAAATATGAACAAATAAAGGTGGTTGGAATGCTCAGACAGAATCTGCACTATTAAGGGTTGTCTTGGTCATATAGGCTTTTGAACTTAAGATACAAGTTAAAAAGTTGGCGGGAAGGTTAAGGATTTGTGTAAAACAGGCAGTGTGTAGATGTCCATCCTTCTTAATTAACAAATAAACATTGGATACATAGAGGCATCCAAAGAAGTTGGGGTTCTTCAGAATTCAACCTTAGGATTAAGCCAGTTTCCTGAATTAATATGTCCAGAGCACTTGCTCCCGTGCTCAGGTCCTCAAACATTGTTGACTGCAACTGACAGAATTCCTGATATTTGACCGTATTGGCTTGGGATTCCAGGAGCCAAGGTCAAAAACCACTTGGAGACCCATTTTTGGAAACCACTGATCAAACGGATCATGTTTTTTTCATGGAAATGGAACCTCATAATATCTGCTTTTTGATACAAGTATGTGGAATATATTGAAATGTAATACGATTATTTATTGCAGGTGCAAATACTGGCACTACGATGAGAACCTGCTCACCTCCAGTGTTGTCATTGTCTTCCATAATGAAGGATGGTCTACCCTCATGAGGACAGTTCATAGTGTAATTAAGAGAACTCCAAGAAAGTATCTGGCTGAAATTGTTTTGATAGATGATTTTAGCAATAAAGGTAAATTCATTTAATATCAGTACTAAACAGAGTAAGAACATAAGTTACTATTTTCCAGGAAAGTTGAGCCAACAAGAAAAGTATTCTGCTGATGTGCAGTTGTTTATACTCTTGACTAGATGCCAGCTTGCAGTTTTAAGAGTATTGGTCCATTAATCTTTGATGGAGGAGTTTGTAGCATGCTTCTAAGTATAGACTGGATCATTATGGTTTTGTTTGGCTTGTTTTGGGTTATTTGATTGCCTGGGTGAATTAATGCAGAGTTTGCTGAAGCGACAGAAATAATTTGAACTTTGTTCATTTCCAGTGTGATTTTTTTTTTCCTTATAAGATGTTCAAATAATGACCCTACTAAAAAAAAGTGTAAGTGCTTTCAAATTTGGCAAATGTCTGTCTTTCAGTTCTTTCAAACTGGAGCAGGAATTGTGTAGCTCACAATCTGCATATTATCGTCATGGCTTTCACCTGCAGCCCTCTTAAGTTCATCATCATTATCAACAACATAGTCCCAAAAGGGACAGTCATACGCATAGAATCCCCCAGGGAAGAACATTTTAAGGCTGTTTTCTGAACCCTGAACTTCCTTTGAACCCAGAAAAGTTTTTTTTGAAAGCCTGAAGTTCCTCTTTGGAGTAAATGGAAAGGGTGCAGTCCATGAGGGTTGATGGGATTTGAAAATGGGTGAGGAATACCCCCCAAGCTTTCCTTGTTTATATGTTCCGTGCTTTAAATAAAGGCTTTAAAGCCAAATTCATTTCTGAGATCTGAATTGAATTCTGAATTGTTCAGAAATAACACAAGGATTTAACTAAATTTTTTATATCAGTCCACTTTGGAATGGTAGTGATGGTCCCCTTAGAAAACATGCATAGTTGTTATCATGCCACAAGAGTTTGACATGTTCCAGATAGATCCTCCAGACTTCCTCAGACAGCCTTGGATTATTGTTCAGCTGTACCAAAGATGTCTGAATATGATATACTGCATATCCTCATGTATAAGCTCATCTCATGTACAAGTCAAAGACAGGTTTTGGGGCCAAAATCATGGATTTTGATATGACCCATGGATAAAGCAGGGGTCATTCCATGAAGCACGGAAAACGCCAACGTCGCCTTTTGGCACCAGCCCCCCCCCCCGGCTCCTAACACTACCATTTTTTCACCCAAGCATTCAAAGAGGCCTTTTGCCATTCTGTTCAAAGAAGGGAATTTTTTGTTTTGTTTTGATAGAAGTTAAGGTGCAGTATCAGCTCTTATCAAAAAAGGAACCATCCCCTTCTCTGAGTAGTGGTGAAAGGCAAGGACTTAGTGCATCCCAAGAGAACCTAAAAGAAGCACTGAGCCCCTCTACTCTCTCAGTGTTCATTTGAGAGAAGGCGACAGTCACTGCCATTACCATTTTCCCATCCAGGCATTCAAAAAGGTCAGAAGCAGCCCACAGTGGAGAGAGTAGAGGGAGTTGGTTCTTCTTTTAGGTTCTCCTGGGAGAGTCTAAGCTCTCACTTTTCACCGCTCTACTCAGAGAAGGGGATGATTCCTTTTTTCATAAGGGTTAAGGTACAGTGCTTACACTGAACCATAGATAAGTCGACCCGGTTTTTTTGGGTTGATTTTTTGACTAAAATTTCTGGACTTATACACGAGTGTATAAAGTAATGTAATTTGATCTCATTAGAACTAAAGATGTCATCCATGCTTTCAGAATTATAAGGTCAGGTAGATGAGCATGTGCAAATGAGCTAGAGCCCTAGCAGGTTAATAGCATCTAAATTATGCAGGCGCACGGGAAGGTGACAGAGATGTTGCATAGAAGCTGTATTGAACAAGTACCCCAGTTATTGCCTTCCCTCCTATATACAGGCATATATTGTATTGAGGAAGGAATGCTGCTATCCCTTTTATTTCCAATCCATTTCTGTTAAAAGCAGAATATAATAATTGCATATGAGTTATCTCAGTCTCTTCATCCATTTTGTGCAGTTATCCAGTGGCATAATGTTGAGAAAATGCTAATCCATAGTCTCCTCACCACATTTGCTTGTGATAGTCATAAACATTGATAGAGAGTCATGAGCGCTTTCTTGAAGGTATTTCAGTATCTTCTTTACATCTACATCTTCCTTCAAATTGATACATTAATAAGATTTATCGTGGGAAGTGAATGCTACATCTCCTCCACCACCTCCTGGACTTTGTTGCCTTATAAATGTTCACATTTTATTATGTGAGTTAAAAGTCTTGATTGTATTTATTTTTTGGCATGTCAAAGAGCAGTGATTAGTTTGTCACTCTTCTGCAATCCATCAAGACTTTCTTACTAACAGTAAAGTGGACAGAAAAAAAAGATGGAACACTTGCTACATCAGAACATGTTCCATTGTTATATTTCCATCTTTCACATGGTCTTAGCTCATGAGTAAATGGCTGGAAAAGTACTTCAGGGCCTGTGCCTTTGTATTGTCAAGAAGATCAGGTGCAATTAGGAGATCATTGTCTTCCATTTCTAGAGTCCCACAGCCCTTTCTGTGGTCCTTCCACCATTATAAAGGCACATGTGCTTTCTGCTTCCCTATGTACTTTTTAAAAAATCTAAGTAATGTGGGTAGTAATTCTGGAGTGAGCTTACCATCAACAAATATACCCATTAGTGATGATTTAATATTCTTATCTTGTGAGAGTCTAGATATTTAGTTAAGTACATGCAGTTTGTTTTTAATATAGATTTAGTTTGTGTTGCAAGCTCAAAGCTAAATATTTTGTAACATATATGGAAACTTCTTTTTTATTATTTGATAGCACACTTAAAAGAGAGACTAGAGGATTATATTAAGCAGTGGAATGGCCTTGTAAAGATTTTTCGAAATGAAAGGAGAGAAGGTTTAATTCAAGCTAGAAGCATTGGAGCCCAGAAGGCTAAACTTGGACAGGTAGAACACTGTTTGCTAAATAAAACCCTCCTTTCCCTACAGTCTGCATTTTGCTTTTAACAAACTTTAAACCATTGATTATTTTAACTGTAGTTCTTAATTGCAACATTGCATATAGTCTTTTAAAGATAGTTATTAAAATGATGTCAGCCTAAAATGCAAAAATGCTCAAATCAGCATGTCTTTTGTGCAGGGAAATCTCAACTGAGTTGAAATCTCCTTTCTTGTTTATTTTAAAGGTTTTAATTTACCTTGATGCCCACTGTGAGGTGGCAGTAAACTGGTATGCACCACTAATAGCTCCCATATCTAAAGACAGGTAATAAATTCTGCTTATTTCCATATTTCAGAAAGTCTTTAAAATAGCCTTACAATTTGTTGCTCACTCAGGACAAGTAACAGTGGTTTCTGGGTGAGTAACATTCTAGCTCCTTCTCTAAGCTGCCCAAATAATTGTCTGCAGGTTGGCTGATATAATCTTGTTTTCACCTGCAAGGCATTTCTGGGGGTGGGGGTGAGAATGGGATAATTGCATCAACAAACTTGGATTGAAATCTCTTCATAGCACTTAAAATTTTGCCAAGATTGAGGGCAGTGAATGTGCAGTGGGCAGTATTTGTAATGCGACCATTTGTAGTGGTTTTGGTAAAAAGATAAGCTAGAAGAGAAACAGTCTTGGAATGATACACACTTAGGATCCTCTAGTATGGCATTAATATGATACAGGTTATTAAGATGGCTGTTTGGACAAACCCAAAGCTGTAAAATCATAAACTCTGTCTCTTGAAGGTGGGTTCTGAAAGTGCAAACCAGAACTGTGGTTGAATAGTGAATAATAGAGCATCGAGCATGATGTTGGAACTTACTCTGTGTTCCTTTCTCTTCCATCTGTCATGCCTTTTAAAATAATAAAAACAGCAGTAGAATTTGGATCACTACACTAGAAGAGTTGATTCCGACTTTCTATCTTCCAGCAGAAAAAATAGCTGCTTTTTCATATGCATATATTAAGTATATTCAAAGACTAATTAGTTTAGTGCCTAGCTTTAAATCAGACCTCCTTAAAAAAAAAGCTTAACCAACCTAATCTTCTCACAGAGTAGCAGTCCATCTCAGAATCATGGAGCACAAACATATTACTGTTCACAGTGCAACAGTATGTTTTCCCCTCACAGATTTTTGAAGACATACTTTCAAGGGAAATGATGGAAGCATCATTTCCCTTGAAAGTATGTCTTCAAAAATCTGTGAGGGGAGAGGTAAACCGGTCTACTGATGTTCTGCTTTCAGCATGACTGTATCCTTATATTACTTTAAATTCATTCTGCTCATTCATAATCTCCTCCTCACTTCCTTCCAAAACAATAACAGTGTTTGTATATGTTTGTTGTAATTACACTGGAATAAAGCATAAAAGATAGCAGGCAATTTATTGGAATAGACAGCTTAACCTTGTCTCTTCCCCTTCCATAAATGTTTCAGAACTACATGCACTGTGCCTCTAATAGATTACATTGATGGGAATGACTATTCCATTGAACCACAGCAAGGTGGGGATGAAGATGGCTTTGCCAGAGGGGCCTGGGATTGGAGCTTGCTATGGAAGCGTATTCCATTAAGCCACAAGGAAAAGGCAAAAAGAAAATATAAAACTGAGCCATATCGGTAAAGAATGCTGTTTCGTTTTGTTGATCTTTGTAGTTCATGCTTATCTAAATCCTTTCGTTTTCCCCCTTTCTTTTCCATGAACCATGATTCGTTTAAATGTGTCATGTACCTGCTCTCATCCTCACTGCCACCATCCATAATCCTGCAGAACCACATGCACTGTACCGCTTATAGATGTCATAGATGGCAACACTTATAACATTATACCCCAAGGGGGTGGTGACGAAGATGGGTTTGCTAGAGGAGCGTGGGATTGGAGTATGCTGTGGAAGAGGGTGCCCTTGACCAAACGTGAGAAGGAAATGAGAAAGACAAAAACTGAGCCGTATCGGTAATCACTAAACCACTTACACGTTTCTCCTTTTCCTGAGGATGTGCTGAACTATTAAATACTTGCATGAACTCTCCAGATCTTTAAAACAGTGCTAGCTGAAGCAGATGCTCTTTCAGGAAGCATCACTCTTCACTAACCCATGGTCAAGCTCTTCTAATTGTAGCCTTACTAACTCCTTTTACACTTCTCTGTAGTGTACTTTGCATACTCAGTTCTCTAAGCAAAATACAGGTTGGCTCTCAGTTGTATTGTTGAACAAAACGTGTGATTTGCCACTGAACCTTCAGGCTTTTTAGAAATGACTTAGCATGCTTGTTATGCTATCACACTGTTAAGAATAGCAAACATTTCTCCTGTTTCAGTGCATGCTTACTATACTACTTGTGTTAACCAAAAAAGGTTGGTCAGGCTGACCCTGTGTGAGAACACAGTGTAATGGGAATAAGGACCGGGGACCCAGAGGACCCCTCAGAGCTAATACTGGCATCATTGGTTTTACACACACATGCACACCTACCTTTAAAGACCCAGTGTTGAATGGAACAACACAGGAGCCAAGAGACTCCTGTGACTTCTTTCTCCAAAAGCCCTAGGTCAAAGCAGCATCCTTCTGCAGTACAGTGTTCAGACAGGAATGCAAAGGTACAGCTCAGAGATGAATATGATGTAGGAGTCAGAGAGGACCTTAGCCAAAGCCTCCTCTAACCTGATGTGGGACCATATGTCAGAAGAAAAGGTTGCTGCTTTACCCTGTCCACTCAAGTAAGGTAACAAACAGATGATGGATATTTCCAAGAAGGAACTGCACAATTAAGCAGTCTAAGCATCTTACTTTCTTTGCTAAACAGATGAAATTTTGTTTCTTTTGATTTCTGCAGTCCTGTTTTGCTTACCTTCATCAATATTGTCCAAGCTTCATTTATGTCAAAAATAAATAGAAAAAAATTTAAAAATGCATTTGCCTAGAAAAACTGAGTTTTTTTCTAATATCACTACTCCCTTTCCCTAAACTAGTGAGGCTGTGGTTCTGCTTTAAATTTTACTAATCTTGCAACTAGATTTACTCTCATTTCAAAGCTCCTTTCCTTGCAAGTAAAATAACTGTATTTTATTACTCTTCTGATACATCAATGCACTTTTTAAAGCTAATGCTGCTTTTCATTTTTGCTCTAGCTTTATAATGTCTTTGATAAATTCCCAAAATATTTTGAAGAAATTATGAAGCTTTGGATCTCTGATAAAAGGGAAATATGGTGGTTCCTGGACATATCTCAGTATTTAAATAAGTTACTGCAGTAGAAATAATTTAAAAGTGGAAACCTGGACATTTGAGCATTATGGTTCATTTGGCCAGATATTGGAGTTTTTGGTTTTGCTAAAGTTTTTACAAATAATTTATATATTATTTACACTTCTGCCAGAACTGTTCAGACATGCTGTGTAACTTCTCCAGTTGAAAGGAGAACTGGTGAAAGGTCAGCTCTCCATTTCACGATTCTCCCCACCTTGGATTGCAGCCTCAGTAGTTGCTTTTGCCTTTAAAAAAAAACTGTTGGGGAGAAAATTGCATTAAATGTTGGTTGCACTTTCATTGGAGTCGGTTTTCAAAAACTCTTAATCCTTAGAGCTTGAAAGCAGAAATTGAAATGCTTGCTTCAAACTTATTAACCACCATTAAAGCTTTATAATTTCCATGTGCTTGAGAGTTACCAGCTGCTTCTTCAGGTAAAAACATTCCCACATGGCATGTAAATTAGTTTTGATTTTCTCTGTCTCCTAGATCGCCTGCAATGGCTGGAGGATTATTTGCAATTGAACGTGACTTCTTTTTTGAACTGGGTCTCTATGATCCAGGTCTACAAATTTGGGGTGGTGAAAACTTTGAAATATCTTACAAGGTAAACAACAAAGCCAAAAGAGTTGGTAATTATCATTTTCTTCATGTAAATATGTGACCACTTTTCAACCCATTTTTTACATTCCTAGATTGAACTAGGTCAGACCTGCACAACATGTGGCCCGCAGGCCGCTTGCAGCCCACCAGAGGATTTTGTGTGGCCCACATCGCTTGTGAGCACAAGGGCCAAACATGCAATGGCAGCGGCGGTGAGGGGCAGAAATGCACCTCCTTCCCCTCCCCTCCTGCCCAAGCTAGGCGCATTCCTGAGCATTGCTTCAACCTGTGATTGAGTGACGGAGCTGCCACTTGAGAGCGCCACCCTGACTCCTCCACTCATAGCGCTGTCGGGAGTAAGTTGCAGTGGTGTGGCGAGGGGGGCGCTCCGCCCTGGCCGGCACTTTTTGGGGGCAACCTGGGGAGGCGCTCCAGCCACTGGGACAGTGAGAGAGTAGATCTCTAATGAGGCATTGTGGGAACAAACTCCGAGTACCCTCTTGCCCGTTCCCAACCCCACCTGCCCACCAGTTCGCTCCTCCCTGCCAGCCCACGCTTAAGGGTGAGGCGTGGAAAGGGGGACTTTTCTGGTCCAGGTGGGTGCCTAGATTTGTGGGGAGGCGATCCTACTCCCCCCATAAAAACCCTGTGAGGGAATTCTCATTCCCTCCTCCCACCGCAAGGGCCAAGAGGAGAAGGTGCTTCTTCAGCAGGGGGAATAGGGGAAGCCCCCCTCTCCAAAGTAGTTTCCCCAGTGCACGCACACACACACACACCTGCTTCTCCTGCCAGCCAGACAAGCAGCTGGGGCATGCGGTGGTGATGGGGGCCTGCATTTAAGAAAGCCAGGGATCCCCACTTCTCAGGAACAAATATGCATTGTCCTTCCGTCATCTAGAGGCCACTGTCCTCCTCCCACCTCCTGTCTCCAAAGAACACCAGTTGCAAAGGGGGGGGGTCTGAGTGCCCCATTTGGGGATGAGGCAGTGCAGTGCTTTACTAGGCCAAACCCTTTCCTCTGATTTTGCCTGGCCTACCCTGCTGGGCTGTTGTGTGGGGTGCAGTAGGACACCAGAGGACACCACCCTCAGGTGACACCTGGGCAGAAGTGAGAGAAGTAATAACAATATGGAGAAGTGGGATGGGACAAAAGGCGACCAACTCCTCCAAGGTCGGTCGGCTGGCTTGTATCTCCCGCTGCAAAGTCTGCAATCTAGGAGCTGGACTCAGATGACCTCCTGGGACTCCAGCTCTAACTTTGCTGGGCGGCGATGGAGTGGAGTGGGATTTTACCCTTCACAAAGATGGTTGCAGGTGGATGGAGAGCAGGCGCCTACTTGGCACAAAGAGGGTAGCCAGTGTGGGAAGAGGCAGCTGTGCCTGCCAGCTGGGCTGCCTTAGTCCCCGTAATTGCCTTATTCTCTCTCCTCTGCTGGGTGGTTCCACGGGTGAATGAATGAAGGAAGGAAAGAAAGAAGAGGGAAGATGCTGCTGGGGCTGATGCTGTTCCTGGGCTTCACCACCAGCCAGCTCGCCTGCTACTGGTTGGAAGGAAGGAATTAAGGAAGGAATTAGATTGCTGGCTGGGCAGCCCGGTAGGCAGGCTGAGTGGCTGGCTAGCAGGGACTCCCCTAATCCTCTCGATTGAAACTCCGAGAAGCAGAGGCAGTGAGCATCCCAGTAAGGAAGGACAGGTTGCTGGCATCCAGTCAGGGCTCAGCCTTTGAGCATGAGTAGAATGCATACATCCTACAGCCGTATTTGTGCATTGGCCTTCCCTCTTCTAGAGGCCGCAGTCCTCTCCTCGCTGACTCGTGAGTCAGGCTCTCCCTGTTCCGTGGCAGTGGCCTGGGGGGGGCAGTTCCCCCGGGCAATAAAAACTCTAGCTACGCTGCTGGTGATTTGGGGGTGGCAGAGGGAGACCTGCAGGGAAAGGGAAGGAAGGAGCCCCGGGGGATGGAGGGGAGGACAGTGGAGGAAAATGAGGTGATCCTATCTACTTGGGTCCCCCTCAGTAGGGTTTGGGGTGGTATAAGATGGAGAGAAGGGCCAAACTGGCAGAGGATCCCAAAGGATTCTGCTTTCTCTTCATGCAGAGTAGGTGCAAATGGAGGTATGCGTGGATCACAGTTGAGGAGGGAGAGTTGCAGAAGGAGGCTTCACCGTGGTGGGAACCCCACCTTATTGATTGACACTCCTCGGGGGTTCTGAGGAATGCGTGCGTGTATGTTCGGGGGTTGTGGTTCAGGATATCTGAAGGCTTTGCAGATGATCCTGGAACATTGGGCTCATTTGGGGAAGTCTGAGACTCTCAGTGGGTTTCTCTGATGGAGGGATGAGGAGAGAGGGGAAGTGGCGTTATGGAGGAGCTAAAGAGAGCAGCTTGCGTGACCTGGAATAAATCTCTCTCTCAGACATGGAAACCACTGGGTGACCTTGGACAAGTCACACTATCTCAGCCTCAGAGGAAGACAAAGGCAAACCACCTCTGAACAAATCTTGCCAAGAAAACCCCTGTGATAGGTTCACCTTAATTTTCCTTTTTTATAATATAGTTTATTTTATTTGCAAAATAGTTTAATCATTAATTATGTTATAATAATTGTAGTATAGTTTATGATTAAACTATTTTGCAAATAAAAAACATTATTATACCATTATTATAACTTTACTTGGAAAGTGAGGCACTAAAAATCTCTCTGGGGCCCGAAGAAATTTAGCCTATTTAATTTCAACCCTTGCCTACTGCCAGGTTGTACAGGTCTGAACTAGGGTCTTCAGTGACATTCTTGTTTCAGTCATTCTTCTTCTAATTAGTACTGTTCACACAGCTGTGCCACATGGTATTATTACCTTCTGTTGCATTTTTTAAGGATAAAGTCATGACCTTATTTTCTGCTGGACTCTTTTTTTCACCAGATGTACCTCTGATTCAGTGTGATCATTATTATATGATACATGTTATATTAAAGTGTGTATGCTTTTCTAGATCCCAGGCAAAGAATCAAGATCACTAGATGTCCCATCTGATTCCTTTTTGGAAAGCGCAAGGACTGTATTCTGTGACTTAGGGAGGGTTGCTAAAGTGGATTCTGAGATTCCTCTGCTTTTATGTATATAGACATTAATAAAGTGAAATTTAATCATAGGCTACCTCTTTCAAGTAGTTGATTGGCACTTATAATTCTGAATCTAAAACAAGGTCAGTTTGATTTATTTTGTAGTTCATTGTAGAGCCGTATGTGGAAACTTTGCTTTAAGTATTGTTGCATTTTGTTTTATTTTTTAAAATACATAAAACAAAACAGAAAAAATAAAACAAAAGGAATACCGAATTAGAGCAGTCAAGTTAAGAAAAACAAAAAGAAATGCAAAAAGCAAATAAAGTACTCCACACTACATAATAAGAATGAAAGACTAACTATGAACAATGAAAATCTTTTTAAAAGGTGGTTTCAAGCTTTCCTAAGGCAGATTCTAGATAAATCTATTTAGGAGAAATTTATTGAGTTACAAATACCATTCAAAAACTTATGCTGCTATTTATCCAAAAATACTAATTATCGAATCTAACAGTTAATGTATTGTACTCTTTTTCTTGCAAAAAGCAAATTAAAGATTCCCAGTTTTTCACAAAAGTCACTACTGATTATTCACTTACCGTGCCATCAATTTGTCTGTTTCAGTTTTAACAACCAATTCTCTATCATTGGTGTTTCTGTATTCTCCCATATCTGTGCACGCAATATGCACATAATATATCTTAATAAATTGCCAAGTAAAATTGTTTCCTTGTTTGCTTTATCATTGTAGACTTTTGGTATTATTATAAGAGAATGACATTAAATGCATTTTTAATATCACCTGCAGAGTTCAGAAATTGGCTGAAACCCAGACCCTTTTCGCACCTTACCTTTCATAGAATCGCAGAATCACAGAAATGTAGAGTTGGAAGAGACCACATGGGCCATCCAGTCCAACCCCCTGCCATGCAGGAACACCCTCAAAGCACTCCCGACAGATGGCCATCCAGCCTCTGCTTAAAAACCTCCAAAGAAGGAGACTCCACACTCCGAGGCAGCATATTCCACTGCCGGACAGCCCTGACTATCAGGAAGTTCTTCCTGAGGTTCAGGTGGAATCTCCTTTCCTGCAGCTTGAATCCATTGTTCCTTGTCCTGGTCTGTGGAGCAGCAGCAAACAAACCCACTCCCTCCTCTACATGACATCCCTTCAAATATTTAAACATGGCTATCATGTCCCCTCTTAACCTTCTCTTCTGCAGACTAAACATACCCAGCTCTCTAAGTCTATCTTCATAGGGCTTGGCTTCCAGGCCCCTCACCATTTTGGTCACCCTCGTCTGGACCTGCTCCAGCTTGACCATGTCCTTCTTGAACTGGGGTGCCCAGAACTGGACACAGTATTCAAGATGCGGTCTAACCAAAGCAGAGTAGAGTGGTATCAGTACCTCCCTCGATCTAGACACCATACTCCTATTGAGACAGCCGAGAATTGCATTGGCTTTCTTGGCTGCCACATCACACTGCTGACTCATGTTCAGCTTGTGGTCTATTTAGACTCCTAGATCCCTTTCACACGTACTGCTATCCTTTTCTCACTGCCATTGCGTGGGATCACGCAAAAAGCCTCTTGCGGGAGGGAGTCGCGTCCCCTGCGCTTCCCTCCGCACCAGCTCCATGCTGGACGGAAGGAAGCGTGATAGCTCCGCCCCTTCCTTCCGCAGCGCAGCCAGATACTTTCCCAGGCTGCTCTGGGGAAAGAAGTGCAGCCATCACGCTTCCTGAGGTTCCACATGCCAGGTAAGTGCAGGAGGGACATGATAGGAATGTGCAATCACAGGTCATTTTCGGCAAAGAGCTGAAAATGATACAACCCATGATTGCTGCGGGATTGCTACGGGAGCACCGCGCAATCGTGAGAACATCATGTGGAACCATCCTCGTGATCCTGCAGTGCTCCCATGGCCATTTCACATGGGAAATGGCATGCGAAAATCGCCCCAGTTGAGTGATTTACACTTAATCACTCCTTATTGTTAGATGCTGATTATTGGACAGTTTTCTTTACAAATGAAATGTAAGGGCATGTACCATGTTACTGTAGGATAGTGCTTTGTGCGTGACATCCTGGCAGTGAACTTAAAAATCTTGCAAAGTAATATTGGCTAACCCTGCCATGTAATGTGTGCAGTTTGAAATTGCACCACTCTCTGCTGCCATTCTAAATCAGCTTTTGATTGTCGTGCCTCTTTTACTTGTTGTCTTAATTCCTCTTATTTCAACTTTAAGATTTGGCAGTGTGGAGGAAAGCTGTTGTTTGTCCCTTGTTCCCGCGTCGGACACATCTATCGTCTCCAGGGATGGCAAGGGAATCCACCTCCAGCATATGTTGGATCATCTCCTACTCTAAAGGTGAATCTTGTATCTTTAAAGGACTTTTAGCATCTGAGAGACTGAGACTCTAATGGACCTGATACCTGTACTCAAAACAAAAAAATTACTATAGAGGAGATCTTGGGAGAGCCTGTCAGCTGCCTGCTTTCACCTTGCTGCTGCTCATTTGTTTCTCAAATCCTCAGTCTCTCTCCAGCCTCACATCTCATATACAGCACAGGTAGCAAACAAATGATACACAGGGCTGGAGAGAGATGTGAGGCTGGAAAAAGATGTGAGGATCTCTGAAACTGAGAAATCCAAGCGCAGTGCTTAGCACAAATCCAAGCCTCCTGCCATTTTACAGATCCTCATGTCTCTCCCCAGGCTTCTGTCTTGTTCATTCACTACTTTTGTTTTGTATGATACACGTGGCTGGAAAGAGACTGAGGATCTAAGACTTAGAATGTAAGAGGTCTGATGCCTGTATTTGGGGGAAAAAACAATAGGAGATCTCTGTGGAACCTGCAAGCCACCCACTTCTGCCTTCAAGGTGGCAGCTGTGACCATCCTTCTTGTTTATTCATGGGCTCCCTGGAGTTCTCCTGTACAGTACTGTATTTTGTGTACATGCAAATATAGGTATTCCAAGATATTAAAAAAATTCAAAACACTTCTGGTCCCAAGCATTTCAGATAAGAGGTATTCAACCTTTATTTATCTTCTCCATTTATAAAATACAAACATAAATATTGTGGTGGTTTTTTCCCACAGAATTATGTCCGAGTTGTGGAGGTATGGTGGGATGAATACAAAGATTACTTTTACGCTAGCCGTCCTGAAACAAAAGCACTAGCCTACGGTGATATATCTGACCTGAAGAAATTTCGTGAAGATCACAAATGTAAAAGTTTCAAGTGGTTTATGGAAGAAATTGCTTATGATATAACTTCTCACTATCCTTTACCACCTAAAAATGTAGAATGGGGAGAGGTAAGTGTAATGCTTTGGCAGGTGTTTGTATGTGTATTAATGTGAACCCATATTTCAGAGCATCCTAGGATTGATCACACACTTGTCTGTCACAAGTTTTCATGCTAGAGTAACAAGACAGGAGGCATTCTGCAAGAAATATGATGCAGCTTGTCAATTTTTGCTGGGAAGGAATCATAATATTAAAGGCAAGCTTAGGGCACATCCAGACTGATTAAAAATATCAGTCGCAGATTTTGTTCCCATTCTCTTCAGTTTTATTTTGGAGATCCATATAGGTTTTGTTTATCCCAGAATATTTTTTGTCAGCTGCCAGTATGTTCAAAAACTCTCCAGATAAACTGTCCAGATCAGTTTATTTTAATGCAGTATAAAATTGGAAAGAACAGGAGCAAAATCTGAGAGTTTTCAGTCAGTTTGGATGTGCCTTTAGTTTGCATTCTTACTTCCAAGTGCTGCAGGCCTGCTGAACACAGCCATAAACACTTCAGAAACACTGCTCTAAAACCATTGCAAATTTTCATATTGGAATAGGTAAAATATCTAGCATTATATCTACATATAATTCGTAGAATTTCAGATTTCTTTAGAGTTTTGCCAGTAGCAACAAGTAGCATGTTTTTTTGCATTAGCATCACATTTGTTAGGACTTAATTACTTAAATTAGAATCAAATGGTAAATTTGTCTTGTTTTCAGTTGTGCGAACAGACACACATACATATATTTGCAAAGCAGGAAGCTATTAAAATGCTAGCTCCCACACGTTTCTCAGTTGTGCGTTTTGTGTCCATTCTCCTCAAACCTGAGACAGAAAGCACATGTCATGAATTAAAAAAAACTTCTGCAGAACTCACTATGCTAATTCTTTACGTAGGAGTGCTTTGGACAAAACAAAACATTGCTGCTGTTTTCATTGCTCATATCACTGGGTGCACGTAAAACGATGTGGTGTTATAAATCTATTTTATTTTTCCAGCTCAGCAGCTTGGAAGTTATTGAAATAGTTGTCCTGCCTGTCCTGAATTGCAGGTATACAGATCTTAGAAACTGTGGCATGATTATTCATGCCCAGACCCTCTAAATAGATTAATATGCTGTCTGAGTTGCACTATATCAAAATAGAGGGTAGGGACCAACAGAAAGCACTGTAAGAGGGATGCCTGCTGAGTTAAAGAATATGTTTAGGAAAAAGGTGAACCATAATATACAGTAAAAAGAAAGGTGAAAAATTCCCTTGTCCTTTAATCAGGTGCAACAAAGAGTAGCCACAGGACTGTTATTTAAATGTCATAGATAGGGATATGTACTACTGAACATGTCAACAACATCTTCAGAAAGTACCATTTCATTATCTGGCTTGTGTTTCTCCTCCTCCTCCTCCTCTTCTTTCTCCTCCTCTTTCTCCTCTTTGAAACCTCTGTTGATTTTTTTAAAAGAAAAAAATATATGAAGAAAAATAGAACAAAAATATCAGTGTTAACATTGAATACGTAGTTTCCATGAGATATCTTGAAAGGAAAGAGTAAGGAGAAAGTACAAAGTGGAATATATCTGCAGTTCTACACATTGGTAATAATTTGTAGTGGTGTGGGCTTCATGAGGACATAAATTTTCCTCTGTATTCGCCCAACCTATGTATAATAGACATTTCTGAGGTACCCCACAGGCAAACATTCTCATTTCTGTAGATGCTCTCTTTGCTATTTTTCTAACTGTGATCAGTAGGGTGTAACCACAGAAGAAATAAGCCAGTCCAGAGTCAGTTAGTATATTCAGTCCTGATGGAATCAAATGTAAATTGCAAGTAGATAGGAATGAAAGAGGAGGAGTTCTTGACGTTGACACTGGAAGAGATCAATAAGAATTAAAAAGCATACACAGCATTAAGTGCTGTGGTGGCTGGATAAGGAATTGGAACTAGGAAGATCTGACTGTAGAGCGAGGACAAGAATAACAAGCACATACATAACTATAGTAGGAAAACACTGAAATATTACTGAGATTTTGAAACACAAAAGCAACAACAAAACCTGTTGTGCAGTCTATTGGTAGCTAATGTTTGCCGAATGTGCACAGTGAATCACGTTAAATAGAAGCAATCTCTGCCAAAAAAAAAAAAAAAGGTCCCGGGTATTAGCTTTTAAATGTGGGTGTACTTTTTCAGTGAATGTACGAAAAGCCTGAATGGGGATGACTCACTTGGAATAATTCCCTTTCTTTGCTTACAAGATACAGGACTGTACTGTACTGTAGAGCTTGTACTGATCGTACTGTAAATGCTTTCTATACAATATATCTCTGGCAAAGCCATCATGCTGCAGCAGGTCTGAAATATCTCTCTTTCTTGAACACTTTTATTCAGCTACACTTTTCAGAGTATATTAAAAAAACGCATAAATGGGAGAATAAAATACAAACCACATAATTACAACGTTGCCCTTACTAAACAAACACCTAGCCTAACCTACACACACATACAAAACTCAGAAAAAGAAATAAGAGATTCACATAAATGACTTCCAACTTCTCAGAGAATGTAGGCATATAAAGGAATGTTATACTACTACTTCTTTCTATTTAAATATATGTCTTACTTTACCTAGCTTAAAATAAAACCAACCAAAAAGAAAAAATTAAGACTGCGTTTATTCTCAAAATTTAACTCTTTCATATCTAATCTAGATATAAAGATTATGTAAATTCATAACAGTACTACATAAACCAATCTAAGCTAGTCACTCAAAATCTAATACTTTCTGTCTCCCATCCCTTAACCTTCTTTGGATATACTATAACCTTCTCCCATTGAATCTTAAATTGCTGCACTGAACTTTCTCTGACCAATAATCTCAGGTTGTCCATCACTACCATGCCAAGAATTTTCATCATTTACTCATGACGTAGTGGAGTCATGGGATCTTTCCACTTCTGTGCATAGAGTATTCTTGCCACAGTTGTCATATATTGTATAAGTTTAACAAATTTCTTGTCAATCTGATCATCCATCAGTCTCAATAAAAACAATTCTGGACTTAAGAAAATTTTAGTCTTAAGAATATCTTTCATCATGTGATATATCAACACCCCAAATTTGAAATATCTCTTTCAACTTTATGTGATTTTGCTTTTAATTCTTTCCTGGTTCTGCATGTGTGGCTTAATATGCACTTAGTATAAAATCATATGAGTTATGACGGTCTTTTGCAAAGATTATTGGGCCCATTTAATTTCATTTTGGAAAGCAGGTTTTAGAATATAAATATGATACTGTTCAGTATTTTTTTATCTTTTGTATTAACTTGCAGATGATTAGTGAATACAAGGCTATTTCCTGTTCATGTGTGTGGGTTTTTTACAGTATAGTTCTGCTTAACATTCCTTCAGATTACACTAAACAGGTGACGATGATATGCATTTACGATAGAGGGAATTGGGAGTTTTATCTTGCGGTTTTTAGTAATCCTTGATATTCTGTATATCTTTTTATATGGCTTCCAATGCAGTGACCTCTTTGTGTTGACTCAGAAACCTCTGAAATAATACGTTTTCTCATAATACCATTTTTGATTATATTCTGAAATATTTAGCTACAATTTAAACTATCAACTGTGTTTCAGATTAGAGGCTTTGAAACTGCTTACTGTATAGACAGTATGGGGCATACCAATGGGGGCTTTGTGGAACTCGGACCATGCCACAGAATGGGAGGAAATCAAGTAAGTAATCCCAAAGTAAGATGTTTTGAATTAGAAGGAATGCCTAAAGAATATTTTCCTGTAAATTTTATATTACCAAAAAGAGTGTTAAATTGATTGCAGCACAACTTCTCTCCCCCATTCCTCCTCCAGTCAACTCAGAGCATTGGGCACTGAGCCACTCCAGCCTTGTCAACACTAATATTGTAATTGTTATGAGCTTAAGTCACGTTACTAAACATGAATGGTTTTGAAATGTTTTAAGTAAAGAAATATTGCGGTTAACAATGTCGAATTGTGGAACTATAGAATTGGAAGGGACTTCAAGGATTATCTGGTGCAACCCACTGTTCTGCTCATATAGACAGCTAAAACACCGCTGAGACATTTGTTTAAAGATCTCCAGTGAAGGTCTTTATTGTAATGATACATCATCTTTTTTTGTGAATTGATTAGAATATGTCAGAAAACCCATATGCAAATATAGTGCCTGTGACTCCTATTTTAAAAAAGGTTCAATTTATGAGAAAAATTACAAAATGCTTACAGATTTTAAGTCACACCTGTCCAAAGAAATAAATACCTGGCTGAACTACAGCAACATGTAAGCAATATGCATATTCCTCATTCTCGGGCTGACAGGAGGAGCAATCCACTACACATGCGTTGTAATCCTCGCGCCAGCTGATGCAGGAGCTGTCCACGTGCCACATCAAAAGAGCCGTTAACTGCTCCAGTCCCTCTCCGACCGGTTCTTTTTTCTCCTGCGAACCAGCTAGGTGCATTTCTGTCCCTCTCCGGTGTTTTGTCAGATTAGGAAAGTGTTTTTGAGGGGATCAGGAATTAGCACAGGCAGGAATCACTAAAGAGTAAATATGTCAGTGGAAAAGGAGTGGAGCGGAATTGGCGCAGCTTCTGGTGACTCAGTCCGAAGCACCGCAGATACGCAAGGATCGGACAGGCACTATCCCGTCCAGAAAACCGCTATTCAGCGGGTCACGGACAAGGGAATGAACAAACTCAAGCACAATACCGTCCAGAAAACCGCAAATCAGCGGGTCATGGACAATGAGGTGGGCGGTTCTGGAGGTAGAGCCAAACCTCAGAAGGTGCCACAGGATGACCACTCAGCAGACTTAAGAAAAATATTTCTAAGTTCCAGCGAGAGTGAGTTGGAGGAAGTAAAACTGTCAGCCCGGGAGGCAGACAGCGAAAAGGTGGTTTCAAAAGATAAGAAGGTGAATGGAAAGGAGAAGAAGGTAAAGAAGCCCGGGGGCACTAAGAAGCTCCCGAAAGTGCCTGAGGCTGCACAGAAACTTACTGTGGAGAGTTCAGGACGCCATCTTGAAATCGGCCATTCTAAGATGGCACCACGTGATCCCAGCAAGGCCTCAGAGGCCTCTGAGGAAGGCATAAGGGGTGGAGCTACTGCTCAGGTGACCACGACGGCTCTTCCAATCAGAGAGGGAGTCGTGGCACCAGAGAGGCAGTAGGCATCCGCCATTTCAGAGCAACGTACAGCTGAGCCTTGCTTTCCAGCATGGGGGCAATGGAGGCTGCCGCCGGAATTAAAACGATTTCTATCGGGCTGGATGGAGGCGGCGCCCGCTCGGGGCAGAGAAACAGAGGCCGCAGTGTGTGAGTTGCAGTGGGGCCCATGCCATGGTCCACTGCTGCGCCCCATAAGTGAGTTTTTGGGGGAGACACAACAAATTGTTAATGAGGCTGTACGTGCGCAATTGCAATCAGCTTTAACAACGCAACTGCCGCCAATGAATTTAAACTCAAATGATTTGCGAAGTCAACTTCATATATATAACACTTAATGAATTTATTAAATACAAATACTCAGAATCAATTTAAGTTTTTTAATCCATTGAATTTACAAACACAGCCTACAGGCCAGGAATCCAGCATGGAGAATGATGAACTTAACCAGCTACCATTGAAGAGGAGACAAATGGAGCAGGTGGAAAGTTCAAGTGTAAACCAAATACAGAATAGTAACAGCATGCAAACCTTACCAGTGGGAAAAGAAAGAAATGCAAACAATACAGAGCTTGTGAAAGAATGCAGGAAGGAGAAAAGAGTACTACAGCAGGAAGTGGTAGATAGTGATGTAGATGATGAGATACAGGAGGAGGTGTTAGATTTAGAGGAGAAAGATTTCATGTGTACTGATGATGAGGAGGAGGAAAAGGCAGATTCAGATAGGATGTTTGAAGTGCATGTTTTCCGTAGTACTTTGAAGAGAGTGCTCCAAACTTTGGGATTGGACTCTGGGAAGGAACAGAATAGTGATAATGCTACTAAGGAGAGTCAAGTAGCTTCTGTAATTAGAAGAAAGGAGCCAAGAGGTATAGAGTTGCCCAGGCCAGAATTTTTTAAGGATGTGATATTGAGTGAGTGGTCGTCACAGTGGTCTACTAAGAAATTATTAACTTGTTCTCAAAAGTTGTACTCCTTTGTGAAGTCTGAGGTGGATTTTCTTAAAGTGCCCCCAGTGGATGCCCTGATTGCAGGGTTGGTCTCAGGGGCCATTGTCCCCAGGGAAGGAGACACACAGTTGAAGGAGGTAGCTGAGAGGAGAGCAGAGACTTCTCTGAAAAAAGCTCATGAGGCAGCATCCTTAGTGATAAAAGCTTCAGTGGCTGCTTCTATGTTTGCAAGAGCTGGGGTTCTCTGGTCTCAGGATATCTTAGATTCCCAGGATTTGAGTGTGCAAGAATTAATGAAAGCTGTAGAAAGAATTCAGAGAGTGTTAAAATATGTGGCTGATGCTGGTCATGATGCTACCGCGTTTGCAGCAAGAAATATAAATTTGTTAACAATTGCCAGGTGTTCCTTGTGGTTAAGGCACTGGGAGGCAGACCAAAAGTCCCGCAGTAATTTGGCAACCGTCCCTTTTCAGGGAGAACTTCTATTTGGAGAAAAGGCGTTGGGAAAAGTCTTGGTGGAGACTAAGGAGAAGAAACAGGTAATGCCCACTTTGCAGAGGAGAAGGGTAGATAAGAGACCTGTCAGAGGCTCGAAGTACTCCTTTCATGGAGGTAGATCGTACGGCTTCTCTGGAAGAGGCTCTGAGTACAGATCGAGTAGGTATCAATGGAATAGACAAAGAAGTCAGTTCAATAGACAATTCCAATATCCCAGGCAAGGACAAGAAAACCTTGGAAATAATTCCAAGCGAGGAAAACCTCAATACTGCCTATCAATGCCAGGCAGTGGGGGGAAGACTTCTGTCTTTTGGACACAGATGGTCTCGAGTAACATCAGATCGTTGGGTTCTACAGGTAGTGATCCAGGGATACAAAATACGTTTCCATACGAGGCCGAAAGACAGATGTCTTCGATCCCCATTACCAAAGGACAAGGTCAAGTAACAGATAGTTCTACAGGAGATTTATCACTTGCTACAGATAGGAGCAGTAGAAAACGTTCCGAAGTATCAGGAATTCTCAGGGGTTTATTTGACATTTTTTGTCATTCCCAAGCCCAATGGCAAGTACAGACCGGTTTAGAATCTAAGGTACCTCAACACTTTCATGGAATGCAGAAAGTTCAAGATGGAGACTCTTCAGACAATCAAAGAGAATTTGTCTCTGGGGGATTATATGGCTTCCATAGATCTCAAGGAAGCGTATTTACATGTCCCCATGAGCGAAGAGGACAGGAGGTACCTGAGGTTCCATTACCAGGACTGTCATTACCAATTCAAGGCTCTACCTTTCAGTTTAGCATCAGCACCATGAGTGTTGACGAAAGTGTTGGTTCCACTGATAGCGTTTCTCAGGGTGCAGGGGGTACAGCTATACCCATATCTGGACGATATCTTGCTAAAAGCGGGCTCAGAGTTCAGGTTGAGGAAGGATGTAGAGCTGACAGTCCAGACGTTGAAGGACTACAGTTTCCTTCTCAATTTTGAGAAGAGTATGTTAAGTCCAGTCAGGGTGCTCATGCATTTGGGGGCACGGATAGACACCTCGAGGGGAAGGTTACTCCTTTCTCAGGACAGGCTAGTGAAATTGAGGCAGGAAATAGCCAAAGTGCGGCAATGCAAGTCAGTGGATCTGATGCAATTGGCAAGACTGCTGGGGATCTTAGTATCTTCCACGCAGCTGGTGCAGTGGGGAAGTTTCCATGTGAAATCTCTGCAGAGGCTACTGATGTGACACCAGTTGGCTATATCGATGAAGAGACATTATCGGGTGGCGTTGACACAGCAAGTTTGGGAAGAACTCTCCTGGTGGCTGAAGGAGGAAAAGGTGGTGTCAGGAATTCCCATTCAGATTCACAGCATGGTACATGTAACAACAGATGCCAGTCTCCGTGGCTGGGATGCGCACTGTGAAGGGTACTCAGTGCAAGGTATTTGGACGCTTTCAGACAAGCGGCACAACATAAACTACCTAGAGTTGAAAGCCGTCCGCTTGGCGCTGCAGCGGTTTCTGCACCTAGTGAAACAGTGTCACATGAAGATATTCACAGACAATATGACAGTCAAAGCTTACATTTGCAAACAGGGCAGTCTACATTCGGTACCTTTGGTGGAGGAATCCACCCGGTTGTTCCGCTGGGCAGAGAAGCATCTGAGCTCACTCACGGCGGTACATGTGAAAGGAGAGATGAATGTACAAGCAGACTACTTGAGCAGGAATTGGTTGCACCTGGGAGAATGGTCTCTCAATGTGGAGGTTTTTCACACCGTCACAGCTGTTCTTCGTCAGTTACAAGTGGACTTGTTCAGTTCTGTTGGAAACGCCAAGTTGAAAAGATATTTTTCAATAGATGGAAGCAGAGGTGCGGAGGCACACGATGCTCTGTCAGCGAAATGGCCGCCGGGCGTGCACTATGCATTTGCCCCAATCCGGATCTTGCAGAAAGTTCTATCAAAGATCCGAGTGGAGAAGGCGTCAGTGGTTCTGATAGCTCCTTACTGGCCACGGAGACCGTGGTTTCTGATGCTGCTGCAAATGGCACAGGCACTGCCATGGAGGTTACTGCTGAGGGCAGACTTACCCAGCGTCCAGTGGCCCATCCGGACCCCAAATGGTTGAGTCTAGCAGCATGGAAATTGAACAAAAGTTTCTAATACGCCAGGAATACGCGGATAATGTGGTCCGGACTATGTTGGGTTCCCGGTGGGAGACCACTCAGAAAATATACGGTAGAACGTGGAAAGCTTTTCAGAAATGGTGCGGTCAGAGCAAGGTTGATGTGGTGGAGGTTCATGTCGCCCGTGTCTTGCACTTTGTCCAAGACGGATTGGAAAAAGGTTTGCACCCGAACACCTTGAAGAGACAGGCAGCGGCATTGTCAGTTTCTCTGACCTCGGATGGGGAATCCGTCTCAAAACATCCACATATAAAGAGGTTTCTGGGGGGAGCAACTTTAATGGCTTTTCCAACCAGGCATTGGTTTCCTACATGGGATTTGAACCTGGTGCTCAATGCCTTAACAACGACACCTTTTGAGCCGCTGCGGGATTCCTCCTTGAGATTCTTGTCTTTCAGGACTGTGTTTCTGCTGGCGGTCACCTCAGCCAGGCGAGTTTTGGAATTGGCGGCACTGTCTGTCAATGAACATCTGTGCAGATTTGAGCAGGACAGTCTGACGCTGGGCTTTGACCCTTCCTTCTTGCCAAAGTGTGTGTCATCAACGTCTCAGCTGGAGGAGATTCATTTGCCGATTTTCTGCCCGAGGCCCATGCACCCTCTGGAGAAGAAGTGGCACACTTTGGATGTGAGGAGAGTAGTGAAGTCCTACATTAAAAGGACAAGAGTTTTTAGGCGGTCCGACGCTTTGTTGCCGTCTTCCAGCCGAAGACTTTGGGTCAGCAGGCCAGCAAATCGGTCATTGCTGGGTGGATCAAGACATGCATTTTTCTTTGTTATGATTACGCAGAGAAGCCGCGACCGGAGAATGTGTGGCCGCATTCCACCAGATCAATGGTGACATCGGTGGCATACTCCTCTTCGTGCTCTTTAGAGGACGTGTGCAGTGCAGCCGGCTGGAAAGAGTCATCGACTTTTATTAGACATTACAAACTGGACAAGTATAAGTCTGCACAGGCGGCGTTTGGGTGTTGTGTTTTGCAGGCAGTGTTATAGATAGGTACCCACCCATGAAACAGCTTGGCAAGGTCCCATGTGTAGTGGATTGCTCCTCCTGTCAGCCCGAGAATAAAGAGTTGGTACTTACATGAACGGCCATTCTGGGATGACAGGAGGAGCAATCCACGCCCACCCTGAGGCTGAGGAAAGTGCCTATAAGTCTGGGGTGGAAAAAAAAAAAGAAAGAAATAGGAAAAAGAAAAGGAAGAGGAAATCAACAGGTATGCTAGGAAAGAGAACTGGCCAGAGAGGGACTGGAGCAGTTAACGGTTCTTTTGATGTGGCATGTGGACAGCTCCTGCATCAGCTGGTGCGAGGATTACAACCCATGTGTAGTGGATTGCTCCTCCTGTCATCCCAGAATGACCATTCACGTAAGTACCAACTCTTCATTCTCTAACATATATGTGTTGCTTACAGTTAGGTCTCATGCATACACACTTCACCTTGGTCATTCATCCCAATCTGCTTCCTTGCAAGCTTGTAGAATAAGGTTGTTAAAGGCATTTTGGATGTTTACTGGGCCAGCATGATTGGGTAGCAAGCAAAATTTAGGAAGCAAAATGGAAACCGAAAAATGTCAATAGAATGGTGACCTATGAGGTCAAATCATTTTGAGTGTGTGTAGCTACGGATTAATCACAGATTGTGCTTAACAAACTATAAAGTCCATGTGCAATTCTTCTTGCTTGTTTTAACGTTTTTAATATATCTGGCATATTATTGTCGTGTAGTAAAGATATATTTTCTCCAATATGCTGCTAATGCAGAGCAGTAATGCAGGGAGACCAGTAGCCCTGACCATTTTTGTTTCATTCAGCTGGATTGGTCATTGATTAGAGTGATGCTGTTTAAACCAGCATAGATGTGTCCAAATCTTGCTTCTGCTACAAGGTGCTATTTTTGACACTAACACCTGTCTCAAACACATTGTGGTTATTGATGTTCAGCAGATACAGTTTAGAACACAACATTGATTTGAAAAGTATAGAAGCCATATAGAAGGTACATACTACAATAGGCAGTATAACTAGAAGCCCTGGTCTCCCTATCATGAAAATCAATATTGGTTCCTCAGACTTAAAAGGTGCCTGCCATTCACTTCTGGCAGTGCCTCCTGTACTTCCTATTAAGCTTGGCCACAAGATAGGCATCTGCATGGGCTTTGCATCTCCTAAAGTAGAACATGTGCCATATTAAGCAACTGAAAGGAGCCTCTCCACCTCCCATTTCCTCTTGCCCATGTGGACTTCAGTTATCTTGAATTTCTGTTGCAGTTATTGAAGGACAAGATGTTAAGCCTCTAGGCTTATGCAAGAAATACCTTCCCAAATGATGCCTTCTAAATGTTTGTATTTCATCTCCAATTAGGCCTGGCCAGTGTGGCCTAGAAGTGGGATATAAATAGAATGGATGGGTGGATGGATGGATGGATGGGTGGACAGACAAAGAGACAGATAAAATGGTCAGGGATGCTGGGAATTGGAATCTAAAACATATAGAAAGCACTATAAGAGAATTTAATTACTAATGAACTTTAATGAGTTGCCCAATGAATGTTTTGTCAGGTTGGTTGTACTTAAGCGTCAGCATGGGCTTTGGTTATTACAAAAATGTTCTGTCCTTATGTTTCAGTACTTTTGGCATACAGCTTATCTGAATTTAATAACAGAAGCAGTTAAGCATTATTTTTGCCATTACATGTCTGTAAAAGAGAGCTACTTAATTCTTAAATCAGAAGGCCAGTAGACTTAAATTTGAATGTTATTTGTAGGTGATAAATGTTTTAATGCATAGACTATTACACTGGTTTTTTTTGCAATTGGTGGTGTAAAATACTAAGCATGTTTAATATGTTTATTTGTCTCACCAGCTGTTCAGAATTAATGAAGCTAACCAGCTCATGCAGTATGACCAGTGCTTAACTAAGGGACCTGATGGATCAAAAGTTATGATTACACACTGCAATCTAAATGAATACAAGGAGTGGCAGTACTTCAAGGTATCTCACAAGTCTTCATTGGTCCCATTTAGGTTTAGGAGTCATGGCAAACCTTGATATGAAATAAAGACAGGTTTAAACTTTAACATGTACAGCAGTGGTTCTTAATTTAGTTTGAGTCACAGACTCCTGGCAATGTGATAAAAGCTGTGGATATCCCTCCCTGCATAGAAGTATATGCACAAAATTGTGGATGCAGTTTATTTTGTTATATTGGAAACTGATTTTATTCACATAGATGAGTCTGGAATTAAAAGGTTACAGTTAACACTTGAAGAGACTAAATGTTTCTTTTAAAATTCACCATGACTTGAAAAATTCAAAGTAACAGGAAGGAAATTTAAGGGGAGGAAATCCAAACAGTTCAAACAGAAGGCTGCTTTATTTGCTCCTTCTTTGGAATATTTAGCCACTTCTGAATTTTCTGTGCTTGGAATTAGTAAGACAAGTAGAATGCCAGCTCTAGCTCTTCCACTATCCAGAGAGGTCTTTCCAAGAGTTCTCATTCCCCAGAAAAAGGGTTACTACACATCCATTAATTAAAAATGATATTTCAGCAGATGAGAACAATAGTTTCAGTAGGACTGAGACAATAAAACAGGCTGCTAATAAGAATAATGTCTTACTTATGTGGTTTCTGTTTTCCAGAATCTACATAGATTTACTCACATCCCTTCAGGAAAATGTTTGGACCGTTCTGAGGTTCTACACCAAGTGTTTATTTCAGAGTGTGACTCCAACAAAGCAACACAAAACTGGGAAATGAACAATATCCTCAGTGTGTAGAAAAAACAGCCTGAATCTACCTACTGAGAAAATTAATTTGTCTGAGAACTGACGATAGCCTGAAAACTGCTGCAAACTTTTAACGTTGTACAGCTAAAGTCTGGAACCTCCTGATCGGGATGAAGGACATAGGAGGACTGTGATAGATTTTTCATCTGCAGTTAATGTTTACAAAAACTGCTCTTACCTTAAAATTTAATAGATGTTTACATCTTTTCTTTGTTTGTTTGTCTGTTTTAGGATGTTCTTTTGTTAAAAATATTTTAGTTGATAGTATAATGTGCTTTTGACTCTGTTTCTGTTTTATTGAAACAAAGTTAAAAGTGCTGGCTTGGATCTGAAGTAGCGTGAGGTTGCTTCCACTCATAAAAGAGGATATTTCTGCTTCCAGTTCTGGCAGCAGCCCTGGCCCCCAAAAAGCCCCTCCTGAAGGATCTTTTGGAATGGCTTTTTGAGTGATTTAAAGGGCTGGGAGTTGGCAACTTCCCGTGTGTGTGTAAGTGCCTTCCACTTGTGCACAAGCAGGGGGATTGGATCCAAGCCTTTGTTGCTGTTTTTTGGGATTACACTCAGGGGTCTGCAGGCAGTTCTTTTTTCTTCAACATTCACACTTGAAAAAGGTTAGAGTAACCAGACTTTGTTATAACATGAAATTATCAACCTGTTGTATGTTGTTTTGATTTTGCATCTTACCAAGCACTGCCACAGGTTTCTAGCCAAGGTGGCCTTCTTTCACAGTCATGCTGCTTTTATGAAAGGTGAATTTTCAACATATTTAGTGCCTCCTTAATTTTTCCTTCTTAGTTCACAAGCAATGCATTTGTCATAATATGTTGAGATGTCTCCTTTTGATCAGAATGAGATACTAACACCCTCATTACGGTAAAAAAAAAAATTGCCAGAGTAACTATTGTCCTTCTTATTCCATGCCAGTAAGGTAACTAACAGAGGCACACATCACGCTAGGAATGCTGTGTGTGTGAGGGTCAACATAGTAAAATTGAAGTATTTTTGGAACTCCTTAAAAGAAGTTTCCAGTTAGTATACTGGGTAGCACTTAAATCCATGAACCACTTGTGTGATACAGAATGAGAGGAGTTAAAGTTTTTTTATTTTGCAATATGAAACTGAAACTGAAATTCAGCACTGATGCATTCAGTGGAAGTGAGTACTGTATATTATAGCTAAACAGATAAAAGCTTCCCTGCTGTATCATGCTTTACCAAACCTGTATGTGTCCATGCACAATGCAGAGTGTAAACATGTTCCTGTTCTTACTTTTATTGTGATAAACAGAAGTTGGCTGATAATGAAATATTTCAAAACTTTTAAAATTATTTTACAGACACTCAACATTTAATGGATTATTGCCACTTAGAGATCCATGTATAGATTGGAAGTGAACAAATAGGTAAAACGTTTATTTTGTACAGAAGTGGCTTTAAATATCCTCTCTTCCTCCAAATAATTGAGGATGTTTGAACCTTGGAATTTATCTTGACACTTGCATTGTTGTTATACCAGTTACAAAACTGTGCCATAACATGAACAGAAAATCAACTTATTAAGATGTTCGGTAACTAAAACTAAATCCATCTTTGTTTCATTTTATGCTAAAAGTAAATCTAACCATTTTTGGAAAAAAAATATTTCAAAAAAAGATCTGCTTTGGCACTTAATCCTGATTTCAAGAGTAGATACTCTACAGAGATATCAATAGGCTTATTGTGATATGGTGTTTCAGTATATAGTTGAGTACACCTAAATTCTACTAACGTAAGTTAAATATAAAATTGATTTTAAAAATAAGATCAGTTCAAGATTAAATTTCTGAGTAATCTGAATGAAATAACAAGTGTACCTTAGTTTCAGTATTGCAACTCTGATCATTTTATCAACTTGTCAAAGTGTATAATGGAAGTATTTCAGCTATAAGGCCAAATTTTGATCTTTAGAAGACCAGATATGTATAATTTGGATTTTATTGTCTGGCACCATTTTTTTTCAGATCTCCTTTAAACGGTGTGCATAATTAGGAATAGAGGAGGAAGAACTGGAAAAAGGATACTAAGGGTATAGGGCACATTTCTTGTTTTTGTGTACAAAAAGTTTCTTTTCTGTGTGACAGATATTAATTTAATCACATTACTATGCATAAGTGAAAGAGATTGCACATAGATTGTGCAGGTGTGTATGTGCTAAATGGATGTTGTGTGCAATTCCATTAAAATCCAATACTATGTGTGAATATGGATCTGCAATTTTACAGTCCAGATCTTAACAAGAAAACAAAAGCTGTTACTCCTAATGACTTTTCCTACTGTAACCTGCTTTTGAAAAAGTAGATCCCATTTCCTTGCTTTGTAAGTTGATCACTATGCATTTCTACACATTTTATAAATTTGATTTATGCAGATTTTGATACACTGTATGTTTCTGTAAAGATTGTAAAAATCTTCAAAGGTTTTACTAGGGGTAAATCGGGGATCTTATGTGTATCTTAATTCTGGATTGCTTGTTTTTTTTTAGGTGAGGCAAATAAATTTTAAAATGTGGGTTTATTATTTATTTGTACCACATGCTGATTTTTTTCCTAGTTACATCAATATCAAATTGAAACATTTGAAATGTACATCTTAATGCACATAGGGTTGTTAAAAAGTGTTCTGTTTCACTATTTCTTCCTCTATATTAAGTGTTGGGAGAATATTCTCTAGTTCAGGTGTAGGGAAAATGCAGACATGAGTTACCTTCCAAAATACTCCACATCTTTTTAAAGAAAAAATATTGGACCGGTGAAAAGATCCAACACACGTGCACCAATTTGAGGGTGGATTTGTGCTTCTTCCTCATAGCTAATTCCAGGCACCAATGAATGAATGAACCAACCAACCAAATGATTTTCGGAAAGGGGAATCAGCAAATTGTAGGGTACTGTAGCCTGCAGTGGGGGTACAGGGATATTAGTCTCTAGGGCATTATAGCCCTAGAGATAAATTTGACCAATAGCAGAAAAGTCTCGCAGTCGGGCACATTGCCATAGTTGCTGAGGGGCCAGCTTTTGACATGAGAACTCCAACCTGGTGGGTGAATGTTTCGGAAGTATTAGTAGGAAGAGGAAGAGAATCCACATTTCTTCCAGCACTGACTTACGCAAAAGTTATTAGTGCTGAGCTGGTATAAGTATCAAAATTATGGGGGAAGGAAAAAGTTCCTTCTTTACTCTATTAGGGCTTAGAGAAGGCATGATACTGAAGCTAGTCAGCTTTCCTAAGTCCCTGTATGGTGTTGCTGGATAAAGAAATCAATAGTGAATAAACTCCCATAGGTTGCTGGTTTTGTGTTTCAATATACCATAATTGTAGCAGTTTGACACCGTATCAAATGCCATAGGAAAGTCCTGTGGAATCCTGGGACTTGTAGTTTATGGAATTCACCAGAGTTCTAATGCTGTAGATTTAGGAATCCTATGTATCACACCAAGCCACAAATGCCAGGATTCCCCAGGATAAAGAAATGACATTTGAAGTGATATCAAACTGTTGTAATCGTGCAATGTAAATACCCAGTCGTGTTCATCCACAGCTGCACAGCTCATGTTCTGAAAGATGCTGGTATTAAGATCAGCTCCCAGTTTTCGCATTAGGATACAAGATCAACCTCAAGAGACAACATGAGGATAAAAGAGCATATGGCACTGCTATCCAAATAGTTCATCTAAGCTTCCTGTCATAGCAGCTTCATTGCTATGAGTTCACTTCCAAACCTGTTGCATTTGAACATGTAAAGGCACCAGATGCTGTCTGATCTTGGAAGCTGAGTAGGGTCAGCTCTGGTGAGTACTTGGGTGAGAAATTGCCAATAAAAACTAGGTTTTGCAGGCTATATTTCAGAAGGAACTAACAACACTTCTGAATTTTCCTTTCTTAAGAAAACACTATGAAATTCATGGGGTTGCCAGAAGTCAACGGGTGTACTGAACGGTACATACACAAAAGATAAAAAACCTCACTCGCCCCGAGAAGGATTTAAGTACAACTATCCTGCAATTTTTTTTCTTAAGTTTATATTAGCATATTCTTTTCAACTCTAGTGACTTCTGAGTAATTTGGGGTGACTGTTCTGCATGCTACAGGAGAAACATTTAGGACAATTAAATACTTACGGGTTGGTTATTTATCCTGTATTTATTTATTGGCATGTCTCACCCATTTGTTGACATTTATGATTTGCACATTTAAAGTATGAAATACTGAGAGACTTTTAACAGAGACTCAGATACCTTTCTCCGCCTAAATCTCATAAAACTGAACCAAAGGAATATTTTATGCAAAAACAGTCAACATCCAACCACTATATCTGAAAATATGAGGCAACAAATTAACATTCTATTGTATGTCACATTTGAAGCAACAGAACACTAGGATACTGTTATCCATAATGAATGTCTGAGATTTTAAACTGCATATTACGAATACATTTTAATCCAGGATACTGTTATCCATAATGAATCCCTGAGATTTTAAACTGCATACTGCGAATACATTTTAATCCTAAATTCACCAGTTTATGGGGAATGTGTGTTTTGCAAGGGGACGTATAGAAGCCATTTTGTGAACAGGCAACCACATACCCACCATTTTGCCAGAGTGCAGTAGTTTCTTTTTTAAAATAAAATGCAAATGTAGCAACTTGACCAAAAAGACCACGGGCCCCTTATATATTGTCAATATTTTTTGAACCAATGGATTGCTTTTTGGTAGCAGAAACAATGCCATCACCCATATTCATTAGGTTGTTGTGATAGTTTTGAACAAGTGGCACAAAGATTTAGTGTGGTCTTATTCCCATTTTCTAACTCCCTAATCCTTGTTTATTAGAATATTATATTAGAAGCTTCTATATAAACAGTTTTACCCAATGTTTAAACGGGAAGCACTTCATTTTTTTTTTCCTTACAAGTCTTTAACATTTTTGTCTTCACGCCTTGGGACTCCAAATCACAGCAACAGTAGCCAGCAGCAAAGAAGGCTGTGTGGCAGTCCATCATTCAGAAGGCAGGATCATTCTCATACCTAGGTTAGGTTAGTCAGGTGCTTCTCTTGAAAATAATCATAAAGCCATCATAAAGAATGTGTGTTAGTCTAATTTTGATTTCCTATTATAAAGGTAGTTAACTTGCTATACTTAATTTTTTTTTTGTTACCCACATGTTTTGTTCCAGAAACAACCACTATACACTGGATTTTCCCTCCTTTCACAAGACACAAATAAGACTCCTAAACAGTTCTGGAAGGGAGGGAAACACCAGTACAAGTCTACCAAGAGAGTAGACAGAGCAGAGTTTTGCTTAGTTTTGACATTTCCCAAGACCCAAGCCCTTGTTCTTCTGTTTCCAATCAGCATTATGTAGGTGTTAACAATTACTGAAGGGACTATTGCACCTACTTCATGTTTCAGTGCTTTTCCCCAAACAATTCCCACCTTGGAAACCATGCAGGAGTACTATTTAAAAAGTCACACAGACTAAGACAATTAAAGATACTGAGCCATAAATGTGAATTAGGACAGACAGAAAAGATGGAGCACAAATCTAAAAAGCAAGATATCAACATACTAATCCCCAAAGCAAATCAGAATCACACTTGTGTTTGGACTTGACTGCATGAGTATCAACAGATGGAAAGTACACACACCAGAACTTCTTTGACATCTAATATTAAGGCTGAGATGGTATGCTAACAGCGATAAAAACAAAATCACACATGGACAAGTAGGGTTCATGTTCCACCTTTAAGCATGAAGTTATGAACTTCCCATGACAATTCAGGCTATACTAATGCTTCCAGCACGCCAGGTGGATCTCCTACAAGGTCACTTTGCTTTCTCACTTTTTTCTGGGTTGTGGATTCAAATCAGTACTTTTATACCATTAGCAACAGATTCATACAGAAGGTAAGTTTTTTTTGACAAAATAGCAATTTCTAGTGGTTTTTTGATTTTATAGATCTAGTGTAAACATGACCGTGTAAAGGTTAATCACAGTATAAACCCACCAGACTTTGAATAGCAGCTATCTATGAAAGCTTGTCCAAGTATATTACTCTTATTACTGTAAGCAATTCCCCATGGAACTTGAGCCTAAATTAAATTATCCCATTGTAACAGGCTTTTTCCATAAAAATTTCCTTACACTCATTCTTGCTTTTCCTATAACTAGAAACTACAACCCTGAATTCATGTTTTTTTTTTTTGAAAAAAACATGCACCAGAAAGCAGTCTGTTTCCCTTAGTGTCTGTTTTTATACATGGTATTGCTTTGGAGAACAGAGGAAGTACCCAGAATAATCACAAGGTTCCTAAACCAAAGACAGCTTACAAGTGACATATGCAACATTCTCTAAAGCAGTATCTGTAGCACTGAAAGAGCAACAGAGCCAACCACGGAACTGCTTGGGAACGGGGAGGAAGCAGACATTTCCTGAAGTATAATGTGGCTGTTAACACTACTTGTTAACATCTATTTGTGCTACATCCAGGCCATGTTCCAACCAAGCAATGTCTGACTTTCCAAACAGAACAAGATGCCTGCCCACTAACCTTAGCTAGGTTTACAATGTTGTACACCAATAAACCAACTACTTTCTACGCAGATACCACCTTAGTAGTATTTGTTTCTCCTAGTTAGTCCCAAACTTACCTAAGACACTTCATTAGGGAAAACCCACTTCCTCAAGGATTATAAGAACTTAAACAGAAATAATGTAGAGGCACATGGAAAATTCTGCATATTTAACATGAAAATTGAAAAACCTGATTGTTGTAAATCTCTCTTCTCATATGTCAAACAGATCATTTAAATTATTAACAACCTTAATGATTTCACATTCTGTCTAATCTAGAATATCCAACTTGGCTGTTCTAGACCTAAGTAAATTAACTCTACAGTGTAACAAGATTAATGTACATCATTTTATTATAAAATTGTTAAAAAAAGTAATACAATGCAATAGCATGCAAGACAAAGTTGTCTATTTGACTACCAACGTTTTACTTCGCTCAAAATCAAGCAGTCACTGAATTTCAAAGAACCATTAAATATGCCAGAACATTTGCCAATATCAGCTTTAAAATCTAACAGTAGTGGCCTTCTGCTACTACTTACATTAGAATACAGATCTCCCTACAGAGAATCATATTACCTATACACAATTCTGTACAGTTTTTATACTGAAGCTAACAATGAGCTGCACTCGACTTCACATTCTCAGCAAAATCATGGACTTTTGAGCACAAATCTTTACACCAGGTTAGAGCTTTACTCTTCATCTTCCTCCTCCTCTTCCTCCTCTTCTTCTTCTTCCTCCTCCTCTTCTTCTTCCTCCTCCTCCTCCTCTGGTTCTGCTTTCTTCTTAGAACCTGCTGGCCTACCTGGACCTTTCTTCCCTGCATCACTCTTACCCTTGGCGCGATATGCTGCAATATCCTGCAATGTCAACAGATACATCAGAACATACATACAAGCTTTTTATTCTTAAATATCCTTACAAAGAACAACCTGGTATTCTCAAATTTGCTGTACAAAACCTTCTGTACTTAAAGCCCTTTGCCTCCCTGCACTGAGTGGGAGTTACCCTTGCTTTCATTTTCCCCTAGTACTGTAGAACATAAGACCTTGAAGTTCAACAGACTGCAGCAGCACTTGGGCTTTGCTTTGCCCATAACACGTTTGGACCCATCTTCCAAGAAAAGGTCAGCTGCCTCTCAAGGTGTCTCCCAATTCAGGCAGTACTCAGACTCAGGGTCACCCATAAAAAAAACACCCTGTACCAAAGAGATAATTTTTCCGGGCCAATACTGCATTCAAATTAACAGTGGATCTGGATCAATCATCTAAAGTAATTCAGGTCTTGAACGTACAAAAAAAAACGTCCTAAATGCTATGACCACAAAACAAGTGAAAAATAAAAGGAATTGCTTTTACTTTACCTTCTCGTATTTCTCCTTTAGTTTTAATGCCTTCTGCTCAAAGGGTTGTTTATCTTTCGCTGTCTGCACAGCCCACATTTCACCTAATTTTTTTGCTGTATCTCCAATAGACAATCCTGGATAGTCACTTTTTATTTTTGGACGATGTTCAGAACAAAACAAGAAGAAAGCTGATCTACGAAGTGAATAAAAAAAATGTCACAGCCAATGCCAGCCTCCAGAACACACAAGTACCAAAAAGCACTTCCTAAGTTTAATTGGTTTGATTTTATAGGTACCAGAATGAAAACTGGTTCAGTAACAAATCACCAAAATACTGTTATCCACAATTGAAGATAATGAACTTACGGTGGCCTTTTGGGGGCATTTGGGTCCTTTTTCTTTTTCTTCGCTCCTTTAGGAGGAATATAGTTTTTCATCTCTCTATCATATCGAGCTTTGTCACCTTTTGCCATTTCTTCAAACTTAGACTTCTCTTTTGCAGACATTGTCTAAGGGAAAGGGGAGAAAACCAGAATGCTGTTATTTAAAGTTGACACCAAATCATTTTAGCATTTTGGGGTTCTGAAAGGGAAGCCCATGCAATTTCCAGTTTGTCCATTAAGTTATACTGTCTGGAAACTATTCTTGCCAACCAAGATGAAACTATTTTGGGGAGCCCAGGAACCTAAAATTAACCCTCCTGACCCACCAACTTATCAAAAATAGTACTTTAAATCCATTAGTGATGCTTAGCTACCTGGACTCACTGTTTACTTCAGGTTCTATAAACCAGACGGTGAATAAAACAGCAACTTCCTCCTAACAATAACCACAAGAATGTGATATCAAGTAATTCTATAGAACCATTTACTATCAAACATGAATAATGGCTGTGTTTTAGAAGATCAGGGACAACCAACATAAGGCTTTTTTTAATTTACTTCTCAGTTCTTACAATGTCCAGCTCTTACTTCAATCTAAGATAGAATTTTTCCAAAACTTCCTCAGAATTAGTCCTTATGAGGAACAGGCAAGATGTAAACAAAACACTCCAATACTACCTGCTTTTGTTTAGGCCCTATGCTGTACTGTCTTTCATTTTAACTTACCGTTAACAAGATGGAGAATGAGGTAAGTGCCTTAAGTAAATGAAAAACGGTAACTTAAAATGCTGAGCAGTTTGAAAAATTAACACAAACAGGCATAAAGGATTTTTTTTTTTTTTGGCAATAGTTATGTATAACCTTTTCCACCAGTGGAAGCAGCATTTTGCAAATTCCCAACTGGGAATGATCAGCTCCCTTCTAAGATTATGGGGTGCTTTGCCTTGGATGACCTTGAGATTCTGTCCTGTACCACTCAACATGCCACTATAATTGGTAACCACCTGCCTGTGACAAGACCAAGTTCTGAAAACCAAATCTTTACAATACTCACCTGTCACATACAGCACAATCCTGTACAGGGCTATTCCAGCACTAAACTGTTATAATACTTATTTCGCTTTCAACATCCTATGGAATCCTGGGGTTTGCAGGCCCCTGGAATCTAGGGGGTTAAAGGCCCCTCCCTTTAACCCCCATAAAATGTTGAAAGTGGAATAATAGCACTGTAACAGTTTAGTGCAGAAATGGCTATATGCACTCAGAACCAAATCTTGGGAAGGTCACAGGCGCTTTCTCCCAAGTAAGCTGATAAGGGATTGCAACTCGAGAGTAAGCTCTCCTCAAACAATGTACTCCAATCTCTTCTACAACCCATACCAAACTTGAGAGAAACCCCCCACTATTACAATGAACAGCCCCCAGTCACAACTTTGGAACGGATCTGGGTGTAAAACGCACAGCCTTGCTGGCCGCCCCGGCGTCAGGGTTTTTATAACGGTGACCTAACAAGAGGCTGCAGAAAAACACCTCCGCTCAGCGGGCGGGACTGCCGCAAGGGCCGACTGGCAAGGCGGTTCCCGCCTTTTAAGTACTTGGGCGGCCGCTCGCAACTGGAAGGCGCGCCCACCCCGCGGGGAAGGAAGAAGGCGCGCGCGCGCGGGGGGGGAGGGCGTGAGGGGGGCACGAGCCGCTGGGGGCGGGGCCTGCGGGGCAGCGCGAGGCGGGGAGCCCGAGCCGGGCCTTACCCGCCATCGCTCCGAGCACTTCTTGGAGAACTCGGCGAAGTTGACCGAAGAGTCCGGGTGCTTCTTCTTGTGCTCCTCGCGGCACGTCTGGACGAAATAAGCGTACGAGGACATCTTGCCCCGAGGCTTGTTGGGGTCGCCTTTCCCCATGGCTCCGGCAACGGTCCCTGAGGGCGGAAAAAATTTTTTAAAAAAAGAGAAAGAGATTTAAAACAGTTACGAAGAAATAAGTAGCCGGTGCTTCCCACATACTCCCGCCCAAACCTCCCCCCCCCCAGTACAGCGGCAACTTTCCCGCCCGAACTATTTCACGCCCCCTCCCACAGCCGCGCTTTCGCGCCTTGGGAACGCTTCCTCAGCCCGCCTCCTTCTTACCCCCAACCCACCCCCGAGTTTACTCCGGCTCCGCGTAAAGTTACCCTCCGCACTTAGTAATTAATGGAAATTCACTCCTCGGCGGTTACCGCCGCTCCGCCAGTGGAAAGAGCTCCGTCACCGTTCCACAGCCGCGCCCCAGAACTCCACAGCCACCCCCGTGCCTCCCGCTCGGTGAGGAACAATACGACTTCAACAGCCCCTTGCCTGGTAGCAGTGACGGAGTGAACCAGGAGCCGTTAGCAACGCGCGAAGATCACCGCCTCCCCTCGCCGCAGCCGAATGGGTCGCTTGCAACGCACTTGATAGCCTCTTGTTTTCCACAGTCCTACCCGCCACAGCAACTTGACCCGCAAAGCTTTTCCTAAGGCCCGCCTCTCAAGCCACCTGGTTGGCTGCCGGAATGATTTGAACCTCTCGGAGTCACACCCCCGTGTTTTTCCGAGTGCCCGAATGGCCAAGAGTTCGGCTGACGTCACCGACGGGGCTTGCTGTGTTCGGTCGAGAAAGGGGCGGGAAGAAGGGTGGACCAGTTTGCACTTCATACTCGTTGAAACCGGTTAGGGAGTGCGGAGAGAGTGGGATTAAGAGCCCGCCTCCGATTGGAGGGGGCGATGTGATTGAAAAAAATAATCCCCGAGGCAGCTGCTATTGGCCAGGGGAAAAGTTCGGAGTTGCGATTGGTCAGTGGAAGGCGAACTAGCGTGGTTTAAAAATACAAAGGGGGAGGGAAAAGAGAGTGAGAAAAACAAAGAGTTATTGAGGGGGGAGGGTGTTTTTTTAAAAAAGATGCGGGTGGCGACACTTTTGCAGCCTTTGGGAGCAGGAGGTAGCAAAAAGGAGTGGGCGGGCGGCTCTTGTTCGTGTTTTCTTTCCCGTGGTAAAGCTGCAGCGGCTTCCTGGGATAGCCTGGCGGCTCCTCAGATTCGAGTTTGTGTAACTTTCTTCCTCTGTCCTTTAAAAAGGGACGGAGGGAAAGAGAGGCTTGTTCAGAGTAACCGTGCGGCTGTCCGAGTTCTGTGAAGAGAGATTCCTAGGCTGTGTGCCTGGCAAGGACCGTCCGCCTTGATTCCGCTGCAACTGAGAAAGTGCGACCTGCCCAAGGCCGCCCAGGAAGGCCGTTTCCGCACGAGACCGTTATAGCGCTATTATTCCACTTTCAACATCCTAGGGACTCCTGGGCTTTGCAGTTCAGGGAGGGGCCTCAAAAGCCCCCAGGATTCCATAGGATGTTGAAAGTGGAATAATAGCGCTATAACAGTCTAGTGCGGAAATGGCCTTCGTGTGGCAATCCCGCGCGGAGCAGGGTCTGGCTCCTCGCTTCTGCCTCGCCTCCCCGTAGTACCTTGTTTCCCAGCTGGAGACGACTTTAAGCGGGATGGTTCACATGGCTCCGGCCACCTGTTGCTGCTTCTCCGGCGGCTTTTTCGCCCTCTCCTTCCGCGTCTGCCGCGCGGTCGTTTCGCCAGCTGTCGCGTGCTTTGGGGGGCTTGTTCCTCGCTCCCTGATCATGACAAGTGGGAGATGCCTTCCGTTGCTTCCTCCCGCCTGCTTTTGGCCACAAAAGATGCTGAAAGTGGGCGCCCACCCCCCCCCCAAAAAATAATATTCAGGCTGCTGTAGAAATATCGCAAGGCACGCTGCTTCTTAATCTATGTGGTAGAGCGAGATGAGCACTCCCCCCCCCCAATGTGCTGGGACCCCCGTTGGCTGTAATTCTTTCTAGCTTTCCAGGAAGCTCTTCAGTAACCAGCAACAGATGGCTCGGGAGCGGCACTGGTCGAGGGGCCGCCACTTTGAGCAGCGCTAATATCGCAGACAGTGACAACTCAAAGCTGACTCATGTACAACGCGACGTCTTCTAGCACGTTTAAAATGCAGTCCAACACAGAGATAGCGCGGTGTAGTGGAGATCAGGAGTTTTAATCCCCGGTCAGCCATATAAAGCCGCTGAATGAATTTCAGCAATTAACTTTTAAGATTAAACTGTTTTTGCCAAAACACTTGCTACTAACTGCCCCTGCATAAAGGCATATCTACTCAGTCTGCAGTGCTCTGTACCTGGGAATACACGCAAGTGAACACAATGAGACTTCTGGATCTATGTATAAAATGGCTTTAATTTATTTGCCCTAAATCTGATAACTAGTCCCAAGCAAACCAACTAAATCAATGGAATCTAAAAGTTGACTTACCAAGCTCCCTTTGCTTTACTAGGTCTACTCTAGCTGGGACTTGCAATGGTATTTAGGCCTTTGTGTTTACTGGCACTGCATTTTCTCTTGGCTACTGGTAAAGAGTGTTTTCCTTAGCTTTAGAGAAAGTCTAAAAAATATTTTTAAAAAACATGCTGCATATGTGCATTGATAAGGGGGTCTCATTTTTACTTGTTTTCTAATAGAAGAAGCCTTCAGATTTGCTATACTCGAGTCCTTCATTGTTAAATATTAAAAGCAGGATTTAACAGAGATTTTCACTGGGGGAGTTTCAGTAATTTTACAGTTTATACAGAAATACAACAGTGAGATCCCACCAAATCAGGTTCATTTTAACAGCCTTTGTTCAAGCCAGAGTCCTTGAGCTATGATTAAAGAAATAGGTTTGCTCTTTAATCTTGGCATTATGATTAAGCCCAGCTGTTTCTTAAAGGAAACAGCATTCTTGGTTTATACTGTTTCTTTCCCTGCAGAGTTAGAGTCATAACTTAAAGTCTGAAGTAAATATATAAGAGAGCAAACTACAGTGGCCCCTCCACCTTCCCAAGGGTTTGGGGTGCAAACCCTTGCAAAACTGGAAAAACTGCAAATAATTCCTCCCAGGCAATCCCCCTCCCTCTCTTTTTTCAGACTCCCCCTGATATACAAGCCTTCTTCTCGGTGCTGGGATTAGAGGCAAGCGAATGGTACAAGGAGCTCTGGAGGAGAAAAGGAAGGCACTGCATGCTTCTCCCCCATTCCCTTGCCTTTTGCCTTGGCGTATGTTCTCAGGACCAGGGCCAGAGGCAAGGGAATGGGCAGGGAGAGCTCCAGAGGAGAAAAGGAAGGCGCATGCCTGCTTCCCTTTCATTCCCTTGCCTTTTGCCTGGGCATGCTTGCCTTCCTTCTCTGTGCCTGGCAAAACACAAGGGAATGGGAGAAGGAGCATGGGGGAGAAGACACATGCATGCTTCACAAAATAATCAAATTTGTGAAGGTCAAACCCACAAATATGGAGTGAGGACTGTATTCAGTAAGTGAAACTGGCTTTTGCAGTACAAACTACTAACGTATAACTCTGAGGCTTATAAAAGAATCAGGATATAGGAAATGTTTAATTGCACAAATTGGGTCAACTATTAAAAATTCTGGTGGCTGTATTGTGCACCAGTCATCTTCCATGGTCTCTTGTTTTTTATGCAGCACATTGCAGAGTAATGTAAATAAAAGTCACGTTCCTGATCTCAGAAGTTTATTGTATAAGTTCACACAGAACTGGGAAGTGAAGAGGAAGAGAGAACAAAGGGTTTAAAAGGAATTAATCTAAGTAAATACAGTTAAGCTTCTGCATACTAGTTTGAAGTTTCATGTCAGTTAGATAGGAAGACACAAGCCCTTAAAGATTTTATCATCTTATCTTGGGCTTAAACATGCCTATTTAGAAAAGTGCAGTTTCCTTCAATGAAGTCTGCTTCCAAATTTATTTCATATTTTTGGCTTATTTCTGCAGTGGTTAGATCTATCTCTGTCTCATACACTTACACCATCTCCCATTTGAGATGTATAGAGTGTTTGGATATATAGATAATTTAGCATTTTAAACTGTTTGGAGTTCTAGAATCTAATCTGCTCCTAATATTAACATATTTCATCAATATGAACATGGTATCTTACATTGCAAATAGACTATTAAAGATATTTTAAGAATTTAAACTACAAGCATCCACTTAGCAACAGTAAGCTTGTTATCCGGGGCAGGGCCTATATTGACTCCTTACTGCCTTTCAAGGCAAGTGCAAATGTTGGCTTGGTATTTTCAAAGCAACATCTCTGGTGTTTCTGAAAGGCATTCAAGGATAAATATATTCCACACAAGTGCTATACATCTCGAACATGGACTGCTAAAGAATATAGATGAAACTCGGGCAAGAAAAAATCATTTTCTGAACCACTCTTGGCAAACACTCATTGAGCTGGCCATTGCTACTTGTCTGTGGGACCATGGCATTTTCCTCTCGTTTGGCTTGGAGGAGAGGTGCCAGCCTACTTCCATTCTTGGCCAGGGTGTTTTGGCTTGAGAGAGAGTGAAACTGGTTTCACATTTCTCTTTCTTTCTTTCTTTCTTTCTTTCTTTCTTTCTTTCTTTCTTTCTTTCTTTCTTTCAACAGCAAGACAATGAACTGTACAGATAATATAAGGCAAGTGCAGAACGAGAAGTAAAAAAAGACAAATAATTAGCAAAATGGGGAATACAGTTTTGGAATGCCTAGTGTGTGGCTTTTATGGCCTTAGAACTGCTTGTAGATGTGGGCAAAATAATATCTATTTTTGACACAGAAATGACATACACTTGCCATTTGCTAAGTGTTATGGTCCCTCATCCCCATTTTTCTTCCAAGATTGTTGCTTTCTGCTGGACCTTTTTCAATGTTTCAAAGAAACTGTCTCTGTAAACAGTGTTGCTTCTATGCTGAATAGCGCACAGAAAACTTTCTTTCAGTCACTTTACATACTAGGAATGGCACCCTCTGAACGACTGTTTAATCACTTTTTATCTGAAATGTGGCAAAGTGATAGATCTCTAATAGTGGCCACCTCAAACAACGGTCTTCTAATCACAGACTTACAGAAATCTTAAATTAAAAATTCTATTTTCTGGAGACAGAGCTTCCTACCTACTTTTGCTGTCATATTTTTACCAGCTGAGGGATAAATGCAGCTACCAAAAGGAAACATTGGATAAATCATTTTGTTCCAAAGTTCTGGCCCACAAAGACATAGTCTGTCAGGGTAAGTTATTTCCCCAAATTCACTATCCAGCAGAGCTGAAGGTATCACAATCGTTCACAAAAAATGTGCATGAGTAAATGCCTTCCTGTACTTTGAAATTATTTATTTTTACAAAGATGTACCTTAGAAGGCCATATAAACCGGATAAACCTGAAATGACAAAGGTCTTACTTGCTGACGAAAATGAATTTTAGGAATTCATATCTTTAAACATTGGGTAATACAACACCTGGCATTACTACAGTTATGCAAAAGAAACAATGGTGGAGAAAAAACAGAGTACCTAATTTTTGTCATTTAACATCTTCATCCTAAAGCTTAAATACAAATCTAAGTGCTCAAAGTGCAGTACTACGCAAACTGGTGATCCATGTACTGGTGCTGGTCCATGGCAAGTTTCCAGGAAAGAAAAAAACAATTGTCATTAATGGGCACAAATATGATGCCAGCTCCTGGCACACTGGAAGTGGGGGAGACTGTGAGTCTGCTACATCAAATAGGTGAAGAAGCACTCCTATGGTATAAATAACCAGAGAACACTAGGGAAATGCAGGGTTTTAGTGTACCTGTGACTGGGAAGGGAAGTTTCCTCCCCACTTCACACTCCAGTAGGGAAAAAAGACAATTCAGGACATTAGTAGCTCTTATCTGTTTTATAATATGGGAAATATGGTTCTTTTAAAAATAAGTCCATATGGGGGCAGACAATTTCTAAAGTAACTTGGTGTCAAGTTGTTTAAAACCAACAGTTAGCACAGTAAATCCAAAGCCAAATGGGTAATCTATGTTGATGGATTAAAATCAGAATTAAATGTAAAAAGTGGCAATTGATGTGTACAGGGATGGGAATGAAGATTTCAAAGGAACAAAAGAGAATGAAAAATACCCTCCTATATTAATGTGAAAATTACAGCTTTTTAATTTGAGCTGAATTGAGAAGTAAAAGTAGTGTCTGCTCTCAATACATAGTGATCATTATCTGGAAGATAAGCTGCAACAGTCACCAAAATAATGTATGATGTAACTCCTAATGTCTCCAGCAGCTCATAATCACAAGAATATGGCCACTGAAAATGGCAGTTTAGCTGCTGGCACTAATAGTCTTTGCCAGACAATATAGCAGAAGGGAATTTTAAGCTTCATCGTATAAAAGCTGTGAACATTAAATATACTGCAGGGCTGATAGACACCATAATTACATTAGAACAAAGGCAAAATGGTGAGTTTTCCAATTAACTTTGTGGTAATGTACACTTGTTAAAAACAAGAAAGTGTTTTTATACATATGGAACACTGTGATTATTAAACTGTGATATGTCTCATGTCTTGGTTCTCTCCTTGCACTGAATATGTTGAAAGCAAACAATTACTTATATGCTAATATCCTGCTTCTAACTGTATTGTGGTTGGACTCCAAGACTGCTGTGTTATGCACGCTTTGTCTCGAATAATTCCCCCATTCTCTTCCAAATAAACATGTGGAGGGTCCAACTTCAGATACTGCAGCACATTATAAAGCCAGCCAAAAAAAGCACAATATCAGGATCACCAGAGTCCTTTATTAAGCCAGATGCTACAAAAGCTAGGGAGTAACATACATTATGTTACTAATCCTCGGTCTAAATCCAATTGTTAGTACCAAACAAAGTAGACCCATTGAATTAATGCAATCTACATGAATGTAGTTTACAATTAAGTAGTATACTTTAGCTAGCAAATGTATTTAGGGGTGTGTGTGTGTAGAAAGATAATATAAAGCAGTGGTGCTTGTGCTATCAGATGTAGGGAACCAGCAATCCCGCCTCCATGCCAATTGGCTACCATCGTTTCTTTCCTTTCTCGAAACTTGTTAGGTACTAGCACTTTATGGTTCATGGACTGCATTGGTGGATAGATCAACACTTTGAGTTCCATGGCATAAAGCACTCAAAGGCCCAGTAGCATTCATATTCAGCTACTGTTAAAGGCATAGAGGCAGTGCCAAAAAGGCAAATCAGAGAAGGTAGCAACTCAACATAAGACCAAAAATACTACAAGAAGACCCTTTCATATGGCTGTAATGAACACTTGTTTCCCCTTCTCTTCTTTGTGCATTACATTTGTGAAGCACTGAAGTACTTCTAGGTCACAGTGAGGTTAGCAGGGTTTCCTCCTCTCCCTCCTCCAATTCTCTACTTATACTTTTATAAAAATTGAGTATTTTTTAAAATATCTTTCATTTTATTTTTTCGGGGAAGGAATGCAGTGCCAGCATCTGATTTGTACAGTTGTTTCAGTGGACTAAACTGCAACCTTTTGAATCAGACAAGAGATAATTAAGGGGAAACCTACTGTTCTAATGGAAATATTAAAAAATAAAATAAAAAGAATGCTGAAAATCTTTCATGTTGAAGCAAACACATTAAAACCTACTTATTTGAAAAGATGCTGCCAATATGTGTAATATTCCGATGACATTTTGTAAGCTAAATAGCACTTTTTACATCTATAGATAATTAGATAAACCCAAAATAGCCTAATTTTATTGCCACCAATTTGCTATATGAAACACTTTTATCTTCTTTGTCTACTTTCCAATGCATGGTTCTGAACTTAAAGGCATAGATAAACTAGTATTTCAGTTTTTGACTTGAGCATATATGTCTTGAGCATATTTGTAACACACAGGGATTTTTTAAAAGATATTACATTAAAAGATATTCCTGTACTGTTTCTTCAATGTCTCCCTAACTCCAGACAGATAATCTCAATGGGAAATGGGAAGTAATGGTGGTGTTTTCTGAAATCACCATCATATGATGTCCTAATGTTCTATCCTCAAGGGTGTCTGAAGATTTTTATTGAGTGACAGTAAATACAATCTATACAGAACTGGAACTTGGCTCCTAAGTTTAAATTATGACATTACCAGACACTAACGGAGTTGTCTTGTAAGACAATTTCTTCTTTCCTTCCTTCCTTCTGATTTATTCTTCCATTTAAATAGTCTCTTCAGTTGGATAGCTATAATATTTTTAAAAATATTTTTTTAATAAAATCATAGAAATGTAAGAATTGCCCTGCTTCTAACAAAACAATTGAAAACATAATAAGAGCCACTCAGGAGTCAATCCAAAGCCTATCTATTCTAACATTCTGTTGATCAGTCAGAAAACCAGATGATTGAGGGAAATCCACAAAAAGTATATGGATGCAAAAACACCTGCTCTCTTCTACTCCCCAGCAAAAGAAGTGTGCTGCCTCAGGTACTGGAGGTTAACCACAATTCTCTTGGAGCACTCAATTAGCATCAAGACCATTGTGCTTTCTTAGAGGTTGTGTAAGCATACAGCCAATCATAAGGCAGACAATAATTTCCTAAGCACACATGCAATCTTTGCTCACTTTTTACTTGACTGGTGGGGAGTGAATCAGTTATTGTGCAACAGGTGAACTCCACGCCAGGGCACCTGTTGAACAATCCAGTTGTGCAGTTATGGGATCCACTACTATGGTGTAACTATGCTGGCACATTTTTCTGCTATTCTAAAATAGAATCTTGGCTGTAACATATAGCCACTGTAACTGGTGGTGGTGGTGGTGTGTCTTCAAGTTGTTTCTGACTTATGATGACCCTAAGGTGAGCCCATCACAGGGTTTTCTTGGAAGGATTTGGTCAGAGCGGGGTTGCCTTTCTCTGAGGCTGAGAGAGTCTGACTTGCCCAAGGTCACCCCAGTGGGCTTCCATGGCTGAGTGGGGGGATTCAAGCCCTGGTCTGCAGACTTGTTACCCACTGCTCAAACCACTACACCATTCTGACTCTCACTGTAACTAGTATCCACTTCTAACCTTATACTCTTATCACTCTGCATAACCAGTTCCCTTATGAAGCCATTCAAGCAGGTGTCCAGAACTACATCCTGTGACAAGAGAAATTAAGGTTTTGACAACTGCACTGGAACAATAGTTCCTTTTGTCTTTACTGAATCTTTTGCTATTGACATTCCCCACTGCAGGCCTATCCACTTTCCAGAGGTCATAATTATGTCCAACTCCAATTACGTCTTTTTCCAAGGGCCTTTCCACACTACACTGTTGTAGTGCTATTATTCCACTTTCAACATCCTGTGGAATTCTGGGGTTTGTAGTTTACTGAGGCCAAAGAGCTCTCTGTCTGAGAATTCTAAAGGCTGCTCCCTAAACTCCGAACCCCAGGATTCCACAGGATGTTGAAAGTGGAATAATAGCACTGTAACAGGGTAGAGCAGAAGGGCCCCTGAGCTAAACAGCTCTTAGATGTTATGACCTTTCTTCAGGGAAACTTTCTAGCTGTTTCCCTACTCTAAAAAAAAAGGGGGGGCTTTTTTTCAAAAATTTTATTTAATTCGTACACCTTGGCAGGAATTAATTCATTTGGGCTGAAGTTGTAAAAAGCGTCACGCATGGGGACGCTATAGGTAAGACCTCCTAAGCAGAAAGAAAAATATTTCCTGAAACCGACAGAGCGAACCAAAAGCCTGAAGGTCCCCTGTCTAGAAAACGAAGCCGCAAATAACGACGAGTAACGCCAGCCCTGGTTAGTACTTGGAAGGACGAGCGCAAACGAATACCAAGTGCTGTAGGCTTTCGGATCTGGCAAAACCACTTCTTGAGTATTCATTGGCCATTTCCGCACTAGACTGTTATAGTGCTACTATTCCGCTTTCAACATCCTATGGAATCCTGGGGTTTGCAGTTTAGGGAGGGGCCCAAACCGCAAACCCCAGGATTCCATAGGATGTTGAAAGCGGGATAATAGACTATAACAGTCTAGGGCGGAAATGGCCATTCTTTGCCTGCGAAATTCATGGGGTTAGCCTAAGTCGAAGGGCGACGCGAGGGCACGCACTGCCTAGAAACGCCTGGCTTTACCCTGTCGGGGAAGCGAACCACGGCAAAGTGCCTGCGGAGGGCTGAGCCGAGCTCCCGCGAACAACAAGCGGAGGAGTTGCCGTGAGGCGGCGAAGCGGCAGCTGCTCCATTTTCAACTTTCCCGAGGCTTCCCTATTTCAAATACCAACGGCTACACGAAGCGGCTTTTGAGGGGAGGAGGCTCCTGAAGCGCCTACGTATCTCTCTCCGCCTTCGTTGAGGGATGAGCAGGATGCGGGCGTGCACTGCAGTTAAAAATGTACATTTTTTGTGTCAGTGCTAACGTTGTAAGTCGAGCGAGGGGTTTTATTAACTCTTTTCCTGCTTCGTGTTATTAACGGGGCAGGAGGGGGGGGGGAGACAGTGGAAAGCCCCCGCTTTGTCACGTGTATTCCCCCCCCTCCCCTCACCACGACCAGTAAAAAGGCCTGTCTGCGCGCGCTCAGGCAAAAACCCTGCAAAGCCGCCGCGGCGCTCACCGCTTTGTAAATACAACTCGCACTGGTGCCTTTTTGCGCAGCGGTGCATTTCGGGATTTGTAGTCCCAGCGGGGCTGGTTCCCTCAGCAAAGGCCGAGGAAGAAACTACCGTTCCCATGAACATACAGGGGCTGAAGGGTGGTGGGGGAAAGAGGACAAGAAAACAGAGCTGGTTCTGCTGGGGCAGATTGTTGCTGCTGCAATGGGGAAAGAGCGGAAAAGTGCGCTGCAGCAAGAGCAGCGCGTGACGAGCGAGGAAAGGAGCAAGCGGAGGAGTTGACCTGCCCGTGCTATGACCGAGAGGGGATTTAATTACTTCGAAGCAGAAGGCGCCGCTGTTGCCGGCAGGGCGAGCCAACAAGACTCGTTACACAGAGAAAGGAGGGAATGCTGTGAATTCTTTCCTCGTGTCACACTGAGAGAGAGGCGGAGCGGGTGTTGTGTTTTGTTTTCGAAAACTGTGGCCACATCCCGCCGGACTTGAGACGGGGAGTGTTGCTTCCCTCAAAAACCGCCTTGTTCTTCGCTTGGCCGGGAAGCTCGGCCCAAACGAGCAGGGCCGGGGCAGCCCCCGTGGCTCCTTCCCATCCTCGGCCGCTCCTGCCGCCCTCTCCCTCCTCCTCCTCCACTTCCACTCCCCTTCTGGTGCCTGACAAAAGGAGGACGGAGGCGGCGTCTGGAGAGTCTGACGGGGCGGGAGGGGAGCAGCGGCGACAACGCCGCCCAGTCGAGTTACTTTACTTTCGAGGCACCGCAGAGAGCTCCCTTCCGTCCTCGCAGGCAAGGCAGGCGATGAACGGCTTCGGCCCCGACGAAGTGACCCGCGGCGGGGGAGAAGCGGCCGCCGTCCCCGCCGTGGTGGCCAACGCGGCCGCCGCGGTGGAAGTCCTGCCGCCGCCGCCGCCGCTCCCGCAGCCGCCGGCCGGGCTCGGGGTGGCCTCCTCGGCTGCCGCGGCGTCGGCGGCGGCGTCGGGGGGCTCGGCCGGCCCCCCTGGGGCTGCGGGGCCCGGCGCGGGGCAGCTGTGCTGCCTGCGGGAGGAAGGCGAGCGGTGCAGCCGAGCCGCGGGCAACGCCAGCTTCAGCAAGCGGATCCAGAAGAGCATCTCGCAGAAGAAGGTGAAAATCGAGCTGGACAAGAGTGTAAGTGTGGACCGTGCGTTTGTGTTTCGCGTTTGGGGTAGCTGGTGGCTGTGTTTCTGGCTTGGATGAGATCGCCTTCTTTCTCCTGGCCGGTGGCATTGCAGTTTTAGTACAGGCTGCTCTCTCCCCCGCCCCGCCTGCTTAATGTACACAACATCTTTCTCTCGGATCGCACACGGGAGCAGCGGCGGGGGTGGGGAAAGCACAGGCGTAGGGAAGGAAACAAAAGCGAGCCGAGCGTAAGGAATGAATGAGGGAACGCGAGAGAGACGCTTTTTCTTGGAAAGCCAAACGCTCCACGCCCCCTCCTTCCTCTCCCCCGTCAGTTCTGAGACGACCTGACCTGTTTCGATCGCTGGAAAATTCCTTAATTGCAAGGAAGGGCGAGTACTTAGCTACCGCACTACCTTCTCTTTCGTTCAGCAGCCGCTTCCCGTCCCCCCCCCCAGCGTATTCCTTGTTAGGGAAGCAGAGATGTATCAGAGGTGTGTGAGTGTGCGGTGGTTGGGTTACAGGGTTCCCCAGAGCTTGGGGTACCTCTCATTCCTGCCCCCACCCGCATCTCCCTTTGATCGGCCAGCCGGAAGGCTTTCTGACGCTCTTTTATCTTTCTTTCTGTTTTGTTTGCCCTCGGTGTACAGTTGGCTGCGTGGCTGACGTTGCAAAAACTGAGCAGCGTTCAGCTCCTGGTCTTTGTGAGTGCGAGTGGAAGCGGCTGCTCTCTTTTTTTCTCCCTCCCCTCTCCTCGGTTGCCTTGTTATTGCTCTGTCTTGCCTCTTTCCCCCAGCAGCTTTTCTTTTCCTCCTCATCGCGGCGTGTGTTTTGTTTTAAAACAGTGGTCGTGTCAACCTCTCTGCGTAAGGCATCTCTAGTCCTGGTTGCTTTCGCTCTGCGGAGTGTGTGTGTGTGTGTGTTTTATGGAGTGCTTCTGTTTTCCGGAGAAGGGGCAGTGTTTGCCTGCCCCGCCTCGTGCTGCAGTGTTGCACGTCCCACCTCGTTGCTGTGTCGTCTTCTTTCCCCTTGGCAGCCATCAAGCTCTTCTAGTCCCCTTTCAAGCCACACAACTCTTAAGGCTGGGCATCCGTCCCCGCCCCTCCCGATGTTTCATGTGAAAGGAGAGCGGGCCGGGGACTCGGGGAGAGAAACGCTCTTAAATGCAACAGACATTCCGAAAGTCAGAGCACGTTAACCTGCGGAGTGCGTGTCTGCCGGCTTATGGCTCCCTGATGTGGAGTGAATACTTGTGCTTTCTAAACCGGAACGAACAAGTACTTGGATTGCCTCGCTTTATGTACTGACGCAGTTGAAAAGCGCGTTGTTAAATCTTGGCCGCAGATGGAGATTGCTGATCACTGGCAGCCAATGCAGTAGCATACTTGAAAGATCAGGCCAAGAAGGATCAGCTTTTGCCCACCGGGGTGTGTGTGTGTGTGTGTGAGTGAGGGGGTGAATCGTTACTTAGTGTTGCTTGCCTCTCCTGTTAGTTAAGAAGGCTTTCTCTGCTTTCTGATTTGTGGTGTAGCAGACTTACATCCTGTGCATCCCATCGTGTACATTTTTACTCCTATGTTTGTCAGGCTTCGATAGAGGCTTGATCTTTAGCAAATGGGTTTTGGATTAGAGTCTTGATGGGCAGCTACGTTCTAGGCAGTAATCTTTGTTGGATGCATTGGAATAAGTAAAGACGGTTAGATTTGTCCTGTTAATGTCTTCTAGCAGTAACTTGCCCCCCTCCCCCTTTGGATAGTTAAAGTAATAATCGCAGTTTTGCATATGCATTACCCTCACATTCGTGAATTTTATCAGAATGGGAACTGCTGCTCACAATATCATCATTGCAAATCATTAGATATTGACTTTTTAATCCAAACATAATAGTCTGAGAAGCTGGAAATGCTGGTTTTGACCTTTAACATGTTAAGTTGTATCAGAAGTGACAACGTTATTGAGTATTGAGATAACTGGAGTCTTCATTTGGGGGGGGGGGCTTGATATTGTGTTACTCCAGTATCATGAACCCTGTCTTGCTGTATAAAAAGGCTTTGTGTAAAATCAAAAACACCGGTAGTGTTTACTTGGCCGTTGGAAGTCATATAACCATAAGGAGCATTTCCTAAATCAGGGTGGCTGTGCTGCTATAACCAGTCAACACACCAGATTTTCTCTGGAAGGTTTGGATATAATAAAATGTGTTTGTGGCTGATGTCAGTAGGTTTTCTTGATGTGCATTGTTGATTGTCTTTTAGAAGAGCATGTAAATCATTGTGTCCAAACATTTTGTAGTGTTGCTCATGGTTAACCTATCTTTTTAAACCTTTAGGCAAGGCATCTTTATATATGTGATTTCCACAAAAACTTAATTCAAAGTGTCCGAAACAGAAGAAAGAGAAAAGGTAGCGATGATGATGGTGACTCACCAGTACAAGACATTGACACTCCAGAGGTAAATTAATAATTCATCTCTGCATGGACACACTTCCTATACAGGACTTGAGGAAAGATATTTTATTCAAAACTAGATGACTGGGACATTAATTATTGAACCTCATATAGGACTGGATAGTCCAAATCCGGTTGTTAGTCCTGACTGGAGTAGGTCCATTAAATCAATGGGATTTATCTGTGTGCAGTCTCACCATTCAACAGTTGGTTGAATGGGTCTACTCTAGTTGGGAAGAACCAGTAGGATGCCAGCCTGTGTTTCTTATGTAGGAGAGTTCATATGATTTCATTTACAGTGAGGCTTTGTTTGGCTTTGACTTACGGTAAACCAGTGAAGGGGAGAGAACTTCAAAACATTATGTTACTAACAGCTTTGCTCAGATCTTGCAATCTAAGGACCTTTATTGAGTCAACAGCACATTATGGCCTTCCTTTTTTCTTAACAGCCTTCAACTTTACCTAACATTATTGTTTTTTTGAATGAATCATGTGTTGTCATGATATGTCCAAAGTGCAGTGTGTTGTCATGATATGTCCAAAGTGCAACAATCTCAACTTAGTCATTTTGGAATCTAGTGGGGTTTTTGGCTTGATTTGCTCTTGGATCCATTCATTTGACTTAGATTTTAATGCTTTTGGAATAGGATTATTTGGAGATACAAAAGGGGTAAACGACAGCTGTTTATGGGAAAAAACTATTCCTATAATAGAAGTGATTACCAGCAATAGGAGGCATTTGTTGAAGAGTTATATACTGGAGATTTTACAAATGTTTTTGTAAAGACCATTACTAGTGCTAAGATATATACTTATTCTGTTGTACAGTGCCTAGTTACAATTATTTTCATATGGTGGCTTCTTACACTGCCATTTGTATAGTGTGAGTGATGAGATATGAAACTTATGTTGACTCATAAGTATTACTGTGCCTGGGCTTGTATTGTGTATTCTGACAGCACTTCACAAAAGTTTGAGGCGGGCTTTTCACAGCTTCTGTCAGCTGAGAGATTTCAACCAGAGTTTGTGGGGACTGAAACTAGAACCTTAGCCATGAAAAATATGCAATCTGCTATAGGTGGTGGTACTTTGTTCTGGGGTACAAATGCTTTGTAGTATAACAAAGCCATGTGCTACACATTACAGGGAAGGCAAAAAGGCACAAAGTTTCAGATAGTATTTGCACAATAAAGTAATATGTAGGCTGGTAGTCAGGTTTAAAAATTGTGTTATTTTTTTCCAGGTTGATCTGTTCCAGTTGCAAGTAAACACACTAAGAAGATACAAAAGGCACTTCAAGTTACAGACAAGACCAGGACTGAACAAAGCACAGCTTGTTGAAGTATGTGTAATTCTACTTAAATTTATTTCAGTAAATCTCTCTCTCTCTCTCTCTCTCTCTCCACACACACACACACACACACACACACACGTACGTACTATATGCTATGACTTTCCTGAAGTGCAGGTCTCAGACTTTGGCATGCTGAAGACTCCCTTCTTTTTGTCTGTTGACTATTGCTTTCCTCTCTTTCTGCCAGTCAATTGTCAGATTCCTACCCTAATGCCTTTGTACTCTTTTATGTTGATGGCAGTGCAGTTTTCCAATAAATTTTATGCTTTAGTCATGTGAATACTTACTTACATGGGAATACGTCCAAATTATTAGAAAGGGACATCTTTAATCATCTCAGTAACTATGTGCTATAGGATTACTAAAATGCTAGACAGACAGGGAACTTTCAGAGAGTATGTCCAGATTTAGTGAATGAACAAAAGAATGACAGATGATAGTCAATGTAACTGCAGGTGATGAACATAGAGGCAAGTGGTGCTGCCTTCACAGACAGGTTGGTGGGTTCTGAATTGTGTCTGACCCCCAGAATAGCTATTAATAACGTTTTACACCAGTTGACATGGGTGACAGATAATCCTGTTGGTTCTTTAATTTCCAAAATAGGTGTTACCAGAGAATTGGGAAGGCGGCAAATGTAAGGGAGCTATTTTCACTGTCATTTAAAAAAAATGGCAGTTTAGTATTTTAGTTTGAGAACTCAGGTGAATACTATTTATCTCTAATATTGTCAATGTAATTCTAAAACTTTACCAACACATTCAAATGTTAAAAAAGTATACAGAATTACGGGTATATTATTCTGTCAGAAGTAGGTAAACCAAAGAGGATAGAAAGAAATCTCCTCTCTCTTATTTTTCTAGCCCTTTATACAGCCACACTTTTTCAGATTTTTTTTGCTCCTAAACAAAACTTGATGACAGCATCATTTTAGATGCACAAAGCATGTGAACACACCTGTCTAATGACTGTATATGCATGCACATATTTTACAAATCTTTCTTATTTGGCAGAAAAATGTTTCTTCTTTTCTTATAGACCGGGAAACGCTCCATCAAATGAGTTGAAACCTGATTGTTTGCATTTAAGTGTAAATAATTACACCACTGTCTTGCCCCTGTATTTAGTCATTTTTGCAAAATTCCTGGATTAGGCTAGTTTAGTCTTCTGTGCTATCATGGTAACTGTATAGATCACAGAAGAGAAAACCCTTTATTCTTTGGAGGAAGCATACATTACAAATGTGCTAGGCACTCTTTCCTCCTTTTCTGTCTCTGCTTAATAACACTTGATATTAATGGAAAATCAACTTTTCTTACAGATAATTGGATGTCATTTTCGGACTATTCCAGTGAATGAAAAGGACACCTTAACCTATTTCATCTACTCTGTGAAGAATGACAAGAACAAATCTGATCTAAAAATGGATAGTGGTGTTCACTAAATAAACAAACTTGAGACTTGCAGACCTAAAGACTGTTTTGGAGTGGCTGAACTGTAACTGGTATTCAGGTGGAGAATTCTGATGTTATTTTCTTGGAGAAAATATTGCTAAAAATGAGATTTCCTTGGTAAAAATATTTTAAATAAATACTGTTGATGTTCCTGCACCCGTAAGCGTGTGATGTCTGGCACATCTATGTGAAACTGTTCAGGTGCAGCCAATTTTTCAGTTTATGGAAATAAGATAAAATGTTCTCCTGTTTGTTTATTTTGGTAAATTTCCTCTTTGTGAGGGTGAGGAGATGAATGGTGTCACAGGCATCTTACCTAATAGAACTAAATAGTACTTAAGTTGCAAATAGGAGTGACTTTCAAGAGGCCTTTCCATAGCACAGCTCTTAACATAATTTCCTTAATGCACTCATTGGTTGCTTTCAAACAGTGATGCTATGCCACAGTTAGGAGAACTTTCCTAGAGATTGGCTTCATCCCTGAATTGATAAACAGTGGGTCAATTCAGCAAACCAAACGTAGAAAACGTGGGCTCCAAACCGTATTTTCTCCTAACTATGATTCTGGATGGTGGCTGAATTGGTAGAGCAATGACCGCAATTGTAGTCTATCTCCAAATGCTACTTCACCATGGAGGGGAGGTAAGTTAAAGGGCCAAGCAAACAGAAGATTAAACCAGACAGGTAGTCATGTTTTGCCTATTTGTATAAGCTTGAGCCATGATTTGGGTTCTAAATCTTGGTGCAGCCATGGCTTGGCATGATTTTAGTAAGCCTTAATATTCGTGAGCGTCATTTTCTTCCCAGGTAACAACATGACAGCTAGATGTGGCCGCCGCAATTAGATACAGTCTCATCATTTCTTGTATTATACTTATGGCATTAGAATAAAACTGTTAATTCTGTAGTATTTCCACATCAGTAACTTTTTAAAATACTCAGTGTAGCCACTGTGGCATTCCCACTGGGAAAATAAGCTGCCCTAAGTATTGTCACTTTTGCACTTCAGTAGTCGAAAACAAGAAGTTTTCCTTTGCCAATGGTTGCTGTGATGTGAAACTTGACTTCATTTGCAGTTTATAATGAGCTGTTTCAAGGTGCTGTGACCTTTTTTTTAAAGCATTGTAAGTAGATTGTACCAGCAACAGCAATTAGCACATTGATCTGCATTAGTGCCTAAGATTGAAAATCTAGTATCATAGAGAAAATCTAGTATCATGATGCACATTCACCAACTACCAGTTTAGTTTGAAGCTGGATATAGATAGTAATTAAAAGTGTTTGGCATTCTTGGAGTTAACAGAAATGATTGTATCTAGAGGTGAGTCTTATATTTAATGCAACACCATTTCATATTGTGTTTTCTGGATTGAGACCCAATGCGTGGGATGCCCATGTCCTGTTTCCTCGAATGCCGTCATTCTATCCAGTAGTTCCACAGGAGGTCTAAAAACTCACTGTCTTCCAAAAATGATGCTTCCCAACAATTTTTGTCTCCCCTTGATCCCCTGTGTTTACTCTTATGCTGAAGTCCTGTCATTCTATTATAGCTATAACCAGTAAACGGTGAATGCCATGCTGTGTTTAGTAGCTGAGAGTTAGTTTTGAATCTGACAAGTAAATATTGCATGGTTCTATATGTATGTTCAGATGCACGTTCCACATCCAAGTGGGTCTTATTCTCAGAGACTTAAGCACAAGATTGTATTCTTAGGCTGGTATTTTATGAGTTTGTATGTGTATGTGCCTTCAAATTGCCTGTCATCTTATGGTGAACTGGCGAATTTCATAGGGTTTTCTTAGGTAGTTTTTCCAGTTCCTTCCTCTGAAAATACCTAGAGCACCTGGGATTTGTTGGCAGTCTCCCATCCAAATACTAACCAGGACTGAGCATGCTTAGCTTCCAAGATCAGATGGGATCTGGTACCTTTAGGGTATTTGGGCCCTGGTATATTATACTTACTTGGGGAGTAAGCCCCACTGAATTCACTGGCACTTCCTTTTCAGTTGGTATATATACTCTGTTGTTGAGGTTTTGCATTACTGTGTTCCTAACAATAGATCAAGAATAGAAATAACTTGTAATTTATTTTATGAAATGAAAGGCAGCAATTATCAGGCTGCCTTCTTCTGTACAGTAAGTCCCACTAAAACATAAAATGAAAAATCATACAAGTCCTTTGGTGAATTAAACATGAGTCATGTGGTTTGATTGCTTTCTGGTATGAAGTTCAGAAATTCCCCTGCCTCCCTTTTTTTAATTATGGAAGAGTTATACAGGGGACATCTTTGTCATAATAGCTGAATAAAGGTTTCAAGTTCTAAATGGAATTCTTGAAAAATAAATCCATGCAGATTTTTTCTGTACTTTCCAAGTGGTATTGGACCACAAGCAGACTAGAAGCAAAGCAGTGTCATTACCAGCTAAACTTTGTTACTAAGTTTGACCTCAATACGGCATGGATAGGAACAATATGACCTTCATATTGTTGGCCTGCAACTTACACTAGCATAGCCAGTCACACAACCATAGCCAGTCAAGTGAAATGCTGGATGTTACAACTCAACATCTGGAGGGCTGTTTGATTACCAGTCCCTTCTGTATGCAGTTGACCTGTAAGTAAGGCCTACTGTATTATATGGAACTTGCTTTGGGATAAATATGCGTAGGATTACACTGACAGTAAACTTCTAAACAGAAGGCTGTTGTGTGTAATCACCCTAACTGCCTATACTAGGATGGGAATTACACAGTTCTAATGGGATCCTGTGTGACCTGAAGGTCCCCTTGGACTCACCAAACCCTGATACTACATGAGAAGACACGTCTTTCTCAGAAAACCTAAATGTGACCAGTACGTAAACAAAACCTATTCGTTATTGTGGGCTACGTAAAACGAACAAACATTTCTAGAAGAGCTCCTTGATTAATTTTCAAAGAGTAATATAATGAATAAGAATTTAGAAGGGTGTTTTTTGTATGCAGGTCTTAAGAGACTAGATGGTGACTGTCATATAAAGAGCGTTGCAGAGAGGTACTCCTAACAGCCTCACAAGAAGGAAACATTAATGTTGTCATTATATAGGAAGCAACTTTATAGATGTCAGAAGCATTAGGTCAACTGTAGGCAGAATGGATGAGACATTTCAAGGGACCTCTGACTATAGTGATGGATTAGTGCCAAAAATTTGGAACATAAAACAATTTCTTAGAAATTGGGGTTTAGATGGTCCCTTTTCTAAATGCACAGTGCACATGATAAAGTTTCTCAGTGATGTTCACACCAACCTTCTAGGATAATTTATATTAATTCTATGTTAACTTTAATGGCATGCTAATCTGAACATGTACTATTGTGATGCACTGGTACAGAGCACCAGTGCTTCCTATTTTATTGACAAACATTTCTTTCTAGAAGTAATACTGCTGTGTTCAGCAATGGTGAGACTTTTGCCAGGAACGTAGATAAATGCAAAGCGAGAGAGAGAGAGGGAAAATAGCAAAGAAGATATACTACTGTGGGGTGAAATTCCCTTTCTTCTCTAAAAAAAGTTTCTCATTGAAAACTTAAAGAAAAGAGTGAGGACCCTTCGGCCTTGCCACTGTCTTGGAGGACAACTCCCCACTGGCCATGTTGGCCAGGTCTTATGGGACTTGAGGTCCAAAACATCTGGAGAACAAAAGGTTCCCCATCACTGCTGTAAAGGATAGAGCATCTGCACCAGCTGCAGACAGTTCATATCTTTTGCTTAAACTTTGTGTGGTTTTGTAGTGTTTTGTGTCACATTTTGTACCATATGAAACTCCTTTCTTGCTCCAACTACAGCAAGACGATTAAGCAATTGTTCTTCACAGGTTCCTTAAAAACCGTGTTAAAGCTTTGCCGTCCATTTCCACCCCAAGTTTCTTTTCTCCAGACTAAAAACACCAATTTCTTTGGTCTGCCTTCATGTGAGATGTACTAAGTGCCCGGTGCATGATAAAATCATGAGTGTTGTTAGTGAGTTGTGAACAGCCTGGAGGGTTGTAAGTACTGCAGACCAGCAATACTAATGCAATGAAAGCACTACAAGGCTTCTTAGAAGGAAGTACTGCTGTGTTCAGTGTGGATCATTCCCAAATAAGTGTGGATATAATTGTAGCTGTAGGCACAGTCAGATATTGGATTGCCTCTAGTGTATTCAACATATATGCAAGTATGCTATTGATTTGCCCTTGTCAATCATTTGTCCTTTATTGACAGGATATTGGATAATATATTTAAGGGCTGATGAAAGGACAAATTACTTCACATCTTTTTTTTTTCTGTTGTTGTGCAAGAATAAATTATAGCAACAAGTAACTTGAGAGAACTACAGTCAGCCCTTCACATTTGTAGGTTTGATTTTCACGGATTGGATTTGTGAGTTTCACCAGCCCCTGCCCCACTACTTTTTCCTGAGAGACCTTCCGTCTCAGCAGCTCTGATCAGGCTGTACAGCCCTTTAAAAACCCACTTCCAGTCTTCTTCCTCCTCCTCCTCCACCACCAGCTGCCTTGCCATCTAAGGACAGCTTGCAGTTCAATTTCTCAGCACCACAAACCTAATCCTGAGGGCCCCCCCCCATACCCAATGAAAGAGAGGGGTGAGAGAGGAGAAATATAGTGCCAACATGCTGACCGTCCGCCTTCTCTCCCCTTTCCTTGACCTGGTTTGGACCCTGGGTGCCTGTTCTCCTCACCATGTCTAGGTCCCTTCCCACATACACACACATTTTGATACTTGTGATTTTTCCACTTTTGTGGGGATCCCGTACCCCTTACCCTAGTGAATGTGGAGAGCTGACTGTAATGACCAGAGACTAACTAATGTCCAATGATCAGGAATCATGAGCATTAGTGTACAAATCATCTGGAAGGTGCTAACTTGCTTAGAGTGGTCTTTCCTACACTATCTGATGTGGGGGACAAACACTCTCCGCCCCCCCCCCCAAGTGTCCTAGGGACTGGCATATTTGTATCCATTAACTACAACTGTATCTTTGCTGGAAGCCCAACACAGACACCAGGACAGCAGCCTCTTGGCTGGCACCACCATTTCAAAAATGCTGTCTTACAGTGCCTTTAGAAAGGAATAATGTAAGCTAGCCCTCTTAATATAGTGACCGCTCATCTTACATTTATTTTCAGTTCTTTTACTTGAGACACCTTTGGAAGCTTTCACAGTTTGAAAAATTAATGAAACAAAATATATTAAATTTCCTGTTGCCAGAAGTATATTTTCTTCTCTTTTATTTCATGCGGTTCCAATGGGCAATTTTTAACTGTTATATTGAAAGATTTGTGCTTATAAGTCCTTCTAGAGTTGAATAGAAGTTCTTCTCTTTTTATCCCATATTTGGAAAGAGAATTACTGACAAGCCAAAGGAATCTGTATGTGTTGTGTTTTGCAAACTCAAGTACTTCTATGAATAGTTTGTAATTCATGTTTAAACTGTCCAACAGAATGCATTCTGCAAGAGGCTGTGAGAGCTGAGAGGGCTAACTATGTGTTCATTTGTCCACATGTGGAGCTAAGTATTGATGCTTGTTTTTCTAGGAAATAAAAATGGCTCCAGAAGAGAAAAATTTGTCATGGTGGGAAAAGAATGTTTAACCCTTAACCCACCAATACCAAATATCCCTCTACCCCAGAACATTCCAAACCTATAATTAGCCACCCTAACATGTATTTATGAAAAGCTGCCTCATTGTAATAAAGCCCTGTCACCTAGAACAGTGCTTGTCTACCTGCCTGGTGTAGTGCACTAGCAGGTAATTTTTCCCAATGTCTTAAGGACTGATAACATATTTGTATCCATTGGCTAGAACTGTTTCTTTCTTTTGTGGACACTCACTGCAAACAGGCAGCTAAATAACTTGTGGACTAGGACTGATCCGTGAGCCACTGCTTTGAGCTGTACCGATACAGAATTTTGCATCAGTGCCTGAAATCCAGTTTAGAGTTGGGCATACTGAAGTCCTTTGATTTCAATTGATTTAAATATGCCTAAGTAGATTCAAACTGATACGTCAGAATGATTTATCTTGATAACCAGTGGCTCTCCAGTGTCTCAGGATTTTTTTCTGAGCTTAGGAAGAAGTGAACTCCATTCACAGAAGGTACTTATTTCCAGTTTTTAGGTGTTCCCAAACCTACTCTCCATCACAGCTCAACCCACTCAATAATGTTTTCTTGTCTTCTACCATTGGGAGAGATGTGGGGATTGCCTTGGGTTAAGCAGGTAGAGGAATAGTGGCTTCTGCTAGCCAAGCTGACATGCTGAAATCTGGATCCGAGCTATAATGTATATATTGACTAAGAATTTATTGACTAAGAATTGATGAAGCTTTTATGTCAATTATATCCTGCTTTAATAGTTCAAAAACAGATTGTGGTGGTGGATTACAATATTTAAAACAAAGATCACTAAGTAAATTATGGGCTAAATCCAGTGCAGATACACTGAAATCAGTGTGACCTAAGCTTATTTGTGATTAACAAGTCCAATTCATTTTAGTTAAACCATTAACACCAAGGCTATTTACTTTGGCATAGAAATGATTAGTATTGGTCTATTAGTCTTGCTTAGAGAAAATTACAGCAGATGCATAGAAATAGTGTCCATATTAAACTCTTCTTTTGCATGAAGTACTGCATAGCATAAAAAGCATATGGTTTGTTCCAGTCTTCAGCATCAGAGTCCAATATTTATATTCCTTTCTCAAATATGATGTATCCTTTAGGGGCTGTTACAAGGGATCACAAATGAGATCTTTGGTCCAAAAAAGATATCTCTGAAAGAAATTGGCAGAAATGTAAATTGACTATAGAATAAGCATACATATTATTTGTCAAAGTGACTGACAAGAATGATTAAGAAAATAGATTAAATAAAATAAAATGCAAGACAGCAGAGAAACACAAGTAAACAGTTTATAAAGCCAACAACCAAATTAAAAGCAGGGAACACCAACCAGGAGGTTATAATCAAATAGAAGATGCGATTTTAAGTCTTCAGCAACTGTTTCAAGACTGAGAAAGAATGGTTTAAATAGATTTTCATAGAAAATCTATTCCACAATTATAGTGTCACAACTGAAAAATTATTTTTTGGTCCTACCCAGTTAAACTCATATAAGGATGAAACTATGGGCAGAGCCTCTGATCATAACCAGTGGGAAACCCTGTGTGAGAACAGGCAGTCCAGACAGTAATGTGGCTGTAAACCACTTTGTTGTTTAAGGTGCTTCGAAGTAAGGGTTTTTATTGTGCAAGCCTCTGTGTGAGGGGAAAGCAAAATGATACTTTAAAATGGTGCTATAATAGTAATTAACTACTTTGGAGGCCTGCAGCTATAATGAAACCTAATTTTCCAAGCTTTGCTTTTGCTGGGAACTGAAAGAGAACATGGACTAGGAAGATCTAATAATCATATCCAGATTCTACTTCTTTCACCTCCACTATGGAATTATTGGAGAAGACAAAATGGTGGTGTTCCTGAGTGCCCCCATTGCCCTTAACCCATAGAAGTTGTTTTCATGGAGCCATGCTTGTTCTCATTCCCGCTTTTACCTGTCAGTTTCAAAATGGCTTAGATCATCTCTCTTTTTTTTCTCCCTACACTGTCCTCACCATTACAGGATGTAACAACTAAAGCTGTCTTCAGAATGAGAAGTTCTATATCAGATTCTATGGCAAACTAATGGCATGGTACTATGTGTTCCGCCAAGGAGTAAATTAAAACTACATTGTTGGCCTGGTACTCGATTGATCATTTTTAAAAAAGTAGTCCAGAAGAGAAAGCAAAATTTAGAATAAAATCTAGCATTTTTAAAATGCTTAATGGTGGAACCCATCCAGGTACTAATCCAACTGACATTTTCAAGGTAACAGGATTGCTTTCTCTGTTGTCTTCAGACCAGGTATGCGAGACTGTGGCTCACCATATATATTTAATCTGCAACTCCCATAAGACTGTACCATTGGTTATACTGGATTAGGACTGAAAAAAAGCATCTGGAAGGTCATAGTTACCTACTCTTCTTCAGACTATGGCCATTTCCACACTGGATTGTTATAGTGTGATTATTCCACTTTCAACATCCTATGGAATCCTGGGGTTTGCAGTTTAGGGAGGGGCCTGAAAGGCTCCTCATTAAACTGCACACCCTAGGATTCCATAGGATGTTGAAAGTGGAATAATAGCACTATAACAGTCCAGTGTGGAAATGGCCTATGCCTTCACTGTAGGTACCAACCTGTCATGCTTTGGTACTGAAATGCAAAAATTGGGTCTATCACCCTGCTTTTTTCATTTGAAGTATTTAGATAATAAAATATGGAGATATCACTTCTGCGTTTGAATAGAGTGGGATTGTTATGCATTGCTACAGGATTCCAAGCTAAGGTATTTCCAGACAAGGTTCTTATCATATAATTGCCCGGTTTCATTCATGGAATTTCAGGTGAGATGCAGACATTGTGGTCTTTCATTTGCAACCTTCCCTGTTCTAGCATTGCATCTTCTTTGGCCATTTCCACATGATGATGCTCTTCTGCATCGTCACATTGCAATTCCAGATCCAGAAGAGAGCGTGTCAACAACGTTCCCCTCTGCACCTGCTCTGGGAGCATGATGGCCTCGCCTCTTCATTTCACAGTGCAGCCGGGCACTTGCCATTGCGACACATCCTGTCCCAGCACAGCAATCACACGTCCACGGCTTCCGCAAGACAGTTCTAAGTACGGAAGTGCCGCATGATTGGAGGTGCAAAATGGATTTTTTCCAATTTGTAAATACCGTGTGAGTGCAATGCTTCACGACGGGACAGTAGCAGGATAGTGACGACGTCGTGTGGAAGCACGACCTGCCAACCACTGCCATCCTGTCACAGAAGCAGCACAGTGATGGTGTGCGGAAAGGGCCTTTGTTTTTAATCAGCGAAAAGTCATTTGAGAAGAGAAAGACAAAATAAGTACATAATCCCCTTTCAAGGCTAGCCATTTGTCTCAAAACCCCCCTCCCAAAAGCAGCAAAAACGGCAATAACAACAAAAAAGTTCCTTACTTAGGACAGCAGAGTAATTCATTAAAATTGCAGTAACAGACCATCTCACAGCCTTTCCCTTCCCAAAAGTGATCTTGGAGATGGCCATCAATTGGCCGGAGACTGGGCACTCCTGCTGGGATGTTATGGCAGTTGTGATCTTTTAACATTTTCCTGTAACAGGAAAGCCGGACTGAAGGTGTTGTGTTGATCCCAAGTACCAGGCCCAGAAAGAGAAGAGGAGGGAGCATCTTCATCGTTTTGATCTTTGTTAGATTTTGTCAAAATAGTGCTGGTATGGAAAGAGAAACCAGTTAGTTAAATAACGATGTGAAATCCATCTCGATGCTTCCTGAATTTATTTTTTTACTCTAGCTTTTCCTCAACATTTCCTTGATGTACTTTACTCCGTGGAAGGTATATATTTCAAATGCTAGAAAGAGAAATTCCACAAGTTTTGTAAAAGTCTTTTTAAAATTTAAAGTTAGGTTTCTATAGATTAAAATCAGTTTAGATCCTAGTGGAATTAAGTAAATGTGTAAATTGGAGAAACAGTTGCAGCAGGTTGTGACCAGAAAAATGTTTTGCAGCTGGAATGAAAAGACAATTTAATTGGAAGATGTGTTGCTTGTTAAGCTATGAATCACTACTTGAGTACTTTCCAGATAACTGGTTCTGCTGCAAATTCTTACAGCTGTTAAAGGCAGAAACTGGTTTTAAAAAACTTCAGTGGTTAGGGGGGCAAAGCTCTGCAAGCCATTCAGGGGGGAAAAAACACCACCTAGACTGCATGAAATCTGGTACTTATGAGCCTGATCCCTTTCCCCTAATCAGTTCCCCATTTCCCAGATTTCTGTCCTTTTTTCCTCCATTTCTGCCAATAACATGAATCTGGATCATAATTGGTTTAACAGTCCTATTTTCTCATGGGACAATGGACAATTTAAAGTATGTTTCTGTATGAGGCAGAGTGGCAAATGGCAATCTCCAAAATAGCGAGCTTATTTTGGTACAAGAGGCAGGAAGTCCTACAAACATTCTTCTTCATTCTTTTAAGTACAAATGCAGTATTGGGAAAGCAAACAATTTGATCCTCTTATCTTTTCACTCAAGAGCTGCTGCCTGAAGTTGCTGAATTATGGTAGGCTGGGCCTGCCTAGAACAGTCATCTCGTGAAGCTATGTTCGGCATTCCTTGTGGCAGAATCATCCTTCAAATGTCTGCAGTTGTTGCACCACCATTTCTATTAATGCAAAATGATCAACAGTCTGTGCTTGTTTTGCGATCTGTTAACTGTGACAACACTGTACTAACCCTTCATTGAGTGTGCCTTCCATTCACTGTTCATTATCTGGTACATCATATGGTAGGTGTGTAGTTATTAGCAGTATGGGATTTGTAACTGTGCCAAAATGTGTGCAAGAGAACAGCAGGCCTGGAGTCTTGCAGTGGTGTAGCTGAACCAGGAATCATAGTGGTAACCCCAGTGAGTCCCAGTACTATAGCACTGCTTTTTGATAAGTAAAGACAGTGACATCATTTGTCACCTCCCTCAGGCTTCCGGTTCTTCCTGTGCTTAGCTGCACTGTTCAAAGGATCTGGGAATAAATTGATTTTCTGAGCAACAATATAGCTCACAATATTGTTGTGGTGCAATGTAATCAGCAGTGGTTTGAGCTTGAATTGGCAATAAAGTCTCCTTAACTTTACACAATATCTGTTCCTGGTGGAGATGAAAAGTGCTGGCCTTAATTTGTTGGTTTAGACTCTTCTGTCTTTGAGTACAAATCTCCCTGAGGCTTAGAAGATGAATTCCTGGAAAATCTTGACCTGGTGGTCTTAGGCTTTTGGGTTGATATGTTGTGTTCCTCTTTTCCCCTGTCCCATGCAATCTCAGGTTTCTCTAGTTAATGTCTAATTAATGCTAGTCTTTATACTTCACTTTGCTAGATTGCTGTTCTTTGACTTAATTGATCCTAATAAATTGGGTATATAATAGTACTGGTTGGGTCTGTTTATCCAGCTGGTTACATTTTTGAATGCTCCTTGGAGGTAGGGGTATGGGAACTGTCCTGATGACTGACTGCATTTCAAAATTTACTACTATATTACTGCCTGAGAATATATTACAGTCATATGCTGTGGTGGTGGCATTGGAGCTAAGCCTATAAGTAACCAATACTCCTGATTTTACTTTGTTAGTACTCTTCCCATTTTCCTACTTCCATTTTAAAATGTAAAATTTTAGACAAGTGTTTGCAGCCATTATCTAGCTTTGGGGTTGAAGGTAATGAAAGGTAATGAACAGGATTTAGCCTGGGCTGCCCATTCTTCTGTTATAAAAAGAATCTTCACAGTGTTTATGGTTGACTTCTCATCTGGTTTACTCAGTTCTACTCCTCCTTTGCCCAGTCCTCTTGTCCCAACAGTAGTGTCCAATGTTTTCTTAAGAAACTAACTCTAACTGCCTGCAACTAAAATTATATGCATTTTCTTCTCTTTGCTCTGCCACCATTTTATATTCATTTGTGTGTGTGTGTGTGTGGGGTCCGTTGTGTCTATTTCTGGATTGTACATCCCTTGGGGCAGAGACCTGCCTCCAAATTCTTTGTAAAGTGTCATGCAGGTGAATGGTGCTGTGTTAATAACAGCCTGTTAGGTAACAAGTAGCAAAAGAACCATAAAGCTATCTCCTGCAATTCAGATTTGTGTCTTTCTGACCCATCTGGGTCTAAATGCTGGCTTTTTTTTTTTTAAAGAATGATAGATGTTATCAGAAATAATAGTCATGTCACTATGGATTATATTAAATCCTTGAGTTTTCACTCCATTTTAAAAAAACAAGATCTGAATACCCTCCAAATAATTTGTCCATCTTCTGTCAATATTCCTTTGACTAAAAATATTTTAACTGCTGGAGTTTAATATTACATTACAATGTGGGCTTTGTCAGTCCACACAATGATTTGGATTCAGACTTAGCTCTCTTTCAAACTAGACAAGTATAGCACTTTAACTGCCATGCCTGCATCCTGAAGAATTGTGTGGTTTGTAGTTTGATGAGAGGTTACAGTTCTCTGGCTAAGAATTCTAAATATCCCTCTCTGAACTGCAAATCCCACAATTCCATAGGATGGAACCATGGCAGATAAAGTGGGATCAAACTGCTATAATGGTGTAGTGTGAAAGAGACCTTAGTTTGAATCAGTAGGACTTGAATTAACCATCTGTATCTAAGTACATGTTTAAATCTTTCATAAAACTAATGGATTTTAGTTACCCGTTCGGGACTACGGCATCCCAAAATACTCTGGTTCATAATATAATGGTACAGTGTTGCACATTCCATGCCTATGCTTAACTCTACTGTGTGAGTTTTTTGGGGAGGGGTCAGGCAAACCTGAGGGGAATGGCAATTGGTACTGTCATTCTGGCACTTTGAATATACCAGGCTTTGCTCTGCTATGTCTGTGGGGCTCTATTTTGTTTCTGTTTTGGAGTATCTTTTGTGTCCTCAGTTTTCACTTTAATATGTAAGAAGATCCCATTTGCCTGCTGTACTAGTAGTAAAGGTATCTTGGGTAACATGCACCAAATTAGATTTCAGCTTTCTAAACAATGTGGGAATATCTAAAAGATTCTGAAGTGATATCCCTGTAGTCAAGAAATGTCCCATTTTGTAGGAAAGTAATCAGGATGAATTTTGCTACCTGTTTAATTAGCTTTTCAGTGCAGTTTAGAGGTATCCCAACAATTCTGATACCTCTATGATTAAATCAGGTAGGCAGCGCAGTCCCATATGGATATATGCTATAAAATACACCTCTTTAACTCTGTTCTGATGAACACATTCGACAACAAATAAATTTATGGAATTCAAATATCTGAAAATGAAACGTTGCAGTCTCCCCTTTAATTTTGCCAGGACAGCCAGTACATTACGTGTAATGGCAAGGACAGAGGCTAATCAACTACGGACGGATCTCTATGAATTGACTCTTTGTGAAGTCCGTCAATACTGCGATTCTTTACCGAAGCTAGGATTTAAAAGAAAAATTAAACCCCATTGAATTTCTTTAAGAACTGGAATATTATTCTCACTCTCTCACACATATACATTCATTCTTCATATCCATCCTTTGTTCTATAATTTTCAGTGCAGCTTTGTGGCATTGTAGGTGACACTGAAAGTTCAATTTTGTTTTTTTTACATATATAAAGGAAAAGTGATTTTTTTTCTTTGCTGTTTGATCAAGGCTGTTAAGCAAATTATTTGTGCTCATATTATCCTTTATCCTATGAAACGTAAGATACTATCCGCTCCTCTTTGAGAACTAATTAATTAGTTAGAATAGCTTGTTGAGGGAGGACAGAAAAGAGACTTACCTTATTTTCTTGCTTCTGTTTCTCACTTCCTTGGTAGTTGTGTCTCTTCAAATGCTCAAGCAAGCAGAGACTTGGGCTAGAGGGAGATTTGAGAAGGGAGGGCTAAGAGGATGTTGTGGAGAAATGCTCTTTTGTTTGTCTTGACTCTCGGTGGCAGACTGTCTCCTCTGTCTAGCCAGGGGCTAGGAAGAGGAACTGCAAGAAAATACCTTTTCAGTTGGTATTTTGAACTGACAGGAGTAAAATGAAGAATTCCTTTCCCAGTAGAAAAAAAGCAGTCTCTACATAATTTAAGCAAAATCAAGAGGAAAATCATGTACAACATGATAGCAAAAGTGTGTACGTGGGTGATGAGTAGTCAAGATTAGGAATATCCTTGAGCAGGTAGATCAGAGTTTTCCAATCTTTTCATGTTGATGACACACTTTTTTAGACATGCATCATTTCGTGACATAGTAATTCAGTTTTACTAGCAAACCAGAGGTTAAACTAACCCCTTATAAGAGATACAGACACATACATAAATTGTAATAACAAAATGTATGGGGACACAACATATCTCATGAAAACCTTTCATATATTTTTAAAGATATATGATTTATATATAATATGATACATTTCCCAGATTGTAGGGGACACACCTACACACTTCAGGCGACACACTAATGTGTCACAGCACACCTTTTGGAAAGCCCTGAGGTAGGTCAAGCTTGTGCAGCAAAATCTTCCACAGAGAATTTGCAGGTCTCCAGATGTGCTACAAATCCAAACATCCCTCACGAGTGGCCTTGGGATTCTAGGAGTTTTGGTTTAACAAGATCTGGAAGGAGTAAAAACACCTCAAATATCCTTCCGAATGCACAGGGCTTACTGCCAGTCCTGATTTTATTGGGCAACCTATACATTCCAGATATTGAACTACAACTCCCATAATCACCAACAACTGGATGTGCTGACTAAGAAAGGTGGGACTCCCAATATGTCATCACTATGAACTAGCACCTGTCGGCAACTTTTTGATGCTTGATCAATGAGGAAACAGTACAAAGTATCCTCAAGTTCTATACTGGGAAGGTCCATGTTTGCTATCTCGCAACCCCTCTTATATGACTGATGTGGTTATCTGTTGCGCAGTGTTGCATGCCATCCAGCTGAAGTGTTCAAAGATTTCTGGCAGTGCTTGGTCAATTTTTTTTTTTAAATTACACAGAGAGAAGGTTTCCCTAGTACTCAGATGCCTTGGCCCTCACACAGTATGAACAACAGATACTATGTTCATTAATATCTTTGTTAAATACATAACTTGGGGGGGGGGCTTTTTAAAACTGTAACTCCTGGAAACTCCCTGGTCTTGCTGGTTGGGTAATTCTAATTCCACAAAAGTAAATTTTACAAGATCTGAGTACATATTGCAGTGAATTTCAACACCCCAGCCCTGGTTCCTGTTAAGTGGAAGAGACAAGTTTTCCAGTCTTTTAATGGTGATGCAGGCAGAAGAGTTGTTTGCATCACTGTGCAGTCAGCTTTATTAGGAAGAGCAGATCCTTGGATAAGACACTGAGCACTTCTGCAGACAAGGCCTTGGGCATCCACATGCTAATGCCTGGTAAAACAGTCACCACCACAAGATATTCACTAAATTGTTGTAGCATAGTCTTGGTCCAGAGATTGGAAAAGTTATTTATAGGTCTACAATTCTCAGAATCCCAACCAGGCATAGGCAGTGGCAGTGACTGCTTAGAGGTTCTGGAAGCTGCAGCCCAGTAAATAATTTTTCCAAGCTCTGATCTGGGAGCGATGTCTCATCTAATATATAAAAGTCAAAAGTTTGTTTGTCTGTGTCAGGCAAAGACCTCATATGGTTGGCTGTGTAAGGCAAAGACCTTATACGATTGGCTGCCTAAGAAGATCCTATGGAATCCTGGGGTTTGCGGTTTAGGGAGAGGCCTTTAGAATTCTCAGCCAGAGAGCTCTTGGGCCTCAGTCAACTGTGTCTGTCTTGAATAAGCTGGTTGCTATGGAGACGAGGCATAGCAGCAAGGAGAAGGGCAGTGTATTCCCTCAGGAACCCAACCCCTCTATGTTAATAACTCTGAATACAGATTGGATTGGGGAATATGGGGAAAAGTTACAGGTACTGAACAAGACAGTTTGCAGAATTAAAGGCACAGGATCTCAAATCTTTCTAACAAATAGCACCTATGAGAAAATAAAATCCTGGGCAATGCCAGGTATATGCGCTAGTTATGTACTGAATATATTGTAGCACATTGAGTAAACCACTTCTGCATCATGGAGGAGTGTCAAAAATGAACAAGTTTGCAAATAACTTGATGAGAGTTAAGGATTTTTATTACACAAATTTATATGCCACTTTATAAAAATACACATTTATTTTTACATTTTTATTTTATTAACATATTTAATATTAGATATTTTAATGTCAAAAATATATGTATTTATGGTTTATGGTAGTGGTAGTGACTATAAAAATTTACAATATAAAATGCAAATAAATCGCTATTCAGTCAGGAACAAGGTAAAAGATGGAATCTCCTGTCAGGGAAATCCTGTGTGAAGAGATGAGCTTTACTTAACTGTCCCAAATTATAGGTGTTTGCATAATATCTATAGGGAGATGAATTTCGCAGCACTGAAACTCTATGGGCCTTTCCACACTACACTGTTATAGTGCTATGATTCCACTTTCAACATCCTGTGAAATTCTGGGGATTGTAGTTTACTGAGGCCAAAGAGCTTTCTGGCTGAGAATTCTAAAGGCCTGTGCCTAAACTGCAAACTCCAGGGTTCCATAGGATATTGAAAGTGGAATCATAGCACTGTAACAGTGTAGTATGGAAATGGTCTGGGATAGAGAGTTGCTGAGGGGTGCATAAGGTGAACCTCAGTGCCTGTGGAAGAGCCAGCCTCAGTCATTTTGCTGTTTGAGGCACAGCAGCAATTGGGTATCCATCTCCTCAATAGTACTCATAGTATCCCAAACCAGCTATGTCGTTTTGGTGCCTGAGGCAGAGAAATCTTATGTGTATCTCTTTCCCTTTTTGGCTGTGAAAACACACATGTAAGAAATACTGAGCCATTTGCTATTCCTTCATGTTATCCCAAATCTGTCTGAGGCATCTACCCTGCTCTGGCTGATGGCTGGGACAGCCCTGTGTAGCACTGCTGCAAGTACCTCTTAGGAGGATTGTAATAAATGGACAGGGCCCCCAGGTCATTCTCCCAGGTAACTTTCTTGATTCAGCCCCCAAAAAGCACCGTTAGTTCCCCTTGGGAGGGGAATTTTTCAGCCTAGACATGGTTTTCATCCAAGCAGGAAATGACCATCCAGTCATAAATATAGCAATGAAAATGTTTATTGCAAGAATTTTCTGTCAGCAGTGATGTGGTGTTAACAGGGCAGCTACAGAAATGGTTTGAAAGCTGGAAGAGGTTTCTATCTACTGCCACTACTCATCATTACAGGTTAGGAGAGTTCAAGAACTTCTACCATCTCTTGAAAATAAAACTATGAATGTACCTGTGAGTGCAAATGAGGATGCTGTTGTAGAATATGCTATTATAACTGCCAGTGGTGTAATGAAGCCAGGGCTCACAAGGTTGAAAGGCCAGGGTGTTTTTTGATTAGGAGCAACAATGCCACACCACCACCAGAATTCTCTCTTGAACATAATCACAAACCTCACTGTAACTGAGGATTTGGTGGAGAACACATTTTCCTAACAACGATATGCTATTGTGAGCTGGCATAATGCAAAAGTGTAATGGGTTGGCTTGGGCTTGAATGAGCAATTGAAACCCAATGGCTTACCCAGTGAGCTGCTTATGGTGAAGATGAAAAATGTTGGAATTGGTTTGTTGATGTGAATTGAGACAATTTCCCTGCATTTTGGGATCCTCCTTGGGTGAGTGACTATAGGCATTTCTATTATGAGTGTGTGTGTATATGTGCCGTCAAGTCACCTGTTGACTTATGATGACATGAATTTCATAGGGTGTTCTTGGGCAAGAAATACTCTGAGGTGGTTTTGTTAGTTCCTTTCTCTGGAATATAGCCCACAGCAGCTGGTATTTATTAGTAGTCTCCCATACAAGCACTAACCAGGGCTGATCCTGCTTAGCTTCCAGGATCACACAGGATCTGGTACCTTTAGGCTTCAGAAATTACAACTATACCCCTGTCTACCAGTGTGCAGATTATTTTCTATCCATCACTCCAGTACACAACTGTGATAAAGTTACTTTGGGGACAGTGTTTTCAGGCACTGTCATAATACTAAAGAAATTTCATCATCTTATGAGCATATGAGGGTTTTTGACTGAAGCAAAAAGTTGTTTTCTTATAAATGCATTTCTGCAAGCTATAAAATTAGCATGGAATGCAGACTAAAGTTTGGGAAACATTTGAAAGAAAGCCTTGACTTACAGATTTCAATGCACTGGACTTACATCTGTTTCACCTTTTGTGGCATTAAGATCTTGGGGCAGAGTCTATGTTTTGCAGTTCTAGAAGGTTTGTCTGCAGCTTTTATATGCCATCATGACTAATATGAAAAAAGTGTGAAAGCTATCATATCATGGGCATAGGAAGTATGAAACTCACACTGCAGCCATTTTTCATATTTATAGACGGGTCACAATTTTTCCAAGATGGTGACCATTTCACAAGTGGAATTGATTGGAAGTTCTACCATGTTCTTCAAGAGGTCAAACTGTGATTACACATAAGATTTCAACTTGTTTTGAAGTTCTGGAAGATCAAATCCTGATGTTCCTGTCTGAGCATTTAGCGATTTCTTTATGTTGGGTTATACTTTCTGAAAAAAAGTGGATAGAAATTTGGATGGATTTTATCACAAATAACTGGGCAAAAGGCCTTGCTCAGAGTGTGAGAGTCCTTTAGAGATAAAGTGTAAATGCAAGTGAGAATGGGATACAGATACCATAAGGCAAGCTTGATGAACCCAAGGCTCTGGGCCAAATCTGGACCTTGTGAAATCTCAGTCCTCCTCTCTGGGCTTCTTTGGATGGCCACACCTCCTTCCTCATGATACCTTCAGTTGCTCCCAGCTGTTGTACAGCTTTTTCCATTGTGAAACATCAAAACACTTCTTGAGCTTAGTTATTGATATTGAGACCTTTAGAGTAAAATAGCTGCCATATCTAGTCCCACCCTTTTGCATTTGGCCTTGCCCACCACAGGAATGCAAGCTGAGAACGTCTCTAAAATTAAATCTGGCCCTCAGACTGAAGGAAGTTCTCATCCTTGCCCAGAAGGCATATTGTCAGCTCCCATATTTAAATGGTGGCAGCACATTGACAGATGATAGTGGAAAACTGGAAGTCTTAACTCAGATGTCACCACGTCTGTCACTGATACAACTCAAGCTGGAATGTTATGTGGGCTGAATTGCTAGTCACACAATGGTGAGGGCATTGTTAGCAAAAAGAACAGAGCTTCTTCCTCACTATATGGCCCTCCTAGAAGGTGATTGAGTAACACCTGCCACATGAGAATCCTATGACAGTTGCAGTGAGGTCTGTGGAAAGCGACCTTGAATATATCTTCAGCTGTAAGATATATTCTATCTATGAACTATCTTGACAACCACCTAGACTGTATTTGAACTTACTGGTTTATTTGGCTCTGTCAATTGAAACAAATTTACTGTTATGAACTTAAATAACAATAAAAAAATAAGCTGTCTTGCTGTCTGAAAAATGCACAATGGTAGAAGCTTCAAACTACATAGCACATGTTCATTAGATGTGAGATAACCACACCGAAGATGCAATGATGTACTTCACACACACATTCTTTCTAAAACAGACACTGTTAAACAGAACCCTGCATGTGTTTCTCTGCTCAAAAATATGCGCATTAAATGAATTAAATTCTCTGTATGTATCAACAGACACTGCACTTGTATTAAAAAAAAGAGGGGGTGAGGTATTATTTCTTACAAATGAGCACTAAAGCATCCAGAATCTGCATTGCCAAGGTCCTTGTAATCTCACAGAACAAGATTGGGGAACATCTGCAAAATGTTAAATTGGTTTGGTGGCCTGAGCATGAGACTGGAAAGGTGGGACGTAGACCCAAAAGGAAGAGAACAGGTGAACTGCAGAATGATGCCCAGCATTGTCTGCATCATTGTAAAACATCCTGGAGTACTGTTAAGTCATTTGTTAAACTCCCCTGGAGCTGCAAAATGCTTGAGGCGAGTCCTGGTCTGTACTCATTTTTGTCTATGTGTTGGTCTCATTGTGGCGCAGTTAGAAAACTGTTTAATTTAAAGTTGTCTGGCTCCACCTGGTGGTACATGAGAACATAGATTTTTTGTTTAGTTTTTGAGCACAAACCCCATCACGAATTTTTGCTGTGTAAAATTAAAAACCGCTAGAATAGACAAAACGTTGGTGCCAACAGAAACAGAAGAATGCCATTTGCTACTGGAATTTATTAACACATTTTCAAAAATTTTATTTTATTTAACCACAGCTGTAAAGAGGGCACGAGCAACTAGATTTAGAAACCATTACTAACTGGAGCTGGCCTGTCATGAAGGAGGCTGAAGCAGCCTGCTGTAGGCAATACTTAAAAGGTGGCGGGGGACTACTTCAAGCCATGAACAACTACAGCAAGAGTTTTTAAAAATGTTGGCGGCTGCCACCTGGAATTGTGGAGGATTTGGGCTCCCCTTCAGAGAGCAAAATATTTCAGTCCAGCACTTTCCTATCTGTAAGAAAGTGTAAAAATATGTGTCCTCTCTTATGTTTTGAACTGCATCTCCTACCAATCTTTGATGCTGATGACCAGAGATCAGGGACAACAGAAGTTGTAGTCCAGCATCTTGAAAGGTCACTGGATTCCCTTCCCAGATTTCTGCTATCATCTGTCAATGTGCTGCCACCATACAGCATTGAACCAGATTAAAATTTGGTCAACATTGTAATATTTCACTTTCATTACTGAGAATTTCACTATCTTGGCTGATATTATTTCATATAGCACACAATTTTTAAGTTAGATACTTGAAAACTATTCGTACACCCCTACATATCTCTATCAGCTTAGTGTTACTCTTAGTGGGGTGGGGGAGAACAGAAGGCTATTCTTGTCTATAAAGTTTCCAGACAGGAAAAGCTGCTACCTGTCCAGTTTTAAAGCAGCATGACCAACCCCCATTTCTTTGTAGGAATCTTGCAGATTCAACCTTGTCCACCACTTGTCCACCTTGTCCACCACTTGTAAGAGGAGGCAGCATTTTAAAGACGAACACAGAGAATTAAATTCCAATTCCTGGTGCATCCTTTCTCAGCCGCTTGTCAGTAACTATTACCACAGGCTAGAATTACCACTTCAGAAAGTAAATGTGTGCTAGAATTCATATATGTACTTGTTTTAATCACCACAAATGCAGCCCCAAGAAGAGGGCTCTGAGCTATCTCTAATTATTGCAATTACTTTAGCCAAGAGCTTGAAAAAAAATTTTTTTTTAATCAAAATCTGCTGGCCAGCATGGCCACAAGCCATGACTGTGGGATTCTGGGAAAATGATATTTCCAAGCTCTGCTGTAGGGATATTATTTGAATTCTAAGTCTGGATGATTAGTGGGGTAGGGAGTTTGAATGTGTGGAACGATTTCTGATCCAGTATGAATCGTATTGAAAAAGTCAGGCTTTCTAACCTCACAAGGTTGATGCAAGGATCACACTCTGTGTATGTTCTCTCCATGCAGCTGATTTAGGAAAGGATCCATGTGTGACAATTACATAAATGGGAATGGAAGAATTCTGGCAGCACCCAGAAGCTCCTACTTTGAGCCAGCGAGCGTAAGAGGCTTAAATAGTTTCCTGAATATCTGTGCCAAGTTCATCGCTACAGGTCATCTTTACAGAGTACAGTGTAATGGGGTTTGGGATGGAGGGAAGTAGTCATGACAGTCAGTTTAGTGATGTTGTAGCAGGGCCCTTTGAAAATACCAATAGGCCAGGGTAGAATATTAATTTGAGCCCCCTTTACTGAGATCAGTACATTGTAGTGGTAAGTCAGGAGAGACCCAGGTTCGAATCCCTATCAAGCCATGAAATTAACTGGGGCACTGTGGGCCAATTATAATCTTTTCATCCTATCCTCACTTGTAGAGTTGTTGTAAGCATATATAAAAGGGAGAAGGGAAAACTTTATGCCATGATGTTTTTGAAGGGAAGTTGAGTCATAACTGTAATTAACAATTTCTGACCCTTAAGAGATGCATTAGATAGTGCAAATGTGTAAGGCCCATAGAAAGTAGGGAGTATTTGGCAAATATTGTTTCTTATCACTTTCACAATATTATCTGGGATCCCACCGAAGCTGCAGCAAGTATGACTTTGGTACACTATAGAAAAGGTTTAACAGATTTCATTAACCATTAATGAGCATGAAGAAATAAGAGTAAATTTACATTAACTTTAGGTAGGGTTTTAAAACAAGTAACATTGTTACACTGATGTTACAATTCTGCCTTGGAAGACAAACCTTTCTAATGTAATTACATATGCAAGACTACATCTTCCTATAGTCCCACCCTTAAAATGCCACCTTGGTGGGCATGTAGCCCTCCCAACGAGGTCATTTCTGTCTTTTGGAGAGCAGGGGAGATCACTGATGTACCCAGCTATTTTCCTTTAGCTATACATGGTGCAACAGGCATAAATAGGTATCTCCAGGGATCCCTGGGATGTCTCTACAGATGACAAACTTGCAGTACATCCAGCTACAGGAAAATAGCTGGATGTGTTACTGTTGATCCCCACACTGTCTTACAACCTGGATATGGTCACGTTGTGAGAGCAGGGGCTGTATTGATCTTTACGTGTCTTTGGTCTTCGTGTGTTTGGAGCAGAATTCCAACCTATGCAATGCCCATAAATGTGGGTTGCAATGGTGTAAATCACTAACAGGATGCTGCCAATGAGGTAATCAGAGAAAATGTAACATTATACCTTAGTTGACATTGTCACATACAAGTGTCATTTTAGTTTTAGTTCTTTCAAAAGTGCTCTTTGGAAAGTTTAGGATGGTACTTTCTAGACATGCACAAATCTCACAAACTAATCAGTGGCTTCAACTGTTTGAGTTTATAGTCTAGGACATCTGAAAAATACCTGGTTGGGAAAGGCTGCCCTAACAGCTTGTACAATCATGATTTACCACTGATGTGCTGTCTATTATCTCTTCTTCCTCTCTCACCCACCTCCTACAACCTGTCTGCTGTTCATTCATCCCCAAACACCATGGATTAAGACAGAATGGCAGAAAATGTGGGGAAAATTCCTGTCAAAGTACTTTTCAAATGCTCTTTTAAAATGTTTAAAAGTAACTAGAAAACTACTGTTTACACCAGCTTGATAATGTTGCACCAGCTTGTTATGTTACTTTGAAAATTTTGTTCCACCATCATCACCAAAATATTGTAGGTTATCTGTGCTACTTTGATCAATCTTTGAGCTGGATTAAGTATGAATGTAACTTAGGTTAACCAATTAGGACTCTTTTAAACTACATGGTGATAGCACTATGATTCTACTTTAAATGTCATAGTTCCATCCTATGAAATTGGGGGGTTGCAGTTGGTAAGATTCTAGAGTTGTCTGATGGAGCAATCTAATAACCCCCTTAAAATGTAAATCCCAGGATTCCATAAGATGTTTCCATGGCAGTTAAAGTGGAAATATGTCTCTTCTGAATGAAGGCTTGGAGGAGGTAATGGGCTGGATGAAGAAAAACAAATTGAAATGGAATCCAGACAAGACAGAAGTGCTTATTATTAAGCGTCCTAATTGGGAGCTGGAGGTGTCTCAACCAGTTCTGAATAGGGTCATACTCCCTTGAAATACTGTGTTCACAACTTGGGAGTGCTTCTGGATCCGTCACTCCAAATATCAGCTCAGAAAGGTGTGACAGTCAGGAATGCTTAGGCTGATACATCAGTTGCGCCCCTTCCTAGGTCCTTTTCGCATGGCATTTTCTGTGCGAAAGAGGGCCTCGAGCGTCGTGCGATTGTGAGGAGCAATCTGCACACCGCACTCACAATTGCGCGATGCTCCAGGGGCCGGCAGGCGCCAATCGCGCACCTTTTCATTTTTGGCTAGAAGGCGAAAATGGTGCACAATCGCACATTGCTCCCAGGCCCTGCGTGCATTTACCTGGCGTTTGGAGCCTCTGGAGCTGGGCCGGTCACACTTCCTGCCCCAGTGTAGCCTGGGAAGGTCCCAGGCTGCACTGCGGATGGAAGAGGCGGGGCTCTTGCGCGAGCAGGCAGCTCGTGCAGAGCTGAAGCCGCAGGGAAGCGAGAGCCTCTTGCCAGAGGCTGCTCGCGCGATCCCTGCACCCCAGTGCCGGAAAAAGGTAAGGTGCGGAAAGGGCCCCTAGAATTGCAAGACCTAAAGATGGTAGTGCAGATGCTGGTAACCTCAAGGTTGGAATTCTGCAATGTGCTGTACATTGGGCTAGATTTGTACCAAGTTCAGAAATTCAAACTGGTCCAAAATATGGCAGCCAGATTGGTTACAGGTACACTGAGGAGTGACTATATCACACCGGTATTAAAATCACTCCACTGGCTGTCAGTTAGTTTCTGGGCAAAGTACAAAGTTTGGTTATTACCTTTAAAGCCCTACATGGTTTGGGTCTAGGCTACCTGTAGGATTGCCTGCTCCCACACAATCTGCCCCTCACACTCAGGTCTGCTGGGGGCCATTTACTTAAACCAGCCAGGACTAGACTGGCAGTGGTCACCGAGAGGACCTTTTCATTGACCACCCCTTGACTGTGGAATGACCTTACAGAAGAGATTCAATAGCAAAACATGCTGTCTGAATTTTAAAAAGTACTAAAGAGCTCTCTCTTCTGGCAGGCCTACCCCATCAATTTTTAACTATGAATTTTAAATTGGTGTATTTTAAATGGCTTTATATGTTTTAGTTGTATTTTAATTTGTGTTGGACCCTGTCTTGAGCCTTGAGGAGAGGTGGATAAGAAATAAAATTTATTATTATTTTTATTAAAATACTATAACTACATAGCATGAAAGGACTCTAACATAAGGGATCGAACTCCAATAGAGTTGAGCCAGATGTGTATTGTTGTCATTCACCACCACAACCAGCAGAGGTCACAAATGAACTCTCTAAAATACCACTATCATTACCCCAAACTAAAAGTATTCACTTGGAAGACCTACTGATTTCAATGCCATTACAGTAGGACCTGAAAAACACTGCAGCACAGTCCCTTATAATAATTTCTCATCATTTTTTTTCCATTTGGAGAACAAACATTTGTCTCTACTGGCTGAGTCTCATTCGCTGTGGCCCTTACTTGTTATACAAGAAATCGCATTGCACAAAATTGCAGGTAATAATGATTCCTAGCTCCCCCACCCCAGGGGCTCAGGTACATTGCTTAGAGAGTAGTTACCTAACAGTCTTCAGAATGGTTGGCAAGCTCATATCAGTATATCTTTTACACTGGTTATTTATTTATTTTGCAAGGGTCAAAAGATTACACATGTTTGGTATATACTGTGGAGCATAACTTGATCAGCTTACTTTCTGCACTTCCAGAATTCCCCAGCCAAAATGTCTAGTGTCTGTACTGGTTGGAGCATTCTGGGAGTTGTAGACCAACTCTCCAGAAACATTTTCCAAAGCTGTCTTCTGAAGGGGTGCAAATGAAGTTAGTGGACCTGTGAAATTTATCAGTCACCCAAACTGAAGTGATCCAACTATGGTTTAAAGGCTGTCTACAACACATTCATAATGTTAAGTTATCTGTACCTATTCCTAGCTGGTGATGGGCCTCACTGGTTCAATGCAAAGGTATCTGTATGTTTGTTGTGTTTGTACAAGGTCAGTGTACCACAAGGCCAGGAACAAGGGGAGGGGAATGGGAACAGAAGTTACATGCACTGGGGCCATTTTGCTTTTTGAAGAAAGGCAGGGAGTGGTGTGCCAGTATTATGACTCGCAAGCCCTCTTATTGTAAAAGCCCTGGCAGCAGTGGTGGGGGAAAAAAACAAGCATGGGATGGCAGGCAGCCTTCTACAGGCCACAGACGTACTGTAGCTCCTGGGGAAAATTCCCATGTGTCATGTGTGCTGTAGATAAGGATTCTGCATTTGACTCCATTTGGAGATGATGACAACTAGTACAGTTGCTGAGTTTATTTTGCTACCTGCTTGGCTTTTAAAAATATCTCTAAAATAGCTTTAGGTTGCTATATTACCTGGTTAGCCGGGTTATCCCCAGATTCTGTGCCTATTTTCCTGAATTCCACTTTTGCTTCTTTCCTCAAAACAATTGGTCCAGAAGCAGTTCTACCCCCATTCCCTTTTCTCATTTCCCTCTGTGACATCATATCATAAAGACCTTCCCTCTGGTCTCAGGTTTTGCCCTGCAACTTCAAGGAAAGGAAGATGTTGACTTGGTAATCCTATACAGATTATGCTGTGAAAAAGTAGATACACATATTTTTAAAAAAGCAGATGTGCATCCTTTTTTAAAAAAGCATACAGAATTTGTTAACATGTGCTGGCTTTGGCATTTGCATGATACACCTAATTTGCATCTGGGTGGTTTGCATGGATAAGGCAGCAGCCAAATCCCTGTTACATGTTCTTGTAACTGAAGTGTATCTTTGCTCACTCAAGATCCATCCATGAGCCTGAGCAAAACTTTGAAGCCAGTTTTTCTAAATACAAACTTGTCCTTCTGTCACAGTGTGTGACACTTCCTTCTGATTGCCATGGCCCGAAACATTTGTGTGAACTAGTTCTCAGTATATCGTTGACAAAGTACTGGAAGGGAAATAAATGTTCTAAATGATTTCTAGAATTTCCTACCTAGCACGGCCAGTGCTTTCATATTTTGCCATTAAATGAATGTTGTTAATCACAGTGAAAGGCAAGGTGTCACTTTTTATTCTTGGATATTCTTTCTATACTCTCAACAATCCGACTGTTACTTAATGTTACCTGAAGGCATTAACAGTAAATGTGCAAGTAAGCCATTAAGGAGAGCTTTGTTCTTCAAGATTCTTGTGGTGTGTATTAACAGCCCAATAAAACATGCCCAGTAAATCCCATGCTACTTGTGTTTCATGTTTGATTGTTCAGCCAAACACAGTTGGGGAGGTGTGACATGAAAAATACTAGCCATGCTTGTGGGGGCATTCTGGAAATTTATTTTTAAAAACAACTCCCCTTTTAAGCTCTAGGACTAAGGTATGATGAAAGATAGTAATAGATAAATTTATTGAAGAAGTGCCATTAACTTTCTGGGTTTCCAGAGTTTTTATTCTTTCCTGATCGCCTCAGAATTCAATTACAAAATACAAAGGCCTCATAAGTAAATGTGTAGACTTTTTCTTACAAAGGTTTCCTTTCCTAAGCCATCTGCAACCTCCTATGTTATAAGGATCATGCTGTGGGTCAGAACCAATGGTTTAAAGGGTTTGGGTTAGGTGCATAGCAAGATCAGCCAAGACCGTTGGGTGAACAGTGCCTTACAGGGGTTGCTTCCTGGTGAATGTGAGCTCTCCTTCCCCAGATGACCTTCTTCATTCTCACTGATGATAAGGGCAGCTCCAGGCATGCAGTGCAGGGCCAGCTCTACCATTAGGCAGAATAGAGTTGACATCTCAGTCAGTAGATCTCGGGGATCACAAAGAACAAGAAATGTTTTTTTATTTTATTTTTCAGAAACTTACTATGGAAAGTGTGTCAAGTACATTTTTCTACTTCTTCTCTCAACTGTATGGATGCAGACTTTCTTTTTTTTAAATCCATATCAGTAGGCATTCTGCTATACACAAATAAAACAATAAAAACAGACATTTCTGCCAAAAGTGAACCATTTATTTAAAAAGGGAACATGGAGGAAGAAGAGACTAATGCAAATAGTAAAGGCCAGTAGTTCAGATATACATAATCTAAATTGTTAGGATAACATTAAACTGACATTGCAAAGTTAGTAGGGGAAAGAAAGTTCTTAGATTGAGAAATAGTGGCCGACATTCTGTATCAGGGAGACATAATGAAAAATTCAATCAGACAGATCTATGCCATGTATCCCTTCCTCCACAAAACCCACCTTTTAACTGCTGCGCCCCCTCCCACAATAATATGGCTGTTTACTGGCCACTGGAAAACAGAGGGCAGCAATGGTGAAGCATCCAGTTACATTCCTATAGCGGCATGCACAATGAGGAGGTGTCTTCTTGGACCTCCTAGGGGTGCTCTGAAGGTCCTAGAGGACAACATTATTCCTGTGTGTATAGCTGTAATAACATAGCTGGAGACTTCACCACCACCACTACCACTTGCTCTCCATTGGCCAGTAAATAGCCATGTTGGAGGGGGAGCTGCAGCAGAAAAAAATAGGTGGCTTTGGAAGGCAATTTGGTTTTTGCACAAAGTCAGTAGAGAATTCCAACATCTGGGACAACCCCTGAAAAAAATAATTTACACAGCTGTTAAGTTGATCGTATGCCTGCATAAGTCACTAACAGGATGCCAGCCTGCAATCACAGGAGAAGTATACAGTGTACAGGCTTTGTAGGGCAGTTTGGTTGTCGCACAAAGTCAGTAGAGAATTCCAGTGTTGCAACCCCTGCAAAAATTGATTTACACAGCCATAAATTGGACTTAATGCCTGCATTAACAAGATGCCAGCCAGTAATCAAAGGAGCAGTGTACAGATATTTGGGAAGATGATTCCAAGCATATGGAGCAAGAAGGGGGAAAGGGTGAAGTCAAGCTACAGAGCTATAAACCTATACGTTTCAGCAGAGATAGAATTCATTGCAAATGTGTAACTGACACTGAAACAAACTTCAAGGAGGAGGAAAGGATGGGGGGAAATGCATTATTATAGTACTAAGTTGTAGAAGCTTGTCTTACCCATTCTTCTATCCCTTTATAAACCATGAATCCCATACACTAGACCAATCATGACCAGTCTTGGATTACATGGAGGATCTGGCTGGCCAGGTCACTTACAGCTCTACTGGCATAAATTTGACAGAAGATTTGACTACCAATATGTGAATTACATTTTGCTGGGAACAGTAGAGTGGATTACCTCATCCCAAAGGCATCAGACTAACACAGACCAAATTAAGGCTTTCAGCATTAGTAAGGCAGCAGGAAAAGGTACTAATGGAAGTAGATTGCAACACCGAGCATTCAATGTATCCTCAGATGGGGAATGTTAAAAAAAACCAAAGTAATATTGGCCTGTCTGTACTGCCACTGAAGTCCGTGGCAAAACTTTCATTGGCTTTGGTGGAAACAGATTTCAGGTTGAATATCTTGAGAAACTGACTTGCAGGCCCCAATCCAGAAAAGCACTTAGGTGTTTGCTAAGTTTGGGATGTCTAGTTGTCGATATGGTCCTTTCCGCACCTTACCTTTTTCTGGCGCTGGGGTGTGGGGATCGCGTGAGCAGCCTCTGGCGAGAGGCTCTCGCGTCCCTGCTGCTTCAGCTCTGCACAAGCTGCCTGCTCACGTGAGAGACCCGCCTCTTCCTTCCGCAGTGCAGCCTGGTGCTGGGGCAGGAAGTGTGACCGGCGCGGCTCCAGAGGCTCTGCATGCCAGGTAAATGCGCACGGGGCCAGGGAGCAATGCGCGATCACGCACCTTTTTCGGCTTCCAGCCAAAAATGAAAATGTGTGTGATTGGCGCCTGCTGGCCCCTGGAGCGTTGCACGATTGTGAGTGCATTGCGCAGATCGCTCCTCACAATTGTGCGACGCAATTGCGCAAAGCGCCTATGAATCAGCAGAACAATCAGAACGCCTTTAGACTTGCCTTTTTACTGTGCTTTTGGGCAATTTGTGCTCAAAATGTAGGGCTCAGTCCACTACGTGACACTGTTGTTGGAAGTCCAGAGGGCAGGGAAAGAAATAGAACAAGCCTCAGAACGAGGCCACATTGTTTGTATATGCCTCTAAGCTATTGGTTGACTTATGGAGATCCCAAAAATTTCATAGGCAAGAATACTCAGAAAGGTTTTTGCCAGTTGCGTAGGGACGGGAGGGGCGGGGAGGTGGTTCACCCCAGGCGGCAATGTTTTTGGGGCATCCCAGCCAGTAGCCATGCCCCTGCCTGCCCTGGCCCCACTCCCACACCCCACAGCCACACTCCACACACAGTGGCCATGGCCCTTGCGCCGTAGCCCTGTGCCCCTCCCCACACTCCAAGTTCCGCCACTGGTTTTTGATAGTTGCTTCCTCTGAAATATAGTCTATAGCACCTGGCATTCTTTGGTGGTCTCTCACCCAAGTACTAACCAAGCCTGCTTAGCTTAATTATCCTAGTGCAAAGTAATATGTTTCCAGAGCTATTTACTCAAATTCTTCACTGGAAATTCTAGTAAGACAAAAAAAAAAACCAGAAAAATTTGTGGAAGTACAGCCATACCTCAGCTGGCATAGTGTGGTGAAATCATAAAAATAGGTTGAGCCTCATAGAAACAAAAAGAAAAAATGACTTCATTCAATGGGGCAAAACATTTCACACTATAATACTAAATCTCTGTGTTTTGTGCTGAAGGAAAATTTGTCATAGAATCAAAACACCATGTAAATATTGGTTAGAAAGTTATACAATACATGATGGCAAAAAGTGCATATTTATGTAATTTCATAATCATCAAAATCATAATAATACTGAAAAAAAAATATTCAGGTCATTTTCACATGCCTTGTCTGAAATTTGGCATTACTTCAGGGGCCACATCTGTCCCATGGACTGGCAGTTAGTCACCTTTCCTTTATGTCTATTATTAGAACTGGAAATATGCTCTGAGTATTTTTTTTCCAGGTATATTATGATTTTGAGTCAGAAAGAAAAGAAAGATATTGGATATTTTACTATTATATTTCTTCTTTGGCATCACTGTATGTAAGAAAAAAGCCAGCAACTGCCCAACCCAGATATGTAGTTTACTGTTTATCCTCAAAGCATTATGGATAAATGGCAACAGATCAGTTACAGTGATTATGATTAGATCAGTCTATTCAGCAATATATTCTTCCAACTAACCTATCCCTTTCCCTTTCTCACCCTCTCAGGTTCTTGCCCTTCTCAACTTAATACCCTCCTAATGTGTGCTTTTATCAGTTCCCAGTCAGCACATCATGCTGACTGAGGATGATGGCATATGTAGTACAGCAGATCAAGAAGACCCCAAATTGGAGAAGACTTTTGAGTGAACAATGGGTCTCCTGTAGGCTAAAAGCAGGCTAAAATTGGTTAAACTGTACTGGGTTCCTCCATCTGTAGAGAACCTTAGGAATAATGGGACTCTGGGGTGATAGAAGGAATTTGGCTGAGAACTACAACTTCTTCACAGAGCAACAGTTGTCAGAGCTCTTTGACTAGGGTGAGGGCACAATCAAACAGGTTGTTTGATTACATCTCATTATATCATTTTGGTCTCCTTTCACCTGCATTCTAAGTTCATGGCTGCATGGGAGCAACCCATGCTTCCATGTTAGTGAGGTAGTATGGTATGTTTAGCAGCAGTTGGTTCCAAACTTAGAACTGGATGTACTCAAAGCTACTAATAGAAGATGTGCCTTTGGACTGCCTGTGTCACAATCATCTCCTTCGCCTTTTCCCCGAAACCTGTCCCTGACGGAGAGCAAGCCAGTGTGACAGCTTGTAACTTTTTAAACAGCTAATTGTAGGTGACATTAAAGAGATAATTTCGCTTGCTTGACATCTTTCTGAAGACAGATTATTAAAGACAGATTAAGAGGCTGTTGCTAGCATTTGTTTTCATTTCATGAGGTACCAGTGTCTATTTTCTGAAGTGGATTCTATTGCAGGGCATTTCTGCCAAGCTGTAATTAGTAGCTGATTTCCAAAGCATCTTTAGTTTTAATCAGATTATATAGCTCCCTTTGAATTTAGGGAATAAAAATGTCTGTATCCTTGACAGTTCTGCCTATTTTTAGAAAATTCTTCTGTGGAACTGCTTTATTTCTTTGGTTGTGCCCTTTTAAAAGCTAATACAGTATAGCACCTAGAGTCTCTTCTCATGGCCAGATCTATTGCATCGTTCTATGTTTTGGCATTGCACAGAGTATGGAAAAGTAACTTTTTGAACTCTGTCTACCTGGGGGATTCTGAGAGTAGTAGTCCAAAAGTTAGCTTTTCCAAACTGTAAGCTGAGTTCTTGTATTAATGTCTGCTGCCTATTACCCCAATATCCTACATGCTTGCCTAAGGTTCATGGCAGATGTCAAAGTTGCCAACATCCTTGCACTTGCAAAGAAGTTGGTGCAATATTTTTGTCTTCATTCTCACAGCCTTTGCTAGAGGTCTTATGCTACTTGCACACCTATCAATGACTGAGCAGACCGGAAGTGTCCTTCTTGGAACTGAATTTAATCACAGTCTTTAATGGAGCAAAATATCTAGCCAAATTATTTTGGATTTCCTTGCTTCTCCCTACCACTCGTATTAATCTACCATCTGCCATGATGAAGAATAACGGAGAATTCAAAAGCTTGTAATCCTTTGTGGAAGTATACCTAGTCCTGATCTTCACCCATCTGTGGATTTTGGACTTCACTATATTAGTACAGATATTGCAGACACAAGTGGTCCCTTGTGCTGGCACTTTCAATATTCTCAGGACAGGATTTCAAAAGGGCAAAAGGAGTGGAAGAGATGGGTCTGAGCTTCAAGCAGATAGCCAAGATTTTACTGTTTCAAATGGCCTTTGGCTCTTAAGAGCAGGGTAGGAATTCTGATTGTTTTTGTTGTTTTTTGTGTTTTTATATAAAAAAAGTTTTCATAAAAAATTAAAAGTTGTTTGATCCATTTTTAAGAAGTACTTTTACTCCTTTTTATGTGGTTTTCTTTACCTTATGCTTCCTTGGGAACTTTGGCAGGCTGGGAGAGCAATAAACAAAAAGATAGGTCAGTAGATAGATAGATAGATGTGTGTGTGTGTGTGTGTGTGTGTGTGTGTGTGTGTGTACACTTTCAAGTCACTTGTCAGCTTATGGCAAGCCCATAAATTTCACAGTGTTTTTTTTTTTAAGGCAAAGAATACTTAGAGGTGGTTTTGCCAGTTCCTCTGAAAGATAACCTACAGCACCTGGAATTAGTTTGTGGCCTTCCATCCAAGTACTAACCAGAGTTGACCCTGTTTTGCTTCTAAGAAGGACAGGACCTGGTGCCTTTAGGGTACAGGGGCCACTGTTTGGCTTTGCTGCAATGCAGTCTTGCTCTTAGATCATTTCTGCACTAGAGTGTTATGGTGCTATTACTCCACTTTCTACATCCTATGGAATCCTGGGGTTTGCAGTTTAGGGAGGGGCCTTTGAGGCCCCTCCCTAAACTGCAGATCCCAGGATTCCATAGGATGTTGAAAGTGGAATAATAGCACTATAACAGTCTAGTGCAGAAATGGCCTTAGTCTTTTCCCTGTTCTTTCCTGGTGTGATGGTTCTTCACAGGTGACAGAGTTGTTGTATGGAGAAAGGAAAATACAAATCGCATGTCAGCAGAACTCAAGGGATATCAGCTGATCACAAAATGACTTGGGTAACAAATACTAGGAGATGTCTTGGTTTCTGGCTGTAAGTGTCTAATATTGCTAAGAAGCATGACAGCCATGTAGGAGTGTCTGCAGAGGAACTCAGGATTAGGTCAGGGTCAGTACACAGAGACAACAGACACAGAAAAGAGCAGGCAAAAGAGATAGTTATAACACAAGCCAAGGTCACATAACAGACCAGAGGTCTATCAGGTCATCCATTAGAGCAAGAAGTAGCCAGAAGAGAAGTCAGTGGAGTGTGCCAAGGTCAGGTTGCCAGAATATCAATCAAACAGGAAGCCAAGGAAGGTTTAGAGCACAGTACAACATGGCCAAAAGTAAGGGATTATGAGATCGGTAGTCCAAAATGAATAAAGACTATATGTTCCCTATAGCCAACATACAGGGTCAAGCAGCTCCCTCTTAGCACAATGGTGATTTGCAACTGGGAAAAACATTCAAGACCATGGACACTTGCACTTTATACAATTATGGCATTATGATTCCACTTTAACTATCATGGCTGCATCCTGTGGAATCCTGGGATTGGCAGCATGAGGAGACACTAGAACTTCTGGCAGAGAATTTTAAATACACCTCCCTAAAGTGCAAATCCCAGGATGTTCCCATGACGTTAATGGAATAATTGTGTAGGGTGAAAGGCCCTGATGTATATCATTTTAATCCTTTCTTTCCCATCTCTGCCAACAGAATACTGACCACTGTACCTGTTCACTGTTCTTCCAGTTTCTTTACTGGACAGGTTGACACAGAACTTGAATAGGAGGAGACATTTCTCCAGTTAATCGTCATTCATTTTCCTTGGGCATCATTGTCCAAAATGATAGAATGAGACCAAAAGGATTTTAAGTTTGGGATGTTCTAAAACTTTTGGAGCAGCATCTACTCTGTTTTGTCATATCAATCCCCTTCCCCATCTCTTTATCTCTGTATCTGTGGGGAGAGCACGGCACGGTGCTTGAAATTACTCCCCGCTGGAAAGACTTTGACTGGCAAGCCACGTCCCCAGTCCTCTTATCCTCTTCCACCATTCCATTTTTCCTTCTTCCCTGGCACCCTTACTTGAGTTGACTGAGAGGCCTAATGAAACTGGGCTTGATGTTGAACTTCATTTTGTTGTGATAGGTGCTCTAATGGGGGAATGTATTTGATCAAGAACACCTCTCATTTACGAGTGGGTATATTTTTCCTGACCACCCCCTTCATGGCTAGAGGATCTATTAAAAAGGAAGCCAAGGAGGCCTTTGGCCGTAAGTCCTTTCACGACATGTTTGTCCTACTGAGATTGCCATTGTTGATTCCGGTTGGCCGTAAATCATCTTTCAGTTCATTATTCACTTTTTTCTGGACTGAACTCTCCATACCACCCACTCAGTGTCAGATTGGGCCCCACTTGCTTTTACCTATTGTTCTGTACCTTTCTTAAGCCTGCTCTGTTAACAGCAGAACTCTACCGCCAGCAGAGAGGGTGAGGAAATGGCTCCCACAAGACCCATTTATCATGGCCATAAATGTACTACATTTTACTAGGAGGCCATCAAAGGTCACTTACAAGTGGAAACAAACCAATCATTCCCTGTATTCTGGAGTGCTGCATCACATTCTATGTATATACATGCACACACACAAAGGCTTATACTCAGAAGAGAACAGGATCCTGCCGAAGGAAGCTGGGTATTTTAACTGCTTGCTTAATTTATTTAGTATTTTTGTATTTCTTCTTTCAAGAGTATATTGGTGGCTTGAATTTTTGCTTTTTTAAAAATATATATATTTGGAGTTACTATATTTCCTCCTGTGCGTCCTGGCCTCCATGTTACCATGATTGTTTTGATGCTTTTTGGTCCCTTCAAGCCAGCTCCAACTTATGGTGATCTTCCTCTACGATTTTCGTAGCAACATGAATTGAAAAGACATTTGTCACAGCCTTTCTCTAGATCTGAGAGAGTGAGACTTGCCCAAGGTCACTAAGAGGTTTCCATGGCTGGGCAAGGATTCAAAGTCTGGTTAAACCCAGAGTTTAATTCCGACACCAAAATCACAACACCACATGGATCTATCATGGTTTTATTATTTATTGATTTGTTAAAGTTTTATCCTCTTTTCTTCCAATGGAGCTCAAGGCTCCCCACTTTATCCTCACAAGAATCCTATAAGGTAGGTATTTCCACATTACACTGTTATAGTGCTATTATTCCACTTTCAACATCTTATGGAATCCTGAGGTTTGCAGTTTAGGGAGGGACATTCAGAATTCTCAGCCAGAAAGTTCTTTGGCCTCAGTAAACTGCAAACCCCAGAATTCCACAGGATGCTGAAAGTGAAATAATAGCACTAGAAGAGTATAGTGTGGAAATGGCCTAAGGGTGTGTGAGAGAGCGAGAGGGAGGAAGATAGGGAGGGAAAGTGACAAGTCCTGCTGTGACAGGCCCTTATTTCTCACTAGGTTAGTTTTGCAGTTCCAACCTAATAAGATGCCCTGACACTAACACTCTGCCCCAACTCTACCCTTTAACCACAACCTTCAGGCCAAAGGGGTAGAGTCTTAAGTGTTCCCTCAGAACCGAATGTTATTTATAGTAATGCATTATTTTTTTTGTTACCAATGACTTCAGATAATGCAGGCTGACCCAGTAGTTATAAAAAAACCTGTATCCTTTATTGTAACAACAGCAGCAGCAGCAGCAGCAGCAACAGTAACAGCAGCAGCAACAACAACAACAATAATGTTTATTTATAATGCCCTTTTCACCAAAGGGTGGAACATCAACATATACAATGAGAGACAAAGACGATAAAATAAAATAAAGTATCTTTAAAATAATAGAACAAAATAAGGTATCTTATCAAGGCTCATGTAAAGTACAGTGTTGTTACATTAAACAGTTCAAACTTCTGACAGTCTACACCAATACCTCCCAGCCTTAGGGCCTTTCCGCACTACACTGTTACAGTGCTATTATTCCACTTTCAACATCCTATGGAATCCTGGGGTTTGCCTCCGGCCCCTCCTGAAACTGCAAACCCCAGGATTCCATAGGATGTTGAAAGTGGAATAATAGCGCTATAATGGTGTAGTGCGGAAATAGCCTTAAACACTAGTCCTCTTTGTCTCTTCCTCAGCTGCTTAAACACAAACCTGCCACCCTCTCTGACCAATATCTCACAGAAGGCTCTTGTTACAAATGGACTCTCTGCCTTATATGTAATTCATCCCATCCATAAGACCCTCTCACACACACCACTGTGCTGCGTTTCACTCTTAAGATACTATTCCTGTTACCTTGCAACCTGCTATCAAGTTGCACTTGTATTCCAAATAGTTGATCCCCAAAGCAGCTTCCTCACACCTAAACTAGGCAATGACTTTTATAGCTTAGTGAGGACTAGAACCCTACTCACCCAGATCTGAATTTAACACTTTAATCTCCATACCCCATCTCAGGAAGATATCCACAAAGCTGGTTCCAGACAAATGCTGAAACCTGGTCCTTTTCACTCCCTGCTGTTTCTCAGCTGCTAGCCATTTTTTCTGTTTCTACTGAGCAAGTGCATCCGCAGTGCCCATAATTCATTCTTAATGCTTTGATCCAGGACTCTGTTCTTTGCTTGCTGCATTTGTCAGATGTGGATTGCGAAGTATGCCTGATATGATGCATTTCAGTTCTTCCTTCTAGCTCATTACATTTCCCTGGCCTGACTCATATATGGTAAAGATGCCCTCCCAAAGGTTTGTTTTATTTCCTTTGGCAGCATCTCTCAAGAATAACTTTAGATCTGCCTTCTTTTATCTGATGGGCTTCTTTGCCAACATTAAATAGCTTTGTTCAATTAAGAAGCAACTAGTATATCTCTGAATGTGTCCAAACATTCTGGCTGTGGAAGTAAGTTTTTTTTATAAATTACCAAAGCAGCATCAGAGCCAAATATACACTAAAATGTATCAGACTCAGTTTCCATAAATCTCGTATGTACTTAATATATACTTTTGGGAACAGAGGTTAGGTTAGTTTTTGAGACTACAGCTCTCAGAATCCCGCAGTGAGAATAGCCAGTGTAGATCTATAGTATTTTGCTCCTCCGTAAACCAGAGGTCCATAGAGTAAAAATTTCTTCTTCCCTGCACATGCAAAGATGCAACTCTGTCCTCCTCAGCCACTGATTGGCTGAGGGGATGCACCCAGAGGCCTCAACTGCCCTTGCCCTCCAGACCAAAAGGAAGAAACAGCCAACAAGGGCAGAAGCTGCTTCTTCAATGCCAGGCATACATGGGTAGATGGGCAGCTCCTCAGCCAATCAGTGTCCAAAGGAAACAAGTGGAGAGGGAGTTGCACCATGATGTAACCAGGGAAAGGCATTGCACAAGGAGGTACAGGTAATCTTTTTCTGCAACAGCCTTAAAAGTACTTAAGCTCTCATAACCAGTGGTTAAACCAGAAACAGCAAGCTACCACTAGGATTCCTGCCATAATATGATGCATACAGAAAGCTACTTTATATGCAACACTCTTGCACATAATGGCTGAGATCCTATGTCACCCTTCTGTGATTTTAAACCACACTCACATAGTTACACAGTCTTTGCATTTCTTATTTTTAATTTCCAGCTTGCCTGATTGGAGAGCTATGGGCATAGCTTCCTCAAAATATGGTCCAATTGGATTAACAGAAAACAGGTTCAGCTTAACAAGTTGTGTTAAGGGTATTCACACAAGCTCCAAAATTGCATTAAGGCCACATACTTAATAGACTCCAAAAGAGAGGTGATGGGAGTAAGATGGCTTAAGCCTACTGTCCAAATAAACTGTCTGCATGGGATGTGGCCTCTAACAGATGCCAGTTCTTTGGATTTTAGAGCTTGGAAAGTAGTTGATGCTGGCCAATATCCTACATTAGATTGTAGCTCTAAATCTTCCCCTCCCGCAGCTGTTAGGCCCAGGAAGGGCTGCTGCTGCTTACTGATGGGGAAGCGGGTGGTGGTGGTGGAGGTGATTCAGACCATGAAGTAGTAGCTGGACTCAGTTTGGTGGAGGGGAGATGAGGGAACACTCATGGATAGAGAGGATACTCCTTTTCCTTCTCCTGTCATGGGGCCTTTCCACCATATACGTTATAGTGCTATTATTCCTCTTTCAACATCCTATGGAATCCCGGGGTTTGCAGTTTAGGGAGGCTTCTAATTCCATAGGATTCCATAGGATGTTGAAAGTGGCATAATTGCACTATAACAGTCTAGTGAAGAAATGGCCTGGGTGAGAGGAGAAGGAAGAATAAAAAGAGTTTCAGGAGAGAGTGAAGTCAGGCCAGAGAATACTAGTCTACAAGACAAGGATGCAACAAAGTAGAGACAACAAGGAGGGGATGATGCCTCAAATTCTAATTGTATTGCTCTTTATTGCCCCCTAGTGGCACACAGTCATTTGTACACGCATCATCACACTTTCCAACAAACACACCCTGTTAAACAGAATTTTTTTTTTAAAAAAATGAAGTTATATGCATCCAGTCTCTAGCTTCATAGAAGCATACAAACCCCACCGTTTTAAAAAAATATTGTATCCTCAATTTTGGGAGTGGTGGTGCGGTGGGGAAACATGGTACATTTTATTCAATTCACATTTTATCATTTCTGGGCAAAGGAGTAACTAGAGCCCCCATTTACTGAAAGGCTTTTCACATCAGTTTGTTCAGCAACTTGATCTGTTCAGTAAGTTGTGACCTCTGGTCTTTTTGTCAGCTCCTCCATTCATATCATATTGGCATGAGCCCAGACCATAACTGAAACCTCAAAATTTTAGAATGGGAGTTCAAGATACATGGTGAATTAGCACCAGATTTGTAATCTGTGTTCAAGGACATGCTACCCACACCTCAGAACTCCATGCTGTAAAGTCAGAACACATTTGACAGAAAGAAGGAGATCCAAGTGATAAGTGACTGGTTCATCTCCTGAGGAAATCTTTAAAGGTGCGAAGGGAAGTCTCTCTTTTTTACTACATGCTTTTGTGGTTTGATACAATACTACTTGGGCAAGTTGATATCAGAAAAAAATATGGCTTCCTCATAAAAATATCTTTTTTTGTTGGCTCTAGTACAAAAAAAAAAAAAGGCAGCCAGCTGATAAAATACTCAGTGGATCTTTTTTCATTCTATGCAGCCATCCATCTGTGATCTCTGCAAGTATCACATGTCTGAAGCAGCTTTCTTTCAAAAAGTTGAGTGTTCTTAACACAGTTTAAGCTTGAACGCGTTTTTAGGATCAGTTGAAACAATTGCTTTCCCACCATGATGTTAGTACTATTTACAGAATTAAATAGTAAATTTAATTTTGGGGGGTAATTGGGGGGTAATTTTAGTAGCTCTAAGGGCCAACTCTTCCCCTGGGCCGACTGTGGGATGTAACCTTCTCCCCAGAATGGCTGCTGAACCACTAAAATTTGGCTCTGCAATTTGGAGGGGCCAGGGTGTACAAAAATGCATTTGGGATTATGTAGACCCAAGATCTTTGTAACACAAAAATGCATTTGGGATCAAATAGATCCAAGATCTTTGTTGCACAGCTACAACAATCCAATGCCACTTTACCATCCATGGCTCCATCCTATGGAATCTTGGAGTTTGTGGTTTGATGAGGTATTCAGAATTCTCTGCTTAGAGAAATCCAGTTCTGTGTTTCAGGGTACAGGGCTTGTGGATGGTTTGGCAGTATTCCATAGGGAGAAATCATGGCAGTAAAAGTGCTGTGAAATTGCTATAATAGAGTTACCTTCTGTCACAGCTTGCTTTTTCCTCACAGCAACTGGGAGGTGAGTTCAGTGGACTTACTCTTAGGCCATTTCTGCACTACACTGTTATAATGCTATTATTCCACTTTCAACATCCTGTGGAATTCTGGGGTTTGTAGGTTACTGAGGCCAAAGAGCTCTCTGGCTGAGAATCTTAAATGCCACTCCCTAAACTGCAAATCCCAGGATTCCATAGGATGTTGAAAGTAGAATAATAGCGCTATAACAGTGTATTGCAGAAATGGCCACATGCCATAGTAACTGGGTATTAGGGATGTAAGTCTTCACTAATTTTATTCTCAAAGGAAGCAATGAGTCATTTTAGCAATTTTCTTCCCACTGTAAGAAGGCCCTCAAAACTGGGCAATTTTAAAGACTATACACAATTTGAGATTTATTCCAGGCAAACTTCACACTTTTTTTTCTGTGGTGGAGCACTTTCTGTGCAGACAATATTTATCCACAGAAATATTATTTTCTATACAGAAAAGCTATTTGCTGTGGAGAAAACAGCATTTTCTACACAAAGCAACCATATTTGAATTTCGTGCATAGTAAGTCCAAACAACAGAGATTCTTTTCTCTCATCCTCAAGGTTTTGTGACACACAGGGAATCTGTTTTTAGACCTTGGGGGGACATTTTCTGCACATTGGATTGCAGAAATAGAATTTACTTTGGAAACTACAGAAGGAACAACAGGCAAATACCCAGCATCTTTTGGAATCATTTTGCAGCGTGTTTTGCAATATACAAAACAGTGATATCCAAATTTGGGCCCCCAGATATTGCTGGACTTCAAATTCCAGAAACCTTAACCAGCATTGCTAATGGTCAGGCATCTGTAGAGTTTGTAGTTCAATGACATCAAGGGCCTCTCAATCTGAGAACCATTAACATAAAAGGAATTCTGTGCCTCTCTTGCTGTACTAATTATTAAAATTTCTAGCCCTTGCTCCACACCTCTATTGTTTATATGTAAACACTCACACCTTTAAGAGCAAATGACTGTATTTCTGTGACTGGAAAATTAGCGGTTGTGGAGGCAGGAGTTGTTTTGTTATTTGCTTTAGAGAGGTGGTCAAAACCAGCTTAGTGGTTGAAGATGTGTATCCAAACTATGTAAAATGTGTAAAACCTGTGTAGCCTCCTTGAACCCCAATTTTGGAAGAAAGATAGGATAGAAGTAAAAGTAGGAAGAGGACAAGGAAGAAGAAATATTGGTTTAAAAAACCCCCAAAGGATAAAAATACAGTGTTCTCTCCACTCTTGCAAGGGTTCAGGTTGCAGAACCCTTGCAAAATGGAAAAAAAGTGAATAACAGCCCCTTCCCATGATTTCCTTCCCATTCCCTTCCAGGGCTCCCCACTCCCATTCCCTTACCTTTTGCACACTGCAGCAGATACAAGGGAATGGGAAGGGGGAGCTCAGGAGGGGAGAAGTAAGACTTGCAGAAGCCTTCCCTCCCACTCCCTAGCTTTTTATCTGGGCATTTGACTGCCTTCTCTGCACCCAGCAAAATGCAAGGGAATGGGAGGAGGAGATGGGGGGGGCAGAAGGCATGTGCATACCTGATGAATAATCAAACTTGTGAAAATCAAACCCATGAATGTGGAGGGAGGACTGTCGCTGATACAAGTGCATGTTATTAGAACTCTTCTTCTCAGAAACAATTAAGGATGCAGTCATGTTCCAATCGTCCCCACTCATCTGGGAGTGAGACCCTCTGAAATCAGCAAGGTTGAATAGAGATTATATGAAAGTACTATAACTCATAATAGTGAAGGATGAGATACAAATAACTTAGTATGAAATATATGAAGATGTTGAAAGGGCTGTGAGTATTTAACAGGGTTCTTAAGTCAGTTTCATCTTGGCATCTGGCAAGAGAAAGGAAGGGCGTTAAAGCAGGACTACACTCAGCAAAACTTTAGAAAACACTCAAAATGCTCAATGAAAACTTTAAAAAAAAACACAACTACCTTTCCATTTTGATATTACAGTAGGCTTTACATACAATTTATTTTATTTGCATTTATAAATGCATAGAAATGTCATTCATGCTCTAGACACATTAATTCTCTCCCCCCAACACTCCTATAACTCTCTTAATTGGAATAAAGTATGTTGCTCCTGATTTATGAACTTCAGGAGTGCCAGGCATCACTTTAAATGTACACAGCTGCTCAGTGCTAGTTTAACTTGGCAGATAGCATTAAACCATTGAATTGTGTCATTTATTTGTGTATGCATACAATGCATTCCTTGTGCAGGTTCTTCAGCAATGCGTGCACCGTAGTTTCGGAAATGTGGCCTAAAAACAAGCTCAGAAGCATGACTCATGGCCTGGGTGATTGTTTCCAAACGGAATGTTCAAGATGAGGAACCAGACGCCTTGATGAGGCCCCTAAACTCAAGTCATCAAGACAGGGAACTGGAATTGGTCAGAATAGCCTTGTTCAAGTTGATGCCCTCTAAATATGTTGGCCTTAGGGCCATTTGACATAGTCTATAACACATTGATGATGGAAGCTGTAATCTCCCAGATCTGGCAGGCATGAGATTTTTAGAAAGGCTGATCTAAATGTTGAAAGAAAGTGATACAAAAAGTGACACAAAAAAAGTCAGCCTCAGTTTTGGGAACCTGATATCCACACTGATTGGTCAAGCTGCCCTGGTGGTGCAGTGGTTAAATGCTGGTACTGCAGCCACAATGTTGTGAGTTCAATCCTGCAGGGCTCCAGGTTGACTCAGCCTTCTGTCCTTTCGTAGGTCAATAGAAGGAGTATCCAGCTTATTGGGGGCAATTAGCAATTAGCTAAATACTTTGTAAACCACTTAGGGAGTGCTTTGCACTAAGTGGTATAGAAATGTAATTGCTGTTGCTATTTTGCTATTGCTATTTCATATATCTATATATCTTGTATATGCACACATATACATGTAGATACTAGTTCTTCTGTACACAGAAGCAATAGAAAGCTAACACACATACATGCTTGGTACGCAGAGGCCAGAATCCTATTGAAGTATTGGGGAAGGAGACATTTAATATAGCTTCTCATTACTGGTGCATGTCCTGCTGGTCATTTAGTGGACAGGGGAGGGCAGGGGAACTCAAGCACCAACCAGCTGTAGTTGTGCGTCCAGCAGCAAAATGCAGGGGTCACCAGGTGTGCAGATATCACTTTGAAGATGATGTTTGCTTTCTTTTCCCTGGTGCACAGCTGCAGTTGGATACTACCTTCCAAGTGAAGTCTGCTCACTTCTCTGATTGTAGAACTGCAGTCAGATCCCGCCTAGAAGTCCCTCGTCTTATGTAGAGGGTAGAAGAGAAACCTGGTAGAATTATGCTCAAGATGCACCACAGCCATGCTGTAGGATTGTGGTTATCATGGCTTGGCTGTGTTGGACTTATCTTGGTGGAAATTAAAATATTCATGCATCCTGTACCTACATGTTCCACCCTCTTGCTTCCCCGTCCCACTTCTCTCTGGGCTGCAGACCAACACTTCCTCATTAGGTCTGAACTGTGAAACTTTGGTTACCAAGACTGAAACAAGCCAGAGTTTAAAATCAGCTTCAAACAATGATGTCAGATCCTGGCAAATAGTTGCATATTTATTTTTACTATTATATTTTTACTACTAGAGATGGAAAGAGATGCTTTTGGAATGATCTGTCTCCTTTGCCAAAATATCTTGACTAGATTTGAGCACCGTGTCTCATGAACTGGGTGGGCGGATTGCCACTTATTCCTTTTACTCACTCAACAAAATATCTTGGAATGACTCTGGAGGTAGGGTGCTGGAAAAGGTTCAGTGTACCCAACAAGTAAACTATCTTGAGGTGCAAGGGAAGGGGGAACCCCCCGAAAGAAGAGGTTATGTGCAGTTAAAATAAGGAAACATTCCCCCAAAGACATACGCAGCTGCATGTAATGTGTAGCTTGGCCTTTAGAGAGCCTCGCAGGTGGATTTAAAGACTGATTGATAGACATTGCCTCCTGATGATCATAGCAGAACATCTGCAACAGATGATTGCAACTGCAGACCTTCTCTAATGCTGAATTTATACCTTCATGTTGGCAGCGATACTCACTTTCGCTATTACTTTTCCCTTTTCCAAATAGATCTCAGCTGTCTGACACAGAACTGAGCCCTGAGCCAAAAAAGAAGAAGAAGACGACGACAACAGAGGCCCAAAGACTGAGTAAATAGCACACCAAAAAAGGCAGAATCAATAATGAGCAAAATGTACACAGTGATCAAACAGATTAAACATGGAAAATGGAATTAAACCCAATTTTGAAAGAGAATAAATGCAAAAGGTAGCTGAGCTGAAACCAATATCTTCTACAAAAACAAGATATTCCAAAGAGAAAAGACCTACAGAAGACAAAATGTTTTTTATCTGAACCACTAAAAAGAATCTCTCCTGTTGTGTGTATATGAAAGACTGAGATGCAGTTTTAAGTGTACCTATAACAAATTTTAAAATGCATTTATGGCCATCCAGGAATGTGAATGTCTCGTTTCTTCTCCTTTCAACATCATTGTGTGCAGGTTCTTTTTTTTAAAATAATATGTTTTTATTAATAATTTCAAAAAACACTAAAATTCTATGAGCACATAAAAGAAATAAACAACATAAAGAAAACATGAAACATAAGAATTAGAAATTTAAAAGTAGAGTGCAAATAGAGAAAAAGAAAAAGGAGAAAAAGAAAAAGAAAGAAAAAGAAAAAGAATCGACTTCCATCTTCTCTTTCAATGGATTACAGAGGTCTAATTGATTAAAGTCTCCCAAAGAGAATACCCAGCATTTCTCTTCTTCCTTTGCCCCATGCATATGTTAAAAAAAAAAGGGGGGGTGGGTGGGAATGAATTTTCTTCTACTAAAAGTTAACATATCTAGCACAGTATCTCAACATTAATTTCTATTACATGCCATATTACATTTACATAATAAATGACATTGCATGATAAATAACAATACTAATACTATTTGTTAACTTGATTACGTAATATTTTCATAGTTAAAACTGTAGGTCTATTACGTACTATATAGCATCCCTAAATCTGAATATTTCCATACCATATTGTAGAATCCTTTACAGCATTTATTAAGCCAATCTGGTTTTCACTGTCTTGTTTCTGTTATTTCATTTTGAATGTAACCCCCCTCTTCTAACCATCCTCTACATGTATTTCACCTTCCCCATCGTCTCAAATTCACTGTTTCAAGTTCCTTCCCAGTTGGCATTTAGAACAATTGTCCTGAAACAGCGCCTTTTTAAATAATCTTTCTCCTACCCTCTTAAATCATGCAAGGTAAATCAATTTGGTTTCATTTGGCCATCAAAGTGTTTTGATTACAAATCAGTTTTAGATTAGCCTTCCCCATTGTCTCCCCCATGGGGCTGTAAACCCCTTTCACAAACCAAAGCTTCTTAGTCACATGTCTCTCACAACTCAGTAGCTTCCTCCATCAGCTCTCCCCACTTGTCTTTTATCTCCCCGCAGTTCCTTCATCTTGCAGCTCACATTCCTCTTCAGGTTTAGGAGTTCTATCCATAGGTCCTCCATCATCAATTATAAAAAGTCATGTGAATATTCCTGGGAAGATTCCATCTTTCATTCAATCCAGCAGTTTCAGAGTTAACTGCTTACTTTTCTTGTGTCTAGCCAAAAGCTGCCAGCAAGCCAGTATTATTAATATCAGATAGATAGATAATGTCTTTACTTTCTTGTGCTGTAATTTCTCTCACACTGTTAGAAGCCAATTCTGACTTGCAAATAAAGGCCCTTTTCACATGTGGGGGGGGGGACGGGCGAAAACGCCCCAAAACGGAGCTTACCTGAAATCGGGTAAGTCCATTGCCACGTGGAGCAGCGCGAGCTGGCTGCTCCGCAGTCCTCCGGCGCCCCAAATGGCGGCTTCCGGCTGGTGGAGGCTGTCCACCAACCCGAGAAGCTCACCAGCTGGAAGCCCGCCCCCGGCAGATCTGCAGGCACGCACTTGTGCGCGCCTGCAAATCCGCTTCGGAGCCGGGCGACGGAGCGGCATGGGGCTGCGCACTCCGTGCTTTTTAAAAACCTCGAAAAAGAGTTTTTTAAAAAACACGCAGCGCGGCTAGTTCTGGCCGCTCCTGAGTGGATTCTGGTGTGGAACTACAAAAAGTAGTCCACGCCAGTCCACTCTACGGTGTAGAAGACCTCCGTGAGAGGTTGCTCTGCATCATTTCAGAAGCCCCGTATGGAAATGGCCAAAATGTCTATTCACGAAACATACACACTTAAATCCTTAATTATTGTCTTTTGAAGACGTTAACCCCCATTTTTCTAATTTATTTGTCCTGGTCTTGTGGGAAAAGCTCTTGATTGCCAAAAAAGCTAGCTGTGGAAGTTCTGTGTTCCATTTTAATCAGAATGATTATTCATTTTTATAGCTCCAAAGGTTTGATTTAAAAAAAATTTTAAAAGCAGAGCCATCAGATTGCCAGATCCAAAGAGCTGTGTTTCACAGCAAGGGCAAGATGTAATTTCTTACATCACGTGTTAACTCATGAGTAAATGCAAAGAATGGGAATTCCAGAACCTAATGGGTAATTCTTTGCTCCCCCTTTAATCCTGGGGGAGTTTTTCCAGCTAGAGATCCCTTTGGCTGGCACTTGTACCATGAAAGCTCTCCTCACTCTGAAGAGCTGCAGTGGGACCGTTTGTCTGGCCAGCCTGCCAGAAGTCAAATGGTTATTGTGTTTTTTCATGTCACATGTGAAGAAATGCATTCTGTCTGAAGTACATGGTTAGCTCTGCACCCACATTTTCCCCATAACATTGTATATCTTTAGGAATTATTGAGGATTTCCGCACACATGGCTGTCCTATATTGCAACCTTGTCAGTTTCCCAGAGGCATATATTCTTTGCCACCTCCCTCCACCACTCATGAAACTCACTCACAGGATGCTTGAAAAACTTCACCTGCCCATCCTTTCTCGAAGAATCTTCTTCTGCTGCAACTGTAGAGGAATATGTCTTTGTGTATGTATGTGTTTTTTCAAACAGCACTGTAGTAGTGAATTTTGAAGTAGCCATGTTTATCATCACAGTCCTCATAGCCAGGCCTCAAGGAAAATCTAAGCGTGGAAGTGGCAATGCTGATCTGTGTCCCCCCCCCCCCAAATCTACCAGATATCATCTCAAGCTACAGCAGGTATTTTCTAAAGCTGATGATCTTCTATAATCCATTTAAGACCACCCCACTTAAGACCCAAATATTTTGCATTACAACAGAAATAGTTAAGGACAGTATGTTTTGTATAAGAAAATCCTTAGTTCTTCTGAGGATGACTGATAGGTTAGTTTGGGGGAACAGAGAAGCCATGGGCTGGAAGATCAAATGATGTCATTGTAAGTCCTGACACTCCAACCGTGGTAGCTTTGGCTCCATAACGCGTTGTTATCTAAAATGATGGGCATTTGAATATTTATTCATGCAAGCTGTAATATTTTAATAGACAAAGTGTATTACTTTTATGCAGATAGCAATATTTTCCTTTAAGCTTTCCAGTTTCATTCAGGAACTGCAGATGATAGTGAAAGAAAAAAAGATGCCTAGATGTGTTAGATGGATACCTGAGTCTTGTATCTCAGGACAGCGTTAAGTCAGACCTAGGGAAGATGCATGAGGTGAGGAAGGTGAGGGAACATTTAATCTGACAAGGATGTGGCAAGGTAAATATAAAAGTGTTAGTTGATGCTGTGGAAGATTACTGGCCAACAACTAAGAGGGTCAGGAAAAATTGTGTGCCCCCAACACAGATGCCATTTTGAATGAAGATTTCTGGATCCTCCTGAGCCTCTTAAAGATAGCTGCACAACCTTGGGGGAAGGAGAATAATGCAAATAACAGCTCTTTTGGTTGTCTGAAAAGACCTTGAGCTGGTGTTGTAAAGCAGATGAGACTGGATGCTATATCAGATTCCTCAAGAGGAAAGTATATACCACAACCAACCCATGATATTTACCTCCCTGAAGTGAAAACTAAGGTGACATCTCTCCTCATTTCATCCCCAGGAGCAAACTGGATTGAGAGTCAAATAATAATTTTTCATTTTAAAGGGAGTTTTATGGTGTGGTTTGAGGGGTCCTGGGTATCCCAAAAATGGTTTTGGTGGCTTCACATACCCCTCCTATGCATGCTTGTCTGGGAATGTGTCCTGTTGAATCTAGTGGGTCATGCAACTCACTAGACATGCACAGAACTGTACTACAACTCTTGGAGGAGGGTGAAAGAGTCTGAGAAGGTAAAACAACCCACCTCCCCATCCAACGCTCTGCCTTTCCTATCCACATACAAGTTCCTCACAGGCTGTTGCATCTTATATGTTCTCATCGATATGGTCTGGTTGCTATAGTAATTTGATTTTGTTTTGTTTTTTCAAGCCAAAGATAGATAGCAGACATGTGCATGATTGGAATCTGCTTTTACTTAACTTGACAGGGAGAGAAAGGTACAGTCTTTAATGTCTTCAGCAGATGTTCCTGGACCCATCATGTTGGTAGACGTATTCATTTATTATTCAAGATTTCTGTAGCTTAATTTTGACAATCTTTAACCCTATGATTTTATTCAGCACCTCCCCAAAATTACTCCTTTTCCATGACAGCATCTTCCTGATTGACTACATTTGTTTATTAAAGTGCAGTGTTTTAGTGGAAATGTTGAAAACGACAGATTCCAGCTGTGTTAATCTGTTGTAGCAAATATATCCACACAAAGAGTCTTGTGACACCATAAAGATTAACAGATTTAATATGACATCAATTTACATGGATTAAAGCTTGCTCCAACAGAGAGAAGGTGGGCTTCAATCCATGAAAGCGTATGCTATGGTAAATCCAAAAATATCTGAATTGCCACAACACTCTTCCAGGGCCATTTTCAGAAATGCAAGAGGACTGCAAGGACATTGATTTGTACAACTGGCAGAACAGCCAGCCAAGCAACTACTCCATGACCGGTTGTGTGTGACGGTACTGGTGGCATCTCTGCACCCTCCCTCACATAGAAAGAAGAAGATGGGGACAAATCAAAATGGCAACTCTTCTTCCCACATAACAGTTCCAATGTTAGACCTCCCTATTCTCACTCCCAGTCCAAGAAATGTCCCAGAGTTGTCATTTCTGGCTCCTCCCCTCCAATTATCCACTTGTGTACATTCCTAAATTTTATAAAGCTTAGGTTAATATTGATGCCAACCATTACAAGTTACTTAGGCTGCATTCCTATGGTCTTTTGAAGGCTGACACCAGATTCATCTGATTTCCTCCTCCAATTGCAAAAGTCTACCTTCATGGTGGAAAATCTGACCTCAGCTTCCCATCTACCTCAGAATCTGTAGTGGTTCCTTTCCGATGCTGGAACTCCAACATTGGAAAGTTTTGTTTTTGTTTTTGTTTTGTTTGTCTAAACCAGAGATGAGCCAGGGAGAACTATAATTCTCCTAGACTTCTGCTCCTTGCAACCAATAGCAGATATATGGAAGTCTTGCAGCAGCTATAGATCAGTTACCTCTCTGTGATTTCTTTGGCAGATTATTCATTTGGTGATGTGATTCCAAGGCTGGAAAGAGAATAAGGAACATAGAAAACTGCCTTACACTGAGTAAGATCACAGTACACCTAGCCAAATATTGTCATCTCTGATTGGGAGCAGCTCTGCAGGATTTCAAGCAGGATTCTTTCATAGATTTGTCTGAAGATCCATGATGATCTTCATTCCAAGTAGTAACCAGTCGTGACCCCATTTAGCTTCTGAAATCATCAGATGGGATTGCATGTGCTTAGAGTGATATGGTGCTGAGGGAAGCACTGCTCTTCTTTCTTTTCTGCCTCTCTTCTCCCACCAGCAGGGATTGGGATTTGTTGGAGGCTGTCATTGGAGCTCCCTGCATTGGCAGGTAGGTTTGCTCTATTAATTTACTTTACCATGCAGAAAGTTAAGAAAGCATTATGAATACTGAGTAGAAATGGTGGCTAGAATCCTGTTGGTTAGTTTCAACTAGAGTAGATCCATTGAAACAATTGTTGAGTGTTGAATCAATGCACAGGGAAATCACATGGAATTAATAGGTTCACTCTAGTTGGGACTAACCAACAGAATTCCAGTCAGCATTTGTAGTATAAAACATCTACTTGGATGTACAATACTAGAAAAATGGAATTATTTTTGGCACCAAGTCACAGTAAATGAAATGTTTATTAGAATATTTGTCAGTAATCAATTCTACTAGAAGGAATATATTTATTGAGAGCCAGCATAATGAAGAGGTTTGAACATTGGACTATGACTCTGTAGCCCAGAGTTTGAATCCTCACTCAGCCATAGAAGTCCACTGGGTGACTTTTGGCAAATCACACTCTCTCAGTCTCAGAAAAAGGCAAGGGCAAACCCCATCTGAACATATCTTGAGAAGAAAACCCCATAAAAAACCCTTAGGCTCACCATAAGTTGAAAATGACTTCAAGGCACACAACAATAATGTTTGACTAAGTTCAGTAGTCCCTCCGTTGTCATGAAGGTTTGGGGCACAGAACCCTTTTGAAAGTTGAAAAACCAGAAATAACTTGCCCTGTGTTCCCCCTCCCATTCACTTTTGGGACTTCCCCCTGCCATTCCATTGCCTTTTGCCCTGGCATGTATACCTTCTTTCTCTGCAAAAGGCAAAAGGTAAGGGAATGAGAGAGGAGGGCACACATGCACACCTTGTCCTACCCTGTGCATTCCCTCCCATTCCCTTACTTTTAGCCTTGGCTTGCATTCTCTGAGCCTAGGGAAAATGCAAGGGAATGGTGGGGAGGCACACATGCACTGTTCTTCTCTGCATATGGTGCTCCCCCGTCCCATTCCCTTACCTTTTGCCTCAGTGCATGTTCTCCATGCCAGGGCAAAAGAAAAGGGAATGGTGGGGAAGGCACATGCGCACCATCCTTCTCCACCCAGTGCTCCCCTTTCAATTCCTTTGCTTTTTGCAGAGAAGGTAGGCACATGCACCTGGGCAAAAGGCAAGGCTATGGGAGGAGGAGAATGGGGGCAGGAGGCATGGGTGCCTTGTGAATTATCAAATTTGTGAAGGTCAAACCCCCAAATGTATATGCAAGAATGAATATTTATATTATATTAATTATAAGAATGTATGATTTACTTAATTGTTGAGTGACCTATCTACCTACATATCTACCTATCTACCTAACTACGTATTTACCACTTCTATATCTATAAAGCTACAATTAAAAAAACCCTGTCAAATACAGTTTTAAGTTAATAAGAAAAAGAATGATTTGAGAGAAACATCTTATTCCATACTCCACTACTGAGCTTTCTTGTGTAACTGCCATCCCCTTTCATGACACAAAATGTTACACAATGCAATGGAGCCATTAAATAAATTGTATTCTGCCATCGCCTCTAACACAGAACAGATCTCAGGCTGTGGGATTTTTGAATGCCAACTTTATAGGGTGGTAATTATCTTCTGGCAGTCAGCTGGTTGGAAATGACACTTGCTCACTCCAGGCTTTCTGTATCCTCAAAAACCTATAACAAAAAGACAGATGTGAGTGAATCAGTCAACCATCGTGCTGTTATTTTCCAAAATAGAGCTCCAGCCCTGTTGAGTCTGTACTGTGGTTTCATTATCTGAAATCTGCCCACTTAAAAAGTATATTGGTCATGCTCCCCTTGTTGGATCATAATGATCCACTAAGGAAAATCTGTATCTAAAAAGCACACATTTCCACTGCATTCTTTTGCTGAGTTGAAAAAGACAAATAGTGACTAGATGTGCATATATATCTGGCGTGTGATGCACCTCTGATGCCAAACAGCAAGTGCAGTGTGTATCTACCTTGTAGGCATGTAAGGAAATGCATACATGCCTACAAAGCAGATACAGACTGCACTTGCTGTTTGGCATCAGAGGTGCCGACGTAGTGTAGTGGTTTGAATATTGGTCTATGACCCTGGAGACCAGGGTTTGATTCCCCACTCAGCCATAGAAACCACTTTGAGTGTCACACACTCTCAGCCCCAGAAGCCCCATGATAGGGGCCACCTTAGGGCCACCATAAGCCGGAAACGACTTGAAGGCAAACAACAACAATGACAACAACAGCAACAATGGAAATGTATCACCATTTGTTTTGTAGCTGCAGAAATGCAGAGACACTTCATCTGCTTCCCTGGGCTCCAACATGGGTAGATAACCAAATCCAGTTCTCCTGGCGTCCCAAAGCCCTCTGGTTGTGCCATACCATCTTCCCATGACTTGGTCGTTTGAGAGTTTCCCAACATTTGTACAACAGTTATTTCCCATTCTAAAATGGCTCCCCTACAGCTTATTTATGAGCATTGAGAGATTTTAGCTAAAACATGGAGTATTTTGGGCCCTACTCTTTTGTCTTTGACTGTGCCCACTGGGGGAAGTAGCTTTGTGAGGGGATAAAATGAGAGGATTTCCCCTCCAAATAAGAATTCTGCCTCTCTAAATGAAACGTCTTCAGTCCCCAAATTGGAGCATTGCAATCACTTCAGACTTCAGCTGAGTTTTTAGAAATACAGTTCAGGCATCCAAAAAAAAAAAAAAAAAGAAGGGGGGGGAGGACACACAAAGTGACCAAGGGAATGTGAAGGCAGCAAATAGAAGAATTCTAGGTGTGAAGGATTTTTAATGTCTCCCTTTTTATAATGCTTGAAATTTGGGAACTATAGGAACATTTTATTGGGAGGGCATATTGTTATAGAGGGGTCAATGTGGTCCTTTAGCCGCCTGTAGTTCAACCCTATGCCCACCACCAGAATATGGCCCCCTACAAAAACAGAATTTGGCCCTTGTCCTGAAAGAAGTTCCCCATCCTTAGGTGACCCGTTCTGTAGAAAACAATAGTTGTTCAGACTTGTTTCTAGGAGAGCATATTTACTGCTGTGGTAGATTTTTTAACTATTGCGAGTCCTTCACATGTGGCTTTAATTAACTACACTTTATAGTTTATAGTTTTAGCATTTTAGTCTGTGAACCACCTGGCTGTGTTTTTACATTGATTAGTAAATGAGAATGGCAACATCTCCAGCTCACGGGGGAAAATGCCCTATATGGTTAATATAGGGAATGGCACACATTCTACCAATTTACCAATCTGTCAGGAGGCAGATATGGTTATCTGGAAGGCAATGTTTGTATGTTTGTATTTATCCATGTTTGCCTTTTGTATAGGAACATCAGGAGGTGAGATATAGCAGTTTACCTGCTAAATCCAGGTATTAGTCACAATTAGGGTAGGCCTATTGAGTCAAGAGGAACACAGCATGTCAACACTTGGTTACGTTCCATAGATTTATTAGATTTATTCTGGTTTAAGCTCCAAGACATACTTTGGCCTGTGTCAGGGATGGGAATCATGTGATCCTTCTGATCCTGTTGGACTGCAAGTTCCAGAAGTCCTAGCCAGCATAGTCAAAGTGAGAAAGGCTGGGATTTGCAGTCCTACAGGCAAAGTGTTAAGATGTATCACTCACTGTAAATATTTCTTTCCCACCTTTTGCCTGGATTAGCAATGGACAGCATTGATAGTGACAGAGTGAATGGCACTGAAATGACATTAAGTGTAATAAATCTGAGATAATCAAACAAACAACTACTAGCTAAGTAGCAAAGCTAAAGCCTGCAATAAGAGAAGAAGGTCAGCTTCACAGCTAAGGGAAAGAAATCCCTTTGTCCCTCATGGGTACCACAACCTGTTTGGTTCTAAGCTCTGGCTAAGATTAAACAAAATGTTAAATACTGGTACCTGGGTGAATAGAAGGAAAAGCTTAGGTGACTGTTCCAAAAGTGATTGCAGTTGATAGTGAATGTCATCTTTGGCAACAACCAAAACCCCAAAACAACCAAAAAATGTCAGTTGCAATTCACCAACAGGATGCAGCTTATGTTTCTGTGAAAGCCACTCCACTAGTTCCTCAATTTACCTTTGAAGATTTCAAATGTCTCTGTCCAAATTGATTCTTCTGTCAGGAGAATAGTAAAAGCTAGGTGCACACTGAACAAGGCTTCAGGTACAAGGAACCTCTAGCAAGATGCTGTCATGGGACAGTGATAATGGTGTACTGCTCTCAATCCTTGTTGTTCCCTTCTTGGGGATTGGAATGCATATTGAGCCTTTCCAGTCTTTGGACCAGATTTTTGTTAAGTACTGTCTCTGTAGCTTGAAACAGCTCTGTTGGCAAGCTGTTGGTTTATTTAATAAAGCCAATGATTTATTTCTCCCAAGTGCATTGAGAGCAACTTCTGCTTCACTTTCTAAAGCTGTAGGTTCCCTCATTAGTAGTGTATCCATATGGTACATTTAGATCCATATGGTATATTTGCAAATGTATGTTTGTTGTTTTAATACCACATTTGGGGGGAGAGGTAAAGTATCTTACTTATTTTGTACAGCACACTTGGAAGTAAGACTCATTGTGTCCAGTGAAACATACTGTGAGGCAGGTATAGGAGTTCAGCCCTAAATATGTAATGTGCTGATAGCACCCTTTATAAATATCCCCCACTCCTCCGGCAGCCTACCCCCAAAAAACAGATTTTGCTTGTGAAAACGTTATGATCAAGGACTTGGTACTGTTGGGACTTTAATGGAATCCATCCAGCTGAGGAGGTTTTGACATTGTTCTAGTGCTACAAAGAGTCATAAGCTTGGTTTAACTTGGATGGTGACGGCAGTTTATGGCTGCTTTGTCTTGCCAGAACAAAGAAGAAAAGTGAGAACATAGGGTCATTTAATGAGCCTTAATTGGTGCAGAGGGGATTTTTTATTTATCCAAAGCCACAGCATGAAAATATTACTTTGCATTTTTGGGGGAGTAGGTTCCTAATTGCTTGCTATAATAGGTCAGCTAGAATATTCTGTTGCTCCAAGTCTTGAACATTGTTAGTTTAATATTAATATGGAATTTTGATTGCTGACATGCCATTTCCCACCTGCTCAGAAACCTAAAAAATTACCTGCCATCTGTTGGGTGGGTCCCAACTAGCCAAAGAAGTTAATTTGATCTGGAAGTTGCTGAGGGGGTAATTGGGAACTCCTAATTGAAAAAATGTGGATTTTTTTTTCTTCCTGAGTCATCATTTGACAGGAGCATAAACTCAAGGTTTTTAGAGACCATGCTGTATGAACATGTTTTCAGAATGATGTCAGTACATTAGCAGATGGTTCAGGCTTTCATAAAAGCTGCACGTTTTGGTGCCCTTATATAGACAGAAGACCACCAAACAAAGGCAGAAAAGTATGGAGGGGTGTGTGTGTGTGCAGGATTAAAAAGTAAACATGGGTTTCATTTGCAAGTGTGATTGCTGAGACACATAACTCTAGAAATCTTATTGTGGAGTAGAAAGGGTTAATCATGATGCCTTTTAATGCCTAGTTTGACTGGGCAGAGAAGGAGAAGATGAATCTTTGAGCTTCTCCAGATGAGAAAAATGTCTCTGAAAGGCCTAGGGTTTGCTCCTTGTACAACCCAGTTTTATTTTGGAGATCCACATGATGTTTTCTTCATCTTGAACTATTTTCTGGGAACTCCCAGCATTACCAAGGACTTTTCATTCTTTCTTTCTAGGTCAATTTAAATTAATTTTCCAAAATGAAATGTATCTCTACTTTGCTGGCTGTTTGCATTATCCCAGAAATAGCCAAGATGACCACAGCTAGTAAACACAACTGTTGTTTCCAGGACACAGACTCAACTGAGATCAAGTGAGGGAAAGAATAATGTTTCCACCAGAACAAAGTGATTCTAATATATAACTAGTGTAATATTGCTAAAACACTTTTAGCAATTTGTCTATAACTCCTGAACAACAATAATGAAGAAAGCTCAGTGGAAATTGGTGAAAATCAATTTCTAAAATGTTGTATGGGTCTACATGTGACATGTGATCAATGGGAGGGGGAGTAGGAAGAACACAAGGAAAGGGAGATGAGGGAAACTTAGGATATTTCAAAAAAGGATTTGGATTGAAACCTGGGAATCAAAACAAAAATAACTGGTAACTCTTAATACATTTTTAATACATTCCAGATACATTTTTCCATTTTGGATGATCCCTTTGTTACTATGATTGTTTATAATGGGCTATTGCTCAAAGACAGAGCTCAGGTTTTGCATGAGAAAGGCCTAGGTAGGAGTGGAAACCGGTCTGAAACCTTGAGAGATACTGCCAATCAGTATGCACATTACTGAGCTCTAGCTCCTGCTTGGGCCATTTCCGCACTATATTGTTATAGTGCTATTATTCCACTTTCAACATCCTGTGGAATTCTGGAGTTTGAAGTTTACTGAGGCCAAATTGCTCTCTGGCTGAGAATTCTAAAGGCCCCTCCCTAAACCGCAAACCCCAGAATTCCACAGGATGTTGAAAGTGGAATAATAGCACTATAACAGTGTAGTGCAGAAATGGCCTCAAATATATGTTGGCTTCCTACATTCTTCTATGGCTACAGTTCTGTGCTTCCTTACTTGGAAGTAAGTCCTATTGTATTCAGTCCTGCACATGAATGGCCTTTGAATGCAAATGCAAACCATCAAGTGGCCCTTTTCCTTACGAAAGATTCTTCAAAATAATGACAGGATGTGCTGATCTGCCAAATTTTCTGCCACAAAAACTTCTGCAACTTAAAGGACCTCTTCTAAAACTTTCATTGCAGCATTCCAGAATCGACAGAGGCAAAGTATATTCTTTTCCAACTCATTTGATAACATATTAGGTCTCCTTAAATGCTTCCCAGATGTGTTACAGTGTCCAAAAAGGTAAACGGAATTTTATGAGATTATCTGCTATATATACACAACATGTGCCTAAAAACTATCTAACCCTCTCTTTAAAAATAAAAATCAAACAGCTTTGTGATAGTTAGTGCTGATCTTTTTCAGTCTTGTAGAAGTGAGGTGAGTACTGAGGTTGGTTAATACATATGACAGGTGGAGCTGAATTCAATGGATTTGTCAGTATGTTGATACTCCTGGACATGTCAGGATGTTACCCTTCTTCATTCTCTGCCTGCCTTTTTTTTTGGCCAGAAACTCCAGTGCCACAAAATAAACAATGATTAATTCTATGCCCTAATTCCTTTTGTTAATCTTGACTAGAAGAAATTTAGAGTAATCAGTCTAATTTACCTACATGTTGACTCACTACACAACAATTGTTTCAGCGGGTCTGACTGTGCTTCACTAGTCACATTTTGAACAAGAAGAACAGCAAAAGGAAACAGCAGGTACACTGGAGGGGAAAGTAGATCAGCTTTTGGACCATGGTGCATATGAAACCATACTGAACCTGTGTATTTGCAGTAAAAATGAAAATGGCCTCATTTTGAAGCTGTTCCTTTCCTTGACTGGGAAGGGCTCTTAACTCTAATGGTGGCTTCTTTCCTGGACTGAATGCCAGTTTGGATGGGAGTTGAAGAGATTTCTGTTATGGGTGAAAATGCAACTCCATTGAGCTTGGAAAGTTACTTTTATAACAGTAATATATTATTTAACTATTTACAAAACTCAAGGAAGTAGTTAATTACTGTTAATGTTACTTTGTAGTGATTTGTTCCATTCATGTTATTTCTTCATTCCTTTTTATTTTCCAAAAGACCTTAAAATTGCTAAGAGAATGGCATGAAATGTGAAAAAAAGTCAAAATGCCTCTGAAATGCCTAAAAATGCTACAGATAGTAAATAGAAAGTGGCTAGAAAGTATTATCTGTAACACCCCCCCCCAATGCAGTGTTGTTCCTGAAGTTTTGAAATTTACATTAGTTTTGAAATGTGAAGTTTGAAATATGAAGTTAGTAAGCCATTGTAACTGAAGAAAAAAATATTACAGGCAACTAAGTTAATATAAAATTTTAATTCCAAATTTTTAGTTTCCTGCATGCTGTGAATCCAATCTGCATCAGGTCTCCTCTGTATGTTATTTCTTTTCATTTCTTTTAAAAGAAAGGTACATGAAATGCCATCACATGTTTCTCCTGTCAACTCACATGAACCAAGGGTGGGTAAAAAACAGCAAAGAGAGTAACACAAAAGCCTTCCAGAAGGGGGCTATCTTGGGTCCTTTCCGCACGAGAAAATTAAGACGGGCCAATGCGTCCTGTCATGGAGGTCATCTGCACCTTGGAGCAGACTAGGTTCGGACTATTTACCTTAGTTCCGCACCTAAGTCCAGTTAAATACGCCCCCAAGTGGTCCTCCAGCGAGCTATCTGAAGAACGGAAAAAACCGGTTTTTCAATTTGCTGGAGCGCACCGATTCGTACCTGCGCAGTTGTGCAGATGCGTAGATTCGCACCAGTGCGAACCGGTGATCAGCGGAGGGCGGGCTGTGGGCATGGTCAGCTTCAGTGGTTGGTCCGGCCCCACAAATGACAGGAAGCCGCCATTTTCTAAGCCTCACCAGTGCGGATCTATGACCTTGGACTGCTCCGAATCGGTGTGGAACATACATACAGCTGTGTGGAAGGGCTTAAGGGAAAGTCCGCGTTGCTTCGAGCCCAGAAGAACCGGTAAGGAATGGCACAGGGCGATTCACTGGCCTTCTGCAGAAAGGACCTTGGTCTGCTATCTAAAAGCCAATATATTATGCTTTTTGCAGGACTTTACACTCTGACACTGTCTTATCTGGCAGCTTAGATGGCAGTTCTGTCAAGTACCATACAACACAGGGACCATCTAAAATGGAAGAGAGTACCTGGGTCAGAGGGATAACATGATTATGTCACTTCTCATGCCAACGTCAACCAGTTTCCAGAGATGGATTGTATTGACATGGCAAGTAACCAGAACATCCATCATGGTTTTTGTGTCTGAACACTGCTAGTGTGGTATGATCTCTGACTGTCTGGAGTTAATAATAATCTATCCACAAAGGTAAGGATAGATTACTCCGTAAGTTTCATCAGTCATCCAGTTTGCATCTCTAATCAGTTTCAGTGGTCAAAAACTAAGTAGCAATCCAGACTTTAAAAAGACCCTGTTCGGATACATGCTGAGCCATGATTAGTGATTTCCAACAAATTGCCAACAGATTCCTGTGTTCCATCTAAACACTACATTTTTGAACATACTTGGTAGCTCTGAACAACTCTTTTTCAGGGGAGTGATCGTCAGAGCCTGGTTAAGTTACTTTTTGTACTGCAACTCCCAGAATCATCTGTCTACACACTGGCCATGTTGGCTGGAGGTTTCTGGAAGTTGTAGTCCAAAAAACACTCTGGTGCCTAGACAATGGTCTTTACTCTGCTTAAAGGCTTTATTACCACTAAGTGCCTGGTTGGAGGCTAGATAGGAATGATGACAGCGTAGGGTTAAAGACTGTGATTGGCTTGCAGGCTTGTGCTGAGAATATATTGGTTTGGTGCTATGTGAAAAGTTGTCAGAAAGCAAATTAGGCGTGGCTGAGAATTTTGTTCCAGTTTTTAAAAATAATAATTTACCTGAATGTACATAGTCTTCATATTTGAACTCAGAAGAGCTTGAGACTTAAAACAGTTTCAGAACTGGAAGAAACCATAACTGACCCAACCATGCTCATGGCTCTGGTTTGAAGATTCAACTATGCCAGTGCTGAATTAGGATTTCCACAGAGGTGACCCTCACTTTTAAGATCTGTGTGGCAGACACTTTCCTTTTTTGGGTAAGAAACTATCCCTATGCTTTCCATATTATGGAACCAAATTTTTTATCAAAGAAATGATGCCCAGGAACACATCTACCTCGTTAATCTGGGTGTACCTCTTACAAGAAAACCCATCTGTTAAAAAATAAAAAATCAGATGTGCATTCTATGCCATGAAGGTTTTCTGAAATTTACAACAGAAACACCTGTTTCAACAGGGAAGCAGTCACAATATATACCTATAACGTAGTGTCTTCTCTTCCTGGTGGCAGGTTTGTCTGTTCTTTGAAGAGATCCCTTTAATCTCTACAATATGGTCTTAATTTCATTTGCATATACAGCAGTAATCTCACTCCAAATGCTACTCCTGTTCTTCATCAAATGCTGATGTGTTGGGCTGAAACATGGGAAGTTTCACTTTTCTAATGTCTAGAGATTTGGGCTTCCCTTAATCTTTCTGAGTATGCTCTCTCCCTTTCAATTTGAACTGTAGGGATCATAGCTTTTCATTCTTTTTCTAATTTTTCCAGTCTTCCCATGGAGCTAGAAACATTAAGTGCTCAAGTTGCTTTTTCTTTGCAATGTCAGTTTGAGTTTTAAAGCTGCTGCCTGAAAGATAGCACTACAATAGCACCAAACAAACCCACAGCTGTGAAAATCAGAGGCTAACTTTCTGAAAAAGGAAGGAATGTTGTACAATTCAGTCTATGTTTACTTAGGAGTAAATCCCACAGTGTTGAGTGAAGTTACTTCCAGGTATGTGTGAATAGGATTGTAGTCTGTAGTGACTGCATGCTTGTTCCAGAGTGGGCAATAGATGTAAGAACTAGAAACTGCATTAGTCATATACATAAGTATGTTACCCTGTTTTCTGGGGGTCCCGGGAGGGACACCAAATTGCTATCACAATTATACAAGTTGGGGAAATTAGTTCAGAGCACTAGTTGGCAAAACGAGAGGCAGGGTAACTTAGTGGAATCTTGTAACCCAGTGTTTACGGGGTCAGGCCAAGCCAAGAAGCAGACCAGTTGGAAAATAATGAATGATCTTTATTAAATACAGGCACACAATGAAAGCAACACAAGCACACAGATAACTAAGGAAAATAAAGGTGTGAGTAAGATAGCGGGATTTTCAAAGGGATAGTTGGTTCGGGTGATACGAAACCTTTCCTGAAGTCCGGAAGAAAATGGAGAACGAAGCTGGGATTCGATGTATCTCAGCACGTGGGGCTGAGGGGAAGCTCGCCAAGCCAAGCAGCAGCAAGGCGGTCTGGAACTCGGGAGCGATCCAAGGAAGTGCTGACAGTCAGGGGTTTTTATAAGGAGAATTGTGACTGCAGGCTAGGTCGGACTTGGGGAAAACAATAGATTTGGGGCTGGAGACAAAGCCTCCGAAAGGTCAGAATTTGAATGATTGAGTTAGAGCCAAATTGTCAATAGGATAGCCGGTATGCGAACGTGGAGTACTTGAGCGTTGTATAGTCCGATCATCAAACTGCCAGCGCAGGGCAGAGGATCTTTTGAAAGTTGCTTGCATACCTAATGGAGGTACTTGCCTTGAGGTCTCCTAAAGCAGCGAGTCGGCTGTTTCTGGCCTGCCTGTATTGTTTTGGAATATTATGGCGATTATCGGCCGAGCCTGTGTGCGTGCTTGTCCGGGGGCCTCGCAAGCACGTGGAAGGGAATGGGTATGTGAAGCCGAATTATCGATATCAATAGATATCTTTTTATATCCCCCAAAGCTCGGGCTAGCCAGGGCAGTAACAGATGCCTAGCCGGTGATGTTGCTGTAATGTGCCTTCAAGTGAACTCTGACTTATGGAGGCCCTATCCTAGGGTGTACTTAACAATATAGATTCAGAAAAGGTTTGCCATTGCCATCCTCTAAGGATGAAAGAGTGTGACTTGCCCAGGTCACCCAGTGGATTTCCATGGTTGAGCAGAGATTTGAACACTGGTCTCCTGGAGTCCTAGACAATAGTAGACCACTACAGCACACTGGCCTTCAGCATGTGAGGGGCTTAGAGCAATTGTTCCAATAGAACCATTGATAAGCCAGACAGAACTTTATGCCTGATATCCAGATCCCCATTCAGCAGGATAACCCCTAAACACAGCAGAGTTGGCTTACTACACTTTGAAGTAATTGAAGTGATGCACATAACATCTGAAGGTTATAAGACCATTAAGACCATAAATTAAAATTATCTGCCACTAGGTACGTGCTTTTTCTTCAAAAAAAAAAAAAAAAAAAAAGGTGCAAGGTTAAGCTCACTTTAAAGTAAAAGAAATGTATAAAGTGTCATTTGAACCTACACATAAAGGGCTTTAAATCCTGCTACTTGTGTAATGTAAGCAGTGGGAAATTCCTCATCTTGATCACACACTTTGAGACCCACTTTACACGTTAACGTTTTAAGTGGTGTTCCTTCCACAAAACTGATTCCCTCTGGTTGTACTCTTGTCACACAGCTAGCATGTAAAACAGGTGGGAATCTTGTGATCCTCCAGATGTTACAGGGAGTCCCCCACAGCAGCCAACTGCCCCCAAACAGCCCTCTGACTCAGGCTCTCCCAGGGAGACGTCTGGAGGCTACAATTCCATCGCCCAAACTTGCTCGGCAGACCGAGTAAAGCTCTGGGGCATGTTACGACAGCTCGGACTGGACATGAGCCAGTTCGATGGGAGACCCACATCCGAGCTGCTGGATGCACTAGACAGGCATCTACCACTGGGAAATAGCCAGCCTGTGAATGCGGTGACCAACGGTCCCCCTCCAGCTGGCTATTACCCTGACTTAGAGCTGTCAGGATAGGGGTGCCCTCGGTCCTGGGATCTCCCCCAAAGGGTTGTGGCTCGACTGATGCCCAACAAATGGGGTAGATCTAGGGTGAAGGCAGGCACTAGGACCGATAGGGAAAAGACCCCTGCCATCCCTCCTGCAGACTTCGGAGCAGCGCCAAAAGGGCTGCTCCCTAACCTGATGAGACAGGGTGAGCCTGCTCCCGACACTATCCGCTTGACCGGATATGGCGGGGGGGGGGCAATCTAAGTCTGTTGGAGGACACAGGCGCTCAATGCACAATAAAACAAGGCAGATTGCACCTCCTCCTGACTCAGCCCCGAGTGCGAATCCAGCCACCTCCGAGACCATAGTGCTTTCAGAGCACCTAGAAGGATCGCACCAGGCTAAGGTTCAGGAGGAAGCACCATTCTTTCAATTGGGAGACGTGGAAGCCCCCACCAAGTTTGATAAGGCACAGGACATTGCCAGCATGTGTGAGAGCCAGAAAAGGGAGAACACACAGCAAGGGGAAGCCAGCCCCAAGCTTCCGAAGGTCTCCATTGTCCCTGCTCTGAACCTCCCGCTAGAAACCAGCAGTTTCCCCTGGGATTTCCTTGAAGCATTGGCCAGGAGAGTCCTTCCTCTCCATGCCATCTTTCAGGGGAATTTCACATGGGACTGGGGATTGAAACAGCAAGGGGCTCCCGCCCAGCCAGAACACAGGCTAGCAAAGGCACACACCCTGGCACACCCTGTATGGACCATGCACACTCCCTTTGACTGCAGTCCAGCCAGGGAGATTTCAATAACGGAGAGTTCTAAATGCCACACGGAGGCAGACATGGCTACTACCTTCCCCTCCGCACAGCTGCTTTGGTGCCAGTGTGTCTTCACGCTTCGAGGCACCCAATTCATTGTGACACTGGTGATCATGAATGGGGCCAAGCTAGTTTACGGCTCCATCTTGGTCACCATCATACCTGGAGAGGCAGTTTTCCAGGAGGCATATGGGTCCAAGACCAGCCTCATCCTTGACTTGGAGAAAGGGGTCCCTAACCAGGAGCTGGCTCTGACACTCCTGCCGGTAATTCCGGAGACTCTGCAAAAAGAATGGAAGGGTCAGCCGGTTGATCTTGCATCAGTGGTCATCCCCGAGCCAGAAGATCCTGGTGCCCAAAGACCCAATGTGAGCTCCATGATTTGCAAGACTTCCTTGAGTCACAAGGAAGTGCCAGCCATTAATTTATCTGTGACGTTAGCTTCCATTTACGAGGCGTTCGACAATGGTTGAACGGCCATTGTCTGAAGGGAATAGAGGCAGAGTGGCGACCCCTCTGGATCCCCTGATACTGTAAATAGTTCCACTATGTAAGTAGTTGTAATAGTAGTGTTATTTTTGTTGTGAATTGAATGTCCCATTGGTTCCAAAAGCCTATCCGAAGGCGACCATCTTTCAGGCCTGCCTCGGAATCCAGCTTTCTTGAGGTAGGGAAGTTGTGCACTCAGAACCTACATCTAGCTACCGGCACCATTCCTGCAGACCCCAAAGCCCTCGGGTTACATCATCAGGCTTAGAGTCAGGCTGTAGGCTTGAGCGATGGGGGGACCTCGGCGAACTGCCAAGTCAGGGATGACTTTGGTTATTTGTCTGCCAACTGGAAGCCCACTTTGTTCTGGAATGACTTTGGATATTTCAATCCGGTCTCATTCCGGGACAACTCTGGGGACCCAGTCTCAGGACCAGCGCGCGAATGGGAACTTCATAATCCGGGTTTCCTTCATGGTGCTGGGTTGTTAGACCTTGCCGCGGGGCCGACCATTTGATGCGGGTTCTGAATCCACAGCCTCTCTCCCTTCTCGGCCTTCCTCTAGCCAAAACTGCTTTATACTTGGGAGCTATTTAAGTCCTCGCTCCCACCAACCCTTCCAGATCATTGTGAGCAAAATTTCCAGTCTCAGCTCAAACTCCCAGTAGGCTTTGAACCGGCAATTTGCATTCATCGTATACATTGGCTACTAATCATGTCAGTTCTTCTGTTGAAACTCTAATAGGTTAATTGATCCGGAGGACCGGGAAGATCCCGAGGTCGTATCATCACCCCCGAGTACCGTGGGGGGGAGGTGATGAAGAAAAGTCACCGCTCCATCTGATGGCCTGTACTTGGAGACTCCTGGTTCCTTGACAATGCCTGAAACCATGAGGGAAGGTGAGCACGCAGCCTCCCGATTGCAAAAACAGACTTTTTGCCATCCCTTTAACCGTTTACTAACCCGAGAAGCCCAATGGACTGTTCCAGGCTCCTAACTCTGGAAAGCCTCATCGTTCCTGAACTTGCAGCAAGCCAGCTAAGCTGCACCAACTTGGACATTTTGTTGCTGTTCCTGCTCCGTTGCCCGGATGGACTTATGTTTTGCTCACTCGCTCCAGCTACAAGAATTTTCTGTTGCAAGGGGGGGGGGTGCAGAGACTTTTGCTTGCACCTCACCTCCCCCGGACTATGAACTCTCATCCCATCATCCACATGGAACTGATTGCTCCTTGGATTGCCTTCATTGCCAGACTGTGCATTGGATTTACAGTATTTCGTTGATTGCATTTGCTATTTTACTACCATTGCTCATTCTTTGACAGTTCCCTATTGACGGGACAAGTTGATATTGCTTATTGTTTAATTGTTGATTGTTGTTTACTTGACATTTGTGTGTGTGTGTTTAGGTTTAGGTTTAGGTTTTAGTTAGGAATGTTGTTATAAGCTAGAAACCCTTTGCTTTTCCCCAAAATTCCCTTTCCTGTGGAGTGATACAGTTACCCAACCTGCAAGCCCCTATTCGGCTCTAAAATTATTTTTGATTTTTAATTGGAAAATGTTTCATATTGTCCCCAACATCGCCCATTTTCGGGGGGGGATTGTTACTGCCCTGGCTAGCCCGAGATTTGGGGGGTTATAAAAAGATATCTTTTGATATCGATCATTTGGCTTCACATATCCCTTCCACGTGCTTGCGACGCCCCTGGACAAGCACGCATACGGGCTCGGCCGATAATCGCCATAATATTCCAAAACAATACAGGCAGGCCAGAAACAACCGACTCGCTGCTTTAGGAGACCTCAAGGCAAGTACCTCCATGCAACTTTCAAAAGATCCTCTGCCTAGCGCTGGCAGCTTGATGATCTGACTATACAACGCTCAAGTACTCTGCATTTGCATACCGGCTATCCTATTGACAATTTGGCTCTAACTCAATCATTCAAATTCTGACCTTTCGAAGGCTTTGTCTCCAGCTTCAAATCTATTGTTTTCCCCAAGTCCGACCTAGCCTGCAGTCACAATTCTCCTTATAAAAACCCCTGACTTTGAGCGCTTCCTTGGATCGCTCTTGGCTTCCATCCTGCCTTGCTGTCGCTTTGTCCAGCGAGCCTTCCCCTCAGCTCCACGTGCTGAGATCCACGCTCTCCATCTTCTCCACTTCCAACCGGGCTTCAGGACAGGTTAAGTATTACCCAAACCAACAACTCCTCTAAAAACCCCTCTATCCCTCTCCAACCTTTATTTCTTTAGTTATCTTGCGTGAGTGTGCCGCATACACTGTTTTGATTGTGTTTTAATAAAACATCATTTATTATTTCAACTTCTGTGTGCTCCTTGACTCGGCCTGACCCCGTAGACATAGGGCTCAAGATCCTGCTAAGTTACCCTGCCTTTTGTAACGCTAAGCAGTGTTCAGAGCTAATCTTCCCCACCTATTGTTGAGCACAATTTGGTGTCCCTCACGGGACCCCCAGTAAACAGGGTAACACATCCAGTGCCGAAGGAAAGAGGTGTAACCGGCTTCCTCAGTCACTTCTTCAGTCTCCCTGTGTTTTTATTATCACCAGTACTTTAGGAGTTAGTTGAATAATTGAGTAATACTGCATGGAATGTGACAATTAGCCTCATTAAATTCACAGGGCTGAAAATGGGTTCATACACGATGATTTTGGGGTTCCTATTTACTGTACACATGCTCACACATGTTCAGAAAGTGGACCTTATTTTGAGAACTGCACTGCAGCTTTGACCACCATTATCCAGGCTTGCCCACATGGCATCACTACATGCTGAAGGAAGCAGGCACTGCCTTTATCCCAGTAATGCCCCTATAAGTTAGGCTATGTTGCGTTGCAGCATTGATTGTGTTGGGCATTTTTTAGAACATGAAGACAGGCTGTTGCTGGGTTTCCTGAACAAAGGTTCTGAGAGTCCAATAAAAGAGGAGAAAGTTACCCTCTGCCACCTCTCTTGTAAAAGAAGCACTCTCTTGAAATGTATGGTATAGTATAGAAAAGTATAGGAAGTGCCTTCACAGCTTTGAGATGGAGAAGGCTCTTAAGATCCATCTTGTCTATGAATGGCCTTGCTAGGACCTAACCCTTCCCCATGCATGGCTCAAAGAAAGAAGCATGGCTGAGGAGAGGACAGGTGAGCAGTCAAAAATAGCCATAGCCATGGCCATAGCTTGTCTAGTACTTACTGAAGGGATACATGTGAGGGGCATCAGATGCTCCAGCAAGGAGCTGCTGTTACCTTCTCTCATTTGCTCTTGCTGTCTGGGAGCCACTGTTGGCAAGATTTCATTCAAACTGGAGTGACTGAATTGAGCCCTCTCCCATGCTGTTGACTGACTGTCCCTGCCATGGAGGAATGAAACTACTTAGGGAATGATTTTTCTCTGTGTGTACCCAGTCAGCCTCTGAAATTCTCAGTGGAGATCTTATTTGCAACTAACAGAATGCCACCATCAAAAAGATGGGTGGCACCCATCCTATGGAGTATTTTTGCGTGTATAGTTTTGGACAAAGAAACAGTACTCAGCTTTAAATGCCTGATGAAAACTTATGTAGGTGTTTCTTGACTTATAATGATTCTGATTGCTCTGTTTTTCTGCATTATGTTGGACTGTTTTCAATTGTTTCTTATTCTTCAGTTTTAAAAATGTTTCATATTGTATTGCATAGGCGTATGCAAAGGTGTTGTATTGCGCAGATATATGTGAACTCAGGGATTTTTTTTTATTGTCTAAGTACTGCAAATAAATAAGAAGTAAACAAAAGATTAACTAGCCATTATGATAAAGGGAGTCATATGTTGTTTTTGTGACATATGCAATTTTCTCCTTTGTCTTCTTTGCCTTTGGCCTCCTTGCTTCCTCTCTTGAAAAAAACAAACAAAGAGGCAGCTATTTAAAGCAGTTGACCATTAGCTAGCCAAGTTACTGCTTAGCAGGCTTGTATTTGCATAAGCAATAAAGCCCTCAAACTGCTCACATGAGTGGGGTTCTAATTGCAGAGTATGAATGACCACACATGGTGAGGAGAGCCTTAAATTCCCTTCGCAGCATCACAACCTTTAGACATATTCCACACAATCTCTCCCTGAGCTGTTCCAAAGCATCTACTTGGGGTTTGTTTCATTGGTGGTGTGATTTCAGAACGATTCCTTGTCAGTTCCTCTCCCACATAAGCACTTGTGAAATTTAATTATTGTATCTCCACTCAGCTGTCAGACGTGAATCTGACACTCCCAGATGGTGCCCGGACTTCACCAGAAACAAAAAAAACAAAACCCCTCTAAAACCATATGTAGAATGTTTTATTTTTACATATTTCAGCAACTATGAATGCAAGTGACTTTAAAAGCTTACCAACATATGTTCTTCATCTTCAGCATCTAGCAGAATGCAGCAAACACTGTGCAAATTGTGAACCTCAGATGTCATGGGGAACCACATCTTGGCATTTGTATAACATTCTCCAGTGACTCAAATAGGTCTGTCCTCCCGCTCTTGTCTCCTTGGAATATTAACCTCATTTCTTTTTGTCATATATTACTTTGCTATGTATATGGATGACACCATGTACCACAGATGTATGCTGTACTCATTTATTTGAAATATTTTAATATCACTTTTCAAACTGATGATTCCCCAAGACAATTTACCAAACAAATTAATTAAGGGTATAATGTTTAATACACACTTACACAGGAGTAAGTACCACTGACCTTAATAGTATTTAGTAAGCACACATGTGCCCAACTGAATTATATTTCATGCTGTATGACTGGTTTGGAGCCAAGAGTCAAAATAGTGTAGTGGAATCGGGACTCACAAGACCGAAATGCCGGGACTTGTTGATCAGTAGGAAGAATCATGAACATCTTGGCTTCTCTCTGAATCGGTCTTGAATGGGCAAACAAGATCCATTAGCTTTACAAAAGACCTGTTCCCAGTGGGGATGAAAACTGTTAGAACTAGTTTCTCAATATGCATCAACATACCTGCCTGCTTTTAGACACTCCTATGTGGCTATGTGGGACTATGAGGAGAAGTTCCTTCACAGCCTCACACTGTGTTCAGCTTTTCTATGGATTTATGCAGTAGTGCAACTGTGACTTTTCAAAGATTGCATTTATGAGAGTGAGGTCAACTGTGTCGTCTTTTCCTCCGTAATCAGTATCTGTCACCATGGTGGAGATCTTTAGAGTGAAAACTCATACAATAGAATTTGTCTGTATCGTTGTGAACTTTTAAATTTTATAGTTATAGTGGGAGATAAATTCACTGACAAACAGCTTGCTCTGGGCCAGCCCTACCGGTAGGTGAAAGGAAGCAATTGCTTTAGGTGATGGATGATTGGTGGTATGAAGGGGGAATGGCCATTCTGTTCCATTGGAAGATAGAACTTGTTGCTATAGGCAGCCTGTCCTGTATTCTGAAGTGGAAGACATTGCCCCAAAACTAGTGTTAAAAATCCAATTGCCAGTCAACTTGACTTTATAGAAGGCATTAGGATTTGGCACTATGTCTTTCTTTTTTTTAATATATTTATTGATTGATTTTAATACAAAATAACATTAACACAAACTTACATTTTTAAATAAACATAAACTAAAACACAATGCTAAAACATTTGTATTGGAAAAACACTGCAATATGTTTTTTTAATAGTTTTAAGGGCTAAATATTCAAACAAATAGACAAAATAGTCTGCATCCTGTTGATGTTTTGTGTATAAGTAAGTTACATTACCTTATAGTATTTCACAAATGCAACCTGGGACATGTGTGACTAAGCAACATCAGAGTGTTGTTGAGACGGCTGCAGGTATTAATGAGAAAGATTACACAAGCTAGGAGAGGCTGCAGCAGTTTGCTTTTGCTTGAGCCTACTGGGAAGGGCAAGATTCCTGCCCTTCCTCTCCTCTCCTCTCCCTCCTGCTGAGTTAAGTGAGTGCAAACTACTTTTACACTTTGACCTCAGTTGGCAGCAATGGAAGTAAGCTGAGGGCAAATGGGGAAAGAGAGAGAAATGGAGACATTTTAAAAACAGCTAAAAAAATGGGACAAGACAGTTGAGAGATGTGGAGTGTACTTTTATGGCCATAGAGTAACCTCTGTGTTCAGTTCATTGTTGTATAAGAGGAGCTTCACAAATGTAATTGTTGCACACACAGTTGCACATTCATGTGTGTGGTATAAACTATTAATCGATGTCTCCAACGTTCCATTCAGTTCACTGAGATTGTGGAAATAACCCTTCTGCATCCCCTGTTGCACAATGTGACAAAAAGTAAGCACATTCACAGACGCACAATTAGTTACCCAATGTTGATATTCAGCTGAAGGGTTGTGTGGTACAATTACCAGTTACATGAGCGTAGATTTAGGCCCTTTAAGCAGACCGGTGTCTTCTCGGCATGGGGATATGAGAGGAGCAGGACTGCGGAGACACTTTTGCAGGACATCATTGTGGTCTTGTCCTTGTGTCACCAGCTGGAACAATTGCAAGGTAAATCATTGACGGATTTTCCCTGTCAATGACCCCTGATTGCACAATGCTCCCACACTTACCTGCTGTGCAGAAGGCCTAGAAGTGAGATGGAGACCCTTCCTGCCCCAGCACAGAATAGGAAAGAACTCCGCTGCTCTGCAGAAGGAAGAAGTGTGTCCCTTTGCTCCCTTCCACAGGGAGCCAGTCAAGTTCGGGGGGGAGTGCTGGGGACACGCTCCCAATCCTCGCAGTGGTGCTGCCAGGATCATGGCCAAAAGACAATGGAGCAAGGTAAGCTGCAGAAAGGGCCCTAGACTAGCAGGTATGATGTAGAATCTCACTAACATGCTTTGGTTTTAACATTTACCAATTTAGGACATTTCTTTGTATGTCCTTTTGGTGTCCAGAAGTACTAATTCAATGGACAAATATACAATGTATTGTTGAAAACACTGCATTCTAATTATAGTCTGTTCCCAATACCTGAAATAATGTTTCTGTTTATAAAGTTAAACCTGGAGAATGGTTGAATCCTAAAAACTGTTGATATCAACTCTTAGGATCCAGCATAAAATAATTTCTGTCATGTAGTACCCATTCCCTGAGCCAGCACAGTTTAGAGAGAGTTGGATTATGACTCTGGAGATCCGGGTTCTAGTTTGGATGTTAAAACAAGAAGCATATACTGAATCCTTGAAGGAATGTGACCTTGGGCAAGTCTCAGTCTCTCAGCCTCAAAGGAAGGCAAAGGTAAACCACTCTGAACAAATCTTGCCAAGAAAACCTTGTGATAGAGTTGCCAGATAGGGTCATCAGAAACAACTTGAAGGCGCACACAACAACATTTAGCATTCTCAGCCTCTCTATTCTTTCTTGCTAGATTCTGAAGGCCAATATCTTACCTCAGCATTTTATAGGATTCAGTTCCAGCTCCCAGTTTAAGTTCATAGATATGGAAAAACAATATTGCAAGTAGTAGGAACAGGTTATAATTACAATGCAGTATTTTCAACAATGCAATGCACACTTTTCTGTTAAATTAGTACTTGTGGAAAGCAAATGGGCCTCCTGGGCCATATAGCTTGGGCTGAGGTTTAGGATGGGGCACAAACAACTAAAAGATAGGCCTTTGAGTCCCATCCCAAAAAGACATAGGCAATGGGTTAGATACACAGGAGACTGACAATAGTAAGAGAAAGCAGACATAGCTGAATTTAAGGCCATTTCCGCACTAGACAGTTATAACGCTAAGTGGCCCCTCCCGAAACTGCAAACTCCAGGATTCCATAGGATGTTGCAAGTGGAAAAATAGCACTATAACTGTCTAGTGAGGAAATGGCCTAAGATAATAAAAATCTGTCAGTTTCAGCTTCTGCTCTGCCAGCATCTCAGCCGCATTCTCATTCCATCCTTCTTCCTTGTACAGAGTTTCAAGGAAAGAGGCACTTTGTTCTCTTATCACTTTTGGAGGTGCAAAATGGAGAATTCCATGCACAGAAGAGAATTCAGTCATCATAGTTTCCATCCCTATGTGGATTAGGTTCTTTCAGGTGCTATGCATGTTTTCTGCTCCACCTGGAGGTGCTGGAACAAAGAAATAGATAAAAATTGCTAAATCACCATTGCTGAGAAGAGCAAATCCAGTACTTGGATCCACAGTTGTATCTAGGGTAGGGCAAGTAGGATAGGTGCCCAGGGTGCCAATGCCAGAAGGGCACAAACAAGCAGTGCTGGAGGTGGCAGAGGAGGAGGAAGTGGCTCTGGAGGTAGGGGCACAACTTCCATGCTTGTCCTAGGAGCTGTTTATGCTCAATATGCCTCTGCTTGCAACAGTCTCCATTCTTAAATGAAACAGACAAGTTAGGTGTTAAGTGAAAAGCAGAACAAAAGAGACACCACCCTGAAAAGATGGTGTGCCATGCTCTTTTATAGGGTACACTGCTGCTGAAGTGTGGTATTCTCATTCTTCTTTTACACTGGATGATGCTGTCTATTAAATGTCTCTCTTGTCCGAGGTGAGATAATGGCTGACTGGAGAAATGGCATCTTTGGTTGAAGCGACCTGGCTGTAGAACAGAGCTTGGAAACTTCACTTCCCAGGGCTAAAAAAATGAAGAGCAACAGCAGAAAGGTTGCTATTCTCAATTGTGTGTGTGTGTGTGTGTGTGTGTGTGTGTGTACACGTGTTGCAGTGTAACAGTAAATGGTACACACAGAAGGCCATTTTCTCTCAGTCCCACCACCCTCACAGGTACATCTGGTGGAAACGTGGGAGAGGGCCTTCTCCGTGGCTGCTCCCTTCCCAAAGAAGTCAGACCGGCACCCTCCCTACTTTCTTTCCACAGTCAAGTAAAGACATTTTTATTCCAACAGAAGTTCAATGTGTGAATATGGCCTGTCTGACAAAAAGGTGCTGGCTATTGTTAACTGTGCTGAATATATGGATGTTTGAGTTTTAATTTTGTATTTTAACTTTGTTTTAATTCTTATTTGATTGTTTATGTTTTAACTTTTGTTTTCCATGATTTTAACTATGTTTTTTTTTAATTATTGAAAGCTGCTTTGAGTCCCTACCAGAAAAAAAGTAGGGTATAAGTAAAGATAATAATAATACAGATACACAAAGATATACTTTGGTTAATGAGGCTGATACATTCCTGGGAATTATTTCTTTAATGGAAAATATGGTACCACAGATAAAAATAATATGGAAAGAATAAGGATAGATTCCTACACCACAAAAAAGAAGAGCACTTCAACATGTTTCAACAAAGATTTTATTTAAACCTAACAATATGCACCCATGAAATGAAACAACCAGATGAGGTGAGCCTTGCATAACTAAACAAGAACATGTTCAACTTTCTAGATACCACTTAAAGGCTTCTTCTAAATTACATCCTGGAATGATCTTTTCTTGCATCAGGCTTTGCTTTTCTTATGATTTCTATGTTGGTGGCTGGGCTTACAGATCTATGGATTTTTTATGTGTTGGTTAGGCAGACTTATTTGCTTGCCTTTTTAATATCTGTTTTGCTGTCCATGCAGGTTTGGTAAGGGCTTCTGAAAGCAGATGCTGTTTACCTGGCTTGTTGTAAGAAGGAATATAGGGCTACAGCTGGGGTAGAATTCCATTCTTTCCCAGCTCAGGCTTTAACGTAGACACATGTCTGCAAACTGACACTGATACTCCAGAGGCCTCCTTCACTATCCTCCCAATGCCAAGCTGCTGAAAAAGCTTCCAGTTAGGCAGAGGAAGAAGAAAAGCGGACTTGGGCAGATATAAAAAGACTGTAAAAAAGGAGCTTCTTCATCAGAGATTTTGTTAACTGAGGTATGCCTGTATTCTGACGCTTTCTTTTTACAGGATCTGAGTCCCACCTAGTGGATCTGACAGCTTTTCTTTCCTCCTTAATGGAAATGTTGGCACTAAGAAGTCTGTTTGGGGTTCTTTTGTTTCTTTTCCCTCTGAACACAAGTTTAATGGTGTGTTTATGGCCTTGAGCTAAGCTGCCTCTGAAAGAGGAAAAAGCTGGAGCATTCTAAGAAACACTTTTTCAAAAAATGTTGGCCAGCGAGGCCTTTAGAGCTTCTCATCTGTGTTCCACATTCTGCCTTGTATACCCTTTGATGTTTGTCCCAGCCCTAACTTCACCTCCACATGCAAAGACATTACAGCTGATCTTCTTCTGAGAGAGGTGATTTTTACAAACTCTCACTGTTTTCAATTGGAGTAGTATTGGGCCTGACTATATTATTCACCAGAGAGAGTGAAACACTCACAGCACATACTTCTACATGTTTATTCCGACATATGTTCCTTTCTGTTTGGTGAATCTTGTGCCTTGGAATTGTGTTTAAGATTGCAGCCTCAGTAATCCCTGAATAGCTGTACTCTCCCCATTTCATTCACCTCTAAATTCACCATTTATTCCACCTGATCCCACAACCATCTGTATAAATATCTGCAGGTCAGGAAAACACACCATGCATATGATGAAGTAAACTCAGGTACACAAACACTTAGGTCATAAGTTGGTTAGTTTTTAAGGTGGCCCAAAATTCTTTCTAGTTGTATGGACTTTGAAAAAAAATGTATTCATGGTTTAGTGCTCATTTTGTTCTTCTAAAAAATTATTGCAAGCTTCTCAAAAGTACAGACTCTAGAGACAAGAGGCTTTCTTTTCCCTTGTTTATCTCAGAGGTCTGAAATGGATGTTCCCATGCTGAAAAGAAAAACCATATATTTTGACTTCCGTTCATTTTTCAGGGTAACCTCTTCTGAAAACTGTACACTACAGCTTTATTCTTACGTTTATCAGGACATATCTCCAAAGTCATTACTGCTCTATAAGCTGAAAATACCCAGCATGGATTACTGTTTATCAGAATTATTGTTATGACTGCTGGTGGAAGAAGTAGTAGCAGTAGCAGTAGTTTGCAAATGCATGTTTGCTAAGAATAATAGAGCTTCCCTCACCACCAAAAAATGCCAGTAGTGTTTATTCTATGGGCCTTTCTATATTACACTGTTATGGTACTATTGTTCCACTTTCAACATCCTGTGGAATCCTGGGGTTTGCAGTTTAGGGAGGGGCACTTAGAATTCTCAGCCAGAGAGCTCTTTGGGTACAGGGGAAATTGGGGAAAGAGGGCAGAAATTCCAGCATTTAAAAATAGCTGGGGAGAAAAAAAGTGGGGCAACAGAGAGTTGAGATTGCCCCTGCCAGTCTAGGAGAGCTGGAGGTATGATGCTGGCCTTTTGAAATTTTGTCTTTTAAACTATTGCAATGACTATTGATTATTCCGATGGCTGCAATGTTGTTATTCTTCAGTCTGCTTTTAGTTATGTTTGTTAGCTGTCTTGAGTGCTATTTTTAGTGGAAAAAGAAGGATAGAAATATAACAGATATTATGTTGGCCTGAATCAAAATGCTAGTCCAAATAGAGTAAACTCACTGAATCCCTTATTGGGTGGTAAGTCAACATTTACATGTTCTTCTTTGAACTAACAATTGGATTTAGGCCATTGTTTTGGAAAGGAGAAGAGATCTATCTGAAAAGAAAAGAAGATATATGTGCATGTTGCATGTATCTGCATAAAGTAAAATATACAAAAAGAGAAGCATGTGTAAATAATATAGAGCCTCTTGCCCATGTATAGTCAGTCTCAATCTTTTGGGGATCCTTAGCTTAGCCTTGCAATTAAATTGCAAACGAGATTTGCAATGTGATCATCTATTGCAAAGGGCAGACTGTTGTAAGATTATGCACAAGCTGTTCTCACTGCTGCCTTTCCTTAAGGGATCTGACTGTCCAGTGCAGCTGTCTCTTCATTCAGGATGCAACATTTAACAGCTTGTGCATTCCTGCTTAGTTCACAGAGTTCCACAAATTCCACCAATATAGCTCATGTGCTGATATCACCACAACTCTTTCTCTCATCAGTGCCAACCAGTTTGGTAGATGCTCATCATACTTTTGGGAGGAGAGCTTCTAAGATGTTAATGCTGCATGTTAAGGATTAATGAATAGATAATGAAATGAGATTTGATAGCATATGGAGTGTGCAGAGCCTACAGTCTGTTTTTAGGGAGCCTAGCAGAAAACAATGCTGTTTCTTCTACAGTGGTGAAGCTTGGAATGTGTGGGGTGGGTGGGTGGAGGGGCTATGGTGCATGGGGGTGTGGCCAGGGCATGCAGGGGCATGGCTACAAGCCAGGACACCCCCAAACCATTGCTGCCTGGGGTGAAGCGCCTTCCACCCACACCCATTCCTATGCCACTGTTCTTCTATTATTGCTAATAGTTAATATTTATTCAGAGTCTATCTTGTGCTATTCCTGGGCCCATGTGGGTAGTGTGTTTGATTGGAGGTGTGGTTAACCATTTTAATATCTTGCTACTTTGAATCCAAAGCTATATTTATATCCATCTTGTTTCTCAAGATGGGGAATACAGAGCTATCACCCTACACTACAACAACCCTATGAGCTGGACTAGGTGAAAGAGCACATGACTGAGAAATGAGCAAATGTAGACAAAGCTTTGAGAGACACCCAGTCTCTGGTTAAGCAAGGGATAATTGCCAAAGATTTAGGGGTGTATACACTTAGAAGTGTATGTGATTTCTGGACAGCTGTGTACATAATGAAATCTTATTCTTTCTTTTAAAATACTAGAATCACTCAATCATTAGACATAATCTGACACCTGAATTGCATAGAGGGAAGTCACTTTTATTGCAGATTCAAAAGGCCTAAACAATGGAACAATGCTGTGTATGTGTTTTCCCTAAGGAACCAAACTCTTACCATGCACCCCTGTTGCCAGGGCGCTGAGTGCTAGAGAGCTGTGATCCCATGCTTGAATTAAGCCAGATGATGAACAGAAAGAGGATGGGAAGCCATGCAGGCTGGGAGAGGTAAATTATTTACATAGAGTTTCTTAAAAGAAAAAAAAAGCTGCCTAATTTATGATGTGCTTTTTCAAGCTGAATCTGTCACTAAGTTCTTGTCCATAGAATGAAAGAGAAAATTATTTATTCACATTGGGCACACAATAGAAGTCTATTTTGCCATGTGTTTCACAGAAAAGGCAGAAGGCTGGCAAAGACTTCAAGGTCATATACATGTCTCTTTACACTGACGAAACAATCTTTCTTTTCTGGTTTTATATAAAGCAAAGGTGGCCAGTGAATGGTCCTTCAGATGTTGTTCGACTGCAGATCCCATTACTCCTTATCATCATAGCTAAGGGTGAGAGCAACAGCAGTTGTGGTTCAACCACGTATGGTGTGGCACACATTTCTCATCTCTGACCTGAAAAATTAGATCAATATGTCACAGTCTTACGGAGGAATCCTACACATTTCTACTCAGCAGTAAGCTGCATTGAGTTCAGGAGGACTTACTCCCAAAGACTGCAGCCTAACCTACTTATTACACTTTCAGTGCACATGATCTTCGTTGGTACGTTACACTAAGGTATACAAGTGTACATGTGTACATGCATAAGTGCATGTGTAAGTGTGATGTGTGCATTAATGTTGATTTGTAGAACTGTACAAAGGATTGAGGATCCTGAAGGAGTGTGCTAAATATTTTAATAGATTCTGTTTTTCACTGCTAGAAGGAAAAGTCATCTGTAATATTTCTTTTTTTATATATAATTATTGGGAATACAGAACATAAGCTGTGATAGTCACACACAAGAATGATTGATTTAACTGTGTATAGTAGAGGTGAGCAAAGGATGGGCCTCCAGAGGCCATTTGGGTACAGTTCTTTTCACTTCTCACCATTGGCTATGACTTCATAGTTCAACAACAAGTCACATATAGAAGACCATGCACCCATATATATATCATGTTGTCTTCTAACTTCTCTTTTACTCCAAAACAAATCTCAGAGACTGCTCACTACCAGGGGATCTTTGTCATTACTTTGCTATACAGTATTGAAAACTGTCCTGTGTCTCATTGGGTGGGTGGGTTTGAAATAAAAGTACCTCTGAGTATATACAGAGCATCTTTTGTCTATCACTAGCCAGATGCAGTCTGTTGTTGTTAACACAGAATTCAGCAGCTAGAACTTCTCTCCTGGACAACCAGAATGGCTTCATGACTAAAATTAAGGGGCTAGGGGTAACGACTCTTCTGTATTGGAAGGCTATAAGGGAAGTCATGATTTGACATCAAGAGGAAGAAGGGGATGGTGCTTGTAGGTTCATTAAGGCAGACTCCCCTAAGCACTTTGGGCTACAAGTCCTTTAAGCCCAAGTCACTGTGAGGGTGCTGAGAGTTATAGTCTAACTTTACTGGAAAGCAACAAGATGAGGAAAACTAGTAAGATCACACTCTGTCCCCATCCTCACAATTCAACCCAAGCCCTCAGTGGCTCCCATATGAAACTTAATCCTGGCTTTTTTTCTTTTTCTTTTTCCGCCTTAGAAGTTAAGCATGTTCCCAGACTCCTGCAACACCGTCTGAAAACAGAAATGACGTTCTGAATAATTTCGGTTGCTAGATTGCTATTTTTGAAGACGTTTTCTGGGTAGGACTGAAAGAGGAGCTAAGTGCAAAACTGCCCTCAGAGCCACTTTGGGCCAAAAAGGAAAAAAAACAAAACTTATTTTGGCTAGGGATTACAACTCCCAACCAGAAGGACCACTGGAGCTCTTTCAAGTTCCTTCCTATGATAGCTGTGGAATCAGCTAACAGCTGGTCGATTCCGATGGGTTTCCACGGGCTTCCCTTGGGATCGAAATAGGCTGGGACCTCCTTATCGCAAGTTCCTTTCACCCACACTAACATTCTTTCGGTTGGATTCATCTCTATCCGGCATAAGGACGTTGGATTCACAGTGCTAAATTCTCTCCCCCTTCCCACGAAAGATCTCCCGGCCGAACCGTGTCTGCTGGTATTTGAAGCAATTCCCGCCTCCATCGGGACGATCTGTCAACAGCTTCTGCAAACAGCTTATTCGTCTTCATTAGCGCGCCAGCGAGATGTCATTCCGGAAAGGAGAAGCCAATTTGGCCGGGGATGATCGGGCCGCGAGGTCACGGGGCGAACGGGAGGCTCCGGGGGAGAGTGCGGAGCAAAGAGGAGAGGCCGGGCTTTAGCCCAGGGGTTATGGTCGCCCGCCGGGCAGGGCCCTCCCCACCGACTCCCCGGAGGGCACTTAGGCCATGTCTGCACTAGACTGCTATAGTGTTACGATTCCACTTTCAACATCCCATGGAATCCTGGGGTTTGCAGTTTAGGGAGGGGCCTCAAAGGGGCCTCCCCGAAATGCAAACCCCAGGATTCCATAGGATGTTGAAAGTGGAATCATAGCACTATAGCAGTCTAGTGCGGAAATGCACACGTGGAAACTTTACTTTGGAACGACGATTTCCAGACCCAGGGCCAGCATGGAGAGCCTAGGTAGGTTGCTTTGTATCTTTCAGAATCCCCCAACCAACAGGGAGCGTTTCGACAACTTGCTCCGGGAATTACATCCCCCACAACCAGCATGAGGAGCTTGGGAAAGTTATTTTGTTGACTACCGCTCCCAGATTTCCCCAGACAGCACGGAGAACTCAAGAGATGTTACGTTTTGGATTGCATCTCCCGGAGCTTCACAGCTAACATGCAGCACATGGACGAGGTACTCCTTGGAATACACCTCTTAGGATAACCAGAGACCACTGCCAGTTAGCATTCTGGCTGGGGGATTGTGGGAGATGGAGTCCAAAAAAAACAAAACAAAACATTAGACCCACGCTCAACAGGTTAGTTAGGACGGTTTACCCGACCCGTTGGCACAAATGAAACTTGGGGCAAAAGGATTCGTAGGGTCCGACCTGCGGGCCACAGTAACCGTGCAGTCCTGTAAGGTCCGTTGAGTTTAGTGGGGACAACTCCCAAGTAGGCTGGTCTGGGATCTCTGCCTGACAGGGCACTCTTCTTAGGTACCTCTACTCAGTTCAAAATACTCATTCTCAGGTTTATGTGCCCCGGACTGCAACCCGATATTGCAACTCTGTCACCTGTGAAGAACCATCACACCAAGAAAGAACAAGGAAAAGACTAAGGCCATTTCCGCCCTACCCTGTTATAGTGCTATTATTCTACTTTCAACATCCTATGGCATCCTGGGGTTTGCAGTTTAGGGAGAGACTCTTTGGCCTCAGTACACTACAAACCCCAGAATTCCACAGTATGTTGAAAAAGAGAAATAGCAGCATTATAACAGTGTAAGGCGGAAATGGCTTAAGTATGGATTTAGGGTTGTTTAAAACATCTGTTTCCCACTCTCTGGAGCTAAATGGACAAGGCTGTAACCTTGAGCATCTTTTCTTTACGATTAAACTCCACGGAACATAAGGGGAAGCCCCCCACCGAAGTACACCTGAAAGGCGTGTGCCATATGTAACCTATCTCTAAGCCCAACTATCCCATTACCTAAGAGCTCGGGAGCCCTACACTGGGGACGATTTCCGCACTACACTGTTATAGCGCTATTATTCCAGTTTCAACATCCTATGGAATCCTGGGGTTAGCAGCTTAGGGAGGGCCGTTTAGAATTCTCAGCCAGAGAACTCTTTGGCCTCGGGAAACCGCAAACCCCAGAATTCCACAGGATGTTGAAAGTGGAATAATAGCACTATAACAGTGTAGTGTGGAAATGGCCTAAAACTGGGTAGACTCCCCCAGCGGTCATGGAAGTTTCCCCCAGCTCTGCTGTGCTCTCCTTAACCCTGCCAGCAACCCGCCCCATGGCCGGCGTGGGAAAGTCCCATTCTTTTCAGCATTCCTTGCCAGTCCTTTCTGCGTGGCTTTTTTTAGGTCCAAAGTTGGCAAAGGGCAGCTTCGCCGTTAACACCTTCGCCGAGCCTTTCCCAGAGATATTTGCCGACGGGCCCTTGCGAAGTGATTATGGCAGGCCATCCGATGTGTTTGCCATTCAAATCCCTCTCCGGAGAGTCCCGGCGTGGTTCTTTGGAGGTGGCAGCCTCGGCCAAGCCTTTTTCCGCACGAGACCGTTATAGCGCTTTGATTCCACTTTCAACATCCTATGGAATCCTGGGGTTTGCAGTTTCGGGAGGGGCCGGCCGGCCCCTCCCGAAACTGCAAACCCCAGGATTCCATAGGATGTTGAAAGTGGAATCAAAGCGCTATAACGGTCTCGTGCGGAAATGTCAACATTCCACCGAGCTCTTCCCGGGGCCAACGCCTTCTGCTGTTCGCACCCTTCCTGCTTTGCCCAAGGAAAACGGTGGGAGGCGCTGGAGTCCCCCACCCCTATTCACCGTTAACCAGACGGCTACGGTGAGAACGGGATGCATCCTAAAACGAGATGTCGGCGGCATATAAATGAACAGCTGAAAGATGTATAGCACTAATGTTTTCTCAGCGGATAACTGCTATTAAAAATTGTTTAAAAGTTCTCCCTCGTTATCTCTTTCCCTTCTTATTCAGTGAGGGAGGAACTGTTACCTTTCCCTGGAGGGAAAGACTGGTTTTGTATCTAAAATCATCCCAGAGTGCACACAGAATCTAAGCAGCTGATTTCATAAGGCTGGGTTATCTCTAAAGAGCAAGGGCCCTTTAACACTACACAGTTACATTTCTGCACTATACTGTTATAGTGCTATTATTCCGCTTTCAACATCCTGTGGAATTCTGGGGCTTGTAGTTTACTGAGGCCAAAGAGCTCTCTGGCTGAGAATTCTGAAAGCCCCTCCCTAAACTACAAACCCTAGAATGTTGAAAGTGGAATAATAGCACTATAACAGTGTAGGGAGGATATGGCCTATGATTCCTCGTTAACCACTTTGACTGCATTCTATGGAATCCTGGGGGTTTGTAGTTTGGTAAGACACTAGAGCTCTCTGCCTGAAAATTCAACATACCCCAGCCTAAACCACAACTCCCAGAATTCCAATTAAAATGGAATCACAGTGCTGTGGTTGTATGGTGTGGAAGGGCCTTGGGGATGTGACATTTGTAGCAGGAATGAGCGCCTTATCTTCCTGGAGTGCTCTTCTTGGACTGCAACTCCCATCAGCTCCAACTGGCATAGTCAATTGTAAGGAATGATGGGATGATGCAGTCCAGTAACTATGGGAAAGCTAAACGCTCTCCCCGTCAATTTAACAAGAGCACAGAGCATTTTATTGACTTAGCAGTATGCTTCTGATTTTCTGGAAAGAGAACTCTAGCAGAAGTAAAGAGGGGTGTAGAAAAGAAACAAGGATCCTATTTTTCAATGCTCCCCATTATATATATATATATATATATATATATATATATATATATATATGGATGGGGATGTGTGAGGGGGTTGAGGGAATATGTGATACCTTCCCTACATGTAGAAGATTAACAAATCCAGGAGAAGGGCATTAAAGTCTTAGGAAAATGGGGGTTTCCTGTGAAACAGAATTTCTGTACTTTAAACAGAAAGAGAGGCAAATTGAGACCCCACTCCTAAGCTGGGAAAAGAATGGTGGTACCTTTTTGTTTCAGGTTTCAAATAACCTTTTCAAAACATGTTTACAAAAACATAACTCCTGCAAGGAGAATGGCCATACATCTAAGGAATAGTTTGGGTTACTGATATGGGAAAGCACAGGTTCTAGATTAACTTCCATTTTGTGGTACTGTTTTTCTGAAGGTCCTACTTTATTCTTGGGCTCAGTTCTTGGTCCTAAGCTTTCAAGCAGGGATAGGTAAGCTGTACACTCAGTCTTTGAAAGGCGCTGTGCCTACTGAGGCTTCTTCAAGAGATATCTGCAGGAGGCGAGAGAGGGCTCCTGGCAGGCAGCCCTCAACAGATCTTCCCCACCTCACTGCATTTAGCCCTTTGCAGGAAAAAGGCCTGCTTTAAAATCTTACGGTTTGGTACCATAAATCCACATGAAGTTTTGCATTTGATATTATAGGATGAGGCCCTTCTCCTAATGCTACCACCAAATGAGTTATAGCATGAAAGATAGGGCCTTTTCAGCAGTGGCTTCTTCCTTACAAAATGCCTTCTCCAGCAAAGCAGCCTGGCACCTATTTCAATGTGCGCATGTGCTTTGGATGGCAAGCAAAGACCATCTTATATCCCCAAGCTCTTTAAACTTCTATTCTGCTATGGTTTAGTCTTATTTTAGCTCTGTAATGTTTTGCTTTGTTGCTTCTGGTTTCATCGCTAATAGTGTTGAGATTTTTTTTCCTCTTTGCCCTCTTTGGTTTTATAGTGTTTGATGGTGCAGTTGTGTTTTCCTGAGTTTAGTGATTTTTGATGCATGGCTATAGTTTTATACAGCAGTCTGAAAATTTACTTTTTGACTGCAAGAATTCCCCAGACAGCATACTGGCCGAAAGGTTCTGGGAGTCATAAACAGAAAAAGTAAATTTTCAGAGACCTGTGTCTGATGAATTAGACTGCACAGTCGCGTAGGAACATGGGGGCGGGGGGGGGATTTGCCCTGGGCGGCAATGTTTCTCGGGTGTCCTGGCCTGTAGGCATGCCCCTGCTTGCCCTGGCCATGCCCCCACATGCCCTGGCCATGCCTCACACACCACAGCTACACCCCCTCCACACAGTGGCCACGCCCCTCGTGTCATAGCCCCCCTCCCACCCCTCCACACACTCCAAGCTCTGCCACTGAGACTGCGTCTATGAAAGCTTAGGCTACAAATTTCTATCCCTCTCTGTCTATGAAGCCACACAGCTATAAAGCACTCTAAGGCTTTGCATGACATTAGACTTAGCAGAAGCAGAAGAGGAAATGCTTATTCTCAAGTGTTTATCATACTTATTGCTACAGTAGTTATATACATGTACTGCTCAAAAACCTTAAAGGCACCAGATCCTATCTGATCTTGGAAGCTAAGCAAGGTCAATCCTAATTAGTACTTGGATGGGAGACCACCAATGAATACCAGGTGCTGTAGGCAGTATTTCAGAGGAAGGAATTAGCAAAACCACCTCTGAGTATTCGTGGCCTGAGAAAACCCTGTGAAATTCATGGGGTCACCATAAGTCAAGAGGCGACTTGAAGGCACATACGCACAGAGACTGCTTTGTATTGCAGAACTGGATATCCATTCTGCTTAATTTCATTTCATGACCAGCTCTTGAACTCTTGGCAGTCCTGGATCAGGAATGTCCCTGCTGAGCAAAGGTGCAATCGCATTTACTACTCGGAAAGAAAGTGCTTTTAAGCATTGTTTTTGTGTGAGGTACTGGGAAGGGAAACTTCAAATCCTTCCTTGTGTTGGCAGCCAGGTTTTCCTTTGCTCATATCACAACCAATCAGGGCTGCTAGACCCCAAATCAGAAGGTACCAGGGTTAAAAGAGATGAGGGGAAAGTGGGGGGGGGGACAACACCAGTGTAGGTTTATGGGTCAATCTGAGATTCTTCCAAGTTCCCATCACTTGTTATTCAACTGTCTGGCACAATGCAAAATGAAAACAGACACGGATTGCTTTGTATGTTTGTGAAAGCTAGACAGGGAAGACCACTTACAGGAAGAGAATCAACTCATTTGAAATGTGATAGTGGAGGAGAGTTCTTCAGATACTATGGATTGCCAAAAGGACATGTAAATGGATCGGAGAGCAAACCCCTAGAAACCAAAATCGCTAAACAGATGCTGTCATACTTTGGACATATCATGAGATTACTCATTAGAAAAAATTATTATGTTTGGTAAGGTAGAAAGCAGTAGGAATCAGCAATTAACAACATACAGATCTCCAATATGAAGGGGATACTGGTGGTTTCAGACTCTTGACTTTAATTTGGAGTAGCACACTCTTAGATATGCATTATTTCAGTTACGTAACAGTGGAATCTGAGGACATGACTCCTTATTTTGGTGAGGAGTTCTCAATTACTGTCCCAAAGTTCTACTCTGACAGCATCACTGGGAACAACATGGGAGTAAATACTCTTGAACTCTTTGGATTGACTTTCAAGCAACATACACAGTTCTGGCTGTAGCTCTGCTTCTAAACCAGGGTTGGATTATATCCCAAAACATTTTCAACAGGGTATTATATTTCAGCAGGTTGGCTTGTATTCTGAAAATGGTGTTCACTCTCTATATATCTGCCACAAACAGATTGGTGTTTAAGTACCAGGGGACATATTGTCTAACATGTGGAGCACTGTTTTTTTTTTCTAATATGCCATAGACCTGTACCATGTTCATGCCCACTGATTACAATGGTTTCTTTCTCTTTTGGAAACTCTCCACAGATCAGTTGCCAATGGTTCATAGACTGGCATTGATCCAGAGACAATTACAGCATTTTGATAAAAATACACTGAATGACAGAGATGAGAGACCTACACTCCAGATGCCCTGCATTATGAGAATGGTTTTGAAAACTATATCCATCATAAACTTCTTCAATCTAGAGGAGACAACTAACATCTTCTGTTTGATTGTTGTAAAATACAATTTACTTTTGGTCATGCTGTGCCTTTTTTCTCTATTAAACATGCATGTATATGCATATGTGAAAGAGATATGAACTACTAGACTGCCTTATCTCAGTTCTTCCAGACATCTTTCTCCTTTCTTTTCTTCTTATTTTCAGATTAGATCTGAACAATAAACTCCCCCGCGCCGCAAAAAATTGCTCTTTAAAAAAAAATCAAATATTTTCCAAGGGAAAAACAAATGGGCAGAGAAGAGAAGAAAAAGCAGAAGAAGAAGAATACCTTGTGTAAGCAGACTTTGGAGTTAATGTTGTAATGAAGTATTGGGCATAGAAGGCAAAGACCCCCAAGTGGGTCATATTACTTGAGAACAGGTTCTTCCCCCTTAGGCACAGTCTTACATCTATACAGGTAGGTAGCAAAGTAGTATTTTCCTTCATTTCTAGCATTCTGTTCCTGATTAGTGAAGTTGGATAATCTCCAACAACAGAGAATATACACAGTCACATACCTGAAGAAGAATCCCATTTGCATTGCCCCAATCAATGATCTTTGTCAGCAGAAGCAAACTGCACTAATCAGTCTACAAAAAATTGTCATAGAACACCTCTATAACATAACCAAGTGTTGCAGAAGGTTCTTCCAACAGGCACCCTTCCCCTAGCAGCAATGTGGTCCTCCTCCCCTTCACTCTTCTTATCCATTAAAAGGAAAAGGTGGGAAGACTTCATATGAGGGTAACAGTATGTTAAACTGTTGTGGCAAAATAAGAGACAATTTTGTGACACCTTCAAGCTTTGGTACCTTAGGTAGACGTTTTGTGACAATGAGAAGCTTGCACACTGATATGTGATTTCTGAGTCAGTCCTGTTAATGGTGATCTCACTCTAACCCTTTCCTCCATGAATAGATGAACTAGCTTCAGTTCCACAGAGCCCTTATTTTTCCTTTCAATGAGGATAGGAATTACAGTCCAGCCACATGCGGAGAGCCACAAACTGTCTCTGTCCTGCTTTTAGGGTTAAAACCAGCACTTTAAATTCAGCCCAGAATTTAAATGCCAGCAGCCAATGCCAGCTCAGAAAATCTGTTTCATCCCATAGGCCTCAATAATAATTATATCCATAGGTCCTTCCATTTTATAGAATCTGTCTCCATTTTTTCATTTACTTATTTCAAACATTCAAAACAACACCAGCTCTGTGAATGTCTGAACTGTCAAAAAAAGATGTGATTGTTTTTCCTTTCCTTTTTTTTCTTTAAAGGGAAGAGGGAATATATTTTATTTTCTAAATTCATTTGTTTTTACAATAATTTAAGGAGAAAGCAAAAAGTAGACAAAATGACTTCCTTTAATGTTTCTCTGTTTTCTTTCCATGTCCCTGGGTTTTTTCTTATTTTTTGAAGAAATCTTCAGAGGAGGAAAAGATTATAATAGCCAAAATTCCATAGTATTCCTAACAGTGATGCAGCATTTCCAAGTATCACATGTTGTGCATTCAGAAATTTCAGTCTTTAAAGACAGGGAAACAAACAACAGAGATAATGGGAAATGTGATGAATTAAAATAAGAAGGAAGCAAAAGATAAAAGGGCAATTGGCTGACACCAGTATGAAAAAGCCTTTAATGGAAGATTAAAATGGATCACTAGAGCTTTTATAAAACAGATTATCAAGAAAGTAATTAGGCAAGCTACAAGGTCACTTAGATTGCATACTGGAGATCTGATAAAGGTCAGCAGACTGGAAAGTGTGCCTGTGCATAAGAGAGAAAAAGTCTTATTCATTTCACAGAATTACTGCTAGTCAGTGGGATGTAGTGATTTGAGAACTGGATTAGGACTCTGGGTGACCAGGGTTCGAATCCATACTCAGTTATGGAAACCTACTTGGTGAGTCTGGGCAGGTCACACTCTCTCATCCTCAGAGGAAGGCAAAGGCAAACCCACCTATGAAAAAAATCTTGCTGAGAACACCCCGTGATAGATTTGCCTTTGGATTGGTATAAGTCAGAAATGACTTGAGGGCATAAAACAACTGGCAGTCAGATAAGTCAATGACCTAAAAGTAAAGGCTGCAAGCTTCTACAACAGGGGTTCTTAATCTAGGGTTCAGAGACCTGGATTTAGGAGACTTGTGAACATGGATGGGAGAATATATATTGGGACTATATGTTTATTTTCACTATATGGACAACATATTACAGTAGTTTCAGCAGTACCTGTGACTTTGTCACCAATAGAAATGACAGCTATTTTTGTATCACGCTACAGTTGTTGCAGATATCTGGAAAAATCATTTATGGTCATCAGTACTTTGAAAGTACTCTAGCTATTAGACTCTCCACAAGGAAAGGGGGTGAAACACATGGACGCACTGCAATTCTGAGAAGGGGTCCACAGGCTTCACCAAACTGCCAAAGAGGTCTATGGTGCAAAAAAGGTTAAGAATTCCTGGTCTAGATGTTCTGCACAACTTCTTTTGGACTGTATTCACTTGTGCAAACGTCAAAGAAGCTCTGTGCACAGAAGACTTCCAGGGGATTTTATTCCCAGTTGTTTTCTCAGATGAAAGGGCCTAATCCAATTGACCTCATCTGAATTTGATGGCAGAGTTTTTAGGAACCTGTTTTAGTCCTTCCAATGGCCTAAACTGCACAGTCCTATGCATGCCTCCTATGTCCCACTGAGGTCAGTTAAATCTACCACCAAAGTAAAGGCATATGGTATTTCAGCCATATCAATATTTAATTTTAGGAGCTGCACCAGAGACTCCTATTTTTACACCTTTCACAAACATAGACAAGGCCCTTTAAGTTGGACTGTATTTGTTGCACATGTTTGATATTTTGTAATGGAGTGGTGTTAGATTTTTGGCTGGCTTGACTTGTTCTGTTACTTTTCTAAATGGTACTCTGATTACATTAACAATTGCTCAGGATAGGAAGCTTGTTTCATAAATCAAATTATATTGGACTTCCTGGGATTATTGGGATATGAGGGATAAAACAGATGTCAAAAGCCTCACCTTTAATATCAGGACAACTAGAAGACTCAGTTTCAAGGATCAGATAAATTGAATTCAGGTTATAATATAAACATGTTTAGGATTGCATTTAAGATTTCTACTGTACAAATATAGACAAAAAGTCTTGCTAAAATAATCATCTACCTAGTGATAGAAAGAGGGTTTGAGTGTCATTCATGCAAAGATAATTTATACACACACACACACACATTATTTTATATATTATATATGTAATATATAAAGCAATCAGTGTTACACTACATTATGTGAAAAGGCATAAAGGACAGAAGGTACGTTTCATAACCCATCAGTGAGAAAAATGAGTTAAATGGATTGGGACTATCCCCTTTTTATTCCTGAGTAATAACAGTCTCTCCATGAGACAGGTGAGAACCCAGACCTATGTAATTCCAGAATTAAACCATTTCATTTCCTAACAAATTTTTTAGATAGAGCTTTTACTTCTTCCTTTGACAGGTTGGAATGATCAGCTTCTTAAGGAAATAAACTATAAAGCAAACGTGCAAAATCTCAAACTTACCTAAGGTGGGAAAGACCTCACATTGAGCTGAAGTGCTTTTTCCTGTAGGGACAGTTTAAATACTGGAGATGGATTTATGGATATCTTGCCATGTAGTCTTGCCTGCACTTCTTCTCACCATTTTCCTTCCCTTTCCAGCCTTTCAATGGCAAGTTCAGTATGTTCAGTCTGCTAGTCTTCACCAAGTTTTTAACTCTTAATTTTGCCCTTTTAATTAAGGGCAATACCATTCAAGTGTTTTGATGATTGCTCATAATTGCCTTGTCATTGTTGTCTGCCTTCAAGTCATTTCTGACTTACGGTAACTCTAAGGAGAAGCTATCATGAGGTTTTCTGGGGCTGAGAGTGTGTGATGTGCCCAAGTTCACCCAGTGGGTTGTAGTCCAGTGCTTAAACCACTACACCACACTTGGCTCTCTGGTAGTTGACTTACATAGGTCTACATCTAATATTCAGTCCTAGCTATAATAGATCCATTGAATCAACTAAATTTACCTATGGTTTGACTCCCCATTCAACAATTGATTCCTGGAATCTGCTCCGGTAAGGACGACTCAAGTGGAGACTAATAGGATTTCAGCCATTATATTTTAAAACTCATTTACCTAATCCCACTTAGCTTTCATTTGAGTTACGTCTATGGCTCCAAACTTCTTTTCATTGTTACCTTCAGCAATCAGAATGCATGGCAACTTGTGAAAGAACAGGAAAAGTACAGAACATATCAGGGCATGTGCAGACTGCACTTTCTTCACTGCTTATGACAGCTAGCCTCCATATCTGGGATCAGGAAACAATGGCCTACTGTAATTCTATTGTTAGTACCAACCAGAGGGCATACATATAAATCAATGATAGTTTGGTTGGCAAACATGTATGTAAATCACATTGATTCAGTGGTTCTGAACATCTTGCAACTAGTAGTAGAATTTAGGTCAATATCCATGACCAATATCTGGCCCACCGAAGTCAACAAGTTTGGATTCCATTTCAGGAATGGGTAACAGGCTACATAATGCTTATCTACATATATGATGTCTAGATCTAGGACTATAATTCCCAGAATCTCCCAGTCAGTATGGCCACCAATGAGCCTGGCTATGAGTTTCAGAGAACTGTAGTTACAAAAAAGTTAATTTCCAAGCTCTGCTACTCTCTTTATATGGTTGAACTAGTGTGATTCTTACAACTTGTGAAACACCACTCTCAAAATATGGAGAATCTTCCACACAGCAATTATTGTGCACTCTTGAAGGAGAAGTGTGTGGGGAGGGGAGGGGGAGAGATGGGAATGGGGAAATGACACAGGAAGAAGTCTGCAGTCCAGTATCTTTGGGGGAGATTCCTAGGTCCATTGATCCATTGAGAATAATTGTTATTTTCTGTCAAGTGGACTTCAATGTATGAATGAAATGTATGAATGTATGAATGAAAATATTCCAGCAGCCCTGGTCATCAATGTCCTTGCTCAGGTCTTGCAAACCCAGGACTATGACTTCCTTGCCTGAATCAATCCACCTGTAGTGCAGTCTCTTTTTCTACTGCCTTCCACTTTACCAAACATTCTTTTCCAGTGAGTCACATAGTCTCATGACAATTCTAAAGAAGGACAGCTCCAGATTAATCATCTTGACTTATAGTGAGAGTTCAGGCTTGATTTTCTCTAACATTTGTTATCCACAGAACTCTCCTCATACACTCCATTTCACATGAGCTCACATCCTGACATCTTTCTTCACTGTTTGGTTTTCACAGCCAGAATGAGAGATCAGAAATACTATGGCACTGATGATTCTGACTTTTGTGTTTAGTGATATACCTTTTCACTTGGAATTGTATCTAATTCTTCCATAGCTAAAGCTCCAATAAAGTGGCAGAAGACAATGGATTCACCTGGTACATTTGATCCAACGAGCTGTGGTCCATGGAAGATCCAGATAGGATAAATTTGGGTGTCTTTAAGATGGCACAGATAGGATCACATGGGGAGGCAAGTATTACTGATGAAATTTCTTTGGCCTTACCATCAGACAGAGAGAAATCTGCTACTACCAAAGAGCAGAAAAGCCTTAGAATCATATAATTGGAAGAGACCACAAAGGCCATCGAGTCTAACCCCCTGCCATGCAGGAACACAACATCAAAGCATCCCCAACAGATGGCCATCCAGCTTCTGTCTCCACCACACTCTGAGGCACTGTATTCCACTGTTGAACTGCTGTTACTATCAGGAAATTCTTCCTAATGTTTAGATGGAATCTCTTTTCCTGAAGTTTGATGCCATTGCTCCATGTCCTAGTCTATGGAGCAGTAGAAAACAGGCTACTCCATCCTCCACATTTTATCTCTTCGAAGATTTAAACACAGCTATCATTTCACCTCTTAATCATCTCTTCTCCAGGCTAAACATACCCAGCTCCCTAGGCCACTCGTCATAGGGCATGGTTTCCAGGCCTTCTATTCTTTTGGTCATCTTCCTCTGGACACTTTACAGCCTGTCAATATCCTTCCTGAACTGTGGTGCCCAGGACTGGACACAGTGTTCCAGGAAGGATCTGAACAAAGCAGAATAGAGTGGTACTATCACTTCTCTTGACCTAGATACTATACTGATGCTGCACAGAATCACATTGGTTTTTTTATTTGCTGCATCACACTGCTGACTTATATTCAGCTTGTGGTCTACTAAGACACCTAGATCTTTTTCATGTGTACTGTGGTCAAGCGAGGTGTCACGCATCTCATATCTGCGCCTTTTTAAAGATCTGATGCACCTTCCAAAACTAATAATAGGGATCAAGCATTTCCAAGGGTCACTATGTCTGTTATTATTATATTGTTGATATTACTGTTATATTTTTAACTCAGGGATAGCGTTTGGATTTTTCCCCTTAGTAACTTCCATCTTTATCATTCTTTGATCATTGATAATTACAGTATTGTAATCTTCCTTCCTTCCTCCCTCCCTTCCTTTTAAAAGCTTTTTTATTGTATCAAAGTTTGATTCCAAGAGTAAGCACTGTTTGGTGAACTTGAAAACAGTACATTATAAAACTGCAGTCCTTCGTGCTATGTGGAATTTAGCGCCATTGAACCAAGTGTGACTGCAGTACTGTAGCAACAAGCCTTCAGGAGACTGAATTCCACAGAGAGCTTTAGTATCATAAAATAATAGGCTTACCCACGAATGCCAGATGCTGTAGCCTATATTTCACAAGAAGGAACTGGCAAAACCACCTCTGAGTATTCCTTGTCTAAGAAATCACTGCGAAATCCATGGGGTTGCCATACTCTACAGATGACTGCATGCACACACTCGCGCCCACAATTGGCTCGCACGCTGTGATTCGGTTTCGGAAAAAGGAAAGAAGATGATCACCTTGATGACCTCACTGACTTCGAAACGGAAGTTTCAGAATTTGATTTTCTTCGCTGAAGGAAAAAAAGGAAGTGGTCTTAACACAATGGAGAGAAAACAATGACGCAAAGGCGCTAGGGTAAAAAACACACACACAGAGCTGGACTGTTAGGCGTGGCATAGTAAGTAACACGCTAGTCTGAAAGTTTTAAAAGACTGCAATGACGCTGCAGAAGAGAGACAATCCAAGCCTGAAGCAAAGGCAGAAGAATCCAGACTTGAAATGAGACTCAGCTCCTCTGGGAAAGGGAAACCACTAAGGCTGCTGTGATGATAAGTGCTCTGAGAGCAACTGCAGGTTGACAAAATACCGGGATGAAACCGCCATAGATAGGACCACAGTAGCACAATTACAGGAAGTGACACTTCTTCGAACAAGCCACCTTATCCAAAGGATACCTGATTGATTCCTAGGCCATTTCCGCTCTAGACTGTTATAGCGCTATTATTCCACTTGCAACATGCTATGGAATCCTGGGGTTTGCAGTTTAGGGAGGGACCAATTGCAGACCCCAGGATTCCATAGGATGTTGAAAGTGGAATAATAGCGCAATAACAATCTACTGCGGAAATGGCAGAATCAAGATAGCCGATGCTGCAAAACGACAGGCCGTAACACTTGGTAGACTATTAAACCGAGGTGGCGGTGGTGGCCACAGTAACAGCAACAACAACAATATCATGGATGACCAAACGCCTTAAGCGTGTTGGCTGCCTGACGGAAATTTGATGGGAATTAACTCTACTGGAAGTGACTTCGGCTACACTCCCTTCATATCATAAATCCTCTGTCAATGATTTCGAACGGTTATGGATGGCAGGCCTGAAACCCGCGAGCCCAAGATCAAACCGGCCGGAGGTCACCTTAGAATAAGTCTTGGAATCTCTTCCAACAACCCTTCTCCGGTCGAGTTGGAAATCCCGGCTATGCTCATCAGACATTTGCTGCGAGCTCTTCGTATTTCCCAAGTTGCCAGCAAAGAAAACTCCCGCGGGAATGTTTCAAAAGATCTCAGAGGTGCGGGGGGGGGGGGGGAGTATGCGCGTGTCAGCTGGAGAGAACTTAAAAGTTCTCGAAAGGCGGTATTTTATGGTGATTCAAACCATCCAAATGATCCAGTAGGCCACCCTGTTTATCTGCATAAACCGTCAGGTTCCAGAAATAATGGCGCGCTTGCTGTTTCAGATCGCCGCCGGAGTAAAAAAAAAAAAAAAAAACATGGTTCAGGTGTAAACGATTAGAAAGCGACTTAAGAGCCGTAACCACAACAAGCGATCGACCTCCCCCTCTTAACTCAGCCTTTTTTGCTAGACTTGCTCTTTGTTCACCTCTGCGCGATTTATACACCCTACTAAAAAGTTTTGATTCCAGAGCTAAGGTTCAACCAGTAATCCGCCTCTCAGGATGAGTAGACGAGAAAGCAAATAACAATAATTAAAACACACACACACACAAGCAAAAACAAACAAACATAAAAACACACACAGATTTACTAGTAAAACATAATAAATGAAAACACAGGGGGAGATTCTTGGCTTCTCGCTTGTTCGTAACATGTACTGCTAAGTTCTTGAAATTCTTCTTAAGTGGTCGAAGAGTGATTTCTAGTTTCGAAAGGGAAATAGGAGCATCCAGCCGCTGATCTAAATACTGTATTTTCTCTTTTCAGTCCCTGACGCTGCTAAATAAAAGCAAACACGGTAGAAATAGAAATCCAGCCCTACAACTCGAGCAAAATGAAACACGGAGATTTTTGTTAGATTTCCAAGGAACATTCGTGTTTGCCTCATGTATTGAGATTATCGTTTGGATAGTAACTCTTGAAACCTCTGGAAGGAACTTCCTATGAAATGTGTTGCAGTTTTGAAAGGTTTTGTATCACTGCCATATGGAATAGAGTTCCGTTTTCCTTTGGACCCGCTTTTTTCTTAATCCCATTTCAATAATCGGAATTCGATTCTAAATTAAATTAGTCCAGTTGGTCTGGACGGGAGTGAATCGGTGTAATCCCTAGTCAGGACTTTATTTAGGTCGGTTGAATTATAACAAACGAATTAACAGACGTTTCTATTGGTACAGGAATCTCAACTCCCCACTTCTTACCGACTCTCGGTCTTTTCTGGTATTTCAGACAGAAAACAGCGGCTCAAGAAGCTCCTTCAGTACATTTATTTCACGTTTATTTTGAAGGAGTTATTTCCTAGTAAATGCCTTTAAAGTCTTATTCTACGTCCTTCTGAAACAGGCGCTTTTGGTTCTAACGGAAATTGCTTTTTTAAACCGGACGGAGAGTTTGATGTTTGATTGTCCCAGCTCTTCCCTGATTGAACTTGGTTTCAGTTCAGTTCAGAGTTATGATAATCTGAAGAAAGCGCTTTTAGTGATCTCTCCTCGCTTATTGTTAGACAACGTTGAAAGTAACGGTTTAATATGAATACTACCCAATCGGAATAAAAATTGAGGCTATTTTTTTTTTTAAGAAGATCGTCTTTACCCAGAACAAATCACAGAATCAAGTACCTCTGACAAGAGGGCCGATCCTGTGCCAACCGATCCGTCAATCGATAAACGTTCGATTGCAAATAATCACCAAAGGCAAACGGAGATATCTGTCTCAGTGCGATTCTCACGAACCAGGTTAAGAGCAGACTGGAGCCCAACCAAAGGGGGACCGCAAATCGTCAACGCATTGGAAACTCATCAAGTTGAAACCCAATTTACTTCGAAGTAAAAGGGTCTCCAGCCCAAGCGCGCCGGTAGCATCGGAACACAATGGCTCAAGCGTTTTCAAAGAGAGCACGATAAAGATATAGGCTCAGGTCCTACATACTCTTTACTTAGCGGTAAGGCTCGTGGAACTGGGTAGAAGTTGCTTCTGAGGAGATAAGCGGGAGGTTGACGGCTGCTGAGTGGTTTGGGGATCGGGTCCTTAAACCCCTCTCCTCTGCCTCTCCTTCTGTCTGGCTCTCAAACACACGCTCGCCCGCGAATGCACAGACACACAGAGGAATCTCGAGGTAGTTGATTCCCGTAGAGTGATATAAAACCTCTCAAAGGCTTACAAAACACGGGGGGGACCAAAGCTGGCCATGAGACAAGCTCCCAGAGCCATTTGTGTGGCAATAGTTTCATGAAGCCGACCAAAAAGGCATACAAAAAAACCCGCAGAGGTCTCTACCGCAGACAAATCTGCTACAACAAAAAGCAGCCCAGGAAAACAGGAGCATGAATCCTGCAGTCAGACTGATTAATTGGCATGTGATAGGAGGAAAGCGCGGCTGACTATCAAATTCGGCGGGATTCATCGTAGTTTCCTTGGGAACAAAAAAGGGGCAATGAAATCAGGAAATGCCGGTTCTCCCTTTTAAAACTACAAGTTTCTCCCTTAAAGACTCAGAAAGATTTCTTTCACTGGCCAGGGGACCTGTAGTCTGGAAAGCCTACCTTTAAAGATCGTTTTGATTGGCTCAGCAAAGGTGTGACCATAATAGGGAGTCTCTCAGAGCCTTAGGGCACCAGAAATGCGAACAAATTCATTATGGAATGATCCTTTTGGTGGGCTCTAAGCGTCCATGTAAACTCATGCAAGAAGAACTGAATGCATACATTTACACACACGCACAGAGCCTCTTTTAAGGGTGGGCTAGGCCATAAGCCCCAAAGATCAGGAAAGGTAAGAGAGACAATAGATCAGTGGACAAGCATGCAAAACCCAAATGCGCACAAGAAATTCATTCAGGAAATAGAGGTCACCACGTTCTTCTACATTTCCGCGAAAACCTTCCCTAACGTACAGTATCTGCTATTCCCGGTGCTGTCTAGAGGATCAAACTATGGTATACATTCGTGAAAAAAAAAAGATCTGTCCGTCCTGAATTGTCCGATCATTGAGTGAGCAGAAGACCTGCGCCGTCGGGGGCAACCATTGACTGATTCCCACAGTCTTTTTGCTGCACTAGCCTGTTATAGTGCTATTATTTCATTTTGAACATCCTATGGAATCCTGAGGTTTGCAGTTTAGGGAGAGGCCTTTGAGACAAACCCATAGGATGTTGAAAGTGGAATAATAGCACTGTAACAGTCTAGTGCGGAAATGGTCCATGGCAGACATGTTGATAGTACCACACGTTGGAGGGGAGCGTGTTGCACGACAGTGGCCATTCTTTCCCACCACGGGTAGATGGTTGAGCTCATAACCTTTTCAGAAAGGCCTCTGTGAACAGTGTGGGACCCGAAGAGCCAAAAAGACTGGCGAACAGGGTGTTACTTGGAAGTAAATCGTACAGCGCTAAAAGAATTCCGTTCCACCTGAATACCTCTGCCCTGAGGGAAAGAAAATCCGATTCCATCGAAAATCGGGCTGCCATCCGCTTTAAATCGCCCTGCAAACCATCATTACCGACACTTGGACCAAACAGAGGGATTCTCCTTGGAAATGAACACCGCAAAGGGGCTTATTTCCAAACCCGTGTGTTTTGGATCTCAGCCTGAAGTAACAGAACTCCTAGCCACTATTATTTCCCTTCAGCCGGCTGCGAATTCCACGTGCCCTGCGCCACCATTAAGCCGAGCCAGGTGAGGCGCTGGAATCTACCTAAGGTAGCACATCCACACGTGGAGGAAGAGGTCTGCCTAAGCTCACACTCTTTGGCTTCCACTGGCTGTGCCTTGCAAAATGGGTGCATTGGAAAGGCAATGGCAAACCATCTCTGAATAAATCTTGCCAAGAAATCCCCATGAGTAGAGCTCCCATAACTCAATACCTGGACCTCGAGGAACAAGGAACCTCCCAGGCCACTGGAGACAAGATTGTCCCCTGTCTATTCTTAAGCACTATTTCTCATTTCTCAGTTTCAGTGTGTTCAGCGGAGTCCCATAGGTTACAGCTCGGCATTCATTTACCGGATAGTAAGGGGCCTTTCACAACGAACAATAATAGCACTCTGACTCCACTTTAATTGTCATGGCAACATCCTATAGAATCCTGAGAGCTGCACTTCAGCAACTGATATTTATAATTCCCAACCAGAGCGTTCTAGTGCCTTTTCAAACCACAACTCCAGCATTCCAGAGAATGCGGCCTTGGGTAGTTAAAGCGGAATCATAGCGCTATAGCTGTGTCACGTGAAAGGGTCCGAAGTACCGCCGAAGACCACGGGGAGTTCTGATTTTGCCACAAGACCACTTCGCCCTTACCTGAGAGACTTATTTCTTTGGCACAGCTTGAGTTTTTCCATTTAAAAAATTGCATGAAAGGGACTCGAAACTGATACAAATTAATTCCCTTTCCGTCGCTGTCCCTGTAATTTTTAAACTTTGCATTCCGTGATTTTCTAAGGACATCTTTTAATCCGTTCTAAGCCTCGTTGAGTCCCCAACTGGGGAAAAGGCGAGATTAATAATAATAGTAATAGTAATAATAATATTTTTAAAAGGGACTCTATTTAAAAATCATCCCCTCCGTGTAAAAAAGCATCCCCCTTTCCACACAGAGACAAAGAAAAAGAGAAACCAACCTTGCCCTCACTCTGTCAAAAGATCCGGAAATATAAATTGCTCTGTCTGCATACCCAGTAAGTTCGAAAGTGGGGAAGGGACTCGCGATGTTGGAGCTTTGGAGAAAAGGATTGCTAAAACAAGAACACCGAAAAGTTGGGGGGGGGTGAGAGATAGCGAAGGAAAAGCTACAGAAATCGTTCGATTTGGGGGTCGGGTGGGGAATAGAGATTGGCGACTGTTCTCTCCGTCGCGCCAAGGAGTCCGCTGGCCCCGCGCCCTCCTCCCTCTCCCGTCCGCCCCTCCCCGGGTCTTTGATGAGGGCGAGACTGGACGTTGACCAGAGTCCCTTCCTCCCCCGCTGACACGCCGAGCCGGAGCCACGTGGGAGGTCCTTCCCAGCCCTGGCCGCCCCCTCGAAGGACTGAGAGTCCCCGCAGGCGACTCGGCGGACCGGCCCGGGGTCACCAGGAACAGTCAGGACTCCGAAAAGAACACGAGGGAGGAAGGGAGGGGAGCCGCGGGAGGGCTCTAGCAATTCGTTAGGGGCTGTAAGGACGAGACCCGCGCGCCCCCCGGCAGCCCCCACCCGCGGATTAGGCTCTGCAGCAGCCAGACCGCGCCCTCGTCACGCTGCGCGGATCCGGGCCTGTAGGATAAGAAAGGAAGGCAGGTACCGCAGGCGGAAAAGAAGAGGGTTAGCCCTCAGTTAGAATCCTGCACCGGCCCCCGTTCCTTTGCTCTCGAAAGGCCATTGTCACACTACTCTCTTATACTACTATTGTTCCACCTTCAACATCCTATGGAATCCTGGGGTTCGGAGTTTAGGGAGGGGCCTTTAGAATTCTCAGCCAGAGAGCTCTTTGGCCTCAGTAAACTGCAAACCCCAGGATTCCATAGGATGCTGAGAGTGGAATAAGAGCACTATAAGAGTGTAGTGCCGCAATGGCCTAGTTCTGCAGAGAGCAACGTCGAAAACCGTTCCCTCCTTGAGCTCTCCTGCGTTCGCCTTCCTTTGGTCGCTTTGCCTGGCCCTTTCCTTTGGATGCCTGAACTTTCCGAGGCTCAAATGAAGTTTAGCGCCTGCAACGCTAGAAATGAGGACTGAAGGAAAAATCCATTTAGGGGCCAGAGCATTCGTTTGGGAGGTATGCCTTCCTCCCCACCCCACCTCCAGAGCCGGACATCTTGCGTCTGAACTGTCCCAGTGCCATACCTACATGGGAATCAACCTCTGACTTTTTTTCGAACTACGTTTCCCAGACTCCCTCAACCAACCAGGTAAGAGCGGGGCATTTGGGGAGTTGTAGTCCAAACGTTTCCTCGGCCTTTGCTGGCATCTCGTTCTCTGGAGCAGCTCCAGAAGGACCCCCCGAGTTCCAATCCCTGCCGACTCTCCGCGACCCTGCTTCGGGGCTTCGGCTATAAGTATGCAACATATCATTGCCAGATGGAGGAAATCAACCAGTGACCTCGAAAGCCGCAAGTCTCTCGTAGCTTGCCTCCTGATGCCCAAAAGGAGCTGCAGCAAGGGACCAACTCATAGGAACAATATACAACGTGAGGAAGACAGCCAGCGTGGTTTAATGAGCTGAATGTTGGACTTGGACTCTGGGAAATCTAGGCTTGAATCCGCGCTCAGCCGTGGAAAGCAATTGGGTGACATTCGGCAAGGCACATTCTCTCAGCCTCCGAGGACAGCTGCCATAAAGGAAGGCACATAGCCACCACCGTGGGAAGGAGAAAGAGACCGGTTCCTTCAGTGGTCTAAAATCAACATGGAGTCTCCTGGCCACTTCCAAACCAACAAGTTTGATTCGGCATAAGCTCTGGTGGACTGTCCCACCTGAGGAGATCGGCCGTCTCCTTCCCACTTCTCCAAAGCACTGCACCTTCCCCTTGGATGGGGAGTGGGTGGGGAGAGGACGAGGATTGTCGCCTTCTCTCCTGTTGCAGAAGAGTGGACACAAGCCCCTCGTCACTTTGGTTGGTGAAGGGGAAAAATTTCCGGAACTCGGAACATTTTGGACTGCGACACACACCCGGAATTAAGCTGAGCCTTGGTCCAACGGTTTTCACGAAACAGTCCCACTGGGGGTGGATTCTCCTTCACACTGCGCAATAGTAGTATCTTGATTCTGTTTCAACTTCCATGGTTCCATCCTATTGGCATGCTGGGAGTTGCAGTTTAGGGAGGGGTGTTTAGAATCCTCAACCAGAGAGCTCCAGTGTCTCTGTAAACTACAAATTTCATGATTCCATAGGGTGTTGCTACGGCAGTTAAAGTGGAATACAGCGCTATGATTGTATAGCGTGAAAACTCTCCTAAGTCAAATGACAGAAGAACAAGAGAAAACGGATCACTCCCTTCTCCTCCCCTCATGCGTTTTCGCCAACGCAGATAATATAAGTTTCCCTGGAGGCTTTCTTTCGATCCTTCCGTGAAAGAGGGGGTGGGGGGGGAGGTGAGGCTAAGAACCGACCCAGGATCACATTTGGAGCAGGTAGGAAGAAGTAAGAGGTCAGTGAGATACCTCAAGCGGCACTTGCCTCGATTCTAAAGCGAACCTATCACACGGTTTTCAGAGGCTGCGAGTGTGTGCCTGCCCAAGAGGAATCGACCCCTGCTCTCTAGGGTGGTAGTCCAAGGTTCAAACCACTAAACTACGCTGACTTTCTACCACAGGGCTTACTTCTGAGTAAAGTCGTGCAGGGTTGCGCTGGGATTTTAAGGCAGATATTTGAGCGCAGCTATATTCCAATCAATACCGCTGGAATTATCTTCCAAATAACGTGTTCAGACAATTGGGCTTTAGAGATTTTTTTTCAAATCGCCTTTTACTGGGAATCTGTGTAAAGGCTCCTTAGTACCGGATTCACGCTGCACTTTGAAGTGAAGGGTGAAGATTCCGAAATGACACTTTCCCGACTTAATTCTCAACACATCTACTGGAAGGCTCAAATCCCGATCAAAAAGAGGTTAATTTGAAAGAACCCCCCACGCTGTGAATCCAGGTATCCTCGTTCCTGATCCACAAACCGAATAAATTTGACCTGCCTTCCTAAAAGTGATAAAAACTGCGAGTTCCAAGAATGGCGAAGGAATCCCTTGTTGTTTTGAGGGCTGACCCAACGGGCTTCCTGGAAGCAGGTACTTAGGGTCGGGGCGCTTCGTGCCTGCACAACGTGAATTCCCCAAGTCCCTCATCCTAAACCAGTTTTATTTAAGAACTACCCGTTGATCACAGCGAACGACGGGGGAAGGCTACCATCGGAAATTCCTTTCCTTGGAAGACAATCCCGTTTAAACCAGTCGGTTTACCTCCGAGTAAACAGGCCCATGGTTCCTCCCACTTCGGAAGCCTGACTTTCCATACTCCCTCACTATCTGCATTATCGGTCTTTGGATCACGTGAGTACCAAGTACTGAGATTCACTCAGAGCGCGATCCGGAAAACTTGCCCTCTCCTCGCGCGCCCTTACTCGGAGGAACTAGCGCTCTAAGGCAGAGATCGAGGTTACAAATCTCACTGAAACGCCAATCCCCGCCGTACTTACTTTCGAGTAAGCCTCTTTGCGGTCAGGGAACTTAGCTGTGCGGCGATTTTGAAGCCAAGGCTCCTGGTTTAATCCTCTGGGGGCTCCGTCTCGAGTTAAAAGGGACAGTGCTGCTCAGCTTCGGCGTCTAGCCTTCTCGGGAGGTGCAGAAATGCCCAGGGTGATACACCGATGGAAAGAGGGATCGAGTCCTCTCCTGATCGATGCCGCAGTTACCTGCTGCGGTTTTTGGCGCGCGTTCTCTCCTCCTCTCAAACACTTGGAGCCATAGGTAACCCCACGTCTTGACCTTGGCGGATTAACCGAGGTCAAACCACCCGTTCCCCGAACTCGTAACACACCCCTCGTTTGCCTTGTGGTGGGGCCCGGACCCACAATTCCACCCTCAGCAGGAGATGACGAAGAAATGCCCCTCCCCAAAGACGCGACTTCTTTCCTGACAGTTCCTTTCCCTTGTCCTCCCTGCGATTTGGCTTCTCTCTTCCAAATTGGCTTCCCAGTTTGGCTCCCCTCCTTCTCCCTCGCGTGGCTGTGGGAGACGGAGGGCGGCCAAATTGCCCGCTTCATCCCACGCACTTTGCGTAAAGGCGCGCCCAGAGGAGCGCTAACGCACTTGGCCATGAAAGGCCCTCGCTGCGCGCTGGTTACCTGAAATCCTCGTCATTCTCGTGCGTCTTCGTGTCGACGGCGGCAAGAACGGGGCCAGAGGAAAGGCAAGCAGCAGAGAGCCCGAGGATGGGGGTGAGGTGGGGAGGGGAGAGCGCCTTCCAAGGGCGATGCGCGAAAGTCACCCCCAACTTATTCCCGCGTGGCCGATCGGAGGGGAGCTTGCAGGTTCTGGGGAAAGCGTCTTCTCCTCGCCCCTCTTGGAGGAAAGAAAAGGGGTGGGGGCGGAAGAACGCTAGGTTTCGCCTGAGAAACTCAATCTGCCCCACAGTAGCACCGGAGTCTGGCATCTGTCACCGCTGACAGCAGCCTCGACGGGACGGAGCCACCGCCCCCCCCAAGCAAGGCAGGCCGGGCTTCGGACTCCCCACCCCCGCCCCACTTAGTCGGGGAGGAGGAAACGGCTCAAAACGGCTGGGTGGGGTGGAACCTCCCTGGTTCTGAAAATTAAGAAATTAGGGGGAAAAAAAAAACAAAGGCCGCCCCCGCCTTCTCTCCTTTGGGCTCATTGCTGTTGGAAGGTGACGTCGTCTCGCTGGCCGCAAAAGATCGTAAACTTCAGGTGGGCCTTTGCCGGACCCCTAAGAAGGAGTTTAATGAACAATTTCTGAGAAAGTTACGGCAGGAAGTAATTGTAGCGCGGCTCTATGAAAACCAGATTCCAGGCGGGGCAGGGAAGGAGAAAATGGGCGAGTACCTTTTTTTTAGACAGGACCGCTTAGCTCGCCCGCCGCGCTCGCCACTGGGCGAGAAGAGAGGCTTCAACCTGTCTGAGAAATCTTCTCCTGGAGAGGGCGCCCTTCCTCCTAAGTGAGGACGAAAAGGGCCGTCTGCACATGCTTAGCCTGTTGGTCACCCCGGTTCTGTTCCGACTTGGCGCAGGGTAACAAGTCACCCTGAACCTCAGTGGGGGTCGTTCCTGGGAAAGCATGTAGTAGGATTGCAGCCTACGTATGTCTTCGCTTAGAGTCACGGCCCCGCTGTGTTCTTCGACTGGGGCTCGCTTAACCGCTTGAGGAGTGAGCCAGAATTTAGGACTTTTCACCCTTTTCATCCTTTTTGTACAACCTGCTTGACGAAGAGCTCTGGAGAACTCGAAAGCACACGCCACGTATGTGTCATCTCTGAAATTTTTAGTGGCCCCAATAATAGTGTGTGTCCCTAATAAAGGTATTGCCCAAGTTGGATTTTTTAAAAACTTAAGGATCGCAAATTAAGGTTGCAAAGAGAAAACCCCCTTGGATTGGCTCAGGGTTATTCCTAGTAGGAATTCGGCTGGATCGGGATATAGACCACTAAAAAAGAATTTCAGGAAGGAGTCCAAGTCAGCCGAAATCTCCCAAGCCGTTTTTAACGTGGCTCCTTGGGACATGTTCTTCCCTTGTTTCCATACCACAGAGATTTAGGCGGGGGGAAACGCCTGTCATTCTCACGACCTCAGGGGTGGCCCTGTTAAAGGCAGCGAGGTCCAGCGGATGTATCAGTTTGGTTTGGACTGATTAAGGATCAACTCTACCCAACAGGGCTAGCGGGGCCGACTTCATACTGTGAAGTGTTTACCAAAATAAGAAGGGAGACGGCCCAGAGAATATCTCCTGCAGCTTTCGCCACCCTACTTTGACCTAAGGGTGTGTCGTGATGTTGCCACATTTTCAAAGTAGCAATTAGGGACACTCGAATTTCCTAATATGCAGGGCTGACAATCAGGATGTAGCTATTAACACGTTTGTGTGGTACCCAAATATCAAATTAAAGTCCTGATTTCAGTTAATCCAGCCATGCATTTTCCTGTAAAATCATCACACTCTCCACATTAATAAATTACACGATGCACACATTTCTGTCTTCATGTAGGGCCCACATCCCAAAATATGGCATCTTGGTCAGCCTATGGGAAAACAAAAGCTTTGAAGCCCTCAAACAGGAGACATCCCTTCTAAAAAAGGGCGCTTGTCAATCCGATAAGGGACAAGCTTTCCAACCATCAAAAAAAGGACCCTCCCTTAGAATAAGGGACACCCCCGAGTGTGTGTTCCATTACGCATAGAGACAACCAGTGATCTAGTAGGACTTGGAAGTTCCTAGTTCTATTCCCCGCTAAACTGGGCAACTTTGGCTCTGGCACTCTGTCTCATCCAGACCTACCTGGCAGGATCGATGTGAGGGTAAAGTCGGGAGGAGAGGCAAGGTGCATGCCATCTGGGGAAAAGCGGGGGAGAAAGGTAATAAACGATGGTGGTGTTAGGAGCAGGCTTGTCAGAAATGAATGTGTGAGGGGAGACACTATAGATCGTAGCCAAAGTGACTCTTACATAAGAAGGGTTTTGCCTAATCCAGTTGAACATGTACTCTGATTTCATATTCACGAATAAGAACAAAGTGAAAGCCATATCCTTTTAGAGAGGTAGGGATGGAATAATCACATTTACTTCGTGTTCCTCACCTGAGGATTCCCTGGTAGTGTGTGTGGGTAGGCTTCCCGCGTCTTCAGGTTATCTGTCCACTTTTGGGGCCTTTCCGCACAACCCTGTTATAGTGTTATTATTCCACTTTCAACATCCTACGGAATCCCGGGGTTTGCAGTTTAGGGAGGGGCATTTACAATTCTCAGCCAGAGAGCTCTTTGGCCTTGGTGACCTCATGAATTTTTCATAGGAGTTCTTTAGGCAAGGAATACTCACACATGTTTTGCCAGTTTCTTTCTCTGAAAAATAGCCTACAGCGCTAGGCATGGTGATGGTCTCCCATGCAAGCACTAACCAGGACTGACCCTGCTTAGCTTCCAAGGGCAGACTGGATCTGGTGCCTAAAAATGAAAACGTGGTGACTGGTGTTCCATCGGCTGTCCATTCGTACACGCAGATTTTCATTTTATGGTTCTGGTCTCAAGCGATGATCACACCTGTGTGAACCGCAATTTCATTCTGTGGGATCTAATCAAACCTGCTGTGTACAAAGCTACGACATCCACTTATTCCTCGACTGTACTTACTCCGAGGAAAATAACCCCAATTTCCTGTGGAGTAGGTAAGGTTACACAGAGAATGGGGAGGGGAAAGATTCAGTATTTCACATCTTCCTTGTGTTTTAGCGATGGTGTAATACAACCTTCATCACCAACCTGACGTCCTCCAATGCAGTTGGGTTACAATTCCCATCATCTAGAATCCACGCGCCCAAGGGACTCACCAACGGGGGCAATGGGGATTGTAATTCGAAACATCTGAAAGCTACCTCGAGGAAGACTAGTGTGCGTTGCTGAGCAAAGCCTACTCCTTGCGTTTGCTTTACACCAGATTTGCAAGGAGGAACAAACCACCACAAAACCGTTTATAACAGAGAGGTAACTATGAGCTGCCACTAAAGTATTTCCATAGATTCCCCCATTTTAATCCCCCCCCTCCTATTTGGTGCCCCTCCCCCGGCATGTCGGAGTACAGCTCCATCATCTCCGGTCACCATGGGGAAGATGATGTGAATCGTAATCCAATACATCTAGAGCGCCCCCAAGCAGGAGAAAGTTGCCCCGGATGATAACAAAAAAGGTTGAAGTTTAACGCCCTTCGATCCCTCATTCCCTTGCCAGAAACGCTTTATTTAGGACCCCTTTCTCAATTATGGAGGAACAAGCCCTGAGGACCCCGAAAACCCCTTCCCTTCTCCTTTTGTACTTATTTCCCTTTAGGCCTTTGAGGGGCCTCCCTAAAATGCAAACCCCAGGATTCCATAGGATGTTGAAAGTGGAATGAGAGCGCTACAACACGCTAGTGTGGAAATGGCCTAGGACCTTTCTGGGCTCACGACTGTCGGCAGCCCTATCTCCAATGAAGCCAACTGGAGTAGACCGGCTACATCAAAGGAGCTTACATAAGAGTTGGAACGGTCAGATTCCCGTTGCTTCCGCGGCCGTTGCCTACTTAGAACCGACGATTGGATTTAGGCCACAATTCTGTCCCTTTCTCGGTTCTAAGCCTTTCTTACCTCTCTTGGTTCAATTCCTTGGTTCCTCCCTCCCCGTTTTCCTTCTGAATGCGGTGGAGTCAGAACGCAAACTTTGCTCGGCGAGGAAATTGAGCCTTCCTTTCGGAGACAGGGAAACTTGGCTGCCTTATTGGCTGGAGCATTAAAAGCCTCTCCTATTTAAGGGCCAATCAAAACACGGCCCGCGGCTGGCGGCCAGGCGTCAGCATCTTCTCTTAATCCGCCGTGCAAATAAACGAGACCAACCCAGTCGTCTTGCTCCGGAGACAGAAATAGTAATTTCCCCGCTGCCTTTTCCACCATTTAGAATCGTATCGCTCAAGGTCTGCTTCCTACACAGTCTTGATAAAGGAAGGTCTCATAAGGGCACGGCTTGGAACCCCAAGTCTTGGGAGTATGTTTCTGCTTAATTTTTTTTTTAAAGGCTTTGGAAGGAAGAATTGGTGAAGGACCACGACCAAATGAAAGAAGAGACGGAGCTCGGCCCTGAACCTTCTCTTAGCGGTGGAACTGGAACCCGGATCCCCGGGAGACAGGACGCAACAGTTCCGTGCAGTACAGAGTGTATCTGGCCTCTCCTAAACCCACAGTGTGTGTTTTTGGGTTTAACGTGAAATGGACTGAACCACAGCTGGGGTGTAGCGTGGCTTGTAGGCATCTGTCTTTTTAGTGGTAGAAAGCTACATAGTGGTTTATGGTTTCCAACCCATCCAAGCGCAATTGCTCACAGACCTTCTGTGAGGAACAGCTTTTCATGCTCCCATTTGACAGACAGGTGGCGCAATTCGGATTGTGGACCTTAGGTAAGGGAAGTCCTGTGGAAAATAATGAAACTAAAATATGTAATAAGGGGTTGAGGACCCATTCATTTCAATAGCAGAACTGCATATTCCCTGGGTTCATTAAAAAAAATGCTTCCAGAAAAGTTGGGTTCTCCAACCTTTTACCCTGTGACAGGTAACAGAGGTAAAATATTGCTCAGATGCAGTTGTGAAGAAAAGCTGCACCTATTGGATTTCTGTCCCCTTGTCAATTTGTTGAGAAGCATAGAACCTTGCTGAGAAGAAAATTACAGTGTTTTATAATACTGCTAATAATAACTGCTAGCATTCTGTAAAGCAGCCTCTACTTCTGGATCCCAGAAGATCCATGTGGTTTAAAACATGGGTGCAAATAAATATATTTACTTTTCAGTGTAACAGTACCCTTAGGACGTCCCCTGTGTTTTGTGTTTTTTTAAACAAGACCTATATACATAGGCTTCTTCTGTTATCAGGGATGGAGGTATGGCCCTCAGATGTCCTTTGGCAGCATCTTCCATCAAATTTCGCCATTGTCTATGCTGAGTCTGGCTGATATGGGTTAAAGTCTAGTGACTTCTGGAGAATTGTAAGTTGACCACTGGTGCCCTGTGCAGAACAGACATAAATGCTCAAAATATTGACCCTTGGTGATAGACCTGGCTGGAGAAGCCTGGTGAGGTTGTAGCCCTTTTACTTCTAGAGTCCCTCTTTGAACAAGTGAAACACCTAAATGGTTCCAGCCCTTTTGAACTTCTCTGCCAACTTGTTTCCCTTCTAGGAGACTGATTTCTCATCTTTACGCACAAAAACTTTACTCACAAAATAGGGAGGTTCCAATCAAATACATACTAGTAAATACCCCAATATTTTAAAATAAACCAAATAATCAAAAGGCATGGTTTGTTTTTTAAAGTCTTGAACAGCAGCTAGCCCATCTTTGAGAAATCAACTTGGAGTTAAAAATAGGGGCTCTCCTCTCTGGAGTAGTGGTCTCAAGATGTCCTTTTTCCACTACATAATTACACTGTTATTATTCCACTGTAATTGCTGTCGCTCCATCCTATAGAATCTTGGGATCTGTAGTTTGTGAAGGCACTAGAGCTGTTGGCCTGACAGTTCTGAATAGCCCTCCCTAAAATGCTAATCCCAGGATTGCATAGGATGGAGCCAAGGCAGTTAAAGCAGAATCAACCACTTCTATGAATGTTTCAGTCTCTCTTTTACTTTATGTACACATAAACAGGCCATGCAAAGAAGGAAGAGCTGGCGACAAGAAAGATGGAAATTGCCCTAAGGACACTTGGGCAATACGTAAGCACAGTAACTGAAAAAGACAGACAGACATGGCAGAAACAACATACTGTGCTGTGGCAAGTGAAGCAAACACATGTGCAAAGCTGGAAAGGAGAGAAGGCATCCAGTCTTAAGCTGAGAAGACAATAGACTGCTTTTCCTTGGGTTGTTTTCTATTTCTCCTGGTTATTCTACCAAATTTCTAATAATATTGAGGTCAGAATTTGCTTCCCTACCCTTTCCAATTTTTTCCCCTTTTGCATCCTGGTTTTTCACATCCTAAACCTGAGTGCAGGATTGTCTTTTCTTCTTCTTTTTTAATGATGTATATCAATGGACTGCTCTGGTTTTAAGAACAGAATTAAGATGTTTTCAATCCATCCATCAAAGTGGCCCTGGAACCCTTTAGACAAGTGACCTCCACCCTGCAGAGGAGTTAGCCCAAACTTTGATCCAGTTCAGTCCAAGAAGTTCCCTTGCACTAAGGGGGTCCTGAGCTGTATTTCAGATTGGGTCAGTTTTTGAGCAATGTGTGTTATGGTTCTGAGCAACAGAGGGGTTAGAGAATTTTTTTTAAAAAGGCGGAGAAACTCTTGAAAATGACTATCCTATGGTTCCATACTAGCAGCTCTAAGGAGAACTGATCCTCTGCATGAGTTTCAGACATCCATTACAATGAAATTCCATCATCTAGCGAGTTAGCCTGCTAAACCTCAGTAGGCAAACGTTTTCTTAGAAGAAAACGGGAATTTCAGTGGATAAAGTAAAGTGGGGGAGGAGAGGAAGAGAAAAAGAAGAAAGGAAAAGGCCTCTCGTCGTATCAGCATTCCAGCTGGTGGCCTGGACGTCAGCTGGTGCTTGGAAAGCGGCGTGGTGATTACACCCAACCCTAGAACAGAATGGCTCCGAGCCGTCTGATCTGACGTCAGGGGGTCCACAGAGGCTCCCGCAGCAAGATAGAGCGGGGGTGGGGGGAGGAAAAATAAAGGGGGGGGAGCGAGCAGATAGGAGAGAGAGAGAGAGAAATCTCCTAATCACTGCCAGATGTCCTTAATGGCAAATATCAAGACTTACATGGTGGCTAAGAATAAATTTCTAATCAGTGATCTACTAGTCCTTCAGCTATCCTCGAGGAATATTATGTACCAGGCGAGAGGTGGGTGGGGGTGAGACAAACCCTAGTTGCCTGTTTTGGAGAGATGGAGGGTGTAATTCTGAAGGGTCACAAAAGCCCCTGAAAATAACAGCTGTCTCAGTCTCATCCTGCCCTCCCCCCCGCCAAACCGTTCTCGATGTTTTGGAGAATTTATTGGCATATAGAATTCAGAGAACCATCGCGCTTTAATCTCTGTGGGGCGGGATAGGAGAGGAGGCTGAGAGCGCTGAGCCCTGATTGGCCAGTCAGAAAAGGCAAAGATGGAAGCTGCTGAGATAGGCAGGGAGAGAGCGTGCTTCATAGGCTGGAGTGAAGGGGGGAGATGGAAAGAGAGGATAATAAAATTTCATTATATTCATTGGCCATTTCTGCACTACACAATTATAGCGCGATTATTTCACTTTCATCATCCTATGGAATTCTGGGGTTCGTACTTTACTGAGGCCAAAAAGCTCTCTGGCTGAGAATTCTAAATGCCCTTCCTTAAACTTCAAAGCCCAGGATTCCATAGGATGTTGAAAGTGGAATAATAGCACTATTAACAGTTTAGTGTGGAAATGGTCTTAGAAGAGATTACAGTAGCGACACAGAAAGAATTCCGTTCCCACTATCAAGAGAATCCCGGGTTCATACTGAATACAATCAAATTATAAAAAAGGGAGGAAGGAAAGGTGAAATAAAGGAGTCTCCTAGCACCTTCAAGATTAACGGATTTATTTTAGCGTCACTTTCCCCCGGTTAGAAATGGCTTGTAATTCAAAAAGGCTTAAGATAAAATAAATAAGTTTTAAAGATTCCTCCCCCTCCCCCTGTTATTCCGTACTAACTGGCTTTCCACATACTCTCATGTGAACGTGGCTTAAAGTCATTTTAAACTATTTTGACAAGTTTCAATCTTTTTTTAAAAAACACCCCTGTTGAATTGTTAAATTAAATTGTTTTAATCTTTACAAATAATATTGTTTACACTGCTTTAAGTTAAATCGGTTTTATTGTATGCTGTCCTGAGATCTTTAGATAAAGGGTGGGATACAACTATTTACATCAATAAATAAATACTTTTTATGCTGAAATACACCAGCCGAGCTATTCCTTTGGAAACAGTTAAACTACGTCTCCATTCTCAAACCCATAAAGAGATAGCGTGAAAACCACTTTTCATATTAAGAACAGATTGGGACCTTTCCCTTACAAGGGCTCAATACCGTAAATGCTTCAGATCCCAGGGTCAGCCCTGGTTAATACTTGGTTGGGAGACTACCAACGAATACCAGGCTGAGTAGGTTAGATTTCAGTGGAAGGAACTGGCAAAACCACCTTTGAGTGTTCCTTGCCTTTAAAAAAAAACCCTATGAAATTCAAAGGGTCGCCATAAGTAGGCAGACGCCTTGAAAGCGTGCGCGTACACACACACACACACACACACACACAGCGCCACGGAATATGGTCCCTAAGAGCTGAGGGTGGCAGCCTGGATCACTATGGTAGTGCATTTAAAGCGGATCAAAGGCGATGGAGTCCAGAAGCCAAAACGGCCTGTTAGCCCGAGGTACAATACAGTACAATCATACAAGTTTCTCCTCAAAAGGAAGTCCCATTCAGTCCAGTGGGGGGGTCTTACTCCCCGGTAAGGGAATACAGGCCCCTCAAGAGATTGTGCATTGCTGCCGACGGGGTCGGACGAAGGGCTCCTAACGTCATTCTGACGCCAACGAGATTAGCTATCATTATCTCCTTGCAAAGGAAAGCCTTTGTACATTTCAGGGAAGGGGGTGGGGCGCGCTTAGTCTCCCATCCTGGCTCAGTCCGGATAGGAACAATTCCAGAAAGACAGAAAGCCCAAAGAAACCACTGACCACAATGACACAACCAATCCCAGTGACAGAAACCCAACGCCTTACTCCCTGACGCTTTCTTTTTAATGCTTCCTACTAACGCCATCTGCTGTTTCTCCTTAAAAGAATAAAAGAAAGGTGGAAGGAGGGAGAGGGAGAGAAACGGGGAGATTTCTTTTCCAGCCCTGTTTGTTCATCTGGGCATCTAGCAAGAGCCAATTGTATTGATTCTGGAAGATGGGCACTGTCGACTAACCAAAGCTTGGAAAAGTTACTTTGGGGAACTGCAACTTCCCCGAGCAACGTCTCCAAACTCTGTCTACAGTGTAGTCCTCTCCAGCCTTCAGATACACCCTGAAGATGTGTTTGGGTTACAACCCCCATTACCCCCAGCCAAAGTGGCCAATGGTCAGGATCGCTAGCATGATGAGAACTATAAACCACCACCTCTGGTCGGGGAAAGCTAGTATAGCTCTTTAGGACTGGGAAAGTTTCAACGGATTAATCCCATCCTTTCCTTCCCGGATGACAAATGAAATTTTCCCTGATTATCGTCCTTCGGAAATAGCTCTCTCTCGCCGGAAAGCTTGTGCACACGCTTACTATCTTACAGTATTGCGAACAGTCGTTGTGTTCAGCTCATATAACGTTTTTTCAAAGACTTTGAACACAAGAAAATACCTCTTTCAGAAAACCTGTTGTGTATCTAAGCAGCCTCAAAATCCATCATTTGAAATCAACTAATTTCAGTAGGGATGTAACAGGCGGTGCCCTTCTCCTCAAATTAAGCCCTGGCCAGATCAGTTGAGACTAAGTCCTCTCTCTTCAGAACGAGAACTCCGGAAGGGAGGAAAGACAAGAAAATTGCTACTTGCAGTTTGCCATGTTACGCGGATGTAAACTGGCAAGCAAATCTAGTATACAAAGGGAAGGCATCTGTGCAAAACATCTCTTTGGAAGTGAGACTCTTCACACCCAAGACTCTTCTTCCAAACACGCATTTGCAGATACTTTAAGAGGAAATATAAGAAAATCATTCTAACACCTCGCTTTTGAACGTGCTTAGTTTCTAGTTAGAACGGAAAGTCTGAGAGCAGTGTAAACCGAATTCAGTTCCAATCTCTAAATCTAATTCAGTCTGGGTCCTTTGACTTCACCATGCTGTGACTGAAGTTGTAAAACAAACAAAAGGGAGGAGGGAAGGTTTCCAGAAAAAATAAATACACATTGTGGGTTGAAATAGAAATCTGTCTACCTACTTATTCAATACTTTGAAAACCTATGGGCACAACCTAGCCAAACACAACTGATTAGGTACTTCGAATTGCAGTGGGAAAAATTTACACTCTTATTGCTAATCCATGTTTGCTAGAAATTAAATCTACTTCATTGGATTTTGTAACAAACAATTGAAAAATCTTACCAAAATAATTTGGACTGGCTGTTCGTTCCATTAATTGGCTTCAATAATTCTCCTGATCTATTACATGGGCTAAATCTATTACTAGTGCCAAATGGTGTAAACTCACTGAAATCAATGGCACTAGAAGGCCCACCACGGGTATAACAAGTCTCACTGAGTTCCATGGATCTTCTTACTTTGGAACTAAAATTGGATGCAACAATAAAGTAAATCAGAATTATCGAAATGGTATGGTGTGGGTGGGTAACCACTGGGCAAGAACCGCCAAAGTCCGAATTATTTCTGTAGGAACTTTATGTGGCTTTATGACCGCTTATTGTACAGTCAGGTTCAAACAGAATAGCAAAACCTTACCTGTTGTTTCTCGCTTTTCAGTGTTGTGGAAGAGCCCTCTTTAAACCAAGGGAAACGGGAAGCGATTATGCCCCGCCCCACCCTGCGGAAAAGCTGGCTTATTTTAAAGGCTTTGATTGATAGACGCTAACTAAATGTCTCTCTTTCCCTCTTCCTACACATACAATGTTTTAAGCAGACACAAACTAATATCAAGTCAGCAGAGTGCTTACCCTTCCCGAGGAGTCTTATTATTTTCAATGCATATTAAGGAATTGGCGGAGAGCAGAGCAAGTTGGACTTCCAAGGCTTTTTACTCTACAGTCTAAAATATTATATTCCCTGCTTATTCCAGGGGTGTCTACTTCCAAGAAAGGAAACGTCAGATACCAGGCTAATAAATACCCCAAATAAAGGAATTTCGTTGCCACCTCTTAAAAGTCACAGCAGCACCTTGGGACCCAAGACGAGAGTACCCAACACACCCTAATGAATTTATTATGAGTAAGAGAGGGCTGACTGGAATTGGAGGGAGTTGGTGTCAAAGCAATGGAAAGTCTGGTTGCCATCTTCAAGCCAGTTACTCGGGAGTAATTTCAAGTGATCGGGGAGAAAGGACTCCTCCATTAATCTAAGACAGAAGAAAACGCCCGCTGAAATCAATAGGACTTCCAACCTTCCAGCACCTACCAAGTTAAAAAGAGAGGGGGAAAAAGGGAGCGGGGAGAATAAATCTAGCAGTACCATTAAGACCAACGGATTTTTGTTTTAACATGAGCTTTCAGGATGCAGGGAGAGAGAATTAACTGTCACGTACTGGACAACTCAGACCATTTCCGCACTAGACTGTTATAGCCGATTATTCCACTTTCAACATCCTATGGAATCCTGGGGTTTGAAAGTGGCCGGCCCCTCCCTAAACTGCAAACCCCAGGATTCCATAGGATGTTGAAAGTGCTATAACAGTCTAGTGCGGAAATGGCCTTAGTTATTAGCCTGGGGTTTTAAAACCGGCCCTCATCTCTTCTGCATAAGTGGACTTATATCCACAAAAGCTCATACTAAAATGTCAACCGGGCTTGAAGGTGCCGCTAGACTCCTTTAACACCCACCCCCATTTCACTTTTATGCTGCAATAGACTAATGGGGCTACTTCCTTGTAAGGAGAGCAAGTTGTTAAGATCAGTTCCGATCCTATTTATCGTTTCATTCCAACAGGCATGGTATTTGGACCCCTAACAGCAACCTTTAAAACGTCTCTTTAAAAGAGAAAAAAGGAAGGGGAGAGGAGAAGGTAGCAACAAAATCTGGAAACAACCAGGGGAGCTCACTGGTACAAGTGAACCCTTCTCCTGTTAGCCGGTCAAACTCCCTTCTATTCGTTATTCATTTATCTCCACTACACGGTTATGTCAGTTCCATACCACTTTAATTTTCATGGTTCTACCTGGATTTGTCTGGGGCTTTATTTAAACAGTATCAAGATACTCTAAGAAGAGAGGGACTGAGAATTAAATTATCGTCATCCCGAAGTAAGTACAGGGACTCAGCTTATCTTGGAAATTCAGGGCAGTGGACTACAGCTCTCTAGGGAGGTATCCACATTGAACAATTATAACAGTTACATATCACTTTAAATGCCATTGCTCCGTCCTATGGAATCTTGGGATTTGTAGTTTGAGCAGGTACATAAAATCACTTGAACTATACCATAGAAGCGTCTGGCAGCGAATTTTGCAAATGCCAGGATTCCACAGAATGTAACCATGGCAGTCTTGTATTGTTACAGTATAGCAGTGCTGAAGACAAGGATGGCAAGCCCCTCCCTTCAAAAAATCAAAGCACATTTATGAAATGCTGGGGTCACTTTACGCCCATGTAGATAAACCTTTACACCCCAGTACGCAAACCTTTTACCCAAAAGTAAAACACATTTACCGTGAAGTCAGACCCGTATAGTTAAATTTGTTTCACTGGAAAGAATGAGGTTTAACAGATGAGGTATAACGTCAATAAGTGTCTCCTAAGAAGCCAGACCCAAGCAAAATTAAAACCATATCCTCACAGTTCAATCTACAGAAATTAAATCAAATGAGATTTCAGCAACACGTGGGTTGTGGTAGGTTTTCCTGTACAACAGTTTTAGATAGGTCTACTCAGTTCTTAGGCAAGAAATACTCAGAGGTGATTTTGTCAGTTTCTCCCGTTGAAAGCTAGCCTGCATCACCTGCTTTGGTTGGAACCCTGTGAAATTCAGCGAGTGGCCACTTGAACCCACATACATACTCATAGGATTGGAAAAGAAAACGAACTGCCATACATTTCCACCTAATTGATTTCTCTGAAAGTGAATTTAGGCTCATGATGTTGGATCCAGACATAGTCATGGAGGATGTCATTTGAACTTAGATCTGCCACGAAGAACCTTAAACTCTCACTGATTCAAATGAGTCTGCTCTCACCTATGTGCAAATCTGGATCTAGCCCGGGGTATACTGACGGCAGCCTGATCTGATGATTTATCCTGGTGTCCTGAACTTGAAAAATCCCATGGGTCAAAAGGAATCAGCAGCGACTTGTACAGGGATTGGGCTGCCCGCCTGTAAGCCCATGCAGCCCTGCCAGCTGGGTGCGAGGCAGATTCAGTCCCAAGTGAATCAAGACGAAGGGTGATACAGGAGGACAGCAATTTCGCTTCCATCTGCAGTGGATCTTTCCCTCAGGCTACTGGTTCTGAATCCAGCCTTAGAAAACCCTCTGCTTGACCCGGGGCCCTTCAACAATTACCTGTGGTAGACTTTAAGCCAGTAACCTATAACCAAGAAAAAGTTACTTTTAAAGCAACAACTCCAGAGTCATATATCCGAGGCACTCTGGGAGTCGTAGTCCCCAAAAATAACTTTGGGGAGCTTTCCTTTTCCGCAAGCCCCACCAAAAGGCAACCTAGCTTGTGAGGGGGAAGTTCCTTTCCAGGACTACACTCTCTAGATACCCCCATCCAGTCTGGGCCTTGTCTATGTCGACTGGGTGGGGTGGGGGAGTGGAGGCGGGGTGCAGTCGTCGGAAAAGGCCTTTCTGAAAGCGACAAGAGAGAAAGACCCTGCACTTTGCTCAGGTCTCCCCTCTCTTTCCACCCCCTCCCTGTCCCATGGTGGAAGAGTTATCATGGGGGGAGAAGATGGACCAAGAGACTGAGAAGCCCACGGCTGACCTTTGCAAGAACCTTGCAGATAGAGACGGGGATGGGCGAAGGCGGCGCGCTTTGGACGGGGGAGAGACGGAGCGAGGCTTCTTTTCTTCTGCCCGGGCGCGCACCCTGTTCCCCAGTCAGGGTCTCTGGCCGAAGGGGCCGCGCACAGCCGGAGCGAGGAAGACCCTTCCTTATCAGGCTCCCAGCCCCACCGCGCGATCTGGGGCCAGGGCTCCTGACATCCCAATCGGCCATCAATTTACCTTCTACCGCCCGCCGCTTCCCCATTTAGCTTTTAACGTCAAAAGCTACATTTTTGTCGGCTCCGGCCTGTCTAGGGCTCTTGCGATTTAGCTCCAGGAATGATTGCTCCTGAGAAAATAGCAACAGCCCCATTACCGAGCAATTAAAAAGGATCTCCTCTCCCCCCGCCCCAGCTTTCCATCCTCTCTCCTCTCTTAACCCACCCGCCATCACCTTTCAGCGGGTCTGATAACAACCCCCTCCCCGAAGAAAAAGGAGAGATTTCAAAGCCAGCCCCCCTATTGATCATCTTGTGGAGGGAGGAAAAATGCTAGCCAGCGACTATCTCGTGTCTTTTACAATTTATGGGGCAGTGATCCCCCAGAATTCTACGACTGCTCACTCACAACTCACAAGCAAGTTCGATGGTGTTTAGTGACGTTTACTTCCAAGCAGGCACAGAATTGCCTTCTATTACATCGGAAATATGAACCTCAGTTTCACTGAAACCAGCGGAACCGGCTTCCAAACAGGGAAGCTTCCCAAAATTCTTAAGGATTTTGTATGTTAAGGGCGCTGGATCCCTGGCATCTGACCTGCCAGTCTAAGCTAAGGCCCAGTTGAACTCGCAACACTTTTAAACTGGCGCTGCCAGGCGTTATTAGCCTCAGTAGTTCTTCCATCCCAATCCAATGGTTCAGGACAATTACTCGGAAGTCATTGTCACGGATTTAGAGTAATCACTAAGTATTTTTCAAGTTAGGATGGACAGGTCTGTAGCTTCAAAAGTTGAGAGCCTACCTCCTGCCCATTCTGTGTGGCATAGTATTTGCTCTGTGGCTGAAAAAGAGCCAGTCTTATGTAGCGGTTAGGGTATTGGACTAGGACTACAAAGACCAGAGTTCGAGCCCCCCTCCTGAAACCCAGGAACTGGCCTCGAGCACGTCACAGTCTCTCAGCCTCAAAGGCAGGCAAAGGCAAATCCCCTCTGAACACATTTTGCCAAGAAAACCCCATGATAGATTTGCCTTAGGGTTGCCATAAGTCCGAACAAACTGAAGTCACACAACAACAAAGTGGGTAAAAACTTTAGATCAAACAAACAGCTCACTCAGGGGAGCAAAGAAGGCAGTGCTCTGAGATAAGACTTCTGCATTTCCCCAACAAAATGTTTCTTCAGTCCCCAAATCTGCAGCATTGGAGAGAGACCCTGAAAATCTTACTTGCTGTCTTGGCATTTCCTTGGGAACTTTGCCTGCCCCTTTTCTTCGGTCTCTGGACGCCCAAATTGTATTTCGAAATGTTCAACTGACCTTTTAAGTTATTGCTATACTATAAACTTGGGGACTGAAGAAAAATTCCACAGGCGGGAAGAATTCTTATTTGGGGAGGGGAGCAATGCCCTCATTTTGCTCCGGCTTGTAGGTACACCCCTGAACTCCATACAGAACACAGTTTCTCAAATAAATAAGGATTCATAGGCTCCTCTGCCAGTATTAGCAAATAATTTCCCCTGATGTCAGTGAGCCTGATTCCCATATATAACCATTGCTTAGAACCAAACCTCGGAAGCGACTCTCCTCAACAAGTTGTTCTCCTTTAACCTTATCCTGTTCCAGATGTATCCCGGGGCAGTTATTCCTTGTTCCTGGAAAAGGCAACTCTGCTCCTTCTGATTTCCCCATTATTTTTCTGAATGAAATACCTTAGAAGTAAAAACAGAAGGGCATCAACCTTGAAAATAATTATCCATCTGCCTTTAAAATGTCCTTAAAAAGCCACGTTTGGGGTAATCTGAAAAACATTACCAGTTACACCAGCAAAATGTTTAAATCTTCGTGGCACCCTGGGCCATTGCCACACTAGACTGTTATAGCGCTATTATTCCACTTTCAACGTCCTATGGAATCCTGGGGTTTGCAGTTTAGGGAGGGGCCTTGGAGGGGCCTCCCTGAAATGCAAACCCCAGGATTCCATAAGATGTTGAAAGTGGAATAAGAGCGCTATAAGAGTCCAGTGTGGAAATGGCCCTGGTTAACTGCTCCCGCTTTCCTGGGTGAGTTTTGCTCCCTCACTTTTAACTCGTTATCCCATGACTCTCAAATGAAGGAGCAGCAATTTCTAGTTCTACCTACTGGTTGGTTAGTCCAAGGAAGGCGACTAAGAGCAAGGCGCAGGTATTTGCTTTCTTAAACTGGGGAAAAAAAATATCTTTCCCCCATAGAAAGGAGGGAGAGATGAGAAGAACCGCTTTCCAAACACAACGAACCATTGGCCCTCCAAAGTTCCGTTTAAAAAAACAACACAGCTTATTTGCCTCACAACAGAGGCGGGCAACGCCCGCCCGGGGCGGTTGGGAGCAGCTCTTCCCTCCTTCCAGGGACGCGAGGACTGCCGGGAAAACAAAACCGGAAATGGCCGGACCGCCATGTCTGGTTTTGAAAAAGGGGATTTGCCTGCTGTACGTAACAGAGGGTCGCGCCACAACATATTGAAAAAGTACATTTCTGGCGGTTCCTCTGAGTCAACGCACCCTTTTCATCTGGGAACAGAAAAAGTTCCTCTAGAGAGTCTGGCGGGGCTGAGGGCCGCAGAGGGAGGGTTGGCTGCGGCCCCAGGCCTGCCCTTTTCCTCATCCCCTCCACAGAGAAAACGAGAGACTGCGTTGACAGGGCGTTCACGTCCATTAGCCGATATCTCATCTAGGCCATTTCCGCACTAGTGTTATAGCGCTATGATTCCACTTTCAACATCCTATGGAATCCTGGGGTTTGCAGTTTCGGGAGGGGCCCGGCGGGCCCCTCCCGAAACTGCAAACCCCAGGATTCCATAGGATGTTGAAAGTGGAATCATAGCGCTATAACACTCTAGTGCGGAAATGGCACTGGAATCGAGAAACAGACACAAACATTGGGGGAAGAAGCCCTCCCGGGGATCCTGCCGTTGGCTTTCTCTTTCCCTTTCCCGCGGAAGCACCCGCTTTCCCTCAGGAGGCCGGCGGGCCTTGGCTCCAGCTCCCTCAGCGGCCCCACCGAAGAGCCCAAGGCGTCGACGGAGAGCGGGTCCTTCCAAGCCGCTGGGCCGGTGGGAAAGGCCGCTCCGCCGTCAGCCCGAGCCGCCTGACCCCGAGACGAGACGAGGGCAGCTCGCCTCGGCCTCGTTGTTCTAACCCCGCAACCTTCCTGTTGGTCGGGGAGGCCCGGCCCAGGGTGGAAAAGGCCTCCCCGGTTATCTTTGCCGGGGCGCGCCCAAATCTACCTTTATCCGAGCCCTGCCGGACCAAGCCATTTAAAACTCCGGGTGGGGAGAGAAGAGAAAGAAAGAGAGACCTGAAGGATGAGCCAACAGGGATTTCGTGTTCCCATCACGTCAGAGAGCCCGAGGCTAGAGCCGCATAAAAACAAGTTAGAGAGAAAGGAAAGTTTTTTTGTTTTAGTACCGTCTCATTCACCCTTTCTCTCCCCCACCCCAAACCAGTGGCAGCTTCCTCGGGGGGACAGACTCAACGCCATTCAGATCAGTGGGAGATAGTCCATCCTTGGCTTTATACTCTTGAACCCTCCTGTAATCCTCCAAGGCTGGATGGAGGAGAAAAGTTGAACGTCTAGACTCGAGGCCTCTTAAGACATCAGATCTAGAGGCCTGGTTGGTGCAACGCACAGAAAGAAGGGGAAATTTAAAAGAAGCGATCTGTGCGCGGGTCTTTCTTATTCCACGCTTCCCTGTTCTCAGGACTTTGCCGCGCTTAAACGTTTAGATCAAGTCCAGACTTAATCTTCGACTTAGTCCGTTTGTGCCTATGTCTGGGGGAAATGTTAGATTTGCGGGAGGGGGTGTCCCTATTCCACTTCTAAGCGCCCTAGCCTTTCTGTTTCCTCCTTCCCCATGTGCAACAGGACAAGATCCAATTCGTTTGCTGTTACTAAAGCAGTTCAAAATATATATAAAAAAGGGACTAGTTCCATGGTCCTTGAATCTGAAAAGTGCATCCCACCGTGGTCTGTCTAGCGGTTAGCGTGTTAGACTAGGACTCCGGAAAAGCAAGGCAGAAATCCCCGGTCAGCCTTGGAAACCCAAGTGGGCGACCTTAAAACAGGTCAACATTCTCTCAGCCTCAGAGGAAAGCAGTGGCAAATCCCCTCAGTGCTTCGCTTTGGGGTCGCCATAGGTCGGAACAGACTTGAATGCAAACAACCACCACCCAGCCCAGGACCAGTGAGGATTGAGGTTGGGGGCACAAAATTGATATTAAGTTCATTTTGTAAATTTTACGCACGCGCGCACACACACAAGTTCTGCCTCCTCAGTCTCCAGCTTCCACCACTCTTTCAGACTTGAGGGAAAACGCCTTTTCCGGACAAACGCTCCTCTGCCATAGCGCAAGGCCCTCCCTCAGCCGTCTTTAGCCAGCCCCCGGCCTAAGCAGGAGATCACAGCAGCCCACACTACAGACCCTCCCTTGTAGGCATTGCCCTCCTCAGAAGACGCAGCGAAATGCGCCTTCTCGGCGACGTACGAAATCGGTATCGAGCTGAGCTTCCGCCCGTGGTCCTCCTCCTCCGCCCCCTCTCGCAACTGAACCCTCCCAAAGGCCACTGTAAATTATCACTGCACCAGTAAGAACAAACAGCCAGCCTCTGCCCTCCTCTCTCTCCTTCCAGAGACAACAAGGCCAAACGTGCATGCGACCTGATCCGAGGCTGTACCTTCCGCCATCTAACGCAGACTGTATAACGCCCAGATAACGTACAACAGAAAACGAGGAATCGGCCCAGTTAACCGCACCTCTCGCCTGATTTCGGGATCAACTGCTGGGTGGAATAAGCTTAGGATCTCCCCTCTCGGCTTCTAAAAGGTCCAGGTTCCCTTCCTTCTTTAAAAAATAAACTCGCTACTCGCTCATATATCCACCTTTAGGGGAAAGTAAAACTCACAAAAATTTACACTCTTTGTGGATTACGACTTCCATAACCCCTTATCGGCCATCCTGTCCGGGACTTGTAGTTCTAAAAGTAACATCTCCAAGCTCTAGCCAGGATCACCTCTTTAGGTCCCACCTCAGTCTTGTCACTGACTTCCAAATCTTATTTATACTCGAACGACACTGGCATTGTTTGGGTGGTTCGATAGACGGTGGTGGTGCTTGTTTCCAAAAGTTTGGGAGGCATAACAAAGTTAGATTTGGTTTTAGTATAAAAAAACACACACACAGTGGTTTATTGAGTACGTACAGGGTTTACACCTTTCAATATTAATTCGACTCCACATTGAATTGATTATCATCATCGTTATCATTATTTTAATTCTTTTTTAAATTTTCGTTTTGCATTTTCTAGGACTCGAAGTGCACATTTAATTAACAAAGAGCTGTTAGAAAAATCTCCTCCAACTAGTGAGCGACCACGAGCAAAAGGGCACAACACTGAAGTCCTACCTAAACCCAAGACACAGAAACTTGGGGTGGGGCGGCGACGGGGAGCGCGAGCGGAGGGCGGGGGGGACCGCTTGGATCTGAGCTCCCCGTCAGACACGTTTCTCCAACCGGGTAAGTATTAAACAGATACACTTCACATAGCACACAAATGCCTTCAAGACTCGTCCCCCCCCTTCCCCGCTTTCTTTTGTCCCGTGTGTTCTATACGAACAAAAGAACATTCATAGAAGGAGAGAGAGAGAGAAAAAAAATTAAATCAATAACTACGGAGACCACATTACTCCTTCTTACCACACCGCAGTTTTCCTCTTCATCTATTCAAATACGGAATGCTTTTCTTCCAAGATCCACATTTTTTTTCCAAGGGGAGACTAGGGGAGGGAAATTGCACATAAATAAACCAGACGATTCCAAAACAACACCAAGAGTCTGCTCCGCGCTCTCTCGGGAAGGTCGGAGAGAGTCCTCTGAGCGGCAGGGCTGCCGCCTCCACAGTCCTCGCCGCCCTCCTTCATTGCTTGAGCTCCAAAGCCCAGACGTGCTGCGGCCAGCCAGTCCGTCCTTTGGTTTTCTTGTCGTTGCTGCCCACGGTGCTTTTCAAAATTTCGTTCTGTTTGACAAAGGGAGTCGGAGAGGAGAAACAAAGAGATTATCTCCCTGGGTACTTTTCTTTTTTCCTGGTTAACCTCCTCCCACCCGCACCTAGGCCCACTAGGCTGTATATAGTGCTATTACTCCACTTTCAACAACCTATGGAATCTTGGGGTTTGCACTTTAGGGAGGGCTCTCTGGGGGCCCCAGGATTCCATAGGATGTTGAAAGTGGAATAATAGCACCATAACAATCTAGTGCGGAAATGGCCCTAGATGCAAAAGACCGAAGCTCCACGGCTCACGCCCAGGCCTCTCCGTTCAACCCACACGCTTCTTTTGAAACTGCTTTTCACTCCAAACGCGAAAGAGGAGATTCCTGCCGAGGACTTTCACTTTCTGCAAAATACGGTTCCTGAGACGGCCGCGCCTGACAAAACGGTTAGGGCTGCTAGGTGATCATTTACGCACATACCCCAAACCAAGCTCCATTGAAGTCAGTGGGAGATATTTCTGAGTACTGTAAACGCGTTTAAAGGAAAGCACAGCAAGGCGAGGAAGGAATCTCCAAAACAAAACAAAACAAAAGAAAAAAAACCCGCATGACTTGAAATGGAAATCAAAGCAATTTTACCTCCTGCTGTCCGTTATTTTGTTGTGGCCATGGCTCTGGTTTCGCCCTTTTTTGAACCGGCCTGAAACCAGAAATCGGAGTAATATAAAACTGCAGCGCTAAGCCAAAAGGGGGGCTCCGCCAAGCTGCTGGGCACGATTTTACCTTCTTTGATATTTGTGTATGCATGTATGTGTCTGTGTGTCCGAGAGTACACACACGCGAGCCCACTTGAAGGCACATTAAACAGCCTCTCTTGAAAACACAATAAGGACATCCCATGGATCACGGAGCAGCTCAGCCGCGTTTCATCTATCAAGCAGGGCAAGCCCTGTCTCTGAGTAAACAGGGTATCTACAGAATAAATCACACGCGCGCGCACACACACGCCCAGTGACTTTGCATCTCTACATTCATCATTTCCCATATACACATCTGTATACGATCTACACAATAACAGCCTCTAAACGGCCCGGGAAACTCATTTATTTAATTTCCCCCCCTCTCCCCCTCTTCCAACACGTGTTGCATGTGTTCGGCTAGCCTTATTGTAAACGGTTTCATCACAATGAGGGATGAAGCTTTGAGAACCCGTTAGTGCGGGGGTTTCACGGGAGGAAGATATTTTTATAGGAACACACCAACCGGCTCCTGTAACCATCCCGGTTGTTCAAGAAATAAGAGTCCCACAGATTTAAGCCTCCTCCTGCTTTGGTTAAGGATTCTCTCTCTCTCTCTCTCTCACACACACACACACACCCACCCACATATATACAGAGAAATTAATACTGATAGTGTGGTATGAAGATTTTGTTTCAAGGTTGACCTCTGAGAGTTTTCCTTAGGCCCCAGTCATAAACTTTTCTGCCTTGGAAATTCCCCAAACACGTAGTAACCCCCCCCCCCCAAAATGTCTTGCGTCCCTGACCCAGAATGGTTCGAGTTTTAGAATGGGACTCCGGGAGTCAAGGGCTCGAATCCCCCTCTCAGCCATGGAAACCCCCCGGGTGACCTTGGGCGAATCGCTCTCTGCCTTCGAGGAAGGCAATGGCAAACCGCCTATGAATAAATCTTGCCAAGAAAATCCGAAGAAACAATCGTCTAAATCGACCTGAAGGCACATAAAAACAAAGGTCCATGAACTGAACTATTGCATGTTATCTTAGAACATAATATTTATATTTATAATAAATGAACCCTGAAATCACCTTAGAGCTTTATTTCCTCACTAGACCCTTCTTTTCCTGCGAGTGGGATGCACTCAAGTTCTTTTCGGCCCCAATCCACGCTGCCTATGTTAAATATAGCATTTGGACATATGTCTCATCGATTTAAAAGAAGGACTTTCTGAGTGCTTAAAGATATAATCAGAGAGACGACGCACAGGAAGGAGTTTTCATTCTTTTGGAAGAAATTTTTGTATTGTATGTATTTATGTTCCCAATTTTTTTTTAAAATGGAACTATAGGTATTCTAATCCGGGATGAGATTCAGTTTGCAGCTTTCCGGTGTTTAACCACATGACCGTGTCTCTCTTGAAAGGCAGAAAAATCCATCACTAAAAATTTACGAGTATAATCGGGTTTTTCCATTATAAACGGTTTTTACAGGTCAATTCTAAGCTCGCAAGAGTATGACATTTTGGATTATTGATGGAGGAAAACGACATTCATTGGGAGAGGTCTGCGTATGACCCAAACTGATGATGTTCACATCCTAGTTCTACCCGAGGAGACTCACACGGTCCAGTTTATTACTCTAACGCAGACATCTTTGCATTTCAGGTAAACGCTGCAGAGATGGGGGGGTGGGGAGGCGTGGAAAGCTAGCAGATTTTGAGGAGTAAAAGCGCGATAGCGTTTCTGAGCCGTCAGCTACAGCAATCCATTTTACAACACATTCTTTGCAGATTGCAGCCTGATGCGATTATGAGGAAGCAAAGGCAAACAAGCACCCGGGTGCCATAAATCTGAAATCTGCAGTTGGGACTGAGGCCTGGAATTGCGCCACTGGAATTCCACTGATCTTGCAGGATTGTCGTCCCCGAATATTCATAGCGCGCGCACACACACACGGAACATGCCTTTCCAAGGATGCTTTAAAAAATATGTAGCCTGATTCCCCTTCCTTGGAGAATGGCTGCCTAAGGCCTCAATGTACAGTCTTCCCAAATGCAAGCACCTCCGACTGTTTTTAAATGGAGTGCTGTAAAATTTAGCAACGTTTTGTGGATGGCAGAACTGACGCCTTAATCCACACTTCTGAGACAGGACAGTGGCCAATCCGACCCGCGTCTGGCTAAAAAAAAGAAGAGGAAGAAGAACAGGAAAAAGGAGGAAGTGGCGGCTTGGATTTTTTTTTCTTTTTCTCCCCAAGCTGGAAAGGAACCGCTAGGTAGACATCAAACTGTGGGGTCAAACAAGGAAAAGACTGAGGCGTTGTATCTCCATCCCGCAAACAACTAATAAAAAATTAAAGACCCTCCTTTGAGCCCTCGTTGCAATTTATTTGCCAAGGGAGTGTGCCTAAAATCGAGGTTGATAATCTGATTTTGGAAAGTAAACCCCGCTTCTTTTCGGCCGAACTGAATTCCCTGCCCGAGGAAGAGCCTTGGACGCGGCAGCCTGAAAAGGATTCTGGGGAGGGATCCGTTCCAAACTGAGATTGAAAGACTGTCAGACCCCATCTTGCGACATCAAACGCACAGTCCTCTCGGAAACGACCTCCAACGGGGACAAAAGCCCGTGATTTCCCCCAGAAGCGGGGGCGGGTTCTAATTCAGCCTCTCTAAGCCGCCCCAAATCCCAACTGGGAAGGGACTGGAGGGTCTCTCCTGCTCAGTAGCTCCTGGCCCTGGGAACCTCTTTGTTGTTAAAAAGGCCTCCTTTTCGTAGAAAGAAGAGCGAGTTCATATCCAAACAGGCCTGTTTCCAACCTAACACGATCCCACCGCCAAACATTCAAATCCAGGGGGTTGGTAAGGGAAGGAATTAATTCACGGGCTGGGCAGGGTGGCTGCCACGCCGTCTCCCGCTCCCAACAACACATAACGACCTTCCAAGGATACGATCCTTAAACGCTCTGACTGAAACGGGCCCCATTACTAGTGCCTTCAGAGCCCCTAAACCTGACCAGGCAAGGCTGGTCGGACTTTAGATGGGCAGGTTAAAAAAATAAAAAAGCCATCCACCCAATAGAGTCTAGGGGAAAAAAAAAAGGCTTGGAGATTTATTTATGTATTTATTTTTAAAAGGAATTCACCTATATCCTTTGCATTATCAGAACTAACGGCACTTCTACGGGGAAAAAAAGGAGCCACTTTGTTGCTACTGTTGTGAGATAAATGAGAGCCCGAGATCCTGGCCGATTTACTATAAATCATTCAGAGATCTACCTGAAGATCCTGGACTCAGTTTCTGGGCCTACCTGTTTTGTGCAATTGTTGTTGTTATGTCCTTTCCACTCACATTTAGGAGGTCCATCTTTTATTACCCTCTAAGAAAAATGTGCATATTATCTAATTTACAAACAAGAGCTGTTTCTGGTGGTTTTTCCCTAAAATAAGACGTACTAGCATGATTACAGTTCATATGAGAGAAAGGCAGTCTGTATTTAGGGACATTTTCCCTTCTTCTTTGTTTGTAATATGCCTTCAAGCCGACTCTGACTTATGGATTTGTGAGATGACCGATTCAGAAGTTTGTGCTTGCCTTCCTCTGAGGCTGGGAGAGTGAAACGTGCCTAGGGTCATCCAGTAGGTTAGCATGACTTAGCGGGGATTCGGATCTTGGTCTCCCGGATTCCTAGCCCAATATTCAAACCACCGTGTACCCCATGCTGGCTGCTGCAAAACTCCATAAGAATGAGCAATCTTCTTTCTCAGATTCAACTCCTGCTGTGGCAGCACATCCTAGTCTATCCAAGGGAAGATCTTACTTGCTGCTCCTCCATCTTTTGCCCCCTAAGGAACTTGGATCTAGGTCTTTTTTTTGGGGGGGGGGGGCTAGTATGGTCCCAACTAGTCTGCTACTTTTCTATACAAGTAACAGGCAAACGACCCTTACAATCGGATCTCAACTGTTTCCTTACAGCAGGAAGCCAAACTGCCTACTTTTGCAGAAGCAACAACCTAATCCTTATTCAGCGTTTCCAGTTTCCTAGAATAGCCAGAGATGGGCAACCTGAGACCCTTCAGAGATAGATGGACTACAGCTCCCATCATCCTTCCCCCTTTGGCTGGTCTGGTCTGAAGAGGAGTTGCCCTCCGATTTGGGGTTTAAACCCCGAGAAGGAATAACCCCGATGCCTTTTCTAAGGCAAGACAAGTTGGCCAAATTTCAGCGGTAGGCGCGGGTGCCCACAGGGAGTCGGGCGTCCTCCCTGGAGACCACCTTTCCACCTCCCTCCCTCCCCCGGGGTTTGTACTGACCAGCTCCTTCTTCCTCTTGTCCTCCTTGACGTCGGTCTTCTTGATCTCGGCCTTGAAGGCCTCGGCCTCGCCATTGGCGTCGTCCTTGGCCAGGAGGTCCATGAGGTAGGCGATGTAGCTGGTGGCCAGGCGCAGCGTCTTGATCTTGGAGAGCTTGGTGTCGGCCGGCACGTTGGGGATGCACTCGCGCAGCTCGGCGAAGGCGCTGTTGATGCTCTGAGTCCTGCGCCGCTCCTTGCGGTTGGCCGTGCCGCGCCGCTTGACCGGCCGCGGCCCGCCGCCCACCCCGCCGCCGCCGCCGCCTCCCCCCAAGCCCGGCGGCCCGCCGCCGCTGCCCGGAGGGGCCACGCCGCCCACGTAGTGGTGAGGATGGTGGTGATGATGCTCCAGGCCGCCCGGAGCGCCGTTGGCGTACTCGGGGCTGTAGGAGAGCGCCATGCTGTAGTCGGGCGGAGACATCTCGGAGGGGTGGCTGCTGATCAGCCAGCCGTGGAAGTAAGGGTTCTCCTCGTGGCTGCAGCGGCTGGCGGCGGCGGCGGCGGCTGCGGCTGCGGCGGCTGCGGCGGCGAAGGGGTAGCCCTCATGGTGGACCACGGGGTGGTGGGGAAAGCCCCCCACCAAACTCATCGCCAGGGCCTCGCTGGCCCGGCCCCGGCCCCGATCCTCTCCCCTCGGATCTCGGCTCCCGAGGAGACCCCCCACCCTCCCGCCCTCGGTCTCAGCGCCAGGCGGGCGCCATAGGGGGGTGGGCGCGGCAGCAGAGTCCCCTGAGCGCCCCCAGGGCAGGATCAGGGCCTCCCTCGGCACTCATGCGGGGCGGGAGGAGGGGGGAGAAGGAGGCTGGGGTCTCTGGAGGACCCCTTCTTCAGCAAAGACAGGGGAGCAGGCCTCCCCCACCCCACAAATGGGGAAACCCTCCCACCCCACCCCGAAATCGACGAGTTTCTTTGGCGGTCCTTTCTTCCAGCACTTCTTGAAGGGAGGGGCACCGGATTGGTCCCTGGCGGGGGGCTGTTTACTTACACCTGCATTTCTCCGATCGCCCCCCACCTGGCCGCCCAGTTCCTCAAGGCCTGTCCCGCGCGCTTCTTCCAAAAGCGAGGCTTGCGGTTAAAGCGAGAAGGCTCCCATCCTCGCTGGCTTGCTCCTCTGAGTCGGGGGCCACCACCCGGCCGCCCCTCCGGGAAATTCCGCCGCTCTTTTTTTTGCTCCGTCCCAGAGAAAACCAGCTGCGAAAGGAGGAGGGCGATGAAGATGAGGGTGACGAACACGCGGCGAAAAGGAAAAACAAAAAAAGGGGGGGAAAGAACTTAAGCAACGAAGAGTTAACAGCACAACACACGGATTGCTTTTCCGTCTCGGAGCTGCGTAGGGCACTGGCCGAAATTCCCACCCTGATCTCTATGTACAGCTACATCTTTAGGGCAGCTCGGGTTAATATATGTCGTCAGAGGCTCTCCGGGCCAATCGGCAAAGAGCGGGGGCGGAGCATCCCGCTCGGAGCCATAAAACTTTTTTGTTGTTTTTTGATCTTCGGGCTGCTAATTGTTCGGCTTCTCTTTTAGGATTGGCTGCTGTTCCTATCCATAATATAATTAAACCCAACGAGGAAACAGCCCCCCTCCCATTCCAGCATCTACAGAAGTTAATGTGAGTATTTAAGAATATTGACTTTGCTGTAAGTACGAAGGTATGCGTGCATATGTTTTTGTTGATGATACAAAATCTGTGTGAGTGGGAAATAGATAGGTAACAGTCTGAAAAAAGTTGCAGGTTATTTCGATTCAGCAGTAATAATATGACTTTGTACAATACTTGGAAATGCATATTTTTGCGCTAAAGTATATCTACTGCACGAGTATATGTTTATCTCTGTATCCCTTTCTATATTTCTTCTCTTTCTCTTTTCTATACAATTTACCAGCGTAGGCTGCACTACAAAACAACAGTATTTGTACTTAAGGCTAATAGCGCCAGTGATATCTATTAACTAAATTGGTCCAACAGCTAATTACGTTACCAGACCTACCTACAGACTCTGCAGCAAGAGTACGTTTGTATTGTGTGTGCGTCGGGGTGGGTGGGCAGAGGTCTGTGAGAAGGATTCTTCTAATTGAGGCTATCATTTATTACCACTTGGAAGTAAATCCCCGTGAAATCAATGAAACGTACTTCCAAGTAAAATTCGTTCCCATCCAGGGTAACCATGAGAAATTATCTGAACATATATATTAGTGAGAAAGATGTACTTGCAGTAAACTTTTAATGAGCTTCATTCAAGCTTCGTCTGGACTACTAGACCCATAGGCCAGGCCAGGATTTCTCTAGAGAAAAAGAACGACCAATTAAAACATAATTGTAGCAAAAATAATACAGTTTTTTTAAAAAATATCGAATGCAACAAAACTCTGAATCGTGCCGGCTGTAAATCAGTCAGGTTACCTCTCACAGCTATTAAAAAGCGCTTGCCCAAATGACTCAGTAACTGCGTTTTTTCTTAAAAAGTTCCCTGTTTAAAATAGAATTATGTACATGCCAATTCTTTTTCTTTCAGCTCTTTGAGTATTCACACTATCTCTGCCTGAAACCAATTTCTCCCTCAACTGGGTAAGTAATCGAATCTTTTTAACAGCATGTAGAGAGTTTGTTTTCTTCTTTCCGTGAACAAAGATATAAGGACGTGTCTGTGTTTCTCTTGTTTCACCAAAACTATGGATGATGATAATATTTCTCCAGAAGCGCCCAGCCATATTGAACAAACTGGGTTTCAAATTGGAGGGCAGGGAGACTTTAAAGAGATATTTAATAGGCAGGCCCGGCGGAGAGCCAATAGATATACAGATTTTGATACTTGGGAGATGTCGAACACATTGTAACATGCAACCCCCCCCCCAAATTATATTTCATAGAGAAAATGGAAATTCGGGGAAGAAAAATGAGCCAAGACATTCACTGGCCCTTTCCTTAAAAAAAGATTAGAAAAGAAAGGGGAGAGGGGAAAAAATCAATAAGTGGGCAACACAATTATTCCAGCCCTTTGTAAGGGGGTTACTGGATTTGGAACAGGAGAAGACGCCAATCAAAAATGGTGAAGGAATTCCGTGGATCCAGGACTTATCCAGAAATCCTGGACAGAAGGAGGACTACTTTCTTGGCGGTTTGTTCCAGTTGCCTTAAAAAGGCTGAGCGCATCAGCTTAATATTTTGCGGATCGCAGCCTCGGGATTTTACGAAGGACTTTCCGAAGGATATTTGGAAGGTGGGAGAGGGAGTTGTCGGAGTGCCTACAGAAGTAGTCGGAAAGGAAAGCTTCGGGTTGTGGGAAGCCTGGCAGGGCGGTTTATCGGTGTCTGCCAGAAGAGAAGCCGCCAAGAGCACGGGTCCAAAGGAGGACCCAAAGGAAACCCGAAGACGAAGACGGCAGTCCAAGGGAGTTTTATTCAGATCGGGGCTAGCCTCCTTGAGGTCTGGACGACTTACTCCCGAGGAAACCTGATGAGGTTGGTGGAGAAGCGTTTCCTATCTTTCTTCCTGGCCTGCTGCAAAAGGAACCTTCTTCTTATCCACGGCTTCACCCAGCCTTAGACTAGACTCAAGGGATGCTTAGGCCCGCTTGGTTTCAATGGGTTTCCTCTTGACGGAGCCTGGATCCTACCCTGAGTTTGGCAGGCACAGTCCGCTTACACCCCTGTGCGTTTGGCTTAAGTCCAAGACAAGTCCATTTTGGAGTTAGCCAAGCTGGGATCAATTTTCCTTCGATCCGGATCTAGTGAAATCTACGGACCCCGAGAGACTTCATCCGCGGCCTTCCGAGGCACGGGGAGCAGAGTGTCGGAGAGGGGATATCAGAACTGGTGATCCTACAGGATCCACGGAACCCTTACCCTCGTTACTATTAGAGACCGCGGGATGGGGTGCGTCTGAAATAAGAATTTTTATAATTTTTAAATGAGACATACTTCGTGGAGGGATGCGTAGCTGCATCCTGGAGAAGAGAATTTTAATGAAAGAGGAAGGGTAAATTCCAGAGATTGGGAAAGTTACTTTTTGGAGGACAGCTTCCAGAATTCTCCAGCGTAGCCTGGGTAAATATCAGAAGATGCCGGCTAAATACCGGAGGCTGGGAAAGTTCCTGTTTGCACAATGAAAAGTTGCTTTCGGGGGAGTTGTCGTCCAAAAAGTAACTTTCCCAAATGTGGGAGGGAAGTCCACAAAGTAATTTTAAGTTTGGTTAAAAAGGCTTTTAAAAGGTAGCATTCCTAAGCGTAGTAAACCGGAGGGCATATAAACATAATGTTGGATAACTCCTAGAAGTGTAATCACGAGGCAATTGTAATCTTTTTCTCGAAGCTATAGTTTAAAATCCGGGATTCTCTCGGAGTTGTTTTTATTTTCAGTAAAATGGGAGGTTCCCCCACCGTGAAGGAGAGCGCGGGCAACCCTAATTATTGACTGTTCCAAGACCTTTTTTGGGGGGAGGGCGTAGTTTTCAATGGCCCTTGTATTACACTCCATTAATGTGAAAGATGACCGCCAGGAGAGCACTCAGAATCGGGGATATCAAAACTCCCGTCGGCTATGCGGTTTAAATCCCAGCATTTGGCTTGATCCCGATTTTCCGGTTCAGGTATTAAAGTCCATTGACACCCCGATCCTAAACGCATTGCTTTGGAAGTAAACCCTGCGTGGCCTTCCGAAGGTATTTTTTAAAAATCGCAAGTCCTGTGTTGATTCCTGCCGCGGTTAAGGGATTGGTACCAATAAAGACTGGAATCTGATTATTGCCATCCGGCGCTTGTACGCTTTACTGGGGAAGGGTAGAAGTCGGTGGGACTCATTTCCTCTCAAGGAAAGCCCCTTTGTTTTAGGATCGCGATTGCCCGACAAGGCCAGGTTTTGCGTGCGCTTCAGAGAAGAGTTGCTTTTGCTGCAGAGAAAATCACGCGGTGTGGATGCTTGTATGTCTGCGTCATTCAACACATTTTAAACCGCGTTAGTGCTTTCAGTCAGAGTGTGCTTTGAGTGCTTCTTAATGCATGCCTAAGGAGGTAAAATAAATAAGGATGGAAGCCCGGGGAGAGGGGCACCTCTCAAATGTCACCAGCTTTCCCTTCCCCTGGGCTCAAATCGCTTCGCCCCGGGACATGCCCGAACTTAAACGCGTTTGCCTTCGCAGAGAAGGCACAAGAGCTGAGTATCTGGATTGGGAAAAGCACCTCACCGTCCGTTGAGATACTCACACTCTTTTTATTGAGACGGCCAACCGTTTCTACACCACTTTCGACAGGAGAGTAGGGTGCTTCTTGGTTTGCAAAGAGACTAATAGAATACAACACCGTTTGGCGACTTTCAGACACATGTTTAGGGGCCCTTGACTAAGGCCTTTGGCTTATGTGCCCTAAACCACCAGGGCGACTCGGTGTCCCGCCCCCACACTTCATTGTCTGTTTGTCTGTCTATTTCTGTATGTGTTGTTATTGTGGACCTTCAAGTCGTTTCTGACTTGAGGTGACCCTATCCTGGAGTATTTCTTGGCATGATTTGTTCAGAGAGGGCTGTCCTTTGCTTTCCTCTGAGGTTGAGAGAGTGTGACCTCACTAAGGTCACTCAGTGGGTTTCCACAGCCGAGCAGGGATTCGAGCACCGGTCTCCCAGGGCCCTAATTCAACACTCCGTCCACTACACCATTGCTGGTCGTTCACACCCAAAGAATATAAGAAAGAGTGATGAATCACTTAGGTGATTCTCAGTTTATTTGCCGGAATCTTTCTCTCTAACTCCCCACAAATAATCTGAGAATCAGCCCCTCAAAAAATCAGGGACCAACTAGAGCCACATTCCAAGCATCCGCTGCCTGAACCAGCAGTCCACGAAAGCTCATACCAAATAAAAATTTGGGAGTCCAAATGAAAATTTAGGTGTCCATAACGGGTCTCAAGACTCTGTGCTGGATTTACTGCTGCAGCAAACCAAAGCTTCAGTGTTTGGCCCATCGGCCCCCCCCCTCCAATCCATATACGCTTTCCTTTGTACTCAGATCCCAGAAACGTGATTTGGAAGTTTAATGGAAATGGATGACAATTCCATTTTTTTTAAACGTAGGGTGGAAAATAATAAAAGCGGCCTTCTGCTTTTTCGGTGACCAGTATTCTGGCCTCCGTTTGCTGCTGCTTCCGCTTGAAGCAGGGATTTTTTAGTTCCCTAAATTAATGTCATTTATAAACCGCCAAGACCTAGGGGCTCCGGTTCATTGATGGTGCTTAACCTGTTGGAAAACTTAAAACCAAATACACTTCGAGTGGAATCGCGGACACATTGATATTAGACGTTGCCTCTGTGTTTCCCTGTGTATGCGCTTTCAAGTTGCCTGTGTATGCCTTTCAAAATGTCCACTTATGGCGAACCCACGAATTTCATAGAGTTTTCTTTGACAAGGAATACTCAGAGATGATCTTGCCAGTCCCTTCCTCTAAAATATATCCTACAGCACCCGGTATTGGTTACCTAACCTCCGCCAAAGGAATGATCAAAGGAAGGGAAAGGGAGAACGAATGCCTGCCCATTTGATAAGTAATCCCCATTGAGTTTAGGAGGGCTGATTCCTTCCCGTTGAATGTTGCACACGGCTGCAGTCGTTACCAGCTTCGCAAACGACAGGAAAGCAGTTGGAGAGTTTAGCTGAATTCTAAAGCGGGGTTAGAGGGCTTCAGGATCAGGCTAGCTGTAGGTTTCAGTTCCAGTATTTTACTCTCTTCGGAAGAGTGTGGGCGTGAAGGAGAAACAGTCTGGAAAAATCCCATTAAACCTTATATTAAAAAGATACAGATTCTAGAGATTTTTTTAAAAGGCTTTGTATTCTTTTTTTTTTTAACTATTATTTTAGGGGAGGTTAAATTTCTTCTATACATCCTGAGGTAGTATCTCCTTTACAGCAGATTTAAGACCATCATCATGTATTATATGAAACAAGAAGGAGAGGAAGGAGAAAAGCACAGAGAACGTGATGGAATGGACTGAGGAGGAGAAATTTGACGTTAAAGGGGAGAATCATGAAGTGGGAAGAACGGGGGGGGAGGAGAGATGTAAAGAGAGACCAGGTTGCTTGGAGGGTCTGTGGGAACTGCATCCTGGAATAAACCATGACTCTATCTGTCTTGGTCTTTCAGGGTCTTCTGTCATTCTGAAGATTAGCCAAATCCGGCCTGTGGAGTGACCCAGGGAGGAATGGATATGCTCTATGAACCCCAGGGTGTCCTAAGGATGGCAGCCTCCGGCCACCGCTCAGGAAGCCTCCCTTTCTCTGAGTTGGACGTCAACGTGGGACCACTGGACCAAAGTCGTCACCATGGAGGGCACTGTAACAGGCCCCAGGCCAGCGTGGGCAACGCTTTGGACCCTTTTGTGCCTTCATTTCCACCCTGTTGTTTTGTGCCTTCTAGTCATTTCTGAATTATGGCGACCCTAAGGCAAACCTATCAGGGGGTTTCTTGGCAGAATTGTTCAGAATTATGAACAAATGTCTTACCCTGAGGTTCAAAAGAGCGTGACTTGCCCAAGGACAGCCAATGGGTTTCCACAGCCCAGCAGAGATTGGAACCCTGGTCTGCAGAGCTGTAGTCCAGTGCTCTAACCACTACACCATCCTGGCTGTCCTTGGACCCCCTACCCAAGCAAGATGGCGAAAAGCCTTCTCTGAGAGGCCGAAACCCTTTAGTTTGGTTCTCGTGTCCTCAGGTTACAACTGAGTTCTTGGTGGATCCAGCTTTTCTGATTTACCTAAATCTTTCCTTGTGCTGCTTTAAAGGGGGGGGGGGGAGTCCAAGGGGAAAATACAGGTCCTTCTAAGTTCCGCTGACAGTATGTCCACCTCTGTGCCTTTTAGTGCTGGGATGTATTGAAAGGAGAGGCAAACTTTTACAGGTATTTATTTATACCTTTAACAGGTAATTATTCCTTTACATGTGCTCAGATTAGAATTCAAATAAAGGGAACCTTAAGGAAAGGATTAAAGGAAAAGCTCCCATTTTCTTTTTTGAAAAAGAGAAATGGGGTCCCAGCAGCTTCCTTTTCCAGTCCGTCTAGTTCTTCTATTTCTTTAAAAATGAAGGAAGAGCATGTGAAACTTCAAAGTGCATAACCAGTTGGGGGCATATAAAGCGGTTATAGCTTAAGATGACATAGAAAACTCACGCCCCCTTCCCTGACCGCAAAACCGCACCAGTACCAACGCCAACACCTGTCTTTACCGGAAGCAAATTACCCTGTATTTATACTTCTGCTTTTTGGCCCCATATGATTTGGCCTATGATTTCCTAGCTGTAGGAAGGACTGCAACCCCCAGTGTCAAACTCTTTGTGGGATTCCTGGGAGGAACAAGAGTTGGTATCTAAGGATAGGGCACAGAACAGGGATTCACTCCACCAGGCTTTTGGGGAGGTCTCTGGATCCTGAGTTTCCTCCTACTCATCTTAATACACAGGTGCTGCAGCTCAGAAAACAGCCCAGACCACAACCCAGGGCAATAAGATCTGTAAATATATAATCCAATTGGGAACCAACCTGGGGTTGTGGTCTGAGTGCTGAACTAGGTTTCTGGAGAGATCAGGGTTCCAATCCTCCCTCCGCCATTGAAACACTCTGGGTGACCTTGGGCAAGTCGCACTATCTCAGCTTCAGAGTAAGGCAAACCTCCTCTGATCAAATCGTGCTAAGAAAATCTCACCATAGGTTCGCCATAAGTCAGAAATACCCTTAAGGGACACAACAACAGCGCAAACCGATTAGCCATCAAATCCTAAATACTCATCTCTGGAAGTTAATCCAATTGTTGGCTGCCCACCAAAACGGCCGTTGTAAACAACACATTAAAGTCCGCTGGAGTTCATATGTAAGGACACCGCGTTTAGGATCGGGCCGCCCGCGTGCTGGTTTACACTTTAATCCCGAACAGGTTTATTGACCCTTAAAAAGAAAGAAGCGTTTCGGTACTTGTCGGTTTTAACGGTGAATTACTCTGCCTTCTCCATCTTGCGAAAGGGCTGGGATGCGAAGGCAGCAAGAATTCCAAGAGAATCATCAAAACGAAGCAGGATTTGGAAAACATCCCCTCCCCTTTGTAATTTTCTTTCCCCCCACTTGCTGATATGTGGCTCTTTTCTGAGTAGCTTTTGTTCCCCGCATTCTTGGAAATACACTCCAGGATTCTAGTTTACGGGTAAGTTGTTATGCTTACTTGACATTGCATTTCTCCTAAGGATTTGCAATATGAAAATAAAAATATCCTTGAGAGAAATTACTTAGCCCTGCTACTAATGGTACCTACTGCTATTTTTCAAAATAATAATGTATTTATAACCTGCTCTTTTTCCAGCATTGTTTTGCAAATTTCCAAACACGAGTTCTTGGGGAATTCTGTTAAAACGACCCCAGTTATACTTCGGTTTAGCCGGGACGAATGGGACAGAAATAGCGCAAGGGCAACAAGTCCCGTTCTAGACCAAGAGCACTGTGAAGAGTTTGTGGTTCACCCCTTACATTTCTTATTGAATCTATTAGGAGCAGTCCAGAGAAAACCGTTGAGTAAATCTTTGCAAAACCGAGTTCCGATCAAATAAATGGGGAACAGCCTTCAAGTAAGCTTTGATTTAGGGTTCAGGCTGTAGTTTGATGGGTGGATTCTTGGAGACGCCTAGCATCTTTCTTCCAATTTTCCTCCTTTCCTCCCCTCTTCAGATTATTAATTTATACAGAATTCAATAGATCTTGATAGGGGGCTAACATCTGGCGGGTTGGGCATGCCCCCCTCCTCTGTCCTCCACCCGTCTTCCCCCTCCGCAGTTCTTCCACATACACAAAACTTCCAGATACACAGAACTGTACGTGGGTGGTATAAACAACAGGGCAGGGCTTGTCCATAGACCAACTTCTAGTCTTCCGGCCTATTGTGACATTGGGCAAAACCCACGCCTCCTTGGTCCACAGACGTAAGAAGCGCAGGATCCAACGCCAAGATCAGGATCCCAGTGTTGGCCTAAATTCAATTCTTAGTCCGAATTAAAGTAGATCCATTAAACCAGTAAGAACTGGGTAAATCAACATTTATCTAAGTTCCATTAATTCACTGGTCTAATCTATTTGGGTCTAACAATTAGATATAAACCCTGATTTCTACATCACGCGGAGACTCTAACTAAGTCATTTGTGTCACATCCTCCCAATGCATTCCTACCCCAATTTACTCAGAAACAAGTCGCACGGAATTCAGTGGAACTTAATTCCTAAATACAGGATTGTAGCCTAGCAGCTTTTATGGTTATTTTCGGTTCTTCTTTTGGACATATCACTTCTGTGGATCAACACCACTTAAAACAGATGTTATATATTTATAGATGGTTCCGCCCATTTTTTCTACGGTAATTTATCATATTTTATCATATTGCCTGGAGGATTTTAAAGCCGCAAATAAGCACCTCTCTCATCACCTTTGTTGTCATTCCACATACTTTTGACAACAAGATGAAGAACCGAGATTCAGGGGAAGGTTGAACACAAAATAAGCCTCTGCAAAATTCTGATTCTTCACTAGGAAGAGGTAACCTGTTTCTAAACGTTTTACAAAGGAAAGTCCATTGATTTCTTTCATGGAAATATGCTGACTATCACGTACCACCGCTGATATTAATTGAAATCAATAGGAGTTGTAGCACGATCTTATTTTAGTTCGAAATAAATCCAGACGTCATATTCCATAGTATTCTATCTATGTTTAGGATTTCAGCCTCAAAATATGGAAATTACTTTCAAAGAAACATAGATAGCAGGAGAGGTTTCAGCTGTAAGCACACAGGGAGGGGAACAAACTCGTTTAATATAGCCGGGTTTACTTGTAGTATACGTTGGTAGGATCGCGCTGTTCATCGACTTCAGAGGGAGACAGTCCGGTTTACAGCCTAGCAGTATTTCGTTTGAAGTAGGGGACAGATCAGCCGGCCTGTTTATTACCGAAAGGTAAGTCCGTTGATCTCATTAGAATTACTTCCGCGTGTGCTTTCTAAGCCTAGTCTCTTTGGTCTCAGTCCAGCCACTGGGAAATTCAATCCAGAGTGCTTTGGCTAGGCTGGGCTGGGCTAAAATTGCCTTGATCGCTAAAGGCGCTCACTTTTCAGGTTGCGTGTTTATTATTCTTGGGAGCTACCGATTGAGGTGTGGAAGAACAATAGTCCAAATTCGGAGAAAGAGACTCTGAAACCTTCCCGGCTTTGCAAAAGTCTTGAGTCAATATCCAATCTGCGTGCAAGGATATAATCGGATCTAGGGCCACGGTCTTAAAACCATGTCCACCGGCAAAGGCAGTCTCTGCGTCCCAGGGGAATTTCTTTCGAGTAGACACGGTTAGTCCAATGGGTTGCTGTTCTAAACACAACAAGCTCCCCTAACCGTCACAGAGAGGGGACTCACCTAAACCCTCAACTTTGGAGGTGCCCTTTGTGACGTAATAAATAGGGGCAACTATAGCTTCTCTGAAAGCACTTCCCGGGCGATGGAAGTCCTCAGGTGCAAAATTTCTAGGGGTTTTTCCTCACTACACTCTTATAGCGCTACTATTCCACTTTCAACATCCTGTGGAATTCTGGGGTTTGTAGTTTAGTGAGGCCAAAGAGCTCTCTGGCTGAGAATTCTAAATGCCCCTCCCCAAACTGCAAACACCAGGATTCCATGGCATGTTGAAAGTGGTATAATAGCACTCTAACAGTGTAGTGGGAAAGGCCCTAAGACACTAAGAAGCAGACTCTTCACAAGGCAGACCAGAAAAACAAATTATTGGCCATGAAAGGACCTTTTTTCAGGATTATATAGCCCAAGTATCTGAGCCTACATCTTTGAGTCAAGAATTTGGCAGAGTAGAGGGGAACAAAGTATAAGGAGACTGCATAGTCATAGTAGTCGGTACCATTTTAACTGTCACACCCCCTTGAATTATTGGGATTTGTAGTTTGGTGAAGCATTTAGAATTCGCTGTTCTAGAGTACTATTATTCAAGGGATACTATAAGAGAAAGGACCTTAGAAACTGTAGGTGAGGGGAGTATGCTATGGCTCTCTAGCAGAGAAACTACAGTAGACAACAAATCCCAGGATTTTTTAAGATGGAGAAGAATGTTTAAACTGGTATCAAACTGATCCAGCTATGGAATACAGACAGATCTCCTGGATTCACAATCGAAATAAGCCACAAAGTTCAGTGGGAGATGTTGGGCCAGTCAAGTTCTCAAACAACAAAACAGTAATAAGAGCTGACTCTAAAGGCAATATCTAAGAGGCCAAAGAAAACCAGGAAAGATATATTAAAAGCTAAGTGTTGGTCAATAAAGGAGAAAAAGACAAAACAACTGAACATAAACATAAACTGGCAGAAGGTGTACTGCGGCAGATGCTTTACCTAAAGCAATATATTACCAAAAAGACATAGAAATGTGTATGTCCCTTCTGGTATCGGGTTTGTATGTTTTTATTCTTTTAACATTTGGTATACATGCTTGATTGCTGATTTATGTTTTTTTTTTCTGTTGCTTTATTAGCTTAGGCTGCCTACCTGAAATCCTGATTGCAGACATCATAAGAAAAGGTAGACCTGTTATGAAAAAATGTCGTTATGAAAAAAAAAATCCGCATCCATAGCAGTGTAGCAGTTTTATCAGGCCTCTTTAAAGGTGTAGAAATGTGTTCAGGCTCTTCTCAATCTTTTCATTAGGAAAGATGTTACAAATGTGTGTAAAACCTTGCCTGCTGAAGAGATCAGCAGATGCAGAAAACTTGCACACATTTTCCTGCCCTTGTGGTAGGATTCATAATGGTAGAATACAAGTGCTGGAAAAATATTTACATCATTCTGTTCTTACAACAATTTTTTTTTTTAAAAATTATGCTGGCAGAAATGGGGTAAATCGGAAATCTCTTCCCTCCACCCCCAAACCTTTACAACCCTACAGTTTAATATGGCTTTTTGTGAAATCAAATCTCCTTTACGGCTGTACTGCAAATTTAAGGTTGTCGACACCAACACACACAACACAAACGCTAGCAGCATTTCTGTGGTTTTCACATCTGCACTATAGTCCAGCAAAAGGCCAAAGGAGAAAGTTTTTCCCTCTCTTTGTCACTGCATGCTGCTCAAATTCTGCCTGCAGGGCAGTAACTGCTAGAGGCACAATCATACCAGAAAAATAAAGATCACTTGCGGTGGGAATATGACATTGCCCCAGAGGTGAAACCGACCTTAGAGGAAAAGACTTCTGGGACTACAGCTACCAAATTATTGCTGCTCATGCCACCTAGGGGATGTTGGCAACTATAGTACAGACTAAGATTTCCAAGCTCCCAGTAGAGGTACCAGTGTTAGGAAAGTATGGGCTGTTGGCGACTGAGCATCCTTTGGAAGAGTTACAAAACTTGTAGGGGGATGAAGGGCTTATTTAGCTGGGCAGTGTTTAATCTCTTGGGTTGGTCTGGCCCTTAACTTTCATTATATACTACCGAGGCATCCATTTTATTGCTCTTGAAAGTTCACAACGATGTTTTCATGTCCTGATTCTCACGGATCAGGGGAGTTTAATACAGGACACGATCCGGCCAGAATGAAATACCGGTATTTCTCTCCGTTTATTTTTCATGGAAGTGTCAGGCACCTGCCTAAATCTATCCCTTCTATTTTACCCTAAGTGATATGTTGTTATTGTGTGCCTTCAAAGTCGTTTCCAACTTAGAGCATCCCTAGGGCGAAGCAATCACGGGGTTTTCTGGGGCTGAGAGTGTGTGACGCGCCCAAAGTCACCCAGTGGGTTTCCAGGGCTGAGCGGGGAATCGAACTCTGGTCTCCTGGGTCGTAGTCCGGCGCTCAGACCACAACACCACGGTTGACTCTCAGTGATTTACGAAGTTAGCTTCCTGGCGTCAAACGTTCTTTCAGGATGAATACCGTTTCTTTAGGTTTCAAACCAAGTTCCCTGAAGGCAAAGGTATAAGGGATGGGGTGCGCTGAAGGGAACGAAGGCATGGCCTCCCCGATAAGAATTCTTGCCTCTCACATAGATTTTTTTCCCCAGTCCTCAAATTCCTAGCATTGCAGAGAGTGAGACGTTGCAAACTGTTCACACTAAGACTCTTACATTTGCTGTGTTCGCATTCCCGTGGTCGCGTCGCCTGTCCCTTTTCTCTGAATTCCTCAACCGTATCCGTAAACGCTCACATGAAGTTTTAAATTTACTGCAGCAGTAGAAATTCTGGGGACTGATTTCAGGGGTGGGCAAAATTCTTACCGGTGGAGGGCAATACCTTCCTTCTGTTCTCACCTTGAAGGCAGGCACCAAACCCTCATCCCTCCGAACCTCAAAGCAGGTACGTCCATCGCCTACGCTTGCAGGGCGCCTACTCCAGAGTAAAGTGGAAGAGTTCAAGAGGCCTTGCTCTAAGGAAACCCGATAAAAGGACAGCACCTTTCAAGGCTGCTAAGTCTAGCTATTTCTACGGCGGTAGGGAACATTTTTACAACAGAGGCCATATCCTCACTATACTGTTATCCTGCTATTATTCCACTTTCAACATCCTATGGAATCCTGGGGTTTGTAGTTTACGGAGGGGCGTTTAGAATTCTCAGCCAGAGAGCTCTTTGGCCTCAGTAAACAACAAACCCCAGACTTCCACAGGATGTTGAAAGTGGAATAATAGCGCTAGAACAGTGTAGTGAGGAAACGGCCTGAGCGTTGCCAAGGCTGGGTGAAAAAACTCAGCGCTCCTGCCTCCCAGAGAGGTGTCGGCGTGCCTCTATCTCTCTATTCCCCTCCCCTCCCCTCCCTCTCAGCATCTCAACGTAATTGATCTGGCTGAGTGAGGCCGTTTTGGTAATTTGGATATCCCGCGTCTCCAGATAATGACATATAATCAGACTTCAGGTCACTTGGTCATTCTCTCCTGACAAACCGCTCCTGCGGTCTCTGATCTCCTTTCAAACTAAATTTCACACAAACAAATAAAGCAAGACAGGACAAATTCTTCACACACACGCACACACTCACGCAGCGGAGGGGAAGGCTGTGAAGGAGGGCGGGGGAAGAAATATTAGAAAACTCCTCTAATGGAGTAAACGGGGGCGCGCGGGGAGGGGGCGGGTCGGGACCAAGAGCGCCGAGGTTTGGGCGGGAAAAAAGAAAGGACACAGAGAGAGAAGGCCTTATCGTGAAGAGAGTCGTTGTGTACAAAACCCGAAGGGGGGGAAAAATGCTCTGGCTCATGTTAAAAATGACACCAATAAATAAATAAAAAATAACCACGACCGGAAAACGTCGCGAACGTAAACCCAGGCGGCTTACTGGGCCGTCGGCGAGCCGGAGAGACGGGGCGGGATCCGCGGTGGTCCTCGCCGGCCGGCGCTGTTGCCTTCCTCCGTCGTAAGGCGTCGACCAAGGCCGCCCTTCCCGTTGGAAGGCCTGGAGAGAGCCGGCGGGAGGGAGGGGAAGCCTGGAGGGACGCCCTCTCATGAATGGCCCTGAGGAAGACGGGTGGGTGGGTAAGGATCCCTCGGCGCACTGAGAGGTCCTTGGGCCTAAAATACGAAGTATAAGCAAACGAGACGAAGCCGCTGAAACGGCCCTTTTAAGGCCAAGGCTACCCACTTAGTAGAGAGGGCTACGTTGCTCTTCTTGTTATGCGCCTTCATTTCCGACTTCTGGGGACTTTCAGGAGACTCTACCTCGGGCTTTTCTGGGGCTGAGAGTGTGTGTGCCGCGCCCAAAGTCACCCAGTGGGTTTCCATGGGCGAAAGAGAATCGAACCCTGGTCTCCATAGTCCTAGGCCATTTCCGCACTAGACTGTTATAGCGCTACTATTCCACTTTCAACATCCTATGGAATCCTAGGGGTCTGCAGTTTAGGGAGGCCCCTCCTTAAACTGCAAACTCCCAGGATTCCACAGGATGTTGAAAGTGCAATAATAGCACTATAACAGACTAGTGCAGAAATGGCCGCAGTCCAAGATTCACACCACTACACCAAACTGGATCTCTTAGAGTTAAGCCTCTTTGATATCAGAAGGCTTTCTTTGGACTGCGTTATACCTGACAGTCAGATCCTGATGTTTTCATCCACTCTTTAGCCTTAACTAGGGACAGAGCCATTCGGTCTATTGCAGAGTGCATAACGTATTGATTCAGTGGGTCAGCTCCACCGGTTTGAGGCCCACACTCCGAATTAAGGTTCCTTGTGCAGTCTTATGGCGGCATTTAGCCGGTGGGAGTGAGCCCCACTGAACACAATCGGATTTATATCTGAGGAAACAGAGACGCGGAAAGCCAGCGTGGTGTAGTGGTCTGAGCGTTGGATTAAGACCCCGGAGCCGTGAGTTCGATTTCTCGCTGGGCCATGGAAATCCGCTGGGTGACCCTGAGGGCGTCACACACTCTCAGCCCCAGAATACCCCGTGATAGAGTCTCCAGAAGTCGGAAACGACTGGAAAACACATAATAAAAACATAGACATAGTGCAGTAATGGATTGTGGTATGAAGCGTCCTAGGCAAGGCAAGAGTCTTCTTCATGCATGTGTGCGGAGGAGAGCGGGGAAAAAAGAGAGAGAGACGCAAACACACACACACACACAGGGAGAGACAAGCTAAGATTAAAATCAGATATTGAAATCAGAGATGGCATATATCACTAGCAGCTGAATAGAATTTTCTCCTTTTTCTAAGCAGGACGTTGCTTCCTATTTTCCATGCAAACCAACACTGTACAGCTCGCTGTTTCCTTCCATCCTTCAAAGTGATCGCTCTTCAGTTGTGCTTCAGTTCTACGAGGTCTTCCCAGGATGTAACTGGATGAAAGAATTTCAGACCACACTGTCATTAAGTCTTTTTCTCTCAGGAACAGAGCCAACACTCCGCTTCTCCCTTTTTTTAATCGTTCTTTATTCAGAATTTTATATCATGCATTGAACATTTCTTTGTGTGTGGAGGTGCCTTCAAATCGTCAGTCGACTTATGCCGACCTTATGAATTTCATAGGGTTTTCTAAGACAAGGAATACTCAGACTGGTTTTGCTTCTAAGATTAGACATAACTACAGATTTAGGAAAGGGAGAGAAGGACTCACTGAAGCAAGCCTGTATGAACTACCAACCAAACCAGAAAAATATATGCAGAATCTGCATTCAACTATTAAAACATGTTCCGGTAATACATTCTTGCAGTCCCGTCCTGGTGGCTGGGATCTTCACCCGACTGAAGTCAGAGCAGTTCTCTGTTGACTAAAATGCACCAGGATTGCTCAAATTGAGAGTGAGCAGGCATTGCAAGCTCTCCAAACCCCCAGCCTCTATCTTTGACAGGTTATCCCGGAAGCAGACTAGCTATCTATTCTTCCTAATAAACTGTATGTGTCAGATCAGGCAGGAAAATCTTGCAGCAAATACGTGGAAAACAAATGTTGGGGAAATTGCTTCTTCGAATTCCCTGCATCAACCTATAAAGGCCCCGACTGATGATTCTACACCTTCATCTTAGAATAAGGCACACAAAATCCTGGAGAAACATGGTCGATTCGTTTCCTGGAAACCAAATCTGTAGACTCAAAGGACGACTTCAGTAAAGGGAAAGGCGATCGCGATGTGTATTAGAAATTGTTTTAACACACACACACACACACAGAGTTTGCGCAATAGGGTCCGATAACCCTTTCCCGTCAGGCGTTGTTTAGGTTTTCCTTTCTTCCTCCAGAATTTCAGGAATGTCAGAACTCTAGCACTAAATATGCAGCCCCATAATCTCTACTCAGAAGTTGGTTCCATTGCGTTTAATGAGATTTACTCGTAGATAAGAGAGGACAGACTTGTAATCCAAATTCCCTTTCTTAGTTGCCAAGTATTTGGACTAATCCATGGGAATTACATACGATTTGTTCTTATAATCTTTCTGATTGGACTTGTAACCTACTGAGCTGTGATATGCCTGTCTACTGAGAAATTCTAGATCACTAGGATTTATATCCAGGTATACCTAATTGTATCTATAACCCGACGTTAAAAGAGGAAAGCAGGAGAAAGGAAGAGGAGGGGAAAAACCTAAGTGTTTAAAAGAGGATGCGGCCATTTAAAGACTGCACCTACCAAGCAAATCTTGAAATCAGTGATTCTATTACACGGATGTTAGTAGGATTTGTTAAACATGTAAGTGGTTTGAAGTTGGCAGCTGAACTGCACATCTGGAGAGCCAACCTGGTGTAAGCGGTCTGAGTGTTGAACTAGGACTCGGGGAGATCTGGGTTCGAATAGTCACTAAGCCATGGAAATCCAGTGGGTGATCTTGACGACATCACATTTTCTCAGTCTTATCTTGCGAGCAAAACACACACACACACACACACGCAAGCATAGAGTACGCCTTAAGTCCGCGTCAACCTGAAGACACTTTACTACAGCATACCCATAGGAAAGCTACACCTTTGAAATTTAATGTGGTTTACAAACAAGTAGAAAAGCATAGGACTGGACTGTCAGGGTTAGTGTGCAGAACTGCAGTCCTTTGGAGAAGGCGCCAAGCCAGCGTGCAGCAATTACCAAAAAATGGGAAATCTTAACACTGCGTTTGATCGTTGATTTAACTGTACCACAACAACTGGCAGACACTTTTGCTCCAATGTAACAGGGAAGAGAAATGGTTTCTCTGGAAATAATATTTCCCCCTATACGGCTATTCGAGAGACTCTTCACAGGGATCGAAGGAGAGAGGTTCTGGCCATTTCCTCACTAGCCTGTTATAGCGCTATTATTCCACTTTCAACATTCTATGGGATCCTGGGGTTTGCAGTTTACGGAAGAGCCCCTCCCTAAACCGCAAACCCCACGAAACCCAGGATCTCATAGGATATTGAAAGTGGAATAATAGCGCTATAACAGGCTAGTATGGAAACGACCAGAACCTCTCTCTTTCGTTTGTTAACGCGGAATTAAGAGGGCTGCTTTTGGGCGGCACACCAGCCCGCCACCCACAACAATGTGGTGAAGAGGCGGGAAACGTATTTTGAATACAGTGACCTTAAATTGTTCCAAACCCTTCCCATTCTTTAATCACTCAACCTAAACAGAGTGGGGAAAGCAGAGGTTACTCGAAACAAAAGGAGAAACTTCCACCTAATACATATAGGAGAGAGTGGACCCAAGTTCCATTTTTATCCCTCACACTTTACTTCTCATTTCACATAGTTGGTTGGCAGAAAGTCTCATTCATTTCAACCTGCAGCATCGCCTTGCAGGCTACTTCGACTCTTGCTATCTGTCGAAACAATACCAACCATTTGTTGCTGTTGTTAATTGTCCTCAAGTGGACTTGGGCCACTTCTGCAGTACATCATTATAGCGCTATTATTCCACTTTCAACATCCTGTGGAATTCTGCGATTTGTAGTTTACTGAGGCGAAAGATGCCCCTCTCTAAACTGCAAAGCCCAGGATTCCATAGGATGTTGAAAGTGGAAATAATAGCCTTACAACAGTGTAGTGCAGAAATGGCCTTAGAGTTATGGTGACTCTATCAGTGAGGGACTTCCAGATCACCCCATTATCAACAGCTTTGTTCAGGTCTTGCAGACTCAGGGCTCTGGATTCCTTCTACCCATCATTCTTTCAGCATCTACCAATCCCTAATGCAGTCTTCTTCTTTTCCTACTGCCCTCTACTTTACCAAGTATTATTGTCTTTTCTAGTGAGTCATGTCTTCTCATGATATGGTCAAAGTAGGACAGTCTCAGTTCAGTCATCTTGGCTTCTAGGGAGAGTTCAGTCTTGACTTGCTCTGGGAACCACTTAGTTGCTTTTTTAGCAGTCAAGGGTACATGTAGAACTCTTCTCCAACACCACATTTCCATGAATCCACTTTCTTCCTATCAGTTTTCTTCACTGTCCAGCGTTCACAATTATACATATAAATTGGAAATACCATGGCAAGGAAAATTTTAACTTTAGTATTCAGTAATGTATCTTGGCATTAGACTTCATTTGGAATACTGTGTCCAGTTCTGGACACCTCAATTCAAGAAGGATATCGACAAGCTGGAGCATGTCCAGAGGAGAGTGACCAAAATGGTGAAGTGTCTGGAACCCATGCCCATTATGAGGAGTGGCTTAGGGAGCTGGGTATATTTAGCCTGCAGAAGAGGAGGTCAAGAGATGACATGATAGCCATGTTTAAATATTTGAGGGGATGTCATGTCGAGGAGGGAGCAGGTTTGTTTTCTGCTGCTCCAGAGACTAGGACAAGGAGCAATGGATTCAAACTACAGGAAAAGAGATTCCACTTGAACCTCAGGAAAAGCTTCCTGACAGAGCTGTCTGGCAGTGGAATATGCTGCCTCAGAGTGTGGTGGAGTCTCCTTCTTTGGAGGTTTTTAAGCAGAGACTGGATGGCCATCTGTCGGGAGTGCTTTGATGTGAGTTCCTGCATGGCAGGGGGTTGGACTGGATGCCCTCTGTGGTCTCTTCCAACTCTACGATTCTATGATTCTCAGTCACCTCATTATCAACAGCCCTGCTCAGGTCTTGCAGACTCAGGGCTCTAGCTTCCTTCTACCCATCATTCTTTCAGAATCTACCCATCTGTAATGTGGTCTTCCTCTTTTCCTACTGCCTTCTATTTTACCAAGTATTATTGTCTTTTCTAGTGAGTCATGTCTTCTCATGATATGGTCAAAGCAGGACAGTCTCAGTTCAGTCATCTTGGCTTCTAGGGAGAGTTCAGTCTTGATTTGCCCTGGGACCCATTTAGTTGCCTTTTTAGCAGGCAAGGGTATATGTAGAACTCTTCTCCAACATCACATTTCCATGCATCGATTTTCTTCCTATCAGCTTTCTTCACCCTCCAGCATTCACAATTATACACAGAGATTGGAAATACCATGGCAAGGACAATCTTAACTTTAGTATTGAGTAATGTATCTTGACACTTCAGGATCTTGTCTAATTCCATCACAGCTGCTTTTCCAACTCCTAATCTTCTTCTGATTTCTTGACTCAAGTCTCCCTTCTGATTTAAGGACTGCATGGAGGTATGAAAAATCTTGAACTATTTCAACATCTTCATCCCCAACTTTAAAGTTACGTAAATCATCTGCTGTCATTATTTTTGTTTTCTTTATATTTAACTGTAAAGCTGCCTTGCACTTTCTCCCTTGACTTTCTTCAGTAATAGTTCCAAGCCTTTGCTATTTTCTGCTAGTAGTATGATGCCATCTGCATATTTTAAATTTGTTGATGCTCCTTCCCCAAATTTCACCCCTCTTTCCTCCTAGTCTAATCCTGTTATTCAACATACAAGTTAAACAGATATTGGTGATAAAATGCAGCCTTGCCTGACCCCCCCACCCCTGCCAATTGGAAGCCATTCTGGTTTTACCTAATCTGTCCTAACAGCAGCTTCTTTTCCTGAGTACAGGTTATGTATCAGGACAATCAAATGTTGTGGCACATCCATTTCTTTAAGAGAAATCCATAGTTTTTCATGATCTATACAATCAAAGGCTTTACTATAATCTATAAAGCACAGGGTGATTTTCTTTTGAAATTCTTTAGTGTGATCCATTATCCAATGTACGTTTGCAACATGGATTGCACCTTTTCCTTTCTTGAACCCAGCTTGGACATCTGGTATTTCTCACTTCATATATGCTAGAAGTCTTTGTTGTAGAATTTTGAGCATCATTTTGCTTGCATGGGAGATTAGTGTAGTGGTCCTGTGGTTACTGCAATCCCTGGTGTCTCCTATCTTGGGAATCCAAATATATATTGAATGTTTCCAATCTGTGGACCATTCTTTTGTCTTCCATATTTGTTGACAAATTTTGTTAGAACTACAGTGGATTCTATCTCTTTAGCTTAAAGCAGCTCTGTTGGTACGCCATCTGGTCATGGTGATTCATCTCTCCAAGCGCTTTCTAAAACTGTAGGTTCATCTTCAAATGGCTCTTTTTTGAACAAAACTGTCATCCTTTCTTCTCTTTTGTATAGTGCTTTAGTGTATTGTTTCCATTGGTTTTTTTATTTGTACTTGGTCATGTAATGTGTTCCCCTACTGGCTGTAGAGCCTCCTCATTCCTTGTTTAAATTTCCCTTAGATTTCTTAGTTCTTGCAGAAGAAATTTCTTGTTCTTCTCTTTTTGCTGATATCTTTTATTTCTCTGCATTGATTATTATAATAGTTCTCTTTGTTCCTGCACACAAGACATCGAACAATTGCATTCAGAGTTCTGACCCTATTTCTATCACCTTCTACTTTTGCTTCCCATCTGTCTTTAACTGCTTGAAGAGCTTCATCTGTCATCCACTGAGGCTTCTCTTTCTTTTGACTGCAGATAGTATCTTCTTGCATTCTTCCCTGACAATGCCCCTGGTTTCAGGCCAGAGTTTTTCTGATTCCCAGTCAATTAGGTTTAATAGTGTAAATCTATTTTTTACATTATCTTTAAATTTAACAGGGATGTTCTTCAGGTTGTATTTTGGTATGATGGTTGGTTTTGTGTTCTTCTTTAGCTTTACTCTAACTTTTGTTCATGGTCTGTGCTCTTGAGATTCTTTATCTTTTGCTTCTAAATATGTAGTCTATTCGATATCTATATTGGCCATCAGGTTATGTCCTTGTAAACAGTCACCTGTTTGGTTGCTCGAAGAATGTGCTTCCAATGAACAAACTGCTGGCTTCACAACATTCAAGCAGTCATTTTCCCGCTTCATGTCTTGATCCTACACCAAATTTTTCTATGATCTTTGATTTTGCTCTGTTTCCAACTGCTGCATTCCAATCACCTATTATTAACAAGAAGTCCTGTTTTGGTGTGATTAATTTTCCCCTGGCCTCCATCATAGAACATCTACTTTCTTCTTCTTCTTCTGTAGTTGAATCATAAACTTGGATTATGGTTATATTGATAGTTTTCTCTGAAGTCTTATTCACATTGTTTGGTCAGACTTTGTATTATATCTTTTGACTACTTTTGCTACAGCCATTTCCACACCAGGCTTCTGAAATGGTGCAGAGCGACCTCTGACGGAGGTCTTCTGCACCGTAGAGTGGACTGGCATGGACTACTTTTTGTCGTTCCACACCAGAATCCACTCAGGAGCGGCCGGAACTAGCCGTGCGTCGTGTTTTTTAAAAACCTCTTTCGAGAGGTTTTTAAAAAGCACGGAGTGCGCAGCCCCGTGCCGCTCCGTCGCCTGGCTCCTGCAGATGTGCGTGCCTGCAGATCTGCCAGGGGCGGGCTTCCGGCTGGCGAGCTTCTCCAGTTGGTGGAGAGCCTCCACCATCCAGAAGCTGCCATTTGGGACGCCGGAGGACTGCGGAGCAGCGAGCTCACGCTGCTCCGCATGGCGACGGACTTACCCGGCTTCAGGTAAGCTCCGTTTTTGGGCGTTTTCGCCTGCCCCCCCCTCCACATGTGGAAAGGGCCTACATCTCTCTTCACTATTAATGCCATTTCTTATTAGATTTTCATTTCCTGAATAAAACACTTTGTAATTATCTGACTCACAATGTCCAGTTCCCACTCACTTTAGCTCACTCATCCTATCTATAGCAGTGTTTATATGTTCCATTTCTTGTTTTACTATGTCTAGATTCCTCTGATTTATGCTGCTTGCAACCCATGCAGTTGTATAGGGATGGGGGGGCAATGGGGGTAGTTCGCCCCGTGTGTTTTTGGGGCATCCTGGCTGGCAGCCACATCCCTGCACATGGTGGCCACGCCCCACATGCCATGGCGACACCCCCATGCACTGTGGCCCCACTCTGCACACTGTGGCCCCACCCCCTCCTGTCTCCCCTCCATGTATTCCAAGCTCCACTGTTGAATCCATGTTTCTGTAATATGTACTGTGCAGTTTTGGACTTTCACCACTAAGCACATCAAAAGCTGAGCATCCTTTTGGCTTGAGTTCAGTTGCATCATTAAGCATGATCCTACTTGTAGTTGCCCTCTGCTGTATCCCAGTAGCTTGTTGAGCACCTTCTAACTTGGAAGTGTCATTTTCTGGCACTACTTCTTATTTCATTTTGGATTGTCTCATCATAGGGTTTTCATGGTAAAACACGTTCAAAAATGGTTTACCATGCCTCCTCCTGTGTAATACTAACAAATGTTAGCTTCTGTTGTCTCTGAGAGATCCTCTGCCAGTGGCTTCTCCCACTACTGCTGCCCAGTAGGTTATTGGCACACTTAATCTGTCTCCTCAGCAAAAGCCTGTCTGACATGGAACACTCTACCAACAACAACGCTAACCATCAGCATAGTCTCTTGCCTCACAGGAGCATGCAACCCCACCATCACAGAAAGGTAGTGCCGTGGTTTGTGCCAATCATCCCTCATGAATCTATCCAGATACAAAGATTCTCATTTAAGGCTGCAAGTTTGCACACTCTTCCCCGATAATAAATTGTGTTGGACATAAGGAGGTAGACATACATAGAATTATACTGCATTGGCATCTCCAGTATGCTATGAAGCACACAGTTTTTTAGGTTCAAATGTATTAAGAGTCTAATTTACTCCACTGTGCTGATTTTCTTAAAAGAGAGCCAAGGAGGACCAATAAATTATGTGAGGGGAAGTACACCCTCTTAGCACCAGAGGTAAGAGCATCTACTTAGTGGTGGTGGGAGAATGCGTTGTTCATCCATCTCACTTATCATAAGAACAAGGGCAAGCTGGTTTGTTCCAAGTCATACATCATACAAAAAACATATAACATCAAGTATAAAGGGATTGCATTGACTGCCACTAGGCTTCCAGTCAGAATTCAAGGTGCTGGTAAGGACATTTAAAGTCGTCAAAGGCTTGGGACCTTGATACTTGATGGAGTACCTCTTCATATGCATACCTCCCCAACGTTTAAGTTCTAGTGGAGAGGTCCACCATCTCATCAAGTAGACAAGGTGTGGGCAAAATATGACCTTTGGGCCTCAAGTGGTCCCATTTTTATGCCCCCCAAGGCCCCCCAGGGTGCATCTAAATGATCCCAACCAGCATTTGTGGTGAATAGAGCACATTTCCACCATGTCAACTGCTTCCTACTCAACGGAGGTACAGACCCCCAACATATCAGCTGCTGCCGAGTAAATGGGGATTGGGGGTCAGAGTGGGAGTCCCTGCATAGCTGTTTAACTACAATGCCCAAGTGGGTTCATAACTACCCAAGTGGATTCTGGTCATCATTTCTAAGAGAAGGAGCTGTGTTAAGTCTATTTCTGTATGAAAACAGGAAGAGGAAAAAAGGAGTCACGTGGCACCTTTAAGCCAAAGCAATTTATTTCAGCAAGAATTTTCCTGGATTACAATCCATCAGTACATCAGATGAAGTAGATTGTAATCCCTTGAAACTGAAGATAAAATTAATTGCTTAGCTTTAAAGATGACACAAGAGTCCTTTTTTTCCCCTCCTCCCTCTTCTCCCATTTCAGATGCTGTTCATATGCATCAAGATGATCCAAACAGACCCAGAGGGCAGAGTGTCTCAGGTTTGTTTGGAGGAATCATTCCAGAAAATATGCTGAGGATCAACAAAACAGCTCCTCCCAGGCCTGGGTATGATTCTTGTCCCAGCTGCTTCCTCATATTGCCAATGTATGTTATCTTGCAGAGATACCATGTACTTGGGGAGGGGGAGCACAGACTCCCAAGCTCCACCTACCACATCCTTCAACACCCTCACTCTTATCTAGGCGTGCAAGGAATGAACAGCAGGCTGGGCATTTTGAGCGCCTGTTAATCCCTTCTGTAGTCTCCAGGTCTTCATGGTTTGCAGAGACTGGAGCCGATTGGTTGGAAGGATTCACAGGATCCATGGACTGGCTGCTGGGCTATTTTAAGCCTGCATTATTAATTGGCATCCTGCACAAATAACTCAGTTGTGCCCTTATAACTGTTCTTGGATTGCAATTCCCACCAGTCCCAGAGAGCTTAACCAATGCTGTGGGATGACAGGAACTGCAATGTCATTCCAACAAACATCAACAGTGGGTGTCAGTGGCGTGAAGAATCCACTCTTGAGTTTTAATAAAGATGTTGAACCCTATCACCTGAACAGATTCAGCACCTTGGATTGTTCTTTTAAAGTTTGGACTCACATCAGAGTGGATTCAACATCCCACTGACATCTGAGCAAGGAGCCACCACCGCCAACCGCATCTGGAGATGCTCACCCATGGATGCAAATTGTTGTGTAGAAAGAGCTTTATCAGGTTGGAAGGGACATTTTAAAAATCAGGCTTATATGCTCCAGATCAGTGTACAATACTGGATCAAGGCATGTTCACTTTGTTCCAAAAGAAGCACAGGTTGCATTTTTTTTCCATCACCAGGTGAATTCATTCCAGCACAGACTGGTGTCTCATTTGTGAGGCAAGAACAATACATTGGCAAAAGCTGGGCAGAGCAAGCTAGCAATCAAAGCCCATTTCTGCACTAGACGGTTATAGTGCTATTATCCCACTTTCAACATCCTATGGAATCCTGGAGTTTGCCATTTTGGGAGGGGCTTCTGTCCCCTCTTGTAACTGCAAACCCCAGGATTCCATAGGATGTTGAAAGTGGGATAATAGCACTATAACTGTCTAGTGCGGAAATGGTCATAATCACAAAATCAGTTGGTTGGCCTCCAACACAGATTTTCTAGGCTGTGCTGCATTATAGAGGTGATGAAATGTTTTAATATACTCCCCTCCTCATAGTCTATCTTGGTGTGAGAAAGACCTGGAAAGGGTTAACGCTCCTTCTCCCCCCTTTCCACTCTCTCCCCCCCAATTCTTTCTAAGCCCCTTGAATGCCACTGCTTTCCTCTAGAGGTCTCATTAGGGAAGCCCTTACTGCTATTTTCAACATTTCCTCAATCAAGTGCTGTTAAATATAGTTACACAAACACATGGGGCAGCAAAGGAAAAGCAACAATCTTGTCACTCACTGGTGAGACCAATCTAGTATTTTCACCTCTTGTTTTTGCCTTGCAGTAATTATTATTTGATTGGTGGCTACATTGCCCTCCGAACTCTAGCTTTCACCCTATGTGCCCCACCAAACAGGGAAAGCAATTTTTAAAGTACTATTTTCCAGTGATGTATTTAAGTCTTTTACTCCAAATCTCAAGTTGAGTCTCAAGTCTCTACCTTCAAGTCTCAAGTCACGTCTCAAGTTCTTGAAGATACTTTCAAGTCAAGTCTCAAGTCAAGTCTCAAGTGTGAAAGCCGACTTTATATCCCAATCAAATCTTCAGAATTAATGGATAGAGTGAAATAAATTCAGGTTTAACAATTCAAGCAGTGTTGGCTCTCCACATTTGCAATTTTGCCATCTGCAGCTTCAGGAGTGGGCAATAAGATCTTATCTTACTCCCCATTACAGAAGATTCAAAAACTTTAGAAGGAAGGATCCTTCTTCCTCAAGCCTGTTGCCTAACACATTTGCTGTTCCCCTCTGAGAAATGCACTCTACACTGTGGGGACGAGTCTTGTCTTTTGCTCTTAGGAAATGTTTTAGAAGCTCCTCCGATATGCAGCGGGGACAGGTTGCTGAGCAGACCACAAGCCTGCCTCTAGCCCATTGCCTAACCTGTTTGCTGTTCCCCTCTGAGAAATATGCCCATACTTTGGGCTTGAGACAAATTGTCATGTGACTAATAGACAAAAAGAGATGGAAGCGTTGTTCAAAGTCGTAAGGTTTCTGGATGAATGCGTTATGTTATTGAATGAAGGGCATCAAGTCAGTCATTAAAAATATACAAGTCTCAAGTCGAGTTGAGTCAGTGAAGCATTTACGGCCCAGTTGAGTCTGAGTTGAGCCACTGAAGTGACTGAAGTCCTACTTGAGTCCAAGTCTATCGACTTGAGTCTACATCACTGCTATTTTCAAAGGATCTACATGCATGCCTTATTCTGCCACCAAGGATGCATCCTTTGCAGACCACTGAATGAATTTCAGGGACTTGCTTCCGAGTCATCAGCCACAAGATTGCTCTGCAGCTAAATGGGTCCTAGATACACTGAGGTGACTACTTCTAGGAGTTGAGTTGGAATGCCACAAAAGATCAATACATTACAGTTGTCTCCTTTGATATTGTATTTTTACTTCCAGTGACAGAGAGAGGTGATGCTTTAGGGAATTCCTGTCTCATCTTTGAAAATAATTTGGTTGGCTTTGGGTACTGTTTCTGCTAAGGCAGCAAAATGTTTTGGGATGTATTTGTAAGTAAATAGTACTCAAGTATCAGTAAGCTCTTTGCTTTGGACGTACTCTGTGGGACTTGTGTATGTGCTTTCAAATCACCTGCTGACTTATGATGAACGCATGAATTTCATAGGTTTTCTTAGGCAACGAATACTCAGAAGTGGTTTTGCCAGCTCCTTCCTCTGAAATATAGCCTACAGCACCCAGTATTTCTTGGCAGTCTCCCATCCAAGTACTAAACAGGACTGACTGTGCTTAATTTCCAAGATCAGATGGGATCTGGTGACTTTAGGGTATTTCCTCCAAGGAAAAGTTCTTAAAGATCATGTTATGTGGGATCTTATAGAACAGAAGTGGGAAACCATTGACTCTATTTTATATTTTGAAAATATATTTTGTATTTTATTTTATGTTTTGGACTACAGCTTCTGGAATTCCTTATAGTTGGACATCCTGAGTAGGACAGATCAGAGTTGTAGGTAAAACATCTCAAAGCAAACGATTCTCTATTCAGGTTGCCAGAGCCAAAACTGGAAAGGGCTTCTTTGTGTGTAATGGTTGTGTTGAAGAGGGAATTTCAGCAGGTGCTGCTTGTTACCCGGTTTGCATGACAAGCGACATTTGCTCAAATACTCTCATCTACACAACTCTTAAAGACGCAAGAGTTCCCTCCAGTTTTCACTATAGCAATTTTATTCTCCATCTCTGTTGTAAAAACTTGGTTCTGTACTCTGATCTGGCTTAATTCGTAAAAGAAAAGGTCTCAGGCTTGTATAGATGGGCCATCCTATATCTTGGGATCCATTACTCTTTCCCCCAAATATCTAAGTGAGATTTCCTTAATCTCATTCCCTCCAATTGTGCTGGTCCACAACTTCCATTTTCCCAACCTAGCACTGCCACTGCTAGGAAGGATGGGGACTTGTAGTTCAACAGGTCTAAAATCCTAGTGTAAAAAATTGCTGTCCTTTTGTATTGGTACTTTCTCCAAGGCAGTCTTCTATTTATAGATGAGTGTTTCTTTTCTAATAAATAGCAGAGCAGCTGTGTATTTGGGGCTTCAGATGTGTTGTATATTGTTTCACTTACATCCTTGGGCAGAGATGGGTTCCTACACTTTCAGCTAAGTAGAGCAGTGGAATTTGGACCTAAAATCTTTTTTTGGTGGTACCCTGCCAACAAGAAGCATTCAAGACATTTCACAATCTTTAAAATCAATGCTCTACAAGTTAGAAGTCCTTTGTATGCATTATTGGCCCTTTTTAAATTTAACTGTAGTCTGGTTTAATTTAGTATTATGTTAGATATTAGAATTTCTTTTTTTGCTTACTTACTGTTTGTCTTTTTAATCCCCTATATGTTGTTTAGAGATATTAAATACATCCTAATAAAAATAATTACAAAATCTATCTTCTACAAGCAAAATTACACAGGTACTAGAACAAATAGTTTTAACAAGTAGAACTGCTGCAAAGGTCATCCAGACATAAAATGGAAATGAAATAAAACAAAAACGAGGTAGATGATGTTCCAGATCTTTGCCTGAATTGAAATGCCTTTTCCCTGGCAGTGGGAAGCCCATAATAAAGAGGGAAGGCAAATCTCCTGAGGCAAGGAGTTCCACATACTGGGTGTTGCCATAGAGAAGATGCTTTGTCCTCTTAAGCTGAATGCAGGGTTAGGCAGTGCTGTACAGGAGGGGGGGGGGTCCTTAGTTAGTGGTAGGGAACCTCTGGCTGGGCAAAAGTTTTGATCTTATATATTCATCAGCTCCATATAGCCAATGATGTAGGAATGTCTGGAAGGCAAAAGACTTCCCATTCTTGTCCTAAAAAAGTATTGTGGTCCTAAACTAGATGATGGTAACAAGCAACATGAATTTGACAAAGAAAACAAAAATGGTTTATGATTTTTCCAAGCCCTTTTGGTTATTTTGAGCCCTTGAACTAAAATCGAAGTACAGGAGATATCTGTGAATGTAATGACATTCTGAAAACTATCCCTCATCCTCAATTCCATTCCAGAATTCCACAGAAATATCTTTTGTAGTTTGCTAGCGTTTGCCCAGCTACTTATTCCTGTCTCACAGTTGTAAGGGATTTTTCTACCATCAAACAGTTTGGAGAAGTTTCAAGACATGATTCATATTTAAGTCATTTATTCAATAGAGGGAGTTCAGGGTGGCATACATTACTTCTCAGTACAACTCTTTGAGACTGGTAAAGCTGAGAGATAATGTCTGGCTTAAGACTTCTGAAAAACTTTTCCAGCTATGGGGAAATTTATATCCAGGTGCCATCTTCCAGATCAGGACGGGTAGCCTATAAACTACACAGTACATAAAGGCTGAACTATGTTGCGTAATGCAAGGTAATATAATTAGTAAAGAGCTGAGCTATGAGGTATTTTTCCTCCCTGTATCTACCAAGTAGCAGTTCCTTGGATGACTCAGTTGCCAGTGATATTGCTTAAGGAACTTTGGTGAATCTGTGAGTAAAATTAAAATGCAGAGATACGTCTGCAGAGTTAAAAACATAGATAGGGTGGAAAGGGGGTCATTTCAGACCTAAAACTGCTTCTCTTCCACTCAGAGTTGAAATGGCTGAGAAATCCAGGTTAAAAAAATGAGAAAGGAGAAGGTAGTAATTGGGAATTGCTGAGAGAAATATTGGGCCCTGGGATAGTCAACTGCCACGCATATAGCATTGTCATCATCAGGGGCTTTCATACCTCTGTCCTGTCTACTGAGGATGCCTAGTAAGGTCTAAAGTCAAAGACTGGAGCCCAAGAATCCCCACCCCTCTTTGGCTTTGCTTGTACTACCACGCTACCTATCTCTTCCATGTTCCTTTCATCTGCCAGGGATCTACACTCACCATTTTTAATCAGATCCTTCTGTGAGCATCTCAGTGGTAAGAGGATGGACAGAAATAATGTGAGTGAAACATGTGGAAAACATTTAAGAGAATCTAAAAATGTACCCTGGCATTTCTAGGACATGCTCTTTCCAGGAATGGTCTGTGCAGGCTGCAAAACTGAGCTCACAAGAGAACATTACACAATAGTTAAGGAGAGGGAACAGGAATGCAACTTGTTAAAATGTTGATACTTTCATCAGTCAGAACTCTGAAACTCTTTGAGGCTTAATAATGAGGAACATAACTCCTCATCAGTAAAAACTAGTAAGTTGGCAGTCCCCACACTGATTCCTAATGCTGGCATCCCACTAATTTCTGAGGATTTACTCCACAGCAACAAGTTGGCTGGCTGCAGTTTTATTGTCTTTTAGATCACAAATTGGTACACAAAATCCTAAGCAAATATAGTGGAAGGAGGTCCTAGTATTTAAGATTAATACTTAGATTACTAAGATTAATACTGTTTGAACCCCCCCCCCCCGGTTTTATTACCATTATTAGCAGTGATATACTCGAGTCAACTGACTCAGGCCCAAGTAGAACTTAAGTCTCTTCAGTGACTCAACTCGGGTTCGACTCGGCAACAAAGATGCACTGACTCAAGACTTGTATATTTTTTAGTGATTGATTTGCTGTCCTTGGTTCAGTAACATAACACATTCATCCAGAAACCTGACTACTTTGAAAAATGCTTCTATCTCTTTTTGTCTACTGATCACATAGCAATTTGTCTCAAGCCTATGGTATGGGCACATTTCTCAGAGGAGAACAGCAAATGGGGTGGGCAATGGGTTTGAGGTCTGCTCAGCAGCCTGTCCCTGCTGCATATTGGAGGAGCCTTCTAAAACTTTTCCTAAGAGCGGAAGGCAAGACTTGTCCCCAAAGCATAGGACATGTTTCTCAGAGAACAGCAAGTGGGCTTGAGGAGGAAGGATCCTTCCTTCTACAGCTTTTGAAACTTCGGTAATGGGGAGTAAGAAGGATCCTATTCCCTACTTCTGAAAAATCCTCCAGCTTCGGAAATGGGAAGTAAGAAGGATCCTATCCCCCATTTCCAAAGCTGCAGACTCTTTTATGCCCATTGGCACAAAAGCCTCCAGCTTCAGAAAGGGGGTATAAGAAGGATCTTATTCCTCACCTTTGAAGCTGCAGATGGCAAGATTACAAATTGGAGGACCAACTCTGCTTAAATTGTTAAAACTGACTTTATTCTACTCTATCCAGAAATTATGAAGTATAGGTTGGGATATAAAGTTGGCTTCCAAACTTGAGACTTGACTTGAAAGTATCTTCAAGGACTTGAGACTTGACTTGAGACTTGAAGATAGAGACTTGAGAGGTGGAGTAAAAGACTTAAACACGTCACTGATTATTAATATTAATATTGCTGGCTGCTTCCAGGCTTTGGAAACCCCTTTCTAGGGAGGTTAGATTACCCTCCTCCTCTATTATCCTGAAAACAGCCTTTTTGTTTCTTAAAGCAATTCTGGTTGACTATCTGGAATCAACTGTTTTAAAGAGAGAGATTTTTTGTAGCGTGCTGTACTGCTTTTATACTACTTTAGCGTCTTTTAAAATGGGTGTTTCAAATTGTGTCAAATGTTACAGATAATTTAATCACATTTTAGTTATATTTTACTCTATATTGTATTTGGTTTAATTTTATAAGGTGTTTGACTTCAAGTTCTGGGAAAAAGGGCAGGATAGGAAAGAAATGAAATTAAATGAAACACTATCATCACAATAGCAATTAAGGCAATCAATGACAAAGACAACTTAAAATGATGCCTTAAAATGATGCTGGTACCTTTAAAAGGAATCATTCTCAGTGTCCCATGATCAAAATGGTCTCCATCATAAATGTACCCTTACTTTTCCAACAAAATGTCTGCATTGGAATAGCATAAAGGTAAGTGTTCTCCCAATTTTAAAGAAAATAAATTAATATATAATCCCATTATAGTCATACTCAAAGACATGTCCCTGTTAGTCTGTATCAGCATAAAAAGACAGAATGAGGTTCTATAGCACCTTTGTGACTGAGAAAAAGAAATTTCTGGCGAAGTCCATAAGTCCATAAAAGCTTATGCTAGAAATTTCTTTTTCTTAGTTAATCTCAAAGGCGCAACAGCATTTTTTCCTGTAATTTCAGTTTAAAAAGCAGGGATAGGCAACCTGTTGTCCTTTGAATGCATCTCAGATTTAGATCTGGAGCAAATATAACACTCATTTACAGATATTTTGGACTGCCTCTCCCAGAAACCTGTGTTGTATATTCAGTGATAAGAGACTGTGGGAACTGTAGCCAAATCTGGAGTGCTGATAGTTTCCTACTCTTAACCTAGGAAATGGGTATGTTGACTGAAATGGCTACACACAGTGGCCTTCTGCTGGAGGCAGGCTGGGCAATTGCAAGAGATACCTTGAGAAGACTCAGTTTTTCTATAAATGGGGAATCAGTCACTCTGAATTCCTACATCTGGAGTGACACATCCAAGATGAATTCTGATCTTAGTAGCAACCATGTAAGACCATTGGCAGAGGGCCAACACTTGCAAGTGGGTCAAGTACAATCTCAAGCCTCTGGAACTTTAGGGGGTCTGGCTCCTCCACCTACCAAACAGGGCTCTTATCTCTTTACCAGCTGCATGACAACATGCCTTTCTTGAAAAAGATGGACCACTGGGGAAACCCTCACATGTTGAATCCATCCCTAGCCATCAGGTTATTAAAAGCCTGGGAAATTAATGATTGCAATACTAGCAAGCCTACCTAGGATTAGACTACAATCCAATATATTCTGATACACTAATATAAATCTCTTTGGTGTTGGCGAGTTAAGTCCTATGCATTTTAGTGGAACTGGCACTATGCACATCAACCACAGTCTACAGTCATATGCACAAGCCTTTTACTCACACATGTATATCTCCCTACCCTCATGTCACATAACAGTCAAACCATGAAGTATTTTCCCATTAATCAAGGTTTCCCATGATTTGCTATGAGCTCAGAAGCTATAATTACTAGGCTTGGAAAAAGCTGCAACATTTAGCCTTATTCAAGCAGATAAGGATGTTTTAGTCTTCTGAGACAGATTTTATTACACAGTTATGAAAGAACTAAATCTACAAGGTAGGCATTTTATGACATTGTCATGGGGAAGAATTGTAAACAGTGTCTTTGAATCTCCACTCACGTCCTGTATACTGTTTGTAGCCCCCACAAGCAAAAATAATCTGAGACCAACATTATCCAAACAGATCTATTGCATTTGTGTTCATTAGTTCTCCCTCTCTCTTTCTGTGTGCATACATGTGCATGCACAAACAAATAGGGCAAACAGCTATACAAAATAAACATTCTCCCTCATATGAGCATATGTTTTCTTACTCTGTGTCTGATACTGCATGCGCAAACACTCTGGTGGATGTGGGACATTTGGACATTTTTAATATCCTGAAACACATTAGGGTGAGAAAACATCTCAGATTAAAACACTCAGTGGAAGTTTATTATTATTTTTTTTAAATGACTGTATGGGGGTTAAATCAACTTCCATCTGTTGTCTAAGATCCTGGCCTTTTCTGAAGTTGGTAGCTATAGTTTCTCGATATGGAAGAAAAAAGAAACTATAGCCATTTCCGCACGGGCTGAGGGAATCACCCTGTGATGCTACTCACCGGACTTTAAGGCTCCCCAGTCTGGTCCATGCTGCTCCGGAGCAGTGCGTGGCCACCGCTCCGCACTGCTCTGGGGACGAAAATAGTGGCTTCTGGTTGGTCGAGGGTCTCGACCAACTGCTGAAGCTCGCCAGCCTAAAACCCACCCCTGGGAGATCGCAAGCTCGCACCAATGCGAGCCTGCAAATCTGCATAAGGGAGCAGGCTTGCAGTGGTACGCTCCTTGCTTTTGAAAGGCCTGTTTTTAGTGGACTTTCAAAAGCATGCTGGACGACCACTTGGGGTTGTTCCGGAGTGGGCTGGGATGTGGATCTACGTTAAGTAGGTCAGACCCAGTCCGCTCCCGGGTGCAGATGTCCTCCCTGGAGGACGCTCTGCACCGTTTTAAAAACCCTGTGTGGAAATGGCCTCTAGCTCATTAGGGTGAGGCTGTGTGAACAGGCAAAAGTTTGTGTATGTCTCAAGTTTATTAAACTGAAGTAGAGGGATATAATGCTAAAGAGATTTCTTCTCAAATGAAACAATGAGTAATTTTCTTCACACTATGAGGAAGTTTTTGAAAACTGCAGTTTTTCAAGATTATTTGCAATTCAGGACTCATTCTGCGCAAAATTGCCAATTGATTGTTTTGCATTGAAAATGGCATTTTCTGCACAACAAATAATATTACTTGAAAAAAAATGCTGTTTTGTGTGCAAGATAAGCATATGTGAGTTTTGCATAAAACAAATCCTGAACTGTGAAGATTCCCGTTAGTCTAGGTTTCTTTTCATCAGGTGTGATTATTCAAATTGTGGAGTGGGAAGAAAGCCCTAGGAATTGTAGTGGAGCTTGCTCCTCAGTATGCACAGTAAGAGAAAGTAACCTGGTGCCCTCCAGAAATTTTGGACTACGACTTTGTTAAGGTTTATAATTGTGCTGGCTGGAGCAGATGGCAAAAGATAGTCTTAAACATCCAGTTGTTTACCTCGGGATATGGGCTTGTCATGTAAAATAGCTTACATGCCAATAGAGTTTAATTCATGAACTACAGTATAAGAAAAAAGTTTATCATCATATGATGTTTGCATTTACTATAGAGGAAGAGCATCAAGTTTGGGATTAAGGTGCCTTCTTTACATGCCATAAATGTATTGTATGTGATTTTATATTAGAAGCAGTGAGCTTAATAGACCAGGGCTTAGAATCAATCTGGTGTATTTAAATGCACACACAAACACACCACATGTGCTCACTCCCCAAATCTCACAGACTTAATCTGTTATCCCAAAATAATAATATGTTCTATATTATAATTATTTTATGTACATTGGACATTCCCCCCCCTATAAACTGCCATTATTACAGACATGTAAGTATACTTTTAGATCTCACAATGGGCATAATCTATTTAAATAAGAGAAGTTCTTCTCAAGCAAGGTTTGATTCTAAACGGCGATTGCATACTTTAAAACAGTAGCAAGGGCAGTGGTGAAGACCTCTTTAATGGTTTAGTTGTCCAAACAACAATTGGAATTGGATAAATGCTTTCAGCTGGGATCACTTTTCTACTACCTTTGTAGGTAATGGGATTCCCAGACAGTGCTGCTGCTGTGTGAACATAAGACTGTATTTGGCAGGAAGCAGCTACTCCACCAGAACAGATAATATGAAGAACAACAGTGCTTAGGGCAGCACTAGATAAACTTTCTGCAAGTCCCTTATTTTCCAAAGTATTAACACAGTCACGGTTGTGTTGCAGCTGACATGCTGTAATGGGAAAATCTGGAAATCCTATGCAAATATTAGAGGAAAAGAAACTCCAAAACATCAGCAATGTTCACTTCCATGCCATGATGCATACAGTGCTGGTATTCAATAAGTACAAAGTGAGCACATTGCAGAAAGGGGCTTCCACAACAGAGAATGTGTGACACGTGGCAACTAGCCAACCACATTATAAAAATAAAGGCAATTTCTGCTCCTTGAGGTGCCAGTCTGATCATGGGGAAAATGTCTTTTTGCCTTCAAGTAAGGTGATCACCTAGAACAGAAGTAGATAACTGTGTATGGGGTGTGGGCCAACTAATTAAAGCCATAAAAAGCAATTTATTAAAAATAATAGTAATAAATAGGAAGCAGTTAACAATTAGAAAATCATAAGAAAAAATATCTGGGTAAAGACAAGGGACTTCAGTTGATGGCTGAAGCACTCAGCATAGGAAGACTGCCTAACCTCAATGAAGAGACTGTCCTAGATGGTGAAGACCATAACAAGGAAGTCCTTCCTTCAGATTACAAACAAACTGAGGCTCCTTGGGCCATAGTGCAGTAAGCAGAGCCCCTTCTCAGAACATAAACACTGTTACGGTCTATAGGAGAGAAGGTGGTCTCTTACACAGCCTGGTCCTGAACTGTATAGGGCCTTAAAAGCCAAAGTAACATCCTGAGCTTGGTTCAATATATAATTGGCAAACATTTATGTTTAAGCTCTGTTGGTTTTAGTGAGACTACTGAAGATTAAGTCTGTATCTAAATCCAGCCCTTCATTAGATAAACATATATTCACTTGTATCACTAGTTATTCTTTAATTTGCATTTTCAAGGACACATCCTTCTGTTCTAATAATGTAATTTCATTCCTGACGTAATTTTCTACACATTGGTATGGCAGTAGCATAAATCCAGTTGAGTGGCCTCCAGATGCTTTGAACTGTGATTCCCAGCATTTCCATGTAACATAGCCCATTGTGAGGGATCATGGCAATTAAAGTCCAAAATATACTCAGTGTCAGTTTGGGGAAGATGAGCATAAACTATTGCTCCACTTCTATAGATTGGAGAGCTACAACTAGTTCTTATTTAAGTTTAGCTGGCAAACTGCTTTGTGTGAGTTTTCAACAAAATATCGTCTCTGGATATCATTTATATTTTTATGTATATCAGAAAGGAATATTAATATATCTGACATTCCACAAAATGCACAGAAAGTCCTGTTGAACCAACAATAGGTATATTTGTATCACAAGAAGAACAGAATATAATTCAATCCCCATACTTTGAATCATATCAACCCCTTCTCTGCTACTAAACAAAAACATGGAATGGGCAAGAAAGAGAGAAAGTGTGAAATAACTAAAGTTAAGCATATAGAATCAAATTGCATGCAGTCCTTACAAGGAAGCTGATTTAGGATTATTGCAGCACTTAAGAATGTTACAAGGAACAATTCAGATGTTTGTTCCAGTAGCAATTTAAAATGGAAACATCACCAAATCAATCCTCAACTCCTTCACCCTTTTCAGCCTGCATAATAACAAACAGTAACTCATTCTGTCTAAAGATATATGGAGTAAAGCAAAGACAGTGCCAGGTGTCTGGCAGATACTGTTATATCCACTCTATATAGTTGCATAGTGTGGGCTTTAGGTTTTAAAAGCAAAGAGATTAGACTATAAATAAACAGTAAAACAATGTGGAAGAAATTTAAGAAAATGGCATACCTGTGGTTGTCAGTCATTACAGCTGCCATCTCCCCCTCCACCTAAATAAACTGTTTCTCGCATCACTTTTCTTGTATACCGATCAGAGCAGTTTTCCTCAATCTGGTGCCCTCCAGATGTTTGGGACTCTGATTTCCAACAGACCTAGTCAGTATGGCCAAGGATCAGGACTGAGAAAGTTGGAACAGAGAATTTTGATACTATGTTCAAATGGGGCTTACCACTGCTTATTTTGTATTGAAAAACAACACCATGTAAATAAATTACTAATTTTTGTGAAATTAACAATTCAGATCAAAAGTGTTAAAATATTTCAAAGCTTCAAGAATTATTCCTGATAAGGAGTTCTTTGACACTACACAATTATAGCTTTATAATACCACTTTAAGTGCCATGGCAAACTATAGAATCTTGGATTCTGTAGAACACCTTGGCAGAGAATTCTAAGTACCCTAAAGTGCAAACACCAGAGTTGCACTGGATAGAACCATAGCAGTTAAAGTGGAAACACAGTACTATAATTGTGGAGTGTGAAAACACTCAAAGTTTAATGACTGAGATCTCATTTAACCATTGTAGGCAATGTCCAGCTCTTCGGTGGTGGCATTGAGAAGGCAAAAAATAACACAAAGCAATTGAACTTCCTTTATCATAAAAGTGTACAGGTCTTTCCAAAAGTGTTCCACTTGTCAGCTATTTCTTTGGGCAGGCTATGAAAGGTAGTGCTGTGTTCTATGGCTAAAGGCTCATGGGGCACAACAGACATCCACATGTAACTTAGGCCCTTTCCACATCCTACCTCTTCTCAGCGGTGGGGTGCAGTGCTCATGCGAGCAGCCTTTTGTGAGGGGTCCTCATGTCCAGGTTTCTTCAGCTCCGCACAAGCTTCCTGCTCACGCTAGAGCCCCACATCTTCCTTTCGCAGTGCAGCCTGGGACCTTCCCAGGCTGCACTGAGACAGGAAGCGCGACCGGCCTGGCTTCTGAGGCTCCGCACACAAGGTAAGTGCGTGCGGGGCCTGGGAGCAAAGCGCGATCATGCAGCATTTTCAGCTTAAAGCCAAAAATGCAAAGGTGTGTGATCATTGCCTGCCGGCCCCTGGAGCCTTGCACAATTGCGAGGGCGTCATGCAGATCACTCCTCGCAATCGCGCAAGGTTCCAGGCCCTCTTTCGCAGGGCAGATGCCGTGCGAAAGACAAGGCAGGATTAAGGTCAAGCTGAAGAATGTTAAATAACTTCAAGTGCTGGATCACATGCTGGACCACAGCATAGAAGCACAGCTCCTGAGGCCTGGATCTTTCCCCAGTCTTTATCCCATTGTTGGGCAGTGGAGATCCTGAAGGTGATAGTTCTTCAGTTTGAAGCTGAGCTCATAATCACTTCTCAGTCAGCTTTTACCTTGTATGTTGATAGCAGTGGCGAGTATGAGGGCTCTCCTACAAAGGACAGATAGTTTCTGAAGGTAATCTGAGTTAAGGGTTACTGTCTTCAGTAGTTCCCATTCAGAGGTGTTGCTGACAGGTTATAGCTCAGCATTGGTGGAGGAATCATGGTTCAGCATCTCTGCATCTTGCACTGCTAGTCTTCTTGAAGAACTGAGAAAATTTACTCTTTTCTTTCTATGTACCAGAATTCTAGATGCAGTTTATACTTGGAATCATGACAGATAGTCACTTCAGCTCATTGAAATCCCCATATGACTTTTGAATGTAGCGTAGCATCATAAGAACATCCTCCTTAAATGTTACATGATAATATTATAACAATTGTTTGCTTTGGAGCCTCAGTGTTAGTTGAACTACCATAATAAACGTGGTCTCTTGAAAGTATGACCACAATGTAGTTGCAAAAGCTCTTCAAAGTATATACGTATTAACAAAATGGAATATTTTCCTTCTTGGATATCACTGACTCATATATTTAGTTTATAAGAATAATTCTCAGACTTGTACTCAAAGTTCTTTTAGGTTCTTTCTTTTTTCTTTTTAAATGCACCTAGTGTGGCTAAATAATTCCTATTACTGGAAAACCTGGGTTTTTGTTTGGCTCTGAGACACATTATGTAAACCACGACTGAGATATCTCTGCCCTTCTTGATCCCTGTAGACTCCCTCATTTCTTTTTGAATTACTTTCATATCATTGATTTCTTTGTTAAAAATCTGAAGCAAGTCAAATCAAGTAAGTTTCCTGGAGTAGTGTGCCATCTTATTTTCTTGAGAACCGAAATAAATAATTTCAATAGGAGTACCAATCTCCAGATGTTTTTCTTCTACTGAAGCAGGCAGAGAAGTTCTTTCAGAGAGCGTTGCAATTAAAACTGTGTGACTAAGCCAGTACAAATTATGCAGGAAAATTGTCAACAATCCCTTCACTGCCTTTCTGCACTTTTGAGCTCAATGAGCCCAATGCTATTTATCCAAGGATTATCTTGTTTATGTTATGGTTATTGCTCTACGTAGACTCTAAGCATACTTCATTTTTATAATGATGAAATGTGGCTGTGTTTGTTGTACAACATTCCTGGGTTTAAGATAGTGTCATGTTTAATAAAGTGTTTATAAGAAGAGGTTAAAATGGTTTATCAATCTCAGCTTAATCTCACAGTAATAAAGCCTCTTTCCAAATCGGATGCCACGGAGTGCAGATTGTAATTTACAGTGCAATATTTCCCAAACTGCTAGATGTGGGAATGCTGACTATTAACATATTAGATCTTCCAAAATCTAAAAAAAGACCCCACTTCTAAGATTAATGTATTTTTTAAAAAAGTACAAGATGAAGGATGACGTCAGAGCTAGTGTACTATTGTGGTTTGAGTGCTGGACAGGTTTCCAGGAGACTGGGGTTTGAATCTCTGCTGAGCCATGGAAACCCACTGGGTGACTTTCAATAAGTCACACTCTTTCAGCCTCAGAGAAATGCAATGGGAAATCCCCTTTGAAGAAATCTTGCCAAGAAAACTCTGTGCCTTAGGGTCTTCATTAGTTGAAGACAACTTGAAGGCACACACAACCAACAACAAAGGATGGTAGGCAAAATTCTTCCCCTGTCTTCTCAAACAGATTGTCAACAATTCTCATTTGTTTTTAACCAGCTATTACTTCCTTGGAGACATGGCAGCTGGTTGCACCCAATCAGGAAGGCGGTGAATTCACTCCAGGTTTTACTCCAGACACTATAAGAGCTATTCAAAGCGTTTGAACCAGTTTAAACCACTGCTTTAAAGTTTAGGCTAAACCCAAGATTCTCCAAACTGACATGAAATCCACTACTGACCACTGCCTGCTAGGCTAGCAGTGACGGTGTTAGCTGGGTGGATTTGATCTTGGACCCGCCATTAGTTGGTCCCTGTTATTCAGGCCTTTCTAGAAAATATAATAATCCACTCCTGGAACATTTCTACAACTTTTCAGAGGTGTTTTTTAATAATTACATTACATTGATGGTTTTGCTCTAGCTAAAGATGGTACTGATGTTGTCCTGCTGAAGCTAATAAAGGCAATGAGTTGTAATTAGTATAAATCTCATTTTTTTCCCCCAGTGGAATTTAGTCTTAGCCAATTTTCATATTGGATTTTCAGGCTTCAGCATTTATCTTCCATCTTGTTACTTCACTACTGTTACACCAGTATTGTTATGCTGAAATAATATAACATATGTTGGGGATGTAAACAATGTTAATTATTCCTCATATTCTCAAAGAAAAAAGGGTGTGCTGACATTTGAGATCTTCTTTGCATGGCACAAAGTCTTTTTACAAAATTCATCTGTGTAGAAATGCACATGGTTTTTCTATGCAGAACAATGGTTTGCAGTTTCCATAGTTCCCCCCCCCTTTTTTTCTGTTGCTGACTACAGTAGAAAAGGCACATACCCCCACCAACAAAGGATGGTATGCAAAACTCGTCCCCAGTCTTTGGTGTGATGCACTTGATCTACTTTGTCTGCTCTGCCCTTTCCTGGATTGGAATATTTTGGGCACAGCGACTCATGCATGGTAATCTCATGTTTGGATTATTCTAATGCCTTCTGAGTAGCTGGCCTCCTCCTTTTGTAGAATTTTCTGTAAAAGAAAAAAAAACTTCTGTGTCACTGAAATCTCTCTGTCTGCAGCTTCCCACTGGAATGCCTTTGAGAGCAGAGCAATGCAATGTGACATGGTTTTGCTCCAAAGGCATTTCAGGAAGAATGGCAGGTGGGAAGCTGCAGAGAGAGAGGTGTGGCTCTCCGGTGTGACTCAAAGATTCCTCCCATCCTCATAAATTTTCAGCCATATTAATTTTGACTGCATCTTTCAAGTAAATGGAAAAAAAATTGGTGTAGCAGTTATCCTTTGAAGCTCTCTTTGCTGGGTTAATATGATCCACCCCACCAAACCGAGCCTAAATACCCTAAAGGCACCAAATCCTGTCCGATCTGGGAAGCTAAGCAGGGTCAGGCCTTGTTAGTACTTGGATGGGAGACTGCCAACAAATACCAGATACAGATGATTGTATTTCAGAGGAAGGAACTGGCAAAACCAGCTCTGAGTATTCCTTGCCTAAGGAAATGCTGTGAAATTCAGGGAGTCTCATAAGTCAATCGGTGACTTGAAGGTGCATACACACGGATGCATCTTGCTAGAAGGGTGTGATATAGGAGTTGGAGTTCTGTAGATATCCTTGGACTACAATTCCTATCAAACTTATCCAGTATAGTTTTATGGTTTATGGGTCTTGCAGTTCATCCACATCTTTGAAATATTGCATGTCACATGTTGGTTTAGAACATTTCAAAAAGCTTTTCAGCAGATCATACAAAAGTTTAGAATAGGCCACTTTGTGTCAGGTCAACATGGGCTTAACTGTAATTTTGGGCTAGTTAATCTATTACCTTCTTAATGAAGAAGTTAAACTCTTAATCGTGTGAATGAAAAAAGGAGTGATCCTGAGAATCAGAACAGAATCAATATTTTTAGTTTTCTCCTCTTGTATCAAAATCAGATCTCAATGAACTGAAGATACCTGGATAGAAAGAACCTGATGGTTTGCCAAAACATTCTCTTTTTATTCTTTACTTTTATTCCTCTTAGTGGAACTCAAGCTTTGTGTTTAAACGAATACAGAAACAAAAACCTATATCCCTTACACAAGCAGGTTACAAGTGAAGCTGTGTTTGGTGAGGTTGAGTTAAGGTCAGTGGGGGAAAAATCAGTGGCAACTTTTGAGATGGGAACATCATCAAAGCTAAAGGAAGCATTTCAAAGTGGGGTTTAATAGCAGCTATCATATTGCCTCCAGTGCCTTGACCACTTCTTATGCAGCTGTTTTATTTTAGAAAGATTCAGTTCCCCACCCTATATGCATTGCTCTACACACTGACCTGAGTATATATGCTCAAGCACTTTGGTCACTCATGATAACTATAAACCCTTCAGTGAACTACTAGAAAGCTAGTTCAAATGGAAATGGTGAAATTCAATCTGGCGTTTAACTAAGTCATTGATGAAGAGGTTAAGCCAAAAAAACAGTGAATAAGGAAGGTAAAGGGGACAGGACACAAATAGAAATGAAGGATTTGGTCAATTTTTAAAAGATAATGATGTCTACATTTCCATTTGAATAAAGGAAATGCACCAATATCATAACTATTTAAACATGAAATTATATATATAAAATACAAAATATTTCTGTCTTTACTTTGGAAAACTGTGTTTGGTTTTCTCAAAGTGCTTGAAGAGGACCAGGCTTAAATTTAAGTTTAGGTCCTACAGAAATGAAAACGTACATCCCGCAGAGCAAGGCTCTAATCCAGAGGTAGAAATTTTACTTCTAGTAAGCAATTAGTTACAATTATACTCTCAATACCCCCCCCCCCCAAGTACTAAGACCATATTACAAAACACAGTCTGGGGATTTGGTTTAGAGTAGGGCTATGGATGACCATGCTGTTTAAACCTTCACTTCTTTCATTTTCCAATAGTGTCAAGTGGCTTCCATGTATTTGGGAAGATGAATCTGCTTTTAGTCCAAATTTAAAAAAGAGTGTCCCAAGAAGTTAAACTTTGTCCCCCAGATAGATTCAGCACTTTGGATACCTCCTTTAAAAGTCATACTGAAACCCAGAGTACCCCAATGAAATGGAAACCAATAGCCACCCTTTTTGGCTGTAGAAACAGCTACGTTGTCTTACTTTTGTGTAATCCAGCTGCATGGTGAACCAGCTTCATGATGGCAGCAGTGGTGTACATGTGTGGACAGAGGGAAGAATCAAAGGGGAGGGAACGCCAATACTTTCGCTTCTTTGGTGAAAAAGGGGAGAGTAAGGAAAGAAAAAAGGCACAATGTGTACTGGGTTGGGGTGGAAGGAGAGAAAAAAACCACAAGTATGAGAAGGAATGGAAAGTCTAGCTGCCATCTTGCCTTGGATTCTAGTTGTGGCAGCTAGCGTCCATTTACATCAGAGTTGGGCAGCTGTGTAGGGGGAAGGGGCCATTTTCCCACCCTTTGTCAAGTGGGCCACACTGACATGTTTCAGTGCACCCGAAGTGATGCAGCATCACTTTCACCTGCCATTTTGGCTGATTTTGACTGATTTTTAAACATTTTCTTAGTGTTTTAGGGAGGTTTCAGAGGCCTTGAAGAAGCAACACACTATGATTGGACACATTTTGGGCAGTTGGAGGTACCAAACACCAGGGGAAAGCATTATGCTACACCCCTGAAGTATAATTGGAGTTATGGCAGTGTAAGTTAGCTATGAGGAGTCTGTCTATAATTTTCATCATGTCATGCTAAGTACTGATGTTCCTAAAAAGTATGTTTCCCCTGATTGTCAGTTTTTAAAATGCTGTTATTTCAGCATCGTCTACAGCAGAGGAAAAGGTCTGCTCATAGAGATGTCTTCTATAGAGACTTCTCAGTGATATCATCCAAAACATCTGAAAGGAAGGGGATGGACTGAACAGAGCATGCTCATCATCTTGTGGAGGATTTCATGATGACTAGTGGATCTGCCATCATGGGAGTGGCAAATCCATTCTTCATTTTACCACTGCTCCTCCTGCAGCTGAACAACAGTTTTCTCTGTGCTGGACATTATTGTTTTAGAGGTTCAGTACTTGCAGCATTCATGTACAACTTGGAGCAGCTGCAGGAGGTATGGCAGTAAAATTGAGCAGATTCACCGCCTTCCCCATGGTGATGTAGCCACTGGCCACACCTACTTGGGGGACTCACTGGGTGGGAGTGTGGAAGGAAAACATTTAGGCCCCGTTACATGCCAGATTGTATCAGTGGTAGTAATGAGATCCAGATTTTAGAAGCTGGATGGATAGGAGCTTTTTGGGGATGGCAGTGGTGGAATTATTTGTTTTTCCTTTTTTTTCTGTGTGAAGAAGTAAATATACTCAGCTAATATGAACACATGCATCTTGACTGAAGGATTAGTAAAAGTGCATAATTTGAGGAGGTTGGAGGGTACTGGATGCTGATTGGGTGATTAATACTTCACTGGTCCATTAGACATTGGATTGGATCCAGACATAGTCATACTTTGAGTAGACACAAACCACTGAGATTTCAGTGAGGACAAACAAATCCCATTAACTTCAACAAGTGTATTCTAAATATTACTAGTCTAGATCTAATGTATTGTATTCTCCTGAACAGAACAAAGTCTAGCATGTTTTGTACTGCTTGGTACCACTGGAAAACATCTACCTGTTTTCTTGTTGTTGTAGACCTATGACCCAGATTACCTATTTGTACTGTTTGCATTTCAGTTTTCTCTGGTCCATTGTTGACTGTACTTTTTCACATATATCAATAATAAAAGTCCATAAATCAAACATTCAAAAAAATAAAAAGAGTAAAAGAATAATAAAAAAATCCCCATGCATTTAGGATTTGCTCTTCTGTCTCATATAATATTTTTTAATTGGCCAAGCAGATTTAAAAAAAAACCTGGTAAAATGTTCACTCACCATCTTTGACCTTGTAGGTCAAATTTCAATCTGGAGTGCACTTTTACAACCAGTTAATTAACCTCTCAAATGAGGGATTTAATAACGGAAACACTGACATACCCTTAAGAGATCTCATATAATGGCTTTACCATAGAGATTTCTCACTGTCAGATGAGATGGGAAGGTGAACAGCTATTAAATGGCAGGATATGGTCGTTGAAGGGATCCAGTCATTGGGCCAGTCTTGGAAAGATTTATGATGCAACCAAAGCTGTTTAACCACATTATATAAGAATATATTCTCTTTAATACTGAGCAAATACTGCACCTTTGATGCCAGAGTTTGTATGTATGCATCTGTATATGAGCAGGTGACTAAACTATTGTGGTTTTGTGTATGTGTGTCTGTGTATTAGGCTGAGAGAGACAGCGAAGGGGAAATCAATGTGCTCAATTTCTCAGCAATTAAAAATTCACAGACTTTACAAAAAGGTTATGTAGTAACTATGACTTTCTACATGCAAAGCTGAATTTTGAAAGAAGACTTTGCAGACTTGAAATATTTGGTTGTTTATTTCATATAGTTATATACTGCCTTTCTACCAATAGAGTATAACATACCTTATAATACAAAGAATACTGTACTAATTAAAATTGATTAAAATGATTCAATTAAATTATTAAAATTTATTTTCTTCCAAACCAGTTTGGTCCTGAATTACCTTAAAAAAAAAAAAAGGGAACCCAGAGTATTCCCAGGTTGTTACAGTCTAGATTTTGTTGTACTGCATCTTGTTTCACATGTGATTTCTAGTAATTAAAAATAAAATCAATTTACTGCCAGCTATTGATATGAGGTGAAGCAAATACTACTAAAACCTTTTAAAGTTTCTGCGCCTTTAATAAAAGTTTCTTGTTTGTAAGTCCTGCCCCTTTTATTGCTTCCTGTTGGGTGTAGACGTCAAATTACTGATAAATACTCTGTTAATGGCCCTTTGGATAGCCACTCTTAACTGTCTGTTAATGTCATTTCTTTCCCCCTGTGGCTTCATTATTTGCTTTCTTTATTCCTTTTTTTTTTAATTTCACAAAATAGTTACAGTCAGTAATTCCTCTTCCACACTCATCAAGAAGGCAACATTGCTTAATACTGAAAGGGACTTTTAAAGAATGAGACTTGCACATAAGTAAACATTGTAGGTCTTACCTCTAATTTGGCTCTAAGAAAAGTTTGAATGTATTGCACTAGTGGATCCTATAGTTGTATTTAAAACTCTTGTTGGATCAGAAAGCGTCCATCCCCTATCTATCCCAGCATTCTTTTCAAACAGTGGCAACCAGATACCTATGGGAAGTTCACGATAGGGAAATGAGTGAAACATCACCCCCCTACTTGTGGCCCCTTTTGATGTTGTTATTATTTGCCAGCAATTTGATTTTGACATATGGTGACCCTATGAATGAAAGGTCTCCAAGAGCTCTGGTCATCACATACGTACAGGCACACTGCCTCTGATGTTGGTGATAATATATAGCCATCATCATGACTAGTCATAGCTGCTTCCTGCATTAATGATTCACTAGATCATATCTATTCACTTGAAAATATGTCCTATTGCAGTCCACAACTTCTGTTTCTGTAATACTGAAGTATGGCTTCTCTTCTGTTCTGTGAAATAACGGCTTATCTGTAGGCCTGATGCTTGATGGAATCTCCAATTGCTTTCAGGACTATGTAAGCTCCTTCACTCATCTATCTATATTGGAGGACAGTAGAAAGGGTTGGTTAGTCTAAATTTAGCCAAGGAAAGAGAAAAGAGTTGTGAGGCTGGCTGGATTTCCTAGCAATTTAGTTAAGTTTCCAGTACTTTGTTCTTTCCAGAGGAAACTGTCCTGTAAAAGCTGCTTATAGCTCTTCATTCCAGTGATGGTACTTCCCACAGCTGTTACTCCTCTCAGTGTTGTGATATATAGAACATCTTTTAATAAACACTTTAAACAGTGTCTTTTTTGTTATTCATGTGAATAATAAATTTCACTTGCACAGCGTTGATAGCAATCTGTGTTCCTAAACATGTAAGTATGCTTATGGGGCTACATTTACCAAAAAGACACAAGAAAGATGACATAGATTGGAATGTTTTTATAAGATCAAAGAACAGAATAATGATGCAGGAAACAACAGCTGAAAAGGAAAATCTCTAAGGCCAAAGAAACCATTTATTAATTTCAAGACTCCCTTACTGCCACCTGGCCCTCCCCATGTGAGCAATCAACATTTTACTGAGTTCCTTTGCTTTAGTGATGAAAATCCACATCTCAGATAAATTGTAAGCACAGGCTAAAATTCCATGGTATTTTTATATTATATACGTACACACCCAGGTTCACGAGATGCCTGTTTTATTGACATTCAAAGATGAATGCGGTGGCCACCTTCCTTCCTACTGACACAGAAATTAGCTGGTGCTGCCATTTCTACTTTACAGAAATACAGAACATGTACATCCATGTATTGTAGAATACATGCATCCATGAACTACAGTGGGAATTGGAAATATGTCATCTTCCAATTGTTGTTGCAAGTCTCACAGTCCCTTGTCATAAGGTAGGGTAGCTGTGGCTGGCAGAAGTTATAATCCAACATTTAGAAAGCTGTGAACTTTTTCATCCTGTAGTGATAGTGTGGGGTCTATGATGAGCTTGAGAGTGGATTTACATAGCCTAAGGTAGGGAATGCTCTGGATGATTTTGGATTCTAGCTCTCATCAGCCTTAATCAGCATGGACAATAGCAAGGGATGATGGTAGTTACAGTACAGTATGTTACCATGCTTTACACCCCTAATCCATGATATGATTGGCAATGCACATTATTTAATTGGCATAAAATATAAATCATATACTGTTATGGCTGAAAAGCCATGCTGGCTGAACACACATGAAAGTAGGTCAGATGGGACCTCAGAGCATGGCCACGTTGTACCAGCAGGGATGCTCCAGTGCTAATGAGCTTGCAAATATCCCCTCAATGACTCAGCCTTCAAATACAATAGCACATGAAGTTGTCTCAATAGAGTAACTGATTGTCATCAACCTGTCCCCACTGGAGTTCTCCTTTGTTTCCTCACCTACCCAGACATTAAGAAGCTATCACACTTCCCATCAGTGCTTTGTCACCTAATGCTAGGGCCATTAGCCCATTCCAGACCCCATTGTTTGCTCTGCCAGAGAGCCATTAACACCTTCCCCATCAGAGAAGAAACAAGGTATTTAAATGCTAGTTCTCAGCCAGACAACTCTGTTGTCTGTCAGTATGCAGGACCCAGGCCATAACTATGCTGCTCAAATTCCCATTCCTGTACTACTCTCAGACCCCTAGTCAGACCCACATTTCTTCATCTCTTCTCTGCAGGATAAGTAAATATTGCCCACTTCGCCCTAACTTCTCACTATCCAAGTTTTCCTTAATTTCATTCAGTTAGCCTTGTGTGGTTGTGAGACTGCTTGAATCTTGCATATGATTGTGATTTTCCCCCAATAAAACATTATTTAAATCTCCAACTCTCACAGGCTTCCCTTTTGAGCGAATAATTCCCCACTATTCCATGGAGGCACTAACATCGTGGGTGGATCTCTGAGTCCCTTTTGGGGTAACAAGAATCTGTAGAACAGAAGTTTCCCAATCCCTGAAAACATAACAACTACTTTACTCCACCTGCCAGCATTTATGCCTTGTCTGACTTTCAGATCTGCATTATGTGGACCATTGAACATGCTAGTTAATTCCTTCTGGCCCATAGCCTTGCATGACAATATGTTTTTCCGGCATATACTAAATTCAGTTTGGCCATTAATCTGAAGTCCCATTAATTTTATCCACAGTGATTTCCTTCTGTACTGACTTCCCATGTACTTAGGCTCAGAAACTAAAACCTTTACGGGGAGTAGCTGCTATGTGTTCATTTCCTTTCAGGGTTTTGGCTCAAGTACTGGAAATCTAAAGTTTTTTAAAAAAATGTAATGCAAATTTAAGTTTTGACTTTGGGTAGATCCAGTTTCTTACCCTTCTGCATTTGAGCAATAAAGATGAATTCTGCTTCAGTTTGGACACATTGACCATTTCTGCACTACACTGTTATAGTGCTATTATTCCACTTTCAACATCCTATGGAATCCTGGGGTTTGCAGTTTAGATTAGGGTGTAGTTTTTGGGGGGGGAATTTAGAATTCTCAGCCAGAGAGCTCTCTGGCCCCCGTAAACTACAAACCCAGAATTCCACAGGATGTTGACAGTGGAATAATAGTGCTATAACAGTGTAGGGTGGAAATGGCCATTAATTGCCAACCCTCCATAGGAATACCTACTTGAAAAATTATTAATATAATAATTATAATTAATAATTAAATAATAATGAAGATGTCTGTTCAGCCTCGTAGTCTACAGCTGTGCTTTTATGAGCAGAAAGAATATCCACAATGTTAATGGTTATGAAAAAATACTACAATATAATCCCATTAGAACGTTTGGAACTCAAAAGACAGTGTTTGTTTCAAAAGAAAGGAAGGACCCCAGTCTATCCTGCAGATGAAAAGAAGCTCACAGAGATCTTTAATTAGATCGTGCTCATGGAAGACAATAGTATAATAAAGAAGATTTAGTAAAGCATTTTGTCTTTTTATTACTTTAATTTCAAGCAAAATGCTTAACTTCAAAGGATAGTCAAGCTACCCTCCCTCAACCCAATGAATAACTCCTCACGGAGTAAAATTAATATACAGTTGTAGCTTGGCTGATGTTCTTGAGTGGTGGAAAGATCAATCATCATTTTCTATGTCTTCTTCCTGTAACAATGGACACAAATCATACAGATATTTTAAGCCAGATTCTTCAAAATGAGTGGGAGTTATCTGAGCAAACGCTAAAAGAGAATGAAAACTTAGATCTAAATCCAATTGTTAGTCCCAACTAAACCAGTGGGAACTTGGTAACTCAATACCTATGTAAATTAATTTGATTCCCTCTAGTTACTGTTATCAATAGGATTTAGGTCAGTAGTCGGTATCATTTGCCCCTTCAGATGGTATAGGAACACACTGCCTAGCTGGAACTCACACTACAACATTTGGATGGCTGCATGATTGCTACTTCTGGTTAGCTCATGAACCTAACTTTGCTTCTTTTGCTGCTATCAGAATCCCTCCTTAACCATCTCCATTATACCACTCTTCCTCATCTTGGTCATTTGCTGTAAATTTGTGTCTGATTGTGACAATGGGGAATGTCACTTAATATAATGAAATGGAATGAAAAGTTAAGGTTGTGCATGCACAACAATGTATTTTAACATTATTAAGTCAACAATTTTCAGACTTCTTTATTTCACCCCAATCATGGCTCTTGCAGAATCTCAGATCATTTAATAAGCTTTTTTCTTTTTTGCTACACAAACCAAAAGGTACAAAACACATACAGTTCATATTTTAATAATCTTCTTCTTCAGCACTGATATGTTTATCAAAACCATGTATTATGAAAATCACAGGTGCTGGGCAAGGTCTGTGAAAAAAGTCCTTTTACTGCTACATTTTTAGATGGAAATGTAGTAGTATCATGGCCTTATTTAAAAAAAAGAATGAAGCAGGGGACCAAATACAGATATTGTTGCTTGTTACACCGCCATATAAATGAAATGTGCAGGCCACCCATGGTCTACAGACTACATTCCATGTTAAGTAGTTCCCAGTACTATAAAGCTGTTCCTAATGCATTTTAGTTTTGCCTTCAACAGGAACAATATGGGTACTATTTACTCCAGAGCTTTCCAGACTTTTCATGTTGGTGACACACTTTTTAGACATCATTTATTTTGCAACACAATAATTCAGTAAGTAATTCAGTAAGTGGAGGCATCCCCTCCATCTGAGCCTGGTCCACCGCTGCTGCTGCCCTCACCGGGGTCTTCCTTGGCCTGGGATGGCAGCAGGGCTGAGAGAGGCAGTCCTTCCACCTGGACCTGGCCTGCTGCTGCTGCCCTCACCAGGATCCTCCTTGGCCCGCGGTGGTGGTGGCAGGAGAGGAAGCCCCTCCACCTGGGCCTGGCCGGTGACACACTTACACACTGCAGCCGACACAATAATGTGTCATGACACACAGCTTGGAAAGCTCTGATTTACTCAGTTGCCTAAATGTTCCTTCCCTTTGTCATTTGAGAATGTGTCTCCCAGTAAGTTGAAGAGGTAACTGATATGGAATGTGCTTCATGTTTCCTATTTCTCTGTGTCACAGGGTTGCATGAAATACCCTTAGGGTATTTCAATCCTGACCTCTCCCTAGAAGCCAAGCTGACTAAACTGAGACACTTTTTGCATGGCGTTTCTTAAGCGAAAGGACCTCTTGAGCATCACATAAATGTGAGGAGTAGTCTGCATGATGCACTCCCATTTACGCGACACTCAAGAGCGTGACGTGCAGCACATACGCACCTTTTTATTTTCAGCTTTTAGCCGAAAATGGTGCACGCTTGCGCACTGGCCAGGGGCCTGAGGTTAACTTACCTGCCCTGCGGAGTGCTTCTGGAGCTGGGCCGGTCACGCTTCTTGCCCCAGCGCAACCTACAGCTCCCAGGCTACACTGTGGAAGGAAGGAAGGGGCACGGGTGGGGTGCTTGCGCGACCAGGAAGCTGCTGCGGTGCCCAAGCAGCAGGGACATGAAAGCCTTCCTCCAAAGGCTTCTCGCGCAAGTGCTGCCCCTCACCTCCATGAAAAGGTAAGGTGCGAAAAGGGCCTGTGACTTTTGTCCTTTTGGCCATACGATGAGAAGACATGACTCACTAGAAAAGACAATAATGTTCGGCAGGCAGAAGGCAATAGGAAAAGAGGAAGACTCCATTACAGGTGGAAAGACTCAATCTAGGGAGCTATAGTTTGCAAGACCTAAGCAGGGCTGTTGATGACAGGGTGACTTAGAAGTCTCTCATTCACAGGGCACTCATAAGTTGAAGTCAACTTGATTGTGTTTATTGCAATAACAAAATACCAGCAATTCCTAGGCTATTTCCTCACTAGACTGTTATAGTGCTGCAATTTCACTTTCCACATCCTATGGAATCCTGGGGTTTGCAGTTTAGGGTGGGGCGTTTAGAATTCTCAACCACAGAGCTCTTTGGCTTCAGGAAACTACAAACCCCAGAATTCCGCAGGATGTTGAAAGTGGAATAATAGCACTGTAACAGTGTAGTGCGGAAATGACCCTAGACTGGGAGCTCATGAATCATCTGCTTAGGACAGATGCAAGTTATCTCCCAGGCAGGATTGTTTTGTGGAAACAATGGAAGCATTACAAGTTGTGCTTCCTGTTCACCATGTTACTTTGTTACACCAGAAGCTGTTTGACGTCCACTACACCATATGTGTATTCTGTATGATACATAGATAGCATATTAATGCTGTAGTATTTTCTCTCTTTCTTCATTTAATTTACTTTAAAACTGTATGCTGTTCCCTTCAAATGCATAAGCACTGCTCATAGCACCTTGCAACAATCAAAACAAATAAGAATACCTGCTCAACAGATAAAATCATGGTGAAAATTGAGTGCAAAATCTTGTGGCAGTCTTCTGTAGGAAACAATTTATGGCTGCACTTTTGGAGTTAAGGAGGCCTCAGGGTTCCTGTTTGCAATCCAGTATCACTCAGGATCCTGCTGAGGATTTTATGAGAGGATTCTACTCCCTCTCATCAGAGAGGTTTCACTAGGGTTGATGAGGCCTAACTCTGACAACTACGTCTTCATGAGCTGAGCCACCATGTAATGAGCACCATGCATGGTCATCCAACTTTGTTCAAAGACATACATAGAGGGTTATGTACTGCTGCATTGCTTCCACACTGTGGTCATAATAGACAATAACATACAGCTCACCTTGCTTTCATTTGTAATATACTCTCTGTTTAATATATATTGGATTTGCCATCAACTTGCAAAATAATTCCACTTAGAAAAAGAATTTATTATTAAGCTAGAGTGCCTGACAGGTGCTTTCTCTTTTTGCCTCAGCTTTGTTTGACTTCATCCAATATTGGATGTTGTTTTTTCTTGCACTTTGACATACTTGATGCTTAAACTAAAACATAATTTGTGACCAATCTTAATCTGAGGTTTATTTTATTTTAGTAGCTCTTTCACAACTAATTTGAACTTATGTTGGAGTTTGGAGAAACATTTACACAGAAATAACATGAGATTATGTGGTGTAAATGTAGTGCCATTCAGTTATGTAAATAGCTGCAACAATGTTTAATTGAATATATAACACCAGTAAAATGTAAATGCCATTTCTGTTCCAGTTGGTCTATGCCCGAGCTCTGATGACATGCATGAACAGGGCTAATTGATAGTGGAAGTTATAGTTTTAAACAGGGCTCCATAACTCTGCAATATGTCTGGAAAGCTTTAGAGTAACAGACTATGCCTTGCTCTGTCTTTCTGCTGGCTTCAGTTTGGTATTTGCTTTATCCAAGGTTTTTGGTCATTGTACATAAACAAGTTCCTAAACTTGTCCTTACTTGCTTTTTTCTGCCTCAACCTTATCTTCAGCTGGACTTTTCAGTCACAGGAGATATTCTTTTCATCTACTGGCAGTGTTACCCCCAAAAGGTGGGGGATCCTTTGAGGTCCTCCAACAGTACCCACAACTTTGGACAAAAATGGGGGATTAATTAATTCTAACTAAGATGGCTACAAGACGCAGGGTAAATAGCAGGTTCTTTCCACCAATGTTTACAGGGTCCTTGCAGGAAAACCAGCCAAAGACTTAAAGTAAATTAATTTTGTTTAATTAATGGAAATTCACTCATGCATGCAGGCAAAATTCAGACAGTCACACACTCACACAAGAGTTAACCGAAGACTAAAGGGAGCAAAAAGTATGGATAGCGAGGCTGAGCGTTTTGGGTTATAATTATCAGTCCAGAAGAGTAGTGAGGAAGCAGTGGAGTGGCTTAGACTTGTGTCTAAGGGCAATACAAAATGTAATTCAGACTGACATAGTGGTGTTCAGTATTTTAGGTACTGCAGCTAACTGGTCAAAATGAAGGATACTTATACCCAAAATCTGCTTAGAGGGTAAGGGATGTAGACGGCCCTCTACCTGAGCAAACAATGGAGACTGCAGAGTGGACAATGAGGTCCAGACTGCATTGATGATCTTAGTGCTAGGTGACAAGGAATTAATGGCTATCATAATAGCTCTGTAATAGCAGACAGGAAACAGGAATAATGTGGAAAATATCTAGGTGCCAGGAAGGAGGATTGAAACAATCAGTGGTTTGATGAGATTTTTTCCTTTTATACTTGTTTGAAGCGGAGATGATATAGCTTGATTTAAGCCTTTTACCTCTGGAGTTACCTGGTGATTGTTCTGACAATGGCCTAGGCAGTAGTTTGGTGTCAGTAGTTTGAAAATGGTGGTCAAAAACTGAAATTAGGAAGTATGAATGTGTGTTAGGTATGTCTTAGGTAGGTATAATTATGTTATATGTCATGTAATATTACTATACCCCTATGATTATATTGCACCATTCTTAGGCTTTGTCTGTAGAGATCTCTCCTATTCTGGCATGTATTTTTTAAAATGTATTTTATTTTTTTAAAAAATAAAAAAAATAAAAAAATAATAATAAAAAAAGAAAATGGTAGTCAAAGAGTAAGAAGAGATTAAAGCCATGGAGAGGGGCATGTGCTTTCAAATCACCAGGAGACTTAGGCTTAGGAGACCCATGAATTTCATAGGGTTTTCTTAGGCAAGGAATACTCAGAGGTGGTTTGCTAGTTCCTTCTTCTTTCTTCTTGAGGAATAATCATAGGCCATTTCTGCACTAGACTGTTATAGTGTTATTATTCTACTTTCAACATCCTATGGAATCCTGGGCCAGGCAGCTCCTCTCGAAACTGCAAACCCCAGGATTCCATAGGATGTTGAAAGTGGAATAATAGCGCTATAACAGTCTAGTGCGGAAATGGCTATAGATGGGCTATTGGAACTCTTTAGCGGGACTTCTGTCATTTGTGTCTGGAAGATCGAATCGTCTCCTATAACATTATAAATTTGGGGCTGTGTGGCAGATTGTTTCTTTTGGTGAAGTAGTCGCATGTGAAGCACACTCATCCATACTCACTTACCACTGATAGCCCCAAACAATGAGAACCGCTCCTCCTTAAGTGGTGGGGTGATTCCACCTTCTCCATTCAGACCATTGGCTACCAGTACCAACCTATACCACATGCACCTACACACATATACACTGAATTCAGAAGAGGTCAGTTCATTCCACAATCATGCTGGATGGGTTATGAATGGGTTCTGATTCTTCCCTGTACATATACTGTAGTGGAATAGTCAACTTTATTAGTCAGCTTTAGTAAAATGCTCCAACAAAGCCACAATGGCTTAATCCCCTGAATTATGGCTTTAACTCATTTGTTAATGAAACTTAACATTCTAAGTCATGAAAGACTGGAAAAGGTGCTATCAGCTAAACACACAATTCCAGCAAATGTTAAGAGGTATATTTATGATCTTTTTTTGGACAGTTTTACTTCCCATTCATGTAACTATGCATACCATTATAAAATCTCTGTGGAGGAGTGTTAAAAGACTGAACAGAAAGAATAGCAAATAGTAAATCTACTGAATCATGTAGTCCTTCTCTGATTTTTTTTTAAAAAGGACTTCGTCTATACATTCTCATCTGTAGTGTTTAGCTTAAAGATGTATTTGTCAGAGGCTTTGCCCTTTATAGAAGCCACTAAAATCAATGTAATCTGTTTGCACTGAAAATATATAGCTGAGACTGAAAAACACAATACTACATTTGTATAGCTTTCATCAAATGGGTGCTCACACAGTTACCAATGTTATTAAGAATACTTTGAGAAACTACCACCTTAGACTGTAAAGACTTAATGTGACCTTTAAAGGGTAAATTAGTAAGCCCAATAAACAGGCCAGCTTTCTCACACTCTGTGCAGATGTTTCATGTTTACGATTTGATTTTTACTACATTTCTAATATTCTTACATGCATGCTCTTTTCAATTCTGACAACTCTTTATATAGCAGTATGATCCTCAAAGTGTTTAGTACATGACCAAAATGGACCCTGGGGAGGCCTATTCCTGAACGACATGCCATAGACTGTATGAAATTTATTGCCAGAATGGATTTATACATTCTGGTCCAAAGCACATTTATTTGGAAATAATTCTCATTGGTTCCTGCTTTCAGTTCAAGCTAATAGCAGGTATTATATATGTTTATCATAGCTGATTTTATGTGTGATGATTCAAAAGTGGTCCCACTGAATTCAGTGGCACTTAATTCAAAGTAGGACTGAAGCCATTGAGGATTGTAATTTATTTTTCATTAGACTTAGGTGGCTTCAAGCTCCAAAGGCAGAGAAGGACAGCTGAATCAATGCCTTATCTGCTATGGGCCATGTGGATATAGCCTATAGTTGGATCAAGGCTATATCCTATAGCTGGATCCTATAGTTGGATCAAGTGAGAAAAGTTGAGGAGGGAACACTGCAGGATGAAGTGTTCCCACTGCTTGAACCATGGGCCACAGATGGATTTAGCCATTCCAGACAGTCCTCAGCATACTAATTTGGAGGCAAGTTCCAGTGAAATAAATACCACTGAATTTTGAGTACCTTTGTAAATACTTTACATGGAACTGTAACATGAATCCCGGATATGTGGTCTTGCTTATAAATGTGTTTAGAATAGATTGGAGACTGCCAACAAATACGAGGTTGTGTAGGCTATTTTTCAGAGGCAGGAATTGTCCAACCATCTATGAATGTTCCTAGACTATGAAAACCCTATGAAATTAATGGGGGCACCGTAAGTCAACAGGGGACTTAAAGGCACCTTTACAGAGTCATCATAATTGGTTGAAAATCCAAATATTCAACTCATCGTTTATGTCAACAAGGTTGTAGACCAAAAGTGGGTAACCCATCACTGTCAATTCCCTGCCCCCTCCCCAGGCTTCCCGCTGTGTGTCTCCTGCACCTTCTTGCTGCTGCTGAAGAGTAAGAGAACAGTAAGAGAAACAGAATATCAGCAAGCATTGAGAAGGAAGCTAGGCACACGCAGAAGTCCTTCAGAATGACAATCTAGGCATTGTACTTTGGCTGTCTCCTGACTGCTGTCGAGTTCATTTCTTGTACCAAATATACTTGAGCCATGTTTAAGCCTGACTGTTGCTATTTATCCAGAAAAATCTTGGTGCATGTAATGTCTGCAGTGACAGTGTTACAATTTGTCTGTGGAACCTTGAATTTGAATTCCCCTTCAACTATGGAGTTCCCCAAGATAATTTTGGATCACTCAACTCACTCTCAGCCTAACCTTATTTTAATTGTGAGAAAAAAGGGATGTTTTCAGGTGCGTTGCCATTAAATATTTGAGGTGATGATGGGGCAAAAATGTGATCTCTCTTCTGATTCTCACAGTACTTGAGGCAAAACATAGTAGTACTGGATGAAAATGTAATTTAAAGAACCCAGGAAATTTTATCCTACAACATTGGAGATAAATGAAAGATCAGGTGCAGAAAGTTAGCCTGAGAGAATTTAACTCCTATGTGAGAACTAGGAGCCTGAATGATATTTCTTTCTTCCTGTGTGCAGTGGGTTCCTGTGAGACTGCACATTTGGAAAACAGCAAAAGTTGTGTGTCATGTGTTTTTCCTGGCCTTTTAGTCCTTCCTTTTTTTTTTTTAAATGCTGTTAGTGCTTTTTAGCTAACTGCTGTTGGTTTTACTTTGGCTTTATTCTGTTGTCATTAGTTTTTAAAAGTTTTTTACATTATGTTTTATTATGTTCTTATTTTCTTTAAAAAGAAAATGTTCCATTTGTGAACTGCCTGGAGGGCTTTGGCTATTGGACACTACAAAAATGTAATAAAATAACAAAATAAATAAGTAAAATACATGTGTATGTGGAATGAGATCTGGGACAGAGCTTGTGATATGGAACTTGAGAGAGAGAGAGAGACAGACAGAAGGTGGTGGACTGGTATTAATAATTAGCAAAAAAATTAAAAGGTATTGTTAATAAAAAGATAATTATGGGCCTTAATTTTTTCTCTCTCTCTTGGTGTAAAGAAGACTGCAGATAGAAACTACTGGTCTAGGGTAAATGTTTTCAGAGTGTTCATGTCGGCTTGTGAGTTTATTTTTTCATGAATGACAAAAACAATTCATCTGGACCTTAAGGAATGACCTTATGGAATGCAAGCATGCACAAAGCCAAGAACAGCTGATATTTTCTAATGTGTTGTGTTGCTAGATTTTCATATGGAACGTTATTGGCAATATATGTGATGACAAGCAAATGGTACCTTTCTTCGTGGTATGGATGGATTGGTAGCATTTGGTTCTTAGACTCAGTGAAAACATATAAAGTAATAGTCATATTGGTAATGACTGCGGGTGTCTGGACATGCATAGCAAATCAATAGTGACAGAAGCTGTATAAAAACAATCTATGAACCACAAAACTCATGGGACCCACTTTTCAAGCCATAACTTAATCTCAAGCATTTATCGGCAGCATTTACTTAATAGATGATGTGTCAAAAGGTCTCTTTGACAGTAGGTTTCATACTATTCTTTGATTTATGTATTTATGCAGGCTATGCATACAAAGAGTGGCTAATTTTTTGTATATGTTGGAAAGATGATTGGAAACATTTGCTGCAGCCTTGCATATACATAATCTACACCACATACTTTTTAAAAACTTTATAGCAAGCAGGTATCCGGAAAAAAAGAAGGTACCTGAATGTTGCTTGGTGCAAGCAGGATTTGAGAAAAATTAATTAATACTGAAAGCATTTTCCAGTATTTGTACATGGTTATATCAAGGTCATCCCTATATTTAAGGAGAGTGAGTGCCTTAGGCAACAGAAGCCAGATCAACAGAGGGTTACCATGGGTTGTTAGAGGACAAAAGTCTATGAGTTCTATACACTTAAACTAATCTATTGTCTTGAAGTGAAATGAAGGATACTGCCCCACCACCACTGTATTTTGAGGTAAGATCCACGTGACAGTTTAGACACCCTTAGTACATGGATTTTTTTTGAGGGGGAGTGGCATCTTTTTCTTTGCCTCAGGCAGCAAAATGGCTTGGAAATGAAAAATGTTTTCTTGACCAACCCAATGGCAGCCAATACATTGATCTGAAAAGTTTGCAAACAGATTTCCTTTATGGAAAATAAACTATCAAATATTTTCCTGTCTTATACCTTTAATAGATAAGATAATCTGCAATAATTTAATACTCAGTGGCCAGAATCCTATATCAGATTATATTCCACCTTTTTGCCTAACAAAAACAGATAAGCATGGTAGCTTAAGATAAGAATATCTTAGATTATCTAAGATTCCTTATGAACTGATGTGGGGAATAGGGGCTGAGATGGAAAAAGTTCCATGCTCTAGAGTCTAAGGACCAAGTCTAGAACTTCTCACAAGAGGTGGTCAGTTGTATTGGAGGCTTGAATCCATTTTCTCCCCAGGGCCATCCAGTGGGCTGCCATCAATAGATTTTGGACAACCTGGAAGTGACATGGCATCACTTCTCAGAGGAGTATCTAGGGTGGGGCAAGTGGGGTATGTGCCCTGGCCACCAATGCCAGAGAGGCACAAAAAGGCTGTGCATGTAGGAGTGGCGATGGGGGTAAGGATAAGAACATAGGGGCACAACTTCCATGCTTGTGCTAGGTGCTGTTTATGCTAGATATCCCATTGTCACTTCTGGTTTTGATTTTTGCAAATATCAGTTATTTGAGGTGGTTGAGGTTATTGGGAATATAGGGGGGGACATTTTTTCAGCTAATTTTGATCAACTTTTCAGCTGATTTTTAAAGAGAATGGCCAGAATATTGTATCAGCTTACACTCAACTAAGTACCATAGTTAACCAAGTAAACTTTCATGGCCAGATCCTCTGAAACCTGACAGAAACGTCATTCAGCCACTGTTGATCATTGGCAAAATGGTCCCCCCCCTTCTTCCCTTGCAGCTGATGTTCAATAAAGTGAATTGAGGGGCAAGTTACAATCATGGCAATAGTGTCAAAACTGTGACTAAGAAGTTGAGATCAAAGGCCAAATATACAAACTGAGAGTGTTCAGAGATGACCTGGCAATACTACTAGAAAATCCAAGCTCAAGTATGGAGAAACTACTAGAGGTCTTACAAGAATTGAGGTCATTTCTGCACTACACTGTCATAGTGCTATTATTCCACTTTCAACATCCAATGGAATCCTGGGATTTGCAGTTTAGGGAGGAGCATTGAGAATTCTCAGCCAGAGAGCTCTTTCATCTCAGTAAACTACAAACGCCAGAATTCCACAGGAAGTTGAAAGTGGAATAATAATGATGGGGAGGATAGCTGCAATAAAAATGAATGTACTTCCAAAAATGAACTTTTTGTTCTAAAATCTTCCTATTATAACAAATAATAAGCCTTTTTTACAATGGAAAAGAGAACTAACTAAATTTATATGGCAGGGGAAAAAAACCAGGATAAAATGGAGTATCATGACAGATCAGAAAATCAGCGGCGGAATGGGACTACCTGACTTTCAGATCTATTACACAGCAGCGGTGTTTACGTGGATAAAAGATTGGGCTGATCTACAAGACACTGGAAGATGCTGACTTGAGGATGGGGTGGCATGCCTATATGTTTTATGATAAAGCAAAAATAGATAAAGATTTCACACATCATTATATTAGAAAATCACTTTTGAAAATTGGGAATGAATATAAGATTAAAAACATACAGCAGCTCCCCACATGGGTGTCCCCAAGAAGCGTTTTTTGGTAGATGGACTGAAACAGATAAATGGCTGAGATATGAAGATATATTAGAGAAGACAACTTTTAATAACTTTAAGATTAAAACAAGAGAAAAATTGGAACAAGAAGGAATCACATTAAGTTGGTTCCCTTACAGACAGTTAACTGAAAGATTTCAGATGGACTTAAAAAATATGGAATAGAACTAAAAGAGAAAAATGGAGTGATCAAATGGCTGTTTGAAAATCCTCCTTATCTATTAGCGCATATATATCAAGAAATATTACACCAGGAAAGGCAAGAAGAAACTGTTAAGTCAGTAATGATTTTGTGGGCTCAGAATATTGGACATTCAATTAGATTCTTGGGAACAGAGTTGGAAAGGAACACAAAATTTTACAGTAGCCCAGAATCTAAAAGAGAACTATTGTAAGTTGTTTCAAAGATGATACATGACACCAGACAAACTGAAAAAGATTTATAATACAGGTACTGGTCTCTGTTGGAAATGTCAGAAAGAGGTCGGTACGATATGCCATATGTGGTGGACATGTTCTAAGGCTAAGAAATATTGGGGTGAAATACATAACAAAATTTGTGCACTAATGAAAGTTCAGTTTTCTAAGCTACCGGAATTGTACTTGTTAAATATGACAGATGTGCTAGAAGGTACTGCTATAAAGAAGTATTGGAGAATAATACTGTATATGATAACAACAGCTTGTATTGAATATGCAAAGCTTTGGAAAACTCAGCAAATACCTACAATAGAGCAATGGTGGGGAACATTTATTGATAATAGAAATGCTGATATGGTCTCTCAGAGGTTAAAAGGGAAATCAGACGATGAGATTTTAAAAGAATGGCAAATGGCACTGGGTAATTGCTGGGTACTGACAGATGGAAATGAGTGATTCATGACTATGATAATCAATGAAGGGGCAATCGGATATATATCATGAAGCTGGAATGTGGTGATGATAATGCAAGAACTAATGTATAATAGTATCAATATAATGCGGTACATTAATATAAACATGTTAAGAGATATAGAAAATGAAATCTAGATCAGTGTGGAAGATCAAAGATAATTCATGTAAATTACAGTTACAATTGTTCGTTTTTTATATGTGAATTTGAATAAAATGATTTAAAAAAAAGGAAAAAAAAAGAAAGTGGAATAATAGTACTATAACAGTGTAGTGTGCCAATGGCCTTAGTGAGTTAGCTGGCTTCAAAATTAACAGAGTGAAAAGAAGTAATGGTTACAAGGAATATAGACAAAAGGAAAGAATTGGAAGTGATGTTAAAAAATAGACATTAAAATAGAAAAGAAGTGAAAAACCTTGGAATAATAATACCAAAGAAAAATGCAGACTTATTTGATAATAATTATAAATCAGTTTGGAATAAAATAGGAAAAGACCTTTAAAAATGGAGTAAATTAAACCTTTTGCTGCTAGGAAGAATCTCTACCATTAAAATGAATACACTCCCTAAAATGACATTTTTATTTAAAAATCTACTGATTATCATGAGTGATAAACCATTTAGACAGTGATATAAAGGCCTTTCGAAGTTCATCTGGCAAGGAAAAAAACCTAGGATAAAATAGAAGACACAACAAGATACAAAAGAAAAAGTTGGGTTAGGTTTGCCAAATTTGAAAGTGTATGACCATGCTTGTGGTATTTTTTTGTATTCTAGACTGAATTAAGAAATAAAAGATTACTTCAACCTGAAGCCGATAATTTAATCTTTGGAAGTTACATTTTTATCTGTACATAAAGCCAGTGTTAATAAAGAATTTAATGATCATATCATCAGAAAATATTTATTAAGGATTTGGTTAAGATAGAAAAATAGATTCTATTTGAAAACCCCATTATGGTTATCTCCACATGAGGCTTTCAATAAACAAGGAAACTCAGACAAAGGAAGCTGGTTAACATATAAAAATTTATTGAAGCAATACGTCAACAGGTATAGAATGACATCAAGAGAGGAGTTGCAAGCAGAGGGTATTACTTGTCACTGGTTAACCCATAGATAAATGATGGAAAGATTTAAAATAGACCTAAAGCTTGAAGGAAAAGATATCAATGAAGCATAATTAGATTCTCAGATCCTGGAAGAGAAAAGTCATATAATAACTAAAATATACAAGATATTAATAAAATTAGAAATGGAAGAAGAGACAATAAAGAAAAATATGAACAAATGGGCTCAGAACATAGGACATATATAAAAAAAACTTGACCAGTGGGAAAAGTCACGGAATTAGAATTTGAAATTTAAAAGAACTTACAGATTAAAAGACAATTATTATAAATTGCTTTATAGATGACACATGACACCAAACAAATTAGTGAAAATTTACAAGGAAAAAAAAAGATGAATTCTGGGAAAATGGAGAGAAAAAAGGATCCTATTTTCATCTGTGGTGGCAATATGCTAAAACAAAAACAAAAAAAAAGGAAAATGGTACATAACACGGTAACGCTGACTATTCCAATAACATTGAAGATTGACTGCCCAATGGTACCAGAAATTTGTTTATTAAATATGTTGGATAGATTGGATCTAAAGAATGAAAGGAAACATTGGAATGCATTATTATATATGATAACTGCAGCCTGAATAATATACGCACAAAAATGTTTGGAAGTGATTGATAAGTTTATGGTTGTGTTAGATACAATATGGAATGTTTTCGAAGTGTAGCTATGTGACAGCGATGGTGGTAAAATGAGGGCATTCTTGTTGTTAATTGACATCACGTTGGGCTCAACGTATGGTAACCCTATGCCTAAATACCGTAAAGGCACCAGATCCCATCTGATCTTGGAAGGGTCAGACTTTGGTCAATACTTGGAAGAGAGACCACCAATGAATACCAGGTTCTGTAGGCTGGATTTCAGAGGGAGGAACTCTAAAACCACCTGTGATTATTCCTTGCCTTAGAAGACTATGAAACCCTATGAAATTCATGGGGCCACCATAAGTCAACAGGAGATTTGAAGGTGCACACACACACACACACACACACAAATGAATGAGAGATCCCCAAGACTCCATCATCAACAGCCCCGGGCAGGTCCTGTGAACTCAAGGCTATGGCTTCCTTGATTGAGTTCATCCACCTGCAGTTCAGTCTTTTCCTAATGAGTCATGGTTCTCATGATATGGCTGAAGTATGACAGCTTTAGTTTAGTCATTTTAGCTTCTAGTTCAGGCTTGATTTGTTCTTGAAACCTCTTATTAGCCATTTAAGTGAAGGCATTGCCTTCTGCAAATAGGAATTCTGCCCCCTCAAATGAAATATTCCTCCAGTCTCCAGATTTATTGCACAGCAGTAACTTAAAACTTCAGCTGAGCATTTGGAAATTCTGGTTAGCCATCCAAAGAAAAGGGGCAGACACAGTTACCAAAGGAATGTGAACACGGCAAATAAAAGTGTCTAGGGTGTGAACATTTTTCAGTGTCTAACTCTTTGCAATGCTAAACATTTGGAGATGGAAGGGAATTTTCGTTTGAAGGGACAGAATTTTTATTTTGTTGGTTATGGCCTCATTTTGTCCCTCCTCCCATAACTGCACTTCTAAAATGAATGCTTTATATTGTAAGCTACTTTGAGAAGACTGCAGTCTTGAAATGCAGCTAAGAAGTACACAAAATAAAAACAAAATAAACATTTGAGTCAGATTTTTTTTCAGTAATTATTGAGATGCTACATGAAATGTGTTGCAAAGCACTTATGTGAATATTAGGAAAGCAAGTTCTCCATTAAAAACATCTTGTAACAAGGAATTTAAAGGTACAATATGAGTTAGAAGGCAGATAATACCACAGAGAAGTTAATGGAAAGTCTGTAGAGGGTTGCAGGGATTGGTGATGGCTGTGCCCATTGTTTGGAAATATGCCTTTTAATAAATTATGTTCAAGCAAGTAAAAAGGAGAACACTTAATCCCTTAATATGCCCAGTATAGAACTAAAGAAGCACAGGAAAGTTGCATAATGGAATATTGGAAAAAGAAGTTTCTTCTTACAGATCATTTAGGTGATCTTAAAAAAAAAAATCAAATGTCAAATTTCTCATCAACACGACTTGACACACTTTTCTGTAACAAAGCTCCTTTGCCAAGCCTTTCATATCTGTCCAATGGGCAGGGAGTACCACCATGTCTGGTTTTAGTGTATGTTAAAATGAGTTTTAAAAGAACAAGGCAAGAGTATGTCTTTAATACAATCCCTGTTCCAGACTTCCACTGCAGTTTCAGTGCTCAGATCAGTATAGACTAGTTTAAAAAGCACAAAATAATGGACAGGAACCAAGGTTAGACGTCTGCTGAAAAACCAGAATACAGTAAAGTTAGGGAACAGCAATCTACTCAATTTATCCCAGTCCTCCAAAATATACACCACTCCAGCACGACAACGCTTTCTCACATCATTCTGTCACAATCCCAGCAGTGCCTCTGCCAGGATGGGAGCATGTCCCCAACACTCTCTCTGCACCTGGCCAGCTGCCTGTGGAAAGGAGTGCAAGGGATGTGTTCCTTCCTTCTGCACTCCGGCCAGCCTTTTTTCCACGCTGCAGTGAGGAAACACGTGCGTGATTGTGCTTCCACCCTTTCTGCATGGCTGGCAGCGATGGGAGCCTTGTGCAATTGGGGGTCATTGATGGAGTTTTCCCATCAATGATATACCCTGTGATCACACCAGCTGGCGATGTGAGAAAGACGGGACCATGATCGTGTCATGTGAAAGCATCGTTGTGGTCCCACTTCTCTCATGTCCCCATGCTGAGAGGATGCCCTCCTGTGGAAATGGCCTTGGAAATATTTGGAGCCAGTTTTAGGTCAGCTCTGGTGACTACAGAGAGGAAGGGAGGAAGATTCTGGCCCTGTTTTCCTCCATAGTTTAATGATACTACACCTTTAAAACTAATTTTTTTTGAATGTTGCTTCCCCCCTCCTCCTTTTTGCCATCAAATCAATTTCAGTTTGTGGTGACCCTATCAATGAGATACCTCCAAGAGCCCTAAACTGTCCTGCCAGGTCTTCCAAACTCAGGACTTTGGCTTCCTTGATTGAATTGATCTTCCTTTAGTGTAATTTCCCTAGTTTCCTACTGTCTTCTACTTTACCAACCATAATAATCTTTTCCAGTGACTTGCACTGTCTCATCATATGTCCAAAGCACAACACCTTCACTTTTTTTTTATGTAGTCTCTAGTGCATGAACATAGGGATGCATTAAGATGGTAAAGTCTTATGCAGAATCTTCCATGGTGTTGCCATGAAATGTTGTTTTGAGAATCCAAGGAATGCCCAAACCCCAAAATGAAGTGAAAAACCTATGTAAAAAGAAGGACAAAAACACAAATACTGCAGCCAACCAAAGATCTAAATATTCCAACATTCTGATTCCAAAGTATGGACCGTGTAGGGCAAAGAAAGAAAGTAATTAACATCAACTATGTCAAGAATAGTTGGTCGTTTTCACACAATTATTTCAATTTAAGAAACCTTCAAGTGATTTAACATCCACATTATTTTTGGGGGTGGGGGATAAGTTTAAAAAGCAAAGGCACTAGAAGCATAATCTATGGAGGTGACAAAGCATTTAAGCAATGGTCTAAAGCAGAACCTATTTTTATGCCTTCTTATTCTCCAAGTTCATATTTTCATTGTTTTCACTCAAAAATCAAGTGTTCTAGAATTCTGCAAAGAACAGTTGTTCAGTGACACATGTACAGTTTGAATCAGCAAAGGAAGAGGAGAGGACTGGAAAAGGCAGAAATGCAACATGTAAGGTAGAGAAGAAATCAATGGTTTCAAAATGTAGATGATTAGGAACAGATGACATTTCAAAACACAACTCAGTGTTAATGAGTAAAGCAATCTACCTTGACTGATTTACTCTGAACATAAGAAGAACCACGCTGAACCAGACCAAAAACCTATCTAATTGGACATTCTGACCTACAGAGGCCAGTTGGATGCCTATGGTAAGCCTACAAGCAGGAGATGAACACAAAAGCACCCTTATAGAAATCATAAAATCATAGAATCTTAGAAGTGGAAGGGACTGCTCATGTTTCCCAGAATCTGATATTGATACTGATATTAGACTGGGCTATAGATATCCTGATGTCCAGTAGTCATTGATAGCCCACTTGTCCATGAATATGCCTAATTCCCTTTCAAAGTCATTCAAATTGGTGCCCATCATTCCACGTTGTGGGACAATATGTACAAAGAGTTTGAGACAGACAAAAATTAAGTGACATGACATGGATTGCTAAGTTCAGATATGATTCTAAAGTGCATTTAGTCAAAATGAAAATGAAAGTTTCCAAACTTGTCACAATTGTTCTGGAGAGAAAGAGAGAAAATGCACATGCAGAGGCTCACTTAATCTTATTCTTTTATGCTAACTAACAAAAACAACTCCCCCTAAAACTAACCCACCTGCTAAATCCATGCATCCTTCTATGCTATATCAAGAATATGGAATCTTTGCTATCTAGATGTTTTTACCTTTGGTCCCCAGAAGCCTCAACCAGCACAGCTATGACAAAGGATTTTGGGAAATGTAGTCCAAAACCTTTGGAGGGACAAAGGTTTCCCACTGTAGGAGACAAAAGCAGAAAAAGTTTGAAAGTAATGCTTAAGATAAGACAGGTTAAAACAGCATAGATAAACAAAACCAAACAAGAATAATGCAACTATACAGGTCTGCTTATGTCATATTTTCCTTGTGCTCAGGACTGACTCAGATCTTTGAAATGTTCTGCAGGCAATGCCCAACCTTTCTAAGAACTACGTGTACATGGATACCCCAACATATGACTTGGCTTATTCTGGGATACAGCAGTCGGACCACTGAAGTGATTTCTGACATCATGGAAATTGCTTCTGGATAGCCGTGGCTGTAACTACCAAGGAAACAAGCTCAGCTCTCTGCACTAGAATATCTTCAAGGATGATTTCAGTATGAACACATGGAGAAAATGTGGAACTTCTGGACCATAGATGTAAATCTCAGTGTAGGAAAAACTATGTATTCTTCAAGGTTTCCATTTTTGTCATATCCTTAGACAGAGTAAGATAGCTAACTCAGGCATTGGTGCATAATGGATCTGATCTGTAATGCAAGAGCAGCTAATTTTAAGTTATTTGATTAATTGCTACTATAGATCTTTTACTAACAGGTTTGGACAGAGCCCTATATATCCTATAAGGCACCAGATCCCATCTGATATAGGAAGGTAAACAGGGTCAGCACTGGTTAGTTGTTGGATGGGAGATAGCCAATGAATACCAGGTGCTGTAGGATTTATTTCAGAGGAAGAAACTGGCAAAACCACCTCTGAGTATTTCTTCCTAAGAAAATCCTATGAAATTAGTGGAGTTATTGTATGTTGACAGATGTCTTTAATGCAGGTATGCGTGTGTGCGCACACATAAAATGTATGGGCAAAATAATTGCAAGATGTCTTGCTTCGTATGCCAGAATAACTTGGTTGCCTTTGAGTGCTACTCGACTTGAATGTACTGTTTACCATTTGCATCTCTGTTTCACACCACCAAATGTCCTGGGTCACCTCAGCATAGATTACATAGATTACAATACATAGATTGAGAAACTGCTGGTCACTTTTCACAAACAAACAGTGGTGGAGGAGATACATTCCATGACTGAAGTACCTGTTTCTGTTGCTTGATCTCTATATCATTTGGATGAAGAACTGATAGCAGAAGAATGGCTAGATTTTGGCATTTTGAGCAGGCTGCTGGTGTCCCAATGTACTGAGTGTGATTTGTGCCATGGGCACAATATGGGAAAGTTCCTTTTTAGATGACAACTGCTACAACCCTCACCCCAATGAGCCATGTGTTCTGGGAGTTGTAGTCCAAAAAAGCTCTGGTAGTGGGTTAAGTGAGTGTGACTGTATGGATTTGTAGGAGGGTATGGACAAGCACATACAAGAAGCAAATAGCGGCTTTATGTGCAAGACAGAGCACCTTGAATGATTGCACTTCACTATTCCTTCCTTCTTAATGTAAGATTGGGACAGTCCTAGGCACCATCTGTTGCTATTGCTCACTTAATCATTTTTAATGATGCCTGATGTAATGTGGGACTTTCTTCCTACTGAGTCCAAAAGCTCTGCCACTATCTTTTTTGGCAAAAATGCTGCTCAGGGAGGGAACCCATAACATGGAATGTCTGGCATTGATTGCTCACTTGTAGATTAAAGGCAAGGAAGGCATCACATGCACAGGCCATAATAATGTAGCCTGAAAGGAGAGGCAACATCCATTCTGCATCCTTTGAGGTTACTTGTAAAATGCGAGTTATAAAAGTAACATGATCACAACTTTGTGGGATACTATAGATATCGTAAGCGCCTGGCTGTATCTGTCATGTGCATGTGTGGTTGTGTGGGTGAGAGGAGGGGGAGAACCACTTCTCCTTTGACAATAATGTGAATGTTATTACACACTGCTAAATGGAAACAATTTAGATTGAGGAGCAGTACAATGCTATTCATGTGACTAGTCTAGTGGCTGTGTCATGTGATCAGAGGTCAGGCCTTTTGGATTCCATAGGAAACTGACCCATAGAGTCATAGAGTTGCAATGGACTTCAAGGGCCATCTAGTCTATCTTCTGCTAGCATAGGAATCCGCAGCTAAGGCCACCCCTGAACAGGGAGGTGCCCAAGATAATCAGAGGTCTGGAAACTATGCTCTGTGAGAAATGATTTAGGTAGTTGGGTATGTTTAGCTTGGAGAAGAGAAGACTGAGAAATGGGATGACAGCCATAGTTAAATCATTGAAGGGATTTCATGTAGAATATGGAACAAGCTTGTTATCTGCTGTTCCAGAGATTACAATACAAACCAGTGGATTCAAATTACAAGAAAACAGATTAGTTAGAGGATGGTAGATTCTCCTTCTTTGGAGGTTTTTAAATAGAGGTTAGATGGCCCTCTTTTGAGAGGGCTTTAATTGTATATTCTTACATAGCAGTGGGTTGGAGATGGTCCTTGAGGCCATCCAACTCTATGATTGCATAATTTTATGATTCTAGGTGGCCATTTAACCTATTTAAATGTTAAGACCACCTCTCCAACAAAGGAAAGTTTGCCACCTTCCAAAGTAGTTCATTCCCCTGTCAAACAGCTTTTACTGTGAGGATGTTCTTCCTCATATTTAGTTAGAAAAGCCTTCCTAGTAGTTTAATCCATTGGTTCAGGTCCAGTCCTCTGGAGCAGTGGAAAACAAGCCCACTCCATCTTCTGCATAACATTCCTTCACATATGTAAAGTTAGCTATTATATGACCTCTTAATCTTTTCCAGGCTAAATGGTATCCATCTCCCCGACCTACTCCTTATAGGTCATATTTTCCAAACCCTTCAGCATCTTAGTCACCTTTCCTTTGGACACAATCTAGCATGCTTTTTTCCTTCATAAAATAAAACATCCAGAAATGGACACAGTTACTCTCATAACAATACGTGCAGCAAGAGTGAACAACTGTTGGCATCCAGATATTGCCCCTCTCTGAGGAAAACCTGCAGATCCTGAAGTCCCTATCACTTTGCTCTAGGGTCAAGGATACGGTTAGTAACAGCAATAAGTGTGTTGGAGTAAGGTCTTGCTGACTGGCCCACCATTCTACAGATGATCTTTTCTCTGCAGTAAAGGACCACAGCAACCATACCATAAACTCATCCCCCTCAACATTTGAATTAATTCTAAGCTTGAACAGGAAGGTGGATTAGACACTAGATCATTCCTGGCTGTTTTTGATCTGTCTTCAGCAGTTTCTCCTGGTTAAATGTCATTAGTACATTTTATAAAATTATAAAATATTGTATCTATCCTTCTCACTGCCATAAAAACACAATAAAACATTGGACAACTCACAATTTGCTGACACTCCAGATCAAATGCCACAGGCCTTCCTCTACCTAATGGGAATGCTGTCTCTGCCTGATCACTAAAGGGCATAGCCTTTTCTTTCACAGTAATCATGCAGATTAATAACAACATTTTTTTCCTTTCCATTACTTCATTTTTGTAGGGCACATTAAAAAATAAACACACCCTTCCAAAGCACCCATGATTTTGATGCTACTAAACTAGCCTTCTGAAATATGAAAATCCAAAAGAGAAACAACCATGGCAAGAGGCCTTCAGTTCTGATATTTCAGCCTTCTGAAGGTCTGCCAGAGTTCAAGCCTGACCATCCTCCGGAGCTGATGCAAGAGGATGAGTGTTTTTTTCGTAAATTGAAGCTGAAATTGCATGCTGGGAATAAGCTTAAGCTTATTTTAGCTACATCTTTACCTCAGACTTTCTTTGAAAAATGTTTAACATGTCCTGCGCTGAAGGGCTTTTGTGGCATGTTAATGTAACTGAAAACCAAACTAGACGTCAGATATTCAAAACTTGGAAAAGTAGCCATGCAATCTGGGGGATTCTGGGAGCTGTAGTGAAAAAAGTAATGTCCAAGCTGCATGTGTATTTTTGTCATGTTCAGATATAAAATGGGGATTGGGTACATGTGGAGATCCATTTAAATGATTTAATTAGATTTTTTTTTAAAAAAAAGTTCATAATTTTATAAGAATAATATAGCTTATTAACCAGTACATATTTTAAAATGGGATCTTCAATCATGTTAGATCAGTGGATGAATTTAATTTTACAAAATGGATGGTTTGAGAGAAACCTTTCCTCCACCTCCTTGTCTTTTTATGTTTCATTGGTTCAAGTATGTTTCCTGCCAGCTCACCTAGGCCCTTTCCGCACCTCACCCTTTTCTGGTGCTGCGGTGTGGAGATCACCTCTTCCTTCCACAGTGTAGCCTGGGAGTTTCCCAGGCTGCGCTGGGGCAGGAAGCGTGACCAGTGTGGCTCCAGAGGCTCCGCACACCAGGTAAGTGCGCACAGGGCCTGGGAGCAATGCACGATCACGCACCATTTTCCGCTTCCAGCTGGAAATGAAAAGGTGCGTGATCGGCGCCTCCCAGCCCCTGAAACATCACGCGATTGTGAGTGCATCGTGCAGATCGCTCCTCACAATCGCATGATGCTCCAGGCACCCTTTTGCATGGCAAATGCCATGCGGAAAGGGCCTTAGTCTTAGAACTGGGCTGGAAGAAACTAGGTGGAAACAACTGAGTGTACTAAGATAGGATACGGACAGATGAAAGGCAATCTTATACTCACTATCTTACAAATAAACTTCATGGCACCTATTTCTGAGGAGACGTGTGCACAGTTGTGCAGTTAATTGTGCAGAAGATAGAATTTCCCTTCTCTTTCTGTCATAGGGTAGAGAGCAACAGTGAATACAGACATGTGGCTGCCATATCCCAACTAGCTTGACATTTGGGATCAGTCTGCATATGTATCTACACAACTTGATGATTACAGTTGAATCTGTGAACCATTGAAAAGCACTCTATGGGTCCTATTATACTATGCAATTATTGTGTGAATTTTCCTACTCTAACTGCTGTGGTTACAATCTATGGCACCTTGGGATCTGCAGCTTTTTAGAATTTCCATCCAGAGAACTGTAGTGCCACACCAAACTGCAAACTCCACGATTCCATTTGATGTCATGGCAGTTAAAGAAGAATCATAATGCTATAACTATGCAGTGTGAAAGTGCATTTCTGTGTGTGAGCATGTGTGCATGTGCTTTTTCAAAAGAACAGCACATTGGTAAGACAATAAAAGAAATAGAGAAATAATGGGGAAAGATATGTGGGGGGGAAGGGGGGAAGTGCAGTCTTTTGTTTTCATGAGCCTTTCAAAGACTGGAAACATCACATTCTACCCTTTCCCCCAGTGGAAGGGAAGAACTGGGATCCACTAAACTGGTAGCTAGTGGGGAAGCCATAGGTCTCCATAAAGGCAGAACGAAACCAAATGTCTTCATACTTTTCCTCAGGTCACAAAATGTCTTGGCCCAGTTTTGGCTCCGTGTTAAGTTTAGTGAATGTTCTGATTGTGGTATTTACCTGTGAATGTCTCATGTGCACAAAGTAGCGGTCACTTGATATTGCCATGTCATCAACTGATGTTTGTTTGTGTGTGTACTGGGGTTGAGATCCCCATGAGATTCCCCATGTTGTTGTCCTGATCTCCTTTGGCCCTCCCTGAAGCCCCACTGCTGGAAGAAATTAGTGAAGATATTGATATTTCCATTCCTAGATGCTTCCAGGAGCCATGATATCCCCTTAAAATAAGATTCAAGGCTCCTTGCACCTCACTTCACCTCCACAGAGTTTTACAAACCTTGGTTTCTTCCTGTTTTGTTTTATGCGGGGACCAAAAGTGGTTCCTGGAACACACATGCGTGCACACACACACCCACTCACCTTATGGAGATTCCACAAGGCAGGAACGAATGTCCCTTTTCTGGGTGACTTTTTTTTAAAAAATAAAAATATATTTATTAAAAATAAGATAATACCATTAATTGACATGATTAAAAATCCAAGTGAATTCATCAACGAATCCCACATATTAGTTCCATTAGCTCAAATACCTTTTCCACTGTATAAAAAAAAACAGAAAGAAAATAAGAAAACAAGAAAGTTTAACTCACTGGACAGCAATCTCTCTCCCTTCCCTCAGCTTCCCTTTCTCCTTTGCAGTTGCTGTTGTTGTGGTTATGGTGATGTGCATTCTAGTTGTTCTGACTTATGGCTGCCCTCAGGTAAACTTATTATGGGGTTTTCTGGGTCTGAGAGTGTGTGACATGTCCAAGGTTACCAAGTGGGTTTCCATGGCCAAGCAGAGAATCATCCCCTGGTCTCCAGGGTCACAGTCCAATGCTCAAAGCACTGTGCCGTGCTGGCTGTCCTCCCTCAGAGAGCTGCAGAGTTGCTTGTATATTTTGGAGAACATCTGATAAGACCTGCAGGTAAATAACAGAATATACCAACATTGTTGCATGTATTACATGTATCTATAGTGTTCAATCCAACTTTCATATCCAAAATGATGTGGACATCTTTAATAGCTCCCTTTCTTCTTTATGTTTGTTCATACATTGTATAGAGGGGGACCAAGTGCTCCAAAATTCATTGCTTTTGGGTGACTTGTGCTATGAAGCAACACTGCAAAAGTACAAGTGGCAAAGGGTCCTACCTACAAATAGCTTTATTTGCAAACTGAAGGACAATCCCTCTAGGTTTCCTAATGAAATAGCAAGCTGTAGATGCAGCCAGCAATCCATACTCTGGTTGGAATGTATTCAGATAGCTGGTCACTTTCCAGGAAGAGCTGAAGGAGGTAAGGTGCGCTGATGTGATCTAAATCCACTGGTTACATGCAGAGGGGATTAACATCTGCTAAAAGTATTATGAACATCACACAGGTGTTTCAATATTTGTATTTAGTATGTGCTGCAGCAACAGTCTCTGAGAAAGCATTCAGTCTGCAATCTGGTCATTTTATTGTCTGAATCTGTCAGGACAGTCATTTAGTTACCCAAACTTTGTGATCCCTTTGCAAGTTGTAAACTATTTAATGAAGTGAATATATTGAGAAAGATGACAGACTTTCTAACTTTGGGAAGAGGGTATTACATCAGAGGCATTCATTTTTACTCTTGGGAGGATTTCTTAATACGTATATAACCAAAAGGTTGAATTAGAGTGAACGTTTCCAGAATTCTAGCAAATTCCTGTGGGCTGCTCCACATTTGACTTAGCTTTCATTATGTCAATAAACAACACTTATTGGTCCCAATATTAGGCAGATATAAACAAATATTTTGGTGAAATATTAAACTAAAAGTGTAATTAGGGTGGACTTTGGAGAGATTTCTTTCTTGCATCTCTCCAGCTTTTATTGCCCTCTAAGAAATCTGCAGGTTGTCTAACTTAACAAATGAAAGTTTTTTTTCCTCTGGTGGCTGCTTTATAAAAAGAGAGATACTGGATTGATACATTTCATGCGATTGAAAAGCACCCCACTTGTGTTCAGAGGCATTTATCCTTTCCTTTGTTTGTTGTTGACTCAAGTTGACTGCAATTTCTGGTGACTGTATCATAAGGTTTTCTTGGCAAGAGTTATTCAGAGGAGGTTTTATTTGCCCTTCCTCTAAGGCTGAGAAAATATGACTTGGTCACCCAGTGAGCTTCTCTGGTTGAATAAAGATTTGAACCCTGGCTTTCCAGAGTCCTAATCCAACATTCAAACCTTTTGCACCATTCTACCTCTTAATCTGTAACGCTTGAAATGGAGGGCATTCAAGGGCATTGCTTTTATAGAAATTATATCAGCAGCCCCTGACCTAGTGCTCTCTAGATGAGCTGGGTAACAAGTCCTATCACCCCAGCTAGTATTTGGCCATGTTGGCTGAGAAGGATGGGAACTACAGCCCCCCCCCCCCCATTTTTGGAGGCTAGCTTATGCCTCTACTTCTTTTGTAAATAGTATTCTGGTATTTTTGAAAATGGAATGTCCTACTGGATGCATAAATGCTTACATATGTCCTGGTATACTTGTACAACCTTAGTGCAAAAGATATAGTTGAACAGGTTGAGGCTAGGACAGGCAGGTAAATTCAGTACTTTTACTAAAATGAATATGGGGGGTAGGGTGGGGGAAAGGTGCTACTGCAGGTTTGTTATTGCTTCTTGAATGCTAAGCCCAAACCCTGGCATTCTAAGGCCATTTCCACATGGGCTTAAAGAAACGGTGCAGAGTGTCCTCCAGGGAGGACGTCTGCACCTGGGAGCGGACTGGGTCGGACCTACTTACTGTAGTTCCGCACCTCAGCCCGCTCCGGAATGACCCGAACTGGTCATCCAGCATGCTTTTGAAAGACTGCTTGAAACAGGTCTTTCAAAATCACAGGGCGCCACTCCGTTCCCGCACTCTGGTGCAGATTTGCAAGCTCTCGCCAGTGCGAGCCTGCAATCTGCCGGGGGTGGGCTTTAGGCTGGCGAGCTTCGGCAGTCGGTGGAGAGCCTCGACCAACTGGAAGCTGCCATTTTCGTCCCTGGAGCAGTGCGGAGCAGCAGCCACGCACTGCTTTGGACCAGCCTGGATCCAAGCATGGAGCCAAGAAGTCTGGTAAGTACCGGCACGGGCGATTCCCTCACCCCGTGCGGAAATGGCCTAAGAAGGTACTAAAACAAATCTTGTGGGTAAATTCTGTTTCCCAAACTAAAAAACATTGCATCATTCAGTGTGTTTTATTGTTTATTTATTGAATTTGTATGCCACTTTTCTCCCAAAATGGGACCCAAGGCACTATCCCATTGTATCAAGATCCAGTATGGTGTAGTGGTTTGAACATTGGACTATGACTCTGGAGACCAGAGTTTGAATCTCTGCTGAGCCATGGAAACCCATTGGGTTTCCCACCTTGGACAAGTCACAGTCTCTCAGCCTCAGAAGATGATAAAGACAGACCCCCTCTGAACAAATCCTGCCAAAGAAACCCCTTGACAGGTTCACTTTAGGGCCGCCATAAGTCAGAAGTGACTTGAAGGGCATACAACAGCAATTATTTGGATCACTTTCCAAAGTGTAGGGCTGCAGAAAAACTGCTCCAAATCACAGTAAGGCAGTGCTTTACTTTGGGCACACCCAAATGTCAGAAAATGGTGAACAAGCATTTTAGTTCTCCAGAACTGTTAATCAGGTTGGATGTTAAAGTGGGGTGGGGTGGAGAAAATAAAAACCTGTCTTGGTATTGCGGCCAAAACTCTGGATTTATTTGAAATCTTGAGATGAAAAATCAGTAGATCTAAGGATTAGGCAGGAATCTAAAAAACAAAAGAAAAGAAAAAAATCCACAGTTTTTGGTTCTGAGGTTTGATATTAGACCCAAGAGGACAAATTTCCTCTGTTAGTTCACATCTGTTCACATCCATTGTTTTAGGGTTAAAATAAAGCCAAGATTTGCCCATAGAGTCAAACACATTTTATATTCCAATGAGGTTTCAGTACAAATTAACATCAGGCGCATGTGCATGTAGAATACATCTCTAACTTTCACTGTTTAAAAAGGCTTGCAAAAATTCAAAAAAACTTAGACTATATTCTCAGTGATCATACATAAAGACATTGAAATAATTGTTGTACGGCACTGTGTCCCACCATTTCTGCTGAAGCGTGCATGGACTCAACCAATGTGTTCACTTGAAAATCTTGGAAATGTCAGAATAGCAGCTTAAAGAGGATGATTTTCAGGAATCTGGCATAGATGATATTCTAAAAGTGGCTGGATTTTGTTGGTTGTTGTGCAGCAGTGTCATCCCATTCAGGGTTGCACAAGCCCCATGATGCTGTTGCATCACCTGAGGGGCAATGACTGGGGAGGTTATGTAAGTACAGTCCATAGTACTGAGTGGGGAGTTGAAACAACTCTTGTATAACAGGAAAATATGTGGCTGTAGCATCCACTGAGAAGAGCCAGCATGGTAAAGTGCTGTTAGTGTTTGACTAGAACTCCAGAAGACCAGGCTTCAAATCTTGCCTCAGTTGTGGAAACCACTGGGTGACCCTGGTCAAATCACAGTTGCTTAGCTTAAGAAGAAGCCAAATGCAAACCTTGTCTACTGAAATCTTGCCAAGTAAACTCCATAATGGTTCACCTTAAGGTTGCTGTGATTTGAAAACAACTTGAAGGCACACAATAAAAACCCTTGGTGGTATGATGACACACTACAGTACTGCAACATAGGTGTGCTTGCACAGTTTTATGATATCCAGTTGGTGCATAAGCTGTTAGTTGTTCTATTCTGTGGGCCAGATTGGGATCCCCTGCTGGCTGGTTCTCCTCTCATGAACAAATGGCTTCCCTCCTGCAATAGCATCTATATGATTTCTTCTTCAAAAGGCAAATATACCTCATAGCGATCATGGGGTTCAGGCTCTAGCCAGAAACAATGCAGCTTTTTTTGAAGAAACTGAAAGATCAGTTTTGTTATAGGAAATTTTCATAAAGGACCAGGTATTATGACAAGAGATGTTATTTTGGCAGAATGGAGTGGAGGTAGTTTGTGGTAGAGACATACATGAAAATGTTGATAGCTGAAGAACTATGGTTGAGACAGGCACCAAAGGCAAATATTGCAGGCGCTGGGAAGGAGTAACATTTGGGTTATATGTGGCCTCCATGGTATTTTTGTAATTTCCAGACCCTGCTGAGCCTCCAAATTCCTCTCTAAACACCTGCACCCCAAGTTTAGTGGGGGGAACATTTCCCCAAACTGCAAATCACCATTCTTAAAGACTGATAGGATTGGTTCAGAACTTGAAATCCTGCCATACAAAAGAGCTAAAAACAGAAGGAAGTGGTCACTTTTGGTTTTGTTTCCAGTTGTGTGGTGCAGACTGTTGGAGTAATAATTGGCCCTTACATCCTCCAAGGTTGCCTATTCCTGCAGTATTAAGAGAAAAGAAAATGAAAAATTTCAGCCATTAGGACAAATATTTGCTTGGAGGCTTTAAACTGCATACAGAATTCCAGAAATAATTTGAAAATAGAACATTCTTAGCTATCTGGCCCAGCACTACCATTAGCTGTTGTGAGGCAGGAACTCCAGGCAGCAACGTCAGGAGTTAGAAACGAGGTGTTGTCATAGAGAGCTGTTTATCACATTTTGGACTGCATTGCCCTAAACTAGCCTTCTGCTTTCAAGTTTGGTAGAAATACGGTACTCTCCAATCACCAGTGTTGAAGAAAGTTTCAATTGCTAATCCAGACAGCTTTTGGACATGGAATGAGAGGGGGTGCCATCCAGTTTTCCAGTTCAGAAAGCAAAAATGTGTTGGTTTGGTCCTAACAGATATACATTTTACCTTCTACTTTTAGCTTAGCTTAGCTTTGGTTAACCCTCATGCAGTGTATCTATTTTACACAAAGCAAAAAGTACATCTGTATTAATTATTACTCCTAAAACGATCTCAAAGTCCTGTAAAATGCTCACATACTGCTTTAGCAGCCGTGAGATGAACGTCAGGCCAACATTTGCAAACATCTTACACTTTATGTAGACCTGCTGAATATGTAACATCTGTTCCTCCTGATGGAAAATATCCTTTCGGTCACAGAGGGATCACAGTCACATGTTATCCCAGGAAAAGCCTGTGTGAATCAACAGTCAGATAGACTCATCACTCTGCACCTAATAGATATATACCGAAATGAAGCCAAGACATTCCTGCCCAAAGTGGGAGGTAACAATGTGCTCTCCAGTGGATGACAAAAATCAGACAGCTCAAGAAAGAAAGAAAGAAAGAAAGAAAAGAAAAGAAAATCAAAGAACAAGAAGAAGAAAAACCTCTAAAAGATCTCACAGTTGGGAATCTTTCCTTCAACAAGCTCAGTATGCAAGCAGTGTTTATTATTTAGCTTAAATGCTGTAATTTGTGTTTCTTATATATTACAGCTATACAGATGATGACTAAAACAGAAGAGTTATCAAAAATGTGTGGGAGAGCTTTAGGCAGTTATATTTAAAATAGAGCTGGATTTCTTTATTAGATGCATCAATGGATAAGCTTTTTAATCCAGAGCACCAGTAGAAATTCAACATGAAAAGAGTAGAGAGAGGATTTCTTTTTTTTTTTTAAACTTTTCCTCTTAAAGGTTGTTTGTTTTTATTCTCTTTGAAGATGTTGGGATTGGTCAGAAACAAATGGAAGCCAAAAAGACAGTGACTGAGTGGGACAGTTGCTACAGAAAATTTCATTTCAGGCAAGTAAGTAAAGATCCTTCCTCCAGTGAATGACTCCAGGCTCAGAGAGTAAAAGCTGAAGTGAAAAAGTAACAGCAATTGGGGTGCAGGGGACAACACCAGGTCACCGTATTTTCTTTCCTATAGGCAATAGAAAAATGTATTGTTTTCTCTGTTTTTGACAGGTATGTTTAACATACTTCATCTTTCAATAGTGCTTAGGTAACGTGTGATAAAATATGCCACACAACAAATAACTAAGGTAACTAGAATAAGTGATCCCCCATGTACACAATCCCTGTATTTAAGCATCATCGTGTCATTCTATTTAGCACCTGGATATCAATAGGAAAATGGGGCGGGTAGAGCAACTTATAAAGTTTGTCACAGCACTGGATATGGAACTGTTAGGGTCATTCAGAACCTAGGAAAATTACTTTTTTGGATTACTGTTTCCAGACGCCCCACCATCTCCAATTTGGCATGATGAGGAATTATGCCAGCTGGTGATTCTGGGAGTTGTAGTCCAAAAAAAGTATTGTTTCCAAGTTCTTGGATCATGATCTACAGAAATATTAGAAGTATTATCCTATGGATCTGCATTTTTCAAAATATGAAGGCTGACCTTATCATAAGACAGAACAAGGCAACCTCAAGTGATAGAGTCTGGGAGACAGCAGTGGCAACCTGAGAGCCATTTCTCCGGGACCTTTATGCCCCTTCAGTTCTCGTCAATGAAAAACAGAGGGGTGTGTGTGTATCAACAGCCTGCACACTTTATAACTGGCCTGTTCTCAGGTGCAGTGGAAACACTGCCCCATGAAAAGTGTTGAGTTAAAATTCATATCTTAGTCCTGTTCACTTACAGGACTAATTAGGCAGAATGGATGTGGGGAGGATATCATTTTGTCCTTTGCCTCAAGTTGCAAAACATCTTGGAACAGACCAGAGTTTCCTACTCTTAGGAAACATGGGTAGCTTTTACTTCATGACATCTTACAATGGATTAAGAGTATTGCAATGGTGGATAATATGTCTTGTACAGATAATATTCCAGATTCAATCCTGCAGTGATGGCTGACAAAATCTCAGAAAGAGGGACTGTACAGGGTGTTTGTCTGGGGTCTGGAAATGCTACTGCAAATCAGTGTAGACTGTACTGGCTTTCATGGACCATATACAGAACATTCTCTTCTGGTGCAACCTCCACAAGCATGAATGTGAGCTCCTGAGAAGTGTCACATCCCATTATAGTCAATGGATGTGGCAAGCACATGTCTGCACTGCCATGGGCACGGGCGCATGAATGTTGCATTCATTGACTACAATGGAATGTGACACTCACATTTTTTGTTTTACATGGGTGTTCCTGGAATGAAAGTCTGGATATATGGTGGGCACACTGTATAAGGTAACTTCTTGTGTCTCTTAGATCTTAATGCATAAAAGGGACATTGGGTTGTGTAGGAATGAGACCTTTGGAGAGTCTTGGGATCATGTCATTCCACACAACCCTAGCACTATGATTCTACTTTAAATGCCATGATTCCACCCTATGCAGTCCTGGGACTGGCACTTTAGGGAAGAGTATTTAAAGAGGTCTAGTGCCTCCTTGAACTACAAACTCCAGGATTCCATAGGAAGCAGCCATGGCAGTTAAAGCGGAATCACAGTGCTATAATTGTGTCATATGAAAGTGTCCTAGGTATATGCAGTGTTTTCTCAGTTGTTTGATTCTGAGGGGGCTCCTTCACTCCCTACTGGGAGCTTCCAAATGATACAATTGTCTGGCCTCACCTATCAGAAATGGTTGGAGGAGGGGCAGATGTCATAATTTGTCTTCCATTTGCAATAGTCTGTTTTTCTATCCTTTCTAGCATCCTGTTTCTTACCACCAAACCAAACCAAACCAAATAAAAATAAAAACAGTAATTAAAAAGATCAACTTCAAGATAGAATAACTTGGACTTGGAGCATTGTCTGGAAGCATTCCTAGTTGGAAGAGAAGGGCTAAAATGCACACAGTGTGTTAAATACACAGGTCTAAATCCTGTTGTTAGTCCTGATTAGAGTAGGGTAAATCAACAGGACTTACCTATATGTTGACTCACCATGTAACAATGAGTGAATGGGTCTACTCTAGCTGGGACTAACAAAAAGGCTGTTAGCCATAGATTTCAGCTAAGCCTTGTTTTTAATTTCCAAGTCAGCAGTAGGGACTCTGATCCAGACTAAGATTGTTGTTCACAGGTTAAATCTCTGCCTCCAAGATGCCCCATTCTAAGTTCACTTTCCCATGCAGGTATTAAAAAGAGGAGGGGGAATCCTTGGTTCCAATGTAGCTTCCCCATGTTTTTAGCTGCTCTGCCCATGGGGGAGGAGAATCTAAGAAAAAATGCCAGGGGAAGTTTACAAAAGCTTAGAATGTTTCTTTTCAAAAACAGCTCATTCTCATTATTTGTTGCAGTTATTTATTTTGAAGCTGGAAGAATAACTTGTTGGATGAATTCAAAACACAATGGGGTCAGTTTGGATCAGTATGTAGGGAGATCTTGTCGCACGTTTGAGACTAACTGAGAGAAAGAAGTTGGTAGCATAAGCACATGAAAACATAAGCTTTCATAGACTGAGTCTACTTCTTCAGATGCTTGTTGGATGAACTTTGCTTCTAACTATCACATTACTTTAAAAAATTCACTAGAATGGCACAAAGTGGGAAAAATATCTGTCAACAGGCCTTTGAAAACATCTTTGAAAGGCCTTAAAAATAAATTAGAAGACATTATTCGTTACACCAATAAAGTAACATAATTCCTCCTAATAGTATTGCTCTTGGAATTTAACTTGCTCACATTTACCAATAAAAAGGACTTGTTACAGGTAGCTACGTTGTTTTTAACTCCTTACCTCTAAACTTTGGGATTGCGTTCCCTCTATTCATGCCCTGTGGTGCCGATTCAGAGCACTGAGTGCTTTGTTATGTGCCTTCAAGTCAACTGTGAGTTATGGTGATCCTATTGTTGGTTTTTCCTGGCAGCATTTATTCACAGGTGGTTTGCCATTGCCTTCTCAAAGGCTGAGAGAATATGACTCACCTAGGTCAACCGGTTTCCATGGCTAAACAGGATTCAGACCCTGATCTCTCAGAGTCCTAGTCCAAAACTTAAGCCATAACCCATGGTGGCTCACTACTCAGTGGCATAGGGATGGGGGGCCCAAGGGAGGATGTGTGCCCTGGACAGCACTTTTTTGTGGGTGCTGCTGCTCCTTGCCTGCCCCCCCGCATACTGTCACCCCCTCCTCTGCACACCGTTGTCCCTTCCCCATGCTCCATCACCCTCCCCTGCGTGCCATCTGCCCTCCCCTGCCCACTGTCGCTCCTCATCCTTGTGCCATCATCCCTCCCCTCCCCCTCCCCTCCCTCACTCGCACCAAGCAACAGCACTGTCACCATTGTATGCTTGGAAGTAAAAATGAAAGTGAGTCTCTTTTGCATGCTGCATATTTAATATAGCATGTATTGATCTTTGCAAAAGATGAGACTGAATTCTTTTGGTTTCTTGGTACAGTGCAAACAAAGTACTGAGCATGTCAAGAGTCTAACAACAAAACTCTGTAGAATATTTCTTTGTACTAATAAGTATATTTATTTTCCAGGTTTACTATTCACAAAGAGATGATAGACTATAGTTATCTTCTAAAAACTGATTTTAAAGTGAGATCACTGTAAGGTATTATTTCAGTGTTGTTTACTGTTTCTTCTAATTTTCCTTTTTATATTTTCAAATAGGGCTCATCTGATCTGAGTATACAATAATGCATTTGCTCTTATGTGTGAGTTACTCTAAGATTTAAAGGAAGAGCAGAAGTGATTGCTGTCATCATCATCATCATCATCATCATCATCATCATCATCATCATCATACGATAGCACACTTTTTGTCTTCTATTTTTTTCCTCTTACAATAGCACATGTTATGTGTTGAAAGAGCTTGAAATACATTTTTACAGAAATCATGACATACATTGAACAATTCAAACAGGACACCATCCAATTAGGTTGTTTCACTGAGACAGCTCAATTGTATGGCTACAGTTGAAGAAATGTGTGTACTATGAATTATGGGTGGCTAATGCTCAGAGGAATATGATGCTTTAGGGTTCCATTTCTGCAAGGAATGGACATTTTTACACACAAAATTTAAAGCAACTTCAGTTGGGAATGCCAATGTTAATACGAAGAGAAAACAATGCGATGGATAAATGTATAACAAAAGCATCTCCTTTTCATTCCCTTTTGCAAGAAGATAAATAACAGCATAACAAGTTCTAAGATTATTTGTAGCTTCCTATATGAAAAAAGCCTTTGCCTTCTTTAAAACAGCCTTTCCTTATTTGGTTTCTGGATGTCTCAGATTACAGTCCCCTTCATCCCCAACCAGCATCGCCATTGGTTGGGAATGATGGCAGCTGTAGTCCAACCCATGCAGCAGGAGATTGGAAAAGGTTAATTTGGGCATGGCTTTATTAATTTTTCATTACCTTTCTTGATGTATGATCTATATTTGCCACATTTCTTATGAAAGTTGTTGTTGCATCGCAAAAGAAAACACTGTTTTTTGCACATCTCTCCGCACAGACCTTCAGCAAGGTGCCGATCAGTGAGCACTTTTTTTTTTAAAGGAATATGATAAAAGTCCAAAAGTGAGCCTGTGCTAATGAGATGGGACTAATAAAAAGACAGATTGTTTAGAGCAGACAGAATGGATCTGGAAACCAGCTATCAGAGACAGGTTTGACAGAGAGTCATAAAAAGGAATACCACGTTTAGCTTTAGCAGGCATTAATGTAGCAGCCAGACTTTTCTAATGATCTAGGAATAACAAAGAAGGATTGTCTTCCTGACACAAGTGAGTTACTGTTACCATTAAAGATGATAGCACAATCGAGAAGGGAAAGTGGCACAGCTCTCAAATGTGGAATAGTCATCCATCCCTCTGGCCATTATCCTCTCAAATAAATGAGATGAATATGAATTAAATACAGGACCTAATGTTAACTTTCTCAAAGTTCAAGGCTGACACTATCACCAGCTTGAAAGAAAGAAAAGAGGCACAGCATGCAGTTTTAAGTAATATTATATTTCTGGGAGAATGAAGGAAACCTTGACTTGTGGATACCTAAAAATAGAACTATGAAGTCAAATTTTCTTTGGTTTTAATTCTGTGTGAAAAATCAAGCTCTCCTTCTTATTTAGCACACATGCCCCGCTTGATACAAGAATTCTTGGATTACTTCTGGCCGCAAGCTCCATTAAAATGTCACATATAAACAAATGCTCTGTCTTTATCAGCTTCCTAAAACCTTTCTGCTTGCTTCCCTCTTTCCAACTTCCTTTGTGTATAATTATGTCATAGTTCAAAAGCCTACTATTATACCTGTCTACTCAGAAGAAAGCCCTATTGGATAAACGTGTGCAGGACTGAAGCTTCTGTGGCTTGCTGATGTTTAATGGCAAATACACTACTTCCTCTTTAGAGGGCTTGTCCTGTCTGTAGATAGAGTGAGGTAACTGTCTCAATAACAGTTTTTGGTTGTTATGAAAACAGCAATTTTCTAGTTATTTAATTTCTTCTCGTTCTGCTTTTATTGCCTTAAATATGTGAGCTCTTTATGCCTGAGATACACAATAACTTTAAACCAAAAAATCATAGAGCTAGAAGAAACCACAAGGATCATTCAGTCCAAGCTCCTGCCATGCAAGAATACACAATCAAAGCACTCCCAAGGGATGCCTGTCCAGTCTTTGTCTACAAACCTCCAAAGAACGAGCCTGTATCACATTCTGAGGCAGTGTATTCCACTGTCAAACTGTGCTTTCCATCAGGAAATTCTTCTAATGTTTAGGTGGAATCTCTTTTCTTGTAGTTTGAATTCATTGCTCCACATCTGGAGCAGCAGAAAAGCAGAAAAGTTTGCTCCACCTTCCATATGACATCCTTTTAAATATTGAAACATGTCACTGTTTAACCTTCTCTAGAACACTATTCATCTTGACTTTGAAATAGAGGAGAGCAAAAGTTGCTGCTTTGCCTCAGACAGCAAACTGTCTCAGGTTGGCATTCCCTCTATATTCTAGTTTTGCACAGGGGTCATATGGTATCCTCTATGAGCATTCAGGACTGGTGTTGTATACACAACTGCCCAAGTATAAGTGATACCTACTCCAGAGAAGTCATGCATACCAGATAAAACATATTAATATTGCCAGTTGCAGTTTCTATGTGCGTATAGAATTGCATTTTTAAAATAAAAGTAATGGAACTATCCAATCCTGCTCTCTGCCCTGATGGTTTTAGAACCTGCTCTTTTATCAGAAGGAAATGACAAAGGTTTTTCATTACAACATTTCACACCACTTTTCTTTTCCTCCTCTTAAAATCTTAATAGTGTAGTATTAACAGTATACTCACCATGAGATGTTTTGAATAAAAAGGGTATGCAAAATCAGAATCCATCTTCCCTGATACACAAAAAGACATGGGATGGAGTGGACTTGTTTTTGAAGTATTTCAACAAGGCTTAAAAAAAAAAAAAAGCAAAGCAAAGCTGAGCTCTCTGTAAAAAAACCCAGCTTTTAAAAGTTTTATTGTTAAATCAGCCATTGTTTTTGGCTAATAAAATGGAAAATGTGTGCTTTTATGGGTTTATAAAAAGGCAAACTATAGTTGCATGAAAAATAACTTTCACCGATTGAGTACAGGTGGAGACTTGTTTAAACTCTGAAGACATAAAGGCTTAGTATGTATGACTGAAAAAGGTAACATGGCACAATAAAAGTCTTCCTCTCGGCAGTCATCAATCCACCGGGTATTCCATGTCAAATAAACGCTGCAACAATTTACAGTAAAAGTACACAGTGGAAGTGCCAACGTTAACACTTCTTAGGATTGGAGAGCGTCCAGGTTTTTTACGCCAATATTTAACACGGACTGAAATGTCTTTTCCATTGGAAGTGTCAGCTGTAACAGGCTTTGCTATATTTGGCAACCTGCGTATGCGAAGCAGAAAGTCCAGCGCGCATGATGTTCATTTTTATTTCAACCATGATAAATTGCGGTTCATTTGTTTAAGTGCAGATGGCAGTTTTAGTGTTCCTACTATAAATTTGGACTAACTTCTATTGACATGCTGTATTAAACTTAAGAAAAACAAATTACACTTCAGCCCTTTTAATTGACTAAATGTGTCAAAAACACAATCAGTATAACATTAGGGGTCAAGGCCTCAGACTACACTATAATGGGTGTTGTGGCAAGTGTCCAGCTTCTCCTCACCGCCGCCCAAAGCAATTTTTTTCTGTACATTTCATTTTTCACAAACATTCAGCACAAGACAGGCATTTAACATTCTCAGTTTGATAACTGAGAATTCTCTCATGGTCTGTAATCAGATCATTTGACATTTCCCTCTTGTTTAAAGTGCTAGTCTTGATGATTATTTATGGTCACCTGTAAACAAACCGTACAAACAGATACCAGCATTTGGGAGAATGAAATAATGATTCATGCTACACAGTACAATTGAAAACAGAAACTGTGTTTAGAAGACATCTTTCCTTTGCTAAATAGATGAGCAACTCCATGGTCCAGAGCCAAAAAAATCTTGGCAACAATTCATTCCTAGGGGACTTTACTGGAGTCTGTCAGCTTTGGCTCATGTCTTTTATATTAAGTGCCTGATACGTGTACATCTCCTAGATTTTTTTAACCTGATTTGTATAGACTAATATATACATATAATTTATAAGCTTGGTGTAATTAATTACATTACTGAATTATTAATCTCACTAAGTCCTGCATCACCACCAAAAATGTCACTCCAGGCAGCTAACAATAATGAAGTACAACTTAGAAACAGCTTCTTAATTAAAATGTAATGTGAATGGTGTAATAGACCAGGAGAAAGGACATTTCTTTATACCACATGCTCTGGTTTACAACTCCCATTAGTCCCACCCAGTATGGCCAGGGGTAAAAAACAGAGTTGCAATCCAAAACATCTGAATGGACTGTTGTCATGACAAGAGGAGAGATTAAACTGGAAGCTTTCTAGATCAGGTTAATTTCTTAGGCATTGTATTTCATGGATGCTCCTTTGAATCCAGTGAGTCTTATTCCCAGGTACAAATATACAGGATCTGTAAACAAGATTATTTATTTCGTACACTTATATCCCACCCTTTCTCCAAGGCGTTCCATGCAGTGTGCCTCTCCATTCTCATCCATGTGAAATCTACGCTACATCATTATAAAAGACTGTCATGGCTCTGTCCATTAGAATCCTGGGATCTGTAGTTTGGTGAGGTATTTAGAATTCTCTGTGGAATATCTCCATTACTATAGTTCCCATTTGCATTACTGTAATGCACTTTGTGTCAGTTTGTCTTTGCAGAGTTATTCAGAAACTTCAGTTGGTACAAAGAGCTGCAGCTAGAGTGTTAACTGGGACTGGTTATAGGGATCATACAACTCTCTGCTCTGGCAGCTCCACTGGCTTTTGGTCTGTGTCTGGGCATAATTCACAGTGCTGGTCATAACCTACAAAGCCTTATATGGCTTCCCATATAAGCCTGTTTGGATTCTGAGATTCTCAGGAAAAGCCCTTCTCTTTATCTCACCACCTTTCCAGGTATGTTCTCAGTGGCTGCTCTTAGGCCATTTCTACACAACATTGCTATAATGCTATAGCAAAGGGTTGTTACTGGTCCAGGAGCCTTGCTTCTGCATGATGCCATTGTTATCCAGTTGCTACCCTTTCCCCAAGCATTGCCAAATTGCCATATTCTATTTCCAGAAAAAGTCCATCAAAAGCCTCCCATAGTGCTTAAATCTCATAAGCTGTCATAGTACAGTACTGTTATAGTGCTTGATAGCGCTTCCTGTTATGGTGGATCCAGCAGTGGGGAGGCTGTGGGCATGCCCAGCTCGTCCCTCTCTCAGTGAATCCCACGGCATCGCATGAATGGCAATGCTGCCATTACAATGGTATAACGTGCTAATGGCCTGTAGTGCGGAAATGGCCCTAGACTCGGGAAGTCCCTCCCTCCGGAGGCTAGAATGGCTCACTTCTTGCTGTTCACTTGCACGCAAAGACTTTTTAAAGCTTTTATTATTCTGATGGACTTTTAGAATTGAACGTTTTTGAAGAAACGGGTTTTAAGAGGGTACTACGTTGTTTTAAACTGTGTTGTTTTAAACTACTGTTATCATTTTAAGTGCATGTTTTAAGATTGTTTTAACATTCTTGATAGTTTAATCCTGTTTTAATATTGACATTTTTGTATGTTTTGAACTATATTACAATCATTTTAATTTGTAAGCTATCTTGTGTCCCAGTCAGGATGTAAATAAAGCCGCTGCTGCCGCTGCTGCTACTGTCGTTGTTGTTTAGGAAAGTGGAACTACAATTCCACTTTGAAATGGAACCATGCATTTAAAGTGGAATCAAATGACTGTAACTCTGTTGTGTAGATAAACTTCCAGTAAATCTCAGTGTAGCGTTGTGGTCTGAGTGTTGGACTACAACCCTGGAGACCAGGGTTTGATTCCCCGCTTGGCCAAGGTAAACCCACTGATTAACTTTGGACGCATCACACACTCTCAGCCCCAGAAAACCCTGGTTGCTTAAGGGTTCCTGTGTCCAAAACTACTTGAAGGCACACAAAAACAACAAACTTCAGAGTGAAGTGGATTTTATCTCCCCAGTACTACTCCCCAGTCCTACTTATTTTCCCAGTACTACTTCCTAGTTAAACCACTGTGCCATACTGACTGTCAATTTCAGCCTTACTCTTGGTACTTGGTAAAGCGAACCATCATTTTGCTCATGAAATCATCAGACTTTCTTGTGAAAGCTCATGCCTCCCCCCCCCTTCTGGTTTGTTCTTTCGATTAAGACTTCCTATCTGGGTTCACTGACATGAACCCAGATCTGGAAAAGATTGCATGATATTCCTCTGAACCCTTTGAAGTCAGCGGGCTTCTTACCATTGGCTTTGACGTGGGCAGGATTTCACCTTGTGCTTTTAAAGGGTTATGGAACTTTGTGGAGGTGTGATAAGATCTCAGCAGGGGAAAAAGTGTTGCTCAGTGCCATTGCGGTTTATGCTTAAAAGGGCATGGTGACACAGTCTGCCTTCTTATTGAAATGGACAGCTTTGATGCCTGCCAAAGTCTACACGGGGGAATGCAGTGCTCTGAGTAGGAGAGTTTCAAGTGATGCTTAGCAAAATCCCTCCATTTAGAAGAGACTGGTGTCACTGAAGATGTCTCTCCGTGGTAGGAAAACTGATTATGCACCAAGTACTGTGAGGCAGTGAGTATGTGAGGTACTAATTGCACCTTATTTGACTTGTGCTACCCCACAGAAGTTTTTAAATACTTTTTTAAAAAAATAGATCTATGATGTATCCACATTTAGGGACCCTGTGTACAACGTTGTTTGCCACACTGGAAAAGAAACCATCCCTATTCAAGGATGAGAAAACATGTGAAGGGAAGTGACTTAACACCCTTTACCATTCTATGCTATTTCCATCACAGTCTTTACACAAAGTTTGGAAATGCTCCTTTTTTCTTGTAAGACAGTTCCATGCAGACTGAGAGGCTCTGGGAATAATGGTCCAAAAAAAAAAAAAAAAAAAAAAGGAACTTTCCTGAGGTTCCATTCTCATATGGAGAAAGACTTTGGGAGGAAGACAACCTCTTCTATCTCTGGAGACTCTCCAGATCTGACAATAACAACTACTTTATTTATACTCCAACTTCTTATACTTTATTTATACTCCAACTTTTCTCAAGATTGGGATGCAAGGCTGTTTAAGAATAAAAATGATTACAATACAATTTAAAAAATACCACAGTCAACATTAAAATATGATTAAACTATTAACTATATTAAAGCAATTTAAAGCAGGCAGCTTCCAGAACGTCTGTCCACTGTCAAGCTGCGTCATCACATGAAAGTGACTAAATGAGCCTTGGGATCATTTACAGAAATACAAATGAATAAAATAATAATATGGGGTGTTGTTTGGCTGATTATTTTTTTAAAAAAAATCTGTCTTTTGATGTATTTTTAAGTGATTTTTAATTGTACAGATTGTTTAATTGCTTTTTTACAATAACTTTTACATGTTTCAGTGACCTTTTGTATGTTTTTTAAGCTATTCCAGTTTTAATATTCTATAAGCCACCTTGAGCCCCTGTATTGTGAAAAAGGTGGGATATAAAGGAACAACAGCAACACGTACAGCCACAGTCACACTAGTATTACCATTTCTTTTTATATGTATTTGTTAATTAATTTTAACACAAAGTAACCTAAACACAAATTGACATTTTTAATATAAGCTAAAATCAAAACACACAATACTAAAAGCAAGACTAAATCACTAAACTAAACCACTAAACTAAAACTAAACCAAACTAAAAACACTTAGCACTAACTCACTAAAACACTAATTTATTAACTAAACACTAACTTTCAAACACAAAAGGGCTCTGGCTCCCCGCAAAAAAAAACTGTACTGAAAGAGAAAAGAGAAGAGAAGAGAAAGACATGAAGAAAGAAAGGAAAAGAAAGAAAGAAGAGGATATTATCCTATCATTACAGGCATTACAGGTCTAACTATAATTACCAGTAACCATATCTACAAATCATTGCAGCGTCAGATTTCTTATTGTGCAAGAAATCCACAAATACTGGTATTACAATGTCTGACTCTTAGAGCCTGACCATTTTTGACCTCTGGGGGGCTGCACGTGGTCCATGGGCCACATTTTGCCCAGATCTGCATGAGAGCCTGAGTCGAACAATTCCTGAACGTTAAGATGCTAGCTATATTTCCTCACCCATACTCCCCTTCAAGCTGCCTGCATTTCCAAAGTGACAGAAGATTCCATATGGTAGCATTGGAGCTAAATCATCACATCTCCTCAGAAGAGACACAAAAAAATGAATTAGAAATGGAGTGAACTGTGAAAGAGCAGAGATGATGGTGGTACTGGCCAGATGGAAATCCAGACATATTTATGTTTCTCCTCTACCTTTGGAAGACCTGGCAAATGGCCAATGACAGAAATGTATCCTGTTCTAAAACTTTTGTATCTCTGCAGGCCAAGACAAATCACTTTCCTTCAATCTAGACTTGAACAGCATCAATGTTGGTTTTGAAAAGCTCAAGAAATTGCAGATGAATTTATAAACTGTTTGAGAAGAAGAAAATAATCTCTTGGGAAATGTGGATAAATTTTTATTTTTATGAAAGATCTGTTTTCACTATTGACTTAACAATTCAAAGTTATCTTCATGAATCTTGATTGAGATATATAAAATACCCTTTATTAAGAAAGCAGCAAAATGAACATACACACAGCAAGTCTGAATTGGTCATTTTCTCATTTTAATGTCTGCAGTATCATTAGTGCAATTATTTGAATCAAATGAGTAAGTAACTAAGTTCCATTTATATGAATAACTTAAACGCTATCTATTGGATCATTTTCTCCTTTATTGACCTTGTCTGCCTTCATGAGATAATAACATAATTAAGGCCAAATGAAATGATTAAAGAATGAAAAATTCAAACTCTACTCTGGGATGAAGCATTAAATCCGCAATATTTCATGTATTACTTTGTTGACACAGCTTTCCGAACACAGGTGTGGTTCACCTAAGCCATGATAAAAATTAAGGTCACCCTAAGACAATTTCACATATGAGTGAAATGTTAAAAAACAAAACAAAAAAACTTTTGCTACCATCGAACTTCTTTCTATGTAATTTAAGTCCGACAAAATAGAAATAGTTAAATGAATATCTAGAAAGCATTAAGAATATCCAATACCTACAGTTTATAAAATAGGGATTACACTGGGGTACTCTGCAGATATCTAAACTGCTACCTTCTTGCTGTTGACACTTAAAGGCTTGCCGGTATGGAACTGTCCATATTGAAATGTCAGTTTTGAGGGTCTCATCCAAGTCCCATTATGCTTGAAATGCAATGCTGGGGTGGGCAACCTTACCCTAAAGAGGGCCTTCTCTCAATAATGAGACCAACACACTGGAATTTCAAAAACAGCTTCATTTTGATCATTTCCTGTTGATTTCTAGATGAAAGCTGAGTCTTTATTAATTTGAAATATTGTCTTGTCTAGGTGCTGCTCTTCCCTTACTTCCACTTTTTGCTTTGTTTCACTATAAATTAATTTGTTGTTGCACACTAACAAATTAACTAGTGGTCTATTAGTTACTGGTTGAACATTCTGCTACCCTTGTTTTCATTGTTGCTTCTGCGGGTATTTAGTATTTTATGATTGTTAGCTGTCTTGTAGATGCATTTGGTAACTCCTCTAGAAATCATCAGAAATAATCTAGGACTTTGTCTCTCACACTGTTACTTATGTAAACAGAGGGGATGTGGAGATGAAGAATTCCTCTCCAGGGAATATCTCCTACGGTCAAGACAGGAAACCATGCATTTTAATCTAATTTCCTTATCTGTACTTCCTATACACAGTTATCTCTTTTGAGGGACAATTCCTTTTCTACTAGGTAAGGAACAATGAAATGCCCATCTTTTGGCCCAGAACCTTTATCCCCCCACCCCCAGTATAAACATAAGATATAACACTGCAGGAAAAATTAGAGCCCAGGTTTTAGGAGATAAAGCTGAAACACAAGAAGCTTAGGTATAATTCCTTCCCACATATACATGCTGCAATAGCTGTGTTTCCCATCATGGAATAGCATTCCACACTTCAGAAACGTAATGCTATGCTGTTAATGAGCAGCAAGGAAATCTACACAATTTGACTGATATTGTAGAATACAGAACCAGTGTGGTATAGTACTCTGAGTGTTGAATTGGACACTGGAAGACCAGCGTTCAAATTCCCATTTGGCCATGGAAATCCACTGAGTGATCTTGGGGAATTCATGCTATCTCAGCCTCAGAGGAAGACAAGATCAAGTCCCCTGTGAACAAATCCTGCCAAGAAACCATGTGATAGGTTTAGAGTCACCATAAGTTGGAAACAACTCGAAGGCACATAACGTTAGACAATACTGTGAATTTCACATCTTGGACATTATGATTAAAGGATACTTATCTCAGAAATGTTAAAGCCTGGAGTTTTAACCACTCGTACTTTGAAAACAAAACAACTAAATAGCTTAAAAATGAATGTCTAAAACCTGGGGGGTGGACTGGAGTGCAGTTGGACATTTCTCACAATTGTTCCCCTGAAAAACATTCATCAGGTGCTCTGGCACTGAGAAGACTCTAAGTTTGAGGAGTTCTTTTTTGGACCACAACTCCCCCTAGTCAGTATAGTTATGTCTGCAGAGCTGGATTCTGAGAGTTGCAGTTCAAAAATGTATCTTCCTAAGTTCTCAGAAGGCTATGAAACTGCAGATTCATCGCTGCAGACATCCTACAGCTTCTGGTACTATATGACTCCATTTACAAGTCAGCACACCTTGGCAATTGTAGGAGTCTCCATGATGAATGTCATATAACCTGAGGAGAGCACCTATTGTTACAGTCCCAGGAGAAACAATAGCTAAGGGAGGGGAAGAATGGCTGCGTGTGGTTCCAACCCCCTCCCAAAACTCTCAGTGCCCCCTCTCCATTTTAAAGAAATTGGGAGGAATCCTGTATCAGCTTCTTGTTGTTGTGTGCCTTCAAGTTGCTTCCGACTTATGCCAACACTACAGTAAACCCATCACAGGGTTTTCTAGGGCTGAGAGTGTGTGATGTGCCCAAAGTCACCCAATGGATTTCCATGGCTGAGCAGAGAATCAAGCCCTGGTCTCCAGGGACATCGGCTATTTCCACATGGGGTGAGGGAATCGCCCCGTGCCGCTACTTACCGGATTTCTTGGCTCCCTGGTCCGGTCCGTGCTGCTCCAGAGAAGTGCGTGCTTGTCGCTCCGCACTGCTCCGGGGACGAAAATGGCGGCTTCTGGTTGGTCGAGGGTCTCGACCAACTGCTGAAGCTCGCCAGCCTAAAGCCCACCCCCAGCAGATCGCAGGCTCGCACTGGTGCGAGCCTGAAAATCTGCATAGGAGACCGGGCACAGAATGGCGCACTCCATGCTTTTGAAAGATCTGTTTTAAGCGGTCTTTCAAAAGCACTCTTGATAACCACTTGGGGTCGTTCCAGAGCGGGCTGAGGTGCGGAACTACATGAAGTAGGTCCGACCCAGTCCGCTCCCAGGTGCAGACGTCCTCCCTGGAGGACGCTCTGCACCGTTTCTATTAGCCCGTGTGGAAATGGCCACAATCTAGTGCTCAAACCACTATACCATGCCTATATCACCTTACATTTATGTAAGTATTTAACTAAGCAGTGTCTCCTGGCTGGATCACCTGAAACATAATGAAAACATCATTCAATCATGTTCTGATCATGGTCAGAATTAATTTTCTTCTTCCTATGAAGCTGATGCCTGGTAAAATGGAAGGGGGCAAGTTGCAATTGTAGTCATGGTGTCAAAATTGTGACTAATTAGTGATCATGAACACAAAACAATAACTGTTAGGTTAGGTAACTGATTGTCATGTTTTGCAGGGTCCAGCCAGGAGACGTTACTTACTTAAGTACTTAGTTAAGCGTAAGCTGATATAGGATTTCAGCCCTTGTTTTTAAAAGTCAGCTGAAAAATTGGTCAAAATGAGCTGAAAAATCCCCTCTCCATATCCCCATAACCTCAATCATCTCAAATGGTTGATTTTTTATCAAAATCAAACCCAGAAGTGATGCCATGTTACTTTCAGGGCAATCAAAATTTATTCCTGCACCCCATTGGATGGCCCTGCAGGAGAAAATGGTCTTAAGCCTCCAGCACAATTGACCACTCTTGAGATGAGTTCTAGATTTGGTCCTTAAACTCAAGGGAATGGAAATTTTTCATCATAGTCCCCATCTCACAAGTCATTTCATAAAGAATCTTAGATACTCTGTGTTGTTTGTCACTTATCTTCAGCCATCATGCATGTCTGTTCTTGTTAGGCTCAAAGGCAGAATATGAACATTTTAAGATAAATCAAAGAACACTAATAGACTATTAACCTGTCAAATGTTATTTCACCTTTTTTTTTCATGCAGAATGTACATGGCTTGCATAATCTCACTTAATGTACTCCTCAATTGTTTGCTGCATTTGATCTTGCTTGCAAAACATGGCCTTTTCCGCACATGACACTCTCCTGTGTTGTCCCATCACAATCCTGGCAGTGCCTCTGCTGGGATGAGAGCATGTTCCCAACACGTCTTTCTGCACGTGACTGGCTGTCTGTGGAAGAGAGCATGAGGGATATGCCCTGTTCTTCTGGATTGCAGCTGGTCTTCTTCCCATGATGCAGTAGGGGAGGAAGTACATAGATTGTACTTCTGGCCATTCTGCATGGCCAGCTGCAACAAAAGGCTCGTGTGATCAGAAGTCATTGACAGAGTTTCTTCATCATGTGATTGGAGATCCTTGATGGAGTTTCTCTGTCAATAGCCCATGATCACACTGGCTGGCAACGTGAGAATGACGACGTAATGCAGAAATGTTGTCGTAGTCTTGCTCCTCATGCGTCCCCATGCCAGGATGCCATCATGATGCAGAAAGGGCCTATGACACAAAATCCTGAAAGGCCTTTGACAAGAGAGGTTTCAGAGGTATATTTTCATTTGAGTTAAGCCTATCATGCCACTGAATCAATAAGATCACTAATATACTGTTAACTAGAGCATGGAAAATAAAACTTCCACAATACTCTATCCAGCATGGCTATTACCCACACTGACTCAGAGGTTCTGGAACTGTAGTTCAGAAAGTAATTTTCCAAAGTTCTGATGCTGACAGTGCTCAGGCTTTAGGGCACCTTAAAATTTGTCAACATAGGGAAGAATGTTGCTACTGTCATTGCTATTGTCATTGTTCTTACTGTGTCCTCCTCCTCCTTATCTTCCTCTACTCCTCCTCCTACTTCATTTTCTACCTTTTCCTCAGAACCAGGACTACAGGCTGAAAAATTAAAAAAAAAATAAAAATAAAACAGTTTTAGATAGATAAAAACACATCTAAGAAACACAAACACAAACATCTGTTAAGTAGGCAAGAAATAAAACAATACAAGAGAGTATTAAAAGTCCTTTCACTATAAATGTTGAAAGCTAGTCAGAATGAAAAAGTCTTCACTAGCCAATGAAAAGACCAGAAGGAAGAAGTCAATCTAGCTTAAAAAGGGAGTTCTAGAATTTAGGAGAAGGCCTGAGACATGTGAGATGGCTGAAAAAATGAGAAAGCATTCCCACCAAATGTAGCTATGATGGTGGCAGGACCAAGAAAAAGGCTTTCCTTGTAGATATCAAAAGTCTGGGCACGCTTATATGGGAGAATATCCTCCTTCAGGCTGGACCTAATGTTGAAACACTCCATGAAATATGATTGATTTTTATGGCAAGAGGATCTTCATATTTCAGAGTTCTTTTTTTAAAAAAAAAAATAACAGGCAAATACCATATTACAGAAGTCAAAGAGAAGGTTTAATTGCTATGATTTAAGACATGCAGAAGATAGTTTCCCCAGGCTGATTGCTACTGAAGGGTCTCAACCAAAAGCATAAACTTGACAATACTTTTCCTCATGACCTTATTACCTTCATCTCTTTGGTAATAATATTTGTGTGAGAAATACCAAAAACACCCTGTGGGGAGAAAGGTCTTGGAAGTTTCATTGACAAACTAGGTGCAGATCCCTGAGCTGGCATAAAATATCTTGTTTAGGTTGTAAAAATATATTAACCTGTCATGTTATCTTCATAAATTTCTCTGGCACATAAGGCAGGTAAGGTCCCCTGGATCCCAAGACTCATTACCACTTCTGCTTAGTTTTACCATTCATCAGCAGCTTTGTCGCACACAGCAGTCTGAGTTTAGAAGCACTGTGATTCTGGAAGGGTTGATATCAAGTGAGTTATTAGCTGTGATGGACAAACTTGTTTCCAAGTGCTCTTGAGAAGTTCCTCTAGACTGCAAAGCAACAATTGTGAAGGTGTTTGTGCTGTGGTGCCAAGAGTGTGACAACGGAACCAGCTGGGGATTCCCTCCACCCCCACTCTAATTTTTCCATTGTGTGTTAGCTATGAACTTGTGAAACTTTCCGTACGTTCAGCAAATTCACATTCCATTCCAGAACATGTGCAGTCCTTTACTGGTAGAGTTTGCTAGCTTCTTTTGGACAAGGGTGGAGAAGTTTATTTTTTGGACGGAGAGATGCTTTGCCTCTGTGGAAAGCTGTCAGTGGCTGCTTGTCAAGACGAGACCAGGCCAAAACCTAGAATGAATGTAGCTATCACCATTCACTCACAGATGAATACACAGTTGCGCCCAAAGATCAAAAGTGCTGGTTAATAGAGACCTTGGAACCGCCCTTTTAAGGAGACCCAAGCTCCCTGAAGTGACAGCTCCTTACTGCAAGTGGTTTTACTCACCACTTACCTTTCCTATTGTGAGTGAAACCATAAAGAACTGACACCTCAAGGTGCTCCAAGCAGTTCGTAAGTTAGATTTGCTTGCTACTCGGGACTTCCTGAAGCTCCTGACAGTGGGCAGAGGCCCCTCCATTGCCCTTGGTGGATGTCATGGACCATTTTCCAGCCCTGTCTTAGCAAAGAATATTGTACAGTTGCATTCTTCTGTGTCCCATAAGAATGTGTAGAGTACTGACTCAGTACAGAAAGCCATCTAGGTATCCCATTACTCAGATTCTGCAGAGTTTAGAGGATGCATATAATAGTTAGGGACATTAATAAGGTAATGCAACCCTATAATGTGGTAGGTGTTAAGGGTATTTGATGGCAGGAACAACTTGGTGCCCTGTGGGGTAGTTGGGAAGGGAAGGGAAATTGTGTCTTCATGAGAATTTGGTGGAAAGCCACCACGCAGGCAGGGAAATCTTGCTCATCATTATGCAAACAATTGCTGAAAGCATCTCATTTGTGTGCAGAAAGCTCCATGTTCAGACCCTGAAATCTCTTGTTTGCTAGCAAGTAAAGTGAAAAAACTTTTCTTGAGAGTCTGACGATCCACTATCAATTATCTACTGTATAAAAGTCAATGTTTGTATATTTGTTTGTCTGTGTCAGGCAAAGACCTCAATGATTAGCTGTGTCAGGTGAAGACATATGATTGCTGCCTGAGAAGGTTCTATGGAATCCTGGGGTTTGCATTTTAGAGAGGACCCTTTGGAATTCTCAGCCAGAGAGCAGGGCGGTTGCTATGGAGATGAGGCCTAGCAGCAAGAAGAAGGAGGACAGTGTATTCCCTCAGGAACCCAACCTCTCTATGTTAATTACTCTGAATACAAATTGGATTGGAGAATATGTGGAAAAGTTACAGGTATTGACAATACAGTTTGGGGAATTAGAGACACAGGATCTCAAATCTTTCAACAAGTATTACCAATGAGAAAATAAAATCCCGGGAAAAACTAGGTATATACATTAGTAGTAGTAAAACTAAGCTGGGCATACCTATGGTGTGTTAGGGTGTAAAACAGATTCCTATATACACAATTGTAGCTGAGATCTTGTACCAGGAGAGTATGTCTTCCTTTTCCTCTCCCCCAGACCTCACTTTCCTCTTGTATCCTCTTTCCTGGCAATTTCATGGCCAGTGGACAGCAAAGGGCATTGGAAAAGCACCTGACTCTGTGCCTGTCACCAGATGCACAATGATGACACCACCCTCCAGGACCTCTGGAGGATCCCCAGGAGGTCTAGAAGGATACCTTTGTCATTCTGTGTCTGGCTGCAGGGACACAGTAACTTGCTTCTCCAATGCCCTTGCTTCCCATCAGCCACTAAATGGCCACAGAGGACTCCTGCAGGGCTGTAGTCATTACATCAAGGAGGTAATGAATCCCTCCCTTTGCAACAACCAGAAAAAGTCAGTATGTAAATTAAAAACAGAAGTTTGGTGTCATTAACAGGATGCCAGGGAATGATTTTTCTTTTTTTAAAAAAATCAAACACAGATCTTAGAAACAATTTTAAAACTCATTCACAATCCATATTTCAGACTGAGATAGGGTTCCCAACATGCGTCCTTGTAGGCAGAAAAATAAAAAGGCAGCATGCAGTGTTTTGCAATTATGGTGCACACGTTTTTCTCTTTTTGCATACAAGCTACTCTTGTTATTGGCAATGGGAATACATGGAACCTAAAATCTGGGACTGTGGTCACTAGCTCTCTTTCCTCTGATGTTCCTAGATAATAGACACTAGCAATGAGAAGCTAGAATACAAGAATTCCTGTGGTGATAATAGTATTTATCCAAGTCACAAGCGCCAGAATAAACTACAAGAGATCTTCCAATAATAAGTTCAGAAGTTCAGAACATCTGACCACAAGTTAACAGCAACTGGCTAGACTCCCAGATTAACAGGTGCTCATTCTTTCTTTAACCCAGGACTTTCCTTCAGTATGTGTACCCCTCTGCATATCATATTTCTACATAATTTCTACCTTTCTGTGTTTTGTATGATCATCTAAATTGTATTAAGCATTTGATTGTTTTAAACAGAAGGCACAGGAGAACAAAGTGATCGGCAACAAGTCTAAAACAGGAAAATAGTAGCCCACTAAGGTAGTGGTTCTTTACCAGGGACCCTCTTTAAATATTTTTGCTGCCATGTATCTCAAGGCTTAACTTGAGATTTTAAACCCTAAAGTGCATCAAATATTTATTTAAAATTGCTCATCAAGAGTCTTCAAATTGGAAGAAAAGGGAGAAATAAATAAATGCATACTTCCTTGAGAGGCACCAGAAGGGGAACAAAGACATTTCTCCTGCTTCTTCCCACCAGTTTAAGGCTGGAGTGGATTGAACAGCAACACACAACCCAGCCAGCATTTGCCCCCACTCCCTCTCCTCTTTTGCAGCCATCCAGTCTATCAGAAATGTGCAAACCTCCCCCCTGCTTTTCTTTGCCTTCTTCACCAGGAAGAGAGAAAATTGAGATGGGCAGAAAAAGGAGGGAAGGAAAAAGGCAAAATGGGGGGGGGGGGCTGAAGGCAAAAAAGTGGGATTGAAGCAACCCCTCTATAAAAGACCTTGAGCATGCCTCCTCCTTTCCATTCATCAGTGCACTCACAGTCATCTGAATCCAATGGCAGCTTATTTTGTCAATGGCGATTCCATGCTCCAACTTCCAGAGTCTTGCCAGGGGGTGGTACCTGCTGCAACAGCGCCTCCTCTTCTCGTTTGGCCCCACTCCAAGTGGAATCCTTGACACAGCATGGCAGCCAATTCTAAAAAAAGATAGCAGGGAGAAGTGGGGGCAAATAAGAAGAAGGGCGCTGCTGTAGCAGGTGCCAACCCCTGGCAAGGGACTGGAAGTTGGATCAAGGGATCTGTTACCCTGATTCCTGGGGTTCCTGGGAGGGACACCTAAATGTGCTCTTAATTATATAGGTTGGGGAAATTAGCCAAGAGCACAGCTTAGCAATACAAGAGGCAGGGTAACATAGCGAGATCTTGAACCCTACGTTTACGGGGTCAGGCCGAGTCAAGGAGCACACAGAAGTTGAAATAATAAAAGTGGTTTTATTAAAAACACAATCAAACAGTGTATGCAACACACTCACACAAGATAACTAAAGAAATAAAGGTTGGAGTGGGATAGAGGGATTTTTAGAGGAGGAGTTGGTTTGGGTGATACTTCACCTGTCCTGAAGCCCGGTTGGAAGCGGAGAAGCTGGGGAGCGTGGATCTCAGCATGTGGAGCTGAGGGGAAGGCTCGCTGGACAAAGCCACAGCAAGGCGGGATGGAAGCCAAGAGCGATCCAAGGAAGCACTCAAAGTCAGGGGTTTTTATAAGGAGAACTGTGACCGCAAGCTAGGTCGGACTTGGGGAAAACAATGGATTTAGGGCTGGAGACAAAGCCTCCGAAAGGTCAGAATTTGAATGACTGAGTTATAGCCAAATTGTCAATAGGATAGCCAGTATGCAAACGCGGAGTACTTGAGCATTGTATAGCTCGATCATCAAGCTGCCAGCGCAGGGCAGAGGATCTTTTGAAAGTTGCGTGCATACCTAATGGAGGTACTTGCCTTGAGGTCCCCTGAAGCTGCGAGTTGGCTATTTCTGGCCCGCCTGTATTGTGTTGGAATATTAAGGCGATTATCGGCCGAGCCTGTATGCGTGCTTGTCCAGGGACCTCGCAAGCACGTGGAGGGGAATGGGTATGTGAGGCCGAATTATTGATATCAAGAGATATCTTTTTATATACCCCAAGCTCGGGCTAGCCAGGGCAGTAACAGATCACCATTGGCAAAATAAGCTGCCACTGGATTGAGATGAAATCACACACTTATGAATGGAAATGAGGAAGTACGCTTGGGGTCTTTTATAGAGAGGTTGCTCCAATTCCCTCCTCCTCCTCCTCCTCCTCTTCTTCTTCTTTTGCCTTCAACTCCCCTCTTTTAGCCTTTTTTCCTTCCTTCTCTCCTTTGCCCATTTCAGTCTCCTCTCCTCTCGGTGAAGAAGATAAAAAAAAAAAAGGACCCATTTTTTTAGTGTTTCTGAGAGGACACCACCAGACTGCTTTCCACTGAACAAGGGAGGAAAAGAAAAAGAAGGACAAATGCTGATTGGCTGAATGGCTGTCAGCTCCATTGTCAGCTGATGAGCCTGCCTCCTCCCTGCAGTGAAGCAGCCATGTGACAGGCAATGTGCAGGCCCAGCCAGCCAGCCAGCCAGCCAGCCGGTTTGCTTGCTTGCCTGCCTCCTTTTGCCTTGTTTGCCTGTCTCCACTCTGTTGTGGGGGAGGAAATGGACTGAGCAGCCTTTGAGCCTTTCACATACTCCCTGTGACAGCATTGCAGATCCCTGGGGGTCCATGGACCTCAGGTTAAGAATCACAGCACTAAGGATATCGTTTTAGGGGAAAGGCCACATTTGAACTGGGTCTCAGCCTCAATCAGCTTACGTAGACACAGTCAGAACTTTGGAATGTTACTTCTCAGTTATAGTTCTGCAGCCCAAAAGTAGTTAGTTGACACCATACTTTTCAGAAGGAACTAAATAATTACCATTAGGTTACTTAACACACACACACACACACACACACACAACTAACAACTTTTTCATTCAATGTCGTGAAGCAAAGAGACAGTCTTGAACCATGGGATATTTCTTTTCTACCATTTAATGAAGCCACATTCCCAATAATGATACATTAAGCCACAAAAGGGGTACAGTTGTCCCCATTTAAATTACAAGACTAATGAAATGTAGTTATACCTGTGCTGCAAAGATAAGCATTCAGTTATTGATAGTTAGTTAATTCAAAACTTTGAAGACAGCTGAAATTATCTTGGTTAGAACTTGTTGCCGTAATTAGAGTAGACCCGTCGTTGAATGATGAGTCAACACATAAGTAAATCCAGTTGATTCAATGGTTTTATTCTAGTTTGGACTGACAATAGGATTTAGGCCGATACGAGATTTTAATATCAATTGCATACATAAAGAACAAATCGTCAATTTAAACAGACTGAACCAAAACTGTTCCTTTTTTCTTGCTCAATCATTATGATTTTAATATAGATAATGGCTAGCTGAATTCTGCAACATATACAAATAATGGAAATCATACATATCTGCCTATTTTCTTCTATTTTGCAAGATTTATTCTGAAATGTCTGTTATTTTTATTTGGTCTTTAACTGGTTGCAGGCAGGGAGTTACGTCAATGACTGAAGCTCTGTCCCCAGTCACTTAGAATTCAACTCTCCAGCCCTTCTGTGATTTGAGTGGCCATTGCCACAAAATATCTAATGTATCTTTGCAGTCACAAGAGCTCAAAATTTATTTTAAAATGGCAATGAACCTTGAAAGCTAGGACCTGCAGTAGATTGAATTGTATGGGTTAGACCACTGGTGCTCCTCTGTGAGCTATTATATAAACACTGGCCAAAACCATTGAGTATCTGGAACTGGATGGTAGATAGTATACAAATAAAGGGACCACATCCCTTCTTGTCTGTATATGGAGTGCATATTGCTTGCTATGGAAAAGCAAGAAAGGCCATGAGAGCTCAAGCACAACTAAGTGGCTGTTGGAAAGCTTTACAAAGGTGGAACTGCACAAGAGTCTGCTTTGTAATAGGAAATAGCAAACAACCCTCCCATCAGCGGTCAGAGACTGCTTTGAGCATATAGCATGCAAAAGCTGAAGATAGAAATGGAAAGAGCAAAGGCATGTGGGTTTTGGCCTGGGCAGGGGGGTAGAAAACAGTTGCACAAGGGCTCGTGCAAACCAAAGAATGAGATTTCAGTTTACTTTTTGTGTGGAAAGGACTTTTGCCAAATAGGAAACAGCCCTTCCATCTGCAGACTGCTGTGCTCCAACCAAAGCAGCTTTGGATCCAAAGTTGTAACTAATGCAGAGCTTGGAAAAGTTACTTTTTGGACTATAATTTCCAGAATCCTTTAATTCTTGGGGTTTGGGGAGTTTAAATCCCCCAAAGGCAATGTTTTGCTCAATAATACCTCTCTCTGTGTTTTTTCCATACTTTTGCAGAATCAACAGATAGCATTTGTACAGGAAGCACTGTGCACCAACGTCATCACACACAGAAGGGAAGTTTGTTGACGGGCTGTAGAGGAAAAGCTTTGTTTTTCCACCAAGGACTGACACCTCAGTGAGAAAAGGATATGTATTAAAAACATGATAGGCTAGTTTGGCTGAATAACGGACCACATGAGCACAACTTTGTTTAAAGCCAGACACAGGCTTATTAAAAGACATGTTCCATGGTGTGTGAAGAAAATGATCTATAATCCGTATCTTAGTTCCTGACAACACTGTAATGTGATTTGTACTTCATTGGTATCATAGAAGTCGGATGACAGAGGAGGCTAAGAATGACTTACAAAATGTACTTGTAACAGTTGCAGCTTAAGAGACATGAATACAAGGGAGGTGTGAGGTAGTGGTGATAATTTAAAACAAGGAATCTTATTGTCAGAGTGGGAGGGAACAAAGTTCTCTTCCTCTTCTTTTTCCTTTCCCCAATGGATTATGTCAAAGATGAGCTGTGATTTACAGAACATTGTATACAGTTTTCCAAAGGATTTTCTGTGTAAATGAATTCCACATGCTTGTTCTCTATTTAAACTGTTTACGGGATGGATCTATAAGACTGATTGATGGCAGTTGTTTGGTTTCGTCTGCAACTCTCTTGTTCATTGAGACGAATTTCTTCATCTTATTTCCTGAAGGGCTGGCAAAATCCAACTCATCGATTCTCATTTCAAACAATTGCAAAATAAATCCACAAAACCAATCTTGTACATGCCTGGTGTAGACCTTTATGTTTTCTGCAGAAAGTCCTCTTGCCCTCCCTTCCTGGAATGACATGACTTCAGTCTGTGTTCTTTTGAGAAAGCAACTTGCTGAGCTATGAATAGTTTACTAAACTGGAATTGTATTGCTGAAGTAGGTTGCTTTTTAATGATGAGCTGTAACTAAACATGGGATGTATTGTTTGATTTGAACAGACTGCTGTGTTCCATTTACAGAAGACTGTCACTCTTTCCAGTTATCTGAATCAGCAGACTTATATGAGTGGTTGTGTCCCTCTACAAATTTCCCTATTTTTCAGTAGTAACTGGGCTCTTCTCATACTGTGGAAGTGAAACTATTTGGACCTTTCTGGTGATGTTCCACATACAATAGCATCTATCACTCAGAAAGATTCAATTCAGCATTAATTTGACAACTTTTAGGAATCAATGTATCTCCAATTTTGCAAGATTATACTTTCAGCCACCACTTTTCTGGCACACCACTTTTCCTTTAAATCCCAGAAATTAGATATATGGTCCAACAAGAGATACACATCTTCTATTCTTAATTATTTGTAAATGATAATACTAATCCTTGTATTGGCTTCTTTCAAAAAGCGATGACAAAATGACATGACTGTAAAAGAACATTGGCAAGCAATTTTTCACATCTCCAACACTAGTATTTTAGGGCAACGATTAACAGCTGAAGATGGATTGGTGTCCAGTGTACTCCCTCTCTTGTCCAATATTAGTAGTTCAATTACAGATTGCTTACCACTAGCTTCTCCTGAATTTTTTTTTTTTAACAAAAAGGTGCGCAAGAAACCAAATTTCAAACAATTTGGCATAGCTTTCTCAATTTATATGTAGAATAAAGAGGAGCATTTATAACTGTTGAAGAATAACACGATGTACAAATCTATTATTTTATCCCCCTTTTTTCTCCCTTTTTAATTTTTCTAATCAGACCATACCAAATAGAATTCATGAATTTACACCTGTGGTGTAGTGCAAAGTGTGAAGCTGAGACTCAGGTCATTTCTGCATTACACTGTTATAGCGCTATTATACCACTTTCAACATCCTATGGAATCCTGGGGTTCACAGTTTAGGGAGGGACATTTAGAATTCTCAACCAGAGAGCTCTTTGGCCTCAGTAAAGTACAAATACCAGAATTGCACAGGATGCTGAAAGTGGACTAATAGCACTATAACAGTGTAGGGTAGAAACTGCCAGAGCGAAGGGAGAAATGGAGATCAGTATTAATTTGTGATGATGATGATAATGATGATATATCATGATGATATAAATATATCCTGTTATATTTAAAACTTACAGGAATACTTGTTCTTATAGCAAAAAGCACAAAATTCATGATTGAGCATAGTCTTAACAGTTTTTCTTCCAGCTTGGGACAAATGATCCTCATTTCAATCTGGATCCAACATTTGACCGAAGTGACAAAAATTCAAGGTTTTTATCTAGGCTGGCCAAGGTGGTGCAATGTCTAATACAGAAGTGGGCAAAGTCAAGTGAGATGGGTGTCAGTTATGGGGTCTGTTGTGGGCTGAACTACTTCAAAAATTGGATTTCTTTGCATTCTATCCTTAAATGATTGGAAGTTCATTTTTTTTAAAATAGGGGTAAATTCAGGATCCCCACATTGCCATAGAGAAATGTTTTTTTAAAAAAACAACACATCTGTTACTTTTGTTAATGTTTTCAAATTAAAAATAAAATCAGGGAGTCCATGAGAGGCTTGTGGCCACAAAAATGGTCTTGTGAGTTGGAAGCAGCCAGTGAGTCACATGATTTCCACACCTAACATTTCTTTTCATGGTTCTGAATGCATGGACACACAGTTTGACATTGGACACACAGTAGTTAGAACAGTGGATCCAAAGTTTTTCTTCTTCTAACCATTGAGGAAACTTTCATCCAACAGAAGGATTCCTCTCATTGGAAGAAGCTCTTTACATCAGAGAAAGGAAACCTTTGGATCTAACCCAGTGTGTACAAAACTTGTGATCCACTTTGTTCTAATCTCAATGAACCATCCTGTAGTTATCCTCTGTATATTTAAGAAAATGTCTCTGACAGCTTAGTGAAACGATCCTTAATGAGACTTCATTTCTTATGGAATTTAAAGACCATAACATAATGACTTAGAATATGACCTTGGATACTTGTTTATTTCTCTGCAAAGGACAATTGTCAAAAATAAGAAAAAGGAAAAGAGTGTTTAGAAAGTGCTATGACTAATGGCTGATAAAGAAAAGTAGGGAGTGGATTATCATTTTTTGGCAGTCTGTTTTCATGTCTCATTTAGCATTTCAGGTGCATGGACATTTCAGGATGCCAATTTGCTAGGTCTCAGAAATGAGGTAATAAAGAATATTTCCAGTGGTTTAGGTATGGAAATGCATGAAAAGAAGTGCTATTGGTAGAGATTTCTAAGCATTAAGGTTGGTCTGCACTGTGCCATTATAAGAAACTATCGCATAATAATTCTAACAACATTTTATGATTTCATTCTGGAAAAATGTAGTTATGAGAACAAATTTTGGCACAGAAGAAACATTAGGTTTGTATATCTTCTAAAGTGAATAGGTTTTGAGATGGATACCCCATAGAATACATTCCAGAAGTCAAACTAGTAAAAAAACAACAACCCTACAATCACTGAAGTAATAATAAAATAAAATCTTTATGAATGATATTGAAGGGAAACACTTTTTATAATAAAAAAATCCATAAGTTTTATGACTTTTTATTTTGTTTTTAATGAATAATTAGGATCCTATGCCTGGCTTGGCATACCAGAATTACAGCAATCCAAATAATAGTGTGTATAAAGGCAAGAGACCCTTCTCTTTGATAGTTAGAGCAGACATGAAGTGATGTTATGCATTTGTGGGGAGAAAGAGCTCCAAAATCCAATGGAACCTCCAAGCAGTTCATGTGTAGTGATGAACAGACCCTAAGAGCATTTTCTTTTACATATCTTATCTCTTTCTGGCTTGAAATAACTTCCTGATCTTTCCAAGTGATGAGAAGCAGGGTTTCTCACAGACTGAGAAACAAACAAAACACAACATCTTGGGGGCGGGGGGTGGATTTTGGTGAGACTTGAAAATCAACCTATGTCTAGCCCAGGTAGTTCCATTTTAAAAAGTATAAGATTTCCAGACACATTTTCTCTAAAAAGTGCTCATTATGCCTATTTATGTACACACTCCAACAAGGATAACTTTGACAGGCCTGGTACAGTCAATGTGTCCACAGAGTGCAACACCTATTATTTGGTGAAACAAAACAGGCAAAACATCATGAGTGGATTTCCTTATACAACCTTCTGCTTTCCAGATGTTTTTGACTACATGCCCCACCATGGTTAACCAGTAGGTCCAATTAAATAAGGATGATGGGCATGTAGCATACCCTCCAATTGTTCCAATTAGGCAGGCGCAGTCCCAATTAACCTTCTGTCATCCCACTTTTTCAGCTGCTTTTTAAAATGTCCCAGTTTCTCTCCCTCCCTCTCACTTTCCCCTTTGTCCTGCAAAGGCTGCAAATAAGTTCAAATACAAAAGGAGTTTGCCTTTGGGAAAGGGGATAGGATGGGGGCAGAATCTTACTCTTCTACACAGGTATCACTTCTACTGATACCCTAGTCTAACCATTCCACAAAATGAACCCTAAAAGGGAAACTTGTGAAATCTCTTTAAATTACTTGTTTAAAAATTACAGTTATACTACCTGGTGGCTTTTCTCAAGCTGTGGAACTTCTTTCTGTGTGAGGCTAGATTGGTCTCCTCTCTGTTTTCTGTCTGCCAACAAGGAAAGACATTTTATTATTATTGTTTAAGCAGGTTTTTGGCCATTAATTGGTTATTGCAAAATGATTTTTAATGGCAAGTGGTTCATTTGTGTAATGCTAGAGTGTATTCTATAGTATTCTATAGTCTAACATCTGTTATTATTTCACATTATGTCTCAAACGCTTTAAAACTTTTTAAATCCACAGCTGTTTTGATGCGATAGTTCATTTGTGTGTTTGTTAATTGAGGCTTGTAAACTTCCTCCAGTCCTGTACTGGAAGAAAGGTGGGCAATCAATCAATCAATTAATCAATAAATTGCAATCAAAAGAAAATAGGCACTATAGATTAAAGCTCATACATTTGCACCAGAGCTCTGTCATCATGAAAGGGCTTCCCTGCTCACACTGATATAGGACAAAATGTGTATAGAGAACGCATGCAGGAACTTTCATGCACTATTAACAGATACACTGTGTGTGCTTCCAAGACGATCAACATCCATGAATTTCTAGATAATTGTGATTATTTATACCCTCCTGGTCAAAGGGTACGATCCAATAAAAAAGTCACTTGCAGCTGGAGGAAATCCCTCCATCAATGCAAGATTTGAAGTGATCCTTCCTGGATTCGACCCTTCCCTCCACTGCCCTATCTACCATAAATATCTGCACTAAAGGGTTGAAGGATCTTCTGGAATTGTGGGGTAAATAGTAATGAGGCTTGTAGAGGTGTGTAAGTGAGAAATGGCTAAGATCACCTCTTCTCCTTGTGTGGTGGGGAGCATTCTCAGCTGTACTTGATTCACAGAAAGCTCTTGCCAGCAGAAAACATACTGAATTGAACACAATCTTTTTTTTTTCCTGTTTGAATGTTCGAAAACTCTATGAACAGTTTATTTACATACCCTCCACTCCTGATTTGACAGGCACAGGCCTGATTAACCCTCTGCTTCTCACTTTTCCAGTAGCCTTTAAGATGTCCCAGTTCTTCTCTCCATCCCATGCTTGCCCCCCCCACCCTCAATTTACTTCAGTTGCTGCAAACTGAGTTCAAAGTGCAAAATTAGTTTACTCTTAAGTAACTCAGTGACAGGAGAGGAGAAGAGGGGGTGGAATCTTGCCTTTCCTATTTGGCTCCACCAAAAGCAAACTGCCACAACCTCTCCTTGCTTATGTGTTGTTCCTCATTGATAGCTTTTGTCATGTTGACCACATGTTGCTTGGCCCACACATGTCCCAGTTTTCATCTGTGAAATGTTGGAGAGTATGCATTTAATACTTTCAAATGATTCAAGTATGCTGTAGACAATTTAACAACTTTCTTTACCATCTGCTTACACAAGTGTAATCTGGGGTAATAAAATTTGGTTAGGAACTAAAGAGTTTCTTTGGATAGACATGTTGGAAATGAGAGTTTCCCAGGGTGTTAGCCCTATTGGGAAATTCTATGGAAGCTAAAACTGTCAGGATTCAGCCTCCTTTTAACAGAGTAGCAGAAGAAGCATGTCTAAATTTTGTGTATGGCTTTTCTGATCTCAAACTGACTGAAGAAATAAAACAAATGCAGGCAGCTTCAGATCACAAACTTAGAAAAGTTTACTAATGGCTTCTACATTTACATATGTATTGGAGAGCCTACAACTTAACTAGCTAATGAATAGTAGTAGCTTCGGTCTTAACTCACCATCTTCTGGTGGAGATGCGAAGCATGGTCGGAGAGGAGGAAGTAGAAGCAAAAAAATGGAGGAGAAGAAGAAAGCTAAGAGGGGTCTCTTTCTTTTATAAGACCGATGACCCAAGCAACTGTCCTGGGTCACATGATCTGATCACCTGAACACCAAAGGTATTTATGATCATGCATTTAAATGACAGAAAGGCAAATGGTGGAGCTTTGGCATGCAAAAGAGAAAGGTAGCCCTATGCCCACTTGCTCTAAGAACAAGATGAGTGGGTGGGGGGGAGAATCCTGGAATTTTCCCAACAAGACACACACAAGAAATACATGCAATGAAATGTGTGACTTTTCTTCAAAAGACAGGATAGGAGTAAGGAAAACTAATGAAATGCAAAAATGAACCAAATGTGATTTTCACACATAAATGAAGAAATTAGCTTTCTTTAATAACAGAGATTAATGAATAACCAAACAATGACTTTTCATTGTATAATGTTGGCACTGAGCAACCTAGACGTTATTGTAGAAAAAGAATGAGTCAAAACACAAATTCTCCAAGCTAGTTGCATAAGTCTGTGTGTTTTTCTCTTCTACACGAAGCTGCCGCTTCACTTTACCCAATGCAAATTTTGTATGCTGAGAAATATATAATAATATTGCTGAACAACCTAATACACAATGTGTACATCACGCAATTGTTTATGTTCACAAGCCAACTACAAATCTCTTCCCTCTTAAAGGACTGAAGTGAAACACCAATATTGCAAGCTACTTCCAATAAAGAAGTAGTTTGCTTACTTTATTGAGGAACATTTAAAGACAGAGGAAATGAATTAGTATGAAGTAGAGTTGGGATATTAAAAAGAAACCTACATAACAACAGCCAAATACCCTGAAGCGAGGAGGTTTAATAAAACAAATAGAAAAAGCAACAGGATGCCTTCTTTATGGCATTATTACTAAAGGGCAATAAAAGAAACCAAAGGCAATGCAAACAAAGCAAACTCAGGGACTGAACTTGGATTGTTAGATTGTTAATCAATGGTACTGATATCCTGCTGTCAAATGCAAATAAACCAGGGAAGAGTTAGTAAAAAGCTGGAGGCCCATCAGCTTGCTGCTGTATATCCTATTGAAGACAATGCCTAGGAGGAAGCAATCAGTGTAAAATTAAACCAATTTGATAGAAGCAGGTGGCATAATTTTTGCTCTAATGCCTTTTCTGTGCGAGCTTCTGTGCTAATCAGCCTGGAGTCTGGACAAAGTATCCAGATTATTTTATTGCAATTTAGACTTGTTATCAGTGGTAGGCGCTTAAGGGACTGATAGTGAAGATCCATCCTGGCCACAGATAAACAAAATGGTAGATGGAGCCAGAGCCGATCAATGATAGGTAAGCTGGTATAACGCCAAGTGCATTTTCCTCCCTTCTTGGAGGACACACAAGGAAACCAAGGTATGTCAACCTCGTTTTCCAGCTTCTTACATAACTCACACTAATCCAAAGCAACTGTTGACTCAGAAATAAATCCCACTGATTTATTTACTGAAAGAAAAGCTATGTTCAAGACTTCAGTCTAAGAAATTTAATAACCACACAGTTGTAATTAACATCTTAGTATAGATCATAAAAAGTTCTGATAATTGACAATGGAGATACATATAGGAAAGGTTGACCTAATTTCAACTAAGCTCCCATTGCTTTAATGGATCTACCCTAGTTTGGACTAATAATTGGGTTAGGCTTTGTCTGCAAAGTCCATTTAATCCAGATTTCATCTATGGGTTCTACTGGGCAGAAAGTTCAACTTTATTAGGAAAAAAAAGGGAAGCAAGCTTCCTTTGCTCAAAGCAGTGCACATTTTATTCAGAGATACTTCCTAGTGACTGATGGGTTTGTTCAGAGGCTATGTCCTGTTATGCAGGAATTTGTGCATAAGACTTCTACTTAATATTTCCAGAGAAAGGCCTGTAGAGCCCAAATGGGATGGACGTTAAGGACATTTAGTGCTAAGCTATGTACAGAAAAAAACTGAAGCCTGTTTTGTTTTGCCAAATAATATACAGGCATACCTCAGTTAGCAAAGCCATTGACCAAGAAGCTCCTTTTGACAAAGCCTTTTTTATGGAAGTAAAGCCCAGCTCAGCTTCTCCTCTCCTTGTCTTCTGCCTGCTGCCTTTTTGCTGCATGGGCATTGGGAGGATGGTGGAGAGCTGGAGAAAGACAGACTTTCAGTGTTGAGCTGCTGCAACATTTCTGTAGTAAAAACAATGCAATAAAGCTTGACCTGGGAAAAAATGGGATTCTTCTCAATGTGACCCTGCTGTAGCTGTATATACTTACACAGGCAAGGTAAACAGCTTCCTCCAGAACAGTTTACTGAACATATGTGATTGGCCAAACAGAAAGGAAAGTGGAAAGCAGGTTAGCCTGCCTCAACAGCCATCCTGGTATGTTGAAAAAACATAGATCTAAGTTTTGCCACCAAAAAGGAAATGGTAGGAAAAGCTGAGGCTGGTGAAAGAAAAAAAAAAGGCACACTAAGATGCATTTTGGGAGAAGCTTTCAAGTGGTCTGTACAAGTTTCAAAATGTTTTTGTGTGCTTATGCAAGGCTTACTTGACCAGGCTCTTTCACTTCACACGTACATAATGTTAGTTTTGAATAAAATGTTTGCTGATACATTGTGAACTGCTTTTCTCTTTTGCGGTGTAGGAAGCTACCCTGATTTTTCCATGTCATTTCGACCTCTGGTATCAAAATTTCTGTTAGTAATGCCCAGAAATACATCTACTTCATTAACTGAAGTATATACCTTTATGGACATAAAATAAAAACAATAAGGAAAGTTTTCTTCTTGTATTCTAACCTTCATGGAGCTGCAGCTGCAAGAGTTCCTGTATCTAAGGGCCCAGACCCTCTCTTCCATTCTACAGCTCAAGGGGAAGGAATCTCAGGGTAAGAACACTGTCTTGAAAAACAGAGATAACTATATTCTCCTGATTTGTTAGATTTGGGTTTCAAAAAAATGGTTGGCATACACTGTGCAAATGTGGCTGATTTTTAATATGTCATGTTCAGTGCCATCACCAGGGCCCACCTGCTGAGGCATCAAAAGGAGTCACCCATTGGTTTCAGGTTTTGATACGGAAATCTCAGGCACTGGGATAGTCCTGACCTGGTAACCCTGACAGCCACACTTTTTCTCCCTGAAAAATTTTCAAGAGGCACATTCACCGACAATGTGAAGCCACTTCCTGCCTTGCCACATTGCAAAGACTTTGTAGCAAAATTAAATGATTTTTTTTTTTTTGGCAGAGAGAGAAGAGAAATGTGTTAAAAGAAGTCAGTAGGAAAAAAAGAGTGACTCAAAGAAAGAGCAAAAAGCAGTCATTTGTAATAGGAGCATAAAGCTAAATCTTCGGGGTAAATTCAATTTTGTTCATCTGAATGTTAGTTAAGAATGTAAGCCCAAAGACCCAAGAATATAGTGACTTTAGGGAGTTACTTTGTTCCTGAATCTTCTCTCCTGCTTCCCTTTTTACAGTAAGATCATTGTGAGGGCTTTCTCAGTTTTTGCTCCTAGGTTGTAGGATCAGATGCATCTTTCACTGAAAAGCCCAGGCTATAATGTGGTTGAAAAAGCTACGCCAGACCGATTTCAACAAGATATCAATAGTGTAATAAAATATGTAATTCAGGAACATAATGATGTGTATTTTTTAAAAGCATACCTGGCTGCATTATCTTTTGGGGGAGTTTAAATGAAATTTATATAATCCCTACCTTTCCTGGTTGTGAAAATGCTGACAGTTATACAATGAGGTCGGGAAAATATATGTTTTTGCTAAACTAAAAATCAGCAGCAGATTTTGGAACACTGAAAAGGCAGATATTTGCTTGATTGGGGCTAAAATCTCACAGTGCAGAAGACAAAAGACCATGTTCTCTACATATGAGCTTACCTATGCTTTTAGATGAATGTTTGGTGAAGCACAATTGTTGTTATTGTTATTATTATTCATTTATTTCTACAGTGCCATCACTGTACAGGGTGCTTTGCAAGAAAAAGAACAAGAAAAAAGTTCTGTGCTCTCAGGCTTACAATCTAAAGACATGATCCACAAGGTAAGGCGATGGCAGTAGGGGAGGGAATTAAGCCCAGCAGAAACTGCTTGTCTCCCTCTGAGGCCATAGCAGTGGCATTAGGGGTGGATGAAGAATCTGTCATCTTCTTCTGAGCCTAGGCATGGTGCAACCGTGCCTGCCTCTTCTCTCCCTCTGAGGCCAGGGCAGTGGCAGCTGGGATGGATTGAGCGCCTTTCATCTGCTTCTGCACCTAAGTATGGTGAAACATGAGAAGGCTTTTTCAGTATTTGATTCTTTGGCTGTAGAATTCGCTACTAAGGTAAACCAGGCTGTTCCCCTGCCCTTGTTCTTCCAACAGGAGGCAAAGACCTTTTTATTTCGGCAGTGGTTTGCTTTAATGCACTTATTTTACAGGGAAGGGCAGGCTGAAGGAAGTGTACTGATAGGGAAATAGACTGTCAAAAAGGTATTTAAATGAAGGGAGAGGACGAGAGTTGACAACACAAGAGACAAATCTCAAGGACATGCTTGAAAAGTTAGAAAACCAAAGATATGGAGTTGGCATGGGCACCAGAGGTATAGCTATGGTGAGGAGGGCAAAATGATTGCATTGCCCACCCCCAAGAATTCTACCTCCTGATGAAATTTTCCTTCAGTCTTCAAATTTCTAGAATTTCAGAGAATGAGACATGAAATCAATAGGTTCTCTTATCACTCCAGTTTTGTGCTTGGTGATATACTTTTTGTATGGGAGAGTAAGTAAACTATTTTACAATGAATGCACTGAGACAGCCATGGGACCAAGAGGGCTGGAATGAAGAGTTATGTCCAACCACTAATTCCAACTGCTGTTAAGTGCTGCAAGGTAAGATCTGCTGCTGAAATAACCAAAGATCTCATACATTTTTTTCATAATATAAATCTATGCCAGATGGTTATGCTGAATCCCACAGTTGTGGAACCAGTTGTGCAACAGGTACCATGGCCTTTTGCTCACCCAATGTGCAATCATCAATTAGTTCCTCACCTACCAAGTCAAAACTATGTGAGACAGGCCAGTATTGGTATGCTTGAGGAAATATTGGATGCACAAGGGACTATACTTATACTAACGCTGAGAAAGCACAACTGCCCACTTGGTGCCACTATAGGATTCCATACCTTCCAACATTTCACTGATCAAATCTAGGACATCTGTGGCCATACAAAATCAGAGTGTGGTGAAGATGGCAATGAAGAACATCACATGGGGGAGGAGAGGCTGTCACAGTTTGCCCAAGTCTACTGGAAAGGGCAAGACTTTGCTGTCACAGACACTGGCTGTCCATGCCAGGCAACAGAGGGCAGGGTCAGGATGAGGCCATTTTCAGTCAGAGACACTAACAGTCAGCACAGCTTGCCTGTAAACAATTGGAAGAAATGTCATCCAGAAACAATTCAGAGGTCCAGGAATCTGGCAGACGACATGGTCAGACAGTCTGGGATCAGAAAATCCAGGAAGGGAATCCAGAGAAAACAAAGACCAGCAACACAGTTGCATCTGGCATTAAGCTACTGCCCTGTGCCTTCCTTAAGAAGGCTTGAGCCAGCTGGCTCTCATCCCAGCCTGATTAGCTCCTGGTGTGCTTGCTTCTGCATGTCCTCCTTCAAGGCTGCTATTCACCTGAGGAAGTCAAGTCCTGGCCCATGACATCTGCCCTGTTATCCCTTCTCCCTGTTGATGAACTGTGTGCAAATTTTTGTCCTTTGAACTCAGTTTGCAGCCACTGAAGTACACTGAGGACAAAGTGGGAGGAGAAGAGAGAAACTGTGACATTTTCAAAGCAGCTGAAGAAGTGGAACAACAGAGGATTAATCTGGACTGTCACTGCCAAATTGGGACAGTTGGAGCATATGGGATTCTGCCAACCAATGAGGCTTACAAGACTTGCTGTCCAAGAAAGACTGAAGAAGATAAGCTGTGATGAAATTTTTTAGACTGAATACATTTTCAGCTCTTGTCAGCTACTTGGGGAACTTTTTGTTCTCAAACAGTATAGAAAACACTATAAACAAACAAATAATACATAGCATATATTTCACTTCTCTTCTCTCCCCACCCGCATTTCTATCCTATGTTAGCAACATTCACATGTAGCACAAATGGCTTGAAAGAGGCTCAACTGGGCTGGGATAATCAAGACTCTGTTGCAGTCCAGACATATTAAAAAAAATGAAGCAATTTATTGTGGCCAAAGGTATGCCATTATGGTTTTTTTGTGGTGAGTGCATTGCTTTCATGCCGAAGCTATTAAATATAACAAAGGCCTATTGTGTTCAATGTGTGAAAGCAAATAATTTTTAAAAATGTGATTAATTGTTCAATCATGGACCTTTTAAGTCCATGTGGCAAGGGGTTTGCCATGGGAACGGCACTAACGGCTCTCCCAGCATGTGTCTGATGGGGTAAACAAAAAGTTAAAACATACCCTATAGTCTCTCTGGCGTTCATTAACATAGCTCAGAAAGCAGGAACAAACCACATTTTATATAAAAAGGCTTAGAAATCTGTGTCTACTTATGTTAATGTTACGCAGTTGGAGAGTGCCAAGTATGCACACAGCATATTTTATTTATAGGTCTATAGTAGTCAAAAACATTGCGTTGCAGAAATGTGGTGCTCATTAATTCATATTTTTTCTCAGGTCCTTCCGCTTTGGTTCTCAAGTCCACCCAGGTGTTTTTTAAATGATGAGTGTAATTGAAGATGAAGAAGAAGTCCATCTTCCTTATGCAAGTGAAAAAGCAACATTTCTGCTTTTCACCATGAATGTGATGTTTTGGTTTACCATTTACTAGAGCCAGTAAAACAAAAAAATAAAATTGGTATATGTGTGTGTGTGTGTTTGTGTATTTTAAAAGCCTTAATCTGTAAACCAGTGGGATATATACCAGATTTGCAACATTGGGGAGGTAACTTAAAACTGACAACTTCTCAGACTAAAGCTAAATCTAGTATCAGCTTTACCTAGAGATGATTAATTGAAATGTATGCAGTTTGTTAGTCCAAACTAATATAAGTCTCATAGATTTCAGCTCAGCTACTTCAGATAGAACTGAGGACAGATTAGGCTCACAATGTCTATACTACAGAAATATATTTCTTCCATATAATTGTTTTTGAAAATGTTCATTTTGGATTACTATTTAAAAACATAATCCATTTGTAATTTAAATTAATTTGTTGGCAGAGTAGCTTGCTACTGCTCTTGTATGCCTTAAAATCACTTCTAATGTATGGTGACTCTAAGGCAAGCCTATCATGGAGTTTTCTGGGGGCTGAGCTGAGAATTTGTGATGCACCTAAGGTCATGCAGTGGTTTTTCATGGCCGAGTGGGGAATAAAACCCTAGTCTCCAGTGCCCTTGTAGAACCCTTGTAGTTCAACGTTCAAACCATTACACCACACAATTGGGGTAACTTACTACCTATCATTTCTCTCTTAAAGCACAATCATCAACCCAAGATATTCCAAGCTCTATCCCAATAAATCCCTGACGTGATTCTTAGTGTTAATGGAAACTGTTAATCAAATGGTAGAACCCCTGCTCCTTAAGTGCTATAGTTGTCTCAATAACTGAAGATCTATTGTGTGCAAGGAATGTGATTGTGAGTTCTTCTGAATTATGAGTAAGACTGAAATTGAGAAAACATGCCTGTCTGATTCAGAGTGTTCAATACCCATTCTGAAGAACAGATTATGGAGCTTGCCCAAGCTCTGGACTTTCACCTATGTACAGGGGCCAGAAGTGGACAAATCACAGAGTGTAGGGCACACTGGGCCCCAGAACTATTTTCAAGTCCTCTGTGGTCAACTTTTTTTTTTTAAAGATGTGTTTTCAAAAAAACCCTTTTGCCCCAAATGATGTCTATGGAAAGTGTGTGTGTGGGATATTCTGCTATATTTATGCTCCCCAGGCCTTTTAGGCACAGGACAGTCCCTTTTTATGAAACAGAAAATGGACAGGAATTAATCTCTAGGTCACTTCCTGTTGAAAACACTGAAATTGAAAATGATGAACCTAAAATGCCTCCCACTGTAGTGGAGGCCACAAAGTCTTCTTTTGTTTGGGGATGGTACAGGGAGTGGGTAAAGCCATGGTCTCCTGCGAGACTAATATTGCCCCCTAGTCTCCAACAGGTGCTCACCTGTGTCTAGGTAGATGTTATGCTAAGGTATATGGTGAAGGTTAAGTGGAGGGGTAGGAGAAGCAAAGACAAGTATGCATCTGCTCTCCTCCATACAAAAGGCCAGATTGGGAGAGGATTACAGCAGGAGATTACAAAACTAGAAGCCTCTAGTTTTGTCTTGTACTATCAGTTACTATAACAGAATGAAGTGGACTAGAAATGCTACATATTTTAATCACAGCACCAAACTATGTGCACTGGCCTTTCTATAGTGCCATTTCTAGTAAAATAAGATGGTAGATCATGGCTTTAGTTTATCCTGGGCCAAGACTCGGGGTTGTTAAATCCCTCACTGTGACAAACAGCCCAAAAAACTTTCCTTTGTGGAGCAAATTACAAGATTGTGTCTCCCACCCCCATCTAAGTCTTCGTATACAAACAGACTGGATTGGCAGTTTAATCTGACTTCACCTCTCCTGACAGGACACCAACTTCTACTGTGTCAGAGAACAGCACCTTATCTTGGGAGTGAGAGTGCAGAACAAATCATTCTCCATAGCAAGTTGGGAAGGCAAATGACTTGGAAATTTGCTGCAAGTAGTGATAGATCTGAAAAGCCATCAGATTTCCTTTCTTTTACCAGTAGTCCAGAAGTTAGGTTCAGAAGTCCAGAAGTTGTGACTGCCCAGTATGTGATGAGGCAAGGTGAACAGTGCTGCAGACTTTGTATTTCCTTCTTAATGGCTACCATCCAACATTCACAGATGTAGGCAAGCAACATCAGAGTGCGGTCAAGATGGCAAAAGTTACTAACAAGAAAGATCATGCCAGATAGGAAGGGTGCAATTGTTTACTTTTGTCTGAGCCTACTGGGAAGGGCAAGATTCTGCTCCTTTCATAGAATCATAGAATCATAGAAATGTAGAGTTGGAAGAGACCACACTGGAGAGATCCAGTCCAACCCCCTGCCATGCAGGAACACCCTCAAAGCACTCCCGACAGATGGCCATCTAGCCTCTGCTTAAAAACCGCCAAAGAAGGAGACTCCACCACACTCCGAGGCAGCATATTCCACTGCCAGACAGCCCTGACTGTCAGGAAGTTCTTCCTGAGGTTCAGGTGGAATCTCCTTTCCTGCAGCTTGAATCCATTGCTCCTTGTCCTGGTCTCTGGAGCAGCAGAAAACAAGCCCTCTCCTTCCTCTACATGCCATCCCTTCAAATATTTAAACATGGCTATCATGTCCCCTCTTAACCTTCTCTTCTGCAGACTAAACATACCCAGCTCTCTAAGTCTGTCCTCATAGGGCATGTCTTCCAGGCCTCTCACCATTTTGGTTGCCCCCCTCTGGACCTACTCCAGCCTGACCATGTCCTTCTTGAATTGGGGTGCCCAGAACTGGACACAGTATTCAAGATGAGGTCTAACCAAAGCAGAGTAGAGTGGTACCAGTACCTCCCTCGATCTAGATACCATACTCCTATTGATGCAGCCGAGAATTGCGTTGGCTTTCTTGGCTGCCGCATCACACTGCTGACTCACGTTCAGCTTGTGGTCTATTAAGACTCCTAGATCCCTTTCACACGTACTGCTATCCAGCCACGTGTCCCCCATCCTATATTTCGGTATTCCATTTTTTCTACCTAAGTGTAGGACCTTATACTTCTCTCTGTTGAATTTCATTTTGTTAGCTTTGGCCCAGCTCTCCAACATATCCAGGTCATTTTGAATTTTGATCCTGTCCTCTGGTGTATTAGCATCCCCTCCCAATTTGGTGTCATCTGCAAATTTGATGAGCATGCCCTCTATTCCTTCATCCAAGTCGTTGATGAAGATCTTGAACAGCACTGGGCCCAGGACAGAACCCTGTGGCACCCCGCTAGTCACTTCTCTCCAGGATGAAAAGCAGTCATTTGTGATCACCCTTTGGGTTCGGTCGGTCAACCAATTATAAATCCAACTAACAGTAGCCCCGTGCAGCCCGCATTTTACTAGCTTCTTTGCAAGAATATCATGGGGAACTTTGTCAAAGGCCTTACTGAAATCGAGAAATGCTACATTCACAGCATTCCCTTCATCCATCAAGCTAGTAACTCTATCATAAAAAGAGATAAGATTAGTCTGGCATGACTTATTTTTGAGAAATCCATGTTGACTTCTCGTGATTACCGCGTTGCTTTCTAAGTGATTAGAAACTGACTGCTTAATGATCTGCTCCAGAATCTTTCTGGGTACTGATGTCAGGCTGACTGGGCAATAATTATTTGGGTCCTCTTTTTTTCCCTTCTTGAAGATGGGGACAACATTTGCCCTCTTCCAGTCTGCTGGAACTTCTCCTGTCCTCCAAGATTTCTCAAAGATTATAGCAAGCGGTTCCGAAATGACCTCTGCCAGTTCTTTTAATATCCTAGGATGCAATTCATCTGGCCCTGGAGACTTGAATTCATCCTTTCTCTCCTCTCCCCTCTGCTGAGTTACCTGAGTGCAAAACTTTGAACTTAGTTTGCAGAATCTAAAGTAAGCCGAGGACAAGGAGAAAAGCAGGAGGAGAAGAGAGAAACTGGGTTGTTTTAAAAGCAGCTGAAAAAGTGGGATGACAGAGATTCAATGACTGTCCCAAATCAAGACAGCTGGAGGGACTTGAAGGATTATGGGATAATACGTGCCTCTGAGCTAGGACCTTGTTGAATAAGTCTCTGGGTTTCAGTAAGGGAAGTTTGGTAGCCTGATACGGTTCTGTAGGGAAATAACGTACTTGCAGTTAAGGCTTTTGCAAGCATTCGCATACAGTGTGTTCACTTTAAATTGCTTTGTTTTTCAATTAGCTTACATTGTAAAGACCTTGAGATCTTTTGATATAAGGCAGCATGTAAATATTGTAACTAAATAAATTAATAAATAAAGAACATTTAGAGAAGCGTAGTGTTAGCTATGTTAGTTTTTTGGCCATGTGGCACTTTAAAGATAAACACACGTGTTATAGCATGAACCTTATAGCCCATTTGAGGAGTCCTCTTCATTAGATCTCTTCCAGGCTCATCCCTCACTGGCCCTATTAGGAGGTATTTGTATTCAAGAATAGAGACCACGTGTTTGCAGGGCATATTGGCTTGCTACATCCCTGACATGACTTCTTCTGTTAGCTCTTCCCTCAGAACAGCTGTGTCAGGGTACAGGGACTCTGTGCATAACTAAGAACACACCATTGTCTTGCTTTATTTTATCTGAATCTTCACCACAAAAAAATTACCTGATATGAAAGATGAAAATCCCATACCAAATGACTAGCAGTAAATTTGACATTGCTTCAGTCTACACAAAGAACCTTTATAATAAACAGCTAAATCAAGAGATTGTTTTATGAACTGGGGTCTAATCTCATATATGGGAAATCAGTCCCATCTTCAGTAACAAGGGTATTCTTACTCTCTCAGTCTCTCCTCTCTGCCACACAAGGATACTGAAGACTGCCCTTGCTCAGTTTCTGATTGTTTACAGTCTCCTGCTGGGCTGGCAATATGTTTGAATTGTCCTGAAAACACATAAATTTGCCATCAAAGGCAGCTTGGGAGGCAGAAGTGTGGCTAGGGAATTTTAAATGGAGGTGACATGCAATGTCTACAAAGAAGGCTGTTTTTTAGTAGTAGGTGTTGCAGTTTGTTCCAATTACAGCGCACACTAGAGTGTGAAATGTTCATGCCAATCTAATAAAAAAAGTGCTCGCAATGCTGAAATTAACACCTTTGTAATTGCAGGCATGTTTCTTTATGGCCATGAAGCAAGCACAGCTGAAAGCTGGGTGTGAGTCATGAGTGTGAATTGAAATTGTCCTCCAAAAGAAAATTGGAGTCTTCTGTCCATGCAAGTTAATGGGAGTCATCTTTGATACAGCTGTGACTAATAGTGATTTATGCTCTGAAAGAGAGAGAGAGAGAGAGAGAGAGAACCTTTTTGTTAACATTCCTATAATCAATCGTATCTAGTATATTGGAAGGTTCTTGCAATTAAAACCTTAGAATTTTATACACATTCTCCTCATTTCCCAAGTCTATATTAAAATTCCAAACTATACAATCAAAACTTGCACCTTTCCATCCCAAAAAGGTGGGTAGCAAATAGCCACCAAAAACTAAAAGGTTTTTATAGACATATCAAGAACTCTGTCAGGTGCATAGTGGAGCAAACACTCTCAGAGCTAAAGCATCAGCGGCTGTTTCACATTACACAATTATAAGTCTCTTATTCCATTTTAACTACCATGGTTTCACCTTATGGAATCCTGGCATTTGCTGTTTAGGTAGAGCCAGTATGGTATAGGGGTTTGACTGTTGGACTATGACTCTGAAGACCAGGGTTCAAATCCCTGCTCAGCCATGGAAACCTATCAGATGATCTTGGGCTAGTCACACTCTCTCATCTTCAGAGGAAAGCAAAGGCAACTCCCCTCTGAACAAATATTGTCAAAGAAAATCCCATGATAGGCTTGCCCTAGGTTTGCCATAAGCTGGAAACAACTTGAAGGCACACAACATGCAAATAAGTTTGTAAAATGTGGGCTAGACAGGGCTACCATCAGGTAGATTTGTAACTGGTTGACTGACTGAATCCAAAGGGTGCTCACCAAAGGCTGCTTTTCATTCTGGAGAGAAGTGACTAGTGGGGTGCCACTGAGGCCAAAGAACTATATGACTGAGAATTCTAAATGCCTCTCTCTAAACTGCAAATGCCAGGATTCCATAGGGTGTTGAAAGTGGAATAATAGCACTATAGCAGCGTACTGCAGAAATGGCCTCTGTTTCAGGCATGGAAATCACGTGCCTTTCCAGATGCTGTTTGACTACAGGTTTCACCAGTCCCAGCCACTATCGCCCATGGTGAGGAATGAGGGAGGGCTGCATGATTCTCACCACTGATATATTTAGAGGAACATCAACCAAGAGGAGGAATTAAAACAAATGACAAACTTTTGGATTGGGGAAAAAGTTAAATATTTAGGAATAGTGATTACAAAGAAAAATATGGATCTTTATGAAAATAACTATAAACCAACCTGGAATAGAATTAGAGAAGATCTTAATAAATGGGCAAATTTAAAATTATCCTGATTAGGTCGAATAGCTACTATTAAAATGAGCATACTTCCAAAATTAATGTTCCTCTTTCAAAATCTACCTATTGTAAAGCATGAAGAAACATTCAAAAAGTGGTATAATGAAGTAAGAAAGTTTGTGTGGTTGGGGAAAAGATCAAGAATTAAATGGAGTTATCTACTAGACAGTAGAGAACGAAAAGGCCTCAGCCTCCCAAATTTCAAGATATACCACCACGCTTGTGCTTTGTCCTGGATTCTTGACTGGATAAATTTAAAAAATAGAAGAATTTTACAATTAAAAGGGTTTAACATGAAGTATGATTGGCATGGTTATTTGGGATACAACAAAGCCAGCATGGATAAAGAATTTAATAAACATATAAGAAACTCACCGTTAAGAATTTGGAACATATATAAAAGGAAACTTTGTGTCAAAATCCCACATTGGATACCCACTCAGGAAGCTTTTCATAAAGAAGAATGCGGGTCAACAGAAAAATGGTTATCTTATGAGGATTTACTGGATAATAAAATAGGTAGTTACACTTTTAAATCCCTCAAGGTATTAAAAAAAGAATAAATAAAAGTTTATTGAAATTAGAGTTGGAGAAAGAAACCGTCAAGGATAACATGATTAAGTGAGCCCAAAATCTGGGGCATACAATAGCTCTAGAGGACTGGGAAAAAGTATGGACAGTGAATTTGAAATTTACAAAATGTATTGCCCCTAAAGAAAATTATTATAAAATGTTTTACAGGTGGCACCTGACCCCCACAAAGCTAGCGAATATATATAAAAATATATCTGATAAATGTTGGAAGTGTGACAAGGGAATGGGTACTTTCTTTCATGTCTGGTGGACATGTAAAATGGCCAGAATATTTTGGAGGGAAATCTATAATCAAATTAGAGCAATAACGGGTTTACAATTTCCTGTGTCTCCAGAGTTATTTTTATTAAATATACTGAAAGGAATTAACTGGAATGATCAAAAGAGATATGGAAGGCTTCTTTTATATATGATAACAGCGGCCAGGCTATTGTACACGAGTAAATGGAAAATTAAAGAAATCCCAACATCCGAAGAATGGTTGTTCAAGCTTCTTGATACCTACCAAATGGATATGCTAACTCTGGTCATGCAAAATCGAAGTATAGACATGATGAATCAAGAATGGAATGCTCTAAAAAGTGTGTGGAAAGAGAGATGGGGAGAAACATCTCTTTTAGAACTTTAAATCATAAAATTGTAAACTCATTTTGTATATTATGTTATCTTTTCTTTTTGTAATCTTATGTCTCTCACATTATTTCTTTCTCCTTTTCCATTTTCTTTTTTCTTTTCCTTCTTTTTTCCTTCTTTATTTTCTTTTCCTTTCCTTTTCCTTCCTCTTTTTTCACCTTTTTATTCTTTTTCCCTCTTTTTTTAACTTCTTATATTGCTTATATTTGTATCTCGTATTCCTTCCTTTTTTTTTTTTTGGTTAAATCTAAGTTTAATCAGATTCTTATATTAGATTTTCATAACAATACTCTAGGATAAGAAATAGTGAATATATAGAATAGGTCTCGATTGGGGTATAATAATCGTTAGGGTAAAATAATGATTGTTCTTCTAGGTTATATTAGTTATAGACAAACTCAAAATTATCTAATTATTGATCTATTTCATTTATACCTTTTTTTGGGGTATAATTGAGTATTGAATAATACTGTAATGCTGGATTCATACTGTTGGTTGATATCTCTTATGGAGTGTACGGTAACATATACATATGGATCTACTGTATACTGATTTATATTTATTGTGCTGATTTGTAATGATGGTTGAACTTAATAAACATATCAACCCCCCCCCCAAAAAAAAAAGGAACATCATATCTTGCTCATGATTCCAGGGATTCTGCCACATGATGGTTTCATTTTTCTTAGGCTGACTTGCCAAACAAATCATTTCCCATGTCATCTGTATTCTTTTTTGTTTTCTTCTAACGCTAAGGGGATAAGATAATGCCAGGATGTCATAGTGCATGCCAGAAAGAAGAAAGATTATCCCAGTACAGCTTGAAACATTAGCTGTCTAAAATTGTCACAAATTTGCATAGAAACACCCAGATCTAATTGGGAGGAAATCTCTAGCACCTGGACTGAAGTATTTGTAGTCCCACTGGCTTAAATCCAGGTCCTCTCATTGAAGTGAGTTTAGTGGATTAGGCAGTGTTTTGCTGAAGTCAGGGCACATTAACTCATACACGGGTTTCATAAATAATTTCACTGGCTGCCTAGCAGGAACTGGCTGGTGAGGAGCCTAGACACTGGGCTATTACAGACTCTTCCTATATCAGTATTTTTTAAGGGAATAAACCAAGGCTATTTTCACTCATCCAGTCCATTCTGTCTGCCTCACAGTAAGTGAAGTTACCCAGCAGCAGTCATATGTCATAGTATGGGAAAACTGTGTCCCCACAGGGAAAATACTGTAGATGATTCAGATATATTGAAGATGGTGGCCACAATATGGTTGAGGGACTTTTTACCTCCTCCCTTGGCCATCATCTTCAATATAACTGAATCATCCACAATCTTTTCCCTTGGTGCGCATGCATGCATGCTGGGAATTAGAGTTTCCCCGGGTGTTAGCCCTATTGGGAAATTCTATGAAAGCTAAAACTAAAGCCAAAAGGTAAAAAGCTAAGAGCTATAGGATTCAGCCTTCTTTTAGCAGAGTGGCAGAAAAGCATGCCCAAATTTTTGTGTGGCTTTTCTGATCTGAAACTAAGAAAATAAAAACAACATAGGTTAGGTTACAAACAGAAAAGTTTACTAATGGCCATTACATTTACATATGGATTGGGGAACCTACATCCTAACTAGCTAATGAATAGGTCAGGTAAGATAGTAGGTTCATTGTTAACTTGCCATCTTCTTGATGGAGATGTGAAGCATGGTCAGAGATGATTAAAGAGGAAGCAAACATGGAGGAGAAGAGAGAGTTCTGAGAAGGGGTTTTTTTTTTATATATAAGACTGATGACCCAAGCAACAATCCTGGCTCACATGATCTGATCACCTGAACACCAGAGGTATTTATGATTATGCATTTAAATGGCATAAAGGCAAATGGTGAAGCTTTGGTATGCAAAACAGAAAGGAAGCCCTATGCTATCTATGCCCACTTGCTCTAAAAACAAGACGGTAGGGAGAGAGAATGCAAGAATTTCTCCAACAATGCACACATATGCAAAGAGCTGGCCCAAAATATTTTGTTGTCCAAGAAAGAGAAGCAAATTATCCCACTTAGTCCACTGATGTTATTTTTTCACTCAAGGCTGAAAAAATCTCACAAGCATCATTCCCATCCCTGGTGGTAAAAAAATACAATCATAATAAATGAAATAAGAGCAACCTCCCAAATCTGCTGCCTACACACCGTATACCAGTTGCCTCACTCTGCTGTTTCCCACATCATCATGTCATCTTTTTTCTCTCCCAGCTCCCCAAGATTTGAGGATCATATAATGTCCAGACACTGTGGTGTGTACAAAAAAGAAGAATGGTTCTGCTAGGACCAGACACCCCCCACAAGTGTGTCACTGATATCTTGCATGTAGCTTGTATTTAATGGAAAACACAGTGAGCTCCCTCATCACAAACACAGTACAAGGCTAAAGATGCTCATGTGCAAAGGATGTGATGAGATTGCCTCATACTTGGACCAGCCTGGAAAACTGTTGTGCACATTACAATAAGTAGTGGAAAGTGTTAACTCCATATATTTGGATGCCTGTTTTTCATTGCATTACTAATATGCAAAGCTAACCCCACTCACTGTAGCTTAAGTAGTAGCTTAAGCTGAATAAGCACAGATATGCTGTTAGCCACTGGGGCTGGGATATAAACCTGTGCCTAGCAAGAGGAACAAGCCAGTCAGTTCTTCTTTAGTTCTGAAAAGAACCTATCCTGGCATGATTTAATGCACTGGCATAACTTTGTGTCAGCATCTACCAGTGGACTAACAGCAGGCAAAGTTAGGGCTGGAGGAATCCCATTTTTCCTTAAGTCACCTACTAAACCTTAAAGAGCAGAGTGGACTGATCATGGACACGTGACAGGAAAAACATGATGTCTTTGAGCTACACCAAGAAAGTAGATTTCCCCTCATTCTAAAACTATAGATCCCATTATTCTTTACCAGAAGACACTTGTGATAGTGCTTGAGGAAGATGGGAGTTGTAGCCTAACTTATAAGGATTGTGCTAGGTTAGGGAAAGCTGTTCTAGGACAAAGACAAAAATATCATCTCCTACAGGACCCTGCTTTAGCATTGTGGGTCATGAATTCTACTGTTAGAGGCTTTCCTGATATGGTTTTTTAATAGGCTCAGATCTTTAAAACCAGATTTCTTAGGAGTTCTTACTCTGTAGTTTTAAAATTGCAGAGAAACATCGGCCAGAGTACAAAAATTTAATCACTGCATTTTATTCCAAAGAAATCAGTTTAAAAATTAGTGGATCAATTTCTCCATTCAAAAAGAAGTGATATAAATTCTGCAGTCAGGCTCAAAATAAGGAGTAATGCATTCTTTTTGCTTTCTCAAAGGGCCTATATGCATATCACAATTGTCCTTGTTACTTTAACTAGCCTACACAGGCATCAGATGTCCTGTCCAAAATCCTTATTAGGTTAATCACAGATCTTGTAGGAGGTCAATGCGCCCTTTTGGCATGTTGCACATACCCCATTTTGCACTTTGGTGGAAAAACAAAATCATTCAAAATCATGCTATGTATTCAGGGCCATTTGACAACAGAGCAAGTGCTTGGCATATGCAGCTCATATTTGTGGTTTGGGCATATCTATTAAAACAGGATTTCTAGACACACAGGCAGGCAAAATGCCTCCCCCCCTTCCCACGGTCCCCAGTTTTTAAAAAAATAAGAGCTCTGGAAATGTTCCTGGTTGATTTATAACTTAAGTGTTCAAACAGAACAAACAGTACAGCTTCATGACAAATGGTGTAAACAGATGACTATCATTATGATACTCCACTCTGAAACCAAATTTTTGCTTGTCATGTTTTAGGGGTGGGAAAACCTTTTGTCCTCCAATTGTTTTGGATTGTCATCTCCTACCATTGGCCATGGTGCATGAGGCTGATGGTAACTATATGCCCAACCATCTATTTGATGTTGGCATCCCTGCCACAAGTCGATGTTGGCAACCCACCCCATCAGATTTGATATGCTGAAGAAGACAATTTGTCCACTGGGAAGTCCTTCTTTCTTCAGCCCCACTAAGAGAATGAGGAGAGCACAAACAGTCCTGAAATGGAGTAGTCATGTTTCTTTGTTGCAGCCAAAACACCAGTGTTCATTACTATAGTTAAGATAATGATCAACATGTCTACTTGCATTTCAATTTTCTTTGAACCCACTGATTACTATTCTGCCACCCACTCATCCAAGCATGTGTCTCATAATCTCCCAACTGAGGCAAGCCACTATGCATTTGAGGAAGTGAGCTGCATTCAAAAGCTTATGCTAAATAAATCTGGTTCGCCTTTGAGGTGCCACACAATTCTTTGTTGTTTTTGTGCCAAAATGGAGGGTTCTCATATATGATGCTAAAAGTGCTACTGAACACCTTTTACATAAATATCAAAAGATTTTAAGAGAAAGGGAAAGGGAAGGGAGCCCCTTTCAAAATTTAACATCTGTATTCTAGGCAATGGGGACATTACATCTGAATTACGAATGTAGCAATTGCTAAGACAAGTACCATTTGGGTGATATCCACATGAGGTGGATGAGCACGCCAGATCCATATGGACTCAATGTAAGAGACTTAATGTGAAAAAAATGTGGCAGTTCTTCATGTGGTCATGAATGCTGTTTTGATGAGCAGTCCTATGATTTTTACAGAATATTTTTATGAATGTAGTTTGAATCGTATGACAAATATTGCTTGTATAGACCATACTAAACCTGTACATATATATTCAGTATAATTCCTGTGTTATAGCACATTCATTCTATGACTTTCCCTGACAGTTTGCTTTTCTCTGTTTCTCACATGGCATTAAGGATAATTTATTACATCAAAGAGACATAGCATAATTTCACATTTACTGAGTTATGCTTCTGTTGGACTACACCATCTCATCACAGAAATGCAATGTTGCCCAACCAATGCACATTGTGGGCATGTATAACTGTGCAATCAATGCACAGTGAACAAAAAGCTGGAATGTAAAAACACACTCTCAATGCAATGGCACCACATGTGTAACTCCACTTCTATAACCATGAACTGAATATTATGAATCAGCCAAAAGTGTCCACCTGCTTGCATAAATAAACTTGTTGTAGTTGTGTGCTTTCAAGTTGTTTCTGATTATGGTGACCCTAAGATAAAGCTATCATGAATTTTTTTTTGGCAAGACGTGTTTTGAGGGCATTGCCATTGTCTTCCTCTGATACTGAGGCCATTTCTACACTAGCCTGTTATAGTGCTATTATTCCACTTTCAACATCCTATGGAATCCTGGGGTTTGCAGCCTCAAATGCCCCTCCCTAAACTGCAAACCCCAGGATTCCATAGGATTTTGAAAGTGGAATAATAGCATTATAACAGGCTAGTGCGGAAATGACCTGAGAGAGTGTGACTTGCCCAAGGTCACCCAGTGGGTTCCCACAGTAGAGCAGGGATTTGAACCCTGGTCTCCAGAGTCATAGTTCAATGCTCAAACCACAACACATAGAATCATAGAATCATAGAGTTGGAAGAGACCCCAGGGGCCATCCAGTCCAACCCCCTGCTACGTAGGAACACCCATCAAAGCATTCCCAACAGATGGCCATCCAGCCTCTGCTTAAAAACCTCCAAAGAAGGAGACTCCACCACACTCCGAGGCAGCATATTCCACTGCTGGACATCTCTGACCATCAGGAAGTTCCTCCTGAGATTCAAGTGGAATCTCCTTTCCTGCAGCTTGAATCCATTTACTCCTAGTCCTAGTCTCTGGAGCAGCAGAAAATGAGTGTTACTGCCCTGGCTAGTCCGAGCTTTGGGGATATTAAAAGATATCCCTTGATATCACAATTCGGCTGCACTTCTCTATTCCTTTCCACATGCTTGCAAGGCCACTGGACAAGCACGTAAACAAGCTCGGCCGTCAATTGCGGTAATATTCCTGGATAATTCAGGCAGGCCAGAAAATAGCTGACTCACTGCTTTAGGAGACCTCCAGGCAAGTACTCTAATTAAGTATGCACGCCACATACAAAAGAGCCTCTGCCCCACGATGGCAGCTTGATGGGTAACCTATACAATACCCAAGTACTCTGCGTTTGCATACTGGCTACTCTACTGAGAACCGCTACGATAACTCAATCATTCAGATTCTGACCTTTCGGAGGCTTTGTCTCCAACTCCAAATCTATTGTTTTCCCCCAAGTACGGCATAGCCTGCAGTCACAATTCTCCTTATAAAAACCCTTGATTCCGAGACCTTCCTCGGATCGCTCCCAAGTTTCATCCCGCCTTGCTGCCGCTTTGCTTGGCGAGCCTCCCCTCAGCTCCACACGCTGAGCTACATCGCACCCCAGCTTCGCTCTCTATTTTTCTGGGCTTCAGGACAGGTGAAGTATCACCCAAACCAGCAATCTCTCTAAAAATCCCTCTATACCACTCCAACCTTTATTTTCTTCAGTTATCTTGTATGAGTATGTCGCATACACTGTTTTGTTTGTATTTAGTAAACATAATTTATTATTTCAACTTCTGTGTTCTCCTTGACTCGACCTGACCCCATAGACATAGGGTTCAAGATCTTGCTAAGTTACCCTGCTCTGAGCTAATTTTCCCCACTTTTAGTTGAGCACATTTTGGTGTCCCTCTCGGGACCCCCAGTACACAGGGTAACACAAGCCTGCTCCCTCCTCGACATGACATCCCTTCAAATATTTAAACATGACTATCATGTCCCCTCTTAACCTTCTCTTCTGCAGACTAAACATACCTAGCTTTCTAAGCCGTTCCTCATAGGGCATGGCTTCCAGACCCTTCACCATTTTGGTCGGGACATGTTCCAGCTTGTTGATATCCTTCTTGAATTGAGGTGCCCAGAACTGGACACAGTATTCCAAATGAAGTCTGACCAATGCAGAATAGAGTGGTACCATTACCTCCCTCGATCTAGACACCATACTCCTATTGATGCAACCAAGAATCGCATTGGCTTTCTTGGCTGCCTCATCACACTGCTGACTCATGTTCAGCTTGTGATCTACCAAGATTCCTAGATCCCTTTTACATGTACTGCTATCCAGCCACGTGTCCCCCATCCTATATTGTGCATTCCATTTTTTCTGCCTAAGTGTAGGACTTTACATTTCTCTCTGTTGAAATTAATTTTGTTAGCTTTGGCCCAGCTCTTTAACCTGTCAAGGTCATTTTGAAATGTGATCCTGTCCTCTCGGGTATTAGCAACCCCTCTCAATTTGGTGTCATCTGCAAATTTGATCAGCATGCCCTCCACTCCTTCGTCCAAGTCATTGATGAAGATGTTGAATAGCACTGGGCGCAGGACAGAACTCTGTGACACCCCACTAGTCACTTCTCTCCAGGATGAAAAGCAGCCATTGGTAAGCACCCTTTGGGTTCAGTCAGTCAACTGATTACCAATCCACCTAGCAGCTGTCTCTCTGCACTGAGGTACTTTCTTTAATTTTACTCATTCTTAGGTTTGTTATATGCTGGTTTTGCAGATCCTACTGCAGAGGAGACTGGTTTCTGCCACCTAGCAGTGTAATGACGCAGTGTCACCAAATGCTCTAATTGGTTTTGCAAGCTGCAGACTAATTTTAGTTACTTATTATTTTAAAAACAAAATGACCCCAATATGTACCTGTAGGGTCCCCTTAGTAGCCACAGCAAATTTTAGATTTCTGTGTTTCAGAGTTGTGGAGCTATTGCACAGAGAGAGATTATTATTGCAAATTGCTGAGAATAGCTGTGCTTGAGTTGTTATAGAATAGACTATAATTCAGATTTTCGACTATTTAGTTGACTGTGGGGTAATAAGAGTGTTCCTCTTGCTTTTGGAGTTAATAAGAGAGCAAACCATTACATTTATAATATTATACAGACAATTAATCTCCTACATATTCACACCATTCTACATAATAAAACCTAATTGGACTGGCAATTGAATTTTTACTTCAGGAGTGGCACTGGAGGACAGTATGCACAGCTCTTTTTTCTTGAAGAGAATAAAAATGGCTGAGGCTCTAGAGGAATGGCTGAGGGGAGATGCTACTGCTGCCCCCAGAATTTGTCCCCTGAGGCTGTTAGCTCACTCTGCCTAATGGTAGAAATGGTACTACTCACCAATAACCACGACATATCATGGTTCCACTTTATAATGGTTCCACAGCAAGTTGAATGTCCCCTTTATTCTCAGCCCATCCCTGTGCCACATTAAAACTCTGCCTATTGATGCTCTTCCCCATGTGACAATGTTGGTTGCTCTCAACAGAAATATTGCAGTATTACCCCATGCAGTAGATATGATAGTAGGAATTGACCAGCAACAACAGTGTGAGCAGGGTCAGCCCTAGTTAGTAGTTGGGATGGGAAACTGCCAATGAACACCAGGTGCTGTAGGCTACATTACAGAGGAAGGAACTGGCAAAACCACCTCTGAGTATTCCTTGCCTAAGAAAACCTATGAAATTTATGGCATCACCATAAGCTGACAGGCAACTTGAAGGCACATACAAACACACACCAGCGCCTCACAACATACTTTGCTAGTGATGATGGCAAGGTCTTCACCGCGCACCCATTCGAAGCAGATTGCCAACACAGAACTTCACATGATTGGTATTTGAAAGAAGTTCATCCAGTGGCCAAGCCACAAATTATGGAAATTCACATATAAACATAGATTGTAAATATTATGACTAGAAAGTAAAGGAGAGATAAATTGTAGAGTTATCAGCACCCTTTCAAGCATGTGGGGAAACATACACGTGTTTCTTGAAGATCTTTTATGAGAGTTATGATGTGAAGCAAGAAACCTCTTCAGTTATTTTGAAAGGTACTTCCTACCGAAGTGTAATGATATGGGGGAGGGGTGGTAGAAAGGAACCTGTGGAGTCTGATAGGCAAGAGGAGGGACTTTTGTCAGTAGACTTACATCTATACTACAAACACAGAGTGTTGGATTATAGCCATTGTTAAAACAGACATGGTTGTATATCCATAAATCTTTCAAGTCAACTTCCAGAAGATTTTAGGAGAGGAAGCAAAGGTCAAGAGAGAAAGTCTACTGGATGCATCAAGAAACTTCCTGAGGCATGGGACAAGATGGTGCTCCCCTTTTATTACATGTGCATATATACATATTGGGGTTGTTTTTAAACATGTAAAAAGAAATCAGTTGAGCTGGCACAGGATACTTTCTTCAATACTAGTGGTGGAACAGTATCTTCCTCTGGAACAGAGGTAGTAGGTAGCATGTGTGTGTGTGTGAAAGAGAGAGATCTTCTTCCAAGCATGTGGAGTTAGGGAGTGCAAGCACAGCAATGTACAAATCTGTGATAGGCCAGTAGACACAGCATTCCTTCCCCAACATGTAGTATTAACTGTGTGAGGGAATAATCCCAAGGACCTGTTAAGACCTTATACATCTGATTGATTCCTGCCTGTGAAGATTCTGGAAAGGAACCAAGCCATATACATGTCCTCCCTTGAGATCCCCATAAAAATGAGAATATTCCAAGGTGTTTTAACAGCACACCAACAGAATACCAGCTTTCTGTATCCAAATTCACAATTATATTCAGACTTAACACTTTTGGAGCACAAGAGGATGCTGGATTCACGCTCTGGGTAACACTTCTCAATAACAAACCTAGCTAGTGGTCTGTATTAAACAAGAGAGTTACTGGCAGCATCAAGAGACATAGAAGATGGCAACAGTCATCTCCTTCCTAGACGAAACAAAAGTGGTTGGGAGGGAGGCCATGCATTTCCTTAGGCTGAACAAAGGGTTAACAGTGAAAAAAGATGGGTACTGCAGGGATCAGTACTAGGCCTGCTTTTAATTAACTGTATTAGCCATTGGAAAGAAGGGGTAAAGAGGATATGAAATAACTTTACTGATGATGTGGTTGGTATTGGACCAACTTGCAAATACCAGTGAGAACAGAGAAAAAAACAACAGACAAGAAACTGAATTGTTAGAAGTGAGAGCAGGAAATTAAAAATAAAACTCAAGCTGGAAAGTTAACACATGAGACAATAATTTACTTATTTTATGTTACCAAATTCTTGGAATAGCATTGGCTATCAAGAAAGATCCCATGCAGTCAGAAGCTCTGAGTGGGCTGGATGGTCATAATGTCCAAATTCTTGCCTCAGATAAAGGACACTCATGTTATGGAGTTCTTCATCTTTTTGACTACTCTCTCCCTCAAGTACATGCACCTTGTATCATTGTGCCAACTACAACATACCACAATCAGTGTCCATAACTACATATGTGGACCACTTGGGTTTCCCTGAGTGTATTATTTTGATTTGGCTGGTTAGATTGAAAACAGAGCTTGGAGAAGTGACTTGTTTAGAATATCACTTCCATATTCTCCCCGCCAGCATGGTTATCATTATGACGGATAATCCAAAAACTAAACAAACCACTTTTCCATGCTCTTATCAGACAGAGGTGATGGATACAGTAACTAGTGCACAGACACAGACAGCATCTCCATCTAAGCAGCTGTGCAGTTCCATCTCTGATTTTAATTGCCTTCTTTGTGACCTCCAGGACTACAGTCTTCAAATGATCTTTGAATCGAGTCCTAAGAATGTTGTACCTATTTAAAAAGCTCAGGAAAGGAAAAAAAATTAAACACTTGACACGAATGATTAATTACAGTTAGTACTGGTAACGAGTGTAGAGCACAAAAGTTTTTGAATGAGGCTCTTTCTTAAGTTCCAAACAAAACACGTTTAGGTCATGCCACTTCTAAAATAAGAATGCTGTTGGCTTGGATTCCAATATGTTCATGCTTTTCCCAGGCCTGGTGGTAAAAATATAACTTTTGCCAGTGATGAACACCTTCCTCTGGGTTTCCCAGATGATTCAACTCCCACACCCTGCCTTACCCAATAACTGTGGCCACCAATCAAGTAAGAAAAGGAGGGCAGAGAAGGCATCAGGTAGGCATTCCTTGCCAGTTGCTTCTTGGGCAGCCACAGAGTCTGGATAGTTGAGACAATTCTCCTCCACACTTGCTTCATTTGGCTTAGCCATGCTGTGTGTGTTTTCTTTTAAAGGTTGCAGCCAATTTTAACTATAAACCTGCACATTGTAGCAAGGATGTGTGATGCAGCCACTTGTATTCTAATCTGAAAACACTAGAAGCAGCATTTTTGTAAGTAAGATTCCACTTAACTCCTGCAAACTATTCTCATCCCTAGGCAAATCATAACTTTAGTAAGGTTCTGCTTTAAAAGAGAAGGCAAATCTGTGTGTAAGTGAAGGTCCATGAAAGGAAATTATGTGCGTTTGTTATTAGGAATGAACTGGATGAGGGAGAACTAATAGAAGTTAAATGCAAACAAGACACAGGTGTTCCTGGTCAAGAGACAGATCGGGAACTAAGGAGTCAGCCTGTATACATCATAATTTTAGTAAGGTTTTGCTTTAAAAGAGAAGGGAAGCACATTTCCCTCTGTCATCCCACTTTTTCAACTACTTTTAAAATGTCCCAGTCTCTCCCTCCTCTTCCCACTTTCCCCCTTTGTTCTCAGCTTACTTCCATGGATACAAACTGAGTTCAGAGCACAGAAGTAGGCCCTTTCCACACGGGGCAATTAAAACGGCGCAGAGCGACCTCCGATGGAGGTCGTCTGCACCATGGAGTGGACTGGGTCGGACTACTTTTCATAGTTCCGCACCTCAGTCTGCTCCGAAGCAACCGGTAGTGATCGCGCAGCGTGCTTTTTAAAAACCTCTTTTAAGTGGTTTTTCAAAAGCACGGAGCGCACGACTCCGTGTTGCTCCGTCGCCACGCTCCAGTGCAGATTTGCAGGCGCGCACTAGTGTGTGCCTGCAGATCTGATGGGGGCGGGCTTTAGGCTGGCGAGCTTCTCCGGTTGGTGGAGAGCCTCCACCAACCAGAAGCCCCCATTTTGCATGCCGGAGCAGTGTGGAGCGACGAGCTCACACTGCTCCTCGTCCCGATGGACCTGATCGGACCCACAAAAAAGCTGGTGAGTAGTGTTTCTACGCACTTCCTTCCCCACGTGTGGAAAGGGCCGTAGTGTGAGCTCAAGTAACTGAGCAGGCGGAGAAGAGAGAAGGGGTGAAATCTTATCCTTCTCAGTAGATTCAGGCAAAAGCTAACTATGGGAGCTTCTCCTGGCTTGTCTATTCTTCTTCATTAATAGCTTTTGTCATCCTGACCACACTCCAATGTCAGCTGGCCACATGTGTCCTGGTTTTTATTTGTGGAAGTATTTGTTCTTGTGTGCCTTCAAGTCTCTTCTGACTTATGGTGACACTAAGGCAAACTTATCACAGGATTTTCTTAGCAAGACTTGTTCAGAGGGAGTCTGAGGCTGAGAGACTGTGACTTGCCCAAGGTCACCCAGTGGGTTTCCATGATCAAGCAGGGATTCGAATCCTGGGCTTTAGAGTCATAGTCCAATACTCAAACCACTATGTCATGATGAAGGGTATGAAACAGTTGCTCTTAAACTATAAATGAATATAAGAAACCCATTACCTAACTAGATCTATCAAGTTCCAAGGAATAACTTACTGAAGTATTTGTCAGGGGAAAGAGACTCTTGAGCCTTCCTAGTGTAATTGCTTCATGGTTATCAAAGCAAAGACAAATCTCTTTCACAAATACAGGCTGCTCCAGAGGGATTCCAGAGAGGGAAATTCTAACCAATCAATGAAAACACTTTGGATACCCTGGTCATTCACATGCATTCTGGAAAGGAATATGGGATATGGAAATAATTGTAAATTGGGATCTATACCCCCAACTAGGCATACATATATATTTTAAGAAAAGGGGAAGAGGGATGGCTGGATTTGTTATAATTGGTGTGTGTAACAGGTTAAATCAGAATTTGGAAATGTACCAATGCTGGTTGGTGGATTCTGGGAGTCCTCAGAACATAATTTTTCCAAATTCTGGGTGAAATGAAATTAAATCACCCAGAGCCTGGAAAAAAATGTAAAGTTCTAGAAAGTGTCAATATAGGCACAGTAGCAGTGTCAAAATTGACACTGAAAACCAATATATGGAAATCTGGAAGCCACCAGAAATTTCTTAGCACATGATCAGAACCAGGACTTCCTGGTTCTTAGCACATAGCCAGATACATATTGGGTACATCCTTTACCTTCTCCAGGGCTTAGTCTCCATCATTTCATTGCAGAGGTAATTGATTGCCACATGTGGCTGTGAACTCCATATGATCAGGGGCTCACTAACTGGAGTGTACAAGGGACAAGGCCTTAGCTCAGTAGAATATGTGCAATAGAGGTGTGAAGTAGCAGATTCAGATCCCTGTATCTCCAGATAAGTCTGCAAAAATCTCAGGTCTGCAATGTTGGATAATTCTTCAAATAGTACAGACCAGAATGAGGAAACTTCTGGTCCTCCTGAGGTCACAGTTGGATGCCATGAGATTCCCCAGGTCACATCTCCTTCTCAAAGCTATCCATCATTTGATGGTTGTCCAGCTTTTGTGCAGGTTTTTCCTGTTCTAAATGGCTGAGATACCTCTCATAAGGCTTAGTTACAGGCCATAAGAATTCAAGCTAAAACATGGTGGTATTTGTGATTTCACCTGTTTGCTTTTGATCTAGTGAACCACAGGAAAGTGACTTCAAAACTTCTCTGAAACTAAATTTGGCCTTGAGGCTGAACAAGGATCCTCACCCTTGGTGCAGACAATACCAGGCTTGACAGATCAATGGTATGACTTGGAATAAGCCAGCTTCCTTTGTTCAAATGTACTTTCCAAAATAGTCATGTGTCAGGCAACTGTGTGAAATGTCCAATATAAAACATGAGGAAAAGCCAGCTGACATGTGCTGAACAGACATTCTGCACTTACTATTCTGCCACTGAAAAGTGATTTTCAAAGCAAATTCCAAAGCTACACCTTTTTTTAACTTTGGCCCAAAAAAAGCACTGGCTGAAAATATAAGTATATTTATACTCTGTATTTCTGGAAATCGTGATATACTTAACCAGCACAGCCTTTAAATAATTATACCTAAAATTCTGACAAAATTATGCTGTGTTTAGTTTTCTTCTTTAAAAAACAATAACCCTGTACTTAAATGTCTGGATTAAATCATTATCACAATCTGGCAAGACTTTTGTGAAGAAGGCCAGGCCACAGAAGCTACTGTGGGACAATTATAGGGATATCTGGAAGCATTAAAATGTCATTCTCAATATTTGAAAGGGAATGATTCATCTCTATATATGTTGCCATCATAGAAGGGTTGCTGGAAGCTATGAGTGGAGCAGAATGGTAGACATTTTAAAATTAGATTTCATTTTTCACTGAAAATGCAGTTATGCATTACATTTATATTTATATTTATACTTCTATTTTCTAAATGGTTTTATGCATTACATTTGTAACCCTCCACTCCTCCCTGGAGTTCAAAGTAGCCTATATGCCTTTCTTCTCCACCTCTTTTAGCACAACAACCCTGTGACTTAAATTAGGTTGAAAGACTGTGACTGGCCTAAAGTCACTCACTCACCAGCCTTCATGGCTGAACAGGGATTTACGTCTGGGTCTTCCCACTCTAACTGGAAACTTTATTAACCAAACCAGAGTGGTTCGAGTAATACTGAATAATCTGAAAGAAGTAATATGCCAGAAGACCACAGCATCTATCTCAACGCAAGATGCTTTCAGATGGTCTCTCTCTCTCTGAGGAGGGCATCCTGTTGGCCAGTCCCAACTAGAGTAGACCCATTCATTCAAATGTTGAATGGTGGGTCAGCATGTAGCATGGGTCAGCATAATTATACCTAAAATTCTGACAAAATTATGCTGTGTTTGGTTTTCTTCTTTAAAAAACAATAACCCTGTACTTAAACGTCTGGATTAAATCATTATCCCATTGTTTCCCATTGTCCCATTGTTTCAGTGGGTCTGCTCTAGTCAGGACTAATAAGACTTAGGCCAATGTGTGCCTATTTCTTTTTTTTTTTATCATTGTGCATTAGCTAGCCCTGTTTCCTTCCTAACCACTAGGAATGGAGAAAATATTTGAAAATATTTTCAAAATGATCAAAAGCATGTTTTGAGTGTTCAGAAATCCTAACAAGAAGAATCCTGGAGTGTTGAGACTCTACACAGTTCAGGACTTACACTGCACAAAATTCGCATGTGGTTGTTTAGCACAGAAAATATCATTTTTTTAAAAAAATGCTATATTGGAGGATTCTTTCTATGCAAAATTTGCAGATGGTTGATTTGCATAGAAAACATTTTCTGTGCAGGAAAATGCTGCACACAAAAAGCTGTTTCCTGAGAAGAAAATGCTGTTTTTTGTGCAAAACAACCATGTATGAATTTTGTGCGGGATAAGTCTCATACTGTGAATAGGCTCAAAAATTATGTTGTTTTTGAAGACTTTCTTGCTGTGGGAAGAAAAGTGTTAAAATTACTCATTGCTTCTTTCAAGGAGAAGTTTAGTGAATAATTGTAGCCCTAATAATCATCCAGCAGAAGAGGCCATTCTGCACATATCTCACTGCTTTCAAGGAGAAGAAACAAAAGGGTCTGAGTCTCAGCAGTGGGATACCTGAAGGGGTGTGGATATTTGTCAGATCTCTAATGATGTTAAACTCTTCTGATGGCCTTAGTACTAGAATCTTATACATATCAAATACACCTTTGTTATTCACATACCCACTAACTTTATTATTGCAGTTTGGAAACAGTAATGCTTTAATATTTAATCATTGCTGATATTTAATATCTTAACATTAACATGTATATTAAATAAACTTCTTAATAAGTTAATTAATTTATTAAATTGTTAAACTAAAATTTACTTTAAAAGATTAAAAATGGATAGTGGAACATTAACCAGAGTTAGCTATTGTCACTCAAAAATGACATCGCTGGCATTTAGCCATTAAAATAACAGATGTTACATTTGTTGTTTTTTAAAAAATGATTAATACATTAATTGTTATTGAGTTATATCCAAGCTCTCTTGATTTTTAAGGAAGATTATTTATTTTGTTCATTTTATAATTGTATTTATGAACATGAAGGACAAGAAAGGAAGAAAAGGAGAGATGGAGGAATGCACAGTTAGGAGCAATTGCAAGATTTTCAGATTTGTGGAGGGGAGGCTAGCATAGATGAGATCAGGATATGGGCAATCTGTGACAGACAGGATAGAAAGACAAAGAGAAGCAAAACAAATCAAGCTTACTTTTAGGTTGGAATATATTCAAGAACCACGGGAATTTGGCATCATAATAGAAAAAGAGAAGCCCAAAAGCTTAGTGCAGATTGTTCCAAATGACCAGCTTTGGGAAATTTAATCAAGTCCCCAAAAATTAACTTGAGGAGGGATGGGTACAATCTTGCAAATGCTGTTGGACTTCAACTCTTGTGACCCCTCACCATTGGTTATACTACCTAAAGCTGATGGGAACTACAGTCCAACAACAACTGCAGAGACACATACGCCCTACTTCCGGGTTAGACTGGGTTAGAAAATTCATCAGCATTACCAATGCAAGTGTTAGGTTTTTGATCATTTTAAAGAATGATTGTCAAACAAATTTATGAGGTTATTACTACTAATGTTTTGGAGTATTAAATCCAGTTTTTCTAAACATAGATCCTTCCAGAATTCTTCCTTATTTTCAGATTTTCTGAAGATAAGCTTAATCTCCCATTAGTACATGTGACACAAAGCTTCATGTTGCTTGAGTTAATCAATATACAGTTCATCTTGCTGTTTAGGTTACACTGAGTATTTCTTGGGAGCTAAGCCATATGGCTAAAAATAGTGAGTGAAAACTCTTCCGGACTAGACTGGATTTATGTCAGCTCATTAAGAGGCTGTTGCATTGCTGTTATCTTCTCACACTCTAAAATAAGGAATAAAACCAAATGGTACACCTCCTGATGAATGTGTGCCAAAAAACAGCCTTGGAAGATGAAACCATTTGGCCCTTCCAAGGTTAATAAGAGTCATGTAACTAAGTGAAAAATGGGAATGCATATAAGATTGGGAGACCTAAACAAGAAAGTGCATTTATGGAGTTCATATATCTTTAAAAATTTTAGAGTGTTTTGCCCATCATTTTTGCTGTAAAAAATTAGTTTCTTCAAGTCCTACCTGCTGAGGTAAGCTGCAGGTTCATAATCAAAAGTTCTGTGAGGTTCTAATGCACACATGGCACTCCATGCAAACAGGAAGTATTCTATTCTTTCAATATGGCAAACTCATTCATTTATGCTCTACAATCAAAGAAACTTCACATGTGTGCACTGGACTAGGGCAATGTGCTTCAAAGGATTAGTAATCATCATACACACATAAGAGTTATAAATGTATTTTTTACAAGTCCAGATCCCTAATGCACTGGAAAATATGGACAATCCAACAGTAACAATGGAGGGTTTCCTAGAAAGCTCCATGCTTCCAATTTAGCTCTCATTGTTCCATGCTTCCGATTTAGCTGTCATTTACCCAGTTATCAATGTGAGAAGACATGCCAGTTAATAATTGCATCCCACCCCCAGTTCCTAAGATCATACTTTCATCACAGTGTGGATTTTATTAGATTTCTGAATGATTTGGTGCTTGAAGCACCTATAGTCATTATGTTTTCAAAAGCTAGATTTTTGGAAGGAAGCTTGATTAAAATGTTTTCTCATAGCATCTCTTGAAAATTTTACACCTACAAAATAACTGTAGTAAAAGTAACTGTGGGATGATAAAGATCTGATATCAGAGTACACTTAAACAGCATAGGCATGAAACCTAAGCATAAAAATTGAAGATATGTTTTGGTCATAACCTCTACCTTGACCTTGTACAAAGTATCCATTGTCATGTTGCAATGAGGAAAAGGGCAATCTGAACATGAGAAGCCATTCACACAGGCAGTTTTGTTTTCCTCCCTCTTTATGCAACCATATTTTTAATAAAACTCCCCCAACGTTTTCTCCTTCAGCCATTCATAACTGATTCTTAACTAGGAAAGCCACCTTCCGATGGGCCCTATCACCTTACTACATTATTTAACTACTTTATTACAGAGTTAGAAATGATTCCGATTTCCAAGTAAATCACTGCGTTTTCAGAGCACATACAAGTAACATTAGAAGAAAAGTGTTGATAGGTTTCATACAAATGAAAAGAAAACAAGATAGAACTTCAGATGAAACCATGTGACAGAGCTGGATACAGAACAGAAGAAGACTGCTTGCTGCATAGCAGTGACTGCTTATAAACATTCAATCACACTGGGAAAATGGGTTGCTTTAGTATGGGGATGTGTGACTGCAGTGGATTTGAGGATCTATTTTCTACCCCTGTGATCATCCAATGGGCAAAATGGGCAGAGATGGGCAAAGAATGCTAAAGAAATGGAACTGCAAGCTTCCAGAGGTCCACTTCTGGTTTTGAAAAACAGATTTTTTTTCTATATTAAAGAGTGCAGTGGGAAGGGCTGCAATATATTTAGAAGATGAATTGTTTCTTCCAGAGACTTCCAGAAGAGTCAATGGACTCAGAAAAAAAGGGCAATCTGGGGAGCATGAAGGGTTGAAGGCTACCAAAACAGCCTTAGAATCTTCATGTACTCCCAGGGCTTCAATCTGCCTAACCCTGCCTAGCTTGTAGTTTCTAGTTACAAAAGGAGGCTGTGACTGGCATGTTCTCTGAAAGGAAGGACAATATAATCTGATTTGATCCTATTTCTCCTACAATTACAACCATACATAATTTCACCAGGGACAGTGTGGGATGGTTATGGCCTACAGTTCTATTAATAGCAAATTTGGAGGGCTGCTTTAATCATTCAGTATTTTCTTGTGAACTTCACCAAGTTCATAGTTTTAAATTTCAGCTTTTAGGAACAAGGCATGAATTAGGTATGGCTGGCTCAAGATACGTTGCTGCCTGAGACAAAGGACAAAATGACATCCCCTTTTATTTTTAAAATAATTATTCTTAATATCCAAGATGTCAACAATTTATTGACTCATATACACCACCAGCATGCTCATATGGAAAAAAGAATACATAAGAATACTTACCATCACAAAAATGTTTAGTCTGATAACTAATAAATTCAGAGAAGGAACAGATGGATGACTGCCACTGTTTCTCCTCAGCATTTGCTACCTGAGGTAAGTGTTTTACTTTGTCCAGTGGTAGAGCTCGCCCTGAAATTACACCTGCATGTAAGAAATCCACACCTTACCATTTTGTCTGTGTATGTAGATGGAGATGAATAGAGTGGGGCTACTTCAGAATGCAAAACAATAACAACAATGCCACCAAAGCCAAAGGTTAGGGCTATCTGATTGTGAGAAGTTGGAAATCTTCAGTGTACAGTACATTCCTTTGTACCATTGTCTTATACTAGAACATTCACATTGTTGATATATTAATCTATATCTGGGCCAGAATTTGAATTTCAATAAACTGTAAAGATGTACACACAAAAGAGCAGGAAAGAATGGATGGAAGGCCAGATTGAACTATTCAATGCATCACTGTTTGGGGGCAGTGAGGCAATTTATACAAGGTAAGGAAAACTTCAGCCCAAATGCGTTTGGGTACATTGTCAGAGGGGAAAATTTATCACGCATTGGCCATAATTCTACATTTCAATATAACAGGGGCAATAACTGAGCCCTGAACATTACCATGCCTGTTTGTTCCACTTTCCACTTAATTTTCTGGGATTAATGGTGGTGACACTGGAATTTTAAAGCATCAATCATGCAGCATAGTATTAGCAGCTCTTTTGACCCAGTGTTCTTGGTCTTGAAACAGATTATCTGCAAATAATAATAAAAAAGGAAGGGAATTAATCCTCTTGAGGTCAGGAGTTACCTGTTAGTACTTCCTCTTTCAGAACTATAAGGCATGTCATTTTATTGGAGCACAAAAAATAATTTTGATTTGGGGCAATGTGTGTAGAAGAAGAATGTTTTCCCTTAAAATAGGACAATAGGACTAATGAGACCAGGGAAACACTAGAACTTGTCAATGTCTTTTCCTCCATTTTTTCCCCCAATTTTCATGTCTGTTTGTAATTGCTGTCATCTTGGTTTCTCAGGGTGCAGCTAGAAAAGGTGACTCTCATATTTATTAGCAGGCAATTTCAATAAACATTGTGCAATATGGTAGGCCCAAGAATGATTTATTGATAATTTGTCACTTATATTTATGGAAATTGGAGACCCTAGAGCCCTCTAACTGGTAAATCATGTTATATGTCTACCCTGTTTTTGGCAGGTGGGTTAATTCTTTGCTGCTTAAAGAACATTACGCCTAAATGCAGGCTGTCTTCTGTAGTTGGTACTGATGTGCTTGAAAATACAAAAAGAAAAAGACCCTGGAAGTAAAGCAGTAATAACTAATAATTTAGTTACTTATAATTATTGCCCTTTTCCCAATAACAAGGATGTAGCTGAATTTTATTATGACTCAATGAAGAAAGTGTTGGTAGTGTAGTCTTAGTTTGTTTCCTGCACTGCCTCTACCATGCTGTTGAGGCATCAACAAGATGATGGGAGAATGAGATTGTGTTTTCCCCCACAGTCTAGGAACTTGCTTCACTCCAATGTTTTTCAGAATTAAAACAATTGTTTTTAGTTATTTTCAGAAAAGTTGCTTTAAACGTAACGATAATGGTAACTAACTACTTTGGATGACTTGGAACAAGCTGAAAACGATGTCATCCTCTAGGACTTCCTGGGAGTCTACAGGAAATTCCAGAAGCTGATGCCATTGTTGTTTGTCTAGTTGTAGGAATATAGCTGGATGCTATGAAACCCTTTGTCTACTCCCCTCCACCAGAGCCACTAAATGGCTGTGCAGAGCACAGGAGACAGGACAGCTCTCCATGCTGGAAGAGAGGGGTAGGGAATAGTTCTGTCTGGTACAAATTTATGTTGTGACAGGCAATGCAGGATCTTGGCCACTTATTTCTTTTCTGAAATAATTTTCCAAGCTTTGAAAAGAAGATGGGGAGATAAATAACGAGATGTTTTAGTTTTAATAAGTTTGGCACATAATCTAAACCTTCTTAAACAAGAGGCTAATAAAATGAACTTACAGGTGAAATTAGAGTTTAGCAAGTGCAATGATTGTGAAAGTAAGCAAACATTGGAAGCAGTAAGCTGGGCTTGGTATGGTAAGCATTGGAAGCAGTAAGCTTCACTATTATCGTACAACTGTAAAGAACTTCCACACAGTTCCCAGATGTAAATAGCCGTTATTCTGATGCCTAGTGATGGTGGGTATGAATGGCTACCCAATGTTTCATCTACTTGCTCTGCATAGGTTTAAGATGAGACTGAGCTGTATCTTACAGTGTGGAGATGCTGGTCTTCATTTGCTGGTTTGGCACACGCTTATCTCGCCTAGCCTCCTTTTAGGTAACAAGGTGTTCCACTCCTTTGGAACATTATTATCATCCCTCATGATACCCGTGAAATCAGCAGGTCTAATATTCATGCACAAAGGTCTGGTAGTGGCCTTTGTTTGTAAGAAAGGCCTTTCTATCAACTGAACAGCTGCTTCCTCCTGATAGGTGGACAAGGGCTTAAGAGCTGACCAACACACACACACACACACACACACACACACATATCCAGTGATTCTGAAGGCCTTTTTAAAATTTAAAATACAGATTAGTATGGGGTGTCTCCCTGCTCTGTTCCAGATGAGCTGCACAATCAACATTTCCCTATCTCTAGCTCCATTTGCTAAGGCTTTGTACACCTAAGTGAATGTAAAAGTGAAACACAAGATATGGTTCTTTTAAAAAGGATCAAAGAGAAAGAAAGATTAAGTCAAAGAGCCTGTCTAATACATAACAGAGGAGCATAAGCAAATGTAAAATGTGAATGATGGAGATGTTGCAGAATGCCTCTAGGGGCTGGACAGACAGTTCAGACCTAGCAAATGGTTGCTTTGAGGTTTGTGGAATTTAGGTACATCCCATAAAAATTGTGAAGGGTGATCAGGTAATTAGATTATACTTCCCCCTTTCCCCTATCCCATGTTACCCATGACACTGTGGTGCAAAGACCAACTACAGGTAGGTTAGTGACCTTTATAACTCCTGAACACCATATGCTTTCCAATTAGCCTGTGATTATAAGCATACCTACCTGGGCATAATAGTAACTGAACACAATCAGATGGAGAACTTGCAAACTTGAAAACATTGTACATGCAACATGGGAATTAGTAAGTTCTTCTACTTCCCACCTGCAATGTTTAGCAGCACTCATCGTGTGACCTCAAAATGGCTCCTGGTGAATTTTTCTTGCCATTGGCAGCAGCTAACAATAATATGGAGCAGGTAAAGGAAACACCTTTTGTGATGATTCCAGTTTAAATTCTGTAGTGTTGCCAAACTTTATAGCTGGAGAGTAGAACATTTGTCATAGGGATACCAATTGTTGTTGAGAAGTTACAGCATATACATGTAAGAAAAAGAATTGTCTTAATTTGCTTCTCAGGTTGCGGCCAGATGCCAAAGTCAGAATCCAATGAGACCTCTTCATCAGAAGAATATTTCACCACAGATCTCAGGACCAGAGGAGTGAGTACATCCATAGAGTAACATGAAATCCACCTTTCAGGAATCTTTTGGACAGAGAGATCGCATCTAGAGTCACACCCAGCTCTAGGTCTCTCACAAATATTGTGAGATTAGATATCACAATTAATTCAAACCAATGCTAAGGTCAAACAAAACATCACTTATTTGGCATGATGAGGCATTCTGTTTGAGAAGACCTTCCAAAGAGGATAAATCCTCACCTTAACTAAGTCTAAAATGAGGGATGGTTTATTTATCACTAGTATACCAGGATAAAGCACTAGCATATCCCATCTTTAATTTATATGAAGAACATATCATATGGAAAGCTGGATTAGACTCAGAGGAAGAAAGAGTGAAAACTGGGGGAAGGAACATCAACAACTTAAGAAATGCAGATAATACCATGCTACTAGCAGAAAACAGCAATTTGAGAAAGTCATGGAAGAAAGTGCAAAAGCAGTTTGAACATTAGGAGTACAAAAGTAATAGTCACTGGCAATTTACATAGCCTAGGGGGTGATGAAGACTTTGAACTAGTTAAAAATGTTCTATATCTTGGCTCAGTCATTAATCATAATGGAGCTCATATGCAAGAAATCAGAAGAAGACTAAGACTTGGAAGTGCTGCTATGAAGGATCTAGATAAGATCTTCGAGTACAGAGACATAGCATTAAATAGCAAAGTCAGAATCATCCATGCCATTGTATTTCCAGTTTCTATATATGGTTGTATATGGACAGTAAAGAAAGCCGATAAGTAAAAAACCAACTCATTTGAAATGTGGTGCTGGAGGAGAGTTCTAAAGTTCAAGGTAATAAGTAATAAGAAAAGAGGGAAGCCACATGACAAATGGATTGATTCAATCAAGAAATCCACAGCCCAAAGTTTGCAAGACCTGAGCAAGGCTGTTGATCACTGGAGTTCTTGGAGATCCTTCATTCACAGGGTTACTATTAGTTAAAGTCAACTGTACAGCAAATAAAAAGAACAAAATCAGCAGCCAGGGTGATTTAATAATACCTAAGGCACCGGATCCCATCTGATCTTGGAAGCTAAGCAGGATCAATCCTGTTTAGTACTTGGATGGGAGACTGCCAACAAATACCAGGTGCTGTAGGCTATGTTTCAGAGGAAGGAACTGGCAAAATTGCCTCTGAGTATTCCTTGCCTAAGAAAACCCTATGAAATTTTCATGCGGTTGTCATACATTGACAGGCAACTTGAAGGCATAAATACACAGAGTTATTGTCCAAAAACAGTAGAATCTGAATTATTGATTCTTAAAGGATTGGACTTGAATCCCTGTGTATTCAATAATGTTTGTGGTACTGAATTAGATTTGTGATCTCTTTTTTCTTGCACACTTCCCATCTTTTATAGCATGCAAGTGTAACTGTACTGGGAAGAGTTATGGCTATTTAATTTGACTGATGCAAATGGGAGATAATTTAATTTGGTCCATTTTCAAAAATAAGAAATGATCACAATTTGCAAATTTCTTCTTAAATGGAACCAAAAAAATATGATTTTTTTTTCAAAAACACTAAATTTGGAAGTAAGTGAATCTGATAGTTTCACCCATCCTATTGGAAAGCATTCCTGCTGCCCCGCTATCCTACCTTTGGGACTTGCAGTTCAGGACAAAAGGCAAAAAGAGAATATTTTGAAAAAGGAGTGTTGGCATAATGAGCCCAGTTGCAAAAGTAGAAGGCCAGTTTGCAACCCATTTGTGCATTCCTTTGTTCAAATGGATGCCTTTTGGATAGTATAAACTGAAAATGCAGGGGTGCCTGATCCAGACTGGCAACACAGCAGAGACCAATAAGTAAAGTGCCTCCCATGTCCTGCTTTAGACTTGGGTCATTCTGCTAAAAAAGAGCTAAAAACAATTTCTATCCTCAAGGCTAGAATCTTGCAGCCAAGGTAACATGCACAATGAGATTATCCTTTTCCAACCTGGTTTCTTCCAAGTATTTTGGATCGTAACTGCCATTATAACTTACTATTGGCCATGCTAGCTGGGGATGATGAAAGCTGTAGTTCAACACATCTGGAAATTCCTAGGTTAGGAAAGCTTGATGTAGATATTTTAAGATGGCTGGAAGATTACTAGAAGAGGTCAGTTTTTTCTCCCTGGTTGTCATTCCAGTGCAGGTGTTACTTTTCATGTGACTAACAATCAGTTTTATATCTCTTGACTCCACAGAAAATACAAGCTCTGCCTCAGTTTCTCTGTCTGCAAAGATATTCACATTTATTTATGATAGCTTCCACAACATGCTAGGCCAGGAAAATGCTGTATCAAATGTAGTAAGTGCTGCACAGGTTAAATATATTTATTACTAACAGATGGCGATCCAGATGTATGTCTGGAGTTCTCTCTCTCTCTTTTTAGCCATGTCCCATTTCAACTAACATAGTCACACAGAAGAATTAAGCTGCCAAATCACGTACAATTTTAGGTAAAGGTATTGCTAGTATATGAAATTTGTACTGCTAGATTAACAAAGAGCAGAAGAACAAAACATATGCATTAAGGAAACAGATAAATATACTATGATCCTCCCAAAGGTGTAGGATAGGGGCATTGAGAGAGCTGAAAGCATAATCTGTGTGTGCATGTCAGTTTTTCTGAATGCCTATTACAGAAGATATTCTCATAGAATACCCTTACAACCAATCTCTTTGAAATGGTCCCATGTACAAAAAAAAAGAAAAAGAAAGAAAAAGAAAGAAAGAAAAGAAAAAAGAGCAGTGGAAGTTTTGGACAGAAAGCTTAAAAAAATATTTGAAGATATCCATCCATCCATTCATCCATCTCTTGGTATTCCTCTAAAACAAAAGAGGGTGAATATCAAACCTGTGGGGCTTATTTAAATTTTTCTTAGATTCCAGAGACATCACTCAACCATAAGCTGGTACAAAAGAAGGTCACAATCACTATATGCTTATAATTAAATATTTCTGAGTGCAGGAATTAATTGTGAGTACTGAATTTTAGAAGAAGTCCTACCATGTAGAAATCTCTTCCAGAATACCCTGAACAGAGGTGGACAATCTATGGGTTGCATGCAGCCCCCGGCCTGTTGTGGTGTTCCCCTTATCCCCCTGCCACAGGTGAATCTCTCTCCATGTGATCACAGCGGCTATAAGTTTCTGTGCTACTTATGGTGCCATGCAGGGAGTGACCCTGACTGAGGTGGTGGGACATATCTGAGGCTAATTTCTCTGCATACACATAAGCCTGACATAGGTATAAGAGCTGTGCCATACCACTAATGCTAATGTGGGAGCAGAGATCCCAGTTTGGATCATTATGTATATGGCAAAAGGGGAGGAAGATTTTGTATCCCTGTCTTTCAGTGACTCTAAAGCAGCTTAGTAAGCTTTGCTGGGATGGGAGAGAGCTTAAAGCTTCCCTACATTGCAGCAAACCTGAGCTTCACCCTCCTATGTGTATGTATGCGAAGCATGACTGCACCCTTCTAAAAATACTGGATGAAGCCCTTGAGCCCAAAAAGGATTACAAACCTTATCTTTTTGTTGTTTAAATAATTTCAGGACAAGGGGTGGGAAATCTTTTGTTTCTGCTATTTTTAAAAAATTGAGAATCAGAAATCTTTCCAGATCTGCTGAGATGATTGCCCAGCGATTGATCAGTAGATCTCGATCTTTTTGTTTTCTCCCACTGTGAAGATGCAGAATATGTAGCCGCTGTCCTCTGCTCCTCATTTTTTCCTCATTACAATTTTGTGAGGAACCACTATGTTTAATGTCAGCAGCACGTTTAGAAATTCTATTGTGCATTAAAAAAAAAAAATTAAATACAGGTACAACATCAGATTGCTAAGAATATTATAGTACAGAAATGTGTCAGTTTTTCCTTTCCAGCTGTAATTTCTGTGGAATCCCCACTGTAACAGGGAACAATTAAGATTAAGCAAAATCTGTCTGTTGCCACAAAGTATGCCACATTTACTAAGGCTCAGGTATAGGATGGATTGAGAGACCAGTCCCCAGTTACAATGTGTTTTATGGCCAAGTGGGGATTTGAATGTGTGCCTCCCTAATTCTAGTCTAAGGCCATTTCCGCACTAGACTGTTATAGCGCTATTATTCCACTTTCAACATCCTATGGAATCCTGGGCTCTGCAGTCAAGGCCCCTCCCTAAACTGCAAACTCCAGGATTCCATAGGATGCTGAAAGTATAATAATAGCGCTATAACAGTCTAGTGTGGAAATGACCTGACACTCCAACCCCTACTCTGCATTGTTTTGCGCAAATATCTTTGTGAGGGAAAATGACTGGGACGTGTGCACGCATACTTCAAGGTCATGGTCATTCTCTCGTGCTACGTAATATCAATGTTAAAACATCCTATGTATCCTACCTCCCCAAAAACTATAGAGCCTGAGGCTGGGGCATGTGTATAGTCCCTGCTGGTCCAGAGGCCTGGCAGCAGAGAGCAATATAAAGATTTTGTTTTGTAGTTCTTAGTAGTCAAAAGCTCATGTGTATGTGTATGAATGAACATGCCCTTGGGACACATGCACCTTAAGACATATTTCGTACATATATCCTTTAAACCAGCGGTGGGAAACATTTTTTAAAAAGTAATAATACCCACCTATTTCTAGGTGTTGACTCCTAGTTTCCTTCCTTTTAAAAAGACCTCTTCTGGATTTAAAACAGCCCAGGGAATCAAAAAACATGGCAGATTTGCCCCCAACATCTCCTGGGGAAGTGTGGGGAACAAGAGTGAGAAGAAGGTGGGAGATCCTTGGAGACTTCAATGGCCTGTGTGAAATTTATTCCTTACAGCTGAAAGGATCACACAAAGTATCCGTTCTCACAACCAAGATTTACCCCAATAGGATCCTTTAACTTGTGGCAAGGGCATGTTCCATCACTGTCAAAAAACAGGAAGTGACTTTCCAAGAGGAGGAGAAATGGACTATGGGAGAGAGGGAAAATGACTGAGACTGGAGAGCTGGCAAGGGAAGAAGTAAGAGAACTGGGCCCACTTGAAGAAAGATGATGCTCCTGCCCAAAAGAATTCCCAAAGAAGTATTTGATCTTTGCAGAAAGCCCAGAAAATTTACAGAAGTTCTCACTTCAACAGTGAAGATGGGAGACAGAAAGGGAGAAGGTAATACAGGAAGCATGTGCATCTATCCTTTGATGCCACATGTAATTTCATTCTCCAAAGTGTTTAATCCCAAGGTTCAAATGAATTCTGTGAAGATAAACCAGTGGATACATGTCAGTGGTGGGTTTGGACACAACTCAAGTTGGGCGGGACAATAGCCAATCATATTTTTCCTCTCCCAACATGGTCCATTCATACAGACACATACACCCCTTTCAGAAACACACAGATATATACTCTTCATTTATATATCCATACCCTACTGAGTTAAACATAAACACCCACACTCACATAGCCTTGAGAGACTGATTCTGACACAACTGGCTGAAGTGTTCCAAGTTTTCAGCCTTCTTTAGTGCAACCCATCATCCACAGCCAGCATCACCAGAGGTGAAAGGAACAAATGAATGGAAATAGCCCCCCAATCATATGCAAGACTATTCAGAAATAACTTCCACTGAAATAATATCACAGCCTAATACGCCAAAATACTGCAGCCTCATTACTTAGTTCTCTGAACCAGATATGGCTATATATAAGGCAAAGGTATTTTAATTTATATGTAGTATTTAAATATTTGGGTTTTTTAAAAGTGTCTTTATATGTTAATCACTAAACTTTAACACATTGCAATAATTTTCTTTTAATTGTTGTTGTTTCTTTTAACTGAAATTATTTTTCTTCCATATCTTATTGATAGTGTGCTTGTATGTGTATAAACATTCACTTTAACAGATACATAGCCACTGGCAGTTCCCTTAACATATTTTTCTTTGAGTCTGCTTTGAGAGTAAGAAATATTTTAGAATTGCTTCAGTATTGTTTCTTTCATAGCTAAGCTTATATTTAACATTGTTTAAACATGATTGTTTCAAATCTATCAAGAAACAATCACAGCAGTACATTACATCATTTTATTTTAATTTAATTTTATTTTTTGTTTAAATATAGTAGGTGGTAAACCATCTCTGAGTATTCCTTGCCTAAGAAAACTCTATGAAATTCATGAGGTTGCCATAAATTGACAGGCAACTTGAAAGCACATGCACACATGTTCTTAAAAAAAAAAAGGTGGGGTTGGATTTACACCCCACTCCTTTGAGCCTTTTCATCCAGGGAGAAACTCACCACTCCTTTCCCTCAGCGATATCATATCAGCATGCAGTCATCAGCTTCCCTTACTCTAAACCAGAACTGGTTGCTAGTTTTAAGGACATATTCATATCTGCAGGGAGTTGACACAGTTTCACATGGACTGCATGACTTCAGTTTTCACAGGAGAAGTTGGTATGACAATGCCTGTGTAACAAAGTCATGTTCCATGTGAAACAGCAAACTACAGCAGAAAGAAAACTACTGTTCAAGCCATGTGATGTAATGTGGTTTTATTCATGCATTAATTTGCCCTGAGTAATAGTGACAAATGGAGCCTGAACATTGTACTCCATCCCTGCATGGGTTGTAATCCATGAAAGCTGATGCTGAAATGAATGGTTAGTGTTGCCCATAAGAAAAGAAACTAAACTCTTCATATCTGAGGTGATGGGAAGGAATGCCTGAACCTTTGCAAAACTAGTAGGTTCTAAATTATTTTAAAATAATGAGTTTTAAAATCTTACTGATAAGCAAAGTTGCTTTGCAGGAAATTACCTAGCTTTTATTTTTATCTTTTAAACTGTTCCCAAGTATACATTATTATAAAGCAATTTAGCTTCTAATCATGTGCACATTTTCATGGGAGTAAGCCCAAATACAGTTCAATGGCTTTATTTCTGAATAAGTATATTTAGCTCCAAAATAACTTCAAAATAAAACAATACATAAAGAAAAAACATTAGTTCAAGAGAGGAAGATTAGTACTCCATTATTAAAAATTAGTCTGAAATGTACTTAATCTTTTAGACTCTTTTTATCTTTCTCTTATTATCTTTAGATCGAGCACCATGTTGTCTTACACCCTGAACAGAAAGATACCCAAAATATTTACCGCTATGCAATATACATACCTTAAAATAGACCTTTTACAGCTAGGCTTGGGATTTTGAAGTTTCAAAATAAGATGCAATTCTAGAACAGAGCCACACACTCTCTACTTCTATGCTGTTTGGGAAAAGGAGACAGCCCCTTGAAGTCAGGCACAAACAGGAATCCTATTTACATTCGTGAAGTGCTGAAAGCTCCCTCTGAATTCTCTGTCTGCTTCTGCAGATACAATCATGGAGCTGAAGGTCAAATCAGGAGGTTTGGAAGTAGACTGGGGTGAAGCTGGGGGTGGGTGGGAGTGTTCTCCAATAAGGTTTCCAAACAACACACAAAATCAGCAGTACCAAATGTTTTAAATATGTTGCAGGTTTGGCTAAATTTGTCCACAGTTCCCCATTTATTTCCCTCCCTTCTCTTTCTGACATCTCACATCTCTAAGTGCTCAGTGACAGCCTGTAGAGGTTTCACCGTAATCCACCTTTATCCATTAACAGACGCTCAATCACTAAAGTGCTTACTAGACTAAACATATTTATCCAACCAAATCACACTTTACAATGCAAAACTGCCAATCAGACCTTGGCTATTAGCAAGAAACTGCTTTAAAAGGGAGGGGGGAAGCTGGGTGGTTGCACAGTGAAGAGCATGCTTACCTCCAACAAACCACCAAGCCAAATTAACCTAGCTGTATCCTCATAAAAGAAACCAGATATCCTGTTGTGAAAGTAGAAAGCTTGGTAGGACAGGCCTTCTTTGATGGCCAATGGTGTGGCAGACGAACAGCTCAGACTCCAAATCTGGTTACCACAGATTTGTATCAGTCCTCCCCCCAATACCAATTAGAGTTTTGTTAAGTTTGAAAGCAATTCTCTTTGTGTCCCTCTTTTTCCCTCCCTCCCTCTCTTTAAAGTATCATTTGGGTAATTCAAGTAGGCCTCCAAGTTTCCTATGTTACTAGCATAATTGCAGTAAGTGCTGTACTTATTGGCCAAGGCTCCTTTAATTCTAATTGCTCTTTTTCTGTGCAATTATGTTGTAAAAGTGCTTGCATTAGCTATTTTTTTAAAAAAAAACCCAAGAGACACAAATGTGGTAGTAATAATAATTCTTTTTATTAGCCTGGCAAAGAGGAAGAGAGGGAAGTTTTAAAAAAAAACAACTCCAAAAAACTTCAAAGTTCTGACGGGGGAGGAAAAAAAAGTCAAGAAACTAAAGAAACATGCCTACATCTCCATCCTTATTATTAGTTGTATACAAACCGAATGCCATCACCACAATGCTCCTGACATTTTTTCTCTCTTCTAGAAACAGAAAAAGTTACAGCAGTGACACATTTGGGCTTATTTAAAGCCTTCTGTCAGAACTGCATAAAATGGCTCTGTATGTTTTCACTAAGAAGCCTTAATAGCTTTGGATTTAATGGTATTATGCCTCCTTTTAATACCAACAATTTTAAAGCAAGGCTTGAAGTTTTCTGAGCTGAGTGAATTCTACCACTGGTATGTCTGCTTAAAAGAAGTGAGCTAGAAGGTGAAATTTTAACTGTGAGGAAAGCAGCTGCAGGAAGACATTGAAATTAATGAAGATTCTTAAAAAAAAAAAAAGGGAAAAGAAAAGAAAAGAAAAAAACAAAGACATAGTAATTTTGACTGCTAGTCCTGTGATTAAAAAGTGTGTTTCAGGGTCCTGCTTATCAAAAATAACAAGAGGGTTTCTTTCCAGCTAGCTCTTGTGGGGAAAATTTTATTAGCAATTAAAACAACTTCCACTTTTGAAAAAGAAAACTTTAGTTCAAATCACTTCCAAAATGAAAGAAAAAAAAAACCTAACCAAATGCTCTGCAACCGGCAGTTTTTTCTCCCAGACATCACAGAACAGACTTTCTCAGTTTTGACTGGAAAAGATTAAAGTACAAATGAAGTTGTCATGTCACAGTGGTGTTTGTATGCCAATGCTGGAACTAACTACTAACTAAGAGAGAGAGAGAGAGAGAGAGAGAGATGCAGGGAGATTGCCAGAGTAAAACCTGGAAAGGACTCCAGTACCATTAATGGTACCATTGTGTAGAAGAGGAGTTTCAACAAACCTTTGCACAACAAACAACACCTGCTGAAATTCCTTTTTCTTCACAACCATTTCCTGATTAGTTTTCAATCTGGCTACCTGAGGTGTGGAGTTAGCGTGGGGCTGGATGAAGGACAAATTGTACAAATTGTCTGAAATTTAAAATCAATACATTGTGCACATTATGAGGTCATAATCCATCTTCTGTTTGTATGAATATGTTTTTTAGCATAATCTTCCACAGAAGGAAGTATTCTGTTTCTAGACTGTATCATTACAAAAGAGAAGTAAAACTTACATGCTTGCACACACCCTAAGAATTCTGGTTTGTAGAAGAGAAGAAAAGTTTCAGATATCTCCAAGTTTTCCATGTTCAAGGAATATTGCAAGGAGTTCAGTTATATGAATCCCAGTTTCCAGCCTTAAAGCATGGAACAGTTCAGAAAAAACATCAAGATGTTTCTGTGAAGTAAGCAACAAATGTATGGAGGAAGCACAACCCAAATGCTTTGTTCTACTGACCTTAATAGATGTGGTTGACTCCAGCACTAACTTTAAGCAAGCCCTTTAGAATATCATGTGTGAGGAAAACCAAAATGTTTGCAAACATGTATCATGCAGGTTTGTCTACCTGAAAAACCAGTTTGGCTATGGCTTTTGAGCAAGTGTATATTTGGTGGCTTGTACATTGTATGATATATACAGGTTCTCATATATGCAGGTTGGCGAATGCCCTCTCTGTACATTTCTATGATCAAACTTCTTTGACCAGCGCAAAGTAGCTGAAAAGAATGTTTTTATGTTGTCTAGGCCCAAATTAACTACATTGCCTCTGGAAAAAAAAGCAGCAGATTTACTGCTAGATCTTTCAGCAGGAAGTTAAGACATGGTGCTTAAGGTTGTATTGCCATGTGCACAAATAATGACAGGGGCAGTAAAGCATAAATAAATAGCTAATATGGAGACAATGTAATCATCTTAGAGCCATTGAACTCAACCAAAATTCAGGTCAATCAGAGTGATATTTATTTACAAATTGGATTACAGTGAAGGGATCATATACGGGATACTTTTATAATGTTGAACGCCCTTATCTATATTTCTGATTTCAACGCAATTCTACATATTTCATATGGTATATACATATTTCATATGGTATATACACAAAGTCAGACACAGACTATTATGGCCTGAGACTATGTCACAGCAATGGGACCCAGTGTGTTACCGAAAGAGAGAGCACATCATCGTCGTCGTCGTCATTGTCATCGTCATCGTCATCATCATCATCATCCTGCCTTTTCTCATTTGGGGCTCAAGGCAGTTTATGCCAATTAAAACAATTAAAGTAAAAAATTCACCGTGTAGAAAAGATAAAAAGCAATTAAGCTATCAGAAAATTAAAGCCAATTAAAAAGATAAACCATTTAAAAAACACCAACAACACAAATAAAAGTCTAGCTCATTATAAAGTATTCCATTCTAGGACCCCCCCCCCGATGTAAATAAAAAAATGTTCATGTCATGTTCTGTTATCATCAATAGATGTAACGTGTGTGCCCATTGACTATAATGGGAAAGACACTTCATGTGACCATGGATTCATGTGTGTGGAGGTCGCACCAGAAGAGGTTGTACTGTTAAAGGCCTGTTCCCTCTCCCCCATATATATATTTCAAAGGCAAGCCTGTGGAAAAACAGCTAGGGGCCCAAGATCATCTTCTTTGGGGAGAGAGTTCTGGGAACAGGTACTGAAAAGGCCCTTTCCCATGTTCCTCTCAGCTATACCTACGAAGATGGTGGGACACAGAGAAGGGTCTCCCCAAAAGATCTTAAAACACAACTTTACTAAAACCACTTCCAGCTGAAGGAACTGGGTGGATGTATGGTAGAATAAGCAGAAGCAGAGATGTTTCAGGTTGCAAATGACTGAAAGGATGTCAGTAAGAAAGGCCTGAGATGATAACTTTTTACCAAGCCAACTGAAGACAGGGTATGACATAATGGTTTTGAATGGGATGGAGATTTGGGTGAAGCCATGTGGAATATGGTAACACTTCCAGCCTTTCCCCAATAAAGATTTCCTCAGATCATTTTGCACAAGTCTGTTTTGACTGCAGTATTTTAAACAGTTAATGTAATGGAAGACTGTAACACCTCCGATATTTTAACTGAAGCTTTTCTTCATGGTAGTATGCAACTAATGAGGCATTCAGTTTCAACTTATGCTAAGAATCTTAATAAATTTACCTATAAATGTATTTTACTTTTTTTTCAGCTTCTTAATTAATAAGGGGGTTTTCACTATGGCTGTTTGAAGGAGAACATTCCACACTTTCACTCCTTCACCTGGTTCAAAGTATAATTTTCAACTGTCATCTAGGACAAGGCTGCCTAAGAGGCTGGATTTCCCTCATTTCCACTGGGCAATTTGACATGGCCTGACAGATTCGTTAGAGGAATTTGAAAGGAACAGAAGAATCCACAGTGGAGGAACTGTAATGGAGAGTCTTGCACTGCCAAAGCAGAAAGCACACAGTGGCTTTACCCTTATCTTTATTTTGCTGCTTGTACCTACTTTTCTTTTCCCTCCCTGTTGGTTCCAAAGGGAGGGAAAATAAGTATGCCACTTCCAGGCATAGTGATGTAAATTCTGGGGCCATGTCTGTGGATCGGTGAGGGTCGAGATGCAGCAGAACCAAGGCTCCTCCAGGCCATTCTGAGACATATCCAGAATACCTACTTAGAACTCTTCCTGCTGTTGGGGCAAGGACACTGTGAGAGCAATGGCAGAAGTTTCTGCTACCTCATCAAAGAGAGATTTAAGAGTGGACGTCTCTGTTTCAGAAGCAGGCCTTCTATACCTGTGGCCTTTGAGATGCTGTCCTGGGGATGAAAACATTGCATCCTGTGTCAAAGCATGGTTGGGTAACTGTTCTGGTCTCAAAGAAAGTAAATAGTTTTCAGTAAGAAATACACATACCATTTGAAAGTAACATGCAGGTAATCTATGTACACTATACAATATATACAATGTTGTGCGCACATTCCATAGTTGAGAACCCTAGATGGTACTTTTGAAGCCCAATTAATTGCACAGGGATCAGTTTGTGGAAAAAAAATGCACTTCTGGTCAATAAACCACTGTCTGGAGAATAGAGTAGCCCCAAAGATATTCAGACCTCATTCTCCCTTATCTATGAAAAAATAAACCTGGTATTTTCATCTCTTTCACAAGGAATAACAAATGTTTTGGCAAAATAGCATTTAAAACCAACTTTGAAGAGTTTCCTCATGTTTGATTTTGTTATTAGTGTTGTCTAGCGAATACCTATGCACTCAGTCATTACTGTTTTTGTGTGTGTGGGGCGTCTTGTTAGGGTCTTATTTTATTTGACAAAAACAGCCAAATATAGAATCAAAAAAGAGGATGTCTTGTTAGCTTTAAAGTATATGGGTATATTTGAAAGATATATCCTTTTGTAGATTCCTCCCTTCCTCCCTTCCTCCCTTCCTCCCTTCCTTCCTTCCTTCCTTCCTTCCTTCCTTCCTCCCTTCCTCCCTTCCTTCCTTCCTTCCTTTCCCCCCATGGTTCCTCTGGGGAGAACAGTGTGACTAGTAAGTTAAAACAAGTGACCAATGTAAAACATTCTTACAACAAAACAATGACAAAACAATACAGACAGTGAACACTTACAATTGTATAGAACAAACAAAACAGTGATAGTCCATGGGATTATTTTTTTGAAAGCCATGATCAGATAACCTGCATTAGAACTATAAAAAGGTATACACCAAATCGTGGGCATGCTGTCAGCATCTGCACTCAGCATTGATTGGGCAAGATGTTACAAAAATGGGAGATAGCAAAGAGAGGAAAAGTAGAGGTGACTTGGAATGGAAGTCATGAATTCTGCATGGTCAGTGTGTTATGGCAGAGCAAAGGACAACCAGAATTAAAGGAATTAGACTCTACACAGGGGTGGACAATTTCACAGTGTCAATTCTCTGCTTGTTGTGAAGGGTTTTTTTGCCACTTCCCATCAAACATCAGTACATGCAGTTTGCTGCCAAATATTGGCAATATTTGGGTGGTGAAGGCCTTCTGAATGATCTTGGGTGCTGCATACGGGTCACGAGCCAAGTCATGTCACCCTACTGTACTAGGTAGCCCCGTTAGGGTGGTAGTTAAGGAATGTTAACATGCTCGTGGGGAATGAGGCTACTTTACATAGGGTTGGTTCAACCCACACACATAGATGAATCAGGACATTTTTTAAATTAACAGTTTATGTGCACTATAATGATACATAGTTAAGATCTCAGTTACATACCATAATGTTATCCCAACATTTAAAAGAGAGAGAAAAATGTTGTTCATAGATTTCAATGAAAGCAAGCCAAAGGTCTAAATATAAATCCATTTGCAAGTTGCTTCTATATACCCCTATATACCACTTCTTAAATGTTTCAAGCATTGTTAGGTTTTTGACCTATTGAATCATGGACAGGGAAGAATTAGTCTTTCCATGCTGAAGTATAAACCTTTTGGCAGTCAAGAGGGCACACAATAAAATCAGTTTTTGTGGACCATGTGTCTGCTGACCACAGGAAATAATTTAAAAGAACTTGGACACTGATAAACATTAACAAGATTTCTAGTACCAATTTTGTTTCTGTGATGACTTCTACCCAAAACAAAGCTGCTATGGAACATTTGCAAAACCTTTGAGTAACAGAAGCATTAACAGTATTACACCTCCAGCAATTGGCTAATTTGGATAAACTTTTGTTAAAAATATATTGTGGTAATTGGTATAATAGAAATTTGTATATATAAATTGTTGGCTGAAATATTTGGTCAGCCTCAGTTAATATTTCTAATAGGAGAATGGTTTCAGAAGCATTAAAACCTGCAGAACCAAGTCTAGATTGTAATAAATGTTGCGATGGTAAAATTCTGCACAGATTAAATGTTCTTGCCATGTTGAAAAAGGTAGGAACTCATCATCGGCACCAAATAACTGATTTAAAATGAAATCCCACTATCTGCCTGCCTTGTCCATGAGAGTATTATCCTGTCAATCTTTAAGTGAAGATTTCCCCATAAAGTCAACTTAGTATAAGCAAATGGTTCACACTGTAATTGACATGACAATATGAAAGGGTAAACATAATAGCCATAATAGCCCATTTAAAAAAAAATAGATTCAAAATCCAGTATTACTAAGATTTGCCTCTAGCGTTAGAGCATATTTGAATGCTTCACTGTTTTGTAACAACATTTCCTCTTAATTAATGTCCTTAGAACTTAGCCATGAATATGTTGTTTTGGAATCTCTCTGCTCTGAACCAGACAATTGCTCCCTGGAAATTCTAGTTCTCATTCTTCCTCATGTTTATTTATTTATTTATTGAATAACATTCACTCTGAAACCTACGCAATTAGCAAAGACATGAAAACTTTCCTATCACTAGAGGGAGTGGACAGAAAAAGTGAGCAGATATCGAATGACATTTTGGAACCATTAATATGAAAATGAGAAACACAACAGGGATGTGTAAACATTTAACATTGCGTCTTAATCTGCAAGCTTGCATGTTATAACTCAATGATAAAAATTTAAATTAAAGTCAGGTACATTACGCAACTATGGTTACTGGGTCAAGTACATATGGAGAAAGGCACATTCCCCACAGACAAAGGCATGTCATGTGCTAGGTTTTGTGTAGTCTTCCTGTGTACAATCCTTTTCAAGATCACAGAACTTGTGTCAGTGTAGCAGAAAATGATATAATTCTTACCATTAGTATCCTTTCTCCTCTTGCTTCAAAAGTCAGATATAATTGCAGCACTAATTGCAGTCACTATGCAGGCCTAGGGGGAAAAAGTCTGATTCACTTGCTTTCCATTTCCTTCTTGAAATATTTCTTCTTTACTTTATAACATAAGAAAGTCATCCAAACACTTTCCCACAAGCGATAGCTGGTTGTTTTATTTTCGAAAAAACAATAGAGAGTGTATTTGGAAATTTAGCGTGCATTTCCCTTAAAAGTTCTTCCAAGTGTTTGGTTTCCACTAAATATGATGTAAGGAAGGCCACATTTGTAATGGTTCCATTGAATCATGGTTTTCTCCCTTCCAAATGATCTTTAAGTGCATTGAAAAAACAACTTTTCAATAAAGAAATCTCATTTTTCAGTAGTATCTAGATTAAGCCTGTTCTAAAATATAACATTTTTACAGCACAAGCATATACATGTTTCTCCTTGGAAATACATTCCATTGAGCCAGTGGGGCTTAGACTTTGGGTCTGTAATTAAATATCTGAAAGGTACCAGATCCTGTCTGATCCTGGAAGCTAAGCAGGGTCAGTCCTGGTTAGTATTTGAAAAGGAGACAGCCCATGAATACCAGTCGCTGTAGGCTCAATTTCAGAGGAAGTCACTGACAAAGCCACCACTGAATATTACTTCCCTAAGAAAACCCTATGACATTAATGGGGCAGCCATAAGTCAACAGGTGACTTGAAAGCACATACACACACACTACAACCATAGTACATTATTTGTATCATTAGATATAAAGACCAGTCCCCACCTTTTACTGTCCTTTTTATTGAACCTTTTTTCCCACTTCGTATAAAAAAGCATTGCAAGAAGGAATGTCCACCATCCAGAGTAAAGTATAACTTTACGCATATTCCAAAGTCACATAGGGCCTTTCTGCACTTCACCGTTATAGTGCTATTATTCCATTTCCAACATCCTCTGGGATCCTGGGGTTTTCAGTTTAGGGAGGGGCCTTTAGAATTCTCAGATGAAGAGCTCTTTGGCCTCAAGAAACTACAAACCTCAGAATTCCAGTGGAATACTAGCACTATAAGAGTGTAGTGCGGAAAGGCGCACACTATAGCAGAGTAAATGCAAGTTTACTCAGTCTACTCTGATAGTCTGTCCTGATGCATCCAGGGAAGTGTATAGGATCACAGCTTTGGGAGAAATCCCCAGCCATTTAAGGAAATGATGTTGGCGTAATTATTTGGAGCCTTGCCTAGAAAAGTTTCAGTATAAATCACTAAGAAATAAATAAAGCACTTTCCTGCTGTTATGAAATTGTATACACACACACATACATGATTGGTTAATAGTCTTCCCATTTCAAAAGAATGCAAGTTATTCCCTCCACACATTTCAAAAGCTATGTTTCTCAGCAGGCCATTAACAGAGTGTCTGGTTGCATGATTCTTGGCTAAACTCTTCTGCATAACCATGTGGGAAGGACACCACAATCTGATTATAGCAGGAATAGACAACTGTGGGCCTCTAGATGTAGCTGAAGTGCACCTCCCAGCATGCTTCACCTTTACCTATATTGAGCAGGGCTGATTGGAACTGTAGTCCAACAACATATGGAGAGTCATGATCACCTACACCTGAGTTAGAGGATGCATGATTCTCAAACATGGTTGCCAAAAAATAATAATCCAAAATTTATTTCCTCTGCTTTTAAAGTCACTTTGATTTAAACATTTCACTAAATCATATCTTTTCTAGGCTGTAGAAATTGTGTTCTCTCTGTGTGATTGTTTCAAAATCTTTAGGAAAAAGGATGGGTTAGAACAAGCCAAAGGTAAAAACTAACACCGTTAAACATCATAAAATACTTTAACATCTTCTTAGGTTTAACAGTGCCCACTAGATGCGCTGGCTGAAGTAACAAGAGTTCAAGTTAAACACATGGGGAGGGGCGGCATTGGACCAAGGAAGGTTGCTACAGATTAATCAATATGATTTTTTTTTAAAAAAACCGAATTAAAATTGCACATCTGTACAAAAATTTATTTATGCATGTAATTTATATTTTTCTCTCTCTCAAAAAAGTTGATAATGAATTACCACGACAAAGTAATAGGGAAAAATTGTGCTTATTCACCTGATCTTTTTTCTAAGTACCCTGTAAAATAGTGGTCAGCAAATAAATAACTCATATAAAGTTTTTGAAACAGAAACACTTAGGATGTGCAATGGATCACATAACAGGGCTTTCTTGGTAGTGACATCCTGATTTGTCCCTATGCATTTATTTTTAGCTGCTAGTTCAAAATAGATTGATTTATACAAGCTTCTGGGCAATAACCATGCATTTAGTATATTGTTTAAATTGATTCTTCTAATTGCTTTAATTTTATAGTAGCAGACATTTTAATTTGTGATTTTAGATCATTTCAATTGCAGATGTGAAATTGCTCATTTTCAATTTGCCACCTTAGACATTTGTAATTTGTGGTTTTAATTGTGTTTACTTGTAGATTGCTTTTCATCCAGAACTTTTGTGTGGAAGATTGGGCTATCAGTTGAATTCATCATCATCATCATCATCATCATCATCCAAAGAATCTAGATGGAACCACCAGTTGGAGAGAATCACCATCCAGAAACAGGCTTACATGTGTGTAAACCAGGACATGACAGTTATGACAGTTGAGATGAATTTGATTTAGACACAATACCTGTTGTAAGATATATCTGTTATTGGACTTTGGAATTTGGTGATGTCCCCTAATGATACCATGTAGTACTGTTGGCATTACAGAGCCAGTGTGGTGTAGTGGTTTGAATGTTGGACTAGAACACTGGGAGACTGGAGTTCAGATTCATGCTCAGCTGTGGAAACCCACTGGGTGACCTTGGGCAAGTCATACTCTCTAAGCCTCAGAAGTCAAGGGCAAACACCTTCTGAAGAAATTCTGTAAAGAAAACCCCATGATAGGTTTTCTTTAGGGCCACCATAAGTCAGAAATGACTTGAAGGCATACAACAACAACAGCAATAACAATTTTGACATTTCTTAAGGGCCCCTAAAAACATTTATGCTGTACACTGTTATAGTGCTATAATTCCACTTTCAACATCCTATGGAATCCTGGGGTTTGCAGTTTAGGGCGGGACATCTAGATGTCTCAGCCAGAGAGCTCTTTGGCCTCAGTATACAAACCCCAGAATTCGACAGGAGCTTGAAAGTGGAGTAATAACGCTATAATGGTATAGTATGGAAATAACCTTAGAAAGGAGATTGCTTACTTTAATTACATAGTCTTTTGTGGTTTTGGTAATAGAATACCAGGGATTTCACTCCTCACTGGTCCTGTTCTATCTACTTGTACTGGTAGCAACTCCTATTCTCTGAAATACATTTTATTATGAATGTCTTTATTTAAAAATAAATAACCTTTCTTCCAGAGTCAGGAAGGTATTCTTCCTGAAACCCTGGGGTGTATCCACACTGCACAATTATGGCAGTGTTATACCATTTTAAGTGCCATGTAGCCGTCTTGTGGTATCATGGGCTTTGGAGTTTGACGCTGTACCTAGTGCACTTTCCTTAATACATCATTAATACTCTCTGGCAGTATCTCAAAAAACTACCAGTACTGGGATTTTGTAACATGGAGCTGTGACAACTAAAGTGATATCGGTGTGCTGTAATTCTGTAATGAGGATATATCCACTGAAGAGCTGCTGTCAGAGCTAGGCTAGATGATCTGGCTCAGCATTAGGCAATTTCTTATATTCCCAGTTCTTAGTTATGGTGATGCAGGAACAGCAAAAAGCCTTGCCTTGGTGGATTTTCCAGTGTTCAGAATCTTGCAAAGGCCGCCCATGGATACAAGACATTCTCCCCTCGAGAAAGTCAGGATCCAGTCATGGAGAGTGATAGAAATTTCAGAAGGAAGGGATAGGGTTAGCATAGTCCCCCTTCTTGCGTGTTTAGGCTACATAGTTCAGTAATGTCTGCATAGGGTCGACAGACATCTGAAACTGAGCAGAGCAGCCATTTGAGGTCCACTATAATAAGGGTGCAGTGTCTTAAGTTCGTTTTACACTCCAGTCTCCCATAGTTTCATTTTGTAAGTTTCCAGTAATATATGTAATATATTCTAAGATGGTTAAACTGAAAGTGAAACACTGATGAAGCAGGAGAGGAAGGAAATGAACCACTTAAATTCTCCAGGAAACCTGATGTTTGAAAGAAATACTGAAGAGAGGGGGTGAAAGTGGATAGAAGGATTTTGTTCTACATCACAAGTGGAACAGGTAAGAGGACAGCAGTAGTTTCTCATGTGATAGGTGGTGAAACAAAACAGATGAAACAAATTTATATTTTTCAGTATTAAAATAACAGAAAAGGGGGAACATTCAGGTTTACATACATATAGGGCACCTAGAAGGAATGGTACTTGTGAAAGTCATACCTTTTTCATTATAATTCAAAGGGAAAGGGAAATATAATCTTTATTATGTACCATTTCTTCTGAGACCGGAGCATCCTTGATGTTTATGAATCAAATCTTGATTTGAGCTTAAATCCTAGGTACTCTTAATGGGAAGTCATTCCTGTTGGGACTAACTTTTCAGCAGATGTGCAAAGAGTTTGTGGCTGATTACCCAAAACTTGATCTGAGAAGCTGTTGCAAAATGCTAGGGGTTCTCCTCCCAAGGCAATTAAAGTCAGGACCCCTTGTTAAAGGAAGGGAGGGGAATGGCAAATTGACAACAGCAGCAGCACCATAGAATATGAAGAGACTGGAGTTCTCAGCAGTGGAAACTGCTGCTTTCATGTAATTTTACAATAGAAAAATGGTGTTCAAATTCCAGTCTCCAAAGTTAGTACCTGGGTTTTTGACTTTAATTTTTTTAAATTATGGAATTGGAGTTGTGTTTTTTCAGGAAGTCTTTTAAAAAAATTAGAAGAAGCACATTGAAGGGAATTACTACAGAGAACTCCAATTGAAAGCAGCAGCCATTTTCATATTAGAGGTGGCAAAAGTAGAAGAGTAGATTATTTGTTGTGCAGTTCAGCACATCATTTTGCATAGATTACAGCAGGAAAAACTGCAGATTATAGAGAATACATTGTGCAGTTGCTTTGTACCAGCATCTGATACAGTTGTGGTAACTGAAAGTGACACGATATGATGTCTATACTGATAAAGTATCAAGCAGACCAGGAAAAGTCACTCTTTGGCAATACGGCTCCCAGAATCCCCTCAAAAGTGCTGCTCCTGACCATACTGGCTTGGAATATTCTGGTAATTGTAGTCCAGAAAGTGACTTTTCCAAGCTCTGACATTAAGTATTTTCTTCAGGTCTTCCTGTTGCTAAATCACATCTCTTTCAAATTCAAATATTGTATTTATATATTTCTGAAGTAAAATATAATTCAAGCAATCTGCACCTGAGCGTTTTCTGCAATACACTTACATAGCTCTCCTTCATCTGGATTGCTGGATTGCTGTCTGTGCCCATGTGAGCTCAAAGGGTCAACAGCTTACATGAATAAGCAAAGAAAGTCCATTCATGAATGAAATCTTGGAACACCTTCTAAAACACTCAAGTGAAGGCTGCCTCATTAAAGCTCTCATTTATACAGAAGTAACCACATTTGTTTGCCTTAAAACCCAGTAAATGAACTAAATTTGACTGTTTTATAGTGAGGAGGACTATAAAATGATGAGGTTTCTGGGCCAAGTCTCTTGCTATTTATACTATTTTATTTTCAGTGCTTTTCAAAAATTTCAAAAAATGGTGTCAAGTAGTTTGACAGTGTACAGCAATGATTAGTGGTGTTAGGTAATACAAATAATATGATACTATTGCTCATTTCAATCAGATTGAACAGTAAGGCTTTAATTGGTCTCCCAGTACTAAAAATCCAGACATCAGTAGGAAAGATCCATTCAATGTTCATCCCATTGCTTCAACAACAACAAATAGCAACAACAACAACAACAACAACAATAATTTCTTACTCACCTCTATATGCACTGAGGTTGGGAACAATGACAGATTAAAATACAATATATAGCATCCATTAAAAATCCATAACATCAATTCAAAAGAACCATAAGACCAAGACATATTAAAACAATCAGTCTATACTTTAAAATACATAACTTAAAAATCATCAACGTAGTGAAAGAAAGGTAAAGATTATAAAATAAGTCTGTGTATCTGCAATAGTAGCATCACAACTTAAGTATGTGCATAGGGAGGGGAACTGAATATGTGCCCTAAATTCAATTGCTAGTCCTAACACGGACCCTTTCCACACGGCATTTGCCATGCAAAAAGCCTGGAGCGTTGCACGATTGTGAGGAGCGATCTGCATGACGCACTCACAATCGCGTGATGCTCCAGGGGCCAGCAGGCACTGATTGTGCACCTTTTCATTTTCGGCTGGAAGCTGAAAATGGCGCACGATTGCGCATTGCTCCTGGGCCTTGTGCTCACTTACCTGGCGTGCGGAGCCTCCAGAGTTGCGCCAGTCGCACTTCCTGCCCCAGTGCAGCCTGGAATCTCCCAGGCTGCACTGTGGAAGGCAAAGGCAGGGCTCTCACGCGAGCAGGCAGCTCGTGTGGAGCTGAAGCAGCAGGGATGCTAGAGCCTCTTACCGGAGGCTGCTTGCACGATCCCTGCACCCCAGTGCCGGAAAAAGATAAGGTGTGGAAAGGGTCATGGATGGAATTAATTGTTGAATAACAAACCTGTGTTTTTAAATCTGTGGGTTGGTGGTTGGTGGGAGGACAATCTGGGGCTATTGCTCTCTCAAATAAGTAATCTGCCTTCCCCAATGAAATATTCATTTAGTCTCTAAATTTCTGGCATCAAAAATCATTCACACCTAGAACTCTTCCGTTTGCTGTGTTTACATACTCTTGGTAGCTTTTTGTGATTTGCTGGATACTTTGAGGAAAAATTTGCTCACATTCACTAAGAATGTGACACCATCCAGAGTCTAGGGAATCTGGTACAGCATTTGGTCAGTTTTTATGCGATCAGTGTCAGTTAATGAGGCCTGATTATGTGGGCAAGATGATTGAAGCTGTTTGGCCTACCACATGTAAGCTTGACCCTTTCCTTTCTTAGATGACAGAATTTAGCAGGGGTGGATTGACTGGGTGGGTCCAAGGGGTGGTGAATACATCACAATGTCAGGAGGAGAAGCCCGCTGCCTTGAAGGAGGCAGTGTGCACCTTCTCCTAAAGAGGACATCCCTGGACACAGAGGTATACAGAAACTACCACCTTATTGCAAATATCCTCTTTTGGGGAAAGGTGGTTGGGAAACTTCAGGTCTTCTTGGAGGAAACAGATTATCTGGACCACGTCAGTCTGGTTTCTGGGCACAGTATGGCACCGACATGGCCTTAGTTGCTCTGATTGATGAGCTGCTCTGGGGAAAAGATAGGAGGACTGCTACCCTGTTGATTTTCTTCGATCTCTCAGTAGCTTTTCTTTTCTTTTTCTTTTCCATGGTATCTTACTGGAGCAGCGCTGTGGGGTGAGCTCTGTGGTTCCACTCCTAACTGAAGGGTCAGTTACAGAGAGTAGCATTTGGGGAGTCCTGTTCAGCCACACAGCTATTAAGCTGTGGAGTACCACAGGGTTCAATCCCCCATGCTGTTGAATATCTACATGAAGCCACTGAGTAATGTCATAAGGGGGTTTGGGGTGGGGAGTGGTGCCAACACACTTAGCTCTATTTCTCCTTGTCATCCAAGTCAGATTGGGCTGTGCAGGTACCTGAATGCTGTTATGAGCTAGATGAGGGCCAGTAAACTGAAGCTGAATCCCACTAATCCAGAAGCTCTGTGGACTCATTCATGGGTCTGGGAATTGGGTAAACAGCCTATTCTGGATGAGGTTGCACTCCCCCTGAAGACACAGGTATGTAGCTGGGGAGTGCTCCTAGAGCCTACTTGTCACTGCAGGTCCAAATGGACTCTTTGACTTGGAGAATTTGATGCCAGCTTCAACTGATGTGCTAGCTATAGGCTTTAGTGGACAGAGATAACCTGGCCACTGTAGTCCATGCACTGATAATCTCTCAATTAGACTGTTATTTATAGTTTTAACAGCTTTAAAAATTTTAAAAATGTGTTTTAACTCATTGGATTGTTTAATATTTTTAGCTCATTTATGCTTTCTTACGTTTCTTTCTCATATCTATACTTTCTTACATTTTTAACCTGTTTAACCTCTTTTAATGCCATTTGTTAGCCACCCTGAGATCTCCTGATTTAAGGCAGGGTAATAATAATAATACTTAATAGTTAATAATAATACTTTCATGGCAGTAGCAACATTCCTATATGGGAGGGCAATGCACCCGCTTTGCCTGTCCCTGTATGTATGCCTCTGATTATACTGATTCAGTGGATCTATTCTAGTTGGAGCTAGATTGGGCTTAGGCCTAAATGCACCCAAGACATCAAACCAGGACATCAGACAAAACTATTAAAATGGAAAGAGAACATTTGGTATCTGTGTGTGTGTGTGTGTGTGTGTGTGTGTGTGTGGCGGTCAGGGGGGAGCAGGATGGTGATTCAGGAAAGAATATGTCAGTGGTGTAACCACAATTGGTCTGCTATCTCAATCTTGTAATCTCACCTGAAATGAAAAAGATGCTGCAGAACTGGAAAAGAAAAACAAAAAAATATTCCACATATGGAGAAGATAAAAGGCTACAACTCTTCTCTTACAAAGGTGTAGGGTGAGGGATGTGATAAAGCTGTATGAAATCACAAGTGATTTAGAATAGATGAATGAGAAACAGCTGCTTGTGCACTTTTGGATGACAATAAATAGGGGCTGTTTGGTGAAATTAGGACATGCGTTATTTATATAATATGGAGAATATTTTTTTCTCTCTCCCCCATTGCTCACAATGTGACTAATGCAACTCACTTTTCCTGGGTATAGTGAAAACTCACATTACAGTTTCTATCAGTCTGCTTAGCCACTATTTTAAGCAAAGGAGTGTCCCCCTGAAATCTTAAACAGCTGGATGGAAGATGGGAATGAAAGCCTGTAGTTGATTTCCTCTGTCAGTTGGTACAGATCACAGATGGAATGCTGAGCTGTATGAATAGTAGCCTGATGGATTTTCATATGTTTTTACCAAAGTTTAGAAATGTTACTTTTGGGGTCCAAATTTCCAGAATCTTTCAGAAAAAGAAAAAAAAAAATACCCATGATCAGTGGCCACACTGCCTGGGACATTCTATAAGCCATAGTCCAAAAAGAGTAATTGTCCCAAACGTTGGTTTTTGTATTTTGTAAAGAAGGAAGAAATTAACATAGATGGCATAAAAGACATGCAATTATGAAACAAGCTCTAGTAATTGGATTATGACACAAAATAAAGAAAGCTGCTCACACCAGTGAAGAAGAATTCATTGATCTGAATGGTGGATTGGGAGAGATGGCAGGTTCTCTTCAGAAGCTGGGTAAGCCCCATCAGATGTAACCAGTTTGGAAATGACTTGGACTGCATATTGTCCCAAATTTTTTGCCAGTGTCTTGTCCACAAGGCACCATGATGCTCCTCCAAATTGATGGGCACTAACCTTTCCTTAGGTTAGAACCTTAATACAAACCAATCGAGAAATTCATATTTCTGGAATTTCTTCTGAACTCTAGAAGAATGTCCCAGAAGCTCCATCAGGCATCTGTTCAGAGCCCTTGATCACTCTAGCATTCCTTTCCCTTGATTTTTCAGAAAAGCCTCTTTCTTTTCACTATAATGAGCTTGACAGTATCATTGCTGAAATTTCCCACTTGGCTGAAGTGTCCGTCACACAGTGCTTCCTTAGTCCCTTAGTCTATTTTATAGTTCCTTTTGTATGAGAGATGGATGGGGTTTATTACAGCCGCGTATAACTGTGCATTATCATTACAGTGTACAAATGTTTCTGTCATTAATTTAGAATACAATCCTAACTGGCAAAGATGGTCCAGGGCCAGCTGAGGCAACACTGTGAATTAAAACTTCTCTCAAACTAGGGATGCTGGAAATAATTTAGGACTATCCTAGACAAATATTATGTTGGCAGTGTCACTGGGCTTGGGAAAGTCTTACATAACTTTGTTCCTCCTTTTCCTCACTCATTCTCCACCTCAATTTTGGCTCTTCTATCTTAGCCATTGGAGCAGATCTGCCCTTAGATTTCTTTTTGGGCAGATCTCCAAAATCAACCAACAGAAGAACATTTCTGTTAGCCTAAGACACTTGTGCCTAATCCTAAGCCACCACAGTATATGCTTTATAAGGTTTTCCTCTTATTGAAAGTCAAAGAGGAATTGCCAACCCCAACTGCCAGTCCAGTGCCTACCTGCTAGCTATGCTGCTCCTGGCATGACAAAACTTCATCTTGCCTTTTGACTTCTCATAGAACCATACAGTTGGAAGGGATGACAAAGGACATCTAGTCAACTTCCCTGCCTTGCAGGGATACACAACTAAAGCCTCCCCAAATGATGGCCATCCAAACCCTGTTTAAAGACCTCCAAAGGCGGAAAGTCCATCATGTTCTGAGGCAGTTTAGTCCACTGGTGAAAGCTCAGCAAGTTTTTCCTAAGGTTTGGGTGGATTTTTTCCTTATAATTTGAATTCACTGTTTTCTGTCCTGTTGCTGGAGCAGCAGAAAACAAACCTGCTCCCCAATGACCAGGACAAAGAGGTCCTAACCTCTCTGATCACTAGAAGATGGTGGAATGATTATGTTCTCCACACAGACATGTATTTGGGTACAATGACACAAAAAGATACCTACTTTGAACCACCTGGTGCTTGCATAAGGATAACACCCATCATTTCCATCATTTGAACTAGCCCAAGATATCTTGCTTGGAAGAGGACAAGATAGCACATTATCCATTCCATGTATTGTCTGGAGTAGCAGCTGAAACTTTCTTCAGTATGGCCAATGGGAGAAAGTTCTCTACTCTATCTCAGGGCACAAGGACAAATTAAGGGGTTAAACACAGGCTGTGTGGCACACTTAGTGCTGCCCTCACAGAAAGGAGAAAGGTCCTTTATCTCAAAAACATATGAGGTGATTGACTCAGGCCATTTCCGCAGTACAATGTTATAGTCTATTATTTCACTTTCAGCATCCTGTGGAATTCTGGGTTTGTAGTTTACTGAGGCCCAAGAACTCTCTGGCTGAGAATTCTAAATGTCCCTCCCTAAACTGCAAATCCCAGAACACTGAAAGAGGAATAATAGCAATATAAGACTGTAGTGCGGAAATGGTCTCAATCTAACAGTAGGGCCAGCTCTAAGATTATGGCCAATTTTACTCAAAGATCTAGAAGCTCAAAAACAGTGGGGATGTGCATATGGCTAGTTTGTACCAAATGTTTTCCATGTGACTGTGTTCATGATTGTACTGATAATATAAACAGTCTTTGAGTATGTGTGTGAACAGGTGCTTAGACTCAACAAATGAAGGCAAATGTAGAACACATTTGCTTTCTATGCGGAAGGGCTGAAAAACATACAAAATGTGCTGTTCCTTCTCAAATCCCCTTGCCTTGTGCCATAGCACTGATCATAATAATCAACATTCCAAAAGTAGAGCCTTGATGTTGGCATGGAACCAAGTTTTGGCCTTTATTTAGCCAAAAAGCAAAGCAAAACAATTAATTCCTCTCTTTCTTGCAGTATTTAAAGAATGTGAACTAAGTCAGCCATACAGTAAAATTACTTTAAGAGTTTTCTAAACCAGTAAAAATAATCCTAGTTCTTTTTTTTTTTCTCCTTTTTGTGGTAGTACAATTAAGAACAGGTCCAATTATTTCAAACCTCAGAAAATCCAAAACATATTTAGAGTTAAGAAACCTACCCTATCAGTGGACAACTGCAACAAAGTTACAGTTTAGTGCTTCTGATTATGTTACCTGAGTATTTCAGCTAGTGAAAATCACATGTTGGACAAGTGTACAGATCACATTTGTTTTTTTAGGAAGCATATAGAGTTTAATTATGGGATTCTGTAAGATTTTCATATGACTGCAAAAATATCACATGGATCTGATATGGATATTACATTTAGGGATTTCTGGTAGCCATGGTTCTGATAGATAGACACATGGAAATATTAATATAGCATCTAATAATTCCATTTTTTTTTTTAAAAAAGAAACAGTTTTCTGGGGGCATGAACTGGACAGATAAATATTTCATCCATCAGTAGCATGGGGTTGGGTTGGAGGGAACAAAGGATAAGCCAATCAGGACTGGGAAAACTTTGGGTAGGGGGAAGAAAACCAGGAGGGAATATCAGTGCTTCCTAGAAGGAGGCATAGCTGTCTGTCTGTCTGTCTGTCTGTCAGGGAACCAGAACAAGAGCATTTCACTCTGCAAAGTTTTGTCGTATGGTCCATTTATAATCCATTGAAAGCCAATGTACACACTAAGGCCATTTCCATACCGGGCTTCTGAAACAGTGTAGAGCGACCTCTCACTGAGGTCTTCTACACCGTAGAGTGGACTGGTGTGGACTACTTTTCGTAGTTCCACACCAGAATCCACTCAGGAGCGGCTGGAACTAGCCGGGCTGCGTGTTTTTTAAAAACCTCTTTTTAGAGGTTTTTAAAAAGCACGGAGCGCGCAGCCCCGTGCCGCTCCGTCGCCCGGCTCTAAAGTGGATTTGCAAGCACGCGCAAGTGTGTGCCTACAGATCTGCCGGGGGCGGGCTTCCGGCTGACGAGCTTCTCCGGTTGGTGGAGAGCCTCCACCAACCGGAAGCTGCCATCTGCGATGCCGGAGGAGTGTGGAGCAGTGAGCTAGCGCTGCTCCGCATGGCGACGGACTTACCCGGCTGCGGGTAAGCTCTGTTTTAGCGTGTTTTCGCCCATTTCCCCCCCCACATGTGAAAAGGGCCTAAATAACAAAAAGTAATCTGCCCACTCATTCAAAAAGTAAAATAGACACAAGGCCCTAGTGAATGACCATTAAAGTAAAGTCAGAAGTGAGCAGTTAAAGAGAAAGTGAACAATTAAGAAGAGATATCAACTTCTGCAGGGAGGTTATTCCAGAACTAACATTACAATTGAAAGGGACCACAAGGAATTTTACATAATAATACATGGTAGAAATTGCATTCTCTTGCCCAGTCTCCAGAAGTACATGAAAAAAATATTCCAGCACTTTTAAAATGTGTTCAACAAGCACACAAGGAGGGAGACACTAACCCCATCCTGTTTGTTACTATTTTAATTTCCCTCTTGTGCCAGAAAGTCCCCTGAATCCAAGCAGGCTCTCCAGTTGATCTGAAACTATGGAAAAACCACAGTTCCAAATCACATGGTGAGTCTCCATAAAGAGTAGAAGCTCTCCTCTTCAGACTGTCACCATCCATGCCTTGAGATAAGAGAAGTGATGATAGACAGTAATGTGGCTAGCCTATTTCTCCCTTCTTATATGTTGATGAAACACATTTTAAGAAAGTCGGGATAGGGCTAAAGCTAAGATTTTTACTATATATGTTGCATGAGTGAATAAGCTGAGATGGTGTTCATACACACACCAAGTACTATTGGATAAAAGCAGCATCTTGGAGAGTATTTGTAATATGCATTCATAGGCACCCCCTTTTTTCTTTCGGTCACATACACAGAGTATTTTTTGACCTTCCTAGGCATTCAGTGTAAGACACCACTCAGAGGTAGCATTTGACCTTATTAGATGCTGGGTGCAAAGTGAGCCTCTGTGTCCGACACACCGTTGTCTTCAGGAGACTCAGGTTAGCTTGGCCATGGAGAGATAGGTATATACATTGGATGAGCAACTATAGAGCAAGTGGAAGCCATTTTTCCTGCTGTTTCTGCCCCTGCCCCAGGCTGCCCAGTCACTTCCCATGTGATCAGAAAGGACATAAGGTCTTTTATGGAAATCAGTCAAAATATTACCAATTTCCACAATTTTTACGGGGAGAAGGCTGGGAGGTTGAGTGTAGTGGAGGACAGAAGCCTTTTTTGGCTGTTTGAGTGGTTTTAAGTTTCTCTGGCCATTTTTCAGCCAATAAAATTGAATTGGAGGAGTTTGGGAGGCAGTGGTGGAGCTTGGAGTGCATGGAGGGGGGCAGAGTGGCGAGGTGGGGCTACAACTTGCAAGGCCCTGGCTACGGTGTGTGGGGGTGTGGCCATGGTGTGCAGGGGCATGGCCATGGCATGTAGGGTGTGGCTACGATGGATGGGGCAGGGCTACGACACGTGGGAGGCAGGGCTACAACACGTGGGGGAGGACAAGTAAGGACCTGCGGTGCCTCCCAGAAATTATTGCTGGGGTGCACCATCCCCATCGCCCCCCATCCCTACATGACTGCTGGGAGGTTTGGGGGTCTCAGGGAGGGGATAAAATGGCCCATGGCCCAAGACAGCTGAGGGGCTGCACTTTCCCTACTCCTGACAACAAGAAGTTGAGGACTAAGACCTGCATAAAGTTTAACCATAGGACTGTGGGATGCACTGTCATGCAAACCAACTAAGGTCCTTGAGAAGGTTTCTAATCTGGAGTCCTTCAAATCCTGGAAGCATCCCTGTTTGGAAAGCATGGGTCTACCTATCTCCCTTCTCTGCTGGACCACTACTGAAGAGCAGAACTCAACATTTCCAGTTCAGTCTTCTGGTTAATGTGGGGAACAGGCATTTGTGGAAGGGAAACAGGTGGGCAGTTGAGGTTCGGATGGTATGGTAGTGGGATAGGATTTCTGTAGTTTTACCTCTAGTTGACCTGAAAATGATCCCTCACCATTTATGGCTCTGAGGGATAGCAACTAACATGGTGTATTTGTTTTGGGAATGTAGTGTATGTGCTTTTCCGATCAACGTGCTGGGCGTGCCAGTTCTGGGTGTGCCAGTGTCCTGAACTATTGCACGCAACTCATATGATGCCCATCATCACAGGCGTCTATACAGCTGAGCCAAAAAGTGTTTTGGAGAGAAAAGCTTTATGAGAACATTAGAGAGCAGAGGCCGTCTTTCATGTTATTTATGATCTTGCCTGGCTGTTCTTCAATATTTTCCTCATCTTCACAAGGATTGAGTTTCCCTTCAGTGAGTTTTCATGTCCTTTGGGGCCCTTAAACATTCATGCAAGCACTCAACAGGTGAAATTAAAGATACTGTACGTGACCCTGTAGCTGACTGCTAAAGTCCTCTGTTCCTCTGGAGTCATGAAGTTTTGTCATGTCTCGTGTGTTTTGGTTCTAAAAATAAAATGGCTCTGATGTTAGGCTACATGAGCCCTGTAGGCAGATTTGTGTGACTACACATCTGCATCCATTGTTATTTTAAAAGTATTCCCATAAATAGTTTTGTTTGCAGCACAGACCCAAAAAGATATATAGGGTATCTAGCACCACAATTTGTGAATCAACCTCTGTTCTAATTAATGTATCAATTGAAAATGAGAAGCTAATATCCACAATATATGAGAAATATATAATGTGCATCTGAGCTTCCTTTTCTGTCCTCCTTACAAATGAATTTATGGGTCCTGATCTGGATTGGGAAACCCATGTAGGGGAAGGGGAGCATGGAACACCTCCCATCCAGCTGGTCCTTTTCCTAAATTCACTCCTTGCCATCGTAGGGGTAAAGAAAAAAAAAGAACCTGTTGCTACTAATGTAGGCTTTTCTTCCATTTTCCTTTAAATCTTGAACGTGCTAGAAAGAAGCTGTGGCTGAAATTTTGAAAAGCTGTTGACAATCAATTTGGGGTTGTAGTCCAACACATTGGGAGGGCACCAGGTTCAAGAAGACTGCTGTAGTACGAATGGTACAAAGCCAGATGGTCTAATAAGTCAGCTTCTGTTGTTCGCAGTTAACTATAGTTTCGCAGATCTTGAGGCTTCATCCCAGTTATTGGACTTCCTATACATACCTACCATACTGGCACCACAAAATTCTGGCAGCAGCAGAAAATCTGAAAGAGCACAGTATGACTTATATTATCTGTGCTATATGCATCCATTAATGCAATCTTTTATACTATGAGTAGTAAAGAATGTTATGTAAGAATTTCACAAGTAGCCTTGTGAATTTACCTATCTTTTTATTTACTTGTTACATTTATATCCCACATTTCCACAAGACTGCATACCTGGCGCACCTGCTTTCCACTTTTTATATGCACAAGAAGCTTCTGAGGTAAGTTAAGTTGACAGAGAGTTACTTGCCCAAGTTGCCTAATGAGTTTCATGGCTCACTGGAAACTAGAAACTGAAGTCCCTCAAATGCCCCTCATGTATCTTATCTCTGTATCGCACTGGCTCTCAGGCTGCAGTGGCATTTCTCTGTATATTATATCTACAGCAGCCATTTTGAATCACAATAGCCATTTGCAGAGCACGTGGTTCACTGCACACGAGAAGTTGCAACTTCTTCATTTGGCACACAGAATTACTGTGTACAGAAATATCTTGCAGGGAAACAATGTCCCAGTCTTTTAAACTTAAAAACTTTAAGACTTTTTCAAGGCTTAGAATCGTAATGCATTATTAACAAGAGGAAGGCCCTCCATCAAACACCACTTTAAATAAAGTAGACAACAATGCCGCGATGCTACCCTCACAATGTGTTGCCCCCCTCCCCAAAAAACACACCTAACTAAGGCAACAGAGTTTTAAAAGAAACTCAAGCGTTGGTAAATCATTAGCAATAGATTCATTCTTTCTGCATTGGTGCGAAGTTCATTTTGCATTTCAATGAAAATAAAAATAGATGTTGTGCAAATGGAGAGAACACATATGACAGTAAAACCCTGTTGATACCTGTTACTAATCACTACATGAAAATTAAGCAGCTGTTTCAAGAGTCTAGATTTGATATAATTTGGATTACGTATTATCTGATTTCTTCCTTTCATCAGTCACTCTTAAATTTCAGAAACCAGGTTGCAGTCTGCCTAGAATTTCTATTTGTATGTATGTATTGATGTTGTCTTAACAGGGAAGCTATAAATTGCAGTTGTTTTCCACCTATATATTGCCATATAGATGAATGTTAGATTTCCATGTATAATATTTTACATGTTTGTTTAAAAAATGCACAGATTAAATTTTATTCTTTATTTAAAAATCTGGAATTGCTTTTTTTCTTCCCATGTCCCCAGTTTTAAAAACAATAATACACATAAAAAGTAGCCAGTAAAAGCAAAGGAGAACAATCTTAAAAAGCCAAATAAGAAAAAAGTAAATTGAAGTGCAGACTACTGATTATTATTAGTCTACTGTAGTGCTGTTGTCTTTTGCCATGCACTCCATACCTTGAGACAAATTCCTGATATCATATGCCTATCAAAATTTGTCATTCCACATCCTTATCAATCTTTGTATTAAATCAACGCACCAAGTACTATGGAGAGCTATTCTCATTGGTCCTTCTGGTAGGCATGAAATCTCCTTCCCAAAGACTTAATAGTATGGGGTCTTTAATATACCCCCCCCTTTTTTTTCTTGTTCTGTTGTCTTTCATGACTGCACTATCCAGGATTAAACTTTTAACTAGCTAATATTGAATATACCCAACACATTTGTATAATTTCATCACATCTTCTCCTAGGTTCCCTCCACTGGATAAATAATATGACTTCAGTTTTCCACAGACACATTTCATAAAGGAAAGCACACAATATAGTACAACAAACTGTTTGCAGTGTCTGATAAGATAAAGACATTTTTCCTGTGCGTTTGTTTTGAGGAAAGAATAATCTAGTGATAGTGATAACGTGGTAGTGTTTTATCAGTCACTTTCCTTCATCTGTGCTTGGCTGCTAGAAAATATTTAGATTTATTATGGAACCTTATTAACATTGAACTTCTTTGAAATCAGAAACTTGTAGTTGGGTTCATATCAGTTTGACCAACAAAGCATAGGAAATTGTAACCTTTCCTGCTTTTAGCCTATAATACTGTATTTTACAAGTCAATTGATCTTTGCCATGGAAAAGTAAGATATGAATAATCAAAATTATTCACAAATCAACTAACCCCATGTGTAGAATCCCAGGGAGATAAGTGAGTTACATTATCTTAACAAACAGGACTAAAATTTAGAGAACACATTTTGGCCGTTACGGAAATAATACCTCTTCATGCTTAAAAAAAATTAACAAAGTTGCTTTCTTGGGGAGATTTTCTTGCTTAGAAATATTTACACTCATGTACCCACATTTTAAATCTGTACCAATTTGGATGGTGGGAACCTTTCTATGAAGAAACATTATAAAGATTCAGCATTTGAGCAAGCATTCTGTTAGAGAGAAAGCAGCCTTTGTAACCAAACCTGAAATGTGAAGTGTAGTTAGTCACTGTTTACTGTTTTTATTCTAATACCTGTGCACCAGCTATGTTTATATAGCCTGATAAATTAAGAGGAAATGACCAAGACATTATTTTTTAAAAAACAGACTGAAAAGGTGCTTGTGGTGAACCTAGATTTAGGATTACGCTAGAATTAATATTTCTACCTCGGGTAGGTATAGCAAAACCATGTTGACTGTTTGAAATACTGTTTGTTTTTACTTGACCTGTTTGATCCAAAAGATGAATAATCAGTCTTAATAATTTATTATGGGGGAAAGGGAGGAAAAATCCTGTATTAGGTATAAGGTTGAGATGTTTTGATCTTGAATATTTGTTTGACAAAAAAGCCAACATCCTTCTGGTAGCCTATTTTTGTTAAAATGTTTATTCAGCCATAGACTCTCCAGTATTTAATATAATGAGTTTATTAAAGGTGTAATGTTAACTGAAAATCCCAAATAGGGGTTGGGCACAGGTCCCTCCGGCCAGCTGAAATGCCCTTCTGTTGGGAGAAATTCCCTTGTGCCAGATGATCTCACAGATCTGCAGACTGAGGAACCTTCTGATGGAACTGCTTTGCCGTCTGGGTAAAAAGAACCCCGAAAAGAACAGAGAAGGGAGGAGGGCATAACTGCAGTGGCCATTGGCTTGAAACAAAATTTGACTAAACTTGGAGCGGGGCAAGGAAAAGGATACTTTATGCCAGATTAAACATCCTTCATCTAAGGGCACAGTCACAGCACTGGCACGAGAAGTCGTTTCCTGTTTTTGAAAAGGCTTGTCCCTGCCCTAAAATGCCTACGGGAGGCAAAATGTGGTGAAAGTGCCCCCATGTCTCCCAGAGAGAATTTGAGCTCCTCCCCCATTTTTTTAAACCCCAGAGGGCACTTGGGTTGGGGGCTTGGCAAAATGCCCTGCTCCCCCAGAGGGCATATTGGGGCAAATCCTTTTTATTTATTTATTTATTTATTTACTTACTTATTTACTTATTTACTTATTTATTTATTTTCAGATGTCCCCCTTTTGATTCCTGGAAGGCCCTTGGAGATAAAAATGTCCTTAGTGGGCAACATGCAGCTTGCAGGCTGTGCTTTGCTTGCCCCTAAGGAATTTCCAACATCCTTGAGGCTGAGAGGAGTTTGGATTCAGCAGAACTTCATTTGGCCTAGTTTTGGCTTAGCTGGCCCTTGACCATCTTCACTAGTTGGGATCACACTCCAGCAATAAAAAATTTTCTTTCTTGTCATGTGATGTCCCACCAAGTTTCTACAGACAATGAGTTTGATTGGATGTACTGTCAGTCTTCCACATTCACTAGAGTTAGGGGCACAGGACCCCTGCAAAAGAGAGAAAATAACAAATATTAAAGTGTGTGACTGTGGGAAGGGGGGCGAGGCATGATGGGGAGAGTGGGCATCCATGGCTCAAGCCAGGTCAGAGAAAGGAGGTGGTTTGGTATGGCAGTCCTCTCTCTCACCTGTCTCCTTCCTGTGTGTGTGTGGTGGTGGTGGTGGTGGTAATGGAAGAGGATTGGTGATGTGGAGAAATCAGGCTGCAAACTGTCCTTAGCAGGCAGTGGTTGGTGGAGGAGGAGGACCAGAGGCAGGTTTTCAAAGGGTTGCACAGCCTGATGAGAGCTGCCAAGAGGGATGGTTCCCCCTGGAAAAGAGGTGCCAGGAGGCAGGGGTTGGGTAAACCCACAAATAATTGAACCCATGAAAGTGAAACCTGCAAATGTGGAGGCCTGACGCTAAATGAAACTGTGGGCATGAGGGAAGAAGGAGAAGGGAAGGGAGTGGAGTGGAGTGGAGTGAAGAACCAAGGCTTTTTTCATGTAACTCTATAGTTCAGCAGTCTAAACATGGTAGAAATAGTCCCACAGATAGAAATAGTTCTATTTTTATGTTTTTGTTGTTTTTCATTACTAGCTAACTTATGAATATCTGATTCAATTAAGTTTGACACCAAATGGCTTCAGCAGAAAGCATATTAAGATGGGCCATCTGAAGAACAGTAGAGGAAGGCATGGCTTATGGAATGCTGTATTTAGCAATATGCTCACGAGTGACAGAGGGGAACTTGTTCTTTAATAGCATGCATACATGCACCCACACTTTAGGAAGGATAAAAAAAATTAAAAAATATTATTCCAGAATCTTAATTATGTTGTTGATGCATTATCATTATCATTATTTTGTAACAAGAGAAAACTAAATGAATAAACAAGATGAGAAGTTGGTAAAGAGGAAAAGAGATAGCGATATGAAAACCATGGCTTCTCTGTCTTGTAAGATTAAGATTATTTGAAATGATACTCTTCAAAGTATCTGACTCAGTAGTACTCTGAGAGTAGGACTTTGGAGCAGAGGTTGAAATCCCACTCAAAAATATGTGTATTTCTGTGGGGACTCTCAAATGGAGGGAGGTTGTAGCACTGTGTTTTGAAGTAACTGAAATAGTATGGTTTGCCATCTAAAGAGAGGAGCTCTATAAGACCATTAAGTTCTTTCTTAGTTCTTTTCATTCACTATGGTTAGGTATATGGAGGAAGAAAAGGAAGAGGATGCTTCATGTCACATGAGGTTCTCAAAGCAATCTTCTTCAATCTCCAGATAACATTTTACATGAAGAGATTTCACATCAGAGCTTGAAAAATTAACTTTTTGGATTACTTTTCAGATCTTTCAGGCATCAAAGCATTGAAAAATTAATTTGAAAAATTAACTTTTTGGATTACTTTTCAGATCTTTCAGGTATCAAGGCATTATGGGGGTTATGCGGACCAAAAACATAACTTTTCCAATATTCCAGCACATTAAAAAGTGCATTGTTTTTGAGGTTCATTCCATAGGATATCCTGAAGAAGCCAGCAGCATGGTATAATTGCTACTCTCTGCCCATGTTTACCATCATATTAAGGCTAATATTTTTAAAAGTTTGGATGGTTGATGAAACCTAAGTTTCACTCTCAAAAACATAGTTAAGCATCACTATAGATACAGTGTGATTCTTGTGTTACAACATATACTCTCTCTCTCTCTCTCTCTCTCTCTCTCTCTCTTTAAAAGAGAGAGTAGAAAATGTACTGTTTGCTTGAAAAACTATTTCACATAAACTTCGTTAGATAAATCTTGCTTTTACTTAGTCACAATAATAAACTGTCTTGTGTCAGATAAAAGGGTTTATGAAGTCTAGCATTCAGCTCACACAGTGACTGATCTGTTGTCTATAGTGCGCCTACCAGTAGGACATGAATCCAACTGTATCTTCCAATGGTAGCTCCTCAGCAAGTGATAAACAGATGAATACTGCCTATGATACTAGAAGTGACAAACAGAAATCTTGACTAGTAGCTATAGGTGTCTCCATCCTCCATGAATTTATCCAACCCTTCTTTGAAGCTTGAAAATGTGGCAGCTATTCTTGCACCTAGTGACAGTGTGTTAGGTGATTAATCAAATGACTCTGGCCCTTTTCACATGTGTGTGTGGGGGAACGGTGTAGAGCGACCTCTCACGGAGGTCGTCTACGCCGTAGAGTGGACTGGCGTGGACTACTTTTCGTAGTTTCACACCAGAATCCACTCAGGGGCGGCCGGAACTAGCCGGGCTGCGTGTTTTTTAAAAACCTCTTTTTCGAGGTTTTTAAAAAGCACGGAGTGCGCAGCCCCGTGCCGCTCCGTCGCCCGGCTCTAAAGTGGATCTGCAGGCGTGCGCAAGTGCGTGCCTGCAGATCTGCCGGGGGCGGGCTTCCGGCTGGCGAGCTTCTCCGGTTGGTGGAGAGCCTCCACCAACCGGAAGCTGCCATCTGCGAAGCCAGAGGAGTGTGGAGCAGCGAGCTCACGCTGCTCCACGTGGCGACGGACTTACCCGGCTGGAGGTAAGCTCCGTTTTTGGGCGTTTTCGCCCATTTCCCCCCCAACATGTGAAAAGGGCCTCTGTACTTTTTTTTTATCCGTCCTGAAGTACTTTTTTTTAATCCATCCTGAATTTGTCACTGACATAGATGCACTGCTGAGAATGAGAACACCATGAAGTTCTCTGACTAACCATATTTTGGACCATAGGTAGTTCTGTCATTGTTGCCACAGTCTATGTTCTGCCTTCATTTACATGATCCCACAGTGACTGTCAGCCAGCTCACATCCTGCAAAGCTATTCAGTGTAAAAGAATATGTACTTTTTATTACATTGAAAATTTAAATTTCTCCATGACAAAGTTCAGACTGGTCTCCCATGACATTAAAAAGGAAGAGCTTCTACATTAGAGGTTGTGGAGAATTTTAGAGTCCACCAAGGAAGCAAAATTAGGCAAGCACATTTCCTGTTTTAAATTTGCATTTATTGATTTTATTACATACTTCTAAATCAATAACATATGTTTTAAGCAACTTATATGTTTGTTTTTCTTGGTATTTTCCTTCTTCTTTAACTTCCAAGTCCATTAACTCTATCTAGTATCCAGAGATTTATATTTGGTTCAATTCTGTGTTTCAGCTTGCGTATATTTTCTCTTGGCAAATTTCTTCTAAAGAAAAATCAAGGCGTTCTGCTATTTGTCTTTTCATTGATATAGGCATGTTTTAACTTGATGGAAACCACTTACATTAGCCACTCGTGGACACCCCATGTGACAACTGTTGTCATACACTGAATAATGTGTGACAAGCTCACCATGTGTGGGTATAAATGAATTCCACCACATTGGTCTGTGAGAACCAAACCAAACCCACATGTAGGCCTTACCAGCCATATCAGGACCAATGAAAAGACCACGGAAATGTGAAAATTTTCAAGTTCTCCAGAATTTTTTGATGCTACCTAGACTGTTGAAGAGTTCTGGAAAGTTCAAAGCTTGGACACTTTTTTGAAATTTAAATGGGTCACACATAACCCCCACTCCACTGTCCCGATTTGTCATTTGTAGTCCTGATTGATCCTATGTCACCCAGCTTTTTCAGCTGATTTTAATATGTCCCAGTTTCTTTCTCTTCTTCCCGCTTTCCTGTTCACCCACCATTTAATTCAATTGGGCCAAAGTGAGTTCAAAATGCAAAAGTAGTTTGCTCTTAATTAACTCAATGGATGAAGAGATGAGGATGGGGTAGCATCTTGTCCTTCCCAGTTTGCTCAAGCAAAGGCAAACTACTGCAGCCTCTCCTGGCTAATGTGTTCTTTCTGACTGACTAAACTCTGATGTTGCTTGCCCATATGTGTCCTTGTTTTTGTCTGGAAGATGTTGCAGAGTATGAACACATAGGTGTGGAGAGTTTTCTCCATGTTGCCAAAGTTGTTTCTTTTAATACGATGAAGAAAATTAGCTGCTGCAGTGAAAGTTTGTTCATGAATAGCTCACTAGGTGATAGCTGCTACCATGTGAGCTATGATTTAAAGAAGATCTCAGCTGGTTGGCAAAAGGTATAGACAGACCCTAAAACCACTATTGCTCTGGGTAACACAAGATATTATAGGGATAATGCAGAGACACAAATATAGGATGGGGCATGCGTGGCTAGATAGCAGTATGTGTGAAAGGGATCTAGAAGTCTTGCTAGATCACAAGCTGAGCATGAGGCAGCAGTGTGATGCAGCAGCTAAGAAAACCCACGTGATTCTTAGTTGTATCAAATAGGAGTATGGTGTCTAGATCAAGGGAAGTAATGGCACCACTGTATTCTGCATTGGTTAGACCTCATTTGGAATACTGTGTCCAGTTCTGGGCACCTCAATTCAAGAAGGATATCGACAAGCTGGAACATGTCCAGAGGAGGGCAACCAAAATGATGAAGGATCTGGAAGCCATTCCCTATGAGGAATGGCTTAGGGAGCTGGGGATGTCTAGTCCGCAGAAGAGAAGGTTAAGAGGGGACGTGATAGCCGTCTTTCAATATTTGAAGGGATGTCATGTCGAGGAGGGAGCGGGCTTGTTTTCTGCTGCTCCAGAGACTAGGACAAGGAGCAATGGATTCAAGCTGCAGGAAAGGAGATTCCACCTGAACTTCAGGAAGAACTTCCTGACAGTCAGAGTTGTCTAGCAGTGGAATATGCTGCCTCAGAGTGTGGTGGAGTCTCCTTCTTTGGAGGTTTTCAAGCAGAGGCTGGATGACCATCTGTTGAGAATGCTTTGATGGGTGTTCCTGCATAGCGGGGGGTTGGACTGGATGGCCCCTCGGGTCTCTTCCAACTCTATGATTCCATGATTCTAAGACAGAGTCCTGACAGTCAAGGCCTTACTATGTAGTCTGTATTCTACCTCTTCTTGCAAAGAGAGGGAAAGAGCAATGCATTTAAACTTTTATGAAAAATATGAAAAATTCAAAAGACTGCTTGATTCTCACATACACAGTATTATTTTTGTTCAAAGGGCTTCAGCCAGAAGTATTTCCATTTGTTGGTGTTTTATCCTCATCAATAGTAACAGGTTTAAGGATTGCTGCAAAACTTTGTGTCCACTCGACAAACACGCACATGTTTCTCTGTTACATAAAAAGTCTAACTTTAAATGTCAGGCTAGGCTATTATCTGTGAGTGTGCCTGGCTTTTGATGATGCAGACATTTGGTATTTATTATGAGAGCTATTTGTTAACTGTTATGGAGCCAAATGCTTCCCTTGGACACGGCCTCGGAGCTCATACTGGTGCCAACGGGAGCCATACACGCACATTTAAGGAATGGATTTGGACTTTCATTTGTAAATACCCCAATGCTGTAGGCTGTGGCCACTGATAGGATACACATGATGTAAGTGGGAGAGGAGGATCAAAACAGACCAAACGCTGATATTTGATTTTTATTGGGTTTAAAGATTCATTTTTAGATTCCATTAATAACTGGCCCTCATTTTTACAGAGGCTGAGCCTTGCTTCCTTTTAGTCATTCTGGTTCTGTTTTCCTTATTTTCAGCCAAAATCGACTCATTTTTTATTCATATGGCAATTCTGAAAGTGAGCAAATATTTTCTTACTAGGCTGTTGCTTACCATTTACATAGCAGCGTGTTTCCTGACACTAAACACCAAATAAAATGTAAGAGAGTTTTAAGTGGATTTAAGCTATATTTGGCTCTTATGTTGCTGAAAGTGAAACATATTGCTTGCCAAAAGTCTGCAGACTACATCAGGGCTGCAGTCTTGCAAGTGGTTTGCATATACTTCAGCCCCATTGATGTTAATAGATAGAGACGAAGGAGGACAGATGAGACTTTTCCTTTGATTTTATGGGACCAGAAGATGACTCAAAGGCAATAAAACCCAACCTCTGTGCTGAAACAGTAACTCACAGGTCCAGGATCCTCACACCCCCCGAAGTATACAACCTATTTTCAATCCTTAATGAAATGTCTTTTTCAGAAAAAGAAATACATCTGTGGACACACTTAATAAATTTTAGGTGTGAGGAAGAAATGTGAGGAATCATGGATGACAGAAGTTCCTATATTATGAATTACTAAAGTGCAATCCTATATTATCTGCCTCTTGGCCCCTCCTTAAACTGCAAACCCCAAGATTCCATAGGATGTTGAAAGTAGAATAATAGCACTATAAGGGTCTAGTGCGGAAAGGGCCTAAGTCCTGCAGGTTCAGAGAAGTTTATTCCTGAATAAGTAGGTATGGTAAGGATGGGTTTGGGGGCAAATTTGCCCCCTGTGGGACCATAGAGTGCTGCAATTCCCCCATTTCCACAGAGACAGCAGAAAATAGAAGCTCTGGCCTCCTCTCTCCACTTTTGATTGGTTGCAAGAGCATCCTGCTCTTCCAGATACTGCCTGCCACCCACCAACTTTTTGATTATCTTATGGTTCACTCTGAGGAAAATATCCAGTATTTTTAATGGTGGAGGTGGACAGAATTCATACGGGAGATTCGAATTCATGAATCTGAAAACACAGCCAGTTTACTGGGAATTCTGTAGATTCCCTGGGACATTCCGACAGTTTCTAAGACATTTGATGGCTATGTGATCAAGCTACATTGGTGAACCCTTTGGCTACTGGTTGTACACCCAGTGATGAAGACATTGTGCAAGAAGGTATGGGAGACTTCTTGTAGTGTCCCTCAAAACAGAGATGTTACAACAGAAGTCACTTTTTGAGGTCAATGGCAGCGGGAGGACTGCAGTAAAAGCCATCGCCATCAGGAATTAAAGCTCCCAGGCAGTTTCTTAGCAGCTCAGGAGCTGTGAAGGCAACTTTATCATCTAACAGCAATGGCTTTTGCTGTTGCTCCCGCACTCCATTGTTGCTGTGCTTCCTCATATTCTCCACCGGCTTAATTATGCCAGCAAATAGAATCTTGGCACCAGTATTTTAAAATTGCATGGTTTTTCCAAAGAAAATGTTCAGTCCTATACACTAATACTGAAGTTGGCTATCTGAGTGTGGATTCTTCTCCTGACAGAACACCACCCAAAAACAAAACGGGAACAATAGTAGGTTTGAGACAACTCATGGTTTGAGGAATCCCACACACACAACAAAACAAAAATCCCCTGATGTGGAAAATGCCATAAGTGGGATCTATCAAGTAGCCCTTTCAGGACTGAGCATGCTCAGTTACCATAAAATACTGGCTGAATTTTGGAAGGTGAAAATACAAAACCTGGAGAATAAGAGAGAATGGAATGGAATACCTTGTTAGTGGGCAAAGCTAGCTGATTGAAGCCATGAATTGAAGCATTCCACACTATAACAATTTGTTGTAGGTTCAATTTGTCATAACATTATTTATATATGTTTCTGTGAAAATGAAAGGAACTTTTCAGCCAAAAGTCCAAACTCTGAAGGTACTTTTATAAAGTGGGTTACTGTTTCCCGTTGGAACAGAACAATATCACTTCAGAAAAATGTGAAGAAATTTATACCATAAGCGATTTGAAACCATAAGAATTTTGGAACTTTCTGTTTTTCATGCTTGCAAATGAGCAATCAATGAGAAGCCAGTGTGCAGATATAAGGAAAACTACCTGGTCCCTTAGTAACAAGCTCTGTAGCTAATATGAAGCAGCTGTGGGAATTTTACAAAATACCTCAAACTGTTGAAAAGCCATTAGGGAGCTGATATATAGAGAATATAAAGACCCATTCAGCTTTAAAAAGATTACCCAGTATGTAGTGCTATGCTGTTTCTTAAAATCATATTCCTAAGTTTGTATGCTGCAAAAAGCTATTTATGGCTATGGATTGGAATTTTTGGAAGAGTAAGCCAAATTCCATAGCTTATCTAGCATTCTCCTTGAAAATAAAGTTAGACCAAAATGGAGGTGGCTTTCCAGTGGAGATGAAGAGATCATACCTGAGGGATAGATACAACTACATGTTCACTAAAATGTTCCATGCCAACCAGCTTATATTTCATTAATGGTAAAACTGACACACCATGAATAAAGAAGCTATCCCCAGATTTGTTTGCAAAACTGATCTGCCAGTTATTTGCTACTACTTTTTTCTGATTAGCTCCTTTAGATGCATTGATTTGTTTGGTTAAATCATATTTCTGAAAGTATGTGGATGCTGGGAGCAATTTACTACATCCTTTTAGAAATGTGATCATTGAAAAATAATCAGAATAAAAAAATCTGTTTCAAAAATCCTTTATTTCTTGATCCTATAAATGGTTGTACACTCCATCATGTCAACAATACAGTTCTTCCCAGTATCTGTCCTGTACTCAGGGTTAGTACAACATATCTTGATGCCTAAAGGAGAACAGTGAATGGTGTCATCTACTCACAGAAGTCAAGGGCACCCCAAAGAAACCCAAAAAAAGCCAAGTTATTCTGGCACCTGAGACAGAAAATAAGTATCTTTGTCCGTCCTCCAAATGAGCCATGAGATATATTTATATCCCTTCATCCATCCCTCCATATCCATCCACCCACTCATCTACTAATTTCCATCTTAGCATGTGTTGTGAGGCCATTAATCTTTAAGGGAAGTCCTTAGCTTGGTTTAGTGACATCAAGCAGCATTTTGAACAGAAGAGATCATAGACTTTCTTTGCATTTTTTTAAAAACATAGCTGTTCTTACACATTGTGGTACTGTTAATTGACCCAATTTATGTAGTTGGCTAGGTAGCTAAATTATTTGCACACAGTCCATCATACACTGCATTCCAAGGTGGTGATTTAGTTCTTTTCTTCTGCTCAGCCCACAACAAGCTACAACATGAAACCAGCCATTCCTGTTGTTGGCTTCCAGATTCTGGTATTCAGAGATACCTTTCATGTTCCAAAACAGTGTATCTTAAATATGAACAAACTGGGCCCTTTCATACAGGACAATTATAGTACTGTGTTGGTATTATGTGCCTTTAAATCACCTCTGAGTGTTCCTTGCCTAAGAAAACCCTGTGAAATTCATGGGATCACCATAAATTGAGAGGTGGCTTGGAGGCACACACACAATAAATTCGAAGTTTTGACTATAGCCTAGGTGTCAGTTGGCCATTTTCAGGCTCCTTTAATGTAAACAACCTTTCCTTAGTCCTTGCTATATAACCTATTCCCCAGTCTCTTGGCCTCCAAGGGAAAAAATGCACCATGTAAATTTCACTGTGTCTGCATCTTCTTCTGGAGGAAGGCCAAGACAATACAAAATAATTTGCTGGATTAGCCCATGCAAAGCCATGTTAGCTTTCCCTTCAGTATACATGTTTACTTGGAAGTCAATTCCACTGATTTCAATGGGGCTTGCTCCCAGATAAGTGGATGCAGGAGTCCAGCTATGTTTATTAATTTGCAATATTTTTCTACCTTGCTATCAAGAGAGGTTTCTATCTCCCCATCAGTAGAGATTCGATGGCACACAAATAAGAGCTAAACCCTGGAGGAAGAAAAATTAAATACAAAATCTTAGATAGAACAGCATTAGAACAAAACCAACAAGAGATAACAGTGGATTCACTTTAAAAGCTGTGAGTTTAAGTAGCTTGGAAATATTAAAAATCTAGTGACCAAGTACCAGGGGAGAAGAACCTCTAAACCCTGAGTCTAATCTGGCCAACAGAATGTGAGCATCTACTTACTTGAGTCTCCCTACCAACCCTCCCTGAAGTTCTTCCTGTTTCAAGATGGCAGAGAAGTTCCCATTAATGCTGTCCTAGCCTGAATCTTTTCTTGCTCCTAGGACTGCTAACAAAAAGAAGATTGCTTCCCCTTTTTGTTCCTCATCTGGAGAAAGAGAAGGAAGAATGGTCCAGCCACTGTTGGTATTTCTAAGGACTTCTGGGAGTGCTGCTTGACTGCAGACCCCCTGCTGTGAGGAGAAATGACCATGTGCCCCTACCCCTGCTATCAGGGACATGGACATAACCACATTATATCATTTAGCCCACATAAGGCTGAGGGTGGGAAAACACAGGCCCCATCCCATTTCATTTCCCAATCCAAGTCCTAGTGGCCGTACATCTCACTTATGTAGATAGCATCCTGAGAAATCTGCCTGAAGTCCAGATAGACAGATCTGAAATCCAGGTATACCACATACTTCTGGGACTTGTGGGGCACTTCCATGGGTATATGGTCAGTATATGAGAAGCATTAGCCACAAGGCCATTTGTTGCCCTGAGTAAAGTGAATAGGGCCTAGAATACTTACCTGGACTCGCATGATGAACGTCACTGCAGAGGAAGGTAAGCTTTTGATGGAGTGAGACCAGAGTGTTATTTTTGATTGGTGCTAAGCACCAAATCAAGACATGTGATAGAGGCAAAGGAGACAGTGAATCAGTTCACCCCCTATACGTGTCATTTGGTGCTCGACGTTGAGCATGGCATAGTGGTTTGAGTGTTGGTATGACCCTGGACACCAGGATTCAATTCCCTGCTTGGCCATGGAAACCCACTGAGTAACCTTGGGTGCATCACACATTCTCAGTCCCGGGGAAAAAAAAGCATGATAGGTCTGCCTTAGGGTCTCCATAAGTCAGAAACAACTTGAAGGCAAACAACAACAACAACAACAACATTTTAGAAAAAAATGGTACTATCTATCTGTTTTCTCAGGGGAGAAATAATTGTCTTTTAGGAGGATTGGTCTACCACTACTGATGATATTCACTGAGAAAATTCCTGATAGGTTTTGAAGAAACTCTGGGATTTTCTAGAAATATAACCTGAAAATCACTGCACTAACTGCACTGTGGTATTGCTCTACAATTCATGTGCAAATTTAGGTTCCTGAAAACAAAAACGGTATAAGAGCAGAAATTAAATCCTACTGACCTTACACATACACTTTGCCAATTTTTCTCCTCATTATATTACTAAACTGCATTATAATGTTATCCTAGATTGTTAGTTAATAATGTGCTAGCAATTTTAATTACATCCCAGTTCCTATGCAATATGACTTCGAAGAATTTTGTTTTCACCAGAACATTATCGCATTTCCCTGGGAAAAAGTATTAACTTAAACAATGGCTTTTCTTCACTTACATTTAGAGATGTATTACATGATTCCCGAGGCATTTATGATGTAGAGGTAAAAATTAATAACGAAAAGGCATATTATATTTTGTCTAAAAAGACTCATTCACATTTGTTTGCATCTGTTTTGGTTTTTTCACTGATGTTTTACAAAGGTTTTAGGCTACAGATTTCAAAGCAGGTTGCAGACTGCCAGAGACTCTTTTTCAAACACGTACATAAGCAAACATGTAAAGGAGCCTTTGTAGGAAGTGAATCACAAACTTCCTAGACATCTACAGTTAGGTTCCTTTATAATATTGGCTGGTCCTTCATCATAGGGGGTGGTCTAGTTGTAACTCACTAAAAAAAAGAGGGATCATGTACAAAAATTAAATTATGATTTGACCCTGCATCATTATATGCCACATAACTAATTAAAGCACACATTAACAATGTAGCCTTAATGTGCTTGTCTGTTAAGCTGCATGACTCACTCCCTTTTTACAAAGAATAAGTGATTTGTGTTAGGCTTCGAGGGGTTAGAGATGTTTTTCAAGACGACCAATTGCTGTCATTGCTATGCTAAATTCCAGGCCCCAGCTTGGGATAGAAAGAGACAGGCTTATCACGAGCCAGGAAAACAGCAGCACTAGGGCTGATAGCTTTGACTTAGGGCCTTGTTTTCAAACATATGACTCAGTGAAAGCAGCCAAGCATCCTTGGCTTTCTCCAGCTCACTCCAAATCAGCCATTAAGAGCTCTAATGTTCAGGTTGCGTGCCTTGCTCTGATTATATCCAGGAAACAAGATCACAGAAAGCTTTTTATACATACAGAGAGACACAAATACAACATTCATCTTCATTTACTGGATGAAGGAACATCTCAGTGAAAGTGCTATAAATGGTGCAGCAATTAAGTACCACAAAAGGTAAGAAACATGTTCAACAGGAGCTTCTTCATGTACTTCAAGAGATGCTGAGAATCTGCACATCAGGATGGGATGCCTCATTTGAAGAGGACAGCAAATTCTCATGCCCATCCAAATTTACATATCAAAGCCCCACACAGTTCTGGATGAAAAGCATAGGTGGTGAGCTTTCTTCCTCTTTTCCCTCTTCCTCTTCTTGTATGTTATTATAGGAATGAACCACAGTGGGTCTTAGCAATGTGTAGAACTAATAGCTCCATTATGAGGATGTTATGTCAGTTAAGTTTCAGGCAAGGAGTTTTGTACTATGTGTCTGCCTGCCTGCCTGCCTGCCTGCCTGCCTCTTCTGTGGGGACTGAGTTAACCAATTCTGAATGTGCCAGATTTCGGAAGAATTTGTTGTTAGTTGCCATCAAGTTGACTTTGACTTTTAATGGGACAATTTATGAGCAACGTCAATGGAGTCTATTGTTCTATAATAGGGTCTTCGTCTTTTCCTACTGCCTTCTGCTTTACCAATCATTATTGTCTTTTCTAGTGACTCATGTCTTTGCATGATATGGCCAAAGTGTGATAGTCTCATTTTATTCATCTTGGCTCCTAAGAAGAATTCAGGTTTGATTTGTGCTAGCATCCATTTACTTGTCTTTTTAGCGGTGCAGGATATCCATAGACTTCTTCTACAGCACCACATTTCAGATGAGCTGATTTTCTTCTCATCAGCTTTCTTCACTGTCCAGCTGTTACAACCATACATAGAAATTGGAAATATGATGGCACGGACAATCCTAACTTTAGTATTCAATTATATATCTTCATACTTCAGGATCTTGTTTAGTTTCTTTATAACTGCTTTCCAAGTGCTAGTCTTCTTCTGATTTCTTGACTGCAGTCTCCATTCTGATTAATGACTGAGCCAAGGTTTGGAAAATCTTGAACAATGTCTTCATTGGCTACTTTAAAGTTATTTAAATCACCAATGGTCATTATTTTTGTTTGCTTAATGTTCAACTGTAAACCTGTCTTTGCACTTTCTTCCTTGACTTTCTTCAGTAATTGTTCCAAGTCTTTGCTATTTTCTGCTAGTAATATGGTATCATCTGCATATCTCAAATTATTGTTTTTCCTTCTTCCAATTTTCATGCCTCCTTCTTCTAAGTTTTATCCTGCTGTATGCATGATCAGCATACAACTTAAACAGGTAGGATGATAAAATGAAGGTTGTGTGACCCCCTTGTCAGTTGGAAACTATTCCATTTCTCCATATTCTGTTCTGATGGTAGCCTCTTGTCCTGAGTACAGGTTACATATCAGGACAATCAAATGTTGTGGCGCACCTATTTCTTTTAGAGTGATCCATTTTTCATGATCTACACCATGAAAGGCTTTGCTGTAATCTATAAAACACAGGATGATTTTGTCTTGAAATTCTTTGGTTTTATCCATTATTCAATGTTTGTTTGCAATATGATCCTTAGTGCATCTTTCTTTCCTGAACCCAGCATCAACATCTGGCATTTCTTGCTCCATATATTGTAGAAAGTTTTTGTTGTAGAATTCTGAGCATCACTTTGCTTGTATGGGAAAAGAATGCAATGTTCCTATGGTTACTGCAGTCTCTGGTGTCTCCTTTCCTGGGGAATGGAATGTATACTGAGCATTTCCAATCTTTGGGGCATTCTTTTATTTTCCACATTTGTTGACAGATTTTAGTTTGAATTAGAGTAGATTCTGTCTCAGTAGCTTGAAGCAGCTCTGTTGATATGCCATCTGGTGATTTATTTTTCCCAAGTGCCCTAAGTGCAGCTTCCACTTCACTTTCTAAAATTATAGGTTCATCTTCAAATGAATTCTTTGACTGAATCTGCCATCCTTTCATCTCTTGTATATAGCTCTTTTGTGTACTTCTTCCATGCTGTTTATATTTCAACATGGTTGTGTCATGTGTTCCCCTGCTAGTCATAAAGCATTCCCACTCTTGATTTAATTTAATTTAATTTAATTTAATTTAATTTATGCTGCCATCTTCGGTTTCTCTGTATTGATTATTATAGCAGTTCTCCTTTTTCTTGAGGATGGATCACTGAAGAGTTGCATTCAGGGTTCTGACTCCATTTCTGTCACCTTTTACTTTTGCTTCTCAAGTGTCCTTAACAGCTTGGAGAGTGTCATCTGTCATTCATTCTCTTTCCTTATATCTATTCAGAAAAATAGACATTGGGAAATTTGTGCAAGAACAGCTTTCCTGTTTGTTTGTTTGTTTAACCAGGCTTTCCTATTTGTTTATTTATTTAACCAACCAATCAATCACTTAGCCTGGCAGATCCCCAACACAATTTTCAACAGATTAAAACAGCACTTGAAATACTAAATATGAACAGGTGAAAGAAATAAAAACTCTATCTAAAAACAATTTCTTAGAATGTTTTTGGCTCTGTGGGCAAGTGCTTCCTTCCCTGTATTTACTTATTTATTTATGATGTGGTATTTAATGAAATCTGGAGAGATGGAGGCAATTTTTACAAAACAGTGAAATATGGCATGGAAGTAGCTTTCTTTCAGAAACCTGCAGATTTTCAGAAAGATACATGCATGGTTTGCGTGGAAAGGAAGTGTGAAACTGAGATGACATGATTTATTTATCCTCCTCCATTTTTGTTGTGATCCTTTGTTTGGCAATTTGTATAAAAATAAGATGTGTTACAGAGGTATACCTGAGTAAAAAGACAGCAAATTTTAAAAGGATGAGTGGAGGAGGAAAGGATTTCCAATGAACAAAAAAAGTTATTTTTTCCCAGATTGAATAAAAAGCAAAATGTTGAACCCTGACAAAAAAACAGATTATAACAGAAGTTTTCTGCATTGAATGTCTGTGTAGGGAGGATGCATCTTTTTCTAAGCACTGTTTTTAACATCTTCATTGTCACTTAAGAAATAGGAGTTCCAGTGTAACCAATAAAGTTTTTGAGGCTCTACTTTGAACAGACAGGAATTGATAGTAGGGGCTGTAATGGCGGGAGAATGAAAAACGCACATTTATGTCATTGTGTGTGTGTGTGTGTGTGTGTGTGAGAGAGAGAGAGAGAAACAGATGGAGAAACAGACAAACAGATTTTCAAGGGAATGCTCTTGCCCTGAGATTCCTCACCCTCAGGCCCAGAGATCTGGAAAGCCTAACTGCCATGGATCCATCCTCTGGACTCTTGGGAACTGTGAGGTACTTAAACTTCTATACCAGAGGAGTCTAGTGGTGTAGTACAGACGACTACAGTAAAACTTACCGGCAGAGAAGTCTAAGGATCTCATGAAACTCACTAAACTACAGTCCTCTTCAATCATCCTCCAGCTTGTTAGTAAGACTTAGGGCCTTTCCACACTACACTGTTATAGTGCTTTCCACTTTCAACATCCTGTGAAATTTTGGGGTTTGTAGTTTACTGAGGCCAAAGAGCTCTCTGGCTGAGAATTCCTAAACTGCAAACCCCAGGATGCCATAGGATGTTGAAAGTGGAATAATAGCACTATATCAGTATAGTATGGAAAGGTCCTTAATGGGTGGTGGGATTTAGGCATGCACCTAAGTCTTGCACCTGTCTATCCCCACTCATTCAGCAGTATTCTAGATCTTCATGCACTGAGCACAAAGTTCTGAAGAAGCCTTGGTAATCAAGTTCAGCTTCAGTGTGATTCTGCGACTGAAAAGTCTGGGTCCTGGTCATGGGAACTCTGTAGCCGCATTCAGTCAAATGTGGCTATAGAGCTCTAGAGAGACCTACATGCTCCATATAAGAACTCTGGAAGGTTGTTGGGAATATGAAAACATCTTTTGGTGGGGGATACCTTGCAAGTGCATGTATATCCCTACCTCCCACTTAGCTACATGCATAAACAGGCAAATGCCTGAACAGGGTTTTCATATCCCAGGATGGCACCATGATAGTTAAAATGGTATCAAAACTATGTTGTGAATACACACTCTCTATCCTTTTGAATGAAAATCAAGTAGTGTCCACATTCATACTGAATGCACTTTGGTGTGGACCTATTTTGTTCTGTAACCTCTCAAGTCTGTGTGAAATGCCCCAATTCACTTCTGGATTTAGAAATCATCCAAATCCAAAGCAGATTCCTAGACAGATGTGCATTCCAGTACTAGAAAAAGGGAACAGTCTTCAAAGCATCAACAACATAAATGGAAAGCAAAGCATTTAACAGCATAAACAAGATGATTGACCATTGTTTTTGTGGAATAGGGATTAGGTAGACTTCATCAGTTTCTTTAGAGAAGGAGAACAATATTCATTGTCTTTATTTATGTAGTTATTATTTTTTTATCACATCATGTGACCATCCAGATGTTGTTGGACTGCAACTCCATTTTTCTCTACCAGTGTCTATACTGGCTAGAGCTGCTGAGATTTGCAGTCCAACATCTGTCATGAGTTCCATCCCTGGTATACAGAATACTCAAACAGACTAATAACCTCATTAAGAAATCACCCATGAAGGAAACTTTTTTTTTTAAAGATAATCATAGATAAAGATAGTCTTGTTAATACATCACAACTAACACAATAGCAAAATCAATAGATCCTAATTAAAATACAGTACTCAAAAGTTAAAAACATACCAAAACACATGATCTTTAGTTTCCTGCCAAAAAGAAATCAAAGGAAAAAGACTGTCAGGGAAAAACAAAAAACCCAAAATGAACCACTTGGCTTATTTCTGAGCCAATCTGTTCATACGTTTGTCCCTAATATCCTCTAACCACCAGCCAAGGCAGTCTCTTTTGCTTTAAACAGTTTCTTCTTTTGAAACAGGCAGCCCTAGGGCTGTTGCCACTAATACAAGATGCCAAGATGAGCAAAAAAACCCTTTGGGAAATGTACGGGTTTTTTTTAATAGTAATACAAGAATATTAACTGTTGAGACAGTAAAAAATGTGATACTAACTTGCTGAGATTGAACACAAAACTTTTCATGTAAAAGGCTATACCTTAGGCCATAATCCTGTTGTTTCAATTGTGCTTATCTATGTTATTTCTCTAAGCTTTTTCCCCATCACATGAAAGAAAGAAAGAAAGAAAGAAAGAAAGAAAGAACGAAAGAAAGAAAGAAAGAAAGACAGACTGTGTAAATGAACCTGACCAGCAATATAAGCCCTTCCTTCCCAGACTCCATCCTTAGATATAATTGTTCTTAGAACAGATCAGTAGCAGTCTCATCGTCATTATCATAAAATAGTTAATAATTAATAATATCAGTTTTAATAACAATTGTAAATCACCATCACCAGTGATAAAACCATGTCCCCAACCATTCTTGTGATAGATAATAGATTTCATTACACACACACAGACATGCACACGTGTACACACACACAGTTGGTGATAGGTGATAGGTCTATGTGTGAGCTTCATGTGCATGAATATTCATGAACATGGTTAGTTGAAGGAAGATATATTGTAACGTACAGAGTAAGCCTAATGTACATGTCACTGGGCAATGTGTACAGGTGTGCTGCATAAATTGACTTCCATGGAATTAAGTGGCAGTTCTGCTATGCCACACTTATTATGAATACTGACATTGAACAACCAATGGTGAATCTACCATTGTGCATTCTTACTGTCCAATTATGCAATAGAGAATGCGGAATGGCAATCAAATGGCTATGAAATGATGGCTGTCTTCCAACCCCATCTGCTCTGCATCAGCCAAGAATGTGCAACCACATACACAATGGTTGTTGTCTGTGGAACTCTACTTGCACAACTGCGAACTGAATAGAACCAACCCCTCCTTCCCACTAAAGGGGCTGGGTTCTTTCTGGAGTGGCCATTCTGGTTGCCGAGCAACCTGTTGCTGCACAATGGCCAAACAAGTACAATCACATTTATATGGGAGCTTATGCACATGTATGATACCAACAGAATTCTGGCCATCAATTCCAAATGTTTCTATGAATAATCAGCAGGAAGGGCAATAGAATGAAAATCTGAGCCAGCCTGCAAATGATTTACAAAAACTTACAAAACAGCATGGTGAAAATGGGACCACCCCTAGTTACATGGAGCACATTGCCCAACTTTATAAGCTCTGAGGTCTGTACAACTTCACAAGACCTTGGTTCTCCCTTCTGATGCCAGCAGAAAAATTTCTTCAGTCCAGGTGTTTCTGTGGAGTAATGTAATAATGCAGTGCATTCAAAAACAAAAAATAGGGTAGACAGGAATGCCTGTGCATATAGCAAGCTTCTGAATCCATCTTGGGAAACATTTCTTTGTTCAACACCTTTCAAGCTGCACTCGTACCTCTTTCACCCACATACATCTGAATATTAGTCATGCACTTGGTGGTAATGTGAGAAACTCAAAATACCAGCTTTTAAAAATTTACTGGGCTGACTTTATAAATGTGTTAAATTAGATGCAGAAACAAACAAACACACCTAAATAAACAAAAGGACAGAGGGAATAGGAATAATGCTAGCAAAAGCAGGTGGAAATGGGAGTTTAAAAGGACCACTGAGCACTATGAAAATTTCCATGTCACAGTAAAAAAGGAACACCTGGGCCTACTCAGTTTGCACTGATGCACCAGAGAGTAAGCTCCATGCTGGGCTGTTTTACAGCTCTGACAATGTACAGTGCATACGTACCTAAAGATAAATGTTGCAACAAGTGAACAACCTGGTAGAAAAATCAGGAGAACAACAGATGAAAAACAGCCAGAGAATTTCAGATCTCACAACCAGTTGCCTAACCTTGTGACCAGGTTTAGAACAGGGAAGGGGCAGTATCTCCCCTTGGCTGAGAGAAATCCTATTACCGAGAAGGGCTGCACTTTAGCATTATGTCAGCTAGTAGGCTGCTTGTGAGCAAGTATATTTGCCAGCATGGTGTACTGATTTGAGCAATAGACTATGGCTCTGGAGACCAGGGTTCAGTTCCCTGCTTGGCCATGGCCCACTGGGTGACACTCAGCCCCAGAATATCCCATGATAGGCTCATCTTAGGTCAAAAACAACTTGAACACACACAACAATAAATTTGGCAGCAATCTCAGGCTTATACTAATACTAATACTGTAATGTAGTAATAGAACAATGGAATCTGATTGTTATATTTCAACCAAACTTTAAGGAAAGGGTATAAAATAGTAATGAGTTTTCATGGACTGTAACTCATTTTGTTGGATCATGAAGCATTACCCAGAATTTCAGGTATATGTACAAGGAGCATGGTTCATGGTACAGTTGTAAGTGATGAGGTCAGAAGGAAATTAAATGCAGAAAGTACAATGTGGAGACAAGGCTTGCTTTTTCTCTTCACTGACTGGTATTGCAGCTTCCCATCTCCCAGTCTGCTGAAGTGCCTTGTTACTTTACACAGCTCTGATCTTTCCTAAAAACACCACCTTCGTGTATTAAAGCCTTTCTCCTGTTATTTAAAACCCCTTTGGAATTTATGGTAGTGTGGTTTTTCAGATGAAAATTATTCAGCGGAGTCCAAATTATAATCTTTATTAAATCAACAAACAGAATAAAAATATTGGTTTTGTATGTATGTCCAAGCGCACAGGTCTCTCACACTCAGGCCTCTGGTGACCTTTTTGCGAAAGGCTCTGTTCCCAAATCTAGGTCACTCTTTCTGACCAGACTCAAAAGTGGGATGATTTCACTTCTGCCCCCCTCTCTTTAGGCTTTGAGAAAATACCTCTCTCATTCAACCCCCCCCCCTTTTGAGTGAGAACTCTCTTTGGTTAAGAACTCTCAGCCTTTTCTACTGAAGTCTGACTCCTCTAAATTCAGTGCCTACTATTTATGCTTTTTTTCCCCCGGAGGCCTCCAACCCCTCCTTCCCACTAAAGAGGCTGGGTTTCTTTCTGGAGTGGCCATTCTGGTTGCCGAGCAACCTGTTGCTGCACAGCTTTTTACCATTCAGGATACCACTCCCCCTATACTCCATCACAAGCAGGTCAGTGTTCTTTGTTTACTCTTTAAGGTGACACATGGCTCTGTCAATTTTGCTACAACAGACTAACATGGCTACTCTCTTCTTCTCCTCCTCCTCCTCCTTTTTTAAAAAAGAGTCCACATCAGGTTGAAGGGTGCAGAATCTATGGTCCTTCACATGGTAGTAGACCACAACTGTCTTGACCCCTGATGGTAGGCAGAGTCTGGCACAGATTCCCTGCCCGGTGGAATAGAGATACCCTGCTTCTGTAGGACAGCACGTATTTAGACTCATTTGCTTGAGTCAGCTAGAGCTCTCACTCAGCTAAATCCATTCATATAGTCCTTGAAAAGTGACTTTAAAAGTAAGTCATTAGTCTTGGAAGTATCAGCTGTTACCTCCATCGGACTATTTCATTTGTGAAAGGCTTAAAGTGCAATAGCGAGAAGCAATAATCCGTCTACACTAGTGTTGGCCTGTAATACAGTTCGAGCCCTGGGAACTGGGTTAGGATAGGGGTGGGCAAATCACTATCCATGGCTGGATGTTGCTCAGAAGTTTTGAGGCACAGTGCAACCTCCTACTGTGATTAGAAGCTCTCGAGCCCTGGTTTAGAATTATGTCAAGTTAGAAACATATGATACTGCCTTTTCATATAAGAATCTCTAGGGATTTCTAAACATTGCATCTATTTGCAATAGTGCAGACTTGCAGCCCTCTAAGCTGGTTTGAACTGTATAGCCAACGGTGGGAGATGATGGGATATGCAGTCTAACAACATCAGAAGAGCTACAAATTGTACACCTCTGGTCTACTCGTGATGGGTTTGAGTGTTGGACTAGGATTCTCAGAGACAAAGATTCAAATTCCCTACTCAGCCATGGAAACCTATGGATAACTTTGGGCAAGTCACACTTTCTCAGTCTTTGAGGAAAGCAAAAGCAAACTTCCTCTAAATAAATCTTGCCAAGAAACCACTAGGATAGGCTTACCATAACTTGGAGTTTACTTGAAAACATCCAAGAGCAACAGGAGATTCTCCAGGGTTTGGTACAGTGGTCTTGCCATTACTTTTCTGCTTCCTGATCCCAAAATGGACCTCAATCCTTTTAGCATTTAGAGAGCCTAGTTGTTTGGAAAGGATGTAGCTTATGAACAAGATTTCTGAGGCAAGCATCACAGGTTTTTCCCTCGTTGGCATTATTGCCCTTCCATATATTATGCAGATATATATATATATTACTGACAGAACAGAACAAGCCATACTTTCTTGAAGAAGATTATCAATTTTCTTCGTAAGACAAGCCCAGCTACTGTAAAGGCTAAGGACTGTTCTCATGTAATCACATTCAAGGGCTGATTGGGCTCTCTCTGCTATCTGAGGGAGCTTTCTCATTGATGCCAGTGAATTTTCAGATAAATCCCTTACAAGGATACAATCTCTATAGTGCCAGAGGATTTGAGTCAAATCATAAATTTCCTTCTATTTAATAAAAAAGCCATTGAAAACAAGGAGGCGTTGGAAACATTTTCTTTACTACATTTCTCCTCTTTCTTGCTTCTTGGCAATAAGATCTGCTTCTAAGAAGTGAACGTATAAAATTTAATAGGATGATCTGTATGAAGAGATTTTCACCATGTCAGAAAGAAGATGAATTGCTGTATCTGCTAGGCGTGATTAAAAGTAGTGCAATAAAAAAGACAAAAGTTCCTGTGGGGATATATTAAATGCATGTACTTCTTTGAGCTTAGATAAACAGCAGGACAGCCAGCACGGTCTGGTTATGTCTTAGCACTGTGTACAATGAGCCTTAAAATTCACCAAACATTTTTCATTTTTCATTCATCCTTCCTTCATTCACACAAACACATACTCACACTTTAACCCTGCCTAAAGATTGATAGGGAAGAGAGAGATGAATGAGGCATAATCATGGCCACCTAATCATACAAATAACACCTATATCTCAAGCTGACCCTCAATTTCACATGCAGACAGAGTAGTGGGCCATTATCCCAAAAGTTGTTATGTGTTCAGATCAGTCAGAAACAGAATGAAGGACTGATCCATCCATGCCTCCTTTTAGGGCTATTTCTGCACTAGATGGTTATAGTGCTATTATGCCGCTTTCAACATCCTATGGAATCCTGGGGTTTGCAAGTTTGCAAATCCCAGGATTCCATAGGATGCTGAAAGTGGAATAACAATGCTATAACAGTCTAGTGCAGAAATGGCCTAAAATTTAAATGTACATTGTCTGTGATGGAGTCAGCTCTATCAAAATGAATGTATCAATGAAAGACATGCAAAGCAGTACTGCATACAGGAGGGGATGGGAAAACAGGACCTTTGGGTTGCATGCACCCTGAAGAAGAACTGAAAACTCTCACGATGCTCCCATGCCAAAAGTATTCCCCCATGGCAAAATGCAATTTCATGACCCTAGATGGCATACCCTCCCTCTGTCATGATTTGGTAGAGGGAATCTCAGTTAATCCTCTGTCATCATACTTCTTTAACTGTTTTTAAAACATCCCTGCTCCTCTCTTTTCCTCCCTCTTTCTCTCTTTGTGTTCAGATTGCTCCCCTTGCTGCAAATTGAGTTTAAAGAGCAACAGTAGTTTGCTTTCAATTAACGCAGTAGAGAGGAGAAGGGGGGAAGGGGGAATCTTGTCCTCTCCTCTAGACCCATGCAAAAGCAAGCTGTTGCAGTCTCTCCTGGCTTGTGCATTTGTTCTGAGTAACAACTTTCACCATCTTGACCACATTTTGATGTTTCTGGGCCACACATATTCCAGTTTTCCTCTATAAAATGTTAAAGGGTTTTTGATGGAGCAAGCGCTTTTATTCAGAACAGGGCACAAGTTCCTATCAAAGCTCTCCCTCTCATTTTTTTTTAAAGATAAAGTGGATTTCTAGTCATTTCCACTTTGGATTTTTTAAAATGAGCATATCCAGGCCTGGTGTGGTTTGCTGTGGTTCCTGGAGATGAAAAATTGGTCTCTAGACTGATTTTAGTTGCCCATAACATTATACAACATTGTAATGTAATGTGTTCAGTGACTGAGCTGGGCACAACTAGTTGGGCACAAGTAGTAAGCCCAAGCACAAGTAGAGATTATCTCTCTGAGGAAACACAAATCATTACAAATCCTTACCTGGGATGAGCACATAATGAAGACTACAGAATAGCTTTTGTGGGTGGACTGAGGATTGGAAAGTGGGCCCAAAATGTAGGAAGTCTGGAGGCAAGGTGGTGAATGGAATAAAGAAATGAAACTTCCAGGATGGGTGCATGAAGAAGTCTCTCTCTCTCTCTCTCTCTCTTTTTCTTCCTTCCTTCCTTCCTTTCCTTGAACAAAGGGCAGATGAAGGGCTGGTGAAAGATGAAAACTGTGGAGCCAACAGAAAACAGGATTCTTTAATCTTGACCCTGATATACGAATGTAATTATCAGTTATATCAAAAGAACTTCTGCTAGTTCCAGCTTTTACGTTTACTGTTAACAATGCAGTCTGAAAACCCGAAAAAGACAATAAGGCCAAGTAACAAGGGCTGATTTTCATATGTTTGTTTGAATTAATTGATCAATTTCTTAGGAACAGTTAATTTTAAAAAATCCAGACATAGAACCCCTGCAAAAGTTGCAGAAGCCTGCGCTTTTAGTGCTGCATTGGCTCTTTTTTTTAGGGACACTATGGCCTCCGTTCCATTGCTAGTCCTTATTACAGCAGATCCAATGAATTAATTGCTAAGTGAGAAATTTAGACTTATACGATCCTCACTGAATCAACGAGCCCACTTTCGTGGGGACTAGCAATTGCGTTTGGGCTTACTAGGACAATCTGATGAACACTTTCTTAGATTAAAAAAACAAAAACAAAACACCCCCCCCCCAAAAAAAAACCCAAGCAAACAAACAAACAAAAAAACCAAGTCAGGAGGGCTTATTTTATGCCGGAATTGTATAGCAAATGAATAAAATATCAGCCTGTTCAGTAGTGTGGTTTATTCTGAGAGCTCTATGTAAGTTTAACAGGCAAGGTCTTTCAGAATCTGAAGTGGTGGCTATATTGCCTGTAGGCATATGCTAAAGGTTTCCAGAGTCGTGGGCTATAATATGCCAGGAAGATGCGTGTTCATCAATCAAGTGCCCTGAGTGAGTAAATTGGGAAATGGGGTATTAGGAATAAACAGTGTTCTAAAAAAGGAGAAATGCAGTGACAGTCAGCCTTAACAGAGCAATTTTGTTTCTAAACATAGTAGCGATTTCAAGGCGTCTCTTAATCCAGAGGAGACAATTATTGCCTAAACAAATAAACTAGTGTCTTTGAACCCCAGGCACTTAGAGGGTGCAAGTTTGAGACACTCCTTTGTGGCTTTCATAGCAACAAGACATTATGCATTATTTTCCCCTTTGGTGTACTAGTATGTGCTCCTTTAAGAGAACGAGTGACCTGATTAATGGAGAACATTTGAAATAGGGCTACGAGTTTTGCACAGTTCTGTTATCTTATATTCTTTATGTGTGTGCATATGTATGTATTTGTATATAAAAATATTTGGAGTATTTTGTAGACATGGTGTTGAGCTGCAAAGAGAGTATGATTCTTGAGTTACCTTACTCCATACCCTGCTTCTCCCAATGAAAGAACATTTCCAACTTTCCAATCAAATTCACTCTCTTCTATAGAACGCATGGGGAGTCTATGGCTCTTCATGCATTGGCCCTTCATGTACTGGGGGACTTCAAGTCCCCCCAATTCCATCATACCCTCCAACATTTCACAGATGAAAACCAGGACACATGTCAGAATGTGGTCAAGCAGGCAAAGGTTATTAAATCAGGAAGAACACACAAGAGGCTGTAATTGTTTTCTTTTGCCTTTTTTCTTTTGTCTTTCTTTTTTCTTTTGCCTAAGCTTGCTGGGAAGGGCAAGATTGTGCCCCTTCTTTCCTCTTTCCCCTGCGGAGCTGATTGACTGCCATTTACTTTTGCACTTTGAACTTACTTTGCAGCAACTGAAGTAAGCTGGGGAGAAAGGGGAAAGTAGGAGCAGGAGAAAGAATCTGGGACATTTTAAAAGTAGCTGAAAAAGTGAGAGTACAGAACATTAATTGAGACTTACCATGCTAACTCGGAAAGGTTGGAAGATTAGCGTTGTTGTGGCCAGAGGTGATGGGAATTGCCCCAAAACACCTGGAGAATCACAGATTGGATAGCAGTATTGGGAAGAGGAGACAGGAAAATAAACCTTCTGTGACCAGACTGATATTCTTCCTCAGGTTAGTGTGATAGTTCCAGTCCAAAGAGGCACCCTTTCAGTATCACTTTGCCCTGACTCCTCCCTTTTATCACAACTTTTGTATAACAGGACTAGAGTTTTAATTGTTCCTCAGAACCAAGTACTTTATTTAAGGTAGCAGGGGCTTTAGATAATTCGGACTGAATCTGCGATTATAAAACAAACTGTAACATTTATTATAATAATAGTGGAAATAAAGTATCTTGTTGGAGTTCAGTTGCAATACAGTGTTGATACATTAGTAGTTTAAACTTATTTTAGTCATCTAATTCGTGCTTCAGATACCACTTCCCTGTGTCTTTTCCTCAGCTGATGATCACACTAAAGATCACCTGTTTCTCTCTGGCTTGTTCTCACTGAAGGCTTCAACACTTTGCCTCACCCCCTTTCATGCACATCATTGTGCTGGGCTTCATCCTTGAGGTGCTATTCCTGTTGCCTAGCAACCAGCCATCAAGATATTTTGGCATTATAAATATCTAACCTCCAAAACAACTTTTTCTCACCTTCCCATTAGCTAGGAGATCAACATTAGGTCAAGAATAGTAATCATCCTCTATGCTTCATCAAACGCTCCAGCCCTGTGGTGGCTTTTTTGCTCCCACAGCTGTTCTTTTAACAAAGAAGTTAATGGTACCATGCAGGAAAATATTTGGCGTGATGTGCCTTTTACATTGCATCTGCTCTTGGAAATGTGTCAGGTTGTACAGTTTCTCATTTCATCTGATCATGGTGATCTTGATCTTGTTTAATATCTTTTCTTCCTTTGGGAAATTTATGTCTTGCTCTGGCACAGCCTCACATCCTCCTTAGTGAATTTAATTTTGCTCAGTATCTACGGTACTTCTGATGTCAGTTCATAGTGATCCTCCTGGTTCCTCTGCTGACCTCTTGTTCCTAGTACATGTCTAATGTTTAGTACAATTTCTCCTAACCCCCTTGTGCAAAGTGTCTTTTTTGCTTGCTAATTTTAAACTTCATTTCACAATTTCCTGTGTTGCACTGACATGCATTTTGTAGCTCTCCTGTATCCCTCACTTGCTCTCCTGGCACATTAAAGTGTCATTACTAGTTTGGCTTGAACACAATTTAGAAAACCAAATGTCTACCTTGAGCACTTATATGAATGATAATTTCATTCAATGGTGATATGCATTGAAAAGCCACTTGCAAATGATAAAAAAAAATAGAATAGGGATCTGTTTGGTTACTAGGATTCTCAACATGGTGTCACTTGTCAATAGAATTATGGAAATTACTGTCTTGCCTCTTATAACAGGACCAGGTTCCAAGAAAATAAAATTGGAGCATTGGGAGTTTTAAATTTAGCAATCCATCCATCCATCCATCCATCCATCCATCCATCCATCCATCCATCCATCCAATAGTGTGATCTACATACCAGCAAAGAGCTAGATAGATTTAGTATATGAGAGTAGGTTCATATGTTTCTTACCAAAACTACTGACCAGTTGACATAGGTTTTATTGTAGCTTTCTAAAGAAACATTGGAATATTAACCTCAGAGTAATTATCAGCTCAAGAACTGTCTCTCATGAAATATGTGAACTATATTTAATATGGTGGGGTGAATATGTGTTCCTCTGTATGCATATTTATTTATTTATCTATTTAATCTATATCCCACTTTTTACAAATATGGGATTCAAGGCAAATCACAGTATGAATGAAAACAAAATACAGTTAAAACAGTGGATAATACAAAAGTTGGGGAAAAAACTACAGCACATCACAATGAAAAGACTTTCTGCATGAGACAACTAACACTAAAAAGCCTAAGTACAAAGAAAGGTCTTCACCAGCTAGTGGAAAAAAAAGCTGAGGGGGTGGCTGGCCTAAATGGCTTCGACAGGGAATTTCACAGTCTGTGATCAGCCACTAAGAAAGTTTTCTCCTGTGTCCTCATCAAATGGTGATGGTGGTGGGACAGAAAGAAAGTCCTCCTCTGAGCATCTTAAAGCTTAGGCAGGCTCATATATAGTTTTTTATATTATACTCTCTAAATTACTCTAAAATTTAATTTTTGAAGTTGTTTGTATATTTTTATGATAAAAATCAAACACATGTAGCATTGCTGTTGTTGTTTTTGTTGTGTACCCTCCAGTTGTTTCTGACTTACGGTGACCCTAAAGCAACCTTATCATGAGTTTTTCAGGAGCTGAAGGTATGTGATGTGCCCAAGGTCACCCAGTGAGTTTCCATGGGTGAGTGGGGAATCAAACCCCAGGCCATTTCCACACTAGACTGTTATAGCACTATTATTCCACTTTCAACATCCTATGGAATCTTGGGGTTTGCAGTTTTGGGAGGGACCGGCCGGCCCCCCCCGAAACTGCAAACCCCAGGATTCCATAGGATGTTGAAAGTGGAATAATAGTGCTATAACAGTCTAGTGCGGAAATGGCCCCAGTCTCTAGGGTTGTAGCTCTACACCCAAACCACTACACCACACTGGCTTTCTTCATGGTAGCTTACGTCTGCTCGATCTTGTCTCACCATTTGTGGCCAATGGCTCTTACCATGTAAGTCACAAAATTACACATACAGGAACATATGCACACACCCTGGTGGAAACATTATCAACAAGTCACCCCCCTGCAAAAAAAATCATAAAAGGAAAAATAAATCTAACTCAGGGTGAATTATGTAAAGTTATCTTCGATCTGTCCTGATTGCCATATGCAAAAGTATTGATTTACTGATCTATTTGATAAAAGTAAGTACAACTAGAATGGCAGCTTCCCTAGAAAAAATGACAGTAATGTGTGTACTGTAGATGAAATGGTAGGGCTAACTAGTATAGTACCATGACCATGCTTTCAATCAGAGCTGGGAGAATTTTTTTTTTTTTTTAGATTGTGACTCCCAGAATATCCTATAAAAAATAAGCTGTACTTCAGCACATAGTTCAATTGTGGCAATCACTGTTACAGGGTGTATTCTGAATAGCTGCCAGCTGTAACAGCTTTAAAATGGACTATACAAATTCATGGACCATGGTTACATATTACCTCCTGCATCAGAGGCAGTGTACATGAATGGGAAGGTGCTATTGCAGTCATATCTTGTTTGTACACTTCTAACAGGCATATATGGTTGACCAGCCTGTTTATATTCACTTGATCTCCTCCTCTGTCTCCCTCTCTCTGTCAATCTTACCCTATACTTTTACACACCAATGAAGGCCAGAATCCCATTGGTTAGTTTCAGCCAATTTCCGTTCACTGAATCAACTATAGAATGTAAAACACATAGTTGAATTCCATTGATACAGTGGTCTGCTCTAGCTGAGACTAACAGTAGGACTGAGGCTTTAGGATGCCCTCAATATACATGCTTCTTTTGGAGTAAGTCTCACCTTGCAGACTAACTTCTGAGTAGCAACCATAGGACAACACTGTTAAGATTCTTTACACATCAGATGAAATAATAGACTCTCGTCCAAAAATGTGATGCTTTCATAGCTTAATCTGTAAGATTTTACAGGAGTTTTTGTTGTTTTACTTCAGAGTAGTTTTTTCCAACTTCAGGACTGTACAATACCTACAACCTCATTGCATGTATTTAAAATTCCATTTGTATTCTGAACAAAGATGACCTCATTTCAAAGTGGTGGGGAGGGGAGAGAAAGGCAGAGAACGTTATCTGTAGTTTACATATCCGTTTCTCTGGTCACCTGATGATGATGAACTACAGCAACACATGGAATTAATCAACCTGCACCATTAATAAATGCTGATAAACAAAGAACATCTTTATGGCTTGAATTCTAGCAGTTGTAGGATAGGCTTACACTGCAATCCTGAAATACATTTACTGAGAAAGATGCTTACACATTAAAGCTGGCAAGTGGAAGCCACTTTAAATCGCTCCATGTGGTGACACATGTCACATGGAAAGCCATTTTGAGCATAGTGGCTCATGAGATTAGTGACTAATTATTTCATTTGGGGGATGTTTGAAAAGGACTTGGCTCATCATAGGAAGTCACTGCATGATGACAGTCAGCCCATATTGAATTTATAACAGCTTAGACAACATACACACCATTGAAAGATGAAGGATGTCTGGCCCTCCATGTGCCGTTAGACAGCAGTTGCCATGATTTCTCACCCTTGGATGTGCTAGCTAGGGCTGGTAAGTCAAACAACAACTGGAGGGCCACATGTTTCCCACATATTGTATAATCTATGCTTAGAACTAGTCCTACTCAATTCCACTGAACGACCTAAATCTAACATTATTCCTAGAATCTGACTGCCAAGAAAAGAGAGCTATCTCTGCTCATTGCAGCCCTCTCTGTTGCCTGACAACCAGCTACAGAAGGTTTTCCAGATCTTCATGGTTTGGTAGTGGAAAAGGATTGTGGGCTAGGAGACTTACCCCTTCCAAGTTCCATCAACAGTAGCTGAAGTGCCCACTGAATCCTACGTTTTATTGTTTTAAAAAATCTTGTAATTGTGGGATATTAGCAAAATTATAGAGTTTGAGATGGAAGGAAGTGGCAAAGATCAAATCCATCCTTTTTTTCTTAAGGCTCAATCATCTACAGAAGAAATTGTTATTGCAATATTGTATTGAACATTTCTATTTTATTTTATTTATATTTTGCCTGTCTGCCAAAAATGGTAGTCAAGGCAGCTAACATTATTCAAGAATATCATGAAAAGAGACTACAAACAAAAGCCGCACTAACCAAAAGAAACACTTCACCTGAATAGTCTTCAGCAGCAACCCAGATTAAATCCCAAGTGCTTACTGAATAAATATATACTCAACCTTATCTTGATTAAATTAATGACAAATGGTGATCAGAAATAAATGTGACACGCTATGCTGGATTGATCATTTGATCCAAAAATTATTTAAGCATGCATAGTACTCTATAGCAAGTGTTCTATCACTCCACTAACCATGGCCATGTGTCTGGGCATATACTAGTACATTTAAGTATAAATTTACATAAATATAATTCAGTGTATGGGTGATTAAAAAATAAACCAACAGCACTTCTCTCACATTTGTCCTGGATCACCGGAGATGTTTCACATGTTTCATCTTCAGCAACTAAGGAAAGAAGAATCCAAAATGTTTTGCTTATATTATATTTTTCAATCCTGTTTGTTAATTGCTTTAATATATAAATATAATGCAGTTGCATACATTTACTTGAAGTACTTGAAGTGTTGGTCACAACTGCCGAGTATGGAGCACAATTATTTTGCACAAGAGTTATCAAAATGAGTGGGAGATCACAAAACGGCCTCTCATTTCATGGATCTCAAGCTGAACAAATGCTAGTGGATTTTTACTACCCCTTTTGTTTTTTACTGGGGGTAGGTGTGTTGGGGATGATAGGAGTTTCAGCCCCACGGGAACGCAGCGGAAAAGCCAGAGTTCAGCGAGCCAACAGCAGCAGCCTTATTCCCCAGTAAGGATACTCACACACAGAGGAGTTTCTTCCAAAACAGGAGGCACTTTATCTTGCAGCAAAGTTCCATTACGTACAAAACATAGGACAGACGGACAAAAGCTTGCGCCAGGCACCAGGTTTGGTCAACAGACAAATACATACTGGCATTGCTTTGTTATATACATATCTACAACCAATCAGGTAGAGGTTTGCACACCTCCCTCTACCATCTGCACACGACCCCAGTTTCTTATGCAACCTTGCAATTACCCACAGTTGGGGCATGATACAACATCTTTGCAGTGGGCTGATCATTTTCCCAGGGTTCCCTGCCTGGAATCCCTGACAAGGTGGGCAAAACACAGGGGAAGCATTTTATTCTTCTAATTCTGTCTTTCATTTAGAGGAAGAAACATGTGTAATAAACTCCATGAGAGAAAAACTCAGAAAACATACTAGTTTTTTTTTAAGGTAGTGTGCTAGAACTACCACTTAGGCAAAGAACAAGTAGACAGTAACATTGTGTTTTCGTGAGTTCATAATGAGAGTTATATATCGCTGTGTAATACCCAAAGAACTTAACTCTCTGCCAAGCTCAAGGCAGCTGAGATGACTTAGAACCTTTACATGGCGATTAGTGGTGACATAATTCCCAGTTCTGGAAATATGACTTGCGATGTCTAGAAGCACATGGACTCTGTGTGCTTCCACCTTATCTTATGGCATGGATTGTTTTATCTGGATCACCTTCCAGTGTAAGGATCTTTACTGTATGGCTATGTAAAACCTTCTGCATGTCAATTGGAGGAGACACGAGGGCTTAGGCAGCTCATGCACAGCTTTTATAAGATGTCAGAACAAAATTATTCTTTTATGGAGGAAAGGTCAAACAAGTTGTGCTTTTTGTTGTATCATGCTAAACAATATAGGAAACATGCTTTAAACACACACACAGAGCTATACAACCCACATTGAGCTCCGACTTGGAGAGCAAAGCTGAAAGAAATGATTTAAAGCTGCATTATCCTGTTTCTAATTCCTTTCCTTTCTTCCTGCGGAAATGTAATTGCAAAAGGCTGGGAGAAGGGATCGGAGTACCAGCTTCTATGTCAGTCTTGCAGAGAGTAATAAAGTCTCTTTTTATGGGCTTCTCCCTAGCCTTGTTCCCCATTTCCAAATTAGAGGAGACAATATGACAATCTTAGCCAGCTCTGATCTTATATCTTAATTTGCAAACTCAGCAACAATATCAGAGCCCAATTTAAGCAGCAGCAATAAGAAAACGTTCTTGAATGTAAACTGCTTCCTATTGAGTGGCCGTAAAAGGCACTGTGGGTAAAAACAAAAGCAAAAGCATAAAAATAATGATCAGATTTCTTAAAGAATGAAAAGAGAAAGAACAGTGTAATCATTTTTGACTCCTTAATAAAGCCAAAGCTCATGGATTTGGTGATAAGGTGTAACTTTAGAGGGTAAGATTAGTCCATGACAGTTCAAGGATTTAGAAACGCAAAAGAAACACTGTGAAATCCTGGTAGTGAGCTTAAACGTACTGAAATGACATAGATACGGGATGAAAAACACAGTAAGGTTAATGTTAAATTTTCTACTGATATGAGTTGAGGAAAACTGGATTGAATCCATGTTGGGTATAAATAGGCTATTATTACTTTTGCCTGACATGTGAATGGTTATTGCAAGCTCTGTGAGAATTTCTTGAGTAGTTCTGTTGCATTATTCTCCTGTACCACGCTGGACTGTATAATAGAGTTTGAACCCACTTGGCCATGGAAACCTACTGGGTAACTTTGGGCAATCACTCTCCCAGCTGGAGAGGAGAACAATGGCAAACCCTACTCTGAATAAATCCTACTAAGAAAAAAACTAGGATAGAATCACCATAAGTTGGAGGCAAGTAACAACTACTGTAGACTTGCATTCATTGTCAGAATGAGACTTTCTGATCATGTCTATGCAGGGCGTCAGAACTAAGATGTGACAACACAGATAGAATTGTATGCCTAGTGGTGACTCTAGCTCTGCTTAACAAAGAACACACTTAGACAAATTGTTGGAAGAGAAATAGGCCATGACTTTACTGATTACAGCTAGTAATAGGCTTTGCACCCACATGGGTCCACATCCAGGCATTAACTGTCTTGCCAGCTAGTTGAGAAGCTGCACTGCCCAGACTGCAATGACAGACATGTGATTCCACGTGGGCAGATACCGCTGTGTGGTTCTCCTGCACTTGGAGGTGAGGCAAAGGAAAATGTCTCCTGAGCTGGACACAACCTTTTGCTCCCAAGGTCCCATAAAGGGACCCCCTCTATCCTTATGCTGGGTAGTACCAACCTTATCATCTTCTTCCAGGATCTAGATCCTCTGCCTAAGCTGCCTGCCTAAGTTGTGGCAAAGAGCAATAATCAAGCAAATCCCAACAAACAAATTCCCCCTAAAATTGAAGTGGGGATATGCTGGGGATGAAACTCCGAAGCAGATTGGAGATGAAACAATTGGGAGCCTACTTGTATACCCTGTACCCAACTGGATTGAAACCTACACTTTGACTTCTCCAATCTCACCTACCAGCCAATGGATTCAAATCTTGATGGCTGGCATTTCCCACTCTTTTATAGACTGTGCAAACCACAAGCACTTCTGGAAAGGATAAACTGGCTTCAGTGCACCAGAATATGGTGCCCCCTGTTCCAGTTTGCTACAAGCCTGCAAAACTTCTCCCCAAGAAGTCAAGGAGTGCTATAATTGCCAACAGGAACCTCCTTCCCATATCAAGTTGTTCCTTCCCCTTGCCATTGCTTCACAAACATAAGAAGACATGAGAAGAACTTTGAGAAGCAGCTGTGTTTTGCTGCCTGGCACTAACAGCAGCAGGTATTCTCACACAGAGCAATCCTCTCTAACTCATATTATTGACTAGACACATTCAGGAGTACGGCATGTGACAGAGGTAGAAGGACAAAAGAACAAAAGTATGTAAGTGTCTCCTGCTAATCACACTTGATTCTGGGATATACCAGGTTTGGAAAAACAGAGCTGTGGAAGCTTGCTAGTTCTAGCCCTAAATATGAAAAGGCTGGGAAGTGATTTCCTTTTGGGACTCTCTTTTTTCCAGTCTTAGATCTACCCATGCTTCAACTCCACATGAACCTTCCTCCTCTTCCTCTTCCTCCCCCCATCTTGTCATCAGCAGAACAATAGGATGGATCCATTTCAGTTTTGGATGTGTTTGTGCATACATCTATTATGTGTATTTGTGTGTGTGTGTGTGTGTCTGTGAGAGAGAGAGAGAGAGAGAGAATTTTGCTTTCAAGACCTTGGCCATTTCCTCACGACGTCGCTATCCTGCAATAGTATTGGGTTGTTTCTGGTTCAGGAGCCATGCCACCGTACAATGTCATCGCTATCCAGCTGCTGTTCCATCTACGAGCATCACCAAACCACTGTTTGGTGCCTCCATTAGTGCTTCTGTTCTGTCAACCAGCTCAGTGCAGAACCACAATAGTCGCTTGATAGTGCTTTCTGTTGTCCTGGATGCAGCAGTAAGCGGGCTGTGGGTAAGCCCAGCTTGTCCCTCCCTCAGTGACTCCCATGGCATGGTAACTTTGAAATCTATAATCTCTCTATGTTTATTTTAAAGTTCTCCTTTGAGTTAAAACTTTTTTTAAAAAAATACGTTTTTAGGCATTATAGCATGAAACTGCAATAGTGTACTGCCATGTTTAATATGGCTTCCAAACAAAAACAAAACAAAACAAAACCCCAACCAATCTAGAGTAGTGGGGTGGGGTGAAGGTGGGGACAGGGATTGGCCAAGGACACTGTGGTGTGGAGGGAACACTGGTGGCAATACTGCTACTCATTGGCTTAAGGGGGAAAGGTGCAGGAAACAGCGTTTCTAAACTGACGACATCACGCAAATGGCAATGCCGCAATTGTAATAGTATATCACACTAATGGCCTCTAGTGCAGAAATGACCCAGTTGTGGGCTTCCTAGAGATACTGTCTTGAGGTAAAAAATAAACAATTTCACTGTTTTTGAAAATACAAATCCACATTATTACTTTGTTTATAGTATGGAATTGGCATTTAATCACGGAGTACAGGATTTTTCTTCCATTGTTTCTTACCTGGTAACACAGCAGCCTTAAAATTCATATATCATGAATTTTAAGTAAGTACTGATTATTGGTTTGAGCCATTCTGCAAGATAGCTCATTTTCTTGCATTTCTGTACACTTAATGAGGAGATTCTTAACATCTTGGGTGATACAATCTACTCCTCAAAACAGCTTTACCTACATAGATCTTTTCCAAGAGAGAGATGCACAGTCTTCCTGTACTGTGATAAAATTTCCTGCTCCCACAAACAGCTTTGCTGCCATCAATCTTTTAATGTGAGAGACAATGTGGTCATAATCCTGACTCAAGAAAATGCAGCATAAATTTACAATCTTGAAGTTACAACTCAGTTGCAGTACCCCAGTTCATTAGGTAATTATGACAATATGCAACTAAATATGCATTTTTTCATTGATGTGCAATGTACAATATATGACAGTGTGCACATGTAAAGTGTACAGCCAAGCAGAATGGTGATGTATGTATTGTTCCACTTTTGCAGCCTTGAGCTGAATACAGCCATCATACAGCAGAAACAAAGAAAGTCCAACAATGTTCATAGGGAAACTTATGACAGTATATGTCACCAACAGGATATCATCCACAATCTCCTTTAATGAAAAATGTTTGTTGTGTGGTAATGGGGTAAGGGAGAAATTGGAGGGCATGGTTTAGGGACAGCCAACCCACGATGAGAGGACTGATAGAAGGATAGCATAGAGTGAGCCAGGATGGGTCCATGATCACAAAAAACAAAACAAAACTGAAAGGTGACTAATGCTATCACTGATAGTGATATATTACAGAAAGGAGGAGAACTTCTTGAGAAGATGGTCTCACAACACTCTGGGTTGCTCCAGGTCAGCTCTAAGAGCTATCAAGTATACCAAACTATTTTTGGAAGGATTCAGCACTCTGCATAGATCCTGTAAAACCTAAATGAGTACATATAAGACCAAGTATGGATTTACTGCTCCCCAAGCAATGCAATCACCAGCCAGTTTGGGTAATAATAATGGTCAGCCAGGGAATAACTATACAAAAAGATGCATTTTAGATTTCCTACAGTTTCTACCTCTCTGACCATGCAGAGGAAAGTGTTCCAGAGGGTGGATATCATCACAAGGAAACCTGCCTTCATGGTTTTACTGGATAACATTTAGTTGTTTGTGGGAAAGCCAATAAAGCCTCTGTTGAAGCTCTCAGCAGTTTACTGAACACATATAAGGGAAAGTGATCTGCTATTTACATGGTCCAGAATTACCTCTGTAAGAGACAAACTTCTTCCTGATGTTTTTATGATTACTGCAGTCTGCAGATGAAGGCATCATTTCCATAATACCCTTCTTACAGGACAGCATAACAAGGCCACTCAGAGATTTATTCTCACTGGCCTATTCCTGTTTCTGAAACTCTGTCCCCATACAGGTCTGGCTGAACCTGTCCCCAGTTGATTGGCACTTCCTGTCATTTGATGCTGGTCATTATAAGTTTGTGCTGTGTGCAGCATTCCATAACAGTGCCACTATGTGGCAGAGGAGCTGAATTGACTCACTTTTTCCATAAAAACTTGTTTTTTTTCCTTTTCATGATGGGCTATCCCAGGACCAAGACAAGTTAGCATAGCTCTCCACTGCCTGCTTGCAGCTCATTGACTTAACAAGTCGAGGGGAGGGGAGGGGAGGAACAGGAAAAGCAGCTGTTGGAAAATTCTGGCATTCTCTCTCCCCCCCCCACTTGTTCTAGGACAAGTGGGGCTTGCCAGCATAGATTTTCCTTTACATGTCAAAGCCTTCTGCCTTCTCACCTAGAGCCTCACTCTTGATCTTTGTGTTATTTAAATGCATGGCTATGGTATCCAGGTGACCAGACCATGTGACCCAGGACAGACCCTGTGGTCATTGGTCTTACATAAAAGACCACACTTCTCAGACATCTCTCTCTTTGCCCTGTTTGTCATTTTGCTTCCACTCCCTTCATTCTGACCATGCTTTGCCTCTCCACCAAGAAGATGGTGAGTTACGAATGAAGCTATTATCTTACTTAATCTTCTTGTTAGCTAGTTAGGATCTAGGCTCTCCAATGCATATATAATTATAAAATTCATTAGTAAACTTTTATAAGTTTTGTAACCTGAAACTGCCTGCCTTGTTTTGCTTTCTAAGTCAGTCTCAGTTCAGGGAAGCCACACAGAGATTGGGACATGCTTTTTCTGCTACTCTGCTGAAAGAAGGCTCATTCCTAACAGTTTTAGCTTTCATAGAATTTCCCCCAAAGGGCTAACACCCTGGGAAACTAACTCCCAACAGCAGGAAGGGGTGTTCAGTATGAGAAGACAAGGACATGGCATCCACTGGAATGACTGATCACAACTTCCCAGTTATGTAAATTACCCTACCAAGTTATGCTACTCAGGCCAAGACATAATATTCTCCATCCTTCAAGTTAACATGACATGCCAGGTGCTTATGGACCATCCTCTCATTTCACTTGTCACTCTTCTTCAGTCCTGTCTATCTACCTGCTGGTGAGATCACCAGATGTACATAAAAAACTGATGTAGGCTGAGGCTACATGTTACCCCCTCACAAAAGACTACTTACCATAATATCTCTGCTATACATACAATACTTTACAAAATTTTACCTTATTTACACTAATAAGCATTCAAAAACATCAGTCACAACATCACAACTACACTAACTGATTATTTAAGCCTCATGTTTAAAAAAAAAAGGAAGGAAGAAAAGTGCTTGAAACTTCTTCAATCTGATTGTACTTGTGGTCGAAATTATTATGAGGTTTCGTATAAAAAAATGGGATGGTATTTTTTATCATAAGCTCTAGCTTGATAATACTCCTAGAAATCCTGGCTTCACCAGAATTATTCTTAAATACATAAAACATGATTCCCTCAAAATACCACAGGATATAATATATCCCAGTGTATTATTCTTTGTAGTACAGAAGACATACAAACACACAAACTCAATTAATTATATTTAAGAATTATCTTAAAGGATTATTCAATCCAACACAAAGTTTATGTTCAGTGATCTTGCAAATCAAAATTAGTCTATGAACAAACATCAAATAAAGGGAACAATGCACTAATTGGAAAGTTGATCATTTTAAATACATTTGTTGGCATACGTTATGGAGTTGCTATCTTTTAGCGGCATTAAATCATTGCAAAAGAACTCTGCCAAAAATCTCTTCATTTCCTTTTACTGCCCTCAGTTCAAGTTTAATAGAAAAGGAAGGACATGATGTAGTTTTAATGACAGGAAACCAATGCCTTCCAAATGAATAAATTCCATCACTGACTGCCACAAAGTGTGCTAATTATTTCCTTTGATAAATTAAACACCATAAAGGTCTCTAAAGCATAGAACTTGCATCTTACAGTCGTTGTCTGCCTCACTGCAGAAGGACTGAAAGTTAATATTGAAGTGACCATTTTTAATGCAACCCACATCATTCTCTTTCAATATTGATGGCTTGTATGTAAACTAAACACATTAATCATCACCCAAATGAAAACAACGGGTGAATCAAAATACTTTTATTTTTTAAAAGAAAATACATGACCTACATTGTAAATATACTAGTAAATTTTGGGGGGGAGTGAAATGTCCATTTAGCAATAGGTCACACAGGTCAGACCAAATCTTTTGTCAATTTCATTGGCTTTTTGTTTGTTAGAAGGATCAATTCAAACAGCTGATTCTAACCTTTACAGTTTTAAGTGGCGTAAGATGAGAATGCCATGGGGATTTCTTGCTCCCATAGATGGTAATGACTATTGGTGACAGGGTTTCCTACAGAGCTAGTAATTGAGCATAAAAGAAGGGACTTTCTTTGTGGCAAGGCCATGACTCTAGAATACCTTGTCATCTGAAACTGGTCATACTCTCCCTTTGTGTAGATGAGAATACTAGCCTGCATTGTATTAGGCAGACATGGCTGTAGTAATCTTTCTCAGCTTCACCCACTTGGGTTCTGCAACAGATGAGACCAGAGGAGTAGGAAGGACATAGAATTGCATTGGTCTGTCTTGATTCCATCCCTCTCACCAGATTTACTGTCCCACAATCTGCAGAGTTTGATGATGTGTACCTGAAACTGGATGCCCAGGATAGAACAGTCCTCTACACAATGTAGTCAACTGCTCAGCAGTCTCCTTTTCTGAGCTACTTGAGCTGGTCTTAGGAGTGGTGCTTGGAGTCTCCTAGGCTTGTTGTAGTGTCTGCCTTATTAGGAGTGGCCCAGGATTTCACATCTCCAGGATAACCATGGGTTTGTCTCAACTAGTATCTGTATCAACATGTTCTCCAGAACACACTGTGAACCTGATCATTTATACTGGATAGCATAACAGTGGCCTTGGTGTGGAGAAGCTCCCAGTAACCCCAGATTATTACCTGATTTAGATGTCTTGGAAATCAATGCCTCTAAAGGACTGGAGAACAATTAAGGGGTTCCATTCTTGGAAACAGATGGATCCAGACAGTTTCCTGACAACTCTTAGGGACTTTCTTGACACTCTTGGTTGGTGTTTGGAATAGGGAAATGCCAAGGCAGAAGACATGATTGGTCTTGAACCCCTGCCTGAGAGTAAAGTCTTATTAGGAAGCTGGCAGTGATAAATTAAGTAGGATAGTGACTAGAGTGATAATGGCCAAAAACTCAGAACAAGTTCATTCAAACATGGATAAAAACTTCCATGAAGATCTACTCCATGGGAGCATTGGCAGAAAAGAAGCGTCTTTCAGTATTAGCATTGAATCTGCTTAGAGTCATCCACTAGAGCAGTTTTGAATGGTGACGGGCTTCTTACGGAGTAGTCACAAAGAGCAGTGCAAACCACCCAAAAGCATATTGTGAACAATTTGCAAGTGCATTTGCAGTGAAATAGCTTGGGTCAATTCTGACTTGAACACTATACTTGCTATAGTCCCAGTGGCTGTAACTTTGGCCCTTACGTGCCCAGTCATAGGTGTCATGGGCTTCCAGGACCTAGACTCAGACTCAGAGTCTGAGGCAGCAGAACCTGCTCTGAGCCCTGACACAGAGACTGCTATAGCAGAATCTGTAGAGCAGACGGTACCACCACCCACCCCAGGGACAGAAGTATCAGCCCCAGCAGGGAGCCCTGCTCACTCTGACACAGAGAATGATCTACCCATACTTACCTTCACCCAGTGTAGACACCAAAAGGGTCTCCTGCATTACTACCAGCAAATTTATGCCAAGCACCAATTAATCAGGCACCAGTTGTGCTGACCTTGGAGCCTATGAGAACTGAGCCTTTCCTCTCTAGTCTTTGTCAGCAGTCAACTGGCCATTTCTCCCATGTAAGCTTCTGTTTGCTTCCCTTGCCTGTTATTCTGCTGCTTGACCTGTATTTATATTGCCTGCCACTGATTTATGGACATTGCTGGGGATGTTATTTGCTTTTCATTTGTAAGGTTATTTTCTTCCTGAAGTAAACTGACTAATTGCTAAACTACCTGAGCTTCTTGACTAGTATTATCAGCTTCTTCTGGCTACCAGCCCAGCCCAGGCACGGACAATAGGAGATATTTCTCAATTTATATAGCACCCTTGAAGATGTGAGGCTTGCATGTGCACTGGATCTTTGATCTTCCTAATTTACAAAAGGTTTGGGGTAGGGGAAAGACTAGCTCATTGAATAAAGGGAATGGAGAATGCTTCTCAGCCAAAAGGGAGTGTTCCAACATGCCCTGAAAAGGCAATTGAAAGACAATTTAAAGTGAAAAAAGAAAAAAAAAACACATCGTGTGCCCCACTATCTTGGATACCTACTGGAAAGTCTACAAAATTTCATTCTCACGAAGGGTTCTTCATCGTACAATTCCCTCTCAGGTCCACAGGTTCCTGGGTGAGATGGATTATCTAGATCCATTACAGTATCTTTGGTCTCCTTGATAGGTGAGCTGCACCAAGAACTGCTTAGGTGAAGCTATGTTCTGCTGGTCCTCTCAGTAGCTTTCAATACAATTGACCCTCGTATACATTGCAGGCTCTGTTAGATGAGGCTTAGAAGCACTCTTCTGCAGGGGCTTTGGTCTTTCCTGGAAGGACAGGTTCAAATGGTAGTGCTGGAAATGTCCCTTCTGTTGCCCTTTGACAGCCTTTGGGGTCTCTGCTGTCTCCCATGCTATTAAATATTAACTTGAAATTGCTGCAGCTGGTTATCTGGACATTTAGGGTTCAGTACCACTACCAGTTTTATTTCTTTTTTGTATCTAAATTCAGGGAAGCTCTTTTAATTCTAAACCAGTATCTAATCACTAGTGGACTGGATACAGATGAACAAACTGAAGTTTAATCCAGACAAGACAGAAATATTCCTTATCAGCTGAAAGACTGATCAGGGAGTTGTGATTCAGCCTTTGATGGATGGAGTTATACTCCCTCTTAAGAGGAAGTCTTATATATGTATAGTCTCTGAACTCCCTGTTTTTGTGGTGATTGAGAGTATATTCACAGAATCAAAACACACAATTAAAACTGCACCTGTTCCTGGATCTGAACACAGTAAAACATGACATAGTTGCATCTTGTATAGATTACTATAAAATGTTGTACATGGGGCTAAAGCCATGTTGTTGACTGGGGCTAGTTACTAGTTACATCTCCAGTTACAACAGTTCCACTGGTTAACAGTCCGTTCTAGGTAGAATTCAAAGTGCAGGCTGTGAACTAGTGGTTGAGTGTTCAGAACTTTATGAAGACCTATATAATTTGGCTCTAAGATATCTGAAAAACTGTATTTGCTCTTAAGTGAACACTTTGGGATCTGTTGGAGAGCCCTTTCCAGTGGCAGACAGAGGGTTAAAAGCACCCAGGGCAAGGGGGCAGAGTGACCGGCAGGGGTGAGGCGACGAGCAGGTGGAAGTGGGCGGGGCAAGTAGGGGCGGGCGGGGAGGGGTGAGTGGAAGTGAATGGGGCAAGTGGCAGGCAGAAGTGGGTGGGGTGAGAGACAGAAGTGGGTGGGGTGAGGGGGGCAGGCAGGGGAGGGGCAAGTGGAGGTAGGCGGGGCAAATGGCAGGCAGAAGTGGGTGAGGTGAATGGTGGCAGAGGCAGGGCAAACACTGAGTGGAGGTGGGTGGGGCAAAGAGCAGCAGGGGCAGGAGGGATTCCTCTTTTTTGCGCCCCCTACATTGACTCCTGTGAAAGGTGCCCCAGTTGCCCCACCCTAGATCTGCCTCTGGCCCGTTCCTTCAGTCCTGCTACTTTTAGAGAAATGTTTGGTGAGGATGTAAAAGAAGGTCTTCTTGGTGATTGCTCCTGACTTTAGGAGTCTCTTGCAAGGGAGGCTAGACTGGCCTCCTCACCATTTCCTTCTGTCAGCAGGCAAATCCGTTTCTGTTTAGGGAAGCAGTTCTTTGGTAGCTGCCTGCATGATGCAATGGATGTATTGATCTTTTTAACATTTTATTATTGAGCTGTTTTAAAACTATTTTAACTGAATTTGTGGGCTAATAGTATAAATAGCTGACTTATATTTTAACATTTATAATTTATTGTGACTTCAGTGGCATTTGTTATTAAATTATCTTGGCAACTACCTTGCATCCTAGTCATGGGAAGAAGACAGAATACTAAATAAATAAAATGCTGATACTCATGTTAATGGCAATAAGGATGATAGAAGAAAGATAATGCCAAAGCCTGGTCATTTAACATTCAAACATTTTGTTAGGTTTTTTTTTAAATAAAATCTTTTCACATTTCAAATCACTGAAGTAACTACACACAAAGTATGCGAAATACCAATTCAGAGATATATTGCAACTCCCAGATTCCCATTCACTCAGATGCAAGTAACTTCCAGTGGCATAGGTTGTTCTGTTTATTCCTGTGGAGGGAACAGATCAATGTATACTGAGAGATCATGCACACAGAAGAGTCTCCCTCACTAAACTGAGGGGGCAAGCTTTGTAAGGTGCAGAGAGGAGCTCTGGTTGCGCTTCAGAATTTCTGCACCTGGAACAGATTGCTGGATTAACATGACAGGCTAACTTTGATTACCTGTGTACACACAAATCTGTTCTAAGCTTGCAGCCCACAAATGACTCACGGCAGCATATTTGTACTTAAATTAGTTTAGCACCCTTGAAGTCTTGAGGACTGAACCAAATTTTCTAGGTTTAGCTAATTTATGAACTGTAATATTGAAACACTCCACTTCCCCCACACATTTAAGTGGAACTAAATTGGCTTAGCACCAGGTGTGCATTAGCTGATTTGGGAACAGCCCTGTTTCTGCTAGGGTAGTTTGCCCATTGCTTTAGTGTAATTTCCCAGGCTGCAACACATTATTGTGGTTTAACATTGGATCAGTACTTCCAGATTGGAGACAATATGTGCATAAGGCTGTTCTGAGTTTAGTGGGTCTTACTGACAAGTAAGTGTCTACAGGATCACAGTCTAAGGGCCTTATCACACCATACTTCAATATCGTATTGTTGCGTTTGAATCCCTTGATGGTATCGGTTATGAATGCTCTCTGCTGCACTCTTTCAACTTCAGCAGATGATTAGCGTTATTCACACAGTTCTTCCCTCTGCTTTACAGCATCATTGCTGAGTCCTTTCCCTGCCTTTTCCTCACCCCATGCCTCATGATTGGTGTTGTTTTTTTAAAAACATTGTACTGGCACCGTAACATAACCTCATGACATTTTTTCTTTCAAGCAATGCCTCTTCAATGCAATGTTCCCACGCTGCAACACCATTGCGTTTTTGTGCTATAATGTTTAAAACTGTATTTTAAAAAATAAAAATTGAAATTCAAATAAAAAGTTAAAAATTGCCACACTGTGTGATCCTCTCCCTGCCTCTCCTTCCATGTTCACCCCTGGAGCAACAGAAGTGGTCTGAAAGTTATTGGGCAGAGATTGCTATGGGATTAGCTGAGGGAGGGACAATCTGGGAGCACCATACCATGCCCACTACTGAACTGGCTATGGAAAGAAGCACTATCAAGAAACTGCACTACCACAGCTAACAGGATTGTTGCAGGAAAGGGGGTCATTAACGGATTATTTCCAGCACTGGAAAAGGGCAGATTTTGAATGGATTGCAATGTGATAGCTGCTGGTTAATAACAACGTCATGCGATAGCACTGATCCTGAACCAGTAATAATGTGTTGCTCTGTTGTATGACACTTTTATCTAGTGAGGGCCTAAGTCTCTGATATAAGGATGGGACCTTTGGCTATTTAGATATTGAGGCACTGCTACTCCCATCACACCTCAGAGTTGCTCTAGCTGTCTGGGAGTAATCGTACTTTGATTTCAAAAAGCTGGAAGACTACCACTTCCCCACTGTCTTGTAGCAGAAATGATCATCTGCTTTGATTAGGGGTGGGCATGTTCCATGTGTTGGAAGATCATTTTAGTGATTTTTGGAGGGTGGCAAAGGTGTCCAGAAGTCATGTTGTGGGCAACTGTTATTGTGATTTTTTCTGTTTCAGGGTGGAGGGTCTTCCAAGACAGTATTTAGAAGACAAAATCCTCCTCAGACAATTTGAATCAATATTTGGCCAGAGAGGGGGGAAAAAAGCGTCTTTCAATCGAAATATGTTTTTTCCCCAAATATGTTGGGATTTGGGTGGGCTTCAGGTGGGTCCAGTGAGGCCACAGATGTCATGGTTTTCAATCCAGTTTAGAAACTTAAATCCAATTGAATTCTAGACTTTAAGAATCTGCCTGTTCTGATGGAACAGATTTCTGGATTACAAGTACACAGCACCACGTATGAGCCTTGGATAAGTCGGTCTAGCAGTGCAGCGCATGCCTAATGACAGTGTGGTTTGTTTATTCTATTGTTATGTTTGCCTTCTACCAAGAATCTGGGGTATGTGCTCTCTTCATATACTTTCAACTGTGTGACCAAAAAAAAAGTGGGGGGGAGAGACTAGTCCAAGGTAATTTCATAGCTTAAATGAGATTTGAACTTTCCCAGCCTGTGTCCACTCCTAATGTGTGGAAGCAGTTGGTAGCCCAATGCTTTTCAGTGCACGCAAATCTCAAACCAGTAAAGGAGCACAAAGAGGGTACATTAAGTAACATTAAGTACGTTAACTTCCTGCTCAAAGCAAGAAATCCAGAGCTAGAATACCACCAATTAATATCTAACTCAACTTTGCTTGAAGGATAATTGTATGCAATTAATAGTCAAAGAAGTATAAATGAATGCATAAGCACAAATTGACTAGATTTTTTTCCTTAATGAGAGTATAACCTGTTTTTAAATTCTACTGCTTGTCTGGAAAGTGAATTGCAATACAATGTTATCTTGCAATGTAAAGTTGCCATTTGTGTCAGGTGTAAAAAGAGCAGAGTTAAATATCAAATTATTCCCTTGAAGTTCTAATTTGAAATCCCATCAGGGTCACTTGTTTACTAGCACTAATAGTTGTCTAGCCCACAGCCTTTAAATTACTCCTTATTACAGCAGGGCTGTTCACACCGCTCTAGTTAAGGACCTGTCAGCGTTTTCACTGAAGTAACCTGTGTTCTGTGGTTTATTAGGGTTTGAGTGAGACTACTTGCCAAGAAACCTGGCAAATCTTCTGACTGAAATTAAAGTATTCTCTTTAACTGGGAGAACTCAAGTTTTTTTGTGGTGATGGTTTTGTTTTGTTATGATGACACAACAGTTGATGGATTTCTTTCACTCTATTTGTGGAGGAAGTCTTCTTATAAAAAGTACCTTCTGTCAGTCCAGTCTGTAATTTGCATTTTTTCTCCTCCTCAGTCAAAGTGGAAGTTTTAATTCTACCAAGCAAGATCATGAACTAGTTTGTTATGACTCAAATCAGCAGTAAGCTGGAGCAGGCTTGGTTTGTTTTCTGATGAGATTTGCCTTGTGTTCTTCTTGTGCTGATATGAAACTGGCTTCAAAGTACTAGCATTCTAAGATGGCATGTGGGATCAGGTAGCTACTAATGCTTTAAACCACTGGTTCTTAACCTGGGGCCCACAGACATCCATGGATCCATGATGCCCTCAAAGAGGGTCCACAAAAGGCTGAAGGACCGCTAAGATCGTATCCTCCACCACAACACCGTGGCAATGTGAATAGGAACCAAGGCAAAAGGAGGCAAGCAGGCAGACTGACTGGTTGGCTGGGGCTGTGCATTGTCTGTCAATTGGCTGCTCCACTGCAGGGAGGAGGTGGGCTCAGCAGCTGAGTGACAACAGAGTTGACAGCCTACCAACCAGTCAGTATTTGTCTTCATCGTCGTCCTCCTCCTCTTTCATCTTCATCTTCCCCTCCTCCTCCTCTCTCTCCCCCACCTCCTTTCCAGCAGAGAGCAGTCCAGTGTACTATTAACCTTTTTTTCCCCTTCTTCATCAAGAGGAACTGTGGCAAACAGTCATTTTTACTAAATCTGGCTGGCATGCAGCCAAATAAGAACAAGGAGCACTACTGCAGCAAGTGCTACACCTGGCAAGACACTGGAAGTTGGAGCAAAGGATCACAGTTGGCAAAATAAGTCACAACTCAATTCAGATGAAAGCATGCACACTTATGAATGGAAATGAGGAGGTGCACTCAGGGTTTTTTATAGAGTGGTTGCTTCAACCTCACCCTTTTACCTTCCACCCTCCTCCTTTCCTGCCTTTTTTCCCTCCCTCCTTTCTTTTACCCATCTCAGTCTCCTTTCCTCCTGGTGAAGACACAAAAAAAGGAAGAGGACGTTGCTTAAACAAATCTGATAGACTTGATGGCTAGGAAAGAGGGGAGAGAGAGAGACAGAGAAACAGAGAGAGAAGGGCAAATGCTGGCTGGCTGGCAGGCTGGGCCTGCATGTTGCTGTTCAATCCACTTCAGCCTTAAACTGGTGGGAAGAAGCAGAAGAAAAATATTCCTTCCTTCTCCAGGGCCTCTCAGGAAAACATGCATTTACTTCTTTATTCCGTCTTTCCCAGTTTGAAGACCCTTGATGAGCAATTTTAAAAAATATTTGATACATTTTAGGCTTTTCAATCTTCAGTTAAGTCTTAGGGGTCTGCAGCTACAAATGATATTTAAAGGGGTCCCTAGTAAAGAAAAGGTTAAGAACCACTGCTTTAAACTATGTAGGTCTCAGTACTTAAAGGAGAGCATCTCCCCACATATTCCTGATCAAGAGATGAGGTCTCCTAGAGCACTGCTTCCCAAAATGTGATCTTCCAGGTGTTTCAGAATTCAGCTCCCAGAATCACTGATCATTGGCTGAGGCAACTGGGTCTTCTGGGACTAGAAGTCCAAAACATTTGGAGGACTAGAGCTTGGGAATCACTGTCTAGAGGGATCATCCTCTGTGTCCCACCAGTGTGGATAATAAATTGTGGGAAGATAAGAGATAAGGACTTCTCTTCTATGGCACTCCAGCTGTGGAATACCCTCCTCTTGGAGACACAATTGGCATTGATACTGACTTCAGTCCAGCATCAATGCAAAATGTAGCTTTCTATCACAGCCTTTGGGGAATCTAACATTGGACCAGTACTGACTATATAGCTGTATAGGGAGTTGGTTCTAATTTTTGTAGGCAGTTGATTTAAAACAGTTTTAATTTAAATTGCTGAATTGTTTAACATGTTTCAAATTATTTCTTACTGTTTTAAATCTTTCAGTTATTCTCAATTGTTTTAAACTGATTTTATCTGTATGATGGTCTGAGAATCTGAAATGCTGGATGTGATATAAGTATTTTAATAAGTGAACAAAATACTGCTATTGGAAAAAATATTTTACAGGTAATAAAAATTATATGTTGCTGCACAGTACATGAATATTGAGAGCAAAATCAAGCAGCATGACCATAAGCAGATACTTCCAGTGCTGATATCACTAGTTCAAGTGGGGTTTTGTTTTGTTTTTGGTGTGTGTGTGTGTGTGTGTGTGTGTGTGAAAAAGGTAGGCAAGATCCAGAGGTGGACTTCTACTGGCAGAATGTTAGACTCATGCAGAACTGGGTGGGGAATGATCTCCATTCTGTCTGCAGGGCTTTGAAACTCTCTGGAGCAAATCTTCAGAGGGTGCAGAGAATTGCAGAAGGGAATGAAAGTAGGTCCTGCAAGCTCGATTACTAGAAGGTTGTATTTAGTTCAATGAACTGGGATGTATCCATACTACAAAGTGTAGCAGTTTGACACTACTTTAACTGTGATGACTCCATCCTATGGTACTCTGAGATCTGTAGTTTGGGTGACATATTCAGACTTCTGTGTCAGAGACCTTTAATGTTATATTTCAAAAGAGTGCACTAGAATTCTCTGGCAGAAAACCTAAGGCCCTCACCCAGCTACAAATCTTGTTGATTTGTAGAATGTAGCCACAACAGTGAAAGTGGTATTAAACTGCTATAACTGTGCCAACTAGATATACCAATGGTATGTTTTAAAAGTTGCAGTACTGAGGTTATCTTTTGCATTCTGCCATTTGCTGGCAAAAACACTGAGCCAAGGGAAAGAAAATGAGAAAACTGTTGAGAGAAGGTATTTGTTGAAGATGGAGGCGTAAGCTAGATAGAACTGTTTCAATAGTCAGATGTTGTGTCGATACGTTGTAGCATAGGGACACAGAACACTTGTAGAGAAAAGATTTGAATGCTGGTATGTTACTTCACAAGATTTAACCCAGGGATAGACAAATAAGTCAGTTTCTCTTCATTACAAATTCAGTCATAAGTCTGTTCTGCCCAATTTCTCTGAGCCTGCAATTTAAAGAAATCACAAAAATTACATTAATTCTGTAATTAATACACAATTAATACACAATTAATACACAAATTCTGCATTTGTGCAGAATTTTCCCATATGTGCACAGTCTGATATGCAACCTTCCTCAACATACACGTTTTTCTATGCAATTTTCTGAGCCCAAAGTAAAATTCAGAGAAGAAAATAATCAGAATGATAACCATCTTCTGACCAGTGTATTCTTCTTGGAAATGTGATTAGGTTGTATCATTTAAAACCAAGGACCAAACAAAATTATCTTACCTTGTTTTCTCATAAAAAGCAAATGCTGTAGAAAATCAATGTTTAAATTATCAACAGAGTAGTTTGACCAGGATTTCAAGTATTCTTTAGAATGCTCATTTTTGATACTTCCTATCCACGCCAGGTATTCCATTTTTTGAGTATCTTTGAATATATATTTCAATTCCATCTTACATCTAAAAGCATCTAAATTATGATAAACCTTATGTCTTATTGAAAGAGGGAACTTCCTGAAAGGCACTTGTTCTAATAAACATGTAGAGATAAACTGTATTTTGTAAAACTTGCATTATGTGTCTGACCGTCATATATATGGATATACATGACTTGGTATGTAAAATAGTTTTAGGATGCATAGTTGCTGCAATACAAGTTGGAAATCACATTTGTCACTGGGATTGTCTAACTCAAAAGAAATGTCTCGAGTCTAGGACCTAGACTCTTTAAAAAGTTTGCCTAAAATGCATTAATAGTATTAAGACAATGAGTACTGAATGTGAATTTGGACAAAGTGTGAGTGACTTTGAAGAAATTGCATCAACTGCTAGGATTTAAAAAAAAAAATCATTTTCACCAACTTCAAGATCATGTGAATCTATTTAAGGAGAAACATATAGATAGAAATACTTTTCCTCCCAAATATAAATGTGTTTGTGGCTTAGCTGCCAATCAAGATAACATTTAGTCGTTTATTGTTTCTTAAAAGCCTTACTGGGGTGAATCCTGATTAACCAAATATGTGCCTGTGCTGTAGATGGTTGTAGTCAGTTGCAAGTATTCATTCACCTCTTTAAGCACAGCAAGAGCACAAATGCCTTTTTGTTATAGTCGCTTTCTCTCATCCAAATGATTTTTTTAAGGAAACTGAAGTGATCCTCACTTGGGCTTCTCCGATACAGAATCCTTTACAGAGTTAAAAGTTCTTTCTGTTCAAGCAAGAATAGGATTTGATAAATGCAGATTGTGTTGTTCTTTTGCTATAGCCACTTAAAATAAATCCTTCAACAGAACTTTTCTTTAGCTTTAGTTTTTCATTATTTCCAGAGGCAAAGCTGGCAAGGCAATTTATAATTCAATTTTTGCTAAATCCGCAACACCTAATATATATGTCAGGCATTTCAACAGCAAGGTACTTTGGGGGATAGGTGATAAATTGTACTGATTATAAGTGCAAGCTGTTATTCCAAAACATCATATTGAAAAGAAGGTATAAGTACTATTAAGAAAATGGAACGTATCTTTAGAATGCCCAGAAACATGAGAGATAATCACTTCATATGACTAGATTCTTCCTGGAGCTTTACAGCTCAATAGTAAAGTCTTAGAGACTTTTCGATAACACTCATCTAGTGGGGAGCCAAAACTTCTGACAGCTGCACAAAGCTGTCATGTGCAAGCAGTATTTTAGTGGGCACAGGGCAGTAATTCATTGCTGTCTGAAGAAGGGACTTACTGTGGAACCTGGACTATTTTCTGATTACACTAGTGGGTGTGAGAAATATAAATGTTATGGTAGAATATAATCACCTCTGGCTTTTTAAAAAAAATTTAAAATATTTTTTTACAGAACAATCCTGCTCATATATCTCTAGAAGCAATCTCCTTTGAATTCAATGGGACTCCCTCCCAGGTTATGTTAGAACTCAACCTTGGTATGTTCATATATTTTCCCCTTAAATTTATCTAGCACGTGGTATTTACTAACTGGACAGGGGGAAAAAGACCAATGGCTTCCTTAGGTTCTGTTAATCACATGATAGCAAAAAGTGGACAGAAAGGTTAGGGCAAGATATCAGCTGATATAGCCTCTCTTAAGCCAACTATCAACAGAGGAAGAACAAACTGTGTAAGATTAGCTAATGGGGGGGGGGGCTTTTTATCTTTGATTCATCTTTAATTTGGCTGTTCATGATTGAAGGTCTTATTCTATTTAAATTCTACTAGTGAAGGTTCCATGCTATATTGCAGGATATTATTCCTTCCTTCTAGGAAGTAAGAGCCTCTGTCATTTTGAATCCATGTTGCCAGGGTATTTTGTTGTCTGAGGGAAAAACAAGCAGTAATATTCACAGTAACGAACCGGATTGGCAGTTGAACTTTACTTCAACACTGGTAATGAGGCTGCAGTGTCCACCACATCTAAGGGAAGCAGGCTAGTTCAGGAGGTGCAAGGCAAGCCATGTGGTACACACAGCTTGGTCCTCAAACAAACGAAAATGTCCAGGGGCTCAGAAGAAATGGTCAGGACTGACGTTACTGCTGTCATCCGCCACCTGAGGTCATTGCCTTAATCTCTCCAATGGTTGATCCTGCAGTTTTCCTAACTCCCTGGGGGCTCTTTCCCACTAAGTCAGGAATGGGAATCATGCAACCTACCTAATGTTCCTGGAATGCATTCTTGACCATTGGCTATGAGAATTAGCATTGATTGTGGTTGCAGCCCAACAAACTGGAAGGTCTCCATGGTTCCCACTCCTGCCTATGGCCCATGGCAGTGAGGAACTAGCCATGACAGTTAAGAGAGTTTATTCCAGCGCTGTGTGGAATGGACAACTCTCCTCTCCCCACATAATGTATTCTTTGTAATATTTACTATCACAGATGTCTGTAATATAGTAAGAAAAACACTTAGAAAGGCTTTGCTTCCAGGGCAAGTTATGGCCCTGGATTAGGGGTTTTTAACCCAAGTCTCATGCCATTAGCATCCAATTTTATAATTATTTTAGCTCTGCTGATAAAAATTAAAGAAAGAAGTTTTAAAGAGCATTTGCCTAAAAGGTGCTTCAGGTATGATGGTTTCTGTGGTATAAGTAAGAAGCATAAACTTTATGTTTCTTGAATATGCTCTTCTTTAGTAATAACTGGTTATGTTACCAAAGAAATTGTTTCAGATATAATGATATCAAGACCAGACAGGAAGTTCAAGTGCCTTTTACTCCCTGTTTTCTGTGGAAATTATGATTTTTGAAGCTTCCTTGTTACAAGAATTATCTAAATATAATCCTGGTTTTGTCTTGAAGAATCTGTAAATGAGGGTACATGATAATGGCCCAAACTGCTGGTTCCAGTTAGAGCAGGCCTATTGGTACAAAAGGAATGGGTAAATCAACACTGGAGTGAGTGCTTAATTGGTGGGTGTACTCTAATTGGGATTAGCAGTTGGATTGAGGTCAATATTAGGTCTAAAATATTTAAATGGCAAGCATTTGTGTTACAGACTATTCAGATTTCTCTTTAAACAATTGCAAGAGAGAACTATCATTTGAAAATGGCCCCGGTTGCCAATGATGAGGCTTCTGCCAGTTTATCGTGTCATGGAGAAAATGAGTTCCCTTTCTTCTGGATATATATATATTAAATTAAATCTTAAATTAAATCAATCAAATAACTGATTATATTATGGAATATTAGTGGATATGCTGAAATTGTTGTAATACTATTGTAACAGTTTTTAATAGATGGAATAAAAACACACACACACACACACACACACACACATATTAAAAACTTTCTTCTGGATATGAAATTAAACCAACTTCCAATTAAGAGGCATTTAGAATAATAAAGATGAATCAAAAGATTATTTATTAATTCAGAATTAAAGATGACTGAAAAATGAGCATTTGAGAGCTCTATTGCAGTAGAAACTAGCACAGCTTTAACTTACTTCACTGAGTGTGCTATCTAAATATTAGTGGTGATCAGAGAAAGAATTATTGAAGCAAATATTTATGAAGTGAGAGTTTGCATTTTTCTTTCTTTTAGCAAAGCTTTTAGCAGTAGAAGCAGTAGATGACTTCTAAGGTTCCTCCAGCTCTATGGCTATGTGAGACAGTGTAGCTTTTCTAAGACTGTCAGGTAAGTACTTTCATCTCATAATCTTGCTCTCCCTTTTTTTAGTAAAAAGTCACAATAAGTTAACCATGATTGATCAGTTCTCATTTCTTTATTTCATTTATTTTTTTTAACCTTGAATTATGATCCATCAGATTTGGATTCATGTTATAGAACTGATACTTGAAGATAACATTTCTGTCTGACTTTAACAATGTTATTAGAGCTCTGCAGCAGAGCATTGCCAAAAGTTGACTGCTACATGTCAAATATTGCCATATGTTGATTGCCACTGCACAATAATTGATGGTCACATGCATGCTGTTTATCTTGTCATTTATATAAACAATATAAACAGAAAAAAATATTTCAGGAATAGCCAAGTTAGCTATGCAGCAAAATACAACAAAATCCAAAATCCACAAGCAGCAATACCTTTATTGGGTCAGCTCCAAAGCACAAAATACATTATGTAAACTTTCAAAGCTTCACTGGCTTCTTTATCAGGCAAAGATGTTTAAAATCATATAGGAGAAAAATGATGATGATGAAGTTAAGAGTCACAGGCCTATATTTTGTCTGAGATGTCGTTAGTTAAGACGGTATTGAGGGATTTAAATCCATGCAGAGGCCACTCCTTCTATTGGCCTTTTGAAGACTAGGGACAAAAAGCAATAAAAGACAAGTAATTAAATCTCAACTCCATTGGCAGCAGAAAAGTAACTTCTCTTGAGATCCAACTGTCCTTGTCCCACATGAAGCTAACAGCTCCCTTGAACAGAATTTGTGAACAGAGCCCTCCTCTTCTTGTTGGGAGAGGCTTTGAGGGTACTTTGTGGGATTTATATCCTTTTCCCCGTCTCTGTATTTGGTCCATGCTGGCTTCCATACATTTTATTTTTTTAAAGGATAACACCAAAAAAAAAAAAAAAAGAAAAGAAAGAAAAGAAAAGGCAGATTAAAGTAGTATGCATTGCTGGCATGCACCCTCCTCAATGATTCAACCAAGTTTCTGACTGCATTTTTGCCCATACTTGTGAAATGTGCATTTTTTCTATGAACAGATTTTAAATGCGTGCATTTTAGCTCACACATTCATAGCTGTCAAGTAACGTGCAGATTCCAGAACACAAAGGGAATCCAAGTAAGGCAAGGAAATCCTGCACAAATCCTTTGCTATACTGTATTCTCTTCATATGATCATTTCTTATAAACAGCGCCACTGGAAAGGAAATCTCTTGGTTAAAAATGGAGCACGAGAGGTAGGGAAAATGAGTTGAATTTCCGGAAATGTGCATTAAAATGGCAAAAATAAATTCTAAGGTCACACCCAGTACTATCTTGTTCATTGTGCAAGTGAATAGACTGAACTCTATGCCCCAGTGTACAATAACATATTTGCTAGTTTCCATAGTTATATATCTTTTTGTAGTATTTCTCCCTTAGTGAAGAAATGGGATATGAGAGGTCGCATAGAATAACAACAGTTATCAATACAAATAAATTGTTATATTTTTAAAAGAAAGAAAATCCTTGAAACACGGCAATACTGAAAAGAATAAGTATTGAATGGTTACATGAACAATAAGAGTACAGATAAATGGTATCAATTAAGCCCTAGCAGTTCCGTTTTATTAGCTGGAACCTGACACGGTGGTCTAGGTCTTTGTGAGTCCAACAAACATATGTGTTTAATTAAATGTATAATTATTGCACATTGGAGTTCTCAGAGGCACAGTTGTTTCCTGGGCTGATCCACTTTGCTGTTCCTAGAGAGAGAGAAAGACCTTGGAGAGAAATATTGGTTAAACGTGGCTTGCCAAGAAGTACTTTTAGTTACTTTACTAACTTCTGGTCCAAGACCAATACTATTACACTGTACTTTTGCTTTTTGGTAATCTTTATAATCTCAGTTATTATGGAATACCTTACCAAGGGAGGCCCTTTCTGTCTTTAAGAGAGATAACAAATTTTTAGATAAGCTTTTCTAAGCATTCATTTTTAATTGTTCTTTTCCTCCCTGTCCAATGAGATACATAGTTGTCTTCTGCAGCTATTTCTGTTCCATTGTTTGTAATAAAGGTGCTTCAGCTACTGCTAATAATCTTTCTTCTTTAAATAAGAGTGTCCAACTTATCTTTCTGCAGTATCTCCATCGATAGGGGGCAGGGAAAGGCATGTGGTTCTCTAGTTGATATTGGACAGCAGTTCTCATAAGCCCCAGTTAGCACAGCAAATGGAGACAGATGGTGGGAGCTGAAGGCCAATGTCTCTGTGCCGTCTATGCCATACACAGATATCAGGACTGACGTAAATGGTCTTAAACATAAAATTCAACTTTTCTTCTTGATGGAATGAGATTCCACTCAGTTAAACTGTGGCCATTCCCACCCATTACCTGATCCCATAATCTTCCAGCTGCAATCCCAGAAGCACCTTTGGTGGGAAGGGAGCATAACAGGAACACTCCTCTCTGCCCCTGACTGGCTCCCTGCAGAAGGGAGTGTGAGGAACACGCCTCTTCCTTCTGCAGCGCAGCTGGGCTTTTTCCCCTACTGTGCTGGGAAAGGAAGCAGCTCTATCGCGCTTCCAGCCCTTCTGCACAGCCAGGAAGTACGGGGGTGTTGTGTGATTGAGGGGTCATTGATGGAGAAACTCTGTCAATGATTTACACCATGATTGTGCTGGCTGGCGATGGAAGAAGGGTGGGACCACAATGACATCATGCAGAAATGTTGTCGCAGTCCCGCTCCTCTAGCGTCCCCATGCCAAGACTCAGTTGTCATGCGGAAAGGGCCTGTGTCATGCTCCGGTAATGTGTATTTCTCCCCATACCTGTTCTCTATAGGATTCAATGAAATTCATACTTCAAAGTTAATCTCTCTCTTTCTCTCTCTCTTTTTGAAATGCAGGTAGAGTACTTTGGAACTGCAAAAGGCAATGGTTTGTGATACTACCTTTGATCTCAACCCTAAATTGCCCTAATTTTCGTTTTCTAGAGTGGAGCCAAAGGAAAGTGGAGTGAATCTTTCTGGCCACGAGGCCATGGAAGGATCATATTCCATAACAGGCACAGCAACAGAATCCCTCTAGGATAGCCAGCGATGAATCCACTTTTGGTTTTATGGCTACTCCCTCTACCACTGTTCCAAGTGGTATGGGAGCCATTCAAGCTGCTGGACTCTATTCCTGACAGAGGTTTAGCTCTGGAAGAGCTCCTGTAGGGATGAAAATGAGAGCAGCCTGAACACATGCACATAGTCACCTTTTGAGACAAAGATGAACCACAGTTGAGGGAATGTGGAATACATGGCCCTCCAGATGTTCTTGAATTGCATCAGCCTTAATAGGCTATGGTGAGGGCACCATGGGAGTTACAGGCCAGCTACATCTGGAGGGCCACATATTCCACATTTGGCTGCTGAAGATCCATTTGTAACAATGAAACCCTGGTTTAAGATGCCCACTTTGTGCTTTTCAAAATACATAGGGTAGAATCCTGTTGGTTAATCCCAGTTAAAGCAGATCCATTAAATCAATTGTTGAAAAGCAAGTAAATGCATATCTAAATGCAATTCATTAAATGGATCTACTCTATTTGGGAACTGCCAATAGGATTTTGACAAAAACATGACCTCCACTTCAGCAGAAGGGGCATAAACAGCTGTATTCTGCTATCAAGTTTAGTATAGCATGAAATGTTCCAGGATAGCATAGTAATAACAGAAATGCAAAAAGGAGATCCTGATAGTGGGGGTATGAAACATGGGAGTTCTTGCCCCAAAGTGCATTTGCCCCTCGCTCAATTTTTCAAATTTTAAAATAGTAAGTCTAGTGTTCTGTCCAGCAAGTGCAAAGGCCCTTGTATAAACTGAAAAATACCAGCACCATAAAAAGTTCTAAAATGAACAGTTAATACAATTAAGGCTGCAAAGCTATACCCACTTAGTTTTAAATAAGCCCCACTGAATTTAAATGGGGCTTACAAGAAGAAATACATAGGATTGTCTCATAATCATGTTAGGCCTCTGTAGGTCCCTGCAATGATTTCCTGACCCTTTAGGGCCCCATACCACAAAATCTCTGGCTGTACTCCGGAGCAGAGTACATATCCTGTGCGTTTAACATAGCATCAAAATCAATTGCTGGGAGCAGGAAAACTTTTCTTTTATTGATTGAATGCTAAGTGTTTAGCTTCCTTTGCTCAAGGCACAGCCCTTTTACAAGGATAAAAATGCACAACGCCAAATATAACACCTAGCTAAATGACAAATACAATTCCTCTTTGTCGCTGCAATTTTTCACTGCAGCTGCATTTTAGCCAGAGATAGAAAATACAGCTGTGCAGGGAAAAAAATTCCTGGATGGTCTGTGCTTGCATAGCATATGTCATGAGGCAAAAAAATAACTCACTCATCTTCACTATCTGGATTGGGTTTTGTGGGTTTTGGAATGGTTTCAGTGACTGGGGTCAAGTTTTCAATATTTTATTGCTGCTGGGAAGTATATCCTTTAATTAGATACGAATAATTATTTGTTCTGTTGACTCCTATTACATGAGGAATTTTCTAGCCTTTCCCCCCGAAAGGCTTGGAAAGCTATAGACTAATTCCAGCTAGAGTACGCTCTCTGAATTTAATAGGTAAGTCAACACTTATATAAGTTCCATTGATTTAATGGTTCCACTCTATTTGGGACTAACAATTAGGTTTGGGCCAGAGGTGGGAATCATGCTGCCCTCTGGGTGAGGAATGTTTCCAATGAACAGCTGGAAGGCCATACAATCCTCACCCCTGGTGTAGCCCAAAGAAAACAGATTTTCTTTTCTTTTCTTTCTTTTTTTTTAAACGGCTTTTAGAAATATTAAACAGCTGGCCCAAGACATTTTACTTCTTGGGGGTAAAGGAAAAGATGGTTTGATGTAGATTAGTATGTGACAAGACTGCATATATTGTGTTCTGATGTTGGCAATGGCTGAGTGTCTAACGTACCCTAGGGAAGGGTTGTATAGGACGCTTAGTTTTGGCCAGGTGACACAAGTAGATGAGTCCTTTAAAAACTTGCCACGACTTCCTGCAGTCTCCAATATCTACTGCCTGTGGCAGCCAACTCACTTCTCCCAAGATTATGGCTGGCCCTGTATCAAAGGGCAGAAATATATGTGGACTGTATTGAAGTCCATAATGAGGACTGCAATATGATATACATGTACTGAGGTCTATAAATTCAACAGAAGATACACTGACTCCTGGGATAACTATTGTTGTGTGGAATTTTTAAACTTTCAACAGGATTTGCACTTCCACTTTTTACCACATCACGTCCTATTCCAAACTGGAAGGTGACTATCTCTACTTCCCAGGAGATGAGACATATAATTATACTGTATATAAATAAAGACATAGAGGAAGTTTCCTTGTACAAAGTAGAATTCATTGTTTTACCTGCCTGAGTACTTTCTACAACTATTGCCCACACAAGTTGTTTTCTACTATAACTTCCCCAATTCCTGAGCATTGTCTATCTGGCTGGGAAAGATGGGAACTGAAGTTCAAAACATCTGGAGGGTACTGGGCTGGAGACGGGTAAATGGCAGTTGTTCCACTGGGTTTCAAGCAAGGAATCTTCACTGAAGCTCTGTTCGGAGAAGCCAAGGATTGAACTTGGGAACTTTTATGTCAAACATGCTTGCACTGTGACATGGTTAGTGGAATTATAGTTTAGTCTATTCAGTTTTTCTCCTGTTCCACAAGAAGCAAAGGGTTGGTACCAAGGAAATGCTTTTCCCCAATCCGCATGGTATCATGCACTATTTTGTAGAACTATGTAGTCATGGATGGAGCAGTGGGTAGTTAGTCCTGCAAAAATACAATTAGGTTATGACAGTACTCATTTTCTTTCTTCACCTTTTTCTCAAATATTTATTTTAGGAAGTAACCCTGTTCCTGATTAAAGTCCATATTGTCAAATGCACAAAAATGTATTTCCTACTGCACAAAATGTAACCAGTTCCACATTAGAAGATAAAATGACATTAATCATATATCACAACTTCCCCAAAGAACATTGCAAAAATATTTCTAGAACAGATCTGAACATACTTAATATGTAAACCCAAGTCCACAATATGACAAGTACTGCAATCATTCAAATCCCAGTGAGATTAAGGCATGGTCCAAAATCCATTCTCATGCAGAAGTTCAGTGGAGTGGACTAGAGCTCTGTAGCAAAGAATTCTAAGTACCTCACCAAGCTCAGTAATTTGTAGAAGAGAGCCAAGACAGTTAAAATACTTTCAAAGTGCTATAACTGTTTAGAGTAGATACACTCTCATTTTCAAAGCCTTGTGGCATGACTGGGAAACATGCTGATTTCAAAGCAACGTTCTTCTGCCGGAGAAAGATTAGACCACTTTATATCATGATCCTAAATTACATGGGGGGAGTAGCACTTGACTCATTAAATACTTTTAAATCTGAGAGATGTGTCATGAGTGCATAGCAACTGTTTCTGTGCATATACTTGTGGCATGCATAGGCACTAGAATACTTGCAACTGGCTGTGTAGAACAACAACCAGTAAGGGACATTCTGGAGTCTGTATAAGAAGTGAATATTTACATATGACTGATCACTATTGAGCTAATAAAAATGATTCCCTTTGGAAAACATGATGGAATAGTGGTGGGCACAATAATTCCAAAGCATTCCCTCTCACAGAATGGAACCAAGCAAGTGTATCTGCTGTAAACAGTTATAGCTCTTTGAAGCAAATGGCTGAGAAACTAGAGTCCTGATGGCAGAAAACAAAGAGAAGGTCTGACCAACCATGGGCTAGAGCCCATTAGAAAGTTTATGCTGTGATGGTGAAGGAAGCAGAGAGATCATGCACAGGGTCATCCACAGGATTGTCCCAAGTAATCAGAGGCCTTTTATGTTCAGCCCCAGAGGAAAAGAATATAGACCACTCAACAGCCCACTGGGAAGAACTTGCATGACACATTGCAGATTAAATTGTTTGGCTCTGCATTGACTTGGATGCTGTAGTTGAGGCAGGTCCAGTGGATGTAATATTGTCTCCTGCTTTTCTTGTGCTATTGGATACATTTGGAGAAGTGGGAGCCACCACATGCATATTGAACATGTTCCCTTCCTGGTTCATAAAAGCAGTCAGAGAAGGACTGGCTAAGTATGCAAGGAAGTAGTGAACGTCTCACTACAGCAAGGCAGGTTTCCTGAATCCCACCATACTGGAGAATTGTCACTTAGGCCATTTCTGCACCGGGCTATTAAAACGGTGCAGAGCGACCTCCAGCGGAGGTCTTCTGCACCGTGGAGTGGACTGGGGCAGACTACTTTTTGTAGTTCTGTACCTCAGGCCGGTTCGGAGCGACCGGAACTGGTCACGCAGCGTGCTTTTTAAAAACCTCCTCATCCCGATGGACTCGCCCGGAAGCTCAAGAAAGCCAGTGAGTTCCGTTTTCACGCGTTTCTTTTCTCGCGTGTGAAAAGGGCCTTCGTCTCCAATATTGCTTCCCTTGGCAAGGTTATAGAGAGTGTGGATTGCTTCCCAGCTCAAGGGATTCCTGGATAAAATGGATTATCTAGATCCATTTCAATCTGACTTCAGGTCTAGTTTCAGCTTTGGTCACTGTGGTGGATGGCCTATGATGGGAATTGGATGGGAGAGTGTGTCCTTGGTTTTGCTGGACTTCTCAGTGCCTTCAATACTCTCTAAGTCAGCTTCCTGGGATAGAGCCTGGAGGTATTGGTTTACAGTGAGCCTGTTCCTTCCTGGATGTGTGCTTTCAGAGTGCAGTGCTGGGGGATTCCTTTTTGTATCCATGGCCATTGGCCTATGAGGTCCCTCAGGACTTGGTTTTGTCCTCCATGCTATTTATAATTTACATGAAATCTCTGGGAAAATCTATCTGGAGTTTGAGGCTCAGTGTCACCAGTATACTGACCCAGCTCTTTTCTCTCCTTTCCATCTAACCCTAAGTAAGTAGTTTCAGTGCTAAAGCAGTGTCTACTGTAATTGATGGACTGGATGACAGTAAACAAATTGACACTTAATCTAGACAAGAGAGAGATACTCCTCATCAGTCAGAAAGCATATTATGGATTCAGCCTGTGTTGGATGGGGTTACACTCCCCCTGAAATTTCAGATTTAAAGCTTATGCATACTTCTGTATTTAGGTCTGAGCTTGATGCTCATGTTTCAGCATCAGCCAGGAGTCTGATTGCAGCACTAAAACTGTGCCCATTGGTGGAGATAGCAATAGCAGTTAGCAGTAGCAGTTACATCTCTATACTACTTATCAGTGCTAAGCACTCCCTAAGCGGTTTACAATGTGCTTAGCTAATTGCCCCCAACATGCTGGGTATTCATTTTACCAACCTATGGAAGAATGGAAGGCTGAGTTAACTTGGATCCCTGTAGGATCAAATTTACAACATTGTGGCTGCGGTACCAGCATTTAACCACTGCACTACCAGGGCTTATGGAGATGTTGGCTCTGGCTACAGTGACATGTTCAGGGTACTTTCCATTTGGATTACTGTAACACTTCATATGGGACTGACTTCGGAAACTGTTCAGAAACTCCAGTGGGCCAAATACTTTGGCTAGACAGGTGACCAGGACTGGTTACAAGGAATAGTTTTAATTCCCACGTTGCAATAACTCATGGGCTGCTGTTCCATTTCTGGCCACAATTCAAAGCATTGATTATGCCATTTAAAACCTATGCAGCTTAGGTCCAGATTTCTGAAATGCCATGTCTGTTTCTATGAGCCAGGCTGACTTTTAAGATGGTCAGGGGAAGGCTGCCTCTTTGTCCCACCTTTGGTGCCTTTGGTGAGCATGAGGGAGAGAGCCTTCCAGGTGGCTTCCCTCACAATGTAAAATTCCTTCCCATGGAAGGTTTGGTTGGCCTCTGGTCTGCCCTCTTTCTGCTGGCAAGTAAAGACTTCTTTATTTAGGCAGAACTTTTTGGCTCTTAACTTATTGTGGCAGAAGAATCTTTTAATGGAGTGAGTCATACAGTTATCCTTTTACAATGTTTTAAACTATCATAATTTAGGCCATTTCTGTGCTACATTGTTATGGTGCTATTATTCCACTTTCAACATCCTGTGGAATTCTGGGATATGTAGTTTACTGATGCCAAAGAGTTCTCTGGCTGAGAATTCTAAACTGCAAACCCCAGGATTCCATAGAATGTTGAAAGTGGAATAATAGCAGTATAACAGTGTAGTGTGGAAATGGCCTTAGTGTTGTTAATATAGTAGTTAATGCATTTTTTTTTTTAAAAAACCTTTTGTACTGTATAGAATTTAGCTATAATTTGTTTATGATTTGATGGGACCTTCCCTGGGTCCCCTACTGGGAGAAATATGAGATATTAATCAAATAAGTAAAATAAAAACTCACAACTATACACATGGACAAAATGTGAGTTGGGTTTCATCTCAGATAGTTCTAGTACCTTCTACTGAGTAGTAGATCATTTCACATAATATCCATGAATTCCAGTGGGAACTCCAAATGTCTCAGATACCCTTTATCAGTTTTCCTTAAACGTCACTGCAAGTGCCTGGGGAGAGAGGAAAGGACAATAGGCTGTACTCAGAAATAACACTTTAACCACTTATAGTTTACACCAGAAGTCTCTGTACTCTTATTATTCATTTAGTTTAGTCTTGTTTAGTCCATTAGTTTAGTCTTGACAAATCTCTCTGCTGCCCAATAGTCTTTAGAAAGAGACCATAATTATTTCCTGCATACAGAAAAGTAGTTATTTGAAATGTCGGGAAAGGTTCTCTCCTTTAAATAGCAGGAATCAAAAAGAAAACTGCCAAGAGCACACTATCCTTATACAAATCTGCAGTATGACCACACTTGGAATATTGTGTTCAGTTCTGGTCACCATGCAGGGAGAAGGATAATGTAGCAATAGAAAAAATGCAGAGAAGAGTAATAAAAATGATCAAGAAGTTGAATTTGAGCAGGATTACAACAATTAGGGTCAGAAAAAAAAAGATGAGTAAATGAGTGAAGGGCATAAAATTATGATTTGTATATGGAGGGTTTTTTTTTCTCCTTCTTTCCTAATACACAATCTGGGTCATCTACTGAAGTCGAATAGAAAAAAAATTCAGAACAGATAAGGGGAGGTTCTTAACACACTCCATAGTTAAACTATGGAATCTGTGACTACAGAAAGAGAAAGAGAGAGAATGGAGTTTCTCTCTCAGTTATTACTCTGTCCTCCACAACTTTCATGCAAACCCCAACAAATTACTCCAGGATCAGGGAGTTTATCCTTCAACACAAAAAAAGATTCCTCACCTTATGCATTCAGATAGCGGCTTATAATAGTCCACCAAAAGATAGAGCAGCCAAAATGGATGGCTTTAAAGGTATACCAGACAAATTCATGGCAGATAAGGCTATCAGTGGCTGTTAGTAATGCAGTGGTATAGCTTGGAGCAAGCGGAGGAGGAGTGGGGCAAAGCTATGGCACTTGGGGAAGGGCTGCTGTGTGCGGGATAGGGCTACAGCGGATGAGGCGGGGCTAAGACAGATGGGGTAGGGCTATGGCATGTGGGGGTGGGGTTACAGTGCATGGGGCAGGGTTACAGCATGTAGGGCGGGACTACAGCACACCAGGGCAGGGCTATAGCACATGGGGAGGGCAAGCAAGGAGCTGCAGCACTCCCAAAAGATTGCCGCCAGGGGCGCATCGCCCCCGTCCCTATGCCACTGTAGTTATGATTATTAGATATTATGTTCAGAACATGAATGGTAATGCTTTTCCACTTCAGTTACAGGGGAATAAAAGTAGAATGGTGTTATTGCCTTAATCTATTGTTCAAAGACTTCTCATAGGGATGTTGCTGGACACTGTCAAATTTTGGCTTGGAGACCTTTGGTCTGATGAAGAGGGGCATTTCTTACATTCTTATGCTCAAAATCTAGTTTTTGTTTTTGTTTTTCTAAAAGAAACCTAGTGTTTGGTTCACATATGTATTTGTATCCTTTGACATCTGTATTCTCCTTTACTGTACACTTGACTTGCAAGCTGGCAGGTAAATGTGTGGATGGGCTCCATTCAAAAGGATTATATTTATTGTGATGTGAAACATTACACTTATATATCATTATGGTGTTGCAGTTATTGCATTATGAACATGTTTGTCTGAACCACCTTAGGCTATGGATAGGAATGACTGCATTTTTTTTTCCTAATTAGTGTTCTCTACACAGACACACATATGTTAAAAGTTAAGCAAAGTATTTTCATACTAGTTTCTTCTTTAGTCATTTTCATCTACCTGTAATTTCCAGCAGAAGCCCCAGTGCTATTATTATTCATTCAATGGGAATATTTATGCTTCATTAGGTTAGTTCTTACAGATTTCTCTGCTGTTCTACAATGTTTTTAAAGAGCCATAATTATTTCCTGTGTACAGAAAAGCAGTTATTTCAAGCATGGCATAAAGGTCCTGTCCTTTAAATACCAGGAGCTTCTTCCTACAACATCCAGGAAAAAGAAGCAGAAGTTTCATCAAGTTCAGTCCAAAGTATCTGCCAAGAAAAGAGGAGGTAGTTGTTCATATCTGCAGCCCAGTTCTGATGTAGAGGTTGCTAATGGATAACATTCATAGGGAAAATAATGGATGTAATCCTGAATTATTGTATGTCAGCCTGAGAAAGGTGAATGCCTGAAAATTCCCTTAATATTGATTGGACTGAAAGCCGTAACATTGCCAACTGGATCTAAAATATTGTGCACATCTGTCAGAGCTCAAACTTGGAGCCTGCCATTTTGTTACTAGTTTCTGGGATAGGGAAAGCAATGGCCCTATCTGCAGAGAAAGCTGGATCATTGATTATGCTTGCTAGAAGGGATGCTATATATGAATTGATCATTTGTGGATAAGTGCCTTCAATCTGTACACCAAATAATATATGTCCAGTGGCTTGCAACTGTTGCAAAGTTTGCTTTAAATAATTCAAGTCCAGTTTGTCACTGATACTTCTTGTGTTTATAATTTATTAATACTTAGAACATAGGCCATTTGCATACAAAATAAAGTGCTGCATAAAATGAATAGCACATAGATCTTGAATATTTTTTAAAAAAATCAATACAATTAAAACACATTTAATATAAACAACGATACTATGTTTACTTAAGAGCATCCTCAGAGCAATCAACTGGAATTTCAGCAATAAATCTGTCAGAAAAGGTTGGACCAAACCTCAAGAAAATACTTTGTGATGTAAGTGTAAATGCCATGTTGCTTTAATTGCTTTAATTGTTAAGTGCACCTGTGGGAAGGAATGTGACTTGAGCTAGTTTATGCTGAGTCATGCTGATGAGCACCAGGTGCAGACAATGCAAGGGTTGGCCAGGATTGGCTAGGTGTCTGTATAAAGGTAGCACAATCCCAGTCAACAAGTACAAATGTTGCCTGATACATGTTGCTGGAAGCTCTGCTGGAAAGAGCAAGCTAGATATGCTGGATTGCCATCTGGACTTTGTAAATGTTGTATATATTTTGTAACAAAGAATAAAGAGAATCCACATTGGAAGATTACAAGCTGAGTGGGTGAGTGTTACTGGTTTAGTGCATTTGCTGCTAAAGGTGTTCTCTGCAGCTCGGCACGCTTTGACAGCTGTGTGAAGCTATCTCTGCTTATCTATATAGAGTTTTTCTTGGCCGGCTTTTCTTTATTTTTCCTCTTGTTCTCGGGGCAATCTAATTTTCATTGCTGAGAAACTTTGTGAGTTACTGTTTTCAGAAAAGAGATAGAAAATCTTTTCTAGAATGGTATTAGAATGTAGAGAAGACAGATTAGACCCCCAAAATTTCATTCTTGAGTTCAGAACATAGTTAACAAAAGAACCATTAATGAGGCAAATCCTCAATTTCTGGGGTCCCAGAAAAAGTAAAAAAGAGGCATGAGCATATCTGTCATCAATCAAAGCTGGGGGTATAGTTTGAAAGCAAAGGGCTGTTAAGGTTTGCTGAAGTTTGGGGAGTGTAAACTTTGTCAGGTAAACAGTTCTTTGATGGTCAAATTTATAGAGTCTGTACCATTTTGAGAAATTAAAATTATTAACAACCTCTTTGTCAAGTTGAGCACTACAGTCAAAAATTCAAGATACAAAAATTGACAGGTAGAGTAGGATACAACTGAAGCAACTTGTGATATCTTGAACCCCAAACTTTGCAGCTTGATAGCTGTTCAGAACATGAGTTGAGGAAAACCTGACTGAAGAATCTTTTGCAATTGTCCGGTAGTTAGATAAAGTAACTAACCTCTGCCCAACCCAAGTTCTTGTGCCAAGAAAGTGACAATTTATTGAGAAGAGTATTCTGAAGAACCTCAAGTTTAGTCATCTGAGAGTCATCCCATCCACAAACAGCAGCACCGTATAGAATCTGGGCAACAGCTTTTTTCTGAAATATTTTCAGGACTGGAACAACCCTGCAGTATTGTAAAATCTAAGCATTGCTCCAATACATCTCAAAGCCACTGCTTTAGCAGCTTTTATATGGAGCTTGCAGGGGTGTGATCTCATTAAAAGGTGGAGGAGGAATACCACATGGGTCAAGTGCCAACTCATCTTGTGCCCCATGCTGTTATCTCATACCCTTTTGTGGGTATTAAGATGGGCAGGAAGAGAGTGCATTTTGTACTGAAGGCAACCAGGAAAACAACCATTTTACTTATTTTTGAGAAACAGAAATGAATTACCTTTAAACTGTTGTACCTATAATGGTACCTGAGTGCTATTGGCAGCTTTGGAATTATATCTGTAGCTAAATACTTTTAAAGTTCTTCATCTTGATCCTGGTTCACTCAGTTTGTCTTGATTTATTATCACTCTTTAGTAAAACAGTAGGAAGCACAAACCAAGTACCTACAACAGATACATAACTATAAAATTTTATATAGTCATTGGGCAGACAGACAAATCAGACAAAAATTAAATGCCTGTGCTTAATATTGATATTTAATCAAAAATTGGTTCTTTATGTACCCCTCAATCCAGGGTCCAGTAGTGGCAGTGATTCAGCTTATAGCTCCATCACAATGCCAAAATTAACCTAACAGCTGTACCATTCATACTACTTATATGACTTTAGTTATTTTAGAGAAGGTTTTAATTTAATTTTTATTTTTTTAGAAACCTTTGAAATTTTAATAAAACTTTCTAAAATCCAATTTGATTTTTAAACTTTTTAAAAAATCTCACTGATATTCTACATCAACTACTTACTTACATATATACAACTAAGTAATGTCTTCTGCCCACCCCCTTAACAGCCACAGCCAGATGATTGGTTGAAGGATGTCTATTCAGTTGCTGGGGTGCAGGAAGATGACATTTCCGGCTCCCTACCATCAGTAAGTAAGGCTGTGATGAGGAATAGTGACAGGGATCCTGCTTCTGATTGCAATCCCTTTGCTAGTGGGAGGCTGCTGGATGTCTCATTGTCCTTGTTGCTTGATTGGCAGCTGAACCTCCTTCACCTGAGGGACCTCCTGGCTGTTAATGTGGGTTGGGGGGCATTTATATAGTCTTATAGTAAGACTAGGCAGTCTTCCTAAATATGGAGTAGTTAGGTATCCATAATTCTAGGTTACAAATCCACAACTGCAGTACAGAATGCCACCCTCTGTTATCCATCATCTTGCATAGACTATATCCATCACTGCATAAGCACAGCATAGAAACAACCCTATCTAGCCTCTGGTTTATTTGTTCATGTGACTCTAGTCAAGGAAACAGAAACTGAGAAGTTTATTAAAAACGACAACAAGTGCTTATAGTCTGGACACAGCCATTTAATGACATGAGAAATTAAAATAGCTCCCCACCTTTCATTGACAGATGATTTCATTTCATTTATACCCCACCTTTCTCATTGCAGAGAACCAAATATGTGTCTCCGTGTATGGCAGATCTATTAATTAATGTTTTTGAAACTGAGCAAGCATGGTATAGTGATTTGAACACTGGACTACAACCTTGGAGACCAAAGTTTGATTCCTCACTCAATCATGGCAACCCACTGAGTGACCTTGGGCATGTTGCACACTCTCAGCCCCACAAAAATCCCATGATAGGTTTGCCGTAGAGTCACTGTAAGTTGGAAAAATTTGAAGGTACACAAAAAATCCAAGTTCAGAATTTCTGTGATTATACAGAATTGTAACTATGTTATTGAAGAGAAATTTTTTTCTTTTTTTTTAGAAAATAAAAATTCTGGTTTATTTATTTATTTATTTTAAAAGCTCTTAAAATACCTTTTCATTGCTTTTATCTACCATGCAAAATTAATACATTGTCTCAAAACTGATAAGGTCAGTTTATCTCAAAAAAAGAAAAAAAAAAAGAATTAAAGCCCTCTCAGTGTCGTCAGTTCTAATTCTTAATCTAATAATGCACTTCAGCATATTTACTTGCTGGATCTGGTTCTCCTCCTAGATCTTTGCATATTTGCCTGGCATACACATCGCATTATCTTCTAATTCAGCAGGATGTAAATCATAGTTGGAGTAATGAGATCAGCTGTAGTCTCTGTGCACTGAACACCTGACAAAAAAAATTCTAAGTGCTCTACAGACTACACTCTGCTTGTGATGACTGGTAATTTAAAGAGCTGCCTCTGAGAAACTTTAATTATCTCTCTCAATCCAATTAGTGATGACTGTTCTTCCAGGCCATCTGAAGAGAATATACCAAAGCCAAAGAACATTGTCATTTCTGCATCCTTGTCCTTTAACTATCACTGGTGGTCAAAATCACCTTCATAATAATCCTTTTTAGTAAGGTCTGCGATTATGGTTTTTATTGCCTCACTTAGACTTAAGAGTTTATTAGTGGTGTTTAGCCTCTGGCCAGGAGAGTTTTAATGTCTCCAGATGGTACAATGTCTGGCACTTAACATTGTGGAGATTTAATTTTTCTGCCCAAATCAGAACAGCATAAAATAGTTTTCCTGTAATGATCTTCTTATGTCATTTTCCAAACAATAGTGTTGGATTAACTTTGTGTGTTTACCCTAACATATTTCTTTGTTGGCTGGATGGTAGAAAATCAATGCAATCCCATGTTCGCTATTCAAAAAATGTGATTGTGTTCACTGTATAGACTATGGATATTTATTGTACTTTGGCACAAAAGCTCTGTGGTTAAATGTTGACAGAACTCTGTTCTCTAAAACTGAAATGCTACAAATTGGAATCAGACTGGGACATTGCTATAACATCACTTCATCTCCATAAAACCCTAACATCAAATACCATAATGTAGAGTGGTTGCCCATAAACACTTACAACCAGTCCCCCACCCCCATTCTGTGTTGTTATGTTAGGGCTCACTTCAAGTTAGAGGAGCCTCAACAAAATGGCCTCTCTTCTAAATGGGAGCATGATCCCAAATGTTCTTGGCTGACTTATCTTGCTGTATAGCGGAACAGCAGGCTTCTTCTTCCTGCTTTTCTTCCTCCTCTACTTCTTTTTGCAACCATAAGAAATGCAGCAGTCCACCATTTTAGTTTTCATGCAATGTTCCGCATGTTTTGTCAGCCTAATGTACTGTAAAAGAAACAGGGGATTTGGAGGAGAATAATTAATACAGGTCTTCACCAATCACTAATATGACATCTAGCTAGGCACCATACTCTCTGGGGATAGCATTCCAGGGTGTTCCCCTTTCAACTCTGGACCCCTGCCTCACATGAGGAAACTTTCAAAAGACCTTCTCCCCTCAAGACCTTAGCACACTATTTTGCTAAAGCAGAGGTGTGGTGTGTTACACGTGTGTGAAACAATGATGGCAAATCTTTAGTTTGTGTATTTATTTTCAGGACAGCATTGCTGCTTTACTGCTTCATCTTTCTGTTGAGCCTAGTGTCAAAAGATGTTCATGTTTATATGTGGGATTTCACTGTCCTAATTCATATCACGGCAAAGTGGCTTAAAGCTGAATAGTTTCCTGTCCTGTTCTTCATTTCTTCATTCTTCACGGGTGTTACTTGATTTTCTGAAGAATCACTTTGAGATAGTAATGTTTGTGAGAAAAGGGGCAGGAGAAAGGGAGAGGGAGAGAGACTATTTGACAAGGGTCTAGTATTTTGTTTCAGATGGACTTCTCTGTTGTCTCTGGTTTGGCATAAGTCTAAGACAGGGCCCTTCATGACTGTTTCCACAGCACTCAAACCCTCAGAACTCCGCAGGCTGCTCTCTTCTTCTTCTTCTTCTTTTCTAACTAAAGGAAAAAAATGGGTGATGGCTTCTCTTAAAAGTCTCCAGGAATGGCAATTCACTTCTAAAAATAGACTACAGCTCTTTCTGCTCTTTAACATCCAAAACCACCCATTTTCCAAAAACATACATGAACTTGTGGCCACTTTCCTTTTTGATTTTTCTTTCTGTGTCTTTTTTAGCAGCCCATGTAACCTCCTCAACATCCTAGAGGCATAAAATTGGCTCCCAAACCCACCACAGTTGCCCAGCCCCCCTTTTTGGAGCTTGAATTGGCCAAAAGGATACTAGTTGCTGACTTCTAATGAACAAGAAATATGACTTGAGTGGCGTTTGTGCCTTCCCATTCCATGTACATGGAACTATATAATTACGGAATACCTATTACTATAATTTTATTTTACACTAGGGAACTGAACTTCATGTTTAAATAACAGTGAAACCAATTGATACCATGGCTGGTAGGCAGAACATTGGCTTCTCAGCCATCATTTCCTTGACAGGGCAGCAGTACAGCAGCTCTGTCCCAGCTGGCTTTACATGCAACTCTGAGAGGAAGAGAGAGGTTCTTTGTGTGATGGTTGATCTCTGATGGTTGTAAGCCACATGCAAGCTGTCTTCTGTAATATAAATCATAAGTAACTGGTCAAAAAGCATATAGTACATGGGACAGTGTTTTATACTAGGGGTACTTTTAGTTGGATAGTGTCATGCCCTGCTTCCAGAACATGGGCTCTGACTCAGAGTCTGAAGCAGAGGGCACATCAGAGGCTGAAACAGAAGGCATGCCAGGGCCTGCTGTGCAGCGAGAGGTTACAGTGCCAGAAACAGGACAGGGGATAGTGCCAGCTCCAACAGAGAGCCCTGCCTCTTCAGATACAGAAGAACACTTACCTAGACCCAGCTTCACACAGCATAGGCAGCAAAGAAAGACTCAGCATCACTCTTTCAGAATTTATAACCAGCAACAATCAATCAAAGCACAGCTGCACTAGGCTTTGGATCTATTTAGCTGGCATCCTTCCCCTCCAGGAGTTCTCAGAGCTTATCTGACCTGCTACCTGCTGGATGCCTTGACAAATGCTTGGATTGATCTTGGACACTCCATTGCTGTGAAACCCTGCTGGACTTTGTTTATGTTGGGCTTTATTTATGACTCTTTGTTTACTGTCTGGAAGTAAGTAACAAACGGGGAGATATTCAGTTTGTTTGTTTGATTTGTCAGCTGTACAGGACTGAGATAGGACAGATAGATCCAAGCAGTTACCAATCAAATTTGATAAACAGACTTTCCATTCCATCATCAAAGTCATTGATAAAGATGTTGAACAAAACCAGGCCTCAGGGTTCTGTCCTGGTCTCAGTGTTGTTTAATATTTTCATAAATAACTTTGATGATGGAATGGAAGGTAAGTTTATCAAATGTATAGATGAAAACAATTTGGGAGGGATATGTAACACTCAGAAGATTGAAGAGCTAAGCCAAAACTAACAAAATTAATTTCAGCAGGGGTAAATATAGAGTACTACATCTATGGAGGAAAAATGAAATTCACAAGCATAGGATAGATGACACCTGGCTTGAAAGTAGCACAAGTGAAAAGGATCTATGTGTCTTAGTAGACCACAAGCTAAATGTTAGTCAATAGTGTAAAAAAAAAAAAAGTGGTCCAAAAAAACTGATGCTATTCTAGGTTGCATCAACAGGATTAGAGTGTTTCAACAGGATTAGATCAAGGGAAGTGGTGCCATTCTCTTCTGCTTTAGGCCACTTCTGCATGAGGTTGCTACATTGTAGCAGCATCGAATTATTACCCTCCTGTCTGCATGTTGAACCGTTTTAGCTTTGTAGTTTTCCTCGTGGTTCTGTATGTTTTCAGCTCCTAGAATGGTTCACTGAGGTTCACTGCAACGTGAAACTGCTGTATGTGAAAACCAGGAAAACTCCAAAGTAAATCTCCCAAACCAGTTCTGCTTCGGTTTTCACCTACATGCAGAAGCGTAGCATTGATTCACATCGCAGAAGTGGCCAGCTATGGGCGTTCCCAGGCTGTCCCTTCCGTCATTTCTGTCCTTATCTCTCTCCGCCCATCAAAGGACAGGCTGCCATCATTATTGTCTTCCTGTGTTAAATGGACAGCAGGAAGAGAGTGGATCTGGTAATGGACTGTTAAAACGTGTTTTTTTCCCACATATCAACAAACATACATTCCTATGCACAAATGTAGCAACACAGAAATGTGTTGAAAATGTGTCTGTGTTTTTTAAAAAAACAGACTAATCAGTAATGGCGGGGCAGGGTGAGGGACGGGAATGGGATTGGTCAGGGACTTGCTGCTGTGGATGCAGTAACCGCTGTACTCCGCAGTAGTATGATGTAAATGGGAGGGGGGTGCAGACAGCACAGTTTTTGAATTTCTGAATTCAGTTTCCAAATCGGAATACAAAAACACCGCTCTTGATACGCAGTGAACCGGTCCTCCTCATTCGTGCAGAAATGGCCTTAGTCAGACCTCACTTGAAATACTGTGTCTCGTTCTGGGCATCACTGTTCAGGAAGGATAATGATAGGTGGCATGTTTTCTCTGGCACCTGTTCAAAGGTGGGTGATAAAGAAGATCAAAGGTCTGGACAGCATGCCCTATGAGGAAAAACTTAGGGAGCTTGGGTATGTTTAGCCTGGAGAAGAGAAGATTCAGAGGTAACAGGCCTTGATCTGAAGGGCTGTCATATAGAAGGTGGAGCAAACTTGCTTTCTGTTGTTGCAAAGACTAGAATGCAATTGATTCAATTTTTTAAAAAAAGTTTTCGCCTAAATATTAGGAAGATCTTCTTGACTGTAAGAGCTGTTCAACAGTGGAATAGATTTCCTTGGAGACTAATTACTTCTTTGGAGGTTTTTAAATAGAAATTGGATGGGCATCTCTCAGGAGTGCTTTAGTTGTATATTCCAGCACCACAGATACTGGACTGAATGAGCATTGTGGTCTCTTCTAGCTCTATAATTCTATGATTATAAGAAAAGACAATCCATCTTTCTTTCCTTGACAGAGTCGCTTTGGGAAAGAAAAGATGGATCTTTATAGAGACCAATTACGCTAATCTCTCATGCCAGAAAAGTGATGCTCAAAATTTTGCAACAAGTATCAAAGTCAGAATCATCTGTGCCACAGTATTTCTGATTTTCTATGCATGGATGTGAAAGCTAGACAGGGAAGAAAGCTGACAGGAAGATAATCCATTTGTTTGATTTATGGTGCTGGAGAAGAGTTCTGCAGATCTCATGCACTGCCAAAATGATTTTTAAAAAATGCCAACAAATCAAGCCTGTACTCTTACTAGAAGCCAAAATGAGCAAACAGTAACTGTTCTGCTTTTGAAAATGTATGAGAAGACCTGACTCGCTAGAAAACACAATAATGCTTGGCAAAATGGGAGGCAGCAGGAAAAGTAGGTGGCCACATTACAGATGGATAGACTCAATCAAGGAAGCCAAAGACCTGAGTTAGTAGAACCTAAGCAGGGCTGTTGATGACGATGTGATCGTGACTCAAAACTGACCTGATGCCAATTAACAACAACAGCAACAAATTTTCAGCCTGAGAACTCTAATGCTTTGTCAAATTTAAAATCCAAGTGTTCAACTGGATGTTGCCATGACAGTTAAAGTGGAATATAGCATACATAATTGGGTAATGTGAACAGGACCCAGAATTCAAGCCTGGTTTGTAGGCTACTTAGGTTAAAACAGGCCATTATTATCTCCTGCCATCTCTCAAAGGGGATTGTGTGATGGGTATTGGTTGTATTTATTCAGGACATGTGCACTTTGGACATTGAATTTCGTGTCCAATTACGAAGCCTTTCTGGTTGTACGACAAATTAGCTACTACATACGCAGATCAATGTGGCAGTATCTGAAGTTATCAAACTGAATTGTGGCATTGTTACTGTTGCTGTTATAGTGACAAGGATTCCATTTAATAAACACAGTGCCATATAGGAGTAATTAATCAACCAACTAAAGTGTCACGCTGAGGTCAAAGAAACCAGTAGACCAAAGGAGTGGGACACTGAAACTGAACTGACATAGAAAATGACAATACTGTGCCAAGGGAAGTTTGAAGGAATTAGTATTAGTGAAACATTTAATCCAAACTTCATTTTTAACATTTCCGTTCAGAAATAATCACATTCCCATAGTTCAAATTAAGGTCACTTTTGTAACTTTCAGATGCTATTTCCTCTGAATAGCATCTGAAAGAGATTCTTCAAATGGCAAGTGCATTTTACAGATGCTGTTCTGTTCTGGTTCCCTCTTAAATGGATTCTTCACCCGGCTGATTTTGCTCCTAATTTATTCTGAACCCAGGAATGAGTTGTGAAAGAACTTGATGCAACACATATTCTAGAGAAGATGAACAAGGTTATACAGAGGTACTTCAGAGAGGCCTTTCTCTTTCTTCTTCATTTTGCTTAAGCTAGTTGGGCTAACAGAGTACCACAGACACAGACTGAAATCCTGTTTCCTCTCCATCGTGTGGGATAGTATTAAAGTGGCCCATCCTGCCCTGTTTCTTTGTTTGTTTTCTTTCTGAGATACCAATGATACACTCCTATCAAGTGTACAGTTTAGTGAGATGGATCACACTTAGGTAACTGGCAGTTCAAGGAAGTCCTACCTTGGATTGTTTATATGAACATGTTTTAGAACAGCTATTTAGCTTCCATTTATTTCCTCCCTCCTGCCCAGCTATAAGTGTGAAGGCCTGCAGTGAGCACATAGATAGATGATAAACTGAACCCCCATTTGGCAGGCAAGGGAAGTGAGAATGATAAGGCTGTTGATTTATGTTTTTATCTGTCACTACCTCTTCAGTAAAGTTGAGCAGTCAGCCTTAACAGAGTGGGGTTTGTTATCACTTCTTTCCTTTTTCCTTTAAGCGAACCAGATTCTTTAACCTTTTCCCTTAAGAACAGCAAAGATATAGATCAGATAAATGCCACATTCTCCAGACTTCTTGTTCTTGAATAATCCTATTACATATCTTCATGGAACCCTTCCTGGGACCCAGTCTAAGTTCCTAATGCTAATGTGGTTTTCACACTGTATGTCCATAGAAGAGAAGGAGTGTTACGTATTGAAATACAGTTAGAATTTATGGAGCACATTTTATAATTAATACATGAACTAAAGTTAGTAGTGAAAGGAACATGAACTGGTATCTTACTTCATTTTGGTTTATTAGTTAACTAAATAAGCCCACCTCAGTTAGCAAACACAGCAAGATACAAAATACAATTTAAAACAGCAATAACACAGAATACAAATTTTCAGCTTAATAACCAACCAATGGGAGTCTCTGTTAAATACATACGTTCCAAGTATCTGAGCCTGAACAAGATATCAAAATGCTCTAAATTAAGGGTGGAAAAAACATGAGCTGTGGGTCTCATTCAGCAGCCAAGGCCCTCTAGCAACCTGATTTTTATTTTTAATTTTTATATATTTATTAATTTTAGCTAAAATGCCTCCAAAGGTCCCTAGCCTCTTGGTGACCCAGAACATGTTTCCATGTCCTAGGGAGCAGTGATGCAAGGTGGCAGCCCTTTAACGTCCTGTAGGGGCCCAATGCAGCCCCCAACTGCTTGTAGATGCCCACAGATGCCAGCCCTTGTGGTAAACGTGTTGCTATACTGCACTCAGAAAATAAGGGTTTATCAATAGCATCAGCCATTGTGACTCCCCAATTTTTCCCCTATAAAAAGATAATGAGGAAAACAAGTTATAGTGGTAATTATCTTGATTATATGTCATGTCATGCAGTACCATTTTGGTTTCTCCAATAGCACCTTTTTCTGTTCTTCTAGAAACTCAATAACAGTTCTTGAAACATAGGTTGTGGCTATCCTATGGTGAAGTGACACTCTCAGAGAAATATGTTTCAACCCTTCAAAATATTTTTATAAAGAATAAACTGCAGAAACAGATGAGGACTTCATACATCCCATATCTCAAGGGATGCAATAGGGAAAAGGATTGCCTTCAGTATCCTTCTACCTTGGCCAGTCTTCATGAGACGGTTGGACAGAATGCCCACAGGAACAGGCATGTTGTGCACATTTAAACCCATAAACAGTCAGATCGGAGGACTGCTTCAAGAAATTTACTGTCTTAGCCTCTTCCCACACAGCAGAGCATCTGGACCCTTGTTATGTCATATGGCCTGGGACTGCTTCCTTTCCCCTTATATTACTGAATAACATGGAGGGTGACATTTAAGAACCATAGGACAGGTAAGTCAACCAAGAATCAGGGCCTCTGTGGACATAAATAAAATCATGATCAGATCTTTTGACTCAGCTAATAAGCATAGGCTCAGGTATCCATCAACCAGTGAGTGGGTTCATCATCAGGACCTCTTGAGAAGTAGGGACAAGCAGAAATAGGCCCCTTTGGTCACCAACTGAACTTAGGATCAGGTATTATTAAGAAATGAGTACTCAGTATCAGGCCCTAGAATCCTGATAGCCACTAGCCCTCACGTCTCAGAAAGCATCCAGCAACATTCCTGCTTGCTCTTGCCACTGTCTTCTAGCTCTGGAGAGGATGCAGTTTTTAGTGCTTCTCTTGACCAACTTACCCATTTCCCCCAGCCTCCTCCTCTCTCTGCAAGCCTTCTTTTATGTCATGACTACACCTACTGAATTTCCTGGGACCCAAACCCTTAGTAGTCAGGGTAGGAGAACTTCTCCACTACTGGGCTGTTGGTCATGAGTATAAAAGGTGGGCCTGCATTTGTCATTCAAGAGAGAGGGGGTCTATATGTACACAAATTGAATGAATGAGAGAATTGTCTATCTACATTCATAGAATTATGTTTGTCATTTATCAGTACAAGTGTTAAATAGACTACTTTCTGGCCATTTTGTATGTAAATGAATACGGAATATAATATATGACTAGCATAAAAATGTCTTTTGTTCTATAATATTTAGCCAGTGTGCAAAGTGAAAGACTCCATAAATCGTCAAAGAATTTCTTTTGATCAGTTCCTTTCTTTACCTTTTTTTTAAAAAACCCAGATCCTAGATCTCAGCATCATAATCCCAGATAAAAACATAACTAAAGATAAAATGGGATAAAAAATCTTACCTTAGGAATAGTATAATGACTTGGGTTGTATGGGAAATTTTTAAAACTCTGCTGGAGTTAAAGATGCCTTGCATTGAACATGAAGTCATTCATTTAAGCAGCATAAGTGGTTTTTCATTGCTTCATTTGGGAAATATGGAGTATGAGAGAGGTAAAAATGTATTTTTTGAGCAGCTGATGCTGATCTATCTGATAGATATGAATCCTTGGTTTGGCATTTAAAAAAACTACCACACCTGGTCTTTGAGTGATACACACATGCCTTTTTGATGGTAGCCCCCAGACTGAGGAATTGTCTCCCAGGGAAATTAGACTGATAACCCATCTTTGTTTCCTTTAGGTGGGTGGTCAAAATATGTTTGTTTCGGCAGGCTTTTATGTACTTTATATACTTTTATGTACTTTAATTTTATGTAGCTAAAGTTTTGCTTTTCTGGATTCACTGGTCAATATTCAAAGTGTCATTTTACTTGCACAAGTGACACCAGGGACCACAAGAATAAATGATAGCACTTGCACAATTGGAAAAATCAGAAGAATTCTAAAGGCATGCTGTTTTTCTCCACTGATGTTGCATTGGATTCAGATCATTGATGCTTTGTTGTTGTATACTGGCAGTAATGCTGCTTTTAGAACAGAAAAACAATAAATAACTATTTCATAAATAATGAAATCATTACTACATGCAGATCCAAATTTACGTTAACATGTATCTCAGTCCCATGTCTGATAGTGAGAGTAAAGCCATGTCATTGGCATATGGAAGTATACTCTGATTCAAGAACATGACTAACTCAAGTAGAAAGGATTTGTGCAGGTAGAATCTAGGTTTTACACACATACGTACACAATTTAGGGAAAGCATACTTGCTTTGGAAAGCCAGCATGGTGTAGTGATTTGAGCATTGAACTATAGCCCTGGTGACCAAGATTCAGTTCCCTGCTCAGCCATGGAAACCTACTGGGTGACCTTGGATGTGTCACACACTCTCAGCAACAGAAAATCCCATGATAAGCTTAGTTTAGGGTCACCATAAGTCAGAAACAACTTGAGGGCACACAACAAGAAGAAGAATACTTTCATTGACTGTCTACTACAGGAAAGGATGTGCAGTGAAGATTGCCTTGGCAAAAACTTTTGTCTTCAGCCGACCAGATGATAGAAAGGTAAAGAAAACAGTTCATCAAGATTTGAAAAATATCAATTCTGTCAAAAGGAAAGGGAATAAAATCAAGAAGAGGATAATTATAGAATTTCTAATATTGTTATTCAGCCAAAAAAAAAGAAAAAAAAGATCAATTTGCATCAATTTGCATGACTATTAAATATTATAATATAAACTCTAGTATGTATTTTTGTATAAAACATTTTAAAATTGGATACATAGACTGGTGATCATCAACTTTTGTTTGGAAAACTGTAAGTATCTACATCATAACCCCTACATACTGACTGTTTTTGACTCGACTTCTTAAAATAAATGATTTGTTTTTGTTTTTAACTTTAGCTTTTAAATAACTATACTTTAATTGCTATGAGATGCCTTCAGTCTTTTTTTAGACAAATGCGTTTAATAAACAATTCAGCAGCAGCTGCAACTTCTGTATTTTTTGCTGATAACCATTGCTTTATACATACCTAGATACAAACGAAACTGCACTGTTTCTACAGATTTGTTCCAATTGTAAATATTTTATTAAGAAAAAAGTAGATACATAAAAATATAAAATACAGAATTATTATGACTTAAAAATATAAGTTGGAATTCATGATTGCAGTTGCTGATGTACAACCCAGAGCTACACATGTATATCTGATTCTTATTCATAATTTCTGTGTATTCACAATTGTAGCAATAGTGAAGGAAAAATGTAAGGATTGTAAAAGTCCTCCCATTCTACCAGGCAGCACCTGCTGCAAGTAATGGTGGTCTGTTCCCCAGTTGGTTGGGATGAAGCAGACTGATATTTTCATTCCCTCAGAATAAAACCAGGATTTGGAATGGAAGCTATGAAAGAACTGAGTAACATGCTCAAGTGTAAAGATACACTTTTGAAGACCAAAGTCAGGATCACCCATGCCACAGTATTTCTGATTTCTATGTATAGTAGTGAAATCTGGACAGTGAAAAAAACCTGACAGGAACAGAATGAACTCAATTCAAAAGTGGTGCTGCAGGAGAGTTCTATGGATGCCATGACTGTCCAAATGACCAACAAATGGTTCCTACAGCAAATCAAGCTTGGATTCGTTCTAGAAGCCAAAATGACCAAACTGAGGCTATCTTACTTTGGGCATATCATGGCCATCAAGGTTTTTAAAAAGACTACATCTAAATCTAATCAGGAAGGTTATTATGAAACTATGGGAAAAGTATTAGATGCAGGTACATCCCTTCTTGTCCTGCTTATCGATAACAATGGGTTTCAAAGAACTTGAGAAGAAAAAACGAATTGGCTTGTTGAAAGAGCAATCTGACTGAATTTAAAGACTTTACTGTTCATGGAATAATTCTTCTATATGCCCAGTGTGACAGGCCCTTATTGCTCCCTGATTTGTGTGGCTTTCCCAGTCTGATAAGGCACCTTGCCTTTATCACACAGCCCCATTATACCACCTTTCTGGTGGTATGAGGGTGGTATGAGGGTTTTCAATGTTTATTTAGAACCACTTAATAATTCTGTGGTAGCATATTTTCTGCATTGCCTTATGTAATGTATACAACTCAAGCTGAGTCAGTGTTTACAAAGATAAACTGTAACATTTGTTTAGACAGCAACAGGAATAAAGTAGAGTATTAAGGTTCATATGGAGTTCAATGTGGATATATTTGTTCAGTGGGTTCATCAGATAGTATTGTTACCTCATTGCTTAGAAACAGTTCAAGAAACATATCTTTAGACTTTCATGAAAGGCACAAGTATCACACAACGGCCTTTTGGCTAAACTCCCACCAAAGCCTTAACCTCCACACTGGGTCATTCTTTACTCTCTGATCCGATCCTACTAAGGTTAAATTACCCTTCTGCTTCTCACTAGGCTTCCACTGAGAACGAAGCCTCCCAAAACAGCCATACTTTCTGACTGACTCAGGGACTCTATTACCTAGTTCTTTGCTAGACTCTCACAGAAGGAACAAAAACACTCACAGGCACTTGGCTTTATATAACTTTTTCTCTCAGCTGCAAGACCATCCCACACACTGCCGGGCTGGGTTTCTCTCCTGAGGTGGCATTCTGGTTACTTAGCAACCTGCTTCCAGGCTGCACTGGCACTTCAGATGGCCACGCCCCCGGAACTTCATCACGCCCCGTTGACCCAAAGGAATGCAAATCCGAATCTCCTATTTTCCTAGTACTTGCAGATCAGCAGTTTCTGTTTTGAAACTCAAACAATACTTTGCTTTGTGTTTCAGACAACAACTTTGTCTATTGAAAAAATGGTCTTCTCCTGTGCCTCATGATCTTCATCATCCAGCCCCTGTTCTAGAACTCAGAATTCAGTCATCATTCAGTTCCATTACCCACTTGTTTGCAAGTTTATCAGTTGATTAATCCATAACTGCTGTCATTCTTCTGAACAGCGGCTGCCTCTCCACTCCTGTGGCTTCCCTTTGCCCTATGGTAAGCTATAAAACTGTTTATAGCCATTGCAGAAGTATTTTCTCTATGTGTGCTTAGGGACTATAAACCTCAAATATTTCTTTACCACTAATGGGCACAGAAAGAAAATGTTTCTAATCCTTTGTTTACTGGCAGGACAGACAGTGCCTAGTGTTTTACACTAGTATGTGCACATGGATTAAATTCTTGCCAGCATCTGCTTAAAGCCATAGAGCTAAAGAACTTAGTTTTGTTAAAATAAAAGGGGAAATAACTGCCGTAGCTTTGCCAATTTAGCCTTGGTTCTTAAAAACAGGCTTCTTCTCTAGATTAAAGGGTTTTTTTTTTAACTGAATGAAAGTTGCAGCTAGCTTTGCCAGTGTGAACTTATCTGATCTTATCTCAGTCATCTAAGAGGTACTGAGTCCCCAGTAACTTTAAATAGTGCTGGGTTTATTTTCTCAAAAAGGTATGGCTCAACAGTGTGTTTCTGAGCATAATTCAAGCAGATTTAAATATTGCAAAGCCCTCTTACTTTATAATCTCTGGCCCTCTAGATGTTGTTTGACTGTAACTCCTGTGGTCCTTCCTGATTATATCATTATGTAAAACCGTCCAGGTTTTACAACATGGGCCCATCCAACCAGAAGGTAAGGAAAAGACAAAATGATATGCATTTTTTCCCCTTAGATACAGTAAAAAGATTTTCAGAATGGTGACTGCAGGAAAACTCTCATCATTCCAGGTGTGTTTGCTGAGGCTTCTCAGCACAATAGGCAAACTACCTAATTTGCTTTTAACCATTTTGCTTAATTTTTATGTTTTTTTCTCCCTCCTTTTTTCCCCTGCTTTTGATTGATTAACTGATTGATTTTCCATTTCACATTTATATTATGATTTCCCTTTTTGTTCTCCTGCTTGGCTTAAAAATAATTTTAATAAACAAGCTAATTAATAAATGAAACAATATATGTAGGCCTGAAAAATCCAGTGGACTCTTGTCTCTTCTTCACTGAAGCCATTGTCAAATCACAACTTGTCTGTAAAACCTCATGCATTTTCAAAAATGGTTGTCCATGTCACATGAAAATAGAGGAACTCCAAATCCAGTGCTCATTTGGCTGACACAACTAAATTGCCAGTCACTGTATCCTATCATCCAGATTCAGTGATTCAGTTTCAGCTGGACACTATAAATCAAGAAGAGGAGTTGTCTTTCAATATCACTTTTATATGGGTACATCTGTAGCCAAATGACTTATAGCCAGTGGTAACCTGCAGCCACAGGGTCTTGGCCAATTTCTGGCAGGGCTTGATTCTTTAGAGCTTTGGGAGAAGAAATCAATTTCTTCCATAGTATCCTGCTGGGGGAAAAAGAGAAAAAGAAGTAAAGAGTGGCTCCTCCCTTTTGCCTCTGGTAGAATGACAGGCTTGAACAGATTAGTCCAAACTCAGGAAATGTAGTTCTTAACAGAAAAGGAAAAAAAAAAACACCTTTGAATTTAGAGGATCAGAGAGTGCCTAACAGGATTTTACTGGAAAATGTCCTGATGAGCACCAGCAAAATGGATGTCATTAAAGGGGGATTGGACAAATTTAGTAATATAAGGCTATCGATAGCTACTGGCCATGACAAATATGACCTCCTGTACTGGAACCCAAAGCTAGCCTAAATAGCCTAAAGTCACCAGATCCCATCTGATCTTGGAAGCCAGGAGAGGTCAGCTCTGGTTAGTACTTGGATGGTAACCACCAATGAACACCAGGTTCTGTAGGTTATATTTCAGAAGAAGGGAAAGGCAAAACCACCTCTGAGTATTCCTTGCCTAAAAAAACCCTATGAAATTCATGGGATTATAATAGATCAACAGGTGACTTGAAGGGATATATACATACACACTGAAAGCCACATGCCTCTGAATAATATTTTCTAGACAATACAAGTGCACAAGTGCTGTTGTCCTCATGTTCTGCTTGTGGATTTCCTGTAAGTATCTGTTTGGCTTTTGTAGAAACATGATGATCAGGCTTGTAAATTCAAAAATATTAAAGTTTGGTTAGAATTACTGCAACAACAACAACAACTATTCTTAATCTTATGCAGTATGGAATATGCAAGTGAGACAAAGCAAAAAATAATCTCTATCGCTTTCTAATCCAGAAATTCCTTGTGTCTGGGAGAAGTCATAAATGGCAACCCCAAAACCACCTTTATTGATTCAGTGAAAAAATCCTCTATATACATAGGGGTGTACACACTCAGAAATTCCGCTTTCACTTGCTTTTGTTTCTGGATGATCCTCTTAGCAGTATTCAAAGGTTGATGGATATTGTTCAAGAATATGGAGAAAGTTCTGGATTCAAAATAAACAAGGAAAAAACAGTGCTTATAACAAAAAACATGAGGGATAAAGAAGAGAAGGAACTTGAGCATTTAACAGGTTTTAATAAAGCTCAAAAAGCAAAATATCTGGGTGTCTGGATTACAAAAAGAAATAATGAACTATTTCAGAATAATTATGAAAAAAAATGGAAAGAGATAATCAAGGATTTGGAGAAATGGACTAGAATGTGACTACCCTTGATGGGAAGAGTGGCAGTCATAAAAATGAACATACTTCCAAAGATGAATTACCTTTTCCAAAATCTTCCTATTATTACAAATACTAAGCCTTTTATACAATGGAAGAGAGATTTAACTAAATTTATATGGCAAGGGGAAAAAACAAGAATAAAATGGAATATCATGACAGACTCAATAAGAAGAGGAGGGTTGGGTCTACCGGATTTACAGATATATTTCAAGGCAGCGGCATTTACATGGATGAAAGACTGGATGAATCTTCAAAATACGAGAATGCTGACATTAGAGGGAGCTGATTTAAGGATGGGTTGGCATGCCTATATGTTCTATGGGAAAGCTGCGGTTGACAAAGACTTTGTTCATCATTTTGTAAGAAAATCACTACTTAAAATATGGACTGACTACAAGAATAAGAACATTAGGCAACTACCTACATGGGTCTCCCCTCAAGAAGCCTTCTTTGGAAGATGGTCTGATTCAGATAAGTGGCTGTGTTATGCTGACATATTAGAAATGACAAATCTGAATCTTTTTAAGATGAAATCAAGAGAAAAATTGGAATCAGAAGGAATAAAGTTAAACTGGTTCCCTTAAAGACAGTTAACTGAGAGATTCCAGATGGATGTGAAAACTTATGGAATAGAACAAAAAGAGCAAGGAAGAATGTTGAAGTTACTGCGGGAAAACCCGACTCATTTACTAGCACATGTATACCAGGAGATTTTAAATCAAGAAAGAGAAGATGAGACAGTCAAATCAGCAATGATATTGTGGGCTCAAAATCTCGGACATCCAATTCAATTAGAGCACTGGGAACAGAGCTGGCAATGGACACAAAAATTTACTGCAGCTCAGAACCTAAGAGAGAACTATTATAAGCTTTTTCATAGATGGTACATGACACCAGAAAAATTAAAGAAGATATATAATACGGGAACAGGTCAGTGTTGGAAGTGTCAGGAGAATGTTGGAACACTATTTCATACGTGGTAGTCATGTCCTAAGGCTAAAAAATATTGGAATGATATATATAATATGATATGTAAAATATTGAGGGTTCAAACTGATAAGAAACCTGAACTGTACTTATTAAATATGACACATGTGTTCGATGGAACTGTTGCAAAGACATATTGGCGAATAATGCTGTATATGATTACAACAGCCTGTATTGAATATGCAAGGCTATGGAAAACTGAGCAGATACCTACAATAGAGCAATGGTGGGCAACTTTTATTGAAAATCGGAATGCAGATACAGTCTCTCAGAGATTAAAAGGAAAATCAGATGATGACATTAACAAAGAATGGCAAATTGTTCTGGAAATGGGTAGGGTGTTGACAGGTAATAATTCCTAATTCATGGTAGCGTGAGTAGTTAGAAGTAAAAATCAGTGGAATATTGTGGAACTTGTAAAGTAGGGTCGAAGAGCAGGATCTATCTTGTATGTTAACAAATGCAATGCAATGCATAATGTTGATATGTCAATGAAATAACACTATTGAAATCCAGAGAGGAGTGGAAGATAGCAGTAATAGTTTGGTAAAATGTACAATGAGAAATGTTGTTTTATACGATGTAATCACAATAAAATTAATTAAAAACGGGGAAAAAAAAAGAAATTCCCCTTTCATTAACATGAATGAAAGCTCATACCCAGTAGCAACATAGGCAAATCTGAATACACACAGAGTTCAGGATTTATAGCCTTACATTGAGTTTCTGCAAGGTTCTTTCTATGTTTGTCTCATCTATGTTTGTTGAACAGAAGAAAAATGGATTTGAGAAATAAATGGTGTTACCCAACCTCAACCACATGGAAATTCTTTGTCCAAGAAAATCCAAGCTGTTTGCTGTTTTGACGCATGACTAGTTTAATTAGGTCTCTCAGACAGTAGCCGCAAAAATATTGTCTTTCGGGTACTATGGAAGCCAAGAACATTTTTGTCTGAATGTGCTATTCTTTGGGGATTAGCCAAAGCTATCTAACAATGTAAATAACTATCCTTTATGTTCAGAAGAACCTCAATTTGTACAGACTGTTTGGGAACATCTCAGAATATAAATCATGTAGAATAGTCTTTGTCTCATAAATAGCCCATCCATGGCTTCAGGGAGCAGAAAAAATAAATAAATTTCATTTGAACCCATTGACTACATATGGCTTAAATTAGTTTCATTTTCATTTTGTGAGTTTTACAAGTATTTTAAAAAATAATTTTCCTGTTTTCTGAACAAATTATACAAGACATCTGTCCTATATTTAATCTATTAACCTCATAAAGGCAAGAGGCAGACATTTTATGAGTGATATTATAAAAATTAGATAATTATCTTGTTTATTTTAGCAGTTTCTATCTGGTGTTTTAACAGTAGTCTCTCATTAAAGACATGTACGTTCAGTCTTGCAGTTGGCCAGTGAAATGCTCTGAATGTTAATGCTAAAATTCTTACAGCCCAGCCCCTGTCTTATGAACTGCTGGGGTTGGGCAGCCAATTAGGGTTAAAGATCACCTACCACCTTGAATATACCCAATCACATCTGATTTTAGAAGCTTTGTAGAGTCAGGCCTACTTAGTACTTAGAGAGGAGACCACCGGGGATCTCAAGGGCCATTTCCGCACTAGCCTGTTAAAGTGCTATTATTCCACTTTCAACATCCTATGGAATCCTGGGGTTTGCAGTTTCAGGAGGGGCCTCTGACTCCTTCTGAAACTGCAAACCCCAGGATTCCATAGGATGTTGAAAGTGGAATAATAGCACTATAACAGGCTAGTGCGGAAGGATCCAAGGCAATTCTACCTGAAGCCCTACCTGAGAACCACAGCCAGTCACAGTTGAAAGTAATGGGTACAGTGAACTAATTGTCTGCCTCCAGTATAAGGTTGCTTCTTGTGTTTCTAAAAGTGAGGAGCAACATGTTAGGACCAAATTAGACTTGACAATACTAAAACTCTTTGTTTAAATCCAGGTTTACCCTGACTACATAAAGCATAGAAAGTGGGTGATAAAATAACTGATTTCTAAATTAAAAAAACAGGGATTTGGGACTAGCCACCACTTTACCACTGGGAAGGGAGGACCACGGCTGACCTCACGGCTGACCACGGCTGACATCCCAAATACTTAAGTAGTCAAAAACAACTGATCACATTTGCTGTGTCAGGGGTTTGCTGATGTGGAAAGTACTTGACACAAGGGTACTTTAAGGATAGGACATGAGAGATTTTAGGGATCCAACCTAACCTTTCCCTTGTACGCTTATTTTCTGTTAAGATCAGATCATCATCCCTAATTTATATGCAAATGAGGGAGGTCTCCCAGTCAAAGAGTTGCCATAAGCTGAAGTCAACTTAATGGCAAATAACAAAACATCTACAAGTGCAGTTATGCTGAATCACTGGACACCAAAGTCTTGAGCTCACCTGTTATGCAAGAGCTGATTAGCTCTCCTTCCACCAAGTGAAAAGTGCGAGAGAGGACTGTGTGTGCACATCTGGAATGGCTAGGTGCACTAGTGACTACCTTTGAGCAATGGCTTTGAGCAATGCCAAAAGGATTCCAGCCAAAATATTCAGAGAATGGTTAATCTAATGGCGGTGAAAAACAAATCTATCTGGAAAACTAGGCTTCAGACTTAGCTTCTTTATGACATCCAGTGTGATAGATAGATAAATAGATAAACAGATATAGAGAGTTATTTGATCAGAAGGAAGAACCAGCCATGTTATTCTGCAGACTAAAGTGGCATAAATGACATGCTGGTTTATTTCTTCAATGGGAAGCAGCCATAGCTTTTAAGCTCTGCACTTAGATATCAGAACAAAGTCTCGTTGGACAAAAGATATCATCTAGCATCCAGTATTACCATTGTACTTATGGAAGCAGCTTGCACAACTGCACGTAAGATTGGACAACTGCCACCCCACCCCCTGCCACCGCTTCCGGGGGTGGGGGTGGGGGTGGGGAAGCACAACAGTACCAACACTACCACAGCCACCTTGTGTTAGGAAAAATAGGTTTATCATTCCTTTTTTGTATTTGAATAAATGTTCTCTCGAAGCAATGAGTAAGGAAGCATTTACCCAAACACACAAAATGAGACAGTTTCCTGGATGGGATGGGATTCAGTAGGTATAGCAGAAAGAAATGTTTAGAGTCTGAAATTTAGCTCTTGGTTCTAAAGCAAGCATTCCACTGTGTCATTCATATATTGTTTCTGGAACATTTGATCTGGGTCATTCATGTTTTGGATTTTTTTTCGTTCTAAAAAATGCAGTACTTGAGCTGACAAGCATATAACATAGCTTCCATTGCTTTATGCAAGTTACCGTTTCAAAAGAAGGCTATGCAACCTAATCGTAACCTAATTTTGCATCTTGGTGACAATTTCATCAAGTGTTTTGGCAGCACCCCTGGGTTCTCCCAGCTAACCCACTCTTCAGAGAACCTCTTGAGGGCAACATGGGTTAACAGAATATGATATAACAGTGCATTTCAAATAAAGCTCATTTAAATTGTTGACCTAAGAAGTATAAGCTCAACTTTAAAGGTGAAAGATTCTTATAAGTTAGTAAGCTAAACTACCAGACAACTCAAGGGTAACCATTCTGTTTAATTAATTTCTTCATGCTAATGTTCATAAGACATCCTGAGCAGACTGTTCTTCTGCTAAAATTGGCTAAGAAAAAGGGAGAGGAAAACCATATTTTTATACCTTGCAAAGGAAAAAAGTCAGCCAGATATAATTAAACTGTATGAAACTTTCCCTCCAAAATTACATCTCTTCACCACCTCATTTTAAAGAACAGTCCTACTAATGAATAGTTTCTAATGAATAGTTAAATGAAATTTATTTAAGTTTAAATATATGAACAAGAATATTGTAAAAATCCTAGAAGTGTGAAATTTTTAGGGCAGCAGCTTATAAATTTACTGAACTAAATCTTTTTTTCCCCCCAGACAAGTCATAAACCATCTCAAAAACAAGCATTACACTGTTGGATGTTTTCTTTTTCTTTTCTTTTTTTTTAATGATGTTATTTCCATGTGACTTCTATTCATCTGACATCATTACAGACATACCTGATATCTGATTCAGACTTTCAGCCACATTGGAGCCAGTTATTAGTCCAAGTAAGGTAGCAAAGAAATATATATATATATATATATATATATATATATATATATATAGCGTCATTCAGAGGTGAGAGAGTATGCCTTGACTTCTGTTTGGCAAGATATGATTGAAATGGTCATCAGAAAACATTTGAAGTTATTTGAAGACTGGGAAATCTTCCATTTTCATTGTCCCTTCAACATGCCACCAATCACTGAAAGAGGAATCAATTCAGTGTTGTCTAGCAATCGTTCATTGGCCTATGTTAGTATTCATTTTAGAGATTCTCACACAGTCAGAAGATGAATTGTTGACTGTTGGATGAAGAAAAGAAAAAAAGGAGAGAGAAAAAAGAAACAGACAAATTGGCCTCCAGAAACCTCTTGAAGTGTGATTTGTGGCTAAGTCCCCAACCCATACTTTCCGTAATCCAACCTCTGGGAGTGACAAAACTGACAAAACTATAAAACTAGAAGTTTGGCATGCAAGGATCTGGGGAATGAGGTATGTTCTGCCACTAGACCCTCCCTGGACCCTCCAGGTTTAAGGGAAGACTTAATAGCCTAAATTAGCCCCAACTAGAGTGGATTCATTGACTCCTTTCCTGAATGACAACTGAGCACGTGTAAATCCCATTAATTCAATGGGTTCTACTGTGGTTGGGTCTAGGAATTTTGCTTAGTCAATAGTAGTCAATGTGCTTACAAACGGACTCAGTGCCTTAACTAGAGTTATCATCATTAATGGATGCAAGGGTGGAATGTACAATATGGTGTTACTGAATTATTTGCCAGGTTTGTCCTCCAGGCTATAAAGATTTTTAAGCAACTACAAAATTGTTAAGGAGCAGCTCTGTTTTTAATCTTGCTTACATTTTTAATTACGAAAAATGGATTGTTTGTGGGCTTTTCTTGTAGTGTTGAGTTTCTTTTCTTCTCATGGTATAGAATCAATTTATATTTTTAAAGCCTTTTAGCCTAAACTCTCCCTCTAAACAGTAGTCTACAACAAAACTTAAAGATCAAAACTATTACTACATTGGAGAACTAAACAGGATCACAGTAGAATCCAAACTCAATTACAGGCTTTAGTAAACATGTGAATTTTTAGAGGGATTGTGAGAACTTGTGTTGAGGGGATCCTACTGGACAAATACTCCGTTTTTTCCCCTGTACTTGAAGCTCTTTGGACTGTTTATGAACTGTAAACCTTGTACCCTCAACACTTCACTGATGAAAACAGAGGCCATTTCCGCACTAGACTGTTATAGCACTATTATTCCACTTTCAACATCCTATGGAATCATTGGGTTTGCAGTTTAGGGAGGGGCCAGCTGCAGAGTTGTAATACAACAAACTAATTGTTGAATGCTCAGAACAAGAGTGATTACACACACATGCATGCACACCACACATATCTATATAATCATAGAACAAACAGCTGTCCCCTCCTGAAAACGCAAACCCCAGGATTCCATAGGATGTCGAAAGTGGAATAATAGCGCTATAACAGTCTAATGCGGAAATGGCTAGAGAAACCTCTGTCCAAGCAATGTCAAAGTGTGATCAAAGATGGTAAAAGTTATTAATGAGGAAGAATGCCCAAGCTAGGGGAGGCTGTAGCACTGTGTTTTTGCCTAAGTCTAACAGGAAGGACAAGATTCCATCCCTTCCTCTTCTTCCCCTCTGAATGCAGCTTGCAGCAATTGAAGTAGACAAAGAAGGAAAGTGAGAGGTGGAGAGACAAACCAAGATGGTTTAAAAGCAGGTGAAAAAGTGTGATGATAGAGGATTAATCAGGACTGTCACTGCAAGACTGGGTTAGTTGAAGGGTATGAAATTGACTTAAATTGTACACACTGTCTCTCTTCTCTGAAACCAAGAGTCAGCAGCAGTGACAGTTCTGCCAGTGGGACCCTCAGCAGAGAGAGAGGTGCACAGACTTCTCCAAATACCCAAAATATGAGGACAGAACACAACAAAACAATTATTCAAATTCCTCAGCCAGCATGCAGAGTTGTAATTCGACAAACTAATTGTTGAATTCTCTGAACAAGAGCGATTACACACACATGCATGCACACTACACATATCTATATAATCATAGAACAAACTGTTAAAATAAGAATTATGCAATTATACATAAGTATCTCCCTTGGATTCCTTTGACAATTCATGATGCAGAGCAGCTAACACTGCAGAGTTGTTTTAAGCAAGGTTCACCAACACATTGCTTAGATGAAATTGTCTTTCAGAATGCAATGGGATGGGCTCAAGTAGTTCACTGATAAGGCACAGAGTTTTCACTTACAGGACCAACAGTTCAAGCCTCTTCCAATTTCATAAGTTAATTTAGTTATGCCAGCTATGCCCCCTTCCAACGATAGTACAATAGACATGCCACACATAGTTTATCCTTTTATGGCTACGCAGGGCTATAATGATAATGATAACGATTAACTATAATTGAAATGAATACCCCAATTTGCTTTCAGATAAACGTTTTGGACGGTGGTTTGTGTTTGTTTCTACAAATCAGACAAACTAACTGATAAAAATAAGTGACAATGAAACTGACAAATTTATTTCAAACCATGGCTGTCATTTCTTGGCTTCAGTGAAATATTATAAGTCATTGCTTGCTCAGACCAGTTGTAGCAAAGATATGCAGATTTCCAGAAGTTCCTCACCTATCCATGCCAATTTAAGTCCTTTCACTCTGGGCAACAAACAGAAAAAGACACAGATCCCTGTGTATGTGTGTGTTTGTGTGTGTGTGTGTTGGAGAGAGAGAGAAAGAGAAAATTAAAATGCTATAACTTTGCAGAGATCTGCAAGGAACTGCAAACAAGTATGATGCTTCAAAATGATGGAATTAAACACTGCCTTTGAAATTTTGTGATCCTTCTGACAGTCAGCTTTCTAGGTATTCTAATGTGGGAGGCAGTTAGCTCTAATAAATTTATAGAAATATACTTTGGAATAAACATTCTCAGGATGTATTGCACAGATATTTGCTAATGACCTAAATCTGAGAATCACAGCACAATGCTTTTTATATTCCATTAGCCACATGCCCACTGAATTCACTTCAAGTTACTTTGAACATATACAACAGTGTGTTAGCATGTCCATTGGCCAACGGTCTTCCCAGGGGCACTCCAGGTTTTGTTTTGTTTTTAGTGCCCAAAAGTCCACTTCTGATTTAGGGTGGAGGTGAGCTGGTTTTTTCTTTTTTTAACTGTTAGATATGAAGGACGACCTTCCAGGAGAGCTGCGTTCTCCTCTTGCCTCTCCCCTACCCCCCATTTCCTTCTCTTGGGCTATGTATCAAGAGCCACTGTGATAGATTTCCTCTCCAGGCTGCCTCTGCATTTCCCAACTTTTGGACTTCTGTTGCTCACCTTGCCCCCTTGCCCCTTAAAATCCCTCCCTGGACTGGGTACCTGGGCCTAAAGATGGTCCCTATATGGATCAGCCATTGTATTGTTGAATGGGTTCACTATGGTAAGTGTGACCAGACTCTCTATCAAAGTTTAACAGGCAGACACAGGTGTCAGAATTAATACACAATTAGAGCACACATTAACCCTTGAAGTATGTTATCATTCACCACTCCCCAAAACTCTATTCAGTTTTCCCCCGGTTGATTATCCTAATTCTATTACAACTTTTCCCTGTCACTAGGCCATCTTTTCCCTATCTGCCTTCTGCCAGAGACAAACCTCAGTTTTGTATCCTTTCTCCTTTGTTTTCCCTTTCACAGAGTTTTCTGCAGCTGAGAGTATATGACAAGCCCAAAATCACCCAGTGAGTTTCCATGGCCAGGATCGTAGTCTAACACTTTAACCACTACTAAAGTATTTTAGACCAGTAGAAATTAATCTGCTGCTTGATTTACATGAAACCTTTTATTGATAGAATCCAGTAAAGTTCCATAAGAAATTTTGTAGAACCTGAAAGTAAGCATACAAATTTACAGAACATATTCTAGCTGAAGGTATTGCTTAATTTTATACAATTTGTGAATTACACACATTGAGGATTATGATTAACTCCAGGCGTTTTGCTCTGCTGATTGCATAAAATAAAATTAAAAAAAAAAAACCCTAGAGTGCAACAAGCATTTGGATAAGCAAATTTGGTAATTATTCCAAAAACTAACATACTTCCTTCCAGCGTACATCCATAATCCAAAATATTAAAAATCAACTTCAATGGGACAGACAATCAAATATTGTCTTTTCTTGTTCTATTGGTTTCTAATCCACATATGTAACCATGTATGGAAATTCAAAGCTGAAGAAATATATGGGATCACTTACTTCTGTGTCATATTATTCACTTTAGTAAGAGTCTGGTGTAAATGCTTTGATGATGGGATCTATGTAACATAAATGGGACATCAAAAATTCTCCCATTGCTCTGGGAAAGTAAATAATATATCAAATGACCTTCTTGTGTAATCTACGTTTATATTTTGTGGACATGATTCATATTTCTGGGTAATAATCCTTCGTGATTTGCATTACTCTCTGTGATGACCAAATCTTTCAGGAATGAAGTACCATGACATGTAATAGTTTATTAAGTTTTCACATTTGTCTTGGAGCAAATAATCTGGTTCTAAGCCAAGTCTTCAATTTCCATGGAAGCACACTAAGATGAATCTAAATCCTTGTTGGAAATGCACTTTCTATGAACTGTTTTGGATGCATTCAAGAATATATCAAAGCAGAAAATTTTTGTTTTTATATTATTATGATCCAAATCTTCCTCCTCATTTGTAGCGTAGCAAGGCAAATATAACTTCTATGTACAACAATCCAACATACATAAGAAACCACTCCTTTTTCCATGACCTGCTGTGATGATCATCTACTTAAGTTTCTCATCAAGGTAACAAGCTTAGACAGCCATCACACATACACATTAGTCATGTTGCTGGATGTAGCTGTAGCAACTATATCTGCTTTGAAAAAAAAAAGGCCAACTCTCAAACTCTAAACATGCCCCAGGATGCTCACAAGAAATGTCACACTGAAAATAGCACCTAGTTCAACTGCAGCAACACACTTCTGCAACCACCTCTAAAAAAATGTAAAATATCTCTCCCATTTCATGTTTGTTCACTATGTACTTCTCTACAAAACTTTGTGTTCATGATGGTACACTTTCACCTCCTAAGTTCAGGTACCACCTTCAAATCAGCTCCAATTTTGTCTGGCTTGCATCTACAGAATGTATGCATTCTGCTTTAAAACACATCTCACAACTTAGCACCTCTCCTCATTTCAGGAGTACCTCTAAGTGAATTCTGTAGGCTTTACTTTTAAGTAAACAAATTTATAACTAGGCAGGATGTGGTACAGAATGAACATTGCCTTCTTCTAGGACTCTCAAATATGCCCGTGATTTTATGATTTGATTCATTTTGTCCTATATCTAGAAGCAGGTAGGGTTAGGCAGTTGCAAGAGAGTTAGGCCAGTCTGGGTCATACTGGTAGTCTATAAGTCTATCCAAACAGGAAGGAAGATGCATGCTCTTAAATATTCTGTAGTCAGTCTCTAGAAACAAGCAGTCACCATGAACGAAGCCAATGGGAAATGAAGTGAAGATGTATAACTTACACACAGTCTAGGGCTTAGGAATTCAAGTAATCTGAGAGCACTAGTTTATTACATGGTTGTGTGGGAAATTTATAACTGCTTGATTTTGGCATGCCAAGTGGCTAATTGCTGGGCATTTCTAATTTAAGCCTTTGCAAGAGGTGTTGGCTCTTTGTGTTTGCTTTACAATCATTTCTGCAAATGACAGAGCATCCATATACTCTGGCTGAGGTGACAGCTCATCTTGCAGAAGGTCTGCATTGGCTGTAGTTGCCTGTAGCTGCCCAGCTTCTGAGGAAGGACCTTCATATGGGACTGGAGACCTCTAAAGGTCCAAATCCTTGGGATCCAGTTCCCAAGTGTAAAAAATGACACAAGGTACCTTGTTTTACAATTGCTTTGTATGGATATATAGTTCTTTACTCCTTCTTCCGTGTGTGTGTGTGTGTGTGTGTGTGTGTGTGTTAGATTTTATGCCTTTGGCAGGGCTGGCTGTTTTTTGTAAAGCACCATGTACATTGATAGTGCTATATAAAATGATAATAGCAATAATAATAATAATAATAATAATAATAATAATAATGGCAATAATAATGGTAATTAATAATAATAGATGTACTGAAGCTATTGATATCACCACAACATTCTGCAGTTCCATCTAGACTTGTATAGATTCACGTCTGGTTCACATGAGCCTTGGATGACCCTTGGATCACCATGGAGTTGCAAGCATGCAGTTCTAGAGAGCTTAATAACATCACTACATGGGTTGATTGGCATTTGGTTTCTACCACGATTACAGAGGTAGTCTGAATTGCATAACAGGGTGCTTAGATGTTTAGTTATTGCTTCCAGCTCAATGCAGCAAGGATTTCTGCTGTTTTGCTTCAATTTGTTTAGCAATTACTTAGAACTATTGATGTACCAGGTGCTGTACAAAACCAACAGTGATATGCTTTCTGTACAAAACATTTGTGCCGTCAGTAAAATCCAAGGAAAACTGGAAAAATAACATACAAAACTGGTTTTCTATTTAATGTGATACGTGAATTGAGTCATGTGATCAGAGTTCACTTAAGTGATATGAGTCAAATGATTTGAGTTTGCTCATGTGAAAATAAATTTTATTGCCTTGGATCCCAATTAAGTCTTATGCTTATGACAGATCTATTAAAATCACTAAGCCACCTTAACGTGTGACTAACCGTATGGATTGGATTCAATCCTGGATGAAACTTTGTGGAAGATTCTTTGAAGTTTTGTTTCTACAAAGACATGAAGGGTGGGGGGAGACAGGGGAGGGAATTAGAAGACACAGTGATACAACCAGCTTCTGTTCCTAGGGCATTTTTACCTAGTACTTTTGAACCGCTGTACTTGGAGATCAGATTTTGAGTTGCATAAATACATAGCTGTCTTTCACAGACTTCAGTAGCGAGTTGTGAAGTAGGGTGGGTATTGGCTTCAAGTTCTATATGTATTCCACCTTTGTGAATCCATAAAGTCTGTTCCTTCCTACATACTTCCAGTCATTTCTGATTTTTTTTTCCTACAGTGAAAACATTTATGTTATTCATGACCAGGTTGTTATTTTTGCTTTGTTCATTGTGACATTGTGTGTTGCGTAGAAATTTGGCAGCAAATCTGCCCTTCATTTCCCCTAGTTAGGAAAAAAGGAAATTATTTATTTGAATTTTCTCCCTGTCTTATGTGTATTCATTGTGTGGTCTTGCAAAAAGGACCCTGCACTTATTGAAATGTTGGAAAACTTGATTCCTGAAGAAAAGCCAACTAAGCCAGCAAATTTCTTCCATTTCTTTCAAGAAATAACAGAGTACTATTGGCAGTTCCTTTAAAAAATAAATACAACATTGCACACATGTAACACAAGAAGCACTGTATATATTTATTAGAAATTTGGCAGACAACCTTAAGGGTTACCATTCCTGCAGATTTCATCCAGTTGAGATAAAGCGGAGAAAAGATACTCCCCCCCCCCCCCCAGTAGTAGTCCATAGAAAGTACGGACCTTTTGATTTTCAAATCTCTGCTTGGGACAACAGTCAAAGGAGAAACTCAAGCTGAAATGGATTTGTTTCCAAAGTGCTAAATTGGGTTGCGAACTGAATATAGTGCAAATCTCTAGTCGTGATTACCTTGCACGATCAACTCTGGAAGCAACTGAATGAAAAGAAAATTCCTTGTAACACTTACCCTATCGTCTATAAGCTCTGTGCTGATAACCAACAACATATAACAGTTTGCTGCTGACTTGCCTTTTCAAGCATGTTGTGTGTGTGTGTGTGTGTGTGTGTGTGTGTGTGTGTGATGCTACAGTGCATTTTTACTCAAAGTGCAAATACCTGGCAAGACTAAAAAGACTCTTGGTATTTTTAACAAAGTTTATGTGAGCAGATTTTTTAAATGTGTGCTGAAAATGCCAAAAGTCTGTCATAAGAGGAAGGCTTGAATCATCTCGGTCTAAACACCAGCATATCAAGCACATTTTATCACTGTTTGACAAAGACTAACCTCATGTCTGGTGAAAAGGAAGATGAAACTCATCTGTCTGCCGTTCCCCGTCCAAGACTTGTTTTTATTCAGCTTTATTAAATTTTCATCTTACTTTGTCTTCTTGAAAATATTTGGCTGCCTTTTCAATTTTACATTGTTTTACACTGTTGCATTTCTTTTGGAAATTCATAACAGTAACACACATAATGTGAAGATTCTAATAACTCCTATACCCAGAGCTATTAATCATGTTTAATTGCCAGTCAGGTTAACTGAGTTTGCTTTCTGAGCCAGTTTCAGTGAACCTTCTTTTAAAAAGAATCTCTAGCTTTACTACCACATAGATACATGATCAGAAATGTAACTGTGATGTTCCGATTGTTAGAAAACTTTAAAAGCAGCTGACTATTTCTTCAGAAAAATGTTCCTCAAGCATTGGCAAACAATGTGCGCACAAAGGCATCTTAACTTGAGTTGTAGGAACAGTATATACCCTATTTGCTGGCATCACTTTTTTTCCTGAAAAATACTGTTTGAAAATGAGGTGCATCTTATATGCCAGTGCATTTTATATGCCCACAAATAGTATATGCCAGCATGTAAATGAGGTGTGTCTTATATACTGGTGTGTCTTATACGCTGGCAAATATGGGTAATTGTCAGTTGCCACGAACATGAGTTGCCTATCTATACTCTCCAAATTTACATCCAATATGGTCTGGATATTTATGTGGAGAAGACCAAGAACATCCAACCCACCATCAGATCTTCCTAATCATAGCATCCAGGAGAGGGAACTGGTGGCCCTCCAGATCTTTTTTGGATTGAACTCCTATGTTCAGCTGTAGCCAACATAATCAACAAGGAGCAATGCCGAGAGCTGTAATCCAATAACATCTGAAGGACCATACAATTCCTATTCCCACTCTGGTATGTCAAAGCATTTATTTAAAACATTCACAGGTGTACACACACACACACACACACACACACACACAAATTAACAGTTTCACAAACAGTGGATCAGATATTCTAGAGCTTGGGGGAAAAAGATTTTTGGAGACTACAGGAACTAGAAATTCCCAGCTATCATGTCAGCTGGAGAATTTGGCAATCTTTAGTCTCAAAGAAGAGATATTTAAGTTCTACTTCATACTCTCACACAAAGACTTATAGTGGCCTTCCTAAATAATGTGTGCCTATCATTCAGATGTGGGAATTGTGTCTCCCAAAGGTCACATTCAGTCCTTGGTGGGGTCCAGTGTCATCTTCAAGACTGGACCCCCCCCCCAAAAAAATTACCAGTAAAACAAAAAATTTGGGTCCACCCTCCCCACCAGAAACCACTTGGAGAAACACTTGAAAACACTCCAGAACACTTTTAAAAACAAAGAGTCCATCCAAAAGTAACTAGCAGTGATGCAACATCACTTTTCTTTGCCCAAAATGGTAGCTAATGATATTAGGAATGATATTAAGATTGACATGTACCTGAGGCTTAAAATCCAGATCAGAGGCCATTTCCACACGGGGTAATAAAAACGGTGCAGTGCGTCCTCCACAGAGGACGTCTGCACCTTGGAGCGGAGTGGGTCCAGACTACTTACTGTAGATCCGCACCTCAGTCCACTCCGGAACAACTCCAAGTGGTCCTCCAGCATGCTTTTGAAAGACCTGATTTTTCTGGTCTTTCAAAAGCACAGAGCACGCCACTGTGAGCCTGCTCCCTTGTGCAGATTCGCAGGCTCGCACCAACGCGAGCCTGCAATCTGCTGAGGGCGAGCTTTAGGCTGGCGAGCTTCAGCGGTCGGTCGAGTCCCATGACCAACTGGAAGCAGCCATTTTGGACACTGGAGCAGAGCAGATCGATGACCACGCACTGCTCCAGAGCAGCCTGGACCGGACCGGGGGTGCCAGAAGATCTGGTAAGTAGCAGCACTGAGCGATTCCCTCGCCCCGTGTGGAAATGGCCAGAGTTACAGAAACAATTCTGAACCAGGTCTATAATCTATAATAGTAATAGGAACCATAGTTTTGTGCTCTTGGGCCTACTGCAAAACCAGCACAAGTGGCTCTTGCTTGAACCAGCTTGGAAAACTGAACCGCCAGGCCTGGTTTTTACATTACCTTATGGCCATGAGAACCACTGCAATACAAGTCTTTCCTTCACCACTCGGTAACATGGACATACATGTGGAAGGAGCTTGCACTGAGAGTCTGCCATACATCACTGCCATTCCTCTAAAGATCAGATTTGATGTGGACAAAAGTTCTGAGGAAGACTTTTCTTTCCACACAGCCTGAGATACTGGGGCCATTTGAAGGAATGATGTGGCAACAGTTCCTACACAAGCAGAATGACACATATCCTGTCCTCCCATAGCCTTAGTTGATGTATCTGTGGAATATTTACCTTCCTAGGCTTTTTTGAAATTAGGCAAACCAAGCTTGCTTCAAGATAAGGCTTTATCTGTGCAATCTTGCTGCCTTGTTCAAGTTTTCGGGAGGTGTTCAATTTGCAACCTTCATACATTTTCTTATTTCCAGAGAAAATCAGTTAAAGAAGCACCCCAAGTTGTTCACTTACTGTAGAGTGCATTAATTTGACAGAATTGTGGATGTATGAAATGTGGATGTCAAGCTATATGAGTGTTTTTGTTCACTGTTAAGATCCGGAAATAAGTTTGTGCAACAATCATTCTCAGAAGAAACTGACTGAAAAAAAACTACGACTGCTGCAGGCAAGTATAAATCATTTTTTGTCACATTTGAATCAAAAACCCAGGGTGATGTTATCAGATCTTAATTTTCTTTGGAAATAACTATATTAACACTGGAGGTGGTGGCTTTTCTGTGAGTAATGAGAAGAATATGGAACATACCACTATAAGTCATTATCTGTTGCACCATTGCATTAAACCTGATAAGACAGGAGTTATTGCTTCCTGCCTTCCACCCCCACTCCCCAGAAGAGACTGGTAATTATCTGTACATTTGTAATGAAACAGTAGGGATACATTTTGAAGATGGTTAAAACCTTTCCTTTAATTTCCATGATTCAGAAGAATATCCCATGGGACAAAGTGGACTAAATGGACTTTTGGCAAAAGTGTTATCTGATGAGGTAGACTGAGGCCATTTCCACACTAGATTATTATAGCGCTATTATTCCACTTTCAACATCCTATGGAATCCTGGGGGTTCTAGCTATAGGGAGCGCTATAGCACTATAACAGTCTAGTGCAGAAATGGCCTCAGTCTACCAAAACTTATGCTACCAACTTCTTTCTCTCAGGTAGTTTCAAAGGTGTTATAATATCCCTTTGCATATTGATCCAGACTAAGGTGGCTATGCCTTTGAATTCTACCACAAATGAACTTTAATTTACCATTTATGCAGAAAAGAATAATGTATTTACAATATGGTACAGCAACTCAGTACTACCAAAGACATTACCAGGGCTTCCACCGACTTCAGGGTGATGTGAGTTCCTAAAAGTCATGGAGATCATGGACTTCAGCCTATTGATTAATCTCCACTAGAGTAGACCCACTGAATCAGCTGTTAAATGTGAGTTAACACATAAGTAAATTCTGGCTAGGACTAATAATCAGGTCCATATTTGAGTGTAGACATAATTTTGCACTATACCATGAGCCTTATTCAGTGGTCTTGGGAAACCTAATAGGTTCAGTCCAGACTTAATTATATCTAGGGTAAATCCAATGAAATTACTTAAGTCAGTCATGATTACTTTGAATCTTGTTTGATTTCAGTGAGGTCTGCTCTCAGTACAAGTAAGTCTGAATGCAACCCATTGTCTCTCAGGCTAACCTAACACATGATAAACAGTTAGATACAACGGAAGATGCCATGTGGTTGAATATGTACTTTGATCACTCTTTTAGAAAGCCATACCCACATTTCTAGTTTTCATCTACAGCTGTCAGAATGTTTACCCTCTCCCGAGATAATTAGAAGTAGCCACGCTTTAGGGCAGGATTAACAGCTAATTAAAATGCTTATTACCATTGAGAAAACAATTTCAGATGTCCATGTGTTTGAGGAAAATGAAATAGAATGGAAACTCAGAATTGCTGTGAAGATGTGTTCAACATCAGCCACATACCTTCAAAGACATGCCTCTCATCTTTGTCTTGTTTTGCACAAGCAAATCTGTCATGATTATGTAAACTTATATGTTTTACCAAGATCTGATGCTCAGAGCTATATAAACCTTGCACATTGATAACACTTCTAATATATAATGATGAAATGTGGTCCATGAAAAGCTATAACATGATGAATTAAGATACTACTAGGCAATTTTGTGTCACCAAAAGAAAGGCATCAACATGAGTGAGTTTCCTGTCCTGTAGTCCAGCTGATGCGAACATTTATATATCCTTATTCATTTTCAGAATTCAATTGGTTTCTTTAATTGGTTCAGCACCTTGAACACCTCATTTAAAATTCAGACTAAAACTTAAAGTGGATCCACTATCCCTCTAACATGGAAGCCACCAACCAATATGAACAGAAACAATCTTTGCTAGCACATATAGCCTCTACTAATTTTGTGTATATTTTCTTAGATGTACATGGGTGTTAGTTTTGTACCTTTAAACCCCTTTTAAAGTTTAAAAATAGTATACCAAAGTCCAGATTTGTAGGGTAACAAGAGATTTCCGACAATTTCACAAGGCTTAATTGTTTAATACCTGTTTAATGGCAAATCTGATTGGCACCATGCTGCTGGGGGAAAAAGGTTTATCTCTCTCTTTATGCTGTTTCCCCAGTGAAAATAGCAAGTCTTATATTTTCTGGTTTACCCCACATGGCAAAAATAGAGTTTAGAAGTTATTTTTGGACAACAATACCCAGTGGCCATCCTGGTTAGAGGATTCTGGGAGTTACCATAGAAAAGTCACTTTTCCAGATTTGTGGCCAAGAAAACCTGGAGCTGGGTTCTTAACTGAGAAAATGACATGGTGAACACAAGGAATAGCTATAGCTCTGATCAGGGATGAAACTAGCCACATAGGCTGTAAAGACAGTGGGCAACCAGAACATGCGTCACAATTACATCAAAATCCCAACATTTTGCATGTCTAAATTTTAATGTTATCTGATACCATTAATTTGTTTTGCTTACATTTACCCTTTCTCTTACCCTGTTTTTTTTTTTAAATTCCTTATGTCTTTTTTGTGTGTTGTATGATTTGTAGGAAGCTGTGACTGGATTACAATACACTCATCCAAATACATCTCATAAAATACCTAGATGTCACCATGTTTATTATTTATTTTAGAAATGTTGGAATCAGCAAGGTAATATGAGAGTAAACTGAAAATGGCAACATATTTGTAATGTATCTCAATCAATTTTACTATCGTTTTCAAATACCCAAACTACAATACTTTACTTACCATCAAAAGTATATAAAATCAATGTAGTTTTTTACAAAAACAGCATAGAGGTTACCACTTTGGAAACATTCAAGCCATGTCTTAATGATTGGACAGTGTGCACTAATGCCCCAGATGTAAAGAACTTAGAAGGGATATATCCCTTATTGAGGCCATTTCCATGCCGGGCTTCTGAAACGGTGCAGAGCAACCTGTCACTGAGGTCTTCTACACCGTAGAGTGGACTGGTGTGGACTACTTTTTGTAGTTCCACACCAGAATCCACTCAGGAGCGGCCAGAACTAGCCGGGCTGCGTGTTTTTTAAAAACCTCTTTTTCGAGGTTTTTAAAGAGCACGGAGCGCGCAGCCCCGTACCGCTCCGTCGCCTGGCTCTGAAGTGGATTTGCAGACACGCGCAAGTGCATGCCTGCAGATCTGCCGGGGGCAGGCTTCCAGCTGGAGAGCTTCTCCGGTTGTTGGAGAGCCTCCACCAACTGGAAGCTGCCATCTGGGACAGCGGAGGACTGTGGAGCAGCGAGCTCGCGCTGCTCCGCGTGGCAACGGACTTACCCGGCTGCAGGTAAGCTCCGTTTTAGCGTGTTTTCGACCGTTACCCCCCCCACATGTGAAAAGGGTCTGAGAATGCATCACTGATCTAGACTGCATGACACTCACGGAAAACTATAGTTTGAGCATGGTCAGCCCTACCATCAGTGATGTAGACTCAGGTCAACTGACTAGACTCAAGTCGGACTTAAGTCACTTCAGTGACTTGACTTGGATTTGACTTGGCAAAAAATGATGCACTGACTTGACTTGACTTGAGACTTGTATATTTTTAATGACTGACTAGCTGCCCTTGGTTGAGTAATACAACACATTCATCCAGAAACCTTACAACTTTGAACAACGCTTCCATCTCTTTTTGTCTACTGGTCACATGATGATCTGTCTCAAGCCCAAAATGTGGGTGCATTTCTCAGAGAGGAACAACAAACAGGTTACACAATGGACTTGAGGCAGGCTTGAGGTCTGCTCAACAGCCTGTCCCTGCTGCGTATTGGAGAACTTTTCCTAAGAGCAGAAGACAAGGCTTGCCCGCAGAGCGCGGCATGCATTTGTTAGAGGGGAACAACAAATGTGTTAGGTAACAGGCTTGAGGAGGAAGGATATTTCCTTCTAAAACTTTTGAAGCTTCAGAAATGGGAAGTATGAAGGATCCTACTCCCCACTTCCAAAACTGCAGACTCTTTTATGCCCAGTGGCACAAAAGCTCCTAGTTTCAGGAGGGAGGAGTAAGAAGGATCATATTCCTCACTTCTGAAGCTGCAAATGGCAAAATCGCAGATATGGAGGGCTGACTCTGCTTAAATTGTTAAAACTGACTTTATGCAACTTTGTCCAGAAATTCTGGAATATAGGTTGAGGTACAAAGTTGGCTCCCAGACTTGAGACTTAATTTGAAAGTATCTTCAAAGACTTGAGACTTGACTTGAGACTTGAAGGTAGAGACTTGAGACTTGACTTGAGATGTGGAGTAAAAGACTTAAATGCATCACTGCCTACCATTATGCAAAGTCAATCAGTCAGCTCAGACAGCAGTTGCCATGGTGTGCCGCCAAGTCTGCACTTTAATTGCTAAGCTAGATCACTGCCCCCAGATATAATGTAGTATTGGTTCTCCATTGCTTATGTTGGTGTTAGTTTTAACTGCACATATAGACAGTATATACATAAATGGAATGGAGAGAGGAATTCAAGACAATATTAGGAACTAGATCTGTGAAGTAACTAGTTATTTCCAAGCTCTAAAGTCTGCCGATTACATTTAATTATTATTAATTCCCATTAAAAAAATAATGAAGCTATAACTTCAATACGTTATGATTGTTACTTAACATGGAACAACTTTACTTCTTTTCTTGTGTACTTTAACTATAACTTCCAGTTATTCTTCTCATTATGTGGGTGTTGCTTCACTAAACAATGGGTGAGGTACGATACATGGTTCAAACACTGGCTCATGCTATACCTCTTGTTTTATTGTGGAGATTCAGATAACAATGCAGTAGATAAGAGAAGAATACTTTTCAGATACAGGCCAGCAGTTTGTGGAATTCAGATTCAAGTGACTGCAAATGTCTCTTTTCATTACCACTGAGAAACAGAGAAACAAAAAGGTACATTTTTCAAATTACAATTTTAATAGTAGCTACCAATTTCAGAGCCTTGAAACTATAGCTGTAACTAATTGCTTTTAAGAGTAACTTCATATGCTCTGCTTCTATTTTGGTACAGTGATGGCTATTTCAGTCAGTGGAAAATGTTGGATGGAAACACTCTTCATGGATTCTAGGTAGCAAATCCTTCTGCTTCTAGATGACAAACCATATAGCTTCATTACTTCCCCATTCGATATGGTGGGGAACAGTATGAAAGGAACATTCTTAGTCTCCAAAATGAGAGCTATCTGATATGCCAATATTTTTTTTTCAGTGAAATGTCAACAAAATGAGGCTTTCTATGGAGAGTGGCGTTAATTGTAGTCTTGTTCTGCTGGAAAGTTCTGCAGTAACCCTACTTTGCAGTCCAAATATATTCCATGTACCAGATGTGAGATGTTTAGGAATCTAGTCTCAGTCTCAGGCACGCACACACACAGTTTAAATTGTCTACATAACTGCATGGCTTCAATATTTAAGTTCCACTAAATGGGCAAATGAAATACTTTTACGAATTCTATTTGCATGTATTTGGGGAATAGAGAAGGGTGGGGGAATAGGTAATTATTTTTTTTATTTACTTAGTGTACCACAGCTAAGATAAAAGTATTTGGCTTTAACAAGGATCTGCTAATTTACTAAATACCCCAGATGGCCACAGTGAAGCACAGCGTGGTGAAATTTGGATTTTCACAGAGCAACCAAGCTAATTATTAGTTCCAGTTTTGCTAAAACTGATAATTTTATAGGTGTTAAATCATTCCAGTGAGGAATTATTTTCTCCATCCCATTGTTAAAATACATTTCTCTTTTTTGATGAGAGTCTACACATGTTACATTAAAAGCTCCATCTAGGCCAGGGGTGGGAAAACGTTGTCCCTCCAGGTGTTTGGACTGTGGACCATATAGACCGGAGTTTCTAGGAGATGAAGTCCAAAACACTTGGAGGGACAAATTTTGCTGCATCTCTGATCTGGGCAACACTGGGCCCTCCACAGATCATCCCAGGGGAAACAAGGATGGAGCAAAACAATTTCTCCCAAAGTAACAATGCTGCTTCATATGGAACGAACCTATTTCTGTATGATAATATGAGCAGCTTTAAACTTATATAGATGTTTACCACCAGTTGAATGTACAGTCACTAGTGCATCTATCCAGTGGTGTATTTCAGTATCAAAGGAGGTATTTGTATATGAGATGGACATCTTCATCCTCCAGATTTCTCTTCTTGATGTTGCAATAACTGTTTGAGCTTTGCAGTCTTAGAAGATGTCTGTCCTTAAAGATCTGTCTGTCCTCAGTGATATTGAGGCCACTCCCATAAATCCTTCTCAATGCTTAAGTTTCATAGGCCCTTTCCAGATGTGGGGGGGAAACGACGGAACACGCTACTCACCGGATTTTAACTTCATCCGGGTGAGTCCGTCGCAACGAGGAGGAGTGCGAGTTTGTCGCTCCGCACTCCTCCGGCATCCTAAATGGCGGCTTCCGGTTGGTGGAGGCTCTCCACCAACCGGAGAAGCTTGCCAGCCGGAAGCCCGCCCCCGGCAGATCTGCAGGCACGCACTTGCGTGCGCCTGTAAATCTGCTCTGGAGCCCGGCGACAGAGCAGCACGGGGTTGCGTGCTCCGTGGTTTTTAAAAACCTCTAAAAAGTGGTTTTTAAAAAACACGCTGCGCGACCAGGTCCGGTCGCTCCGGAGTGGACTGAGATATGGAACTACAAAAAGTAGTCCGCCCCAGTCCACTCTACAGTGCAGAAGACCTCCGTTGGAGGTCGCTCTGCACCGTTTTAATAGCCCAGTGCAGAAAAGGCCATAGATAATTGATAATGTGCCATATAAACAGGCTAACTAAAACCTCATTTTCACATTTCCTCAGGTCTGTGAAGGAAGTAGTCAGCTTTCTATGGTCTCTCATTCTTTTACTCACCCACACACAATTCAGGTAGGGCAGGTTTCTATGTTTACCAATCTCAGGGGAAGACTAAGTCTCAAGAATTGCTATATGTGTAGAAAATAGTTTCCTGTTATCTAGGCAGCCTGCTGCATTAGTTATATTTTGCTGGAAAAATTCAGTTAGGTTGCACAGTTTGCTTGTGATGAGAATAACGATGATGGAAACTTTGTGCATGTGATGCACATACTACTTTGAATGTGCTGCAAGTGTCTTTAGCATGGACTCCATGGACATCCAGTGGATGGGGAGCATGGAGGTGGACAAGGGACAGCAGCCTATTTTTATTCCAGCAGCCAGATTCAAGAATATGACATTATTCTCCTAGACCTCATGAGGACATCCAGGGAGGTGCCTAATGTGTAGAGAGGTAGGTAGCTTTGGGATGGAGTAATAGTGGATGGAGCTGTTAGGTTCCTGCACCCATCACAAGCAGGAAAGTGCATTTGTAGGTGAAAATTTCAGTTATGTCAGCATATGTCACTATCAAGATGCCAGCCAATATCTTCATGACTATACTCTGAGAAAGATTGTTTCTCAGACTAGGAACTTTGAACCTCAGAGAAAAGCCTGATTCATTGGATTACAGAGCACAAATGAGTAGATCATTTGTACAGCGGTATAGTTCTGAAGTACGTATTTATGAAATGCATTGGGCTGTTAAATTTTGGCAATTGTAGAACTTTGAAATTTAATCTCTTCCCTCTGATATTGGTGCCTTGTGTCCTTATTCTTTTCTTTCTTGGAACAGGCTGCCAAGTGAATCTGAGAAGAGGTTTTAATTGCACAGAAAAGTTTCTGGTAACAAAAGCGGCCAGCTTGTAATCTTGCAGTTGCTGAATTGTTGGTGTTGGCTCTACTCATGACAACCAGCAATGAAAGCTGATGGGAAATGTAGTCCAACAATACCTTTAAGGCCACAAATACTTATCCCTGATTGCCAGATGGGGTATTTTATTCTACCTAAGGTCCTTATTAATTGAAATATTGCAGCCTTTTGAGAAATTTTAGGAATGACCCAGAATGTCTATTAGAATGCAATCTTATTCAGGTTTAACTGGAAGTGTGTCCCACTGTGTTCACTGCAGCTTCCTTGGAAATAAGTGCTCATATGACTGAAGCCTTAATGTGGTTGATAACAAATCACAGTTAAAATAGCATTTAAAAAAATGCAAACATTTATGCTTTGTTTCAGCAATAGAATTCGAAATTTCAGTGCAAAAATTACTCCTACTTTTATTAAAATAATTGTAGTGACTAGGAAAATCTCATCTTCCACCCAAACTAAAATATGGTAAAATGGTATAATCAAATGGAAAAATCCTGTTGTAAACATCTTTTGAAGGCCTGCATAGAGGTAAAAGAAAGGTAAAAGAAAATATGGCTTAGCCAGTCCCCTTCTCAAGTAGCCTAGCATAATTACCCTTAAGAAGAGATAATTTCAGTTCATGGGGTTTGCTGTTTTAAACCTTTCAAGGGAAAACATGAATTTTCCATTGACAGCAGTTTGAATTTGTGACACTGGAGCCAGAGTGAATTAAATAGAAGAACTACACAGTCTAAACAAACAGAGGTTCCCTATCAGAACGGAAGCCTGACAACAAAATAGCACAACCCGTGGTCACAGAAATGTATGGTTATAGTGTAATGACCACACATTAAAGGAATTTTTGGTAAGTTTCATATTTCAAACATTGTGTGGTTTGTTTTAATTTTTTTTTACCTTTTTTAAAATATTTGCTATATTAAAAATACCTCCTTTTAAATAACTGCTAGTTTCAGCATTCCAGTATTCACAGAGCAAATTAATGGATATAATGTGAATGGTAAAACAAAACAAAGCAAGACAATAATTATGAATTGCAGTGTAGATGCAAGCAAGGCTTGTAAAGTTTCATATATCCTCAGGTGGTTATAAGACATTGCCCTATACAGGAAGTCCTCCATCCATCTGAGATTTCTGGACAGAAGGGAGGACATAAATATTTTAATACAAAATACATACATACATACAGTTAATTCAGCCTGTTAATGTATGAATTTGTACAGTCAGCCCTCCACATTTGTGGGTTTCTTTTGAGGATTTGATTATTCACAAATTATTTGCTGTCATCTCTGCTGCTGCCCTATGTCATTTTTAATAGAGACTGCAAGCCTTGTGAGACTGAGAAACTGCGAACAAGGCTAGTAAGACCCTATTAAAAATGGTGTGGGGCAGCAGTAGAGGTAGCAGTAACCCCCAAAAGCCACCCATTTCTGCCTTATGAAGGAACCCTGCTGCCTGAAAGGAATCCATGGTGGGTTGAATATGGTGATCGTACTTTTTGTGTATGTTAAATATGGTTTGGGAGGGCCTAGAGTTATTCATGTTTTTTTCACTTTCACAGGGAACTTGTGCCCCTAACCCTAGCGAATGTGGAGGGATGACTGTACATTTTAATTGCAACAATGAAATGTTTCTCTTTTTCTGTATTTGCTTATATCTAGAGTGGTCAATGAACTTCTGTGGCGCAATGGTCTGAACACTGGACAAGGACCCCAGGATCTGAATCCCCATTCAGCTATGGAATCACACTGGCTGACCTTGGGCAGGTCACACTCTCTCAGCCTCAGAGGAAGGCAACAGCAAACCTCTCTGAATAAACCTGCCAAAAAACCCCTCATCATAGAAGTCAGTTGGATGCGTAACAATAACAGCAAAGACCACTTAACACTGCATGTTTGGAACATATTATAACCTCAGCTTCATATGTTATATGTTATCAGCTACTAGATGACCTAACACTGAATTTCATTATATAAGAAGAGAGTAGATTTCTCAAGAAAGTAATTAGTGATGTGATCAAAGTCATTCCTAGGTCATTATTATATGCATTAGAATCAGGGAATAATTTTTGTCAGAATCCTAACTGGACAGGGAAGAATTAAACACCGTCCTGCACGCCAATAAGCACACACACGGCTGCACTTGTTTCTTTTTTAAAACAACAACAACTACTTACAATGGATTGATTCCAGATGGATAGCACTTTAAATTGGCCCATTTAAATCAATGGGCCTTATGTCAGCATCACTGTCTCAAAGGCTATTGAGTTTGATGCATCTGCTCTAAGTAAGCTGGAACTAATTAATCCATGGTCAGTTATTAAAAAATGAATAGTCAGTATACAAGGAAGGAATCAGGATTTTAGTATATGGGGTGGCAAGGTTTAATTTCTTTTCCTTAGACATGACCCTAATCGTGAGGACTGAGGGAAATGCCCCTTTAGTGCCAGCTTTTTTTCCCCTAAGGATAACATACAATATTTGTCAGAATCAATATTCGGACAGGAAGAGTTAAACTTCCCTTTATGTATAGTGTACTTCTGATTAAAATTTTGTTTCCTTGGCACCTAGTATTACATATAAATGACCCTGACATGGCTTGTAATGACACACTTCACATACTGCATAGTTTGACCGTAAGTATCAATGTGCATGATCAAATTTAATATGGGAAGAGGTTTTCATACATCTATGCATATCTATGTATATAAATGTGCATGCATATAGATATAATATAGATTCTCATATTGCTTGTCAAGTCACGTTTTGATAGCTTGTGATGGCCATGACCAAGTTAACCCTTCATACAACCACTTCATCATGGAGAAAATGAAATCTGGAATTAAAATAATAAATATTCCTCCAAATGGGCAAGTGGACATGAAAAACAGTATTATATAGACTGCTCCTAGGTTATTCAGACTATAAAACTTTGTACATTACAATGTTCTAAAATTCATACAAAGGTAGACATCAGTTCTGTTTCACTTCTTGCTATTTTTACTATTTGAGATGGAAAACAAAGCTGGAACTGAACTGAAACTGCAAATGATCTCCTGAGATGGATACATATATGAATAATGGTTTCCAATTAACCTCTCAAACAGCCCCTTTAAACAGATGCAGTAAATGTTTCATCACTGATAGTCTTTGTTCTTAAAAAAACAGACACAGCCCTTCTGAAGGAGATGAATGGTTCATCATGTGTATCCTGATGAAGTCACACTGAAATGCATGGAACTATACCAATCTACCTGGGCTCACTGGAGGAAGAATTCCTGAATAAAAATTATGACTCATTGAAGTATTAATCCTAAAAAGTATTCTTTTTTGTTTATAAAACAAGATGAATTAAAATCCCTTTTCTGTTCTGAGGACCAGAATTTTAAGACATAATCAGAATTAGACCCATTGAAATCAATGTGACTTAAGTTAATCTTGACCAGATCAGAGGACCCCACATCCCATTTGCTTGTATGAGATATCATGATTCTTTCCTCATCTTCACAGAATTTATACAAGAAGTATTGGTAAAGCACATGTTAAGTTTATAAAAATTAAAAAGACTGTTGGCAAACAACTTCACGAATCTTTTTTCCCCCCATCATATTATTTGGCTTCAGTTTGCTTTGCATAAAAAATAGTTAAACAGTGGCTCTCTTTCTCTTTTCTTTCTTTCTCTAGTGCTTTCTGGTAAGTTTTTAAATTTGTTGCATTTAAACTGCCCTGTCTGGAAACCCTGATTAATTATATGTTATATATGTTCCTCCATTGCAGCTTTTGCCTTTGAAAGTAACCATGGGGAAGAAGGACTGGTTCTCCTCATTGCAACCACTCCCATCCTCTGTAAATGCTGTAAAAGCACTGGAGGACAATGGTGAATGAGGTAGGTTGCGGTGTGGTATCACCAAAATCGGTCAATATTACCTTTCATGAGTGAAGTTCTACTCATAAAAAAGGCCACTGCCCCATTTCGAGAGTCCCCCCCATTTCCAAGATACTGAATGAAAGAATAAATAGTATGTAGGACACACATCTAGTGAACATGAGGTTGTGTAAGCCTGATCTAAAGTATGACTTTATCTGGATCCAGCCCTTATTAATAATTATCTTCACATAATATGATTGGTCGTGGCTTTGCCCTTATTCCCATGGTATTTTGTTGCCTAGTTATTATAACAGCAACTAGGCAACAGTAAATACGCACCTTGACCTATAAACCAGTTCTGTCTTAAATTTTAAATAACATAGCTATCCAAACTGTTACAATAAATGTCATATGCAAGTTTCAGCCCAGTTAAGTATTCCTGGTAAATATATTCAGAAAGCCATGCTGACATCAGGAAGATGGTTCAGTCTTTGTCCGTAGTCATCTGAGAGCTTCAGCACCCTCTGTTGGCTACTGTGATTTCTGCTCTCTAATATGCAAAAGAATATTGTCTGCAAAACTTAAGCATGTTTAAGTAAACAAAGCAAAACACTTATTGGCTCGCACCCCATTCAATAAACTAATGTGGTATTTTAAAAGAAGAGAGAGAGAAGTCTGTCTTAATTAGTTATAAACAGTAAGACAACAAACAATAAAAAGGGAATAATAGAATCCAGTAAATTGATGTTTCTCTGCCATTTTCTCTTCAAATTCAAAAGTGTGAGTGTGAAAATATATATGCTTAAGGATTGAGGAAAAGGGAGGAAAATAGGCTAAATCCTGCAAAATATGATGAAAACAGAATTTAAAAGTACATATAACACCTCAATCTGAGTGATGTGTCAAAGCAATTTTAGTGTTGAGTACATTCAAAGATAAAACACATGGCATTTTAGATGTGCACAACCTAAACGATTTCACATGCATTGACCTTTATTGGTGCCTCCTGGAAAAGAACAATCAGAAAGGGCCAAGAGAATTCACAGCCAGGGTATTTGCTTGTTTCAGACACATCTTCTCTCTTCTCTGTGTGGATCTCTCTAACACACAGGAAGGCCCTGACTAAAACCCAACAGCTGGATTCTGTCAATCCTGATGGAGGCCAGTCTTGTTAGTGTAATGTGACCTCTGGAGCACTAACACAGATAATACTGGCACCTCTCTCTGTCCTAATCTACTACCAGTCTGAGCAATTCAGCAAGGGATGGGGGCATTAAGGCCAGATTATTCCAAACAAAATTCAGCAATGGTAGCAAAGTATTATGACAGTGTAAGATGGATTTTACTAGCTAGTCTTTCCCAAGACATCCTCTCACATCTTTTTTTTTTTAAAGACTGAATGTAAAATATTTTGCTGAAACCAGACTTTTGCAACTATATAAAAACAATAGCTATGCAATTTGAACTGAACTGGGCTGAAGCGTGTCCGATTCTCTTGAAATTGACTTACTTCCAGGTAAGAGGTCTATGATTGCAACACACACACATACACTCATTTTAGAGTAAGCTCCACTGAAATCTATCTTACTTCTGAATAGACATATTGCATTGTAAGTATTTAAAGTTTGTACAGGAAAAGCACAACTGATGTATTTGATTGGATTTAAATAATGCTGGCTCCACTGACATTGTGTTTTATTTGTATTGTTTAAAATTGAAACATTTCTCTTGCTTTGGGCTGAACTTTGGTAAAAGCTACATCTCAAATTTTGGCAGGATTTATAGTGAGACCATTTTGCATTTTGAGGATGTGCGGTTAATTTCAAGGCTCTTTATGATTACTGTTGCCATGTTTAAAATCACAATGTAGCATGATTCTGAGAGTACTTTGGAAAGGAAAATAGCAGGCCCTACTGATGTGGGATAACATTTCAATTTGGATTTATACAGAACAGGAACACATCCAGTTTGAGAATTTACAACCTTTATTTGAATGAATCAGATGCAATCTATTTCATATGTAACGTGAAAGCACTTCTGCTTAGATATGATGCACGTATATCTAGGGTTGATGTATTACCAAGTCAGCTAGGTTTGGGAGCCTAGTGATAATGGAGCTGGCAGAGGTATATTGGAATAAACAACCAACAAGAACAACTTTGCTGGGGAATAATGAGGCCACAACTTTATTATTTACAGCTGTATAAGGCCTGATGCAACACAGACCATATATTCAGATGTTCAACAGCCAGGCTGCTATCCAATATCCATCTTCCAGCTTACCTACTGATGGCAGTCCTGAAGTGGCAACCATAGACTGTGTGATTTTCTTGCCATCTGGGAGTGAGTTGGACTCTCAGCATCCAAGCTGGGCCTGACCCTGTTCTCCTACATCCTCAAAGTTCCTTAAGAGGACTCCCCAAACCGGGTGGGTGGGTGGGGAATGATGGACACTTAGGTTTCATCTCTCCAAAAACTAGATGTGGACCCATGCAAAACCACCAAAGTTGTGATGAAATAATTATTAAAACATAATGCAACTGAAAAAAAAATGCAAGTGAGTGAGCAAATGCTATTAGCAAATAATATTGGTTTAAATGGTAATCCCCGGAAAGCCTACAGCAAGAGCAGGATAGTGGGAAGACACACTCCAGCTAAATGCTGAAAGAACATCTAACGCCTGACTCCTCACTGGACCTGAATGATGCCTGAAGCCTCAACATCTAATTGAAAAGCCCACCCTCTAAAATAGACACACAACCTGCTGATTGGATGACTTCTTAGAGTCCTGTGAAAACAGCACATGGAACCCTGGGAAGACAAACGGCTTTGGGAGAATAAGATGTTGCTCCTTGTTCACTGTATCACTCTCTTGGGTCACAAAAAGCTTCCCTCTGTATCTGAGGGCCTATGTTTCACCCATACTTTGAGCTACGCCCTTCCTATCCCCTGCAACGTATCCTTATACCACCAGTTGCCCTCGTCTGGCAACTTTCATTTTCTAAAAAGGAAGGCTTTGGGCTCTTCTAGAATTTGAACTATGAGGCAAAATGTGCAGGAACTATATCTGATCTTGGGAGCTATAAACCAATTGCAATGTTTTGAGGTTATTATCCAATGATTGAAATCACAGCTAACCATAGCGATATGAAGAAATATAATGATATGCACACCTGGAGAAAGAGTGCCTGCCCATTTTCTTTAAAAAAAGTGCTTTGGTGGATAATGGTTTCCTGTGCATGGAAAACAATTGTTAAATTCAGAATATTAGTGTAGATGTGATTAAACAGTATAGCCTCCCTCTGACAAAAAAATAGCAATAAATGCAACATTCCATATTCATTCTGACTTGGGCCTTAATTTATTTAATGGCAACAAAACTGATATTTCCATTCTAAACATTTAAGCAGTACCAGTGCCACCATTACCTCCTCGCCTACCTCCTCTGTTAAAAGCAGCACCAGGTACTTTCGAACCTTCGGTGCTGCTTTACAGATGGTAGGCAGACAGTGATGCAAGCAAGGAAGAGAAAGGAAGGAAGAGATATTGAGGGTCATGGCAGCAAGGTGTAAGGAAGAGGGGCACAGCAACATCACACAGTGAGACAAGAGAAGGAGTGGTAACAGAGGGGAAGTAGCAGTAGCAGAGGCCCTTCAGGAGGACTGAGGGAGCAGCATAAGTCACTGCTCCTGATACTTTGGCAACTGAAAGAGTGATCCCAATCTTCCTAACAGATAGACCAGCTGTGTTACTCCTATTCCCCCATCCCATTTGTCACTATATGCCAAATGGCTGATTTGGTTGGCCAGACAAAAGTTAATCCGCAACTCTCTACATGTGCCAGACTTCATCTGTCAGACTCATTCCTGACCCAAATCCTATACTCAAGTTGCATATCAAAGCTTCATGTTCCACTGAGTTGATTGCAGCTTCATATACATTTTACTTTTGTGCAAACAAATCATCACATGACAATACCAACAGCATCTCTGACCTCTACAGCTTCAGGGATATAGAAACTACACATAAGTGAAAAGTCTGTATCTGGCCTTGGTTTCACACAAATCACAACTTCCGTTTTTGCCCTCCAAGTAGGCTGATCGGATACAAATTAAATTCATTTTTTTTTAATCAAATGTACTCATTATTGCCTGAGATTTTCCAATGCCCATTAGACCAGTGCTACTCAATGCAGTAGTCCATGAAACATGTATGTGTTTCAAATGCATATGTTTAGGGAGGGCAGGTCTAATTCTAGAGCCCCCTAGGCCAGTTACAATTGCCGTATTCTGGGATAAATGTTTCCTGAAGTTAGGTAATCATTCTGTGAAGAGCTTGATTTTGTACGTCCTGAACTCACTCCACTTCCTTTGGTGAAGGTTGTAGCATTATGAATGCAGGGGAGGGGAAATCTAGGTTTTCCATACCATGGTTTTTGTAAATTCCTGTTTTCAAAGGGTGCAATAATTTTATTTTGTTTCCTCATTCTGTTAGGTTTTCTTCTCAATGCTTCATTTTTCATTTTTTTTTTCTATGATCACATTTATTTTCTTAATAATATCTGGCTTTTTATGTGTTTTCTTATTTCAGCTTTTTTAAACTGTAGTTTTTTAGTCAATATGGATTAGATATAGGCATAGTAATAATTCGAAGAGACCTAGTTAAATCAATAAGAGTGAAGTTCCTTGTGAGTAACTTCAGTCCCACTGATTTCATGGGCTGATCTAAAGTATTAAATGTGTGGCCAAATATGTATAATAATACCATAGTACAATGAAGAACCTGTTTAAGATACTCTGAGTAACCTGCTCGTACTGCTTATAATCATAGACTCTAAAATCACTGTCAACAAAAAGGGCAAGATATTTAAGCCAGAGATTAATATGGAAGACAACTGGATTTGCAGAGATACATTCAGACCTTGACAAGCTGGAACGTGTCCAGAGGAGGGTGACCAAAATGGTGAGGGGCTGGAAGCCATGCCCTATGAGGACCGGCTTAGGGAGCTGGGTATGTTTAGTCTGCAGAAGAGAAGGTTAAGAGGGGACATGATAGCCATCTTTCAATATTTGAAGGGATGTCATGTTGAGGAGGGAATGGGCTTGTTTTCTGGTGCTCCAGAGATTAGGACAAGGAGCAATGGATTCAAGCTGCAGGAAAAAAGATTCCACCTCAACCTCAGGAAGAACTTCCAGATGGTCAGAGCTGTCCAGCAGTGGAATACGCTGCCTCGGAGTGTGGTGGAGTCTCCTTCTTTGGAGGCTTTTAAGCAGAGGCTGGCTGGCCATCTGTTGGGAGTGCTTTGATGTGTGTTCCTGCATAGCATGGGGTTGGACTGGATGGCCCCTGAGGTCTCTTCCAACTCTATGATTCTATGATTCTATAAATCGTGAATTACAAATAACAAGTTACTTTCCTCAATAAATTAGTTATAGTTATACCATAAGAATAGATAATTTCACTCCTTTTTTGTTATAAAATATTACAGAGTGTGTATGGCCTCACTACTTAGCTGTGCTTTGCATCATATGTCAGCATTTTGTAGCAGTTTAATGTATTTCAGTAACTAAACAGGGAACTCTTTCAATTACTTCTGAGTAATGATAAAATAAAGCATTAACTAGAGTGATAACTTTCTGAAAACTGAAAACTATACATGTGACTATTTTGTCCAAGGAACTTCTCAGAGTTTGTAAATATTCTGACACTGCATAGAACCTGATGGTTTAGCTCTGAATCTGCAGTGTCTAGTTAGGGCATGCCGCAGTTCATTATTCCGGAGTGTGAGTCATTGTTTTCTGGGAAATGTTTATAACCACTATCCTTATATCAGTATGAACTATGGCTTACTGTGGATTTTACAGTTCTGGGAGTACAAATATTTTAGAATAACTGGAACTATATTTGTAGAGCTTGGGACTATTAATGTTGTTGTACATAGTCATATTGCCACACAATTAAGTTGTATATCTGTGTCTAATGAGTGTCAAAAAAGAGCAAGCTACATATATAAAACAGTGTGTAAAGTTGTGCCAGCTGAAGACACTTGTGCAAAAGAGAGTCATAAATTAGTACTACCACCCAGTGCTGGTTCTGTCCTTGTACAGAATAAGGCATCTCAGATAGCAGAAGCTGAGGAGGAGGGGGATGGACAGAGCTGTATGTCCCATACAATCTGAACAGAATCCCCTTCCCAAACAGTTAAAACAACTAGTGCCAGCATACTGAACCTAATGCCTGAAAGCTGTGATCCATGAATTTGTGCCATCCTGTTCATAAGCATCTAAACTGGTGTGCAAATAAATCCGTATATACCAAAAACAATAAAAACAGACTTAATGTATTTCAGTTAACTAATATGAGATGCCAAGGCAAATTAAAAAAAACATTTCTTGTCTTGCCTCTGTAAGGCTTCTAGAATACTTCAGATTCTATCCCTTCCTGCCTCAAGTCCTGATTAATCTTGTGATTAATCTGATTAATCTTAAATGTACCATTTGCCCATCACATTTTTGGTAAAATGCACAGGTCTATTGACACTGAATTCTAAGTACCCAGATTTCATATACAAAAAAAGTAGTTTTTACAACACCATCCAGTAAGTAATAATTGTGCAAATTCTTTTTCCCAATCACGATACCAAACATTCTTCAGTCCTGCCAAGGGAGGTACCCCCATTTGGACAATTTTTTTTTCAGGTTTTGATTATTGTCACATTCTATTCCCTTTAATGTTGGTACTTAGTTGCTTAAATGAGCTGTTTAGATGAATTGTCTTATTATATTGTGTTTTCTCCTCAAGATAGGAGCTACTAGAGGAAGCATTTGGATGGCTTTATGTGTGGTTTGGAAAGAATAGCAAATTTTAAAAAGTTATGGCACTAGTTCAAGGTTATGGCACTACAGACAAACTTAGAACTGCCTGCCTTAAAATTGCCTTTTTGCCTCATCTCCCTTTCCATATGTAATATTCAGGAATACCTAATTTTAAAAAGCTCATTTTTACAAAGTCTTTTTATGCCTACTCAGCTCCCCTTTTCTTCCTTCTCATCTGTCTAGCTAGAAATTTTTTAATCAGCATGAGCACAAAGAGGAGAGCTGGAAAAACACAGACATTTAGTGAGGGGTTGAAGTAGAGTGACTGCAGTAAACACTGCAGTAAAGCTTGAGCTAGGAAAGAAAGGATTCTACTCTTGCCTATCACACTGTAGCTGTATAAGCCTCCCTGAAACAGGCAGGTAAAAAGTAGCTGACTTTAAAATTCCAGAGTAAGCATGCATGAACAGCAAAACAGAAAAAAATGAGAGCAGATATGCTTGCTTTGCCAGCTACCACCAGCACGCTAAAACACATAGATCTGTAAGTCTAAGGCCCTTTCTGCACAATGGGGCTCAGCGATATCCTTTCGCTGCAGCCCTGGTGGGAGCGAAAGCGTGCCAGGAATGCTCCCCTCCACACCTCGCCTGGTTGCTGCAGAGGGGAACGCTCTGGCCCCGTCTCTTCCCTTCCACAGTGCAGTCTGGCATTTGCCATTGCTGTGCTGGAGGGGGACGCATCACCCGAGCGTTTCCGCCCTTCCACATGGCCAGAAAAGGCAGCAGCACTATGCAATGGTAAGTGTAAAATGGATTTTTTCCATTTGACAAATACTGCACTCATGTGATACGCAGGGACAAAATGCGGCAGGACCATGATGACATCATGCAGAAGCACAACCCGTGGAACGCTGCAATCATGTCCCCACGGTGGGGCAGCCACATGGTGCAGAAAGGGCCTAAGCCAGCAAGATGGAAGTCATAAGCAAAGTGGATGCTGGTGAAATTAAAAATTATCCCTGGATGCATTTTGGAAGAAGCTTTCAATTCATCTGTAAATTCATTTATTCATTTATTCAATTCATTAAAATATATTTTGTTTACTTAAGCAAAGCTTATCTGACCTGATTGTTTCCTTTCATATGTGCATGTTGTTAGTTCTGAATAAAAAGTTTAGTGAAACATGTAAAGCTGGGTTTTTTTGTTTTGCTTTGTTTTGTTTTTTGGTGTCAAGAACCTGTCTCTATTCTTTCCATAGTATTTCTGCCTCTGATACCAAACTGTCTGTTGAATGCTCAGGAAAACATTTACTTTGCTAACTCAGGTATACCTGTACTTTATAGCCTTTTCTGGAGGAAACAGTCCTGGAGCCAGCACCCCTTGAGCCTGGGGTCTCTTGTGGGGTCAGGTATAGGCAGCAAGAAGCAAACTGCATTCTGAATGTCTCAGTAATGGTTATGGATGGAAAACCATTTCTTTGGATCTGACACCCTCAGTGCAAGTAGCCCTTTGTACTTCTTCAGACTTGTCATGAGAATAAATGTGCCTTGCCTCACAAATTCATACATTTACAAGGCCTTACAGGGCATTTTGAAGAAATAAAGCATGCACAAAATAAGGTGCACATTTTAAAATATTGTCAAATGCAAATTTGCTGAAATGGCTACGTTTAAAAAATAGACATAAGCATTCTGTTATCTTTTGAAGTTTAAGAAGTTATGTATCATGAGGGTGCATATGTGCAGTGGTTAGCAATTCTGACTAGAATGGCTGAAGAAACAAATATAGGTTTTGTTGTAAAATGTAAAATAGTTAAAATATGAACTTTTAAAAAAAAACATAGGCACAAACATTCATGAGAGAAGCAGTATGATAAAAGTAGAAAGAAATGTATAAAACACATTTACAAAATGTGCATGAATTTTAATGTCCCTTCACCACACTTCACCACTTAATACAAAACAAGTACAGGAATGAAGTACAGGTGGGATTCAGAGAGATACGCCGAAACTGAGATTGAGACATTTTTGTATCAAAATGTGTTTTGGTTTTTTTTTCATTTGTTCAGTATGCAAAAATCATACTAAGGGGGAAAAAAAACAAGAACAGCAGAAGAACGAAATAAAATCCTAGTAGTAATAGGTTCCTTGTTCATCAAAGGTTTTCTCTTATGACCCATTCTCCAAAGAGACACTCTAAATCTGACAGATTGATAGTTCCTGATCCCACTACCTTGGCTTGTCTCTATAGTAAGCCCTCCACATTCACAGGGATTAGGGAAAGAGATCCCTGCAAAAGTAAAAAAAAAACACAAATAATGGCAGGTAGCCAGGAGAGCACAAGGGGAGATGTTCCCTCCCTTTCATTCTCTTGCCACCCACCACCTGCACAATGGCATGAGCAGTGGCACAGGAGAGCATGGGGGGTGATCTTTCCCACTTAACTTTCTTGCCGTGGCCAGCCTGTGCGATTGCATGGGGAATGACAGCAGAAAAGCATGGGGAGGGAGATCTTCTCCCTTCACTCACTTGCTACCCCTGCATGCACAATCATGTGGGCAGTGGCAGCAGAAGAGCATGGGGGCAGATCTTCCCCCCTTCACTCTCTTGCCGCCCCCCACACATGCAATCACACATACAGTGGTGCAGGAGATTGCAGGCGGGGAAATATCTGCCCCCCTTAACTCTCTGGCTGTCCCCACCTGTGCAATCACGTGGGCAGTGGGGGCAGGAGAGCGTAGGGGGAGATCTTCCCTCCCCTTCACTCTCTTGCCCACTGCCAGTGCAATTGTGCTGGCAGCTGCGGGCAGAAAAGTGCACAGGGGGGAGGCAAGCGGGCACTGCGAATAATCAAATCTACAAGAGTCAAACCCACATATGTTGGGGGAGCACTGTAGTTCTTTGTCATGGATAGTATATTATTGACAAAGTTCATACCTGAAAAGATATACCCTCAAGTCTTCCCAGTCATTTGGGACTCTGAACTCGTTTCCAGGGCAGACCTACAGGTTGTCTTGTTACGTCTTTTGTAAATAAAAATAAGTAAGCTCTTGTTTTGTTCTAGAGCTTTGCAACCTTATGAGAGCTGACCAAACTGATTTCAAGAAGGACTAAGGGAAGGGAAAGTTGAACAAGTCTATGTCTGAACATGGGAAATATAAGAGTTGTAAACAAGGAAGAAAGGCACACTTATTTTAAAAAAAATGTGAGCCTGGAACTGATGGAAAGGAAATTTGTTCAAAAAGAAATGCTTTCCACTAGTGCAAAGCCACCACTGGAAATCTCAAGAAATCTACACATTTATTGAAAAAAATCTTTCACAGGGTGGAGAAGGCACCTGTGAAGCAATTCCTATGGAAAATACTGCTATTAAACATTCATTCTCTAGCCAAGCCACAAAGCTCAATAGTTAAAATTGAGGCCTTTACAATTCAGTTCCAGACTAATTGGAAGCTACTCCTAAGCACTTACATGCTGATAATTTAGGATTAGGCTGTGAAAGGAACTAAAATACTTATGCCATTAGTACTCAGTCATTAGAAATGTCTACTAACTGACATGTCTCCCGGTTCTGAGGGAGCTTACTCAGTGTGAAATGTCCAGTAAAATTCCTGTTTGTTTTCCTTCTCAGCTTCTTTACAAACCTACCTGGTAGATTTATTGGTTGGTTTCACTCCAGTAGTCTTACTCCCTATGGTGATTCCCAAAACTTCTGCAGGCCCTAACAAGTGCTTACTCCTGCAAAAGATTATGACATCATGAAGGTTAGCAAGAGAATGAATGATGTGGCTGGCTGTGTACTCAATATTAATAGAAGAGGAGGTTATATGCAAACATGGCCTTTCTGTCAGATTCAATGAATGAGATATATAATTTGTTTTTCCCTTCTTTTTTAAGAGCAAGTAGTAGGAGATAATCTATCTTAATAAGGGCATGCTTATAGTCTTAGCCAACCAGACTGTAACATTTTTAAACCATCCATATGTGATCCCATTATTAAATTAGGATGCTGAACCCAATGTAAATTATCAATTTATAAATCAGTCAGTCAAGTAAATTAGCCAGTTTTATACTGATAAATGGGAGTTAACAATGCAATTACTGCTTTCTGAACCATAAGGCATGAATTTTCACATCCCGTCAAATCAGGACTGTGAATTATAGATTACTGACATAATATATGTTTCCATTTACTTGATTTAGCTTCCAATATTTAAACATGTCTATATTATTATTAAAGACAATAAATCTACAGTTAGGGAACATAGCACTGAAATAGTAAAGCATCAGAAGTCAGTGGCTGAAATCCAGCACATAATTAGGTACATTTTAAACTTCACTGAAACCAGTAGAGTTTAAGCATGCCTAAATCCTTTGCTGGAATCTGACCAGTGTATTGCCCAATAAGAGTGCCATTTCATTCTTAATCACCAGACAGCTGTAGCACCTATTCATTTTAGTGGAACTTGCACAAGAAGTTAACTTCACTTTGTTAATTCTGAAACTGCCAGTGCTGTGCATTAAATACTCTGTCATACTGATGCCACTAATTCTAAAGTATGAATCATAAAGCTTTTTATACTCTAAAAAAAAAAAATAGGATTTAGCTTGCAGCAAAACCAATATATGTTCCTATCTTTTGGAGTTTAAAGCAGATCTATATCATGATAGACAGTGAGCGTGCAGCAGCTAGCAATTCTGACTAGAATGGTTGAGGAAACAAACCAAGTTTTTATTGTAAGAACTCCACTAAAGCTAGGAAAACTCTCTAAGGGTGCTAGGCAAAGCAAATTTCTAAGCAGGCTTTGTTTCAGTAGAAGTGAGAGAATAAGAGAGCAAGGAAAGAACAGGTGGAAAGATTTCTAAAAGCATCAGTTTACCTCTCAGAGAGGTTGAGATAAGTGGATAAGACAAGAGGAGACTTTAAGTCACTGGAAACTAATTAATCCTATCACTGCTGCACCCTTGTGAAGTATCTTTACCTTTTTAAGTGCTAAGAATTGTGGCATTCCAAATATATGAGGGGCATCTGTGGTCTTTATGCCAGCTTCAGCCTGTTCTGGGCCTTCCCGGAAAACCTCCAAAGTCCCCCAGACTCCCTCCCAGATTTTTTTTTAAATCTTTTGGAATGAAATAAATCATCCGCCAAACTCCCAAACTGTCACTGTGATAATTTGCTCTTCACTACCTTCCACCCCTGCAACCACATTTTAAAAAATCCAAATGATCAATCTTTGGGCAAAACAAGAAATGGCATCACATTGCTTTCAGGTCAGGTGACCTGAGCATACAGCAGCAAAAATGGTCCTCAGTGCCAACTCCCTATCACCACTTCCATATGATGCTGAACTTTATAAAATGCTGATTCTGATTCTTTATAGCTCCTTTCATGTTCTTATGAACAACTGAGAATTTCTTTTGGGTTTTCATATTGCATTAATTGCTGGTAGCAGTTAAGTATGATATGTTAGTCTTGCCAAAAAGAACAGATTGGTGTTAATGCTTTGACCCTCACAGGACAGTTGGAGAGTCTGGATGAAGAATGTTAATAACACGTACTTAAAATAACCACAGTGCTGCTTAATAAGAAAACTAGACTTAAGTGAAACTAAACTAACCAAAAACTCCTATAAAAGTGGAAATTATCCTAGTAAAGTCATTTTTAAAACCTCTTAATAAAGCTCATAAAAAAATAGCAATGTCTAACAGACCTAACAGAAACTGAGGAAATGAAGCAGCCTTCTTCAAGTGCAGTAGCAAAAATGGCCACACTTCTTTGTGACACAACTTTATTCTGGCTTCAGATCAGAAATTAAAGTTACAGGGTGTGTGAGATCAGTCCCTTCATGTACAGACTCATTATGAAATTTATGCTAGGAACCAAAGTTCCTACTTAGCCAGAAACTTCCTTTTCCCCAATATATCCCATGAAGTATGATAGCTGTGCGGTGATAGCAGTGTTGTTTTCAACAGAAAGCCACTATTAATGCACTGCGACTAGCAGGCCAACAAGTTCTTCACTAAACATGTCTTATACTGACCCATCCTTTTTCTTTTTCAAATTAAATAATCACATGAACTGGTCCAGTCATATAAGAGAGGTATTGCCCAGGTAAAGGTCTGTGTACAACTAAGGATGCTGTGGGAGGCCAAGGACTCCATGGAGTGACAGTATTTTAACTCACTTGTAGTAAGCATACATGTATCTAGAAGCAAGGCCACTGAAAAGAATAGCAATTCTGTCAGTTGAAATGTTATAGAAAGTGATCAGTAGAAATCTTGACCTGGTGGACCTTTAAACTGATCCACCAGGACTCTTCTGACGTTCCAACAATTATGTGCTTAGTTCAGATTCCTGTGTTGACAATTTTATTAGAATAGCTTTGAAGGTCCTTTGTGCCATCTGCAGTCAGGAACTTCTGGATTCCATCTTGCTTTAAGTTGTGTTTGTTGTTCTAGGTCATGAGTTCTGGACTTTCCAAGTTTTATAGGAAAGGACCAAATAGAATGTCACTCACAGTGGGTCATATTAATCCTTTGGAGGGCTCCTGATTGAGACATGATTAGGAGAGATAATTTTTGCCAATTTCCCCTTTCTTCCAGACTCCTGGAGCAGGTGTTGAGGGCTACCAAGGGAAGAAGGAATTACTGACAATGATGGCTAGTGGCTTCCATTGTCAATTGAGCAGTGAATCTGCTATGAGTTTTAGTCTGCATACAAAAAAAGATATTTAAGGTGCAGAATCATGCTCTCAAAATAGGTCAAGCTCTTTAAAAAATTCAGACTAAAACCAAGAGTAGATTCACCACTATCTGAACACGGAAACTACCAATCACTACTGATTATTGATAATCAGCTCCACCCATACTGTTAGCAAAGATCTCCACTGGATAAAATCCCCTGTTGTGAATGGAAGGGCAGCAATAGATGAAGCCCATTCTTTCTTCTGGATACCATGTAGACTCCAAAACAAATCACAGAGTTTGAACTTTTTGTGAAAGTATTTCCATGAGAATTTCTCTTGTTGTTATGTACCTTCACATTGACTCCAGCTTATGGCAACTCAGTCATAACGTTTTCTTAGCTGGATTTATTCAGAAGAGATTTGCCATTGCTTTCCTCTAAGACTGAGAAAATGTGACTTCACCCAGCTGGTTTCCATGGCTGATCAGAAATTCAAACCCTGGTCTCTTGGAGTTCCAGTCCAGCACGCTAACCACTATACTATGCTGGCTCATGGATATTTCTCTTACATTCTCCTGAAATGAATGGGATCTGCCAAGATTACAGTTGAACACAGACTACGCTTGTGCTACAGTGTATAAGGTTTAGAAGGGAGGCAAATGTCAGCTTGTACATAGAGATGTCTGTGGACAGCACCTCTTTTTAATCCATTTGTTGTCTGGCATAATATAAAATACTCTTGACCAAGGTTCAGTTCTGTATTACCAAAGGAAGGGGGAAATGCTTAGTGCAAATGGGGGCTGGTCAGTGGTGTGGATGGTTTTACAACCTGCCACCCCCTTTGAACAGCATGAGAGCCTCCATGGGTTTTGGCACGAATCCCAGAAATATTGCCCCAGGAAAGTGGAATTTTCACCTTGTGCAGTAAGAGCGGCTGATGTCAAGAAATGTCATTCCCTTCAGGAGGCAGCACTTCTGGGAATGATATCATACTAACTTCATGACCATCAGAAAGACAGAGGAATCAAAGACCATTTCCTTTGATCTGCTGATAGTGGGCAATTAGATTCCATCCTCCTCACATCTGTTTCAGCCGCTAACTCTTGCTGTATTCCCTAGCCATGGAAAAGTTAAAGGGAATTGTAAAAGGCATGTTTTGCTGGCAAACAGCAGCAAACTTGCTAGGCTTTCTTCATTAGGGTTAGCTATTTAAACCATCAGCAGTATTCTGGGAGGACATCAGACATGTGTCCACCAGATGCCTGCAAACAGAGCTACACTAGGGACCTGACTCAACTTAACAATAATCTGCAGACAGCGGGTGTGAACCTGAGCTGGGCCAACACCTCATCAGGCTGCATGGCTAATTGATTTCAAAATTAGACTTGGTATTTCTGCACAATAATCTTAAAAGGCAGCAATAAAATACATCAAAATCCTTTGAGCTAGCCAAGCTTTCATCCAAATGGCTTATTATAAAGAGCTGGCACACCTGAACTTTGGCATAGACAAATAAATTCCCAAACAGCAAATGGAAACCACATTTGGCACTGAAGGTTTTGTCAAGTAAAGTTTGTAGTCATCAGGAAACAAGATCTTGCTCCCCCCACCCACCCAACCAACACTGCCCTTAGTGACAGGAAATAATTCATTGAATGTGTTTTGCCATTACTCTAGTGATCTTTACAATAAAAATATATGTAGCAACTATTCAGTAATTTGGGTTTCAGCATCTCCTAGTCCATGACACTTGGTGCTACCTCTTAATATGCCAAGAGTTACAGATGATTCAGCAGGGATAACATAGTCACACATGGAGATCTACCCCTTTGAACTCTAAAGGTTTACATTGTGGGTCTGCAGTCCAAAATGATTTAGATCTCTCTTTTTTCTGCCTATCATAAATTATACGCAGCCTCCTGAGCAATGTCTGGAATCTTATCTGAAAGCAGGATGGGCACAAATTAACACTAAAGTTTCAAAACCTCTGAGTGCATAACTTTCTAGATTTAGCATTCAGTCTAGCTAAACTTGAGTTTACTTTTAATCTAGGCATGTAATATGTATGTGATGAAAGAGAAATGAGTATCAGTTAAGAGAAATGTAAAAATGACAAGCAAGTGGTTATATGATTAGCAGTTCATTACACACACACACTTCTAATGCATATACACACACGCATACACAAACACAATGCATGTGTGTGTGTGTGTGTGTGTGTGTGTGTGTGTGAGAATGAATATATACTGGATGATAAAGTAGAATGTCGGTGGCTGATGCGGAATACTTTAGGAGTTTTTGGGTAGAATATTTTAGTAATTCTACTCATTTTGAATATATACATATCTCTCTCTCTCTCTCTGTGTGTGTGTGTGTATATCTCTGTGTGTGTATATATATGTATATATACATCTGTGTGTGTGTGTGTGTGTGTGTGTGTGTGTGGGACAACTGGCATTTGTTGTGGCAGAAAACAATGGCAACCCACCTCTGCATATTCCTTGCCTAAGAAAACTCTATGGAATTCATTGAGTTACTGGAAGTTGACAGGTGATTTGAAGATACACATACAGCATAATAACAAATGTTATTTGTCTTGTTCTATTTGCTTTTCAACATTTAAAACAAAAGTTCACTAAAATAGTGGCTAGTCTGATTTCCTGAATGCACCTACCTTAAAATACATTTCAGTTCAAAACTAGATATAATGTTAATTACATCCCCACATTCAATGTGCATGTTTGTTTTAAATGCAGAGAGTAATAGCAGGGGGATGACTGTTACTGGATTTCAGTGGGGGTAAGTGAGAGCCATGTGATGTGGTGGTTTGAGGATTGCATGACCACTCTAAAGAGCTGAGTCTGAATCCCCACTAACCATGGAAACCCACTGGATGACCTTAGGCAAGTCACACTCTCTCAGCTTCAGTGGAAGTCAAAGGCAAACCTTCTCTTAACAAATATTGCCAAGAAGCCCCCATGATAGGTTCCCCTTGGAGTTGCGATAAGTTGGAAATGACTTAAGGACACACAAGAAAGAGAGAGTTTTAAGAGAGCCTTCCCAGTGGTATCATCCTGGCTATGGAATAGAATCATCTCTCCAGAGGGGTTTGTATTGTCCTTTCTTTACAATTCTTTTGGTATCAGAATTTTATTTATGTCCTCAGATTGTTGAAATTCATGGGCCCAAAATCTTATTGTCCCACAGTTTATATGTTGTGTGTATGTGAGTGCATGTATGGTGATGGTATACTTGGGTTCTAGGTCTTTGTCTACCAGAAAATTGATCTTGCAGTTGTTTTTATGATATATTGAATCTGGCATTTATTTTATCTTTATAGGCCTCCTGGACAGTTATGTCAACGGCTGGCAGATATAAATACCATAAACAAGCAACCAATCTTCTTCTTCCCACCTCCATTCTGCTTCAGTCCTAATGAAAACTGATCTTTTGATAAAGCTATTTTCATTGGGAAGAAATCCCTCCAGTGACACCAACAGGGGATTTCCTCCCAATGCAAAGCCTCAAATAGAAGAGTGGTAATGCTTGCTGTGAATGTCATAATTATTATACATATGCACATGCATGCACACACACAAATAACAAAGATACATCTTGTTTGTCCCTCTGATTCTGTGCCTCTGCTCCAGTCCCCACTGTAACAAATAATTTACATTACAGACAAAATTACTGCTCCTCACTACCACACACACACACACACACACGCTTACATGTATGCCTGGACACACACACAGATTGAGAGAGAGAGAGAGAGGAAGGAAGAGGTTACCTACTCTTCAAGCAGAAGCAGAGCATCAGCAGGCTGTTGGTATTTTGTCCTAATTTGGAAATAGAATAGTTCAGCCAGAACCACACTGTGTTATAATGGACCATGATTTCCAGAGTAAGGAGACTAAAGTTTTCTCCCCTCCTGTCTTGGAGAACTTTCTTGCTGCTGGTATGCTCAACTCTTACCCAAAAAAGCCAATGATTGGTATCAATCTACCGGCGGAAACTGCTATAAGCTGTAAGGATTCCAACTCCCTCCTGAAGACATTCATCCATCCTGGAATTACTTTGGGTTTTTTTTCCTTGTGCTGAACAGAAAGAGGCAGAACAGATATGCTGTTGGTACACCATCCACAAGGATGTTCCAAAATCTTCCAGCACTCTCAGAAGCAGTGCTGGAGAGCCCTGCAGCTGTTGCAGCCTAGTGACGTGCACAAGGTATTTGCCTCACTAGGTTTCACCACATGTAAGTTTGATATTGCTTTTCCTGGCAGTTGGATTGATCAAATAGGTCCACAGTAGTAAATGCTTCATTATATCAGGGGAGGAGCCTCCCACTTGGACAAGTCTGTGATATACCCACTTCTGGAGATGACCTCCTTGGACTGATAGATATGTGAGAACTATCACTCCATCACCAATATTCCCCTTTTTTAATGAAGTGCTCTAGCCAGTGGTAGCTGGAAATTTTGAGAAGTTTTTAGAAGAAATAACTTATCTGAATCCATTTTAGTTGGGTTTCAGACAGGGTTTGGTACCAAAAGAGACTTGATTGCCCTGACTGACTTACCTGCTCTGAGTAAAAGATAGAAGGAGTGATGCCATGTCTCAGTTGCTTTCAATATCACTGAACATGGCATTATGTTAGACTAACCCTGCAAGACAGGAGTAAGAGGCTTTGCGTTAGAATGGTTGCACTTGCTCTGCAGGACTGATTCCAGAGAGTAGCATTAGGGGATTTCTATTCAGCCCTAAGTCTATTAAGCTGTAAAGTGTCACAGGGATCCATTCTGTATGCCATAGTATTGAACATCTATAATGAAGCATCTGGATGATATAATCAGAAGTTTTAAGATTGGGTACCATCAATATGTTAATAACACTAAGCTCCAGTTCAGAGTTGGTTGAGTCTTTGCAGATGTTGGAATGGTGCCTGGATATTGTAAAGGTGTGGATGAGGTCTAATAAACTAAAACAGAACCAAGACAGGGACCATGTGGAATGGTGGTTCCCAGGTCTAGTAATTGGGGAAGAATACACTGGATGTGACTGAACCTTCCTGAAGTAACAGGTATGCAGTGTGATAGCAGTGCTGGAGCCATCTCTTCCAATGGAGATCTAGGAAGACTCTGTGACTTCAGCTTCAGCTAGGCCACAAGCTATGGCATTTCCAGGAGAAAGATAACCTAGCTACAGTAATTCATACGCTGGAAATTTCCTATTTAGAACTACTGAAAGGTGCTCCATGTGGCCGCCTATGAAAATTACACAAAGGCTGAAACTAGCATAGTATTCTAGACTGTTGATGGGATCACATTATAGAAACAAAATGGCAGAAACAGAAACAGAAACAAAATGACAGAAACACAGTACGTGAAAATACAGAATGGCCTCCTCTCTTGGGGAATGCCCACCTTTTGGAGGCCTGATTGCAACCACTATTGACTTAATTTTAATGTCAAGCTTAAACACGGGTCTTTTTTTTTTTGTATATAATTTTATTATAGTTCACCATATAAAACACACATTTCTCACTGTACATTTACCGAATTGTTACAATTATCTTCCACCCCTCTCTGGATTACATAAACTGTTATATCATTGACATGTTATCATTATGCATCGCACTTAATTTATTACCCTACCAAGATGGTTTCTGCATTTCAACCCAACTTTACATGTTCCATGATATTTCTCTGATTTTCTCCTAGCTATGAAACTACCATGAATTAAGAATTACTACCTGTCATAACCCCATCCATATCCAGCACAATTTGCCATTCTTTATTGATTTCATCATCTGATTTTCCTTTTAATCTCTGAGAGACTATATCTAAACATGGGTCTTTATTAAATCCTTTGAGGTCTAAGGATCTTGGTTTGAATAGATGGCTAAGTTCTGTATAACTATATGGTTTTTAACTGTTTTAATTTGTGGAAATTGCTTTATATGTGTTACATGTATTTCAAATTGTTTTAAATTTTAATTTATTTATTTATATATTTTTTGTCTGTACCCTGTTCTGAGATTTTATGGTATAGATATTTCAATCAAATCAATAAAAATTATTTAGGTGCTAATACACATCCTTTTGCATGTCTTCAAAAGCTCAGCTAATGAAAATGAAGAACAGATGTACAATTCAAGATATTACAAACCAAATTCTGACCAATGTTACAGCTGTGGAACCCCACAGATTATTGAGGGAGTTTAGCTGGGTGTAAATGTGGGCTGACTTTGCTGAAAACACCCATGGCAACCCATCACAATTACAATCTTTCATCTGGAGGTGAGGTAGAGACATAAATTATGTGATATGATTGTACCACTCCAAGAAATGTCTTTTTTCATTCTGGTTCACATTTTATATGTTTGCTACATGTAGAATACATATGTAGGGCACAGGAAGGCTTTGAAGTGGTACAAACAGCCCAACAAAAGCTTCCTAGAAGTCGTGAACCAGCTGCTGCTCTTTCTTATATGTTTTAGATTAAAGTCTTGAGTCTACTAAGACTGGACCACCACAGGAGAAAAACTATAGGACACTGTGAATGTTCTAATGCAGGGTGTTACAGAAACATCTGTGGCAAATTAATCTATCCTTATCCTCTGTGAAAATTCACAGGGTTTAATAGCTTTCTTACCTGTGAAGGGGTGGTCTAGTTATTGGGCTATGACACAAAAATACAACAGCGATACAGGTTTCACTGGTCTGTTTGCATGCTATGCTTCCAAGTTTCAGGAAGATGTGTGAGCAAGGGAAGTGCTACACCATGCAGAACTGATCTAAGATTATTAAAGATGGGTGAACATAGAATCTTCACCTGAAAACAGAATTCAGAAAGAATTAGAAATGATTTGACAAGTGTGTTTTATAAATGTTTAACAAAAAAAAATCACTAAATTCACAAAAGTGAAGTTTTGATAGTACTCAATAAAATGTAACAATTATAATATGCTTATTAGAATATTATAAACTAATGATGTTAAGCTTTATTTAAAAAATCACAATGATGTTGGTGCTTTTATTGCATTACTTCACAGCTCTTAAAGAGTGTACTTTTAGCAGCAGTGTTTTTAGTAGGGGAAAATTGAAACAATCTTTTTCTTAAAAAATATTTCAGTATATTTTCTTTTGCAAGCGGTAGCAACCTCTGTGCTACCACTTTATTAGTCAAAACAGCGTATGTGGAAAGGAAAGGATGTAAACTGTTACAGATAATACAGATCCATTTAAAAGTTGCCATTTTTTCATAATGAAAGCTTCACGCCAAGGGAAATAGATTTATCTTATTTATTGCTGATGTCAAAGCAATGTGGCTCTTTATGTCACAACTGGTAGGAAAAGGAGGTAAATGAAGGATATTATTACAAGAAGAAATGATATGAAGATTATCTTTTCCAATTTATTGGAGAAAAGACTTATAACAAATCCAAGTTTTTCATAATAAATGCAACTTGTCAATTAACATAAACATTAGAAGGTCAGTGAGTAAGTGGTAGGTTTTTCTACAAATCTGAAATCTGGCAATGTAAAATATCAGAATTCATAATCTAATTTTAAAGAAATGGTATTTTGTTTAGCTGCCCTGAGTGTGTACTTTTGTCGTAAAGGTATTATGGAGAAGGAGAAGGAGAAGGAGAAGGAGAAGGAGAAGGAGAAGATCATCAACAAGAACAGTAACAGATTGTCTTTCTGTCAAAAATGCTATTTATGGTAGATAAGAGCACCACCTGAAACAAAACAGAATAGAATTAAAACAGAAACAAGTTAAAATAAGTAGAAATATATCAATACAAAGAAATAACCATTTTTATCTTTTGGATTTTTGATTTTGATCAAAGGTTTTGATTTTTGATAATTGATTTTTGATAATTTTATTTGGGGAAGAGGGAGTTACCAAGAAGATGTGGAATAAATCAACTTAGCCTCCTTCTAGCAGTCTTGCATCTCTCTCTGTAGCAACCCTGCCATGCTCTTAGGACAAGAGAACCAAAGAGAGTCATATTTCCAACTTTCCATGTTTCCAACTGAATTATTAGTAAGGAACACCACTATTCAGTCACAGAGAAGAAGTTTGGATTCAGTCTATGGCATCTCTAGTTGAAAGGATCAGATAGCAGGATCCTGACTCCATGTGTAGCACCACCATTCAGAACAATCAATACTAAATTATGGGGCAGTAGTCTGGTGATCTAGTAGAAGGAAGCTTATACTTTCTGGTACAAGATGTTACAGCTGCAACTGTTAGATGCACTCTACAGATTGCCTTCCCAGTGGGATAAGACCGGGAATTCTCTTTATATAGAAATGTATATTCAATATACATTGAAAAGATAGTATGAATAGTGGATTATATCATTAAGAACTAAAGTGTCAAGCAGGTATTAGAGCAACAAATTTGTGATTTAAAGCACTGTGTAAGATATTTTTGCAGACTTAGCAAGCTTTGCCATTTAACAACCCATGCAACTGTAATTTAAACATAAGTCCATATGAAAGTATCAGACTATGCCATTTATGAGGCTTGTGCAATGTAAGTGAGGAATGTAACTTCTATGGTTTGTAAAAGACTGTATATTTTGTGGGAATTGAAACACATGCTTTTTATATTAATGTTAGAACTGTGTATGAAACATAATTTGATAACCTAGGAATTCAAGTTGAAGTTATAGGATAAATATTTGAAAAAAAAAGAAGGAAACACTTGGATGTATAGTTTTGGAAAAGTATAATAGAACAAAAGATAAATGCTACATTAGCAAACAGTACTAGCATGAATAAGCAACCTGCCTTCTATCTCCAGCATCTTGCCTGAGATGGTAATGTCCAACATATTTCAGATCTCCTTCTAGGCCATCTTGCTTCAGGGTTCAAACAACTAAGATCGAACAATGGTGCTACAAAACCATTTGCCCTTTTTGGCCACCATGACTGCCACAGAGTAGGTTCTATATAGTGAGTTTCTACTTGCATGTGATAAAAAATATCAGTGTTTTCCTCTACTGTCATTCTAGCTGTCTACCAATCTACTTCAATGCTCTCAGTGTGGGTTATAGCTGGGAATCAGATGACAACCTCACATTGGGAAACAGGACTTGGAGAAATTGTTTCAGTCTTTATATCCCACAAAGCAAATAGAGCTCCAACAAGAGTGATGGACATACCATCCAGATGTTACAGTGGCAGATATACCAGCCCCAGCCTCTGCACAGTTGCATAGGGATGGGGGCGGTGATGGGGGCAGTTCACCCCCGGCAGCAATGTTTTCGGGGCATCCTGGCTTGTAGCCATGCCCCTGGGCACCACGGCCACACCCCCATGCACTGCACCCACACCCCTGTACACTACGACCATGCCTCCTCCTGCCCCCCCATGCACTCCAAGCTCTGCCGCTGCCCCGGAAGCAATTCTTATTTTATTATTAAAACAAATGATTCTAATTGGTTCTCCACTGTGAAAATAAGAAAACCATAAAAAGAAAGAACTGATATGAGCTGGACAAGGAACTCTCTTTCTTTCAGGTCACCATCATCTTGCCTACCTGAGAATATTTATTCCAGAGTCTGTCTTGCTACATGTGTCAACTCAACAGGACAGCTCAGTGATTTAGACCAATCATCCTGGATGCCCGAAGTAACAAATATGAGAACACCCATCTCCTCTCAGCTCATGAAGGTAGGGCTCTAGATAGGAGAATCAGAGTACACCAGCAGAATCTTAATCTGTCTTGAATGCCTAACACAAATTGTAAACTTTCAGCATTAGCCCACAAATAGGAAACCTGAAGATGAAATTAGAATTCTCATAAATCATGGACAACTGACAATCTTGACCTTCAAGGAACGGAGTAACTAGGAAGGCCAGAATTTAGAAAGTTCCATCAAATATGCAATTAGTTACAACTGTAATTCTAATTCCCTAGCGGTTAGTATTATAGTTCTATGTTAGTAAAGTAATCTTTTCTACTCCTCCTCCTCCTCCTTTACTTCTTTGTCTTCTTCCTCCTCCTCAAAAATGGCAAAAAATGCTTCAAAACAACACATGAAAAGCAACGTTTGGTGAAAAATGAATGCACACATTAATTTTCAAGTGCAACAAGTAAATATAATTCATTGCGCTGAAAAAGTAATAACCTCATTATATTATGTTGAAAAAAATCTTCCTGTTCCTTTTCCCCAACAGTAATGTGTTCAGGATTGCAACATTACTTCTAACACTTTTCTGCCAAACTCTTGAAATGTTTTAGTGAATGAACTTCTGGAATCACTGGAAAAATACAGAATGAAGCAAGCTTCAAAGCTTTCATTTCTAGCAACATTTTGTATATCAGTGTATATGAATGTTTTGGAAAGTCAGAAATTTATTTAGGCTGAGATTTATTTTATTTTATTTTTGCAAGAAAGTTGTTATATCACATGATCAATATACAGATGTTTTAACTTTGATATTTGCAAACTGAAGTGGGTTTAGGGTGGGAAAGAAGTATTCTTCCAGTGGTAAAGAGCTCTGCTTGTGCAGATTTACATTCATTATATCAGCTCCAAGTATTTTCAAAGGAAAGGTGACTTTATTTATATTGGGTAATTTTGCAGCACAGGAAAAGTTTTCTGAGAATTGGTGAAGGAAATTTATGGAAACAGCGTGTGTTTATTTCTTTTTAGAGCAATCAATATTATATACTGTATTACATAAAAATGTCTTTTCATGTACTCTTAGAAAATCCATTCCAATTGTTCTGATTGCTAACACTAAATTTTGCCAGATATTGGAAATATTATAACCAAATAAATGAAATAGTGAATAAATTACAGCGTTATACATTTATCGGATTTATTTATATTGGTTAAGATTGCAGTTTATCGAAGTACTGTTTCAAAGTGTAAGGAAGGTTTAGAGTTCAAGCATCTATCATTTAATAACAGGAATATATTTTGGCAATTTGGAATGGAATTATCTGTATCTGAGTTGTTTACAATATTTCCTTTTTTATTTCCATTAACTTTGAAAAAGCATTTTAGGATAACCATGTTATGCCATATCCAAATACTTTCTCACCAGCCTTTGTTTTTATTTTGTTTTCTTGTTTTTGTTTTTTAAAAAAACTCCTAAATCCAATAAGATTCATACAGTGACAGTAAAGAAGAGAGAGAGATTTTTCTTTGACATAATTTGTATTATTATTTTATCTTTAAAAATTAGAATAAGAGTTTATATAGCTTTTTTAGAAACCTCAAGTCACTAAAAACAAAATACAAAGGAAAAATGCCATTATAATTCACAAACAAAGCATGTGTCAAATCAAATGAAATACCGAGAACTTTTGCCTCTTGTTCAAACTAGTAGTAGAACATTCCTCTGTGACTTTGCATATCAGTCATGTAGATATGTGGGCAAAAACCAGAACCACCTTCTCCTCAAAGGACTAAGGATATCATGTAATTCTGCTGTAATACTGAACAATTTGACAGTACCTCTCCCAATCCAGAATATTCAATCGGCTTCTCATTTCTTTTTCGTCTTTTTATTTTCAAGAATTCAGTTTCTCTTCACGTGCTTGTTTGTTTGACACATTTATGTCTCCTCTTTCTTTTTGTATCTGTGAGCTGATTTACAATACAGCAATTCACAGTGCAGTTGTTCACTAACCAGTCAAAAATAAACACTGCTGAAGCCAATGGATTATAGTCTTACCCACATTCCATATATGTTCAAGATAATCTAAATACACTCACAAAACAACAGAGTAGAAGTAACTGGATAACAGTACCATTAAAATAGGTTAAGGAAGGAACCATGAGAGAATAAAACATTGGAGTTGCAGCCTAGGATAAAAGTGAATAGCCTGGGGCTGGCGCAAGGTATTTTGCTGTCTGCAGTGAAGGACAAGATAGTGTTCCACGTCCCATTTCATATATAGAAGCTGACAAGATTGGCAGTTGGATCTCACTTCAACTCAGAAGATGAACAGCTTCCTCTACTATACTTGAGAAAAATTAATTTAGTTGATGGTATAGGCATACCACATTAGGAGACAGGGACGGACCACATGTCCTCCTTACCTTGCTGCCCCTCTCAGCCAGGGGTGGCTGCCAGTTTCATAGCTTCAGTAGAAAGAAGGCTCAAGTCCTGGTGACCACCCACACAGCAGGGCCTCAGATGATCGTGAATGACCTCATAAAGGAGAAGGCCATTCTCATGTATTCACAAAGTCAGAATGGCATGGCCAGGTCAGGAAGCTAACTTTAGAGATGTCAGAAAAAGTTTCATATATTTATTTTTTTTTATCCTTGTTTTCTTATTGCCAGGCATGCAAATACCTGTTTGTGGGATTTTACTTTACATTATATATTTTTGGCCTTGCATGCCAAAATAATGTGATAGACTGTCAGTATTATGCACCTGGAGTTGGAAGGAAGTTATTCTTTGCACCTCTGCCTCAGACAGCAAAATACCTTAGGTCAGTCCTGAGTTGGACAACGTCTTATGAAATTCTATGAATTATGTGTATGCATGGGATAGGTAATCTTCAGTAATCTTTTACATTTTCTATCATAAACAAAAGCAGAATCAATTATACAAAGCAAGAGAGGAGAAGCACATTTCATATATGTCTCAGAAGTCATTGTTCCAGAGCTACCCTCAAGACTCCAGGAACTGAATGTAAAGTTTTCTGGGTAGAAAACATGTGCTTTACCACTGAGCTACAGCCCTTCCCCTAGTGCATTACTCTTCCAAAATGCATGCAGCTCTCTCCTGAAAGCAACAATTTATTTATTGTCCACTCCCACAACTGTCTCTGGGAAGCCATTCCAGGATTTTACTCCTATTAAATTTTCTTCTGATCACTAGCCAACAATATATTAATGGAACACTCACACACATTAGATCCTTTTCCAACAGTCTCATATTTTTCATCCACAACTGTATTAATTCTCCTAAAATGGTGGTATCAATTATAATCACTAGCACCAGGAAAAACACGTGAACCTGCCATACGCTGAAATTGATCCATTTGCGCCAATACAGTTTACTCCAACTGGCAGTTGCTCATAAGAAGAGGTTCTTCCCAGCTGGAGTGACCAACATTTTTTAATTGAACCATTCTGTACGAAAACCACATGCTCAACCGCTGAGCTATAGCATTCCCGCTGAAGAAAATCTACTTGCTGCTGCCTTCTGATTAGGCTTATTATAAACAGGTAAAATAGGCAGGCAATTGAAAAAAGGCTGGATTCAGACATGGTCATGTTCAGAGTAGACCCATTCAAATCACTGGGGCATAGCTTTGCTGATTTCAGCAGGTCTGCTCTCAACAAATCTGGATCCATTATCTGCATTCTTTAGACTATGGTGCCTAACTTTTGCTTTTCGTCTTCTGTTGTGGGTTTTACTCATTTGGAGATCATCTGACAAGAGTGAAATGCCAGTGGTAAGTGGGGTCATTCTCTATCACCCCCTCTCTTTCTCTCCCTGATATCCATTTTTTTTTCTTTCTCTGCCACCCAGATTGATTTAAAATTGATTTAGCCAACCTCCATTAATATCCTGGCCAGAATAAATTTCCTCCTTCCCACAAATCATTACCCATCCAGATCCTCAAACTTCAATTAATTTATTACCCTGAAATTAATATCCTATCCGGAAATCCTCCCCAAATTATTATCCATCCAAATCTGTTCTCTGTCTGCTTACAGATGATTTTTTCCCCCAAGTTTTTGTTTTACAAACTTCACTGCCCCCACCCCCCACCCCTATTTTCTGGATTCAGTCTTATCAAGCCAAGCAATAGATGAGTCATGATGATGCCCAAATCCATGCCCCTGGCAAAGCAGAACACGCCTCCCTTCAAAAAGCCCCAACTCACCATCGTGCACACCAAGCAACCCATTAGGCTAAGTGAATTAAATGAGCATCTGGGCAGGTATCTGGTGTATGTCTCAGTTCAATCTCCCGTAATAAATGATGTTCTCTCCTTCATTCATTTGCCAGTCATAGGAACTGAAGATTATTATTTGCTGTATGTACGTGACACCAGCAATTTGCAAAGCCTGTTGGCAAGAAAATCAGGTTAAAATGACAGAGTGAGAAATTAAGCAGAAGTCTGATGTAATTAGCTACAACAATCAGTGCTCTAATTTCTGATTTATTGTTTCCTGTTTTCCTGCTGCACTCGACCCATGCATACTGTATGTGTTTCATATAGGTCAAACAATTCCCTTATCAGTCCCAGTAAAATCAAGAGGTCACAGTTAACAATATTTATTTAAACATGCAGGATGCTTCCCACTGCACTTAGGAAATTTCTATTGCTAATAGCTTGTTGGCACTATTTCCTTATTTATGTAATTTTTATGAAGACCAAAAGCCCTTGATCCAGCCAATGCTGGCGGTGGTGGTGAAGGATTGCATTACTAATATTTCTCATGGTAGAAGACCTGCATTTTGGTTATTACCTGATTGTCTGTACTCATATAATTACTAAGTAAATTCATTTCAACTACTTAATTTTTTAAAAGAACTTTCTCAAACATCTGGTTAGAAAACAATGGGCACATAGAGTTCTTTTGTATTAGCACTCCAAAATGTTTTCACTTGAGAGCCAAATCTTGATCCTACTGAGATTAACGAGAGTTTGCCACTGATTTCAATAGGATTAGGACTTGGCTCTACAAGTCTGCTCTGGCTGCCACTTTTGTATTATACATAGTCTGAAGCTTTTGGATGACAGTCTCATTGTGGTAATCTAAGGCCGTTCATAAAGTGTTATTATATAATCATTACAAATCCACTTGTATTACAAAAAGCTGTTCTCTTTACTATAACAGTTTTATAGCCATGAACTATTAAATGTTTGAAAAGGAATCCATCCAAGAATATTCATTTAATTGGGATTATATGTACTAGAGAAGGGAAGGGAAAACACTACTGGCAATTAGGGAAAGCAATTATGGAAAGGATCTTGTAGAAAAATTCTGCCACACTTGATAGTTAGCTAGAATGGAGTGTCATTTTAGGTTTTTCCTTTGATACTCATAGTCTAGACAAAAATGATCACAAAGCCTACACACACTCTCTTTCACATATTAGATTTCTACAACAAAATGTTGCAGCATAGAAACTCCATTATGTTTCTACTGCCTCTTTTTTTTAAAGGATCCCTTCCCCCTCCCCCGCCACTCTCAGTCAACTGAGACCAATGGTACTACTCAGGTTTTATAAATATTCTCTCTCGTAGGCAGTGTTTATTGTTACTGCTGGAAACCTTGGGGTTCTGCCAAGGTCAGAACCCCACAGCATCTTTTCTGCAAAGTCTCCATTGCCCTCCCCCAATTCTTTTAATGAAAAATGGAGAGTCAAATGCCTGGAAGCTTCTAGTGGGCAGGATTCTCAGATTAAACAAGGTGTATGCATGTACGCACATGCATGCACACACACATACTTTACCCTTAAATTACTTTAAATAAAACTGTAAGTGACTTTCTGATTATTTTTAGGGTTTTTTTTCAGATGCTGGGAAGCTGCAAAATGGGCTGAGCCCAGGTTTCTCTACCCCCGATCAAAATGCACCCTAAGCCTGATTATACCTTTTTCTTCAGTGTAGATGATGCCTTTTTCACTATATGCGGACTGGAACTTGAAAACTTGTAAAAGAAACTCAACAGCAATCTCTGTGTGACTTAGGTCTTCAGGTTGTTACCATCTGCACTACAATAGTCTCAAAAGTATTTGTTTTCCTGTACAGCAAAACAAAAACGGTCCTCCCTCCACATTCGCTAGGGTTAGGGGCACAGGACCCCCATGAAAGTGGAAAAACGGTGAATAACTCTAGGCCCTCCCAAACCATATTTAACATGCAAAAAAAAAAAAAAAAATTGGTTTGATCACCTTATTCAACCCACCAGGGATTCTTTTGAGCCACCAGAATTCCTTACCAAGGCAGAAGTGGGTGGCTGGTGGGGCTTACTGCCACCTCCACTGCTGCTCCATACTATTTTAAAGAGAGACTTACAAACCTCGTTCACAGTTTCTCAGTTTCACAAGGCTTGGAGTATCTATTCAAAATGGCATAGGGGGGCAGCAAAGGTGACAGCAAAAAATCCTTGAATAATCAAATCCGCAAAAGTGAAACCCGCAAATGTGGAGGGCTGGCTGTAATATTGTTCTTCGTTACTCCAGAGTAAGCCTGCTGAGACACTGAGACCAACAGGTGAGGCATTTCTTCCAGTCCTACCACATTCAGAGTTATGCTTGATGCAGACATTTGACAAGGCTGTCACCGGGGCTGCTCCCAGATTATGTAATTCCTTTCCAAAGAAGGTTAGGCTAGTCCTTCCATCAGTTGCTCTGAAGACAAAGATCTTCCTTCACATGCCGACTGTCAGCCCCTGACTGCCAGTCACATCCATTGTTGTTTTTTAGTGGATTTGCTGTGCTTCTAAAATGTGTTATTTGTTTTAATGTTATGTTTTAAAATTGCTTTAGTTGTTGTGGTGGTAGTATAACTAATTTAATTCCAACTTTACATGTATAATTAATGTTGTTTTGTAATCTTTTAGAATTAAGTTGGATACCAATCTGTTTCTCAACACTGGGAAAAGGGATATAAATCAAATACAGGAATAAATACATAGTTCCATAGAGGATTTTTAGAGGATTTGAGTTTATGTGGGCTTTATGTGCAGTGGTACTATGCTTGGGGACTATGGCACCATGCAATAGCACTATACTAGTTAGCATCTAAATGAAGAATACAGTGTGGATACAGATTGTCAAGGATCAAAGAAAGGTTAAATTATAAGGATTTGGGAACACAACACATATGGGCAGAAATCAGAAGTTAACCTCAGAAATTGGCCACCGTAATTTTGAGTGAAGAAGCTAATTGAAGCCCATTTAGTGATGGCAGCAAAATTTCTGTATCTTCTTTCAAAAATAAGATGTACAGAGACTGTGTGCCTTGTTTTTAAAAAGAATAACACTTTACAGAGACTTATTCTCTTTAAGAACAAGGGACATGGCCCGTGAACTCTTTGCATGCATATTTAAAAAATCAATTATTTTGCTGCCATCCCTGGACTGACTTCAGTAGCCATGGTGGGATGCAACCCTCAGTGGGTTCAAGGGGGTCCAGTGCACCCCTCAAGCCTTTGAAACTTAACAAACTTGCTTTTTTATCTGTTCTTTAATTTCACTTAGATTCGGTCCATCATTTTTAGGTAGGTAATCACAGAGATCCCTACCTTTTCCAAAAGAGCTTTACCACAGGTGGAGCCTCCATTATCCAAAAATCCAAAATCCAAAAACCTTCAGAAACTGAAACTTTTTGTCACCATCTGCCCACTTCCTCCTTCAAGACAGTGTGGCAGTGCTCCTGCTCATTCATCTCTCAGGTATGAGGAGCACCACAGTTTCTTCCTTGAAGGCAGCAGCAGGTGGCTGGTGGCAAAAAAAAAAGAAGGAAAGAGTCTGAGGATCAAAGAGATAAATAAGAAGTAGCAGCTGCCACCTCGAAGGCAGAAGTTGGCAGATGGTGGCAAAAAAGAGAGAGATAGAGAGAGAGGGGCTAAGGATCTGTGAAATGATGGAAGGTGTGGATTCATGCCAAACACTATTCTTGGGTTCCCACCATTTCACAGATTCTCAGTCTCCCTCCAGGCTCATGTCTCATATACAACACAATTAACAAATAAATAAAACACAAGGCTATTTCAAAAAGGTACTGCATTCCAAAATTCCAAAAAATCTTAAATATGGAACACTTCTGTTCTCAAGTATTGTGGGTAATGGATACTCAACCTGTAGAAGAATGTTACTTTTGAAAAGGAATCAGTTATATTACTCATTACTCTATTCATGCAACAGTCACTACTTTCTACTGTTTGCACCATCTTGAAAGTAACTTAAATTATTGGTTACTAATACCTTCTGAAATTCATATCCCCACACACTGATTCTCTCTTTCTATTTTTGGTAGCAGGAGTGCCATCTTTCATCAGGACAGAAATAGAAAAGGCAAGATATTTTGCAAAGTTTTTTTTAATTCAAAGTACTCTTAGGCCATTTCCGCATGCGGCGAGGGAATAGCTCCTTACCACTACTCAACGGATCTTCTGGCGGTCCGGTCCGGGGTGAGGTGGTGCAGTGCATGGTTGTAGACCCGCGCTGCTCAGGCATCCAAAATGGCGGCTTCCAGTTGGTTGTGGGTCTCGACCAACCGCTGAAGCTCACCAGCCTAAAGCCCGCCCTCCGCAGATCACAGGTTCGCATTGGTGTGAGCCTGAGAATCTGCATCTGAGAGCAGGCACTCAATGGCGTGCACCAGCATTTTGAAAGACCGGAAAAATCAGATCTGTCAAAAACACGCTGGAGGACCACTTGGGGTCGTTCCAGAGCGAACTGAGATGCAGATCTACGGTAAGTAGTCCTGACCCAGTCCGCTCCAAGGTGCAGACATCCTCCGTCTTCCCCGTGCGGAAATGGCCTTAGTCTCTAGTGAAGTTAATGTTTTTTAAAGATGTCTCCTCTCTCCCCCTGCCTCCTTGTTACAGGCTTCTCTGCTCTTCCTAAGCTGTACCACATTCCACAAAGAGGTAGCATGAGACAGCCACCCATGTGACCCTTCCTCCTTCCCCTTCAACAGCTTGGACTGGGTCAGAACACACACCTTATAAGAAGTAATAGGGAGAAACCTAAATGAGTTCCATTGAAAAGTAGTGAATTATAGCCCTATTTATTACAGACCAAAAAACTATACTCCAGCTTGTTATTGAAGAGGAACTAATTAACAAAACAATATAATACAAGTAATGGGCTATTTTCACTCTACACTGGTATAGTGCTATTATTCCACTTTCAACATCCTGTGGAATTCTGGGGTTTGTAGTTTACTGAGGCCAAAGAGCTTTCTGGCTGAGAATTCAAAATGCCCCTTCCTAAACGACAAACCCCAGGATTCCATAGGATGTTGAATGTGGAATAAGACCATTCTAACAGTGTAGTGCAGAAATGGCCGTGAATTACTTCCAAGTTCCAGTATAGACAGCCTAGTGCTGGTTTCTCTCTTGGCCCTTCAGAAGCAGATGTCTTGCTTTACAGAAGGGAGATAGGAATGGGGGCTTGATCATTCCCCCAACAACTTGTACCTTGAATCTCATTTCTGCTGCTTTTCCTTGTACCACTATTTTGGACCACAGAAATACAGATTCAGAGCACAATGGGAGGAAAAGTAGACTGAGGAGGAGAATATGAATTTGCAATGGACTCAGGAAGTGGGGGCTTCTGTTAAACATGACTGAAGGGTAACACATAATCTCATACTTAAACAGATCATGATCAATATCAAAAATACATCCTTTATAGAGATATTTGGAATAAAGATGATGCATCCTTATGCTAAGGTGCATAACTCACCCAGTCTGTAACAAGTATTCTACTTCTTCTGGTCTGAGAATTTTCTCTCATCTTCTCTTGTCTTCTGTTTATAACACAACATGAATAAAAAGCAACTACTCAAACCCTCAGTTCAGTATATAATCAGACATCTTCATTTGAGAGAGTTCGGCTCTGTTGACTTACTTCACTGCTACTCTGAGGAAATGGGCATCAGTTTGAACTGTCACACCAGAGATAGTTTCTACTTAGTTTTCAAGGTAACAGTCCAGTTCTAAAGATACCTACCTGGAAATAAATCCAGAATTTGTAAAAGTTACTTTTTGAGCCACAACTCACAAAACACCCTGGAAATCATGGTCAATGGCTATGCTGCCTGGGAAATTCATTGTAATTATAACATTTTTTCCCCCTAAGCTCTGAATAAATCTCATTGATTTCAATGGAACCCATTTACCTAGTAAATGCTACCAGTTGCACCCTTAGGCGTCCATCGTTTATTTACATATCTGTTCTTAGTCATCTTGTTTCCCAAATATTACAATATTACAATTAACTTTTAAAACTCATTTAAGTTCTAGTAGAAGGAGCAGTTTCACTTACACCCAGTTTTGGCACACTAATATCTGACTCTTTGGGAAGAAGGCAGCTTTTTTGCACAAGAACTCCTTTTGTCTAACCAAACACTAGAAGGTGCTGGATCGAAGTGAACACAGTTTTAAGCTTTGTTCTACAAGAAGTAGACTATACAATACAGCACAAGTCATGAATCCAGCTGTGAAGCTGGCATGGATACAGATACAGACTGATCTTTCACATGAGTTGGAGCTAGAATTTTGCTCACAAGAAACTCTAACTGAAGGACATTGTTTTCAAGGATTCTGAGGTTTCTTGAGAATTTGCACTGGAGGTCTAGGGAACTGCTAGGGAAAGTAGGGAAAGTGATGTGGGGAGGGAGCCTACATGAGAAAGGGGAAATGGAAGGTGTCACTTTCTTCTTCTTTCTCAGCTTCCTCTGGGCTGTGGACCCTTCCACAAATGGATGGACACTCTCTATTTAGAAGAGCAACACTGGACCTAAAATGGTGTGTGTGTTTGTTGTTGTTAACTGATGTCAAGTGGACATCAATCCTATGGCAACTCTATGAATGAGAGATCTTCAAGTCACCCCATCATCAACAGTCTCACTCAGGTTTTGCAGACTCAGGGCTGTGGCTCCCTTGACTGAGTCTATCCATCTGTCAACACAGTTCCTCTTTTCCTATTCCCTTTCACCTTGTGAAGCTTTCTTGTCTTTTCTAGCAAGCCACGTCTTCTCGAGATATGTCCAAAGTACAACAGTCTCAGTTTAGTCATCTTCACTTCCAGGGACAGCTGAGGCCTTAAACAAGTAATATTAAATCAATTTGGGATTACGGTTTATGGACATATAGAATTAACTAGTCCTCTTTCCCATATTCCGGTGTATCTGAGATGACATATACATTAAATAATCTATCAGAAACAAAGATTATTCTCCGTCCTCAGAAGGCTCCCACCAATTGCCCTCGGAGGGAGTTTAAATGTGCTACCCTTGTTACATAATATTACCCTGTGTTTTTCTTCTAATTACCTTCGGATAGAAATGAGAAATGTTAGCTTTTGCCTCGCTGGTTGAATAATTTAATAGCAATATTCCCTCCATTATTAGTTTTACTGGTAAATCAGGGAGCAAGTTGGCGGAGTCCAGCTGTGACCCCAGGGCAGGAACTTTCTGCCTGCTGTCACCTTCTGACAGTTTATGCTGTTAATTACCTCAATCAACTGGAGCACAAGCACCACTCTGTCTGCCAGCTGGCAGGCTTGGCCTCAGAAAACTGGCAGCCTTGAAGATTTAAAACCTGTAACAAAGGGCTCTTAATGTAAACAGTTTATTGAGTACTACACCCAGGCATGGGTAGACCTACCTCAGTAATCAAAGGCGAGCTCTCCTATCAGGATGTGCTACCTTGAAAAAGAGGCGAGGCCTTGTTTCTATCTCTCTTTCAGCCAAGAAAGAGAGTGTATGAGGCTGGGCGTTAGGAAAAGAGCCTGCCTTATTACATGAGACTCAATGCATTCAAGACAAGGCCTCAATGTGTACATTAGGCTGGTGTGTTAAATTTACAAGGCAACATTTTAATTAATTCATGGCTAGCACTAAGAAGAGGGTGACCGAAAAGCATCTTTGAAGTCATTTTTTATTGCAGAATTTTGCACCGCAAGTTTCCTCAATGGGTATTGTTTTAAGAGATAGTTACCACTTAGTGGTAATAACATTATGTTTGGATTAAAATAACATACCCTCTAACGTTTCCCAGATGAAAACTGGGACATGTGTAGCTGAGCAATGTCAGTGTGTGGTGGAAAGGGTGTGGCCAGTCAACATGAGGACAAAAATTATTTATGAAAAAGAAGACACAAAACTACTCTTTAAAGGCGAGAAACCTTGTGATTTATGTATTGTCTTTAGGAGCATCTGAAAAAAGAATTAAAAAAAAACCCTAAATGACCCTTCTGTGAAGGGCAAGACTCAATTCCTTCCTCTCCTCTTCCTCTTGCTGAGTTAACTCTAAACTGAGTTTTCAGCCTTGAAGTGAAGTAAGGACAAAGAAGGAAAGTGGAAGGAGAAGAGAGAAAGTGGGACATTTTAAAAGGGGCTGAAAAAAGGGGGACCCTAGAGGATTAAGTGGAAGTGGGTAATGAAGACCTTTTGCTCTAGCAAAAAACAGGCACTACTCAAGGAAGCTAAGGCCGTTTCCACACCGGGCTTCTGTAATGGTGCAGAGCGACCTCTCACGGAGGTCTTCTGCACCGTAGAGTGGACTGGCGTGGACTACTTTTCGTAGTTCCACACCAGAATCCACTCAGGAGCGGCCAGAACTAGCCGTGCTGCGTGTTTTTTAAAAACCTCTTTTTCGAGGTTTTTCGAGGTTTTTAAAAAGCACGGAGTGCGCAGCCCTGTGCCGCTCTGTCGCCTGGCTCCAACGCGGATTTGCAGGCACGCGCAAGTGCGTGCCTGCAGATCTGCCGGGGGCGGACTTCCAGCTGGCGAGCTTCTCCGGTTGGTGGAGAGCCTCCACCAACCGGAAGCCGCCATTTGGGACGCCGGAGGACTGCGGAGCAGCGAGCTCACGCTGCTCTGTGTGGCGACGGACTTACCTGGCTTCAGGTAAGCTCCGTTTTAGGGTGTTTTCACTCGTCCCCCCCCCCACATGTGGAAAGGGCCTAAGTGGTGGGAGATACTAGACAGAAAAGAAATACTTCTTCATACAGTTGAGCGATGGAATTCTGTACGTCAGGACATAATATGGCAACTTGGATGACATTCAAAGGGGGTTATACCAATTTATGGGGAGAGGGTAAAGCTCTCAATGAGTGCTAGTCATGGTGGTTTTGTATTTATGCAGTATTGAAGGTACCATGTGGAAGAACTGTATTATTTGCATGTCTTGCTTGTGGGTTTTCCACAGGCACTTGGTTGACAACTGCTTGGACTAAATGCTAAGCGCATCTATAGCTTAGTTTTATTCAACAGAGCTCTTATGTCCATATGGAAGCCCCACTGAAATTCATGAGAAAGTAATTGATAAGAGGAAAATACCCATTCTAATGAGTGTCAAGGCCTTTTTTATGTGCACAAAGGGTATTCTTTGTGCAAGCATTTGCATTCCTCATTGTACATCAAAAATGTGAACATGAGGCAGCCTTTTCAGTGGATGCAACTGGATGAGCTTTTACAGGCATACTGCTAAAGTTGTTATTTTTGCGTGTCATCTTTGTGCAGGGGCCATGCTAATCTTCTCTGTATCATTCCAATTTTAGTATAAGCGCTACCGAAGTGAGCACATACACTGAGGCCCTTTCCATAATGCACCTTTTCACCAAGCTAGGGTGTGGGGATCACGCGAGCAGCCTCCAGCAAGAGGCTCTCGCGTCCCGGTTCCTTCAGCTCTGCAGCTGCCGCCCACTCGTGTGAGAGCCCTGCCTCTTCCTTCCGCAGTGCAGCCCGGGAGTTTCCCAGGCTGCACTGGGGCAGGAAGCGTGAGCGCCGCAGCTCTGGAGCTCCGCACACACAGCAAGTGCATGTGGGGCTCCAGAGCGATGTGCAATCACACACCATTTTCGGTTCAAAGCTGAAAATGAAAAAGTACACGAGTGGCACCTGCCAGACCCTGGAGCATTGTGCGGACCGCTCCTCACATTAGCGCAATGCTTGAGGGGCCCTTTCACATGGCAAATGCCATGTGAAAAGGGCCTGAATTTTTAAAATGATGTGCTGAGATCCTGTGTGCTGTGAGAGGTTAAAGCAAAGGTGAGAGTTGTGTTGATGGACTGCAGCTATTACCATTCTTCAACCATTGGCTGTGCTGGCCAGGGCTGTTGGTGATTGCAGTTCAACAACATCTGGAGGGCATCATGATTCTCTCCCCTTCAAGGACAGATTGAGGGAACTACTTCTGGGCTTCCAGAATTGGGTGCAACTACCTTGGGCTCCCCAGCTACATATTCAATTGGCAGAACACAAAGAGTAAGTTCATCTTCACTTCTGAAACTTCCAACATGGATCATCAGTTAAATTTAAACTTTAATTTTTTATTTTTACTTACTTCTTTACTGGACATTTTAAAATAGTGTTACCAGAGTTCAACTATCTAGCTTACTGTATTTGGCATACTGAGGAGTCAACCAAAGTTTGATGAGTAAGAGTAAGATGAGCCCAAGGCTTTCTCTGAAGAGAGGGGATGAACTCTCAGACTTCTCCAGCCTCAGTGTTCAGCTGAAGCCTGAGATTTGGTTTAGCACTGCACTTGTCATAGGTCAAAATGAAGTGGTCAGCCATATACATGCTTCACTATAACAGGCATTAGTCAGTGCCTCGCTTTGCACGAGATGAAGTGAAAACATTTTTGAATATAGGCAAGAGCATGTAAAAGAAAAAGAAATGACTCTGTACTTGCATCATTCTGTAAAGTATGGATTCACTGTTCCACACAAAACTTAAATATATTAGACTCCAAAAACAGTGCCATTTTTTCATCAATTTTATTTACTATTACAGTTAATCTAGACTAATAACAGCAATGAATTCAGAGAGAATCTTTTACTCATTCCCTATAAAATTTGCATTTATGTCTGGTAAACTCATGGCTTAATTTTCTAATTGGAAAAAGTATCATAGAGGTGCCTTTCCTTCCTTCACATTCCAGTGGTAGGCCTTGTTTTTGTATATATCCTCTTGCAGCAGAACCTAATATGTATCAATTCCAGGAATAGTTAGTTTATTCAGTAGGTTTTCCTAATGCAGTTTATGTCCAATCTTACCACAAAATGACACATTCAGAAGACAACTTAGGCCCTTTCCACACCTTACCTTTTTCTGGCACTGGGGTGTGGGGATTGCGCGAGCAGCTTCCAGCGAGAGGCCCTCACATCCCTGCTGCTTCCGCTCCGCACGAGCTGCCTGCTTGCTCAAGAGCCCCGCCTCTTCCTTCCACAGTGCAGCCTGGGAGTTTCCCAGGCTGCGCTGGGGCAGGAAGCGTGACCGGTGCAGCTCCGGAGGCTCCGCATGGCAGGTAAGTGTGTGCGGGGCCCGGGAGCAATGCGTGATGGCGCACCATTTTCGGCTTCCAGCCGAAAATGAAAAGCTGCGCGATCGGTGCCTGCCGGCCCCTGGAGCATCGTGTGATTTTGAGTGCATCGTCCAGATTGCTCCTCACAATTGCGCGATGCTCCAGGCGCCCTTTCACATGGAAAATGTCATGTGAAAAGGGCCTCAGAGAGAGAATGGGAGATAATTTATTTATATTTTTAAAATATTTTAAATTTTTTTAAAAAAAGTAAATTCTTTATGGATAATACTATTTAAAACATTAAAAAATAAAATAACTGTAAAAACAACATAGCCTAAAAACAAAGTACAGTAAAAAGCTCTATTAAAAATGAATAATTTAAAACCTGCCAAAATAAGTAAAGAAAATGTTTCCAAGACATTTAAAAGCACATGGCAAGGATATTGATGGGTTTCTCCAGAAAAGGAGTTTTATAGACATGGTGTCATATCACAATGACCTTATTGTTATCAGTAATCTGGCCCTAAATGAAATATGAAAGCATGCAAGGGGGAAAATGCAAAGCATTAAATGTGAACCTTTGTTTGGAGGTTTTTCTCATATGTGTTTCTTAACTTAGCCATGAAAGGGCGTGTTGCACTATCTTGTTATATTTCAATATATAATAGGTCCAGCTGTGCCTTCTAAAAGAAATTTTTGAAGTAACTCTTGGAAAAGTAACCCATCCTTGATTTACCTTAGATGAAAACACCAGTTATGATTAGCAATAATTCAAGGCTTTTTTGTTTTTATGTTCGTCATTCATAACATAAGACACAAATGTAAACATAGATTTTCTGGAGTATATAGAAATGTTGTGTCTATATTTGGTACCAACATAGCTTTATGACAAACCAGCTTATTCTCTTCTGATGTTACTCAACAGTTTCTACAATCACGTTATCACATTTTACAAGTCCTCAAAAGTTGTGAATTATAGTTAGATAGACCTCATAAACAACAACAAAACCCCTAACATTTATACATGCAAGAGAATATTGAAAAGTTTGCAAAATGCTGTCAACATGTGTCATGCCAATGAATTTTTCTTCCTTCCTATTACCGTGTCTTTTCTGTGGATAGATGCACATCTGCCAAGTATGTCTGCACAGATTTATGCTTCTAAATGAAATAAAGCTGTGTCGTCGTTATTTCAAAACCTCTCATAATGTCCCTCAGTCCATATATTTATTACAACTCTGCTTGTTTATAACTTCAGGCTGAGTTTCTCTTTCCTATGTAAGACCCACAAACCAATTCAATGAAGAACAATGTTGCTCAAGACTAGTGCTGCTTTTTGATACCATCACCTACAATGCAGATTCAAGTGGTTACATGGCGAAATATATGAGAGTTGAATAAGACAGTAAGGAGTTAAAGGACCATTATTAGATCACAGTTTGACTTAAATAGCCCTTTTTACAGCACAATCCAGTATGCAGACTCTGAAATTTATATCCTGCATTATTTCTGTTGGTCTACTTCTCTTTCTGTCTCTCTTTCTTTCCTTCTCAGCTTTTCAGCAACTGTTGGCAGCTGACAGCTATGAAATAAATACACCCAAGTATTACAGTTATCATCATGTTAGTGGAGTATCACTTGGTCATTTGAATCATGAACATGTAAATCTCCCAAAGTCCATTTCCAGGCCCACTTGAAAGTATTGATGTCAACCGTAAAGTCTTGGGTAGTTTTTTAAGCAACATTTTCTCTCGTATATATTTCCCTGGACCCCTAGGTCATCTCCAAAGGCCCTCCTTCAGTTGTTCTTGCTAAAATAAAGTCAAGTATTTGGCTACAAGAAAGAGTTTTGTTTTCAGTTTTGATGTTCCTTTTACAGAATGACATCTTGAAGTTCATTTCCTACCTTTGGAGCACAAAATGAGGACCTTTCTTTTTTTTTTTCCCCAGACACATTAGATTTTTATATTGAACATTTTGTAGTTTTTTCTATATATAAATATCCTAAAGGCCAATCTGATCTTGGAAGCTAAACAAAGTCAGACCTGGTTAGTACTTGGATGGGGACCACCAAGGAATATCAAGTTCTATAGGTTATATTTCCATGGAAGGCAATGGCAAACTACCACTAAGCATACTTTGCCTAAGAAAACTCTATACAATTCATAGGGTCACCATAAAGTGACAGGTGACTTGAAGGCACATGCACACACATTTCATTCTCTTACCGTTTGAGACAGTCATTCCCGCAAGTGGATGGATGTACAGTATATGCTCTGTCACTGAACTTTGGAACTTGTGTCTCAAGACATTGGGCAAAGTGACTAGATTGTGAATCTGGCATCTACCAAATGTAAGTGTTTTGCTCTAACCTTCAGTTCTTTAAATCTTTGCTGATTGCAAAATGTAGGAAGACCAACAAGCCTCAAGAGGTGACACAATTCAGGAGTTTCAGCCATGTAAGAAACAAGTTAGAAATCCAGGCTCTCATCTTCTGTTTTCAGCAAAGGCGTTTTCTAGCACATGTCCCAGATCCCAGTAAGAAGGGCACCACCAACTCATTTTTATTTACTCAACAAAAATACATTGAAGTATTTGCTGCAGCTGCTCCATTTGGGACAAGTGGAGATTGTTTCTGGTAGCTGAAACTATATTTAAGTTCCATTTGATGGTAGATTTATGGCTGTTCTCTTCTAGGAACAAAAACAGCAAAAGATTATATGAACAGGCCATCTCTCCTCCTGCTTCCTTAAATCACCCCTACTTCTTTCCATTTACAAAGGCCCTTTCTGCAGGACAATGCTCTTGCGCATTGTTCCGTGGCAATCCCAGCAGTGTTTCTGCCGGGATGGGAGCGTGTCCCCATTGCTCCTCTCTGCAACCAACCAGCTGCCTGCATAAGGGAGAGCGAGCGACACATCCCTTCCTTCCGCACTGCAGTCGGCCTTCTTCCCATGCTACTGTGATGAAGGAAGTGCCTGATTGCACTTCTGGCCCTTCTGCATGGCTGGCTGCAACAGAAGGCTGGTATGATTGAGGGTCATTGATGTAGTTTTTCCATCAACAATATACCCCACAATCACAATTGCTGGTGACACAAGACGGGTGGGACCACAGCATCATGAGGAAGCATTGTCACAGCCATGGTCCTCTCGCATCTCCATGCTCAGAAGATGCTGTCCTGTGGAAAGGGCCAAAGTTATGCAGTGCTTCAAGGAAGTGAGGTGGAGGGCCAGATGTTCCAAGCCATAGAGGACTTTAGGGGTTAAAATATAATAAGGTTAAATAACAATGAGAGAGTGAAGTTTGGTGGGGGGGGGAGGGCAGAATAAAGTTCACAAGTCCCATTCCTTGATTCTCCCGGTTTTAGCTAAATCGTAATTTTTGGTGGCCTTCTGAAAATTCTACTTAGGAGCACTGAATGTCTCTGCAACTTATAGCATCTTGTCAGTCTTATCTTTGCTGACCACCCATGGAATAACAAGACTAGCTATAGAGAATTAGGTTGAATAAGGGCCACTTTATATAACCTAGAACCTATTTAAACTGTATTGAACCTGGAAAGGAACAAGAGTGGGGAGCAACCTAGTGCAAGATCAGCTGAGGCAGGCATCAGTCCTTGACTTCCTCCTCAGCCTTCTCCTAGGTGAACCAGCTGAGCCCTAAGGGCAGGCCAATAACTGGGTTGCATCCTGTCTGGCTAAGAACTGGAAGGCAGACCCTGAGGAACCTCACCCAAGTCATAACAGCAGTTCTTTTCGTGGCAGATGTACAGTCAGGAAGATTGTACTCTATTTTGTCTTACTACTTGGATAGACCTGTTACCTGAAAAAGCCCCCCAACAAAACATGATCCAGGCAAAATTAAGCACACTTAGGTTCACTGATGAAAATGAAATCAAAAGGATATTGAAGTGTTTAATTCTGACTAGATGGTGCCCATAAATAAGATGGTGATCATCTAATAGCTATTAGGAAAAAAAGCAAAAAAAGGAAGGCAGCATCATATTATGCCAGTAAGATTATACCAGTACTTTGCATACGCACTGACTGCCTGGCCACTGACTGCCTGGCCACTTCTGGTCCCAATTCAAGTTTTAAACTTTAAAGATTTCAGTGGCTTGGATACAAATTATCCAAGTAAGCATCTCCTGCATATTTACCACTTCTGTCCTAAGGCTTTTCTCTAGATGCCTCACTAGATGTAATGAGGTGAATAGCTACAAGGACAGAGCTTTTAATGGTGCCCCTCATTTGTAGAATGTCCATCACAGAAACGCTCACATGATAGCCGTCCCGTGCAGATCTTAGGGCTCTGGCAGGTTTGTTTAGGGAGATACAGTCTTCCAAATAATACAGACGTAAGCCCTATAGGGTTTTATAGGTCATGACCAGCACTTTCAATTGTGCCCAGAAATGAACAGGTAGCCAGTGAAGCTGTTTTAAGAAGAGAGTTATGTGTTCCTTGTAACTGATCCTGGTCAGCATTCTGGTTCCTGTGTTTTGAACCCGCTGTAGTTTTTGAACAGTTTCCAAAGACAGCTGCACATAGAGTGCGTTACAGGAGTCCAGATGAGATATAATCAAGTTGTATGACAATGTAGCCAGCTCTGAAGTCTCAAGGAATGCATGCAGCTGGCACAGAAGTTTTAACTATGCACATGCACTCCTGGCCACTGTTGAAACCTGGGCATTCAGGCTGAGAGTTGAGTTCAGGAGAACACCAAGGCTGCCAGCCTTCGATTTCAGGTAACACCATCCCAAATATGAACAAATCAATGGTTACTGCTGCGGTGGTCTGTAGCTATATTATTTGAGAATTATTTGCTGCTGCTGTACCAAGAGAGTTGTTTTTAAGGATAGATACACTAATTAGAAATGGTTTAAATTAAATAATTAGTTTCATGTTGTCTTTTATCTGTTTGCATGACTAGATGTGTATTAAATCTTTACTGTAAGCATTGTATTTTTCTTGCTTCTGTGTTTATCCTTCCCTTACACACAGAGAAAGACAGACACTGTGTTTCTAGATACCAACAAATGAAAACAATCATTACAGCTCAGAAAAGCTTTAAACAGCAACAGAGACTGACTTTGTAGAAAGGATTTGGGGTAGGAGGAGAAAAGAGGAGGGAGAATGCTAAAGCATGACAGCAGTGAAATTTCACAGATAAATTTCTGAGTTCTTTTATCTTGTAAACATCCTAATTATCAACTTCAAAGAAAGAGGGGAGACAGTCCTTCTTCTATGCCAAACAAGAAAAGACAAAGTTCCTTTAAATCTCATATAGGAGATATGAGGAGCCTTTGAATGGATCATTGATTTTTATGAGTAGCAATGAGGTGAGAAGTATTCTGGTGTGTGGCACAGGCCTTCATTAAAAAGTGTGAAATGGAATGGCTTATAGTTAAAAGGAGCAATTTGTTCTAACATATTTGTGAAATTGTGTTGTAAGCTTGCCAGGTGAACGGACTACATTTTCCTCTGATGCATGTGCATGCAATTCATTTCCCCATCATGGGAGTTTACCAACAGTTCCTGTTAGTGGCTCACTAACAACTTGACAAAACAATGTTTATCCTTACAACGAAAGCACATTAACAGAGGAACGGAACAGATCCTGAAATGTTTTCAATCTGCTGCTTGAGTCTGTCACTTGCTGTACAAACTAAAGTGTTCTGCAAACACATTTCTACTAAGGCAAATGAATAGGTAGTTCAGGTGCTATTATTTATGCATACTCTTTTGCTCACATGAGTAGTTTATTCACCTAACATACCAGGTAACCCAGGTATTCACAGACCAGTGACACATGGGTGTAGATAAGTTAATTCTGCACTCTGGATTTGCTGGTCTTACATGGTCCTTGCTCTTTAGAGGAGGGATAGAAATTATGCAGCTTTCTAGATGTTATTGGACTACAGCTCCCAGCCTCAGTCACCAAAGCCAACAGTGAGAAATGCTGGGAGTTTCCATCTATGAACATCTGGAGGGTGGGATGTTTCCCACCATTTCTTTAGATGGTGATGTCTACTGGATCAGTTTCTTTGAGAGTAAGCCAATTACTTATTTTTGGTGGCCATACTTTCTTATTTTTCAGACTGTGATCTTGGTGTTTTGCCCTGAAATCTTGTCAAGACGGCATCATTTCCCAGAAGTTTCAAATGGTGCAGGGCAAACATTGGGATTTATACCCTGATACAGTTCAAGACCCCAAAATCCATAGTACTTGTATATTTGAGGAAGGTCAAGCAAATAATCCATATTGCAACTACTCAGGGTCACTTTACAGACCTGAAATTCTCCATACAGTCATTAATATAGCTACCTAGAAAGTTTGTATGACCTTGATGGCATCTAAAGTGCTTTTGCAGCTTAACTAGTAGGACTTCCCCTTTGAGAAATGAAAAGCAAAATTCTCATCTACATATGAGTAAAAGTTAATATTAAACACGTGAACACTGTGATCTGGTAATCATCTCTGCAAGCAGAGCTTCTGGAAAAACGGAACTGAAATGGACCTTCCTATAGCATAGAAATTTTGACTTTCTGACTTGATTATAAAAGTTACTATTGATTGGGAAGAAGTTGTTGGTTTTCCATGTGTTTTTTCACTGAAGGTGATAAAAGAGAAGTTAGATGGTACTTCTAAGGGGTGGTGGATTCATGTTTTGGCAAGAGATTGGATCTAAATTGGCTTACAAACTATATGATCCCATGATTATGTAAATCTGTGGAGGCTCCCCTAGAAATATGGCAGCCCCACTTCTCAGTATAGCATTGCTCTGGATTAATGATAATTGGAAGAGATTTGTAGTTGGTTGACATTTTATGACAGATTGTTATACCAAGAAACCCCAAAATGATAAAATTAAAAATGATAGCAGATAATATGAGATCCTCTGACATTTGCTTTTGAATTCAAAGGCTGTGCGATATATACAGCCTCTTTTAGCATCCGGATCTGGCTATTGCCAGAGAAAGCATTCTGACTAAATGGATTTACACTGAGCCCACTCAAAAAACTGGCATAGCAGGTTAAGCAAATGCAGTCATTTCAGGGGGAAAATAATATGAATAGAAAGCTCTTTTCAATCCACTGCTCACTAGACGACCAGTTGATTCTTGCAGAAGCTGAGTGAAAATTTGGGCCATGCTATTGAAAATTAGTGAAAGCTGGGCTCATTATGGGTTTTTCCTCCTTTAACTTTCCATTTTATTGATTTTGTTCATATATTAAGCAGAAAGTGCTGGCACACATTAGCTTTATTTAGCACAACAGGGAAATATTACCTGGGCAGGCCTTTTAACACAGCACAGGCCTAAATTGAAAACAGATCTACTGCAATGAAATTGAAGGTATTTTACAGCAGAGTGTCCAAGAAAATGGGTGCTATTTAAAGAGTTGACTTTTCCTTAAACATACAAGGGAGCAGAGAAGAATGTCTGCATAAGAACAGGATTGATCTTAGTTTTAGGCTTGAAAAAAAAAGTATGGTTTACATTTCCTCAGACAGTTTCTCTTCCTTTCCCTACATAAATATTCAGTCCCTTTTCTTCACTTCACAGAATACATACTCCGTTTGCTCCATGTTTGGTTTGTAAAATGGCTGCTTTGAAATACATAAGAATTCAGCTGGTGAGGTATAATTCCTTACTTTGCCCATTGGAGATTCCTGACTAAGTATGATATTGTTATTAACTCATTCCATAATTTATTTTTCCTCCCCCTCCTCCCCCTCCAGAAAAATCAATTCCCAAAGTAACCTCAGAAGCAACCTCAAAAGAAAAGGCATTTCAATTGTGGGAACATAAATCAAGAAGTGCCTCTCAGAAGTGCTGGAGATGCTCCACTGCTGTATCATTCCACTGCCTTCCAGAATTCAGGAGGAAATGTGAATCCTTATGTAAGTGAAGCAGCACCATGCAAACATATGAAGTAGATACCATCAGGCTTGGGAAAAGCACAAGTTTTGTAGAACTATCCTGCCAGAAGAAGCTTTAAAAAGACCGAAAGGGAGGTCCAAAACAATCCAATAAGGAGTAAGCATGATCAGACCACATAACACTGGCTGACTATAGAAGTGGGGAGGGGGAGAGAAGCCCAGATATGTGAGAATGGAACTGAGTGTCCTGGAAAAGGCATGGCTGGTTGGCTGGCTGGCACATAAACAGGAACTCTTCACACTTCATTTTGTTGATGTTACCAGTTGTAGAATCCTGAGACCCTTTTGGACGGAGATGCTAAAAGTTGACCTTGGAAGCTTCTGGTCTAACAGATGGTCTGACATTGAGCAATGGCTATTGCTGAGCTGAAGGGTTTCTCCAGGTCAAAGCTCTTCTAACAACAAGATGTGACTTACTGTTCCTCCAACATTTATCAGATGTGAAATTTAACTTTCAGTTCTCTCCCAGCTGGTTCTCTACAGTTATCCCAGTCCTACCAGGAGATGCCAGTGAGATGCCAGTGACTGTTTCTGGACTTACTCCATGGAAAACATATTCTTCACTACTTCACTGTGGCCCATGGAGAAGTCCTAAGATGTTTGTGGGATAAGTTAAGCCTGGAGTAATATCAGCTTACACATCAAGTAGGTTATGCTCAGAAGACGGGTAACATGGATGCATCTAGACATGTGCTCACTTACACTCTTCTCTCTGTGCCCCTGTCCTTTTCTGTCTCACCTATAGGCCAGAAAAAATGAAAATAAATGGTGACACATACCCTCTATTTTTAAAAAAGTGCACATTTAAAATCTATGGGAGAATTTTCACAGAGATTATCAACTCAAATCCCCGCACTCACTTTTTTCCTCAAACATTTCTCTCTCTCTTATCTGCTATATGAGAGAGGTATTGATATGCTAAAATTCTGTGTTCAGTCTTTACCTTTTTCAGTCCTAGGACGCTCCTTGAGACCCAATGATGGGCAGAGCACTATCTTTTAAGACAAGTCATGACACAGATGTCCCAAGCCATTTGTTGAAGACCATGTTTTATTTGGGTACATTGGCTTCTGCTTGTATTCAGCTTAAATGCAATGTTAGTGCATTACAAAGGGAAGCATGGACAGCACAGTACAGAATGCTGTTTATTAAAGCCTATCAAATGGCCAAAGGTACTTGAATTCACTTACCCTTTAGCATCTTATTCTGTAATTTCCTAAAGTAAATTCAGGAGGGGAGATGTTCAGACCCTGACCTTATGTCTCCGTTTATTACTGAGGGATACAACACATGTGGTACAGTATAGTGCAGCCAGTTGGTAATTAAGGATCCAGTAACACAGCTCTTGAGGTCATCGCAAACAAATGAGGGCACAGATTCAGTATTTGAAGATATATTATAAATCCATAGAGTACCCAACAGTGTTAGTGAGCACACCATTGCATACATCCAGAAGGAGGGTAAGGAGGAAGAGTTCTCCATATCATGATTGGTTCATGATTGCAGTTGGTGGTGTACTTGAAAAAGCCATGGCTTTCCAATTGTTGTTGAATCAATCCCATCCAGCCTCACAAGGGATGATGGGAGTAGCGACACATCAAAATCTGGAGGGCCTCAGATTTCTCAGCCCCAGCATATATAGTGCTAACAATGCCTGAAATATCCATGAAAACAGAAGCTGATACTAGGAAGGACTTTGAACATTATATATACTATAGGTAGCACTGACAACACACAGAAGGAGAACTTACTATAATTAGGCATCCACTTTATTTATGAAAATGATATAAACTACGTTGAATGGTTAGGCCCAATAATTCCACAGTCCAGTGATTTCAATAGAACAGTTCATCGGCAACTGTTGAAAGATCTTCGGCTGTCCAAACATTTTGCCTCAGAATCTGTCCTGCATAGCATGGCCAGTAAGGGGCAATAGAAAGTGTAGGTCACAAATACTGGACATCACGTACCCTTGCTTGACAAATGTAGTGCTATTAAACTCAGTGGCATTAACCTCCAAATAGACATATACAGATATGTGCTCTGATGCACGTATTCAGGATTTGGATCACCCTACATTTCCATGTGTTCTATCTCTTTTGCATGCAGGTTAAGAGCAGAAGCAGGGAGAGCTATTAAACAATTAAAAACAACGCAAAATTAAATATTTGTCAGTTGGCACAGATTTCTGAGCTTCTAGAATCCCATTTTTCTCCAGTGACAATAATTAATCTCACCCCCAGACTGCACAGCCAAACATTTTTTTAATGAGCTTGTTAAGTGTGCTTACCTATCCTTGTTAACTCTGGGGTGGGAGGGTTTTATAGGAACTTGGAGCAGATGCTGGCAAGACAGATCTAATGTGTGGTCGCTTAATCAGAAATACTGAACTATGAAATATAAAAGATAAAATATTGGCCTTGGAATATTTGGCAGCTGGTGGAATGTTGTTCAGTTTATGCAGGGGCTATTACAGCTACTATTCCCAGACTTAAGAAAAGGAAAACTTAGATCTTGAACGCCATGCAATGAGTGTAAATTATACAGTGGTTTCACATTTTCGTGTGTTGGAGGCCACAGAAGTAAGCTCATAAACAAGATATTACTAATTATACAGAGGAGAAGTCGTAAAGTCACCAGTGGATGTATGCTTTATATTTGTGGACACATCATTAAAATGTTCAGACTTGCTATCAAATTCAACATTTAATACTAGACCCAACAGCATTCAACCCTTCCAACAAGAAAATCAGATTGGTTAATGATCCTCCTTTGTCAAACAAATTTTATGTGTCTGCTGCTGAAGCAGCAGTAGAATTTTCTGTTGCAAAACAGCTTCATCACAGAATAATTAAAATCATTTTTATCTGCGCTACTTTGTGTAGACATTTCAACATCAGGATGTGCAGGTAGACATACTTTATATGCATATAAACCCTATGATGGGTCCAATGAGTTGATGGCAAACAGCAACGTGTTGTGATATTGTATGAGGTAAAGGGCAGTGAACACAACCCCAATTGGTTTGTACATGATATGTGTTTTCAAATCTTCTTTGCTTTGGGGAAGTAACTATATTTTCATTCATTCATTCATTTCATTAAAATATTTATACCCTGCCCTACATTAGGGAATCTCTGGGCAGCTTATGACTAGCATTAAAACAGACTAAACAGGTCAAAAACAGTAAGAAAGTATAAATAAGCTAAAAACATATTAAATAATACAATGAGTTGAAAACAGATGTCAATTTTTTAAAAAGTTTATAAAACTATAAATAATAGTCTTGGGTTGAATTAATAAGGCCCTAAGTCTTTGGTGTTAGGAAATGTCAGGAACTTCGACAATGTCATCTTATTCATGTCCGTGCAGAAACACTAGGTCTGTGCTCTTTTTTAAATATATATTAAACATACAAGGAGCAGCAGCCTTGTCCCCTCCTCACATTTGTAAAACTCTCCTCATGTGGAGAGTGACCTTATGAAGGAGAGAGAATTTTCTATGTATGGGGGCTCCCCATGTGATCAAGAAAAGAAGAAAAAACTGTCATTTTCAACTATCTGGAGAGCTTACAGGAGTAAAGGAGTCTCTCCTTTTCAGAATATCACCCTCTGTTGTGGAGGGTAGCATTAAGCAGCAACGGAAGGGGCAGGTCTATAGTACTTCCTTTCCTTATCTGGTTTTAGAGTACTTCATTAGGGCTAGAATCTCCCAGGTAAGTGTATTTGGGAATGCAGTTCAGGTACTAGTTTGATGCTAGACGGTTCTGCTTACTTTTCTCACCTCTGAAGATTATTTTTAAATTAGCAGGTAGATATATCTTAGTTAAGTGTTCAAGGTGCAATTTTCGGTCTGCTATATTAGGAACATCATTTTATGATGTTGTTTCAGTTGAAGGATGTAGGGCCAATGCCCCATTTCCAAAAATGACCTACTGCTGAATCATCCTACAATCACTTCCCTTTCTCCACATATCAGTAGAATCAGCATAATAAACCCTCCTGTTTTCTTCATCCTCCATCTTTAATGAATCTGTCTCTATCTATCTATCTATCTATCTATCTATCTATCTATCTATCTATCTATCTATCTTACTTTAGAAGAGTAGGCAGGATCATCTACGCTGACAATTAACAGAGACAGCAGTATCCTCCAGGATATGTTTTAATTGAAGCACTGCCGGTTGTGTTATTCCTGCTCCACCAAGATCTGATATACAGTTGACCATCTACTTTCTCAGGGGTTAGGGGCACAGGACCCCCATTAAAGTGGGAAACCCACAAATATTGTCAGCCCCACAAACCATATTTAAAAGTACATGTACTGGTGGGGTGGCTGGGCCTGGATGCACATGCATTCCCCTGCTCGTTCACTCACTCATGCAGGTGGGAACATGGAAAGGGAATGGGATGGGGGAGTGAGAGGACAGAGAAGGGGGGCACCCATCCCATCCCCTTCTTGCTCACATGAGTAAGCGAACACATGCATGCATGCGCCCTCCTCCCATCCTATTAGCTTCCCCCTGCCCATGTTAGTGAGCGAGTAAGTGAACACACACACCCTCCCTCCTTCTGTCCCATCCCCTTACCCTCCTCCCACCCCTATGAGCGAGCAAATGTGCATGGCCTCCCCCTTCCATCCTACTGCACAAATGAGTAAGTGAATGTGCACACCTTCCCCCCATCCCCTCCCTTTTTCCTTTCCTATGCATGCGAGTGAGTGAGAGAATGCATGCGTGGCCAGGCCTTGCCATCCCACCAGTTTGGTTGCCTCTCAGTGACACTGGTGTTATCAAACTCCTTCTTAAAAATGGCAACTACAAGTAGTGGCAAATACAGTAATTCACAAATAATCAAATCCACAAATTCTTATGTGGAGACCTGACTGTACAAAGTAATATTTCCCAGCCTCTGGATTAAAAGCTGAAAGGTTTTCACTTGATATCGCAGGAGATATTTGCCACTTAATATAATATGTTACAATCCTAAGCACTTATTTGGTTAACCACTATGGTCTCTTTCATTCTACACAATAACAGCACTTCTATGCCACTTTAATTAACACAGCTCCATCCTATGAAACCCTGGGATTTGTAGGTTTAGGTATAGAGAATTTTCTGTCAGAGAGTTCTACTGCTTCACGAAAGTACAAATCTCCAGATTTCATGGAATAGTGGTGGTTTCAAACTGCTATAACTGTGCAGCGTGGAGGAGAACATAATGGAGACAGCTAATTAATTCATTGTGTGTTTGAGTTGGAACAACTAGACATCCATCTAATCCAGTTTACCTAAACAGAAAGATATGAAATTTCCTGTATCTAATCCATTGGTCCATTTAGCACAATATTTTTGACACTGACTGGTAATGGTTCTCTAGGGTTTCAGGCAGGAATTTTTTGAGCCCTATCTGGAGATGCTAGTAATTAAACCTAAGTCCTTCTGTGTGCAACACATGGGCTCTAGGTGCCAAGGTAACTCCATTCTAATCTGTCCACTTTTCTCTTATACAGCACCCTCTGATAATGTATGTTGGCCTACAAAGAAAATGTAAAAGGACTTTCAGGAATATTACAATAGTCTTAACATCCAAAAATAGCAGATGAGGTTGGGAGTATATATTCTAGACTTTATGACTTCAAGCTGAGAGGAGGAAACATATATATTTCTTAATACACCAAGACAGGATATTTTAGTACCCAAAGTCAGATTTTGTGGCAGAATATACACAGAACTATACTGGCAATGTAGACCTTCTGGAAAAAAGGCAGTTACACAGTTGTATCAATGTCCTCAAGAGAGCCAGTGTGGTGGATGGCTTGGGCGTTGGACTACAGCTATGGAGACCAGGGTCTGAATACCCACTTGGACATGGAAACCCACTGGGTGACCTTAGAGAAGTCACACTCTGTCAGTCTCAGACAGAAGCAAAGGCAAATGTCCCTCTGAACAAATCATGCCAAGAAAATCCCATTATATGTTCACTTTAGGGTCACCATAAGTCAGAAATAACTTGAAGGCACACAACAACAACAACACAGCTCGAGGTCCAACCACTCATGTATTTTAATGAATGATTGGAGAAAGTGGCTAGAACAAAACTGGTCTCATCAAATCTATGGCTGCCATGCTTTTGTCCCATGAATGCAGCCAATGTAACCTACGTGGTTTTTCATCTCAATCAATGGAACATATTAGGGAAAAAAAAGACCTCTGCCATTTTCCAGCAAACAGTGATGCCTCATTTGGGATAGAGCAACTATTACTCTTAATGGGTTCAGAAAATACACCTTGATTGTTGGCTAGGCATGTTGTTGTTGTTATGTGCCTTCAAGTTGTTTCCAACTCGAAGGCACACAATCAAGGGGTTTTCGGGGGCCGAGACTGTATGATGCACCCAGTGTCACCCAGTGGGTTTCCATAGTTGAGCAGGCAATCAAAATCTGGACTCCAGGATAACAGTCCAATGCTCAGATCACTACATTGGATTGGTTGGGCATATAGGTTAATATAAATTGATCATAAACCCTTTTTAAAAAATGTTGGAGTTGGTATCTGTAAAAGATTAAGCAGTTGGATCCTCTAGTTTGTTGTTCATAGGGAAAGCACATTGCTCTTAATCTAGAATCTATGCAATTCAGAATGCATAAGAAAAAGCATTTAAAGTTTTGAAAGCATATCTATCGTTGTGGCTAAGAAAAAAACAATATATGCTAAAAGCTAAAAGCTAAAAGCAAGAAAGACGCCAGGTGAAATCCCATCTCAACTTCAAGCTCATTAGTGGTCTTCCCATTATATTATATTTTCCTCAAACTAAAGGTATTTAAAATTATCAAATGTTACGCTATCTAACAAATAGGTATTTTTTTAAAATTACCTAATTATCAGCAACTCTATTTTCCTTACACCTTTCTCTCAGAGCCCTTTCATCTGTGTTATAATTGCTACAAGTATCCTCATATCATTTCATCTGTAGTAGGCCAACAGACATCAAAGGCTTTGAAAAAGTTATTTGGCAAACTGCAGGCAAAATCTGCTAGCACACAAGAACCCAGATTTACCATTTTAATACTCACTGCCTTTTTTTTTTTTTTTTTGAGCTTTTGACCAAACTACTGACAATTAACAATACCCAGTGCCCTGAATCCTGCAAGTCCCCATCACAGGAGACTCATTCAATCAGCATGCTTTCTATGTGTTGTTGACTCACCTGTCAACAGTTAATTCAGTTGATCAGTGTTATTTGAGAATAACTTCTATGATTTAAGACATTATTGATCATATCCAAATTTTAACAGTCCATGTTGCTGTAGGGTCTTCCTTTTACACATGTATTTACCTGTGAAAAAACAGCTTTCTGTATGTGGATAACAGGGCCTAAACACCCTAAAGGCACCATATCCCATCTGATCCTGGAAGCTAAGCGGATTAGCCCTGGTTAGCACTTGGATGGGAGACTGGCAATGAATACCAGCTGCTGTAGGCTATACTTCAGAAGAATGAGTTAGCAAAACCACTTCTAAATGTTCTTCGCATAAGAAAATGGGGTCACCATAAGTCAACGGGTGACCCAAAAACACATATACACACATTTGCAGATATGCAGAGACTGTCTACAGACAGAAGAGAGCCCAGTGACTCCTTTGCATGCACTCAAGGGCTCACGTCCCAAGATTATTACAAACATATCATCATCATTCCATCTTCATCATTTGATTTAATGATTCACATAAGGCTTTGTAAAAAAAAAAAAAAAAGGAAAGGAAAAGGAAAGAAGGAAAGAAAAAAAAACCTCAGTGCTTTTTCTGTTACAAAAACATCTGCTTATAATGGGTGGGGGAAGGAATCATCTTTGATTTGATTTTATTGCAGGATGCATGCTCAGTTGCTGGCCCGTCTAACGCCAAGATGCAGGCTGAGCTGTGGACCTTGCCCCTTTTTGTACTTTAACCAGTGAAAAAAGCGGCATCTGTTTATTTTCAGGCCTTCTCTCCACTAAAAGAAGAAGACATCAGAGGCCTGTGAATGAGGAGCTCTTTTCAAAAAGCACAAAGCCTTTGCTCCTGAATCCACCTTAACCAGTTTAGGGAAAGAGCTTTTGGCACCAAGTCTGCCTTCGGTGAAAGACTGATAATGATCACGAGAGACATTCTGTAGGCTCCTGCTCAGCCAGCTTCAAAGGCCTTCTCTCTTAATCAACATTAAATCGTCATTTTCTCTCCCATACAGGGACAGCTGTACACAATCTATTTGTTTTAAAACAGATTACGGCTTTTTCCCCCCTACTAGAATATAGATTGCATTGATTACTTTTTTTTAAAGAGAAGTAAGTAGTTTATCTGATAAAAGCCTCCAGTTCACTGTATGTTCACAATACCCTTTTTTCCCAGGATCTGACCTTTATTTATTTTCTTGCTTTTGTAATGATGTTCATGATCTTCAAAGAATTCAACCCCCTCCCCACAACACCCAAGCTGCAATAAAGAAAACTTACCTAAACCATGGTTCTTTGTGAATCCTTGCCCAGAAACTCTATCTTCGGTTTTAAAATATGGCTCTCATTTGGAGGGTGTTCTTGAAAATGTTCGATTCTCAATCTTGAACCTCTACAACGATCGGTTATTGAAGTATGTTCCTTTCCAATAGTAATAATTGCTTTGGGCTGTCATTCTGTGCCACATATCTAGAAATAACACTATTAGGAGCTATTCAACATCTTCATCAGTGACATGGATGAAGGAGTAGAGGGCATGCTGATCAAATTTGCAGATGAAGCCAAATTGGGAGAGGTTGCCAATAGCCCAGAGGACATGATCAAATTTCAAAATGACCTTGACAGATTGGAGAGCTGGGCCAAAGCTAACAAAATGAATCTCAACAGAGAGAAATGTAAGGTCCTAGACTTAGGCAGAAAAAAAGGAATCCACAAATATAGGATGGGGGATGCGTGGCTGGATAGCAGTACATGTGAAAGCGATCTAGGAGTCTTGGTAGATCACAAGCTAAACATGAGTCAGCAGTGTGATGTGGCAGCCAAGAAAGCCAATGCGATTCTTGGTTGCATCAATAGGAATATGGTGTCTAGATTGAAGGAGGTAATGGTACCACTCTATTCTGCATTGGTTATGCCTCATTTGGAACACTGTGTCCAGTTCTGGGCACCTCAGTTCAAGAAGGATATCAACAAGCTGGAACGTGTCTAGAGGAGGGCGACCAAAATGGTGAAGGGTCTGGAAGCCATGCCCTATGAGGAATGGCTTAGAGAGCTGGGGATGTTTAGTCTGCAGAAAAGAAGGTTAAGAGGGGACATGATAGCCATGTTTAAATATTTGAAGGGATGTCATGTCGAGGAGGAAGTGGGCTTGTTTTCTGCTGCTCCAGAGACTAGGACAAGGAGCAATGGGTTCAAGCTGCAGGAAAGGAGATTCCACTTCAACCTCAGGAAGAACTTCCTGACGGTCAGAGCTGTCCAGCAGTGGAATATGCTGCCTCGGAGTGTGGTAGAGTCTCCTTCTTTGGAGGTTTTTAAGCAGAGGCTGGCTGGCCATCTGTTGGGAATGCTTTGAAGTGTGTTCCTGCATAGCACAGGGTTGGACTGGATGGCCCCAGGGTCTCTTCCAGCTCTATGATTCTATGAGCCAGTGTGATGTAGCGATTTGCATGCTGGACTGGGACTCTGGGAAACCAGGGTCTGAATTTCCACTTGGCCATGGAAACCCACTAGGTGAGTCGCCTTGGACAAGTCACACTCTCTCAGCCTCAGAGAAAGACAACAGCAACCCCCTCCTGAGCAACCTTGCAAAGAAAATCCCATGACAGGATTTGCCTTTGATGTTGTTGTGTGCCTTCAAGTCATGTCCAATTTATGGCAAACCTAAGGTGAGCCTATCACAGGGTTCGCTTGGCAAGATTCATACGTGTGTGTGTGTGTGTGTGTGCGCGCGCCTCTGCCTTCCTCTGAGGTTGAGAGGGTGTGACTTGTCCCAGGTTACCTAGTGGGTTTCCATGGCTGAGTGGGGACTCAAAGCCTTTTTTTTCAGAGTTGTAGTCCAATGGTCAAACTATTATACTGCACAGGTTCTCAGGGGTGCCTTGGAAATGACTTGAAAGCACACAACAACAACTGATTTAGAATGACTTCTGAAAAATGATGAGCCATTTACTAGTTACATTTATACCCCATCTTTTCCTAAGTGAGCTCAAGAGGCTACTCTTCTCCTCCCCACTTTAGCTTCACAAAAGCCCTGTGGTGTAGTTCAAGCTGTCAAGAGGAGCTGGCCCTAAGTTACCCAGTGAGTTTCCTTGCCAGGTGCAGAACACAACCTGGATCTCTGAAGTCCCAGACCAACAATCTACTACACCATACTGGAATTGTATTAATAACCTATCTTGATTAACCTATGACAGGCCCTATTGTTCCTTTGATGAAAAGAATACATTTCATTGTCCAAATTAAGAACAGATAACAAAGGTTAGTAGTAACTAAAAGTGTAGGATCAATGAACTATCAAACAGATTTTAACCCCAGATCTTTTCCAGGGATGTATTCCAAAGGCTGTCAGTTTGTTTAATAGAATAAGGGGAATGTTGACCTTACGTTGACCCATTTCTTGCATATCCCAACATTATTATCCACGTACAAAACTCCTTACTTAAATAATGCCAATTTATGTATTGATACAATCTATGGTGTCTGTGTGTCTCCATCAATGCATGCACACTTGTGTTGGTTGACTCCTTTTTCTTTTGCCCGCTAGTATTTCTCTGTGTATGCTTAACCCCTTGTAGGCACTGAGCAAGTATTTTGGCTAGCTAGTTACAATTTATTTATTTATGTATTTAATATATATTTTAAACCTGCTATGAGTTTTTCTCTATGCGGTGGAAATTGTTTCAAATCGCCACGGGATAGCGGCAACTGTCAATCAACCTAGTATTGCACATGGATGGGACTACATGCTCCGCAGAAATTCAGTTCACCCAACATGCTTTAAAACACAATTTAAAATAACCTCTATGTTGTGATTTTGTCTTAAATATCACACCTTAACTGCTATGTCAAATTCATCTGATACTCTTTACACAAAGCAAATGCCACTCATTTGATAAAATAAAATGAAATTAAAGCTTTCAGAGTTCAATGTTTGTGGTCTTATTCATTTCTTATTCAGAAATAGCACAAACTAACAATGATAATAGAAAATATTTATGGAATTAGAGTAGATGCTATGAAGAAAACGCCTGCTTTTTATTACTGGGCAAACATCTATCAATTTGTATTCAGTCATCTTTTGTTTTGTTTGCTCTTACTTTTTTTTCCCATTTCTATAACTTTAATAAATACATGTGTGTGTCTACACCTGGATCTATACATCTTTTTTTATATGAAATGACACAGTATTTTAAACACTTCAGGAAAAATACTGAATGTATTATTTTTATTCATGTGGAATTTGTGAAGCAAATCTATGGGCAAGGAAAAGTACAGTTTTGAGAAACATTGCCAAACCACATAATAGATCAAGAAAAACTCTCTTTTTTTTTCATTCATCATCATCACAGAAAGAAAAAGTTTTAGTGTGAGCCAGACTGAATATTTTATATTAGAATGAAATACACACACAATTTGAACCACTCCATCTGTTTCTATTATTCCAAGGCAGCTCATCAAAAAGATCCACTGAAGCCACATTCATTATGGATTCTCACTACAGTATAAATTGTTGGCTTGGGTTTGGAGAGGTGTGTTGCTGACCTTAATCTGAGTATCTTCCTAGAGAAATACGTCAAGACCCAGTGATGCCTTTCCTCTGTAGATGAAGACTAGGATATGAACCATTTGTCAGAAAATGCCAAAGCTTAACATATCCAGCATATGAAAGGACATGAAATCCTTGCCAAATATAAGTCTTACTCATCTCTAACACATCAGATCACACTCTGGTTTGGAGACTATTTTGAGAACCAGCATTTAAACAAGTTTCCCTTCCAATGTTAACATCTCGTAACTTTCAAAAGTGCAAATGTTTCCTGTTTTCTTATACTAGAAGTATGTCTAGGGGATCAGGGATGTATGTGTGTGTGTGTGTGTGTCTCATCAAGACATCATTGTCCTAAGTTGCCAGTTGTAGCTTGCCAAAAGCTAGAGTGAAAAGGCCACATTTTATTTACATATTTTGAGCCCATAGTTGATGAACGTCTCAACAAATTGTTTTTTAGGAGAAAATATTTGCTTTTTCTCTCCTTCACAGTAGCCAAAGGCCTGTCAGTGACAAATGAGGTATTATTGTCTGTGTTTGAATCTAACTGGCTGGTTCAGTACACTCAGAAGGTATGCAACTGAATTATGCTGCAATTCTCACACAGCCTTTCAGTGGGTCTTGGAATCAGCTACCTCACATTCTGACCCCTTGCCCACCTATGAAGGAAGGCATGAGACAACAAGGTCAGTGAAAGATTCACAACAATATTACAGATTGAGCCTCTCTTATCCTGAACTACAAAATCTGAAAATTTCTAAACACCAAAACTTTTGCAGCCCACCCCACCTCCGTCTTTTGGGGCAGCAGATGTGCTGCTCCTGCTCATTTGTCTCACAGATCTGAGGAGCGCCACAGTTGCTGCCTCATAAGCAGAATCAAGTGGCCAGTTTCAAAAAGGGAGAAATGAAGGATTTGAGGGATGAACAAACAGAAGTTCCGCAGCTGCTACCTCAAAGGCAGAAGTGGGTGATTGGTGACAAAAAGAGAGAGACTGAGGATCTGTGAAATGGTAGGAGGTATGGATGCATGCTGAGCACTACACTTGGATTTCCACCGTTTCAGAGATCCTCAGTATCTCTCCAGCCTCGCCTCTCATACACAATACAAGTAGTGAACAAACATGATATGAGGGTATTCCAAAAAAAAAAAAAAGGGTACAGTATTCCAAAATCCAAACAAATCTGAAATACAAAATATTTCTGGTCCCAAGTATTTCAGGCAAATATACTCAATCTGTAATAACTTAACTAAAGGGCCTGCAATGAGCAAATCAGAGGTCTGAATGCAGGCTCTTGCATGCTAAATAAGACTGCTATTTAAATTCAGCAGCCCCCCAAAAATGAAGCCACCACGGCTATATGCAGTTAGTCTGACAAATACTAGTAGCTTCAACTCACATGTCAACTGAGGTTTAGGCCAGAAATGAAATATAGGTTGGATGACCATTGTCATGTTCCAACATTTCAGGCTTCTTCCTTGAGATAAATACCCTGACCTGCTTGTGTGCCCATACAAAGTATCATAAGAGGAAGCCTTATTAAACTCAGTTTTCTTATCCCCTCAGGGGGCCTGAAAATTCACTCTTAGAATTCCACAGCAAGTGGTGAACCTTGTCATCCCTATAAAGGCAACAGTTCTGGGGGTCGGGAGTAACTTTTTCTTTTCAGTAAAAGCCATTTTTTTTTTACATTGAAATTCTTCTCCTCCCAATCATGTTGGGGTACAAATCCCCCTTCTATAAGCTTTTCTCTCTGGAGCAGGAGTGGGCAACTGTGTTGAGGGCAGGAGCTCATTTTCATCTTTGCATACTTCTGGTGGACCACATTGGCGCACTGTAAACAAACAGGATGTTATGTAACTCACTTCCAGTTCCTGTTTGGGCTGATTTTGAGGGTTTTTTTAAAAGATGCTCAAGGGGAGAAGCAAACTGCTGCTGGGAAGTATTAATGTGTTTGGTGTAACAGGGGAATAATCTGAAAATATTGAGGGTATCTTTTTTTAGGTCCAAGATGTTGGGGTTCATTGGAGGCTTGAAGGCTGCAATAGGGGGCCCACAGCTTCTGTTTCCCCACTTCTGCTCTATAAGTTCAGACCAAGAATGACCAGCTGGGAACTTAAGACTTAATAATTATACAGCAGTTGGTGGAAAAGCTCAAGTCTTGACCTTGGCACCAGTTTACTTTTTCTCCAGAAGAAGAAATAGTATCTGGGGGATGGGACCTTCCGATGCTGTTTAACAAAGAGTGTGCAACAGCACACTGCAAATGACGCCACATTTTCCAACCACCATAGCTCCAGTCCAGTCATTAATCCCAAACTGTATTCTAGTGCTCCAATTGATCCCTTGATTGACTATGTGCATGCCAGTGCTTTCCCTAAGCCTGAGCTTATTAAACTCCAAACCTACAAACTTCAAAGAAATGTTAAAACCAGCAATATGATCAATTTCATATGTTTGGAAGCTCCAAAATGGTGTTACCATTATGGTAAGCACTTAGTGAATGTTATAGTTGACCAGTGCAGACATTTGCTTGCCAATATGTTGCATGCTGCTAGCTGCAAAATCCATCCAAGCATTCACTGAAGCCAAGTCAGTCCAGAAAGGATGGATATTAAAGTCCTGAGTCCTGAAGGCAGAAGGTCCCATCACCTAAAATAGGAACACAGTAAGAACAGTGTCCCTAGATGGACTTCAATTAGCTAAATATATCAGATTTTGATTTTAGCCATAACTTACTAAAACAGAGGGCCTCCAAATCAGAGGAGAAGGGCTATAGCTGAAAATATAGATAACTCAAATGAAGAAAAACAAAGCAAATAATTTTATATAGTAGGAAGGAAAACAGGGGTAAAGTGTATCCTTTATTCAGTACAAGGGGAAATAGTTTAGCCCAACTCTCTAACATTTTCCAGGGTCAGAAGTCCTGTGTGTCACTAGAGAGATGTTCAGCCAAGTCTGAAAGGTGAAGGCTCACAAAGTACTATTGTAATGGGCTAGGATCCCCTTACATATGATCTTACTTGCCCATGTTTGACCAGAAACATTGAGATCAACTCTGATTCTATTCATAGTATCTATCATCCTCCACCAACCAATAGGCTCTTATCTGTTGGCAGCTAAGAGTTTGTCCTTAGGAACATCAGATAAACAGTTAGATCTTCCATCTTCTCAGAGAGTGGCATCCTCAGCTTCAATTGATTTTTTGGTGGCTACCCAATGCCACAGTGCCAAAGAAAGTGTGATGCTGAATGTTTTGAAAATAGTGCACAAAATGGAACATACCTACAATAAAGATTAATCAGCACACAGTTTATCCTGGAAACTAAAACCAAAGGGAGCAAGTCGTATATGGGGAACCAGCAGAAATTTGCTTTAGTGTTTAGTGCATTGCTGACCTGCAGGCCCACACTGTGCTAACCACTTCATCTAAGGACAAGTACCAGACAAAACCTACCTTAGCTATCAATCTTTCATTAACAAAAGAAGTCCTGGTGCATTCTTGAGTTTTGCTTGCTTGGTTGCTTGCTTGTTTGTTTGCTTGACTTATAGCCTGTTTTTCTCTCCAGACTGGGACTCAAGGTGGCTCACAACAAGATTAAAAACAGGTACAAATGTTTAAAAGCCAGTGAAATTCAAGGGGTTGCCATAAGTTGACAGGTGTCTTGATGGCATGTGCATGTGCACATATTTAAAAACATAGAAAAAGGTACAGATAAAAACAGACAAAACGTTATGTTAAAATACTGCTGAGATTATATTAAAACATTATTCAAAATCAATTTATAAATATGTTAACGAAAAAGTATCACACCAATCTGTTAAATCTCCTTTCACATCATCCAATTGATTACCAACAGTGTGGCTAAATAAAAGGGTCTTTGCCTGCTAGTAGGAGGACAATAGCAAAAAGGATGGCTAGCCTAATAGATGGGAGTTCCACAGTCTGGGAGCAGTCAACTAGAAGGATGTATCTCTCATGCCTGTGAAAGTGACAGAACTGTTCTCAATCACCTTAGAACCTAGGACATATTCATATGGGGAAAATATTTCTTTATACATCCTGGCCCAAGTTGTACAGGTTATTATCAGTACAGAGGCAGACTGAAAGCCTTAACTACTATAGCAGTGGAGATACCCTCAAAGCAGGGTTAGGAAATGAGACAAAATGCCCATGTCAGCTTTTTGGCCTCCTCCTCCACGAGAATTTTTGAAGTCAATGATCTGTTTGTGTCCTTTGACAGACTGTTGATTTTTGGAAACTGATTGTTGGTTAGACTAATAGATTCTGAATCCCTTGGAAAATCCCTTCCACAAGAAGTCTATGACCACCTCTGTTGAAGATATTTGGTGGCAGTAGTGGTGCAAAACTAATAAGGTTCTACCAAAATTAGACAGTGTGGCCCCTGGTTGGTTCTGGGTCCAGTGGTGCCCTCTATGCCCCAGAAGTTTCCCACTCATGGTTTAAGGAAAGAGGGCAAGATAGTTTGATCTTTTTCTCTCATCCAGTATCAAAGGCGTGTTAGAATTATTACAGGCTAGCACATGTATGCTTTTCAAGGAGAGAGTGGAATATTTCCTGATAAATAAGGAAAAGTCAGACTTTTCCAAGGCTCTTGCCAAACACAGATTTCCAATTTAGCTAGGGTTTGTTCCACTGTGCCAAATGAAGATGAGCAGAATCAGTCTTGTGTTAGGATAGACAGAGAGAATCTAATAGCAAAATATTTGGTATAGTCTACAGTAGCATTTTGCAATATATATATCTATATATCTATATATCTCCATACTTTTTTAAAGAACTAAGGTGATATAGAAATTCTTCAAGATAAAAATGAAACAGAACAACAACAAACTTCATGCTATAGATTATTGAGTAGCTTCAGTGCTTTGAATCATGGCATGTCAAGGGGTTCTTTCTTTGATGTCATTTCATTCTTCAATAACTAAATAAATAAATTAAATAGTATCAAAAGTTTTTGTGATCTATTTTTAAAGTAAATTTCCCTGAAAAGATCAATAGCTATCCCATTGCAGGTGCTGTATGAAATACTGGATAACTGGATCTGTTCAGTGCCACAAAATGAATGATCTGCACTCATAACACAACTTAAGAATTTCTTTGTTGCTGCTCCCAGATTGTGGAACTTCCCTGCAAGGGAGGGCATGCCAGCTGTCCCCCTGCTCTTTTTCTACCAGCAAGCAAAGACATTTTTATTCAATTAAATTTTGGGTTTTTGTCTGACTGCTGAAGAAGAGGTTTTAGTGAATGGACACTGTAATTTCTTTGATTGCTTTTCAGCCTATAGTAGATAATTTATAATTATTACAACTGTTGTTATATAGTTACAGTGTACATAATGAATTGTTTTAAATTTAATATATTTTTCAGGTTTTATCTGTGCTCTTTTTTGTGAGCCACCTTGAATCCCAGTTTTGGAAGAAAGTCACACCATAAGTTAAGTCAGCATGTAAAGCTTTAGTCATTGTGGAAAGGGATTAATTGCAAGTAATTTGTTGTTTGTATCTAGTTACTTTCAAGTTCTTATTAAATGTTCACTCTCACTTTAAGGAAGCTGTACCAAAGTTCATATACAGCCAAAATAGATTGATACACCATTCACATTTAGCTCTATTAAAATGATACAATAGATAAAAAGGGACATTTTCCCTCAAGTCCTGGACTCATTGATACTGAATTAATATGTAGAATCTCTCAGTTGTCCCTCACAATGGACCTTAACTTGAGACTGATGTTCTTTCTCTGGAACCTTTCCTTTACCATGGAAGCCCTTTAAATATCTTTTGTTGCCCACAGATCACCAAGACTAAACTCAAGATTTAAAACCCTAAAGTGCATCAAATATTTATTTAAAGTTGCTCTTCAGAGGTCTTCAAATTTGGAGAGAAGGGAGAAATAATTAAATGCACACATTTCTGTTGTAACATTTTTGTTAAAATTATTCCTTCCTTCCTTCCTTCCTTCCTTCCTTCCTTCCTTCCTTCGAACATTTCCCAACGACACTCTTATAGCGTGATGATTCCACTTTCAACCTCCTATGGAATCCTGAGGTTTGCAGTCCCAGGAGGGGCCAGCTGGCCTCTCCCGAAACTGCAAACTCCAGGATTCCATAGGAGGTTGAAAGTGGAATCATCACGCTATAAGAGTGTCGTGCAGAAATGGCCTTACTCCCTTCCTTCTCTTCTATTTTAACTGTAAAAGCTCATGACATTTCTTCAATCCTCTGAGGACATCACAGCCCCTAGGAGCCTGCAGACCACAGGTTAAGAACCACCTCTCTACAAGTCTTACTTCTAAGTGATTTCCTGCAGGACGTGAAGACCAGCACAAAGCCAAAAAAATGCCATTGTTACTTTCCCTAAAGTAATCTGTCTCCTTGAGTCCAACTGCCTCCTGCTTTCATCCTGGTGAGAAGGTGTCTTGGAAAAAACTCTCCAGCTTCTTCTTGTCATAGCTTCTGCTTTCAGGTCACCTCAGTTCATCTTCTGCCTCTTCCTAGGCTCATCTCCAATGTCTACAAGACCGCATTCTCTATGTCTATGCTGAGGCTGCCCTTTTATACAGGTATAGTCAAGACCTTTTGACCAGTAACCTAGAATTACCTCAATTACCTCTTCTTGGCTTACATAGAAGCCAATAAGAGCCAACAGATTGTCTGTAAATGACCTATCAAAACTTCACGCTGAATTCTCCTGTTTAATGTATAAGCTGCGTCTAACCATGAACTACTAAGATCTTTGTAGCACCTGACAACTCCAGGCCACTTGCTATAAACTTAATATACAAAGCAGCAATTAAGATTAATCTCCAGCTTACCTTTTCATCTGTCACTGTTATGGCTGTTTACACTATTGTACCATGATTTTCTATGCACCTAAATACTCTGAAGATACCATCTGATCTTGGAAGCTAAGCAGGATAAGAACTTGGATGGCGGAATACTGGGTGCTTTAGGTTACATTTCAGAACAAGGCCATGGCAAACCACCTCTGAGTGCTCCTTGCTTTAAAAAAAAAACCTATGAGATGCATGCAGTCACCATAACTTGGAAGATGAATTTAAGGTACATATACACACATGATTTTTTACAGATCTTTTATCAACTTGCTTCCAACCACTGCAAGGTGTAACAGTACTCTAATTTCTTTATTATCAGGTGATATTATTTCAGCTTTTTATCAAAACTCCAGTTAACTTTCCACAATTTTTTTTTTACACAAAAATAGCCCCAAAACCAAGCTGATCACAAAACATTGGCAATGGCCCCTCCACCAACCCAAATCATCATGATTTCACTTAGAAATGAATTCAGAAGATTTACTGATACTTTTAACTTTCCCATGATTTTTATCCATTTTTATTTATTTGGCCCAATTATCTTTAGAAAACCATGGTACTGACATGCTATTTAAAAAAAAAAACCAAAACAATGGCATGTTTATGAAGGAATACAGTTGGTGCCAATGCCAGCATTTCTGTTGACTTCACTGGGACAAGGTTTATTCAGTGTTCTTCAGATGACTCATTGGTTATAAAGGGAGAAACAGGACAAATGGGAAAGGGATGGGCAAATGGAAAAGGGATGGGCAGACGCCTGGGAGAACAATGTCAAGGCATCAGTCTTCCCCCTCAGATGATGAAACCTACTAATAATAACTGTTCTCTTGAAATGCAAAGAAGAAATTGTCAGCAGTACATTTTGTTTTTATCCAAGTGTGAACCTGCACCAAAGAAACAGAAGAGGAGATTTTTAAACAGAGAGAGTTAACAGGAGGAAAAACCAACAACAAACCAAAAACTATTTCCCAAAATATGAACCAAATGCATAGAAAAATAGACAGGAGATTCTTTTCAGTTTGCCAAGGTGGAAAATGAAACGCTTGGAAGTTAAATAGTTTCAAATAATTAGTGCCTTTCCCAGTAACAAAATTACACGTTTTTCATTACAGCCTTTGGAGACTTTACATTGTCATGGCTTTAAATTATCATGGCTTTTAAAGTTGTCCTAATTGTTGTCTTGTTTCCTATGTTTTTATCTTGTTTAAATTACTGGTAGTTTTATTTGAAAGTGTTTTAAAAGTGTTGGTATTGTATGCTGCCCTGGGTTCCCACAATAAAAAGTGGTATGTAATTTTTTTAATAAATAAATCTCGAGCAAACAATATATTACAATTGTAACATAACGAGGTATAACTTCACACCTTCTGCAGTGTAACTGTAACTTTTCAGTTACTTTTATTACTTGATGAATGTGGCCTCATTGAACAATGGAGGAGGAATCTTACGCAGTCCAAATGCTGGCTTCAGCTGTGCCTCCTGCTGTTGCCTCATTCTCTGTTGTGGGTACTGAGATGACAACAAAATACATGTAAGGCAAGTTATTTTTTACCACAGGGCAGCAGTTTGTAGAATTCAGATGCTTTTCTTTAAAAGAAACTAAAGCTAATCATTTTCATTATTTTTGAGAAACAGGAAAGTAAAGAGTTACTTTAAAAGTTGAAATTATAGTGGTAACTAATTTGAGGGGGGAAGGATTAGAACTATAAATGTAAATGCCCAGATTCTAGATGAGCTTTCTTCCTTAAATATTTTGCAAGTTTCTTCAATCCTTTGCATCCATTAACTAGAAGAGTCAAGTAATATCACATGGGGGGAAGGTTGCCTGAAAGTTTCTGAAACTGGCAATTTGAATAAGTCCACAGTTGCTCTATAGAACTTTGTTTATAATCATTTGCACTAACCAAATTCTCTCTGTTAACTAATGTGTACTTCATTAGGCAGGTACAACAGAAGTGCTAAGGTGTCTTCCATGTTGTCTCTTGAAAAACAGTATTTTTTTCTGTTGGCAAAGCTGTCAAAAGCTCTAAAAGTAACCAGTAAGAACTACAAAAACATCAGTTTCTTCTGTCATCTATTTCTCACTGCTCTTTCTGTCTCTTTGATAAATCCTTGTTCCCTCTCTTTCCCACAATGTATGTAAATACGTATTTATCCAGTCTGGTTTAATGTTAGCCAATGGTGCTAGAAAGTAAAAGCTGTTGTCTTTCCTCAAAATGAAAAATTAATATTCTTTTTTTAAAAAAATAATAATTTTGCACTAATCCAACAAACAATAAACAACTAATAAAGCAAAACCAAATTAATCTAAACTAAATGAAAAAGACAGAAACAAAAACAAAAAAATATAAAAAGCACAACAAACAAAAACGTTGTGGTGTTACTTCTGTGTACCTATATCAAATCTATATCATATGTACCATTCATTATACTTTAGCAGTTCTTTACTTTTCCAAATCTTTTTTTTCCCAGATCTCATTCTCCTTACAACTATATCTATTTCAAAAAAAAAATCTTTCCAAAAGTGAGTGATTTGACTTGATAGTCCTATTGTTTCTATATTTACATTTGCATGCTGAATAAATGTATATCATGTTGTCCTTAATTTTTAATCCCTCCTATTTTCTCTTATAGCTTTAACAGTTCATGTTAACTTTTCCATTAAGGCAATATGCCAAACTCAAGTTAACCACTTATTAGCATCTTTTGCAGTTTTCCAGCAACATGCAATTTCTTGTCTCACTGCTATCAATATAAGCTCTTTTTTTTCATTATCCTTTGTGAAGATTGAAAGCAATAACAGCTTTTCACAGAAAAAAAAACCCTTTTTGTCCTTTCATTTGCATAATAAAACTAATTGTGCACACCCAAAACTTCTTGAATTTTTTTTACATGAAATTCTCATGTGAAATAGAGCACCTAACATAATACAACTCCTCCAACAGATCGGTGCCACTTTAGAATAATTTTTACTCATTTTTTGCTGGGGAGTAAGGCTATCTATATATAATTTTTAGTGTGGATTCTCTTATATTTGTGGACACTGAGTTTGACAGAACTAAAGAATACCTTTCAGCTCACTTCCTCTGTGTAATTTTTTTTTTGTCAGATTCCTATTCTATCCCAGCTCTTCATTGAATATGGAAATTTTTTTCAGTTAACCAACCATAAAGCTGAATGAAAAGTAAATATTCTAAGCCTGAAACTAGCCATTCATGCGCCCCTATGAAATAAGCCAGGGTTAGCTTATAGCACAAGTATTCAAGCATTCAAGAGCTCTGAAATTTCTTCAGGTCTGACCAATCATCCGATTGAACTAGCAAGGGGATTGCTACAGTTCCTTTTGGCTTGTTACACCTAGAAGTACTCAGCACCATCGCAGTGCTCCAATAATGCAGTGCCTTCCTTCAGAACCTTACTACTGTGGAAATACTAGACAGATTGGCTTAACACTAGTCAACAGTGGGTTTGTTTTTTTAAATATACATACATAGATACATACATACTCTGTCTGAACTGAATTGAATTTAGTCTTGCACGCAAACTACAGAACAGAAGCATGCTATAAAATATCTAAAGTAGGGCTGGGCGGAAGGTTGATTGGCATTTACAGGAAGCTCTATGTGATTTACAATAAATCAGCAAGCATTTTTTTTCATAGCAATGACAATGGGATTAGATTTTGTATGGAATGACTATGAGCTCCATTCTCTTCCACAGTCCCCCCCAAAATTACTGGACTCAGAGTTCTTTAATTCTAAGCATTAATTCTGGCTGATAGATTTTAGGGATTCCAGTAAAAAAGGGGGGGGGGGAGATCCTATAAACCAAAGGGTACCCAAAGAGTGCCTACCCTATTGCGACAGTATTTGGATGAAAATTAAGCCCTAGACATCTCATAGAGCAATATGCATATGGTACAAGTGGAAAATGCATGATGTCAGATGCTCCAGAAATTTTAGCAAAGTATAAAGGATAATAAATATCACAATAGAACTACTAACTCTAATATGGAAATAATTTGAAAATCAAATGACGCTAGGATTTTGTTGCTGTTATGAATTTCCACACCTTCTATTCCTCACCAGACCAAAATAATTAAAATTTATGTATTGACTTTCCCATGAATGCATTGGAACAAAGATCACCATTAAAAAAAAAGAAAGAAAGAAAAAGCTGATCGTAGTCATAGTTAAAAGCATACTTCTGTTGTGGTGACTGGTGTTTCATAAGCACGTAGCAATGCACTCACATGCATATGTACTGACGGAGAAGTAGGTCCCATGAATTCAATGGGACTTGCTCCAATATTACAATGTAAGGCTTCTATCTTGTGAATGCTTACCTAAGAAGTAAGTCCCTCAGAAGACAATGGGCCACACTTCCAAGGAATCTTGCATAGGATCAGCCTGTAACTCTTCCTTGATTTAAAACTTTCTTTAGTACAGTATTGCTCCAACTGCTTCCTCCACTGTGGATCTACTGCTACAGAACATTAGGCTTACAACCCTAAATTAGAGGTTTCTAGTGCCACCTAGTGGTCATCCTCGTTTGAAATACAGCCTCAAAATAGTGTAGCTTCTAACAAACACTACCAGAAGCTGGCCCAGTGAAAGAAATGAGCTTTTCTGACTGTGGGTGGTTTGCTCTTTTTTTCTCTAGAACAGAACAGATCTCTGTCTGTCTCTCTCTCTTTTTTCTCTGGAACAGGCACTTGTTCACTCATTCAGTTGTTGCAGACAATCCAGGTGTTATTTCCAAACTATTGTAATCTTTTAAGTGTTCATCTTCTGGAGGAAGGGTTGAACAGGATCATTATAGTCCTTGCATTCACAGACTGCTATGGCACTCTTCTCTTATTTCCTGAATGTGAGTGTTCTGTTACACAGGTAGTGATGTCGCTGGTAATGCTGTTGTTTCTCATGTCTTTCTTCTGTGTTGTATTACCTGCCTTGTTGTTGGTTGCCCTCATATCAGCTTCAACCTATGGCAACTCTGTGAATGAGAGACTTCCAAGATACAATGTTATTGACAGTGAAAGGGACTAACCCTTCCTCTGTAACTCCAGAAGAAATTAGAAAGCCAGGCCTGGTATTGATCCAACTTTATTTGGTTATAGAAATGCATTTGTGTTTCCCACCCTGACAGATCAAAATCTGAACAAAATGGAAGCCTTGAGCCATAAGCTCATACATAAATGTTGCCAAGTTGCTACCTCAGAGCACACATGCTGGGAAAATTCCACCAAGGTAACAAATCCAGTAGAAATTCTGACTATAGGCTAGGCATCGGTTGGCCATGTACAGCCTCCTTAAAGAAAACAGCCATTGCTCAGTCCTTGCTACATAATCCCCCTCCCAGTCCCTTGGCATAACAAGGAAAAAGACATACCATGTAGCTTTCACAGGGTCAGCTTGTTCTTCTGGACGAAATTTCCTGGAGCAAATCTAAAAGGAATTCAAAGCTTTCTGAGTGAGTATGTGTGAAGCCATGTTAGTTTCTCCTTCAACAGCCTTGCCTAGGTCTTGCATGTTCAGAGCTGAGGCTTTCTTCACTGAATCTATCCACTTGTAGTACAGTCTTCCTCTTTTCCTACTACCTTCCACTATACCTAGCATTAATATTGTTACGAGCTGAGTTTTCGCTATTATCTTTCTAGCAAAACACATGCTGCTACTTCTTCTTATATTATTATTATTATTGTTAGTAGTAGTAGTAGTTACCACATCACTATTAGTAGTAGTAATTATTGTTTATTAGTATTACTATCAGTAGTAGTAATTATTGTTAGTAGTAGTAGTAGTTACTACATCACTATTACCATCACTACCATATTATCACTACTACTATCACAACAAATGTATTGAAGCATATATTAAATTTTGCAAATGAAATTTACAGCTTCAGAATTGTTGTAGTTACTGTTGATGAAGTTTTGGTGTGAAAAGGGTCAGTCATCATTTCCCCTATTTACAGTCTTAGACTGTCTCTCAGGGGTGGCTGATGGGTCCGATGTCAGTGGGGTTAGTGAATCTGCTCTGGACTTTAGTCTAAACTGCAAAGGGACCATTCAAAATTCCGGATCTATTCAGGGGATAGGCTGCAACATCTTGCATAACCACTTTACATTTTGCACTAAAGGCTGGAATGCATTTAGTTTACAATAGGCAACAGTCTAGTGTGAACTGAACACCTTTGCAGAAAGACAATGCCAACTAATTTAGGGGAAGGATAAAAATAGGGTTAACACTTTTCGCATGGCATTTTCCATATGAAAGGGCGTCTGGAGCGTTGCGTGATTGTGAGGAGCGATCCACATGACGCACTCACAATCGCACAATGCTCCAGGGGCTGGCAGGCGCCGATCGCACACCTTTTCATTTTCGGCTAGAAGCCGAAAATGGTGTGCGATTGCACATTGCTCTCGGGCCCCGCGCACACTTACCTGGCGTGCGGAGCCTCTGGAGCCGCACCGGTCGTGCTTCCTGCCCCAGCGCAGCCTGGGAAGGTCCCAGGCTGCACTGTGGAAGGAAGAGGCAGGGCTCTTGTGCGAGCAGGCAGCTCGTGTGGAGCCGAAGGACCCTGGATGCGAGAGCCTCTCGCCAGAGGCTGCTCGCGCAATCCCCACACCCCAGCGCCGGAAAAAGGTAAGGTGTGGAAAGGGCCATAGTCATGTGCAAAAGCCAGGATGGTGTAGTGGTTTGACTGTTGGGCTAATATTCAAGAAGACAAGGCTTGAATCCCCACTTGACCACGAGCAAGTCACGCCCTTTCAGCACACCGCCTCTGAACAAATTTTGTTGAGAAAATCCCATGGTAGGCACACAATAACACAAACAAAATGGTCATGTCTCTTATTCTTACAACGTGCTCCCAAATATCAGCTTGGATACATGCATGCAAAGGCTAATATCATAAGGCAGACTGCAAGAGACTGGAGCTCCCAAACATTGCAATGGCAATATGGGTGCCATACATGAATCATAGAAGGCAGACTTTTTTAAAACATTGTTTCTCATTTCATTTTATTTTATTTTTTTGTCAGCCACCTGGTAACACAGAGATTAACCATTAAGTCTCCAAGCAATTTATTCTCTGCATCTGAACTTGCTAGTTCTAAGGATGAGGTTGAACTGAGAAAGCCAAAAAACACAAATACTACCACAGTTCAGGACCAGTCTTATCCTTAGGCAGTGCCATCAGATGGCAGATATGATTGTTGGCACCTCACTTCCTCCCTCTTCCAAACACTTCAGCTCTAAAGCTTAGTTGCTGTCATCAGATATATTGCTGGACACTATCCCAGCAAGACTGTTGATTCAACCATCATTTGAGTTGTTATTTATTTTTACACAAGTCCAGTTGGCTATCATTAGAGGGGGTATGAATTTATTCTTTGCCTGAGACTGGTTCTGCCATGACTCGTAATAGAACTAATATAAATAAAACATAATAGCATAATAAAACTATTTTCTCACATCCCAGCACCGTCATGGGGACAAGTCACTCCCTCTCTGCCTAACACACTTCACGAAGTTGTTGCAAGGGTAATGTGGGGTGAATGAAAGAGACTTGTACATCAATTTGAGCTCCCTATAGCAAAGAGATAAACAGTTTCTTGGTTGACTTGGTTCACAAGTCAAATACGCCAATAAACCACTCTTCCCATATTTGGTGCTCTCCAGATATTTTGTTCTACAGCTCCCATCATGCCTAACTACCAGTCATGCTGGCTAAGGCTTTAGAGACTTGTAAGCCAAAATAACCCTAACCACAAAGTTAGGGAGGCTTCTATAAACATTGCCTGGAGTACCCTGTATTTTTGGCTTCACTTCCCTTGCATGATAAAAAATTAAGAATTGGAAACCTAGAGCAGAACAGGGGGAAAAAATACCGTCAAGACTGCTTCATTTCAGCTGCTTTTTATGTCTAGGAAAGGGTTAATTACATGTTAAACAGTTTTAATTATGATACCTCTGAGTATTTTGACTGATGCTCCATATGGAAAACTCTTGGGATATGGCTGGCTGGAAAGAAACCTCATAAAATAAGTACACTAAAAAGTATCTTGTCTTTTAAGAAATGATGGTCTAAATGAAACATGGAGATAAGCATCATTTTAAGAGGATCTATTTTTAACATTTAAGTTCATGGGAGCCTTACAGCTCATCATTTTCCTGAAAATGCCAGATATTATTTTTTTTCCCCCTTAAGTGATAGCCAGTAGGGGGGAAATGTCTGTGCATCAATTTCCTGTTCTCCAGCAGATAACCACTGCATCAACTGCTGGTTTATCTTTACCCCCTGGGCAGGAAATTTATCACAATTTATTCTAGTGCATTCTAAATTGGCCTTGTTGATTACCACTGCGTAAACAATGTGGAGCGTTTGCCTCAGTTAGAGCTGGCACTGATGTGGAGCCAAGATTGGCCCAAGAGCTTCAATTTAAGTGAAGTGGTTGTAATATCAGTGCAAACAGCCAGTGTTATCTGGCAAATGCCGAAGAGCTTTGAAAGACAAAAAGGAAAGAAAGAAAAAAGAAAACTGGATACTTCCTCTCTGTAGTGCTAATGGGCCACTTACTGAAATGTATCTGTTTGGAGAGAGACATCCAAAGGATGCATGGTTAGATCCCATCAGAAAGTGGCTTCTGCATGTACACGATGATAAGCTGCCTCATTCAAACCTTCAGACATTTTCAAGGGTCAGGATCAAAGGCTTCAGTTGAAGAATCTGGCTGTATACAAACATAAGTCATGGATGAGTATTCTTGCATCTTCATAACAAAGTCAATCCAAATCCAAACAAGATATATTTTTTAAAAAAAGAGGAAGAAAAAAGCAAAAATCTGAGTGAGAACAGACTTCCGTTGACTAGGGGAGAAAATGCTCCAAAACTTTGAGGATGACCAGCTGACCTATCCCACAAACCAAATATGACCACGTGCTGAAACATAAATCAGGACTTAATACAGGAATTCAATCATCTTTGATTCATCTGTAAGATCACATGTTTTCATAATAACTTCAACAGTGGCCCCAAACTCCCATGCAGGATCGTTCTACAGTAAAATGAACTCCAGGCAGAAAAGTGCATCTCTACTCTAAAAACATTTTGAAGACCTAGAGATGATTTAACTTCACCTTTCCACCCAGCCTCTGGGATAGACTGCAGGATATAGGGTGGATTCTGCAACGTACTTAGTGGGGTTACTCTTTTGGAGAGCAAGTCACACAATCCCCCCTGTCAGAATGAAGTCTTCTGAGAATTGTAATCCAAAAAATAACTTTTCAGAACTCTGAATCGATTTCCGGACTTCAAACAGAGCTTAGAATGGTATCCGGGGTGATGATATAATTAACCATGTGGACACATCTGTAGAATACCTGTAGATTTAGATTAGTTTAAGAGCCTGAAAATTCCTACCAATCCATCTGCTTATAATTCTGCAATAACATTACCCCCAGACAAGCCCATGGAAGGAGAGACTGTTGACCATTAAAAGAGCTTGGAAAAGTTATTTTTGAGCTACAACTCCCAGAATTCTCAGGTCTGGGGATTAAGGGAAGTGTAGACAAAAACACCAACAAACCCAACTTTCCCAAGCTCTCCCTTTACATATATCTTTGTTTTAAAAGGTGAGAAACAGGGCTTTTGCACGCAGAAGTTCTCTGGTATCTCCAGTTTAAAACCTGAGGTAGGAGATGATGTGAAAAAGAAAAACTTTTTTCTGAAGAGGCACCACCTATCAGAAACACCAATGCTGGGCTAGATGGACAAATAGCCAGCTGTGGGACAAGGCAAGTTCTTATGTTTCTGCAACTCTGGCATCATGTCACACAGCTGACCATTTATTTTGGTGCTCAGCCAGAACCAACCTTAAATAAACAAATTATGTAAAATAAATGAATTGCCTGTCACAGTACTTCTGGCAGGGGAGAGAGACTGTTCTTTAATATCCTAAGATGATAGCTCACTGGTCAGCTAGGGTGCCTTGAGCTGGGCTGTGTTGTTTTGTGACTGACCTAGAAAAGATCCTAGTCTTGGCCAAACCAGAAGTACATATCCTTATTAAACACACCTTGGCCATTTAATCTACAAAGGATGGAAAGGCTAATGTCAAACACTACCAGGAGTAGGCTGGAAACAGGAGTCATAGTTGCCCCTCACATGCTTTACCTTTCAGGGCTTCACTGCTTTAAGATCTTCACTCTCACCAGCTCCAGTCTTCGAAGTGAATCTCATCACCCACGTTTTATAAGTGAACTACTGACCACATGTTTAATAAATAAATGCATTTGCATAGCCTCTGATATTTCACAGGCGAAAACTAGGACAGCTGTGGCCAAGCAACATCAGAATGTACTGAAAATGACAAAGGTTATTAATGAGGAAGAAAACAGAAGTAAGAAGAGGCTGCAGCAGTCTGAGTTTTCCTGAATCTACAGGGAAGCGCAAGATTTTGCCCCCTCCTCTCCTGTCTCTTCCCCCTCCCTGAGTTAACTGAGTACAAGCTGCTTTTGCATTTTGAACTTAATTTACAGCAACTGAAGTAATCTGAGGAAAGTGGGAGGATGAGAGAGAAACTGGGGCATTTAAAAGCAGATGAACAAATGGGACAAAAGAGGATTAATGAGTACTGCCCCTGCCACATTGAGATAATAGGAGAGCATGCATTTGTGATTTCATCCTCATAGTCATGGGAGTAACTAGAATAGTGAACTAGGATGATATAGTGAGCTATTGTGTGTTTATTGTACTTATTTTACTCTAATTCACTTGGACATTTTTTTAAAGTGAAAAGTACATAAGGGTAGCCCTTTAGGTAAAAAAAAATAATCTGAATGAGCTACAAAGACATCATCCAATTGAAGACTTCAAACATTTATTGGTAGTTATATTTATTGGTAATTATACAGTTCAGTCACTAGATGGTGCTGGACTTTTTGGACTTGGGGGAGCCAGATGCTTCCTGTTTCTATTCTGTTCTTTTTTAAGAGAGACAATCTTTCTGATTTTCTGGCTGTGTTCTCTAATTATTAAAAATTGGATCAAACTGGGGTAGAAAAGAATATTGTTTTGGTTACAATCACTTCTTTTATTAATTGGTCAGCACCAACAACAAGATCCATTCCAGAGTTAATTGCATTGGCAAGGATCTTTCCATTGAACTGACTGCCTGGCTGGGCCTTGCTTTTCCTTGCATTTGGCTGAAGACAGAAGAGATGTGATTTGAAAGCAACAGCTTGGTCCCAACTACTTACACATATTTATTTCGTCCCCCACTTGGCTGTGTCTGAACAAAGTCACGTCTGTGACATATTTTAGGCTGATTTAGGCCTTTTGAGGAAGGAAATCAATGCTGATTCAGGAGCTGGATTCATGGATCCTATTGCCTAGGGACTGTGACATCACTGCAGCCATCCCAAGAGCAGTTTTGAAATTGTTCTTTAAGAAGAAATAATAAAGTGAATGGAAATGCAATTAAACACATGCATCTGTATCTTTGGTTCAGTTTATATAATATCTAGTTATCTGCTTGAAAAGTTCAGTTTGAGTGACAATAGTGGAAGTACTTGCATTTTAGGATTAGATCTGCAGTGATCAGTGGGATAGTGAATCTGCTTTGGGTGTTGGTCTGACCTTTAAAGGGGCTATCCAAAGTGTTGAATCTTTTTTGTGTATTTGCTCACCTACTGACATGAGGGCCATCAGTGGACTAGACACATAGGGTAGAAGATATGACAAGAAATAGGAAGAAGAGCTAGGAGTAGAGGAAGCAACTAATTTTGATTTTGTCAATATCTTCCTCCTTTGCAGTGATATTAAGAACATGATTTAAAGATTGAAAATAGTATGACTTTACATCTGAGTAGACACATCTGGGTCTATGCTGTACAGCTGGGATTTTCTGGAGTAGGAGGATTTTCTCCTAATGCAAATACAATGAGCTTCCCTTAGAACCACAGCAGGAGAAAGGGTTAATCAGCCCTTCAGGAGATCCCTGTCATTACCAACCCTCTTCCACCAACTGATGATATTTTTTATTCAGGTTTAGTTCACCGAAATATTTAACAACATTGTGCAAACTGATCCAAAAAACAGACAAAATCATTTTGGAGCTTTAAGAAAAACTTGATAAGTGAAAGACCAGACAAAGCCAGAGAATGAAAGAATATACCTAGAAAGAACCCTCTGTATCAAATACTCATTGGTCTAGAACTGTAGCAGCAAAGAGAATTTAGCCCCTCTGGTCCACAGACCAGCATATGTGGCAGGACCTTTGGCCTTCTATATATTTTAGGCTCCAACTCACATCAGCCCCAGACAAAATTGTCAGTGGTAGAGTTCATGAGAATTATAAGACAAAAGATCTCCAGGGCTAGCTTTTCTTTGCCTGTGATCCAAGGGCAGCTGGGCTGTGTGTAAGAGCCTCTTTTATCTGAAAGGCTCTGAGCATACAGCTTCAAACTACATACATAACATTTGTGTACTCAAGGAGTACATAAGAGCCTATCCCTGCTGGATCAGTCCAAAGGCTCCAGGTATCTTGCTTTCCTCACTGACCAACTTGATGCCACTGAGAAGCCCAGAAGAAATAAATCAGTGCAGTAGTTCCTCAGAAACATAGTAGATGTAGATATATCCATCATGACTGGTTACCATTGAACATCCTTTTTTCCATGACACCACAGATCTCTAGTGGATAACATGTTAACAATATTTGGCAATATTGACATCTGTCAAATTAACAGGTTTCTGGTTTGAGAAGGTCAATGTGGTATTTTTGAGTGTCACTGTCAGTAGATAGTAAAAGGCTCGAGGTCAATTAATAGTTCCAACCTTTGTCCCCCCTTTCTTCCTGGTCATTTGACTGAACTTCTCAAAACACAGAAGGAAGAGCATATACATAGCATGAAAGTCAATGAAAAACTTGCTTAGAGGAGCTAAACATTATTATAGAGAAAACCAATTAATAACTAGGATTTGCTAAGTTTTGATGCATTCTGGTCTCTTCATTTGAAAACTGAGTTGGTACTTTTTAGATCCTTGGGTTGCTGTGGTCCTCTGTTTTTGTTTTTAGTTTGGCTTTATGTTATTTTATGCTGTGGCTGTTTAAATTCATTTTAGATTTTTTTCCCAGTGTTACCCCTGTTTTGTGACCACTTATAGTATGCAATGTGCCCAAAGTCTCCTAGCGGGTTTCTGACAAAGTGGGAAATTGAATCCTATGGCTGTACACTGCAATGGGAAATCACTAGCAGTGTGCACTCTGCTTGTGTTTCAGGAAATCTGATCTTGTCAGTTAGGAACTTTTTATAGGGTTCTAAAAATGTTCTCTGAGAAACAATTTCAAAACCAATTGTTTTTGTAATTGCTAGCTTTTGTTCCCACATAGTGTGTGGTAGTGTTTGCCATCTTAGCATGTCATGGTTGACATGTTTTTGTTTTAATCTGACAGAACTTGATAGATAACATGCAATGTTTGAGATTCTAAGTCGAAAGCCTGACAAAAATCAAAACAAATAAGACAACTCCACAGGCATAAAGGAATCGAGTGAAATACAAATTCAGATCTTGCAATGGAATTTTCTCTGTCTACAACAGAACTGGGAATGTTGTCTGATTGATGTGAGATATCTGGCAAGCATTAATTTCATTGCTAATCTGTGACATTTTTCCTCAAGTGCACTTTGCTGGATTAGACCCAGAATGCCCCTTCTGACAACAGAAGGTACTGCAGTCTAGCCAGTCTAAATATGGGGAATATGGGGAATCGAAATATCCCACATTAATCCAGAATGTTGTTAGATTTCAGCTCCTAGAAGCCCTATCCAGAATGGCCAGTGCTGGGGAATTCTGGAGATTGAAGCCCAACAATATTTCAGGATGACCTGGTTGAGAACCACTGTGCTGGAATAAAACAGGGGAAGGAATGTTGCCCATTCCCTTTCAGCCTTTCATGCCATGCTTTATCAAAGGATTCCTTTATCATTTTTCAAAGAATAAAGGGGGTTGGGAATCATCAAGAATCATTTCCATCCATCACCTTCCTCCAAGCAGAAGTATTACACAAGAGAATTCTGCCCGCAAGATCCAACCTGCTGGACAATAAGAAATAAGATTATTTTACATACTTGTAAGGGAAAAAAAGGGTGTCCTCAGGAAAAGACATAGGAGTCAGATGCCATATATACAATATTGTGTATTCATTTCACAAAACACAGCTATGTGGTATGGCTCTTAGAGTAATAGCACACTAGGGATGGATGAGAATTTTGTTCATATTTGGACAGCATCTACACAAATTTTCAAAGTTTGATCGAAAGAGAAGGTTAAACACCCAATGGCATCATTCTAATTCAGACACCCATTAGCTGTTAACACATAGAGATTCACTTCTTATTAATCAGGACATTTTTATTCTTGTGTTCACTTAACAGTCACTACAAGTGTGCCAACAAATATAATTCAAGCAGACATTGGGATCCATTCATAGTTGATGTGCCCCAAGGGAAGATTAAAGCAAAGCTCACTTGTCATTGGTTGCCCTTTCTTTAACATGTTTGAAGAGTAAGTCAAAACTGCTTCTTGTTTTTAAATGACTAACACATTGGCATTAAGACCCATGTGAACAACTAGCTGGCATTTGTTGTGCTGGGAAATGACACATTAATTTAATGGTCTGACTACCAGAAAGTTACATAAAAACTCTCAAGTACACTGTTCTTTAGGGTCAGCTATCCATGTGTTACTCTGAATACCAGCTTTCAAGAACATTATGTCTCCTGTACGGATGAAATGAAGCCATTAAAACATTTGTTTTTTTAAGACCGATGTTTCTGTTACACAATATGGAGGTATTGAGACAGGATGCTTACCTAGTCTACAGATTAAAGTACATGCAGCCTGCTTTCTTGTTGACTTATGTACCAGGCCAGCTGATAATCAGACAAACAAATACCTCAGGTAGCGGCAGCTGAAGGTCAGTAACATGTCCTCCAAATGTCCCAGTTTGGTACCGACAGCCCCAATTACTCCTCTATTGTCTCACTTTTTCAGCTGCTTTTAAAATGCCCCAGTTTGTTTTTCCTTCTCCCATGTTCCCCTTTTCTCCTCAGCTTAATTCAATTGACACAAACTATGGCCTTTTCTGCATGAGGCAAGGGAATCGCTCCGTGCCGTTACTCACCGGATCTTCTGGCTCCTCGGTCCAGTCCAGGGTGAATCGGAGCAGTGCGAGGTCTTAGATCCACACTGCTCCAGCTTCCAAAATGGCGGCTTCTGGTTGGTCATGGGTTCCGACCAACCGCGAAGCTCGCCACGCCTAAAGCCCGCCCTCCGCAGATCGCAGGCTCGCATTGATGCGAGCCTGCGAGTCTGCACAAGGGAGCAGGCATACAATGGCGTGCTCCAGAAAAAAGAGAAACCTCTTTTTTTCGGTCTTTAAAAAGCGCGCTGGAGGACCAGCTGGGGGCATTTCAGAGCGGACTGAGGTGCGGATCTCCGGTAAGTAGTCTGAACCTAGTCCACTCCGAGGTGCAGACAACCTCCATAGAGGACTCACTGCACCATTTTAATTCCCCCATGCAGAAAAGGCCTGAGTTCAAAAGATAGTTTGTACTCAATTAACTCTGGGGGAAGAGTGGAGAGGAGGGGTCCCTTCATGGCAGGCTCAGGCAAAAGCAAAGTCCTGGAGCCTCTTCAGTGTGTGGGTTCATCTTCATTAATACACTGTCCCACCTTGCCACACTCTGATGTTGCTTGGCCACCCATGTTACTGTTTGCACCTGTGAAATGTGGGAGGGTAAAGCGCAACAGTGCAGGCCTGTGTTACATTTCATGTGGATAGTTTACCAGATTTCTCAGGCATTTATCACACTGTGAGAGTATCATAAAGGCTTATATTGACTGCATGGGTAGGAATCATGCCCGTCCAGACTGGTTGTAGTCCTTGGGAAAAATCCTATGTGATCTCTGGGCCCCCAGATCCGTGCCAAGTCCTCAACCAGCTCTCACCCACCTCTGGCCATTTTTTTAAAAGATGAAAATCACTTTGGGGAGTGCAATTTTGAGGATGCCATGATATGCCATGGTGTAGGTTGAGAGGACCCCAAAGTTACTGTATGAACTTCAGAGCATGAGCACCCAGGAACTACTGGCATTCTTACTGCAACCCTTTCCTAGATACAAGAAAGATACTGTAACAGTGGAAACAGCTCTAAGATGAATAAATTCAAACTGCAAAGTACATATTGATGAAATCTTTTCATGGCCAACAAGAAGGTGCAAAAAAAAAATTGCTTACTTTTAAAGCTCACTGGTTTCTTCATCAGGCAAAGATGGGACAGAATTCACACGGGGAAAGAAAAGTTATCACTGTTAGAATCACAGGTTGGAGTCTGGTTTTTTCCTCCTAAGGTTACAGCAAAAATATTAAGACAAAAGTTCAAACTCAAAAGTAATCCAGACCGTTCATGGATACTGAATCAGCAGAAGAACATATACATATACCAAGGACCACCCAAGACATTTTACTGCTGCAGTGAAAAACAAGATTGTGGCCCCTCCCATTCCACGAACAGTTGGAATGTACAACTGGACTGCCAGTTGTAGCCTTCTTCACCATGGCAATGAGACTGCATCCTCCACTTCACCTAAAGGCAGCCAGCAACCTAAGAGGTCATGGGGAAGACTGTGAGGCACACAGCTCTTTCCTCAGATATCTTGCTGCCATCTCACAGTATCTGCCACCTGATACAACTATCTCATAACAATGTGGCCAATATTGCAAAAAAACATCCTCTTCCACACTTCCTGCAGGTCAGGATGAAGCATAAGTTAACTGCTCAGATGTGTCTGTGAGCTCCAAGTGATCTTGGCTCTTATGGTGCTTCGAAGGAAATTGCATTACTCGCTTTGCTTCAGAGTCCACCATCAATCCTGGTCATGGTGTGTTGAGGGATTATGTTTAGTTAGCCTGAGTTATTGTTCTAGCAAGTATAGAAGTGCTCGGTTTCCCAAGCCTGGGAAAGCTAAAGCTTATAAACTCACGCCATGGTTCACTGTGTGTAATTTCCCTGCAATATGTTTCTGTATTGTCACAAGGCTACTTCCACCAAGTCTACTGAGGATTTTCCCCAATGATGTTAATGGGAGTTGGATCGGTCCCTAAATGAGTAGTGAACATTTTACCTCTCCTCAATTTATGCTTAATTTCCTAGCTCCAGAGTTTCTGTTTCATCCATATTCCTTATATCATTTTTCATTACTTTCCTTATTATACTAAGGAAGCAATAATATGTAGAGCAGCCAGATGCCTAGATTGTAAAGAACGTAATGTATATTCCCTGTGGTTCCATGCATTTCCCACATGAAAGGATGGATATATGGAGTATCAAAAACAGTGTTCAAAGTTCATCCAAAATGCATAGCTCACCCATAAGCTTGTGGCCCACGTTTGGCCAAAAGTGTATTTCAACACAGATTTAAGATAGTGTTTTTCTTCCATATTGTGAGTGCTAACAAATGTCCCTAAATATATAGGGCTGTATAGATTTCATACTGCATAACAAGTTTACTATTTCATCCCGCACACCTAAATACATGCACACACAACTCTACCCAGAAGTTAAAGATGAAAACAGGAACTGCATGTGCTCTTTGCATTCCAACCGTACTGGGCAGACAAATAAGCTGTACATCCCTCCTGAGTTGCGGAAGTTATTTTTAGATGAATGAATATAACAACCTGAAACCATCTACAGCTGAACAGAGATAGGATGATGGTCCAAGCACCTGGTATTTAAATAACGAAGAATATTTTATTTATTTGTTTTTTTGTTATTCACATACTGTATGTGTTTGTATGTTAATGCTATACAAATCCATATTCTTTATCAGAGTCACCAGACTCTGTGTGTTATCTAATGGAACTCAAACAACGGTAATGGGCCCAATTCATTGACCGAACAAACACAGCTCACAGGTGACTGTGGAAGGTAGGGGCTATATTAGCCCTCCCCAGGATATCTTGGAGGGCTTCACCTTCCATACCCTCTAGGGAAAGTGCAGAGGGGCCTTTTCACCATTTTTGGGTTGCTTTTGGACCCAGGATGAGCCTTTTTTAACCAGAAGTCTTGTTTCAAAAAAGGCCTCTCCTGAGCATAAATTGGCCTGTGCCCCCCACCCCCAAAATGCAGCAAGAATGTCCTCATGTTCATTTGGTGGAAGTAGATTTTTTTTGAACATTTTTTTTTTTTTAACCACCTCCAAACATGGTGGAAATATACTCCATTCCCCCAGAGGCCTTTCTGTGACATTGCAGAACGATTTTTTTAAAAAACACCTTAGGTGATTCTGAAAGCCACAGAAACTGCTCTGGGGACCTGCTATAGAATTAACATTTATGAAACCATTTTGACCAGACTTGATATTTATATCTAGGTTGGCATCCCAAACATTTTTCTGTTCAGGTTATTGTTAATGTCCTGAATACTGGCCAACAAGTGCCCTATACAGTACATTGATAGTGTTTAAGAGCGATTAAATAGTCAGTCCAGTCCAGGTCAGTCACAGGTTGGCTGAGCAAGATGAATGGAGAAGAAAGAGGGGTGGTCTTGAGTGGTTTAGAGGTATCAGCAGGTCAGAAGTCTGGATACAAGAGCCAACAAAGAGAATAGTCCAAAATCTAGACAGTCCAAGGTCAAGAAAAAACAGGAATGAGAGAGTACTGTCAGTCAGCTGGGTAAGACAGTTGTCATCACTAAGGCTGAACTGGCACAATATTTATCAGCAGCTGCCTAAAGGCCACAGCTGCCTCATTAGTGCTAACTAGCTCACCATGGTTAGTTAAATGGGGCAGGGCTTGGGCTTTTTCTCCATCTCTCATTGAAGGACAGGGGTGTGTTGTCTTCAGCCTCTTCAGCCTCTACCAATTCCTGCTGGGGAGCAAGATCCCCTACTGCCCCAGTCCCCATCTCTTCACACTCAGAGAGAGCTGCAACTTATTGGCAATCTGCCTCCTCCTCCTCTGAGTCCTCCAGGGGAGAGTTATGACAATCAACTGCTGTGAGGTCAACTCATGGTGACCCTATGAATGAGAGACCTCAAAGTCACTCTATCATCAACAGCCCTGCTCAGGTCTTCCAGTCTCAGGACTGTGGCTTCCTTGATTTCTGTTCAGGACCAATCACCAAATTTCAGGGGGGAGGTTCCAGTAAAATTACTGATCTGGATCCATTTTGCATAGCTTGGAACAATTTTTAAGGAATGCAAGTTACCACCCAGACTTCTATTTCTCTGAAATCACAGATGAAATCATCAAACTCAGTGTCAGGTAAACATTCATGTGTTTGCGTGTGATTTAAAAATGTGGGCCACTTCCACCCAAATGGCAACCAACCCTATTAACATAATTAATTGAGAACAATAAATAATTTCTGGGAGCCCCACAGAAAACTGACATAGCATTAGATGACACAAAGATAAGGAAAAGGAAAAATCTGTCAAAACCCTTCTTGAATACACATGAGAACACATATGTGTTGATTTTTTAAATTAGCCACTCAAAGCAATAGAGTAGGGGTTGGCATCTGTGGCCCTCTAGATATTGTTGGGTTTCAACAAGAGATGAGCAACACATGCAGCTACACAAGACCTATGTCAAGGCTGGGAAATGTGTGGCTTTCTAGTTATTGTTCCACTCATGGTCCATCCTCAATGACTCTTGTATCTAGGGGTGATGGGAGTCATAATCCAAGAACATCTCTGCAGTAGAGTACCAGGGCCAGACAAATGTCAGTTGGTGGGTATTCCACTACATGAAAGTTGCACATCCAGTGGACTCAAAGTGGCAAGGTGCTGAGGGAGAAGAATCCCAGCGGTTATCTCTGATCTTTAGGTGGCAATAACAGGAGAACAACAGGGAGTCCCCCTTGCCTACTGTAAGCATGTTAGAACTACATCTGTGGTGTGGTGCGGGGAGGGATGTAGGCCTGTTAGATAAGGGGAAATCATCCAAATACGTACAAATAATTGTTTCCTTTTGTCCCTCAGATTTCAAGTATTTTATATGATTATTGTTTTAACAGATTGTTTGATATTTTGAATTTTAATGTTTCTCTTTTTATTGCTATTTTTAATTGCTATTTTTTTTTAAATTTTCTTTTTTATTTGTGGTACATCACTTTGAAATATCAACAGATAATAGGAAGAGATACAGAAACTGAGGAAATAATTCCAAGATACGGTTTCAAGAAAATCAAGGAAACAGTAAGAAGCCTTGTTGAGCCTTAAAAATGCAACATCAGACATATTATTTTATGCATGAGGCAACAATTCCAATGAACAGATTGCTACCATGCATTTGGTGTTGTGCCATGTAACCCCTAAAACTTATACCATAATAAATTTAATAATCTTAGTTGGTTTGGCTACAAAACATTAATATGACTTCTCTGAAGGTATGTTTGCATATCTTGTATGTTTGAAGGAAGGAAGGAAGGAAGGAAGGAAGGAAGGAAGGATATTATAATATTCTGAGATAAATTAAGTAAACTTAATATCCATGTGAATAATTACTTGTGTAAATAGATTTTAAGTGCATGATAAGAACAGACCTTCATGACAGTCCCTTTGTTTGACAAATATTACAACTAAATTTCACAACACACAATGCAGAGTATACATTTACTTACATGTTATTTACCACTTACATTTATATCCTGCCCTTCCTTCACGAACTTGAGTACCTGTCTTGTCCCTTCAGCCCTGTCCTCACAACAGCCCAGTGAGGAAGGCTATGCTCAGCCACAGGAAACATTCCTTTGTTTGGACAACTGCAGGAATCCCATGGTCACTGGCCATGCTGCTTAGGCAATTCTGAAAGTCACAGTACCAAAAAGAAAAAAGTTCTCATCACAGTGAGAGAGAATAACTGTTTCAGGATCACCCAGTGAGTTTCTCGGTTCAGTCAAGACCTGAATCTGAATATCCCAAGTCCCATCATAAACAACTACATCACACTACAGCACAATGTAAAACCTTGTTCCTAGCTTATGTGATGTTTAAATCCTACATAAATCACCCTGAACATTTTAGACGAATGAGATGACTCAAATTGAAATCTATAAAATAGTGCACCTTTTTTTTTAAAAAAAAGAGTAAATCAAGCAATATTGTTTACATACCTGACAGTTAAAAAATATTCTACTTCCAAACATTCCTAGCAGCTTTAAAAAAATAGTACAAAGCATGGATTTCCCCTATGAAACTTTTCCCTTTTCCTGGACCTTTCATTTAAGATCACATAACACTAGTCATATTAGCTTCTCTCTTTCAGTGTTTTAGATTAGTCATTGTCTATGAATGATATCATTTCTTGGCTTGTTGCTCATTAGCCATTCCACTGCAGCATTAAAGAATGTAAATTTCATGCACTCAGCCACATCTGCTTGGTATATTATACATTTAATTTAATTTTATTTTTCAAGTGTAAATAAAGTATCTCAAGCAATTATTTCCTAAAGTAGATTTCCAAAAGGCACTGTAATCATCAAACCCTTTATGATAGACCAGACTTCAGTAGGATTGCTTTGGAGCTATTACTTTATCAGTTGGAGCCCTACACAGTTTACTAACATGTAATAAATGCCATTAGTAAAATCCCATTAAGCTTGGGGGGGGGGGGGTTCAAGAGAAAGTGAGTCGACTACAGATAGTTATATCTACAAATCTACATCAGTTCTGTACAGTTTATTTAAAAAACAGAGTGTGGTTCATCTGGTACTTGTACATAGGAATGATGAAATTAGTCATTGATTCACATCAATCTAAGTGCATTTCTAGTCCCAAGATGTCTTGTGAGACATGGCACTTAATTATGTATTTATTTACTCATTTATTTTACATGCAATCCAATGGAAGGAAGCTCATGCAATAGGTAATTTCCTTACCCACTCCCTCCTGCACAATCTTGGACAACATACTGAACCTGATGGGTGGTGTTTTAATATAGTTGCAGTTGGAAGGAGACACCACCCTAAGTCAGGTCAAGGAAGTCTGCACTGCTTATATGAGATTCCTGGTTTTGCAAATTCTCCATACAACACAGTGCACAGTGTTCTAATGGTTCCTTGAAACCTCCTGGAGAGGGTTTTTCAGGAGGAGCAGGGAGCTGTCGCAGCAGTGGGGGGAGATAAAAATACATTTGACAGCCAGTCTCCTGTTTGGGTAATCAATTTCATTCATTTTTTAAAAATAACCTACTTACGAAAAATTTGATTGAGATCCTGCACCAGAACATATATATCTATCACATAAGTGCATCTCTGTAGCTATATGTCACAATTGCTCCCGAAACAGTAGGCCCGACACCCCATGGCTACTTCCATTTTGCTGGAGGGCAGGGAGATGAGTGAGGCATCCAGCTATTTTCCTGTAGATGGACATGTTGCAACAGTCATCTGAAGAGACCTCCAAGATCCTTGGGATGTCACTGCAGATGACATCGCTACCGCATGTCCAGCTGAGGAAGACAGCTGAACACATCACCACTCATCTCTGTCAAAACGGAAATGGCTGTATCTGGGGATCTGCACTGCTAGTGACACAGATTTTGGAGGAGATTTTGGTTGGAGCAGAGTTCCATCTCTGTAACAGCCAAAAAAAAAAAAAAAAGTGAATTGCAGTGGTTTAGTCATTCATTGTAATTCACAAACAGGATTTTAGCCCCTTTTTTACAACCATTAACAAAGAAACACAAACTAATTTTAGCTTAGTATATAGATTAAAAATCTATAAAATAAAACAAATACAAATATAGCAGCATTAAACTGAAAAGAAGTAGCATAAGGATAGTAGAAGTCAGTCATAAGAAGGAAAGGGAGAGAGTTTTACAGATATCCAAAGGGAAAGCATTCTGAAATTATGGTGGCACCACCAAAAAGTCCCCACACCTAATACTCATCAGTCAGATTTTTCCTAATGACAATCCAGATAACGCATTGCTTTGTAACTTGTGGATTACTCCAGCAGTAAGTTAACTCTTCAAGGACAATGGTAGTGGGTTAAGTTTATGAAACAACAGTATTACGAAGAGCAAGGATGTGAAACACAGAGAACACTCAGGACTGCAACTAGATCAGTATGATTCGTGGCTGACTTTCTCTTCTTTGACATTTCCCAAATGATACCCCACTTAATCTGAAATTCTGACATGTCAAACCAACATTACACTCTGTAAGACTGAATCTAAGATTAAATGTGTTGTGGAAGTGGCTAAATGTTTCTGCACTTTGGCTCACAAAAGTGTGTGTGTGGGCGCGTGCGCGTGCGCACACATGTTTTATTTTATTTCAGTAAATTTCATTGGATGACCTTAAGATTTTTAACTTATGTACGTTTTCATGGGAGTAAGTCTTCTGAAAAGCAACTGGCCTTTGTTCCAAGTAAAGTTGCACAGAATTGTGGAAGAATTTAAAAAAACAAGATCTCTATATCCTACTGTAAATTTCTGGACAACTTTTCACAAAATCATATCAAAGAAACACCAATATAAGCTAATTGCTTAAAATGGACTGAAAATTTAGTCTTCATTGATGCCCTTCCCACCACCACCCATTTCTTTTAAAGTGTAATTTTCATGAGAAAGTTCGTTAAATTAAAATCTTCCAGTGTGGTATCCCTCAATATCTTTTTTTTTCAAAACTACCTAAAGATCAAACAGCTTGACACAGCAAAAATTCTCATGAGTTTGAGAAAAATGCTGATTGGTTTGTTGGCTGGTGGCCGGGGAAATGTTATGACCAAGTAATTATGTGTTCTGGACAGATGTATTAACCAGGCCTCAGGACTGGAGCCACTGGGTATTAGTTTAGTCATAAGGCTAGGGGAAAGGCCTTTTCAAAGCATTGGCTAACTACCACCACTTTCAAGATGTTTCACTGAATGACTCCTTGGCAGCAACTTCCAAAACTGTGTGTATGATCAACAAAAAATGATATTAAAGGCTTGGTTCCCCCTTTTTAAAAGAAAAACAAGATTCACCCTGTCTACTGAAATTTTTTTATGATTACCAATGGATACTGTGAATTATTGTTAAGTCTCCCACCTATGTTTTGAGGCATTCCTTGAAAGAAATGAAACAGTAAATAAACACAATTTGAAAAAGAAAGAGCTAGTGTGGTTAGCCTGAGCCTTGTGAAATCTCAATGTTGGTTCCCACTGAGCTATCTAACTTCCCTGAGTAAGCCTGAGATAATCACCCTGTCTCTCAGTCTACCCTACTTTACAGGACTGTTGTGCTGCCAAAGTGGGAAGGAGATTGTTTTGTTGAGAAGTGGAGAAGACAGCTTCTGAGAAGCATTTCATAGAATTCAGAATGAAGATGGAAATCATTCTTATCTAGAGGTTTCTTTTTGCATTTTAAGTGTTGCTGTGTAATCCTTTCTGCAAAAAAAGAAAGAAAGAAAAAAGGCCAGAAGAAAGAGTGGGAAAGAAAGGAAATTAGATGTTCAGGGAATGTGGTCCTGACTTTGTAGAACGTGTGTCAGTAATTTTATTCATTGCATTTCTTTATGCAACATGTTTATAATCTCTAATTTTAGCTAGGAATTAAAGGGGATGGCTGATCTGCTTAATTGTAATTAACCAGTATTTATGTTTGCCAATAGGAAGTGTTAAAGAGGAAATATATGGGTACTGTGAAGGCAGAATTACATCAAACGTTTGATCTGACCATACATCTCATCTTTGTAAAGATTTTCCTTTCAACCCAGAACTACAGTGAGAGGTAGAAAGATATACAGCTGATGCTCCGAACTGAATGACACCACGATAAACTAGCATTCCTCCAGAAGATAAAATACATCATAAATCGATCCAACACTTACCTCATTTTAAATATTACTGTCTCCTTTCATCAGGTAACACTATATAACCTCCCTTTACCTCCCTCCTTCCCATATTTTATTTGAGATTTTAATTCAGAACAATGATCACAACCAGAATTTTTTAAAAAATTAAAATAGGATGTATGGCTTTTGAGGTTTAGGTTATCTGATTGAAAGATTTAATTAAAAGCCATAGGGATGGTATTTTATTTCCCACAGATAATATCCTACGAATGAAGGGTGTTAATCTTGTTCCATAGTATTTATGTAAGGAAATAAGCCTCTTTTTGAAGTTGAAGAAAAGCATCAAGGTAGGTATTGTACCTTCTTGTTAGAAATGAACAAATAATTAATCTGTCCTATTCAAGCCAGGAAAATATGCAATGGAGGAACTATTATCTGAGCAATGACATACCTGTCCTTCTAAACATAATGTGGTGATGTTACTAACTATACATTTAATATTATTCATCTTAAATGTCATCCCACATTTTCCAAATGCTTGTCATATAACTACTTAATCCAAAATATTCAATTAAACCTATAGAAAATTATGGAAATTAGAGCTATCACATGCCTGCGTAATTTTAGCCATTAGTCCAAACAAGGAAGTACAAAGGCCAAACTCCTTCCTTACAACAGGGAAGTGACTGTCACTTCCATCCACATCTTAGCTTTAACATATATTAAGTGATACAGCTGGTCCTGGCAAGTACACATCTGATTGTTATTTGCATAAGAGATGGGATACTGCAAAGGGGGATGTAATACTCTCCACCTATCCTAATTTGGTAGGAAGAAGTCTCAATTAACCCTGTGTCGTCCCACATTTTCAGCTCCTTTTAAACTGTCCCAGTTTCTCTCTCATTTTCCTACTTTCCCCCTTTGTCCTCAGCTTACTTCAACTGCTAAAAACTGAGTTCAAACTGCAAAAGCAACTCAGCAAGTAACTCAGCAAGGAAAGCATGGAGTCTTGCCCTTCCCAGTAGAGTAAGGCAAAAGCAAACAGCTGCAGCATCCCTTAGCTTGTATGTCCTTCTTCATTAATAACTTTTGACATCTTGACCACACTCTAATATTGCTTGGTCAGACACATCTTGATCTTTGTCAGGGAAATGTGGGAGGATAGGGGATAGGACTCCTGCACTTTAAGTACATGACAAATTATTCCTGCTAACAGTCTCCCTTCTGCATAACAATCAAAGTGCAGAATCCTGGCCCTCTTTGGTGTCTCAGCACCCCATGCCTATATTTCTACTACTGTATTCCAAATAATGCATAAATATACTATGTATTTTTTTCTGATAGCAACAAAATAAGATTTGAACTGGGCCTAAAGACTTCTTCTAAAAGGTATTCTGTGTTACAATATGATAGACTTTGGGGTTAATTGTCCTGCAATTGCAGGATAGCAACTGAGTACACATGTCTGTATTTGTTTATCTACACAGTTATTAATTTTAGTAGCTACAGTAACTACATTGACGGAGACACTCCACATACTTCCATTTTCCAGTGTGGCTCTATCCGCCATCACTTGGACAGATGTGACTGAGACAGGATCAGCCCGGGAGAGTTTGCTACCTGGGCCACCCCCCCCCCCCAAAAAGGCACATAGTCCCCAGCCAAACTGTCTTAGCACATAAGGAAGAAAATCCTGCATAGTCCTCACTGTATTTCCTTGGCAGTAAAAATACAGTAACAATAAACCACTAAATTATGATGTCATTTCATGATAGCCACTGATGTCATTTCATGATAGCCACAAGCTGATGCCTCTGACAGCAGCTTCAGGCCAGAAACTTGTGGTGCACTACATTAGCAGTTGCACTTTTCCCAAGGTGAAAGAAAACAAGATCTACCAACTCTGAACAGCCTCTTTCTCCAACACCTTAATTTCTTCATGGGCACACTGCTCCTGGCCTTTCCCCTCCCACTGCCCTTGCCTACAGCAACATAATTATACCAGCTTAAAACCCCAAATAGATTTACGGCCTCATTTTGTCTAATGGTAGGGCTGGCCCCGGCATTAAAAACAATACTGTTTTCATCCATGGTCCCCTAATTATGCCAAAATACCTCAAAACCTGCTGCCATACAGGAGGGAGAGCGACATTACATTCTTGGGGGCTTAGGTATGCCTGTTTTGGTATCAGAAAAATACATTTGGAAAGAGGAAAGGCAGGGGACAATGGTGGCATAGAAGAAAGCATAAAAGTAGGCTTACTTATTTTAATTTTTCCACAAGAGGCGTTCCCTTCATGTTTTAGCCTGTTCAACTCAGCTGCCCTGAGCTGAGTAATGTTAGAAATGGCAGTGGTTATAGAAGAAGGCAAGCTGTGGTAGTATCTCTTGTTTACGTCATTGCTGGCTTCCCATAAAGGGCTTGGAAATGCAGGAAATTCTCAAGACCTGACCTGTATCCCCTAGGAGACCTCTTCTATACGATTAAATCAAGGCACATTGACTGTAGCTGATACATAAGAATGAGTTAGTGGAGGACTGATTTTGCTCCTTACACTGTAGCAGGACATCAGGTGGAATTTTGCTTGGAATTTCTTTGAACTGAACACATGCATTTTTATGCTATGAACTCTTTAAAACATAGCTTATAAATCACAGCAGGAGATTTGCTCACTTCAGGAAGCGTAAGATCTGTCCATCTCTAACATAACAGCTCTCTAATCCTGTAACATTGGGCTTTGGAGGTATGGGGGTGGGGAACGGAGGAAAGTAATACAACACTGAGCCACAATCTGCAAATTCTTATTTTGCAGAGTTCCACCGAAATCACTGGGGCTACTTTAGAACAACTGCACCAGGGGCTTTATGTCTGATTAAGGCAGAACATTATGTATTTTGGGGGTGTAGAAGTGTAGCTTTGTTTTCAGATAATTTTCATGAACACTACTTTTTTTGAGCTAGTGTTGGACTGTTGGACAAGGACTCTAGGAGACCAAATTCTTGCTTAGCCATAGTAACTTACTGGATGACCTTGTTAAAGTCACACTCTCTCTGTTTATGAGTAAGGAAATGGCAAACCTCCTCTGAAGAAATGTTGCCAAGAAAACTCCAAGGTAGGGTTGCCATAAGTCAGAGTTTCCTTGAAGACACATAATAATACCACAATAATGATTTTACATGATATACATGATATATACACTCAATAAATATGCCTAAGAATGGTTGACTAGAGTTCCTTTGCACCATGAACTCATGCGCACATTGTCATGCAAAGTGATCCATATGTATGGATCATATGTTCCCTTATCCTCACCATTTTTTATTTTAAATTTTCTCCTTGAACACCTACCCAGGCTGGAGGTGGGGTGTGTGTGTTAAAAATGGAGAAAAAAAAACTCTACTGCAAGTGAAGTTCTATAGAAGCAAAGGAAATTAACACCACCATCCTATACATGTGTACTCCTTAATAAGTCTGCTCTGCTCGGTACAGTTTAACTCATACTATAGTACAAGAATTCCAGACTTCAGCCTTGAAAAACTGAAATTAATCCACTTAAAGGTTTCCTGCAAAATAACTTAAAGGCAACAAGTGATGTCACTGGTGGTAGAGGTGGAATCATACGCAAAATTACAAAAAGAAAGCCCCATCTTGATTAATCTAGCTTACTTCTGAGAATATATACACAGCTTTATTTTTATTACTTCATGGGGATTTTAAAAATGATTTCACAGATATTTAAAGAACCTCCATACTTAAAACTACTCTGTCTAGGAATTTACAAGTTCTGCACAGTCAGTGTGACTTAAATACAGGTATTTTTGGATATCTCATCTTATCCCATCTGCACCGGCAGAAAAATAACCCAAACCCCAGACAAAACAGCTAGTGGTTATTTTGTCTTATTAAAACATAGATATTGCTTCACCCTCTGTGGATTTTAGGATAATTTATTTGTCACGGAACTTGGGCGTTCCTAAAAGACTAAGCTAGTTTTATACACTTCACCACCCAGATGTAATCAGATGCCAACTTCCTAGTGCAAGTGTGGTGTGAACTGGTCCTAAATACAGCAAAGCACTTTTACCCATTTGCTGCCACGACTGATACTTATCCCCAACCTCGCCCTCTGTGCCACTTGAGAACTGGCTCAGGCAGAGGAAGGTTTCAGCTCTCCAGAGCAGCTTTTGAGTGCGCAAGCTTCAAGAGGGGGAAATTGCATATCCTACACTCGATTTTGTCACTGGAACCACCCACCTAGGTCTCAGCCCTAAGAATGAAGTGTTTTAAGTGTTTTATGGTTTTATATTCTTTTAATGTTTTTTTAAAGCATTTTGAATGTATTTAATGTGTTTAATTTTTTTAATACGTTTTAATATGTATTTATTATTGGAAGTTGCCTTGGGTCCCAATTCCGAGAGAAAGGCGGCCTACAAATGCAATCAATCAATCAGTCCTGGGATGTTCTTAATCCCTGCTCTTTCATTGACTGATCATGACTTCATTGACATTAAGCATTATTTCCCTGAAAACTTCTTCTTGGGTATACTATTCCAATCTGGATTTGAGCCAGCATCATACATGGTTTGAGCATTGGACTAAGACTGTGGGAGACCAGGGTTTGAGTCCCTTTTCAGCCATGAAAACCCATTGTGTGGTCTGGGGCAAGTCACTCTCAGCCTCAGAGGATGACAATGGCAAACCTGAGCCATTTCTGCACTAGACTTTTGTAGTGCTATGATTCCACTTGAAACATCCTATGGAATCCTGGGGTTTGCAGTTTAGGCAGGGGCCGGGTGGCACCTCCCAAAACTGCAAATCCTGGGATTCCATAGGATGTTGAAAGTGGAATAATAGCGCTATAACAGTCCAGTGCAGAAAGGCCTTCGTCTTCAAATGCTGCTGTTTTAAAAGCAGAAGACTTCCCTCCACAAAAACACGGCAAGCCTACTTATTATACCAGGCATGCGGATTTTGAAATATCTAAAACTTTAAATTGTCCATTCTGATCATCACTGTAACATACTTTTATCATTATTTTATACATTCATTTATTTATTTATATCCTACCTTTTTGCTACCTTTGGGACTCAAGTTGGCTTATAAATTTAAAACAGATATAGATCAAAGTTCACATCACTAAAACCTTACACTTCACTTTTCTAAACTGGGGAGGACAGCCTTTTATGAATGGGGTGGAAGATAAGGCTGCTTTTATGAAGGAAGTAAGAGATAAGGCTACTAGTCCTCATGACAGGTATGTATTAAGTTTCAGAAGCAGTGTGCCTCTGCGTGTCAGTTCCTGTGGCGCACAAACAGGAGCATGCTATAACATTCATGTCCTATGTGCAGGCTTCCCATAGGCATCTGGTTAGGTGTGAAAGGCTCTTGACCTGATTTAACAATGCTTCACATCTTCTTACATTCTTACGTGCTAAAAGGAGTGAGGAAAGGTTGACTGATCAGTATAGGGCTTTTTTTTTCTTTTCTTTTTCCTGCTTAATGATGCATTTGTTAATCGACAAACCAACTGTGTAGAACTTAAGTGTTCAGAAGGAGTCATCCCACTGACCTCAGTGGTGTTGCTCTGAAGTAAATGAAAGCAAAACTGATGCCTATAAAGGTCTGTTGGAAGCTTTTAGTTCTGATAGGGATGATATATAGCTTGGGGAAGTCCGTGGAGTCAAACAATTATGCTGTCTTTGACAAGTAAGGTTACTTAAATATAGATTAGCCAATGAAACTGAAGCAGTAACTGTCAAATTATCAGGAAGCAATTAAACAAACAGAAAAATCTCTCTTTCTACTGGCTGTTTCTGGATTACATAGGGATTATGAAGAGAGACAAGAAAAATGACAGCCGAGGCTAAACAGCCCATCAAACGCTGCTATGAAAATGGCTCCATTGGCTGGATCAGCTTTCTTGTTCAGAAATTGCTAGGAGCCATTCTGCAGTGTTTCAAGTATGGAAGTCTGAGAGCACGAGAGTGGATTTGAGAGACAATAAAATGAAATATGGATCTCCCCAAAGGATTGTCCCTTGTTCCTTTGCAGTATTTATTTGATCCTTGCCTGGTTGGTTGCCATCTGGCATCCTGCCTTGTATTTCATGCTGAGAGGCTCCAATTGTTTCTACAGCTGTTGTCAGTGTTCTGCACCATTCTGCAGACCCACAAGCCTCCAGTGGAATTTAGCTGGTTCATGAAGACAGCTAGTCCACTGAAATGTATTACAGGGGCAAGTTTGGAGCCTCCATCTTTAGTGTTTCTTTCAGTATGCTATCAAGCAGGCATCAAAAATGTACATGGCAAATTAGTTCTGTTCATCAACCTGCTCTCAAGTGTTAATACCTAATGAAATCTATGCACCTCATTACAGGGATGTAGGTAATTTCGGCCCACTCCATCAGGTCAGTGCACACAATTAGACTGCCATCTGCACATTCAGTTCAAGGAAATATGCCTGTACATATTTGATTTGGGGACAGAACAATAACTACAGCCTTGAAAAAATCTAGATCCTTGATTGACTTGGAGATATTTATTTAGCACAAATACTATGGAACATTTTTTCCCCTAAACCTGTCTCCCCATATTTCCCTGTTGGGTGTCAAATGGCAAAATATATTGCATACTCATTGATGAAATATAAAAATTGCTTGCAACTCTCACAAGTCCATTTCTATAGATTTCTTCCTTTACCTGCTGTTTCCTCTGTTTCCAAACTACACCACTTCTATACTGTTTTTTTTAACGAATAAAATCTCTGTATAGGGTTTTATCTCATTATTAACATGCCAGTGTTGCGTCTATGTTTCAAAATGTGCACATTTGCATGCATCCATCCCTTGAGCAGTGTGCCAGTACACATTTTTTAAATGTACACCCTTTTCTAATATACTTTTTTTAAAGAAAGAAAATGCACCTTTTTATCAGATGCATTTTCAAAATCCTGGAATATATGGATTTTTAAACACATACACACAAAATATGCCCCACGCTGATTTCTATTTGAAGTGGACCAGGAAAATTCCTTCTCTGAAAGCTATTGAAGCCAATTCCTCACCCATCCATAATAAAGCATCATATAGTATACAGTTAGTTAACAGCTATAAAACAAACATTAAAACTGAGGCAGGGAACATGTATAATGGAAGTCATAAACTAATTAAAAAAGTTTTTCTTTACAAGTTCTTGCTAAGATTTGTTGATAAGCTGCATGACTCTCAGTTAATGGAGTAGAAGCAACAAGTGCTATGATGCAGAGATGGGGGTGAGAAACAACATACAGGACCTATTGGTCATTGCCCTACTCGTATGTGAAGAGACTGTAGGCTAGTGTTAGAGGATCTGTTATGTATATGTAAGATCCTGTGTTTGAAACCAGGTATTTTCCAGGTAGTGCTAGGAATGACTTCTTGTCTGACATGTTTGAGAACCATTGCTAGTCAATGTAAATTGAGCTAGATGGACCAATGGTCTGAATAACTATAAGGCAATTTCTTATTATTACTTCTAAGTAGATCAATGAGAACGTGGGAAGTCAACACTTTCATAGATATCATTGATTCAATGAGTCTGCTCTTGTTGGGACTAACAACTCATCCATGTCTATGTTGCTGTGGTGAGAAGGGGAGCTGGTGCATTTTACCCAGACTTGCCCACCTCTTCCCAGTGCAGCAGAAACAGTAGTGCTGCCACCAAGCCCTATCTTGGAGATCCAGTCTCCCTTTCCTTCCCTGGGATCTGGAAAATGTCAGGGCTCAAAACTCTCCCCTATTCTCCCTTATGTTTTCTGGGAGGAAGACAAAAAATATTTTTGCAAGTTCCTCGGCATGATGACATGTGACCAGAGCTTCCCACTCTCCCTTAAGGCATAAAGCAGGCTTTTTTTTTAATAAGTGAAAGCGCTTTAAGAAAAAAAAAACAATAAGAAAATAGCTTACTAAGATTTAACAGAAGGTATATCAAGCAACTTGACTAGCTTAAAGCACTGGCTATCTGTAGTCTGGTTGCAAGAGGAAGGACCAAACCCATAGGTCCAGGCATACAGAAAAAAAAGATCATTTCCCAACTCCAGGTTGCCTTCCCCTTTCGAAAGAACTGAAAACCTAATGCCTCTGACTAGACTGCCCCCGGTTTCCTTATAAGCCGCTCATAGGATTCCTTTCCTTGCTACAACATTGGACTAGTTAGCTTCCTTTTTCTTCATCCCAGAAGCCTTCAGTTCTCCCCCTTCTCATTGGCGAAATGATGTCAGGATACATCCAATCTCTCCCCATGATCCTTTGTTCAGAGTCTCTGAGTTAATTCTTCCTATAGCCTGGCCATTACAGTTGCTAAGGCAGGCATGGGAATCTCAGGCTATTTCTGCACTACATTGTTATAGTGCTAGTATTCTACTTTCAACATCCTGTGGAATCCTGGGGTTTGCAGTTTAAGGAGGGGCCTTTAGAATTCTCAACCAGAGAGCTCTTTGGCCTCAGTAAACTGTAAACCCCAGAATTCCACAGGATGTTGAAAGTAGAATAATGACACTATAACAGTGTAATGTGGGAATGGCCACACTCTCCTCCAGATGTCTTTGTCCTAGGAATACTGGGAGTTAGAAGCTCAAACACATCTGGAGAGCTGCATGCTTCCCACCTTCATCCTAAAGGTTGAGTTTGAACACAAGCAAATGAGAAATATTTACCAAGGATATAGTAATGACTCCCCTCCATCCCTAACTTGATTCTATGAGGCCAGGCTCACTAAATAACCTGCTGCAGTGCAATTGTTTTAAAGCACCTAAGGCCCCTTTAAAACCAGCATAGTTCCAAATATTGTCAATTGATCCTATGTATATTCCCTGGCAGGAGAGAAAAAGCAAAATTCCCAGTTGCCAGAGAATAGAAAATGCACTCTGCCCCTGTGAATGTACTCATTGTGCTGAGTGCCATGATATCATTTCTCAAAGAGCTCCAGTGTCCTATAATCCAGCACTGAACGAAAGATAAAAGGGCTATCTGCCTCAGTATACAATGATGGCTTTCATATATTCTCTGAAAAAGAGTAGGAAGGACTGTTCAAGCTGTCCGCTGAGTCGAGCCCAATGGGCTTAAGCCACAGAAAGAGAATTCAATTAAATGTCATGCAAACTTCCTGGTTAGGAAAACACTCGTGGGATCTCTTTCTTTGGATCTTGTCAAGGAAAGGTCAGACAAGTATTCTCCAGTGCTGCCTTCTGGGACAAGGGGTTGAATAAATGAGCGATGGGGAATGTGTGGCCCTCCAGTTGTCACGTGACTGTAGCTCCCATCAGCCTAAGCCATGGCCACTGGGGAAAAGGGATGGGCAGAGAAATCCAGCAACATCTGGAGAGACTGGTTTCCCTGATTTCAGAACTAAATGATCCACTGAAGTCCAGGTAACTCTTTGATGTTATGACTTCTTGACAAAATGAGCTAAGGATAAACAACTAATTCGCAGGGTGGGTCTAGATCACTTGGCTATTGGAGCACTATTTGTAGGAGCACCTTGAAAAGAGTGAACAGTGCTGACACTATCAGTATCAGTTGTGGCTGATCATATATATCATGATTTCCCCAGACTCCCAACATTACAATATTTATGAAGAAGTGGAAGAAAACCAATGATCAGAAAGTGCTTACTGAAACTTTTTTTTTCTATGTTCCCAACATGAGTGGTGTTCAGGTCTGTAACTAGGGGGAGCAGAAAATGAGGGCATTACCACCCAAATAAGAATTCTGCTTTCCCCATGAACTATCCTTTCAATCTCAAAATTCCTAGCATTGAAATAACTTAAAAGTTTCAGTGGAGCATTTTGAAATACACTTTAGGCATCCAGGTAAGATTAGCAAACAGTGGCAGAGTTTGGAGTGCATGGGGGGGGGGCGGGGAGGCGGCATGGCTACAGTGCATGGGGGCAGGGCTATAGTGTGTGGGGGCATGGCTATGACAGATGGGGCGGGGCTACGATGGATGGGGCAGGGCCATGGCGCATGGGGGAGGGCAAGCAAGGAGCTGGGATGCTCCCCAAAAATGGCCACCAGGGGTGAACCGCCATCATCGCCCTTCCGTCCCTATACAAATGTTACCAAGGAAATGTGAATACAGCAGATTTAGGAGTTCTAGATATGAAAGATTTTAAGTGCATCATTGTTTGCAATGCTAGAAATCTGGAATAAAAGAAAGCAAGGATTGGGTTAATTACAAAAAATGGAAAAGTATTTCAAGGAATAGCCATGTTAGTCTTTTGCGGCACTAAGAGATATAAAAGAATCTTGTAGTACCTTTGATTAGGGATCAGCCAACCAAATCCTTGAATCCTGGGTAAGGATTCGAGATTCCCAAATCCGAATCCCTGTGCCAAAATAGGCAAACTAAATCTTTCAAATCCGCCAACTAAATAGGTTGTTGGAGACTGGGATGCTTGAAACCCAGGGAGACCGGGACACCTGAAAACCTGGGAGACTGGGATGCCTGAAAACCTGGGAGACCGGGATGCCTGAAAACCTGGGAGACCATATATACGGAGGAAGATAGTAAGTAGGTGAGGTTTTCCCTTGGAATAATAATGGCCTTTGCTAACAATTTCACAAATTACATCTGGGCTTGTATTCTAAGATATTTAAATTGAACATTTCATATTTCAGTTCAGTACTTGACTGGAAGCTACAGGCTTGAGATTTCAAGGACCGCTGAAAGGACCTTTGCATAGCTTCCTTGCAAACCTCTTTCAGACACAATTCTGGGGTTTGCGGTTTTAACAGGTGTCACAGCCTTCTCTGCCAAAGTGTACTGGTGCATCATCAAACTACAAACCCCAGAAGGAGCTATGCAAAGAAAAGCCAGTTTTGACCTGGATTATCTCTCTACTGTAGTATGTGGCCCTGTTTACACAGGCAGGAAAATGTGGGATTAATCCACATTTTCCTGCCTGTGTAGAAAGGGCTTTTGTGTCATCTTCCAATCTGAGGAGATCCTGAGTCAAAACTGTGACAATTGTCTTGGCCAGATTTCTTCAGAGGGAGGTTTACCTTTGCCTAGGCTTTTGCTAAGGCTGAGAGAGTGTATCTTGCCTGAGATTATCCTTCTTTCCCTTGCTTTTTAAACTCTTTTTTAAAAAAGGATTTGAAAGATTTGAGATTCGTGGATTCCCAGAACCTTCCAGGGATTCGGATCTGGGTTCGGATTCAGAAAATTCTAGATTCGTCCCATCCCTACCTTTGATAGTGACTGAGAAAAGGAAATTTCTAGCCTAAGCTTTCACGGATTCCGTTCCACTTTATCAGATAAAAATGGATTAGAATTCATAGAAGCTCGTGCTAGAAATTTCATTTTCTCAGTCCCTCTCAAAGCTGCCACAGGATTCCTTTATACTTCTTAAGAGTCTGTAAGACTTATCTGTTTGGACTACAACTGCCAGAAAGCTGGTTGGGGGATTTGGGGAGTTGCAGTCCAAACAAATAATTTTTCCCCCAGAGCTCCAGCTAATTATTCATGGTACTTCGGTCACCAATGGAAACTGAAGTTCTCTCCTGACAGGGCTTCAGCCTGTGAGGAAAAGCAGTGCTGGCTCCTTCCTTTTGAACAGGCCGAGCCCATCCCAGCTGGCCAAGTGAGCTTTCCACTGTACCCAGACATCCCGTCGTTACACACATGTGCCTGTGGACCGCCAGTTGTCTCATGTCACGGGGTTCTGTTTTTCCTCCGTCTGAAGCACTATTTATACAAACAGCTTTCTTCTTCCTTTCAATTAGGTACCGAACATTTATTTACGTTTGTGGTTCTATCATCCCTGCACGGCATTTTAAGCTGCAGCTCATGTCAGTCTGCGATCATGTTTGTTATTTATTTGTATTCCTGATGAAGCAAGCTTTAAATCAAAAATGCCAGTGTCAGGACGGGAGGGCGTAACACGCAGACTGCACTCTCTCCACACCATTGAACCAGAGACAGTGCCAAAAGGATGTTGGGCAGGACACGTGGAAACTTACAAGGTCTATTGCAATGGGTTAGTCTTTCATGCTACACCACGCAAGTTCCTCATCTGAATTATCGAGATGCTGTTGACTGCTAAGAGTTAGCAAAAGCAATCAAAGCCTATTAACCACTTAGGTAGCCACTGCACTACAATGTCCTGATCGGAGCTTGAGAACAATAAAACACCCCAATCAGCGTGGCCACTGGCCTTGCTACTAGGAGGAATCTGGGACTTGTAGTACAAAAAAGATTACATTTTTTTGGACATTGTTTTAAAGACTGAAAATATTAAACCGAGCAAATGCTTCTTCATCTTTTTTTTTATGCCATGGCTCCCTTTGGTGGTATGGTGAAGCTTGTGGACCCCTCCTCAGAATATTGTGTTGCAGTGTTTTGAGTGTTGAATTGTAACTCTGGAGATCAGGGTTTGAATTCCCACTCAGCCATGGAAACCCAGTGGGTGTAGTTGAGCAAGTCACCTTCTCAGCCTCAGAGGAAGGCAAAAGCAAAGCCCTCTAAACAAATTATGCCGGGAAAACCCATGATAGATCTGCTATAGGTTCACCATAAGTCAGAAATTACTTGAAGGCACACATCAACAACCACCACCACCAACTATACCCTAAGTATCTATCATGAATCCATATTAAGAGTTGTTCTTATAATGTTTTTAATACTCACCGAACATGCTTACCTTAATAACTGTAACCTACCTTCTGTGTGTGTGCACGCACATGCACACCTTCAAGTCACCTGTGAACGTACAGTGACCCATGAATTTTGTAGAGTTTTCTTAGGTCAGGAATAATCGGCGGTGGTTTTGTCAGTTCCTTCCTCCGAAATATAGCCTATAGCACCTCCTATTCATTTGTGCTATACCTATTAGTATTAATAATATGGCCCACAGCACCTGGTATTCCCATCCAAGTACTAGTCAGAGCTGAGCCCGCTTAGGGTCCAAGGTCAGACAGGATCTGGTGCCTTTAGGATATAGGCTAGTAATTCTGGTCTCAAGGTGAATGTCACACTTTGCCCTGTATGAATCATATTAATAAATGTTGGTGCTGATAGGAGAGTTGGATATGCTGAGATTGAGCAACAGACATTATAGCCACTTTCTGAATTGCTGGAATTGAGAGGAACTTGTTTGTAATGTATTTTGAGTGCACTTGGCTCTCCAAGGCAACAACCTCAGCTGGTGTCTCCCAGGAGACGTCCAAGATAAGGACCCCAGTATGTATCACCAGTCAAATGGTCTGCAGCTATCTTTCCTTCCTTAACTGATATTTTTGTGGTAAGAGGATGTGTGTGAAAAGCAGACCAGGAAAAGTGACAGGAAAACAAGAAAGAGTTAGAAAACATAGGCAGTGACTTGTGGTACCCCCATGAAATCCCGTGAATGAGAAAAGGATGACTGCATAATAGAAGGTTCGCACAAAAGTACTCTCTGGGCTGCTCTGAAAATATTTGATGGCTGACAATTGCTTTCAACTTCTCCTCCAAAACAACATTTTGAAAACCTCACTGGGTTTCAGGAATGCACTGAGGAGGTTTGTCACCCACCACCCAGACTAACCTGTCCATTCTCAAATGGGCACTGTGGAATAGGGGAATCCAAAGTCCTCAGGAGGGGGTTCTCACCCAGTCAATCTATCAGCAGCAAAAGCATTTAGCCTTGTAAAAAGCATTCCACTCCTAAATGCTTGTAATGAGCTGCATACTTAGGATACGCTCAGCCCCTCCTTCTCAGAAATTAAATTAAAATCCATGCCAGTATAAAAACTGGTGCATATGTGACTAATCAGGAAACATAGTAACCATATGCCTGATTAGTAACTTTAGCCTAACATGGAAAGTATAAAAATCTTCCTTTCTGGGCAAAGAAAAAGCTTAAAAGCATCATTATTTAACTTCAAGGGTGGGAACCTCTTCCATCCCTAGGGCCAAATTCAATTTCAGAGAGGTTCTTGGGGATTGCCTTTCAGTGTAGGTGTGGCCTAGGGCAAAAAAAAGCCCCATATTCCAGCTTCAAATGCCTGCTTCTGTTATTGAAGCCTTTGCAGAGGCTTTTCCTCTGTTCAGAAGGAGAAAAACGTGGAATACACCAAATGATGGTGTTACAGAAAAAGGGAACCACAGGGGGCCAGATTGGGCCCACAGGAGGGCCAGATTCAGCCTTAGGGCCTGAGGTTCCCCACTCCTGGTTTACTTGATTGCCCATGTTAGGGCATGGAAAGTGGGGAGGGATAGCTAATTAACTAAAGTCATTTGGATTTGTGATGGTTTTTCATCACCCCAGCATAGTATCTCATTCACTAACGTTATGGGCATTTTGCATGATGTCCTCCATTATTAATTCTCTCTAGTTTTTCCCACCTTGTGCACCTTATCACAGAATATCCAATTAGCTTTGGAGCTCTGTATCCCAAATGAAACCAACCAACAGTCCATTCTGCAGCAAGTTCTTACACAGGCTTACTCAGAGACAAATTTCACTGTGCTCAGTATGACAGAGACTTCTTGCCATACAGTGTGCCAACTCAGAAGTAAGCCTCCCTGAGTTCAGTGGGCTCCAATCCAACACCCACTGACCTCAGAGTAAACACAATGGAACTCAATGACACTGACATCTGAGTATGATCTGCTGCTTGTGATGTTAGTCCTCATTGCCATAACTAACTTTGATTGGACTGAGAGGGTCAGCATAAGACATTGTGCTGCACTAGGTGGAGCATCAAACATGGTCTCTCATTCATCCAAACGAAGATAAAGAATGCAACAGCCAGGTAAGTCAAAACACAAACAAAGCCATAAGCATTTGGTCCCCTCTTTTATAATAAAATAGAATAATAACTTATTAACAAGTTAATGAGTTGTACTTCTATGCTACCCCAAGTCTTCTGTCTAAGGGATGGGAGAAGTGTGGCCCACTGGTTGTGTGCAACCTGAGGGCACATCTGCAGTCCCCAAGGCCCCCTGATGGTACAGCTGGCCCTGCCAGTAGGGTTGGCCCTGTAAATTTCCTTTTGTCCCAACTAGAAATTAGTGTGTAACCTCAACCATTTCTAGTGCAGTGAAATAGCTTAACTGGAGCTTCAGTAGGAGGGGATTAAGAGTACACTGCCCCTGGATTCCCACAGGTGTGTGGTTATGTTTTTTTCTGCTTTTCTTTTTCAGATCCGTCGCATGGGGGACCTCATCCAACGCAGCAAGGCCAAAGGGAAAACCTTCCCTCATGCCACTGGAGAATCAGTTCTCATGCAAACGCAGCTTTAAGTAAACCCCCAGAAACAGCATCAGAACCTCTACCTGCCTGCCTTCCTGTTGGCATTCAGAAGAACAAACTCTTGGTTAGTGCACTGGGTTACCTGCTGATATATATCTCTTTGGCCATTTCCACACTACATTATTATAGTGCTATTATTCCACTTTCAACATCCTATGGAATCCCAGGCTTTGCAGTTTAGGGAGGGGCCTTTAGAATTCTCAGCCAGAGAGCACTTTGGCCTCAGTGAACTACAAACCCCAGAATTCCACAAGATGTTGAAAGTGGAATAATAGCACTATAACAGTGTAGCATGGAAATGGCTTTTTTCTCAGTTTAAAAACAAAAACAGCAGGATTAAGAGATGGTCTCCCCTACTCTCATCCACCCAATGCCACTACACATACACAAACACAGCTTCTTCACAAGCTCAGTGTGGTAAAATTGTTCAGCGAGTTCCAACTCCAAACAATGGAGATCTTGAAGGAAAATTAGGGTTGAGGACAGAATGAAGGCAGGCAGGGGCTGAAAGCTGATTTTCTGCAAATCCCCTTTGTCAGATCCTGGGGGTTTTGGCAGCTGCACGTGGAAGAAAAGAATTTTGGTGAGATTTACAAGCAGGGGTTATTCTGGGCACTGAAGGTTCTCTGCTCGCCTCCTTTAAGATGTGCTGTGGTGTCACAGTTGACAACAACCTGTCGCCTTTTGGTTCCCCAGGACCCTGCAGGAGGGAGTTGAGGCCGGATTCTCTACATCAGAAATTGTGACGTTTAGGAGGCAGCAATTTCCAGACAAACAGGGCCCAATGCCTCCAGACAAAATGAACACTGGGCAGCTACTACGCCTTTCCCTTCTTAGGAAGACATAAAGATAGAAGAAGAAGAAAGTTGTGTGAAAAATTTATAGGGTTATGTTAGCCAACCTGTTCTTTGTGCAGCGTCCCATCAGTGTGATACTGCTTTTAACTGCCATGGCTTCGTCTTACGTCATCCTATGATTTGTAAATTATTGAAAGTCAGATTGGTGCAGTGGTCTGAGTGTTGGATTAGGACTCCAGGAGATCCGGGTTCAAATCCCCACTCATTCATAGAAACCTCCTGGGTTAGTCACATTCTGACTCAAAGAAAGGCAAGCTCTAAGCAAATCTTGCCAAGAAACTTCTGACTTGAAGGCACACAACAACTGAAGGAATTAGAATTCTCTGCGTAACATCGCTGGTGGTGCAGTTCACAGATGCACGCCACAACTCTGGCCCTTTTTGCACCTTACCTTTTATCGCTGCCATCGCATGGGGATTGTGCAAAAAGCCTCTTGTGGGAGTGAAACATGTTCCTTGCACTTCCCTCCACACCAGCTCCGTGTTGGACGGATAGAAGCATGATAGCTCTGCCCCTTCCTTCTGCAGCACAGCCGGGTATTTTCCCAGGCTGTGCTGGGGGAGGAAGCGTGGCCATCATACTTCCTGAGGTTCTGCATAACAGGTAAGTGTGGGAGGGTCACAGGAGGAATGCGCAATTGTGGGTCATTTTTGGCAAAGAGCGGAAAATGATGTAATCCACGATTGCTGTGGGATCACTACAGGAGCATCACACAATCACGAGAACGTCATGCAGAACCACAACTGCAATCCCGTGGCACTCCCGTGGCCATTTCGCATGGGAAATGGTGTGCAAAAAGGGCCTCTGTTAGCAGAATTTTGCAAGTACCTCTCCAAACTATGAATCCCAGAGTTCCCTGCAATAAAGCCATGGCTGTTAAAGGGCTAAAGCTGTGTAGAGTAGACAAACTCAACTCCTGGTGTTAGCATAGGTGGACCTTGCCGTCCTATATTTCCTGAGACCAGCCCCACTTACTCAGTGGGGCTTACTCTCGAGCAGTCATGCATAGAAAAGCATGACTGCTCAAAAGTAAGCCCCACTGAGTAAGCAGGGCTGGTCTCAGGAAATATAGGACGGCAAGGTCCAACTATAGTAGCTGTGTTTGACGCCACCTCTGTATTCCAGGCTGGTGGTTTCCTTTCCTCTCCTCGCCTGCTGTGAGTCCTTTGGTCACCCCCTGAGTGGTGCTAAATACTTCACCAGGATTACAGACGGCGCTTCTGAGTGAGTAATATAACACAAAAGGAGCCACTAATGGAATTCGTGTGAGTCTGTGTGTGATTAAGATATGTATACATACACATCTGTGTGTATGTGCCTTGAAGTCACCTGTTGACTTGGGGAGACACCATGAATTTCATAGCGTTTTCTTAGGCAAAGAATACTTAGAGTTGTTTTTGCTAGTTCCTTTGAAATATAAAATACAGCACCTGCTATTGCTTGGCAGTCACCCCTCCAAGTGCTAACCAAGGCTGATTCTGCTTAGTTTCCAAGATCAGAATGGATCTTGTGCCTTTAGAGTGTTTAGGCCTGCATATAGAAAGACTTTTTTCACAGAGGTGTAATAGATCCTACAGTGTTATTGATTGATAACATTTGGATACGATCAACAGTGTCTAAAGTCCTGGATGTTTCCCCCAAATAAAGTTCATCAACTGAATTAATTGTTGAAGGGTGAGTCAATCATGCATAGAGAGCACGCTGATTGGATGGGTCTACTGTGGTGGAGACTAGCAGGATACAGGTCACTGGATATTGTTAAATGGTCAGTAGTTTGGTGAATGGATTTATGCGAGCATGTGTGATCAAGATATTTATACATACACAGCTGTGTGTCAGTGCAATCAAGCTGCATGAATTTCATAGGGTTATCTTCGGCAAGGAATACACAGAGGTGGTTTGGACAGTTCCATCCTCTGAAATATAGCCTACAGCACCTGGCATTTGTTGGCTGTCCACCTCCATCCACACACACGAGCCTCTATCCAGAGACATACCAAAATAACAGTGGCCATTTCCTCACTAGACTGTTATAGTGCTCTTATTTCACTTTCAAAGCCTTGAGCCCCCTCCCTAAACTGCAAACCCCAAGATTCCATAGGATGTTGAAAGTCGAATAAGAGCACTATAACAGTCTAATGTGGAAGTGGCCAGTGTTAGGACACTATCAAGCCTAACCAATTCATTATGGCAGGTTTTCCTGAACAGACTGTTGTTTTATCACTCACTTTTCAGCTGAATAAGCCTTCAGAGCACCATGGAAGGCAGTCAGTATTTTATGATAGCCTAGCAGTTGGAGGGTATTAGCAGCAAGGTGGAAATCCTTCCTTGACAAACAAACAAGTTTATGAAGTGATTTTAGATAAGTCACTATTTCTCTCAGGTTGTTGTTGTTGTTGTTGTTATTTTAGAAGAGGAAGGGAAAATGTATATGTCTTGAATTCTGAGACAAGTCGGGATGATTTCAGAGCGTTTCACATTCTGTCCAGTCGTCCTCTTAAAAAACATATACAGGAGTTCCAGTCCTAAAGATATTCGCTGCGATTTCGGGTCCGTTGGAACCGAAGGCAATGAACTTTCTGAATCAAAAAGCAGTTTCCACGGTGGTGCTCGAAAAGTGATCCGATGTTCGCCGCGTAAATACCCCTTGGCAGTGCCCTAAATACCTTAAAGGTACCAGAACCTGTCTGATTGCGTAAGCTAAGCAGAATCAGCTCTAGTTAGTACTCGGATGGGAGATTGCGAATGAATACCAGGTGTTGTAGGCTAGAGGAAGCAACCACTGGCAAAACCACTTCTGAGTATTCTTTCTCTAAGAAAACCCTATGAAATTCATGGAGTCACGGTTAATCGGGAGATACCAGATACTCCTTGAGCGCACAAAGAGGCCCAAGTTCGATTCTGCTCGAGAAGGACTGGAGCCAGTTGCTCTCTTCTAGTTAGAGGTACTGAATTCACACCGCATAAGTTAGCAAAATGGGGCGAGCAAGGGTTGCTGTTGTAAACGTTCACTGCACCTCGCTCGGACATACTGAAACACAGGGGTATAACTGTAAGAATTCTGTGCTCGAAACAAAATTTTCCTTCAGACCCCGGTCTCTGGCATTTTAAAGACAATGAAAATCATTCCCACCTAGAAGTCTCACATTGGCTGTGTTGACATTCCCTTGGTAACACTGTCCGCCCCTTTTCTTTGGATGCCTAAACTCCCTCCCAAAACTGCAAACCCCTGGATTCCATAGGATGTTGAAAGTGGAATACTAGCGCTATAACAAGCTAGTGCGGAAACGGTCTGTATTTCTAAAAACTCGATTGAAGTTTTAAGTTGCCGCTTCGCTAGAAATTTGGAAAGTGAAGGGGGAGAAGATTGGGGAGGAGGTAATGTCCTCATTTCCCCTTTCTCACTACACACCAACGGTGCACAGAATTATAGACATACTCGTACAATGAGTTCACGGGAGAACTGTGTGTAGGTACAAACTTGAGCCTGGTGGGTCATTGTCAGTTGTCCGATTAATGGTATTTTTTTATGGGGAAACACACACACACACAGAGTTAGTTCCCCCATAAACGCCGGACAGTGCATTATGATTGCATGCAATGGTCTCAAGCCTGTACCAGAGTTTATGCCAGCTGCAGACTGGTAAGGTGGAAGGCAGTAGAAAAAGAGGAGGAAGGCCGCATTTTTTTTTTAAGTTGGCAAGAATCAATCAAGCCCTGAGTTTGCAAGACCTGAGTGGGGCTGGGATAGCTTGTAGGTCTCTCTTTCATTCATAGGGTAGCCATAGGATGAAGTCGACTTGAGGGCAGTTAACAACAACAACCCCCACTGAGTTCAATGGGCTTATTCCCCAGCGTGCATGCACAGCCTTACTCTACAGTGCCACAAGAAGACGTTTTACCAGATGAGAATCTCTTGACTATCACGTTGTAAGAAAAGAGGGATTTGAACTAAAGATCCAGATTTTTTTCCCCCAAATAGTAAACTGGTTTACTCCAATGAGTAAACAAACAGCTTGACGTGCTTCCGAACTGATGAGCTTTATGAACTAAGCGACCATCTGAGTTTCCAAGAAGGAACATTTCTCCTAAAACACGCATATACTGTGAAGGGAAAAATTTGTGGGCGCAATTGTCGGGCCGGAGACTATACCTGTCTTCCCGCAGGTAAATGCCACGTCGTGGGAATAAATAACCTTCCGCGACAGCCTGCCGAGGATGCAGCGAGCCTTCTTCCAAACACTTCGCGGAATCATTAAATCATTTCAGCGGCGAGGAAGAGAAAAAAAAAAACCTTTCGCCTCCCGTTCGCCAGTCAACGGACGGCGCCATCCGAGACAGGCGGAATCAAACCGCAGGAGATGGGAGTCCCTAAGCCTCTTCCACTGGCCGGCCGAGTTACCTGGGGAGGGGGCGAAATCCCCCTTCATCGCCGGCTCCTTCTGCAAACCCATTTAGAAGAAAAAGTAATAAACCTTGGAAACGAAAACACGTCCTTTCCATCGAAAAAACTTCGACGGGATCAAAGCGAGCTTTCATTCATGTAAATGTCCACTCACGTTCCCGGTTTCTCCGTGTGCTTATCAGACCGAAAAAGGCCGAGTTGTTGCTTTACCACGAGAGCCAAAGCCGTTTGAGAAGGAACCGAGGCCATTTCCTCACTACACTCTTATAGCGCGATTATTCCACTTTCAACATCCTATGGAATCCTGGAGTTTGCAGTTTCGCCCGGCCCCTCCCGAAACTGCAAACCCCAGGATTCCATAGGATGTTGAAAGTGGAATAATCGCGCTATAAGAGTGTAGTGAGGAAATGGCCCGAGCTCCTGGAATCGCAACGCTCTCCTCTCTCCTCTTTTCATCTGAAGGTGGGAAGAGAGCGAAAAGAGCTTTTGACACAAATGAGCTTTATTTGTACGGAAAGTTATAAAAACACTGGTATATGAAAACTTGTGTGTTTTTAAGACGGCAAACTTGCACACACAAGCTGTCATTCATTTTTCAGACTATGGCCATTTCTGCACTGGACTGTTATATGGCTGTTATTCCACTTTCAACATCTCGTGGAATCCTGGGATCTTTGAGGCCCCTCCCTAAACTGCAAACCCCAAGATTCCATGGAAAGTGGAATAATAGCCGTATAACAGTCTAGTGCGGAAATGGCCTGTGTCAACGCTGCCCAAACAAGTATGCTAAGGGGACCTTCCCCCCTTTCCACAATGTGTTCCAACTTGTAATGGCTTCTTCCTTACGCCCCAAACAATAATACAGAAAGCCAGAGCAGGAAAGAGTTTGAAGGGGCACCGTGGGAAAGGATAAAGGATTGAGTTGTTGTTTTATTGTTGTGAATCTACTCTCTTCCACTAACTGGAACTTCTTCTCTCCCCATCAAAAGAAGGGCGAGGCTCCATTTTCCGCTATTGCTCCTTAGCCTTCCAAAAGCCAGTTGCTCGCTCAGTGATTTACCGTCCGCTGAAGGCGGATACCTGGGAGCAAAACCTCGGGGGATTAGTTTCCTAGAAGAATATAGTCCACTGGCTGGCCCAGACCATTTACAGCCCTGCCCTGAATTAGGGTTGCCGGGTGAAAGAAGAAACGAGCCTCCTGTCTTTTTAAAATCCTCAAAGAATTAACCCAGGGCATTGAAAGCCAACGTGGCGCAGTGATTTGAGCGACGGACTACGACCCTGGAGATCGGGATTCGATTCCTCGCTCAGCCACTGGGTGATCTTAGAGGCGGCACACACTCTCAGCCCCACAAAACCCCGTGATAGGTTTGCCTGAGGTTCGTCGCAAATCGGAAACGACTGAAAGGCGCATAAACAACAAAAGAAGAAGGAACTAACTCTACATTTTTGTTTTGTTGGTTCTAATCCTCGTTAGGTTACTTATAAAGTCCCGCTCCGATTTCCCGTGCAAGGTTTACCTCCGTGCAAGCGGGGGATTGTGAGTGTTGTAGTCCTAAAAGGAGCTTTTCCCCAGCTATGCACTGAGGCAGGCTGTCCTAAAGAGAGAAATAGTAGCTTACAGAGGATTTAACCTCTTGTCGATGTTTATGGTTACTCAGAATTATGTCTCGCTAGGTTTACTGGGTCTCGCTTCCAGTAAAGACTGTATAAGATTGCAACCGGAGGCTTCAACTCGATGCATGCATATTTGGGGGAAAGATCCATTGACGTAAGTAGGACTTACTTTAGAGAAAGCATGGACAAACTTACATTCCCTGCAAAGCTGAAACTTTCTCCAGCACCTCCACTGAACCGCTCCTTATCCTTTCAACCAACTTTTTCACCGTAAAACTGCAGACAATATTCTGCAAATGTTCCACATATTTTGAAAGGACACTGATGCATTTTCGAGAAGCGGGGGTGAAAAGTCCCGGACTATCTGAAATCAGATGAGCTGGAAATTATTTAATCGACACCCCTTCCCCGCGCCACTGGAAATGTAAATATTTATAGATGTGTAATCCAAAATATATTTTGAAATCCAAACTCTCAATGGACTTCAAAGCTGTTGTGAATTCCTCTTGGAAAGGATGCTATCTCTGAGCTCGATATTTAAGCTTCGGGAGTTTTGTTTTGAAATACTCGAACAGATCTGTTTATTCAAGAGAGGGAGATGCAATAAAAGCGATGTTCTGTGTACATATGAGCCTGTGTTAAAAATCAGCAGGAACGCCCTTTAATTTCAAGCGCCACGAATAGTCGTAGAAAGTCGCTTCTAGTCGTTCCCGTTGATAACGCGGATGGCAACTGTTTATAATGTCGTTGAGGCTGGCCAGCACTGTTATTAAAGGCGGAGTGGGTGGGAGGCGCTGTCAATAATAGCAGGCAGATTGTTATTCATTTAACCTACTTGAGCATCTTGACAACTACTTTTCCCATCATTATTATGGAAACATCCTTAAATATGAAGATTCTTACAAGTACACTTAGAAGTGTTCTCCATGCCATCTCTGTAGCTCATTGTCGTGTGCCTCCAAGTCGTTTCGACTCAGGGCGACCCTATCACGGGTTCTTCTGGGGCTGAGAGTGTGTGACGTGCCCAAGGTCACCCACTGGCCTTCCATGGCCCAGCGAGGAATCGAACCCACGTCCCCAGCGTCGCGGTCCACCGCTCAGCCCACTGTGCCACGCTGATTCTCCAGTCGCTGTGCCTTACTCCCAAGTAAATGTGCCTAGGCTAGATCACAGGCAGCCTTTATTATTCCTGGGAAGGCTCAAGGACAACAGACATCTTAACATTTCTGAGTCCTTTATCATTTAGCCCATTTCAGATTGATATTTCCAGAGGAAGATCAACCACATAGGAGTCTTCGTAGTCTTGCCAGATGATTGGAGAGAGGCGCAGCCTCCCCACTCGCATAGTCTTGCCGGACTTGGGGCGCAAAGACAAGAGGCACGGTTTTCATTTGGGAGCAAGCCAGCATGGTGGAATAAAGTTGGTTCCTGATCTAAAGGCGCTTCCTCCAAAAAAATAACAACAACAAAAAAATAAAATAAAAACAAAAACCAGCGAGGCGTCTTGGGGCACCTGGAAAACCTCACACTTGTTTGTTTGGCCTAAGCATTTCTGGACTCCACCCCTCTTTCTCAACCATTCAAACTTAATTTTTCCCCATTTATTTAAAGAAAAACTGTGAGTCTTTAAAGTGTCACAGGGCCTCATCGATTTCTCTTAGAACGGATTTACAACACCAGCCTTTCCATTTTTTTTTTTAAACCAGTGAACACAACTGCTGAGACATGTTCCTTCCCGAGTAAGCCACGCAAAACGTTCCTGGATAAATCTCTGTGATCAAGTTGTGATTGTACCATCAATGAATTGCCTTGCAGGAAGAAATAACAGGCAGGGAAAAGGAACAGCTCTTAACATGTATGAAGCAAGCTATCCTAACTTTACAAAAAACGAAAAGGTGGAGCCCGGAGTGAGAACAACCTACAGGTGGAATGACTGTGCAGAGCATGTGTGAAAATACTTTCCTTCTCCTTGTTAGCTGAGAAGGCTGTGGGATGAAACTGCTTGGAAGTGGATCAGGTTCGACTGGAAGCCCTTTCACACTATGCAGTGGGCATACTATGATTCCACTTTAATTGCCATGGTCCCATTTTAGGAAATTGTGGGTTTTAATTTCCTGAAACATCAGAGCTCTTTGGGTGAAAAATTCTTAATGCTGCTCTCTAAATCACTTGTCCCAGGATTTTAGGATGTTGCTATGGCAATTAAAGTGGAATTATAGTGCTCTCATTGTGTGGTGTGCCCAATAGTTGTGTAGGGAACAAAAGGAAATATCCCTCCACATTCTCTTAAAGTGGGAGCCATACAGACAGTAGCCTTTAGTTCAGGGAAGGTGGGTAAAGACTTTTAAAATCATTATTATTTTGACAGATATAGGAACTGAGGTCTTATAAGAAGAGGGTTTTTTTTTAAAATAGTGTGTTGTACTATTTTTCTTTCTTGCCTTATACTGGATAGGTTTTTTTAAAAAAATGTTTTCAATTTTATTGATAGTTTAATTATTCTCTCCCTCCCTCCCTCCCTCCCTCTCTCTGTCTGTGGGTGGCTGGGTTAGTGGGCGGGTGTATTACTGACAGTACTTCTGTCTGTATTTGTTTTAACAGCTACTGTTCCAGTGCTGGGGAAAATATAGAACACATATACACACACATATACTGGTGTTTATCTATATCTATATATCAGTCTATCTTCCCTTCACCTCTTCCTCTTAATGATAAGCAAGAACAATCTTGCAATGGAATACCTACACATATCTACTCAAAACTAAGCCTCACTGTTTTCAGTGCATATTACTTTGCGGAAGAGTACATGGGACTGCAGCCTTATGGTATCTTATGATTTATTGAGGGGTGTAATTCCTTAGTGGAATGGAACTAATTAGTCTTCACTAACTAGAAAGGTCTTCTTCAGATAAATGAAATCTTATTTATCAGTTGCAAGTGGACAGAAGTTGCAAATATACAGCAAGGGACAGTCTGTAAAATCTAAGTCTATGAAATACATCCATTCTTATAACTTAGAAGTAAAATTTGAATGAATTGGATAATTTTAGCTTATTTTGTGCACAAGTCCATCTTCAGGATTATGCTACTAAAGATGGCCAAAAATATATTTATTTGTAGTCAATCAAAGAACAACTCTAGGTCTGTGATATTTCTTTGCACCATTCAAAAGTATATAAGGTAGGAACAGATGGACCATTTGCATGCATCAGTGACAATACAATTTTCCTGGATCTGTGTTACCTTAATGAAACCTGCCTTAATGAGAAAGAAACCTACAGTTCTGATTCAGTCCAATTGCAGGGAAGCATCTGGTAAGGCTAATTTATCATCAAATTCTAATCTGTTCAACTCAGACTTAATGGGAACATTTTTTTTTTTACCATAGGTTATAGCACAGCCCAGTTACAGCTGTGCAGAGTTCATTCATTTTATATACTTCTGGGTTTTCAATATAAATCTCACAAAATGTACTGTTTATTTATTTATGTTACTGTCCTCCCAACATGGGTGTCAAGATAACTTTACAGCATAGATTAAAACAAAATACAGTAAAGTTCAAGGCTAGTTTCTTTACCGAAAGAATAATTAATTGCAAGCCATTTTTTTTTTTTCAAAAAAGCCTTAAATAAAGACCTGCTGCTTCCCTTCATTCTGTCCAGGTATGAGGTTGACCTCTGGAGTACTCAAATGCTTCATTCTGTGGATCCTCCTTGTTGCAGTTGAACATGTACCTCAAAGGCAAAGGTTTATGTATTGGTGACACTGAGTGTTGCCTTAAGGCTGCCCTAGAGTTAAGCAACATCATTTTCTAGCAATAGAGACATCTTTTTAAAGAAATGTAAAACATGATAGTTTTTACCAATAGGGTAATTTTGAAGAGCACTCACAAAAGTAAAAGAAGCAAGGGTGAAGAGCTTGGGGAAAAAAATAAGCATGACTGATTTGCATGATTTGCTTCCTATGAGATTGTAAGCCTTCTGAGGTTAGGATCTTTTGTAGATGATCCTGTATGAAGCTCTATGTATGTTATGAAACCATAACATATGCAGTGACCTTAGTTTATGCACATGACAATGGCATATAATGGATTATGTCAAGCATCTTGATTACTAATACAAAACTTATTCTCTAAGCATGGACTTTTATGCAGTCCGTAATTACACTATCCATGAACAAGACAGAGATCTGAACAGGTTTGGAGAAAATTCTAGGTTTTCAGAAGTAATATATAAAAAAACAATGGGGGTATTCAGACTTGCAAAAACTTAAATGAGGATGGAATATGCTTAGTAGGTACAGAATGCTGCCTGACTCCTGAAAGAAGTTGAAGTAGTGGAATAACCAAGAGGAAAGGGGAAAGGGAATGGACTGCTCCAGAACTTTGGACTGTTCCAGAAACATGGCTAGCGGAAATCTTGACCAGGAACACCCAGTACTGTAACCTTTTGTGCTAGTCCCACTTGTTCTCCTGCTAATCTACGGATCAACAGGGTTGTGTCAGTGTACAATCAATCATAATTCCATAAAGACTTGTGTGTACATACCACAGACAGGGAACAGCACACCTAGTTCATTTTGATCAAGCTTCCTGTGGCCATCATATGCCTGGTGGTTGTGCGGTTCATTCCAAGCCGTATTTTGAGGTTCCGAGTCTTCTTCTCTGTACTGCATTGATCAGTGCTTCTCAAAGCATTTTTTCCCACTCACCCCCCAAGGAGTGAACTGTTCTTCTTCCCTGCTCCATTAGTCATGAGCTTCTCCACCACAAAGGCCCTTCCCAGGCTTACAGTCTGAACAAGGAGAGAATGATTAATTTTTTCTGGGCCAGAGTTGCAATCCCTGGAGGCGGCTTTGCTTAACTCTGCTTTATGGCAGTCGCTCATGCCCTGGAGGTAACTAAAGATAACTGGCAGGCGCTCTGAGAGAGGAAAGCAGACAGACCTCTCCTTGTGATTGGAGGCTTTAGAAGAAAATATTTGTTTGGTATCACCAAATACCTTGCAAGAATTCAAATGACAAGAGAAAGAGACAGGAAGGCAAAAACTGGTTCACGTGCTTTAGTTTGTAGCTAATCTTAGCAGGTAAACTAGAAAATATCATACATCTCTGTTGAACAGCAGGGATTTAGGGTGTTATTTCCTCCTTTTTCTCTTACCCTGCTCCCAGCAGGGCTGTTGATGCCTTATACCTAAGCTGAGGATATTCAACAGGTGAAACATAAAGACGGTTCTATGCTGAGATCTCTCAGTATGCCTTTTATAGCTGGAAGTCCACAATCAAACAGGAGAGGAATCTCACCTGAGTCAAAACCAGCTAAATTGCAGGTTTTGGACTCAAAGTCCCCAAATTTACAGCCAGCATGGTCATGGAGGATTCTGAGGGACTTGTAGTCCAAAAGCTTCATTTCCTAAGCTCTGAAATTTTTTTAGTGGGTAGTGTGCTGTGTGTCTACATGGACATATAGGTACAAAGAAAAGAATGCCAACTGTGGAGTCAATTCATCATAAATGAAATACTTTAGAATACACTGTATGGCAATTCAATTATAATGCATGTGAATAAACGAAGCACAATGGTTATTCAAAATTTAATAACTGGCAGTGGCACAGTCATCCAAGATTTGTTATTTTAATGGACACATGCAGTAGGATAGGATCTATTTCTGTTTACTAGCTCCCTGTCCTAGTCAGACTGGATGGATTTTCCAGTCTTTCAATGCATGCTGATGAGTGAAGCGGGCAATCTAACCCATACTGGCTGAATATGGAATTAGAGTATTTACTGTTGTTTAATATGCACAGAGCATAAGGAATACATCAAAACAACTTTAGCAAATCCTTTAAAACAGAGCTTTCCAAACTTTTCATACTGGTGACCCACTTTTTAAACATGTATCTTTTCGCAACACACTCATTCCCTTTAACTTGCAAACCAAAGGTTAAACTAACCCCTTATAAGAGATATGGGCACACACATAAATTGTAATAACAAAATCTATGAGGATACAACATATCTCATGGAAATCTTTCATTTATTTATATTTTTAAAACTACATGATTTATAAATAATAACATACATTTCTAAGGCTCAGGTGGGAGGGGGTCATTCTTGGCCCAGGGTGACACACCTACACATTTCAGGCAACACACTAACATGTCACAACACACCATTTGGAAAGCCCTGCTTTGAAAGATGAGATAATGACTCTTTAATACATTTATTTTAATCCCTTGATCATATCTGCACAAGCCCATTCTCTTAGGTGGAATTCACATCTTAATAGGATTGGAGGCCTAATTGTGGGAGCTGTAGTTCAAAACACAGGCTAAGGGAAAGAAATTAATCACAGTTAGTTTTTCCTATTGATTTCAAGGAGAAATCTTATGTATTTCAGTGCGATGCAAACAAGAAAAAGTACCTCTGGATCTGGGCCTCTAAAGCCAAAGTTCTTGCTGGAATCAATACTGCAGCATGATAGGCTCGATTGACAGTGCATTCCCTTCCTCAGTCCTATGTTATAAAAACATCCCAAATAGATAGCGTAAACATAATGGTTTGACGAGGCGCCAGGGACAACACTGTTCTAAAAGGAAATATATAGTTCTTGATTGTATTTTAAAAATGTTGTGTGCCTTCAAGTCAACTTAAGGTGACCCTATCATGGGGTCTTCTTGGTAAGATTTGTTCAGAGGGAGTTTGCTTTTGCCTTCCTCTGAGGCTGAGAGAATGTGACCTACTCAAGGTCACCAAATGGGTTTCATGGCATTGAACCCTATTCTCCAGAGACACAGTTCAATAGGTTAGCTCTTTTTAAAAAAACCTGATGTTCCTTTAAAAAAAAATTGTTGCCTTAGAAGAATGAGACAGAACCACTTAGAGATTAGCTGGGTTTTGAGGAAAGATTTGGAAGGAACATGGCTGCTTAGCAATCATCAAAGTGTTACGTTCATGAAAATAAACTTGGATAAGCGGAGTGGGAGCATCGAGAGTGAAAGGAGGAAGGAAACAAAGCTTAAAATATCATCCTTGCAGGCAGACAGGCAAGCTTGTTTGAGATCTGCCTGGTTCAAATTATTTTCTCTCTCTGGAAAATGTATAACACAAGCTTTTGGTATTGTCAAGCTGCATGTATCCCTACTTCTTTTTTTTCAACACTGGTACTGATGTGACCCTCAGAAGATTAATATCTTTGTCATAAGGCCTTTCCACCCCACCAAACACCCTCCTCTTCCTCTTGCTATGGATGGAGAGCCTTCTATTTCTCCAGCCAGCACAGAAAAGCAGCAAACTGCAGAAAAAGACCTAATCTGGACTGGGATAGATGGAATGGTCAAAGGATGGGGGGGCGGGGGCGGCTGTGGACCCTTGCTACTTCTAGGAACCTTAGATCAGGGGTATTTGAGGGTACCCTCCAAAACATACTCTGAAAGTGACCGGAAGTTACTCTGATTGCCAGGAAGTCACTTCTGGTTACTGCTGCAGAATTGCCTGCTGGCCTTCCCTATGCGCTTACCTGTTGGTTGAAGCCTCTCAATGCCCCATAAGAAGTTCCCAATCCAGACTGGGCCTGTAGGATGTGTGATATACTTTGCAAGGGTGAGACTACCACTGGAATGGAGGCATTTTATTCACAATTGCAGCATTGGGGTTACAGCAAAGGGTTAATTCTGCACAGTCCCACCTTCTATTCCAGAATACATTTAACAAAAGCTCATCTTGAGTACTTCACAGATCAGTCTCTAGATTGTCCTCCTTTTCTCCTCTGGGTCTTTTTTCTGCTTTTCCACAAGGCCAAACTGTGCTGACATATGCAGTAGTAAGGCTGAGGCTGCAGGGGAGAGTAAGAACTGGGGCTATAATTCAAGGAGCATGAATGGATGCATGGAAGAAGAAAGAAGTGAAGATTCGTTCCAAAACAGTGGAGCACACATTTGAAATAAAACACAACAAAACTGCTGCTCTTGATACATCTGGAGAGAGAATGATTTGCCCAGGGACTGATATCTGAATTCATGTTTGGACATGGATTTAGCTTGGGTCTTCACGTCTTAATCCAACAAATCCACTGTTCCCACATTCATGTCCATCGCTCCACAGCTCAGAGCCATTTGAAGACATTTACAAATGGTATCATTATATAAAAAAGTAAAACAAGCCGAATTCTGTTATTACTGAGTTATTTTAAATAGAGAAAGGGGGGAGGGACAGATAAGCACCTCATCCAGTAGGCCTAATGCAATATTCCTATGAGATCCAGGTACTCATAAACGCTATGCATTTATTTCTTCCTTAGGTTCTTACCTTAGCCTCTTAGATATCCTTCATTTTGCCTACAACTAGCTGCCAAGGATCCATAAAAGGGCAGTCTGGTAAACTCTGAGCCTCTGCCACTAGGCAAGTGGGTTTCAGAGTCCTTAATAGCACCATGGCCCAATATTAACAGCTGTCCAGTGTCATGAAAGAATTTATTTGCACTTAGTGATCTTGTTGGATGCTTTTTGTATTTGCTTTCCAGTTTGAGACTAGGGAAAGACATGAAGTCTGGGAAGGGATGGGGGGACTGAATTTTTTTCTGTTGCTAACCTGCATGCAGGTCTCATAGCTATTGGGAAAAGATCATTCACATTTGTGCACTTTGATTTTTTTATATGATGAAGATTATTACTTCTGCACTACATAACTCTTGGGAGCCCATCTTCCATCAACCTCAGCCTAGGGATTGTGCAGCATAACTCTGATGCCACATTTAGCCAGTGATGGGGGCTGAATTTGATTGCCAGTCAAAGGGTAGCCTGGGCAGAATTTGTTTCGTTGTCCAGTGCTACCACTGGCTATGAGGGAATGATGGGCCCTATTAGTAAAAGGGCTGGAATGCTTTTCTGCTATATTCTGTCTGAATCATTTACCACCAAGAAAGTTTATGCCGTACCAGTAACGCATGTCAAGTTTCGGCACCAAATGAACTCTTGGAAAAGCCTGGAAGTACACCCAGTTCTTGAACAAGACAGGTAGGAGCGCTCTACATGTCTGTTCAAAGGTACGTCCAACTGAATGCCATGGTGCTTACTCCTAGCTTTTAGTATAGAGTGCTTTAGAGTGCTTTCTTTCCATTGCTTCCACAGTTCCCTTGATAAGAGCATCAGCCTCAGTATTATATTATATTCCAACAACAACAACTGCTACTACTACTACTTTTCCTAGCTCTGATTACATCGTAAGTTGAGGATACATATTCACAGCTCAACTGCAGGAAATTCCATAGGAAAATACTCAAGAACAGAAACTTTTCCTCTTTTTTCTTTAAATCAATGAACAGGAAAGAATCTTAATCCCCCTGAAAAGCTTTAGCTTTTGTAAATTTGCTGGAGGTGTGTGTGTCAGAAATGCAATTTAATTCCATCACCCTTGAGTTTATTTGCTTTTTAAAATGTTTACTGAATATTTACTTCTAGTACTAAGGGCAAAAAAGTATTTCAGCAAGTAATGCATGTTTTCCTATCCTGAACATGAAACTATCTTCACCTAGCACTGAGCTGTCAAAAGCTAAAAGACAATACCATTTACAAGTACCTGGGGCTGGCTACTCAGCTTAATTTTTTTTTCCTTGGGAAGCTGTTTGGGGCGACAGAGTGGCGTCCCAGTTTCCCAGGTTGTTGGGCTGACATACTGCAGTGGCGGTAGAGGGCAGGAGTCGGACAAAATCTCATTAATCATTTTAAATTAAATCCAACATTCCTCTCTAAGGCTGCCAAGGAGAAAACATGCTTTTACAAATGAAAATGCCTGGGGGGGAGCTATTGCAGCCTCCTTGCTGCTTCTAAACAAGCAGATTTGAGATGCACGCACAGAGAGGAAGGAAAACATGTTAATTCTAACCTTCACTAAAGATGGGCCCATTTTTTTTCTTGAACACAGCTAGAACTCTCTTCACTTTCATGAAAACTTTAATTGATTTAGATGCTTTATCTTCTCCATCCCAAAAACAAAAAATGCTATGAAATGTTTTCATTTTATGGGTGGATGTGTTGAAGTAAAACAAAATTCAAAGTCCATATTGTGGTGATACCCTCATTAGGCCAACCAAAAAGTACAAGATACATTGTGCTAGCTTTTAAAGCTCACAGGCTTCTTTATCAAGCAAAAGTGCTAAAGAAGCATGCAGGGGAAGGAAAAGTGAGAGTCCTGGAGTCACAAGGTACTTGTTTTTGATAGGTACCTTTGTTTTCTTAATTTTCTTATTTTTCTTAATCTATAAGCCAACCTGAAAGGCTCAATTTTTAGGAAGCTGCTTAAAATCATTATTTCAAATAATAATTAAGAATTCAAAGAGATGGGAGACCCAAATTCACTAAACTGCATTTTAAATCTTCATATTCAATACATTCAGAAGTACAGGCAGCCTTCTATTTTTGCAGAGGTTAGGGGCATAGGACCCCCATGAAAGCAGAAAATTTGTGAAAATCCAATCCCTCCCTCCACAATTATATTTAACACACATACAGAAAAGCACCTGTACTGGTAAGTTCTCTCACTCATTCACTCAACCGCTTCCTCCTTCCCACCCATGCAAGTGAGCAAACACGCATGCCCTCTTCCCATCCCATCTCCTTCCCTCCTCCCACTCGCACAAATGAGCGAACACACATATATGCACACACATAAACGCGTCCTTCCTGTCCCATCCTTTTCCCCAGTAATCTGTGAGTAATCAAAACTACAAATGCTTAGCTCACAAATGCTGAGGATCGACTGTAGACCTATATTACCTCTTCCCCTCTTGTAGTAAAATTTGAGCATCTTAGGAATAGTTCAGCAATGTGGGCTGAGAAACAATCAGTTTCGGATTCCTGTCAAGCCACCAAAAATAAGACTTGAAAAATGAGGGCATCAATCCTAATACTGGAGAGAGGGGGAGAAGAAATCCATGATGATGCATGGAAGAGCGTCCCAGAACACTGTTAATGCTACATCACTTCACATGGCATATTTCAAAGGACAAATTCTCAACTCTTTTCAGGCAAGGATCTTTCAGTGAGGATTTTCTTAAACACTGTTCCTCTTTGAAATTTTCAGATATTTTCTAAATTGCCCTGTTCAAAGTTGTGTGACTTTCTATACCAAAATATAAGATGGGTTCAGGTTAATTTGAGAAAGATGCGTAACTGAAACTGGAATCAGAAATTAACTGGCAATTTTGTTTCCAATGTGCTAGAAACCAGTACCAGATTTGTGCCCATTGGCTACAATTGATCCTTTCTTTTCTGGAAACTCACCAGGATCCAGGCTTGGGGATCAGCACCAGTTGATCGACTACTGCTTTCAGAAGCACTGCTCTGCAGGATATTTGGTACAGATTAAAGATGACACAGTGAAAAAAACAAAGCAAAACAGAACAACAACAAAAAACAAATATGGAATTGAATTTTACATATTACATCTCTTTGTTTCCATTTGTCAGGGATTTCTACCAGAATTTTAAGGCCTTAGGTAAGTGTTTGGATTAGGCATCACCATCTCTCATTGTTGAGGTCTATCTACTATGTAGCATGTGTCCTGTTCAAATGAATAATTTAGGTAGTTCTTCTATTAAGCAAGAACAAATGAGACATACTCTTTGTTACACAACCACTTTCACAGTCTTTTTTTTTTAAACTATGGGGAACTATACTGCCCCCCTCCCCGCCGTGGAAGTAATCCCAAGCCATTCCTCACACTTCCAGACTGACCAAATACCAAAGACGGCATATGTAGAGTTCATAGTAATGGAAGTTTTAAGAAATTACAGCTTGTTAGGCAGGGATTAAAAGCCATCTACCTGCTGAAAATTTTATATTGTCACCATTACAGAAATTCCATCTTCCTTGGCATTTCATTATCCTAATGGTGCCCTCAGTGTCCATTCATGGATATTCCATGGGGTTATATACTCTTTTCCATCATTTTGTGTTGAATTCTCTGGAGATATGGGCACCAAATATAACTGCTGTTCAAAGGAATGAAGTTGGTTTCTGAAGTCAGTTTCTAATTACTTAGAAAGCAACGCGGTAATCACGAGAAGTCAACATGGATTTCTCAAAAATAAGTCATGTCAGACTAATCTTATCTCTTTTTATGATAGAGTTACTAGCTTGAAAGATGAAGGGAATGCTGTTGATGTAGCATTTCTCGATTTCAGTAAGGCCTTTGACAAAGTTCCCCATGACATTCTTGCAAAGAAGCTAGTAAAATGCGGGCTGGACAGGGCTACTGTTAGTTGGATTTGTAATTGGTTGACCGACCGAACCCAAAGGGTGATCACGAATGGCTGCTTTTCATCCTGGAGAGAAGTGACTAGCAGGGTGCCACAGGGTTCTGTCCTGGGCCCAGTGCTGTTCAATATCTTCATCAATGACTTGGATGAAGGAATAGAGGGCATGCTCATCAAATTTGCAGATGACACCAAATTGGGAGGGGTTGCTAATACGCCAGAGGACAGGATCAAAATTCAAAATGACCTGGATAGATTGGAGAGCTGGGCCAAAGCTAACAAAATGAAATTCAACAGAGAGCAGTGTAAGGTCCTACACTTAGGTAGAAAAAATGGAATACAGAAATATAGGATGGGGGACACGTGGCTGGACAGCAGTACGTGTGAAAGGGATCTAGGATTCTTAATAGACCACAAGCCGAACATGAGTCAGCAGTGTGATGCGGCAGTCAAGAAAGCCAATGCAATTCTCGGCTGCATCAATAGGAGTATGGTGTCTAGATCAAGGGAGGTACTGGTACCACTCTACTCTGCTTTGGTTAAACCTCGTCTTGAATCCTGTGTCCAGTTCTGGGCACCCCAATTCAAGGACATGGTCAGGCTGGAGCAGGTCCAGAGGAAGGCAACCAAAATGGTGAGAGGCCTGGAAGACATGCCCTATGAGGATAGACTTATAGAGCTGGGTATGTTTAATCTGCAGAAGAGAAGGTTAAGAGGGGACATGATAGCCATGTTTAAATATTTGAAGGGATGCCATGTAGAGGAAGGAAAGGGCTTGTTTTCTGCTGCTCTAGAGACCAGGACAAGGAGCAATGGATTCAAGCTGCTGGAAAGGAGATTCCACCTGAACCTCAGGAAGAACTTCCTGACAGTCAGGGCTGTCCGGTAGTGGAATATGCTGCCTCGGAGTGTGGTGGAGTCTCCTTCTTTGGAGGTTTTTAAGCAGAGGCTAGATGGCCATCTGTCGGGAGTGCTTTGAGGGTGTTCCTGCATGGCAGGGGGTTGGACTGGATGGCCCGTGTGGTCTCTTCCAACTCTACATTTCTATGATTCTATGATTTAAAATGTAATAGATATTTTTCCACTTGTCAGCCAAGGTATTGCGCAAGCTTGGATTTCTGCCTGAGTACTAATATTATACACTAATCCCTGCCATTTAGTTGCAGGGGTAGTGGAAGGCAATATTGAGAAAGGAAAGGAAATCTCAATGAACACTTGAGATATCTCAATACTGAGTTAAGATCCTGAGAAATGTGACTGAAATGGCACATTCTATGGAGCTATCTTTCTTCTGCTTCTATGAAGCATTCTTGGCTAATCCTTCTAAATGGCAGATATGTGGCCAGAGAACAGGAGGAATGGATAAAAATGGAGTGGAGGGCTCCACAGCAGTGTCTTGGTGATGTAACCCCATCCGAAGTAACTCACCAATTGTAACTGACCAAAATTATTCTTGCCTTACCCTCAAAGAAATGAATGAGATTAATTCAAGTGTACAACTTTGACATTACAAGGACCTAAATCCAACCTTGCATTAGAGCTTCAGTGCCACCATGATAGAAATTTCCTTCCCTTCTCCTCTCTGAGCCACCTAAACACTGTTTGCAAAGGGTTTCCCAGCCTTCTAGAGCAGGATTTTGAGATTCATGAGATGCTGTAATGACAAGGGGGAAGTCACACTTCTCCCAATTCTCATATACCAGCAGAAGATCAGTTGTTATATCCCACCCAAGATCCATCTGAAAAAAAAATGTTAGGAAACATTTTTATTCCCAGGTAACAGTAATGATGAAGGCATCCAAGTATGCTAAAGCATGGTTCAAGTGAAAATATTCATGTTTCCAAGCACAGAAATTGATGCATAAAAACAACCAGATGTTCATTTCTGTGGGATTCTGTTGGTTGCAAGTGATTGCTCAGAATTATTTGTGCCTTGAAATAAACTTTTGCAGAATGACAAAACAATCTAGTATGCACAAAGATTACAAAATGAACCACAGCAGGTTCACAATATAAAGAAATACAGGAGACACAGTCTACTAGAGAGAAACAGGGAGAAAGTTTAGTTAAAATATTTTACAATAAAATAATTATGGTTATAAATCTCTTTAGTTAAATATGTACATATTACATGGTATTTTTTTTTAAAAAAGAAAGAACTGGTCAAAGTTTTCAAGCAAATCTATTGCACAAGTCCACCATTTTGTCAGTTGAAAACCATAATGTCACTTAAACATTCAGAACGAGTAATGTATCAGACTAATGGCAATGTTTTGTGCAAATTGTAAGCAAAATTAAAAAAAAATCTGCAAAAAATTCCTCAGTTCTCATAGTAAGTTGCTAAAAAAGTTATCTGTGGACATTTTGATTGCAGAAAGAGGTTAGAATGACCAGCACTAATATAACCCCCGTATCTACAAAAAAATAAAGAAAAAAAGGAGAATTTCATGGGTAACTAATTTCTTTTAAGCAGTAAACTGTAAGTCCAAGCAAAATGTGCTTTTCAGGCAGCCACATGGCCTATAAGGTAGATATTGTCATAAAGGTGTCCAACAAAATCTTCGCTAATGTTCTGAGCAGCACGACGAGTGTTTCGGATAAATTCTCTCTTTGACATTTTATTCTTCACATGAGGGCTAGTAAGATCAATGGAAAGCAGGATCAAAGAGTAACACAGGACATATACAGCATCTAAGAAAAATAGGGGAAAAAGGGAAGAGAGAAATAGAATTAGCAAAGGAGATTACAACTGACAGAAAACAAACCATCAAAACACTGCCAGTCACTCTATAACCACATATTGTAGAGTCCTTAGAGGAGCTGAATGCTCTTGAAGCTTGTGTTATTTACTTAAAATACTTATATACTGCTTTTTCTATACTGATTTAATATTTATATGCTGATTTGAAAACAGTTTACAATAATAACAAGAATAACATAAAATAGTACATACAAATCAACCAGCAGATCAGAACCCAGCTAAAAATTAGAGAGTTTAAAATACAGCAAGCTTTTAAAATATTCTGCTGCCTCACCTATAGCTAAGTGCTTGGGAAGAGTCTCCTATAGCTGGAATGTCACTACCAAAACCCTATCACAACAAAACAAAAACCAAACCAAACCAAACCAAAATGCCTTCTACCTAATGGTAAAAAAGAAATAAAAAATTTCACATTTGATGGCATAATGATACAATATATAATATGAAAACAATTGTACGACACACCAAATAAGAGAATACCTAACATGAAATAACCATACTACTACTACAGCTCTTCAGTAAAGTTATTACAATCACAACTCTTTAGTGAAGCTTGTTCAATTTCTCATCACATATGTTTATAGCTTTTCATTATAGCACATTCAATTTTTCGTTTCAATTGTTGAAGAACATATATTTTGAAGACATATTTTGAAGACTTGATATGGGTTGATTTTGGCATTTATAAGCTTATCACTACTACAGCTCTTCAATAAAGCTTGTTTAACTTCTCACTATACATCACAAGTACAGCTTTTTAGGAAACTCTGACCAACTTCTCAGCATACTTGTTAAAGGACACATAGTTTGAAGATTAATGGAAAAAATTTTTTGGAGCATATTCATTTATACTATGGCCTTTAATCCTTAAATTTATTTTATGATAATCATCTAAATACCTTACTGACCTGGACTGTTTCATGTTAAGCATTCTCTTATCTGGTGTGTTGTACAATTATTTTCACAATATGTATTACACCTATAGTCACTACTTTATTTGGTTTGACTCATTTTTTTAATCCTTGAGCTTAGCTTGTGGTATATATCTTTTTGAGACCCTCCTGCACTTGTGTTGCTAGTAGTGGTTCTATATATGGCTGATGGTTCTTGTAATCCAACAACAACTGGAGGGCCACATGATTCCTACCACTTGCCTACAGTCTTACACACTGATCTTAAATTCATTTACTGAAGATAAGCATCCTTTTGTTTCACTATTAGATATATTTATATGCAGACAAATTATCCTTAAAAATGCCAGATCTAAAATGAACTTAGCATATTAGTAAAAAAGTAATCAGGTCTTAATTTAAGCAGCAATTGAGCACTCCGAGTCATCTACAAAATGGATATACATCCTTCCATCTTACCTGGGCTAAGGCCAAGATCTCTCATCAAATCAGGGTTACAAGCACAAAATCTGTGTGAGAACTTTGTTATAAGAGTTTCAAGATATTCACCACGCTCCTCAGGGGCATGAATGTGTTTGAAAAACTCTCTTAGTGCATTTGGCAAGAATTGATTTCTGAAGTTATGTAGTGTCACAAGGTCATCCAATACATCTCGCCTAATTCAGGAAAAAAACAAAGGAAAAAGAACACCATTTTGAGATAAATAGTTGACTTTCTATACATTGACACGAGGCATACATTTCACAAACATATCAGGCACAATCCTATACATGTCTACTCAAACATAAGCCCTGTTCAAAGTCAATGAAGCTTACAAGTAAGTGTGTATAGGACTTCAGCCACAGAAATTTTGGAGCCTTTCTCTTTTTAAAACTTTCCATTCTTCATTACTTAACAATGAAAGAATATCCAAAGAGAACACATCAGCCTACACTCAGTATATAACATCAGTGGAGGAAAAACAGCATGCCAGCAGAATTCCATTGTTTTTCCCACCTGTACAAACAGTAGCACATTTCTAGCTGAGGTCCCTAGGTGTACTACTGATTGTGCAATCAATTCAGTAACTGGAAATTGTACTCGACTTGCCCGTTGCACAGTCCAAAACTCCTTCTTTGTGAATGTAATTATCATTTGCATTAGCTGAATGACACTGTTGGATTCTAGCCACAGTGAACAGGTCAATTTGTAACTTAATGCACTTAGCACCAGAGACTGGACTGGGACTGTACAGACATCTTCCCTGTCCATTTGGCTTCTAATTTTAGAGATAAGCTGCCAAATAAGGGGAGGGGTCTTCAAGAGTGTTCTGATAGCATAATATTTTTTTCTTTCCATGCATTTATCATAGGAAAAATAAATTCAGGCTGCATTCATATTTATGCCTAACAGGATTGGTAGAAGTAAACTTTCTTGCCTGCTTTCTGCCCTGGAGATTTTCCATCTCCCTCATGGCCAGACAGCACAAAGCAAAAGCAGACAGCAAAAGATACTTTATCCAGCAGAGTCCCCTGAGCTTTTCTGCATCTTTGGGGCTGGTGATGGTGGAGGGGTTATCATAGGCAGGAGATGGGTCTGCTTTTACCAGTCCAGCTGGACACATTTAAAGACTTGATTGAACACATTTTAAGTGTGTTACCTACTGGTGGTTCACTGAATTCAAGACTGATAAAGATATTCAGAAAATGCAAGAGAAGATCTTTTTGGCCCTCAGCAAAGCTATATTGATACAGTCCAGCATAGTGTAGTGGTCTGAGCATTGGAGTGTGACCTGGCGATCAGGGGTCTGATTGCTCGCTCAGCCATGGAAACCCACTTTGGGCACATCACAACCCTTAGCCTCAGAAAACACCATAATAGATTTGTCACCATAAGTCAGAAACAACTTGAAGGCACACAAAAACAACAAAGCCATTTAAGCTAGTGTGACATAGTGGTTTCAGCACTGGACTCTGGAGACCAGGTTTTGAATCCCTGCTTGGCCACAGAAACCCACTGGGTGACCCTGAGTCTCAGTCTCAGAGGACGGCAAAAGCAAACCCCCTCTGGATAAATCTTGCCAAGAAAAACCCATGATAAGGTCACGTTAAGATCACCATACATTGGAAATGACTTGAAGGCACACAACAAGCAACATTTTAGTACATGATGCTGTACAAAAAACAGATATGACTAACATAAAGAGTAACACTCTTCTCCTAAAATAATGAAACTAAACAGAGCTTCAGTGAAAATTGATATATTAAAAGAAACATCTGAGAAGGTGAAATACAAATGTTGATTGTTTCTAGTTACACAGGCATGCAGTGCAGTAGCTTGTTTTAGTTCACTAACAGCTGGTAGAACCAGAAAAAAAAATCCACACAACTCTAATGGGAAAATAAGGTCATTACTTTAATTCTGATGTAAGTTTTAATTATGTTGTGTATGCAGGATGTACAGAAGAATTGTATTTTGAAAGGCAGCTTATACTTCTAGGTAAATAAAGAACAATTACCAGTTCTGACATAATCTTTGAATTACAGGATAACTTGTTGAATGGTCATCATACACGCATACAAACCTTCTGTTTTTGTTTGCTTGGAAACGGCCATTTCCACAGACTGCTCAGGAAAAACTGAAAACAAGGCAGCATTCTTAAAAACTCTGATCCAAATAATTAACTCTGAGCCTGTAGCATGAGTAATGGGATGTGTACAAAAACAAGTTTAGATGTGAAAACCGGATTTGTGTAGCAGGTGGCTTCATCCTGAATTACTTTGAGCAAGACCCGCTTCACCTCAGAAACAAAACCAAGCTCCACTTTGGAAAATGCAGAACATCAGTTGTCATGAGACACAATACTGAAGAAGTCAACAAATTACTGTGACTGTCATGCTTTTTGAGAAAAATGTATTAGATCTGCAGGCACAGCAGCTCATTCTGAGTGGATGAATCATATCAACGCACAGAAAAATAAGTACAGGGATTGTTGCACTTTAAATCTGGGGAGACCGTAAAATGTACTTGGTCTTCCCCGAGGTTTATGGATAATCTATATTAACCTGGCAAATGTCAGAGAGGTGTCTCTATGTAAACCAATTGTAAGATCTCTGAACAATAAAGTTAGGGAATAATATGTAAAATAAAATAAATAAAATAATATATAAAATAAAGTTAGGGAATAATCATGAACAAAGAACACTTGTTTCCAGCCTAGCTGGTACTAAAGAGCAGTGAAAAATACAAAAACTTCTGATAAGTTGTCCATTGCTTTATCACACTTCCGAAAAACACTCTGATTGCAGAACAGTGGTAATTACCTAACTGGACATCAGTCACACCCTATCTCTCCTTGTAACTGCTTAGTATTTCCTTTTACAAGAAATTTATAGAAAATGTGTCCAGTTTCAACTGCCCATGTCCAAATGTCTCTGAAGCAGGTCTGAACATTTGAGAGCAGTGCAGTTTACTTTGCAGATGGTCCACTCTTCCTCAGACGAGGTCCAAATTTGTCTGAAGGGAATGTACCCTTCTAATAGATAATACATTTTTACATGTGCTTATCACAGGGATTTCCCTAGAGTAACCCCAGGTTTGTACAAGAAACACAATTAGATCAACCCCAGAATTTTAAAAATCAAAACACTGGAAACACTCTTGTAATTGTGTGTAACACAGCTTTAAATACGTCTAACCTTTAAAAATACTGGAAAACTAGTACTAGCCAAGGGACATGTATATCCCTAAGCACTTGAGGCACCTTCATAAACATTACAAATACAGTTTATAATCTAATTCTGCACAACCTATGCATTTTGTCCCAACAAATTACAAGGGATCTACTTTTGAGTTAAGTGTGCACAGAACCGGCACACAGTTCTATCCGATCAAATCACAGCAGTAAACCTTATTGTAAGTCCAAAGTCCAAACTCATTTTCCTGAATGAATGAGATGTAGGGAAATGCTGACTTACCAAGTTCCCTTCATTCAATGTCTACTCTGTTTGGAACTAACAACTGGATCTGACCTTTTGTTTTCTGTTGTATACTTATAGTTTTGTAGCTAGCAGCTTATTTAAATATTCCATTTTACTGTGATAAGATATGCTTGCCTTATTACAAAATCTCACTCGTCTACATATTCAAGTGGTACATAAAGATCCAAAGAGACTCCAGGATAGATCACAGTCATATGCCACCACAAAGATAAATGTGTTTATTGTGCCATAAACTTTTTGTGGAATACATGTATGTTCATGAATTGGATCAGTTCTGAATGTTTGGTCCCCCAATATTGTTGGTCTAAACTGATCATCAATACCAGGGAAGATCCTAGAGCAGATAATTAAACAGTCAGTTTGAATTACTTAGAAAGCAATGCTGTAATCACTAAAAGTCAACATGGATTTCTCAAAAATGAGTCATGCCAGACTAATCTCATCTCTTTTTACGATAGAGTTACAAGGTTGATAGATGAAGGGAATGCTGTGGACGTTGCATATCTTGATTTTAGTAAGGCCTTTGACAAAGTTCCCCATGACATTCTTGCAAAGAAGCTAATAAAATGTGGGCTACTGTTAGGTGGATTTGTAATTGGTTGACCGACCAAACCCAAAGGGTGCTCACCAATGGCTGCTTTTCATCCTGGAGAGAACTGACTAATCGGGTGCCACAGGGTTCTGTCCTGGGCCCAGTGCTATTCAACATCTTCATCAATGACTTGGATGAAGGAGTAGAAGGCATGCTGATCAAATTTGCAGATGATACCAAATTGGGAGGGGCTGCTAATACGCCAGAGGACAGGATTAAAATTCAAAATGACCTGGACAGATTGGAGAGCTGGGCCAAAGCTAACAAAATGAATCTCAACAGAGAGAAATGTAAGGTCCTACACTTAGACAGAAAAAATGGAATGTACAAATACAGGATGGGGGACACGTGGTTGGGTACTAGTATGTGTGAAAGGGATCTAGGAGTCTTGGTAGATCACAAGCTGAACATGAGTCAGCAGTGTGCTGAGGCAGCCAAGAAAGCCAATGTGATTCTTGGTTGCATCAATAGGAGTATGGTGTCTAGATCAAGGGAGGTAATGGTACCACTCTATGTTGCATTGGTTAGGTCTCATTTGGAATACTGTGTCCAGTTCTGGGCACCTCAATTCAAGAGAGATGTCGACAAGCTGGAATGTGTCCGGAGGAGAGCGATCAAAATGGTGAAGGGTCTGGAAGTCATGCCCTATGAGGAATGGCTTAGGGAGCTGAGGATGTTTAGTCTGCAGAAGAGAAGGTTAAGAGGGGACATGATAGCCATGTTTAAATATTTGAAGGGAAGTCATGTTGAGGAGGGAGCGGGCTTGTTTTCTGCTTCTCTAGAGACTAGGACAAGGAGCAATGGATTCAAGCTGCAGGAAGGGAGATTCCACCTCAACCTCAGGAAGAACTTTCCAACGGTTAGAGCTGTCCGGCAATGGAATATGCTGCCTCGGAGTGTGATGGAGTCTCCTTCTTTGGAGGTTTTTAAGCAGAGGCTGGCCGGCCATCTGTTGGAAATGCTTTGAAGTGTGTTCCTGCATAGCAGGGGGTTGGACTGGATGGCCCCTGGGAACTGTAGTCCAATAATATCTGGAGACTTAGCTTTCAGGATCACTATATTGGATTAGTCAAGAACTCTTGTGTTTTCTTTGTCCCAGGAAAGGTGGTAAGATGTAAACATTAGTATGACCACTATTCACTGATACTAGTGTTGATCAGAATGTCAGAGGGACAAAGAGTTATTCAAGAGCAAAAGGCATCTTACAGTACCCTGATATTCTTTGTAAAGACAGTAGAGCTGTCTCAGGGTAGCAGTCCTAGGACTGACTTAAGAATTTGTGCACACACATAAATAATTACTCCCATTCTAGATATCATATATGGATAGGATATCCTACCCCCTCCCACCCCATTCCCCCCAAAATTCATACACATTTGAATTTGACTAAGCAGTAGAGCAAAGAATAAGCAAGTGGCTTGAACCTAACATGACTGAAGTAAGCAATTAGATTGTGACCGAAAGGTCTCTTTGGTTATGTAGAATTTGAAATATATAGATCAGAAGAGCAGATTTATTCAGTGATCTTGACAGGCAAATACTGGACTTCCGTTACTGCAAGACATTTGCTTCCTGAGAAGATACTTTTATTCTACTGAGCCCATTTCATTGACAATATCTGGGAAACATAAAGTACGTAAGTAAATACTGCACAGCATTGTCATCATTTTTTTTTTTAAACTATTACTAATGACCCATTATTTCACTGTTTTCATAAGAAATACAACTCTGTTAAATAAAAGGGAATACACCATTTTCCATTTCATAATCACATTACCTTTCATCAAGATAGATCCTCAGTTTCTTCCAATTTAGTGTTCTTGTACAGAAGATAAACTTAGCTATTTCCTTTGGTGAATCATCCAGAATTCCCTTGGACATGAAATAGTTCACTCCCTGGAACAATGAAATGTTTTAGTAAAATACATGGTTATCTTTTTAAATGAGCAAATGGAGTATTTAGGGTGAAACAAATCTGGACAATTATGAAGAAATTCTGTCTTCAAAACTACATTTCAATAATCTCAGTCCAAGTGATACTCAACCAAAACATATGTTAGCTTAGTTATACTTGAGTTTTCGTATGTACTCAAATAGCAACATACTTCCCTGTACAAGAACCTCAGTCTCTCATTTCTTCCTGCCCAACAATAGTGTAATTTCTGTGGAACCGTACTTAATTTCCTAACTTGGCTTCATGTAGAAATGTCAACCAAAATGCATTACTCAGCCTTATTTTATTTTAAAGTATCAATATTCTGTGTTTTTGTGTATGACACCACATTCAAATAAATGCATGGACTTAATATCTAACTGTTCTTTCCCCTCCCCCCTCCACGTTACTGTGAACCTTAAAGTTTAAGGTCCATGATAGAAATATTTTCCTATCCAAAAGGATGACGAAGAAGCATAACATCTGAATGTTGCATCTTAAGCCTTGGCCTATAGTGTTTTATATAGGATCACCAAGCCTCAGCACGGGGGTATAATTCACTGCATTCTCACTTTGTAACTGGTTCTCAATCCCAGAAGTAGCAGGAGCAGCAGGAGCATCTGTTCTTATCCTAGTATACAAGAGAGAGGCAATCATGCTTGCTTGGTGCTGTCAAGAACAGTCTTGCTGATGGTATTAAAGCACGACATCTCAGAGACTTTTTAATAGTTCAGGATTGTTCATACTGCTCTGCAACACTTTTGTTTCCTACTGTTAAGGTGTTCATGTGTCAAGGTGGGTCACAGGTTAGTGGTTCTATTTCTTCTTCAAAGTGTATGACTCTGTTTTAACTATGTGACAGCATGTCATTGTGTGAACTGTGACTCAGATAACCTCATTATTTTCTTTCTCCAGCATTGTCTATTCTCCCGCTTATGCAGCTCTAATATGAAGACTTGCAATTCCCTTGTAATTTCAACTTGATTTATATTCTTAACGTTTCAGTGCAGTAGGTGTAATATGCATTGAAGTCATATATGATTCAGATTACATTCTAAAATAAAACTCTTCAACCATCAATGTGAGCTTTTGCATCCCCTTTTGGCTTTCAGTCCTCTTGGTGCTGCCCTTTCTTTTTATTGTCACTGCAGTAGCAGCCTACAACTCCTCAGTCTGCACTTACTCAGATTTCAAAGATGTGATTTAAGCACTGCAAATCTTTCAAAACTAGCTGCCCTGTTTTGCTTTTACCACACATTCCAGTATATATAAAATTTAGTAGCTTTAGTTCATTCAAGTCCCAGTAACATCTATGAAGACACAGATACCAATCTGGCACAGGGGAAAGAGGCAAACTTGCTATTTGTCTTGAAACCTTTGCTGACATAAATGTTATCTTTTAAGTTAAACAACCCTTAAAACAGTTTTACAAGACATAAAAACCAAGCAAGTAATCATAAAGTGCAGATGATCCAATAATGAAGAAGTTTAGAGATGCATGAAAGGCCTGTGTGCACAGACATAACACAGATAGTATTTTACCACGCATCTGTTTGAAATTCAATGTTTGCGTCTATGTTACAAAGCTGTCAGGTATAACACCTCCCTGTGTTAAAATAAAACAATCATAACGGCCATACTTAATGCACAGTTTTGCCACAATGGACTAGGTTAGTATTCTGTGACACAGTTATATTTAGTTTCTATATTTTGCTACCAAACAGAATAATTTATTAAAAAGCTCCAAGTTAGAAACCAAAATGAATATAATGCAGTTATTTTCTTTTTAAATTCCATTCTCAAAGGCAAGTAAGTAATGGATTGGAAGAAAAGTAATGGATTTCAATGTAAAGTACGCTTAAGCTTGCCATTTTTGTTCTTCAGATAATTGTTATTCTCCAGTTGTAAATCAAACAAGCATTAATGGACTACAATAACTGGGAATGTGAATAGTCCTTGAGAAAATAACAGGAGCCTCAGAACTACGGGCAACACTTACTAATGTTAGCAACATTGTACTTACCTCTTCAGGATTGGCATTAAAGGTGAGACTGCCTTCATCCAACTGCATATACAGTTTTCTAAAAGAAAATCCAAGGGGTGGATTCTTATTGTATATGGAACAGTGACCCCAAGTGGATTTACACAATCTACAAAAATGGAAGAAGTACATTCAGTATAAAAATGTATTTCCATGCTCTAATTTTCAAGTCTATTGGTAAGTTGCAAGAAGTCAGGATTTCAAGCACCTTCCGAATATGATATATTACATTACTGTTTTGAATGTATTGTATAATACTTTTCTGCTCAAAGCATTCATTGCTCAGACTTTAGTGACACTTCTTTCACTAAATCTGAGTAATCTGAAGAATGCTTTCTTTGAGGTTTCCTTCTGACTGGAAAACAAAAGGACTGTGTCCAATTAACCCTCCTGTGGATGGGGCCACGTTGGGGAGAAGAGGAGGGGACAATCTGTTCAGGTGATTTTGAATTTTGCTTTCAGAAAGGTAACTTAAATATCTGGAATCTTAATACAAATGAGAAAACTATCTTCTCTGATTATTTGCTGAAAATCTTTATATGACAGCCTTCAATCCTATCAGTTTTCAAGGGTTGTACACTACCAATTATATCAAAAAGCAACAGAACTACAGGAAAAATATTTAGGAATTATGTTTACACCAAATCAAACAACTAAACAAAACAAAAACATTTTTGTCTATCACAACAGCATTCCATAGCTGGGATTTTCTGTTGCTGTATGAGCTACCTCCAATAAAAGCACTCAGAGAAAAGCCTCAGCTGAAAATTTCAAAGAACATGGAAGTTCGTAGGGAAAGTGGAACTCTTTCAAATATTTGGCTCTCAAGCCAGTTAGGTATTAAAGGGAAGTCAGAACCTTGAATTAAGCCTGGAAGTGAACAGGTGGCCAAAAATGTTTTATCAGAATTGGTATACAAATGTTGCTATACCAGTCAACATTCTGACAACTGAATTATGCATCAACTGAAGCTTCTGAGTCATCTACAATGGTAGCCCCTGTACAATGCATTGCAGCCATCCAACTGAGAGGTACCATACTGTGAATCACCACCACTGTGACCAGACTACATCTGTGTAGATATGCCCACTGTGAATGAACAAGTCAAAACTGGCAAGCGGCACTCTACCACTTGGTAATCCTGATCACAAACCTGGACGTAGGGCTATTCTTGATCTGTATACTTGTTCCTTGGGGAGAATGACAGAACAAAGGACCTAATTTTTCATTTATTTTTATTAATCCAACCCAATACTACATCTAAACAGTCCTTAGTTCCAGCATTTCCACAGGCTCTGTTGTCTCAGAAGCCAGAAAAACAGAGCAGGATATAATCAGCTTAATTACATTTCACTCCAAATACTATAATGATATTCCTCAGCAGTTTTATACAGAGATTTAAAAGCATGGGAAACAAGATGAAATCTTACAGAATTTCATAGCACAAATACCATGTGCCCCCTCCATCCTGCCACCTACTGGAACCAATCTTCCATCTAGGAATGGATCACCATATTACTGTCGTTCCCACCTCCCAACCACAGATCTGGTTCACTACGATATCAAAAGCAACAGCAGTATCAAGTAACGGGGTCATACTCTGTTAATTTATTAAGGAGATGACAGCTGCTATGACCCAGTTATAGCCAAGGTTGCTCTGATTACTATCCAGAAGCATTTTAATTTACAGAGCACTAGAGGCAAAAGAGCTTCCAAACACATATATTCCTAAGTGCTACTCAGCTTCAATCTAACAATCTTATTAGCATTTCAGAGGCTAACTGGCGAAGTACATGTAAACCTCAATCAGCCATAACCTTGAGTTTTAAAATAATAGGTCTATGAGGTGTTAGGAGGGAGCGTTTTATGTTCCATGGAGTCAACCATTGCATATAGAAGGAATGTAGTCTACTATGTGGTTTTCTTCATGTTACATGGCTGATATAGGGTGAGATTCACATAAAATCACAACTTAGCACCATTTACTCTTCAGCCAAATTGTATATATCATCAATAAAGAATATAGAAATCAGAAGTCTGGTGCTTTATACTGCAGTCCTATGCATACTTTCCTGTAAGCAAGTCTTAACAAAGAAAATGGCTTATTAGTTCTAAGTAGATGTATCTGTGATTGCGATTGCAATGCTAGTAGTACACTCTGGATTATGTTTTTTTTTTAACTGTATGGACACTTCCACTCTACACTGTTTTAGTGCTATTATTCCACTTTCAACATCCTATGGAATCCTGGGGTTTGCAGTTTAGGGAGGGACATTTAGAATTCTCAGCCAGAGAGTTACAAACTACAAACCCCAGAATCCCACAGGACACTGAAAGTGGAAAAATAGCACTGTAACAGTATAGGGTGGAAATGGCCTATGATAGAGTTCTATTATGTCGGGTGAAGCCACTCACTGAGAACATGGCATTAACACTATCACAGTTTAAAACAGTTGTGATAATAGGCTTGAACAAGCCAAGCTGCTAAATTGTTTACCAGATTCGGTCCTATAAGAGGTCATGATATATTATAAAGTGTTTTATTTGCAGTATGTGTTAATCACCTTTTTTAAGAGAAAACATACATTTAAAATTACTCTTTTAAGTAAAACAAATTTGAAAACATTTTAGATTATATTGGATTGCATTCGGACTCCATCCCATAGCAGCAGAAATCATAGTGAACATACACAGTGATTTATTTTATCACTGTGAAACGTTGTTCTGTGAAAGCATAGTCCTGATATGGCATACTAGGTCCCATAAATGTTGGACTGTTAAACAACACGTCTTAATCCTGCAATGCCACATGGGGCTTTTGTGGGACTGTGCCACTGCACTCTGTCTATGATTACTGTACATCTGATACCAAGCCAGTATAATTAAGGTATACACCTACAGAAATGTTGTGCAACAAAAAGTGAATACTCTACATATTCTGTTGTATCACAGTTTGGATAAAATAAAATCTCATCTAGCAAAAGCAATGAGGAATATTCAAGGAAACCAGACCTGTGCTGTTGCTTGTAAAATAACTCCCTTGTAGTTCTCTGAAATGCAATAACATCCATACAGCCAGTACTACTATATTTGAAGCAAATAATCATTTATTGAGTTATTCTTATATAGATAACAAAAATAACAATGCAATTTATGTATTCTTTTGACTAGTGAAAGCAGCACTTCAGCTACTTTAGAAACATATACAATTCTCCTCCAAATGGTGTAAAGAAACTTACACCTTGCTATTAAGCCCATCTGTGCTATCATATTTAATGCAATATATCTCAAGAAGACAGAAACAACTGCGATTGTGAGACTGAAATCCTTCCTTTCATCTTTTAAAGGCTTTTCCTGACCTCAGTTTACCCTAAGAAAATATACTAGTAATCCATATCCACATATTTGAAAGCTGTGCATGCAAATATCATTTCTTCCATTTGCAAACCTTCAGTCAAATTCCAGACAAGCATGTAACTCTTTGAGGGAGTACTGAGGAGAAATCCAAATGGTTTTCTGTTTCTGAATACTACTGGTACATGCCAGTTTCTCTTCTGAAATTGTTATTTTCCAACTGGAATAATTATTTAATAGGGCAAAATGCTGTTCTGCTGAACATTTCCACTAGCCTTATTCCACATACCTTAAGGAGACCAGAGCTAGGAATTCTATTTTGCCAAACAACTGAATGATGTTCACAACTGCTATGCTCAAGAGCAGCTCTGTAGATAGCCAGAAAGAACCACAGTGTTCAGAGTGCTATGCTTTAAGTCTTGAGCAAATACATAGCTGACACTCTTGAAATGGTTGTGTATGACTAGAAGGCACACACTTTTCATTCTGCACCACCATCATGATATAGTTGCTTCTCAATTTCCACCACTCTTGCCCTCCTTATCAAGTGTAAGTTGATTTTTTTTCTAAGCCCCAAGATGTTATTACTTAAGTACAATTACACAGTAATTTTTCACATCTGATGTTCTGTTTAAAGAAGCAAGTGTTATGGAAAAGAAATTGTGGATTTAATTGCTATTGTAACCTGTGCTCATGACCTCTCATTAACTTACCCTTGCCACAGTAGCTCATCATTAGCGAGATCCTGCCAGACACACGAAGCCAGGCAGAGGTCTGTTGCATTCAGGTATGACAAAATGGTAAAGCTAAGCTCAGGAGGCAACATTTCCAGGTTGATGAACCCTTCTTGTTCTTTTGATTTTCGCGTTTTCAACAGATGGTAAATGTCAATGCCTCCTTGGGCATGTTTCCGATGATTTGTGTTTGAAACATTATTAGAAGCTATCCTTCTACCATGCTCTCTGGAAAGATAGCTTTGCCCTGAATATCCCTGGTGTTGCAGCTGCTGGTTCCTGGCTACTCTCCACAGCCCCTGACCCATCTGCAAGCCTGTAGAATGTAAACAGAAAAGGAAAGAAAGAAAATACAAACTCAGATTAGTTCGTTAAGACCATAAATGTATCACAGTGATATCTGCATGAGTAAGAAAATAAAAGCAAGTGCATTAAAACCTACTGAAAAGCCACAAGAACCCACAGAATGAAAAAGTGATTTTCATGCAAGGTGTTGCCAACTAAAGAACAGAATGAGAAAACTTTAATATGTACTGTCAAACGTCTGAACAAACTTACCAAGTTGATGTTGAAAACATCAATAACCAAAGCTTATGTCATAGACTATCCATATTGATATCTACGAGGCTATTTCACCAGAATGCTTTCAACATATTTCTTATTTTTTAAAAGAAAAATAGTTACACCATCTACAAAAACTGCATTTTTAAACAAATTAATATTACTCATCCTTAACAGAACAGTGAACTCCATAAGCAAGCATCAGCAGGTGAATTTACAATTCATTCGCTGATTCTGGTCAAAGAGAGTGTGGCCTCATTGCTTCCAGGTCATTGGCTTAAATCCAGTAGCTAACTAGAGTAGACCCATTAATTCAATGTGCTTTACATAAAATGCTGACTTATCTTTCAGAAATGTTTTATTATAGTTGGGATTAGCTTCTGGATTTTGGCCATTGTGTCCTGGAAAGATCATCTCTTAATCTGAAGAACTGCGATGTTAGAAGGCAATGAGATTTATCATCCACAAAGTGCTGCAGAATTTGGATATATCTTTAGTACCTGATTACTGCTATCATACAATTCTAAGTAAAATCAAATAAAAAAGGAATGAACAAGAAAGTTGTGTGGCATAAAATACAGATAACAACAAAGCAGCAGTTGGCATGGGTCAGGCAATGCATGAGGTTTGGGGGCAAGATGAAAGCTGACTAATGTTCTCAGAATGTGAGGCAGGATATTATTACTACTTGCACATACTCAAGCCACTGTTAGCCACTATAAAGTTTATCTATCTTAGCACACACAACTGCAGAGCTAGTTTTGCAAAGTGCCTTCTGTCCAAGATAGATCTCAGTCATGAAAAAGAACAAATGAGAATACTCTAGTTAAGATTAGCTACTGGATTTAAGTCAATGTCTTGGAAGCATTGGGGCAGCACTCTCTTTGACCAGTATCAAAAAATGAATTGTAAATTCACCTGCTGATGCTTGCTCTTGGAGTTAACTTTTCAGTTAAGGATGAGTAATGAAAATTAAGTAGTTATTCTCCAGATCTTAATAAAAATTGTTACAAGGACAGGTGTTGCTAATCTAAAAAACAAATAAGTAATATCAACTAATAATATTAAAGAAGAGAACTTCCTGGAAAGCTTCCTGTTGTCAAAACAACTTGCGATATGAATGTTAGATGTCTGGTATGATAAGAATATGACCTACAGAAGAAGTGATAACTTCAGATGTCACCAGATACAAGAGACGCTTAACTAGGCATAACAACAAAAATACTTCTTGTATTTTAGAGAAGAAATTGATAACCATTAAGTACCTAAGATCTGTATAAACCACCTACAGTACAATAAATCTTTACAGTGCCACAAGGCTGTTTTCTTTCTTCCCGCAACAGACTAACATGGCTAGTCTGTTGGCAACTATTAACTGGACCACTTGCTGATGGGATGGAGTCAGGTGCTATAACTAATTTAGCAGATGGGGACTATTTTCCCAAGCAATCTGACCTGTGACAAAACTGCTGCTAGTAAAGGTGGACAGTAAAGCTGGAAAAATTCAATGCACCAGTGACTCTAGAAATCAGATGCTGGTATTAAGGAATCTGAAATAAAATTTCTCATGCCTTTGGACAGAGAACAGGGTTAAAAATTACTCTAGTTCCTTAACGTTTGACACATCTGCAAGTCATAATTTACCAATGCAAACAAACAACAAAAAAAAGTTCTACAACTGTTCTGGAAAACACCTAGGTTTGCATTTTGGGAAGCCCCTGGGGAAGAGCATTTAATAACAGAACGCAGACACTACAAACACCTCTGTGTGACCTTTCACAAAAGCATTTCTTTTCTACAAATTCATTATGAGATGAGGTATCTGTAATTGTGAGTTTCTGGTACTTATACAAACAAAATATCTGTTCCCTTTATGGGAGTAAGTGCTTTATATCTGACACTATGATGAATCAAAGGACAAAATAATTATTTCTTATTGACGTTGACAGTTTCTTCTGTTTTTATTGTTTCTTCTAACAATCTGGAAAATCCAAAGGGGTTCTTTATAGTTGAGTACCTTGAACCCCCCGCCCGATATGCACATACATACATATATTCTCACTCTCCCATGTACACAGACACAGACAGGAGGGACCATACATTTCTGGTGTTTTATAAGTTAAATGATAAGCTGGCAATGTTATAGGAACTGCACTATAAGCATTCAGCAAAGACCTCCAAAGTTAACTTGTATTTTAATCTCTCTCTCTGTCTGTTAAACTGTGTCTTGTTTTGTTAATTGACTTCTGTGGGAGACGGCAATTAAACAACATCCTCCCTGAAGCCTAGTTCAGCCACCTTGTAAATTAGGCACCTACAGTAAGTATTTTAATAACAGCTTGTATTTACTATAAAGGAGAAGGGAAGCTATATGAGCTCAGAGTTCCTTATCATAAAACCTACTCATTTTAGTGAGGTTTGCGCAGGCAGAAAAGGCCTTCTGGGCTAAGTCCCCAAATTCCAACTCAGTAGCCTGTTTTAATGTGCAACATACACATATCTATACAATGAAAACACTGTTTTAAAAGTGTGCTTATTAGGATAGACAAAAGAGCACTTGTCAAGTCTTTTATTGTTAAATCACTGAAATAATCTATATTCGGACATATAAGAAATAATCAAAAGGAAAGAATTAAATAGAAAAGTAACCCAGCAGAAATGAGTCAGAATGTTCACCAGCTACATTATAGGGCCCATCAAGATATTTTTCCCTACTCCCGATGCGCTCAGCTCTCCTGACTAAAGAGGTCTACCAGCAAACAACCTCACTGAAGGAGCAGAGGCTGCACAGTTCAGGAGAGTGCTAAGGGGCTAAGATAAAGCTGAGGTCCTCTATAGCAGGGCTTTTGAAACGGTGTGTCACGACATGTTAGTGTGTCGCCTGCAGTGTGTAGGTGTGTCGCTTCCTTGCACTGAGAAAGACCCCCCCCCCCACCAGAGCATGGCCTGCTGCCACTGCTCTCGCCAGGGTTTTTCCTCACTGAGGGCGACAGTGGGCCAGGCTTGGTGGGGGCTGCCTCTCCTGCTGCCGCTGCCCTCACTGGGGGTCTTTCCTCATTGAAATGTGGAAGCTTAAAAATGACTGATGATAAAATACAAGTGTCTTCATCTAATATTCCACCAAATATTGAAAAGCTGTGTTCCTCCTATCAACCTCATACATCTCATTAAAATGGTAGCAATTATTGGCTTTATTCAATGTTTTTAATTCTTGCATATATTTACATATATTTACTCATATATGACACCAATCTTGGAAATGTATGTTGTTTATAAATCATATATTTTTAAAAATATATTAAAAGTTTTCATGAGATATGTCGTGTTCTCATACATTTCATTATTACAATTTGTGTATGTGTGCATATCTCTTACAAAGGGTTAGTTTAACCTCTGGTTTGCTAGTAAAACTGAATTGCTGTGTTGCAAAATAATGCATGTCTAAAAAGTATGTCACCAACATGAAAAGTCTGGAAAGCTCTGCTCTACAGTATTGCTGGTCCTGATCAAACAAGCAAAGCCAGGCATTTAAAAGGGGAGTGTAGAACAATTTTTAAACTGTCAGACAAATTAATGCTTTTCTTAGCTGGGCGATATGAGTATTTTAAAAAAAGTGGACTTGCACTGAAAAGTAGACTCTGACTAGATTTCCACTGTGAAACTCTGACATACTTGCAGGTCTGTTGTGGTAATATAACAGAAACATATTCAGAAGTACTAAATGGAGCAAACACCCTTAACGTAAACAGATGTTAAACCATATTGGGCTTGGAACTTGCCAGGGACAGTAGTCAACAGTTCAGGGAGTAGCACTGTTCCAGGGACAGCCACTTCGAGTAGCACTGGCAAAGTGCACAGATGAGAAACTGTATGGAGGCTAGGGAACAATTTCCCCCAAACCTTGAACCACACTTCACCTCTAAGTGCAGATATTTCAGTTTTCCCTCACTGTTCCTCTCAAAATGGTGACCAGAAGTTCCCCTACACCACTTCTTGTTGCTATGTTGAGAGGGACTGAGACAAAAATAGAAATATCAGGGGTTATAGAGTATTCTTTGGTGAGATGAGGGTGTTTTGCATGTTTTGGGAGGCCTTTGGAGTGGTTTTGGGGCAAACGTTACACAGAAATCACACTTTTTTTTTAAATTGGAGGAGTGAGGGCCTTGGGGGAACTGGTAGGGGGCTTCAGGTATCCCCCAAAATGGGGGCTGGGGACCTAATGTTGCCTGGTAGACATACTTTCCTCACTCCACTACAGTAGGACTAAATTGTTTTAATTCCAGGTATCTCAGCTTGTTAAATTGTTTAGTATTTATCACCAATGATATGTATAACAACAGATAATAATTCAAATAAAAGTTTTGGCTTATTCGTGTGACACAACTATCTGATTCTCTGCAGAACAAAACCACATGCTATCGATAGTTTAGAAAGAACAGAAGCATTTGTAAGGACTGCCATTGGAACAAAAGCTTCTTTTTTCCAGAACAAATAACTATGCCACTTCTTAATGCACTCAAACAATTAGTTGTGTTCAGAATTACTTTACTATGTGCTTCTCATTCTAAACAACATTACCACATTTCATTTCTTATCTTTAGATAATTTTCTCAGGCTCAGGACAGATGACAAAAACATTTTAAGTGCAAGCAAATAAAAAAGAAATTAACTACTACATGCATCTTTTAGTTACTACAATAATGCTTAATAAAAGGACATATAACATTTCTGTGAAAAGCTGAAGTAAAGGGTTAGACTTTTTTTAAATTTTGGAACTACATAATCTTTTAAAACAGAAATTAATAACAGAGCACTATAATCCTGTGTACTGTATGTATCCTGTGCACATGTTCTTTGGACAAAGCTTCAATGAATACACATAGGAGTAGCGAACATTTAAAATGTCTGATTGTTGTTCATTGCGAGAGGCTTTAATTTTTAAAAAAGTATTTGAAAGTAATGCATCATCTTAACAGTATTACTAAAAATAGATTCTGATCTACTTTATGTTAAGTACCAAATGAACAGGCTACACAGATAAAAACAGATTGACGTATATTACTAGTCCAGCCAATGATTGCTATCAAACTATAAGCTGAAGCCTGTCTGTAGCTTGTCCAAGGATTTATCTCTGCTTTTCTTTCCTAGAAGCAATTATTTTTAGCTTTGCAATAATCCCTAGATGGAAATTCCAGAAACTCAGCAGAATATCATGGCTGAACCCTCCTGTTATAAACACCATACAGCAGAAGGAACATACAGTAAAACAGTACAGATTTACAGCAATTAAATGCATTTTATGTGATTTAGCTTTTAAAACTCCCACTATGCTCTCTACCTTCAATATATACATTAACAAATCCAATTTAAGATTTTCTTATTTCTCTAAAGCAACTATGCAATATTCCATAGTTTCCATAGAGAAAGCATTTCAGACTCCACTTTAATGTAATGGAAATTCCAACGGAAGCCAAAATTTCACACATGCATATGCATTCAAAATGCCTCTATTTCACTATGACATGTGTTCTCAAATTTTAGTAAATTCAGCTCATCTCACATATAAAAGTCACTTCCAACATACCATCTATATGCTGGTGTTCCCTGCTGAAGTTTATTTTTTTAATAAGTTATTTCTAATTTCTTTTGTGTTAAACTGTCTGGTTCTACTGATTTTAGGATAGCTGCAAATATGAGAAACAACTAAGTAAATGCTACAACTAAATTATTAGCCAATCAACATTTGATTGAATTGTACAAGACATCTGAAGTACAAGCAAGAAACATATTCCCAATATCATGAAACTGTAGAGATGGGAGATTCAAAGCATCATCTAGTCCAACCCTCAGTTAGAGTAGAAACCCCAGCTAAATCATCTTCGACAGATGGCCATTCAATTATCCCTTAAAATCCTCCCACAAAGGTGAGTCTACTGCTTTCCAAGATAATTGATTCCACTGCTAAACAGGTCATACCATCAGACACTACTTCTCAATGTTTAGTTTGAATCGTCAATCTATGGGATGGAGCCCTAGCTCTTGGAGCAGCATAAAACCAGACTGCTTCCTCTTCTATCTGTCAGCCCTTCAGGTATTTGAGGATGGCTATTACATCATATCTCATTCACCTATTCCTGTTCAGCTTTAACCATTCCTTACAGGACTTTCACATCTTAATCTCCCTTCTGGTTCATTTACTATTAGCTCTAAGCACAAAAAACATTTATATACTGATCTAGGTATATGGACTAGACTGTAGATCTACAATATAAAGTTCACTTAGGGCCCAGTTCAGTCCTGATGAGCTGAAAAGAACTGCATCCAAATGCCCTTCTGCAAGTGCAGCTCGTTAGTCATTACCTAGCACTGACAAATATTGTTGCTGTTATCGTGCAGCTTCAAGTCATTTCTGGCTTATGGCAACCCTAAGGTGAACCTATCATGAGGTTTTCTGGCTCTGACTGTGACACACCCAAGCTCACCCACTGGGTTTCCACAGCTGAATGGGGACTCAAACCCTGATGTTCACAGTTGCAGTCCTACGCTCAAACTGCTACAACACACTGGCTCACAAACGTACAAGTCCAATATTGTATCTACACATATGAATGCCACTAGAGATATGCAGACCTACAAATGTAAAGGGGCATAGGTTTTCCACATTTGCAAGTGAGTAAATCGGAGCAGTCCCTGTGCTATTCTTGGCCTTCACATTCCTAGATGAAGCATCAGTTTAGCTACAGACTCAGAAGAAGAGGAAGTGAAAGAAACTAAAGCCATTTGAACAGTTCTGATGAAACACCAGCTATCTTTGGTTCCTCATCTCCTAGAACTGTTCTGATCCCAACTGAATGTTATAAGAACTCTGCTTCCTGAAGAACTGGTGTCTGAATTTGTGTTATCCTTCTCCCTTCACATCCCATTTTCTTATTTGGTGCCCCCATCTGCCCCATCACCCTTACAAGTACATTTGATGGGAACAGGGAAGAGAACTTTTTTGGTGGCTGCTCCCAAGCTCTGGAATTTCCTTCCTGGAGAGGTTAGATTGGCATTCTCCTTGCTATACTTTCCTAGCAGGTGAAGACCTTTTTTTTTGGGGGGGGGGGTGCTTTGGCAGTCCTATGAAGTCTGATTGCTCAGGGGAAAAGGGTCTTACATAATGTTCTGCATTGTATATTTCTAATTTTCTTTTTAATGGTGATGTTGATAACCTCAAGATTGGACTTTTGAAATGTGCTGTATGCTGGGCTACCTTTGTACCAAGTTCAGAAACTCCAACTTATATGGCAGCCAAATTGATTACAGGTAGAGCGAGGAGCGAACATATCACACTGATATTAAAACCACCCTATTGGCTGCCAATTAGTTTCCGGGCAAAGTACAAATGTTGGTTATTATCTTTAAAGCCCTACATGGTTTGGGTCCAAGTTACCTGCACGATCGCTTCCTCTCATACAATCTGCCACATACACTCAGGTCCCCTGGGGGCCATTTACTTAAACCGGCCAGGACTAGACTGGCAATGGTCATCAGAAGACCTTCTTGTCAGCCGCTCCTAGACTGTGGAATGATCTGCCGGAAGAGATTCAACAGCAAATTATGCTGTCTGAAATCAAAAAAGCGCCAAAGACCTATCTCTTCTGGCAGGCCTGCCCAGTCTATTTTTAATTGTACTTTTAATTATGATAGTTTTTAATTATGGTATATTTGTATTTTAGTGTATTTTAGCTATAATTTGTTTTTAATTGTATCTATGTTGTACCCTGCCTCAAGCCTTGGGGAGAGGCAGGTAACAAATAATAATAACTGGTTTTAATCTGATTGATAGTCTATTTAGATTTTTAACCTTTGTATGATATGAATTTTTAGCTGTATTTCTTCTAATATTTATAAGCTGTCTTGAACCCTGACCTGGGGAAAAGACAAACATAAACAAATATTATGAAAACAATGACTATGATGATAAAGCAGGGACTGTCTTTTTCCCCCACTGGTTTACGAGCAACCAATGGGCGTGTTTCTGATTGCAGAGTGGGATAAAAGCACTTCAAATAAATAAATAAATAAATAAATAAATACAGCAAGCAAGCAAGCACGCACGCACTAGAGAAGTCTGAGAAATGACTGATGAAAAACTAGCAAGTTTGCTCACATGCCTAGCCATGAAAGAACAGGACTAGAACCCCAACTTGTTGAAAATCATTGTCACACCAAAACCAAAACTAAATGTCATGCTTGCCCTTCACAGATTGAAGTTGAAGAAAAAGCAAAAACAACACTCAAGAACTAATAACAAATCAAAGGTAGGGTTCCATTCACAGGTTTGAATAAAGACAACAAAATCAAGCAAAAATAATTACCAAACAAATTGTATTAATCTGTTGCAGCAAAAACCAACAAAGTCCTGAGGCACCTTAAAAAGAAAGGGCTGAGCATCTGATGCTACAACTGGTAAAATGATGATGATGATGATGATGATGATGATGATGATGATGATGATTTCTTACCTGCCTCTCCCCATGGATCAAGGTGGGGGACAACAATAGATTAACTTATAAAAATTAAAAACATAACATCAATCAAAACAACAGTTAAAATGTGTATTATCTTAAAAGAAAAAAATACAGATACCTAAAAATAGACAACATGTATTTAACATTCATTGCTAAAATTCACAATTCAAAATCATCAGGATAGGCCTGCTGGAAAAGACTGGTCTTTAATGTCATTTTAAATTCGGACAGCATTTTCAGCTGCTGAATCTCTTCCAGCAGGTCACTCCACAGTCTAGGGGCAGCTGAAGAAAAGGTCTTCTGGGTGACCATTGCCAATCTAATCCTAGCCATTTGAAGTATATATCCCCCAGAGGACCCGAGTGTGCGGGGCAGATTACACAGGAGAAAGTGATCACATAGATAACCTGGATCCGAACTATGTAGGGCTTTAAAGGTAATAACCAACACTTTGTGCTTTTCCCAGAAACTGACAGCTAGTGGAGTGACTCTGCACTCCCAGACTGCAAACACGATTTTTCAGGGAAGGCATAACCCTGTTCAGGACTGGTTGACATGCCTGCAAACCTAGGTTAGGACCCTTGATAGTAAGCACCTTTGTCTTGTCTGGATTCAGCTTCAGTTTGTTTTTCCTCAAGCATCCCACTACTTCCTCCAGGAATTCATTGAGAGGAGACACACTATCCTTAGCTGAAGCTGTTTTTGAAGGCATGGGGAAATATATTTGGATGTCATCAGCATTCTGATAGCACCCCACCCCACGTCTTTGGATGATCTCTCTAAGCAGTTTCATGTAGACGTTGAGTATCCTTGGCGACAGAATGGCATCTTGTGGTATACAATACAACAGCTCCTTTTTTGAGGAAAAGCTATCCCCAAGCTCTACCATCTGGAATCTACCTAAGAGATAGGACTGGAACCACTGAAACACAGTGCCTCTGAGAACAGCCCAAATAATTTTTTCCATTCTTGAAGTTTTGATTGAATAAAGTTTCTAGGGAGTGAGCCAAGAAAACAATGTGAAGGGATGGACGCTTTATCCCTTAACATTGTTTTCTTGAGACACTCATTGAAAGATTGCCCACAAAAAGAGGGTAAGAAAAATACAAATCAAGAAAGATATTAAACAAAAATGACTAAAACTGAAAATAAATCAAATAAAGATGAGCATGTGAATAGAGCAGCAATGATGTGGAAGAGAAATGAAAGAAAGATGAGAGAAGTGCACCAGACAGACATGAATACAATGAACAGGAATACAAAAGAAAGTGCTGAAAATTGTATTGATAGAAACCTGGTGGTGGGGAGAACAGAAGTGACAGTGTAGTACACCAGCAGAAGAAACTGAAAGTGTATGGCCGGTTGTGGGTAACTGGGACTAAAGGGGCTATTACAACATCAAGTGCTGGTGGGGCAGAGAAACTCCAGATACTCAGTTACAGCTCTGAAAGCAGCAGCTATGTGTACAAGCCCACTTCACAACTACCGCCATCCCTGTCTGTCTTTCCTTAGTCTTCCCCCTCTGAAGGCACACCCCCTGCTTCTCTATAGGCCTCCATATTCTACATGTGGGTTGTTCTGTTTCATTATAATCCCCACCAAACCCGTGCATTCCAAAACATTCTACTCCACTTGCTCTCGCCCTTCTGTTACACCTTCCTGTTTCTTTCCCATGGCACAAGAGCTCCTTGTTCCACAGCCTGTGAAGAAACTAAACAAACTGACAGAGATGCCTGTCCTGTCAGGAAACTCTACAGGAATGACAAGTACGGGGAGAACTGGAGATGCTGTTGCTCTGTATATTAGGGGATGCATCATGTTGAGAAAGCTGGAAACCTTAACAGGGGCCAACTTCTCCACAGAATCACTCTGAGAGACAATACCAAACACTGGAAATAATATTATTATTGGAAATAATGTTATTTCTAAACACTGGAAATAATAGATACTAGGGACATTTCCCTTTCCCTCTGACCTAAATTTTCAGGTGGATCTTGAGAGGTAGAATGAAATCAGGAGGCATTTAAAGAAGTCAGTGTTGTAATAATGAGTCACTTGAGCTACCCTTACATTGGCTGGATATGCATGTCCTTGTTAAAGACGTAAACATTTCTATATATGCTAAATTACTGTGCCACAGAACAGCTGGTCATAGAACTGACCACAGAGGAGGTGACACTGGACTATATGGTACTGCTTGAGATCTACTGCACAATATATAAGCATAGTTTCACTGATCAGGAATGGTGACCACAAAGCTATTACACTTAATTTACATGGAACTTGCAAAGCACAAAAGAATTGTGTTGGAAAGGACTCCAACACAGTCCTACTTGATTTCAAAAGAGAAAGTATCTATAAAAGGAAGCAACTGGTAAAAAAAGGAAAGTGTAAGGAAATTCTGGATTACAATACATACCCAAATAGAAAAAATTCTAGGAATTCAATTTGAAATGTCCCCTGAAATATATCTATTATCAATGATGAACGAAGACTTAGAGAAAAATGCAGGGAAATTAATTTATTATATGTCAGCCGCAGCTAGAATGCTAATTGCTCAAAATTGGAAACAAAAAACTCTCCCTCTGGTAAAAGATTGGGAACCGAAACTATTTGATATGATGCAAATGGTCAGATTTACATATATATTGAAAGGAGTCAATTTAGAAAAATTTGTCAAAGATTGGGAAAAAGTAATAATATATTTCAGGAATCAATGGTCTGATATCAAGATGATTAACGTTGATTTTTAAACCAAGGATGTAATAAACAGGGAAATGTAAATATAATTGGATTACAGACAATTGAATAATATTTCTGGAATTTTAATACCTCTTATTCAGGGGGAAGCCAGAATGAAAGGAGAAGGCAAGATGTATATACAATGTTATATATAAGAAGAAACGATTATGTACAAGATGCTTGAATGTAAGCTTTGTTTGTGTGTTTTAATAATAATAATAAAAAAAGAAAGTGTAAGGAAATATCAAATGGGTCAAATGTCTCTATGATTCTGGAGAACTATTCAAGACCACATTAATAGAAGCTCAACTAGAATGTATTAGAAAGCACCAGCATGGCTTATTACCAGAGTGAAAGAAGCTATTACAGATAAAACAGTTTCCTTGTGGAACTGCTGAAAGTTCTCAATCCTCTGCTTCCAGTTATTTTATCTAAAACAGTTATGCTGCAGTTACAGGCCATTACACGGCAATTTAAAGCAAGAATACGACTACAGACACCGCCTATGTTGAAACAAAAATCAGAAAGAACACTCTTTTTACTACCGCTAAAGTTATGTACCACTGTACTGAGCCTCATAAGAGCTATGACTCACCTCCAGAGTTTTTGTTTATAAACACAGGATGGCTGGGTTTCTTACACCTGTTCATTTTGCTATACATTATCCAAACCATTTGTAACTTTCATGATGTTCAAATGGGAGGGCAGGATTATTGGGGATTTATTTTACTTCCTCCTTCCATACCTGGGCACGGGAAGAGCGAAGACCCCCCCCCCCCCACATCTCAACAGCTCTTAGGTGTGAGCTCAAGAGCTTGGCTCCATTACAGGAAGAGGCAACCTGTACAACGCTGGAAGGACTTAAACTGAGGAAACATAATCAGCTGAAGACTCCTGGATCATGAAAGGCCCCCCTGTCCTCAACTGCTCCGTAATTCCCCAGGCACGTGGGAGGGACAGGCGAGGCGGGAGGAAAGGAGAAACCTCAAGTTCCCGCTTCGGTTCACAATTAGCCTCGCCATCCACGGCCAACAACTGGCCGAAGACCTTGGCCTCCCTGTGCGGCTGCGCGTGAGAGCGGGCAGGGACCTCAGCGGTGCATTACCTGTGCTAAATTCAGTCCCAACCGCCGCCGCGACGAGTTCGGTGCCAGTCGGGGCACAAGCTTTTATGAGGCGGGGTGGGGCGGGGTGGGGGTGGGAACGTGTGAGGCAGCCGGTGGTCCTGGAAACTGCCTTCCCAAGGGGCTTCCAGTCACCCGCGCAAAAACAGAAGTCGCCTTCCTTTCCCCCAAAACACACTCCTAAATTCTGACGTTCGTTGCTACTCCTCTTGCAGCTTCCGCAGCAGCCGCCACCACCACCGCCGTGTATGTTGTTACCGGAAGTGACGTTCCCCTCCTTGCGCCTCAGGAAAGGGAAGGACGGGTTCGCGCTGGCAGATTCAGTCACCGCTGGAACTGGCTTAATGGTCCTGGGAAGTATCGTCGGACTCTTTTTTTTATTGAGGTGAGGGGAGAAAGGAAAATGAGAAGAAGGGAGCTTCCCACATAACCGAGCGTGGTTCTCAAAAACCTCTGGGTGGGTGAGTGAAGGTGTGACGTGACGAATCTGTCGACCGGGGAGCGCAGGACGGTTTCGATTTCCCGCGGGAGAGCTCAAACCGCGGCTCCGTCGGGAAGAGGGGAGAGGAGAGAAGGACGGCCGGCAGGGAAGTTGTGCTACTGGTCGAGGGCTGCTGTTAAGGGGAGCCTGAGGCCGTTGTTTCAGGGTGAGGGGTCTCCAAGTGTCGTGCGTCATCACTCAGGTTAGGGAAGAGTAGTAGTTTATTAGCAGAGAAGGATTCGAATCCTCGGACAGCCATGTAAACCCACTGGGTGACCTTTGGCACCTCACACTCTCTCAGCCTCAGAGAACCCCCCTCGGAACAAATCGTGCCAAGAAAACCCCGTGACAGGTTCCCCTTAGCGTCTCCATAAGCAAGAAATAACTTCAAGGCACACAAACAAGAAGTGGAAGTAGCGGAAGATGTGGCCGAGGCGGCGCCGTCGATAGGAATGCAAGCGCAGAAGAACGGGGCGCGGGTAAAGGGTGATGGTGCAGATTCCGTCCTCCGTGCGACAAGGCTTTTTGTATGTGGGTACGTGGGTGCTTAACTCGTCTGTAACAGACGTAAAAGTGGGGGATGTCAGTGGCTTAAAAGATATTTGGAGATAGCCCAGGCACAATGTATGCAAGGCGGTGACTTACTCCAGAATGAAAAAACAAGGAAAACTATTAAAACTATTTTCTCCTTTTCTGGTAGAGAAAAGAGAAGTTGCATCAGGAGTTCCAATAAGAAGTGTCTGACGTTGATGTCAAAAGATCTTTAGGGGAGAACAGGGTAATATTTGGCTTCATCAGCTAAGCCAGATGAAATGACCAGTTCTTCCGTTTTAGTTTGTTTCTTATTTAAAAGATAAGCTTTGCCGGAAGGAATAGCCCTTAGCTATAAGGCTTTTGGGATTAGGCTTTACATGCATCCTTCCTTCTCTTCAGAGCTTTTGATGTCAGATTTTTGGACACATGGCAGCTGTCTGTAAGGGAAATATGCAAGTAGGGAAGTGTGGGAATCCACACTCATTTGCCTAGTGTGTGCTGATTACTCTTATTTATGTTGTAATTGTGTGAGAATTTATATTCTGATGCTTAGGAATTAGCCAGTGGGTCAAAGTGCATGGAGCCATGAAAATCAAATTGGGGATTTCTTATGCAATAGATATTGGGCACTGCATGGAACAGAACAGGAGTGTTAACAAAACCATTCCTTGTTCTTTAACTCCTTCAGAGACTAGTTGGGTATCATGTTTAGGGAAAGTCTCTTACCTATTTCTTGTTGAAAAGGAAACTTCTTTAGCCTTTATGATTGAGGTCATAAATTGCATCACTCAAACACGGGGGAGGGGAAGAGCCCCGCCTTAAAAATCCTGATTATTATTAAAACTGGTAAAAAAAAAATTGGGGAGTTGAAGGGTTTTAACTGTAGAAGGAATATTGTGAATCATTAGAAATCTCTGAGATTAAATAACTCTGGCTGGTTATATGACCACCTGCTTAACTAGCCACACCCCCAGTCCCCCTTACAAGTCTATCCATCTGTAATGCAGTCTTCCTCTTTTCCTACTGCCTTCTGCTTTACCAAGCATTACTGTTTTCTCTAGTGAGTCAGGTCTTCTCATGATACGGTCAAAATACAACAGCCTTAGTTTAGTCATCTTGGTTTCTAGGGAGTTCAGGCTTGATGAACTTTAGGACCCATTTCTCAGACCCATTCATTTGTCTTTTTAGCAGTCCTTTGTGCCTGGAAATTATCCAGGAAAGTTTATTTTTCCCAAACTGGGAGCAGTATTTACACTACGTTGAATGTTTTGCTATTGATACTTCTGGATGAAAGGTTCAAGAGGGTACCTACCTAGAGTGCTTGTTCATCTGAAAAGGGGTAAATGAGACAATCAGCCACATCTTTTTATCAAGATATCTAATTAACTCGCATAACAATTTTCCAAAAAAATATGCTTCTGTCAGATGATAATCCCTTGGTGACAATTAAAATGCCTAGTTTTTGTGCAGTCACCACCATCACACTTGTATGCTCTATCAAATTTTAAGCATTTTATGTTTTATACTGTATTGATTTTTTTACCTTTTACACATATTTACCTTTTTGCCTTTTACACATATTATTTATTTTATATCTGTTGTTTTCTGACCAAAATGAAAATATTACTATTGTTGCTGTCTACATTTTTAAAAAACTTCTATGAACAAACAGTTCAAAGAATATGCTGTAAAGAGCTATCTTGGGAACATGAAGAAAATTACCTTCATCAACTTCACTGCTATTGTCTACAGGTACAGCAGTTACAATATGATCTCAGTCACAGCCATACATGATGAAACATCATAGAGAGAATGATTAAAATTTATCTGTCATCTATCCCTTCCTCTTTTAACTTCCCATAGTTTGTTTTACTTTTACTTTCCAAGTTACTATTGTACAATTCAGTTGACCTGAGTGATTTAAAACTTAAAAGAATGTTGCTCTTTAGAAAGGATGGGATTGGGATAGAAGATGAGGAATGACTGGTAAAATGCAATAGTTTTGGTAAAATCAGAAAGCCAGTTAAGCAGGGCATCCAAACCTCATGCCCTCAATACCTTTTCCCCAAGTGTAGAGGCTAATGAATGATATTAATTAGCATTGCCTGTACTTAAATCAATGATTCACCCCTGAATGAATATAAACATAACATAAATATAAATCTGTAGTTTATCTGCCTAAATATAAATCTATTTTTCTAATCTTGGCAAGCAATCATAAATACACAATGTATGATTTTGAACCTCCTTTCTGTTTGTGTGGATGCCAGACTATACAGTATGTGTATATACTTATCACAGTATTCTATGTAAAGAATTCATTGATAGCATCAAAGTACCTCTTTGCGTGGTAATCTTATTTCCAAAACTGAAATGGCCCAGGGGCAAATGCTTGAAAAAGCCATGCAAGTGACCTGTAAATGCAGACTTGGCAATGTCACTGCTGTGTTTAAGATTAGTGTGAAGTGTTGTGGTTTATGATTGTGAATAGTATTATTTCATAATATGAAATGCATGCCTTTCTTTCCAGTCTTGCATTCTTTCACTTATGTATTATTATTTAGATCTGCAATCAAATTAAAATTATGCATTAAAATTGCAGAGAAATGAAAAAAGTGACTTATTTTGAATAAGAACAAAGGCATGTTAGTGCACCGCATTAAGGAGAAGAAGCTTTGTATACTTTCCACCCAAATGTTGTGTCTTTGTCAGGGCCATTGTTATGGTAATTATCACTGTATGGATTTTAATTTCATCCTCCTGACCACCTATGTATAATTTATAACTCACCACTCAGTATCAATAAATATGGCAAAATGTAGATCTGCCTAATAAAATTGCTGAAACCTTAAAGTGCAGTGCTGCAAGTTGCTTGCATGTATTTTATCTGACTAACTATAATTCTGCCAAATAAAAGTGATTAGTCTTTTATGTGTCTCAATCAGTCTTTTATAACTATATTATTGTTTCTCTTCTCATAGAACCTTGCCTCTACTTGCCATCCATGATCCACCCCTAGGTACATCTGCCTAATCAAATTGCTATTAGCCTGACAGCTGGTACTAGATAAAAGGCAGAATGAATGGGCAGGACAAGCCACTTTTGAGAGAGACTGATGCCAAAATCATTGAGATGTGTGGGCACATTTGAGAACAATATTTAGAACTCAGATGTTTCAAATGTTATGCTTCCCCCCCAACCTTTAATACCCCCTAACCATCCCAAAATAATAAAATGGCCACAAACACAAGCTTCTGAGTAGGCCACATCCACTAAATTCACCAGCAATAGAAGGCTGGGTTGGAGTGTTGAGAAAAGGCATAAAAACTCCACAGGAACCACACGTGTACTGCAGTAAAGGGTATAGAATACCCACTTTCCAAATTGCCATGCTCACTTAAGTTCACCAGTTGGAAAAGATTTCATGGGAATGATGCAGCAAAAATTGAACAGGAACTAACTTCTATTAACTACTCCAGATGAAGCACCTCTATCCACAAAACAATCCAGAACACCTACTTGGCAAATATCTAAGCTCACCAAATTCACCAGCTGCTTACCAAATTCATCAGTTGTACAACAGTATGGAAGTCATATAGCAAACTGTAAAAATAACAGAGGAGCCATCTACCTTACCCATTATGAGCAAAGTACTTGCATTCTCTAAAACAGACTGAATTCCCATTTTCTAAATGCCTTCATTCACCTAATTCACTGTTTTGTAAGAATACATAAGAGTAATGGGGGGGGGGGAATCAAATGAACCACCTTTTACTACCCATTCTAAGCTGAAGCATCTGTATTGGAGAAAACAGCACAATGTACCCACATTACATACAGTCATGCTCACAAAATTAATCCGTCCTCCAAGGTTGCAATGGAACAATCCACTAAAATTCCATAGGAATCACCTTCCACTATCCAGTCCAGGGAAAATGTCTATATTCAGGAAAATAACCTATAATACTCACTTTCCAAATAATTACACTCATTAAATTCATCAGGAGTGTAACACTAAATGGGAAACTGAAGCCTTCTACTATATTCTGTTGACATCTGTCTGAATGAGCGTTCATATTGTTACTGCTCTTTGCTTCTTTCTTTGAAGTCAGAACCAAGAGTGAAGATCTTTAACTCTCTTGGGTGCCAGTGGTCACCCAGCATGTACATGGGCTTTTACTTGCTTTTGCAGCAGTTAAGGGCATTTTGTTTTGTCCAGAATGAGCAGTATGAAGGAGTTTCTGTGGATATATTTCTTTATTCATCACCCTACCCAATACTGTGTGACTAGAAACAAAGAGAAGGCTGTAAACAAAAAGGTTTGGTGGGCATGGTTATCTGGAAAATTTGCATTCTGGACCACTTTCCAGAATACAGGTGTTATGAAAAGTGGATCATCTGGCACATTGCACCACTCCACGTTACTAATGGATGTTGCTTTCTAGAAAGTTTGACTTCCACGTCAGAATATGTAAAGTTTTGCCTGGAATGGGTACCAGAATATGGTTCCTGTGGAATTTTTGTGCCTTGTTTTGACACTCCTATCTAGTCTTGTGTGACTAGTGAATTTCATGAGCATAGTTATTTGAAAAATTGTTATTTTGGGCAATAATCCAAAATAGAAATGTTTTGCCTGGAATGGGTAATTAAAAGTAGTTGATGTGCAATTTTTAATGGCTTGTGGCATTACTCCTGTGTTGTCTTGGAAAATCACCACTGCCCACAGCCAGTGAATACTGTTTGGAAAGAGGGCATCCTGGGCCATTTTCCAGGATACAGATTTTTGCCTCAAACTAGTACAAGAAAGATGGTTTGTGTGAAACTTTTGTGGCTGTTACATTAGTCTCATGTAATCCTTTGTGGGAGTTTTTATTTTTTTACTTTTTACTTTTTTTACAAAGTGTGATTACAAAAAGAAGCGGGGGGGGGAAAGGGAGGGGGGAGGACTACATAGGATATGTGTGTAGGCTGCACATATATATTAATTTAAGCTGAAGATATTTCCAAAAACACATTTTCTTGAACCTGCTGTCTAAAAATACACATTCATGAGTAGCTAAAAAAAATTATTATTACAATAATTAATAATTTTATTTTATCACCACCACCACCATTGTTATTAATATCCCACTTTTTCCCAGTTTGGAACTTAAGGCAGCATACAAGCAGATAAAAAAGGCACATAGTTAAAATTCACAAACTACAAGTTAAAATATGATTAACTGTCAAAATTAAAACCAGTTAAAAAAAAACCATTAAAAAAGGTACAGCAAAAATAGCAAACTCTAGCACATCGGCCTTATACACTCAGTCCTCAAAGGTCTGTTGAAACAAAAAGACCTTTCTCCAGAATAAAGTAGGGAGGATGCAGTCTAACCACTGGAGTGTGTGGGGCAACCACCAAGAAGGCCCTCTTCTGTGTTCCCACCAGATGTACCTGTGAAGGCGGTGGGTGAGAGAGAAGGTGCTCCCCAGCAGATCTCCAAAGATGAGCAAATTCATAAGGAACAATTCAAATAACCTGGACCGGAGTACTGTAAGATGTTTGAATCTAATGAGACTTAGTTTGTGGGTCAATTTGGTGGCTCTAACTATTGGAAAAAATTGGTGTGGCAGACTTTTTTCTGGAATATAGATGTTTTGTGGGGAACCAGCTACAGAAAGCGTTCTCATGCAATTTCGTGGCTTGTCACTTTGTCCCCATCTTGTATAGTACTACCGCTAAGTGAGGTGCACGTGGCTATTTGAAAAGTGAGAGTTCCAGGCTGTTTTCTGGATCACAAGGATATCACTCAGAATGGGTACAAAAAGGTAGTGTCTATGATTTTGTGGTTTGTTGCATCACTCCCTACCTAGTCATGAGCCTCTGTTGAATGTGGTGAATCTGGTTATTTAGAAAATGGAGGTACTGGGCTGTTTTGTAGAATACGGATAATTTGACCAGAATGAGGAGTGTGTTTCCAGCAGAATATTGGTGAACTCTTGGCATACTGCCATGTAATCTTGGAGGACTAGTTAATGGTTCTGTGAAAGTTGTATGTTCCTGAACACAGATATTTTGTCCAGAACAGGTACACGAGGATGGTTCACATGGAATTACCGCAGATGATTGTATCACTCCCGTGTAATCTTTCATTGCAGTGAACTCACTGGTGCATTTGGAAGCATGGCTATTTCAAAGCTAGACACTAGGCTATTTTCCAGAATGCAGACATTTTGTCTTGAATGGGTGGTAATAATTGGTTTCTGTTGTGCCTCTGTGGCTTTTGGCATCATTCTCTTGTAGACTTGTGTGACTGGTGAATTTGGTAGCATGGCTCTGGGGAAAGTGGGTGTCCTTGACTGTTTTTCAGAATAGTTTTTTTTTGGGGGGGGGGAGGTGGAGCTGAGAAGAGATACAAGATAGTCTCCTGTGAGATTATGAATAGTTCCTGCTTCTTTGGATGTCAGCACCCCAAAACAGAAAAGTACTGATTTCAAAGAAGTCAGAGTACTATAGTACTCTATGGCCATTTCTGCACTACCCTGTTACAGTGCTATTATTCCACTTTCAACATCTTAGGAAACACTGGGGTTTGCCGTTTAGGGAGGGGCCTCAAAGTGCAAACCCCAGAATTCCATGGGATGTTGAAAGTGGAATAATAGCGCTATAACAGTCTAGTGCAGAAATGGCCGATAGTTTAAAGCTGACTTCCCTGCAAATGAGCCTTTCTTGCAACTCAAAAACAAGTTGCTGCACTGTGCTTTGGGCCTTGCAGTTCATGATCCACCTCGAGGTACATAAAAATCCGCTTAAATACAGATCCACCTAATTAAATTGATTAGTGTTTAAGAAGGTACGTTGCCACAACTTGTCTGCCCCTCTAAATATACTTTCCTGATGAAGCTGATTTAGTCCTACCCGTACTTACAATTTATGAGCAGTATTTTATCATTCCGCCTAATAATCTTGATATATATTCAATATAGGCCTGCATAAGATTTATTAGCCTCCTTACTTTTTTTTAAAAAAAATAATACTAATAAAGCTACCGGACACACACAAAAGACCATGTCCGCACTACACAGTTACCGTGCTATTATGCCGCTTTCAACCTCCTATGGAATCCTGGGGTTTGCAGTTTAGGGAGGGGCCTCAAAGGCCGCTCCCTAAACTGCAAACCCCAGGATTCCATAGGAGGTTGAAAGCGGCATAACAGCACTGTAACAGTCTAGTGCGGAAAAAGCCAAACTCCAACCCAACGTCCTTCCTTCCTAACAAGCGACAGACAGACGCGAAACAAGTGAGTCAGGCAGCCTCAAGTCTCGCGAGAGCGAAGCCTGTCGCGAAATCTCCGATCCTGAGAAACTCCCTCCCTCAACTATGCAAATCTCGCGATGGCGGCGCCGCCGTCGCGAGAGAAGTTTAAGTGCCAAGCGCGCCGCTCGGCCCGCTGGAGGCGCGGTAGTGAGTTTGGTGGTTTAGCTGCGTTGACGGGAGTCGGAGCCTCGGCGTTTGGTAGAGAACGGAGCGTTTGCTGTGGACCAAATGCTGGAGGGTCGGCCTGCTGTGGACGCGGCTGGCGTCCGCTCTGGCTGGATTTAGAAACACGGGTTCTGGGGCGTCCTGTAATTACCCTGAGATGGGACGCTTGGAAACCAATGCACGAACTCTCTCTTTTCCATGACCGACCAAGTGCGTTCTGTGTATGTATAGAACTCCCAAAATTACGCCCCGCGTATGCGCAGGAGGGGGCTGTGCGTTCGCCAAAGCTTGTGGTATTTAGAAATACGCTGGTCTTCGAGGTGCCACAGCTTTAGCTGCAGCGAACACACCCACCGGTCCCTTCGGCCATTGCTAACGTTTTCTTGGAGGTAACACCCACTGAGGCGAAGGAGTAACTGCTTAGGAATTTGGCCTGTACAGCCTTGTCCTAGGTAGTTCTAGGCCATTTCCGCACTAGACTGTTATAGCGCTATCATTCCACTTTCAACGTCCTGTGGAACCCTGGGGTTTGCAGTTTAGGGAGGGGCCGTGCGGCCCCTCCCTAAACTGCAAACCCCAGGGTTCCATAGGACGTTGAAAGTGGAATGATAGTGCTATAACAGTCTAGTGCGGAAATGGCCCTATTGGGAAGTAACTTCCAAGGCGTTTGGTGGGTTTTACTTCAAGGCAACAGTAGGGTAGGAGTGTGGCATTTACAAAGCTAAAGCAGGGTGGTTGTAAGAGTATACTTCTTTATTCGCTAAAGCTTATAAATGGGTTTACTGTGAACTACATTTCTCCTAAACGCAGGGTGTGAGAGCCAGCGTGGGATAGTGGTTTCAGTCTTGGACTAGAATACTGGGAGATCAGGGTTTGAACCCTTGCGTTAGCCACAGAAATCCACTGGGTGACCTTGGGCAAGGCACACTCTTTCAGCCTCAGGAGAAGGCAAGGCAGAACCCTCTGTGTGCCAGGTTTTCCCAAGAGGTTCCACCAGTCAAATTAACACTGTCCCTTGTTTGCCTTCTCAAAGCCCCAGTGTTAGGGCTTACTCCTAGGCAAATAGGTGTGTGATAACACTGTTACTCAGATTTTGCTCCTTAGGTTGAATATGAACAGAATTGTATCTCGAACATATATATCTTAATTTTTAAAATGCAGCGTTTTTATGTTTTAGCCCATACTGAACACTTATTATAACTGAAGAAATTATAACATGGCTACAGGAGACTTAAAAGGAAATCTACGTAAAATAGAACAAGGACTTCGGCTTCTAAATTATCCCAGAGATGTGGATTATACTGGGTAAGTGGAGATGTCTGTCTATTTAAAAAAATTGTTTCCTCCCAAGAATATGATTTCAGTGGGAACAGTGTCTACAGTTCTCATAATAGTGCAAAAAATTAATGTTAAGCTAGGCTCTAGCCTTATTTACAAAAGTATTTCAGTCAGTAAATTTAATACTTCTGTTAATTGTAAAATCAGATTAATTCAGTGTCTTGTTTTGAAGTGTTACTGCTAAACAAATGGATGTTTTAAAAGTGCAGTGAATTATACAAACTTTGCTAACATTAGGTGAGGTTCTTGCAGATGGGAATAATATAGGGAACAGTTCTTTTCTCTTTCTAGGTCACACTACAACCACAAAATTGCGTTAGAAATAAAATAAAATGGCAACTCCTAAAGCACATTTTAGACAAGGCAATGACATTGGTGGCTCTAGGCAGTGTTCTTTGCCATTGATCAGGACTTGTACTCCTGCTTGGAAATGAAGAGTAAAAGTCGCTTCTACTGGAATAGACCACTTTGGAGGATTCAGGGTCCATTTCCCATGGACTTCCAAATTCACATAGACTGTACCAGCCTTCTAGATATTAAAAAAATGGCTACGGTTTCTCCTAATGCATATTGGAGGTGCCATTTGGTAAGTTGTTACCAATGCACTGTCGTTCGTGGCTGTTTAGAACATTTGTAGTAAAATACTAACTGGCTAAATGGCAGTCCATTGATAAGTACAGTTGGCCCTCCACATTTGCTAGGGTTAGGGCCACAGGACCCTCACAAAAATGAAAAATTGCAAATATCAAAACGTGTGTGTGTCTGTGGGAAGGAGGTGGAGGCATAGGTGGGGAGAGTAGGCACCCAGGGTCCAAACCAGGCCAGGGATAGGAAAGGTTTGGCATGTTGGTCCTATACTTCCTCTCTCCTTCCTTGGCGGTATGTGGGGCATTGGAAGAGGGTTTGTGGTACTGAAAAATTGGGCTCTGAGCTGATCAGGTAGTGGCTGGTGGAGGAGGAGGAGGAGGAGGAGGTTTTTAGAGACAGGTTTTTAAAGAGCTGTGCAGCCTGATCAGAGCCACCAAGAGGGAAGGTTCCCCAAACAAAAGAGTGTCTGAAGTGGAGGAAGGCAGGAGGTGGAAAAACTCATAAATAGTCACATCTGTGAATGTCAGACCTGCAAATGTGGAGGGCTGACTGTATTTCATTTATACTTGCTAGACCAAATTTCTACCATTCAGTCTATGTATTATATAATCATTTTAAAATCTGTTGCAAGCCACCTGTGTTATCTTCAAATGGAAAAAAGAATAAAAATAAGCAATAAATCAGAACACAGGGATATAAATATTATTTTGTTTGCATCATCTAGTTAGATAAATTAAGTAGTATCTTAAAGGTAAAACATTAATGCATCTATGTATGGTCAGTCTGGACTTTGAATATGTCACTTGAAGCTGAGGAAGAAATCTGTCCATATTTGGGAAAGATCTGATAAAACATAGCCCTGCTTCGATTTCATTGGGCCTAAAACCAACATGAGAACCAGCATGGTGTTGCAGTTTGAATGTTGAACTAGGACTGGAGAACAGGGTTTGAATCTCCACATAGTCATGGAAACCCATGGGGTGACCTTGGGCAAGTCACACCCTCTCAGTGTCAGGGGAAGGCAAAGACAATACCCCCTCTGAACAAATCTTGCCAAGAAAACCCCATGATAATTTGCCTTAAGTTGACATAAATCCCAAGCAACTTGAAGGTACATGCACACATATACACACACACCCCAGAACAAAACCCAACATTGCTTTGGGACTGAGGCACCATTGTGATGAAAATTCCTTCTTTCCCGCTTTCTTCCATGAGGCTTTGCTGCCCCCAGAATTGGCTTGTGAGGAAGCATTCAGATGCACAGAAGAGAGCAATGAAAATGGGATTCCTACACCTGATTTCATTTGACTGACCAGTTCTTTCAGTAAATGCAGTTCATTTGCCTTAAACCTGTATTTCTGAAAGAGAAAAAATAGCCATTATTAGTAGGAAAACTCAAAAAGATTATTGGAAACAAGAAAATAGAGAGCCAGCATGGTGTGTTTTGAGCATTGGACTACGAACCTGGAAACCAAGATTCGATTCCCAGCCAAGGAAATCCACTGGGTGACCCTGGGCACATCACACACTCTCAGTCCCAGAAAACCCTGTGATAAGTTCACCTTAAGTCAGAAATTACGTGAAGGCGCAGAACAACACAGTTAAGAAAATAATGGCCAAAAACTTAAGCACTCCTAAAATTTTAAGCACTCTTAATTTTAAATATTTTTTTTACTGAATTCAGTGATCCTCTGTCATCAAGAGAGTGTTTCCAGAAAAAAAGATTTCTATAATATACTGTCTAGATTTTTCCACGATTACAGGCTGGCAAAGGGTGATCCATCTGTGTTTTTGCCCATCATCAGCTATTGCTTTACATCTTTCTCAACATGTATTACTGAACTTCTGGTGGAATCTGATGTGGAACTAACAGCAAAGAATGACTTGCGTTTTATTGAAGCTGTTTATAAGGTACGTGTCGTTTAGGATGCTAATGGGACATTGCTGTTTGTTCTAGTAATGAGAGCGTTTAAGTCTTGTGGTAGCTTGGGAACTACAAATAGGTTTGAGCTGCTAGCATACTCATGATACAGTGTTCTTATCACCGTTTATTGTGTCATAACCTTTTATAGGCATCATGCTGTCAGAGATGTTAACTGGATGGAGAAAGTGGAATACATATCTAATTACCTATGGGCTGAGGAATCTACAAATCTGGGCTAACTTTGATGGCTAAGCCAAAACTTGTGGGCTCTTTCAGGTGTCTTAACACAGTAACCAAAGTACCAACTCCCAGCTTCACAAGTTACATTAGTAGGTCCTTGCCATTTTAGCTCTGCATTGTTACAACATTCTGAACATCTCTATAACCAAATAACTCTTTTCATTTTTTGTTTGGGCTCAGAAGAGATCCCTGTCCACCTCTCCTGAGAAATCTTTGCTGTCCTCTGTAGATTGGAAGTTGAAAGGAATGCTAGAGTTCTTTATGACCACCAGAAGCCAAAAGCATAGGTAGTATAGTAAGCAAAACTGTGGAAGCCTGCATGATTATGTAAAATGTGTTAGACTAGGGCTACTCAAAGTAGTGGTCCATGAACTGGGGCCAGACAGGGAAAAAAAAACAGTTTCCCACCTCAGATAACATAAGAAGTACTGCATTAGAAGACTGTTGTTATTTTTTTTCCAAATACTGAATGTGTTTCTTCCTGTCATAGTTCCTCTAAATGGCAATAAAACAAATGTATCTGATCTATCAGTAGTAACATCTATTAGCAAATCCCTATAATCCAAATCAGTTTTCCATGTGGAAAGTAAGATAAGACAAAGTTAGGTACAAAGTCCATAAATTCATTTACAAATAAAATGTTAACAACAAGAATGAAAGTTTAGGCACCATTTATCCAGTAAAGTATATTTAAAAACCTGGCATTGTAATTGATCTACACCATTCTCTCAGCTCTCGAATCAGATCTGGAATGAAAAGTGCCTCAAGCCAAACCTCAGCTGCTGGCTATGACTGAAAATGGTGGAAAATTGAGAAGTATAATTATAATAGTATTATAATAGTAATGTGCTAGATATAACATACAATTATAAAAAAGGAGAAAGGCATAAGGAGAAAAAGAAGAAAAGTGGCATTACCTTGAAGACTGACTGATTTTAACATGAGCTTTCATGGATACAAACCTACTTCTTTGGATGCAGTACTAAGTGGTATTAAGGCCTCAGGTGTAAAGCTTGTTTAGACAATTGTGGGAGAGGAATAAAAGCTGACTACCTTTTTTTTGTCCCTTTCAGGTTCTCCGTGATCAATTTCAGTATAAGCCAGTCTTATCAAAACAGCAGTTTCTCCGTTATGGCTTTGCAGAGAGAAAAATAGAGGTCGTTTGTGACATTATTAGTTTGATCTATAAAAGACATAAAGAATTAAGTAATATGAATAAGGTAATAAGATATTGATTTTCTTTATTTTGAAAAAGAAGGTTTATTGAACTATAATTTTTTATCAACTAACCAAATTAACATAATTATTTATTCTAGTTCCTATTATAGTTTCTACTGCTTTTTCCCCCAGTTTATTATTTTTCTGAGAAAATTCATACCCGTTACATTAGTGAAGTTCATCTTTCCCTTCCGTTGTTGATGGGTGCAAGCTTACAATTCACATCTTTCTAATTTGTTTTATCTCTTCTCCACTACATACTTAAGTTATAAAAATTATGTAGCAATATGCTATAATTTCATATAAAAAATTGGTTTTATGTTAGTTTCCAACAGTCAGACAAATTTACTCCACTTCATCTCTCTGAAGTCCTAAAATCTGCTCTAAAAGGTCCTCTAAGTCTTTGGAGCAAATGGGGAGCATGACAGATCAACATAGTCTTATGTTTGCCTTTAACTTTGTGATTCGTATACAGTTTGAGGTCATGTTCATCTCAAACTGAGAGATGATAAATTTCCAAAAATCTTGAACCTGCAAGTTGATGGTGAGGAGGAGGAGGTGTGCTAGGTTTTTGTTTTTGTTTTCCTTTCTGTTCCTCACCCTTGGAAAAAATGAAACTTATAGAAAGTGTCTGGGAGGAGGGCACTAAAAACATGTAATTCTTACTTTTAGCTGTCCTTACAGGTATAAAGTCACTTGATACTTTAGGAGCTTAAATTTGATTATGTATAACTTTGTCCTGAAAATATTATATTTAAGTGTATGAAATCTGAGCCAGTGTGGTGTAGTGGTTTGACCAGGGTTCAGTTCCCCACTTGATCATGGAAACCTACTGGGTGACTGTGGGTGCATGACAAACTCTCAGCCCCAGAAAAACCCGTGACAGCTTTGCCTTAGGGCTGCCATAAGTTAGAAAATGACTTGAAGTCATACAACGAACATGCTAAATTTGAATTTGGTATATATTAAATTTAATAAGTTTGCTACTCAGATAATAATTAGAAGCTTACTGGTTGATCTTAAGTATGTGTAATTTTTGTTAGAACGGGCAGGCACTACATGCTTTTGAACCCTAAAATTAAGCATCTTAATTTTTGCCAAGTTATGAGAAAAAACACTAAAGATTAAAGTTGAAAGCAGAAGTTGTCGATGTTGTAGTAAGATCACGGAGATTATTTTATATCCTGAACATAGATTCCTTCACATTGTCAAGCAGACACAATAAACATTCATTTTCAGAAAAATCACTGAAAAGGGAGATTTCCAAGATTGACTGAATGTTAATTTGCTCCATTAGCTTTGTCTAATAGGCACACTTTTGAACTATGATTAGTAGTAGTTTTTGCATTTTCTGCTTTTCCAGTTTTGTCATCATTAATACCTAAAAATGAGGGTTTGCCTATGGGAAAAGGGTTCAGAGCATTTTTAAAGAACACATTCCTTGCCAAATCAAAAGAAGTATCACTAATGTGAATGGGACTTCTATATGTTTTAGGTGAAATCTCAAGCAAGAAACAGAACCAATTCTGATAAACCCCAACTGCAAGCAAACTGTTCTAACCATCCTGATTCTGCAGCTGTTTGTACTATGGATTTTCAACAGGTAAGAGCACTTGGTAGTATCTTAGATGAGGCTCTGAAGTACAGTAGATAATCTTACTATAGTTTAAATTTCATCGAAGTGATTTCACATAAATCATTGAGTTGTTATAGAGCTTCCAGTATGCATTGTAGTTTTAAAGGACAAAAACACATTTGTTGACCCTTGTCTTATATTTAACATGAGAAAAACAGACAGTGATAGGGAACAGGGAAAGATAGTGTAGTTGTTTTAGTTACACATGTCCAGAGTTTGTTATATAAGAGATTTAAAATATAAAAATGGTATATAAATAAATATTCAGGAAATAGGATCAAATACAAGAATGCTGTATAGACTTTTAAAATGAGTGTTTGGTGAATTGTGCATTATTTTAAATTCACTGCTCTGGAACTAAAGCAAGTTTAAAGTATTGAGGGCCAATTACAGATTAATAACTAGTGAATTTTAAGTATGTTAGTGAACCACATTAAAATCATACTTCTATATGTTCCAGGAACCCTTGCAAATGCTTGGATCCAGGAACCCTTGCAAATGCTTGCAATGGTGGCAGCGTATTCACAGACACTTCAGTCTATGTGTTGCTGCCATTTTAGGTATAGGGATTAAATGCTTCATGTGAGCTGGAAGTCGTGCCCGCAGAGGTTGAGGGTCAGGAAGGCCCAGTGTACTCACCTGTTCTTAGTAGCAGTAACTTCTGAACTGAGCAAGCTGTCAAGCCGCTGGGGAAGAGGTTTTGTTGCCTCATCCCCATAAGTTTCTAAAGCAGGTAATCTGTATGTGGACTACTATCCACTGGATTGAAGTAGCATAAAAATTGTTGCCTAAGAGTTGCTGGTTGGATCCAGTGATTTCCAACTGGCTTCTCCGTGTACACCATACTGGTTGTTAGCTGTCTACCAGGTTCTGAATATGGAGTTGTGAGTTTCCCCAAGCACCATAGCTAGCCAGATTAGCTGAACTAATAATGAATGAACTGAATTATAGTATCCAGACTTTGGAAGAGCTACTGTTTTGAAGTACAACTCTCAGTATCCTCTGGCCAGTATGACCCCTGGTCATAGTGGCTGAGGAGTTTGAGGGGTTATCATCCAAAATAGTAACATTTCCAATGTGGGGTGTATCATTGTTTTAATGTTAATTTAAATAGCTTTATCTGTTTTATAAAAGAAACAAATGAAACTAATGATTTTTAAATTTTGTTTGCTTCCACAACTACCTGTGTACAAATCTTAAAGTCAGTTCTTGATCTCATAAGCTTATTGTAGACTGCAGTTCCCTTAACCCAGAGCTTTCCAAATGGTGTGCCGCGACACATTAGTGCGTCGCCTGAAGTGTGTAGGTGTGTTGCCTACAATCTTGGAAATGTATGTTATTACTTATAAATCGTATATTTTTAAAAATATATGAAAGGTTTTCATGAGATATGTTGTGTCCCCATACATTTTGTTATTACAATTTGTGTATATGTCTGTATCTCTTATAAAGGGTTAGCTTAAACTCCAGTTTGCTAGTAAAACTGAAATTACTGTGTCGCGAAATGATGCCTAATGAAATGATGTCTAAAAAAGGTTGTCACCAACATGGAAAATCTGGAAAGCTCTGCCTTAACCCTTTAGCATAGGACCTACTGGCTGGGACTTTGGGGAATGGAAGCCTTACGTATTGTGATGGCAGCAAAGGTTCCTATTGCTGATATGTAGAAGTGTGACTGAGGGTGAATCAAAATTAGGATTTGTCCCCTAGGCATCAAGTTCTTCTATCAGGTTGTTTTAGCTTTTTGTAATAACTGCAAGAATTCAAGTCTTTCATGATCAGTTAGGTATATTCCACAGGTGGTTTAAATCAGTGTTTGGCTTGCTATTTTTACTTCCAATACATTTTGCTCTTACTTTTTATTGGGGTGTTTCTCTTACTAAGAGACCTGGAGTAGAATGTTCTAGAAGTTGTAGAAGTCTAGTTAGTGCATGTGTCTCTGAAGACATAGTTAGGGAACTATTAGAGGAAGACAAGACTGAAGCTGTCTGTGTGGTTGATGGTTTGGACACTGATGCTGATGGTTTTGACACCAGTGGTGATGGGTTGGACAGCATTTGTGAATGGGTAAGGCTCCTTTTAAGTCTCTTTGCCATTATTTTTCTATTTAAATGAAATTGAAATAGTATCTTTTTTGATTAATAGAAGGAGGGCACTTGACTGTGGTTGGCTAGGCAGAACATTTGTGCATTAATGTTATACAGTTTACATGTTTTTTTACTCTTTACACTCTATAAAGTTTTCAGGAGTGAATATTCCACTCAAGGTTCATTCCTTCTGAAAAGGAGAAGAAACAAGACAATCTTTATTGTTTCCTTCTTCCTCTATGCTCCTGAAAAGGTGCTCTACCAGGTTAAATGTGGCATGCCACGGTGTAGTGTAAGGAAATTGAAAGAGGCAAAAATGGTCTCTGCTCCTCCTAGTCCTTTCTCTGAACAGAGAAAGTCCTTCATTTCAAGACCTTACAGCCAGTGCTTATTCATTCTCAAGAAATCCTTAATATTATCAGTGTAGACAACAGAAATGGCATCAGGTGTTCAAGTCCTTTTGGAATTACATTCTGTTTGTCTTAGAAAGTGATTGACTTGAAGCCTGAAAGGTTTTTTAGATTATCCAAAAGTAAAAAAGAAAAGCCCAGAGGTAAAAAATCCATATAAAGAATGCAACAGTTAATTTTGTTCTATGTAAGAAAACAGCACATTGTGTTAAAAAAAGAAACTTACTGATGGACCTCAGAACAAATAGACAGTAAGTGTTCTATACCATATAATCAATTCCTTCTTGCTGACTAGAGTAAGCTATGCTCGGGTAGCACGTTTTAGATACAAGGGAAGAGGATGTGGTAACATGTTCTACTATTTCTGGGGTTGTAAATAATGTGGCACAACATTTTAAATATGGCTCTTGAAGATGAGGTTGGAAAAGTATTGGAATGATAAATGACAGAGTTGGGAACAGTATGGACAAGCCCTGTATATTGATTTTGTTACTGCCAAGCTTTGGCAGTATTTAAAAAGCAAAATACAAAGATTTAACATAAGCTCTTCATTAGCAGTGACAAGCTACTGAAAAGGAAGCCTTGCCAGCCTGTGGCCCTTAATTGTTTTAGGTTACAACTCCCATATAGTCTCTTACCATAGGACCTGCTGGTTAAGACTTCTGGAAACGGAGGCTGTTAAATGTTCCCCTCACCTGGTCTGTGACTCATGTTGAATCAAAATTAGGGCTTGTCCTGTAGGTTTGAAAGGTTCCTTGTCCATCTTTTTGATTTTTTTCTTTTCAGACTAACTACACAATTCAAATCTTTCATGGAACAGTTGGATATATTCCACAGATGACTTAAATCAGCAAGTGTCTTGCCTTTTTTCCCCAGCATGCTTGCTTTTAATTTTTTTTAGGTTGTTTCACTTACAAAGAAACCTGGAGTAGAATGTTCTGCAAGTCTAATTAATGCATGTATCCCTGGAAATATAGTCAGGGAGGTACTGGAGGAAGAGAAAACTAAAGCCATCTGTGTGGCTTATGGTTTGGACGGTGATGCTGAGAGGTTGGACAGTGTATTTGAACAGGTAAGGTAGCTTTTAAGTTTCTTTCTCATTATTTTTTTCTTGAATTGAGGTTGAAAAAAAGTCTTTTTTGTTTAATAAAGGAGAACACTCTCTGTTGCTGTGTGTGTGTGTGTGTGTGTAAAGAGAGAGATCTGTGTGTGTGTGTGTATTCCGCAGGATAGTCTATAAAATTCCCATGAGAGAAATTCCCCTCCAGGTTCATTCCTTCTGAAGAGAGGAAGGAAGGAGACAATTTTGCCATTTCCTTACATTACATTTATTTATTTCAGTTCATGTCCAGAAGTAAAGAAAAGGAGCAAGATACAATGTCATACAATAGAATGTATATTAAATATAAAATTAAAACCATTAAGTATAAAGTATTTGCAATACAATAAGGTAAAACAACATAAAACAGTGATACATTTAATAGTAAATCAGAATCCTAGTGTCAGTAAGGTATTGCTGCTACACAGAAACTGGCTGCCTTGGCTGTGATGTCACGAAACTGATAAATCAAAAAAATAATAAGTGTAAAACACTTCAGCTCTCCCAGGTATACTCTGTAAAATTGGATTAATAAAATGGTGTTGAAGGTCACAATAGAAAGAACAATACAATAATACAGTACCTTACAGTTTCTAGTTTCTCTGTCTCACAGGACAATATGGCACATTGTTACATCTTCCCTTCAGTACTGAAGATAGAAGCACATTGAATTTAGGCAGATTAAATGCTTTCCTGTATTTTGGAGTGGTAAATTAAATAATCAGGAAGAAAAACCCAATTCCTGTCCCCTAAAAGCTGAATAAATGGAAGCTGCATTTTGCAACTCAGTATACCAGATGCCCAGATATATTTTGTTGCTTTCCTATAATCCATTCTCATCTATTTTTTTCTACTTCAACAGAAATATACACAGCTAGGAATGGTGCCCACCGCTACAACCTTGACTTAAGTGATTTGTGTGGTATATAATCACTCCCTGGGCTTTGCCTACTTTAAATCCGGAAATGAGCCTGCCAATTTCACATGATGAAACGGGGGCCCAATCAAGAAGACCTTTGAGATCCTGTAGTTTAAGGAATCTTCAAGTTGCATCCCTTATGACCCTCCAAGCCACCATCGTTGTCTTATCCTTATTAAGTCTTTACTACCATGGTTTTAAATTAAACTATGAACAGCTGGCATCTGTAGCTTCATTTAACCTTGATCTGCAAAATGCTCCATTTCAGTCCTTTTCACTTACAGTTCTATTGTATATTTCACATCTTCAATATTCTTAAAGTTAGGAATTCCACTTGCTTTACTTATCTCCCAAGTCAAACTGTAATTAAAAAAAATATATATATACATATCTTATTCTTCCATTATAGATCCAACTAAATAATCCTACTAGAATTACTAGTAACTATAGCCACAGATCATTGCATTGTTAGATTTCTTATTGCTCATAGTGCAGAATCAGTTTCTAATATTTCAAAAAATCTTCTTTTGACTCTAAAACGCACATTAGTTTGGCAATTTGAGCTATTGTTTATAACATTTCCAAGCTGGGGTATATCTTTCCTTTAATGTTATTTTAAAGACTTTTAATATGTTTCATAAAAGAAGCAAGAGAAACAATAATTTGAAAGAAGAAAAGCACACTAAGGATTTTTTAATTACTTTTACTTCCACTACTACTTGTATAGGAACTTAAAGTCAGTTCTTGGTCTGTAGCCCTCCATATGTTTTAGACCAAAGCTGCCATGACCTCTTACCATAGGAGCTGCTGTCTAGGACTTCTGCAGAATGGAAGTCCAAAGTATTGGGCGCATCAAAGGTTGACTACATTAGACCTGCAGAAGAAATTGGGGTTTGTCCCTTAAATTTGAGGTTTGTTGCCCATGTTTTGTTTTACCTTTTTGGTTTTATATTTTCAAATGAACTGCACAATTCAAGTCTTTTATGGATCAGTTAGACATATTCCACAGGAAGTTTTAAAGAAGTGAATGGCTTGCTATTTTTTGTTACAAAACACTTTGCTCTTACTTTTTTTTAGGGTGTTTCACTTACAAAGAAACCTGAAATAGAACGTTCTAGAAATCTAATTAGTGCCTGTATCCCTGGAGATACAATCAGAGAAGTATTGGAAGAAGAGAAAACTGAAGCTCTCTGTGTGTCTTATGGTTCTGACAGTGGTGCTGATAAGTTGGAAAATGTATGTGAACAGGCAAGGCTGCTTTTAAATTTTTTTCTCATTATTTTGTGTTGAAATAAGATTGAAAAATAGTATCCTTTTTTGTTTAACAGAGGAGGACACTTGACTGTGTTCAGGTAAGCAAAACATTTGTGTGAGATTATGTTTCAATCTACATTTCTTTTTACAGTATACAGTTTATAAAATTCCTGTTAGTGAACTTCTACTAGGGTTCATTTCCTTATGAAGAGAAGAAAGACGAAAACAATTTTTGCCATTTTCTTCTTTCATTATGACCCTGAAAAGCTGTTCTGCCAGTGTAGTGCATGGAAATTGGAACAAGCCAAAATTGCTCCTTAATCCATTCCGTGAACAGAAAAATCCTTACATATTGAGCAGATACATCTAGATTTGACTTTAAAAAGTAAAGCTGAATGACTGAGAGGGGATTTGAAGTCAGATTCAAATGCAGTGCCCTGTCAGTTGGACTAAAGTTAAAAGATGCTATCTAAAACTTCTGTAATTCGAGAAAAGCCAATATTTTTCTGTACAGTTCTGAAAGATAACCAGCTAGCAGAAAAGAACTATGTAGCTGGTCATTCATAACTATGCAAAGGAGGTCTGTGGGCTTGGTACACTATGCTCCCTGGATGTAGGTTTTTCAAGTGTGAAATATCAGTGCCAGTAAACAGATTTCCAGGGACTGGGGCCAGTAACATTACCTCACTGTGTGGTATTGCATGGAGACCTCTTCACACAGTTAACACGTTCAGAGGTTAAAATGTTGCTTGGATGAATGACACAGTCCTTATTTGCAGAATGTGAAGGATAAGAGTGAAATGGAAAAACTAAAGAGCCAAATTGCTGAACTGGAGGAAAAGCTTAATAAACTAAACTGCATGGAAGACAAGTTTCAGGCTTTAGAAGAGAAACTCCAAGGGAAGATTATTATAGATGAAAAAGACTGGAATAATCTACTGAGCCGAGTCTTGCTTCTTGAAACTCAGCTGTTACTTCATTCTAAAAAGGTGTGTTTTGCTATTAGTGTCCTTTTTTCAGTAAGTAATAGAACAATATCCTATTGTTCATCCCAACTAGAGTGAAATAATTGACTGAGTTAGATTTACTTACTTACGTAGAGTAATTGATTCAATTAGATTTACTTACTTACTTGACTCACCATGCATCGATTGACTGAATACTTCTCCTTTAGTTGGAACTGGTAATATTCCAGTGCAGGAGTGTAAAAAGAATACTTGGTTGTTTTAAGCTGATATGTGTATATAACTTCTTTCATAATCAATAGTTCCAAATGTCATACTTAATTCTTATGTAGTGCTTCATCTTTTTTTTCCACATAAAGTCACAGAGTTGTAGCCAACCATTAAAGACTGTTGCAGAGTTGCTACCACTCTGCATTCTCACGTCAGGTAATCTAATTTGATAGCAGTTTGAGATTAGTATGAGAAGCTACAGATTATACAGTGTATTGCAAAATGTAACATTTATTTCTTGTTACAGTTTGTGGAATTGCTTTAGGTAGTGACCCATATATGTTTACCTTTTTATTGTTAAGTTGTGCTATTCTATTCAGGCTCTCATTTTTGAATTCATTATCATTTGTTATTTTCACTGGCCATAGATAGTATTTTCATTATATTTTGCAAAACATTATTGTTTTATATTTTTGTTCATGTATTTGCGATAGTCTTTTTTTTGTTTGTTTGTGCATATTTAATCTAGCCTATATCTTGCACTGTCATGACATCTACTGGAAGACAAAGGAGCTGTCTTTTTTCAAAAAATAAATCCTGAAAAAGGAACATGCAGCAGTGGGCAACATAGAGCCAGTTCCCTGCCCCCCTATGATCCCTTGCTCTCTGCACCCCCCTCAGATGGATCAATGAGTGGCTTAAAATAGGTCATTTTCTTTGTTTGAGGATAGGGGCAGATTGTTTTGCAAGTATATGTACCTCTGGACCACCGGGGGCAAACTTTTAATTCTGTTGTTGTGGTAGGGTGAAGCTGAAGGGCAGGGGTTCTGGGGATTTAGAGGCTATGTACAACCAATAGGCTTGAAGTTTGCCAACACTTATTTGAAACTGTGGTTGGTTGTAATGGCTATATTTTGTCATAAGCATTTGAGCAGTAAAAGGAACAGTTCTCCTGCGCTTAGTCACTACTGTTTGTACATTTGTTACTCTTTCATTTTTAGGGAAAACATACTATTTATCATTCCTTTCATTGATTTATATTCCACATTCCCCCTCCCTCAACAAACAGGATTCAAAAAATTTGAAAATCTAGTGGGCACTTGCTCTGTACCTTAACCAAGATTTGTTTTCTTCATTCTTTGAATGTTTTTCTATGTCTTTAATTATTTACAATTATGTTAAAGTACAAATGTATTATTATGATGGGATTCTGGTTCTTTGAAAACAGTTAAATCTTTGAAAACAATGGATTCAGACCTGAGAAGTTATAATGGAAGAACTACTGGCTGAGTTAGCATTCTGTGAATTGTGCTAGAGCTAGCAGAAAAACATTGTACCAGAAGAGTGTACAGTGCTTTCCTCATACAGAAGCACACATGTGGATCTGAATCATCGTCTGTATGTGTCTGTGGCCCTTTTCGCACCGCATTTTCCATGCAAAAGGGCGCCTGGAGTGTCGCACGATTGTGAGGAGCAATTTGCACAACACACAATCGCTCGACGCTCCAGGGGCCGGCAGGAGCCGATCGTGTACCTTTTCATTTTCGGCTAGAAGCTCAAAATGGTGCACGATTGCGCATTGCTCCTGGGCCCCGCGCACACTTACCTGGTGTGCGGAGCCTCGGGAGCCATGTCGGTTGCGCTTCCTGCCCCAGCGCAGCCTGGGGAAGTCCCAGGCTGCACTGCGGAAGGAAGAGGTGGGGCTCTTGCGCGAGCAGGCAGCTCGTGTGGAGCCGAAGGATCCCGGATGCAAGAGCCTCTCGCCAGAGGCTGCTCGCTCGATCCCCGCACCTCAGCACTGGAAGAAGGTAAGGTGCGGAAAGGACCTGTGTGTGTGTGTGTGTGTCTGTGTCTGTCTGTCTGTCTGTCTGTCTGTCTGTCTTTCTCTCTCTCTCTCTCTCTCTCTCTCTCTCTCTCTCTCTCTCTGTATAAGGATCTTTTAAGTCAAATGGTTTTTCTTGATAAAGAATAGGATTTCTACTGGCAAAAATACAGTTCTCCCTGCACATTCATGGGTTTCACTTTCGCAGATTTGATTATTTGCAGAAGTGTCTGCTGCCCCCTTCATTCTCCTCCTCACACTCCCTGGCCTTTTGGCCAGGCACAGGCAGAAGGAAAGATCATCCCGTCCCGGCAGCCCTCACAGGCCCTCCACGGGAGAAAGCAGGAGCGTGCAGGGCTGGAGATCGCTGCCTCCTTGCACGCCCCAGGGCCTCCGCTTGTGTGGGTGCTCTGGAGAAGACCTGCAGGATCGTGGAGGGTCAGCGATCGCTGCTTCCTTGCATGCCCCAGGGCCTGCGCTCACTCCAAAAAAGGCCTGCAGGGGCATGCAGGGCTGGCGATTGCCACCTCCTTGCCCGTCCTAGGGCCTCTGCTCGCACGAGTGCTCCAGAGAAGGCCTGCAGTATCATGCAGGGCTGGCGATTGCTGCCTACCTGCATGCCCTGGAGCTTGTCCTTGTACGGGCGATCCAGACAAGGCCCTCAGGGGCATGCAGGGCTGGCGATTGTGGGCTCCTCTCACATGGGGTCTGCAGAGGAGGCCCACTGGTTCCCCACCTGTTTGTGATTTTTTGACATTTGTGAGGGTTCTCTGTCCCTATCCCTTGCAAATGTGAAAGGCCTACTGTACATCTTTGGATCCCAAGCCCTGAATTCTATTCTGTTTATTTTGGTTATGAAATACACAGTCAGCCCTCCACATTTGTGGGTTTGACTTTCATGGATTTGATTGTTTCTCCAACCCCTGTCCCCCTTCACACCCAAGAGAGGAGATGGGCAAGGGAGAGAAAGTATAGGGCCACCATGCCAGCCCCCTCTGCTTCCTGCTCCTTTCTCTGACTTGGTTTGGGCCCTGGCACCTACTCTCCCAACCATGTTTCCCCTTGCTTCCCACAGATACATTTTGATATTTGCATATTTTTTTTAGTTTTTAGGGGTATTTTCCTGTACCCTTAACCCTAACTCTAGCAAATGTGGAGGTCTCCTCTGTCCCTAACCCTAACGAATGTGGAGGGCCGACTATATACAGGGAGGCCAAAATCCAGTGGTATTCTTAGATGTGACTGAAATCAGGATTTTTCCCCCTTTCCCTTCTGCTGCAGCCCTTCATGGCAACAAAAGCATGATCCAGAGGGTTTTTTTAGTCCTCCAGGAATGATTTTTAGGGTCGTTGCTAGAGGGAGGGCAAAAACTAATTCTAGCAGAAGCAGAGCAATGATGGCAGAAATATATTCAAATAAGCATAATGAGCAGCAAAAAGCTAGGGTAGTTTTCATTTTTTTTAGCATAGCTATAGCACAGCATGCAACAAATGCATTTTTGTGTGCCAAAGAATTTCGTGTAATCCCACATGGTTTGGTGTTTAAATGCTAACCATAGCTTGCCCAGTTTGGATGCTGTCATTACCTAACTGGAGAGAAGATGAAACAGATACGTGTGAGTCCTTGTCTTCTTCCTCATGAAAGGGAATGTCGGAAAAGAGCTATTTTGTATTCTTGAATATGTTATTAATGTGTTGCAGGAGTGTACTGTGACATAGGTCATTGAGTGAAAGATCTCAGAACTGCTAGCTATTTTATAAGCGCACACATAGTTATAAATTGCGAAATGTCTCGTAATTTCAGGTTGATTTATCTGCTGACTTGAATAGTTTAAGTGAAGAAAATATCTCTGCCAGTAATGTAACTCGTATTTCTCCTGGTGAGTATTCCATGCAGCTTTTCTCATTCTATTTTTGAAATAATGATGAAATGTTGTCTTTTAACTATGTTATGTCCAAATGTAATCTCATCAGCTAAAATTTTACTTTCTGTAGAGAACAGCCACTTCTGTGATTATTACTTTGTCACTGGGTGTTACTCTTATTTGTGCATGTGATGTGTACTACATACATACACATACACAAAACCCAATATTATATGATCGTTTTCATTTTGTTATCCATAGCTGTTAGAGAAATGGATCAGCTGATTAATTCTTTTGCTATTTCAGCTTTGTTAAGGCTGTTTTCAAAAAAAAGAAAAAAATAACAGTGGGTTGGTAAAGTTAAGTTCATGAAGTTCAGGAAAATTCCTTTTCACTACTTTGTCACTACCAACAAGGAGCCTGTGTTATAGCTTTGTGTCTTGCTTTTTAAATGTGTATGCTATCCTGGCCAAAACTTGTCAGTAGCAAAATTAATCTGTAGGGCTTGTCCCTTCTGTTCTGACCTGTGGTGTTTATCATTCAATAATACTTTTCCAACCTAATCTGCAAGATACATATTTAAAACTTTGTATCACATTGCTTACAGCCCCAGAAAAAGTAGAAGACATTACCACATCCTATTTCATGATCTCTAGAACTTATTAACTGAGCCTAGCTTGTTCCTAGTCTGCAAGTGGGAACTGGCTTGTTCCAAGGTCCACCAGTAAGAATGGTCTTTTACATAATGCTGTAGGACAAACTTAGCTATTGTATTTTTATGGTGATTTTTGAACGTTGAGTCTTCTTTTTCTTTTTGGATTTAAAAACTTTTTAGGATAATGGAATTCTGAAAGGGCTTGAATGCCTGATACCATATCTGTTGTCTATATAGATGATTCTAAGGATTTTTAAAAATTAACCAAGTGAGCATTGACTGTGAAGTCGTAAAAGAGAATTTATATGGGAAGTCATGACTTTGTGAATAATGATGTCCGCATCAAGTTGCATTGATACAAATTATGATAACATTAATGATATTCCTGGATAAGCTTAGCTGGTTGTTTTTATGTTACAATCCAACGCATGGTTCTGAAACATGGCTGTGAGATAGATATCTCTTGAGTTTTGCTAGTTCTTTACTCTGAATGTCTTTTGTCAATATATATTGTAAATCAAGCTGTATTGTATGTGTTGTAAATTGCTGACCTCATGTGAGAGAGCAAAAAGGCAAAGTTGATCTTTAAAATGAATACTTCACAGATAGAGAGAAGGAGGATCTGCCAGAGAGCCTTCACCAGTCATCTGGATATAGTTCACTGTTATCTGCTGAACCATCTCCAAAAGCCACGGTCGTCATTAATAACCATGATCTGTCAGAGGTTTCAAAAGTAAGTGAAAATGGGCAAATGCTGGTTGATTTGCTTTTGCAGAGGTTTAGAGTGAAACATGTTTGTCATAGATGGCAAATAAGAGCAAAACTTTGTTCCAAAGTGCTTCTGGTAAATTAAGTGGTTTTGTAAGATTGTTTGTGCCTGTATACATTTAAATTTTGAAAGATGTGGGCTTTGAAAAATACATTTAGCCTCTTGCCTTTAAATTACAGGATACAACAATACAACGAATGGAAAGAATAAGCAAAATGTAAGTATGTGGGGGGCGAAGCAGGTCAAACTTATTTCTCAGCAGGGATTTGTTTTGGTTTAAAATGTGTATAGAAAGTACATGTGTTTTCCAAACCTCAAAGGTCTTTGCATCAGGTGTGGCATTTCCTTAAGACTGTACAGGATAATAAATCCAGCAACAGTTCTATGTTTGTCAGATGAGTCAGTATTTTTATTTCCAAAATGCAACATTAGCTGAATTTACTGATAGCTCTTAGAGATTAGAGTGCTAATTTTATTTATTTTGTACTATGTTTTCTTAGCAATGCTTTAAAGAAGGATTTTTCTTCAAACTTTTTAATCTGTGACAAAACATACTGTACTTTCAAAGTCCCTAAAACAGGGTTTTGAAGAACTAGTATCTAGTTGGGAAAGTTCATCTAATTTTTTTTTCACTTTAATTCTATTTCAGTGTCATTCATTTTTTTAAAAGCATCATATTTTAATCCAAAACAGCTTCCTAATGTGATGTTCAAAATGTTAATGATGAAAGTAAAAAATTAAGAATGTGTTTCACCTTTTTTTTTAACGTAATATTTCTCTTCTTTTTCTTTAGCTTTATTATATCTTCAGTATAAATAGAAACTATCCATTTGTTGCTTCTTTAATGTCACTTTGGTGTGAGAAGCCAATTTGGTTTGGACTCTTTAACCTATTTGTATAATATTTCTAGGATTGAAGAAACCTCAGAGTTGTTGAAGACTTCAAGTAACACCTCTTAAGAGTATTCTGCTTTTACACAGCCAAATATCTGAAAGCAATTACATGTGTCTGTAAAAATTTGAGTTATTTGAATCCTTTTGTGATTTTTTGTGACTGAAATTATTTAAAGCTATTCCTTGTAATGAAAAAAAATATTTTGTAGTATCTTTGTCATTGGTGTAATTTTCACCTAACCACGTTTAATTATTTTTTCTGCAAATAACATCTGTACACAAGTGGCGAAGTTGCTCCTGCACTCTATTTTTGTATTGACATTTGCTGGCACAAGGCTAGGTAATATGTTTTTTAAAAGGGCAGGCTCAAGGACCGTGCTTTACATCCTGTTGGATATACTCCAGCTGGGACTTGCATATTGCACCCAAGAGAATTGCATACATACCATCATGCCATCTGTGGAGCTGTACAAGACTTAATGAAAACTCAAGTACACATATTGTAAATATATCCTTTTAAAGTTTTTTTTCTAAAAAAGAAATTCATTCTTGGTTCCAAAGCACCTACCCATTGTAGCTTCCATTCATACTGACAAAGTGAAGGTCATTTTGATCCCAAACATTAAAATTTATAAGTGACGCCAGAGACTTTGACTGGGAAATGTGTTGAACGTTTTAGTGCTGTATTACCTGACACGTTTTAAGAGCAGCAGCACAGATGGAGGCCATCCAGTCAGTATACAAAAGATACACAACACTTTTATGATTCAAAGCCATATAAAATTACTCTTCAGAGACGAACGTTTATGTAAAACAGCTATAAAAATGATATACTCAGGTGAAAAACAGGAGTTGGGGAGTGGAAGGCACTTGAGATATTTAGATTCTAAATGACTGTGTACTTATGTGTTACACAGGAAACTTTTTAATCAGAAAGTGTTAACCTTAGGTCCATCAGTTCATTTTTAATGGTGAGGTTTGCAGATAATGAAAAATCAACTCTACCTTTTTTTATTGTAAAACATGATTTATTTCATAACCTTACACTGTCTTTTTTCACAACATGCAAGAGCTACACTAAACAGAAAAAAGGCTGTTCTTGCAACAGACCTCCAGTACTTCCATGTATTCATATTGCCAATATAAGAATTTCCAGATAGAACCAGAATCAGAAACCCTAATTACATTCTCTAGTAGATAAACCATAACAGAAACCATAACGATGTGTTACTGGTAGTGTAATGTTATATGCATTTAATCATTCCAAACATTTGCTTCTCATAGTATTATGTGTCGTTGAATGTTGTTGTTGTGTGTCTTCAAGTTGTTTCTGACTTCTGGAAACCCTAAGGCAAACTTGTTGTGGGATTTTCTGGGGCTGAGAGTTTGTGATGCACCTAGGGTCGCTCAGTGGGTTTCCATGGCAGAGTGGGGAATCGTACCCTGGTCTAGAGGGTCATAGTCCAGTGCTCAAATCACTACACCACTCTGGCTCTCCATGAATGCCACAGGTTAATTCATTGAAAATTCTATTTTTATTTTTTTAATAAAAAAATTGGTATATTCTGAAGGTAAGTAGCTTCTGTACTGCGTTGTTGCTGTTGTGTGCCTCCAAGTCATTTCTGATTTATAGGGACTCTAAAATGGAGTTTTCATGGCAAGATTTTTTTTTTCAGTGGCAGTTTGTCATTGCCTGCTTTTGAGGCTGAGAGAATGTAAGCTGTCCAAGGACACCCAGTGGATTTCCATGGCTGAGCAGGGATTTGAACCCTGGTCCCCCATAGTGCTCTTGCTTTTCAAGATTTCATGTGCTTCCAAGGGAAAAGAAAAATCATGTAAGCTTATTCCATGGGGAAGATGACTTCAACTTATAATAATCTTATCAGGATTTTCTTGGAAGAATTTATTTGGAGGAAGTTTGCCATTGCCGTAAGCTGAGAGAGTGTGATTTGCCCATCCCAGGCTGAGACAGTGTGATTCACCTAAGGACATCTAGTATATTTCTTCGGCTGCGTGGCAAATGGGACTAGGGTCTCCTAGAGTCCCACTAGTCCAGTATTCAAACCACTAAGCCACACTGGCTCTTTGTCCTTAGTACCTTTTATGTTTATATGAAATGTTTGTGGTTCAAAATCAGAATTATACAGAGTATTTCCTATTAGTACACCCCTGAGCAGAGCTTTCCAAACTTTTCATGTTGGTGACACACTTTTTAGACATGCATTCTTTCGTGACACAGTAATTCAGTTTTACTAGCAAACCATAGGTTAATCTAACCCCTTATAAGAGATACAGACACATACATAAATTGTAATAAAATGTATGGGGACACAACATATCTCATGAAAACCTTTCATATATTTTTAAAAATATATGATTTATAAATAACATACATTTCCAAGATTGTAGCTGACACACTTACACACTTAAAGCGACACAGCTGTGTTGCAGCACACAGTTTGGAAAGCCCTGCCTTAGAGTAAAGTGACATAAAAGCTTGCTTTTTTTTTTAACACCTGATCTTCAAAGTGTTTTATTTACAATATGCATTCTGTTGCAATGTATGGCTAACTACATGGCAAAGATAATGCCAAATAATTACCTGTCATTCATCCATCCATTCATCCATTCAGGTTAAAAAGAAGCATTTCATAATCACATTAACCACCCTGAGATTCTTTCTGATGAATTTTTTGCAAGAAAAAAGTAATTGTGACTGTCAGGATAGGGCACTTGGGGCAGGTTGTTAAATGTGTTCCCCTTCCAACTGTATCCTTTAAATAACATATTGCGTCTTTCTCTGTTGCACTGCCTGATATTCAGACTTGGGGAGGAGATATAGAGGCTGTCATAGGGATTTAGGGTGGAAGGATTGGAGAGGCATGTGACATTCTGAATCTTGGATTAGATCTATACCTGGCGTATTGAGCATATTTTACCAAAAACTTTTATACGAAATGCAGTAGAATTGTGGCACCATCTTGTGGTATAAGAAAAAATTATTTATGGCTATTTTACTGTGAAATATCAGAAATTCCAAGACTTTTTAATGAGGTGGCTAAAATATATTAAGTGTCTCATCTGTATGCAGTTGCATTGATGTTAGTTATCAAGTGGTCCACCAGCAGTTATTTTAGTTCATTCTCATTAGCAAATTCTATTAACCATAACGAAATCTGGTTTTTTTAATCATGTGTTCTGAACAATTTGGGATTCTATGCATGCACAGGTTATAGTATGAACTGAGATACATAAAAGGAGCATGTTGCTAGTCACAAATAGCGAAACCTTTTGACCTTGCCTGCACAAAGGTTCTTGGTCTGTGTTGGCCAGATGTGCTTCAGAGAAGAAGGCTTGAGATATGCGTGTGTACATTCCAGTACATAAATTGCTATAATATTGCACAACTCAAAATGTCTGTGCTACCTCACCCAGTCAGCTCCTTCCATTTGTTGTCAGTCTGCGTTGTAAACGTGAGTGAGTCTTTGTGTGTACAGGCTTCTCAGTGACAGATATTTGCATCAGTTGTTGGGGAATGGAGATAATTATTGTGACCATATCTGCATTTTATTAGCATATGCCCCTGGACTTGTTATAAGATCTTCTGAGTGGCTTTAAATAGCAAGTTTAGTAGAGTTTTGAAACGTTTCATATCTTTCTAGCAGCAGTTTAACAATTGAATATGTTTCCTAGGTCAGTTGTGGGTTCTTGGGATTATGAATAAGTATTTGAACACTCATCTTTCAGGGATGTGTTTATTCTAGCCTACATTTATGCAGGATAGAGGACTAGTCTAGAGTTGTTTCCAAACCGGGGTCCCTCCATGATGTTATATTACAACTCCCAGAATTCCAGAGTGTTGGCCCCAGGAACCAAGGCTGGGAATCACTATCTAGATTATCTCAACTGCAAGATTATGCACATTTGATCATAACCAAAAGGCCAAGAAGGAGTAAGGTTCTAATAGTAGCAACAACATAGGGAAGTACACATGTTTGCTGAAATATCTGTGTGCAGTCTTTCCGTCCAAGCAAAATAAGAATATTTTATTTGTAGTTTCATGGCAACAAAAACCACTATAGTCTTCAGTTAAAAATTCAACTAGCATATACTAGGACAGTTGTCCCCAAGAATTAGGTTTCATTGTACAATACCCCTGAAGCTATGCCTGCAATCCAGGCATCCTTATCAATGATCAGCTGGACAACTGAATATAAAGTCCTCAGATTTCTGCCACTTATCATATACCTTTTCCCCTATAAGCAGAGAAATAGCTGAAACAAAGAAAAAAGGTCCCACAAATCTATTGATATTTTGCCATTGGAATATCTCTCTATTTCAACTAATAAACTAGGATAAAAAGCAACAACATAATGTTTGGGGTTGAAATGTGATCCAGAGAATGTATGAGTGCTCAAATGATACAGAGAGTAGAGGCACACTACAATCCGGAACTCCTCTTGTGCAAACCTATTTTTTTTTTTAAAAAAATACTTGAATGGAAGCATTAGGTCTATGAGTATCAAAGGGGCAAAAGACCTAGAATGGGGAAGGTAGCTCATCTGGTTCTATGCAGGGAAGATCAAGTGGTTATACTGATGTGAGAGCCAGAAGTGAAAGGACCTCGTGTAGTTGCCCACAGCTACTACGTTGTAAAGTAGCTAGAAATTATTTGATGATGCCCGGGATCAAGTAAGAATACAGATTTAGAAACTGCTGCTCCTCGCAGAAGTCATTCTCTACCACACAATGCATGAAAGAAGACACAACGTGCACTCAGGTCATGGAACTAAAGGAGCCCAGTACTGTGGAAGCCCCTTGACATCACTGAGTTGAAGGCATGTGTTTTTCTCCCTCTTCTGGTTGGCAGCATATCAAGGGCAACATAAAACTTTGATAGGGTTGCAGTGCTCAGTCTCAGTATGCTGTAACTTCACAGCAACAGTAAACCTGAATAGATTTTGTGAATTCACAAGATACCTGAAATTTGACAAGGAATCAGAACAATGTGTAGAACCACATAATAATTTTGCTGCTTAGGATATTTTAACCATGTTCAGCAGCTTCAAAAGTACATATCAAATGTGGAGACACTACTGATTGTCAGGAATCTCTCCCTACTGAGACGCAACCAGCAAGGGAGGAGAGAGGTCAGGAATACTTTCAGGGAGAGTCCAAATATACCAAACACCAGGAAAACACAAGCTGAGCCAGGTCAAGGTCCACTGCAAAGGTTTAGGAGGCAGAGATCCGTCCAGAGGGTTTCAGGGAGCAGGAGACACGAAGGTCGTGAAAGCTTGCTAGTAGTTTGCTGCAAACACAGAGCAGCCACAGTGGCAGACTTAAATAGGCACTGTGAGCAGGTGCTGCTTGTTATTGTTTCCTCAACCTAGTCCATGCAGCCTCCCTCTGAGCAGCCCGTTTCAGCCTTTTTCGTGATTGAGGGCTGATGGGCACAGGTGGCTGGCACTTTTCTGCATCATTGCTGGTTCCCTCTCTGTCATCAGCTGGCTGGTGCAACTCTGTCACTGTTTGACCTTCCAGCACAGGGGATGTTTGTAGGTTGACTTGCTCACTCACTGGTCCAGTCCTCGGGATGGTCAGTTGCTCCTCGATCTCAGAGGCATCATCTACCCCACTCACTGGCTTGGCCCCATGAACATTCAGTTGCTCCTCAATCACAGAAGCAGCATCTATCACACTGATGAACATTTGGTTGGTTTCACAGATAAATGTCTCTTCTGGCTATATGTACCAAATAAAGTGAACATGGCATAAAGATGAGCTGTTGGAAGCTAAAACATCATATTCTCTAAAGGGAGACATTCATCTGCAGCGGCAGAGCTTGGAGTACATGGAGGGGGTGATGGAAAGGGGGGGCAGGGCCACAGTGCATGGGGGGGGTGACCGTGGCACACGGGGGCATGGGTATGCCCCAAAAGCATTGCCCCGTCCCTATGCAACTGTTCATCTGGGAAGTCAGCTTGGTACCTCATGGGCAGCCCCACTTTGTTACAAGGAAGTGACAACACTGTGTGAAACATATTTCCACACTGGATGAAATGTGATGTGTTTTTTTTTTTGGCTAGCATAGAATCAGCAGGCAGTCTTCTAACAAAAAAGATCTGATTTGATGGACTAAGCCAATGCAATGAACTGTGACAGGGATCAACTTTTATCCTTGCATTCTTCTAAGTGGATTGCACAGCTTCATTTTGGGCTAAAAGTCAACCAAATCTGTGACCAGGAAATGTCCAGAAATCAACTTCTACATCATATTTTCCTTTATTTTTGGCCAATGTTCAGCTTTTCCCCCCTCTTTTTTAAAGATTCCATGTGGTGGAAATAGTTGGGTGTAATAGGAAGGGAAGGTCTTGTGGTGTGCCTTCAAACTGTTTCCAATTTATGGTGGCCCTAAGGCAAACCTATCATGGAGTATTCTGGGCTGAGAGTGTGTGATGCACCCAAGGTCACACAGTGGGTTTCCATGGACAAGTGGGGAATAGAACCCAGGGTTGCAGTGCAACACTCAAACTGCTACAACTCTTCCCCTAGCCCAATGGATTTTGTGCAGTTTGGATCACTTGTTAGTCATATATTTTTTTTAAAGGGAAGGAGGTCTGGAGGAAGTGTTGCCAAAAAGGAAAAAAAAAAAAGTGGTTGGGGGGCATATGCAGACCATGGGCTGTATACATAGAATAATAAGAGTTGGAAGAGACCACAGGGGCCATCCAGTCCAACCTCCTACTCTTCACATCCCTGCACATACATCGTACATCCCCCACAGCTGAGAGTCTCTAAACAGAGTCTGTAGTGGCAATCAAGGTTTTCAAAAGCTTATCCTTCTTGTTTCAGCAGTCCAGGTCAACTATAAATTCAGGGTGTTCAAGGGAGTATCCAGCAATGTAGTCAATGCACAAAGCATAAAGTCATTATGGGGTACAATGATGTTCCATTTCAATAAGGATTATATTTTTGCCATTGTTACCTACATTCTAAGAGTTCAGAACAACTACTGGACAAAACTGGAGAGGGCTCCTGTACTTTTAATGGTTGTGCCAAAAAAAAAAAAAAAAAAGAATTTCAGCAGGTGCTATTTGTCATGCAGCCAGGTAACAAGACCTGCTGAACTTCTCTCTTCTACAAAACCATTAAAGATACAGGAGCCCTCTCCAGTTTTCAGACTGGCAACTCCAGTCCAGGGCCTCGAGTGTAAGTCTACCATTATTAGACAGAAACTGAGCCTCTTCCCGATAGATCTTGGAAACAGACCAGTGTATTTGGAAGCGTTCGTGTTGTAACAGATTTAAGCCATTGCATGAAGAGAGCCCCAATTAATCTGAGTTATGCATTTCAACCACAGCTTCCTTCTGACCATGTTACCCATATCAAAAGGATGCTGTGATGTCTGCAATGAGGCAGCAGATCAGAAAGCTAACAGACAGTACACCACATGTGGGGAATTTGCTTGAATGGGCCATTGCAGCATCTAAATGACATGCACTGGCTGCCTATAGAGTAGTGCAAAGAATAGCATGACATTCTGGGACATTTCCCTCAGCAGAGACTGTTTTATTATGGATGTACACAATTGCCTGTGGGTTTTCTTTGAAAGGTGGTATATAACTGCAGCTATGAGAAAGGAGGAAAGAAAAAAAAAATATAACCATGTTATTCATATTACTTGAATGAGTCTATGCCATCTAAATTCTGCATTACAGCAGAGAATATAAAGCCAGTGGTGGTGGGAACTCCCCCCTCCTTCAATAATTATGTAGAGACCAGTTTTCTTTAAACTTACAGCACATGGAGTTGAAATATCCTGATCATACTTTTATGTTTAAAGTGACAATCTGGAAAATGTATCCCTTATAGGAGAATACCAGCAAAGCTGTAAGGCACTATGTTAACATCACATTAATGACAGAACCTTATAAATCATTTGGGGTGGGAGAGTGCCAAGGAATAAATACTCCCACAGTGAACCTACACTCAAGCCCTGAAATAATGTGGCATTGCACAATGTATATATTCATGTCAGTTGGTTTTTAAATGCCTGTTTATATATTTGTAGCCAGGCTGAAAGCGTTAATAAATTAGCCTGTGCAGTTAGTTGATTTAAGTCATTTATCAAACTGAAAATGTGGATTTTTTTTTTAACAAAGCAGCAGAGTCCCACATGGAAATGTATAATCACATGAATTCATGCTCTATCCAAATCTAAGATCCATACAAGTGTACTTTGACATAAAAAAAAAAGCACTCAGGGTACTACATAACTGTAATGTATGCCTACAGCTAACTCTTCATATTGAACTGACTTTGAAAATGTATGAATATAAATTTTGGTTTCATTGCAGCTCAGTAGATGAGAGCTCATGCAAGATTATGACAGAACATAAGTGTATGGTGCTTTCATAGGTGTACTGAGAGCTAGATCATATACAGTTATCCAAGCTATAGATCCTTCCCTGTGATTACTTTCTTCACTCCTGCTGGAATGCTATCCTAGACAACTCATGTAGAGAATGTCTTTGCTATCAGATCTTTCTGAGTAGGTTGCTGGCATGAAAGCGCTACATCATCTCATGGTGTCACATTGAAATGGTCCAATTAACTTAAAATAGCTGTTTACAAATGCACTTTTCTTGATTAATGTAACAACAGTTGCTCCAAACATGTTTCCTTTTTTCAGCCCTTTCAACTTCAACTTCCCTGCTGAAGACTTCTTGCAGAACAACTAGGGGATCCTTGGGATTGCAGGAAATTATGGGAAATTCCCTTGAAAATATACTTTGTTCATAGATATCAGTTGACAGTAAATCCTACATCACATACCTAGCCATGCACAACAAAGCTGGAAGAGAGAGAGAAAAAAACCCAGCTGTGGGCACACTGCTTTTATGAGGCAAGCCTTATGTGCAGTGTGAGGGAAAGAAAAATAAACAGTGTTCTCAACTGAATTGTCAAGTAAATGAAAGGGTGTTGAACTTAATGTGTGCTACATTTCATTTTTTTCCCCCTCTCTGCTATTTTGACAGAGCTTGGAGGGTATGCTGAAGCTACCCTTAAGTGAGCAGTGGAAGGATGATGCTCTGGTTCCTAGAGCATTGTCTCACCAATGCTCATTTATGTATAGCTTCAGCAAGTCATTAGATTCATTCTTCTTAAAGGTGTATTTCCAAACACTGAATTGCAACCCTTCTGTTGATAAATGAATAAGACCCAGGATCTTTGCTTGCAGAACACCAGTCCTGCTGAGCTGAAACCCTACGTCAGTCTTGCAAAGAATAAATCCATGCACAACTCCAATTACTTGATCTTGAAGTGAATGCTGATATTGCGCACCACACAACAATTTCCTACTGTTTCCATAGGAGACCTTATGCATGTACAGGACATGTTACTCCCCCCAAATATGGAATCTGCAGTCCTTGAGAATCGTTTCATTTGCTTTTAGTATGGTCATTGGAAAGTAACTGTTGTGAACCCTAGACAAAAAAAATAGGGCAACAAATAGCTACTTTGGATAGCATGTAACATGCTTTACTATCCTGAAGTGTCCCAGTGAATACTTAATTATTTCAGAAGAATTCTTTGTACTACAAAAGTTAAACCTATGCATAAATTGTGGCATGATTAGTGTGCTAATTCTAGTGTTTCTTATATTTTCTACCCTAATCATCATCCTATTGCCATCCTCACATCTTAAATTCTCAGCCCTTTCCAGTAGAAAGCTCCATTAATCATAGCCATTTATTCTAGAATAAATATGCAAAGTAAATAAACTTATGGTCACAGAAAACAGAAAAGGTGCGCAGATAGTATGTGGAGATTATTCAGCTGAACAGTTGCAAGCTGGCATCACCATGTGTTCTTGGGGCATTTAAAGTTAATTTTCCTCCTAATTAGATGGATCTGAAGCATACATTTGAACCTTTTACCTTCCTGGGACTGAAGCCTAGAACATTAGGTTAGTGACTTACTCATTTGGTAATTGAAGCAATCAGTCTGAGTAATGAGGGAAGGTTTTCCTATGGCAGTAGAAAAATGCGTGGAACCAGATGAGAACTGAAAGTAGGGTTAGTGAAGTGACTTAATGACTGAATAAACGAGCATTGGGTTCTTGGCAACTTTTACAGTCTTCCTACTTGCTTTTCAGGAGCAGCGCTCAAAGCCTCTGCTGTGCACATTCACGATGCTGGAAAGGGTTTGAACTTAGCAAACAAAACCCCATGAATGATCATCAGTGGCAACACAGACTGGAAGACTCTTGTAGGTCATAAATTAGGATAAATTCACTCCTCTACTGTATTTTGTATGGCTTTGGGTGATGTTTCAGCCTTCATTTATCACTCTTGCCTATCTTCCCATGGCTGGCTTTTCAAATCTGATTTTCAAAGTTATTTGTTTTTCCCAAGATAAAACACGTTGCTGTGCCTTTTATTTGATTTAAATATTCATTTATAAACAGTTTACATTGAATACAAAATGATCAAATTTTGCATGAGTCAAGAAAGGCTATATCAATTGCAGATGACAAATTGTGTGTGTGTGTGTGTGTGTGTGTGTGCGCGCGTGCTCCTGCGTGTGCACGTATGTGGATGTATATATATGGAGAGAGAGAGAGAGAGAGAGAGAGAGAGAGAGAGAAACACCTGGCTTTAAGATTTATATCTGTGCTTAAATCCTGAAAGCACTGGCGTTTTATAGCTCTTTGGAGAGATGGCAGGATCCACATTAGCACTTGTTAGTGTAACCGTTAATGCATTGCTGAACAAAACTTCAGCAAAAAAAGGGCTTAAAATAAAATGTCAGAAATTGAAAGCAAAAGCTTTAATGATTCATTAACCTTTTGGAAGAAGAAATTATGTGGTGGGTTACATTAGGCTTGCATTTTTCAGGCAAATAAACATGAAGTCATGTGTGGGTATAACCTGTTCATTTAAAGCATGCTATTTAGTTTTATCAAATATTGGTTCCTATAAATAATCAAGAGATTTTTTAAAAAAACTTTCACTAAGCATATTTCAGTCTAAGCAATGGAACATTTGCCTACTAATCCTCTAGATATTAAGAGGTATTCCTACTCCTCATTCCCCTTGACTTCAGCAAGCACAGAGTTGGTCTTAACATGATGGCTGTAGCTTATAATGGCTAAGAAAACCAAGAGTAGACAGGTAAACATAGGCCATTTCCGCATGGGGTGAGGGAATCGCCCCGTGCCGGTACTTACCGAACTTCTTGGCTCCACGCTTGGGTCCAGGCTGGTCCAGAGCAGTGCGTGGCCGCCGCTCCACACTGCTCCAGGAATGAAAATGGCGGCTTCTGGTTGGTTGAGGCTCTCCACCAACCGCTGAAGCTCGCCAGCCTAAAGCCCGCCCTCACCAGATTGCAGGCTCACACTGGTGCGAGCCTGCAAATCTGCACCGGAGCACAGGCACGGAGTGGTGCGCTCCGTGCTTTTGAAAGACCTGTTTCAAGCAGTCTTTCGAAAGCACGCTGGACGACCACTTTGGGTCGTTCCGGAGCGGGCTGAGATGTGGAACTACGCTAAGTAGGTCTGACCCAGTCTGCTCCCAGGTGCAGACGTCCTCCCTGGGGGACGCTCTGCACCGTTTCTTTAAGCCCGTGCGGAAATGGCCTTAGTCTGAAGAAGCCTAGGCCAGCCCAAGATGAGTTGCTTCCTGAGCCAGAGTAGTAAATTGTGCCTCCGTAGTGCTGGGAATGTATCTATAGGTTAGGGGGCAAAATGAGGGCATTGCCACCCAAATCAGAATTTTGCCCCCTGTATGAAATTTTCCTTCAGTCTCCAAATATTTAGCACTGCACAGAGTAAGACATTGAAAATAATCCATGTCTAGAAAAATCTGCTACTTACTAAGTTTGCACACCTTGGGAGCTTGGCCATCCCCTTTTCTTTGGATGTCTAGCCTACATTTCTAAATGTTCAGTTGGAGCTTTCAGTTACTGCCCTGCTAGAAGTTTAGGAACTGATGGAAAATTATACTGGGGAGGAGGCATAATTTTCCTTTGTGAGGGCAGTACCCTCATTTTGCTGGCCCCCAGTAGCTACACCTGTACAGATGCAATTATTCTGCCAACTGAAGTAGAAAATCCCACAAGTGCCTCTTTCATGGTATCAAAAATACAGTATTAATAAATAAAGTGACTACCATTTGGGTCCCCTTTCATGGTACCTAAAACCAGCTGCCTAAGGCAAACATGTCATTCTTCCTTTTTTCGATTGCATTTTTCTTCAGTGTAACATTACTACTTCATAACATTGTATTTAGATATGGCCTGCTGAATTATTGATTGCTGATGAGATGTAGAGGGCTTTTGTGAACAGGAAAACAAGATAGTTTAACTCAGCCTTTCCCAAAACGGTGTCCTTCTAACTTTTTGGACTGGAACTCACAAGTGTGGGTGATGGTCACCAAGTTGGAGAATGCAGGGATAGCCTGTATGCAAAATTGAATGCAGATCAATTTCCCAGATCTTCTCACCATGGAAACAATATTTCAGAGGCTGAAACATTATCAGTCTTAAGGTGAGAGACAGAGCCACAGTGCAGGAAGACATAAAAGTGGCAAACCATTTTGATGGGTAGCTGTGTCAGAATGTATCACAGGTATACAGTTGAAAGAGAGAATACTGAATGCCTGAGTGACAGCAATGCACATCATTTGGAAGCATAATATCTCTGCTAAGTATAAGAAACTAAATTATCCTGCTAGGTGTCTATGTATCTGTGTGTGTGTGTGCACATGCATGCCTACACTTTCTTTTGTGCACTGGTTTGAGAAAGTATTTATTTATTTATTTATTTATTTGATTTTATTTATTTTAATGATCATTGGTTGGTTTGGAGTGGTGGGCATATAGTGTCTTTTTGCCAAACTTTCTGAAAGGAGCCAACTATGGTAAGAGGAATAACATCTATCCTTATAACTACATCCAAAAGAGCTCTCTCTCTCTCTCTCTCTCTCACTCTATCTCTCTTTTTTCTGTATGTGTGGGCAAGGATGCTGATGTGACCATTCTACTGAATTTGGCCAGGAGGAGGGGGAGGAGGAGGACGAAATTCTGAAACAGTTTCTCATGGGTCAGGCTCACCCTTAGCAAGGGAAATACAGTTGGCCCTCCACATTTGCTAGGGTGCTTTCCAAATGGTGTGTTAGTGTGTCACCTGAAGTGTGTAGGTGTGTCGCCTTCCTGGGCTGAAAAAGAATCCCCTTACCCAAGTCATTCCCACTGCTGCTGCTCTCACTGGGGTCTTTCCTTGCCAAGGGCGAAGGCAGCAGGCCAGGATTGGGTAGGGGGACTGCCTTTCCCACTGTCGCCACCCTCCCCGGACTCTTTTCTCAGCAAGGGCAACAGCAGTGGGTCAGGATTGGGCAGGGGGCTGCCTTTCCCACTGCCACCACCCTCGCCACAGTCTTTCCTGGTGACGGCAATAGCAGCAGACCAGGATCGGGTAGCGGGGGCTGCGTTTCCCCACCCTAGATATGCCACTGGTTACTGCACATGTGTAATTGGTTAGTTTAACCTCTGGTTTGCTAGTAAAACCGAATTACTGTGTCACAAAATGATGCATGTCTAAAAAGTGTATCACCAACATGAAAGGTTTGGAAAGCTCTGTGCTAGAGTTTATTGGAAAATGAGAGATATTTGGTGAATCTCCCATTAACAGAGCATTGGTAATGCGTAGACAGTTTGCTAGTCCCACCTCAGTCTCTCAACGTCTAACTCTAGCTGAGAAGTAAACACAAAAACAATTTGGTTAAAAGCAGTGATGTAGACTTGAGTCGATAGACTCAGACTCAAGTCGGACTTAAGTCACTTCAATGACTCAACTCGACCATAAATGATGCACTGCCTTGACTCAACTCGAAACTTGTATATTTTTAATGACTGACTTGCTGCCCTTGGTTCAGTAAGATAACACATTCATGCAGAAACTTGATGACTTTGAACAATGCCTCCATCTCTTTTTGCCTACTAGTCACATGACAATTTCTCTCAAGTGCAAAGTGTGAGTGCATTTCTTAGAGAGGAATCTCAAACAGGTTAGGCAATGGGCTTGAGGCAGGCTTGAGGTCTGCTCAGCAGCCTGTCCCCGCTGCATATCGGAGAAGCCTTCTAAAATGTTTCTTAAGAGCAAAAGACAAGACTTGCCCCCAGAATGCAGGGTGCATTTCTCAGAGGGGAACAGCAAATGTGTTAGGCAACGGGCTTGAGGAAGAAGGATCCTTCCTTTTAAATCTTTTGAATCTTCAGTAATGGGGAGTAAGATAGGATCCTATTCCCTACTTCCAAAGCTGCAGATGGCAAAATGGCAAATGTGGAGAGCTGACTTTGCTTAAATTGTTAAAACTGAATTTATTTCACTCTATCCAATAATTCCGGAATTTTGGTTGGGGTATAAAGTTGGCTCCCAGACTTGAGACTTAACTTGAGACTTGACTTGAAAGTATCTTCAAGGACTTGAGACTTGACTTGAGACTTGAAGGTAGAGACTTGAGACTTGACTTGAGACCTGGAGTAAAAGACTTAAACACATCGCTGGTTAAAAGTATATAAAAGTTTACTTACAGATGCTTGTGCATAATCTACACAGGTTCGTGTTCTTGAAGAAGGGTAACAAAAGAAAAGGAAAAGTAATGACATGCTTGTAGGGAAGCATCTCTTTTAAAGCATCTCAGACCAGATGCTCACAGGAAGGCAGGCAGAAAACAAAGAGAGCTAGTAAACAGCAAGAGAGGCCCTTTAAGAACAAGGAAGTGCCTACATGCAGGAGGATGTGGGCGGTACAAAAAAACAGGAAGTTAGGCTAGGTTGTGCCTCTAAACCTCCAAGGATCATGCAACCTAACTAGGTAGTGAATTTTGAGCATGGCAAGGTTGCTAGCCAACAGAGTTAGGGATGCAGGACCCCTGCAAAAGTGGAAAAACTGCAAATATCAATGTGTGTGTGTGTGTGGGAGGGGCTGAGGCATCGTGGGGAGGGTGGGCACCCAGGGCCCAAACCAAGGCCCTTTTCGCACGCTGTTTCTAAAGCGAAAGGGCCCCTTGAGCGTTGCGTTAATGGGAGGAGCGGTCCGTACGACGCACTCCCATTTACGCGACGCTCAAGAGCCGGACGCAGAGCGGACACGCACCTTTTTATTTTCGGTTCTAAGCCGAAAACGGCGCGCGGTCGCGCAATGCTCCGGGGGCCCGCGCACACTTACCTGCTGTGCGGTGCGTCGGGAGCCGGGCCAGTCGCGCTTCCTGCCTCAGCGCTAGCCTGCAATTCCCAGGTTGTGCTGCGCTGGGAAGGGGCGGGGTGTTTGCACGGCGCTCGCGTGACCGGCAAGCCAGCTGCGGTAAGGAAGGAGAAGCGAAGTGAGCGCCTTGCGCAAGAGGCTGCTCGCGCCGCCCCCCCACCTCTGCGAACAGGTAAGGTGCGGAAAGGGCCCAAGTCAGGTAGAGGTGAGAGAAGGGGAGGTCAGCATAGTGGTCCTATATGTCCTCTTTCTTGTCCATCTCTTTCCTTGGGGGGCATTGGGAAAGGGTTTGTGATGCTGAAAAATTGGGGTGTGAACCGGCCTTAGCTGGCCAGGCAGCAGCTGGTGGAGGAGGAAGAGAACCAGAGATGATTTTTTAAAGAGCTGCACAGCCTGATCAGAGAGGGAAGGTTGCCCTGGAAAGCACCTGAGTTGGGGAGGAGGGGTTGGAGAAACTTGCAAATAATTAAGTCCATTAAAGTTAAACCTGACAATGTGGAGGGCCAACTGTACTCCAGTTTCTCTCTTCTCTTCTCTTCTCTTCTCTTCTCTTCTCTTCTCTTCAAATAGCAAAAGAATCTCAGTTGTAGGTGGGAGCAATGGATTAAAGGCTAATAAAGGCCCTTCCATTTCACTGGCATCTCTTCAGTTAGGCTGCAGCAGTGGAACCATTTTGAATGTAATTTTTGTGAATCCTTAGTATCTCTGAAATTCAGAATAAGATGAGGTAATCCAGACATGAATATTTTTAATGTGCCTGTTGATGGAGGCAGCTTAAGTAATAGTGTACAACAAATGTCGGCAACTCTGGCAAGTTCAGGAGGCGCTCTTATTCCTCTGAGGGCTGCGTGGAGTTCCAAAAATAAAAGAAAGACTACAAAGGGGCCAAAAGTCCATTTATAGTTTTCAAAAATAGGTATTGTTTATTGTTAAACAGTGTAGGGAAGCCTTTCAGCTAATTTAAAAGGTAAATGGTTACTCCTAGAGATATCTGAGGAGTCAGAGGTCACTTCTGAGGGGACTAGCAAAAGTATGAGTCTGGTTCAGAGCAAGACAATTCCTTGTCTTGTCTAACTTGACTACAATGAGATAATAGAAAGTTGATAATAAGATCTCATCAGGCACCTGAGCACCATCCCAACTGTATTTTCTGTGCTGAGGAATGTCTTTTATAGCAAATTCTTCATGCACAAGGAGTTGTGCCCTTTAATGCCCAGTTATAAATCAAGATCAGGCAGAACCTGATGTGTTCCAAAATCTACTGAGGTTACCTGAGACATAAAGCTGCTTAGCACCCATGGGACCAACTGCTCAAAGTTTTAAAGGGGTCATTCATTTTGGTTGGACGTTCACATCTAAAGCTCTTGAGAGTGTTCAAGTGCATCGTGGGGGAAATGAGTGCTCAGGGTTGATGCCTGCAAGATCTAGAGAGCTAACGATATTTTTCTATTAACCATACCATCCTGTAAAGAAAATTAAGCTGTCGTTCTAGCAGACACAGCACACTGAAAAGAAGCCAGGGATATAATAGAGATGTTCAGTCTTACAGTAATAAAAATAGATCTCCAAGCTCTGTTGGTATAAATCTGGAGGTTTAGAGGACTAATGACCACCAAGAGGATGCAGCCCATTTGCAGACTAGTCATGTGCAGTGCTGATATGCTGCCCATATATTTCAAGTTAAAATTATGGGGCCACTGGGGGCATAGAATAAAACTCTTTTTCATACAGCATGTCAAATCCTCCTCCACCTCCTCTCTGTGTTATGTAGTGCTAAATAGTTTGATACTGAACACATGAAAGGTTTGTGCAATCTGGGAAATGTTTTGCAAACAAAAAAGGAACTCTGAATTATATCATGATAATGTGGAAGAATTAAGAGCTACTGTAAATGTACTACTCTTGTGGGTTCTATGGTGTGATTTTTAAAATATTTGATACCCAGTTCTAAACTTTGCAAGGATTTGCATTTAAAAGCACATAACATGGAAGCAACCCAAGCATATCCAAAACTGGATATAGTGTGTGTGTACATCTTTCTTTCTTTTTTTTGTCCATTAGGATCAGTGCACCAAGGCAACAGTGTAATTGCTGCCTGAAGAAATGTTCTGCAAAATTCTCTTTACCCTCAAAGTCAAGGAATCGGTCTCAAATTACTACTTCTCACAGAACTTCTCTCCTGTACTGCCCAACACACATACAGCCCAGCAGCTGCAAAAGGTAGAACATTAGATTCAGGGAATATGGGCCTAAATGCAATTGTGTTTTTCTCCAATTGTCTCTTCCTCTAAACCACAGGGGTAGGAATTGTCTAACACTACATATGCTATTGGACTCCCTTCCTTCAAGATGCTTCATTTACTGGGCTAAACCAATTTATGCAGTTGGATTATCCAAGCTCCATGTGCCACAGATGCCTTCTCCCCTCCAGATACTGCTTTATCTTACGGAGTTCTCATATGGAGGACATCCATCTTGTCTAGGCAGGAGCTGGGCTTGCACTGATGGAACCCAAAAAGGATGACTTAGCAAATCAGATGCTATATCTTCATGAGTTAATTGGCCAGATTTTGCTTTCAGGTTAGAGCAAGGAAATATAAAGCAATTAATCTTAAATTTAGCCAAGCAGCCAGTGAATCTAGGCAAAGCAGCATTAGCCAGTGTATTCCCAAAGGGCTATAGTGAAAAAATGGATACCCACTTTCAAGTTGACTGTGACTTATGCCAATCCTCTCCTAGGATTTTCTTGGGCAGATTTCCTCAGAGGAATTTTGCCATTATATTCCTCGTAGGATGAAAGATTGTGACTTGAGTCTCTGAGGAGAGACCAGAAGATGAGTTGTGTTTCAGAAGTCATCCTTGATTCTTTTTTTTTTTTTTGGACGGTTTGTGTGTGGGCTTTTGTTTCTTTTTGGTTGTGGGTTCTCCCTGAGCAGATAATCTAAGGGGGTAGGGTGTCTGCTGAGTCACTGACTTGCTTAAGGGCAGAGCTAGCAGCCATTAGCTCTATATAACTGCAGCCTCAGTCTTTGGAGCTCAGTCCAAAGGAGAGATCAAAAGGTGAGCTGTGTTTTGGTGTGTGTGTGTGTGTGTCCTCTTTGACTCTTTGATTGTGCTTTTCTGAAGGCTTCTGTGGAGGCCTTTGTTTTTGCCTGCATGCTCTCCCTGATAAGATGAATTGGGAAGGGTACCAGCTGGACAAGATGAATCAGAAGCGTGCTACCTTCTTCATGTGCATATTTAGGTATCACTGACATAAAATCTGAATCATGTGGGCACCAACAACACTGTAAAGAACACCTTGGACTATGAAACTCTGACCAGGAAAATGAAGTGTTTAGAATCACAGGTGGAATTCTTGCCAGTTCAACCAATGTCAGATAGTGGAACACACAGAAACAGGAAGATACTGCAAGTGAAGGTCTGGCTATGCAGATGATGTCAAAGGGAGATGTTTGGCTTCTGGGACCATCATGCTCACTTCTTAGGTGAAGAACTACTGACTGCAGATGGGCTACAGCTCATGAAGACCAGAATGAATATCTTTAGCAAAAGCATGGTGAATCTGATCAGAAACCTTTGATGGGCAGTTGGAGATGATAGCTTAAACATCTGTCTGAAAGCCAGCCTAAACACAAGGATGAATTCTAGAGAAGCTGAGGGAGAGAACGGGAACCACAATAAAACTCACAATAGAATACAAGATGAGAATAAAAATTGCTTTAGATGTCTATATCCCAACGTCCAGAGTCTGGGAAAGGATGAGAACAAACAATGCTTTAGATGTTTATAAACCGGTGCACAGAGTTTGGGAAACAAATAAGATGATCTTGAAGTCCCAGTGCAGGAAGGTAAATATGACTTTATAGGTAGGTTGACTCCCATGAATCAAAGATAACAATTGAGGGATATAACATGTTCAAAAAGAATAGTTGGGGAAGAAAAGAGGAAGAGTAGGTTTATATGACAAAGACAAATTTGCCGGTATAGAAACCCACATTAGTGATCCAACCAGACCAATGGAGAGCACTTAGATTAAAAATGAAAAATGGAGACAGAAATAAAAATGATACCCACACACAAGAGGATGAACCCCAATGTTTGTAGAAGAATGAAACAAGAAGACTTCAGGCCAAAAAAACCCAAACAAACAAAAACCCCACCTAAGGGAGTTATTCCAAAACATTCTAACAAGAACTGTGTATGCTTGTGTGCATGGGTATGTGCCTAGAAGTTTCCTGCTGGTTGTTCCCTTTAGCCTCATCTGCTGTGAGTCCTATGGGACTGATTACCACTGAGGGTTACAGACAATGCTTCTGAGTATAACAGAGAAGTAGGCATTAATGGAGTTCATGTGACTCTCTGTGTGATTAAGATACACACATCTGTGTGTATGTGTCTTGAAGTTACCTGTTGACTTACAGTGACCCCATGAATTTCATAGGGTTTTCTTCGACAAGGAATACTCAGAGGTAGTTTTGCCAGTTCCTTCCTTTGATATAGCCTACAGCACCTTGGTTATCATGATTGATGGTTTGATGGAAATGGAGACAGAAAACCAGGGGGAAGGGAAATGCAAAAGAGATATCGTTGAATTGCAGCTTCCAGCATCTCTCACCATGAACTATGATAAGGGCTGCTGGGAGCTGCAGTCTGATAACATCTAGAGGCCACATGATTTGATCCCTTGAATCAACTTGGATTCAAAACATAGCACACTGCAACATTTTGTTGCAAGCCATTCCCACATATACCTTTATTTTTCTTCTGACCTAATACGTTTGAATGTGTATGGAATTCCACTCTCTCTTTGTATTGTTCTGACTCTCTGAACAATTTGAAAATAAATTTACATGGAAAGTGTGACAAATGTTTTGAAAGCTCTGTAAATGCTTAAGACCTTATTACTGATACTGATATAAATCAGTTCTATTGGATTTCTCTATAAAAAAGTGTTTTATTCTGTTTGTCCTGTTAAGAAACAGAGCAGACCAACATTTTGCGTGTAACGTTAAAAGCTGTTTATAGTTTGCATACAAATGCTGTACACTTCACAGTAATGTGACAAAACACTGAAACTTTCAATTTGTAAAATGATAGAAAAAAAATCTCTGCAACAGGGAGAAAATGTGGCCGGAACTGAAACTATTAATCATTCATATTGCAGAAATGTTTTTCATTTTTTTCTCTTACAAATTAGGATTTAAAAAAAAAACATTCCAACAACTACAAGTCATTTTCAGTTGGAAGAGGCTGATCTCAGATAGTACTGAAATAGCACTGTGAATTTTAAAAGACATTTTTGAGAACTGTGTGTGTTCCCCATACCTAATCAATGTGCTGTCAGAATTGGTTCTACATTACAAAGGTGAGTTGGCAGAGACTTCATTTTCTTGAGGGAGAACAGGAACATCCATTTCATGTCCATCCCCCTGTTCCTCCAAGTCCGTTAAGGCAGTATATATGGTCCTTCCCCATTTCCCATTCAGCGTCACAACAGCCTTGTGAAGGGGGTGAAGCCGGGAGGTAGTGATTAGTCCAAGTTTACCAAGACTGGAATCTAGAAGACTAGAATCTGGAATTTCTTTTGGTAAAAAATGCATTAATTGTGGGATATCTTCTTCCTCTGCATCTTAAAATTGCTGCACATGGATTAAAAGCCAAGACAGTCCCTGTCTGCAGCTCATATTCTAATACAATACAAAAGGAAAAAGGATGAAAAAAAGGAAAACAAACACTGCAGAAGATGTACTTTCCCTGAGCAAAAAAGCTGGCTTGGTCTCTCCTTGTCAATATTTTCTTCCTGGAAGGATTGGAACACAAATTTCCAGTAGCAGAAGATAAGTTCTGCAGTCACTGGATATATATTATTTATATGTACCACCAATGGTGCTTGATTAATGAATAAATTTTGCCTTGGTCATTCCAGAATCTTTTGTTCTTTCAAGCTGCTCTTTCTAAGTGTTCTTTGTGTGAGATACTCCCCATCAATTACTTTCACAATGCTCACACTGACCTTCCTGTAATTGCTTGTAACATTCTCTTAAGGCTTATAGAAGAGGAGAGAGGAAAATGCAGGTTGTTGTTGTTGTTGTTGTTGTTGTGTGCCTTAATGTCATTTCCGACTTATGGCAACCTTACAGTGAACCTTACGGGTTTGGGGGGAGGCTGAGAGTATGTGACATGCCCAAGGTCACTTGGTGGGTTGTCGTGGCTGAGCGAGGAATTGAACCCGAGTCTCCAGGGTCATAGTCCAATGCTCAAATCACTACATCATGCTGGCTCTCATAATTACTTGTGCTGAGTTTAAATCAGGGTGGGAATCATGTAGATCTTCAGATATTGTTGGACTTCATCTTCCATTGTACCTCACCACTGGCTATGCTGGTTAGGGTTAATTGGAGCTGCAGTCCAGCAACAACCATCCCTATTTTCATTAAAGAGAATTTGTGGAGAATTCATTGCAACTGAAGTCCATGCAAAGAGTGGGCTACAAGTATTAAGGAAAAAGGTAAGAGGAGAAGAAGCGCTTTGCTGGAACCTTCCAAATGCCACACTGGTTCCTGCAGATGGTTACAGAAAGACACGAAGGCAGTAGTGCTCTGTGGCTGTCACTTCCCAGGAACTGGTATTCAGTTGCTTGCTGCTTTGAACAAGGCAGGTCCATCCAGGCTTTGTGGATAATAGGTTTTGACTGAGCTGCCCTGCATGAATTTGCCTAATCCCATTTTAAGGCTAAGCTAGAGATCTTCACTGGACTTTGTTAATTCCATAAAGCAGTTTTTTTTTGTTTCTGGTTTTTTTTTTTTTTGCATTAGTAATGGCAGTTAAAAACTTTAAGATGTTTTGGCCAGCTATCCTGTACGGTTTACATGTTCAAATTACATTGTCTTCATCAGGTTTTACCTCTGTACAACTTTTCCTACAAATGGACCTTGAGCTTGTTTGGAGGTTCTAGCAGGGGAGCGCAGCTATCGTATACCCTTGACCGAAAAATGGTACACTCCTTCTATCTGGGATGGTCGTCCTCTTCCACTGAGTGCGCAGCTTCAGGAGGGATGCACATGGAGCGGTGAGGGAGGAAGGGGACACCCGCCTAGCCAGCCAGATCAGCCGAATCAACCCTGGCGATCAATGGGGTGACAGATGTTGCAGCCAGATCGCCCTCACATCCGGTACAACTTTTTTGTGCAGAACTAACCCAGAGAATAAACCTACTTTAGAACCACATGAGAGAGCCAGCATGGTATAATGGTTTGAGCATTGGACTATGACTCTGGACACTAGGGTTTCCATCCTCACTGAGCCACAGAAACCCACTGGGTGACCCTGTGCAAGTCACACTCTCTCAGCCTCAGAGGAAGGCAAGGCCAAAACCTCCTCTGAGGAAATCTTTCCAAGAAAGCCCCATGATAGGTTTGCCTCAAGAGTAGCCATAAATCAAAAACATCTTGAATGCACACAAGAACACGAAGTACCCATGAAATTGGGAAATGATTATAGTCTGAAGCTCTGAGAGCATGTTCAAATGATCAGCATGGGATTTACTTTTGAAGAGGCTTTATGGGACTACACTGTGAACTGAACTATAATCCGTACAGTTAATAGTTTGTGTATGTTAAACCATGACACTGTGTAATTGTTTGAGAGCCTTTTAACTGAGGCATCTAATTAATGAATTGTTTTCAGGACTTGCTGTGAAACTTCTGCTTTGTTAATTGCTACTATTTGTAGCCACATAGAATTGAGATTACCGTGCTGTCTCATGATGGCAAGAATGGTTAAATTCTGGATTTCCATGTTTTTGTGAGGAGTGGGGATGGATTTATATTGTCTCAATATTATGACTTCAACTTTGTTCCTAGTACTATAGTATTATCAAATGGGTTTCTTCAGCATATAAACAGTAATAACCAGCCAGCTATTATATGCTTAATCACAACAGTTAAAATAAAGGGTTTTTAAAAATTCTGCAACATTCGCTAGGGTTTCTCTCCAAATCTATCCAGCACTAAAGAAAAATACAAAGCATAGGAAAAGATATGGCAGATGATGCAAGTGAAAAACCTGGTGGGGAGACCTTCAGGAAGTCTGTTCCATGGAGGCCCCAGATATTAGATCTTGAAAGGTCAAGACGCACCACATGGCTTCTCATTTTAACGTAAAATTTACTATCTCAGTTTTCATAGCAGAAGCTGTTCTTCCTACATCTCATGTCAAAACTTAAACCAGTAGGAGAACTGGTGACTTCTCTGAGTAACCTCTAAGAAGTGGATCAGTCCTTGGTGAAGGACAATGTTGTGACAAAGAGAGCTGTCCCAAAGTATTTTGCTGCCTGACAAGATGGTATGCCCCTCCTCATCGGTTCCATATACAGAAACTGACTGGGTTGACAGAAAAATTGCTAAGTACAGCAAATTGATACATACACTAAGTATGGGACACAGACTGGGCTCTCTGGCACACACAGTCTGTCTTTCAACAGCTTGACACATCTCTTCACCAAACACCTAGTGCCTGAGACAGCCAACTTACACTGCCGAAGGGTAGGGTCACTTTTACTGACAAGTCGGTGTTCTTTTGGTACATTGACTTCTTTGTCAAAGGATAAAGTTTTTCTTTTACTCTGAATCTTGATTTTCCACAAAATACACATATTAATCTAGACATAGAACTACATGATGCACAACCCACCTATAATTCGTCTTTGCTCTTGCACATGTGATTCTGACAGATGAACCTAGTTACCATTTGCAGGAATTCCACACCAAATAGACTAAGATTCTCCTGCACAGTGTTAAACCAAGTGCAGATAGGGTGATTAGAAGCTTTTGGATCATGTTTAGCAAACTAAGATTGTGTTTTTTACATTTATATGCACATTTATATAGCAAGGAAGCACACAGACAGAGATACTTGCAAAAATCCATAAAACTTTCCTGCTATTAGTGTGTATGTGTGCACCATAACATATCATTTTTATTTTATTTTATGACTGTAGTTGCATCTTTATCATTATCTGGAATACAGTGCAACCTGGTTTATGCTTCCCCTATTGAGAATAAGCAGACTTTGTCGTGCAAGGGGAAAAGCATAGTTCAGTTTCATGTTTTATACCCTTTTAGTCATCATCTCCTTGGTGAGAGTGTCTTGAACAATCATTGCTATCTTTTCTCTCTCTCTCTTGCTCTCTTTCTCTCATAAATCAAGCTTTGCCTCACTGTTAATGTTCCTTCCCCCAGAAATAATCTCCAGGGCCTCATATTTGACAGAGATGTGTACAAAATTTGGAATCATTCCAAAATGGTTCCCTTTGCAGCAATCTAAAGTCCAAGAAAGTTGAGTACTTTTTCTTCTGTGGGCCATAATGTGATAATGTCTCAATAAAAGCCTCTATACTTTTCATCACCAGAGATATTGCTTATGTCCTCCAAAGACTATTTTGTAGAATAGGTATACTTAAACCAGACTGGTTTGTTGTAATGAAGGAATAGGGTCAGACTTTAGTAGAGCAAACACAGGAGAATGTGAAAAAACCTGAAAAAGCCATATTAAACATGTCCACTGGATGCAGAAATGGTTTTACAAAGTTGAATGTGATGTTTTCTCCTCTGCCCCAGAGCTTGAAAGTTTCCTTTGGAAAGGAAGCACATATATGCACATCTATGTACTTCAATATAGAATGTACATACATTGAAGAAATAGAATCAGAATAGTTAAATAATCAAGTTCACAAATCTATTGCTTATTCTGTTTATGTCATTACAATACTTCTAATTGGAACTTAAGTGAGATAAATTTGGTTTTCCTCAAGAGGAGTGTTGAACTTGTAAGTAACTATACAGGGTGGGGATTTAAAGGGTATTTTCTGTAGAACATACATTTGTTCTGCCATAGAACACAGAATTTCATAGGAGTAATAGAATCATGACAGTTACAAAAACAAGCCCACAAACCTATTATTTTATCCATATAATTGTAGTACTAGCCTAGAAATGGGATAAATTCTGTTTTACTCAGAAGGACTGTTGAAATTGTAAGTAATCAAACTGAGTGATAATCAAAAGGTTTTTATTGTGGAACATACATTCATTATATGGCTTATATCCAGTAGTATAGATACCAGCTGCCACTAGAAGTAGTCTTTGGGACTGAATAAAAAGGTAGGATCCATACCACATACATTCAAAGAAAGACACAGGCTGGTGAAGACCAATCTGGTTGAAATGTCTCACTTAAAAATCCCAGGAACAGAAGTACCATAAACTCTCACTATCATTATATCTAAATACTAGTGTATATACACCTGGTGTTGACGGGATTTTATTTTCTCATAGGTAATACTTGTTAGAAAGATTTGAGATCCTGTGTCTCTAATTCTCCAAACTGTTTTGTCCAGTACCTGTAACTTTTCCCCGTATTCCCCAATCCAATCTGTATTCAGAGTTATTAACATACACAGGTTGGTTTCCTGAGAGAATGCACTGTTCTCCTCCTTGCTGCTAAGCCTCATCTCCATAGCAACCAGCCTATTCAAGACAGACACAGTTGACTGAGGCCCAGGAGCTCACTGGCTGAGAATTCTAAAGCCGAAGCTGCAAACCCCAGGATTCCATAGAATCTTCTTAGACAGCCAATCATATGAGGTCTTCGCCTGACACAGCCAATCATATGAGGTCTTCGCCTGACACAAACAAATTTTAACTTTTATATATTAGATTACATTTATCATTGTATCATTTTTTGTACTATATTGTCTGTTGATTGCGTATTGCTATTAATAGTTTTTTTATGGTCTCAAGAGTCTTGTATGTGACCCTTGTATGTGAGTTCTTTCTGTACATGTACATGGATGTTATGTTTGATATGTAGCTGTTAAGAATATATTGTAAGATTTTGGTTGCTATAGATAGTAATATTTGATCATTATATTTTATTGATCCCTCCCATGGATAGTGGTTTCCTTAGTTCTGGTGGAGGAGTGCTTCTAGTTTTTCTGGTGGTCCTTTGGAAAAGAGTCATTGAAGTTACTCATTGCAATGTTAAAAGGCCACTTGTTGCCACTACTTGCTATGAATTATCAAACAGGGCAACCCATGCTCTTGCTCTTTATGTTAGTTGTTATTTTACCTTATTTTTAGTTTTTTTTTTTAATAAAAAAGAACAGTGTGAAAAACAAAGGTGAAAGGACATAAAATTTGAGGGGCAAAACGCTTCCCCAAAGTACTCTTTGTGAAAATAACAAGACTGGAACAACCTATTTTAATGCAAATGTCAAATTTTCAGAAAATTTCTTGCAGGCCTTATTCCAGTAGTGAAACCAAAGGCAAAATGGACACAACAAAAATATAAGCACATTTGGAAATAATTTTTTTGCTTCAAGTAAATGAATCTTAGAAGGGGCAATCCAACCTTTCCGAATAGAGAAAAAAAAAAACATACAAAAGTTGGAAAATCACCAAAACAATGGTGTCATGGGAATGGAGGTTTGGCCAGCTAGGAAACTCCAGTAGGCCAAATCAGGACCCCATGGGACTAGACTTAGGCCATTTCTTCACTACACTGTTACAGTGCTATTATTCCATTTTCAACATCCTACAGAATCCTGCAATTTGCAGTTTAGGGAGGGGCATTTAGAATTCTCAGCTGGAGAGCTCTTTGGCCTCAGTAAACTAGAAACCTCAGAATTCCATAGATGTTGAAAGTGGAATAGTAGCACTACAAGAGTGTAGTGTGGAAATGGCCTCAGCTCCAGGCCCCAAAGTCTAGAAGTGGCTGGGTGTCCTCTTCTGGTTTTGATTTTATTTTTTAAAATTAAACAGTATACAGGATCCTTAGGATTTTTTCACTGTAGAAGCACATGCTTCTTATGAGGAAAGAAAAGGCATTGGAAGAAATGTCACTCTTTCTATTTTTAAGATTGAAAAGCACTTCTGTTTTGTGGTGTTCCAGATTTCCTGTGCTATAGATCCCTATACTACTGTTATCTGTGCTACAGATATCACAGATATTATGCCCTCCCTGATCTGGTGTGCTGGATTATCTCTACCACCAGCCGCAGTCACTGTGGCCAATGCTGGCTGCGATATTATGGGGATTGTATTTTATTTTTTAAAACATTTTGATTATTAATTTATGTTTTAAATATGTTTTAATGGTTTTAATAACATTGGCATTTAATTCTTTCTTAACTTTTGTAGAATTGAATTTTTGTTTTATATTTTTATATTGTTTAATGTTTTTGTAAGCTGTCTTGGATCCCATCTTAGGAGAAAGGCAGGGTATAAATACAGTAAACAGGTAAATAGATAGCCCAACACATCTTGATGGAACAATGTTGATGGACGTTGCTGAACAAGGTAACTTGCTAGGAGGAAGTGTATTGAGAACAGTTGGCATGGATGATCTTTTCAGCCTGAGAAAGAATGAAACTCACATTATTGTGGTATCACTAGGGCAATGTGCCATCTTAATGGTCGTGTAGGAGGGGGGACAATGGGGGCGGTGTGCCCTGGCGGCAATTTTTTTGGGGGGTGCTCCGGCTCCTTGCTTGTCCTCCCCAATGTGCTGTGGCCTCGCCTCATCCATTGTAGCCATGCCCTGTTCGTTGTAGTCCTGCCCCCACGTACCATAGCCACGCCTCCACATACTGTAGCCACACCTACACCCACCATAGCCACGCCCCCATGTGCTGTGGCCCTGCCGCCATAGCCCTGCCCCTGCTCCTCTGCCCACCCCCCTTTCATGCACTCCAAGCTCCACCATTGCATCTTAACTTCCTTTGAATACCTCTGGCCTTACACAGGACCAAAAGAATTATGAAGGAAGGAAATCAAAATGGTGGATGGTAGCAGACACCTGAGCTTAAAAACAAACAGAAAAATAAAGTTGGGAGGGAATCTTGGCAGGTGCCATGGGTAGTGGCCATGGGACACAACAACACCTGAAGGTGCCATGTTAGAGACTCTGGGAACAGGCAAATACACATCCAGCACAGAATTGGTGTTCTCAAAAGCTCATGTCAGTTGTTTTTGGGAGTTGAGCCAGAAGAATTTTATATCTGCTAGTATTTCTGTTTTATCACGTAATAGTTGCAATCTTGTATGGTTCCGCATAGCATAATGGTTCCACAAGCTGATTTCTTCTACAAGCCATATGGTGCCTCGCTCTGCTTACGAGATAGACTCTGAAGCCCCACTCCCACATGGCCATTCTGTGCCTTATGGGAAATGGGCAGGAATGAAGAACCATCTGGCTATGCCCTTGTAGCCAGATGTGAAATAATTACATCAGTGCTGAGATCCACTGGGGCCCTCCGGAGGTCTCAGCACTGCTGTAATCATTTCATGTCTGGCTATAGGGACATAGAGAGATGTTTCTAGCCAGATGCTTCTCCAATCTTGCTTGCACCCGATGAGGCATGGAATGGTTGTGTGTGAAGGGGCTTCAGGAATTGTAAGTCTGGAGTGGAGTCTTTGGGGGCTGTGGAGGTAAGAAAGGAATACCAAGCTCCACAGTGCTCCCAGAAGGACATATACAAGTGTAAGGGAAACCTGTATGTATGCCACTAACAGGATGCCAGTCAATGCATTTAAGATAAATGTGTAATTCAATATATTTTGTTGTGTCAAGCTATGACTTGATTGCTTTCCCCTCCAAATATCTCCGTAACTATAATGTACTATGTTGATATTGTTATTTCTTTACTTGCCAGCATGTGAATATGTGATTCTATACAAACAAGTATTTATAAATCCCTTCCTCTAAAGTTGACAAAAGGAAACAACAGAGAAGAGTGGAAATGAAGACATGGGTAAACAATATGTTAAATAACTAAAATAATTTAAATAGCTAACAACTACAGATACCATAAATCTGGAAAGTCTTGAAAGGAAAATTTTGGAATAAAGCAAACCATGCCCTTTGAATCATAAACTAATGACCATTTCAATGTTCCAAATGTCAGGGCTGATATACTTAAATCAGGATCATCTATGTAAAAATAAGCATTATAGTTAGGTCTGGGGAAATCCTAAAGTATGCAGAAATGATGATGATGATGATGATGATGATAAACACTTTGTTTTGAAAATGGCAGGGGCAGACTCCATGGGAATTTTTAAAAAACAAACAAGCAAAATAACAACCTATACAGAACTTATCATGCACAGTGGGCACAGAATCCTGGCTGCCGAGGAAAACATCAAAAACTGATGGTGTAGGGAATATCTGGAATCCCAAAGAGAATTCTATCATGCTGCAATAATTTGTTGCAGTACTCCCTGCTTTAATAAAGAACAAAGACACATACTTTGACTGCATATATTGAAGTTGTCACTAGGTGGCAATAAAGGATTTTTTTTAAACAACTTGATACCTAGAAACCTTAGTGCTAGTGAAATATAATATACCTTTACATAGCCTCATGCAATTGTAGCTGAAAGATATAACAGATCCCCGAACAGTCTCATTCATTTTTAATCTGGCAGTCAGCAGTCATTTTCATGCTATGAGTTCAACAGCTGATAGCTAAGTTAAACTACTTAGGCATTTTCTTTTATTTTAAATATCAAAGTTTGTTTTTATTCAGGGACTTTTTCATTCCAGCTGTTAAAGACTATTCAGGGTCAAACTATGTATGCGTATGCCCATGGGCACATAAAGCCTGCACAAAATACCATGATGCATCTTCAACTTCTTCTGGGATTGTCAAAATGTGCAATCCGAGGATGTGGACAGGATTCTTGGAGATATAAGAACCACCACATGTGTTCAAGATCCTTGCCCTTCCTCACTTAAGAAAGCTAGAGGGGGATTGGCTGACTGGGTAGAGGGAAGAGTTAATGCTTTGTTAAAACAAAGCAGAGTTCTAGCTTGCTTGAAGGAGGCTGTTATAAAACCATTACTAAAAAAGACCATCTCTGGATCCTACCATTCTGGATTTTTGGCCAGACATTCCATGTTTAGGCAAGGTTCTGGAGCTTATGAAGGTCTCTTAGCTCCAGGGGCTTCTGGATAAAATGGATTTTCTGGGTCCATTTCAATCTGGTTTAAGTCTTGGTTATGGAGCAGAGGTGGTTTTTGGTCTCCTTGGTGGATGGTCTACACCAGAAGCTAGATGAGGGAGTATGTCCCTGTTGGTTCTGCTGGAACTCTTGGTGGTTTTCAATACCATAGTGTCCTTCTGGGTTGCCTTGCTGGGATGAGACTTGGCAACACTGTCTTACAGTGGCTTCATTCCTTTCTGTAGGGGAGAATCCAGAAGGTGGTGCTGGGGGACTCCTGTTTGAACCTTTGGCTGTCAGCCCATGGGGTCTCTCAGGGTTAATTTCTGTTTCTCATGCTTTTTAGTGTCAACATGAAACCTCTGGGAGAGGTCCAGAGTTTTGGGGTTCAGTGCCATCAGTATGTGGATGACAACCAGTTTTATTCCTCCTTTCCAACACAGGCCAAGGAAGCTGTTTTGGTCATAAAGCAGTGCCTGTCATCAATAATGGACAGGATGAGACAGCAGAGGCGTATCTAGGATGGGGCAATTGAGGTGTGTGCCCTGGGTACCACTGTCGGGAGGACACAAAAAAGAGGGCCCCCTACCGCTCACCGCGCCCCACTGCCGCTTGTCCTGCCGGCCGCCCACTCCACCACAGCTCACCCTGCCTGCCGGCTGCCTCTCACCCTGCCACCGTTCGCCCCGCCCCCCCACCCCACTCACCCCTTCCCCCCTTGCCTTAGGTGCTGTTTTGCCTTGCTATGCCACCGTGAGACAGAGGTAGTCCTGGTCAGTGGAAATGTAAATCAGGCAATAGAGATTCAGCCTGTGCTTGATGGGGTTACACTCTCCTTGAAGATGCAGGTTCACAGCTTGATTGTGTTGCTGGATTTAACTCTGAGCCTGGAAGTCCAGGTTTCATCAGTGACTAGGAGTGCATTTGTGGAGTTGAAACTGGTGCACCAGCTGTGCCCGTTCCTTGTGAACAATATGAAGGGACTTTTTAATCTTCTATGATAGACATATGAAAAAACCAAAACATTTTTGATTTCAAATATACGCACTAATGCAGAGGATTTTAAAGATTCATATTCAATTAAAACCAGAAGTTTTTCTTTTGGGATTGATGGATGCATGGCTGGAAAAGAGCCGGAGCAGATAGCTTCAGTGTTTGACCATGGCAGCAAGGTTGTTGTAAGCACAAAAGATGGAAGAACTCAACACTATCCACTATGGAAGAAAGGTTGATGAACCCAATGGATTTAGCAGAAATGGACAAATTGCCTGGCCTGATTAGAGAAAGCTCTTTACTGACATTTCTTAAAGACTGAAAACCCCTTATAGACATTTTGAGGGGAAAAAAAAGATTTTTGGTTTTGATACCAAAAGAAGAGAATATGTTGTAATATTGGAGAGAGATATGAATAACTATATGTATATATACAGCTGCTGAAAGAAAGATAGGTCACTTTTTTCTTCTTTATTTTTTCTTTTCTTTTTCTATCATACTGTCTTAGCTGTCTATCCTAAATAAAATTATTAATGGCACAAATCTATGTGTCATACCTGTGTGGAGACCATGAAAATCCTCTCAATATTGTTCAAGTTTTAGTGTACTGTGCTGCCAAAGTTTTGGCTGAACACATATTAAAACTGGATTAACAAATGACCTGACAGCAATTTCTGAGGAAGAATTAACCATTTTGATGGGAACTAAAACACGTCCTTTTGGGAGAGGAAGAAAGATGCATGGAATTTATTTCTCTTAGTTCTGTGCAATTCTTATCAGTAGTGGATTAAGCACTCTGGGGCTGGTGTGTCAGAGAGTGGGATCATCATCACAGGAAATCCAAGAGTTTACAAAAGCCGGAGCCAGTCCTGTCTATTTTCTACCCAACATCTTCCCCTGCAAGATTGTATATGTTGTACACATTGTACCCTAATGCTGGTTGGAAGGAGTGTTGGACGTTAGATGGCTGGTCACCATCTGCCCAAACAGTATGGCTACTCATGATTGCTATGATCTGAAAACATTCAGTAATTGAAAGGCCTACTATGGCTTTGGTGGCATGACTCACAGTTTTCTTGCCTAGAATTCTTCCCCCACAGGAGAACTTTGTGGTGTATTTGTTGTTTCATGTGAACAACAGGCAACATAGAAACCAAGCAGCTCTTAGAACTAGCCAAAAGTTGAGACCATTCTAATTTCCTCTATTTAATCATATATTAGAAGGAAGGAAGCATTGTGACTCTCTCACAACTATCCCTTGTGACTATCATGCTATAGAAGGATTAGAGGAATGCTGTATAATTTGGTGCTTTGTTGGAAGCAATTAAAATCCAGCCTGGTTTATAAGCAGTGGACTACGTGGCCCTCAGCAGCTATTGTTTTTGAATATGCTAAAATGGGCTTTTAATGGTTGAAATGTGACAGATGCTGCCTTTCTTAGCATTGAGATAAAGAGCAATTCCATAAAAGGCTTTTACCACTCATTCAATTATTTGATGGGAGCTTCACAGCACACTATCCTTCACTTTAACTCCCCTCCTTTTGTTTTTTCCCCACATTTTCCCCCTTACCACAGACAACCCACTAAAAAGAAAAAGGATATATATGTGCTTCTGAGTGCTAGCATGAAGAGCTCTTCACCTGGAAATGCCCAGAATGATGAAGAGAACTTAAGCAGCTCAGTTTCTGCAATTCAAACTACTAAATTTCTGCAATTCAAACTATTGCCCTAGTTGGAGGAGCACATGCATTGCACACAATAGAGTCAGACAGGGGTGGGAATCATATGGCCCTCCAGATATTGTAAGAGTACAGCTCCCAAAATTCCTTACTCTTGACTATGCTGGCTAGGGCTGTTGGGAGTTGCAGACCAACAATGTCTAGAAGTTTACACAATTCCTATCCTGGCATTAAATCTAATTGGTTAGTCCCAAATAGAGCACATCTATTGAATGAATGAAACATACATAGGTACAGGTATACCTCAGTTAATGAAGTAGATGTGTTCTTAGGCTTTAGTTATTTAACAGAAACTTCGGTACCAGAGTTAGAAATAACATGGAAAGAATAGGGATAGGTTCCTGCATCATGAAAAAGAAGACCAATTCAACATGTTTCAGCAAATTTTTTATTCAAAGAGAACATTATGCACATGTGAAATGAAACAACCTGGTCAGGTAAGTCTCACATAAATAATCAAAAACATTTAGAGTCTTCTAGAGACCAGGATAAGATCAGGGCCTGAACGCTTCCCACTGTGCCCAGCTGAATGCCACAGATGGATAGTGTCAGGCACACTGTTCTTCCTTGTTCAGTACAGCGGCAATGGCGAGTCCCTTTCCCCATCTTTTCCCTGTCCCACGACCCATGATTGGTCAGTTCCTGTGCTGCATTGCAGAAAGAAGTACTATCAAGTGCTTTGACCCTTACCGCAAGCAGGCGGCTGATGAGATTGTACTGGGAAATGGGCCATTACTGGATTTTTTTTCAGGTAATGAAAAAGAGCACATTTCCCACAGATGGGGATGCAACAGCAGCAAGTGAGCGATGACGTTGTGGGATGGCACGTGTCCTGGACTGGGAGCAATGTGTTGCTCTGCTGGGATGCGGTAAGGGCCTTTGTTAACTGAGCTATTGATATACCAAGTTTGCATGGATTTAATGGGTTTACTCTAATTGGGATTAAGGCCATTTCTGCAGTGTACTGTTACAGTGCTATTACTCCACTTTCAACATACTGTGGAAACCTGGGGTCTACAGTTTAGGGAGGGCATTAGAATTTTCAGCCAGAGAGCTGTTCGGTTTCAGTAAGCTACAAACCTCAGAATTCCATAGGATGTTGAAAGTTGAATAATAGCACTATAACAGTGTAGTGCGGAAATGGCCTAAGAACGGGATTTAAGTCAAAAAGTCTGACATTCAGCCCCTGCTATCTCCAAATAGGGCTAGAGAGGGTCTTATCTCTGGTGAATTGTACCATATCCTCTGATTTAATCTTCTGTCATCCTAGTTTTTCTGTTGCTTCTAAAATGTCCCAGTTTGTCTCTTCTTCTCCCCCTTTATCCCTTTGTCCTCAGCTTATTTCAGTTACTGCAAACTGAGTTCGAACTGACTTTGAACTCAACAGAGAAGAGAGGAGAGGGCAGAATTTTTCCCTTCTTATGGGCTTCAAGAAAAGCAAACTGCTGCAGCTTCTCCTAGTGTCTGTGTTCTTCCTATTAATAACTTTGGCCATCTTGAAACACACTGATGTTGCTGGGTCACACACATCCTGGTTTTTGTCTGTGAAATGTTGGTGGCATGCTGGGGGCAGTCTGTGTAGACCATGCTGAACTAGCTGAACAAAATATCTGACTTGGTATAAGATAGCTGGTATGACATGACTCATTCAAAAAACCAGTAATGCTTTCTAAAGTGGAAGGTGGTAGGAGAAGAGGGAAACACCCGACAGGTTGATAGATTCAATCAACGAAGCCACAGCCAGTGACTGGCATTCTTGGAGATCTCTCATTCATAAGTTTGCTATACATGGAAACTGACTTGAGACAATTAACAATACCAAGATCGCTATCTATGTTAAAAGCACAGAGACTGGACTGATAAAAGTAGATAAACCTGTTTCAGTGACAGAAATGAGGTAAGTCAGTGTTGTTATATCGGTCCAGCTTTTGTTAGTAGTTTATGCCAGTGGTGCTTGAGTCATACAGATACATTCCATTGAGCCAGAGAGAATGTAGAAATTTTAGTTCCACAGGCCCTGCGTACTCACATCCTGATATTTCATCGGTATACTCACACTCTGATATTTCATCTGCCCTAATTTAAGAAGCAAAATGATTTTGAAAAAGAAAAGGCATTACCTAAGTGGACTTAGTGCAGTTGGTGATTTCAAGAAGCTTTGCCAATGAATGATGACCTCATCTTTCCCACATAGTCATTAAGTTACTTCAAAGGTGGAAAAGCTGGAGAGACTAAAGGAGGGTAAAGCTGGGACAAATTGAGCGTGTCAAATTATGGGATAGCATAAGCTGTTAAAAAGTTTTTATTGGAGTGTTTGTGAAGCCCTATGAGTCACTAAAAGCCCTGCCACGTGTCTTGTGGCAAATCTAATGGCAATAAAACGTTTATAGTACCCACAATGTCGCTTTTTAAAAAATAAAGGATAATAATTGTGCTTATTTTATATGGTGTAAGTGTTTTCATACCTGCTTAATTGAAACATATTACGGGCATTACAAAATGTGATTCACCTAGTAACGAATCTGACCAGTGGCTGATGTAATAATTGAGGATTGCAGGTAGTTGTTTTGAGGCCTAATCACTTAGTTAAGCATGATGAATTAGAGGGCATGTTGGAAAAATCTTGCTCACACCTTCATTTGTCTTCAGGTTGGATCTTACACTGACTAGATCAGCGAACAAGCATTTAGATGGAGCACACCAATCACAGGACTTGGGCTGGCACAACAAACCAACAGAAGATGCTGTATTTCCAGGTGGCCATAACCTAATCCAAAAACTGTAAATGTGTGTGGGGGGGTGTATTTCAAATGATAAACACAGTTTTAGGAGCCTTACTCTTTGTGTGAACAGTTTTTAGAAGTGGTAAACAGAAAGCAAGCTCCTCCTTCTCCTCAGCCGGAATCCTCCATGGAAGTCACTAATAGGTAACTTGGAGTTATGTCTTGTGATTTTTATATATTAACAGTCTCTACATAGCTTCTACTTTAGGGGCTACTCAGGAACTTTGAAAGTCCGCCAGTCCTCACTTACTGGGAAGCAGTCACTGCAGTCAATGGAGGTCTGTTCCCCAGCTGTTTGGGAACCAGCTAACTGCTGTTGCCACCCGCCCTCTTGTGTGAGAGATCTCTGGCACAAGAGATAGTGAGGCAGGGGTCCTGCTTCTGCTTTTGACACTAGAGATCTCTCATGGGAGGAGGTCAAAATAGCAGCCAGCTGCTTCCTAAACAATAATAGAACAGACCCTCATTGATCGCAGCAGCTGATTGCTGGTAAGTGGGACTCAAGGTGGCTTACTGCAGTTAAACAGCAACCAAAAGTTAAAATATAATTAAAATGAAACCAGTTCAATCAAATTAAAGCAATAACAACAACAAATAAAATTCTAGTACATTATGCAAGGCCTTTTTGCCCTGAAAAAATCAATTTGCAAAGGCCTGCTGGAATAAAAAGGGTTTTGCAGAAAGATAGTAAGGAGAATGCCAGTCTAGTCCCCTGGAAAGGGAGTCTCAGAGCTCAGGAGCAGCTACTAAAAAGACCATCTCCCAAATTTCTACCAAATGTGCTTATGAGGGTGGTGGGACAATTGTTTTCTTCACTGGCTCTGATAGCGAGCATGGTGTAGTTGAGTGTTGGACAAGGACTCAGGGCAATCAGGGTTCAAATGCCTGCTTAATCATGTGAACCCACTTGTTACCATGCTATACACCCCCACTCCATGATATTGTTAGCAAATATTATTTAATTGGCATAAAATATAATTCATACACTGTTATGGCTGAAAAGACATGTTGGCAAAGACGATTGGCTGAACATGTGTGAAAGCAGGCCAGATGGGACATGGCCAGGTCATAGTCAAGGGATCAGTCAGGAAGCTGTGGTGTTAATGAGCTTGTGATCATCCCCTCAATGATTCAGCCTTCAGAAACAATAGCGCCTGAAACTGCCTCAACAAAGCAACTGATTGTCTCCAACCCACTTCCTCCTCCCACCGAAATTCTCCTTTCTTTCCTCACCTGCCCAGCAATTAAGGAGCTATCACAATTCTCATCAGTGCTTTATTACCTAATGCTAAAGCCACTAGCCTGTTCTGGACTCCATTGTTTGCTCTTCCAGAGAGCCATTAACATCTTCCCTCTCAGGGCAGAAACAGGGTATTTAAACCCTGGCTTTGAGCCAGACAACTCACAGTACTCTTGAATAGGCCCCCCGCTCTGCTGCTCTGATTTGTTACTGCCCTGGCTAGTCCGAGCTTTGGGAATATTAAAAGATATCCTTTTGATACCACAATTTGGCTTCACTTCTCTATTCCCTTCCACGTGCTTGCGAGGCCACCGGACAAGCACATAAACAAGCTCAGCCGTTAATAGCCATAATATTCAAACAACAGTACAGGCAGGCCAGAAATAGCTGACTCACTGCTTTAGGAGACCTCCAGGCAAGTTCTCTAATTAGTTATGCATGCAACTTACAAAAGAGCCTCTGCCCTGCGCTTGCAGCTTGATGGGTAACTTATACAATACCCAAGTACTCTGCGTTTTCATACTGGCTACTCTATTGAGAACCGCTACGATAACTCAATCATTCAGATTCTGACCTTTCGGAGGCTTTGTCTCCAACTCCAAATCTATTGTTTTCCCCCAAGTACGGCATAACCTGCAGTTACAATTCTCCTTATAAAAACCCTTGATTCCGAGACCTTCCTCAGAATGCTGCCGAGTTTCATCCCGCCTTGCTGTCGCTTTGCTTGGCGAGCCTCCCCTCAGCTCCACGTGCTGAGCTACATCGCACCCCAGCTTCGCTCTCTATTTTTCCGGGCTTCAGGACAGGTGAAGTATCACCCAAACCAGCAATCCCTCTAAAAATCCCTCTATACCACTCCAACCTTTATTTTCTTTAGTTATCTTGTATGAGTGTGTCGCCTACACTGTTTTGCTTGTATTTAATAAACATCATTTATTATTTCAACTTCTGTGTTCTCCTTGACTCGACCCGACCCCGTAGACATAGGGTTCAAGATCTCGCTACATTACCCTGCCTCTCGTAATGCTAAGCAGTGCTCTGAGCTAATTTTTCCCACCTTTAGTTCAGCACATTTTGGTGTCCCTCCCGGGACCCCCAGTACACAGGGTAACAGATTCCTGTTCTTGTACTACCCTCAGACCCTTAGTCTGAGCCACATTGCTTTGTCTCTTCTCTGCAGAATTTGTAAAGATCACCCACTTTGCTCTAACTTCTCACTATCCAATTTTCCCTTCCTTTCCCTTGGTTAGCCTTGTGTAGTTGTAAGACTCCTTGGATCCTGCATGTGATTGTGATATTCCCCAATAAAATTTACTGTTAATCTTCATCTGGTATCCCTGCATTAATACCAATATACACAGATGTAAAAGATGCTGTAAGGTTACCCCCCCTCTCACAGGCCTCCGTTTGAGCTAATAATTCCCTACCATTCCATGGAGGCACTGGCATTGTGAGTGGACCTCTCAGCCACCCAGCTTTTGGGATTAACACACTGGGTGACCCCCAGGGAAGTCCTACTCTCTCAGTCTAAGAGTAAGGAAATGATACCCCCCCCCCTTGAACATATATTGTGAAAAACAAAACAACAAAACCAAAAACCCCATCCCAGGAAAGTATCATGATAAGATGAGGTCAACTTGAAGCTTTCATTACCTTTTCACTTTCATTATCCTGATTTTTATAGCAAGCAGGTTTGGTAAGGTTTGAACAAAACTTTTGGAGGTTTATATATACATATTTTTCCCCACAAAGCAATCTTCCTAAACCTGATGCTCTACAGATGTATTGAACTACAACTCCCATCATCTCAGGCAGCACTGGAATAATGGAAGTTGTAGTCAAAGCTATCTGGAGGACACATGGTTTAAAAAACATGCCAAAGAGAATAGACTTACAGCTAAGTGAATTTTTCATTGGAAAGTCAAAAATAATGGATGGGAGTATCTTTGGGAGGAATGTTGAGATAAAGGTTTACTGTCTCAATATCTACCCAAATAATGATCCATCTTTTTTTTTCTTGAGAGGAAGATGCCTATTTTTTCTTCTATACCCAAATTCACATACCAAGACTAGTGAACTCGGATGCTTTGCTGACGTAAAAGCACATTTTGTTCTCTCCCAGCCAGTTTCACCTTCCGGGTAGTCTGTGATTTGTAAAGAAAATATGCACAGTTCTTAGAAAATAAGAGCCTGAAATGCTGAAGTGTTGAAGACATAGATTCTGAGAAATTCTAATGGACTACAACTCACATCACTCCCAACCAGAATACCTATACTGGCTAGATATTGTGAGAATTGTAGACCATCACATTTGGAGGCAGAGCAAAGCAAGTCTAGAGGAAAAATAAAATATTATGAATTAGAAAACTAGTATTTGCTGATGCTCTAAAATCATAGATACAGATTATTTATTTAATTTAAGCTAATCATTTATTTAATTGATCTCTTTTAATATGCCTTGTGGTAAACATTTTAGCCTACATAAAGAACAATACTGAACAATTTATGCTTATGCGACAACAAATCTATTATGGCCCAAGCCAATGTTTGCATATTCAGAAGACAGTCCCACTGAGTTCAATGGGATTTACTCCCAAATAAATATGCATAAAATAGTACCATTAATCTTCAAAGTGGCACAAGACATTTTTAAAAAAGAATGTTTGTTGCAACGGACTAGCATGGCTTTAAACTCTGGGATACATTTAATCTAGGCGTCCAGCTGACATTTACACCCAGAGTACTCAAGAGATTCAATTAAGATAAGTAGTTTTCCTGTTTGTGAAATACAACTAGTTACTTCATTTTCCTGACTGATTTGAAGGGGAGAGAGCGAGGGAAAAAAGACTTCTCCCTTCACTATGCTGTACTTGAAAGATAAACATAAAACAGGAAAGAACAAAGGTCAACTCTGTGTTAGAGGCAGTGGCCAGCATGTGATTTCAACTTCTGCATTTAAATACATTGTTGGCTAATAGGCTGGATAGATAGCTAGATCAGCTAGGAAATAACATAGGCCTGGATCCAAAGAACTGCAGAACTGATTCTGTGAGACCAAGGAGGCTTAACCCTTGTTCTTCCTTAAACTACATCTTACTGATTCATTTTGAAAATCTGCATCAACAACATAGTTGTATTGAAGGGAGGCCTAAAAATCTTTCCTGACATGCTAAGAACAAATGTATTTTGGGAAACAGCATAAGCAAAAAGGAAAAAAAAAGCCAAAATTCCACTTGGGTATGACAAATATCTTGTATGATCCTAAAGCTGAGATCCTACACATACAATTACCCCTCCACATTTGTGAGAGTTTGAGGCACAGAACCCTCATGAAAGTGTAAAAGGCACAAATAACTCCTCCTGCGATTCCCTTCCCATTTCCCTCTGGAGAGGAAGTGGGAGGCAGAGAGTGGTGGGATGGGAAGGAAAGCATGTCTCATCAATAATCAAATTTGCAAAGGTGCAACCTGCAAATGTGGACAGACGACTGTACTTACCTGGAAGTAGGAACTTTTGAATTCAGTGGGACTTACTTAGCACATATGCATGGGATATTCAACAAATTCATTTTGGGATCCTGGATATCATTTATACCCCCTACCTGGACACTTGCATGGGGTGTCTGCCAATGGAGAAAATAAAATGGGAAGCAAGGACTTTCCTCCTGACTGGTGAGGTGTGGATGATGTATATATACATGAGGAAATAGCAGCCTGTTGACCAATGAAGAGACAAACTATTTTGTCCGTTTAATATCAGGCTAATTAATAACGGAGAAAGCTTCAGTGCAGACATCAAGAGAAACCTCCAGCCTCCTTGTGTTTTACTATTAATCAGGGGAGGCTGGTATATTACAGCAAATTGGGTGTTCTCCACTCCCACTGTGGTTATCCCCTTACATCTCACTCCTCCTGCCTACTTCCTTACTTATTACCAGACCTCTTTCTGTCAAGCTATTTTACTTGCTAAAAAGAATATCTATATCTATATCTATATCTATATCTATCTATATCTATATCTATATCTATAATAAATGGAGCCATCTTCCACTGAAATGGGCTATTGAGCATGAGTGGTGGCTGGAAGTACATGTTCAGAATGTTCTCACAGTGAATTCCCTTACCAGATAGATTGAGTTGTAGCTGTACCGTGGATTTCTGTGTGCATGTGGCTTAAAAGTCTGCCCAGATGACATCTTAGCTCTGCTTATGGTGACTCTGCTCTTTGTCTTACCAGCTCCAGTGGTCACCAGCTGCTACATGTGGAATGCAAATAGAAACATAATAGCTGTGTACACATAACACAGACCTTGCTTGACTTCAGGACCAACTCTTTCAAAATCTTTTCTAAGCAGACTTGTTTCTAATAACTTTCTTCTGTCATGGTTCCACACATCTTGCTTTGTGCTTACAATGTCAGTATGGTAGCTGGGCAAAATTATCTGGTGCTTTCTTTCTTGTCAGGCAACCATCTCTAATACTATTAAACTAACAAAGCAGTCTCATGGTTGTACTGACAATTGGCTCGCAGGAAAAAAGCCCTTAGGATGTCAGTGATGTACAAGTGATCTTCTACAAACTGCCTCTGCATTAGATGCAGCCCCAGAAATGGGCTGAGTCACTTGACTCCATATAGGTGCTTCACATAGGCCCTTTTCGCATGGTATTTGCCATGCGAAAGGGCCCCTTGAGCGTCGCGCGAATGTGAGGAGTGGTCCACACAATGCACTCACAATTGCGTAACGCTCCAGGGTCTGGCAGGCGCCACTTGCACACTTTTTCATTTTTGGCTTTGAGCCGCGCATCACTCCGGGGCCCCGCGTGCACTTGCTGTGCGTGCGGAGCTCTGGAGCTGCGGCGTTCACACTTCCTGCCCCAGCGCAGCCTGGGAAACTCCCAGGCTGCACTGCAGAAGGAAAAGGTAGGGCTCTCACGTGAGCGGGCAGCAGTTGTGGAGCTGAAGGAACCGGGACACGAGAGCCTCTCGCTGGAGGCTGCTTGCATGATCCCCGCATCCCAGCTCCGTGAAAAGGTGCATTGTTGAAAGGGCCATAGTTGAGTTTTTCAGGCTTGAGGACACTTTGTGGTACCTCATCTTGCTCTAAATCTGTTAAGGTTAAAAGTTACAGGAGGCCCAGCCAGGATCCAATCTGGCAATTCTACTTCTATGCCCCATCCAAAAAGGGACTTACATTTGTGTATGCTGTGCTTATGTGCACTGAAATCACTAACAGGACTGAATGTCTTAACGGTATTTTATGTTACTGTAGTAATAGAACGAAATCAGTAACCAAAGATGTTTTTCCTGAGGGAAGGGGTGCTGCTGTGGCCATTTTCCAAGGAGTGAACTACACAGCTAAACAAAGAACTTGTAGATTTTCTCCCAGAAAATACATTAATCAATGATTAATGTATTTACAGGTGGCTGTTGGTGGCACTAAAGAAAAATTTGTAAATATAACCTTCCTGATCATTATTGCCTCTCTTTATTTGCCAAACAGTACAACCTAGAAACCTTAAGCTAACATCACATGGGTATAGCAGGCTATATACCTACAAAAACAAAACAGTCCTTGTTCTGAGGAGTTCATGACCTATGCCAGTAATCCATTTACTGTTGGGAATATCACCTGAATGAAAGATAAGAGAAACGTGACTGAGAGGGAACCTGAGAAATAGTTTATTACAGAGAGTAGTATTAAGCCACTTTAAATTTAAATAGGCCCAAGAATAACAGAGTCACATTGCCTCAGGATTAGCCCAAGATATATTACTGCCTGAGGCAGAGTAGCAAAAGGCAATCTCCATCCTCCCAGGTCAAAGTGTGTAGTACTCAAAGCCAACCAGTTTGTTTTAACAAGTGAGGCAGATCATTCCAAAACCATCTCTTCCTATCTCTTAGCACTAAAAACACAGTAGTAACAAAATAACAAAACAAATAATTTACTTCCTCTTTTCATGACACCACAAATCTGCTGTATGAAGGAACTGCATCACTCTGCCCAATGGTATGGCAGGCCTATCGGAAGGAAAGAACATTCTCATATGAGACTCCCCACATTAAGATGTTATAGCAAAGAATCTACTCCATGTTATTTTAACTTTGTCAGAATGCATGCAGAAAAGAGCAAAAGCTCTATAATGCAGCCCTTGGGGTTATTTGCTGATGTTTATCTTTCCTGATTCCCAGGGAAAAATGAAGAATAACTCACTCTCTTTTAAATTATAGGCTGTTCCTTGAATGCTGGGACATGCAACAAAGCTAAAGGTACTTTGGCTGTGCTTAAGCATTGGTATGTGGAAGATATCACTCACCAGGAGCCTGTCTCTTGCCTGGCATTAGTCATAAGAATCAGCCTTGTTTTCCCTTTTGGAAAAAAAAGGCAGGAAATAACATAACAACATAACATAACATAACCTGATATGGAAACCAGTGGTTTCTAAATGTTTTGTGGAAAGATGAGACTACAAGGGCTGGTCTTGCTGTTTGGGAAGGTAAGGCAGCTGCCTCAGGCTGCTGACTTTAGGGCATCACAAAAGGGCATAAAATTCTTAGCTATTTAATACATTATAATCCCAGAGACAAGGAGAGGGCATTTGCAGGATTTTCTGCCTCAATTGCCAGATTAATTTGTCTGGCTTTGGGTACCATGCATCTTAACTTGATTTGAGTAGATGAAAGACTTCTATTGCTTGGCTCTGCTCTGAACATGAGGAACACTGCTTTTATTCAACAATTGTGGATTTAGAACACCTTCTAGGGGCTTGAGTTCTGCATTTTGTTTTTTACATATCCTATCATCTACTGTCTGCCAATTGGTTACCCACCAACAGTGTGACTACACATCTCTATATTGGGTCCCAATTCAGGATTCTGGCTTTAGTTTGGGAGGAAGGTCAAGTTTTCATTGTGTGATATTTTAAAACTATAGTTAGCTGAGATACTATCAGGCTATTCAGTTGGCAAGCAGACAGACTCACAAGTTCTTTTTGTTTCCTTAAGTGGATGAATGCCAGTCTATTTAATCTGCAGAATACCTATTGGTTGGGCAGTCCACAGTGGTCTATTCCCTGGGTAATTTTTATACACCCCCATTTCTTTTCCTTAACTAATTGGCACTGATCTGGGTGCTCATGCTATTTGAAGAAAATCCACAAGGGTAAAATATTCATTCAATTGTATTTTAAAACAAGTATAGTCATTTTTGTCTGAGTTGTTAACACCCATGAAACCAGTGCTACACAAAGTGGTGATCTGTGGTCTGATTCCAATCCACAAGCCATTAGCTGCAGATAGTTTCCTGGAAACTATACAAATACAATAATATATAATAATATAGTTAAATGTGCTTGTCAAACGTGTTGTGTTTTTCACTTGTGTATTTTAAATAGAACTTTGCATTCTTTTTTAATTTTTGTATTTACATTTTTAAAATTTGTTTTAAATGGTTGTGAGCTGCCTTAAATCTCGGGCCAGGGAAAAAAAGCAGGAAAATAAGGAAGGAAGGAAGGAAGGAAGGAAGGAAGGAAGGAAGGAAGGAAGAAGGAAAGAAGGAAAGAAGGATGTATTTAAGTCATTAACTCCAAGCCTCAAGTCAAGTCTCAAGTCCCTACCTTCAAGTCTCAAGTTGAATCTCAAGTCCTTGCAAGACCATTCAAGTCAAGTCTCAAGTCTGGGGGCCAACTTCAACAGAAAAAGGAGTTAGTGGTGGGGTGTGTATGGGGGGGGTTAAGTTGTGAGCAAGTGGGGCCATTTCTGCACTAGACTGTTATAGTGCTATGATTTCACTTTCAACATCCTATGGAATCCTGAGGTTTGCAGTTTAGAGAGGGCCTTTGAGGTTCCTCCCTAAACTGCAAACCCTAGGATTCCACAGGATGTTGAAAGTGGAATCATAGCACTATAACAGTCTAGTGTGGAAATGACCTAGGATTGGAAGGAGGCCTTCAGGCAGAGAAGAATAAGCACCCCCTCTGGAAGGAAAGTGCTCCCCACTCTGCCATAGCTGGCAATGACACTCTGCCTTTCCTGCTTAATCACGAGCAAGCAGGATTGGAGGGAAGCCATCAAAGAACAGAAAGGCCCTTGGGCAGGAAATTGTTCCCCACAATGCAGTGTCTGGCAACAAGTGCCTGCCTTTACTCCTGAGCAGGCAGGACTGGAACAAAGCCTTCAGCCAGCGAAGAACAGGCAGCCCTACAACTGGCCCTTTCCTCTTCATCTGCCCATCTGTCTCCCTACCATCTGGCCACCCCATACCTTACCTTTTAACACTGCTGGGTTGGGGTCCTCGCGCGAGAAGCCTGGGCAGGAAGGCTCTTGCAAGCCTCCTGCTTCGGCTCCGCAGCTCCTTCCTGCTCGCATGAGAGCCCCACCCGTGCCCGCCCCTTCCTTCCGCAGTGCAGCCTGGGAGTTGGAGGCTGCACTGAGGAGAAGACGCGCGACTGGCCTGGCTCCAGAGGCTCCGCACGGCAGGTGAGTGCGACCCAGGCCCATGAGCATTGCGCAAGCGCGGGTCATTTTCGGCTAAAAACCGAAAATAAAAAAAATGCTTGTTTGCTGTACGTGAGAGCCTTGAGCGTTGTGTAAATGGGAGTGCGTCATGCAGACCACTCCTCACATTTACGTGACGCTCAAGGGGCTCTTTCACTTGCAAACTGCCGTGCGAAAAGGGCCATAATCTGGCTTCACTGGATGAGACTATCCTGGACTTCCCCCCGGTGCTGAGACCACACCCACATTCACCAAAAAAGAAAAAGAAAAAGCTGCAAACCCATGTTTTCCCATCTTTCAATCTTCCTGTGCTTTTGCTTTCCTATAAATGGCTTGTCAAAAAGCATGGGAAACAAGGGAGAGATGGGGATAAGGAGCATGTGCAGCCCTCATTGAATTATCAACATAACATTTCCTGACTGCTGATTGAGAAAAGGCTGGGTGAGGACTACCAAGGGCAGCAAATTCACCACTAAAAATAGATGAGTCACAAGCTGAGTTGGGTCAGTCCATTATTTATTGCCAAGTGAAGTCTAAATCAAGTAATTGAAGTGACTTGAGTCCCACCTGAGTTTGAGTCAATCAGCTTGAGACTACATCATTGTAAATAAGGTACCAGTCCTTGGCACACTGGAAAAAACAACAACAATCTGCCACATCAGATAGTTTGAGAAGCAATATGCTATAGATAGGCTAGATGTTGTTATTGTTCCCACCTCAAAAAAAAAATTGTGAAAAAAGAGTTCTTATCTGTATATTCCATCGTGTAGAGAATGGGTTTGTTCAGGTAGAAGTGACATTGACAAGGAAGAGAAAATGACACAGGATATAGAAGAAGAAGAAAAGTAGATCGCAAATTATGGGGGACACTATTGAGTACACTTTGTGGTCCCCAGAACAGCTAGAATAGTGTTGTATTCAGACAAGTATGCCATTTCTGACCACCTAGGCACTATCAAAATTATATGTCCCAGCATGCCTATGGGCTGAATGCCAGAATGTGGGAAACAGTGATAGCTCTCAGGTTATTGATCCTATCTTTTGTTTGTTTGCAGTGGCACCAGAACACAGAGTGCAATTGCCCATTCTCCATATCCACAATTCATCTGAAGGTGGTCCCTCATGTATGAGTGGGGAATCCATCGCTGCTTCTCCGGTCTGGTTCCTATGTGATGCCCCAGTGCCAAATATCAATAACAGTGAACAGTTGTCATGTAAGGAATAAATCCTTGTAGGGCAAGAAGTATAGGTACTTGCAGAGAGACTGCTTATCAGAAAAAAAAATGTCTAGACTTCAAAAGCCAATGGCAATAGAAGAAAAATTCTTCCTAGCCCTGTCAACTAATAGGTGTTATCATATTCATAACAATATTCAATGTATAGCTGAAGAAAGCAAAGCTATGACAGGCTGGAAACATGATGATAGAATCCTTATGGGCTGCCTTTAAGTAAATTACAAGCAGATTGAAGGGAGGACGTCCATCTGCATCATGTTTTGCCTTGTTCTAAATTATGGCCTGATTGGCTATGGAAAGGGTGGGAACGGTGTAAACTGAGGTGAAACAGCCCCTTTTCCAAACCAATAAGGGGCAAAAAGCAGGTCTCCTGGTGTAAGTAGGGATCCAGCCTTATCTTGTTCAGCCCAAGGAGACAGATGAAAGAGAGAAAACATGTTCCAGATAAATGTTTTTTTTTTCCGTATGTTACAAAGGTCAAATTTTTCCACTTCCCAACAGATCTGTCCTCAAGCTGCCTTAACAATGGGTTCATTCTACTCAAGGCTGGGTGAACCAAGCCCTCAGGGCAGTGTGACGTGAAGAGGCAAACAGTCAGATTTTGTTCCCTTCCCTCACCTTCTACCCTCTCTTCTTCCACTTTGTCTCCCCAAGTCTTCTTTACCCTTTCTCCTCATTTCCCCCTTCCTGGTATCTTCAGCTGCAGTCAGTACAAGTCTCAAGTGAGGGGCTGGCACCAATTACCTCAGCAGTGAACCATTTAGGTGTGGCTTCCAGCTTCAGGGCATGGTGGCTCACATGTTGGAGAGCTGCAGTAAGCAACTGGTGATGCATGGCTTGTTGAGAAATATATTCTGATTGGCAAAACCTGAGATTGACTGCATTACACAGCATTAGTAATTAGCAATGCAGAACAGAATATTATACAACTGCTTTCAAATAATAGTAGTTAAAACATTAGTCAGAATGGGAATGGTTTAGATTGATTCAGGAGTCTCACAGAAGCCAAGAGATGATTCACCTGCTCGAATGGGGAGAAAAGCCATGATCCTAATGGGTAGCTTAGGGCCTTTCTGCACTACACCGTTACAGTGCTATTATTCTGCTTTCCTGTGGAATTCTGGTGTTTGTAGTTTACTGAGGCCAAGAGCTCTCTGACTGAGAATTCTAAATGCCCCTCCCTAAACTGCAAATCCCAGGATTCCATAGGATGTTGAAAGTGGAATAATAGCATTATAACAGGGTACAAATCCCAAGATTCCATAAGATGCTGAAAGTGGAATAATAGCACTATAACAGGGTAGGGCAGAAATGCTCTTAGTTTAGGAATATTTGCAGTGTAGTACATATGACATAAAACTGTATGTTAAAGAGGCAAATGTGGTATTAATAGACTGTTCTTTAACTCTGACATCAATGTGTGCACAGAAGATTTCATTAAATGTAGCTACCATGACATCTTTTTCAGTAACTATTCTCAGAATAACTGCAATTAGTTTGTAAGTTTAAAGCTGGATTGCAGTTTTAAAACCTATTTTTTCCTTCATGGCTCATTGAACCTCAGGAAGAACTTTCTGACAGTCAGGGCTGTCCAGCAGTGGAATATGCTGCCTCGGAGTGTGGTGGAGTCTCCTTCTTTGAAGGTTTTTAAGCAGAGGCTGGATGGCCATCTGTCGGGAGTGCTTTGAGAGTGTTCCTGCGTGGCAGGGGGTTGGACTGGATGGCCCGTGTGGTCTCTTCCAACTCTACATTTCTATGATTCTATGATTGGTTGAGAAGAGCACATTTGATACAAGCCTGTAATAAATATTCTGGCTCCATGCTTCTTGCCATGTTCAATTTAAGGTATGGAAATTTCAATATCTAAAGCTGTGTAGGGCAAGTGTGTAAATTTTTTTTAAGTCAAATATAGACTGTAAGATCAATCTAATTTTAAATGTATTTGGATAATACTACAATTCTATCTGCAGAGAACCAAGACAGTGCATTCCCTACTTTGGGTTCTTGACCCAATTTCAATGCTAGTTCCAACTAGAGTAGACCGGTGAATCAATGGAACTTACATAAGTATTAACTTACAATGTTTCCATTGATTCTGTGGATCTTCTCTAGTTGGGCCTTGTGGTAGGATTTAGGCCCTTATTTTCTTTTATAGTAGAAACAAGAATGTAGGTGCTTACCATTTAAAAAATCTAGGCAGTTTTTTTTGTTTGAAACATTGTTTAAACTTTCCTAATCTTTATTTTGAGACCCAGTGTTGTGTAGAGGACTAGGTGACCAGGGTTCAAAACCCTGCTTTGCCATGGAAAGCCACTGGATGACCTTGGGCAAGTAACACTCTCTCAGCCTCAGAGGAAAGTGATGGCAAAACTTCCTCTCAACAAATCTTGCCAAGAAAACCCTGTGACAGGTTTGCATGAGAATCATCATAAGTTGGAAATGACCTGAACGTACACAACAATAACAACAATCTTTATTTTGGATATTCTTGTTTTTGTTGTTGTAGAAATAACAACCAGAGACATGGCTACTAGTCTGGATAGTGCCATATTATTCCTAATATCAAAAGCATTATGCCTCTTAATCCACCTGCTAGAGCATAAAACAAGAAGGGTGTTAATTGTCCTTATGTCCTACTTGTGGGCTTTCCATAGGCATCTGGTTTGCTACGATGGACACAGAATGCTGGACTATACAGGCCTTTGGTGTGACCCAACATGGCTCTTTGCATGTGCTTATATTCAACCTTCTCTCACAATCTGTTTTACACAATTTTTCATGGATATTATACTTTGCTTAGAAACACTGTCCCTAGGCATGCATTGACCAGTGTGGTGTAGTGCTTTGAATGTTGGACTACAATCCTAGAGACCAGAGTTTGATTCTCCACTTGGCCTTGGTTGCCTCACTCACTTTCAATCCCAGAAAACTCTGTGGCAGGTTCACCTTAGTGTTGGGGTAAGTCAGAAACGACTTGAAAGCCCACCCCACCCCCAACATAGGTATTAACTTCTCTTATATCACTACATGGATAAATTTTTAACTATTAATCTTAGTAGTTATAACATGGTTTCAAAAACAGGACTAAGTACTCAGTGAATGCTTTGTGGTTTTTGCATTAACAAACGGTGTCGAAGGAACAACTTTAGTTTTCCAGGAACAAATCCGGTTTTACTGTCCTTCTGATCAAACTATTATGTCACATTTGTTTTTTGTAAATTTTTGAAAACCATCCATTCAGATATGCCTTTTCTTTGTTTTCTTGTATTATTATTCTAGTGGTTGTTAATAATAATTGCATGAGGTCCTTCTGTAACCTCTCAAATAATTTCAGATGTGTTTCTCTAATTGCTGCTGAGACAGGTTTAAGGGGTTTCTTCTTCTATATTACATCCCATTGTGCATCGGCAATCTGTTCCTCAATATCCATTTCTCAAACTCTTTTTAAAACGCCTGTTACACTTTCCCAATCCTCTTACACAACAGTTTTATGGGCTATAGTTCATCTAAACCCCAGGCTCAACAAAAACAAGTGGAAGAGCTGTGTGGCTGTGACCTTGAATACATAGCCTGCCAAATTTTATATGTACAGGGATTGCTTTGTATTTTACACTGTTCTAGGAATTATTTGCAGGGAAGTAGAGGAGTACAAAAATGTAATAAAGAAATATCACGTGAGTTTCCAGATTAGATACCATAGTTTGCTTATTGTTAGGACCACAATCCATTCATATAACATAATCTTACACCAGGTTTTCATGTGGATCCAGTCAGGGGAATTATCTGTAGAAATGTTCCTGTAACTATAAAGTGTCATTAGTGTGTCACACCATAAGGAAATAACTGGTATGTATCTCAGCTTTGTTGCCAGTTATTTCTCCTTCCTTTGTCCTAAAAGAGTGTGAATTTTGATCTCTTAGCTTTTCTTTCAAACACTGGATGTTCTTGATAAGCTGGGATGATATTACCTGTTACTATCTGTTTATCCCCCAACAATGCACATGACATATTCTTTTGCCTCTGCTACTGTTCAAAGGTTTTGCTACTTTAATTTGTTTTTCTCCTATCTGATCAAAGCACAGAAGTTATATTTTTCTGCTAGAAGTAGAACTAGCATTGTATGAAATCATTTCTCAATTTACCTTCAGGACATCTTTTTTCCCCATTGTGACTTCATAAAACTCTGAAATTCTGCTATAATTCGTACTTGAACTATGTGATACTTATCACCCAGCAAAGTATTTTTGCAAGAATCTTGTTGCACTAGATTCTCCTAGTTCTCAAACAGTTTCACAGAATGAAGTACTTCAACCTTTTTATTAGAAGTCTACAGCCAAAGAATTATTTCAAATAATTATGTGTGTTTAGGTCCCATCCACATATCACGTCTTGGTGTCTGTGGATCTCTTTCACTTTTTTCCCTGGACACTCTGTCTTTTTACTTTCTTCATCTTCTGGGACATCTTCCTGGTTTTGAATCCACCATACAAAACTATCCTGTGACCAATGTGAGATAAATTTTTCTGCCAGTTACAAATTTTCCCTCCTCTCACAGAAAGTGGACTACCAACGTCTTCCAGTTTTTATCTCCTACAATTGGAATGTTCATGCTAGCTCCACCTTCCCCTCTGTCACAGGTGTCATAGGTATCATCATAAAATATAAGATGGCCCAGATCAATGGTTCACAAACCATGGTTCTCCAGATGTTGGGAACCTCAGCTGCTAAAAATTCCAGACAGTGTGGCCAATGCTTAGGAATTCTGAAAGCTGAAGTCCAAAACATCTATGGAACCACAGTTTGAGAATCACTGGGCTAATGTGTCTAGAAGTATGTGAGAAAACTACAATTTTAGCCATTTAGCCTACCATCTTGCACATTCTTTCTATTATACTACTTGTGAATGAGATCAAAATATCAAAGACTATCAGTAAATGGCCATTATATAGTCACTATAGGTTGACTTCCAGCTTCCATATCTCTGAGATTCTCCCTTTCATTAATGACTCCGAAAGGGAAAAGGGAATTTTTAAGATTTTATTCAGAATGAAAGTATACCTTTTCCATTTGATTGTGCTTTTTTTTTTTTTTTTACTTTTCAATGTTTTAAAAGTGTTGAATCAAATTATTTCTCTGATCACCACTTTCTCTCTTAGATCACTGTAAACACAGGTGGACTACCTATTGCCTCCCTTCATCCTATTCAACAATGGCAATAAGTTTAGAGATATGGCAGTTTGACTTGCATTTTGTTTTTCGAATGAGAAGCTTCCAGTGGATGCCAATATCTGTTTCAGTTACACACCTGAACATGTTAGCATGATAATCTTTTAAACCTTTTGTTTTTAAACCATTTTCTTAACTTTTTAATTTTGACCTTAATTTAAGATAAGTTGTGTGATACCTTTCACATCAACACATTATAAATTAAAACCAACACCAGAGAGAAACATTTCGCAGAACACCAAAATTAGGAGTATATTTTTTTCCATGATTCAACAAAAGTATTAGCAAAGAAAAGAAAAAAAAAACACAAGATGCACAAAGATAAATAGTTTCATTTAGTATAACTCAGAGGCCCATTAATCCTAATGTTAAGTGTTGAGGGTCTTGGTCTACAGTGACACGGAAAAATTAAAGCATTCAACCTGGGTGGACATTAATGTCCTGAGAATCATGGCTGATCTTTTGGTTTAACTGGCTTATTTTGATTAAGATTGTCCAGTTTTATTAATCTTCAGTGGTTCTTTAAATAAGGTAATGTTATGCATCTATTTTATTTTGTTATGGTTCTTGGCTTCCTTGAGGACTGATTAGAATATTAAAATAGGGTGTACATATTTTAATCAATAAATAACATTTTGTTCCTCCCATCACACCACTCAATTTTAGTTATTTTTTAAAAAACACATTTTTTCAAAAGACCAAAGCTGAGTATAACATGATACTTTTCATAAAATTGTATAGAACCAGTAACAGCCCCCTAAAATACCAGTGTTAATATCTAAACCAAGCATGACCCCACAGCATGAATGTCAAATAACAATCAATAAAACAATCAAGTACATTGTAATATTTCCTGGAAATCCTGCTGAAGGAAGATTTCACATCTTTCCAAATATTTGCAGTGGCAGGTTTGACAGCAGCAAACCTGCCACTCTTCAATATCATACACATTGTTTTTGGGAATTCCATGCCTAAATGTCTCCTTGAACTTCCTTCAAAAATGGATCTCAGCCTCCACTTATGACCATTGAAATTAATAATATACACCTGGCCCAGACTGCATATAGATTTATAAATTAAACCCAACACTGTGTACTGGTATCAAAAGCTAGCAGGCTGCCAGTGTAGTTGCTGTTCCTTCAGTTATAACTTAATCCTTATTCAGAGGTAAGTCCCACAGTGATTAACACAGCCTATTCTCAGGAAAGTGTGGGTAAGATTTCAGCCTGAGGCTGGCTTTTAACTGGTTAAATATATGCGTATTTCAAGGGAAAGGAACAGAAATCTGAAGGGATTCTCTCTCTGTTTGATTTCTCTGATAAATATTTTCTACGCAAGCACTTTGGTAATCCTATCCTCCTGTTTTTGGATCCCATGATACATTTAACTTGCTTTGCTGTTAAAAGGAACACTTGCACTTGTGAACTACATACAGGTACAGGCATTTTTAGAGCAGTGTTTTTCAAATGGTGCTTACCTAGGGTCCTTTTTGCATGACTCTGCACTGCAGAAGGAAGAGGAGGGTCTCTTGTGTGAGCAGGCAGCAGCTGCAGAACTGAAGGAACCAGGACGCGAGAGCCTCTCGGAAGAGGCTGCTCGCACGATCCCCACACCCCAGCTCTGCAAAAAGGTGAGTTGCAGAAAGGGCCCAAGAGTTTCCCAGAGGTCCCCCATTATAACTATGACAGTGGTACTTTCCTGGAAAACTTCTTGCCTGCTATCACCATCTATTTTACCTACTAATACTCCAGCGATCACCGAGTGTGGTCCATTGTGTGCTCAGTTTATGAGCAGCAATAGAGAGTCCAGCAGGTATTCATCTTAGAGCAGTGCTTCGCAAACATCTCTGGCATTTTTGTGGGGCAGTTGAAAATTGCTGGAGGTCTTAGTGGACCAGTTAATAGATGTTATTATGTCATGGTAACCAAAGCACATAAATAACTCATGTTTTGATAACTTCAGGTTTGCCTTTCAGACTACTATCTGAGAGGTCCTGCCTGACAGCGTGCTTCCATGGATGCTGTGTCACAGCAAAGAAGCCAAGGTAAGAAGCATTCCCTGAGGTTAAAGCTGAAAAATACTGCTTTTAAAACTATTTGAGATGCAATTGGATTGGGATACTATTAATTGAACCATGGGAGGTCGTAAGCTTAAGTTTACCCTGATTTTTAATTCACTTCCTAGGTACTGTTACATTGTGTACTGCTTTTCTCTCCCATTGCTCACTGGAAATATTTTGTGCTGTACCCGCTGTTTTATGATTTGCATGACCTTTTGTTTTATGGCTTATATTGTTAACACCATCTTTTATTATTTGATATCTATTAACTTTGCCAAGGAAACTGGACCATGTACTCTTGAGCTGGCTCCACCATACATTTTTATCATTTGATGATTGCACTATGTATGAATGAGATATCACATCAAACACAATTAAAGGATTTTGATATTACCTCACATTTCCACAGATGTAGTACTTTTGAGTGGAATCAGTTCACATATGCAATTGAGACTTACCAAAGGTTGAATATTTCACACTCAGTGATTGACTTCTAAAATGCCATTACTTCAGACTATCCTGTATATAAAAACATATGGTCAATGCTGAACATGGCACTCAGTTGTTGTGGTATAAGCACCACGTGATATAATTCAAGCAAACATTTGGTAGTGAGCAGAGGAAAGCATAGTGTAGTGACTCAATCTAAGGCACAGTTGATCTAATACCAGAAAGAGGTCTAAAGCTTTAGAAACCTTAAGGAAAGGGAAGACAGTTACCTTCTTTCTTCCTCTTTCTGAGTCATCTTTTTCTTTTTCCCAGCAAAACTCAGCATCAAATGACATCACTCTTTTGTTTCTTCTGAGCCATGGGTTCCTAAGAACCTGTCTGTCATCTGTACCACTGAGCTGACCACATTCATGCACTCATTCAACCTTTCTCTTCCAGACAGATTGAGTCAACTACATAGATCAATGCCAGCTGAAGAAACAAATATGGTAGATAGAAGAAGGCTATCCAGTAGAATGAAATGGAATGAGAAAAGAAATAAATACACTAGCGAAGACAGGTGGACTTGCTAACTGGAGGCAAATTTGATCCCTAAAGTTGATGCATATCTATGGCTGGAAGCTGACTGATGATGACTGAAGTAGATTCACAAGCTGGAGGATGTTAGTTGGAATTTCATTTATTTATTAATTTATGTTCTACCCTCCTCACAATATAAGAAACAATGGAATTTGCATTGAGAAGCCAGTGGATGTCATAGGATGGATGCTGGTGGATATTTGAAGTTTTAAGCATGTGACCAGTATCCATGGTTTCACTTATCAATGCTGAAATGCAGTCTGAAAACATTTTGTTCCCATCTCTTTTTGGACCACACATTGTTTTTAATTTTTATGTCTTTATCTGTTGCACACTGGCTTTGGACTGCAAATAATGGCTACAAAGCCTTCTTTCTCTTAGATTCTGAAGTTCTGTGAAGTTTCAAGGCCTCCTCTCCAATCTGCATACTCATCTTGCTACCTAAGCTGTTCATCCCATTGAAAAGAAAGGTGCTATCCACAGTAAATCCATGAACATATCGTCTGTGGATAAAGGAGGCCTACCGTAGCACTGCCAATTTAATTTGGAATCAGTAATCGACATCATAGGCCCTTTCCGCACCTTACCTTTTTCTGGTGCTGGGGTGCGGGGATCGCATGAGCAGCCTCCGGCGAGAGGCTCTCGTGTCCTGGCTGCTTCAGCTCTCCACAAGCTGCCTGCTGGAGAGCCCCGCCTCTTCCTTCCGCGGTACAGCCTGGGATTTTCCCAGGCTGCGCTGGGGCAGGAAGCAGGACCGGTGCAGCTCCGGAGGCTCTGCATGCCAGGTAAGTGTGTGCGGGGTCCGGGAGCAATGCGTGATCGTGCACCATTTTCTGCTTGCAGCCGAAAATGAAAAGGTGCACAATCGGTGCCTGGACCATCACGCGATTGTGAGTGCGTCGTGCAGATTGCTCCTCACAATCGCGCGATGCTCCAGGTGCCTTTTCACATGGCAAATGCCATGCAGAAAGGGCCATAGGCACTATCATATCAATTGTAGACAATTTAAGGTAAATCTAATATATGAAAGTTAAAGTTTGTTTGTCTGTGTCAGGTGAAGAGCTCAGAATTTTTAAGAATAAAATTTATCAAATTAATTTTTAATTAGTGTAAAGCCAGTTTTACATATATGTAGCTAATTTTTAATGTATTTTTTAAACTAAAAAAAAAAAAATAAAAACAAAAAATGTGCCCTGGAAGCACTTGGGCAACCTGTAAACTGGGTTTCAGTCCTGTACCAGTTGATCTCCCCTGCTTTAAATAACAAAAAAAGAAGAAGTGTAATACAGCATGGTAGGTAGAAAAGTGAGACCATTGTCTGAAAAAAAGAGAGATATTTTAAAATATATTTTAAAAAATTGGGAGGAACAATTATAATCAGGATGAGGTACAAGCTGCAGAGTGATGCAAAATGTCCAGTGCACAGAGGCCTACCAACCCCCAAGTTACAGTTTCACCCAGCATCATGTTTACCTAACCTTCCACCCCCATTAGCTTTTCTTTGGTGCCTTGGCTTCCTGGCCACCCATTCCCCTACTGCTTACCCAGTAGCAACAGGGTTAAACAGCAAATGGGAGGCAGGCAGGACAGACATTTTGGCAGGAGGAATGATGGAAGAGAAACAGCTATTGCGAGTTGACTCCAGCTCCTAGTCACCTTGAAGGCTGTGGTTTTCCGGTCTATCACACATTATTTCTCATGGTACAGTGTGAAATCAAAGTTATACTGTGAGATCATGCAAAAAGAGAACTTAGGAAGTAAGGGATGGGGCTGTAAGATGAAATAAATTGAAATTACGAAAACCAACCTACTTGCCAGAGGAAAAGGAAGATTCCTTCCTCAACCCTCCATTCCATTAGCTTCTGCTCAGTTAAGAAAGAAATATTAAGGTAGAGTGCATGATGAATTATCAGTCCCTCAAAGTGAGGAAAGAGGACTGGAGGATCATGGAGTTATGAGTGTGTGGATAGACTTGTATAACTAAGGTTTGTTTTTTTTTTAAAGGAGGGGAGTCTATTGCAGTCTTAAATCCAGCTTTTTCTAACTTATATTTTGCTGACCATGTATCTCATGCAGCTAAATGTGTGATACAAGATTCCTTCCTGTCACATTTTCACAGTCACAGGAATCCTGTGAAGTACTTTGAACTAAAAGGCTGTGATTGATTCAGGGTGAGCACGTGAGCATTGTGGGGAAACTCAGATGTCAACTTTGTATCATTTGCATTTGATAAATGGCATGGTAGGAGGAGGGAAATGATCCTTGACCCAAGTGAAAGTTATATAATATTTTGGCAAGGTGTGGTAGAAGTACATAAATTTTTGACTTCCAAGTATGTATTCCTGTAAAAGTGTTACTATGCCAAGCTGAAAGTGCAACCATGTGAGCAGTTTTTGAAGTTTCCAAATTGTTCTATCAGACAAGGTCCAAAATAATCTGGGAGAAACAGCTGCAATTTTTTTTGGCAAGGAAAGCTCAATGTGTATTCATTTTTAGAAGAATCACAGTGAGTCCTATAACAAGATAGACTTTCAGAACTAGCTGTTCTTTTAAAAGAGGATGAACTAGCATATCAGCTGGAAATTCCAAAAATTACTGATGTGTTTGCTTGTTTAAAAAATAAGGAATTATTTTTAATTGGAGTTGAAAAACTAGAAATCATAGAATCATAGAATCATAGAAATGTAGAGTTGGAAGAGACCACAGGGGCCATCCAGTCCAACCCCCTGCCATGCAGGAACACCCTCAAAGCACTCCCGACAGATGGCCATCCAGCCTCTGCTTAAAAACCTCCAAAGAAGGAGACTCCACTACACTCCGAGGCAGCATATTCCACTGCCGGACAGCCCTGACCATCAGGAAGTTCTTCCTGATGTTCAGGTGGAATCTCCTTTCCTGCAGCTTGAATCCATTGCTCCTTGTCCTGGTCTGTGGAGCAGCAGAAAACAAGCCCACTCCCTCCTCTACATGGCATCCCTTCAAATATTTAAACATGGCTATCATATCCCCTCTTAACCTTCTCTTCTGCAGATTAAACATACCCAGCTCTCTAAGTCTATCCTCATAGGGCATGGCTTCCAAGCCCCTCACCATTTTGGTCGCCCTCCTCTGGACTTGCTCCAGCTTGACCATGTCCTTCTTGAATTGGGGTGCCCAGAACTGGACACAGTATTCAAGATGAGGTCTAACCAAAGCAGAGTAGAGTGGTACCAGTACCTCCCTCGACCTAGACACCATACTCCTATTGATGAAACCAAGAATTGCATTGGTTTTCTTGGCTGCCACATCACACTGCTGACTCATGTTCAGCTTGTGATCTATTAAGACTCCTAGATCCCTTTCACACGTACTGCTATCCAGCCATGTGTCCCCCATCCTATATTTCTGTATTCCATTTTTTCTGCCTAAGTGTAGGACCTTACACTTATCTCTGTTGAATTTCATTTTGTTAGCCTTGGCCCAGCCCTCCAATCTATCCAGGTCATTTTGAATTTTGATCCTGTCCTCTGGCATATTAGCAATCCCTCCCAATTTAGTGTCATCTGTAAATTTGATGAGCATGCCTTCTATTTGTTCATCCAAGTCGTTGATAAAGATATTGAACAGCACTGGGCCCAGGACAGAACCCTCTGGCACCCCGGTAGTCACTTCTCTCCAGGATGAAAAGCAGCCATTGGTGAGCACCCTTTGGGAACGGTCAGTCAACCAGTTACAGATCCACCTGACAGTAGCCCTGTCCAGCCCACATTTTACTAGCTTCTTTGCAAGAGTATCATGGGGAACTTTGTCAAAGGCCTTACTGAAATCTAGATATGCTACATCCACAGCATTCCCTTCATCTATGAAGCTAGTAACTCTGTCATAAAAAGAGATAAGATTAGTCTGGCATGACTTATTTTTGAGAAATCCATGTTGACTTCTTGTGATTACCGCATTGCTTTCTAAGTGATTGGAAACTGACTGCTTAATGATCTGCTCCAGGATCTTTCCAGGTACTGATGTCAGGCTGACTGGACAATAATTATTTGAGTCCTCTTTTTTTCCCTTCTTTTTTTTTTAAATATAGTTTTATTATAGTTCACCATATAAAACCTACATTTCTCATTGTACATTTACCGAATTGTTACAGTTTCCTCCACTCCTCTCTGGATTACATAAACTGTTATATCATTGACATACTATCATTATGCATCGCAACAAATTTATCACAATACCAAGATAGTTCCTGCATTCAACCCAACTTTACATGTTCCATGATATTTTTCTGATTTTCTCCTTCTTGCTATCATATTACCATGAATTAAGAATTATTTCCTGTCAAAACCCCATCCATATCTGGCACAATTTGCCATTCTTTACTGATATCATCACCTGATTTTCCTTTCAGTCTCTGAGAGACTATATCTGCATTCCGATTTTGAATAAAAGTTGCCCACCATTGCTCTATTGTGGGTATTTGTTCAGTTTTCCATAACCTCGCATATTCAATATGAGCTGTCGTAATCATATATAGTAATATTCTCCAATATTTCTTTATGCCAGTTCCATCTAACATATATATCATATTTAACAGATACAGTTCAGGTATCTTATCCAGTTGAACCCTTAATATTGTACATATCATATTATGAATATCATTCCAGTACTTTTTAGCCTTAGGACATGACCACCACATATGAAATAGTGTGCCAACATTCTCCTGACACTTCCAACATTGCCCTGTTCCCGTGTTATATATTTTCTTTAATTTTTCTGGTGTCATGTACCATCTATGAAAAAGCTTAAAATAGTTCTCTTTTAGGTTCTGAGCTGCGGTAAATTTCTGTGTCCGTTGCCAACTCTGTTCCCAGTACGCTAACTGAATTGGATGTCCAACATTTTGAGCCCACAATATCATTGCCAATTTAACTGTTTCCTCTTCCCTTTCTTGATGTAAAATCTCTTGATATAGGTGTGCTAGTAAATGAGGCAGGTTTTCAGACAATAGCTTAAATAATCCTCCTTGCTCCTTTTGTTCTATTCCATAAGTTTTGACGTCCATCTGAAATCTCTCAGTTAGTTGTCTGTGAGAAAACCAATTTAATTTTATTCCTTCTACTTCCAATTTTTCTCTTGATTTTATCTTAAAAGCATTCAAGTTTGTCTTTTCCAATATGTCATCATAACACAGCCACTTGTCTGATTCAGTCCATCTTCCAAAGAAAGCTTCTTGAGGGGAAACCCACATAGGTAGCTGTCTAATGTTCTTATTCTTGTAATCAGTCCATATTTTAAATAATGATTTTCTTATACAATGATGCACAAAATCTTTGTCCACCGCCACTTTCCCGTAAAACATGTAGGCATGCCAGCCCATTCTTAAGTCAGCTCCCTCAAGTGCCAGCATTCTCGCATCTTGAAGATTCATCCAGTCTTTTATCCAAGTGAATGCCGCTGCCCTATAATATATCTGTAAGTCCAGTAAGCCCAACCCTCCTCTTTCTGCTATATCTGTCATAATGTTCTATTTTATTTTAGGCTTTTTTCCTTGCCATATACATTTGGTTAGGTCTCTTTTCCATTGTATGAATGGCTTGGTATTTGTAATAATAGGAAGATTTTGAAAGAGATAATTCATCTTTGGAAGTACATTTATTTTTATGACAGCCACTCTGCCCATCATAGATAGTCACATTTGAGTCCATTTCTCCAGATCCTTAGTTATCTCTTTCCATTTTTTTTCATAATTATTCTGAAATAGTTCATTATTTCTTTTTGTGATCCAGACACCCAGATATTTTGCTTTCTGTCCTTTATTAAAACCTGTTAAATCTGTAAGTTCCTTCTCTTCTTTTTCCCTCATATTTTTTGTTATAAACACAGTTTTTTCATTATTGATCTCGAATCCTGAATATTTCCCATATTCTTGAAATATATCCATCAGCCTTTGAATACTACTGAAAGGGTCATCAAGAAACAACACCAAATCATCTGCGAATGCTTTAAGTTTATACCGATATTTCTTTATCTGCACTCCTCTTATTGCTTTTTCTTCCCTTATAGCATTATTAAGCATTTCCATTGTCAAAATGAATAATAACAGAGATAAGGGACAACCTTGTCTTGTTCCTCTGTGGAGTTCAATCTGTTTTGTTCTCTCTCCATTAATGATCAATCTTGCCTGTTGCTGGCTATATATTGCTTCAATCCAAGAAATAAATTTGTTTCCAGCTTGAGCCTGTTCAATGATCATCTTCATAAATGTCCAATTAATCATATCAAAGGCCTTTTCTGCATCAACAAATATCATTGCCAATTTTCTTTCATTATGCTTCTCATAGTACTCAATTATATTTAACACTGTCCTAATATTATCACGCATCACTCTCTTAGGTAAGAAATCGTTCTGATCTTCATGTATATTGTCTTGTAAAACTTTTTAAAGTCTTTCTGCCAATACTGAAGCAAAGATTTTGTAATCTGTATTTAATAATGAAATTGGTCTATAATTCTTAACATCTGTTAAGTCTCTTCCTTCTTTTGGTATTCAAGTTACATTGGCTTCCTTCCAGATGTCGGGTATTCCTTCCTTTCTTATCTCATTCATTGTATTCTGCAGAGGTATTGAAACTTCATGTTCCATGATTTTATAGTATTTTGCAGTAAAGCCGTCTGGTCCAGGGGATTTGTCATTCTTCTGATTTCTGATAGCTTCAACTATCTCCATCATCGTTATGGGTTTATTCAAAATCAATTTCTCTTCCTCAGTGAATCTCATTTTGTTCATCTTTTCCACATATTCTTCTATTTCTTTTTGTTTTTCTTTTGTAGAAATCTTACTCATTAGCTTTGTGTAATATTTATGAAAATCTTGTTTTATCTCCTCTTGTTTAGTGGTTTTCTCATCACCGATTTTAATCTCCATTATAATATTTCTAACCCTTCTTTTATGAAGTAAATTAGCCAAAAATTTTGAAGGTTTATTTGCTTGCTCGAAGAAAGTATATCTCACTCTTCTCATCTGTTGCTGTATTTCAAAGAAGTTTAATTGATTTAATTCAGCTTGACATACCTTCATCTGTTGTCTAATCTTGTTGTCCGTTGGATTTCTCCTCATCTGTTTCTCCAATACCTTCATCTTCATCAGGATTGAGTGTTCAATCTGTTTCTTCTCTTTTCTAATTTCCACAGACCATTGAATACAATTTCTGCGCATCACGGCTTTACTTGAATCCCAAATTATCTTCACTGGTAATTCTGATATCATATTCTCCTTGAAATAATTGTTTAACTCTATTTTTGCTTGTTTAACGTATTTCTCCTTCTTAAAAATCTCTTCATTCAATCTCCATGTCCTCTCTCTATCTGTAATCTTTAATGTCATTTGTAGGGGATTATGGTCTGAGCATAAATTTGGAAGGATGTCTATATTCAATGTCTTCAACAACAAATCCTTAGATGCCAAAATCATATCTATTCTGGATATTGATTTATGTCAGTCTGAAAAAAATGTATGTCCATCTAATTGTCCATTTTTATATCTCCAAATATCATAAAGATCTAAATCATCCATCACCTGGAAAAAGCTCTTAGGCAATTTGCCATTATTTCGGGGAACCAATTACTGTGCTGTTCTATCCACTTTTGGATTGATGACTCGGTTAAAGTCACCCAAAACAATAACATTCACATTTTCTGTTTCCTGTACATATTTCTGTATCTCGTTGTGTATTTTTTGGGGAAAAAAAAATCTCCTTTAGCTCCATTTGGTGCATATATTCCAACTATTAATATCTTCTCCTGTTTCATATTCACTTCTATCGCCAAGTACTGGTCATTGCTATCCTGGAATTTTTGTTGTGCGCCAAGTCTTGAATTGACATATATCAATACTCCCCTTTTCTTCTGATCAATTGTAGCTGAAAAACAGCTACCTAATTTTGGATTATGGATATATTTCAAGTCTTGAGTCCTAATTCTTACCTCTTGTAGGCAGATTATATCTGCTTTTTGTTTCCCCAGGTGATGAAATATTTGTCTTCTTTTACATTCAGAGTTAAATCCTTTAATGTTCCAGGAATATATTTTTAGTCCCATTTTGTCTTTTATTATTAAATTTATTTACTTAGTTTTCCAATTAATCCTGTATAGCTTCTCCCGCTAACTCTTCTTCCTCTTCTATTTCTTGTTCTTCTGCCGTTTCTTCCTTGCCCTCTTCTTCTTGTGTCTGTTCTTTTTCTTCTTTTTCTCTTTCTTCTTCCAGAGACTCCTGCTCTTCCTCTTTCTCTTGCTCTCCCACTGCCATTCTTTGCGAGTCTCACTTCAACCTTTCCATCATTTCTTTTGCTTTAGGAACTGAATTAATTCTGTATCCCTGTTGTTTATATGTGAAAAAAATTCCTTCAATCTTCTCCCATCTGTAATTGATCTGTAACTTCATCAGGAGATTGGCTAGGGGTTTGTAATCTTGTCTCTTCTTAAGTATTTGATATATGTCTTTGAAAATTTTCACGTCTCTATCTTCAATCTTAAATGTCCCATCGTAGCTCCGCTGTAGTATTTTTTCTCTGATAACTGTCCGAGTGAAAATTATTATGATATCTCTTGGTAATTTTCTTTCTCTTGCTATTCTGGAGGATACTCTGAACATTCTGTCGATACATGCTTCCATCTTATCTTCATCAATGTCTAGGTATTCTGTCAAGGCGGGTACCATTTTCTCATATAAGTTTTCACCACTAGATTCAGGAACGCCCCTAAATCTAAGGCATCTTTCTCGAAAGCATAGCTCTTGCAATATTATCTGTGATTCCTCTTCTTGTTGCTTCCCTTTTACATCAGTCAATTCTGTTTGTACTTTTGTAACTTGATCCTTTATCTCCTTAGTCTCAGTCTTTATCTTTGTAACATCCTTAGTTAAAGTTTCCAGTTTCTTCCCCAATTTGTCAATTTTGTGCTTCATGTCTGTTCTCATCTCTTTTCTTGTTTGTTTTAAATCCTGTCTGATATCTGTCTCTGTCTGTTTAATGTCTTCTCTGATATTTCTCAGTTCCTCCATCATCTGTAACATTACATCTTGTGACTTCTGAGATATATCTGTTGATGTTCTCCTTACTGTCTGGGTAGTCGTCATTGCAGCTGCTGCCGCTGTTCCCTTCCTTGTCTTTCAATCCATTAATCCTTTCTATGAACTTTTCTTCCAGATGTATCTTGGCCTTTCCTTTCCTTCTTGCTGTCTTCTTATTCTTGCTCCCAGTTTAGTATTGAATCCGTGTTGTCCTGGCACCTATTAATTCTGTAAGTTTACTTTAAATTCTCTTATAAAAAAATACAGTAATATGGAAATCTAACAAAGCAATGTTATTTATGTCAACACATTCCTCATAATATATACACTCTAAATTAATTCAACAAGGATTTATATTCAAAATTATGAATTTTTTCTTAGTTATGTTGAATCTGTGTTTTCTTGGCACCAATTAATTCTATAGATTCACTCAAGAATTCTCTTAAAAGAATACAGTAATATGCAAATCAAACAAAGCAATATTATCTATAACAGCACATACCTGACCATATATAAACTCTAAATTAATTCAGCAGAAATATATATTCAAAAAATGGCTAAGTGATTAAATATATATAAATGTATATGTTAATGTAAATAACTCAATTACCTCAATACAAATATGTCAACCAGTATATATATGCCCACTTGTCAATGGAAACTGATAATGATAATAAAATACAAGACTTTAAAAAATATATATGAATATGTACAGTAGAAAAAAACAAAAATTAAACCTTCCCTTTAAGAAGGTGCTTGTTGAAGTTCACTTCAACTCCCCGCTCCTAACTCTTGTAGGCTGGCTCTTCACAGCTTATTCTCTGCTTGGAAAACAACAGCCAGGACCTTGAATATAATATCCAGCCAGTTCTCTGTGTGGGTGTGGGAGTTCCCAAAGCCTCTTATCTTTCTTTTCTCAGGCAGCCAAGATGTTCCATTTTGTCTGAGTGATTTAGCACAGTCTGTTACTTCTAAAACCAATCTTATTTATGGAAATGTTCACAGTTGTCTTAAATTGATCCTGCTCCGATGCTCATAGTAAAAAAGAAAAAAAAAAGATATAAAAGTTCATTAAAGTTCATAAAATTCTTGAATTCATCAATGTATATATAAAACCTATACACCTCTGAATCAAAAGTTCATTAAAGATTGGTCCCAGGGAAAAACTCAGTTCAGTTCATAAATTTTATAGGTTTAACTTTAAGTAAGCTTAATACGTAGTGTCTAGTGCCAGAAGCAACAGATAATTCAAAAACAGTCCTTAGAAGGTGCTCTTTTTTTCCCTTCTTGAAGATGGGGACAACATTTGCCCTCCTCCAGTCTGCTGGAACTTCTCCTGTCCTCCAAGATTTCTCAAAGATTATAGCAAGCGGTTCCGAAATGACCTCTGCCAGTTCTTTTAATATCCTAGGATGCCATTCAAATGTCCCTGGAGACTTGAATTCATCCAATGTGGCCAGGTATTCTGTACCACTTCTCTACCTATTATATGCCGCATTTCCCCTGCTTCCTCACCTGCTCCCCAACCTCCAGGTTGAGTGCTTGTATCCTTCTGGGAAAAAACTGAGGCAAAGAAGCTGTCTTTTCTCTTCCCCCTGTTAGTAATTCGCCATCTTCTCTGCGCAGCAACCCTATCGTCTCCTTCTTTTTCCTTTTGCTGTGGACATATTTAAAAAAGCCCTTTTTATTGTTTTTAATGTCTCTGGCCAGCCCAAGTTCATTCTGTGCTTTAGCCTTTCTGACCTCCTCCCTACATCTCCTAGCTACTTGCTTAAATTCTTCTTTGGTGGTTTCCCCCTTCTTCCATTTCCTGTATATGTTTCTCTTAACACTTAGCTCAGCTGAGAGTTCTTTAGTCAACCATTCTGGTTTCTTCAGATGCCTTCCATTTTTCCTCCTTATTGGCACAGTTTTAGACTGTGCCTTCAGTATCTCCTTTTTAAGGAACTCCCATGCCTCCTGAACTCCTTTCTCTTTCACTATTCTTGACCACGGAATTTCAGCCAGCAGCTCCTTAAGTTTACAAAAAGTCTCCTTTTTTAAAATCTAAGATGAGTGTCTGGCTGCACTTATCTTCTCCTTCCACTGAATGCCAAATTCCAATAGGGCATGGTCACTCCCCCCTAAAGATCCAACCACTTCTCCCTCATTAACAAGGTCATCCCTGTTGGTCAGGATCAGATCTAGAATATTTGATCTCCTTGTCGCCTCTTCCACCTTCTGGACCATGAAATTGTCTGCACGACAAGCAAGAAACTTGCTGGACCTTGCTGTCTTGGCAGAGTTTGACTGCCAACATATATCCGGGTAATTGAAATCTCCCATTATTACTGTATCTCTCCTTTTTGAATGTGCAGTCATTTGGTTGAGGAAGGCCTCATCAAAGTCCTCAGTCTGGGTTGGAGGACTGTAGTAAACCCCCAGCAAAATATCCCTATTGTTTCTTGCTCCCTTAATTCTTACCCAGACGGTCTCGACCTGGCTTTCTGGGTTTAAGTCATGGATCTCTTCACAGGTGAAAACATCCTTGACATACAAGGCTATTCCTCCTCCTTTCTTGTTTGGTCTATTTCTACAAAATAGGTTATACCCCTCTATTCCTACATTCCAATCATGAGACTCATCCCAATAGGTCTCAGTGATGCCTATCAAATCGTATTTATTTTGTTGCACTAGGAGTTCAAGTTAATCTTGCTTGTTTCCCATACTCCGTGCATTAGTGTAGAGACACTTAAGTCCCCGGGCCCTTCCTGCAAGTCCTGTACTATAGTTTCTACTCCTCCCACCATTGGACGCTTGTACTACTTGGCCAATATCCTTTGGGCCTTTCCCCCCTGCACTCACCTAGTCCTTGCCCTGAATAATATTGTCTCTCTCCCCAGTGGAACTTAGTTTAAAGACCTCTTAATCCTCCTTGCGAGACTGTTTGCAAAAACATTCCTGTCAAATTTCGTGAGGTACAGCCCATCCCTTGCCAGAAGCCCACATTCATGGAAGTTCAGGCCGTGATCCAAAAACCCAAACTGTTGCTGGTGGCACCATGTGCGGAGCCAGTTGTTGACCTCTGCTATTGCCCTTTCCCTTCGTGCGCCATGTCCTTGAACAGGGAGGAGAGACAAAATGACCACCTGTGCACCAAGGTCCTTAGGCTTTGTCCCCATAAGCTCGTAGTCCTTTGTGATGTGGTGAAAGCTGCTCCTCACGGTGTCATTGGTTCCGACATGAACCAAAATGAAGGGCTTATGGTCAGTGGGCTTGACCAGCCTGGTTAGTCTTCATTACCTATCACAAGTTATGTAACTGAATATTGGTGTATACTCAAACTCAAACTCAGCTGGGAGCCTCCTCCTCCACCTATTTAATGATAATGACAACAATAATAATAATATTCCTCTCTTCCTCCTCCTCCTCTTCCTCCTAATTTCTTACCCACCTCTCCTCATGGATCTAGTGAGGGACAATAGATTAACAATTAAAAACAGAACATCAATTAAAACAGTGAAAATGCATCTTATCTTGAAAAAAAAATACAAATACCTAAAAACACATAATGCATATTTAAAATTCATTGTTAAAATTCACAATTTAAAGTCATCAGGATAGCCCTGCCAGAGGAGACAGGTCTTCAATTCTGTTTTAAATTCTGACAGCATATTTAGCTGTCAAATCTCTTCCATATCTATATTTGTTGATCTTTAATCAACTAAGTTCCATTCATTTTCACTCCCCTCTATTCAAAGTGCAAGCTGAAGCTGCTGTTCTTCCTGCTGGTTTCCATTGCTAGATACTCAAGAGTTGTGACCTTTTCCTCTGTGACATAGAAGTCACCCATTCACTAATCATTTGCATTTGCCAGGGCCAGTGGTCGTCTCTGGCCCACACTGTGGCAACAGAGATATTTAACCTGAATCATCTTGTTTGACGCAAGTATCATAGCTCACTGTAGTCACCTCTCCACTTTCATCTAACAGCCTCATTCTTTCACTTTCATATGCAATGTCAAATGAATCTAAACAAACATATATCTGTAGCAGGGTATTGTGGATCACCACAAGTACTCCAGCATCTTCAGCTGCAGAGACATCTGTAGGAGGGCTAGCAGGAAGCTGGTTACCTGCTAACATTGCAGGCCCTCAGGTGTAGCTGCATAGGGAAAGAGGCCAGAGAAAATAAAAGCCTCAGGAAAAGCAGAGCAAAGAGGAAAGCAGGGTGATCAGGAATCTCTATACCAGGCCAAGAAGCTTCTTCTACTGCAGCCCTTAACCCAGGCCAATTTCGCACTACACTCTTACAGCGCGATTATTCCACTTTCAACATCCTATGGAATCCTGGGGTTTGCAGTTTCGGGAGGGGCCAGCCGGCCCCTCCCGAAACTGCAAACCCCAGGATTCCATAAGATGTTGAAAGTGGAATAATCACGCTATAAGAGTGTAGTGCGGAAATAGCCCCAGACAGAGAAATCTGTCCAAGGAGGGGGAAGAGAAGATTTGACTGACAGCAGCAAAGCCAGGAGTGGCCCATCAACTCCGCTTTCTTTAACTAAGAAGTGGCCAGTTCTGCCATACCTTATTGGATCTGAGTCTCAGATTTTGTAACAGCTGAACAGTGTGAAGGGACTGACTGAGGACAATTTATCTATATCAGAGACTGCCTGTATCACCAGTAGGACTGTAAACCTGAAACTACTTGACCCATTTGGAAGCCAGACATAACAACTGCAACACTGAAAAGAACAGAGGGTTCCCTATGTCCAGGGGCCACATTCTCATCAGTCTTCTCTTTCCTTGATATTAATCTTCAGCTTTGGCGGAAATCCAATTGGCAGTGTTGGTAAGGATGTAGGTTTGTGCTGAGAGCCATCCAGCAGTTGTATAGCTCTGGCTACATGAAATGTAGGGGGCAAACACAGTTAACTCTCTAAGCTTGATAAAGAAATTGGCAGCCACGTAGGCCTTCGACTGATTCATGCTGAGAGTCAATTACTGTGGACACATGCTCAGGATGGAGGTAGCCCTACAACTATATTATAGAAGAGAAAGGGCTCCTCCAAATGTAGCTTTTCATAGGTGGGTGAATAAAGTCACTCAGGCCCTTTTCACATGTGTGTGTGGGGGAAACGGGCAAAAACGCCCAAAAACGGAGCTTACCTCCAGCCGGGTAAGTCCGTCACCACGTGGAGCAGCGCGAGCTCGCTGCTCCACACTCCTCCGGCGTCGCAGATGACAGCTTCCGGTTGGTGGAGGCTCTCCACCAACCGGAGAAGCTCGCCAGCCGGAAGCCCGCCCCCGGCAGATCTGCAGGCACGCACTTGCGCGTGCCTGCAGATCCACTTTAGAGCCAGGCGACGGAGCGGCACGGGGCTGCGCGCTCCGTGCTTTTTAAAAACCTCGAAAAAGAAGTTTTTAAAAAACACGCAGCCCGGCTAGTTCTGGCCGCTCCTGAGTGGATTCTGGTGTGGAACTACAAAAAGTAGTCCACGCCAGTCCACTCTACGGTGTAGAAGACCTCCGTGAGAGGTCGCTCTGCACCATTACAGAAGCCCCGTGTGGAAATGGCCTATATTATAGAAGAGAAAGGGCTCCCCCAAATGTAGCTTTTCATAGGTGGGTGAATAAAGTCACTCAGTCTCTTGTTACCCGCTCCTACAGTCGAGGTACTGTAGGCCTCAGACTCACTCAAGGCTATGGAGCTGCTGTTGGGTGCTATGTGAGGATGGAAGATTACTGTTTTCTCTTTTTTCATGATTTCTGTGGCTTCCTCAACTTTCTCTCTTCTCAAATAATATTCTGTTTTTCTTCCCTGGTTCTTTCTATTCATCTCCAACTGAATCTCCACAGAAACTCCTCTCAGAATCTTTTTGGAATGAATCTCCCTGTAATCGTCACCACATGGACAAAGAGCATTGCCCTCATTCATTGTGGGACTTACATTTCACAGTTTCACATGAATAAGTGCATAACCTTTAATTAGAGTTTTTTTTTTAATGTGCAAAATCTTGAAGTATATGATACAAAAAGGTCACTTATATGGTTTGAATGTAGCAACCATATTTAGCAACTAGCAAGTGGGGCCTGCAACAAAATATGGCCATGTGCTATTCACATTTCATACCTTCATACTTTTGACAGATGAAAACAGGGACACATGGCCAAGCAACATCAGAGCATGGTCAAAATGGCAAAAGGTATCGATGAAGAAAAATACACAAGATAGCAGCTGCTGCAAATTGCTTTTGCCTGAGCCTACGGGGAAGGGCAAGATTCTGTGCCTCCTCTTCCCTCCCTGCTGCCACGTTAATTGAGTGCAAACTACTTTTGCAATTTGAATTCAATTTGCAGCAGTTGAAGTAAGTTGAGGATGAGGCCATTATTGCACTGTGCTGCTATAACGCTATCATTCCACTTTCACCATCCTATGGAATCCTGGGCTTTGCAGTTTAGGGAGGGGCATTTAGAATTCTCAGTCAGAGAGCTCTTTGGTCTCAGTAAACTACAAACCCCAGAATTCCACAGGATGTTGACAGTGGAGTAATAGCACCATAACAGTGTGGTATGAAAATGGCCTTAAAATGGGAAGAGAGTGAAAACCTGGGACATTCTAAAATCAGCTGAAGAAGTAGGATGGCAGAAAATTAATGGGGACTGTCCCTTACACATCAGGACAGCCAGGAGGCATGATATTTCCAGCCAGTTCATATTATCCCCCTTGGATTTTCCAACCTCCACACGTTACTCAACTTTCTGAAGCAAACAAATATGTTCACTTATCATATCAATCCCTGTCTTTATAGTTTTATTCCTTTTTATTGCTTTTTTAAAGCATGTTTCACAACCTCCTTTTATTGCACTGAGGGTATCATTTTGACTTCATAAGCAACACTGAGAATAGAGGTAATACTTGTTTTTAGCACACCGTTGTTTTTTATAGGTTCCTGGAACCTGTAAAGCAATTAAAAGCGATCTTCAGAAACTATTGATGTTGTTCTGAGCCTTCAAGTTCTGATTTATGGTGACCCTAAGACAAACCTATCATGGGGTTTTCTGGGGTTGGGTGTCTGTCTGGGTCACAAAGCAGGGAGTTGAACCCTGGGCTTCAAGGCTGTAGTCCAATATACAAATCACTGGCCATTTCCGCACTAGACTGTCACAGCGCTATTGTTCCACTTGAAACATCCTATGGAATCCTGAGGTTTGCAGTTTCAGGAGGGGCCAAGATTCCATAGGATGTTGCAAGTGGAACAATAGCGCTATAACAGTTCAGTGCAGAAATGGCCACTACATTATGTTGGCTCACCTCAGAAACTGTACTGAAAAAAAGAAAAACCCTACAAATCCTGTCCTATACAGGAAAACTTATAAAAATTCTTGAGACAATAGAGCCAGAACATGAAGGAAAATCTGAAAAATCAGTGTTTTAAACACTCTGAAGAAAGTGTATCATAGTGTATGTTGAATCAAAGAGAAAATATCATTTTCTGAGGGAACCATTTGTACTATGCTATTTCTGTTATAAATGCAATATGCACCACAAACTCTTCTGGTGTCTTGGAATAGTTATTGTTTCACCTTGTTACATGCTGTTTCATGCTTGTTTCCCCCCCTTTTGTCTCCTGCAGCTTCTTTCTGATACTTAAGCAAACCATCAGAAGCTGTTTATATCTGATGTTGTGGAAGCAGCAGAAAGAAATATTTGGGACGTGAATAGCTGATAACAAAGAGTGATTTGGTGGAGAAGTTGGTTCTGCTTCTCTGATTTAATCCTCACTTTTATTTTCAAACACTCAGCCTCCATTTTCCTATCCAGTCTGGTGGTTAATAAGCACAGGACAACTAATCTTTTCTTAGGACTGGAATGGAAATGATCCTATTTGGGAGCAAATACACATGTAATCCAGTTTCAGATCGACTTCATAGTATTGACTCATGATAGTGCGGCTTGATTTGAAGCACTGTAAGTATTGGGAAAGTCCTAAAGATCCTGAATAAATATTTGTCAGGATCCTGACACCCTCCAAATCCCAGGGTTATTTGGGTGAAAGCCTAGTACAGCACTACAGTCAGGTAGGGGCGGGGACGCGGAGGGTGCGGTTCGCCCCAGGTGGCAATGTTTTTGGGTCATCCTCGCCCTTAGCCACACCCCTGCATGCCCTGGCCATGCCTCTGCACTCCCTAGTCATGCCCTTATGCACCGCAGTGACGCACCATGCACTGTAGCCCCGCCCTCTCCTGCCTCTTCTCCACACACTTCAAGCTCCGCCACTGCAGCAGTAAGGTCATACATTTCAGTTTCTGTCGTCAGCTGAAGAACCTGGGACAATTGGGAGGTTCTATTTTGTTTCAAACAAACAAACAAAAGCTCTCACAATGGCAAGGCAACAGAACAACTCGGCCGATCAATCTTCAGCTGAAGGAACAGTGGAAGAAGTTTGGTTCCTTTCTCCCTGCCAGAAAGAATAACTGGGCTCTCTCTATCACCTGTTGCTGAAGGACAGCAGAAACAAGGGGAAGGAATGTGCTGGCCAATTTTTTGGTGAAAGGAGAAACTGCCATGAATTGTTATTCTACACAAGAACACAAGCAAGGAAAGATCAACCTGTTCCAAACTGAACATGTGAGTGTGTACGCTTGCCTTCAAGTCACCAACTGACTTATGGCAACCCCATGAATTTCATAGGATTTTCTTAGGCAAGGAATACTCAGAGATGGTTTTGCCAGTTCCTTCCTCTGAAATATATCCTACAGCACTTGGTATTCCTTGGAAGTCTCTCATCCAAGTACTAACCAGAGCTGACCCTGCTTAGCTTCCAAGATCAGATGGGATCTGGTGCCTTTAAGCTTATAAACTGAATATAAATGTCGATTTTGTTCTAGCTCTGAAGAAATTCTTTCAGCCCCTTTGTCAGGAACTGAATTCACACACACAAAGTAACCATGCAAAAGCAAGTTTTATTTAGGAGCGTGATACTGGTACAGGACTTCAGTGATTTGAACTGAAGGCAAATTTGCAGAGTCAAAACATTATAGCCTTCCCCTTAGTTCCCACGTGAAGCAATTAACATTGACCTTGAGAGGCTGACTCGAATCTGGTACTATCTGGTGAGAACCAGGTGCTGTTGACATAACGGTTTTCCCTGGAATGTCTGCTTACAAGCAAGCAGCTACATGTTTATGCTACCTATATGTTTCAACTACATATCCCATAATAAATGCTTTTCCCCAACTTAATATGGAGGGCTACCCAACACCTTTCCTTTCCTTTCCACTCCCATTCCCTTGTGTTTCTTGGCTTTTTTTGTTTATAAACCTGACAGCAAGGCCTGTCTCTCCCTTTCTCTCTGTCTCTGACGTTTTTACTGAGGCAAGCTGTTTTCAGAGACAGTAACTGTCTTAAAAGCAGGACAAAAATACAACAAATAAATAAATGTTGGCATCCATATACTCTGCCATGTGATGATATCCATTGTGCAACACATGCTTATCACTCTGTTTTGATTTATTATCTAGAGAAATAGCAAACAAATTAAGCCCAGCTAGTTATAAATGAGGTTAATGGGCCAACTTCATCTCTTGAAACTATACAGACAGCTGTTAGAGAAAGATGACCATTCCAGATGACCCTAATGTGCCAGAAGATCTCTGTCCAGATTTTATTACTATAATTCTTAACGGTACCTTAGAATTCTCTAAATATACCTTAAATTACAGAGGTGTAACCATGTTTATCCGTTACAGAAGAAAGGGGAAAAGAACCTTGTAACACTTTAAAAACTAAAGGCTGGAATCCTGTTGGAGTCTTACATCTTTGTAAGTGGACTTACATCTGCAGGAACTAGAATTGGGCAGATCTGTAACATCTGTATCCAGCAGAGGACTGCTGATGCATTATTGTGTAGCAGAATTGGCAAAGTGAATGACATGTAATGAGACCAATGCACAGTGGGGCTAATGTACAATGGGGGTGTGCATTACATCAGTCCCAATGTACTCCACGACAGTCCCAATGCACAATTGGGCACCAATGTGCACCAGGTACTGCTGCTGTTGTCCTGTTACACATCTTGGCAATTCAGTAAAGGGGTTTCTAAGTATCTCTGTTACATAGCTAAGTGTACATAAAGTTATGTAATGTAACAAATGATATAGGATTATGGCATAGATTTCTTGTAGCATAATCTTTGCAGAGTAGATACCACTTCATCAAACACAGAGAATGAAGTGCACTCTGTGTAGCTTATATTATATCATATTAATATTTAACATACTTTCTTGTAAAAAGGAAAAAAAGTAAATTAATTAAAAGTCCTAGCCTGATGATCATGAGTTATATTCTCAGCACAAGTACAACTGGCCCTCCGCTTTTTACGGTGAATTTGATTATTTGCAATTTGTAGCTCCTCCCCCTTCTGCTCCCTCTTTCAAGATAAGAGAAGGCAGAAGAGGTACTGTTGGAAGAAGCGACAGGGGAAAAAATGGGAAGTGGGGCTTAGAAGTGGATCTTGCTGTGGGAAGTAAGAGAAGGCAGAGGAGGGTGCTGTTGGAGAATGAGAAAGGGGGAAAGATGGGAAGAGGCTTAGATATGGATTGCAGATTGTAAGAAATAAGATAAGGCAGAGGAAGTGCTGCTAGAAGAGAGCAGATGGTGGAGAAGGAGGATTAGGATTTTTAGGAACTGAATTGGCCACCCCGACTGCTGGGGCTGGTTAGTCCTAGGAGTGGAAAGGGGTTTTAAAATCTTATTCATTATGTTTCTACTTTTGCAAGAGTCCTATGCCCCTAACTCTAGTAATGGATAGGGAGGACTGTACAAGGGTTTCTTTTCAACTCATAGGAATTGTTTGTATGAACTGAATGTCCTCCTCTGACTTGATCCTGGCCCAGACTGAGGGTGTTAAAACATACTTCCCCTGAACACATCAACATTTTTTATATTTAATTCTAAAGAAGTTTGTTTCTTCAAGGTCATACTGATCATAAGACTTTCTTACTTGTAGAATCTTTTTTAAGGTGGAAGCCCGGTTGCTCTGCCTCATTTCATTCCATAAGAGTAAATATGAAGAAGGTAATCTGCAACACTGAGAAAGCTATGGACAAAACAGCAGGAGTTTTCTTTTAGACATTGCACTGTTTGACCTGATACTATGATCTGAAATAGTAGTAAAAATTATATGGCTACTTCACACTAGATATGAAGATAAGAGGTGAGATGGTGTTCTATCCAAAAACACTTTTAGAAATCAGACTGTTGCTGTTTTTAAATTAAAATTTATTTGAGAGGGCAGGTAGGAAATATTCAGACCCTTGGTTGTGTCCAGATACGGTGCACTTCTGCACTTACCTCTAAAACTGTGTATTTTACAAATCTCAGGACCAAAATATTTGGAGGGAAACAAGAAATATTTAGACATCACAGTACAACAATACAAACTATTTATAAGCTTAGAGCAGAATTAAAGCTGCCACTCCCGTAATTAAAAAAAAACAGTTGTTACCGCTGTTTCTAGCCCGAGCTTGTGGGATATTAAGATATCATTTTGATATCAATAATTCGGCCTTCTGTATCCATTCCTCTCCACATGCTTGCGAGGCCCCCGGACAAGCACGCACACAGGCGTGGCCGACAATAGCCGAACCATTCAAATCCCAATCTAGGCAGGCCAGTCATTGCCAAATGCAGCTTCAGGAGACCTCAAGGCAAGTACCACATTATGTATGCACGCTACTTACAAAAGATCCCCTGCCCCGCGCAGGCAGCTTGATGAGCGGACTATACAACTCTCAAGCACTCCGCGTTTGCATACTGGCTACTCTATTGACAATCTGGCTATAACTCAATCATCTAAAGTACTGACCTTTCGGAAGCTTTGTCTCCAGCCCCAAATTCATTGTTTTCCCCGAGTATGGACTAGCCTGCGGCCACAATTTCCCCTATAAGAACCCCTGACTTTGAGTGCTTCCTCGGATCGCTCTTGGCTTCCATCCCGCCTTGCTGTCGCTTTGTCCAGCGAGCCTTCCCCTCAGCTCCATGTGCTGAGAATCCACGCTCCCCAGCTTCTTTGCTTCTTATCGGGTTCAGGACAGGTATAGTATTTCCCATACCAAACCTCCTCTAAAAATCCTTCTATCCGCTCCTACCTTTATTTCCATAGCTTCTTGTGTGAGTGTGTTGCATACACTTGTGTGATTGTATTTCAATAAAACAATTATTATTATTTCAACATCTGCCTTATCATCGACTCAGCCTGACCTCGTAGACATAGGGTTCAAGATCTCACTACGTTACCCTGCCTCTCGCATTGCAAACGTGTGCTCTGTGTTAATTCCCTCCCCATTGTTGTGAGCACATTTAGGTGTCCCTCCCGGGATCCCCAGAAATCAGGGTAACACATTCACCTTCTTTCTTTCCTTCATCCACCTCCAATTCGTACACCTAAACTGACCTATCTGCCTTCTTCCCTAGCATTCTGTTCTGTCTCCGCAATAATCAGACATATCTATGCCCATTCCATTTTGTTTCGTATACATTTTGCAATATAATCCTAGACATAAACACTGAGTTCAATGGAATGTGTGTGTGTGTGTGTGTGTGTATTTGGGCACTGTGTGTGTGTGTATTTATATAAATATATAAATAAAATACTCGCCTCAGTACATTCAATAACTATATTAAGTCTGTTAAACTGACCTGTCCAATCTCATGTCTTCCATATGTTTTGCATCAAAAATTCTATCATTCTTGAATAGTGGTTATGCTGACTGTGGCTGATGGGAAGCATAGCCCCATACACCTAGAAAGTATCAAGTTAAGTTGGACTGGATCAGCCATATCCTGTTTTTCGTCCTTACCTCAGTTGCTGGCTGCAGCCTCCACTTACATCAAAATATCACATTTGATTTAACTAGAAGGCAAAGTGAGATAAATGATCACATTTGTCCTTAGGAGACAAAGTTTGAAAGAACACCTCAAACACTACCAAGTACACCTTTTTATTTTTTCTGTATGATAACAGCATACAAGGTTCATTACAGGAAGAAAAATACTTCCTTTGTTTTTACCCCACTGTTCTTTGGTGTCAGCTAATCAGGTATATATTTAAAATGATTATCTGAGAAAACAGAAAACGTTGAACTGGTGCCATGGATGACTTCCTCCAGGACAAAGCACAGGAGTGAAAGATAGCTCAGGCTTAATTGCAACATGTTCTGTTACTCCTTCAGAAAGGATGATAGGTTGGAGAATAAAGAGAAACAGAACTCCAAGATAAACTAACAGATCATGTGTGTATTCAACACCTCTACATCTCTAACTCTGTGGCAAGTATATAATTAGAATTATATAAGAGGAATCTTCTGCAGAGCTACTATTTCTGTAGCTCACACTAGCCAGCATGGGCAGAATGGGAGGATCTTTTGTTCTTGTGCTACAGGAGAATTAACTACATCAACTCCAACTCCATGCTTAATTACTCTCTTTGGGTGTATGTTAGAAGGATAAGGGGGTAGACTTTGAAAAAAGTGATTTTATGGAACTAGAACTCCCTGAATCCAAAGCTGGTTGAGGCATTTTAGGGGTGGTAGTTCAAAAATAACTTTTTCAAGTTCTGATCCAGTGGAAGCATGGCCTTCTCCAATCCATGCCCAGAATTCCACACTCTTGATCTCCCCACAGGAGCAGCCACAGTAGCTGGATTCTGCAACAGTAGCATAGTAAGTTCTGCACTAGGCAGGTCTTCATCTAAAGACCCTATTCTCTGTTGCTGAAGATGGAGATTTGCAGTATTTTTGGCCTCCAGAGCTCTCTTCCCAGACTCCCTAATCCATAGCTTCTCTAGTCCATGGAAGCTTTTGTCATAATAAATTTGTTAGACTTCAAGGTGCCATTGAATAGTTTTTTGTGTGTGTTTGCATTCTTGAAATTAAAATGAAACATATTATCTGTCAAGCAAGAAGAAAATAATTCCCTGAAGACAACCAGCTGTTTTGATATCTGACAGGATGAGTTCAGGCAAAAAGAAACCCATACAATGAAAATTCCTCTCATTTTCTGAAGAAAAAGGAAATGAGGGCAGCCAGGTTAACTCAACTGCCAAGCAAGCTCCAGCTTGCCACAACAAGCAAATGTAATACAGGAAATTTTTAGGAAAGGAAAACAAGCATCACAATAGCCCCATTCAGGTCTTCTAATCCAGGCATGAAGGGAGCAGGAATGAGTAGACTGCCATTCCCACAGACTTTCTCATGTTGAAAGTTGAACCTCTACAGCAGAGAGCCTTTTATACTCAGGTTGACTCCTTGTGCAGTTTGGAGCTGCAGAAGACCAGGGTTCTAAAATTCATGAAGATTCCCTTTTTGTTGAAAATGCTCCCCCACTGCAGAAATTCAAGAGTGGGGTTGGGGAGGAATTAGTGGCAATAAATGTGCAGAGAAGGTGAGCATGTTATGGACTGTGGTATAGAGTCAGTTTTCCTTATGTCAAGACAGAAGGTCAGGGGGCAGGAGGTGGCAGGAACAGTAAGAGGCTGATATAATCATATAAATATATGATATGCTCACAGTTGTGTTGATTGCTGATAGCTAGAAAGGGTATAATAGAATGTGAGAAGGTACACAAAAAGGAAACCTTTAAAATGATGGGTGACGGTAGATCCATTTTCATTCCAAAAAAAAAAAAAAAAAAAAGACATAAGAAGCTGGGATTTCTTGGTTTAGAAAAGTGTAACTTAAAGGAAGTATAATGCAAGTCTTATAAAAGTATGAATGGTGTTGGCACAGTATGAACTGATGGGAAAAAAAACCTCTCATACCATACTCTGATTCAGACTAATCCATGAGGACAGGAGGGCTTAAACAATCACTTACAGGACTGTATTTCTTTTGATAGGCGGTGAAAGGTTTTATAACTGTACAGGAAATGGCTACTAGAGGATTATTTCTGAATGTACCTAGGAAACATTTAAGAATTTTGAGACATGCTACCATATTTTCTGTATCAATAAACATATATAGTAATCCACTCTTCTAGCCAATCCACTCAGTGTGATTTTTTTTTTCTTCATGGGTAGCTTAGGTTTCTTGGGCTGCAGCTAATTTCAGAAAAAAAGATGTCTTGTGAGTTACTCAGATTGATTCTGTAAATCATACACTTGTTTCTGTTATGGCTCTTTTTGGAAAAAAGCTCTTCTATGGTATATTTCACCTCTCAGGGTCAAACTAGAGATGGCTTTGCACATTTTCAAAAGAATTTTTCCCTCAAATGATCAAAGACATCTATTTTTAATTGCAAGATCATTCTTCTCTACTTTTTTTTTCATTTAGCGTGTTTTGTATTCAGTCAGTGAAAGGTAAACAGAACTTTAATTTGTAAGTCTGATTGCTGATACATGTATCTCTGAGAAATTCCATTAGGGGAGAGGAAAACAGGTTTATTACAGAGAATATGCACTCGCCTATACGTCCAATTTGACCCTCAATTGTAGTTTCAAGGAGAGAAGAGGTACTATTTTGATTCTGACTTTAGGTTCACTCTGGATGGAGGTGAACAGACAACATTAATGCCAGCAGCCCCAGAAAAGACTGTTGTTGTCATTTCTGAAGCTAATTAAAAGCTTTTAAGACATGTGAATAGATCTGCATACCCGCTAACATGTTTATAACTTCCTGCCAAAAAATACAACCAGGCTTGTCCCAATCTGACTTTATGATTCAAGAAATTTGGCAGCAGTTCCATAAATAAAACTTCTGAATCGGTAGTTCCATTGCATTGATGTCTGCTCAGCTCTTTTCGAAAGGTGAATTTTTTGAGATTGCTGGAGAATAAAAACATGGAGGAGGAGGAACAATCAGATTATAGACCTGAATGAAGTTTGTCATATGACAGTACAGAAACTGTAATATTACGGTCTAATATTAACACCAGCTAAGATTTGATCATAAATGTGGTTCTCCACTAAAAAAAAAAAATCCTACATTTCAAGAGGTCAAGGTTAACCATGTTAATCTGGAGCATTAAAAACAATAAAACTTGAAGGGAGGAAAAGGATAGGGAGGGAGGGAAGGGTAGAGATGCTAGACAAGAAAAGGGAATGACTATATCCTTGATCAATAATTTGTTTCATTTGCTGCTTTTAATCCTTCAACCCACAGTTTTGGAAATTCTGTTAAGAATGGCCATTTCTCTTTTGAGTCTAGAACTATAAGCTGCTGAAAAGAATAGTTTCTAAACAGAAAGTCGGATTTTTGAAATCAGCACGTCAACAGGATTTATAGTATAGAAAAGGAGCTATGATCTTATTCTTTTTTTTCCTTCAGAACACAATGTTCTGCCAACAGTATTGTGCCAAATCACTTAGATATGCCTGGCATTAATAACTAGTTCTTGTGAGTCTTTGGAGCCAAGGAACTATGGTGGAAATCACATCCTGTGCCTTTTTTGGCCCTTTCTGCACCTTAACGTTGTCCGGCGCTGGGGCGCGGGGATCACGCGAGCAGCTTCTTGCAAGAGACTCTCGTGTCCCTGCTGCTTTGGCTCCGCAGGAGCTACCTGCCAGCTGGCAGGCAGCATGAGGGCTGCACCTCTTCCTTCCACAGCGCAGCCAGGTATTTTCTCTGGCTGCGCTGGGGGAGGAAGTGCGAGGGCTGTGGCTCCGGAGCTCCACACACAAGGTAAATGCACATGGGGCCCTGGAGCAATGCACAATCGCACACCATTTTCGGCTACAAGCCGAAAATGAAATAGTGCGCAATCGGTGCCTGCCGGCCCCTGCAGCATCACATGATTGTGAGGACGTCGTCTGAAATGCTCCTTGCAATCGCGCGACGTTCTGGAGGCCCTTTCGCATGGCAAATGCCATGCAAAAAAGGCCTTTGACTGGCAATTTCCCAAGCCACCCCTCTGATAGTGGCTTGGTCTCAGGACTGGCCACAGTGAGACATTAAAGAACCAGATGGTTTTTGGTAGACATGTCCTCTGTTGTGTGACACATACTGTGTGGCTGCTTCAACTTCTGGGAATGAGCCAGCCCATTGTTAATGTCACTCCCACTCAAGCAGGGGGGGGTCTTGTCTACTTCCTTGTACAAGTGGCTAGAATGTCAAATTGCTCATTGAACTTTTTGTTATTAAATTGAGTTTTTCATTTTTAAAAAGAAGAGCATCAAATTGATCTGAATATTTGCAAAGGTATCTTTTATTTTACATACATATTAAACATAGAAATCAGCATGCCTATGAAAGTAGCAACCTTGCCTGAGCAGAGATTGCGTAATGGCCTTGAAGCAAATAGACTGGACGGATTATCAGACTGAGGAAAGTATTGATTGGCATGTATGTTGCACAGTATCTTCAGTTTTATCTTTTTTGTTTGTTTGGTAACAAACTTTTTTTCTGTCATACACATTGTCATTATTTCCCTTTTTAAAAGACATGTGCTAAAGCAGCAAGGGGAAGATATGGAAATTACTTTTCCAGCTAACATTTCAGTGAAAGTGTTTGCAAATTGTGTATAAAGTTGTCGCAGATTTCCCTAACTGCCAACTCCAAACTAGGGGAAGATAAGTAAAATCTGTTTGTGACAATAATATGGATTATGATCTTACCTCTTTCACATGGCACAATTACAGCACTTCATTTCACTCTAATTGCCATAGCTATATCCAATGGAACCCTGGGTGTATCTGTATATGTGGAACTAAATAGGAAAATTAAGACAGCAAGCAAGAAGAAAAACTTAACGAAACTGAAGGAAGATGCAGTGTTAAGGGAACATCTACCAGGAAGTATACATGCTACACATACTAGTAAGAGACTGTGCTGGAAGGAAAGAGGCTCTTGGGAGTTGACTCAGGCTAGTTTAAATAAAGTTCCTTGGGTTTTGTTACATAACTCCTGCTTGAGTCTGATAACTAGAACTATATGAAACACTGGAGTTTCTAGTTTGATCAGACATTATAGCTCTCTGACACAGAACTCTAAGTGCCCTTCCCTAAATTGCAAATGGAGCCAGGGCAGTTCAAGTGGAATTACAGTGCTGTAACTTTGTAGTGTGAAACAGTCCCACATTAGTGAAGGCTTATGAGTTGTACATAAACATTTATAAAATACTGGCTGTTGAGAAGTTCAGGATGTTTATAGCAAATGTGAATATTATGCCACATCGAAAATGTGGCGTAATAGTTGTCCACAGCGATAGCTTATTAAAAATCCTGAGGCCTGGATATCACTCTGTTCTGCATCAGAAGAAGTGGGTTATAGCCATGAAAATACAAGCTAAAATAAAAACCAGTTAGTCTTAAATGTGTCCCTACATTCCCTTCTCTTGACCCCCTCCTTTTTATGCTATCCATCCAGAGACTCTGGAAGTTGCTGAACAGCATAATAAATCTTTGTTCCTGCCTCAAGTATAAAACTCTGTGGAAGATACCTTCAGCAGCTGTTACTATTACATACTGCTTAATCAGAATATGTTATGGCCACCATATTTCTAATTTTCCTCAACTCTTGGAGTGAAGTACAATATGGGGCAAGATGCTTCAGGTCAGAGCAGTCAGACTGTAAAACTCCTAATTAAAATAGCATGTCAGTAAATCCATAGCATTTTCATCTTCTGCTTCAAAGTCAAAATCTAGAAATTCTATAGTTGGTCACAAATTTTAAGGGGCTGATACCCTGACAGCACACTGATAAGGGGGGTTATACATTTCCTGTTACAGCTTACTCAGAGTATCTTTCATCACATTTTGTTGCAGCGTTTCATTTTTCCCCTTCATGCCCATATGAAGCCACTTCTGCTTTTAACTTCCCCCACTGATATGTGTTCTTGTCATTTTGCATTCCTTAAAAGGTCATATTCTAACTTTAGAAACCAGGTTTTCTGAACCTTTCATGAGAATTGAGAGGGGGAAAAAGGAGCTTATTGTCTTCCCAAGCATTTTCTGAGAACGCTGAGAAGAAGCAAGTTCACAGCAGCTGCTCCAAGTCCTTGTTAACAACACCTCCTAAGTTTTACTCTAAATGAGGGAGGGAGGTGGGTAGCTATAAAATAAAGAGGTGTAGAAGATTTCAGCAGCTCCATAGGCATGATCTTTAAGGTCTAGTCCATCTTAGATTTTCTGAATACTCAGAACAAACAATTGCTGCCAGGGTACACTGGATTTGGAGTTTATAATGGCATTCTGTTTGACAGATTAAACCAAGAGCTATGCACAAGTACCAGTCTATCTGGGAGCTTATCACGTCAGGCAGATAAATCACAATTACAGCTGGATAATAGAGTCTTTGGCTGGGACTTATCACATGATGTTGTTCTCCTGGTGGGACACTGTTTGGAAAGTTTTTCTTTTACAAAGGAGGTCATTGAAGGACTTTTTGTGTTTGTAAAAGAAAAGCTTTCCAAGCCTTTCCAAACGGTTTCCCACCAGAACAACAGAAAAGGAATGACATCATGTGATAAGTCCCAGCCAAACATCGAACAAGGGATTCTGGTTGTAATGGCAGTGAGGATAGCAGCCTAAGTTAAATAGTTCTAGCTGCAATTGAATCTGAAAAGAATATTCCATCCTAAAAGCCCAGAATAGGGCTTGGAAGATTCCCCTGGTAAAGAGGATCCGTGAGCGGCTCATGGAGTCAACAATCAGCCCCAGTGATGACCAAGAAGGGAGAGAAGGGCAAGATTCTGCCTTGACTTCTCCTCTTCCTCCTGCTGAGTGCAAAGTACTTTTGCCCTTTGAACTCAGTTTGCAGCAATTGAATTGAAGCAAGCTGAGGATGGAGGAGGAAATTGGGAGAAGGAAAGAGAAACTGGGGCATTTTGAAAGCAGCAGAAAATTTGGACAAGAGAGGATTAATCAAGGCTGTCCATGTCAAATCAGGACACTTGGAGAGTATGCTACCTGTTTGCCAGAATACATTTTGAGAAAGGAACAAACTGACATCAGGGACGGATGTCTGTTGGAGTGCTTTCATCAGAAGCTAGGCTCTAAATCTGAGAATGTTTGAATTTGGCTCACAATGTTTCTTTTTTCTCTGCTGGAAGAGTTCACTTGTAGTCTCTTCACCTTCCAGATTTTGGTAGCATTGTTAGAGAGTTGTTATTGCTGTTTCACATTGTAATTGCTATCTTGAACTTAGGTGCCAGTGACTCTCTTTCAGTGTGTTGAGTAACTGTACTATATAATTGGATAAGACAATGAGCTTAGTCAAACTCCAACTTTGCTAATAATCAGTCATTGCCTCAGCTTAAGTGTTCTAGTGGTATATTGTTGTTGTTGTTAACTGCTGTCAAGTTAATTTCAACTTATGGAGAACCTATGAACAAGAGACCTCCAGGTCGCCCTATCATCAACAGGTCTGCTCAGGTCTTGAAGACTCAGGACTATGGCTTCCTTGATTACATTCCATTTATAATGCAGCCTTCCTCTTTTCCAACAGCCTTCTAACCTTGCCAAGCATTATTGTCTTTTCTCATAAGTCATGTTTTCTTATGGTACGGTCAAAGTATGACAGTCTCAGTATAGTCATCTTGGCTTCTAGGGAGGATTCAGGCTTGATTTGCTTTAGGACCCATTTGTTTTGTCCTTTTAGGAGTCCACGGTATCTGTAGAACTCTTCTCCAGCACATTTCAAACGAATTGATTTTCTTCCTATCAGTTTTCTTCACTGTCTAGCTTCCACACCCATACATAGAAAATGGAAATATGATGTATGAACAATCCTAATTTTAGTATTCAATGATATATCTTTACACTTCCAGATCTTCCAAGTCCTAGTCTTCTTCTGATTTCTTGACTGCATTCTTATTGACTGAGCACAGGAATGAAAAATCTTGAATTATTTCAATGTCTTCATCATCTACTTTAAAGTTATGTAAATTGTCTGTGGTCATTAGTTTTCTCAATGTTCAACTATAAACCTATCTTTGTACTTTCTACCTTCGCTTTATTCAATAATTGATCCAAGTTTTTGCTTATTTTCTGTTAGTAGTATGGTATCATCTGACAAAGTGGCTATTTTGTGGCGACAAAAAACCTAAGATTTTTGCTGGTACCATGTGAGGCCTTGGAGGTGTAGCAGCAACCTCCCAGGAATTAAACAGGTTGTTGGGGAGCTTTTATTTTATATTGGTGGTTTATGTGCCTGGGTATAAGGGTGGCTGGCCCCAATTAGGCCTCTTTGGGGGCAAATTTGGGCCTTGAGTGGGAAGCCTATAGAATGGCCTAGTGACCAGTCTGATGTGGTGGCATAGGCCATACTGGGGCTTGGGAGTAGGTGGCTTTGTGAGCAGCACAGTGTGTGGTATAGTGTGCAACTTACATATAGCCTAGTGAAGGACCTAATCAGTGGTCTACTGTGTGGCCTTGTGCAGTCTGGTCAAATGGCCTAGCACATGGGGCTTTCTGACTTAACTATCCATTAGGACTCCGGAGTAAGTGGCCTAGGGAGACCTTGTGTGGCCTGTTGGGCCTGTGTGGTTTTATTAGTCCTTTGTGTTGCCTATTGTTTCTAGTTTAAGAATAGTTCATTTGTACAAATTGTGTTCAGTATTGGACAAGGGTTGGTCCTGTTTGCGTTAGTCTGGATGAACTTGGATTAGTCTGCCCTATATTGTTTTGAGTGTTGGACTAGGGCTAGTCCTGCTCTATTTGCTTGGTATGCTATCCAAGAAAGACTCAGGCATGTCCAAAGGGAAAGTGCTGGCTAAGAAGGTGTCTGTCAGGTGCTCCCCCACCATCACCCTGTGTCCCCAGTTTCTTCAAATTTCTTCAGGTTTGGCAGGGAGAGGGTAATCTGAAGTGTATTGTGCCTATAGAATGGTAAATGTGGAGGGCCATAGCAGCCTGATGTAAGAGGTGAGCCATTTTCTGTGACATCCTAATATAACGTTCCAGCCAGAGCACTACCAGGCTGATGGTGTTCAGTTGTCAGACAAGGGGAAAATATTGTCGTGGGTGAGTTGCAACAGGCTGGCCTGATGATGTAAAGGGAGTAAGCAGATGCTGGTAACCTTCTCCATGGTAGGTAGTGTGGGGAGAATGTAAGACTTCAGTGTACACCTTTGGCACTTTTTTGGTGTAGGGTGAAGCTCTGCAACTTCCTCTTCAAGGTTCCATGTCACAAAGGTTGGGGAAAGAGGCTACTGTTGAAGATAACCTGGGATTTGGTTTGTCACTTGTATGGTTTGGGTGGGAGTACCTGGGTTTACCTTCCAACTATGGTGGGCTAGGGAGCAACCTAAGTATTTGGATTGCTCCCAGGGCTCAGGTATTTCATCCAAGGGAAAACTGAGGAGGTAGTCAAGGGGTGACATCTGGTCTTAGCTGGACCCAGATCAAGTTACTCTACCCTTTTGCCAGACCAACACAACTTAAACATGTCAGGTCAAATAAAGTGGCCCTTATTTACACCAACTTTCTATGTCTGGTGTCTTGTTATTCCATGGTTGGTCGTTAATCATGTATTGTTATTATTGTGTACCTTCAAGTTGTTTCTAACTTATGGTGACCCTAAGGTGACCTATCATGGGGTTTTCAGGGGCTAAGTGGCACACCCAAGGTCACCAGCTGGTTTCTATAGTTGAGCAAAGGGGAATCTGACTCTGGTTTCCATGGTTGTAGTCCAATGCTCAAACCACTGTACCTTGCTGGCTCTCTCCATCATGTAGACGATGTATTCTAAGTAGTAATTATAATATTATATCTTTTCTTTGAATGTACTGGTTTCAGCATTTCTTTTAACATATGTTTCAGATATAATACTGATTTACAGTATCCCCCAAAAAGAGTATTAAGATGCAAAATCAATGTTTCAGGGCATGAGAGGTGGCCAGCTGCTACCTGCCCCTGGTTTTAGGAGACTTTTTTGGGGGAGGCGTTCTTTGCTCAGAACACTAATGTTCCTGGTAATGCATTAGTAAAGCAGAATGCAACACATAACATTTGTGTGTATCAATAATGACCAGAGCAATAACTCATTCCTTTTTTCAAGTAACATTCCAAGCACTGACCATGCAGGCCTCACCTACTAAAGTGCCTCAATAACAACTCCTTTGTGTAGTCATGACAATCAATCCATTACAAGTTGTGGTTTTATGACAGAGCTATATGCCACATAATTCCTTTGATTTTAAAACATAATGTAATAACTCAATCTTTCACACTATGGATAGACAGAAGTGAATTAACATGTTGAAATTAAATAAAGGGCCATTTCATCTAATGTACATATTAAATATTCTGATGGGAAAATCTGACAACACTGACATATGCAAGACCAGTGTTACAATGAAACAGAGGTTTGAATAATATGTTTATAAAGTTATATGACTAAATCCAGTGTTCCACTGTGATTGCCACAGAACTTTCCTTTGGCTTTACAAAAGATTAGCTCTTGTTTGAAAGGTAAATTGATAGAAAGTTTGTTGATATAGATCAACACAGCTGTCTGCATTTATGAATTCTCTTTGGGCATATGTCTGCAGAAATTGTTGTGATAAGCACCTTTATTTCACCACTACCCAATAGTCTCCTTCTTCAATTTACTTGCAAAGTTCTTTTGTCAAAGTGTAAACGGGATATACTACTTTCCAATTTTAGTTAAATGTGGAGTCTGTGCTTGATTAAGACAAACCACTACTGTGTATAATACACTATGTCCACAGTCCATCACAGAGTTAATGTGTTTGCATCTATTGATTCAAACTTAAGCATATGTATCTGATTTCACCCCTAAGTTTTATCTGTATCTTCAGTTTAATTTTTCTAATAGCCCAAAGTATAACAAATCTTCTTAACTGTCTGTGTGTTTCTTATATTATCAATGAAGACTTTTGTGAACTGATACTATCTCAAATATACAAATGAATTAAGAAAAAGGCCATGTGTAAAAGTAACTAGTTACAAATAGCTAGTTAATCATAATTAGTTAATTCCCCCAATAATATGGATATGACCAGATTCCATTACAATTGTAACTTAATTGAGGATAACTTCACAGTGAAAAAAATAGATACTTTTCTACTATCTGTCTTGTCAGTACTCATAACAGAGCACAAGGCAGTAGAATAAGGCATCACTTGATTCACATGATATACCTCCTTTCCCATTTGGTGAGCCTCCTCTGTGGCTATTGAAGTAACTTTTGTTACCACAGGTCAGTAATTAAATTATTCTATTATTAAAATGTAAGTATTTTAGTAACTTTTGAGGTACTTTAAAAAGTTAACTATCATGGTAAATAACTACTTGGGTCACTGGAACTATAACTGTAAATTACTATTTCAAAAAGTAACTTTCCAAGCTCTGAAAGAAAGAACAGTAAGATCTATACTGAACGTACAATACAATCAAATAGTTTCAACCAAATTCATAAGGTGCAATAAGGAACCAAGTTTACAGTTTGGTGAATTTTACATTTTGTCACAAATAAAATTAGACAGTATTCAAATATTTTTACAGCAGTTGAAATGCTATCTGATATAAAAATAAGTAACAATATTAAAGTAATAATATAAAAATCATGTTTGCAATATAGCTAGTCCTTCACATGTAAGATATTTACAGAAGTATTTAGAACAGAGGTGAATTCTTAATATTAAGCAGGATTTTCTTATCGCTTAACATTTCATTCCAGTGGAGTTTCAAGGAAGCAAATGCTATTTCTTCTCAAAATAGTCACATAATAGTTTCATTGCTTCTTGGTATGAAATGGTAGTGGACTGTATTCATGAAAATGAATCCCTTGATTTGTCGTAATCTTCATAATTTCTCCATTTAACTTATCATCTTCAAGGATTTTTATCAACCCTTCGGCAATTAGTTGTGGGCTAGAAATGAATTTAAGATTATAATTAGAGATAGTTCATTATAGATATGCAGAACATACTCTTAGTCCCTGAACTATGAAAGAAGATACAGAAGCAGAGTATACTGCAATCCTGTGCAAGGGAAAATACACTTGAGATCGACCTGTACCCATGAGTACCAGAGCCAATCCATTTGTGATACGCACATGAATATCCACACATTTCAACATCTGTTCAAATCACCAACCAGCAAGGATGAAGGAAGTGGTTGCAGTCAATCCATTGTATCTTAAGAACTTATATGAGAGGCAAAAGGAACTTCTGTTTTACAGGCTGGCTATGACTTTATCCAACCTCATCAGTTTCCCTTCTGCATTTATTTCTTCTCTCCCAAGCTCCATTTGGTACTTTTGAAAAGCTTACTGCAACATGTTGTGGCATTTGGGTTAGGTTTTCTGATGGAGAGATTAATTATCTTCTTTATACTCACAACTTTAATAGATAGCTGTATATGGATTTATGTTATTCTGTCTCGTATGGACTTGTTTGCTATGACCTGCCAAAAAGAGGGAGGAAGAAGGAAGTATTCAGTTCATCATATTCTGCCTCTCTGCTGTTGAGCCACTGAGGATTGGTGTTTCTCAGCCTACTTGATTTGAACAACTGGTTGTATTTCTTCTTAATGTGCCACATTTCTTTCTAATGTGGATAATGGGCTTATCCAGAAAGGAAAAAAGTCCCTGAAAGTATCAAGACCTTCTAGTTCTTTTTGCTTTGATTCTACCTGCATATTCATGGTTTTACATCCAAACATCCTGGCTTTCCCTCACTCTCTCTCCCCTTGTGTTCTTTTTCTTCCCTCTCTCCCTGGTAACACGTCACATCTAAATTCAGGCAAAGTTTCAGAAATTGACTTTCATCAAATTCCATGTAGACTTTTAGAATTATTATTCAGGAGTTATAGTCCAAGTGTGAAGTGATTTATCAATATTTCAATAGTTAAGCATTGGGATTGTTTTCTTTTATTCCTAACATTCCTCTTTCCCTCACTTGATCTCTGTTGAAAGTGCTGTCCTGGGAATAGCTGCTGTGTCTCTTAGTGATGACCTCCTTAGCTAGCTCCAGAATAAAAAAAAAACCGAAAAAAAAAACCCCACTGCCATGGAGAGGTATATTTCATTTTGGGAAATACTGGTTTAATTCCAATTGACCTGGAGAGTGAAAGTAAAAAGCCTTTGTAAATGCTGAGAGCTCACTGAGAACACTTCAGAATAGGGAAAATATGATGTAGGTCCCCCCTCCTCCAAAAAAAATCAGAAAGAAAAGGAATAAAACTAAGGACTTTCTGGTTTTTCCAGTCCAACCAGATGGGCTCAGTGACTATTGGATTATTTGTATCCAATCATCTACAACTATTTCTTCCTTTTCTGGAAACTCGGCTGAGATGGCAGCCCATTGCCTGCAGACTGGCACTGGTCCTAGGACCACCACTTTTTGTAGTATTGGCTTAGTGCAGATCCAGACTTAGGTCTTGTGGGAGAGAATTATAGTCATGCTCCTATATGACTGAAGTGGGCAGGGCTGTGAAAAAGAAAGGAGAAATAAGGAGGCAGTGAGGGGCTCAGCAAGGAGATTAGCAGGACAGAGTCAAGATGTGGAAGAGACTATTGCTAAGAAATGGCCTAGGAAAAATGAGATGGGGGAATAAGAGAGATCAACATGGGGAAACTGGATAGCACTTAGGCTCTGCAAGCCCTCATATTCTTTCAAGTGATGTTATCACTGAGAATCAATCCAGAGTTATAGGAAACAAGAACAAGTTGCTTACTTGTTACTGTAGTTCTCTGACTGATCATCTCACACATATGGGCTCTTGTGTACCTGCAGAGAGCCATTGTGGAACCTCGTGCTGCTGACTGAAGCATTTTTGCCAGGAATCCCATTGATTCCAAAAATGGCTCCTGCCTTTTCATTCAGTTCTAGTCTGCCACAGTGATACTGTATATTCACAGGTATTCACACTTGCACAACATACTTATTGAAAGAAGGATGGCAAGTTGTGTGAGTTCACAGATGCTCACACAACAACCACAATTAAAGCTAACCAACTTGTTCTTCTTTGCAGTCTCAGTGACATACATATATGGGAGATTAGAAGGCTACATTCATTGGAGGCTGGAAAGAGTGTCACTGCAGAATCTATGCCAATGCTACTTTGCCAGAACATGCCTCTCCTCTGTCCCTGAGGTCCATGTGATAGTGTTATACAAAGGTGTAAGCCAGGGGCCAAGCTACTGCTCTACAGCTTTCAAGCAGAGGAGCTCCTATGGGCAAGTCTGCCAAAGTAGCTGTCTTCTAGTAGGATGGTGTTTAATGGCAAATGGAACATGCTTGTGAACAAGCTCACTGTTCCAGACATCTATTTAGAAAGTGTTTGCAATGCTACTGGCTTACCCTTTATTGGGACAGTGTACCAGACAGAGGCCCTTTTTGCACGGCATTTTCCATGTGAAAGGGCCCCTGGAGTGTTGTGTGATTGTGAGGAGCGATCAGCATGACACACTAACGATGGTGCGACACTCCAGGATAGGGCAGGCACCGATCGCGCACCTTTTCATTTTCGGCTAGAAGCTGAAAATGGTGCGTGATCGTGCATTGCTCCTGGGCCCCGCACGCACTAACCTGGTGTGTGGAGCCTGCGGAGCCGTGTTGGTCGCACTTCCTGCCCCAGTGCAGCCTGGGAAAGTCCAAGGCTGCACTGTGGAAGGAAGAGGCGGGGCTCTCACGCGAGCAGGCAGCTCGTGTGGAGCAGAAGGACCCCCGACGCGAGACCCTCTCACCAGAGGCTGCTCGCGGGATCCCCGCACCCCAGCGCTGGAAGACAGTAAGCTGCGGAAAGGGCCAGAGTTCTCAAGCTCACCTCAAACAAGGCTCTTTGGGCATATAACTCAACCACCAAGTTGGACTGAGAGTTCAGGAGGAACACTGAAAAACAAGTTTCTGAGCGATTTAGGCAGAAATGTTATAGGACAATATAGTACCACTTTGACTTTGTGGAATCACAGAAAAGGCAGACTGTGATGGAAAGTAGATACGCTGAAGTAGTGATGAATAAGAAGGCAATCTTCATTGCCAGCAAAGAAAGATTGTGGTAGCAACAACTAAAATGGCTTTGATATGTGACAGGTCTACAAGAACCAATGGCCTTTGAAACTGAGTGATCTGAGATGAGATGCCAAGTCATTTGAAGATTTGTATGAGGTCAGAATCAACACTGGCTGCCTTTCCTTGAAGGAAACGGTGAAGTTTGGTCCACCAGTGCAGGGACTACAAAATTTGGTCAGCCTCTTCAAGTAACTACCCAACTTGACTAGGTTAAATCTCCTATTACATTTGGAGGTAAATAGCTGTTTTAAAGGTATGTCAGTTATAGGCTATATACTTATGGGACGGAGATGCTGCAGCAGAGACACGTCTGGTTTGGATATCCCTCTGAAGGTCAGTTTGGGTGAGAATACAATTTGCCCCAGTTTCTATGGAGGTGAATTCTCCCAATATGGAAGGCATTTAGCCTCATGTCATCACCCCAGACCAAAAAAAAAAAAGTGGTCTAAAGTCATATGGGGCTGACCATGGGGCTGATTTTGCCAGACACCTCTGCAAAAATAAGAAATAACTGGAACTTATATAACTCAGGCAGATGATAAAGGCATCAATGAAAAGAAAGTGTTAGTGAGCAGCTTCTGGCATATAGTGTTTGAGATCTAAATTGACAAAATGGGGTACAATGTTGTACACTTCCTTGGTATTGTAAAACAAGGTGAACTGTGTCCTGAAGTAGAAAAGTTTGATTGTGCCTTTCCTTCTGCAGGGATGATTCCTATTTTGCTCTGTTGAAAAAGAAGCTAATAATTGGCAATCATCTTCCTGAGATACATGATCCACTGGTCAGTTCTGCTGAATCTGAAACACTTCTTCTTCCTGGAAAATATCCTCCAATTGGAGTAGTTCTTGCACTTGCTGAAGTATCAACAAGGTACTGGTGTATGAAACACCACACCAGGCAAGGGCAACTGAAAGTTAGAATGCATCAGTTTAGACTAAGAGGGCAAATCCAAGGGTACGTATTGAATGCATCAGTGGTACAAAAGAAACAGACAGCACTAGGAATCAGACTGAAAACACAGTTGAGTCAATGGATGCAATCAAATATGTTTGTCTTGTTTTCTCTTTTTCCCATTTCGATTTTTGTCTGACTGTAAACACTTCACTGATATCAAATAGTTTTACAGTGATTGTGTTATGTCCATGTTTGAATCCAAAGTTGATGGCTATATGGGTGACGCACCGCTGGTGGAGTGTTGCTAGTTTAGAACAACTGTCAGTACCAAGGACAAATATATGGCATCTAAGACCACTGCTGGGAAAATATTACTGAATCAGATGTCTGAACAGTTTTCTCAAGGGAAAAAGTGAGAGATATGCTGCTTAATATTGAAGGATTTGTTTCCTGAAACTTTTGCAATGTTTACACTTGCTTATAACATGAGTCCTGCCCAGGCAGAACAGCCACCTGGTGCACTATATTGAAAACCATCCAATGGTGGCCTGCCAACTTGGTGGACCATCTAATGGTGGCAACAAAATCAGCTCATCAGACAAAAATGAAGAAGGGTGAGGAATGATGAAGGGTAAAGGACAGTAAATGACATCAAGAAGAGGGAAATTCAGAAAGATATTTTTTTTTTTAAAAAAACACTATGAAGTCTAGAAGAGAAGTACACTCAGAGAAAAGAACTTGCTGAGCTCCAACATCTAGCTTCTACACCAGCTGTAAAAAACTTGAGGGAAAAAGCAGGAACCATATTTGGACATGCACACAGCAGTGGGAGTCCAAAAAACTGCCTTAGTTCTGGAAGGTTTCAAATTGTTCTGCAAAAGCACAGAACAACCCATATTTGTGATACAGAGAGGCCATGAACAACTTTATTTAAACAAGCTTTAGCTTTTAATTCTTTTTGTTCTACAGTACTTATTTATTGCCACTGAAATAAATTATCTACCGCTTATTTATATACTGAATAATTACTTATAATTTACATATTAGTTACTTTACTCTATCAAAAAAATAATCAAAATGTTAGGACAGGCATTCTTTAATTGACTATGGATGCTTGCTGGGCACCAGATCAAAGGGCTAGCTGAATTAATGCAAGCTTCAACAAAGCCTATTTCACCCATGTCAGGGAAGATGGGTTTTCTCACAGATGTCCTCCACAAATCCTTCCAGTCATGCTACATGATATTGTGCAGCCTCAGGCCCAGATCATTTATGCAGAAACGTCAAGTGATAATGCTTTTCCCGGGCCAACACCACCTCAGATTGCTAGTGTGGACAGGCACAATTTAATGCTTCTCCACAAAACAAAATCATTGTGCATGTAGAAATCTAGTGGAGAAGTGAGCAAATCAATATTGCACTGGATCAGTAACCTCTATTTGTAGTAAAAATATCAATCTAAATGTCAGCCTGCAACTCCCATGCTGGGGAAAGCAACCTAAATTATACAAAGAGCCAATTCAAACAAACAAGCTTTAAAGGTTTTAACAGGCAAAATCTATATTTCCTGCCTGCCATGCAGCTACACTCCTCTCCACTTTTTTTTTTAACCATAATATCTTTTAGGAGGAACAATTGTTGGTCTGATAGAATAGAGCCTCACCTCAAAATGTTAGGATAAATTTCCCTTTACCTTCTTAGAATATGAACTGATATTTGTTTATTTATTTAATGAATATATACCCAGCCTTTCTCTTGGGATGGAATGCAAGATTCCTTACAATAATTTTAAAAAAATTCAGTTAATAATTCTATTTTATGTAAGTTAAAAAGAACTGAACATTTTGCTTTCGTTTTTAGATCAGCAGTGGGGCAATTGCTAGATATTACGAAACTTTATAGAACCCCCTGGTGAGGGCCTAGACCCATTTCTACCACTACTAACCTGGAAGAAAAAAATAGCAAATATGCCTTTTTCGTTAAAATGCCTTAGTGGGGCTTGGGGGTATCCCCTGGGCTATTTTATGTCCCGCAAGTAGTTAGTAGGTCAATTACTAGTTCACTTCTTGTCAGGCAAAAAAAAGAAAAAAAGAAAAAACCTAAATGAGCTTGAGAGAGGCAAAATGTTGCAAAATAGGCCCCCCTTCCTAGAGGCTGTTGGGAACATTTTAAAAAATCCACTGGGACAGGGTTCTGGAGGGCTCTGGGAGCCATAGAAATGACCCTGGGGGTCACATATGGCCTATCAGCTGCACTTTCCCCACCTGAACACTGATATAGTATTTTAAAACAGAAATGGAAAATTGCATTTGAACAAGGAATGGTCCTATCAAAAGCAAAATGTTAACAATTTGAGGGAATCACTGCCTAAAACAATGGAGAGTCATCTAAGCAAACTGGTTTCTCCAGGAAGTTTTAATGTGTGCCTAAATTTTTCAGTTTTGGTATGATTACGAAGATACCACCTGCAGCCCTGTGATGTGGAACTTTTAAAATAATCTTAAGCTCCACAATAGTTGTCTCTGAAAGATCTTTTAGTCATACCTTCTCAAAAGAGTAAACCATAGATTTTTCATTCCATATAAAAGTGAACCCAGCTAGCTGACTGCTTTTCATCTGGAAAACAAAACATGACTACTCAAAATAAGATATCTATTTCAGTATATACTTGGGGGACTCCATACCTATGCATAAATATATACATTTGTAAATTAAAAGGGAAAAATGAAAATAAAACAACTGACAACAACCTGGAAACTTACAGGTTGCTGAAGGAAAAACATCTAGCTAACAACAGTCTTAATAACTATTGTGTCATGGGACGTCCTTTAGTAAAGTCATGACCTATTCAATCCCATCTAATGATATCCACCTCTTTGTTTCATCCTCTGAAATCTTACTTTGTGTGAACTTTACTCACTCTAATATACCGTAGAATTTCATCATATCTCTGATATTTTCTTTGTATGCTGAATATTGGCCCATGTTTTCTTCCTTGTCAATTGATTGTAGAATTGGTGTGTTCACAAAACCAGGACAGATTGCATTTATTCGTACGCCATAATTTCCTATTGTAGAAGCCATCTACAAAAAATATCAGATATGTTAAGTGTTACATGGGGAGTCCAGGTGGCATTGCATTCAAAATATTCCAGGTTCAGTCTTTGGCATTTCTTGTTAAAAGGATTAGGTAAGATCTAGAGAAACACTGCAAGTAAGACTAGACTAGACTAGACTAGAGGAGGAGGAGGGTATCTGGCCCACCAGCAGTCTGAGTTTGGCCTCTCAGATTCCCATCAACCCCATCCCTTTGCAGAGGGACAGGAGTCCCTGCTATGTCACAACAGAAGTAATAGCAGGGCTTCCCTTCAGTTTGCAAAGATATCTCCACTCTTACCTACAGACTCTGAACCATTGTATTTTCTGCCTTACTCCAACCATTACTTCTGCCAGGAACATAGTTCCAGACAACATCCAGCCCTTGAAAGCGTTTAGGAAGGGGAATCCAGCTCCTTATCTGATTGATTGATTGACTGATTAATTGATTGACTGAATTTATTTATACCCTACCTTTCACCCAAAAGTCATTCTAGTTCCCCATCCTGTAGTGGGTAAGATTCAGTTTAAATGGAAAAGTAGCCTGACCTGGTAAAAGATAGCTTCCTGTGTTCTTAAATACTTCTCATCTGTATTTACATATCTTATTTTTGTTCAGTGAACACAATCATCAGTACTACCAAATCTTGCCTTTTTATCGACATTTTTATTTGACTTTTTAGTGGCAAATGGCATATGTGCAATATTGAGTAAGTTGAGATATATTGTTATATTAGAATTAAAGAAGCAAAGTTTCTTGTGTAGTGGGCATACAGCTTCACTTGTAAAAATTTCCAATAATTTGGTCCCTTTGCTTTAATGATTTAATTCTTTGGTGCTTTAAAAAGTCTATTATGATATTTCCCAACTTGGAATGCTACAGACCTTTTGATCTACAATTCCCATCTGATCCAGCCTGTGTAGTCAATGGTTATGGGTGCTGACAGTCCAAAACATCTGAAGAACATTACATTGATGAACACTGACACTGGACTCAAAAGACATTGTGAGAATTGGAACGTGCCTATTCTCTATGAATTTAAGATGCTGCCAATACGATGCTTTTCTTAGCACTGTTGCCACTTTATGCAAATAATGTGAGAGACAATAAAAAATGCAGATAATCAAATTCTGAAAAGCAAGAGTGATCTTTATTTGTAAACTAGACAGTTGCATTCAATAGCTAAAATATTAAGATAGCTGAAATTCAGATAATGTGGCTACTTTAGATGTTGAACAAAGGGAAAATAAGAGGGTTGATTTTTCACAAGGAAAATTAAGAGATTCTTCAGCTACTTGTACTCACAGCTATTGAACGTGTAAATCCAACTACCCCATGTTTTGAAGCAGAATATACTGGTTGGTGAGGAGCTGGCATAAGTCCTTCAATAATGGAAAGAAAAAGGTTACAGATATTAAATGAAGAATAAATTTCAATTCTGACAACTAAAACCAGTGAAAATTGAAGAAAACCGAATGAAGTTAGTATATGCAAACACTTTGTTTTGGCTCAAAAAATGGAAAATGCTGGAAGATGGGTCATTATAACACAGAGAATATCTTTAAAATGAAAATTTCAGAAACATGTGCAAAATATGGTATGATGCAAGGACAACTGATTTGGCTTTTCAGAACAAGCACAAGCTTTTTTCTCCCATGAAATTGTTCAATCTAGATTTGCAGGAATTGCAAAGGTGCAGAAAAGAGCGGTTTGGGCTTATGGCAAGCAATAACTTTGGGCTGGTGCTAGGTGAGGTGGAGCATCCAAGGTCCAGCCAGAGCAGCTACGTTCCAGAACACCGAGAGTCTTCAGTATGGAGGAAACTAGAGAAAAGATTTGGAAAGAATCATAATAACGGTAATCATGAAGCTCTATCTAGGAAACAGAGGAAAAAAGGAAGTGAGAAGAAAGGAAGTAAAGGAAATAATAAACAAAGCAGCCACTCTCCAAAGATGAACCAAGAAGATTTTCTTTTAGTCTTGCTGAAATACCTCTTTTCCCTAAAACAACTGCCAGCTTCCATTGAATTGACAGACTATTTGGTACAGTGGAAATAAAATGTCTTCAAAGATGAAACAGTATGTTCTTTCATTTGCAAAGTTTAATTAGAGAGAAGCTACATTCCCCCTACCCCTGCATCTCATTACCTAGAAAACATATATTTTGGATTGGTCCAAAATCTGTTTCCTCCAGACAGAAGGGCTTCTTTCATCCAAAAGAGGCTTCTGATTCTGTGAAAGCAACCTCTGATGGAAGAGAGAGAGGTAATATTTGCTGATTACTCTCTCTCCCTGCAGCTCTCTATGCCATCAAATATCTGCTCAGGAGATTTCAGAGCTCCCTCTGGAAGAGTGGGAGAGGTGGTACTGGGAAATGCAGAGATAAGGGGCACTGCAAAACATTGCTTCCCCTCCCTGTTTCTGGCAGTAAGAACAGTCCTATCAGGAAATGTTCGCATCAGTGAAAATAAAGCTGGGTTCAAATTAATATATATTTTTAAGGTTAAAAAATACATTTTAAAAAATTAAATTATTTTCCAGTTTTGTACTTGTAAAATAGTACTGAATAGGTACTATTTTGGCAATCAAAAATAGACAAAAATTGAGGCTAATGAATACAAAAAAGAGTTCTTACCAGTCATTCTCCTATATACACACGATTAACATCAGAACAGAATGTTAGGTCACCAAACTGAGTGCCTACATTATTTATGTTATTTAAAATGGCATATTGCCAACCAATGCCTGATGAGTAGGAGTCAGTAAAGGTGTCACTGTTTGCCAGCCCTGCCAGGGGTGTTGATGGAAGGGTCAGATTCTAAATGCATTTGTTTGCATTTCTAAAGTTGCACATGCTATCATTAGTATTTGTGGCAATCTAGAAATGAGAATTTGGACTGAAATTATAATTCAATTGGTTAGTTAGTTAGTTAGTTAATTTATTTATGGTGTTCACTTTTTTGTGAGGAGGGCATAATAATTAATTCTCATTCATAAGTGGTTGGCTGAAGCAAGTCCTGTTCAATCCTCTGTGGTTTTTACCACTGGTACTTTGAAAGCTATGTGGGGTTTTGTTTTTGGTTTTTTATTGTTATAACTTCCCTTGTTTACTTAAACTGGAAATAATAATGTTTAATGGATACAAAATCTCAAGCTGTGAATAACACACTTCAAGCAAAAGGAAGTTCAATGATAAGACCTTGCCTCTTATTCTTAACAGTGCTGTTGTACTCTTTATCCAATCATACACAAGTTTACTAACTCCAATTAATATCAATTAGGTTTTGTTCCAAATAAATGGGCACAGTACTGAAGCCTAATGTCAGAATACGGTCCCTAAAACATAATGACATCTGCATTTTTACAAAGAAAGCTTTTATAATATTGCTGTTTTTTCTGCTGTAGATGATTCATTAATCTACTGTTTAAAGCAACCATAATGACTAGATTGCTATAAAAGTGGGGGAGAGGGTGTCTGCTTGGAGGTCTGGGGGATGCAAAAAGCATCTTGGGTTCTGTTTGTGCTTTGCCAGCCCTACAACAGAGAAACACCTCACTGGAGAAATAAAAGTGGAATTTGGGGTACTGGCAGGGAGTAATCTCACAAGAAAAGGAGAAGTAGTGGTCATACCTAACTGTAGGATCATGCTTTCAGAATCCATTGCTTCTTTTTTTTTAACAAAACATGGATAGAGGAGTGAAAGAAAAGGTGATGGAGAGGGTGCAGCCATCCCAAATGAAAGCTTGTCATCAGTGTTAAAAAAAAACTTGGTACTGACAATGATTATTATGATTTCTGCAGAGTTTGAGAAGGCTGATCTTTGGCCCCATTTTTGTGTGTGTGTGGATTCAGTACTGCCATCATCAACGAAGCCTATTTAGATTTTGTGTTATCCAACTCTTTAATGTTATTCAACCAGCATTCATTCTCATGTAGGTGATGGTCAAATGTTGGAACTCATGTGCTTGATCTATGCTAAGTACCCTGTATAGTGTAATTGTGGCAGTCTTAATTACACTCCCTAAGAGGCTTGGGGGGGCATTTTTGTCACATTTTGGTTTCCATGGACTATTCCAGGCTCAGGGTAGACCTTTATTTCCAACAGAAAGTGACCAAAAGGTCAAATCCTGGTAGAAATTACCTCCAAGAGACACTAGGGTATTTTTGTCCCCAAAAACATATTTCAATTTTTTTCAATTTGGAAGGTGATAAAAGGCCACAGAAATTGCTCTTGGGGACACTGAAATGTGCCGGGAGCCATGTATTGCATCTGGGCTGCACTTTCCTCATTCCTCCTCCTGCTTTCTGGTCAACATATGAAAAACAAGTGAATGATTAGGAATGGGGGTATTATTTTATTCAGTCATAAGACTGTTAGGTAAAATCATACGTTAACATATATTTTTTGTGGACACCAGTGAATCAATGCAGAGGCATGGTAAAACCTTGTATTACTATCCTTTGCTTTCTAGATACTTCTGAATGATCTTTGGAGCTTCTGGAACAGACTTATATAGACTATGCCATGAGATCTTTAAGTTACCTATGCTAGACATAAGACTTTTCCATCTTCAGTGGGTTCTGAAGCCATGACCCACCAAAGGCTTCCCTACCCAGGGACCTGTGTGGATTCTGATCTACTAATGCCCAGGGAATATTTCCTTCTAGTTCTGGGATAATCAAATAAATATGCAGGGCTTTCTTTCAGGGAGGTATCTCACCAATAACTTGAATGCAATGCTGATGAGCCTAAAGGTTCTGCCTCAAACATATGTTATAGAAAAAGACTCTCAGGCCCTTTCCGCAGCTTACCTTTTTTCGGCGCTGGGGTGCGGGGATCGTGCCAGCAGCCTCCAGCAAGAGGCTCTTGCGTCCCCGCTGATTCAGCTCCGCATGAGCTGCCTGTTCCTGAGCAGGCAATGTGAGAGCCCCACCTCTTCCTTCTGCAGTGCAGCCTGGGAGTTTCCCAGGCTGCGCTGGGGCAGGAAGCATGACCACCGCGGCTCCGGAGGCTCCGCACACACAGCAAGTGCGTGTGGGGCCCTGGAGCAATGAGTGGTCCTGCACCATTTTTGGCTGAAAGCCGAAAATGAAAAAGTGCACAAGCAGCGCCTGCCCTACCCTGGAGTGTCGCGCGACTGTGACTGCGTCGTGCAGATCGCTCCTCACAATTGTGCGACGCTCCAGGCACCCTTTCACATGGCAAATGCTGTGTGAAAAGGGCCTCATATATTAAATCACAGTGAGTTTTATATAATAACTTTCTTCGATGCCTTAAAACCAACCATGCCCAAAAGTGCCTAAACATTATGGGGAATGTGGAAGAACTAAGACCTTCTTTACTGTAGGAATGTCCTCTCCAGACATGTTCACTTGATTTCTCTATTATTTTCAAGAATTTTATGCAAGCCTCTTTGAAGTTTGAAAAGATAGTATTTTAAAATGTAAAACAAATGAATAAAACAACAATCTTCTTACCAGCTAGTGATGCTATATTAACAATAGCTCCTCCATTGCCTCCATTTTCAGTTTTCATGTACTCTAGACCAAGATATGTTCCTCTAATCAATGAAATCTGATACAGAAGACATAAAAGAGATAACCACTTTTAATACTATCTCAGTCTGACATCATCTATTCAACTTACTCTTTGAGGGTGCATTCAGTGCTTACTCTTTCACTCCATATCTTTAATCAGATTAGAATTCTTTACCAGAATCTTTCTAAAGCCACTTAGAATCTTTTCCTTTTTTTCTTTTCTCTGTGTTTTTAAATTATGCGAACCATGATTTCTATTTGCTTTTATTTTTAACATGTCTCTTATTTTCAGTGCATAGGTGGCATTCTGGATTTTATTCTGTCTAATAGATGGTAGAATTTAGCAGGGCTTGCCAAACTAATAAAAAAAAAAAGTTTCAAACATTTCAAACTACTTTAACTGAGACTGCTATATATTACATATGATACAATATCTATTATATTTATCTATTATATTTAATGTAACATAATAAGAATTTCAAACTTCACCAATTTCACCTCTGTAGTATAGGGATATCACATTGCCACAAAAGTAGGGACAATCTCATTTGCAACAAATGCGCAAAGCTCTTCCAATATAAGCAAATTGTGTACTGTGTTCAAAGGCTTCAAAAGAAATGATAAAACTGACAAGCCTTTCTCTAGCCACTTTTGCCACCATCTGCAAGTCTGCAGTGATGGGATTTCTTAAGCCTACCAGCTTTACTGTAAGTGAAGAATAGATAGTATGCTATTTCTTGACTTACTTGAATGGATTCTATCTAATCTTTACTCAAAATTAAGTTTAGAGTAACCCCTTCAAAACACAGGTAAAACTAAATCTGTCAAGAACAATGTTAAATTCTCAAAATTTCACATTTACAATGAAAATATTTACTTGGGGAGGAGAGCTGTGCTACATAAATGCTGTGCTCTCAAGAAATGCTGTTGTCCTAGAGCTCACCACATTGTAGAATCATTATAACAATCAGCATTTTCCCTCACTGTGTCAGTACATCCCTTGTGCCCTGGACAGCCTCTAACCAAACCAGGGAGAAGAAGAAAGAGGAAGAGGGAAATGAAAAAAGATAGAGAATGAAAGTCAGTCAGAGGTAACAAGAATAACAAAACAGATCACAAGAAGATGGTAGGTATTATAAATTTTTAGATGTCTTTTTTTTAAAGACTCAAAAGCATCTTACAATTAAAATGTAGTACAGCATATATAACATAAAACAGAGCAACATTTTCCCCAAAGAACACATTTAGGAATAGTTGATTGGCTTAAGATAGATACTTCAGTTGGCATATTGGTTGATCACATCCTGTCAAATGCTTGGAAGTAGAAAAACTTCTTAAACTGATGTCAGAATAGATGATAATGGCATAGTCAGGCAGGCCACATGAGGAAGAGAATTCCACAGGCCCTTAGGGAAACACACAGACGGCACCTAACCACACCACATTATTATCATACATTGCTTGTGAGAAAACTCTCCAAAATTGGTAAAAAAAAATGTTTGAACAGGTAAGTGATTTATTATATAAGTTTCAAGATTAAATCTGAAACACAGAAGGATAATAGATAATATACATTAAAAGCTTTATGATTATGCAAATTGTTCAACAGAATATTCAGCTAAACATCTGATCATTAAATAGTTTTTTTCATCAGGTTAAAGCCCTTATCAAAAGCACTCCAAATGAGGTTTCTTGAGTTCTCATTTACTTCGGTTTAATATGAGGACCTTTCAATACAGTTATTCTCCCTCTGCTCCTTGTCATGTGTTATGCTGTATGGCAGTGGTATCAAAATAGAACTTGAAATAGCAATCAGAAATATTTTTGCAGAAGTATTCATGCCACTGGGTGTGCTCTTCCACCTATCACTAATTTTAGTTCAGAGGGGAAAATTTCATTAAGTTTAACTTCTCATTCCTACAGTCTATAGTCCCAAAAGAAGTTGGCCACATCCTGAGCCTTGATTTAAATAACAACAATCATGACACTGTGAAGTAACTGTAAGCCAGACAATTAACATAAAATATACAGAGGCCCCATGCCAGATAAAACAAAGATATGTAAAACTGACTAAAAATGTAAACACAGGATATTATGTGCAACATGTGACCTATTACAGCCACCATGTACTCTTAAAGTTGCTGTAGATCTTCCAAAGAAACAGTGACAAGAAGCATGACTGATATTTCAAGCGAGGCTTCCAAATACTTCTGCTCTCCTGAGAAAATCATTGGGTGGGGTGCGAGTGGGGTTGAAGGAAGTCACTGGGTGATCTTGGGCAGGTTATACTCTCTCATCCTGAGAGGAAAGCAATGGCAAAATCTCTCCGAACAAATCTTGCCAAGAAAACCCTGTGATAGGTTTACCTTAGAGATGTGATAAGTTGGAAGCGACTTTGAAGACACATAACAACAACAATACCACTTTTCCATAAAGATAGAAAGGTATCTTTCTGATGTAGCTTCAAAATCAATACTGGCTATAGAAGCAGCAGAGTCCATTTAAAATGCAATGGCTAGAATCCTAATTTTTCTCCTGCTGGAAAACTCTGTAACCCAAGAAAGTGGGACTACAGGAAAAGAAATTTACCTCCTTTTAAAAGCAATTCTGTTTGTTAAAAACTGACAACTTGATTTTGTTCAGCTAGTTAGTTAGTTAGTTGCAAATAAGATTCAGTAAAGGCCAAGAATAATTATTAAAAAGCACTGAAGTAAGTGACTTAGCCCTGAAAGCAGTTACCATATTAGAAGAGATGAAACTATTATTGCAAAATGTAGTTCAGTTTACTGATTTTATGTTCTACAGAGTTTCTAATGCAAATAGCTTTTCCTGATAGGATATTGTAATGTCAATACTTTACTAACATCGACACAGCTATGAAAATTCTCTAATTCTGAGAAGCAATCTATGTTCAGATATTTTATTCTGCATTTTCCTATGCAACCCTTTCAGACATTAAAAAATACTCTTGTGTAAGGAATGTACCTTCTTTTGTATTTCTAGTGCTGAGTACTGTGCATTTACTGTATTTTTATACCATCTTTCCTCCTCTGAACCCAGTGGGATGTTATTGCCACCCCTTTCCTTAGGGGCGATGAAAATAGTTGGCTGTTTTTAAATTCCTTAGGGGAGCCCAAGGAGACTGTCATGCATGGGATGGACTTGAGTCCTCATTTACCTTGTATTTTCCAAGCATGGTTTTTATTTTTTTCTTAAATTGCAGGAAATATAGGCATATTCATGAAGAAATTTAAAGTAATGACTGCATATTGATTTCAATAGCTCCACAGGTCATTAATTAATAACTTGTTCTTTTGTTATATTTGTTAATAAAATAAAAAATAAAGGAAAGTGGTAGGTCATTGTTTTCACCACTCTGACCTTAGGTTTGCCCCTGCTGCCCGTCACTTTGAGAGGCCTTGTCTCCCTTTAATCAGTTTTACTTTGACCTTCCCCACGTTGATTGTATCTCTGTTGTCTCTCTCTTCCATGTCTGTTTGTTCATTCTCTTTCCTTCCCTTCCTCTCATGTTTGTTCTCTTTTTCTCTCTCCATTTCTCTCTTTTCCTTTAGTTTTTTTTTCCTGCTTGGCCCACTACAGATTTGGTTTTGGCTTGTGGTATCTCCTGCAACTGCTTTTGTGTCAGAAGCCAGCCATTTGATCTTTTCCCTCCAATGAGTGGTGGTGTGTGCTACTCAGCTGCCGCTACTTCTGGCTGGAACTGGTTGCACTGCTCTGCCATCACTGATAGTGAGGCACTTTGCTGGAGGTAATGCTCTGCTGCCACTGCTGTCATTGGTGCACTAATGGTGCTATATGGGGGCGGGGGAGAGATGCTACCTGGTGTTAACCTCTGCTACTCCACTGTTTTCAGTTCTCCTGCTTCAATGGTTTTCACACCAGCCTTTTTACACATGTCATTTAAACAACAGAGTGAGGGGAAAAATAGTTTTGTTTCTGGGTTTTTTTGAATGAAGGAAAGGGGAGCTGTGAGGATGGTACCACACCAGTTCTAATATGTATTTGCATTCTTTTTTTGTGCTTTTTTTTTCTTCTGTTTCATTTAACTAAATATCTATTATTAGAAATGTGGGGGGGGGGGGAGACAATTTGATTATTCTGTATCCTTCTCTCTTTTCCCTACGTATCCATCACTGAATTGTTGTTGCAGAGGAGACTGATTTGTCCCTTCTTTAAAATAGCCAGAGTGGCTCAGTAAGCTAAGCACTAGGAAGATCAGACGGTACTTCAGACTTTAAGAGTATAAATCCCTCCTGCTCAACTTGGAATTTATTTATTCCATTTATTTATTTAGTGTTTGTGTTGAAAGATAAATAACTAATAGCTTCCACATTCCCAAACAATTTTATTAGTTTTAGACTGTGCTTTGTTTTTATCTGTTTGAATGTGGGCTTAATCCTGTTTAATTTAGTCTGCATTCTTTGAAAACAGTTTGTGATGGTGGGAGTGTTACCCCAAGTTATTTCAGACCTTGGCATGGGTAATAGCTGGGATGGATTAAAGGCCTATTCCCACACCTTAACTTCTTTAGCTCTGTAGGCTTCAGATGGAACTATACTCAGTAGGAATTAAAAGAGGAACTCATTTTGCATTTGAAACCTATATCAAACTTTGTTTGGTCTTTGGTGGGCTGGCTTAGAGGACCATTGGTACACTCCACCAATTTCAGTGTTTAGATGGCTTTGTTTGCCAGTCTTGGGAAACCTTCTTAATGTCCACTTCTGATACCCAGCTGGAGGATGTAGTAGATGGTTCCCCTAGCTCCAGGGAATTAGTGAGTCACATTAAGTATGTCACATTTGGGCAGCTGAGTTTAAATGATTAATCTATCCACTTGTGAGAACTCTTTGGACAACAGTTCATGCAATTCGTGCCCAACCATCATCCTCACCTAAGCCTTTAAAACAGTGTTTGATTCACTGAAATCCTGCTGCAAATTTGGAAAACAGGAATGCCTATACTCTCTCAATGCCAAACAGATTCAGTCTGTGTTCTAGTGCTTGGGAACAATTTATATCACAAGATCCTACAACTGGATGCCTTGGTGTATAGGCGACTGCAAGTGCTCTGACACTTAATATACGAGCTACCTACTGTAAGGGAGTTGATGAGTGTGATGAAATTTAGATGTTGGCTGGATTGAAGCTTACTAACCTATACATGTGAACCACAGTTTACAGTCTGAAGCCCATTTAAAGATCCAAGGTTTACCATGACTGAGGCCTCTTGTTAATTTTTATAAGGGCACCTTTCCATTAACTCATGAAAGATGGCTTCCCTCTCCCTAAATCTCAGTTTGGGGCTGTGTTTTATTCTCTTCTGTCTACATGTCAGATTAATTCTACTCAATTTTTAGTGTACTCATTCAGAATTGGTGCTCTAACCCCTGCTGTTATTGTGGGTTTAAGGGAATCTTAAATCAAACTGATTGGCAGGCAGAAAACAGACACATTTCAAACATATTTCACATGGTGACTGTGTTTGTGGACTGTTGCTCTGGGACCTGCATCTAGCCCTGCTTCTTTAGGATTGTTGCTATGCTCTAGCAGTCATTTGTATTTAAATGTGTATCAGACCTTGAACAGGTTATTAGGCAGTTGCTACATCCTACCCTCTCATATTCTTTAGAGCTTTTGCTATGCTTCAATTGTTACAGTTTAAACATACATCAGACTTTCAGCTATTAAATCATCAAAGGTCACTACTAAGATGAACTAGAAGTTGTTTTGACACCCTGCTCTCTCAGCCTCTGGAGAACAGTTGCTATGTTCCAGCCTGATTAGTTTGTACTTTGTTTTAATACTGTTCTCTTGGTCACTCATTCATCAAAGCCTCCTTCAGGTCCTCTTTAGTGGGCATTTTGCCATTTTGGGGGCTTGCAAAAGATCAAGCAGTCCACAGTAAGCACTCAGCTTAGTATTGACAAGTTGGCACAAACTGATTAATTGAGCAAATGTGGCAGTATGGTAGGACCACCTCTTTTCAGTGCTTTGGCAGTATTTTGCACACAGTTCTCTCCTTCATTTTATTCAGCAGAAGGTGACTGTCGCGGGAAAAAAATGGATCTGGTCTTACTGAATCAGGCATGGTAGGATATTGAGACACTATATCAACTAAGCATCATAGAGATGAACATATGGCTCCATTTTAAAACCTAGTTTTGTTGTCTTGTCTTCATTTCATTGCTGGCTGGGTGGGTGAGTGCATGCGTAGGATTGGCTCTATAATTTTAATGAAGGTAATTATTCTGCTTACAGCAAGTGAAATGGCCTTCCGTCTATGAAAGCTTATGCCAATAAATTTTCTTAATCTTTAATGTCATAAGAGAATATTGCTTTAGTTTGATCATTTTTTTCATTTGAATAATGTTTTACATATGGAGGCAGTTACTTTCTTTTTTGCATTGTTATGGAATATTTTTACTCATTCTTACAGTTCATGGTTTTTAAAAAGCAATTTAAAAATAATGCATTGGTAGCAGGCAGTGGTAGTTGGTGTTTTTTATTCCAGTGAAGTAGTGAATACAGGTTTTAGTCTGAATTTCAAGGAGTTGTCAAAAGTGCCGAATCTAATTTGAGGCAGGGCTCGGCACTTTGGATATTTTCTAAAAACCTTGGACTAAAACCTAGAGTACCTTCTATTTAGTCCCAATAAGGGATTTCTGTAATGGTCTGTTCCACTGTGTTTTATAAGTGTGTTCTATATGGATCTGTTATCTACTGGTCAGGCTTGATTCCTTGTACCTGTGTTTGATCACTTTGTCCCTTACAGATCTTCTCCCTCATGCTTATATTCCTCAGTTTCATCAGTTTTGCGTATGATGAAGTAGACTCCTCTAAGAAAGCTTATGCTACCAACTTTTTTCTCTCAGTTTCAAAGGTGCTATAATATCCCTTTGCATACTGATCCAGACTAACATGGCTAGTTCTTTGAATTCAGTTTTAACTGTCTTTCTGCTATCTTAAGGGCCTTGTCTATGCATCCCTTTCTAAACTTCATCCTTCCACTCATATTTCCATTCTTTATACCATTTTTAAAAAAGTTTTTATTATTCAGTTGCATGATAAAGTTCAGTATTCATTTACCTCATTGGCTGGATGTGAGTTAACTGTCTGGATAGACATACAGCTAAACAACAATGCATGTCAAGCCAAAACACTGTCTTAGAGGCCACCACCTGCAGCTGCTAGCAGCTTTCTTGTGAGCAATGCAGTATGTCACATTTTTGTCCATGGAATGTTCCATGGATTTTTTTTTTAAATTCCAAGTTTTGGTTCAAGGATTGAGGAGTGACATGGGTGGTTATAACTAGAGATGGGACAAATCCAGAATTTTCTAAATCCGAATCCAGATCCGAATCCCTGGAAGGTTCTGGGAATCCATGAATCTCACGAATCTCAAATCTTTCAAATTCTTTGTTAAAAAAGAGTTTAAAAAGCAAGGGAAAGAAGGATAATCTTGGATAAGACACACTCTCTCAGCCTTAGCAAAAGCCTAGGCAAAGGCAAACCTCCCTCTGAAGAAATCTGGCCAAGGCAATTGTCCTAGTTTTGCCTCAGGATCTCCCCAGACTGAAAATGACATGAAGGCCCTTTCTACACAGGCAGGAAAATGTGGATTAATCCCACGTTTTCCTGCCTGTGTAAACAGGGCCACATACTGCAGTAGAGAGTTAATCCAGGTCAAAACTGGCTTTTCTTTGCATAGCTCCTTCTGGCATCCTGGGGTTTGTAGTTTGATGATGCACCAGTACATTTTGTCAGAGAAGGCTGTGACCCCTTGTGAAACTCCAAACCCCAGAATTGTGCCAGAAAGAGGTTTGCAAGAGAGCTATGCAAAGGAATGTTTCAGCTGTCCTTGAAATCTCAAGCCTGTAGCTTCCAGTCAAGTACTGAACTTAAATATGAAATGTTCAATTTAAATATCTTAGAATACAATCACAGCTGTACTTTGTGAAATTATTAGCAAAGGCCATTATTACTCCAAGCGAAAACCTCACCTACTTACTATCTTCCCTTGTATATATAGTCTCCCAAATTTTCAGGCATCCCAGTCTCCCAGGTTTTCAGGCGTCCCAGTCTCCAACAATCTATTTAGTTGGCAGATTCGAAAGATTCGGTTTGCCTATTTTGGTACAGGGATTCGGATTTGGGAATCACAAATCCTTACCCAGGATTTGAGGATTCAAGGATTCGGTTGGCCCATCCCTAGTTATAACAGTTTATAACAAGGATGCAAACTGAAAGAGAATCCAAAAGCTAATTCTTCTTGCTTTCAGTAGTAGAAAGAATCTATCAGTTGAGGACAATGGTCCCTAGTTTTTAAATACATTTTAGTTTTGTAAATAATGTGCTATTAAAAATGTGATTTTTAAGAGACATTCAATAATCTAATGGTATTTAATTTTGAGTAAGGTGTGATATGATAACTATGAGAAGCATTGATTAAGAAATTGACTAGCATATAGAATTCCTCTACCTATGAAGGTTTTATCATTCACTTTAGTTAAGAAGACATTTGTGTATATAAAAAGATTTGGCTTTTGTATTCAAATGAATGAGTTCTAAGAGCACTTTAGAACATACAAGGCTTCTTGGTAATAGCATACACCTAATTGTTATGATAACTCAGGCCTCTTAATGGCCAGCTGAACTATATGAACCAAACTATATGACACTAAATTGGGAGGGGTTGCTAATACGCCAGAGGACAGGATCAAAATTCAAAATGACTTGGATAGATTGGAGAGCTGGGCCAAAGCTAACAAAATGAAATTCAACAGAGAGAAGTGTAAGGTCCTACACTTAGGTAGAAAAAATGGAATACAGAAATATAGGATGGGGGACACGTGGCTGGATAGCAGTACGTGTGAAAGGGATCTAGGAGTTTTAATAGACCACAAGCTGAACATGAGTCAGCAGTGTGATGCGGCAGCCAAGAAAGCCAACGCAATTCTCGGCTGCATCAATAGGAGTATGGTGTCTAGATCGAGGAAGGTACTGGTACCACTCTACTCTGCTTTGGTTAGACCTCATCTTGAATCCTGTGTCCAGTTCTGGGCACCCCAATTCAAGAAGGACATGGTCAGACTGGAGCAGGTCCAGAGGAGGGCAACCAAAATGGTGAGAGGCCTGGAAGCCATGCCCTATGAGGATAGACTTAGAGAGCTGGGTATGTTTAGTCTGCAGAAGAGAAGGTTAAGAGGGGACATGATAGCCATGTTTAACTATGTGAAGGGATGCCATGTAGAGGAAGGAGAGGGCTTGTTTTCTGCCGCTCCAGAGACCAGGACAAGGAGCAATGGATTCAAGCTGCAGGAAAGGAGATTCCACCTGAACCTCAGGAAGAACTTCCTGACAGTCAGGGCTGTCCGGCAGTGGAATATGCTGCCTCCGAGTGTGGTGGAGCCTCCTTCTTTGGAGGTTTTTAAGCAGAGGCTGGATGGCCATCTGTCGGGAGTGCTTTGAGGGTATTCCTGCATGGTGGAGGTTGGACTGGATGGCCCGTGTGGTCTCTTCCAACTCTACATTTCTATGATTCTATGATTCTACGAAAGAACCCCATACTTCACAGAAGGTGGAGCTGTTTCTTACCTACAAAAGGAAGTTGTGCTCCAGTGGAGACCTGATGCTTGTTAATCTGTTACTGAAACTAAATAATATTTAAGTGGCAAAGCTTGTGAAATTACTTTTTTAAGTAATTTCTTACTTATTATTTTTGAGAAAGTTACTCATTGCCGTTTCATGTTCTAAAAAGAATCAGTCATTGCAGCTGTTTGTTCGTACCATGTTAATACAACATAGGCCATTTCAGCACTACACTATTATAGCTCTATTATTCCACTTTCAACATCCTGTGGAATTCTGTGGCTCTCTGGCTGACAATTCTAAACGCCCCTCCCTAAACTACAAGCCCCAGGATTCCATATCATGTTGAAAGTGGAATAATAACACTATTAACAGTGTAGTGTGGAAATGGCCATAATGTTATATTTAATAAAATATGTTCACAAGGCAAAAATGGCCCAGTTAATCCACTCACAATGTTGTTCAGATTAAAGCACAAACATTACTCGCTGTACCCGCCAGAAAATTACATTACCGTTCACTATGTTATTTGTACGAAGTCACTGCAACAAGTTACTTCCAAATTCTGATAACTAGGAAATATGAGAATGGGAATAACTATAATTGAAGTTCACTGTGCTCCTAATTTGAACTTTTGAACATATTGGGTCTTATTTCTGAGTAATTAATGTACATATAATCAATCCTACCCCCAATGTAATGCAGCATCTGTGGAGTGTGATATTACACATGGTAATTTCTCATCCTATTCCCAAATAACTATAAAAAAGACAGCAGCCTAAAATAGGCTGAATCATGTTCAGTCAGGCAACTCTCAAGAAGCCAGCAATGGGGGGAGGAAAAGACAAAAGAATAACTAAAATACTTTTTTGTACTCTAAAGGCAATGAGATTGTAGTAGTACGACTGCTGGACTACCACTGTGGAGACCAGAGTTGAATCCCTGCTTGGCCATGGAAACCCACTAGGTGACCTTGGACAAGTCCCATGCTTTCAGCCTCAGCGGAAGACAAAGGAATACCTACTCTGAACAAATCCTGCCAAGGAAACCCCATTATAGATTCACCTTACATACTTTAAGTTGGAAATTTCTTGAAGGCACATAACAACAACAACAACAACAACCACAGGCATCAGGTCCCATCTGATCTTAGAAGCTAAGCAGGGTTAGCCCTGGTTAGTACTTGGATGGGAGACCACCAATGAATACAAGGTACTGTAGGCTATATTTCAGAGGAAAGAACTGAAAAACCATCTCTGAGTATTATGTACCTAAGAAAACCCTAGGAAATTCAGAGGGTTGCCATAAGTCAATGGGCGACTTGAAAGCACACACACACCCATTCCCATCGAATAAAGGGTCAGAAGGCTTTGGAGGACTGGTAGAGGGAATTAGTGGCTACACACATAAACCAAGCTCCCCCTTGGTTTAAATCACATGTGTCAAATATAAGGCCCATGGGCCAAATCTGGCCCATCAGGCCATTTCATGTGGCCCCCACACCTTTCCTGCAGCTGTGGCACTCCCCCTGCCTGGCGAGCCCAATCTCCACATTGTGGGCTCCCCGCTGCCTGTATTCTGAACAGGGGCCCAGCAGCCAGCACTCACTATCTACTTCTACTTCTGACTGCTCCTCTGTCCAAGTCTTGCCGTCAGAGCATCGCTGCGAGTTGCCATGTTGGACAGAGGAACAGTCAGAAGTAGAAGTAGATTGCAAGTGTTGGCTGCTGGGCCCCTATTCAGAATACTGGCAGCTGGGGCCCTGCAATGTGGGATCAGGCTCACCAGATACAGAGAAGGGCAGGAGGCAAAAAAGAGCCACAGGAGAGTGGGGAGCAGAAAGAGGAAAAGAGAGGGTCTGGGGGGCTGAAAGAATTACAGAGATGGTCTGGGGAGCAGAAAGTGCCACAGTTTGGATATACTGACCAATTCTATGTCACTTTACAGAGCTATAGGGACAATAAACTATGATCAAATAGCCCTAAAATGTCCAAGAAAAGAAAAGTTGATGCAGAGGGAAGGCAATTTAAAAACTAGTAATAATCAAATGCAAAGGCAATTGTTTAATATGATAAAAGTGTTGATACATTTATATAGTCTTACAGATACAACCAGCCCTTTGAGGGCAACCATAATGCTGATGCGGCCCAAGATGAAATTAAGTTTGACACCCCTGGTTTAAATGAATAACTGTTTGATTGATTGACATCACCAATCTTAAGCTATCTTGCTGCTGCTCCTTCACTGTTTGTCCCTCACTTCCAAATAGAAACTAAAAGGGGTATAATAAAACTTTAATATATTCTCCATTTTTCTGCACATAGCACACTGCCTTTGCATAGGTTACATTACTCTCTCCTTTCTCCTCTTCCCCAGGCTAGTTGCAAAAATACCACCTTGCCTGCTGGGAAGCTTGGGCCAGGGAGAGGTGATATCATTCTTTGTTTATTTAATAAGACTGCACTGCAGGTAGAAACCACAGGATACTGCAATATGACAGGGATGTGGGAAATTTTACATTAATATACACAGGCCATTTACAAATATCCTAATAAATGGTTAGGATTGTGCATTGTTTCATTCCTTCTAAAGAAAAAGTATCTTAGTAAACTAAGTTTTAAAGAAAATATGTTACAGTACACTGATGGATTAAAAAGTCTTGTACAGTAGTGTGATGACACTAGTATCAAATTTTATATACAAATTCCTGAATAAAATATAAAAGTAGCACTGGACATGGTTAGTGAATTGTTAGAACACAGCCTATTCTTTTCACAGGAATAAGGAGTTAACAGACAGGAAAAGGAGCTTTCAAAGCTTGGAAAAGTAATTTTTTTGAACTATAGCTCCTAAAGTCTCTCAGCTAGCATGGCCCGATGATTCTGGAAGGCCGTTTCCGCACTAGACTGTTATAGCACTATTATTCCACTTTCAACATCCTATGGAATCCTAGGGTTTGCAGTTTAGGGAGGGACCTTTGAGGAAATGACTGAAGTTGTCCTCCCAAAAAGGAAAATTTCCAAACTATGTAATCTTCGTAGCTATTCATTTGAACTTGCTAGCTTATTCCCAAGTGGCAAGAATAAAAATTTTCAGAGCATGGAAGTATTTTTTTTATAATTTATTTCTGGAGAAGAAGACAACAAACAGAGGAACAAAAATGCAGGTATTTCAGTACCACCTTGGGCCTACGAACCAAGAAAGTATGGAGGAGGGGGGAAGTTTACCATTTCAAAAGTAATTATATATATAACAGTCCTAGAAGTTACTGCAATCTTAGAATAGTGTAATCTTAGAATATGTGAGAACTAAGAAAACTCAATTCAGTGCAGTCTGTATACACATTTGGAAGAATCTGTGCCTCTCAAGTTCAGTCAGGCAAGACAAGTCCCTGATTATTTAAATAATATGTTTGTTAAATCTTGGGTTCAGGGAAAGTTGGCACATGTAAGTAATGCCTATTATTATCCCTGCAAGAACTTTAGAGTAAACCTACTGAATCTAGGACTTCTAAATTACAATTACTGTATTAGTTTCTATGGCTTTTCACTCCTTATTAAAGAACTTAACTAGTCAAAAGCATAAAATTTCCTCTCTAAATTCCCAAAGACAGTCCATATTTCTCTTCTTCAAAAAATACAGATACTCTTAAAAAAAAGAAAAGAAAAAGAGTGTGCCATGTAAATATTTAATGCACAAATTGTACTCACTAAATTAATTTGGATGGCAAGCTCCCAGTTATTTTCATTATTTACTCCAGCATTGTTAACCAAAATATCCAATTGTCCAAAATGGTGAACAATCTTCTTAAATGCATCTGTAAGTAAATTGAAGAGTGGGTTGGAATTAAAAAAAAATATTTTAAAATTTACATTAGTATAATGGCAATCTGAAGTATCAATTTTGCTTAAATAATACAACTGAAGCATAGGGTAATTCATGTATATGATGTCCCTAATTCTTTATCAAGTACTTACTTTGTATTGTAACCTTTAATTAACAGAAAGGAAAAATAGATTCGGAGTGAAATATCATGCTGAGTTCTTTTAGAGACATCTCACCTGTCCCTCGGTGTTGTTTATTCAAGCTCATTTTAGTAGGCATGGGAAGGAACTCCATCGACTTTGGATTTATGCCTCATTTCTGATCAAAAACTATTGAGTCTTAGGCCTTTTCCGCACCGGGCTATTTAAACGGTGCAGAGCAACCTCCAACGGAGGTCTTCTGCACTGTAGAGTGGACTGGGGCGGACTACTTTTTGTAGTTCCATACCTCAGTCCACTCCGGAGCCACCGGAACTGGTCGCACGGCGTGTTTTTTAAAAACCTCTTTTTAGAGGTTTTTAAAAACCACGTCGCCCGGCTCCAGAGCAGATTTGCAGGCGTGCGCAAGTGCGTGCCTGCAGATCTGCTGGAGGCGGGCTTCTGGCTGGCGAGCTTCTCCAGTCGGTGGAGAGCCTCCACCAACCGGAAGCCGCCATTTAGGATGCCGGAGGAGTGTGGAGTGACGAGCTCACGCTGCTCCTTGTGGCGATGGACTCGGCCGGCTGGAAAACAAAGCCGGTAAGCTCCGTTTTTGGGCGTTTCTCCCCCCACATGCGGAAAGGGCCTTACTCTCTGTAAAGGTGAAGAGCTTCATTACTTAAAGGGGTTCCTTAGTGGTCAGGCTGTTACTTTCTTGGGATTTATTTCTGTTATGTGAGCAGCAGAGACACAGTACAGATTCTAACTTGTTAGTAATTATAAGTAGAGAACCAGGGATTGGTAGTTAGCTAGGCTGATAAACCAACATGAAAGATACAATTTGATGTATAGGTGCAATATGTAGTTTATGGAGATAAATCAACAATTTCTTTTAAATTCCCAGACTTGTTCCTGATTTCTACTTTCTGAAAATGCTACAAGAGATGTTTTTTCTCCTTGAGTCTCCTCATAGAATACAGAATGATTAACTCCAGATTCAAAAACTTTACCTAAAATTCAACACTTTACTTTTTTACAGTTTGTCCTTTAAGTGTTAATGCCTATAACAAGGCTGACCCAAGAAATTTTGCCACCTAAGAAAAAGTCAAGATGGCATGCCCTCTCTGTTTCATGTGCAACTACATTGATAACTGAATGTTATTTCCAATATTGATGATGGGATACCATCCCCCACTGTGACTGAAGTAGAAGCCTACATTAGACGAGCTAGGACAGGCCATGTGGTATAAACAGTTTTGTCTTCTACAGAGAGAAACAACAGGGTTTTCACAATCACCAGTCAGGAGTGTGGTACCATTTCTCTTCAGCCTCTGTCAGGTGAAATCAAAGATGCTACTCTACTTAGGATATGACTTCACCTATATATGCATTGTCTATGCAATCTGCCACATCTGTGTAATTCTGCCAGACCATCTGACAGAATATCTCGTTATATTTTGTTCAGTCATCTTTATCATCCCCATTAGGGAATTAGTTTTCTTAGTGTGATTGTTGTGTTTTAATCGGCTACAAGTCCCTGATATAACCTGAAACCTGCATGACACCTAGTAGAGTTTAATCTGTTTAAGAGTCATAAACACATTTGTGTATTCTGTCCTAAGGCTCTGACTCTGTAGATTTCATTATTTCAGTAGCTAGTCAGCTCTTTGGCATCTCCTCTCCCAGAGGTCACAAAGTTTCTTTTAACTGAGCAGTAATAGTATTATGAGCTGGCTTTCAGAACATCTATACTCAGAACATCTATTCTAACACACCTCACTTATGGATGGCTTCAGCATAACATATTCATTCTTCTCAGGAAGGAACTCTGCAAAGTCTGATGTCAGTTTCCTTCATTTGCATTCCAGCAACAACTTTGACACAAATGTTATAATGTATCAGTTTTCAGCATTATAAAAACTGAAAACTGACTCTTGATTTCATTTTTTACAAACATCTAATTTCAGTATCTAAGGAAAAGGAAGCTCTATATTAAAAGTGGTTTTCTTTTTTTCTTTTTAAACCCACAATAGATGTAAAATTAATTATCAGACCGAGAGGTTTTTGTATAAGAGTGACATATATTTTGTGATGTCTTTTTCTTTACAGTGTCTCAACTCATTCAGCCTAGAAAACACATCCGTAATATATTTCAGAGTTAGTGCATATTGCAGTTTTATAAACCATTCTTGTATGTAAGCTTTTCTTCAGAATCACTAACTGTAAGGTAAAAAGTTATATTTTCCTCTCTAGATGTTTTCTTCCCCAGGATATGCAGGGCATGAAACTTTTTTTCCCTTTAAATTCTTGCTTTACCTTTTAGTTTTTCTTCATTTGAAATATCACAAAGAACGAAGATGGTCCTCTGTGCATCAAACTGCTCGTCAAAGGCATTCTTGCAAGCCTTACCTACTTCCACATTCTGATCCACAAGAGCTACCTATGTGAAAATAAGATAATGATCAACTGTGCCCTATAAAGATTACGTTCACTGTGTCCTTAATTAGAAAGAGGAACAGGCAGCTTGAGAAGGTGATAAGCAAATGTCTGTATTTATGCATACAGTAGATTTCTGAGAGATAATGTAAAATTTGATATACACTATCTGATATGCCATGTTGGGTCGTGCATAAGAAGAAAGTGGTGGTGGTGGGTTAAATAAATAAATAAAATTTGTATGTGATACAACCAATTTTAAATATCTTTTCTGTTCAAATATATGAGTTTGTTAAGTGTTTAATGTATATAGGATTATGTACTCCAAATGTTTAACAGTGCAGTCTTATGCACTCAGAACTAATTCCCACTGTGTCCAGTGGTACTGACTCCTTACCAAGGATGGCTAGGATTGCAATGTGGGGAATCTCTTCTCAGGGAGTAAGCACAGTTGAATTTAGTGGAATTCCTAGTTAAAGTGTAGATAGGATTTTATTGAGTCTACAGTCATCCCTCCACATTCACTAGGGTTAGAGCCACAGGACTCCTGTGAAAGTGAGTAACTCTAGGGCCTCTCAGACCCTATTTAACATACAAAAAAGTATGATCACCATATTCAATCCACCATGGATTCCTTTCAGGCATCATGGTTCCTTCACAAGGTAGAAGTGGGTGGCTGGTGGGGCTTACTGCCACCTCCACTGCTGCCCCACAACATTTTTTATAAGGACTTACAAGCCTCATTCGCAGTTTCTCAGTCTCATGAGGCTTGCAGTCCCTATTAAAAATGGCATAGGGAGGCAGTAGAGGTGACAGCAAATAATCCGTGAATAATCAAATCCACAAAAGTGAAACCTGCAAATGCAGAGGGCTGACTGTATAATTCTCATGACAGTCTGCGTTGTATAGTGGTTTGAGCTTTGGACTATGACCCTGGAGACTGGATTTGATTCCCCACTCAGCCTTAGAAACCCTCTGGGTGACCTTGTGTGCATCGCACACTCACAGTCCCAGAAAACCCTGTGATAGGTTCACCTTAGGGGTGCCAAAAGCCAGAAACAAACTGAAGGCTTACAACAACACCACTGACATTGTGTATGCGCATACAGTCAGCCCTCCACATTTGCAGGTTTCACTTTTGCGGATTTGATTATTCACGAATTATTTGCTGTCACCTCTGCTGGCTCCCTGTGCCATTTTTAAAAGGGACTGCAACCCTTGTGAGACTGAGAAACTGTGAACGAGGCTAATAAGTCTCTATTAATAATGGTGTGGGGCAGCAGTGGAGGTGGCAGTAAGCCCCACCAGCCAGCCACTTCTGCCATGTGAAGGAACCCTAATGCCTCAAAGGAATCCATGGTGTGTTTTTGTGTGTTAAATATGGTTTGAGAGGGCCTAGAGTTATTCACTTTTTTTTCACTTTCATGAGAATCCTGTCCCCCTAACCCTAGTGAATGTGGAGGGATGACTGTATTCCTACTGTATTCCTATGACTTTTCTTCAAAAATATTTTTTATTACCCCGAGATAACAGAAAAATATACATCATATAGAAACAGTGTAAAAAAGAGGAAAAACAAAACAAAACAGTGTATTATAAAACAGTCAATCATTAACAAAACACAATCAGATGAAAGGAAGAGAAAAAAACACTTAGAAAGTTTATCTACTAAAAACAAATATCTAAACATAAAGCATCCTATCAATAACTTCCCGCTCCCCAAATCATGATTGTTGTAACTTGTGAAGATTTTACTGCCTCATTGCTTTCTTACTGTACTGACTCAAGTAGTTTAGCAGTAGAAATATAGTTATCGAATATATGTGATACATAAAGGAATTTATGTATTGTCTAGAATTAATGCATTAATTTATTTATTGACTAGATGACCTTTGAGGTCCCTTCCAACTCTATGATTCTATAGTGTCATCAGCTCTATATGATTTCATATAGAGAATCAGTTCATTTGAAATAAATGGGTGTTAGAGCAAATCAAGACTGAATTCTTCCTAGAACCTGAAATGACTAAACTGAGGCTATCCTATTTTGGACATATCAGGAGATCACAAGGCTCACTGAAAAAAGATGTAATGCCTGGTAAAGTGAAAACCATTAGAAAAAGAGGAAGATCAGGACACAGATGGATTGACTCAATCAAGGAAGCCAGGGCCCTGAGTAGGGCTGTTGACAACAGGATCTCCTGGAGATCTCTCATTCATAAGATTTCGTAAGTTTAAGCTGACTTCAAGGCAAACAATGAATTCAGGCAAACAGATACACACATATGAATATGGCCCTTCATACCACAGCTGGATGCACATATTACTGTGAGATAGCATATTTGCATGAATTAAAGGAGCAAGTATCCGTACAGACAATGGTGTGCATGCCTCTATCTGCACACGCAGACACGCCTACAGCGACCTAGGTTCTGACACAGAAATACCCTTGGAAACATTGTTTCCCGTCCCCACTGTAACAGCTGCACACTCCAGGTAGGGATAGGAAAGCCAGCAGTGTTGAGATAGTCGCAGATTGAACAGCAAGGAGGAGCCAGGTTGCGACTACAGGTTCTGAAAAAGGCTTCTCTCAGCTCCCTCAGACGCAGGTGAGGGAAGCGACCGAAGCAGCAGCAAAGGGGTTCTCCCTTCGAGACCCGCCTCCCCTCCCCACTTACCTTGCAGCCCTTCTCCAGCAGTGCTTGCACGAAGGCTTTGCCTATGCCCTGCGCTGCCCCAGTGACCAGAGCCACTTTGTCTTTCAGGTGCATTTTTTTTTAAAAAAAAAATAGTGTTGCTGCTATTTGTTTTTGTTTTTTGTTTCCCTCCCCGCTCTTCCTCCCGGGAGCTCGCGCGCGCTCTCTCGCTCGCTCGCGTCCTGTCACTCTGACCGCCTCTCTTGAGGCAACTAGGGACTTAGGATAATCACTCGCTGCTCGTTTTAATCTCCTCGCGTGCCTCGGGCTTTGTTTTCTTTTTTCTTTTTTGGAGAAGGCGGGAAAGTTGTGAGGGAGGGAGAGACAAACCTCTGAAGGTAAACAGAACGTGCACGCCAGAGCTGGGGAAGCCGAACTCGGTGTCACCTGCCCTGAGGTTGCTTCCCGCCCTTTGTCCCTCCCCTCCTCCACCTCCACCCGCGGCACACGCTTCCCCTTCTGCAGAGAGAGAGAGAGAGAGAGAGAGAGAGACTCCTGCCTGGCGGGGCTGCTGACGGGAGCCCGCGGGCTGTCCTTGTGCTTTGCTTCTGCCGTCCGAGCGCTTCCCTCAAAGCCGCGGAGGGTCCGCACGAGACTGTTATAGCGCTATTATTCCACTTTCAACATCCTATGGAATCCTGGGGTGGCTGGCCCCTCCCGAAACTGCAAACCCCAGGATTCCATAGGATGTTGAAAGTGGAATGATAGCGCTATAACAGTCTCGTGCGGAAATGGCCTCAGAGATAAAGGAGCAAACGGCAGATACTATCTTTCTTCGCGTCCCACCGGCTGCGCCCCTATTTCACCTTGCCCTTTCTTACCGCCCCATTTTGATAAGGGAGCAAAACTCTTGAGCTCCCCAAATTCCAGGGTCTGCCCCCCACCCCACGCTACTTTCTCAAAAGTTACTCAAATTCCTCTCGGTCCAGTTTAACATTAAGGACAGTGAGAGGATTAGCAGACAAATTCTAGTTTGGAAAAGAGGAGAAGGGCGGAGGTACGCTTCTCCGTAGAGACCATGAGTGAGGGGTGTGGATGTTTGGCAATTGATACTCACTGATATTAGTCATGTAACTGTAAGAGCTTTCCTCACATTTATAAACCCAGACCTACAGAATAAAACAAAAACAACAATAGAACAATATCCAGCATCCACCTAAGAGGGTTGTGGATCCATCTTAAGCATATGTGCAGCCCCCTTCATGAGGCAATCATGAATTAATACTTTTTAGCATTTAACAATCAATCTGCACAATAATTGTTATTTAAACAATCACACAAGCAAACACAAGGGGCTGTCTGAATGAATAACAGTGAAGGCATTTTGTACTAGTAAAAAATCTGAAGAAAGTCTCAGTGTATATTTCTTTTTATTACAGGAACAGCTAGGTTTCCAGAGTAAATCTATCTGGTGTTTTTTTTTCCCCTCTCTTTGAAAAAATCAGATGTTTTTAACATGGGATATGCAGATGGTTGCTGGTATTTCAGGGCAATATGATATGATTTTAATTAATATATGACTGCGGTATAAGAACTTTTTCAATAGTCCATGCTAGACAAATTTCAAAAGGACAGGATGTTAATCCCTAGATCAGTTTCTGGGGACAGAGTTAAGTGGTAAGTCTTTGAAATAGGTGGCAGTCTGTTCTACTAAAGCAATGGAACTTTGACCTAAAGGAAGTCATTATTTATTAAAAATTGCTAAGCTTGCAATCAATTGATGAATAAAAATAAGCTTTGTATTTCTCCTCACTCTATATGACACGACTCAGGATGTCTGAGACAAATAATGATAACTAAAGACAGTACTTTATTGCATTAATTACTGCATTTACTGTAAATTACAAGCCTATTTATTTATGCATTCATTATATTTCTAGATTGCTTTTAAAGGTTAAAGCCCTAGCAAAACAGTTTATATACAAAAATGCCCATATTATAACAGCATAAATTAATGAAATGAACAGCCACCAGCAATAAATAAGAAATATCCAGTCCACACAAATATCCAACCCAGACAATAGTAGCATTCCTTTAAAAAACAAAATTAGTCTCATAGAATCATAGAATCATAGAGTTGGAAGAGACCCCAAGGGCCATCCAGTCCAACCCCCTGCTATGCAGGGACACCCACCACAGCATTCCCAACAGATGGCCATTCAGCCTCTGCTTAAAAACTTCCAAAGGAGGAGATACTACCACACTCTGAGGCAGCATATTCCACTGCCGGACAGCTCTAATCAGACACAATCAAGAAAATACCAAAGAAAACATACAAGTGTTCATGGTGATTACCATTTTATATTGACATACAGGGAGTTTCCATATTCTTAGGGATTTATGTTGACATATAGGGAGTTCTCATTTTCTCAGCTCTTGTTATTATACCTTCATAAATAACCAGCTATATGGTCTTAACCTGATGTATGCTGCTTTTTAATTTGGCCAGCTCTCTAACTGTGGTTCATACAAAACATACTTAGATCTGTATTCTAGCTTGTGTACACAATTGCATAATTTATAGCAACTTTTACCATTATAGCAGCTTTTACTATTGTGAAGTTCACCTCCCAATATATTTCTATATCATTATTTCCATTCATTATTTCTGTTTTTCCTGAGATCTGTCATTCCCAGGCAGTTTTACTAAGCCAACCAGAGGAAGGGACAGGTTGATATATTTGACCTATTTGAAATCATTAGTTTTCATTTTCATTTTTGAAAGATAAAGGGTCCGGTTTTGGCAGTGAAAAGCTAATAGTTTAGGATTTATGAGTTATTATACCTCACAGTGCTAACTTAAGTCCGTATTCAGTGGTCAGAAAGTAAAGGATTGCAGAGTCTTGTAATGGTTTCCATCAGCTAAGGTATAATCCTCCATGGGCATAAGATACATGTACTACAGCATATTATCTTGGCTCTTTTCTTGTTTCTATTTATTTCCATGATTTTCATTATTTTAAGCCACATTTCAAGACAAGCCCTCCTGTGACAGTTTTATGTTTTTTTAAAAATCATATTTCCTGGGGTAGTGGTGGAAGAAGAGGTAGAGCTGCAAGATTCAACAAATAAAAGCCAACAGCAAAATCACAGCAAGGCCTAATAAAGGGAAGAATCTGTTAAGTCTTGGCTAACAACCTGAAGTGAGAAAGCCAAACAGATTTTTGTGCAGCAAAGATATAATATGGTCTCTTTCATACTACACAGTTATAGACTGTTGATACCACTTTGCTGTGGGTCTGCTTATTTTTATTTTCTTTGAATTTATACCCCACTTTTCTCCTCAGATGGGATCTAAGGCAGCTGTATCTTACAGAATCCTAAATTTCTGGGGTTCCATAGCACTAGAGTTCTCTGAAGAGAGCCAGCATGATGTGATGGTTTGACACTGGACTAGTACTCTGAGAGATGAGGGTTTGAATCCCCTCTTGGCCATGGAAACCCACTGTGTAAGCTTGGACACACGATGACTTGAAGGCATGCAGCAACAAAGTGCTTTCTGACAGAGAAATTGTTTACATTCCTCATCAAATCACAAATACCAGGATTCCACAGGATGTCACCATGGCGCTTAAAGTGGTATTAAAGGTACTATAATTATGTAGTATGAAAGAAACCAGGTTCTGCTCAGAAGGCCTAATCCTCAGTACCTGCAAGTGTGATTGCTTTGAGACTCATGTTATGGTCTGGATAGGCTCATAAAGGTGCACGTGGTTTTTCAAGTATCCTGACCACAACTTTGAACCAAGGGTTGAAGTAGGAAACCAATTTGCTGATACTGAATTTTTCCTATTCAGTTTGCATTATTATTATTGAAGCCTTTATAGAGAATACATGGTGAGCCAGAGTTGCTTCTAAGCCTTTATTTTGAAATGACTTAGAAAGATGTTGCAGCACAATACAAGTAGCTCTTAGTTTTTCTTTTAAAGCTTTTTATGCAAAATATTTAATCATTTAGGATTTCTGTTGTTATGTCTCAGTTTCTGTACAGAAGTCTGGGTGCTATTATTCCCATGAAATTACCCATTTAAGTCTGTAGGGCAGAGCTTTCCAAACTTTTAACATTGATGACACACTTTTTAGACATGCATCATTTCGTGACCTAGTAATTCAGTAAATGGAGGCGGCCCCTCCACCTGAGCCTGGCCCGCTGCCACCACCACCACCCTCATTGAGGTCTTCCCCATCCCAGGGCAGCAGCAGTGGTGGCGGGAAAGGCAGCCCTCCACTCAGATCTGGCTGGCTGCTGCTAGTGACATCCTTGCCAGGGTCTTTCTTGGTCTGAGGTGGCAGTGGCAGGAGAGGCAGTCCCTCTATCCGAGCCTGCCCCCCACTGCCCTCACTAGGGTCTTCCTTGGCCTGCCACCACGGCAGGAGAAGCAGCCCCTCTACCCGTTACATTTGTGTGACATACCTACACACTGCAGCTGACACACTAATGTGTTGCGACACACAGTTTGGAAACCTCTGCTGTAGGGATTACTTTTAACTAGATGAGTTTGAGTTAACTACTGGATTTTATTTTATATTTTTTTAAATTGGGAAGTCATTCCTACACCTTGTACAGGGCTTGTATCTTTGGCTGACTATGCTTTGCCTTTGCCTTTCTCTGAGGCTGAGAGACTGTGACTTGCCCAAGGTCACCCATTGGGTTTCCATGGTAGAACACAGATTTGGTAACGCTAGCCTCCAGAGTTGTACCTCAGTGCTCAAACCACTACACCAAGCTGGCTTTCACACAAGTGGAGGGCTTATACTCATTTTTTGGCCCCTCTACATTCTGAAATCAGGCAGTGAGACATCTCCATGTTTCTAATGGCTACAAGGACACAAAGGGAGACTTCCAAGCACAGAGGTTCATTAGGGTCCCAAACTATGTCTACCTGAGGTTACTAGGATATTTCTGACATTTTCAGTCTTTTCTCAGTGGTTGTTTCAGACTCATATGATCATGCTACAGATCTTTTCTTTTTGTTATTACTCTTCCTTCCAAGCAATAGAAAGAAAACACATTTGCTCCATCTTCAGTGTGAGACCCTTGAACATGTTTGGAGGCTGTTTGATGGATCTGAAGAAAGTGACAAGCATTACGTGCACATTCTGGAAGACTGTTGCAGGCATAAGGGACAGCATAAGAGTTCAGTTTTCTGAGGGAGAGGAGACTTTCAGATAGCTGAGAAGGGTGGAGCTGGATGACCAAAGTTCACAGTGGGGATGTAGTGGGAGGTAACACTGGAGAAATAGGGGGGAAGGCATGAAGACATGCAGAATTTTGAAGAAAGAATAAGAAGAATGTGCAGAATACATTATGCAGAAGATAAACAAATACAGAATGAAATCAAATGAGAACACAGGATCAATCAAGCCCAGCTATCAGCCACTAGAGATAAAAAGGGTTAACAGGATCAGTAGTGTAAGCAAATATCTGAAAACATACAATGAGTTTTTGTACTGAGCTGGCCTGGGAACCATTGCTAATAAGCAGGGTTTAAATATTTTAAATAAGTAAAATTAATAATGAACTGCCCAGGGATATGTTTAGAATATAATTTAATTGAATATTTATCAAAGTAAATTCCAGCATGAAAATTCACATTAGAATCCTATTTGGAACCTTTCTGCACAAAGTGCTAGGAAAATTATGTCTTCATGGTAGGAAAAAAAATACTAAAATGTCTAATACCTCAAAAACTGTACGTCAAAACAACATGAAACTTTACAGGTTCTCTTCTCAGTTCTTGAATTTCCAGTGCCTTGGCCTGCTTCATTGTATATTCTTGAAGTAAATGTTTCTAAGAGAATACATATGAGAAAAACAAATCAAATGGAAGTCTTTTGACAGGGAGGGGTCAGATTTCCAGAATGTTATTATTAGAGAGGACCCATAAGATATTAAACTCCCTAGCTATGCAGATGTGGTCAGAAAGAAGGCAGAATTTCAGTAACTCTGTTCTTTTTCAGGTTTATAAAACAATTGTAAAATTCCTATATAAATAGTTCCTGAGATCATAGGAGAATATTCATTTCTGAACAGTGTAATAGAGAAGTCAGCTAATTCATATCCATGTGGTAAGTGAAATCTACGAATATATGATTATATTAGAAAAGATAAATTTAATTTGGCAAGTTTTACCAGTCTGTATGGAGAACCTTATGTTATACAGAGGAAATTTAATACTGCATTATTTAAAATTCATTAAAATATTCTTGTGAAATGCACAGATACTATAATTATGACTCAATCTTATATCAGCTGTATAAGTAGAAATTATTTTATAGCTGTATCTTAAGAGTTACAGTGCTGAAATTTCCATTCCCTGAATCTTCAGTAAATTCTGAATGTGTTTGAAAACACAGGATGCTTTGTCTATTCTATTTTTATATAAGTGTATGTGTGGTGAAATTAAGCTGATGATAGGACTGGAATTTAAATAGTTGGTTTCACTCATTGTTCCTCTCTCTCCTAACTTCCCTGCATATGTCACTGTTTTCCATTGTTTGTGTTTGAATAATGTTGTCACCTCTCAAAAACCTTCAGGATGCAGTAGGTAACATAGCTGTGAACTATGCTACTTGAAAAAAAAAGTCTAAAATGCTTCAAATACTTGGGAAAAAATTTTTTTGGAATGGGTGGCCATAGGGCCTGTGCTTACATTTGAGAAAAATGGAATAGATTTTGACCAAAATAAAACAAAACAGATCAAAGGATAACAGAATTTTAATGTAAATTTAGCAGCATTTTAGAGTGAAATTACAATACTAAATTAAATGGGGATATCATCTGAATTTTCCACACTTCTTGTTTCTTTCCGCTTAATTCAGTCAGTTATGACCTTTACTATAGGTGAGTAACAATGTGAAAAATCTGAGAGATTAAACAATAATTATGACTATGAGATAGATTATCAGGAAGGAAGGGAACAGCTAGAATACATGTTCCTATAAGCAACTGCTTATTCAAAAAGTGGAGGAAATAAACCAGAAAAAAATTGTGAATCTTGTTACCGTGTGATGTTATTTGTTGTATCTGCTGTCAGTCCTTAGAAAGCTGGTAGCAGCAGGGCCTAATAGAAGCACTCCTACAAAATTATCACAGACAGACAGACAATTCAGCTTTATTTTATTATTTATTTAGGCATCTTTGGTATGCCAACAGCATTCTCAGGGCAACGTGCAAAGGAAAACAGAACCACATAGTGCTTTGAAATGCAGTTTTAGATGACAGTAGGATATTTGCACACACACTCATGCCAGAAACAACAGATGAAAGCAAGCTTTGTACAACCCAAACAAAATGGTCAGCAGAACGGATACATGGTGATGATGGCATGAAATAAAAATATGGATTTTGTGAGGACAAATCTGTCAAGTTGTAATTAGAATATGATGGGTCATGCAATCAAACACTCTTTTAAAACTCATGCTAAGTCCAACTGGATAGTCAATGAAGGCCCCGTTGTCTGCTCTTGTCCTGGGAAGTAGGCCTTGGAATTCAGACATAAAAAGTTACATATTGGATGTAGTCAACCATCAGAACAATGGGAGTCTGTCTTAAAATAGACTAGACCTGTCTGCCTCTCAAACTTTGTAGATAAGGGAGGCAGCCTAAACTGGATTAAAGGAAGGGGGAACAGCTTTAGTTACCTACAGCTTAATTAAGCTTCATGATCATATTAACTTACACACTCCCAAGGTGGGATCTGGTATTATAATTAGGGACCACCTCTATGCTAATAGAATTACGTATTTATGATATGAAATTATTAGCCAATTAGCCAATCACCTAGCATTCTGCTTCTGGAATCATGTTTAGCAGGGTATATAGCTGCCTGCATGCAGCCATTTCTTTGGAGTTCTTTGTTTTGGGTGCATTAGCACAGCTTTTTCCTGCTTGCGCAAATGAAATAAAGAACCCTTTTGTTATGATCCAGGTTTTATTGACTATTTTAATTGGGAGTTTGCGACTACAGTGAGACAATTTGCAAGGGCCCTTTTGGGCAAGAGTGCACATTTGCTTCATTGTCAGGCCTGCTTAAGTATTGACAGAAATCGGGCCATTATCACAACAGTTATCTCTAAGTGCACCACTTGGTTTTACCAGCAAAGAAGTGAAAATCAAAGCAAGTAAATCGGAGCAATTGGGTAAAACAAAGAGGATACTCTCAGGGATACAATTTTGGTGGGCAGGTGGTAGAAAGTTTGCTCTGACTCCAAATTATGCAGTGACCACTTGATTTCAAATCAACATGATATGCACAGGCCACTTTTGAATATGATAGAAATTATGGATCTAAATCCAGTTGCTAGTTCCAAGTATAGTATATTAATTGAATCAATGTGATTTTCATACCTATTGATTTACCATTCAGTAATTAATCCATTCAATCTACTGTATTTGGGACTAGCAACTGAATCTTGAGTCTAGAAAATGTCTTTTTGATACCAATACAGTAGCTTCATCTGGATGTAACATTAAACCAAAGTCAATTAGCCAGTTTGTCTAGCTTTGGTGGCATGAGCAGCTATGGTAGATCTGAAAATGAACAAATGTTATTATCTCCTCTTTGGAGATATAGCACAGAAGGGATTAACACACAAGCCTGAAGCTTACTGAAGCTCATTTGTTGAATGCTAAACAATTCAAACAAAGGTCAATTAGCTTTTGGAGAAAATACAGGTATACCTCACTTAATGAAGTAGATATGTTCCTAGACATTACTTCTTGAACAGGAAATTTGGTACCAGAGGGAGAAATAACATGGAAACAATAAGGTAGCTTCCTACACCACAAAAAGAGCAGCTTCAGCAATTTTTTAGAATTCAAAACTAACAATATGTGCATGTAAAATGGAACAACCAGTGGAGGTAAACCTTGTGTAAGTAAACAAAACCATTTTGAACCTCCTAGAGCAATAGCAATAGCTTGTGTATTTCTATACTGCTTATCAGCTAAGTGCTCTCAAAGCAGTTTACATGTGTTTAGCTAATTGCCCCCAACAAGCCGGGTACTCATTTTACTGACCTGTGGAAGGATGGAAGGCTGAGTCAACCTGGAGCCCTGCAGGATTGAACTCACAACTTTGTGGCTGCAGTACTGGCATTTCACCACTGTGCCACCAGAGCTCCTTCTAAAGCTTCTACCAAGTGCATCCGCAGATTTTTTTTTTTTTTTTTAGCTTTCACCAGCCTGCACTTTTCTTATGATTTCCATTTTGGTGGCCAGACTTACATCTGTGATTCTTTAACATGCTGGAAGTAGCTGCTGAGGCAGACTCATCTCCTCTGTCTTTTTCTTTCTCTTTTGTTGTTTATGCATGCTTAATAAGGGATTCCTGATGCACCTTCTGTTTATCTTGCCTGTTGTAAGCAGGCACACACAGCACAAGTAGGATCAATCTGGGTAGAATTCTGTTCTTTCCCAGTTCAAGCTTTTATTGCAGTGTTTCCTGCAGACGTACTCATGAGGAAATTCTGTGATTCTGTAGCCTTCCTTCATTGTCCTCCCCAATGCCAACACTGCTAAAAAAACTTCCTACTAGGTAGAAGATGAGGAAAAGGTGGTCTTGTTAGTTATAAAAAACCTTTTGTAGAAAGAGGCTTTTTTGTTATTGGACTTGTTAATTGAAGTATCCAGTATGTTGGGAAACTGCTGTTTCTTTATGAAAATCTTTTACTATCACATGCACTGCTATCTGCTAAGACAATGTAGAGCATGGAGATTGTTTTTGCATGGATTGGTCTCTTACAGAAAAAAGCTTGATGCATTTTTAAGATAGAACATTTTCATGATTAATTTATGTAAGTAAGAGGAATTCACTATGCAAAATTTTTGGCTTGATTTTGGAAGCTAGACTGTATGGTAGGGTTCTTTGTTCTACTGCCCTGATCTGTATCTTAAAGGGAGGGAAAGTAATCTCTAATAAATTGTATTGGAAAAACCTTTATTACCTCACAGATTGGCTGCTAAGCTTCAAATCAAACTTAAGAAAGTTTAGGGATGAACTACATGGAAAGGAAACTGTCTGAGAGACTGAGGATTATGCTCCTGAGGCATTTTAGTGACAAAGCAAAATAAAGCAGTATCCTCCCAGAGAACCCATGGAATGAAAATGCAAGCAAATTTGTCTGCAGGACATAGATTGTAATTTGAAGATAAGCCAGAGGACAAAAAACAGTTTTTGGAAGATAAACCACAGAACCAAAAAAGTGCAAGATAACTTATCAGAGATGTTCAGTGTGGTTGTAAAAGTAATCATTCACAGGGTTCATATTAGGAAAAAATTGAACCCATCACTGTACAGTTGAGGCCTTCTCTCTATTTTTAATGGTGTTGGTGGGAAAGAAAAAAGTTTTATTTATGCTGGCACCAAATTTGGCAAAGCATATCATGGTCTTTCAGAAGTACCATATTTGCTGGCATATAAAATACACCAGCATGTAAGACATGCCCCATTTATACATCAGCAAATACGATGTGCCAGCATATAAGATGCACTGGTATATAAGACACATCCCATTTTCAAATAGTATTTCTTGGGGGAAAAAGTGAGTCTTATACGCCAGCAAACAGGTTATGTGGCATTACAACTATAATAATTGCAACAATTTAAGTACAGCACATTGAACTGTTGTACCTCAGTAAATGTAGAAAATGTTTTTTCTTTGCTCATTGCAGAAAGGTATGATTAACAAGCCTTGAAGAACTGTTTGTGGCATACATGTGGTGTTGAAATGGTATAAGAACACTTTGAGGCGTAATGCAATACTTCCTATGGTTTAAAGTTTTCCTATGGCAAAGCCAAAGGCAATAGCTGCCAACAATATTATATCTAGAGCCAAGTACAAATTTTCCTTACTACCCACAGTGAGAATGAAGGATTTGCATGTTTGTGCATGGAATGTCAGCAGACTTTGTAGAGAAAGTAGAAGGGGATTCCAGAATGGTGTCATATCAAGAACTCTTCAGGCAAACTCTCAGAGGAGAAGCAGAGTGGGCACTGATGGTTATTACACTGAAATATTCTTCCATGTTTCACAGATGTTGCATATAAGTGGCCTGTGGTGAAAGATTCATATAATGTACATTTTTAATTTGTAAATGCTTGACTGAAAAATAAATATTTAAGGCAGAAAAGGAGAATTGTAGATACACTGATCATGGAAACTTACTGGATTCACAACTTTCACAGTCTCTGCCCCTCTTGTCAGTACACCATTTTCTCCCCAATGACCAAACTGCTTATGTAATAACTTCTGGCAAATCTAATCTTGGCAGTTCTAGGAGTAGTAATTGCTTGGTCTTGTCTTTTTTTCTTTCTCTTTTATCCCCTGTACTTAAAGAAATTACTACTTAATTACTGTCTTGCAATAATATCAAGGAGGTGCTCCAAAAATGCTGTTTAACATCCACTGGATAGTTTACAGCATGTTGCCCTTGTTGCACACAAAACAATTCCCAAGAAATTGTCAGAAACTATTTTTTGTTTATTACACAGATATATGATATTGGAGGCATGACCAGTGTTGGTCTGCAATCATGTTCCTTGTAAATATTAAACTCTTCAAGCAAAGCATGAATCAGGATAGATTCAGAGAAAGAGAACCAAGTGAACTTCCTTCTACCCTAGTGGTGTTATTTCAGCTGCAGCTCTTACTTTTTAGGGCATGTAGGCCAGCTGTGCTTTGGGAATGAAAGAAGGGAATGCTGAGCAAACATTATCCCTCCCATGCTTTCATCTTGCTGTTCTAGCTAGAAACAGACCATTCTCCCCACTATAATGTTAATTTAAGGACTCATCTCCTTTAGGATATCTCCCTTTTGGATTCTTACAGCTTGTGTACAGAGGTAGCCAATTCATTCATATTTCTATTTTATATATCTTTCATGTTTTAAGGTCTCACTGATGGTGAAACATATGGGGGAATGGATGCATGTGATGCTATTACTGCTTAATATCTTGGGAAATACAGAACTATACATACTGGATTTCTGTGTGTGAAGTGTGGATGCCTTTAATAATTGATGCTTTTATCCAGGGGCTTTTAATTGTTTAAGATACATTCTTTTTAATTGTCCTGAAGTCCTGTAATAGACTATTTCTATATGGAGTTTTTCTTAAAAAATACTTATTTTCAGCTAAGTAAATGGATAATGCCTTCCCTGTTACATACTAAAAAGAGAGATTTACGGGCCTTTCTGTCCTTAAGGATCTTTGAAACCAGTTTTATATACAAGTTCAGAAATCCATTGTATAGAATTAAGTCCTGTTGAAATAGTAGGGGATGATATTGAAGTAAATACTCTTAGAATGAAGATTTCATTTTTTGGTATAGCTTGTGTAAATATTCACAATACTCATCAGTCTGTGCTCGTCTTATCTATAGCAGCATACAGTGAATTCTTCAGGCAACAAGACTGAACCTGTCAATTTTATGCAAAATGTAGCTGTGGTAAGAATTTGGAACATCTGAATCTAGTATCATTCCGGGGGGGGGGGGGCATTTTTGTTCTTGTGTGTTGAAGTCTGAGTATAATCACAAGAATTTCAAGTAGTTTTTCAAAAGATACAGCATAACCTCTAAATCTTCTTGTGATTTGTTTGTAAATTTTAAGTTTACAGATTTTTCACAAGTTTACAGATTTTACAGATTTTTTTAAATTAACTTTTAAGATCTTTTAAAAATTTTCATGTTTGTGAAGAGCATCACCATTACTTACATGATTAATAAAACCATATTTATCAGAATGCTGATAACAAGTAAAATATGTAGGGGTTGTTTTGATTTGGCGGTAGAGAAAAGGACATGTTTTATTGATTCCTATTTGTGGTATATTCAGCTGGGCTAATCTATGTCCCTGTTTCTAAACTGTAACACCACAAATCCAACTGAAAGCACATTTCTTTGTTTTCTGATATGTCCTTGTGGTTAGCTCCTATTTTAGAAAATAGCTGGATCAGCAGGCTGAGAGGTGGTTTTTGTTTTGTTTTTTTAAAAAATCAGTAGTCCTTAGTTGACAATGCTGCCCACAGGGACAAGTTATCTAAGTTTTCTCACAGAAGATAGATTCATGCTGCTTATTCCAAGAGACTACATGTGGCTGGTTTGAGAAATTAAGATGACTCATAAACCAAACTAATGAAAACATCCAGCTTTAGTGAGTGATTTATATTACAGCTTCCATTTGTGTAGGTAGTGTTACTGCTGAATTGTTGCTTTTGAGTGAGAAGTAAAGTAGGCCAAATTCCCTTAATGAAAGAATATGTATAATTAAGTGAAAAAGCCCCAGTCTCCCTGCCCTGAAATAATATGAATGTCCTGCTTGCATAGTAGCTGAAGCACAAGAGGGGGGTTGCAGAATAACCACTTAGTGGCCATGCCACAGAATCCCAGAGTCTGGTTTGGGAGCAGAACGTATAGGGAGATCAATGCAGTTCAGAATCCAGGCCAGGAAAGTCTTCAGTCAAATGTACCCTTCTAAACATATAATGATATAATGATTTTGGAAGCTAAGCAAGGTTAGATCTAGTCAGTACTTGAATGAGACCACCAGGGAGTACCAGGGATCTCCAGGTAGGACAAAGAAAAAAATCCTGCCTGAAATCCAGGTTCAGGTAAAAGGCATGGTCGAAGGCATTCTGTGCAAACAGAGGCTTCACAGACAAGATTCAGGCATTGTAAAGTTACTTAAAGGAGTTCTATCCAAGGAAGAACTAGATAGCCAAGGACAAAGTACACTGTACCTAGACCTGGTGCAGAGATTTTGTTGCAGTGGTTCTCCCAGTTTTAACTTCTAAGGAGGAGCTGTGAAAATCCTGTTGAAGGCCCAACTGTAGCTCTGCTTCCTGTAGTTTCTGAAAAAAAAAAAAAAAATACCCACTTCGTGATGAGAACACATCAGCAACCCCTTTGTCACAAGGAGGTCTTTCCTGGGTTCCTCTGGTGAAGATAAAGACCCTGACCTGCCTCTTAAAGTACTGTTGCTCTTGGGAGCATTGAGGCTGCCACCAGATTTTATTTTCCATTGCCTTGACTTCCCTTGACTGTCTTCGGGCAAGTTTTATTGATTTCACTAAGCAGTATTCAAAAATAAACTCAAGTTGAAATATATTATAGGTTACATTACATTTTATACAGTTTGTATTTAATAGTCTAGAGCTACACAATACTAAAATGCCGCCCCCCCTTTTTTTTCCAAAAAGAGAGCTTCAATATGACCTTATTTCAACATTGACTGTTAACTATCTCTGTCCCAGCTTTGGCATATTTCTTTATCACTAAAACAAGTACTTTAAACTCAGTTACGTGCATTTTATTATTTTTAATTAATGGCAATCTCAGAGACAATTACTCAATGTATTAATCATCATTGTCATTATTGTCATCATCCCCCCCATCATCAAATTGAACATAACAAGAGTAGAACATGAGGAAATATATATTTAAATGTGTCCAGTCATGCCATAATGAAATATTGATTGGCCTCTTTTTTGTTTTCAGTTTCCAAATATATTATTTATCCAGGCCAAGCTGTTCAAGGTTCAGAATTTATATTTAGATAATTCTTGTGATGTAGGCAAGAACCTCACAGGAAGAGAGTGAAGTAAAGACAAGCAGGAAACTCACTAAGCAAAAAAACATGCTTGAGCATGTGTCCTTCAGTGTACTCTTCTTTCTAAAACTTGAAGGACTACAGACAGGGGTTACGCTGACATTCATAGTAACAGTGTCTTTGCTTTCACTTGCTTTTCACCAGGAATCGTTTTATCCTATTTACAGTGCAATCTTATATATGTTTACTCAGATGAAAGTTACATTCTCATCCCACTGAAGCTGTGGAACTGTTAAGGGCAGTGAGGGCAGTAATTACTGAAAAAAATCTTGTCAGACAAGTTAGAAGACTGCCTGAAGAAAAACACAACTAGCATTGTTTTTGTATGTTGAGTCAATAAAGGCAATGAAAGAAAACATTTCAGATAAAAGAAGGGATAAGTTCTAGGAATGACAGAAATGGTCTGGAAAGTTATAGAACAGCTTTATGACATGATTATTATTTATTTTTATTTTTATTTTGTCGCTTAATTCTGGAAAAATGCTAGAACTTATAAGTAAGGCATATGCAGGTGTCAGGGGACATGGTTAACAAAATGTAAAGTTGAGTTGTAAGATGAAGTAGTTTTACAAGCTTTCTTTAATTAGGAAAATCCCAAAACATATGGTATATTATTTTCCTGTGATAGTAAAAAGCAACTGGGAATTCTAAAGCTTTAACTAAAAATCTCACACTGATGCTTCATGTTTCTATGGTTTTATTGCATATTTACCAATTGGTATGTTATTTGGTTTTATTTTTATTGCTGGAGACATTTAATTTCTCCTATACATAGCTTTGACCCAGTGATACTTGAAGAAAACTACCTGAAATTAATGAGACTTAAGACCCTTTGCTTTCCATGAGTCTGCTGGTCTAAGCATGATTTGGTCTCGATCCAAACTATACTAGGGAGTTTTCCCATTTAGATTTCTACAGCTAATTTACTTTAAAAAAAGAGAAAAATCTAAATAGTTTCATCTGGAAAGCAGGTTCATCCTATTTATCCATCTATCTGCCATTTTTTTGGTAAAAATGTAGGCAATACATTTAATAAGTAGTCATTAAAATACATTGAAATATCTGGGTAAATATATTTTTTTAAAATGCCTGGCAATTAGCTTATTAGGAGATTAGGGTGGGCAGGGATCAAAGAATAGCCAATAGACACGAACATGGAAAAATGGTAAGTTTACTATAATGGAAAAAGATGATGATCAAACTGTAGTCAATGGAGGGAGTTAAAGGATGGCTTAATTTACTTCCACGTAAAGTAAAAAAACTAGTCTGAGAATGGAACTGCCCAGCACCTGAACCAATTTTAAGACAATGGCTGGAATCTTGTATGGGATTTACATATACATAAGCACCATAGTTATGGTGCTACTCAGTAAATCACAGCCCAGCCCCTCCAGTCCCCAGCCACTGTGACCCATGAAGGTCTGCTGCTCTGTTGCTCTAGAAACAGCTGGTTGCTGTTTCCATCCCCTCCTATGAGCAATCTCTAGTGTGTCAGGTAGACTAAGGGTCCCTGTCACAATTCTCTGGTGGGCTGCAGATTGCTTGTGTGAGAGGAGGAGAGGAATGTCAGTTAGCTGCTTTCCAATTGACAGGGGGAACAGATCCCTGTAAATTGCAGCTGGTGGCTGCTGCCTGATAAGTGGGAATTAGGAGACTTTCATCGTTTCTACAAAGCTCCAAAACTAGACACCCTGTAGGGATCATAAATATGTAACAGTCATGAATGTATAACTCTGGGTTATGATTTGTAACTACGATAGAGGATTCTGGCCAATATAAACAAACTGAAAATTATCCAGATCTAAAATTACTAGTTAAAAGCAGTTGAGCTTGCTGTGACAGAGAAAATTCACTGGTGGTTCTTTGTCCTGAGCACTTTGAACATAAGACTCTTCAGAACGGTATAAAAGACATTTTCTATATTTCATTCCACACTGACTATAAAAAAAAACATTTTGGGTTTTCTTTGTTTTCCTGGACAAATATCAAATCCATCATCCTTATTGTTATTATTTCATTTCATAAGAAAATGTATATCATGCCTTTATTTCTTGTTGCTATTAAAACCAAAAGACAACATTCAAGACTTTCTATAACATAGTACTAAAGCAGTTAACAATGAAAATCTTTCAAGCATAGAGATATGATAAATTTTCCACTTTAAAGAAGAACTGAAATATCAGCTTCCTCTGAATTGTTCCAGTTTAATAAATGCTTAATACACTTTTGCATTATGATTGATAAAGAATGTAACCCTGTGGTCACTCATAAATAGCAAAAGAATATTAAATATTTGTGAAACTGAAATAGGAAGGAATTGGCATTAGCTTCTTCTAAGTGAACATTTATCATATTTTAACTCTGAACTACCTCTGTATGTGAGAGAATTGCTCTTTTATTCCTTTTACACTGTTTCCAGTTAGCAATGGACTGAATATGTTCTGTGAACTATAGAAAGTGGAACAAGGCACAAGCTGCTGATACTTTAGAAAAACTTCAGTGACTCTTACTCTTGGAAATGTGTTTCATGTAAATAATGTGTAAAACTGACTTTTTTGTCTGCTTTGTAATTTAAATGAAGACTGATAATTTTTCACTCGTGGATACATGTAAGAGGAGAAAAATGTATTAAACCTTCATTAGTGTACATGATTCCTAAAAGAACAGCACCTTCCCTACTGCAGAATTAATTGGATATTTATTTCCAAGAAAAGGTTATGCAAGACATGAGTGCTGTGAAGCAATAGACCTTTGCAAATGCAGGTGTGGTAACAGTAGATAGTAACTTTATTCCATTCTTTCCTGTTGTCTGGCATCTACAGTTACTCTAAGCTCAAACACTATAGGATATTACTCACAGCACATTCATGTGTTGGCTAGCAGTTGATACAATAAAGCACATAGGAGAGTATCTAGTTCCCCAACTAAGAATTTTGGTATCACTTCTCTTTCTTTTGGAAAGCACTCAATATCTTACAAGAATTATTTATATGAATGGTTGTTTTTACTGATGTTCTTACTGACATTGCATATTGATTTCAGACTGTTTTTGAATGCTGATACAAGTCACATTATTTGGCAGATCATGTTTTACGAATAGTAAATGAATACTAAATAAGTATATAAACAAATGGTTCCATTCTAACTAGAACCTATGGATTTGCTTTGGTAATTAAAATCAGCATGTGAAATTTATCCCACTGCCTTAAGGCCAGAGTTAGGCCCCAAAGATGCAGGTGCCACACCCCACAGTCCATTTGTGCAGCCCTTGAGTCGCCCAGACCACCTTTTTTTTCTCGACAGAAAAAATGTTTATTAAAAGCTTTCAGAAAAAGCAATTCATTTTTTAAAAAACAGGTTGCAGGGAGTGTTATCCTCTTTAATGTTAAAACTTGATTAACATTAAATCATCAAACTTTCAAAACCAGAAATAGAATTCCAGCTTTTTTTTTTTAATGGCCATTTTTTAGCAGGCCCCTCAAGGGTCTCCAGGAGAGAAAATTGTCCCCTAATTCTACTACAGTTGCCAACCACTGCTTTAGGTCTTTGTAACTCTTTTTGTATTGTCAAATCATAAAGCTACAGTAACAGTAGAAGGAGTAACTTGAAGAATATTAGATGGTAGACCTAGCAAACACTTTTTGTTTTCCTGGCCTATAACTACTATTGGACAGCCTCAGCAAAACTTTCTTCTTGGCTTTTTTCTCCCCTCTCCCCTGCTCTGTGTCCAGCCCATAACCAATTATTTTCTCTGAGTTCTGCTATTCATGCCACTATTTTACTTTGCACTATTGAGGAAATCAGCCTTAGGGCCATTTCACACTATGTAGTTATAGCATTACGATTCCACTTTAACTGCCATAGTTCTATCCTATGGAATCCTGGAATTTGCAGTTTAGGGACGAGCATTTAGAATTGTCAGCCAGTGAGTTCCCAGGGTTCCATAGTGTTCAGCTGTTGTAGAATCATAGTGCCAGAATGGTGTAGTATGAAAGGGCCCCAGTTTCTCTTTTTCAGCCTATTGACAACTGTGAACCTTGCTTTTAGATATATTGCCATTCTTAAAGGGTGTTACTTGAAACCTCTTTCCAGTCTTAACACTTGTCTTTAAACATGCTGATAACCAAATGGGAAAGCAAACAGCTAAATTGCCATGGTGAGTGCTGTTACAATTATTAATCTGTGCTACTTCACTGAGAACTGAATGTGAATAGACAGAGGAAACATACACATTTATTTCAATTTCTATTTAATGTTTTCCCCACCACCACCAGTGTACATGTGTAGGCCCATTTCAAGAAACTGAATTCATGTGAAATGGAATGAAGCTTGATATTTTTCCAGCACCCATCCTCATCCTCATGTGCTACATCATATTTCAAAAGCACTGGGGGAGAAGGAAACAGCAAAGATGTTTCATGTGGAATACTCCTCCCTCCCAACAAATACATGCATGTTTACACTTTTTTGGGGGGACATCCATCCTCTACAAAGGTGGATGGGTAGGCTATTCAATTGCTTTAAGGGGTGAAGAGTGATTTTAAAATATCTTAGTCTTACCTTAAAAAATATAAATTGGATCATTGGGTGGAAAAAAAAAAAAACCAAACAAGGGGTTTGCCATTAATTTCCATGGCCCTTTGGTTTCTCCTGTCTGTGCTGGATTCCTGAATGAGAGTGACCCTGGGAGTAACGCTCTGTTGCAAACATTTCCAGAGACATTTTGCCAAGGAACATGTCACAGTGTGTCTCAGGAAGTGGCAGTAAGGCTTTGGGGGAGGGCTTTTGAAAAATATGAGGGAGAGAGGTTTCTTTCTTTCTTCCTCTCTTTTTTAAAAATTGTCATCTACCTTGTATTAAAGAGAATATGAAGTTTGCTCTCTATTGAAGATTAATGCAATCTATTCTCAAATCTTTGACATTTATATGGATCAAATAGCATGGTTCAGTATTCCTCAACTTTTCCTAAGGCTTCACCATTACCAAGTATAGAATTACTGCTTATTGCAAATGGACAGATAACCGGGACACCAGTATGCTTAAATTCCCGAAATTTGTGTGTTTATTTTAATATCTGAAAGGACTGATGTACGGAGTATGCTTGATTAATTGTGTCTCTGAATATATCCCTTTCCTCCTACAAACTGAGTGCAACCCCCTGGGGTCTGTGTGTGCAAGTGATAACATGTTTATTGGATAGCATGATTTGTAGTGATAGGTTAAAAACCCATTGTTATCTTACTTGTTGTCAGATTCCTGAAATGTCTGCCACCTTTTCTGGTGATCAGATGTCTTTTGTAGAGGGTTTTAACGTCATTAAATTGGTTCACATTTATTATACCACTAGTGAATATTTAAACAAGAACAGCGCAAATTTTGTACATTTCCTGAATGATGCTGTTTCTGCTGTTATCTTTATGTTATATACGTGGATACTTCCTCACGTTGCAAGTACAGGAAATATATTTCATGTCTTTGAAAGCTGATCCTCAAATCATAAATTATCTTCTTGGATTAAGGGAAGATCTAAGGGATTACCTCAAGAGGGCTCCTTACATAGCATTTGTCAAGGCAACTGCAAGGAACTGTCAGCAAAGCTGTCTTGGGAAGCTGGGGATGCATCTTGCCCACCTGTTGTTTTCACCTGAAAAACTGGAAAGCTCTTTCAAGGACACTGGACACTTTTCTTTATTTAAACTCCAGCTTTTAAACTTTGTCTACTAACATTTGGAATTAAAGGTGGGACCTAGCTTTGAAACTTTCTGCCTTGGTTAACTGCCTTATTTTTGAGAATAAAGACAGAAGATACAATTAAAACCAGAAACAATGCAGTTTATAATAAAATGAATTAGCAGTAACAATATCCGAAAGATTTGAAAGGCTAAGTGCCTTTTTATATCGGATTTAAGAATTTTAAGCATTGTTGGATCATTCTGCATTACAAGATAGAGACAGTGAGAGAAACTCTACTTGTTTTGTCCAATGGAAGCATTCGACTGGCATAGAGAAGATTTAAAATCACTGATAAAATCAGTCACTGTTTGGCATATACTTCAGTGCTAAAGCTAGAGAAATGTTTGCGTTTCAAAAGAAGAAGACGACTCCCTCCTGACTTCAATAGAGGCTGTGTTTTATCAAGTAATGTTTGATGAAATGAGAGAAATAAGAGAAATGTTAAAGGATATGACAGAGTCTTTTGTTAAAGTCTCTTAGAGAAGAGGTTGTGACTTTGAAATACATGTTGTGCACAATCTGAGGAGAATGAAGAGTTGAAGCAAATATCTTGAGATCTGAATGTGTTGGAGCAGCAAGATGTATTGCCAGAGGAAGGGAAGTAGAAAGGCTGTGTAATGTGAGAACATACAACCTTGACATCTGATACAGCCTCTACACCTGGTGAAAAGTTTGACAAGCAGGTAAATCGATTACTATGGTTAAGGATGCTGGAAGAATGAAAAGTATATCTGAGAACACTACACTGTGATGACTACGGGAAAAATTGGCAATGTACCAGAAAGAAAGGAGAGATCAAGATGGGGGAAAGGCGTGGAGAAACACATTCAAAGTATGCATTACTAAATGTGATATGTTCACCTCAATTTGTATTTTGCCAGTCTTCAGCGGGGGGAGGAGAGACTCATGTTAAAATTAAACACCTTCTCAACTATGTTATCTTAAAGGATTTCCCGTAATGGCTTTGTTGTAGGTCTGGTTTCTTTTCACTCAAGTTTGGAGGATGATTATTAACTATACATCCTTGTTAGAGTTAAAAGAGTAAAAAAACCTGTAGATTTGATAAAGTATGCAAACGTTTTATGTTTGGATTGCATCTTATTGCATTATGGGAATAGATTATAAGAAAAGGCTGAAGCTGTGATAAAAGAAATTAGGTATGTGATTAGAGTATCAGAAGAAGAGATAATGGAAATGTTAAAAATAACAATTTAAGGCTTAACATTTAACTTTAGGAGTACAAGACTTTGAAAGAATAGAATATTGCTTTTTGTAACATAATTAGAAGCAATTCATTAATTATCATTAATGAATAGATATTGCAGCTAACTTTTTATTAACTTTCTGCAGGATAGTTACTTAGGATGACAAGTTATCTTTTATGTTTGTGTTAATGAAATCAATAGATTATAGAAAGAAGTATGTTTTTGTTTAATGTTAAAAAAAGGAGATGGTGGAGGCTTAACTACTTACAGCAGCTGGAGAAGAGCTTGGAAGTCATTTTTATTTTCTTTGTTTTTATTTTTTATGTAGTATGAAGTATGTAGAATGTTTTCTTTATATACTTTTGATTCTGTATTATTTTGATTCTGTATTATATAACTTTAATAAAAATATTAGAAAAAAAGACAAGCCAATAGACAACTGAACTTCCAGAACTCCCACACAAGTAATTCTTCTGTTCACATGATTCACATACAAAGCATTTGTAGAATGTTCAGGGGAGGAGTGAAAAAGAAGAATACTCTGCTGCTGCTGCTGCTGCTACTCCTCCTCCCTGAAATGAACTGGATGGTGCAAACACACCTTAAGAGAATATCTTGCTTCTCACACCCATGTGTTTTGGAAATAATGCAATTAAGACTGCCAGTCCTATTTAGTAAACTAGGATGGTTGCCAATAACGTTTTTGACATGATGATTAATTTGTATTCATCTAGGAAGCATAATCAAATATTTCATGGTAGCAATAGAAGGAAATGAGTGATCATGATGATTTTAAAAGGCTTCTTTGTTTTGCTTTTTTGCTTGTAGAAATCAAGGCATGCTCCACCTTTGTTACTCCTGTGGTCTTTATGTGATAATTTATTAACTAGATAACAGCATTTGCTCTAGCTATTTTTTGATATGCCAGGAGGGTGGCATTTTGCCTGTAAACATGGGCAAAAGCTGTATTTTTGAAGGGTCTCAATGTGAACACTCAGATTTGCTTGGAAACTATGGCACGGTGCTCCTGTGGTAGACATACACTAATGTATCCAACATAAGAGGTGCTGTTGAGATTTTCTGCCCCATGCCAAGTTACTTGGCCAGCTCTGAATTCTCTACACCTTGTCTTGTGGCAGTGAAGATGGAGAGCAAAAATGCCTTGGGCCAGTCAAGTCACCCCTCAGTTGTGAATACAGACTGGATAAGAAAGGAGTTTAACTAATACCTATCTTCTGGTAAGAGATTTCCTTGCAAATACACAAGCATTTCAACAGAACAACGAAAGGCCTTATGACCTCAACTGTACTTCTGTAGTTGTTTGGGAAAAACAGTATCTATATTAAATGTTCTCATGCATTGGCAGAGCATTTTTTATAATACCATGGCTTCAGTGGGTTCATAAGACACTTTTCTGATACAGGGATCCTCTGAGGACTGCCAAAAATGCCAAGAAACAAACCCCAGATGTCTATTTCCAGTTTTATACTGTTTACAATATTGAGCAGTACAAGAAGGCCCTCTGACTTATAAAAAAATGAAAGCTTCCAAGAAAGGCAATTGAAGCCTTTCTTTGACTGAAAAAAATGGCCCATAAGAGTGGGGAAGTTAAAGGCAGAAGAATTGCCATGATGGGCCACACATGCCCACAAAACTTTGTTCACTGTTGTACTACTATCTGAATCTTTGGTTTGGGATCTATCGGAACATGCTATTGAAAGGCAAACAACTGTGAAAGAAACTACTGTTGAAATACATAATCCTTATTTGCATTCATGATTTTAGAAAGGGTAATCTTTTTCCTTTACTTCCTCCTGAAATTCTTCGTGTAGCGTAAGAAAGATATTTTTTAACCTCATGAGATTGATCTCAGCAGTGGCAATTCCCCCTTCAGAAAAACTCTCACACAGGCCAGTTTCCTCTTTCACACTCTATGCTCTCTGCCATCGAAGTATGATCCATGGCCTAAATTCACTGAAGAAATTACGTGGCGCTCCAGGTGTTGTTGGAGTACAACTCCTAGCAGCTCTATCCAGGAAATTCAATATCAAGGAGAACTAGGAATTGCAGTTTAATAACTTCTAGAGGCCCACAAGATTCCCACCAATGGTCTAAATCCAATTGTTAGTCCCAATTTGAGTTGACACATTGAATCAATATGAATATAAGAATCCAACTGCATTGATTTAATAGATTTATTTTAGTGGGAACTAACAGTTAATTGAACTGATTTCTGCAAAATTCTGCTTCCTTTATGGCATAAATCCTATGCATGTTGGATGTCAGTTACATTAAATTCAATGACACACCAGGTAAGTATTATACAATGCACCCTCTGTTGGCGTGACCACTGCGCACATGAGTGCAAGGTGGTGTGCAGCTTCATGTCCCATTATCATCAATGGGTGTTCGGGTGCACACACATGTTACATTCATTGGTGATAATGAGATGGAGTATTAGCATTTTCTGCTTTATGTGAGGGTTCCTGGAACGGAACCCTCACATATACAGGGAGTACACTGTGTTAAATTGTCCTTCTTTATACTGTACAGACATGGGTCAATACAGGAGGCTTATTGACAGACAACAGAATGAAATCCAGAATTTCAGCAAGTAACAAATGCAAAGATATAAAATCAGGAAAATTAGAATATTTTATTTAGTTTACAAAGAAAAAAACATATGGATAGTCTTCCTGGTTTATGATTTTTAAAAGCTTATTTATAGTATGTCAGCTAGGGTTGAAAATCTACTGTCCAAGATGGCCATGCCAGTCTGAAATACTGATTTCCAATAAGCATACATTCTATATGGGGAGAAGGTAAACAAGTGAGAGGATTGCCCACTGAGACATTGCTTCTTCTGAATAAATTTTATGGAAAATAAAGTAGCTTACCACACACACACACACATACACACACACACATGCCACACACCACTGAAGCTGATCTCCTTCATTGTTCAAAACATTTGGTCTTACAAGACTACAAAGTAGTCAAAATCTTCCAATTAGAGAAACAATTTGTCTCTTATTTTGAAAAGTCATTATTGTATCCAAACTCATGTATTATAAATGTGCTAAGGAGCCACAAAATGTAAATACATATTGCTCAAGATATGAAGTTGATTTACAAACTATTGGACTAACATCTTCCATGAACTTGTCTATCCATATATTTTATTTCCCTTTAATTAATTAATTGTAAATGTTCCAATTTCTCAGATTTTATGTTTTTCTATTTTGAAAGATATGTTTGCATTTATATATGCATGCTTATATTGATAGAAAATATCTATATCTGTATATAATATCTATTAATAACATACTTAAAAATACATTTTAAGCATGTGGAAAGCCAAAGACAACAACTTTTAAAAGAAATTGAAATAGTACAATAAAACATTCACAAAGCAGAAATTAGTAAAATTGTGAAAAATGGTGTGATGGTGGCTTACTTTACCTTTAGATGAGGTGACTAAGCAGCTATCTGCCTATTTAACCTTTTTTATTTTAAAAAACTGTCTTAGGACACTAGTAGTAGCATTAAATGTGTCTCTAGCTTCCCAGCTGCATTTGCTATATTACATCATGCCTGGGATGAAATGCACATGAGAAGCTGCAGAAGCTGTTTCTACAAGTAGTTCTGAGGCTTCCCCCCCCCCCCCCCCCGTAAATCTGAAAATGGGGATGGAGACTAACCCATCAACCAGCTTGGGCTCATTCACAATACTTAAATATAGTGGTAAATTCCACTTTAACATACTGTGGAATCCTGAGCTTTGTAGTTTAGGCCCTTTTTGCACGAGGAAGTTAAAACGGGCCAAGGCGTCCTGTCACGGAGGTCATCCACACCTTGGATCGGACTAGGTTCAGACTATTTACCTTAGTTCCGCACCTTAGGCCGATCCAAAATGCCCCCAAGTGGCCCTCCAGCACGCTAAGTGAAGACTGGAAAAATCCGGTCTTTCAATCTTCTGGGGCGCGAGCCTGCAATCAGCGGAGGGGGGGCTGTGGCCGTGGTCAGCATCAGCGGTTGGTCCGGACCCATGAAGAACAGGAAGCCACCATTTTCAGCCTCAGCATTGCGGATCTACGGACCTCGCACTGCTCCGATTCGCCCTGCAACAAACAAAGGAGCCCTGCAGAAGGGCTTAAGGGAAAGTCTGCATTGCTTTGAAGAGAGAAGAACCGGTAAGTAACGGCACGGAGCGATTCACTCACCTCATGCGGAAAGGGCCATAGTAAGAAAGTAGAACTCTTTGGTTGAGAATTCTAAATGCCCTTCCTTAAACTATCAGTCCTAGGATTCCATGGAATGTTGCCATAGCAGTCAAAGCAGAATATAGCATTAAACTTGTGGAGTGTAAATGAGTCCTTATCTTAGAGCAAAGTAAGTTACCCCACTGCAGAAATCATCAGAACACCACTTGCTGCCCAAAGTAGCCAAATAACTCTCAACACACCCACAAAATCCTCAAAAGCAGGGAGGGGTATTTATTATACCTTTAACAAATGCTAGCAAAACCTCTAATATATTATGAGGTGGTAATGATGTCATCTGACCACGCTTTAAAAATGAGTGAATGAAAGTGAACAAAAATGAGTGAATGAAGGTGAGCAATTCCAAGCTGGACAGCTAATGTCAATTTGTCCTCCTCAGGTTTTCTGTCATTATTCAGCAACGAAAAGAAGAAAAAGTACTATTGATTTGGAAAAAGAAAGGCCTTTTCTTTTTCCTTTGGCTAGCCTCCTTTTGGAAAGGTCATGATTATATGATAACAAGTATTTTAATTTACAAAGGTCTATACTTAAAGAGTTTCACTAATAGGTAAAAACTATATTAAAAAAAATTCTTTTGGGCACCCATATTTCACTCCCAAACTCCTAGGTAAGTGAGGGGAAGTGATATATATGAAGCACAGGAAGAAGTTAAGGAAGTTTCTAGTGTATAGATATTTAAACTACCCATGCATCTGGGAACAAGAAGACCCACTGAACTCACTGTAGACCATTTCCACACCTTACCTGCCTCCTGTGATGTCCCAGCATCAACCCAGCAGTGCCTTTGCTGGGATGGGTGCGTGTCCCGAATGCTCTCCTCTGCACCCAGCTGGCTGCTGGCGGATACGAGCACTCAGCATATGCTCCTTCCTTCTGCAGTGCAGCTGTCCTCTTCCTGTTCCGCACTGAGGAAGGAAGTGCCTTGATTGCATTTCTGCCCTTTCTGCAAAGCACCAGCCCATGCAATTGCTGCATGAAAAGGGTCTGTTATCAATTTTTTTTCTGGTAATGGTATAACACGTAATTGTGATGGCTGGAGACACGACAGGAGCAGGACTGCAACAACATCATGTAGTAATACATGTTGCAGACCGGCTTCAGTGCACCCCCATGCCAGGATGGGGCCATAGTACGGAAAGGGCCTCAATTTACTTCTGAGAACAAATATACAATATTTCTCTGATGTGTTCTGTTTGACCATGAAGCTCATCTTAAAACACTCATTGTGCAAGAACAAAATGTTTTAAGAAACTGTTTTTCCCCATCAGGTTGAAAATGCAATAAAAATAAGGAACACAATATGTTCTATACTGTGCCTTTAATTCTCACCCTACAGGATTTTGCACTCAGTGTGGTTCTTAACTGATGGCCTTTCTGCACTACACTGTTATAGTGCTATTATTCTACTTTCAACGTCCTATGAAATTCTGGGGTTTGTAGTTTACTGAGGCCAAAGAGCCTTAAATGCCCCTCCCTAAATTGCAAACCTCAAATTCCATAGGATGTTGAAAGTGGAATAATAGCACTATAACAGTGTACTGCGGAAAGCCCCCAAGTTAAAAAAAAAATCTGCCATGTCTTCTTATGACTTTTCTCTCTTGAATCACCTTTACCAGTTTGGTTATAGCAAAAGATATACTCTGTTTTTAGGCTAAATTTGCACAAGGCAAAGCAGCTATTTCCAGAAAATGTATAATTTTTCAGCCAGTACTGCCTTTTGATTTTTAGCTTGTTGTACAACTTGCAGCACCAGGCGCCTGTAACTATAAAATAATACTGTTTTCTTCACCTTAATTGTTGTGGGTTTTCTGCATGTAAAGGTTGCGAAGTACACCAAAGAGCAGTGGTTGAAAGGATCTCCATTTTCAGATATAATTTATGATACAGCAAACAGCTAGGTTAAGCTTGAGTTAATGTGCTGAAATTAGCAAGTAAACTCCCACATAAGATAACATTTAAAAGAACAATGTGTCATAATGTAGTCTAATTAGAAATGTTAATATTGTGGTGGCGGTAGTGTGCCTTCAAGCCATTTCAGACTTACAGTGACCCTAAGGTGACCCTATCATGGAGTTTTCTTAGAAAGATTTGCTGGGGTGGGGGTTCTTCTGAGATTGAGAGAGTGGTTTCCATGGCCAAGTGGGCATTTGAACACTGGTCTCTCAGAAGTCATATTTGTATGCTCAGGCTACCACACTGGTTCTCAGAAATGTTAATACTTGATATTTGTTCCTGTCTCCCTGGTTCAACATAATATTTATCGTCACAATGTTGTTAGTTGCATCCTGATTTCTTTATTTTTTTAAAAAAATTATGCTACACTATGCATTTTGCCAATGAAATGGAGCAGGGGGGAATGTATGCTTTGTAAATAGAAAAACTCAGCTTAATTTCTAGCATCTCAAGTTATGGAAGGATCAGGTAACAAGGAAAGGGAGAGAAAAAGTCTTTCCTGAAACTCTGGAGACCTGCTGTAAGTAGCAGAGAATACTGAAGCAGACAAATACTCTAATGATGTGATATAAGGCATTTCTGGTCATCCTAGTCTAAAACTGTTTTTATTTTATTTATTTATTTATTTAATTATTCAGAAGTGGAATTTAGTAAAGGACTTCTGAATAATCCTGAGTTACTCTGAGAGAAGCAGGAGGTGGATTTTAGGTACCTCATCTAGTTGATTATGTTTCCCACTGCATATTCCATACTTACTGGGATTTATTGGTTCCATTTATATCATACTTTTCTTCCAATAAGTAACATAGTTGGCTTTTGTCTTTCCTATGTTGAATCTGTACAAGACAGTGAGCTATGTCAAGCTGAGACAAACTTCTCCAGAGTTACTTGGTGATTTTGTATGGCTTATTGGGGACCTGAAGCTGGATTTCCAAAGTCCTACTTCAACACTCAGCTAGATCACTCTGGCACTTGCAATTTGTAGGGTGCATGTAGGTATCTGGATTTTGGCCAGTATTTCTAACATTAAAGTACATGCTATAGCATAATAGGAAAGCTAGTATAGACAAAAGGTTTGTTCTATCATAGTTCTTTTACTTTGGCAGGTATCTGGGAGGAGGAGGTGGATAATGGAAGACCAAGTAAAAAGATAAAGACAATGTATTCATTAATAAGAATGGCATATGTCTGTAAGTCAACCTTAAGGTCTTTTTTTCCACCTAAAACAATTGAGAATGGACAAAACACACAATGAAGATTTATTTTTAGCATTTTAATTTTGAGCTGATGGCAGTGGGTCCTAGGGGGCTCAAAATAGCCTCATAGGACGACATACAGCCCTGGGGCTGCATTTTTTCCCACTCCAGGTTTATATTTATAGCTACAGTTGCTAGGTGAGTAGTATGACAAAATTTGAAATTAATAACTCATTTCTCCTGGTTTATGGTCGCATTGTATTTCCCTTGCCAGAGATATATTAGCAGGAGATATATTAATACTGCTTCCACTAGCCAAAAAGGCTACGTTCAGATCAGGATAAATAAAGGTTAAGGTTTACCAGGAATATTTTGCTGCTGTCAGCTATTTTTGGAACTCATTCTTTTGCTGTTTCAATCAATAGTGGTTTGCTGTTGAGGCTATTATGCAGTGTATTGAAAACAGGAAGAGAAAAAAAAACTGTGGCAAAACCTGCTGAAACATGCATGCCACTCCCCTGCTATGATGGGCATTTTCTGCCCTCTCCTGCTATGACTAAAACTGTTTTCTCCCTCCCTTTTTCAAAAACAGTAGTTTCCCTATTGATAGTTGGCAGCTTCATGTGATGACAATATACTTTTTTTTAAACAGATGTTGTCACAGGGATCACAATAAAGTGATCCAGTAAATCAAAAGTAATATAGAAAATTTCAATGTGCAAATGTTTAATTGTATTAGGAGATACCTATTGGTTAAATAAAAAGACAAGTCCTTACTAATGCAGCTATGTCATTACTATTACAATAAAGTCCTTTTAGAAACCGTCAGTTAAACCCAGCATGTACTTTTTGTGAACATTTTATTTGTGTTTGTGTTGATATTTTGTTTCTCGCCTCTTACATTTTGGAAAAGGGCCAGTGTTCTAAATTGCAAGTAGTAAGTTAAATTGTATTCAGTTTTACCAATAGAGATGGAACAAATATTGAAAAACATTTGGAAGAAGTTGAAAAATATATTTTCTGTTTGTTGAGAAACCCTGACAAGAAGGATCCTGGACTGAGGAGAATTTTTGCAGTTCAGGACTTACTCTGCAGAAAACTTGCATGTAGTTATTTTCGCATGAAGCAGTATTACCCACGCAGGAAAAAGCATTTACAGAAATAGCTGGTTTCCTCAGCAGAAAATGCTGTATTTCAAGATTTAATCACGCAAAATTTGCACATGGTTCATTTGCATAAAACAGTATTTTCTGTGCAGGCAACAGCATTTTCTGTGCAGAAAATAATATTTCTGTGTAAAAATATTTTCTGCAGAGAAGAGGCTGTTTACACAGAAAGGGCAGTTTAGTGTGCAAAATAACTGTATGTAAATTTTGCACAGAATAAATCTCAAATTGAGAAAAGGCTTCAAAAACTGCTAGGTTTTCAAAGGCTGTCTCACAGTGATAAGAAAATTGCTAACATTACTTGTTGCTTTTCCTAAGAAGAAAATTAGTGAAGAATTATCTCACCATTTACCAGTAAGGGAAAAAAAAAAAAGATGAGTCATGACCCCTATGCTTTGTTTAGAAGCAACTGATAAATTTACATCATTCAGCCACAGTGTCTGCTGATGGTTTCCATATTACTGAGTGGGGGAATCTCTTCTGAACTGTATTCTGAATTTTAAAGTTACTATCTAAACTGCTGAACTCTGGACCCAAAATGGCTTCAGCACTTTACCCAGCTTCTTTAAATTTCAGACTAAAACCCAGACCAGATTTAGCACCCCATAGACGTGGAAGCTAATAGTTGCCACTGTTCAGTCCCTGGTTTACATTGTTTAAAAAACAGAGCATTCAACTAGCATAGATTTCTGATACTCATTACAGATTTCATTTACAGTATGAGCAACCCAGAAGAGATCAAAAGCCAGATCTATTTAACTCCACTTCAGGTTATGATTATTGTATCATAGTTTGTTTTGTTCAGCTGTAAGAGGGCTAAATATGCAATTCATCCAATGAACTTTATTTCTGCCTTAAATAGCTTCTCTCAATACTGTGAGTGAATTTTATCTTTTATTTTTTTATTTTTATTTAAGCATAGATAAATGAAACTGACAGAATAAATTTTCTCTGTTCTGGGAGAAGAGGCGGGAAGGAGCACTGAAATGCACACAACCTAATGAAATATTTTGCCAAACTTGGTTAGGATACTTTTCTGTTAATGGATAATAGACTTGTATGAAAGGAAGAAGAAGGACATATTCTCTAGATGGAAGAAAGAAGCATACATGATGCAAAATAGTGTCTTTTGCTAACGGTAGCTACCAAAATTAGTCACTACGGGCTTTATCACATGAGGTAGGTAAATCACAACTGCAGCAAGATAATTTAAAAGTATTTCTTTTATTAACACAAAACATTAATGACCTCCTTTGTAAAAAAAATACATTTCCCAAATGGTCTCCCACTGGGAGAACAACAGAAAAGGATTGAGATAATGTGATAAATCCCAGCCAAGGACTCTATTATCCTACTGTAATTACAATTTACTTGCCTTGTGTGATAAAGCCCTAAATGTGAAGACAAAGGATTTCCAGTTTTAGAAGCATAGTGAAATTGTTCCTTGTATAAATGAAGTAGCATAAATGTGTTTAGCAATAAATATTATTGAAGCACTTATTACTTGATAATTAATTTTTTTTAAAAAGCTGGAAATTTAAATCAAGCGAGATGCTTCTTAAGGAAGGCAAGGATCTCAGTTGGTTTGCTTATCGGCAACTCAAGGTTAGATTTAATCAAGATAAGAGAGATCCAGCCATTGAAGTTGAACAAAATGAGTTCGATTTATAGTTGTGTAAAGATGATGACCATGTAATTAAAAAATATTTAAACCACTTTTGAAATTAGAGATAGCAGATGAACCCATAAAATAGTACATGAACAGGTGGGCCCTAGATTTTGGTCGTAATTTTCAAATGGATGTATCGTCCATATGTGGTAGACTAGTAAGAAGATGAAAAATTATTGGTCTAAGATTCACATGTTAATAAAAAAAAAAAATTAAAGCTGGATTTTGAAATGTCACCAGAAGTGTTATTTGCTAGGTATTATGGATAAAGAATTGGATAGTAAATAGGGATTACTTCTTTGATATATGATAACAGCAGTAAGAAATACTGTTTGCTCAAACCTGAAAACAGCACTGGATAGAAGAATAGGTTATTAAGATTGCTGAATTAGCCCTAATTGCCAAACTAATGTGTGTTTTAAAAGAAGTGCCAGCTGATTTTTTTTCGAAAGACTAGAAACTATTTATTGACTTTTCGAGCTATAAGAAATCTAACAATGCAATACTCTGTGTCAGTGTTTGCTAGTAATTCTAATAGGATTGCATCTGTAATGATAGGACAATATTTTTTTTCTTTATTTCTTCTTTCATTACAGTCTAGTTTGCTAGGGCAGAGTCCTTTTGTGTTTTTGTAAATGTTTAATGTTTTACTTAGTGTTCAGCACTTTAGTGTGTTAATATTGTGTTTTAGTTTTTTTCTCTTCTCTCTGTCTTTTCTCTTTTTTTGAATGTATATTTCTTTGACTGTGAATTAGATTGTTTATTTATTAGTTTTAAAATAAATGATAAAATTATTTGTGGAATTTTTTTTGTTATAATAGATAAGATTGTATAATTAATACACACATGCGCGCGCGCACACACACACACACACACATATATATATAGTAGATAACCAACACAAATAAAAACTCCAATAAACTCCAACAAGAGTTTTGTAAATTTTGTAAGAAAGACGTGTGTAGCTATGGGAAGGGGCAAAATGAGGACATTTCCCCCAAATAGGAACTGTAGCTCCTTCATGAAATTTTCCTTAAGTTCCCAAAATTCTAGCATTGCAGTCTCTTAAAGCTTCAGTTGACCATTTACAAAGGAAGTTTAGGCATCCAAAGATAATGGACAGGCAAAGTGGCTAAGGTAATGTAAACACAGCAGATCTAAGACTTTCAAATGATTTTGTGAATGATTTTCAGTGGCTCAGTTTCTGCTGTGCTCAAAATTTAGGGACTCAAGGAAAACTTCATTTGAGGGCAGAATTCTTATTTCGGTGGGGGCAATGTCTTCCCTCCCATAGCTACATCCTTTACTAAAGATTGAGGCCTGAGAATGTTGGCATGAATGTTTGTATTAACTGGAATTCCTGCAGCATAGGTCCTCATTTCATTCCACAGTATTGGGGCCACTGGCAAAGGCTCTCTTTACAGGGATTACAAAGATTGACCTTAAGGAAGGTCTAGTGACAGAATGATTTCAAATCATTCAGGGATTTGTCTGTTCCTTCCCTGATTCTCAAAATAAGGTGGGAATTCCTAAAAACAAAGGGATTTACTTTTGCGTGATGGCTGTTGAGCATTCCCAAGGTACACATTGGGGTTCTGATGAATTTCTAGACTACAAAGGAACTGTGTCATAGACAGAAAGGGAACAACTTATACAGATATTGGAAAATCTCCCTGCATACACTAGATATTCCCCTCATATGAGAAAACAGCAAGACCCTATGAGCTTAGGCTTTTGGATCAGTCTAAGTGCATCTAAGAGCATGGTGTTGTTTAAGGATGAGACTATAGAGATATGTTAAAATATTCCAAATTCAATCTCATATCCTGAGCTTGTTCTCTTTTCAAAAAATAAAGAAGAAAATGATTGTGTCAGCATTCTAATTAGAGGTCATAACCAAAACAGCATGAGAAAGTGATATGAGTCAAGCTCCCAGCTTTAACCAGTGTTATCAGCAGCCCCATTTTCAAGATCTCCAAAGTAAACTCAAGTTAGGAACAGGCAAGATTACAAATGTACTAGATAGAACATACTGAAGGAATAATTTATCTTGTGTTTTTCCAGGAGCTGATAGTTTGGTCTACATTTAAAATAACTGGCTGATGAATGGGGATTTTTATTTTTAAGTTTGCTCTGAATGAAAGTAGTGTTATTTGGGGAATCTTGCTATGACAGAATAATCAGTCCAATAGCTCTTCCCAAAGGAAAAATCAACAGATTGGCAGAGGGAAAAGATTGCAAAAATAAAGAATAAATAATGGTAGCTTGATAATTCAAAGCAGGTTTGATAAATTTATTTCATATCTTAGCAAACACTTATCTTTGCAAGCATTGCACAATGGGAAACATATTCACTACAACAATGCAGCAGCACAGGTATGTGATTATTTAGGGGTGAAATATGTGCACCTGATTTATTTCTTTGAAACAATGGTTAGCAAATCAGAATAGTATAGCTAATACCCACGGGAGTAAGAACATGAAAACCTAGATATTATTTCTGTAGAAACAGGACAAGTCTAGATTATTCTGAAATTTGTTCCCAAAAAGCTAGAGAACACGTAAGAAATACATTTAGTTCCATGAAATATGCACCAATTCAAGGTGCTGGAGAAGATATTTAAAGTCCTAGATGGCTTAGGAACTTGATACTGAAGGGAGCATCTCTCCCTATATATAGATGCACAGAACTGAAGTCTGCAGAAGGGGACCTCCTTTGTTTTTTACCAGTGGGTAAGTTGTTTATCATTTTGTACAAGCAGGGGCAATACAGTGTAGAAGGAAGTGGGAGAGGGGCTTCTCAGGTGTTGCACCCCAGTCATGGAATGCCCTCCCACTTGAGATTGGCACCAATGTTGGTTTCATTCAAGTGCTGGGTCAAAATACGGCTTTTTATTAAAGCTCTTGGGGCTGAGTTTACTTTAAATTTACAGGTACATGATTTTTAATTGTTGCAGACTTTTAAGCTGTTTTAACTTGTCATGTTTAATATGTTTTAATCCTGTTTAAGCTATTTTATTGTTTCATTTGGTTTAACTTTTTATTGTTCAATATGCAAGTCATCCTGAAATGTACCAGCAGAGAGTAGAATATAAATATTTGAATAAAAATAAATAAATAAAACTTGAGTAAGTCTTTCATCCCTGTTTTCACAACTCTAAGTTAGATTCTAAAACACATGATTCAGAAATTCAGAATGGCATAGGAAAAAAATGTTTAATTTATGTAAAGGCTTTATTTCTGATATTTGGATCTTCAGTACTTCTGTACTGAGAAGTAGTAAAGATCAAACTGTCAGAAAGAACCTAATGCTCAAACTCCTTTATGGATATTTCTGGCATTTGGAACTTTATTACTTCTGAGATGAAATGAAGCTCCAAATGTCAGAAACAACTGTATGAAAATTTCAGAAGAATATCAGCCTGTGCTTTATAGATTACAGCAAAGTCTTTGATTGTATAGATCATGAATAACTTCGTTAAAGAAATGGGGGGGGGGTGCCACTACATTTTCATGTTTGTATTAACTGGAACTCCTACAGTGTCGGTCTCCATTTAGGATAGTTTCAGTTGAGGGATTTCTGGTTGTTTGTTTTTTGAATCATGACATCATCCTGCCCCAGGGCTTTTTCACACTACATAATTATGGCAGTTTGATTCCACTTCAGTTGCCATCCAGTTGCCATGGTTCTTCATATGGAATCCTGGGATGTGCAATTTATGGAGGGATATTTAGAATTCTTCGCCAGAGAGCTTCAGTGCCTCACCAAACTACAAACTCCAGAATGCTCTCGGATGTAGCCGTGACAATTAAAGTGGAATGAAACTGCTATAATTATGAAGTGTAAATGAGATGTCATTCCCTTATGGGGGCTTCACATATAATCCTCTACTAGTAACGTCCCTAAGAAGTTTTCCTACCACTTCTCTCTTTTTAATTACTGATCATAAAAAAAGAATAACTTTACAATGTCGTTTAACTTTTAGCATGCAAAGCCCTTTGTCTCAATATCTCCTAAGGCTGAATGTCAGAAACCACTGAGTCTTTAGCCTCAGCTAACCTAACTGTTGATGTACAGAACTAAATATGTAATACTTACTAACGATTTTGCTTCGTATTTTCACAAGAGCTGACTTTTAATCCAAATAATAGGTTGTCCTAGGATTACTCAACACAGAGTATCTAAAAACTACGGTGAAAACTGTGTTGCAGAATCTGAGATGTTAGAATTAAGTATGAAGAATATTGCCCTATATATCTTGGTTTATATATGCTTGCAAATATTGTAAGCTATCTTTAAATGGGGAAGAAAATCCCTAAATGTCTTATTAGGAAAGACATTTTCTAATAAGGGATACAGTCTTCAATTATTTGAAGGACTGTATTCTCCTTTTCTAATCAGTCCAGGCTTTAAAGATCTGCTGGAGAGGCCCTGCTCTCTGTCCTTCTCTGTGCATACATACACACGCGCGCGCGCACACACACACGCACACACATACAAGATCCCTTTTCCTCACTGGGAAGGAGTGGGTATTCCACACCTGACAGTCCAGATAAGGATAATGCTTTTTTGGCTGCTGGCTGCATCAAAGAAATAGTGATCTGTATGAAATCAGATTGAGAACGTGGAGGTGGTGAAGGCACCCTGAGAACTACTGGTTTTGCATCCCTGGGAAAAATAAATAGACAAGGTTCTAATTCAGCTTTCCCTCAGCCCTCTGGGACTGACTTTATTCTCCATCCAATTACCACACCCTTCCCCTTGCATTCCTCTCTACATTTTGAAACAGCTAAGAGGAAGACACAGAGATGTGATTACACAAAAGGAGGTAAGAACCTTCTTATTCACACTGTTTTCCTGTTTGCCTTCTGTAGCAGAAAAGAGGGGAGGGATGGAGGAAACCGTGTAGGCAAGACACACCAGCAAGAAACCACTGTCTCCCACTACTGTCTGGAAGAAGAAAGAACAAAATCCCAAGCCAGGGCTTGAGAGGTCATACATCCAGAAGTGGAATGTGTGGTTTCTTATCCCATTCTCCTACAGGAGTTGGAGCAGGAAGTTTGAGGGTAAGTCATAGCTTAGCTAAGACATAAGCTATAGTTGATGTCACAGCAAGGCCTTGAGTTGGAAATTGACATGCAGCATACAGAAGGTGTTTCTTTGTACTTTAGACGAAAAGAGAAGACCATACAGTTAGTACTGGTCCCAACCTTCCTAATGGCTATTGTTTGGAGGGGTGGAAATGCTTTTTTCATTCTTGTTTCTCTTTATTAATAAAAAAAATATAATTAAAGTTATAGTATGTTGTCCAAAAAGCAGTGACATACAGACATGTGTGCAACACACATACATTAAAACAAGCAATTGAAATCAATGAAAATAACACATGGGGTGAATAATTTTTCTTGCTTAGCATTCCAGATAGTAACAAAAATTCCCCTTCTGTCTTGTGAGTTGATTCCTTCCCCCTTGGGATTCCCTCCCCCTTGTAATACATACCTTTAATCTTGCTTCTAATGTCTTATATCCCAAGGAACTGGTCAAATAGTGGAGGGTGGATACTGTTTCTCCATCAGCTGGGGTTAATTTTTTATACCTCAATCAATTCAATACTCACAGTTAGATGCACACTGCCTCAAATGAACTTCATGGAGGGTAGGTCTAGTTTTCCCAGATCTCAAGGCGTGGACCTTCTTGTCCAGTCTGCAGGGGATGGGTGAGGAATCTCAAGGCAAGAGCACTGTCTTAAAAAGTGTGTGTCTTTATATACTAGTTGTACTAGACACTGTTTTGGAATAGTTGCTATAGGCTCTCCAGAGGGTATACCAACCCTTCATTCTCCTCCCTCCAAAACTGCACTAGGAACCATCCCTGGGTCTTAGGGATTGGGCCTGTGTGAAAGAATGGTGTCTTGTGATATTTTATTGATATGCATGGATTTAATAGTGCTTTTATGTTGTTCTACATTTGTATATTTGGGCTAAGTTTAATTTCTTGTAAAATATAAGGGGTTTTCAGAAAATAGAAAAGGAAAGCAAAATTTGACATAAAATTTGAGCCAAACCTATTAGTGTGTTTTTTTTTTTTTTAAAAAGCACAACACAAAGAATGTGAGAGCTGGAAGAAAGCTTAAAGTAGAAGCTGAGTGGAAGCTGTGGAAAGAGAAGTTAGAAGCACAGTTGAAACTGAAAAGAAGGTGAAGAAGAGAGAACACAGAGCTAAAAAACGAGGCCAACAAGAAAGGAGTCAGAAGCAGAGAAATACTCAAGAGTGTGGATCTAGGAGAAAACAATTCAGGAGAAAAGCTTGTCAGTAGGATTCTACAAAGAACTGCTTGCTTGAAACCTGAGAGGAAGATGAGAGATGTGTAAGACCCATATTTGTTAAGGATTGTGATTAGACAGGTTTAGAGGGATCCATTTTTTTCTTTACTTGTTTTCCTATTGCTAATTTGGAACTTAACTGTAAACTGAAACAAACATTTTTTTTAAAAAAATGGTATCTAATTCTGAGCTCTAACAAAAGAAAAGTTTTTTTTAAATGGGTGTTGTTTTTACATTAAAATAGTAAACTTTTAAAAAAGGTTGTTATTGATATGCCTTGCAGGTATTGGTTGCTCACCCCAAATCTAAAGCCTTACCACTCTACTAAAACGAGGATTCATTTGTATATAAAAAATTTGAGGCTGTGTTGGTAGAAAAGCTTCACAAATAAAGACATGTACCTGGTACTAGCGGAAGAGTTCCAGGGAAGGGAGTAAAGTTCCAATTGCAAAGGACTGCATACCTTCTTTTTGACCAGTTTCACTTCCCCTCACAAGGCAGGGCTAGGCTGATCTGTGACACCCTGAAATCTCAAGGCTTGCCATGTTCTTTTCTTGTCTACCCTAGACAGGTCCCTTCTTTTCTCCTGATATTCCAGGTCTTTGACAAATGAAAAAGATGGTTGTATTTACTGTAAAGCCAGTTTTGTGTGGGGATCTGGGCCTATCCTTCCCTTCATATTCTTATCTATATGTAGCTGTTAAAGCTAGTTGTCCATCAGGGACTTTGGTCAAAGAGATTTTTCACTGACCATTCAAAATACTAATTCCTGAATTGTGCTCAGCATTGCTAAAAGATGTTGAGCAATGGATTGGAATTTCCAGTCAATATTCTTTGCATGTTTACTAAATATTCTTTGTTTAAAGAAAAGATTAGGGGGAAAACTGCAGTCTTGTATCCCTTTTAAACAAATCAGAAAACACCTGCTTATGTAATGGGTTTAGTGGAGAAAAAGCCAGAATTCCACATTACTTTTTGAAGACAGGCAGAATGTTTGACCTTGCATAGCCCTTGCAGTTTGTTGCAGTACAGATAATATTTACTGAATCAACCCTAGAGATAACAGTGTATATATTGGAATAAGTGTACTCAAGTCTGTACTATCCTTGCAAAGTTCAAATGAAAAGTGGTACCAAGCACCATCAGGATGAAGGCTATTTTACTACTTAAGCTCATGTTTCTTTTTAGACTTTCCCATTTGATAAACAAAGGTGTAAGTTCTGAACAAATATGAACTTCATAATACATAATAGCATATATTTCTCATCCTCTCCTATGCTCCTGCAAACTAACTAGAAAGCCTTATATATTTGTGAAGTAGGGATAGGGAACATGTCATCCTTCAGATTTTATCTGACTGTAGCTCCTATCATCCCTCACCATTGATACACTGTCAAGTGCTACAGGGATTTACAGTCTCAACAGTTTTTGAACATTAACACGCTTACCTTTCCTTCAGCTTTTAAAGGTTACTGCACATTATAATCCTATCTCATTAATCATGACAGGAACATTGTGAGGCTAGGCAAGATAATTAATTAAAATCAATTTCAATAAAGATGAAAAGCAGAATCATGTCACAAGCTGGTGCTTGAACAAGAATACTGTTACTTAAAATGCACATTTATTAATTAATGAAAACATTTGTATCCAGCCTTTCTTTTGACATCAAGAATGCCTCTCAAAATGTAAGTATACAATATTAGAAATAATAATAATAATAATAATAATAATACAAACAAAACAAAACAAAATGAGCTAACATAGGCCATAATATCAAAAAACAAAAAGAAAGCAATAAAGTCGATTTATAACAAAGTTGCTAATCTTTAAGCCTTTCTAGAAGCCTTCTCACCACTGAAGACCAGAAATGGAACAATCAAGATACCCAGCAGGCTATCCTAGGGCTTCTCATTTCATTGGCCATTTCCACACGGGCTTAAAGAAACGGTGCAGAGCGTCCTCCAGAGAGGACGTCTGCACCTGGGAGCGGACTGGGTTGGACCTACTTACTGTAGTTCTGCACCTCAGTCCGCTCCTGAACGACCTGAAGTGGTCATCCAGCATGCTTTTGAAAGACCGCTTAAAACAGGTCTTTCAAAAGCACGGAGTGTGCCACTCCATTCCTGTGCTCCAGTGCAGATTTGCAGGATTGCACCAGTGCGAGCCTGCAATCTGCTGGGGGCGGGCTTTAGGCTGGTGAGCTTCAGCAGTTGATCAAGACCCTTGACCAACCAGAAGCCGCCATTTTCATCCCCGGAGCAGTGTGGAGCGATGAGCACGCACTGCTCCGGAGCACCACGGACTGGACTGGGAAGCCAAGAAGTTTGGTAAGTACTGGCACGGGGCGATTCCCTCGCCCCATGTGGAAATGGCCATTGGTGCTGAAATCCAGAAGGCTATGCCTCTTGCATTCACCCACAGAGCTTCAGGGGTAGGAGGACTTGGAACTGGAACTCTGATGTTGATTTGTTCAGAGAGTAGATAAAGCAGAAGGCAATCCTCATACCTCCTGGGCTCTTTCACACTACAGAGTTATAGTACTATGATTCCACTTTAACTGCCAGGATTCCATCCTATTAAATCCTTAGATTTGCAGTTTAGGGAGGAGTACTTAAATTTCTCAGCCAGAGAGGTCTAGTGTCTAAGCAAACTATAAAACACAGGATTCCGTGGGATGTTGCAATGGCAGTTAAAGTGGAATCATAGTGCTATAATTGTGTAGTATGAAGGGCTCCCAGTTATAGCCATTCAGGGCTTAAAGGTAACAACTAACCCTTTTGAACGAGTCTAGACTTCTTTCTTTCTTTTTTTAATTAACTACAACTCTAAAAGTCAGGAAATACACAAAAACCTTACATTTAAAGCTCACTCAAAATGTTTGGGCAGATAAAGTGTTTAACCAAATGCCAAAGATAATATACTATTGTGTGTGTGGGTGAAGCTGCCAGGGGCCAGGAGGGGCTTCATCAACTCACAGGATCCTAGACAGCTGTGCCTTATTTTTATCCTCACTCCAAATTGGGGGTCTTTTCTAGCACAGAATAGCCCACAGAACCTCTCTGGGGCTGTTACTGACCATTTCACTGTGTCTGAGGCTCTTTTCACCACCTCATCTGCAGTAACACATTTTTGATCTATTATCTATTTTGACTCAGATATTAATATATTTTTGCTCAGGACTATTGGCAATCTGCAGCCAGGGAACTGATTTTTTTAACTCTTACATTAACACATGGATACTCCATCACGTTTGCTTTCCATGTGGTTTTGACAGCTGTCTGTGCAGAAAAGTAAATTAGTTGGTTCCCATATGCTCTTTCATGTATATAGCTTTTATTTTGATTACACTGAGTCTGAAGAAAGAGCCAAAAAGGCCACTAGTAACTTGTCTAGGTAAGCCAATGCTGATCTTTATTGGACGATGGAAATTCACTTCTGGATTCGAGCAGCTAGTGTTCGGTACAACGACTATCGAGAGCAAAGTAGTATGTTGAACCTTTTGCACATTTTATATGTGAGTACACTGCCTAAAATAGAGTTAATTAGCAAAGGCAATAAAGATAACAAAGCTAGTTAGTTTTGTAGAAAGGTTTACTGGCTAGAGCTGCACAATTCCTATTTACTCTTGTGCTTCCCATACAATATTTCACAGCCAGTTTTCTGGACAGTTCATTGCAAGAATCTTTCTCTTCTATAATGCGGGGAAACTTTCACCCTCCATATATTCTGGGGTTCAACTTCTAGAAGCCTCAGGAAGTAGGGTAAACAGACAGGATGTTGGATGTGGAAGCAAAGAGGGCAACAATCAAACTATGTTTCAGAACTATTGGAAGAAAATGTGTGAGAAGGGATCTCGTTGTGAAATAATGAGGTGGACGGACTTTATTTTAGGTCTATTCAACTAGTGATGAAAAGTAGTTGCAGGCTTGTCTATTACTTGGTGGTTGAGTCTGAACTTTACAGGTGCTACCCAAAGTGCTGAACCTGTTTTGATGATAAGATTTGGTACTTTGGCTATCCTTTAAAGTTTAGTCTAAAGCTCAGAGAACATTCATTGACCCACTGACATGGAAGTTACCAGCCATTGCTTGCTGTGGGCTTGTTCTACTTAGACTTCAATTCTCTTTTCCACTCATATCAGCTTCTTATTTCACATGTCAGTCAAAATCAGACCAAGTACAGTCATAATACAATCAGAAAGCAGACATAGGCCATTTCCACACGTGGCGGTGGAAACGCCCTGTGCTGGTACTTACTGGACTTCTTGGCTCGACGCTGTAGTCCAGGCTGCTCCGGAGCAGTGCGTGACCACCGCTCCACACTGCTCTGGGGAAGAAAATGGTGGCTTCCAGTTGGTGGAGGCTCTCCACCAACCGCCGAAGCTCGCCAACCTAAAGCCCGCCCCTGGCAGATCTGCAGGCTTGCACTGGTGCGAGCCTGCAAATCTGCACCAGAGCGCCGGAATGGAGTGGCGCGCTCCATGCTTTTGAAAGACCTGTTTAAACAGGTCTTTAAAAAGCACACTGCGCAACCACTTCTGGACGTTCCAGAGCGGACTGAGGTGCAGAACTACAAAAAGTAGCCCGACCCAGTCCACTCTACAGCGCAGACGTCCTCTTTGGAGGATGCTCTGCACCATTTTTTTAGCCCGTGTGGAAATGGCCATAGAGCTGTGGTACTCCAGAGGAAAACTGTGATGGAGTCCATTCTGTAGTCAATACTGACAGGGAGATAGTGAGGGAGATCTTGGGCAGTGTCTTGGAGTGAGATGCATAATGAAGACAGCAAATGGGTGTTGACAGCTACAGTTGGAGAAAAGGTGGGTCAAAGAGTACTTTCCAGTGTTAAGGCAAAGGAGGAATGAGTCAGTGAGTGAGTGCAGCAAAAGTGTGGTGGTTAGTGAGACCAGACTATCAGCTTTGATCACTACATAATATGCTTAAAAATTAATTGCTGCTGACCATGGTTGTATTTTGTGGCAACTCTCCTGTCTGTTAGAGGATGGCTTATTCTGTTTCCACTGCCATTAGTCTACTTCACTTACAGAGGTGTGATGTTTTCTTGTGTGCCATTACATTCACAACTGCAGTCAATCATTTTGTATTTGTAGACTTCAGTTCTTATGTAAATATATTTTTCCTCTCATAGACACGTTGCATCATATTAACTGTAAACTAGATTATCATTAAGACCACAGGTTCCATGGTGCATGTTGAGTGGGAATATAATACCCCTGAATGAAAACTACGTTCTTAATATCCCAGGTGTACATTCCTCCAGATAGACATTGCTTAACAGCAGAATTTCAAACTTACACATTTTAAATAGGGCTGAGTGACAATTTAATCAAAAGAAACTTGTTTACTATAAACCATTGACCCCAAAGATGTTTCCATGGTGGTTGCTAGAACACTATTTCATCTTTGGGAGCTGGGGCATAAAAACCAGGATGGGAACTGTTCTAGAACCTTCTGTAATGGAGGAAGAGACACAGGCCCAGGTTCTGCCTTCCCATATCCAGCGGGGTCATCTCAGGGAACTGGGGCGTAAAATCAGGCCAGAGCTGGCTCAACACCTTGTGCAAGAAGAATCCAGGACATGACATTTATCAGCCAAATGAGGATCCTTGTTTTCATTACTAGTGATATCAGTCATGGTTTTCTTCGTTAATTATCTGTTATCTTTTTTTAGTTACATTTATTCTCTTATTAATAACCCTTTCTAATTTTCTATTTCATTGCACTTTGTTATCACTCCTCTTTCTTCAGTTTCTTTTTATCTGATAACTGTCTGCTAGGTATCTACTTCCCTTTTCTGGTTGCTTAAGGAACTGCTGCTTGATTGTCATAATGTTGCTACTATTCATGATTTATTTGTCTTCAGATATTCTCACTTCCTTGCTCTCACTGAAACCCGTCTTCATGTCCATTATGCTGCTACTTTCACTGCCCTCTCCTTCAGAGGAGTTGCCTTTTCTCATATAAGTTGCCATGAGTGTAGGGGTGAGATGGGGTAGATCTTCTGTTACCCAGCTCATGCCAGTTACTAATCTTTTCCTTTCCACTAACACGCTGCTCCTCTTTTTTTGAGGCCAATTGCATAGAAAATTGCATTGTTTTATATTTGTATCTCTCCTTTCTTCCTATATGTATTTTATGTATGTGTCTGCCTATCTGTCTGTCTGTCTGTCTGTCTGTCTGTCTGTCTATCTATCTATCTATCTATCTATCTAACTATCTATCTGTCTGTCTGTCTGTCTATCTGTCTATCATCTATCTATCATTTATCTATCTGTTTTTATGCCCTTGGCAGGTCTGGCAGTTTTTTGTTGTTCTTTTATTGAACATTGACAGCAATAATATACAAAAATATGTACAAATAAATGATAATAATAACTATGACTAGTTTATGCTATCTGTCTGTCTGTCTGTCTGTCTGTCCGTCCGTCCGTCCTTCCGTCCGTCCGTCCGTCCGTCCGTCCATCCATCCATCCATCCACATATGAATATCTAATATATTGATAAATGGATAGGACTTGTGTAAAAAGGATGCTGTACTTCTTAAAACAAAGCATATTAGAAGTATGATTGGTTGCTTATCATTATCATTAGAAGGATGATTGATTGCTTACCCAAAAGTCACTGAAGACTAATTGTTATTTGTTTGTTTGTTTTAAAAATCTTTGATAAGCTAACCCTTTAGTGAGCAGTTACCTTGGAGAACTAGTTGTCTGCTTTCACTTCACCATTTAGTGATGGCATCTTTCTAATTTGAATTGTAAGGATTTAACATGGTCAGTAAATACCATTGGCATTTATATTTTATTCTCATTCACCTGCTATGGCTTCTTTAAGTTTCTTCAGTTACACTTTCCCCCTCTTTGGCATCTCTTTCTGTACCAGCTTTCCACACCATTTCCACATCCATGCCCTCTTTCTTTTGTTTTGTTTTTTTGTTTTTGTTTGTTTGGTTTTTAACAGAAATGGAACAGAAATGGGGGATCTCTTGCTGTTCAAAGTTATGTCAAACCCCCCCCCCCTTACCTGGCTACTCTTTGGTTTGTTATATAAGTTAATTAATGGTCCTCAGTCTCAGTCTCAACTTGGAATAGAAACCAAATGAAACTTAGCATTGATACATGTGAGATGTAAGTGTTTGGCCCCAACTGAAACCACAGGGGCGTCCAGATGACTCTCCAGTGGCAACTAGTTTAATGATTTCAGAGATTTCCTTTTGTGAATGATTTCTTTGTTTAAGATTAGGAAAATAAAAAGAAACATTTCACGACTGGAGAGATACTGGTCAAGATAGAACATCTTGAGACAGGCCAGCCTTTTGAAGATAGTCCAGTCTCTGTTAAGGTTCTTGCCTACAGTGTGACAATAAGACACCAAGTGATTATTAAATTAGAGTTTATTTCGCACAAGAAGTTTCTATGTTGTTTTACTGTCTTTCTCCCTTTTTTTGTACTCAAGAACATATAGCCACAGCAAGTGCAAAAAGTGCAATCAGATTGATCAAGGAAATACAAACAATGCATCCAAATGTAATTATACTGTTTATTTTTAAAAATGATTTTAATGGTATATTTTAAATTGTTTTAATATTACTAAAAGTTTAATTCTATTTTAAAGCTGGTCTTTTGTATGTTTTTACTATAGTCATCTTAATTTGTAAGCTGCCTTGCATCTAGTTTTGGGGAAAAGGCAGGATTATATATATGACGAATCATGATCTTCCTCCTCCTCTTCCCTCTTTCCCAAGATGATGGGAATGTTGTTTAAGCCCATTTGGGATTTATTAGAGAAGTGGATTTGTGGGTCAAAGCTGTTCAGAAACTAAGGCCACTCTAAGGATCTTTACATTTGGCTTCACCGCATTTTGTCAGAGAACAGTGACCTTCCTTTCCCCAACATCTGAGACCTGGATGCAGAAGTACAAAGTAACTGTTGGAAAAACACTCTCTGACAATTGAATCGTAATGAGATGCATGGCACATGCCACCACAATTTATATTTCCTGTCATGTTTGTCTTTTGTAAGAGGTTTTGCAATAATTTTATTGCAAGTTTTTAGAAGAAACCTTTTACACCCTCCAAAACACCAGCATGGTGTAGTGGTGTGAACATTGGACTGCAACCCTGGAGACCAGAGTTTGATTCCCTGCTCAACCAAGAAAACCCACTGGTGACCTTGGGTGGGTCACACACTCTCAGCCCCAGAAAATGCTGTGATAGGTTTGCCTTTGTCGTTGTTGTGTGTCTTCAAGTCATTTCTGACTTATCGTGACTCTAAGATAAACCTATCATACAGTTTTCTGGGGCTGACAATGTGTAATGTACTCAAAGTTACCCAGTAGGTTTCCATGGCTGAGCAAGGAGTTGAACCCTGCTCTTCAGGGTCATAGTCCAGTGCTCAAATCACTACACGCACTGGCTCTCAGGTTCGCCTTAGGGTTGCCGTAAGTTGGAAATAACTTGAAGGCACACAACAACAACAACGACAATGACAGCAACAGCAACAGGTGTTCAGAATTACAATAGAACTAAAATATATTTTGTTATATGATAGTTGTTTGATGATCCAGTTTATGTTGATGAATATTTTATTCTGTATATATTATGAATGAATGAATGAATATATTATTCCACCTAAACCTCAGGAAGAGCTTCCTGACAGTCAGAGCTCTCCAGCAGTGGAATATGCTGCTTCAGAGCATGATGGAGTCTCCTTCTTTGGAGGTTTTTAAGCAGAGGCTGGATAGCCATTTGTTGGGAGTGCTTTGATGTGGGTTCCTGCATGGCAGGGGGTTGGACTGGATGGCCCCGGTGGCCTCTTCCAACTCTATGATTCTAAGATTCTGTATTATTCTGTCAGTTGGGTCCAGACAAGTCATACTTAGCAGAGATTCAATGAAATAAATAAACTTTGTAAGTTAATAAAGGCCCATTGGTTTCAATGAGTTCATTCTAAATCTGGATCCACCTTTTAAATCTTGTATCTGTCTGTTCAAAGATCAATGGCACTTACTTATATGAAACTTACTGCACCCTAAGGTTACAATCCTGTGTGAGCTTACTTCAGAGTAAAGCACAGGAGGAGCTCATTGAACTCAAAGAGATGTACTTTTATTAAGAAAGATCTCAGGACTGTACTACTAATAGTTCGTTTTCCTTGTTGCTGATTTCCAACCTATTTTTTTCTGAAGTAAAGGTGTTTTCCATTTGAACTAATGCCATTTAAAAGTGACTCAACAGTGTTCCTTAATGGCGACTTTGGTCACAATTTAAAAGGCACACACAGTTAAAGTATTAGATTGTACTGTTAAGCAATTATCCCTGGCCAGTCAATTCACTGAGGAGACATGAGGAAGAGATATTCACATAAGGAAGACATGACTGGTTTATATCTCTGGCAGTGGAGCTGCGCAGGAAACAGATTAGGCATGCATCTTTCTGTCAGGCGGGTTTCTCTTTGGAGCCTGACTATGGCTCACCATTAGTAATGCAGTACCTTTCAAGTATTGTTAATTTGCCATGAGGATTGAAGCTCTGTAACATACATACATACATACACTACTCATTAACAGGTAATGAAAGAGAGCCATCTTGTGGTATGCTTGCAGTGGTACTGACAAGTAGAGTAAAACTATGAATGAAGCCTGGTATGAGACAATATTTTCTGGAGACGATAAACTGGAAAGGAAAAGTCACAATGCTTCATATAACACAAGGGTAGGCAATATGTGGCCCTCCCTATGTTGTCAGATAAAACTCCCATAATCCTTTACCATGCTGGCTGAGGCTGATTAAAGTTGTAGTCCAATAACATCTGGAAGGGTATAAATTACATAATGTAATTTGTACACACAAAATATTTGCAAGCAATGCAGACAGAACAAAGTGTTGTTGCTGTTTCCAGTTCAAGTGTTGTTGCTGTTTCCAGTTTTTGGTATAAATCTAAACTTATTAATTAAACTTAGGTGACTCTAAGTCGAACCTATCACAGGGATTACTTGGTAAGATTTTTTCAGAGGGGGTTTGATATTGTCTTCCTCTGAGGCTGAGAAAGTGTGACTTGTCCTAAGGTCATTTGGTGGGTTTTCATAGCTGAATGGGGATTTGAACCCTGGTTTCCCAGAATCCTAGTACAAAACTCAAATTACTGTGCCATGTAGGCTTTCATTTCACCCATTACCATAGCAGTAATGCATGAAATAGCCAGTATATCCTAGTAGGATGTTGTAGAAAAAAATTGTGTACTTTTTGAAATGTCCAATTACATTAGGGGGAAAACAGGCTACAATTCCTATAGCTTCTGATTTATTACCTAGCTATATTAATCCTAGTTAATCTCTTCTTAATTTTCATTAGTGTAAATCAAATCAAATCATTTTTTAATGCCTTGGAAAATTTGTTAATGAATAGATCACATATGTGCCAGGTTTGCAAATTGTATGCTGTGTGAGTACTGAAGCAAATTATTGACATAGATTAAAATCGTATATTGCTTCAGTGTAGAGTAAGTAGTCTAGCAGACTTACATTACACAATCTCGGTACTGGCTACCATTGTAGTTGAACATATGTGGATCAGTGGTCAGTGTGAATGACTGAAAACTCATTGTGCTATTGCAGTGGGCAATGTCCAGAGGCAATGCAGAAAAGTAATGCATATGCTACTTTGTGCACTTTAATATGCTACAGCCCCACAGATAATTTGACTTGTGCTATCATCAGCTGGACGTGACTGTTTTGCACTGTTCGAAAGAAAACAAAACAAAAACAAAATCCTGTTCTATATGCATATTCCCAGCATACATCTGTTTATGTGACTAACAGGGTGCTGGCCCTAATTTGTAATGATGTATTATTGTCTGAAATGGGTAGGAATCCTGTGACTGCTCAAGCTATATCTCCCAACCCCCAACTGCCCCCAGTCTTTCCAGCTGAAAATTATTTTGGCCCTAGCTCCTCCAACTACAAATAGATTCAAGATGCTTTATTAATGCTGTTTCATGAGCTCCCCCATCTCCAAACAGCAAGAACCTCGCAAAGACCCAAAAGCTGACAGGGACTGACATGACGTCACTTCCTGTCATTCCAAATGGTGGCTACAATGACATGTTGTTTCTCCAAAGGACTGAAAAAAGACTGTGCACTTCCGTGATCCAAAAGTAGTCCTAATTTGTTTACAAAATGTTACATAGACGGTATATGACACCAGAAAGATTGCAAAAATAACTAAAAATGGACATGTAAGATGTTGGAAATGTGATGAAAAGGCGGGGTTATTTTATCATATGTGGTGGTCTTGTAAGATAGCAAGGAAATTCTGGAAGGAAATACATGATGAAATTCAAAGAATTTATAATGTACATTTTGAAATGAAGCCAGAATTTCATCTGTTAAATATGCTTGGGCAACAAAGAGAAATAAGATCTCATCAGAAGACATTGCTATGTTTGATAACTGCTGCAAGGCTGATATATGCGCAATATTGGAAAGAAAGGAAATATGTTGATATAGAAGAATGGAAATTAAAAGTCCTGGATATGGTAGACACAGAAAAGTTAACATTTTCTCTGAGAAATAAACCTATCCAGAACTCTGAAAGGGGATGGAGAGAAGTTTTGGATTGGATAAAGACATAGTACAAGAAAAGAAAAAAGAATAAAGTAAGATTGTAAGTAATCTAAAGTAACAATGCAGCAAGACAATGTAACAAAGTAATGTAACAGGTAGCAAGGCAATGTAACAAAGCAACTGTGTAAAGATGTAAGATGTAACAAATTCTTTGAGCAAGTAGCAATTATGTATAAATGGAATGAAAACATGCAGATGCAACTGGAAAATAAGCCTGGAAGTGGAGAGGGGGATTTTTTTTTATTTTTAATGAAAATCTTTAATAAAAAATATTTAAAAAAACAAAAACAAAAGTAGTCCTAATTTGGATTAGATCCTTGGCATGAGAAAGGGACGTAGCATTTTCTGTCAGTGCTCAAGCCCCTTCCTCAATCCCCCCGTTTCTAACTGCAGAGGGGATAACACACAGGCACAAATGTTTTCCTCCTCATTATTAATAAGAAATGTCTAATCAGTCCCAGAATGACCTTCCAATCAAGTCTACTGTTGAAATCCAATAGGACCAATCTAGCTGAAATCAAAAGTCTTCAGTAAATTGTGGACCAAAACCACCATCAAAATAATCTATCTCTTAAGTTCCAGCAAATGAAACTAAGATTAAAATATCATTGCATTAAGAAAAAAAGATGTGATACAGTCCATTCTTGACTTTGGTGTTAAAGATCTGTATGGTTTCTTGTAATGTACTATATATTCAGGAAGCTTTTTCCACTTTCTCAAACTGAGGTCAATAAAGGAACACAATTTAATTTCCATTAGGACTGCATACTAGGGATGAGAGCTGGATTTGAATTGCTGGTAACTGAGGATAACAAACAGCCTGGTGTTTATATGCCCACTCATTTCCTTGGTCTTGGACCATTGATCTGTTCTTGCTTGGTGCAGAGTTCTCCTCCTTTTCTAGAGCACTTTGACTGTTTAATACAATGATGGGAAGTGTGATAGTTGTCCAAAAGTTGGATACCAGTACTTGAAAGGCTGAGCCAGCATGGGCATTAACAGATGGGAACTACACACCAACAATAACAGATGGGAACTACACACCAACAATATCTACATGTTGCTCAGTCTGGTTGTATCATCTTCCTATTGCTTCAGAGCTTGTAGATCTTGGCCTATATAAAACATTTGGGATTTATTTTTATTTTATTTTATTTTTGGAAAACAAAGAGTGCAGCTGTGTTTGGTTTGATTCTCCAGCATTAAGTAATCTTACAGGCATGTACCTGACGAACATGCTTTGATAACTAACAGTGTCAATAGCCCAGCAGATCTTTAGTAATTTGTCGTTGTAGATTGCTCCTGAAATTTTAATAGAATATCGCAATTCAGGAATAATGATGCTGGAACAAAATATGATTCAGCTGAATGTTCTCTGTCACATTATTTCATGTGAACAAAAATGACTATGAGAAGCTATAAAACTAAGAGTTCTGTATAAATATTTGCATATGAAGATCAGTTATTAGTTCATTGTGTGACATCCAGAGTTTTCAAGTATGTACTTTAGTCAGGGTATTTGTCTTTTCGATGGATTAATTCAAATAAAAGAGAAAAGAAATCTAAGAATGATTAAAAATGTAATACTGAACAGATATGGAACTTTCGCTGGAATCCTCTGAGTACCTTATGCTGGAGTAACTGGGAGTTATGTTCCTGTAAGGACTTTTTATGTCATTGTACAATACCACTCAGTACCTCCTTGTGCAACAGCTTTTTCTTTGCTGTACAATAGTATCTACCATTCACAACATGGTAGTGGATGAATGTGATGATAACCTGGTATGTTTTCCAGAGACCTGGATTCGCTGGTGTCACCTTGTTCTAGGTTTGTCCACTTGGGTACTCAGTGCAGCATGAGCCTGGACTGGGCATTGGGAGAGAAGTTGCTGTCATCTGTAAGGATTTAACACTCCCACAAGGACTTGGAGGGTTTATACCTTGTGGTGAGCCAAAGGGACAGAATGGAGATGCTGCTGGTGTACCACCCACCCTGCTGCCCAGCAATATCCCTACCTGAGCTGGCTGAGGACTCAGAGGTGGTGACGGAGAGACGCAGGACTAGGGCACTTGGACATCCATGCTGAGGCTGTTCTGATAGGAACTGTTCAGGACTTCATGGCTATCATGACAACCATGGGGCTGTTTCAGTACATCATTGGTCAAACACATGTGGCCAGACATACTTTAGACTTGGTTTTTGTTATTGGACTGATGGAGGATGGTCTGGTTTTGGGGATGGTGTACAACAACCCCGTTGTCAGGGTCAGATCACTTCCTTAGGAAGGTTGGTTTGGCAGTAGCAGGCCGGGGTGGAGGACTGATTACAATGGCCACCCCCAAAAAATGTTTGTGAAAACTGAAGGATTCCTGAATGCTCTGGGGGATTTTCCAGCTGACAGAGCAGGTGATTCTGTTGAGGCTGTTGAGCTGGTCTGACTATAGAATGGTGAGGTAGAAAGGACCATTAATGCAATTGCTCCTTAAGAACCCAACTCAGTACTGTGGAGGTGCTGCAGCAGTGCCTGGATGCTGTAATGGACTGGATGAGGGTGAAAAAAAACTGAAGCCGAATCTCTATAAGATGGAGGCTCCGAGAACTGGTGGTTCTTGATGTGGGTATTGGGTAGGTTACCTGAATAGTGTTCCACTCCCCCTTGTAGGAGGAGGTGTTAGTCTAGAGTCATCCTAGATCCATCCTTGTCAGTGGAAGCCCAGGTAGACTGAGTGGCATGGAGTGCTTGGGGCCAGCTTTGACGGTCCACCAACTATAGCCTTTCCTGGGCAGGGATAACTTAGCCACAGTAGTCCATGCGCTGGTAACTTCCTGATTAAAATACTGCATGCAGTCTATGTGTGGCTGCCCTTGAAGATGACCCAGAAATTGCAGCTAGTGCAAAATGCAGCAGCTAAACTACTCACTAGAATTCAGATATCATATGATACCTGTTCTGAAGGAATTGCACTGGCTAGCAATATATTTCTATTTCCTATTCAAGATGCTGGCAGTAACATTAATGTCCTAAATGTTTTGGAACCTTAGAACTTGAGGGAGTGGCTTTCTGTATACAGTGTGTCCTCCATTTATGCAGGGTATGTGTATATCCATTCCAGGAAACCCCATACAAAACAATAAATGCAAATGCTCATGTCTCATTATTGGTCAATGGATGTGATGTTTGTGCATCCACATAGACACATGCCTATCACATTGACAATAATAGGATGCAAGGCTTTGTGCAACCTCATGTGTGTGCAGAGGATGCACCAACCTGAGAACTGAGATCTATGGGAGGAGCCCTCTGCTGTGTCCCATCTGTAGGGGAAACACATGTGTGAGAACATGGAAGAAGGTCTTTGGTGGCAGTGGGACCCCCACTGTAGAATTCTCTCCCTCTGGAGCCCCAGTTGGGACCATCAATGAAATCAGCACGAAGTGAAAACTTGGCCTTTTATTAAAGCCTTCAGGCCAAACTGATTTTATCCAAGATGCACATATTTTATGGTTAAATTGTTCAAGATTATTTTAATCTTTCTAAACCAGGGCTTTCCAAATGGTGACACACATTAGTGTGTCACCTGAATTGTGTAGGTGTGTTGCCTAGAATCTTGGAAATGTATGTTATTATTTATAAATCATATGTTTTAAAAAATATATGAAAGGTTTTCATGGGATATGATGTGTCCCCATACATTTTGTTATTACAATTTATGTATGTGTCTGTATCTCTTATAAAGGGTTAGCATAACCTGCAGTTTGCTAGTAAAACTGAAATTACTGTGTTGCGAAATGATGCATGTCTAAAAAGTGTGTCACCAACATGAAAAGTTTGGAAAGCTCTGTTCTAAACCTTTGTTATTTATTGTTTTAAATTGGTTTTATTGTAAGCCCCTTGAAGTAAAGGGTGCAATATAAATATTTTAATAAATACATAAATATCCGCATGGTGCTGGGTTGCAACTCTATCTGCTGGTCACTGTTTGGCTATTGGGGTGCAGTAGGTAATACCTGGCTGCTATTGTGTAGCTGGGAGAGAAAAGAGCAACTGTCACCCTTCCAGAGGTTTAGTAGACTTTACCAAAACCCAGTAAGCTCTTGGCCAAAAATAATTTATCTTTTGAGAAATTGATTCTTTGGTAGATGCTTGATTTATATCCTTCATGTTGTTAGTGATAAGTTTGAACTAATTTAAGAATTAGTTCTAGTAAAACTAGTTCACTTTCAGGAAAGTAAGGAATTTTTGAAGTTAAATGTTAGGACCATATCCAACTGAAAAGTGTTATATCAAAAGAAAATGGTACCCTTGGACATGACTTTTTTTCTTAAGCTGCTTTTAAACAGAGTATTAGTGGCTGTTGCCTAGTGCCTGCTCTGTTTCCTTCCTTCTTCATTGTGCCATCTTTTATCATTTTGCCCTGGCTGCTACTATGTGCTTTCTTTCCTGGGAACAGTGGTATAGCTGCACGGCTTGCTTCTCAGTGTCTATTCAGGCTCTGTCTTAATTTTGGTGGAATAAAGGCCAGGGAAGAGCCTAGACTGGCAGTAAGATTGTGTTTCCCCATCTAAGGAAAAATGGCACAGCACCGTGGTGGATGCCTGTCTCACAACTCCCTCTCCTTTCCTCCTACCTGCCTAGTGGGAGAAAAGTATATGTGAACATATATCATAGTACTATAGGATACCTCTTCATTTGAGAAAGCACCTTTCAGCATTACATACAGATTTTTTTCCTCTGTCAGTGCCAGAAGTGTGTGAAAGAGCAAATACCCTGAGGCAGACATCACAGGAGCATTCTCCCCACTTCCCAGAGCAGGAACATAAGAAACTGTCTAATACTGAGTCAGACCAGTTATTTCCCTTTCGCTCTCTTTCTCCTCCTCGCTCTTGCATACTTTTTATAAAAGCAGAAAGTTGTAGACTCAAGGATTCTCCCTGCTCAGAAAAACATGGTGCAGCACTGTCAAACTGAGCTTTTAACAGTAAAGACAAAAAACCCCGAAAAACAAAAAACTAAAAACAGGAATCTAGGTAGGTAGGCAATAAAACCGCCTTCCCCAGGCTCATGCCTTGTACCCATTAGCCCAGGGTAACATGGTGACAGATCCTGGAAGTTGAAGTTTAAAACATCTGGATAGCACCAGATAGAGGAAGGCTTCAGTAGAGGAAAGAGTGGACAGGTACAGTATGATGTTTCCTGGGAATTCGTTTTAGAAAATGGTCAAAACACATTAGGCCAGGCAGTATATATGCTATCTTCATAATAATGTTATCCTAATTTATTCAAACTACTTTTATGTCATAGAATGATGTCCTCAGTTGTTTCTATAAATTTGACTGCTCCTTCTATGAGATCTTAAGATTATGTTTAATATTTATACATATATACAAACGTTAAAAGAGCAAATATATATACAACAAGAGCAGCATATACATACATACAATGTACATTTATGTAAGATTACAATGTGCATTTCTGATTCATGGAATGTAGCTTATTATTTTTGCCTTACTATATACTATTATAACACTGCTTCAAGCTGAAGTGAAATTCTTGTTTAAAATTATTAAAGCTGGCATCACAATCTGTAGCTATTTCAACAACCCTGTTTATATGTTGGGAAAGACCAAAATATATCATCAGTGAAATCTTTTGTTCAAACAGCTAACTTAATCCAATATCAAGTATAATATTTAAAGAGATAGCAGTGCAAATCTGCTTTAGCATAAAAAGTCATAAAGGAGTCCAGCACTTTTGAGAATATAACAGAAGCTTTTGTGGATGAAGTCCATTCATCAGTAAAGTGGTCTGGAGTTCATGTAAGCCTATGCTAGAACTTTCTTCTTCCCAGTTATTTTCAAAGGTGCTGCAGGATTTCTTTATGTCTCTTTATAGCATGCACTGAAGTAATTTTAGGGGACAAACCTGATTACCTGGGGATGGATGCTGACGGGCTATAGTAGAATGCTGTACTTCTCTGAAGAAAGAGATATGAATGAGTCTTTGGGTGGAAGCCTTCTTGATATAGTGGCAGAAAATTCCACAGCCATGGCAGGCCCACTCATGGACTTCAGTAAGTTGTGGGACAGGGTGGGTTGCAGCAGATACCCAAGTGTGTAAGCCACCTCTTACCCTCAGTATGTCTCGGAAGTATTGATAGTTTAGAACTGGAGTAACTATTTCTCTCCCATTTGTTTCAACTGAACTGGGAAGTGGGTCCCCCCACCCCAAGGATAGTCTAATAAACAGGAATAAAACACCCTCACCCTCTGCCTTACAGAAGATTGTTTGCTTTTGTTTTAGTAGATGGTCCAGAATGGTTCCCCCCACTCCAATCTGGTAAGTAGAATTGCTCTTCCCATGTTATAGCTGCATTGTGTCCAGTAGCCCCACATAAATGTAGTGTCTGAAAACTTTCCTTTTACTTTTCAAAGTTGCTGATGATCCCAAACTGTACGAAAACAATTGCCTATTTCTTTTTGCATTTTTGTGAACACCTTCAGCTAGGAGATTTAAATTACATTATTTTGCTAAAAGGTTGTTCTTTTTTTCCTGGTCTGCCCCCACCTTTTTCTGTTGCATTTTCAGCATGCCTTTATATATGGTAATTCAAGGACACAGATACTCTAGGGGCCATTTCACATTTTACATGCCCTAGCCGAAATGATCACAAATTGCATCCCATGTTGAATTTTTGATAGCAAGGCCTTTGGGACAGGCCTGTCCTCTTATGTTCTCTAAAGCTCCAGTGTACAATGATGCCACTGAATCAATCAGCTGATCAATACTCAGTCATAACATTTGCCAGGCATGCTGTTCGTTCAAGTGATCCCTATTGTTGAATAACCACTGAAATATAAAATAATAAATTCTATTACTTACGTTCCTATCAGGCTACAAATATCAAGTAATCACAGGCTGATAGGTATGTATGATAGCATTATTACATTTGCAATGGGATCCCACTTTTCTTCTGACTGGAAAATGCAATGTGACTAATTCTATTACTCTTTTAAACAAATCAACAATAGCAGCAAAATACTCCCATCTGTTCTACCATACACACTATAGTGTTGCCATCTAGAATATAAGGTACTACAAGTCCCACAATCACTTACCATGGGCTATACTGGCTAGGGAATTAGAAGATGAAGACCTAAACATCTAGAAAGCCAAAGAAATATTCCTATCTATCAACAGCTAGAGAATAGTTGCTAGGTGGGTTCTGACTCCTGACTTTAACTCACCTGCAGCTTAAAAAGTATTTTAGGAAGGATGTCTTAGTGATAACATCCAAAAGGGCAATAACTTAAACACATTGATGTGCATGTACTCCTGCAGTTGTAGGCAAATTATTCACCTCACAGCACATGCTTGCATTATTTTTAGTATTTTCCTAAGAGCATTTCCTATGTTGCATCACAGCTCTTGAACCAAAGAGGAATTTGGGGGATTTTGTGCATTACTCATCAGGGAAATTTCAGTGAGTGTCTATATGGGCCACTTGGCTTGGAACAAAATGTCATCCTGCTCTTTAAAACTGAAGAGAGTTTAAAATGCAGTTTAGGGATTTGCTGAGAAAGTTGTTGTCCCTCAGATTTTAATGCCAACATAGATATATTACCTGGAGCCCAAAAACTCTGCGTATGAACAGAAAGTGCGTCTGTCATATTCAAAGGATTTTAACAATTTATCCTTCTGGCTGCACGTTCTTACATGACCTTGAATAATTGGAATGAAGGGATCCCAGAACTAAAGGAGCATGGGAAGAATGCTTTGTGGGGAGGGGGTTTGAATACTCTCTGGCTAGGTTAACATTTTGATTTATTTGTTTTGCTTAGAATAGACCAAAAGTTGCAAAAATTGCAGATTGGAGAAAATGAAACATATTGTCCATCTGGCATGCTCTGTACTTAGAACCAAAATGTTAGTGGTGCGTTATTAATGGGAAATATCAAGATACAGAGGACATTTGCAGAAACAGATTTGAGTCACTCCAAGCTTCTGGGCACCACTGATAAATAGGTTTTCCTCTGTTGTGATTATATTAGGGGGTGGATCAATGTAACACTGAGTTCTCACCAATGCAGGAAGGAATATAGTCTGAGTCTTTCCTGATAGTATAGGACAGATATCTATCACTTCCATTTGATGAGATCTGGATTAGTAAAGGGATCATGCCAAAAGTCCATCAAATCTTTTTTTTTTTTAATTTAAAAATATGCTCATCATTATTTACCCCTTGGTTCCTTATAGGATCCCCCCCCCCCAAAAAAGTTTGCTTTTATGTTTCACAGTTAAGCATCCCTTCTGCTGATTCCAGTTTGTTTATCAGTCATTACCCATTTGACTGTCAATAGTCAATGCTTAAATTGTGTCAACACCTGAGCTGCATCTTGAAAAATGGTAGCTTTTATTCTTCTTTTAGAACAAAATATCTACAGTTACATGAACACCATAGGCTGCACACATCTTAACACCCCTGTCACCACAGCATGTTATCTGTAGTGTTTAATAGAGGAATAATACAAAAAAAGAAAAAAGAGTTTAATAAAACTCATGCACGACATTTTTCATTGGATTTACTGGAAAGAAATACTTGGCATTTGCTGTTGTCTAGACAGAACTCACAGGATATGTTTAAAAATCACAGACAAATAATTAACACACTATTATATCATCATCATCATCATCATTATTATTTTTTGCTGTTGCCTTTTAAGGAAGCTTGGCGCACTATCACACAAGCTACTGTATATAATGTTTAAACTTCATGTTCAAAGCTTATGGCACAATTTCTTTTTATGTAGCTCACAGTTAAATATCCATAGAATGCTGAAATAACATTAGTTCCTTTTATCCATTTGATATCCTCTACTGTATTTTGACATTATGAACTCAAGGAATGGCTTTTGCATATTTCATGGAGATGAAAGTGGAGAAGTGCAATAATATTGAAGCGTATCAAGAATACAATATCAGCCAGCATTTCATGGCCTTTAACACATCAGTCTCATTTACTTTTGCAAACCTTCCAAATTGGTAATAACGTAGAGACCACCATTCAACATATGTTTTGCCTGGAGCCACCATTTTGCCTGGAGGCACTTCTGTTGCAGAGAAAAAAAAGCTCCCACATACAAAATAACACACATCTCCCCAAATTTATGCACACACCTTATTTTCAAAGAATTTGAAAAATAGATTTCAAAACTATTTTGAAAAGAAGTGAAAAAATTCTTATGCCTATTTAATAAGAATAGGAATAAGAATCACTTGTCTAATTAACCATCATTAACTTTTGAAGAACAGATTAAAATTCTGCACCAAGTTCTTACATTAATGAACAAACTAATATGAAGCTAATCTCAGAGAGCTGAACATTCATTAAGATGACTTCTATCTCAGTCCCCCAAGAGGATACATTTTATGTAAAAGGACCCTCTTTTACTGTTGTGTCATTGCATTCTGGGCTAAACTATAATATTGATTACTTTCATCTATTTAAAAAATTATGAAGTAAAAATACAATTTATAATTTTACAGTCAAGGATAGTTTTAGCTTTATTATTATTATTATTATTTCTTCTTGGTGAAACCCCAAAGAATATTCATTTACATGATCATTTATCAGAAAAATACAATGGAAGCTTGTTTCCCCTTAACTCTAAAGTGCACATTTATAATTTTCTTTTAAATAGAAATTTCCTTGGTATTTTACAGATAAAATATGTATTTTCACTAAAGATTTATAGTTGTAGCTCTCAAATATATAATTTTATCATAATGTTATATCACAGATAAGTCAATAAGTAATACATATGATTAAGGTGCTTCCAGACAGGTTGTTCCTGGCACTGGTAGTCCAGAGATTTTATGGGGTTATTCTATCTCTTTCCTCCATACTTTTTTTTTTTTTTTTTTGTAGTAAGGAAGGAAAAAGCAAAAAGCAATCAAAAATCCAGGAAGAACAGAAATGGAAGATGATCTCTGGACCCTTATAACATTTCACGAAAGAAGCAGGACATTGCCTGGAATCAATCTTTATTGATAAAAAGATGTCGTTAGTAATGACTTCAAGACTATTTGAACAAGTGGTACCTGCTGTCAAAATACGTTCCTTACACTATCGGAGCACCATTTAAGAAACACTTCTTTCCTTTTTCTCACAGAATCTTCATGGGGAAACGAGAAGCAAAAGCACACTGTGATGTTTGGAAGTACAACCAGGCAATCCTGCTGCATCTTACAGCTAAATGTGTAGTAAGCTGACAAGCTGAGAGTTGCTTTGAATTTTGGAAAGCTGTGATAGTGGAATATGACTGAAATCCAGGAAAATTGACATTAAATTCTTCTTCATTGGCTGTTAAAATTCTCAGCGGCTGTAATCTGAAGTAATATACTTAGAAAAAAATCCATAAAGGAAACAGGATCCATGGTTTTGAGTCTTTAGGTCACTTGGCTGGTATCCTTTATTATACTGCACAACCATTCACAGCAAGCTGCTTCATACCAGATCAGACTGTTTTGTCAATTGAACCTAGAGTTCTCTACTTCAACTTGCAGTGACTTTAAAGTATTTCACATCATTTGCTACCTGATTCTTTTAACTGATTAATCCTGAGACCTTTGCCTCATGTCCTAAATCAGGGTGGGCAACATTAAGCTCATGGACCTCATGTGGCCCCATGGCTATTTTTGCAGTCCCTCTCGCCCACATTTACTGACATCACTGAAGCACCTCTGGCAAAATCAGTGGGAGTGATACAGCTGCTGACAGATACAGCACTGCTGCTGAAAAATACTGGCAGCACTACCACAGAAAAATTGTGCTTTGGACCTTCCTTTCTGGAAGCGAAGGAAATGCTTGGCCTCCAACCTGAGAAGGTGATCTGGTACTCCTCAGCACCATGAAGAGCTGCCACCATTGAAATTTGACAATGATTGCATCAGTGATGGGGGTTATATCAGCAACAGGCAATATGTTGGCAGTGTGGGCTTCAGAGGCTTGGGGAAGTCCAGTGCAGACATCTGACTTCATGAAGATGCCTACTCAAACCCTAAAACATCACACAGGAATGTTTTTTTTTTCCCTGCAGCATTTCTGCTATAGAGGGGAGACAAGTTAGTGCTGCCCTGTGCAGTGTATTTACCACAACTGGCTTCTCCAGTGTCTGGTACAGAAAGGCTGCCTGTGTGTTTAATACCAGCAGCTGCACTGTAGATGGAGGAACCTCCTCCCATTCTTTCAGTACTATGATGGCAAGGAGTAGAACTTACTGAAAATGCTAATATGAAATGACTAAGCAAGAAACAAGAACTTTAAAAAGCTGAGGAATTATTGATTAATGTGTAACTGGAAGTTCTCCATGGAAATTTAGCAGCAACTATTCAAAAATGTGAGAACACCAGTGTCATGTAAGCAGTTTTAAAGCTAGACTAGGGTTCCAAGAAACCAGGGTTTTAATCCGTGTTCACAGAAGACCACTGGGTCAACTTGGGCAAGTCATACTCTTTCAGAGAAAGACAATAGCCAACTTCCTCTGAATAAATCTTACCAAGAAAGCCCTATGATAGGGTTGGCATACGTCTCAGTCAACCTGAAGATGCACAGCCACAGTGGCAAATTCTGCAATGCACTTTCTACTGCATATACCCATATGAATTTTTCTCAAAACATTCTGTGGCATCTGCTTTTCTTGATTCTGTCTCCTGTGCTCTCATTTGGTTTTTATAGCCTCATGTGTGTGTGAACTGACACCCATACCAGTGTCTGGCATAAATATAGGCTCCTATCACTCAGTATTGTGTATCTCCTGCAATGCTAGCAGGTGCTGATCTCAGCATGCCCCATTTTAGAGCACTTGTTTTGCTGAGGCAGTGAGAATTAAGTTTGTGTCCAAAATATATTACATTCTTTCTTTTTGAAAAACTTAGAAGCTGAACTAGGAGGAAACAGACTGTGTAAACTGGACTGTGATTCATGTGCATATGAACCAAAGGCAAATGTGCCCAAGCTGTCTGACCTCTTTAATCACAGTTCAGGGATCTTACTGTTCCATATTCAATGTAAACAGTTTCGAGTTAATACACAGACGGTGAAGTCAATGTGTATGAGGCAGAAGTCTTATTCATGTTTTAGCTGTTTGAAACATCAGTACATGAATAATGGACAGCAAGGCTATCTTGCTGCCTCTCATGTGATGCATACCTTCCTAGTTCACCACCCTAACCTCTCCACATTGGACAAAAGTGTGACCTGTACTCATGTTGGTTTTTCAATACAACCAGGAGTCCCACAATCATGTACGGGTCTCATTTGTGTGGATGAGCCCATGAAAGCACAAATTACTCCACATTCAGACATTTACTTTTGTCTCTTCTGACAGGAAAAGAATAAGAGCTGGCCATGTGTGAGGAGATAAGCTTCTGTTCATCCATCAGACTCTAGCCCAATTTATGGAGGACTAATAGAGTGGGCTACCGGCTGAAAGAGACCCATTCTACAATGTCTTTGCAGACAGCAAACATCTGTTTTGGATTTTATATGACATGTGAGAACCATATAGGCTAGTGTTCTGTTTCTAAAAAACCAGCCTAGAGGTTCCTTCTGTTCTTCCTGCAGTGTGCTGAGGATCTCCTGGTGGCACATCACAGCATGAGTAGCCACAAACCCAACACCAATTGTTCTTTTGTGTACTTCTCAGAGGTGTATACTCCAGACACCAGAAAAATCACCAGTGAATTCTAGGTAGGTTAATGCTTTATGGCAATTCTGGCAATAATACTGTTTGGTGGATTGCACCCAGTAGTTCAGTCCAATAGAGTACTACTAATAACTTGAATTCAAGGGAAGCACTTTTGCTAAATCTGTCACTATACTACACTCTTTCAGCACTGGTTACAACATTTTAATGAAGCTGTACAAAATCTACCAGAAATGTGAGTTTGTCTAATAGAGCCTGTAACAAGATCATTCCTGGATTTATTTATGATAGGTTGTCATGTGTCTGCTGGTATTTTGGATTTATTAAAATAGGCACTAGTGAGTTGCTGGTAATTTTTTTTAAAGGATAGTGATGGCACAGGACAACATAAAACCTTTCCTTATAATTCTGTATTCTAAAATAGGAGAGGGAACTGAATTAAGAGGTAGACACTTTTGGCAATCTACAAGTTTATCCTTTTGCTAACACTTTGCATTCATGATAAATATAATACTGTGAGTGGAATTTAAGCTGTTAGTTTGCCTGTAATGCCTTGGATTAAAGTTAAGCATTCTCTTACCGCAGGTTATAGCAACATATATTGGAACCTCTCTACATGACTGTCTGCCTTCTGTCTTCTAAATTTATTTCTTTGCCTTTGATGTAGAATGACATTTTCTCTAATACCTTGTCTGACACAAAGCATGCCAACTGTATCTTTAACAGCCTTGTCAAATGATTTATATTGTGTTAAAGGAGACTTCTGTACCTGTGACTAATAGAATCGTCCAAGAAAATCTCTAGTGGAATTTGAAATTGTTGTGATGTGCTGTGTTGAATTTAAGAGTTAAGCTATAGGAGGGGTCCATCTGCCTTCCAGAGGTAGCATGTGTAGAAGGACCCCTTCTTGTTGAGTGCAGAGTTCTACTGTAAAATGGTGCTTATAGTAAAAATAAAGTGTTATTATCTTGTCAAAAAGAAGCTTCTCTCTGCAGTGAATACCTAAGGAATTCTTTTATAACAGTTGGAATCAGTGCACCAGTGGCTTGCTAATTCCATTTTTTCACCCTTTGAAAAAAATGGGCACATAGGCCATTTCCACCCGGGCTTAAAGAAACAGTGCAGAGCATCATCCAGGGAGGACGTCTGCACCTGGGAGCGGACTGGGTCGGACCTACTTACTGTAGTTCCGCACCTCGGCCCGCTCCCGAACGACCCGAAGTGGTGGTCCAGCGTGCTTTTGAAAGACCACTTAAAACAGGTCTTTCAAAAGCCCAGAGCACAGCACTCTGTTCCCGCGCTCCGGTGCAGATATGCAGGCTCGCACCAGTGCGAGCCTGTGATCTGCCAGGGGCAGGCTTTAGGCTGGTGAGCTTCAGCGGTTGGTCGAGACTCTCGACCAACCGGAAGCCGTCATTTTCATCCCCAGAGCAGTGCGGAGCGATGAGCACACACTGCTCCGGAGCACCGCAGACCGGACCAGGGAGCCAAGAAGTCCGGTAAGTACCGGCACGGGGTGATTCCCTCATCCCGTGCGGAAATGGCCATAGAGACATACAGTGAGAACTCTACATTTTTCTCATTAATGGCCCTGGAATGTCTATGAATTGTTATATGGATGAACCATGTATAAAATGAATTATAGTCACATGAATATTTACTTAAGTCTAACAGTGGATTTTGAAACCTTAACTAGTATAATGATCATACTGAAAGACAATTCAAATACATATAATTAAGGTATCATTGTCCACACACATGGGCTATGCACTCCCAAATTTCACACTGAAATTAATTTATCTTTAAATAGTTCCAAAATAAATGTTCCATAATAAAATCTGTCTACAGATTAACCACACTAGAGCTGTTTTTCACCTAGTTTTTTTTTTTAAAAGTCTTTGAGAATCACTGGAAATTACATTTGCTTCTTTCTTTTTTTCTTACAAATGCAGTGCAGAACTTTTTCAGTGTAGCTGTATGATACTTTAAACCACTAAAGACCATCATAAATACATAGAGAAAAGGATGGTAAAGAATGTAACAATTATAAATGAGAATTATATTTACAGCCAATATGGGTAATAAATACCTAGGAATATAATAATATCCCTTAACATCCATTTGCCTATATATTTACTATAGCCATTTGTGGTTTATGCATCGGTGGTTGATATATTTGCCAGTTCTGTATTTGCCACTTGAGTGGAAAAGTTTTAAAATGAGGTCTTCAAAGAAGCATGCTTGGCCCTGTGTAATTTTCCTGGTGTCTGTGTCTTATCCTATACAATAGGGTTGCCAGTTCAGGTCATCCTGGGTCCTGAAATTTCTGGGCCCAAACCTGATTCCTTGGGATGCCCCCGATGGTATGTGTTGTGCATTAAATACTAACCGGAGTTGCTCACAGCTTGTCACACACACACACACACACACACACACACATACACACAAAGAATGTATTTTCTTCTTTGGTAATTAAAACAGAGATCTCAGTTAAAGGGGCTGTTTCTACTCAAGGTGAAACAAGGAGATTGTTCTTTCTTATTTACTTTTGGATGTGGGCTAAGGAACATTTAATGTAGTTAACTTGCTTCTAATTAGAAGGTAGATGCAATGAAATGGAGGATGAGCCCTGGTGCCACGACAGCTGGGAAGAAAGGAGGAAGCTAACTAAAGTCCTTTCCATTCCACCCTCCTGTCACCAGGCAGTGCAACTGTGCCACAAATCACTGATGGGTTTTTCCTGTCAGTGACCGGTGATTGTGCCACCATCACAGACTTACGTTGTCTGCGGAGGCCCTGGAAGGGCAATGGTTGCACTTCCTGCCCCAACGCAGCCTGGGAAAGTACCTGCAGCAGGGAGAGGCATCGCCATTGCACTTTCTGGAACATGGAGGCAGCTGGTGCAGATGGGAATGCTCTTTTCACACTCCCCTTCCAGCAGAGCAGACACTGGGACCCACACTAGATGTCTCCGTGACCAGGTAAGGTGCAGAAAGGGCCTAAGTAAATATGTGGACCATTTTTGGGGAGACTTTACAAGCTGCAGCAAGAAGTCAATTAATCCTTGCAGTTTTTAGCAAGCTGCTGCACTCCTAGCTGAGCTGGAGATTTGCACACATCCCTCTCCTCTTGCCTAGAGCTCATCACCTCAAAATGGGGAGCTTGCATTGTCATATCCCACCTTGAGCTGACTTGTGAAAACTGGAGACACAGGGCCTGGCCTTGAGATCTGGCAAGCCTACTGTGCAAGTACAGAAGAAAAGGAAAGGGTTGAATTGGAAATTGGTCCACAGTTTTAGGATGGCACTAGGAAAGGTTGGAGGTGTGAGAAGTGAAGATGTGGAGTGAAGAGAGGAGTAAAGTGAAGCTGTGAAGTGAAGAGAGAAGTGAAGAAGTGAAGGAAAACCAAACTTGCATTTTTGGGGATAATTATACAGCTTTCCTACCCACCTTATGTTGTTGCATACTAGAGTGACAGACTGAGAACAATGGGCTGTGATGTACTCCATATTTGTTCAGAATATCTTGAATATTAAAGGAGTTGATTGATTCTTTCTGGAGCTTCTCAACACATTATATATCAATGCATAACATCATCTTATTCTATTTCTACCTTATCAAGGGTTATTTTTCTAGTCTTACTTGGAACATTAGAGAGGGCTGGGAGTCTAATTCTGGAACAAATCAACTTCATTCACACTTCCCAAATAGTGAATATGATCGACTCCACAGGCTCTTTAATTGTACTCTAACGGCTGCCTTAACATGCACACAGACAAACTGTATTCTATATAGTTTCTAACTGCACAGAGCAGCTGCAAAAGCCAGCACCTGCTGTGTTGGTCAAAAACACTTCTTAAAAAAGAACAGAAAGTATATGAAGTGCCGTGCCTTTCTGGATAGTTCTACATTTAGGAAGTTTTCAGAGCATACTTTTCAGGAACACTGTATGGGAAAAAAATATGGCTGCCTACATCAATACATGATGGGAACCATTTCTTTTCCCTATACAATTGCCCCAAAGTAGTAATGGCAGATTGTGATGTATCACTGCTATTGGAGCACCTTTAAAAGCACAGTGGAAGAGATGCTACACTGGCTAACTGCTACAAACTTTCTAGCATGAAGCTCAAAATTAAAAAAGAAAAATGAAGGGCAGCCATCAAACCATCTCATAGATTTTTTTTTCAAAGATATGTTTTGTGCAAATGTTAAAATTTGGTTTAGTTTCGCGTACTATAATTCTTATGATAATTCGGACTGTCCATTCGCCATATATGTTACACATTTTTCTCTCTGAGAAAAATTCATATATATCATTTCCATTGAATATTGGTGCGCATCTGTAGAATTGTATATAGAATACATGTGCATTCTTAAAGAAGAACATAAGAAAAGGCATATAACTAACTTCAAAGGCAAATGTTTAAAACATGTTTGTTTTGCCATATTCCACAAAGGCCAAGAGAAAAGCTATTAAGTTCACAGAAATGGGGCCTAGGTCTTGTTTACAGCCTATAATTATGGTATACTTTTATAGGAGTTGCTTAGGTTCAAACTATATGCTGTTATAGCAATGAAATCAGATGCATAATCTGGCAGACATTTTTTTAAAAAAGAAAGTATTGTCTTTAAGCAGTAGCCTGCATACTGGAGGATTTACCCATTGTTGAAGTCCTATTGAAATGAATAGTGATTCAATTATACTTTTTTTTTAATATAAAAAATACTATTCCAGTGGTGTTTGTGAAGAGAAACTGCTGGTGAATAATGTCATCAATTTTAAAAATAGGCCACAACACAGACAGTCATTTAATTCTTTCCTATTCAAATAAAATGGGGCTTAACTTTGGTTTGATCAAGCTTATCCCTTAGTTTAAAGGGGAGAAGACACTATCCAACTGAAAACAGGTTGAGCATTAAAGTTTAGCATTTTAAAGCGAAAAGGGAGATGAAAAGAAAAGAAAAAGAAACTGTCGTAGCTATCAGCAGCTATCAACTGTAAGACAACTGTTGGATGCTAAATTTTGTTTCTTTTCCATCATCTATGGCCATTTCCACACAGGCTTAAAGAAATGGTGCAGAGCATCCCAGAGGGAGGATGTCTGCACCTGGGAGCGGACTGGGTCAGACCTACTTACTGTAGTTCCGCACCTCAGCCCGTTCCCGAATGACCCGAAGTGGTTGTCCAGCATGCTTTTGAAAGACCGCTTAAAACAGGTCTTTCAAAAGCATGGAGCATGCCACTCCGTTCCCGCGCTCTGGTGCAGATTTGCAGGCTCGCACCAGTGCAAGCCTGCGAACTGCTGGGGGCGGGCTTTAGGCTGGTGAGCTTCAGTTGAGTTGGGTTGAGACCCTCGACCAACCGGAAGCCACCATTTTCGTCCCCGGAGCAGTGCAGAGCGATGAGCACGCACTGCTCCAGAGCACCGCGGACCGGACCGGGGAGCCAAGAAGTCCAGTAAGTGATTACCCATGGTAATCACCCATGGGGTGATTCCCTCGCCCTGTGCGGAAATGGCCTATAATTCATGAAGGAAGGAATCCAAGAGATTGGGCAATTGCAGGAAAAGCAGAGTGGTTTCATAATTTAAACCATCCAGATTATAACCACGATGTACATTTTACCAAATAATATTGCTTTTGCTCTCAATGGAAATATTTTCCCCACATTGTGTTCTACCTCTTAGCTAATAGGTATTTTAGACATCAATTAATTAACTCAGCTATTTACGTCTATATAAAACATCTAAATACTTTACCAATAAGTATGGGACCAAATGAACTTTTTATTGCAGAATTTGTGCAGATGTAGTAAGAACAGACTTTCTAGATTATTGTCATATGCATGGCAGTGAATACTGTCCCATATTTCTGCTGTTTAACTTGAATTATTTTCTTTCTGTAAAAAAAAAAATGTGCACAGACCAAAAAAAAAAAAATCCCAAGAAATCCATTGGTATTTGGCACTGCCATATTCTTTTGTTCCAGAAAATACTGGGTAAAAAGAAGTTGCATGGGGGTTTTCAAACAAAACTTGCTGAAACAGATTTATGTGCCCAACTTCTGACACCAAACGTGTATGTGTTTTGGGATATTTACTATGCCAAAATACATCAGAATTTGGCTTAGAACAGAAAAAAAGTCTCAAAAAAATTTGTATATTTTTTCCCCATCAGTGAAGGATGGAACTTACACTAATTTTAAGCATGTTGACATGGAAGTAAGTTTAGTGGTTTCATGGGCATGCACTTTCTAGTAAGTATGTATATTAGTGGGCAATTAATTCTCCATCAGTTTCCCACAGTTTCAATACTTTGGGGCTTGGAAGGTGACACTAATTGCTGGAGCACCTGAGGCTATTATATCACATAGGCTACATGCCAGACAGAAGTGAGTGATCTACTCAAGAGGTCTAGCCTGCTTACTTTTACTCTCTTGAATGGTGTTTGATGTGATAAAATGCTTTCCTAGCTCTCTCTCTCTTACACACACACAGACACATACATTATTATTGAGCTGAGATTTGTGACAGGGCTTGTAACTATCACCAAGAACTAGAATAAAAAACATCTGAAAAAAAGGAATTCTGATATAGTTGGCATTCAATACACTGCTTATTCCAGAATAGTACTTCAGCATGACTATAAACATCAGTGGGATCTCATTGAGTTAGTGGTTTGTGGATTGCCTCACTATGAAGTATTCTGTACGAAGTTTCTCTTTGTAACATGTAGCCTAAAATGTGTCCTGTGCTTGTTACAAAAGCCACTGGCAGTGCCCTTAAATCTAGAAAACATGCTTCATCACTTAAAACGGAAACATCTTGAACAAACAGCTACATTTTTCAGAATCAAGACCAAGGCAAATATTTGCTTATAAAGTTTAAAGGAGAGTTAAAAGTGTAGTAGCATCTTTGTTAATATGGCACTTATCTAAAGACCTCTGGGGTTTATTTTGACAGATTTTAAAAATACAATTGAATTAAAAATTGTAGCAAGGAACATCAAAGAATGCTATACTATTATGTATAAATTTGTTGGCAGTAGAGTTTTAGTCTAGAATGTTGTGATTTAACTTTGCAAAAGTTGGTTACTTCTAATTAATAACAAGTAGAAACACTGTTGTAGCAGGTACTGGATCTTCATAGGGTATCATTCTTCTATCCCTTTGTGACTTCGCATAGCAAGTCAAATATGATTTTTCCCTCTCCATGCCCTTCACGAGCCTATCAGTGTTTGTATATTTATTTGTACCACCAGAACTGTTATGCACTGGAAATCTTAATCTTGTTTTTGGTGAATGTCCTCATGCCTAATGATTTTATAGATGACCCAGTAAAAAATGTTGAAAATCAGAAAAGCTAATGGAAAACAGGCTCGGGAAATGGTGTCAATTTTCTTGGCCCGATCAATGAATACCTTCCTCATTTCTTCAGGGCTTTTTGGTGCAGGTTGAGCTGGATTATTTGGCCCCTTTGGAGCCACACCATCTTTTGCTTGTATACATGGTGGTCCCATTCCATACCCTGTGAAGCTGAATCGATTCTCTCTCATGTCATCATCCTGTAAAAGAAACAAAATAAACATAAACTATATTTACGAGAAATTATAAAGACCTGGATCATTATTGACAATCCTTTATTCCAAATGTATGAAAATTAGTGCACTATACTTCATTCTTTTGTTTTACAGTACTTTAATCTTTTGTTGAAAACATAGGCCATTTCCACACCGGGCTATTAAAACGGGGCAGAGCGACCTCCCACGGAGGTCTTCTGCACCATGGAGTGGACTGGGTCGGACTACTTTTCGTAGTTCCGCACCTCAGTCCGGTTCTGCGCGACCAGAACTGGTCGCGCAGCATGCTTTTTAAAAACTTTTTTTAAGAGGTTTTTAAAAAGCACGGAGCACGTGACTCCATCTTGCTCCATCGCCGCACTCCGGAGCAGATTTGCAGGCACGCACAAGTGCGTGCCTGCAGATCTTCTGGGGGTGGGCTTTCAGCTGGCGAGCTTCTCCAGTTGGTGGAGAGCCTCCACCAACCGGAAGCCACCATTTTGGACGCCGGAGCAGTGCGGAGTGATGAGTTCGCACTGCTCCTCGTCCCCACGGACTCGCCCGGACGCTGAAGAAGTCTGGTGAGTAGTGTTTTCACGCGGCTCCCCCCCACGTCTGGAAAGGGCCATAGTAGCTGAATAACCCAACAACTCCTTTGCTTCTTCTCTGTCTAATTTACTTGCACTCCAGTCACAACTTTGCAGTTTCAAAGTATTCATTAACACCAAACATCTTCTTTTGCCCATAGTGGCCAAAGACCATCATGAGGAAGTTTTGATCCAACCAGCTAGAAACAATCTTTCTGGCTATAGCTGGACATTATATACTGCAGAAAGAAATTTTGGCTAGAATTGGGCTACATGGACAGTATATACCAATTTTTGTTGTTGTTGTTACATTGTGGGGATAGTATGTAAGACTCCTGCCAGTAACTATGCTAACCTGTGTGTCTTTGTATCCAGCCAGTGTGAAACAAGGCTGCTAGCAGATTGTACGAAAGCACAGATAATCAAATACTAGAAGTCCTTTTATAATGAAAAGTTTGGGTAGTTGCTGATGTGCCAATGCCAGATAACATCCTTAAAAATTCATAGTCATGATGTAAACTCTCATGAGAATTAAATTTTCAGAGAGGACAATTGATGTGATTGATGTCACAAAAAGTATTTAAAGTGGTGAATTGTGGGAGAAACTGTACAAATACTGAAAAAAGAAAAAAAAGAAAAAAGATTTAAGAAGTTTTTAAATGAATATACATAGTGAGGTGGATACTATTCTCTTGTGTGCAAAGAGCCTTCTGGAAAGCCAGATGTTAAATAGTGCAAAATCTGGGTTAAATGCTAATTGTAATAATGTAAGATACTAATGTGCACCTGATTTTTGCAACAAATGTCATTTGGAACTGGCAGTTCTGAATGCTGGAAAGACATAATTATAAGGGACATCTTAGTATATTTTTCTTTGATCTCCTCATTGAGACTTCTCTATAACAAGTGTTGACTTCTGCTTCCTAACCATTTCCTTTCACATTGTGACATATTAGACAGATACTACCAAAAATATCAAGAGTCTTTTCCTCTTTTCTCAAAAGAAAGTAGACAAGATGGCTGCAACAACTTCATATGCCTGGAGAAGAGGTACTTACTATACTCTAGTTCATCATTTCATATTATTTTATATCATAGTATTTTATACATCTTATATTAATAGACAGTTCTCACATTATTTTTGCCATGATGTCACACAAGACAATTTGCCATGTCATTTTTGCATGATACATATTCATTTCAATCCAATTGGCATGTGGGGAGATTTGAGACCCTTTTAAATTACATGGTTATGGCACTTTAATGCTACTTTAACTGCTGTAGTTGCATCCCATGGAATGCTGAGGTCTATAGTTTGGTGAACACTAGAGCTCATTGGCTAAGAATTCAAAGTATATCTCCTTAAGGAGGAAATCCCAAGATTCCATAAGATGCAATCATTACACTTTAACTGTACAGTGTGAAAGAGCCCCTGGTATTTGCCCTATGAAATTGCCTGCAGTGTGTTAACAGTTCCCTTGATGTGTGACCAAACTTCTGTGAGAAAGAAAAATCACAATCAGTGAAGAACTAGCAAAAAGTGGTTCCAAATAATATGTAAAGGTCATAGTTAAAATAAGTAAGCAATAAAAGGATTTAACACGAAGGAAGAAGAATGGGCAACACATGTGATTATAATATTGTGAAGAGAAGTAATGTTTTATTTTCCTTGGGTGCCCTCTGGAGAAAGTAGGGAGTAGTTACATGACAGAGTGCTATTGCTTTTGAGGGGCTTTGGTGTGCCTAATTTTTTCTAACCTGCATGCTTTATTCTACAGTTTAGCTTCATTAAAAATATTTAAGTGTCAAATATTCATGTTAATACAACAGTAGCAAAGATGGCTTCCACCTGTAGATGGAGCCAAACCAATTTTTTAAAGAAAGGTATAAACCTAATAAAGCAACTGGTACCTAACTTTTTACCAAAAGCATTTCTAAATTGGCTTTGCTGAAGCCATTGCTGCCAACTTGACAAAGAAAAAGAAATGAAAAATGGACCAACACCAAGGAAAGGAATAAACTGTGAATTAGTAACAAATGAAGGAGAATCACAACAACAAAAATGTTAGAAAGATGTGAAGATATGATGAACAAATGCCAAAACTTGATTGTACTTCAGATTAATCCTGAGAAATAGCATTTTGTGGGAATTAATCATAAGCTATTGTGTATAAAGCACTAGTAATTGAACACCATGCCTGGATTTGACGATGTGTGGCTGGCATCTTGTTGTTTAGTTCAAAACAGAGTAGACCCATTCAATCAATTGTTGGAACATGTAGATAAATCTAATGGATTCAAGTCATGATTAGAAGAAAATTTAAGCTTCTGTTAGTACTTAGTTGACAGACTGTCAATGAATACCAGGTGCTTGAGGGTATATTTCACAGCAAGGAACTGGCAAAGCCATGTCTGAGTATTCCATGGCTAAAACAACCCCTATGAAATTTATGAGGTTGCCGTAAATTGACAGATGACCTGAGGGCACATACACACACACTGAAGCTGTGAGCATTAGTTTTTTTGCGTTAGGGCTCCCAGATTCCCCAAGACTCCCTGTCTCCTGTATGTATGTATGTATGTAATGTGTATTTTAAGTATTTTAGTTGTTTTAGTTCTTAAATGTCTTCAAAGTAGTGTTTTAGTTGCATAAATGGTTTAATGCTTTTTACTTCTTCTATATATTATTTTAGATCTTCTGTTTCAATTTATGCTGCAAGCTGCTTTTGACATCCATTCAGGAGAAAAGTAGAACATAAATTAAATAGAAAAAATAATAAAAAGTAATATTTCCAAATTTTAGTGTGGTCTTCTGGATTTAGGTTACTAGAAACATGATGAACCTAAAAGAAAAACAAAAACTCAGAAGCCTGGGAAGGGTAGAAATGAATGTCCCCTAGACCTTTGTCCTCTGACTGGTTCACTTCTACCTTGTCTAGCAGGATGGGGGCTTGAGTTATTCTACCTACTAAAAAGCAATAGGTAGCTGCCATTTAAAGACAACAAGAATAGGGGTTCTTTAGGGTGTATGGCTGCAGCAACATTTAACTTTGGTTACATTTGATTTCTACTGCTTTGGCCATTCTTTGTATGCTTATTACTGTGAGATATTTATTGTATGGTTATTTTAATTTTGAGCTGTAACAGCTATTAAATTATCTGAAATGTTACTGGTTTGTATCGTGCAACTTTTTCAGATGCTACTGTTAAGTTGCTTCTCCATGGTTTTTCCATTGCCAAACGGCAGGCAGAGAAATGTGAAGCTGATCACAGTGACAAGCAAACATAGGCACAGGCGGGCAATTTATATATTTATAAATTTATATATCTCAAGGAAGACCCATACTTCATGAAATTCCTGTTCTTGACACAGCTGTATCTGTGGGATATCTGCATTTCCTGCAGATCTTAAAGATGCAGGAGCTCTGGGAGTCACGAAGGGATCATTGAGGGATACACAGAACACCTTGAGCCTGCAGGCTGTGTAGCCCTGCATTACATGCAAAGAAACCCCAATTTTCTCTTTGCTGTCCATAAAGCAAAATCAAAAGGAGTGCTTCTGACTGAGCAGTTAGCAGTGTGTGTCCAGGCTGGGAAACCCCTTTTGGTTCCCATACAACTTTCTTAATAGAAAAATATTTTTCATAATATTGAAATATGTTTGCTTGCATTTTGGAAACTAGAATATAGCAACACAGGCCCTTTTCACATGTGGGGGGGGCGGGCGAAAATGCCCAAAAATGGAGCTTACCTCCAGCCGGGTAAGTCCGTCACTGCGTGGAGCAGCGTGAGCTCGCTGCTCCACACTCCTCCGGCGTCGCAGGTGGCAGCTTCCGGTTGGCGGAGGCTCTCCACCAACCAGAGAAGCTCGCCAGCCGGAAGCCCACCCCCGGCAGATCTGCAGGCATGCACTTGCGCGCGCCTGCAGATCCACTTTAGAGCCGGGCGACGGAGCGGCACGGGGCTGCGCGCTCCGTGCTTTTTAAAAACCTCTAAAAAGAGGTTTTTAAAAAACACGGAGCACGGCTAGTTCTGGCCGCTCCTGAGTGGATTCTGATGTGGAACTATGAAAAGTAATCCACGCCAGTCCACTCTATGGTGTAGACAACCTCCGTGAGAGGTCAGTCTACACCGTTCCCCCCCCCCACATGTGAAAAGGGCCACAGAAAAACTGACTGCTGATACATGATAAGTACAATGAAGAAAAATGGAAAAGCCAAATGAGCATGGTGGCAGGGAGGAAGAAATTAAAAAAGGGGGGGGGTAAAGAGAAAGAAAAAAAAATGGTATGAGGAGAACAGAAGGATTTCTGACCTTGAGATGTTTGTGGAGACTGAACTAGCATCAGGATGGAGAGAAAAGGAGAGAAAGAGTGGAGAATGAAGAAAAAAGAGTTGGGCTGGTAGAGAAAAGAGAGAGGAAGATATGACTAATGTTTTTTAACTCTCGCAAAATTGGGTGCTTTTGTTAGTTATTCATAATGAAGTATTCCATTCTAGGTCGTAAGCATTGCCATTGCTAACACAACCTCACAGTATAGTCATACTGGCCTGCCATTCAGATCGTATAAAGAACTGCCAGATTCTGCACTAGAAACATTTTGGAAGCAGTGTTCTTTTTTAAGATACAGAATCCACCAAAACTAAATTAGTATCTGGTAGACAGTGTGGTGCAGTGGTTGGACCGCAATCTTAGCGACCAGAAATTGATTCCCTGCTCAGCCATGGAAATCCACTGGGTTACCTTGGGCATATCACACACTCTCAGTCACAGAAAACCCCATGTTATGTTTACTTCAGGGTTGCTGTAAGTCAGAAATGACTTCAAGGCACATGACAACAAAAAGATCAGAGAATTTCATTGCATTTAGGTTCTTGACAATACTAGTTTGTGTTTGATGCATATTTTTGCCTTTTTTTTTTTTTTAGCAAGTACACACAGCTATGCTTCAGCCACTGTAGGACACGGTGATAAGAAAATGAAACTGTGCTTTTTCTGTATTCTGTGGTTGTAAATAATGGTGAATAACTTTGATGAGTGTGATAGCCCATTTCTGCCCCTCAAATCTCTGAGCGTGAAATCTCTTTATGAATTCTGAGCATGAAATCCATTCTAATTCTTACTTGACTGCATATCAAGAGACTATGGCCACTTCCTCCCTATACTGTTATAGGGCTATTATTCCACTTTCAACATCCTGTGGAATTCTGAGGCCAAAGAGCTCTCTGGCTGAGAATTCTAAATGCCCCTCCCTAAACTGCAAACCCCAGTGAATAATAGCACTATAATAGTGTAGAGCAGAAATGAGCTCAGTTGATTTGATAATTTTTCAGTCCCTCATATGCATTATCTTAATAAACCTTACAATGGTAATCCTTATATCTTATTGTATTGTGGATGATAAATTATTATAATGATTTCCATATCACAGATAGGATTGGGCACTGAGTAATTTGACTGTCAGAACTGCCAGAAGTAAAAATACTAAAACTTGCTAAAAAATTCTAAATGTCCCTCCCTAAACTATATGTGAAGTTTTGTACTGCTTTAATGTTATATTAGTATGGGAAGTCATAATCTCTCTTGTGTGTATTTTATTTATAACATCAGCCATTGTGTTGTAGTGGTTTGACTCTGGAGCCCAGGATTTGAATCCCTGCTCAGCCATGAAAACGCACTGGGTAACCCTGGGCAAGTCATACTCTTTCAGCCTCAGAGGAAGGCAAAGGCAACCTCTCTCTGAACAAATCTTGTCAAGAAAACCCCATGACAAGTTTGCCTTAGGGTGGCCACAAGTCAGAAATGACTTGAAGGCATACCACCAGACCACTACCACAACAATTATAATGTCTTGTTGGAAGTATTTAAGTGAAATACTTTTTATATGGATTCAAATCCAGTCCTGTATATGTAAGAACTCCCAAGAAGTGAGGCATAGGATTGCAGCTTCAGTGTATTAGTTTTAGGTGACACTTTGCTATTGAAGATATTCAAATATAGCTTTTGTGGGATAGATTAACACTAGCCAATTTTTGTACCTTTGTACAAGGATGTACCTTTTGAGCAACAGTATCTGTCATCATATAGAAATCATACGGAACTGAGCAGAGTTCATATGGACAGACATTAATTCAGACAAATGGACTTGGCTATTATTAATGACCAGATTTCATGTTATGACAAATGGGACATCATCTACATAGTTTACCCTTAAATTTAGATTGTAGATTTGAGCCAAACTTCCGTCTATGAGTTCTGCACTTCTCAAGCCATTACTATGCTGCAGTAATTCATTGATTTCATTTCCATCAAGCTTTCCCTCATGAAACTTCCATCAAAATGGAAGGTGGACCACAACAAATAAACAAACAGGAAAAAAAGGAAAGAAAAAAAAAAAGAACACGTGATTATCAAGTGAAAACAAAACAAAACAAGAAGGTGAAGTCAACCTAATGCACCAACTGATTTGCTCTATAATGGATGAGATACTGAGGTTTCAGTTAAAAAAACTGCAGACTTCTGAAAAGTAAAGAAAGAGTATTAAACATAGCCTTAGAACAAACTACGTTTTTTTTCCCAGGACAAGTACAAAATCAGTATGCATGCTTGCTTTTTTTAAGCTGGAAATGTCAACAAGCAAAGTAATATCCAGGTATATCAATTATGTATGATATATCTCCATGTTGCTCTCTGCATTGTCCTGTAAGAACTTAGTAAAGGGCAAAATAGGTGTAAATTTAGATGTCATCATCATAAATATCTTTGGATTCAACTAATAAGTATGAATTTGTTTACAATGACTTATGAAATGGTATTTTTGCAAAGTGTGTTCTTTCCAAAAGGATGCTGATTGCAACTATTTTTTTTTAAAATCTACCTTCTGTTTGTTTTTCACATTTACATTATTGATAACTCTCATACATATAATAATTTTCGGTTTTATTTCTCCTTGAAAAGGCCTCATAGTATTTCTTCTTGTTGTGATAATGATAGAACATTTTCCTAAGACAGTAAGAAATAAGGAAATATCCATGCTTTCACTGAAGTTTGTGGCCAACTAGCCAAGGTCACTTTTAGCTCTCGAGTATTCTAGACTGTTTGATGACTAACCATGGAATAACAAGACCTGACACAGAAAGCTGAGTTAAATAAGGGCCACTTTATTTGACCTCAAGCCTATTTAAGTTGTATTGGCCTGGAAATGGAGCAGGAGAGGGCAGCAACTTAATGCGGGTCCAGCTGAGGCCAAATGTCACTCCTTGACTACCTCCTCAGCCTTCCCTTGGATGAAACATCAGAGTACTGAGGGAAATCTAATAATTGAGTTGCTCCTCAGTCAGTCTAACTGGAAGGTGGACTCAGGCAACTCCTATGCAAGACCCTACAAATGAGATCCTGAATCCCAGTTTAGCCTCAAAGATACCCTCCTTTCCTTCTGTCTAGAGACCCTCGGTCTAGGGACGCAACCAAGAAGTTTCAGACCCCTACTCTACACGAAAATGGAACAAGAGGTGTACGCTGAAGTCTTATATTTTATGCCCACTACCTGCACAATGATAGCCTGTTTAAATATACCACCCAAAGCTAATTGCCCAGGTCCCCCAAATACAATATGGGGTAGGGGAAAAAAGCAGGGTGGGGGACATTCCTACCTAGCTCCAAAAGCTCACACTGTAATGGAGGTGTGTGGTAGGCTGAGCAATGACAATCAAAGAGTGACTGGAAGGGCATGGCCAGGCAATATATAATCTCAGACTCTGCCCCATTTATGTGCAGTGTTCTAGTGCCCAGGGCCAGATGCAAAGCACCCTGCTCTCTCCTGCAGAGGCCATCAAAGTACTATCCTCCTCTTCAGCATTGTTAGCTGGACTCCAAAAAGGTATAATTTACTGAGGAACAAAGAAATCTAAAATTCATGTTTGTGTGATATCTGTTGGAGTGATGCGCAGAGCTATTTCATTAGAGTTCAGAAACGCTAAAACAAAGCAACAGCAACAACAACAGCCACAACCACCCAGGATATTAATATTGTTTTTAAAAAATCAACAATATGCTTATAAGCTCACTCCAAAAACAGAGGAGAAAGAAAGTAAACCTGATGTTAAAAGTGTTGAAACAAAAGTCTTTTCTCCAGCTTGTACAGGAACTGACCAGGCATAGAAGCTCTGCCCTCTTTGCATCTCTGTTCCATTGGATACTCTACCAGACACAAGCAGCCAGAAGACTTGATCTGATCGTAGTACTGGGTGATGTAATCTCTGCTTGCATAGTTAGATATGGATAGATACAGATAGATAGAGCCATAGAAGTATATTTGATATGCCAGCGATGGAGAAATGGTCCCAGTAATGTGTTGTGCTTTGGCTACATAGGCTGGCATACTGTTGACTAGCCCCAATTAGAATAGACCTGTTCAGTCAGTTGTTGAATTGGGACTCAACCTGTAGGTAAGTCTCACTGATTCAGTAGGTCCACTCAAGACTAACAATATGATTTAGGCCAATGTATATACAGAAATGAAGATGCCATGATGATTTCACCGCAAAATAAGGGTAAATGGATTATGCAAGTAAGATGTATTTTCACACTAGGAGAGGTGGCACTCAGTATGCACAGGAGAGAAATTTACTCCCTGCTCCATCACACACACAACTTTATATTTGCCGTTTACAGATTGTATAACCAGAGTAGTCCTGTTCTGTTACTAATGCATTTTCTGTAACATGCAAAGAGGGGAACACCAAGCCCTATCCATTTCCATTACTGGTTTCCTAAGGTGGAAAATGACATGTCTGAAGAGAAGTTCCATTTACTTGGAAGTTCTCCTTGTAAGATTTCTGATTTTTCATGTGAACAGGAATTTCTCTTCAGATAAGTTGTTTTCCTCATAAAGAAAATGACAATAGAGGAGGGCAAAACTAGGCAGTTCCCTACTCCTATGTTCAGGAAAGCGTAGTGTGTAATGCCTGAACAGAGGTATTTTTATTGAAACAGAAAGGGAGGGGAGGAGAGGCTGGTTGATCACAGATATAAACCATTTCTGCACTAGACTGTTATAGTGTTATTATTCCATTTCAACATCCTATGGAAACCTGGGGTTTGCAGTTTAGGGAGGGGTCTTTGGCCCTAGTTGACAATAACTATTTTAGAAAGGAAGTGACCAGCCAATCTGGAATTTACATTTTGAATATTGAAGTCAAATTCCAATTTTTCAATCTGATTCTTTTCAACATAATTTGTGAGAATATTTTAGAACATTGGCCTGATGCAGAATAAGACAGATTCTTATATCCAAGAGTAAAATATCCAAGAGTAAATTCTTACATCCAAGGCTAAATAGCAACTGAGTAACAACTTCACTCAAAGGCCCCTCCCTAAACTGCAAACCCCAGGATTCCATAGGATGTTGAAAGTGGAATAAGAGCACTATAGAAGTCTAATGTGGAAATGGCCTATGTCTGAAAACTGATACTGTGCTAAACTAGATTTAGATGGAATGTTCCTAACACTCATAATATTAACCAAAGATGAAATACCACAAATTTCCTTGAGTTATTCATTGTTGTTGTTGTGTGCCTTCAAGTCACTTCAGACTTATGGTGACCCTAAGGCAAAACTATCACAGGGTTTTCTGGGGCTGAGAGTGTATGATGCACTCAGGGTTACCCAATGGATCTCCATGGCTGAGCAGAGAATCGAACTCTGGTCTCCAAGGTTATAGTCCAACATTCAAGCCACTATATCACACTGGCCCTCAGGGTCATTCATACTCTTATTGTATTTCTGGATCTCTGCTCATTTCCTGGTTCAGCATTTTGTCTTCCTTTATCCTCGTTAGAGATCAATGCAAATCAAAGTCTTAAGCTAGAGAACAAGCAAGTGTTTAGCCCCTGTCAGATGGTTCATAAAGTAAGCGCTAAGCTTTGTAATTATCTGAGGGCAAAGGGAACAGGAAAAGCCAAGTTGCATATTTCAGGGAGTTAATGAAATCCAGCTGCTTAGCCTGATTTGCTGAAGAGAAAATCAATTGTTCTTAAAAACAGAAATTGAGCAAATTATTTGTGTTTTACAAAAAAAAAGTTATTATTTTTTCTTACTATCTATGTAAGTAACGATACAGTTTGTCACTTCTGTGCTTTCTGGCACACTTATCATCTGGATCATCAGAACTCATCTGGTAGTGGTGTTAAATCCTCTGACTAGGTCATCTGCAACTGCATAAGCCTATAAGCCATCTGTATATACATGTATTTAAATTTGTATCCTATCTTGTAACAAAAAGAATATTGGCAATTAACTCCTTATAATATGGAAGACCTCTGTTAATATAAACTGGATATATTTTAGGAAGACAGTGATGTCTCAAGTGCCCTGTGTCTAAAATTTGTTTGGTAAGAGGGATAAATGTCAGTCTTGAAATACCAGTTTCTGTTCTTCATTTAATAAATACCTGATACAAGCCTTAGTGTGGGTTACATTACTCACCACCCACAAGAAGTTAGTGGCTTATGAAAGAACACTATAGCTCTTCCGCTCCATGGCCACCATTATATGACATCATGCCACTATTGATCTTCTCCCTGCTTTCTCCATAGCCCTCAGAGTTTTTTTTATCTATGTTATGCTCCAGAAAGCTCGGCATCCTCCCAGCCACAGTAAAAATAGAAATGAAGAACAGAAGCAGAAGAATAAAAGGGCCAGAACCAATTTTTAAAACAGAAAGCTAAGCCTCAAATGGGAACTTTTTTTAAAAAAACACTAAATGTATATTACTATGCGTGATATTAGCGATGCATTTGGACACTAGTTTTTTTTTTTAAGGGGCAAAACAATGTGAACTCACTTCTTCCATCACTAACACCTACAGGAACTCAATGGTAGAATAGCTTATAGATATGAAGTAGCCCTTCTGCCTGTAGTTTGCAGACCCTCTTTCTTTACAGTCATAATCTTGAGAGGGGATTTATCCTCTAATCAAGTTAACTACTTGCTTGCTGTGTAAGTAGTACATAGGCCCAAACTCAGTTTACTATGCAACAGTTTTTGAGAAGCTGTGATAAAAAGATTAACTCATCTCAAATCTGAAAATCAAAGTCTGGCATCCCACCTAAAATACCTATAGTGTCTAATTAACCTGAAATGAAGAGGACTAGCAATTTTCTTATTTAAAAAACATACAAAAAGCAAAATCCCTGTGTCACTGTTTTTAAATAAAGCTTATAAAAATTCTCAGGGCAACTACCCAAGCGGTGGACCAATGTTTTAACACATCTACCAGAAGGCTTCATCAGGAAGGGGTGATCTGCTAGTTTTCTCTGGTGGAGAAATTAAACTCTATGCAGAAAGCTTATACATGGCTCTCCACTCAAATCCCTTTTTAATCCTGACTTTGAAGGTTTCAGTGGGATTTGTGAATTACAGAGACCTTATGCTGACCTTATGCAAATGACAGAATGTCATCCTGTGTTAACATGTTGTTCGTACAGCCACTTTTTAAACAGTACCTCATTGTTACAAAGCTGACAGGCTTCCCCCCTCTGCCTGTGTTTTTCTAACTTAGGCTTGCTGTATTTACCTTGTTCTTCTTCCTCTTTCGGTGAAATCTCAAAAGTTCTTTATGTTGTCTTGACACAAAGTTTACAGCTGCATATTCCAGAAGTGCCGAGAATACAAAAAGCAGGCACACAGCCATCCAGATGTCAATAGCCTTGACGTATGATACCTATAGATAGCACAGAGTAGAAGACTGCTGGTATTAGAAACGCAGATGGGAAGTTTAGCGTCTCCTAATGTCAAGGGAAAAGAAATATATTTCCTCACACCAGAATGAAAACTAGCTCTGTAGAAAGGGCAAAGGACAAAACTGTATGTCTGCTAAAAATAATGCTTTATGAAAAAACTATTATCCCAAAAGCACTTTCCTAAAACTATTTGTGCCGTTAAATATAAAATGTTTAGAATGAAATACAGCACCACAAAACAAAGTGTTGACACTGACATTGCAAGTGGAAAATCAAGCACAAATCTTCAAAACCAATCTATTTTTCTGTGTTTTGCACTTCAGCAAAAGGTCCTCTTATGCTCAAGTATGCAGGCACTATCAGCTTGGCAAATGGAGTACAACAAGTTTGTACATAGTAGATTGGATCATAAGAGAACCAATTTGAGTACATGCACAGAAAGGAGTTTGCATCTCCTTGACCTATTTGTGATCCACAAAAACCATCTCTAGATGTGGTGGCCCATCGTGAGTTATGTGAGATGGGGCATGGAGGCGAGCAAGTGGTGAAAAGAGGGAAAAGTTCCTTCCAGAAATCTATTTAAGTTCTCACCATCTGAGACTTTTAGGACATTTTTTTCTTCCTCTTGCTCTCAGATGAGCCCACCATCCATTCAGAGATGATTTTCCGGAAGTACAGTTCAAGAAGTGTAGTTGGGAAAGGAATGGGAAAATTCACTTTCAAAAGCTTCCTTAAAGCTGCAGTCCTATGCACACTCTCCTAAGATTAAGCCGCACTGAAGACAGTGAGTCTTACTTCAGAGTAAACTTACTTTAGTGAAATGATAGTACTGCGGATTCATTATAGTCAGTGTGTTTACGTGTTACCATAAAGAAGAGAAGAGTCCAAATTAAATGCAAGGTTTGCATCATGATTCTGTGTCACAGACTGTGTATCTATAGTAACTTTTAAGCCTATGTGTCTGAATAGGAAAATAAAAACCTTGCCCTCTTTCATTTCTAGAATCATGCCCATGGCCTGTCTGATTTTCTATACAGTAAATATGAACATTTTAGGACATTTATAAAAGTAAATTATTTGATATAATGAGAAACAGACCAGTTCTGATCACTTCTCAGTGGTATAGTAGATGTTGATTCTTCTTGTAGCCACATAATGTTTAGTTTCAAACTAATCTGGCCTTTTGGTTAAAAATAATTGTCAAAATTGAAAGTAGTAAGGTGTTAATTCAGCTTAGATAAATCAAATTGATAAAAGCATTGGTTTGAATCCAATTGCTAATTCCAACTAGAATAGAAAAATTGCATCCATGGGATGTACCTAAGTGTTGATTTACTGTTGAGAAATTGATTCCATGGGATTAATCTAGATGGGACTAGCAATTAGATTTTGGGCATTAATGATAAGGGAGCTAGATTAACTATGTTTGCTAAAGCATTCCTAACTTTTTTAGGGAAAACACACAAAATAGCGTGTAGTTCTTATTTCCTCACTCCTTGTTTGATACAAAGTCAGGGTTAGGCTCTTTTTAACTGGTGCAATATAATATTTTCCTGGAAGCATTTGGAAGTGTTTTCAGAATGAGCATGCATGCTATTTTCTGGGACCACAGACAGTGTTTCACTTGAACTTTTCATTACACTCATCATGCGAAAAACAATTAAGCTACAAAGCTGATTGGACTATTTTCTTTCTTCTCAGGCATGGACCAATTCTTTAGAATAGAATAATAAGCATTAAAACATTTAAACAGTATGAATTATTTTCACTCCAGCCATCATCGTCATCATCATCATCATCATCATGGTAATTTGAGTGATGCTTACTGTTTAAATTATTCTTTAGTTTCTGTTAGCCTCTTTGAACAGTACTTTGTTTTGTAGAAAAGCGGAAGAAAAATATAATAATAAATGTACCACCTTCCTCTTCAATACTACTTTGGTGTACTTTCAAGGTAAAAAACAACAGAAGTTCATCTTGATGTAGTAATCAAATAATTGATATCACAGGATGCTATGAATGCCATACATATAAAATGAAATACAAGTAGCAGGTAAGCCTGGAGTTATAATGCTACTTCAGAAAAGTAAGTGTATTTATTGAATAATTTTGTAGCTAAACTGAAATGTTTGCAAGAAGAAAGTTAGATAAATTAATATTTTACTGTTATTTCTTATCAATAGCCTAGTAGCTGAAGCATTTAAAAGTAGAAGGGAACAGGCCACAGAACAGAGCACAATGATATCACATCACAGTTGTTACAAGGGAGCCTTGGTTTTCCAACTCCTCCCTTCTTCCCTGGCTTTACAGTTGTTGTTGGGGTTAATTAATTTAGAATTTTTATGGAACACTCTTGTACTGGTTTAAAAAATTCCTCATTGTTGGTAATTTGCTTGGGTTAGAAGGGCTGGGATCCATAAGTATTGCCCTTTTGTGCATTTTAGATTTTATTGTATTTTGCAACCCTAACATGGCTACCCTTGAATATATTTCCTGGATTTGAAGTTACTGAATTTTGCCACAACAAGGGGATACTTTAAGAAGAGGGAGCTAATGGACTGGGACTTAACTCTGTGAGGCTTTTGTCTCCAACCAAGGTAAAATTCTTTCCTTTGGACAGCAATTGGCAAGTTTTACCTATACAGCACCTAAAAGTTTTTTCCAGATGTAACAGCGAAGGGACTTCTTGAAAAATTCAGTGCTCTCTGCCTAAGAAAGGAAGCTTTGCATGGGACAGACACAACCAGGATCTCAAGGGAAGTTACTTTTCTGTTGCTAATGGAGTTGAAATTTTATTACCTGTCTTTTATTGCCCTTTGTCTCTGGTTCCCACATGGCCAAGAAGGGAAGTGGCCTTTTCCTGCACTGAGATTCCTCCAGAACAACTGAACATCTGATACCTAATGTAGGCCTGTGACTTTACTGTCATCACCTTTCTTCATCTGTATGATTTTTTAAATCATATTTTGCCTGATGAAGAAGCCAATAGAGCTTTGAAAGCTTGCATGATGTATTTTTTACATTTCAGTTGGCCAATAAAGTTACTGATTTGGGATTTTGTTGTATACTATCCCTCAGGGCTCACTGCCACATCCTCAACATGTTCCCCAAGACTGGAGCTCTATCTCATAGAGGGCCACATGGAAACATCTGGGATGGCTGGAAGAGGCCAGAAAGAGAAGTTAAAGAGCAAATCTCCCCTCCAGTTTGGAACTCTGCTTAAAACCTTGGAGGGAACACTTTTCCTAAGACCCCTGATTCACTCTCTCTGGCATCATAAAATTTCCCTCTAAAACAAACAAACAAACAAAAACAAACAATGCTGTATGTAGTCAAGTACAATACTTAATCTGTGAAAGCTGAATTTAAAAAAGCATTTATAAAGATGGTGCTGAAATTCACTATTTGCTTATCATGTTTGCAAGAATTCATCATGAGATGGCCAATGGTGCTGTAAATTCTCTCTTTCTCTATAGTCCTGGTGACGACTAGAGGAAGGTATTTAGAGACCAGAATATGGTAACTATTTTGAAATATGAAGACTAGTTTTCTGTTTGCCTCCGGGGGTACCATCTCCGGCAAATGGCAAAATCTTACCTAATCCTGATAGACAGTTCTATATTTTTGGGGGGCCAACAGAATTGCCTTTTAAGGTACTTTTAGTTCCAAAAGTTAAGAACTGTTGTTAAGAAACTACCGCTAACTGATCTTAAGCGATCAGGAGGATAGGTAGTAGAGAAGGCAGGTATGTCAATAAAGCATTGTCCTGTATTAATAATCTTGTATAATGAGAATATAAATTTGTAGAATGCATTTGGCATAGTCAAAAAAATTACAAAAGCAGTTAGTCTGATTATAAGGGGGAAAGGCCCTCTCTTACCTTTCCTCCTTCAATGAACTCTGGTATACATATCTTACAAGGAGCATATTTTTCAAGGCTCTGAGGCTTGAGCATGCTGTGCTAAAACAAAACACAATGTTCCATAATCAACCAAAATTAAAATGCACAAAGTCCATTGGCTTGCATACCTTCGGGAGTGAAGCCCGTGACCCTGAACTCTGTGTTGTCATAGTAAGTACAGTTGTTATACCTAAAGCAACTCTGGCTGGAGCTGCATCCATATTGATCCAAAAGGACACCCAGGACAGTATGACAATCAAGAGACTTGGTATGTACATTTGAATGAGATAATAACCCATCTGTCTTTCGAGGTGGAATCGAACTTCAATACATGTAAACTTGCCTGTTTACAACAGAGAAGAACTGTTAGTGGAATTAGCATAGTTTTTCTTTACCACGTAGTGCTTGATGCAGTTAAATAAAGATTTTAAGCAGTTTTCTGTTTGTAACCAATTATGGAAATGCCTAAAGTGTACCAGTTTCTGTTTACTAGCTTATTACTTATCTGCTTAATAATTAAAGAATTTCTGTAATGTATTCATTTAATAGAACTTTGTCCTGCCTTTTATGTATTCATCTTTTTAATGGCAGCTTACACACCAAGTGACAAAACAAACAGGTCATAATACGTAGTACCCAACTCTGGTCAAGTTATGTTTGGTACCTGAGGCAGAAAATTACATAAGTGATTCTGTCCACCCACCAACACTTGAGCATAAAAATACAGTGATAATAGTTCTAATGACTAGTAATTTGATTTTCTTAATGACTCCCCTGACTTAGGCTCCAGGACTATAAAAACCTACCTACTTCTGAACACATATGGATAATTCTGCATGTTATGGCAGCTCTTAATACTTGGACACTCCTGCTTACACAGCAATAAATAAATACATACTTCTGCCCAGAAATGAATCAGAGCAATAGGGGTACGTATGAGTGGAAAAACTAAATATTGTTTTCTCTGTGTGAGATAAAAAAAATAACTGTTTCTTTGAGTACTGCATACTTAAATCTTTGTTAATATCTTCCCTTCCTCTGCTTATACTCTGACTGTTTTATGTAATTAAACCCCCCCACCCTCTTATTGAAGGAATTCACATATGGTTTCCTCCAGATTGATCAACACTGACACAAGGAAAGCTATAAGCAGCTGTCACAAAGGTGCTTGATTTTCTGTTATGATATCTAGTGGGCAGCAGTTCAAATTTAGTACACTTGTGTATAAAATATAAGCTGAGCACTCTGGTGGGTGCCAATGGCGGTTACTACACTATATTAATACAAGAGATCAAGAAGAAATAATTATTCTAGAATCAGCATCTTCCTGTGTTGGTGCTAAAAATGGCTTGGCTTAATTTTTTACTTCTGTATGTTATCCTTTTCATTCAGAGACAGAATAATGGAAATAAATGTCATAGTATCAGGCTTGAAGGCCAGAACTGAAGTCCTATTCAGATATTAATTCACTTGCCTCAATTCACTCAGCATGAAACAGACTGCCAGGAAAACAGGTTGTACCAAGAATCCAGCCAGTACAACTTTGCTTGAACACATCTGTGCGTCTCAGCCACTGGATCCAGTATGGCTACTTAGAGGCTCAGATGGAGTTCCTTCTACCTATTTCTGCTGGTAGCCCAGTTGCAAACTTATCTGGTGGAGACAGTCAAAGTCTATACTCAGCTAAACTCAGGTTAGATTATTTCTACCTGTTATATGCTGGGTTACTTTCAGAGACAGAATCTTTACTTTCTCCAGTTAGTGTAGAAATCAGGCTGCTGATCTGGACTAATCAATGCAAACAGGAATGAAATATATATATATGTATGTATGTGTATATATGTATATGTGTGTGTGTGTGTGTATGTATATATACATATATATATATATATATACACATATATATATGTGTGTGTGTGTGTGTGTACACACACACACACACACACACACATGTATGTATATATATGGGGGGGAGAGAGAGAGAGGGAGACCATTGGTTGTGTTAATTACCCTCTAAAATGGTACCAGCAGCTGCCTGAATCCATACTTAATGGCCAAAGGGTCCACTGGGCCTTCTTTCTCCTTTTAACTTCAGGAACCTTAGCAGAAGTATTCCAGATAGCCTTCTCCCGTTTTCTAAGCTGATTTAAACTACAGGAATCTTAGCAAGATTCTCTTCTACATTCTAAACTCTAGTTTTGACTTTCTTATTATTAAGTTTGTTTATGCCCCAGATTTTCTTCAAAACTGTGACTCAAGGGAACTCTAAAAAATACTCTAAAACAGTATTTCTCTGAGTTCTGGCACACTTACTTGTTTCCATCTATGAAGGCCCTTGCTTGGAGTTTCATCTTTTAAATTTAAACAGCCTCTTGTGAGCCCCAATTGAAATTTTGACTTGAAAATCAGCACTGCGATTTGAACGAGAACTGAAACCAGTCTACGTTCCCAGTAAATTAGAGTTGCCACAATCAGATACTCAGATGTTATGTTTTTATTGGAGTATAGATGAATACTTGTTTTTGTTTTGTTTGTGTTGTAAGTTAATTTATTTGTTTGTTTGTTTTAGCTTTTAGAAGTGGGAAGTGAAACAAAAGCTAAACTAATGTAATAATAATTAATTTCCGTAGGAAGAGTGACTTAATAAACATACACATGTTTCAGTTCTACAATGATGGTTATGTCCCTCATTTGACATTATCAGCTTTTTGGTCTCACTTAATGGTGACTATTATGATATCCATATACATCACTTTAGGGGGTTTGGTGGGTTGAGAGGCATAAGTGTCTTAAAATAAATACCCAGTATGAAAACCAATCTGCTCCTTCCACAGGCCATTGCTGCTGTGTGGTTATATGTTTGGAATATGTTGCTAAATAATCCTTCAATTAACAGTAAAGAGTCTCAACTATCCTTTTGACTATCAATAGACTAAATATATCTCTTACCTGTGTTGTAATGTTTCGTGCAGTAACACAAATCTTTATCTTCTTTCAGCAGGAACTGTGGCAAAGTGAGCCCTTCTGCTACTTGCACAGCACCATTTTCTTGCCATTCAAAAATAAGATCATTCATTGTATATCCAACTGAGGAAGGAAATGAAAATATATGTTGATTGAAATGTAGCATTATTCAAGTACTTAAGGGGATCAAAATAGAAATAAGGTTAGAATATATCATAGTCCAGAAAAGACATCCATTTTCAAATGTAGAATTTCTGTGTGTTAAAACACAGGGAAAAAAACCCACCGCCCGTCACTGCCGAGTTCAAAAGGCGCAGCCAAGCCTCACACTCAAGACCTGCCCAGCTTGACACCTCTTTGTGATCAGAACTGAACAGCCAGGGAGATCTCTGAATCAAGCCAGGGCCAGGACAAATGGGTCTGCCTCAGTTCTCCTCTGAGAACGCAGTCCCTTCCTCACTCTTTTCCCCCCTTGGATTCTTCCTTTCAGGACTCTCCCTCTTTACTGCCTTCCCTAAAACTGCCGTTCTCCCAGATGTAAGGATCAGCAGTGATTTATATTTTCCAAGACTGTGGTACTATTGGCACTAAGGTCAAGATGTTATTATTCGTAGGACTTTCAATTCATTCACTATCTCTCGTACACCCAATTTCTCAGTTCTCTCTCTCACAGAGGTCTTCAAATCTCCAACCTCTCCAAACACACCACAAATCACACTCCTCTTCAAACACACACCAGACAGTTAAAATCCGTTTTCCTCTTTTCACCAACCCCTCCCCTGGGCTATCCAACGTTCCATTTCACCAGCCAATCAGCTTAAACACTCTCAGTTGCCAAGGAGGCTCTGTTGTCAAGACCCCCTCCCATCAGGTTTGTCACACTGTGCAATTCACATATGGCCCTTTACAAAGCCTAGGAGATTAGCTGTATTATGAATCAATATTTATGAGATTCTAGTGAGGCAGATAAGTGTGGCATCAATTACACACCATGACCTATGGTGGTACATATTCTGATTTCATAAACCAACACAAAACTTGATGGAATCACATGAATTAGGCCATGTCCACATGGAGTTGTAATCTCACTTATGGGGACAGGATGGCAGCAGTCCACAGGTCATGCTTTTTCATGATGTTGTCACAGTCCCACTGCCATCCCTCCTTCACCTGTTGCAATTGCAGGATATTTGCTTAATGGAATAAATCCATTGAGCTTCCATGACCGTGTGATGCTCCCATCCTTCCTGGCCATGTGGAAGGGCAGGAAGCGCTATGGAGCTGCTTCCTTCCCCAGCGCAGCATGGGAAAGAGTCCAGCTGCACTGTGGAAGGCAGACATATATTGCTTGTGCTCCTTTCTTCAGGGAGCTGGTCATGTGTGGAGGGGAGCTTTCCTGTCGCATTCCTTTCCTGTGAAAGGCACTGCCAGGATTGCGACAAGAGCACAATGGAAGCAGGTAATGTGCAAAAATGGCCTTTGTGTTGCTATCCCAACAGCACATCAATGTTGTACAACCATGCTGTGTTATACAAAAGAGGGCATCACTGTAGTTGAATCTGCGATCACTCAGGCGTCTAGCATCCTGATCATATTTGGCCACTTTGAGGCCAATAATCTTTACAGCTTAATATTTTACAGAAATGTGCTCCAGATTTTGACAAAACCTGAATCCTAATTGCACAGCCTCCCGTACAATCATCATCTGAGATTTGCTAGACTTAATCCACTTAGATGGGACTACCAAGCCACCAAAGTTAATCCAAACGTAATTTATTGAAAAGTGGAAATATTGTAACTATTTGTTGAATTTCCAAATGACAATTGATCTAGAGGTACAAAGAGAATAATTTCCTGTCACACAGTTCTGATTGAGACTTGAGTCAAATCAAGTGGCCTCTGAAGGAGATTAAGATTATACAGAAAGTTTTTCCAATCACCATACCAAATCCTATGGTGAGTACATAACCTTAATAGTGATCTTTTACTTCTGTTGATAGGTAACATAACCTGATGGTCTTGAACATCTTCCAAGCATGGAATGTTCCCAGAGCAAAACTAGTGCAAACCATTCTGTATCATGTAGTAGAAAGGACTATAAAAATAAGTTTCACACAATGTATAAAAGACAGAGATTTTTTAATCTGAAAAACCTTCATTAGATCTGCAGAAATGATTTAATTTTTGCTGGAGTTTTCTAGTTCCCTATCAGTCCTTCAGTGCCCTGCTATGAGCTCTGGTAGGCTGTCTTGGGAGGGGAAGAGCAGCAGTAATTTAGTATTGCTATTTTCTCTCATTGAGGAGCAGTATGGTTTTAATGTTGGACAAGGACTCTGGAAGACCAGGGATTGAATCCCAGCTCAGCCATAGAAATCCACTGGGTGGTCTTGGGCAAGTCACACATAAGTAAATAAATCTTGCCACTCCTGCTCCCCCCATTTATAGGGTTACCATCAGTCGGAGTTAACTTGAAGGCACACAATACCAAACAATGTCTTAGGGTACTTTGGATGAGGATTTCTAATCCACTCTGGTGCTCCTTGGAGCTCTAGGAAAGGGAGGCTCATGGCAAACTTCAATAGCAAACTTCAATAGCTGTCCTGCCAAGGCACTGGAGTTCAACAGTTGCCCAAAGACACCAGATATGGACACTGAACCTTGTAGTGAAATCATCTGCAGACCAAAAACTTCCAAGTGGCTTACAAATGCAAGTTATTTTTAATCTTCAAATAGACCAAAAGTTAATTGCATCTCCCTTTCTCTTCAGACAGATGCAAATAGATCACACACCAATTTAAAAGAGGCTGGACTCTAAATCCAAACCAAATAGTGAAATAAGAAGGCTCAGTTCACAAGTATATTGTAAAGGGGTCATTTTAAACCAAAAATGCACACACTCATACAGGCTGGCATTCATTTAGTGACATATGCAAGTATACTTCCCCCTTACACTTGCATATAGTTTTTTGTTTGTTTTTTTGCCTTTTTAAAAAGTTGTTGCAGAATTTGGTGTATCTTCCTCTGTAACAACCAAAGTGACCAGCCCGGACTCACTATGTTGCTCTGATAGTCTTCTAACAGCATTCTGTCACTGGTAAAGAATGAGGAGGGGGATCAGAGAAGCCTCTGGTTATGTTTCAGTGACATCATCTGCTGAGACCTTTGGAAGATCCCAGAAGGGCTTGGCAGAAGATACCTTTGGTCTGTGTCTGGTTGTTTCTCTGATCCCACTTACACTGCTGCAGCCATGAAATGACCACTGGAAGAGGGCTACTGAAGCAACATGGTGATTCCCATACCTGGTGACAGGGGAGCAATGACAGAATTGTATGTGGAGACCTCTTATGCAATGAGAATCATGTAGGACTTCAGTCTCAGACTGAATGGTCATATTAGGCCAAATATTAATCTGTAGCTAAGTGTTTGGACTTGTCTCTAGCACCTTTTATATATGGGTTCATTTAAAAACTGATGTTCTACTAATATAGGACCACTGAAATAGTGGGTAGCATGGCATAAATTCAATGGATTGAACCACTGAATCTGTAAAATATATGTAAATGTTCACTTTCCATTTATTCACTGTGTCAGTGATTTAGCTGGGACTAATAACTGAACTGAGGCCATTGTATTAAATATACTAGCTATAAGGCAACATTAGAACATGGTTGTGGTGTTGTGTGTCTTCAAGTCATTTCTGATTTATAGCGATCCTAAGATGAACCTATCCCAAGGTTTTCTGGGGCTGAGAGTGTCTGTTGCACCCCAGGTCACCCAGTAGGTTTCCATGGCCAACCGGGGAATTGAACCCTGGTCTCCAGGATCATAGTCCAATGGTCAGACCGCTACACCATGTTGGCTCTCATAACATGGGAACCAGCACTTAATTTCTAACATTGGAAGATGTTATGCCTTAAATTTGCCTGAAAGTCATGACCCAGAAGTACAGAATGTTTTGGGCCTGAGGGCCACATCCATTGTTGGCTGGGGGTTTACACACATACACACATGCACAAACCCCAAGACATACTCATCTAAGTATCATTAAGGTAGCAATAAATATTAAAATGCAGGACTTCATCATGACACCAGCAGCAGGACTTCTATGCCTTAAAATTTTTGTAATGCCGACTCAGAACCAAGCCACTGCAAAATACTTCTGATTACAAAGGAGAGTCACTCAGAACAATACCTTATTGCTGGGAAAATCTATTCCCCTCAAGGTACTATGGTAGTGCAGCTATACCCTGAGCGAGGAGGGGAGCAAAGGGGAATGCAGCTAAAATCTGAAGGAATATGGGAGTGAAAGGGGGTGGCAGATTATATCATACTCCTTGCTAATCAAAAAGGTCTGGGGGCTTCAATACTCTGACCTTTGCTCCACAATACCATTGCTGAATATATTCCTACCCCCAGCAGTTTCAATTGCTGCTTGTCCACCACCACTAGATTTGCGTAAAACAGCTATTTCAGAAGTGAAGGAACAGGTGGGTTGTGGGGGAAAATAGCTGAAGTCTTAATATGAGAGCCAAAAGGGCTTCTTAAGTTTGGTCACCCTCCACATAACATATAACCTGCCTAATTTCAAAATTCCATCACTGAGAAAAAAAATCAGACTTAGCATTTCCTGAATGATGAATATAAGGCCATTTTTTTTTATTCCAAGTGCTGGTTGACAAAGGCAGGGTTGATGAAAATTCAGGGGTAATGTTTGTTAAATCCTGGCTGGTTTGTTAAATCCTGGATATTAATATTAAATTTGCATACCACTGATCTTTGAAATAAACTCTTCTCAATTGTTTCATCTAGAGTGTCTGAATATAATTTTCCTTTCTTTCTTCATTGAGTTTCCTTTAAGAGCTAGCTGGGCTATAAATTGTGCAGTCACAACATTCTTTATAAAACAGAATAATGATTGCAAGCCAAAAATTTGTCTTTTCTCTCTCTCTCTCTCTCTCTCTCTATATATATATATGGTGGTGAGGGTGTGAGAATGTCTTATGTTAGATTTCTGTGCTCTTATGAGTGTGCAGTCTTTTTAGTAATAAGAACAGCAGTCTTAAAATAAGTTTTAAATGGGTTTCAAATATATATTTTCCTGGTGCACTTTTAAATGCCCAACATCATACACCATCACCCTGTTACAAATCAATAAAGGAAACTTTTAGAGAGAGATCTACAGATGCATATCCTGTATCACACCTTGTATGTATTCAGATGAAAGCCAGCTGTGTGTAAAAGAAATTAACAGTTGAAGCATGTAGATTATAGCCAGGAGAAAAATCTCCTGCTTGCAACTCATTGAACTGACAAGAAACAACTGCTGTGTCAAAATGGATTTTTCCAAATAAGATTCATTCATTTAATATGTATTTTAATTATAATTAACTGCCATGACCACTAATTCCTTTTATGATAGAATTAATTTCAATATGAAAAAGCATGACAATTGTTGCTACATTTTTTTTCCTTTTATCCACAAACTCATTATTTTCCATGATTCAAGGCAACTTGGCACTCTGATTTCTAATGGCCGCATTTCAAAATCACTAAGACAATGTTAGACCTCCAAAGTCAGAGTTAGATATAAATTATTCTGTAGGTTGTAGCTGAGATTAATTGGAATGGCTTGCTCCTGAAACCCGTATTGTACCAACAAGTTCAAAACCTGCAGCATCAGGAAGGCCAATTTGTTGTTATTACGTGCCTCCAAGTCAATTAAAATTTGGGGTGACCCTATCTCAGGGTTTTTGTGGCAAGATATTTGTTCAGAGAATGTTAGTCATTATCTTCCTCTAAAACTGAGAGAGTATGACTTGCCCATGGTCACCCACTGATATTCCATGGCTGAGTAAGGATATGAACCCCACTCGCCAGAAGTATTAATCTAATACACAGACCATTACACCATGTTGGCTTTTCAGTCAATTTACTGCCAAGAAATTTACATTATGGAAACATTAGGACAATTCTAATGGTAGATATGCCAACAAAAACAACTGTGACTATGAAGAAAACCTGCCTAGAATCATACATAAAACAGAGGTGCATAAAACAAAGATGCTTATGGGATTCCCTCCATGGATAATATCATGATGATATACTAAGATATTGCAGCCATCTGTGTATCCTAATATTTGTTTAAAAAGTGCACATAAGGAACATTTCCTATTCCTTTTTTCATGCTGCAACTTCCAAATGCTTCTGTGGAGGCTCAGAGGACCAACCTATAAGATGGTGGGATAAGATGTGGCAGACTGCAGAGAAACCTTCTCCCAGTCTGAGGTGATTCCCCATCTTCAAGCAGTCCCCTGCCTGCTATTTCACATTTTGGGGGCTGGCTCCTCAGATAGGTATTTCAGGTGGCACATGTACCTGAAGCGTAGGATGGGGAAGGAAGAGAATGAGGACTGTCCCAAAGTTTGAAAGAGCAGAAAATCCAAGCCAAAAAGTTTGATTGGCTACTCTAAAACACAGGTATATTTACAATAGTATATCAACTTACCACTGACCATTTTAGTCCTCTTCTATTGAATAATATTAAATTCTCATTTCCTGCTGCTCTTAATCTGAATCTTAAAAAGGCTGTAAGATATTTGCTGTGCTCTGTATGAATTGCAAAAATTATCCAAAGCATTCTAAGTACATCCATCTGAAGGGAAAAATGCTGGTTGGCCCAGAGCTTCCACAGAGTCTGTCATGTGAAGCAGAAACCTAAAAAGCATCTAGCAGCTACTGCTCATTACTGTATGTGTTCCAAGTAATATTCAGAATTATTTCAGGGTGTCCATGTTGTCCTGATTGACTCTTGGTAATGACATCTGTTACTGCTCAGCAAAGTCCCATACATCCTCACTGGAATGAGTGGGTACTATATAGCAGAAAAATCTTATCACGTCTACAACAGAGAAGCCTACTATACAGGCCAGCCATACTGTTCTGATATCACAGAATCATAGCAAACTACTTTAGATTGCTCATACAGCACTGCGCTTGGGGAATGGAGAGGTCATGGCCAAGAAATTTTGCTGCCTGATGGGAAAACCAAAATGGTGTTGCTTTGCATTTCATGAACAAAAGGTGACCAGACTGAAAGTCCAGTCAATGAGCTAGCATATCCCAATGAACCTGGGGATAACAGGCTTTCTTAGAAAATGACATAGAAGCCATAAGCTAGCCTGTCTACAGCTTGCTGTCACTCTCTGTGATGCTGGATCCACAACCTGTTTCCCAGTGGTAGGGCTGGCTCTGAGTCACAATAAAAAAAAGGCATTGGCTACTTTGTCAAATCTAGGACGATGTCACTGGGAGCAACCCTCCTTCCATTACTTTCACTCTGAATGCCTTCCTATTACCTTGGCAACTGGATAGTATTCACTATCTTATTGCAGTGCCCTGACAGTTTCATTGCCTGCCAATGCTGGGGGGCAATACTTTTGGCCTCATCAAAATCTAGTGCTATTTAGCTCTGCATGTGTAACTAAAGCAGAATGTAGAGAGAATATGATGCAATCTGAACATTGCCATTTGTGTTCTCCCCAACTAACACTGTAGCTCTATACGTTACTCAGAAATAGTTTATATTTAGTTCAGTGGAACATACCTCTGTGTATATAGGTATAGGACAACAGCTTAAGTCAACTAAGATTGATAGATATGCCTCTGTGTCCCAATTCTTAGCAAATACTTTTATGAAATGGTGTGAAAAATCGCTAAAGAAGGGATGACTGTTTGCAAAACAAGCATCCTGATTCAATTGGCAACAAAGACTGGCAGTAAATTAAGACATTTTAAAATATTTAAGACAGCAAACTTAAGTGCCCTAATGGAAGTATGTTATTTAATAAGTCAGCTGGTTTTTATTCTTTGGAATACTCTGCACATGAGTTCTTCCTGCCAGCATTTTTGTCCCTTGGTCCCTGTTATTTTTAACTGACTGAACAAGCTGCTGTAGGGTAAATATTTCATCAAATATGGGCAAAAAAGCAAAAATAAAATATCATTTATTTTCTGAACTTTGAACACTCTCCATGGTAATATATCTATGAAAACGTCAATATAGCACAAGATGCAAATACATTTTATAATCTGTACCTGACAACATGTGATTTTAGTTATTTATGACCTAAATAGTCAAGTGACCTAAATAGTCACTTTAGTTGCATGAAGCAATCTGGTATGGTCTCAACTTCTGCTTCTCAGCCTTTTTGCCTCACTGTTTACAATTTTTCTTCTGCACCCATATGTGTGAGCATGTGTATTTGTCTCAGTCTTTCTTCCTAACTGATCATGAAGGATAACATCACACATACGTAATGATGTGGACTGCAGTTACTGAAACCTTACACCATAGTAAATTTGCTACAGCACAAATCCTTTACCAAGAAGTGAGCCCTAATCAGTTCAAAGAGACTTATTGTCAAATGGAAATGCATACGATTGCGCTTTAAGGTACTAAAATGGTCTTCCCTCTCTTTTTAATCTTGTCCTTGCTTTTATAAACTTTCCAGATTGATCAAAAGTCTTTTGATTTGTTGGACATTGTAGCTGTACTTTTCAGGTTAAATATCAAGACGACATTCTTCCTGTCTATTTTTTTCTTCTTCTCCCAACATTCTAGTACTAGTCACATGCAGTTAGTACTGCAAGATTTGTTTGCTTTTTTGCCTTGTCCCAAGAGTTTACAATACGGGCTGGGGTGAATATAATATGTCTGGATCCATTGTCCTGGTTTGTCCTGCTGCATTTTGGTGTTCATACTGATGACATTTCAAATTGTGGTGTGACTCATCCCAGAGGTTTCCTGATGACCTGCATTCCATCATTACATTTCTGGTAACCAGACTAAATGTATATTCTCTCCTCTTTCTTTTAGAGTTATATTGCTAAAGTATGTTGTCTTATATATGACTGGATGCAAGAGCTGAAACAACAGTTACAAGGTGTTACAATGTGTCAATTCTCAAAACAGAATGCCTTGACATTTGCTGGATCTGTTGGGAAGTTTGGAGGAGTCCTCTGAGTTTTGGTACAGTATCACAACCCCAAATATTAGATTGACTTTAAGGACTCTATGTCCCTTGCAATTTTTGGTGTCAAAATACTCAACTGATCATTCTAAACCCACTCCAAGGATAATGCATATCCTACTGAGTAGAGAATGGGCCACAGTTTAGAAGCACTTGAAAGGATGTACAAACTTGTCACCATGACTCTTCTGGTCTGCTGCTGTGGAACTTCCTTTCTCGCATGCATTGGGTTGTATTATCACACAAAACTGCTTTATTAATAAAGGACCAGATCATTGCATTGGCATAATTATCAAAATGTGTGTGAGCAATGCCCAAAGTGCAGACCTGAAATGGGCAATACAGAGTTTGTGTGATGTGATGAGAACAGAAAAACAGACCAAGGGCTATCTTAAAAGCCTTTCAGTTTCCTCAAACTTAGCTATAGAGCTATAGTTCTCCATATGTGATAGCTGATGCAGGATGCCACCACTGGAAATGTAACCAGCACCCACATACCAGGACAGTCTTACTTTGGATAAAATGTGGCAGTAGCTATATAAGAATAAGTCACACACCATCACAGAGGGTGTAGGAACATGTAACATGGATTAGCAAGTTAGTACACATGGGAAATATCTGACTCATTATAACGTTACTTCTAGCCTTGCCTTCTGGCTTCTGCAATATGTCATAGGGAGGCCAGTCATCCAGGGGGCAAACCAATCCCACACCAGCTGTTACCGTGCAGAGGAAAACAGCAGTGTTGTACCTGCAAGGCCTGTCACGGCCAGCTATTCTCTGCCATTTTTAATCTGCAGTCCTCACATCTGATTAAAAGAGCCTTCTGTATGTTCCTAGGTTCTCCTTATGAGATAGGAGTTGACCAAACAGGGGCTTCAATCATGGGAAGAGGGCATCACATACAGACCTGGTTCCTATCTTCAGATATGTACACTAATGGGTGGCTGACAGGGCTGCTACAACAGGACTAATTCTAATGAGCTCACATCATTCTCTTTTTGCATGTGATTATCATTACATGGTTGATAATGTTTGAAAGAGACTACAACTAAATGAATTTTCTAGAGACAGGGCTTTGGCGATACATATGGTCCACCAGCTCTTTCATGGTCTACAAATTCAGTCTGAGCTCTACGACCTTTTCAGATATCATCCAATCTAATTTTTTCTTCAAGTTTGTTTTTTAGATTTTGTTTCTATACCATGCAACATTGCCAGCATTTATTTTAAAACACATGATACCATCTCCTTCCCTTCTTTTTATCACAAAGTGCTTTGGAAACAATGAGAGAGTCTGTAGTATTTTTGTACAGTAAGTAATTATTCACAAAGAGCTCAATGTGATTAGACATGTGCCCTATAGTTCTGCAAGTCACAGTTACTTACTTGAGTTCTGCTCTCATTATTTTTTTACAAATGACTATTTAAGGAACATGTTCCAGTGTAGCTTTGTTTTACTGACTGAATCCAAATGAATCTCTAGGCATCTTGCTGTGGTTAAGGAACATTGTATTGTTGACTGCAGTGATTTTACTATTTTTCTGCAAGGCAGCCCAACAGTATGCTTCCAGGGCAGCCACATACATGAGCCTTTGCCTTAAGATTAGAATTCCTGAAGCTAACTCTATCACAGATTCTTTAAGCGTGACCTGAGTTCCACTGTGAATAACTAGAAAAACAAATGGATATTATGGTTTCTTTTACATTCCACTTAGTTTCTGTCCATCTGGAAGATTATTACTGCTAATAAAGATCAGACACAGTGTATATTATGACTTTTTCCCCTCCCTTCCAATGCAAGCAGGATATTCCATTTAACTAATAGTAGTTACAAATTTAGTTATTCCAAAGAAGATTTGGGAAACAGAAGTGCTTTATCTCTCTCCATTTATGGATTCCATTCAGATTTGTTTGTTTATGTTCTTTCAACAGGCAGGGTCATTTTCTCCATTTGAAATGCCAACCAAAGCTTTGACACAATCAATGGCTGAAGTGACAGAAAAATGCTCAATAAAACCACCTTGATCCATTAGCTTACTGGGAAGGACCGTCTTTTTCAGTCTCTCTTCCTTACAGAGACCTCAAATTCCATTGAGTCGAAATACCATTGGATAATGATCTGTTTGTGACTACAGAACTCCACACTCAGATCACTGTCATCTTGTCCAGTATGAAAAAAAAAATCCAGAATAAATCTTGCAGAAAGTATGAACAGATACACATTGGCCACGAAGGCCACAAAGTCATGAATACTCTCAGCATGGTGGTCCCAGCATGGATGTGGGAGCTCTCTAGCAAAACTATCTGAGAGGACGGCAGCAATTTCACTGAAACCACTACAGGTAGTTTAGGAAGGGCAGTAAGATGGACAGGACACCAGAAGTAGTCCATTGTTATCCCAAGTGCTGAGTTTCAGATACAAACATGAAGAACTAGAAGATTTCAGGTGAGATGGAAGGAATCACAAAGACTCCTAAGCTTGTGCTCTCCATCCTGCAGGTGACATGGCACCAATGGTTTATCAGAGATTTACCATAACCCCTCCATCTCATTCATTAGCAGTACTTTCAGCCTTATTGCCAAGGCTGCTCAGGCTTGGGCTTTCTGAACTGGGAAAGATATAAGCATTTTCAAAATGAGAAGATGAATATTTTGTTTGTGGACCAGAAAAATGTGCTTCTTTAACATCATCACAATCATGATGATGATCATCTCTTGTACACCACCACCACCACATCTATCTATATCAGAAAATAACCATGCCAATGAATTAATGATGTTTAATGATATGAAGGACAGTTTACTAGAATTATGAAAATAATATGTTTACACTTACAGCTTTCCAACTGCATTATACATGTTTGGACATCCATTGGAAAATTTTTGAGATCCATTGGACAGGAAAGTATTAAAGTCAGCCTGAAAGAATATGAAACAATTATTACAAAGTGTATCTTGAATACCAGACATTCCTTCATATTCAGATTTACTGGTCACATGCAGCTGTATACAAGAAAAAATAGAGCTCTTGGCAGTGTGCCAGACAAATGTAATTAGTAGAATATACATTCACAGTCATTTGATTATTTTAAAAATTATATGTGATATAAGTCAATCTGCTTAACGTAATGTTTTAAGGTTATAATTGTCCACATGTTACTTGTGAGTAAATTCCAGGTAAATCAATGTGGTTTATCTGTAGTGTCACATTTCTTTACAGTAGTCTCTTAATGCATTTCATGCTCAACCTTGTATGGCCATGCTATTCTAGTTTTTAAAGCATTTGCAATAATAACTACCCAAGCAGCTGCTAAACAAAATCTGACTCTTTATTTGAAAGAAATAGATTATATCTTTCAATGAAACAGAGGAATGTACTTGTATTCTTTGGGCATAAAGGTCAAAGAGCTGGACGGACTCCCTGGAAGAATTCTATAGGAAATGCCTATGAAGAACATCACATTGGGGGGTCCATATATGATTTGCTAAAGGTTTTGTCCCTAAGGAGCATAAATCTAATTGACTATTCCTCAATCCTTCCTCAAATTCCATGTGGAATTTACCTTCTAGCACAATGTTGTACACCTGATTTCCTCAATGAAATATGTTATGTCAGAAATGGTCCCAAATATCTCATATATTGCAGAAAGGCAGAAAATACTCAGTTTGTGTCTGAGACCTACATAAAGGTGAATTATTTCTAATCTACCACAACCTAAGGCTTTGTTTGGATGTTATTCTGCTAGCTCAGATGTTCAGAAGCTATGTTCAGTAGCTTGAGAAATACCATAAATGTCAGCTGAATGTTTGCTCATAGCCTATTATCTTTGATCGGTTAAATTAACTCTAAGCTGTAACATTATGGCAGTAATGGACAAATGGGACTCTGCACAACTATTGTTTATTGTACTTTAAATGATGTCATAATTTTCCAGTCAGAAACTATGGGAAAGATCTATAAACTTCTTCATAAACTACATTCTTCATGAAGTCAAACACTGGTACATTCAGAACACCAAAGGAAATATATCTTTTCACAATCCATAGCAAAACTTGCACAAAACTGATAATGTCCATTATCTTAGACAGCTTAAAAAAGGATCTGATCAATTCATGGAAGGTAATGCTGTCACTGGCAACTAATCATGATGATTGCATGGTAAATATTACGTCCATGATAGTCAGAAGCAGCATGCTCCTGAATACCAGATGCTGGAAAACAACACTGGGAAAGGGCAATTGTCTTCATATGTTGCTTATGGATTTCTTATAGGGACCTGGTTGGTCACTGTGGGAAACAGGATGATGGACTGCGATCTCATCCAGTGTGGTTGTTCTTACACTTGTGATGAATAGCATGGCTTTGCTAGTGGTGGCTGGTGATTTCTGTATCAAAAACGGGGTGACAAATCCATTCTAGGTTTTGGCCCAAATTTGGGGAAAATGTTCAGCACCTTGGATAGAACTCAGTATTTGGAGGATAGAAGTCAGCAATTTGGATAGCTCCTTAATAGGTTGGATGAAAACCAGTCCAATCACCCCCTCAAATAGTATGGAGGCTACAGCCACCACTGGACAATTCTTATATTGTTTTTGTTATTTTCATAAGAAGGACTATTTGGGCCTAGTCACTGGGAAGATGATAAGGTAAGTATTATATCACCTCCAGGAATCTAGATGTGAATCACTAGATCATCATCATTACCAGACTGAAAAAAAGGCATTCAGAGTTGTTTTTCTTACTTAAAAGAGTTCAGTGGTGATTGAGTTGAATACACTGCATGTGCCCCAAACAAAAGAGTCAAATGTTCTGATTTCACTTTCTATCTAACACACATGGAGCCCTTTTGGGGAGGTGGTGGGGTTTGAGACAGATCTAGACCAGTTTGTTAGAGTATTCTGAACTAAATATAGGCAGTCTACCACAGGTTTTCCATTGGGTATTTGGGAAGGCAAGCATTGCTGATCTGAAGGAAGAAACTTCTAAGCATCTGGTGAATTTACTTCCAAGTTCTCAAGAACTCGAAACACAACAACATGGTCCTATTTTTCTCCCCACATTTCTCCCTCATGCATTCCTTCACACATTCTTATATGACATAGATCATATAAATAATATTAATCTCACTTTCTCACATAAAGGCAGTTCCTTTATCTGCAGTTTACCTGATTGAATACAGAACATTTCCATTTTTAAAAATTCGTAGCAACTTGTTGTCTGTCGTTACTTCATGAAAGTTTGCACCCTTCTCATTGGCAAAGAACAAGTCTGGCTTCCAAATAGAGTCCAACATAGATGGGTCTAAATCTAAAGAGTCATCTGGGTATTCACTATAAGCAAGACGAGGATCATTCCAGTTCTGCCGGAGAAAGATGTTCACTCGATAATCCTAAAGGAAAAGGAAAAGTATTTAGGCTTTTGTACATGACAGCTCTTTATCTTTCATTTACCTGTGGAATATGGATTTCATTAACTTCATCTTATAACATAAGCCATTGTTTGTAGCAGTAATCGCAGACTTCAACTTTGTAGGTTTTGGACATTAAACATAATATTGTACTAAAATTGAAACCACATTACAAAATTCTACTCCAGGAATTTGCAAAAAAGCAATCACAGTTCTCAAATACTAATAACTGGCAGAGCATAATGTATAAATGCTTTAAACATCTAATGTTGTTTGTCAAGAAGAATGGAATTATATTTCCAGAGTAATTTGCTTTATTGTAAGAGGATTAGTAAATTATACTTCAATTTCACTCTTCTCACTTTTTATTTATGGAAAAGAACTAAGTCTAATTTCTTGTATCAGACAGAATGGGTATATAAAGTTTTTCATCAGAACTCTAGAGTTACATCTGAGGGGCTTAGAAAGGTTATAGAACAATTGTTGAATGCATCCCTGGCATTCTTTATTGTGCTCAGACAATTTAGATAGGGGTGGGAGAGACAGAGAGCAAATCTTGGAGATGAGCTGGCCCCTTCCCTTTTGGAACCAAGAATTCCCTATGTTTGCTATGGTTGTTAGGATATACATTGTTGTACAAAATTGTTAAGATAGAACTGGGGAGATATTAGAACACCATCAATCATCTGTGAAGCTCACTGATATTTCTTATATGACATATTTAGCTTATGAAGAGAGGAGGAGCTTTACTAAAATATCAAAATGTAATCAACAACCAACAATGAACCACCACATTATAATAACATGAGGTGGTCTTTTACCCTTTCAAAAATTCTAAATTAAAATCATATAGAAAGAGCTCATTATACATTATATTATGAGTTCAGGTCATTTCCTCAGGTTTCAGTTCAGATTTTTGTAATGCTCTTAGGTTTACTAAAAATTTCAGTGACCACTCTATTTTACTGGACCACTGTATATTCATTAATTATGAAATTTGCTATAATCCTAATGAGTCCCAATTGTACATGCCGGTGGGAAACACTCTGAGCCCCTCTAAAGAATGGCAGAATAAAAATGAAATCAATAAATGATTTCCCTGCTCTTTAGGTTTTATCAGCTAAGCAAGCTGTGCTATTTCAAACTCTGCTTGGTGGCTAATCCTATAATCTTTCTATTATATTTATTATTATAATTCTTTATATCTTCCTTAATGCATACGCATGTCTTGCTATACATGTCTACTCAGAAGTAAGTCCCATTATATGCAATGGAGCTTAATCCCAGATAAATTGGAATAGGATCGCCATCATAAGGATGCAAATTCTTCCAAAGTGGCTTACAAATAAAATCAGGACACACAAGAACAAACACAATAAAACAATTAAAAAGAAAACAAATCATCAAGGCTTTGGGGCATTTGGTCCTGCTGAGGGACAGAGATCAATACGTCTGGAGAGCTGGGGTTTTGTCTGCTTCCCTTGCTCTCTTGTATCTTCTCACAAGGCAAGGTGTAATAACGGACCCAATGGAGAGAACAGGATGCTCCAAGTAGAGCAGGAGGAGATGCCTGTTTCTAATTCTTGTGTTTTGCATTGTTTCCAGTGGCTTGTTTATTTGCTTTCTAGTGTAGGACTGACCTTGGCCATGGCACATACTCTCAGTGCCCAGGAAACCCCATGATAGGTTCACCTTAGGGTAGCCGTAGGTTGAAATGACTTGAAGACACTGAACAATAATAGAATTGTTAACATGCACACCACATTACAGAACAACTTCAGCACAATCAGATTTCCCTGTTCCCAATGACATTGCTAGGGATGATTTTTCTCCTCAAAAGAAGCAACAAGTAATTTTAGCAATTTTCTTCTTGCTGTGCAAAAATGTTCAAAAACTGTTCAGTTTGTGATTTGCAGTTTGAGACTTACTCTATGTCAAAGTCACATGTGGCTGTTTCGCATAGAAAACAGCTTTCCTCCATATGAAACAACGTTTTATTCACATAAAATAATATTTCCTTGAACAAATATTATTTTCAGCAGAGAACAATGCTGTTCTCTGTGCAGAACAACCACATGCAAATTTTTCATAGAATAAGTCCCAAACTACAAAAATACTTGTCTGTCTAGGGTTTTAACTTTGGTGGAGGGAGCAAAGGTAACAAATGATGTAGAACAAGAAGACCAAAGGAGAATGAAGAGTAACAGTGAACAAATATGAGCAAATGGAATTACACATGGATGGGAAAGAGTCAGCAAACATTCAAATGTGACTCTCTCTGGTGACATACTGGTAGGCGGTTGTACCACAGTACCCAATATTGCTGAGAACAAAGAGTTATGTCTACTGTGGTCCTCTGTTATTGAGAGGATGAAGTCCACTTGCAAACTATCTGGCAGGTGGAGAGAACAGCATTATTAGGTGTTCTCTTTACTAACAGGTTTGGAAATCATTTTATTTATTCTGCTAGCTGAAAAAAACCCCAATTAAAGCCAAATTTATCAAGTGATCAGAGGGGGTGAATCTCATCTCCCAGTGGTATGAACTCCTCTTCTTCTGTGTCCCACTGCTGCACAGTATGACAGTGAAATTATCTGCAAACTTTTTGTCTTTTCTCACCACTCCACCAGCTTTTGCAAGAAAACTTGCACGCATGACCTTGTAATAGGGAAGGAAGATGTATTTCTCTACGTGCACATGCACATATTCTGAGGTAAAGAGTGTGTGCTAATGTAGGGCTTGCTCTACCTCAGTAGCAACATTTTACACATCAGTTTTTACTGCTTCTTTCCCATTTTCTGAAGGCTTTTTTTTTTTAAAAAAGCAGGAAAGTCCATCATTTATATGACAAAAATATGTACTAATAGTGTAGAGTGAATGTTCACCTGATACATTGCGACAGCCTCCCCAGCCATGGAAAGTACTCAGTGAGCCATCAAGGCAGAATTAAAACCCCTCTGGCAATCTTTGCACTTTCAGTAATAAAGCCTATGATGATCTTCATTGAAAACTGAACATGCCCTTGCATTTGGGAGTTTAGAGATGACCTTCCCAGCTGTTCTTCTGGGGCAGTACATATGTTCAGTGACATTATTCAAGAGTCTCTACCACATCTTATATTTGTTTAGCTTTTCCCTCAAGGTGATCAAAACTGTGTAATTTCAAAATTCAATTTTATAGCAAAATTGTATCTTAGTGCTCACTGAAACTGTCTGGGAGAAATATCTGTCACTGTCATAATTGTGTGATGAACATTGCAACAAGCTGGTGGCAGTGTCCGTATTGTGATTCACAATAGTCATATTCATTTTCTCAAGGTCGTTCAATCAAAACTTCTTTCCATCCTTCATTTCCAGGAAAAAATGGTTGTCTACAAAGCAATGACTTTCCCTGTTATACCAGCTCCTAAATATCTCTCTTCTCCTCCTTTGTTTCTTCACTGCCAGTTTCTTGTTTTATCTGAAGAACGTTTAAACAGATCTTTGCTTCTTCCAGTCTTTGTTTTTACTTCTGAAATATCACTTCTCATTGCTCACAGACAAAATCTCCATCATCAGCATTATCTAACTTTCTAAATTCATTACCATTTGCTGAAATTTGGTTGCACAAATCGGGAGGCCTGCCAAGACCTCTAAGCAGCTTTTGGTTTAATCTTTTTAAACCAAACTTAGTGGAACTGGATACCCTGATTAAAAATACAGTGAATGATTTACTGTGCATTCCATTTCAACCTGACATGCCTCCAAAGCTGATATAATGCATATGCACAGGCACACGCATGCATATATAAAACATGGCTGTTTGACAAAAACAAAGGATACAAAGAGTCACATGCCTCACATTGATAAGTTTAGCAGGCATCTCACTGGGATACTTTACCAGAGGAGGGAGCTGCTAGCCTGTTCTTTGCTGCAAACCTAGCAGGCAAGCAGGCAGAGGGTGGTATTTTCAGCTACTCACCCAGCAGGATTCAGGTGCAGAGCTGAGCAGGAACAGTCTCTCTTGCTTTTTTAAACTTTCAAAAGGACATCCATTTTTCATGGAGTTTTCCCCATTAGCCCCTTGGAATTTCATCTATTTTTCAGCTAAGTCCTGGACAAAAATCAAAGCTCAGACAGAGCTCTAAAAGCCCCGAAAGGTTAAGGGTGTCATGGTACTTTAGCAAAGGGTAACCTTCAGCTTGTGCAAATCTTTACTTTAAAGATGGACAAACCAGTCTTATTTGTAGACTGTGCCACTTTTGCATCTGTTGTCTCATAAGCAATTGAAATATAAATGGGTATTTAAACATGGGTTTCAAAATAGATCTTCAATCAAAATATAGATTTTCAGATGTGTTTTGATACCTTTTCTGAGCAGAGAACTGTTACCACATTACAAGAAGTGCAAAATTTCAGAGACAGCTATGTTCTGATCTTCAGATTGATCTAGGGTGTGTGGATTAGGGCCATTCAGAATAGAATTTGGAAGGATCAAATTACTCAAACATCCCTTATTATATGACAGGCACAGACAGGTTTCTGAATAAATAAACTGTGCAGACAAGATGAAAAGTTGATAACAAAATTAAAGTACTTTGACAAGAAACCCCTTCACTTTTGTAGCTCAGCCCAAAAAGGCTCCTTGCCCAAATTAAGGTAAATCTTAGGCCCTTTTCACATGTGTGTGGGAGAAACGGGCGAAAACGCCTAAAAACAGAGCTTACCTGAAACCGGGTAAGTCCGTCGCCACGTGGAGCAGTGCGAGCCCGCTGCTCCGCAGTCCTCCGGTGTCCCAAATGGTGGCTTCCGGTTGGTGGAGGCTCTCCACCAACCGGAGAAGCTCGCCAGCCGGAAACCTGCCCCCAGCAGATCTGCAGGCATGCACTTGCGCGCGCCTGCAAATCCACTTCGGAGCCGGGTGACGCGGCGCGGGGCTTCGCGCTCCGTGCTTTTTAAAAACCTCGAAAAAGAGGTTTTTAAAAAACATGCAGCGCGGCTAGTTCCGGCTGCTCCTGAGTGGATTCTGGTGTGGAACTACAAAAAGTAGTCCATACCAGTCCACTCTAGGGTGTAGAAGACCTCCGTGAGAGGTCGCTCTGCACCATTTCAGAAGGCCGATATTAGACAGCCTTCTTTTGTGTATTCTGTGTAAGCCTTCCTCAATCTCATCTGTCTGGAAAAAACAAGCTAGCCTCCCACTCTCAAATTGCACAAAATTTACCTGTAAGCCCACTCTCCACACTAGCAATCTTTACCATGGGGAGAACCAAAGATTGAAATGTTAGTGGGAAAGGGTCAGCTCATTAATCATTAATAGGCCAAAAGTCTAATTTAATTCAGGGAATTTAAAAAGGGAATATTTTTTACAATTTGTTTAATTTTAAATTGATGTTTAATTTATATTACATTACTACACTAAGGGCCCTAGCAGGAAGAAAAAAAAAGATTTAAAATCCCATCTACTATTTTGTTTTTGTCTTGTTGCTGTTTTGCTCTTTTGTGAGAAGGAAAATGTGAATGAATTTCTGAAAAACAAACAAACAATTTTTCACCTACTCCACCAAAAACAAACTAGCAAGCAAACACCTTCTTTTGCTTTTCCTTTTTTCCCTCCTTTATAATCTTGTCTCTTTATACTTCCTGTTAACTTGGTTTATGAATTTCCAGATGGGTCTCAGAAGAATTCTTAGGGTTAAGAGATTCAGAATTCAGTTCCCTGGAACAGACGAGGGGCCTCTATATTGTACCTTGTGTGGAAGACAGGTAAATCATCAGTATGTAATGAAGACCACTCCCATCTCAAATTACCTTTATCGTGACTTAAACCTTGTGATTTTTTGGTCCAGAGGGAATAAAAAAGAAATGAGAAGTTATTTTGAAAAAAAAATATTAGAACTAAGTTCTGGGTATTTAATTAATACTCAGTTTGTTAGCTCTTGAGCACTCTGTGTCATTTCATTAATTAATTAATTCTGGAGAAATGTTAATGATGAAAATCCAATTAAAATCAGTTCTTTTATGTAGTTAAATGTAGTTAATATATTTTAAAGTTCCCCCTTCCATTAGCAAACTTCCAGCTCAATTGATTTTAATTTGTTAGGTCCTGTCAGTGGAGATGACTGTGCAACCTGTGGTCAAGCTTCAGTACAGTGCTCATGAAAATAAAATCTTCAGACCCTAGCCCCTTCATTGCACTCTCAGGTTCCTCAGGACAACCCAAAGAGTCACCGTTAAAACAATTTCAGATTAATTGGTTTGCCCTCCCCCCTGATCCAAAAATGCTTGTAAAGTGCTTCCAACTTTTTCCTCCCCATGCGAGCTTTGCCTTTTATTCTGTCCCCACAATCTCTCCAAACCTCCCAAAACAAAACAAAACCTCAGAAAACTTGCTGGAAATGGAATCAGAAGTGGTGTGATATCACTCCTGGTTTGGTAGAAAATTGGTGCAACTAGCTGGGGGATGTGAGTGTGGGCGTGAGAAAAAAGGAGCGTCAGGTCTTTGTCTAAGGAGTTGTGGTCACATAGCACCAGCAGTCGCTATTTTACAAATATTTACAGACATTTAAAATATTTTTTAAAAAGGGGCATGCGAAGGTGCTAATAGCTCATCTTCTTACCCTAGCTTCTAAAAAAGAGTGCAATCCACTCCTTTTCACTAACCTCGCTCAAGAGAAGTGTCACTAGCAGAGAGAAGGGGATAGATTGAGGAACGGTGCAGGAAAAAGATTTTTTTTCTTTCACTAAACTTCTAAAATATTATACTTTACTTTTCAAGATATATTTAAAAATAGACACAAACTTAGGGGAGCACTGAAGGAGGGCAAGGGTATCACATCAACCTGTCCCCCTCTCATCCACATGATAAGCACAAAGTACCCTGAAATGATCTTGTTATGTTTGGAAGGGAAAGTGGTAGGAAAATGACACAAAGCAGCAAGGACTGTCAGGAAGTGACAGTAAACTGTGCAGCACCAACTGGCACAAACTGCGAGTCTGGAAAAGACCTAAATCACACAGCAGGCCTCTACAGACAGAAATAGAGTAAAAGTAGAGTAAAAACTGGGAGATAGCTCCTGTACTTCAATGGTTGTATAAGAGAGTGAACTTCAGTAGGTGTTGCTTGTTACTCAACTGCATGACAAACAGTATCTGCTGAAATTCCCTCTTCTACACAACCGTTAAAGGTACTGGACTTGTCTCCAGTTTTTAGTTTGAAAATCCTGGACAGAAATGTATTTCTATGTTCTTCCTCAATGTGTGCAGGGTGATAAGAACAGTAGTGGAAGGTAGAGGAGAGCTAGTATCTTTGTCTGTATTTGTTCCTGTTGTGGGTTCATTGTACAGAGACTGAAAATGCCTGAATATGACTGCTTTTCTAGATGGTCTTATACAACCACTCTGAAGTCTCACCAAAGATTCCTCTCACTAATCTACAGTTCTTCCCCATAATCGCCCAACAAATGTGTTACAGAAATTCCTCAGAAAAACTCCCACAATTCGATATAGCAGCCTCTAAGGGCAAAAAGGCAGCCCCATCTAGTCATTCTATTAACCTCATGGGATATTTATGCATGCCCTTCAACACTGCACGGATGAAAAGTAGATCTTGGTTGCTCTGACCAAGCAACATCAGAGTATGGTCAACGTGTCAAAAACGTTATTTATGGGGAAGAACACATAAGCTAGGAGAGGCTGCAACAGTTTGGTTTTGCCTGAGCCTACTGGGAAGAGCAAGATTTCATCCCTCCTCTTCTCTCACTCCATTGAATTGAGTGCAAATTACTTTTCCACTTTCAACTCACTTTCCACTAATGGAAGTAATGGAGGAGCAAAGGGAGAAAATGGGAGGAGGAGAGAAAAACTGGGACATTTTAAAAGCAGCTGACAGCTGATTAATGGGGTCTGTCCCTTCCAAACTGGGACCGTTGGAGGATATGTTAACATATAAAGAATAAGGACTGGGAGCCAAAGGCCTCTACAGGCTACTTTGCATTTGCAATAAGATCTGCTCCTGCCTACCACAACTTTTGCCCAACAGTACACTGAAATTTAATTGTAGAAGCCATTGTATGGTGGTTGCCAAGTCAGAAGCATCCTAACCTCAGAGGTTTTTGAAGCCACATCTGAGGCCTACAGAAGGCTACTGTTGATAGCACATGACAAAGACCCCCAGTGATATGAGAGATCAGGCCCTGATGATATCCTTAAGTGAGACACATCAACTAGAGTTGTCCAGAGCATCTCAGTCACATAGACAATGCAAAAGTCTAACAAATGATTTTTCCCCAGGCTCTGGACTGAAAACAAGACAAGCAAAGAAAAAGCCAAATCCCCCAGCTCTGTTTTTTACACACTTGTGAGCACTGCCTTTAAGAAGCCTGGAAACTGGTCAGTGGAATCAAAGAAAAAATTCCAAGATCTATTTGAGGAGGAACACTCCAGTCCCAAAACTTTTACCAGATCTGTTTGTGAGAATCTCATTCTCTAGAAAATGCATAGGATCAGAAATTGGGTATGTTTTTAAGGCCACAGTTCCTAACATCCTCTAGCCATTCATTCCTAACCTCCTCATAAAATTGCTGCCTAGCAACAGAATCCAATAGATGTTTATGCCACAGTGAATCCTACCATGCTCAATGGTACCTAGTCTTAGGTAGGTGTACATAGAATTGAAGCTTGAGTCAGTGTAATAGCAGGAAACTTGACATTCTTTTAATGGCTACCCTGTGAAAAAATTATGGTCTGATGAAAATAGCAGTCTTATTTCATTTGTTCACTGTTCCATTCAGTGATACCTTTTTATTTTAGGTAGATGAAATAAGTCTGAGTAAATGAACAGGGTTTCCTTAAATTATCTTCTCATTTTTGAAGGTCAGCTATATATCATATTGTACCAGGCCTATTAAAGAACTCTCAGCCAATCAAAGTCTGTATAGATCAAACTTCTCTTAAACATGACCAGTTATTCAAGAATCCAAGAGAATAGTGGCTGAGGAAGTGGGTGTTCCATTATGTAGCTGGAGGGCTTGTACAATTCCTCATGCATAGAAAAGTGCAGCCTTTAGTAGGTATTATTTATTTAAAACATTTATACTCTGCCTGTTTGAAGCTCAAGGCTGTTCCCAGCAGAACAGAACAATAAAAATAGCAAACTTTTTTTCTTTTAAAGGGAAATAAAGCAGAATCAGCATCATCAACATCGCAGGGAGACAGCATCCATTCTAGACCTTTCAGAAGTGGTACATTTTATATAATCTACCCATGGCTGTAAGACAGGTCTAGGGAACATACATATTTGAAATGTAGCTTCCATCAGTTCTAGACAGTGTAAGCTAGATAGCAGTTGTGGTCCAGCCCTATTTGGTGGCCTACACTTTCTTCAACGATGCTATAAGACCAGATCATCTCTAAATCTCAATAGATTCCATAGCCCCCAGACAAGTGAATTAAGACCTTGCTCTTGCCACAGGTACCTATATCTGGTTGGAAACACAGAACAGAAGGCCTAAATATCCCAAAGGCACCAGAACCCATCTGATCTTGGAAGCTAAGCAGAGTTAGTCCTGGCTAGTACTTGGATGGCAGACTGCCGATGGATAGCAGGTGCTGTGGCCTATATTTCAGAGGAAGGAACTAGCAAAACCACATCTGAGTATTTACTTTATGGTTGCCATAAGTCAGAAGTGACTTGAAGGCACACAACAGCAACAACCACAACAAGATGTAGGGCAGAAAACTTTCCTCTTCATATAACTAGTTCTTTATTTACAATAAGCTACATAAATGATAGTCTATCTGTTGTTTAATTTGGTGCTGTAACCTTCTGTGAAACAAATCACCAGTACAAGATACAAGATTTTATTCTTCTCATTGTTTTTACTTTTAACCCTTCACTTCTCACTTCTTGACCCAAAATAAAACACAACACAACATATTTTTTTTCTTTCAGGTTGCATTGGCTTCTTTACACTAGTCAACAGCTAAATTCCAAGCCACAAAATAGTCTGGCAAGCATTGATCAACTCAGTTCACATCAAGAGCCACAAAGACTGAATTCCTCAAGCACCCTGTTGCATACCCTGAACATCCTGATTCAAGAGTATGTTCGTCTTAAAACAACCAGTTGCCCCAGTGTCTGTGGGGACAAGGTTATTGCTGCCACACATACTGTTGTTAAAAAGATATGTGAAGATTGACTGTTCTCTGCCCTTGAGAAGTTCCATGTGTGGTAATTTTCTGTCACAAATTGCTTAGGGATTCAAGTCCATGATTGTTAAAGGCCTTGAGGCAAGAATTACTTAGTGCAATTATACAAGCTGTATTATACAGGAGATCACACAAGATGATTACAATGGTTCCTTCTGGCCTTAAAATTCATTTAAATTCCTTCAAAAAAACAAAACAAAACAAAAACTTCAAGCCTACAATAACCACTGAGATTAGGCATTCTTATCCCAACTGTTGTTCACACAGTGAAACTTATTTTGACAGTCTTGTCATTACAGATTAATCTCATTTGCCACAAAACATGGCTATTTTGTTTTGGAAAATTTAACAGGTAGCATTTCATATTAAGCATTTGGAGGTGATATGACACCAGAGCATAGCACTGAATTAACTCCACCAATTAAATAAAATTACTTCATTCTTTCTACTTCTAAGGACAAACTAGACAACATTTTAATAATGTAAGATATGTATATGAAGTATACAAAGGGTAATCTTTCTAGATTAAGATCCTTGTGAGGGTTTAAGGAAGTTTACCCCTTTAAAGCTGTTGTGGTCCCAATCCAGATCAGACTCACTTCACCTGTTTTTTTGTTTTTAATTTCCTAAAACAGATCATTTTATTTGAATAATACGTTGCAGGAGGATCAGAACCACAGCAGGAGGTAAAGAGTTAAATACTCTTACCACCCTATTAGAGATGCAATCTCTGTTATTCACTATCTCTAAAGTATAATCTAATTTAGGATATTTTCCAACCTTGCTCCTTCTAGATTGTTTGGACTTCTAATTCCCATCAGCCTGTATAAATACAGCTAGTGATCAGGCATATTGAGAAATGTAGTCTCAATCATCTGGAGAGCACCAGTTTAGAGAAAGCTTGACTAGCTTGACTAGAGAAGGTTAGTCTGGGGGAGGGCTGAAATGCCCTATTATAGCAGTAGATGTGTAATCTGGTTGATTCGGCAACTTTGCATGAAAAGAGGAATGTATTAAACTATTATTATCCATAATTATCCGATCAACCCAACATTAGCTTCAACAAGAACAGACCAACTGAAATAATGGTATTTACATAAAGAATGATGAACACATTTACCATTCATTTCACTTTCCACACTATACTGTTATAGTGCTATTATTCCTTTTTTGTGTGTCTGTATATTTATAAATTTTATTAATTATACAAGGAAAAAACAGAACAAAAGAAGAAAAACATAACTTGGCAATCATTAAAATGAAAAAGAAAAATTACAACAAAAAATGTTTACATTGTTATTTTTCTCCAAATCCATTAACATAACATACTTATTCCACATATTATAAATCATACTGCTTGTATATTTTTTTATTACATGTATCTAAATCTCATTCAAATTATATCCATTATTGTTATTTATTCTCATAATTAATATTTAGGAAAATATACTATTACTAATCTCATTCTTTTCCCTATCCTTTTCAACTTAGTTTAACCTCTTACTATTACTAAATATTTTCTTATGACTAAACATATTATTACTAACCCTACCCGTGAACCCATCTCCAGAGCCAATTATATTTTGAGTTACTCCCTCTCCCAAAATTGTAGTTCTTCTTGTAGAGGTATGACACCTTCTTCTTTTATTAAAACCTTTTCCACAAATATCTTCCATATTGCTTCAAAAACATTCCCTTTCATTATTCCTTTTTTAAACCTTAATTCCACATGTTAACTTATCATTAATCATTAATAAATTTTCCACACTTCTTTATACCAATCCTCTATTTGAAATTCTCCTTGAATTTTCCATTTTCTTGCTATAATTAACCTTGCTGCAGTTAATAAGTTTGTAATCAAAGCCTTCATTACCTGGGTACAATTAACCTTATCAAACATAGATAATAATGCTATACCCAGACATATTTGTAAATCAATTTCTATTATCTCTTTTATCTCTTTAAACACCATTATAGTGCTATTATTCCACTTTCAACATCCTGTGGAATTCTGGGGTTTATAGTTTACTGAGGCCAAAGAGCTCTCTCACTGAGAATTCTAAATGTCCCTCCCTAAACTGCAAAGCCCAGTGAATAGTAGCACTATAACAGTGTAGAGCAGAAATGACCTCAGTTGATTTGATAATTTTTCAGTGCTTCATATGCATTATCTTGGTAAACCTTACAGTGGCAATTCTTATATCTTATCATATTGTGATAATTGTGACAAGGATTCCATAGGATGTTGAAAGTGGAATCATAGCGCTATAACACCCTAGTGCGGAAATGGCTACAGATACGATTGGGCACTGAGTAATTTCACTGTCAGAACTGCTAGAAGTAAAAATGGGAACACTTTGGTCAGTTGTATGATGAACAGCTGAACTGCCTAAGCTACTTGGTACCCTTTACAGGTATCTGGGGTTGGCATTTCTCTTTCAATCTGCAGATACTTCATAATTTCTTCCTCTGGTAAAACTATGCAATTAGTTTGGATTGAGCCCATTAATTTTTCAAATTTTAGTTTGTTTTTCTTTGGAAATAATTATTTCAATGGGAGACCTTCCTTGCCTTCCACTATCTGTAACATTTGCATTTTAGATATGAATGACAGGAAATTTTCAGTCTTTATAGTACTTGCTCCTCACATAATTCCTGACAACCCAAAGAGAGATTAGACAAAGGGTCACATTTCTAGATTGAATTAAAATAAGGGTTACCACTCTCACCATTGAAACCGATAGCAGAATTGCGCTGTCTTCTCTCACCTCTATATTTAACAATTTAAATCTGAATTGCCTGTAATTTGCAAACTCTGTAGAACTTTAAAAGGGTCTCCAACCTGCCAAATTTTCAGAAGAACAGACTAGAAGCAAAAGAAAAATAATTTCTTTTGAATGTCTCTGACCTAGAAATTCTGGGTCAAAAGTTTAGTGGCTTAATTGAAATCTTCCTTTCATTTTTGATTTGTCATGGGCACACAATTCTGGCTCTCCTCCTTCCAAACTGCATGACATTTGTAAGATTCTAGTAGTCCCTTTGGGCATCAGGCCTGCCATGTTTTTAAGTGATAGGATGCCAGTTTAATGAGCAAAGGCAGGCAAAACACATTGAAAGAGTGATGGGAAGGCCTTTTGCCTCAGAATTTTTTTGGATACAAACCAATGGCATGGGAAATTCTCAGGCACTCCATTTTGCCACTGAGAATAACAAAATCCTAAAATATATAGCAACAATTGTCTCTTTTTGCAGAGAGGAAAACAGATTAAGCCGGTGGAGCGCACCTGTAATGTTAGCATCAGCAGTATTGTGCAACCATGCTTCTTTTCCTCCAAGTCCTAACTGTGTTGATCTGATGTTTATGCCCTGAAATCCTTTGCTCTGTGGAAAGAGAGAAGCCTGGAACAGAACCATACCATGCAAATACACAGTCTGTTGGACATTTGGACTGTGATCCTTTCCAGAGATCAAAGGCTTCATGTACCACTAAGCTAGCAGAGATTATCTGCTATTTGCTATATGTGGCTCCCTATTTTATACTCACAACAGCCCTATAAAGTGAGTTGATCTGAAAGAGATTAGCAGGTTCAAGGTTGCAAATTAAATTTGCATACCTTCTCCACCATCACCTGTTGCCTGCTTCCAGAAATTAGACCTTAGTAGCACTATCTAGGCACAGGGGGATTCTTTCTCTCTCCCTTCTAAATTTGCAAGTTATACAGAGCATCTGGAGGAGCCACTGTAGGTACCATAAAAAAAAGGGGAAAGTGAGGAGCTTGAGATATGAGAGGGTCTAAGATCACAATTAAAGATATCTTATCTGTTTAGTACAAAGAGTGTTCAGTCCAAGGTCAGGCAATTGGTAGTGGTGAAGGCCATGTGCAACCCTCAGTTCAGACTTCTAGAAGCATAAGAGGCTGAGGTGTGGAGGGGAGAGGGCTACGGGTAGGGTGTGGACATTGTTGCTTGGAATAAATGGAAAACATGGTTTTACGTAAAAGAAAAATGTTTATTATAGGGACAGCTTCTGGAAATAGAATGAGAAGCATGTAGAGATATTGGGACAAGCCTAGAAAAGACTTAGGGCCCAAAATGCAGTTAGGGCTTTTTTTTTTCTTTTTTTTTTTAGGAAGAAAGGGAGGAAATGAAGTCATCCTGAGAATACCAGTCTAGGTTTGGCCCCAATTTATAGCAGTTGAAGCCCACCAAAGCCCCCAGGCACATCATTTTTTTTAAATGTAGGCAATTTTTCATCCACCCAACCCATTCAAGTTGTTTAAAACCAATGAAATCTCTATCAGTTTTTGCCCCATAACTCTTCAAACACACCACAATTCTTCAAATCCAACTTCCCACCCCCCACCAGCTGAAAATTGTACAAAAATAAAGTCAGAAGTGAATTGACATTGCTTTTGGTTGCATCGGGTGCACTGGCATGGGGGTGAAAAAGGGAACCCACCAGTTCTCCAGCCATGGTCTAGAGACAAGGAAGAGACAGATTGAATAAGATGAAAAGGGGATGAATCTGGTTACCCTAGCTCTATGTCTTTGCTACTGGACTTTTGTGATGGAATGGTTGTACTTCACTTTCAACAGGAACTGGGAGAAGGAGAGAGGAAGGGACAATGTCAGTGAGAGGAGGCCAGAAAGAGAAATGAGGTGACCGCTCACTTTTGGCTCTGCCTTTTGCCTTTTGCTCATTAGTTCAACACATGTCCAGAGAATTACCCATAAGAAAGTGTGGCCCCCAAGAGGCAAATTTTGCTCACCGCTAATTTAGGGAGCCATCAATGTCTTTTTAGCTTACGATGAATCTTGGGTGTCTCCAACACTGCTGATCGAAGCAGTAGCTTTTTTCCACATCGTGAAAGGAATTTATTTGACAGACAAGCTCAATAATGAACCATGTACTCAAAGGTGTGATTGCTGACTATAACAGCAGACATATAGATTTTTATGTAATCTCTGTGATTAACATCAATGCTACTGCCAACCAGTCACCAAGGAAGTGAACTGTGGCAAACAATTTGCTGAAGGCCTGCTTGGTAAACCATGCAGACTTACTGCTGTTTCTATATATTTTCAATAAACTGTCCCCTGGCATTCTGTTTGCAGCTGGGTGGTAGCCTAATCTTATACATGCTTCCTTGCATCTAAGTCCCACTGTGCTCACCAGGCAAAGAATAGCAGCACTGGAAGATACAGGTATTTTATCTTCCATGTCTAATAATTTTATAGACAGTGTTCAAAAGTGACTAAAACTACAGGCCAAACTTAACTACATATTGAAAACCTGGATATCTTAGCCTAAAGGTACCTTTTTGCAATGGTTCTACACAATGCTTGGAATTTTTTTTTTAAACTACAATTTCCAGAATCCTCCAGACAGCATGAGCTAAGGAAAGTGTGTCAGATCATGACTGTGGCTGGGAACCTCCAGAAGTTGCAGTCCTTGAAAGTAAGTTTTCCAAGTTCTGATTTTAGAATCCAAATATTGACAGTCTCTCATGGCATTATCAGGCGAGATCCAAAATGCAGACAAACAAAAATAAAAACTAAGCTCCTGCATGCGTGGGGATTTGTTGGGGACAAAAATCATGCATTTCTGGAGTGGCTGTGACTAATCAGAACATATATCTGATTAGCTTTGGGCAAATCTCTATGGAATTTCTTTTCAGGTCACCAAGCATGCTGGCAGTTCTAGAAATGCATGGACAAGTCACGAAATCAGGACTAACTCTTCCCCCTCTGTCAAACACAGAAAAACAGTGTTATGAGAATGCAGTCTCTCTTTTGTGCTGGAACATGTTCAAAATTAATCCAGTTGTCATTGCAAAATGAATGGAAAGGCAAAATGAGTATCTTCTGCTTCTAAGAGAAGGAAGAGGAGGGAAAATTGGAGGGGCACATTGTTCATACATGTAAATATTGAACACGTATAATTAATGCTAGGGTGACAGGCTTCATCCCGCTCATTACGTATAGCAGGCAGGCATGTCCCTTCTCCTCAAAGTCTACATACCTAAGTATCACATCTGAGGCCCATTCACACTACACAATTACAGTGCTATGATTCTGTAGTTGCATCTTACGGAATCTTGGATTTTAGGGAGAGGTGTTTCGAATTCTCGGCCAGAGAGCTCTAGAAACTCACTAAATTGCAAATTCCAAGATTCCACTGGATGAAGCCATGACAATTAAAATGGAACCATAGTGCCATAATAATCGAGTGTGAAAGACCCTTATTGCAGAGCTTGGAAAAGGTACCTTCTCTCTCTCTCTTTTTTTCAATCAGAGCAATTCACAAAATCTCCCAGACAGTACTGCCACTTTTCCAACTCTAACTTGGAGTATGACTGGAAACACAAAAGCTTCAGATTCTTCTTTATTGCTAGGACAATGATGGAAAAAAGTTTGGCCACCTATTTGTTATACGACACAGGTTCCACAGTCTCTTGCCATTGATTATGCTGGCTCAGGGCTTAGGGAAGCTGTAGTCCAATAACATACAGAAAGGTACATATTCCTCATAGCAGGATGAGCAAATAATTAGAGCTTTATTTGTTGTTGTTGTTGTTTTGGACCACAGCTCTCAAAATTTTCCAGCAGGTTCAGTGGACTTACTGGCTGGGGAATTCTGGAGTTGCAATCCAGAAAAGGTAACATTTTCAAGCTAAGTTTCCATTTCCAGTCACCGTTAGGCTTCCAATAGTCTGAAATAGCAGAGATACACCTATAGATTATGTATGGTATCCCTCTTCAATGCTCTTATGTATTGTCTGCCATTTCCTTGCTTTTCTATAGAATCTGGACCCACATCCATACTTGTACAACTGTATGGGTATTGGACAGGAGTACTGTATCAAATCCCCATCCTTTGAAAGATGCCTTACCTGCAGAGATTTCCTCATTTGGAAGTGTTCTCCTTTGCAATTATTAAAGCAGTTTCTTCTCTGCCAAACTTGGGCCATTTTTGAATGACATTGCTATCCTGCAATAGCAGTTGTTTCCAGTTCAGGAGCTGTGCTACTGCACAATGTAGCTGCTATCCAGCTGCTATCTCATCCCCAAGCATTGCAAAACTGTCTTATACTATTTCCAGAAAAAATCCCATCAGCCGGCTCACTGCAGAACTGTAATAAATTTTGATAGTGCTTCCTGTTTCGTGGGTCCAGCAGTGGGCAGGCTGTGGGCATGCCCAGCTTCTCCCTCCTTCAGTGACTCTCACCGTGTGGAAACTTTGAAACTGATCACCCCTCTGTGTTTATTTTAACATTCTCCTTTGAGTTAAAACTTTTTTTAAAAAATACATTTTTAGGCATTATAGCATGAAAATGCAATAGCATACTGCCATGTTTAGTGTGGCTTCCAAAGGAAAAAAAAACAAAAAACCCCCAACCAATCTGGGCAGTGGGGCAGGGTGAAGGGAGTGTCCAAGGATGGTATAGAAGGAACACTGGTGGCAAATACTGCTACTCATCCGCTGAGAGTGGAAGGGTGCACAAAACAGCATTCCTAACCTGCTACCATCACACCAGTGGCAATGCTGGGATCGTAATGGAAGAACATGCTAATGGCATCTAATGCAGAAATGGCCCTACTTTCAATGATCAGAAAGAGGAATAATTTGCTAGTACATTCCTGGGAGTAAATCTGTGCTTATTATAAATGTTGTATTTGGGCCCCTTTTTGCATAATTTGTGGACACATCAGGTGAAATTTTATCATTATATATGTATGTATGTGTGTGTCTGTGTTTATGTGAACATATGGGAACTAGAAACTAAGCACAACCTAAATACCCTAAAGGTACAAGATCCCCTCTGATCTTGGAAGCTAAGCAAGACCAGCTCTGGTTAGTACTTGGACAGGTGACCGCCAACAAATACCAGGTGCTATAGGTTATATTTTAGAGGAAGGAGCTGACAAAACCACCTCTTGAATATTCCTTTTCTAAGTAAACCTTTAAAGGCGCGTGCGCGCGCACACACACACACACACACACACACACACACAGAAGCACACAGAAGCTATTTAAGGTATTATTCAAATTCCTCTAGTCCAGCCCTCTTTCCACATTTTTATTTAGCAAATGGGTGTTAATTTCAATTTCCTACATGTAGCATTCAATTTCACACACACACAATTTTGACCTTAATTCCTATATAAGGTTAATGGGAATTAGCTGTAAATCATTTCTATCAGTATAATGTGCCCTTTATGCTTGTTTATAACTCTGTAACAGGAGAAAACAAAAGGGAGGGAAAAAAGACCAATCTCATAGTCAGTCTTTGTAGCAGCGTCTTTCACAGCTGTTTAACGTGCAGATTAGAGATGGATGAATCTGCAGCCGGCAGGCTTGGTTGATACCACTTTTACCTTTGCCAGTCTTAAATTCATTCTGCTCCATTTCTGCATCAGTCTGTGGATTTTTTCTAGTTCTAATGAATCTTTATTCATTAAAATTCATCTTAATGAATTTATGGACATCATTTTCCATGACATGTGCATTTTGTATGATGTGCATTTCTCTAAGCTACATATTTTTGTGTGCTTAAAAAAACAATAGATGTGTAAATGCTGACAGATAACCGCATTTCCATTTGGACGTTGGTTTGGAAACACAGCTGGCCCTTTCATAGGGCACAGTAAGATGAGGTAGCAGATACTGGAGGATGATAGCAAGATAGTAGAGAAGGTAACCTTCCATGTCTTAAGCTAAAACTGGCTGGCCTTAGATTTATGGAAGGAATTCAACTGCCAGTCCAAGTCAGCATTTGTGCATGAGATGGCAAAGATGCCATCTTGTCCTTTCCTTAGGCAGCAGACTGTATTGGGGTGCAATACAATAGCAAATAGCAAATTTTTCTCCCACCTCAGTTTAGATATCAGGAGCTCACAATCTTTCTTTTTTTTTTATGCTGGAAAAAAAATGACCTGTTGATACTTACAGAAAAAGCACCCATTAGAGAAATCAGAAGAGACCAGCCATGAAATGACCAACTATTCTTGTACAATTCATGGCTACACTTTAATTTTTATCACTGAAAAGGTGATGCAGTTTTTCACCACCATGTCACAGGTACATTTCCAGCCACATCAGAATAATTTCACTGGCTTCATTGTGGCAACTGTGAGTACGGGGCATATGAAGCCTGACACTTTTTGCCTTTAAAACTGATGCAATTACCAGAACTTCAAGAGGTATAGCTTCTTTTTACTTTTGCACTAGAAGTAGGCAGCTGAGTGAGCTGCCAGACATTTTGGATGACAGGTCCCATATAGCTCAGCTGGCAATTACTAGGTCTTTGTGTGGGGGGCATAGCTAAAGAAGCTGTATGATGTTAGGTGCCTTACTACTACTCTATACCATGGGAAAAATCTGTTCTTGAAAGGGGAAGCTACATGCCATCATGACTTGGGAGAGTAGAAGGGCTAGCTGCCGCAGAGCTGGAGCAGCTTGACTGTGATATCCAAACATTAATTGCACCTATAGTAGATGAAGCCAGCAGGCTGCCCAGGTGATGAAGCCTTGTGCAGATCAAATCATTATTTGATTTGTCACCTCCTTCTGAGCTTTCTGGCAATGAACTTGTGTCTTTAAGTGGATCTCCCTGGGCCTCCAGTATGAAATGCAGTGATGCTGAAAGCTTCACTTGTTGAAATTTTACCCATCATATAGCAGAGTACAGAAAACATGTCAGAAAAGAGCTGGCATGCAATCTTAATTCCCCAGTTATTCTTTCAGCTGTGAAGGTGATGTTTTAAGGCTGACCCTCTCTGATTATGGGCTTACTCGGACTAACACTTTTGACCTGACTCACCTAAGAATAAAACATCTAGACGCTCCCACTGAATAGAGAAGATCTATTGCCAGCTTGAGCATATAAACCCAGATGAGTTGCTTCCTGCACCCAGTCCAAATGACATTCCTATTAGCAGCCAACCTAGAAATGCCTGTGAGGAACAGCTTGGCAGGATGAAGAAGCAAGAGACATGATTTTCTTTTTACAGATAATTGGCTCTATTGAGGTCACTTGATGTTCAATCTCTTTCCAAATGTCTGTGACAGGGTTCTTGCATTATGCTGGCTTCTTTCAGAAGTAACTTCGTCAGGGGGCTGCTATCTTCTGTTAAGCAGCTTAAGGACAAGGAAACAGAGTTTATCTCATTTGGTGAGACCATTGCAGCACTATGACAAGGATTGTCAACTGGCTTTTCTAAAGAAAGACCTTTTCAAGAGTGGGAAACTCCTACTGTTGAAGAGCCAGCATGCACAATGCTGCCTCGCTGCTTCCTTCTATAGTAACTCAGCATGACACAATCTCTTTGTTCTCTTTTTGTATCATTCTCTTTGATACAGAGCTACTTTATTAGTTTCTTAGAAGTTTCCTGATAGGGAGCATGGCTGACAGGTTGAAACCTAGGCTGCTTCTTTACGTCCCTCCCAAAGTCAGGGAGAAGAGTGCATCAGTGACCAATGCTACCTGAATTTTGTTGCGCATACAAAAAACCCAGAAGTTGTATCTTCAGTTGGAGCCCTAGTCCTTAAAAACCTATATTTTAATAAGCAAATGGAGCCCAGGATACTGTGACAGGTGGTCTCCATTCTATTTTTTTATTTATTTTTGAAGATCCATTTTTGTTTTTTCACTTGACACATTAGTTTCTTTTCTAAATTAGACTTTAGAATTCTTTAACATAGAGAGCCAGTGTGCCATAGTGGTCTGAGCATTGGACTATGACCCTGGAGACCAAGGTCAAATTCCCCACTTGGCCATGGAAACCCACTGGGTGACTTGGGCATATCACACACTCTAAGCCCCCAGAAAACTCCATGATAGGGTCACCTTGGGGTTGCCAAAAGTCAGAAAGTACTTGAAGTCACACAACAACAAGAACAACAGAATGTGAAACAGATGTTTTGGCCCACTAACTTCCATGAAGCCCACTCAGCATAGTCAACAGTAAGAGACTTTGGGAGCTGAATTATGTATTGTCTTCTGTGTGGTCAAAGAGTCCCCATTCCTCTTTCACCAAGTGAGCAAGCCAGTCTTTCTCTAGAAGCTCTATCCATAAATCATCCTTCACTTAGGAGCTATATTTGACAAGTTCAAGTATAATTCAGTTGTGTCATGTGCCAAAGTGACTCTTCTCACCTCCCCCTCTCCTTTTCGTTTGAGTCTTACTATTATACATTAGTGGCAGGATCCTGTGATCCCCCAAATATTCCCAAACTGTGGTTCCCAGGATTCTTTATTGTAAGTAATCCTTTAGCTGCTAGGAGTTGTGGTCCTAGTCTAGTATACACACTTAGAATAAGACCTAACTAGGACTCACTTCTGAGAAGGAATATAAGCCCAACTAACATAAAATCAAATGCTAACCACTGAAGTTTAAAGAGCTGGAAGTCTTTGATTTTTTAAACATGCAATCTATTTACATAATTATGGATTTATCAAACTGTAGGGTTTTTTTTTTAAATGACCAAGCCATCAGGAAGAACTCAAAAGATTTTTATACACACAAACACACACAAAACACTCTCACAGATCACACTTCAAAACAAAAACTTCACAAAAGTAATTTCTCAACTGAAGAAATATAATCTAAATGTATGTTTTAGAGGTATGTATGCAAGTTCAATACAGAATGTAGCTTTAATATCCCTATTTGTATTGTATTTAGAATAATAAAATATAATAAAAATGTTGGGCCCTCCACCAAAATCAAAGCATTCTTTAAACCAGTATGATTCTAACACTTACAGTACATACCACTTTAACTATGGTTTAGTGTAGCAACTTTAACATAACAATGTTTTCTTTTCCGATAGTAAGAGCAGCTTAGGCCATTTCTGCACTGTGCTGTTATAGTGCTAGTATTTCTATTTCAACATCCTGTGGAATTCTGGGGTTTGCAGCTTAGGGAGGGGCATTTAGAATTCTCAGCCAGAGCGCTCTTTGGCCTCAGGAAACTACAAACACCAGATTTCCACAGGATGTTGAAAGTGGAATAACAGAACTATAACAGTGTAGGCTGAAACTGGCCTTAATGATTACATGGATAGAGTAATCACTATGGTGAATCTGTAGGATCCTGTTGCTGTTAGGTGCATTCAAATTGCTTTTGAGTTATGGTGACCCCAAAGTGACCCAGAAGGTTTTCTTGGCAAGAATTTGTTTGGGGAGGGGAGGTTTCCATTGCCTTCCTCTGAGGCTGAGAGTTCGATTTGCCCAGGGTCACTGAATGGCTTTCCTTGGCTCAGCAGGGATACAAACACGGGTGTCCTGGAGTCCTAGTCCAACACTAAAATGACTATAACATGCTGATTCTCAGCATTAAATAATATTGAGTAATATTGGTTTTCAATATTAAAACGTTAATAGGCAATTAAAGTATATAACTGTCCTACTTTAATTTTTAAACAATGTCTTGTTCTGTACAGTGTAGTTTAAGAATCTAGATGCTAAACCAAGAGAAAGGTCACAAGTAGAACTGTGTGTGTTTTAAGCATGCTCATATTCTCAAAATGATTGCTTTGATTCTGACAAAATTTGACAATTGCTGACCGCAAAAAAGTCCTCCTCTGAGCAGCATTGATGCATAATTTAGAAGGAAACTATTAAAGAGCACTGCCAAACCTCTGTATTCAGGGCTGCCATTTACTAGTCAGTTCTGAAAACCGATGAACTGGGAGCCATGAAAAAGTAAAATTACTCAACAGTTTCCCATTGACTGCACTCAGGGCCCTTGAGATGATGACTGTTGTGTGCATGTACTAAATGACAGCCTTGATTTTAGATGAATGAGTTTCTGGATTGACTAAAGAGACCTTAAGATGTGGGGGAAGGAAGCAGACTTCAGAATCAGTGGGTCCTTCCAGAATGGACAGCTACAGGAAGCAATGCCCATCAAAGGTTAATGTAGACTGATTCTACCATTTCAGATCTTCAGATCTACCATTTCAGATCTTTTGGACTGTAATTCCGAGAATCCACCAGCCAGCTGCATTTGCTACCTATGAATATTTCTTTCCCCAATAGATTTTTAGTGGTAAGGTGGGGGGGGGGGATGGAAGAAGTGATGGAAAAACATGGGGGAGACTTTACTACTGGAATATGTTACCATCTGGAATCCTCTCAAAATTTTGAATTTGAGGCAGGATGGTGTTATAGTAAGAGTTTCATCTGGGAAAGTTTTTTTTTCCCAACAGAACTTTGCTGTTACAAAATTGATGGCATTATCACACATTAGTTACAATTAGTAGTACAAGTAGTTACACTGCTGTTACCAGGAAGAATAATTAACTGCAAGCAGAGCTTAGAATATTTAAGTTTGAAAATTAACATTAATAGTGCTAAATGTTAGGAACTGGAATATCAATTCACTAGCATAAACACTAGTAACTGGACTACTTTATTTTTATATTTTATCACTGAAAAACTTTCCAAATTAAAACATTAGTGTTGGGTCAGGCCACTGGATTTAGAGAGAATGGCATGGAGGTTGTCACTGTTGACCATAGGGGATTGTATTTTGTTACCAGCTCCTTCTAAAGGTCTCTTTATGTCCTTTGCCTTTCTTAAACTTGGATTTCCCTCCAACATGGACTATAATACCCACATTAGCATTGTTGCCTGGGAGTGATGGGACTCCAGAGTGTCTGGGAATTGTCCAGTTGGGAAGGCTGTTCCAAAACATGGGATGTCATTTTGCAACCTTCGAAATTCAATTTGTCACCTATCTCTCTTTTTTTGTCTACCTCCGCCAACACATCCACTTTATACTCTTTGAATGCCATGTTTATTAAAAGTTAATAAGGAACGGTTTCTTTCATTTAGATGGCACTCATCCACTTTAGGTACTGCAATTATTGGACAGCTACAAAGACTGATCAGTGAATTCAAGAGTGCAGAATTCTTAATCTGAAATTTTTGAGAGTCTTTGTATGCAGACTATTTTTTTGCTACAGAATTGAATGACCATATCCTTTTTGCTTCCTGTCTCTCAGTCAAGAAAAATGGTTTGCAAAATACAGTGACAGAGTACAGATTTTGCACACAGGATCCAGGGATTGTAAATAATATGAGATCGGGCATCTAACGAACTTCTCACATATCCTACCTTAACTATATAACTGAAAGGAGCTGGGTAAGAAAAGAAGGAAGGAGACTGTGGGTAAAAAACAAAATAGGAAAGACGGGGAGAGAGAGAGAGAGAGAGAGAGAGACCAAGGGAAGAAATGATCAATTGGTTAGAGGGGAACTTTTTGCTTAATTATGCAAAAATCTGGCATTGTGGGAGTAATATGCTAAATTGCAAGTTCATTGCAGTTCACCTCAAATAATATTAAAATGCATATTATACAAGAATAACACAATAATAGTACAGTCCTCCCTCTACATTCATTCGCAGGTTCGACTTTTGCAAGTTTGATTATTTGCAAGGCATGTGCTTGTCTCTCCTCCCATTCCCTTGCATTCCTCACCCCAAGCTTGCCAGACTTGTGTTTAAAATGGATGTTTTTTTTCCCCTTTTTGGGTGAGCAAAGCCCCCCTCCCACTGCTGTAGGTGTGTCGTCTCTCCCATATGGCTGCATTTTCTGTTGTGTAATGGCTGCTGATTTGTCAAGTGCTGTCTCTGCTCGTACCCCTCCCTTTTTAAGATGGCCACCTGAAGTAACTAGAAGGGAAAAACGATGCTCTTTTCCCATTGAGGGGAAAGTACTGGTAAGCTCTTTACTGTGTTTTTTTTCTCCTCCCCCCTGCAACGCAGAGGCCAGACACAAAGAAATGGGGGAATTGTGAGTATGGGAGTTATTAATGATTTTTCCACTTTTGTGAGGGTCCTATCCCACTAACACTTGTGAATGTGGAGGGCCTACTGTACAATAATAGTACAATAGAAATCAGTTCAGTTCAGGATAATTCCCTCAGCAAACTTTGTTGGCTAGAGGAACAGAGGTCTGGAGGTTGGGCACAATTGCTCCAAGATAAGCTAAAGACCTACAGCCTTAAAACTGAGAATTATTTAAGAAAGTCTGTAGTAAGGTATGTCTTACCATAGTTGTTTCTGCAATGGATCCAAAACTGTTTATAAAGATGTTGCATGTGACATTTACTGGAGGCCCTGAAAAAAAAAAAAAAGAGATGTAGAAATTAATGCCTACACAGAACAACAAATTTATATTGGAATAGGTTAAATTGTGTTGAAGAGAAATCAGTTCTGTTTTAGTAAGGATAAATGTGTTAAATTTGTTGATGTGAACTTAAGGGATTGGTACTGATTGGTACTGATACTGTAGAGGGCCACTGTGTATGACTTTGAAGGTAGGACTACTGTTCTGGAGACCAAGGTCCAAATCCCTGGTCAACTATGAAAACCCACTAGCTGACCTTTGGTAAGTCACACTTTCTCAGTCTCAGAGGAAGGCAAAGGCAAACACTCTGTGAACAAATCTTGCCAATAAAACCCTGTGATAGGTTCACCTTGCAGTTGGCGTAAGTCAGAAACAACTTGGAAGTATACAACAGCAGCTGATACTGTTCGTCAATGATCTCTGAAGTTGTTACGGGGACTGTTTCTAAACAGCAATAAGATCATGATAACTGAAGGAAAGAGCTGCATACCTTTGGCTAAGTAAACATATGCTTTGTAAGCTAATAGTAATCAGTAGTGCGCTTGTCACTTCCAATGGAACAATACATTTTGCAACCTTACAGTGTGATGACTAAAAAATGTGACACTGTTTTGAGTTATCTATTCCTTTAAGATAAATCCAATCATCTTTCACTCTTCTGACAAGTTAGGGGAGGTTGTCAGACAGAAGAAAGAAGGACACACTCCCTCCGGTATCTGTCAAAGACAGTCTAGACATGTTTTCAGCCTTAACATCAAATATTTGGAGAGGTGCAGAAAAGAAAATCCTTCCTAAAGCTGCCTGCATAGCAATTTGGTTCATGTGTGTTGGAATGCATCAACCACTGTTTCCCGTTCTTTACTGATTTTCAGAATGGTTAGGAGCTAGTGAAGCAAAGACAATTCCAAATCCAGCAAGATAGATTCAAAAGCGGAATTATGACTTTATTCACAGGGATGCCATTCCATCTATGCAAATAAGTCCTACATGGAAGAAAATCTACTCAAAGCCAGCACCTAAACGTGTATAAAAAACAATTTTGCATTGTTGATAAGATAGAGATAGGCAGTGCTGGACACACTTCAAAGCAAAGTAAGGAAGACACCTCAAACAGATTTTTTATGCCATGAACATAAATTACATGGTTGGTTATTCAATTTACTCTTGCATTTTACTGCAGAGGAGAAGGGAGAATTGCCCATGTGGTACTTCTGCATTTTGCTTCAAAATAACATCAGAAGGTGGGGATATTATACATCTTGACACTGGGGGAAAATAGGATGCTGTTTGGTGCTTTGCCTTTTGTAGCAACATGATGCTGGCATACATAGTATTTTATTGATTGCACTGATCCTATCTTCAGTAGGAGAAAAGCAGGTGGTAAGTATCACCATGAGTGCACAACGTTTTAGAATATATAAGTAATTCTTAATTTGAGGGCAATAGTGCCTTGTGGGTGGAACAGCAGGAATAACTTACCACACACAAAAAGTCCCACTATCCCCTGTCTACAAGGCATCTCCCAAATTGTTTGAAATTTGCCCTTTTGTGATTTAGTATGAAGTTCTCTTTTCATAAGACGCCAATGTTAGAAGAGCTTGCATCAAAGCACTAGAGTGTTCTTGGATTTCACAGAAGGGACACAGGTTTCCCATTGCTCACAGATAGTTAAAATGAAATTAAGACGGAATGCATCAGGAACACCCATGAAAATGTCATTAAAACTGTGAAACAAAATGTACTATTATATATCTCCATTTATTCCATCGTGTTTGGTTAATTTCATACAGACTGTTTTATCCTGCCTACTTCACTAGGCTAGCAGTATCTTTAAGTTAATTCTTACATTTAGGTTTCTCAAACTCATGCTGGGATCATGCAAATACTATTTCTCCTGTTTCATTACTCTTTCTCTGTTTTTCTGCCTAATTCCACACTGTTGTTATAACAAACATTTAACCCTTATCAAACCTCAATCATGCTGTTTTGTTCAAACACAGACCAAACTTTTTTGGTCTGTTATAGAAGCTCCTTTGACAGGAACATGTGCTAAGGTCAATATTTACAGTTTTATCAAGCTTTTGGTCTTCTACCAGTGTCTTACACAGAGTGTGAAGGTGCGTCTCTCTTATATTTAAGGAGTGTAAATCTTGTGAGACAGCCAGCATAGTGTAGTGGTTTGAGCTTTGGACTATGGCTCTGGAGCAGGGTGTGATTCCCTGTTTGGCCATGGAAACCCTGTGATAGGGTTGCCTTAGGGCTGCTGTAAGTTGGAAATGAGTTAAAGGCACACAACAACGATGACAACAAAAATTCTGTGAATTCTGTTCTTACAGGCCAGAATGAATAATTTTCCCATTTTCATCTCTCTGTGAGAAAGTCTTTGAAAGGTGGAGTTATCGAAGACCAGTCACAATTCATGATTTATTCTCTGAACAAACAAACATACATACATGAACAAACAAAAAAAGCTGCAAAAATCAATTTGTACAGGAAATGGAATTTCTTGTGCAGAAGTAAGTTTCCTGTACAGAGTATAATGAGAAAATATTTGCATGCATTTTTCATTCAAATAAGTCCTGAACTGTAATAGTTCTTACTCATCTAGTCTTCTCCTTGTCAGCACTGGAAAAAGCTATCTCTTCCACCATATTTCAAACATTTTTGAATATTCTTTCCATCTCTAATCTAGTTCTGTTCTCCAGCCCTGAGTTACTATCCACTGCATGTTTTGGTAATAAACAAACACTTTATTTTTAAAAGCGAGGGTTCCTATGTTTCAGAACAACTGAGTGCTAACTTGGATGTTGGAGTCCTTGCTAGAAGAAATTTTTTGTTATCATCCACTGGGTGGCTTCGAGCAAATGAGTATTCCAGTTGTGGATCCACATCTGTAAAATGTAGATTATTACATATTGTCTGGGGTGCTATAAGAAAGAAAGATAACAAATGCTTTTTGAAAGTAAAATTGACAAATGTTCATATCTAGTTCAAGGAAACTGAAAGTAAACCTAAGGTCATTCTGGGGTAAAAATGAGAATTAACATGTGATGTGGAAAAGAACCTCATTAAAGAATGAAAACTATGAAGGACCATCAGATTATGTCTGAATGAATAAAGCAATGGGATTACTGGAAAATTAGAAGGTTGCATTGCCACCACTTTGCTACAGGCTAAAACAATAAAACTGTTTCTTTTAGCTTATTTATAATGAGCTAGCCTGTCATAAAGAATAAGCAGTTTTGTTGCTGCTAATGCTTTCCTGCATGGAGGCCAGCAGTGAGAAAACAATGCACTTGACAATACATAATTGAAGATGAGTATGGAAAAATAATCTAACTGCCTGAACATGCTTGAACAACGCTATGAAAAACTCCCTGCCCTATCTCACTTGTATGACATTTATATGGGGCAAAAGCTTTTTAAAATGCAATGTGATGTTTATATGTAACAAAATGGATGTCAGAACAAATAGAGTTTTATTCCTTCAGGATTTCTATTTTATAGATGTCATCAAAAATCACAATCTTTGCATGATTTAGAAGCCATTCGCTCCATCCTGATATTCTTTTCTCTCCCCTTACCCAATGATTTAGGTGGGCTTCTTCCCCTCTTACTCATCACATACAAAATACTCTTCATCTCTTGTGGAACTCAATGTTCTTTTTCCCCCCTAATGTGTCCATTCTCTTCTTCCTCCCCTTTTGATCTCCCCTTCTTACCCTAGTGTTTTCCCTCTGCTAAACTCCCTTCTAACTCTCTTTATCAGACAGGAAGTACTTTTGTAATAGCCCCTTTCTCTTACTTTTCTTCTCCCGGTCTCACCAGAGGGAAGAAGCTGTTGCATCCGGCATGTTGTTTTTCCTACCATATGTCTGGTTCACATGGAGATGCCTAGAGTCCACTGGAAAAATTCCAGGACTCTTTCTACCTTCTTTTCTTTTGCCACCTAATGGCTGAAGATGGCACAACAAGCTGCAGGCAGATTAAATTTAAATAATTGATTAAAAAATCCAAATAACCACAAGATGCACACCACTAGTGACCCCTTAGTCTGCATGACACAAGTGTCAGGATTTCATAATCCTAGGGCTTTGGTACAAACAGACTTGTGGAGACTTACAGCTTTCTAAATTAGCTTAACCTTGCACTGAATGTGAAGCACAAGACTTGGTTCAGACCCTGTTCTGATGATTTAGAAAACAGCATCATTCAGACTAGATTATTTTGTTCTCATTTAAATCCAACCTGCATAGGAATCCCATTTTTTGAAAACCCCAAACTTCACATCTTACATTTGTTATTATTAGGAATAACTTTTTTTTTTAACTTGATGGAAGTGGATGAAACTTTCATACAAGTAACACCTTCTGAGGTAATGAAGCCTACTACATAAACATAAAGTGGGTTTTTTTTTAAAATGGAGCTCTTTATAATTTTTTTATTTCGTGACAAAATTCAAGGACATTTCCAAGCATAGTAACCTCTTCTGTGGCAATGAGGCCTGTCAAATTTCAAATAAATAGGTACAGAGTTTTTTTAAAAAAATGTGAGAAAATATTAGGAAAATGGCACCTGTCATAGAATTGTACAGGCAAGAATCTCAGAAAGACATGCTATTGAGCAATATTTGCCCGAATAGTAATGGAAAGTTACAAAATGCAGTGAAAGGAGTGCTTTTTGGGGAGCAATAGACCTATATCTCTTCTGGAAGACATAGTTCAAATTGTGTAATTATTCAAAAGATCAAAAAAGTACAGTTCTAAACAGGAAGAAAGGCAAAGTTCTAAAGAAGAAGAAGAAAAAGAACAAGAAGGGCAAGTTAAGTTTTCATCTCTTTGGAACCCTGACAACGCATAAATGAAATGTCCCAACATTTTTACATATAGGGAATGTGTCATATGCCCCCCTAACAGCTAACCATCTGCTCTGCTCTGACCACTAGCTTTACCAGATGGGTGTGATTTCATTGTGTCCATGATAAGCTCCCCAATCCAATCACCAAATGAACTGCTAAGCCGTAAGCTTTATACTAATCTATTTTTCAGAGGTCTTTGAAAGATTCAGACAAAAAAGGGAGAGATTGTACTGCCTAACATTATTTGCCTGAAGTCATCTTCTGTGCTGGCTCATTTTACCTTAGATTGAACCTGAAGTTTTATGGGCTAATGGGAATACCTATGGTTAGTAAATTAGAACAGCTTAAGCAACAAAGCTGGGGTTGTGTTGAATCATAGGGTAGAGACCAATTAAGATGATACAGACACCACATCAAAAAAGTAACTTTAGAGTACATGTTTTATGTAATCGTGCAAGTTCATTTATGTACCAACCTAGTTCAGTTTTTCCCCATCAAGCAAAATACTCAGCCATAAAGGATCAGTACGTATGGAACAGCTGCCCATAGAGGCTCCATCAAATCACTCCCCTTTGCTAGGAAGCTGTTTGAGTAAAATTATCTGCTGAGTTGCTCTGTAGGTTGGGGAACATCCATTTACTCCACTGTAAATGTTTGGGTTTTCAGATTTGCATGGAAGTGAGAAATAGCTTACTGAGTGGACACAGCCATCTGAGGCTGAGGGAAAGGCAACCATTTACCTAAATGCAACAACTTACCAAAACACAGCAATATCTACCTTAACACAAGTACAGTTATCTAGATTATTAAAGGTTATTAAACTGTAAAAAAGTTTAAAAAATGGGCATTGGTAGGAATGTGCTGTCATCCAAGAGAGAAGTGAACTACTATTGCTTTCTTTTGACTCCTGTAACTGTTTAGATGGGACTAAGGACCTTTCCGCACTGTTATGGTCCTATTATTCCACTTTCAACATCCTATGGAATCCTGAGGTTTGCAGTTGAGGGAGGGGCATTTAGAATTCTCAACCAGAGAGCTCTTTGGCCTCAGTAAACTACAAACTCCAGAATTTCACAGGATGTTGAAAGTGGAATAATAGCACTACTACAGTCTAGTGCAGAAAGGTCTCAAGAATGAGAAGGTCAAAATGCTCTTTGCTTGTTTCTGTCCACTTCCTTTCTCTGTAGTGGCCTCTCAGATATGGAATTCTTTTTCGAGGGAAAACAGGCTGGGTCAATTGTATGTATGTTTGTTTGTTTGTTGTTTGATGTGGTTTGCAGTACCAGCAAGCAGCTGAGATCATACTGTATTGTAGGGTCTTTAGGGTTATTTAACTATATGCATTTTTGAAAAACTGGATTGATTTTTTTTTGTTTCTTTGCAAGGAGTGATTTCATATGATGTACATCCCTTTGGGAGATCTGACAGATTGAGACGAGATAAACAAATACTTTAATAACTAATTTTAAATAATCATTATCAGCACCATCCACTTGCAAATACAATTTAATAATTTTATTTGCAATAATTTTCATCTCGGAATATACTTTCAGAATATTTTTTGGAACTATTACTTCTGTCCTCTGGGGGAAGAGCTAGTGAGCCACGACAAGAAAGTTTTTTACAAATGGATGACGTTTCTTGCCCTAGATAGGACATGGTTGCTATTAGATGTAATCGTAAAGTTTACTGTATGGAAGGTTCTTAGGTGAAAGGGAGTGATGGAAGCACAACAATCACATGAGCTTTAGGGATGAAAAGAGAACAGTGGCTCCTCCAGGTAGAAAGACCAAGAAAAACACTCCCTCCACCCTCCACCTTCCATCTCCTTGCCTTTTGCCTCTGTGTATGTGCCTTTCTTCCTTGCACCCAGGCAATAGGCAAGGGAATGAGGGGGGATGCATGCACACCTACCCACCTTCCCTTGTCTTTTGCCCAGGCATGGAGAAGGAAAGCAAGCGTGCCTGGGCAAAAAGCAAGGAAATGGGAGGGGAGGCATGTGTCCACCTTCCTTTTCCACTTGTTGTGATTCTCCTCCCATTTCCCTTGCATTTTGCCTGGGCACAGAGAAGGAAGTCACAGCATGCCTGGGCAAACGCAAGGGAATGGGAGGAGGAAAATGGGAGGGGGGGAGGCATGCACACACCTTGAAAAAAATCAAATTTGTGAAGGTCAAACCCATAAATGTGGAGGGAGGTCTGTATTTTAAAACTGGGAAAAAATGTTTCTCAGGTTTCAAAAGACCCTCACAAGAACAATCCTGAACTTATGTGAATCTTTTCAGTTCAGGGCTTATTCTAAGCAAAATTCGCATGAGGGTGTTGTGTACAGAAAATAATAACTGAGGCCTATCATAGAATCATAGAGTTGGAAGAGACCCCAGGGGCCATCCAGTTCAACCCCCTGCTATGCAGGAACACGCATCAAAGCATTCCCAACAGATGGCCATCCAGCATCTGCTTAAAAACTTCCAAAGAAGGAGACTCTATCACACTCCAAGGCAGCACATTCCACTGCCAAACTGCTCTGACCATCAGGAAGTTCTTCCTGAGGTTCAGGTGGAAAACAAGCCCGCTCCCTCCTCGACATGACATCCCTCGACGTGACATTTCTGCATGATGTGGCCGTCCTGCATTGGGGACACGATGGCAGCAGTCCGTGGGTCATGCTTTTGCATGACATTGTTGTGGTCCTGTAGCCAGCACATCCCTATGCGTCATGATCATGGCATACTCATTTAATGAAAAAAATTCATTAAGTGCCCACAATCACGTGATGCTCCTGTCACCTCTGGCCATGCGGAAGGGGCAGAAGCATGAGCACACTCTTCCTTCTCCACTGCAGCATGGGAAGAATGCCAGCTGCAGTGTGGATGGAGGGAGCATGTCCTTCTGGAGGCAGCTGGTTGGGTGTGGAGGGGATTGTTGGGAGGGGATTGTTGGGGACACACTCCCATCCCAGCAGAGGCATTGCTGGGATTGAAATAGGATGACACAGGAGAGCATCGTCATGCGAAAATGGTGTGACATTTTATTTCCAGTACTTGACTTTGTGTTGCCTCTAGTGGCGACTATGGAATGGGATCACCATATTGCAAGAAGTACACGACACTCCTCAGGAAGGAGGGGGGATGGAGTGAATATTTCCTTTGTCCAATTGGTGGGCAAATGCTGTTTTCTGTGCTTAAATAACCTTATGTAAATTTTGTGTAGACTAGTCATAGTGAATAGTTTTCAAAGACTGCACAATTTTTGAAGACTTTCTTGTAATGGGATAATTGCTGAAATTGCTCATTGCTTCCTTTGAGAAAAAAAGTCTGAAAAATTACATCCCATAGATCTACAATTTGAGGCAGTGCGGCCCAATTACAGGTTTACAAACCCTACTTGAAACAGGAGGATTCCTGAACTAATGCAATTGTTGGAGACAGTACATACTGTCGCATCTTTACTAGGCAATCTAGAATGGAATTGGCCTGAGCAACAGTGAACATGCCTGTTTTTTTAATTTATTTTTAGCCAGTTTTAAAAATACCTTTACACTTTATGTTTAAATACTAAGCTACTTCTGATTTCCTTTAAAATAATAATAATAAAAATATTTCTAATTGTATTAACACCCATTGGCTTTTACTATACCTCCTAGGCCCAATATATATCTAGACACAGCTTATAGTCAGCAATCCATACATTCTGAGCACACAAAGCAATTTGCCAACAGCAATAATGTTTGAAAAAATCCACACATTTGAGAAATGCGTATGGAAACATGAGCACAGTTGAATGTTATGGATGCATGTTGATTTCTGTGCAATAAAAAAAAAGACATACAAACTGGAATGGGTCTAGCCTGAATGTGCCTAATGCCAGAAAAACAAGAACTTAAGATAATATTGAAAGTGATAGTTTTGCACATCCCTACCTAATACTAATTACTAGATAATTTACACAAGGAATTTAATAACCAAGATCATCATTCTGACAGTTTCTGAATATTAAGAGCAGTAACAATTAGACATATTAAGCTTATGCCATGCATAAGAAATCTGTTAACGTTCTAGGCTCCACAACATGCTTTCCTGTTTTAGCTTCTTGTTTGGGGAAGACTAGGGCAAGGTCAGGAGGCTGGAAAACAACCTTGGTTTGCCCCCCTCCTCTGATCTCTGTGACACAGCTGTCACATTTAGTTTGTCCTTTAGTAACAGGCATACTACAGAACTGCTTGGCACTAAAAACATGCACCATTCCTTAGTGCTCATTATTTTGCTCCACATGCTTCACTGTCTGTTACAAGAGGGGACACCACTTACAAGCAAAATGCTGGCTACAAACATCTTGTGATTTTCTTGTTATTTAGCTTCTGTTATGCTATTATGACCCCAAAAATGCTATAAAAATCCTTTACACCAATCGAATTTTTACTCTGCAAAGTCACCAGAAATTTCCACAAGGTTTATACTGAAATGTGAAAGATCAAAGCCACGTTCCAGATTATTAGCTAACTCCATTTTCCTGCTTTCACAATAATTTAACTAAAATATCTCTTTACACAAATGAAAACATTGTATACAAATGAATACCTGCATGATGAAATTACCTTTGAAGTTTGGCCTGATTCTTGCATCGTAGCCAGACATTCTACCCATTAATTTATCCAGGAAATCAGATGGGGACATCGGCATGCTACGCGATCTTGCACTGTCTGTTTCTTTTGTGGCCACCAAACTAAAAACAAGCAAAATCCACACAGTTAATTAGATGTAACCCTCATGATCATTCAAGCAGCCAATATCTTTCAGACTGATATATGAGGTCATTGTAAAATGGAACATGATAGAAAAATGTACTGTGCCTATCTGCTGTCAGGGTCAAATATACCATGAAAAAACCATTAAAAATGAAATACTTGACATTATTTAAATATTAAACATGACATAATTTGCAAATTCCAAAAGCTGCAGGTTTATTTTCCCCTCAATTTTCTTTTTGGTGATATAATCCTAAATTCATTTTGAGGCTAGTTGTAGCATCAAAGTTTCTAAATCCCCCTTCCATAGTACTTTCTGGCAGGAAAAAAAACTGTGCTCTGGAGGGTTTTTTGGGCTTTCTGGAACAATTTTTTAAGGTCACATTGGGGGGAGGGCTCCCTGAAGACTGCATGCTCCCCTCCCACACATAATCATGTATCTCTTTCTACAACTACAGTTAACATGCTGGACAGCAACCAACACACATGTGGCCAGGTCATTGGAGTTATTTCTGTTCCACATGATCAGGTAGGTGACACATATAAGAAAGGTGTTTGAGGACTAAGTGACATTCATAAGTTTGTGAGAGAGAAAATAAAACGTAGTGCCAATAACATTCACATTACATAAACATAACAGTTGTGGGAGTATAACAGTCCAAATATCAGGAATGTTGAATGCTATGAGCACTTTCTGCCCAGCCACTATATTTCACAACAGCATGAGTTCAAGGTTAAGATGAAGGTCAAAATGTTATTGGTCAAGCTCAAAGTGTTATTGCTTATGGGCGAACATCTTTGCAAAAATTCAAAACACACTTGAAATATCTAATGCAAAGATGTGGTGCACCTTTGCAGATACAATGGCTAGAAACACTATACGTATAAAGCATGCTGCTAAAACCCCAGTAAAATAAAGAAATTATTAAATCAGAGCTTTATCAAAGGTTTTTTTTTTGTGATGGCACATTGATATTAATCTGTGCAGTGCCCAGTGCAAAAAGAGACACTCCTGTCATTCCTCAGAACGATAGTATACAACAAATAAATAGCATGTCTTATCTCACAATAAATAAATACATATCTTTTCTACAACAGTATTAAAATGTAACCTTAGTATTTATATACAGAAATATCGGAGGGTTATGGATAAACAGTTCAAAATGAAATGTGGTGCAGTAATGTTCTCTCAGTGGTTCCATCAAAACATTTACATGAGTCAAATAAATCTGGAAATATAAACCATCACTGAAGGTTTGCCTTGCATGTACATAACATTGACTAAATAGAAAGCTATCTAATGCCCAATTTTAAACACTCCCAAGCATTTTCACTTATTCATTGAAAATATGGAACTTAAGGTTCATGTGACAAATAACATTGTTACTTAAAACTAAGGATATGAATCTTCACTTGGTTTGCCCTGATATTTGAGCATGAATAATTGTGAGTTTTATCCGCAGTGGGCTAACTTGTGAGTTTTTGTGCATTAAAAGAAAAAAGTTTAAAAATTGTGAAAAAAATGGTTTTGCAGAAAACACAGAGCATTAATAATGTTTTACGCACAGAACAAAGAGGTTTTTTGGGGTGGGGTGGGGTACAACCAATTTTTTCCAAAAGATCCCCACAGTCATTTTACATTTTCTTGGTGGGCTTTTTCAGAGTAGTGAGACACTCATTCTCATCAAGGATAAGGAAAATTGCAGGTATTATTTGCATGTCTACCTAAAGCACCCTACTGCAGCAGCTGTCTGCCACTGCTGTTGGCCACAGCTCCTACCCTACTGCCATCTCATTTTCTTAGTTTAAGTGTTGGAAGGTTTTATCTGTTCTGAGTCTGCTTCTCCTGACATTCCAGACAAGTTGGCTGTGCTCTTAGACTCAGCACTGGGGTTTGACTCAGGGCTTTTCTGCCCTACACTGATATTATTCCACTTTCAACATCCTGTGGAATTCTGGGGTTTGTCTTTTACTGAGTCCAAACTGCAAACTCCAGGATGTTGAAAGTAGAATAAGAGCACTATAACAGTGTAGTGTGGAAAGTCCATAAGGCGTTGGCCTAATAGAAGAACAGTCTTTGGGAAAATAAACTAGTTATTTGGCATGCAATTAATGTAAACTGGCAATGTCCCTTACATTTGGGAGCAGAGGCTATCATTTGATCATGGTTTTGGCAGTATGTATCAAGACCATGTAGTCACAGGTGGTTACATCACTTTTAGCCCTATTACACATGAGACTGGTGAAGTGAAGTGCAGTGAAGAAAGGAGAGTAAAGCCTGATGAATCGAGGCACAGGCAGTGGCATATCTAGGTTCAGCAGTGCCTAAGGCAAGTGTGGAAGTTATGCCCCAGGTGCTTCTTCTCCTGCCACCACCACACAGGGGCCAAGAATGACCCTGGTGGTGGCAGTGGTGGTGGGCCAGGCCTGGGTGGAAGGGCTGCTGCTGCTGCCACCACCGCTGCTGCCACACTGGCAGGAGCAGCAGCAGGTCAGACCTGGGTGGAAGGGTGGGTGGGTGGGTTCCAGCTTTTTTTTTTGTGCCCCCTGGCATTGGTGCCCAGAGCACGCACCCCACTTGCCCCACCTCTGGTCACAGGGCCATTGCCTCAGTGGGGTATCAGTGTTTTTCCGTTCTTTGATAACAAGTGTAAACCTTTGATGAAAACCTGAAATGCTGCTGTTCGCATACATGGATTTGTGAACAAGAAACATTGGGAGAATTTTTTGTTGTGTTTCCTTTCTTTTAAGTGTCTAGTCAGCTTTGTTTTATTTTTTGTTAATTTTCATTATTTCCTGGCTGGTAACATATTAGTTAAAAAGTTCTCTCTCACTTCATCTGACTTTTTGTTTGCGTTACTTAATAAGGCTATTACTCTAATATGAATCCTAGATTTTTCGAAACGGCCAATATGGCTACATTTTTTTTATTTTATTTTGGTGTGATTTAGAGAATATTGAATTTATCTGTGCAACAGTGGGATCCTACAATGCACAAAGAAGATGTTATATCCCCCGAAGCCTGCCAATTACTCTCTGATGCTGAGTTCTATAGCTGTGCAATGCAGCTTGGTGTTGGTAGGGTACACTCCCATGCCCAGTTAGTGATGGTGAGATTCCTGGGCAGCATCTAGCTAAATCTGGAGGGTAGAGAGAAAAAAAAAGATGTCAACCTCCAGGACTTCTGCTACAGAATATTTGGGACCATGGCACTGTCCCTTTTTCATGGCTGCCCAACTACTGTTGGACAATGCCTGGGCATCTCCTTCCATAGTCACTAATTGTCCATTGGATGGTGCCCTGTGTTGTGCTTATGAAAGGAGTGCATTGAGCGAGCAAGCAGTGGATACCTCCCTCCTCAATATCACTGAAGTACATATTGTTAGTATAAATAAGGATAATGCCAATGTATGTCATCAGTATGACACTGTGTTCATCTTCCCCAACTATATGTTCAAATTACTTTATTTGGCTTTTATTTTCTTCCCCCTGCTTTTTTTTACTCCTCCCAATACTCCATCTAAAATTCTATCTATCACTGTTAATATAAAAATTGACTGGTTTCTGTTTTCCATCTACCAAGGAAAGTGTATGTTTTGTCCAGGCTGAAAGAGTCTAATTTTAATATATGCTCTTAAGATTTTGGCCTCTGCAGACTTCATAACTTCAGTGTCAAGCCAGTGTTTGTTTTGCTCCTAACTCCTTCCTTCCTCATTTGAGTTGACCTAATAAAAGTATTACCCTGACACCCAGACCTTCAGGATTCTGATTTTTGAGAAACGGCAGTATTTATTAAAGACCTGTGAGCCTGTGAGAAGGATTGTACGTTATTATCAAATGGAATTTTTAAAGTAAATCAACATCACCTTATATCATTTGTCTATGAATAATTTTTTTTTAAAAAAAGCTCTTCTGAATATGATATTCATTAATTCTTATCTCTAAATTATTTATCCTTCAAAATTTTTCCTTACAAAGCCCTTTTAAGCACTTTGTAAAATTGCCACCTATAGAAGCTATAACATTTTAAAGTGAAGATGGCGACGAGGCAGCAGCTGCTGTGAAGAGCTCTTTTGAAAATATTTTTCCTTTTGTTTATTCTTTTTATCTGCTGTTGTCTTCTTACTGATTTTGTTTTTACGTACTGCTTTTGATAAGAAAGTTGTACCTTGAGTTACCACATTAAGCCGATTTTTCGCTACGAATGAAGGTGGAGGATTCGTTTTGAGAATTTACAATCTCACTTTCTCTGGAAATTTATAAGGGAGGTCTGCATTTTCAATGGGGAGTAAAAAACGAGCCAGATCAAGTCCTGGGGCAGCAAAACATAATAAGGCCTCTAAACAGCTGAAGATTGAGGAGCTGCTTATCTGTGAGGAAACTGTGAGTAATTCAAACTCTAATACAAACATAGCGTTTGCAGTCCCTACTGCCAACTGTTTTTCAGCCTTAGACACAGATAATGAGTCTGTTTCTGAGCTTCTGGAAAATCCGGACAATAGTCTGGACGCGCATCAAGTAGGAGTGTCCCCAGTAGTTAATGGAGTAGATGAATCAGTCCCCAAACATTCGTCCACTAATGGAAAGAAACAGTTTACTAAGCAACAACTCTATTCCCCAGATTTTATAACAAAACAGTGTCTTTTAACAGTTCACACTGTTATTTCAATCTATGAACGACTAGAATTAATCGTTAAAGAACTTCACTTGGTCAAGCATTTCTTTGATACCTTCATACAGAGTTTTGCAGCACAGGAGGGGAGACCAGCTCAAGGTATCAATACAAGATCAAAAAAAGAGGAAAATTTGAGACACAGTGAAAATATTACAATGAATTATAGGGGCTGCTCAGTAGCAGCTGTAGAGGCCCTGGGGAAGGGTAGCTGCAATAGGATTCTGCAGGCAAATCAAATTATGCTACAGATTGCCTTTAATAGAATAAACAATGGTAGATGGGGGTCATTCAAAGCTTCCAAATACTCTTTGAGCCAACTGTTGCATATACATCCTCACCAAGTTGATTTGGCTGCTGTGGAATGGCTTCCTAGTACAGCAGCATACTTGAGAATTATGGCAACATTTGAGCAGCCCATAATTCCCTCCATGTTGTTGAAAATGAGGTCCTTCTTGTCTAGTTTTCAAATAACACCAATGTGCGTCGTTCGAGATACAGTCATTACCCCCTTAGTTACCTTCAAGCATAACAGTGGAACGCTTAAAGAGGAAAAGAGTTCCGGTTTGCCAGTCCCTACAGAAATATCCTCCAACACGGTTCCACAGCCTGGTACTGTAAAAACACTGGAGGCCAAGAAGCAGTACATAGATCTAAGGGAATTAACCTTTAATGATGAACAAAAAGATATTGCCAGTAGACTCGAGGACCTCAAGACTATGTTATTTACTATTAAAGACTTAGCTGAACCATTGGTAGACATAGTAGCCACAGATGTATCTATTCAAGAGGAGAATGATCATGCTGGGGACTCCATTGATGCATTATTAGTCATGAATGAGGATGTGTTGATAACCACTATGCCTCTTCAACCTACGGTATCAAAGAGGATTAAAAACACACCCGTTCTGTCAAAAGAGCTCTCTACACAGAAAGCCCCGGCTCAGTTTAAATCTCCACTACCTTTGGATTTTGAATCTCAACCACCCTTGGAATCTAAGAGGGCTAACAATATACTCGCTCCATCTGAAGAGCTTCCAGTACAAAAAGCTCTTGTCCAAATGAACCTCCGGATATTTGCGAAGTTACAAACCCTGCAATACCAGTCTGACAATTACAGTTACTCTCATGGAATGTTACAGGCTGGGCAAATAAATTTTATGATGCAGATTTTGTGACCTACCTACAAAAATTTAAAATTATTTGTCTTCAGGAAACATGGGCTACTGAAGCTAATTTACCAACACTTTATGGATTTCAAGCATTTTCTGTTCGAGCTATTAGAATAAGTTTTAAAGGTCGTGGCAGTGGCGGCCTTTCCATACTTGTTTCAGTGGACTTGCACGCTGAAGTTGAACCACTGGCTAGTTCCAATCCGCATTATATCCAGGCACTTCTTATTAAAAGTAAAAATAGTGGCTCTCTCATTTGTATAAACATTTACTTTCCTCCTAGTCTATCAAAAAATGTAGGACCCAACAGTATTTGGGATAGCCTATCTGAAACCCTCACAGTTTTAGAGGATAAGTATTCCCCCACAAGGCTTTTGCTCTGTGGAGACTTTAATGCTAGAATTGGGATTGGCCCAAAACAGGTGGCGTCTTCTAACTACGGTCAACATTTCCAAGTTATATCACCCATTAGGGTATCTCAGGATACTTGTATAAATAAGCCAGGCCTGAGACTTCTAGAAGTTTTGTCTCTGCATCATTTGCAATGTCTCAATGGATCTCAATGCGACAGAACACTGGGTACTTATACCTATATTACTAACAGGGGAGCCAGCACAATAGACTATATAGCAGTCTCCGCTAATCTGTTGTCTAATATTTACAGGTTTGAAGTTGATTGCAGGGTCGAGAGTGATCATTTCCCTCTCTTATTGCATTTCCATCTTGAATCATCCTACTTTCCTCAGTTGCCTCAAAATACGAACATAAATGGGATGTATGTAGGGGAAAGGAGAATACGATGGTCAACCAACCTTGGGGCCTCAGTCTCCCATTTATTTGCAAGCCCCACTTTTAAATCTCTTTCCCGGGCCATTCTACACTCAGACTCAGACAGCCTACTTGCCTACCATAACATCATTCTGAATCTTAGACCCAATTTGGTTAGTGATAAGTATTTTAATCCCAACAGAACGGCACAAAATGGATGGTTCGATTCTCAGTGTAGAGTCGCCCGGAAAGCACTAATGACGTGTTCACGCCAGGTAGCTAGAAATAGAGAGGCTGTCGCTCCCGGCACCCTAGCTTATATGAGAAAATCTTATAAGGCATTTTTAAAGCAAAAAAAAGATATGTATATTAGAACACAATGGAAACAATTGGCCCAAGCTATAACTGAAAAGAACGAGAAGTTGTTCTGGGATGTCATTTCTTCCGGCATGTGTGCAGTCAGACCGGTAATAGTTGGACATATTCCATTATCTCAGTGGTTTAACCACTATAATAGGCTTTATGGAGCAACATCTTCAGGTCATCAATACATCCCGGTTATCAAATTCGACGAACTACCATGTTGGCCATCAGTATCAACAGCCGAGTTAAAGAAACTGATTGCATCACTCGCTTTGAACAAGGCTCCAGGAGAAAACATGATGCCCCCAGAAATATTCATACACTTCTCAGAGTGGTGGGCTCCAATACTGGCCAAAGTATTTACACAAATTAACAAAACAGGCAGGATGCTGGAAGGTTGGAAACACAGTATAGTTGTCCCCATTTATAAGAAGTGTGATAAGCAAGACCCTGGTAACTATCGACCAATTAGTCTTTTGGATATTGATTCCAAGTTATACAGCAAACACCTGTTAAATAAACTAGAGGAGTGGGAATCTGTTAACCACATCATTTATCCCGAACAGGCTGGCTTTAGGAGAGGACAGTGTACCATCGACCATTGCTTGACTCTTTATTTTTTAGCTCAACAAGGAATTTTGGGCCCAACCAAACACCTATTTGTTGCCTTTGTCGACTTAGCAGCAGCTTTTGATTCAATTGACAGAAATTTGCTGTGGCATAAACTGAATAACATCAATATAGACAATCGCCTACTGCTGCTCATTTAGGAACTTTATTCTAATACATCAGCCAGAATAAGAGTGGGCATGTCTGGCTCACTAACTGACCTGATTTCCACTAATAGGGGAGTCAAACAGGGCTGCTTACTGGCACCAGCACTTTTCAACTTATACTTGAATGATATAATTCCAGCATTATCCGGATCAGAATTTTTTCCGCCTTCTTTAGGGTCAAAGAAGGTTTCCATCCTTTTATATGCTGATGATATGGTTTTAATTTCTTTGACCCGTATAGGTCTGAAAAGGTTGCTGGCTAAGCTTAATGTATATTGTTCCAGTGAAATGTTGAACATCAATTATACTAAAACAAAGGTGATGGTATTTGGTAAAAGGGACTCTTCCTTTCAATGGTCTATTAATGGTCAACAAATCGAGCAATGTCGGGAATTTAAGTACCTAGGAATTCATTTTACAGAAAATCTTTCCTGGCAGCCCCACACTGAAGCTATCAGAGCATCTACTCTGAGATCAATTGGAGCAATCCTTAGATTCTATAACTCTGCAGGGGGTCATCAGATTGTCCCAGCCCTCAAAATTTTTCAGAGTAAAGTTATAGCCCAGATGCTGTATGGTGCTGCAGTTTGGGGATGGGATAGTTCCTTGTTAGCCAAATTGGAAACTATCCAAAATGTTTTTCTTAAAAAACTGTTAAGACTCCCACCTGGCAGCCCTGCGGCGCTGGTCCGAGCTGAGGTTGGTTTGCCTCCGATTAAATCGCGTGTGCATTATACCTTGTTTAATTATTGGAGAACCGTAAAAGACTCCGATGTTAGAGTCTTCCCCAGGTTTTGTTTTGAACAGTTAATACATTGTAAAACCTGGAATCCAGGTTTTGATAGACTATTGAAAATGTACCCTACCCTTGGTGATAATTTATATACCCTGAATTCAAAAGAGAAACTTCGCAATTACTTCTTTGATTACGGTGTCCAATTTGACAGACAGGACATTAACCATTCTAAATTTTCAAAATGGTACAAATTATTTAAATTTGATCACCAAAGGGCTGTATACCTGACGAGGCTTACATATCCAAATCTTCGCCAGGCTTTTACAGCCCTTCGATTCCAAACTATGCCCACAGCCATGATTGATGGCAGATACTTGCACGTCCCATTGGCCCTTCGTACATGTATTTGCAGGGCCCCAGAAACAGAGAACCTGCCCCATTACCTGTTTTCTTGTTCTTTGTACGATGAACCAAGAACAAAGTTCTTGGGGGCTATTTTGTCTTCTTTATGTGCAAATACCATATCCGAAAAGATTTTTTACCTGCTGTCCGACACCGATTCGGCGGTAACTCGCAAGATCTCTCTTTATGCGCTTGCAGCTATGAAAATCAGGGCTAGTTTCATCAAGGATATGGCAGTTGACTGTGCTGGGGATAACCTCTACTGATTTTCATTGATTCTATTAATTTTAGCACCAATGTTTATTCTAATATATCTTATGGATTTATAGTTTTATATTTTATATATTATACAATCCTAAATGTCCATAATTTATTGTACTAGGCATCTATTGTATTTTATATGTTTTTAATAGATGATGTGTTGTAATATTTTAACGTTTTAAATCCACTTTATTTGTATTTGTAATTCTATTATTGATCTTGGTGATATGCATGTAAATGGCCTACAGCTAAAGCATTATATAATAAATATATATAATAATAATATTAACATTTTAAAGTTAAATTTAAAATCTGGAGATCCCAGCAGGTCACAGGGATGTGTGAAGCCCTCCAGGGTCCAGAAGGAGACATGTGTAATCCTTGGGCTTCTGAAAAATTTCCATCTTTGGTCTCCTTTCATTAATTTGTTTGTCTTGGTTATCAGTACTAAAAACACCAAACATTTTCATATAAATATTTGTCTATCCTAGCATAAACAAGTATATGTTGAAAATACTGCAACATTACATACCTTTTCCTCTTTACACATAAAGATTATGTTTTCTCACAGTTTCACTTGCCACACAGTTGCATCACTACACAGCAGGTGGATTTTAGGCCTCCAGTATCTATCCATTTATATACTTTGCCTAAGTTATTTAGTCAGAAAAGAACTGCTGCTTAATTCACTGATCTCAAATTATCACCTCTATCAACATATCACCTCAAAATACCATGTGTTATAATTTGAAACTTAATTGGATAATTAGCAAAGCCAGTTAAATGTAGGAGTGACTCTAACAAAGATTCTTAATTTTAAATCCATTTGACCAAGTCCAGAGAAAAGTGTGATATTAACATGGCTACAGAAGGCCTCAAAACTTGTGTATCTAACATATGGATGTGTCATTCTCCAGTGCCTAACACACCAGCATCACAGAACTCCATTCCCTCAGTGCACATGGCTAGATTTTAAAGTAGAGGGAGGAGGTGTCAGATTAAAAGGCAGAAAGCAGCCATGAGATCAGGATTAACTGTATGATGCTAATCTCTTCATAGTTGTGGACTATGAAGAAACCAGGGGATTGCTTAGTGTATGCTTATAAACCATATGGCTAAGAAGCAGGGAGATATTCTTGAACCATTCCTCCCATAGAATCCAGCCAGCATGACCATTGGACAAGGATTAAGCAAACTGTAGTCCAACACAGCATGGAAGGCCAAAGATTTCCCCATTCCTGCTATATAGCATTTCTAAACCATGCAGCCTACTGCTTACTTCAGTAGTTTTTAAATGGTATTTTGGGATATCTTGGGGATTCCCAAAATCCAAGTGGGGATCCTCATAGAATACATCAGAATATATCAGAGAAGAATTTTAGAAGGACAGGCTTCCCATCATTTTTAATCACCCCTGAAAATCATTTGGCATGTACTTCATCTCACAACCTGCTTAACATTGTTTTTCCCTTGAAGTTAACTCTTCACCTCAAGCTATCTCATGGCATCAAACTGAAAGGTTGTTTCCCTTTAAAAGTAGCTTGTAGAGCAGAATGAAAGGAAAAGTCAATGAAAGGAGCTCTTTCAGGCAAAATTGTCAACTTGGTCTCACATGGCAAATGTCATCTCCAACATCACACATTCTTCTCATGTGTTCAGAATTCCCCTGACATTTTGAAGTGTGTTCTTGTACATACTGGAAGATCACAGTCTCAGTATGGAGAACAAAAAACTTTTTCATCTTCTGAGACAGGTTCCCAAAACAGAAAATGAAGTAACAAACACACAGAATTAGTCTCCCCTTGCCCGCATGATCATGCATGGCAGCGGGGGGGGGCACCTTTGCTGGCCTCCCATGAGAGGAGACCATGCAATCACAGTGAGACAAGGGTAGCACAGTGGGAAGGGGAGGGGGCGAGGTCTGCAGACCCCTTTTAGGGTAGCGCCGCCCCTTCCTCAGCCTCTTTGTTTGCTGGCGGGGCTGACGGAGGGGGCTGCTGCTGGCCCTGAAATCCAGCCATGTGGTGGTGTTACACCCCAAAATAACCCTAAGAGAGGGCCCCTAAAATTGGCATGACTTCCCCCATATTGGATATTGACTAGCAAAGGTCAGTTGCAAGTAAAATTGGTTTTGAATTAAATTCTCAAGACCAACAACGCCTGTGCTGCTGTATGGGAACGTAGACAGCATTCTTTAGGCTAAAAGACAACGACCTATTGTTCCCAGTCACGTATCTCTAGGCAGCCACAATAGACTCTCTCCTTGATTAACAAAAAGGTTGCCTCAGCCCCAAGTCACGCTGATGAACTTTGCGAGAATAGACAATCAAAGTCTATCAATTTGGAATGATAATCCTATCATGTACTTAGACTTTCCTGAGAGAAACAATACCAAGGAGAGGTCGTGATATTTGCCTGACATTATATTCCGCAATCATCGCCCATTAATGCCACTTTGCTAGCCTATACACAGCCTGAGGATAGAAGTTGGCTATAAAAATCCTCACTTTTTGAGCCTCTTTGGAGAGCCTCCCACACCGGACAAGGGCTCGTTTCGCTGCTACCGAGGTGTCCCACTCAAGCCTGTCAGATGCTGCTGAGAGCTAAACGTGACTCGCACTATCTAACCCACAGCGAAACCCCGCTGCTTCCAGCCTTCCAGCCCCGGGATCCAACCTCCCCTTGGTGCTTTACAGCGAGCCTTCGCTAATCTTCTTCTCCAGGACGCCTAGACTAAGGTCCATATGCCCTCTCTCCCGACTGTCTCTTATTTCCAACTTCATTCCTATAGCCCTTGTGTGATTGTAGGCTTGTTTGTTAACATGTGTTGTGACTGTTTCTGTTAGTTTTAATAAATTTACTTTAGACTGTTCCTCTGACTCTTGCGTGGTTCTGACCCTGAAGACATAGGGTTAAAGATCCCTTGCCCTGACCTCTCGCAAGCTTCGAGTTTCTCTGTTAATTCCCTTAAATTGAAGTCTGTTTGGGTGTCCTTGAGATACCCCCAATTTTCAGGGTAACAGTGGGGCCTGGACAGGCCTTTGTTCACAGGGAGGCAGCTGGCAGTTGCATCAGCAGCTGGCCAGGGTCAGTTTTTTCCCTCTATCTTTCTTTTCTCTTTTCTTTATTTCTTTCTTCTCCCCTCTTCCACACCTTTTCTCCCCTCCCTGGACTGATCCTCATCAGCGGGTGGTGGTGGTGGTGCTGTGGGCCCCCCAGGCCCTGGGGAGGGCCGCTGTCATTCTCAATACTTGGCCTGGTGTTTGCATTGCTTGGTCTTCAATGACTCAAAGAAAAGTGTGCGGTGGGGGAGGGAATCCTCGACCATTGGAGTTCACTCGTAGGCGAGTGAACAGGGAAATTCGCAATGCTTTGAGACAGGGCTTGGGTCACTATATTCCTCACTGTGACATCATCTTTGATAAACCTGAGCTGTATAGGCCTGATGGGGTACACTTGTCATCCGAAGGCAATGAAATCTTTCTGTGGGATTTGCAACGGGGGCTTGAAGCTATCCTGAGTGGGGGTTGGGAGGATAAGGACTAAGCAGACGCTTGCCCTTATCCATGGCTGGTAGGGGGGAGTCTGAGGGTTTTGGTGAGTACCTATGGCACCCCTTGGTGTAAGATAAATCCCGTCCTTGGGGCGGGCCCAGGACTTGCCCCTACCACGGTGTCACAAGATGGGGGGGTTGTGGTTTGAGGGCTTGCCTGCCAGAAAAGGGCTGGCGGAAGTTTTAACCCAGCCTCATGGATTGACTTCGGGGCCCAGTACCTCGCCCAAGGAGGGCTGGGGAAGAGGTCTGGAGGTGACCCTTGCCTTAACCTACCCATGCTGTTGAACCCCGTTCTTAGGTCATAAGTTCAAATCCAAGTTCAAGGTCAAGTTTAAATTCAAGCCCAAGTTCACTACTAGCTTTATGTTAATTAGGCATACATTAATAAATTGCCCTAGTTCAACCCAAGCCCTGTGTGTGGTCTCTTCATTTCATGGGTTGGGCAGCAACAACCTTTCTCAACTTGGCATCTTCAAGAAACGTTGAGTTACAATTCTTCTCACACTAGATGATGGGGGAAATGATGGGAGCTGTAGTCCAATAGCTGTGAGAGGCATCAGGTTGGGCTAGGTTGACACAGAGTGACTGCAATACTGTAGTTTGAAGAAAAGAGTTCAGATCATTAAAGAAAAATAAAACCTTTACCTTCCCACTATTTTTACAGAAGTTTGCCCATCGATTGTATTAGTGAAAATGAGTCAAGCCTTTGAATTTAAATAGTATCTCTACAGTGGGCCCTCGGTATCTATAGAGTTTGGTTCCACAACCCCCTGGGGATGCCAAGATTTGTGGATGCTCAAGTCCCATTATGTACGATAGTGTAGTGAAATGGCATCCTTTATCTAAAATGGCAAAATCAAAGTTTGCTTTTTGGAATTTTTTTAGGGGGAATATTTTCAAGCTGTGGTTGGTTGAATCTGTGGCTGTAGAACCTGTGGATGTGGGGGGCTGCCTGTACTAATAAATCAGCACTGAGTGAATAGGAACACTTTTAACCTCATCCTACTTCTTTCTTTGGCAGCTATCACCCTTCCTGAGCAGGAACTGTGGTTAATGTTCTAGTAATCTCAATGCTTTATACTTTATATATTGCTTTATAAAGCAATGCTTTATACCTGGAACTATCCTTGGAGGTAATCCAGATGCTTCAACAAGTACAGAATTCAGCACCCAGAAATGTAATCAATGTAGCAAAGCAAAACTGTCTTACAAGTAATTCTGATGATGCTGCGCAGGCTGCCTCTTGACTTCTGAGCCCAATTCAAAGTGCCAGTGCTTATCTTTAAAGATATAATAAATGATTGGGAACCTACTTATCTGCAGGAACATTTATCCCCATATCAGCCTGCCCAAGATTCAAGACTATCAAGGGAGAGTCTTCTATGAGCACCTTAGGCCAGGTACACAATTTATCAACGAAGAAAAAAGACCTTCTTAATTTGTGGCATCGTAGCTGTGGAATACTCTTCCAATGGAGGTGACAGCAGTGTCAATATTTCAATCACCCTGATGTTGGGGAATTGAGCCCTATCTGTCTGCAAAGAGATCTTAAGGCCAGCTGTATCTGGCTGTTTTAGGCTGATTTCTTCCCATCATATTTTAAGCTGATTGTATCAGTTACATTATTGTTTTGATTTTATTGGCATATCACCCTCATATCCACATGGATGAAGGATAATGTTAAGATATGACAATGACTTAAATGATTTGTGCAATGATTTGAGTGTTGGTCTTGGACTCTGGAGACCAGAGAGATAAGGGTTTGAATCTCTGCTCAGTGATGGAAGCCCATTGGGTAGCCTTTGCATTCACACTCTCTCAACCTCAGAGGAAGGCAATAGCAAATCCCCTTCAAACAAATCTTGCAAGAAATCGCCATAATAGGCTTGTCTTAAGGTTGCTGTAAGTTAGAAATAAATGAACACATGCAACACAACAAATAAACAATTAGTCTACATAGCACCACTCTTCTATCTGTTTGTATTTCCTGCACATTAAAAATCTTCCTGGTTATGAAATTCAACACAGAGAGAAAGGCACCTTTCTATTTTGATGTAATCTGTTTCTGTCTCCTAACAAAAGAAAGAAAGAAGGAAAAAAATAGTTCTACGAAGATAAAGTTAAATGTGGGTGCAAAAATAGACTCCATAGTTTGCACAGGATCAATATTTTTGACTATTACTTCATCAGTAGTTCTTGACCTTCATTCTCACTCTGGACTGAAAGCCACATACCCATTTCATGTCTAAGTCCTGGATCACCCCCTGAATTCTTGCACTTTTTGAAAAACAAAAAAAATATAGAACTTTTCCTAACAATGCATAATTTATCACGCTATGAGGTGATCTGGAAGGAGCTTGTTTTAGTGCCCACCTGGGGCCCAAATAATCCATACTTCTAGTATGGTTTAGCCAGACAAGAAATAGGGGTTTCAAAGCCCATAATAGCAACTAATGGAAGAGCAAGACCTCACATTGAATGCTTGCCCAAAAGCTGAAAAAGAACACATGACTCTCAGCTGAATGCAGTAAGGAAATTCTAGTAAAGACACTTGCTATCACATACACGTGTGGCCAAATACTTACCAGGCTAGTCCACTGATGCAGCAAGATGACTATGGAGAACTTTTTGGCCCTATCCATTCACTTTGGGAAATGAGGACAAGGTATCTTTCAGGACACCTCACCCACATTGCCTAACTCTTAGAAAAATTCCTTTACAGCTGTGAATTTCAGCCTGGCCTGCTCTCTATAGCTCTCATGGCTCTCCAGAAAGCATAGAATTCTCTGTCTTTCTCTAAGGGGGTGACCCATAAGTTCCTCTCTTCCTCAAATGCATCTTACCTAATCAAAGTATTGTAAAACTGTTTGAACTTGGTAGCGTTAGACTACTGTAAGGTGCTGTACTTGGGGCTGCCAAATTCAGGTGCCAAACTCCTGGTGTTGCTTTAGACAGCACATATCAATGGTCTTGTATCAACTGTGCTGGCTTCCAAGCTCAATTCAAATGCAAGTTTTAACTTTCAATGCCCTAAATGGCATGAGGCCATGATATCTGAGGCATCGTATTCTTCCATATGAGACTGAGATCCTCAGTTGAGCCCCTGTTGGATGTCGGTAAGTACATGAGACAGGACTTTCATAGTACCTCAACTGTAGAACTTCTGGCTCATTCCTATCCCTTTTGAGGCAAGGCAGGAGTAGCTCTGCCGCTGTGGGTGGGAAATCTCAGCTTTAAAACTGCTCATCTTACAGCTGCTCCATTTTGTACAGAAGCCATCCAGATATGATAGACCCGATTCTTAACAGATGGTTGACACCAGGAGAGCACATGTTAAACCGAGAGCAGGTTCAGGAGAGCAGCTATAAAACTGACTAGATTTGCCTACCACCTGCAATAACAAAACCACTGTTTTTACCTGCTTTTGAGCTTCTGGCACACAGCTTTCATATTTTCATATGACATTTGTATGGCCTTTGGTCCTAAAGCCAGACTGTACTTATTTTTTCAAAGGTCTTGATGTGTTTCTAAAGAATGTTTTTATAAGTTGCTTATCACATTATAGGCCCTTTCTGATTGAGAGGCCATAAAGAAATATTTTTATAAATAACAGTTTTTTAAAAATATTGTTAGCACAAAGCCTTCTGCCATTAAGCACTATAGCTGCTGAAATTCACAGAAAGGCATGACTACATTGGTGTCGGGCCGGGTGGCCTATGATAAGCCCTGTACTTAGTGCATTAAGTGTGGGGGGAGAGTTTGTTTTTTGTCTTCTCGTGTTGAACATGCCTCTACATACACAGAAACCCATATATAAAGCATATTCTTAAGAAAGAGAGAGAGAGGCGTTGACTATTGTGAAAAAAACAATTTGAAGCAGGAAATCAGTGCTGCACACCTATCAATAGTTTTATCTTTAGCTATAGGAAGAAGAGAGTGGAAGATTGATTCCAGGACTAAGAATAAAGCATACAATGGCAATTTCTGCATGGAGTGAGGGAATTGCCCTGTGACGCTACTCACCGGACTTTTGGGCTCCCCGGTCCGGTCCACGCTGCTCCAGAGCAGTGCATGGCCACCGCTCCGCACTGCTCCAGGGACGAAAATGGCGGCTTCCAGTTGGTTGAGGCTCTCGACCAACTGCTGAAGCTCGCCAGCCTAAAGCCTGCCCCCGGCAGATCACAGGCTCACACCAATGCAAGCCTGCAAATCTGCATAAGGGAGCAGGCTTGCACTGGTGCTCTCCGTGCTTTTGAAAAACCTCAAGAAACAGGTTTTTCAAAAGCACGCTGGACGACCACTTGGGGTCATTCCGGAGTGGGCTGGGGTGTGGATCTACGTTAAGTAGGTCCGACCCAGTCCGCTCCCAGGTGCGGACGCTCTGCACCATTTTAAAAACCCCGTGTGGAAATGGCCAATGATTATACATGTGTGTGCTACTAATCCAGTTGACAGCAAATATTATGACTTGGCAAAACAAAATGTCAACCTATTCAAGCATGACAGCTGAATAGGAGCAAAATGTTCGAATTTTGTTAAATAAATTCAAGAAGTAAAATATGAAAATACGAGAAGGATAATTTGAAATATTCTTTATGTCCTTTTTACATGTGGACAATAGGTGCACATTTCAAGTTGTACATGTTTTCAGGTAAGATATCTGCAAAAGATATCTTTGCAAACCTGATAAAGAAGATATACTAGTTGAATGATCCAAATTTTCACTCTGATACTTGTATTTGCATTGGGTTTTACAACCTTACACTAGTACATCAGAAAAGAATTCTGTTACTACTGCTCCACTGGAGGTAAGGTGTGATACAAACATGTCAAATAAATTCACAAAACTGAATTTTCCAGCCTTCTAAAGCTTCCGCTTAATCACAAAATCATGTGTGCTTGGTGCAGACAGTAGATGCAATGCTAGCCTAGCACCATTGTAGATCACTTCTAGTTACTGTAGTATTTGCAAGTGAAAGGATAAGTAGAAATACAGTTAGTGGCAATATGACAGAAAAACAAATCATTTCAAGGAAACATACAAGGAACTAATGAGACATATTTTGCTTCTACTTTGCTGTGAAGAATTGCCTTGTTACTTTACATGCTTTCTTTGCAGAATAAAACACTTCTAATGAGTTCATGCATAATACAAAAATGTTTTTATCTTCAGTCACCGGAATTACTGTTGCCATTAATGCTGATGGAAGTTTTCTCATGTAGCAGGAATAGAATCTTATTTCTTTGTTCTATGTGTCTAAAACATACCCACATGGAAGAAAGGACCTCCCAACAATTTAAAAAGAAACCTTAACACCATGTGAATTCTTAGTAGGTCTCTGTTTAATATGTTGGTACTTGCAGTTTTTTTGTTTTAATGACATGTATTAAAATCTTCAGAAATAACTTTTTATACATATCATTAAAACAATCAGGTATCATTTGGTTTACAGGGGTACTTTTCTGACACTTTTCTGGTGAGGAACCCAGGGTTCTGGTGAGGAACACTTCTTTGGTTCAGACAAAGGAGGGAAAGCTCTGGTAGCAAAAACACCAATGGGAGGAAGATCAGACCAATGCAACCCCTGAGTTTAGGGGAGGTCATCGGGATCCCCCACATAGCCTCTGGACCATGCAACTTACAAGGAGACTATCAGGAATGGGTCAATCAAGTGTATGGAGTACAAGGAAGCATTGGGAGAAACAGCAGGCTCACAGCACCAGAAAGAATACCCTTAATGCACATTGTATCCATAAAGGATATTGAAACCATGTATCCTCATTTCTTAATTAAACATGATGGGAATCTAATTATTGATGGAAAAGATAATATTGTTCTTAAAGGAATTCCAATACACATATTGTGTAGAAGGAAGGATTATGTTTTCTTGATGAGAAGATTAAATGAAGAAGGATTCTATTGAGATGAATAGGTAAATTAAAAGGAATTATTGTTACCTTTAAACAGCAAAGATTTCAATTGAATTGAATGCACAAGGCCAAAGAATTCTTGAAAAGCTTTAAGAACCATTTGTAATCCATTGTGAGGAGGAGAGGCAAGATGATATAAGGAGAACTTTAAGGAGGTACAATTGTTGAAGCAAGACGAAGATACAAACACTTCAATTATGTTTGCTTCTGATTCCATTCTTTCTTAGTCTTCTGCTTAAAAATGGATTCCATATATTTTTGTTGGAATGTAAATAGGCTGAATGTCACCCCAAAATGAAAAACAACAACAAGAACAACACCCTTTTTGAAGAAACTTAAATATAATATGATTTGTCTGGAAGAAACTCATATAAGAAAAAAAAAGATGTAAAATTATTTAATTTGTACAGGTTTAGAGAAGGAATTTATTTCTGCTGGATTGATTAGAAGAAGAGTAGTTTTGTATATAAACCCCCAATTAACTCCTTAACTGGCTTTAGGGGATGATCAAGGTAGGTTTGTGCAGGTAGAAATCAATATTGAAGAAATAAAGTGTTTTATTATGGAAGGTGTAGGCACCAAATGAAAATAAGTCAGTTTTTTTTAAAAAAGTAACTAATGGACAAATTGTTGGGACTACCTTATGAAAATCTGGGGTTTGGGGAGACTGGAATGAGGTAGTGTTGCCATAGTAGGATAAACCTTTCAAGAAGAGTAATGTTACGGGGTAAGCTCTCAAAAGTATTTTTTGAGATGATGAATAATTTAGATTTGATGGATATGTGGAGATTTAAGAAGGTGGATGGGAAAGATATTTTTTTCTGAAAGCCATAGTACTTTTTGAAGAATTGATATGATTTGGGTTTTTAAGACTTCACTGAGTTAGATCTCTGAGGTAGAGATATTACTTAAGACTTTTTCAGATCACAATGCTGATATATTGACTATGAATTAGAATTAAGACTACTTTTAGGTGGAGGTTAAATGTGACATTGATTCAAAATGACTTGATGATTCAAGATTGTAAAAAGAAAGTAAAAGAGCTTTTTTTTCTTTTATTTAGTAGATAATTTGGACAAAGGTGTGGATTTTAAGGTAGCTTGGGAGACAAGTATCCTCCATGACAGGATGTTTTATTTAGCATAATTCACAATTTAAGTGGAAAATTTTAGAAAAGAAGGATTTGGTTATGGATGCAATAAAGGAAGAGGAGGTGAAGTTGACAAAGATTCAAAGACATATATTTTGAATAGACTTAATTGCAAAGGCAATTATCAATGTTTTCTGTAAAAGAGATGGAAAAAAAATTAATTATCTTAGCCAAAATAATTTTGAATTTGAAAATAAGCCAGGAAGGTCTGATGAAAAAAGTCAAGGAATAATAGCCATAAAATGTGTGTTCGAACTGAAAGCATTTGCTTATGATTTGGTTATAATATTGGAAAATCCTGTATCTGGTATAGAGGTATTGAGAGACATTTTGTGAGAGACAAGAATATGGCTACACAATACTAACCTTTAACATAATTTTTTATTAACTTTTAATAAACATGTTAGTAAAGAGCAGAGGGGAAAGAGAAAAGAGTTGAGGTACAGTTCTGTGACATAACTTAATTGAACAGGGTTTAAACTGAATTCACATAATCATGTACAAGTATGCCTTTCCAAAACAAAGGAAGGATGGAAGATGGGAAAGGGACACTTTCCCCTTCTTCCTGGCATTACTACTGTTACTGTTGATGTTGCTGCTGCCTCTGATACCTGCCTCCATATTCCTACTGCTGGATATCCTGGTTTTACTCTCTACTGCTGGTGCATGTCCCGGTCATGCTGCTGCTATTACCATTACTCCAGGAAGAAAGAGAAAAAAGGAATCAGATTTGGAAAAGGCAGGAAGGAAGGGAAACCAATTTTATTCTGAGCTAAGGAAGAACTCTTCACCTTGAAAAGTATGCCTATCCTTTCAGGAGACCTTTCACAATACTTACATTGAATACATAAATGAACTCTGTTTTGTTTGATATAGGTATCTGCTGCAAAGGTTAGAATGAACATCTTAGACATCCCAAGCTTACCTGTATGTAACTTTTTACTATAAATGTGACAATTCTAATGCTAACTTCTTTTTGTATTTAAACTCAGAATTAAACATAAAATTGTTCATGCAGTCCTCCTTGAGACACGGAACAGAACAGTTCTTATCTTCCAACTTTGAGACTCTCATTTCTGATTTCTGTCTTCTGCTGTGCAAAAGGTTCCCACTAAAGTTAGTATAGACCTTTCAGCTACATTTGATTGCAGATCTAGTCCATGGGAATCTAGGTTTTCATTGTGTGCCTTTTTACCTCAAGTAGAATCATAGAATCATAGAAATGTAGAGTTGGAAGAGACCACACGGGCGATCCAGTCCAACCCCCTGCCATGCAGGAACACCCTCAAAGCACTCCCGACAGATGGCCATCCAGCCTCTGCTTAAAAACCTCCAAAGAAGGAGACTCCACCACACTCCGAGGCAGCATATTCCACTGCCGGACAGCTCTGACTGTCAGGAAGTTCTTCCTGAGGTTCAGGTGGAATCTCCTTTCCTGCAGCTTGAATCCATTGCTCCTTGTCCTGGTCTCTGGAACAGCAGAAAACAAGCCCTCTCCTTCCTCTACATGGCATCCCTTCAAATATTTAAACATGGCTATCATGTTTCTGTAAGGGTCCTATTTTCCTTCATCTAAATATTCTTTTTATTGAATCTGAAAGTAAGCATAATACATATCGTTCTCTCTTATGCCAGCCGCCTTCTTTATAAAATTAGGGCAGTGATGTTATCTGGGAGCTTGGTCTAAGCAGATCTTTGTCCTCAATGGTCAGACAATTTCTTATAGCTCAACAACATTTTGCAGATTGGCAGAAAATGTGGTGCAATTATAAACATAGTGGAGAGTATAAATGATTGGCTGATGTATGTTAATGGAATGGAAACCCATACTTACCATTAAGCAACACATGATGGACAAAAAGACACTTATAATAGTTGGATTTCTGGATTGGTAATATTAATTTCTAACCCCTATTAACTGTAATCCAAATCTTGACAAGAAGCCTGAGGGATCTGGGACTGTCTAGTTTCCATTGTACCCTGGCCATCTTGATCAATTGTGAGATATAATGGAAAAAGTATTTTATTTATATTTGGAGGGAAACCTCTGGTTTCCAAGATTCTGATTCATACACCAAATACAACAAGACCACTCTTTTCAGCATATTTAGGTGTTATACTATGATATTTTGCATACATATCAGAGAACCCACAGGTGTGTTTGATTGGTTGATGTACAAGAGGGGTGTGGTCTTTGTCAATTCCGTTGGGGTCTCTCTCCCCTAAACCTTACCAGGTTGCACCATATCCCTATGACACTCAGTTTCAATACTACCACACCAAAACTCACCAAAGACAATTGCGCATTAAAGTGACTATCCATGTTCCCAGAAGCCTCTGGGAGTGTTGTTGGCTATTTAAGGCTATTGGGGGAAGGCTATGCCCTCAGACTTAGACTTAGACAAATTATACTTTTTTTTAAAAGGAAGTGGCTACTCCCCCCAGGAAGCCTCGCTATGGGGCCACAATTTGCACATTCCAATGCGCAGTATGCCCTATTAAACAAAGTTTGTTTGATGGATGAAGTGATATCCTACCTTTCTTCCTAAAATGGTACCTGAGACAGCGCACAATAAAACGGAATGAAAATACTATTAAAACATACACACAAAAAGTTCAAATGTGCAAACACAATTAATTTTGGGGAAAAAAAACCAGCATTGGAAATATTTAAGTAAAGAAAATACAACACTCACTCAGCTGAAAACTTTTTCATCAGAAGGTGGACATTTACCAAAAGCTCACATTTTTTTAAAAAATGTCCTTGTCTTTAGCTTCAGAAGAGCATGGAAAGGGTAGCCTACCCTCAGCTTTACAGGGAATTAAAAGAGAAACCTGTTCTGAACAGCATTCAGTAAGCATACATACAAGAAACTGGAAAATAAAAATAAATCATACAACCATACAGTCAAAAGCAACATAAAATGCAACCACACAACAAAATTCAGAGCACACCAAAATTAAACAGCTGGAGTTGTGTGGTTGAGCCAACTGTGCAGAATTGTCTCTGCTGAGTTAGTCATCATATGAAAATAGTTCAGGTTTGACATCAAGCTCTTTACTGGATAAAAATAAAAATTAAAGAAGTGTTCCTTCATATTTTTCTGCTAATGGGAACGATAAAAGCTGGGAAATTATTATACCTAGGCAGGACAAAGAGCAAAATGCCTAGCTTATTTTGAGGCTTCCTTTTTTCTTTTTTTCCAAAAAGTCTTTTCTGTAGACTTACTCATGAAGACTACTCATCATGTTTGACCCCTTTAATCCTGAAACATCATGCTGAGAGAAACTGTAATGCATAGCAGTGCATGAGTTCTTTTTGCCAGCTGTAAATGAGATGGCTATAATGGAGCAATAAAATGTACTAGCCCAAGCCTGTAGGTAGTACTGTATCTTATGTGATTATGTCAAAATATTTATACATAAGCAAATAATTTTGCCAAATAGATATTATATTACAGGACGTTGAAATATAGCCTGGGGAAATCCTGCAAATGTTAATTTAAACAAGTATGTCTCTAGATTAGTTGAAAAATGGTAATAACTGGTGTTATATAATATGAATTTGTCCTATAATCAAGCTGAGGAAAGGATTTGCTGGCATAGTGGCTCTAGCATAAGAGGAACACTGCTGTTCCTTGCAATTTTTGCTTTAACTAAGGGGATAGGCAAAACTGCATGGATAATCAGATGTTCAGATAAGCTGAAGTCCTAGTTAGGTGTGATTTCTTTAGCACAATAAAAATTGCCAACAGATACACCCATTGGAGTGAATTGGAAAGGTATTTGGAGAGCATATATTTGCAAAAGAGGGTTGCACCAAGCCATCCTTTGCAAAACTAGCTCCATCTTGTCAAAATTTTGGCTCCCCAAATGTATTTTCTATTCAGCCCGGTGGAAGTAGTACTTCTGCCTATACCAGGGGAGGACAACTTTCTGCCCTGGAATTTTTCTTAAGTACTCAAACTGCAAAAATGTAAAAAGCACCTCCCCTAAAATTCAAGAAATACAATGGTAAACCTCCTTTAAATTAATCTTGCTAAGAAAACTCTAGATAGGGTTGCCATATGTCAGAGTTGAAAGTCACATGAAGTAAACAACAAATCAGGATAGGTAACTATGCAAATAATATGTTGATATTTCTAGGTCTTGCCATAGGGACTCCCACTTTCTTTTAAAGTGTTTGGTCTGGCCACTTCTGCACTATATTGTTATAGTGCTATTATTCCACTTCCAACATCCTGTGGAATTCTGGGGTTTGTTGTTTACTGAAGCCAAAGAGCTCTCTGGCTGAGAATTCTAAAAAGCCCCTCCCTAAACTGCGAAGCCCAGGATACCATAGGAGATTGAAAGTGGAATAATAGCACTATAATAGTGTAGTGCAGAAATGGTCTGTGTTTAGACTTGAGTTTTTAAGCAAATATTTGTGAAATAAGATGACAAAAATGTTAGGATCGTTAACAGAGTCGTGCTCACTAGTGACATTGTTTGTGGAGGTAATGACAGTTAGGAAAGCAAACTCTGCCATGTTGGATCAATAAGAGTATCAAATTCTTGCTGATCAAATTTTAGGGATATTTAATTATTTATCATCAACATGGACATTTAAAAAAAAGAATTTGGCAATGGAAAAGTTTGTATGTACATAATACTGCAGAGTAAAAGAACTCAATGCACTGTACAATACAGGTTTCCCCCATTTATCTGACAGGATAGGGACCAAAACACTGTTGGAAAATAGAACTAATGCTTGCAAAGTCTCTCAGCCAGCTTAGCACTTTTTTTTTCCTCCTCTCAGATTGCTTTGCAAGCAGCATGTGAGTGTGAGGAGTTCCAACTGAGCCTTTGTAGGCAAGAAGAACTGATGAAAGAGCAGAACCCATGTTGAATTATGGGAATTTGTCCTTTACTTGGAAGTGTTAAAAAAGCAAGTCATCAGAAAATAGGGCATCAAAAGGTGTAGTCTTCCTGTATATGTGCCACATGGATTTTGTCCTCTGATGTAAAGTACATACTCATATTTTCTTCTTCTTGATGAGAAAGGATATCTCAGAACATCAAGACAAATGGCATGCTGGGGTATCCAGTGGCATGCAGAGTTGTGCTTGGTTATTTAATGCAGGCCTGCCCTGTCTCAGACCTCTTTGGCATTTCTGATCCCACTTCTAAATAGCATAGGAATTTCCAGTTGCCTTTCTGGACCTGTGTAGGTGTTGTTGTTGTTTTTTAATCACACCCCAAGTGGTTGGTGACATTTTTTTTTTTTGCCTGCTTCATGCTATGTGCTATTTAAGCCTCTTGGCTACAGTTTTTTATTTGGGTAATTGGTTAATCATTACTTTTATGTCACAACTGACAGGCTGAAGGCATTTAATGTCAATTGGTTGTCTTTCAAGGCTTTCAGTAGCACTGGAAGGTGAAAGAATTCATACATTTCCCTATCATTGCTGACCAGCTTGAGAGCTTGAGAGGAGATGTTTGGTGGGTCCTTGTCCCAAAGTGAGTTCCACAGGAAAGAGTACCATCCAGTCTGGATTTTGAGCCTGAATGTCTCTGGGTGGGAGATCGAGCTTAACTATGTTCCCACATGCAAATTCATGCTTGTGTGCCCTATTTGCTGTCACATTGCCGATTACTGAGGTTAATACAGTTGTGGCCTTATTTCATCAACTCTTGCGTTCAATGTTGTCATTTGGATGGGCGGGCAAAAAACACCCTGGGATTTGCAAAAGCAACATTTTGTGCAGAAAACAGTATCATTTGCACAAAAGACTCTTTTCTGTGCACCAAATTTGAGGGGTTTGTATAAAGAACAATTTTTGTGCAAATGATATTTTTTGGCAAAAAAAGTTTCCCAAATGCAAAAGAGAGTGAGAGACTGAGAGATGCTCAAACACTCATAAACTCACCCATCAAAGAGAACACTTTTGAAGTCTTTCATTCTCATGTGTGAAAGGGAAATAAGGGAAGAGTTATCTATCTACTCTTCTGTTTCACAATGGTGCTCCCTCACGTATTTTATTTTATTTGTTCCCCCATATCTCCTAGGCTATGTAACATCTGCACAAAGTAACTGCGCTTGCATGGGCGAACTGATGACAAGATTTAGTCTGGATCCAACACTGGTCATTTAGAAAACGTTCTGATTTAGTGTAGGCCACTACCCAATGCAATTTAGGTTAAAATCAAACTCTCATGGAAGCTGTATCACTGACTATCACTGGCAAACACCATATGGCTTTAACTCTATTTTTATATCTGTTGGAAGAACTGGATGAAAATTTCAAGCACATTTGTCCTTCTCAGAAGATGAAAACTGTCAAACGTCAGATGAATAGCTGCAGTGGCTTGGTGTAAAAGCAGGCTTTCCTTATACAATATGGTGCTGGAGAGCTGACAGAGAGGTCCTGGACAAAGATGTAGCAGGTGGACGGCAGTAATTGAAACACTCTTGCTAGGCACAGTCATATTAGTATGTGGCCACCATGCTGGGGCAGCATGCAGTGTTTATGGTTTAGAGCTGAACTGCTATGCTGAGCAGTGAATTGAGCAGAGGAGACAGATGGAAACAATGGTGGGTCTGCATGTCTCAGAGCAGATATCTCCCAGGACAATGAATTTTTACATCTCCTATGGCAATCATCAAATCCTGCTAACTCCATCCTGGCATCATAAAGAGAGGTGGCATAGTTCCTAGTAGGACACAAGCAATATGATTTCATTTAATCTGTGATGGATTTGAAAAACTAATTTGCTTAGATGTGTATAAGCAGTAAGTGAAATTATTTCAAAGTTCTCAGACTGTAGTTTAATTATTCATAATGTGAACTGTACATTTCTACAATGATCAAGTTTGTACACCATATACATAGAATGAAAAGACAGACATTTTGCTATAGGCAACATCAAATATCACAGTCATGTACATGACAGCGGACAACATTTGTGAGAGGGCAGCCACCTTAGCTCACTGCAGCAAGAAGAACAAACAGCCCTGTGTCATCTTAAAAACTGGTAAGTTTTATTCGGTTTAAGGTTTCATGGTCTGTCACCTGCTCAGTCAGATAAAGATACCTGATAGTCTGGCCAGTGTATATATCAGTGAATGTTATCTGGCATTGGTATGCTATCCTGGTGTACATTCATACCTTGATTCATAATTCATTTTGCAATAGCAAAATTAGAATGGTGTTGTAGCAATAACGAGCCCATCTATGACTCAGTGACATTTATAGTATGGAAGTCAAGCGGATATTGGACTGCAAAGCAGATTACTTGGCTTAATTTGTGTGTGGGTTGGACTTTTAGTGACTTACTTTATATAGGATAAAAATATTATTCCCAAAGTGGTTCACCTCTATTTGTTGTTCACATTAGTCACGCCAGAGCATATTGGGCACAGCTTTAAAACAGCATGAGGTGTGAAGTATAAATAGAAAGCAATTGCCCTTTTAATTTCATTGTAGTAATATGAAGGCTCATAATGATTTGCCATAAAACTACCCTTGGCTTTTCTTCAATTTAGATTTTCTCTTGCAACTTTTATTGCATGTAGCAGAGAACTATACCTGTAAATAACACTAATATAGTTCAGAACAATTTTCTACCCAGTGTTGACCTACAGCCCAGTTCATAAAACCCAATGGGTATGCAGAAAATGCAAGGGGACGTGAAGAATTTGGGATGTAGAGAGGGTACAAAGTCTTCCTGAGTTGCAGACCAGATGTGTGCGGTAGCAATCACACAACCATTCTGCCTAATGGTGAATTCTTCATGAATCTATTCAGTTCACATTTTTAGCATGCTGATTTGGTTGCATGAATTATTATAATGATTCCCAACACAAAATATTACCAAAGTTCATGCTCATGGATGTTGTTGTTGATGTGTGCCTTCAAGTTATTTCCAACTTATGGTGAGCCTAAGGTGAGCCTATCATCACGTTTTCTTGGCAAGATTTGTTTCGAGAGGTTAACCTTTGCTTTCCTCTGAGTCTGAGAAAGTGTGACTTACCCAAGTTCACCCAGTGAGTGTACCTGGCTGAGTGAGGATTCAAAATTCTGGTCTCCAATCATTGTCCAACACTCAGACCACTATACCACACTGGCTCTCTTTCCATGGGTGTTGCTGAGATAAAATCACGCTAAATCTTCAACTTTAGACACATGGTTATTAGCTTTGTTGTCAGATTTGTACTTCACTTTTCTGCAATAGATTAGATAGTCAAGGCAGCTCACAAAAGGACAAGCCAATACAATATCAAACTATTGATCAAGAAATACTTAAAGCTTCAGTGGGATAGTAAATTGCTCTTCAGTTCACACAGTGGGGAGAACCCAACCAATTTCCTTCTCCCTTTTCAGTCCCTTGTATTGTGCCTAACACTGTTCCCAAGAGCCTCCCAAGCACCAACTACAAATTTCAAAGGAGACAGGAAACTGCAGAAAGAAGGGGAACTAGGAAAGGTGTGGCCTGTGAATATTGACTCTATTCATTCATGGAAAGAAAATAAGTATCCATGTCAACAAATAATGACAAAGCACAATTATTATTTTTTAAAAGTAAGAATTGAAATAGAAAGTATCTCAGCAAAGTTTGTCTAAATATCTTTGCTCGCCAATGAAAGTCCAACAGAAAGTGAGGTAAGTGAGTCCAAAGTGTACCCAAAGTGCAGGTGGACCCAGGAGAAAGTTCTTTCCCGTGTTTTTACTAAAAGCACCTCAAATAGTGGTAAGTCATACAGAAGCATATCTCACAAAAATACTAAGACCCAGTCAGGGATCATATAATAGAATTCAGTGAAAAGCAAGCAAGGTATTGGAGTGGACTTATAGTATGTGTGTCCTTTGCTGACCTGGCTAATATGTGTGTGTGTGTGGTATGTGTTTTAAATAAAAGACCAGTGCTGGTCGTATAAATCTTCATTTATTTACTTCTCACATATGCGGATGCCATTTTAATTCCACTATTAGACAAGATTACTAGACATTTTGGTTGGTTGGCTGTTGATTATTTTCTCCCCCTCATTTTGGGACTCCTCCACCCAAAACCATAAAAAAATGTTCTGGAGGGTTTTTTTTGGGTTTTTTTTTTTTACAACCTGTGAACTTTTTCTGCCAAAAATGTACTTTTTTTCAGCAGCAACAACAAAAATGTCTGGTCTTTTTAGGATGAAGAATTGCTGGGTGCTTCATAGTTTTGTTTCCTTTCTTTTTTCTTTTAAATGATTTTTTTTTTAAAATGTTTTCAGTAAAAATTGCAAGCCCACGCCAAATGCTCTTCGCTACAGAACTAATTAAACTGTAGAGAATATATTTTTTGACACCTTGAAAGACTTTATCTCATTAAGTACAAGAAAATGTACAAGGTAAATATCTTTACATCTTTAAAGCAAGACTTGCCCATTAAAAAATCCACTTTCCCCCTTTGATCTCATTTGATTTTCCTGCTAATTTAGAGAAGTTATTGGAAATCATATCTGACCAATCATGTACCATTAGGTCTATCAAACTCTCTTGAGATAATGCAGACATGCCCTGAAGTTTTCTGTTCATGCAAACCTCACAATCTTGCTTTCACATCTGTTTCTCGCTTCTAGAGCCTGTATCTCACAAGAACTCACTAGCTTTTGTCTCTGCCCTTCTGATTGCTTCTCTTATATCATATCCTGGCCTTCAACCAAGGGAAATCCCCAGTATTTTCCAATGATTTTTGTAGCTGTTTGTATAAAGTGACATTATGGAACAATGATACTTCACCATTTCCTTTCTGTTTTTAAAATATATGTGTGCCTTCAAGTAGCCTGTTGACATATGGCAACCCCATGAATTTCATAGGGTTTTCTTAGGCAAGGTATACGCAGAGGTGGCTTTGCAAGTTCCTTCCTCTGAAATATAACTTACCTTGGTGGTTTCCCTTCCAAGTACTAACCAAGCCTAACCCTGCTTAGCTTCCAAGATGAGACAAGATTTGGTGTCTTTAGGGTATTTAGGCAAATGCACGTGCACACACACATGGAGAAAGGGGGGAGTATCTGAAACAGTAAATCTATCAATTGGCATTTCCTGCATGGCTGCAAACTCCAAGTTTACTATCACCAATCTGAATGGGTTAAGAATGCAAAGCAGGGGAGTAATGCTGCTTGAAATTAAGGAGAACAAAATGAAACAGATGTATTTCACCTTAGGCAGACCCCCTCCAAGATTCTCTTCACAACCCACAGGCCTCTGCTGCCTTCTTTCCTTGCTCTCTATCCTCTCCCTCCCTCGTGCCAATAGCAGGCAAAGACATCCCGTGGAACAGAAAAGCATGTCAGACAGGGAAGGGCTATGATGGAAATGAAAAAGTGACAGTGAGATTCCCTTCTTACAGAATGTTATGCTTTGATTGTCATTTCACACCAGGGATTGTGGACTGAGCTACAAACCACTTGATCACCAGGGGAACTGATACTTTGAGCATGATTTCCCTGCCAATGAGAGGACCAACAATTATTGCTGGTGGGAAATAACCTGGATATCATTTTCCACTGGGTATCTCAGTGCATATAGATTAGATCCTAGATTGCCAGTGGAAAAGATGCTCTGAGGGTAATTTCTTGGACCAATTAGCTTGGAGCTTCCCATCCTATCATGTGCAAACCCATCATTTCCCCCCAAAATGAGATTTTTCTTCACTGGGGAAAGAATGAAAGAAATATCACTCAGTCCCTACAAGTCCTGAGAGCTTTTGAGACTTCAACAGGATTGCTTGAGCAACCTAACTGATTACTGAGACAAGCACCAGGCTGCTCATCTGTCTCCAGTGACAATTAACACAACATATTGTGTGAGGCCCTGTCTTTCATTCTGTTTAAATCCTCACATCCAGCAATGATGAGTGGAAAAGACTAAACATCTGGAAACACCATACCCAAATAGAAAAGTCATTGAATAAACTACCACTTTTTTTAACTGAACATGCTACATTTCTTAAAAAGCAATGCAGTATATCCAACTACCTTTTTCCTTTATAAAGGTATCTTTTTTTGTACCAGAATAATGATTCAACATGGAATTAATCAATGAAAATGTATGCACAAGGTATCTAATCCCCTTTTAAAACTATCCAAATTGGCATTCTGTGGTGATGATATCCACAATTTAACTCTGCACTGTGCAAAGCAATGTTTCTTTTCATTTGCCTTGAATCTCCTCCCATTTAGCTTCAGTGGTTGACCCCAAATTCAAGTGTAGACAATATGCGTACCTCTTTCTAGCGACATTAAATGGCAAATGAAAGTTATAGTTCCGGTAGTCATCAGAAGTAGAGATATGGTTTCCAGGAAAATCACAGGTTCAACCAATGGAATCTCTTAAGTAGATCGTGTGTTGGGCTAGGAAAGACCCCATCTTGAGATCCTGGAGAGAGTGATCACCAGGTTGAATACTCAGCAAAATGAACCAGTGCCTTATTCATTATAAGGGAGGTTCATTCATATGTTTAAAGCATCCCTTCCTTTTCCCTGAAAGGCTTAATTATATTTTGCGTATGTTCCCAGCAAAGGATTGATATTTTGCATTAGTTCTAAGTAAGCATGCACAAAACATTCATTGATGACCTCATTGTTCAAAATTAACTAAACAGCTCCTTTTAAATACACCAGCATGTTGCAAGTCCCTGGCCTTCGGTAGAATACACACAATACACTTGACCATTTCATTGCCACCACCACATCCACAACAGAGACATTACTTGAACTACATGATATTCCTCCCCCATTATTTAGTGAAGTCACACCTCCATAAATATGAAAGTAACTTTTTAAACAGTTTATACCATAAAAGGAATGAAATCATTTTTTCATCAAGGTAAGATTAGAATATATACTTTGGTTATTGAACAAATGAAATTAATTACAACTAATTATTCTTTTATATCAAGTTACTCGCCAGTTCGTCTCTAGATGAAACAAAAGCAGGGCCAATATACCTTGAAATGGTAAATACCATTGTATTTCCTCTCTGAATATTTTTTTTAATTTGCCATATTTGCAGCAAGGAATGCAATATGATTAGTGGCATTGTACCCGGCCATGTGTTTGTATGGTTAAAGATGGCTTCTGTCAGATGTTTACATACTCTAGGGCTTGAAAAAAGTTACTCTTTGGATTATAATGCCCAGAATTCCTCAGCCAATATGGGCCCTAAGCATGTTATTTGGGAGATTTTAAGGGTTGTACACTACAACAGTATTTTTTCTAAGCTCTGGCACAGACACTATTGATGGGATAGTAAAACAAGTTAATACACGAGATGACACATCTTTGTACCATACCAAAGGCCTTGCCTGGTACTCTGGTTCAGTGCAATTCTATATGCCTATTCTGTCTTAGTAAACCATTCTAAGGGAATTTAAACTGACAGGCAGCATAGCAGAGCCAAATTGCCTCACAAAGAATGCTGATATAGTTATGTCCTAGGAAGCCTTCTTGTGTATGCTGCAGCTGCACATATGTATAGATCAGAGTATGAAGAATGAAAGATGATAAATAAATAATAATTTTCCAGAAGCAGAACAATTCTACCATGTTTTTGTTTTAAATCAAGTATTTTTAGAGCAATTTCAGGAATGTGTAAGAAAACCATAGGTTATGAAAAGGTTGAAATCCAGCCAAGTTCTTAAGATTTGTGAAGTAAATGAACAGAATGTGGAAAGGCATAAAGATCAAAAGCATGAACATGTTAAGAAACACTATTTGTGTAGCCTTTAATGCACATAAAAATACGGTGGGTATTGGAAAAAGAGCACTATGCTTACAGCAAGAACACTGACAAGACGAGAAATCTTTACAGTGATGTGTCTGGATCTGTCATTTACTTTGAGACAGAGAAGAAAATGATTAGGAGTTAGTAGTAGTTGGTTCTCAACTAAGTTAGCTATGATTTAGTCCCACTGAAATCAATGGAATGTAGGTGAGTAATGATGACCTTATCCCATTGATTTCAAAAGTCTATGTGTGAACTAATTACTCTGGTCCCAACCACAGAATGCTGACCTGTGTAACCCTGCATGATTACCCATAATGTAGCAGTTTAAAGTGAATATGCATTTTTAAAATATCTCCTCATTATAAATAAACCAGTAGATGTACATTAACCCATCTTCTGCTCAGGAACAGCAAAATGAATAAGAATGCAGTTTCTAATTAAAATGCATAAAGAAATAATAGATAACATGTTTAAGTGAATTTGCCATGAAGTATACACGTTCAGTCGTTTTGGGGCAGCATGTCAGCATAGCTTCTGGTTGTGCTGGAATTTGTACTGTTCAGACACTTGTATAAGGAGGTATCCAATACCCTTTGTTCAAGTAGTTCCCTATTCACCCACAGTACAACGCATGTGGTTACAGGCCTACCCTTTCAACTTATGACCAAAATGCCACCTGATTTTTAAAATGTTTATTGATTGATGGATTGTACAGACAGTCTCACAGTTCTGTTTGGAGCTTGGAGGGTTGACATGCTCTTCCCTATGACACACAGGTTTCCTTCCCGCTTTACCCATAGGAAAATCTCTAGCCTGTGGGCTTAATCTGGCAGCAGAGATCCCCCAAACAGCTGCCATATCTCCTTCTGACAGTATCCCCTGGTCAGTGATGTTCAGTGATCAGAGATGAGAGATAATGGACTCTTATCAGGGATAGACTGGGAAATTTTTGTTGTGCCTGTCTGTTATGTCCAAAACCCATTTATTAAAGGAAGAAGGGCAGAGAGAGAATGTTGGGGTTATATCTAATCTTGAAATATTTATAGTACCCCAGTATGCCAGTATGCACTCTGTCTTATACTTTGCCCTTTGGGCTATATAATCTTTGAAAGATGAACTAAGTTTGACCTATTACCATATCATGCCAAGCAGAGAGGCATCAACTCCCTTGTCCTCTATGTAATTCCTTTCTGATTTAATTGTGATACTTAAGGATCAACATCAATATTTTTATTTCTCTCCTTTTAAGCACACAGAAAACAACACTGTGTTTACTCAGAAGTAAATCTCAACATGCTCTGGGAATTTGTTTCTTGCAAAGCATGTTCAGGATTGTAGCTGAACAGTGGAATTCTATGTATTATTTCCAGAAGTAAAACCCACTGTTTTCAGGGGGGCTTACTCACACGTAAGTGGGCACAGAATTGCAGCCTGGCTCTCTCACTGATTTGAATTGGCAAAGAAGAAAAGACCACAGGGAATAAGGGAAGAAGCAGACTAAGCAAGCTGGGAAAAGGAGCAGGGAAGGAACAAAATGAAAAGCCAGCTCAGGCAATTTTTTTTAATACAAAGGAATAATCAAAAGTAGATTTTCTTCCCTAGATATTTCCTGGTAAAATGGTGAATGGGCCTTTATGTGGCAGAAGAGACGTTTACCAGAAATGTGTAAAATTTCCAGATTTAATTTACTTCTGGCCCCTTCTTCAGGTCCAGGTAGCAGATCTGAATAGCTTCCTTCTCTAAATTGTAAACCACTATTTTACATTGCCATGGATTCTTATCACCATCAAATCCAGTGCCTTGCAAAAGTATCAGACTCGCTTTAACTTTTCCACATTTTGCTGGTTTACAACTTGAAGATAAACTGGATTTTAATTGTGATTGTTATCACATCTTTTAAAATTTAAATACTTGCTTCTGAAAGTCCCCAAAGTGTAGCTAAACAAGCATCACCAGGAAGATCTAGAGTATGTGATGTCTCTAGAAGGAGTCTGGCAGCTACCTACTAGAGATTCTCTAGCTGGAGTTCCTGAACTGAGTAGAGGATCAAATTTGATAGCCTGTGTGGCCCCTTCCAACTCCTATGAAAATACCAAAACAAATACAGGATAAATTTGTGCAGAAGCACTAATCAAGATGGGGATATTTTTTAAAAAATTCCAAACTATGAAAGTCCCCCAAAGCACCATTAAATCCATTATTTCTGGGTAAGGAGAACATTATTCAGAGAATCATACAAGAGGCCAGTGGTAGCTCTAAAGAGCCTGTAACAACATCTGAGATGTGCAAACCCATCCATGGGACAACTATCCTCGTGATGCTCTAATGAGTCTACCCCAGTGGTGAGATGAAAACCACTACTGAAACAATCCCATGTCAAACCCTGTTCTGAGTTTGTAAAAAGGCAGGTGGGGGAGACACAGGAAACGACACAGGAAACATGGAAATGTTCTCTTGTCTCAAGAGACCAAACCTGAACTTTTTGGCCTTGCCTCAAAACACTGTGTGTGGTTCAATGCAAACCTTGCTTATTGCCCTGAAACGATCATACATGCAGTAAAGCATGGAGGTAGTATCTTGTACTTGAGAGGCTGTTTCCCTCATCAGGGGTTAGGACTGGTCAGGATAGAGGATAGATGGATGGAGCCAACTAGAAGGCAAATTCTAGAGGAGAACCTGTTCCACTCTGCAAGAAACTTGGGACTGGGATAGAGGTTCATTTTGTAGCAGGACAATAACCCTAAACACAAAGCCAAAGCACAACTGGAGTAGCTGAAAAACAGGTACCCAAATGTCTTTGAGTGGCCCAGTCAAAATTCAATTACAAATATGTGGCAAGACTTTAAAGATCCAATTCACTAACGGTCACTATCCACCCTTACAAAGCTAGAACAATTTTGTCAAGAAGTGAAGTCAAAAATTGCAGGATCCAAATGAACAAAGCTGCCATAAAGTTACCTAAGAAGGCTCAGGGCTCTATTTGTTATCAGGGATGCTTCTGTCAAGTACTGACTCGAGGGGTGGGTGGGTGGGAGGCGGCATACATGCAACATCATCTGTTAGTTCATTTTTGTTTAACTGATGTTTGGGCTTCCCCTGTACTTATTTTACATCTTCACAATGTTGTGTATCCTGAGTACATCAAAAAGTAACAATGCTGATTAAAACTATTTTTATTCAAAGTTGTTATACAACAAGGTATGGAAAAGCCAGAGGGAGAGTAAATACCTCTGCAAGGTACTGCACTTTAACAGCAAATATCAGTCAGCCTATTATCATGAAACCTGAGACAAAATTGCATCATCCACACAAAAAAGAAAGATGTCAGCAGATGCAGGTTGACCCTAAAGTTTGCAAGCGTAGGCACAAGAGGGCATTGGAGGAAAGACCTCAAGCCCTTCCTCAAGCCCCATACTCTCAGCAACAGAATGTATGGTGTGAATGAAAGAGGAAAATGAAGTGACAACTTGGGTTGAGGACAGGATGGAGAAGCTGAAAAGATAGAAGGGTACATATGTGTGCATGTGATACCCAGAAAGAGAGAGAGAGACAGCACACAAATATATAGAAAAGACTGTCTGTTGTCTGGATAGGCCAGTTATTGGTTCACTCTGAGTTTTATAAAATTTCCTCAAGCAAAGATGTGAAAAATACATGTATATGGGCAAATCGACAGTTTCAGCAGAGCTGGTACTGGGCAGAAGGATATAGCCAAATTCCCAGGGGGAAATTGGGGAGGGGGAGAGCCTTGAAAGGCTGAAATACTGATTTATTTTTCTATGTGAAATCACATTGCAGAATTTAACTTACATCAAAGATGTCTAATGCTGATGGAAATGACTGTACTATAGAGTAACAGACCACAAGAAGTGGTTGTACTATGGTATGGAAGGGTTTTTTTCCTTAAGGTTTTTTCCCCCCAGCAATTCTGAAAACTTTGTTGAGTCCATGAATGTGTTATTTCTGTCTCTTTGTGGTTCCATATAGCTTACAGTCCTGCTGACACTCATCAGCTGAATTTGCTATTAGAGTGATGAATATGTGTGAGGTTTCCATCAAACGATTTCTCTCAGTCTCATTTCATAATAATCTTACATCTTAACAGTGTATAAAGTACTTTTCTTCAACAATGCATAAACTGCTTTCTTTGTTCTGTGTTTTATTTTGTTTGAGTTATCATATGGCATCGGAAACACTCTTTGTGGATCCCAAGCAATCAGTGATATTGGTGATGTTTTCTTTGTAATTTTTGGTAAGCAACAGCCTTTCTTGCCATGTTGGAGTATATACACAAGTTTAATTCACTACACAGAATACAGGGAGTTCAGGGAGACAGCTTCTGGAAGATTTTCTGTATAAATGCCCCAGTGAATTTGTTCCAAAAGTGCTTTGATGGGAACAAATGCAGCAAAATGAAGTGCAATTCCATGGCTAAATTATAGGATCCAGAAATGTCTATTCCACACCCCTGCTTTATTGTTCACCCCAAACTTTTGCACCCGCTTATTTCATTCCCCTGTTGTTACTCAAGTGCAAAATCCTCCATCCGGAGGTTACTCTCACTTGTCACTAGCATTTTTATACCCATCATTGCCTCTCTGCTGTTGACTGAGATAATTCTACTCTTGCTTGGATAGGTAGCCAAAGCATTTTGACAACTGAGAAAAATAAAACACAGACACACTTTATACTGTAGATATTTTAAATGAAAATATATGACATACACACTTCAGACAGTTTATTCAATTTAACATATTTCCTAGAAAACTTTGACTCCTATGAAATTTTAACATCAAAGTGAATATAATGGCCTAAATCCAATTGCTAATCCCAGCCCATGTTCTGGTGTTTTTATATACCTTCACCTTAGCTCAGATTTATGGTGATCCTATTGCAGACTTTTCTTCACAAGATTTAGTATCCAAAAGAGATTTGCCATTGCCTTCCTCTCAGGTTAAAGAGTGTGACTTGCCCTAGGTCACCTTATGGGTTTCTATGGATTAGTGGGAATTTGAATCCTGGTCTTCTAGAGTCCAAATCACCTCTCAAACCGCAGCATCATGCTGGCTCCTCAACTAGGGTGGGTACATTGAGTCATGTTCTTAATGCTAAACCAACATTGATGTAAATTCCATTGATCTAATGGGTTTAATCCAGTTGGGACTAGCAACTGGAATAAGGATTCTGTGTTTACTACTGACTGTTGTATATTTTGGACAAAAAGGAGTAGTGTTGGATATATCTGACTAATATTCCATGTATTGTGAACCAATGTGGTACTTTGAGTGTTAGACTAGTACCGTGAGAGACCGAGGTTTGAATCCCCGTTCAGCCGTGGAAATCTATTGGGTGACCCCAGGCAAGTCATGTTCTCTCAGCATTAGAGGCAAAGAAGATCAAATTTGATTGATCAAATTCTGCCAAGAAAACCCTGTGATAGGTTCACCTTAGGTTATCATAAGTCAGAAATGACTTGAAAACATACAACAACAACATTCCTTTAAACTATGCAGGGCATAATTAGCATACCACTTCCTGGTACATTAGGAAAACACAGAGTTTAAAGCAGAGCTGGGTAACTGGCTGGTCTCATGGTCAATTTTCTGTCCTGGGACCATCCAGAAGACTCTCAGATTGCACAAAAGCTATTCCCACCTAACCTCCAAAACAAATCCAGTGGTAGCCACAAGTCCATGTCTGGTTTTGGGAGGGAAATGGTATTTTTATATTAAATAGTGCAAGGTCTTCTTTGGAGGTTTTTAAGCAGAGGCTGGATGGCTATCTGTTGAGAGTGCGTTGAGGGTGTTCCTGCATGGCAGGGGGTTGGACTGGATGGCCCGTGTGGTCTCTTCCAACTCCACATTTCTATGATTCTATGATTCTAACCTATTTGTAAGATTAAGTGTTGCTCCTGGAGGCTTCTAGGAGAGGCAATGTACTTCTTGTAACATTAAAAGAATAGTACCGGGTGTCTGCAGAGGTTGAGGCTGCTGAAGCAGCCAAAGTAGGCAGAATATATGCAGACCCAGGGCTGGTCTTTGCTTACTCTAATCCAGCTCATCCTAATCTAAAGAAAAGTAGAGGCACCTATGGCCCATTGAAAGATGGAAAAAGTTTATTTTGATGGAATTAAGCACATATGTCTCAAATTCTTCATTATACATTAAAGAACTTCTTCTTTTAGTAAAATAAGGCTTAGGCTAAATGTGTGATACAAACAAAATGTCAATGGCACACCTAGATGAGGTTCTACCCCCTTCTGTTTCCTTCTCTGGTTTTGTGTATCTATGTACTCTCCTTCTAAAGTCTAATTATATACCATTTCCTTTGACCCATTCACCTCCCCAATACTGTCATAGCTGTTTCAGCCTGACTGTTGCTTATCTTGGACAAAATGGAGTGGTGTTTCCCCTCAAGGACAGCATGCCCATTTGGCAGCATGAAGAAAAAAAATGGAATAAGATTTTTGCATCTTGTGTAACGGTCATTTTGGAAGGATGCATTCCAAAAACTCCAGGCTAATATAGCTCTAACATATAGGCTAATAAAGCTAAAACATCTGTTTCTCAGTTGTCCAGTAACATTATTAAGTGTTGAGGTTGGTTGCATCAAGCTCCCTTCCAGCAATGGCTGACCTGTTCATGAATGCATTTATTGTAAGTACTGCTAAATGAAAATGATTTGAAAGAGTCTCTCTCTCTCTCTCTCTCTCTCTTTTGCATCTTTAGAGTGGAAGTTCATTTGCTCCCTTTGCACATGGCTCCTTCAGGTGTGTAAGGTTACTTTTACCACTCCTAGCATCCCAAAACCATCAAATCTACATCACACCATTCACTTTGTATTATATAGGCTGTAGTTATTCTCATTTTCCATTGGGTTTGAGACACAAACTAAACAATTTGCTTTGTTTCCACCTTTCATAATGGGAAAAAGAATAAATTAACATCTTAAAAATATGCACCCAAACTTGCATTAGCCTCTGATGCTATCTGCTAATTTCAACATTTCCTCTCCCTCCATTATTTGTAGCATCATTCATGAACATGTGTGTATATAAGAGCATTATATACACATCACTTTCCTTCTTAAATTTTTTTCATTAGAATATAAATTAGAATATAAATATGGTTATAAATATGTTGCATACATGTACGTCATGCATAATATTTATGGAGTTTGTTTTTTCAAATCAAAGCATAAGAAACATAAAAACAGCCTAATATTTCAGTTTACTCAGTATGAACTATTTAATAATAGCCAGAAATCAGTGTAGTTTTAATAGCAAAGATTCCCTATAGCATATTCCATATAATGTTCTCCTAACACTGGCAGTTTACAATTAGCACTTGAGATGAACTCGTTATTAATAGCCTCATAAATGATATAAATTATTTTTTTTCTTTTCTACTAGAATCAGAGATCGGCACTTAAGCATTCGTTGCCATCTCTTTATTACAGCACCAGCGGGTAACACATGCAAAGTTATTTCTAGTTCTGAAAAAAGAACAGTGCAAATGTTCCTTCATTTCTCACTTGTTAAGGAATGGTGAGGGGAGAAGATTCCTAACACAAGTGGGGAAAAGAACTCCAATCTGGGGAGTAGGGAAGAAAAGAAGCGTTTAAATATTGAGCACAAAACAACGATGATAGGAAGCGACTATTACACAAGGGCATCACAACGTCCACATAAAGCTCGCTTTGCTAGGTGAAACGTCTGTGCGTGTGTGTGTGTGTGTGTGTGTGTGTGTGAGAGAGAGAGAGAGAGAGAGATTTGAGACTGGAAGAAGCGTGTTGTTTTTTTTCCTTGTTCCATACGTGAGTCCCGTGGACTTGGTGTGCCATAGAAACCAAAGCAATTAAGGCGCATCTGGGCAATTTCGGGGTCACTTACCTGAGCAGCACTGCAGCCTCCCACAGATAGAATCCCGAGACAGCTGCGCGAAGGTATCTAATCCGGGCCATGGTATTGCGAGGCATTTACCACCTCTTCCCTAGCGCCCGTCGCCGAGTCATGAGGGGAAGAACACAAGTCAAAGCGCGGGGGAACGGAGCGAGTTCAGTCTGAGCCCCGGCCGGCTGAGGAGAAGCTGCCGAGTTTTCAGCACGCTGGAGAGCTCCCCGCCGCCCTCGGCCGGCACCTGTACGTCCGCGGGAGCGGCAAAGGCGCCTCTGCCCGGCGCAGCCTTCCTCTATTCGCCCCCGTCTGGGACTTCGGGCATTTTGGGGTTGTCGCGGGCAACCAGCTGGCCGAGGAGCGCGCTGCGCGTTTAAAGAGGCGGGCTAATCCCGGAAGAGAAGACCCCACAGCTGAGCAGAGCCATGGTCGGGAGAAACCAAACGGCGGCGGCGGCGGCGGCGGCGGCGGGAAGGATGATGAAGACCTGCTTTCCGGCTTCCCCAGGTCCTTTCCTTCTTTCTCCGGCCAACAGCCGGCTCGCCACATTCCTGAACACTGGGGACGTCAAGGCGAGGGAGGGGAAAGGAGGGGAGGGGAGGCGGAGGCGGAGGCGGAATCAAAGCAGTGGACTTCCCTCAGCCATTCAGGGGAGCTCCCAGACCGACAGAAGGCATTGGCGGAGCTGCTTCGCCAAACAGCAGAAGGACATGCCAAGAGGGAGGCGCGCGCGCGCGCGGGGGGGGGAGGGGAGGGGAGGGGAGGGGAGACAGTGTTTGTGTGGAAACACAGGGATTGACGCGGGAGGAGGGTATCCTCCAAGAAGGGATGCTTTGGGGAGGGCGTGAATGAGAAAGATTCCCGGTCTCACCGCAAAAGCGAGAAGGGAAGAGCTGATCCGAGAGGGGCAAGGAGAGAGAGAGAGAGAGAGAGAGAGAGAGAGGACAGGTGTTCTCCTGGAAGAGAGGGGGAATAACCCTCCTAATGGGGTTACTAGTTCATGCCGGGGGCAGGAAGACGGAGGAAGAGCTTTACTGATAGCCTTGTGGGAAGCTCTAGCTCGGAGGAACACTTGTCTGTGGGGTGAATTGTTCCCGCATGACTAGAAAGGCCATACCGAAGAACAGTGCATTCAGGAAGAGATGTTAGTCTGCATGTGTGTCTTTGTGTCTGTATACAAACATCTGGAAAAATGTGCCGATCCTCGGTGGGTTGCAGGGGAGAGGGTATGGTCCTAGAGACCATTCAAAACTATAACTGTGGCATGTATGCCTCAATATTTAGTATACTTGAAATTTAGAGAGGGGAAAAATAATACCTGGGGATTGGCCATGTTATCCTATGTTTCTCTACTTGGAAGTGAGCCCCACTTTGTTGGGGGGAGTTTACTTGCTAGTAAGCATAAACGGGATTGCAGCTTGCTTGTATGTTGCCAGTGGCTCAACTTCCAGAGATATTTATCTTCACTAAGGAAGATAAAACATGAAGAATTTCCTTTCTCTAGACATCAGAATGTACATAGATTGGCTTCTATCTGTGTGTATGTGTGTGTACGTGCGTGCACATGCCTGTCTGTGTACTATATCAGTTAAATGGTCAAATGGACCTATAAACATGAATGATACCACTACATTTCTATAATGTGCCCTGCTTGGAGGGAACGGACTGGAACTAGTCACTACTAGAATGTACATATTAATCCAAATTAATTTTGTATTAATCTGAAACTGTGATTATTAGAGTAATGGCATTCCTTTAAGCTCATCCTATTGTAGTGTGTAAATATTATTGTTAAAGAAACCATGAGATGACACAGTGAGTAATGTATCAGTTCTAATCGAGACAAATGCAAGTAGTTTCCAGAATCAGCTCTGGTAAGCGTCTGCAATATTAATGGTGAAGAAAGACGCACCGAGCACAAATTCCCTTGTATTTGAATATGGGTTTTTAAACTAAGCTATTTAATTTGCTCAGTTTTCCCAAGAGACTTAGCAGACATGTTTTTCTCCGTATTAATTAAAAATCCTATCAAGAGATTTCTTGAGTAAATAAGCTGTCATTCTCCTTTAATAGGAAAGTGTCAAGTGTACCTTATTCAACCATACCAAAATACTATGGGAGAAAGCACATTCAAAGTAATAATTTATTTCATTGATTTCTGTACACATATTTTGAGTGGTATTCTGATTGCCTTGCTCGTTCTTTCTAAGTTTATGGAACCTATCACATTGGAGAGGAATTGCGGGGATAAAAACACACAAAAGACAAATTGAGGATCCAGGGCTTTTTAAGCTTTTCCCATGTGGTCAGTTTTGATGTTTAGCCCCAAGTTTGGCCAAGGAGTTTTTCCTTACAGCATGACTGAAGAAGTGTAAGTATATTCTCATAATTCCTTTTCAGGAATATATGCATCCTTAATGTAAATAAATGGTATTTACTTTTTGCTAGAATGAATCTAGATTGCTAGATTTTACTGTTTACTAAATGATACTCTTCTTTTGTAATTGCTACCCACTCTGTCCACAAACTTAAAACTGGCAAAAAGGCAAACTTAATCTAGTAACTGGCTGAGTCTGAGTTCCATAGAACAAGACAGCTAGTTATGCCTATCCATGGAAGTTTTTAGTTTGCTATTCTTAAGTAGTAGCCCTAGTTCTAAAGACACCATGTTTTGAAAAACCCATTGACTTCTTTTTTTTAAAGGGTTTTTTTGTGTGTGGAATATGCCATTTATAGTACAAACTCAAAGCTAAGCAGAAAAGAGACTTCTAAACAACTGTTTCTACATATGGACACAATATTTCTTTAACAATAATTGAAAATGCAGTTGCCATTTAATGTTAGAATGGTCCTCCTTGTTCTTTTCTTGCTTGGGTCCCAGGCAATCATCAGCGATGCTACTAAATTGAAAAACAAAACAAAACAAAACCACTAGCTAAGAATCTCAGTAACTAGTAGCGCTCATTCCAAAAATGAGGAAAGTGTTATGACCACTTGTGCTATTTTCCAGCTTACACCTAAACTGAAGAACATTTAGACCTTTCTCTTTTTCCTCACATGTGTCTGGTGTCCACCTTCTCTGTCATTTGCCTATGCTGTGGAGAAATATGACAGGAGGGACCTTTCACTCTTCCAACTTTTTCCCACCTGATCCCACTCAGTGTCTGGGCCTCTAATGGCAGCCACATAGAAACTAGGAGTACCAAGAAGCATAGTTCTCCTAGTTCTCCTGGTGCTGGACTCTACCACATTACCAGTGAGGAGAATGAATGTGCAAATCTGGATGTTTCACTTTCTCCCATATTAGAATTTTGCAAGTTTGGGTAAAGTCTGTTTTTTTTTTTTAAAAAAAATAAAAATTACCAAAATGGAATTTTAACCCATTCCTTAAGATAGCATATCACTTGTTGGCTACCCATTAGCTTGAATTTGTGAGCAATTCAAGTTAGCACATATATTTTAAGCTGTGAAGTGTGCTGCAGCAGTAAATGAATGCACTGGGCAAACTATATTGACTGCAGTGTCAGAAGAATGTGATGTTTATGCTAGCATTGGTAGGCTATTGCTCAATGTAGCAGCAATGTACTCTGAAACTGGAACCTTCTGGGTACAAAATTTAAGCTGGACCACTGGTTTATATTGCCATCTCCTGTTGAGGATTTCAGATATACTCCTATATCTGAAATCCTCAACAGGAGATGGCAATATAGACCATATAGGACAAGATCTTAGGCTGGGTCTAGACTTTAGTCATACTTAGAGTAGTTTCAGTGAAATCAGAACTGAAGTTAATAATATAGTTAACAAAGCAAGCTTTGTTCAAACAATGGTTGTATGCAAGTCCTGCAATTGAGCTCTATGGTATGTGTTACCGTTTATCAGCTCTCATTTATACACACCAAACTCTATCCTATTTCTGCAAGGGTCAGAGCACTCGGCCAGACTCCATCAAAACAGACATTTTGTCACTTTATCCAGCAGTTCTTCAGTGTTATCCCTACCACCTTCATCAGTAAGAAGTGACTCCATGAATGGCATGATACATATCTCAGAAAATTGAGACACATACCTGTGTGGTGGAAGAAAGAGAAGATAGAATGCTACATCAGACTCCTAATCAGTTTTATGGTTCTGGAAAATGAAAAGAAACAGTGGATTTGTAGGATTGAACCATAGATCTGGGTTAATTTTACCTGGCTTGTTCTGCACTGTGATAACGTTCAGTTTCCCATCCACCTCACCCAAAATTTGTGTAGGTGAGAGATGATCAACTTGTGGTCCCCCAGAGATTGTCAGATTGAACTCCCATTATCCCTCACTATAGGCTGCAGTAGTTAAGACTAAGGGTAGCTACAGTCCTACAACATCTGTAGAGCAACAAGTTGATCACTCCTCTCATCTACATTATTTAAGTAAATTTCAAATAAATCCTTAAGTTGACACCTATAAACATACTAATTACAAAATGAGGATAACATCATGTTCTCTGACTCATTAGAATACTCAGTAAAAACAAAATTAATCATATTCTAATAAATGAAATATCTCAGTGACTATAATTTAATGACCTTATGATTTAAAACAAATCATATGTCTTCATGGTGATATTACACAGTTGAACTCCCCATAGTTTATGTAAATTAAGTGGACAGATTGTTTTTTGGGTGTTTAACCCAACAAGCTGAATTCCTAACTTGCATATGTTGATGCTAGGAAGAAATATATAAATAAAAAATTGAACTATGGAAAATTTAGTGAAGTAGAGAGTCTTTGTTAAAACTTAATCAGAATGAGTCTGAGATGATAGCGAAAACAGCTATTTGCTATGTTCATAGTATGTTACACTTAATTATGTAACCATGGTTAGCTATGCCATTTTTCAGCTTTCTGTATACAAAGCTTCCTCCAGATGTAGCTCAATCAAGTGTGCAAGCCTAAAGGCTTTGACCTGTTATTAAACACACAGTCATAAAAAAGTACCTCCTGATTAATAAAGGCTCAAAATTTAAGAGGCCAAGGAAACAGAAAACACAGACAATGTTTATTTAAAATTCCATATAAAAATTCCACTTTGATCATCACTGTGCAGCCCTTTGAACACTTAATAATCAGATCTTGCTGAGATCGATCAGATTTACTTCCCACTTAGAAATGAGGTATAGGCTGAATGGCTTCTATCTGTTCCATACGTTACTGCTTAAAATACATTAATTCAATATGCTTACTCAAAAAGGACTGGTCTTTGGACTGACAGGAAGGAACATGACATGAAATGGAAGTTACTCTCCTCACTGCACCTTTCAAGACAGTCTGTCCCCTGCACTTATTTACTATTAACTTATTTCCAGGATGAATAGATTTAGATGTAAGATCACATCAAGTCATTGGCAGATATATATGCACCGGAGCAGTATACTGCAAACCCTAACCTGTGTCACAGTTACCTAACTGGTGCTAAACATCAAAGTTTGGAAAAACTGCTTTTTGAGAGTACATGTGGTCATGCTGGCTGAGGAAATCAAGAAGCTAGTAATTGAAAAAACTTCCCATGTTCAGCAAACCATTGATTTCAATGTTTCAACATTTATACAGGAAAGACTAGGTCAAATTAGCTAGGTCAACATTGTCTTCATTGACTGGCAGCCACTGTTAAGGTTCCAGGCAGAGGTCATCTGCTTGTACTGAAATCCCTCAATACCATCTTAACTGACAACATCTCAGACAGAATGTAGGCCTATGACTCTAACATCATCACTATTTTTTTCCTGTATGATTTTTAACATCTTTGCCTGATGAATAAACCAGTGAAGATTTGAAAGCTTGAATAATGTATTTTATGCTTTGGATTTGGACCAATAAAGATTATCACTGTTTATGAATTTTGAATTTTGCTGTATTTTGCTGCACAGCCATCATGGCTATCCCTGAACTTTTTTTTAAAGATATCTATTTTCTAATCCTTTCTTACCTTGAGATGACAGGGTTTGAACCTGGACTGTTCTCTCTGCAAAATTTCTTCACTCCCCTGAATTATGGTCTTGTTTTCTGCTCTGGACTTCAAGTAGAAGAATGTGTATGCAGTGGTTCTATTGTCAGTCAACTAAAAGCAGGGCAAAAAGGCACTGGATTGGATCTTGACTTAGTGATGCTTAAAGCAGAGCTGACAAAAATCTATGGAATCAAAATTATTTTAATTTCACTCCATTAATTTCAGTGAGCATACTCTAAGTCTGGATTCAACCCAATGGTAAAAAAGACAGTAAACAGGTCTAGACTTAAAGTTTTGAGTTTAAGATAGCCAGAAATCTGGAATAAATATCTCAGGTATAGGAGGTATAGCACCAGTGCAATTTTGGGAGGTAGAGGACTTTTATATCTATATAATTTTGAAGTACAGATTGTCATCATGGCAGACTCCATAACTAGATCTCCAAGGAGAGTCCAAATATGCAGGAAGCTATATTAATTCATATCAGCAAACCAGTCTGGACTTTTAAAAAGCCAGAGGGTTTTACTTATTCATTCAAGGTCAAAACACCTGAAAATAGTTTAAAATAGTTTTAAAAATATGTACCAGAATAAATAGCATAAAGAGTACATTTTAAGTGGGCATTAATCAACTTAATCAGAGATTTAATCAACTGAACACATTTGAGAGGCTGCTAGATAGCTTAGGCCAGGATAAGGCAATGTCCTTTAGATGTTTTAGACTATAATTTCCATACGGTGTATAGCCCCTGGTTGTACATGATCAGATGTATGGGCTGACCATACACTTGGTCCATGGTCAGATGTATAGCCAGTGGTCAGGGATTGTGAGAACTGTAGTCCCAAGCCTCTGGAGGGAATCAGGTTTAGGTGCTCTTGTTTCAGTTCTATCTGGCTGATTCTGACTAGGTACTGGATGAGATAATCCATTTTGTTCTCTTCCATATCTCTCAAGCCAAGATACATGCATAGGTTTCCATCACTTGCCTTTCACAACTGATACAATAGCAAATACACCATTACATTGTCTAACTTCAGTGCTGGCACACTGTCTTGATAAGCAGAACTCTGGCTTAAGACTATGAACAACTATGGAAGAACATCACATATTTCACAATGGTTTTGCCCACTATGAAGCCTTTGTTTTTGGAAGCTCCAAAATTGTGGAGATACAGAATGAAAGTAATGATATTTTTACTCCCATTGAATGAGATTTAGCAACAAAGGCTAAACCTCTCTGTATTCAGTCAAGGTTGGAATTCAATGAAGTGATTGCCATTTCAGTACCGTAACTGTGGCAAGGGTTGCAGCTGTTGTCTTCTACATTTAATTATGAGTTGCCACAGTGGGTTTTGAATTATTCTTCCCCTGTCACACTTCTGATTGTTTTGCTTTAAAATAATAACAACAATGGTTAAAGTCACAATAGTGAAGATGATGCAACAATGGTTAGATTCACCTTATTGAAGATGATACAGGATTCCTATTGCTGGATCCAGTTCTGAGTCATAAAAACATTTGAGTGTTTTTTTTTAAGGCACATGATAAAGAGCTTTCTTCCATAACAACTAACAGGATTTTCAAATATCATAGCTCCAGTAGCTATTTGGCTGATTATATATTATCAGGCAACATTTACTGCTTGATAAATAATACCTATTCAGTCAGTCATGGACAATTGCCTTAGAAAAATATGGACTATCTACCCATTGCCAATTAAATAACCACTCGTCTTTAGTGGGAAGAGAACACTTATCAAATGTTCTCAAAGTGGCCTTGAACTGTCCCATGTTGAATTATAATAGCGGTGTTATCTGGAAAGCCTAATTGGTTCTGTAATATTTGACCAATAAAGATTAATATCATTTGGTCAGTTGTGCATGCTTCTGTCCTTATTATTTCTCAATATGCAGCACAACTGATCCCCTGTTTTAAAACATTCCTGTTTTGTTATTATGACCAATGTAGTATCTGAGATGAAAAAAAAAATTAGCAGTCAACATGCAACACATATGTGAACATTTCAATAGGTGGATGTGGGTGATATTCCACTTAGTGGCCCCCATCTTTTACCTGAGTAAGGTGATTGAGTCTTGTAAATCTAAAGCCTAGCTTCAGGTAGGATTGGTATTGTTTCCCCTACATTTGCAGTACAACATGAACCAACACACTCCACCACTGCTCAGCAATCTAAGAAAATGTGAGAAATGCTAATAATTTAACCAGATCATGTAGTTATAATCAAATATTTGATTCAGCTACAGACTGGACAGTTACCAAACAGCTGCCATCTGCAGGGCTGCCTTATCCATTAGGCACTTTTGGCATAATTCCCTAGGGCCTACAAAAATTTTAAAGCCTATGAAAACATCCCTAGTGATATGTCAAGGTGAGACAGGGAGTTGAATACAAGAGTGCCCAGGGTCTACAAAAATATTCATGTGGCCCCGGCCGCGTGGTAAACTTCATGTGAATCCACTCATTAGATTCTGTTTCTGGTTTTTCTCTTGTGATAATAAAGAGTAATCACCTGGCAGTACAATTCCACAGTATTTCTACTGTTCAGTTATCAGAGTTTCATAGAATCAGAAACATTTAGGTTTAGAAGGAAGGTCATGTAATTGAGTCCATCTTGGTCGGTTGCCTCCCTTCTCAATGCAGGATCTATAATGTAGCAGGCAAGTGCAGCATCCTGAGTGATGGACTCAGTTTAATAAATAGTCCAGTGAAGGAGAGAGCATTCTCTCCTGAGTCAGTCTGTTCTGGTGTCAAACAGTGTTGGCATCCTGTTAGTGACATATACAGGCAGATGTCCAACTTAGACTTTTATGGTACACGCAGAGGTCACAATTCTCTTCCTCCTTTGAGCAATAACCGATTTCCCTTCCCCCCAACTCACCTTTGCTTGCACAGCTCTCCAACACTCATGCGAGTTAAGACCAGGGAAAGGCTGAGACACATCTGACTGTGTGACTAGAGCAAGATGCACAAGATGAAAGCGCCTTCCAAGACTTCTCAGGGGAGTCCTCCTGCAATCCTGCAAGATGATGTCATTGTATGTCCAGGTAGAGCCACATAGCCAGACATTTCTCAACTGTCCTCTGCTTTTCAACAGCCAGTGCAAGTGGACCTCAGGAGGAAGGAGAGCCGAGCAGAAGGGGAGGAGGGCGGCATTTTGTAGTTCTCCTATGGCAGAACTTTGCCCTGAGAATGTGGACAGGCTCCTTAGAGAACTGAGAGCCACCCTTGTCCTTTCTGGCTGATTAAACAGGCCAGAGGGGGACTGGGAAGTGATAAATGCCTCTTTATAACAAGGCAAGGTCCCAAGACGGCTGATGGAGGCTATGGTGTGACGTTTTCTGAAAAAACTTTCCCTGGATCCTACGGTACTATATAATTATTGGACAATCTCTAACTTTTCCTTTTTGGATAATGGTGGCTTTTCAACTCCAAGCATTCCTGGATGAGGCAAACTGTCTAGATCCATTCCAGTCTGGTTTCATACCTGGTGATGAGACAGAGACAGCTTTGGTCACCTTGGTGAATGACCTACACAGGGAACAGGACTGGGGATGTGACACTTATTTTTCAATGAGAATCCTCTTCCCTGTCAGAATGACTGATTTTTAAAGCTATTGTTTTTTTCTTAATAACCTATGGCTTTTGTATGAATAATTCACAACCAAGGCCTTTCATATGATTTTGGTCCACAACCTCAACCATCCCTAACCAACATAAATAAATGGTAAGCATTATGCAAATTACAATCTAACAACAACAACAACAACAATAATAACAATAATAATAGACCAATAATAATACACTTAGGACAATTTGAAACCAGATAGAACAATTTAAAATAGTGTAAACCATAATACATATACAAAGTGGATAAAATCAATTAGACCCCCAAAGGTTTCAATAGAAAGCCATATTTTGACTTGGCATCAGAACGGTACCAGTGATGGTGCCAACTGGGCTTCTAATGGGAGAGTATTTCATAGTCAGGCAGCTGTCTTTGGGTGTTATATTTCATAGTGCTCTGAGATCTGGAAACAAATAAACTGAAATGAAATGAATCATGAACTCTTTTCCCTGTCATTTGTTATAAATAGAACACATTTTTTTTTCATAAATGTAGTGTCACTGCAGCCAAATTGTGGCTAGATAACATGTCTCTCCTCACCCCCCATTCAACAGAACAGTGATAGGAATGCAGTGATGATGGGAAAAAAATTAAGGGAAAGCAGCTGGAATAAAGTATCTCCTAATTATGAGGATGGTATAAGTATTCGAATATCGGTTAATGCATATAACAAAAGCCAGCAGGTAAAGGTGTGTAAGCATGTCAAAGGAGTACCTTTCAGTGCTCTGCTTGTAAAGGCATCTAATTAAACACCTAAGAATAGAATACTTAGACATTAGTCACGGTTCTTTCAAATTGCATGCCTATACTGAAATACAACCCAGCAGGTATATAAATAGGTTCATACTCCATTAACAGCCTGCCACTGAAAAATGAGATCTGAAGTTAATCGAGGATGCTTATTTTTCAAATTCTAAGTTATTAATGGAATCCTAATTTTTATTCTTTTTGTGTTAATGCTATGCCGGCCTACATGTGGATTCCAGTTATAAATACCTCTCAGAATAAACGGCAGCATATCTCCTAGTGATTTTAGTGGCTCCATATTATGTTTGCTGTTGTCTAATCATAAGGACTATACAGTTTCAGCCAGTTTAGTGTAATGGGTAGCAAGTCAGACTTAGGCCCTTTCCACAGGGGGCAATTGAAATGGTGCAGAGTGACCTCCGACGGAGGTCTTCTGCACCGTAGAGTGGACTGGGGTGGACTACTTTTTGTAGTTCCACACCTCAGTCCGCTCCGAAGCGACCAGAACTGGTCGCGCAGTGTACTTTTTAAAAACCTCTTTTTAGAGGTTTTTAAAAAGCACGGAGCGCGCAACTCCGTGTTGCTCCGTCGCTGAGCTCTGGTGCAGATTTGCAGGCGCGCACTAGCGCGTGCCTGCAGATCTGCCAGGGACGGGCTTTAGGCTGGTGAGCTTCTCCAGTTGGTGGAGAGCCTCCACCAACAGGAAGCCGCCATTTTGGATGCCGGAGCAGTGCGAAGCGACAAGCTCGCACTGCTCCTTGTCCCAACGGACTTGCCTGGATGCTGAAGAAGTCCGATGAGTAGCGTTTTCGTGTGGCTCCTCCCCCACGTCTGGAAAGGGCCTTAGTGTAATTAATTCTTTCCGTAGAGTGATCATGGGCCTGTCCATACCGCTTTAATTAATCTGTCTTACAATGATGACATGATGGCATGGAGATAAATAGCTTCATGTATTTTCCACCAATATTAAATGCATAGGAGAAGTTTTTCAACTGAAAGAGCAATATAGCCATTCAAGACACTGAGCTGGGTGCAGAGTTAGCAGTTATCAGCTACTAGTTCTGCGTAGCTGCTCCCATAGTCTGTCAGAGCTCATCATAAGCAGGAGCTCATGAACAAAGAGTGTAAACGTGTGATTTTACATAGGGGTTTAGCCAGGGAATTTGAGTGGGACACTTCAAGTACTGAGTCCCCACCAGCACATGATAAATTGATATGAATGGTAAAGGAGCTGCTGCAGTGACCTGCAACAATTGTGCCATGTTTTTTTTCTTAACTGAAAAGGTAGAAAGCCATACACGCAGCAATTGAAAGCTAGTTGTCCTACTGAAAGAGTAGGTAGGTACTGAAAAATACCAGTGATGTATTTAAGTCTTTTACTCCAAGTCTCAAGTCAAGTCTCAAGTCTCTACTTTCAAGTCTCAAGTCCTTGAAGATACTTTTAAGTCAAGTCTCAAGTCTGGAAACCAACTTTATACTCCAACCAAAATTTCAGAATTAAAGGATAGAGTGAAATAAATGCAGTTTTAACAATTTAAGCAGAGTTGGCTCTCCACATTTGCAATTTTGCCATCTGCAGCTTCAGAAGTGGGGATTAGGATCTTATCTTACTCCCAATTACTGAAGATTCAAAAGCTTTAAAAGGAAGGATCTTTCTTCCTCAAGCCTGTTGCCTAACACATTTGCTGTTCCCCTCTGAGAAATACACCTGCACTCTGGGATCGAGTCTTGTCTTTTGCTCTTAGGAAACATTTTAGAAGGCTCTTCTGATATGCAGCAAGGACAGGCTGCTGAGCAGACCTCAAGCCCACCTCAAGCCCATTGCCTAACCTGTTTGCTGTTCCCCTCTGAGAAATACGCCCACGCTTTGGGCTTGAGATAGATTGTCGTGTGACTAGTAGACAAAAAGAGATGGAGATGTTGTTCAAAGTCATAAGGTTTCTGGATGAATGTGTTATGTTAACTGAATCAAGGGCATCAAGTCAATCATTAAAAATATACAAGTCAGGTTGAGTTGAGTTGAGTTGAGTCAGTGCATCATTTATGGCCAAATTGAGTCCGAGTCTAGTCATTGAAGTGACTTAAGTCCGATTTGAGTCTGAGTCTATCAACTCAAATCTACACCACTGGAAAATACAACAGCTTGAGGTTTATAAATCCATACTTCAGTTCATCAGGCAAGGCTTCTTGGACGGTATAGAACAGACCCTTCTAGAAGAATCAAAGATATGTGTTATCCAGAGACAAAAAAGATAAGTAAATACAGGAAGCAAATACTTGGAAGAATGTGATGCACAGAAATAAGATTATCAGGGACCATGCTATAGTTTTGCAGTTGCATGATCAATTTCAGGCCCTTCCCTTAATGATTCTAGGCCACAGGCATAGCAGTCACAGGACTCAGAAAGCATAGTCATGACTGTGGAGAATTCTGTGGATAGAGGTGTTCCTGTTGCTTTCAAGTGGAGAAGTGTGTTATGGTGAGTGACTCCCTACTCAGAGGGACAGAGGCAGTAGTGTGTAGACATGACAGGATGTGTTGAGACATGTGTTATCATCCTTGTGTGATGGTCCACTGATCCACTCTTTCCCTCTGATCCACATGATCCACTGAACCATGCAAGTAACTATCAGTCTCTGGAATTGAAGTTGAAGAACATCTTGACACAGATAGTTGTTTCATCCTCCTGTTGATGGTCATGAAGGATAGAAAGAAGGATACAGAAAGTGAATAATTGCCTGTACAGACAGGCAGTTTACCTTTTTGGAGTATGGTCTACAATTCTGTGGAAAAGTTGTTCTCAGATAGGGTCTTACAAACTTGATCAGAATCAGCTTTAAACTGAAACTTGCTGGGGAAAAAGACATTATTATAGAAGACAGGTGACACCAAGCTCTAAAGACAGTAGGATCAATAATTTGTGGGAAATTGGGGGAGTGGTATAGTGACCCACCAATGGGTAGGGAGAAAAAAAAATAATAAGGAAGCAACTGTAAGGAATGTCTCTGTACTAGTGCGCAAAGCATGGGAAATGAGATGAATTTGAGCTATTAACAAAGGAAGGCAAATAAATTTAATAGGCTTTACTTAAGCCTGGCAAAATGAAATTCATATCAGGGAGGTTGTTATGGAGGGATAGAGAGTATTCAAAAAGCATGAAGAAAGAAGAATGACATTTATATGCAAAGGAGGGGTTTACTTATGAAGAAAACCATAGCTTCTAGGCATTGTGAGTGATTTGACAGCAACTGGATAAAAAATATAGAAAGGGAGAAAGAAAACAGTCACGGAGGAGGCTGCTATAAATTGAAGACTTGTTAGATGGCTTCATAGATCACAGTATGAACCATTTAAAAAGGAGAGATATAGTATTACTTGGAGATTTCAACTATATTGGAAGCCAAACTCTGCCAAAAATTTAAGGTACAATACATTCCACAATTGCCTTGCTGATAATTTCATTTTCAAGAAAGTGTAATAAATAACAACGGGATCAAATATACTCACAAACAGGGAAAAATTGGTCAATGAGGTGACAGAAGTGGGAACCTTGAGTTCGAGTGACCCCCATCTTTTTGTGATGACATTGTATAAAGTGAAGGGAAAACTGACTATAGCTATATAAGCTAATATCAATAATTTTAAGTGAATACTGGCTGGTGTCTTGTGCTGAGAAGTAGTAAGAGGGAAATTCATGACAGGTGGGTATTTTTAAAAAGTGAAATATTGAAATCACAAAAAAAGGGGGAAGGCATGTAAAGCAACTGAGCTAGCTGCATAAAGATCTTTTGGGTGAATTGAGGTTCAGAATGGGCATATGAAATGAAGGAAGGGGCAGATCACTGAGCAAGATGACAAACAACTAGCTGATATTTGGAGAGAGATCAGGAGGACTACAACTCAGAATGAGCTCAGGCTTCAAATAGAAATTCAAAAGAATAAAGAGGGAGGGGTTCTGGCTTGTTTGAAGCAAGAGAAAAACCAAGGAAGTGATAGGTACTCTACATGGAGAAGCTGGAGAAATGTTTCTGGTTTGCAGAAAAAAGGCAGAACTGCTTGGTCAGTACTTTGCTTCTGTCTTCTCACAGTTTGGTGAAACGAGAATAAATAATGTGGTGAGGAATTCTATATACTTGAAAACTGTGTCTGCGTGTGAGCTTCTAGCACAGAGTTGATCGCAGAAAATGATTATTCATAGGCTAAGGGCCACCAGAATTGCAGTTAGTTATGAATGAAAATAAAAAGGCATTCCTTCAGTACCAGAATGAATGATTAGAGACTGACAACTAATACTTAATGTCAAGCATATAGATATTATTATAATTAGATAGATAGGGTCATAAAAGCTGTAAAAGAAATGCTCTTTTTTATCACTATTTGGAATAACAAGGTGCACAACAAAAGGCAACCTTATGTGTTGTTGAGAATATTATAAGGAGGATATTTTAAGTAAAATAATAAAGTAAGATAAATAATTTGTAAATTGGACGGACATAGCTATCATATTTGGATTAAGCTGCTAGCACTGATCAACGTATACATTAATCGTATGGAAATATCTATATAAACATCAGTGAAACTCTTGGATTTGCAACTTCTTTTAAAAAACCAATTGTCTATCACTATACATTACACCTGTGTATGTGTAACATTAGAAGACACTAATAAATAACTTTGGGAGAAGCAATTGTGATCTATCTCCGAACTATCTCAAATGATATTGTTAACTACTCACTTACCAAGATAAATCCTGTGTTTTCCATTCAGCTTTGAGTTAGAATCAAGTGCCATTATAATATGGATATTAGATTTTACTCAATTCTACTGTAACAATTCATTTGTTGTACTTCTGGCCTCAACAAGGTGTTACCCACCTAACCAATCTAAAAGCTATGTCCTGAGGGTCCTAATTATTTTATATCACACATAGTGAGCCATAGAGATCTACTGGAAGGACACGTAGGCAGTGGAGCTATGGAGATAGATCAAAAGAGTAGCCTGTTTTCTGTCACACATCCTAGGTGAATTTTGCAAATGATTCACAGGCCATTTGAATGGATTTTCAGTGATAACAACACCAACAGGAGACAATAGGTCTCTGGGATCAAATTAACATGTCAAACAGCCAGGGATGTGACACCTTGTAGGTATGCATCCCTGGATGAGAAACTCATCTTGCAGGAAACTACAAGGATGATTGGCTGTATTTTCTTTGAACTACAAAGCTGAAATCCATCTTCATAAAACTGCAGCCATCTGCTCCCCAGGACATTTTTTTTTCAGCTCTGTTTACCACTATAACTAGCCCATTTTTTCTCCTTTTTTTTTTTTTTTGGAGTTCTCCCAGACCCCCAAACCATTCTGCTGCTAAGCTCCCCTCAGCCTCGAACGGTGTGGCTGAGATCGGCTTTTCGCTTGTTTTCTCCCAGCTGAAGACTTCTGGATTGGTACAGTATTACTCCAAAACCCTTATGTCTCTCTCTCTCTTAATTTTCACCTCTTCCTAAATTTCTGTAGTCTTGTATGCTAGTTGGAGTGAGTGCAGCTGAGTGATTGTATGGATTTTAACATCTATGTCAACAAAATACTTAAATTTGAACAGTCAGCCTGATTCTCTGTGATCCAACTCTGTAAAAGCTGGGCTCAAGATCCTAAATTACCCTGCCCTCTTTGCATTGCTAAAGCAGTGTTCATAGCTAAGTTTCCCCACAGTTGATAATTTTGACAGGCGTTGGGAATCCCCCTAAGGGACCCCCAGCAAACAGGGTAACAAAGGCTGCCTTAGTATATGAAACCCCTGGTAGGTTCATTAGGAAGTTATTGCTCAATAGCCTATCTATGAAGAGATTCTTTGTTTTCTCTGGTACTGTTCTTGCTTGCAGATGAACCATTAGTCATAGCTATTCAAGCAGAAGCAAAATGAACTGTAGGGAAAAGAGGAATTATTAACTGGGGTTTGCATTATCGAGTAATAAGACTATGGGGGGCAACCTGGGTCATCAAGCCCAAGATTCTGTTCTGCAACAAGACTCACAAAAATGAAATTGTTCCTGAGAGCAATTTATCTAGTCTCCCTGTAGAATCCTCTAGATATACTGTTTGCACTTGCAGTGGTGTGTGTGTGTGTTATTACAATTTCTGCAGGCCACTGCTTCCATATGACAGGATCTAGATTCCATCACAACTGCTTCACTGCTCAGGGCAGGTGTCTTGGCCTTAGTTCACCAGGTTCTTCCTTGCCAGGGGCACAGCTGCTAAGCTAGCAAGCTGAGCTACTCCACAAGAAGAAATACCTGGACTGACTGTTTAAATGCCCAGTAATCTTTCATTCTTTAGGAGAGGACAGAGAAGCCCTAGGGCTGGCTGAACTGAAATAAGTAGCCCAATACTTTACTTCTTATCTGAATCATTTTTAACATGCGTAGACCTATCAAAGTTGGAAACACTTGGAGTTAACTCTATTGTTTGCTTTAAATCTTCTGATTCACAAGGGTTCATTGGGCTAGGGATGGAAACAAAATTGGAAAGTGTTCCAAAAATGGTCAAAAAACGTATTTCTCAAGTGTCGAGAAACCCTGATGAGCAGAACTCTGGGCTGATGAGATTCTTTGTAATTTGGAACTTATTCTAATCAATTATTTTGCCAGAAAGTAGCATTTTTTTGCTAAACAACCTTGAACAAATGTTGTGTGGAATATGCATGTGCAAATTTCTGCACAAAACAACCATGCACAATTTTTTTGTGCAACATAAAATAGAATACTATTTATGGCACAGAAAATGCTGCTTCTTCTATAGAAAATGCTGTCATTGGGGCCTTATTTTGTGCAAAATTCACACTGGTTGCTTTGTGTAGAAAATAGCATATTCTGCACAGGAAACGGCATTTTCTGTACAGAAAATAGTATTTTTCTTCAGAAGTGTTTATTTATTTGTTTATTGCCAGAAAGCAGTGCCATCTGTGCAGAGTATGTTGTTTTCTCCTCAAAGCATCCAGTCTAAATTTTTCATGTGGTTTTTCTGTGTAGGAAGCTGCATTTTTACCCAGGAAATCCTGAACTGTGAATAGTCCTTAACTTCAACTAGTATTCAAAAACTCTAGTTGCTAAAATTACTTGTTTCTTCATTCAAGAAGAAAATCAGCAAAGAATTAGATGTTGATATTGTAATTGAATGCATGTATCTACATGAATTTTCTTTTTCTGCCGTGGCTTTTAACACTATAGAACCCTGTTCAAATCTAACTCCCATAGGGGCAGTGAGGCCTACTGTCAGGTAAGTGGCAGATTTTAATGAATACTCTAATTAGACTGCCATTAGATTTAGCCTCCTCAATGTATCTGCTTGGTTTGCTTTACCACCCTGGATTTTGAGATCTTGACACATATCCATTTAGCTTGCTGAAATATAACAGGAAAACAATTAGTGCCAAAAATCATAATGCTTTTCCATTCTTCTGTTTTGCTTTTGTGTTCTTTCTTGTTTGTGCAGCAGGCTTAGCCAGAGCTGTTCTGTCATTTTCTTTCTTTGCTCCTTTTTGCAGTGCTATACTTTCAGAACATTCTGCTTTAGGGTTTAATGATTTCTTTTTCTCAAAAGAAATCTCACCACCACACTAGAAGAGTTTGGTTTCTCAGCCACTTGTAATTGTTTCCTTTCTCCCCTATTTGGACAAATTTATTGAACCACCAGAGCCAAGAATTCCAAACCACCATTGTTGACCATTGTTGAAACTGTTACCTTGATCGGTGTGTGTGTGTATGTGTGTGTGTTGTTTCACAAGCTTTTTACATGAAGTACCCGTTGTTCTTTGAAGCACCTTTCTCAACCATATTGTGTCAGGAACCGTATTGTTTGAAATCACTTGTTGATCTTTAGGAACAATCTCACTCTGACCCAGCTGTATCTTTTGCTTTGAGGGAAACTGGAATAGTTGCTTTAAGTGCATAAGCATTTGTTCTTCTTCACTGTTTCTCATATGCCACACAGCAAATCCCCTGTTCTACAGTTCTTTGACATTATTGCCAAGAGTCCTTCTACCTTCTTCAGTAATGCCTCTTGGAAGAAAATGAATAATACTTAAGTGGATATGACACTTGAATCACAGAAGGTTTGGCATCAGGTAGGATTGTTCCTCCCTTCCATATTAATCTTTACTTTTTAATTTCTAACTGAAATTGTTTTGAATGCAACTCTCAAAAGTTTGAAGGTCATTTTTTCTTATGGTGGATTTTTAAAATGTAAATACAAAGGAAGAAGGGGAAAAATAAAAAAGAAGAGGAAGAAAAAAGGAATATGTTAGTTATGAATATAAGCTAGACTTACACATCAATGTAAGGTGCCCATGGGTAGCATCCTATTAATGGCGTACATGTACATAAATATACCTTTATGCATGCATATGTCTCTTTTTGGATGGGGTACAGGGAGCTATTCTGTAACCCTTTGTGCCTTGTCCAAAATCGACTCCACCAGCTGTCAAGCCCTAGGAAGGACCACTGCTGGCGGCGGCTGCTGCTGCTACTGCTGTTTACTGCTCTGGAGAAAGAGGCAGTTCAGACTATGAAGATCTACCTGTTCTTGGCTCCCAAAGAAAGGAAAAGGTGAGTGCACTCCATCTCTGAGCTCACCCTTGTTTCTTCCTCTCTCTAAGTTTAGATCACATGGTTCTTCATCATCTGAATTGTCTCCCTCTCCACACTGGTAAAAAGCAGCAGCAGAGAGGCCCTCCTGGGGCTTGAGAGGTGCTGGGGAAGACACAGAATTCTGTGAGTGGAGCATTATAGCCTGCCTGCTTGATTAGGGTCTCAGGCCATATGCTGATACACATTCATGCATAATGAAAACAGTAAGATCTTCTGACCACTGACGACGGATGGTCAATGTTTATCTTTCCAATAATTCAGTGTTATATCTTATTACCCCCAAATGTAGGTGACTCAGGGGTCCAACTGCAATGCCAGTACCTCTGTGCAACAGTGAGGAGGACCAGTGGAGCTCAAATTAGGAGGCCAGGAGAGTAACTTAACAAGATCTTTCCACCAATGTTTATGGGGTCTCTCTGCAGGGAAGAACCAGACAGAGATTCAAAAGTAAGCTAAAATGTATTTTATTTAGTGAAATTACAGTCACAAACAAGACACAAGCACTCGTGCAATCACACAAGGGTAACCAAAGCAGAAAGTGAGGAAAATTGTTGATAGTGAGGGTGATGAGCACAATATTTACTGATCTGGAGAGCAGTGAAGAAATAGTGATGTGGCTTAGATTCATGCCTAAGGACAGTACTCATTCAGAAATTGTAACAACAGCATGGCCACAACAAGCAAGATAGTGCAAACTAGCTGCTCAAAACTGGGGGTTTATTATACCCAATTTCTACCCGGAGGACATCGGTGTGAGTGGCTCTCCAGCTGAGCAATGGAGTTTGCAGAGTAGACAAGGAGGTCTGGAATAGGCTAACAATCTTAGTGTTATGTGACAAAGAGTTAATGAGCATCATGATAGCTCCATAATGGTTGGACAGGTGTGGAGACAATGGGGAAAATGCACAAGTCAGTGGGAAGAAGGTTTGAAACAATCAGTGGTTTGGTGGGAACTTCCCTGTCATTATTGTCTGAAAGCAGAGCTATTACAGCTTAGCTTAAGCCTATTATTGCTGGAGTTACCTGGTCCTGACTATGATCTGGGTATCCTTAGAGGAGATCTCTGACCTACTTTGCAGTGCACATGTTCAGCCAGCATCTTCCTTTTGTCCAACTTGGCCATACAGTCACATAAGGGTATATTTTATATCAATGCCAATTAAAGAATTTTGCCAATTAAGTCATATTTTGCCAAGTAAACCATATCAAAGTGTAAGTGTGTGTGTGTGTGCGCGTGTGTGTGTACAGCCTGGTAACAGTCTTTCAGCACATAAGATCAAACCATGGTAGCCATCAAGTACATTTCAAGTCACTGGCCTACATTCTAAAAGTACATAGGTTTACTTTCTTTTGAAAAGAAAAATAAAGTGCAAGCTTTATTTTTTTTACAGTTTTATTGGTATTACAGATATTAAAAATAAAAAACAAATAAAAGGAGAGATGATTGACTAAAAATATTAAGTTACCAAAACAACCTTTCAGTTGAACATTTAATGTTAACAGCTTTCCAAGTTCATTCAGCCTCTGAAATTCCAGGAAACTACAGCTTTTAAGACCATGCTGAGCAATGATCAGATTAGCAGCTAGGAGTCTGCCTTAAAACCTGTCAGTTGAGAGCTCCAATAGATGATCTTGCATTTGTACTTGCCCTGTTTTCATCCTCCAAAGTAGTGATATTTACTTTTGGATTGTATTATAATACAATATTGAAAAAGACAATGATGTCAATAAAGTTGAAGGCAGCATGAATGAGAAAGGCTACATTGCAGATCACTGAATTAACAAAGTAAGTCGTGGCCCTGAATTTATAAGACCTGAGCAGGGTTATTAATAAAAGGGTGCCCTACACATCTCTCATTCAGAGGGACACCACAAACTGAAGTTGATTTGATGGCACTTAACAACAACAAACACATTGTACTGTAGTCATCCCTCCACATTTGGGGGGTTCACTTTCACAGATTAGATTGTTTGTGAGTTTCTCCACCAATTACCTCTGCCACCTCAATTGCTTCTTTTCCAGAGGAACCTTCCCTCTTGGCCACTCCAATCAGGCTGTGCAGATCTTTAAAAACCCACCTCTGGTCCTCCTCCTCCTCTTGCACCGTCCATTGCCTGGCCAGCTAAGGACAGATCACAGCCTGATTTCTCAGCACCACAGACATTCTCTCAATGGCCATCACACACCCAGGAAGCACATGGGCAAGAGAGAAGCATAAGTCCACCATGCTGACCACCCCTTTCCCCCTCTTTTCCTTGACCTGGTTTGGACCGTGGGTACCCATTCCCTCCACCATGCCTCAACTCCTTCCCACTGACACCCACATTTTGATATTTGCAATTTTTCTATTTTTGTGGGAATCCTGTGCCCTTAAACTTAGGAAGTGTGGAGGGCTAACTGTGTAATAAAATATTTGTTACTGTATGTCTTCAAGTCATTTCTGACTTATAGCAACCCCAAGGTGGATCTATCATAATGTAGAGATTTGGTTTCTTCTGAGGCTGAGAGAGTGTGACTTGCCTATGGCCACCTAGTGGGAGTTCATGGCCAAGCAGGAATTTGAACCCTGGTCTCAGAGACCAGTGTTAAAACCTCTACACCACTGGCTGTCATAATGCATATAATGCATATATATCTATACAGCACCCCAGTGCTATGCTTGTCACTCCAACCTCTCCAGACTTCCTGGGCTGGACTCACTGTCCCTCCAAGGATGAATTAACTCTTGGAAACCTCTAAGAGAAGCAATTCACCTCTTAAATAGGTTGCAGCACACACACACTCATGCTGTTTAACATAAACATAAACATTCTGTTTTGAAAATCAGAACTGGACAGTTGTTGAGGATGTGAAACAGGGCTTTCTCAGTGGTTTCCCCTAGATTCTGGATCTCCCTTCCCAGGGACAATAGAATGGCCCCCTCCTTGCTATCTTTCCAACAGTGGGAAAGCATTTATATTCTGGCAGGGTTTTAAGATTGAAAGTTTTTAAAGAAAGTGCTTTTAAAAGTGCAGAGTATGGTTATATTTGTTCTGTTTTAAAATTGCTTTTTAATTTGTAATTGTTAAATGAAAATGATTGCAGGTGTTAGAATATTACATTGTTATGATATTGTTAATAGTTTAATTCTATTGTAATCTTAATCTTTTGTAAGTTTTTAGCTATATTATGTTTGTTGTAATATGTGAGCTGCCTTGATTCCCAGTTTGGGGAAAAAAGTACAGTGATGATGATACTAATTAATAGTAATTTTAACATTGTTCATCTATGAACAGTGATATATATAACACTGGGAAGGGGGAAAGAGAAAGAAATTATTATAACTCAACCAGATTTTGTGGATAACACCCTCCCACTGCTTTATTTCTGTATTTAAAATGTTTTCTCCATTCAAAAATAAAAACTTAATTACTTAATGCGTCACTAAATCCTAGCAGCTACAATGACATATTTTATGTCCCGAGCCTTAAAAATTAATGCCATTTTAGCCAGTTGATTTTTGAAATGTTTCATAAATTTTGTCCTCATGAATTGCAGAAATTGCCCATTTACCATGAATCTTTCAACTTCGTTTTTTTTTCTCATCAACTTTTGAAAACTTGTCTTCACCTTCTGTGTTCTCTAACCTGTGAAGTTCTTCCAAAAGGTTAATGAAAAAGAAGGAAAAGTGATACACTGGGCATAATTTAAGTAGTTTTCTGGATCTTTGATAAGATTTTTGGAGGAAACAGTGAAGGAAAATAAATAACTGCAGGGTGAACCGAGGAGCATATTTTTATTGCATATTTTAAAAAGTAGATACCAATAGAAAGAAAGCGTTAGTAGAGAATAATAATAATAATGTAGCCCCTGAAGTTAATATTTTCTACAGTCAGGTGTCAGAGTTCAGAGACATTTTTTATTTGAATTTGCAATTAATCTTTAACTTTGGTAAATCTTCTTAAAATATATATCCATAACTTAGAACATTAGGAACGTTAAGTGCAGCTAGCGGTTCCAAGATCTTACAGAAGATCATGTCGCCATCTTTTACTAACAATCAAGATGGAGATATCAGATTCCACTTTGCTGTGTGGGCAGCTATAACATGTGCAGAGGACCTTCTGTATATGCAACCTCCAGATCTGCGTAGTCCAGTGATTGTGGAGCATCACTTCCTATACCTAACATGGTGGCCACATGCACATGTATGCACTGAAGCACTGCCATTCAGTAATATGGGACGTGAGCATTCACATTTTTCACCATTTACTGGAGGTCCTTGAATATAGAAGGTCCACTGAATTTTAATTTTTTTAGGTTTCCTGTATCTTGGAACCAACCTATAGAAGCAATCATGGCAGAAGGGTATCTGAGAAAAATCAACCTCCCATCACCTTCACTCTCCCAAATACTTGGGAACAAATGATGCGTCTTTGCTTCCTGAAGTAGGGAGGCTTTGTGATTATTGTATGGGGAGACAAAGAAGGGAGGCTTTTCTTGGTATAAATACTCAGAGATTTATTCATCAATTTGCTGGCTGAAAATCGGGTCCTATATCAGGACCCAATCACCAGTGCCAAACTGGGTCCTAGACTCAGAGATTGGGAAGGCTCTTGGGCCACATACAAAAGGTCTTTCCCATGGTTTCTGCCTTGCTATCACATACATATACACATATCATTTCAAGTTTACAAGCTGTGTGGAAAATTTTGGGGCAAATAAAACACACAAAAACATTCTAACGTCAAATGAACTAAAACCCTATTAATTTCAAAGCAATTTAAAAACATATCTTTTAAAAGCACAACATCCACCTGCTAAAAGTCATTTGCTTATCAGTCAATCAATTGCCAAGTGTCCACTTGACTCAAAAGGTCTTTGACGGCTTGTGGAATGAGAACAGGAAAGTATCCTTATGAAAGGATGAACATAGCCCAGAGGCAACCACCAAGTTGTGCAATACAACTTTAAGAACCAGAATGGCACATAAAAGTTATTTGCACTACCTGTAGAATAATGTGTCTCAGCAGGTTTCTTCTGTTCCATATTCCACTGAAGCAGAGATTCATACTGGATGGAACTACAAACACAAGTAAAATTCAAAAGTGTCTAAGAAGGATGAGCTAAGAAATACCTTAACAGAAGAAGAAAGTAGTAAACTAGCAGAAAGTACCAAGCTGAAGTCATTACTGAAAGCTTTGGCAGATGGCAGTTACAAATGCCAGATGGATTTTTTTTCCCAAAAAAAATAAGAGTAACTGTATCACAGATCTACCAATCAACATTGATAACAAGTTAAACTTATATCCATGGTTATGTGTGTGTGTGTGTGCCTATGGAATACTTTCATCAGCCATTTCTGAGATCAATTAGCAAATTCAATAAAATTAAAGTTAAATAAATTTAAATAAAATAATACATTTAAATTGTTATCATAGTCAGCTTATTTATGTACCACATTATCTACAAATACATTCTTCTCAGAGTGGCTCTAAACTGAAGCTCTTTCCACACCCTACCTTTTCACACAGATGTCCAGATGTCTGCACCGGCTGGGTCCATGGTGAAGGAAGCACGATGGCCACACCTCTTCTTTCTGCAGGACAGCTGGGTACTTTCCCAGGCTGCTCTGGGGAAGGAAGCCAGTCATTGCGCTTCTGCAGGCCAGGTAAGTCCAGGATGGTGGTGCAATCTTGGGTCATTGATGGGAAAAACCTATCAATGATTTAATCCATGATTGTGCTCCCTGGGGACAGGAGAAGGATGGGACCATAATGATGGCATGGAGAACTCTTGTCACAGTCCTGTCCTTCTCCCATCCCCATGGCAGGTTGAAAAGGTGGTACAGAAAGGGCCTAACAATGTGTGGACAATGTCCATAATGGATGTATGGACAATGTCCCTAATAAAAGCAAGCATGCTTACAAATATTTTGATAACCAACCAATGAATAATGAGGCCAGAAACAGAAGAGTAGGTTGAATAAGGGCTACTTTATTTGACCTAACGTATTTAAGTTTTGTTGGTCTGGAAGTGAAAGAAGAGTGGGAAGCAACCTGACTCATGTTTAGCTGTCAGCTCCTTGATAACCTTCTCATCCTTCCTTTGGGCAAAACACTTCAGCCCCAAGGGCAATTCAAATGCTTGGGTTACTCCCTGTCTGGCCATAATTGGAAGGTAACCCAGAAGACTCTCATCCAAGCTTCAGTACTCAAGGGTAGTCTTTTTCCCCAACATCTCCCACCTGGTACCAGAACCCTGTAAGGAGGGGATTTCAGAGTCCTACCCCACACCAAAAAGATTCCAAAGTGATCACCAAAGACTTATGTTCTCCCCCTCCACCTACCTGCCACAGACAATGGCAAGCATCTGCTTAGTCCCTTTTCCCCAGTAGGCCAACTGACACGGCCCTTATTCCCTGTTGCAACTCCTCCAGGAGCAATATATCCTCCTTTTCTGACAGATGAATACCGTCTACTCTGTTCAGCAATTACAATTCATTTCGAATATCAAAAGTCTGACTGAGTAGGAAATAGTAATAGTTCAATTAATAATCTCCCATACCAATAATAGCAGAAATGTTAATTAATTTCCAACAACAAAAGTTTAAATGAGTATGAAACAATTCATCCAGTAGTTCATGTTAAGTAGCTATATAATAAAGAACCTCATCCTCCTAAAACTGACAGCAAAGAGAAAAAAAAAGGCAGAATAGAATTTCCTTTAGTATTAGCCTCCAGCCAGGCACTCTAAGATATAAAAACCCACAGCTTAGAAGAATTACTTCTTGGACTACAGTTCCCAGTAGGGTCCATATCTTGAGCCAGAAAAGTCACCATATCCTTATGGCAACTTTCCTCCTGGAGAATAAAAAAAGCTCAGGCTAATTGCAGAGCATTTCAGCTTTTCTGCACACACAGTTTCTGACTTATAGATAGCAATTCTCAAATGAAAACAAAAACAAAAGATTCAAAGGGATGTTGGAAAGAGAAACCACCGAATTAACAGAGTATCAGAGATAGTTTTTTTTTTTTTGCCATTCTTCATATAGTATCATAAAGGTTCTCATGACTTAAATTTTACTTTTTTAAAAATATCTCCTCAGCTAAGTCCTTGCCTCCAAGGAAACTTTCTCTTGGTAAGCACACTTATTGCTTTCACATCTTTATACTAGAGTCCAGCTACCTGAATGACCTGTATCCTCTTATACTACTCTTTGAATCCAGGAATCCAGGATGACAATTTGCATCTTTCTATATCCTATTACATTTTGATCCTCTTGAGCAACTATGTAGCTGTACTTAAATACTTGGGCTGTAATAATGTAATTCATCAGTGCATCTGGAGAATACCCATGAATCCTGATGCTGAAATAAACCAATTAGTCTGAAATGTGCTCCTACATTCCTTCTTCTTACCACCTCATTTTTGTCCCCTACCCCAGCTGCTTCTCAGTAGAAAAGCACAAGAAAGGACAAGACAGAAAAAAGCTCCCCTGTGGCAGTCTTCACTGATGTCTTCATCATCATTAAAGGCTCCGCAACAGCTTTGACACACCAAAATAGTCCCAAGACTGATGGTATTAGGCTCTAATGACAGCCTCTCCGCACTAGCTTTTACACATAGGCCCTAAAAGCCAGAAACACACACATACACACACACAGAATTTCTTTTGGCATCAGATTCCTTATTATGAAGGTGCCTAGAACTGCAGAATGAGAAAGAATACAAGCACAAAATCTCTCTTATGCTTATTTTCACCCTCATGGTAAATTGAGTACAGAAAATGTTAAGATGTGGCTTTATGTTAAGCCATACACACATTCTGATAGCACGACTTTAAAAAAATCTATAAATTAAAGGCAGTGGGAATCACCTTGAGCTATCACAATCCTATTGTAACAGCCTGTGTAGCTATGGTGCGATATCTATCTATCTACCTAGCTACCTATCTATCTATCTGTCTATCATTTTTGCTCTTTCTCAGCTTATAGCTGAGGGAGCAGGGGAGGGTTCACACAGTTCCTTCACCATCACAATCTAAATGTAGAATGCTGCCACCACAGCAATGTCACACTTTCCCCGAATGCTTTTCAACATCTATCTTTCATCTATCAAAGAAGCCAGTGAAACTTTGAAAGCTAGCTTGATACATTTTGTGGCTTTGATTGTCCCAGTTAAGGTGTCACTACAGGATATATTTTGGATTTTGTTATATATCTGTTTAGAAAATTCATATCCTAGGCCCTTTCCACACCTTACCTTTTTCTGGTGCTGGGGTGCGGGGATTGCGCAAACAGCCTCCGGCGAGAGGCTCTCGTGTCCCTGCTGCTTCAGCTCTGCATGAGCTGGCTGCTCGCATGAGAGCCCCGCCTCTTCCTTCTGCAGTGCAGCCTGGGACTTTCCCAGGCTGCGCTGGGGCAGGAATCGTGACCGGTGTGGCTCCAGAGGCTCCGCACGCCAGGTAAGTGCATGTGGGACCCGGGAGCAATGCGCGATTGTGCACCATTTTTGGCTTCCAGCTGAAAATGAAAAGGTGCACGATCGGCACCTGCTGGCCTCTGGAGCATCATGGGATTGTGAGTGCTTCGTGCAGGTTGCTCCTCACAATCGTGCAACGCTCCAGGCGCCCTTTCACATGGAAAATGCCATGCGAAAAGGGCCCTACTCTCTGCATCCTAAACGGAAATGCTCAAGGCAGCTTACATGCTCAAATAATAATTAATAATTAAACCATAAAAACAAGATCATTTAGTGTGATGGGGCATTCAATTTTTTTTTAAAAAAACTGTCAATGAAGGAGGTGGTAAAGATCATGTAAGCAAGTCAAAACACATTCTGAGAGAAAGAGATTCAGTGCTACACAAATGCACTTCAGCTTATACACTGAGACTTTCCTGTCTTTTACTGCCCTTGCAGCCCTCTTACATCTGGACCATTTCCGTACTACGCAGTTATAGTGCTATTATTCCAGTTTCAACATCCTGTGGAATTCTGGAATTTGTAGTTTACTGTGGGCAAAGAGCTCTCTGGCTGAGAATACTAAAGCTACCCTCCCATCTGCAAACCCCAGGATTCCAGAGGATGTTGAAAGTGGAATAATAGCACTATAACAGTGTAGTGGAAATGACCAGGGACATCTGATTGGGAGTTGAAATGAGAGCATTGCTCCCCACAATGACAAATGTGTCCCTCAATGAAATTTTCCTTCAGTTCCCCAAATTCCAGCATTTCAAAGAGGAAGGTATTAAAAAAATAATTCACATCCCCCTCTCTTATATTTGCTGTGCTTACGCTCCCTTGGTAACTTTGCCTGCCCCTTTTCTTTCAAAGCTTAAACTGTTACCCTTTCTGCATCCTACCTTTTCTGGGCACTGGGGTGCAGTGCTCATGTGAGATGCCCTCGTGTCCAGGTTTTTTCAGCTCCGCATGAGCTTTCTGCTCGTGCGAGAGCCCCACCTCTTCCTTTCGCAGTGCAGCCTGGGACCATCCCAGGCTGCACTGAGACAGGAAGCCTGACTGGCCCAGCTCCTGAGGCTCCCAGGCGGGGCCTGGGAGCAATGTGCAACCGCGCACCATTTTCGGCTTAAAGACGAAAATGAAAAAGTGCGTTAGTGGTGCCTACCAGGCTCTGGAGCGTCGTGTAAATGTGAGTGCGTCATGTGGACAACTGCTCACATTTGCGCGACACTTGAGGGGCCCTTTCACATGGAAAATGCCATGTGAAAAGGGCCTGTATCTTTAAATACTCCAAATACTCAACAAGTTCTAATTTGGAAGATCAATACCTCTACTCCTATATGTACCTAATTCTAATTTGGGAGGCCAATACCCCCATTCCCCAATGTAGCTGTACCCCTGATCTGATCCAGTGGTGTCCTTAAAAACTTTGAAGAAAAGCTGGAGTGTGAGTAAGGGAGACAATCCTTCCACTCGTGGATGCCATTCCATTATTATATAGACACAGCTTAAATTTTAGTCAGAGAGTTATCATTCGTTTACGAAATCAGAGTGTTGGGACTGTAATTCCAATTTCTGATTGAAACTCTGACAAGAAGAAAACTGAATTTCCCATGGGAGTGTCACATATATCAATAAGGCCAAGAATTTGGCAGCTGTAGTTTTTTTTTTCAAATTCCTTTTCCTGCTTCCATAAGCAGCCACCACCAAAGTAAGTATCCACCAGAAATATTTTCCTCCCCATAATTATCCTTCCCATATCACCACTATTTCATCCCAGCACTGAAATTTCAACCACAACATTAAATGAGTCGAACTTGGTTCATTTTTAATTTAAATACTGTTTCTTTAAAGGGGCATGACACTTGTACTTTAGAAACAATTCAAACCATTGATATAATAAATTGGTAATAAATAAGTCTGCAAGGCTTCTAAAGTGTTTTCAATATACACAGCTAGTGGTCTAGTCTAATCCAGTCTGATCTGCTACTATCTTGTCTGCTTCTCAAATATATTTTGGGGGGGGGGGGAATAGATATTGGCCTAAGCAAGAGCTGGCAAAAATTAGAATGCAAACTAGATTTGCAAATGTATAGTAATCACTTGAAAGAATTCATAGTGGAAATAAGTATCCTGCCCTCAATTTACTTCGGATGTTCAAAACCTGCAAAATGTGTCCTAATGGACTTGCACATTAACACTGATTATGATCATCCTGTAATCAAATTTTGAATACTTATCGGAATGTTATTAGAGCACCACTAGAAAAAAAAAAATAAAAAAAATTCAAAAGCTGAAGTAATCTTTCCGTCTGTACCCAAATAGCAGCATCAGTTTCAGTTTTTTTTAAAAAAGCATATTTCTTATGATTATAACTTTAAAGCCCTATGATAGAAATGAGAATTTGATAGCACATAAACTAGCATGTGTTGTTAAAGCACATAACGATCTGAAATTCCTTTGCTAGGATGGTAGGTTCTCAGGTAAGCAACAACTCATTGATGGGATCTAATATAGTAGCTGGGAATCTCTGTTTGAATGACATGTCCCTAAGAGCTTTGGGAAGGTGATACACTCAGTTGAGAAGAGAGGGCAGGTGTATGTGTATATACATGGAAAAAGCTATGTGTACGTCAAAAGAAATTGATGAAAGAGAACCAAGAGGTGGCTGACTTCGGAGTCTCTCTTACACTGTGGTGCAAGATTAGAATCCTAATGGTTGGAGAAATAATTTTGGCTTGGGCCTTGAATTCTATTTTGGAAAGTGTCTCAGGGGCCATATTCTGGCAATTACCAGGGAGAAGGCATGGGATGAACCCAAAGCAAGGTGGGTAATGCCACATGCAATTCTTGCCAGTCTTGAAGTTTTCCTCCCAACCGTACAGAGCACAGCTCAGTATTATGCATGCTGTCTCACAAGTAGTCTTCAGTGTAATGACTTCCTGAGCTGCAAATCAGGACCACTTTCTCAGGCTGAAAACAATAGCTCAGATCTATTCAGCACATTTGTGTTTTGAAGCAAGGATGCAAACCAGAACTCAGTTCTATGCAAATCAGATCAAATCAAATTTTATTTGCATCAAGCCAGTAGCCATTGCAATTATAACAAATATAATACATACCAGAAGGCATGATGAACACACCAGTTTACTGGTACTGTTACTGCCCTGGCTAGTCCGAGCTTTGGGGATATTAAAGATATCTCTTGATATCACAATTTGGGTGCACCTTTCTATTCCTCTACACGTGCTTGTGAGGCCACCGGACAAGCACGTAAACAAGCTTGGCCGTTAATAGCCGTAATATTCAAACTACAATACAGGCAGGCCAGAAATAGCTGACTCACTGCTTTAGGAGACCTCCAGGCAAGTACTCTAATTAAGTATGGACACTACTTACAAAAGAGCCTCTGCCCCGCGATGGCAGCTTGATGGGTAAACTAAGCAATACCCAAGTACTCTGCGTCTGCATACTGGGTACTCTATTGAGAATCGCTACGATAACTCAATCATTCAGATTCTGACCTTTCGGAGGCTTTGTCTCCAACTCCTAATCTATTGTTTTTCCCCAAGTGCAGCATAGCCTGCAGTCACAGTTCTCCTTATAAAAACCCTTGAGTCCGAGACCTTTCTCAGAACGCTCCCGAGTTTCATCCCGCCTTGCTGCGGCTTTGCTTGGCGAACCTCCCCTCAGCTCCACATGCTGAGCTACATCGCACCCCAGCTTCGCTCTCTTATTTTTCTGGGCTTCAGGACAGGTGCAGTATCACCCAAACCAACAATCCCTCTAAAAATCCCTCTATACCACTCCAACCTTTATTTTCTTTAGTTATCTTGTATGAGTGTGTCACATACACTGTTTTGCTTGTATTTAATAAACATCATTTATTATTTCAACTTCGGTGTTCTCCTTGACTTGACCCGACCCCGTAGACGTAGGGTTCAAGATCTTGCTACGTTACCCTGCCTCTCGTAACGTTAAGCAGTGCTCTGAGCTAATTTTCCCCACCTTTAGTTGAGTACATTTTGGTGTCCCTCCCGGGACCCCCAGTTCACAGGGTAACAGTACTAATACCATGCAACATATTCCCAGGCTGCAGACCAGAGGCAAGTTCCCCAGAGCTCTTTAAACAACCTCTTCTCTCCAATCACTAATGAATATTAACAACAGAAGAACCTACAGAGTAGACGAGGAATCACTTCAGGCCACATCCAGACCTTAGGAAGCAAGTTCCCTGGGTTAAATTGATCTTGTTCAGCATGAGCGTCTGTATAACCTGCACACTTTCCTGATTTCTTATTTGGTGCAGTGACAAGGTGAGCTCATACAAGGCTATCTGTGAAATCTTACAGATGGTTGTGAGTCTCTCGTTTGTTATGTTTGGGAATGTTTGGGATCATGTTTCCACCAGCATTCCAGTTCTAACATAGCCCTTGCTATGAGCTATTCATGCCACTAGTTAAGAAAGACATAAGACAGGAAGCAGTGATGAAGGTTCAACCAGCAAGAGACAAGGACCAAAATTAGGTCACATAACTAGCCCATGGTGAAGAAGGCCTGAACTGTGGAAGAAACTAGGTCCAACTCAACAGAGGCTAGGGAAGCAAGCTTGTATCTCAGTCCCCCCCAAACGACTTATGGCTCCATCACTGGGGAAATTTTAGTACTGAGCAGTCTGGTCATCTCAGAAACCAAGCCAATACATTAACACATTGTGATCATTCTTTATGTTCTATTTGAACTTTCAAGTTTGGCATTGTCCTAATCAAGTGGATTAATTAATGCTATTTATAGAAGACTAAGATTTCCCTTACCGTAAAGTATTTGTCATGAGCCAAGTTTATGTAGCAATGAGATCAGCAGAGAGAAAGAATACAAAAGGAGGAAGAGGAGGAAGAAGAAAAAGAAGAAAAAGAAGAAGAGATGAAGAAGAGGAGGAAGAACCACTATCACCACCACAAAAACCACAACAACATTTGGTGTCCATGTTGTAGAGTTCCATTCTTATGAAGTTGTTACCTCAAAAATGTGGATGACTCTCAGGGGTCCACTTATGATGCCAGTACCTTCATGTGACAGTGGGAAATTAATTAACTTAATTAGAAGGACTGCTGTTGTGATAGCTCTGTAATGGGGAACAGGTGTGGGGACAATGAGGGAAATGCCAAGGTCAATGAGGAGAAGGGTAGAAACAACCAGTGGTTTGGTAGGAACTTCCCGTCACTATTGTCTGACAGTAGGGTCTTTACAGCTTAGTTTAAGCCTATTATCCTTGGAGTTATCTGTTGACTTCTTGTGAATGCCTTGGCTATGCCTAGAGAGGATCTTTGACCTACCTTTGCAGTTCAGCCATTGTTTTTCCTCTGCCCAGCTTGGTCTTACAGTCAAATCAGAGTACATTTTATATCGATGCCAATTGATATATTTTGCCAATTAAATCATATTTCACCAATTAAACCATATTGGATCTGGGGGCTGTGCAGGCCAGTAACAGAATGCATCAAAGAAATATCTGGGGGATGCTTCTGCACTGAAGCTTCTTATAATTTTGCACATTAGAGTTGCAATGGATGCATGGTAGATTTTCTCAAGAAATACAAAGATAATGTTGTGTGGAACAACATAAGATCTGGTATAGGGCAAATCTTGCTATTGATGTTCTGTGACAGCTCTGTCTGCTCTGCAGAAGGATCAAGGATTTGCAGAACTGAAATACTCATGACTTTCAGGAGCTGAATCGGCATTAAGAATCTTGTTATGAGCACTCAGACTGATGCGTCTTACATCTTCTCTTCCTTGAATTGCATGAATTTTAGATTCTGTTCTTTCTATTTGTTCATCTACTATTTCTTTATAGAAAAAAGACAAATTTCTGATTAGAGATTAAGGGAAGCCACTTCTAGAATGTGGTTATCCAGTTGAAAATGAACCTTCATTCTGACAGATGGAGAAAGTACTTATAAAAAATTGGAGACAGACTTGTGCATTTAATACCCATAACAACTGAGGACAGTCTTTCTATCTATGGTTGGATGCTGACTTTTAATAGCAATTATGGAATGAAATTACAAGTACAAACAATACCGAAAGTAATATCATATGCAAATCTCTCTCTATGTAAGTGTGCCTTTCTCTCTCATAGTTTAAAAAGAAAAGAAAAAAAAAGGGAAAAACAACAACAACAACAGCAACAACCGCAATAAAATCTACACTCCTGAAATGTGGTATATATTAAAACGGGACTGTGAAGCTGTGCATCTGAGTGTTATTGTGTCTGAAAAAGAAAGCTGGACTGATTCATTTTAATTCATTAAAACTTGTACCTGTAGTAACATATTGATTCACCTGGTGATATTGAGTTACTATGACACTAGAGGGCAGATCCAAGACTGCTCAGAAATAAGAGTCCTACAGAAGAACAAGGGTCTTCCATGAGCAAGAATCCTTGAGATTTGATCCAAATGTTTGCAGCTAGTTTGCTTGAAGTGGTAGTGCTATGGAGGAACAAACTATAGAAACCTTAATTCCTAATCTTCCCAGTTTTGGAACAACCCAAGTCTACACAACAGCTGTATAACAGATTGTCTCCTCTTTAGTCCAAGTGTATATGTGTGAGTATATATATGTGTGTGCATGCTATGTGAGTTTGTTTTGTTGTATGCCTTCAATTAATTTGCAAATTATGACACCCTAAAGCGAAACTACCATGGGCTTTCCTTTGGCACAATTTGTTCAGAGGTCATTTGCTTTTGCCTTTCTCTGAGGTTGAGAAAGTGAGACTTGCCTTAGGTCATCCGTGGTTTCCATGGCCAACTGAGGATTTGAACCTTGGTCTCCAAAGTTGTAGTCCAACACTCAAACCACTACACAACGATGGCTCTCTTACATGAGTTTACACACATGTAAATACAAGAACAGAACAAAACAAAACACACACAGAGCAAAGGAATAAGAATTCCCATTGCCAGGCATGTCTTCTGTCCACTGGCTGGATAGCAGCTTTTTAAAAAAACTGGGGGATTATGGTCCATATATGTGAATGGGTGTATGTGTTGGGGAGCAGGGGAACAAGAGAAGAGGGTCAAATTGACAGCATTGCGGTAACTGAAAAGTTCAATCAAGCGTTTTGAATTACAGTTGAGGTATCCAAAGAAAAAGCACAAGCAAAGTAACCAAGGTAATGTAAACACAGCAGGTACAGGAATTCTAACAGTAAACAATTTTCAGTGTCTCACTCTCTACAATGTTAGAAATCTGGGAACACTGAGAGGCATAATTCTTATTTGGAGAGACAGTTCCTTCATTCGACACACGCTCCCAGCTTATACACATGGCTGCACCTACTGCTAATCAACAGGACAAAAAGGGGAAGCAACAAGTAATTTTCACACGTTTCTTTTTTACTGTGAGAAGGTCTTCAAAAATGCCAGTTTTTGAAACTTCATTCACAAATCAGGACTTCTTGTGCTCGAAATTTGCAGATGCTTGATTTGCATGGATAGCAGCATTTTCCACACAGGAAACAGTATTATCTGCTTAGAAAAGAATATTTCTGCACAGAACATGCTGTTCCCTACACAGCAAATTCTAATTATGTGCAAATTTTGAGCATAAGAAGTCTTGAACTGCTAAGATTTGTGACAGTCCAGGATTCTTCTCATTGGGCTTTCTTGACACACAAAAAACATGTGTTCGTTTTTTGGAGGGGCACTTTTTCAAATATGTTTGAATGTTATTTACATTCTACCTAGGACACAATCATACTTCCCACTTTAACCTTGTTGTAGACTTAGGATCATATGCATAGAGAGATTTTGGCTATTTCCACACTACACTCTTAATAGTGCTATTATTTCTCTTTCAACAGCCTATGGAATCCTGGGCTACTTCCGCAGTAGACTGTTATAGCGCTATTATACCACTTTCAACATCCTATGGAATCCTGGGGTTTGCAGTTTAGGGAAGGGCATTTAGAATTCTCTGCCAGAGGGCTCTTTGGCCTCAGTAAACTACAAACCTCAGAATTCCGCAGGATGTTGAAAGTGGAATAATTGCCCTATAACTGTGTAGTGCAGAAATGGCTTTCAACTTCTAAGATCGCTCTAGTGAAACAAGCAGCGGAACTGCAGGTTGGAATGACAGATTGCACATTTCATTATCACTGCACTCAGTCAAGTCAGTTTGCACTTGAGCACAAAGTGACATGTGTTTTGAGGTGATTTCTTTCATCGTCTCTTTAAATGTGGGCAATATTTCATTTTCTGCGTAGACAAAACCAAATTTCCATTTCATTTCTTATCTCCTGAGTGACTGCACAAAACAGGATAATGCAAATAGAAATTTTAAGATGTACTCTCAAACCCTGGAGCAAAATGTTAGAGAGGTTCTAAGGGAAAATACCTAGGTCTTGTCTCTGTGAATTTGTATTAGCCTTTGCAACAGGGTTGTTTCTAATGACTAAGGATGAAATCCAACCAGTGCCTCCTGCTGTCAGAACAATGTCCATCATCAGAATGGAAAGAAGGTGATTTCTCTTCTCTCTACAATTCCCTGCTCCTCCAGATCTGTTCTGCTGATCTTGGGAAACCTCTGCGACTGACTTCTTCTTCTTCTTTTTTTGGTGGAGGGAGATGGGGAAAGGAGTGTTTCCTTACATGTAACCTTTTTATTTTGTTGGTATCACTATTTTCTAGATAAAAATATAGGTGGGATTCGGTGATGGACCTTGACTAGTGGAACCGCAGAATCCAGCAGCAGTAGTGAAGATGTAATCTTTCTTCCCATTGCTGTCCCTTGTATGCTCCCAAATTACCTCTGTAACCTGATATATCCTCTGGAGCTGTTAACTGGAATAAACTAGAAACCATAAAAAGATGGGTTGACTTAATAAAGGAATCCATCATCCTGAGTTTGCAAGACCTGAGCTGGGCTGTTGGTGAACAGCATTCATAGACGCCATTCATTCATAGGGTACCACAAGTCAAAGCTGGCTTGACAACAGCAACAACAAGAACAGAGGGATGGAGGTGGGGAGAAAGTTCAGTTGCAAACTGCAGTGCAAGGTTGGATTTAGCCCTATTTTTGCTGTAGTCATGGCATTATTATAGCAAAATAGTAGCACATGTATCTCTCTGTTAGCAAGTTTGAAGAGTGGTGTGAAATAAGGGCCTCTGGCATGAAAGAAGTTTACACACTATATCAGCAGCCCATTTAATGCCAGATCCCAGCAGAGGTGAATGATTTAGTCAGTTCATCACATACTGAATGACAACCAGCAGCCAAAAAGCACACAACTGAACTTTTTGTTTTCTTATCAGTACATTTTCTTGAGTACAGATTGAACTTGTGTGTACTGAAGATGTAAAAGGGGCTTGGTAGAATTTTTGGATTTAAAACTTTATTCAATTAATCTGTTGAGAATGAGGATCATCACCACTGTTATTTTCTCTGTCTTCATTATCATCACAGCTGCAGAGATGGGTGTGTGTGCACAAATAAGGACATTACTTCTCTCAATAGGAATTCTGCCCACTCTCAGTGAAATTTTCCTTCAATCTCCAAATTTCTGGCATTGCAGCTGCACATTTAGAAATTCAGTTTAGGCATCCAAGGAAACAATATGGTAGAATCCTGCAAAACTCCAACACTAATACTTCATGAACTTACCAAACTACTGTACATGTTCAAAGAAGCTGTTCAATGTACCCTTTGTATGCTGCAAGACTTACTACTGGTGCGTCTACAGCCATATGTGAAAATTCATACTAAGCTTTGACACGTGGGCTGGAACCAGAAAGTTGGTCACTGCTTCATCAAAGAAAAGTATTTAGTAATCTTTACTTTTGAAAGTACTATTAATTTCAACTGAAATTTCATAGAATTTCAAATGAAAGTAATGTATGCGAGTGAGAAAGAGACACAGCCTGTAGCTGAAAATCGGAGGTAAGCAGGAGATTAACCAGCAGCACAGCAGGACTGTGGCAAAGGGTATTCAGGTGACATTCAGGCAGTCTGCTTACCCACAGCAAAGAAAAAGCACTATATGAGATCACTTTAAGATGGGAACAGGTCCCAGGATTGCTAGCTACCTTCACTGTGAGCAGCAATATAGCAGAATGGATGAAAAAACTCATTGATATAGTAGAAATAGATAAACTTGTCTGTATTTTAGATGGTAAAGCAGAGGCAGGTAGGTAATGAATCAGCAACATGGCAGCACTATGGCAAAGTACTTCCAACACTGATTCTTTTTACCTTTATTTATTCTAGCAATTCTGTCTGGTGGTAGGTACTTTCTTTTGTATATGGTGGGTTTGTAACAGCCCCCCCCCAAAAAAAACCCTAAAGATGAAACTTGATTTAAATCTGGATTTCTTTTTTTAATTAGGACTTTTTCAATTTGACAAAAGGAAAGATAATGAGAATGGGAGACTCGCCTGGCATATGGTAACAGCTGCCAGAATAGTCTTCACAAGATATTGCAGATTAATTAGCATTCCCACCGAGGAAGAATGGATGAAAAAACTTGTTGATATATTAGAAATGGATAAACTTGTCTGTATTTTAGATGGTAAAGCAAATAGTAAATTTTGCAGAGATTGGGAGCTTTTTAAGGAGTTCCTATAATCTAAGGCCCTTTCTGCATGTGGGGGGGGGGGGACTGCCGAAAACAGAGCTTACCGGCTTTGTTTTCCAGCCTGCCGAGTCTGTCACCACAAAGAGCAGCACGAGCTCGTCGCTCTGCACTCCTCCGGTGTTCTAAATGGCGGCTTCCGGTTGGCGGAGGCTCTCCACCATCCGGAGAAGCTCGCCAGCCGGAAGCCCGCCTCCTAAAGATCTGCAGGCACGCACTTGCGCGTGCCTGCAAATCTGCTCTGGAGCCGGGCAACGGAGTGGCATGGGGTTACACGCTCCGTGGTTTTCAAAAACCTCTAAAAAGAGGTTTTTAAAAAACATGCCGAGCGACCAGTTCTGGTTGCTCCGGAGTGGACTGAGGTATGGAATTACAAAAAGTTGTCCGTCCCAGTCCACTCTACGGTGTAGAAGACCTCTGTTGGAGGTCGCTCTACACTGTTTAAATAGCCCGGTGCGGAAAAGGCCTAAAACTGGCAAATTAAGCATATCCGGATTTGACATTTAATTACTCAGTAACTGCATACAATATTGTGGATATTTACCTGAACTCATATTACTCTAACTATAGTGAGCGAAAGAATACCTATCAGACAACCATGGTGCTTGATTGCACTGTTGTAATTTACTTATTTGTATATAATTTCTTTGTATACAGCTGAAATGAATATAGTATATAGCTATATTTAGAAACCTGTTTCATGCAGATATCTTTAGGAGGGGGAAAATCCTTTTCTTTTTCTACCTATTGTTGTTTCACAGTTGAGGATGATAATGACAAAAGGGAACAGAATAAGATGCTTTAATAAGTTAATATATTATCCTTTTCTTCTTCTCTTTTTTATTATGGAAGGTTTATATTGATGCTTATGAGTCAAAGCTGGAAACTTAGCATGTGAGAGAGTCTATTTTCATAACTGTTTTATGTTTAGCTATTTCTGTCAAAGTTAGAAGTCAGATGCTTTATACTTGTAACTTTTCTTTTCTTTTTGATATGTTTGCCCTTATTTCTATTTTTCAAAATGTTTATGTTTATGGTGTTTTTTTCTCCTCTCTTTTTCATATATACTTTATTTTGATAAAAATGTAAATAAAAAAAAGAGCTAAATTTCTGTCAGGTATTTCCACCTGCCCAGTGTCCAAGGTGTTTTCGGTATAATTCTAGACTATTATATTTTACAGTACAATTCACACTAGCTCCGTTTCTATTACTGGCTTTCCTTTGGTGCAGTTCTTTGACTGCAAAGAATTGGAAATGTTTTAAGAGTTTAAGGAAAATATCCCTAACTGGAGATACTGGCAGGGCAAAAATCAATCAATCAAACCAAGCACTATTCACTTTATTTATATTCCATCTTTTCCAAAGTTGGGACTCAAACAGAATGATATGGCAAGACGGAGCACATAAAAGAATGTGCATGCTTTGAACATTGCATTTTGGGTTTTCGGGATTTAGGGAGATGGTTGGAAGTGGGAAGCTTGTAGAAAAATTTTTTAAAAGAGCAACGGTTGCCATGAGTTGGAAAGGACTTGAAGGCACATAACAACAATAAAGTGCGAAATCTACTTGTGTGCAATTTGCCACAGTTAATCTCCTCTTTTGTGTTGTTCATGTCTTCAAATTTCATGTAGAATCTGTGTGAAAAGGAATCCAAAAGTGTGTCTAACCCATTTGATGCTGGCACAGGCTGACTGAGCACTGAAATGGAGGACAAGAAAGCCCAGGAAGAAGAAAAGGGTGTGTGGGGAAGGAAAGAAAGAAGAGAAATAGCACTGGGTGAGATTACAGGTTTTGAACCGAGCTGAAGCTAGGTAATTTGCTAGTTAAATAATCAAACATCTTGCCTAACATCTTAGGAGATAATAAACTGAAACAGTGGGCTTTGTTTTAAAATCCTGTTTAAAAGCCAATAAAAATATAGCGAAACATATATCATCCAGGAGGGAGTTGTACACATATTATCACAGGGATAATAAGCTCAAGCTGCGAAGAGCAAATTCAGTAGTTTCTAAATCAGAAGGGTGCAAATATAAGATTCACCACATCAGAGAAGCTGAAGAGCTGGGCAGAAATGAACTTTCTGGACATGAAAGGAATCGTTTAATGACATTTCAGTAGACATATACTTGAGGTTATGATGACTCCAGGCTCACCATCCACAGACCAAAGAGACAGCAGAGTTTTCTCTGTGTGATCCATGTTGTTCAGTTGCAAAGGAGAGTATTTTCCATCCCTACTGCAGCATAGCAGGTCTTTCATCCATCACATCGAGATGAAATCTGGACCCTCATCCTTTCTCAGATTCCCAGTATTGGTCACGGTTTGGGTGGAAACCATAAAAACATTGCCCAGGGAGCAAATCAGTAGTAATCCATTCTCAAAATATCTGAGGTATTCAGCAAACTAAGTTCAGCATATTTTAAAATTCACTGCCTAACTTAACTCCTTCTTCAGCACTACATGATGGCAATGGAAACTTATTTCCTGACCAGCATCTGTCAGTGGAGAGCAGCTACTCCATCAAGAGTATTCCATCAAGTACTGGGCAGGGAGTTTTGTAGCACTTGCTGAACTGAACTTTCTCAATAGGCTACACTTTTAAGAATGACATGTCCTGAATTTTAAAGAAATTGGGAACTTTTATTCATTCATGGCTTTTATTGTTCTTGAAATGTTCCATACTCGGTTGTGAACTTTGGAGAAAATAAGTTAAGCAAGGCTGGGGGTGAAATGAAAAATTTATTACAAATAAAAAATAAATCTCTACACCCTATGGAAGTGCAAAGTTTCATTTTACTAGGTTGGGGTGAGGAAAGTGTGGTTCCCCAGAAATGTTTTGCAGCTCTTGCACTGATCACTTCCTGTTCAAATGAGGAGCTCTCTTGGCCTAAAACAGCACAGAGAAAGTAAAAGATGTAGTGCAATTGCCCCCCTCCCCAGTCCTTAGGGATGTTGGGGAGTATTTTTTTTTCAGTAGCAGGAGTGTGGTTCTCCAAGATCTATGGGAAGGCAATGCAGTCCCCTAGACCCCAGTAGTCACCTGTGCCTATACTGGATACTTTGCAAGCTGATGAGTATTCAGATGTTCCTTCAGAAGTCATCAGGTATCCCATCAAACTTTTTGTAATTAATAAAGAAATAAGTCTTTTGCAAATCAGATATTCTGACCTATAGTTTTGCCATCATATTCAGGCTTTTGTCCTGACAGAAATGGCAACAATATTACTGACAGTTCTTTAAAACATAGGCCAAAAATCTGTATCAGCTACTTAGTATAATTAAGTAAGTAGTGTCTCTTGAGTGACTCCCTCACCCACCCTGATTTATTGGGGAGCAACTGCTGCAAGCGGTAGCGATCTGTTCTCCTCTTGACTGAAGCACAGCAGACTGATGTTTCCTCTCTCACCCCACAAACTATCTCCAGTGTGGTAGTCAGGATCAGGACCCCTGTCATAATTCCTCCTTACACCAGAGATTTCTCACGGGAAGTGTGTGGAAACATTAGCCTGCTGAACTCTGATTGACAGGAGAGCAGATGCCCCTTGCTTATGTGCTTCTGCCCAGTAGGTCAGGACTGAGGGAATTTTATAACTTTGTATTTCCTATAGTGAATACTTGCCTCACCTCATCTTTGCCCCTCCCAAGAGGTTTCTTGATGCATGGTGGTACTGTCACTTCTGAATGGGAGCCAGGCCAGAATAACATTCAACCCCACTTCATGCCACCTATCCACCCTGTTAGACTCCTCAAAATGCAATGCTTGACCCAAAAATTGAACTGGGCATTACATTTTAGATAACCTAATATGATGAATGGGAGCACGACATAATGCTGGTACAAAGGTGCCACTATCTGCCCAAGAAATGTATTGTGTCTGTCCTTCTCTGGGAGTGACTGAATGGTAATGGTGGGGTATGGCTGCAGTGCAGGTGGGAGGCATATCAAAGTCAGGCAGGAAGCCATTATTATTATTATTATTATTATTATTATTATTATTATTATTATTAGTAGTAGTAGTAGTAGTAGTAATAGTAGTAGCAGTAGAAGTAGTATTAGTGTCCCATTTTCCTCCAAATCTGGTCCCTTAAAGCAGCTCACACTTTAAAATGATACAATAAAAACATATGAATAGTGCATATTAAAATAGAATTGAACTGTTAAAGAATTAAAACAACAGCTTAAAAAGATATAAAAATCAATTAAAATTAAAATAGTATAGCACTCCTCCAGCCCATCCTTTAAAAACTTTCTGTGTTAAAAGCCTACTTGAATAAAAAGGTTTTAGCCTACCACCCCAAAGACAAAGAGGGAGCCATTCTGGAGTTTCAGAGCCTAGGGCCAGACACTGAAAAGGCCCACTCTGGTTGCTCCACCAACCATGCTTGCAATGGTGATGAGACTGAGAAAAGGGCCACTCCTGATGACCACGGAGGCTGGGGTGGTTCATAGAGGGAGATACACTCTGCCAAATTGCCTGGACCTGAGCCATATTGGGCTTTATAGTTCATAACCAGCACTTCGAATTGTGCCTGGAAGCCAGTGGAGCTGTTTCAACAGGGGCTTTATAGTCTGGCTTCAGCTCCTTGGACCAGATGAAGTTTCCAAACACTCTTCAAAGGCAGCCTCAAGTATGGAGTTTGGAAAGTTTGACACTGGCCACACTTATTGACATACGATGTCCTGGCTCCTCCTATGTCTAGTCTTGCCATGTTTTTGACTTAAAGAAAATATTTAAGCTTCTCTTATTTGTGTAGGGTAGAAGATGATATCTTGTGCAGACGTGGTTTAAAAACTAATGAGTCCTGCAATAGGGCAATGAATTGCACTAAGTAATTTCATTTTTTAAAAATTTGTGTATTCCCACATGAAGCCATTTACAGGAAATTGGACTTAGTTTGGAGTTAAATTATTTTTCTGCTGCACATTATGACTGTTACCTGACATCAATTGTCTGGGAATGTTTGGAACATTATTTCATCATTCTCAGTGTGTTTATAATTTGTTTCTAAGGCGACTCTGTGTATTCACTTCTTGGTTTTAAGGATTAATACAAACACCCTGTGACATGTAAGTTATTCAAATCTGATAGAGAATCTGCAAAAGAGATTTAATTCAGAACAGTCCATGACAGTGGCTCCTTCTTGGTCAGATGTCTTCCAGCAGCACCCAGACAGTCATGCTGGATCTTCTAGCACAGAGCAGAAGGTTACTCCAGATGGCCTGCAAAGCCCTTTCAGCTCTTTGATTATCTAAGTGTATTGTATGGTATCTGAAAAACAGCCTGTGACAGGCCCTTACTTTTCCCAGATTGGTGTGGTGATTCTCAGTCTGATAAGGTACTCTGTCTTTACCACAGAGCTCTCCCTTAACCCCCGCCCCCTGAGAACACCACCTTTATGGAAAAGGGTGAGGGTATTCAATGTTTGTTTAATAATTTTATGGTAATGTCTTTTCTCTGTTACTGTATACATCTCAAGTGAGTCAGTGTTTATGAAGATCAACTGTAACATTTATTAGGATAACAATAAGGTAGCATGTTAGGGTTTATGTGCAGTTCAATTATATCCGTAGACTTTCACAAAAGGCACAATTATCATACAACAGCCCTTTGGCTAAACTCCTACTAAGGGCTAAATCCCCAATCTAGGTCATACTCTCTCTGACCAGATCCCATGAAGGTTACTAAGATTCAACTGCTCCTCTGCCTCTCACTAGGCTTACAGTGAGAACTAACCTTCCAACACAGCCACACTATCAGACTGACTGAGGGACTCTGCTCCCTGGCTCTTTGCTAGGCTCTCACTGAAGGAATCAAAATACCCACAGGTACTTGGCTTTATATAACCTTTTCTCTCAGCCATAAGCCCCCCGACCCCACACACACATACTAGTGGGCTGAGTTTCTCTTCTGAGGTGCTATTCTGGTTGCTTAGCAACCTGCTTTCATGCTACACTAGTTCCCCAGATAGCCACACCCCAGAAATCCATCACACAGCCCTTCAAGACAGTTGCCAGTACATGTATAAAGGATACAAGAAATCGAGGAGTGTTACATAATTGCATTGTTTCGGAATGCATGCTGAATGCAAGTCAAACAGTGATTCATCATTACAGATAACATACCATGCATTCATCCATATAGAAAATAACTATATTTCTCCACCCTATCATATCAATGCAAGGATCTCACACAATGACAGTGTATCCTCAGGTGAGGAAAGTCTAAGTGAATATTTTGTGTATTCATCTGGGCCTGAGGTTGTGAATTTACTCTTATCTTAACTGCAGCTGTGGATTTTTCCCCCTCCAGAACAGAGAAGTCAGACTGAATTCAAATTAGTATTCCTTAGCCAACAATTCAGGAAAAAAAGGACCAGCTACAATAGGTGTCAAATGCTGTTTCCTTGAGATGGAATTAACTCCTAATTGGATGGGTAAGTTAGACAGGAAGATAGCAGTGGATATAATTTTGGTGAGCTATAAAGAAAGAAACAATATGTGTATATGTGGGAGGGACAGAGAGAATGAAAGATAGACAGACGGAGACAGAGAATATGCAAAGCCGGCTTACCTTTTCTGCCACTAGTGTTATAATATTCAGTGCAGTGTATTCAGTGGGAACATTCTGGCTTGCTGTGACAGTTGTTAACCATTTTTCTTAAATATCTTCTTTGCCTTCTCACAGATTATGGGAAGCGTTGTAGCCAGGGACGATTATTTTAGCATTCCACTGATCAAGCCTTGTGTACTCGTACAGTCACTCAGTAGATCAGCTGTCATCTGCCATAATACTTTTCCCTCACACAAAGTATTAGTGCCAAAATGATAATACTGTTCTAGTTCAAGATATGACCTTTCTTCCCCACTGCATAGTTTCCTATATTTATACAATCTAGATTCATGTTGGATTTGATGAAATGGACTAGCATTTTCACAGAGTTTTTCCCTCTCTCTTGCTCCAAAGCCCTAATTTTCTTTTAAATCCCTATCACTTTGTTGTTTTTCCTTTTCCCACACTGTGTATTCATTGACACCAAAAAGCAACAAATGAACCCAAGTGGCTGCTTCTGAAAGTAATTCCAACCAAGCATAAAGCCAGGCAAATATCATAAAGCCAAATTGGAGCAGTGGAAGAAAGCATTGCCCTCACTCTGCATAAGTCTTAGAAACAAGGCTGCATAGATTTGGCATTTGATGGCATCATAAAACCAAAAGGGAGGGACAGAACTGTTTCTTCCACTAAGTACAACTGTATATACACTTTTGCTTCTAAGAGGGAATGGGCCTGTTACTGTTTGCTATTTATCTATGTCTTGTTTTTCTCTAGAAGCGGGTCTGGCTTATAGATATTTAGTTATGACCTATGATGGTGGAGAATCTTACCCCTTCCCTCTTGCAAGGTATGTGTATGGAAGTGGTAGTACAACTGAAGTTTCAATAAATTATGTGAGTCTAAAATGTTTTATGTATCTAGACTTGGAAAAATGTGAATGAAATTATAAAAAGGAGTGACTTTTCACATACACAAAATGTTTTGCACCAATGAATTATTACTCCCCACACACCTCCAGTAGGCTGTTCCACAGTCTCATAGCTTCTTCCATTATATCAGACATCTACAGGCAGGCTGTAGTCTGCACCTATAATGTTTTACTACTGTCAGCTTAGTTGTTACTGATGTGCTATGAAACTCTTTATACATTCAAATATCTACAGGTACCATCTGCAGCTTAAGGTTTACATTCTCCATTACTGCATGCAAGTGAAGCCTGAAACAAAATGCATTCATGTAAAGTTTTCCTGTTGCATGTGCTAGCCTACCAGTAATGCCCTCTTCCAGGACATACCATTTTATCTTATCCCTGGTAATTCCATCTGTGGACATTCTGTGGTCATCAATCTTGGTGCCTGGTCTTTTGTATGTTTATATGGGGCAAGGGGAATTGCTTCTCCCCTGAAAGTTTTTCCATTCTGCATATCCTGGACTGATGCTCTCAAATGTCTCACTAGTTCCATTTTGCTAGAATCCTGTAAGTACTCACCATTGGATTCACTCAGCATCCTCATTGGTTTTCTCATTTTTGTTTCTGCTTGTGTTTTTTTTTCTGCCTGATTAATAGGCTAGATATCCTCCCTCTCAAAGAAAGAAAGAAAGAAAGAAAGAAAGAAAGAAAGAAAGAAAGAAAGAAAGAAAGAAAGAAAGAAAAGAGTACAATGCAACTGCATTTCAGCTGAACAGACATGTACTGCTACTTTTCTGTCCTTTTTAATTGACCTTTAATTGACCTTTTTAATTGAAAGTACTTCTTTGCCTGGTTCTACTCACATTAACTCTTCTCCACTGTTTCTGCAGACCATTCTGGAATTTATTCACAAAATCTGATGTATAGTGCAATAAAATGGACATTAACAGATGAAAAAAAGAAAAAAAAATTAGAGCACACAAATTTCTTGTTCCTCATATGAAGGTCCACTACCTGTATTGAGTTTCCTCAATTTGATGCTTTCCAGATCTTTAAAATACAGCTCTTGCCTGCTACAGCAGAAGGGCAAGGAAGCTAACCAATACATGGAAGGGCAGCAGATATTTAGAGTTATGTACTTGCATTTCCATTGGAAAATAAAAAGTACCTGCATATAAAGTATCTTTGCATAGCAACACTTTTTGCCATTTCTTTTGTGCATGGAAATTGATTTTTTTGTGTTGTTTATTTTGCTTTTCATGTTTTCTAAATAGTGCCTGTATAGACTAAATGCCAATGGTTATCAGAACAGTAAATTCATCTCCAAGCCTTGAGGGAAGACACCTTCATACAGCATAGCTGCATTAGCCACTGAACTGTAAACTACTTCTGTATTAAAATTATTCCATTCACTCCAAGAAGTTCACATAGAATAATCATATATATATATATATATGTATGTATGTATGTATATATGTATATATTTATTTATTTATTTATTTAAAGGGAGAAATATCAGTGTAGATATGAAATTCTAGTATAATTCTTTCAAATTTATTTTCTTTGAGGTATACTTAGTATCAAGACAGTATGTATAAACTGTACACTATTTGAGAAAACATATATCACTGATCTATAACAGAGCAAGCCCATGTCATTGCCTTGAAAACTGAGCCTGAAGAAAATTATTACATAAGAAGTGAAAATAAATTCATTCTGTTTCCTAGATATTCAGATTGTTTGTCCTGTTTTGGCAATTGCCCAGAGCTTGGGGGGCCAGGGGAAGAGGTGAAGTGCAGGAGCTGTCAGGTCATTATGCTGCACCAGTCAGTCACAGGTTTCTGATTGCAATGAAGGAAGTAGCAAGAGCCATAAGGAAGTCCAGCAGCATTTGTCTAACAAAGCAAGGTCCAAGGCGATGAAGGAAACACAAAGCTGGAAGAGTTGCTAATTGGCCAGATAGGTCAGTTGTGAGCAACCATATACCAGGGAGCTGCTGGGATAATTTATAGCTGGATGACTTCACATAGCTGGTGTTTGATTAATTAGTGTCTCTTATGTAAGAGCCATCCCAACCTGAACACGCTCTCTCTGACCCTCCTTCTGTCCTTAAAGGTAGATGCCACACTCTATTCCTCCCACTGCTGTGAGATAGACTCTCCTTCTGTCTGCTGGGGTTTGAGGTTCCCCCTCTGCTTCACCTTCAGATATGGGCACTGCAACTTCTGAGTCTGTGTCTGACTCACTCAGAAGGTGAGGCATGAAAATATCTTCATGAAATTACATTACTTACTTTACCATTAAAGACAATGACTTCTGCATTTAGAGATAAAAATAGATGTTGATGCCAGAACACATTTTCTATTATCATGGACAATAATATTATTTGTTCAAGATAACGTAGTCCTGCAAGACCTTCCACACTATGCGGCTGTAAACATATCAGCAGATACTTCAAAGAAGTCCATCCATGCATGAAAAATATTACTTATACCCAAGCTACATATTATATTAATTGTTAGTAAGCATTTAATACACATTTTCCCCATCCATGTCTCTTTCATTATTAGCCAGGAAAGAAGAATCAGTCTCTCTCTCTCTCTCTCTCTCTCTCTCTCTCTCTCTCTCTCTCTCTCTCTCTCTCTCTTGCTCTCTGTTAACCCTTTCCACCACAGAGTGTCCATCATACACACTGGAAGCTGATGACAGCAGAATAAACTTTCTTCCAGGGATTAATAGTGGATTAAATCTGAAGCATCAGCAGGGCTGTATTTAGGGAAACAATTTGTCTGAGTGACATGGTCTCAGTTCTGCTCAGATCATGCCTGATATTTCAAGAAAAATATGTAAACATTTATGCATTCAACATGAGTAGTTTTATGATTGGATGCATCAGCAGTGGGAAATTGGTGGCCAGCCAGATATTGTTAGATTCCAGTTTCCATCATCCATGACTATTAAGCCATATTTTCTGGGGCTCGTGGGAACTGAAGTTCCACAACATCCCTCACTGTTCATACCTTCTGAGAGCCAAATGCCTTAATAGAGCATTTCCAAATCTTTGCAAGTCCTTTTTGGGGGAAGTACAGTGAGTTACTGCCTGGAAGGAAATTATGAAATAGTTTAGTGCAGATACAGGATTTTGTCATAGGTGTGCATGAGGGCCAGACTTGAAGCCTGTCCTGTTGTTAACTTAGCAGAAGCTGCACTAAGCCATTTGGCTAGAGTGAGCAATGAATTCAAATGAAACAATTGGAGTTAGTGTACAGAATTTGACATAAACCATGACATTCAAAGGCTTTCCGTGTGTGTGTGTGCGTGCGTGCGTGCGTGTGTGTGAGAGAGAGAGAGAGAGAGAGAGAGAGAGAGAGAGTCAACACAAAGAGATCTTACAATATAATCCTTGATCCTTTTAAAAATTTTAGCCATCAAGTATCTATGCACAGGCTTTGTTATATGCACTATTCTTCATTGTTGTCAGTGTCAAGGAAAGCTCTGCACACATCTGGAGGAAGCTCTGTGGGGACATCCTTGCTTGATTGAAGCTCCATCTATGCATCATTGCTCCACAAAACCTTGGAGGGCATCATTTGTGACTGATAAACAACAAGGAGGTCATAATTCTGCTGTGTGGTGCACAGTCATTCAACTGTGAACTCCCACAGACTCTGCATGGTTGAAAGCATTTGTCTGCATTGATACATTTTCTAGATGTTTGTCTTTAATGGACTATTTTATTTTCCAAGCTCTGTTTTGAAGCCACGAAATGTCTAGGTAATGGTGGGAAAGCTATTAAATATTATTCCTATACAAAGTTGCAGAAAACTGACCAATATTAGATCCCATTTCAGTGAAATCTACTCTGACTGGAAGGACTTCAATAGTGGCTCTCTGAGGTTTTTGTTATTGCATTTCCCTCAATCACCTGCTACCAGATTGCTTTAGCTGTTAATATCAGGTACTGTCTGCATCCAAAGCATTAACACTGTGCTATGTTTTCTCCTGAGATGTGGCTAACATTCCGATAGGGCAAGGGGGTAGAGACCAATTTTTCCTCTCTCCTGCTGCTGGATGGGATGAACCACCACATTTCAGCAAGCATAAAGTGAGGCTAACATTTTGGCAGATTTTCACCCTTTTTAAAAAATCTTTTTTGGTTTGTTGAGGGGAGGTTTAGGGGGCTTTTGATGTTATGCGAATTGAACCACTGCAGTTTAGGCAGATTGTGACAGGCTTGGGAACAAAACTAACTCAAAAATCAGCCGTAAACAATTAATTGGGGATGCTTTGGAGTGCTTCTTGCGGGGCTCAGGCATTGCATGTAGGGTTCACAGGGGCTGCATGTGACCTTCAGGCTGCATTTTGCTCACCCCGTCACAAGGTTTGGCTTGGCATACACATGTTCAGGATTTCTTACACTCAGAATATGAATCATTCCATGGATCAGATGTGGCCCTCCAAATGCTGTTATACGACATAGCTAATGATGAGACATGAAAAAAGTTCCAGTCCATCAACATCTGGAGGGCCATGAGTTATCCTTTCTGCCCAAGTCAACAAGCCTGAATTCACTGCTAATATTCAGTGAAACTGTACACTTCCATACCATTTAAGGAACAATGGATTCTACAAAAAAGGCTGAGATAAACTGATATTAGCAGAATCCTTTGTTGTTGTTTTTTAAACTGTTTGGATAAAAGTATCTCCATGTCCTTTTCACCTGCAGTTTCTTGATGATAATGTCAACATAAGACCTTTCACTGACTATGGCAGAAAACAAGTCAGTCGATCAAAAATCCAGCTGGACTAACAGTAGAGATGTAATTGCCTGCTAATTTCATTCTTGAAGGAACCAAAGTGTAATTCTAGCAGTTTTCTTCTGGCTGCTAAAAAATCTTACAAACTGTTCTTGAAGACTATTTGCAGTTGAGGACTTAACTCTGTGTAATATTTGTGTGTGTGCAAAAATACTGTTATTATTTTCTGTTAGAAAATACTCTTTCCTTGACACAGAAAATGGTTTGGTTGGAGAGTTGCAGATTCTTTTTTTTGTGCCAAAAAGCAGCATTTTTTGCACAGAAAATATTTCAGTGCAGAAAATAATATTTCTGTGCAGAAATTGTTTCCAGCCATTTTTCAAATAATTTTGAATATTATTTCCATCCCCAAGTAACTGCTGAATATGGATGATAGGACAGCAGCATTCATAACACCTGAAAGGCAGCAGGCTAGCTTAGAAGATTTATGATGATAATCAGCACACAACTCTTCCTTACAACCCATCATTTGACACCTGTGACAACCATCTTATTCTACGTAATGGTAGGATCGTCTCTGCTTCAGAGTGACCTATGCTGTTAACCTTACCTTTCTGTCTTGCTTCTCCTTATGGCTGGAATGCCATAATACCTCCTGAAAACAGTTTTATCTCAAAGGCTTTGACTTAATCCAGAATCCTCACCTCTGATCTAATAAGTCCTAAGGACAAGAAACTGCATTTGCGCTTATGGTGTCTTCTTTTTGTCTCCTTCTCTCTTTCTGTCTTTCTGGCTGTCAACATTTTGATTATAAGCTTCTTAAAAACAGGAAGCTATCTTTCTTACTTATGGAGCTTCACCAAGTGCCACTTATATTTCTGATCCTGTAGAAATCATGTATTGTATAAGTTATATTATTTAAAAATGCCTAAGAAGAATTGATAGACTGTCCTGAGTATCCAAGGAATCACTGAAAATCACTAGCTGGTATGCAAAACCTATTGACATTTTAGTTTCACTTGCTTTGAAAACAGAAGTTTCAGGTAAGCAGACAGATAACAAAATAGAAAGTGTCACTTAATCTAGGCTTTTGCACTATGCCAAATCCTCATAGAACTTTTACTATCAACCACAAAGGAATTGTTTGTAAAGCTGATTAGTGCTTAACTTTTTAATACTACAGTATGAGCACAGCATGCTGTCCCAGGTGGGAAAGTGGCAGCCAGCCACAGCAGAGATCAATATCTGTGAAATCTCTTATCAGTGGGGGAAAACGGGGCAGATGAAACTGAAGCAAAATTTATTGATGTGATATAATGATCTTTCTCACTAAGGACTTATATCAGCAAATAGCATCCCTTGCAAATAGCATTCCTAACAAATGATCTATAATGGGTGCAGGATGCAAATGAATCAGTTTCCATAATTAGTTTTCTTTCTTTTCCCTTTAGGGTTCAGTGTCTGATTACTCATGGAGGCCATGAAATAAAGTTAGATAGAGAAAACCATGCCTTGAAAAAACTAATAAAAACCAGAATCCTGTGAATGCTCCAGAACACATATGCAGCTCTTAAGACTGACTCTTCCATCTCCATACATTTCATTTCACACAGTGGGACAGACCTCTCCCATTAATATGAATAAGACAGCTTTTATAGGAGTGAAGGGTCTGAACCCAGACATTAGTTCTTGGATTCCTCAAAGGGAATGGAATTAAAAAAGAAATAGTTTTATTACTTATTGTTTCAAAAGGGCTTTGTTACAGTTTAACAAAATGGAGGATCTCTGATATGTGTTCAGTAATCAAAGAGAATGAAAAAAATGAATGGGTGAAAAAGCCTGTGTGTAAGGGTGCTGAGATAGTTACATTTATAGCCTTTTGTCTTAGAGACGAAATGTCATTGCTGTAGGTGGAGAAGTGACAGCTACCTGGAGCGAATATTGTGAACATTTCTGGCTTTAGATGTTTGGATATTGCAGACATTCTTGATTCTGTACTATACTTCCGTGGATTTTGAAGACCTTTATATCTTGCCTAGGTAGTAGAATTGGCATGAGTCAAAAATACCCCAGACTGAGGCTATTTTCACATGGCATCACAGTCCCGCTATGGTGATGTGATGGCAGTGGTCTGCAAGTCATGCTTTTGCATGACGTCATTCTGGTCCCACTGCCATCCCACCCCACCTGTTATTGCAGGATATTTGCTTAGCAGAATAAATCCATTTAGCACTTGTGATTGCATGATGGTTCCATCCTTTGCAGCCATCCAGAAGGGCAGGAAGTGCAATGGGATGCTTCCTTCCCCAGTGCAGAATGAGAAAGAGTCCAGCTACGCTGTGGAAGGCAGGCACGTATTGCTCAAAGTCCCTTCCACAGGGAGCCAGTTGGGTGCAGAGGAGAACATTCCTGTCACACTCCTTTCCCAGCAAAGGTGCTGTCAGGATTGCGATGGGAGGACAATGGGATCAGGTAATATGCAGAAATGGGCAGAGATACTAAATGTAAGAAGTTGTTGTTGTTGTCGTCATCTTAAACTGCTTGGATGAGGGTTTAAAAGAGCTGTTGTGAAACAGACTACCTTAAGAAGTGAAGATATTTGAGTGGTTTCACCTCAAATATACTATAACTGTAGATCTTTCATTGAGCAGAAGTGGAACTGGTTGATTTCCAAGATACCTTCCAATTCTATTACTCTAACATAATAGTTTGTTTAATTATGTCAACCCTCCTCTATATTTAAGATTTGCTTGCAGCATAAAAGATGTTTCTCTGTCCAAATGTATATCATTCAACATGGTTTCTGTCTAGGGTATCATGATATTATAGAATCATCACTTTCTTTTGGCCAAGTACATCAACACCAGAATTTATTATATGCATTTTCAAGCAGTTTTTTTTTCCAAATAAAAACCAACTCCATTTCCTAGTGAAGCTAACCTTGCCAAACACAAGACCTTCCTTTAAGCTTCAAAAGAACTATAAATAATGAGGAACTGCTGTGATCATTTTGTTTTTATTGTTTTTTGAAGGCACTGTATTAATTCATTGTGTCACAAATGCTCAAGGGTCACAACGTACAACTGTATCTATATATCTGTTCCTTAGATGAGAACTGAAGCTGTAAATTGCATCAACAAATTAAAGTGCACAGTAAAGGGCACATCATGAATGTATTTGTTTAAACTTAGCTTTTATTTAGCTTCATCAAGATAATTGGAAGTGACCACCAGCAGCACAATGTATTAACTAAGCTTGCTACTGTTCTGGGTTGTGACGCTCAGCTTTCTTTTCAGTACTGCAGAATGTCAACATTTCAGATGAGGCTAATGCCTTTTTTCTATTCTTGCCTAGTTACTACTACAGCCCAAGACGGGAGAGAGATTTACTCTGTTACTATGGTCAATTAAAAAAAAATACAGTTGCAAGAACTGTTGCAAGAAGAAAGTTGGAGCTGTTGGTCATCTTTAAAACTTGCAAAATATTCCTTTTTGCCAGTTTTATTGGGATTAGAAATGCATTATATCTGGGGTAAAATGTAGACTGTAGATATGATGTAAATATGCTCTTGGTTATTCCATTTTTGCTGTCCTCACATTGGACATTCATTGTTTCTTTCTTGCCACATAGGCCATTTCTGCTCTAGCCTGCTATAGCACTATTATTCCACTTTCAGCATCCTATAGAATCCTGGGGTTTGCAATTTAGGGAGCGGCTTCTCCCTAAACTGCAAACCCCAGGATTCCATAGGATGTTGAAAGTGGAATAATAGTGCTATAACAGACTAGCGCTGAAATGGCTATAGAAATGGGATGTTGCTTTTACTGAGTCCATCTATTTCAGTTAGGGGTGCCAGAATGAAAAGTGGAAAGGTACTCCTGTACCATTATTGGTTGTGTACAAGAGGAAATTTCACCAAGTGTTGCTTGTTACCTGATTGCATGACAACTAACACAACAACTACTGAAATTTCTTCAGTGACACAACCATCAAAGGTACAGGAGTCTTCTCTGGTTTTCAATCTGTCAGACCTTATACTAATAGTGTCTATTCTAGAGATGAGGACTGTGTGGATCTCCTAGACTAGAGATAAGAAATTGATAAGATAAGAAATAACTGCAGCACCTATTATCCTTCTCTATTGGCTTTGCTGGCTTGAGCTTCAGTTCAAGAACATTTGGAAGGCTAAATGTTTCCCACTTCTGTTCATTACAAACTAGCAAGAGTGGTCCTGGAATTCAGATAGGAGTCATCCACAGCTTTACAGAGAAATGCCAGAGTTTGATTTAGAAACATTCTCCATATGAAGCCTATTTTTCTTCTACTGGGTTATGGCTCTTCCCTTATGTACAATAAATGTTGTTATATTTCAGAATCTGGTATCCACCGGTGATGCTTACAGGGTTATAATTGCTAAAGGATAACATATGTATAAGAAACAAATTAAGGATTGTTCATTAATTGGTGACTCTAGTACATTTTTAAATATATCTGTAGCACAATTGGAGTTATTTTTCAATCTGACTAGAGAGTACCTCTAACTTACACAACATCATGAGCAGGGCAGAAAGCATAGTTACTCCCTGAAAAATGAAACCCTCTTTCTTAGGCCATTTCTGCACTATACTGTTGTAGTGCTATTATTCCACTTTCCTATGAGATCCTGGGGTTTGCTGTTTAGGGAGGGGCATTTTAGAATGCTCAGGAAAAGAGCCCTTTGGCCTCAGTAAGCTACAAACCCCAGAATTCCACAGGATGTTGAAAGTGGAATAATAGCACTATAACAGTGTACTGCAGAAATTGCCTTAGGGCGGTACTGAGAGTCTTGGAAGAAACATCTATAAGCAGCCTGCAAGCAGCTCTGCCCAGAGTTGTATAATCACGATTTATCCCTAGCTGTGTGGAAACACAAAGAAAGGGACTTCTGTAGAAGATGAAGAACTAATGCCTCTGCCCCAGCACAGCTCCACAGGAGGAGGAAATGATGGCAGTGTTTTTGTCAATTGGAGACCATCTCCAGGCACAAATTACCTTCCTGGATCAAGGGAAAATCTAAGGGATTACTCCAAGCGAGGCCTGTAACTCATCAGTTGTTGTGGATACTGCAAAGAGTGGTCACTAAAGCTGTCTGAAGGAGCCAGGGATTCATCTTGATCTCCTGTCATGGCTGTCTTGAAGAACTGGAAAGCTCTTTCAAGGACGCTGGGCTCATAAATCTTCTTTTTCTTTAGGTAACCTTCAACTTTTAAACTTCCTCTACTAACATTTGGAATTATGAGAAATCTTGGACCTAACTGTGAAATTTTCTCTCCTGGTAAGCTGCCTTCTTTTTAAGAATAAAGTCAGAAATTACAACTACAACCTGAAACAATAAAATTTGCAATAAAAAAAGAGTTAGCAACAACAATATGTAAAAGATTTGAAAGACCTAGTTACTTTTTATATTGGGTTTAAGAATTTAAAGCACTGTGGATTTATTAATTTTGGATTACAAGATGGAGACTGTGAGAAACTTGTCTTGTCTTGTTAAGTGAAGGTGCTGGATTGGATTGAACTGATGTTGGCTACTGTTTGTAAGATGTTTCAATTTTAAATTTGAAGAAATGCCTGTGTTTCAAGAAAAGAGGGCTCCCCTTGAGCTCAGTAAAGGCAGCATTATATCAGGTAATGTTTGATGAAATGAGAGAAATGAGAGAAATGTTAAATGATATGTCAAAGTCTTTGTTAAAGTCCCTTAGAGAAGAGATTGTGACTTTAAAAGACAATGTATGTCCTGAACAAACTGTGGAGGATGAATAGTAGAAGCAAATATCTGAAAATTTTGATGTGTTAGAGCAGCAAGCTATATTTCTAGAGGAAGGGAGGCAGAAAGGCTGTGTAACATGGGAAAATATAACCTTGACATCTGATACAGCCTTGACACCTGATGAAAAGTTGGCAAGCAGATAGATGGAGTGCAGATTACCATGGGCCGCACTGCACTGTTATAGTGCTATTATTCCACTTTCAACATCCTGTGGTATTCTGGGATTTGTAGTTTAGGGAGGCCAACTTGCTCTCTGGCTGGGAATCCTAAAGGCCCCTGCCTAAACAGCAAACCCCAGAATGCCACAGGATGCTGAAAGTGGAATAATAGTACTAGAACAGTGTAGTGCAGAATTGGCCATGGTTAAGAATCCTGGAAGAGTAAAAAGTGTGTCTGAGAACACTGACGTTGTAGTGACTGGGGAAAAAATTTGGCAATGTACTAGACAAGAAGCAGAGATCAAGATAGGGGAAGAGTATGGAAAAACATATTCAAAGTATGTATTGCTAAATGTGATATGTTCACTTCAACTTGTATTTGCCGGTCTTTGGGGAAAAAACTCGTGTTAAGACTATGGCCATTTCCACACGGGGCGAGGGAATTGCCCCATGCTGCTACTTACCAGGTCTCATGGCTCCCCGGTCCAGTCCAGACTGCTCCAGAGCAGTGCGTGTTCATCGCTCCACACTGCTCCGGCGTCGAAAATGGTGGCTTCCAGTTGGTTGAGGGTCTCGATCAACCGCTGAAGCTCGCCAGCCTAAAGCCCGCCCCCGGCAGATCACAGGCTCGCATTGGTGAGAGCCTGCAAATCTGCACAAGGGAGCAGGCTCGCACTGGCACGCTCCGTGCTTTTGAAAAACTGAAAGAAACAGGTTTTTCAAAAGCATGCTGGACGACCACTTGGGGTCATTCTGGAGTGGGCTGAGGTGCAGATCTACATTAAATAGCCTGGACGCAGTCCGCTCCCAGGTGCAGACGTCCTCCCTGGAGGACGGACTGCACCGTTTCAAATACCCCGTGAGGAAATGGCCTATAACATATATGAAAAGGTGCTTAAAGCCTTTCACTTAATGCTTTGACAAAGGTCTGGTTTCTTTTTGATTTGAGTTTGGATGATAATTATTAACTATAATAATTGTTACAATTAAAGGGGAAAATGAACTGTTGATTTTATAAATTATATGAACTTTTTTATGTCAGGGTTGCAGTATGAACAGGATTATAAGAAAATGCTGAAGCTGTGATAAAAGAAACTAGGTTGGTGAATGGAGTACCAGAAGAATAGATAATGGAAATGCTAAATTGTTAATTTTAAGGCTTAACATTTAACTTTAGGAGTATAAGACCTCAGAAGAATAGAAGATTGCTTTTTGTAGCTTAATTAGAAGCAATTACTAATTAATAATTACTACTAGATAGATTTTGGAGCTAACGTTTTATTAACTTTCTGTAGGTTAATTACTTACGATGGTAAATTACCTGTTCTTATTTGTGTTAATGAAATTGATAGATTATAAAAAGAAGTGTGTTTTTGTTTAATATTTTTTTTAAATGGAAAGTGGTGGATGTTTAACTAGGATTTAGTTTTAGCAGCTGGAGAAAAAGTTGAAGGTCATTTTTTATTTTTTATTTTTTTTCTTCTCTTTTTTCTGTCTGTTTCTCTTTTATTCTTTTTGTATGTCTTTTTCTTGTTATGTACTATGTATATTGTTTTCTTCGTATACTTTTGATTCTGTATTATGTAACTTTAACAAAAAATATTGGGAAAAAAGGAAACACAAGAAAGAAAAGTGTCTTCCATGTACATATCAGTGGCAGTTCTACTGGGAACATAAGAAAAGTCCTTTTGGGTCAGATGCCTTTTCACTCTGCACAGTGATTCCCAGGATTTAATATGACGGAACCATAGCAGTTAAAGTAGAATTACAGTGCTGTAATTACGCAGTATGAAGAAGTCCCAGATCAAAGAGTCATCCAACATCCTATTTATTACAGTGGCCAATCAGATGCCTTTCTGCCCTGCTTGTGGGCTTTTATTGTGATTAGCCCTTTTCTGCTGCTCTTCTCTGAATACTGGTATTCGTGGGAACACTGGAGATTATCATATTGCCATCTCTGTCACCTAGAGAAACATTGTTCTGAGCAGTTTTGATTTTTAATTTAAGCATATGTAGCTTTATGTGATTTTAAAACTCATATTATTTAATCATTAGTTGCCTGATTCCCTTCCTCTTGAATTAAGATTCATAGTCTTCAGATCAAGTGCTTAACTATATTAACTGAATACAGCCAGTGGACCAATACATAAGACTTGGGGTGGTAACCAATCATTTCTGCAGACAAAAATCATAGAAGATCTCTGAAGGGCATTAGGAAGGAAAATTACAATAGTGATTTTGACCCATATTGCTGTCTTGCAGCATATGCCGTATTCATTTGTCTGTCTGGGTGCCCAAAGAGCTGAATAATATGCAGGTATAGTTTGTTACTAGAAGAGTCCTTTCCTTTCCTTTCCTTTCCTTTCCTTTCCTTTCCTCAGTGCAACCAGATAAAATCAACCAGAAAAATTTTGGTTATTTGCAAGAACTTAATATCATAACAGATGCAGAACATAAGAGAAATGGGCATTACCACTAGGCAGCAAAGAGTTATAAAAGGAGAATGCCCCTTTTGGAGACAAAGTGTCCTTCAGGCTGTGTTTTTTGCTCCTGAGGAGGCTGGCAGGTGCTGTGAAGATTCCATTGGCTGCAAATAATTGGCAATGAACTATCAGAAAGTCCTAGACAGATAGGTAAGAGAAGTGATTTAAAATGTACTTTCTTGCAGCTGCCTAACACAGAAACTCTGTTTGTTCAAGATAGCAACTGACTTAGTATGGAAGTAAAATGTGACTTGTTAACTTGTGTTGTGCATACTGCAGTTATGCATTTCAAAAGAAGGCTAGTAACCAATATGCTTACAGTTAGCCATGAGGAATCTTATTTGTCTTTAAGAGAATTGCCTGGACAGAAAAGCACTCAGTAGCTTTAGAAAATCATATCTGAACCAATGCAGAGAAAGCAATCAACTGCCATTGTTCTGCTAGATGGAAAAGAGTGGCCCCAAATAATAGCTTAAACTGGTGGATGTTAGTACTTATGCACCAGTTGTTCCTAAGCAACTATTCCTGCCTGCTTTCACGTTTCATTTAAGGGTCATTCTTGTGTGTGTATGTACCTTCAAGTTGCTTGTTGACTTACTGTGACCCCAGTAATTTCATAGGGTATTCTTAGGCAAGGTATTATCAGAGGTGGTTTGCTCTGAAATATAGCCTACAACACCTGGTGTTCATTGAGGATCTCCCTTGCAAGTGCTAACCAGGACCATTAAGACATAGGGAAGCAATTGTCTCATTCATGATTGGCCATGGCAGCTGCTCTCCAGCTGTTCCTCCTGAATCATCAACTCTGCACATTTATACAGGAGTAAGTGCCACTGTATTCAATACATTTTACTCCCTAGTGAGCATGTCTAGGATTATTGTCTTGAAGAACAAGGCTAGTAATTATTTATTCAACCATCTGTTCAATATAAAGTAGCCATGGCAACCCTGAAGCCTTCACATTGTATGGAGCAATCTACTCATCTGTAATGTGATCTTCCTTTCTTCATACTGCCTTCTACCTTACCTAGCATTATTAACTTATCTAACAAGTCAAGTCTTCTCATGTTATGTCCAAAGTATGACTGTCTCAGTTTAGTCATCCTGGCTTCTAGGGAGAGTTCAGGCTTGATTTGCTCTTGCTGTTGTTTGCCTTCAAGTCATTCTTGACTTATGGCAACCCTAAGGCAAAGCTATCACAAGGTTTTCTGGGGGCTAAGCATGTGTGATGTGCCCAAGGTCACCCAGTAGATTTCCATGGCCAAGTGGAGAATCAAACCCTGCTCTCCAGGGTTGTAGTCTGGTGCTTAAACATCTATTACTCTAATGAGATCCTCTAATGAGCATCACTATTAAGAAAGACAGAACAAAACTATGCATATCTTCTATTAAAAAAGAAAACTACTGGCTGAAATACTTATCTAAGGTATGTAGTGAGTTTCTGAGAATTAAAAGAAACTGCAAAAGTGAAGAAGAATTTTTAGATGAATTAAGGTCACTCAGTTGCCAGCTACAGGACTGAGGCTGTCCAGACACTGTCATTAACAGTTTCAATAGGGCTGAACAATAAACACACCTTGATATTAAAAAAAAAAAAGCAGGAAAGAACTAATTCCAGCCTAAACTGCAGTTTCACCTATGATGATATAACCTCAAAATTGCAGGGTACTATCAGAAAATTTGGTCACATCTATGGGACATACATGGGTGCCAGGAAAAACCCCTTATTTCTTTTATGAGAACTCATAGCATTCATGACGTATTAATACAAAGTGATTTCAGAACACTTCAACATGTCCATCCCAACATTCTACCATCAGCAGTATCCCTGAGAGGCTACCAATTGTGTCCATACTGTACTGATTGAAAGTACAGATCATATTTACAGATCATATTGAAAAAACATATACTCCAGGACAATTTTAAATTTGATGTAAAGTTGAAGGCTTTCGCGCTGGAATCCATAGGTTGTCGTGGGTTTTCCGGGATTTGAGGCTGTGTTCTATTAGTATTTTCTCCTGACATTTCGCCTGCATCTGTTGCTGGCATCTTTAGAGGATATCCTCTGAAGATGCCAGCAACAGATGCAGGCGAAATGTCAGGAGAAAATACTAATAGAACACGGCCTCAAAACCCAGAAAACCCACAACAACCTAATTTTCAATTTGTTGCACTCCATATGTGATTTCTGCCAGGTTTCCCTGCAACAAATTATATGTAGGAAATATATCTAGAGCCTTAAAAATACATATGGAGAACATCTTAGCAATTTCAGGAACAGAAGATCCAGTTGCCCTTTGGTTGACCAGTTTCTGGATCATGTTCGCTCCATTAAGGATCTGTACTTTTGAGTGCTTGGAAACTTTTCCCCCAGAATGAGAGGGCCCTGCTTAAAAAGGAAATGGATTGGATATAAAGACTTGACGTATTAGCCCTGCCCCAGGTCCAAATGTAGATTTAGAGTATATCCATCTACATTAAAAATTGAGATTTCACATATTCCCTAACTTTTCCACTCTACTGTAGAATTGTTATGATAAGGATGTCCTTGGTACACTTTTAAAAAATGAAACAGTATAATACTCTGCCTCCTATTTCTCAAAATACCAGTTGTCAGGCATAAGCTGTAAAAACAATCTTTTTGGAATCCCTGCAGGCAGTTTTAAAGTTCTAGTGTAGGTAATATTGTGTACTTGTATAATTTTATTTTGGTTGATAGGAGTTTTTAAAACTGAGACATTTCACACGCATCTTTGTGCAAGATATATGTACCTAAAATTGATATGGTAAATTATAACTTGTCTCCTGTTATAATTTTTATTGTTTATGCATTGCCTCTTTTCTTTATCTTCTAAAACCTCCTGAAGATGGTAATTAAATATTACTAGGCCAAAACTCATTGGGCTCATTACTAGAGTAAAAGTATCTTTCTCGAGCGCCAGAGACTTTGGGTTTTTCCTCCCTACCCTGTTATAGCGCTATTATTTCACTTTCAACATTCTGTGGAACTCTGGGGTTTGTAGTTTACTGAGGTCCAAGAGTTCTAAATGCCCCTCCCTCAACTGCAAACCCCAGAATTCCACAGGATATTGAAAAGTGAAATAATAGCACTATAACAGTGTAGGAAGGAAATGTCCACAGTCTCTTCTCTACATCCCTTCTATTGGGTGTTACCAATCTACTTTGCTTTTTCAGAATTCTAAATACCCTTCTCTAAACTGCAAATCCCTGGGGCCTATTCATTTTACAGAACTATAGTACTGTGATTCCACTTTAACAGCCATGGTTCCACCCTAGGGAATACTGGGGTTTGTAGTTTGGTGAGGCACTGGGATGCTATGGTTGAGAATTCTAAATTCCCCCACCCCACTGCAAATACTAGGAATCCATAGGTTGGAATCATGTCAGTTAAAGTAGAATAACAGCATTATAACTGTGTAGTGTGAATGGGTCCCAGGATCCCAAAAGATGTAGCTATGGCAGTTAAGGTTGAATCATAGCGTTGTAACTGTATAGTGTGAAAGAACACCAGGTCCAACCCAGTGTTACCCTGTGAACTGGGGGTGCCAGGAGGGACACCAAAATGTGCTCAACTAAAGGTGGGGAAAATTAGCTCAGAGCACTGCTTAACGTTACGAGAGGCAGGGTAATGTAGCGAGATCTTGAACCCTATGTCTACGGGGTCGGGTCAAGTCAAGGAGAACACCGAAGTTGAAATAATAAATGATATTTATTAAATACAAGCAAAACAGTGTATGTGACACATTCATACAAGATAACTAAAGAAAATAAAGGTTGGAGTGGTATAGAGAGATTTTTAGAGGGATTGCTGGTTTGGGTGATACTTCACCTGTCCTGAAGCCCAGAAAAATAGAGAGCGAAGCTGGGGTGCAAAGTAGCTCAGCACGTGGAGCTGAGGGGAGGCTCGCCAAGCAAAGCGGCAGCAAGGCGGGATGAAACTCGGGAGCATTCCGAGGAAGGTCTCAGAATCAAAGGTTTTTACAAAGAGACTTGTGACTGCAGACTATGCCGTACTTGGGTGAAAACAATAGATTAGGAGTTGGAGACAAAGCCTCTGAAAGGTCAGAATCTGAATGATTGAGTTATCGTAGTGGTTCTGAATAGAGTAGCCAGTATGCAAACACAGAGTACTTGGGTATTGTATAGGTTACCCATCAAGCTGCCATCGCGGGGCAGAGGCTCTTTTGTAAGTGGCGTGCATACCTAATTAGAGTACTTGCCTGGAGGTCTCCTAAAGCAGTGAGTCAGCTATTTCTGGCCTGCCTGTATTGTAGTTTGAATCTTACGGCTATTAACGGCCGAGCTTGTTTACGTGCTTGTCCGGTGGCCTCGCAAGCACATGGAAGGGAATAGAGAAGTGAAGCCGAATTATGATATCAAGAGGATATCTTTTAATATCCTCAAAGCTCGGACTAGCCAGGGCAGTAACAATTCCCCCCCGAAAATGGGCGATGTTGCGGACAATATCGGACATTTTCCAAGCAAAAAGCAAAAAGCAATTTAGAGCCGGATAGGGGCTTGCAGGTTGGTAGCCATATCACTCAACAGGAAAGGGAATTCGGGCAGAGCAAAGGATTACTATCTTATAAAGACATTCCTACCTAAAAACCTAAACCTAAACACACACACACACACCAATGTAAACAATAGCGCAATAATAAACAATTAAACAATAAACAATGTCCAATGTCCCGTCAATAGGGAACTGTCGAAAAATGAGCAAATGGCAGTAAATAGCAAATGCAAAATGAAGCAATCAATGGAGTACAGTAAGTCCAATGCATGGTCTGGCAATGAAGGCAATCCAAGGAACAAACAGTTCAATGTGGAATGAAAGTTCGTAGTCTGGGGGAGGTGAGGTGCAAGCAAAAGTCTTGGCACCCCCTCCTTGCAACAGGAAAAGTCTCTGAGCTGGAGCGGGCGAGCAAAACATAAGTCCATCCAAGAAACGGAGCAGGAACAACAACCAAAATGTCCAAATCAGTGCAGCTTGGCTTGCTGCAAGTTCAGGAGCAAAGAGTCTTTGCAGAATTTGGAGCCTGGAATAGTCCATAGGTTTCCAGCAAAAGGTTGCAGGAATGGCAAAAGGTCCGTCTTTGCAATTGGACGGCTGCGTGGTCACCTTCCCTCACAGTCACGGATGTCATCGAAGAACCAGGAATCTCCAAGCCTCGGCCATCAGATGGAGTGGCAACTTTCTTCTTCACCCCCTCGGTACTCGGGGGCGATGGTACGACCTCGGGATCTCCCCAGTCTTCTGGAGCAATAGACCTATTAGAGTTTTAACAGAAGAACTGACACGTTTATTATCCAATGTATACCATTAATGCAAATGGCCGGCTCAAAGCCTACTGGGAATTAGATCTGTTGGAAGATGGAGATCTACTGGGAGCAGGTGGTGGATACCGGATGGGACCAGATCTTAAAACCATACCAGGAGCGGCAACGTTAAGGCCACTGCAGATCATGGTCACCCTGGGCTGGTGACACGTCTGCCAGAGCTTGGGGAGTCGAGTTCCTAACTGTAGTTCACTCTAAGTAAGACCAGGCCTGCTGCCCACTCAGACTGAACCAGGTTAGGCTCTGACCCTTCTCTCTCTCTTTTTTTTTTGCTCTGCCTGGCGGCGGGGCCCCCAAACTGGTGAAAAAGATAGAATAAACCAAATCAGAGACAAGCGAGTGTACGCTTGCTCCTTGCCGGAGCAGATGCTGACTCCTTCGGTGATTGGTCCGGCTGGATGGACGCATGTATGCAAATGTCCTACTAACATATGCAAATTTGACACAATGCACCAGGGCCAGGCGCCAGGCCAATTGTGTGGGTCTCCGGCCCTTATGGGGCGTCGGAGAGTGGTTCTAAATTGGTGAAATCAAAATTGAGTGGAGTAACAACCAAAATAGCAGTGCCGATTGTTCTCACCCTAACAATCCAAGCACACGAAAGAAGTGGGGAGGAGGCCCTCGATGTGATGAGGGGCATGCCTGGGCAGTAGACTGGGAGTCCAGAGTCAGACCTGGTTTCCCCAAGAGGGCCGTGAGGCCCCCTTCATCTCGCCCCAATCCCACCACAACGCCATTGCACAAGGCAATCCCTCAGAGTGAGAGAATGCCGGTGTTCAGAGTGAGAGAAGGTCGGTACTTAGGTCCGACTCACCTTCCTCAGAGTATCAGGGCTGACTCTGTAGGCCCGATCTACCTCAGAGGATAAGAGGATCTTGGGACAGCCATCCCAAGAATCCGTTTCCTCCAAAAACAAAAACACCCTCCCTTAAAAGGTTAAAGGATAGACTCAAACACACTATACATTCTACAACAAGCAACTATTTACAAACGGGAGAACCTCTTCCCTTAATAAAAATGGACGGCTTGCAACATGAGGATTTGTTTCTTAATCCAAAATACCAAACCAACAAGACTGGCTACCAAAATTATCTGAAACACCACCAAAACAACTAAAGGGAGGAGAGCGAAGTGTGCTATAGCCTGGCCTGTGGAGGACCAATTAAAGATATCCTACCACGAATGTTTCGCGGCGGATTTCAACTCCTCTGACGAGCTTACTATTGTCTGAGCAGTATGGTTAACAGTCAAGGCAATCTGGTGGAGGGAGTGCAATACCTCTTTTACTCGTTGCGACAAACTGGTGAGATTCCTGAGTCATAAAGACACAGGGATCTCATCCTCAATGTGGAATCCGACTAACTCGGATTCAGTAGATGTGTAGGCACTTTCAAACACATAATCTCGTATCTCCCACTGGAGATAGAAGTTCTGGCCAAAACAGTCTTGGACCATCTGTGAACAAAAACAGGGGTTCCCAGCGGTGCGGTTTACTCTTATAGTCGCATCACTAGGCAATACAATCAAATCGGTACAAGGAGTCCTTAAACAGAAGCATCCACAGGTAATCTGGGCCATGACTGTGTTATTTACCGGCACTACCAAATATTCGGAGGTATTACTGAGGCTAAGACCATTAAGGTCATGGAAACACTGAATCCAATGGTGGTTAAATAGGCAACCCGCCAAATCAAAAGATTGTGTACCATTGGACCAGTGGTACATCCGTGGGGGTCTGGTGGAGGAGGAGTGTGAGTATCGGAATCGGGACACCACATCTTCCCGCAGGAGAACTTACAACCTGTTGGGGTCAGGGTGACATTCTGGCAGTGAAACATGTAGGTTTTCCATACCCATGTCGGGTGGCAGTCTTCAAAAGTGAAGTTAAGCACTAGTAGGGCTGTGTAATGGTCGTCGCCCCTGACTATTCTGACTGTCATGGGAGCAGCTGCTGTGGCCATGCTGGGGTTGAGTTTAACCTCTTCACCAGCAACGACCATTCTTAACACTGCACTCAATCTTTTCCTAGTGTGTATACGGAAACTTGTGGATAACTCAAAAGGGTACCTTGTCTTGAACCAGGGGAGCAGCTGCGTCCCCGTCAACAAGGCTTCCACCTCTGGATATGGGTTCCAATAACACACTGCTTGTACATTAAACCGCCAGTCTGTATAAACTTGGATGGATTCGGGCGAGGTTCCAAGGGCGTATCTACTCACGCAAAACAAAACTGCAATCTCAGGAGCTGTCCCATTCTGTCTCCCTGTAGGGAACACAGAGATGGGGGCTCCATTACTACAACATAAAGGGTCTATTTGCAAGGAAGGGGGAAGGAGAGCAGAGCAGGAGCAACCACCTCTCCATGGGGGTTGCCATCCCATGAAGGGAAGCAAAGCCCGTCCATCACACTGCCATGCTATCAAAAGGACATCCCCATCTGAGGGTTTCCCTTTCCAATCCTCTTGCCGGGACTACTGGCAAGAGCAGCAATGCCAGCTTCTGATTTGGGACCCATACCCTCAGTTCAGTATGGAGGCTGGTCTTGGATCCACATGCCTCCGGGGAACCTTTCTCTCCAGTCACAATGGTAATCGAAATGGAGCCGTAACTAGCCGTGGCCCCCTTTACAATTACCAGCGTCGCAATTAAAATGGTGCCATGGCCCTTGACGAGAAGGCAGCACCAAAGCATCTGCACGGAGGGTGAGGCGGTAGCCAAATTCACCTCCGGGTAGGAACATACCTGTTGCTCAATTGTTACTGGAATAGGGGCAGAAGCTTTAATGGCAGCACAGCGGTGCACTGCCGAAATCTCTACTGGTCCCTGGTCTAACTGCCATAGAAACCTTTTGCGTAGTCAACTGTGAGCCTGTTTCCCCGGAGAAAACCGATGCCCAAAAGGCCATCGTCTTCTCCCCGGTTCTCACACACCCACAACTGAAAACGAAATCTCTCTATAGACAGTGGGATGCCTGTCCATGCCCAAGCTTGGTGTCCCCCCCCCCGCCATATCCAGAAAGCTGGACATGCTCGGGTGTGGGTTCACCATACCTCGCAAGCTTGGGGTGCAGCACGTTTACTGCTGTACCAGAGTCCACAAGAAGGGTGGCAGGAGTCTTATCCCTCTCGGTCCCTATGCCTGCCTTCACCCAGAATGTTCCCCACCGGTCTGGCTTCAACCTAGCCACAATGTTGCGGGGAAGCTTCCTGGACCGAGGGCACCCCATGCTTGCAGATCCAGGTTAGGGTAGTATCCAGCCGGAGGTGGGCCATCGGTCATGGCCTGGACCGGCTGTTTACTTCCCGCCTGAAGCTGCTTATCTAGAGCTTCCAAAAGCTCCGATGTTGGCCCCTTATCAAACTGGCTCATGTCCAGTCTGAACCTTCTGAGCATGCCTCAGACCCTTACTCTGTCCGAGGAGTACATCTGGGCTGTGGGATCGTACCCACCAGACATCTCCCGGGGAGATCCCGAGTCAGAGAGCTGTTTGGGGGCAGTGGGCTGCTGTGGGGGACTTCCTTCCTTGCGGGGCTGACTGTGGAAATCTCTTCCCTGCCACTGCCTGTTGTTCTGCCTGCGAGCTGGGAGTGGATTCCAGTTCCCTCAGGGAACTGAATTTGGCACAGTTTTCCGGAGTTGGGAATGGGGCCCATAATTCAAGTATGTGACCTCGGATATGGGTTCCGAGTTCCCAGGTTCCTTTCTATGTGCCTTAGTGGAAAGTTTAAGGGATCCTGCCTCGCGCAGCAGGTCGGAGACCCATCGGAGTTTGTTCCCGAACTCTTCCCAGTTAGTGGTGGCTGGATCCACCAAACCTAATGCCATCTTGGTCTCATGATTAAGACCTCCGTACAGGAGTGTCTTGAATTCTAGATGGTCAAAGTTATACCCACGGGGCGTCAAGGGGACTTTCTTGGCCAGAATGGCAAGGAGCTGCTTCCGTGCCACGTAAGCCTCAGGGTTCTCACGAGGACCCTGTTCCTCCATGACATAGAGCACACCTGCACTCTGTCCAGGCCACAAAATCCTCACTACCTCTCTCATCCAGTCATGGGCCTCGAGCCTAACCAGGCCACGAGCCGCCATGGCCGATTCAAGAGTAGGGAGCTCAGAGGGGGTCATGCAAAGCTGAGCCAGTTGAGTCAGGTCCTGAACATTGGCTGTCGGGTGAGAATGGATCACCGCGTTTAGCCACATGATTCCGGTGGACCGGTTTAAAGGACCCAGCTGGTCTGCAATTGCTTTGGCCTCAGTAGCACACCAGGGGACCCTAGTCTCGGTGATCTGCATCTCCTGCATCTCTTCCCTATCAGAACTGCCTTCTCCAAGGGGGGTGGTCCGTCTAGTCATTGACCTAGTCTCTACTGGGTGGACTGGGACCTTAGGGTCACTCCAGTCTGGATTGTGGGGAACGGTTGCCTGAGCATCCTCCAGCAGTGCCTCCCCAGAAAAGTCCTCAGTGAACGTTGGGAGCAGCTCCGGGCACACAGCCGAAATTAAGGCTTTGTGCGTTTGGAGCTGGCTCTCCAGCGCAGCTATCTGTTTCTGGCAAGCTACGTGACTAACAGCCTCCTGCTGTTCTCTCACTTGCCCCACCATAAACTTGGCCGCAGACCGGGCATGATCCAGCTCAGCCTCTAAGGCGTGGGCTTTCTCTTCCCATGTTTGCTCCACTACTGTGATGTTATTCAGCTTCTGGGCGGATGCCTGTGCTACGGATGAAAAAGTTACTTTGTCCGCACGCAGCGTCTCGACCTTGGCCTGAAGCCGGGCATTCTCTTTCTCTACACTCGCCAACTTCTCTCTGGTCTCTACCAGGGCACTACTAGCATCTCTGGCCATAAGCCAAAGTCCCGAAGCGGCCAAAGCATCCTTAGACGGTCCGAAAGGGTTCTTTGATTTATGCGCCAGGGTGTACGCTTCCCGGAGTGTGGTAAAGGGATCGGCTGTCTGGAAGATGATGTCCTTCCAGGGGCATTTCCCCTTACTCAACACCCATCTTTCTAGTTTACCTCTGACCTCTTCCTCCAACATGAGGTCCTTGATGGTGACCTTACTACTCTCCACCATTTTTCCACAAACCACAACTCTCTAACACTACCTACAAGCTACAAACTACAAAGCACAAACTACAAAGCACAAGCTACAAACGGGGCCAGGAACTGGAGTGACGGAAAGGATCACCTAGACCCCTGGGGGACTGAAGGGAAACGAACTCTGCGGAACTTTTCTAGGAAAGAGGGACAGGAACCTATCTCCAGCCTGCCCAAACAAAGTCACTTTCGTACTCCCAAGCCTGGTTTTCCACCTTGACAGCACTGGGGACCAAAGGACGAGCAAACGATTCAGGGACAGGGAGGTCACCTAGACCCAGGGAACCCTCAGGAGTACTCCGCCTGCCTGAAGGGGGGAAACGAACCCAGTGGAACTTACAGTGCCGCCTGGCCAAGCAGCAGGGGAAAAGGGCAAGGAGCCAAAACTGAACTGTCCCTAACTGGTTTTCTGGGTGAAGGGTACCTTCCTCTACCACGGGCAAAACCTCTACACCCTAGGCTAGGTCAGGAATCACCACCCGCACCTAGTCGGCTAGCCAATCGGGATGCACCCGAAATTACACAGCGGGATGCACCCGCACTTCACAACTACTAGTGGGATGCACCCGCACTCTCCAAGCTACAACAACAACAACTGATGGGACGCACCCGTACTCTAACTCCTAACAAGGACGGGATGCACCCGTATACTACTTTAAGGGGGGAATTTCTTCCCTAAGTGCTATTTTGCCTTGCCACTATGGTGTTGGATGAGTGTAGACTGTTCCTAGCGTGCTAACACTCTAACACTTTGGATCCCACCCCATGATAGACCCCAAGTTAGGGAGGTACTTCCCGGGTCAGCCACTTGCACGGTCCTGTCATCTACAATAATTCACTGCTGAAGCTAGTGACCACGTAGGTACGGCCACTGTACACGGCCAAGAATGAAAAGGAGCAGAACCACCCAGATAGAATAGCTCTAGAGCTCAAACACACAGAATTCTCACACACACGTGTTCCTGCCTAACAGCACTCTAACAACTTGACTGACTGTCACCTAAGTCAGTACCGGCCTTGTTTGAGGAGGTTTGCGATTCCTTCTCAAATTAGGGGTACTGGGGTTGCCCACATTCTTCACCACTCTGTTACCCTGTGAACTGGGGGTCCCGAGAGGGACACCAAAATGTGCTCAACTAAAGGTGGGGAAAATTAGTTCAGAGCACTGCTTAACGTTATGAGAGGCAGGGTAATGTAGCGAGATCTTGAACCCTATGTCTACGGGGTCGGGTCGAGTCAAGGAGAACACAGAAGTTGAAATAATAAATGATGTTTATTAAATACAAGCAAAACAGTGTATGTGACACACTCATACAAGATAACTAAAGAAAATAAAAGTTGGAGTGGTATAGAGAGATTTTTAGAGGGATTGCTGGTTTGAGTGATACTTCACCTGTCCTGAAGCCCAGAAAAATAGAGAGCGAGGCTGGGCTGCGATGTAGCTCAGCATGTGGAGCTGAGGGGAGGCACACCAAGCAAAGCGGCAGCAAGGCGGGATGAAACTCGAGAGCGTTCCGAGAAAGGTCTCAGAATCAAAGGTTTTTATAAAGAGACTTGTGACTGCAGACTATGCCGTACTTGGGTGAAAACAATAGATTAGGAGTTGGAGACAAAGCCTCCGAAAGGTCAGAATCTGAATGATTGAGTTATCGTAGTGGTTCTGAATAGAGTAGCCAGTATGCAAACACAGAGTACTTGGGTATTGTATAGGTTACCCATCAAGCTGCCATCGCGGGGCAGAGGCTCTTTTGTAAGTGGCGTGCATACCTAATTAGAGTACTTGCCTGGAGGTCTCCTAAAGCAGTGAGTCAGCTATTTCTGGCCTGCCTGTATTGTAGTTTGAATCTTATGGCTATTAACGGCCGAGCTTGTTTACGTGCTTGTCCGGTGGCCCCGCAAGCACATGGAAGGGAATAGAGAAGTGAAGCCGAATTATGATATCAAGAGGATATCTTTTAATATCTCCAAAGCTTGGACTAGCCAGGGCAGTAACACCAGCTTACTGTCAAAGTCAAATAAGATAGGTATGTTGAGGTGGTATGGTGATATTTTGTGCCTCATAGCAAAAGTTTTATGGAAAGGAACTTTTTTTAAAAAAGAAAAGTCTGAGGGAAAGTGTTTTTACAAGATCATTGCCTTTCTGTCTCACAAATAAGTTTAAACACTAAAAGAAAAGAAAACTACTGCCATAAGAAAAAATGATTTCCTGTGGACTCTCTCTAGTGCCCTTTAAAAGTTTGGATAGCTTAACTGTTCAAAGTACACACAAGCCTGTAAATGGCAAGGGGAACTTAAGACAGTCAATCAACAGTAATGTCTACCAACTTATTAGAAATATGAACTAGTTTAATTTTACTGACTTTAGAAACTAGACTGCTGATGAAAATAGCATTTCAACAGCAGAAAATCAGAGAGATGAGATTTAAGAGACACAGTGAAGAAATAAAGATTTGATAAATGTATGTTTTTCTAAAGAAGAACAACCTACTGAGAGCTTGGCAAAGATCTTTTTTTAATCAGCTAAGTTATGACAATGAGCTGACTAGAAGTGACTTCCTTTTTTCTTTTCAACTCTGATGTGCATTTGAATAATTTAAAGATCAGTTTTTAAAAATACTGAACTTTTAAATATTGTAATCTATTTAATTGTATTTTAATATTATAACTGATAGTCTTTTAGTTGTATCTGTTTTTCAATCTCCTTGTGAACAGCTTAGGTTCCACTTTTAACTGAAATCAAAACATAAGAGAAATAAATTTATTTATATAATTTCTAATAACGTACAAGCATTTAAAACAAACTACAACTATAAAAAAAATATAAAAGTCAGAATAAGTAAAAAGTTAAAAACAATTTAAAAATACATTTAAAATGTAATAAAATACCAATACAGCATGCCCCATTAAAAGTTTCATCTTCTGCTACAATTTTAAAAAAATAAAAGCCTGGCTAAATAAAAAGGTTTTTTCCTGCTGGTAAATAGATAGTGGCAAGGAACCCAGCCAAACCACCTGTGGAAAGGAGTTTCACAAATTGAGAGTAGCTGCCAAGAAGACTCTATTGTGTGTCCTGACCAAATATACCTATGATAGTTGTGACACTAGGGTCAGCTCCCACTGCCAATTTGGGAGCCTTGATGCACGGACATATGTACATGTCCAATGCTGCCAGTCAGAAAAAAAGGCTCTGGAAAAAGGTGACCAACCAGGCACCACGTCCAGAGAAAGGGCAGGGAGAAGACATCACTGTGGATGCTATAATACGGAAGGAGCAGTATTAACGTTGCTACTCCTCTGCCGCCAAGGGATGCATGCAGGAGGGAATGATGAAAAACTGCTCCCATCCCGGCACTGGCCACAAGTCATCACAGCAATGAGGTTTGGTGTGAAAATGGCCTGAGAGAAAGCCTCCCCACAGACCTTAAAACTCTGGCAAGATCGTATAGAGGGATAGGATCTTTCAGATAGTCTGGACCCAAACTGTATAGGGTTTTAAAGATCATAACCAGCACTTTGAAATCTGCCTGGAAACAGACTGGAAGTCAGCAGAGCTGTTTCAGTAAGGGATTTATGTTCTCCCTATACCAGCTCCAGTTACCAGTCTGGCCACAACATTTTGGACTAGCTGAAGTTTCTGAACAAACTATGAAGGAAATGCGGGCAGCTTCTTACATAATACTTTCCCACACAGGAAGATCGAAATGTGCACCACCAGGGTTGGCTCCCTAAATATCATTGAATTCCAACTCCTATTGGCCATTAATTCTGTAAATTATAGAGTATTTACCAACCCACTGATTTTACAGTGTAAGAAATTCTTAGGCAGTTTTCTGAGATGTTGCTGTGGCCATACAGAATTACTTCCCCCTAGTTCCAGCAAAACAAATCATTAAATTTTAATTAGGAAAACAAAATCTTTATGACCATGAGGGGGCTTAGATTTCTCTTTCAGACATTGCTGGATTATAATTATGATGGAGACTCAATTTGGATTTATAATCTAACATAAAATCATATAAGTGACTCATCAGAGATTCATTACCCTGAGATATTCAATAACTGAGACTCTGTACTTTTATTATGAAGTCTCAAGATATATTATTAGAATTTTCAAGACATTCACAAATCGATATTTTACCTTAATCTCTCTAAGATGCCATGAGGCCTTTCCATACCTTCAAGGAAGCATGGAAGCATCAAAATAGGACACTTGGGAGGTTAACTACAAGTTCTATGTTCCTGATTATAACAGGATCTTGACATCAGTTTTATAGGAGCAAAGCAGTTTTTGGAACAGAGAATTCAGAGCAAAGAACAGATGGAGGCAGTGAGGCCCTTGCCACAATCGTGGTGTTTCTGCTAAAAGTTGCACCTCCCACAACTGCTTCCCACCCCCCATAGACTATCAGCTGCATCTTACGAGGGCAAATGAGACACAGTTTCCCCTCTTCAAAGCAGAAAGGAAAAAAACGTTATGACAACATTACACATTAATCTCCCAGAATGCTAATTAAAAAGAATGTACAATAGGGTAACAAACATAGGAGATGTTGTCTATTTTAGAGATCAGACTATTAATTTCTGTCAGTGGCTAAAAGGGATTTAATTTCAGATGTTTCATTAATCCATTTTGAGTAGAATGGTTTCCTTTTTAATATATCAGGATTACATTACTACAGTCCAGGGGGATTCAGTGATAGCATGTATAGTTAAAGAACAGTACAATCATATGCAGCAAATTAGGCCTATACACTGGTAGTACTAGTAAAAGGCAGGAAAATTCAACAGATTTAGTAAAGGAACAGAAATAACACTGTTCCAGTTCCGCAAAGTAGACAGACTGATCCTCCTCTCAGATCTAATATTCACAGTAATATGCCTTACTGATATTTTCTCACATTAAAACTACTCAAAAACTGTCTGAAATCCATACAGAGACAATGGAACAGACTTTCAGAAGACTACTTTTGGACTTAAAGTCCTATAAACTTCAGCAGAACAGTCAGTGACAATGATGGTTTGTGTAATTATGGGAGTTGTAGTCCAAGGAAAGGGTTTTTTAAGATAGATTTTGAAATTATGGTTAAAAAGAAAAGAAAAGAAGAGATAAGAAAAGAAAAGGAAGAAGGAGAAAGAAGAATAAGGAGGAAAATGGGGAAAGAGAAGTACATAGGATAGGAATAAACACTAGGCATATACATTAATGGTATTATCTTTCCACAGTGGGACTGCATGCTCTTGTGAGGCAAGAAGCTATGCTGAGAGCAGCAGTCCTCTTGGCAGGTGTCCTATGTTAGACAGGTTTTTGGTGAGGAGCCATATTAAATGTGCCAAACAGCTACTGGGCAGCAGCAGTAGTGGAGGGTGACACTAGTGGATGATCTCTCAAAGATGACAGCACCAGCCCCATAGCCAACACTTACTACGGCAGTACAGAAGGAGGCATGGTAAACCCCTTTTCAGTGTCTTTAGGTTACAATATGTAAAATATAGTGGCCTCGGAGTGAATACTCTGCTAAGAAAAAAATGGAATTGTACTGAATTGTTCCTTGCACTGATGGTTTTGAAGAATACAGGTGTGATGAACTGAGGGAACTTACAGGGTACTTGGTGCCACCATCCAGGTGTATCCTGACTCACTTCATCCAGAGGAACACCCACTGCAAAGACCAGGAGTGACCAGTACATAGGAAAGAATCAAATGTGCAGCTGGCCATCCTACCCAGAGACATGCTGTGGGATGACTTGGCAGCTGAAATGTTGGTGGGGCTGGAGTTCAGGGAGGTGGCAGGGAATTCAAAAAGGGGGAAGAATGAATGACAAGGGAGAGAAAACTGGAGACATAATAGAATGATGGACAGAGTGGGAAAAGAGTGGAGAAAAATCATGGAAGAGATAGGATGAGATGGAGAAAGAGATGAGGGTTAGGCAGAAGTGGTAAGGCTGGAAGTGGGAAGTGAAACCAGAACATGGGAGGTAGGCATGGAGAAGAAGAGAATAGGATTTGAGGAAGGGGAGGAAGAGAAGGTGTCAAGGAAGCTGGGAGCTAGAAGAAGCAGAAGGAGAAGATATGAGGTGGAGAAAGAATGAAAGTGCAGGGATAGGAGGTAGGAGATGGCCAGAAATGGATGATGATGAGGGAGGAACCCCATGGAGAGGTGAACAGATGAACTAGATAGAGGGAGGGGGAGATAGAACCAGGTGATCCTATGGGAGAGACTTTAGAGGGAATGAAAAGTTCATGTGAGAAGAGATCAAGGAGAGGAATGAGAAGATCCTGTGAGAGAAGCAGTAACAGACATGGAGAAAAGTAAAAGTTTGTGGCCTGAAAAGGTGGGGGATGAAAAGGAATTCTAGTCTATCTGAGGAAGAGTGATTAACAAATGTCCCAAACGAGGGAGGATGTTTTCCCTAGGCTTTCTTTTTGGGGATGAGGGTTATTCTTTTCTGTGTGTTTCTGTTAAACTCTGGACAAGGAAAGAGTTCACAAGCATCGTTGTAACCAATTATTTTTTGATAAAAAAGGCAAGTACTTGGAAGCAATACTTAGCATCTCTAGGCTTGTGTCTAGTAGTTGGGTCTACCTTGCTTCCCCAAGGTAGACCCAGCCTGGGCACATAGCAAGAGGGGGCAGAGTCACAAAAAGAAAAAAAATATTTGTGTACAAGTATGCAGTCATATGAACTCAACCCTCTGAATTTGGTGGGACTTACCTCAGAGTGGATGTACTGCTCTATACTAGCAAAACATGTAAAAGAAGCAATGTCCAAGCCAGATACACCATGGTGACTGTGACTGCGATGAATCATGGTCACAGAAAGGTTTCACAGAAAATCTGGCTGTGTGGGAAAGAATTGTGAAGTCACTGTCACTTCAAGTTGGCAGACTGACTAAGATGAATCAGTAGTCCCTTGAGGGTGGTTTTGTTATTTATTCATCTAAAACAGCATTGGGAATCAGGCAGCCCTCCAGCGGTTATTGGACTGCTACTTCTAGTATTCCTCATCCTTGTCTATGCTAGCTAGGACTGCTGGGAGTTGGAGCCCAATGGTATCTTGAGGACTGCATGATTCCTACTCCTGACCTAGAATGAATGTGTCTCAAGATGGGGCTCATTGTCAGGCAGGATCCAGCCCTTCCTACCAGTTTCACCCTCCCATCACAAAAGACCCCAGTGACAAATCAACAGCAGGAAAGTCTCTTAGAGATTTAAGAGAGTCACTTGGCAGGAAATGTGAAAAGTCTTCCTTGTTCCAGTTAAACCAAGGGCAAAAAACCCTCAACGTCCTGTTTCCTGAATGGAAATGACTCCATACACGGCCAGGAACATTATTTCCAGTTGAAATAACTGAAGCAAAGAAAGGTGTTGTATAGGTAAAATTTGTCAATTGTAGTCCAAACGATATCCCTCTGGACCGTCTTAACTGACAATAGATGTAACATTTGAGACAAAATGTAGGCTGTTATTCTTAACAGATCACTTTTTTAAATCCTGCATGATTTTATATCTTTGCCTAATAAAAGAGTCAGTGAAGTTTTGAAAGTCTGCATGATATATTTTGTGTTTTTTAGTAAAGGTATCACTGTGTTGTGGATATTGTTGTATTTTGCTGCATGGCCAACATGGCTATCACTGAATATCTAAAAAGCGTGTCTATGCTTTTTAGTTTTCTTACGAAAATCCCCAAGATTCAGGGTTTTATTTTTCATTTTCCCAGAAAGCTAATACAAATGGTAAGTCAAGAGTAATTCACTTATCATCTATACTACCATACAAAGAAGGTGATTCCTTTGGTAGCTTTCAAGATTTTAGATATTTGGCATAAAGGGCATAACTTAGTGCCCAAAGGCAGAAAGTACAAAAGAGGCCTCGCAACCTCCATCTTGTCTGTCAGGGTAGGGACTTGGGAGTAGAGTAGCCAGCAGCTGAGACCCCCATTGACAGGAGGCCTGGGGCAATACACTTCCTAATTGGATGGTAGCTACACCCCTGTTTAGCACCTGGCAGATTTTGACTTCTGGAAGCAGTTTTTATGGAGAAAAACTGAAGATATCACAGAGGCAGAATATCACAGCATCGCCATGTTAATGTCTTAGATTTGGTTGGTATCTCATTTTAGCAATTGGGTATAGCAAAAAAAAAAAAAAAAAGGATGCCTCATTAACTTGTCTCCTAGAAAAGATTTGTATGTGTGTTGTGTCTTGTTGTTTTCTTGCTTAATAGAGCATTTGATAGACTCTGTTTTTGTTTTTATTTTGTGGTGCCTTTTTTTTTTCCTGCGGGGTGGTAGTGGTATAACTGAAGGAGACAACACTTTTAATCTTCATAGCTAACAGCAAACATGCCTGGTATTTATCTGCAAAAAGTGACTCATCAAGTGTGAACAGCACTGGGAGTTCTTATAATGACAGAGATGACGAATGTTTACATTCTACCTCTTTAGAGCTTGCAGTTTCTAAATCCCTAAGTGTTTTTTGGTGGAACAATGATACTAGGCACAGTGAGTGCTACGAACTTATTTTTACCTAGGCACAGCTTGTGGCGATCAATGCCTAAGTATACATAACTATATTAAGCATTTTTGTTTAGATCTTAATTAACAATTATTTGGGATTAGGTCATGTGACTGCAAATGAAAGAAGGGATAGAATCGTCCATCCCAGAAGATGAACAGGTGGTAGGCACTTCAATTGTAAATTTGTTTGAGGTTGTGAAACACTGATCTTTGCTTTTTGCGTCTTTTCCTGCTGCTTGGGGCCCAGAGAAATGGTGAAAAACAGAGCTGTCCATCATGTAGTAGTGGAATACTTTCCAGCTGTCCTGATTTGGCTGGGACAGAGCCAATTAATTCTTTGTTGTCCCACTTTTTCAGCTGCTTTAAAAATGCCCCAGTTTCTCTCCCTTCCTTTCACTTTCCCCATTTGCCCTCTGCCTACTTCGATTGCTGCCAACTGAGTTCAAAGTGCAAAAGTAGTTTTCACTTAATTAATTCAGTAGCAGTGATGTATTTAAGTCTTTTACTCCAAGTCTCAAGTCTCTACCTTCAAGTCTCAAGTCCTTGGAAGATACTTTCAAGTCAAGTCTCAAGTCTGGGAGCTAACTTTATACTATACCTATATTCCAGCATTTCTGGATAGAGTTGAATAAAGTCAATTATAACAATTTAAGCAGAGTCAGACCTCCATATTTGTGATTTTGCCATCTGCAGCTTTGGACATGGGGAGTAGGATTCTTCTTACTTCTCATTTCAGAAGATGGAGGATTCTTCAGAAGTGGAGAATAAGATCCTTCTAACTCTCCATTACTGAAGCTTCAAATGCTTTAGAAGAAAGGATCCTTCCTCCTCAAACCTGTTGCCTAACACATTTGCTGTTCCCCTCTGAGAAATGCACCCTGCACTCTGGGGACGAGTCTTGTCTTTTGCTTTTAGGAAATGTTTTAGAAGGTTCCTCCAATATGCAGCAGGAACAGGCTGCTGAGCAGACCTCAAGCCCGCCTCAAGCACATTGCCTAACCTGTTTGCTGGTTTCCTCTGAGAAATGCACCCACACTTTGGACTTGAGACAAATTGTCATGTGACCAGTAGACAAAAAGAGACGGAAGTGTTGTTCAAAGTAAAAAGGCTTCTAGATGAATGTGTTGTATGACTGAACCAAGGGCAGCAAGTCAGTCACTGAAAATATACAAGTTTCAAATTGAGTCAAGTCAGTGCATCATTTATTGCTGAGTCTGAGTTGAATCACTGAAGTGACTTAAGTCTGATTTTAGTCTGAGTCAGTCAACTAGAGTCTACATCACTGCTCAGCAGTAGGGAAAAGGAGAGGAAGGGGTGGAAACATGCCCTTTCCAGGCAAAAACAGTCTTTCCTAGGCTGTGTGTTGTTCTTCATTAATAAGTGTTGACATCTTGACCACAGCCTGATGTTCCTTTGACACATGTCCTGGTTTTCATCTATGAATTGTTGGAGGGCATGTAGTATTCCTTGCCTAAGAAAACCATCTGAAATTCATGGGGTCACAGCTAATTTGAATGTGTGTGCACGCACACACACAAATAGATATAGCAGCTGAAGCTCTTGGCAGGTTGGTTAGTGGGGGTGCATAACATCAAACAAAAGCCAATAAGAAACTCTAAAAGTTCTGGAATAGCCATATATTTTTTTTAAAAATAATTATATTCTTGTTCTATATCAAAAGATCTCAGGACAAGATACAACAAATTAGTCAGTCACTGACTCATTTCCCTTTCCTCCTTTCCCCCCCAAAAGTTCAGATTCAAAGCAAGTTAGATATACAAACAAAACCACATGGAGATAAAACCATGCACAAAAAGGAGGTTAAAATAGTATTAAACTGTCTGGAGAATTAAACCCATTTAAAATATTAAAAACATGGAATAAAAAATAAAATAAAATAAACATAATAAAATTTGAAAGCAAGATGAAAAATGGAAAAAAAAAACCCACTGTACATAATGACAAAACTCTAAAACCTAAGCAAGATGTGATCCCTTGGCCCCAAAAGACTGAGGAAAATGCCATGTCCTTACATGATGCTGAAATGAGGACAGTACCCATGCCAATCAGGCCTCCAAAGAGAGGGAATTCCACCATGACATTTCCATCTGAAAAGAAAAAAGTCCTCTCTCAGCTCTCCCATCTCTCTCTCTATTGTTTTCCACTGGTGGGAGAAATTTCTCCTTTGATATCTCACTGGTGCAGTTCAGTTCCAGTATATATGCATAAACTCTTTTGCTTTGCTACCAGAAGATGGTATGTCCATGCAGTGGTCTTAAAAAAGAAATCCATTTTCTCATCAGGCTCATACCTTTCAACCGTCCTGACAGTCTCAATTAATCATCTGTCAGCTGCTTTTAAAACGTTACAGTTTTCCCTTTGTATTCAGCTTACTCCCATTGCTGCAAACTGAATTCAAAGTTCAAAAGTAGTTTGCACTCCAATAACTCAATTGGCTGGGGGGAGAGGAGAGGAGGGGCAGAATCTTTTCCTTCCCAGTAGGCTCAGGCAAAAGCAAACTGCTGCAGTTTCTCCTAGCTTGTGCGTTTTTCTTCATTAATAATTTTTTTCATCTTGACTATATTCTGGTGTTAGTTGGCTAGATGTTCCCCAATTTTCATCTGTAAAATGTTGGAGATTATGCTATCTACCGTTGGTGGGGGCTGATCTATGAGCAGAACCTACTGAGGTGTGGAAGCCCGAGAGACTGTTCCAGGTTTGAAAATACATTATAGTAACTATTTAGGCTTATTTGTCCAATTACCATATCCCTACTGTCAGACCACTCCAGTGTAGCACTTTAGAGATGGAAGTATTTTTGTATAATAAGGAATGCTCAAGACAGTAGTATGATTCATTGTTGTGTGCTGTGGTTTTATTAGCCGAAAAAGAGAAAGAAAGGACATTTTGTAGAATAATTCTCTCTTGTGCCTCTTTAATGCTAGCTTTGAGAATTGCTGTTCTTTTTTTTTTTTCCCCCAGTAAGGTTTGGGAGGTAGCTAGTGAGGCAGCTGTAGATATTCATGTCATAGTTCATGTCAGTTGGTAATACAAGATAGTTTTACATTTTTCAGTCCACATTTAGCTTCTGGAAAGGTGAGGTAGGTTCCATTTCATGTATCCCCTAACATGAAATTTTGAACACACTGGAGTTAATGTGCATAAGCTGAGAAAAAAAAATGTTGATGATCATATGTTCTGATCCTTCAGAAGCCATTTTCAGAGAGGGCAACTATGAAGGAGCGTCTCCTTACTGTTATAGTTGGAAATGTGAACATTTGTGTTGGGTTTTTATATAGGAAGGCTCTTACAAAATCTTTATGTTCTTTCTCAGGAGACTTGAAAAGTTGCATGGCTTGTGCTTGTCTTAAATATTAAGAAGCATCTTTCAGCAGTAGCCATGTGCAGCAGAGATAAAATGAAAGGAACATAATGTTTTACTTGGTCATCCTTGTTTTTTGTTCACTCCTAAAATTCCAGAGTTGAAGGTAAAGTGCAAAATAGGTTATCACAAGCTGTTGGCTGGAAGAAAAAGGAGATAGATGAAGGAAGGGCAAGTTGATAAAATAAAGGTAACAGATACTGCCAGAAATCTCAAGGAGGTTTTGTGAATCATCTGTTGATTTTTTCATTTTTTAAAATGTGTTTTTCACACAACACTGTTGTGTAACATAAAGCCCTTTTCTCTTTCTGCTAACTACTAAAAGTGTGATAGGATCTGATAGCCTAGGTCCATGGGGACACTTACTTCTATGAACACAAAATCACATTATGGTATCTTCTGTGACAAAGCACTACAGCTTTGAGATACACCTGAGAAGGCAAGAAAAGGTAAAATGTAAATGGGGGGGGGGAGGGGGCAGCAGGAGGATGCCTAAGGCAGCAATTTTTGTCCCAAAAGATCAGCAGATGGTTAGTTTGTTATATTGCATTTTTTACCACCAGGGATATGGAGAGGTGCTTGTGAAATTTTCAGCCTGAAGTGCCAAAATAATTTGACTGGCTCTGTGTACCATGTACCTTAATGTGGGTGAAGAGAGGCACCATTTGCTGCTTCAGACAGCAAAAATATTTTGGGCTGGTGCTAGTTGTGTTGATGGTGGTTGTGGTGTGTGTGTATGTTGTCAGAGAGAGAGAGAGAAAAAAAAGAGAAGAGCTCTCTTATATTTTATTTTAAATAAAATACACAATGAAGAAATACATGAAGAGATTAGACAATGAGAAATAAAACAGCCATAGAAACCATGGCAGCAGCCCTCGCAGCCTCTCAGGACTCATTATATTTTCACTTTGTTTACTGCTAAGTGTCAGTCTGCCCCAAGCAATACCAGAATATTAAACTGGATGAAAAAGAAAAACAGAAATATTGCATAAAGCAAGAAGGATTTGTATGAGGCCAGCACAGTTCAGATGTTTGTTTATAAAACTAAAGCTCAGGAATCTGTAGCCCTCCAGAAGTTGCTAGCCTTCAGCTACCACCATCCCTCACCATTAGCCATGTTAGGACTTGGATCCCAACAACATTTGAAGGAGGCACAATGTTTTCCAGACCTTGTAGTAACCTTTCTTATGAATTAACCTTTGTAAATTCAATTATTCCCTTTAAGATTTATGCCCGAAGAGACTGCTCAGAAGGAAAGATGAGAGAAGAAGTGTTCTTTGAAAGAGAGGGAAGATGAGAGTAATAAGAGACTGAAAGAAGTACAGGAAAGAAAAGGAGAAGATCATGCTGTTGCTATCACATCCTTCAAAACAGGGAGTCTGAGTGGAAAATTTCTATTCTAAAGGGATGAAATCAAATGGCAATGGAAAGAAGGTGGTGAGATGGGTTGTGTGCTATGGATCAAGAGAAGAAAAACATTCTACGGTAGTGATTATCAGCATTTTGTCTTCCAGATGTTTTAGACTTCAGCTCCCAGAATTCCTGATTAACCAAGCTGGCTGGAGCTTCTGGGAAATGAATTCCAGAACACCTGAAAGGCCAAAGACTGAGAATCACTGTTTTAGAGTGTTGCCTCATTCTTTGGGTAGCATGAAGTTGCCCCATAGTAATGCTCTGGCAACTAGTCTAGACTAATGACTGCCAAAAAGTGAGTAATCTTGGTTGCTGAAAAGTGGTCCTCTGTGACTGTGTAATTTGTAGTGGCTTACCAAGTACTCCTTGTACCTGGAGAAATGAACTGAGACAACACCTCCTTCACGTTGGTAGAACACATCCTTTGTAGGTAAAAAGTCCTAAAGTTCAGTTTGCAGCATGTTCTGAAAATTGTTGTCTGGAACCCTAGAGAGTTTCGCTACAGTCAGTATAGACAATACTGACCCATTTATTTATTCATTTCAACCATTTATACCTATCCTTAAGTCAAAAGACTGCTAGAACAGCTTTCAAAGATAAGTAGATAACAGTGGAACAGTCCTCAACCTTAGGCCTTAAATTTTGATTTTAACACAAAACACCAAGGAAAAAAGATAAATGTTGTGGAGAGGAGGACTAGATAGTTATGCTTGACGTCAGCCAGTTTCCTGTGTTTTTTCATATCATTTAATCTGGACTGCTGACCTAATGGTAGCAATGTGCACATCTATGGGCAATCAGGAACAAAGATGAGGTCTCAAGTTACCATTTCTTACATTAGTGATTCAAAAACTCTGATTTTTATGCTGCAGATATTGTTGACCTCCTGTTCCTATCATCCCCAGCTAGTTTGGCCAGCAGCGAGCTATGAGGTGAGAAAGAGTTCATTGATAAATGGAGTCCTGAAGGTTCACAATCCTTGCCTGTTGTTTGTGTTGTTTTAAATAGCCCAGTGGTGCTTGGAAAGAAAGAGAAGCAAAAATAATTTCTCTTTGTTTCCTTAATCTGTAGAAATGTGTTTGGACGGTGAAAAAAAATGTTAAGCTAGGTGCCTGCTTACCACAAGTGGACTTTGTCAGTCTGTTCTAGCTGTCTAAAGAAGGTCTAAGGGAAACAAGGTCTAAAACAATCCCATTCCAAAGCAGACTCCCCAACTCTTGTGTTTTTTACTAAATCAAATTTTTCTGACCCTCACAGACTATTTTAAGCCAGAAGGTTTTTTTTTCTCCTTTCTTCAAAACCAGGGACCTTTTCACTCTACAGAGTTACAGCACTATGATCACACATGGGATTTGCAATTTAGAGAGTGATCTTTGGAATTCTCATCCAGAGCATTCTAGTCCCTCTCTAAATGACAGTCACTCAGATTCCCTAGGATGCAGCCATGCCAATTAAAGTGGAATTATTGTGCTATAGTTACATATTGTGAAAGTGCCTCAGAAGTCATTAACTTCTCAGCTGGTTTTGACAAAGAGCCCTTCCTGCATCTAAATCAAGTCAAAGTGGCAAAACATAAGGAAATTGTTCCCCAAACCCTCCATAGGGTGGAAGTGGCACTTTTAATAAAATTTGGGGAGATAGAGAGCGATGGAGGAATCTGAGACAGTCAAGTATCAGCAAGGAGCATGGTTGGTGCTTGGAATTTGCAAAGTTGCCTAACCTTCATTTATACTGTGATGTTTCCCAAAGTTTCCCATTCTCCTTTTGGGAGAATGCTGAGGCAAAGAAGGTGTTCAGTAGTTCTGCCTTTTCTCTGTCCCTTGTTAGCATTTTGCCATCTTCTCTACACTGGACCTTCTCTTCCATCAAGGCAACCAACTTACACTTGCTGCAGGTGTACATCCTGCAGCAAGAACACAAGCATACCACAGTAGGTGAATGCAACTGCTCATTCAACATCCATATTCAGTAGTCCTAAATAAGCACTGAAGCATAACTCTGGGTCTCCCCTGCAAAACTCCCCCGAAATCCCTCCACAAAACATCTGATGACCTTGGTGCCTGTTAGCCAAGCTCCAGTAACTGGGGCTGTAGTTATTTAGAGAGCTAATGGCCCCAACCAAGTCTCTGACTCATTTCTTCTGGGAAATGAGTCATGATAGAACAACATGATAGAACAACAGAGCTCTAACAAACACACAAGCAAGCCTGTCTTAGGACCCTTAACACAATAGACACAAGCTCACCAAAATGCGATAGAACAATAGAGCCCTAAAGAGCACACAAGCAAGCAAGCCTCCTCTCAGTTCATACAAGCACACAAACAAGCATCCTTAACCAAAAAAACTCTCTGGGTCTGGGAAGGTTTGATCCAAGCTCTCATATTATCCTGTTTCTTCCACCATGCCCACGAAAAACACCTGTTGACCTTACTACTTGTTAGCCGAGTTCTTGTTCTTCACCTCCTCTCTGAGCTGAAACTCTGCTTAATTTAGTTTAGTTGTGCCAGGTTTTTGAAAGACTATGTAGGGCTGACAATAAGAAAATAGCTTTTAATAAGTTTGTGTTCTACCCAAATACCAAATGCCAGTATTGATTTCAATTAACTTATCCATGTAGTTCTCTGAAAAATTAGCATATTGTCCACATTCATAAAATTACATTATGCATGTATTGCTGTCTTCAGGAAGGGGCCACATCCCCAAATATGACATTTTTGTATCTTGTCCAGTCTACATAAAAGAAAAAGGGCTTTCCATCCTTCAAACAGGGGATATCATTTAAAATAAAGGATACCAGCAAGGGACAAGCCTTCCAGAGCAAAAATAGGGGGCATCCCTTATTATAAGGGACACCTTGCAACCCTAATTGTAGGATCAGTCATGAGCAAGAGCTTCTAATAAATTAATACACCAACAACAGGCATTAGAATAAAAAGGGTGACAGATTTTATTTTGTTACAACTGGGAGGCCTGGCCCAAGCATGTGTCCAGACATCAGACAACCCGAGTACTGATCAGTGTGAGCCAAATGGTGCAGCCCACCTTCTAGGAATACCTGGGATGATGGCACTGGGATGCAGGAGGCACTGTGTGTTCCCCTGCCACCTGAGAGAAGGTTGGAGTCCCATGTCTTGGAGCTGGACATGACTCCCTTCCCCTCCTCCCCAAGTTCCTGTAAGGGGATTTCCAATCTCATAGAAGGGGCAACTTGTCAGCTATCTCATTCCAACTGGATCTGATCACATGCCAAAAATGCTTAAAGAGATGATTCAAAGTGAAGTCAACAGCAAATCCATGAAAACCAAAGGTGGGAGAGCCAGGATGAAGTCAAATGATGATCTGATCCAGGAAAGCTGGATACCTACTTGTATAGATAGGGAGTAGATCTGACTGAAAGCTTTGCTCTGCATTCTTCAGGTCCTGCCTCACTGTAGCTTGGCCATACTTTATTGGCTGCTCTTTCCCACTTTTTCCCAAACCCTCTCCATTTACACAGCAATTCCTGGAAAGGAGATGGCCAGCAGGAAGATGGCACCTGATGGAACCCTCTCCTCCACAGTCCACACATTTGTATCCTGGGAAGTCAAGAAATATTCTTTAAGTTCAAATGGAAGTGTACATCCACAGAGTTAAACACATAGACTTCCATGCTCAAGGCATCTATATTCAAGACATCGAGATCGGGAGTCTCTACGATGTTATTGGAAGGGCTAGCATCCCCTTCAATGGATTGAATTCCAGCCATACATTAAACACATACATGTTAAGAATTAACAGCAAAGGGTGTGTCTTACAATTGCTAGATCTGTAAGTCTAAATGCAGTAGTAATGTCAGTATTAAAGTTTAGTTATCTACTATTTATTTATTTTTTTGTTCTAGAGTTTCCTTTAAAAACTCTCCAGCTGTAACCTCTTTCTGTAGAAACAAGGGGAAGAATGTCTCTACCTGACCAAGAAAGATTAGTCCTGTTCAGTCATTTATGGTATTTTATGATTGTACTATAATTTATAAATCCACAGGGGTTCTGGTTAATGGAGTCAAGCTACAAAGACAGGATTTGTGATACCTTGTGGGGACATGTTATATGAACCTAAGAGAAGTTAGCAGCAAAGGTAAATGGTAACATGCAAAAAAAAAAAAAAATCTAGTTAAGAGCCTAAAATGTAGCAACCAGTCATCGGTCTGACAGGCCCTTTAGCTATACAAAATGGGGAAAAAAATTGAAAGTGTTTGCAACTGATACTATCAAAATATAAAAAGAGAGACAGATTTCCCACAGCCTGACCCTACACAAAGATGAGACCGTGTCTATGGGAAAGGAGTGCTCTTGAGGTATTGGAAAAGGAAACATGCAGGTCATCTATAAGGTTATCAAGTGAGAAAAGTTTTAAAGAGCAGATGTGTGAACAAAATTAAAATGGACTTCTCTTTGGTCGCAGTGAGGAGACAGATGTAATGCAGCGCCTAGAATTGCAGTGTAAAAAGAGATGACTCGTGAGTAGAACTAAAATGTTCTGCAAGTTAATTTTAAAATTATTCAGCTACAGCTAAGTTTCCAAGACCCCACCACCACCAAAATGGGCCAGTAATGGTGGTGGGACTGAGACAAATACCTTTCAGAGAACGATACACGTTTTCATTCCCCTTCCCAACGCCAGTTTAGATGCTATTGCAGGACAGGGAAAAATTTCAATTGAATTCTAAATGAACAGAATAGAACTTTCTGAGTAAATTCTTGCTTAACAATTTTCATTCCAGACTCTTTGTTCCTGTTTCTTGTTGTTGAAAAATTATGACTTTTATGTTGGTACTATGGAGTTCTGGGAGACTGAACTATCAAATTATCTCTTTCATATGGAGCTTTTTAGTGTCATTTATGCTTCTGCTTGCTATGCTTCTTTTCTGCCAAGGTAGATGCAGAGTTTGTAAACACCTGGCTACCACTCAGGGACTGGTGGTGTTGGAGTAGGACTTCAACATCTACCATCTGGCTACACAGCTTTGTGCTAGAAGTCAACTGAGGTGAACTGAAGTGTGCTCTTCTTCCTTAGAAATGTATCACATTTTGTGTGAAATACTGAATCTATTGTTTATTAAACTGTTTTAAATCACTACTGTGTTCTTTTTGTCAAATACTTAGTGACAGTTCACAATTTTGCATAGTTCAGGTCTATGGAGTGCACAAGAGGTTTTCAATGGTAAGGAACCATCTCTTGGTAGTGGAGCAGTTCTAGCTGCAGCTAGTAGAATTTTACTTGTTATTTCCTTTCCTTTTCATAGGTAATGGTGTGTGTGAGGGGGTATTGAATGTCTTGACATGGGATTTTAGTAGTAACATGGATATGGACTCAGGGGTTGAAAAATGAGATATCAAAAATGAGATATCAAACAAGATATCAGGCTCAAGCATAAACAGAGAAACAGGGACTTCTGGATGTGAGAGGCTTGAAATGCCTCAGCCTAAAACCTTTGAGCCCAAGACACAAGAAACAACCATAGTATTTGTAGCTCCAGTACTTGGAGTTGCACTCCCTCCTCCAAGAACTCCACAGTCCACGGAGTCAACATGCAAACACCGGCAGTATGCCCAACATTAGCTCTGAAGTGTTGAGGAGTGGTAAGCTTTAAAAACCTAACTATTTAAGACTCCTCACTTTCCAGGAAGGAAAGTTCCTGAAAGGAGTAGTTCTGTCAAGAAATATAAAAAGCCTTGGTTGAACTTGAGACCTTACTGAAGCAAAGTGTTCACTTGGTGCCCCCCCCCCATGTGCTACATTCTCTTTCATGCCTCTCTTCCCTGCAGCTGGTATTGGCCTGAACAGGGCATTGGATAGAATGGATTGTATATTATCAGTTTATCAAATGATAGGGTTTTCTGGTGTGATTTGTTTGGTTGTCTGCATTACTTCCAGATTTTGGGAAAGATTAAATACTTTTTTGAGAAAGAAGCTATTCACTTGAACTGAAAATTCTGATGCTGAGCTAAAAAGTTTTCGAAGGAGTCAGGGACCCAAAGGGGGGAATCTGTGCCCAGCCAAACAAAATTCTTAATCCCTAACACTGGACAAATTGAATGGAGACAATTTTATACTTGTCTGCCACATAGCTGCTAAATTCAGCTGCACATAGATGGCTGAATGCATGCAGATTCACCGTCAGCACTCACAGTTCCCTGTCTAGATTGCTAAACCTGTCAATTTTACTGTCTTCTGCATTCAAATAGTATGTATCTGATTTTTTTTTTACCCCATCAATTTTTAGGAATAAAATTGAGAATTTGAGAAAGTTCTTAGAAAAACCAAATGAAACAAAGTTGTCATCCATCCTTAGCTTAGACATTCTACCATCAAAAATCATACCTAGGTTTTACTTTTCCCTCCCTGACAACTGGCTAGAAGATTGAAATTCTGATTCAGGGCAGTAAAGTATTTGGATAACAGAGGAACTAATTATATAACTAAAGTCAGTCATTGATACACTGCCGTTACAGAAAACATCTTTCAATAGAGGAATAGATACAGTCAGATATGTAGACGAGTTAAGGACTGGGACTTATGTTTTCCTTTAGTTGAATCGCACAGAATCTGGCAACATTATATGTTATACCTTAGGAGGTATAAGGGCTCCTGATGCAATGGACAAATAAAAACCAATTATAACACAAAGATAAAAACATTTTAAAAAAGCATTAAAATACTAATTAAAAATGTATTAGAGAGAGAGAGATGTTTATCATCAGCATACTGATGACACCCAGCCTCAAAGCTCCAGATGACCTCACCTCATTGAGTTTATGTAGATGTTGAAAAAGCAGAAAGGACCCCACAGGCTAATGACCAAAAGGCCGAGTGACTGTTCTCCAGCACTATTCTTGGGGAACCTTCAGCATGGAAAAACTGAAACCACTGCAAATCAATGTGCCCAATTCCCATATCAACCCAGAAGGATACCATTGTCGATGGTATTAAATGCTGCTGAAAGTTCCAGGAGGATTGACTGCCCCAATTAACTCCTAGTGCCCAGTACTTACAACCACTTCTGGTTAGAACGACCAGTTGGGATCCAACTGTTAAATTGACCTATTTTCTTTCCGGAGAGAATTCACACTCAGTCCGCAGGATTGCAAAATTTATTACAAAAGCTGCCTACCTGAGAGATCTTTTTATCACACAAAATGGGGTCCCCTGTCATGGTGATGAGCTTATTTAAATGTTATGACTGAATTTTTATACTCGTCATTTTATCTTTTTTGTTTATCATGTATTTTACCTCTTATATTAAACTCACTATTTATTAAGTTTAAGTTTATATGTTTTAATTATTTTAGTAATTTTATATGGGTTGAGTCCATTTGTGTATGTAATTTCTGTATTTGTATTTTTGTATTATATATTATATTTTTATTGTTGATATGGTCAGTTGACTAATCAATAAACGATGATGATGATGATGATGATAACCCCTAGTGTAGGTCATCCACCTTTCATCTGCCAAGGCAGCCAAGTCTGTTCCTGTTCCATAGCCAGGTCTGAACCCAAACTGGAATGTGTACGGGTAGTCCATCTTATGCAAGAAACTCTGGAGTTGTGTTGTCACCGCTTGCTCTAGGATCTCACTTAGAAAGGAGATACATCAGACTGGCCGATAGTAATTTAGGGAGGTGGGTCCAATGAAGTTTTTTCAACAAAGGATTTACAAATGTTTCTTTTACAGTGGTTGGAACATAGACTTCTTTCAAAAAGCATTAATGCTACTACCCAGTTAGCCAGTCCTCTGGCAGTTTTAATAAGCTAGGATGGACATAGATTTAACAGACAAGTGGTCACCTCTCCAAGCAACTTATTCACATCATAATGTTGAACAACCTGAAACATATTCATCAAAATCAGATAAATATGTGCTTGAGATACCTCCCCAGACTCTAACTTCAGTGTGGAGACCAAGTCAGAACAAGTTCAAGCAATTTTTTTCTGTGAAATATTTAGCAAATTCATCACAGTGCTTTTCTGAGGGCTCCTCATCAGAAGTCTGGGGTCTAGGATATAATAGCCCTTTAACTACCCAGAATAGCACACTGGGTGAGATTGAGGGGGTGTAATGGAGGCAGCAAATAATAGTGTATTTGCTCCCCTCACTGCTACAAAGTGGGTTCTAAAATGGACTTTAACATGTGTTTGACCAGATTCTGTCTTCCTGCACCATTGTTCTAATCATCTACTCAAGGGCTTCATTGCTCTGAGCTCCTCAGAAAACCAAGGAGCCCATGTTCTGCACCAAAGTAACGGATGCTTGGGAGTAACTGTTTCAATTGCCTGGATCATCTCTCTGTTCCATAGATTAACCAGTGCATTAACAGAATCACTAACTCTTGCAGATGGAAAATCTCCCAAAGCATCTGGGAATCCTTCTGAATCTATTAGTCTCTGGGGCAAACCATTTTAATGGGTCCACCACCCCTGCAGAGGTTAGGAGTCACAGAAGATCTAAACCCTATCAGGTGGTGATCTGTCCATGACAATGGAGTTCTTTCAAATCTCCCTATTACTACCAGATCGCCACCATTCTGAACAGCAAAAATCAGGTAGAGAATGTGGCCTGCTACATGCGTAGCATCAGATATTAATTGAGACAGACCTATGGTTGCTAAAGAAGCAAGGAAATCCTGGCCCTGAGGAGGGTGCCTCACCATGGATGCTAAAATCTCCCAATACAGTAAGTGTAGGGGGGATTAACATCACTTCCACTCTGGCAGGAAGAGAGTTGGGCAGCAGAGTGCATGGTACACCAATGGGACTATGTTGCACTTTCCAAGTAAACAAGTTTAACTTTCAATCTTCAGAGCACTACCTCCATCCTTGGGCACCATTGTTTCTTCTTGTTCTGCTTCCCACAAGTGATTTTGGATAAGTTATCCTCCTTAAGAGGACAACATGCTTTCCTAAGTGGCTTGAGTATGAAGTCTGTTTTGATTTGGTTTTGATCTTTGCACAGAAATAACAGAGTCCTTTGCACCTCTATAAACACACCTGCATCCCTATATCTCTTGTGTATATTTCTGCCTGTAAAGTTTATTGACCAAGTGATCTGTAGCCTATAAAAATATATACCACTATAAATTTCCAAGTGTCATAAAACTCTTTTTTGGTGGTGGTGGTGTGGCTTTAGAGGATTTTTTTTTTAAAAAAAATTGCAAATGAAAAAAGAACAAGTGAGACAGCTCCAGCTGCAGTGCCCTCTCTTGAGATCCATATTTTTCAATGGAGTTCATCCTGTTTTAAAGCCATGCTAAAGCTGCTGGTTCCTTTCTGCAGCTTACACAGTGGGATTCTACACTGGCAACAGAGTCCCTGCTGAATCTGTACTAGAGAAGGCAAGCAGATCAGTGAACAACTTAGAAGGAAATGAAATCATCTCTGCAGGGACGGCTGTCTTTAAAGAAGGGAACACTCTCGTGAATCTGTAGGCTCGTATTTTCAGGCAAATATCTTTTTTCACTTGGTTGCACAAATGCCTGAAATTTCTTATGGACAGATTGTATATTGTACAACAACAATTGCAGAAATCAGTCGGTAAATTCCTACAAATGGATAGATTTTAAATTTTATAAATATGTGTGTATGTGTGTGCATACACACAAAAAATGTAGATGATGTTTGAGCTGACTTAACAGAGTATAACAGTAATAATAGACATTGCAACTGTTACAATTTACAATTGCTAGAAAAATTTTCTCCTTATTTGCCATGCAAAGAATATGTGAACTTTCAAGCTAGACAAGAAACAGACAGGAGCAAACAAGAAGAGCAAGTGTGATACATCAATTGATTATATGTTTGGACTGAATATATTAATCTTTTTAAAGGTAGTCTTTACCAATACAAGAAATAAATATCAATCTGAAGTGTCTGAACTTCTCTAAATTTTACAGGTCAGTTCTTCAGCCAAAACACATACCAATGTCTTTATATTAGAAGTGTGGACAGAAAAAAAAGTCATCTATTAGTGAAAACAGCATATTAAGAGCATTTAGTAGGAGAAATGTGGACAAAAACTAGAAGAAGCTATGTATGGACTTCATAAAAAAATGCAGAAATAAGACAGAACAAAATTTAAATTTGGGAGAAAAGGGCAAAATTAATTGGAACTGACAAATTTGTTTTTTCGTGTTGGAAAATACTGTATTTGCTGGTGTATAAGACTTATTTTTTTCCTGAAAAATACTGTTTGAAAATGAGGTGTGTCTTACATGCCAGTGTATCTTGTGTACCAGCAAATAGTATTTGCCAGTGTATAAATGGAGTGCGTCTTATATACAGGTGCGTCTTATACTTCAGCAAATATGGTAATGTTTCTACAAAGAAATATTATTTACTGTGTAGAAAATGCTGCTTCTTGTGCAAAAGATGCTGTATTGGGGGATTTAGGCTACATAAAATTTGCATGTGGATGATTGGCATACAAAATAAAATTCCCTGTATATAAAACACTGTGTATATGACTTTTTGCACAGAATAAATCCTGAGTTGGGAATAAATTTTGAAAAGTGACATTTTCAAAGACTTTCTGGGAGCAAGAAGAAAAGTTGTTAAATCAGTCATTGCTTTCTTTGAGAAGAAACTTAGGGAAGAATTACATCAATAATAAAGGACAGGGCAGATTTGATTTTTAAATTAGACAAAGTGTTGATACAAATAAAGATAAAACGCCATCTCTCTGCTATGCAATCTATTCAACAGCTGGATGCTTAACTCCATTACCAAGCGTGTGTTCCCTTCCCTGCAGTTCCTAAAATGCTACTGAATGTCAGCTCTGTGGCACACTTTTGTCTATATTGCCAGCAAATCGCATTTGAACTGTTTGTAAAAAAGGACTTGTCTAAGATCATCACTTCCATCTATCGAAGTGGCAATCTGTCGATTTACCTGTTGGGTTTTAATTGAATGCATGTCAAATAAAGATATGCTAAAATAGAACATCTGGAGATTTGGGGCAGAATCTCTCTCATTGTATGTGCCTTCAAATTGACTGTGGACTTACAGCACCCCCATAAATTTCATAGGGTTTTCTTAGGTAAGGAATACTCAGGGGTGCTTTTACTAGTTCTTTCCTCAGTCTAGAATATAGCCTACAGCACCTGGTATTTGTTATTGATCTCCCATTCAAGTACTAAAAAGGACTGACCCTGCTTAGCTTCCAAGATCAGGTGGGATATGGTACCTTGAGGGTATTTAGTACCCACATTATCTCTATCTAGTGGGAAAATATGTGTCTTGTGTGTCTACGAGTTGTTTCTGACATATGGCAACCCTCAGGCTAAACTGTCATGGGATTTTCTTGGTCAGATTTGTTCAGAGAGGGTTTGCCAGAGTGTGACTTGGCAAGGTCACCCAGTAGGTTTCCATGGCTGAGCGGAGAATCAAGCACTGATCTCCAGAGTCACAGTCTAGCACTCAAACCATGATATCTCATTAGCTCTCAGGAAAATGTACTGAGTGAAATTTTCCCATTTTGCCCAACATAGATAGGTTTTACCAGCAATTTTCAATCTTGTATGTTTGGGCTCTTTGCTATTTAAGCTCTTGGAGTGTTGCTCATATTAATTGATTAGATTCACACTTCTAATGATTATCACAGCAGTCTTGAAATAACTGCATCAAAGCACTCTTTGTTTGGATGTTTGTACTGGGTGGGCCCAGTGCCATATCAGAGGCAGGTAATAGGAAAGAAGCATGTGAGATCACAGACAGTTAAAACTATAAAGCATCTCTTGACAATTTTATTAATGTTTTTGTACTGTTAGTGGTCACCAATGATACATTGACAAATTCTCAAAACTATAATCTGTGTGGTCATAATGTAACAGGCCAACGTTGTTGTTATTTTGTGATGATGATATGAAATGCTTTCTTAAGGAGATATTTGAATGTTGTGTTGAAATTATTTGAAATGCCAGATACAGCTAACAAGATAATTTAAGCTTTTTAAACATAACTTGCATTTATTTAGTCTCTTCCTACAAGACTATGAATTACGTTTTCCACTGGGCTGCTTCATTTACTGTACAGAGACGGACACACACTCCTTGATCTGGAAAATGGATTCTCATGGGACTTAGAGAAAAAACAAATAGCCGCTTCCCAACTAGACAGACTGCTGATACATATGGAGCAGAAAATTGGATTATTAATAGATTTTGCAACTAAAGATGTGAATAGCATCTTGAAATGAATGGATTTAAAACTTTAAGTGGGGTAATAGTTTTTACTTTTTTAAAAAAAATGCACAGTGGATGTGTTATCACCCAGTATTTAGGGCTATCGTGTTATGCATCTACCGAAGGGAATAAATAAAAGTAAACTGATGCATAACAGAACTGTTTCATGTTTGTATGTGTATGATTTGGTGTTTTGTCATTAAACAAGGGATTAGTCAAAACTTGATAACTCAGCTTGAATCAGACTGAAAGTTCTATCTTTGTCAAAAAAAATTTGTGGTGATCCATTTAAATGTACAAATAATTTGAATGCAAAGCTATTACTCTCCATTAAGTAAAAAAAGTAGATGTACATTATAGTCTGCAGAGGTCTAATACACATGGAGAGATGTCACTTTTCTTGCAATAAGGCACTTGAGAGCCAGTGTGGTATAGTGGTTTGAACATTCAACTATGACCCTGGAGACCAGGAGACCAGGATTTGATTCCCTTCTCAGCCATGGAAACTCAGTGGGTGACCCTGGGCATTTCACACACAACCAACCCCAGAAAACCTCATGAGAGGTTCACCTTAGGGTTGCCATAGGTAATAAATGACTTCAAGGCACACAACAAGAACAATACCCAGTAAATTTATCAAAAAAGGATAGTTTCAAAGATGATATTGTAAGACCTCACAGATTCCTTCTGAATCTTACAGCCAAGAAAAATATCAACCAAGTTGCTCAAAAAAGTTTTTAGAAGAACTTTCCTATTTTAGAAGACATAAACTGTTTTTCATATCTCAAAGTGATACAGTTTTGGTTATGAAAAATACTTTGCATGTGACAGCAAGTGCTCTTTAATTGTACCACAGGACCTACACAACAACTTAGTTAGGTCTGATCAACCACTGTGAAATGGACAGATGTAGGTATCTGACTTATGGACAAACTTCATTACTGGAATGGTCAAATGTCCACTAGGTCTTGTTGTTAATTGTCACCAAGTAGACTTCAACTTATGGCAATCTTATGAAAGAGATCTCCAGAATACCCCACCCTCAATAGCCCTCAGTTGACTCAGGACTGTGGCTTCTTTCATTTATATCCACTTGTAATGCAATCTTTCTCTTTTTCCTATTGCCTCCCACGTTACCATGCACTATCATCTTTTCTAATGAGTCATGTCATTTCATGATATGCCTCAGTTTGGTTATCTTGGCTTCTAGGGAGAATTCAGGCTTGATTTGTTCCAGGAACAATTGATTGGTCATTTTGACAGTCATGGTGCATACAACTCTCCTTCAGGATCACATGTCAGATGATTTGATTCTCTCCCTATCAGCTTCCTTCACTGTCCAGCTTTCAAAACCATACAGAAAATCAGAAATACAATAGCATGGACAATCCGGATGTGTAGTCAAATATATATCTTTATACTTGAGGATCTTATCTAGTTCCTTCATAGCTACCCTTCCAAGTCCCAGTCTTCTTTTGATTTCTTGACTGCAGACTCCATTTTGATTTATGACCAACCAAAGTATAGAAAGTCTTTGACTATTTTAGTATTTTAACCATCTACTTTAAAGGTCCTTTTCACATGGTATTCGCCATGCAAAAGGGCCTCTGGAGCATAGCGCAATTGCGATGAGCCGTCCACACGACATCCTCGCAATTGCGCGATGCTGCTGGGGCCGGCAGGTGCCGATTGTGCACTATTTCATTTTCAGCTTCTAGCCGAAAATGGTGCACAATTGTGCATCGCTCTAGGGCTCCGTCAGCACTTACCATGCATGCAGAGCCTCTGCAGCCATGGTGCTCATGCTTCCTGCCCCAGCGCAGCCTGGGAAAATCCCAGGCTGCACTGCAGAAGGAAGAGGAGGAGCCCTCATGCTGACTGCTCGCTAGCAGGCAGTGGCTGCAAAGCTGAAGCATTGGGGATGCGAGAGTCTCTTGCAAGAGGCTGCATGCACAATCCCCGCACCCCAGTGCTGCAAAAAGGTAAGGTGCGAAAAGGGCCAAAGTTATATAAATAATATGTGGCCATTATTTATGTTCTCTTAATGTTAAAATATGATCCTAATTTTGCACTTTCTTCCTTGACTTTCCTCAATTGCTCTTTTCTGCCAACAGTATGTGTCATTGTGTCATCTGCGTATCTGAAATTATTGATGTTTCTATCCCCACTTTTATGCCTCCTTCCTCAGAGTCTAATCCAGTTTTCTACACAGGTACTGAGTATAAATTTAATGGATAGGGTGATAAAATACAACTTTGTCTGACCGACTTGCTGGAAGGATGCTATTCTGTTTCTCCATCTTCTGTTCTTAGAGTTGCCTTTTGTCCTGAGTATAGTTTATGTACACATCAGAACAACCAAATGTTGTGGTATATCTGTTTCTTTTAGAGTAACTAATATTTTTCCATGATCTATACAATCAAAGGCTCTGTTATAAATCATAAAGCACAGGTTCATTTTCTTCTGAAATTTTTTGGTGTACTCCATTATCAAACATATTTTTGCAATATCATCTCTCATGCCTCTTCCTTTTCTGAACCCAGCATGGACATCTGGCATTTCTTGTTCCATATACGATAAAAGTCTTTGGCTATTTCTGCATTACACTGTTATAGCTCTTTGGCCTCAGTAAATTACAAACCTCAGAATTCCATAGGATGTTGAAAGTGGAATAATGGCATTTGTTGTAAAATTTTGATCATCACTTTCCTTACATGAGATATTATTGCAATGATTCAATGGTTACTGAAATATCTGGTGGTCCTTTTCTTGGGATGGGAACATATATTCAGTGTTTTTAGTTGGTGGGCCATCGCTTTGTTTTCCATATTTGTTGGCAAATTTTAATTAGAATTGAATGGATTCTGTCTCTGTAGTCTGAAACAACTCTGTTGATATGCCATATGTTGCTGGTGATTTATTTCTTCCACAAGCAGTTTCCTTTTCCCTTTCTAAAACTGGATTCACTGACTAAAAGTTTTTATTTGAATGAATCTGTCCTTCTTTCATCTCTTTTGTATAGCTCTTCTGCATACTGCTTCTTCTTTCTTTTTATTTTTCTCCTGTTAGTCATATAGATTTGAATTTCCCTTTGATTTCTTGGATCTTGTGGAACAGATTTCTTGTTCTACCTTTTTTGTTGTCCTCTGTTTCTTATATTTATTGTTATAATTAGGGATGGGCCAACCGAATCCTCGAATCCTCGAATCCTGGGTAAGGATTCGAGATTCCCGAATCCAAATCCCTGTGCCAAAATAGGCAAACCGAATCTTTCAAATCTGCCAACTAAATAGATTGTTGGAGACCAGGACATCTGAAAACCTGGGAGACTGGGATGCCTGAAAACCTGGAAGACCATACATACAAGGGAAAATAGTAAGTAGGTGAGGTTTTCCCTTGGAGTAATAATGGCCTTTGCTAACAATTTCACTAATTACAGCTGGGCTTGTATTCTTAGATATTTAAATTGAACATTTCATATTTAAGTTTAGTACTTGACTAGAAGCTACAGGCTTGAGATTTCAAGGACAGCTGAAACATTCTGTTGCATACCCTTGCAAACCTCTTTCAGACACAATTCTGGGGTTTGGAGTTTTAAAAGAGGTCACAGCCTTCTCTGCCAAAGTGTACTGGTGCATCATCAAACTACAAATCCCAGGATGCCAGAAGGAGCTATGTAAAGAAAAGCCAGTTTTGACCTGGATTAGCTCTTTGCTGTAGTATGTGGCCCTGTTTACACAGGCAGGAAAATGTGGGATTAATCCACATTTTCCTACCTGTGCAGAAAGGGCCTTCATGTCAGTTTCAATCTGAGGAGATCCTGAGGCAAAACTATGACAATTGTCTTGGCCAGATTTCTTGAGAGGGAGGTTTGCCTTTGCCTAGGCTTTTGCCAAGGCTGAGAAAGTGTGTCTTGCCCAAGATTATCTTTCTTTCCCTTGCTTTTTAAACTCTTTTTTAAAAAAAGGATTCACAAGATTCGAGATTCATGAGATTCGTGGATTCCCAGAACCTTCCATGGATTCAGATCCAGATTCGGATTCGGAAAATTCTGTATTTGGCCCATCCCTAGGGATAATAGTTCTTTTCATCCTTAATGGCAAGTTGTTAAATAATTGCATTATTTCTGTTACCATGTACCTTGTAACAGAAATTTCCGTTACCTTGTACTTTTGTTTATCACCTGTCTATATCTGTATGAAGAGTTTAATCTGTCATGCAGTGAGGATTTTTTTTCTTTTTGGCTGCAGATAGTTTTTTGTTTGTTTGCTTTGTTTGTTTGTTTGTTTGTTTTTGTTTTTTTGCATTCTTCCCTGACAATATCCCTGGTTTTGATCCAGAGTTCCTCACTCACTCATTAATAGTGCAGATCTATTATTTACATGCTATTTACATAGTCCACTAAGTCTAACAACAAATAACTTGATTCTTAATGGACTACTGCTCCAGTTCCTTCTAGTTTTATTATTAATTAGGAAAGGAAACCCTTGCCAAAGGTAAGTTCAGGAGAAGTTAATTGTGTAGGTCAGATTCTATGCAAATGAAATCTTAAGCAGTCTGGTGGTAAAAATATCAGTAACCTACATTTCGTAAGCCTACATCAACAGAGGACATGTTTCTACAGACAGACTAAAAATAATAAAGAGATGATAAATTCAAATAGCATAACTGACAGTTTAGGCATTATTCTTAGCTACTCCAACAAAGATGGTGTTTTTAGCAAGCACAGCTGACTAATCCGGCATGTAGGGGAATATCCTCTTCCAGTTTTTGTCTGCTATATTCTATCCATTGCATTTTTTTGTATAATCTGTTACATGTTACAGAAAGATTATGATAGTGCTGCACAGGACATAGTTCAGTTAACATATCTGGACTTTAGCTAATTTATTTCCATTGAACTATAACTATAAGATGATTTCAGACAACCTAAGTTTGTAGTTCAGGCTCACCAAGTTAATGAGTTGTATTTTTTAAAGCCATATCGAGTTTCAGATACTTCTTTGTAATTCTAGTTTTTAAAGTATGACTGTTCTTTCCTAAAATTCAGCTCTGGAAAACATGTCATGGCTTATACTTGCAAGAGTCTAAGAAATGGAATTGTCTAGACATTTGCAATTCTGGTGGTTACCCCATCCCACGATTGAAATACTTGTATGGAATTTAAATCTGGATTCCCCTCCCCCCCCAATGCACTGGATTTTGCTGCAGATAAGGATTGCAAATGCATTGTGCTTCATATTGATTTTTTTCCTGCTTAAATCTGCAAAGTGTTTTACAGTCAGCTGGCACTAATATACACAACATCATTGGAGTTTGTCAAGTTCTACATACAAAAAAGATAGGGTTGTAAGGGTACATGTATTTTAACCCTGTGGCCATGCTGGCTAAAGACTTCTGGGAGAAACAGTACAAAAAGTAAGTTTTCCAGGCTCTATGTATGTCAGTTAGAACTTCAGAAATGTAAATATTTCTACTTATTTCTTAAGGTGTGCTTAGTTGTATGTGTATATGTGGCTGGTGTGTGCATGTGTATTTTTATTGTGTGCCTTCAAGTCATTTCCAACTTACGAAAACTCTAAGGGGAACGTATCATGGGGTTTTCTGGGGCTGAGTGTGTTTGATGCTCTGGACCAAGTTTTCTGTTTGGGTTAGGATGCTGGTGGTCTGAATGTGAAGGAACTTTCTGTAGTTCCATTGTCATGATCACTGTCTAGAGGACTCATTGGGACTCGGACCCTCTGCATGGGTGAGTGGCTGAATAAAATGGTCTACCCCAAGAGGCTCATGGATCCAGATGAATTTCTGAACACTCTTGAGGAGTTTCCTGTTGCCTTGGCACATGATCCTGTCAACGCCTTGGCTGATCTCTGGAATAGGGAAATGGCCAAGGCAGTGGACATGATTGCCCCTAAGCATCCCAACCCACAAAGTGCAACAAAGTGAGTCTCCTGGTTTACTAGCGAGATGGCAGCAATGAAATGAGTGGGGCAGAGACTAGAATGATGTTGGCTCGAGCTCATTGGAAGGTGCATTCCATGACAACAGTGGCAGTGAAGAAACTGTACTTCTTTGCCACAGTTGCATCTGCACAGTGTCTCAAGTCCTATCTTGAGTGGTCAGGGGCCTTTTACACTCTTGCCCACAAGAAGAAAATAAAGATAAATTTACAGCCCACTGTGACAAATTTGCAAGAGACTTTGCAAACAAAACCACTCGGATTTGTGCTGACTTGGGTGCTGTAGTTGAGACAGGTGCATTAGATGTAATCTTGGCACCTGTTTGCTCTGTATTATCGGATATGTTTCAGTTTGTGCAACCTGAGGATGTGGACAGGATCCTTGGAGAAGTGAAAGCCACCTTGCCCTTCCTGGCTTCTGAAAGCAGCTAGATAGGGACTGGCTGAGTAGGTAAAGGGAGTGGTGGCTGTCTCACTGCAAGTTTACACCCTGCCTAACAGTGGTTGTGGTGAGGCCAATACTAAAAAAAGGCCTCGCTGGATCCTACCATTCTGAATAACTACTGGCCAATCTCTAATATCGCATTTTTGGGCAAGGTTCTGGAGCATGTGGTAGCCTCCCAGCTCCATGGATTTCTGGATGAGATGAATTATCTAGATCCATTTCAATCTGGCTTCAGGCCTGATTATGGGACACAGAGAGCTTTGGTTGTCTTGGTGGATGACCTACCCAGGGAAGTGGACAGAGGGAGTGTGTCTCTATTGTTTCTGCTGTACCCCTCAGCAGCTTTTGATACCATCAACTATGATATCCTTCTGGGCTGAGTCTCTGAAATGGGACTTGGGGGCACTGTTATATAGTGGTTCCAGTCATTCCTAGAGGGATGAACTCAAAAGATAGTGCTCAGGGACTCCTGTTTGTGCCCTGGGCATTGGCCTCTGGGGTCCCTCAGGGTTCCATTTTTGTCCCCCATGCTGTTTACATCTACATCAAACCAACTGTGTGAGATTATCCAGAGTTTTGGGGTTTGGTGTCTCCAATATGCTGATGACACCCAACTCTACCTCTCCTTTCCATCTGATTCCAAGGAAGGTGTCTCATTATTAACCAATATCTGTTGTCAGTAATGGAGTGGCTAAGGGCAAACAAATCGATGTTCAATCCAGATAAGATAGAGATGGTCCTAGTCAGTGGAAAGACAGAATATGGAATAGAGACTTTGCCTGTAGCGGTTGGAATTACACTGTCCCTGAAATCTCACTCTCGCAGCTTGAGTCTTCTTCTGGACTTAACTCTGAGTTTGGATGCTCAGGATTCAGCAGTGGCCAGGAGTGCATTTACACAGCTCAAATCTGTGTGCCAGATGCTCCTGTTCATAGAATCATAGAATCATAGAATCATAGAATCATAGAGTTGGAAGAGACCACAGGGGCCATCCAGTCCAACTCCCTGCCATGCAGGAACACACATCAAAGCATTCCCAACAGATGGCCATCCAGCCTCTGCTTAAAAACCTCCAAAGAAGGAGACTCTACCACACTCCGAGGCAGCATATTCCACTGCCGGACAGCTCTGACCATCAGGAAGTTCTTCCTGAGGTTCAAGTGGAATCTCCTTTCCTGCAGCTTGAACCCATTGCTCCTTGTCCTAGTCTTTGAAACAGCAGAAAACAAGCCTGCTCCCTCCTCAACATAACATACCTTCCAATATTTAAACATGGCTATCATGTCCTCTCTTAACCTTCTCTTCTCCAAACTAAACATACCCATTCCTTGAGACATGAGTTCTGGCTACAGTGACACATGCCTTGATTACATCTTGGTTGGACTACTGTAATGCACTCTACATCGGGCTGCCCTTGGAAAATATTTGGAAACTTCACTGGGTTCAAAATTTTATTGTGAAATTTTATTTTTTTCAATTGATTGTCCTGAAAGCTGCCTTGGGTCTGACTCTGGGAGAAAGATGGCATACAAATGCAGTAAATTAATTAATTAATAGTCCCAGAAATTAGCAACCACAGCAGCAGCAATGATAATATCTATTTGTAATATATGCCCAAAATGTCTCAAGTCTGGATGAAAATGACTTTGCAAAATGACATGAAAACATCCTTCCCTGTTGCTATGGTGCAATGCAGATTCCCATGCCCATTTTTCTAAATCTCTCTTCTGGTTCTGGGACCATATCAATACACCATTTCAAGAACTGCCTCCACTATTCAAATGCTTACCTACTCATCTTGGCTTTATGTAGATCCTGTCTCCCACCTTTAACTCCTAACTATCCTTTACAACATTCATTAAATTAATCAACCCTATCACCATACACATAAGATATGGATTTCTGTTATTATTGCATTTCTGTTACCCATCCATTGGCATAAAAAGTCTGTCCGTAGGTGTTTCACTCCATGTATCTGATGAAGTAGATTGAGTCTACAAAAGCTTATGCTGCAAATCTCTTTCTCTTAGGCCCTTTCCACATGACAGGGCTCAGTGAAGTCCTTTCGTTGCAATCCTGTCGGGGAGGGAAAGTGTACCAGGAATGCTCCTCCCCACACCTCACCCAGTTGCTGCAGAGGGGAGCTCTCTGGCCCCGCCTCTTCCCTTCTGCACTGGTGAGGGAGGCATCAACAGTGCGCTTCCGCCCTTCCGCATGGCCGGGAAAGGCAGCAGCATGATGTGATAGTAAGTGTAAAATGGATTTTTTCCATTTTACAAATACAGCGCTTGCACAACATGTGGGGACAAGATGGTGGCGGGACTGCGATGACGTTGTGCAGAAGCATGACCTATGGAGTGCTGCCATCATGTCCCAACTGCGGGGCAGCCACACCATGTAGAAAGGGCCTTAGTAAGTCTCAAGGGTGATACAAAATCCTTTTTTATACCAATACAGACTAACATGGCTATGCACGTGAATACTCCCAGACAGATAGATGGGACTCATTTTTGCTGCTTTGCATATACAGATATACACACACGTGTGTGTGTGTGTGTGCGCGTGCATGCATGTATCTCTATTCCATCAGCATGTACACTTCTTATATTACAAAGGATGACTTTCCCTGGATCATCACTTTCCCTGGATCTGTGTGAGATTAATGCTGTAAGCATCTTGAACATTGTGACAATATGCTTCAGTACTATGAAAGTGCATGTCTTTGTAAAATGGGTTTAAGTAACAAACAAAAATAATTAATGCAACTTTTAAAACTACAGAATGTAACTGTGTTCTGGCTTTGAAATACTAAAGAAAGTGATCTCTGTTTTACATAATTTCATTCACCTAGAAGAATACTTTGTAAGCTTCCATTGAATGTCCCAATTCATTACCTTGTATTTTTTCAGTTGATATAAAGCAAAAAAAAAAAAGGTTTTCAAACTGAGTAGCTTGAATACTTGTCATTAACTGATCCAGCCACAATTTTGGTGATATATTTCCCTGTGTGAAGTTGATGATCCTTTTTTATTAAACAGTTCACATTGAAATATTTATTGAAATGCATAATTCCATCTTTCAGTGGTCTGGATGAATAATGAAATATTTATAAATGAAAAAAGGATAAAATGCTGATTTGAGGGTGAGAATATCCTCAAACAATTCGCAGATGAAAACTGGGAAGTGTGGCTAAGGAACATAGGAAAGTGGCCAAAATGATGGGGTCAGGTGACAAGAAGCAAAAGTTATTAGTAAGAAGAACACACAGAACAACTGTGTTAAGGAAAGAAAATTTGGAATTTATCTACTGAGTTAAAGAAGTACTGTAAAAAATTTTTAAAAACCAAATCAATAATTAAAATTGTGTGTGTGCGCGTGTGTATACAGTATGATTAACAATAAATATTACATTATATTACACTGTATTGTAAAATCAAAATGTATTTTATCAGACACCGCTCAAAAATATAGCTTTCTCTCAACACTATTAATGCATGAGTCCCCTGTTGATGTCCATCCCCTGCCCAGTTCAAATGATTGTTGTTGTTATGTGCTTTGAAGTCATCTCTAACTTATGACAACCCATCATCATGGGATTTTCTTGGTGAGCTTTATGCAGAAGAAGTTTATTGTCTTCCTTTAAGGCTGAAGAGTTGATTTACGTATAAATCAGTCCGAATCCCACTTTCATAACATTCACTTTGAGCCATTCCTAGTTGCTCAGATTTACCTACTTCACAGGGTTGTTGTTAGAATAAAAATAGTAGTGGGTAGGAAAAATAATGTACAATACATTTAGCCTCAAGTTAAGTTAAGAAAGATATAGTTTGAAAATGCATGATTCTTATAAATAAATCCATGAATTTCAATAGCCTTTTCAAATACTTCCCTTAGGTTGCAATCTTATACATAGTCACCTAAAGGTAAGCTCCACAGAACTTATGGGAGATTTCTTGTGGGTAGGTGTTATTATTACTATTATAATTTTGTTACATCTTCATCTTTATCTATACCCTGCCTTTTTCCCAACACTGGGAGTCTATGTTTGATTAGTAAATCAAAAGGAGGGGATGAAGAAAACCAGTAAAACTAAGTTTTACACTCAATCATGTTAGAAGAAGCCATGCCCTATGAGGATAGACTTAAAGAGCTGGGTATGTTTAGTCTGCAGAAGAGAAGGTTAAGAGGGGACATGATAGCCATGTTTAAATATTTGAAGGGATGCCATGTAGAGGAAGAAGAGGGCTTGTTTTCTGCTGCTCCAGAGACCAGGACAAGGAGCAATGGATTCAAGCTGCAAGAAAGGAGATTCCACCTGAACCTCAAGAAGAACTTCCTGACTGTCAGGGTTGTCTGGCAGTGGAATATGCTGCCTTGAAGTGTAGTGGAGTCTCCTTCTTTGGAGGTTTTTAAGCAGAGGCTAGATGACCATCTGTCGGGAATGCTTTGAGGGTGTTCCTGCATGGCAGGGGGTTGGACTGGATGGCCCGTGTGGTCTCTTCCAACTCTACATTTCTATGATTCCAAGAATGGACAAAATCTTGGAATATTACTCAAAAAAAATCAAACCAACACATCTAAAGGATAATTTCTACAAAACATTGTACAGATAGTATTTATCTCCATCACAGATAGCAAAAATAACTAAAAATAGAAGTAACATAAAAGATAGAAGTAAATGCCACCAAAAAGGAACTTTTTCCCACCTATGGTGGACATGTAAGCATGCAACTAATTTTTGGAAAGAAATTCCTGGAAAGATTTCTGAGGTCCCAAAAGTTAAATTTCCAATGACACTTGAAATATATTTATTAAACATGATTGGAACATTCAACAGATAAAAGAGGCACAAAGGAAAATCCTGCTATCATGGCAGCCTGTTTGACACATGTACAAAATGTAGAAAAATGGAAACAAAATATAAAACATAAATAGAAATATATAAATATAAAATATATATGATATGATGGACATGGATAACATTTCAAAGTCATTAAGAAAAACATTGAACCTGTCAAATGAAGAGTTGAGTGTACTACTACCATTATGGAAAGAAAATGGTGTAATTTTGTAATTTGACAATTGAAATAGTGTTAAAGTTAAAGTAAAAAAGATTTAAGATTCATCCTTTATTGAAGTTATACCTACACTGAACATGGTTTATCATACAGACAGATATAGAAAAAGGATTGCGGGACTTGTATGAGTATAGGTATGGGTAGGAATTGTATGGTTCATGGCTTACAAAATCGCCTGCCATGACAATTTTGCAAACCACCTTCCAAAACAGATACACACACAGTAGCTTTTTTTCCCCATACAACCTGCTGGCGAATTGTGACCCCTCAGTGCTTCTGGAGGCATGTTTGGGCGGTAGCATTTGTATGAACGAGTCAAGAACAAGTCATGTCTTTATGGTACATTATGGAACTTTGAAGCAGAAAGAAATTCTTAAAGTGATGGAAATAATTGAGGCTTCCTTCAGATGTGTACTAATGGCAAGCAGCTGGAGGTCTTTTAAAAATAGCATTGAGGAGCAGCTGAAAGCCCGGGGTGGTGTTTAGCCAAAGCACCCAAACAACATGGAAAAGAATAGAAAGGCCTAACAGATTCCCAAAAGAAGAATGTAACAGAGTCTTAAGAGAGTCTTCTTGGGACAAGGTGAACCTGAATGATGACATCATACAAGGAAGTTACAGATGGATCCAGATGGTGTCCTAATGAACAGCTGCAAGTGTCCAAAAGTATTGTTAATTAGAAAAAGTATTGGAGATACTCCGGCTTCTTTTCAGGATAAGATGGTGGTCATTTTTGAACAGCTATGTCTAATTGCATTTTTTTATTTGAGGCAAATTAAATTTTCCCATTCTAAATGTGAATAGGGATGACAGTTGCAGAAATACTGACAGATGTATGCCAGGTCTGTAGATGGTCTGAACTTGTGTGTGACTTGCTAACCAGATGTTGATTCCTAATCCATGCATTTCAGCTTCTATGCAGCATCTGTGTAGATGTCAACAAGCATTTTGTATACACAGTTAATGCACAGGCCTAAAGTAGTAACATATCTTATGCCATATTTGGTGGTCAATTTGATTAAGCTTCATGTGACTAGTTAAGTGCTATTCCTTATGCTGATTTCTGTTAACATGTCAATGTGAAGGCATTCTAAGAGAGGCTCAAGGACACTTTGAGACTGATTTGTCCCTTTGTCCTTCTTGTTTTCAAGGTCAGTACTAGATTGCAAGGATATTTTTTTTTCACTGTTAACAGAACAGCAGCAGATGCATATACTTGGCCCCCTGCATCCATGGGTTCTGCATCCACCATTTCAACCAGCCACAGCTTGAAAATATTCAGAAAAAAAATACCAAAAGCAAACCTTGATTTTGTTGTGCTAATGTGTAGGCATACTCTGCTGTAGCCACCTACCATTTCACAGATCCTCAGTCTTTCTCTGGCACTGGTCTGAGCTGAGCCATTTTATATACGGGCAGCATTTTCCGACACCACTGTATATAATGGAACTTGAGTATCTGTGGATTTTGGTATCATTGGAGCAGGGGTGAGGGGTGTTCTGGAACAAAACCCCAGAAAATAGTGAGGGCCATATTAAGCTAGGGCGGGGGAAAACAACTGTATTAAGAGTTTTTCTGTTGAGGTTACTTTTTTTTTAACATCACTGCAGCAATGCTAGTAATAAAGGTCTGCATACCTAGAAGAGAGCTTGATGTAATTCTTTAATGTTTGGCACGTAGAACAAATTAGTTGTCTAGAAATATTGGTGTTCTGGGTGCATAAAGATACTTGTGATCTGAAACATCTAGGGCAGGGTGCCAGGCAGAGAGGGAAATGCAACTCATGCTTTTAAAAGCACAGTTCCCCTGTGTAGTGTCTTCGGATGTCATGGCATTATGGAAACATTCCAATGAACCAGGGTGGCTCTCCCCACTTCCATATAAAGCTGTGAATTCTCCTCTCCCTCTCCAGTTTCCTTCCTTCCTTCCTTCCTTCCTTCCTTCCTTCCTTCCTTCCTTCCTTCCTTCCTTCCTTCCTTCCTTCCTTCCTTCCTTCCTTCCTTCCTTCCCTGCCTCCCTCCCTCCCTCCCTCCCTCCTTCCCTCCTTCCTTCCTTTCGTACTGGAGCTGGAGGCTGAGAAGGTATAAACCAAAGCAGTTGATGCCCTTCGTTTATGTGTGGCTTCCAGTGTGGGCCTTGGAGGCTGATTTGAATGTACCTTTGTGATAATCAGCAGCATGCAGACTCAGGTACAGAATGAAGACAGGGAAGAAGATAAGTATTCTGGAAAGCTAGCCAGCACAACTGGGAGAGATGAAAATGGCCTGCACAACCTGCAGGGTGGGCTTTTGAAAGCATCAAACAAGCTTTCCTAATAATCACACAAGAAAGGAAAGAAGAATAAATAAAGGTGAGGGTCTATATATGTAAGTAGAAAAAATGGGATGGGGCTGTTGTTGCTGTTGTTGTGTGTCTTCTAGTCATTTTTTACTTATGATAACCCTAGGGTTAACCTATTACAGGTTTTTCTTGGCAAGATTTGTTCAGAGGGGGCTAAGGTTTAGAGAGTGACTTGCCCAAGGTCAGTCAGTGGGTTTCCATGGACAAGCAGAGATTGGAACTCAGGTCTCCAAGGTCATAGTCCAATGCAATCAAACCACTGCCCCACTGTATATATGATCTGAGCCACAGGAAGGAGTAAGAACAGGTGAAGACAGGAAGTCTGAAAAAGATGGGCATGTGTCTGACAAGGGGCATTTCCACACGGGGTTTTTAAAATGGTGCAGAGCATCCCCAGGGGAGGACATCTGCACCTGGGAGCGGACTGGGTCGGACCTACTTAAGGTAGATCCGCACCGCAGCCCACTCCGGAATGACCCCAAGTGGTCGCCCAGCGTGCTTTTGAAAAACCTGTTTCTTTCAGTTTTTCAAAAGCACGGAGCGTGCCAGTGCGAGCCTGCTCCCTTATGCAGATTCGCAGGCTCACATTGGTGCAGGGGGCAGGCTTTAGGCTGGTGAGCTTCAGCGATTGGTCGAGAGCCTCGACCAACCGGAAACCGCCATTTTTGTCACCAGAGCAGTGTGGAGCAGCGGCCACGCACTGCTCCAGAGCAGCGTGGACCGGACCGGGGAGCCAAAAGTCCGGTAAGTAGCGTCATGAGGCAATTCCCTCGCCCTGTGCAGAAATGGCCAAGGACTGCATCCTCACATTTTTGACTTCTATGTAGTGGATGTTTTGTTGCACTAGTGAGGTTTACCATGGGATCTGGGATTTGAGGCCTGGACCTGTTCCTTTTCTACCATCTCTTGGGCAGCTTATTTGCCATTCAGCTTTTCCAGCTTACCTTCTGCATGGCCTAGCTGGAAGATTTTTCTAGTGTTCTCTGTCTTTGTAGTCCCAAGAAGCAGCAAAACCAGCACAATTACTGAACCCTCAGTTCGTGTCCATTCCATTGTGATTGTATTAATATACAAACCAATTTCTGTACAAATTACAACTACCTAGTTGTAGACTGGGACTAAAATGCCATTTCTTTGGCTCAGATTTAAATTACAGTATGAGACAACCTCAACCCACTTACCCATGCACCAAGGTAATCTTCTTCTGGTTCTCATACTGTCACAGATACACAGGTGGCAACTGCAGGAGGGTTCTCTTTAATTCTATTTACCTGATGTCACATAGGATACTATTCTCCAATAAAGTTTTCCTTTGATATCTCTTCAGCATCCATGCAAGACAAATCTTAAAACTACAACATCTCCTGGCCTCATAGCTAGCCTTCACGATGACAGACATGCACATCTGCTACATTGTGAAATAACACAATAGGAGCACTCCTTTCATATGTAAAGTCTACCAGCAGTAGGTTGAGTAAACTCCTTTTTAATTAGGATCTTTCTAGCCCCATCTTCTAGCTCCAAAAGGCTGTAGGAATATCATCATGCCTATGTGCAATCTATCTGGTAGAACAGAATAAAAATGAAATATATCCCAGTTCCTTTTGCTCACCCCCAAAGTGATGACATGCACTTAATATACCTGGGTGATTCCTGTATTTGTGAGTATTCTCTTCCAAGTGTCTTAGTATACAAACATAGCAAGTTTCTTATTCTATTTCTGCAGGTACCTCTCTGTCCCTTATTGCATTTTCTTAATACAGCCCTTTCCCTCCAGCTTTGGAGTGAGCTTTACATCAGAACCAAGGCATAGTCCCACTCCCTTAAATTGTGTTTTCCTGGCTCTTGACTCATTGTTCCTGTGTTGACCCTCATTATGGGAGCAAGCCAAGAGACCAGGGAATTTGATTTTCCCAGTACTATATCTCATTTCTATAACACTGCCAAGTCCCAGGCACTTGGAGAAACAGGAAAGAGTGCAGAAAAGAAAGACTGTCCTTCCAGCAGAGCAGCAGAATGTAAATGTGTGAGAAAGGAGATTCATTGTGTTCCAAGCAGTCATCAAGGCCATGATGAATTTCAGTTTGGCTCATTACTGGTTTTATTTGTCCCAAGCTCATTTCCATTTTTTTTTCAAGAAAACATCTTGGTTTTCAAAATCCAATTATAAAGTGAACTGGGACCACAGGGAATGTTACTTACAGAACATTTGAATAGTTGTGAAGTTTTTTACTATTATTCTTGTGGCCCATAGTGTGTGAGCCAAAAGAATATCCTGGAGCAAATAACGAAGACTGTGCTCGACTATGAGTTTAATGCATGAGTCACAGACTCAGTATCATGATGTAGTTAACAAACAGTACAACAATATTTAGGTTTAAAGGTTAGATACAGTCACTGAACTTGAATTCAAGGTTCAGTGGAATTGGCAGAGACTAAGGCCATTTCTGTGGCACACTGTTATAGTGCTATTATACCACTTTCAATATCCTGTGGAATTCTAGGGTTTGTAGTTTACTAAGGCCGAACAGCTCTCTGGCTGAGAATTCTAAATGTCCGTTCCTAAACTGCAAACCCCAGGATTCCACAGGATGTTGAAAGTGGAATAATAGCACTATAACAGTGTAGTGTGGAAATGATATTGCTCTTTCAGTGCTTCCAAATTAAGGACAAGTTCCATTAATTTAATGGGAGTTTCACTCTTTCATCAGTTCTTCTTGCCTACAGAGACTCATTTCGGTCTGCTTGCACATGTGCGTGGCTTACAAAGTGAGCTGAGAGGGAGGAAAAGGTGTCAAGCTGGCTGATGGACTCTGCAAGCAGTGTGTGCATAGTCAGTTGCAAGTGAATCTCCATAAGTCCTTCATATTCCCTACAATGCTTACCCTACATGGGTACTGATTTTTAACCAAATCCTTTTTCTGACAATGCTCCGGTCCCTAACCTGTTAGATAAGTGGGGGAAACCTATATATCTCTTGGGACATATTTTCTTAGTTTTGACCAGAAGAGAGCCGTTAAATCTGCCTCATTCATCTACATGTTGGCTCATCATTTGACAATGGATTCAATGGATCTACTCTAGTTGAAACTACCCAACAGGATTCCAGCTTTTTTGTCCCAGCACTTTTGTGTGTGTGGGGGAACTCCGCACATGACAAGTAGGTGAAATTTAGATACCAGTACATTGTTTACAACTGTTTAGGTAACAATGCCACATAATGTTTACATTTTAGACTGAGTTTTGTTTGGATTCTGCAATAAAATGTATCTCTGGGAGATGCCAGTTTCTTGTCCTAGTTCATGATAGTTAAAAAATCAAATGCAGGCTGCAGAGTTGCTTTGCCCCAAGCCTAAATGTTATCAGTGGGTTACGGGCTTACAGAAACTTCTGTGTAGAGTATTTTGCACCTCTTTTTCCATATAATTTATCTTTCTTGCTTTTATTTTTGGCCTTTCTGCTACCTTCAATAATTGCCTGAGGACAGTAGCTTTTCCTCCAAAAATAAAAATAATGAACAATGGGGCTTGCATTCCTTCATGAAGCACTTAAGGACTGAGCATGCACAGCCTTAGATAAGTGCTAATTAATATTAATTCTTTCATAATGTATTTTCAGTGTTGAATTGTTTCTCCCCCTAGTTATTTCAGAGAACATAAATTGTGAGGAATTAGTTCCTGTAGGGAATCATTATATAGAGTTTAGCTTCTCTTTTCTGTATTCTTTGTTCCTCTAGAGCAATCATGAGGAACCATTTCCCCCCTAAGGGCTACAATCTCTCAAACCAGAATTCTGAAATAAAATAGTTTAACTTGAGATCAAATATTATTCCTTTCATAGAATCATAGAGTTTGAAGAGATCACAGGGGCCATCCAGTCCAATCCCATGCTATGCAGGAACACCCATCAAAGCACTCCTAACAGATGGCCATCCAGCCTCTGCTTAAAAACCTCCAAAGAAGGAGACTCTACCACACTCCGAGGCAGCATATTCCACTGCCAGTCAGCTCTGACCATCAGGAAGTTCTTCCTGAGATTCAGGTGGAATTTCCTTTCCTGCAGCTTGAATCCATTGTTCCTTGTTCTGCTCTCTGGAGCAGCAGAAAACAAGCCCTCTCCTTCCTCTACATGGCATCCCTTCAAATATTTAAACATGGCTATCATGTCCCCTCTTAACCTTCTCTTCTGCAGATTAAACATATCCAGCTCCCTAAGCCGTTCCTCATAGGGCTTGGCTTCCAGACCCTTCACCATTTTGGTCACCTTCCTCTGGACACGTTCCAGCTTGTCGATATCCTTCTTGAATTGAGGTGCCCAAAACTGGACACAGTATTCCAAATGAGGTCTAACCAAGGCAGAATAGAGTGGTACCATTACCTTCCTCAGTCTAGACACCATACTCCTATTGATGTAACCAAGAATCGCATTCGCTTTCTTGGCTGCCTCATCACATTGCTGATTCATGTTCAGCTTGTGATCTACCAAGATTCCTAGATCCCTTTCACATGTACTGCTATCCAGCTATGCGTCCCCCATCCTATATCTGTACATTCCATTTTTTCTGCCTAAGCGTAGGACTTTACATTTTTCTCTGTTGAAATTCATTGTGTTAGCTTTGGTCTCGCTCTCCAGTCTGTCAAGGTCATTTTGAAATTTGATCCTGTCTTCTATAGTCTTACAAACTATATGTAATGATTAGCAACCCCTCCCAATTTGGTATCATCTGCGAATTTGATCAGCATGCCTTCCACTCCTTCATCCAAGTCATTAATGAAGATGTTGAATAGCACTGGGCCCAGGACAGAACCCTGTGACACCCCACTAGTCACTTCTCTCCAGGATGAAAAGCAGCCATTGGTGAGCACCCTTTGGGTTTGATCAGTCAACCAATTACCAATCCACCTAACAGCAGCCCTGTCCAGCCTGCATTTTACTAGCTTTGCAAGAATACCTTGACTTACTTACCTTGACCTAACAACACTTGCGACATTTGAAAGAGCTGTATAGAGACACAACTTGCAAATGGACTAATATTTAGACATTTGGTCTGCTTTTATTGAAATCTATGAATAACAATTATTTTTTATCTCTTATTCATTTTAACGTTGAAATATTATAAGCTGAAATTCTAGATCAACTACTTAGTTAAGTATACTTAAGTATTCTTAACTAGGTAGCATCTCCTGGCCTGACCTCACCAGTCCTGATTTACCAGACAGCAGCTTCTGGGAGTGACAGTGGTCTGTTCTGCTGTTAACTGAGTCACAGTAGGTAGAGACAGTGTAGTGTAGTGGTTTGAGTACTGAACTAAGACCCTGATCAGCAGGGTTCAATTCCCTGCTTGGCCATGTTACCCAAAAGGCGGATGACTCAGAAGTCCATACACAGTGCCTGTGCCTCCCTGGAATGGTGGGGAATTATTAGCTCAAAAAGGAGGCCTATGAGAGTGGAGTAACTTTACAAGATCTTTCTACCTTTGTATACTGGTACTATGCAGGGACACCAGTTGGAAGTAAAAAGAATGTTTTATTGGGGCAAAATCACAAACACATGCAAGATTCAAGCAGTCTCACAGCCATTTACATTTTATGCCAATTAAATGATATTCGCCAATTATATCATATCATAGAGTGTGGGTGTATGGCATAGTAACAGCCATGGAAACCCACTGGGTGACATTGGGCATGTCACGCACTCTCAGTCCCAGAAAACCTTTTGATAGGCTTGCCATAGGGTCACCATAAGTCAAAAATGACTTCAAGGCACACAACAACAACAAGGCAGACATTTCCATCCCCCTCCCACAAGCAATCTCCAGTGCAACAGTCAGAAGCAGGATTCCTGTCGCAATTCTTCTTTGACCAGAGATTGCTTGCTTGGATGGGTGGAATTGTCAGTTTGCTGCATCTTGATTGACAAGGGAATAGATCCCTGTCGCTCACAGGATGACTGACAGGAGAACAGGTCCCTGTTACTCATAGTGATGGCTGACTGGTAAGTCAGGATTGGGGGGGCTTCACGATGTTTACATATTCCCTACAATACTGGATACACATTTGTAACTGTGATCGTGAAATGCTAGTCATTATATGTAATTGAGATCATTATTGTGTATCCTTATAATGTACATAAAACATTAAACTAAAAAACAAACAAACCCAGAGACAGTGGAATTTACCCTAAAAAATAGCTTGTTTTTCAGATTTCATGACAGTTTTGTCATATTGGATTTGTTATGTGGTACTTGAAAAGTTTAATCAAGAAGCGTCATTAGGACTATGGAGGAGGAGAACATTGATTCCTTCTCCCTGCAATTACTTCCAATCACTTTGACCAAATGTTTGCAAGCACTCACCCAAAGGGGTGATGATTTTAACTTGGGGACAGTATAACAGAGGTTATGCTGATTTTGTATCCCTGTATAACTCTGAACATATATGATTTTGTCAAGCTGGAAGCCAAGCAGGTATCAGGAAGGTTATCGCTTGATATATCAAGGGAAATACCAGGGATTTCCAAGTTAGCCTAGTAAAGAATCCTGCCTGAAACCCTGGAGAGCCACTGCTGGTCAAAGTGAACCATGATGAGTTAGATGGACCCAGTACAAGGCAGCCTCCTGTGTTTGGACCCAATCTCTGCCCTCCATTCTGATCAATTCCCCTTCACCCCCAAAGCAGCTTGGAGAAGCATGTAGCACCCCTTTTACCATCTATGCCTTGTGACTGATTTATTTTTTAAAAGTTTTAAGGAACCAAAATAAGCCCTTTGCCCATGTTGTCTAAAACAAGTTAAACAAATTCTCCTATTTTCAGAAATGTCTTTTCTGTTTGTCCCAAAGCAACCAAAACAATCCTCCACCCCCCTTTCATGTGGTTCTATGAAATTAAATGATGGGATCGTGGTTTTGGCTTTAATGCAGTACTCCTGGATAGAAGATGTGCACACAAATGAACCTCTGTTTGGGCATTCTATAAAACTTTTCATTCCCAAGGGAAGCTACCACCCTCTATCTGTCTTCATGTTCAGGTTAAGCTTTAGCAGAGGGGAGGTTGTTGTATCCGTTGAAGTGTCTTATTTGGCAAAAATTTATCCTGAACATAGGAAAGGTGAGGGGAACAAGCATGGAGTGGTGCAGAGATACAGCATTCCTGCTCTTTAACCCTCCCATACACATGTTGTTTGAACACTCTAAAAGAGCGCCTGAATTGAGCAGTAATACTGGTAGATCAATGGTTTATAAACACTGGGAGCATTCCATAGAGAAGCAATGATGTCTGTACTCTTCAGTGTCTCCAAAGAGGGCTTACATAACGATGATGGATTGTTTACTGTATAGTTCAGCTTCTATACATCTGAAAAACAGTTCAGTTTTGATTTCTGTCTGTCAGCAGTACCTGTGAGATTACCACAGACTTCTATGTTTGTTGTTATTCATTAAGCACATTGTTTTTGCAGGTTGTAATAACATATCAGTGTGATTGCAGTTGCATAATAAAACAAATCAATTATCTGATTAAAGTATTATGCAAAGAATAAACTCTAAAGCCCTCAGATAATGGTTGGTTGTGTTGTATCAACTCATACCTGACAGATTAGGTCTAACTCTCATCAATCCTTGGAGTATCTTTTTGTTCAATATCTGTCTTAGTATTACTGACTTAAAATGTTTTTGTGGCTCTCCAGATTGCTAATTACTTTATGGCTGCAACAGTCTGTGAAAACTGCCAAATTCTTTATTTGTTTTCACCAAATAAACAAAACTATATTACAATGTAGGAAGATGGAAAATGAAGGATTACAACAATTGGCTAGAATACGTATATTATTTTTATTTTACACACACACACACACACACGCACACATATACAGGGGCTCTCCATATATGTGAGGGTTCCATTCCAGGAACTCCCATGAATAGCGAAGTTCACAAATGCTCATTTCCCTTTATATTCAATGGCTTCAATGCGTCTGTGTGCACGTCACCACCATTTTAGGTGTAGGACACAATGCAGTCTTGGATGCTCAAACTCATGCATCTGGAGACAGTGGATAAAGAGGGCCCACTCTAGTAGAATTGTTTTCTTTTTTCCTTTCAATGGAAACCATGTTGTTTTAGAATGTTTATGAATATTGTAACTGTTGTGGTGGAAGGATAAGTCATGAAGTGTTAACACTACAGGAACTTGAAATGACATCTAAACGGATTGAAAATCTCCTAGATAGAGCCAGGATCCACATTTCAATTTGTTAGCTAAAAACTGGACTGCAGGTCTTTACTCCATTGAAACAGACACCTTGCCAATTGTAATGTAGAAAGGGTGGTATATTTCCTAGATGTGTTGCTGCAGTAGCTAACATTGGAGGATGTTAGAAATACTGTACATTTACTTTTATTGTCTTATGTCACATATGCATTGTAAAGAGCATAGTCAAACTGCTGAAGGAAAAAATGACAGAGTGGTGTTCAATGGCAGCTGTGTTAATCTTAGGATGTAGGAAATGTCGATTTTCATTGGTTGTGTCAAGAATGAGCCTGCGGATTCTAAGCACAGATGTGTGCATTTTAGTATAAAAATATGATTAACAAAAAAGCCAAAAGGAAATCTGTTTGGGGCACGTCTGATACAGATGTCGCCAGTGGCACTAATACAGATTTTAACATTGCTGAGTAGGACATAAGATTTGACTAATCAGCCTATATAATTTCTCTGTCTTCAACATGTGAATTCATTTCAAATTACTATGCTAGGTCAGTATCAAGGATGCAACCCTTCCCCAATATCTTTCCTCTTCATCAAAATACTAGTTAATATAATTGAACTGGTGTATTATAGTAGCAAAACTGGGCTGTCTGTGTACAATAACTGACCATGTGAAGAGCTTTAAGCTTTAAGCATACTTAATAGGCTAATGTAGTTATATATTTTGCCACCAAAGTCAAGTATAATAATCATATCCATCACTTCACTGCAACAAAGGGAAGGGGTAAATGGTATATTAGGCAAGGAAAAAAACTCAGGATGCTGAAAGTATTGTTTTTATTAACCTTAAAAGCCTTACACATTTTGATCCATAGATGTTTCTTCAGTGGTCTATGTAAAAAAATTAAAATTAAAATTAAAAAAAGTCGCAAAAGGAAAATTCATCATATTATGTAAGACCATATATTTATGTGTTGTTCATTGTAATGGACAATGTGCAGGTTATGTGTAGGTTACATACAGAAACACCTATGTTCTGAGTAAAGCAGTTGCCTATTTCCAGACTCCTATATCTTTTTGTAGAACAAAAAAAAGCTAGTCCCAGTGAAGACAAAATACATGCCTACTCATTTTCATGCTAATTTTCTCAAGCGTCTCCTTAATGTTCCGGAACAAAATGGACATAGGTAGAGACAAAGGGGCAAATGAAAGCAAGGGCTGAGCTCGTCAGTAACAATATCTACCATGACTTGCACTGGAGGCAAACTGACAGATTTCCACTGGTTCCCATATGGTTTTTGGGCTCAATTCACTGTGTTGGATTTAACATTTAAAGCCCAAGACATTTTGGGCCCTTTCCATACGCGGTTATTAAGGCGGGCCAATGCGTCTTGCCACGGAGGTCTTCTGCACCTTGGAGCGGACTAGATTCGGTTTATTTACCTTCATTCTGCATGTAATTCCTACTAAATGTGCCCCCATGTGGTGGTCAAACGCACTATTTGAAAACCGGAAGAAATCGATTTTCCAATTTTCCTGATCGATCCAATTCGTACTTTCACAGTTGTGCAGACATGTACATTCGCGCCAATGCGAATTGGTGGTCAGGGTAGGGTGCATGGGAGGGGCCAAGGGGTAGTATGGACTTACATACACACGTGCATACGTACGCAATGACATACTAAACCATGCAAAAAAAAGGGGGGGCCAATCACAGCTGAGGGGGAGTGAGAGGAGTAGTGGGAGTAGCCACGGCGGAGGCAGTGTGGATTCATGAACTCGCACTCGTTCGAATCAGAATGGAACATACGCAGTAGCTGTGTGGAAGGAAATGAGGGAAAGTCTGCCTTGTTTCGAGCCCAGAAAATCCGGTAAGAAACAGCACAAACCGACTCACCAGCCTTGTGCGGAAAGGGCCTGGGAACCTGTGTCATGAAGAGACTGCGCATTTCATTATGAACCTGAGTGGATGCTAAGAGGAAAGTCCCTTTTGAAGAGAAGGCTATTGTCTATAGCTGAGCCTTGCACCCTATGCAGACTGGCTGAATGGACATTACTGCTTTCGGGAAGGATTTAAGGAAACAACGGGACAAACTGTCCCTTTAAGCTCTTTTTATATTCTGCTTTCTATTGCAACATTTGTAATGGCTGTGATTAATGTGCTGATTTAAATATTTTTCTTGTCTAACTTATTTTTAGTATATTAAAACTTTTAATTTGTTTTTTAAAAATTATGTTAGCTGCTTCAGGCATTAATTATGTTAGCTACTTTCGGCATTAATTTTTAGAAGAAAGGTGAGATAAATTTGTATCAGTAAATAAACATAACTGTGAAAGAGATAACATAGGTGGGGTAGCATATTCTTGGAAAGGTGGGGGAGGGATTGATGGAGATATTCAACAGTATTCAGAAAATGACTAAGAAACAGGTTTCTCAAGTGTCAGGATATCCTAATGAGAATTCTAGAGGTATAAGAATCCTTGCAGTTCAGGACTTATTCTGTGAAAAAAAAAATGCACCTGAATTGTTTTTCACAGAAATTGGAATTTTCTGCACAGAAAGCTCCTTTATGTGCAGAAAATGATGTTTTCAGCACAAAAAAAATAATGTTTTCTGGTAGAAAATGCTGATTTCTGCTCAGAAAGTTCAATTTACCACACAAAAATGTACACTTCCCCCTCCCCCCCCCCACACACAGAATAAGCCCTGAACTGCAAATAGACTCCAACAATTTTGGATGACTTTCTCACATCAGGAAGAAAAGCGGGTAAGATGATTTGTTCTTGTCTGCAAGAATGAAATTTGTGAAGATGTACATCCCTAGCAAAGATGAACTTCTTGGTTTACATGTAAGCAAAAGGCAATTCAGAATCTAAAAATCTGTCCTATTCATCTCAAAGGAGGCAATGGAACTGTACAGGCACTGGAATAAACTGTTTTTATGCACATGTATTAAGCTACCCTTGTTGGATTTAAAGAACTCCTGCCTCTGTAAGAAATTCTTTGGTTGGAATGCTCAAAGTAACACATTTTCATAATTATGCTTCCCTACTTTCACACCCAATCTTTGTAAAACCACTCATTTTTTAAAGCCTTTCAAACAAGCAGCATGATATGGGTAAGTTTCTCTCCCCCGCTCTGTTATTAACATAATGACATTACAGGAGATCTGTTCCTAGGTTTTTATTTTTGATCAAGTTGGGCAAATAACAGCTCAGACAGTGTAAGTGATTTGCCTTTGTAGAGTAACAGTCTTTCCAAAAAAAGTCCTCTTTTGGAAAATCCTCATTATCAATGTAACTTCAGATTGTCAGAACTGATAAAGCCACAAAAGACATTCAAAGTGGACAAAGTCCAGTTTATTGGTTCAAATGTCAATTTCACAGCTCAGTAGTTATCTCACAACTATGCGTTGCTTGGCTGAACAATATTTGCAGACAAATATTGATTTTTGCACCACTTCCAACAGTCTATTTTTTTGGATGTTATTGTCAGACTGATAAAAATGGATGCTGTTGTCAAACTGATAAAAATTCTATCAACCATAAATAACTAGCAAAACCTCATTTAATGCCTCAGTAAGGAGATGTCTTATAGCATTTGAAGGAACACTACAGATATCCCAAATTCAATGACCACCATTCCCATTAAGCCTTTGGTTTCATTCCTTAAACCAAACCCTTTAATTCCAAGGTTGAACCCAGAAAACTGCATCGGTTGATCTTCACCCCTCTGCTATCATCTTCATTGTCCAGTAAATTCCTTAGCTACCCTGAACATCTATGGTGATATATGTCATCAAGTTACACTAAAAAGATATTTTCCTCAGTGTATCCAAGAAAGAAAAAAAATCCTTGTAAGAATCTCTCAGTTCTAACAAACCAGCCTTTCTTGCTTGGATTTTTTCCATACTAGGAACAGTGATTAATTTGCTGAGTATGTGGGATAAAGTCTTAGAAAAACTACATTGATAAATATGACCACCAGTTGGGAAATTGCTTGTGAAAGCCTCAGTTTTGTAACTCTAGAACTATTTTGTTCCAGACCTTTGAAGTGGAATTTAACAACCTAATGTTCCCTGTTCTCAGTTCTAAGTCTGTGGGGAGACAAGCTTCTGGAAATCAACTTCTGTGAATAGGCCCCAATTTCCCATAGAAAACAATGTAGTGCAAATGAAACATAAATTGTGTTCAGCTGTAGCCTTGTACAGCTTTCGCTTCAAATGTTTCATGCCCATGTGTTAGTGGAAAGTGATCCAAGCAGTTTATTTTAAAGGTCCAAAGTTTGGCTGTAAAGGGCTTACTTTTGCATTGAAAAATAATATTAATCAAACTGCTTTTGCAAATTATACTAAATTATTTTTAGTATAGTTTTAAACCAGTCCATATGGAACTGAACAAGATTATGGGGATTCAACTTCCAGCAAGACAGCCAGGCAGACAACCTGGCTGCAGTGTGGGGAGAGCTTTCATGGTAAAAGTGCCAGCCAGAGACCCCCTGGCTGGAGAAATTCCCCCTGGATTAAAGGATGAACAGAAGATTGCCCACTAGGACGTGGAATTCCCATTACTTTTGTTTTCTCATGAGTAAATGTATTATAAATGGGAAGAACCAAAGGACTGACGCTCTTTGCTCTGGCCGTGAAACATAGCTGTTTGGATCTGAAGATATGATGGTTCTTTGGTCCATTTAAATAAACTTTTAGAGTTATAAAAGTGAAGAATCTTTATGATTAAATTGCAACAACTGAACTTCTGCACTTACCTTCCTTCTGTAGTCTAAAGCTGAGTAAATGTGTTCATCCCACAAGATTGGAATAAATAAATTTATCATGTAAATGTAATATAAAATAATGTTGCGATTAGGGATGGGACAAATCCAGAATTTCCCAAATCCGGATCTGTATACCTGGAAAGGTCTGGGAATCCACGAATCTCACGAATCTTGAATCTTTTGAATTCTTTTTTTAAAAAGGGTTTAAAAAGCATGGTTTTTTTTAAAAAAATTAAACTTTAAAAAACTTTTTTTAAACAGAACTTTTTTTAAAAAAAACCTATTTTTTGGTTGGTGGATTTGAAAGATTCACTTCACCAATTTTTGCACAGGGATTCAGATTTACGAATCTCGAATCCTTGCTGAGAATTTGAGGATTCGAGGATTCAGTTGGCCCATTCCTAATTGTGATCCTATGCTACTGTACTAACCTTTGGCAGAGGAAAGCTCATTTTCCTTTTTTGGAAAGCATGAACTGGGGGAAGGGAAGAAGAGAAACATTGGATATTATGTTTGAGAGGCTTGACTCAATTGGGCTATTTTTGCACTCTACTGTTATAGTGCTGTTGCTTCACTTTTACCATCGTATGGAATCCTGAGGTTTGCTGTTTAGGGAGAGGCATTTAGAATTCTCAGCCAGACAGCTGTTTGGCCTCAGTAAACTACAAACCCCAGAATTCTACAGGATGTTGAAAGTGGAATCATAGCACTATAACAGTATAGTGCAGAAATGGCCTTAGACTGTTGTAATTCATTTAAAGGAAGGATGAAAGCTGATTCTTTTCTTATTTTACTTTTTTCTTTCTTTTTCTCTATTTTTTAACTTCTGATTCATATATTTCACATTTTCTTTATGTTGTTGTTTTCTTTTACATATTTGGAGTGTTTTTGGAAATTATTAATAAAAATATATTTTAAAAAACCGGCATATTCAGTGTTTGCCTATCTAATTCTAGTTTGGGGATAAGGTATAAACGTGATTGCTATAATGATCCTACCCAATGCAAAAAGAAAAATAAAGGCTTACCATTTACACATTATGGAAACCAGAGAAGGAAGTGGTTGCTCCTTTCACCTTTCACCTTTCTTTCCCAACTTTCCTTGACTCAGTATGTAAATACCATGGTTTCTCTGCTTAAAACTTTACCTTTTGCATTTCTTCATTATAAACTTTTGCCCTCTTGAGGCTTGGCCAACCCTTTTGACCATAATTTGACGTTGCTCAGCCATGCATGCCCTAGTTTTCATTTGTGAAATGTTGGAGAATATACTAAATGGCCCTTTCCACACCTTATTTTTTCATGCAAACTTCTGGTGGAGATCCCAGCATCAGCGGTGCTGGGAGGGGAGCACGACAGAAGCACTCCCCTCTTCACTGGCTGGCTCTGTAGTGAAGGAAGTGTGATGGTCATGCCCCTTCCTTCTGCCAGCACAACCAAGTGCTTTCCCAAGCTGCACTGGGGCAGAAAGCACAGTCATTGCGCTTCCTGGGCTTCTGCAGGACATGTAAGTCCACGACTGGGGAAAACCCATCAATGATTTATTCCATGATTGCACTGCCTGGGGATGGGAAGAACAGGAATGTGATGATGTCATGAAGAAATGTTAGTGCATTCCTGTTCTTCTGCCCCCAAAGCGGTTTGGGAGGGTGGTGTGGAAAGGGTTTATGTTACAACAGGGACCAGAAATTAGCAGCCCACAGGCTGTAGTGTCCTTCCCCCGTAATTTTTTGCAGCCTCCACAGTATTGACCTGCATCTACTGGCACAACCATGCACACCAGCTCCAAAATGAATAGCCAAACCTTCAGAAAAACCTAATTTCTGCTTCTTTCTCTTTATCTGGAACCCAAGACTCTTCCGTCCTTGGGTATCATAGATCCACCATAGTTACTGCAGGATTTTGCTGGTGGTTGCAAAAACAGCTGCTGCAGTATCCATGGGAGAAAAGTTTTCAACTTCCAAGTATTCTAGAGTGACCAGTGTTCCCCTTCCAACTTAAAGGAGTTGCCCTACCTTTTATTAAACAGATGATGACTATCACTGGACCAGTCTCCTTATGGTATGAGAGAAGAGGGTCTGGATTCAGTCATATAGTCCCTGAAATTAAGTGACTTGCTGTGTAATAGCTGACCTCTGACAATCACTTTGGCAGAGCATTTTCAGTCTCAGCTTAATAAGAGAAACAACATACAGAATCCCAAATGCTACACATGAAGATACCTCAAGGGGAATTTTCCAACTAGCATAATTTTTTCCCTTCAAATATTGGATTCTCTTCTTGACTGCCTACATGCTTTTTGCTAAAGTGTTTTCCCCTAAAGTAAATAAATAAATAAATAAGTTTCTTGGCAAAGGATATACAAACTAACCAGAAGCCAGATTATTAGTTTTTGAAATATCATTTGGGCTGAATAATAGCAGTAACCATTGTCTTTCTGTTTGAATAAGTGATCCGAAATCACTTTGTGCCTGAAAATGTAGCAGAAAATGTATGCAAAGCTTACCTTTGGGTAGTTACCTCAGTCTGATAAATAAACTTGTGTTATTTTCAATTTTTTTTTCATTGTGGAACTGCATTATCCTACTCTCAAATATTTATATTTATTCATTGGAGATTTCATAGGTTATAAATTTATTATAGTGTTTGCGAGTTAATGCAGATCAGTTCATTTTAAATTCAGTTCATAACTGATTCTTGTTCTAAGTTGTGGAACATCTCTGTACACTTACATCACTAGAATTTTAAAAAGCAAAGTTAAAAATTACATTTGGAACAAGGAAAGAGTTAACTTTTTGCCAAACTATTTACTGCTTGTACTAGATTTAATTTGGTTTGTGCTCAGTATCCTGTCTTGCAACTCTTTCCTGTTTGCCCTCTGCTCTTGCTTTCCCAGTTGTTGTTAAGATTTATTATTTTTTCAAACCCAGTTGGAGAGAAAGTTAAAAATCTTGAATTTTACCATTCTTCTCTTAAGACACAAATATTTAGAATAGATAGTACTTCCATAATAAGCAAGATTTGTAATTTAGTTATTAATAATATTAATAATTAATAATTGCAGTTCATTTTTTCCTAGCATGAATGACCCAAGATCTTTACCTTTCAAAATTCTCTGTAGAAAAGGTTCACCCACAAGGTAAGTGACTTGTCTTGCCAGAAACACACACATACACATCAGAATATTGCACAATTTTAACTTAGATGGCAAATGAAACAACCTAAATTAGGGGCAGGAAAGTTGTCACTCCAAAGATTCCTTCCGTTAAATATGGTCAAAGTTGGCTTCATTTGCATTTTCAATCACTTGTGTTTAATGCTGGGATGAATATATCCTTTCTACATAGTTTTGGAGTTGAAAAATTAGATTTGCAAGCCACACATTCAAATAGAAAAATAATCTATGTTGGCATATATGCGATGTTGCCCCAGAGTCTAGAATGAAGATATCTATATTTCTATTTGTATGTATGGCCTGCAAAGCCAAGTTTTCAACTGCAAAACGCTCTGTAAAAAACAAACAAACAAATAAAAACATTCTCAATATCTGATTCCTGCATCTCTCTCAAAGCAGCCTACTTGGTTGCCTCAGTTGTATTTCTCACGTTCCTTTCCTTCTCAGTCTTGAGCCTTTGCCCATTTTTGTATGATGTTGCTGCCAGTCCATGGGTCATGCTTTCATACCATGTCATCATGGTCCTGCTGCCGACGTATCCCCACCCGGCTGTGTGGAAAGGAAGGACATGTGATCTAGGTGCTTCCTTCCCCAGTGAAGCACGGGAAGTGGCTGGCTGCACTGTGGAAGGAAGGTGTATGTCACTTGCATGACCCCTCTGCAGGCAGCCAGCTGGTGCAGAGGGGAACATTTGTGTTGCACTCCCATCCCAGCAGTGGCACTGAGGGATCGCAATGGGCTGATGACAGAGACTGGTAAGCTGTGGAAATGGCCTTTGTTTTCAAGACAGTTAGCTTGTATGTGTCCCGTTTTACCACAAAAAATCATTTAACACCAAAGAAAGACTTCCTATGGTGAGACTGGCTTTGCTATTGAAGTTAAATGTGCTGCAGAGGGAGCGTCTGCCTTTTGCTCAGACTTAGCATTTTCCTCTGCCATCAATTTGCACATCACAACATCCAATTGTAATTTATCTGAGAATTCAGAACCATCACCAAGGTCTCAAAAATTTTTAACAGTCCCTTAAAAATGCATGCTATGGTCAATTCCCCATCCAATTCCCAGTTAATAATTTTTAGCTCATCAGTGATATCCATTGTTGCTGTTGTTACTGTTGTGTGCTGTCAAGTAGTTGCCAACTTATGGTAACCTTAAGGCAAACCTATTATGGGGTTTTCTGGGGGCTGACAGTGATGTATCCAGTGATGTGTCCAAGGTCACATGGTAGATTTCCATGGCTGAGCAGAATCCAACCCTGGTTTTCAGCATCATAATGCAATGCTCAAACCACTACAATGCTATCGTCTTCATTTGACAAATACTCTCAAACTCTTTCACCAGGTTCCATTCATATACCAATTAATTGCTCTAGCAATAAAATGTGCATTCACACAGTTGTCAGAAAAGTGATGAGCCCTTCTGAAAGCAGCAGCCAGGACTTGGACACCAAAGGAGGTAAAATGGTTGAATATTGCTCACATCACAAGTACAGTGGCAAGTTTTTGTGATCCACTACTAAAACTGGCACTCTGAATTCTTTAAACAGAGGATCCTGACATTTGGTGATTGTTCTAAGTGTGTCTTTCCAAAGGAACCAAGTCCTATACTAGCGGCTCTCACTCCTCTTGAGTGCTGCTTGATCACCAGCAAGGAAAGGACTCAAGCTGGATAGTTATAAATAGATGTCCAAGAGTACGGATCCAAGATTGACTACTGCTTCTCAAGCTAGGCAGTGGAACTATGGAAAAATCACCTAGGCCTAAAGAAATAAAAGGGTTCAGCTTGAGCAGTAAATCATTCATACCAATCTTCACTCGGATAAGCTTTATATTTGCCTCAGAGCTTAGAAAAATGATTTCTTTGGGCTATGGAAACAAGTGGGTGGGGAACCCATACTGGCTTGGTTGGGGTGGGGCTAATGTTTCCTGGAGGTATAGTCCAAGAAAGGTACTTTCCCAAACTCTGGTTTAACCACAGTTATTCCCCAGACCTTTGACATGTATCTGCTTGCTTCCTGCTTTTTGTGTGTGGGAGAATCAAAAGGTGTTTACTATCTTTGCTCTCTAGGATTTCCCCTTACTTGTTATACTTCCCCTGGCATGTCCATCTTTCCTACACTTTGGCCATTTCCACACTACACCGTTATAGTGCTATTATTCCACCTTCAACATCCTATGGAATCCTGGGGTTTGCAGTTTAGAGAAGGGCATTCAGAATTCTCAGCCAGAGAGCTCTTTGGCTTCAGTAAATGACAAACCCCAGAATTCCAAAGGATATTGAAAGTGGAATAATAGCACTATAACTATGTAGTGCAGAAATGGCCTGTTTCTCTGACAGTCCATTGGCTCTGTCTTCCAAAGGACATTGAGGACACAGGACAATTTACATGTATGAATTAGGCTATAGGGAGAGGCAATGGACTATGCATATTTTAGATCTTTTACTTAGGAGAAAACAATCAGGAGGTAAAGAATAGTATTTGTACTAGGAAAACAACTAGGAGGTAAAGGATATTATTTGCGGGAGGAAAAGGTAGCAATCTAATGGGGGAATCCAGCCCCAGGGCTGAGTGTGCATATATCATAGACTCAGCTGTGGAATAGCAAGGGAAAACCCTGTAATTGACCTGTTGAGGAGTTCATCATTTAAGAGTGAGCCAAAGAAGATATATTTGTGCTCTTGAACTGACCTAACAAGCCAAAACAAAGAGAGCAGGATCTCTCTGGGTCTTCTAACTACATACCGATCACAATGCCTGAAGCCATACTTTTTTTCAAAAAATGTGTAGAACTGACATAAGAAAGGAACTTCTATATAGGAGTTCAGAGATTCGGACACAATTTCTTGGGGACTACAGAAATATGTATGCGACAGTTTCCATGAGTCTATCTATTCTCCTAGACATTGCAGGCTTGGGGAAATCAAGATTTTTTTCTTCTTCTGCTACTCCAAGAATTTTTTTCTTTAGATCATTAGACATGTAGATCAAATTTTGGATTTCTGGGAGCAGTCTTGTTTGTTTTTAAAATAAGCTAAATGGGATGAGTGTAACAATGTGTCCATTGCAAACAGGTCAGGGGCATGGGAAAGGCTGATGATTCCAACTGCTTATTTCTGCCAGTCTGTGTGTTCAAACTGGGAATCATCTTCCTGGCATTGAATATGAAGTGAGGATTTGCGATTACTGAGTGCGTATTGCCCCTTGACATTTTGGCCTTTCTGAGTTTGTTTTTAACAGTTCTGTGGTTGTGTCACAGCTGTTCTATAATACTCTGCTCTCCCACTTTGACACAAGATTATCTGTACTGTCAGTGCCAATGTACTGAACTCTTCATGGGCAATTTCCACCACAGTGCTGTGAATTCTGCAATGCAGTGATTCAGCACTGTGAACACTATATGCAACATCCTTTTGTTCCAGCAGCATCTAATCCAGCAGGGCACTATACATGTAGAGACTTCCTTTAGCAGATGCATCAATCAAGTAAAAATGATCTATATGACTACTATGCCAGAAGTATCTGATTCACTAATTGCTTAGCATCCTTTCTAAGGGCGTAGAAGAAATTATTGCATATTTCTGTATGAATATACCAAATCCAGACCTGCTGGACTTATCAGTAAACCAATATGCACTTGTATGCTGAAACCTGTACTTTTCAGAATTTTGCTTTCCAGTTTCAAAGCTGCGTATTTTGTGCAAAAGAAGGGTGCACTGAGGGAAATGCATATATTAGAGGAAAGTATATACAATACGAGGAAAACACTTCTTAAAAGACAGGCACAGTAAAAAAAAAAAAGATAGCCTCCATTAATGAAAGCCAGTCCATTTCTAAATAAGCAATAAGGCTTATATTAGGGCAATTCCATGTCTTGTAAAATAAAACAGTTATATATTAGGCAAACAACAAGTAAATAATAATCAGGGCAGGTGCAAAAGTAAGTGAATTCCTGATTGCATCACCACAATTCACAGACAATTCAGAATCAGGTTCTTAAGTAATTATGTGGGTCTTTATATCTGACTTTGGAAGGCCCAATCTTATACACGGAATAGAAAATTTGTGGATTTGATCTTCACTATGTGGTTGTGTGGAAATATGTCATTCTGTTATCAAAGGCCCACTCTGAGGATCTGAGAAAAGCAGTCATTACTGCTCATCAGTCTTGAAAGGGTTACAAAGCCATTTCTAAGGATTGGGACTCCACCAATCCATTGACATACCGATCATCCACAGATTTGGAAGATTCAGTCAGCTTACAGAAAAAAATTACCTTACCAATATATCTCTAAGAACCATATGGCACATCATCAGGACATCACAAAGACACCCAGAGTAACATCCAAATGTGTGAAGATCACTCTTGCTTAGGTATATAGTTCTTTTTTTTTTTTTTCAAAAGAAAGCAATACATACTTTTAGCAATATTTTTCTTACTCCAAGAAAGTCTTCAAAAACTGCAGGGACTTTGCAGTTTGGAAACCATTCTGCACAAAATTCACAGGGGCTATTTCTGTACAGAAATCAGCATTTTCTGTGTGTGAAACCACATTTTCTGTACAGAAATAGGGTTTTTTTTTCCTGTGCAGAAAATATGCATAAAATCTGCACAAATCTGCACAAAACCACCATGTGTAAATATTGCATAGAATGAGTCCTGAATTGTGAAGATTCTTGTCAATCCAGGATTTGTCCTGTGAGGGTTTCTGAACCCTCAAAGAACAATTTTTCAACTATTCTTTGAACATTTTAGAATATTCTTCCTTTCTCTACTCTTACCAGTGGGGGACACGTGGCTGGATAGCAGTATGTGTGAAAGGGATCTAGGAGTCTTAATAGACCACAAGCTGAACATGAGTCAGCAGTGTGATGCAGCAGCCAAGAAAGCCAATGGAATTCTTGGCTGCATCAATAGGAGTATGGTATCTAGATCGAGGGAGGTACTGGTACCACTCTACTCTTCTTTGGTTAGACCTCATTTTGAATACTGTGTCCAGTTCTGGGTACCCCAATTCAAGAAGGACATGGTCAAGCTGGAGCAGCTCCAGAGGAGGGCGACCAAAATGGTGAAGGGCCTGGAAGCCATGCCCTATGAGGATAGACTTAGAGAGCTGGGTATGTTTAGTCTGCAGAAGAGAAGGTTAAGAGGGGACATGATAGCTATGTTTAAATATTTGAAGGGATGCCATGTAGAGGAGGGAGAGGGCTTGTTTTCTGCCGCTCCAGAGACCAGGACAGGGAGCAATGGATTCAAGCTGCAGGAAGGGAGATTCCACCTGAACCTCAGGAAGAACTTCCTGACAGTCAGGGCTGTCCGGCAGTGGAATATGCTGCCTCGGAGTGTAGCGGAGTCTCCTTCCTTGGAGGTTTTTAAGCAGAGGCTGGATGGCCATCTGTCGGGAGTGCTTTGAGGGTATTCCTGCATGGCAGGGGGTTGGACTGGATGGCCCCTGTGGTCTCTTCCAACTCTACATTTCTATGATTCTATGATTCTATAATTCAATGAACAAGAAAAGACTGAACAACAACAACTACTGCTTTGAGTAGCAAACATTGCTGCCCACATGGAGTTTGCTAAAGATCACATAATGATGCTTAAGACTTCTGGAACAAATTTTTCTGATGCCTAACACACGAGCAGACCTCTTATGTATGAAAAAGAAGAAATTTCAAATTATGTGGTAAAAGGCTGGACATATTCCCTCATCAAAATGTTGTAGTAGGACCTGAAGTGTAAGAAAGCTTCAAGTACTGCTGATACCTCATAACTGATATGAAGGGCTCACCAAGAGTTAGAAAGAACACTTAGCCTTTCTTGCTCAAGGGGGTGCCACCAAGTCATGAATCAAAAGTTTCACATTTTTTCTTACACATAGATATTGACTGTTGAATGAGTTGTGCTTCAATATATTTTTGTGTCATTTGTCTTATTAGTTTATCAATTGATTTTTATCCATGTTTATGGGGTTAGATTAAAAATTAACAACATTTTCATTTGGAAATATGTGACAATCCTAAGACTGACACGCTTTCCATGCATAATTGCATCCCCCTCAGAATCTGATGACCAAGAACATTAATACGGATATTTTCACCACTTAATAATTACAGCTTCGGTGATTTTTGACTACATTTGTAGTACATTTTAACTACTTGGTAAGATTTGGTAGCCCATGAACAAAGGAGTAGTTATTGTCATATTTTCACCCAGAAACATTTTTTGCTTTCTCACATGGTGTGCAGTGGGTGTGTGGTTCACTTATTAAGTGGTTACACCCTCACAGCATTAGATATGGGGATCAGAATGTGCATCTATGAAATTATCCTCAAATGGGAATTAATTAGCACCGGGTTTAATAAATGGCTTAGTGTAACTAATTTATAAAGGGAAAGTAAACATTTTTGTTCTTGGCATGACAAATATTGAATAAACCAAATGTTGATTTTGTGACATTTGCTAAGGAAAATAAATTGTTTGTTTGCTTGTTAGTATGGAAGCCTTCTCACACACACACACCCAAACTGCAAGGGCATCCAATGAACTATATTTTGCTGGTTGATTTTGACCTCATTTATGATGTCTGTAACATTCATGGCTTTCTGTGGATTCGTATAATTAGTGACAAGAAACTAGAGCCTTCATTTAATGGTGTTGAGTGGGTTTACTTATTACAGAAATATGTTGTTTATCATTTCTGCTCTACAAACTATCTATAAGTGCCAAGATATTTGTGTTGTTGCAATAATCATTCAAACAGTACTTACTCCATCAAACACCAATTTTTCAAAAATGCAAAAAGTCCAGCCTAGCATCCAGAAAGGGGATCGGTTCAGAATCAAAAGACCCCAGTTAACTGTTGGAGGGTGAGAATACAGTCTTTGATAACATGTCTCTTACTAAATAATTTGTATATTGAACTGCTTTTTTTTAGATGCATCTTTCTCATAAGTGAAGCATCTATTTTGGCCCTGTTTAGTTAATTGCCCTGTGTGAGCAACGCTGTTTACATGGTGGGGTGATATGGGGAAATCACACTTCCTTGTCCCACTTCTGCTTGAATATACTGTCAGAGTACTGAGTACTTCATCTGCAAAGAGGAAACTCATAAATGTACAAGTGTATGCATGGAAGTTTGCAGGAATGCAAATTTCCCCTCTTCAGACAGTATAATCAGCACATGAGCATCTTGGGCCATGTTTAGCAGTGCGTTCCACACTGGAAGCATGGCTAGGAAGTTTCATTCTGCTCCTCCTCCACATGATCACACCTGCACATGGAGACTTTTTTTTCTAAAACGGCCAAATTAGGTCCATAGAAGATTCTGGATGGCCATCCCCACCTCCAATAGATATTCTCTAAATGAATCATATTAATGGGCTCATATGTTAGACCTCTGAGAACACTCTACATTTCAAATTATTTTATTTGAGATGTGATATTTTATGTTTTAATGAACCTTATTTTTATCTTAATTGAAAGCAACCCAGAAAATTTGATTATAACATGTTACATGAATTTTTAAAAAAATGAATTTATGGTTATGGGCCATACTTCTGGAGATGACTTTGCCATTTGCTAAATTCTGGGGTAGATTTCTTTGGTATAGAGAAGTTACAAAAGGTTTTGTTTAAATTGCATTGTATGTCTGACTAATGTGGTGTCTTGTTCCAGCCTCTTAGACTTCATTTGTATCGCTTACCATAGCAACCAAGTAAATCTGCATGTGGCAGTTCCCATGGCGAATAATATAATTTGTTTTCAAGGTTTTTTTGTTGTTGTTGCTTGCATTGGCTCTTCAATATTACAGAAAGTTTGAGACTGGTAAGATAGAGCATGTTCTTGACCTGGAGAAGATTTTTTCCCCTGCAGTATAATTTTAATTATAATGCATGAAGTTGATTTGTATCACAGTTTTTGAAATGTTTATGAGAATCTCGAACTCAATCTCTACTCTATTTGTGAAGGTTTGTATTCAGAGATCTGAACAACTCTATATTGATCAGAAAACTTGAAATAAGACGTACTTTCATGAATCATTACTGAGTTTGAATCCAGTGGTCTTTTTATTTAATGCAGTTTAAACATTTCTGTGATATTTTAGATATTCTTCAAAAATTGAGAAAGAGAAAAATCTTTTGAAGGAAATCCTACGTTTTAAAGGAATACTCCAGGGTGCAAACTATACATACTTGTATTAGTTCTATAAACACATAGGACCTCAATTTTGAATAGACATGTATAGTGTACCTCCTCTTATGTGACTTAAGTTGAAAATAAAATGCATCTTTAAAGCTTGGATAATTTGCATCCAAATGAAAGGTTTGCTACGTGCAATGCAAAGTAAAATGATTTTGTCTGTTATTCTTGCAATCTGTCTTAATTTTTCATATTAAGCATCTGTATACTTAAGTATCACTTTCATTCTTTAAGTGATGTTTGAAATTGGTATTACAGAGGGAGGTAATATAGATCTTGGTGTAGACATGGAAAAGTCTTTCTTCCTATAGAAAGGTGCTTGAAAAAATGACTGCTTCCTTCTGGAGATGCATTTCCCTTTATGAGATTAGCCAAATAAATAAATAAATAAATAAATAAATAAATATTTTCACTAACCTGAAAGACTGAAAATTAGGGGTAGAAGGAATATTCATTACTATTTTTCTCAGGTTAAAAAAAGGTGGGGGAGGTCCTGACAGTCAGGAATCCACATGAGGAAGAATAATAGAACAGTTAGCATCTTGCACAAACTTCTCAGTATTTGAACACCTTGAAGTATTGCAGAAGAATTATTAGAAAAACTTTTTTTGTGTGTGTGCATAAACAAGATTTATTGTACCAATCCTCCACCAGTCTGTCACACAGAAAATTGTTTCCTGTAGAGGAACTTTTTCTTTTTTCTTTCCTGTGCATGCACACATACACACACACCTAGTTTTCTGTGCAGAACAATTACTCCACAAAACTTTTTGACATTCAAATACAGAGAAAACACTGTGGATGAATGTTTATTTTCTCCTTCAGAGGGGAGAAAACTACTGTAATCATTCATCTCCACATCAAGGATGAAACAGTCGAGGATCTACATCCTTACTGAGAATAAGAATCTATGCCAGCTATAGCAATAGGGCAGCTCTCAAAATGTTATTGAACTGCAACTCCCAGCTCTTCTTCATGCTGGCTAAAAGAGATAAGGGTCCTGAAATGTATACTCCAATAACATCTTGAAGACAATTATCACCAGGATCCAATTTCACCTCAGCTTTAAATGTCCGCATTTGGTACAATGTTGCCTATGAGGATAGACTGTGAGCCTTCTGATGTAGCTGGATTCTGTTTCTCAACTAGTATGGGTGATGAAGGATTATAGGACATCTGAAAGGCCACATTTTTACCATGACTGATCTGTAGTTTACCATTGCTCAAATTCATGTCTTGCTTCCTACAGCAAGAAAATATTAGACTATCTATTCACAATGATCATTGGGAAAACTACTTCTATCATGAAACTTGAGTCTGAAATAAAGTTATGGAGGCAACAAAAAGATTAACATTAAAATAAGGTCATTAACTAAAGAAAGAAATTCATTGGCTATAATGCTTAGTCTATCATACAGAAGCTTGGGAAAGCTTTATCGCAAATGAAAAGTAGATCAAGAAATAAATGAGCTAAAAACTATTCAATGTTCAGTTCTAGAGGAAAGCTTTGACATTTTCTTCCATATACAGGCTGTTAATTGTTATCAAATACTGCTCCCCTCAAACTTTCTATATGAAATACCACATTTAAAAGATTTTGTTCTTGCTCAGGGTTTAACTGATCACTATATTTGATATGAGGGAGGAATTTTCTCTTTTTATAGAACTCTGTGGTCTGGTTTGTATGATCTGTAAGAACTATAACTAACCTGTGAAAATTCCTGACTTTGGACAGATGGTCAGAATGCCAGTACAGTCATATATGTGTCTTCTCAGAAAGACATCCCACTGAGTTCAGTAGTGGGACGGTCTTTTTCTGAGTAAGCATTTATAAGATTGTAACCTGAATTACTTCTAGGCCCTTTCTGCAGGACATCATCATCCCACATTGGGGACAGAAGAAGGTCGGGACCCAGATGACAGTTCTGCATGATGTTTTGGTCCTGTTGTTTTCCTGTCCCCAGGTGGCACGATCACACAGGTTTAAGCCTCCTGCTGCCCTTCTGCACTTACCTTAGGTGTGGAGGTCCTGGATGTGCAGTGGCTGCACTTCCTGCCCCAGGGCAGCCTGAGACAGTGCCTGGCTGCTCTGTGGAAGGAAGAGGCCATGCCATTGCACTTCCTCCATTCATGGAGACAGCCGGTGAGGTGGGGAATGTCCTGTCATGGTCCCCTCCCAGGAGAGGCTTTGCCAAGATCCTTGCAGGACACTTCCAGGATTCAGTAAGCCGTAGAAAGGGCCCTAGTCTCCTCCAACCTTGTAGTTATTATTTCCCATGGTCCACACACACACACACACACACACACACGTGTGTGTGTGTGTGTGTGTTTGTGTGTGTTTGCTACCTGATGAACTGTATAACAGTAGTTTGATAAGTAAAAAGGTGAGAATAAAGAAGCATAAGGTTTTTTTACAGGAACACTCTCCACTCCTGTTGATGGGAGATGGCTTAGGAAAATCATCATAGTGAAGTCATTATGATCATGATACTGATTTTGACAGCATTTCAGCTCGGATTGTTTACATTTCAAAATGGAATATTCATTTACTATTTTCATTTTCCCCATAGTGTAGCAGTAGTCAAAATAATTCACTTCATAATCTCCATGACACTACAGTTTCTTATGCTATATGTGTGCGTGTGTGTGCACCATATCATTTGAAATGTTACATTGTAAGACTGCTGTAACAACAAAATCATTTGTTTGATAGCAAAAGGAAAATAAGTTTCTCTGTCCTTTTCTCCCCACAAATGCAGACCAAAGAAGCTGTCAGACTGAATGTTCCTGATTTATACTATGGTTCTATATCTGTAACTTTGTGTTTGCTCCATTTCCACTGATGTGATTGTTAGAACAAGAGTCTAGATTTCCCCCTTTTTCTATTCCATTATAAAGATTGCATATCAGTTAGATTATTGTAACTATACATATCACTTTTCCCATATTCATATAAGTAGTCAAAATCTTTGGTGATCGGCAGCAAAAATGGGAATGTAATTGAATAATGGAAAGACATACTGTCCTTAAATGGGAAGTCACTGTCCCATTCTATACTTTATTTAAATCATCATATTGGAAACTAGGAAAAAATAGTTTTAGCATTACTATCCCCCTCCCTTTTTTTTGGCATCCTTTACCTTCTTCTATTGGTAGATCTTTCTTTTGCAATGCCATTATGGCATAGCTGGTGCTGTGTTGCTTCAGGCTCATCTGAATATTGTTCTGGAGCTTATAAAGACTAAGGGAATAAATGGTATGTACAACACAATGTATCAGCACAAAATCATCCTGTTCAAGGAAATAGCCAGCCATACACTTTTCCAGACTATTCTATTCTATTCCTTCTTCTGTCCAATTTTTCATACCCACCTGATGCTCAAATCTCTGTGGTCAAGGATTACACTTGGTCTGCCCAGGTCCACCAAGTCTCTGTTGATACCTCTGCCATCTGTATAGATGATGCCATTCTATTTGCATAATGACTGGCATGTGGCAGCATGAGTTTATTACTAGCATATAGACTCCTCTTTGGTAGGGATATAATTCCTTGCTTCTTTTCTTCTCAGATGAAGGAATGAATAATTTCAGCAATTTCCTTCTTGCTGAAAAAAAGCTTTCAAAAAGTTTGCTGTTTTTAAAACACTATTCACAACTTAAGACTTTTTCTGTACAAAATTCACACATGGTATTTTTGTGCAGAAAACAGAATTTTTTAGGCTGTTTTCTGAACAAAACAAACACATGCAAATTTTGCACAGAATGACTCCTGAACTGCAAAAATTGCCATCAGTCCAGGTTTCTTCTCATCAGGGTTTCAGGATACTCAAGAAACACGTTTGCAATCATTTTCTGAACATATACAAACATTCTTTCCATCCCTACTAGGTGGGAATCTTCATGAAGTTCTTGGAATAGCTAAAACTCTGTTCAAGAATTCAGGACAAGAGTTAATTGAACATGTCATGAAAAGGGAGTAGGTTAGTGCTACATCTCTCCATTCTTGTTCCTTTCTTTGAAAATGAGAACCCCTGCTATATGTAAAAGCTCCCCACACAGTCCAGGATCAGGGCTTCTGATTACATAGAGAGTGCACACACAGCTGATGCTCTCTTCTTCAGACTCTCATGTAGTGAGAGTAATAGCAGTACGGAGAAGCTAGTCTTCTCCCTTTCCTTATGAATTTAGTGAACCCTGTTGTGAATGCCTGAATAAGGCTTTTGTCTCTTGTCTTTTTGTGGGGAGGGGAGGTACATATTATTTATATTTCAGACTGGATAAAAATTCCCTCCAGAATGGGGAATAAGAAAGCATATGCATTGTTATAGGCATTTCTAGTTGTGCAGGTGTTAAAATAAAATCAAGGTTTTGTAATGTTTTACAATGACAGAATAGTCACATAGTCATTTTGGTGATGTCCAGCAGAATGTAGGTTGATCAAGGTTCTAGGAGACTTTTATTCAAGTTGCACTTCTTCCATCAATGCCACACTGCCCATTACATTGAAAGCCAATTTAAATGTTCCTTGTGGAACACTAAAAATGGTTCTCTGTGCTGGTATTCAAAATGATGCACAGCTGCCACTGACCCAGGATAAACCAAACTGACCTGTGCATTATTTGCTTATCTTCTGCTTCTTATGCCACACTTTTCTGACAAATGTTCAAGAAGAATATAAAAGCAAAATAAAACATTATACATAGTAAGAATGAAAACAAAATAAAAAATCAATAAAACTAATTATAATCTTTTTAAAAAATGGCAGTATAATTTCCACTCAGAATGAAGAGAGGAGAAAAATCATGCTGAGAATTGCAACAACAATAACAATAACAACAACAACAACAACAATACAGCTCTGGGAGTAAGTGCTGATGAATTCAGTTAGCTCAGTTCCAGGGAATGTGGGCAGTGGCAGAATTAAACAATGTGAAGGTAACAAGTTACAAAAACATAGCTGGAATTAAGCAATTTCATTTGTTGTTGTTGTGCACCTTCAAGTCATATCTTACTTATGATGACCCTAAGGTGAACCTATTCCAGAGTTTTCTGGGGGCTGAGAATGTGTGACATGTCCAAGGTCACCCAGTGGAGAATTCAACCATGGTCTCCAGGGTTATAATCCAATGCTCAAACCACTACACCACTCTGACTCTATCATCTCTTATCTAAAAATGATCAGGAAAGGGTCCTAGTGGGTCCTCCTTGAAGTGCTATTCCAGATCTTAGATTTTAGAGCTGAACATGTTTTGCTTCCAATAACATATTCCTATCAAGGACTCAAAAGGAAGAATTCAGACAAATGAACTTCCACACATTGTTGACACCAAAGGCTACATCTGTGGATAGCTTCTCAATCTTAAGATTATCCTAGCTGTGGTATTAAAAGAGAGACAAAATGGAACTTTTTAATGCTTTATTTGTCAAAGCTTATCAGACATAGCAGTGATTTCCAAGCATCACATCATGGCACTTGCCTACCAGGATGAGCTAGAGATGCTCAAGGAGCTAGAAAACAAGAAGGATGAAAAGGTGATGATGTCATTTCAGAAATGTGTCAGAACTGAATGCTTTTCAGAACTCTCTGTATAAGGTCTGGTGGCATTTAAATCAGATCAGGGCACTGAGAAATTATGAGTGCATTACTCTTCTGGTCAGAGGATGCATTCAGACAAGTAGTTGCAGCAGGACTCTAAGGAGTCTTCCCATGGGCCATCTCAACATTTCCCCTAACTGTGAGAGCAATGCAGATGTCATTTCCCAGTGCCACAATCTTAAGCACCTCAGAAACCCTTCAGCTGGGATTCTTTCTTGCTCCAGAAGTAGGCAGAGGGTGGCACCAGCCAAAGTAGTTATGATGATGGAGCTCCGTTATAACTACATCTGATGACACATGATATCAGCCAAAATGTCTTTCAGATCTGGAGGACATAAATTTTTAAATAGGCTGAGTGTATGGGTTTAAATGTATGTTGAGTATATGGATTTGTTTATATTTGGGGCTAAATTATTTAAAACTGCATAACTGACTTCATAGTGTCAATATTTATGGCTCTAATTTTAAGAATGTGACAGTGCTTTTCAATAATTCATTAGATAATAGAGGAAATCAACTTGCAAATTATTCTGAAACTTGCAATTAAGACAACAGCATCACATGTATTACTATCATTATTATTATTAGCTGGGACTGTGAATTGGAAAAAAATGCACTCAATTTGTAAACAAAAATGACACACCAAAAAACAATCAACAGCAACAACAAAAATTTAGAGCATCATGCTCAAACCTTCAAACATACAGGTAGAAAAGAACGCTTTTGTGACCCTTACCACCAGCATCTCCTCCTGTGTGAGTTGCTCTCGAACATGATGGACTGAAAATGATTTTTTAGGTGTGGTCTGCTGAAGATGCTTGGAAGCTTCATCATTCTGCTAAGACTGGCTCCTATAGTTTGAATATTTAGTAGGATATGCTCAGAAATCCAAGAGAAGCCCAGTCCTCCTCCCTGTTCCCTTCCCCACTTAAAACTGACATATATTTAAGCAAAATACATCAGTGGGGCTTCCATTAACTGCATGTGTGGATTTGTGTGAGTGAGTGATTTCCTACATCTATAGATAGCAACAGGGGCAGCTGATAGTTTGAGTAGGGATGTAGCTCCTGGGAGAATATTAAGACACAGCCCTCTCAAATAAATATTCCTTCCCCTAACTGTGAAATTTTCTTTCAGTCTCCATATTTCCAGTATTACAGTAACTTAAATTTCAGCTGAGCATTTGGAAAAACAGCTTAGGCAGCCAAAGAAAGGGGGCAGGAAAAGTTACCAAGGGAATTTGAATACATAAAATAAGAGAGGCTTAAGTATAAACAATTTTCAGTGTCTTAGTGTGGAAATGTAGAAAATTCAGGACTGAGAGAACAATTCATTTGGAGGGGGCAAAATTATTTTGAAAGGGAAAAATGGGAGGAATCAGGGAGGGAAATATGTTTTCTTCATTTTTCTTGAAGATGTATTTCAGAAAAAAATAGAAAAATGGGTACAGAGTAGTTTCAAGTAGAATCATGACTAAAATGTTTAAGATAAGGTGTTCATGAATTTATTTCCCCAAGACCATTTCTAAAAACTATATAAAATGAAGAGTATTATGTAAGGCTGTGTACATTGTCAGATCATTAGAAATCTTGGTCTTGTTTTCCTTTTCTCACTTCTTTTATGGGAATGAGTGCATTAGATCAGCTTAACACTATGGAGAACTAGTGGGGATGAAGTAATTAACTTTATTTTCCAGATTTCCTCTGATTGTCTCCCTCTCCCTCTTCTTTTTTGCCTGCCTTTCAGACTGACAAAACCAAAGAAGTTCCTCATAATTCTGGTATTCCTTATAATTCAGGACCTTGTAGCTTCATTTGCAACATCAACAAATTATATAATTAAGTAAGTTCAGTTGTAATTACGTTTTGAATAAACTGTTCTTTTGATACATCATGATAACACGACAATGGTATCTCAAAGCAAATTATATATAATGCATTTTATATTCTTAAAGTAACAAAATGATTTCTGATCTACAAAGAGAGCTGATATTACCTTTTTCATTTTTTTCAAAAAAGAAAAATAAATGAAAAAAATTAAAAAAAATAAAAAACCCCTATGGTTCAAAAATTTCCAGAAATTTTACACTTTAAGAGAAGGTTGATCTTAATGTATTTTAAACATCTCTCAGTTGTATTCTATATTCCCCCTCTCTGTACAAGATGTACTGGATTGTCATAGTGTGGAAAAAGAGTCCCCAGCAATAAACTCACAAAGCACATGACATTGTCTCCTTCCTGGATCAGTACCAGATTTTTTTAACAACCTGAGGTATAACATAGAATAAAGCAAAGTTTTAAACCTTTGTATTTTTGTTTTAAAACTGTTTCTTTTCCTTTAATCTTCTTTTAGTGCTTGTCTAGTTTAGTTTCAGAACTGGCCCAAAGGGAGGTAGGGGGAATGCTATCTGAGGAAACAACCTGTCAGAGGACTTTTGAAATTAGGTAGAAGACTACATCCCTTCCTGCCTCCCTCATGTGCACACAGACCAAGAAGAGAATATAAATGCAAAAAACCATGAAATCGTTAAATCTCCCTTTCTCTCCTTCTTGTCCACCTCACCCTTGTATTGCTGGGTTTCCTTCATCATGTTCTTCTGATTGTGACAAAGCACTTGTCTTCACTTCACTTGGCCCATGAGACAGCCTATGAGAGAGCCACTACAAACAGAAGGATAAGATAGACAGAGACACCTTTTGCACACACCTCTTTTCTTTTTTCTTTTTCTTTTTTAAAAAACAGTAGTTCTTTCATCATTCATGCATGGCAATAACTCATCTGGTGTACAGTGGAATAAAAATATTCTGTCTTTGAAACAGAGAGATATAGGCAGAAAAAAACTGACTAACTTACAGTTACTTAGTACGAAGTAAGAAGTAGTGGTTTACATGGAGTAGTGGTTTGAACATCCACTGGGTGACTTTGGGTGCATCACATACTCTCAGCTCCAGAAAACCCCTTGCTAAGTTCACCAGAAATTGGAAATAACTTGAAGGCACACAACCACAACAAAGCTGGAAGTAGCGTTTGGTGCATTGCCCCAGGATCACACCAGACTAAAATGAGCCTGTAATCCTCCGATGACATGAAATTAGCTCAAGAATAATCCATATTAGTCTTCTATGATGATCTCTGGTATAGATTAGGTCTTGGGCTTGAGCAGAGTGCAGCAAATCTCAATAAAAAAATCAAATCCCATTAATGAAATTACTTGAAAATAATATTCTTAGCTCATTCTTTAAATGGAAAAGGGGAAAAGAATGTTTTCTGACACAGCAAAAACTAGTGTAGATGTACAGTACAATCCATGGCATATTAACTTGTCACACGGAATTCAGTGAGAGTAGACTGGCTTGCCCTCTGAAACTCTATTTAACAATCATGGATCTTCATTCTTCATGCCCCAGTAATGCTCAATAGTTTGCATTAGACTTTTGAGGGTTTTTTTGCACTTTTCATTTGTGAACTAATGAAGATACATTTTCAACAAACAGCCTCTGCCTTTGACGTAATTAATGATATCCTTCTTAATAACTGGGGTGAGGGAAGTAGAGAGAAGGCAAAAGAGTGACGCTTTCGGTTCCTTAGAGCAATTTTGTGTCTAGTTATTGCTTCTTTTTATATTCATTAATTTTTTTCCTCCATAAATTCATAGGTTCAAGACACTTTCGATTATGTTCCATTTGTTAAAGAAGTGATTATCTTTTATAGTCTCAGGGATATTTATCATGCTCATTTAAGACCTGCAGGGAGATGTATCTTTTTATTTTTCTCTGATGTATATGCAAAGCGTTTTGTTCTTATTTAATCACCATCTAAGTTCTTCTTGCCTGCAAGATCATTATTTCACAACTATATTTTAGTAAGGGCAAAGACTTTCCAGTGCTGAATTACCAATTCTTAAATACAACTCAGCTCATCTTTTTTCCTTGCCTCTTCTTGTACAGCCTAGCATTTTATTTTATATTATACTCATCTCTATATTTCTGAGTGCTTTTCATCTAGGTTATGTTAGCAAAGGCCTCCTATTTGCTTTGTGATGAAAAGGAAAAACAAAAGAGGATGTGCAAGGGAATGCTGAACATAATGTCCCTGTTCTAAAAATGCTACCCAATGTCCAACTGTATTTTCTTCATGTTTGTTTTCATCATACAGGGCAGGGTTAAAAACATGTTCAGACAACAACCTACTGTGGGATCAAGAGCTGTAACTATTTTTATCCTCGGATTACAAATTTTAGCAGAACATACTGCAATGCCCAGAAAAAGAGAGACTCTTTTAATATCATGAAACAGATGCAAAAAGCTCAAACCTAAGGCTTGAATCTTGTACCAAATCAACAAGGCTCAAATCAGCAAGGCTTGGTGATCTTATAGTATTGCCAACAGAAGATTTAACTTGGTTCCAGTTCTTAACCATGTAATAACATAACAGCTCAATTAAAAGTTATTTGTGCATCTTATTGCTGACAAACCTATTTTTTTACAAAGCTCACAACGGTTTTAACTGTAGATGGAAAACTGAAGCTAGGAAGCTGTACACTGACTGAAATCCACAGATGTTTCTATTTGTGATGTGATGCTTGTGATTTTGGATATCAAAAGCTAGACTAAGAACACTAGAAGTTTATTTCTGGTTCAGACTATAGGAATATCTACTACAGCATTGTTTTCCTACAGTGGTTAAACAGCTGCCTTTGGAAGCCCACAAACAGGACATGAATGCAATATCATCTCCTATTCCTTGCAAGTGATATTGGCCTAAATACAGCAAATATACTGACAGATCATTACATATTGGACTATATATTCACACCACTGTCAGAGTGGGGTAAGGTGGCTTCTTTGTCTCTATTTCCTTATCCTTCTTCAAGGGGGGGACTCTAGGTAGACCTCCATTTCCCACTAATGAGACAGGATCCTAGCCATACAGAAACATACTGCCCTGATAGCAGAGTGAATATAATAATCATTATAACTATTAGTTATTAATAATCTTATCACCTATGAATAGATCAAATCATGGCTGGCATCCAGCACAGAATCATAGAATCATAGAATCGTAGAGTTGGAAGAGATCACAGGGGCCATCCAGTCCAACCCCCTGCCATGCAGGAACCCACATCGAAGCACTCCCAACAGATGGCCATCCAGCCTCTGCTTAAAAACCTCCAAAGAAGGAGACTCCACCACAGTCTGAGGCAGCATATTCCACTGCCAGACAGTTCTGACTTTCAGGAAGTTCTTCCGGAGGTTCAGGTGGAGACGTATCATCTGGAGACATATGTGGTGGCATGCAGCTACACCTCCATAGCTATGTCTCTCAACATTAATCCCTCAAAATCTACCTTTTAAGGCATCCAGGGGTCCTTGGAAAGTCCCTACCAATAATGTCCTTGCAGTGCATCCATCTACAGAAAAATAGCTGGATGCATGTTTACTGATGCTCCTCCCTCTCCAACAACACATAAATGATGTTGCGGGGACAGCATCATTTAAAAGATCAGTTCTACGAAGGGGATTTTGGCTGTTGCAAGTACAATACTAAACAGCAATAATTAGAGATGGGACGAATCCAGAATTTTCTGAATCCGAATCTGGATCTGAATCCATGGAAGGTTCTGGGAATCCACGAATCTCATGCATCTCAAATCTTTTGAATCCTTTTTTTTAAAAGGCTGTAAAAAGCAAGGGAGAGAAGGATAATCTTGGGCAAGACACACTCTCCCAGCCTTAGCAAAAGCCTAGGCAAAGGCAAACCTCCCTCTGAAGAAATGTGGCCAGGACAATTGTCATAGTTTTGCCTCAGGATCTCCCCAGATTGAAAATGACATGAAGGCTCTTTCTGCACAGGCAGGAAAATGTGGATTAATCCCATATTTTCCTGCCTGTGTAAACAGGGCTACATAATACAGCAGAGAGCTAATCCAGGTCAAAACTGGCTTTTCTTTAAATAGCTCCTTCTGGCATCCTTGGGTTTGTAGTTTGATGATGCACCAGTACACTTTGGCAGAGAAGGCTGTGATACCTTGTAAAACTAGAAACCCCAGAATTGTGTCTGAAAGAGCTTTGCAAGTGAGCTATGCAAAGGAATGTTTCAGCTGTCCTTGAAATCTCAAGCCTGTAGCTTCCAGTCAAGTGCTGAACTTAAATATTAAATGTTCAATTTAAATATCTTAAAATACAAGCCCAGCTGTAATTAGTGAAATTGTTAGCAAAGGCCATTATTACTCCAAGGGAAAAATTCACCTACTTGCCATCTCCCCTTGTGTGTCTAGTCTCCCAAATTTTCAGGCGTCCCAGTCTCCCAGGTTTTTAGGCGTCCCGATCTCCAACAAACCGTTTGAGTGGCGGATTCGAAAGATTCAGTTTACCTATTTTGGCACAGGGATTCAAATTCCCAAATCTCAAATCCCTGCCAAGGATTTGAGGATTCAAGGATTCAGTTGGCCCGTCCCTAGCAATAATTCTTTATTACAATCCATAGTCCCAACACTTTCAAATTAACAACATATAATATAAATTAAAAGCACGAGGAGCAACTGGGTCAAATCATACAGGCAGAACTTATTTCAGACCTTTTCCCCTAATATAGAAGTTCTTTGTTCTCTGATCTTGACTGCTTCAGGCAAAACTTGGCAACACCCAAAGTTATCTTGAGATTCTGATCTTCTCATAAGAATTTGGCATAAAATTGGGCTGATCGCCCTGGTAGATTCACCAATAATGGATTAATCATATGTTGTTGAACCTGTTTGTGGTATCCAAAGGACAAAAGAATGAGCTATATGAATTTTACTTCCTGGTTGCTACAGGAGCATAACCTTATGATGTAAGGGACTCTGGCAAACCTACCTCAGAGCATTTCAGAGGGAAAAATGTTAAATATGGACTTTGTGAAAATTCTACAATGATTAACAACAGTCAAATTCTTTAAATACTCAGTGAGGTGAAAAGGTACATGTATTCTATGCTCAACAAGCTTAGTAAGCAAGATTAACACGTACAAACCTCCAGGTCACAGAAAGCAATATCCTCACAGTCTTTGGCCATTTCTGCCCTCCACTCTTATAATGCTATTATTCCACTTTCAACATCGTGTGGAATTCTGGGATTTGCAGTTTACCAAGGCCAAAGAGCTTTCTGGCTGAGAATTCTACATATCACTCCCTAAACTGCAAACTCCAGGATTCCATAGGATGTTGTTTAGTGGAATAATAGCACCATAACAGTGCAGTGCAGAAATGGTCTGTGTTTTACTGATTTGAGAGCAGTGTCATAGCCCAGACATAAAAGGAGGGATGATGTCAGGCCAATTGAAGCAGCTTTTTGGGTAGCAAGCTTTGATCAACAGCTTATGTAACCATCCTGAGATAGATATGGAAGGAAACTGTGCCCAATTTGAAGATATTAACCTTAAGCCAAAATTTTAAAGCTGCCAGACAAAACCTTGTCAATAAAGCACATTCCTTTGTGTCTAGCACCAGAACTCTCTTAGGACACATCTGGGAATTTGGAGGAGAGCCCTCAAAAATTCAAGTATATTTTATTTTATTTCTATGCCGCCTTTCTCCCAGAGTGGCTTCCAGCTGAGTTTCCAGCAGCAAATAATGTGAATCTTGAGATTTTATTTGGTTTTGGTTTTGCCCTCCAGTGTGCATTCCTTTATCCTTAGTTACACTGAACCATATTTGCTATTTTAATTTTGATTTGACATTTTAAAGAATGATAGCCTTTCTTCTCCTTTCAGCTTTGCTCTCTTCTTTCTAAAATACAGCAATATTATACACTGGGCTACCCAGATTAGTCATCATGAGGAATAGACCAGAACTAATCTTTTTAGGTCATATGCAAATATTATGCATAAGCCCTGGTGGGATCAGACCTCATGTAATAAAGGACAAAAGTAACATAACTGCTTCTCAATTACCCTGTATCTTCATTAGCACAAGAGAAACTTACTATAAAGTGAATATGTGTTTCTCTCTATTATGCAGTGTAGGCAAATTCTTTTCTGATAGAACATTCTGCAGATTACAAACACTGTTCACCAAGGTTTCTGACTCCATGGACCATGAATCTTCCCTTGAATATGAATGTAGAAGGCTCTGGGGAAACCAGTGTGACAAATACCCTCCCCAAACTATGTTGTTGTTTTCAGGGGGGAAAACACCTTTTCAGCTCTTTCTGCAACAACATTGTCTTCTGTTTCTCTTCTATTCTCCAAGGAGGTTTAGTATTCTGGATGCTACATGCTGCTACCCTTGACTTTCATAGTTTCTTATGAGTTTTATTTTTATAGATTTCAGGGGCAGCTGAGGCTATTAAAGAGCTGTTCTTGACCTTACTCATCAGTTTTGATAGTGCTGTATGTAGTAAATTGCATTAATTGGAACGGTACAGGGATTTTCATGGCCATAGGTCAAAGATAGATTTTATAAATGTCTTCCTTATTTAAAATGCCTTTGAAATCTCCTCAGCAGGACTTTTGCTATTTTTTTCCCTACCCATTTACTCCCACATGATTGAAGAAAGTACACGGCTTTCACAGAGTTAGGAAATGTTACATTTTTGTACTGTAGCTTCTATGCTGACTGGGGGATTCTGGGAGCTTTAGTCCAAAAATAACTTTTCCAAAGCTCTGAGTTTTCAGAATAGATATGTCAGTTTTGAAAGAAGTAACTGTGTTAATCTCTTGCAGCATAAAGAGGAAGACAGAAGGAGAAAATAAAACATGACAGTACATTTAAGACTAACTGGTTTTTATTTTAGCATGAGCTTTCATGGATATTAAGCCATTCCTCCAGATGCAATACCAAGTGATATTAAGGATTCGGGTATAGGGCATATTTTTACTGTTGTGAGAGTGGGAGAGAATGTAATAGGATCCAGTAAGATGCAAATCATGTCCCTTGTCCTAAATTTTAAAAGGTTTTGGTGCAGTGATTCAATGCATAGGATTCGGAGTCTCACATTGGAATCTAAGGCCTATATCTGTCTAATTTGACAGATCCCTGAAGCAATGGCAATTTGATATGTCAACATTAATGCAAAGTCCTTTGATCCAATAGGTCTACACTAGTTGGAAGTAGCAGCTGGATTTAGGTTTAGTGTCCCAGACACCTAGTGGATTATAGGCCCAGAAAAGACTTACATTTTTATGAAAGTAAAACCAGTGCCACTCAGTTGGGGTTCTCAGGTTATCTTTGTTGTGTGGAACAACCAGCAGTGTCAGTCCTTCCTATGCTGCTGGGTGGCTTGATAATTTCAGGACACCCAGATTGTGGGTGCAGAATGACATTGATCTTCACATGTGGACTATAAACCCTTTCCAGAAAACCAAAGCATTTCCATGTTATTGCAGCAGTGCTGAGAGAAATAGGAATGCTTGGCTTGTGCACTACTTAGTTCAAGAACCCATTCTTGTGAGACAGAGCCATCCATCTGCAATGGAGTCAAACCTAAACCCGCTACCTTCATTCATTATTTCACTTTCTTATTGGGGTAAAGCAACTGGTAAAGCTTGGAGAGCTATTTCATTTTTCCCATTTACAATTGTCTCCAGTGACATCACCATAGGTGTAATGCAATTTGATGAACACACACATGCACACATATACACACATGCACACTTTTACTTTGTTTGCTACTGCTACAACAGAATAATTGGGAAAGACAGGTGCTAATGGAACTGGGAAAACTGTGACATTTCCCTGTGCTCCCAACAACTTGGTTCATAGTTATAGTGGTGTGTCTGACATAAATGAATAACAGAGATTAGGGATTACATTCCCGAAGAAACTTGTGCCACTGAGTTGGCAAAGAACTGCTTTTTCTAAGAGAGATGAAAGGTGAGATAAAGGAGGGAAAGAATAACAGTGAATGAGCCATGGTAATTGGAAGATGGTGAGGATCCTTGTTAAGAGTTTAGAGGCAAAGACAAGTCTGGGCTCATTCCACACAAACTGACTATGTTGGACAAGACTTAGAAAAAGAAGGCCGGGCATATTGGTAAAGCTACACAGATTCAATGTTACACTGGCAACTGATTTTGAATCCAGTTCTTTTGTGCTACACACTAGGTTAGGTGCAAGTTTCCTACTTACCCACTTCAATAAAATACATTTTGTTCATCACGAAATCTAAGGTCTGCAATGCCTGCCCTGCTGCTGAAGAGATTATTAGAGTTAGCCATAACTTGCTTTAGTGAATCAGGAGTTCACCTCAACTGTTACCTCAAAACGTGGGTGGCTCAGGGGTCCACCTGTGATGCCAGTACTCTCCACATGACAATGGAGAATTACTTAGCTCAAACAGGAGGTCTAAGAGATGGGGGTAACGTAACGAGATCTTCCACCAATGTTTATAAGGTCCTCACAGGAAAGAACAAGCCAGAGATTCCAAAATAAATTAAAAGTCTTTTATTAAAAGTTCATACATGCACACAGTCACACAAGAGGTAACTGAAGAAAGAGGGAGGAAAGTTGTTGATAGTGGAGTTTTAGGGAATGGGCTATATTTACCAGTCCAGTGAGCAATGAAGAAAGCAGAAATGTAGCTTAGACTTGTGCCTAAGAACAGTACTTGTTCAGAAATTAGAGCAACAACATGATGTTCAGCAAGTGAGATACAGCATCTGACTGCTCAAAAGAAAGGGTTTTTATACCCAAAATCTGCTTGGAAGGCAAGGGTGGAAATGGCTCAGCGGCCAAGCAAACAATGGAGGTTGCAGGGTGGACAATGGGTCCAGACAGAGTTAATGGTTTTAGTGGTAGGTGACAAAGAGTTAATGGCTATTGTAATAGCTTTGTAATGGTGGACAGGTAAAGGAACAATGTAGGGAAATGTCCAGTGCTAGGAAGAAGGGCTGAAACAATCAGTGGTTTGGTGGGAATTTCCTGTTGCTATTGTGTAGTGGTGGAGATGTCACAGCTTCAGCTTCAGCCGATTATCTCTGGAATTACCTGGTGATTAGCCTGACAACTACCTTGGCTTTGCCTAGAAGGGATTTTCTAACCTACTTTGGTGAACATACGTTCAGCCAGTGTTTTTCCTCTGTTCGGGTTGGCCTTACAGTCACCTCAGGATCCATTTTATAGCAATGCCAATTAATGTATTTCACCAATTAAATTATATTTCAACAATTAAACCATATCTGATCTGGGGGGTGTGCAGGCCAGTAACATCAACCAGAAATGTGCAGGGCTTGTGGTCCCCCCCCCCCCCAGATTTTGATAGGTCAGTTCAAAGCAATTTGAAAAGCTCTGTCTCTTCACTCTTTTGGTCATACGATATTAACCACCACCTTAACCTGAGAGATTCCAAGTACCTTCAAAGTTAGATTTTCACCACCACTGAAGCTGCAGTAGTAGAGAGAATATTCTGTTTTGGATAACTGCTAAAGATACCAGGATCTGGACATGGCAACTTTCAGATTTCTTGACACTGCAGCCAGTTGTCCTCTTGCTCTAAATCTTCCTTTCAAGCTTACTCTGTTAGTGCCATAGAACCCACTCTCCTTTACTCTGAGGCTTGTGGGAATACAGATATACTTCTCCTGTTGAACCCTTAGGCATGCTTTCCATATCAGCGAAGTTTCCTGTTCCATAAAATTTTATTTTAGGTCTCTTTTCTAGTGCAGGAAACTGGCATCCTCTTATTTTAGTCATGCAGAGCAAGCTCTACATTTGTGCACACACACACACACACACACACACACAGTGTGTACATGCACTATGTATAATTTAATGTTTATGTTTGCATTTATCCTCCAGACAGCACCCTTGGCACATGCAGTGTTGTTGTTGTTTTCTTCATAAAAGGGAGATATGTATGCATTTATCCTTTTAAAGTATTTGCAGAGCTTAAAAGTAGGAACATGGCAGGTTTATCAGAGGATGTTCAGAAATGTTTCAGATAAAGCATTTCTCTTCAAAGGAAGTAACTTCTTTTTTTTAACAACAACAAAAAATGTTAAAGATGCCTCAGAAGCATTTAAAGCTTTATTTATACCAGTAGCATCATACTTTTTGAACAAGGATAAAAGGACCTTGTTTCTCTAGAGTTGTCCAAGGAGATGATGCCCAATGTGTACCCCTAAAACCAGCTCCAGAGACCAGTGAGCTCAAACCCTCTAGGATCTGTCTAGAAGTTGCACACAGGCTGTACCTAGGGAGGGAAGGAAAAGGATTTTTTGCTGCTTAAGTGTGCTCCTAGTAATATGATGCTTGATATAGATTTTTATTTTATTTTATTGCTATGGAACTACCTGCTAATCATTGCTTACCCCCTTTCCTCTATTGTTGTGTTGATCACTGCCAAGTTATGTTTTCAAAGGACATTTCTTGTTTTGCTTTTTTGTTTTTTCTCCTCAGTTGCTTTGTTGTGTTTTGGTACAAAGGTCAAGGTATAAACATTCAAACACATAAGAAAGCAAACAGCACAGCTACTTACTCCTTATTGTTCCTTCTACTTCCCAAGGAGTTTTTCCAGAGGAAAAAGGACAGGAGTCTTATAGCTGTTTTCTTCAACTATGCATGTATTTTTAGAATTTCCACCTCCTGTAAAGTTCTCATAATTTCTCCAGGTGGATCTAGATATTTACTTGGATCACAATGACTTCAGCAAAAGAGACTATTCTTGACAATAAATCTGTTGTTCTGTTAGGCATCTGCTTTGACCTCACTTCTTCTCTGAAATAATTTGATAAAGGGCAAATGGAATGATAGAGATATCAGCCAAGCTCTGCAAAGTGTACAAGCTTGTTTTGTAGATTTATATCCTTACTCAAATGATAGTAGTTATCTGCATTTACTGTGCTAGTGTCAATCACTGTCTTTATCCTTTCATTACTTTACCATTTAGGTCTGAAATCCACATTTTAGCCTTTTACCTTATACGAAAATGTCTAAGTGCTGTAATTTACTTGAACTTTACCACTGGTAAAGAACACCCATTTGTGCAACTTCTCAAATAAAGATCTGGAGTAATTGCCGCAATTTCTGCTATCAAACAGTCTGGGAATAAAAACAAACAAAATGTGGCATTATTTCTCTTTATCTTTATGAACATTTCAATATCTCTTCTTAAAAGCAGGCGGAGGATAAAGTCTGTAGTTGGTAAATATGAGGGAAAGAGAAAAGGTACAAAGGAAGAAGAGTTTATTCTTGTCCCATTTTTTAAAAATAACTAGTTTCCCTAAGTGCATACCAAATATGTTGCTTGCCACCAGATATTTAAATAAAATCAACATTTTTCCTGTCTTGAAGATATATTTTCTGGTTTACAAATCTACAGCCTATTTCTGTCCATCCACCCTCCTTTTCTCCGAAGCATCTTCTAAGAACACTCATTTTGCCATTTTTCCTAAACCCAAATCCCACAAATTAAGTCTTCTTCCTCCACCACAATAGCCTAAGAAACAGTTTTCTGTCTTAGCAGTTTTTTTCTCCCATGTTCCAGGTTTACAGCCAGTATACACACTGTTCCTACTGGAATATTGATTTGCAGCATGTAAGAATAAGAAACCCCTTTTATATTTATGATTCCTTTATTCCTTCATTTGTGACACCTTCATTTTCAAAACTGGGAGCTTGTTTTAGGAATATTAAGATTTATGATTTTGCAAAAAGCTGGAGTGGCAGTAATCTGTTCCTACTGTTCCTAATCAAATCCTACTTATGTCAAAGAAAACAGCTACAAGTTACTAGGGAAAATCCTTTCTTTTAATACAATTCAGGCACCCGGTTTTGGGTCTCATTAAAGGGCAGCAGATTGGTGCTTTTTAATTTATTATAACTGCACTTTTTAAACATTTCTATCTATGAGGGCAGGCACTTTTGTGATTCTGTGTATCAACTGCCAAAATAACTTGACTGGACTCCTTTAAGGGGAAAGGTGCTTCTCTGCCTCAGGCAACAACATACTTTGAACTGTCCCTGAATGTTACACTGATCACACGAAAAGAAGTCATATGTATCCAAGTTCAACATGTTGAAAATTCTAGCACCTCCCTCAGAGACTGGTTTAGATATCCATCAGGAAATTGTATGCAAACCCACAGAACCCTGGACAGTGAACAAAGCTAACAGGAAGGAAATCAACCCATTTGAAATGAGGTATTGGGGAACAGTCTTGTGATGCCATGGTCTGCTCAAAAGGCAAAGGAAATGGTCTTGGAGAAAATCAAGCCTGAACTCTTAGTAGGAGCAACAATGACTAAACTGAGGCTGCATACTTTGGGTATAACATGAGATGATGTGACTCATTTGAAAAGACAACAATGCTGGGAAAAGTGGAAAGTGGTAGGAAAAATGAAAAGGCCCTATTATGGGTGAATTTATTCAATCAAGGAAGCCATGGACATGACCTTGCAAGACCGGAGCTAAGCAGTTCATGAACAGGGACTTTGGAATTCTCTCATTCATAGGGTCATCTTATGGCTGAAGGTGACTTAACATCAAATAATAACAACAAGCACACAAGGAGGTAGAGCTACTACATATACAGAGGCTATCCAACTCTACTGCTCTTCTCCACCCCAATCTAAGGAGGCTATCTTGGTCCTAAACCAGTAGCTGTCATCATTAATGGACTGAATGAGAACAAACAAATTGAAACTTAATCCAGACAAGGCAGAGGTGCTTCTGGTCAATCAAAAGGCAGGCTCAGGGATTCAGACTGTGTTAGATGGGGCTACATTGCCCCTGAGGTTCACAGTTTGGGTGTTCTCCTGGACTCAGTTTTGACCCCGTAAGCCTAGGTTTCTGCAGTGACCAAGAGTGTTTTTGCACATTTAAGCTTGTGTGCCAACTGCACCCATTCCTTGAGATGCTACATCTGGCCATGGTGGTACATGACTTTCGTCTCATTTGGACTACTGTAATCTGTTGTATATTGGGCTGCCTTTGGAGAGTTTTTGGAAACTTCAACTAGTACTAAGAGCTCCAGCCAGAATGTTTAACTGATAACAGGTTACAGGGACAATGCTACTCCACTGGAGGCCAGTTTGTTTCCATGCACAATTCAATCTGCTGGTTATGGCCTATATGGCTTAAGTCCAGGCTATCTGACAGATCATATCTCCCTATATGAGCTAGGTCCTGAGATCTTTGGGAGAGGTCCTTCTTTCAGTCCCATCACCATCACAAGCACAATTTTTGGTAGCATGAGAGACTTCTCAGTGGCTGCCCCCAGACTCTGGAACTCCCTTCCCAAGGAGGCCTGAATGACCCATTCCCTGCTGTCTTTCCATTATTAGGCAAGGAGATTTTTATTCTGTTAAGCAATTAAAATGGAAAGTTTTTAAAGAATGAGCAGAGAGTGCTCGACTGTTTTAGACTGCTTTGTTTTAATTGTTTTTTCTCTTTTCATTGTATTTTATTTTTTCAATGTAGTTTTAAATTATTTTATTATTATCATTGAATTCCATTTTAATGTTCACTTTTTGTATGTTTTCAGTTGCATTTTTTTTAAAAGTCCAATTTTAAGTTAGTCCAATTAGTGGCCAATATTTCCTTGGACTTAGGAAGGTAAAGAAGAGGAAAAATTGGATTCCAAGAGGAAAGAAAGGCCCTGCTTTAAGAATCTTTGTCAGGTATCCACCTGTTTGACCCAGGTTCAGATGAGCCTTCTTTGAAAAGCCAACCAAGTCTAGCCCTTTTTTTTTTTTCATTTTTTTAAAAGAAAGCTACCCAGTGAAGATACTGTATTGGAATCTATTAAAAGAAAAAAAAAATGATGGAATTACATGTGCTATGGATAATCAAGTGACTGAGAAGCTTCACACATGAAAAATGATGGCAGAGCCTTTGTGGATGAGATTACTGGCAATAATGCCATTTTTAGGATTCTGCAGCAGAATTTCTGAGGAGAAATCAGACAGGAATGCCATGATAACTTTTTGGAATTCATGTTGCACATCTTTGTGATATTTTGGTTGGTCTCAGCAAAGGCATTTTCTTAACTGTGTGTTTTGGCTAAAATCTAATAGTTTATGGTCAGGTTCTTTAGTCTTCTGAGATGCATATATGATACTTTTCCAAGATCAGGTAGCCTATAGAACAGGAGTGGGGAACCTGTGAGGCTCCAGATGTTTCTGTATACAAGTCTTGATAGAGAGTGCACGCAGAGGTTAGAGATCCTGATTAAGAAGCAAAGACAACAATGGCTTGGAGAAACAAAATAAAGATTTATTATAGGAACTGCAGTCCAAGATATGAAATCTTCTCAGGGTGAAACCAGCTTCATTCTGGGGAAGAGCTGAGAGAGGACTAGTGGGAAGAGAAGAGGTGGAAGCACATCTCTAAGACGATCAGTTTACATCACAGAGGGATCAGAATAGTAGTTCAGAAGAGAAAACATTTTAGGTCACACAGGCTATCTAATACTATTGCTTCTATCCTCTCTGCAGGATTCTTGACTTTGCAGTGCTAAACATTGTTATACTTCTAACAGCTCCCACTGTCCTTATATAATAAAGCCAATGGGGGTGAACGATTGTGAAAGTTGTATTCAAAAACCTCTGGGGTGAAGAGTAAAGTCTCCCAACTACTCAGTCTCAGAAACCCATTGTATTTCTGATATATTTTCTGGCAGAAACAGCCTAGAATCCTAAAAAAAGATTTGGAATGGAGGCAGACGCTGGGCAGATTTTAAGATGAGAAAAGTATAGATCCATTAAATTTTACCACTTCTTTGTTTTAAGGTGAGTCTCTAAGCGCTTCTGGCAGTCAGGTACCCCTCACAGGGCAGACAGGCTGCTTTGAAAATTACATGTGGCTTTTTGAATAGTAGAAAGGGTCCACAAAGAAACCTCTCTATAATTCTTTGATTGTCATTCATGGAGTACATTTTTTTTATTTATACTGCACTTTCCTTATGGAAACATAGTTGAAGACTCATTTAAAAATATAAACGCAGTCTGTGAGACGGCTAGGAATATTCTTGTGATCGGAGCAGGAGCCCTTTCAAAATACTCAGTTATAGTGCTGTGCCCACTTTAACTGCCATGGCAGCATCCTATGTAATCCTGGGATATACACCTTGTGTGTGTGTATCTTCAAGTTGTGTCTCAACTTATGGCAACCCCAAGAACTTCTAAGGGTGAGAAGCAATACTCAGAGGTGGTTTCTGTTGGGGAATTGAGAGATTTTTGGTAATGAGACTCTCAATCAGCAGAGTAGCTTAGTAATTGCACAAAAACGGAAGTTGAATAGATTACCAGTCCCACTTCTATCACTCCACCCCAAACACACTTAACCTAGCTCAGAATAAACACAAAAAACAATTTGGTTAAAAATATAAAAGAATTTACTCACAAAATCTTGTGCATAGTCTACACAGGTTCAATTCTTGAAGAAGGTAGGAAGAAAATTAAGCACTCACATGCTTGCTGAAAATAATCCCTGTTAGGAGACCTCAGGGCATGCTTTCAGGACAAAAGGCGAAGACAAAAGGAAGGAGTAAATGGCAAGAGAACCTTTTTAAGACCAAAGAATGTGTACGTGCTGGAAGAAGAGGTGTTGACCAAAACAAACAGGAAGTTTTCTCTAGGCTGTCTCTCTATGTTGACAATAAACATGCAACCAAACTAGCCAGTTAATTAAGCATGCAAAGGTTGCCACTCCCAACAGTTTCTCCAGGTCCTTCCTCTAAAATACAGTGAGAGGCATTTAGAATTCTTTGAGACAGAACTCTAGTCTCTCCCCAGCCTTCAGGATTCTGTAGGATGAAGTCATGTCAAAGTGGAATCGCAGTGCAATGACTGGACAGTAGGAAAGGCCCACGTTCTTTTGATGATAGCAATTCCATGAAAATGTCATTAATTATTGGTAACTCTCGTGAAAAAAGGATGCCATTTAGTTACTGACCAAATTTACTTCTGGTGTCCATGCTTTACCAGCAGAAGTCATCATATACCAAAGTTGGTTGTATTGGTGCAAAAATAAGTGTTTTTAATAGCATGTATCAGAAGTGATTGCACATTAAAATTGCTTTCAAGTAAAGACTTTTTTCATTATTTATTTCTGGTTTGTCAGAGAATTATGCATTAGTCTGAGTAACTGATTTATTGATTTATTTTTAGATTTCTTTCCTGCTTTTCTGTTTTTTAAAAAAGGCATCCAGGGCAGCTAACGGTAGCAATGTTTAAATAAAAGAAAATACTATTAAAATATAGAACAAGTAAAAACATAAAACACATCAGTAGAATGAATCAACAGCTCCTTTCAGCCTTAATTCCAAGTTTGCCTTCTAGTGGGAAGGCAAGAGAGAGAAGGTATGCCTAGTCTTCCTTCTAAAGGTAGTTCTAGTACCTGTGAGCCACCACCAAGAAAACCTTCATTTGCACCCCAACAAAAGCTATCCAAGGGTAGCAGGACTGAAAGCATGCCTACCTCTCCCCCCCCCCCCACAAATCTTTAAACCAATTTTCAATTCATATGCAGGCAACAGAAAGTTTAAAGCAGCTGTGATATCAAATGAATCCCTTATCACATGATTATTGTGATGGCACATGGCTTTCTTCCATTATCACATTAATGGTTGCTTCGCCATCAGTTATTTCTCATGCATCTTATTTGGAGTAGCAGATTTATTACAACATAAACTTTTCATGGATTAAAATTCTTTTCATCACTCCTACAAACTGTTCTCCTCAGATAGTAGTATATATGTCAGATATGGCCATGGTAACACATACCTTGATCACATGGTAACACATACCTTGATCACATTTTGGATTACTGGAATGTACTCTACATGGGACTATCCTTGGAATAGCAAACAAACTGCTGTGGTCAAATAACATACAGACCCCTTGTTTTAGTTGTACATTATACCTTGGTTCCTGCACTGGAAGAAAAGCAAGTTATAAATTTATATCTATACTATCTATCTATCTATCTATCTATCTATCTATCTATCTATCTATATTGGCAGAGATGCTATTGAGTGCTCTTGTTTCTTCATGCTCCTCCTCTTCCTCTTTGTTATATAATTCAAACTGATATAAGGAAGCACTTTCCCTAGATGTTTTGCCAGGAGAAAAATATTCTAATATTATCAAAAGCGAAGAATAGGGAGTTGCCTATAGTTGTGCTCCTAGATCTAGACATGGTGATGACAGCTCATCTTGGCACTGTTAGTGGATGGAGATTGCATGAGGGACCATTCAGGGTGCAGGGGAAGAAAGAGAGAGAGAGAGTTCTAGAGATTGCTGTGTAGCCAAATGCTAGATTTTTAGAGATGCAACCATGATTACATTTGATTTGTTCACCATCTTTTCTAATTACAGAATCACACAATCACAGAGTTGGAATGCAAGGATTCTCTAGTTCAACTCCAGCAACTGAAGAATAGAAAACTAAAGCCCTGTTGAGAGATAGCAATCCAACCTCTGTTTAAAATCCTCCAAAGAAGCACGAACCGTCGCCCTCAGAGACAGTGTTCTACTGTTGAACAACTCTTACAGTAAAAAAAGTTCTTCCTAATGATTAGGTAGAATATCTTTTCTTAGAATATTAACACATTGGTTAATCTTTGTGTTCTAGCCTCTGGAGCAGCAGAAAACATTGGGTAGCAAGATTTTTTTCTTTCTACATTGAAATTTGTAAGCATTTGAATGCATGTTTCCACATATGTGCACTTATTAACACATTTTACCTATTGCACACATTTCCCCTGATGAAACCAATGTGTCTGGGTGCATTTTTTTCAGTTGCACACATTTTCAACTATTTGAACTGTACATCATTTTGTGCATACCTTTTCCTCCAGAACGCCATGCAAACGCATTGCAAATACGCAGAGTCTTAAAGTGAGATACTTTCTTCTTGCAATGAGTCTTGGAAAGCATGATGATCTTTTCCATGATGATCTAAACTGGAAACTTGGTGCTTGTACTGATTGAATGAAGGCAAACAAACTGAAGCTTAGCCCATACAAGCTAGAACTGGCATTAATCAGTTAAAAGGCTGCTCAGGCAGTAGGGTTTCAACTCGTGCTGGTAGATCTCATCTTTCAGCAGTGGCCAGGAGTGTGTTTGCACAGTTACGTCTAGCGTACAATCTGTGTGCATTCACAGAGAAGCCTGATGTGGCCTTGGTAATGCATGCCTTAGTTAACACCTAGTCTGGTTTATTGTAGTGAATTTTGTGTGGGGCTGGTTCAAAATGCTTTAGTAATACTGGTAACTGAGTCTGGACACAGAAAACCCATAACTCCCTTAGTACACCGGCTTTGCTGTCTCTTGGTCTAGTCACAGTCCTTATTTCGACCTATAAAGCCCTCTATGTCTTGAGTTTAGGTTTTATAAAAGACAGTATTCTTCTATTCTAACCTGGCTATACTTTGAAATCTGTGGGAACAGTTCGGCCTTCAGCACCTCCATTATTAGTCACATGTTGGGTGAGAACAAGAGAGGACTCTTTGGTACCTGTTGAAAGGTACCAAAGAAACTTCCTTCTAAGAAAGGCTGGGCTGTCATCTGCACTGTGTGTCTTTCCTCCAGCAGACAAAGTCCTTCTACTTCAGGTGTGCTTCTGGTGATTGATTGACTGTGAAGAAAAAGATATATAACAGGTATGTTTCTTAATTTTTAATTATTTTAATTGGTGTAGTTTTAAACTGTTTTCAATTCAATTGCATTTCAGTTTTTAAAATTTTAAACTCTATTTCAGTAACATAACATATTGGTTTTATTTATACTGTTAAAAAGTCACATTGTGAGTGACTACTGGGAGGAAGGTAGAAAGGAAATAATCCAATCCTGTCTGGCCTACAGTAATGAGCACAGGCTGACAGAGATATCTCATATATTTTAACTCTCATATTCCAGAAACAAATGAAAGGTTTTCCACCGCTTTCCTTTCAAAATAACTGAAAACACTGTCTATTCTCTGAGTGTTCTAATGTTTGGTTAGTTTATTCACAAGCCTAATCCCCATCATCATTCGCTATCACTCTTTTTTTAAAACCTTCCTTTACTCATTTCCAGTTTTGTTCCCCAACTGTTATTATATTCCTCCCAAGAGCAAAACATTCTGTTCTTATTTTGCCTTTTCAATGAAACATTAGGGCAAACTACATTCTACTAATTTAGTGATAGTTTCCAAAATCCATTTCTAATCTCCTCACAGTCCAACCATATGTGCATCAAATTTGTGCCAGCTAGGCCACAGTGCCAACAATTATCAGAAGCTGTAAGACACTTTCATTTAGAGTGCCACTTAATGTGTTTTTACTCAGATTTAGGTTTCATTGTTTTCAATGAAGCCTATTTCCCAGATGAGTGTGTTACAGTTGTATTCTGGCACATGGCTTGAAAAGTTAATTTCTAATAATTTTGAAAGTTGATTTTGAGTGTCAAAAGTTAATTTCTCAGCTACACTTTTCAAAACCTGCACACAATGGTTGGTGTTTGGGGCGAGGAAGAAATGTTTCGAAATTATTTTGGGAAGTTGTTTCCAATACTTACTTACTTTCAAACTTACGGTGAAAGAAACCTGTCAGGAAGAATATCAACTCAATATAGGACTGAAGTAGAGTTCTATGTATACCATGAACCGCCTAAAATACCATTAAGTGGATCTGATAGGAAGTCAAGCCTGAACTATCAATAGAAGATGAAATGTCTAAACTAAGGCTGTTGTACTTTGGACATACTGTGAGATGACACAACTCATTAGGAAGGATGATAGTGCTAGGTAAAGTTGGAGGGAATAGGAAAAGAGGAAGACAACATATTCGGATTGACTCAATCAAGGAAGTCAAGGCACTGAGTTTTCAAATCATGAGCAGGGATGTTGATGACCAGGGTGCGTGGAAGTCTCCCATTCATAAAGTTGTAAATGAAAGTCAACTTAACAACAAATAACAACAACCACTGAGTGTGGTGACCATCTGGGTTGTTTAAAGATTTGATTGTTATGATCCATGAAGTAGGTGGTGGAAATATATCATACTGTTATCATAGTTCTGAGGAGGCTTTTGGGAAAATGGGACATTTAGTGACCATCATGGAAGGAACTTAGCTTAGCTCTATTTTAAACCTAGGTCTGTACATGACAGAAGAAGTTTTTCATTGTTTGTATTACAGTAGGCAACCACTCCATTCCTCATTCTGTTGAAGCATAGAAAGCAAGGAGTGTGGTCCAGTCTGGAAAGTATAAAGGGTATAGGTGAGGAGAGCAGAGCACCATTCATCTCAGGGCAGCCTCTCTCTGTCTCTCCCTCTCTCAGCACTTTTGTCCCAGTTACATTTACTGTTGGTGTCTGAGTGACAGAGTATTATAGGGATAGAGAAGCTCCAGCTAATGGCTTCTCCTCATCACTCACCCATGCATGACAATTAGGTTTAGAAAAAGCCAGATTTCTGTTCAGGAGAGATTGTCAGTGTGGAGGGAAGGAGAAATAGAGAGAGAAGAAAAGAGGAAGAATGTCAGAGAAAGAGGGAGAAATGAGATAGCAGAGAGATAATGTGACCCACAGTCAACCTGACAGTGTAACTCATTTTAACTTCAGCACCACCCACTGCCAACTCCAGTCCCACCCACTCGTGCTTCACAGTCACTGATGGAATCCAGCCCTCAACCTTTTTAAAAAACTTCCCCAGGTCCAGATATGTGTCACAGGCATGGGGAGACTGTAACATGAATCAAAATATTTGTGTGGCCTTTGACATTTTAATGGTTGGAAAACTGTACAGGCTGACTTCTATCTGATGAGATAATAGCTGGAAGGAAGCAAGGAAGGAAGGAAGGAAGGAAGGAAGGAAGGAAGGAAGGAAGGAATTCCCTACAACAGCAAGGGATGTCAGTTCTAAGTAGAACAGAGGTTGTACAGAGAAGAGAGAGAAAAAAGCCCAAGACACCAGCATGATGGGAATGAATGAAATGAAAACTGTGAATGTATGAATACTTAGAGAGTATGTATTTGATAGCCATAGTTTGAAGAAAAACCTTTTTTTATGGAAGAAATGATCTAATTGTAGGATTTATATTTTGGATCGATTGATTAGTCCATACCAAAAATCTTTGTCATTTTTAATATTGAAGTCTACCTATCAATCACCCATGGATGAACTGTGACAATATTTACTATTGTTTGTATAGGAACCATCAGCTCTGAGTGCTTCAGCACCCTGTTTTGTTGGAAACATTAGCCTTATCTTCAGAGAAAATGCAACCAAAAAGTCTAGGTTATAAATGTTTGTTGGAAAGCACTAAATTTCATGTCAATGAGAATAGATTTGAATGGAATGCAAAGTTAGATTGTCTTGCGCAAATTAACCCATGAAAAACTGCCCTAGCTTCAGTATCTAAAAGCAATTTAGACCTTTAGAATTATTTTTGTTCCAGCAAAAAAGTTTAAAGTTTTAAATATGTTGGACACCATTATGGCTTCTTGGAAAGAAATTGTTTGCTTTAACTAGATGTTGGTGATACACTGAGTACATGTAATGTGTTTGTTTAGTGCTTACTCGTTCTTGGTGGGATGTATTTCAACATATAACTTTGTATTAGAAAAATTGTTGGCATTTGTAGATGTGTATATTCTTTTAAGGTACATTCCTTTGACATTGTATTTAACTGAGAATCAGTGCTGTTGGATCCTATGTGCTTTTAGTGATAGAAAAAGATTTATGCTCCAGGGTTGGGAAAATAAACATTGATCATTTATTATTTGGTGGTTAGAAGACCTTACTGTTTTAGCAATGCATGAACATGTGTTTGATAGATGTCAAATTCAAGAAAATGTATTTCTGAAAATATGGGCTGGCATCCAACATTGCAGTTACAGATTTGTAACCTTGAGTTATGTATCCATACTGCTCTGTATTCAGCTACGCTATGATTCATAATTGTGGCACTATTGCCATGATCAAACATGTCTCCCAAACTTACCTTAAACTCCACAAATTACATTGTGGTTCAGAGGCATGAAGGGGGTGACTTGAGTGTGCACAGACCTATCTTGCCCAGAGTGGCTTCCAGGAATTTAAGGTGGTTGTTCAGAGATTGATTCCCAGGTCATTTGTACCTAATTTAGATCTCATCCATCAAGAGTTTATATCAACATATACGTCTAGCACTTATGTGTTTCCCTTTCTCTGTCTGTCTGTCTCATTCTTTTCGTATTTTTTCTTTGAAATCATACCTAAAAATCCAATAAAAGATAGGAATTAGTATATATTTATTGTAGAATAAAGTTGTATTTCCTAGTCACATGTTGCAGCCATGCAGTGCACTCATGTTGAAATCAAAATGGCTTTCCAGTGATCAGCCCATTGTGGTATGCATTCACTAGCCTTATTAGTAACTGGGTTGCCCCCTCTGAAATTGCGAAGTCCCTCTCCCTGACAGGTGATTCGCAGCTTATACTTGCCAATTCTGATGTAGGTCTCACCCCTGCAGTGAATGGAGATACGTGAAACAGAACCGGACACCAGAACTGCCCTGTGAAGGAGGCAGATTGGCATGAAGGCAGCCAGTCATGGCTCAGAGAAGCAAGGAATAGAATGTATCCAAAGGAAGAGGCTTGCCTCATACAGATTTAGACAGAGTATGAGAGACAGGATTTGTAGCAGATAGGATTTTGGACTGGCACTGACAAGGTGAAGTTGACTGAGAGGCCTGTGAGCTGATAGAGACAGGATTGTGGATTTCAGGAGGGAGAAAGAACTACTTATGGTTCTGGGCAGCATACACACACACACGCACGCACGCACACACATTATTTATATATATACACACACTATATGTGTGTGTGTGTGTGTGCATATATAGATATATATACACACAAAGAGATACACACACACACACACAGTATGTGTGTGTGTGTGTGTGTGTGTGTATATGCACATACAGAGAGAGATCGAGAGAGAGAGAATATGTTATAATCCTTTAAGGTGTTTAAAAAACACCTTGTTGTTTTTTAAACAACTCTCTCTGGCTCTCTATCAAGCCTGAATATTTAATAATGATGATGATGATGATGATGATGATGATGATGATGATGATGATGTAAAGGTCAGTGGATAAATATGCGCTTCTTGCGTGCTGTGATTTATGTTTTCGGTTCTTGAAGCTTCCAACTTCCATGGGATCCATTTTCTGCTCAGCACAGCAGAGATGGTCTAACTAGTGAACAATGCTGGAATTCTCAAGGGGTCAGCAGAATGCAAGTCATTTACTCACAGTGGTCCACATGATCTTTACTGCATCATCAAGAATGTCTCACCTTCTGAGAGGACATGCTGCTGATTGTTTCCTCAAATAGGCAGAGGAGTTCTGACTCATGGGCACATGAACCCTGCACGAGTTCTATTTTTAGGGCTTGACTGCAATATTAAAAAAACAAAAACAGAGCTCTGTTTCAATAAACTCTGTCAGAAGCTCTTTACTTCCTCCCCCTTTCCATCCCACCACTAACCACCATGGCAACATTTTGCTGGCATAATCCATGAGTCTTACATGTAAAATTCATATCCCAAGGTCTTTCTCACTCTTATAGTTTCGAACTCCAGCACCCTTGCAATCAGTCAATCAATCAATCAATCATCAATCAATGTTTCCCAGAGCTGGAATAAAACTCATATCTTCCAAGCTCTTTTCTTCAGTTTTATCTAACCTCTTTCACAGGTATTCCCACTTGGTTTTGTTCTTTTCTAAAGTGAGTTTAAGAGTTGTTTTTTTGTTCCTTTCAGAACTGTAGTGAGGGGAATCATTTCTGTTCCCATTAGATACATAACAGAGGGGAAAAAATCAAATTGGTCGTTGCAGCAACATCTCCCATCTTTGATTAGATATTAATTGGTAGCAAGTTACATGTATCACTGCTACCCTTCAGAAAAATCAAAGCCTTGCACATCAAACCAGGAAAAGATGCAAATTCATTCTGTTTCTGGTAGTCTACTCCATTGCCTTGAAATATAACTGAAAATATCAAATAATGTGAAACTGCCTTTGCAGGTAAAAATTAAGACAATATATTAATTGTGGTGCAATAGCTATGGCCAAAAAAAAAAAAAAGTTCAGGGCTTTGGACTGTGCCACAAAATATTAAATTTTAGTTTTAATGTGAAGAGGAAATGAATAATCTTGATGGAAGATTTGCTTTCTGAACAAAGCCAATTAAAGCTTTTCTGTCAGAGTGTTCTGCACCTGTACATGAACCAGGTATCAATACCAATTTTTGAATATTCCTCTACATAAAATCTCAGTCATATATCATGATTCTAGTCCTCTTACTGCTACTTTGCTAGTTGTCTCCTTAAGGGAGGTATAAGTTTCCTATGTAGGATTTCATGCAGAGAATGTGTTTTCCTTCCTTCCTTGCTTCCTTCCTCTCTTCCGTCCTTCTTGTTAGTTAAAGTAAGGCAGCTGCCTTAAGCTTCTCGCTGGGGGTAGTTATAAACCCAAACCAATGGATAATTATTATATTTATCAGTATTGTGTTTTACTGCCAGGAAGTAAGAGAGGCACTTCCATGATTTTCTCTTTCGTGTGCCAAAATGGCTGGTCTTGTATTCAGTTAACCAACAAGGATGGGCAAAAATTCTGCTGTGCCTTAAAATAGGAATATGTGTGTGTGTGTGTGTGTGCGCGCGCGTGTGTGTACATGTGTGTTTGTGTATATTTCTGTTACAGATGTGATTCTATGTTTTTTATATGTGAAGGAAACAACTCTTTATATAGATTCCTTGATCTGAAGCTGACAAATGGATGCCATGTTCATGGTCTTGTTCACTGACTCCAAAATACACATGAAAGGACTAGGAACATCCTTTAATCCGGCCTTTTCATCATTCTGCTTCCAAAGATCTTCAGTATTTTAGATTGGTTTGTCCTGCATTGCTTTTTCATACTCCCAGTGCCAGGCTCCCCTTCATGAAGTTCATGAAGTTCATACAAAAGGTTCCAGTTTCAATCCCTGATTTTTTTTCCTAGATAGGAATGGGAAAGAGCCTTGCTTAGAAAACCTAGAGAAGGGCTGCTTGTTAGTCCTTAAAATACTGAACTAGATAACTGGTTGGTGAGGATATGGGAGAGAACATTCTCTATAGCTGCTTCAAGGCTGTGAACCTCCCTGTGAACCAGCCCCAGAATGATGAGACCAGACAAATGACATTGTGATAAATAAGGGCCACTTTATTTGACATAAGAATGACGTACATTGTGTTGGCCTGGAAATGAAGCAAATGGAGGAAGCAACCTGGCACCCTGGTGACCTCCGCCTCAGCCATCTCTTGGGCAAGCCACCTAAGCCCTGAGCGCAATACAATTTCTGGGGTTGCTACCTGGCAGCCTGAAAAAGGTAGGTAAACCCAAAGGGCTCCTACCAAAGTCTCAGGACCCTGCAGGCAAGAGTCCCAATCCTAGGTTAGCCTCAAGGGCAGCCTCCTTCTCCACCCCTGAGATTAAAGACATTAAAGAGGCAGATTCAGAACCTTACCCTACACACAAAGGAGGTGCCAAAAGTGTCCACCAGAAGCTTATATCCTCAGCTGCTATCTGCTATGAACAAGGGACAAGTGTCTTCTTAGTCCCTTTCCCCCACCAGGCCAGCCAAAATGACCCTCACCCCTATTGCAGCTCCTCTAGAAACAATATAATGTCCTCTTCTGACAAGTGAATGCCATCTGCCCTGTAGGGCTCTGGCCATTGGAAAACTATTGTGGGCATGGGAATAAAGTGGCCCAACCCCCTTGGTGAGTACATTCTGTATTTCCCTATAGGGCCTCCTACAGGCTATGTCAGTGCACATCAGGTTCCTGTCCCACCTCCCCACTTGGCAGAGCAAGATTGCAGAAAAAACTAAAGCTAGCCCCAACCAATGACTTTTTTGTAACTGGAAGTCAGCCACTGCTTGTAAAATCAGGCCTTGCCTTTTATCAAGCCCAAGTCATTCCTCACTAGGTGAATGACAAGCACATGTGGGGGAGGCCCAGTATGCTCCTCAAATAAGAGTGACAAAAGACCATGCCACCAGAATCCCTTTCTGCCAAGCCACTTGACCATTGCCAACTCACTCAGTTGCAACTGCGTGCCCACATGGCAAGTTTGGGCCTGTCATACTACCCAATATGCTATGCTGTGTGCACATACCATGACCTATCACCTTTCCCAGCTGCACCTAGGAACTAATAAGAGAAAAAGGGGAGTGAGCATGTCATATCACCATCAGAACTTAATAGGACAAACATATCTTGTTGATGCTACTCACTTCCAACACACAATGCGTTGGATGGACTGCTACCCCATCCCCATTGTAAAAGTGGTTGAGGCTTCCCCAATCCAGCAGGAATGGGTGCCAGACTTAACACCCTTCAGACCCAGCCTCAGAAGGGCCTTTGAGGTGATGTTCCAGAACTGACCTCTAGTTAGTGGTGAGAGGTTAGTGTGACAAAACAGGAAAATAGGCTTTTGATACCCCATCCTTAAGACTGCTTGGTCCCTTGATAATGCCAAATCCCTCAAAGTCATTTATTTAGCTTCTCTGTCCTCCTCTGAAAGAGCAACTCTTAATGCTCCAAAAAAGCCTGTTAGCACTGTTGTACCTCCCACACTGCCACATTAAATGATGTGTAGCACACAGTGCACAGCTCTGCAAGAATGGTATGGTTGACTGACTCCCCCTTTGGGTTGGACAGGTGATAAATCAGCTGGTATTCCCCTGATGCTTTCTGAGGCACCATCCCCTGAGGTGAGGAGACACCTATAGATTGGCCACAACAAGGGATGAAAATGGGCCAAACACTTCCCTCAGCTACCTCCATCCTGATATTTTCCCTTTATTCCTATGATGGATATCACATTCTTTGCAAAGTAAGGCTCCTGGATCCCTTGGAATGGAACCTGAAAGCCATACCTGAAGCCATCCCCCAATTCCCAGCTGCTGATCTATCCAGAAAAATATGCAACAGCCAACCTACCCTTTCTAGCCTAATTGGGCTGAACCCCTTATGGAAAAGTAGGAGCACCTGACCTTGCTTGCTTCCCTGCTGTTCCTGGGACCCTGCAGTTCCTTTTCCTTTTGAGCATTTCCAAAAGGAATGCTGACTGCTTCAGACCAAACACTCATGGCAAAACCTGCATGGGCACCGGTTACAGATTCCCTGTACTCCAAATTCCCAACACAATTTGTTTTGAACAGCTGCCCCTGGTAGGACTTGGCTCCAATGATGGATCCCCCCCCCTTTGTTTTTTGGACCATGTGGCCACTATGGGATCTCTTGCTCTGTATTGGGCACGCTAATATCATGAGTTTGACACATAGCTATGAGTGAACCTGATCCCACGTTATCATGAAATTCATCACCACTCACATCTTGAATGAATCATCCTATAACAACTATGCAGGTCCCATGAAGTCCACATATGCCCTGTGAATTCTAGACAAGTAGTGGATGAACAAGTACACCCTCCAGGGACACCTGGCAAAATCGGTTGTTGGACTATTGTATTTATGCAGACATAATTGTAAGGACCCTGTTGCTATACCCCATCATTGGGTGCATCCTGGTGCATGGACCAGCCACAAAGCATTCCAGTCTCTTCTGGGGAGGGGATCAAATCACTTCCTTTTCCCACAGTGGCAGTGCCACACATGTCCAGGTAAGCATTCCCTAGGAGGTCTGGTTGTCCCCCACCCCTGCTTCCCACCCATAGATGAAAACATTTTTGTTTAGACAGGTCTTAGAACTTTAATTACGGAGAAGTAGTTGTGTGTAAAGTGGAGTGCTGTATTTTGATACCTTTTATTGAAACTATGTTTTACATTTGTTTTAAGTGTTTTTAACTGTTTCAAAACATGCTTTTAATAATATTGCTATTTAATTCTTTTTAACTTTTTAAATTAATGTTTTGGCTTCCTTTTTTAAAAATTATTGTAAGCTTCCTTGAATTCTATTTTGGGAGAAAGGTAAAATATTAAATAAATGCAGAAATAAATGTTAAAAATTGGAATAAGACAGACTCATATTTTCATCGTCTGATTTGCTTTATTGCCTCCTCATTTATTCAAACAATCATTGCTTGGGTAATTTTGTCTGTCTATTTATTTATGTCTATCTTTCACCCTAGAATCTCAAGACAAAATAAATACTCTCTTCCCATTTTTATTTTCACATCTGATCTGTGAAGTAGGTTGGGATGAAAGAGAATGATTGGGCACAGCCACCCAGTCAGTTTTGAAAACAAATGTGATATATTTCTTGATAACAGTACTTGCACTGGAGAGGTCTGGTTTAAATTCCCATTCAGCAAATAAACATGTTTCAGATGAACTCTTTCTGGATTATTACTTTCAGGTTTCTCATTTGAATTTTTTTCCCATTTGGGAATATTTTGCTGTCTCCCTGGGGGAGGCAGAGAAATAAGTTTACAAACATCAATGTAGCTGGGATGGTGGGGAAGCCATTTTTTGCTAAGAAAGGATTTAAAGGAAGCAATGAGTAATTTTAGCAATTTTCTTCCTGGTGTGAGAAAGCTGTTGGAAACGACGCTGTTTTCCAAGGCTATCTGCAGTTTGGGGCTCATTCTGTGCCAAAAATATGTGTGGCTTCTTATGTAGAAAACATAATTTTCTGCACAAATATAGTATTTCTAGCAGAAAGAATGTTTTCTGTACAGAAAATACTGTTTTCTGTACCAAAATCCAGGTACAAATTTTGTGCAGAATAAGTTTCAGATTGTGAGGACTTTTTGTCAGTCCAAGATGGTTGTCATCAGAATGTTCTGACACTTGAAAAATACATTTTTAACTAGTTTTCAAATATTTTTGAATATTATTTTCATCTCTAGGGTGAGGAGGAATAATTTCCTCACCAAGGTCCTTTGGGGCAACTAAATCCTTTGCATGTGCTCATTCTTATCTTACCTTGATCTTGCCCTATTGTGATAGCTTCTCCAATATAATCTGCCCCATACCCTCACATCCTCTTTTGACACATTTATATCACTCAGCTAAAACTAGGCTTATTGGTACCCAAAGGATATTTTCCTTGGCCACCTCTAGATTGTGGAATGACCTGAAGGAGAAGAGTGATCAGCTGGATACACTTTCTGAATTTAAAGCACAGTGAAGACTAACATTTTCTACCCAGATGATTTTCAAAATCAATTATTTTAAAGCATATATTGATTGTTTTTAATATGCATGGGTGTGATACACGCTTTTAATGGATATTAGGTATCTAATTCATTGTTGTTCTTTGTCTAGGTCTATAGGGAAAAGCAGGTAAGAAATCATCATCATCATCATCATCATCATCATCATCATCATCTCCACTTACCTGAAGGAAGTCGACAAGAAAATGACTGGATGTGGGGGAAATCCCATTCTTCCCTCTACAGATTTTCCTGCATAGAAATATGATTGAATGCCTCACAGAATAAATGTTTATAAAAGAAAAAAAATCATGGAAAAAAATTGATATAAAAAATCACATTTTTCCAATGAACATTCCACTAGATGATTACCTGCTTAGCCATGCCCTGTGAAGACAGAGACTTAACAATGCTAAACAACCTCCTTGCAAATGTTTGTATCAACTTTGCTTACAATTTGACCCCTATTAAGTGTCCTAGCTGTATTAGATATTCAGATGGGAAAACTTTGCTACGTAACATCTTTCGAAGCAAAATTGATGGCATCATTCTTAGCTCCTGCACATAAATGCTGTTTACAGTTCAGTCCTTTATTATAAATGTTTTGCTGAGGTTCGTTGCCCTTAAGCCATCAGTTTGCAGGTTCATCAGCAGCAAATCTTCTTAATTAGCTGTGCAATTGGAAAATCCCAAACGCTCTAGAAAGGAGATCTCTCTTACCACATACTCAAAGGAGAAATTGGCTGGGAGTGGGAGGGAGGCATAAATCCTCAGCAAATGTACATTGGGAATATTGGATTCTGTGTTGCATTTTATAGCTGTTTTGAGAAGCTTCTCAAATATAAATGAAGGAAATCAATAACTTTTGTCTATATTACTTCTCTGTCATGTTTTTTTCCTAGTGATTTGCAAGTCTATGTCTCTGACCATATTGACTGTTCTGTTTTGGGGAGAAAAACATAAAAAGTTAGGCTACTAGTATCTCTGAGTTCCTTTTTCCTGTGAATGTTTTGCCAGAGAGCCAAATGGAAAAGCATCCAATAAAAGATACCTTTATACATAGCCTAAAGCAGTTAATGCAGAATAATAAACAGAGAAGAGGACATTCAAGGGAGAAAATATAGATGTTGCATCATGTTTATTTGAAATTGCATGTCACTGAAATCAGACTAAATGAGGGAAAATGCAAAAGATAAATCCTCAACAGGTGCTAGAAATCCAACCTACAGTAAGCCAGTTCCTTTTGGTTATGAAACCTTTTTCTTGAAGCAAATAGAGTTGGCCCTCCACATTTGTGAGTTCAGCACTTGTGGATTTGATTATTCACGTACATTTTATTTATTTAATTTATTTATTAAAAAAAAGTTTATCTTATTTGCCTCTGTCATGGAAAGATATGTTCTCGCTGGGAATCTTTAGGTCTTCCAGTGCAGCTCTATGGTCTGCTTCTGGTAGACCACAGAATTGTGCTGGAGGAGCTAGAGATTCCTAGAGAAAACACTTCTCTAGGCATTGCAAGATGACTGTATGGCCCACTTCTGCTGGAAGGTGACCACAGAATTGCACTGGAGGACCTAGAGGTTCCTAGAGAAGTGTTTTCAAGTAAGAAAAATAGCTTGTGATTTTTATTTTATTTTTGTTTTTTCCACTTTTGCAGGGATCTTGCTCCCCTAATCTCTGCAAAAGTGGAGGGATCACTGTAGAAAAGCAAACTTACATTCATTAATAAAAAAATGTATAATTAAATTAAGCAGGAGGAGGGAGGGAGAAATGCAATGCTGTGAATGATTACTTAGGCCCTTTCTGCAACGCACCTTTTCATGGAGCTGGGGTGCGGGGATCGCACGAGCAGCCTCCAGGAAGAGGCTTTCACATCCCGGTTCCTTCAGCTCTGCAGCTGCCACCCACTTGCGCAAGAGCCCCACCTCTTCCTTCCGCAGTGCAGCCTGGGAGTTTCCCAGGCTGCGCTGGGGCAGGAAGCTCAGGCACCATGGCTCCGGAGCTCTGCATGCACGGGAAGTGTGCACAGGCCCCCATAGTGATGCGCAATTGTGCACCATTTTTGGCTGAAAGCTGAAAATGAAAAAGTGCACGAGCATTGCCTGCCAGACCCTGGAGCATCACATGATTGTGAGTGCGTCGTGTGGACTGATCCTCACATTCGCACAATGCTCGAGGGGCCCTTTTGCATGGCAAATGCTGTGCAAAAACAGCCTAAGAATGAATTCAGTGAGACAATGAGTTAAGCATATATAGGATAATTGTTTTACCACCAAATTCTACAAGTGTTTACACAAATGAATTCCCACTGAGTTCAGATGGGCTTGCTCACAGGTCAATGAGTATTGCAACTCTAATCTCTATGCCTAATATTTCTGAGAATGGTCTTATACACTCTTGTATTTACCTTTGTTATTAGACTCTCCTCTGTTTTCCAAAATTCCTTAAAAGTTGGCAGACAGATTAAATTTACAAAATAAAAAAGTTAAATGTTTTAGTAATAATCATATTTACTCTTTAGGATGTTCTTGTGATAACAATGCAGATATATGCAAAGCAATGGACCATTGTGCATTTTTATTTTAAAAGCCAAGCTTCTCTTGGGTTCAAAATCCATTATTGCTTCCCCGTCACCGGTTGTATTTCTTTGCTTTTCCCTGCTCCACACTTTCATGTAAAGTTGTTTTAGACCCAGCTATTTTCTCCCCCACTGGCTTTTTTCTTCCTCTACTCCAGTATTCATTCAATCTCAATCAGAGTTCCTAGCTAAACTTCTCAGTGCTTTTCTCTTTTTCTTTGCTTTCCCTATCCCACTCCACCCAAATTCTTTTTCCTTCACCCTGGTCTTTTTCATCTTCCTCCACATTACTCATTCAGCCTCCTCCTCTCCTAACTCTCCTCCCAATCCTTATCAGGCCCCAGGAGTTCCCCTTCTCCTTAGGGTTGCCATATTCTAGTTCCTCAAATCCAGGAAGCCACATTTGGATATTATGCATATTATTTGCTGTTTATACGGCTCATGTGGTGGGTCATCGAAAGTCTGGCTACCATGCACACACATACATGCACACCACAGTTAATTTCCCACCCAGAAACACTCCTTTCAGAATTGCTCTCTAGATACAAAACAGGTTAGGTTTAATTCTTTGCATGTAATACAGGCATGCACAACCTTCAGGTGAGAGTGTTTTGAGCACACTTCACACTCCCACACTGCATCTTTTAATCAGCTTTTATTCTCACAAAATACCTGTGTCTTTAAGAGTTGCAGGAGACACAGCTATCCAGGAATGGGGATTATAGAATGTCTATTTTTTAAAAATATGGATCAGTTATCTCCAAATGATTAGCACCTTGTTGTTTAGTCTCAAATGAAGATTCACAAACGTTTAGACTCACAAAGATACAAAGAACTGCTGGAAGAAGGAAGAATCACAAAAAATGGTGCATCTCCCATCCTTTCTTCCAACATGAGCAGAATTCCACTGAACGTAAGTGTGGATCCAGGTCAGTTAAAATAGCAAGAACAGCTAAGTATTTTCAAATAAAGGTTTAAAAATAAAGATATCATGTGTGACACAAATAAATATTTGCTTGACAATCAATTGGCAGTGGGTTTTTTGGTGGCCAGCTTGGAGCAACACAGGAGCGGAAAAGGAAATGAAGATATCTGAGCTCTCATTATTACTCCATTTATCTGCTTATGGCTTCAATCTTATGAATCTCATTGTAAGCTTTCATTCTAAAGTGTTTAGCAGTTAAGCTCCAGGATACTGTTAGACATTTAGCTCAGTAGTGAAGCTATAATGTCAAGACTATGGCTAAAACTGCTCTTGGAATGTATATAGAATGAAGTCCAGAAAAAGTAAGGGCTGAGATTTTTTTTAAAAAAAAATCCAGCACAAGTAATTGAGGCAACAGACAGAATGATCAAGATCAAACACCTAGACTAACAGGTACAGTTAAGACACGTAATTTAACAGAGGAACCAGACCAGCAGATGTGAGCAAAGAGCACATTTAGGAGAAATTTGAAAAGGCAATGATGTATTTTATTCCATGTCTCAAGTCAAGTCTCAAGTTTCTATCTTCAAGTCTCAAGTTGAGCCTCAAGTCCTTGCAAGATATTTTCAAGTCAAGTCTCAAGTCTGGGAGCCAACTTTATATCCCAACTTATATCCCAGAATTTCCGGACAGAGTCAAATAAAGTCAGTTCTAACCATTTAAATAGAGTCAGCCCTCCACATTTGTCATTGCCAGCTGCAGCTTTGGAAGTAGGGAGTACAATCCTTCTTACTCCCCATTCCATAAGCTGGAGGTTTTTGTTTCAATGGGCATAAAAGAGTTTGCAGCTTCTGAAGTGGTGTATAGGATCCTTATTGCTCTCCATTGCTGAAGCTCCAAAAGCTTTAGAAGGAAGGATCCCTTCTCTTCAAGCCTGTTGCCAACACATTTGCTGTTCCCCTCTGAGAAACACACCTTACACTGTAGGGGAAAGTCTTGCCTTCTGTTATTAAAGTTCCTTTAATATGCAACAGGGATAGTCTGTTGAGCAGACCTCAACCCTGCCTCATGCCCATTGTCTAACCTGTTTGCTGTTCCCCTCTTAAAAATGCATCCACACTGTGGACTTGAGACAGGTCATCATGTGACTAGCAGGCATAAAGAGATTAAATTGTTCAAAGTTGTAAGGTTTCTGGATGAATGTGTTATGTTACTGAACCAAGGACAGCAAGTTGGTCACTAAAAATATAAAATATATTGAGTCGAGTGAGTGCATCATTTATTACCAAGTTAAGTTGAGTCACTGAAGCAAGTTAAGTCTGACTTGAGTCTGAGTCAATCAACTCTAGTCTACATCACTGGAATCAAGGGGTTTAAATCTTCACTTGTGTAATTCTTGAGCATGAAAACATACAAAACCTATGGCTGGTTGAAATTATAAGGGTTTTTCAGTATTTTTCAAAGATTACACTTTGTAGTGCAAATTCTGCAAAGGTTTTCTTGGGTAAATAAAGTTGTTTCTGTATACAATACTTTTGTGCTGGATATCCACAAACACTTGTGCTTTTTCCTTTCTCCATACATTGATGATAATGATAAATGTAGGGAGGATAATCAAAATACCCCTTCCTTGAGTCTCATTTCAAGTTGGGTGTAAAACACAGAGGGGTGAACTAGACTATGAAGTACATCTCTTTATCTAGATTACATCTCATTATCTAGATGCAGTCAGTAATGGAAATAGAATACACATGTCTGCAATCCTTGGTTTATCCCTTAATTTTCTATGCATTTCCCCAGAAGGAAAGGGGAGCCTTCTCATCTGAACTGAGCAGACATATGAAAGAACATTTTGATCCAGAAGCACAGCTAATCCAGAATTTTTAAGAGCAATTATATTTCCCGGACACTGACATTGCTTTCTTTGAGTTTAAAAAAAAAGAAGAAGAAAAGAGAGAGTGAGAGAGAGAAAATGAGAAGAGAATGTGAGAACATATTTTAAAATGTAATATAGGGACTAATCAAGTACTTAGGCCATTTTGACCACTATTACATTTATTGAAAATTAAGTCTACTTAAAATTTTATTTTAAGCAAACAAATTACTTTCCAATAGATTGCATCTTTGCAACTTCCTACTCGAATAGAGAATATAATGTTTTCAATATAGATTCATCTCTGCTTATTCTGAGGACAGTGTTATGTTTACCCAAAATCATATATGCATAACTTCAAAAAAATGTAATTAAAAATGCCTTTTTTCCCTGCAACAGAGTGATTGTACAAGTACGGAAGACTAGATAGTCTGGAACCCCCCAAGGCCTTAAAGAAGAAGTCCTTGTTCTGCAGTGACAGTTGTTCAAAATATAGCTTGTGGAGATGAATATTTTCAGCCAGACAAGCCAGCCATGACATTTCTTCCCTTAGGTTTAGAGCTAGCAACACTGACATGAATACTAAATCCATTGTTGTTACTGAGCTGCTCCGTACAGCTGCCTTGTGATCAGCTCCTGTTTCTACAGACCAATGAATACTGAAATCATTGCTTTCATCCTGAATTCCCATTATATCGTATCAGACACTAAAGGGAAAATTTGCCCACTGGATATACACTTCATTGGTGTGTGTGTGTGTGTGTGTGTGTGATGTGCTATTCATCATAGAGAAAACAATGCTCTTGGAACATGGCAGTGGACTGTAATAATGTCAAAGAAACAGTACATTGAATAGATAAATTATAAAAACATGTAATGGATGGAAGTCACAATTGTTATACTCTAAAGTAGTTCCAAAGTTTTAATGGACCTGTTTTGTTACTGTAATGAGTTGGATAGCTCCACTCTTTTGTGCTCTTCTTGTCAGTTGCCAACTAAGAGCAAGAGGAAAGAATATCATTGGTACCATATATTTTCACCCTCTCTGTAACCAGCAAGCTTAAATTTCTTCTATGTTGTGTTCTTGTGCTCTGTCCGTCTGTGAGTCAAAACTGTCTCTTATACATCCTTGAGCAGAGACCATCACATCAGGCATGTGGTGGTGGTTTCCCTGTATGCCTGCATGGTGGATTCTTTAATAGGACATATTTATAGGGCTCAAGAGGCCAGGTCAACCTCCAGGTTGGTGGGAGGAATGGCTTAAATCATCAGCTGTCCTAAACTGGTGTCTATCTTGGAAGTCTCTCTCCACAGCAGGGCTGTCAAAAACATCAATATCTTTGCCCTTGCTCTAATAAATATGCTCAAGAGTTTTGTTTGTGGAAACATATGATTGGTCCCCTGTTAGTGAATTATGATAGTATAAGTCAGATGGATACCATCAGAACTCACTTTTATGGCCATTGCATAGTTCAGAATTCTTTTTTGAAACATGCAACAACAAAAATCTCTCAAAGTCACCTAACAAACAGTGCACCTCACTCCTCAAAATAACCATTTTTGTGTTGTCAGAGAATGAGGAGATAAGCAGCGCCATGGGCATGTGCAGAGAGATCACAAGGACCCTCAGAGATTTCTCCAGCTGCCTGTCACAGTGTGTCCAGGTACAGAATGGCTGGACATGTCCCTGCTCATCCTCTACCCTCTAACAACACAAAAATGAGTTTTTGTAATTTAGCATCGGGAGAAGTAGTTATGGAGATGTAACTACATAATACAAATACATCTGCTAATGCCAGACTTCAGCCCTACTGTTTTTGAAAAGTTGGATGCAAAACAGAAGGAAATGTTATATTTAAATTATGACCTGCTGTCTGAACTAGATATCTGGAATATTTGGCCCTCCAAATCTATTTTCATTACTAGCTGGAGTTCTAGAAGACAGAATTCAAAACATCAGGAAGGCAAAAGGTCTGGGTTTAGACTACCCACTGCTAAGATATGTTTAGTAGGTGTGTAGGGGTTTGGTTTTTTTTTTGGTCAACTAGTATTTAGTCAGCTAGTATTTGACTTTGCATGAAAAATATGAATATTTGGGTGAGATTTTTTTAAAAAAAAAATAAAATAAAATCATGCTCATTAAGAGTCCTTACAGAAACAAAAATTGTTTTTGCTTGTTACCTCTAACATTTTCAGACTGTGTGTCAATGCTAATCTTGATGGATCATATTTGACATTATGTATTTGTTTTTAAAAAACAATAAAATACTCTTTTATGAAGATAGCCTAGCTCTTAAACCTTACTGTCAGTACAAGCCACTGAAACCACAAAAAAGAGCACTTTGTTCATGGTAATTTTCATATTGGCTAGTGCGGAGTTGGGAAGATGAAAAATCTTGATCTAATGGCTAATCAGCAGTGGCAAAGTTTTCTGACTCTCAGTAGTCCAACAAGGGCAGCATCATGTTGTCCTAACTCCACCTTTAGTTGTACACCTGAAATGAAAAACATTTTTAGATAGCAATATTAGAATTGGGAGGAAAAGACTAAGAATAGATTTCTGGGCTCAGAAGTCTTTCCTTCTCCATGTGTATCAGTTTCACCAGGATTCAATTGATGGCTATTGGATATATGTGTTGTGTGCCTTCAAGTTGCTTCTGAGTTACGACATCCCTAACGCAAACCTTTTTCCAAGGGTTTTCCTGGTAAGATTTTTTCAGAAGGTATTTGCCTTTACCTTCTTTTGATGCTGAAAGACTGTGACTTGCCCAAGGTCACCTAGTGAGTTTCCGTAACTGAGTGGGAATGGGATCCAAACCACTACAGATCACTGGCTCTCTGTGATCACTGGATATTAGGGTTGTATTAAAAAAAAGAGTAGGGCCCATAAATCTGATGTCTACCAAGCCTTGATTTGGTTTTAACTAAATGTGAGACAGTCGCATGAATGTATTCAGCCAACCATGCAAAGAAAATTTTATGGTCTGGTAATGTGTGTGAGAATAACACAAGGCTAAAAATGACCAAACAATCACAAATTGATAGAAATTTTGAACCAAATGTTCTATAGGGTAAATATTAAATTGGAAAGCATAAGCATTCCTCAGATATATGTGAGATACAAAGAGAGAGAGAGAGAATAGAGTAAAAGAGAGTCCAGCTCTGGTGCCTAACTACTATCTATTTTTCCATTCAGTTTTGAAGAGTACTTGATGTAGGTAAACTGTATCGTGTACCTTGGTCTCTAGTTCTGTGATATCTTTGATGTTATTATCTCTGTTTATGCACAATCAGTTGGACCCTCCTGCAGGATGCACTGACACTTCTGTGCAAACCCACTGAGGCATATGCAGTTGTCAAATGCATAACGATATTTTATGCATCAGTGCATTTCTTTGAACTGGACTGGCTGCTGTAAGATGACTTTACTTTGCTTCTGTGGTCACTGGCTTATGTCCAATCCTTTGCAAAGTAGTCCACACAAATTGAATGTGTCGCTAAGCCACTTGTGCATACCCACTTGCTTCACTCAAAAAGTTGTGAAAACATTTTTATTTATAGACTAGCCTTTCAAAAGTAGGCTAAGTATCAGGTCTTGGGGAAGAAAGAGAAAAAAAGTGGTATTATTTGAAAGTGATAGCCATGAGCATGCATTATTCTTGCTGAAGTCAGAAGGTACATGGCTGCTAATGCACAGCCTGCAAACTCTGGGTCAAACTAGCTTCTGGCTTTCAAAACAAGTCCTACTCTTTTATGAACTTTTTTATTCAGTACTTTTTTGTTCAGTACTTCAGAATTGCTTTGTAAAATGAAATAGACTTTGTTATCAAGCCATAAATACCATCATCCTCAAGTGAAGTAGAAGAATGTGTGGTAATGGTAAGCAACATATTACCAAGATCTAGGTAAAGGTGATTAAAAAAAGGTTCTGCAATTATTTTGCAACCAAATTGGAATCTGTATTTCTATGGTATCTTTAGCAGTATTGTTACTTTTCCCATGAATGTTTGATAAACAAGTTTATAAAACTGATTATTTACTTACAGCATTTCTGTATTGTCTCCCAGCCCACAAATGATACATAACAGCAACAAAGCATTTGAATCCATACAAAGATAAAAAAGTGAAAAACACATTAAAATACTTTTTACAAACTCTTAAAACAATCTAAGAATAATCTTAAAACATAATTTTAAAACATATAATGGAAAGACTGGGCAGTGGTAGAGGCTGGGGATCAGGCGGAGACTGAACAAAACCTGCAAAATCACAAGCTGTTTGTTGGTAGATGCAGCCTAATGCCTGTCCTTAAGTAATGAAATAATCCTCTGCATCATAACTTTATGGGTGCCACACAATGAATTGCTTTCAAGTTTGATCCATGGCAGAGTGATAAGTTGTATTAATATTCTATTAATTTATCTTGATGGAACTCATTTTGAAAGGGGCTGAGAATGTGTGAAATGAATGTGTGAAAGACCCTGACGACACTAAAGAGTGATGTGTTTTGTTTCCACCATCTCTTCCTTTTCCAAGCATCCTCAATGAGGAAAATGCTGCGCTCTGTCCATATTCTATTCTTGCTGAGGAAAGCACCTTATTTTTCAGTGGCAGCAGTGCATATGACAATGTTTCCCCACTAAGAATATTGGGACTTGTACTACCAGACTAGACCCTAGTATGAAAGTATGCTCTACTGAAAATTGAAATGCTCAAATCTGCTTCAGATGCCTGTTGTTCTTCCACTGCAACAGCAATTATCAGACTTTGGACCTCCAGGGCTTTGGGGCCCCATTTTTCAGAAGGCCCAGCCAGCTTGGCTAGTGCTCAAGTGTTATATGAGATCAAGTCCAAAATGGTGGATGAAAAATTTAGGGCCACTGTACTACAAGGCAAATTGCTAGGAAGGAGGATGCAGTGGGTTATAGGCAGACCATGAGCATGGATGGATGAGTCACTTGTTGGACTGCATCTCCAAGGAATGGCTTCCTACGTTGTATGACCTGGTCCACTGGATACATTGACCTAAATCAGAGTGGCAGGTAATTATCATTTGATTAGTCCAGTTTAGTACTAGGCCTTAGTTCCCTGTTGAGTGAGTTTCAAATCAGCCATACTAATACTACTTTTATCCTTGTAAAGTCTACCTGAAGGTCCTTATAGCTCCTGTAGTTCAGGAGTAGACAATAGCCAGCCTGGTTGGGTGGAGTCATTTAACAGAACAGAATATATATTTGTCATCCAGGAAACAGTCTGCTCACACACATGGGACAAGATACAATCTCATAGATTTCTGGATACAGTTCCAGCCTTTCCTGTCAGCCTGCCCATGTGATTCCTTAACATATATGGGATACATATATGCCAGCTGGAAGAAAGTCTCATACTTGTTCTGCCAGCCTGTGAACTGTCTGTCAAGAGGGATATTTTCTGAGCAAGCATTCATAAGACTGTGTTGTAAATTTCTCAGACGTACATTTCCAGATTCCCACTAGAGTTGTCTCCTGTAAGTTGAACTTGAGTTGTGAAATTGAACTCTTAACCTTCCTGTTGTGATTGTTTTCCCATTCTGAGCCACAGAAGCACATAGAGAATACTTGATGGAAACATCTTATTCTCTTTCATGGCAGACTCTAATTTAAGAATACTTTCTCTTCAGAAAGACAAGGGTCTCTGATAGATCTGTTTGCTATTGCCACTGTATGAATGTTCAAGGCTAGCCTAGAGATTTCAGGTTTTCTTTCTGCATGTCTTACCCCCATTGCCAAAAGACAAATTAACATAAAGATAATCATTGGAAATAATTTAATGAAAGAAATTACATTTCAGTGGGACTTACATTTTCATTGATTCCTTCCTATTCAATATATAATAAAGTGCCAGAATCTTTCCCAACCTCAAAAGGAATTTTGCAGATAAAGACTGTTTGGTGAGCTGATGTAGATATGAGAATTCTGAGTGTAGCACCAATTTAGCAAGCTTAGTTTAGAATCAAAGCATGACAACAAATAGAACTTTATATTCACACTACAAGAGTTAAAAATATTTGAGTGTGACTTTTGTTTCTGCTGTGAATTAAGAATTGCTAATGCTATGTTTAGCTACCATATTGTAAAGGAATTAAATGGGCCAGTTGTATTAGCAGTGAAAATAATTCTTCTGGTCATTTTAAATATTAGAATGTCAGCTAGTATGGACAGAACATGCAAGTATGAATTGTTAATTCAAAGCTATATAGAGAAAGCATGGCCAGTCCTAAATAATGTTAGTTTCATTTTTATACGGTTGTATTTTCAGAACCAATCTGAGATTAACCGCCTGCCATATGTTGCTCCTTTGACAGCTAGCTTAGAATATCAATTTCCAGCAACTGTTGTTCTGATGACTGCCAAACATATGACCAACAGGTTTGCTGTATCATTTGTTGTTAGAACTAAATCACTTTCTTTTCATTGTTCTACGGGACTTATTTTAGGAGGTGTTTATCTAATTTTGTCACTGAAATCATGTACTTCTGTTTTCTCTAAATTTGATGGACTTGTACATGATTAGTTCATGCACTTGCCACTTAGATACTCTAGTTTTCACAAGACTACTTTAAAAGTTTTATATTTTATACAGGGCTGTCTCTTTATGAAATAAATCTTGGTTGTTTCATTACAATATTCTAACCAGTAAATTTTGATTTACCAAATTCACTGAAACCTCCATGTGAGAAAAATGATAGGTAGATCATGAAGACAGTGGGAAAAAGAAAAATAGAGAACTATTATCTTCTTCCTTTGGCAACAACTTGACATCCCTGCTATCTAAGTTTCTGTTCAAGAATAAATCCCGTTGAATTTGATTGGGTTTACTGCTAGGTAAGTTGGTCCCAAACTGCAGCCTAAAGAAAATTGCAGTCATTAGGGGTGTATGCTGGGAATACACTGGAGCACAGATCCACACTCAACCAGCCATCCAAAGGGGAACTGAGATGATATGCTTTAGTGGCAGGAGTGCTACAAAAAGCAGGGACGATGATCATACAATCCCCAGATGTTGTTGGATCACAGCTGCTAGCACTCATCATTGTTGGCTGCCTAGGGCTGCTAAGACGTGCAGTTAAACAACATCTGGAAGTCTTCATGACTCCCACCTCTGGGGTGGAAGAATTCCTAGGTTGACTGTGAAGGGTGTGCTCAACAATGCCTGAGGAAGGGATCCTGAAATCATTAGCCTATGATAAATACATAAAATCATAATCATCAAACCATGATGCAAGCAAGCTGACACATATAGGGGGCAAATTGCTTCACTGTCTCCTTTCCCCTATCACTTGTCTTGATTTGGTGCTTAGCACCAATCAAAAATAACACTCTGGTCTCACTCCATGGAGACCATCAAAAGTTTACTTTTCTCTGCAGTGACATTTATCATGCAAGTCCAGGTAAGTATTCCAGTCACTATATAAAACTAATCACTGTGCAAATCATCCATTCCTTTCACTACTTCCCCATTGCATTGTCTTTGCCAACCTCTAATGTAATATTTCATGAACAGATACAGGCAAGGAAAGCATTACAATACCAGTAGATAGACAAAAAAGAAATATGTTTGATGAAATTATGTGATACTGCATAGCTTCTTTGTCTGCTTGACATGAAAAGTGTTAATTCGTGTATATACCTTTAATAGAAACTGACATCAACCATAACCTTAATTTGGGATAAAAATCAGCTTTATCCTGATCTTGAAAGATAATCTGCACATACAAACTATACTTTGCTCTTGCAAGAAATTATAGATCAGAACTTTGTGTTACAGGTAATAAAGTTAGGGGAAACGTGTTACTTTGAGGGCAATGATGATACCAATATTGTTACCTTTAAAAATATAAAAAGTAGCAACATTGTTATAATTTTTGTTAAATTTTTATTGTAAATACTTTTTTATGAGGATCTATTTTGGAGAATTTTATGACATTTTGCATTTTAAAATTTTTACTGTAAATACTGTTTTGTGAGGATCTATTTTGGAGAATGTTATGACATTTTGCATTTTAAAATTTATTTATTTATTTATTTATTTATAATTTATTTTATTTATATATCACCTTTCTCCAGACATGGGCCCAAGTTGGATCATATCAAGTTGAGAGCACAGTATCCTGAAAAAAACCCTATTTAATGCAAAGGTTAGAAAATGTTACAACAGTTACAAATACCATATATTAGAATATGGCAAGAAAATGAAAGCATAATACAATCAATTATACAAATACAAAAACCTTCCATGGAAGAAGAGAAGACACAGTTTTTACTAATTCTACCACATTGTTCTGAATGTTCTTCAAACCATCAGAGTAGGATTTTTTTTGAGGGGGGGGGAATAAGGTGCACAAGAGGAGGATAATTACCTGCCAAGTGTTCGATGAAAAAGAGAATTCTGCCAATTGAATTCTGCTTGTTGGATCTGAACATCTATTTACCTCTTTTAAGTTCCATTCTAGCCATGTTTAAATATTTGAAAGGATGCCATGTTGAAGAGGGAGCTTGTTTTCTCTGGCTCCAGAGACTAGGACATGGCGCACTGGATTCAAACTACAGGAAAAGAGATTTCACCTAAACATCCAGAAGAACTTCTTGATAGTAAGAACCATTCAACAGTGGAATATGCTGCCTTGGAATGAGGTAGAGTCACCTTCTTTGGAGGTTTTTAAACACAGGCTGGATGGCCATTCGCTGGGCTGTTTTAAGTATGTATTTCTGCATGGCAGGGAGTTGGAATCAATGGCTGTTGTGGTCTGTTCCAACCCTACAATTCTATGATTTTTAAACTTTTGATCTTGACTTTTCTTTTAAAAAAATCAGGTCTTCCAAAAGAACAAACAAACAAAACTCATCCTTCCTACCTTCGTCCTTCTTAAGCAAGTCTCTGTAGACAGGGCTGTAAGTAATCTTTGGAGCTCCTATTATCATATCTACATTCAGAGTGCAATTTCCATAACCATTTTATGAACATTTCATTTTGCCACTAGTTGTCAAAACAGAGGAACTATAGTGCCAACTCCTTAGAGCTAACCTGTTTAGAAGGAAATGTCAAATAGACCTTGTTCAGTCCTTGTGCATATGAACTTAGTACATTGGATTAGTTTTCTGTTGTTGAAGCTGACAGAATAGATATGCAAAAGAAAGCATTTTTTTTAAAAAAAAGATTAGGAAAGGATCTTGGCAAGGAATGGTGCTGAAGAATTAGACTTATTTAACTGTAGATCTTCATGAAAGGAAAGACTTGGTTCCTCTAGACATAACAAACATCATTCATTTAGCTAAAGAAAACCCCTCATTAAAGAGTAAGAGCATTCATTTTTGGCTCCATATAATGCAATCCAACCATGGCACTAGCTTTCCGCAGTGGTGGTATTGTATGCTGTTATGTGGTAAAAGGCTATGCTGATAGAAGCAGTGCTGTTGGTGTTGGGGATGATAGGAGTTTCAGCCCCACGGAAACGCAGCGGAAAAACCAGAGTTCAGCGAGCCAACAGCAACTTGTTCCCCAGTAAGGATACTCACACACAGAGGAGTTTCTTCCAAAACAGGAGGCACTTTATCTTGCAGCAAAGTTCCGTTATATACAAAACATAGGACAGATGGACAAAAGCTTGTGCCAGGCACCAGGTTTGATCAACAGACAAATACATACTGGCGTTGTTTTGTTATATACTTATCTACAACCAATCAGGTAGAGGTTTGAACACCTCCCTCTACCATCTGCACACGACCCCAGTTTCTTATGCAACCTTGCAATTACCCACAGCTGGGGCATGATGCAACATCTTTGCAGTGGGCTGATCATTTTCCCAGGGTTCCCTGCCTGGAATCCCTTACAGTTCGTAGGGTTACACTGGTAGGTAGGCTATGCTGATAGAAGCAGCGCTGTTGGTGTTGGGGATGATAGGAATTTCAGCCCCACGGAAATGCAGGGTTGGTAGGGTTACACAGTTACACTGCACAGAAGGAGGCATGGTATGTTTTCACCATGAAAATTGTATGATGATACAATCCAAAATGAAACAAGAGATACTGTCAAGAGATGAGACCTCCCAGGTTGGAAGGCACTCAACAAGCTACTGAGGTACAGCAGAGGACAACTATGAGTAGCATCATGGCTAATGATGCAACTGGACTGAAGCCAAAAGAACATTCAGCTGTTGATCTGCTCAGAAGTGAAATGAAAGTTTTCACAACACATATTGCAGGAACATGGAATGTGAGAAGCATAAATTAGGTGAAGCTAGACATAGTAAAACAAGAAATGAAACATCTAAACATTGCAATACTTGGGATAAGTGAGCTAAACTGAAATGCCACCCCATTTTGAATCAGATAAATACATAATATTTTACTTCAGAAATGAAAGCTAAGAAGAAATGGTTTGGCATTAATAGTTAGGAGAGAAGAAACAAGAATTCTAAAGATATGATACAAAGTCTGACCAAATAATATCAGAAAGACTTTAAGAAAAACCCTTTTGGTATAACCATAACCCAAGTTTATGCTCCACCTACAGAGACATTAAAATAAGAAATGGAAATATTCTATGCTGGAATCCAGGAGGAAATCGTCCCCAAACCCAAGTAGCACTTGTTGTTGATTAAAGATGATTGGAATGCTAAAGCAGGAAAGAGAGCAGAATCAAATATTGAAGGAAAATTTGACCTAGGATCAAGAAATGAAGCAGGAGAGTGACTGATAGAATTTTGCGAGGCCAACAGTTTCTTCATCACAAACACATTCTTCAAGTCACCCAAGAGGTCAGTGTATACATGGAGATCACCCAATTGCCAATATAGAAATCAAACAGATTACTTAATTGGAAGCTGAAGATGGAGAAGCTCCATTTTCTCTGTAAAAACAAGACCAAAAGCAGATTGTGACATAGTCCATGAACTGCTCATATAAAAAATTAGTGCAAAGCTAAAGAAGAACACTAAACCAATCATCTTGCCAAAATACAATCCCCATAAAATTTAAAAGTAATGTGAAAAAGAGCTTTGCTAATATTATCCTAATTGATCAGTTGTCCTGTGCTGGCAGCCAGCTAATGTTTATTGTTTTCCGATTAGAGTCTTTTATCAGCAGTCATGAGCAAAGTTTATAACAGTTTGTTAGCCAGTTACCAGTCATTGTTTTTGTAGTTCAAGTCTATAATAAATTCAGAGTGACATTCCAGTAGCCAAGTCCATACACAAGGCAAGGGTCAAGATTTCCAGAGCAAGGAATCCAAGCATGAGGTGTGTTGCTTCCACTGATAAGATCAGTTGTCTGCAATGACTTCTTTCCATCCCTTTCCCTGCTTGTTTAAATAGCTGACAGTCTCCCCCAGCTGTTTGCCTAATTGATGCATCCTTACTATATAAATGCTCCAAGTTGACTAAGCTCTCCTTTTTTTCACCTATGCTGGCTGCAGTAATTATTGTCCTGTTTATGTCTCTGTGTAGTAGCTATTCAGAAGGGTCTTTTCTGGGTCCTGGAATAAGGGCATGAACACCAGTAGCCAGAAGAACTCTGGGCTGAAGCCAGGGACATTGTTGAGGAGAGTGCAAAAAGACACTTATCTGCAACCAAAAAGAAAGACAAGCTTCAAATTCTTCAGGCAGCTAAGAACTCATGAGAAGCAATGTAGAAGGTGACAGAAATAGGGTCCAAATCCAGAATGCAACTATTCAGTGAGTTTTGAGCAGGAACAGGAACAATAACAACTATAATAATCAGTGCAGGAAAGTAGAAGATGAGAACAAAAGAAGGAAGAACAAGAGACCTCTTCCACAATATCTAAAAATTCAAAGGAAGTTTAAACCAAAAATGGGGATGCTGTATGACCACCAGCAGAACACATTACATCACTAAGTACAAATAAAAAAACATTGGCTCAAACCACTACACCATGCTGGCTCTAGACTTCATTTACTAACTGGAAGATAACCATTAAAGGAATAGTATGGTAGACCTGTAACCATTTAACTTCTTATTCAGAAGTATGCTTGACTGAATTCAGTGGGACCTATTTCTGAGTAGATGTGTATCAGATTGTACTGTCAATGGAACTTAGCTATGTTTTAGTCTATGGAAATAACCTGTAAAAATAAGCCAATAATGTAATTAGAGATTATTGGTGGTAAGATATTCTTTTTAAGGCATATGAATTTAACACGTAAGTACCATTACTTGTGAAGATCTAATACCCATATAATCAGCAGTTCCTAATTTAACTAGTTTATTGTAAAACCTTGAAATAATGAGGTGCAATATTCATTTCATAGCATCATAAATAATTATTTGGCACCCTAACTTGGACTAATGGTATGTATAAAATACTTTATGGTTTGCTGCCTAACCAACGATTTCCTACAGTTCTGATTGCTTTGGCCCAGCTATAGATATTATCAAACAGATGTTAAAGCCATAATTAAATACTATAAAAATATTTTTCCAGGAACATAATAATAGTCCAGCTCAGCAGAGCCAACAGCTTCCATCATCAGGAAGAGATTCTCTATGATCCTTTCTGTATTGCCTCCCCTGTAGAAGTGTCAGCACTGCAAAATCCATCCTCCCATTCCCTCTTTCTTTTCATCAGCAGCCACAAATGGTATTTGAGCAGGCTCACCACTTGGTACTATTTACCTTAGAGTAGTATTTCTGAAGAATCAGCATACTGTGGTAGCTTGAGTGTTGGTCTTGGACTCCAGGGCTATTTCCGCATTAGACTGTTACAGCACTATTATTCCACTTTCAACGTCCTATGGAATTCTGGGGTTTGCCTCAAGGCCCCTCCTTAAACTGCAAACCCCAGGATTCCATAGGATGTTGAAAGTGGAATAATAGCACTATAACAGTCTAGTGCAGAAATGGCCCAGGAAATTAGGACTCCAATCTCCACTCAGCCGTTGCAACCTGCTGGATGGTCTTGGGCAAGTGACATTCTGCTGGTCTTAGAGGAAGGCAACAGAAAAGGTATTTGGAATAAATCATGCCAACAGAACAACAGAACCCTAGGATAGGATTGCCATAATTTGGAGTCAAATTGAAGATGTATAATAACAACAAAGGTTAGTTCTGCAGATGTTGAAGGCTGGAGGTTGGCCTTGTTGACTGGCAGTTCTGGGACAGTCCTGCAACATCTTGGACTCCAGGGTTAAGAATCTCTTCCTTAGAGTATCTGTAAGTCAAAAGCAGCATAAAGGACAATAGAAGAACAGTGAATGTGTTTTCCATCCCTCACAGTGAATGGAAACTGCATCTTGCAGATCCCTCAAGCATATCACAAGCCTGTTTGAACAAAAAGAAAAATAACATCAGAAAAGCCATATGAATGTTGCTTTTGTACATTTGTTCCAAAATCAGCCTTAGGGGAAAGGCCATCTATTTGCTTTAAACTATAGCCAGCTGTCACTTCATGCCACTAAACTTGTTTTTTTCTTTCTCCAGCCATGCAGACTGTCATCCTATACACACTTTTCTGAGATTAGAACCCATGGAAATCAGTGAAGCTTACATCTGAGTAGACATTTATAGGATTGTGCTATAAATATATTGCAAAAAAACTATGGCTTGTTAGTTTTCTTACTATTACACTGTGTACATTGTTAATAAGCCAGGATTAAAGAATATGATTGCTCTCTTTGGAATCACTAGATGCACCTCCTTGATCCACATTAACTCCACCTACAGTTGTGCAGACACTTAAGAGAAACAAAGGTCCTTTTCACATGTGGGTGGGGGGGACGGGCAAAAACGCCCAAAAACGGAGCTTACCTGAAACCGGGTAAGTCCATCGCCACGTGGAGCAGCGCAAGCTCGCTGCTCCACACTCCTCCGGTGTCCTAAATGGTGGCTTCCAGTTGGTGGAGGCTCTCCACCAACTGGAGAAGCTCGCCAGCTGGAAGCCCGCCCCCGGCAGATCTGCAGGCACGCACTTGCGCGCGTCTGCAAATCCACTTGGGAGCCCGGCGACGGAGCGGTGCGGGACTGCACGCTCTGTGTTTTTTAAAAATCTTGAAAAAGAGGTTTTTAAAAAACATGCAGTGCGGCTAGTTCCGGCCGCTCCTGAGTGGATTCTGGTGTGGAACTACAAAAAGTAGTCTACGCCAGTCCACTCTATGGTGTAGAAGACCTCCGTGAGGGGTCACTCTACACAATTTCAGAAGCCCGGTATGGAAATGGCCAAAGATAGGTCCTGTTGTCCAGTTTCAACATCACTGATGATATGGAACACATTCAATTCACCATGCATGCATGCTAGACTGCCAGTATTTTAAAAGGAGACATAACTGAAATGACAGGTTTCGCTTTTCTGTCATATAATCAAGGAATAATGACCAGGTGACAATTAGCAGAGGCTTTAGAACAGCCTAGCAAAACAGCAGTAAACAATACTGTGAGGACTGGAAATCTGAGTTATATGTATCTAAAGGCTGGGTACTAGTCAAATTTTGGAGACTATTTTTAATCTTTAAACAGTCTCCGTCCTCCTATATATTGTTTCATGACATAAACTGTTTATTACACTCTGCTCACCTGCAGAAGACTTTGACACGTGACACAGCAGAACAGCCATTTTGATAAAAATAAGGACTAAGGCCATTTCCTCACTACACTGTTATAGTGCTATTATTCCACTTTCAACATCCTGTGGAATTCCGGGGTTTGCAGTTGACTGAGGCCAAAGACTTCTCTGGCTGAGAATTCTAAATGCCTCTCCCTAAACTGCAAACCCCAGGATTCCATAGGATGTTGAAGGTGGAATAATAGCACTATAACAGTGTAGTGCGGAAATGGCCTTAGTGATCACAGAATACCAGCCTGTTGTATCTTCAGTTTGTTTGCAGTGCTGCTCAAAGTACAAGACAATTTCTGAACATTCTCAGGCTGTCTGGAGGAATTCAGAATAAGGTCATATGTTTTGTTTTGCTTTATTTTGTCATAAGCAGCAAAGCACATAAAACTCAAGCAAGTGCTAGGCAAAGATAGTACTATGGCTTTAGAGGCCTCAGTTTTTATCTCAGATGCCAGAGTGTTGGATTAACTAAAGCTCAGAAGGAAATGTACCCTGAATGACCTCAGAGTAAGTTTTCTTTGTGTTTCTATAGCCCTCCATAAATGAAATAGGTACAGCAATTGACCAATATGAAGGTGGAGTTATGACAAAAGCTCATCCATTAAATTTCTCTCTGTTGAACGTAGACCATTTAAAAGGTAGTGAGAATGAAACAGCTGTTAGAAGAATTATTTCTGTGTAGTTTATATAGGGTGGAGGCAGCTCATCTCATCTAGCATATCTGTTCCTGATCCTTATGCTGGGAGTCTAAACCTTTAAATGTAGCCTTTTAACTTTTTAACCACTTTCAGTGGTGAAAGTTTTAAAAAGGAAGCTTTCCATACAGTCAGACATATTTTCTTCCAAGTAAAACACCAGGCCTCTGGATCTGATTGGAAACCTATGGCATACACAGTGTGTTGGTTATCCTAGTCTAGAACTCATGAAATTTAGGGTACTGCATTTAGAATGATGTAAATCCAGTCTCAGAAGCACAGACTGGCTTTCATTTTTGCAGTTCCAATTTCAAATGAAATAGCTTGCAAACTGTGCAATCAGTATTCAATTAATTAGCAACTTTGTGTACATTGCTTTCGTTGCCTGAACATTACTTTGGTGGCCATGACTCGTTTCCTTTCATAGGCTTCAGATATTGCCTGAACTAGATAGAAGCTGTGGAAAATGGAGAGGAATAAAAACAGGTTTCTGTGAACATAAAACAACTTTGTGACATGATAGAACCAGGTGGTAAAACTAACTGGTAGATTTACAGTACAATAATATGTATATCTAGTAAGCAGTAAATTTTACTGAATTGTACTTATATCCTGGTAATTCAATAGAGAAAGACAGTGTGGTGTAGTCTTTTCAGTGTTGGACTAGGACTCTGGAAACCAGGGTTCCAATATCCACTCAGCTATGAAAACATACTAGGTGACCTTGGGCAAGTCACACTGTCTCAGCCTCAGAGGAAAGCACAAGCAAACCCCCTCTGAACAAACCTTCCCCAGAAAAATCCATGATAAGTTTGCCTTAGTGTCACCATAACTCGGAAATGACTTGAGGACACAGAACAACTAGCTAATATGACCCTCATTGTTCAAATAGTTTTGAAAATCTACAGTCTATATTATCTTAGCTATATAGATTTAGAGCTAAAACTTTCTAATCAATGTGACTTTGAGGAAAAGAAGAGATTATCTCATTTTTGCCATTATTGACCATAATTTGCTTAAAGAACCTTTTTTTTTTTAAAAAAAAAAAAAAAACTACTTAATTTGCAATGGCTCCAGAACTGCTATTGATATATGCAACAGAGGGTGTTTAAACAGGTGTGGTGTACAATGTTTTTGAAGTTGCCCTATTTCTATTGTAGCTTAGGTTGAACAAACTGAAGATATTGTCCCTAGTTCCCAGTCTCCTCATTACTGTCCAAATAATAGAGAGATGGTAGAAAAAATAATGGCTTGCCCCTTTTCTTGTTGGGAATATATAATTTACTTATTTATTAAAATATGTATATCCTGCCCTATACCCAAAGATCTCAGGATGGCTTACAATAAAGCCAATTTAAAAGAATAAATAAATAACAATAATTTCAGAAGATTTAAAATATATTTAATAGATTATCAATTTTAAACCAGTGAATTTAAAACCAGTTAAAACAATTTGAAATAATGCAACCATAGAACGTGTGCAGCCTGGATAAAAATCAGTTATACCTGAAAGCTTTGAAAAAAAGCTAAGTTTTGACTTGATGCCAATATAATCCTGAATGTGGTGCAATTGGGCCACCAAGGAGTGGGAATTTCACAACTGGAGTGCCACCACAAAAAAAAAAAAAAAAGACCCTCTATCATGTTCTCCCACAATGTATTTTCCCTACTGGTAGGATACAGAGGAGGTTCCCTCCAAAAGTTCTCAGTTCTCAGACAGGGAGAGAGAGAGAGAATGAGTGAGAGAGAGAGGTGTTCCCTCAAGTATCAAGGTCCCAAGCCATTGAGGGTGTTAATTGTTATCACCATGAACTTGAATTCAGACCAGAAGCATATTGGCAACCAGTGCAATTCCTTTAGAACTGGTGTTGTATGGTATTTGGATATCTCTACAGATTTCCAGTGAGCAGTCTAGCTGATGCATTTTGCACTAGCTGCAGTTTCCAAGTTGTCTTCAAGGGCAGTCCTACGTAGAATGCACAGTAGTTGTCTAATTGGGAATTTACCAGCACATTGACTATAGTGGCTAAGTTATAATGGCATAGCTGTTGAGCAACGGGAATCTTTTATTGTTGTCTAAATAATTTCAAGTGAAGACATGACTGGTAGGTGCAGAATGGGAGAGGTGATTGCTTCAGATCAGGGGTGGGTATAAAGTGACAATGGGGTTATATGATGCACCTCAACGCTACTTTCGTGCCCCCAGCCCCCAACTCGCCAGGCCACATTTTTACTGGAAAATAAAATAAAATAAAATAAAAAATGAATTGCTTCTTCTGAGACATCCAAGAGTGATGATTAACCTTTATACAGGTGGTGGTGGTGGGGAATGTACTTCCGAATTTAGCATTTTGAAAATTCCAAATGTTTTTCAAAACTGGAAGTGGTCTTCCAGCCACTTCTAGATATGGGCACTTTTGGAAATCCATATGGCCACTGAAAGAGTGTTGGGACAGAACATTTGTCATACCTACCTTAGATCAGGGGATACTCTGCCTTAGATCAAGCAACTACCATCTTGTTATTTCTCATAAAGCCAGCTTTAACTTACAACAACCCTATAAATGTGAAACCTCCATGAGCTCTGGATATCAACAGTGCTGATCAGGTCTTGCAAACTTAGGACCTTGGCATCTTCTATTGAATCAATCCATCTGCATTGTAGTCTTCATCTTTTCCTCTGCCTTCAATTTTGTTACCCTGATTTCTGGGGTCCCGTGGGGGACACCTCAATGTGCTTCAAATAATGGGGAATGGGAATTAGCGAGAGCACCAGCTATAGCACTACGAGAGGCAGGGTAACTTAGCAGGATCTTTTACCCAATGTTTACGGGGTCAGGCTGAGTCAAGAGCATGACACAATAAAGTTCTAATTTAATACTTTTATTTGTAAAGTCACAGCGAACTTGTGTACTCACTCACACGAAACTAAGAAATACTGCGTACTTGCGTACTCACACACACAGACCTAAGAAAATAAAGTGAGGAAAGTAGATAGGGGATTTTAAGAAGAAGTACAGCACCTGATCCTGTAGCCCGGTTGGTCTGAAGAAAGTCTGTAGGAGCGGAGGTTCTCAGCACGTGGAAGCTGAGGGGAAGGCTAGGCGAATGGAGTGGCAGCAAGGCGGTATGGAAGCCAAGAGCTATCCGAAGAAGCGCTCAAAATCAGGGGTTCTTATAGGGGAAAATGTACCTGTAGGGTAGTCCATTCCCGGGGAAAACAATGGGTTTCGGGTTGGAGACAAAGCCTCCGAAAGGTTAGTATTTAGCATGATTGGATTTTGACGGTGCTGTCAATAGTGCAGACAGTATGTAAATGGAGAGTGCTTGACAGTTAAGCACTAATCTCGTCAAGCTGCCTGTTTGGGGCAGAGAATCCTTTGTATGCCTCGTGCATACTTCACGTAGTTTTAAAGTGTACTTGCCTGGAGGTCTCCTGAAGCTGCGTGCTGGAAAGTTATTGGCCTGCCTGGGTTTGCTTTGTATTTTTCAGCTTGTTCGGCCGTGTCCGTGTGCGTAATTGTCCGGGGGCCTTGCAAGCACGTGGTGGGGAAACAGTTTAGAATGGCCAATTCTTTGATATAACATCATATTTAATATACCTTGGGCTTGGACTAGGCACCACAGTAACAATTTTACTGAGCATTATCATATTTTCCAATAAGCCATATAATCCAATCATATATCCAAAATATGGGCTCAGCTTGGTCATTCTGGCTACTAGTGAGAGTTCAAATCTGATTTCCTTTTGGATACATTTCCAATATTTATATTTTTCGGAGTCCATGGTACTCACAGAAATCTTACCCAGCACCCTGTATCAAATGAGTTGTTCTTCCTGTTCCCTTTCTTCAACTGTCCAGATTTCACAATGATGCACAGAAAGCAGAATACTATGTCATGTATGATCCTGACTTTGGTATTCAATGATATATCTTTGTGCATGAAGATCTTATCTAGTTTCTTCATAGCTTCCCTTTCAAGTCCTAATAATATGGTCTTCCTTTTTTCCCACTGTCTTCTACCTTACCAAATAGTATTGTCTTTTCTAATGAGTCATGTCTTCTCACGATATGTCCAAAGTATAAAGGAATAAAAACTTACATCAGTTTCTATTGAAAGTAATCACAATTGATTTAAGTCCCATTAATCAAGCAGCATTTGAATTGTTCCTGAATTGTACCTAAAGCAGGTAAAGATTTCTGTCCCAGACATACCTTTTTGTTATATTGTTATGATAATAATACCCATGTCGAGGTGTAGTGGTTTGAACATTGGAGTATGACTCTGGAGACTAGAGTTTGATTCTCTGCTTGGCCATGTTAACCCACTGGGTGACCTTGGGCATATCACACTCTCTCAGTCCCCAGAAAACTCCGTGATAAGTCATTTTAGGATCTTCATAAGTTGGAAATAACTTGAAGGCACACAAAAACAACAATTAAGTCATATTTAGAGTATGATGATCCATTCTATGTCTCATAATACTCTTTGATTTTCCCAAAAGAAAAAAAAAATACCCTGACTAAAATTTTCATGAGAAGTGCTTTAATGGAATAGCTGTTAAGCCTCAGAATGAAAATGGAGGTGTCAGAGTTCAGTTGTTATTGTATGACAAAGAGAATCTGCATGACAAAGCATTACAAAAGGCATCAACAACATGGCTTCAGTTAAATTTAAACTTTTGAAAGCCCTATTGAATTTTGCTAGAGTCACTTGAGGAGCAACTCAATTAGAAAATGTGATTTCATCCCAGCAAAGAGTAGAAAGTAAAGCAGGCAATTGAATGCAGTTTTCAACCATTTCACACAGAACACAATAAAATTAGTTGGGCAATTTGATATACTCAGAACAAATAATGGGAATAAAGTAGAGCATTGTCCATTGATCAAGCATTGAGCCTTTCAAAACATGGCACAGTATAGTTAAAATGAACAAATGGAATTAATATAGTGAGTTTCCATAATCTGTTATTACTAAAGTACTGTAAAGGCTTTAAGTATATCAAGCCACTGAGCTATATATTCAGAAGTATTCCAATATATTTAGAATTGCCAAAGGCAACAACAGCAACAGCACCACAGTAATGCTGGTGCAGAAATACCTTTAAATCTGCAACTATAAAATTTGTTGTGGTACATTCCACTTCATCTCATCCAGAAGGTTAAGTAGCTATATGGGTGACTCTTTAAAAAAAATGCCTTCACATCTATGGGAGTGGGGAAACCCTTTTATTTGATTTATACCACAACGTACTTGAACATCCCCACTATTAACCTGTTCTGGAGCTGATGATCCAGTGGCAGGGGATAGATACCCAGAAATGATGCCATTACAACACACTGACTGTCAGGAAGTATGAGAAGGACACTACAGTAGTTGGAGGGGTAGGAAAACGAAGTCAACATGGAATGGCTCTAACCAGATGGGCAAGTGGATATGTAAATTACTACTGCTAGTAGTGGTGGTAGCAGCAGCAGCCTTATTTATATATCAAAATTTTCCTCAGAATAGAGATGAAAAGTGGCTTACAACATTAAAAGATTGGGTTGGTAACTGCCATGATCCTATGATGAGCATGAACTGAAAGAAGTAGCAAAACTAAGGTATACAGTTTTTTTTATTAAAAATTGTGGTAAGTGTTTGTTTTTTTTAAAAAAATGGAGTACACCATCAGTCGCAGAGACCAGCTTTACAATATCTCTAAACCAAAATCCAAAGGATCAAAACCAGATACTGCCTCCAGGGATTATTTCTCTAAAACAGCCATATTTTCTAGGTTATTTAAGAAAAAAACATTGAGTTTTTAAAGTTTGGAACTCTTCATGAAGACACTTCTTCAAGGCTCAAATTCAAGAATTAGAGAAGTTCTTGTTTTGGGTTTTAGCTCCTGGAATCCCACATCATGCTGGTTACAGGATTCTGGGAATTATAGTCCAAACAGTAACTTTTCTAAGCTGTGCTGAAATTAATTTTGACTAGATTTGCTCTCACCCTGCCAGTCTCACTTTCTGTACATATTTAAATAAATGTCTTTATATAGCACTAAAATAGATGTAGGTTTTAGGCATTTGGCAAACCTCTGATCAATCTCCTGCAAGTCTAAGATACGTACTTCCAATTGCTTTCAAATGATAAATGTTTTCTCCTTTATTTTTGTTGCTTCTGTACATACTTCTTGGAGAAGCTAACATGAGAAGCAGTTTATCATTCTGCTTCCTGGGGTATTTTCTCCTCCTGATGCATTAAGCAAGAATGTTTGTTGTTAGGAAGAGGCTCAGAATATTAGGCTTTTGTTTCTAAAGCAATGGATACAAATAAATCTCTCCTGTCCTCCAGCGCTACCATATTTTTGTGATGTCAAATGCTTTTGCATTGTAAGCTGACAGACGTAGCATGAAAACCAGGCATCTGTTCTCTAGCTCTCTTTGCTCTCTCGACATCTGTCACAATCTGCCAGTATACCTAGATTGCCTGTGTGGAGGGACCAAGGGATATTTTGCTTAGAAAGAATGTTCTGTGGGTAGAGAGTGGGACAACAATTCATCATTCAGCTCTGTCTTATCTTTTGAATGGAATGGCAATTGAGAGGTGAGTGAAGAGGGAGATTGTCACTTTATTGTCCATGCTTTTGGTTGGTTTGGCACTTGTGCTCAAAGACAAAAGAGCTTAATCTGCCAACTCTGAGTGATGGGAGGCAACTAGCACTCTAAGGATGTGATGAATATTTGCAAGTGTTCTTATCATTAATGAAAAAGGATATCTGAACATTCCAAGATAACCTGTCAAAAATGACTGTTTGCTGCAAGATTTGTCACATTTCAGGATTTTGGAGGGGCAATATATGTTTATGTAAAACTTCTTCTTTTGCACAAAAAATGTAACATCAACATTTTCTGCATAGAAAATAGTGTATTTGTGCAAAGTACATATTACACAAAATGCACACAGGTTACAGGGGGTGCACAAAATCCAAATTTTATCTACAAATGGATTTTTCACAACCACCCCCAAAGTATTAAAAAAATGGCAAAAACTCTCATAATCTCTCATCCAGCAGGCAGAAATATTTGTTCTTCCATGAAGGAAAAAAAAAAAAAAAAGCAAAGACTTGGCTCTTTCTTACACAATGACCCAACCCAAATAACTGCTGACTAATTTGGGAGCCCATGGCTCCCCAAGTGTCATAAAGACATTGCAGAAGTGATTGGAAGTTACCTAAATTCACTCATCTGAAAGGACAAGTCCCTGTATGAAAAGTGAACAGATAAACAGGTTGTCTGACCCTGCTAAGAAAGCAAAAGAATGTTTGTAGGAAATGCCATCATTTGTCTTCAAGCCAAATACTTTTGCCTCCTTCTTTTCCGGGAACATAGTCTGACTAAAGATTTCAGGGTGATTATGTAAGGCTGAGTTATAGATTGATGCTACTTCTTCCCTTAGATCAAAGCTTTGCTGATTTTTCCCTGTCAATCTCAACCTTTTGCTAATCGCCTGGTGATGGTCCATTCACATCTTCCAGGCTCCCACTAAAGCGTCCTCTTAAGTGATACTGATGCATATTCAACTATCTACAGATTGCCCTTGGTCAGATTTTCCACCATGATCTTTGGAGCAGCCTATCTTTGCAAATTCCAAATCCTGGCATAGGCTACATTTGTCCCAGAATATGCCATGCAGCTGGGTGGCATTTGTTTGCTTTGTTCAGTCTGTCTGTTCTTTTACAATAAATCCTTTCCTACTTTCTCGTTAGATTTTCCGTTTCCATAACAATGCTTGTGGTTTGCCATTCATTTCTTAAACTGATGGGGAAGCTAGCTTGGAGGCATTTCTGCTGGAACAAAACTGCTAAACTTTTACTACCAGCACAAAGGACTGATTCATAAAGCCAGAGAGCTGCTAGAAATGGAATTGGTTCATCTACTCAAGCAACTCAATGTGTGTACATCTAAAGACAAACAAACTGAACAAGCCATATAGAAGCATCCTTTCCTGCTGTCCTGTAAAAAGACAGTGACTAGACCCTTGATTAGCATAATTAACAGCTGCTCTGATATACCAATGAAATGATTACTTCTAAAGCATCATGGCCAGGAATAGACAGTACATACTTCTTCTGTAACCAAACATGTGTCAGTCCTCTTAGGCTGGCTGAGGGTTTAAATCTCAGAGGTTTCTGTTCCAGTGCACTCTGGAAAATGCTGCCCACAGTGCTGATATTGCTACACAGTGCTTGATCCAGGGGGAGATCAATATAATGAGAACTGCATGCCCAGCTCAGAAATATTGCCAGAATCTAGTATGTGACTGTTAGGATTCTGCTTTTCTTTTCACTCCAGCATGAACAGGGCAGCAAAATGGATCCCTGTCTGAGTATGAGAGCTGCCCTTTTGACACTTCTTTTTGTGTAATCTATGTTCTACAACATCCTTTGTTCGAGTTCTATTCATCTCATCTTCCTCTTGCTTATTTTTTTTCTTGTTTGCTTTCCTGTCTTGTATATTCCTTTTTTTTGTATGTGTCCTCATTTCCTTGCCATTTTCTCAAGTTTCTCTTTTTCATATCTTCTTTTGAAATCTTCAGCTTATTGATTTTTATGTTCCCATGCCCTTTGTTGTGCTGCATTGGAAAGCCTCCACGGTATTTCATTGGATAAAACACTGGGCACATAATCATACAAGCAGTAAAACAACAATTCAAATTGCTTTTTTATTCTGTTAATTTCTTGAAGGCTCAAAAAGTTACTTTTTTGGACTACAATGACCATGCAGCCTAATCATGTTAATTGGGGGATGCTGGAAGTACTACCCACCACCCCCTTCTCAATACACGATATGCCTTTTCTCCAGAATAGCTTAGGAAACCAACCTAGTCCTGGTTCAAAGGTGGAATGTGCATACTTTCAGTCTAAGCTGTTATTTATAATAGTTCACATTTTTAAATAGTGAGAGAACGAATAGGAAGAAAACAACTATAAATAACAAAGCAGTTTCCTGTTCTTTGTCATTATGATGTTGGAAACCATTAACAAATGTAAAATCACATTTCAGGACTGGTGCTGCTATTAAGTCAACAGAGGTAAGTGTGCATAGTATAGTCAAATGAAACTGCAAAGCAGTGAACTCAAATAACAGGGGCTGCATTTCTCACCTCTTCCCCTTGCCCCGGCGCTTTCTCTCTGATTAGCGGGCTACTGAAGAACAGAAAGCTCAGTCTTGCCAGAGATTTAAACTGATCACCGGCAGACAGAGTTTTAAACTGGACCAAGGGCTGGATGTGGTCTAAGGTTACAAGTTGCCCACCCTACTGCAAATGTAGATCCAGTACAGTGTAGTGACTAGATTACTGAACATGTATATTAAAGACTTAGGAAAAAAAATCCTACTAAGCTATACTGGGTGGATTTGGGTATGTTGTATATATCTCAGCCTGATTTAATTTATTGTTCTGAAGCCCACTTTAAAGGACTGGTGATTTCTATCAGTGTGTTAGTGATATTCAAGCCTATCTCTCCATCTAATGCCGAGGAAGTTGCTTTGGTGCTAAATCAGTGTCTGTTGTCAGTAATGGATTGGATGAGAGTGAATAAACTGAAGTTTGATGCAGATGAAACACCAGTGGTAGTAGTAGTAATAGCAACAGTAGAAGTTTTGTGCCTTCAAGTCCCTTCTGACTTATGGTAACCTTAAGGTGAACTTATCATAGGGTTTTCCTGGCAGAATTTGTTCAAAGTGTTTTTCCCCTTGCCTTCCTCTGAGACTGACAGGGTGTGTTTTTCTCAAGGTCACCTAGAGGGTTTTCATGGCCCAGTAGGGATTCAGACCCCAGTCAGCCAGGGTCACAATCCCAACCACTGCAGACATGGTTCCCCACCTTTATCATTTTAAACTGAGGGACTGACAATTCTGTGTCATTTGTAAACTAACTTATACCTGTATGCAGGTCCCTTTCATCACCATCTAGGTAAACTGAGTCTTTGAGGCACTTGCTTTCAATTGTATTTCAGAGTTTTACCATTTTAGGAAAAAAATGGAATTTGCCTTCTGTGCCGCTGGTCATTTGTTGTTCACTGTTTCAGGCACCTTTTTGTTGAAAGAGAAGTTGCACAGGAAAGAGGAAGAATATGTGGCTCCCAGATTGTGGATTATAACTCTCATCATTTCCACTGCTGGCTCACTGGTTAGAGTTGTTAAGTGTTGCAGTCCGAAAATATCTGGAGAGCCAGACAAGTAAATAAAAAGTATGAGCAGCCTGCTAGGCTGAACAAGACTATAGGAATGATAATGGTAAATAGATACAAGAATAGTTGCTACATTCATCCTACAGAAGTACTAAAATATTGATTATAGAAAGTAACCAGATGATGTGTGCAGATGGTAAGGTAATGAGAGTTAAATTCTTGTCACTATTTATAAATTTGTTCCTTTCACAATTAGACATTCCCTTGCACTGTAAACTCATTACCCATTATCTGTCTTTCATCTCACTAAGTTTCCTTGCAGAAGCTACTGTTTTAGATCAATTCCATTAGAAGATCTCAAGGAAAAGCCCTAGTTCGGATCCAAAAAATCACTACAAATGGTCTCCTAAGAACAGCAGAATGAATGGACATGGAGGTACTTTTATGTTGTTCGCTGCCTCGATCCTTGTGGAGAGGTGGGATAGAAATAAATTCTATTGTTGTTGTTGTTGTTGTTATTATTATTATTATTACTATTATTATTACTACTACTACTACTACTACTACTACTGACAACCAGCAAAACCAGTTGTTGGTACAAAAAGCCCAAGGAGCTATGTCATAAGAAGTCATACTTCTTTAATCCAGACTGGAAGAGCCTAGTACACTTTGTCGATTACTAGTTTTAAAATCTAAGTTTCCCTTGATTAGAAAGCAAAACCAAATTCCATTTATTCTGGTGGATCAGCCTGTTGTATCCTTTCTAAATAACACTACTATTGCAATATTGTACCTGTCTGGTCTGAAGTAAATCTTGCCCTGTTAAAAGAGGTTGACTCACATTTATATGGATGCAGAAATTTCAGCCACAGCAAGGGATTTTTAGATGTTCAGATGATCCTGGTTATATTATCTGTGAGTCATCTATTTTAATAGCATGCTGAGAAAAGGAAATAACATTTTTAGAGACTGATTTTAAGAGGGACTGATAAAATCTTGCTGTATCCAGCATTTATAGGGCTATCCTTCAATTGTTGAATACATTTGACTTTTATTGGGGACAACGTTTCCAGAAGTGAAGAGAGTTATGATCTGAAGAATTATTGATGTGTTTTGATGCTTCTCTTGGGTTTTTGGTGAAATGTAAGGAAATGGGACACATACTGTCGTGAAAGGGTTCAGCAAAGAACTGCATACAAAAAATACCAAATGTAAGATGGACTTTACCAATGCTTGATGTCAGAGGAATATAGATGAGTCCAAACATTCAAAGTAATGCAAAACATTTCATAAATTGCCCTTCACATGTTTACATTCTGGAGCTCCTACACATTTAAGAAAATGATCTTTTGAGCATGAGAATTTCAAATTCATTATATTGTCTTCTAAACGGTTGAAGACAGAAGTACAGTTCTCAAACATTGCATTAGTCTGGATCATAGAGGACCATCTACAACCATTTAGTTATAGATGGCTTCAGCATGCCATTATATTCATTTTTTAAAAAAATAACTTTTAAAGCTCTACATCATAGCATTTCAGAAATAAAAGACAGGTAGAAAGTATGACTCTTATGTTATGACTTCTGGAACTGCAGTCTTTGATGCATTTGATAAACTTATGCCTATTCATCCTCAAAAGAAAAAAAAATCCCTGAAGATTCCCCTGTCCTCCTAGCAAATAAATAGTGAATTCTTCTTTATGTAAATCAGAGATAATGACCTCTTAAAGAATAAATAACTTGTGACAAAAATGTCTAAAGAAATGCAATAATTTATTTTGACTTTTAAATCCTTTTCTACTCACAATAATTCTGAGGCAAGTGATATTTTTTCCCCTTTTATGTGCTTAGATCATTTTTTTCTTAAAGAAAAACAAAGGAAAGAAAATATTACGAAAATTCCTAGTGGTACCTATAGGTCAAAATGAAATAAAATTATTTAGATGGCGTACATAATATGTGAGAACAATAAAGTCCCTTCATTAGAATGACATAATATTTATGAACAATAAAGATATAATTACAGTCTAAAACCCATCATATCAAATATTAAGCAATAAAACCCAAGACAGACCTTAAAATTTTAAAAAGCTCAGACCTCAAAATCCATTAAAAAGCTCCTAAGGGCTCCTAAAAAGCTTGGGGGATTTTTTTTAAAGTTCTCATGGGTCAGGAGGAAATAAAAATGTACTAACTAGGCATCAACCAACCTTCTTCTTTACAACTATTGTGCTGTCACAAAAAAGGCCCTCTCTCTAATAGCTGTCTGCAGGACCTCACTTTGCTGTGTGACTTGAAGAAGAAAAGTATATGATGAGAAAGACACAAAAGCTCATATGCCTTCCCCCCACTCCCCATGCTACCCTCACAAGATGGCTTGCAAGGAAAATGTTAAACCTGCAATCCTCACAGCAGCAGGAATCATTCTGTAGATGAATATGAACTCTACATTTTTAGGGCCTTGAGAAGGAAATCCGGCCATAAAACAAGGCTCTCCTTAACAGTGTTGCCAGAACCACTTCTTCTTGTACATTATATACTTATGCAAAAGAGTTTAGAAAATTTTTATGTGTGAGAGAGAGACTATAAATGCTGCAGGTGGCAAGTAACTAGTTCGCTTTTCTGGAGGAAGTGTCCGCCAAAAGTCTAGCCCCAAGGACCCTTCAGAACAAAGCACAAGGTGTACATGACATCTGAAAAGCTCTAATGGTTTTTTTTTTTTACCCTGCTGTGGCAAATGCTGGAGCAGGCACATAATCAGTTCAGTTTTCTAGAAAGCCCAAACATCGCTCTCTGATGAGTCCTTCTTCAAAGTAGGGACATAAAAATGGAAGCAATCAGTGATTTTAGTGATTTTCTTTTCACTACAAGAAAGTCTTTGAAATATGTGTGGTTTTCAAAGACAATTCACAGTTCAGGACTTCTCTGCACAAAATTCACATGTCATTGTTTGCAGAGCATTTTCTGCATAGGAAACAGGATATTCTGTGCAGAAAATAATATTTCTCCACAGAAATATTATTTCCTGTGCAGAAAAGCTGCAGCTGGGAACGTATTCTTATCTAAACAAAATATACATGTGTTTGGAGGCAGGGGTTGCAAAGAAAACATTATTTAATCCTGCTTTCTGCACCGAAACTTTTGTTTCCTGCATAGACAAAGTGTGAATTCTGCACAGAGTAAGTCTTGAACAGTAAAGATCCCCATCAGTCTAGAATTTGCTGTGTTAGGGTTTCCCAACACTCAGAAACGTGTAACTTTTTGTCCATTTTCCGAATCTTTTTGAATATTTCTATCTCAATGTGACATGCTGCAACCGACGTAACTCTGGAGCTGCAGTGGCCAGGCAGTCTCCATGGGAACTTCACTTACAGTAGTTCACTCTGACACTGGACTCCCCCTTTTTTTAAAAAAAAAGCAATGAAAGGAAGGCAACACAAAGGAGATGAAGAAGAGGTGTGTGCTCTTCCAGTTCAGGTGACAGGACATAATGGATATCACCTCCTTGGATTCCCATTGTCCAATTTTGTTATGAGATCCAGTTCCTTATATTGCTAATAACTGGTTTCTTCTAGAGTGTAAGTCTCACTGTCCTTCCCAACACATGCACATTGGTTATAGGTGATTTAAAGCTTTCTCCACCCTGGCTCTCATTTTTAGAATATTTCCATATTGTGGTCTGAGAAGTGATATAGCTTTTGAAAAATTAATTAGTCCAGGGGGAGGATGCTCATCACTCTCAACTGTTTCATTAAACCACCTGTTCAATACACAGTGGAGGTCAGCAAATCTATAATGCAGTTCGTCAGTATTTAGAGTGACACTTTATAATTGGTTAACTGACTTCACAGATGTTACAGTTCAGACTCTCCACCTGCTAAAAGACAGGAGCAGAAAGAAATAAGAAAACTAATGAGTAATGAACTAATAAAGCTAATCAAGGAGAACAGCAGGAAAATGCTCTTTGAAATGCTCTTGCATGAAGATATACTATGGGGGACTTAGTATTTTGTGGAGAAAATACTTAAATTATAATTTAAAAGATACAGACAGAGATCCTACACCACAGACATGCTTAAGAATGCATCACTACATATTCCCTGACCCAACTCTCCCCAAACCAACTTAACAGTCAGCAACTTCCTGAGCAATGGAGGGACAGCTTGGATGGTTCCTTCAGCTCCCTACCACCAGTGAGTTGTAGTGTGATGAGGAATTATGAAGAGGTCCTTTTTCTACTTGTCACACTAGAGGCTGGAGGAGTTAGAAATGTCATCCTGCTGAGCCTTGATCACCAGCAGATTAGATGTCCATCATTCCATGTGTCTGCTGACTATTGGGGTAGATTTGGAGGACATTTGTGATAGTGGCAATAGTGCTGCAATCATGAACATTAAGATCAAGCAGTTGCAAATGCATACAGCTAATTTATGCATTCCTTGCTGCTCAACAGGATGCCAGCTGAGGAATTTAACTGGATTTTATGGAAAAAAATTAATTTGTGGTCCTCTACACTCTTATTTAGGACTAGAAACAAGGTCCATACAGAGAGAGCAGCAACATTGCTAAGGTCTGCAAACCAAGGGGAGACAAACTATGCTGCATTCCCCATTACCAAGAATTTCTCATCGCATCCCAGAATCCCTCATGGATAAGTTTGAGTGACTGACAGCTGCTTGTAGAGGGGAAAAAACATATTAAATTAGGGACTTTGATCCCCAGCATGCTGCAAACCAGTGCTTCTTGTATAATTTACAGGCCCACATTAAACTTCAATGAAAAGCAATAATATTTTCTTCCAAGTATGAGACTGCGGTGCAAGTTTTTACTTTAAAAAATGTACAAATCTTTCTGAAAAGTTTCCTAGTATATGTCTTTGTGGTGTGTATGTACTACCCATACTTATTTTATAATATTGTATTTTTTTAACAAAAATAGTCACAGCATTTACATTTCTGTGAAGCTTATGTAATTCTACCTTTTTTTGTTTTTATATTTTTATTCTATTTTATTTGTGCACACTGCCAATAACTGTGGCAGAAGCTGAAAGACATTTTAACAAGCTTACATTTATTAACACCCAGGGCTCAAGATTGTTTACACCATTGAGCTATTTTACCTATCCTATGTGAAATCAAAAATGAAATAGACTTTGGGGATTTTATAATTTAAAAGAGTATAAAGAGCTTTAACAGTGAGCATAACATGCTTGCAACTATATTAACATCCAGTGTTGTATAAAAGTTAGAATACTGTATTAGACTTAGGCCAGTCTTTATCTTTTGATCTAATTTATTTCAAAGGTTTTTATGAGGATGAAATGTGACAAAGGGAAAACAAGGTATGTCACATTTCATTTCTTGGATGAAACTTTTGTTATGAATGTATGTTGGCATCTTGTTGCTTAGTCCCACCTAGAGTAGACCTATTCAATCAATTATTGAATGGTAAGTCTACATATGTATACATCCAGTATCCAATATCCAATCCTAGTCTACTCTAGTCAGGGTTAAAACTGATTTTAAGCAGTAACAAACAAAATATTGGTCCCTTAGAATTTTTTGAAAATATTCAAAGCATAAACAGGGTAATCTCTCTATTTCAAACAAATTACCAAATAGTCATGAGGTTTATGAGATTCTTATTTAGGCAGCATGTTGTGTTAATAAAAAATAGCAAAAGAATTGGGGGAGGGACGCTTAAGGCATGCTTGGGGCACAACTTTATAAATGTCAAAAATCTGAAAAATGTAAATTCAGCATTTCTTTTACAACTTTCTTAACTCAAGAGATTGTGTGCAAGGGACAGGATCATCTATGTGAGAAGGGGGCCATGTTATGAGTTTAAGCCCTTAAAATGAGACATGATTGCATTAATTGGAAACCTTTTCTGAGCAAACGTGCATAGGATTCCATTGTATAGAGGCACTGTGGTGGTGATCAGATTATTGGGTGCAGAAAATAAAACTCTTTGACCCTAAGTTAAAATAATTGGATCAGTGGGTTGCTGAGGATAACAGGTCTGATGAACTTTTGGAGTGGTATTAGAACACAACCGTAAGAGCACCCTTGCTTAAATTCATGCAAGTGGAAATCAAGGCAAGCACAGTCTGCCTTGAACCATCCTATTGCTAAAGTTCTGCTAAAACACCACCTGCTATCCTGGTCCTTTTTTTCAATAATATTTTTATTAAAAAACCAATTTTAATTATGTAAATACATAAAACAACACCTAGAGGGTGTTAACACTAAACAAACAACACTGACAAAAAAAAATCCTAATCCAAAAGAAGACAAAAATTAACATAAACATGGGTTTAATAAGGTATACACTTGACTTCCAGCTCCCAGTTGATAGCTATAAAGTACAATAGTAAATATTCTTCCTTAATGTTGTAATGTCATAGATACTTCTATTAATTACAATAGATTTTCAAAACCTAAAATTGAATTTTCCCCAATTGTCTATCAAATATGTAATCAAGTGTCCCAATCAGTGATCTACCCATTGATTCTTTTTGATTGTCAGTTCATCCATATCTGCCAAACCCAGCAATTTCATCACCCCATCTTCTTGAAATGAAATAGTTGAGTATTTCCACCTCTGGGCAAAAAAGTAGTCTGGCAGCTGAAACAACATACTGTATGATTCTTCTAAACTTCTTATCTATCTGATCATCTATCAGTACCAACAAGAAGAACTCAGGATTCAACTGGATCTTTGTCTTCAAAATATGTTCTGTAAACTGATGTATCAACACCCAAAATGTATTTGCTTTTTCACATGTCCACCACTTATGGAAAACATATTTTCTTTCTTTTTACATTTCCAATGGATATTAGTAGATCCATTACACATTTTAGGCAATCATTCTGGATTTAAATAACATCTATACATCATTTTATAAAAGTTTTGTTTAAGGTCATAACTTAAGCTTTAAATGTCTTGTCCACATTTTTCCCATCTTATATTACAACCCACTCTTTTTGCCCATTTAATCATACAATCCATTTGATTCATATTTTCTCTCATTCATCTAAACTCCTCTAAGATCATTTGATTTGACTCAGCATCTCTAAGCTGGTCAATTAATGTTCTTCTTTGTACATTAGTTGCCTGAGCCTGTTTCTGCTTTCCAGAAAGCATTTTGACAGCTGTGAAACTGAAGCAGTAATTCCTGTTGTAATTTTCCACTTTACCACTAGAGGCCAATATAATCCCCCCAACTCAGGTCTTTGAGCACTTTAGCACTTGGTCACCAGGAAGGTTAAACTCAGTTCAGTCTGGGTTTCCTACCAATTAACTTCCTGCCTTTGCTTCGGAGACCATGAACTTGGGACTCACCACTGAAAAGGTAAACACTTTCTCTATTTCCCACAGTCACAGTTTGCTTGAAATTTAAAAAGAAAAAGATTTTGGTTCTAATTTAATTTCACAAATATTATTGAAAGCAGGTGAGGTCTCTAAAGTTGACAGTATGTTTAAAGTCTTTCTTGGTTTTCCCCCTTTTTTACTCGGTTCTATTGTGCTGGTCTCTTATTGTTTCTTTAAAAAAAGTTTAAAATTAACAAGTTTCACTTACAAAAGTACTGCAGAAATAGTAGTGTCAAAATTAATTGTCCCTGCTGAAGTCTTCCTTATGTGTTGAATCTTGCATCAGGGAGATTAAGAAGGTTGGTTATATGGCACTGGGTCAGACAAATGGTGGCCATGAAGTGGTGGGGTTCTGATGGCTTCTTTTTCCTATCTGATCCATCTGTACTTCCAGAGGCTTGTTTTGGGTCTTTTCTGTGCCAGGATCAGAATTCTGGACAACGTGGGATCCTGAGAGCCTCCCATACCAGGGGGACAATTTCCACTGTTTTTTAGTACCCCAAACCAACTCCTACCACATCCAGCATGTTGTCCCTTGGCGAGCTTGCAAGGGACGAGACTACACAATGGCATTTCTAACCTGGAAGTCCTATCTGCTATCTTCTTCCAATAAAAGTAAGGATGATAAGGTAGCAGCTGACAAAAGGATCTATAGAAGATAGATTACAGCCTTTTGGTCCTGTTGACTAAGAGTTTGAAATATAAAACTAATTATTGCCACCATGAAATAACGCTGACATTGTCATATAGCGCTGATGGAGTTGCATATGTATCCAGTCTACCAGGTTTCTTATTAGTGCAAGAATAAATAGTAATCGCCTGGCACTACCAGGCATCATGAGGTTTTTACTTCCCAGTTAAAAATGATGCTGGTAGCATCACTGGCACAAAGGAAGAAAGGGGATTTTCCATTTTCTCTGAAGCACTCTTGTTATCCTCATTACTTTATCCTTCTTCTCCATTGTGAAGGCTAGCATTGAGGCTATTTGAGTGCTCTTTTTGAATGGTCAAAAAACCCTCAAGCTCTTCTAAGAATTCAACAGGAATGTTGAACATGTTTGAGGGGAACAAGCAGGAAATTATTTGTTAATCCTTTGTATCCTTAAATCCTTGAAGTAAGAGCATTCTACAAAAGTAATTAGTGACCAATAAGTTAATAGCATCCACACCTGTCTGTTTTATTTTCTTTGACAGATGCATGAATAACAGTAATTGGGCCATGCAATTATTGTATGGAAAACAGTGGCTTTGTCATATATGGACCATTGCACAGGGAACTAGACCAAGGGCACGATGTCATCCCTGAACTATTTTATCTAAGAACATCTGCCTTGTAATCTTCCCCCTACCTCACAATGTCAACTGCATTACAGCTCTCTTCCTGTTAAGATACATGTCAAGAAGCTGACTTTTAGAGTGGGTGAATCATTTAAAATGCTTTCTACTTGGCCTGAAGTCAATATTTTTTAGGTTCTGAAATTCCTGGAAAATGAATATGTAGCTGCCAGCTCATTAGGAAAGTGCAGATGAAGACAACTTCTCTCTCAGAAACTGTCAGCTTGAAAGATCACAGGTGCAGAAGCATGTACATGTAAATTTTTCTAGTTTCTGGTAAGAAATAAAATTCCTAGCCTCTATCTAGTCACCAGTTCCAAATGTCAAAGACTGTTCAGTTCTCCATAATTTTATCTACCCAGAACTATTCTGTAGCCTAGTTCATACTGACCCGACCCAGACGCATACTGCAAGTACAGTAGAATATTTGTTATTGTTTTGTTATTTCAAGTCATCCCTGGCCCTTTCCACACGACGATGCTGAGCTGCTTCTGTCATGGGATGACAGCAATCAGCAGGTTATGCTCCCACTGCTATCCCCTCATGAAGCATCACACTCACAGGGTATTTGAAAAACTGAAAAAATCCATTTTACACCTCCCATCATGTAGCACTCCCATACTTATCATTGTGCGGAAGCCGCAGCCATGTGATTGCAACTCTTCCTGCCCCGGTGCAGCAATGGGAGGTGCCTGGCTGCACTGCAGAAGGAGGTGGTGGGACTATCCCACTCCCTTCTGCAGAGAGCGAGCAGGTGTGGAGGGGAGTATCGCTGATGCGCTCTCTTTCAGACTCAGATTTCCAGCACAACGACACAGAAGAACGTTGTCATGCAGAAAGAGCCTCTGACTTAGACTGACTCTATCATACAGCTTCCTAGGCAGGAGTTATCTGGAGGAGGTTTGCAACTGGCTTATTCTAACACTGAGATGGTGTGACTTGTCCAAGGTGAGTCGGTAGGTTTCTGTGGCTATTGGGATTCAGACTCTGAGTCAAACCACAGTTTCTTAACATAGGCCCTTTTTGCATGGCATTTGCCAGGCGAAAGGGCCTCTGGAGCATCGCTCGATTGCAAGGAGCATTTCAGATGACATCCTCGCAATCGTGTGACGGTGCCGGGGGGTGGCAGGTGCCGATTGTGCACTATTTCATTTTCAGCTTGTAGCTGAAAATGGTGTGTGATTGCGCATTGCTCCAGGGCCCCGCGCACACTTAGCATGCATGCGGAGCCTCTGGAGCTGAGGCACTTGTGCTTCCTCCCCCAAAGCAGCCTGGGAAAATGCCTGGCTGTGTTGCGGAAGGAAGACGAGGAGCCCTCATGTTGCCTGCCGGCTGGCAGGCAACAACTGTGGAGCTGAAGCAGCAGGGACGCGAGAGCCTCTCGCAAGAGACTACTTGCGTGATCCCCTCACTCCAGCACTGAGAAAAGTAAGTTGCGGAAAGGGCCCTAGTATTTCAAAAAGTCTATTTAAAAAGTACAGTATGAGGAGTATAACATTTATGCCATTTCTGTTTCTTTTACTGTCATTACTCATTTATTCATTCAGTTTATGCTTCTTAGGGAGGGATGACAGTTTCATCACAGGCAGGTTATTTTTTATCTTTTATCATACCAGGATCCACGCAATACTTTATTTTAGTGATGGAAATAACTTAGAGTTTTTAAAAAGTCTACATGTAGGTAAAAAATAGAACTGACAGATTTGTCCGGAGTTTGGAAACTTTTTGAAGTTATTGTTTACTTGTTACTTGTTGTCTTTATTATTGTTAGGCACCATTATGGCTGCTTACTACAACAACATCCAAAATACACAAGCAGTGATAATTTCTTTTTTTTCCCTTTGGCATCCCGGTTCCAAAGCATAAAATATATTTTTCAAACTTTCAAAGTTTCACTGGCTTCTTCTTCAGATAAAGATGTTAAAAAATCATACAGGAGGTAAACAATGACAATGTTAGAGTCACACGCCTACATTCTGTCTGAGATGTTGTCTGTTAAGATGATATTGCAGAATTTCAATACAAGTAGAGGCCACTCCTTTTATTCACCCTAAGAGGACTAGAGACAAAGGGCAAGAAAAGACAGGTAATAAAACTTCAACCCCATTAGCAACAGAACAGTAGCTTCTCTTGAGATACAGATGTCCCTGTCCTGTGCAAAGCTCACCGCACCTTACTTAGGCAGAAAACATTGGATTTCTCACGGGGTCTCTGCACTGTTACATCTGGAAAAACTTTTAGGTGCTATATAGTTGCCTGTTATTTAAAGAATAACAAATAAATTACTTCACAAATAAATTACTTTTTAATTACTTTTGTCAATACCAGAAATCTAGCAGTTCTGTGGATATAGACAAAGAAGAACCAATAATACCATGAGAGAAGACACTAGGTCCAAGTTCGATTGAAGATTCAGAGATCTCTGACCATGAAAGACCAGAGTTCTCCTCGCCTCAGATCCCTGTTGAGGCCATGAGCAATACTGTCATATACTGCATAACTCACACTCCACAAAACTCACTCTGGGGTAGATAGCAGGTTATTTTTATGTATAAGCAAGAGCAACACAGCACACTTCTACAGAAGTTGCCAAAACTGAAGGATACATACAACATACATCTTTTTTTAAATACAAGTTTAGGTGCATAAAGCATTCATTGGTCAAAGCCACAAACCGCTGCATGTGTCTATCCCCACTCTCTCTTCCCAGGCTGGTGCTTTCCACAAATCCACACATTCCTGACCCAACTGACCCACCACCATAGTTTCTCTATTATTTCCGCACCACTCTGTTCTCATAACATCCTAGCATCATTACTTTTTAGCTTTCATTTCTCTAGCCAGTTCTTGCTTTTCTATAACATGAAACACAATGTAATATTATAATCTTTAGATTACAATGGGACAGAAAATGGCAGTACTTAGGCCTGGATACATAGCTCCTTTTTGCAGTGGTTACATATTTGGTAGCAGTTAGCAAAGAATACACATTCAACAGGTTAGTATTTTTCATGACAGGGAAATTTAATGACCTGACAAATAGTGGTGCTTCCAGCTTCCAATATTCCGAAGCATTTGATATTAGGGGGAGCGGAATTAACAAATCCACTCCTCTGGAGGACTCCAAGAACAGAGATTAAACTTTTTGGTGTTTTCTCGCATCCCAAAAGATTTTTAAAAATGGAGGGAGGAGTGCAGAGGGACATGAGAGGGCTGGGGGATTAGAGAGGCAACAGAGTGGCTCTTGTGTGCTCTAGAAGACACAATTCCTCCATCCAGGAGTGTAAAGTATAGGGGAGACAAAATGAGGGCATTATCCCCAAATGACATTTTTCTACAGCCTCCAAAGAGAATGAGACACTGAAAACTGTTCAGGCCTAGATATTTTTTATTTGCTATATTGGCATTCCCTTGGTAGCTTTACCTTTTCTTTGCGTGCCTAAACAGTATTTCTAAATGCTCAACTGAAGTTGAATATATGGGTTCCAGCTGTAATTGAAAAGGGCTGAAAGAGTAGATCATTGAAAAGTGAACTATCAAAGAATAAGGGACACTTGTATAAATATGCGCAAAATCCCTCCAAAAATCCTATAAAACCTGTGTTTAGGAATAACAAGTGGATGCTAGTTATTATACCTAAAATATTGACATGGCTGCTAGTTGTTTAATCCCTTTCAAAAAGTATACATGTTACTTGAAAATGCTGAATTCATCCACTGAAGTGTAAGGTTTCAAACCTGCAGCTATCAGAAGATCTGATCTGAATTGCTATGTATTCACCTGAGAGATTTGAAACATTATTTTTTTGGAGTAGGAGTTCCTGGAGACTGTAGGCTTTGAAAGTCCAGCCTCTAATTCAACTATGTTTGTTTTGAAATACGGTTGGCATCTTTAAAAAAAAAAAAAAAAAAAAAAACCTCATACCTTTCTCATCTGTAACACCTTAGTATCAGTCACAGAAGTATGGCCCTCTCCATGCTGGCGATAGCTATACCTATTAAATTTGGCAGGTGCAATTTTGGTTCCATTCATTTCAGAAGAATTTGCAAAAATTGACAAATCATACATTTGGATTAAAAAGAAGTTGGAGCAGAACACAAATGAATACCAAAGAAAGTGAAAATGATGGATTTTTCCATTCATTAAAAAAACATATAGACCATTTCTACACCAGATCATTATAGTGCTATTATTCCACTTTCAACATCCTACGGAATCCTGGGGTTTGCAGTTTAGGGAGGGACCTCAAACTCTAGGATTCCATAGGATGTTGAAAGTGAAATAATACCATTATAACAGTCTAGTGTGGAAATGGCCATAGATATCTTGCAGAGCAAGGATACTGTATAGAGCAATGAAAAAGGAGGAAAAAAAACTTTGGCTAAAGTCCTATTTTTATGTGAGTGAGTCATGGAAAACATGTATATAAGTGCACCTAAGAGTCCACAGGAGCAGGCTGTTCACCCCACCCACTTCCTCTGCTCACTATGCCCTCCCCCACTTGCCCCCTCCCTGCCCACTGCTGCTCGCCACACCGACTTCCACCCACCATTCGCCCCTGCTCACCTCCACTTGCCCCTCCCCTGCCTGCCGCCACTTACCCCACCACCAGTGCTGCTCGCCTTGCCGACTTCCACCCACGGCTCATCCTGCCCACCTCCCATTGCCCTTCCCCTGCCTGCTGCCACTCACCGTGCCCACCTGCACTTGTCTCTCCCCGCCCACTGCTGCTCACCCTATCCAATTCCACCACTCACCACACCGACTTCTGCCCACCACTCACCCTGCCCACCTCCTCTCACTCCGCCTCCTTGCCCTGGGCACTATTAAGGGTCAGTACACCACTGCTAGAGAGTGTAATTTAAGGTACACATTGAAGTGCAGAAACCCACAAAGTTAAAAACATCTGACAAGCTCATAAAGACAGTGTAGAACTGCAACAATGGAATGGGTTTGACTGAGCTAATCTACGGCTGGCTGTAAACCAGGCCACTTAGCCCAATTAGCTCAATGTTTTCCTTTTAAAGTGGATCAGGGCATTTCCCTGCAAGTAGCATTTTAAATTAACTCCACAGGATGAAATGTATCCATACCTTCCTCATGATCTCCAGCAGCTGGATGGGATTGCTTCAGCTGACTTTGGCTTTGTCAATGCCCTTACAGGGCTGCTAGCCTCCTCTGGGTCCAGCCAGAGGCTCTTATCTTGGATCTTCTCTTCCTTATCTGAGGAGATCTGCTGCTGTTAGGAAAAGACACAGCAGGGCATAAATCTTTACCCATGTAATTTCTCAGTGGTGGCAATGTGGGTGACATTCTGATAGTCTTTCTAGGCCTCTTGAATCTGGGGACTGGTTAAGGTGTTCCAGCATGCTTTTAAGCCAGCTTGTTGTGCCTGTTGTGAGCAAATGGAAGTATTTCTTTGTGCAAAACATGTATAAAATACAACCTCCTATGTAATCCAGTCACTGGTGAAATTCTCCAGCAGGAATCCAGCCTATTTCTCATTCTGATAGTCCCAATTTTTTTTAAAAAAAAAAAAAACCAGGAAGGCAATGTCTCACTGAAACAAAAAAACAAACAAAAAACAAATCTGTACTATGACTAGTATTGGGTAGGAGCCAGTTCAGTTTTTCATCAATGATCTCATCTGGAAGGGATCCTTCTTCCTTTTCTAGCTTCTGTGTATATCATCATAGTGGTATCAGTCTGAAGCATGTGGGGGGGAAAAGCATGTGCAACTTTCTGTCAACAATCCAGCAACCAAGGCTGCAGTCTTATGTATCCTTTGGAGTAAATCTGAATTCTTTGAGGTTTTCTTCATAGTAAACCCACGTGTTCAATCTACACAGCACACAGCCTCAGTGGCAAGCATCATTAAATTCCAGGCAGCCTAAAGAATTTATCCAATAACTGTTTAGACTTGTTGGCTAATACACCCCTTCTTTCTTCATGAATTTTTTTCCAGTTGTTGGGGTTTTTTTTCCCCACTCTATGTCTTCTAACAGAATCCTTTGGGAGGTTTTACATTTATATAATTGGCCAACTGCATTACTAGTTGGATCTTTACTGTCTTGATTGCAGCAGTTTCCAAGCAATCCATACACAAAGGCTCCTTTGCATTGCACAATAGTCAACTGAGCTTCCAGAATGATATGTACACATGATATGTACACATTTCCTATCAGAAATATTGGTTCTTGCCATGATTCCATGAATTCATAGCAATTACAGTTTGCTGATTTTTCAACACAATCTCAGCCTAGATCAATCTCACTTTCTTTTATATTCATTTTTTTATTCCTAATTCCTTCCATCACTTATGACATTTGTGATTTGTGAGTTTTGATAGTGATTTAGTCATCCATCTACCAAGAAATGTTGTATATTCCTGTTGGTGCTTGTTCTTACCCTTATTGCTTTTCCTTATTCCAATATGTATTAAAATATGCCTGCTGTCCTTTTATTTCACTTCACGTATCTGATAAAGCAATGACATATGAAAGTTCATGCCACAATCAATCACCCTTTAAGTTCTCTTTCATATTCTTACTACTGAAAACCTACACAGTTATACCCCTGGAATTCATATTCATTAAATAGCAACACAGCTTTTGTGAATCAAGATTATAATCCACAGATGATGCAGTCTGTACACATGTACTGTGCACTCTTGTAAAATGTTTTTGGTCACACAAATTGCTTGTCACAATCATAGCAAAAGTAACAGCCAAAAGGTCACTACTAATAGCAGTTTATGGTCATGCTTCATTGTGCCATACTGACTGCGTTTCTTCACAGAGCTAATTCAATAATGATAATTTAATTTGCTCTAGCCTTAATCCTAGCCATTATATCTATTTTGAAATAAAAATTTAGAGCACCTAAGTATTATAGGATCATAGAGTGAGAAAGGACTGCTGAGATTTGGAAATGGTTATGTGATTGATTATTTGTTTGTTTTTCGTGTTGAATAATGACTCGGCTATATTTAGTGCAGAACAACTGAAATTATTACTAATTTGTTGTAATAGCTGGTGACATGAAGTGGGTCTGGAACCAGAGGTGAGAACTTCAGCCATTAGAGAATATTCAAATAAGATCAAAGATTTCCTTGGGGAACAACTTCAACAGTTTTTGAATAGAGCAAAACCTCTTTAAACCCAAGTCACCAGTTTATTTTTGTGAAAGAATATAACTTTTTCCTTCTTTGCCTGTCTACTGTGCTTGATTATTGCAACAATTCATGATACAGTTCATGGTCTAAGATGAACTTAGTGGGAAACGTTGGCATGTTAAGAAGCCATTTATGCAAGGCCCTTGAAAAAGTAAACAAGAAAACTAGAATGGATTAAAGTGACTTGTGCCTCTCAAAAAAGTTTTTTTTTTCATGTTGCACAGTGGAGAGAAATATTGCAAGCTCCTTTATTTAAAATGCAAAGTACTGCTACTGCAGGGTGTGGAAAAAAATATCTCTTCGGAGAGTTTGACGAGGGTGGTTTGGGGATTCTGGAGTGTCAAGGGTCACAAAAACTGCACTTTGTCCATCCCTGGTCTAGGGAAATGTAGCTCAGTTATAGTGTGCAAAGTTTTCATAAAGATCCCAGCCTAAGTTTAATCCCAGAAATCTCCAGACAGGGCTAGCAGTTTCTGCAACCTCTGAGACCCTATGGCAAGCAATGCAGATAATAGTGAGCCAGATGGATCAGTGCTCTGAATGAATCTACCTAGCTCACTGTTGCTTACACTACAACTTCCTAGATGGTAAGTATTTTTTTTCTATTGACTTACATACAATAGTGTTTCCTGCTAAAAACTGATGGTCCAACTGCAGGACAATGAAAGGAGACTGCTTGATTTATGGCAACAAGTGAGAAAATGAATACATTTATGAAATCATTTTTTCTGTAAGTATAATTAATCTTTGGCCCCTATTAAAAAGGAACAATGATATCAATAAAATCACCATGCGTTAAGATAAAATTTATCATTGCACAGGCTTATTGAAATTAACGTCCCTAAAATATTTCTTGCATTGGGATGTATGCATATTTGCATATTTAAATTTCTTGTGCTCAGCAAGGATAGCACTAATTGCCAAAAAGTCCAACATTAGAACATAATTCTAATTAACCATACATCATGCTTAATTAATCAAATCATGATATGCTTGCAAATTCTTATGAATACGGCTCTGGAATTCAGCAGAGACAGAACTTAATGATGTTTCTCTGTAACGCATTCTTGGAATACTAATTTTGGCTAATTTCTTCTGTTAGATCCCAACTTTTTTTTTCCCCCTGCCACTTTAAGCTGGTTGTGACATTAAAGTTTGACCTGAACTGGCTTGGAATATGAGCTTCTACTACCCGCCAGCATTACAAATTACACACAAATTTCACACTCTTCTTCAGCTAGAATTTTAATGTGAGCATCCATGCCTCCTTCCTCCTTTCTTCCTTTGATATCTTGTGGCTTCAATGACAGTGGGGCTGGAAATCCACTCTGGATTTTAGTGTAAATTTTAAAGGCACTATCAAAAGAATTGAACCTTATCCAAGAGCTCCAGAATTGTTTTTAGAGTGCCAGGATCAACATTGGCAGTCACATTGTTATTGTTTTTCTTATTGGCAGATACATTATTTAACAAAATAATTCAAATTCAGAATGCATTGCATTAAAAAAAAATCACCACCACCTAAAGGAGGAAACAATCTGAGTACCTTGAAAGCAATAGCAAAATAATACATTAGATATTATAAAGCTGAGTGAATAAAGATACAATTAATATATCAAACAATATGTAATTTGTAACACCCTATTAAGTGAAAGCAAAGATGTGTATAAGATCTCTGTATAAAATGTATAAGCAAAGTCTATGGAGATATGTTAGAATATACAGCATTGCACACATAATACTTTCAAAAGAAAGTGCAGAAATATGTCTATTTACCAAACAAGAGGTATAGAAAATCAGGTGTAGAAAATAGGACATAGTCAAGGGGAGAGCAAATTACTTCTACTATTCGTTGTCATTCAGTCATCTTCAGATATGTGTTCAGTAAAACTTGTTCCCTAGTAAGCATGGATAGCATAGATGGAATGCAGCCTTTAAAAAAAAAATACTGGGAGAGCTCAACTACAATGAATTTTGTTTGTGCTTGATCACTTGGTATATTTCTGATTGACAGTTCCTACAGAGGCTCAACTATATAGGAGTCTTAGGCCATTTCCACATTACACTTTTATAGCACAATTATTCTACTTTCAACATCCTATGGAATCCTGGGGTTTGCAGTTTAGGGAGGAGCCAGGATTTCATAGGGTGTTGAAAGTGGAATAATCACGCTATAAGAGTGTAGTACAGAAATGACCTTAGAGGTCCAATCTGCCTGTCCATTTGGGAGGTTAGCCCCCTGCCAATTCTAGTGAACTTAAGCCTCAGCTGTTCCCCCCTCCCCACATTCTGGGGTCCAAAAGGCTCAGCATTATAAAGAATGAATGAAATTAGAGCAGATTCACATCCTGCTGAAATGGAAGCCACCAGCTGCTATTATGAACAACCTGTGCCCCCCATCATACCGCAGTTCCCATCATACCAACTATGAAAGATGATGAGAGTGTGGTAAAAATAATAATAATGAAACCCTTACTCTGAAGTTTAGAAAGTCACTATTCCCAAGCTGGACTCAGAGCTCTGAGCTCTTCATTCCCTGGAAGTGAGAGGTTCATGTAGGCTACAGATAACCCTTGTTCCTCAGACCTTCTGACTCCATCCTGTGTTTTAACACATAGCTGGGAAAGGGAGCTTCCTCCTTGGCTTACAATTGTTAATTACATGCCTTAATTACATTTCTCATTTAAAGTCACAGACTCCCTGATGTTAAAAAAAAAAATCCTGTTGATTGAATTTCGCATACACTGAACATGCTATCTGCTACCATAAATCAATCACAACAACAACAACAAAAAACCATTGCAGGGCAAAAAAATGTGGATAGATGACAGAGAGGATGTGTTTTGAACTACGTTGTTAATAGTCTTCTGAATGCTAACATTAGAAAAACAACTTGGAAAGGATGTACAAAGTGGGCTCCAGAAACATCTTTTTGTCTCACTTTGGATATTCACAGAGTTGTGCACCTATTTCTGCTGCAGAAATTAATCTCGCCTTCTTCCCTACTCCTTGTTCACATTGCTTTGTTAATTTGGACCAATCTGCTAGGCATCGGACCTCACTCTTGTGACAACTCTACCAAGTAATTTCTTGAAACAGTTTGAATTGTGAGGATTTCATTTGAAAACTATACAGAAATATTTATTTTTTCCCCACCATGGGGAGAAAAGTGGAGATTATTTCTCTTTGCATGCAAGGATGAAATAGTTGAATAGCTTTCCTCGTCATGACTAGCTAGATCCATTGAGTCTACTATGAGTATGCTTCAGTCTGCATCCAACGCTTTCTCTTCTTTGCAGAGTAATCTCTGGGATTTTTTTTCCTCAAAAGTTTGTTTCACAAATAATGTACGACTTCATAGACAGCTGTCTGCCTTTTTCTTCTACCTTTAAAAAACTTTTCTCTAGGACAAAATATTCAACAACAGTCTTTTAGGAAGGGACAGAAGGGGTGACTTGTCTTGATGCCATTTGTAAAAATGTAACTGATCAGACAACAGTTATTTAGAAATATTTTGGAATTATGTGTGGTGTCTTCTTTTCCGAATCCCAATAGGTTGGAGCCCTACTGTCAAATTTTGTTACACCAGGTTTGCCCCCATCACTTTAAAGACACATGCAAAGTTTACCCTTGTGAGGCATGTTAAAAGGTTGAGAATTCTGTGGTTGTCATTAAAGTCAATTATAATTTGCCACTTCTTACAGTGAGGAATGGTTTTAGATACTATGGCCAATCTATGCAGACAAAGAATGTTTCAAGGAAAATATTCATATAGTTCTGTATGACAATGTTAAGGATGAAGAAGGATGAAGATGATGGTGATGACTCATACAATAATTAATGGTGATGTCAAGACAATTAGTACAATCTCACAGGATGGAAGATTGCTATATTTTTTCAACGGAGAAGATAGCAATGCAGGCTATAAAGGAATAGAGTACATTTTTCCCTTTGAGACAGAGCGTCATTATATGCTGAGATAGCTTAGAATAAGAATGGAGGTAGACTGAAGTCAGAGAATGAAAGACTTAATGCACATAGAATGATAGGCCCTGCTGATACTTTGCAGTTTAATGGCTGGTGGGCTCTAAATTACTGTTCATCCTTTTACATCCATGGAATGTTCTTGGTATATTTTTTTAAAAAACAAAAACAGAAAGCCTAAAATGTAATGGAATTGAAGAATATCTGATTCTGATACTCCATTTATCTTATTGTTCACAGTAGTGTGTAATCTAGGTAATCATCATGGTCCAGAAGAGCCAGTCTCATCAGCAAAAGAAAAGATAACAATACAATTGGAGCTTTCTTTATTTTATTTTTTTGTTATGTTTTAGGCTTTCCATCTGAAAGAAATAAAGCCTTTTAAAATACTGTATCTTATTGTCCAATTTCCACTCCTTGAGAAAATAGAAATAAGTTAAAAAAAAAATGAAAAACATAATTTAATTTCAATGGCTTTACTTTTAGTACAGGAGAAGAGACAAAGCACGTGTTTGTTCTGCAGGTGAAAAGGGTAGCGCTACCATGATTTTTGGCATTGCATTAATGGTTTTACATTTCCTTCTGGCAATAACTAGGCAGCATCATACCTCTTTACAATAATGTAGTTACTGTTTGGGCATACATTCTAGTCCGCATACAATAGGTGGCTAAAGAGCAATGGCATATTAGGCTGAAACCATACACCCAAGCATGACTAACAGATGATACACATCTTATGGTAACTATAGCTAGGAACAGGGCGGGAAAGAATAACAGTTCACAATTATGTTGGCTGAGTTATTTGAAAGTCACCATGTAGAGCATGCAGAAAAGGAGAAATATTTCTTCATTGGAAATCATCATTTGAATGGAAGAGATGGGGTTCAACTTCTATTTCTAGGATCTAGGAATCTTAATAGACCACAAGCTGAACATGAGTCAGCAGTGTGATGCGGCAGCCAAGAATGCCAATGCAATTCTCGGCTGCATCAATAGGAGTATGGTGTCTAGATCGAGGGAGGTACTGGTACCACTCTACTCTGCTTTGGTGAGACCTCATCTTGAATACTGTGTCCAGTTCTGGGCACCCCAATTCAAGAAGGACATGGTCAGGCTGGAGCAGCTCCAGAGGAGGGCGACCAAAATGGTGAAGGGCCTGGAAGCCAAGCCCTATGAGGATAGACTTAGAGAGCTGGGTATGTTTAGTCTGCAGAAGAGAAGGTTAAGAGGGGACATGATAGCCATGTTTAAATATTTGAAGGGATGCCATGGAGAGGAGGGAGAGGGCTTGTTTTCTGCTGCTCCAGAGACCAGGACAAGGAGCAATGGATTCAAGCTGCAGGAAAGGAGATTCCATCTGAACCTCAGGAAGAACTTCCTGACAGTCAGGGCTGTCTGGCAGTGGAATATGCTGCCTCGGAGTGTAGTGGAGTCTCCTTCCTTGGAGGTTTTTAAGCAGAGGCTGGATGACCATCTGTTGGGAGTGCTTTGAGGGTATTCCTGCATGGTAAGGGGTTGGACTAGATGGCCCGTGTGGTCTCTTCCAACTCTACATTTCTATGATTCTATGATTCAAATTATATATTTATTTCAACTTGAGTGAATACTAGTAACAAAAATTTGTCTGTCTAGCACCTTCCAAACAGGAAGAGCACAAAACCTATCCAGGATGCACTCTTGTTGCTGAATGTGCTTAGAAGTAGTCCTGCAAAACAGACCTAAGTATTGTGATATATTTAAGAGTAAAAGATGTCCCTAGATTTCTGCTGGTTGACCTTTACATTTGTATTTCTGTAAGCAAAACTTTATTGACAAGAAGAATTAGGAAATAATATATGCATAACAAATCAAGCAAAGTAAAGAGACATTAAAGTAAGCATCTAAAGGAAGTCCTCTCTGAGATGGGCATTTCATAACTGCATCTCTTTACCTCTGTGCATACCCTTGTCTGGACAAGGTTTTGTTTTGGTTTTGGTTTTTGTATTGTATCAGCGTTAATATATCAGTTACTGGATCAGAAATTCTTTGTACTTATTTAGGAATTTAGAAATTCTTCTTCCTTCTTATTAAGAAACTAAGTAATATCACCACACTAGGCACTGAGGGCCAGAATTGCGTATTGGTTTGAGCATTGGACTACAACCCTGAAGATGAGGATTCATCTACTTGGCCATGGAAACCCCCTGGATGATCTTGGACACATCATACACTCTCAGCTCCAGAAAACCCTGAAGTAGATTCACCTAAAGACACACAACAAGAAGTAGCATTCTGAGTAATGCATGCCTTCTGTGGAAAACAGTCACTACACACCTAGCTTGCCCTTGTTATCCATGATATCTTCTAGAACTTAGCTTGTGCCTTGACACCACAGTATCCTGCAATTTCTTACCTCCATTCCTCATTACTGGTTGCCAATGGTTGCCAAAAATACAGGAAAGGAATATCACTACATCACAACACAATGCACATTTTAACAAATGTTTCAAGAGTGGAAACAAAACATCCATTCACTGTTTGGGGAAACAGAAGGTCATTTCCCATATCATCTAGTACTGTGGGTTCTTCAGTTTTAAACTTATACAATGTGTATTTTTAATTGAGACCATCATACTCACATAGATCTCCTTGTAAAATAAGAGCTCTTGATTTTTATAAAAATGCAAGACATATAAAGTAATTCATAAAGCAATTTAACAAGCAGTGCCCCACAGAGATTGAACTACACTTACTTGTGTGGGTAGGAATTTCCATCCTTAATCTCAGCAGTAATTTTTGAAATTATCCAGCACACACAGCATGAAAAGGTTTAGTGTAAGATTAGAAGGGCTTATGGAGTATGCACTGATTTGAAAAGCCTGGATCTAAATTTGGTTCACTTCCTTCTTGCCCTTTTCTTTTATTCTATTAATAAGTCATGCACCTGAGCACCTTGTGACAGTTCATTTAATTTTAACATGAGCCCACAATCTATGCTGACATATAGTACTTGATATTGTTGGCTAGTCACATCTCAATTAATATATTATTTATTGTTGTCTACCCCCCACATTCCAGCCCTTGGTATTTTTTAAAAAGAGAAAATCCAGTGAACACAGTTATATTTTTGGATGCTTTTTTTTTAAGTAAACCCTCCTTCAGGAAAGTCAGTACATCAGATTAAACATGACAATATTGAAGCTGTGGACAGAAACCAAATACTGGCAAAAGGCTGAGTAATCTAGGGGTGTAGGTCTCCTGTATGAAATCTTTATGGTTCTATCTTCAGTATCAAGGCAGAATCTAGTGAGGGATCGGAATTCTGAACAGTGAAAGAAAGAATTCTATTGGCTCTATAATTTGAACAAGCTAGACATTTGGATTACTGCAGGAGAAGCCTATTATAGAATGCAGTAGAAAATGTAATACGTAAAAAAATACACCACAGCATTCAGGTTCCACAGCACCTCAGTCTATCACTCGTGTTGCCGTGATAGTATTTATTTACCATATTTATATAAGATTCTTCTGTGGTAGTCCATAGTCCAATCAGGGAGCACACCCCATCCCACTGTGGTGAATTGAGGGATTTCCCTTCTTTGACCATGGACCATCAGTGAAAGATGACTTATAGCATTGTATTCTGTGTGTATGTCACTATACCACCCTGGATGTATTCAATCTCACCTGAATTTGGAACCTAGGCAGTATCATGCTTGGTTATTGGATGGGAGATAAAGATGCTAGATATGCTTATGAATTTTCTTGTCCTCAAGAAGAAAAGAAATTTGACAAACCAGACTGCTCCACCCCGCCCCACTATTCAAAACCGGTCAATAGCTAAGAGATTTTTTTCATATTTGGCAGCTTTTGTGAAAATTCTGTTTGCGCAAAAATATTTTAGCACAGAAAAAAATGTTTTGTGTAAAATAATTTTCTACATGATTTTTTTTTTATAAGAATGTCCTGAAAAACAAAAGAAAGAGAAAGAGAAAAATGTGGAAAAACTCTGGTACTTTCAATCAGTAGAGAGAAAATTGACCTACAAAATGTTGCAACTATGTATTGCTGATCAACAATTTTAATACTTAATGCTTAAGGCAAGACAATATTGGTCCAGTAATCCAGTGTGGAAAAGACAGGCTCAAAAGCTTACTCAACCATAACATTTACTTACTAGTAACTTTGGGTGAGTTACTTTTTACTAATTTGCAGTGAAAATATGAGATGGAACTACTTGAATGCCTTGGAGACAAGGTGTGATTTAAATGTGAAAAGGAATTGTGGGTTCTGTGTATTTGTTTTGTTTGCATTTCATCTCATTTCTGTCACTCTGCTCCATGAAGTAATAATATTCATCCTGCATTATTTTCCTTTTTAGTGCAAGTTTTTCCAGTGGAGTTGGCAGATATTTTCATCAGGCCATTGATGTGCCCCTCCTTTCTCCTGAAGAAGAAAAAGAAGAGAAAGTACAGAAAATGAAAAAAGGTTTTTTCTTTTGTCTTTTTCTACATTCATTGTAGAAAATGAATGAACTAACTTGTTTCATTAGGAGTTAATAAGAAAAACCTACTCATATGCTTGATATCATGTTCTATCTGATCTCAATTCAGCTTACTTTTTTGTCCTAATCTCAGACAACTAAAATATACATATAACTGCATGGGGAAAAATGTCATTCGACACAAATCTATATTTGTTTCAATATTATGCCATCATTGCAAGGTTATACATGTGCTTTTGCAGTGTCTTCAAAGGACTTCAGTCTGAGACTAATCACTTCATCGTGAACCTGGTGCAATACAGTAAAAGCACTGCAGTTGCTAATACCATACAAGCTTGATTATAATGAAAGGTGGCAGAAGAGGTCATCAGAGAACATTTCTTGACCTCAAATTCCCCTGGCTGGATTCTTTTGCTCTTCCTTCATTTGATAACTTTTTAGCCTTCCTCAAATTAGAATTTCCAAGAAAAAAATTTCCAAGAAACTTTAGACAAGAAAATAGGGGGACATTACTGTGGCCCTTTCTTCAACTCACCTTTTCTCGGCGCTGGGGTGTGGTGCTCGTGCAAGCAGCCTCCAGAGAGAGGCTTCCGCGTCCGGGGTCCTTTGGCTCCAGACGAGCTTCCTATTCGCAAGAGAGCCCCACCTCTTCCTTTTGCAGTGCAGCCTGGGACCTTCCCAGGCTGCACTGAGACAGGAAGTGCGACTGGCCCAGCTCCCGAGGTGCGCGGGACCCCAGAGTGATGCACAACTGTGCACCATTTTTGGCTTAAAGCCGAAAATGAAAAAGTGCATGAGCAGTGCCTGCCAGGCCCTGGAGCATTGTGCAAATGTGAGTGCGTCGTGTGGACTGCTCCTCACATTTGCGCGATGCTCGAGGGGCCCTTTCACATGGAAAATGCCATGCGAAAGGGCCCGAGTCTTGTCATTCTATGAAATAGATAACACCATTGTCTGACACATGAATTAAGAGAGCACCCTGCCTGTGGTATAATGACAAAGCAAGAACTGCTTCATCTAGATGAAGACCACCTCTGCATAGTTCATGAAAACTTGTTTATGACAGATCAAAATCTCTTTTTCATTTGAAAGCTAGGCAAAACTGCTGCCCCACAGAAAAAAGAGCAAGCTTGGGGACTTGCCTCTGAAGCAAGGCATCTGCTTATTTTATTAAACACTGGTACTTTAACTTACAATGTGTAGTAGTAAAAATTCTTCATGACCTAAATGACTATAATCTGCAAATGTCATGAACTGGATTAAACATCTTGTGGTTTAATTAACTGAATAAATATTATTCTGTTCACAAATATTTCAAAAACTAGCCAGAGTATGATGTATCAGGAGAAGGAACTGTGCATTTCACTTAGAACTTGAAAGTAAATAGTTGCCAGTATGTGTTACTTCTCTTATTTCCCCTAACAACCAAGATTTAACTATATTATATTAAAATTGCAATATAATGAGAAATAAGCCATTCATTTTTGGTATAGCTGTAATCGTTTTAGTTATTTTAGTACGTGGTCTCAATACTTGCTTGGTGGAGTCTGAGGTTTGTGTTTTAAGTAGCTATCTTATTTATTTTGAAATAATACAAACTGAACATTAGATAGAAAGTGCTCTTACTGGTAACCCATTATTTCCTAGGCATCTAAAGAAATACCTCTCTCTGGACCAGCCTGCTCATGCTGTTAGATGTGAGGAAGAGCCCATCTCATCCCATGACTGAAGCCCTTTTCGCACTGCATTTTCCATGCAAAAGGGCGCCTGGAGCGCCATGCAATTGTGAGGAGTGATCTGCATGACGCACTCATAATCGCACGACGCTCCAGGGGCCAGCAGGCACCGATCGCGCACCTTTTTATTTTCAGCTAGAAGCGAAAAATGGTGCGCAATCGCACATTGCTCCTGGGCCCCACCTGCACTTACCTGGCTTGTGGAGCCTTTGGAGCCGCGCTGGTCGCGCTTCCTGCCCCAGCCCCTGCCCCTGCCCCTGGGAAGGTCCCTGGCTGCACTGCGGAAGGAAGAGGTGGGGCTCTCATGCTAGCAGGCAGCTCATGTGGAGCCAAAGGGCCCCAGACGCGAGAGCCTCTCGCCAGAGGCTGCTTACACGATCCCCACACCCCAGTGCCGGAAGAAGGTAAGGTGCGGAAAGGGCCTGTAAGAAGTCAGAGGATGACATATAGTAAGGACTTGTCCATAGTGGACAAACTCCAGAATGCCATCTCTCTGCTGATTGCTATTGGTTTGCTAATATATGTTGTGTTCTCTTTTTAAAAATATTGTTTATTGTATTTGACTTTTGGACAGTTACCCAGTTAAATGATTCTTTTTTGAAAAATAAAATGTGTTTTATAAAGATTATAGTAGAAATACAAGTAATATAATGTTTTCAAAACAGATTGTGCTAGAAATACTACTTATAGTATTCTGCAGACTCTTAGTTCTACATTCCTATGTTTAAAAATTTTTACAATCTGAATCTGCCTTCAGAAATATTTGATTACATTTCAGAATGCTCTAAAATGTTTGAAAGATAACACTAATTTCTATTAAAATAACCCTATCGTTACTAGCAATGAACTGAAGTGGTTGCCTTATCTAACCCATTCCACAAGACTCTAATTTGCATAACCCTTCCTATTCAAGAGGTAACACCATATCAGTTTGATTTTCTTTTTAATGAGAAGGGCCTGCACTTCCACGCTATACTACTTTGTTTGCTCAAAAATCAATTAAAATTGATATGGATATTTTGTTATGTATTGTTGTGCAGAGACTGCAAATGTCAGCACTAAACCAATAAACTCAAGTGGAGCAAATCTAATTTTTAATTGAAGAACCTGGTCTGAAATGGATTTACTAAACTCAATGATGTTGGATTTTTTTTAGAGGTTTAGCACCATGTGTAAGTCTGCAGAACATTTAGCTTGCTTCTTAATGTGAAACAGCATTTAGAAAACCAATGGTGAGAATTAAGCCCTCAGAAAGCAGCAAGAACATGGAAAATAATCTTTGCTGGCAAAAGAACTATAGCTGGCGTGGCTGTAGATGTAAATTTTTTGTAAGTAAGTAGAGCTCATTTGCTGAGCAATTGTAGAATAATGAGAACAGATACATAGAACTGGGTTGAACAAGGGCCACTTTCTTTGACCTAAAACCTATATAAACTACATTGAACCTGGAAAGAAACAAGAGGGGGGGAGCAACCTAGTGCAGGATCTGCTGACGTCATGTGTCACCCTTGACTTCCTCCTCAGCTTTCCCATGGGTGAACCATCTGAGCCTTGAAGGCAATCCAATAGTTGGGTGCCTTCCAGGAGGCATCTTCTGGAAGGCACCCAAGTCACAGGACTTAAAATGAGCACAAAGCCCTATGGTCTCCTCAAGGGTAGTCTCCTTTCCCACCCCTGGGTCACAAGGCCTAAAGAGACAGTTCCAGAGCCTGCTCTTCACCTAAAGAGTACCAAGTGTTCACACCAAAACTATAACTTTGTCTCCCCTACTACCTGCCACAGATAAGAGATGAGCATCTGCTTAGTCCCTTTCTCCCACCAGGGCAGCCAATGGGGTTCTCACTCTCTGTTACAAACTCCCCAGGAACAACATGTTACCTGCCTCTGATAGATGTACATCATCAGTCCTGTGGAGCTCAGGCCACCAAAATACTATAGTGGGATGTGGGAGGAAATAATCCAATGCATTTTGAATCTCTCTATCTACCTACTGGCCAGATCATTATGTCAGGGATCCTTCTCACCCCACCATTTTTGGCAAGGCAAAATAGCTGACCACAAAAAGGTTATTGCAGGCCATCTCTTCTGTGTGATCCTAAGATCATGAAGAATCTGAATGATGATTACCTTCTCCTTGAGCAAGCCCAAGTCATTCCCACTGAGGTGAATGACCAAAACAGGAGGAGGAGGAGATCAGTTGTGATCCTCAGAGGTAACAAAACATTCTAATAAGATCTTTTATCAAGCCACTGTGCAGGGGCATGCTCACTGAACCCCAGTTAAGCTCCAAAATGGCAGTTGCAGGCCTGGCACACCACTCAGTGGATCATACTATGACCACAGTTCAGGACCCATCTCCTCTCCAGACATAATCTAGAATCTAGAAAAGAAAAACACTAGAAACATGAGCAGAGCCCCTTCCAAAAAACCCTTGAGAAATCAGACATACCTTTTATATACAAAGGAGTTCCAACATCCAGTACTCAGGATTGATCCCATGCCCACTGACTTGGCTATAGTTGTAAACATTTTCGTAGGTAAGTAGAACTCATTTATGCATCAGTGAAGTTAATGAGAATACTTCCATTGACTTTTAAGCTAAAAAAGGATTTTCAAAGACCTGCCAGGTCACTTAACAAGTCAATATTAATTTTAGGCATTCAAATGCAAAACAGGGCTTATGCTGTTCAACAAACCTGACACTGTTAAGCCTCTGGTTTCACAAATACTGTTCCAGGAACTGACTCCTTCATTTGAGTATAAAACTAAAAGAAAAGAACAGCTCAGATAAACTTCACTTGTGTTGATTTCTGGCAAGTGTTTTGCAACAGTTTGAAACCCCTTAATTTCCACTTAAACAACTCCCATACTTTTTCTCTTTCTCACTGTATTTTTTTCTACCTCAACCTTCCTCTCTCTCCTCTTTTTATTTCTCATTCCGCCTGATTTTCTGTGTTCTCATACTTCTTTCTGTATCCTTACCAGGCAAAATGAATTCTCCTTATTTTTATATTTTAACCATTTACTGAATGGTAAATGGCAGCGTTACACATTCTCAGCCCCAGAAAACCCAATGATAGATTCACCTTGGGGTTGCCATAAGTCAGAAATGACTTGAAGGCACACAACAACAAAACAACAACAACAACAGGAAAATCAGATGGTGTTGCCTAGAGGAATGCTGGAGAAATGAATGTCTCACATCTGACTGTATTGTCATCTTTAGGGAGCTTTATGGAGACCTACACCTATTGTCTGAATGTAAAATTGCAGGCTACAGAAAGATTTTGATTGAAATTAATCAATCCATTATAGCAAAGAAGAAATCCAGATTCCATAGCTTAATCTGCAGAAGATTATGGTCATTTCCGCACGGGCTTAAAGAAACGGTGCAGAGCGTCCTCCAGGGAGGACGTCTGCACCTGGGAGCAGACTGGGTCGGACCTACTTAGTGTAGTTCCACACCTCAGCCCACTCTGGAATGACCCGAAGTGGTCGTCCAGCGTGCTTTTGAGAGACCACTTGAAACAGGTCTTTCAAAAGCACGGAGCACACCACTCCGTGCCCACATTCTGGTGCAGATTTGCAGGCTCACACCAGTGCGAGCCTGCAATCTGCCAGGGGCGGGCTTTAGGCTGGTGAGCTTCAGTGGTTGGTGGAGAGCCTCGACCAACCGGAAGCCACCATTTTTGTCCCCGGAGCAGTGCGGAGCAGCAGCCACGCATTGCTCTGGACCAGCCTGGACCCAAGCATGGAGCCAAGAAGTCTGGTAAGTACCGGCACGGGGCGATTCCCTCGCCCCATGCAGAAATGGCCTATGTTTTCTTGCTTTAAGAAATGTGACCAAATAAAATCTGGATTCTTTAATCAGATTGGGTTTCCTTATTCTGTTGTCTTATGAAAGTACAAATCTGCTAAGCTAAAATAGACATGGCTCAGCAGTAGTAATCTTAGTTAATACATCTCCTGTTACTGAAGTTCCTTGTGTAGGTAAGTATGGCTGCTTATTACTTATTTAAACAGCAAAAAGGCATGACTTAACTCATGTTGGGACTCCCTTCGTAATATGGAAACCTCAGCTGCTTTCGTTAAAACAAGATGAGGACAAAGTGAGGCATCTTTGCTGGTCCTAGGCACTCCATCGATCTGAGCTGGATGTGCACCTGAAAGCGTGGGTAGTGGGAAGGTATGTTCTAGGCAACCACTGTTGGAAACACTGCATGACACCATTCCTGCACAGCATGTCTTTTAAAGCAACAGTCTTAGCTCAGATTTTCTGGCTTTGTGAAGCTTGAGTCAACACAAAATTGCCTTAAACTCTAGTTTTCAAGAGACAGGGTTTACTGTTTGTTGGTTGGTTGGTTGGTTTCAAATCACTGGGTGTCCACCAACAGCCTCCTCCTGACAGCACTCACCCTTACCATGAGGTTAAGACTCTAAATCACCTAACAGAAAAGAAAATGGTTTCTGAATTCTTTGAATTATACACAACAAACCTCTCTGTATAAAATACTGTTTCTGTTTATTTGTGTGTTATCTCCCCAGGAGTGAATAATGCCTCTAAAAGCAGCATCTGCAGATGTGCTACATGCATGTATATTAGGTTACTTCTTGTTAAAAACAAATCTTTGCATTTTGCTCCCAGGAGCATTTTCAACTGCAGCAATCAGCCCCTGCTCCCAATTTCATTAGAGGTAAAATTCTACACTGCCTTTTCCCTCTCAGTCTAATGATAAACAGCCCAAAGGAATAGAATCACAAATGGTGGTGATTAAGAAAGGGTTTGGGTTTTGCTTCTTTCTTTTTTTTTTTTCCAGGAGAGTGCATTGGGATTACATGAATTTTAGTAGAAGATTAATTCTTCTCAATTTGCATAAAGCTTATTCCCAGTTTACTGAGTATGTCTTGGTTTCACAATGTGCAATAATAGTCAAGAAAATACAGGCCACATTAAATTGAAGTAGACTGGTATGGTCATTCCTTGATTCACAGAATCATAGGGTTGGACTGAATCCAAAGGATCATCTAGTCTAACTCACTGACAGTGCAGGAATGGACAGATCACATTTTCCTGGTAAATGACCATCCAGTTCATGCTTTAAAACCTCCAGTGAATGAGAGCTTGCCATTTTAGAAGGCCATCTGTTCATCTGGTCAAACAATGTACAGTCTTTGTTGTACAAATGACAGTTTCTGTGCAAAAACATTACTTTTGCAGAAAACTTTGTTTTTGCATTTCAGGGACTTATTTTGGGAAAACATCTTCAAAAAATTGTGTCAAAATTCCTGTAATCTGACTCAGAGTGGAAGGAAATTCCACAAGCAAGAGTGAAATTATCAAAGATTCACATCTGTGCTTCCTCCCCAATTTCATCAGTAGTCTTGGCTGCTATGTCTTACAGTTAGCGTCATTACACTTGTCCCAAAATGTGAACTGGATCCAAGACTCCAGGTATGTTTGTTGCACCAGAGACTGCAGGCCCAGAGTTACTTCGTGTAACTTTTTGACATGTCATATCCTAGGCTAGCACTGTCTTTAAGTTGCATGGAATGATTGCCTTAGATGGCAGAGTGCTAACAGCTGAAAATTTACCACTTCTCCAAACTTGCCAGGGTGGCAGGTCCTTGACTCCCCCCTCCATGATTTAGTGCCCACTCTTCCCTACTTGAGGTAGAGGAAACAGGGGGACAGCATGGAGGCTGTCTTGTGATAAGGAGAGAAGCTTTACTTCCTACCTCAGGTGAGGGGAAAACTAGAGCCACAATTGTTCAGTTCTATTCTTCTTTATCTGTCTCTTCTCCAATTTATTTCATCTTTCTTTCAGTGACCTAGAAAAACAGGACCTCCGGTGCAATGAGATGCATCAAGCCAATGTTTAGTAAGAAAAGTTCCTTTCTTTGTGTATGTCATACGTATTTGATTATATATAATACTTGCAGCCATGTCAGGTAATCCAGCATGTTGAATTTAGGTGCCCTATCATGCTAAGCAATCATAGCATTTTGGTGCAACTTTAACTTTCATGGTTCCATCCTATGGAATACTGCAATCATAGCATGTTGATACAAATTTAACTTTCGTGTTCCATCCTATGGAATTCTGGAATCTGTAAGATAGTGAGGAGTATTTAGAATTCTCAGCCAGAGCATTCCACTAGCACATTAAACTACAAAGCCCAGGATTCTATAAGGTACAATCATGGCAATTAAAGTGGCGTTTTAGGACTATAATTTCTTAGTGTGAAAGGGACCCCAGAAAGTGTCTTTCTCCAGCAACTTCCTGTACCACAGTCACACTATTCAGAAGGGTCCCTCAACATGAGGGATAGGCCTTTCAGGTGGGTTGCTGGGTGTAGTACGGAGTAACCTTCCATGAGTAGATCTCCCACTCACAGAAGGTACCCTGGTTCCATAATGGGGAAGTCCTCCTTTTTTCTTGCTCCTCTCATCCACACTGTAATTTGTTCAACAGAATGTCCTCCCTGTTTTTAATGCCTTTGCTCTTTTCCTTTTGTGTTATATACTTTTAGATTGTAGGTCTTCGTTCCTTGTTTATTGAGTCCCATCCCAAGAGAAAAGTACGATATAAAATGAATGAATGAACAAACAAATGAATAAATTGTGTTGAACTGTTCCAGAAGGCCTTTTTTTTCATTGAGTAGCAGGGATGATGATGATGATGATGATGATGATGATGGTGCCATCAGCATTGGCTCTGTTCTCTGGAGAGTTGAGCTAACTTCTTTGGCTCCAGCTTTCTGTGCTGAAATTTACAGGAGGGGAGAAAGGGAAACTAGCTTCTAACCACCTGAAAACTATTAAAATATTTTCTTAACATTCAGGTTCAGACATTAATCTACTGTGATTATTTGACAATTAATTTGTTTTGATTCATGGAGCTATACTACCTTTCTGGTAAGATATGTATGAGAGCGGATGAGGCAAAGGGCAATATTTTTGGCAGGCTGTCCTTTGGTGTTGTCCTTGAATCACAGCAATACATTTTAAAAATGGTTTCTGAAGGCCATTTTTGCTGGCCAAGGGCCTAATAACCTGTAGTTTAATTAATATAGTACATCATCAGAATTATAAACACTTGGATGGGCTGAAAAAAGGCCAAGTACATCTTATTTCTTTTTGTTTAATACAGAAAAGAAACCTAATTTGCACTGTCTAGAAAAATAGTTGTTGATATTTATTTATTTATTTATTTCTGAATTTATACCCAGCATAATGCAGTGGTTTGTGGTTTGAGCTAATACTGTCAGAAAACAAGGTTGAAATCCCTACCCAGTCATGGAAACCCACTGCGCAACTTTGGGAAATCAACTCTCTGACCCTCAGAAGAAAACAATGGCCATCCTCATTTGAATAAATCTTGCTAAGAAAACTAAGGTCATCATAACTCAAGAGTTGACTTGAAGGCATATAACAAAAGCAGCAAAGTGGTGTACATAGTATTAGCATTAGCTAGTTTTCAGATTCCATTTAGAATCATAGAACCATAGAGTTGGAAGAGACCACAATGGCCATCAAGTCCAACTCCCTTCCGGGCTGGAATACACCATCAACGGATTCCTGACAGATGGCCATCCAACCTCTTCTTAAACACCTCTAAAGAAGGAGACTCCAGAACACTCTGAGGCAGCATATTCCACTGTTGAACTGCACTTACTTCAGGAAGGTATTCCTAATGTTTAGGTGGAATCTTTTTTCCTAAAATTTGAAGTTATTGCTCTGTACCCTAGTCTCTGGAGCAGCAGAAAACAGGCTTGCTCCATCCTCCATATGACATCCCTTCAAATATTTAAATATAGCTATCATGTCACCTCATTTATTTTGATTTCGTTTATGTCACATTTTCCTCCTGAAAATGAGCCCCAAACTTCCCTCCTTTCTACTTTAACAAACCTGGGTAGGTAGATCAGCCTGTGAGAAAACTGTCTGATCACCAGTGAGGTTCATGACTTGGTGGGGACAAACTTCAATCTCCCTAGTCTAGGTCCAGCACTATAACCACTATGCCATGTTCCTTTTTTAAACAAAGAGACAACCTCATGAACATTAACTATTTCAGAGCATGCACATGCTAGGGAAGTAAAGCTTTGCTTATTTTGTTGTTACATGTAAGAATGAAATATTGTGAAGTGAGATTAGGTGAGATTACCAGACATTCTGAGCATTTGTCAATATGTATTTATTTATTTATTTGCATTCTGGTACTTAAAAAGTTGTTTATGCAGCAGTTTCTAACAGAGTGCCTCAGTGTATCCTGTTGAGCATGAGAAAATTTGTAAGTACAGTAAATTCTGCTATAATGTGCTAGTTGTGTTCCTTAAAAAGTCCATGTTATAGTAATTTGTGCTCTAAAAATAACATGATGTATTGGGAACATAGGGTTAGGTGCAGATCTCAAAAAAAAAAACCCAAAGTTTGTTGCTGTGTGCCTTCAAGTAGTTTCTGACTTATGGCAACCCTAAAGCAACCCCATCATGGAGTTTTCTGGGACTGAGAGTATGTGACATGCTCAAGGTCACCCAGTGGGTTTCCATGGCTGAACAAGGAATCAAACCCTGGTTTCCAAGGTCATAGTCCATTGCTCAAGCCACAACACCATACTGGCTCAAAACAAAAATTACTCATAGCTAAGGTATTTATTTACCTTGCACATTTGAAAGAACAAATTTTAATTACAAGTATAAATTGTTACCCTTACCATTGAAAAATATGAGGATAAATATTTGTGAGATTAGTGGAAGAACCACAAAGACAGACACCTATAGTCACAATGTTCAATATTGTCATGTTAGGCTCCATTGTTGGAGGAGGATTTGACCAAAAAATGTTACAGATTAAGTAAATGGTTTTGATTCAGTAGTGAATGCCTGTGAGGAGGGGTGAAGGGATGGGTTAAAAATGACACCCAATTTCCTCCCTCCTGCAAGAAAGACTTCGAAAACCATCCAGTTTGTGAAAGCTTTTGGCCATTTGGGACTTTTTCTGTGTAAAATTTGCATGTTATTGTACAGGAAACAGCATTTTCTTTGTGGAAAATAATATTTGAACATATAAACATTAATGTTTACACAGAAAATGCTATTTTCCTTGCAAATCAACCATGTGTGAATTTTGCATAGGATAAATTTACAATTTCTGCATAGAAAACAACCTTTTTCAGTGTTGAAATGTTTTGGCACTGAAATATTTTAGCAGTGAAATATTATTGTATACAAAGAAAATGCTGTTTCTTGCACAGAAAATTATGTTTTCTGTATAAAACAGCCATGCACAAATTTGGCATAGAAGATTCTCATCATTTCAGGATTCTACTTGTTAGGGTTTCTCAACACTAAAAAAAAAAATAAAATCTTTCTATCCTTATTTTTTGCTGCTTTGACATACTTCTTCATTTGCAAAATCACTGCTGGTAGAGGTGCAAGATAACACTCTGCTAATTGCTATTCTGATATGTTCAGAATTACAATCACTGACTTCTAAGAACTGCAAATGCTTTTTAATTTTCCTCAGCATATTTGCTAACACAGAAGTGGAAAGCTGCCTTGGAGTTGCATTTTGCGTTTTACCACTACCTTCGTCTGCTGCAGCCTCAGTGACTGCAACAAGCTGCTGCAGATCTTTTATGCAGAAGTCTTCTCTGTGTGCTTCCAATAAATAATCAACGGCATCATCTTCCACCTCCTCAAGTTGGATCTGCTTGGCAACTGCAACACAACTTTGATTAAAGCCTGGAGAATCACAAACATACCCATCAGGGAGCAATTTTTTTTTTTGAACACTCATTCTTTAGTGACATTAGCCCAAACCTTCACAATGATGAAGACACCACTCTTTATGTTAAAATTCTTCCACAATTCAACCACACTTGTGTTGTCATCTTTTTTAGCTGCAAGCAACTTTGGAAATACATGCCTCAAATAACAGGATTTGAAAGCTAATAAACCCCCTGGTCCATAGGCTGGGAAGTTGTATTCTGTGGTAAAAATATCACTTTGATGTGTTGTGAGAGCTGAACAGTAATAGGTGGACAACTTAGTATATTGTCCGAAAGCAAGAGAATTTTAAAATCCATACTCTTCCTCTTGAAATATTTTTTAAAAAATGTCTTCAAAAACATCCATTAGGAAATCTGAAAAAAGAATTGTCCAGTCATCCATCCTTTCTTGTTTGATCTAAAATGAACACCTAAAGTTGACTTTAAGTACTGTTTTAAAGCATACAGATTTATAGAGTGGGAAACAACCACAGGCTTCAACTTAAATCACCACTAGCTTTCAAACCAAGCAACACAGTCAATCCATCTTTTGCAGCTTTGAAGCCACGAGCATGGGTTTCACACAACTCAGCATTATGAAAACAGCATCTGCTTTTGAACTCAGCAAACCAACCACTGCTAGCACTAAATGATGGCAGATTAATAGGATTTTCTGACTTCTTCTTAAGATCATTGGAAATAATGAATGCTTTCCTTTTTATTGTTTGATATGTGGTCCCAGATTGCTTTTTTTGTTTGTTTGTTTGACTTTTTGTTTGACCTTCCATCCATACATCTTTTCCATCTCTTCTATTTCCTTCATGTGTGTTGCATATGATCGGCTTGCACGCAACAGTCCCTGCTTTAAAACTTGCTGTAATATTTCTACATTACTTCATATAATGCAGAATGTGAGTTCCTTTATTAACATTGCACAAACAATGTCACATGCATATGGCTTTCTTTCAAAACACTGTACTGCATCAAACTTCTCTTCTAGTGTTAGTGTTTTTCTTTTGTAATCACCATAGATATTTTTATCACCAGGGCATTTGTGTGAAGCACTGTTACTTGCCAACTTATCTCTGAATCACAGAAATATTTTAGAAAAACACAGCAAAAATTTTAAAAAATCACTTCTGATCACCTTCTCAAACCCACACAGATGACGTACCAAACAGCAAAGATGATAGGAAGTGTGGATGCCACTTCGTAGCAGAGAACTTTTAATGTTTGAGATGGAGTTGCACTATAACCAATTAAGAGTTCATGTTCTGCAAATAGAATTCCTCTATTAATTAATCATGTTATTACCAATTTGCATTATAAAAACATGTGTTAGCAGCAGAATTTACTGTATTCTTTACATTCTTGGTGCACACAGACGCACATATATGTATACACACACAAAAAAAGTTGTTGTTGTTCTAAGCAGATTATTTTACTTCCCTCTGCAAGATTTGCCATGTATGAAATTAATATTGGAAGTTTGTCTTTTAGCAAGTTAATATTTGTATCTCTTCTTCTTTTGCCAACTTGGATGTGAGGTACTCAAAGCTGTAAGTAAACAAACTGTCTTAAGAACTACCTTGACATTTACAGGTAAGATGCCATGAGAGTGGGTGCTGATATTTCTACAGAAAGGTAGTCATTACTGGGACTGATCAAAACAACTAGACAACTCTAGAGAAGCTTGTAGAAATGACTTGAGCAAAGTAAAAATCCTATCATTTATGCGCAAATAATAATTTTGGGGAAAAATCAAGTAAAATTACTAATGGCAGCACTAGAGATTCGGCTGTAACCCAGTGTACATTTACTTGGAAGTAAGCACCGCTGAAAGCAATCAGTGTTACTTACATCTGAATATACACATATAATATTGTATTGTACTCTTTCGGATATCTCAATTGCAATTGACAGTTTCTATTAAAAGCAAGTATGTGATGAACACTGAGAGAGGTTTTGGTATAGTGAGTAGGTAGAAACAGTCTCTCAGCATAGCTTTGGAAATAAGATCAAAGAACAAGTGTGATGTATGTAATTTGGAAATAGTGTTTCTTTCTCAAAGTTGAGTCTGTATTAAGATATGGCCTCTTGTTGCTCAATTTCTGCCACTGCAAGTTTTTGTAAAAATTCTTTATAAAATTTACTTAATTTCTTGTTTGTTTGGGGAGGAACCCTGGGCTATCAAGCCACAGTCCACTCAGCACTGTGTCATTAAATAAATTACCAGACTCTCTTTGTGAACCTTACAGCATTTAAAAAATACTCTTCAGTGTGGCTTCTAGGTCCTTCACAGCTACCCAAACTTGATGTAGAAAGTGATATATTTTTCTCTCCCTTCAATAATACCAGAACTTGAGGCAATCAAATGACATTATTTGCCAGAAGACAGAAAGTACTTCTTCACACAGTCTGTGCAATTTGCAGCCATAAGATACAATGTTGGGCGCTTGTCTGAGGCTTAGATTGCAATGCAGTTCATACATATCTGGGGGTAGGGGCTGGATGAATAGGTTAGTTAGCAATCAATTGTTTTTAATCTCAAGATCTTTCTTTTGGATTATGGAGGATTCTACACATTTTAGAAAGTTCTAATTTAATAAATACAACTAATCCCAATATGAAGATGATAATGTACACTTGCCTGCCATATAGCTGTTAAAAATTAGGACTGACATTCTGTGTTGCAGTTATAGATTTGTAATCTAGAGTTACAGATCTGTAAGTGCTTACAGTACAATTACATAAATCCTACTCCATAAGCCTACTTTAAGAGCCAGCAGATACATCAGGCAAAGGAGGTCTATTCAGCTGCTAGCTGGGGCCTGAAGAAGTTGTTTCCAGTGAATGAAGCAGCAATGATCAGAAGTAGAACTCCTGTTGCAATTCCTCATTGCAGACTTATTTGGTAGCAGAAGGTGTCTGGAAACAGGGCGTGGAATCCTGTTGGTTAGTCCTAATTACAGTAACGCATGCAATCAGTTGTTGAATGGTGCATCAATACATAGGTAAATACAGCTGATTCAGTGATGCTATTTTAAATCACAACTAATTATTGGATTAAGGCCATCATCTTCCTTGCACCCTGATCAGCAGCTGAATAGGTGTTCTTTGCCCAGTGCAGCTTCTGACCGTTAAGATGAGCTTAGAGGGAGACCAGGCCAGGAGAAATTTCTTAGCTATGCCTATGTAACTAATAGCCTATGTAAAATAGTGACATAGCCTGTTGGGGAAGGCATGATAGCCAGAATGGGGATTAAAAATACATAAATATTAAAATCCAGACCCTTAAGAGATAAGTATTCCAGCTTTCTAAAACCTCTGTCTTTTTCCATTTCTTGGACATTTGAACTATTTAAGATCTCAAATTATTTATGCCATATTTATGAGGAAGTTTCTGAAATTTGGAAAGTTCTTGTTGAGGCATCACTACTCAATAATAAGGAAAAAATCTTTTGGAGCATTGTGCTAGTGGTTGTACTTCTAGTTTCATGCAGCAATGCAAGGGGGACAAAATCCACCAGGCCCAAAGCTATCTATTTTTCCAGTGCCTTACTTCCTTCGTGGGCACTATGCCCACAGCCTTTCTCCTCTGGCCACAGATGCTGTGTTATCACAACGATTTTCTATCCTGTGTCTTCTGTAGAGTCTTTGCATGATCAAAGAGGTTACTCTCTTCAGGCATTTGCCCTAAAAATTAGGAAGGAAATGGGGAAAGTGACAGAGAAGGATGGAGCCAGTGTGCTAATTTTCATTTCTCCGTCTCTTTGTGGATCAGTCTAAGTTGCTGAAGACTTGAACAGGGCTAACTACACTTCACACATAATGCTCTGGAAGATATATACAGAAATCAACCTTAAATTCTATAGATTTGATTTGCTGTCTTCTCCCCAATTCTTCACCCAGATGGTTTTAAAACAGCAAAACTTTGATATCATTTAGAACAGCTATCAAGGCGTTGCTGTTGCAAAAATGGGAAAATATTATTCAAATTGTCAGACAGAAACCATGATTTTCAGTTTTAGTTCTCATTGTGTGTGTGTGCGCACACCACTTAATTCTAGACATGTAGTATAATGCATTGTGACTGATGCAAGCTGATGGTACCCTTCACAACATAACGCTTCATAATGGATTATGTCATGAGGACTTTTTTTTAGAAAGATGTAACAAACAGAAACATAAAGCTTCTCTGCTCTTGACATAACAGAGAGATATTTTGGAGAGAAATGACCTTGTTTCCAAAACACTTTTAGTATATGCATTTCAATACTTATTGGGGAAGAAAAATCCAAAGGATAACTGTGTGTCAAATTTCAAAACAGAGAGAGGAGGATAATACAATTGTGTACAATGGCTACTTAAAATTAGCCTATTTTGATAAGGAACAGACAAATCACTCCATTTTTCTCTCTCTTTCTCATTTTTTCCAGTCTTACATTTGGTTCTTCTTGAACTATGAAGATCACACGAAAGTTTGTACAGATTATTTTGTATGTCTTTCTTCTAAGACTTGCTTTTTCTGTGCCATTTTCCTTAGCATACACATTTTTGCAATTTTCCTAAAATAATATATTTATGCATATTCTTTTCACTTACATTAGCAATTTGCAGGCATGTTTGATTGGAGAACTCAGTTGAAAAATTCAAATAAGTTTGAATTTTGAAGGACAACTGGTATTTGTTGGTTCAAAGATGCCAAATTATGCATATTCTCCAGAAAATGCATAACATATGATTTTCTCCTCCATCACATTATTGGGCCTGTTGAAGCCCAATAAGTTGCAGGATCAGACCTAGGTATGTACTCACTTATGAATATCATTTCTCCAAATCTCATCAATCAGCATCTTTAAAAGTTTTGCATGAAAATTCGCATTTAAATAACATAGGCCAGAATTTTGTAACAACTACTTAAACATAGCTAAGTACCCTGCCTGGTGCGATTCTCCAAAACCTGATTAAAATGTTGTTTGTCCATGCTCTGATTGCTGTCAGAAGAGATTTCCTTCTCCCTGTGCAACTAATATCCAGTAAAGGAGATTGAGAGGAAGCTGTGATTGTGAATACAAAATAGTTACCTCTATTTACTCATCTGTAACTCTTTAATATTCATGATCACTACTTAGTCACAATTGTGACACTATTATCACAAAAGGAGGTTCATACTGGAACATGGCTAAATGACAATTTCGGGGATGAGGTGGGCCAGGAGAAGTTACTTAGTTATGTTTATGGTAGCTATACTAAGTGGCTGATATAGAATTGGGGCTATATAATATATATATTTATACCTCTCAAAATATACATATTCTTCTTAAAATATACATTCCTATTATACATTCATATTGTAGGAAAAATATATTTCTCTATAGTTTTAAAGTAGTTTAATATATTTTTTAAGTGTTGAAGTGTATTAAAACATTTGAGAAATGGATTCATTGGTCAATATCTGTGTTTCAATCTACACATTAGTCTGACAGGCAACGATCACGTCAGTTTATCTCATACTTTTCAAAGACTGGATTAGCAGTACTTTAAGTGATTTAAAACATTAAAATATCCAAAGCTTTACACATTCATCTTACACCAGACCTATGCTCCAGAAAGCAGCTGCTCCATTATTTTGGTCTGATGTGCTTTAGATGCAGGCTGTACTAGATGTCCTCCTTTACCATAAATAAAATTTAACCATTGATTTGACAACATTTTCTCTAGCTAGCTCAATATTTTGCATTATGATTTGGTGGGTTCATTTTTATTTTTGTCATTTAATTTTACTTTGTTAATCTGGTGGCCTTTTGCTAATTAGCAAAGTTTGTTCATAAGATCTTCCAACAAAGTATGGCTTCTCTTCTTTATTTTATTTTAAATATTTTTATTACTCAAAAACTAAATAAAACAACATATAAGGTATTACATAACAAACTACAAAACAGAGAAGACAAACTAAAAAAGAAAAAAGAAAAAGAAAAGAAGTTGCCTTGAGTTCTAGTGTTTCGAAAAAAGAATAGTGTAAAATGACAGTGAGGATGATTGCACAGGGGAAGCCACTAATAATATTTTCTTAGATATCTACTCTTACCCTTGGTTAGATATTATGACCTTGTGGAAGAATTTGGTATAAAGTTTCCTGAGATGAAAGATATAAGTATAACACTAGATGACAGAGTGGAACAATCAGCATGGGACCATCATCTTAACTGTACACTTTTTTAAAAAATATCTACTCATCTTTTCCATTTTCATAGAGATTGTTGATATTGCCAACATCTTGGCAGATGCAACAATCATTTATATTTTGTTTATACAGTCAGCCCTACACATTTGTGGATTTACCTTTCACAGATTTGATTATTTACAACCCCTGTCCCTCTAACTTTAGGTGCTTCTTTTCCAGGGAAATCTTCCATCTTGATAGCTCCCATCAGGCTGTAGCGTTGAAAAACTCACCTCTGGCCATCTTCCTCCTTCACTAGTGCTGTCTGGAAGTCTAAGGATGGCTCACAGCCTAATTTCTCAGCACCACAACCTTTTCTCAACGCTCCCCACACACCAAAGAAGGAGATGGCTGAGAGAGAGGAAGTATAAGGCCATCAAACTAATGCACCCCCTTTCCCTTTCCTTTCCCTGACCTGGGTTGAACCCTGGGTGCCCACTGTTTCCACCATACCTTGTCCCCTTTCCCACAGACACACTCACACACTTTTGATATTTGTGACTTTTCAACTTTTGTGAGGATCTTGAGCCTCTAACCATAGTGAATATAGAGGGCAAACTGTGTGTTTGTGGGTACACACATACAGAATATTTGGCAAGCTATCAAGCATACCAACATTTGTGTATTGTTGTTGTTGACAATCCAAGACAAGAGACAAAAATGTATTAATTTTGAAAGAAAAATAATTTCTCCTATATTTCTAAAATTCAACTTCTTACTAGCTGACAATTATATAAAGTAAATGTTTATTGTAACATAATCTTTTGCTTCAGTCTCAAAAAAAAAATTCTGTTAAAATTATGCGGTGTTTAGTTATGATGGTTAACTTCTTATATGATAAGTGAAGGTATGATTAACTTTCTCACCCTGTACCTGTTTTTCTCTATCCCTCAACTTCCTCCCTCCCTCACTTTCTCGTTCCCTCCCTCTTTCTCTAACAAAAAAAAAAGGGGGGGAATGTGCAAGATATATTGCCTTGTCACTTAAAATGATAAATAGTACCAGTGTTAAATCTTGAGAAACTGATAAATGTCAAATGTTAAGCTGTGAAAGTAATTTGAAAAAGCAACAATTCTCTTTGTTTTTTAAAATGAACCTAACTTTTATATATTGTACAAGTTACTCGTTCAAATGAAGAAATGCATTTTCATCAGAACTCTTGGCAGGTAAAATAAGTGTAAAGAGCTCTGAAACTGTACTGAAGGAATGCAGGAGCTGTTAAATTGTGAGAGAGAAAGTATAATATAAATTAATCATGATGTATGTGTGTGATGAAGAATACCTCTCCCTCTCTCTCTCCCTCCCTCCCCCCCCCCTTTCTCTCTCTCTCTCTGGTGGATTCATAAATAGATATATGGGTAGACAGACAGATTTCTTTAATTCAGGGCCCTGAATTTTGTGGTAATGAATAGAAGGAGGAGTTAGAGATTTGGAATTGTTATAGAACAGCCTGAACAGAAATATAGTTAATTTGAATTTTGCTCCCTTTTTTTTTTTAAAGTACAGGGTAAAATTGTTGGAAGCATCGTGCACTCATAAACATGTTTACACAAATGTAAACACTGAAGAGTTCAATAGGATTTACCCCCATGTAATTGTGTACAAGGTAGACTCTTCTATTAAATTTGGTACTGAGGGGGAACAAATGTAAATGGCTAAATTTATATGCCTGTCCTCACAGTATCTGAAATCTTGACAGCAGGAATTCATGAGCAGGGAAAGGTAGCAATGTGGAAAGAGACAATGTAAGATGAGCTTGCATCTTATGGGTCAAAGCTGGGTGGGTGGCTCAGCTGTTCAGAACTGTTTAGACATTTACTGGTGTGTTTTTGTATGTTATGGGCTGTGTACTCTGCTAGACAGGTTGCTTTGAGAGCTATGCTGTCTTCCTGGTACTAGGATACATGATGTCATAGGGAGATTGCAAAGACATATCAGACTCACTGGTTATAACCCGTTCCTTCTCCTCCACATGGAAACAAATGATACCATCAAACACAGCCTTCAATATGTGGATATGACTATGGGGCTCTGAAAAGGAAGGGGAAACATAGAACATAGGGTTGAAAAAGACCACAAGGACCATCTAATCCAAGTTCCAAGGGCCACATAGTCCAAGAAAGAGATTGCACCACTCTCTGAGGCAGTGTATTCCACTGTCGAACAACTCTTACCATCAAGAAGATGGAAGAAGTTCTTCCCAATTTTTAGGTGGAATCTCCTTTCCTGATGTTTGAAACCATTGCTATGGAGCAGCAGAAAACAAGCTTACTCCATCTTCCACATGACATCCTTTGAAATATTTAAACATGGCTATCATATCAACCTTCTCTTCTCCAGGCTAAACATACCCAGCTTCTTAAGCCACTGCTCATAGGGCATGGTTTCCAAACCTTTTACCATTTTGGTCACCCTACTTTGGACATATGCCAGCTGGAGCTGGAGGGACTTGAAATCAAGCCCCATGATGAATGGTTAATGTAAGTGAATAGGTTTAGCCTACAGAAGGGAAGACTAAGGGCCTTTCCACACTACTGTGTTATAGTGCTATTATTCCACTTTCAACATCCTATGGAATCCTGGGGTTTTCAGTTTAGGGAGGGGCATTTAGAATTCTCAGCCAAAGAGCTCTTTCGTCTCAGTAAATTACAAACCGCAGCATTACAAAGGATGTTGAAAGTGGAATAATAGCACTACAACAGTATAGCGCAGCAAGGTCCTGAGAGATAATATGATCGAATCTCTAAATCTGAAGGGATGTCACAAAAAAATGGAGGAAGCCTGTTTTCTTCTGCTTCAGAAGGTCAAGCCCAGATAATGGATTCAAATTACGATAGGAGAGACTTCAACTAAACATACAAAGAACTCAGTAATAGCTCTTTGAGAGCACCTAAAAAGCTGGTGGATTCTTCTTCATAGGACTTTTTGAAACAGATGTTGGATGGCCATCTGTCAGTGTTGCTTTAGCTGAGAACTCCTACATTGGCAGGGGAAATGGATTAGATGAGTCATTCTACTCTTCAGTTCTGCTGTTCTCCATGTACTGTTTTGAAATATAATATCATTTAGATATCATGTCTTCTTAGCAAAACGCTTCTACTTTAATTCATTATATACGCTGAAGCTCTTGTCAATGTTGAGAGAGTATCTCAGTATAAAAGTGGTGCTTATATGGAACTCTATGCAAGATATAAAAGTATACCAGCAGAAATATAGAAGCAGGCAAACACTCAGATACGTGGAAATTAAGTTCTTCAAAGAGCGAAGACTTCAAAACTTCTGTCTTTCTGTGCTCTTTGGACCCTAGCCAGCTAAATGGAGAGTGATATAAATGTCAATGGAATTGACTACTCATCAGTCATTGTATATACCTCTGATATTCAAACAATTGTAGGATATGAAGAACTAAAATCAAGTAGTGTGTACAAACAAAATGTGGGTGAGAATTTCATTTTGGATGTAAATTTGTCAAAAAAAAAATCAGATGTAAACCGTTTGTGATTTAAAAAATATGTGAAAAAAATCTAAAAATATTAACTTTTTGTTCATCCAGACTAGGGAAGTAAATCCTCAATTATTTTGCCTTCACATGAAAAGATGAATAATTACAGTAGCTCCTCCATCTGAAGGAGAAAATGAATATTCCTTTGCAGTGTTCCCTCATATGTGAACATCTTGAAATAATACAGAGAAAATATTCCAAAGAGAATACATGGGATTTTTGTACAAAGCACACATTTTCTGCAGAGAAAACAGGTTCCTGTGCAGGACACTATAAAGGAAGTCCTTTTTTCTGTACAGAAAAAAACTTTTTTAAAAAATGCAAAAGGTTCCCATGCTTATCTGTGTATAATTCCTCTGCAGTACTCAAGGATGTTGCAATACTAGTAGAAAAATACATAAAATTCTCTTTGGTCTATTATGCTTTCAGATCAAGTTTCCCAACTGTCAGGAAACCTATTTTTCAGCCTGGGAATGAATAATTACAAATATTTTTTCCATCCCTAATCCTGACCCATTATGACAGGGAATTCTTTCAATGCCAAAAATAGTCTATTCTATTTCATCAGTGAAGATGTGGGAGAAATATTTAATTTCAACTTGTTTTTAGGGAATTTTTCCACATCATCACTTTTATTTTTGGCTCATTCAGAATTAAAATTTAATGTCAGAGAAAGCAAAACTGAGAGATTTTTCTATTCATAGTACAAAAGCATTTCATAGCTCTTAGGAAATCATTTGAGTAAATATTGACTGTTCTAAGCCCAAAAGCTGTGTGTGAAGAAACCCAGACTAGTGACACTAAGCTGTGTGTTCAAAGAACACTGTGATTTGTTGCCATTCCTTGTGACCAAGACCATTGTGTAGTCACTATTTCCCACTTGTGATATCTTTCGACTGAGACACTTTAAGCCAGAGTTTGCATTGTAAACAAACCTATCTCCTTTGTGTGTTCATTATTCTATAAATCATTACTCTCAGATTCACTGCTTCCCTGACCTTTTGGCACATTGCTACTGAGTAGCAGTTATGGCTTCTAGACAAGCAGTGGGAGTAGTTGGTCTATGTTTCCTTCCATTCTCAAGTATGTTGTATAAGGTCCTGAGATCTCCTGACCCAGAATGAACTGGACAGAAGAGAGGTGGCTACCTTCCAAGGACAGTAAGATGACCTGGAAATCATCTTGTGAAGCTTTGAGAAGTTAGGAACTGGAGTTATTGGTATCAATTTGACCATGCTTTCTGCTTCTCCATTTTCAATCTGGGGTCATCTTTGTGTTTTTAATTGTTTGGTACCCTGCAAACAAATAATTGTTAAACTGTTTGCTGTGTTCTAAGACTTACTATGTATCATTTTATGTTTGCATATATGGTGAGTAGAAATATAGATGTTGATTGTTCATTAGTATGTATAGAGGTAGGACAGGTAAAGCATAACATGCTGAAGGCAATAACTGTAGTTCTTGTTTTCTCCAAAGTGTCTAGCTGATGACGAGAAAACAATGCATAACTATACTGCAGATTGTGATTGCCATAGAAACAAAAATAAGATCTATGTTCAAAAAAGGAAGAGTGAAGGTTTAACACTTGTAAATGCCACATCTTTTCATAGTATCAGCCACAGCGGATCCATTTTGCAATTGTTTATTTCAATTTACAACTGCTCTATTTCTCTGCTGCTGTGCAGACTTTTCTTTTCTCCCAATAAAATATTGTGATAAGTTGCCTAAACAGACTGTGTTGTCCTTCTGCTGGCACAGGCTTCAAGGTTTTGTTTGAATGCACTGTGGTGAATGACTGTGTCCAAAACTGCAGCTTGCATTTCTGTACAACCTACTGATTTCATTAGGCATATATTCTTATGAACAGAAAGGCAAGATGGAGCTACTGAATATCAGAGCTTATGAATGTTACCTTTTTTGTTTTCCAGATATAGCTCACAGATTTCCTACTGGTCCTGATGACTCGAAGATGATGAGAGCTGTAGCCCAAAAAAGAATTTATTGTTCCAGGCTCTAACCAATTTGGAGTCAGTTTGGTCCTTTTGACTTAGCATTTTATGTATGTATGTATGTATGTATGTATGTATGTATTTATCATTCACTTTGACAGGCAGCAGGTCTGCAAGGATTCAAATATGTTATTTCCAACCCTGCCACCATATCTCCTTTTCAATGGAAATGTGAGAAACTGAACCCAGGACTTTTGCTTATAGTAAATATACTTCTGCTGCATAGCTATACACTTGCCCCAGAGCAACCAACCATTTGTTTTGTCTGTCCACCACGTGTGTGTGTGTGTGTGTGTGTGTGTGTGTGTAGTTTGAATGTGCAGGTGATAAATGGGTTGTGTGCAACAGTATGTTCTGGACATCACACTACTATTCTGCTTGCAAGTATATCTTCCTACATACTCCTCATGATGGTTATACAGAAAACTGAACTACTGCACTCATTCGGGCCTAAAGCCAGTCACTAGATCTGACTAGATAAGATTCACAGAATCAATGTGACACACAAAAAGGGTGAATTAGTATTTAGCAATCAATTCAATGGGACTAGCAATTGGATTTAGGCCAAAATGAGCAGAGCAGTCCATGGACCCTGTGTTATCCATATACACAGTATCCAAGGAAGAATTAAAACAAACAAAAGTTGCCATCTCAAAACTGCATTGTGGCAACCTTCTCTCTTTCCCAACAAACTTTGTTGTTGTTGTGTGCCTTCAAGTCCTTTTCAAAATAAGATGACCTTAAGATGAAGCCATCATGGGGTTTTCTTGGCAATATTTTTTCAAATAAGGTTTACCATTGCCTTCCTCTGAAGCGGAGAGAACGTGACTTGCCCAAGATCACCCAGTGGGTTTCCATGGCTCTGCAGAGATACAAATCCTAGTCTCCTCAAGTCCCAGCCGAGCAATCAAATTAATACATCACAATGGTTTTTTACCACTCTGGAGTTCATATATATCCTTCCATTCTCTTAGGTCCTTTGTGGGACTAGTTCTATCACGCTTCTCACTTCTGCAAGCCATCCTATAAGCTTCAGCAGAGGAAAAGATTGGAAGCAAGGCCATTCACCAGCTCTTTTAAACAGCTAGCTTCATTTGCCTTCTTATCTTCCATTCCATGGATACAACCAAAGTCTGTCTAGTCAAGGCTTTAGTTCACACACTGTCCCATTAGATGATTATAGGAAGCCCTAATCACCCTCCAGTCCAAGATCCCTAGCATATTGCTTCTGACATTGCAGGTAGTCATGACCTGTCATGACTACTAACCGTTGGTAGCCCTATGAATTTGTTTAATCCTTTACCTGGATTTCTTTGCCACTTCCGTTCTTATTCCTTTTTCCTTCTATATAATCTATTAAATCTCTGATCAGGAACTGCATTACTTTTATTGACATCATGAAAATTATTCTAGGACTCTTCTAAGCTGAGGAGTGAGGCAAACATGGGCCAAGTAAATGTCAGCATGAATTCTGTCCCATTTAACTTCTCTTTCTATATCACACAACTCTTCTGTTGTAACAGCTCCCCTGGCTGCCAGTCCATTTCTGAGCACAATTCAAATTCAGGTCCAGGTTATTTGAAGGACCATATTCTCCCTTACAAACCAGCACAGGCTTTGAGATCTGCTGGAGAGGCCCTTGTCTCTGTCCCAGCACCTTCACAGGTGCATTTGGTGAAAACATGGGAGAGGGCCTTCTCGGTGGCTCCTCCCAGGCTCTGGAACTTCTTTCCCAGAGAAGTCAGACTGGCACCCTCCCTCGCTCCTATCGTTCCACAGTCAAGTAAAGACATTTTTATTCCAACAAGTTTCAATGTGTGATCATGGCCTGTCTGACAAAAGATGCTGGTATCATTAATTGTGCTGAAGTTACTGGATTTATGGCTGTTTGCATTTTAATTATGTATTTTAACTTTGTTTTCATTCTTCTTGATCTTTTAATTGTGTTCTAAGTTTTGTATTCCATGCTTTTTTTAACTATGTCTAGAAACTAGTTGGGATAGAAACCATGGTTGGCATGGAGGCCATGTCATCCTGAGCTACTCCAGGTAGGATGGCCTGAGTATGCATGTTGAGGTTTCTCAGAACAAGCTGGGACAATTCTGGCACCAACAGTAAGAAGGAGACGATTGGGCAGAAAAGTGGATTCCAATTCTATTCAAAACACATTCGCTCTTTTTCTCTCAAACAAACACTAACTGGAAGTCTGCTGCATGTCTACATTGCTAAGCATCAACACCAACTCCAGCTTTACTGCATGGCTCTCTGGACCCACAGTCATTTGTCTTCAGTACCCTAAGTGAGTCCTCTCATCTCTTTTTTCACTACGTTCTTCAGATCGTAAACTGTAACCCTTCTAACTTTTCCCCAATAGTGCCTTTCTACACCCATGCATTCAGAGCGCCTGTACTTCTCAAAATGTACCTACTTTCTTTTAGTATTTATTCCACTACTAGGCTCCTTGATTTACATCTTTTCTATCACAGTACAGTTGAGCCAGTGTGGTATAGTGGTCTGAATATTGGACTAGGGGTTTTCCACACTACACTGTTATAGTGTTCTTATTCCACTTTCGACATTCTGTGGAATTCTGGGGTTTGTAGTTTACTGAGGCCAAAGAGTTCTCTGGCTGATTACTTCTAAATGCCCCTCCCTAGACTGCAAACTCCAGGAGTCCTTAGGACATTGAAGGTGGAATGACAGCACATAACAGTGTAGTGTGGAAAAGCCCTTGGACTCTGGAGACCAGGGTTTGAATTCCTTCTCAGTCATGGAAGCCCATTGGCTGACCTTGAGTAAGTCACATCTCTCAACCTCAGAGGAGGGCAAAGGCAACTCCCCCCACCCGAAGAAATCTTGCCCCAAATCCCCATAATAGGTTCACTTTAAGATTTCCATAAGTCAGAAAGAATTGGAAGGTACAGAACAACAACATTTTCTGACCCCACAGAATTCCAATGTGTTGCAGGGAATTAAAATTCTCCATGTCTACAAGATAGTTTGTGGGTGTAAGAGCAATAGTTTTCTACAACACCTCGAGGCAGGAAATGTGTGTTCACATGAATTAAAATGTTTTTGTTTTGAGTAGCTGCCATCTCTTTTTGTTTGCAAAAAGGAAAAAGAAAGAAAAAGAAAAGTGAAAAAAAAAGAGAAGTAGCCAACACAAGCACCACAGAACCATGGAGTAATGTTTCCATTGTTGATGTATATCTGTGTGTGTGTGTGTGTGTGTGTGTATTTTTTAAAAGCTGCAAGTTTCTGAAACTCACAGACATATTTAAAATTCTTCAAGTGGCAATGTTGAAAAGTAGTCTTTGTAGATCTTGTTCTGTGTGGACTTTGAATGAAAATGTGACTCTTAAGAGAATAAATTGTCCTGAGTAAATAAATCTACATAAATAAATCTGTTGAGATCAGGGTTGAAGGAAAATAAACTATAATACAGATTAGAGTAGAAAGTAAATTTTGGACTGTAGAGAAGCTAGGCCAAAATAATATTCTGTAGTAGGAGAGTCCACTAGATCTCTTTCAGTTCTGCAGATAAGTCCAATATTCATTACATTTACTTTACTGGAACTATTTCTGTATAATTGTATGGTTAATATCCCACACTGCAGTATGCCACTTGCTTGAAAAAATAACATTTGCATTAAAATGAAATGAACTTAAATTATGCATCATCATCTATTTGAAACCATTGTTTGCATCATCAGCACATTCTGAGTGTAGCAGCTGGGAGAACAGACTCCTCACTTACCTTGAAACAACTTTTGGTATTAATTAGTGCCTGCAGATTGGGCAAAACTTAGTGAAAACAACTCATTTCTTCCTCTAAATGGAATGCTTCTGAGTAATATGATTGGATAGGACTACTTATGCAATGCAACAATGTACTGTTCCATTAGTTCCAGAAGGGGGAAAACTGTGCATCATTTGGGAAATCTTAAATGCCATAAGATTTTATGAAGTCAAAAGCCTGTGAATTCCCTTATAATTTTCAATGCCATCTTCACTTTTTGTTCTGCATGCTGTTACTTAGCAGATCATTTGTATAAACCATGCTACGTGTATTTTATTTTAAGTTTGGAATGCTGATCTGTACCAATAAATGAATGCCAGGGTCATGTATTATTTCTGAAAAGTAAATTGGTCACTGCAGTTTTCAAACAGATAGCCATGTTAGTCTGTTTCAGCCTAAATAGAAATAAAGAAAAGGAGGAATCTAGCAGCACCTTTGAGACTAACTGATTCATTTTAGAATGAGCTTTGGTTGATATCAGTCCACTTCTCCGGATGCACTGATGTGCACTTCTTCAAGTGTATCTGAAGAAGTGAATTGACAAGCTGGAAAGTTCATGTTCAACTAATCAATTAGTCTCAAAGGTTCTCTCCCCTCTTTCTTTATTCCCTTTTTTATGATTATGGTAAGATATCCTTTAACAATGTTTTCTTGTTTAATATGAAGAATTGTAGTTATAGTTGAATAGTTGAATAAGAATAGTTGTAGAATTAAGTGGTAAAATTTTTGAATCAGGATTCATAAGGTCAGAGTTTCACAGGGACTTCATGATTAGCATGAAGGATAATTTAGCCTGTCACCACCACCACCACACTGGCTTCCGTATTTCCTGAAACCTTAACTACAGTCTTCACAATAGCTAGGTGGCAGGAAGGTTGCATTTGCTAGCAATAATTGTAATGTGCTATATTCCTGTCATTCATTTCAGGTAGCTTGTTCTCAAATGGGAAATTAAGACCCATTAGCCTGACAAGGGTCCTCCTGCTGGTAAAGGTGAAAACTACTAGAACTGTTTTTGTTGATACAGATCAACAGATCTGCCTGTATGTTTGGACTATCTTTGGGGGAGTAGCTATGGGGACTGTCATGATGAGCACCATCAGAATCCTCATAATCTTACTAGAGTTTTGCACTCTACTGTGTTCCAGAATCCATCTAAATGGGGGTGGAGGTGACCTATTATAACTCACCCCAAGTAATCAGTTGTAGAGGAATCAAACCTGGAGGATCCGTTGGCTTGAGATGATGGTTGCTCCCCAGGGCCTGGGCAATCACAGGCAGATACAGCTGGTGCAGACATTCTGAATGATGAGTCCCAGCTAGCATAGCTGCATGCCAAGGAAAGGGCACCTTCATTTGCAGAAAGACTTTGAGTCAAACAGAAGTACAAGAAGAACCAGCACCTTTTGCAGAGGCTTAAATAGTAGATGCAAAGCAATTAGCCACATGGTGTGCCAAGCTCAAGATGCTAAATTCCCCCTAGCAGCTGGGAAGAATTCTTGCTGCAAACAACCAAGTTTATTATTATTACGGCAAAAAGCCAGCAATGCTGCAAACAACCACTCATCAAACTGGTGTATGTTCCTGTATTACTTGGTTTCTGGATTCCTGGACACCCCTTCAGCTTTGCTACCAGTGACTGGTTGCTTCCCATGACTGACTTCTGAATGGTTGAGACTTTGCCACTATGCCTCCCCTCACTTTTAGATAAGCTCAAGACTATACAAGTACGACCTGAGCTGGCTGATTCACCTCTGACTGCTTATTCCTACTAGCGATTGACTTTCCTGTACTTGCCACTTCTAGAAACAGGATGTGGTCAAAAACTAGGATGAGATTCCTGTCACACCAGTTAGAGGATGCCGTGTCTGCTCTTAGCTCCTCAAGTGTTTTGCGGGGGGACTCAGAAGGCTTTGTGGTCCTTGAACACTGAGTATTCTGAAGCTCTGGGTTAGATGAGACTCAGAACTCTGGCAGACCTTTCCTACCTCTGATCTGAACCATGTGGGTCATGCTGTACTATATAATGCAACACCTCAGACTCAATGGAGTTCATAAACTAGCATAGTGATATTAGTTACTGAATATACTAGGGACATTGGTAGGGCTGGTCTTCTCACAAATACAAGCAGATCATTGGTGGAGATAAAGAGCACAGAACTCCCATAAGTGCTGGTTTCACATCAGATCCTCAGAGACAGATATTTCAGTGCCTTCATAAACATTCAGTATATAGTCCTCAGCACATAGCTCTCAGCCTCTGCCTGAGTGTTGCCTCTCAAACCCCCTTGTTCATTTTTTCAAAACAGAGATGTAGACAGAACTTGAAAATACTTAGTTATAAATAATTGTAATTATTTACTTTCCCAACAACATAGGAAAACATTTCCTTATGAGTATAACTTACTGACAATTGCATTCCTTTTTGTGAGTGTTACTGCAACATTTACCCTATTTGCTGGTGTATAAGACTCACTTTTTTCCCCTGAAAAATACTGTTTGAAAAGGGTGTGTGTGTCTTATATGCCAGTGTGTCTTATACACCAGTAAATAGTATTTGCAAATGTATAAATGAGGTGTGTCTTATACGCCGGCAAATACAGTATTTACTTTCATAGTTAACAAGATGTAGCCTAGACGAATGGTGGGTAGTACATATCCCCAGTTATGCATCTAAAGATATATTTAAAGTATTAAATATTTGTTAAGAAAAGTCACAAAACAGATATCACTCTGAATGATGCCTATCCTAAACATATTTTTGATGTAGTCATTCTTCATATTTCATGTATTCCAGTGATCTCATCAATCATTTGTATTAATATGCATAATATTTATAAGTAATAGGATTATAAACAAATTTTACCAGATGGAGTAATGAATGGGCTGGTGTCTGTAACAGAAAAAATACTTTCAATCTAAATCCCAATTATTTCCTTTAAGAGGCATAATAACAGGAATTATCATGTAACACCAGGATAATGGTAATTAAGCTTTTAAAATGATGTATTACTTGCTTCTTATCTTTTATCCAAACTTGAATCCGCCTTAAATAGTTTTTTTAAAAAAATGTATTTATCTGAGCTTTAATTAGAACAGTACCGTTTTGATCATGCAAACATTACCCATGCCCTTATGAGCGTGTTTCAGCTAGAGGCAACTATCTGTTCTCTCATATTGTTTCTTCACCACTACACACATCAGGCTAACAATTCGGTCTCATGCTTTCAGATGGCTTTGTGTGGGTGGGCTTCTGTGCTTCCTCAGAGAGGCACTGAAGAAATAATTCTGCAAGGCTGGAACCTGTATGATACACATAGTATTTTGTATACACTGACATATCAGAATTCAGATGGTTTAACCATAGAAACAGAGTTTGTCTCTCATATAAGACATATAACTAACATTTTTTTGACAAAAAGTGTGATTATTCCCAAAGAGCTTCATATGGTCCAGAGATCCTCATAGCGTTGATTCAGGACATTTTTATACTCTGATGAGCAGAAGCATGATCCAATATGGATTTCTGCTCGTAGAACAAGGGAGTCAAGCAGAGGTTGTAGGTCTGTGATCTTCCTATCCAGGTAAAATCCCTGGGCTCCTGAAAAAAAAAAGTGCTCTAGATGTCTAGGAAGTAAAGGGAAGTGCACCCCATTCTAATCATGGGCTATCCAAAGTATGCATTATGATAATCATAACCCAAAGCAAGGGAGAGAACCAACAACTGGGGCCTTCTGACTTACCCTTCAATAGTTTATTTTTATTTAAACTACCCCATTGTTTTCTCAGTTCATTCCTATTCAGAAGAATGTGTTTGGAAAAAATTAAAGCAAGATCTTGTACTGTAGGAGTTACATTTTCTATCTATAATATTCCTCTAATTTGTGGAAAATTCGCAGAACTATACATAAGAAAGCATTGAAATTGTAACTTTTTAATTGGATAAAAATCTGCTTATCTAATATGTGTATATTTACAGAAGTAATTTGTTTGTAAATTGTATTGCAGATGGTACTAATTAAAACCGCTTAAAATAATTGTAGGACAAGATTAAATCAAATGTTTAGTCAAATACTGCAGAGCAACTGATTTAATTATAGCAGCAGCTTTTTCTAAACTCCTTGGTGGAGGACAAAAGAATAATGCTTAATTTCTGGTTGTTTCATTGCAAGTTTAATGTCACCAAAGCTTGCAAAATGTGTGCTTAACAGAATTTAGGTTAATATTATCTGTATTATGACCTCCATTATGATAATGTAATTATAATATCACCAACGTAGCATAAAATGGTGATTTGCTTCCTGGTTGTCAACTAAAGTCTTCACTTTTTTTCTCACAGGCGATCTGTTTTTAGGTGATACAAGATAGGTCCAAAATAACAAGGAGCTATATTGGGTAAATATTTTGTCCTACTTTCATAGGATAGACCTATGTTTGAAAGCACCCACTATTTGAAATGTTTGTCAATCCAAAACTGGTTTAAAGTCAAAGAAGCACAAGAAGGGAGACTGGGGCTCTTGAAGTTGCCCCTGAGTAGTTAGTGTTTGAACAGAATGCCTAGCAGCCACATAAGTCACCTAGGACTTTTCTGCTCCATCCTCCCAAGCCGCCATAGGGACAGGAGAAAGATGGCACCACAACAATGGTTCTGCATGATGTCATTGCAGTCCTGTCCTCCTCCCGTCCCAAGGCAGTGCAATCACAGAATAAATCATTGATGGGTTTTCCCCGTCAATGATCCATGATTGCACCCTATCCCACACTTACCTGGTGTGTGAAGGGTCTGAAAGCACAATGATTGTGCTTCCTGTCCCAGTGCAGCCTGGAACAGTAGCTGGCCGCGCTGCAGAAGGAAGCAGTGTGGCCATTGCACTTTCTGGATCCCAGAGGCAGCCAGTGTGGAGGGGAGCACTCCCGTCATGCTCCCTTCTTGGCAAAGCCACTGCCCACAAGATCCCCACAGGACACCATCGGGAACAGGTAAGGTGTGAAAAGGGCCCTAGTCACAATTTTCCACAGTACTAATAGTTCTCAGACATGTGGACAATAATTGGTTGTCCATTCTTTCCCTTTTCTAGATGTTCTCCTAGTGCTCATCTCTACTTCCTGAGACTCCATCAGGTACTTACTCTTTTGAAATTATTTTATTTTTCAAAAACATTTTTCTTAAACACATAAAAATGTAAATATATAAAAGAACAAACAAAAGTATACAAAACAACATGAAAAAAGAACAAAACACATTCAAAACTACATATAAGACTAAATTACTATTACTATATTATTTTGCAGTTCCTTGTAGTCCTTTTGGAAGCAAGTTGTCACTCTGTTGGTTCATCCCCTGATCTTAGACTACACTCAAGCCCGCTCATCAGGATTGGTAATTATTACCTACTTCTCCCTGAGAGTCTCTATCCAAATTTTCTTCTTCCTTTTTCTTCAGTTAGCCTTTCTTGCGTGAGTGTGAGACTGCTTGGATCTTGTGTGCTTGATTGATTAATTTCCCAATAAAACATTTCAAAGAGATTCCTTTAATCTCTGACTGGTATTCCCACATGAGTACTGGCAGGCACAGGTAGAAAGATCCTGCCAGGTTACCCCTCCTCTTTTGCAGGCCTCCTTTTGAGCTGATATTTTCCTACCTTTTCACAGAGGCATGGGCACTGCTGGAAGATCTCAAGGTCCCCCACCTTTTGGGGTAACATAGAATCATAGAATCATAGAAATGTAGAGTTGGAAGAGACCACACGGGCCATCCAGTCCAACCCCCTGCCGTGCAGGAACACTCTCAAAGCACTCCCGACAGATGGCCATCCAGCCTCTGCTTAAAAACCTCCAAAGAAGGAGACTCCACCACACTCCGAGGCAGCATATTCCACTGCCGGACAGCCCTGACCGTCAGGAAGTTCTTCCTGAGGTTCAGGTGGAATCTCCTTTCCTGCAGCTTGAATCCATTGCTCCTTGTCCTGGTCTCTGGAGCAGCAGAAAACAAGCCCTCTCCTTCCTCTACATGGCATCCCTTCAAATATTTAAACATAGCTATCATGTCCCCTCTTAACCTTCTCTTCTGCAGACTGAACATACCCAGCTCTCTAAGTCTATCCTCATAGGGCATGGCTTCCAGGCCTCTCACCATTTTGGTCGCCCTCCTCTGGAGCTGCTCCAGCCTGATCATGTCCTTCTTGAATTGGGGTGCCCAGAACTGGACACAGTATTCAAGATGAGGTCTAACCAAAGCAGAGTAGAGTGGTACCAGTACCTCCCTCGATCTAGACACCATACTCCTATTGATGCGGCCGAGAATTGCATTGGGTTTCTTGGCTGCCGCATCACACTGCTGACTCATGTTCAGCTTGTGGTCTGTTAAAACTCCTAGATCCCTTTCACACATACTGCTATCCAGCCACATGTCCCCCATCCTATATTTCTGTATTCCATTTTTTCTACCTAAGTGTAGGACCTTACACTTCTCTCTGTTGACACATAACTCTCTGTAACACATAAGAGTTTCCTGCCAAGATTTATCCAGAAGCAGTTTGCCATTGCTTTGCTTTAAGCCTATGAGAGTGTGACTTGCACATGGCCACCCAATGGTTTTCCATGACTGAGTGGGGATGTGAACCCTAGCCTCCATGAATCCTAGTTTACCACTCAAATCACTATACCACACTGACAAAGGAGGCATCTCCCAAAATCTCAAACCCAGACTTTCTGACCAGAGGCAAATCCGGGATGCTTGTGATTAACTTGTATCCCATTGATTTCAATGTGATTTCACCTTGATTTCAATAGGTCTACTCTAAGTGTGACTAAACTTCCCTCATTCTCTGTACAAAAATTTGCTTGCTATTAAGTCCCACTGATAGGAGGTTATTTACTTGGATGTTCTTGCAGGGGAGTGCAGCTCTTGTATACCCTGCTCATCCTCTTCCACCCAGCATGCAGCTTCAAAAGGAATGCACATGAAGTGGTGAGGGAGAAAGGGAGATACCCACCAAGCCAGCCAGATCGGCTGAATCAACCCTGATAATCAGTGGGGTGACAGATTGTCCTCACATCCATCTATCTACTTGAGTGATGGTAGGAGGACAGAAAGTGGATCCTTGAAGACAAAAATCAGCAACAGATTTGTAAAATACCTCTGTATATACTGCATGTATCCAAAGATAATTTTTTTTCCTGGTATCTCCCCTACCCATAGTCATTAATACACATCATTAATGGGTAGCATAAGGGACCTCATATTTTGTCCTTCTTCTGTCCTTTACACTGTCTTTCTCCAAAAGTCTGAATTCCTTGCCTTGCACAAACATTTTAATGATTACACTATTCACTTGCATTTAGATACATGCTTCAGATTAATTCAGATCTTCAGGTTGATAGCCCTATTAAGAATATGTTTCTGGAGCAGACAAAAAAAAGCAAGAACAGTTCAGTTAACAATCATTTGATGAGAGGTCTTTAAGGGTTATTAGTGTAGAAAATGTTTGTAAAAATCAGGAAATGTACCCCCATGAGTAGTTCCCAAAGGCGGATGCTTCATTACCCAGACAGTGTATCATAGCTACAAATTTTCAGATCAAATGTTCATTTTCATTATGGATGGAATTGGAAGCTTTTTCATTGATGCACTTGTGTGAGCTTTAACTGCACTTCATTTTATCTCTTACTAAGTGAATGATTTATATGCATGTCTACTTTTTCCTGGCATAAGTCTGATGACTGCAATGATATAAGACTGATCTCATATTTTTTTTAAGAATTAAAACAGAAATCTATCTAGGATACACATACCATATGCTTCACAAAACATGGACTTAAATCCAGTTGTTAGTTCTAGCTACAGTAGGCTCATTCAATCAATAGAACCCATATAAAGTGTGGGCTTACCAAGTTCTCATTGAATCAATGTGTCTATTTTAGTTCAACTGGATTTAAGACATGATTTTCATGTATATATAAGCTGACATAATCAGCTTCGAACATATTTTCATAGCCTACAGTAGTCCAAATTTACCACAAATAATCTCAAGGATGTGCCAATAAACCAGCTGGGAATGACTCAGGTTACAAATTCAGTTGTCTGTCTTTTAGCTAAGTCATATTTTGGGTGGGGGAATGAAACATTGACATATCTCTCTGCTAAGTTGTACACATATGTGGAGAGATGGAACACTGACAGTATCATTCATTTTAGTCCTAGTCTTCTCATGCATTGCTGTTTATGTAGTCAAAATGGCACCATCCATGCAGAAAACAGATGGAGCACTAGACTTGAGGGAAACCCGAACTTTTCAGACATGCAATTAAAATAAATAAAACCAAAAGTAAAGGGAGGGAAATCATTCCCCCCAAACAGCTCAGCGAAAACTGCATGCTCAGTGAGCACAGAATCCAGACTGTTAGGAGAAAAACAGAAACACAGCAGAAATGAGCAATCAAATGGAGTACCCTGGAGCAAGACTGAATGAGTGGAACACGGAATAGGAACACTTCACACTGCAATGTTCTGTTGCAGCTCTCTCTATCACACACTTGCTCTCTCTCTCTCTCTCTCTCTCTCTCTCTCTCTCTCTCTCTCACATACACACACACACACACACACACGTGTTCTCTTAGCAGCAGCAGCAGCTGTGGGATGTTAATGAGAAAGAGTTCCTTGGCGTTTTGGAAGTTAAATGAAACTGAAACCATCCTTGCCGGAGGGGCTTTGAGGTTGACGAGCTGAGCATATTCTGCAGGCAGGAGAGGGGAGCAACGAAGATTATACTTCCTTTATCATCTCACAGACAGGCTTAAAATTTTAACTGTTTGCTTGGGCAGGAGGATTAGCCATGAAATGGTCAGCTCCCCTGAGGGCGGCTAAAATGCATTGTAACTGTTCAAAGTGATTAGCACCACCTTTATTTAATCAAGAAAGCAGAAGAGGCACTGTAGAGCTCCTAGCAGTTCTTCAAAGAATTAAGGGTCCCCCTCCCTCGTGTGATGGTTTAGTGAGTTTTGCTATACTCTTTCACTGAAAGCTGCTTTTTAAAAGAACCAAAAGACTGAAATGGTGGCAGCCGTGGCTATTTATTTATGAAAGCTGAAATGTGCATAAATATTTATGTGCATAAATATTGTTTATTTATTTATTATTAAAATATTAATACCCCGGCCTGTAACAAAGATCTCGGGGAAGCTTATAAAAAGCATTAAAACAAATTGCACAATTTCAAGCAATAAAATAATTAAATAAACTAAAAGCATATTAAACTTCAATAAGCTATAAACAGTTTTAAAAGATTGTGTTTTTTAAAAAAGAATGATAATGCACAGCATATTTGGTATGAGTTAATGAGGTCCACAGGTTTTGATGCGCTGTCAAGTTTTAACTTGGCTCCTAAATGACATGAGTGTGGGCACCAGTCAGGCCTTGCAGGGAAGGCCTTCCACTGATGGGGTGCCATGGCTGAGAAGGCCCTCTCCCATATCTCACTGGTGGGAAACAAAGGAGAGCCCGCCCACCCCCCTCCACCAGATCTTAATCCTCAGGAAGGCACATACGGGGAAAGGCATTCCCTCAAGTATTGAGATCCCAAGCTATTTAGGTCTTTAAATGTCAGCACAAGATATGTTTAGCCTGGTGAAAAGAAGGTTGAGAGGTGACATGATAGCCATGTTTAAATATTTGAAGGGATGTCATGTTGAAGATGGAGCTTGCTTTCTGCTGCTCTGGAGACTAGGACATAGAGCAATGGATTCAAACTACAGGAAGAGAGGTTTCATTTAAACATCAGAAAGAACTTCTTAACAGTAAGAGCTGTCGACAGTGGAATATGCTGCCTTGGAGTGTGGTGGACTCCCCTTCTTTGGAGGTTTTTAAATGAAGGCTGGATGGCCATTTGCTGGGGATGCTTTGAGTATGTATTCCTGCATGGCAGGGGGTTGGACTCGATGACTGTGGTGGTCTCTTCCAATGCTATGCTTCTATGATTGTATGAATTCAAACTGGAAAAGTATTTGCAGTCAGGTCAAATTTTATTTTTTTTTATTTTTATTTTTATTTTTTTTATTAACTTTTTTTTCATCCTTACAAGCATAAGTTCATAAGACATATTAATGTTTACAATAAATAAAATACTCTTTTGTATAATGTAAAGTAACATATCTCTGTATAAATCATTAAATCCATACATTCCTAAGTTCTTACTTTCCTTTTTTACATTTATTTCCTATACTATTTTTTCATATGTTTATTAATATTTCAAAATTCTTATTTTTATCTTATTATATACTGTCTAATATCAGGCAAATATATTTTAAAGTTATTACTCTAATCCTATTCCAATTCTTTTCTTCTCTAATTAACTTCCTATTTGTTCTTGGTCGGCTATCTGAGGTTTCTTTTTCTTTTGTCTCCTATATGTACTTGCCAGAATATTGATATCTTCTTGATTTGTTTAATCTATTTTGCTAAAATTCTGTCTTTAGTTATCTTTACATTCTTCTTCTTCTCCTTGACATAGTCTTGTCCAATTACTATCTATAATTTTTTTCACTGTTTCCATTTCTCTTATTTTATTATTATTCTTTCCTCTTCTTATTAATTGTGTTAAAGCGTCATAAGTTACCAATTCTCTGATTTTATTCAACCATTCCTCCAATTCAGGTATTTTGTCTCTTTTCCAATGTTTTGCAAATGTTAATCTGGCTGCTGTCACCATGTATAATATTGTATCTTTGTGTTTATTGTAAACTTTATCTATTTGATGATTCATATTGAATAGAAATATCTCTGGTGACATTGGAATGGTTATTTGTAGGATTTCCATCATACTTTTATGAATTTTTTTCCAGTATTTCCTTGTTTCCGGACACATCCACCACAAGTGGTAAAATGTTCCATTTTCTTCTTTACATTTCCAACAGTATTTTGTCTTTGTCTTATACATTTTACTTAGTTTATCTGGGTCCAAATACCACCTATAGAAAATTTTTAAGTAGTTTTCCTTCAGACTCTGCACCAAAGTAAATTTTTGAGTATCACTCCAACTTTTTCCCCAATTTTCTTGCATTAATTCATGGCCTATATCACATGACCACATGACCACTGTGTTTTTTACGATTTCTGTTTCCAATTTTTTAAAGATCAAGATCAATTTTTTAAAGATCGGCATGATATGCTGTCCATATAGTACTCCAGACATCAATCAAGCTGCTGCATTTTTCACTAGCTGCAACCTCTGAGTCTTCTTCAGAGGCAGTTCCACATCAAGCACATTACAGTAATCAAACCGGGAGGTTACTAGTGCATGGACTACTTATTCCATGCCACAAAGTCCACTTGGGCCTCCAGTGACAAGGGTGGATCTAGGTGCACTCCCAGGCTATGTACCTGCTCCTTCAGGCAGAGTGCAACTCCATGCACGACAGGCTGTTTACCCAGTTCCCAGACCAGAGAAACACCAATCCACAGAGCCTCCTTCTTCTCAGGATTCAGTTTCAGTTTATTAGCCCTCATCCAGCCCATTACAGCATCTAGGCACTGGTCTAGTACCTGCACAGGCTCCAGTTGTCTCCAATGACAAAGAGAAATAGAGCTCAATCTAATCAGCATTTCAATGGTTTCATGTAGATATTGAACAGCATGGAGGACTGAACCCTGTGGTACCCCACAGCTTAATAGCCATGGGGCTGAATAGAATTCCCTAATGCTACTCTCTGGAATTTGCCCTTTAAATAAGAGTGGAACCACTGCATAATGGTACTTCCTACTCCCATCCCACAGACCCATTCTAGTAAGATACCATGAACAATGCTATCAAAAGCCACTGAGAGATCCAAGAAGATCAATATGCTGGCATTCCCCTTGTCTCTCCCCAGACTAGATTGTCAGTTACAGCAACTAAGGCTGTTTCACTGCTGTACCCTGGTTTGAAACCAGACTGAGATAGGTCCAGATAATGTGTTTCCTCCAAGAATGCCTGAAGTTGTGTAGCTACCACACACTCAAGCACTTTGCCGAGAAAGGGGATATTTGTAATCAGGTGGAGTTTCTCATATATCCCTAGGTCCATGGAGGTCCTCTTCAGGAGAGGACACACCACTACCTCCTTTCATGCAGCAGGTACCTCTCCCTGACACAATGAAGTATTTGCTACCCCTTGGACCCAACCAGTCAGTCCACTCAAGATGGGAAGGGTCAAGCTTACATGTGGCTGAACTGCTTCAAGCATCTTGTCCACATCATCAAGCTTCAGTAACTGAAACTTATTCCATGACCACTGGCCAGACTGTGCCCTGGACACCTCCCTCGGCTTTATAACAAGTGTGCCATCAAGTTCTGAGCAAATGCAGGCAACTTTTTCCTCAAAGTACCAGGCAAATCTGTCACAGCAGATGGTGATGGGTTGCATACCTGAACTTTCTGGGCCTGTAGCCAAAAGACTCCTTAACATTTGAAATAATCTTACTGGGTGGGAGGTGAAATATAAATTTTTGGCCTGTTCCACAGCAGCATAGTAGGCACAATGAAGAGACTTAATAAATACATAATAAAATACATTTATTACAGGTATCATTACGAGATCAGTTGCACATCTGCACTAGGCCTGCCAGAATGAAAATAGGAGAGTGTTCCTATATTATTAATGATTGTGTACCAGGTAAAAACAATACATGCTGAAATTTCCTCAACCATTAAAAGTAGAGGAACCCTCTCCAGTTTTCGCTTTGGCCATCCTAATCTGCCCTCACCCCTAGTTGCTGGCAAGCTAAGTGAAAATGAGTTTTAAATATTGCAATATTTTCTTAATACTATACATTCTCAATTCAGTAGCAAGAATGTATGATCATCTGTATATGCTGTATATTCTGGGTTATTCTGTTTTTTTAAATGTGTTCTGAGTTTTCCAGTAGTGGCATTAGATCATGACTTTAGGCAGATTGCCAAAGCAGAACATCCAGAATAACCTCTATCTGTAGCAGGACTGACTTATTCTATTTTGATGTAAGTGAAACACAATGCATTACCATTTGAAGAGGAAGGATGCACAAGACCATTTAGGAAATTTTCTGCTCACTGTGACTTCTTGGGTTTACCTAGCCCCATGGAAAAATTTCTAGATCAGACCATTAAACAGTCAGCCTGTGCAAATTTTAGAAAGGAATACTTTAAGTACTAAGAGATAGAATGAGTTTCTCAAAGATGAGTCATGCCAAATTAATCTAATCTCTTTTTTTAAATACACCTGGAAGCCTGGTAGATCATGGGTGCATAGTGGATGTAGTATATCTTGATTTCAGTAAGGCCTTTGATAAGGTCCTCCATAATATTCTTACAGCCAAGCTGGTGAACTGTGAGCTAGCAGTGCTACTGTTAGACAGTTTCATAATTGATTGAAAGACCAAAGAGTGTTCAGCAATAGTTGCTCTTCGCCTTGGAGAGCGGTGACTAGTGGAGTGTTTCAGGATTCTGTTTTGGATCCAGCATTTTTTGGGGTCCAGCATTGTTCAACATGTATATAAATATCTAGTATTCTTCAATATCTATTTATAAATGAAAAGGAGCCATGCTTATCAAATTGTGGGGAGGGATAGCGAATACCTCAAAGGATAGAATCAGAATTCAAACTAACAAAATAACAAACTAACAAAATAAATTTCAATAGAGATAAATATAAAGTACAACACCCAGGCAGGAAAAATGAAATGCAAAAATATAGAATGAGTGACACCTGGCTTGAAAGCATTGCATGTAGTCTAAACATGAGTCAGCAGTGTGATGCAGTGGCGAAAAAAGCCAATGCAATTCTGAGTTGCATCAGTAAAAGCAAGATATTCAGATCAACGGAAGTAGTAGCACCACTTTATTCTGCTTTGGTCAGAGCTCACCAGGAATACTGTGCCCAATACTACAATTCAACAAAACACTGACAAACTGTAACATGTCCAGAAAAGGGTGGCCACGACTATCAAAGGTCTGGAAAACAGACCTTCTGAAGAATGATGTAGGGAGCTAGGTATGCTCAGCTTTGAAGAGAGAGGATTGAGAGGTAACATGTGGAAGATGGAGCAAACTTATCTCTCTGCTTCTTCAAAGACTACAACATAGAACCAGTGGAAACACATTATGAGAAAAGAGATTCCACCTAAATATTAGGAAGAACATCTTTACTGTAAGGCCTGTTTGACAGTGGAATTGGCTGCCGGGGGAGAGGACACTTCTTCTTTGATATCTTTAAAGAGAGGGTGGATGGACATCTTATGGGAGTGCTTTAGTTGTGCGTTCCTATGTCAGCTTAGTACAAACAAGGATGAGTAGCAGATACCATACAAGAAAACTGACAATATCAACTCATTGAGATACCTTGGCAAGCAGAAGGGTTTGAGATAGCACCTAAAGAACTGTAATGTAGGACGGGCTTGCATCTCCATACACTGGATATTTTCATAAGGAAATTACATAAAGTGGTAGAAACCAGACCTTTATTAATTTCTCCAAATCTCCTAGCATCTTTCTTTAAAAAAAAAAACTTTCCTGAGTTTTGGACAAATTATTTTCAATAGATATTTTCCACCTGCTTGAAAAATTGAAGCCCGTATGTAATGTTCACATTTTAGACTCCTATTTTTGTCAACTCCACAATAGTGGTACTTATACTTCTGCAGGTTTTCTGCTGTGCATTAGTAAGTTTTCTACATGCCACACTGCATTATGTCATTTCTATACCTTGTGTTGTTTGCTCAGGAGCCAAGGCATTAATTATAGACAAAATAAAGACAGAAGCGCAGTAGAAATATTCACAAACCATTAAGCCAAGCAGTCGAGTGATACAAAGTGACTGTCCTAACACAAAGTAACCCCAGCACAATGTGTCTGTCAAAAGCAAACAGTGTGCATGAAATGAAAGCCAAATATTGTGTGTCAAATGGATTTGGCTAATACATTTTCAGTAGCAAACATGACACACAGAAGTTTTTGCTAAGTTGACTATGCTGTTGTTTTAATGGATCTCTTCATTTTTAGAAGAAGATAAAAAGGACACTTGCACACACACGCATGCCCCACACGTGCAGAGAGAGAGAGAGAGAGCACTCACTGAAGGGTTGTCGTATCAAGTGGAATGTGGAGAAAGCTTGTTTATTTCGCTGAACAGGAAAGACCCAAAGTGATAAATTTGAATTGTTCAAATTACAAGAAAGGAGATTCAAACATTAGGAGAAACATCCTGATGATACAAGCTGTCCAACAATGGAGTAAACTAGATCAGAAGGAGGAAGCTAGATGGCCACCCATCCAGAATATTTTAGTGTGAATTCCTACAGGGTCTGGACTGGATTACTCTGGGTCTTGTTTCCAAATCTATTCTGTTATTCCATTACCTGGAGCCTAGAGACATATGTTTATGTGTGTCTTTCCAGCCAAACTGCCAAATGTGCAGATTCCCAAGAGAAGGTGCACAGTGTCTCTCAGGGAAGTGGGGAATGAATATTGTAATTGGGAGTATCTTCTACAATGAAATACTTCCCATCTGTATGTGCCAGTAGACCAGGTTTACACAGATGTTTTCTTCTGCTATTTCTGTCATTGTGGCAACACCTTTGGGAACTACTGCAGTAACAAAACACCACAGTACAGGCTTTCAACATAATCTTGTATTCAAGAGAGGGAATGATACTGGTTTGCATTTGTACCCAAGTCAATTTTTATGGGCCAGTGTAGATACCTGGGAAACTGAATTGACACAGAAAAGTAGAAGAGGATTTGAACAGAGGGGAGAAACAGTGTGCTCTTTCCTATCCCCTCTCCTCGACTGCTTTTTCCCTAAGCAGCATTCCAATAAGCTTATTTGTTCCAGATGGATGGAACCTGATTGGCAGAGAGAAACGGAAAGCAAAAACAATTCATGACTGAATCTAGTTGCTAGTCTCAGCTAGTCTCAGCTAGCTAGTCTCAGCTAGCAATTCCATGAATCAATGGGATTTTCCAGAAATATTGATTTACCTTTCAAAAATTGTTTCAGTGGCTTTAGTTTAATTGGAACTAGTAGTGGGGTTTAGGTCACTCTAAGCACTTTAAAATTGTCCAACTAGTTCCTAAATCTTGGCCTGCTACTAACCTATTGTTTGGCCCTTAAACTTCCAATGCATACATATGCTTAGCCTGAACACAACTGTGTCTCTTTTTCTAGCAGAGAATTAAACACAGAGAGACATAGGATGGGCCTTCCACTGACTGAAGCACTCTGCTTCTGGAAAGTGCCATCATTCACTTATCAAGGATTCCTCCTCCCCTTATTCCACAACTTACTCAACTCAGCTGGGTCCCTTGACACTCTGCAGGGCCAAGGGCTGTTGTATGGAGGAAGAGCAGGGAAGTCCCATAGTCATTAAATCCTACATCCCAAAACAACAACTTAAATAGCTCCTTGGAAGTTCAGAGTAAAGCAGAGTAAAGTTCAGAATAAAAAAGATTTACTATCCCATTAATACTACCTATCACTGGCTCTGAGGCAAAGTAAAGCCTAAGGTTTACATTATGGTCTAGAGCCCTTAGAGTCAACAAATGCCTGAACAAGTTTTTAAGATTACCAGGCATGTATACTTGGCAGAACAGGAAAAAAACAAACAAACCTGTGAATTGGTTTAGTTTATGTGAGTGATGGGAATGGTTTACAAAGACCATAAGGCAAAACACAAGATATTATTATGTCATTTCTCCTAGGCAAAGCATACATAGTTTAACAGGGTAGATGTCAAATTTAAATGAAAAGAAAAATCTAATGAATTTCAGAAACAAGCCCACTAAAGAAATTGTCAATAGGAGGGAACCTAATAAGTGATGGTGATAGTCAAGGATTTCATTCATCTTATATTGCTCATCTTATCTAGAACACAGCTGGGTAAGTTTGCCTCCCACTCAAAAATTCCCCATTTTGCTTCTATATAACCTTCTATAATGGTCTTGCTTTTCTTTCATTTTGTAGATGCTGAACTGAGCTGAGCAGCCTCCTCCCCCAAATGTACCTCAGAATCTTTTCTCTAGGAACTAACAATATAATCCAGTAAATGTCTATTGAGAAGCAAGTCCCATGGTGTTCAGACAAGTGGGCATAAGACTGCATCCTTAAGGATGCGGGAATTCCTTCCTCATTCAAGAGTGAAATAATTTATAATTCCCATAAAATCAGGTATTCTGCCCACCACAAATTTCCTCTTTGCCTTCCAATTTTGCTTTAGGCAGAATTCAGTGACAACTCTGTACACAAGAGTGCATTAAATATGTAGCATGCTGCTTAGGATTACATTTTTTACATTCATAAAGAAGTGCATGCAGTCCTGATCTCAATAAGAACCACCACATATATGTAGGGAAGCTTGATTTTAAAAAAGAAAAAGTATTCTCTATATGGTGCTTTTAAATTCCCTCCCACTTGGATAGAATGAGGAAAAATGATAAGGGAGAGATTTAATACTGCCCTCATGCCTTTATCCAGTATGGTATACTGGCTTGATTATGACTCTGGAGCCCAGAATTCAAATCTCTGGAAACCCTCTGAGTGACCCTGGGAAAGTTATGCTCTGTCAGCCGCAAAGAAAACTTTCTCTGAACAAATCTTGCCAAGCAAACCTTGTGATGAGGCTGTCTTGGGGTCACCATAAGTCAGAAACAACTTGAAGGTGCACAACAACAATATGTAGTAATCCTAATCCAGATCAGGGCTAGATATGGTTCTTTGTGAGTAACCGAGAAGGAGATCCTAAATATTAGATGCTATTTAACACACCTCATAGCCTTTCAGAAACAGTACATTAAAACACACCTCAAACTGTATCTAAGCATCTCCAGACAATTTTGAATGGTGGGCTGAAGGCACCTCAGTTGGAACTCAGAGAAAAACAGGACATATAAAATCACATGGTAGCTTGATTTTTGTCAGTGAAGTAGTGAATCCCCTTCATGTTTTAGTCTAAACTTCAAAGGAGCTATCCAAAGTGCCAAGCATTCTCTACAGAATAGTGTCAGCATCCTATACTGCTCTTTTAAAAGATGGACTTCCAACTCTATGATTCTATGACTAAAACCTGGAGTGGATTTGCCAACCCGCTGACTGGGAGCCACCAATTACCAATGAATTATCCCCAGAGCATGCACAGGGAACCACAGATTTCATGATCTGGATTCATATTTCTTAAACTCAGCTTTTAAATTAAATCATACATTAAAATACAGAAGTAGAAAAAAGCCCTTAAAATGAGTATGAAGGCTTAACAACAATAAATATTTATACTCTTCAGTGTGAAGACTAACATAGTTATACAGGGCATGTCAGATTTCACTGGTTACATTGATAGAAGCCTGGGGTTGAAGGATCCAGATATCACTCTCTGTACAAACATGGCTGTACAAACAAAGATCAGAATTAGAAAGAAAACAAGAAATCACAATGGATCATCTACTATTCATCTCATTGGAAGAGCACATTTGATAAATTATATTTGACTTTCTTTGCCTCAGTTATGAGAAGACAAGTATTTATAATTTGGTAATGAATAGTTAATTTCCAAAAGTGGAGATGAGTTTTATAGCTTCTGAAATTCCAATATCCTAAATGGCTCTTTCAAAGCACCCTCTGGACAAAATAAGCCTCCAGGAGCATGGATCACTTCTCACACATTGTCAGCACCTGGGTCCACAGTAGTGAGATAATTTCAGTATGCTATAAGCAGGATATGCCTCCCAGTCAGATTGTGTCAAGCCATCATTTTTCAATTAGTGGCTGAATTTAGTGAGAACAGTTGCAAAGCAATCCAAGTTTATGCCCATCAATGACATTGCTTCTGGTTCCATTTTGGGGAAAGAAGTGATAGACGATGTGGCCTTGTTACTGCCCTGGCTAGCCTGAGCTTTGGGGAATACAAAAAGATATCTTTGATATCAATAATTCGGCTTCACATATCCCTTCCACGTGCTTGCGAGGCCCCTGGACAAGCACGCGTACAGGCTCGGCAGATAATCGCTGTAATATTCCGAAACAATACAGGCAGGACAGAAACAGCTGACTCACCGCTTTAGGAGACCTCAAGGCAAGTACCTCCATTAGGTATGCAAGCAACTTTCAAAAGATCCTCTGCCCCGCGCTGGCAGATTGATGATCGGACTATACAACACTCAAGTACTCCGCGTTTGCATATCGGCTATCCTATTGATAATTTGGCTCTAACTCAATCATTCAAATTCTGACCTTTCGGAGGCTTTGTCTCCAGCCCCAAATCTATTGTTCTCTCCAAGTCCGACCTAGCCTGCGGTCACAATTCTCCTTATAAAAACCCCTGACTTTGAGTGCTTCCTCGGATCGCTCCCGAGTTCCAGACCGCCTTGCTGCTGCATCGCTTGGCGAGCTTCCCCTCAGCTCCATGTGCTGAGATACATTGAACCCCAGCCTCGCTCTCCATCTTCTTCCGGGCTTCAGGACAGGTTTCGTATTACCCAAATCAACTATCCCTCTGAAAATCCCGCTATCTTACTCACACTTTTATTTTCCGTAGTTATCTGTGTGTGTGTGTTGCTTACATTGTGTGCCTGTCTTTAACAAAGATCATTCATTGTTTTCAAACCAGTCTGCTTCTTGACTTGGCCTGACCCCGTAAACACTGCGTTACAAGATTCCGCTGCGTTGCCCTGCCTCTCGTTCTACCAACCAGTGCTCTTGACTAATTTCCCCAATTTGTGTAATTGCAAGGTTATTTAGGTGTCCCTCCCGGGACCCCCAGAATACAGGGTAACAGCCTCATTGCCTGAAAGTTCGTATCATAGCAAGGAACCACTTCTGGGAAAAAGAATTGTGCACTCTCTAGCACAGATCGGAAAAATGAAACACTACAGACATCCTTAGCTCCTAAAGTCCCTTAGCCCTCAAGTCATATTGCTATGGGGGCCAACCAGAAGCCAAAGAAGACAACCAAATACCCTATGGAATAATCCTATGCATTCCTATGTATAAATAAGAGCTATTGAACTGAAAGGGACTTCTGCCCATATAATTTCATATATATGATTATAGTTCCAGCCATTAAAGTCCTCCATTTCTTTCCATCAGACAAAGTAGTGGCTGGTGGTAGCTTCCAGGACAGTGGAGAACTGAATCCATGTTGAGCTTTAGGCTTGAAGGAGCTATCCAAGGTGCTGAAACTAGTTTGAAATACAGCCCCCCACACACTAAAGAACAGATATGTCCATTCATAGCTGGGGTAGAAAAAGGATTTCTTGGGTTTGTATTTGCCTTCAGAAACATCATTATCACATTTCCTGCTACTAGCAACAGGACAAAGTATATCTTGCCTTGAAAGTCCGTAGATTTCTGAGGCTTATAGAGCACTATATTGAAATAAATGCACACAAAGTGGTGTGTACATTTCTAAAACAGGCAGAACCAGGCATATCATTTCTTGTTCCCTACAACTGCATCTTGTGCAGTATGAACATAGCAACAGCTACTGTGTTGGCTCTGCCATTAGGCAGACTGATGCAACAATGGGAGGCAGCAGATGCTGGTAGGCAGCAGCCATAGCCCAACCATTCCTCCGTTTTGCCATTCTCCTCTTCTGGAGAACAACTCTGTGCATACAATCCACACTGTTCTTCATTCCCTAAACTAGCTAGGTGTGGCATCGAACACTGCACCATCTCCAGTATTGCACTAAGATCCAAACTGTAGTCCAGTTGTCTTTTGAATAAACAATGAAAAGGAAGGTCAGCATTTTATGTTTTGTCTCAGGAAGTAAAACGTCTTGAGCAGCCCTACAAAGAAGACAGGGCTTCTCCCTCATGGCAGCAGGATTGTACAGATACAATGCATACTGTGTTGTGTTACACTGTAACTCATGTTGTGATGAGTTACTTAATGAGTTACACTGGCTCTCTATTTTTTTGTATTTTTTTTAAATATTTTTCCTTACACAACCCTTTTTCCTTGGCTAATAATGGCAGCAGGATGGACACAGATATAACCATATGCCTGACCCAAACAGTCCATGAAGATCCACCAGGAGAGCTTATAGTGATCACTCTCCTGGATCTCCAGTGTAAGTTTGTTGGTGGAGCTTTATACTCTGACAGCATCAAATATATTGGCCATAATTCTTGTACTCTATCACATCAGATAATTTAAGTAACAGTCTACACCAGTGTTTCTCAACCTTTTTCTCACCGTTTTCTTTTCTCGGTCACTACTCTGTTTTCTTCACTTCTCACTTCCCTCTGTGCCCCCCTTCTCATGCTGTGGCCCCCCATTTTACACAATTTTCACCTGTGGCCCCCTTGGAATATCCTGGGGAGCCCCAGCATATGTCCCTCAGTTGAAAAAAAATCTAAAACCTGGTCTATGCTTCTTGCATTATTTGTCACATATCTCCCACATGCTATGAAGTCTATGTTCTAACTTTCCACAATGTTTCTATTCTCTGGGTATTATTATATCATCTGGCATCACCAAATTCTCTCTCTTTGCAGGGAGCGGGGGCTTAAGAGACAAATTCATGAACGGAATAACCTTGGAAGCATTCATCATTCCTAGGGCATGATAACACCTGCGTTAATGGATAGTTGTTATTCCAAATGCAATTGTGTCCACTGCTGTAAATAGCTTGTTATCGCACCTGTGTAATAAATATGCTGATCATGTATTACAAAAAATATGAAAGGTGTGCTAAAAACTAATTTTGCCTGCACGTTTGATCTGTTTGGCACTGTGAGTTAATGTTCTGTGAGGCTGAGTATAACTTTTATAGATTTTTCATTTGTTGCCCATCTCAGCTGCCATATGGTCATTCTGCCCTTGACAGCAAGCTTTTGGTGTCACACTATTGTCATCTTCAGCATTTTAAGCAAAGAGGTTGGATGAGTGACAGTAGAGACATCAAAAAAGGCTTTTTAAAAGTAGTATCCTTCAATATCCACATGGTTCCAACTTTTACAATTCAGTCCTTATTGTATGTTTGTTGGGAAGCATGCTGCTCTGAATCCAATGGTGTTTAGTCCGAAGAAAATATGCATAAAATCATCCACCCATTGGAGCAGAGGGATTGCTTCATGTTCATTCATTTATTCTCAATTCATTTTCAAATTAAATGTCTCAAGAAATTGTTGTCTTTCATGATTGATGTAATGAAGTTACATTGGCTTGGATTCTAAGATTGCATACAGAAATGTACGTGGGAGGGCGGAGTTCCAGCATGAACTCACGTGCATCTTCCTGCTTAAAAGAATCTCTTTGGGTACTGGAGGCCTTCCTGGGAGGTGGAGAAGGAGCAGCTGCCAAGGAGTAATGGGATCGGGCTTTTGGCAGGGAGGAGAGAGAGATGAGGATTGAAGATTGATGTCAATGGGAAGGGCTTTAAAGTCTGGCTGAAGCACCACTGAGCCAAGGTGGGAAAAGGAGTGACAGGATGGGCTGTTGGCAAGACAGGAGATGGAGAGGAGGAAAAGGGGGCTGAGAACCAGTCAACCAGTCACTACAAACTCCCCATGAAAAAGAAACACCTGAATGTGGAGGGCGGACTTTGCTGCTTGCTCTCAAGGAAATGACCAGGATAGTTATCCTGCTTCTGCCAGCCATGAGAAAGTGGGTCCCTTTTGGAGGTATTGCCTGCCCTTCCATGGTTTAGAGGTTGGATCAAATCCTACTTATTCACGGGGAAGCTACCAGGGTAGGTACTCGGACTCTGTCAGCCATTAGAAAGTGGGGTATAGCTTTCTCCTGGAGGTGACCTTCCCCAAACTTCTCCTCAGCCCCCCACACCAAGACCACTCCATGCCCACACTAATGATAAAAACCTGCAAAACCTTGTTTTCCCTGTTTTCAATCTTCCTATACTTTTGCTTTCCTATAAATGGCTTCTCAAAAAATGCAGGAAACAAGGGAGAGGTGCACAAGTGGAGATAAAGAGCATGTGTATCTCTCATTGAGTCACCAACATAACATTTGCTCACTGTTGATTGGAAAAAGGCTGGAGGGGGGAGGGGGGACTACCAAGGGTAGCAAGTCAGTCACTAAAAATAGATGAGTCATGAGTCGAGTTTAGTTAGTCCATCATTTATTGCTGAGTCAAGTCCAAGACACGTCTGTGGAGTGACTTGAGTCCGACTTGAGTTTGAGTCAATCAACGCAAGTCTATATCACTGCTAAGGAAGAGTTCACATAAAGTAAAGATACAAAGATGTCTCTGACACTCAGGTAAAGCTTTGAATAATTATTTTTTTAGATACAGCTCCCAGAATGACGCAGCCAACATGCTATCCTGGCTGGTTCATTTTGGGAGTTGTAGTACATAAAACTAAATTTTCCAAGCTCTTTCCCCATGTGTTCCATGTGTTTTACAAGATGAATAGTCTGGCCCTCTAAGAAATCAGCTACTGCAGGGAGCAGAAGACTCAATAAAGAAGTCCCTCAGATGGCCTACAAGAATTGGTGATAATTTAGTGGGCAAGTGGAACAGAAACCTCAAAGGTATTGGAATTGTACATCTAGCTTCACTGAACTGTGGCTGAACTCTGCACCTTTGGAGAGTTAACAATCTCTAATTTAAACCTACAAATGTTTTCAAACCTCAAGAAAGCAGGACCTTAGGCTGCAGGTCACTCTTTTAGTTTCAGGGGTTTTAAAGAAAACCTAAGAAACCGAGTTGGTGCTGCAAAAGAACTAGACCACACATACATGCATAATAGAACATCTGAAATGAAGATCAGTTGGAAAGACAGGACAGAAAACTACAAAAGATTTTTTTTTTAAAAAAAGTAAAAGGTGGGAGGAGAAGTGAACCTGAGGTAGCAGAAATAGAGTAGAGAACAATAAATGTCAGAAGATGTAGGACTCCACAGACAGACTGAGAAACAAGTTAGTATCTCATTCTGTTGCTAACCCCCACCCCCTGAGTTTATAATAATAAAGCTTTGTGACATAGTTTAGCTGCAGTTCAATAATCTAGTCTTCATGATATATTGTAACATAATTGTAATAGAGAAAAGCTTTCCAGATTTGTGTAACTTTTTTCCTGCATAACCGATAACTCCCACCTCTTCAGTTCCCTAAGATACAAATACACTCCCCCAATTCAGTAACCACTTCTATGATGTTACCAAACTTTTTTTTAACATGTCATACAGTTGGGTTAAAATTAACATAAAACTGATTGAATGTGAAATAAACATAAGATTAAACATAAAGTTGTAGAGGAGAAATTTTAAGACCTTTCTTACCTTTTTCACACAAGAGCCCAAATCCAATATAACCTTAGTAAACAAAAAAGTCAGCTGATGGAATTCAGCCATAAATGGCACAAGTAATACTACACTAGTTCTTGTTTTCACTAAGCATACTACCTTTTGTGAGACTAGTTGTTCAACTGATTATACAACTAGTTGCAATATTGCTTGTGTAACCTGTTGCACAATTAGAAACTACATTGGCTTCCTTGTCTTGTGTATGCTTAAGAATAGGGGTGGGCAACTTGCAGGGTTTGAAAAGCCCACTCTAAGAGGCCTCCAAGAAGCCCTAGAGGTCCACACTGTCCATTTGCACCTCACACATCCTTACTTGGGGTAAAAAGAAATATCAGCCACAAATTGGAATGACCTGCAAATGTTCTGGAGACTGGGTAGGGTACCACTGATCATTGTGGTATGTTTGGAGAGCTTTTTGCTTCCCTTTACATCTTCCAGGCCTACACAGCACTTTTTTTACAGTCAAATTTTGGTGTGGTGCAGGGACCATTTGCGTGAGAATATGGCCTTGGCAGGCACACATGGCCTTGAAGGCACACTTTTGCCACCCTTGAGCTTGAACTAGACTCTGAGAATATAATGTTATTTGTTGAAGAACAATGCAATTGGGTCCTAGCCAATGAAGTCAAGAATTGTTTTCTTCCCCTGCCCTTTCTTTTATTATTAATATGGTCCTTAAACATCACCTTGCCAATGATTCAAGCAATAGTTAGGCTGTCCACATCTATCCTGTGGCATTCCTGGGGACAGAATGACACCTGGAAATAATCCTACAGACTGTTGTAGAGCAGCTGCTACAGGCATTCTTGATGAGCAAGATGTCTTTTCCCATGTGGGGAAAAGTGGGGAGTTTGAAGCTGGGAAAAAATAGGCCTTAACCAGGAAACTAGATTTTCTACCATCCTATAATATTCTAAAACTCTATCTTTTTAGTATAGTAGTAACCTTTTTTTGAAATTAATTTAATTTAATAGTGAAACACTCTGAATCTGCCTGCTTCCCCCAACACATACCTCACAAATCTTTTTGGACTCCCTGCATACACATGCACCTATCTCACTTTATAAGTGTAGTGATGTCCCCCCTTCCTTCGAATGGGAGATCTTTCTCTTCCAGCCTGATTCAGAACTGGGACCATAAAGGTCACACTAGTTCTGAAAAACATTACAAAACAGCTCAGTTATTTATTAGTCCAATTTGGATCTAGTCTATTTACCAGAGGCACCACAACAAACGTTTTGACATAGTGATTGCTGCAGTGCTGCTTCTGACAGATGGACATAGGCATAGACATCTACTTAGGCATAATCCAAGGTTAAGCCTATTTAGATCTGATTGATTTCAATGGCAGAGAGTTACAATATTGCTGTTACTTGCCAAAGTATTGCTATTGTAAGCGAGACCAGTTAACAGACTGGGTCAATGTAAGTGTTATTCATATTCATGTGGGAGTTCAAAGTAACATGAATCAGAAGTGAAAACAAAACGATTTCTCACAAAGGATGTAGAAGAGAAATAAACATCACTTTTCAAATATACTAAACTAAATCAAGAGTTTATTTCTTCTGACAAATACTCGAATCACAGTTCACACTCTTCAAGAGCTTTCTCTTCAAATAATCCTCTTTGGCATTCTCAACTTCACTTAGTCTGCTTCAGCAACTTTTACTAAAGTAGAACAGGCACTTCAGCTGCCTTCCCAAAACCACTTATTTCAGGGTAATCATCAATAAGAGACACAAACATTTCCAAAAAATTGTTTTCAGCATGCCTAGTGAAGGTTCACCAATTTCAGTTGCTGCTGCAGGGTGAACCAGCTACAAACAGGAAAATCTCACTGTTAGGACTATTATAAGAAGAAGACTTTACAAACTACAGAATATTTCGTTTCCTCACACTTGAGAATGGTCCTGGGCAGGCCATCTGGTTTTGGCTAGAAAGCTGCAAACCGCACACACACACATCCACCCCCAACACATACACATAACTCAGAGCCAGCCCTATCATTAGTGAGAGTGAGGTAGCTGCCTCAGACAGCAGATTTGAATATCATGAAATTTTGAGTATATTATTTAGGTTGTCATATTTTTACCACTAGGGATGGGAACAGGCAGGTGTAGAATTTTCTGCTTCAGATGACAAGATCTTTTAGTTGGCTGTGGGTAACACAAGCATTGACAAGGCTTAGTGGAGGTTTCATTTGATGATTCAGGAAAGAAAAAAGAATTCTTAGCCTGGTTTTATACATATCTTCGCACACAAGGATGAGAAAGGGGACAATTGTTAGGAAGTGAGTGGGGTGAAAACCTCTCACAGCTCTCAGCACTGATAGCATGAGAAGTTCTTCCCAGTGGGGAAACTGTAACTTAGATGTGGGATTTCTGGGGATCTGGAGAAGCTTTCTTCTTCCTCATCCTTCAGTGATCCAGAGTGAAACTGACATTCCAGTACTGGTAATAGTAGTGTTAGAACAGTCGATAGGTGAGTGGATGGGTGGATCCTTCTACATCTCAACTAACTAATGGGCTGTGGGAAAAGCATATAGCATCTCTTCAGTTTTGTGGGGTTTTATCAGAAGCAGGAGGAATTATATACAACATGTGGTCTTGGATAGAGTTAGAGAACCCTAACTATGATATATTGCATCTTCTCTTTCAAATAAATAAATGGAACACTAATGGAGATAAAGCATAAATGGTGAAGGATGTCAATGAATATTAAAATAAGAAACTTGGTGGAAACAATTGGAAATGACTATCTGGATGAAATATATTGCAGAGTCAGTCATGATATCAGCTGGTTGCTAGAAACAACTTTCTCAACTTCAGGTTCTTGCTACAGAAGGATTACTGTGCAAATAAAAGTCGATGGTGTTGACAGTATGGAAAGTTAAAACATATCATGACTTAGAATGAAGTTACTTGCAGTTTTAACTTAACTTGCAACAAAGCAGTCTATTTTCATACTGAACATAAAGCATGTTGTATTGTTATTATTAAACAGTCAAATCCCAGCCTCAAGAGGATTTCTGAACCATTAAGAATGGTACCAGTAAAACAATGAGGAAGATATGATTTGTCCCATTGTAAACTGGCATTATATGTCTGCAGAAATATAAAAGAGAAAGTTATAAATGGTGGAGATTCTCATTTCAGCACTGCAGAGTGCTTGTTTACTACGCTTGTAACAAAAAACAGTTACGTCAATGCAGATTATGAAAGCTAAGCATCAAAATCAAATGTAACTTAAGCTTGGATTTTCTGAACCTGACATCTGTAGGTAGTGACTACGAAACCCTTAACAGTCTGGGGCCAGGATATCTGAGGGACTTCCTTCTCTTATATTAACCTGCCTAAACATATATTGTACTGTTAATATTTTGCACTGTTCCTTTTATCTTGTAAACTGTATAGAGAGGGCTTCACACTTATAAGAGCCAGGAGAAAAGCAATGTATTAATTAAACAGATACAGACAAAGTGACCTAAAATAATATATAAAAAAACAAAAACAAATAACTTGCCATTGTGTCCCTGCCTTCTTAGGCTAGATGGGTCACAGCAGAGGGCAGGGTTGTAATATGGGGGTGTCATATTTTTAGAACATTCTTAAAACTAAAATGAGATGTTCACTTGGTTGCTAAGCTGGTGTCATTTAGGAACACAATGAAGATCAGCTGACTTTCTCAGGGGGAGGTTTGATTCAATTTCTTAATTCAACTTCTTCTTTGATTCAACTTCTTGAAGTTTCTTTTCCTTGGGTTATTTTTTTGAGGGGTTGTATTTGTATTTGCGAGTGTGTAGAGCAGAGCTTCCCAAACTTTCCATGTTGGTGACGCACTTTTTGGACATGCATCGTTTCGTGACACAGTAATTCATTTTTACTAGCAAACCAGAGGTTAAACAGTGGGAAAGGCAGCCCTCCTCAGCTGATCCTGGCTCCCTTCTGTTACCCTCACTGAGGAAGGACCCTGGTGAGGTCAGCAGCAGTGGGAAAGACAACCCCCCACACCCAATCCTGGCTCGCTGCCATCGCTCTCACCCAGTGAGGGTGGAAGCAGCAGGAAAGGCAGCCCCCACCTGATCCTGGCCCACTGCTGTTGCCGTCGCCAAGGAAAGACCCCAGTGAGGGTGGCGGCAATGGGAAAGGCAGCCCCCTTCCTCATTCTGGCTTGCTGCTGTCACCCTCGCCAAGGAAAGACCCCTAAGAAAGATACCCTCACCAAGGAAAGAACCCAGAAAGGATGGCAGCAGCAGGAAAGGCAGTCCTTCCACCCCATCTTTGCTCGCTGCCATTGCCCTCACCAAGGAAAGACCCCAGCAAGGGCAGCAGCAGCAGCAGGAAAGGTAGCACCCCCGACCCGATCTTCGCTCGCTTCTATTGCCCTCATTGAGGAAAAACTCCGTGAGGGCAGCAGCAGCAAGAAAGGGAGCCCCCCTACCTGATCCTCATCCGCTGCTGCAGCAGCAACAACAGCGGGAGAGACTTGGGTAGGGGGGCCTTTCTCAGCCCGGGGAGGCGATGCACCTACACACTTCAGGTGACACACTAATGTGTTGTGACACACCATTTGGAAAGCCCTGGTGTAAATCATGACACTAATGATCATTGTAAAAGAAATGGATGTGACACAACGGTTACATTTGTTGCTCCTTTCGATGTCTGTTTTTACATTTCATTGTCGTTTCCAGTTTAGTGGGAGGATTTGTGATCTTCCAAAGTATTAAGAACTGCATGATAGAAAATATTCTAAATACGTAAAAAAATTGGAGGTCTTTGGTGGCGAACCATTGGAGGCTGCTGAAAAAGGACCTGCCATAGCTGGGTCTGCCAGCTAGGCAATGTCTTGGGTTCTTCCTGGCCAGGCAGCACAGAAGTCCTGGTCTTGTTTTAGTGATCCACCTATTTCAGCTTGTTTCTTATCATCTTGTTGCTTTTGCCCTCAAATCTCATTAACAGTAGAGAGCAGGAAAAAAGGCCAACAACTAGGCAGAAAAGAGGAGAAAGAGAAGAGCAGTCATCATGACTGTGCACGATGAGCATAATAATAGTGGATCAGATCAGCTGGAATGGTTTTTAGCCTTCTGTTTTTCAGTTCTTGCCAAGTCAATAAAATTCTGATTAGACCAATTGCTTAGCTGACATGCCAGTCTTTGTCTTGATTTGTTCAGTTTAATAGTCCCCTTATAACATTATTTTTCTCAGTGTGATACACACAAAATAATGACATAGATAACCCTTGATCCACCTGCATATATTCAAAAAGCAGCACAAAGATAACATAAATTAAAACAAAGTAGAAACTATAATTATGATGAATTGTGGATAGAACTTAAAATAAAAATTAACTAGATAGAAACTTCCATAGCACACACTGTGGTAGCACAATTAATCTGAGTTTAACAAAACAGTGGGGATTAAAACATCGTTGTTTGGAGCCAAAGGGATGTAAAACATAATGGCCAGCAGACCTTTCTGAGGAGGGCATCCCATAAGTGGGCAGCTACTGCAGAGAAAGTCCTTCCTTCTGTGTCCATTGGATGTACCTCAGCTCCTGGAGCAAAAAATCTGCTCAAACTTAATAATACACCCAGTACAGTTTTAGAAATAGTGCTCACTCAAGTGATGAAATACATCAGTTTGCAATAGTGCAGATGTAATTATTAATATTATCCCGCCTTTTTTCCCCACTATGGGACACAAGGCAGCTTACATCAATTAAACGTAGTTAAAAATTCACAGGATAGAGAAGTTAAAAAGCAATTAAACTATCATAAAGTTAAAACCAGTTTAAAATAAAAACCATTAAAACCAACAAGAGCAGTAGCAGCAGCAGCAACAACAGTCCAGCATATTATACAAGACCTGTTTTTCCTTTTTTAAAAAAAATTCTCTTAAGTCTTGCTGGAACAAAAATAGAACTATATATCTTATGTTTAGTATGCTTTGTTTTCTGAATGGAAGCTAACCATGGGCTAAGTTTTCAAGTCTGAATGCTGTGGTATGCATCTCTGATTGGTATTCGAGAGGAAATCAGTTAATCCTTAGGAGTATACATTCCTCATCACAACTGGTTCAACCCTTACCTGGTTATCTCAGAACACAGATAGGGATATATGAAAGAAACATCCTTCAGATACTGTGGTCGCAAAGATGCATGGCTTTAGAGGTTAAAACCATCACTTTGAATAGGTTCTAGAAATAGTCTAGTAATGATTGTTTATGTATATGTTTATTTCATGTGTTCTCTCCTGGACCTTACACAAATATTCGACATGTGGTCAACAGAAACAATGAAGTGTTCCACAATATGCAGAACAGTAGACAGAAGCTTCCTAGGAAGAACAGCAAAAGCACTAAGCCTGTCCCTTAACGGCAGGTGCGTGTGTGGCATGACTGATTTTTATAAAGCATCCTATGAAACTCAAAGTTGCCATTGCTTGCTGATGTAATCAAACCACTAGCAACAAAGAATATTGTCAATAGTTTTCTTGACTTCATTTCTGAAGGATCTCAGTTGTGAGCAGGATATCTGTGAGCAAGATATATGTGCCTTTGCTTTTACAAATGTATATGTTGTGACACTGAGCTGACTGATCGCTGAGCTTGTATCTTCCACCTTTCCCTTTCTTTTGTGAATTACCACTACCTTCTATCTGAAGGTTTTCCAGCAAGTTTGTATTTTCAGTGTAGTATGGCTTTACCAATACGTACATCTAGCTGAAATGATAATTTGGCAGTATCAGATACATGCTGAGATTTAATATGGGGTTCTGTGATTTTTTGCAGGATTTTTTTCCCTTTTAATGAATAGTAGCTGATTTGGAGAAGAAAGCCATTTACATTCATTTAAATCTCCGATTATTTGGCAGATGAAGAATAGAAGATTACAAAATTTGGATGCCATTTACTAGTGGTTTAGTCTGGATGATGCACACCTACAGAGGTACCAGCACTTGCATAGGAGGGCAGAGCATGGATGTTCCTCCCTTTCTCTAGCGAGGTGACATTACTTATGGGCTTTGTGTTGCATGTGAGTGCCCAATTGTGTAAAAGACTAATTTACTTGAGTTTTCTCCGCTAAATATAATATGAGTTGGACTGGTATACATTCAGACATTCAAGCACCCACTTCACAAGTACAGCCATTGTACTTCTGTTTGTTTGAACTGACACCTGGAGAGCCATATCACTGAATGTAGCCAACAAAACACTATCTAAGCATATTTTTAAATGTCAAGATGACCTTTAAAAGAATCCATTTTCTGACATCTTGGAGAACACCTGTTGCTTCTTATATAAACATGAAAGGTTTGTCTGTAATTTTTCCCCCTTTTTAAATTTCAAGAGACTATCCTAGATGCTAAGGTAAAGAAACAAAGGCCCTGGCTTTCAAGTGTTTGCTTCCCTCAAACCTCTTAGATGAGGTTAGATTATTATGTTGCTGAAACTTTACTGCTGTTCTGTTGGGAAATCTTCTAACAATTCAATTAGACAATCTAAATGAGGTCAAATATCTTTTAGAAGCACCTTCCCTCAGGAAAGGAAATGGAATCCTACACTTATTATATTGCGTTTGTGATAGTGAAGCCTCTGAAAAAATGGCTTAAAGATTATTTTGGGAAGAAGCAGGAGAGAACAAACCAAAGGAGAGATGGTGAATGTGTGTGTACGTGTGTGTGTGTGTGTGTGTGTGCATGTGTGTGTGTGTGAGAGAGAGAGACAGACAGAGAGAGACAGACAGACACAAAGAAACAGAGATTTCAATTGCCATCAGAATCTACATGTCTTTAGATAAAGATGTTTAATGCATCAAAGACAAAATGACACTCTTCCCTCCCCATTTTTTCACTGAACTGAATTGTGTTCTCAACACAACCAAAAGCTACCAAGGTAGTTTAGGATTTGTAGGGTCAGGGCACGTGGCACTGTCCTCCAACAGAAGGAAGGGGGAGGCTCCAGAAAGCATGGCCAAGGGAAAGATACTCTCCACCCCTCAGCACATACCTAATGGTGGGATGATCTTATATGAGTTTGTGCGGAACAAAGATATGAATCATACAATCCTCCAAATATTGTTGGACTACAACTTTCAGCATTCCTCACCATTGTCTCTGCTGGCTAGGGCTGATAAGCCTTGCAGTCTGACAACATCTGGAAAGCCACACGTTTCATACTTCTGCTCTAGATTTAATTCTTTTTGCTTCACCATGGGTTTCTCCTGTGGGGCTATGCATCAAATTGTCACCACTACCCACCTTGTATTCTCGTCATAAGCAAAAAAGAAAGGAAATAGCAATGCTACACCTCAGCAGTTGCAGCTGCCTTTGGAAAGAAGCCATTGTTTCATTGCTTCAGCTCCAGTAGCTTTCAAAGTCACTTTAGGCAGAGTAAATGACAAATAGCTTCAATTTTGCTGCTGCATCTGAGGATATGTGAGCATTAGAGTGGAGTAGCACTTCCTTTTCCTTTTTCATTCATGGTAGAGAAGAAAGCAAACACAGGTTGCAGTGTGAGGCACAGTTGTAGAGAAATATATCTCTTTGGATTTGATGACACTTACTTCTGACTAAACTCACATAGGTCAAAGTCTAGGCCTTTTGTGCAGTATAGACATGGCAGAGACAGGGCAAATAAAGTGAAAGAGAGACTTCTAATTCCTGAGAAGGAAGATTGGTAATGCTACATCTGTACACTGCCTTTGCCTCTTTTTTTTTTCTCACCACCATTATTCTGTAAAAACAATTTCTCCAAAATTACTATTTGCATTTGAGAGAAGCCTTCATTAGCTTCAGTGGGAGCTTCCATTGAAAAGAATTCCTTGAAATGATTCCAAGAGCCAAGAGGTCAATGGCAAAAGATCCACTCTCCATACTAACAGTTTCCACGGCTGGATTTACTTATAAAAAGCAGATGTCTAACAGGTTTCTTAAAGTTAATATCATTCTAGTTCAGATCTCAGTCACTTTTTTTCAGCATAAGGTAGAAGATCTTGGTGATATCACTGTATAACTCCCTCTGAACTAACAGTTTCATTACACAGGACAAGGGGTACAAATTTCTCCAGGAAACATAGGAAGCTGCCTTTGTTGACTTGCATTATTAATTCATCTAACACAGATTTTTCAGGTTTTTTTTTTAAAAATAGTAGCTCTACAGAATTCCTTCTGAGTCTGAGGATAGGAGGATAGAAATTGAACCCAAAATAATGAGCATATAAAGCATGTGCTTTGCTGCTAAGCCATGGCTCAGCTTTGGTACATCAGACATATTTCACATGACGTTGCTGTCCCGCAATGGAGACATGTTGCTGTCAGTCCACAAGTCATGCTTTCACATGACATCATTGTAGTCCTTCTACCAACATGTCCTCACCCTTTGTGATAATGGGATATTCCATTGTTACCCCAAAATGTAGGTGCCACAAGGGCCACCCTGTGATGCCAGTACTTCAATGCAAAAGTGGGGAATAATTAGCTCAAAGAGGAGGCTTACGGGGGGGGGGGGGTAACTTAACAAGACCTTTTCTAGCAATGTTTACAGGCTCACACAGGAAAACAACCAGCCAGAGATTCAAAAGTAAGCTAAAAATGTGTTTTATTGAGGGGAATTCACTCATGCATGCACGCAAGATACACACATTCACACATTCACACAAGAGCTAACTGGATAGAGGGAGTTAAAAAATACATATAGAGAGGCTGAAAGGATTTATAATTACCAGTCGAGAAGAATAATGAGAGCAGAAATGTGTTTTGGCTTAGGTAGGACAGTCATTCAGGAGCCAGATGGACAGAGTGATGGGTAAACCTTCAAGAGACTGCACTGGACATCTTGAAATCATATGTAGAATGTTGACTTGCTGGATCCACAACCACTGAACATTCAATAAATATAAAAGATACCATGAAGTAATCACTACAATTACATATTTACATGAATAATCCAATGAGAAACACCATAAATGTCAATAGCATACCATAACATAACATAATTAAATACTGATACTTTCAACATCAACAATAACATAACCATTTTTCTTTTTCCTAAATATTTCCTCTCCATCTCTAAAAGGTTTTATTGACAATAACAAATCTAAATAAATCTATTTTTTTAAAAAAAAAAAATGCTGTATGTAATGCCTTTAAAATCATTTATGCAGACTGCGGCTTGCTCAGACATCTATGAATACAATACATTATACTGTCTATAAATACATTAGAACTTTCCTTTCAGAAGTTACTTTTCAAGAACTTCTTATAAAACATAATGCTGAGGGTCAGTTTCTGTCGTTTAATTTATTGTTATTTCTTTTGCTCTCCTGGAAGAATATTGTGGAAAAGTTTTACTAGATACAGATTCCCCACCCCCACCCCTGGTTTGGGAGTTATTAGCCAATGTCCACTGTTTTACAACAGTCACAGCAGTGATATTGTGTTGTTTAAAATTATTTATTACAACTCCAAAATATCTATAGCCTTCAAGGAATTAAGCCAAATGGTGAAACCGCTGAACAAGCCACTAAAACGACACAATTCATGGTGATCCATAAAATGCTTTACAAAAATGCTTATAGAGCTTTAAAAAGGTGCAGGCCATGGTTCTGTCTGGTTTCTCTGAATCATTGCTTACTGCGTACCCTTGCTTATGCCCACTGTATATGTGGGAGAGAAACAAGACATGAGGGAAGAAGAAAACCTTTGCCCCTTGCACAGTTGTTGATGAGCTCCTTATGTTTGCCATCAGACTTCACTGTAACTGAAGGCCTGCCTTGGAGTCAATCAGCTGTGTGGATTGTTTTCAGTGGGTGAGACCTAGCACACGACCTGAGAGGAAACTGTTTTCCTCTACTCTGTTCCTAAGCACTAAACTGCTGGCAGTGCTCTCACTGAATTCTCAAGTCACCCGCCTTTGTTTCACATCCATTATTTTGTTACTGATAAGGCTCAGGTGAATGGGAATGAATTTTATCCACCTTCATAGCAGGCTGCAGCAATGCAATGTGTTCACCTTTCTCATAACAATGTGTCTAGTTTATAATTTCATTTCAGTATTTTGTATTTCTACTACTTTTCCTTTCAATCACTTAAGGCATTGGTAGGTATGACTGGAAGTCATCACTGTGCACCCCACTAAAGGATTTCCTGGAGAGAATTTGGGGTGTCAGTTCCAAATTCTAGCCCATGTTAGGATCTGGCATATTTTTTTTGCAGACTCAGGCTTCCAGAATGGATTACAGTATTGGTTCATACCGATATTCCTCCAGTACCATATCAGTTCCTGGTAGCTTTCCAATACCATCTGATGCTTCCTAGAAAGTGAGCTAATAGTGATATTGATCAACCCAACAGGTGGGCTGCCTGGTGGTGACTGGAACCTTTTTCTGTGCCAAGTCAATATTTGTTAGGTGTAACCAATAGGGACAGAGGTAATTTTTAACCCACTTCTGCCTATATGTAGTTTTTGAAGATGTGTCACAGATACTACTCCTTGCTGCAGCCACACAACTCCTGTAATATTCCTTCAGGACTAATTTTTCCTTGTTATATCTGGGACAATATAATGTATTTATTAACACAGCAATATATTGACCAACTGCACTGTAACGTACTAACTGAAATAGAATGAGCTGTTTTACTCAAAATTTATCTGTTTATACCAGAAGCGTATGTGAAGAAATAGCACCATTTTCCATTTGGGCATTTCATTTTATGGTTTTATAAGCATAGGGTTTTACCTCCCTTCCCCTCTCTTCCCCATCTCTTTCTAGGGGATTTGGGTGGGAGTGCACTAGTCAGTTTCATCCCAAAGATTAATAATTGTTTAGAGGTTAAAATTTTTGTTAAGATACAGGGATAAGGAAATTTAACTTAGGTACTTCACACAAGATGAAAAAGCCAGCCACAGAAGCAAGACAGGGTAATGTTCAGCTAACACGTCACAACAGCTTATCTCAGGAAACAGAAAATACTTTGGCAGGAGGAAGTAAGAAACCATTCTCTAGATTGGTTCTGGTTGGGCAAAGAAAAGATTTTAAAAGCAGACAAAGAGAAGCAGAGGCTCAGAGGTGTGTGTGTGGGGGAGAATGAGTATAACCACACTGCAAAATTACAGCAGTTCAATCCCTCTTTAATTAACATAGCTGTCTTCTAGGGAATCCCAGACTCCTAGGTATGGTGTGGTATTTAAAGTCCTCTCCTAGGGCATTTCCCTTGACTATAGCACTAGAGCTCTCTAGCAAAGAAGCCTAAGTACCTCAGCTTGCCAAATTGGAGAATCTAGGGTTTGATTGGATGGAACCATGGCAGTTAAAGCAGGATCAAACTGAAATTTATTGTGAAATTAATTAATTAATTAATTAATTAATGTTGTGGGGAAAAAGAAAATGTTGATGGATGCAGAGAATGAGCTAGGAAGCCTGCACCATTGACTGAAAGATATTTGTTGGAGAAGGAATCAGGATAAAATGGGGACATCGTCGAACTAGGTTAGCTTAGTTGTGATTAACCCTAGTTGTGCGATTATCTTATTATTTGTGTGATATTTGAACATATATGTCTGGGAGTCTCCTCTCTCTGTCTCCATATGTGTGTGTGTGTGTGTTGCTCTACGTGTTTTTTCTTCAGTAAGATTTAATTCTTGATATTTGAAATTTTGTGGTCTCACTCGTTCTCAGAACCAACACAAGGCTAAAAGCCGTTTTCGTTCTACCCGAAGTCGCTACCTCAGACTTAGAGAACTGGAAGTAAGTTTTGGTGCTGAGAACCAGGGATAAAAAAACTCCAGCAGAAAAGGTTACAGGAAGCAAAGAGGGCTAAAAATGTTGGGACTACTGTTTTGTGTGTCTTTCCCTTTCAACTCTGAGGCAAGACACATTTAGTCCATCTTACAATGCAGTACCCATTTCAGCCTATGAATAAACTTTTTACTCCACTGATCAAATATGCTGTAGAGTTCTGTGTAACATTTTTAAAAGTGATAACACACCACATTTCCTGCTGTGGTAAGAATTCCATTAAGCATGAGTATTAAGAATACTCATACATACCGCTTGTGTCATGTAGTATTTTTGGAACATGCACTGTTTAAAAGCTTTCAATGACATATCAAATAACTTTTTGTAGAGGGAACTGGAAAAGTGAGAATAGGACCTTTTGTGAATTGAAAGGGACGATTCATTTTTTGAAAGGTGTTTGTTCTCCTCTGCATGTCTAAGTGACATTTTTAGTATCAACAGAGTGAGAGAGAGAGGGGCATAGGTGCCTTGGTCATCTGTAATCTGTAATGGTAAAGGAGTGTCTGTCTGTGTTTCTATAATTGCTCCAAGGCAGTGAAATCTAGTTATCTAAAGGTTAGTAGGGATTCTAAGAGTACCCTGGGACTTCACATCTAAGGAAAATTTTAGCTGATTTTTTTTAAAGAAAAGAAAAAACCTAACTTTTGTCAGCTGCCTACAATATTAAGACATTAAATGTCACTGAATAATGGGTCACTAGGCTCACTGGGGACACCAGGCTCATTGGGGTTATAAAGGAAAACCTTTTCTGAATATCAACATCATAGCAATTGAGGTTCAGCACTGCATTAGCCAGCAACACCCAACAGCTCAGTTGGTCCTTGCTCAGTAAGGCCATTTCTGCACAGGGCAAGGGAATCGCCCCATGCCGCTACTTACCGGATCTTCTGGCTCCCCGGTCCGGTCCAGGCTGCTCCGGAGCAGTGTGTGGCTGTCGATCCACACTGCTCCAGTGTCCAAAATGGTGGCTTCCGGTCGGTCGTGGGTCTTGACCAACCGCTGAAGCTCGCCAGCCTAAAGCCTGCCCTCCGCAGATCGCAGGCTTGCATTGGTGCGAGCCTGCAAATCTGCATGAGAGAGCAGGCACTCAATGGTGCGTGCCGGCTTTTTGAAAAACCTGAAAAATCAGGTTTTTCGAAAACACTCTGGAGGACCACTTGGGGTTACTCTGGAGCCAACTGAGGTGTGGATGTACACTAAGTAGTCAGGACCGAGTCTGCTCCAAGGTGCAGATGTCCTCTGTGGAGGATGCACTGCACCGTTTTATTTAACCCGTGTGGAAATGGCCTAAGATTTGCACTTACAAGTTGTAATTCTATACATACATATACAGAGATAAACCCCAATGAACATTTCTCCTCTTCTGTGAGGAGAAATACGCTCAATTGCTATGATGGTAATACTCAGAAAAGGTTTTCCCTCTATACTACAATAAGCTGGTTCATTTTCTCTTGTTCCAAAGGCCAGACATTTAGTTCAGTTTGGAAAATAAAAAGAGCAACATATCATTTAATTTCTGAGATCCATAGAAATCTGTTTGCTTTTCATTCATTTCAACTATTATTTATATATTTCTTTGGTATACGTGCAAAAACACAAAAAAACAAGAAAAAAGATATGCATGCTCTTGCTCTGCTAGCGTTATGTGGATCTAGGCCCATATGTGTGTTAATTTTCTCTGAGCAAATGTAATACAGATGTCTTCATTCATTTCATCTTGCTTTTGAATCTCTTCTTGGTTTAATGGTGCCTTAGGAAAACGAGTTACACAGTTCATTATCCATTGTAGGTGTAGGGGAGATCCATTTTTATTATGCTGATCTTCAGTTTCATCAGTTGTCTTTTACTTCTGCTACAAGGGAAAGTAAAATACCTGAATGCACTTCCCAGTGGAAATTGAAATGTTATATGCTCTTAACCATGTTCTTAACATTAGTCCTGTATCCTGGTAAATTTAGTAAGAGAGAGAGGCTGCAACCTCTTCTTTTAAATTCATCCTATGCAACATGGTATTGTCTTGCAAGAGTATTCAAATGATGCAGCTTTATAGAAAGCTGCAGCATTCCAGAAAGTACTTCATCATATAGTGGTGCTTCATCATACAGCCAGGAATGGGGTTTTATCTACAAAAAATTTCAGAGAATGGGCACTGATCTCCAAGGTTTCCTCCAGCTGCCTTTCAAAATCACCCCATCCCAAACTTCTTCAGTCCCCTCTTCTGAAGATATCCTCTTTCTTTCTTTTTTCCACTCTCCTCACTCTATCATCTATCCTAATTTCCTGTCATGTTGAATGGATATGTAGTACAAGTTAGTTGTAGTACAAGTTGCTCTAGAGTAGAATTGTAATGGCAATGTTCTGGAGGGCAGCAGCTCAGGGAAGCCTGTTACAAGCATTCACAGAGATTGGATGATTTGTTAAATCTTGGTTATATAGCCTAAATTTCCACATGGGAAGACCACAACTGTGCAGTCCGAGCCACCATTTTGACAAGTAGTAATGATGTCACATCATTTCAGATCACCTTTTTCTTTATTTGTGGGAGAAAGTGATCACAAAAAAGCTGTTTTGGGAATCCTCTCCCCCAAATGGATTTCCTTAAAAAAGCCCTTTTCACTTTTTTCCTGTGCCATAGGGTGATGGGATTTAGAGAAGATCAGTGGGCTGTTTGACTCATATACTTGAAAATGTGATTACTGAGTAAGTAAATAATTCTATGTCAGTTTCTAAGCATGTTTTTTTCACATTTTTCTTTCCTCGTGCACTATAGGTAAAACATTAAATAGACAGACATATGCTGTTTTACTCAGTAAAAGTCATTGCTGCCACATTTAGAGAGAAAAGAATCTGAGTGGCTTTTAAGAATCATCATCCTTGTTTACTTCATAATCCCACAAGAAGATGTTGGAAAGCCAACAACATTTAGTCCATAATCAACCCAATACATCATACTGCCTGAAGCAAAGAAAAGGATATTCACCCCACCACTCAGTTCCACAGCTGCTACAGAAGCTGATCAAACTGGCAGTTGAAGGGAACAAGCTATTGGTAGTGGTGGTGGTGGGGATGTTTTGAACTTGCACCTAAGAGAGAATCTGGCAGGCTTTGTCATCGAGGGAGAGAGAGAATAAAGAGAGAAGTTGTCTTATCAAATATAACTTCATTTTTTAATTGCCTGTCCTTTGAGGACTTGCTGGAAGTGGAGGAGAGATATCTTGATGGCCCAAAGTACTAGCCTGGAGGCTGGCATCTGTGCTGATGACCTCCCTTGGAGGATCCAGTAGGGCCACTCCAAGAGATAGTCTGTGAATGTTTGTCCAGCAAAGGAGGGACTTTTGAACCTCCCTGGTTAGATGAACCCTGATGTGCTGTCATGTTGTTATGAATGCCTGAAAGTGTCAGAGAAGCCATTGCAGCAGACAAGAGTGAAATCTTACCCAAGTGGCTAAATGAATGCAGGAAATCATTAGGCTGAGTAGACAAGTCACTGCCATGTGATCTGCAGGCTTCTTTGAAAAGTGGCAAGTTTTTCTCATGATTTTTCTTTTCTCTCTGGAGAGGGGCCAATGCAGCCTGTCTTTGTATCTATTAGAGCCCTTAGGTGAACTAGTCTCTAAGTGGGTAAAAGGTGACTGTTTTGCTTGTTGACCATGAAGGCATGGTTGTGGACTGCCACTGTGCTTGATAGAGCTTATCAGCCTCCTGAAAGTGTGTGATATTTTTAAAGGATATTGTCCAAATAAGGGAAGATATGAATGCCTGGGAGATTCTGGTTGACAACAGAGGCGATCATCACCTTGCTGAGTACCCAAGGAGCCAAGACCAGCTTGAAAGGCAGGACTTTGAATTGGCAGTGGGCACTGAGGTAACAAAAACAAAGATACATTCACAATGAATAGATAAGGATATGGAAATAAGTGTCCAAAAGATCTGCTGACAGAAGAAAATTTCTGGGAAAGATGTGTTCTTGAATCATTTGTAGGCTCTCCATCTGGAAACTCCTGTGCTTCACTTTTTTTCCCCCAGGTTTGAGGTACAGAAATGGATGAACTCTGCATCCTTTTTTTGACCACCATGAAGAGGATAGTTTATATCCATTTGAATCTTTCATTTGGAGGGAAAGATTCTACTGCTCCTACCTTTAAGAGGTGAACAATGGCCTGACACATTGTGAAGGTGTTTGAACACTTTTGGAGACTGGTGACCTGAGAAATGGTCTTTGGGTTTTTGGTTGGATTTTATTACATAACCTTCACTTATTATCTTCAATACCCAGTGGTCTGATGTGAAGAGGGAACACACCCATAAGAAGTGTGACAGTCTTCCTCCAGTCCTGAGGGGAGGGTAGTCACAAGGCCTGTTTATTTTTGTAGAGTTTGCTGCCTTATAAGGCATTTCTGCTTGTGCCTTTCTGGGAGCAAAACGAAAACTGGCACCTAGACCAAGCTGGCTTGAAAGACATGATGTCTCTTGCATAGGATAAGAAAAAAAAGGAACAAAAGGGCTAGGACTATTTATCCTGTCATTTTTTTTCTCCTTCTTTGGCAGAGAAGGCATTGCTTCCTTCTTATGCTTTGTTTCAATAAGGATGTCCTTAACAGCCTCATCACCAAAAAGGAGGTTTCTCTTGTAAAGGACTCTGGCTAAATTGTATCTGGATTGCATCTCCTAATTCCAACATCTTAGCCAAACAGACCTCCTGGCTACATTTGTGATTGCAAAGGCATCAGCAGAAAATGTCAAGGAGTCTCTAGTGCATTAGCCCCAAAAACTAAGGATTTATAAAATTTAAGCAAAGCTTTATATAGAGACTTGGCACCCCAATCCTGGCAATCAAATATATCCTGGACCCACAGCATAGCTTTCCTAGCAATAAGAGATGCAGCTCAAATCTAAAGGCAGAAGCCTCACAAGAGTGTTTGAGGAAAGCATCTGATCTCTTGTGCCAAATCTCCTTCTCTAGGGATCACAGCATGAGTCAGAAGCTCTGGGATTGGTCCATCAATAAGAGCAAGCTTGACTATATTCATAGCCTCTGAAAGGAAGCTGTAAAGCTTTTGAGCTACATTAACACCTTCCCTAATTTGTGCAGAATTCCATTCTGGTTTGCCTATATCATTGAAATCAGAAGGAAAAGGAACTACTCAAGAGGAGACCTTTGATTTGAGGAACGTGACTGCCCTCAACTGGAAGGATCGGTAGAGCAGTGAAAGAGTCAGGCCAGCATTTTTGTAGCTTCAAGCTGCTATAGCTTTAGATAGGAGAGGGATAATATCATTTTGGTTGAAATGTCCCTTTCTGGCTAGTTCCTCCTGATGCTTAGTATCAGACTATTCTCCCTGCTAAGAATCAGAAAAATCCCTGAGAGAGGTTGAACAAAAGGAAACTACATCAACATCTCTAAAAGGAACCCCTCTCTCTGGGAATGAACTGCAATCCTCATCAGAAAAATAATTTTTCCTCCTGTTCTGAACTCAGTTATAATATTAGCTCTAGCCCCATTTTTTGGCCAGGAAGATACTTTTCTAAAACAACACGTGATTCCTTGCCTTGCCTGGGCAGTGCCTAGAATTGAACCTAGTGGTGTACAGACCCTTAATAGTGCCCAGGGCAAGGGGGTAGGGTGAGTGGAGGTGGGTATGGCGAGCAGACAGGCAGAAGTGGGCAGGGCAAGCAACAGGAGTGGATGGGATAAATGGTGGCAGGCATGGGAGGGGTGAGTGGAGGTGGGTGGAGTGAGTGTCAGTGGGGTGGTGTGAGTGGTGGTGGGCAGGGAAGGGCAAGTGGAGGTGGGCGGGGCAAGCAGTGGGTAGAAGTGGGCAGGGCAAGCAGCAGGAGTAGGTAGGGTGAATGGTGGCAGGCAGGGAAGGGGTGAGTGGAGGTGGGCAGGGCAAGTGGGGGGCGGAAGTGGGAGGTGACCAGCGGGAGTGGGCGGAGTGAATGGCGGTGGCCAGGAGAGGAGCAAGTGGTGGGTGGTGCAAGCGGCAGGCGGAAGTGGACAGGGTGAGCAGCGGGAGTGGGCGGGGTGAATGGTGGCAGGTAGGGGAGGAGTGAGTGGAGGTGGGCGGGGTGAGCAGTGAGTGACAGTGGGGGTGGGGCAAATGGTGGGACAGGGGCCAGCGGTGGAGCGTGCCCCCTCTGACATTGGTGCCTGGGGCACATGCCCTAGGTGTCCCAGCCTAGATCTGCCTCTGATTAAACCTTTCCTGGATGGCTCCTTTTCTGCTGGCTGAGAATGGAGCACTGCAAAATCAGACAGAACTGGAATTGGCTAGGTCAAACTGAACCTAGCTGGGAGGCTAAAATTGCCTAAGAACTTTGCACATCTACTATCAAAATTCAGTTTTAAAAAAAGAAGGGAAAGTGGGGGAGGGGATTTGTCTGAAGCTCAAACATGTTTGGACCATGCAATGCTTATTTCATTTACTGAGAAATGTGGAAACGAGGTAAGTTGCATTTACTTCCAGGAGCCCAGCTTCCAAAGAGAAGCAGAATACCGATGATGTCTAGATAACTTGGAAGTGTATGTTGTTCATAGCACATATTTATGTTAGAATTAAAAACCTTTCATGTCTGTACTCACTAATTGTTAGTTTGCATATTTTCAGACTTCCTATTTGCTTGATTTACCATACCCACTCTCTTCCTACTTCATTAAAACCTGCTGCTATTTTATCCTTACTCTCTTTCTCCTCCAGAAGACTGTGTATTTGAGTTTGAAGAAGTAAAAAGCAAAGATATTTCTATGTGTTTTATAAAATAATGAAGCTTATTTATTTTCTTTGCTGGAACCTGTGGATAGATGAGTGGATGGGTGTGGGTCTGGTTGTCTTTCAGCTTTTGTCTGTCTAAGCTGGTTATTGTTCTTGAGCAATCCACTACTGGATTGCTTCCTAATAATAGCTGTCCTTATTAGATCTCAGATGTCTTGTGAGGAAGGTGATATGATCATACAAGTGAACCACTCCTTACTGAGAGAAAGAGGTTTCACTAGAGTCTACAAAACCTGAGCTAATCCTAGCATGGAAGTGATCCAGAGACAGTGGCCATTTCCACACAGGGTATTTGAAACGGTGCAGTCCGTCCTCCAGGGAGGACGTCTGCACCTGGGAGTGGACTGGGTCCGGACTATTTAACTTAGATCCGCAGCTCAGCCCGCTCCAGAATGACCCCAGTGGTCGTCCAGCGTGCTTTTGAAAAACCTGTTTCTTGCGGTCTTTCAAAAGCACAGAGCGCGCCAGTGCAAGCCTGCTCCCTTGTGCAGATTTGCAGGTTTGCACCAATGTGAGCCTGCAGTCTGCCGGGGGCGGGCTTTAGGCTGGCAAGCTTCAGTGGTTGGTTGAGACCCTCGACCAACCGGAAACTACCATTTTTGACGCTGGAGCAGGGCGGAGCGACAAGCACCCACTGCTCTGGAGCAGCCTGGACCGGACCAGGGAGCCATAAGACCCAGTAAGTAGCGGCATGGGGCAATTCCCTCGCCCCGTGTGGAAATGGCCAGTATGTAAGGATTACTTGTAGGATTTGTTTGCTTTGCCTTTAGTTTGTGAAAATATTTTATGATTACAGATTTATATCCAATTCTTCATCCTCTAGTAGTTTTTTCCCATTTGTGATATAACTTACAGCCTGTATGAAGTAAGAATGGAATGAATGAAATATTGCAAAGTTCTGAATTTTTATTTACAATGTTTTATACCCTCAAGAAAAAAAAAAATTATAGAGGAAATTTTCTGGGGCAGGGGTAGAATCTTGCAGACAAGTAATCAAAATTTTATGCATTCTCACTTCACAAATGCTGTAAGATGCACCACATGTGGGAACAAACTTCTACTAGAAAATTCATATTCTAGGGAAAAAAAGGTATAATGATAGCATAGTTTTCATAAGAAGCCAAAAGCAATGCAAACTATGCCATAACCAAACACTTTGTGGCAAACTTGACTCATTAAATGAAGCTTCACACTTTAAATGAAGTTGCATGCATTTTATCAGAAATAAGATGCCATAGATAATGGAGAAGCTTAAGGTATCCTTCTAACCCCTTTTTTTCTTTGCAGCTAATGAGACCAGAAGTGCTGTCCTCATAGTAATACCCATGATAATGTAATTTCCAGCAGAGTCTAGCCATACTTGCTTCTTTGGCAAATTCACCGCCTGTTATTACAGACCTTTTCCACTTGCCTATTTGCCTATTCCAGATGGCGTGTGTGCACATGAGTGCGCTCACACAAAGTCCATCTTGCCTTGGAATATGTTTCTCTTGGACAGACATACCTATACAAAACACTTTTGCTAGACTGCTGTTAATTTTTCTCCCATCTGGCATCTTCACTTTGTCGAGATCTTAATTTTAGAATTTAGTTTACACTAAAATAACTGCTACAGCACATCACACACTCAGAGCCTGTTTCTTTCAATATCTTTCCATACTAGGTGAATACAGCTGATTATTATTTACTAGGTAGTGCCCTTGGAAACTCACTGTATGCCAAACTGGCACAGAACTGAGGGTCAAGAAGAGCTGCCAAATAGATTTGTCTCCATGGAACTGCTGCTTCCAAAACTGAATGCAAACCTAGGTCAGCAGATAAAGTTCTCCCAGGTAGACTTGTCACTTCTTAGGAAGCTGGGTCATTAATTTTAATTGAAATTGTTAAATCAATATTTTTGTGTTAGGTACAAACAACTACATTTCCTTTCAGTGTAACTTTTTTGTATCTGAACAAAGGCTGTGACTGTGTCTCCATGCCTAGGCTTTTCTCTCTGTTCCAAACACATTCTGACAGTCTGGTCCATTATTCTTCATTAGATTTTTATTAGGAGCATGAAAATATTCTTCCTACCAAGTCTTCTGTTCTCCAGCTGATGAGAAGTGATGTCTTGCTCTTCTTTCTCTGAGTTCAGTGTTAAAGGGGTAGTAGTGTGATTTTTATTCATGCCCAGTCTTAGTATATAACTTCCCTAATTCTCATGGCAGAAGTCTTATGAGAAGCAACACATAAAATTACTGAAATTTCATAAAAAAAAGCAAAGCCAATGGGAAACACTTTTCATAGATTTGAAAGAAAGAGCACATCTTTATTACTTTTGACTAATTCACTGTTAGGTCTATCTAGAGTAGATCATTAAAAGTTTAGAACTGTTTATCACAACTGACATGTTCCATTGATTTCAGTGGTTCTATTTTAGGTAGAAGAGTCAGCATCATGTAGCAGTTTGAGCATTGGTATGAGACCAGGGTTCAATTCCCCACTTAACCTTGCAAACCACTGGGTGACTTTGGGTGCATCACACACTCACAGCTCCAGAATATCCTATGATAGGTTCACCTTAGGACTGGTATAAATCAGAAACAACTTGGAGGCACACAACAACAACAAATTTCAGGTAGAATACCACTGGACTCAGCCTTCTATCTGTTTTCTTTTGCAAACTCATTCTCACATGCTAAGACAGGGAGCCCATTCACACTATACAATTAGGGTACTTTAATCAATCAATTAATTAGCTAGTTTATACCCTGCATTTCTCCTGGCTTGGAACCCAAAGTGGCTTACAATAAGGCAGATAAAATCTTAATTTACATACGTTTTTAAAAGCAATTAAGTAACAATCTATTTTTTAAAAGCTCATGGTTAAAACAGTTGAGAAACTCCTTAAAATGTAATTTCAGGGATAAAAGCTTAAAAGACAGCTCACCACTTTCAAACACACTACTTCCACATGTTTTATGAATTAAAGGCCTGAAAAGAAAAGTGAGAGGGCCAACTGGCTCTCCCATGAAGGCGAGTTCCACGGCTTGAGAGCAACCACCTTAACTCTCTTAATAACATGCTATGAAATCCTGGAATTTGCGGTTCAGTGACACAAACAATGCCAAGTACTAAATATTTATTTAGGAAAAACACTCTAAATTGAAAATCCCGGGATACTATAGAATGGAACTATGACAGTAAAACTGGAAGACAGTTCCATATTTGGGTAGTGTGAAAGGGCTGTAAGTTAGGATGTGACCCCACGAACTTTATAGCGTTTTCTTAGGCAAGGACTACTCAGAGATGGCTTTGCCAGTTCCTTCCTCTGAAATATAACCTCAACACTGGCTATGTTCTCTTAACACATTTTTCCTCCATTGCAGCAGAGGGCATGTCCTACAACTTCTGGGGAGATCAGACTAGCTTAGGAAGTTCAAGTGGACCATATTTTGTGATACACATAGCTTTGTGCTCCAGCAGGAGACAGCTGGATGTAGGAAGCATGGCTTAGTAATGGAGTATTTTCACTGTCCTTTATGTACATGCACACATGCACCTCCACCATCTGTTTTCTGATGGAGCCACTTTGCTGATAGTAGAGTTGAACCACAAGTAATGAAACTTGGTCAGATCCTAAATGCCAATTTGTATGTTCTTATATTCTATGTTCCAGCGATTTTAATTTTATTATCCAAGAAGGAAGAATCTTACCAATTTTTTTTCTTTTCTGTTTTGAAATATACCCAGCTAGTCTCCATGTTGCTTTTGTTAAGAATTCAGTAATAAAAAATATTGTTTGATTAACTATCTCTAAGAAGTTGGAAACTTGGTTTAAGCCAATTATACTTGTGTCGTGCATGGTAATGGACAGAATAATTCTGCTGTTTTAAATAATTAGCAGTTCTGATTATGTTAAGTAAATAGACACCACAGGAGACAAAGCATTATATTTTGAGACAAATGATGGATGTAGATAATGAAGCTATCATATTTACAGAGAATGAGAAGTTCATTATCTTTAATAAGGTAAAAATAATACTCGGTTCTCACACAGGCACCTTAGAGCGCACATGGAAATTAACAATGGTGGGAAAAGACAGTGTCAATGAGTGCTATTGAACTGATGTGTAAAACTGTCTACATTCCAATTAGTGTTTAATTTGTCCATTAACAGAGTGAGAACCGTTCATTTTCCATTATTTAATAATTAGGCCTACAAGGCTGGCTATAACTAACTTGTTATAAAAAGTCTTATTTTGCAATGGTCTTATTATAGAAAGCAGCATTCAAAATATTGCTAATGATTCTCATTTTTCATAAGAGTAAGGATTTGAATAATCCTTAAAAGTAATTTGTTATAATGCTTGCATTGCAGAAGAGAAAAGGCATATCATACGCAATTTCATAAAGTAGCTTTCACAAATATTTTAAATTTTGGTTTTAAGAAAAAGGGTGAAAAATATACTTTGCACAAATATTGGTCTGCTCTTAGCATAGCATTTTTAATAATGTGGAATGTAACCTGAATGTGTAGCAGACTCTGTTTTTTGAAGGTATGACATTTCTGTGCCACCAATTTCACTAGCTCCCAATTTGTCTTTAGACCTCATTCAAAGCCCATGAAGCCGTTAAAACCATAAAGGGTTTTTATGTATTACATAGAAATTACTCACCCTTCTAATGAGGTGTTTTACTTTGGGCAATCCATAATAATTTAAATCACAATTTATAATAATATAAGAGAATATTGGTCTGAGCCATGTCTCCAAGACATGAACACTAAGGTTACCCTGAGGTTTGTGCATTTGGAGGTTATTTGGTTTAAAGCACATATTATTTAACTTCACTGAATTTCAGGTATGTAAGTATTGAATGTTGAACTATGCCCCTGGGGACCAGAGTTCAAATCACTGGTCCATCATAGAAATCCACTGTGTGACCTTGGGCATGTCACACACTCTCGGCCCCAAGAAAACCCCATGATAGGTTCGCCTTAGGGTCACCATAAGTCGGAAAGGACTTGAAGGCACACAAAAATGTCAAGGCTTTCAAGGTAAATGCAGGAAATGTTTTCTAAGTGGATGGCAGAAATGGGGTGATGTGGCCTTGAGCACAGTTACGAGGTTGTTATAACTAGACAGACCCAGAAGGTCTTTGCCTAGTCACCAAGTGAAGGTTGCCAGGAGAAATAGTGATTGGGTCACTCCACAAGGTCTGGGGTGATGGTAAGTCCTTAAAAAGGTTTGAGTTTTGCATTGTAAGTTACCATGTAGGTTTTCCCTAGTGATCATGTTGCTCTGCTGAACGATTTATGCCTTGCTTCTCAGCACGCTGCCAGTTTGTATGCTGATTTACTGCTTTGCTAATTGCTCTCTGGTACGCTGCTTGAAGCCCTAACCTTAACCTCAGCGTGCTTAAATAAACAAATAGCCCTGAGCCTATCTTAATCAGTCTCTGGAACTGTTTTTGCTTTACTGAAGTTGCGTGGTCGCAGTAGAAAGACACTTCCCTGTCAGCATTCTGTGTAAGCTCTGGGGAGCTGTTTCATGCTAACCTTGACAAAAAACACCAAGTATTTGAAGCCTGCAGTACCAACTTCAGTCAGAAGGTGGAAGATGTTCTAGTAACTTTATAGCTTTGCAGCTATAAATGAGTGAGACGTAATCTAGCGGGCAGAGTTACAGAGTTTGCCGTGGCTTCTGTTAGGGAGCCTTCATCGCTCCCCAGGCATGGAGTATATGCAGTTCCCTTGGGGGTGTGCCATGGCCACAGTTGTGTCTGAGAGTCCCAACAACCAAGGTTTCACACTGACAAGGCACACATAACACATATAGCTCTGACAGTTGCACAACTTTGTCTGAAGGCTTCAGTGGATCACACTAGGAGCTATTCTTATAGCCCGTGTGCAGCCTTAGTATAGAAAGAAAATATTATTAAACAAACCACAAAAATGCAATCATACAAATAAAACATAATCCTCTGCTAAAATATAATTCACCTAGCAAGGCAAAAGCCTGCCTGAGCAACAAAATAGGTCTTCTCTAATTAATGAAACTCATCCAGACGTAGGGCCACCTAAGGTATTTTATAATTTTGATAGAGCTACTAAAAAGTTCCCATCTCTTGTCTCAACCAACCATACTTGTTCAGATGGGCCACAGAGATAGACCTCTCTACTTGATTTTAAAGAATGACCAAACTGGTACAAAAAGAAGCAGTGTTTTCAGTATCCTAAATACAAAGCATTGGACTAATCAGCAAGACTTTGAACTGACTGATAAGCAGTGCAGCACTGCAAGATGCATGATATATGACTCATGGGTAAGTGCTCACTAGTATCTGTGCTGCTGCATTGTAGATTAGCTGAAATTTCTGAAGAATCTTCAACATTAGTTCCATATACAGAATGCAGTAATCAAATCTAGATGCAACTAAGCTATTTGTTTCTCTGGTCATCTCTTAACTCTTCAGGAACTGATCAATGATAAAAACTATTAAGTTAAAATCAATTAATCCATTAATCACATTAGAACGGCCTTTTTGACGGAATGAGGCAACTTAATTAAATTTATTTTAAGTGATTGACCTAAGTTGGAATTTTGGCATTAATGTTTCTGGAATTAAGTTATTGATTCAGTTATAGGTTAATTAAATGAGACAGTGTCAAAGAGCCAGCAAATTGTACATTTTCTAGTGAGTTCTTTCCCCAAAGCCTAGCCCTCTTTTTACAAAGTTGCTATTTAATTTTCTTAGCCTCTCTGGGTTTGAAATTTACAGTATTTTGGTAGTTAAGAGTAGTTCCAGTGTTAGTCTCAGTACTGATTCTTCCCTACCATTGCTTTATTCCCAAAATAACCAAGGATCCATTTTACCAGAACTAGACATTCTTTCAATCTGTGCAAACTGAGACATTGAATTGAACAGTGATTGAGAAAAAACAGAGGTGCTCCTGGTTACTTGAAAGGCAATAGGGCAATAGGGATCAGGTAATAGGGATTCAGGCTGTGCTGGATGGAATTACACTCCCACATAGGTTTGGATATATTCCTGATTCAGCCCTGAGCCCTGCAATAGCCAGGCACTTAAAGCTAATGCACCAGTTGCACCGGTTTCTAGAAATATGTGATCTGGCCATGCTGGCAACATGCCTCAGTTGCATCCCATTGAGATTGCTGTAGCATGCTATGCGGGGCTGCCTTTGAAACATGCTTCATTTGGATCAAAGAACTGCAACCAGATCATTAACTGGGGTTAACTACAGTCAGGGCCACCTTATCCATTAGGAACATTAAGCACAGTGCCTAGAGCCTACAAAAAGAGGATTAGCCCCCCCCCAAAAAAATTACAGAAATTGGGAAAGAAAACAAAATTTCAAGATAAAGATATTTTATATTTTCATCCCTAGTGGTATGTTGAAGAGAGCCAGGAAGTCAAATACAAGAGTGCCTTGGGCCTAAGAAAACCTTAATGTGGCCCTGACTATAGAGAGTAAATACTTCCGTTATTGCAACAGCTCCATTAACTGCTATAATTTTGGGGCACAATTCAAATATATATTTACAATCTACAAGGCCCTATATGGCTTAGAACCTGGCTATCTGTCTTGTTCTGATTTTAAGTACAGTTGGTCCAGCTGGTTAAAGTTTGGGTGTGTGAGAGCAGTGGTCAAAGGAAGTCAAATTAATTACTGGGAGATCAGGAAAGCATGAGAGAGCCAATGTCATGTAATGGTTTGAGTGTTGGACTACAACCCTAGAGACCAGGGTTTGATTCACTGCTTGGCCATAATAACCCACTGCGTGAACTCGGGTACATGACATACTCTCAGCACCAGAAAATCCTATGATAGGTTCATGGTAGGTTGCCATAAGTCAGAAACACCTTGAAGGCAAACAACAACAACAAACAACAAGAAAACTTGTCAGAAGAGGAGAGCAGAGCATCACCCAAGCCAATAACAGTCTGAGGCTGAGAACTGGGTTGCTGATCACCATCAAGATCCAGGGGTTTGGCAGTAAACAGAGCAGTACAATAATCTGGGAGTCAAAAACTAAAACTTTCATAGAAACCTGTGAGGAGAGATTCACCAGGTTGTTTCCAGTGCTGGTTAAGAGCTACTGCACAGCTTATAATGCTGCATGCTCCCAATCCCATCCAACTTCTCAGATGTATTTAATTGCAGTATGGACTGCTCCTGAGCAGACCTTGATTGTTGCATTCTGAGGCCCTTTTCTGCACCATACCTCAATAGTGAGTTGTTCTGTTACAATCCCAGCATTGCCATTTCCATGATGATGTTGACTTAGGAACGCTCTCTTCTGCACCCTTTTGCCTTAAGTGGATAAGTAGCATTATTGCCACTGATGTTCCCTCTGCACTACAGTGTCATTGGCCAGTCCCTTTCCCTGCTTTTTCCCCACCCCACAGCTCCTAACTGGGTTTTCTTTCTTTCTTTCTTTCTTTCTTTCTTTCTTTCTTTCTTTCTTTCTTTCTTTCTTTCTTTCTTTCTTTCTTTCTTTCCTTCCTTCCTTCCTTCCTTCCTTCCTTCTTTCTTTTTGGTAAGCTGTACTAGTGCAACCATGTTGTAATGTCATGACATGCCAGTATACTATTGCATTTTTGGGCTATAATGTTAAAAAAGTATTTTAATTTTTTTAAAAAATTACTCACTGGAAAATGTTAAACACAGAGAGGTGATATATTCCAGACTTGCCACAACATGGGAGTAGCTGAGGGAGAGACAATCTGGGCATGCCCGCACCCTGCCCACTCCTGGATCAGTGACAACAAGAAGCACTATCAAACACTGTTGAGGAACCACATTCACCTAGCAGACAGGATTGTAGCACTAAAGGAGGCTCTTAATGGATTTTTTCTGGAAATGAAATAGGGCTGATTTGCAATGCATGGGAATGCAATAGCGGCTGGTTAGCAACTATGTCATGCAGTAGCACAACTCTTGGACCAAGAACAACCTGTAGCTTTGGCAGGATGACAACGTCATGTGGAAAGAGCCTGAGTCAGAGGAGAAGATTCTTAGCTAGACATTTCTGCCTATACATTTCTCAGGGTGTGGGTGGCTATTCCTCCTCCTGTTCCAATCCTGAGCTGGCTTGCCTGTCAGAAGTGGGATCCTGGCTGGTCTTTGGTTGCCTGAGCAGGTTTCTGCTGAGTCTCCTTGCTTTCCTGTTGGTAAGGTAAATCTGACTCCTCCTTTGATAAAGAGTGCTCAAACAGGGGCATGACAGGACCTGAAGAACCTTGTCTTCCTATATGAGCCTGTCTAGATTCAAAGTTCTTCAGGAGAGCCTCTTCACTCCGTTGCAGAACCTTCACAGGCACAAACTTGTGAGAGGGCCTTCTTGATGGCTGCCTCCAAGTTTTGGAGCTCCTTTCCTAAAGAGACTAGGATGGCTTCCCCCTTGGTTTCATTTCGTCATGGAATGAAGTTAAACCTTCTGTTCTGAGAGGCTTTTAGGAACTGACTGCAAAGGCTTTGACCAGTATGTAGTTTTTATGGACTTTATCATTTTTTTTTCTTTTATGGATCAGTTCTATGGATAATTTAATTCAATTTAACAGTACTTTTTTGTGTTTTTACTTTTTACTTATACAAATGAAATAAACAATACCGTTACAATCTGTGGAACTGGTATAGTTGGAATGCCAGCCTAAGCTGGGCAAAAGCACTCCAGTGCCAGGGGCATCCAGGGGCAAGGGTATTTCAGCCATCCAAACTGCAAACCTGATTTTCTAGTCTGATTCCTAAGGTAGATGGCAGAAGCTGTCCATTCCACCTAACTAGGGATGTGGCTGATAACTAGTTCTGATTCCATACGGACCCAATACTAAGCTTTGTGTGCCTGCAACCAGAAAACAATATTGTATCCTCAGATGACAGTAATTGTCAAATTTCTGTGAAGCAACAAAATTAACATTCTCTGCCTACTCATTTTCCCCTGGAAATGGGTCTCCTCTACCCATTTCCCATAAGCCAGACCCTGACATTGGAACTGACCTCACTGAGGGGAGACAACTTCAGTGATGTTTTCAAGGAAGATTCAAAAAGGAAAAGTTTCAAACATTGTCCTACTTATGGATTTTGCTATCCAGATACTCCTGGTATCACATTATTCTTAGGAAATGTGGGCTTGGGAGAGTACATTTTTGAGAAGTACCTCGGTTTGTCTCCTTATTTCATTCTTAGGCCATTTCTGTGCTACACTGTTATAGTGCTATTATTCACTTTCAATATCCTATGGAATCCTGAGGTTTGTGTTTTAGGGAGGGGCACTTGGAATTCTCAACCAGAGAACTCTTTGGCCTCAATAAACTACAAACCCCAGAATTCCACAGGATGTTGAAAGTGGAATAATAGCACTATAACAGTGTAGAGCAGAAATGGCCTCACTCTTTAAAAACTTATATGTCTATAGTGAGGTATACGTCTATAGTGAGAGAGGCACTTTTGAGAGTTTCAGAACCTTGCAGGAATACTCTGTCAAATATTAAATATCTTTACAAATTCAAGGGACCCAACCTCTAAACAGATTTGTTATGATATGCAAGAGTTTCCCCACATTAATGTTGGAAGTATCTCCAGCTCTGCATTTCTTAATACATATTGCATTTCCTGCAGGTGCTGACTGAACAAAGATGCTGACCTGGGCCACGGTTCTTCTATTCATGTTAAAGTTTCCTTTGTGACCACAGTCTCAATCTGTCATATCCTCTCTCTCTCTCTCTCTCTGTGTGTGTGTGTACCTTTAAAACCCAAGCCACACACTTAAATGAAAACTCATTATTTATGTTTCATTAGGTGAATCCTGATGGCAGTGTGCAAAGCAAAACCAAATTTCCACCTGGCAAAGTCAAATAGATTCTTCATTGATCCAAAGGGACGAAAAGAACTGTGGGTTGAGGAAGCTGGTGTGATTTGGAATATACAAATGTGAAGCCACTTAAAATAAGATAATGCTAGTTTTGCATAATGATAAACCATATTTTAAATAATGCATCCACTGCTAACAGTATTTATTTATAATTTACATATTTATAGAAATCAAGTATATATTTGTAGAAATATATTTATTTGTAGAAATAAATCCATCCTCCCTTCCAGCTTCACAGTAGAGCCCCCAAGGCGCCTAACAACTTCAGTTGAAAATGTATTAACTTAATGCAACAGTTATGTAATGTTTGACAAATGTATGTGAACAAATCCAACAAGCTACAGAAGGAGAGATGAGAAATGACTGAAAACTCACTAAAACAGAAAGGGGTTCAGTTGACATCCTGAAGGCATAGTGACAAGGTGTGGCCAAGTTTTCATAATCTGGATACTCAAAGGAAGTTGTTTGAGTATCTTTTCAGATAAGAGGATGGGGACCATGGCACTGAGAAAACTGAAGTGTGTAAACAGGGGAAAGAGTGTGTGTGTGTGTGTGTGTGCGCGCACATGCATGTGCATGCACTTTCAAGTTGCCTGTCAACTTAAGGTGACCCCATAGGGTCTTCATAGGCAAGGAATACTCAGAGGTGGTTTTGCTGGTTCCTTCCTCTGAAATATAGTCTACAGCACCTGGTATCTGTTGGCAGTCTCCCATCCAACTACTAACCAGGCTGACCCTGCTTAGCTTCCAAGATCAGATGGGGTCTGATGGCTTTACATAAGTACTTCTCTTCCCAGACTTTTCCACCACCACTGTATATGCAAAGTTATCCAGCAGCTCTGTTACATAAAGTGTAGGTTATAGATGAGGATGAGAAATTTTTTTGTCCACTGTGACAGTTTTACTGGGCTTCTGCTTCAGATACAGAAGCACCTAATTACTGCTCTGTGAAGATGCCCTTAATAATATTCAAGGGCAAAATGTATACCATGCTTGTGTAGATCATTTCCTAGGTACTTATTAGTTGAGCAGTATATTTTGGTTCTCTTCCTTTATAGAAGGTTTGTTTACAGTTCTTTTGACAATTTAAAATCACAATAAACAACCATAGAGTCAACCAATGGCAGACTCTGAGGGTAAAATTTACCTCTCCCTTTCAAGTTTTAATGATTTACAACCAGCCAAGAATTAGAAGTTATCACTGCATAGAAAAATGTTCAGTAGCACTATAAAACATCTGACTTAGAAGTACAGACTGAAAATTATCATTTATAGGAATGAAACTGTGAAGGAATACTTGGAGACCTGTCCTTTCAGGAGAACAAAAATTGTTCTCTGTTGCCCTAGAGGGAATGACTAGATTTAATGGCCTTAAGTTACAGGTGGGTAGTTTTGAATTAAGCATTAAGAGAAACTGCTTTGTAGTAAATGCAGTTTGACACTTGCATCAACTATTTAAAGGTTTGGTGGGCTCTCCTTCACGAGTCTTTCAGGAGAAGCCGGACAGTTGTCTGTAGGAGTTGTCTTTTTCTTGGATTTGGTGTACTAAGTTGGGGACTGGACCAGATGGCCTACAAAGTCTCCAATAAATCTTGGAAATATTATCTTTAGACTGTAACTCCCAGAATCTCCCTGCCTGCACAGCTTTCCCAAGCTTGATTCTTCTCCTGGTTTCTGACATGATGAATTGAGAACACAGTTAATGACAAATTAAATTCTGAGGAAGGCTTGAATTTCATTTCACGTAGCTATTATTTTAGTATTTTAGATATAGTCAGGTCAAAAATGTTTCCCCCACTAAATGATTTCATGCAGAAACAGATATTATTCAAGACGTAAGAATAAGGAAGACGTTTGTTGGATCTGTAGTTCTGAATGAAAATACTCTTTTTGCACCTCTTGAAATTAACAGCTAAATAAAATACCTTCTGCCACAAAAATCTGAGTAGGCATGGCATGAGTCTTCTGTTGATAGTATGCATGCAAAACCATATTGATGATCTTAAAATGCAGATTAATTGAACAAAAATGCAGATGAACACATTTTAATCACAGCTGAAAAAATAAACAAAAGAATGCAACACTATGTGTATTGAAACTTGCATAGAAATATGCATACATTTTGAAAACTGCACTGAAATATATACATTCCTATGAGGTTTTTCTCAAAAGATCTCACAATCCATAAATGGAGAAACTCTTGATGGAACAGGAATGCAGGATGGAAACTGGGAGAGTCAATGAGGATGAGAATAACATATTTCAACATGTGTATGTAGGAGTTATGACAATATTAAATGTTGTGGCTTCTTACTATAGCCTTGAAAGCAATGCAGTAACTATGGCAACCTCTATATCTGGTGCTGTGGTTGCACATACACTGGTAATATATAAGACCTCTGACTGTTTGCATTTCTCTTCTAATACACATCCTACTGGCAAACCTCTTTTGAATAGTTCTTGCCTATACCATCCTCCTGCTGCATTTGTCAGTAAGTGCCCCATCACTGGGAGGCCTCGAGGCTTCCCTTGCTGAAGCTGGGAAACAAATGTTAAGCAAAACTGAAATGAAGTGCATTCATCTTGTTTCTCTACATTGTTCAAAGACATTAATTAGCGACAGAGATCTTCCAGATGAAAAGGACCTGGAGGGCACTCAGATAACATGGCAACAATCACTTCCAATTCTAGGGACAGGAAGCAGATCCAATGGCTCAGATTTTGTATTCGTTTTTCCGTTGTGTAACGGATAATATCCATGGCCCTTTTTCTTTTTTTAGTAAAAATCCCAGAATAAACGAATCTAGGAATCAGAGAAGCCTTTAATACATATCTTTTCTCCTCCTAAGCTTACATGAAAGAAGCACATCCGTCTTTTGCAGTCTACAGTCAAAATGTTATGTCTCTCAGGTAGGCCATGTTGGTATCCCTGTTACTGTGTTTCAACAACGCTTCACAGTGTTGAGGTGATCTGGAGATTTGGAGCCTGCTGCCAAAAATGTACTGATGACACCCAACTCTATTTCTTCTTCCATCCAAATCCTAGGAAAGTGTTTTCATTATAAACCAACATCTGGGTGAACAAACTGAAGTTTAATCCAGCTAAGACAAAGGTGTTCCCGGTCAGTTGCAAAGCAGATAGGGAATAAGGATTCAGCTTGTGCTAGAATCTTACACTTCCCCAAGGAGGCTGATTTATTGTTTGGAAGCATTTCTGGATTCAACCCTGAACCTTGATTTCCAGTTTTTAGCAGTGGCCAGGAGTGAATTTGTACAGGTAAAGCTAGTGCACCAACTGTGCCTATTCCTGGCGGTATCTGATCTAGCCATGGTGGCACCTGCCTTAGCTACATCCTGTTTGGATTCAATCCTGTTTGTTACTAAACATACTATATAAGGGTCTGTCTTTGAAGAATGCAGCTGGTCAAAATGTTGTGTGTTGTGGCAAAACTAGTTTCTCTGACTGGGGCTAGTGACAGGTAACATATAACTTTCCTGTTGCAACAGTTGCACCCCACTAGCTAGAGGTCCATTTCTGGCACAACCCAAACTGCAAGTTGTGACCTACAAAGCCCTATACAACAACTGAAAGACCACATTCGGCTATATAAGCCTATCCAGATGTTCTGCATAATTTATTATTTATTTATTTGTTACAATATTTATTCCCTGACCAGCTTACAGAGACCATTAAAACAGATTGAACAGGTTTAAAAAACAGTAAGAGAAATTTAAATAGGCTAAAAACATATTAAACAGTATAATGAGTTAAAGACAGATTTTAAAATGTAAAAGTTTTTAAAGCTATATATAACAGTCTTTGGGTTGAATTAATGACTTCCAAAGGCTTTGGTGAACCACCAACTTGGCATCTAAATGACATGAGCGTTGATGCCTGTTTGGCGTATGTTTGGGAGCATTCCACAGTTGGGGTGCCACGGCTGACAAGCCTTCTGCCATATCCCAACACAGTGTCTTTGCCTCACTGGTGGGACATGGAGACACCCCACGCAGCAGATCTTAATCCAGAATATAGAGAGAGAAGAGCTTCCTCAAGTATTGAGAGAGATCTCAGTTCTGCCACCTTAAAAAGTACATTTGATGCAGATATGAGAGAGAACTTTCTTGGTGGCTGCTCACAGATTATGTAATTCCATTCTGAAGGATGTTAAGATGGCCCCCTTCCTGGTGTCCTTCCATCAGCAAGCAATGACCCTTCTCTTCAAGCAGTTTTTCAATAGTTGACTGCATGTTAGGTCAGAGGTTTTAAAACAGATGTCCTGAGCTATTAATAGTCTACTGCTCAATTGTTGTTTTTATTTACAGTTACTGCTGTGGTTTTAAATTGATTTCATTGGTGTTTTAATTATCTTATTTTTATTTTTTATTTCAATACTTATAATTACTTGTGGTTTTACTGGAACCTTTAAAATTATGTTGGAAGTTCTCTTATTCTATTAGAAGAAAGAAGAGATATAAATTAATTAAAGAAAGAAATAGTACTACTCTCTTCTATTGGGCAGCAACAAATCATATGGACAAAAATACTGAAGGTGAAGAATTTTCAAGATATACTTGAAACATGCCAAGAACCCCAGTATAAGCCAGCCCCATGTAAGCCTGTTTGTGTCAACATTCACTTCTGATTCTTTAAAAACAAGGAATTAAAGTCTGGCATAGTATATCAGTTGTATATACTACCAACTGTAGAGGAAAAGTCTAGAGAAGCATTATGAATTTCCATGGAACATTCCTATCCCACATTGAGTAGTTACAGAGCAAGAATGTATAAATTCTGCATGGTCTTTCTGAAATAAGTCTTAGGGACTAGCATATTTTTAAGGTTCTATTAATACTTAAAAGCAAGCCTTCTGCCATTACTGTTGTTCTACCTCATGTATGCATGCTGTACATGCTCTCCATAAAAATCTGGAAAAAATGGTTTTAAAAAATGTGTTTCATGAGTGTCAACAAGATGAGAACCTTTGAAGTTCATGACTTATTCATGAATAGGTATGTGCATGTAAAAACCTCAGCACTTTCTGCACATAAAATAATATATCCGTTCTTATTATCCACATAGAAAATTGTTTCCGGTTAAGAAAATGCTGCTTTCTGTGAAAAAAAGTTTGCGCAGATTTCATGCAGAATATGTTTCCACTTACAGCATTTTCTTCAGAGAAAACAGCATTTTCTTCACTAAAAATAACATTTCTGTGCAGAAATATGTTTTTGTGAATAAAACAGAGAAAACATAAACTCCACATGCAAATGTTGTATAGAATAAGTTCTGAACTGTGAATAATCTTCAAAAAATGTGCAGTTTTTAAAGATGCAGCAGGATGAAAATTGCTAAAATTATCCATTACATCCTTGGAGAGTGAAATTGGTAAAGAATTACACAACTAGCTCCTAGAAAAGTTTAAATGACCTGACATATCAACATGTAGCAGTGGCATGACTTGTTCTGCTTAGGGTTTGGTTTTGTTTTTTGTCCAGCAAGCTTATGGGGGGAAAAAAACTGTTCAAGGTTGGTGCTAAACATTATTACTTGAGGATATGGTGGCATTCAGAAGACTACTGCTGCCATCAACTAAGTTTGAATGCAGAAGAAGCACCAACAACAGAAAAACTTACTCATATGCTTGATAATGCCTTGTCTAGGGTCCCCTGAACCTCTGAGTGTTCATATCCCTCAACAGGGCATTCTGAATAGAATAACAAGCAGAAAAGTGGAATCATGTCAGATTAATCTTTTAATATTCTCTCCTTTTCTGTACAGAGTCTGTACATGTGAGGCTTAAAACCCATTCTATCAATAGAGAAATTGAGCCTCAGCCTTAGGTGGAAGAGGCTGTGGTGCATCATAGCCATAATCCCAGCTATTCATCCTGAGGTTTGCAGCTATTTCATTTTGCTGCCGGTCACCCACATAACATCTTCTGGGCTCCTAAGGACTGCCCCAGATGTTGGAAAGAATGTTATTCTATCACCAGTGTCGAAGTAAGATTCAACTTCCAGTCCAGTTGACTTTTGTACACAGAAAAGGGAGGAAAATTCATCTGGTGATTTACTTCAGGCAGAAAAATATCTTGGGCTTCCATGCATAAAAGATCATGAACACAAAAAAGTCAGAGATGGGAGTAACCTATTCCCTCTTTCTTTTGTGTTCTGTTCTCTTGTTTGCTCTTGCAAAGAGAGCTGTTCTCTATGACAGATGCCTGTTTAAAGTTTGAGGGGGGAGGTAAAAAATGCTCATTTAAAAACTTGATTATATATGCTTATTGGAAAAGCCCTTGCTTGAGAGGCTAGAAACTTCATTATTCATTGACAATGCAAGTTAAAACTGTAAGTGGTTAATTAGCTTGTGCTCTGGGCAATTGGCAAGAATGAGAAAATCAGTATATTAACAACTCTAAAACATAATTGGTTGCTTAGAATTATTTCTGCTCCCATTATTTTCTTCAGCTCACAACAGGTCTGGCAGCTAGAGCATCTTTCAGCCATTGTAATGGTACTGTATTCTTCTTTGCACTCTACTCTCTAACTCTTATGTAGACTTACCTCATTAATTTGGTAGTAAAGGAAGGCGTAACACACAGCTTCACAATACCCTCAAAACCAGTTTTAAAATTGTCAGCCTTTGTGTTTGATCATTACATCCTAAGTTAGGAAGATGCAAATCAGCCATCAAACAGTTTTCAGCATGTAGTTAATGTATTGAAAACCTTAAATGCCATTCTCTATAACAATGTAAGTGACTACTATGTGAATAAATCCATTATCAAATCTAACAGAATTCTTACAAACCTGAATCAAGAGCTGTCTCTTCAAGGAAAAAAACTCATAGTTCAGGATTCTGGTGCCATCTTTTTCAGAAAAAGGAAATGAATGGGATGTACATGAGAAGCAAAACGAGTCCCAGAGAGACTAAGACTCCTCAGCTTATATGATCCTGTGCTTATAGGCCTGGACATTAATTCTACTTAAATAAATGGGGCTTGCTTTTAGACGCAAGCAGTTAGAATCAGACTGTCAGACTTACTTACACAGAAGTCAATCCCACTGAAATCAATGAAACTCAGATCTTTTTCTTACACATAGCATATGAAGTAGTTACCTAGCCCATTTCCATGAACTGTACAGTAAGATTGCTTAAGATTTTTGGAGAGAACTTTTGTAACTGCATGATTCTTTATTTAAATAATTCCCTGGATATATAACAAAGCCAGCAAGTCAGATAGGTTAATATATTTTGCCTGCATATATCATCCAGTGATGCTAATGATGATGAAGATGACAACAACAACAATGATTTTTTTTTTATGTAGCATTCACTCTCACTCAGATCTATAGTCTAAACTGACACAGTCCAGAAACAGGTTTGCCCATTCTTATTCCCATCATCATCATTGCCATCATCACTACTCCTGTTACTTAGTTATATGGCTCTCCCACTTCCCACTTTATCCCGATGACACTTCTTGGCTCAGGATGATTCAAATGTGAACCTCTGAAGTTCTAAGGTAACAGTGTAATCACATTGGCTTCTTTTTTAGAGAAATAAGTGTCATACATTTCCCTTCTTTAAAATACCATATGCCCAATGAAACAATGGGTCTCTATAAGGTCCACTTTATTGAGGGTACAATAAGCATGATTCCCCTAGGCACCATAGATGGGAGGACCGGCATCAACATGGACAAACAGAATAGCTGAGAAGAAAAGAAGGTGGGCTCCTCTTTGAATTTTGAAAAGTTCCTGCCTTCCTCTCAAACTCTACCCATTCAAGCTACCAAAACTCTCTATGAAATGTGTCAAATACATCTTCATCTCCATTTGGACCTGTGCAGCATCCAAAATACGTTGACTTCAGAAAGGGGAATTAAACAGACTTTAATTTTTGACAGCATGTTTATGCAGTTTTATGTGTCGATATTTTTACAGTGTTTGAAATTTCAATCAGCATGAGGAAATTATCTAGACATTTTAAACTATTAGTTTCATGTCTAGACTATCTTCCCCAGGTTGCAATTGATCTGTGTTATAAATCAATTGGCTGCTTAGCTGACATCAGTGAGATATCAGTCCAGCCCCACCAGGAGATGTCTTTAAGGATGAATTTCACCACCTTACTTTCTATAACAGTAAAATATTTGTTCATTTGAAATCACTGGACTAGAAAATTGTAAGCACTTAAACTTTTATGAGTAAAGATGTACAGTCCCTATGGTTTCATAAAATATACATGGAATGGCATGGCAAGATATTCTGTCTACTTTTAAAGTTTACTTATAGTTCCAATTTTGAATTGCTTAGGATGCACATATGTACACAATTTTTTTACAGAAGAAAATTGATTTCATTCACCATCAAATATGTTACCTTGCTTGCTTTCTGCATGCATTGGCACTTGTATTCATGCTCACAGAATAAATCCGTGTCATAAACTCCCACTCTCACAAAATGACTGATAGTGGAAATTTAGGCCTAAATCTGACTTAGATCCATTAAATCTATCTGAATTTAGTAAGTCAACACTTGTCATTGATTCAATGGGTCTGCTGTAGTTGGGACTAACAATTAGACTGAGGAACTAGACAGACCTTTCCATGATTTCAAAATTAGCACAGCATGGTTAACTTGGGCCATTTCTGCATTACACTAATATAATTTCACTTTCAATATCCTATGGAATCCTGGGGGTTGCAGTTTAGGGAGGGGCATTTAGAATTCTCAGACAGAGAACTCTTTGGCTTCAGTAAGCTACAAATCCCAGAATATCACAGGATGGTGAAAGTGGAATAATAGCACTTATAACAATGTAGGGCGGAAATGGACTTGGGTCCTTTGGTCTGGATGATGGGTCATCCGTGTATGATTCCCAGGAAGGGAAAACACAGCCAAGGCTTTGGGATTTAATCCTGAGAATAGTTATATTAAAAAAAAATGATATAAAGAAATCCCTGTAAAGTTATCTCATAACAAAGAAGGTGAATAAAGAGGGACAGAAAGGCTTCCCATCTAGTTTATCTTTAATTTGCCAAGATGATAGGAGAGAGGGAGAGAGATCCTCAGCTGGAATGAAAATCAAAAGGAGGAAGAGACGACCAGAATTTTCAGGCCATGGTCAAGCTTCTTCTGGCAACAGCATAGGGGGCAAAGATGTATAAAGCCAAGGTTTCCAAAGAGTAAGACAGAATAGATCCAGAGATTCAGATAGAATCTCTGCCTGTAAGACTGCTCTCAGAAAGCATGCTAAAATCCAGAAGAGCGGAACCAGGCACTCTTGTGCCAAAGTAGAGGTTCCACTAAACAGAAATGAGGATCATGAAATGTAAGATGAACAGCTATCTGTGCACTTCAAAAAAGACCCAGGAATAAATTGGAAGGCAGCAAGACCATTCTCCAGAGAGCATTGTCCACAAATCACATTTAATTCAGAGGTTCCACAGTGTGTCTGTTGAAAAGCATTTTTTTTTCAAGAGGAAGAAATGGAATGGAAATGTCAGGCACCTTTCTGAAAGAGAGGAAATGCTTGTAGTTCAGTGTATTTGGAAGCAGGTGCAAAATTCACAAAAAAACAAAACAAAACATGTGATTTTTGGTATTAATGAATGGCAAGATATAGCCATAATAATTGCATTAGGAAGCAGGAGAGTTTGGCATAATCACTATTTTGTTTCAACAGAGTCTAGAAGTTAGTCTCCTTGTACTTTGGCAGGGACAACCCAAATTATGGCCACCTAAGAAGGAAAGTGAAATTGCATCCCCCCCACACACATCAGGCTGTGGTGTCTGAATCACAACATGGTGGTAGCACCCACAGGCTCGCACTACAGGAGATGGGGAAGGTGGCAACAAATGTGGTAGCCATCTCCACTCTACCAAACAAAGTGGAAAAGGTTGATCAGGTGGTATCCACAACCTCCACCTTTCCACAGAGAGGATGTAGCAACAACTACACATCTACTCCAGAGAAGGATCAATTGTTCACTTGCTCCCAAGAAGAAGGAGGAAGAAGACATACCACAACAGGCCATGTAAACTGTACAGAGTTAGCCATTTCCTGAATGATTGGCTTTGAGGGGTCTACCAGAATAACAGTGGAAGTGATGATTTTACAGATCCTGGTGGCCTGTTGTTTGAGTCAACCTCCTTCATTCAGCATAGATGGGCAAAATGGAGCCTGAAAGGTAAACCTGAAGCATATAAGGAAGGGACAATCAAGGTGATCTAGCAACAACCAACTTTTTCCAAGACTTATTCCACTTCTCAGAACAAAAGTCAACAAATGTATCAACAAATACATCAGAGATATTTGATGCCAGTACTGGGACACTGTAACAATATCTCAGTTATATAAATCCACTTATATACACTTTTCAAGAAGAAATACCACAAGGAGGGACATGGATTTAAGTAAACATTTATTTGATATTTGTTGAAAGAACATCTGCTAGTCTAATGAAGTCATTTAATACAATTTAAGATACAGCCTTAAGTTGTAATGTGCTATATGTGCTAATGATTTCACCAATTTGAATGGAATACTAATTGAACATCAGGATGAGATTTTGTAACATTTATATGTGTATGTGGAATGATGAGCATTAATTAAGGGTACTGCAAATCAGTGTGCTATCTCAGTCAAATGTGTGTCTCTTCATTCTTTCATTGTGTACCAAGAATCTTTTTTATACTAATTTAATTCCAAATGCATATAAAATATTTTGTAATATTACTCATTCTAAACATGACAATTGTCCATATTGTGGGAAGAGGAGAACATCATAATGATCTTCAAGACATAGTGTGGGAAGAGGAGAATATCATAATGATCTTCAAGTGCTCCTGGATTCAACTCTGAGCCTGGAAGCCCAGGTCTCAGCAGTAGCCAGGAGTGCATTTGTACAATTAAGGCTTGTGCACCAGCTGCGCCCATTCCTTGAGACGTCAGACCTGGCCATGGTAACACATGCCTTGGTTATATCCTGGTTGGATTATTGTAACATGGTCTATGTGGGGCTGCCTTTGAAGAGTGCTCAGAAACTTCAGCTGGTCCAAAGAGCTGCAGCCAGGTTGTTAACTGAAGCCGATTACAGGGATCACACAACACCCCTGCTGCAATGGCTCCACTGGCTGCTGGTCTGTTTCTAGGCACAATTCAAAGTGCTGGTGATGACCTTTAAAGCCCTACACAGCTCAGGTCCAGGTTATTTGAAGGACCATATCCTCCCCTACAAACCAACCCGAGCATTGAGATCTGCTGGAGAGACCCTTCTTTCTCCCCTACCACCTTCATAAGTGCATTTGGTGGGAACACGGGAGGGGGCCTTCTCAGTGGCTGCTCCCAGGCTCTAGAACTCCTTTCCCAAAGAGGTAAGTTTGGCACCCTCCCTGACTAGCTTCCAGAGACAATTAAAGACATTCCTATTCCAGCAGGCATTTAATATCTAATTAGTATGTTCATTTTCTCTTCATTTACTCTCAATCCAGAGATTTCGCCAAACTCTTTTAGAAGTTTTTTCAACTCTTCGATGCTCTTAAACAGGTCTTCAAGTATTATAACTATATCATCAGCAAAGGGTCTAATCTTGTACTCCTCGCCTTTTATTTTGACTCCACAGATTTTATTATTCAATTTAACATTCATAAATTTACAGCTCTATTACTACTCCTGCTGTTTAGAATGGATCAAAAATGGATCAAGCTGGATAAAGACAAACTGTTGAAGTTGGAGGGAGAAGGATTGGCATTTGGGTGGCATGCCTATCTAGGATATAATAAAGACAGAATACATAGTGAATTTACTAACCATTATATAAAGAAATCATTATTGAAGATTTGGAAGAAATATAGAAATATATTGTATCTTAAAACACCTATGTGGCTTTCACCCCATGACGTTTTTTATAAAAAAGAAAATATATTCTATGGAAGATGGATAACATTTAAAGATCTCAAAAAGATAAATGGAGAGGAGGTGGAGTACAAAACACAGGATGAACTTTGTGAAGATGGATTAAAATGTCATCGGTTGCTACACAGGCAATTAAAGGAAAAGTGGAAGATAGAGAAGAATTTGAATGGGTTCCAAACTGAAAGATCAGATAGTATTTGAAGATAAATTGAAATTGATCTCCAAAATATATAAATTGCTTCTTAGGTGGGAAACTGAGGAGGAACTTATTAAAGAATCTATGATTCAGTGGGCATGGAATGTAGGCCACCCAATTTGATTATGTAAAATGGGGGAAAAAAACGGAAAAAGAGCATAGGATATACTTCTAACCAAAATGTAAAAGAGAATGTATATAAAATGGATTTAAGGTGGTATCTACTGCCTGATAAATTGGCAAGAATGTATAAAAATGTAGATAAAAAATGCTGGAAATGTAAAGACGAAAAAGGAACATTCTACCATATGTGGTGGAACTGTTCTAAGGCCAGACAATATTGGAAAATAATACATTGGGAGACAGAGAAAATTCTGGGTATAAAATTACAAATGGAACCAGAATTATATTTGTTAAGTATGACTGATGAGAAAACAGAAAAAAAATTAGGAAAATTGTTATTTTATATAACTACTGCTGCTAGAATTATATATGCCAAGAACTAGAAACAATCTGACATTCTTAGTTAAGAGGATTGGCTAATTAAACTCTTAGATATGGCTGTAATTGACAAGTTAACTGCCTTAGTAAGAGGAACAAGGTTGGGACTAGTTATAAAAACATGGGACCCTTTGCTACAATATTTTAGAAACAGATGAGGTAACCTAGCAGTAGAGAAGTTTACAGAGGAAAGTTGAATTTGAATAGAAGACATGGTATAGATAAATTTTTCAAGAGATTCAAATGAATAATTAATGGAGTTGGTATATTTGATTTTATAGGAAACCAAAGGAAACTATCTATGTATGATAAAGATCAGACCATTTTATATATAAGACAAATATGAAATGATAGCCTGTCAAACAAATTGATAACAATGTATATTGGGATTTTTTTTTTGTATTATAACACATCTTGGTATTTTGTATAGTATATTGCTTATTATTACACTGTTATTTTTAATAATAATAAAATAAAATAATATGCAATTAGTATGTAGAATGGTGCTGGTTATTTTAATTGTCCTTTGTATGTTGTTTTTTAACATGTATTTTAACATTGTTCTAATCGCTATTGTCATTTTATGTGTGTTTTAACTTTTGTATACTATAGTTTTAACTATGTTCTCTTTTAAACTTTGTAAGCTGCTTTGAGTCTTCTCAAAGAGAAAAGTGGGGTAGAAATAAAGATAATAATAATAGTAATAGTAGTAGTAATAATAATAACATAACACCATTAAAAAAAAGAGCTCTTGTAGTCTTGGCCCAAAGGGTTGGCTTTCTACCAACTATTAGGATTATTGGTCCAAAATGCATTGTGCCAGATGTTTGACCAGTGTAAGCTGCAAGGTGCTTGTGACCCAGTTACTTCGCGAACCATCAGTCTCTTTCCAGATACAGTTCAAAGTGCTGATTACATGATCTATAAAGTTCTGTACAACCTGAGAGCAGATTGAAAGATCACATTTTCCCATACAAACCTGTCCGCATTTGGAGGCTTGTCCACATTTGGAGTGTTGGTATAGAGATGTAGATCTTCCACTGTTTCATCTTCACATGCAAGGATGAACAATTAAAGTAGTTTTTTCCTCAATGAGAAAAAAAAATGGATATTCCTTCACAGTATTCTCTGTTTTCAAACATGTTGCATAGAATAATTCTGTGGAGGAAAAACATGCACTTTTTGCACAAAAATGTTTTCCTTGCAGAAAAAGTTTCCTGCACACAAACAGTGTTTTCTTCCATACAGAAAACCATTTTGAACAAGTGGAAAAACCAAAGGGTTGGCTTTCTTTCTTCACAAAATGCATAGCACTTCAGAATATCAAATACCAGTAAAAGATTGTGCAAAATTCTTACTAATCCATTACAATTCCTGACAAGATTTCCCAACTATTGGGAAACTTATTTTTCAAGCTAAAAGTTTATGAATTATGAATATTCTTTCCATCCTTAATCAAGATTGAATGTGTCCATGTCACTAATCGCTATGCCCTAATTCTATTTGGCCAGTGAGGCTGAGGGACAGTTATTTCATTTTGGTTTGTCTTTGAAGAATTTGGCAAGAATTTATTAATGTTCTTTCCATTCTTTCTATTCGTTCATAGAATTAATATTCTTTCCATTTATAGTTTGGTACTAATACCAGAAAGAGTTTCTCAGCGACTGTTCCTGGGCTTTGAGATTTCCTGCCAGAGAGGCTAGGCTGCTTTTCTCTCTATTGTCCTTCTGCCAACTGATATAGAGCAACTTATTGAAGTGGGGTGGTTAACAGGTTGGGTGTTGCTCTTTTTTCAAACTTTTCTTTTTACTAGCATTTTAAATTTATGTTTTAATCAGTTTTACTTCTATTTTTTAAATATTTGAGTGGAATTTGTGGTAGGAACAGAATGTTGGGATTTAATAAATGTGCAAGTAGATTTTCTTCAGATCTGTACTGAATGATTGCTGAGAACTAGAGACAGATCAGTTTTCTGATTTAAGTGATGGAATAGGCAATCGGCCTCCAATTAACTTCCTTTCTCATTCATCAGTGAATCAAATCCACAATCACATCTGAGTTAATTCCACCAGAAGCTTCCTATAAAGAGTAACAAGAACACAAAGAACATTACAGGAGTTATTAGGAACTGAGATACTAATTTCATTGGCTGTGTTAGCAAGTTTTGTCCTAGTAGCATAAAAGAATAATCCTCCAGGGTAGACAACTGTAATTTGTTAAACTAGGTTGTTTATTTCTTTTACATTATGCAACAACAGCGGATCAAAAATTAATAATTTAATATAGTGGAAGGATTTTTGTTTCTGCTGTCGAGCAACACGGAATGATAATTCTTCTTTCTTAGTTGAAAAATGTTCTTCTCCTTCAAGTTTACAAGCGATACTGCAGTGGCCTTTCAGCCTCTTCATATATAAAGTGTTTAGCTTTCCTTTTTTTAAAAAAATATTTTGTAGTTTTCTTTTTCATTTGGTTTGACTCGGCTTGTGCTACAATCCAATGTGACCTAACAGTTAAGCAAATAAATGCTCTACTTTTGAAGCAAGCTTGAAAATTCTCCTAGTTAAATCAGAAGATTGGGATTTAGAGCCGAGCAGACCTATAGCACAAGAATGGAAACATGTCAAATGGAAAACTAGAAAATCCTCTCATTCCTAATTTGATTCCATTCTTTTTCAACATTGGTGAGCAAAATTGGATAGGATATTTTAAAATAAGCTTCATAAACACTTTGCCTATTGATGGTAGACCTGAGGGGTGTGAGGCCTCACTTCGTACTAACATAATTGCCTTGTGTTACTTCTGTTATGTTCTCTTATTTTCCCTTCTAAATCTCTCTGATACAACAGTGTAATTATTGCAAGTCTTCTTAATGGAAGACTTTCTATAGAGCCCTGTACTATGCATGAAAAGATATGGCACAATCTTAAATTAGCCATGAAGGAGTTATTTTATATTTGAAACACTGCAGATAGGCTTTATTGAACTCCTGACCTCAGTGAACTGTTCTAGCAGTTCACACGGTGTATTCAATGACCAAGCAAGGATCTGAAGATAGATCTCTCTGTCCAAGTTCAACACTTTAAGCATTTTGCTACTTAGTGGTTATTATTCAAAAAGGATGAATACTTCAGGTACTAAGGTTGAACCATAGTGGTAAGGGGACAAATGCAACTATTAATGTGTTAATTTTCCATTTTCAGAGTGCACATTAATAATAGGCTTAATTATAATAATTTGCCTAAAGTTCACATTAGATGCCTGGATTTGAAAGGTTGGCATATGGCAATGCTACTCCCTCCTCCCCTTGTCCATTTCTTTTCCTCTGTAGAGCATGCAAAGTCTTGTTAGGTTTTCAGATTCTGGCACACAACTTGCTGAAATCCTAACTAAATATCGAATAACAATCTAAGAAGTGCTAACTGGCCATTTTCCCATTAATTATGCTGTCACTGCACAAGCTGAAGGCAATGAATCTTGCTGAGACAAGGACAATTGTGACATACAAGCAAATGATGTCAAACGGTGACCTGTCTTCCTGTTTCAAGTACATGATGTGGCAGTGATTCAAAGGTGTGGAAAAATAAAGAGAAAATATATGCCTGCCTAACACAATCCAATACCAGGGAGTCTCCTCATCTCCTCTGATTTGCACAGCACTCCCTAATCCTCTGGGAAAATGTCAATGACCATTTCACCATATTTTCTTTTGTGGAATGCGAGAGACAGTAGTGTTTCTCACAAGCACACTGGTTGGTATTAGCAAACAGAGGCTGAAAAACAACCAATTCCACCCCATCAACCCACACACAGGTCTAGCAGAGAAATAAAGCAGGCTTAATCATCTTTGGTTATTAAAAAACTATAAAGTAGGTTTACTTACAATATTTTTACAAGTTTTATAATATTTTGTGGTGAAAGGCTCTGTAGCATGTGCTCTTCAAAAATGAAAGGGAGAGGAAGAACTGCCGACAAAATGGAAGATGAATAAAGTCAAACTAACTGCAGATTAACTGACACAGGAAGAGAGAAGTGTGCCTAAAATTGAATTGCCATATTCTACGTCCTCCAATCTGGAATTTGCATTCTAATTATGCAAAGTATGCACACTAATTGTTGCATTTTTTTCTTCTGCTATATTTCAACCTTGATGGCACTATTTTTTACAGTTACAACTGATCTGAGATATCCAGTATAGAGCGATATTTAAGGTGCTGAACATGGAACAGGGAGTCCCAAGTTCAAATCTCTGCCAGGTCATATAATTTACTGTCACCAAGAGATGACACAACCTCTCAAGAAACCTAACTTACAGGTCCGCTGCAGGGATTCAAAAGGAGAGGGAAACCATTTGAAGCAAATGTGTAAATTTGGAGTAGAGTACATATAAAAGCATTGCAAATGTACATGCCCACTTCAGATGGTTTCCTTTTTCTTACCCATTTCATGTGGTTTTCTTCTTCTTTTGAATCATATAAAAGGAAAGACAGCACTGACCGTTGGCCTATGATCGTGAAGACAAGAGTTTGATTCCCCACTCAACCATGGAAAACCACTGGGTGACCTTGGGTGTGTCACTCTCTCTCAGCCCCAAAGATGTTGGGAATAGCAACCTTTGCATACTCTGAATTCACAGCTAGTTACGTTGCGTGATCTTCATAGATTTAAAGGCAAGACCATAGTTTAACTTCCTGTTTGTTCACATCCACTTCCTCCTTCACATAGGCATCCTTACTATCTCTTTCTTGTTTTCTGCCTCCTTCCTGAAAGCATGTGCTTGGAGAACCTCTAACACAGATGTTTCATACATTCACATAGTCACACAGATTGCTTATTTAAATTCTTACCTTTCTTAAAGAACATGGACCCGTGTAGATTATGCACAAGTATCTGTAAGTAAACTTTTATATACTTATAACCAAACTGTTTTTGTGTTTAATTCTGAGCTAGAGTTAAGTGTGTTGGGGAAGAGAAAGGGTGGGACTGATAAGCTGTTCATCTTCTGTCTGTGCATTACCAATGTTCTGTTAAATTGTAGAGATTCACCAAATCTCTCTCAATTTCCAATAATAAAACCTGTAATAGGTTCGCCTTGGGATCACCGTAAATGGGAAAGCACACAACAGCAACAACAAACATATAAAAGACTAACAGTATTATCAGTACCATCCTTGTACTTATCAGTATAACTTCCTTCTACCTCTTCACCCCTGTTGCTACTGTTTTGTTTCCCCAATTGAGTTTACATTGTAGAGATAAATGGTGGTCCTCTCTTATACACATTTATCTTAGTAGGACATATGTGTGAGTAGACAGTTCAACTGCCCATGTTATACTTCCAAGACAAATAAATGTGGAATTAGTCTATCAAAAAAAACAAAAGTTTTATCATCTTTTTATCAATATGTGGATCTATTTCCCAACAATGTGAATATTCACATAAGTATCTACCTTAATAAGCATCTATCCACTCTTTCTTCTTACCTTTTCTGAGGAACTTCTTTTCTTACAGTAGCATCATGAGCTGGACACCTAAGGAAACAGAGCATATGATCAATTAACTGCTCTGTTCCTCACCTGCTGCAAGACCCCTGCTGCTGCAACCTTGCCTCTTTCCTTGTGCACTTAACTTGCCCTCCTCTGTTCTTCCCCCTCCCTGGATTCTGATATGTCCCCCTTTGTGTTCTTTGCCCTCTGCTGTGGCTACTTCTATCCTCTTTTGTCTACTTGTAATATTTCAATGGATCCTCTGCCCCCAGTAGGATTTGATTCCAGGACCCCCTGTGGATACCAAAATTCGTGGATGCTCAAGTCCCATTATGCACAATGGTGGAGTAAAATGGCATCTCTTATATAAAAAAAAGCAAAATCAAAGTTAGTTTTTTGATTTTATTTTATTTAGGAATATTTTCAAGCCATGGTTGGTTGAATCCGTGGATACAGAATCCGCAGATTTGGAGGAACAACTGTATATCTCCCTGTCTTGCACCTTGTCCCACATCATGCCTGCCTCTCTTGCTCTTTTCTCTCTGCCACTGCAGCTCTAACCCTCATGTCCTCCTTTCACTTCCCTCCTTCAGATCACTCTCCCTTCCTTCCTACGCACTCACTCACCTCATCTTGCACCCTCACAATATATCTTCTTCTTCTTGTACTCTGTAGCTCACAACAGTTGCTCTCCCCACCTTCCTGCCTCAAATTCTGAAGTGGACTTGCAGAGCAATTTGACAACAGAATGCCTCCATGTTTTGTACCATATCTTAGATTCTATGAGAACTGGAGGCTTACTTTGAAGAAAGGGGGAGGAGGGGGAAACTTAGGCCCTTTTCGCACGGCATTTGCCATGTGAAAGGGTGCCTGGAGCGTTGCTCGATTGTGAGGAGCGATGTGCACGGCACACTCACAATCGTGTGGCGCTCCAGGGTAGGGCAGGCACCGCTCACTCACTTTTTCATTTTTGACTTTCAGCCAAAAATGGTGCACAATCATGCATTGGTCCAGGGCCCCACACACACTTGTCATGAGTGCGGAGCCTCCGGAGCTGCAGCAGTCGCACTTCCTGCCCCAGCGCAGCCTGGGAAACTTGCAGGCTGCACTGCAGAAGGAAGAGGTGGGGCTCTTGCGCTGCCTGCTCGGAAGCAGGCAGCTCGTGCAGAGCTGAAGCAGCGGGGACGAGAGAGCCACTCGCTAGAGCCTGCTTGTGCGATCCCTGCACCCCAGCGCCAAAAAAAGGTAAGCTGCGGAAAGGGTCTTAGAATTCAAATCAGGTGATTTTCTAAATGGAAAATCACAGTAAGTGATCTAATTTCTTACTCCACCATACCCTGGCTAGCCTTCCTAGAACTTCCTGCCCAGATGCCTCCAGATCTATACAGTAAATGGTCCATCTACTCATGAACCACTAAGAATGAGAGTTTTGCTTTCAGACTCTACCTACTTACAGCATTTGGCAGCCATTGACTTTTGTGCCTCAAGTTATTATGAAACCTTAATGAAATTATTCAGCCTTAATCAATGAAAGCTGTTAATGCTAAATTTTGTTGAGAAGTTATTTATATTTAATGTATTGTGATACGATTATATAAAATTTGATCCTCTGCAAAATTTAATGAAAATCAATGCATTGAATAAAGATAATGAGGGGAAAACAAAGGAAATCAAAATGTAGAACTCAACCAAAAAAGGTGTCCCAAGACCAGCTGCAGTTGTCACCAGAACAGCCACAGCCAAAAGTCTGAACGATCCCCAGGCAATTATTCTGTTTGAGATTAGGATGTCAGATGATATGAAAGTACTGTCTGTGATGTTTTTTCTTGGTTTGCTGCTTCACATTTACAGATCATTAATGGACACTGAAAATGTGCCATGCATTTATCTGCTCATAGTACAAAAAGGATACATGGAATCTTCTCATTCTAACCCAAACTCATTAACCAACATTTGTTTATTGCATTTTTCAAATTCCCTCTGAATTTTTCCCTTTTCAGATGTTCTAAATAAAGCTAAAAAATATTGTGTCACTAACCTTATCTGATAGATCACCTGTTTTCATTTTATTTAATTTGTTGCTAGACTTTTCATCATTGTTTGTTGTTTTTATTATATTTTATTCTTATGTCTCTGTAAATGGAGACACAGGTGGCATAGGCAGTTGGAATGCCTTTTATCATCTTCAGCTGATTCACCAGCTGCACCCCTATCCATAGAAAGCATGTATTACCACAATCATTCATATTCTAGTGCCAAGCTAAACTGCTCTTATGAGCTCTAGGTGGAGATGCCTTTGATGATGGTTTCAAAGCTTCAGCTGGTGAACAATGCAGCTGCCTACTTTCTCCTGGAGAGCAGGGCAAACAGGTGTCACACAACACTGATGCTCTGCTAGCAGCACTTGTCAATTGTGCATTTCTGGGCCCAATTGAAAGTTTTGTCTGTTATCTAGCTCTAGATAGCCTGGACCAGGTTATTTGAAGGGCCATTAAGTCATACTCATTTGTAGAGAAGTATTCACAACCAACCTTATCCAATCAGTTGCACATAAATTTCAGAAAAGCTTGGAAAGTTATCATATGAAAGAATATAATAATATCCTGAAACCATCCATAAATTAAAAATGCTGAGATGATGCTCTGATATCACCCTAGGCTGCACAGTTTGAAAGCACTTTATTAAGCACCTTTCAGACAGAACATAAGGTTACATCAACTTTGTAAAGTCAAAGGCTTTCATGGCTGTAATCCATAGGTTGTTGCGGGTTTTCTGGACTTTGAGGCTGTGTTCTATTCGTATTTTCTCCTGATGTTTTGCCTGATGTTTACGTCAACTTGACCTGTACTAACTATGGCATTCACATAAGCCTGGATACACTTATTTTTTCTGCAAATAATTTCTTGCTGGCTTGACAGACTACCTATTCCATCAAGTATATATCTAGTACATGTATTTTGCAGAAGTGACTTTCCAACCTTGACGAACTATATTAGACTGTACAAACTTGTGAATGTGACTCAGCGCTTCCATTTTGTTCAGATTCTGGTTAGTCAGGGTGGTAGACAGAAGTACATTTCTTACTCTAAAGAAAGTTGAATCCTTGAATCACCACCATGGACAATCTTTCCTGGTGTGGCTGAGAGAAGACATTCCACTTCAGTACCATTTGAATATCTCATTCCCTTAAATGAGATGATTTTAAATTGGTTTTCCTCCTGCAAAAAGTATGGTCCTAACACACCTAAATCATGCAGTTGCAGTGTAAATACAGAAAATTCTCCAACACCCAAATCATTACCATTCCAGTCAGCAGAGAAAAGTAGATCAAAATGAGCCCTGCTGAAGGTGTGAGAATAGAAACCTGTTGGAATAGAAACCATAGTTGGCATGGAGGCTGTGGCATCCTGAGCCACTGCAGGTAGGATAGCCTAAGTATTCATGTTGAGGTTTCTCAGAATAAGCCAGGACAACTCTGGTACCAACACCAACAGTGAGAAAGGAGACTGTTGGGCAGGAAGGTGGATCTCTATTCTGTTCTGACACCATTCTCATTCTTTCTCTATCTCTCTAACGAAGAAACATACACACACTAACTGGAAGTCTGCTAGATAGGTACATTGCTAAACATAATTACCAACTCCAACTTTACTGCATGGGTCTCTGGCCCAGAATCCTTTGCCTTCAATGCCCTAAGTGAGTCCTCTCATATTTTCTCACTACCTTCTTTAGACCATAAACCACAATTCTTCTGCCTTTTTTTCCCCAATAGCGCCTTTCTTGTTGTTGTCGTTTGCCTTCAAGCTGCATTTGACTTGCAGCAACCCAAATGCAAACTTATCACAGGGTTTTCTGGGGTTAAATGTGATTTGCCCAAGGTCACCCAGTAGGTCTCCATGGCCAATCATCGAATTGAACCCTGGTTTCCAGGGTCCTAATCCAACATTCAAACCATTACATCATGCTGGCTTTCTAGTGCTTTTCTACACCCATACATCATAGGGCTCATCTTTCTCAACACCCACCTACTTTCCTTTAGTACTTTTTTCTTGTTCCTTGACTTATACTTTTTTTCTACCAAAGTACTTGGGAGCCAGCATAGTGGAGTGATTTGAGTGTTGGACTAGGACTCTAGTAACCAGGATTTGAACTCCCACTCAGCCATGAGAGAGTCACACTCTCAACCCCAGAGGAATGGAAAGGTAAACCCCTTTTGAGCAAATCTTGCCAAGAAAACCGCATGCTAGCTTTATCTTGGGGTCAGAAATGACTTGAAGGCACACGTCATCATCAAGAACAACCACAATAGTATTAAACTAAAATACACCAGCCCCTAAACTGGACTAGTGCAACCCATTACTGTTTCAGATCTAGAGATCACCCAGATCTAAATTATTAAAAATAATATTATTAAAAGTAATAGATAGATTTTTGTGTTTTAATGGCTTGCTCATTACCTATATCAATGGGATACATATATAACTGTTTCTCTGAAGCCAAATCAAACTTACATTACCGTAAAGGCCAAACAATTCTACATCAGTTCATAGATATTTTTTTTCTAGCATCCATTACTTTTATGTGAGACTGAACCTTATGAAAATTATTTTTTTTATAAAAGCCAAGTACCAATAAATCACTTGACAGAATCTACATTAACTGAATTACTGTCACCTTTAAATATCAGCCATTCTTATTTCTGTAATTGGACTTAGGTGAGTTCTTCCAAAGATGTCCTCATTAAGCAGATTTCCTGATAAAGTACTTTATAATTAAATTGGGAAGAATGCACTTTAAATTCTCACCTTGAAAACCAACTGAAGTGACTTAGTTCAGATGCATATTTTATGCTGTGTCAGATGCGTATTTTATACTGTGTCTTAGGTTGAGATTACAATCAAGCTTTCAGGTATCTTTTTGGTCTTTTATACAATAGCTTTCTATAACGGTAGAAAAAGATATGAAATTTTCTTATGCTGTGATTGTTATGGCTGTCAAGGTGAATTAATTACTTGCTAATTCAGATAGAAACCATTTTGTCTTATGAATAAGATGGCAAATCAAATCTGTCTTTGGATGCAATCGATCAAGAACTATTGCTCGACTACCTCCAATCATTTTAATGGATGGGATTTGATTCCAAGGCAACGAAATGGATTTATTTGATTCATATCGCCATTTTCCACTACTAACAAAAGTGTCATGGTTTTCATACTGCTAGAATTCCACCATCTCCGAAAATAATAATAAGAGGTGGGGGGATAAGTCACTCAGGAGTAATTGCTATGGTGTACATATGGTGAGAAAAAAGATGCTAGAGTCCTGTTGAGAAATTGCATGCTTGTAAGTGGATTTCAGTCTGCAAGAAACAGAATTGTGAAAATGCAAAACATCCATATGCTGTAGAGGGCTGCTGTTGCATGCAAAGAGCCAGCAAAGGGTCTGAGCTGCAACAGGACTGAAGCAAACTGGGACCAATTAAATATAGTCCCTGATGTGCAGCAGGCTGTTAACCTAAAAGACGGGGGACCTTGAGGTCCACCAGCAGTCCCAGTGTCTCCTTAAGGGAGGGAATTACAACTCAAAGGAGGCCTGTGAGAGGGGAGTAACAACTGGATCTTTTCACCTATATATAACAGTAATAACTGTAGGAGTCCAGTTAAAGGTTTAAACAGAGTTTTCTTATTGGAAGTCAGCAGACATGCACTCACAAAAAATCAAGCAGTCTCACAAATCATGCAAGACTAGCAAAGGGAGAAATGAGGAAGGTTTGACAGAGGGAGCTTTTAGGTGTAGAAGGTGATATTTACTGGTCCAGAAGAAGATTGAAACAGAGGAGCTCAGACCAAAGTCCAAGGGTAGCACAGAGCACAGGAATCTGAAGGCTCACATGCAGAGTGATGCCCACTGTACTTCTCCCAAAATACTACAAAATGCAAGGGTTGGAGCTAGTGGTTAAATACCCTTTATCCTACCCTGAAGGAGTGAGTGTTAATGACTCTCTGGTAGAGTAAACAAAGGGGGTTCAGAGCAGGCTATCTTACTTTGGGTGACACAACATCTATGGAGTCCTGATAGCCCCTTAATGTCTTGGTTGGATAAGTGTTCAGTTTTTATATGAAAAATGATATTTCTTGCTAATTTTGCTGTCCTGCATGATGGGGGATATGTAAGGGATGGTAATGGGCACTTTATGCACATTGTGCATCTTCACAATTGCTGGAAACTTGAAAACATCGTATGGAGCAGAGAATAAATAGCTGTCTCCAAAATACCAGTGCACCAGTACCCCTGCTAGTTAATTGAGTGACAGGTCCCACAGGATTCTGGCTGATGATACTATTTATGGTAATGTGAAAAGACCAGGAGCAACTAACACTGTCTATTTGAAACACATGGAAGTAAAGGTACACAAACACAATATAGAAAATCCTAAGTGAGCTTTTCATTAGTACAACCTATGTGGTGACCATTATAAAGGTACACAAGGAACATATATTATTACTTTACCTCATCTAGGGACAAAAAAACGTTCACCAATGTTCCTGTCTTTGACACATTAAGACTTCTCATCAAAACACTGACAAACAATACAATTGTAGTGTAGTCATTTTAGCCTAGGATGTGTACAAGAAGTGTCTGCATAAAACTAGTCTCTTTCTCCCTTTATTAAGTAAGGCATACACATACACCAAGCACAGAACAGATTTATTCATCTGAAGAAACAAAAAGCTGGTACAATGCTTCTGCTTTTGGAAAGACTATGCAACCAGACAGCACTGGCATTAGTTCACATTAAAAAAGTTATGGTTTGAGCATATGAATTTATTTATTTATGCACAAAAGGTCATATAAAGGCAATCACCCTGCTTCCTAAGCTTTCCTTACAGTAGCTTCTCAGACTTGAGCTCACAAAGGCTCCTGCTAGTTAAAAATGCTATGGAGACATCTAAAGAAAGCTGATTGCATTCCTTTGTGGAGGCCTATCATCATCTAGTGCACACCCAAAGAAATTGCTCAGCAGTTATCCATTTGTATGCCTACTGTTCACAGTAAAATGTAGATGTGTAGTGGTGAACACCAGTGAATAAAAGCAGAAGTTTAATCAAATGATTAAACAGCCTTAAAGTCAATGAAGCTTTCAGAAGTGATGTCCTAACTCAATTAATATCTGCCCCAAGGTATTTATTTAGCACAATTACTGCTTAAGATCAATTTCCACAACTGTCCTAAATCCCCATGTTGTATTGGAGCTGAAAAACAGATAATCAATGTGGCTGTTATACTGGCATTAGGACATCACATTTGACCCAGCCAAGACCTTACGAGTACCCTAGGGAGGGGCAAATTTGTAGCCGTGCTATTGGTATGCATTTTGTCAGAGCAAACTGACAGCTATTGAACAGGCAACTGTTGTATACTGCTTTGAGGCATGCTCAGCAGCAATGGACATCACCCCTTCTTGCTACATGGCAAGATGCTTTTCTATCTGCTCCAGTATTTTAACAACAGGTTGAATATGCATTTGGGAACAGGTATTTATTCTCTACCAAAATACTACTAAAATGGTACCATCCATGTTTAAGAAGGAGAGTTAAACAAAATCTTTCATGGTGTGCAGGATAAGGATAGAAGGAAAAAATCCAAAAACAGCCCAACAAAGAGGAAATATGTTTCTGTGGTTCCAGGATGTCATTGATGAATGAGAAAAGGAACAGAAAACCAGATGCAAAGAACAATGCCATGGGGCATCCTGAAGCAAGATATTGAACAGAAACATTTAGCACTTCATTTTGTTGCAGGTCCCATTTGTTGACAACAAAACTTAATTTTGTGGGGTGCTGGTATGGAGTTTGGATGACTGGGTGTTGAGAAGAAACCACAATGCGCTTTGGACTGCATTTTGGACATATAGAAGCATTCCCCCCAATTAAAAAATATAAATGAGGAGGTATTGGAGGCTTGAGAGCTGAATGCACTTTCATCTCCCCTAAGCTAGGTAGCAGGGCAGGAATCAATGTTATCTGGAGCTGAACACAGTTATCACAGTGATGTGGTTGCCACCAAAAATGTATCTTCACAGTTCAATGTGTTTGTGTAACATCTTCACTGGTTTCTGCTCTAGATTGCCCAGATCATATGGTTTCCCTATTCCAGCATCAAAGTCACTCATGCAAATGTTGTTATGTATGTTTAGGTAATTGCTTCATGATGCAGCTGACCTTCAGTTGAATTCAGACAGTTTGGCTGCATTACCACATAGTTGGGCTATCACTCGCAAGCTATTTTTATCTTTTTTTCACCATCACTATTCCGGTTTTGTCTAGCACATGGTAATATTACTGTACAACTAACACTCTGTAACTTATATAGAACATAGGAAGCTGACTTCTACCATGTCAAATGAAAGCCAGAACAAGTGACTTTTTAAACTACAAATTTCTAAATTCTGTAAGATCAATTCTAGGACTTACAATCTGAAAAAACTAACTTGCCTAAGCTCTGGATCAGATTGTTTGCCCATCTAGTACACTTTTATCTATTCTTACAAGATAATAGATGGGTAAAATTGCATAAGCTGAATTCTAGTTACAGGCATTTACTCTCTTCCTTAGAACCAGCACTGCTTGTTTCTCTGTTGTTTTATGCCTTCAAGGTATTTCCAACTTACAACAACCCTAAGGTAACCCTTTTATGGGGTTTGTTGTGGCTAAATATATGCGAGGCACCCAAGCTCACACAGTGGGTTCTATGGCCAAATGGGGAATTGAACTGTGGTCTGCAGAGTTGTAGCCTAACACTCAAACTACACCACGCTGGCTCTGCTTTGTTTCTGCTTTGTTCTTATTTGTTATCTTAATCTTCTTATACCAATTAGACCTCTTTAGACTTTCTAAACTTAGCTATGAAGCATAACAGAATGCATAAAAAGTGTTGCTGGATGATGTTGTGTTTTCTGTATATGAGAGGTGAACCATACCTTTCAGAAATCAATTTGCATTCTATTCTAAAAGCAGGACTTTGAATTTCTGTCCTCCCCACCCCCTTTCTTTAAAGGTGTCTCTTATTTCACAGCTCTATCAGTCAAAGTTAGCAGGAAAAGGAATAGGGACTAATTTTCCCAGCAATATTTTTTAGGATTAGTCAGGACTGGTTTCACCTCCCCCTCTGCTAGGCATACAGTCATGCTTGAACTGTACAGGAAAAGGTAGCAATTCAGAAGGAAGACTGATAACACAGTGCTGTTGCTTGCTTATTTAGAAATAAGTCCCATTCAGTTAAATAAGATAGTGTGTATAGCAATCTGCTGTCCTTCAATCGTGTAGAGTAAGGATGATGGGACGTAAATTTTGGGAAAGGCTGGTCTAAATGATGAGGATATAAATTATTCTTACTGAACTGTTGAGCTCTGTCCTACTTCCCTGGCCATAAATATCTTATATTTATTTATGTACGTACCACAGAAAATGCTGTTTTGCAGTTTTTTGCAGTTTGGGTTGGTATAAAATCAAAACTTGGATGTGGAAGATGCAGCTAGACAGCTAGTAACTCCTAAGATGTTCCCAAGCACCCCGGTTCAAACTCTAACAAGTATGCCTTGTTTCGTCTTCAGAATAACACTGAAGGCTAAATCCTTTTGATAGCTTTGATAAACTCTCGGGAATTTCATCAGGGATTAATTTAGCCTAATGGCTGTGACTTTTTTTTAAAGCTTTCTGTAAGCTATTCATATATACAAACACATTTTTGGAAACAAACAGAGTTAAAACAGACATTCCTTTTCAGAGGCTTTTTCTAAGTCTCATTACTCAGTTGTGCAAAAGTGGGGAATTTAATTAAAGATCCTCCCATGAACACTCAGGAAAAAGATGAAATTGTGTAAAATGCAAATTCACAAATTGAATGTTAAAATAACAAGACACAAAAATGGATTTTGATTGTTATGACAGAATATTTCTTTAGTAACTCTCTGTCACTAACCATGTTATTTATTCATTGATATGTCTTCTAGCTATGATTGGTAGTATTACTGGTATTATTACAGTAATGACTAGTATCATTTTTACCACTTTTAAAGTCTGTTGTGAAAGTTTTTTTAATGACTCTCTCTAGAGCTGCCTTTGGAGAAAGAAGGCACACAAGTGAAATAAATAAATAAATGCTACTGCCGTTGAAACATCATATGATTAAACAATTTCAAACAGAAAACGCCTGCCTAATTAATATCTCACATTGAGCTTATAGATGAGAACTTGTTTTTTTCCTTCTTTTTTGTTTCTGTACAAGACCAAGTGCTTATTAAATACACTGTTCATGAATATGATCTTGAATCTATATAAATAAAATCAAGTTCCTCTCTGTCTCTCTGTTTGTTACTACAGCATTAAAAAAAAGAGTGGATGGCTTTCTACCAAATTTGGAAGGAATCTTTTGTATAATCTGACTTAAAACCTAGGCTATGTGGTATACATAAAATCAACTTTTGGTAGAGTGCTATGATTGGTAGTATTACTGGTATTATTACAGTAATGACTAGTATCATTTTTACCACTTTTAAAGTCTGTTGTGAAAGTTTTTTTAATGACTCTCTCTAGAGCTGCCTTTGGAGAAAGGCAGCACACAAGTGAAATAAATAAATAAATGCTACTGCCGTTTGATTTCCTCAAAAATGGCTGAATGGATTTCCACCAAATTTGGAGAATATGATTTCAATGGTCAAACTTACAATATAACCTACCTGTTGTATGTGAACTCCAGTTTAGAGGAGTCTTCAGCGGGACACAACAATAACAACCCAAATAATGTTGCATATGTTTGCTAATGGAAAACAAGCTGAATTCACTAGTGTCTATTTCTCTCCCTCGCTCTTTCTTCTTTTTGTTTTGTTTTTTCCTTCTGTCCTTTTCTCTCTGTATAAGTATGTGTGTGCATGTGTGCATATATACAAGGACAATATCCCATATATGATCACACAAAACCTTTCCCTCCTGCAAAAACAAAACAAAACAAAACTCTGCTATCCTGAGGAGCAGTACAGAAGTTTATTGTGGCCTGCAGCCAACATGCTATTAACAGATCAAAACAGTATCCTAGCAGAGTTCTATTGGATTAACCAGTTGAACATGTGTAAGTGGAACAGCCTTTGCCATGTTCAGGGGAGTTAAGAGGACACCCTTAAGGGGTATGATGACACAAGGAAGAGGAGGTAGACCCGTACAGCATAAATTCTAGCCTGCTCTCTTATCCCATCGGCACCGGAGACAGTTGCAAAATATACCTTTAAAATACATCTAAATGAAATTTTGCTTTATCTTTTCCAGAGAGAAAACGTTTCAGTCCAAAATGGGACACATGCAGCTAGGTACAAGGTGATTTTTCAAAGAGTCTCTGAAATAGCTGTCCTCTGAAGTTACATAATATTGATATTTGGACTTCACTCCACACTTTATGCAGATTAGTTTCTTGATCTGGGTTTGATATTTTCCCTAGAGAGCTACGCTCTTTGCCAGCCAGTGAAGATTAGTTCTGATTTTACCACATCACTTCATCTTGCTTTCATACATTTGCATTTTAGAATGAACTATGCTCTTCTTTCCTGGTACACCAACAGATTGCTTATGACTTGGACACAAAAGTACTATTATTTAGACACAGGGACAGCCAGGTGAATAGATGCATTAAAATACTAATATTCCAATTACTAGGGTAAAATCAAACTTAAAGCATCTAACAAAGGAATCAAAATCACCACAACAAATTAAATTCCCATTTAAATAAAACAGGCATACTCTTTTCAAGTGTGGTTGGATTTCATTTCCTTTGAATCAAAATGGTTGTTCTGTCATCTTAGAAAAGACCTTTGAAGTCTGCCTTCCAGTGTCATCTTGTGTGTATTTATTCAGAAGTAAATCTAATGGTGTTCAGTGGAGCTTACTTCTTAATAAAAGTGCTTAGGGTTGCAGCTTCAGAATACTATGCTATATGTGCCTGCTCAGAAGTAAGTCTCTTTGGATTGCAGCTTAAGCCTGAAAAGTTGCACACAATACACCACACAGGGTGGTCATGACTTGAAAACATTAGTTAAAAGTAGTGACATGCTACTCATTGTTCATTATTTTTAACAGGTGAGGAGTTACAAGATGATATAAAGGAATCCTTTAGCACTTCTGAGGCCATTTCTGCACGAGACTGTTATAGTGCTATTATTCCACTTTCAGCATCCTATGGAATCCTGGGGTTTGCCATTTAGGGAGAGCAAACTCCAGGATTCCATAAGATGTTGAAAGTGGAATAATAGCACTATAACAGTCTAATGAGGAAATGGCTTGAGACTTAGAAAAAGACATTTCTAGCACAAATTTTCATGGACTGCGATCTACTTCATCAGATTCTACAGAGTTCACAAAAGCTCATGCTACAAATTTTTTTCTCAGTCTGAAAGGTGTTAGAGGAAATTCTTTATATCTCTTTATATAGCAACAGACTAACATAGTTGTGTGTTGAGATACTAATGTTAAGTAATGTTAAGTACTCATTATTGCCATTAGTTATTCCCAAATAACTAAGAAATTCATGAAGAAATTCATGACCAGTGAAGCATTATTTTGGATGTTATTTTATTTTGATTTATCTGTAAAAAAAACAAAAACAAACCAAAGCCCCACTTTTCCTCATTTTCTTCTTTCTTTCTTTTTTGCTTCCTTCCTTTCATCATTTATTCCTAACCGAATTACAATCCGAATGGTTTATCACAAGACTCTGGGAAGCCTTCCAGAAATGCCAATAGAGTTGTAAACAACATAAATAGGTCATCCAACCACCAGCTTCCTATGGTATTTTGAACAGAATCAGGGGCCCCACTAGAAATCTCCTGCCCCTGTTGTTTTCATAATTTTAAATGCTTGGGCAGCACAGCTGCTGGAATCTTCCATTACCACACTGCAGCTCTTCTATTCAAGCTAATACTCCTCCACTGTCTCAGCCTATGTTATGATCTTTGCTTCTCTGGGGCATATATCACTTGGCTATTCTCTTTCATTCTTCCTATTCTAAATTATTCTGTCTTACTTTATGTCATAAATGCATTAGTGGAAATGGATATCGAGGAACATGTACTCACACTACCTGACCAAAGCCAGAAAGAAGGACCAGTAGGGCACTCTCACTTTCTCTGCTGTTTTCATTTTGTTCAGGACATCCCAATCCCACTCAGAAAGAGCAGAAGGGCAGGGGATGATTGGTCAGGGCAACCTTTGACTGGCACCTTAGGCCCCTGAAGTCTCCAAAACTCCTCTTTCATGGCTTGGCTATAGTCAGAACTGCAGCTGAAAGGATGTTCAGCTGTTCACCTGCTTGCAAGGGAATATAAAGTCTTTAGCTGCACAACACATTTTATAGGAACATGGAATGTGAGAAGCACAAATCAGGGAAAACTAGACATAGTAAAACAAGAAATGGCATGTATCAACATTGCATTAACAGGAGTGAGTGAGGTAAAGTGGTCAGGAATGGGACATTTTGAGTCAGATAATTACACAGTGTTTTACTCAGGAAATGAAAATCTAAGAAGAAATGGAGTGACATTAATAGTGAGGAGAAATGTGGCAAAAGCAGTCAAAGGATATAATGCAAATTCTGACCAAATCATATCAATAAGACTTACATTCCAACTGCAGAGACAGAAGAAGAATAAACTGAAAGATTCTATACTGGAGTCCAGGAAGAAATTGATCACACACCAAAAGAGGACATCTTGTTAATCAAAGGCAATTGGAATTCAAAATTAGGAAACAGAACAGATTTTAGAAAAAAATGGCGTAGGATTAAGAAATGAAACAGAAAAGCACCTGCTTGAATTCTGTGACGCCTACAGTTTGTTCATCACAGACATATTCTTCAAGCGACGCAAGAAGTGACTGTATACATGGATATGACCTGACGATTAACAGAGAAATCAAATAGATTAAATAATTGGAAGTAGAACAACGAACAGTCCATTCTCTCTGCAAAAACAAGACCGTGTGCAAATTGTGGCACAGATCAAGGACTGCTAATATATATTTTAAAAAATGGAGTAAAACTAAAAAAGGTCACTAAACTACGGCCATTTCCACACGGGCTGAAAAAAAACAGTGCAGAGCATCCTCCAAAGAGGATGTCTGCACCATAGAGTGGACTGGGTCAGGCTACTTTTTGTAATTCTGCACCTCCGTCCACTCTGGAACATCCAGAAGTGGTTGCGCAGCATGCTTTTTAAAGACCTCTTTAAACAGGTCTTTCAAAAGCACGGAGCGCGCCACTCCGTTCCGGCGCTCTGGTGCAGATTTGCAGGCTCGCACCAGTGCGAGCCTGCAGATCTGCTGGGGGCGGGCTTTAGGCTAGCGAGCTTCAGTGGTTGGTGAAGAGCCTCCACCAACCGGAAGCCACCATTTTCGTCCCCGGAGCAGTGTGGAGCGGCAGCCATGCACTGCTCCGGAGCAGCCTGGACTACAGCGTCGAGCCAAGAAGTCCAGTAAGTACCGGCACAGGGTGTTTCCACTGCCACGTGTGGAAATGGCCTAACCGTCATGGCAAAATACAGCCTTAAGAACATAGAATTTAGAGATAATTTTTTAAAAAAATAGATTTGCCCTACTAAGCCTAATTGACTAAGGCCATTTCTGCATTGGATTGTTATAGTGCTATTATTCTACTTTCAATATCCTATGGAATCCTGGGGTTTGCCATTTAGGGAGAGCCTTTGAGGCCCCTCCCTAAACTGCAAACCCCAGGATTCCATACAATGTTAAAAGTGGATTCATAGCACTATAACAGTCCAGTGCAGAAATGGCCCAGGAGCCGGAAGAACTCTGGACTAAAGTCAGAGATATTGTCAGAGAGGAATACAAAAAAGACACTGCAGCCATAGATAAAACTCTTCAAGCAGTTAAGAACAGATGAGAAGTAATGTGAAAGGGAACAGAAATAAGGTCAGAATCCTAAATGTGACTGTTCAGAGATTTGTGTGCAGGGACAAGGAGTACTATTATAATGATCAATGAAGAGAAAGAGAAGATGGCAACAACAACAACAAAAAGGATGATCAAGATCTAAGAAATCAAAGAGAAATTTAAATGGGTCCTAGAGCAAATCAAGCTTGAACTCTCCCTAGAAGCCAAGATGATGATTACCATAAAAAGACATGACTTACTAGAAAAGGCAGTAATGCTTCATAAGGTAGGAGGCAGTAGGAAAAGAAGAAGACCACATTACTGGTGGGTAGGCTCAATCAAAAGAAGCCATGCCCTGAGTCTGCAATAGCTGAGCAGGGCAGTTGATGATAGGCTGACTTCAAGGTCTCTCATCCATAGGGTTTTCACAAGTCGAAGTGAACTTGATGGCAGTTAACAACAAATAAACAGTCAGCCAGTCAGAGATCTCTTCTTTGTCTTTGCTTGCTATTGAGTCTGGAGACCTAGATGGGCATGCCATCTTTTTGAAAGGTAGAATGTTTTAAATAAAATATTGCCTTGTCTTTACTTTCCCTGCAAGCAGGTTAGCACTGAAGGTGGCATGGAGAAGCCTCCATGTGTGTTCAATATTTTTATCTCTCCCTCTCCCCTCTCCCTCTTCACTAGCTCAACCTCTTTTGTTCAGTATGTGTAACTTGAAGCTAATTCGTACTACTGAATATCTGACTGGAGCCACAGATACAGGATCTGTATTGTTCTTACTGAAACACAGCATCGAATGAACATTAAACTTAAATAAAACCCTAAATTTTAAATAAATAAAGGCCTAGTGCATCTCTCCCATCCAGCAAAAAGAAATGAGAATGCCTTTACTTGAAATGAGAGAACTGCACTGCATTTCTTTAAAAACATTGCTGTGATTTATCCTGGAATAAAAAGAACTGAGCCTCTACATATGAATAAAATATTTCTATTTTTCTGGGGAATTCTTTCTGAATGTTCCATGAAAATGGAAATATCCTTCAGGTGTTTGGGGCGAAAAAAACCCTGAGAACTTCAGCAACAGCTAGAACAACCAACAGGAATATTTCCTCTGTCTGTTTTCCTGCAAAGAGCAGCAATATAGGAGTCATGTCTCCCTCCCAAGGTAAAGTTGTAAATTGTAAAATTGCACAGTTACAATCATAAAAGTGTAAAAATCAAAAGAAAAGGAAATCCTGCTGCTGGCCAAGGTGACTTCTCTACTTCTCAACCTCCTATCTCATTGTCCCGTCTCAGGTTTTAGTTTGGTGTATGTGTGTGTGGGGTCAAAATATCCTAAAGGCTCTGGATCCCATCTGATCTTGGAAGCTAAGCAGGTACAGCCCTGGTTAGTGCTTGATGGGAAACTGTCAATTAATACCAGGTGCTGTAGGCTATATTTCAGAGGAAGGAACCGGCAAAACCACCTCTGAATCTTCTTTGCCTGTGAAAACCCTATAAAACCATAGGGCCACCATAAGTCAACAGGCAACTTGAAGCAGATATATGCACATATGTGTGACAGAGAGATTTTTAATAATTGCATTTAGCTAAAATGCTTCTTTGAAAGAGCAAAGTACAGTTCTGAAAGTTCTGCACCTTTTCTCCCAGTTCTGAACCAAGTATGACGTTCTGAATGAGGATACTATTCTTCACTTTAGTTAACTATTAAATGTAACAAATGGGATATGGATGACTCTGTCACAGCTGATCTCTTGGATACGCCTATGCTGATCCACTCTCTGCCTCACCTACTTAAATGGGTGCCAGCTGTCACTGATCAGAAGGAAGTCACCCAGAATTTAATAGGAAGTACTGAAAGGCTGAGAGTTAATATGGTGTAGTGGTTTGAGTACTGGACTACAACCCTGGAGACCAGGGTTAAATTCCTCATTTGGATGTTTGGGTGACCTTGAGCATGTCACACACTTTTAGTCCCAGAAAACCGCAAGAGAGGTTCACCTTAGGGTCACTGTAAGTCAGAAATGACTTGAAGGCATACAACAACTGAAATACTACTACACTATGTAATTATCTTTGACTCATGTCCAAACATTTTGTCCTAACAAAACACCATCACTAAGTCTTCCTCAACATAGCACCCACTCATTGGGTTAGACTACAGTTCTTGTCACCTCCTCCACCTTCTGCATCTGCTGCTGCAGCTGTGTTAAAGCAAGGCCAAAGGACCTTAATACCACGATTTACTGACAATTAGATAACAACAACAACAACAAAAAGTCTTATGTAATAAGAAATCTACTAAACAGAGCCATTTGCCATTTCCTGGACTTACTGCATAGGAAATGAAGCCCCCTCCTCTGCCAACAACCATTCCATGCCATGTGAGGAGCAAGGGGGTCAGAGAAGTGCCTGGATATGTCCTTATAGCCAGAAATGAAATGGTTGGATCATCCGTTAAATGGGGTCACCTAGAGGATGTACAGGGACACAGACAGACCCTTTATCCAATCCCTCTCCTCTCCTATTCTCTACCACACATAAATGGCCATGTGGGTAGGTTCTTTAGCAGTTCTATGGTAGGTCAGGGAGGTTGTTACTGCAAAGGGAGGAAGAGAATACAAACCTCTACAGCAAACGAAAGGGGGGAAAAAAAGACATACTCAGGCATAAGGTTCACCTATACCTACATGTGTCATTAAGAGGATGCCAACCAATATTAGAATACATATAGCTCAACTACTAAAACCCACTCTTTAATCACCTGCAGGAACTCCCTTATCAGTCAATAAATAAGATCTACATACTCATCTCTATAACAGAGACAACCCCCTGCTAGCTGTCAGAGGTGAGGAATACTGTAGTCTAACACATCTGGAGGACATCAGGCACGTTAACACCACTTCTTAATTATTATTTTCATTACTCATAAACTGATAATGTATATGGTTAATACCCTTCCAGACAATTAGTTTGCTGAAACTGGCATTTTTTTTAAAAAAAAAAACCTCTCTTGCAGTCCTTGGTCTTCATTTAGAGTCAGTCTCTGCATAAAAAGATCAATTCTGTTTCATCTTTGAGAGATGCCAGTTTGAACCAATTTACTTCATGGGCATCAGTTTGTTATACCATGATAGCCATGGCAGCCTCCTTTCATGATTGGTCTGTAACTCAGATACCTGTCAAGATAAATCTTCAAGTATCCTGGAAACTCCCTGTAAATAATTGGGTAAAAAAACCTGCACATAGTGTGAAATGTTACCAAAAAAAGGCCAATGGAACTAGAAAATATTCACAGCACAGACAAAACAAAACTACTTCTCCCAATCAGTTTTTGATTTCTGACATCTTGGACTATCCATAGCCATTAGATGTGGTGATGGTCACTCATTGAATTCCTATTCAATGAGTGACCATTACAACATCTGATGGCTTCTCACATGCAAGCATGAAAAATTTATTATGCTTTCTCTCCATTGGGTGAGATGATGGCAGTTTCTGCACATTTTTCAGTAATTTTTCATGTCTTGAAACTTTTGGGCAAAAAAATTAATCTGTGCAAGACACACTTTTTTTCACCAAAAACCTAAATGTCTTCTGTGTCATAAACCCAATTTTTTTAGCTTTTTTTGCCAAAAAAAAATCCAAACAACCCCTACCCTCAAGTATGAAAAGTTTCACAGTGTCTTCTTTTCGTGGGCTGCCTTGGTGTGTTCTTCATTTTTATATTGAATCTTTTTATGCTCTGGTGACTCTAATGTCATTTTAGTAAGTGATCTTATAGGTAGAACTGGCTTGTTGTATAAGGGTTGTGTATAAGTGGTTTTGTGTGTGTGTGTGTGTGTGTGTGTGTGTAAGGGTTTTTGGTTGAAAAAGGGAATAAAAATGCTTTCAGTAACAAAGCATGGATAAGGAAAAGCTGAAGAGACCTTAATCTGCCATGTACAATCAACCCCAACAGTATATAGAACATCCATGTTTAGAAACAGTGTGCCATCAAACACCAGATGCTGAAAGCAGAGGACAGTGGGAAGAAGCTTATGACTGTGTGCATCATCAAGCATGCCTTTCAGAGCATCCATTTACTCACAGGAAAGAACCCAGTGCAAGTCCTTGTGAATGCCATCGCCAACAGTAGCCCTCATGAAGACTCCACCCGTACTGGCCAAGCTGGCACAGTGAGGAGACAGGTTGTTGACGTGTCACTGCTGCATCATGTCACAATCAGGCTATCTGGTTGCTCCACAATGAGGCACGTGAAGCTGCCTTCCGGAACATTAAGACCATAACTGAGTTCCTAGCAGAAGAGCTGATCAATGCAGCTAAGGATTCATCCAACTCCTATGCCATCAAGAATAAGGACAAGCTGGAACATGTGGCCAAGTCCAACCATTAAGACTTCTGTCTAGAGGTTCAAAGCAAATAAATAATTGGTTGTCCAAAAAAAAAAAATCCGCATCTCAATACTTAATCACTCTTCGTATTATACTATAAGCAGTAATGAGATATGTTTACTTGCAGTCACTGTCCAGAAAGAACTGTAGCGACACAATTCCCTCTTGCTCTCTAAGACAAAACACACACAGGCAGAATGTGAACGAAGAAGCAGAGCCAAGCCAAGCAGTTCAGACTTTAAAACCTCTTAGGCCATTTCCACATTACACTGCTATAGTGCTATTATTCCACTTTCAACATCCTGTGGAATTCTGGAGTTTGTAGTTTACTGAGGCCAAAGAGCTCTGTGGCTGAGAATTCTAACTGCCCCTCCCTAAACTGAAAAAAAACAGGATTCCATAGGATGTTGAAAGTGGAATAATAGCACTATAACAGTGTAGTGCGGAAATGGCCATAGAGTACTTCTTCCCAGCTAGGCCTCATCTTCACAGCAACTGGTGGACAAGAAATCCAAAGCTCCTGTTTCATAAACAAACAGCCATTTGAACCTGAATCTTCCTGAATCTGTCCACTGTTTCACACTGATTCTTCAGTAACATTTATTCCACGTCTTGCCAAGATGAAATGACACTGAGGAAAGTTGAAGATTATTCCCAGCCTATTAACAGGGCCAAGTCAATATGTGTTGCCTTAGCAGTTCTCATAAATAGCTGTGGACAGGACTGCATCTTATGACACTATTCAAACAAAATGCTAAACCATTTCTTGGGTTTTCTGGACTTTTTAATTAGTAACTTTTCTTCTGTTTAGTCTTTAGGAATAAGCTCTTGGAACCTGATGACGGTGAGGGGCAGGGATGACAATATCATTTGGTGTCCAAAAATCCACAAGTTTTTTTTGTTGTTATCTGACACCCTGCTCCAGGTTTCTACCTCCACAAACCAACTAAGGATCATGTTTGATGGGTATCTGAACTGATGATTTCTAAACACCTAAACTGATAGGATGTTTTAAAATTACACTGAAGTCCACTGTTGTGCACTTCTGTTTCAACTGCAAAAAACCTAAGTGGATTCCATTATCCCCAGCCCAAATTTTTGCTCTTTACTGTGACTGAATGAAGCTGAAGCCACATTTTTCTTTTGTTCACAAAGCACATTACCCCTTTCTTTCAGCTTGATTACTTGTCACTGTTTTCAACACCATGCCAAAGGAAAAGTTTAGCTCCCAGAGCATTTTCAGTTCAGTTGTAGTAATTTTCAAAGACATTTGACTTTGTTCTTATACATGTTAGCAGCATCTCCAAAACTGTTTTGCAGGGCCAGTGCTCAGAATTCAGTATAATTCAGTTTGCACCTGTTTCTGAAATTATTTGCTATGCTTGTCAAAATGTGTCGTGGGAGAATGGCATTCCTTTGCTCCAAATTAATGAACTAGTTTTGCTCTCAACCATCACGCTGACACTTCTCTGGGCTACAACAGACATTGATGTGATACTCAAGAAGTTCATCAAAAGGTTCAGCTATGTTTCCTGTGACTTGAATAGAGACAAAGATGTTTATTACAATCCATGTTTTAATTAACACATCAGTGCAAGCTGGGCTAACTCTCAGATTAGAGATGGAAAAAAAATAATTTTTTGTTGTTGCTCCCAGGTCAAAAAAATGGGGCTCCTGACAGCTGTTGTTGTTAACTGCCATCTAGTCAACTTCAGTTTATGACAGTCCTACAAATGAGAGATCCAATGAGAGATTTTCAACAGCCCCACTCACGTCTTGCAAAGAAAAGGCTTTGGGTTCCTTGATTGAGTTTATCCAGCTTAAATGTGGTTTCCTATTTTCCTACAGCCTTCTACCTTATCAAGCATCCTTGGCTTTTCTAAGGAGTCATGTCTTCTTTTGACTTGTTCAAAGTATGATTATCCCAGTTTAGTCTGTGCATGTTAGGGATAATTCAGGCTTGATTTGTTCTTGGACCCATTTATTTGTCTTGTTAGCAGTGCATGGTATCCACAGAACTCTAGCACCACATTTCAATAGAATTGATTCATTATCAGCTTTCTTCTCTGTCCAGCTTTCACAGCCATACTTAGAAATCAAAAATAAGATGGCACATCTCTCTTATAGAGGACAATATTACACCTCAATCTAAAATAATGGAAAACTTAGAAAATTTTAGATAAAGTATAGAAATGTATTTCCCATTGTCTTAAAATCCTCTATTGAAAAGTGTAAATACACAGAAAATATGCATATTTATAGGTATACTTATAGGTAAAAAATAAGGGAATTGAGTTTTATTGTGGAGATATAAGTTATATAAGATATAAGATATCCCAAAGCAAAAAAAAAAAAAAAAAACAAAGAGAGAGAGAGAGAGAGAGAGAAGTACTTTCTCAAATTTCCTTTTAGAGAAGGAAGTTGGTAAACGATAAATGATGGAGATATTGGATTTGTTTGCTATGTGACTGGAGATGTATTATTTTTAGAATTACTGTGATGTTTTAAGTTTCAGAGTGTAATAGAATTTGATTCAATGGTTTTAAGGTTTTGGATTTAATAAAAATATTTTAAAAAATAAGAGGGCACAGACAATCCTAACTTTACCGCAGTCTCCATTCTGATTAATGATTGAGCCAAAGTATAGGAAATCTTTGACTATTTCAATATCATCATCATCTGCTTGAAAGTTATGTAAAATCATCTGTGGTCATTATTTTTGTTTTCTTCATGTTAGTTGTAACCCTACCTTTACACTTTCTTCCTTGACTTGCCTCAATAGTTGTTCCATGTCTTTGCCAGAGAGAAAACACTGTCTATGCCCCGAAAGCACAGCTGAGAAGGATAATAGACTACCAAGAATCTTACACAATTCTCGTCCCATATTTGAACATCCCAAAGTGTTTCAGAGCAATTATTCTGCATAAAAAATGTCAGTTTGAGGGCAAAATCCGGTTTCCTTCACACATACAAACACATACACACAGGCAGAGAACACTGTTTCCAGCCCAAGAAACCTATTTTATTGGAAAGAAAACATGGGTTTTGAATTATTCTTTGCAAACTAATTCATCCACAACATTTTGGGATACTTGATTTGGGGGAGGATTTTTTTTTCTCCCATAGTGGGGAGAAAACAACTGTAGTTGTTCATCTATACATGCAAGGATAAAGCAGGTCAGGATTTATATCCCTAACTCAGATACTGCTTTTTAAACACCCAGTGTTAAGGTAGTTATCACTGTCTTCAGTTTTAGCGGTACTAGTCTTTTGCAGTGAAAACCAAAGAGTTTTGTAGCACCTTAAATTCCAGGAAGTTTTATTTGACATAAACTTTTGTAGACACCAGATGCAGATTTATCATGCATCTAATGGAGTCAGCTGTTCATAAAAGATTATGCCAAATGAAACATGTCAGTCTTGCACAACTGTGTGTGTGTGTGTGTGTGTTTGTGTGAAAGAAAGAAGGAGAGAGAGAGAGAGAAACTAAGAGAGAGAGAGAGAGAACGAGTATATCCTTGCCAGTTGAGGAAAGTACTTTGTGCTTTTGATGAATTGGTTTCAGATTACAAAAGCTTATGTCAGTGATGTAGACTCAAGTCGATAGACTTGGACTCAAGTCGGATTTAAGTCACTTCAGTGACTTGACTCAGACTAAAGTCAGCCATAAATGATGCACTGACTTGACTTGACTTGAGACTTGTATATTTTTAATGACTGACTTGATGCCCTTGGTTCAGTAACATAACACATTCATCTAGAAACCTTACAACTTTGAACAATGCTTCCATCTCTTTTTGCCCACTGGTGACATGACAATCTGTCTCATGCCCAAAGTGTGGGTGCATTTCTCAGAGGGGAACAGCAAACAGGTTGGGCAATGGGCTTGAGGCAGGCTTGAGGTCTGCTCAGCAACCTGTCCCTGCTGCATATCGGAGGAGCCTTCTAAAACGTTTCCTAAGAGCAAAAAACTTACCTCCAGAATGGAGGGTGCATTTCTCAGCAAATGTGTTAGGCAACAGGCTTGAGGAAGAAGGATCCTTCCTTTTAAATCTTTTGAATCTTCAGTAATGGAGAGTAAGGCCCTTTTCGCACCTTGTCTTTTAACGCTGCTGGGTTGGGGTCCTCGCGCGAGAAGCCTGGGCAGGAAGGCTCTCGCAAGCCTCCTGCTTCAGCTCCACCGCTCCTTCCTGCTCGCGCGAGAGCCCCGCCTGCACCCCGCCCCTTCCTTCCGCAGTGCAGCATGGGAGTTGGAGGCTGCACTGAGGAGAGGACGCACGACAGGCCCAGCTCCAGAGGCTCTGCACAGCAGGTGAGTGCGGCCCAGGCCCGTGAGCATTGTGCAAGCGCGGGTAATTTTTAGCTAAAAGCCGAAAATAAAAAAATGCGTGTTCGCTGCGTGTGAGGGCCTTGAGCGTTGCGTAAATGGGAGTGCGTCATGCAGACCGCTCCACACATTTAAGCGACACTCAAGGGACCCTTTCACTTGCAAACTGCCGTGCGAAAAGGGCCTCTGATAGGATCCTATTCCCCACTTCCAAAGCTGCAGATGGTAAAATTGCAAATGTGGAGAGCCGACTCTTCTTAAATTGTTAAAACTGAATTTATTTCACTCTATCCAATAATTTTGGAATTTTGGTTGGGTATAAAGTCAGCTTCCAGACTTGAGACTTGACTTGAAAGTATCTTGTAGTAAAAGACTTGTAGTAAAAGACTTAAATACATCATTGGCTTATGTTATGACATATTTCTTAGTCTATAAGGTGCTGAAAACCCTTGCTTGTTTCTGCTGTGAAAGCCAAAAATGGCAATTATTCTGCTATCTGTATATGCCAACGTATAAACACAAACATTTATAAAAACAGACACTGAAATGCTGCAGCAGCTGTGATCTATAATAATCATGAAAAAAAAAACCATTTTAGTGTTTTTTGCTAATCATTAGGAAGATTCTCTCCATCCTCTTCAGTCAGGCTCATATTCACAAAGGTGTTTCAGTAAACACAGCAAGCTGAGCATGGCCAGTGGGAGGTTTTGTTTTGTCTTTTTTAAGTTTTCTCATTTGTCAGGAAGACCACCATGCCCTATCATAAACCATTTTGAAACTTCCCTCATTACCACTAACTTCTCCCTCACAATGCAATCCTGCACACATTCCGTCAAGAGTAAACTCTACTGAATTCAATAAGACTTATTCCCAAATCAGCAGGTACAGAACTGCAGCCCCACGGTCCTGTATACTTGCATTTGAATGTAAACCCCACAGAATTTTTGGCTTACTCCCAAACAATGTTTGTAGAATTGTAACTTCCTCCATATATTTTGGTGGTTATTTTTCCCATCCTTCGAATGTTACAAAGGAGGCAATCTTTGTATATTATACAGCAGGTAACTCCACAGGGTGAAAAATGCAGACTCTCATTTAAATCATGGAACAGTATTTCATTGACTTTCTGCTCAGCTATTCTCAAAGGTCTCACAAATCAGAAATTTTCTGTCCTAACTTTCTCCTTGACATGCTTTTATATCCAAGGACATTTTCATCTGTGCTGTTAACACACAAACCCTAGTTGCATTTTGAAGTGTTGTTAGGCAAGCTGTTGCACTGGCTGCTAGAATTCTGTTCAGTGGCTGGCTCACCCCCTCCCACCTTAACGCTAAAGACAAGAGAGAAGACCTACTTAATTCTTTTACACTTGAATGTTTCCTAGTTCTGTTGAATTTCATAACATTCAATTGAAATTCTACCACAGATGTTACCCAGTCAGACTCCTACATATACCCTGCATCTCCTATTTTGAGAAGATTTGGGTAGTAAGTCAATGTAGAACAGTAGTTAAGAATTTGAAGTACTCAACTGAGTCCATAGAGAAATACACATACATATTTACAATTTTAAAGCCCAATTCCCCTCACAAGGTTATTACGAAAATTAATGTGGAAAGGCATATGTTGCCTGACCTCCACACAACCCATGCTGAACAATCCACCCACTACAATCAATTATTCTCATTCTCTTTCTTGTCTCAACCACTCTCCTCTTCTCCACCTCTAGTACAGACTCAAGTGGAGTCTCTCTCTTTCTCTCTCTAGCCATTTCCACACTATATTGTTATAGTGCTATTATTCTACTTTCAACATCCTATGGAATGCTGGATCTGCAGTTTGGGAAGGGCCATTTAGAATTCTCAGTCAGAGAGCCCTTTGGCCTCAGTAAACTACAAGCAGCAGAATTCCACAGGATGTTGAAAGTGGAATAATAGCACTATAGCAGTGTAGTGCGGAAATGGCTTCTGTCTCTATGTATCTCTAATTCCACAGTGACTGGCAGTGCAGAAACAGCTTCCAGAGACTAACGCTGTTTTGGAATTTCACTCATGTGTTCTCCTCTCTGTTAGCGACTGTCAGATTGTTACTGCCCCTCACCTCACTCTTGGGCATGCATATGCTCACAAAATAACTCATGAGAACACAGCTTGCCTGGAGAGAGTTTCCTGAACTTGCATGCAGCTGAGGGAATGTCTTGACTCCAAGAGATTTCGCCTGGAGGTGTCACAAACATAAACACTGGTCAAATACATGCCACTTTTAGTGCACGAAACATTCCATTGTTTTGGCTTTATAGTCCCACACCAACTATGTTATTGGAGCAGTATTATTTCAATAAATAGTTGTAAATGAGATATAATGGAGTTGGGGAAGCTTTCAAACTGAAATGAGTTTAGTTGTGACTAGACATCCAATATCTTATTTCTGTCAGAAGTAAAGATTTTAAAAAATTATGTCCACAATGGCTGGTTATTCCCTTTCAAATGTCATGTAATGGATGGGTCTGGAAAACAAAAACATGAACTAACTTCCAATAATTTTATTTGTTCTCAAACAACTGAAGAAAAGATTTTTCATAGAATCAACATCAGAGCAAAAGGTTGCCTGGTGGACAGATCAGTGTATTTAATCTCCATCAGTGTCCATGGAAACTGTAGTAGCCTAAAGCTATGGCAATAGGAAATCCTTGTTCATTTTCATTCTTATCTATATCATGTAGGGAGAAAACAATTATATTTCTCCTCTTCACTCCCGGTGGTTCTTGTCTGCATATAACTACTCATCAGAAGGCAGAAGGCAAAGTAGAAATTGACTATTTTAGTTTTGAAAAAAAAATCTTAAACCTTGTTTTTTCCTTGCCTTCTGTGGGCTTATTTGCAGTTCAGATAGATCAAGCATATTCCTTTGGGATTAATACCTTCTTCATATAACCAAAATCCAGTAAATCTTGGATTTATTCCACATTTTGGAGATAAACATGTCTACTCAGAAGAAAATCCTGTTGTGATTAATTCCCAGGAAAGTACTGAAAAATTATTCATAAGCCTGGGATTTTGACAAGTCTCTGCTTTCCTGACCCTCTAGCTAGCACAGATTTTTCCAAACTACCATTTCCCCTGGAGAAATTGGGAAAGTATCTCTGATCCTAGATTTATGAAGAATTAAGACGCAAAGGCCCTTGTTTCTTTGATTAACTCCTTGCACTTTTCTTTTTAAAAGAAGAAATTCTTCAAGGCATAGCTAGTGGTGATTAATGTATAGATTTGTATCTGCTTGAGTAGTGGTTGTATTATACAGTTTACCCTCCACATTTGTGGGTTTGACTTTCACAATTTGATTATTTGTGTTTTTTTTCAACCCTGCCTCCCCCTTACCTCAGATGCTTGTTTTCCAGGGGAACCTACCCTCTTGTCGGCTCCAATCAGCCCGTGCAATCCTTTAAAAATCTGCCCCTAGTCCTTCGCCTCCTCCTCCTCTACCAGATGCTGTCTGGCTAGCAATGGATGGCTTGCAGCCTGATTACACAGTATCACAAAAACCGTCCTGAAGCCTCCTCCCCACCCAAGGGAGAAGATAGGTAAGAGAGAGGAAGTATAGGGCCATCATGCCACCCCCTTCCCTTCCCCTCTCCTTTCCCTGACTGGGTTTGGGCCCTGGATACTGATTATTTCCACCATGTCTCACCCCCTTCCCACATACTTTTTGATATTTGCAATTTTTCCACTTTTGTGAAGCCCTGAACCCTGACCTAGCATGGATGGCCAACCATGGCCCTTTCCTCACAAGAAGGTTGTGCTGCTGTGGGACCAAGATGGCAGTGGTCAGCTGGTTGTGTTTCTGCACAATGTTGTCACTGGCCCACCACCATGTTGCCCCCAAGTGGTGCACATGTGTGGTATTTGTAAAATAGAAAAAATCTGTTTTTCACCTACTATTGCACAGTGCTGCCACCTTCCTGTCCATGCAGAAGGGCAGAAGCACACTGGCAATGCTTCCCTCCCCAGCACAGCAATGGCAAGTGCCCAGCTGCACTGTGGAAGGGAAGAGGTGGAGGCAGTGTGCTCCTCTCCACAGTGACCCGGCAAGGTGTGGCGGGAGTGTTCCTGGTGTACTCCCCTCCCTGCCAGAGCTGCAACAGAAGGACTTCACAGAGCCCCGTCATGGCCTATATTTTCATTGTCATCACTTTTATAACTACTTCGTTGCTTACAGTTGTATCCATTATATGGTTTTATAATTATGTTGTATTCTGCTCTAGCTAATTTTAATAGAAAAGTGAGATGTAATTATTATTAAATTATATCCAACTTATACTACAACTACTACTACTACTACCATAATATACTGCCTTATATTTGTACATTTACATAACCAATGGCACAACAAATGTCATTGCCCACAGCATAAGTGATTGTGTAACCAGTTTTATAAGTGACAGTGGAGATAAGAGACCACAACAAGAAATCTGCTACCACCTCCATAAATGGAAAAATGAACTGAACTCCATTACCACATTGTTTTCTGTCGTTGTGTTTAGGTCATTTTTGAGGAAAGTTGTGTACCTGTTTAATTCCATCATGATATAGTACACATTGACTGGAATCATACACCATATGTGGAAAGTGTATCACCCCATCCATGCATCTCAATGTGCCTCCTACACTCAGAAGGTAGCTCCCATGTACTGGCCATGGGGCAGGGTAAGGAGACACCCAGACAGCCCATGGTTGCGGTTCTGCAATAGAGACAACATCATTGGTGCCATCCTTTCAGATATCCAGGAGTGGCTAGAGATATGGAAGGCAACATTTATTCCCTTTCTCAGCTGCCTTCATGGCTAACTCCTGCTCCCTCTGTTACCCCAAAATGTGGGTGACTCAGGGGCCCAGCCTTGATGCTGGTGCCTCTGTGGAACAGTGGGGAATGTTAGTTCAAAGGGGAGAGCTGTGAGAGGGGGGTAACCTAACAGGATCTTTTACACATGTGATACTGATAGTGACATTCATGCAGGGACACCAGCTGGCAATTGAAAGAATGTTTGTTTTATTGGGGAAATTAATAATTGCATGCACAAGAGACTCATGCAGTCTCACAATCGCACAAGGCTAGCCAAAGGAAAAAGGAAGAAAAGTTTGGATAGTGAGAGTTTAGGGTGACGCAGGTGATATTTACCTCTCCAGAAGTGAAGAGACAAAATGATGTGGGTGATGGGAATTGGAGCAGCAGAGTAATAGCCAGTAGGCCAAAGTACTACAAGCTTTCTGGCTCAGAGACAGGGTTTAAATACTCTTTTTCTACCCTGAGGGGGAAGGTGTTAATGGTTCTCTGGTAGACTAGGCAATTGGGTTGTCAGGGTAGACAATGGGGTCCAGAATGAGATAATGGCCTTAGCATTAAGTGACAAAGGACTGATGGGAATCGTGATAGTTCCTTAATGGCAGGACAGGTTTGGAGACAAAAGGAGAGTTTTGGTAGACAGAGGAAAAGGGACAAAAACAATCAGTCACTCTGTGGAAACAGTTTCTGGTGCTGTTATTTCTAAAGGTCAAGTTAATTGAGGATCATCTGCAAGTCCATTATATCTGGATTTTCTCTGACTATGACCTAGTCATGCCTTGAGGTCCCAATCTGACCTAGTTTTGCAACACACATGTGCAGCCAGTTCCTCTTTGCCAGCAGGCTTCTCAGCCACAGTGGTATATAATTTATATTTCATGCCAATTAAACCATATCATGGAGTGTGTGTGTGAGATACATCCTGGTAACACTTCTCTAAGATTTCTGCTCTCCCTCAAGTAAGTGCCCATGGCAGTATACCTTGACACTTGGAAGCACCCAGTGGGGAACTCTGTGGACATTATGCAAGAAGGTATTGAATATCTTCTTCACAACATCTGAGAAAAGACATACCCCTATATAATTCCAACTATCTGCTCTCTACATAAGTAATTTTCCTTCTTTCTAGCTGAAGCAGAATCATTGACTAGATTGTATTGCTCTCTTGCTATCTTGCATGGATGATACTGACTTCACTCTGGGTTAAACTCATAACATAGAAATATTCTGTGGATTGGAGTTTAAACCAACACAGTACTGTGCCAAAACATTCCCTGACAACAGCAATACAAGTGCTCTAAACGGTGATGTTCTGAACATTAGCCAGAAATGTCATAAATATGTATGACTTGAAGATCTAATACCATTTGAAATTTTGTTTACATATCTCTCACAACCAGAGACTAATTTAACACTGCATACTTTATATGTTATCTGTAGGAGAGTCAAGACATTGGAAATCACATGGGAAAGAAGATAGGGAGAACAGAGTGGCAGGAAACTGTTTTATTTATTTAAAAGCAGCAGAGACACTCTTATCTTTCACTTTTCAGAAGAGCAATTGCAAGAGAGTTGATTAAAATAGAAGAAAAGTGTATTTCAAGGTAAATGGGTAATAAGTGAGTGCGCTTGCTGAACTTCCAGTCAGCAAATAATCCCACTAGTTTAAAATTACAAGCATTCCCCCACCAAAATCAAGTGATGTTAATAGAACAGACCTGAAAATCAAGTTTTTGAGTAGATGAGCAGCTAACAGAATACAGCTGTTATTTTCATCCTCCAAGTCGCAGTGCTTAAAACTGCTCTATAGTTTCCCTTTTCCAGAAAATAATAGCTCAGCCTATTTTAAGGAAAACAGGACCCTTTTCCCACAGTTTTTTGGAAGCGAAAGGGCCCCTTGAGCATCGTGTAAATGTGAGGAGCAGTCTGCATGACGCACTCAAGGGCGTGATGCACAGTGCATACGCACCTTTTTATTTTCGGCTTTTAGCTGAAAATGGTGCATGCTTGCACACTGGTCAGGGGCCTGGGGCAGACTTACCTGCCCTGCAGAGCCTCTGGAGCCGGGCCGGTCGCGCTTCCTGCCCCAGTGCAGCCAACAGCTCCCAGGCTGCACTGCGGAAGGAAGGGGCAGGGCGCAGGTGGGGCGCTCACGCGACCAGGAAGCTGCTGTGGAGCCCAAGCAGCAGGGACACAAAAGTCTTCCTCCGAAGGCTTCTCGTACGAGCTCCGCCCCCCACCTCCACAAAAAGGTAAGGTGCGGAAAGGGTGCAGATGTGAGGTTTTAATAACTTATTAAGAAGTCTTAGAAACAGATGACAAAAGAGATGAGAATAATGGAAGGGGCTAGGCAGAGATGAGAATAATGAAAGAGGCTAGTAAGCAAAGATAGAAGATGAGGAAGTAATGGGCTATGGTAGTATGTTCTCCTTTGGGTAGAAATTTACCATTTACTACTTATCACTTCAAATCTCTCTCTCTTTTTTTTTTCATTCGGAAGACTTAGGCCCTTTCCGCACCAGGCAATTAGAACAGGGCAGTCTATCCTCGCAGGGAGGTCGTCTGCACCTTGGAGCAGACTAGGAGTGGACTACTTACTGGAGATCTGCACCTCAGTCCGCTCCAAGAAGACCCCAAGTGGTCCTCCAGCGTGTTTTTGAAAGACCGGAAAAAACAGGTCTTTATTTTCCTGGAATGCGCCATTGCGTTCCTGCACCTTTGTGCAGATTTGCAGGCTCGCACCAATGCGAGCCTGTGATCTGCAGAGGGTAGGCTTTAGGCGTGGCGAGCTTCAGTGGTTGGTCGGGACCCATGACCAACCGGAAGCTGCCATTTTGGAAGCTGGAAGCCACCATTTTGGAAGCTGGAAGCTGCCATATTGGAAGCTGGAGCCGTCATTTTGGAAGCTGGAAGCCGCCATTTTGGAAGCCAGAGCAGTGCGGATCTACAGACTTTGCACTGCTCCGATTCGCCCTGGACCAAGGAGGAGCCCTGCGGAAGGGCTTCAGGGACAGTTCGCATTGCTTCGGACCCCAGAAGAAGTTGTAGGTAACGGCACAGAGCGATTCCCTCGCCTCATGCAGAAAGGGCCCTAGTCTATTTCCACACTATGGCCTCATCCTGGCATGGGGATGCATTGAAGCTGGACTGCAACATGTCCTGCTGCATGATGCTGTCACAGTCCCACTGCTGTCGCATCTACAGCCATCATGACCATGCATTATACTATTACCAGAAAAAATCCAGTAATAGGACCCTTTTGTGCAGAAAGGGCTGAAGCATTATCTAAACACCTCCTTCCTCAGGTTAGCACAGGAAGAGGTCGGCTGCACTGGGAAAGCAAGGAGCATGTCCTAACTACTACCATCCACCAGCAGCCGGCCAGGTGTGGAGAGGAGTGTTCGAGACATGCTCCCATTTCAGCAAAATCACTGCCGGGATGCAGGTAAGGTGCAGAAAGGGATATAGTGAGAATTGGTTCTAAAAATTATTGTCTTGTGTTGCAATGCTGTACACAATTACCTGGAAATAACTGGATGCACTGGGGCTTACCTTTGAGTACACATGCAAGAGCCAATGTGGTATAGTTGTTTGAAAATTGGACTAGAACTCTACAAGACCATTCAGCCATGGAAACACACTGGGTAAACTTGGGAAGCCATGCTCTCTCAGCCTCAGAGGAAGGCAATGGCATACCACCTCTGAATAAATCCTACCAAGAAACCCCCATGATAGGTTCTCCGTACGGTCACCCTAAGCTGGAAATGACATGAAGGCACAGATCAAAAAGACATTTATAGGACTGTATTGTTAAAGATTTTAGTTCCGGCTCTCTAACAGTACACACCTATTAGTGTCTGCTCAGGACAAAGTCTCACTGAGGAAAGGCAGGATATAAAGGCACTGACTAATAGAGCTGAACATTTTAGAGAAGGCTATGGAAAATGTTTGCAAGTCACCATCTGACATTTTCAGAGCAAAGGGTCTTGGGGGACATGACAAAATATTTGCAAAATTTCTTCTTGTTCATCTTTTTCACCTCTATTTACTCTATTTTTTTCCTCTGATGAATGCCATTTTAAAAAATACTCTGATTTTTACTTTTTTACTGAAATCAATGAGTCCAGCCAATCAGGGATCATGTTATGTAACCATACAGATAATCAGATTTGCCCTGGTTCTGCATAGACTCATCTAGTAAAAAAGAGTTTGTCCTTGCTTGTGTATGCTAAAACTTAACTGAAAGGGGGAAAAAATGTCCCATCTAGCTAATTTTGTCTTAATATTAGATACAAACACCCGGCAATGTGTGGATTAGTAAAGCTCTGCTTATTCGTGATAGATGATATTTACCAGTCACAGATACTTAATAATTTGTCATGTAACTTCAATCATTTTGTCTGAATGACTTTCCATAGCACAGATTTGTGGTAATTGAAGTGAAGGTGAAGGGGGGATGTCCGCAATCTAGGACTGAGGAAGACATCTCCTCACCAGTACGTACTATCAAAAGATAAATGGGCACTCCATATACAAATCCTCCAGTACTATTTGAGACATAAGAATAATACATAATAATACATTTGTATGCCAAGTGAGGATTCTGCAATCACAATTAATCAAATTCACTCATCTCTCCATACTCTTGGAATTGCCTCCCTGCATATATGCAGACTTCCCTCATTATTTTTAAATCTCAGGACATTTCTGCACTATACTGTTATAGTGCTATTATTCCACTTTCAACACCCTATGGAATCTTGGGGTTTGCAGTTTAGGGAGGGACATTTAGAAGTCTGAGTCAGAGAGCTCTTAGGCCTGAGTAAACTACAAACCCCAGAATAATAGCACTATAACAGTGTAGTGCAGAAATGGCCTCAATTTATGACCTTCTTACTTGCCAATGCTTTTAAAATTTTAGTTTAATATTGATTTATAATCTTGCATATTTTTGTCACGTGTATTTGTCAGTTTGCTTTACATTATTTTTTTTTGTACTTTATCTGGATAATTTATTTTACAACTATACTGTATAGTTTTGTATTTTATTATTCCTTTCTCCTTTCTCCATGAGTATACACATATATTTTAAATTACATGTCTTTGGCAGGACCCACTGTTTTGGGTCATTTTACTTGTAAAATGTCATATACACTATATAAGTAAATGATAATAACAATATGCTATGGAACAATGATTCTGAGATTCCATTGGTTAAATGAGAAAAATCTTTCAAGGACCTAAAGCTCTTTACTGATGACATTCTTGTCCTCTGTTTAGTATTGAAATAATAGCAGGCTCTGCTAAAAAATAGGGTAGTGGGTGGAAGGGTTATTGTCAACTAAGGTGCCTAATGGAAGCCAGAAAATGAAGATAATATGGACATTTCTCACCTTGAAAGTCCCTTTCAAAGCTGAAATGCATTATTTAAATGACACTCTAATGTGCACCTTCTCTGTTTGGGTTTTTGTTACCTCCAAATTCATTTTTAATTCCTCTTCTGAGGGAGCCAGTTATTCACATAGCATAACAGAGCACCTAACTGAAGGGTCTCACTTAAGTAATCTGAACACTGGCGCATGCTGGGTAACAGTTGCTACATATATCATTGATAGGAACCATGGGAACAGAGGAGAGATAACTGATAGAGATTTAGATGCAAGCACAAGGACAAACAGGATTTTTGGCTGGGACTGGGATGAAATTCTTCCCCTCCCCCTTGCCATTCTGTAAATCTGTTTTTAGTTTCTGAAAATATTTAGCCTATTTTTGCATGCCTCCTGCAATAATAGTTTGCTGTCTTATTTATTTATTTTACTCACATTTTTTCTTTCTGCTATTGATAGTATGCCATCATATAACAGCAGCATGACATATGCACAGCACTGGCAGAGGTGGATTTTGCCACCAGAAGACACTTGCACCTAATCTTACCCACTACAGGTGGGCTATCTTGTACTTAGAATTATGCTGATAGGCATGTAGGACTCTACTGGGCCCACTGAGTGTATGGTGCTATACACAACTTAATTTTGATTTTAGAATTAATCTATCTGTATTATAAAGTCTCTTAATCTATATAAATAGATACACTTGATTACAGACTCACTAAACCTGGCACATTATCTAATATGACCAAAATGAAGAACACAGTAGAATTTTGGAACCCCTCTTCCAACTTCTCTGGATGGATTCGTCCCCCCTCAAAAAAAAAATAATGCTTCTGTATTTTGTTTTTCCCTCAGGAGTACACATTTATGAAAGTTTTTCTTGACCAAACTTGATATTAACACTGAAGCTGATGTCCTAGTTTGATTCAAACTGACAAACTGGCTTTTTGGAAGGGAAAAAAAATTCTCATTCATTTTTCACAGAACATTGTGTGAAAGAAATTTTACAGATTGGAGGTGTTACTATTCAAACTTTTGTTTCAACTCAGAAGCAAAGTTGTCAACATCAATGCTGCGTAAATTTCCTAGTATTTTATGGTGTTAGGTTTTGCTGTATACCACCCTGTGAAACTTTATTTTAAAATGTTGTTTATTTGAAATAAGTACCATCAATAAGTCAATTTAAGTGTGGAGAAGTTGTGGTATTATTGCAGTAGCTGTCAGGGGTTTGTGTGCGTGCATGTGTGTTTAAAAACACCAAAATGGCATTTATGTTGTCACAGACTATTTTCTGGCAAGTCACAGCACCTGCTGCAACATTTTATTCCCATCTTTAACTGGAATTCTCTTTAATTGCAAGACATATTGGAATTAATTAATTCAAAGACATATTGTTCCTTTCTCTTTTTTTTTTTAAGTTATAATGCAAAACTGCATCAGTGAAATAATATCTTTGCACTATGACACATTAACTCTTAAAAAAAAATTCAGAAAGGAGGCAATTTGTCCTTCAGTTCATAGGACCACCTCAGAAAACTATGGCCCAGAGTTTTTTTAAAAAATAAAAATAATCTTTAGAAGAGTCCTAGCGCAGATTCAAAAAATTGCTACAAACAACTTTCCAAAAGTATGGAATGCATGGATGTGGAAGTGTTACCCTGATTTCTGGGGGTCCTGGGAGGGACACCTAAATGTGCTCACAGCAATGGGGAGGGAATTAGCACAGAGCACAAGTTTGAAATGCGAGAGGCAGGGTAACGTAGCGAGATCTTGAGCCCTATGTCTACGGGGTCAGGCCGAGTCAATGATAAGGCAGGAGTTGAAATAATAATAATTGTTTTATTGAAATACAATCAAACACGTGTATGCAACATACTCACACAAGTAGCTATAGAAATAAAGGTAGGAGTGGGATAGAGGGATTGTGAGAGGAGGTTTGGTATGGGAAATACTATACCTGTCCTGAAGCCCGGTAAAAGCGAAGAAGCTGGGGAGCGTGATTCTCAGCACGTCAGGCTGAGGGGAAGGCTCGTCAAACAGAGAGGCAGCAAGTGGGGAGGCAAGTCACGAGCGATCCGAGGAAGTGCTCGAAGTCAGGGGTTCTCATAGGGAAAATTGTGGCCGTAGGCTAGTCCGTACTTGGGGATAACAATGAGTTTCGGGCTGGAGACAAAGCTTTCGAAAGGTCAGTACTTTAGATGATTGAGTTATAGCTGGATTGTCAATAGAGTAGCCAGTATGCAAACGTGGAGTGCTTGAGAGTTGTATAGTCCACTCATCAAGCTGCCTGCATGGGGCAGGGGATCTTTTGTAAGTTGCGTGCATACATAATGTGGTACTTGCCTTGAGGTCTCCTGAAGCTGCATTCAGCAATGACTGGCCTACCTAGATTGGGATGTGAATGGTTTGGCTATTGTCGTCCCCACCTGTGTGCGTGCTTGTCCGGGGGCCTTGCAAGCACGTGGAGAGGAATGGGTACAGGCGGCCAAATTATTGATATCAAATGATATCTTAATATCCCACAAGCTCGGGCTAGAAACAGCGGTAACAGAAGCAATGAGCTATATCATAGCAACACATCCACCTTTATACTAGTTTGGAAAAGCCTCTAGCTTCTTCAAACTTGTTAAGGCTGTCCAAGCTGAGAAATCGTTCCCCGTTAGAGAAAACAACTCTAAACATATATCTGGATGTTCCACAATTCACTACCATACCTGTACCTTTTTACTGTTAGTTAACTATGACATGTGAACATGTCATTTCTCACACTCCATCATGGCATTGACTGCACAATGTTTAGAGACACCATCGTCCGTGCAACGGAAACAATGGCATGGACACTGAGACAAATGCAGACGCAGCAGTTAACAGCAACTCTTAGTATACACCAAGGCTTTGTTTAAAATGCACATACCATGTCCCTTTCCCCCACAATGAGATGGAGGAGCCTCCAGTTTTATATGAGGAAAGAGCCACTTTTACCAAAACCTAACTTCTGATTTTGCTGTAGTCTTTCTTTAAACCCAAAGTCAAGCTGTGTAGGATACGTATTGAACTTTTCATAAGGGCTAATGGTGCTTCAGAAAGCCTCCCTGAACCATTAATAGTGTGAATTCTGGGCATATGTGACCAAAGTCTCCTAGTGTCATAGCTATAAATGCCCCTGAACTAGGATGTTAGATTAGTATATAACACTGTTAGTACTTTCAGGAGGCTTCCATAACACTATTGACCTTGCCAAGAAGCTGTGCATGTCCCAAAAGGATTTTGTTTAAAGAACATTAGAAGTGAAAACACAGGTCAATTTTCTGGGACAGGCCTGGCTGTTGCAGCATCACTGGGTAGGGAATACTGTTGATGTTAATGCATTAAGACTACGTAATGCAAATTTACTCACAACAATAATAACAAATCAGGCCATCTGAACATGAGATAAGATCAGGCAGAAACAGACCAAGAATGCTGCTCCCATGCTGCCAGACAAGAGTTTAGTAAAATTGTAAGGGACCATACAAGGAATAAATATTTTTATTTTTATTTTCTTGAGGAAAGAGCTATGTATCGATATTTATCTACATATTTATATGAATGCCTTTTTTTCCCTTCAGAGATAGCAATGATTTAAAGCATTACATTGTTGTTTCCTGAACTTCTGATTTTTATTTTCATTTGTTCTGAAGTAAAAATACAATGGGTCATCATTTCTGTATCCATCCTCTGTGAAGTTGTTCGCAGAGCTTAGGCTTTCTCTATGGAAGGCTGTGACTGCCAGTATCTTTCCCTGTATTACCGCCATTGCTAGCCCGAGCTTGTGGGATATTAAGATATCTTTTGATATCAATAATTCGGCCTTCTATACTCATTCCTCTCCACGTGATTGCGAGGCCCCCGGACAAGCACGCACATAGGCTCCGCCGATAATCGCTGTAATATTCCAAACAAATACAGGCAGGCCAGAAATAGCCGACTTGCAGCTTCAGGAGACCTCAAGGCAAGTACCTCAATTATGTATGCACACAACTTTCAAAAGATCCCCTGCCCCGCGCAGGCAGCTTGATGATTGAACTATACAATGCTCAAGCACTCCGCGTTTGCATACTGGCTACTCTATTGACAATTTGGCTATAACTCAATCATTCAAATACTGACCTTTCGGAGGCTTTGTCTCCAGCCTCAAATCCATTGTTTTCCCCAGGTACGAACTAGCCTGCGGTCGCAATTTTCTCTATAAGAACCCCTGACTTTGAGCACTTCCTCGGATCACTCTTGGTTTCCATCCCACCTTGCTGTCGCTTTGTCCAGTGAGCCTTCCCCTCAGCTCCACGAGCTGAGATCCACACTCCCCAGCTTCTCCACTTCTAACCAGGCTGAGGGACAGGTATAGTATTTCCCATACCAAACCTCCTCAAAAATCCCTCTATCCACTACTACCTTTATTTCTATAGTTTCTTGCATGAGTACGTTGCATACATTCTTTTGATTGTGCTTTAAATAAAACAATTATCAATTTCAACACCTGCCTTATCCTTGACTCAGCCTGACCGCCTAGACATAGGGTTCAAGATCTCACCACGTTACCCTGCCTCTCGCATTGCCAGCTTGTGCTCTGTGCTAATTCCCTCCCCATTGTTTGAGCACATTTAGGTGCCCCTCCCAGGACCCCCAGAAATCAGGGTAACACCTGCAAATGTTTTAGAAAAAGCTGACAGAGACAGGGGAGGGGGCTGCTTCTCCTGAGAACCTCAATCCCTAATCTCCGCTATCCTTCAACCAAGAAAATGCTCAAATGTTAGATACGGATCCAAGTGCTTTCAGCAGATTTATATAGAAGAAAATTAATAACCTGGAAAAAGATGGGAATCAGTTAAACTTCAAACTATCAGTGAAATTGGTATCATTGACCATGGGGGTTTGGAACTTTCATGTCAGTGGGATGGTGAATTAATTCTGGGTTTTAATCTGAAATTTCAAGAAGCTATCCAGAGGTGGAAACAATTTTAAAGACAGAGCTCAGTATCTTTAATAGCTTTTTTAAAGTTCACACTAAAATCCAGATTGGGTTCATTATCCAACTGATGTGGAAGTAACAGGGTGCCAGTGATCAGTATGATGTCTTGTATGGAATCATACTGTATGAAATCATGATGTATAGGAACATCAGAATTACCTTCAGCACATGGAAAAGAACATTCCTTGACAAATTTGAGCTGGGCGGAAGATAGTTGAAACCAATAGCTGGAACCTTGTCCAAAATTGTTTTGGACTGATGGGAATTGCCACCTAAAACATCTGGAAGCACCACTTTGTGTAAGACAGATCCAGGGCCATTTCCGCATTAGACTGTTATAGTGCTATTATTCCATTTTCAACATCCTATGGAATCCTGGGGTTTGCACTTTAGGGAGGGGCCTTTGAGGCTAGTGCTGAAATCATCATATGGTGTTGTGATGCTGGTAGCAGTCCTTCCATAAATGCATAAATCTACTACAGGGAAGTAGGCTAAGAGAAACATAATGCTTAAAAAATCTTAAAAGGACACATTTTCAGCTGGAATACAAAGTGAGTCAATAGATAGATAGATAGATAGATAGATAGATAGATAGATAGGTAGGTAGGTAGATAGATCAATCGATCCAGAAGTGAGTAAAAATCAAGTTCACTATCACACACAGTATTCTTCTACATTTCTACTGTTTAGAATTTATGGAAGCAAACACAACCTTTTTTGCTCTTATCTCAAGCAAATATATAACCTCCAGACCTGTTACAGAACGTGAACAAGGTAATAAACCCAGAAGACATGAAATGGTCCATCAATCTCTGTCTCCTTCCTTGATCTGTACATGCTCCCTTCCTATTCTTAAATTACCACTGTCTACAAGAAGTTGTCAGAATATATAAATGAGAATTAGGCAGATACAGTTGATAACTGAGCCATGACAAGATGTGGTTTAAGCAGTAGTGCATGCTGCTTGCATGACAATCCCACAACCTTGGAGGCTTAAACCATTTACTCTAGTAGGATTTATTTGGCACATACAAGACTGAAGTCTTTAATTCCACCTGCATTATTAAATGTTAAGGTGATTTCAGCTTCCATCCTTCCCTTTTAATCCTCTGAGTCACTAGTTCAAAGGCTCAAGCGTATAATCTGCCTAGCTATGATGAATTTAGTGTTTTCCAATGATACTGAGGACGTAAGCCCAATAACAGCCACGTGCCCTTTCACATTATCCAATTACAGTGCTTGAATCCATTTCAACTGTCATGGCAACATCCCATGGAAACCTGGGATTGATGAAGTAGGAAGAAGTATTTAGAATTTTTAGCCAGAGAGCTCTAATACTTCACCAAACTACAAACATCAGGATTCCATAGGATTCTGTTATAGCAGTTAAAGTGGAATCATAGTTCTATAATTGCACAATATGAAAGAGCCTGAAGTCTCTCTGCTGTGCCCGTATTCTCTTCTTTCCATTGTATGGCATATTAGTTAGGAAGTGGTAGAATAAAGTAAACTTCCTATTCCTTTAGCCCTTTGTTGGCTTTGGACTACAGCATGTCTGCTGCAGTTCAGGCAATATTAGGTACAGCTGAATAGAGTAACACTACATATCTTCTCACTCACCACAGTTAGGAAATGGGGCCAGGTTGCATGCTAAACACTACCAACTCAGGAACAGGGCATGGGAAAAGATATCTACAGCCTCCCTGTCTCCAGAAGTGTTTCTCTCTTGACAATATCACAGTAGAAGAAGTTTATACATGAATGTCTATGTGTGTACACCATTAGTCATATGGAATATTTGACAGTTGGGGACCTTGAATTGTTTGTTCCAATTTCATCATTGATAATCAAGCCTTGGGCTTGTAATTACTGCTATTTCTGTAAGAGCTTGACTTTCCAGAATGTTATGTCACAACCTGGAGATGAAATGAACTGTTCAGTGGATTAAAACATAGCAAACTCATCCCCAATGTTCACCAGTGGACTTCACCTCAAAAAAAAAAAAAAAAAAAAAAAAAAGAATTAATCTGTCATCCTTCGTGTGCTTTGGTCATGGAACAGGACTCCAGAGGCCAAATATACACAAATCAAGTTGCTATTTATACATAACCAGTATCGCATCAAGGATATTCTTCAGTCAGAGAAGCCTCATGTTCACCCAAGTGGTTTTAGTTCCACAGTACAAGCATATTAGTAAGAATGTATGTGTATGCGATCAATAAACACACATTGGCAGTGTCCACCAGGAAATACATTCTACACAACATAAATGTACTCTTGCACAAATTTCGTACACTGCACTGGCATTTAAATGGGAGATGTGCCTGTACCCATTGTTTTATTTTCTGTGGGTGGTGTGTGAAAAGAACAGATTCTCTTGTCCCCAATGGCCTCATTAGGTTAATAGCAAAATTCCTTTTTTTTCCCCCCAGAGTAACTGCAGACGCCGCTCAGTTAGTCACTACTTCTCGTTATAACTCAGACCAATAGCAAGTTCACTGCTGTTCGGGGGCGATTGTATATTGGATTCTTATCTCACTGGCTCTTTTTTTTCCAGGGATATGTGACATGTATAGAATTCTTGGGATGGTTATACTGTGCAGGAGCTGGATGAAGTAATGCAATGTGTCTCCATATGTTAAAATTTGGAACAAAATTGTGAATGTGAACCGGTAACCTAGTCTGGAGTACACAGCTCAGTGAACTGCTGAAGTAGAATTGCCATATTACATTACATTATATTAAGTTTTATATTGTGTTGCATTGTATTATACTATACTATATTAACTAGAGATGGGACGAATCCAGAATTTTCCGAATCCAAATCCCTGGAAGGTTCTGCAAATCCACGAATCTCACGAATCTCAAATCTTTCGAATCCTTTCGAATGCAAGGGAAACAAAGCACTTCTACTGAAAAGTGTTTTGAAGCAGAATTTGACATCTTTGTTTAATGAAAAACAAATTAAATAATAGTTTTCACTTTCAGGAAAACATATACATATACTTCTTATTAAGAATTACATGTAATTTGGAAGTAGCTCCAGATGGTGGAGGATGCTCAAGATGACGCCATCTCTTGGGTTGACTATTACAAAAAAAAAGGGGGGGGCATGGATAATCTTGGGAAAGACATGCTCTCTCAGCTTTAGCAAAAGCCTAGGCAGAGGCAAACCTCCCTCTGAAGAAATCTGGCTAGGACAATTGTTATCATTTTGCCTCAGGATCTCACCAGATTGAAAATGACACAAAGGACCTTTCTACGCAAGCAGGAAAATGTGGATTATTAATCCCACATCTTCCTGCCTGTGTAAACAGGGCCACATACTACACTACAGAGATAATCCAGGTCAAAACTGGATTTTCTTTGCATAGCTCCTTATGGCATCCTGGGGTTTGTAATTTGATGATGCACTAGCACACTTTGGCAGAAAAGACTCTGACACCTTGTCCAACTACAAATCCCAGAATTGTGTATGAAAGAACTTTGCAAGGTAGCCATGCAAAGGAATCTTCTTCAGCTGTCCTTGAAATCTCAAGTACACTGTACTTTCCAGTCAAGTCTCAAGTCCTGCAACAAGGAAGGCACTTTAAAAAAACAAAAACACCAACCTCTAGTCCAGTCCCAATCCCTATCTTCCAGTCTCAAGTCAAAAGAATAGGAAGAAGAGAATAATTACCTTGCAGAGGGAGGCAGCCACAGGGGCAGGCAGCAGGACCAAGCTTGATTTGGGGCTCTTGTGCCAACTCAGGCCTCCGGGCATGCAGGAAAGTGGCTCTCGGCAGCCCTGCGTGCCCGCACGCACCTGATCTGGGGCTCCCACACCAACTCAGGTCTCCGGGTGTACAGGAAAGCAGTTCTCGCCACCCCTGCACACCCGTGCAGGCCTGATCCGGGGCGCTCAGACCCTGGGGCATGCAGGGATTTGAAAGATTCGATTCGCCTGTTTTGGCCCAGGGATTTGGATTCACAAATCTTGAATCCTTGCCAAGGATTCGAGGATTCGTGGATTCAGTTGGCCCATCCCTAATATTTACAGATATGTCTGGCAAAAAAACAGAAGCCATGCTAACCGGAGAATTTTGGCAAGAAGAATCAAGAAGCTTCTGTGAGGTTTTCACCAACTGCAGTAAGTTATACAATTGTTCTCAAGCATTTTAGGGCAATGCAATAGTAACAGTGGTGATGAATAATGAAATTGTATCATTAGACTGGGGATATGAACCATGATTCAGCTTAACTTTTATATATGAATCATGTAAGCCATTTAACTTTTAAAAGACTAAAAAGAAAAAAGTACATTTGCCTAAAGCACTGAACTTTCTAAGCCTTGACCAATCACTTACTTATAAATGGGAAGTTTTTGACAAACAAGAGGTTATAGAATTTGATACATGGCATCCAACAATGTCCTTAACAAATATTGCAGAAAATTCTGGGATAGTGGCATAAATTCTATGTACAACAACTTCTGCTATAAATCAAGAATCTCAACCTCCAGTTCACCAGAGTACCTCTCCACTGGCATCAGTATTTTTTCCTCTTTAATTAAAAAGAAATGAGTTTTTGAAATATAAAGTTTGGCCAAACACAGAACTGGATGAGCATACATACCAGCGGCAATTCTTTGAGATCACCCTCAGCTGGTTGGATATCTATTGGCCGTCTGTAGTATAGAACTTTAGAACTATAGAGTCAATAGATTTTGTTGAACGATTGGGAAAGGCATTTATCCCTGATGATATGTATCATAGGCCAGATAGCAGATGTCCCCAGGCTACTACTGGCCCTAACCATTAACCTGACATTAAATGTCCATTTGGCAGCTTTCTTTCAATGGTAGATCAGAGTCTTGGGCCATTTCCGCACTACACTCTTATAGCGCGATTATTCCACTTTCAACATCCTATGGAATCCTGGGGTTTGCACTTTAGGGAGGGGCTGCCCGGCCCCTCCCAAAACTGCAAACCCCAGGATTCCATAGGATGTTGAAAGTGGAATAATCGCTCTATAAGTGTGTAGTGCGGAAATGGCCTTAGGGGAACATTTGACAGGGAGACTGCAGCATCCAACAAACTTTAGGAATCACTGTTTCTTCTGCATCTCATCCAGAGCTCGGGGAAAAAAGTGTTTCTATGGACTACAATTCCCAGAAACCCCATGCAGCATGACCACTGGGAATTATAGTCCAAAAAAGTACTGACTGCAAGGTCTGACTTCCATCCAATACAGACAATGGCCAGTATCAGCTACTTTGCTATGTAACTTCTTTTGTTAAGTAGCTAAATAGTGTCTGTGAGTTGACCCCCCTCAGTCCTACCCTACTGGGCAGCAGGCTCGGCAAACAATTGAAATCTGCTCTGTTGATCAAGATACAGCAGACTGACCTCTTCCCAGCAATCTCTGTTGCAACAGTCAGAAGATAAAGCTTTCTGGCAATTGCTTCAAACACAGGGAATTGCTGTGGGAGTAGATGACAATGTCAGCTTGCTTTGTCCCAACTGCCAGGAGAACAGATTCCCCGTTGCTCACAGTGGTGCTGCCCACCACGGCAGGATTTGGGGGCTTTTATGATCCCTATGTGTTTCCTACACTATTGAATATGTGAATACAGATCAGCTGTGAATGTGTAAAACTCAATTACAGATCTGTTAACTGTGATCATGAATTCCAGCCAACATTTTCTTTCATCAGAGTTTTGTCCTAATGAAGCATCAATCCTACACAACTGTTGTATTCGTACATTTATATCTCTCATTCCTATCCTACTTTTTCCTCAATATGGCACTGAAGATGCCACAAAATTGGTTTGAAGGCTCTTTTACTTCCACACATTAACCAGATTTAGACATGTTTTCAAACCTGATCCATACACAAAAGATGTGTTCTCACTATAAGCTACCTGTGGTATAGTACACAGTGTTGTATTTGACTGCCTACATGTTTCTTTTCTTGCATATTAATAGGCTTTTCAATACAAGATCTCAACATAAAACCCCGTTATTGATTCTGGGATGATTTCACTATAATTTTGCCCTATTAACAATCCCACAGGAGAAAATTAGCACTGTTATAGCCCTGCGTGACGTGCTAATAAAGCTTACTCAAGGCCTAAGACACCGTAAATGGTGCTTTTAATTTTCCTCAGATATTTAGCAGCTTGTGCCCATTGTTCTCCTTCTTTTTCTTAAACTTCAAAGGATGTTGTTCTGTGGCTCCGGTTGTACAGAGGATCCAAACTTGCAGAAGCAGTAGACCACAGGAAACACTGGATTATTAATGATACACAGTTATTAGTATGCACATTGTGGCTGCTGATAAAGTTTGAATTAAAAATGGAGTTTTTCCTTTAGTATACTTAGCCATTCCTTAGAAGGACATTTGTTACTTGAATTCATTATTATCCCACTGTGCATTTGTCATCAGCCACCTGATACGTCTTCGACAAAATTCCTCAGTTTCCTCTGCTGTAAGTTGGAATATGTATTTATTCATAATTGTGAGGTATCTAACATTGGCATTACACTCACGGTTGGCAATTGTTTTAACTTTGTGTTTTGAATAGAATTGTTTTTTTAATTGTTTTGAACCTTTGTATAATACATTTTTAGTGGTGCTTTGTTTTAATTTGTTGTAAGATACCTTGGTTCCCAAGCAAGGAAAAATGCGGAATATAAATTAATTAAATAAATAAATAGCAACTAGATTTGAAAAAGAGACAGACTAAGAAAAGATGGGAGGAGAGGCAAAGTCCAAAGCTTAAAAAAGTTACATTTTCAGACTATAATGGGCAATGGAAGCTGGATGAAACAATAAAACAAAATGGTACATTTTCCAAACTCCGCTTAAGTACCATTCCTGTCCTTCCAGGCTTGGGCCATTGTGATAGCTCATGAGAATGGACATGAGTCTTGTGCTCTTCCTGGATATGGAGCTTGAAATAAAATTCCTATGTCACGCTACTCCTATGTCACGCTACCTCCACTCAGTGTAATGCTAAAAGACTGCAGATCATGATGACTGCTTCTGCTAATTGTCAATTTTGCCATCATCCAGCCTACCTGAGTCTATCTGGTGTCCCATCTATACCTCCCTCTAAAAGGAAGAAACCTGGATTGTGTCTACTGCCAGGTACTCAGCCACTCTGCAGATTATCAGAAGAGATGCTTCTGTGGGTTGACATTTTTACCACCAGGCAGTCCCCAAGCACACTGGCAGCTCAATTTGACCCCTTCCTCTGGGGAAGATCCTGGACCTGGACTATGTCATCACCTACATGGGACCAGAAGACATTCCTGTAAACACCTTCATAAATCCTTAAGGTAAGGTACCTAATGGTGGTTTTTTTAATTGTAAGTTGTTGTCAAATCCAATTTTGGCTGAAAAGTAGAATATAATACATACAAGCAATACAGACTTTTTTTTTTAACTCTAGGAAAGGCAGCCAAATATGTCAGAGCATCTCCACCACATTCTGTTGCAGTAGCGGCATCCAGCTCAGTTTCAACTTCATGCCCCACAAAGGGAAGGCTACACCAGCTGAGCACTGAAAGTGAAATGGGGAACAGAATAGAGAATTTACCCATGCCAATACTTCAAGAAATTAGGTCCTGCACAACTCTTAGAATTCCTCCAGTCAACATAACTATTCATGCTGGCTGGGAGAATATAGAAGCTATAGCTCAATAACTCCAGCACACAGGTGCCATTTTCAAAGTCAAAGACATACATACAAAAGCCCACCTCATGTAATACAGCTCATTTTAATGTAAACAATTTGTAGTGGTGAATCATGTTAGGCTCTGCTTCTTGCTGTAAAAATTGAAACTTACATCTCTAAAGCACATCCATCCATCCATCCATCTGTCTGCAGGATTCAACATGAATGGGGTGTTGATTTTTCAGATTCCTAGCCAACATATTTACATCTGGGTGCAGGCTATAGACAAGTATTTTGTGTGAGGATGAAGGGGACAAAGTTCGCTCCTGTTCACTACCCACAAGCCTGTCCAAAGATATTTTGCTGCCTGAGGCAAAGGATAAAATAATGCCTTCTTCCCATTCCAGGTACTGAAATTGACACAATTGGTAGATGATCATTACTTAAACACTGCTGATGGGGCAATATTTTCAACCTCATGTCCCACAAAGGGAAGCTGGCTTGCTTTGGTGGAGCAGGGCTGCATATAGCTCTGCCTCCCCAATATTTGCTGCCTTGAAGCAGCTACCTCACTTTGCGTAGTGGTAGGGCTGACCTTGACCATGTGCATGCACAATTGTATCTGTGAGGAAAATCCTAAAATGTGAACAATCCTCTTGTGGATCTGTTCCCTTTGGTACTCACCTGCATAATGTCTCTTAGAACTGGACATTACATGGTGATTGACTTCTGGGGAAAATGGCAGACAGATACTTCTAGCCTGTTCTCTGCAGTTACAAGAGTTTTCATGGTTAAAAGTCTGAGCCAGAGGGATCTCTGGCTGGTGAAATTTGCCATGGATTAAAGGGGGAACGAATGAATTGCCCACAAGGGTTTGGAATGAAGGAGTTACACCTTCCCTCTTGCTGTGAAATGCAGCTGTTCTGATCTGGGATATCTGACAGACACTAAGGTCCTTTCTGCTTGATGCATCCAACCCACATTGGGGATGACAAGAGGATAGGACCTGGATAACGCTTATGCATGACGTCGTCTGGGTGCCATCTTTCTCCCATTCCCAGGCGGTGCGATCACACCACAAATCATTGATGAATTTTCACCATCAAAGATGAGAGATCATGCCACCGGCCTGCACGCACCTGCACTTACCTTGCTTGTGGAGGTCCAGGAAGCACAATGGCTGCACTTCCTGCCCTAGTGCAGCCTGGGAGAGTACCTGGCTGCACTGCGGCAGGAAAAGGCAAAGCCATTGCACTTCCTGGATCCTGCAGGCAGCCAGTACAGAGGGGAGCACTCCATTGTTCTCCCCTCCTGGAAGAGCTGCTGCCTCCATCATCTGCGGATGCCGCCAGGATGCAGGTAAGCTGCAGAAAGGGCCTAAGTCAGCACCTGCTTCTTTTAAAATCTGTAAATAAAAGCTTGAGGCACTTAAGGATTTTTCCAATAAAGACACTGTATGAAGCCTTGCCATGATGCTTTCATTTTGCAACTAAGAACTGATTAGGGGTGTTTATACCTTATAAGATTGGAGTTAAAAAGACTGAAGGTTGACATTTAAAGAAAATTAACAAAGGATTTAAGAGCATATATCTCTGTGAATGGTCGGATTTTCTTACTTATATAACTGAGCTGAACTTTAGTAACAAGAAAGCACAGCATGGCAAAGTGGAGGCACTATCTTTGAAGTAGATAATGGCTATCTGGCTATAACTGATGGCAGAGAGAACAATATGACTGTTACGTGTGTAAATGCTGGACTGAAGAAAAATGGAATCCCAAGATTATTTACAAGAACTCCTGTCTGAGATCCAAGAAAAAGGAAATAACAACAAGATAATAAAGAAGATGAGCTGGGCAGACTTGGGGGAAGGTCAAATTAGGATGGAGGAAGAAGAAAGCAAGAGTTAAAATTAAATTTATAATGAAAATAAAAAATAATATCTGGCTGAAATGAGGTTGTAAGGTTACGAGATTTGGCTATAGATATAGGTTAAAAGAAAAATGGACTTGGGGATGATTTTGATGAGTATGATAAGAGAAAACTGAATAGTGGGGCCTCAGTATCTGTGAAGGATTGGTTCCAGGACCCCCTATGGACACCAAAAAATGTGAATGCTCTAGTTGCTTAGTCCCTTATACTGTATAAATGGATTGTATATAAAGGGTCTCCATTCAAGTGGATTCAGTGATCCCTTCCACTCCATGACCTCCTATACAAAGGCAACTGCCACACGTGCACAAGCCCCAGCTTTCCGACCCCAACAACCAGTTCCCTTTCTTCCTTCCTCTCTCTCTCCCCTCCACCCTGCCTCAGCCACTTATTTGCCTTCAGCGAAGTTCCGCAGAACAGCTTCCACCATGGTGCTCTGGCAAGGCCACCAGGCAGAGCAAGGGAGAGATGAGACATCCTATGTAGCTTTTTTTTTTTAAGTCTGAATACTGTATTTTAGACAGAAAGGTACTGATTGGTATTTTACTGTTAGACATATCAACCTTGATAAGAAAGAAAATAATCTTCAGCTATCAAAAATAATGCAGTAATAGGAAATGGAAAGAAGAGAATGGTTTGGTTTTTATTTAGCGAGGCTTGAAATAATTTGAATGTTATATACCTCTGAAAGGAAGAGTAGAAGTTGTTTTCTCTTTATATTTTGAACTTCTTTCCTTTTCTTTTTCTTCTCTTTCCATTTTCTTTTTTTCCCCTTTCCTTTTATGTATTCTTAGAATTTTAGTATACTTGAAAACTTTTAATAAAACGATTCAGAAAAAAAAACAAGATGGTTGAACTTCTTACAGACTTGTCTAAGGAGGAATCCTATACCCCCTTATGCAAACAGGTTCCCATTCATGTTTAGGACAATGAATCATCTCAAAAGCTGGCCTTGTGCACAAGCACAGCTCCACCTTAGAACAGCTTAGGCCACAGGCACATTAACCAGAACATCACCACAGTGGTAATAACAGCAAAGCTTTCTCCTCAGCTGACTTTGATTAAGATCTCTATAAATATACTGCTCACTGATACATGTCTCTAGAAATTTATTCTATTTATTCACAGCCCCAACAGGGAAGGGAGCATGACCCAAACACTCCCCTCCACACCTCACCACCTCACCTGGCAGTTTCCATTGCTGCACTGGGGAAGGAAGCACCACCACTGCGTTTCCTGCCCTTCTGAATGGACAGCAGCAATGGGAGCACTGCGCAAGTAGCAGCACAAATGGATTTTTTCGATTTGACAAATACCCTGCGAGCATGACTCATGGAGACAAGACGGCAGTGGGACTGCAACGACATCATGCAGAAGAACAAGCTGCAGACCACTGCCATCCTGTCCCCACAGCGGGACAACCCCCTACACGGAAATGGCAAAAGACAGCAAGTGAGAAGAGAGATTTTCCCATTTACATTAACATTTTATCTATAAGTGCAGGAGGAAATACATCTAAATCTTGACTGGTATTCAACATTGCAGCTCCATAACACAGAGTTATGGAACCATGTCTATATTCAGTAGTAGTGTGTAGTGTTACTAGAAACTTATGTAAATACCACTCCAGCCACTGGATTAAATGAATCAGGCCCATATAGCTTCCAATCAAGGCAAAAGGACAACAATGTCCCCCTGCCAATCTCTTCTACCAGAGAGCAAGTCTGCAACAAACCTTGTGACAGAGCTTCTTCTTCTGATTGTCATATATTGGTAAAAGTATGGTGGAAATGTCATCCTCCTCCATACTGGAACCTAAATTTATTGGAAGATGAAGACCCTCTTCACCTGAACCAGTGGCTGGGAGGTGGGGGGGTCAGGCCCAAAGATATTACTTAATTATGCAGATGTAATTAAGTATCTGGCCTAGGATTCCAGAGTCTGTCTTTGCATTTCTGGCTACTGTGAGTAGCAGTTGCTTAAAAGACAGCATACCTGAATCTTCCAGTTGGTGGCAGATGCTTCAGAAATCTGGCCTTGATCTTGGATCTAGCACCCAAAAATGTCTTGCTAGAATTCATGATCTCCAAATGACATCTAAGATCCTCATGCCCAGTCGCATAGGGACGTGGGGGCCCCACACGGCAATGTTTTTGAAGCGTCCCAGCTTGTAGCCACACCTCCACGTTCCCTGGCCACACACTCACGCACCACAGCCATGCCCCCATGCACAGTGGCCACACCCCTCGTGTCGTAGTCCCCACTCCCCTCCTGTCCCCCCTCCACACACTCCAAGATCGGCCACTGTTCATGCCTTTGAAACCAATAGACTAATATAAAAGCATTGCTGTGCTCCTTCTTCCATCTTGTCTAATCAATTAATAGGAGCTGTTCAAGATAAACCGTATTTGAACTATGTTTGTGATACAGCTAATGCAAGCTGCTGTCAGAATGCATAAATGTATTCCCAGAAGTATTCATTATTGACATGAAGCAGAAGCTGACATTTGCCTGTAGGAGCTTTGTTGTGTATTTTTGCCGTACTACTGATATATGAAGAAAAACACTGAGAAAGAAGAATTAGATGTTAAGCCAAATTTAGCGATGAATAGGATAAATGTGTATCCTTTCCCTTCTCCAGGAATGTTATCTGTTATCGTTTTATCTGCACAACAAGCCTGCTTTTTTTTTTTTAAAAAAAAGAATCATATTAAATGACAAGTTCAAGGACACTAACTGTGTTTAATAGCCAAATCAGGATTATGGGCCTGGATCTCCCGGCCTTGGTCTGGTACTCTAGTCACTACACCACATTGAAAGACAGTTACAAAATAGATTCTAAAAAGAACACTTCTATTATAATGAAACTAACGTATATACCTGCCGTTGCCCAGGATTTTATTTTCTCATAGGTAATACTTGTTAGAAAGATTTGAGATCCTGTGTCTCTAATTCCCCAAACTGTCTTGTCCAGTACCTGTAACTTTTTCCCATATTCCCCAATCCAACCTATATTCAGAGTTATTAACATATACAGGTTGGGTTCCAGAGGGAATACACTGCCTTCCTCCTTGCTGCTAGGTCTCATTTCCATAGCAACCAGCTAGTCAAGGCAGGCCAAAGAGCCTTCTGGCTGAGAATTCTAAAGGCCCCTCCCTAAACTGCAAACCCCAGGATTCCATAGAATATTCTTAGGCAGCCAATCATATGAGGTCTTCCCCTGATGCAGCCAATCCTATGAGGTCTTCTCGCCTGGCACAGACAGACAAACAAACTTTGCCTTTTATATATTAACAGATTATCATGGTGCTTATTGAGCAGTTTGGCTGACACGCCATGTAGCGTTTCAAGGACTGCAAGTTTGGCAGGTTTTATTGAATGTTATCTGAACTGTGTGTTTATGTTACAGCTACAGCATAATCATTTATTACGGTTTTATTTCCATGGCAAGTTCACTACACTGAAATGTGTGAGAGCACCAGTGAGAGCTTCACTAATCCAATCAAAGCTCTCTCCCCTCAGTTCAAAACATTAATGTTGCCTGAGCTAGATGCTCCAAATTTGTTTCAAATTGACTTGAGGCAAATTTGACAACTCTCACAAATGCAGTTACGTTCTCCAAATTTCCATTCTTTCAAATAAAAGCATTCATTCCTATTAAATTAGTCACTAAGGAAATGAAGGGAAAGACAATCTCCTGCAGTTTCTCCTCATCTTCGTGCATTTTTTTTCTATTCAAAATAAAAGAATCAACATTAGAATTCTCTTCCCGTTGGCTAGATTCAGGGCAATTTAATTTCAGTTATATATATTCTCATTAAACACTGTGGATCAGCTGCTTCTCCTTTTCAAACCCAGCATAAGTTAGAAAATTTGGATCCTAGCAACTAGAATGCTGCAACAGCTCCTATATGAAGCATTTGTTCCTTGTTTTCCAGATGCTATCCATAGACCTAGACCAAAATAAAGGTGGAAAAAATGCATAACTGCAACATCCTTTAATCCTTCTGCCATTTAGAGGATTTTTAAACACCAAAATAAAAACTGAATCATCATCATCACATCTTCTCTTCTCCTTCTACTCCGTCTGGACACACTTAGAAACCACCATCACTCTGTATGGTATTTCAAAACACTTTATGAGAAAGAAAAGAATTATGAAACTATACTGATCAGCAGCAAATTGAATTGAATTTATACTAATACTGAACCTGCATTTATTGAAGTGATTAACAAACAGAAGGTAAAAATATACATCAAGTGCAAAACATTTCACCTTCTGCCTTCTTTGTTTGTGAAGATGAAATTGAGCTGTAGAGTGAGTGATAGTTTAGAGAACTGTATTATCACAACTATATTAAAAGGGAATTCAATAGAATCATATTTAAGAAGATGGAAACCTTTCACAGAGCATGTAAGGGAAAAGAAAGGAGAGTTAATAGTTGGTGGTTCTGATATATAAAAGGTGTAAAAGGCATAAAAGGTAAACACAGGAGTGGGTTTTAATTTGATAAGAAGAGCAATGAGAGATAGATAGGAAGTTTTATAAAAGTAATTTAAAATGGATATGGGAATTATAGAATTGTATATAGAGAAGAGATAAATAAGGGTATGAAGTATCATGCACGAATTTATATATAGAATCATATATAGAACTTATACATAGTATTTATATAGTTATGCGTATACTGTGATTATATTTATTTTAGAGAGAGGTGTTGAAAGCAAGTGAAGTTACCACCAAAAGATGAAGAAAACTGGAAGGAACTTAGCTGCTTTTTCTTTCTTTTTCTTTTTCTTTTCCTTTCTCTTTCCTTTCTTCTTCTTTTTTCCTGTGGGCTACTCAAGTGTCTTGCTTTGTTTTTTGTTTTTCTTCTTTTTCTTCTTTTTTTCTCTCCTTCTCTCCCTTTCTTTTTTTTCTTCTGATATTGCCTTTCTTTTCTTTTCTGTTTTTTCATTCTTCCTTTGTGAATGTATTTGTATTTGTTATTGTTTTCCATGTATAAACTAATAAAGAACATTAAAAAAAAGAAGACTGTATTATCAACATTCTTATTGAATGATGGTATTATCTTCTTAAGTTGAAGGCATATAAAATGGATAGTACTGATGTATAATATAAGCTTTTCTAACCATTCTTTTCCCTTAGACCAGACCATAAAGATATCATCAGTATATTGCCACAAAATGAGAGTTAGTTCACATGCCATGTGAGTATCCATCACTGTACCATGTAGTGAGTAAGTAAATTTGAAATTATTTCAAGTGAGCACAAGCCTTGCTAAACTGATAGCAACTTCTGTTGGAGGATCACTGGACCTCCTTGTGTTAAGGATTTTGTGTAAAGCTTGTGTAAAGCCCTTCAGTATATGGTATGTTAATATAAAGGGATACAACATCCAGTGTAACCAGTATGGTATCCTTACCCAAATTGATACTGTTGATTTAAATATTCAGTTCTGAGTAAGAAATTATTAGTATCTTTGGTATATCATGGGAAGGTTTTTACCAAATTCTTCAAATGTAAGTCAACATATAGAGAGATCTTCTTGATGACTGTGTTATTATCCGAGACAATAGAACATTATAGATGGTTGGTTTTGTGGACTGTTGGTAGCATATAAACATTCAGCATGGGGATTGGATTTTTTAAATGTTTTTATTAAGATTATATCATATACAATAGCAATATAATAAAATAAACAATCTACATGATAAAAGATTATGATCACTGTACTATAGATTATGCAGTACACCCTACATAAAAGATATTTGTTCTTCTGCAGTGTGGCTTTAGTTTCCTTGTTTGGTCTTGTCGTTGCATGATTTCTTCATTTTCCTTCTTATCTTTCGAAAATGCATCTTGCCATTTCACCACATTGAGATCCTGAGATACTTGGTTCATCTCTTCCTCTTTATGCTCCTTGGATTGTTTCAAACATGTACTATATAACTTGCTATGAAATTTAACATCCCTTGTATTCCTCTCAGTTCACCAAACTACTTAAAAAGAGTTGATTCTGTTGTGCATGGAGGAGTACCCCTTTTCTTTCTTGAAACACAGACATTTCTCCACATCCACCATAAGAGTGCCTGGCAAGCAGTAACTGACCTTAGCAATGTTTTCTAGTTTTGTCCAATCCAATGCCTCCTTTTAGCAAAACAAATACAGTTTCTTACAATGTCTCTATCTTGTAATAAAAAATTAATAAACCTGAATTAATAAATCCAAATTAATTAAATACATTATAAAAATCAATTAAACTTTCAAATATTGTTTCTGTTAACCCTTTGTTTGTTGCAAACTTTGTTGTTTCCACTTCTAGTTGAATTTTCTATCCATGTTTGAAAAAGAAGGCAACAAATGAAGCCAAAGTAACATAGCTGGGTCCAATTCCTGGAATTCCTTTGATTCCAAATGTTATAACCAAATCTAGAAACCAGAAATTAAATAAAGAAAGAGAAGTTTTGGGATCCAGTGTCCATTCATAGCTTTTTATGAGCCTTTCAAGTGCACAGATGACAGTAGGGCATGATGAAATACCAGCATCCCCAGTCAGTTTCATTAACTACTTTTTGCAGTCTCCGTGGGAACAACTGAGTTAAAGAGGCCCTCACAGGCAATCTTCTTTGATCTTTCCTAGATCAGGGAAGATAACTGCAAACCAAAGCTTCTCTCCAATCTGTAAAAAAGTTGGCATCATGTCTTTCCCTACAGAACCCCACTATAGAGAAAGCTTCAACCCTACATCTTCTCCCAGAATTCCCATGGGGGATTTGGATTTATAAGGAGATCAGTTGTCTCTTTTTAAAACAGTTCATGGTTGGTAAAGTTTTGTACAGTTTCAATGATATGTTCATTAAGTTCTGTGATTATGTCTTTATCTAAACATATGTATGTTTTCTCGTTTTTCTGCTGTCTTCAGCCTTCAGTTATGTCATCTTTAGTGTTGAACATAACAACAGCTCCTCCTTTATCAACAGACTTTGTGAAAATATCTTTTTGTGTCTGCAGATTTCTTAGGGCCATTCTTCTTTAGCAAGGTTGCCATAAGTAGATCTTGGTCTTTAATTGTTAATAATTACGTAACATGAGAAGGAAAAGGTTTCTAAAACTGGATATCTATCACTATTAGGTGACCCAATATTGGTGCCCCGATATTTTGGTGGCCAAAACTGTAGTAGGTGATTTCTTTTGTGGATATTCATATTATCTTCGGAGTCATCATGGAAATACTCAGTTAATCTGCATCACCATTCAAATGCTTTAATATCTAAATAATAATAATAATATTAACAACAACAACAACAATCTAAAAGTAAATAAAAATAATACTAAACCTATAGGTGTAGATGTTGGTATTTTCCTGTATCCTTGTCTGCTTTCAGCCACAAATCCAGTTACAAAAAACTAATGTATTTGTCTTGGCAATCTTCTCTGGCAATACAAAGCACATGGTGATTATGTATTTAACAATCATTATTTGTGTTAGTTTTAGATATTGCTCCTTAAAGAAAATTACTGAGAAAAGCAGTTGGCTATCCTGATTTATACCAGCAGGAGCCTTGATGGGGAACAAAACAATGGAACAAATTCTCTCTGACTCACAGTAGAAAAAGGTCAGAAAACTGTGTGTTCCTTAATGTACATATGGATCCCCAGTGGCACATGGGAACAGCTGTGACCCAAGGGCCGTTTCCACACTACACTGTTACTTCCTGTGGAATTCTGGGGGTTATAGTTTACTGAGGCCAAAGAGCATTCCAGCTGAAAATTCTAAATGCCCCTCCCTAAACTGCCAACCTCAGGATTCCATAGGATGTTGGCTATTAGGAATAATAGCACTATAATAGTGTAGTACAAAAATGACCAAAGTTAAGAGCGCATAGTTTTCATGGAAAAAGTTTCAAGCTCAATCCCCAGTATCTCCAAGTTGTAACCCCAAAAAGTGAGTGACTCAGGGGTCCACCTGCAATACCAGTACCTCCATGCAAAGGTGGGGAATTATTAGGAGGCCTGCAAGAGAGGGTTAACCTAGCAAGATCTTTCCACCTATGTTTACTAGTACTTCTGCAGTGAAAAATCAGATAGAGATCCAAAAGCAAACTAAATTGTGGAGTTCAGTTTAGATGAATTAATCATACACACAAGATCCAAACAGTCACACAACCACACAAGGCTAACTAAAGGAAAAGGAAGGAAAGTTTAAGATAGCAAGATTTCAGGGTGTAGGGATTGATATTTAGAAGTCTTGAAGAGCAGTGAAGAAGCAGGGATGTGGCTTAGACTTTGCATTTAAGGACAGTACACAATCAGAAATCAGAGTAGCAAATTGGCAACCAGCAATCAGTGTACTGTGAGTTGACCGGCCAAAACTATGGGGTTTTATACACTATTTCTGCCTGGAGGGCAAAGGTGTGGCTGGCTCTTTGGCCGAGTAAACAAATGGAGTTCTAAGAGTGGGCAATGAGGTCCAGAACAGGCTAATGGTCTTAGCATTAGGTGACAAAGGGCTAATGGTTGTCTTGATAGCATGGTGGTTGTTGGACAGGTTTTAGGACAAAAGAAAATTTGCTTGGTCAGAGGAAAAGGAGATAATGCAATCAAGTTTGGTGGGAATCTCTCAGTTGCTATTATCCAAAAGACAGAGTCATTAAGGCTATCTGCAAGCTTATTACCTCTAGAATTACCTGGTGATTTCCTGACTGTGACCTGGTTATGCCTAGAGGGAGTTTCTGATCTAATTCGCAGTGCACATGTTTGGCCACTCTTTTCCTCTTGTCCAGCTGGGCCATGAAGCCATAGCAGGGCATGTTTTATATCAAAGCAAATTAATATATTTTGCCAATTACAGTTGTCCCTCCACATTTGCAAGGGTCCAGGGCATAGAACCCTCACAAAAATTGAACAATTGCGAGTTACTCTCCCATCTGCTCCCCCTCCCATTCCCTGCTAGGGCTTCCCCCTTCCCCTTCCCATGCAAAATGGAAGGCAATGAGGTGGGGCAGAAGGCTAGGTACCACCCGTACATTATCTTAAATGGGTTTTCTTTTAAATTTCTGCACAAAATAAATTATTGCACTCCTGAGCTGGAGCATTATCCGGGAGACTGCATATCTGCCCTTGTGAAATCCTTCTGTATCTTTATACACTTAAGGACAACAACAGTAATAAATCCTGCAAAGCTAGGAACATCATAGAAATCATGCTATTAATAGGCAGCCATCTTGGCCAGAGTCAACCCGTACAAAGTCTTCTAGGGAGCAAAGCTGGTTTTGTTTGTATTTTAGAATTAAATAATTACACATACCTTATTACACATTAGCCTTTCTTTTTTAAAAAAAGAAAACAAAAACTTTTGTTTGGGTCATCAGCTCACTGTGATCCAGCATTTTGTGCATGACAATGATCTAAAATGTATCCTGCAGCACTCAGTATTCCAGCACTATCAATCTTTCATCCAATGCACTTTGGTTGGAGCCATTGCATTGTGATGACATTTTTAAACCAGCTGGGAACATGATATGACTCTAAATGTGTGCCTCTAATATAGAAAGTGAGTAATTTTTAGAAATGAAAGTGACTGACTGGCAGCCAGTGGTGTGCAATGTGTGAGATGAGAAAATATTTGCTACAGTCCTGGGAAGCTTTAGAATACTTATGCTCATTGCTGAGAGAGCAGCACTGTGATTACAGGTGCATGGCCACTTCTGAGTCAATCAAATACAGCTTAAGCATTTCCATTTTCTCCTACATTTCCCTGAACACTGAAGTCATTTTTGTAAGGTGCAGAAATCAAAGAACTAGCACATCAATGCATGAAATATAACAGTAAACAGAAAAATGAACTATTACAATCTAGACCTAGCCAGTGTATCAACCTGAGTTTTGGATTTGTATTCATCCTTTGGTGAGATATTTTAGGCTAGATTTATCTCTCTTAGTGGCCATGGATCTGCCAGTAATATTACTGCTCCAGAGTATACGTGCATAGAATTAGGCTGTACTTTTTATGTTCAGTCTGAAGATGTCCAAATTTGAAAGAATTATATCCGATATCTTCTTTACATTTTGCTTTGGCTCTCAGAGCAATTTGCTGATGGAAGGCAGTCCTTGAGTCCATTCACAAATTAGACTTCATTCTGTGAGCTGAAAAGGTTTCCCCACTCTTGTTCCTTACCTATTTTGTGGGCCTTTGTACAAAGAATCACCTGAAGGACCTGGCCATGCTGGAGTCTGGGAAATGTAGTACAAAATTAACTTTTCCAAGCTCTGGAAGAACCTTTACCCTCAGTGTTTGCCCTGTTGCCTAGCTTTTTACACTAACTGGACCATCAGCAAAGCACACTCTGGTCAAAATCCTGTTGGTGGCGTAAGTTGTTCTACATATGCAGAGTGACTTTTTTGGGCAATGTGGAATAGATGCATCTAGATAGATTGTGTTGGAATGGACTTCTGCACACAAAACTATTCTAGATGTGCAATGGTGTACACAGAGTATTGCACAATGTTGTGACAGCTATGCACCTTCACCATTTCTCACACATTGCACTACAGTGGTATTCAGTAGAGTGATTGAATAGTGCTAGCATAGCATAACTCTACCAACAGATATTTATGCTACACTAAGATAATATAGGAACTTAGTCTGTCTCCCACTATACTGCAACTTCCCCATAAATCAGTGATTGTCAAGCTATTTAATACACCAAATCGATATATTTTTCCTAGTATATCATGAGCCAGTACCATATTGGTGCCATACTATTATTGTGTTTGTCTTATTTCCTTGAAACTCACAGTCACCGGCAGCTTATGGCTCATGGACTGACACTAGCCTGTGGATCAACATTTTGGGTAGCTCTATGCTAAATCACAACTTATTTCTATCCCACAGGACACATTCTTTGCTGTAGTAAAATGCATGGGTGACTCACATACTAGCAGCCAAGTCGTATAAGCATTTGTATCCCAGATATGACTTCCATGTGCCATACCCCCTCTGTGCAGGGATAATTCAGCCCACGTCTAATTATTATTAATTATTATTTACTCGTGTACCCAGCCTGTGGTTACCAAATAGGTTTCCTGGCTCAATGGGGAATAAAATCTGGATTGTCCAAGTCCTAGTCTAGCAATCTAACTACTACAGCACATTGGTTCTGGAAATAACGTGGGCAATCAGTCTAAACAAAATGATCATAGAGAGGCAATAGGATCAGCTCTGAAACTCTCCATCATTTAAATCTCTGCTCAGAACAAGGAGGGCACAGTGAAAGTACTCCACAGGTAACATTACCCTGACCTCAGTATGTTACTAAGGCTTTGCTGCTGACGTGCTTGAAGAACTGGACGGAGGCTTATTGTCTAGCTTTCATGTGTCCAGTGGTATCATTATTCTGGAAACAGGTTATTCAAATCATATCTCAAATGATCAGACCACCTCACCACTCTCACAGGTACACCTGGGGGAAACACAGGAGTCTCAATGGCTACCCCCAGGCTCTGGAACTCCCTTCCCAGAGCAGTTAGACTGGCATCTTCCATACTTTCTTTTAGCAGACAAGTAAAGACTTTTATGTTTTGATAGTATTTGATGAGTGATCATATAAAACTGTCACACCCAACAATGCTCTGGATCTTAGAATCATAGAATCATAGAGTTGGAAGTGGTCTCAAGGACCATTGAGTCTAACCCCCTGCTCAGTGCAGGATCTTCTGCTAAAGCATCTCCAGCAGGTAGCTGTCCAGTTTCTTTTGGGAGATGTCCAGAGAAGGAAACTCCACCACCTCTTCAGGCAAAACATTCCACTACTGAACCACTCTTACTGTCAAAAACTTCCTTCTAATGTTCAGTTGAAATCTCCTCCCCCGTAACTTAAAATCTTTAGACCTAATTCTAACCTCTGGGGCAGCAGAGAATAGGCCTTCCTCCTCCTCTTTGTCAGAATTTTGGAAGGTATAATCATGCCACCTCTCCGTCTTCTCTTCACTAAGCTGAACATGCCTAGCTCCTTCAACATTTCCTCATAAGTTGTGTTCTTTTAAAGATGGAATGGTTTGCAAACCTGTGGATCACTGCTATGGGTGTATACTCCTTCCTCCAGTTTTGCATTACTTCCATGTTGGCAGACTCTGGCTTAATGTCAGCTAACAATCCAGCAAAACATGATGACTTGTGTGGGGCCACTGACAATGTATTGACCTGATAAATAACTATGATTATGAAACCTTGAACAAGCATCAAAATGTGGCCAGTGTAACCACACACCCTTTTGATCAGACACAGTCCTTGATTTTAACTTTCACATCTTCCCAATACAACAAAGTCCAAAACAAGAAGAAGCCAAATGACTCAACTGTCCAAGGTTTTCTGCTTCCATCGAAGTTAAACATTTTGCTGAACTACAATTGGCATGATTTGCCTACATAGCACATGAAGGTTTTTCCAGATGACACAATACAAGACACAAGACTCCTTGAGGAATTCATTGTTCTCTGCCTAAAAAAGGAGCAGTTAGTTTTGCATAGGTCAGGGACAGTGATTATCTCAAGAAAAGTTACTTTTCTGATGCTAATGGAGTTGAAATTTTATTATCTCTCTTTATTATCTTTTTTCCCTAGTCCTCACATGGCCAAGAAGGGGAGTGGCCTCTGGCTGCACTGAGATCCCTGAATACCATCTTAATTGTTGTGCTGGTATGGGTGTGGGTGTGCACACGTACATATTTAATGATGTGTGTTTCAATCTGGTTTTAACTTTTTTTTTATTGTCTAATCTCATTTTAACTTTTGTGTCTTGTGACTTTTTAATGATGTGAGCATTTTTAATTTGTTATAAGACACTTTGAGTCTCAAACTGGGTAAAAGATGGGATAGATAGAACAAAAACAACCATAGTAGATATGCAGGGTGCTAATCTTGGAAGCAGAAAGTGTCACCCCTAAATACAAAACTCCCTTGAGAAGCATGGGCTCTCAACTTTCTGGAAGCTCCCTTCTGGCTGAGGGAGGGTGCAGAGAGAAAGGAGAACCATTTTCTGTACCTAGCACACTGTCGTCTTCCCAGAAATCTCTGCACAAAGCACAGACTTCCTGTAAGTTGCAGGAAAGGCCAATGCATCAGGAGGCTGGTTGGCCACATGGAGGTAGGACTCTCCAGGTGTAGATACTGGAAAAGAAAGCCTTCACTCCACTCTGCCTGGTTCCGACTGCAGTCTTCCTACAGTGGCTCTCCTCACCATCTGTTCCTTAACCTGAGTGGTATGTGTGGTTTCCAATTTGCTGATTTGGTATGTAAATGTTTTGTGCTTGTCAGAATTTTAGATATGGTAGTTTGGGCTCTGCACTGGATCAATTAGAGGGAATCAAGATTCACATGCCCATTTCCCCACTTTGGGGGTTCCTTTGGGTATTCTTGGGAGTGGGCCCAAGATAGGGGGCTATCACCACCGTCTCTCTCACACACATACTTGGTGGCAGCAGAAATCATATAATGGCTGAAACCCTGTTGGTACCCAGTTACTGCTTTCTTGTGTATCTTCCCCCAGCATAATATTTTCATGTTATGTGGTTATAAGTGTGAGGAAAGAATAGGAAAATAAAAGCACAATGGAGATAACTTTCTATATGTTGCTTGACTGAAATCTGAAGAATAAAATAACAAGCAACTTTCATCCACTCTAAAGGGAAAAATATGTGAACTTTTATTATTATCACCTTCCCTTGCTCTGCATACACAGAAATGAAGGTTTCTGAGCATTTTTCAAAAAACACTGCTCTGATTTTCCAGTTGTTTCTTTCCAGTAAATATCACCATGAAGATATTTTCTTTGAAGAAGGAATCAGATGAATACTAAAGGACATACCTATAGCATAAAAGCTTCATTTTTACATTTCTTTCTTAATTCACTCCATCATGTGAATGTTTTTATTTTTCAGATCTCATTCCAGATTTTTACCCCCTTAGATCACTCTTCTGACTAGACACACTCTGGCACTGTAATCCAAACACTTCAATCAACAGAGCATACTACAGTGCTGAAACATTTAGTTAACATTATGATCCTGGAAATGAAGTAAAAACAAAGACGGATGTGTTGTTAGCAGTACGTTAGCACAATAGGCCCTACTTGGATCTCAGAAACACATCAGGAAGAAGACTTGGTAAGAGATGGGATCCTAGGTATTTTATAATATACTTCCTATTTTATATATAAAATATATAATACAAGAACATATCTATCTACTCACTTGTTTATATCCACTATTACTTGGGATGGACAACTTGACATGGTCTGGAGGTCATGTTTCCTCTCCCACAAATTTTGGTATGCTACTCCCACATCTTCTGTTTACATGAGGAGGAGCTGAGCCCATTTTTACACAATTTTTTCAACTTGAGGAAAATCAAAGAGGGAAGTCAGGAGGGGGAAGCTGGAGGACTTCATGCGGTCCTTGGGCTTCACTTTGTCCTTCTCTGATAAAAGCCCCTTGCTCACTGCTAATGATCATAATTTGGCTGGTATTATGAACTCCATTAAAAACAAATAAAAGTATCATGTAGTTCAAAACTGGTTGCAGTATTATGTAGTATGAGTGGAGGAATAGCATTTGTTTCATTTGTTGTCCATAACAAAGAAATTATAAGACAAAGTTTTTAAAAATTAAAATTCAATTTCAATTTCAAAAGCTGTTCTGTTCTTCTATACATTCTCATATAGAACAGAGTGAAATATAAATGTCTAAAAATGTGTCCAAAACTGCAGCAGACATATGTTAGGAAAATTAAGAAACATTTTTAATTGATCAGAAGTAGTTAATCCTTAATAGACCACAAAATAAAAACATGTTTCAAATTCTGATGTTTTTTGTTTATAGTTTGGAATATTGTTAGAGAAAGGCAGTTTTATTACAGCTCCAGTATGGACTTTCAGTTACCTGGCTGGTACAATTCCTATTTTAAAAATCTGTCCTATTTTAAAAGCATGTTAAAACACATTCATTTCAGTACTACACTGACTAAGTTTAAATGCTATTTAATTATTTGCCTTAATGGAACAGGTACCTCTGCAAAACAGCACATTCTCTTTTATAGAAACATATGTAGACTTCAAACATTCCTTTCCTCTTTTTGTGTTGTTTTTAGATTAAATTCAAATCCTTATATAATTCTGAAAGCTTCTTTCTCAAGGTTGCCATCAAGCAAACTATATAATCATTGCTTATGAAAGCCAGAGGGAGTCTTGAGTACAACTAAATTCTCGTTCAAATTCAGGAGCTGGGACCATTTATAGCTAAGTGTAACTGGATAAACTATTACTATGCATACAGCTCCTACTCCATGATATGATATAATTGGCAAATATTGTTTAATTGGCCTGAAATATAGATTATATACTGCTATGGCTGAAAAGTCATGCTGACAAAGAGAACAGGCTGAACATGTGCAAAAGAAGGCCAGATGGGACCTCAGGGCATGGCCAGGCCATAGTCAAGGAGGCTCTGGTGTTAACAAGTTGGCAAACGTATGCTCACCAACTCAACCTTCTGAAATTACCTACTGATTGTCTTCAATCCCCTTCCCCTTCCTGCCAAGATTCTCCTTTGTTTCTTCACTTGCCCAGCCATTAAAGGAGCTATCATGATTCCCATCAGTGCTTAGTCACCTAATGCTAAAGCCATTAGCCCATTCTGGACCCCATTGTCTACTCTGCCCAAGAGCCATTAGCACCTTCTCTCTGGCTCTGGGGAGATAACTAATAACCCTGGCTCTGAGCCAGATAACTAATAGTACTCTTTAATAGGCCCTCCCTCTGCTGCTCTGATTCCTGTTCTTGTACTACCCTCGGACCCTTAGTCTGAGCCACATCGTTTCATCTCTACTCTGCAGGATAGGTAGATATCCCCATTTCGCCCTAACTTCTTGCTATCCAATTTTTCCCTCAGTTAGCCTTGTGTGGTTGTGAGATTGCTTGGATTTTGTGCATGATTGTAATATCCCCCAATAAAACATACTTTTAATCTCCAAGCTATCCCTGCATTAGTACCAGTATACATAAGTATTAAAGATCCTGTAAGGTTACACTCTTCTCACAGTCCTCCTGTTTGAGCTAATAATTCCACACTGTTTCACAGAAACACTGGTGTTGCCAGTGGACCTCTGGGTCACTCACCTTTTGGGGTAATAACACCTTCCATAGAATAGGACTCTAAGGCCATTTTTGCATGGCATTGCAATCCTGCAGTGGGGATGTGATGGCAGCAGCCTACTGTTTGTGCTTTCACAAAAGATCATCATGATCCCACAGCAAGCATGTCCCCATCCGTTGTGTTCACAGGATATTTGCTTAACAGAAAAAAATCCATTAAGAGCCCATGATTGCACGATGGTCCAGTCATCCTCAGCCATGCAGAAGGGGTGGAAGCATGATCACACACTTCCTTCCCCAGCGCAGCATAGAAAAGAGGCCAGCTGTGGTGCAGAAGGCAGGCACGTGTTGCTCACTCTCCCTTCTGCAGGGAGCCATCCAGGTGCAGAGGGGAGCATTCCTGTCTCACTCCCATCCTGGCAAAGTTGCTGCTGGGATTGTGATGGGACATTGGCAGGACCCAATCAGATGCAGAAATGGTCTGAGTAAACATGTCATTTCAAGTACATTAAGTAGAAATGGAGAAAGAGTTTTCTCCATTGCAATATCCTCTTGCTACAGGATTGCCATATCCCAGTTTGCTTTTTTCCACCCCAGTTCCAACAAGCCACTCAGTAGCTGTTTATGCAATTAGATTGCCAAGATTCTAAGTTTTCTTCCCTCTTTTTTTTTTTTAAAGTTTCTAACCCTTCTAGAAGACAAGAAAAAACATGCAGTCACAGTTTTGTCAGAAGCGAGCCTGCGACTGCTTTTCAGTTATGTTCAGCCAACGAGTGAAGCTGTCAACAGTTTGATAAATATTTTTAGGACCACATAGATTTATAACTGAAGAGGGATACATCAATCTTTACAGTACCAGTTTGCACAGTCTTGGCTCTGATATGCATCAGGAGCCTCACGTCTTTCTCTGCAAGGCTATTTCTGTAGACTCAGAACTGCTTTTTAAAGAGAACGCAATCTCATCAGACTCCAATCCATCCTATATACCTTTCTAACTAAGCCAGAAGTACTCCATACTAAATATTTATAGGCAGAGATCCTTGCAGTGTCTACCTATAAATACATTTTTTAAAATGTAATTTTTATGTCAGAGTCAATAAATCTACACATGTTCAGAGAGATTTTGTCAGCAGCTCTGTTTTTGAAAACAGAAGGCACTTCCTTTCTCAGATGACTAATAACAACATACCAAAAAGATCCAGGGTTCTCCAAGGACTGAGACAAAGAAAGAAGAGCCTGCTCCACCCCGTCTGCCTTGTTTTCCCTTGCTGCCACCACTATCTCTATCCCCTCCTTGTCTTGCTACCCTGTCCTGATTTCTTGCCTTATTGTGGTGGTACTAGAGGGAGTGGCTGGGTACAAGGGAGAGGCAGGACAATGTGTAGTGAGGTAAGAAAGAAAATGGCAGGGGGAGACATAATAGTGCAAGATGATGCAATATCAAAGAGAACATAGGAGGCACTGCACCAGGGCAGGTGCTGTGACCAATTAAGGTAAGGATGAATGAGAGGGTAGGAGGCCAGTATTGGGGTATGACTTGCAAAGAGTCATAGTAATACAAGGTGAGACAAAGAAAACAAGAAATGTGGGAGGCATAGTGGTGTGGTACAAGGGAGAGACACAGTATTAGAAGATGAGTCAAAGGGAGAAGAGAGAGCAGGCAGCATGGTGGCAGAGCATGTGATGTAAGGGATAGAGATACATGAATGTGAGTCAGTGAGAAAGAGAGAGTGGGAGCACGAATGAGGTACAAGAGAAGGAGATATCACAATGCAAGGTGAACGATGGGAGAAAACCGAGTGGGAAGCAAGGGAGAAGAGGCATTGGGAGGTAGTGAGTTGAGACAATGGAGAGGGAAGAGAGGGGACCAAACATAGTGGTGATGATATGGTAAGGGAGGAAAGTGAGATAGCAGAAGTACAGGAGAATGGAGCGATGGAACTCATCATTCCCGGCACTACACCATCTGAAGCAGCCACCTGACTCTGCCTAATGGGAAGACTGACTCTCAATAATGGTCAGCATTTTGATGGTTTGTTTTCTTAAAAAAAAAACAACCCTATCCTTCCAGCAACCTTAATCAGATCAATATGATTGTTTCCATTTTGCATATACGGCCTTAATAGGAGCAGTTAGGTGATTTAGACTCTGCACTTAACGATTACATGGTTGGGACCTTTTTTATTTGCGCATTACTACTCTCAGTTCAAAATGTTTTACAGTTCTTCCTTGACTGAATTGCTTCCATACTTTGTGCCTGCGGCATGCCGCTGCTAGAACCCTCTGTTCTGCCTGCTCTGAAATGGGTGCTTGCAACTATGGTGGTGGTGTTCACATGCTTGAACAGACTGAATATGCCTTGGGCATGCTGAAAGTCTGAGGTATGAAAAACCTCTCCCAGTTCTGAATAATGCTTACAGCTCCTTTTTATTCACTTGCTTACACACTCTGTGTGCCTCAATCGTATTTCATGTGTCTGGGTCTCACAAATTTCCCTGTTTCTTGTGCTTGCCACTCTGTATCTATGAAACTTCTGTTGCAAATTTAACAAACACCATGTCTGCTGACTCAAGCAGGATCCCAGCTTTACTGAAGTTTTTATGATAGGGAAGACTCTGCTTGTTGAATGTGTGCACTTTGAGTTAAAGACACAGGAGCCCTGTGAGGAGGAAAAACATGGGTAACAAGGTAGAAAACAAAAGTATTCTACAAGGGTACACAAAATTCTGTTCAATTCCTGAATTAATAATATAGTGTACAGTCCCTGTCTAACACAGACTCTCACTCACCTAAAATAGCAAATTGATCAAACCCTGTCTGTGTGGGCATAATACCATAATCTTGTCTTTTTCAGAGGCAGGATGTAGGAGAGCTCTTTGGATTAGTTTCTATATACACCATTTCCACACTACATTGTTATAGTGCTTTTATTCCACTTTCAGCATCCTGTGGAATTCTGGAGTTTGTAGTTTACTAGGCCAAAGAGCTCACTGGCTGAGAATTCTGAATGCCCCTCTCTAAACTGCAAACCTCAGAAATCCGTAGGATGTTGAAAGTGGAATAATAGCACTATAACAGTGTAGTGTACAAATGGCCATAGTGTACCAAGGATAAATCGCTACAAGACCAATTTTCTTGTTTTCTCTAAAAAGTCCACTCAGCACAGGTGACAGTTTAACAGCCTTGACACAGAACAGGTCAGGTTATACAAGTACTTGTAAGTAGAGTTTAGTCATTTGTGGCATGGAGAATGCAAATACATGCATGACATTGGGAATGCCCAAAGACCAGTTGATGCCACCCTTAGATTTTTTTTTTATTTTTATTTTTTACTTCAAAGAAGTCTCACATGATACCTTCTATGATAAAGGTGTTCCAGAGCAAAGTAATATTCTAATTCCTGTACCGTTCTCACCTGTGCATTTCTAAAAGCTTTCAGCCCCTGGAGGTGGTACAGCCCAAATTTCTGGACAATGTACTTGGTGCCCCAATTTGTTTTCCAAATACTGTACTTAGAGTAGAATCTAGAATGGTATCATTTGAAGAACACGTTTGGTTCTACATAACTGTTGATTTAACTTTGTTTCAGCTGGACCTTATGTCTTCTAGTCTAGCCCCCAGTTTTAATAGACAATGTTTCCTGGTCCTGGTTGAGGTCTGTTAAGCAGAGATGACAACAATCCAGGTTTTCCACTTCAGCTTTACAATGCTTGAGAGTACCATTCTGTTATCAGTCTTTCTGGAAGACAGATATTTACAAACTTATTACACACAATGTCTCTGCCTCTGATAGTCAGGCATCATCAAAATATGATCTGCTGTATTGGCTGAATTATAAAGATAATCATCCCCAATTTATATCTGATTTTTGAAAAAATTCCCTGGCAGGTGCAATGGTTTTCTGCTATCCTTCTTGTTTCAAATTTATCTAAAGAACCTTAGCATATTTCACTAAAAGCAAGTCGGTCAGTTTGCATCAGGGCTTACCCTAAACCTAGAGAATGCTATTTGGTACTGATTTGAAGCTGGCTATTGAACTTACACTTATTTATATACGGGAATACTTGTACCTTGGACATGCTTTTAAAAAAAACTTTGATTTTCTACTGTGTTCTGCTTTGTTCTTTTTATAATTAATCTGTGATTGTAATAAAGTTGATTGATTGAACATTGTGTACCTGAGCACATGTATCCGATTGTCCATAGGTTCTGCTGTTGTTTGTGTGCCTTCAAGTCATCCTGAACCTATGGTGACCCTAAGACAAACCTATCATGGGATTTACTTGGGCAAAGTGTGTGACATACCCAAGGTCACCCAGTGGGTTCCCATGGATAAGTGGGGAACTGAACTCTGGTCTCCAGGGTCATTGTCCAACACTCAAACCAATACATCACACTGACTCTCCGCAGGTTCGCCTGTATTATATGAAAAAAAAAAAATCTAAGTGACAAACTTTCTGTTCCCTATCTGTAAAACAACTTTTAAAGGAGGAATTTGAAGTGCAAAATTAACAGGGAGAGGGACCTGTTCTCACCCCATTAATTAAATAATGAGCAAATATATTGCAAATGAGGCTGTCTGGAATTTAAGGAATTAGAATATGGAAACAGATTCCTTTATGGAACAAATTCAAATTTAACAACTGTTGATTCTGACTCCTACATATGCAGAGATTCCCTTGACCTTCTGGGTCAGTCTGCTCCATTCTTTTGCCAAGAATGTGATGAAATGATTGAAATTATAGATGACATTTCTTTCTTTAAGCCAGCTGGATTGTTTCAGTAATGAAACCTTCATCTCAATATAGGTGAATGTAAATCTTCACATTCAAGCTTCGCAGGCAGTTCAGTGCTTCTCAATTTTTCTGTGATGACAAGTGCATTGGTTTTGTGAAAATGTATAACATTTCCATGGAAATGGAACTGCACAAACATTCTTGCAAAACCTTTCCTGCTTGCCTGCTTTGAAATTTAACGCGGAAGAAGGCAAAGAAAAGTCTTTACCCTCCTGATAAGTAGCATATTGAAATGATATATTGGTGTCAGGGTTGTTACAACGTGTTATCTATCATGGTCATAATTCATTATATCACACAGAAGAAAACATGTATATTTATTCTTCCCTGGGAATGCAACAGGTAACATTGGTGAGTATGACATCTTCCCTCTCCGAACTGGCTCTACAGTCCAAATCTTTGACTCCTATAACTCACCTTGCTCTTATGACCTTCAAAGCCCTTCCTGAGCGTGATTTTTGAGCTCCAAGATGACACTTCTGGTTTGGTAACTGTGTTTATCAGTGGATTCAGTACTGTAGCATGTGACTTAACTTTCTTAATCAACCAGAGATATAATATAATACGTCCAGATAAACAATATAATAGAAATGTTGGATTATAACATACAAGATAAAGATCTAGCATTAAGATTGACCCCATACACAGTAGTTAAAACAAATTTATACTTTTCCTAAACTATTTCCACAGTTTCAGCTCCCATCAAACCAAAGTCCTTGGGCCCTTTCACACTACACAATTATGGCACTATGATTCCACTTGAATGACCATAGCTAGGTCCTATGGAATCCTGTGGTTTGTAGTTTGGTGAGGCACTAGGGCTTTCTGGCCAAGAATTCTAGGTAGCACTCCCAAAATTCCAGCTCCCATGATTCCATAAGATGTTACAATGGTGGTTAAAGTGAAGTGTATGGTGTGAAAGGGCCCTCTATGGTAATCTTACCCATCCCTATTGCTAATCATTGCTCTACTACTAACTCATCCTATACCTGTCCCTCCCAAGATTTCAATCATTCCTGTCACTTAAATGGCTGTATCTAACCACCAAATAGACAACTCTTTGGTTTTATGTCCTTTCTTCCTGTAACCCCTCCTCCACAGCATTCCATGATCTGTGATTGGTTGGCTCTTGTTAGGCTATGGAGACAAATTATCTAACTTTCCTTCAGAGTAAGACATTAAAGATTTTACTTTAATGAGATCAAGGGGGTGTCTATGACTTCGTTTCTTCTCTCTTTTTCTTGGTGTTCCTATTGGTGGTTTTTGCAACAACCCTGAGAAATAGACTGGACTGGACTAGAAATAGACACTGGCCCAAGATCACCCAGAAATTCACAGGGACTAGAACATAGTCTCAGTTCAACAACCTAATCACTGTACAGCACAAGCTCTCTATTATGCAAGTTTCTAAGTCTCTTACAGAATCCAGCCTAGTAGTCCAATGCCATGTAAACTCCAGTCTCCCTGCTGCCTGAATTGGTATTTTGATATACCTATTTTGCAAAATGAATCAGTATAACCTTTTTCACATAATATTTAGTCATCATCATCAACAATTCAGATTAGGCAGCATAGGATTCTGGACCTGTCAGGGATGCTATGCCCATCTGTGCATCATAAAAATCACCCAGAACTATAGCAGGGGCATGAACTGTGTGACCCTCCAAATGTTGTTAGACTGCAATTCATTGCAGCCCCAGCCAGTGTAGCTGGTAATGATGAATGCTGGGATTTAAAGTTCAGCAACATCTGGAGGGCTGTGCAATTCCCACTCCCAATCTGTAGGATGATTCAGATCTGACAGTTTGAATGGTGAATGAAAGCCATTCTGGCTTATAATGAGCCAACTAATATCTATGTTGTCTCCTGTTCAGCCAGTAAATTGCATCATCTTTCAGATTTTTCAATAGGCAGCATATGATTCTGCAAACGAAAGCATATTGCATGCATTATTCATAGGAGAGAGTGGATCTGCCATGTAACCTCAGAAAGCACATGATCACAGCTCTGGTTAAAAGTTTCTGCCTCCTTTCCCCATTTCTACTAACTTTGGGGAGGATTTAATTTCAATATATAATGTCAAATCTTTCTCTCTAAATCAGGAAGTGCTGTGCAGATGGTGGGGAGAAGTGTTTTATCTTACAACTGAAGAAATAAGGTTCTTATATTTACATTTGTAGAAACGTGCCTATATCTTCCAGCCTAACACAATGCTGATCTAACAGAAAGCACTTCAGATTTCTTAAGTCCCCAGCTTTCTCCACTGCTTGTTTAAATGAACGCTGCCTTATGTTCCTAATAAACTAATATGCTTCTAGTTACTTTCAAAAGTTACTTTAAAAGAGTAATTATCACTCCTCCCTCTACATTTGTTCGACTTTCATGAATTTATTTGTGGGGCACATGTATGCCTTCTCTCCAATTCTCCTCCTCCATTCCCTTGACTTTGCCAGGTGCAGAGAAGGAAGGCAGGTGTGCCCAGGGAAAAGGCAAGGAAATGGGGAGGGAGGGATGAAGGCACACATGTGCCTTCCTTCTCTACTTCTGGTGCTCCCCCTCCCATTCTCTTGCCTTTTGCCCCAGTATGGAGAATGCGTACTAAGAAAAAAAAAGGCAAAGGAATGTGGGAGAAATCACATGCATGCCTTCCTTCTTCACCAGGAGTGCTCCCTCTCCCACTTTCTTGTCTTGCACAGAGAATGTGTGCTGAGGCAAAAGGCAAGGAAATGAGGGGATGACACATACACACCTTCTTTCGCTGTTTACATTGCTTCTCCCTCCTATTCCCTTGGCTTTTGTCTGGGTGTGGAGAAGACAGCCTTGCACACCAGGACAAAAATCAATGGAATGGGAGGGGGAGCATGAGGGGAGTTATCTGCTGTGTTTCCACTTTTGTGAGGGTTCGGTGCACTTGCTGCTGTACTCTTATCAATCCTTAGGCTCTCCTCTTAACAATGTAATAGAAAACTAAGAAGGAACACAAAAAATAACATAATGAATTCCTTTCTCTGCACTGCAGCAAGGAATGGTAATATGTAATTTCTCCAACCTAGTAATGACTAATGGGAAGAAATTATTTTTTTAATTTTTTTTAAGCCTTAACTCTGAGTTCATGTATCTTAGGCCACTTCTACACTGCACTGTTATAGTGCTATTATTCCACTTTCAACATCTTGTGGAATTCTGGGGTTTGTAGTTTACTAGGTTCAAAGAACTCTCTGGCTGAAAATTCTAAATGCCCCTCCCTAAACTGCAAACTCCCACATTCGATAGGATATTGAAAGTGGAATAATTGCACTATAACATTGTCGTGCAGAAACGGCCTAGTTTCCTATGACACTTTAAAACAAGGATAGTCAAGCTGTGGCCCTTCAGATGACGTTAGGCTGAAATTCCCATCAGCCTTGGCCAGCATAGCTAATAGTTAGGGCTGGCACTGGCTACATGTTCTTTACCACTATTTTAAGCACGTGCTATTTTGGGGGCAGCAAATTGGCATTTTCCCCCACTGTCTTCATTGCATCTTGTCAAAGCTGGCCAGCAAAAACCTACCCTCAAGTGACATTTTCAAAATGCCAAAGTGAGTTCTGTTAATAAATTGAAGATAGCCAATACAGGAACTGTCACTCGAATTTTTATTACTTGAGAAAATAAAACTCCCACCAACTTCATGGACAGGATTGAGTTATACCAGTAAAAAATGTAGTGAGCAGGTCAATATCCAGTTCTTCAGAGTAAAAAAAAATCAAACCCCAAGTAATTAAAAATATAATAATACGGTGTTACAAAATTATGAATGTACAGTAAAATATTGACTTGTTAAAGGTTTGGAAAAGATCCAATCACTTAAATGATTGAATTTTGTCCGAGCCTCTAACCTTGTCTGTATACACAATAAAAGAAAAAAAAAACCTAGAAAGAGATTAAAAATGTGGTAGCAGTCCTGCTAACAGCTAAACTTACTAGTCAAAGTCTCATTACCCTTGGTGACTCAAAACAATTTCTGTCACAAACTGGGTAGCAGAAACATAAAAATGGACCAAAAATAGGGGTTTCCATTTGTCAGCTCCAAACAGCACACATCTGATCTTCTGACTGGGTAAAAAGGTAATTGTTTACTACTTTTCTTTTAAAAAGAAGCAATGAGTGATTTTAGTATGTTTCTTCCCATTGCAAGAAAGTCTTCAGAAATCATGCAGTTTTCAAATCCTATTTGCAATTTGAGACTTAATTCTGTGCAAAAAAACCACTCTCTATGTAGAAATAGTTTTTGCATAGAAGATGCAAATTTTGCACAGAAAATGAGAACATATGAATTTTTGCACAGAATAAGACTTCAATTACAGGATTTTCTTTGAAGGAAACTGCTTTTTTTGTACAGAAAATGTACTAATCAAAAGATTATCTAATCTTTTGCATTAGCTGGTTAGGATATTGATCTCCATGCGTATGTAAACATAAAAAGCCATTAGTAAATTTTTTCTAAGTAACCTGAAACTGCCTGCCTTATTTATTTTGAGTCAGTTTCAGTTCAGGGAAGCAATGTGAGACTGAATCATGCTTACCTGCCATTCTGCTACAAGGATGTTGATTCCTAACAGTTTTAGTTTTCACATTTTTCCGAAAAAGGGCTAACACCCTGAGAAACTCTAATTGCCATCTTAATAAATATATGCAATCACAGTATCAAGCAAGGAATAAACTTGTAGGACTCTGTTACATGAATGCAAAGATGCCAATCATTCAATGTAATACAGCCACATCTCCACTACATTAGTGTTAAGAACAGAAGCTATGCAAACATTTCAGAAGATACAAGATTACACAAAATACTCTTAAAATCAAGTGTAAAACATGGGTTGAAGTACAGAGAATCTCCTGAAGTAAAACCTGGAATTAGGTGTGCACAGTGAGCTGGTCACCTTTGATGACTAAAAAAATTATTTGCCATAATGAGAACAAAAAGAGATTGTAAAGAGTCCCAGAAGGTCTGTCTAAACTGGGAGACTGGGCTTTTAAATGCTAAATGGAAATTCAATAGAAACAAAGTGATGATATTGGGATAAATATTGCAGGCATTAAGAGTACGATGAGCTGGATGCAAGGAGTATATATTGTGCCACAGGTCAGCAGTTTGTGACATTCAGACATTTTAAACTAAAAGTAACTAGTATAGTTACTTTTAAGAAATAGAAAAGGGGAGATATCTTTATAGTTATAACTTTTTAAAACAAATAATGCTTGTGCCTCAATACTATAAGTAATTCATTACTTTTAAAAAGTAGTTTTCTTGACAAAAGCCTCCTACTCACCTTTAGAAAATAAGGCACCTATACTCATAGAATCATAGAGTTGGAGGAGACCACAGGAACCATCAAGCTCAACCCCCTGCCATGCAGGAATACATATCAGAGCACTCCCAATAAATGGCCATTCAGCCTCTGCTTAAAAACCTCCAAAGAAGGAGACTCCACCACACTCTAAGGCAGTATATTGCACTGCTGAACAGCTCTGATCATCAGGAAATTCTGAATCCAGTATCTTCAGAGTTAAATGTTTAATTCTTTAATTTTCATTAAAATTATTCCAAAATGTTGAACCTCACTTGAGACATGAGGATCAAGGATAAAAAATATATAATAAAGAATATATTCATGAATAATGTGAAATTTAATCTCACAGCATTCCTAACTTCACATGACATAAAAAGGCCAGTCATCAAGTTGAATTCTGTCAACATGCTGTCAGCAGAAGACCTTAAGTGCAACATCACAGAAGAACAAGGTATATTACAGCTTTTGTTCCATTAGGATCATGTTAGATTTATAGCACCACTTTTTTGGTTCCTGCATTCATTTTTTTTAAAGATATGTCAAAATATGCTCAAGGGCCATCTTCTTTGTTCCTAGCATACTTGAACAAGTGTCCTTCTTTTTCTGAGCTCTCATGGCATTTAAGATCATTAGCAGAAGTTCCACTTTCCAACTTAGTACCGTAGTAGACAGCAGGAATTCTAAGCAGAGACTCTCTTAACCATTTTAAAGCTTAGGATTATTATTTTTATAGTTCTGTGACAAGGCTTATAATGTGAATTTAGGATATGAGTTATTTAGTAATCTTTTGTGCTTGCAAAAGAGGCCGGCATGACATACAGGCACACAACTGGAATCTATGATGGTGACATGCTACATTTTTTGCTACATTTCCTAGTAATTAGTACAGCCACCTATGATTATGTTCATAATCTCTTTCAAGTTTTGAGTATCCAGCTCTCCATTCCTCCCTCTAATGTACAGGTCGGGAAGCTTTACTGGCCTCCAGTGTGAATCACAATTTGAGAAGGGTCTTCAGGGCTGCCTTTCAGTAGTGGTCAGCACCAAAATGAAGTGGGTAACCAAGATGTAGTTCTTACTAATTTGGATATTTCTCCACAAAGAATGTGAAGCATAGTTCAGTCTACTTAGGAATAATCCCAAAAATAACTTCCTAGGTTGCAAAGCAGATCTCCATTTCAATCAAATATCTGGACAGCAGAGAACAGTTTCCTGACCTGTAAACATGAGCCACATTCTATGCAAGAGATTCCTCAGCTTTAAACAGCTTCTTATATGCAATCATAGGATCATATCAATCATACGATCAGAGATAAGAGCAGAAATATGATCAGAGATAAGAGCAGAAAAAACCTGAAGGACACATGGTGAATCCTCGCAAGATGTGTCTTATCTGAGGGTTGAAAGTTCCCAGTCCCTGTTCTAAAAGTAATCATTGTTCATCTCAAAGATGAAAACAATGGGAATTTATTTCAATGACTGTGGTTGATTTTTTAAAAATGCATATTTCCAATAGTCAATGTTTCACCATACAAATGCAAGAAACATGTCTGTGGCAAATCAGAACTGTGTGCACTGAACAGCAACATTATGAAGGAAGGTATTCGGTGCTCATCAATAAAATATTCCAAAAACAAGACCCTAATTTTACTTTTTAAAGTATTTCTTTCTAGAGTTACCATCCTCAAGTAATTGAGGTTTAAAGTGCATTAAAATCAATTTTATGGCCTTCTCTGCCCCCCAAAAGGGCACACACTTTTATAAAATGTCAAGGCAATTACATTTTCACAGTGCAAAATCAAAGTTATGGGTGGGCTAATTTCTAATAAATATTATATCTGAGCTAATACTAGATGTGAATATATTCAAGAGAAAGCCCAAGGTTAGTTTTTTTTTATCTCTTTAAGTTTAAAGTCAAATGCAAGTTGAAAGTATAACAGCATACTTGTGGTAAACTGCAATCCATCAAACTGTGGATACCTTCAAATTGAATTTCCTAAGTAGTTATCTGCAGTGATGATAGGTCAGAGGTCTGGAAAGCTCAAATGTTGTTTCCTAGACAGATGCATATTGCTGGGCTGCCTTCAGTGCTAGGAATGAGGATGCAAAGCCATGTTCAGCTCTTGCTCTTTTGAATACTGTGGGAAGGGTGTGCATATTATCTTATTTTAATACGACAGTCATAAAGATGATAAGCTGTCATAATGGACTAGTGCTATTTACAATTTGGACCCAGCTTCCATGTCATTTACTGCATACTAGCCCATCTACTGAATTCCATAACATAGCATTTAGTATTATCAAACTTAGCAAGATAGACCAAAGGCAGGCAAGAACCATGTTCCTGGGGGAAAGAGGGAGCACCGACACCTGAAGAATCCCCAGAGGGTTGACAGAGCCTTGTTTCCCTCTTTCGTGAAGGCATACTTACCCAGCATGAAAACACATGTGGGAGGTCTCTTCATGCATATTACTTATGCTCCAGAACATGCTGTAAGTAACTTGTACTGAGTGCAGGGCTGTATGAAGACACTGAGGCAGTGGTGTACAGACACTCAACAGTGCCCAGGTCAAGGGGGTGGGGGCGAGTGGGGGGCAGGGCAAGGCAAAAGGAGCGCAGGCCGGGGGTCCTCTTTTTTGTACCCACCAATATTGGCCCCTGGGGCACACATCCCAGTTGCCCCACCCTAGATCCGCCTCTGCACTGGGGAATACAAAAAGGACCCATCACACTACCTGTATACCTGTTGACAGAAAGGAACACATCCATCTCTTATTTCTAGACCACCCTGTATCAGTAGATACCAAGGAGAGGTCCAATCCATGAAATCACTTTGCAACAACCTAAAACAGTTTAAAACAATTTACCAACTCAGACACAGGGAAATCTGCTAACCAACAGATTGAAAAGCAATGGCTCACCATTCCCCAATAGCTTGGATAGATTTTAACTTGATCAGATTTTAACCTGATGCTGAACTAAGGGCAGTTTGGCACCAGTCAAGCCTCCATGTGGAGATTTTGTTGGGAAATGTGAAAGATAATGTTGGATCTCTCAACAGAGCAATCACAAAATAGAAGTGAAAGAACAATCAGTCCCATGCCCTCCCCCCGACCTCCCGAAGGTCCAGTGCAGAAAGAAATAAGCTAAATCTTTGTAAAATATACTAACAACACTTGTCCATAATCAAATATATGGTCTATTGGAGGAGAGAGAAAGATGAAAAATGGCTGCAGTGATGCAAGAAGAGCATGTGGTAAAACAAGTAAAGAAAAAGCCATCATAATACAAACTAGCAAATAGTAAGTATAAACATACAAAATCCACTAACTCTTACATTATTCCACAACCAGGTGCTACAGTCAGGAAACAGCTGAAACATGGCTCTGCTGAAACCATAGGAATCCTTGGTCCATGCGTGCTGTGCCCAAGATGGACTGGATTATGTCCATAGAACTCCACAGTGGCATTTTGCTTGTGGGAAGTGGTCCAGATGTCTCTGATGGCCATTTTGTGGCATCTTCATCCGAGTCCCAATAAACTCAAGGTTCACAGGACTTTAAGCTAGTGTGTCCTGTTCACAGAATATTTTAATTTTAATTAAAATAATCAGTGAGGTTTTAACTAATAACTTTACTATTAGCAGAGTATCAACATGAGAACAGAAGGGTTTTTTTTAATCATCCTCACTCAATATGCCTCATTACTACTGATGCTAGATTAAACAGTACAGCTCCAAGTATTCCAAATGTTTATACATGTATAGGAAAGAAATAAGAGAGAAAAAGTCATGATAAATAAAATCTGGATGAAAAATAATAAATGATGACAACTTTCAAGAGACGACAATCATCTGAATTTCCTGAAGCTACATTTGATCTGATTTGTTAGATGAACACTTGATTAGCATTCATATTTTTGAACATTTTCATTTCTTATAATCAAAACATAAATTTCATACTTACAGAATATGACCTAGTTTGTGTCCTCTCTAGGTAAGCCTATCCTAGTATCATGGTTCTAGATCCAATAGTTAATCCCAACTACATAGAATCATCAAATCAACATTTGATAAATCAAATGACTTGATGAATCACTTGGAATTTTACTGCTGTTCTAGCTGTCTAGTTTTAAATTATTTTAAAGGAGGCCTTTTAGTTTGTTTTATAATTTTTATCCCCTGTATTTATGTTTTTATCTGTTGTACATCAGGAACAATCATAAATACAGAAATGCCTTATATCAATGTAATTAGCTTCATTAGTTCAATGGTCAACTCTTGTTAGGACTATCCATTGAAATTCGGCCATGTTAACAGTCTGAGGTCAATACTGGCAAGAACACACAGCAAGTAGACAAGTGGAATCTGGAAAAAGATTTAGAGAACAAGTCTAAACTTTAAAAAAAATAGAGTTCTCTCAACAAGTCAGGTAAACAAATGGAGAGAGATCCAAAATCAAAGTCAACAATGGTTCATGGTCTAACCAGTTAAACATAGAACCAAGTCAGTCATCTGCACATCAAACCACTATAATATCTTGAATTCCTAAAAGATTCTCAGTAATTTGACTAAACTACCTCTGAGGTTCTACTAGCTGAACTCCTGCATTAAGTCTCCTTAGAAAGAAGGCTCTTCACTTGAGGGGATGTCTTACACCCAAAGAAACCTACCCTAGACTCAAGCACTCCTCATAGCCTCCAGCTTCCAATGTGAGCATTTTCTCAGTGCCACTGGCAGGGGAGTGTCTTGCTTCATCTGATTGTGGACCCTTCATCTATGGATGCAGCCTCCTTTACATCTGAGGGTCATAGTTCTGCAGGGATATCCAAGTTGTTCTCATTCTCAGCTTAGAGAGCTTGACCTTTCTCTTTGCTGACATGATGGATAGCTGGATGCACACTTAGGGTTATACATAACATTATGCTTCTGTTGAGCCACCAGAAGTTTCTGTGAATGGAAGGAGGAATGAGTTATTTTTTCCCCCTTTCTCCCATTCCTTTGTATCTCTTTCCTATCTGTTCCAGGGTGTTGGCCAATTTCCATAATAGTGTGGGAAGAAGTATGGTATGGGGTGCAAAGATAAGGAAGAAAGTCATCTCCCTTCCCCTCTATCCATGGAAAATTCTGCTAGATCAAAGATACATCGATAAGCACAAGGACAGCATTGGCTAAAAACTATGCTGTATAATGCATGATCAGGCAGTTAATTGACAAAAATCATAGTTCTACTAATTCACTTTGTTTGGTGGAACAAAACTAAGAATGTGTTTGGAAAACTGGGTAGGTTCCCTTGAGCATGTTTATCAACAATGCCTAGAATTCACAATTGCAGTTATGAACGAGTAACCTAGAGTTATCTATTTGCAAATTATTCATATTCACGATCCCTACGTATTCAATGGTGTAGGAAATATGTAGGAACTGTAAAAATCTCACAATCCTGAGATACCAGGTATCAGCCATTGCAAGTGACAGGGTCTGTACTCTTGCACAACAGATTGACATTTCCATCCCCATCCAAGTAAGCAATCTCCAGTGCAAGGAGGAACTGTGACAGAGATGCCACTTTTGACTGTCATGCCTGAGATCACTATTGGGACGGGTAGAAACGTCAATAACTGAATCCCAATCAACAAGAGAACAGACCCTCATCACTCACTGCAGGTGATGCCCAATAAGTCAGGACTGGGGAAGAGTCAAACTAAGAGATGCTGCATATTGAAATATACTTAGGTAGCTGATTTAGAATCTCAGCCAGTGCACCTTCACTTACACTCACTTGTACCACCACGTCTAATATTAACTAACTATAACCATGTTTTGGATTGTAGCCTATGATTTGCACTTCAGAAGTTTTCTCATTGCTCCCCCACCAGACACTACTATGTATTTAAGGTAGGACATCAACACATACTATAATTATGTTGCAGTCCAGAGCTCCACATGATATGTCCCCTTAAATAAAAAGGAATCATAAAAGGCCTTGTGCACACTGAAATACTCTGGTGAGACAGAGCCCAGAGACTCAAGAAATAAAGTTAATTAGAAGCCAGTAGAGCTGAAACTAGAAAACAGGATGCAAGAGACTTTGAAAGATGTGACATTCCTGATAGAGCTTAGAAAAGTCACTTTTTGACTACTAGTTTTACGATCTCCCAGCCAGAAACATGACCTTGAATGATGCAATTCACTCCTTCCCCATGTGTAGAATGTGTTCTGATAAGCACCAAGTGAACTTACATGTACATGTGTGTATATTTCACTTTATGGAACTATCTATCTTTTATGGCACCAAAAGGATTGCATATACAGTAATTAATATAGGTACAGATGTACAAGTGAGAATAAATTCAGCAAGAGTTTTCCACATGATGATGATAATGTTCAAGCATATCACTCATTCCATGTTGCAACAGTTTTGCCAGTGGAAACTAATTTTCCAGATCAGGTGAACAGACATTTTAAACTAATTTCTTACGAATGTTTCCAAAAATGAGTAACATTAAGCAGCATGAGGCATCACCCTGGTAGATATCCTGGTAATTTTTGCTGATTGCTGGCTGGTTATCTTTCTTGTCTAGTTCCTTTCTCCCATTTTCCTACAAACCGTGTTGCTGGAAAATCCCCAGTGGTTCAAACTGACAGAGGAGCAGCCAAACCCGAGTATGCACTCAGCTAATATTGCCCATACACATGCCTGAATTTGATCCATGACATGTGATGGTACCACCATTGTTTCACTAAAGAATTTGTGGGCAGGAGTTTGGATATATAGCCTGTTCAGCAATTCCTAAGGTAGCATCAGACATGGCAGTCACCATTGACAAAATGAGGGCCTTTCCTCACTACATTGTTATAGTGCTATTATTCCACTTTCAGCATCCTGGAGTTTGCAGTTTAGGGAGGGGCATTTAGAATTCTCAGCCAGAGAGCTCTTTGGCCTCAGTAAACTACGAACCCCAGAATTCCACAGGATGTTGAAAGTGGAATAATAGCACCATAACAGTGTAGGGCAGAAAGATCCTAAGATTCAGCCACCAACTCTTTATAGAATGAGAGAGGGGTATTGTCATTTCCTTCACCTCAAGCAGTGTAATATCTTGGACTGGCCACTTTTGCATCTTATGACTTACATGAAGATCACAAAAGAATTTTGGAAGAGAACTGATTAAGAAGAGTGGAAAACGAAAGCACAAGAAAAGAAAAAGACTGAAAGTTCCCTGGACAATAGAGAGGATTAAACTTCAGTGAGGTTGAAATACTGGTGAAGTGGAAAGAAAACGATTATAGGAAAATTAGATGAAAAGAAACTGTATTTATGAACTTAGTGAAGCATCTGATTGGACATCTGCTATAATGGTCGTTATGGACCATGTCCTGGTAATCATATACACTGAATACCCAGGGATTTGATATTTTTAGTCCCTGGAATACATTAATGAATGCATGACTACATAGTGTGAATTCCCAACCTACCTGTTGCCTTAAAATATGGTTATATGAATAATCCTGGCTGGGGTGGATTTTATTTCACTGTTGGAAATTTTGATGAAATACTTTGCTTTGCTCAATTAACAAGTGCTCTGACTAGAATCCTACACTGCAGCCATTACAGTTGAGGGTAATGTTCAATAATTTTATAGCACAAGATTAACCAGAATATGGTGGAAAGTATAGACTTAACTAAGCCATACTTGACAGATAAGCAAACATCATGATGTATAAATTATATACTGTGTGTATCCAAGTGTTCATTACTGTCTCAGAGAGACTGAACAATTGCAGAACAATATTTTTGACGGAATTTCCTGCCAGAATGCTTTGCTTCCTAGACATTTTGCAAAGCACCAATGAACATTTAACTATGTACAAAGACATATAAAATGTTAAGTGGTGAAGAAATTATTCCTTGCTGTTAATCATAGTAAATGAAATCATTTTATTGCTTTAAATAAACAATGCAGAAGGCTTGGGCACACCACACATTGCTGTCATTTGGGAGAAGAAGAATGTTGGTTAATAGGGTTAATCAATCTACTTGTAGTTGGCTGGCTCATCATGATGACATTTTGACCAAGAGCAGGGGCTTCCACAAATAAAGGAAAAGAGTAATCATGCTAATTTAGCTGTACAAGGAAAAGATAATGCATTAGTCAACCTGAAACCAGTTTTCTCTTCTAATGACCGCTAGTGATCATTACTGTGCTTAACTGACAGTGAAGAAAAGAATGTTTCCCCATCTGCAGTCCCTGGGGGAGAAGTGAAATGTGACTCCATTCATGCAACTTGAAATTGCACAATCAGTTTTAAAACCATAAAAAAGGGAGCAGGGGTCTTGCTATTAGGATCAGAACCTTGTAAGGAAGGTGATTTATTTTTATTTTTATTTTAAATTATTGGCTGGAATTTATCATTGCAGTTATGGATTTGTAACCTAGAGTTACAGATCTATAACTGATTCATATTCATGAAGCCTACATATTCATGATTGCCCCTAATCCTGTTTGCTGGGCATCAGCTAGTGTGAGCAATGGAGGTCTGTTCCCTTCCTCCCTCCTCATTTGATTGGGGTGCAGTAGACTGATATTTCCATCTCCTTCCTGCCAGCAATCTCCAGTTTATGGCGGAATTGCAACAGGGATCCTGCTTCTGATTGTCACACTGGAGATCACTTTCAAGATGGGGATGGAAACCTCAGTCTGCAGCACCCAGAAGAATATACTTCTCTCTTTTGCAGCAGGTAGTGGTCACTAAGGTAGGATGGGGGAAGGTCAGACCCGAAGATTCTGCTTTGTTAAGATTACTTAACTAACTTCTGGGCTCACTGCTGCAAGAAGCAACAGAGGTACTGTAAATCAGTGCTTCCAAGCTTTATCCCAGTGAAGTAGCCCAGAATGATAATATGGCCAATGATATTTAAGCTGATGGTCCAGTAGAACCAACAAGGACATATTTATTCTGTCCAGTTTTCAGCATGGGTTGTGCACAAAAGCAATCAAAAGTGTCTCTGTACCACATCCAGGTATGAAGACCGATTGAAATGGATCTGAACCATCTATCTTAACTAGGAACCCCCATGCATTTAACTACACATGTTTCAGTAGCTTGACCCAAAATGGGATGTTGGAAACTAATCAGTAAATATTCAGTAGCTTGGGATACAGGAAAACCCTTTTCAATCTATCTTATGCATGTAGGAATTTTGCTTTGTTATACTAAAGAATTGACCACTCTCTCTACCCACTTACCAGTCATCCTCTGGCCATTCAATAATCAAGGAAAGGCAAGAGTATAGCACACATAAGGTGGCATTCACTTCTTCAAGAATCTGTCCACATCCTTGAGCTGTATAAATTCAAAAGCATCCATTATCACTGGACAAGTGGGGTCCTAATTTAGATCCATTGGGTTTGTATTAACTATAGTATCCTACTCAGATCAGATCCAACCAATTTTGTCTACAAGGTATTGGACAAATTGGTCACAATGGACAGTCAAGTGATTGGATTTTACTCTCACAGAACAGGCTGTAAAAGACTCCTGGCCATTCAAAATAGTTCTGTTGGTCAACCACTTGCAGACACATTGGTGGCAGAAAAGAATGCTTTTTTGTTACCTACTTTGCCACAAAGTAAGCCTTCAAACAGGCTCATTCTGAGTTGTCTTCCAATGTCACTGTAGTTGTCATCTCACTTGTCTTATTGTCACCAATGCCCTGGAAAAGATTAGGGAGAGATCATGGCCACCATCCTGTTCATTTCTCCATTCCAGAGATGAACCAGGACACTAAGGGCTTTTCTATACTACACAGTTATAGTGCTATTATTCCACTTTTAACAACCTGTGGAATTCTGGGGTTTGTAGTTTCCTGAGGCCAAAGAGCTCTCTAACTGAGAATTCTAAAGGCCCCTCCCTAAACTGCAAACCCCAGGATTCCATAAGATGTTGAAAGTGGAATAATAGCACTATAACAGTGTAGTGTGGAAAAGTCCTAAGAAAATCACTTGCAAAGGCAACGGGAAAATCCTAAGGATCTATCCGCCAGCTTGGATGGACCATCTAAGTTGCAGAGGTTCCAAACTGCAGCAGGTCTAAGTCCATCCAGGAAATGATATGGCCATGACAAAAAAACTATAGATAATTCATCAGGGTCAGGGTCACAGTCACCCTGCCTAAAATACAAAACCAGACTCAGAGCATGCCCAGCAGCATGAATGGGGCTAGATACCACCGGAAAGAGACCTAGGCCCTTTTCGCACGAGGCTGGTGAATCGGTTCATGTCGTTTCTTACCAGATTTTCTGGGCTCGAACAAGGCTGATTTTCTCTCATTTCCTTCTGCACAGCTACTGCGTATGTTCCATTCTGATTCGGAGGAGTGCGAGTTCATGAATCCGCACTGCCTCCGCTGTGGCCATTCCCACTACTCCCCTCACCCCGCCCCGTCGGCTGTGATTGGCTCTTTTTTTTTTTTTGGCATATTTTAGTACATCATTGCTTACGTGCGTATGTGCAAAAGTCCATACTACCCCCTGGCCCCTCCCATGATCCCTCCCCTGACCACCAATTCACATTGGTGCGAATGTACTTGTCTGCACCACTGTGAAAGTACGAATCGAATCGATCCAGAAAATTGGAAAATCAATTTCTTCCGGTTTTCAAATAGCGCGCTTTACCACCACATGGGGGAGCATTTAGTTGGAATTATATGCAGAACGAAGGTAAATAAACCGAACCCAGTCTGCTCCAACGTGTAGAAGACCTCTGTGGCAAGAAGCATTGGCCCACCTTAATAACCATGTGCAGAAAGGGCCCTAGTTTTCATGGTGAACATGAAATCCTCAGTCAATTTCAATAGGACAGTCTCAGCATGGGTGTTGCTATCCTCCAGTACAGCAAGCCAAGATGACTCCAACCCCACTTCTAAGACTGCATAGGGAGGCAGACTGCTGAGCAGTACCTCAACAGATTTCCTTTCCTGCCCCAGCCACTCACCTTCAAATATACAAACTCAGACCCAGCAAACTGTAAGACAGTACACCTGTGAGGGGAATGGAAGCACAACATACTACTGAAGGTCCACCTCCCTGTCCACAGGTCTTGCCTTTTGTTGTACAAAGAACAGCAAACAAAGCTGAGAGAGATCCTTGGCCTCAACCAACCAAGTCTCTGGAATGCAGGCCAAGTCCCAGGATCCTGGCTCTAACCCTCCATTTCCTACCTCCCCAATTCTAATCTGTAATAACCTGCACCCTATCTCCTATTTGAACTCTTAGAACTATTCCAAGGTAGCAAATGGGAGCTTTATGTTCCAGTGCAAATAATAGGTGTGTAAAACCAATTTTTATTTTTATTTTTGGAACCACAGCAAGAGGCAGAGACTTTACGCGCCCCCCTACCTACTGATACCAACATAGATCCAGCTCCCATAAAGTTCAGACTAAAATCCAAAGTGGATTCACCACCCCACAGACCCCACAGACATCAGCCACCACTGCTCACCACTCACCTTGATGCAATGTTCCCAGATTATTGTATTGTGAAAGAAAGAGAAAATAAGGGAAGGAGAATTTTTCTCCTTTTCCATTAGCACATTCCATGTATAATGTTATATACATTTTATATAATTCTGTCATATTCCTCCTTGCTCAGATGAATATCTGTGGTCATTGTCTTTTTCATAAGGTAGCTTAAAATCCAATAATATGCTTACTTTGCAGTTGGAAGATGTAAACATAATATAAATCAACATACAGGAGAATATATTGCTGCTTCAGACACACAGAATATTTTCTTTAAAAAAAAACATGATAAGTAGTAATTGATTCACCATCTCTCCTTTCTCAAGGCTAAAATATTATTCAGTAATGGCTCAAAATTTTTATTTGTAGCTTTAGCCCAGGAGATGGTGACATAGAAAGATTTTTTAATATGTTGGCTTTCATAAATTTCTCTGAAACCCCCTGAAGTTATATCTAGTTTACATTTTTCCTGTATATATTTCCAACATATTAGAATTTTTAAAAATTGCTACTGTGCTAGAAAAACTATTCAATAACTATTTAGTGTGGTGAAATCAAGATTGAAAGAGTTGACTTTTCAAACCAGACATTAGTATATACTCAGAAGATCAGGTTCCAGTCAAACTTTGCTTTGCTGGAGGGGATCACAACAGCCGTTTACAAATTTATGGCAGATTATGTATCTGTTAGTTGGCTAATTTAGATATATTTTCATTGTCTCATATATATATATTCATATTCACATTTCAGCAAAAAAATGCTATATGCTAATATAATAAATTATGTGGGCTTTTTTTTTCTTTTAAAAATTTTAATAGTGCAATCCTATACTTGCCTACTCAGAAGTAAAGTCTTGCTGAATTCGATGGATCTTATTCCTAAGTATGTGGGAGTCAAATTGCAGCATAAATATATTGAACATCCACAGGTTCCATTCAAGCCTTTCCAAATGTATCAGATTAAAGGTCTGTCTAGTCTAACATTCTTTTTCTTTAGCCAATCTCGTATCCATTTTTTCACATTGTTGCTCATCCCAGCATTTTGCCAAAAGAATATGTGTGCATTCTGTGGGTTTTGGAGAAGAGGAGAGATTATTTTACTGTTTGGGTACAGAGGATTTTCTACTCCTAAGGGATAGACACATTAGCTAGTAGCAGCAAAACAAGTCTTTGGCACTTTAAAGACTAGCCCATTTATTATGGTATAAGATTTCATAGACTACAGCTCACTTCAAAGATATGATATGGGACTAAGAATAGGAAGCCTGCGATCCAAGCAGGCTGGTGATTCACACTGTCACTTTGGGGAGAGGTGCCCCCTGTTCCATCCATGGGCTGCTTCTGATATCTAGTGACACATGCTCCTCTTTCATAACAGCCTATCATATTGTATAATTACAGCATAATTACTCCACTTTAGCTGTCATGGCTACATCCTGTAGGAGGCTGGGTATTGTAGTTTGAGGCACCAGAGCTCTCTGACAGAAACTTGTAATAGCCTGTTACCTCACTGGTAGACCCTGTCCCGAGGTCACAATTTTGATATTAAAATATGATTCAATGTGCCTGAGAGGTCACCCAGATGAGCACGTAGGCAGCAACAGCGGAACGATCGAAAACCAGGTCAGGCCTGGTCATGGAGCCCCAGGAGACCTCAAACTGTGCAAGCCCACAGTAGACAAAGGGTCCTCAGCTACTAAAGAGCCAACTTGAGTGGATTAGTGTGTTTTCCCCCAAGTTGAGCACTGATAGCAATAAAATCCTATCAGGCAAAGACCATTTACATAAATTCACACCACAACCCAAAGTAACTGAAGATCCTGAAACTTTGGCAACACCTTGTAATCTCATCATGCAAAAGGAGTTGCCATTATGGAGCGTCTTTTCCCTTGCAACACCCTTTGTTCTCCTTGGGAGAGGATTTGCCCTCAAGGTACTTTTTCCTGTACAAATAGTCCCAGTTTTTGAATGTTTCTTTGGATCACTCCCAGTCATACCAGCAGATCGTTTCTCCATCCATCAAGTAATCCCCTCAGCCCTCCCCGTGCTGAGCCCCACTTCTTCGCTGTTTTTCCCAGACCAAGGACTTCAGGAAAAGGTGCAGTATTACCCCAGCTACAATCCCTTCAATATTTCCCCTATCTAGTTTCCTCTCTTTTGCCTCTTAATAGACCTATTAAGTCTATTAAGTCAGAGTGAGTGTGTGAATGATTGCATTGGTACATGAGACTTTCAGTCAATAAAATCACTTATAAGACATTTTCATTTGGTTTTTGGCTTGGCCTAACCCCATAAAAACTGGGTAAAAAGACCCCGCTAGGTTACTCTGCCTCTCGCATCGCTATTGTTTGTGCTCTGGCTAGCTTCCATTCCCTATCATGTGGAGCACATTAAGGCGTCCCTACGGGACCCCAGAAATCAGGGTAACAAGCCCTACCTAAACTCCAAATCCCAGGATTCCCTACAGTGGAATAATGGAAATTAAAGTGTGTACTGTGCACTGTGATAGGGCCTTTAGCTATCTGTTGAGTGTTCAATGTGAGGGCCTTGGGCATCCATATTCCTCCCAGGTCCTCTGTCTTTATTCTCTTCTGTTCTTACCAAAATCCTGAGCTTTTAGATGCTACAACTTCCTACTAGATTTCCATTCACAGTATTATCACTGATATTTGCAGACAACCATAGAATAATAGTAGCAGAACAGAAGTCATTACAATGACCTGTAGCATTACCAGGACTCACCAAGGATTAATATTGGGATTAGCAGTTCTGCACAGTTTTAGAAATATTACTGAGCTCTTTCTAAGAAAAAACAGTTCTTTATATTACAGTACTTTTTATTCATTTTTCCTTTCTTTTTTTTCCCATTCTTTTTTGATATTTGGAGATGAGAATGGTGAGAGGAATGACTAGGACATAATGCAGACATGATTATATAAATTCAAAGATATGTACCAAGATCCTGCATGGGATGTATATGTACAATGTCAAAGCTATGCTTCATCTCCAAATCCAACCTCCTAAACCCCATCCTAAAATCCAGGAAGCCATACCAAGCAAAGGATTTTTGCAGCACTGCAAGTAGGGTGCTAAAAGATTATGTGTCCAGTCCCCTCCTGCCAGTGAGCCACAGTGTAACAAGCAGAAGGAGGCCACCCTGTGGAGTCATGGCACAACTCATCATCATACCATGATTTATGGGCAGGAGGGTCTGGATGTCTCATTCTTTTCCATCCCACTTACCAGTACCACAGAACTGATTTGCTGAGACAACTGTTTGGCTGTTAAGGTGGATTTTAGGGGAAATTGCAATTGTAGCAATAGTAAATATTAATAAAATTGTAGCAGTTACAAATGTGAATACTAAATAGGTACAAAGGTATAAGTCTAGCTTACATCACTACCACCTGACAAGATGCCAGTCATGATTATTATAAAAATAAAAATCACATAGGTTTTGTAAACGGCTGTTGTTATTTGCACATTTGCAGTGAAGGCATAAAATGATCACTTACATATTATGAGAATCTACTCTGGATAAAATCTACCTCCATTGAAATGAATGTGAATTCTGCCATTATTTACAGAGTTACACCGTGCAATATATTTTAAATTAGAATTATCAGGGCATGCATTGGAACTCAAGCATTGCTCCAATACTACCAAAAGGCTGATGGTGACATCTTGTGGCCATTGAATAGTAGTGATTGGCAATCAGAAAGATTGTCATTTGAAGTCCTTTGCTTCAAATGAATTAACGTGAAATCTTCAGGAGTTTAACTCTCCCAGAGCCTTAACTGGGACTTTAAAAACTTGCAACTCATGCTGGTGCTAATCGTAAAGGTGAGCAATTGGCCAGTGCATCAGTCCATTTCGATAGCACCAATGTCCACTGCATGAAAGTGATTGAAAATGGAGCTCAAGAATCAACTGAAACTCAAGAATCAACTGCTAAGAGAAAGAATGTATAGATCTGGTGGTTTAGATTGCAGATAATTAGTACAGTGAGACCCATGAGGATTAGTTGACTAAAAGACAACAAGGAAAGTCAGTTAGATCAAAGATGTCAGGTTAGCTTATTAGAACCAATATTTCATATTGTTGATCCAGTGACTACTTGTTCTGGATATGGTTATGTCTCTTAAATAACTGTATGTTCAATGTTTTCATTGCTTTATCGAGTGGACCCTGAAGGGTGAAATAGTGTTTAAGTTGTAAGACAGTTTGAATTGATCAGTGTTACATTATCTGCATGTTAAACTTAGCTTGTTATAATTTGTTTTTAATTTTTAAATGATAATGATTATGCAAAGAACTTTGGCCAAAATCAATAAAATACTTGGCTTGGAACCAGCCTTAACACTGACAAATCTCACCCCACACTGGCTTTATATGAATGGAGAGTCTTTTCACTGGTGGCGTCTTCTGGCTTCCACATCAAAGGGGTGGTGAATCCAGTCTACTTTTAGTCTAAACTGTCCAGCATGCATTGGACAGATTCTTTAAAGTTCAAACTAAAACCTGGAGTGAATTCACCACCCTCACTAGCATGAACACCACTAGTTACCACTGCCTATTGCTCTTTTTAAATGTGGAGCAGCTGATTATTTGGGGCAAATACAAGGGAAAGTCTAGAGCCAGTGGATAGGCTGAGAAACTTATTCTGCTATCTCCAAGGGCCAGGCCAGTCTAGACCTGTTGTTGTTGTGTGCTTTCAGATCATTTCCAACCTATGACCATAAGATGAATCTATCACAGGGTTTTCTTGGCAAGTTTTGTTGCGAGGGGGGATTGCCCTCAGAACAAAACTAAAAGAGTATGGCTTGCCAAAGGTCATCCAGTAGGTTTGCATGGTCAAGTGGGGATTTTAACCTTGGTCTCCGAGGTCTCAGTCCAACACCCAGACCAATACACCACAGTTTAGAATACCCCTAAATAAGTCACAGGATGTTTATAGAAATGTGTTGAAGATGCTGAAAGGGAGGCAGGAGGCTAGACATTGGAGATGGTGCAACATACAAAATTCATGGCAAAGGAACTGTCATATAATTGACTCATCTCTATTTTATAAGAGATTCTGCTTCTAGGACAGGGTGGGCAACTGCAGTGTGTACAATGACTAATTTTCTGCTCCTAGAACCCTTTGGAGGGGTGTTATGGACTGCCAAATGTCCCCCCTGGAAAAAAACAGAAGAAGCGGCCAGAACCATTTTAGTTCTGTAGATACGTAGTGTCCCTTGGACCAAGCCCTCCAATCCCCACTTACAGGACAGCAGCTGCTGTGACCTGTGGTCCTCTATTCCACTGTCAATCAGGAAGCATCTGACTGATGTTTCTGTTGGATTAAAAGATGTCAAAGTCTGAAAGCAAGCTATGCAGCCACCTTTTGCAGACACACATTCTGCCCCTGTTGAAAAATCAGCAATTGCGAACTGTTTCTTCCTTGACCAACTTATGGTTCTTCCACCACAAAAAATCAGCTTCCCACTGATCGACTTCCTCTGCCAAGTCTCAGGCCCAGTCTGCGTAGCCTATCAACTGGGATTAGTCACTGACTGGAAGCATCAGTCTGTGATCTGCAGTTCCTTTTGAATATCTGGCCACTCTTTCTACTGCTATGAGATTTTTTTTTTCAGTAGGAAAGTTAACTGTTCTGCAAAAAAATCCAGCATTAAGAGATGGTGACAAGTACAGGACTTCAGCTGGCAAAATTCTATGCATTGCCAATTTCACCAGGCTTGACATTGCAGTTGGCATTTCTTAAAGGTTCAGTTTTTTTAGTGTTTGTTTAAAAACTCACTTCCATTGTGGTTGGCATGATGTTAGCATGTTTCAGGACCAGGCATCCCAGAAGATCTATTATCTTCTGCTTTTGATTAAGAAAGAAACTTCCATCCTTTCAATATGTACTGTAAGATAGTGTGAGATGTCTTCCAAATTTTTAAAGTCTATCTCAAGGAGGAGATAGAGACTAGAGACATTATCTCTTCACTATCTGATCCGTCTTGACAGTACAGGATAAGATAATCCACATATCTTGTAATGTATATCCATTTATTATTTCCAAACTTCTTGTACACACATTTGTCAACAGTGCCCGCAGTGAATCCTTCTTTGATAAGATGTTAGGTCAGCTTCTCAGTCCATGTTCTGGCAGCCTGCTTCAAACCATAAATGCTCTTTTTCAATTTACACACAAGATTTTCCTTCCCTGGGATTTGAAATCCTGAAAGCCATTCCATGTGTAGTACTTCATCTAGTTCAGCATACAGGAAAACTATTTTAACATCTAGATGTTGAACATGCATTTTCTTTGATGCAACAACACTTAGTTCTAATAGTTGTCTATGTGACTACAGAAGCAAAGGTTGCATTATAGTCTTCATCAGATTTTTGACTACAGCCCTTTGCTACAAGTTTTGCTTTATATCTTTACATCTCCCTTTCTGCAGCCTACTGTCTGGTAAAGACCCTTCTACAGCCAATTGCCTTTTTACCTTTGGGTAATTCTGAAAAATTCCATATTTCTTTTTTATATAAAGATTTATCTTCATTACCAGCTTGCACTCACTTCTCAGTATCTGACTCTAGAAATCCCTTGATCTTTTCTCAATTAGAGGGCTGTGGAAGCATTTCTGCTGTGGCTAGATAAGAGGATCTGCCACGTGGCACATCTCTATTGGAGCACTGAGACCTTCTCAACTGTACTTGGATACTTGGCTCCACCTTTGGCTCATCATCCAGTTCCTGTTCACTAGAGAGGCCTGCTACATTAGCAGCTTCTTGTGGTTCTGGTGTTCTGGAAGTGCTGGTGGAACACAAGAAAATTGGAAGATTGAAGAGCAATCTGTGCTCTGGTTGCTAGTGGCTTTTTCCTTCCAGTGCAAGCAAATCCAGACAGACAACTTAGTTTGGATTAGATTTGGAATTTGGTCTTTCACCAACAAAAAACAGCGCCTGATAATTTTATTGTATGCACCTTTGGTTCTAGGATTTTGTAAGCATTTCTAGCATAACTGAGAAATATTTCCTCTTCATTTCTACAGTTAGGTTTGCCTTTCTTCTGCATAGGAATATGGGTATATGCTTTACTTCCAAAGACTTTGAGATGACTTAGATTAGGTCTAGCTTCATTTCATAACTGGTAAGAGGCTGCATCTCTGGATTTAGTTGGCAGTCTGTTGTGTTAATATGCCCATTCAAAAATTGAGGCCTCTTTAATTTTTTATATACAAGTCACACAGCTGGGGAAGCGTTGGTACTTCTGCTTAGAGAATCATATAATTCCTTTAACTTGTCCCATGTTGCTTTTGAATTACTTAAATTGTGAATGTGATAAATTAGGCCGGTATCTACAGGCATATGTAATCTTTTGCCTTTTTGACATTTATATTGAATTGTTTCTGAGATTATGCTGCCTTTGTAGGTTGCTACATTTTCACAATGTTGAACAGGCCCATTGTATCTAAGTACATTTCAGTATTCCAAGCCCAAGTTTTATAAATACTGTTTTTCAGCTTCTCCATGTTGAGAAACAGGCTGGAATTAGCAGCTGCCATTGTTGCTTAATCACCCATCATTAGGTAGAAATGCAGGGATTCTTTGTAGGTTTGATGAATCAGCAGTAACAACACAGTCTCAGGCCATGTCCGCACTAGACTCTTACAGTGCTATGATTCTACTTTCAACATCCTATGGAATCCTGGGGTTTTCAGTTTTGGCAGGGGCCAGTTGGCCCCTGCCAAAACCGCAAACCCCAGGATTCCATAGGATGTTGAAAGTGGAATCATAGTGCTATAACAGTCTAGTGTGGAAATGGCCTCAGACAAAACACTGGAAGATTAAAACTGGGCCCATAACCCAAATGTGTTGGATTATAACTAGGTTCCTGGGATTTTAGACCCTTTTCTGGGAAAGATGAAGGCTGGTTCAATTAAGGGCTCTATCACATTACACTGTTACAACACTATTATTCCATTTTTAACTGCCATAGCAACATTCTACGGACTTCTGGGGTCTGTAGTTTAGTGAGGCCAAGTACTCTCTGGTTGAGAATTCTAAATACTCCTTGCTAAACTGGAAATCCCAGGATTCCATACCATCAGTTAAAGTGAAATAATAGTGCTATAACAGTATAGTGTGACAGGGTCCTAAGACTCAGCCTCCTTTAGCAGAATTCACAAGCAGAAGCACAAAATCTCTTGGGTCAAAGGAAGGCAAACAGACAGCATGGAAGTTTTATGGCTAAAAACTTTACTGATTACATTTAAATATATATTGAAACATACATACATGCAGTGCTTAAGCCTTGACAAACTACAGGAAATTTTCTAGAAGAGGTGCAGCTCAGCAAAGTCTGCATTCACTCGCTTGAGGAAGGAGGAAGAGAAAGAAAGGAAGACAGGGAAACTTCTTTGCGCTTGCAAATTACACCTGGAAGCTTTTCTGATCACATGGTGCGGCTGCTTAGATACATACTCCACAAAGGATGGCTGAGAAAATAGAGAAAGTTTTAGAGATGGCATGTACAGGATAGAAGGATGCAGTAAACACTTACTGTCTGAAGCCCTGTTGTTCCAACAGCAAATGGGCGAAGAAGGTCCAAGAGAAAGCTTGGCCAGGAAGCATTTTCCAATAATTCCCATCCCCTCTCATGAGCAACTTCCAATGCAACAGCCAGAAGCAGAGTCCCTGTCACAGTGCCTCTTTGTACCAGACATTGCTCACACAAAGGTAGGTGGGATCACCAGTCAGCTGCTTCCTGCTTGATTGGGTAACAGAACTCTGTCAATCACTGTGGCTTTTGCCAGATAAGTGGGGATTAGGGGACTTTCATGATCCCCAGATATCCCCTAAACTACAGAATATGTAGGGATTGCGAATAGGAACTAGTCAGAAATATGTAACTATAGGTTATTTATTTATTTTATTTTATTTTATTTTATTTTATTTTATTTATATCCTGCCTTTCTCCCAGGATGGGATCCAAGGTGTCTCCAAGAAGTTTAAAAGAAGATTAAATTAAAATCTTATTTTACAAAGTTTTACAAAAGTTTTTTTAAAAAATAATATATTTAGAACCATGGCTAAAACAGTTAAAAATACATTTAAAACATAGGCCATTTCCACACGGGGTAAGTAAAACGGTGCAGTGCGTCCTCCACGGAGGATGTCTGCACCATGGGGCAGACTGAGTCCGGACTACTTACAGTAGATCCGCACCTCAGTCCACTCCAGAACGACCACAAGTGGTCCTCCATCATGTTTTTGAAAGACCTGATTTTGCAGGTCTTTCAAAATGCCGGCGAGCACCATTGCGTGCCTGCTTTCTGATGCAGATTCACAGGCTCACACCAATGTGAGCCTGCAATCTGCAGAAGGCAGGCTTTAGGCTGGCGAGCTTCAGCAGTTGGTTGAGACCCACAACCAACTGGAAGCCACCATTTTGGACACCGGAGCAGTGCAGATCTACAACAACGCACTGCTCCTCCTCACCCCGGACCAGACTGACAGAAGATCTGGTGAGTAGCGGCAGGGAGTGATTCCCTCGTCGCCTGTGGAAATAGCCATAATTACTAGTAAAAGATTAAAATAATGACATTACAGATTAAAATAATGAAATAAAGCACACCACATCACACTTCGTATTGCTATATAATACAAAACTCAAAAGCTTGCATGGGTAAAAGAAGAGATCATCTGCCAGAGGAAAGAGAGCAGGGAAGGGCCAATCAGACTTCCCTTGGAAGGGTGTTCCACAGCCTATGAGCAGTCACAAAGAAGGCTTATTTCCATCTCCTCACCAAACACGCCTGTGAAGGTGAAAGGACAAAGAGAAAGCCCAAGTCCTGCAGATCACAAAGCTCACACTGGCTTGTGCATGGAAATACACACCAGAATCCTATTGACCTGCTAAGTTATATAACCTTTTTATACCTGGCAGAGGTGCTCAGGAACCCTTTTGCTGAACTGCAAAGATATAGGCCATCAACAACATCCAAAATGAATTGGGACCAATACATATTGAGCACTTTGCCAATCCTGCTATATAGTAACGTAACAGCAGCCTTCTACTGGATATGGACATGATCAACCGTGCAATTCTAATTCCCACAGATATAAGTCCACTTACAAAGACGTAAAACTCCAACAGGATTGTAGTGCTAGTCTTTCAGATAGTTTGGCCACAATCTTAGATTACACATTGGTAACTGCCTTAGTGAATTCTGGCCCAACTATTTCTATGTTAAACAGTATCACAAGGTCTTGTATGGGTCTGAAATCTGTTTGAAAGGTGATCTTGGGGGCTGTTTAGAGCTCTAGCATCATACTTTGCTCACCCCTTCTGTAGGTCTTCTGTTCAATTTTCTGTTCAGTCAACATAAGCTTAAAACAGTTAAGTTTGGATAGTTACCTGAAAATTTGGACTACAACCTGGAGTGGATTTGCCATTCCACTGACATCAGAAGTGGTGCTGACTTGTCAATAGTGGGTGAACTTGCAAAATGGTGGCAAGTAAGGTATACAATGCCTTCGGGATCAGCCATGTGAAATTTATAAAATTCAGAACATATTAAGAGGCATCAATTAGATAACTATTAATCTGCAATTTAAAATATGATTTAAGATTTACTGAGACCCTCGCAATGTTGTATGTCAATAATATCTGCATATCTGCGTGTAAGGGAAGAAAACACATTTTAGCTGGCATCCTGTTAGATAGTTACAAAGTTATAAGCTAGACTTAACAAGCTTGTAATGGTTTCATATTCACATTTATGACTTCAGCACCATTGCCATGACCACATATATCCTTAAAACTCACCTTAAAATCCAAGCAACCCTATTGAGGAGTGCTGGTGAGTGGAAAGTTGAAGGATGATATGTCCAGTCCCTTTCTGCCAGCAAGTGGCAGTGCAACAAGCAGAAAGAGGGGTTCCTGCAGGCTCCAGTTGCAATTTCCCATTGAACTACACCTCACTGGCAGGAGGGGGCTGGACACGTTATGCTTCAACATCTTGTTCACTAGCACCACAGAACTCCTTAACTTAGTACAGTTCCCTAGCTTTTAAGGGGATCAGATCGGGAGACAGCATGGCTACAGCATTGCAACTATATGTGCCAGCCAGATCTTGGTCATTTAATTTGGTTTTGCAGACAAGTTTATCGTTGACACTGAAGCTTACTGACAAAACACAAAAGTAGATTGAGAAAAGCCATGGGCATATCTGTGTAAGACTATAAGAAGACCCATACTGGATCAGGCTGAACGCCTGTCTAGTCCAACAGCATGTTGATGTTAGGAGTGTAAAGCATATTTGCAAGCACAAAATACAATATTTCCTGTGCACAAAAGATGCTTAAAAACCCATCCAAAAGGACAAAAATTGCCTATGGACAAAAATTCTCATAATCTAATTCTGTAAGGAGGAAAAAAAGGGGGAACCTTTGGGTGTGTGTAAATTAAACGGACCAAGATGTATATTCCCAGTTCAAACATTGGCCATTGAGTTGCTTACAGGAAACCACACAAACAGGGCATGAGTACAACTGGACCTTCTTATTTCTGCTTCCTGACCACTAATATGGAGATTCTGTGAGGCCTCTGCTGCTCTTTATCTTATCTCGTCATCCTCTGATCACAATTCTGCCAGTGCCTGACCCCCAGGTAGGGTGCTTGAAGGACAATAAGCACAACAAAAACTAGTTTTTGATATTTTTGAAGAAGTGGACAAAATAACAAAAATTAAGACAAAATAACGGATAAATATATATAAGCCCCTGTTTATACATAAGCATGAGATATATTTAAAGTTGCACTGTCTGGAAATACATCTTACCGTTCTGTTGTATGCCAGCATTTATCGACTATCCATTAACAGAAACATTAGACAACCCATTCTTTAAGTTCAACTACTGCTATCATTTCATGTCATAATCTAAACTACATGACCCCACTGTTTGCCAAATTTTCTGTAAACCACAAGAAGCATTCTACAAAAGACAGTTTCACCTATCTGCTGCTTCTGCCTTTTTAGTTTAGCTTAGCTTCATCTTCAACATTCTTCTTTGACACTGCAGATGTAAAATCTGGAATAACGGTCAACCTGGTCAAGGCACAACAACACTCTTCTGTACTAAAGTACATGTTGCAATGTTTGGGATGTTTTGAGTTTAAAAAAACGAGATGGACAAGATGAACATTATATGTTTTTGGGTTATCTGTCAACTTATGGTGACCCCATCAATTTCATAGTGTTTTTTTAGACAACAAATTCACAGGAGTGGTTGCCACTGCCTCTGAAATGTAGCCAACAGTACCTAATATTCCTTGGTGGTTTCCCATCCAAGCACTTAACAAAGCCTACTTAGCTTCCAAGGACAGATGAGATCTGGAACTATCAGGGTATTTAGGCTTACATGGACAAGACATGGGTGTATAAAAATATGCAGGGTGTAGAGAAAGTGACTAGGGAGATCGGAGTTTCCACTCCCTTCTGGTATAATGCTAGAATCCAGGGTCTTTTTGTTTTCACACAGTTTCATACATTTCAGATAACAGTTTTCATACATGTTTTCATACATACTTAATCAGGCTGTGTAGTTTACTACCAAAAGATATAATGATAGCCACCAATTTGGAATTAGAATGAAAGATGAATTAACTTCATCCACTATGATTTTTAATATCAGTGTCTGTGATTGTACATTACATAGGTAGAGCATATTTCTGAACACCAGGCCTGGAAATGTGCTGAACCCCACATCTGGAAATACCTTACTTTGGGGGCTTGCATGTTGTCTGCCACTGCTCAAAGAGAATACTGGACTAAAGAGACCTTTTCTCTTATCCAGCATGGTTCTTCATTTGTTAGGATAAGTCTGCACCTGAATCTGCTTTTCCCATTAAGGTTGCCATCTATAGGTCTTACCAGGGAATAAGACCCATGAAATTAGAACTTAACTATAAAGAAGGTGTCTGACATCTGACATTATCTAAGTAGATATCCTAGAACTGGAGCTGAAATGCCTACAGATTTTGATATTTCCTAAATCTAGTTTAAGCTGATTGGACCTTCCCATTTCAGATTAATGTAAGGACTAGAACTGTTATTCACCAGCTTCCCCTCATTGGAAAAAAAATGTTCCAATGCATTGAGTTCAATAAGGCTTATTCCTAGGGAATGTTATTGTGACTTATGTCAATTAAAATAATTATAAGCCAACAAGGATGTAAACCCTTGACTATTTTGTCTTTGCATGCAAGGATGAATAATTGCTGCAGATTTCTCTGCAAGAGAAAAAAAGAGTATGCTTCCATAGTATTCTCTCACATTTAAATATGTTGAAGTGTTGCAGAGGAATTACTGTGTGGAGGAAAATATGTGTTTATCTTTGCAGACATGTTTCCTGCACAGTAAACTTACACCATTTCCACACGGGCTTAAAGAAACAGTGCAGAGCATCCTCCAGGGAGGACGTCTGCACCTGGGAGTGGACTGGGTCGGACCTACTTACTGTAGTTCCTCACCTCAGCCCGCTCCCGAATGACCCGAAGTGGTTGTCCAGAGTGCTTTTGAAAGACCACTTAAAATAGGTCTTTCAAAAGCACGGAGTGCACCACTCCATTCCCGCGCTCCGGTGCAGATTTGCAGGCTCGCACCGATGTGAGCCTGCAATTTGCCGGGGGCAGGCTTTAGGCTGGCGAGCTTCAGCGGCTTTAGGCTGGCGAGCTTCAGCAGAGAGCCTCAACCAACCGGAAGCCGACATTTTCGTCCCCGAAGCAGTGCGGAGTGACGAGCAGGCACTGCTCCGGAGCACCGCAGACTGGACCGGGGAGCCAAGAAGTCCGGTAAGTACCAGCACGGGGTGATTCCCTCGCCCCGTGTGGAAATGGCCTTAATTTCTTTTCAGATAACGTTGTGATTTTGCACAAAGCATGCATATTTTCCACACAATGGCCTCAATCCAACATCCCCTTAGGATAATGTAAATATCCTCATGCAGACCTAAGCTACGGTGAGCCATATACCCCCACCACCGACTTACTGTCAAGTTTTGTGTTGACAGTCTGTGCTTTGCATCAAGCAGGCAGGTTTGAGGAAGCCTCTGGCTAAGTCGCCCACCCCAATAGTTACCCCAATGATGATATCAGTGCTGAGACTGCAGGAGACCACAGGATTTCAACAGTTTTGTAGTAACTGTGTGTCTGGTTATGGAGAGCAAGCCAGAGGTTTCTCCAGTCCTCCCTGCTTACTATAAAACACAAAATGGACAGATGAGGCAGCTATAGAGCTTTACAGTAAGGCAAGGAGGGGGCTTTGGGTGCCATGCAGTGAGGAAGGCAATACCAATCCCTACAATACATGAAAAGGAAATCCACAGGTATAAGGAACATTTATATATACAGATGTCCTTACAGCAATTCTGGCCAATAATTCCTCCTGAACACTTCAGGGCATTTGAATACCAGGAGAAAACTACTAAGAAGTCTTGCTTCTCTTTTATTTTTCTTAAGAGTGATTCCTGACTATTGAGAAACCTGTTTTTCAACCTGTAAATAAATAGCTGCAAATATTCTTTCCATCACTTGTAAGCAAGCACTCAATTTTGTATTACTTTTCTGTGCTTAGGACAAAAATAAAACAAAAAAATGTTACTGTATTTCTGTGCTGCTGCTGCTACTCACACAAATCTGTTCTTTAAAAGAAAGGTAGCAGGAAGATGCAGTGGGCTTTACTAAATAGGTTATAAATAGGCCATGCTCATAGGCCTTAGAGGTAATATATAAAACTGTGAAGGTAGAAAACATATAAATAAAGCAGCATATCTCCCAGAATTTGTGGAAGTCTAACAAAAGAAAAGGGAAAACAGAACCGCCTATGTAGAACCAAGCAAGATATAGTCAAAAACATAGTATGCCCAGAGAGACTCAATATAGTTTGGTTCAACTCAATCAATTACGTAATCTCTAAATCTACGCTTGAATTTGTCTTCTGTGCTTTTGACCACTAGATGTCTGTATTTTACAAGTTTCAAAGGTCTTCTCTCTCCACCTTGTTTGGTTGTTCAGCCATTTTCCCCTCTTCATTAACATTCAGAAAACCAACCTCTGTGTGAGAGAGGAAGAATTCCAAATATCCATCCATGCTTCAATTGCTTTGGAATTGCTTCAGACTCCACACTCCCTTTACTGATTAAGTGCCAAATACACCTAACGGTTTAGTGAAGCATTTGTGCAATGTATTATATCCAGGATGATTCTGAATTGCATTTCTACTTCCTTTTTTTCCTCCCCTCCAAAGAGAGAGCAAGCACAGAATTGATTTGCAAGCAGAACATCCCCAGAATGCTAATTAAAACACAGAAGGACATCAGTCTCACAACAGAATGAGGATTTCACAGTTATCATTAAAACTGCAGAACTGCTGCACAGAATATATTAGGTTTTTCATTTATGTGCTTAGAAAGATGACATTTCGTACATGGTATCTATAAACACCTATCTCCCGTGGAGTAAAAGATTATTCTCCATTTATTCTGACTGCTGTAAATACACTGGTTCTAACAAACACATTTGACAGAAACTAATTGCTGTAGCCATAGATAGAAATTGGACCAAGTTCTGGGAATGGTGTTCAATTAGGGGCAACAAACCCCTAGTTTTTAGCTTTTAATCTTTAGTTATTAGTTTTAGTTTTTAGTTTTTGTTTGCCTTTATCTCACTGAGCTAATTAAACATGTGCTTAAATCCCTCTCACTGAAAACCAGAATGACTGATAATATTTATTTAATCCTTAATTGGGTGTTTCCTGGACTTGATCAAAAAATTTTATGGTGTTGAACCAAAATTCTCCCAGGTGCTAACATATAGTTCAAGCATGTCCTTCTGTCAATGCAGTATGCAGAAGCCAAAGGGAATTTCAGTGTACGATTAATCGAATTCTGGTGTGTATGTGTCCATGTGTATTCATCAATACTTCTAAATAGTATGAAAATAAAAGGAAGTAGTTTTTAATGTTTTAAATACAGGAAATGGGAAGTGAACTGAGAGTAGAATCATGATGCTCTCAAATTCCACCACTGAAAATCAACAAAGGAAAACCAGATCCCAGAGGAAGAGGATCAGCAGCAGCTGTATTTATATAAGGTGGAACATTTTTGGACATGCATCAGAACCTGCCAATAATGACTGGTCCCTCCACAAATGTGTCCCTTGCATTTGACACAATAAGAAAGTGATAAAAGAACCATCTTCTAGCTGCAGCAAGGTAAAGATGAGAGGTGCTCTCCTGAAACAATTGCTTCACATACTAGAATCTCCAGGTACATACTAGATGTTTTCTCATATGTCCTGAGCACAAAGAAAGCACAAATTATAACAGCAAAGTCTCTCATGATAGGTTTTAGGTAGTATCCTAACATACCAGCAAGGATGCCACCCAGGTCATGTGCTCTGAAGCTGGCAAGTGCAAAAAATTGAGTTAGGCCTCTTTGTACATGAAATAATTTATTTTGAAACCTGTGCCAAATTCTATAATCTACTTTTTGATTGGTGAAGTTAAATGGATCAATGTTACTCTCTGCCAAGACTTTCTGGAGTGAAACAATTTGATTTCACTTATCTTTGATGCTTCCATGTTACCCACAGGGCGAAAAAGGTGTTGATGCCAGGCCCTTTGTGGTCAGGCATCCTTAGAAAATCTTTTTCTTGGTCGTATCACTAGAAGGTTAGGTGAGTTGAGGTGACCTTTCTTACCTGAAGAAGGGGTCAGTGATGAAGACTTTTTAAAGCTTCATTTAAGCTTAAGAACAACATTCACCAATGTGGTTTCCTCCAGATGTATGTGGCTTCAACTTGCACCATTCCCAGTCAGCATGGCAACAGGTCAGATAGGTCTATACTAGATCAAAGGATATTTCAGCTTTAGTCTGGCAATTCAAGTGTTCTTAATTTGGGTTTTCAATTATTCTCTTATAATCAGGACTTTGAATGCTCATAGACAAGTTACTGAATGGTTGGTCAAATGCTTTTGGTTTTAAAAGAACAAAAAAAAATAACAAAAAACCCCACTTTATTAGCCGAAAGCTTGACACTGCTGCGCAGAATATTCCAGAATAACATAGCTCCATAAAACAAATGGAAACATTTTATTGTAGGATATAATAAAAGGGATGTCTTTCTTTCCAGAAGCAACCATAAAGAGTGTATTCTTGCTATTGTTTCAAACACAAGACTGTCCCAATGTTCTTTCATTAAAATACTCAGTATTAGCAAACCTCCTAATGTTGTTAGCGGTTAGAGAAAAAGAAAAAGTGGGAGAAAGACAATTGCTTAAAAAAATGACTTGGAAAACTTTAAATATTTGCCTCACAAAGAATCAAAAGGACATGAATAAATAAGTTCCAATGGGAATTAAAACTGTTTGCAAATATCAATTAATGATTAATTACTTCTCAGTTCTGATGAATGGTCTTTGACTTTCTGCTGTGCTAAAGCAGAAAATTCAGGAATGGGAAGCAACTTATTTACATTTAAACTAATTTGAAATGCAAAGGACTAGTGCTTACACTGTATTCCTCCTTCCTTATCCCCCATTCTACCTATGTTTGTGCACCATGCCTATGAGAATGTAAGCCAGAAGGTATGGAGTGCCTTACTATTGATACTTGTAAACCATTCTATGAAACTAAAGAATAGAGTAAAAATACTTTAAATAAATGAATTAATTAATATGCTTAATTAAATAACATGTGACAAAAGTATCTTGGAGGACAGGAGAAGTTCCAGCAGACTGGAAGAGGGCAAATGTTGTCCCCACCTTCAAGAAGGGAAAAAAAGATGACCCAAATAATTATCGCCCAGTCAGCCTGACGTTAGTACCCGGAAAGACCCTGGAGCAGATCATTAAGCAGTCAGTTTCTAATCACTTAGAAAGCAATGCGGTAATCACGAGAAGTCAACATGGATTTCTCAAAAATAAGTCATGCCAGACTAATCTGATCTCTTTTTATAATAGAGTTACTAGCTTGATAGATGAAGGGAATGTTGTGGATGTAGCATTTCTCGATTTCAGTAAGGCCTTTGACAAAGTTCCACATGACATTCTTGCAAAGAAGCTAGTAAAATGTGGGCTGGACAGGGCTACTGTTAGTTGGATTTGTAATTGGTTGACCGACCGAACCCAAAGGGTGATCACGAATGGCTGCTTTTCATCTTGGAGAGAAGTGACTAGCGGGGTGCCACAGGGTTCTGTCCTGGGCCCAGTGCTGTTCAATATTTTCATCAATGACTTGGATGAAGGAATAGAGGGCATGCTCATCAAATTTGCAGATGACACCAAATTGGGAGGGGTTGTTAATACACCAGAGGACAGGATCAAAATTCAAAATGACCTGGACAGATTGGAGAGCTGGGCCAAGGTTAACAAAATGAAATTCAACAGAGAGAAGTGTAAGGTCCTACACTTAGGTAAAAAAAATGGAATGCAGAAATATAGGATGGGGGACACGTGGCTGGATGGCAGTACGTGTGAAAGGGATCTAGGAGTTTTAATAGACCACAAGCTGAACATGAGTCAGCAGTGTGATGCGGCAGCCAAGAAAGCAAATGCAATTCTCGGCTGCATCAATAGGAGCATGGTGTCTAGATCAAGGGAGGTACTGGTACCACTCTACTCTGCTTTGGTTAGACCTCATCTTGAATACTGTGTCCAGTTCTGGGCACCCCAATTCAAGAAGTACACGGTCAGGCTGGAGCAGGTCCAGAGGAGGGCGACCAAAATGGTGAAGGGCTTGGAAGCCATGCCCTATGAGGATAGACTTAGAGAGCTGGGTATGTTCAGTCTGCAGAAGAGAAGGTTAAGAGGGGACATGAAAGCTATGTTTAAATATTTGAAGGGATGCCATGTAGAGGAGGGAGAGGGCTTGTTTTCTGCTGCTCCAGAGAGCAGGACAAGGAGCAATGGATTCAAGCTGCAGGAAAGGAGATTCCACCTGAACCTCAGGAAGAACTTCCTGACGGTCAGGGCTGTCCGGCAGTGGAATATGCTGCCTCGGAGTGTAGTGGAGTCTCCTTCCTTGGAGGTTTTTAAGCAGAGGCTGGATGGCCATCTGTTGGGAGTGCTTTGAGGGTATTCCTGCATGGCAGGGGGTTGGACTGGATGGCCCGTGTGGTCTCTTCCAACTCTACATTTCTATGATTCTATGATTCTATGAAAAGCATTGTAATCACTGAATCAAATAATTAATCAATTAAACCAAAGAGTTAATTTAATAATCAATCAATTAATTCTAATTCATTAATCTCATAATTATAAAACTGCTTCTATGTTTTTAGCCTCTTGTAGAATTTTCAAATATATCTTTCTGTCCAGCATGTGTCGTCCAATAGTTTAAAATCCTTTCATTTGTTTGAAATTTACCGAAGCTTATAAAGTCTTTAGGGAAAGGAGCATCTGATTTGGAGTATAGAGCCCATTAACACCTCATGTCATGTAGATGTCCCCAGTTCAGATTTGGTACACTAACCTTATCATTATCATTAAGGTTAAATGTTCAAACCAAAGTGGTATCCACAAGGAGAGGCTGAACTTTGACAATGAGGGGACTGCAAGTACAGGAAATACAATCCAGTAGCCCCTTCACATTCATGAGGGTTCAGGGCACAGAACCCCCACAAAAGTGAAAAAAAAAACACAAATAACTCCCTCTTCCCACAATTCCCCTCCCATTCCCTTCTGGAGCCCCCCCCCCCCATTCCTTTGCCTCTAGCCCTGGCTTTGGGTGGAGGGAGAAAAAAGACAACCGAAAAGGCTTACCAGTACTTTCCCCTCAGACAGAGAAGAGAAGAGTTCTGGAGTTATAACTGCTTTTGGTGGCCATCTTGAAAAAGGAGCACTGACCAATCAGCAGCCAATATACAACAGAATGAGCAACCACATGGTAGAGAGGCCTTGCCTTCAGCAGTGGGAGGGGGCTTTGCTCACCCAAAAGGAAAAAAAAGGTCCATCTTAAACACAAGCCTGTCAAGCCTGGGGTGAGGAATGCAAGGGATGGGAAAATGATGGGAGGAGGCAAGCACATGACTCACAAATAATCAAAGCACAATGGTAAAGGACGGTATTCTATCTCCAGTTCCATTCTTTCCTAGCTCTACTTGTTCTTGGGTCAGCCTCAGTCATTCTGGCCTAAGCCATAGTGTCTTAGCTAGATTATTGGTACGTTTGATAGAGGCATCCATATATAGATGATACTGATTACTAAGATAAAGAATTAAGACTGAACTTTCCAAACTAAAGGAGAGATTCTAGGCAGATGAAAAGAAACCAGCCACTGCAGGAATTACCTGCAAAGAATAAGAAAAATGCTCTAAATTTGTCCTTCTGTTGTTGCCAGGCCCTGTAGTTGCTTTTTGAATTATAGACCCAGATACCCTGAGCCAGAGATCATGCTGGTTTGAAGATTTGGGGAGTTTTATTTTTTTAAAAAACATCCAAGTTGGTAATTTGACATATAGTTTCAGGGACACCTGGTCTATGAGATTTCAAAATCAAATTGGTCTTGAAGTTGCAGAGAGGCCACCTTCACTCTGACAAAGTGAAAGCTGAATAATAAGGGGTTAACAAACAGGAGAATGTACACTAACATTTTATTTTCTGAAGCTGCTGGACATCAGTGATGAAAGCACTGACTGTCTCAGCCAGTAGCAGTAAACACATTTTCCAGAGACATTTCACTAACTATAATGGAGGCAGATCCAGGGCCTTTCTGCACTACACTGTTAGAGTGCTATCATTGCATTTTCAGCATCCTGTGGAATTCTGGAGTTTGTAGTTGATTGAGGCGAAAAAGCTCTCTGGCTGAGAATTTTAGATTCACCTCCCTAAACAGCAAACCCCAGGATTCTGTACTATGTTGAAAGTGCAATAATAGCACTATAACAGTGTAGTGCGGAAAGGCCCTCAGTCTGCAAGTTAGCACTCTACACTCTCCACGTATTATTACAGTGATTTCACAGAAAGACAAGATTAAACTGTTGAGATCACTAGCCCCAAGCTGAGCCAAAAATAAGCATTTCTGTCTGCAAAATCAAAAACACTGTTATCTTTGCAGTTAGACGGTAAGTTAATTCATTGGTACATAGTCTGGATGCTCCACATTTGCTCATTACCCGGAATAATCAAAGTCAGGCACTTTGAAGACAAATGGCTGTGGATGGCTGTGGTAAAGATTTCTTCACTGTTGCCATGCTGCTATGATCAAGGCATAGTCTTTTAAGGGATTTGCTCATAGCAAAGTAATAGGAGAGGAGTCCTTGAGCCATTATGCCAATTGGGCATCGAAACCCAAACAGCTATCCTTAGGTGAGCAGTGGTTATGGAGTCAATAATTATCAGTGTAATCATCTACATCCTGCTCAAAAGTAAATGCCACTGAGCTCAATGGTACTTACTGCTAAATAGCTTCAGAGTTGCATCCTGAATCTTCAACAGTGTATAAAACACCACCAGGTGTTTTATGTTCTGTCCTGGTTCAGAATCACACTTTATGGGAGATTGGAAAGCATGGCCCTATTCCTCAGAGGCTAAAAGTGCAACTACCACAGTTGCAAGTTTTGTGAAGCCCTCCTGGTGTTAATGAACTACAGTTCTCTGCGCTCCTATCCAGTATAGCCAACAGTAAGGAATACCAGCAGTAGCAGTTTATGGATGACTACATGATCCCCACTGTGAACTATAGCAACAGTGGTTCTCTAACATTTCAGTCACCAAAGTATCCAATAAAAAAAGTATGTCCAGCATTAGGTGTGGATTCAGATTCATAATAAGCTACCATGAGTATCTTTTTGGTTTTGGTTTTTTTGGTTTTTTCTATTTTTTTAAATTTTTTTTAAATATATTTGTATGGTTTCACAGAATTAGGGTATTTATATAACAAAAACATAGCAAAATAAAACAAAAACTACATTATATGTAGACCATACGGATAATTTTGACAATCTACAACTGAAATTATATACTTATAAGATTGATACCTTAAGATTGATGCTACAGCTATAAATATATCAACAATTTATATAAAGTAAAAATAAATCTATAAAATCCATTTTGGGAGAAAGGCAGGGTACAAACCTAATGAATAAATAATAAATAAAATAAATAAATCAGCATTCAGAGTTTAATTAACATCGCCATCAATCCAAGTGCTCGGGGCCTATTTATAGCTGATTTATCTTATTGCTTAACTGGACACTTGATGACTTTCAGTAGACTCTGTGACACCTTCCATTAAGAAACATCTGTGATTGAGGCAGTGTAAGATGGTCACAAAGGTCTACATACTTCTTCTGTAATAATTTATTTACATCTGCAAATCGTCACTTGGATTCAGTGGCTATTTGAAAGATCAAGTGGTATGTGTTTAACAGTCTTCAAAAACCTAAAGATTTCAGGTTAGTTCACTGAATTAGGCAGATGTAGTGAAAAGGAATCACAAAGGAGTACGATACTGCACTTGTAAATATATGGGAAGGAGAAAACTATGACATTCTTGACTCTTACATCACTCATTTATTCATATGTGCCAGAATCCTATATCACCTTTTATCTAATGTAACTTTATATATACATAGCTAAGTAGCAGTGGCACTATGAAATCCTGTTAGTGAATTGTGAGGACATATATTGGGACACCAGCAAGAATGCCCCATGGACATTGGCCCTGTTGTGCATTGGTCCCATTGCACAAGAGTCACCTTGCCAACTCTGCTGCACCCTCATGTAACAGCAGCCCTTTTCTAGAAACAGATGTTACAAAACTACCCAATTCTAATTCCTGTACATAGAAATCCACTTACAAGTGTTGTAATGTCCATATAGGATTCTAGTTGCAGTTCAGAATAAGTCCCCCTATGTTCAATAGAGATGTAAGGAATATTCAAAAATATTTTAAAAAAATAGTTGGAAACCTTGATGATGAGGATCCTGAACTGAGAAGAATCTTTTCAGATTGAGATTTATTCTGTGCAAAAATCACACGTTATTTTAGAATGGAAAACAGCATTTTCTATGCAGAAAACAGCATTCTCTGCACAGAAAACAGTATTTAAAAAAATGTGAATTTTGCATAGAAAAAAACTTGATAAAGTTATTTGTTGTCTTCTTTGAGAATGAAATTAGTGAGGGATTACATGCCCAATTGTTCAATGGGATTTATTCCCTAGTAAATATAAGAACATAACACCTGTGCAGCTGCACTGTGGATTGATGCTTTCACTGAGATATCAACAACATTATTGTGATCTCTTTCTGAGCCAGACATGGCCAGCTCAGATCTGATTGAAATATACGTGAAGTTGGGACTTTTTGTCCCAGCAAGCATCACCTTACACTTGCTACCACAGAAACACATTTGACATTTTAATATCCATTTGCCTAGTTTGAAAAGATCCTTTCGGAACTTTTCGTAATCCATTTTTTTAAATCATTCTGATAATTTAGTGTTGTTACAAACTTGGCCAACTCACTGTTTAAAATGAACCTCAGGCCACTAGTGGACAAATTTAAAAACTCCAGTCTCAAAATAGATCCTCAAAGGACCAGAAACGTTTATTTCCTTCCTTGTGAGAACTGACCATCTATTCCTAATCTTATTTTAACTATTTACCAATCCACATGAAGGTTTCTTCTCTTATTTTATGACTTCTAAGTTCTGCTCAGGAACTCTGATGAGACCATTGCATTGTATTGTATTGCCTCATTTCACACACCATGTCTTTAACCAAATAATGGAGAAACCTAGAGCAGCTATTTAGGCCATTTCTGCACTAGAGGCCATTACCATGTTATACCATTATAATGGAGGCATTGCAATTCACGCAATGCCATCGAGTTAGGGATGCTCTTTTCCGCACCCTTCTCCCTTAAGCAGATGGGAAGCGGTATTGCCACCGGTGTTTCCTACACATTACAGCTTCCTTGGCCACTCCCATGCCCCGCCTTCACCCTGCACCACCACCTGATTGGGCAGTGATTTTTTTTTTTTTGAAGCTGTACTAATGCAGTAGTGTTGCACCCGCATGGTGATTTGGTGACTCTTAGGGACAAGATAACAGCTGGATATTGAGGATGTTGTGAGAAAGCATAGCTTCTAGACCAGTGACAGCCCGCTGCTATAGTGACGTTGTGTGGAAATGGCCTAAGTCATGAATACTTAACTAAGTAGCATCTCCTGGCCTGCCCAAATGCATATTTTAACAGCCACTTCAAGCAATGGAGGTCTGTTCCCCTGTTGATCAGAATGCAGCAGACTGACACTTTCATCCCCCTCTCTTCCAGTGATTTCCAATGAGACAATCAGAAGCAGGATCTCTGTCACAGTTCCTCCTCATACTGGAGGAGGAATTGCTTGCCCTTCTGTATGACTGATGAATTAATCTTTAATAATGCTGTACACTAGTTTACCTGAAATAGGCTAATCGGTTATAATGCCTTAGAATCCCACCAAAATCAGGTCCTTTTTTAAAAAGATAGTGTTATGTTGGCTGCTCTCCAGTTCTCTGGTACAGAGGGGCAGCTTAGATTTTGTTGTTGTTGTTTACAGTGACTTGTTTGTTTATTTACTTACTTACTTCCTGTATCAGCAATCTGACATTTAATTTTGTTAAGCACTCTGGGATAGATACCATGTAGATGTTTTCAGTGTTACTGGAATGGATAGTATCTCTATGTTACTTGTTTCCAATTTGTCAACAAGATCAAGAATTTCATCTCTTGGCCTCATTATTTACCTTATCTTTTCAGATTGTCTTCCTAGAAGTACCACTTCAGGCACTACTTTCTGACCTAGAACAGCCAAGGACTTGAACAGCAGCCACAGATTCTTGCCTGGCAGGCTGACAGGAAAATCCCAAACAGTCACCAGAAAAACAGCCACATCCATCAACACCCTCAGATAGACAATTTTAATCTGTCCTCCATCCTCAAGACGCTCTGTGTCCCAATAAGATTGAAATTCACTTTAGTTCTGAACAAAGGGGGTTTGATTCCAAAGGTTATATCTCCCTCCCTGATCATGGAGGAATATCATAATGTAACATGCTATCAATGTTGTCTACATACCTAATATGAGTTTTTCGAAGCACTTCCAGTGAGTATCTCTGTATATTTGGATTCTGAACTTACCACTGCTATGTGAGGATACGTAAGGGAGTCTCAAAGACTTTGTTCAGTGTTCAAATCAAGTTGCTTACTGTATGTGTTAGGTGGGGTGACAGCAACATAAAACTTGGATCAAAATCTGCCTGCACAGCTGGACCATCAAAATACCAAAAGGAGAAATAACTGCCTCAGCTTTGAATTCAATTCATGAAACACTTGTCTGAATTCTAAATATGTCCAGCTGAAACAAATGTGAAGAATTCCAGCATGAAAGGAGAAGCTGAATTGATAGGGTTTCAGTTGCCAAAGATAGCATAGACACTATAGACACAGGAAAGATATCATCACAGGAATAGAAATATCTCCAAGGATGCAAAGGAGTTTTACATAAATCATTGTCAAAGCTACAGAAGGGGTGGGGGATACAGGGACAACATAATCCCATCTCAAAACTAGTATCCTGGATTTCTGTGGTACCACGCTTCTTTGAAACATAGTAGGATCTTCTCCTTTATCAAGGTTCCACTATCTCTTTATTATAATGCCGAATGGTTCAATAATGGAATGACTTTCCACAAAATCATGAATGTGGGCCTCTTCAGTTGTGACACCAAACCACTGTAACATTCTCCCCCATGTGGTTAAAGGACTGGAGACTGTATTCAGCTTTAAATGCCAGATCTAAACACACTTGTTTGTACTATTTATCTGCAGTCGACAGTGATGGTGGCTACTCGTTTATTACATTTGTACTCTTTTACAGATTTATTATTTTTAAAACTGTTCTCAAACTTTTATACAGATATATATCATACTTGATATGAATTTTAATTTTACTTAGAAATTACTTAACATATCATACAATATGCAAGTACTATACATGAATGAACTAATGCTATTTGATGTCATTAAGAGAACAACCAAAGTAGGAAATTCTTTTTTGAAAGGTAAGAAAGCAGTAAATTTTAAAAAATTCCACTGAAATTTTCAAGAAATAAGATGTTTTGTAAGAAAAAGAAAAAGAAAACACAGACAACTAATAAGTACACAAAGTACACAAGTGTATTTATTACATTTTTGCAAGCACTTGGTTCTACATTTCAAAAACGCCACCATCAAGCTGTTGGCACATTTATGTACAAAACAGATTAATTGTAATGCCTGCTACAAAGCATTCTTTGTGAAAATACAAACTCTAATACCAGAGAAAAGCCAAAAGCATCAACATCATTACATGAGTTTAAAAGACACTGTTTTAAAAATCATCACAAACTCTTTTTAAGACACAAAACTGAAACACTACAATATATAATTGAAAGAGGTTCATAATACTTTTTTTGCAGAAGGTAAATACTGGTACTGCACATTATCAGAAAATGTTGATTCTGTCAGACAGTAAAGTGTAAAAAATAAAATTTAAAAAATAATAGTAAAAACAAAAAATCAACTAATACTACTTGATGCATAAACATGCCACAAGTAACTATAGTATTACCCTCTACTTACTACAAGAACTGGTAAAAATTACTGATGATGCATGACTAGTAATAGTAGAAAGAAGAGTTTTACTCAAGAACTTTTATTAGAAATGCACTTACACTCAGAGAGAATTCACAATGGTCCAATAAGTGCACAAAACTAGCTAGGATTCTTTTTAACACTGACAAAAATGTCTTGTCAGGATACATCACTTTAAAAGACTTTACAGCATTCTTGTAGCATTAGAAATAGGCAAAAATAAAAATTAAAAAACACCAATTTTGGTCCAATAATACTGATTTTTTTGTCCTTTTTCGTATGATTTTTTTGTGTATTTTTTTAAATACAGGTACTTCTTTCAGATTAACATGACTGACTTTTCTCTTTATATTTTCTTACTCAAAATAAAGGTTCAAATATATTACTAACACTTCCAAACAACAGCTCCAGTAGCAGCCATTAACCTCACTTTAACGTAATACAGGTAAACCAGTATGTGTTAGGAAAGCTACAAGCCAAGCTATTACATTTATGGAAGCCTCCTTATATGTATCACATACAGTATATGTATAATCCAGACAGGTGCAATCCACCTAAATTTTTAAAGCAGGTAAAAAGATATTTGATTCTTAAAGGTTGCCGTATTATAGATATATCACTTTCATAAATATAGCTAAGCAGCAAATGCTCACATCAGCACATGAACAGCTCCAATGCAGCATAACCATTGTGGGATTACAGCGATCATTCTGCAGCAACATACGCATAGCTCTATGTAACATTTGTCTATACACTGTAACTCTTGAAAGGAAACCATGGCATCATAACGCTTTGAAGACAAATGGCCATGCATTAACAAGCACCACAGCCGGCATGCTCACAATATAAACAGCAGGAATAGCCACCAATGAAACTTTTAAAAGAGAAAATGCTCCATTAAGTACATCAAGAATCCTACAATGTTAACAAAGATAAGAAGCACTTTTTTGTATTTTACCTACTCTTACAAATTTAGAAATTGCACCTTTGATTGTTTTAAAATGTTCTCAGGACCCTCCGTCAAGATGCTCACTGGTCCGTCTGGCAAGATTTCCAAATCTGAAGGAATGTCAGCGGTGTGCCTCCTCAAGAAATTGTACGTGGTGTACAAGTGGTCCCTTTGAAGTATACCTGTAGTTAAAGTACTTACCAAAACCAAAACTAAAAAGTATAAAAAGCTATTTTTATCCTTTTCAAAAACATATAAGAAACAATGCAAAAAGGTGTTATGCATAACACATACAAAGTGATTTTCTTTAAAAAAAAATCAAAGACATCTCTGTATTTGACAATAGTTAGTATTCTTGATCTAACCGAAAATAAAATCACTTTAGGGTTGGAAAAAAGGCTGTTTCAGGAGCTTTGTAGTAGAGACTGATCACACAAGCTAGTAACTAATTAGAAAACCAAGTGCTAGACAACCAAGAATTGTACAGGGGTGATTTACATATCACCCTTAACTATCTTTTGTGAGAAGCACTTCTGATTTTAAATGGAGAGATGGATGGCCTTTAGTTAAACAACAAAGCATTCAATGGTAGAAATTAAGACAAGATATTTCTTATGTGTATGCATTGAGTCGCTCTTTTGAGCGGGTAGAATGAATGTCATGAAGCTCCTGCTCCTCCTTTGATTTAATATCTTCATACTTCTGCATTCTGCAGGCATCTTTCACATAGGCCCAATTGGCAGACAGAACCATAAGGTAATGAACCTAAGGGAAAGGGGAAAGAAAAACATGTGATGACATTCAATTCATCAATTTATCATTCAATTCAATTTATTATGTGCCACATTTGATTACACCAACTTGGATTGCTTCAAAAGCTTTCACATGTCCAAGAACTTCCCAAAAAAGGAAGGAACTACAAAGTTATTTATTGGGCAGTTCAAGGCAAAATATAAGGCAGAACCACTGCTCAGTTGTTGTCATTTTTTTTTCAAATGCCTGTTTTCTGTCACTTTTAAGCTCATTGCAAACACACTGTGATCAGCATCATTTGCCTTCATTATTCATTGTATAATTCCATTGGCTATGACAACACAGATGATATTGCTGATTATATCGTGATGCTATAGTAGGCTAGAGATTGAAGATCTTTCTTCCGTGAACATGTTTAATTCCATTCAGTTCTATAATTTAGACTGTGAGGAACTCTCCTTATCTGTATTTTCAGTAAATGCTGTAGAATAGTCCAAAATGGTTGTTATTGTTATGTATCTTTAAGTCAATTTGAACATAGCACAACCTTATCATTAGAGTGAACTTGGCAAGATTTATACAGAAGAGGCTTACTATAGCTTTCCTCTTAGGCTGAGAAAATGTGTCTGCCAAAGGTTACCTAGTGGGCTTCCACAGGTGAGCAGGCATTCAAACTTTGGTGCCCACTGTCCTGAGTACTACTCAGACCACTTCACCATGCCGGCTCTTAATCCAGTTATATATATGGTTTCTATAGGAGCCTTTATACTCATCCATTATTGTTTTCCTTAATTCCTCATACCTGATAAAAGGAGATAATATTTGCAACAACTTTTATTTTGTGAACCGGTTTGACTTCTGTTTCCATATTTAGCTCATTTCTCCCTTCATTCAATCTTGTTTGACATGAGCTTCAACTCACCTCAGCAAACTTCAACTTGGCCAGCCAAGGCATCTGCTTTCTCTGCGATTTTAACTGGATTATTGAAAGTCTAACCTAAGAGACTGTATCTCAGGATTCAAAGCAATGAGTATATTTTCCAAGGAAAGTTCAATCTGATGATTCCATATAGTGCAGCTTCAGTTTGAAAAGAATGTCTTACTATGTGAAATCTTTCATCCCCTCTATAGTCCATATAGTATCTCTCTAGATTTTCATAAGCAAAATCAAATTGGTTGCTATAGCCAATAGTGGCAAATAAGGACAAAGAATTTAAATCCAAAGGCTTTAAATTTTTAGCCCCAACTTGTGTATAATTTACCAAGTTCCCATTGATTCAATGGGCCATCTCTAGTTGGAATTGCAATTGGATTTAGGTGAAAGACTGTACAAGTAAAGAAGGCTTCAAATGACACGGAGAAGCAGCAGCCACCAAAGCCACAAAAAGATGCTTTCACAACATGAAAGTTTGGCAAGGTAATTGTTTTGGACTCCTGTTTTAAAGTCAACATAGAAATGTCACAGTCACAGTCCTGATGTTTCCTGTTTTTTTCACATTTCCTATCACTCATACACCTGCATCAATCCATTTTCTCTGTCCTGCTCAGGAGCAGCTGAAACAATGCTAAGCCATTTTAAAATCATGCTTTTGGTTTCAGCTACATTGATCCAGTGTACACCTAGTTTCATCAAGAAAAGTAGCACTTCACAAGACAATTAAATGGCCACAGTACCAGGAAGAATCATTCTCCCATCCTGCCTTAATAAGACCTAAGCTTCTATCTTACATAACAGCTCACTCCTTTTCTTTCAAGTCAGAAGTTAAGGGTCTTTTTCTTCCATCTGTAACCATTTCATCGGACAACACCATTACTAAAGGACTCCTGTGTAATTGAATTTTATACTTTTATGAGCAAGTTGGCCTGAAGCTTAGTGTGTCATGCCAAGGCTTACTGGATGTGAGAAGGGAAAGCTTCTATAGCTTGTCACAGGCTTAAGCAGTTTTAAAACAAGCTCTGAGTACAGGTATGCACAAGGACAAAGCATCATTCCGGATTGTTGTCAAAGTATGGTTGTGATGTTTGTGAATTTGTGATACTGGCTTCTCTCACCTCAGACAATTGAACTTGAGTCTGATTTACCTTCCATGGGATTCCTCTCATGCTGTAGCAAAGCATAGGAAAGTTACTTATTTGAATTAGAACTCCCAGGTTTCCCCAACCAACTTGGGAATTCTGGCACCGTAGTCCAAAAAGTAATTTTTCCAAACCCTGAGGGGTAGAGTTAGGCTTAGAGTCTTTATGAGGAATATAAAGCAGAAATGAATTACTGTGAGACTTGATTTTGGATGTGTGTGTGTGTGCCAAAATGTACATATTCACTGTAAAGAACCTTTCATTGAATGGGTAAACAAAAATGTACATTTGCTTTTTTAAAAAAAAATCCAAACCTTGTATACTAATTGCAACTCAGAAGTAAGTGTCATGGCCCACATCTTGAAAGCACAGCTTTACACTGTTCCTGAGCTTATTGTATGAAACTCTGTAAGTTTACCTACCAAGATTACATGAACACAAAGGCTCTTTTCGCACGGCATTTGCCATGCAAAAGGGTGCCTGAAGCGTCATACAATTGTGAGGAGCGATCTGCACAACGCACTCACAATTGTGCAACACTCCAGGGTAGGGCAGGCACTGCTCGCGCACTTTTTCATTTTCGGCTTTCAGCCAAAAATGGTGTGCGATCGTGCATTGCTCCAGGGCCCTGCATACACTTGCTGTGCATGCGGAGCCTCCGGAGCCGCAGCGGTCGCACTTCCTGCCCCAGCACAGCCTGGGAAACTCCCAGGCTGCGCTGTGGAAGGAAGAGGCGGGGCTCTCGCACTGCCTGTTCTGGAGCAGGCAGCTCATGCAGAGCTGAAGCAGTGGGGACGCAAGAGCCTCTTGCTGGAGGCTGCTTGTGCGATCCCCGCACCCCAGTGCCGAGAAAAGGTAAGCTGCGAAAAGAGCTTTAGAGTCCCTCTGAGATGCTCTCTTATGTTCTTGTGTGTAGTGTCAGGCTTGACTGTCCCCAGTTTTATAGGACATTGATTAGGGAGATTATAAGAGGATGAGAAAACTTCCTTAAGCTTGTTCAGATGAACTCAGGGATGGGATAGTTGCCTTGCTCAAAAGGCTTAGGAACCAGATCACAGACTGCGCAGATCTCTGAAGCCATAGCCATCAGATTTCAGGTACATTTACACAGTTGCTTCTAGTTCCCAAGACTTGAACAACAAAAGCACACTGGCAAATAGACGAGCTGTTTAAAAAGAATGAATACTAAAGCAAAATACCTATACAGTTTTATCTTAGCTCCCAGGTGAATTATACCCAGTTTCAATATAGTATATATTGTTATATAGTATATATAGTATATTGTTGTGGATTCTCTGAAACCCATAATGATCTCTTTTAACCACAATAGCCTTTCTGCAGATTCTGATGTACTAATTCCCTCAGTCAGTGCCATAATTATAATTTTTTTTAAATGCACACTTTGAGCATTATTCATAATTTGAAAGTTCTTACACTTATGGCTATGAGTATTTCCCTGCGCCAAGCTAGCTTTGGAGACCTAAGGAGAGAGGATACACCTTGATACATTAATGAGTGAAAATGTTTTATATTTCAAATTTTATGACAATGGTTGTTCTGGCGATACAATCTTATTGATTAGACCAATTTGGGGAGAGCCAAAAGTATGAATTAAATAAATACAAGATATAATGAACAAGAAGCATTTACACAGCACTTTCAAAATTTGAGCCCCTTTAAGGAATTAATCAAACATCTTCCCAGTCTGCAGAGATAGCAAAAAAAGTGCAGTGACTGAGCAAGCAAGATTAATGTATATCCCCAAGCTCCAGCTTTGGCCCAACCAACCATGTCGCTGTCTATTTGCTGCCTAAACAATGCCTGAGACACATCTAACAACTACAGAACAGGAAGACAACCATTTTTGACATCAGGATACTATGAACCCAATCTTATTACCATGGAAACTAAAAATAGCAGACGTGTTCAGATTTATGTCAAACATACAAGAGCTTTACAAGAGCTTTTATGACTATATTTACATAAATGGAAGGTAGTAAGGGAGCATTTACTAGAAGAACTGTGGGATAGGGAAGACCATGTTTTAGTCCAGAGCTTAGAAATGTTATTTTTGGGACTGCAGCCCTCAGACTCCTGCAGCTAGCATACCCATGGATGGAATAATAGTCCAAAGAGCAACATTTTCACATTCTGATAATTCAGATATATAATGTAGTACATAGACTGCAGTTCAGCTGTGTGGATAAAATAAGGAAACATATATGCCATTCTAAACGCTACAAAGAAGCTCTGTGGGTGTGTGCATGTGCATGTTCATGCTCATAGGCACACACATGTATAGACTTCCTCCATTTATCTGACAGGGTAGGGACCAGAGCACTGTCAGAAAATGGAATTGGTTGAAAAATGGGACCCTGTGCGGAGCACAAAGGACTTAACAGAGGCTCATTTGGGATCAGCCTCTTGTGTGCTGCTTACAAAGTTTTTTACCTGCCTTAGCATCTTTTCCTCCCTCTCAGCTCACTTTGCATGTGTGTGAGCGATTCCAAACAAGCCTCCATAGGCAAGAGGAATTGAGTGGCACACTCATCGAATTAATGGAACCTCTTCTTAATTTGGAAATTTCAAAAGAATAAGCGTCCGATAATAGGGTGTCAAAGGTGGGGGCTTCCTGTAATGGGAGCAGTTTTTCTTTCCTCTTCTAAAATACCCAAATAAAGGACATAAAAATCTATATTATTAAATTATGTTCATTACTATTTTTACACAAGTGAAAAGTAGTAGGGAAGCATTTAACACAGGGGCAGTAGGCACAAACACATTCATTATCCCGAAGTTCATTATGGTTTTCACCACAAGGCAAAGGTTTCTAAAGCTTACCATAGCAATGACAGCTGCTCCAGCTCCAGCAAGTGCCACAATAAACAAATGGAACGTCATGTTCAGCTGCAAAAACAACAAAAGAAGCTAGTTTCAAATAAAGAGATAAGAAAACACAAACACCACATTCTGTGAGTAACACAGTGTATGGTTTAAACTGTACAATAATTACTGTCTTTATCTTGCAATTCAGAAGAAATCAATTGATTTGTATAAACTCACTACTAATGTTACTGAAGATTCCCAATTTATTTGCATTACTTCTGAAGATTTATAAGGATTCTGTCTTAGAGAGATCTTATCATAGGATTTTATAAGCAAGGCTTATTCAGATGAGGCTTGCCACTGACCTCCTGTAAGGGTAAAGGAGTGTGACTTGCCCAAAATCACCCAGTGGATTTCCATGGCTGGACAGAAACTCAGATCTTAGTATTCCAGATTTTCTCTAGCACTCAAAAACACTATACCACTTCTGTAGCAATTTTGTTGGCCTTAAATTGGACAGGGCTCTTTTTGGAGACTGAAGGGAGCCAAAAACAACAGTAACACTTTAACTACCTCTACCTCCACCCACCACACTTTTCCTCATGTCCTTGTGTGCTCCTGTTCTTTCCTCCACTTCCAGATTAGTGGCAAGCTTTGATATTTCTATGAGCCAGTGACATCTGAAATGACACACCATGCAAATATGTCTGCAAAGGAGAACTGCAAACCACATCCAAATGATCACCTCCTAACAAGGCCCAGGATAGAACCCACTAGATGAAGAGGAGCTGTGGTGAGCACCTTTTGGGTTTGCTCATCAAGCAATTACAAATCCACCTAACAGTAGCATTTTCTAGCCCACATTTTACTAGCTTGTTTGCAAGAACATCATAGGGGACCTTGTCAAAGACTTTACTGAAACAAGATATGCTACATCCATAGAATCCTCATCAGTTACCAAGCTTGCAACTCTAGCAAAAAGAAAAAAAAAGAGAGAGAGAGAGAGAGAAAGAGAGAGAGATAGGAATAGTCTACCATGACTTGTTTTTAAGAAATCCATGTTGATTTTTAGTGATCACATCAGTCCTTCTAAGTGCTATCAGACTGTTTAATAATCTACTCTAGAATATTTCTTGGTATTGATGTCAGGTTGAATAGGTCCTCTTTTTTCCCTTTTTGAAGATGCGGACAATATTTGCCCTTCTCCAGTCTGCTGGGACTTCTCCTGTTCTCCAGGAATTCTCAAAGATTATTGCCAGTGGTTCTGAGATTGCTTCTTCCAGTTCTTTTAAGATCCTTGGATATAGTTCATCTGGCCCTGGAGACTTAAATTCATTTATAGTAGCCAGATATTCCCATACTACCTCTTTACCTGTACTCAGGGCCACATTAAGGTTTCAGTAGGTCCTAGGTACTCTTGTATTCAAGGTTGAGCACTATTTCCCTTTCGGGAGAGGATCAGGGCAAAGAAGGTGTTGAGTAATTCTGCTTTTTCTCTGTCTTCTGTTAGCATTTTGCCATCTTCTTCACACAGTGGCCCTACCATTAACTCATTTTTCCTTTTGTCATGGACATAACCAAAAATATCCCTTTCATTGTTTTTAACCTCCATAGCAAGTCTGAGCTGATTCTGTGCTTTAGTTTGTCTACCAGCATGATCCCATTGGGGTTTTGCTGTCACCAGCTGTGCCCAGCGGGTTCTGGGGCACCACCTGGCTTCTAGAGATCTGGAAGAGTGATATCTTTTCATTGTCCTAGTTGCACAACTGCATAGGATTGGCCCAGGAAGTCTCTGTTACACACACACACACACACACACACACACACACACAGATTGACCACAGAATTGTGTCCCAGAGCCATCAAGGCTACATGAAGGAGGCACAGCAAAAGGAAGGAATGCGTGTCTTCTTCTACCACAGTTGAAAAGTTACATATGCTGGCAGAAGGATGGGATATGCCCAAATAAGTCACCAACAGGATTCCAGCCATATGCTAATTCCTTTCATACTTTTACTCACCTCAGTAGACTCACACATCCTGAGGAAATTTTCAGACATTGTGCAAATCTTCTTTTCTTCTCCAATTGTGACAATTCCTGCAACAAATTAAATATCCAGTGATATACCTTTAATATATGGTAAGCTTGGGTAATGCAAGGTAAGCTTGGGTAAATCACTTTATGTATCTATAGTATTTATAAGGTGCCGTCTAACAAAGTCCTGAGAGAGATTCCAAAAAAAGAATTACAACAATCTATCACTCGATAACGGTAAAAATCATACATTTATAAATATAGCCAAACTCACAAGCCAGAAAGAGTTAAAAAGCAGCTGAAATCTGAAACTGAAAGTCTGTGAAAGAACAAGGTCTTCACCTGATGCTGAAGTGTTACCAATGTGGACAAGAGGTAGACCAGAATCTTTTCTTTTCATGGCAAAATCCTACTTGGCAATGCCTCTTGAGGAAGGGTCATAAATCATGCTTCGATACTGGCTTGTTTGAAGCAAGCGTTACTTAAAGAAACTAGCATTACTCCCACAATTATTCACACTTCACACTTAACAGGCAACTATGGTTAATTTAAATCTGGAAACATAACATTCAGTTGCCTCTTTCTACAGTAAGAGAGGATTGGAAATACATGAGCTGATGTCTCATTGATACTAGTGCATTTAATGTTGGACTATGATTTGGCATTCCAACTAAAAAGAGCCTTTTCATCCAGTTCACAGGTTCTCACCTGAATATCACTAATCAGTATCTTCTGCCTTGCCAAACAGCATTGACTGAAACTCATCCATTCTGATCTATCAATCTTTACATTCATGGGCATTTTTGGACTAAATGTTGGAAGTTGCCCAGTGACAGTGGACAGTGAAATCGACAGTTCAATGACTGCATTACCCACGGAATTAAACAACAGTTCATCCACTTACCAAACTGACGAAGATCCAAGCAGAGATTTGCCCCTTCCACCAGGGTGGTATTTTTGCAAATAGTCCACAGGTTGAAATACATGTAGACAGGCAAAGAAGTGAAAGCTGTAACCCCCAGCCAGGCCAGCATGAAGATGTATGTCAGCATGATAAACTGTAACAAATATGAAAAATGTGTGAGAGAAAACCTGAAGTTTTAAAAACTATTTCCATTAAAAAAAAAACTCAATCAAACATCAAACATCAAAGACATAATACTATATCATCATGCACACATTTTAGTCCCATTGAGCTGATTATTCTTTTGACAGAGAAAGCCTTCGTATGTTTAAATTCATGAAAGCAATACAATAACAAAGCTTTTATGGTTCATGATAAAATGACATACCCTAACCATCTCTATCAAAAAGATAAGAATGAAATCAAGTGAAAAATCTTTTCCGAAAGGAATAAAGACCCAATATCTGAAAACCAAATGTATTTATCATATACCTAGGTAATTTAGGGCATGATCCAAATCTTATGATCTAACAGTTTGTGGGCGACGGCAGTGGTGGGCCTGCAACCACTGCATGCAGCCCCAAGACTGTTTATATGGCCACTAAGGGCCCTCACACTCCAAATCTGCAGATGCCAGGCTTTGTGTAGTTGTCTATCTCTGGATGAAAGGATTTGACAGGAACACCTGGTATGTCACCAACATGATAGATACATGGAATTCAATGGAATTATGCCAGTAGAACAGCTGAAATGGGCCAGAGTCATAGCTGATCTGCCCAGAGGAGGGACACACTGAAGTCACATTCTGTACACCTTCATCCCATACTTACAGCATCAATTTTACATAAACCCCAAACCTTTGACATAGAGTAATCATCTCCATGTCAACAACTGCTCCACCTATATCATCATGACAGAGCAGAGTATTATAGAAATCTATACCGATTATGGTACATTATTACCAGCATATAAATGTTAGACAGGGAAACCAGTCAAATGCACATAAAGTCAGACGACTTTGTGTGCAGCAGAATTATATGCTGCAACATGTTGTTTATATTTAAATCTCAGAAGGAGAAAGATTGCTGATGGAAACTAGGACAAAGGGCACTTTGCACACAAAAGAAGTCTGGCCTCCTTCAGCATATTGCTGCCATTGCTGTGCCTTGACCCCTAAAGGTGTATCACCTTGGATCTTCAGACACAAATAACCAACTGTACTCCTACACCAAAATTTTTGGGTGCTAGGATCCATCTGGAGTTTTGTGGTCCGGCGTCAGCAATATGCTAATGTCGCCACTCTACTTTTCTTTTCCATCTGATTCCAAGGAAGCTGCGACAGTACCAAACCAATGTCTGCTCTCAGTAAAGGACTGGATGAGGGCAAACAAACTGAAGCCTAATCCAGACAAGACAGAGGTCCTCTTGGTCAGCTGTAAGGTAGTTCAGGGAATAGGGACTCTGCCCGTGCTGGATGGGTTTACACTCTCCCTGAAATCTCAGGATCACAGCTTGGATGTTTGCCTGGACTTGACTCTGGGCCTGGATGCCCCAGGTTTCACCAGTCACCAGGAGTACATTTGCACAGCTAAAACTTGTGCACCAGATGTGCCCATTATTTGAGACATCAGATCTGGCTACAGTGACGCATGCCTTGACTACATCTTGGTTGGACTTCTGCGCTCTACATGGGGCGGCCTTTGGAAACTACTCTGAAAATTCAGTGGCTTCAAATGCAGTAGCCAGAGTGCTGACCAAGGGTATTCATCGGGAACACATAATTTGCTTGTTAAAACAGCTTCACTAGCTACCTGTTCATTTCCAGGCACAATTCAAAGTGCTAGTCATGGTCTATAAAGCCCTATACAGCTTAGGTCCAGACTAATTGAAGACAGTATCTCCCTACATGAGCTTGCCAGAGCTTTAAGATCTTTAAGATCTGCGGAGGAAGGTTTTCTCTCAGTCCTGCTGCCATCCCAGACTCGCTTGGCACAAGAGAGAGAGAGCCTTCTCAGTGGCTGCTCCCACCCTCTGCAACTGTCTTCCATGGGAGCCCAGGCTGGCCCCCTCCCTATTTTCCTTATGCTTGCAGGCAAAAACATTTCTTTTCAAGCAGGTTTTTAATGTATGTGCGGGGAGCTTTTTATTTATTTGTTTTATTAGGTTATTCTATTTTTTTTTTTTACTTTTGTATGGTTTTATAAGGATTTTGTGCTATTTATATGGTTTTAATTGTTTAAATTTTAATTGTAATTGTTCTGGAAGCTACCTTGTATCCCGCTCTGAGAGAAAGGAGGCATATAAATTCAATAAATAAAATTAAAATAAGTCTCACATCTTTTTCTGCACAGATCATGAAGGAGGCCCACTCCACGATCAACAGCAGGATGCTCCATAAGGCTGTTAACCTACTTGCTTCAGGAAGATTCCCATACCACTGACAGCTTTGTCACAGACAGTTACGCAGCAAGCAATGCTGGACTTGTTATCTTGCTGTCCACTGAATCAGCGCTCAAAGCACAGTATGGTGATTGGTTGGCAAACCCATATAAGTGCCTTTCTTGTTCATGATCTCATCCATCCAGGATGAAGGTGAGTAAAGGCTTTGGCATTGACATGTATTACTTCTTTGTTGCCAGAGTAGTCTATTGGCCTTGGGATGGGATACAGGAAAATAACAACTTACTGTATTAACCCAAGTAAGGACTTAAATACCTCAGAGGTACCAGATTTCATCTGATCTTGGAAACTAAGCAAGGTCAGCCCTGGTTAGTAGTTGGATGGGAGACTGCCAATGAATACCAGTGCTGTAGGCTATATTTCAGAGGAAGGAGCTAGCAAAATGACCTCTGAATATTCCTTGCCTAAGAAAAGCCTATGGAATTCATGGGGTCACCATAAGTCAAAACGTGATTTGAAGGCCCATGCACACACAACTTAAGCCTACACTCCTTTTTTTCAACACAGTGTGTCATTGACACAAGATTATCCATCATCAGGGCTAAGAAAGCAGTGATAGACAATATGCTGATGGGTGAGTTCTTTCAGAAAAAAATAAACAAACATGCATTTAAAAAAAAATCACAGTTTCTGTCTTGGCATTTGCTATTTTTTCTGTTTTACAGCTACAACAGCAGTACTTAAGTAGATGAGACATTTCTGCCAGCCAGAAGCACTCACACTGAAGTAATTAGCTGGAAGCAAGTTAAGTCATTGAAAAATTTCAAATGAAAGACTAAAAATAAAGAGCCATTCTTGAATTACAATCAAATTTAACCTGTGTGGTTCTTGCAACCTTTAAGCAAGTACTTCTGAATACTCGTGTATTCCACAGTGAAAGGATTCTAAGTGAATAGTTTAATTCTTCAAAAGTTAAGGACAAAATTTCCATTTTGTTTTGACTCTGTACTCTTCTAAGGCTTATCTCCTAGACTGGAAGTTTGTGCTTGTTTACCAGTTACATACTTGCCAGAGGATGATACGGCTGAGTTTAAACACATAATCAGAGGTGATATCTCCACATCATTACAGGCACAATTGGCTTCAGCCAGTATCACTTAACTCCTGCATAGTAATTTCTTCTGGCAAAGACAAAAGACCCTACCATTACTCTCTGCAGAAGAATGGAAATCATGCAGCCCTTTAGATGGTGTTGGAAGGCACTTCCCAGCATCCTTATCATAGGCTATTCTCATACCACAAAGGTGGGACAAGGACTGGATACAGTCAGAATATCATTTCTCTGTTGAAACACTTTCACTGGCACTCAAGACTATTTCCAGAAACAATTCAAAGTGCTGGTTATGACCTGTAAAGCCATATATAGCTAAGGTCCCTACGCCAGCTCTAGAGAGTGATGCTCACTGTATCTATAATCAAGTCTGTGTATTCTAGAACTTGAAAGGCTTTTCCTGGTAAGTTATGCGAAGATGTCAATAGTATTACAAGGGCAGTTATGCCACAAAAATTGCAATATGCTCTACTGTGTATTTAGTACTTTGGCCCAATTTGCAATTGCTGATCTTAACTAGAGTAGACGCACTTAAACAACAGGGTTTACATAAGTGATGATTTACCATTCAGCAAATTAATCACTACATCTCTTCTAACTGGGATTAACTGGGTTGGCTTAAGGCTTATGTTTGCTCATCTGGTGTTCCTTTTCCCTCCTCTTCCTCATAAGCCTTTTTAATTACAAAAATGCTCTTCATTCTATTTAAAATTTTGTCAGGGGCTCATAATGCCTCTTGTAGTCTGCATAAGTGGTATTGAATGCCACGTTTTGATGCTTTTCTTCCACTTAATGTCTTTGAATGTGATTCCAAGGAACAACACAAGTGCATAAGGGATGCATATATATGTTACAGAGGCACACTATGCTCACAAATTACCATAATGCTTCTTTACCGCTACCCTGAAAAAAAAAACACTTGTCAACACCCATGCCTCCCTGTTATTCTGCTGTATCATTCTGAAATGTAAAATGAAGAACCAACGGTTCTTTAAAGAAATAATTAAAAGCTGCCTAGCAAAAGCACATACTAAATGTGAACCATAATGGTCTAGCAACTACTCATGTAAGATACTACATTACAGAAATTTTAGGGTGGTAGATTTTAGATAAAATTGGATGCTTATTGTTTAGAATGTTACGGCACTAGCAGAACTGCCTGTTCACATAAAGAGAACTTTTAACAATAGTTTTTGGACATATCTAATTTGCCTCAGGACTAGAGACAAGAAGAATTTGATTTTTCTCAGTCAACACCCTAAGTCAAAATGACTTGAAGAATTATGTTTGCTTTAATCCCAAGAGGGAAAAAATCTTTACCATTTGATTTACTATAAGGCACAAGACTGCCTTATTTCTCATTTTGGCTTTGTCACTTTCTTGGTGTTGCGAAAACAATCCCTCATCCACATAATGACTGTCATTATTGTTACTGGAGTACCAGAGTCATTTGTAATTCCTTCCACTGAATCCATGGGGGCCACGTTAAATCAATTCCACTAATGTAAGAATGCATCTTGTTTTTGTTGAATTGTGAAAAAAAAATGATTAAAAGGCTAATAAAGATGACAGTATAGACTTCCAGATGTCTCTCAGTGTCTGACTACAATGTCCACCAGTCCTAGACACTGGCCATGCTAGCTGAGAATGATGGGAACTAGGAGGACAACAGCTGGAGGTCATCAGCTTCCTATTCCTGCCTTATGGAAATGTAAAACGCATTGCAGTCAACCCACTTATATCTACACAACTTATGGAGAATATCACCTCTTGCCAGTGACTTAAGCAGCTGGTCAGAAATCTTTAAACATTTAATTTCTTAACTATGGTTGTCTGTTGAAAAGTTTACAAGATAAGTACGCAGTTATATGCCCAAAATATAGTTACATTTAGACTATAATCCTACATTCAATTACTCAGTAGTAAGCCCCACAAAACTTTTTTTTATTTAGGTTGAATGTGATTATAGAGGTTCCATGAAGAGTTTCAAATCATGAGACCTGCATTCCGTTAGATAGCCAATTTTGGGTAATCAGAGATATATATCAGTGAGGTTTACATGGACGGTTAGGTTCTGAACTGGGCTACAGGCCTATTTGAACGTAACTTATAGACCCAGCTGCAAAAAAATACCTCAACACTTCTGTAAATTTCATTAATTCAATGCTAGTTGGGACTAGCAATTAGACTAAGGCCACAGGCGGGAATTGTACAGCCCTCCAATGTGGTTAACTCTCAGTTTACAGCATTCTTCCTCACTGGCTATGTGGGATAGGGCTTCTTGATCTGTGGTTCAATAATATCTGGAAACTGTATGATTACCACTCCCAGTTAGGTCATGAGTTTGCGTCTCTATGCATCCATGTTTTAGTTTTCAGTGAAACCATTCAGTAAAACCATTATATTTTCAAGAACACCTCAGCCAGAGATGAACAATATCCAAAGACCTGTTCTTACTGTCAGGGTTTCCCTCCATTATGGGTGTGGGAAGATATTACAGATGGGACACGTAGTAGTTTGATGCTGTTAACATGTAGTTTATGTAGTCAGCCTGCTTGCCTGCAGCTGCCCATTGTATTAGCATTTCAGAGCCTACCATTACCCAAACATCTAGGTTCTCTGCAGATAGTAACCACTTAGGAGTTGGAGACACAAGGTCAACCTTAATTGGTTCTGTGGGAATGAGAGAGAGTGTTATATTCTACTGCCTCTGGGAAATTTCTCAGTTTAAATCACTAAAGTCAATTTTGTACTCTGTTTAAGCTCCAGAATAAATCTTGTTTTCGCATGTTTACTTCTGCGTGTTTGAATCAGTTCTTGACAGAGTGATTCAAACTCCTCAAAACTTTCAAAATGCATCAAATAAGTGAGGAGGAGGAAGGAGATCCCTGCCCCACGGATGAAGAATGACCTGATAAAGTACAAACCGAACATGAATTGCCTGTGGATGCTAAGCCTAAGATCCGGCTCTCACTCCCAGAAGGTACCCCAACTGGGGGACACACCTGGGCCTGGGGAGAGAGAAATACTACCCGCTGACAACATCGTTGAGCCACCAGATGGGACTCATCGGCACGTGATTTAGACCTGATGAAAGAACTTATGGCTAAAGAAGAAGAAGCGGAAAGAAAAGATGAAGAAATTTCACAACTAAAAGCACTGCTTCACAACTGGAGATTGATGGCACCACGACTTGCCAAGACACCAGCCAGAGACCAGCACACCGCAGCACTGGCTGCCAGGGTGCCAGCAGCACCGGCTGCCAGGGTGCCAGCCCCTCCGGGGTTGCCACTACCCCCTGCCAGATCTTTCAGCGAACTGAAGGCCTCTTTTAATGGGAATGGTGAAAAGCTGTCTTTTTTCCTAAACATGGCCTCCAGTTACATGATTGATTATGGACACATCTTCCCAGACGATGCTGCTAGGATCAGATACCTCAGCCAGCGCCTGAAGGGGGAAGCGGCGAATTGGGTTGCAAAACTTTATGATGCACGCACCCCAGAAACAGCTGACCTCCAGCTTTTCATGAATCAACTGAGAGAACGGTTCGAAGATCCCAACCTCCAAGAAAAAGCGAGATACCAACTGAAAAAAACTGAGGCAAGGGAAAAATGATGTTGGGGAGTACTCCAGGGAGTTCCGCAGACTGGCAGCGCAGGTTCCTGAGTGGCAAGACGATGCACTCACGGAATTTTATAAAGATGGTTTGAACCCCAGCATTCTGGAACGCTGCCTGACCCAAGGAGATCCTAACAGACTGTTCTTACCCTAGATTTGTGTATTTATACTCTTACTTTTTGTAGCAGATTTGAAGCAAAAATGGCAAAACATGTAATTCACCCAAAGCCACAGCCTCTATATTAGTTATTTCCGTATTCTTGAAATGCCCATTTGTCTCCTTCTACCTAATTAATTGAACTCAATGTGATTGATTCTTTTCCAGGTTTGTTTTCCTGCCACCAACTGTTTTTTTCATGTAACAGAAAATGAGAATGCTGTGTAGAATGCACTGCTAATAATGAGGCAATGTAAGTGATCTATCACACATCTGAAATACTTTTAATTAAATCCACAACAAAACTTATATGCACATGATTTTATTTTTTTTAAACAATATGTTTGATAAGAAGAAATATTTCTGAAAGATAATTTAATTATCTGTGGTATAATCATTTACTAACTTCTGACAACATAAGGTTATTGAAAATTAGATTTCTGTTCACCTGAATCAGCAACTGAGAACTTGCTAAAACCTCTTGTTTAAGCATTTGCATAGAAACACCTGCTTGTACTACTACTGCAATGCTATCATACTATTATGTTTGATCTTGTGACAAGGCTCTAGTTATTTCCATATTCCACAATCTGTGCATATATCTAGTTATTTTAAGTTTGTCAAAACCTTCATGCACAATTGGAGGGGGCATACTCTTAAAAAAATACATTAAATAAATGTTTGCTTGCTTGCTTATTTGTTCTAAGAGATGCTCTACTGTACATGATGTAAGACAGGTATGGCATACTATACCATGTGAGAAATGTGTGCCCATGCAGTATTGTCTTCTCCATCAGGTTTTTACAAACTGACTAGGGTTGGGCTTTTAATGCTCTGCAGTTCTGTTTTTGTGGTTTGTATATAGAATTTAATAAATTTTAATATTTTAAAAGTTTAATTGTTTTAATTTTATAAATTACTTGTTTTTAAATCTTATATTTATACTTTTATTACTACTTTTGTATTGCATTTAATTTGTACTGTTTAAAATATGTTGTTAGCTGCCTTAAGTCCCATTATTGGGAGGAAGGCAGGCTATAAATGAATAAATTGAATGAATGAATGAATGAATATTTTTAAAGACATCAGCTATACTCTACCTTCCCTGTAATGGGTCTAAGGAGGCATATCACACCTCCTCCTCCCTCCTTTATCCTCACAATCACCCTTGGATGGCCAGACTGAAAACTGGAGAGGGTTCCTATAACTTTATTGGTTGTTTAGACAAGGGAAATTTCAGCAGATTTTGCTTATCTGGTTGCATGACAATCAAGACCTACTGAAATTCCTTCTCCTATATCACCATTAAAGGTACAAGGGCCCTTTTCAGTTTGCCTTCTGGCAATTATAGCACTTTGATTCCACTTTAACTTCCATGGCCACATTTTATAGAATCCTGGGATTTGTAGTTTGGTCAGACAATAGAGATTTCTTGCAGAGGATTTAAATATCTCATGAAACTACAAATCCCAGGGTTCCACAGGATGTAGCCATGACACATAAAGTAGAATCAAAGTGTTTGTGTACTATGACTGGTGATTTTCAGGATGAATCAGGACTAGACTCTGGATCTTCCAAACTGTAGTCCAGTACTCCAACCACCATGCACAACTGGCCAAAGCAAGCTATCTCTGTAAATGTTAACTTTTCAATCTTGTTAAGATAGAGCAGAGATAGTACTTGGAATAGCCCATAGGTAAAAGAGATATTCCTTGTTGGTACATTCTGGGCAAGTCAACTGAAAGGGAATGGAATAATCAGAATCAGTAGTCAACAATTTCATTATCTTGATGAACCAAAATAGCAAACAGAATCCTTAGTAATTTAATTAGATCTCTTAAGAAAGAATGCAAATGAAATGGCAAGGACACTGGTTGTAAAGTAGCTGCAGTTACTATACAAACAGCTGTGTCTATGATATTACAATCTACTTATTATAAGGCTAAATAGCAATCAGTGCGATAAGCAGCCCACTAGAAGAATTTTTTTTAAAAGTCTTTTCAGCTGGGAGGACCAAATGTTCAGAATGATCAGAATAATGAAAGTGTAACACCATCTGGAGGAGGTGTTCTGCCACATAGTTTATTGTATTCAATGCAATTTGTGCAGTCCAAGGATGTGGACCAAATCCTCATACAGGTGAGAGCCACCATATGTGTGCTAGACTCTTGACTTTCCCGGCTAATCAAACAGTCCAGAGGAGGACTGGCTGAGTGGGTAACAGAAGTGATGAATGCCTCTTTACAACAAAGCAGGGTCCCAACATGCCTGAAGGAGGCTGTGGTAAAACTTCTCCTGAAAAAAACCTTCCCTGGCTTCTACCATAAGGGATAACTATAGGCCAGTCTCCAACTTATTGTTTTTGGGCAAGGTACTAGAGCATGTGGTGGCTTCTCAGTCCCAGGGATGAAGCAGATTATTCGGGCCTTGTTATGGGATGGATAAAGCACTGGTTACCTTGGTGGCTGATTTGCACAGGGAACTGGACAGGTGGAAAGTGTTGCTGTTGGTTTTACTGGGCCTCTCAGTGGCTTTTGATACCATCAACCATGGTATCCTTCTGAGTCACCTCTCTGGGATGAGGCCTGGAGATACTTACTGTTTTACAGTGGCTCGATTCTTTCCTAGAGGGGCACTCTCAGAGGGTAGTGCTGGGGGATTCCTGCTTGGCTTCTAGGCCATTGGCCTGTGAACTCCCTCAGAGTTCAGTCTTGTTCCCTGTATAACTAAACTAGAAAGCTTGTCCACAGTTTGGGGTCGGGGTCAGCAGTATCCCAATGTATTACAGATGTATTACCACTGTTGCTCCTTCCCACCCAATTCCATTGAACGTGTTTCTGTACTAAACTGGTGCCTGGTGGCTGTAACGGATCAGATGAAAGCAAACAAACTGAAGCTTAAACAAGACAAGACAGACATGCTCCTGGTCAGTCAAAAGACAGATGTGGGAATAGAGATTCACCCTGTCTTACACTGGGTTACACTCTCCCTGAAAATGCAGGTTCACAGTTTGAGGGTGATCCTGGATTCAGCTCTGAGCCTGGAGCCCATGTTTCAGAAGTGACCAGGAGTGCATTTGCATAGCTAAAACTAGTGTGCCAACTATGCCCATTCCTGGAGAAGTCAGATCTGACCACAATGGTACATGGTTTACTTGTATCCCATTCAGATTACTGCAATATGCTCTGTGTGGGTCTGCCTTTGAAAAGTGCTCAGAAACTTCAGTTGGCCTGAAGAGCTTCGGCCAGCTGTTAACTGGGTCTGGCTACAGGAAGCACACAGTTCCCTTGTTGCAACAGCTCCACTGGTTGCCAGTCCATTTCCAGGCACAATTCAAAGTGCTGGTTTCAACCTATAAACATCTATACAGCTTGGGTCCAGATTATTTGACATACCTCTTTTTATGAGCCCATTATAGCTCTAAGATTGTCTGGAGAGGCCCTGCTCTTTGTCCCACCAGGCCTTTATTAGGCAAAGAATACTCAGAGGTGTTTTTGCCAGGTCCTTCCTCTGAAATATAGGTACAGTACCTGGTGGTCTCCCATCCAAATACTAACAAGAACTGATCTTGCTTAGCTTCCAAGATCATATAGGATCTGGTGCCTTTAAGGTATTTACACCTCATGAACTCATTAAGTGACCTTAAGTAAGTCACTCTCTCTCAGCTTCAGTTTACCCCCGCAATAACACTTGCCTACCTTACAGGGTGGCTCTATAACTACATTGCAACTACATTGTGTACACAAAAACATCTGTACCCAGTCTTTTATTCTTCCTTATCTTTTATATTCATCTCCTACACAAAATATTTGACTATTTTATATATGAGCCTACAGGGTTTTTTTCCCCCTTTTCTTCTATAAGATTAGTCAGGAGGAAAAAACGCTGAGTTACATGGATCATCTCTTGCCATTTTATTGTTTATATTTTAAATAAAAACTAATTTAAAAACTTTCACAAGGAAAAAAATAGCTCTGGTAACTCATAGATGATAGAACTCAAGCCTGAAAAAGAAATCAAAAACCAGAGCTGAAAGTATTTATTCACTGACAAGGTCACTACCAGCAGTTTGGGCAGAATTATATCCCTAATAATAATGTGGAACTGCCATAAAAGTAACATTTTAAAAATAGACAGTCCAATCTTGACTTTCATTTTCCTCCACTGTTTTTTAGCAAGCTCATCATTAGAACATCTCTTTTCTCCACCATAAATCATTGGTGGGGTATGGGGAAGGAAAGAGATACATCAGAATGACATTTGGATATAGTAAGTTAAACTATAAGTTATGGGCTAGAATGGATAGAACATGACAGGGTGATGCAATTTAGGATGTGTTTCTCCGAAGGTGGAGTGATTTAGCCATTATTAAATTAGTAATGTGAAAAATGTGTATATGCATGTGCTCACAAGAGAAAAGAAATACCCTGAAGTTTCTTATCCAGATCTTTTCAGGGACTTTTAAAATTTGGAACAAGTAAAGATTAGGATTAGGGTTACTGGGAAGGGATAACAGTACATCTAAAAGTAAATTGGATCATTGTATTTTGTACGCACAGTTCTATGTAAAAATGTGCTGCAGGGAAAAAAAAGGTTAATCATTACCAATTTTATCAGGATTTTCTTTAAAAAGATGAAAAATAGACCTTTCTATGCATCCCCACACAAAGACACTTCACTGGGCAAATTACCATGCCCAGTGGTTAGGAAGGGAGGCCATGACCTGATCATATTGCAAATGCTTTTGTCATTCTTAGTAGTATTATTTGTTGGTTGTTTTGCTATCCATTGTACTAAAAAAAATTTCAAAGAAAATAATAATGAGATACACAATTCTGTATTGCAAAATACTAAAGATTTTTAGCTACCCTAGCTTCAAGAGACAGAACTGCATTGGGGCCCAAGTGATGGAAAGGAAGCTGCAGGAGAAGAACGGAATGTAGTTGCACCAACCACTGGAAAGAAGTGAATGAGAAAGGTGTGTAGGTGGCTATCATTGGAAGACAACACAGGTAAAATCATGATCTCCAACAACGTGGGCAGGAGATGGAAACAGAAACTCACAGGTGATCAGCCCATTGTGGCCTCAGCTGTCTGGAGGAGAAGCAGCACCAGCACCACTTCTGTCTCCACAGCCCAGGCAAGCAGCTTTATATTCTCCACCAATTATTCTACCTCCAAGAGCAGATCCCAATCATCTCCTGGCTGGCTGGGCACGACATGGCTTTTACAGAAACCTTTTGAACATGACCCTGAGTTTTACAAAAGTCTTTTGAATGAACAAGCTAGTTAAGTATCCTTCTTTGCTTGTCACTTTTTATTTAGATACAACTTACAGTAAAAATAATGACCACACACATGGAATAAAGAGACAGATACACAAAAAGTATGGATAAACTAAGACCCACTTTTCAAAATATTTAATTCTGATCTGCATTAGGGCTGCTTAGTGTGGTGTACGTTGAAGCAGGTGTAATCTCACCTCCTCTCCAGCATGCCAAAGGTGAGCCACCCCTAATGCCAGAGGCAACCTAATCCATCTTGCTTGTTCCTGGCCAGACTATTTCCAGTTCCAATGGTTGTTCTCTTTCCTATCCCCAATCCATGACCCAAATGGGAAGTCCAGAGAACTTCCTTTCACAAAAAGGTCCCCATATCAACAATTAATGACCAAGATCTACTTTCTCACATTAATCTGCTAAAAGTGACAAAATACTAATCATTACAATTTGAATAGTTTTTAACACAGCCTATTTAAACTGTGAGAACCAGCATAGTGTACCATAAAACGACAACCCTGGAGCCCAGGGTTCAATTCCCTGTTCAGCCATGGAAACCCAACAAGTGATGTTGGGTGCATCACACACACACTCAGCCCCCAGAAAACCCTCTTATAGGTTCACCTTAGCATTGCTATGAATTGGAAACAACTTGAAGGCACAAAAAAGAGAAGCAGAAGCAGAAGGAGAAGAGTGGGATGAGGAGAAGAACTTAAACTGTATTCAAGCCAAAAGCTGTCTTTAAAGCACCAGCCAAAGCAATATTTTTATATAGTACCACAGTGAATCAGTACAAGGTAGACAAACTTCTTCTTCCTCCTGTGAAGTCCAAGAGAGAAGCAAAATTCTGACCCAGCACCAAAAAGATGACAAGCCTGTACTAACATGAAGTGTTGATGGGTGGGCCAAGATATCTGGAAAGATAGCAGAAGTGAGATGGATCTGTAATTAATAACCTCTCACATCCTGTCCCCCTTTCCACCTTGTGTCCCAACACAAAGCATTGATAGTAGGAGAGCAAATGATGCTCCCCACAGCGTTCACCATTCAGACAATGCAAGGTAAGTGGTCAGATTCCAAGAGTCATCAAACAGGAATGTGAATGGACACCCAAGTAGAATTATGGAAAGCAAGAACCTAATGGAACTATGTTTACTTTTTAAATTTTTTTTTACTGCATATACAGATACTAAATTGTGAGATATGATGTTTACTAATGGTAATGCTGGGATTTGACCATATCAGTGTGGTAAAAAACAGTGCCTGAGACTCTGGCAGTTGGCATGTATCATTATTCTAGTAACATTAAAACAACTCAAACATCACTATGTAACAAGTGAATGCAGTAAACCCTCCATTTTCATGGGTACAGCACTCACAGATTTGATTATTCGTGGATTATTTTATTTTATTTTATTTTAAAAATTCTTACTTCATTTGTCTCTGATTCTATGGTCAACTTCCACTAGAAGTGGACCATACAGTCACACTGGAAGACCTAGAGATTCCTAGAGAAAGGGTCTCAGGTTAAAAAAAATTGTTTGTGATTTTTATTCATGTTTTCCCCACTTTTATGGGGATGTTGCGCTCCTAACCCCCATGAAAGTGGAAGGCTCACAGTATATCATATTCTGCACATATAACACTTCTCATATGAAATTTATTTATTTTAAAGCATTTATTAATTGTTTTTATTTAAAGTATTTACTGTTTTTCTATCCACCAATATGGGTAAAGCACTGCATAGTAATATATATATAAATATCATTATTTGAAAACAGAGAAAACTTGATTGTAAAAACCAAATTTAAAAATAGGGTGAGATGGGTTAAAATGTATTTTATTTCATTTTATCTATATCATGCTTTTCTTCCAGTATGAGAACTAAATGTGGCTTCCAGTATAAGTTAAAACAAAATACAGCCAAAACCATTTATACTACAAAAGCTAATAAACAATTTTAATACTCTGTAAAAGGACTGGCTGGATTCAAACATCAAACTGAAAATAAAAGCATAGCACCACCATTAAAAGATCCTTCTGCAACAGACAGTTAACAGCTGTAGACCTGCTTAAACAGAAGAAGTCTTAGCCTGCTAGTCAAAAGAGAGAAGAGAGGAGGTCAACCTAGACTCCCATGTAGATAAAAATCTACAGTCTGAGTACAGTCATTGAGAAGACAGTCACTTCTTGGTAGCTGCTTCAAATATGCCAGTTGTGGCAGGAGGCTCCAGAGAAACCCCTCCCTTGAGAATCATAAAACTTAAGGGAGGCTAAAGAATTTTAACTGCTTGCCTCCAGCTTAACAAGAATGGATTCAGCCTGTCTTCCCTTGGGAGGGAGTTCCACTCCTTAATCGCTACTACAGAGAAAGTCCTCAGATAGTTCTCAATCTAGCCTTCTGGGGTGGTGTGAATCACAACTGGTCTCTGTTGAAGATTTCAAGTTCTGAACTGATTTATATGAGAGGAGTTAATCCTTCACACACCCTGGCCCTATCTGGAAGCTCATTTTGTCCTGTGCAACTTAATCTAAACTCTAGATTTGTGTCCGCAAGTGTACTTCCAACTTTTAAAGAACCAATCTTTCACTGATTATCATTATGTTTGTGCTTCACAATGTGGGTGGCCTATGAAAGCCTTCTTTGGAGCCCGCACAGGTATCCCTGGAGGTGCAGTGGTCAAATGCTGGTACTGCAGCCACAACATTGTGAGTTCAAGCCTGCAGGGCTCCAGGTTGACTCAGCCTTCCATCCTTCCTAAGTTGGTAAAATGAGTACCCAGTTTGTTGGAAGCAATTAGCTAAAATACATTGTAAACCACTTAGGGAGTGTTTCACACTGATAGGTGGTATAGAAATATAACTGCTAACTGCTATCCTGCTACCAAATTCTCACTCCTCTTAGCAGTGCAGTAAGGTATGTAGAGTATGATTTGATGTGAATGATACCTGTCTTTATATGGATATGAAATGGATATTTGTCAAGGTATACAGTTGTTGTTAACTGCTGTCAAGTTGAAAACACATGAAAAGTCATCCCCGTACATCTTTTTCCCCATTTAATTTGTGCATCTTCCTCTACCTAGCTGATTGGTTCTCTTACTGCCATTTGGCTGGGAAAAATAAAAGTGGGCAGGAGGGGAGATGTAAACCTCCCACTTCATACACAGAGAAAGAGTGGGAGGAATGTCTGTAAATGTGTGGCCCCCTGACCCACAGTCAATTGCCCCTTCTTGTTAGTTGGGTGGAGGGCTGCCCACCCCTGCGATTGGGTCTTTTCTTTAGATTTGCTTTTGTGCAAAATACTTGCACTGTATTGCTTTGCATGTGGTAGAATTTTCCAGAGTAATTGGAATCTGAAGGAAACACAGAATACTTTATGTAAGCTCTCATGGCAGGTTATTTAAGGCTGCAGTTAGCGGTTTCATTTATATCCTTTGGGGTGTAGAAAACGGCAAAGAAAAGGAGCTGTAAATAAGTAAAAGTGAATTGCTGGATCAGCAGATCATCAGGGAACATCATTTTTCCACTGGGAAAGAAAAATGCTATTTTGCTTTCAGAGAAGGAACCAAATTAGCACTGTGATGCCTAGAAACACTGTTCACTGGAGATCTAGGGCAGGGCACAACTCTTAGAAAAAGAACCACAATAGATCATGAATGTTGTGGACTCTGAGTACTTATAAATACAAATCCAGATTTACTCCATGTTTTCCTCCCACAGTTTGAGCCTGGCTTCTTCCCACTTTGGCAATGCATTTGACAGCTGTAGCGGCCAGAAAATTAAGCGCTGATTCAGTGGTTTGTCTTGTATGTATTTAAAAAACACTGCATGTGCATTTATTCATTAAATTACTTTTGCCACCATTTTTTAAGCAGTGAAAAACTGCTTCAAAAGTAGGTTAGTGATATCATCAGTATCCAACCCATCAGTGAAATGCATAGTCAGCTATTCCTGTCTACACACAGAATCAGCTTTTCTCAAGAGCTTGCCCTTTGTGCGTACTAAAGAAAGACTGTATGTTTAATGAAAGGAGGTGAGTGCACTTCCACAATGGCTCCAGTTTCCAAATAAGGGATGTATCCACACTACACAATTATAGTACTTTCACACCACTTTAACTGCCATGGTCCTATGAGATCCTGGGATTTTTATTTCAGTGATATTGTTCAAGTTCTAGCACTGTAGTTATGAGGGGTGTACACTAAAGAATACTTTTCCAAACTACAAATCCCAGGATTGTGTAAGCTGTAGACATGGCAGTTGAAGTGAAAATGAAAAAAAGTGCAGGCCAGGAGTGTTTGATTGCAAAGACACTTAAACCACAATAACAGATAAGACACAACTCTTCTCTGGTTTAAAAAAAAAGTGAAGGGAAAGGGAAACTGACACAACTGAAATCTAAAATTACAGAGGGATAGCTCAGAAATAAGCAGTTTCTTATATCATATCTTAAGAATACCTGGAGAAATCTAATGACTGGAAATTTTGAAATTTGATTCTAGTGGGTCAATTAGATAAGTAAATAACTATAAATAATACAAAGAGACAAATTATGTAGAATCTGCTTTTTTTATTGCTATCAGACAATTCAGATATTGTTTTTCTAAAATAGTGTATATCTAATCTCTATCAGGAGGAAGTTGGTAAGAGCGTTGTATGGATAAGAAGGAATGTATTAGTACCATTGTTGATTTTTTTTTTTCTTTTTAATGTCAAAATCTCTGTTTTAAACATATATTTGAAAAAAGGAACAAGCAGTTTCCAAATATGGTCTATGCCATATTTGGGTAGGAGGAAACCTCAGAAGTTTTGCTTTTCTGAATCTACCTGTTATAGGTCCCACTGTAAACAACCTGTGTGTATTCTCAATAAAAGCAGCGAAAAGGCAACAGGGAGGGTCTAGATTGCTCACAGGCAACTGAGCTCCAGTGGCTGACTGACCAAAAACCCCAGGCTGGGTAAGAATATTGTATTTACAACAGAATGCTGATATATGGAAGTTTGACTCTCTGTAAAAACAGCTCCCCTGAAGGAATGTGTTGTTATGTAAATACACTACAGTGCTGAATTAAGTTGAAAAATATCTGAACTGTATGGTTTCAGAGGCTTTATATAGATTGACAGACATAAGGCAAAGAACGTTTAGTCCTTTAACAAGAAAATAGGGAGGGAGAACCACACTGTTTCACAACAAGAAATTACAATAAATTTAATGATCCTGAGAAAAAGAGGTGAGTAAGATGTATACTCCTTAGCTAAAATACACCACGTTTCAGCAAATAGTTAAAACCTTTATAGTCTTTTTCTTGATTCTTGGTTTTCATTTCCTTTTGCATCACAGCCTCCCCCTTATGGCAACACATTCAGAAAACCTCAAGTATGGCAACAAAAAACTACTCAATAGACGCAGCTACTCCATGATTTAATTGCATGTCAGAGTTCAAAAAACAGGTCCAAGATTTTGCTAAGAAAGGCTGATCTTTAAGTGCTTTTAATTGTTGTATTGATCTAAAAAGTCAGATCTCTATCAGTAGAGATAGCTGTTTCAGCAACAATCAGGAAGGCTGCTGATTAACTGGTTATACAGTTACTGTTTGCATTGCTGATTGTTTCTTTCAACACTTCCGATTTCCTTATTGTAAGGAAAAGGAAATGGAAGCCATACATCATTTTCTGGGGATTTTAGAATATTAGTTTTGTGGAAGTGTGCAGAATGTATGCACATGCACTGGGGCTCAGCACCTGTGACTATAAATGTTTCTCCAGCATTTCCAGCAAGACAAACTGAAATTGCCTGTCACAGAGCCACAAGGTACTGTCCTTGGCTATCCGAGTTTTCACTACTCGTACTTCTTAGCACTGAAATCAGTGATATTGAAACACATTTAATTGTGAATGGGTGTAATATTAGCAACACTTTGATTTGTTGTTGTTGTGTGCCTTCAAGTTGTCTCTGACTTATGGTGACCCTAAGGTAAACCCATCACAGAATTTTCTGGGGCTGAGAGTGTGCGATGCACCCAAGATGCATTCCATGGCTGAGCGGATAATCGAATTCTGGTCTTCAGAGTCATAGCCCAACACTCAGACCACTACATCACACTGACTACTTCTGATAATTTTGACTGTTACTAAAAATTAACTTAGTTCCAAGCAAGCATGCATATGACCGTAAGACAAGTTCTATTTTATTAAATGGCAATTTCTCTTTATTAAGTAGGGGTGGGAAAGGAGCTTTATCCTTGATTCTACCTGACAAAATCTGTTGTGGGATTTGAAAGCTTTCTTATCCATCTACCCAAAGACATTGATCTAGAATTAAGGGAGATCGCCAAAGTGGCCATGATTTCTGATTAACACTATGTTAATTCAGATTATTCAAAAACTAAAAGGAATTGCATTGCAAAGAACTCCAGAAGGATTCCTCCAAAGTGGGTAAATTAAAATTAAAATGGCAAATGGGGGTCAATATCTGTGATATCAATATTAGGACAGGAAGTCCAAACCACTTCTTGTATACACCGTACTTGTATATCAAATCATGTACACACTGATGGGATTTCACCTCCAAGTGTTTCACCAGAAAAGAAATCTTAAGTCTGTAGTGAGCACCTCAGCAGAACAGTGTGCAGTCATTGTGACAAAGATGTATATCATGTTGAGGATCAATCACAAAGGGACCAAAAATAAAACTGCCAGTACCATAGCACTGTATATAAATCCATAGTATGACCACACTTGGAATACTGTGCACAGTTCTTGGCTTCATACCTCAGAGAAGATATTACAGAGCTAGAAAATGCAAGTGCATGGGGTCTGGACAAACAGAAGGCTGAAATGTTTAAGCCTTTTTACATCATGAAAACAGGCAAGCAGAGAAAAAGTAGATAGGGAGAAGTTTTTCAACGTGGAGTTGTCCAGTGAAGGTGAATGATGGCATAGTGAAAAAGACACAGCACATAGTAAATTGTGGAATTTGCTGCCACAAGATTCTCTCTCTCCCCCCCTTCACACACACACACACACACACACACACACACACACACACTTGTGTGTGTGTGTGTATGTGTATGTATATGTGTATGTATGTATATCTACTATATAAAAGTGCATTTGTCTGTTTGTCCACGTCAGCGTTTGATTGGCTGTGTGAGGCAAGAAGACCTCATATGATTGGCTGGCTGTAAAGATTCCATGGAATCCTAGGATTGGCAGTTTAGGGAGGGTCCTTTAGAATTCTCAGCCAGAGAACTCTTGGGCCTCAGAACAGTTGCTATGGAGAAGAGGCCTACCATCAATAAGGATGCCAGAAAACTTTTGAGATGTGAGAAAAATTAAAGTGACATACACAACATGGTCACAAAGTCTTCTTATCTCACAGTAGATTGTATGGGTTCCATACGGGAGGAATTTTAAAGTTGAAATTCAAAACAAAAAATGCTTCCAAAAAAACATAAAGCCATTGCACAAATTCAACAGAAAGCAAAAAATAAAATAAAATAAAATAATAAAATAAAATAAAATAAAATAAATAAAAAGCCAGTACATCAACATCTTCAGAGAACACAGATTCGATGGGGGACTATGGGGAAAAGTTACTGGTACTGGAATAGGCCAGTTGCTATGGAGCCACTGCCTAGCAGCAAGGAGGACAGTGTATTCCCACAAGACACCAACCTTTGTATGTTAACAACTATGAATAAAGATTGGATTGGGGAATATGGGGAAAATTTACAGGTACAGGAATAGGCCAGTTGCTATGGACATGAGGCCTAGCAGCAAGGAGGAGGATGGTGTACTCCCTCAGGAACCCAAACTATGTATGTAAATAACTCTGAATAAAGACTGGATTGGGAAATAAAGAGCAAAGTTACAGGAAATGGAGAAGACAGTTTGGTGAGTTTTTAAGAGGAAAAAAAAAACCAGGCAACACCAGGTAAATACGCGCGCGTGTGTAGATATGTATATAGAACCTCCACTGTTGGAAGCAGCATGTCCCTTAATAACAGTTACTAGGGAACAAGAGCAAGAAAGTGTTACTACATGCTCATCTTGCATGTGGGCTTCCTACAGCTATCTGTCTGACTGCTGGGGTAAACACAATTCTAGACTAGATAGAAATCTGATCTCATCTAACGGGGCTCTTCCCATGTTTTTATGCCAGCGTTCCACAGAATATTTTACTTCTGATTATTTGGCAAAATAAAGTAGTAAGTGCTATTAACTATAGCCCAAGAAATGAAAGAAATCAAGTTAACTACCATATAAACTTGTGTATAAGTCGACCTCATGTATAAGTCAAGTGCAGGTTTGGGGCAAATTATGGATTTTGATATGACCCGTGGATAAGTCGAGGATCTTTTCAAAGAGAAGGGAATGTGCCAGCAGTGCCTCAGAGGGCCAGCCACCCCTGGCCACCACCACTGCCACCAATTTTCCCACCCATACATTCAGAAAGGCCTTTCACCACTCTGCTCAGAGACGGGAATGGTTCTTTTAGCATTTTTTTAAATGAAAGGTAAGGCAAGAGCTTCATCCATCCCAGAAGAACCTAAAAGAAGCACTGACCCCTCTCTACTCTCTCAGTGCTCCTTTGAGAAGAAACACCAAAGAACCATTGCTGCCACTGCCATTTTCACACTCAGGCATTCAAAAAGGCCAGTAGTGGCACTATGGTGGAAAGAGTAAAGGAAGTCAATGCTTCTTTTAGGTTACCCTGGGATGGACTAAGCTCTTGCCTTTCACTGTTCTACCCAGAGGATGGGATGGTTCCTTTTTTGATATGAGTTTTGATATGAGTACTTACACTGACCCATGGATAAGTTGACCCAGTTATTTTCGGTCAATTTTTTGACTAAAATTTCTAGACTTATAAATGAGTATATATAGTCTTGAAGGTAAACTGGGAAAGCATAGTCCAAGAAGACATATGCATAGTGTAATAAAATGCATATACAGCAGAAAGCATCTTACATTTTACCTTTGAAAGGACAAAGCAAGCTGCAAAATAAAAAGACAAGCATACCTGTTCTAATTCATCAAACTGTTGGATAATAATCCACTAAGCATGAGCATTCGAAGATACCAGCCTATCGCATTAAATTGATGTGAACACTTCAAAGGAAGATGTATGTGCCTGATAAAGGCTATCTTACTGACGGCATTTGAAATCTCATTAATGATTAAGAATTTCTGCAAACGTATGGGCAACAGCTAATAAATAACCTGGCAGTAAAGGCAAAACAATTAACTGAGAGAACTAGGATGTCACAAAGCCACTATTACAATAAAAAAATTAATCACTAGTGGGCATCTGCCAGTAAGCAGATCCAAAGTGCTTCATACACAGACTGTTACTGGAACACAGTGAGTTATGCATGGTGAAAAGTGTGCTAATTTTTAAAAAGTGGAATCCTGATTACTTTAAAAAATTAAGGATAAAATATATGAACTAGGCCTTTTGGAATAAACAGAACATTTTTTAAAATGCTTCCTATGAATAAAGACTTCAAGTTGCTATGTACAGCAAATTTGAGTGTTGGTGTTCAGAAAAATGGAATCACGTCACTTTTGTTATCAGATCTGCCCCTCTATTTGTAAGGCTGGCAAAGTGCCTTTATATGCCAGTTTACCTAATTTGGTATCTTCATGGACATACATTCACATACCTACACACACACATACACAAATAAGACTTACAATAATATGGCAATAAAGCTGAAACACTTTAGAATTTAGAATCAAACTAATAGTTCCCAGTTCTTCAAATATGCAGATAAGAATGCATCTATGACCAAATGTCCGGGTCAATCAATCTTTCTCTCAGAAGAAAAAAAAATCATGCTAGAAATCAGAGGTCCTTGCATATTACAAAACTGTAGCCTTGTGATTCCACTGTAATGGTCATGGTCAAGGAAATGATAGGGTCACTGCATGGAGAAGATGTCCAATTAATAACGGGGGGAAGTGAGAAGGCAGAACTACTCAATACCTTCTGTGCCTCGGTTTTCTCCCAAGGAAAGAAGTACCCAACCTGGGGTGTGGGGAGCAGGTGAGCAAGTGAGGGAAGTGCAGCACAGAATAAGTAAAGAAGTAGTACAGGAATATCTGGCTAAACTAGATGAATTCAAGTCTCCAGGACCAGATGAATTACATTGAAGAATATTAAAAGAACTTGCAGAAGTCATTTCTGAACCACTTGCAATAATCTTTCAGAACTCTTGGAGAACAGGAGAAGTCCCAGAAAACTGGAGAAGGGCAAATGTCATCCCCATCTTCAAGAAGGGGAAAAAAGAGGACTCAAATAATTATCGCCTGGTCAGCCTGATATCGATACCAGGAAAGATCCTAGAGCAGATCATTAAACAGTCAGTTTGTAATTACTTAGAAAGCAATGCCATAATCACTAAAAGCCAGCATGGATTTCTCAGAAATAAGTCATGCCAGACTAATCTTATCTCTTTTTACGATAGGGTTACAAGCTTGATAGATGAAGGGAATGCTGTAGACACAGCATATCTTGACCTCAGTAAGGCCTTTGATAAAGTTTGACAAATGGCATCCTTGCAAAGAAGCTAGTAAAATGCAGGCTGGACAAGGCTGCTGTTAGGTGGATTTGGAATTGGTTGACTGACCAAACCCAAAGGATGATCACGAATGGCTGCTTTTCATCCTGGAGAGATGGGAGTAGTGGGGTGCCACAGAGTTCTGCCCTGCGCCCAGTGCTATTCAACATCTTCATCAATGACTTGGATGAAGGAGCGGAGAGCATGCTGATCAAATTTGCAGATGATACCAAATTGGGAGGGCTTTCTAATACACCAAAGGACAGGATCAAAATTCAAAATGAGCTTGACAGATTGGAGAGCTGGGCTAACAAAATGAATTTCAACAGAGAGAAACATAAAGTCCTACACTTAGGCAGAAAAAATGGAATGCACAAATATAGGATGGGGGACGCGTGGCTGGATAGAGTACATGTGAAAGGGATGTAGGAGTCTTGGTAGATCACAAACTGAACATGAGTCAGCACTATGATGCGGCAGCCAAGAAAGCCAATGCAATTCTTGGTTGCATCAATAGGAGTATGGTGTGTAGATCAAGGGAGGTGATGGTACCACTCTCTTCTGCATTGGTTAGGCCTCATTTGTAATACTGTGTCCAGTTCTGGGCACCTCAATTCAAGAAGGATATCGACAAGCTGGAACGTGCCCAGAGGAGGGCGACCAAAATGGTGAAGAGTCTGGAAGCCATGCCCGATGAAGAACAGCTTAGGGAGCTGGGCATGTTTAGTCTGCGGAAGAGAAGGTTAAGAGGGAACATGATAGCCATGTTTAAATATTTGAAGGGATGTCATGTTGAGGAGGGAGCGCACTTGTTCTCTCCCACTCCAGAGACTAGAACAAAGAACAATGGATTCAAGCTGCAGGAAAGGAGATTCCACTTTAACCTCAGGAAGAACTTCCTGATTGTCAGAGCTGTCTGCCAGTGGAATATGCTGCCTCAGAATGTGGTAGAGTCTCCTTCTTTGGAGGTTTTTAAGCAGAGGCTGGATGGCCATCTGTTGGGAATGCTTTGATGTGTGTTCCTGCATAGCAGGGAGTTGGACTCAATGGCCCCTGGGGTCTCTTCCAACTCTATGATTCTATGATTCTATGGTTAAATTCTGTGGAGCCCTAGAATTTTCAGTTTAGGGAGGGCTACTTAGAATTCTCAGCCAGAGAGAGCTAGTGCCTTTAATTGCAGACCCCAGGGATTCATAAGATGGAGCCATGGCTGTTCAAGTAGAATTGTAGTCCTGCAACCAGGTAGCGTGAAAGGGCCCTGGGTATTTTGAAATATACACAATCTTCTTGTAGTCAGTATTGTAGACTCAAGCCTTTAAAAAACATACATTTGATTACCATAATTTTCCTTGATAGACCCACATGGCAATCACAACATTTTGGCTAGACATACAGAAGTCATGTTTCATTATTTCATATAACGGAGCATTGTATGTTATTGTTATTAAGGCTGGAAGAATTCCATTTTTGCCAGTTCTGATGACTATTGTGCAGGTCAAAATATAAATTACCTTCTGCTTTCACACTTTCTGAAGTTTCCTGCATGCTAAGGATATTACATGTTTGAAATTTTTGTTTGGAGAGACAATTAAATAAAAATTTTCATATAGGTTCATTACAATTGCAGGAAATTCAGGAAGGAATGGGCTTAAGGGTGAACACATACAAAATGGCACGATCTGGGAAGAGACAGAGGGCCCTATCACACTACAATCCTGGGGTTGGTAGTTTGTTGAGGCACTGGAGTTCTTAGGCTGAGAATTCTAAACCCTAACCTGCAAATCCCATGATTCCATGGAATGTTGCAACAGCAGTTAAAGTGGAATAATAGTGCTAAAACTATGTAGCATTATCATCATATCGAAGAGGGGACAGACTTATTTTCCACTGCTCCAGAGACTAGGACAGGGAGCAATGGATTCAAACTATAGGAAAAGAGATTCCATCTTCCTGAACTTCCTGAAGGTCAGAGCTGTCTGGCAGTGGAATATGCTGCCTTGGAGTGTGGTGGAGTCTCCTTCTTTGGAGGTTTTTAAACAGAGGCTGGATGGCCATCTGTTGGAAGTGCTTTGATGCATGTTCCTGTATAGCAGAAGGTTGGACTGGATGGCCCCATGGTCTCTTCCAACTCTTGTATTCCATTATTCTATGATTCTATGATTCTGTCTCTGTACCACGAATGCAGCGTAATTCTTATTAGTCATCCAAAAAGGCAAGCAGAGGGTTGCAACCTAATATTGGCATCAGGTAAATGATCCCAGTAAATCAGGTTGGAATACCACCCCATTGAAATCAATAGAGTTTATTCCTTTTTCAGTTAACTTTGGATCAGAATATAACTAATCCAACCTGGAAGGGTTATGCAGCAGCACAAAATGTTTATCCAAGATGGACTTAAGTTATCATTTGCACTGTTTAAAATTTGTGGATTGTACGTTGCTTCCTTTCTTAATCTAACTTTGTTTTTTATGTTTTCCTTCACTATTTCTTTTGGTAAATAGATTGATCTTTTCATTAAGAATCTTTACTGCATCTTGTTCATGAGCTTGCTATCTTATTATACCCCATGATTATGCACAATCCTGCTAACTGTTTTATATCAACTATTCTGTTTCTACTGAGTTATGAAATCATCTGTATTAAACAACCAATTGTGTAGCCACTTTCTTCTCCCACACAGCCCAGTATAATAAACATTCTTCTTTTTTCATACAAGCCCTATTCAGGCATTCAGAGACCAACATGTGAGGAGAGAGAACAAAACCAGCCACACTACTTTTACCCCTCTTCCATTGCCATTCTTGTTGCTCTCTTCAGGCTGAAGGTGAATTTTGGAAGTGGGCTGCATCTCTAACTATGATGGAACAGTAAAGAGTGTTTTCCTTCATCTACACAAATCATGATACATAATACCTAAAGCCAGTGAAGCTATTCTGGCACATGAGGCAGCAAATCCCTCTAGAACCTCTCCTTCTCTTTGGCAGTAAAAACACAGTACTAAATGGAATAATGTAACAAATTGCAGTCCTTTCACAACATTCCATGTCTTGTTATCTAAAACAGTTGCGTCACTTTGCCTAATGACAGAGCCATACCTAATATCCATGCAATTGCATGATGAAGAAATTGGAAGATTATCCTGAATGCGAGAAGAAAAATATTAATAACAACTAAGAAGAGCCTATACCTTCCCCCTCTCCCTCTTTGAATTCTTTGAAATCAGTACTGGATATCTCGCAGGAGCTACACGTCCTTTTTACACCTTCATTCTGGCTTTCTTCTACTTAGTACTACTGAACATCTCATGCAATATACTACTCTGATGCAGAATCTTAATTCCTATGAACTATAAATATTATGTACACCCTGTCTTTATTTTTATAATAGAATTAAGTGGGAGAATCTTGTATCTGCAATTGCATTATTTATTTCACATTTATCTTCTAAGAGTAGCTTCAGAGAGGGCAAGAACAATGCACCAGCTAATGGCTGGTTTTGTGCCATTTGTGCATACACTGTGCATTTTTAATATTTCTCTTTCTTTATTTAGAATATTTATATCCCTCCTTCAGCTTAAAAGGTTGCCAGGGTGGCTTACAAATCATTAATCTGATAGTTCCTTGTCCTCAGGCTTACAATATAAGAAAGACATGATCCATAAAGAAAAGGGAATGGCAGTGGAGGAGAGGATTAAGTCCAGCCAGTGCTGGCTCCTCTTTTCTCTTATTTATTTATTTATTTGTTGCATTTATATGCCACCTTTCTCCCAAGAGGTCACAGCAGTGGCAATGGAATGGAGGGAGGGCCTCTACCAGATGTTGCTCCAAGGAGAAATTGGGGGGTGCCTGGCTGCTTTTCTTCCCCTCAGAGACCAGAGCAATGGCAGTTGGAGCACTGGATGGATGTCCTCCCACTAGCAGCTGGACCAAGGCATGATGGAGCTGTGCATGTCATCCATGGGAGGACAAATAATCACCAGTTTTCCAATTTTCTCTCTGCTACAGACAAAATGAATATTTTCTCATGCATCCTGAATTGTTTCAGGAAATTATTTTGCACAGAAATACATGTGTTGGCATCCTATTCAATATTTACAGGAGTGTAAGTGGGACCGTTGATCTCATCACTTTGAGGATTCAAATTTACAGTAGCTAATGCCCAAATGTGACTGAAAAACCAGCCTCTTAATCCAGGCAGTGCCCCAGTCAAAGGGGTCCCAAGGCACTGAATATTGGAGCACTGGGAAATAATGACTGCGTTGCTCTCTTGGTCACGGGGTGGGTTGAGACAAGCAGCTGAAAGATCCTACCAGTTGCCCATCTCAATGTGCCTCACAACTGGGAGTCATCATTTCCAAGTATCCCAATTTGCAGCACCTCGGCAACCCTTTGACTAAGCCACTGCCTGGATTTAGGGTTGGGATGTGGCATCGGCAAAAGTGGTCATGACCTCATCCTAGCTATGTCTGACCATGCACAAATTGGGATCTGTTTTTTTCCATGAGAAATGTGGGGGTTTCCACACGCACTCACGCACACACAAAATACATGTCAAAATGGCTGTCGTGTTTTTTGTATAAGATTGCTGTTTTTTATGGAAAAGCCATTAACCCTGCACAACAAAAATCTTGTGTGAAAAATCTTGCACAACAATATGATGTGGCTATTGCCAGGGCAAGATTGCACTTTTTGCATAATTCTTGTGTAAGATTTTTGTTGGTACAGGATTGCTGGGAAGTTACATTCAAAACAGCAATCTTACAGAAAAAGAAAAACCACATATGGCTATCTGGAAATACTGGGGGTTATTTTTGTTTTATTTTTTTATGGGGGGAGGTGTATGGGTATGTTTGGCTTTGGTTCCTTTACACAAACCTCCATAATTCTCAGGTAAATTACCACGTATATTTTTACACATAATAATTTCCCAAAATTAGGTATGTGCAAATACTAGTGAAAATTGTACAGAATTCTCACTATTCTATTATTAATCCTGACTAGGGCCACTTCCGCACTACACTCTTATACTGTGATTATTCCACTGTCTACATCCTATGTAATCCTGGGGTTTGCAGTTTTGGGAGGGGCCGGTCAGCCCCCTCTGAAACTGCAAACCCCAGGATTCCATAGGATGTTGACAGTGGAATAATCGCGCTATAAGAGTGTAGTGCGGAAATGACCTAGGTTTCTCAAGTATAGGGAAACACTTGGGAGGCAGGAAGTGAATAACTGCAAATATTCCTTCCATCCCTGTAACCGTCACAGGAAAGATTCTTGCAATGTTCAAAGCCATTCTCACATAAAGGCACATGTGAATATACTACAATGAATGTTAGTACCACATATACGTACACACTTCACTAGCTGAAAGGGGCTATGGCATCTTCATACAAGTATCCTGGCTCTTATAAAATTGTACCCATGAGACAGAATCTCAATTTGGCCAGTGTCTCAAAGGACATAAATAACTCCTGGTGTGCAATTATGTAGAAAATCCCTATAGTTTTTCAAAATGTTACATCGGGAATTACAAAATCTTTAAATCCTTGAACTGAAAAAAAGAATTGTATCTGCTCAACATATTTCTTGGAAACATGCAAGGATTTTTAACATAGTATGAATTAATTAAAGCACTTTGACCCAGTCAAAATTAGCACAGGTAATCAAGGCTGTCATATTAACATACCCAGGCGCTGACACATCTGCCGCAGGTGGTGATTTTGAAATCCCCATAGAGATCTTTGATGGCACCAGTTGTAAAAAATCCTTCCACCATCAGCAAAATGCCATAGACAAAGAAGGCAGCTGCTACTCCATAGATCACATACTTGAAGATATCAATCCTGTGATTAAAATATATCCATGTTAGTAACATTTTAATAATGATTCTGAACTATTAGACATACATGTTTCCAGATGAGACATCTTCATTTGAGATACAATAACGACATCTGAAGATATTCACGGAGTTCAACTTATGAATCATAGCTTGGGTGAAATGTTCATACAAGAAATGCAGAATCTTTTCACAGAAAACTGTTCTTCTTTTTTTATGCTGAGAGATACTCTCTCTCACACAAATATACATACACACTAGGCGTGATATTCTCAATATGTAAAGTAATGACAATATGAAAGTAATGACATGTTGAAGCCATGAATAACTTAATAATGGTATGATGAAGTTATTCATGGCTTCAACACGTCATTACTTTCATTCTTCTTAAGGTAACTTTCCAGACTTTGTGTAAAGCAGGTTTTTCAAACACCTGCATCCAGCAGAGGCAAACACCCACACGACACTTCTTAAGTTTACTCACTAAAATAAATCCATGGTTTTCAGTTTGGGGAGAAAAGGCAATCTACACTGTTGGAAGTATTCAGATTGTGCACATTCCTCTATTCCAATGTTTCCTGTTATGTGATTATATAGTAGAACAATAATACATTATTGATGCTTTTCTATTTTCTTTGCCTTTGACAACAAATACCTATGTGTAACAAAGTATTTTTGTTGCAGTGGAAAATGATAATTTTAAGCCACCTCAGTGTCCTGTTTCTTCCAGAACTTGACAGATTTGATTAGATTCATTAAACAAAACAATTTTTAATCCAAATCTTTCTCATGGATTCAGGCCTTATTCACTATAAGTCAGCATATGCCTGTTTTTGGATAAGTGGATCTCATTTCAAATTGGCAGCATCTTCTTCATGTTTCCTTCCAACATGCAAATGAGGAGACATGCTCTTTTTGTGTTCTTTTGTTCTGAATTACAATGCTTTATACATGAACTGAACAGATGCAAAAGGAGGGAAAATGAAAAACCATGATATACCATGAATTAGATCTGAAGGTCATTTTCCAGTCACTGCATGGGTTCTTCAGAGAAAGGGATACTGATCCAGAAGAAGCTCCTACTAACAGAAAGGAGGTGATAATTGTGCTGATTCCTCTGTGTTCCCTGGTGCCAGTTCTCCCGAGCAGACTGGGAAGGTGCTGGGGACTTTAAGGAGCAAAATTTCCCTTTCCACTTCCATTCACAAGTATCAGAGGAACAGTTTACATGAGGAGAATAGCTCACATGATTATTGGTTCAAACCCTACATTTACAGCAACTTTCACTATGCACTTTCAGGCTCCAAAATGAGCACTAAAGCATTTGAAGAAGATGGAGGTCTATAGAGGCATATATGTTTACCATTCCAAGACAGTGGAATGTTCCCTAAGATGAGGGACAAAATGGTACTCTCCAGTCCCCCCCCCCCCCGCAAACACATTTGATATTACAGAATCCAGCAGGACTAGCAGTTGAATCTGATTTTAATATTGGTGACAGAATGGCATTCTACACTGCACTTGAACACAGAAAGCCAGCTAACAGAATCACAGAACAGGAAATGATCTAGCCTCCAATGGCCTGCTTCTGTAACCTGCTACTGGCTTCTCCCCAGCATCTGCAGCAACCTGAAGCAGATGTTCCTCTCTGCCTAATGGTAGGGCCATCCCCTTTTAGGAACATACTTCAACAAGAAAAGAAGGATAATTTCACATAGTTCAGACAGATCCTGAATAATGCAATAAGAGACCCATCTTATCTTGTGCTACATTTTTTTCACTTTGTATCAAGAAGATAGGCAATGATTTGAATACCATATGGTTTGAAGATACCACAGAGTGGTCCCAGTATACATACAGAGTGATAAAAATGTTTAAACTGTTTCTTATGTTCCAAGTTCATGCATGTCTTGTTCAAGGCCTCAGAATAAGGAGTTTTATTTTGAAGTTCTACGGCACAGAGCGAATGAACTACTATCCTTTTTTTTAAAGATTTTCCCAACTGAGCCTATTATAGATTGTGACCTTTAATAATTTCATTTTCATTTTATTGAACCAGACAATAGAAGCAATAGGGCTGTGAACACAAAGAATGCTGATTAACACAGTCAATCATTTAAAAATTGCCATTTCCACATCCCTCAAATTATATACTTAATGCTGCTGGGAAATATATGAAGCAGTGTGTTTTCCACCACATCAGGGCTGAGATGTATCTTTTACTATGCCCTAAAAGGATTAAAAGCTGAAAGGGTCTTGAAACTATTCTGTGGTATAGACTTAAAACTGGGTGTGCTTTTAAATAATGAGCGTTGAAAAATTAGGAACCAGACAGCAAGAAATTGGAAAGTTCCCTAAGAAAGCAGCATTATGGTGATTGAGAACATACCATGTTATAAACATGGAAACAGATGCTCTGTTGCCAGAAAATACACATATACAATCACACTTTACAGAATTCTAATTGTGAACAGCATATAGTATACTGATCTGCCATATGCCACGTGGTCCTGCATTGTAAAATACAATAAAATACAAACAATGGAACAATAAAAATACTAGACTGACAGCCAAACTACACATTGCCTTAATGACGTTGAGCACAATCCTAAGTACTAGACGTGGCCAGGGACCAGCTGAGTGAATCCAGGCCAGCTGAATGTGTGCTCAATCCACCCCTTCCCAGGCTGCTGGATATAACTTAGAGCTAATTACTGTCCTAATTTTGTGTTGGAATTGTGGCTATGACTCTGAGCTGGAGGAGTTTGAAATGGCTCAGCTTAGCTTCTCCCTTGCCCTAACTACACCTGTTTTGATTTTTTGTTGTTTTTGTTTTGGGTTTTTTTTTAATTTGTTTTGTTTGCCATTTTTGCTGGCAGCTCTAGCCAGCATAGCAGTTCTGCTGGCAGATCATTCTGTTGGAAAATTTTTGAGGTCAGTTGACAGAAGAGGGTCCTGCACCTAATTCTAACCCCCTACAGGCAGTGCATCACTGAGTTTGAAATGTAGTGATAACCAGGATGTTTTTTGCTTTGTTTTGAAGAGGAAGTTTGGGGTAAGGGGAGGGAGGGGCTCTTCTTTTGCTGGGATCCTCTTCCAGAGCATGAAGGAGATGTTTTGTATGCTCTTTTTCAGTTAAACGTTTACTGACAAACACACACACATACTTAGTGCACTCACTCACAATGCAGATATGGGGCTTAGAAAAAAAAATCCTTGAACAGTTTTGAGTATTCAGGAGGAAAGTTCATGAAACCCAATATTGTTAAAAAACTTAGTAGGAATGCTTAACCTATTCCTAGTAATTTCAGTCTTCTCCCAAGGCTCAAGATCATTATGCCAAAAATCTGATCAAAATTGAGATTCCCCATCAGCTTGAGATCCAGATTGTACTGAGACAAGCCTAATAGATATTAGCAAAAATATAGTTTAAATTTAATTTACAACAATGAAGTCCCTTATATGATCAGTCTGAAAGGCAGATATAGGATGCCAAAGACAAGAGATATAAGGAAGATTTGCACATTTTCTTGTGCTCATTGATGAAAGTCAAGCAGTTACAAGAGGGTTTTCCCCCCTATCTATTGCAACTGATTTCTTTTTCACATTTTGAGACATTTTCCTCAAAATTTCATTGCACCAGACATTATATTTCGTGCAAGACATGTTTTCCATGTGCTTGCAACACACATGTTCACAACACACAAACAAGATTTTCACAATAAGTTTTGAAACATGAAAATCATTTTTAAAATATACTACAATACATTAAAATTCTATATTATCTGGCAGGAAGAAAAAAAATGAAATGTTTCATTCTTGAGTGTGTGAATGAAATAAGTGAAGATTTACATTCCTGGCAAGGACAGATGTTGTATGAAGATTTGGTTTGTTATCTGACTGTGTTTTCCAGTTGATATCTGAACTATATCTGTGTTCTGTTGAATTCACACTTAACTATTATAAAATCTTACAAGCTCAGAATAATTAAATGAAACAAGTGCAGTTATTTTGTTGTACTCTTCTTTTCTTTTGTAACTTGACAAAATTGCTCTATTTCTTATGGACATGTAATAAAAGTAATATGTTCTGGGAAGACCTTCCTCATTGAAGACCTTCCTCATTAGGTAGGAGGTCCACACATGCATTCTTGATCTGTTCCTTCCATGGAAGTGAAATTCATCTGGTATGCAACAGAATGTATAAAAGTTAATACAGATCTTTAGATCACGTACAGACAACTCCAATGAGGAGAGGGGATAATTATAGATAGTTATGACCACATATTTCTGGCCAAAAATTGACTGAAATCATGATCCAGTGTTTAGACATTTACTTCTTGCCTGTACTTCATGGGATTTTGGCAAATTTTCACCCAGTGTTGATGGTTGGAGAGAATTTATGAGTGAGTGTGTTGAGAAGGAAAGATGGCAATTGTCTCAAGGTCACCCAGTGAAATCCATAAATGAGTGTGGGGACTGATTATCACACCTTATTTTACAAAAACAAGCAAATGCTGGAAGGGAGATACACAATTCCCAATTTAAATAATTAACAATTATCACTAGCACCAAACTCTTCATAGATTAATTGTATTCCTTGACTGATATTTCATGTATAGTTCTGACACAGGAAATGTAGATAATGTGTAGAATATTTAAAGCATTGATTTATTACGTGTCTGCTTCTATGCAATGGTTATCCAGAGACTCATTAAACTGGAGTCTAGAAAAATGAGAAAGTTTTCATTCAATATCCAACCACAACCTTAGCTGTAAAGTTAAGCTTAGAGAGACTAGTCTCAATGCAAGTCTAAAAATGTATTTCCATTTAAACAGGAATATAAGCAATAGTAACGAGGACCAATGACAAATTGTGAATCACTGCTCCAGCCTTGTTTCTATCGAGCTACTGGTGGTATTTTAGAAAGGGCCCAGCAACATCATCTGAAAACTCCTAAGAAAAAAGTGGACATGCTCCCACTGGCTCCAACAAATTGGAACCATCAATAGCACCCAGTGGCAGCTGATGCCTTATCTATTAGTGGGCTAGTGAATCAATTTACAGTTTGTACTTTAAAGTAGTAAATCAAGGTATTGAACCCTATCTCCAAAAGTGGCTCAGAACCTTGGACAGCCCCTTTAAAGACTGAGGAGTGGGTACAGTAACACACCAACAAGGGAGCCACTATCCAGACTGACAGTGTCATCCTGCACCCATGAATTTGAGCACATACTTTTACATTTGATTCCAATGACAAGCGTAAAGCAGCCTAATAATAAAAAGTTCAAAATATAATTGAAGACCATTTTTTAGTTGTGTTAAAAGGGATATAGAAGACAGGCAAGAAGACAGATGTAAATGTTTTACACCATGCTGGGTCTACTAATCCAAAGATACATAACATAAGAAATCATGCTTCGGTTTGAAATGTACACACATTTTTCAGAATAGGAACTTATTAATAGAAACATTTATATTTCTAGAACTATTTTATATCCATCTGTTATACAGTAAATTGGAAGATGTGCAAGGTATGTCTTCTCTTTGCTTAATTAGGAAGTACTGGGTGGGTGAGGGCTACTAGCTACATCTTTTGCAGCTGTAGAAAAGGAAAGTTACAAAAGGTTAAGCAGAGACTTACATGGTAAAGACATCAATAGTGTCCCCAGCAGCTCTTGCCATCTCAAAGTAGGTCTGAAGAATATTGACAGTTCCCGAGAGGGCTTCATGTCCACAACCACAGAAGAGGGCAACTCCAGCATACAGCAGGATGGTCGCAATCAGTGAGGCATAGGGAATGCCCCCCAAGCACTTGATGCAGCATTCAAAGCATCCTTAACAAAACAGAGAGGAAAAAATTCTTTACATCTTTCAATTTTCCTTTTCCGCAAGTCCAATCCACATTTGTAGGACCATATTTCCCCCAGCCCATGTGCATTGCCTAATCTCTGGTAATCACTGGGAATGGAGATGGAGCCACAAGAGATCTGTCTCCCCTTTCTGGAAGGCGTCATAAATAAATAAACTAACTGACTAACAACCCTTGTCTGTGGCTGAATCTCTATATTCTCACCATCGCTATTATCATGTAGATGTATGTATACTTTGTTGTTGATGTGTACCTTCAAGTCATTTCAGACTTATGGTGACCTTAAAGTAAACTTATCATGGGGGTTCCTTGGCAGAATCTGTTCAGAGGGGAGTGCTCTGAAGCTGAGTGATTATGACTTGCCCAAGGTCACCCAGCACATTTCCATGGCAGCACCTTTCCATGGGGGTCTCCCAGTGTCCTCGTTCCACTCAGACCACTACACCATGCTGGCTACATTTAGATCCAACCTTTTCCCCAAAACTAGGAGTCAAGATAGCTTACAAAAATTAAAAGCACATACAGAGAAAAGCACATACAGAGACATTAAGTAAAAAGAGACATGCCATTATTGTTACAATGGGATTCAACTATCTATAGAACTAATATCATTTAAAACAAGTTCGTTTTTAAAAAGGCAAAAGATAAAAATCAACAGAACAGAACACTATTAAAATGCACTTGTAGTGAATTCCTAAAGTCTATTGGAATAAAAATGTTTTCACCTGCTAATGGGTGGATGGCAAGAAGGCAGCCATTCTACTCTTACCTAGAGATGGAGTTTCAAAGCTGGGAGCAGTCATTGAGAACACTCTGTCACCTTCTCCCACCAGATGTACACTATGAAGGAGTTGGTATCCAATTCACAATGGTTTCTTTTGCATGTGTGAATAGATTCTGATGTGAATAGATTTCTGTATGGTTTCCCTCTATAGCAAATAGCAGATGATGGGATGGTTTCAATCAGGCAAATGCCATTATAAAAAAAAAGTTAACCTTCACCACACACAACATAAGAGTGCCACTCCAAAGCTGTTATTAACTTAAAAAAAAAGGCAGGTCAAGCTGTTTGATCTTCCTCGTTGTTTCTATTTTTGGCATTATTTTCAAGTTTGGAGCACTTCCAAGGCAACTATCAGTTATATCAATGAAGCATTTTCCAGCCATTTGATGGATGCCAGGAGTGCCACATATATACATGCAAGAATTCTGGCATTGGTACAAGATCTTCATAATTTTCACAAGCAAATCTGTAGGACTTTGACTTGCTCTGTCTTCAGCTTCCTTGCTTTACCACATATATTTTCCTGACATCTGCCTCTTTCTTTTTTTTGTTTTTGTTTTCTTTCTTATTTTAGTTTTAGCATTTTACTTTTACTTTATTATGTTCCAGGTACTTGATACCTAGAACACAGGAAGCTACCTATCTTCCTATCATTATAGGAAACTTGGCCTATCTAGCCCCATATTATCAATTCTGACTTATAATGGCTGTCCAGTGTTTCAAGCAAAGTTTCCTTCTTAATCCCTGGAGATCCTGATATTACTTGGAGGTCCCATTCAAAGATTAAACAGGCCCCACCCTGCTTAGGTTCCAAGATCAGACAAAAGTGGTATGTTCAGGGTGTCATAGTGATTTTTCAGTTGAGAGATGTTCATAATGTTAAGTTTCTAGTTTCTTGGCTGCAGACTGTGCTGCAAAAAAAAAAAAAAAAAATCCTCTTATGAAATTTCATAGCTGAAATTATGTACCATGTAGGGGGAAAAAATCTACCTATCCTGAATCTAGTGAATGATCCTGAGTATTCTGAAAGAGTAGAGGGGGAAATACTTCTTCCTATTCACTTTTCCCATCTTATGCATAATTCTTTACACCCCTGTCTACAACTCAAAAGGAAATTGGAGAGAGGCAGGAATAGCCAGAGGTTTCTGTTAAACATTAAGCTTTATAAAAACTACTGTGAATTTTATCAGTCCTAGATGACATTTGTGTTCTCCCACACTCCACCCACAGTGGAAGATCTCTAGCCCTTTCTATCTCAGACCTAACGTTAATTAGTAGATTTGGTCAGTCCTTCAAAATAAGTGAAATAAAATTCTTCCCTGTAGACACTGCCTAGTGTGTGATGACTAGGTACTTGGACTGTGCCCTGGTGGCACAGTGGTTAAATGCTGGTAATGCAGCCACAACGTTGTGAGCTCAATCCTGCAGGGCTCCAGGTTCACTCAGCCTTCCATTCTTCCATAGTTGGTAAAATAAGTACCCAGCTTGTTGGGGGCAATTAGCTAACACATTGTAAACCGTTTAGGGAGTGCTTAGCACTGATAAGCAGTGCAGAAATGTAAAATGCTATTGGTATGCTATTTATTTTATACTTTAAAGAAGTTATTCAAAGTGTTTTAAATGGGCTCTCCATAATGCTGAACTCTCTTTCTCTGTGTTATGTGCATTCAAGTCACACGTCAATTTATGGTGACCTCAGAAATTTCATAGGTTATCCAGCAGCTTATCTGAAGGTTGGAATAAAATGCAGAGCAAATTCACTCCATCATAGACATAAAAGCTACTGGCTATCTTTGTACAAGACCAACCTCTTTCCTTTCAATTCCTATTTACTGTTATGGCATATTACACTTTACATCCAGCAGAGTACGGTTTCCTTTGTTTACTGGAACTCCTGTGCTCAAGAGTCAGACATACTGTTTCCTCCTCCTTCCATGCACACCTCTTTCCATGCAGCAGGGCTTTCCCTTCATCCTTTGCTACAAGACATTTTCTTTTTTATGAAGTGCTGAAATCTGTACTAAGCTCAGGAAGATGAAAGAAAGCCCATCTCTATTCTTCCTATACATACACATACAAATAAAAATCTTTGGTACCTAATCTGACTAACTTTGCTTTTTCTTTACATGATTTGACAGCATTATTTCTCTTCCTCTGTGGAGAATAAATGCCAACTGGACTAGTTGACTGGTTTCTGCTTAATCTGTGAAGAACTTTTTAGCTCCAGAGGGGGAAAAAACATTCAAGGAGGAAACATTGCTCCAGTGAACTTTCCAAGAAGAAACTGCCAAGTATTAAAATAAAAAAAGCAACATTTAGCAAATTGCATGCTATTTTTTTAAAAAATTGAATGTGTATATATATACCTTATGTTTGTATTTTCTGGATTAATTTTTAAGTCACAATGTAAACTGATTACAAAAAGCAAGTTGCAAAAAGTTGCAGCCTTGCAAACTGGTGGCAATTTCAATTTAATACAAAACTATCTGTTTTTAGAATAGATGTTCTTAATGCATTACAATATATTGCTACCTCCCAAGCAGGGATACTGTATTGTTCAATTATAAATGAACTCAAACAACAGTGCTTGAGTTGATATATGTAAACAAAAATATCTCAGTGATTTCATGTATGGGAACTGTTTCTTCAACAATGGAAAGAATTTAGAACCCAATGTTCTGCCAAACATCAAATGAAATTTAGTTAACAGTGTAAATATACTCAATTGCATAAGGGTCTCCTGCCAATAAAGAGCTAAACTTCACTGTTACCTTTTTTCTCCATGTTTTTTTTCAAGAATGATCAAAAACCGTCCATACAGAAAATCGACCACATGAACAGCAGAAAAGAAACATTTTAACCCTTCCTACTTTCTTGGGAAGTCTGTGCAAGGTCACATGATTGACCGCTGTTCTTACAACTAATTTTCTCAACATATTAGTGATAGCTTACACCCAGGATAACATTTCCCATTTCAATAATTTTGGTGAGGAACATGACTCTCTGCAAGATTTAAAGGTTCTGGTGAATACTGAACTAAATATGCATTAAGCTTTTTAAAGACTACTTTTTTAAATCACTTCTAGGAATGGGGATATTTGTCTTTTCCCACACTCAAGTGTTTTCAGGCCTCAAACCTGGTGCAACTACACTAGTGGAGGTTTTTTTTTTGCTCTGCTGGGATCACTTTGGATATTTTTGATATTTTGAATTGATATTTTATACCTCAGTTTCCAGAATTCCTGAGGTCACACTAGCTGGATCTTTTGGGAGAAAAATCCAAAACATGTGGAAGACCAAAGGTTGAGAACCACTCTGATCTAGACCAATACTAGAATATACCAGTTCACAGCAGAGAATCAGTGGCCAGGCCAGAAACACAGCTGAGGTCTGTATTACTGAAAGGCCTAAAGACACAATATGCACCGTGGGTTTGGGTGGATTGATCTCTATGAAAAAGTGGACAGAGATTCAATACATCAAAATGTATTTCTCAATGACTGCCAATCATTCCCTAAATGGACAATTCATCTGCAGGAATGGGCCTAAGACAAGCATTCTACGAATGCGTGTGCATGTGTGTTTGATGTTTGGATCTGTATGGATAGAAATAAAATACACTCTAGGAGTGTTTGTTGTCAGTGAAGCACTTTTAAGAGCAGAGCTTCTCTCTAGGAAATTTATAGCCTGCTTGACAAATCTCTGTGCAAAATGTATTCTTATATATCTGATTCAAAGCAAGCTAAACTAGACCCCTTTTACCCTACACAGCTATCCTGCTATATCCCACTTTATCTACAGCAGCAGCATCCTATGCAGTCCTGGAGTTTGTAGTTCTGGAATGCAATAGAGCTCTCTGGCTGAAAATTCTAAATATCCTTCCCTAAGTTGAAAATCGCAGGATTCCATAGGAAGTTGCCATGGCAGTTAAGCTGCAATATATCTCTATAGTTCTGTAGTGTGAATGGACTCCTGATTGCATTACCCCTAGAATGTTCCAAAGTTCACATGTAAGTAAGCATCACATAACAATATATTAAACTTCAGATTCAAAGAAGAAGTATTTTCTTTGATGATGACTGGGGGAAAAAAGGAAATTAATTATACATGTGTTATAAAATGCACAGTATATCTTCAGCTGAAACACTGAATGTCCCTACGTTACTATAATCCTTTGAAAAATCAGTACATTTCTCCCAGTCTTTATAAAAAGGATGAGAGTGGGCGGGTGGGAAATTATTAAAAGTTATCTGCCTGTGGACTTCCATTTGAAAGCTTAGGAATGAGAAGTCTATCCTCTTGTCACATTTCACACAGACAGTAAACACACAAGGTAAAAGTGCATATTGTGCATGTATGACTCCTTGATCAATGTCTTTCTTTTCTATGTGTATAGGCATAAAAGGAACCACTTCTGTGAGACTAAGACGGTTTTAAGAAATTAGCTAATAAAAAACACTTTAGACAGAAATGGTGTACCAGCAGCAGAGAGCGAATAAGAGAAAACAAGCTGGGAAGCTAGCTAAAACAGAACGCCCTTGTAGTAAAGCAGCATTCACAATCGCCAGTATCACTGCATAATACAAAAATGCCCCTCCCAACCTGAAGTCCTGTGACATCATGTGAAAGACAAACATTTCACTGTAAGTCTGGATGTGTATGTACATCCCTCCCTCTTACTTTCAAAAGGGAAAAATGATATTGGAACTCTGTTTGGCAATTACACCTTGGCTTTGGCTTCAGAGTGACAAAACATTGATTAGAGTGATCACAATCCCTTAATGTTTGGGCTGGTGGGGGAGTATAGAGAAGATTTCCATGGGATAGGATCGACAATTGGTCACTGATTGCTTCATCTGGGCAGTTTGCCCTCCATTGTATTCAGGAGTACACAAAGCCTGAGGTGTTGAAAGGATTATCATAAACCCATTAGCGCTGGGTTTTCCCACCTAATCTTCTCTGAATTTATGAGCTGACCATGTCTTAGGTCAGCTTGACCTGGCAACATGCTTTCCAGTCAGTGTGCCTTCAATGATGTTTTTCAGCCATAAGTATGTCCAGTTATAAAAATTGCACATCTCATAGGAGATGGCTGTAGGGTATGGTAACATAGTCAAAAGAACATGACTATGATTGTGATCTCTAATTGGCTGCGATCAGATCCAAGCAAATCAAGAGAGAGAAAATAAAAACCATGCTAGATCAATGACTAAGAAGACCCTGCAAACAGGCTTTGAAAAGAAATTAAGATAAAAGTGGGTGAGAAATTAGGGAAACATGAGAAGGGAGAAAAAGCTTGCAAAACCCGTATTTTCACAGCAAAATATGAAACAGAAAAGTAGACCTTTAAAACATCATATTCTATTCATGCGTTCAAATTTCATTTCAGTTTCAGTTCAGGGGCTACATTTAGAAAGAACATGGTCAAGATACCCTACATTTGGAGTGATACCTTATGTGCTAATCAAAAACAAAACAAAACTCTCCATATCAGGCTTTTACATTATTAATGATTTGACTTTCTTGCATGACAATAATAGTATAGTCTAGAGAGTAGGAGCTGGCAACTGTGGAAGGTTAGAGGCCTGTACTAGCCTCCCCCAAAGACCAAAAAAATGCCCCAAACTCACTTTATGAGGCATGGAGGCATTTCTACCATGTTTTTAAGCCCAAGAGAGAGCAGAATTTACTTCCTGTTCATTTCCTGTTTCAAAAAAGACCTCTTCTGGGCCTAAGTTGGCCCATGAAGGGACAAAAATATGAAAAATGCCCCACGCCTCCTAGATGGTATTTGAGGGCAAAATTCTCTGATAGGTCACATGTGCCCTGTGGGCTGCATTTTGTCCATCCCTAGTCTAGAGTATTCACACACATGGTTCACTTTGATTCAATGGGGTAAGTCTATGGTTGTTAAAATACTGAGATTTATTGGAAATTTGGCTTAACATGAATGGAAGGAGAAAGGTACATAAAGATCTGTGTGGAATTGTCTTCTTCCCTTTATTCTTTTACAGCTGGATTACTATTAACAGAATTCTGGGTGAAATTTGAGTTTAGAAATGATTTGGAGCAATCACCTGAAACAGTAGGTCATCACACTGTCATCTGAGAGTTTCCAACAAGAATATATCTCCACTTCTAGTCTAAAAGATGAAGATGCTTTGTGTCCTGGACACAGCTTTGACAAGTTTCTCAAAAATGGACTTCAAGATCCTCACTGTCTTCAAACTACATGAACAGAACAGTTGTTCCACCTGAGGATATTATCACTTGCTCTTGCTTCCAGAACACTGCTCTGTTCACTAATCTGGCCTTGAAGGAGGAAGTAGATTAAAGAAGGAGCCAAGCTGTAGGAGACAGGCCATAGTAGAGGTCACAAAGCCCATGTAGATCAACTCTGTAAAACCCACTGATTCATTGATTTAAGCAGAATAAGCTGATTGGCAGCAGGGTATGGTGGAGGACAAAGGAGAGAGCACACAGCTTAAAAAATAACTTGTTTGAAGTCCATATCAAGGTTCCTTTTCCTCTGTCACAGATACAAACACACACCTGTGTACCTATGAAACTGCTATAATAGATCACTGTAATTCAGAGAACCATGAAGCTAATTCTATTGCATACTCAGTGTGGATTTTGCTTAGGTTTATTCAAACAACTGCCTGCGCCATCGTGTGAGAAGTGACTTGTGAAATATAGGGATGCTTGAGGGTTCTTTCCTCCCTCAGTGAAAAAGACACCTGAGTTATCCTACTGGGTATATACAAGCCCTGGAGGATGCCTTCAGGAATTCTCTGGATAACGACCGGCATGGTTTGTTTCACCCACTGTAAGAACTGATCTGTATCCAAAGTGATGTATACACTGAGTCTGGAACTATTGCTAAAGTAATGAAAGCAATTCCTGTAAAGGCGTCTCAGTCTATTCATTGTTTTATGTTGTAAAGTACAAAGTACGCCCCAAATCATAAAAAAATAAATTAACTAACAAACTGTCAATTAATCAAAATGCATGTATTTCATTCAGCTGAGAAGCCACATTAATGGAGCATTAATGGTTAGGAAAATGCAAAAAAAAATTGTGCTGTGATTAGCTTTTATGTGTTTATAGTACATTAAGTTTACTGCAATTTAAATGATACATTCTGCTCCCACAGCTAATAAACAAGCAAGATATGGACATTTAGCAGTGCCTGCATGTAAGGTGAATTAGTCAGCTACACTGAAAGCAGACACTATCATCTAAAAACTTAGAGAACGAGTTAGTCCAGGTTGGCCATCTGTTATATTTAACACAGTCACAAAATGGTGAAATAGGAGGAACACAGCTGTGTCCTTCCTTCCACTGCACAATGATAACATTATTGGCAAATCAGACAACAATGTTATTTATCATTCTATTGGATCTTGACTTTTGTCCAATGGATACAACAAATTCATATTGGTGGAACAAAACTTCTCCATCTTTCTCTTTGTTCTGCAGTCCCTGAATATCTCTGCCTGTAATCCAGGGGCCCTTGAAGACTGTACAACATATAGTGGATTTCATGGCCACTGGGTAGCTTCCAAGTCCGTGGGGAGGTATGGATACTGCAGGTCTTAATCTATACTTTAAAGCCATCCAAGACTCTGAACTCCATATCCTGGATAGATCTCTTTAAAATTCACTTTAAAGTTAGAGTGGATTCACTGACCCACAGACACAGAAGCCACAAGACACCACTGGGTGAAGTGGACTGCAGAGGACAGGACCAGTCAATAGAAATTGTAGTCTTAAGTAAAAAGAGAAACAAATTAGTCATTAGATCAAGACCACTCTGTATATGCAAAATGAAGCCATGCAGTACAATGTGGGAGACTATACCACCTCAGGATTTAGATCAGCAGATCAATGTCCAATAGCATGCATTCACATAATGCACCCCCTTTAAAAGGTCATATTGAAGAATGAAAAGTCTTGATCCATGTTCTCTCCCAAACAATAAATTCCTCAAATAGGGACAATTTTCACACGAGTGTTTACAAAATGAACAAATTGAGTGCATAAATAAAGTAATGTGAGCATATACAGGCTACGCAGTCTGTATAGATGGCCAATCCCTGCTACCACACAAGTGCCCTGGTGGAAAGTAACAGGGAATTATTGTGATGCACTTTAGGAATATCTTTTTCCAATCATATTTCCTGTACTTCAGACTGACCAGTGCCACAGCACTTCTTATGCAACTGCTGCGTGGGAATGGCCTAACAGATAGCAGGGGCAGGGAGTGGATTGTGTACCCTGCAGATGCTGTTGAACTGAAACACCAACTGCTGCCCCCTCACCTCAGATGCTTCTTTTTCAAGGAAACTTCCCTCTCAGCAGCTCCTATCAGGCCGTGCAGTTCTTTAAAAACCTGCCTATGATCCTCTTCCTCCTTCGCCAGATGCTGCCTGGCCAGCTAAGGACAGTTCATAGCCTGATTTCTCAGCACCACAAACCCTCTCCCAGTGACCTACACAACACAATGAAGGAGATGGGCAAGAGAGAGGAAGGTCCACCACGCTAACCCTCTCTTTTTCCTGACCTGGTTTTGACCCTGGATGCCCACTTTCCCCACCCATGACTCAGCCCCCTTCCCACAGACACACTTTGATACTTGCAATTTTTCACTTTTGCGAGGGTCCTGTGCCCCTAACCCTAGCAAATGTGGAGGGCCAACTGTACTTTTAAGCTCAGGCAATAATCACTATTACTATTGAAATGGGAATTACTATTGAAATGGGAAAAAGAGCAAGAAGCAGTTAAAGATTCCCTGAATAAATGGGTGCAGAATATCAGCTGTCTACTACAATTAGATCACTGAACAACTATGTGGAAAAAAAAATCTTTATTTTTTACTACATGTTATGATCTAAAACAAAAACTACTATAAAATGCTATAAAATCATGGCTCTTCCGCAGGCCTTTTTGTAACTGTGCTCAGGCAGAAGGGAGAACTGTGCAGCCATTCCATTTGGACTGGAAACCTCAGCGATCCTAGCCAGAATAGGCAATGATAAAGAGTGGCAGCAGTTACAGTCAAACATCATTCACAAAGCTGCAGGATTCCAGCTTCTCGGTTATGCAGTCCTTTTGTTGGTATGTTTCACTGGTATTGACATTTTATAGACCACAGAAGCAAATGTTTATTAATTTAGGTTTCACTTCTTAAATTGTTAGTTCTGAAGAAAGATGCATGTGTGTATATGTGTAACATATCCACAAATGTATTAGATACAATATATTAGTAAATAAAGCAGCAGTATGTTTAACATATACATACTGGGGATTGCTTTCTTATATACATATTTACAACCAATCAGGTAGAGGTTTGCACACCTCCCTCTACCATCTGCACACGACCCCAGTTTCTTATGCAACCTTGCAATTACCCACAGCTGGAGCATGATGCAACATCTTTGCAGTGGGCTGATCATTTTCCCAGGGTTCCCTGCCTGGAATCCCTGACATATAGATAGATTCCCATACGCTGAAAGTAATAGGCATCAATCATTCATGGCAAAACCTAGTGCATGCTTAATCACTGCATCGCTCAACAAAGAAAAGGAGCAGCTTTTACATCAACCCAGTACTATAGTCACAAGCAACTGATTAACAACATACCATCCAGCTCTCAGCTATTTACTCCCAACTATGCTACTGCTGGACACTCACAGTTCTGTACAAGCTGTTAGTTAGATACAGTCAACTCTGCCTCATGACCCTCCTGTATACAGGTTACTAGGACCAGCTGTTCATCATGCCAGAGGCAACTATGAGAACTGCCTTTGGGTTTTGTGAATGGAATCTAACACGGTTACATTATATTGAATTTTTGCCATACTGTTCGCTGCAGCATATTTTAGGTATGTTATCTTAAGATGTTGTGCAACAAAGTGTGCCACCTTACTGTTTCCTAAATATGTCACTGAGGTATAAGGTAGGCTGCCATTCTATATGTGCTTACCTGGGAGTAAGCCACACTGAAAACAGGCATTAATTTTGACTAGGTATATATAGAATTGCATTGAAATGTATGTTTCAAACTTAGAATTTCAGAATAATTGTATGGGATCAGCAGGCATTTTATTTGGGTAAAGCAATTAAACAATATCTGAATCTGAGTGAATTCACATTAAAATACTGATTTTCCTCTGTCAAGGTAGAATGTACAGCTGGAGCTAATCCTTCTTACTGATAAAGGCCAGATCTGTGATGCAGCACACATGACCTCGGCCATCAGCCACCTGTTGTGGTCTGCCATGTGTATCAGATACTGTCAAATCCCCTTTAAAAAAAAAAATCACAACTCTTGGCAGGTGAGCCAGTGACAACAGAACTTTAAACAAATCTCTGGACTGCCAAACACAGATGGTAATAGATTCTGTTCAACTTGACAGGCCGCAAATTATTGAGGCCCAATATAAATTCTTTTGAATGAGGTGTAGAAGACAAGCAGAGGAAGAAGTAGAAAAATAAGTCAGCAAGGTTATATAGATAATGTTTGAAGACTTTCCTATCCAGTTAGGTGGTTCTCTGTTCAGCTTCTAGATTTGCTCACGAGAGAATATGCAGAAGCTACATGATGCATAAGGCCTGCTGTGAAAAGAATGAACCTTCTCAGTGACTCCACCAAACTGTAGAATTCTTTAACTCAAAAAAGCTCCTAGGCTGCACCTCCTTCGAGTAGGGTTACCTATAACAATAAGCAATAGGGCTTCTTGTTTCTTTAATAGTTACGTAGAACAGGAATTTTCAGCAGGCACTGCTTTTCATGCAAGCAGCTCCCGCTGAAATTTCCTCTTCTATGCAACCATTAAAAGAACAGAAGCCTTGTCCCTTATTTCACTTCACAATCCTACCTTTCACTTTGTTTCACTGCATAGAGAAGACTTTTCTATCTACTTATATGGGTCTGTATTCAGTTTTTAAAGTTGTATTTAAATTATCAATTTATTTTTACCAGACATTGTCTTTTTATTTTGTTGCTTTTAATTTGTTAGCCAATTTTCATAAAGCATAGACAGGTCATCCTGTTATCCTACCTACTTCGAAGAGTTCTTGTTGACACAGTTTAACTAATTTAAAGAAACAGTGTCATCTCTAGAAGATGTATCACCAGTTATAAACTATCTCATCAAGTCCCAAATGCCACATATTGAAGTCAATGTGATCTTATCATTTGCATGTACTGAACCAGTGTTCTGGACAGAACAGTTAGAACAAAACTGAATATATAGATGCAATATGCCTATGGCCATTAAACGTAAAGACATACATAGAATATCATTTTTAAAAAAAAAAAAAAAAAGGCTTTTGATCAGTCATGCAGAAGCATCTTTTAATGCATATATGTGCTATGCTGTTATTATCTACACAGAAGATACAGAAGCAATATTCCTACATCCATTAAATATAAAAATATACATAAAATGTTACATTTTTTAAAAAAATAGGCTGTTGATTAACTAGTTGTGCAGAAGCATCTTTCCATGCATAGTATGTGCTATACTTTTATTGTTATGTTTTCAAATATAGTTTTAAATTTGTGGCATTTTAATATGGTATTTTCTTTTATTTTGGTCAGAGTGAACTTGAAGATTCTTCAAGACGCAAAGGAAAGAGGTGGGTTGGGCTTGCCAAATTTTGTATTATACTATCATGCTTGTTGCCTAAATTGGATACAAGATTGGATCAAAATATGAAACTATTAAATTTAGAAGGAGTGTATCTTTGGTCAGGGTGGTACTTATGGTTTAATAAGGCTAAAATCAACAAGGAATTCAATATATAAGAAAAGCCTTATTAACTGTGTGGGAAAAGTATTTTCTGAGGTTCAGCTGGAAGATACCATTATGGGTTTCCCCTCATGAGGCCTTCTACAAAAAAGAGAACATAGTATGGGATAAATGGATTAAATACAAGGACTTGACTGAACTTCAAAACGATCAAATAAAAATCAGGTCCCAGCAAGAACTTAACGAAGCTGGAATTAACTGTCACTGGTTTCTTTATAGGCAACTCAGAGAAAAACTAAAAACTGATATTAAATTAAACAAATATCAAATTAAGCAAGAAGACATGACCACAATTTTATGCTGAGGAAAGCCTAGGCTCATCTCATCAATTTATAAAATTTTACTAAAATGGGCCACAGAAAACGAGCCAGTCAAAACTTCTATGATTAAATGGGCACAGAATATTTGACACTCAATTCCTTATGAGTAGTGGGGGAAAAAACATGGCCAAAGAGGCTGAGATACACAGCATATCAAGATATCAGAGAAAATCTGTACAAAATATATCTTAGGCCCTTTCCGCACGTGGATGTTAAAACGGACTAAGGTGTCCTGGCACGGAGGTCATCCGCACCTTGGATTGGACTAGGTTCGGACTATTTAACTTAGTTCCGCACCTTAGTCCAATCCAAACCGCCCCCAAGTGGTCCTCCAGTGCACTAAGTAAAGATCGGAAAAATCAGGTCTTTAAATTTTCTGGAGTGTGCCATTGTGTTCCTGCTTACCTGTGCAGATGTGCAGGCTTGCACCAATGCGAGCCTGTGATCAGCGGAGGGCGGGCTGTGGGTGTGGCCAGCATCAGCGGTTGGTCCACACTCACAAAACCACCATTTTCAGCTGGAAGCCACAGGAAGCTGCCATTTTCAGCTGGAGCAGTGCGGCTCTAAAGACCTCAGTGTGATAACTGAAGCCCCTGTCAAAGCCGCTGATGACAAGCAGCAGCTGTGGGTCCCTGTGGCTCTGGCTGGAGATGAGTCCTGCAGCTCAAGAGCTCCCCCTGCTGCCATGGACCAAGCAGGCTCGGACGTTCCTCTGCCTGCTCCTTTAGGGCAACGGTGATCCGATCCTGAAGATGCTTTGGAGCCTGTGCCAATCAGCCCACAAACAAGGCGGAGACTCAAGAGAGCTGAGCCAAGGGAGGCTTCCTTGATTAAGTTCAAGAAGCGGTGACTAGCCACACTTGTGTCTGGGGCTATATAACTGCCTGCCTGGAAGCTTTCCTTTGCTTGTGGCAAACTTCTTTCAAGCCCTCCTCTTGCCTGTTCCTTGCTCCCAGCACCCGGTTCCTGATACCTTGAATTGATCTCTGGACTCTTGATCCTTGGCTTTAGAACTCTGACTACGGCTTCGCTTGGTGCTCTGGTAAATGAACTTTCTTATGTGCTTGCTTGTCTCCTCCCGGCTGGACTTTGCTGGCTCTCCCACTCTCTTCTCCGGGCTGGCTCACCACCCAGGTCTCTAACCTTAACACTCGCACTGCTCTGGTTTGCCCTGGACTAATGCAGGAGCCCTGTGGAAGGGCTCAAGGGAAAGTCTGTGTTACTTTGGACCCAAGAAGAACCAGTAAGTAATGGCATGGAGTGATTCACTCGCTTTGTGCGGAAAGGGCCTTAGATGGTACCTCAGACCTGCAAAGCTTTCAAAAATGTAACAAAATTATCCAAATAGGTGTTGAAATGTGATCATGAAGTTGGTACTTTTTATAATCAATAGTGGTCTTGTAAAAAACTGAAAAAATTTTGGAGCGCTATACATATCCAGATAGAAAAAATACTAGGTTTCCACTCTGAAACAACTCCTGAGTTGTACCTGTTATGTATAATGAATAATGAACTAGAAAAAAAGGCTGGGAAACTGTTGTTCTATATGACAGCCACGGCTAGAATGGTAATAGCTCAAAGACGGAAACAGAAAACTCTCCCTTCAATAAAAGACTGGGAGATGAAACTATTTGATATGATAGCGATGGACAGGTTCACGTTTGTATTAAGGGAGGACAAATTTGAGAGATTCATCAAAGATTGGGACAATGTTATAACATATCTCAGGAACCGCTAGGGTGACATTAAGATGGTGAATATTGATTTCTAAAAGAATATACAGGTACAAAAGGCATAGCTCTTTGATTGACAGACAAGTAGTATTATTTCTGTTGTTCTATTGCCTCCCATTCAGGGGGAAGTCTTGTAAGAATGTAGAATGATAAAGTATAATGTCATATGTATATAATAATGTGTGTATGTATATATGTGTGTGTGTTTGTGTATGTTTGTATGTGTGTGTATATGTATGTGTATATATATATATATCTATATATCTATATAGATAACACACACACACACATATATGTGTGTGTGTGTATACATATTTCACCTAATAGAATACATGTTAATCTTATTTAGGGATGGGCCAACCAAATCCTTACCCAGGATTCGAGATTCCCAAAGCCGAATCCCTGTGCCAAAATAAGCAAACCGAATCTTTCGAATCCTCCAACTAAATAGACTGTTGGAGACCGGGACGCCTGAAAACCAGGGAGACCGGGATGCCTGAAAACCAAAGAGCCCAGGACACCTGAAAACCTGGGAGACCATACATACAAGGGAAGATAGTAAGTAGGTGAGGTTTTCCCTCGGAGTAATAATGGCCTTTGCTAACAGTTTCACAAATTACATCTGGGGTTGTATTCTAAGATATTTAAATTGAACATTTAATATTTAAGTTCAGTGCTTGACTGGAAGTTACAGGCTTGAGATTTCAGGGACAGCTGAAAGATTCCTTTGCATAGCTCCCTTGCAAACCTCTTTCACACACAATTCTGGGGTTTGCAGTTTTACAAGGTGTCACAGCCTTCTCTGATAAAGTGTGCTGGTGCATCATCAAACTACAAACCCCAGGATGCCAGAAGGAGCTATGCAAAGAAAAGGCAGTTTTGACCTGGATTATCTCTGCACTCTAGTATGTGGCCCTGTTTACACAGGCAAGAAAATGTGGGATTAATCCACATTTTCCTGCCTGTGTAGAAAGGGTCTTCATGTCATTTTCAATCTGGGGATATCCTGAGGCAAAACTATGACAATTGTCCTGGCCAGATTTCTTCAGAGGGAGGTTTGCCTTTGCCTAGGCTTTTGCTAAGGCTGAGAGAGTATGTCTTGCCCAAGATTATCCTTCTTTCCCTTGCCTTTTAAACTCTTTTTTAAAAAAAGGATTTGAATGATTCGAGATTTGTGAGATTCGTGGATTCCGAGAACCTTCCAGGGATTCGGATCCTGATTCAGAAAATTCTGGATTCATCCCATCCCTAATCTTGTTTTACTATTTTATTTATATATTTACACACACACACACATAGACACATAAAATAAAATTTTAGTCATTGTTTTAAGCAGTACTTTGTTTTAATCCAGGATGTGAGCTGCCTTAGGTCTCATGTCGGAAGAAAGGTGGGATATAAATAAAATAAAATGGCAAGGCTTGTAAATGCCATGGAAAAAACTGTTCCACATCAAGTGGATAAAAGTGCTTAATTTAATGAATAGCTCCAAATATATTCTGCTGTCTCAGTGAATGGAAATTATTCAACAATGGAATGTTAGAAAGAAATGTAATTTTTCATCTAAGTGGCTAAATAATTTCCCCTGATAAAAGTCCTGAAATTCAGCGGTAGCTAGTTATTTAATCATGATTACTCCAACCTCAATTGGCTTCACCAGTTGCCCTTTTCCTTTTATCTATCCAGCCTTCATTCTTTTGCTTCAAGCACTGTGGAATTTTTTATATACAATACATAGCTTGAACAGAAAACAAACCTTCATTTTCCCCTTCTGTACCATTAGAAGGAACTGGTAGCTGAAGAAGAAAATCACACAAGAAGCAAGGGCAGCAATAAAATATATTTGATATTGTTATGTCATCCCAAAGGCAAGGGAGTAAATCTAGTTAGATATTGAGACAGAGTGGACAACAACAAGGCACTTGCTTTTGCCATATTTAGCTGCACAGTGGTGTCTATGAGTACCAATGCAACCGGAAAACAGAATAACAAATACAGTTAGCCCTCCACATTTGCAGGTTACTTTTGTGGATTTGATTATTCATGGATTATTTGCTGTCAGTTCTGCTGCCTCCCTATGCCACTTTTAATATGGACAGCAGGCCTCCTGAGACTGAGAAACTGCAAATGAGGCTTGTAAGTCCCTATTAAAAATGGTGCAGGACAGAAGTGGAGATGGCAGTGAGCCCCATCAGCCACCCACTTCTGCCTTGTGAAGGAATCCTGATGCCTCAAAGGAATCCATGGTGGGTTGAATATGGTGATCACACTTTTGTGTGTGTTAAATATGGTTTGGGAAGGCCTAGAATTATCCACAGTTCTATGACTTTCATGGGGGTCCTGTGCCCCTAACCCTAGTGAATGTGTAGGGATGAATGTAATGGGCTTCTATTGGCTTCCCCTTGAGGAACTGTAGAGTCTTTGCAGTTGTCATTGCTAAAGCTTACCTGGTATATAAGAAGGGGAAAATAGATGGAAACTTTATCCAAATATTTCCTTGATCCTGTTTCATGCCTTCAAACCAACTCTGATTTCTGGCAACCCTGTCCTAGGGTTTTCTGGTTAAGATTTGTTCGGGGGGGTTGCCTTTGCCTTCTTCTGAGCTTGAGAGAGTGTGACTTGCCTATGGTCATCCCTTGGGTTTCCATTTTATCCCTGGTCCCCAGAGTCTTAGTCCCACACTCATACCCCTACGCCATGCAGGCTCACCATGCTGCACCCAAATACTTTACCTCTAAAAAAACCCCAAAAATATTTACTTGGATCATGGTAAACTTCCAAGACAAGGAAACAACTGAGAAAAAAAAAATGAATGTGCAGAAGAGCAGGAAACATATCTACTTGTGGAGACAAACATCACTATTATCCCATTTGCAGCTACTGCCTAAAGATTTTGAATAGAACTGCCCTAAGAGTATCCTGGCTCCTCTAGCTATACTTCAGAGCTAGGAAAAGAATGGCTGCATGAAGCCCCCAAAGCTATTTTTGTGGGAAGTGAGAACCTTCCTACTCTTTATCTGGCAAAAAACATTCCTAGACCATCCATTTGCCTGACCCCCTTCCACTGGAAAAATGCCCACTGCCATCTACAACCAGGAGTGTGTTCATGTCCACTTCACTTTGTTTCTTTCCCCTATCATTTGGGGGCATTTTGGTCAGTCAGTGCAGTCTGGAGGTTCCAGATGTAGAATGCAAGTTGTACCAACACCAATCCCTAACCGTTCCTTACAAGGCCCTGTAGAGATCTTATGCATTATTTAGTTATTAGATAAGGCACCTAGACGGCAGCCATTTCTGCACTACACTGTTATAGTGCTATTATTCCACTTTCAACATCCTGTGGAATTCTCGGGTTTGTAGTTCACTGAGGCCAAAGAGCTCTCTGGCTGAGAATTCTAAATGCCCCTCCCTAAAACTGCAAACCTCAGGATTCCACTGGAAATTGAAAGTGGAATAATAGCACTATAACAGTGTACTGCAGAAATCGCCTGCGTTTGTATAGCTTAGTGCTAGGTGTCAAATCCTGAGCTCATGCCATACTCCATCCCTCCTTTCACATTTGCCACAGAGATTTGCTTGCATTATCAACTAAAGACAGCCAAATAAGCCAATTTCAACCCATAGTTAATGACAACTGGTTTGTTTATGCAAACTACAGCTAATGGTTACTAATTCCCAATTTTCATATAAAGACAAACTGGTATTAGTTGGAAATTAAATGTTTGTGGTCTCCTTAAAAGCCATGATGGAGTAGAAGGAGGAGGAAAACAGATAGACCTGTAGCTCATGCATGCAACGGTATATTGCAGCTTAGCACTTCATATGATCTAGTCCTTAGAATGCAACCTGACCCATGTCACTTTCTGTTTCTTGGTATCAATTATAAGAGAATAATATACTACAAATATATGCTAGAAAACTATACAACCATTTCAATGTGTTTTACTTTCCCTATATGTTTATATATTTAACTATAACAATGTTTTCGAATTAAGCAAAATATAAGCTGGTTCTCATTATATGTTTCCATATGTGTGTATATGTATATATGCACGTATAAAATGAGAGCCAGCGTTGTGCAGTAGTTTGTTGGACTACAATCTTGAAGACCATGGTTTGATTCCCCCACTCAGCATGGAAACCTTATAGGTGATTCTCAGCCCCAGAAACCCCATGATAGGTTCACCTTTGGGTCACCATAAGTTGTAAATAACATGAAGGCACACAACAACAACAAATATGTAAAGACTTTGAATTACTGTAATTGTAATTCAACTAGGAAATAAGAAAGGGTGAAATATAAATTCACACAGACAATTGCCAGGGTGAAATACAATGTCATAAAAACAACTTACAACTTGCCTATTAAACTCCAATGTAAAGTTACTCTCAGAATAGCCAGCAGAATCAATTGTCCATTCTAAGTGTTCATCCCACTTTACTTCTTAGAGAAAACAGCTATCTTCAGGGACTTCTATAATACCCTCAGCATCACTGCCATGATGCAGGCAAACACATTTATCACTAGAGGTCAGTGTGTTTTGAGAAAAATTCTTCCCAGCTGCTTCATAATTCAGCTAGCTGCATCTCACACGTCCTTTCACACTACACATTTGAAAATCTGGACACCTCATGAATGTACAAATCCCAGGAACAATGGTAATGAAGTGGTATATAAATTCTATAATTCTGTGAATATGGAAAAGAAAATAGATTATTGTGTCAAGATATCCTTGGAATAAGTGTAGTGTAGCTGCCTTTCAGAGAGCCAGCATGATGTAGTGGTTTGAGCATTGGATTACAACCCTTGACACCAGGGTTCAAGTCCCTGCTTGGCTACGGAAGCCACTGGGTGACCTTGGACACATCACATACACTCTCAGCTCCAGAAAAACCCATGATAAGTTCATCTTAGGGTTGTCATAACTTGGAAACAACTCGAATGCACATAAGAACAAGAGTTGCCTTACAGTAAACTATTCATGGATAAAAACTATTCACACCATACACTATTTGTTATCAGTTCATTGAAATAAAAACTCACAGTGGAAGCTCTTGCATGGGAAGATAGATCAAGCAAATTTTTGAAAAGTTAGTTTTTCATTTATTTCATGGATATGATTGCCTTAGAATGTTGCAAAGTAATAAAACAGAAAAACAAAAACAAAGAGAACTTCTTAATGCTGAGCAGGAGTAATTCTATGAACTAAATACGGCAAGAAAGGTGCTGAAGACAAGAACAGTCATCAGATGAGTATGATGCTGAAGAGAGTCACTGCTGGAGGTGGGTTACATATTTTAAATAGTCACATAAAGGTTTCCTTATTAAAGAGTAGAGCATGAAGTGCTAGAGCTCTAGAATAACCATTCAATCTCATCCAAAAAGGGAAACTCACTTTTAAATACAAAGGCCATTTCTGCACTACACTGTTATAGTGCTTTCATTCCACTTTCAACCTCCTATGGAATCCTGGAATTTGTAGTTTAGGGAGGGGCTTTTAGAATTCTCAGCCAGAGAGCTCTTTGGCATCAGTAAACTACAAACCCCAGAATTCCACAGGATATTGAAAGTGGAATAATAGCATTATAACAGTGTAGTGCAGAAATGGCTAAAGATAGGAGACTTCTCATGTTATACCTCATATTCAGGCACTGAAATTTACAACATCCACAAGTAGAATGTTTAAGGGAAGGGGGTATCGTAATGCAGGAATGGTTACATTTCCTTTAACATATAATCTGGAAAAGTGCAAGCCATCACTCCCTTGCATTTTGAAGAAAAACTGATCCATATTTATAAACAGACACTTTCCTCAGCTAAAGCACTGCACGTGCATTTTGCACGTACATCTTTACTCAAGGTGACAACCTGTCAAGAATTTCCTTGAATCTTTCATGACTTTTGTCTTCAGAAATTCCATGCGCAGAAATCATCTGTAATGATGTGTCTCAGACTATTACTTAGACCCACTGCTACTTTTCCTGTTGGTTGTAAAGAAAATTTACCCCTCCCTTCTTGGTAGGGATGCTTCACTGCCACTTCCTTGAAATACTGATTAAAGCAGAATTTTAGGATAAATTCCCACAACATTTGTGGAGTAAAAGATACTCCCATCCATAGCCATATGGTAAGCCACAAAATATTGATGACTACTAGTTAAGCTATAGTTTCTAAATCAGGCAAATGTTCAAAACAAAACATAAGATCATTTCTACTGAGTTTATAGTTTTGTCAATGTACTGGGTGGCTTGACTTAATAATTAACACACTACTATATCCATTCTTCTGTACCTTCCTCACCACTCTTCTTCCATCTTCTAATGGAATTTTCCTAAGGCTGCTTATCAAAACCAAATTTAAGGGGGGAAAATAAAGTATTTTGTCAGTTGCTCCAACTGCTGTTGTATAAAACATTGTATGGACATACTATTTTACAAAAATACAGATTATTTGCTCAATAACAGGAATAGCATAACTGAGAAAGCAGTTACTGATGATAAACAGACAATATGAAAACGCTCATATTTTCGTATAAGTGAAACCCAAATAAATGAAAAAGAAAATAAATGGATCTCATCCTGGAAGAAAGATGTGGCATAAATTCAATAAATAAATAAATACATTGTATAATAACACTCACAGGAAAGTGAGTAGTCAAACTGTGCAGAGGGCCACATTTCTCCCAAGCTAAGACATTTTTTTTTTCTGATTGTACTGGTAATTTTTGTTAGAGTCCTACAAAATATTTCCAACTATTGATGTTTAATACTATCTGTTGAACGTCTAGTTATTCTGGGGTTTATCTTTGTACTCATGCCAGCAAATAATATCATTTCCATTTGGGGGAAAAAAAGATTTGTACTTTGGATCCTTGGCCTAAACCCAATTGCTTAATGTCTCAACTACAGGAAACCCACTGAATCAATGGCATTTACTTAAGTGTTGATTTACCATTTGCATTTGATTCTATTGGCCTGTTCCAGATTGCAATACCAAATGAATGAAGGGCTATGGGTTTTAATTCTGTTATGTGTTGCATAAATGTATCATATACATTTCTGCCTGAAAAAAGGACTGAACGGTCAAGTTACTTTCGCGGCAGAGTTATATAATCCATTGTAGGGTAGATTTTATTGCTCCTGGCATCACTGTGTTTAAAGCGCTCCTGCTTCTTAAAATGTCTCCTTTAGGCCAACATAATAAAAGCTACTGAATAGCCTACATTTAATAACTCTAGCAGAGAAACAGAGATTAGCATCATCAAAATAAATGGAAATGCATTTTACCACATTCTCGGGTAACTTTTAAAATGGTTATTACCCTCTAGTGTATAATCATAATAACCACACAGTCTGGCCACATTTGTTTAATCCACCTGGCAATTCTTTCTTTTAAAAAGCATGTTTAGTTCTCACATATTTGCTAGCAAATAAATGACAGCAAATATGACAAACTGGTATCATTTTTTCCTAATGTAATTCTTTCTATTAATATTAAGAAACAAACATTCACCAGAAAACTCAATACTCTTATACAAAAAAAAAAAAAAAAATAGGGAGGGAGGAATATAAAAAGAAGCCATCATCTAGTGCATATGCTACAGTAAAAACCTGTTTATCTGAATCTATTTCAATATTGCTTCAAGTTTGGGTTCAAACCAACACTCCTTGGTTTCCATGTTACATTATTTCTGCTAGAAGGAGAACAGAGGGAATCTAATCCTGCTCATTTTTTGAAGTGGTATCCATGACTTGTAACATATAGTGATGATAACCTCTAGAGTAGACTACTGCAGTGCATTATGTGAGGGGCTGCTTTTAAAGAAATCTTGGAAACTCTGATTAGTTTTTTTGGTAGCAATTAGTACACACTGCTTAGGTACTCTTAAATAATATAAAGGAAATTTTAAGTGATTTTTTTTTTAAAAAAATTGAGGTGTCATAGGTGTCAGGGTGCTGGGAGGACACCCTGCAGCACTTTTTGAGTCTTTAAAATGTGTTGAATTCAGAATTGTTGAATATCAGCCCAAGGGATGAACAAGTGAGTTCTCAACTTGTTCACTAAGTCCTTTCCTTAACTTTAAATATATATTTTACTTTCTGCCAAGTATAAAAGAAAGGCATTGTGGCTGGCACCAAACTGTGAGACTGCTATTCTACTGCATGCTTCATGAGAGTAATAAGGACAGCTCCACTGTGTTACACGCTAGAGTGATAATCACAAGATTGCATGATGATTCCAGACATCATGGGGGCATCTGAGACTTCAATGTATGTGCAGGTGACTCAGGACACAGTGATCTGTATTCACCTTAACTTTTGCCAAGAAACATGAATATTTTTCAGGTCCTATTTGGGTCTCTGGGGTACTAGGAACTAGGCCTACAGAATAATGGAACAGAAGAAAGAAATATTTGATTTGCTTCATATACAGTGCTTCATATACAATGTGATTGTACCTTGGTAAAAGGGAGGACAGAGATTTCTCAGAATGGACTGGATTCAATGGTTGCTGTGGTAACAACGTCTTGGCCAATGTACAAGATATTACAACAGTATGGAAAAGCAAACAAGTTGGATATTCCCAATGGCCTATGCCCAGATTATACCATGATAAGACCTTCAGATCATGTTATGTGTCTAAGACAAAGAGATGCTGTTACCAAGCAGTAAAGAAAATGGCAGAATGTCTCCTGACTTGACATTTATCAGTGCAGAACTGAATTTCAGTGAGTACAGAAAGAGACTAATCAGAAGGCTGAAAAAATTGGAGAAGCATCTCAGGAAAAAAGGACTTCCTCCTCTTCCTTCTCTCTCTCTCTCTGCTGATGTTGCCTATTCTAAAACCTTAGAGGCCTTAATTTGTCTTTTTACTCTGATTTAGAAAGAAGGTACATTTGTTAAAATGGCTACATTTTCCAATAGAATCTAGGGCAGACTGGTGTGCAACTCAAATTCCGTTCCTTTCCTTCCTTTTTTCTTTTTTTCCCCCAACCTTCTAGAGTTCACTATTCTTCTAATCTGAAACTTCCTGGCCTTGAGTCTTCAGCAACTATTCCTGGGAACAGGTAGTTAAAAGTCTTTCTTCCTCAGTGATTAGGATGAACTGTTATAATGGCTAAGAACGCAGTAAGCTTTACAGTATTTCATAAACAAGTTAAGTGTGGCCAATTTTACAGTCATAAATTTCATATGTATGAGTCAGCTTTCTCTAGTACAGTGGTTCTTAATCTTTCCTTTACCATGAACCCCTTTTAAATATCTATGGTCGCTGCAGACCACCATGATTTAACTCAAGGCAGCTTCTGGCAGCATGCATGGTAGGAGGAAATTTCAGGTGCCTCTGCTCAGCCACTCAGCATCATTCCCTTGTATGTTTTCAATGAGTACAGAAGGTAGCACATGCTAAGTATATTTTTTGTTAAAAAATAGTTTCATAACTTTTGAACAGTTTGAGATATTGTAATGAAACTTTGTACAAATGATGTCTGTCACCAGCAAAAGACTCCTGCTTTGATATCAATATATGATTGTCCATTTGTCTGTCTGTCTTTTGTTCTTTCTTTTTTAACTGTAAAAGCTCATAACGTTTCTTCAAGCCTTCATGGACCCCGTGTGAGGACATCACAGCCCCCCCGAGAGTCTGTGAACCCCAGGTTAAGAAGCACTGATCTAGTAGATGTATTCAAGCTACAGTAGACCCACTCCTGGCATGCAACAGCACCTGAATCATTCCTAGTGATGTCGAGGTAGCTGATCCAGACCTATATTGGATGAGATGTGTAGACTCTGGGCATTTCCTCACTACACTGTTACAGTGCTATTATTCCACTTTCAACATCCTGTGGAATTCTGGGGTTTGCAGTTTACTGAGGCCAAAGAGCTCTCTGGCTAAGGATTCTAAAGGCCCTCCTCCCTAAACTGCAAACCCTAGGATTCTGTAGGATGTTGAAAATGGAATAATAGCTCTATGACAGCGTAGGGCAGAAATGGGCCTCTGATCCAGAATGGACCAAAGTTGCCTTCCCACACCACAGACCACATTTTTATTTTATCCATGGTTATTCTATTCTGAAGTCATTTGTGCTTCTAAAACATTAATTTCAGCTTTAAAAATGACAGCAACACCTCTAAAGAAGATGGAAATTTGATTCATTTTACATCGCATATCTTCAGCTCGTCAGCCATACTACCTACACATTTGTTTTCCATTTGTTCTGCAAAGAGAGAGGGCTTCAGTGTGCTAACTGCCAAGAATAAATTATAAATTTCTACATTTAAAATAATCCTCTGACAAAGAGAAATCAACAATTCACTCTGTACCTTTACTATCTACAAGTTTCATTATTTTTATAAATATAACGTATATATTTCAAGGTTACAAATTATGGTTACCTGTTCAGAATTGTCCCAGGCCCCAAGGTTTGCAGGCTAAAATCTGAGGCCTAGGGATGACATTTGGTAATATCATTAAACATGCATTAAGTACCAGCACAGCTGCTGACTGCTTGTCAATCAAACAGATACACAAAGGTGGGCTTTTGGGGGGGGGGGTTAGACAGAAAGCTTGTCTAAAGGGGCTGTTCCCAGAGCAAGGTAAAATGAGAAGATTATTCCTTCTCACTTACTTAGGGGGATGGGATAAGGAACACTTAGTGTAGCCTACCTGCTTCTAGCCAAAAGGCAGATGCAAAGCAGAGTAGAGCAGAGCAGTGGATGTGATGATGAAGACCAAAGGAGGAAGATAACTGAGTAAATACATAGTCTCTCTGTAATGTCTTTGCAAGTTGTAGCAACAAATCAATTAAGCCTTGCAAACTGTACTGAGATTCTGCTTTAATAGCTATACTGGAGATCTACATACAGTTCTCTCTTCTTGCCTGGAATTATGTTCACCAAGAATGGAGAATTTATACCCTCATCTCTCACCTAGAGATGGCCCTGAGATCTGGCAACACTATTATAGATTCAATTAAGCAGGTGGCAAAGAGCATTTGTTCTATGAAGATTCCTTGAAAATGACTCATAAAAAAGTCAACTGACAGCCATAGCTGATGGCACCAGATCCAACCATGGGTGAAACTTGAAGCATTGTAGAATTAGGGACCTCTTTCTTTCTGTTACCATACTCTTTTCTACCTCTCTATTCTTGCGCACACAGACACACACAAACAGAGAGAGAGAGAGAGAGAGAGAGCGTGCACAGAAAAGACAGATGTTTCAAGAGATGTAGGCCAAAGAACAAAAACCCAAAGCATCCAAAGAGGTGGATAGCATTAAGAAGCTCATAGAGTTAGCCTGAGGGCTTTATCACACCACCCTGTTGTCTTGCACTGATCACATTATTTAAGCAAACAGAAACATGCTGGTATGGAAACAATCACATTCACACTTTCTCTACAATAACCACTGTGGTGCCACCTCAGTGATGCATGTTCCTGCATTGCATTTTCCACACTGCATCCCTGACCCCACTTTTCTTCCCTTCTCTGCCCTATGTAGTACATATGTGCTATTTATCTTTTTCCTTTTTTTTTCTGCAGTTGCACAATTTTGGTTCCATGGTACGTATTTCTTTTTTATTTGTTTTGCCATTATTGCACCATGCTGACATCTATCGCAGCAGTGCAATTGTACCATTAGAGCAAAACAAATTTTTGAAAAAAAATGTACCAAGGATAAAAGCAACATTGTTCCTGTTTCTTTTTTCTTTTTGCCACAATTTACACATTTCTGTTTCTTTTTCTTTTGCTGTAATTGCATAATTCTGGCACACTGGCAACTACTACAACAGCGCAATTGCGGCAAAACAAATTTTAAAAAGAAACACGTACAGGGACAGGATAAGAGCAATGTTGTGCACCTCTTTGTCTGGACACAGGAAGTAAAGTGACTTTACCCTGCTCGGGGATAGGGAAGGAGGGAAGAGAAGAACCACGCCCATTCACACCACATGAGTGATGGAATATCAGAGCTGCAGCAGAGGTAAATGACTGTACCAAGAAGCAATAGTTGAACAACAGCAATATTTGAACTATTAACGGGTTTTTCCCATTAATGAAAACATGTGATCCAATAACGATGGAAAAGCAATGCAACAATGGGAAAGTCATGATGCTGTGTGATAAGGAAAGATCAAACTTGGAACCGAGCCAATGCAATCATGCAACAAACCTGTTCTGTGATAAAGTCCACAGGCCATGGGTCTCAGCTTCTTAACCCAGACTTAAATGCTTTACATAATATGTTTCCTATCAACACTCATCACCATCCAACTTTTATTCAAGATTCACATTAACAGTTCACAACACAACAACAACAAAAATTACAATTGCCCATGCTACAGTAAAAGCCAAGTTAAATTCCATTTCGAACATGTATATATTGGGAAGGTATACACAACAGCTTTGAGCTTCTGGGAGGAAAAACACCCAGGAAGTGTTTAACCAGAAAGAGATCAGCACAATTCTATGGCCTCTACCTTCATTGTGATTTTTACAGCATCTGAATCACAGCAGGCCTGGAATAATATCACAAAATTACTGAAACTCCATCCATTATGCTACAAGGTCACTTCTGCGGAGGATAATTCATTCTGGACCTCACACACTGATTCAAAGTTAGCAGGCAGACAAGGGAATTGTATTGAAAGGATACAATCAGCAGGAAATTACACAGAATCAGTTTTTGTGGTAAGTGAGGATTTAAGTCTTTTAAGTGGACAACTATATGGCTGGATCTGCATTTATAGCATTTCTTTTATTCAGCACCCTAGAGCTGGAGATCTAGAAAAATCAAAGTCCCTGGTTATAAGCATCCTAGTCTTCTAACCTGCTTTCTATTTTCATGTTTATGCATATGTCACGACCTAAAACAGACTCTGTACAGATTGCCTAAAATATGGGTTTTATTAATCTTTGACTTAAGGACAGAGTGAAAACTTAAAGCCAAGATGCTCATAAATTCTTGCATGCAGACTCAAAGTAGGCACAGCTTGCTGAGATCAGAGTCCCTGCCTTAACTTTGATCATTCATAAAGCACCCTTATCTCAGCTTCGGTGGATGTAGCACAGTAGCAAATGGAAGCGAGATCCTTTGAATACAGGAGAGTCTGACAGAGCTCCATCTAGCAGTAAGTGCAATACATTGGCATCTGCTGTAATGTGTTCCCATTGTTGCTCTAGGGTTTAAGAATTTTGTTTTTGGACTATAGCACCCAGAATCCTTCAACTAGCACTTGGCAGCTAGGAGTTTTGGGGAGTTGCAGTCCAAAAAGTTTTTTTAAAAAAGCTGTATGTCATTCAACTATGAACTCATCTGACAAACTACTACATTCACGAGCATTTGCAATGGATCCAAATGTATATCCTGTTAAGAATAACACAAAGTTGACTCAAAGCCCTGTTCTGATGTGCAATCTCATGTCCACTCATCCTTTACTTTTTTGTTCCTCTCTTCACTCATGCAAGTTTGTGACTTGGGCCACCGATTATCCCCTTGCTGCCACTGGACATGAAGACAGCCAGATAGAATCAGATACAAGGATGGTTTGGTTGATTGTCTGCACCAAGAGAATAATAATTATCTCTGCCTCAAATCAAATGGAGCTGGGTGAAGACAAAGATTAAAATAAACAAAATAATTTTAATAAATTTTTCATAAATTTTAAATTTTAATAAAAATTGAAGGAGAGATGGGTGATTTATTTGGTTTTGTAAAAGAGAGGTGGGGGAGAGAGAGAGATTGAATCTGTTTCCTTAATCCTATAGGGGATGACTGTCTTTGACACCATTTGAGAAAACAGTGTCTACAGTCCAAGACACAGATGTCTGACTATACTCAGGGAATATACAGATAATGCACTTTGCTCCACATACTCTCATGCGAGTGTTACAGATGGATGTGCAGTCACAGAAAGAGGAGCATTTCACAAGAAGAACAAGGTGAGAAACATTTACATTACATTTACATTTATTAAAATATCTGTTTGGGACAGATGAAATAGTCAAATGGCAAGTAAAGCATTTCACAGAACAGCAACTCCTTCTCAATGCAGGGCCATCTTCAAAAAATTTGCGGGCATTTCTGTCACCTAAATAAGCATCTTAGGCATGGTCCAAAGAAAGTTAAGCCATTTAAATCAACTTCTCTTGATTTTACTGGAAGAAACATTTACATCCTTCCTATTTTTAAAAAACTGTATTTTAAAGGTATGGCTACAAAGAAAAGAAACAGAAGAGAATGGAAAAGGGGGAGAGAGAATGAAAAAAAAATAGTGGGAATACATAGGAGATGAAAATGCTTTCCTATTTAATCAATGAAATCTTTGACTGATTCTTTCTTTTATTTTATAAGCACCATTTCACCAGTAGACCTGTAGAAGCCATTTGTTGTTATCACGTGGCTTCAACTCAACTCCAAATTATGTTGACCCTGTCATAAGGTTTTCTTAGCAAGATTTGTTTGCAGAAGGTTTGCCATTACCTTCCATTGAACATATAGCTTGTTGTTGTTCCCAAATTATGGTGACCCTAAAGACGCTCCCAAGGTCACCCAGAGGGTTTCCACGGCCAAGTAAGGAATCAGACCTGGTCTCCAGGATTGTAGTCCAATGCTCAAACTGCTACACTGTGCTGGCTCTCAAATATAACCTACAGCACTTGGTATTCCCTGGCAATTTCCTTTTTGAGTACTAACTAGAATTGACCTGGTTAGCCACCAAGATCAGGGAGGAGCTGGTGCCTTCAGAGTACTACACTTGTAGAAAACAATTTTAGAACAGTTTTACCATGTATGGTTTGAACAACTCCATAAACTGTTTATGAAGACAGCTGTTTAATTCTATGTATTACATAAACCGGTTTACGGTTTTGTTGTTTCTTTGCTCATTGCATCTCAATTACTACTAAAAATCTTTTTTCTTTTTTTCCCTTCTGGAATTATATTTTAAAGCTGAGGCAGATAAATAGCATACTACCCTTATGGCCAGAAACTGAGGTGGGTAGAGAAGTAGATGCTATGGATTATGTTCAGACAATGGCTCAACGGACAAATTTGAAACTTAGCAGTAAAAGAAAGGTACACTGAGGATACACAGCAGTTTTGACAAGGGACTTCTGCAAACGTAGCTTCGAGGTCTTTTTTCCCAGAGACTCAGCTGGGACTAGACTTTGCTGATTGATTTCTCGGTATTACCACTATTTGGGATTTTTTTGTTGGGTTAGGTCAAGGAGAAGATTAAGGTCAAGGTTTTCTCCTAGCAGTGGTCTAACATATTTGTAGTCCTTATTGAAAATGCAGTGTTTCAGCCAATCGCAGCCATACGGTGTGCCAAAATACATCCTCAGGATGAATGTGTGTTGCCTAGCAACAGGTTACAAGCTAGACAGAAAAAAATTAAGGCAGGAGGAAGTAGGTGTAATGGCTTATTTTATATTTACGTTTTAGCCTTGGGGAGTGAACAAGAACAAGCAAGCAGAGGCCTTGATCCTAGTTAAGACTGGGAATTGTAAATTCTAGATGCTAAATTTACAAGCCCCAGAAGATATTTAAGTAAATAAGTTATTCTTAATTTACAAGTGTATACATCTTTCAAGAGACTTATGCCAGTGGGATTTTGTGTTAAAAAATCTTTAAAATTTTCTACATTTTTAGAGTGTTGCCATGTTCTCTGAAATAATAATCACCACTTTCAAATTGAAATACATGCGTCACAATATATTTATGGGATTAACTGTATACTTTAAGAATGATAACTGGAAGTGAATAGACTTGCAGAGAAAAGACAAATCTTGGGCTCAGGTCTACACCTTGCCATTGCTAGCAATCCAGCTCTGAGGCCATTTCCGCACTACACTGCTATAGTGCCAGTATTCTACTTTCAACATCCTATGGAATCCTGGGGTTTGCAGTTAAGAGAGCAAGCTTTAGACTTCTCAGCCAGAGAGCGCTTTGGCCTCAGTAAACTACAAACCCCAGAATTCCACAGAATGTTGAAAGTGGAATAATAGCACTATAACAGTACAGGACAGAAATGGCACAAGGAAATTATCAAGATGTAATCCACCACAGCCGAGTATCCTACACCATATCCATACTACCAAAATAACATCTGTGATCAGCATTTTGGAGCTTGAGAGAACATTGAAAGCCCACAAGACAACACATTAAGTCAAGGATTTTTGTTTTTGTTGTTAATTAATTATAGCAAAAGGGTATAAAGCCTTATTACAAGCCTTTAAGATGATATTTATATGCCCTTTAATTCAGAGCTGAGCCTGGCAGACAATGCACATGTGTCAAACCTTGAATTTGATGCACTGATTTAACTAGCATTAATAGGAAGAGATTCAGCAGCATCAAGACCTTTATTTTGATACTGTAAGCTGTACTGACTCATAGGACACCATGAAAACACTCAGCTTAAACACATTAAACTGAGTTACATGATCTAAAAGTCCTTGAAAAAAGAACTCCAAATGAGAGGTCTGCAACATGAAACCGCTGAACTCATATTCACTAAGAGACTGAGGTCTATTACACATAGCTTATATCATATATAAATGTTTTCTTACCACCTTATATGTGTTACTTAGTTTTACATGGCCAACACATCTATATTATAAGCAACAATTATGTTATTTACACTGATTGTATACTCTTTGTATATGGCCAGTGTAAATAACATAATTATTATTGTTTGTATTTTCTGAATTTCATTTCTGTCTGGTGTTACTATTTACAACCTTCCACCTGATCATATATTCTGTTGTTGTTAACTAAAATACTTTTAAATCAGGACAACACTTCATGCATCTGATGTTTTTGACTGCAGTTCATGAAAAGCTATAATGAATTTGCTGGTGTTTAAAGCACCACAAAACTTTTCATTGCTTTTGAAGGAAGAGCAAAATCCGGTTTTGTTAAATGAGCTTAATTTTTTTACTTTTTGTTTTTTCTTCTTGCACACAAAAATGAAGAAATTCAGACATTTTCTGCCTGCTGAGTCAGATCATGAGAAATGTTGTTTTTTTCACATTTTGATACGACAGGCACATCTTGGCACAAAAGATAGTTTTCTCTGCCAATATATCCTCTATAGAAATGTGAGAAGTCTTACAGTGGTTGACCAGTTCTTCAGTGTGGAATCTCAGTGTGTCAAGACATCCTTTCTCATCAAGGACAAAAAGATTCATGAGACTTCTTTATATGTCTAAATTCTTTATACTTCTTTATACCTCACTCTGAACATATTTGGTACTGGTGGGGAAATCATGTAAAATTTGAGATACTCTTAGCAAGTAATGGCTGAATGCCTTCAATGGCTGAAGAAAATTAGTATACACCTGTTGTCTCTAACATAGATGCTATCTTGTGTGGGTAGAATACTCTGGTCCAAAATGTCATGAGCTGGTGAAGAGGGCAGTCCTCTCTCTCCTTAAATTTCTGTCAACATATGTTACTTCCTTGGGAACATCTAGGCCTCTTGATTATGGCATATGAAAAGTAACTACATCGAATAGTCTCTAAATCAGGGCTTTCCAAATGGTGTGCCGTGACATGTTAATGTGCTGCCTGAAGTGTTTAGGGTGTCACCTATGATCTTGGAAATGTGTGTTATCATTTATGAATCATATATTTTTAAAAATATATGAAAGGTTTTCATGATATATGTTGTGTCCCCATATATTTTGTTATTACAATTTATGTATGTGTCTGCATCTTTTATAAGGAGTTAGTTTAACCTCCAGTTTGCTAGTAAAACTGAATTACTGTGTCACGAAATAATGCATATTTAAAAAGTCTCTCACCAACATGAAAAATTTGGAAAGCTCTGGTCTAAATGCTCTAGCTGTACTTTGTTTTATTGCAGATAGATCCTGAACGCATCAAGAAGAGGCATTTGAATCATAGTATGAATACCACACTGCTGCTTTCTCCAAGAACTCTTTGACCACCTCTGAAACCTGGAGTACTACACTACACAATTACAGCACTATAATTCCACTTTAACTGCAATAGTTCCATCCTATGGAATCACTGGATTTGCAGTTTAAGGAATGAGTGTTTATAATTCAGATAGCTCTAATGCCTCCTCAAATTGCAAACTCCAAGACTTTATAGGATGTAGCCATGTTGGTTAAAGTGTAGTTATAGCAGTGTGTTTTCTAGTGTGAAATGGTGCCACCTCGAATGCACTTCCTATACAGAAATGTGATATTTTGAGGACATCAATTCATTTATAAACAAAATGTGCATTCTCAGTTTCCAGTTTAGCTTTTGTAAGTTTGATCACTTAACCCACAGGCAGAAGTGATAGCTGATGCTTAAGGGTGCCACAGCAATTCACCATCAAGTTTCCCTAATTTGTCCCAGGGCACCCAGGAGGAGGCCGTATGTTGGTTTCGAGAGCCTGATAAATTGCATGTGCTTGCTATAGCTAACTGGACTCTGTAAGATATTGATATTGATTCCTTTGACAACTAATTAATTGAAGCAGACGTAGTCTACCCAAAATTTTATCTTTCTTTTTCCATGTAGTCCCTTATTCTTTTTTTAAAGATAAGGATACTCACAGCATTGGTTATACTATGAAATAGCAGTTAATAAATCACCTAACTGCATGTCAAATATAACTTAGTCCTAGGAAAGGAGCAGCACAGGATGGAAAATATGCTCTCCTTGGCAGAGTGCTAAAATTGCACTGCAGAAACCACAATGGATGTTCAGAAAATAATAAGGCATTTGCTTGGAATTTAAAATGCCTCAAGAAAAAAAAAAAAGGAGACATCTTCTGCATAGCAAGAAGCCCAGCACTTAAAAGCCTCAACAAAGCTATCCAAGTTCTATTCTCAAAGGATTGCTGTATAAAAAGAAGGGAAGGAACTGCTAATAAAGGAGTGGTGCTTCCCTGTTAGCTTCTAAACAGACGTAATGAACATAAAATAAATCTGCAAAATTATTAGTAGACATCAAATAGGATAAAATGGATGGTTCTGGATGTGTTGGATATGTTCCTTTATGAGAATATTCCAGTTTATTCACACCAGAAAAATTACAGTGGAATCAATCTCTTATGCTGAGGAGAAGGAAGATGCAGACAAAATGCTGCTCCACCTTTATGCAGGACTGATCTGCAGTAAACAAGTCATCTGGCTGTTATTATGTAACATCACATTGTTTGGTAGATGGCACTGAAAGGAAAGTGTTTATAGGCTTGTGTCAAGGATGACAAAATTGGGCTATAACTTAGGAGAATGCTTGCATCTCATGATTAATTCCTCCTTTAATAAGATCTCTATATTTACTGTATGCAGTCATCGTACTGCTGATGCAGGGAAGAGAGGGAGGGATTTCCAAACAGGGGTACAGCTGTTATCTTCTCTCCCCATCTCTTGCAATAATTCATTTGACGCTGAAGACATTTTAGTGATCTGAGCCACTGAACTGCCCCAGGGCAACAACTGCAATTGGAAGGACAAAAATAACATTGTCCTTTGCTCCCCTTTTGTACAACTGGGGAAAAGAAGCCTAACAAGCTCCCAGCAGACCACTCTCAAAAGCTGCTAAGGATCAGAGTTCGGGTTTGAGTGTGGCTGCCCTGTTTGATGAGCCACTAAACTCTGTATTAATCTTTGGTCCTGAATTCTGGCTCTCTCCTCCATCATAATTCTTGGTATCTGCTTCAATCCTGACATGCTCCTTAGTTATGCAAACCGCCTTTGTCTTGCATGTCCAAGTTGCTCTGATCCTATCTCATCTCAGGCCCAAACCTGACAGCACTCCTGACATGGAGAGATTATAGCATTTACTATTTTGCTGGTTCCCACACAATATGTACCTCTGTTCCCATTTGAATGAGTTTCTCTGAAAGGTATGAACATAGGAACGATCCTGACTCATTCAGACCAATTTCCTACCTAGTTCAGCATTCTGTTCACACAGACAACCAGGTGCCTACAGAAAGCCTTGCAACAGGACCTGGATGCGAGTGCATCCTCCGTTTCATGTTTCTGACAACTAACAAACAAGAAGCTGGACCTTTTGCAATATACCCATTGATGACTGTAGCCCTTCATGAATTCATCAAATCTCCCCTTAAAGCCATCCAATTTGGAAACCATCACTATGTTTTGTGATCGTGTGTATACCGTGTATATACTTGTCCACAATAGCCAGGGTTAGGAATTATGCAACCCTCCAGAAATTGTTGAGCTGCACCAGTTTCTAGTCACCAAAACCAGTATTAGCAATGGTTAGGAATGCTGGAACTTCTGTCCAACATAGTGTTACCAGGTTTTCAAAACAGCAAAAGGGTACAGTCTAAATCGATGACATGCAAAGTTGACAATCAAGAAGTAACCCTTAACAAATTTCTGTTCTTCCTAAATAACAAATTAAAAGTACTGGTGAGTCAATTTAGCCATGTATTTCTCTGTAAAATTAGCACATTGTCCCTTTTCTTAAATTACATGATGTACACATTTCTGTCTTTACCTGGTAAGCCTAATCCAGCAACATGTGGAGGGCCACATGAATCCCATCTCTGTGTGAAATACTTCCCTTTATCTGTCCTGAATCTCCCACTATTCCATTTCAGTGGACCATATCAACTTTAAGTATTCTCATACCGTGCATAATTGTATATATTTTTATTATTTCTCAATTCCTTTTTCAAAGCTAAAGAGCCCCAATTATTGTTGCCTTGTTTAAAAAGGAGCTGTTCCAGCCCCTTTATTTCTTTTGGCTGGCTTTTTCTTTCCCTTTTTCACGTCTACGATATCCTTTTACAGATGTGACTATGAGAACTGTACACAGTATTCTAGATATGATTACCTAATGGATTTGTAACAGTGCAGGATGATATTGGCAGTTTTATTTTTGATACCTTTTCAAATTTGGAATTCAGTTCTAGCTAAAAATTTAAAGGACCAATGAATAACAAGCTGATGCCCTGTGGACCAAACAATTTATCTGCAGGTGGTCTAAAACAAAATACAAGTTACAATATTAAGGCTAGAAGCCAAAGAGTGTTTTCACCACGCCAGCAGAGCTATCAAAATGAAAAGCAATTCAGTAATTGCTTGGAAATCTTCACATTGTGTCTTCCTGAGTTTTACTGAGCCTATAAAAAGTAAGAGATTATTATTCTAAGCAATTAAACAAAATAACCATAATAGATTTTTTATATATATATATATATATGACATTATATATTAATGTGCCTGACGTTGGCACACACAAATAACTTCAGGTTCCCTTAGGAAACAAAAACCTGGAGGAAGAAGCAAAAAGAATCCTTGCCTGTTTCAGCAAATGTCACATGATTATTGTGAATCACATTGTAGAATGGGGAAATTATAGAGCATCTTGCAGATTCCACAAACTAGGTACAGTCAATAGAGACAGGGACAAACTCTCCAAATTCATGGAAAGTTCCCAGAGAAGGTAGATAACAAACTACAAAGTACCATTGAGAAAATATTTGTTGTTAATTGTGCATTTGCACAAATATAATTCATTTACACTCATCAGCCATTTCTAATAAATATTTTTTTTTATTTTTAAAATGAATTAGATGCAGGGTTTCATACATGTATCTTTATTCACCCATTTGCTCTATTCATGGATCAACATGGCCTTATTTTAACACCAAAAAACATATCCTACGGGTCATAGGTAATCTCTCCTTCCTCCCCATTTTCTGTGTTGTGCCATCACTTCAGGCATATTCTTCCCAGCCCAGCTCCTTTCTAGCAAACAGGAGTTCAGAAGGGGACGGGGGAATAGAACTAGAGTGATAGTATGATAACAGCAAATGCTGTCCAGTGGCCTTAGCTTTTGCCTTTCTACAAGAACCACAAGAAAAGTAAAGAGCCACTGATGGCGGGTAGGGTAATAGAAATTCTCCCGGCCTGAAAGGTCTGTAAAACATCAACCCCTGCCCAATTCCACACATCCCATCTGCAACATCTTATTCAGTTCTACTTTTATCATGGCATAATTTTAATGTGTGTTTGGTTCTTTCTGCTAACAAATCCTAACAAACTGGAATAGGAAAATACACAACATGATACCGTGACAAGGGGTAATTTGAATTATATGTTATGAAGGACTGGATACAGATTGGTTTAATTTTTTTCATGCCCCATTTTAAAAGATAGCTGGAACCGTGAAGAGGTCTTCCCAATTTCAGAGTCCAATAACTCCTTCTCAGAGTTCTTTTCCTCTGGCACAAATGAACCCCATCTTGTGCTTATTATCAATAATATCACTTTAAAAGGAATCCAAAAGTTAGGTCATAAAACAGATGCTAAGCAGACCTGTTCAATCACATCTTTCATAATCATATAATCACATTATTCCTTTGTAAACTCACAGCTGCACATAAATATGGTACTCTTTTTTCCCACACAGTTATCACACATGCATATCTGTGTACTATCATGTACCTGCAAACTCTCACAGATATTCAAACATTGTGTTGGTAGACAGCCATAAGTAAACTGCAATTTATTGTCATAAATTAAAAACAGCTAGCCTAGTATTAGTGTTATAGTGAACCTGTCCTTAATCCCATTTCAAGAGCACAGAACTTTGTAAAACTTTGGTCAAGAAAGAAGGCAAGTACCTGAATAATGAATGATCTGTGTCAATATTTCTCTGCCACTTTGAGTCATCAATATGCTTATTTTCTTCTCATATTAATAGACCTACTTTCACTGTTCCCTTGATGTCCCTTCTTATTTCCCTTTAACTCTTTGATAGTCAATGCTGCTTCTCAACCCAAAATTTTGCTCACAGTTGACATAAGCAATAAATGAATGCAGTTTCTTTTCATTATTTTCCAACTGACAATAAAAATGAAGTCTGAGGAAGATGGCAGTATGCTCTAGCACTGAGACTTCACCTTCACCAGCTTCCAGCACTGAGCAACAGAGCAGGGAACCAGAAGGTAAAGGTATGTGGTGTTTCTTACCACCTGTGATCATTTAATAAGCTGGTGAATATGTTGCAATAAGGAGGGAAAAAGGCATGGGACAGCCGGCAGCCTGAGAAGTGAGATGCTAAGGGAGAAGTGACACTGATCATTCCAAATGCCAGGTGAATGGGAGAAGGGTTCTCTCTCTGCCTTTCCAAGTAATTATGAAATGAGTCTTTAAGGTTAAAAGAACAAATCAAATTACAGATTCTCACTCATTCCTCTGAGAAGGCTGCAGTGTGTCTCAGAGAACATCATACAAATTATTTCTCATTCAGATATATAGAGAGAGATAAAGAGGGAGAAATGAAAGTAAAGTTCACATATATCATAGTCAAAAGGAAAGCGTACAAAATTATAAAAGGTGCAATTTATATGATTCTCCATATCAAAGGAAAGGAGTTTTAAATAAAAGTTAACTTAATTCCCTGAGGGTAGGTTGAAGTGGGAGGGAAGGAACTGTTAAAGCAGAATTATATTTATTGGGAAAGTTAATTTGTTGGTTGTGGGTGGAGTACTGATCATTTTGTATTAATTGTTGGAATTTTTTGTAGGTATATCAGTCTCATCCCAGTATTCCATAGCATGTAACAGGCAAAGTGGAAATAAAGTGCTGTAATTGTGTAGTACAAACTTACCAATATAATGCATCTTTCATTCCTAATAAGGTGGATGCTTTCACAAATTAAGATCTAACATCTGCTACACAAAGGAAACAAACAGAGATTCAGGCTATAACTAACTTTTTAAAAAGTCTATAGCAAATATTATAAGGACCAGCTAAGAATCTGTACTGTTTTCAGGTGTGACAGTGAAGCTTGGCTTGTGTGGTGGCATGGAACAGACACCAACATTCCAATTTTTCATGGTGTAAAGATTTCAGAATGTCTGTCAGCCACTTTTTTGAGAGACAGGAAAGGAATCCATTTGACTAAGATTACAACTGAGCATAGACCTTGGGGACAGAAGTATCTGAAAATGACTGGGATAAGATTCCAAGACTAGAATGAAGGAAGAGAATAACGAAATCGTAAGGGGTTTTGGAGATCATCTATTTGAACCCCAGATCAGTATAACGTGTCCAACACAGGGTAAAACCACAGCTTTCCTAACAAATGGCCATCCAACCTCTGTTTAGAAACCTCCAGTAATGGCATATTCATCATCTTCCCAGGCAATGCTTTCTACTGTCACACCTCTTATCATCAGGTGGTTTCTCCTTATGTTTAGTCAAAAACTATTCATATGTTAATGCACTACCATTTGATATGGCAACTTTTAAGGAAGCATTTAGTAATAATGTTCATAAAGAGTTCTCGTGATTTCTTAGGGGGAAGTTATATGATAGGAAATGTCTTTCTATGGACGTTAATTCCATAGCAGGCAGCCATATAAAGTACTAAATATACGCTACATTTTGTACAGCTACTGCAATAGGGATGTAATTTTTCACTAATTTCCTTCTCAACAGAAGCAATGAGTCATTTTAGCCATCTTCTTCCCACTTTAAGAAAATCTCTGAAAACTAAAGACTATTCACAGTCTACGACTTATTCTGGGGGAAAAAATCACACATTGTTTTTTGGCAGAGAAAACAGGATTTTCTGTGTGGGAAATAATATTTTGATTTGTTTTGCTATTTGCTATTTGTTTGCTATTTCCTGTATAGAAAATACCATGGAATCAAAAATCTGTGCAAAATTGCCATGTGGTTGTTTTGTTTAAAAACAACAGCATTAATATAGCTGTGCAAATTTTTTTTTACAGAAAATTCTGTTTTCTTTACAAAACAATCACGTGTGAATTTTGCATAGAATATGTCCTAACTGTGAAAAATCTAATCAGTCCAACATTTTTTCATCAGAGTTTCTCAACATTCGATAAACATGTTCTTCTGTCTTTTTATAAATATTTTCAATTATTTTCCCCCACCCTAATAGGCAACATCTGTACAAATAGAAAATATGCAGAATCTTTCTACTTGATCTATCTTAGCCAGACACTCTTCATTCACAACTGATTCAATAGCTTTGCATAGTATTTTTAATGAGATGATGCATAGTTCCACATTCCATGTTCAGGAACTCAAAGTTCCTAAAGAAAAAAACCAACCAAGGAGTAAAAGTTAAGAGCACATTTTGCCCAAAAGTGCCCATGATATAGATTAATATTTCTTCAGAAAAAAGACCTCTGTTACTCTCAGCATGTGACTTAGTTTGACAGACAATGTGTATTTTAGCTTATTTGCTCATTATAAAATACAACATCTCATTCACTTTTGCTGTTCTGCCTTTATTTTCCTCTATTATTTTAAAACCCTCTTTTTCAAATGGTCTAGAAAATTAATAGTGGCTGTTGTCTTATGTATAAAGAATTAGATTATGGAAAAATATTGCTAACCAACATAGTTATAGTCACTATGGATACACTTTAGACATATTCACAGTTCTAACTGTAATATTCTCATTGTATCATCATTTTTGTTACTGCACTAATATTTAAATTATTGCTGAAGTAATGTGAATATCACATCATCTCCAAAGAAAACACATATTGTACCGATTTTTTTTAACGCCTGCATTTGTAAAGTTGTAAGTGTCAAATTCCATCATTTTGACAAGACTTAAAAAGTGATATGTTGCACATACATTTTACTGGCAAAACTAAGTACGGGATGCTTAATTTCTTTGCTGAAGATAAGTGTCTGTACATCTGCTACTTTATATCTATGGGAACCATTTTCTAATAAAACGCAAAGACAACAAAACTTTAACCGACTCTACATTACATTTCCAACTGATTTTCAAAAACCACAAGAAGTCAGCCTCAGTTCACATCTAACCAAATGCATAGGTAGAACTTTCCTTCTGCCTTGCTGATGAAGGAAATTTGAATTTTTCACCTAGGATGACCCACCAGGACACTTTTATAATAAGGTCCTACAGAACGTTAGTGTAGCTTACATATATAACAAGAGGGCTAAGATGGATTTCGATTACGATAGAATTCATTGCACAATGGTGATCACAATTTTGAGCGTGCCTGTTAAAGCAATGGTAATATATCTCCCATCAATCAATCCAAATGGGAGGTAGTTAAAATATATTTTCTAGTGCTAGCTATGCAAAGCTACTGAATACATGCAAATTTAGGAAGATAACACTTAAAGAACTTCCACTGATTCAGTCAGTCTATTTTATGAGAAGTAAGAAGTGAGTTCAAGTTATAGAGGTAAAAGGAGGTGGAAAAGAATAAGCAAATAAAAGGGGGCAAATGGCAGTGCAGCCTGTAAGGAACGAGGAAGAAAATCATACCAAGGAACTGAATGGAAAAAGAAAAGAAGAAGAAAAGGGCGGGGATTCAAGAAAGAAGGAAGAGTAAAGGGGACGAAGATTACTGTTGTTGTTGCTGCTGCAGCTGTTGCTGAAGAAGAAACTAAATTAAACTAAAAGAATGAAGACATAGAGACAGGTAGTAGAGGAATAGGAAATAATATGCCAAGCAGAACAGCAGATAAAGAGTAAACAAAAAGGAAGGGACAAGGCAGAATACTATTTAGTGTGCTGTCCTATGGCTACAGAGACCATTCCTCCCCATTTGCTGGACTATGTGAAAATCAGTATGGCTGAATAAATCGTAAGTATTGGACGGGTGCATCAACACAACAGAATGATTTAAATAATTGGTTGCTATGGCATTGCTAAAAGGGAGGAATCCACAGAACACATCAGATACCTATGAATGAAAGGATGTCATACTGAAGAGGGAATGAGCTTGTTTTCCATGGCTCCATAAACTAGGACAAGGAGCAATGGATTCAAACTATAGGAAAAGAGATTCCACCTGAACCCCAGGAAGAACTTCCTGATGGTCAGAGCTGTCCGGTAGTGAAATATGCTGCCTCAGAGTGTGGTGGAGTCTCCTTCTTCAGAGGTTTTTAAGCAGAGGCTGGATGGCCATCTGTTGGGAGTGCTTTGATGTGTATAACGGGGGGTTGGACTGGATGGCCCCTGTGGTCTCTTCCAACTCTATGATTCTATGATTCTATGAAATGTAAAAAAAAACACTTTATAATATTTTAAATGGTGCAGAGGATATGATACAATTTATGTAAAAGCAAACTGCAATTATTTGTCAGTTGTCATAGAATAGTGACTAAACAATGCACAGACCTTTCTTGACAGTGTAATTGGCACAGTATAGCCTTCTCCCTGTACTTCCCTATGGTTCCAAAAGGCAATGCTACCTATCCCAGCCATATCCCTCACATTACAAATGCTCCTGCTGTATCATCTGCTCCACAGTCACCACCTCAGGGTGAATCCTGTTCATATGTTCGTTCTGTGATCTTTCCATGTCATCCTTCCTTACCCTTCTCTTGCACAGGAACTGGGTACTGGTCAGCCCACAGTATTTCTGACTTCTGTGTATGGGTGTGAAATCTGGACATTGAAGAAAGCTGACAGGAAGAAAATCCACTCATTTGAAATGTGGTGCTGAAGAAGAGTTCTGTGGTTACCATGGATTGCTAAGAAGACAAATGAATAGGTCTTAGAGCAAATCAAGCCTCAACTATCACTAGAAGCAAAGATAACTAAACTGAAGCTGTCATATTATGGTACTATCTTGACATGATATGACTCACTGGAAAAAATGGAAATGTTTAGTATTAGTGGAGCAGTAGGAACAGAAGACCACAGTAGAGGTGAATTGATTTATTCAGTAAAGCCATGGTCCTGAATTTGCAAGACCTGAATAGGGCAATTGAGGATCATGGATCTTGGAGCTCTATCAAGTCACCATAAGTTGAAGTCAGCTTGATGGCATATAACAACAACATCTGGTCTGTCTACTGCTTCCACCACTCAATCTTTTCTACTGTGTTAAGATGCTCCAATTGTTGGAGTGACATACTTGTTGTCTCAAGTATGGTGGTCCCACACCATCTTCATTTCTTTTTCTTGTTGCCTGTGTTGCCAATCATGGCTCACACAGGTGTATTCCCATTACAACCATAGCCAGATCTTCCCACTGTGCCTCATCTGTGCCAGCCAAACTTCCACCTTTCTGACTTGCCACTGGTCCCACAAACCCCTCTCCCTCTCTACTCCACTACTCCTTCCCTTGCACTGTACATTATCCTGTATTTCCTCATGATCTCAAAAGTCAGACTTCTTCTGCATCTTGCTTGTGTTCAGTGTTATCTGTCAGTGTTGACTTTCATGTGAGAACCTGGGGCTTTCACTTGTGATGACAAATCTGAAGCTGTTTCTGTGGCTTCCCTTCTGGTTCTTGATGCAGAAACTACTTAGGTGACTCCTCGTCCCACTATGTGTTTGCAGACAGGAGTATTAGACTATACTCTCATCTTGGGCTTCATTTGTAGTAGTGGGCTATGGTGTATTCAGGATCTTGGAGTCAGCATTAGTGACTTCAGATCAAGCTTCAGAGGGAGGTCCTGCCAAGCCCTACCTGGAACAGTCCTCTTCACAGGAGGACAAAGAAGAGCCAAGATAGCACGCTCTAGTAGGAGGCTGAGAGCCCAGCCTGCAAACTACTGAAAGCAGAACTAAGCCCACCTCAGTTTAGCTCCTGAAGACCAAGAACCAGATACTGAGCCACATAATTCTTCTGAATACCATAAATTAAAACACAAGCTTCAAAAGAGCAGGAAAAGCTTTGGCTGGCCTTGAAAGGAACACACTGAAGCAATTAGGCCTGGTAGCTATAAATTAGCATGTCCGTGGCCATTCTAATTGTTGCAAACAACCTCTCTAAAATCTCCATGTAGAATTACTTGATAGTTCTTGCTCTATCACTTTTCAGATTTTAGCTTGCTTCTTGGATTAGTCTTGTTTGTTACCCATGATTGACATTAGACCTCAATTACTCTCAGATTGCCTTTTGTGCTTTTGTGACACCAGAGTTATCTTGACCATGCTTCTGCTCTTGATGACACTAGCCTGACCTGGCTTTTCCTCTGACTGTTCTGTTGGATTAGGGATGTATCTGGGCACTTACCACCCTTAAACAACATGGCCAGACATTCCATGGACCCATATCACCTTAAACAACATGGGCAGACTTTCCATATTTTTTTTTTACCCGCACAATTGTTATGGGACTTCATCTTCAATAATCTAAAACTGTTGTCAGTTCTGATGTGTTTCTAACCCATACCACTTGATAAACTCATATTACTTCAGAAAACTTATTACAGTTATCCCCCAATATATATTATATATATTATATATGTATGTGTATAGTTGGCTACATTTTAAAAGTTTAAAAATATACCAAAAAGCATAGTGCAATAAATAAATCTAACATTAATGTGGAATAGGTACATGTCACCAGGATTATTTAGCAAGAGAACATTGTTGCTCTTCTTTTCTATCTGAGCCTATTTTCTGAATGACTTTTACTTGCCAAAACTAGAAATGAAGCCAACGTTATATAACCCTCTTTACAAAAGCCTTTGGGCTGCATATAAAGGCAGTACTACATAAATACAACTGCTAATCTTCTCATGAATGAAAAGCAAAGGATTTGCAAAACAAATGTAATCTGTCAATTAATATTTTGGTAGACTCTCTAAACAATTATTTTTATATTTTTTTTAAAAAAACTCAGATCTTCTACAAATGTAACTGTCTTGTATCTCTAAGACTTGGCTGGGGAAGAATCGGCCCTTTGGATGTCACTGGACTGCTGTTCCATCAGTTCTAGCCAATAATGAAGGATGATGGGAATTGCAATCCAGAATTGGAGGGACGCATATTCCTTTAAACTTCCCTTCCTGACCCCAGGAATCAGAAACTGTATGTCCTATCTGATAGTGATCTCAATCCAGGGAGAAAGTGGATGACTCTGTTTGGTGGTCTGCTAAAAGCTCAATTCTACTTCTTATTCATATCTGCCCTGATATGCTTTGTATATCATGGTGTGGAATGTGACTGGGCAGTGGGCTACCCGTAGGGGGATGCACAGGCAGCCTCTGGGAGCTATGAATGGCTCAGCCTAATCTAAGAAGACAGTTTTCTTGTCTCCGTTACATTCATTTCTGCAAAATGGAGCATAGCAGTCTAATAACAGGTTGTAGAATTGCTAGGGTAAAATGAAAAGTTTCTCCAGCATCACACTGTAGTCTCAAACTGTGAGGAACCATTATTTTTAATAATCTCCAGTTGGTACTGCCCTTGAAAATAATACAATTCCCACTAGTCCAGAAATCAACTGCTAGACCTCCATGTTACATCAGTTCTGAAAAAAGAAGCTTTTCTATGGTGGTGCCTCCTGGGAGAGGTCATGTGGTTTCTTCACTAAATCCTTCCTGGTACCAGATTCAACCCTTTTTTCACTTTCCAGGCATTTGAAATCATTTTAACAGTTTTATGCTCTCAGTTTTATTTTATTGTTAACTAAAATGATGTTATCCCATTTTGGACATATTGGTGGTTTCCACACTACACTGTAATTCCACTACGCTATAATTCCACTTTCAATATCCTATGGAATTCCAAAGAGCTCTCTGGCTGAGATTGCTAACCGCCTCTCCCTAAACTGCAACCCCCTGGATTCCATAGGATGTTAAAAGTGGAATAACAGCACTATAACAGTGTAGTATGGAAATGGCCATTGTAAGAAGACTCAATGGAAAACACAATAAGGAAAGAAGAACCAAATGGATTAACTCAATAAAGGGAGCTACAACCCTGGATTTGCAAGACCTGAATAGGAATGTTAAGAACAAGTTATCTTGGAAGTCTGATTTATGGTGACCCTATGAATGAGAGACTTGCTATCAACAATCCTCTTCAGGTCTTGCAAATTCAGAGCTGTGGCTACTTCTATTGAGTTTATCCATCCATAATGTACCCCTCCTCTTTCTTTGTTGTCTTCAACTTTTCACAATGTTATTCTCAACAAGTTGACCTGACAACTCATAACAACAACACGAGCTGAATATTTATTTCAATTATACAATCCTGAAATCCAGTTTTGAGTGAAAGTGCCAACTATGCATTTTTTAAAAAGACATAAACACATAAATAACATATATGCATAAGTCACTATAGACTCATAACTATGGACAGGGGGGATTTTTAGCTCTATAGCTCTTGGACAAATTACTGGAATGTTAATTTCATCACAGAACTGAAAGAGATGCCACAAATCAGCTAGCCTATTCCCATGCACAAAGAGGATATCCAGTAAATTATCTCTGACAGGTGCCTATCACATGTCAACAATCTCATCAGGATGAACATGTCACATCATGTTCTATATCTATTAATAATTTTCAAACAGATGACAAAGGCAAACTCATACAAGATGTAACAGCAAGGCCTTCAGACAGTGAAAGCATAGAAAGCTTACTTCCAAGTGAGGCAGTGAACCTTTGCCTTTTCTTCAGATTAAGAGGCAGGCCTCATGTGATGGAATATCTGATTTAGGGAAATGCAGGGAAAGACTTCTACACAGACATGAAGGTTATGACAGAAGGTATCATACTACAATCTTCCTTAACACTTGGTTTATACATTTATCAAGTACAAAGGAGTGTTTGACCATGGGAATACCACCGGCAATCTGAAGTCACTCAGCCTTGATGCAAGGCTTATGATTTCAATTGGAATGAAGAGAAAAAAATCCCCATATATCCCAAATGCAGCTAGACTTACAATCTCAACTTCCTACCAAGTAATACAATTTCCATTTTTTTTAAAGAAAACAATCAATCACAAACAAATCTTCTAGCTTAGGCAATGACAGATAAAGTTAGTGAGGACACAGAAGAAACCCACAGACTAAAGAATTCCCTCACATGGAAGGCTATGTTGCTCCGTTCTCTACTCTTTTTCCACCAACAGACAATCAATTTCTTATTTACTCAAACTTTTAAACCATAAACTGGATATTGTAGAAGGTCTATTGTAGTATCCTTTTTTTTTGTTTATCAGTAACATTATGATTTAATTACCTTTTCTGTTGTTTAAATGACCATTTTAATATGATAGTTCATTCATTGCTTTTAAACTTTTATAGTATTTATTGTTTTAAGTATTTCTGGTTTTAAGCTTATGTTGCAGGACACCTTGGCTTCCATAATAGGAGAAAGAAAGAATATAAGTGAAATGAAAAATAAACAAATAATATTTTCTAAAGGAAAGGAAGGTTTCCTTAATGTACTTTGTTAAGCAAATAGGTTCATTTTTTTTCTTTTGCTTTCACTTCTTTTCTTGTAGCACAGATGTCTCCCATGAGTGGGTCTCTTGAACTCAAAATGTGCATTTGGATTTCAAAGATCATACTGCTGATGAGATTCACAGGTCCCACATCAAGTGCTATTATCTAGGAAAGACAAAGGCTGACTTCCTCTGCTCTTCTGCTTTCACACTATACATGTAATGTAAAAACTAGATCTTGGGTGAGTATAAAAACCAGTTGAAGAACAGCCTGTGCAGCTATTAGCTAAAGTTACCACCTTTTGACCTGGCAAATTATAGGCAGTCCAGTGGGACAAGGACAACATAAGAGACTTATTATGATTATAGTATAATTACGGTTGTGCTGTCACATCATTTAATTATCTTAGTTATTAAACTGGGTTGGCATACAGGTCATTATGGTCTCATTATGCTACTCTGCATAGCAGTTTTAGGTTTCTAAAAATGGAATATGGCCCAAACAAAACTACAACTGTTTGTTACCTTCCTAGAAAACTTATCTTAATAATGGAGTTGATGTAACCTCACTATTGTTCTTTTCTGATTCCTCCAGTGCTTCTTGGACCTCCTTCACATGCCTCCCTCACTTTTCTGAACATACAGGCAAGTTTGATTGAGGTTAGTTTGGGCCTTTCTGGCTCCATAAAATGTAGACAAACTCTGGGTTGTATCCAATGCCTAGTCCCAACTAACTCATTAATCAATTGGCTTTTAATGATGTTAACCTACTATGTAGCAAACAATTCAATGGGTCTGCTCTAACTGTGAGTGGAAATTGGATGTAGGCTTTAGTTTTTAAAATGTTTTACAGAATACATTCCTTTTGGGGGAGGGAGATAGGTTAAGCCACCCTCTCCTGCAAGCCCATTCCAGTATTCTCCTTGTCCATCAATAGCCAAAATCAAGCATGAAGATCCAGCAGTTTGTCTTGACATGGCCATGTATTTACCTTCACTTATTCCAGACAGACTATATTGCATTTTTATGTAGGTGACAACAGTAAGAAGCGGTAGCAGGGAAGTTATGCTTTGTTTGCTACTATATTCTTGATATTGCTGGGTAATTTCAGTTCTTCACTCTCTCTTTTAAGGATAGCTGACCTGTTACAAATCATCTTGGCTCTCTGTACTGCCCCAGCACATGCATGGCACCTGAAAGGTATTCACATGTGCTGCATTCTCTTTCATAATGCAAAACATTATGGATTATTTTTAATGCAAGCTCTAGTAGAGGTACATATGTGATACACACATCTTTAGAACACAGATGCTAGCAGGGTATGGTTTCTATAGCAACTGATCAAGGGAGAGAAAGAGAGAGAGGTGCTATTCACTAAGTACATATAAGCAAACAAAGATGAACTAGAATAAACAAACTAACTAACTAATACTGCCACCCAGAATCTTCCATGTAATGATTTTTTGTCAGCTGATGGCCTCCATGCAAATGGGGTGGTGATTCTGTGCCAAGCTTCTGTAACAGTTTTAAAGGAGACACTCAAAGTACTGCACCCCATTCGCAAAATGGGTTCCATGTGTTGGATAGCTCCTTTGAAATTCAGACCAAAATACAGAGCAGATTCACTACCCCACTGCCATGGAAGCCACCAGTCACCACAGATAATCACTGAGATCTAATTCTTCTGCCAATGGAGTCAGGACAGGGCTGATTTCTCCTCCTTCCTACAGCCCCCTTCAGATCTGTTCTGAAAGGCCAACAGAGTCTGCAGCTCAGTACACATACATGCTTCCTCAACAGCATCTGGTTGCCTCACTAGGACCATTTCATTATTGTCTGAACTCAACTATCTAGTTGAAGCAGCAGTCACCGCAGTCAGTCTTAGCAGCAGACATTTTGTATCATGTTGTGTCTAATCCTACTTCTTGCTCCAAGTATTCATCAGCAACCCTTGTCACCAAGAAGAGACCACTCTTGCAGACTGTCCATAAGCCCAAGATGAAATATTCTCTACCTCCCTCTATCCAAAGATTGTTTTACTTTGTTCTGGTTGCCAGATAGCGCCAGTGGTAGACAGTAGCTTTCATGTCAGTGAGACAGTGAATCCACATCAGGATTTTAAAGGTGCTATCCATGGTTCTGAACCTATTTTGGGTTCAGCATCTCCCATGACTCCATTAAAGTTTAGACTAAATCCTGAGGTCATGTACTACCTTACTGACATAGAACCCACCCTCCTCCAGTCAGTGGTCCACTTTGAGGTAAGGTTATTCTCCTTTCCCCTATGGTCACAGACCACAGACTCGCAACAAGCAGTAGCTAGAACAAGAACAGCCATAGCTATTAAGGCCTCTATATCACTGTGCCCCTCCCCTGAGCCATCGTCAGCCACTGTAGCTTTTTTATTTTCAGGACAACACTTTATGTATTTTACATAACTTAGGTAGAATTAGTGCCTGGATTAGCTTGTTTTCCCATCATTGCTTATGCATTTTTCCTATTGTCTCATGTGTATTAAGACAGTAAGCCCACAGGCAGGGACTCTGTTGTGGTTTTCGTCTGAAGGAGTGTATTAAAATTAGACCTGTATTATGTTTTAATTATGATACATTTTAACATTTTCTAAGTGTTATGTGCTCAGTAACTAAACGATCAAATTGACCTCAGCCTCTACACACTGGTTTGGCATATTTAACAGAAAGATTTAGCAGAATGGCTACTAATCATGTTGATTGTATATTACCTCTAAGATCAGAGGAAGTATGCCTCTGAATAACAGTTGCTAGAGAACATCAGTGGAACAGTGGTAAGCCAGCTCATGGCCTCCTTGTTTGCTTCCCATAGACATACAGCTAGCTACTATCAAAAGGGAATGTCAGACTATATAGGCCTTCTTCTTATGTTCTTACACCTCTGAATAACAGTTGCTGGAGAACATGAGTGCAAAGGTGCTAGCATGCTCATGACCTTCTGGCTGGCTTCCCATAGACATCCAACTGGCTACTGTCAAAACTGAATGTCAGACTAGGTAGGCTTTCTTATGTTCTTATGACAATTCTCATACATAAAGCACACAATGATACTCCAAATGACCCAGATAGCCAACAGACTCACTACCCAACATGTAGCTGAAAAAATTTACCACAAATAGCAAGTGATGATCACCTTGCAGCACATGAACAAATCTACCCATTCACCAAATCTGAGAGGAAGATAGAACTCTGTTGGGTTTTGGCTCATCCTGGATGAGTCCACCATCAGCAGTTCAAAGGCAGATAGAAATGTGAAAAGGAAAATATATTGGAAATTTCATTAAGTAAATGAAAATGTACTGAAGAACAACAGACTTTCCATTTTAGCCACTGCCCATCAAATTTTGAAAACTGCTTTGAGCATTCAGGTAACTGTAATGGTTCTTTATATCAGCTAGGATTCACAGATCTCAGAGCCTGCTCCAGAGTCTCAAGGTCTACACCCATTTTCTGGTCCTCAAGGTGATGGGGAAGAATCTCAGAGTGAGAGTACTATCTTGAAAAGTGTGTGCATATATGTTTTTCTCATTTGTTAGACCTGGTGTTTGTTATTTGAGTGGCATAGACTGTGCAGTTGGTTTTGGTGCTGCATGTCTCAAGTTTAGTGCTTAGGGTCTGTTCCTTGTACTACCACCCTTTGTAATATCACCTGGACCCATATCCTGTGACTTTACAAGGAGTCATCCCTTAGCTCCAGGTTCTGGAAATCTCAGAGCCTGCAGTAAGTATTTAATCATGTTTAGTCCCATCATTCCCACCTACCCACCCGCACCACTCTTAACGCTGTAGGAAAGGGCATGAAAGTATCCTAATAGAAATAATGATCCAATAAAACCCGAGATTTGTTTGAACACAAATCCAATTGTACATTTCAGGGAAAGTAATCCCACTGAGTCAAAGATCTTGGTAAGTCAACACTTAACATCAATTCCTTTCATTCAATGAGTTTACTCTAGAGAAACTAACAGTTAAATTTTGGCCAATGTTTAAGCCAGCTAAGTTTCATTCAAATTTGCTAAATGTAATTCCAATCCATATAGGGCATCCAGTTAAAAGAAATTTTCAGAAGCTGAATGCAATAGCTTAATTCTGCTGCTGAAAAGAGTAATACAGATTTATGAATTATCATATTTTAGTTCAAAAATCCATCTTTGGCTTAGTAATGCACATCAGATAATGTAAGCTAGTGACTTCTATACCAGCCAGTTTGATATGTAAGCTGAAATGGAAAAACTTGTTCCTCTATCAGTATTCCACATTACAATAAGCAATATTTCTGAGATGGATTTTCCCCCTTTGTTTCCCCCTAGTCATAGTTTTCTGCAAGACAGCCTCACAGTCATTTTTTTTTTAATAAGCAGATGGTATCCTCTATTCAGTATGTACAGCAAAGCCAACTGCTGCTCTGCCCATAATCACCACTGTGCGGTTACAAAACAAAATCACAATATTTTAAGAGCAACACAATGATGAAACAGAAATTGGCCAAGATTTAGGTGCAACTGAAATATATCCTACTATAATCATTTATAATATATTTAACAATATTTATCATAAGAGCACTATAACGATTTTAAAATATCATTGTCAGAAATAATGAGACGTTTTCATGAGTCCTAAGGCTGCCCAACTCACAACCTCAAGGGATTCTCCATTTTTACCTTGTGGACAGTCAGTTAGAGCTTAGCCAGTTTTAATCAAAGGATTTTGCTCAAAGTGAGCACAGTGAATCACCTTCCATGTTGGTGGCACAAGCTTCCATCCTCCTTGGATTGTACAAATCACCTCTCAGGCTACACATTAAATTTACAGTTAGGACTACCCATGAAACAATAGAATTTGATAAATGACTAGCAAATATCATTAAATTATTAGCATATTTTTAAACTCTGAACCATGTGTACACCACACTGATCACTTTATTGTTAAATTAAATCACAGTTCAAAAGTTGAGACAGTCCTAATTAATTCTAACAGTTCAGTGGTATCTTTTTTCTCCCAGGAAATGTCCCAGATTTTCAACTAGCAATTTTACCATGAAGAGTCAAGACAATAGTGTTCCTGGAAGGCACAGGATAATCTTATTGAGCAAATTGTCTCTAACGAGAAGTAAACTGTGTTTATAATAATTACAGCAGACAATACACATTGAGAACTAACACATACCTCAACATCCTCTAAGCCTCTAGAGATTTATCACTTCAAGATCAAGATAAACCAGACACAGAGGTTTTGAATATCAAATTCAGGGAAACCTTTGTTGAACGGAACAAAGGCCAGCCTTCTACTTCCAACACAGCAAGTCTGATGTCTCCAGGAGTCTATAAGCAGACCTTATACACTTTATTTCTCAGTAGCTAGTATACATTGTCAGGAAAATTAGTATTATTTTACTACATCTCCCAATCCCCAAAAGCAACTTTTCTGGCTCTGGGAATATTGCCTGTAAACAATATCTTCTTGTTGTTTTAGAATTATCTACTATAGCTTAGAATAGTTCAAATTTTCATAAATTTGCCTAACCTGCTTTTAAAGCCCTTTAAACTACTGCCCACCAACCCATCCTATGAATTCTGTAAATTAAATAATGCATAGTGCCATTATAGAGTTAGCCATCTATAACAATATGTCACAATTAATAAAACTTGGTCTCTATATGCTTCATTTGATCTCAGCATTTTCATTATGTACCTAAACTGTTTACTGAAAGAACTGAAAGAAGATAACTGGCATTTGATAAAGCACCAAAACAGCATGCAGGAAATCTAGAAACAAGGGCGAAAAAGCTGCAATTTTGGAAGTTATTTGTGGAAATTACAGTTCAGAGATATCTATAGCCAATGGATTTTCATTTCAACATCCTGTTTGTGGTATATCTCGACATCAATCTTTTTTCCTCCCAAGCCCAAATATTCAACCCAGCTCACCCTGACACCACTGGTGACTGTGCCAGGACTGCACATGAAACAAGTGATATTTCTGCCTGGACAATCTTAGACTTCTGTTTTATTCCTAGCAATCCAACAGTATTTGGATCTTCAGGCAACTGCAATTGTATTATTTCCCAATGGCTTTGATGGATGATGTGAACAACCACTGATTTCTTCCCAACAATGTCAGCCATTATAGACATTCCATGGTGTCCAGCACCACTGCTATTGGACAGATAGCTTAATTTTCCTGCTAGTGATAGTAGGAGGAGTATTTGTTCATTGTTTCTTTGCTCACCAGAGTCCCTAAAGTGGTGTACAAGAAATGTTAACTGATTTTAAACAATTTTAAAGGCCAGTTTTCAATTTTTGAAAAGCAAAGCCCATACAGAATAATTTAGTTTAACACTGACTTGAAGCTCACTAGCAACAGAACCATCCTGACCTCTTTTGAAAGGGTGTCCCCAAATGCTGGCTCTTCCACAAAAAGAATTATATCATCGCCCATCCTGGTATGATGCACCACTTGAGACATGAGTCCCTTCTGAGGGACTTTCTCTTCTTTCCTGGTCTGATGACCCAAGAACCTCAAGGAAACTGAGATGGTATGATTATAAGAGTGAGACTTTCATAAAATGTCACTGAAAGCCTCATCTCTCATTATTTCAGCTTTTTCATGTCAAAAATCTCTCTAACTTATGGAAAGTCACTATGTATGACATTCCATGAAAGACACTACCTTACTCCTCCCAACTTTTTCCTTTTGCATTTTTAATAGCTTTATGTTATCACATCGTAAGATTCTTTTCATGAGATTTTTTTTTTAATTTGTGACTTCAGGAGGCTGGTATGAGATGAAGTTAGGATGACTATTTTTAAATTGTGTATTGATTCTTTGAGTTTCTTCACCCAATCATGCAACTCGCTTGATAGTTAAACCTTCTCATCATTTTGTTAGCATATAATTGTGAGGTATCTGTCAACTGTGACTACTCTAGAGTGTCTCTTCGTCATGTCCTGATATAACCAGTTAAGATAAATGAACTTCTATAAAGGGAATATAGCAGTATGTTATACGAAGGCTATCCATTCAAGATATATCAGCCAATAAAATGCACTTTCTGGCTCAGTTTTATAAAATTTAAAACTTACCCTCTATATTTAAATGAGTATTAAATAAAAGGGCATAATTACCTGCTCTTTTTTACTCAGAGGTATTTCCATCTGTGTTCAGTGGGATCAACTTAGTTACCTTCTCTCTCACACACACATACTCTCTCTCTCTTTCTTTCTTTCTCTCACACACACAAAGTCAGCAAGATTATCACCCAGAAGGCCTCTGTCATTACAGCTGATGAGAAGCAGGCAAATAGGAAGGCAAATGTATGTGCACGTTCAGATAGATAATCAAAGAATAGGATTCCCAGCTCTCAGGGCCTGGCCCCTCTTTTTTAGATCTCAGGATAATGGGGAAGAATCTCTGAGCAAGAGCATTGCCTTGAAATACAGACAGACAGACACATAACTACAGATATGCACACACTTCAGCCTGAATCCTGTTGGTAACTCCAACCAGAGTAGATCCACTGAATCACTAAACAGATTATTAAACAGTCAGTTCAGATCATTAAACAGTCAGTTTGTAATTACTTAGAAAGCAATGCCATAATCACTAAAAGTCAACATGGATTTCTGAGAAATAAGTCATGCCAGACTAATCTTATCTCTTTTTACGATAGGGTTACAAGCTTGATAGATGAAGGGAATGCTGTGGACGTAGCATATCTTGACTTCAGTAAGACCTTTGACAAAGTTCCCCATGACATGCTTGTAAAGAAGCTAGTAAAATGCGGGCTGGACAGGGCTGCTGTTAGCTGGATTGGTAATTGGTTGACCGACTGAACCCAAAGGGTGCTCAGCAATGGCTGCTTTTCATCCTGGAGAGAAGGGACTAGTGGGATGCCACAGGGTTCTGTCCTGGGCCCAGCGCTATTCAACATGTTCATTGATGACTTGGCTGAAGGGGTGGAGGGCATGCTAATCAAATTTGCAGATGACACCAAATTGGCAGGGGTTGCTAATACGCCAGAGGACAGGATCAAATTTCAAAATGACCTTGCAGATTGGAGAGCTGGGCCAAAGCTAACAAAATGAATCTCAACAGACAGAAATGTAAAGTCCTACACTTAGGCAGGAAAAATGGAATGCACAAATATAGGATGAGGGACACGTGGCTGGATAGCAGTACATGTGAAAGGAATCTAGGAGTCTTGGTAGGTCACAAGCTGAACATGAGTCAGCAGTGTGATGTGGCAGCCAAGAAAGCCAACGTGATCCTTGGTTGCATCAATAGAGGCACAGTGTCTAGATCGAGGGAGGTGATGGTACCACTCTCTTCTGCATTGGTTAGGCCTCATTTGGAATACTGTGTCCAGTTCTGGGCAACTCAATTCAAGGAGCACATCGACAAGCTGGAATGTGTCCAAAGGAGGGCGACCAAAATGGTGAGGGGTCTGGAAGCCATGCCCTATGAGGAACAGCTTAGAGAGCTGGGTATGTTTAGTCTGTAGAAGAGAAGGTTAAGAGGGGACATGATAGCCATGTTTAAATATTGGAAGGGATGTCATGTCGAGGAGGGAGCAGGCTTGTTTTTTGCTGCTCTAGAGACTAGGACAAGGAGCAATGGATTCAAGCTGCAGGAAAGGAGATTCCACTTGAACCTCAGCAAGAACTTCCTGACAGTCAGAACTCTCCGACAGTGGAATATACTGCCTCAGAGTGTGGTAGAGTCTCCTTCTTTGGAGGTTTTTAAGCAGAGGCTGCATGGCCATCTATTGGGAGTGCTTTGATGGGTGTTCCTGCATAGCAGGGGGTTGGACTTGATGGCCCCTGGGGTCTCTTCCAACTCTATGATTCTATGATTCTATGAATCAATGGGATTGACTGTATTTGCTGGAGTATTAGACACACGAGAGTATAAGATACACCCTACTTTCAGACTCTATTCTTTAGAGAAAAAAATTAGTATCCCCGTTCCTGTTTTTTCTGCCTGGGAGGGGGCACCTCCCTGCCGAGGCAGAAAGAACAGCAAGGTGTGTGTGTGAAAGAAGATTCCTTCTCCCTCATTCCTGTTGTCTCTGCCTCATGAGGAGACCTCCATGCCAAGGCAAAAAGAACAGAAAGGGGGTTATGTGAAAGAAACTCCCTTCTTCCCCATTCCTCTTGTCTCTGCCTCAATGAGGAGAACTCCCCGCTGAGGCAAAAAGGAACAGAAAGGTTCCCTTCCTTTCCTTTTTGCCTGGACAGAGACTTCTCCTCACCCAGACATTTGCAGGAGCACTCCTTTCATCCCCCTCACTTTCCTATGCTCCAGCAGGAGTTACTGTATCTGCCCGTATATAAGATGCAACCCATTTTCAGAAGGCATTTTTGGGGAAAAAAGTACATCTTATACACCAGCAAATACAGTGCCTACATATTGCTTTATCAATTAGCAATTGATTCAATGGATCTATTCTACCTGGAACCAGCTAGCAGAATTCAGGCTACTATACGTATACTGCAGCCCCCATGGCTACTGTTGGCTGAACAACAACCTGCATGCATCCTTAAAAACAATATTTTCCAAAGTGTTAAAAACAAAAGAATGTGTTTCTGTATGATACAGACATTGGAAAATTGAGTTTCCAGCCAGAGTAATCTTTTCCCATTTGAGTTAAACATGGTGTTCATTACTGGACTGACATGTCCTACGCAACTGTGGTTGATGCTGAGATATTGTGTTTAATGACATCAGCAGGGCCAACCCCCATGGCATGACCAGAAGACAACCCCAAGCCTCTGTTTAGAGCCCTGAAACCTCAGGGCATGAGATACTCCTGACCTGGCAACCCAGGAAGTTTGATGGCTAGGTCATACTGCTGCTCTAGTAACTTCACTTTTTGATTGAGCCTCTGAACAAGCATATGCAATGCAAAAGGAGAACCTCCCATGGAAAGTGAGAGGGATGTGGCAGTGGAGAAAACGTGGGACAAATGGGGGAGGAAGTGCTGGGCAAGACACAAAGCCTTAGGGGATTGTAGTTAGCCTATAGGATCGCAATTGCATATTCTTACTGTATGACTTAAGGTGTAGAGGACACAGTTTTTTAAAAAAAACCTACAGAGATTTAAAATTTAATCTAAATTTTAGTCTTCTCTCCTAAATGTGATATGATGGGTGACAGCATTTCATATGAGTAAATAAAATTACATTGAGCTTCCTTGTCAAAAACTAGATACTTGGACTACCTCACACCCAGTTGCTAGTAAATAAACTCTCTGCTTCAAATGTGAAGATCTTATGAAGCTGGCTTTATAGTCAGTATTGCACTGGCCCATCTATAAGAGGGGACAACTGACAAGAGCCAATTTTCACCTTCTGCCTTCTTCATGGGCCACACCTACTCATCCTACCACAAATGCACCTGTTTTTGACTATATATCAGCCAAAAGGGCATCTGAAAGTGACACAATATGACCTCTATTCACCATTGTGGCCAAGCTCCCCCCCCATACAACTCCTTTTTCCATTCTCTTGCTTCTGCTCCCAGCGTGGAGAACTCACACCAAGGATAGGCAAAGGAATGGTGGTAGGAAGATTCACACGTACCTTCCTTCTACTCTCTAGAGCTCCACCTCCCATTCCCTTGCCTCTGGCCCTCCACTGAAAACTCATGCTGAGGCAAAAGGGAAGGGAATGGGGGGGAAGGCTCACGTGAGCCTTCCTCTGTCCCTGGAGGTCCCCTCCCATTTCCTCTCATTTTGCCCTGGTGAGCAAAAGGCAAGGGAATGGGAGGAGAGCCCCAAAAGGGATTCACAGGTTGTGAGTTATCCATGGTTTTTCCACTTTCACAAGGCTCTGCACCCTCATGAAAGTGGAGGGACCACTGTATCTGCATATTTACTTGTTACTGTTAAACGAATGTGTGCTATAAATCCTTCAACTACCACTACAAAAATAAATCCCAACTAGAGATGGGACAAATACAGAATTTTCTGAATCTGAATCTGGATCTGAATCCCTGGAAGGTTCTGGGAATCCACCAATCTCGAATCTTTCGAATCCTTTTTTTAAAAAGGGTTTAAAAAGCAAGGGAAAGAAGGATAATCTTGGGCAAAACACACACTCTCAGCCTTAGCAAAAGCCTGGGCAAAGGCAAACCTCCCTCTGGAGAAATCTGGCTGGGACAATTATCATAGCTTAGCCTAAGGGTCTCGCCAGATTGAAAATGACATGAAGGTCCTTTCTACACAGGCAAGAAAATGTGGATTAATCCCACATTTTCCTGCCTGTGTAAACAGGGTAACATACTAGAGTACAGAGATAATCCAGGTCAAAACTGCCTTTTCTTTGCATAGCTCCTTCTGGCATCCTGGGGTTTGTAGTTTGATGATCCACCAGCACACTTTGGCAGAGAAGGCTGTGACACCTTGTAAAACTACAAAGCCCAGAATTGTGTCTGAAAGAGCTTTGCAAGTGAGCTATGCAAAGGAATCTTTCAGCTGTCCTTGAAATCTCAAGCCTGTACCTTCCAGTCAAGTGCTGAACTTAAATATTAAATGTTCAATTTAAATATCTTAGAATACAACCCCAGATGTAATTTCCAAAATTGTTAGCAAAGGCCATTATTACTCCAAGGGAAAAACTCACCTATTTGCCATCTCCCCTTGTGTGTCTTGTCACCAAACATTTCAGGCGTCCTGGTCTCCAACAAACTATTTGTTTGGTGGATTCAAAAGATTCAGTTTGCCTATTTTGGCACAGGGATTCTGATTCGCAATTCTCGAATCCTTGCTGAGGAGTCGAAGATTCGGTTGGCCCATCCCTAATCCCAACCAACTTTCTCTCTGCCTCTGATCTAGGTGTAGAGAGGACCATAATATAATAACAAGTATAGTGTCATTTCCTGTGTGGCGATGACAATATACTTGCCTTTTTAAGTGAGAGACTGAGAGCAAAACTTGGGAATCCTGAAAGTCTTTGGGAGTGATATTTGGGACTCACTCCCTGTATGTGTGAACAATGAATCTTGCCTATCTGTTGGAATATTTAAGATGCACCTCCATATATGTTCATCCTGTATATATCTAAATAAACTAGATGTTACCCAGAACCAGCAGACTTCCAGCAAACTCATTCCAAAAGGAAACAAATCCAGGAAAATATTCTTTCCCTAAAATTTCTCTCTTCAAAAATGAAGGGTATGTGAAACAAGAAAAAATTATTCCACAACTACTAAATAAAATTCTTCTTAAGAGTCTCTTCAAATAATGTCTCTGAATGCAGCACAGGATGTCCCCTGTTTGCCCTTTTAATACTATGATATGATTAAACAAATATCTAAAGACATCTTTATCTCCACAGGAAATGAAGAGAGTTTCCTACTACTAGGAAAAGAGAACCCTGGATAAGGTACAGCCCTCTGGCAAGTTCGAAGAATTGTGGCAGCAAAGTAAAATGAATGACAGTGATGGCCATTTACTACTGCAATTGTGCACAGTCTATTGCAGTGCACTCTACATAGGGCCACTGAAATGCACAGGAATAGCAGAGAAGCATAGGCTTCCACAGTTGTTACTCAGTTACATGAGAAAATTCCCCAATGGATTGTGCCCAGTATCAATGTACTTTTCTGTAGCACTTCATTTATACAGGAAATCAAACAGCAGTACTCTGATAGCTAATGGTGTTTTTCCAACTAAAGCCTGCTTTGTTTAGTAGGGCTTACTCTTAATGTTGTGTGCATAGGGATGTAGTATAAAAATGGCCTTGCATCTATGTTTAAAAAATACCTGCATTCTGAGTGGTGATCTTTTTAAATAAGACAAAAATTGTTTTCCCCTTTGCCGTCTAGCAAAAACTTCAAACAAAGATATCATCAGATTGGGTATTAGCTTTTAAACAATGATTGATTATTGAAAGGTAAGTTCATACTTCAATTTAGGATACCACTATAAAACAATAATAAAGTATTAACTAAAAACATGTGATTAACTTCTTAGTCTCTAAACTGCCACAAAACTACTTGCTGGTTTTGCTGCAACAAACTTACATGGTTAATCCCACTAGCACCAAATGGATTAATTATGAGTTTAAAAACACACCATTCGGTTTTAATCATGGTTGGGCTACATATTACACTGGATCTGGAATTATGACAACTTATCAATCATTAGTTAAAAGCAGAGGTAGAAGCAAGCGAGACAGGAGAATTGATGGTAGTAGAGGAAGGGATGCTTAGCATTTTCCTCCAGTCTAACCTCTCCCATGACAGAAGTTGATTTCCAGCTGTGGGAAGAAAAACTTTTCTACAGAGTAATAGCAGATATCTCACTGTTAAATCAAGAAAACAGCATGGAGAAAGGGTAAAACTCTTCATTCTCCATTACTACAGCTCCAGTAGAGAGCCAGTGTATCTAGAAAGCAGGGTTCAAATCCCTGTTTGGCCATGGAAACTCACTGGGTAACAATGGCAAATCCCCTTTGACCAAATATTGCCAAGAAAACTCCATGATAGGGTCGCCTTAGGATCAGCTTAATCCAGAAACAACTTGAAGGGACACAACAACAGTGGCTCCAGTACACATTGGTGGCTTGCCAGAGATCCTTTCTCCTATTTAAAGGATATTTTGGGTCCCATACACCAGAGATGTACAACTTGTGACTCTGCAGACGTTGTTGAACTAGAACTGCCCTTCAGCACAGCCAATAATGAGGAACAATGGAGTTGTAGTCCAGCAATATTTGGAGGGCCACAAATTCCCCATGCCTGCCTTTTGGGCTGAAAACATTATCTGTGCTCACTTTGCTACCAAATTAATATATCTTTCCAAAGTCTTTTTTATATGAATAACATCTTGCTGCATGGGACTTACAAATATGCTGTTCAAATTATTATTATGCATGTGAACCTACACAATAAGTGATAAGAGTACACCCCCATTTTTACCATAACCTACACTCCTATTCTGCAGCATGTGGTATTTTCATAATTGAACATATTTATGGCTGGAAAACATGGTCAAAGACACACTGGTTGGAAGAGGGCCAGGTCAGGCTAACCATGATCAGGTCATAAGTGCAGAGAGGATTAGGTGGGAAAACCCGATGCCAAGGGGTTTGTGATAATCCTTGCAGGATCTCAGGCTACATGCACACCCAAATATAATAGAAGGTGAAACTGCCCAGGTGAAGCAATCAGCCACCATACTGTGACCCTGTCCTATGGAAATCCTCCCTAGACCACCTGCCCAACAAAACTTTAAGAGATTGTCATAACTCCCATCAATGTTTTGTCACCCAGAGTTAAAACAATCAGCCTATTTTGGATTCCTTTGTCAACCCCATGAGAAACCAATTACCACTTTGTCCACACACCCTCCTTCAGGGTAGGAAATAGTATGAACCTCAGCTTTGCCCTCAGAAAATTGCAGTATTTGGATGTAATACGTGGTGCCCAGACCTCTGTTCATTCTTGCTACCTTCAGCCACTCCGCTTCGACCTTCTTCTTCAGGACTGGTTAACTATCACTCTTTCTATCCAATCTCTCTCTGCCTAACCTTTCTTGCCTCACTTTCTGTTAGCCCTGTATGGTTCTCAAGAGTATCTGACTTCTTGTGTGTTTGTGAATCCAGATAAAATGCTTTGTTAACTGGAGTCCTCTCTACCGTTAGTATTGGTATACACAGGTGAAAAGATCCTGTTGTTGCCCTCCCCTTGCCAGCCTCTTTAAGCTATAATTCCCCCAAATTCTAAGGAGATGCTGGAACTGTGGGTGGACCTCAAGGTCCCCCACTTCTTAGGGAAACACCCAGAGACTATATCTTCTTTTGGAATGGAAAGAAGTTCCTATGTGTAGGAAGAATATTCAACAACTCTAAGTTCTCTTATAAACCACAAAGGGATAAGGATTTAGGATTCATGGGTCATAAAATCCCATGTTATGTTATGTAGAATTTCTTGACAGAGTTAGTTAAGACAGAATAGACTAATCATTACCGCTTTATAAGGATTTCTAACTTACAAATCCATTACATAACTAAGGATGAAACTTGATGCATGCATACTATATAAAGAAAATTAAAAGACAATTTTTCTTTTCATCTTTCAGCCTTTTGAGTGAGGAACGCATTTGTTTGAATTGTGTAAATCTCCTGGTGCTTTCAAAAACAACAACAACAAAATAATCTTTCTGGGTTAACACTTGAGCTATAATCTGGGCATATGCCATTTTATACAACCACAATACCCACTTTACTGTGTTGGAAGGATGAAGTGTAGAACAAGAAGCGTTTTCCTAATCGGTGACTCTCCCCTCAGCATGTCTCCAAAACATTTGGAAAGAGGATTGGTTTCCCACAAACTAAAAACTGCATTCTGCTCCTTCTGTTCTATTGGGTTCTACATAGCCTTGGAGTTCTATTCAGATGAAGAATGTCTAAGGCCCTTGCTGATGGTAGGCAAGGCCACACAGTTTCAGGGATAGAGGGCAGCTTTTGACTTCATAACATTTCCTCCCATTATACTTTACTTTTCCCCATAGGGCAAAACAACTTTTTTCCAAAAAAATGGGAGAAAACTATGCTGGGAACTCACAGCAGTGGAATCAGACCAAAACTTCTGTTGATGAATTGATAAAGAAACTTATCTTCCCACATGAAAGATCCTGCCAACTGTTATATTTGGGGAGTTCAGAGAACAAATGGTGCAAGTTCACTTCTTTGTTACTGGTGAACCTAACCCATAGCTACTTGCTTCACGTAGGCTTCATTAGATTTATCTGGCCCAGGCCTGGGTAACAGTCTTCCTGCTTGCACAATTGCAATCGTATCTAATACATGTGTGAAAGTAAAAGTGGGGTCCCAACAAAATGGCACATCACCACAATACACAGTTGTCCTCTGTACTGCCTTCTAGCAAAGCTGTGCACATGTTGTTGTTGTGCATCTTCAAGTCATTTCTGACTTACAGAGATCCTAAGGTGAACCTACCATGGTAAACCTTTCACTGTATATGGTGTTATGTTATGGGCTCAAGATCACCCAGTGGGTTTCCATGGCTGAGCAGGGAATCAAGTCCCCAGGGTCATAGTCCAACACTCAAACCACTGCACCATGCTGGCTCCCTGCTATGGACACACAAACTGTTAAAAACAAAATTCAATCCTAGAACTGAAAATACATAGCTAACTTTACAAGCCCAAACATATCCAAATAATTCTGCCCAAAGGTTCTCCCCTCTACTGAAAGTGATCTGTGAGAACTGAATCCAATTGTACTAAAACAAAACAGAAAGGATTCTTTGGTCATCAGATGATGCTGAACCAGGGCTACCAAAATGAGAAGCAGACCAGTCCTTACAAAAGTGATTATCAAAGAAAAATCAGAAGGTCACAATCAGTATAGCCCATTGTCAATCAACATGCAGCCAAATCAATCTCAACATTTCATGTTAGTGCATCCAGCAATTTACAGCAAACTAAAGCAGATCAAAAATATGGGCAACAAAGTGCTGTAAAAAGAAATCAATAAACTGAATAGGGAAATATATATGTCAAATAAATCTTGACAATTGTCATGACAGAGCAAAATTATCATGTTGTTTGGTGGATGCTCTGTGCATAGTGATTATAAAATAAAAGACTCTTCCAGGAGGTTATTCTTATGCCTAAAGCACAAGACTTATACATGGAACTGTATCTGAGGATGAGTTGGATAGGATGGTATTGGATTCTCAGCCAACATGGAGTTGGTGATTGTTGCACTAACCCTTCCTAAACTATAATTTTATATATGAGAGTCAAAGGATGATCTTGTGTGTCTTCAGGGCATTTTCTCTAGCTCTCCACGATATCATCCCCTCCCCCCCATACACACACACACACATTGGGCATAATGACGGCTCCAGGAATCTCCCATATTTCTCAAACAGAAGATGGTTACTTGCCCGTGAACATCTTTTTGCAGGTATAGGAGCTGTGAGTGCGGCTAAAATGATCCCAGACTCATAGATCAAGTTGGCATTTCCCAGGGTAAGACCAGACTGGTATATTTTCATTTTTTAATAATACACACACTAAAAGATATCAACTAGTCTCAATGTGGTAGTTATGCCAACACATTTTGTGAAATGAAACAAATCAGCATCCCTATAAGCAATGAAGTGAGTAATCATATCGAACATGCTAATGAATAGTTGGCTAGGTTTGGGAGCAATACTGGGACTTTTGTACCCTCCAGCTCTAGAGATAAATTAAATCGAAACATGAACCATGATGGAAAGGGGAAGAGAGAGCAATGCACAGATCTTCATTAGGTCCTACCATCAAAAGACTCTTAAAGCTGCCTTTAGGGCATCCTACTGAATGAAGCACTGTATATCTGAGATAGCCAAGAGCATGGTATAGGATGTGAGGAAACAAGGCACTCATTTCAACTAGTCAACACATAAGTAAAAGATTTTTAAAAGTACTTAGTGAATTCTTCCTTTTGAAACCAGTCTGATTAGCTGCCTACATTTACTGATAATTAAACCAGTAATTTCATATGCTTGGAACCTTTGAGAGATGTCAAAAAACAAAAACAAAACCCAACCCTCAGACCAAAAGCTAAATCACATCCTTTAATCCACTTCTATAATCCAACAAACCCTACACATGTGGGCTATTCTAGTTGTTTTATTATTTAAGTTGGTTTTTTTCCCCAAAGAACCACATGAAAGATTCCAATTTACATTCTGATTATAAGAATGGATGAATTCAGTCCTTGGGGTTTTCATTATCAAAGTTCATCCTTTCAAAAATGTAAAATAGGATATTGTTGTGATTCCATATGTAGCTGTACAACTATAACCTCCACAATTCTCCAAATGTGATGCTTCAGCTAGTAGCAAGTACCAGAATGGCCTGCAAGCTCTGGCCAGCCCTCTACATAGCATAGTATTCATGAAATTTCACACATTACAAACGTTTTCCCAGCTACTTATTGGGAGAGCATGTTTTCCTAATCCCAGAATTCACCAACCACAGTAAAACGTGGCCATGCTGTCTCAAGAACTCTGAAGCTTTAATATCAAACTGTAATTTTTCCAAAATTGAGCAAGAACCTCTTATGACTTCCTGCAACAACAAAGAAGTATTACATAATACAGAGGAGAGGGCTAGCTAGAAACGATTGACATAATTCCCTTTCTATCATTTTCTGTGCGCCCTTCTCTGTAAAGAAACGTTCAATCTAGAAAGTATGGATCCTTCTGGGAAACTACAGTACTGATAGTATTACCAGTGGTAGTAGTAGAAGCCACTACCTAGAACACTGAGCCAAATGAGAGCTTCTGGTTGTCAGCCTCATCCCTTGTGTCCTCTCATGTTCCTGGAGACGTGAACAGAATTACAATGGCCAGTGCCATAGCTCTGTTCAATGCTGGCAGAGTATAAAGCTCTATTAGCATACTTATCTTGGGCTTCACCTTCTGCACCGGTACTACCTCTCTTTGAGGCACTAGAGCATACCCCATGGCCAATTAATGGCTGGGATGGACATCACGGACAGTAACACCTTTTCCTTTTTCCTGGCTGCAAAACATCATCAGGATAATCCCAGGATCCTCACCCAAATACACTGATTGGTTATGGAGTGAATACTGGTATCTTAAGCAGGGGGGAAGTTTATTGCAGGTTGGGGTGGGGTGGGGAGTTCATTGCACAAGGAGGTATTGGATCATTTCCTGTTCAGCCATCAAATAAGTACACACACTGGCATTAGGATTGGACAGCTCTGATTGGTGTCTCAGCCTTGGTAGATAGCTGCTGGTGAATGCAGGAAATTAAGGCAGTGATTCCCAACTTGGAGTATGTGTACGAACAAGGACATTCAGGACTACACACACACACACACACACACACACACACACTAAACTTAAATAATGATGTAAAAGGGATAAAGTAGAAATCATTCTCAAGAACATCACAACTCAGTGCAGTTCTTGATTGCCCATGGATTTGGTGTTCCTGCCCCAGAACCTTAAGGGATGGGGGGAAATCATAGAGACAAAGAGAAGAGCTGAACGTCCAGCTGCCACTGGCCCACAAACATTTTAAAAAGTTTCTTTCTCACACATGTGTGCACACAGAGCTATTCAAATTGCCATGATGAGCCCTGCTCACACTTAGTAGCTTCACAAGCTTTGCACACATAGGCCATTTCCGCATGATGGGGCTCTGCCTCTATGGGGCCAGGATGACAGCAGTTGGCTGGTCATGCTTCTGCATGACATTGTTGCTGGCCCGCCACCATTTTGTCCCCAAGCAACATGCATGCACAGTATTTGCAAAACAGAAAAAAAATCCATTTTGCACCTGCCATCACATGGTGCTCTCCCCCTTCCCAGCCATGTGGAAGGGCCAGAAGTATGCTGGCAATGCTTCCTTCCCCAGTGCAGCAATGGAAACTGCCCGGCTGCACTGTGGAAGGAAGAGGTGGGAGAGCCGGTAAGGTGTAGAGGAGAGGCTTTCTGGCATGCTTCCTTCCTTTCAGAGGCGCAGCAGGGACTGCAACAGGATGATGCACGGGAGCGTAGTCGTGTGGAAATGGCCACACTCTCTTCTTTCCTTCTTCCTTGTATCCCTCTCCCCAAGAAGAGAGAATGCCCAGTGGAGACATCCATCTGAGAGAGGGATGTGCAGCATCCGTCACTTCTCCCTGTGCCTTCAGCTGGGAACAAACCAGATCCTGACACCATGGAGAGCATCCAGATGGGTAACACAGCACAATGCGATGGAGAGGCCTGGGCAGGGCTGCTGGCCTGACACCCTGCCTTTTCTTCTGTGCATGTGAGGAGTCTCCTCAGAACTCAGAGAAGCTTTCTGATGGGTTCCCCCCCCCTCAAAGAAAGGAACTGGTGGCAGAGGGAGGATACAATTTATAGAAATGGAGTGCCTAGATGTATGCAAGTGAAAAAAAGATGCGAAGCACTGGACTACAGTATCCATTGTAGAAATAAATATTACATATTAATTCCCTGTCTGTCTCTCTGTCTGCCAGTCTCTTTCTCCCTCCCTCTCCCCACATCTACACACGCGCATGTGCGCGCACACACACACTGTGTTTGCCTTAGGTTGCAACATCTCAGAATAGACATGAGTAGAAGATCTTCAATGAAGTGGATTTTTTCTTATGTCACTGCCCTACTTTCATACTGCATCACATGAAAGCAATTTTGCATGTACTTAAATGTGGCTACACATAGGATTTCCATTAGACACATTAGACATTCAGAATTTAAATAGAGACAGTTTCTATATTTTATCATATCTGTGGAATAAATTATTCACATCTCATTTATGAATGCTCCATTTAAAAGCATAATATAAATAAATCACTACAAGACAATGCAAGTCAACGAGAATTCAAATGAAGAGTTGTGGTCCTCTGTATCGGGATTCTCCCATGCTTTCTTCAAAACTAATTTAGCAATACAACCTTCTTTGATTCTAAATACCTACTATCCTTCCCTGAAAATTGTTCTTCATTACTATTTGTTGATATATTCATAAGCAGCTGAAAAAGGGGAAGTTTGGTGAAGAACTGAAGTGTCATTATCATCTAGAGTTTGGTGCAAAAACTGTGACATGAATCCAAGGAAGAAACTCATCTGAGACCCCAACGCTTTAGAAGTGACCAAATGATACAGCTTCTTTATAGCAGAAATTCAAGAACTAGAGAATGCAGCCCTCACCTTTTGTTAAACCTGCCCATTATTCAGCAGAATAAGAAGTCTCAGATTTAATGGAAAGGCTAGAAATGACTCTTGAATGAGAAGAGCTACAAGATTTGTATGGTATGAGCAAAAAACAACCAGCAAGGAAGAAAGTTTGGATGCATGCTGATGAGTCTGGTGGAAGTTGAGAACAACTCTGAAGACGGCTGTGGTAAAGCGGTCTCTCTGTCTGCTGCTGGTAGGGGATATGGTGAGTCAGGCAGTGCTGTAGACCTTTTCTTACCTTAAATATAAGCGGGAAGCCAGACTATAAATTGCAGTGTTAGAGTGTGATTTTCTCATAGATGCAGATGTCAGTCGATGAGCTGAAGCTTGATGCTGTGCACATAATGCTGACTATTAAAACCAAGTTTATAAAGACTTGAGGATAATCAAGGTATCATCCTTAGGGCTACCACAATTTACTTCTGCAATGCTTACAAAAGACACAGTCAACTACACTAGCAAGCAACGGTTTGCCAGGACGGCTACTCATCCTTACGTAGTGTTTTTTCAGGAGGTATGTAAACAAATGTGCTTTCAAGGTAGGCTTTCAAGAATATGCAGAAGAACCCTTGCAATGTCTATTATACATATGCTGTAGACTAACTGCATTTATATTATTTATATGCTAAAAGTAAAATACATCAGTCTCTTCCCCATTCCCCAGCTCCACAACAATTCAGTGACAAAAAAATCAGGCTGATGAGAAAGACTGGCCAAAGATCATCTAGTGAATTCCATGGCTCACTGGAATCTGGAACCTGGATCTCCCAAGTCCCAGTCAAAGACTCCATCGTCATTAAACCACATAAGTTTCACATTCATTACCCAACAATTATATACCAGAAAGATATTCAGTAATGCAGAAGTTGATATTGGTTTCTGACAAGCTGTTGACTGTTTCCACACCATCCTAAGTTCAGTTCACATTCTTTGGTGCTGTCCAAGAAGAAAGCAGCATCAAATCCTTAAGAAGTGGGTGATTTTTTTTAAAAAAATGAAGAACTAAAATAGCAAATGTACAGCTTACCTAAACGGTGGCAAGTGAGGTGCATGTTAACCAAGCAGATTTCTTCCTCTCTCCCTGTCCTACTGCCCATATCTGAAAGGTGTAAACACCAAGTAGGCAGAAAAAAAATTAAGTATTTGTCTTATGCATTCAGATCAAATAAACATGGGAAATGTATAGTTTAAATATGGAACAATTTCCTGAGTATGTAGAATATTCTTCTCTTAACAACTGAATGCAAGGCCCACTACAGGGCAGTGGAAAATGCAATCTATTATTTAAAGTGGGAAAACTAACAAACAAAAACAGCCACCAAAAAAAAAAAATCCCAGGTGACCCAAGAACTGCTATGCTATAGTCTCCAATCATTGGAGTGGGTGCAGAAATTCACATCAAAACTATTGGCAACCAGCTTCTTCTATTCTGCCAACTCCAGCCCTATTGTACCTAAATGCACTATTGAAAAAAAAAATCAAGGTGAGAGTTCTTCTGGGCAATGGCTTATGGAGCCAAACCAGATGAGTTATCTCTGCCAGCATAAATAGGTATAAATTTAGGACTGATTTAGCATGTGTATGTATACTCCTTCTATCTGTTTTGCCCAATCACAGGTTCAGGAATATATTAAAAATAGCAAATAATCTCTATTGTGAACTAACAATACAAGAAATTATCTTACACACCCTACATGTTGCTTGATCAAACTGGGGGAAAAACTTTCTAGCGATGAGACAAAGAGTTGAAATTATAGAATGAGCTAGGAGGCTGTAAACTGCAGTTAATCCTAACATGTTTGTGCAATGCTCATTTTTTCAAAACTGGGTAAACCCCACTGAACAAAGAAAACCAGAGCAGAGAATGTGCAACTTTTGTGATGTTATTAGACTGCAACTCCTGCCAGTCTTAGCCACTATGGCCTCTGATGAGAGCTGATGGGAGCTGCATTCCAACACATTCCTTATCCCTGAGCCTTATGAGCTCTAATTTGCTAATTTAAAATCAGACATATCAGAATCACTGGGAAAAACCAAGTAAAAGATAATGGCTTGCCATCTAAGATGAATCAATGGAAGAAATTTTATAGAAGGAAAGTTTTCCCTGCTCCCCCACTTTTGATATCTTATCTCCAATCCCTGAGGAGCATCTCTGGAGATACAGAGGCCCTTCTGAGCAATGTGTTAGAGTGGGATCCACAGTAGGGAAGATAAAACGCTCCCAACTGGGCAGACCTATCTCTGGTTTTGGGAAACTGCCCTCTCTGTAATGGGCAGCAGAGAACAGGAACTCTCCTCCCAAGCCTTCCTTCTCTTCACTTATCTTAGACTGCAAGCCAAGATTCTAGAATCCACTTAATCTGTGTTCTGCCTTCACAGACAGTGTTGTTATATGTTAATCTTGTCTCTACAACTGTGAGCACTATGAACACTATGAACATTTCAGATTCAAAAACTCTAAAACTATTATTCTCATAACATGGACGAAAACATCTCTGGGAATGAGGTTATGTAAGACTAATTTATCATATATGCTTTCTCATTCAGAGGCTTCTTCCATATTCATCAACTCCAAGAAACACATGGAGATTTTGTTCATGCAGTGGCTTCTCCAGTGCTTGGAAACATTACTTTTTTTGGACGATAACCTCCACAATCTCACAACAAACATATCCACACTGACTGGGATTCTTGTGGTTCAAAGAAGTAATTTTTTCAAACACTGGAAATCTTTTGTAAATTCAAGGAATACTTTCTTGTTCCCACATCTAACCTAAAGAAACATCAGCCTCTTTTCTAATGTGATCAGCTTTGCCCTGACTTAATAAAGGATTTTGCTGAGTGGTAACTGAATAGTCAGACCCACGTATTACTAATATTAAAGAACCAACAGCTCAAAACGAGTGAAAAAGAGGAGAGGAGACAACATATAACATAGGTGCTCACAAACAAACACAGAAGCCCACTGAGTAACAACAGTACACAACAAAAGATGGAATGATCCATATAGGCGCTATGAAAGGTTGTAAAAACCCAAGTTGTGCTAAATGCCTTCCATGCAGTCATGCATCATTTTTTTTTTAAGGTATGTTCATTCATTTAAGGTCTGAAAGATGTATGCCTGGCTATCTTTGTCCAACTTACATCTGAAATTCCTATACCTTACTGAGGTACAAGTTTGTAGCGAATCCAGCACTGTAGCTGATTAATCATCTGATTGAAGTATGTCATTGTATGTGCAGAGGTCTCTTTTCCAGCTTCTTCCTTTTAATTACCATTATCACAATGGTAGAAATAATTTTCTACATTCACTAAAATACAAAGAGTAGAACCATATTACAACCTGAAATAGAAGGAAATACATAAGCCAGATTCACATGCACACATCTTTTTAGGTCATCCCCACACACATGTTAAAGTAACTCCAGTTTCCCTCTAGAAGTAGCCCCTTTCTGCCTCTTACCCCATTGCCACATTCTTCTGTTACAATCTGACCACTGCCATTCATGCAATGGTAGCAGGTTAGAAATGCTCTCTTCTGCACCCTTCCACCTTAATGGATGCGTAGCGGTATTGGAACACGTATTCCTTCCGCACTATTGAGTCCTTGGCCACTCCCTTTCCCCACCTTCACCCTGCCCCATCGCCCCAATTGGTCTTTTTTGGGTGGTTTTTGGAAGCTGTACTAGTACAGCCACTTTGTAACAGCATGACACACAAGTACACTATTGCACTTTTGTGCTATAATGCTTAAAAATGTATGTAAAAAAATAAAAAGTTTTAACTCAAAAGAGAAATTTAAAATAAACACAGAAAGGTAATAGATTTCAAAGTTGCCGTACCATGAGAATAGCTGAGGGAACGACAACCTGGGTACACCCATACCCCTCCCATTCTTGGATCTGGGAGAACAGGAAATGCTTTCAAGTGATATTATAGTACCAAACTGAGCTGATGGGACCGAAGCATTGAGGAGGCTCTAAATGGATTTTTTCCTGGAAATGATATAAGGTGGTTTTGCAACACTTGGGGACAGGATAGCAGCTGGATAGCAACCATGTCATGCAGTAGCGTGACTCCTAGACCAGAAACAACCCACTGTTGTTGTGGGATAGCAACTTCATGTGGAAATGGCTGTAATTTCTCCTTCTCATTTTCTTAGATACTGTTACAATCTATGGTAATACCTAAGAAATGAAGCACACATAAATAAATACATAGATTGAGTGGGGGGAGAATGCAATGAAGTGAATAAGTAATTCTGATAGTTCATGGGATTTCTACTAAACAGTCCAGATTTTCTCAGTATCATGAGAAATATTAGTGTTTGAATTACACTACCTTGTGTTAATGTAGAATTCAGTTCAGGCATTTTGAATTACTCACAGCCCACATACAAAGGAAGGGTTCAAGGTATAAATGTAACCATCAGCACTAAACTAAATTTCCTTCAAAATTTTGAAAGCTAAAATATACATACATACCTACACATGAAAACAGAGAAGCCAAGCTTAATCATAACTGTAGTGATGTTTAGATAATTATTATCTGCATTGACAGAAAAACTGGATACTAGGCATGGAACCTTCTGGTTTAAGACCTGCCTGTGTACAGATTTCCATTTTAATCTACTAAAACCCTTTGTTTGAAGTTGAACTCATAATGAATTCTCCCGTGGTTAATTATGCAATCATGCAAAGACAACATGCGTCTCCAATAAAACAAGTCTTGCACTTTTATTCTGGTACATTATCTATTGGTGAACTGACATGGGCACAAAATCAATGTATACAACTCACATTGTGTTATATATTAATTCATTAGTAAATTAGTTTGGTTTATTAATTTCTGCATATCAGAGATTTCATAGCCACGTGCAGTGGCTCCTAACTTTCGTGAGCTTTGGGGGAACAGAACCCTCATGAAAGTAAAAAAAACCCTGCAAATAACTCCTCTGTGAGTGAGTGGTTTCCCTCTCATTCCCTTAGAGGGTTCACCCTCACTTTCAGGCCTGCCTCTCCCCCATTCTCCTCCTCTCCTTCTCTGGCCCTTTCCCCAGACACACGAGCCTTCCTTTCACATACCCAGGCAAAAGGCAGTGGATGGGAGAGGGAGAATGCGGGATAGGGGAGGCTCACACATGCCTTCCTTCCCCATGTGCAGGGCTCCCCCTTCCCATTCACTTGCCTTTTGTCCTGGCGCGTGGAAGGAAGGCACAGCATGCCTGGGCAAAAGGCAAGGGAGCTGAAGGGGGAGAATGGGGAAGAAGCAAGTGATTGCCTCACAAATAACCAAATTCACGAAGGTCAAACCCTCAAATGTGGAGGGACGACTTTACCATGACATCAAAGCTCCCAAAAGTTTCAGAATCTAAACACAACTATTATTCAGTATTGAAAAAGCAGTGTTTCACTAACCAGATAGACACCTCTTCTCTTGGAATGACAATTTCAAACTCATATGTTTCCACAGTTGCCCGATTACATAGCAACAACAAGCCAATCCAGAGGCAAAAACTTAAAACTATCACAATAGAATTAGTATAGTTACAGATTTTTAAAAAATCATCCTTTTTTGTCTATACACCTATTTACATTTCAAAAAGGTGACAAAAGTGAGAAGTCTTCTTTTTATAATGCTCATGACAAGAGAGAAAACATTGATATTGTTTTGTTGTTATGTTCCTTTAAGTCACTTCTGACTTATGGCAACCCTAAGGCAAACCTATCACTGGGTTTTCTTGGCAAGATTTGTTCATTGCCTTCCTCTAAGGCTGAGAGTGAATTACCTGTCCAATACTACATTATGTGTTTCCAGGGCCAAATGGGAATTCCAGCCCTCGTCTCCCAGAATCCTAATCCAGCATCAAACCTACTGGCTCAAAACGCTGAGATAGTCAACATTATAATCAGGAGTATGAATCAGTGTGAAGTAGCAGTTTGAGCATTGGACTATGATCCTGGACACCAGGGTTCACTTCCCCACTCAGTCATGGAAACCTACTGGATCACCTTTGGCACATCACATACTCTCATCCCACAGAAAGCCCCATTATAGGTTTGGCTTAGGGTCACCATAAGTCAGAAACAGCTTGAAGGCACACAACGACAATAGTCAGGACTACTGCAATACTTTTGTACTGCTGCAGATGCTAGATGTGATCTTCTGCCACATAGTAAACAATCTCCTTATCTGTGTCTCTCTGACTTCATGACGGCATCACTAATACCTTTAAAATGTGGCTGCCACACACAAAAATTGGTAGTCTGTGCTGTCTTGAATTTTGTGGCCATCTCTAAGAAGTGCATTGTGACTCTTCATTGCACACTTTTATCCTGGATTTCTGTCTAACTCATGTATCCATAATTACCTAATGGCAAATGCATGTGATGGGGCTGATTATCTTTATGGTGAACATCTCATTTGCTTCTGTTCATTTTGTAGTCTTTGAACTGTACTACACGTGACATTCAAATTTTTTGGTCTCTCCAAACACAGGCACTATCAAATTATTTTAATTCAAATGATTTTCTTTTCTCCCCCACCCCTTAGGAAAATTCATTATTCATGGGTTGAGGGCTTCTGTGGTTGCTTTGATGAGTTTTAAGAATGACACTGACTTTAGCTAATTTTTTTTTACAGTTTTATCTCCAAGCTGTCTAAGGTGTTGCTGCTTTTAAGTACACAAAGATGAAACACAGATGCAATTGGAATACTCCTCCAGTATATTCTGTAAAGCAAACCATTTTCCTCCTTTTTGCCCTGTATTTTGCAGCATTTGAGAACCACAGCCTGCTGATTCCTCTCTGCGCATGTTTAATCGACCACTATGGTTGTCATGCCAACCAGCAAAGAGAATTCTAAGCCTACACTTGGTATTTCAATGCAGTGACCCAATTACTGTCTGTCAACAAATTCACTGGGACAATAGTAAGTGTAACACATTACTGAGATTAAATCCCAAACACTGGACTATAAAAATGTCTGGAACCCAAATCTTAAGGCAGTTTCACAGGGCAAAATACTATAAATACTGTTAGCAGTAATGCTTCCTAATCCTTTAAATGTATATGTTGCTTTTATAGACCTTCTTTCAAAAACACACCAAGGAATTATCTCTGCTCAAGGTTGCTTTTGTTAGTCATTCTCACAAAGAAAAATATTGCTCAACCCAAATGTTGCTATTTGTATGGAACTATATAATGCTTTGTAATCCAAGCATTCTTCTTGGGAAATATTTCATCGTTGCAGAATTCCCTCCACAAATATGGGATTTCAAACTAAAGGACAAACGATTCAGTTTTGCACAACATGGTTGCATAGATGAACACTGGAGAAACATTCTCATTCCCTGGTAATATGGAGCATTTGTTTAGAAGAAAACCTAACAACTGCCATTGAGAATTATAGGAACTGTTTTCTAGAGCATTCTGTGCCCGAACAAATAGGGGTAAAGAATTTTTTTTGCAAACTGAAACAGCCTTGGCTTTCATTTAATGATCGCTTCAACATCTATGTTCAGTTGTACGCTTCCATTGTTAACATCAGCAGATGGATTGTTCTGTTATAATTCGGCTGAAAAGGACAATGTACTTGTCCTTGGCATAAAGCCAATCCCACACCCATATAAATAAAATATATTAATATATATAGGACCATGTTAACATGGTAAGACATAGTTGCATCATCAAAACAACCTTTATTGATAGTTCTTACCAATCTGGAAATATGTATTCTACCCCTTGGATAAAATACATCCATATATACAGAGGAGCCTGGTGGAATTCAGTGGTTAAGAGTGTGAGCTAAGAATCCCAAGTGCAAATCTATCCTCAACAGCATGCCCAGTGGATTGCCCCATCTCTCATCTGCAGCTTTCCTCTGCAATATAGTGATAACAGTCCATCTGATACTGCTAGCTGGAGTAGACAGAACTGAGTCAGACGGACTAATAACTTGATCTGCTATAAGACATTTTTCTGTTTTCCCATTCATACAAATTTTTATTATCTGTAGTTGTCACTAACTGCCAGTCACAATCCAGTTATTCTAGTCACTGTGCAATATAGAAAGGCAAAAAAAAAAATCATCCTTTACATGTTTCCCCCGTTTTTCCCCAGTTGTTCTGCTGAACAAAAACAGGATCACTGAACCAGGAAATCAGCCAATTACCATTCTTAAGAACTATAAATAGAAAAAATGAAGTCACTAGAATTCTGCCTCCCTAACATTTTTTCCTGTTAGAGGAAAAATGAACTTTAAATTGCTTTGATTAAAGCCAATGTAGGAAAGATACTTTATAAGGTCTAGAACAAAGGACCTGCTAGAGATAAATTAAATTACAAAGTATAGTCATCTGAGATATGACCCTCATTTCTGTGTTGTGGATGTGAAGGAAGCTGGGCAAGATATAAAAACTAATGAGGAAAATACTACATATGGAAAATAATTTCTATAAGACTATTAGGCAATTAAAATACATGTCAGTTTGTTGAATCACTACAATAGGTTAGATCAGTTATTATCTAGGGAAAAATAAGGACCTGAATCCTATTGGTAGTCCCAACTAAAGTAGATTCACTGAATCAATTGTTGATTGGCAAGCCAATACCTATATAAATCCCATTGATTCAATGCATTTACTCAAATTGGGATTAACAATAGAATTTGGGCCAATAATTTTTTAGAAAGTGCATCCATGTGGATGACGCAGTAGGAAATAGTGAACCACCCTATTTATCTTCTTGAAGTCTTGGATCCTTTGTTTTCCTTGTCCTTTTTTTTTTTTTTTTTTTTTTTTTGAGTTTGGAGGTTTGGTCAAGAGAGTAATCATGGGACACCTTTTAAATTCCATAACAGTCAGCAACCAAGAGTGCCAGACACATACTTTTTCAGACAAATGTCCTGGCTAATTGTGTCAAATGGCTGGTAGAAGCTTTCTCACTAGCCAGTAGATAGTTAGACCTTCCCTGAACTCCCTCCCACTCCAACAGTACTGAATCATTTTTCTTATATCTTCTATTTTTCTATCTTCCACTGTAAGAATACACCCTTGTAACCTCACCATCATTACATCTAAGAATGATGTAATCATGGCCTGTTTGGGAGACAGGGAACAATAGAAGCATTTTGGAAAACAGGTGAGAATTAGAGGGAGAAAATCAGCTGAGCTCAAGACTGCAAATTGGGCATATCCAGCAACTGTTTCTCTGGAGAGCTAACATGGAGGCAGTGGTTATCCTGCTTGTAAGAATGCTATATGATGTGCTTCTACCTATGTCCTAGTAGTGCATTTGAAAATAAACCGAAATGCTACAGAAGTTCATTGGGATGCCAATGAGGTGTCTTTACAAAAGAAATTGCATGTCTTCAAGACAAAAGTTCAGTCAGTGCCACCTACTTAGTATGGTGATCACAGCCATGGGAAAAACTATATATGGTGGATTTTTGTTTGTGTTCAGCAGCTATTTTCTAAGGGACAAAGGAGGCAATGGAGTAAGAGTATAATGGCACTATAACAGTTTAGTGCAGAAATGGCCTATAGCGAAAGGATCAGATGCTTGTTCCAAATACGTAAACCTCTGCTTTATTCACATAGCTTAATTGCATAACACAAAACACATTGTTTCTGCCTAGGTCATTTCTTAAATTTTTCCTGTGCCTTCTTGTTTCCTTGAACCTGCAAAAGCCCCACTACTATTATCCATGTTACACATTGACATCTATCCATCATCTCTCAGCTCTTCTGCAACACACATCCCAGGGATGCCTCAGTATCTTCTACTCACTAACCTTCAGGTCTCTGTCTAGCAAAGCCTCTTCTCTAATATCCTGCACTTTCTCCTAGCCCTTTGTGAACTTTTCTACCCACTAAGCTAATTGTTCCCTTAAGCTGCTTCCCTGATTGCCAACATTTATCATCCCTTACTTAAAAGGTCCGCAACCTCATAAATAAATTTTGATTAATGATATGAGTTTCACTGGAGTTATCTATTAATTACATTTGTATAACTCTGCATTAGGGGCAAAACAATATTTCTGAAAGAAGAATTCTTTTCTTGCTCTCGGATTACATGCAAATATGTTATATAAGGGGAAAAAATCAGGTATGTGAGAAAAAAGGGGGATGCCTCTTAAGACGGTGCTTGCCAACTAAAGGAGGGGGGAATGAAGAGAGAAGGAACCAAAATACACATGAATATATTGGTGGAATATATGTACTACAGATTTATTGCTGTTTGAATCCTGGCATGCAATTGGATGAAACACCATGCTCCAGTCCACTTTCTGGGAAAAACTGTAGAATGGCAGAGAGTATGGTGCAGTGGTTTGAATGTTTGATTAGGACTCTGGGAGACCAGAGTTTTGAATCCATGCTCAGCTGTGGAATACCTCTGGATGACTTTGAGCAACTCATACTCTCTCAGGCCATTTCTGCACTACACTGTTATAGTGCTATTATTCTACTTTCAACATCCTATTGAATCCTGGGATTTGCAGTTTAGGAAGGGGCATTTAGAGTTCTCAGCCAGAGAGCTTTTTGGCCTCAGTAAACTACAAACCCCAGAATTCCACAGTGGAGTGAAAGTAGAATAATAGCACTATAACAGTGTAGTGCAGAAATGCCCTAAGTTTCAGAAGAAAGCAATGGCAAACTGCTTCTGAAAAAGATTCATCGAGAAGTTTACATGATATAGCAGACCTAGGGTTGTTGTATTTCAGAAATGACTTCAAAGCATACAGCAACGGCAACAACTTAACCTGATAGCTATAAGCCTACGGCACTCCACACACTCAGAAGTAAAACAGATCTAGCACTCCCTGTGCTGGCCGTGCCGTAACAGGCTTTACCCTCAAGATCTCTTAAGAGAATTCCCAAAATGAGAAGATGGTGATGAGGAAGTAAACAGCACACTAATAAACAGGATATAAAAGTGAAAGAAATATACTCGGTGTGACTTTAACTCAAGAACAGAAAAACCAACTTGCCAAAGTTGGCACTGGGGTGGGAGAGAGGTAAGGAAAGTTGATGTTGACTGAGTGCTTAGTGAAGAATGATTGTAAGCTCTCAAGACAGACTAGAATGAACACTACCACAGTCAAGTCTTCTTGAGGAAGTCCCACTTCCAAACTTGCCTCTGATTGGTCAGGAATGGCATCTAAACTGTGAGAGCTGCACTTGTGTAGGGCCCCCAAAAGATGTGCTGAGCTGCTGAGAAGATGGCAATGACTGTCTCTTTCATCCACATCCTGCCCCATAGGGCTATAAAAGTAACTCAGCAGTCTGTGACCTGGGTTTGTCATGAACGGTGTTTATACCTATTTATATTGCAAACGATGGTCTTTTTAAATAACCTGGCCTTTTAAATTAAGCATTCCAACTGTAGTAATAAGAATGTGCACATTCTGTGACATCACAGCATAGCTTCAAGAGATTTACTGACCAATGACAGCCAATGTTTAAATAGACAGTGAATCTCTGGGATTAAGTATGTATAGTATCCATTCTGCTCTGTTAAACTGATGTGGGTGCAAGAGAAAAATATACCAGCTGTCTTTATAAATGTGAGAAAAGAACAGTGGAGATACTAGAGCACTGGTAAATTACAATGTCTGAAATAAGCAAATGCAAATAATAGAGGTCATGTGCAGCTTAAGTCACTAAAAAGATAGTTCCTTCCAGTTGTATTTATTGATCATAGCTGCAAAGTATTACAGCTATGCTTACCACATAACAAGCCACCAATACAAATATATTTCTTGCTTGTAAAAATGTACAGATAAACATCTGCCTGGCAACGGGATGGTATGACACAATAGAATCAAAGTCTTATGGAAAGCTTGGTTCAGGATTAATTAAACTATTTACAATAGGCTGAAGAAGGTGTGGTTACAGTGCTGATGGGAGTGGGGATGAAAAGTCTGACAGATGGTGGGGATGGAAAGAGAGAAAGCTACGCCTGAACTGCAAAACACTGTATGCATCATTATCTGAACATATAAATATGCCCAGTGTTTAGAGCAACAAAGCATTAGGCCATCTATGTCAGATGCTCACTGTTCAATCCTGGAAAAACATACATATGAAAAAGAATACCAATTCTGGAGAAGAAGAGTAACATCCATAGTATCATCTTTTTATGGCATTTAATTTCGCTCTCATTTCTTTTGGCCTTTTCCTTATTTTGCTCCCCTTCTTTCCATTGATAAATTTATATAGCTTTGACACCCCATATCAAGTTACTTTAGTGAGCACTCTTAAATGTGGTACATGTTCTACCAGCCTGAGTTTGTCTCCATAGCAACACTACAATAATTACTGGTATGCATATTTCACATACGGGAGATGAAAAAAGAGATTTATTCAAAGCCACGAAGTCAGTTTACGAACAAGCAAATTCAGTCCATGTTTAACCCTTTTTTCCCTGGTTTGATGTCCTGCACAGGAAGCTGCTGAGGGCTTTATGCAGCCCACAGATTGTACACCTCCGTCCTACTAGAAAGATTTTTCTTGTTTCTCCTACACGTACATGAAAATGCATCGGCAATCAGCAGAGTTTAAAACATAATACTACTGCTACTGAATGTCAATCAGTTCAGAACCCCTTAATGTCATCACCTTGTCTCCTGGGCCAAGTTGGAAAGAACTCCTTCCAATGTGATACATGCACTGATACAGACTTGAGTCGATTGACTTGCACTCAAGTCAGACTTAAGTCACTTCAGTGACTTAACTTGGCAAAAATTATACACTGACCCAACTCGACTTGAGACTTACATATTTTTGGTGACTGATTTGGTGCACTTGGTTCAGTAACATAACACATTCATCCAGAAACCTTACAACTTACTGGTCACATGACAATCTGTTTCAAGCCCAAAATGTGGACACATTTTTCAGAGGGAACAGTAAATGGGTTAGGCTTGAGGTGAGGTTGAAGTCTGCTCAGCAGCCTGTCCCTGCTATATATAGGAGGAGCTTTCTAAAACTTTACCTAAGAGCAGAAAGCAAGAAGAGCAGAAGGCTTGTGCCCAGAGTGCAGGGCGCATATCTCAGAGCAGAACAGAAAATGTGTTAGGCAATGGGCTTGAGGAGGAAGGATCCTTCCTTCTAAAGCTCCTGAAGCTTCAGCAATCGGGAATAAGAAGGATCGTATTGCCCACTTCCAAAGCTGCAGATGGCAAAATCACAAAAGTAGAGGGCTGTCTCTACTTAAATTGTTAAAACTGACTTTATTCGACTCTGTCCAGAAATTCTGGAATACAGGCTGGGGTATAAAGTTGGCTCCCAGACTTGAGACTTGACTTGAAAGTATCTTGCAAGGACTTGAGACTCGACTTGAGACTTGGAGCAAAAGACTTAAATACATCACTGGATGTATGTATTAGAGGTAAGACGCTTAGACAGTGGCATTCAGTAGATCTAGGGATATAAGCATAGTTGCAGAGCTACTACAAATTCCTCAATTGCAGCTGTGACTGACTTGGCTGTTAGAGACATGTTAATCCTGTATCAGTAATGTACATATATCAAGTAGAGTGAAAATAGGTATACTGCCTTGAAATTCAGACAACCATTTCTGCTACATATATAATGCTATTTCTATCTTCACCCTTAGTGGCTCACTTTCATATATATGTCACATATGTGACTGCATATTAATCATGTTTACACAAACAATCTCTTTTCAGTTGGGAAACAGGATTTCCCCATCACTTCATTAACTGGCATGTTAGTGATATACTTCCTAACACTGAAACATATTCATGTGGGTACTCTGCCTGCCTTTTTTTTTTTTTCAAAAAAGCTATGACCTGAAAGGTCTTACCTTGCAGTGGGAAAACTCTATTAGATATCATGTTAATTCATTCCAAAAAACAGGGATTTTCTAATACAGATAGTCAATATATGTCCAGGAAGTCAAAGAAGCAGACATACAATTCATATGCTTCATTGGCATGCCTCTAAAACCTTTTAAAGCAGCTTGTCATGTGGCACAGAAAATGAGAAAACACCAATATCATGCTGGTAAATCTTAGAGGGAATCTAGAACTTATCTTTGGGATGTATGTATTTATTGGGCATAATCAATCAGGAAGAAAAATATGCCACCCAGATACCAAATACTTAGTAAAAAATTCATTTCAGCTACCTTCAATTGGTAAGCAGTTCAGAAATGGGATATGTACCACATGTACAGAGTAATTTTCCAAGCACTATCATATATTTTCTCTTAATATGTGCAGAGTTGTGAAAAATCTCTTAGTTTGCTACATGACTTTTTGGAGCTGCAGATGCATTAATAATTGTCCATGCATGCCTTTAGCACAAATATGTGAGGATATTTCAGCCATCTCAAACAAAAATGACTATAACCCCATGCTTATTCACCCTTTTGTTTTAATTTTGTCCTTGTAAGAAGACTGCTTAATGATCTAACTAATAGGTAGCAGCTCCTTCACTCCTATTCTTCCTTGTTCATATCAGTGTTCTTCCTTCTATGTGATGTCACAAAACCCATTCAGAGTGAGGACAGTGACTTTTGCCCTCACTCTGAATGAGTAGATTTTTAGCCCTTCATTATATCACTCACTCATCGCTAATGGACTTGTAACCATTGAAAGCTTTGCCACAATGTGCACCTGGCACAACCTCCAATTTTACCCATAAAATAATTTAAAATACAGATATTTGTGGAACAATGCAATCTGTAAAAATACCATTCCACTAAGATATAGTACATGTCAAAAAACACACCAAACAATGTTTCACAAATATATAAAATCCTTAGATATTCTTACCAGTTCTTTAACACTGGCTTTTTCCCCTTCCAGAGAATTAATACAGCTGAGGTGGTATACATTTGTTAAAAAGCCATTTAGAACTGATATGCCCGCTGAGAAGGGTATAAATCAGAAAGAAAACAATGTAAATAATCTCTGTTCCAGTCCTGTGGAATGTTCTCTGGATTCCTGTTGCATAAAGCATTATTGTAAGCTATAGCAACAAAATAACTATGATCTCAGCTGGGAACATTATTTTTAATAGACTGGGGATAAAATACAGGAAATTCTCTGCTAACAATTACGAATTACATATAACATGGCTGTGTTTGGCATCCCTTTTGTAACAAGTGGACAATAAACTCCTAAAAAGCCAAACATTCAATATCAATACTGGGAACAAGGAGAAAGATGAGGCAGGCATCATTTTGTTTCCTTTCTGCCTTTCAGACTTAGTTGTTGGTGAATGGCCAGCCCAAAGACATGTGATTTAAAACAAATGCAGGTGTGTAATTGAGATGGTTTGCAGCAGAATCCATAAGATACATTTAGAAAGAAGAATTAATGTATTTAATGTAATATAATGTATTTAATACTAATAACTTCAAAGGTATGTAAAACTACTTAGATTCTACTGCTGTGGTTTACCAGTCTTTGAGGCTAGACTGTTTCTATTTCATGCTTTTTGCAAAACAAACAATGTGTTATTTTCTCATTTGTGTGAAACTGATTCCTTTTGAAAAGCTCACTTGCTATCTGACTCCATCCTCCCCACCCCCCACCCCCTGCACACGTATTCAAATTAAAGATTTAAGAAAGCATTTGAAAAGCATTGCCGGAGGCCAGTTGTGTTCATAGGCAGGGTTCAAAGGTTGTAGGGGCTTACTACATGAGGATTAAAACACACAGCATCCCCTGTCCTCATTTAATATTTATGAAGCCTCCACTGAACAGAAATGCAACCTAATTGCTTAATTCTTAGTGACAAGGATCATTCAGGCTGCATGATCAGTTAAAGGCTCAAAGACTACTGAGACCTGCCAAAAACAAAACAAAGCAAAAATGGTCACATCTCCAGCAGATGGTTCTGCTATAAACGACTTGTTCTCCTCCTACACATGAAGGCTGGAGGAGGAGGGAGATATCATCAGTATCTAACTTGCTCTGTGATATCAGAAGCTCTGTCAATGTCAATCAGTTTTCTTAGCCCAAGTTTGAGCTTAACCACATGAATGCTATAGAAAGAAAGGATTTTAATTTGTCTCTTGTTGTCCAAACAAAGAAAGGACACTACAAATAGTTCTTTAAGCTATTTTAGTGTTCCTGAGTAGCAGATTCTTTCAGAAAAAGAACTGCTCATGTATTGCCCAAAAATCAAAAAAGTATTTAAAACTTATTTGCTGTCTATCATTGCAATAACAGAGTAACACAAGCTCATATTAGTGAAATGTTCTTTTTTCTTAAATGTTCAAGTGGTGTATTTTCAGAAAGTGTTTCATATAGCATCCTTTATTCACCTTAAAGAACTATCCAGGACTAGAGTAATTTGCTACAAGCATTTGCAGTCATTATGGCTGAATATTTCAGCACCAACAGCAGGCTTTCAATAGCAGTTGTTGCCACTAGTTTTATAAATATACAGTCCTCTCTCCACATTCATGGGTTTGACCTTTGTGAATTTGTTTATTCGTGAGGCATGTGCTTGCCTACCCACCCACCCCGCCATTCCCTTGCATTCCTCACCCCAGGCTTGCAAGGCTTGTGTTGAAAATGGATGTCTTTTCCTTTGGAGTGAACAAACCCCCCACTGCTGGAGGCATGCCCTCTCTGCTACTGGCTGCATATTCTAATGTGTAAAGGCCACTGATTGATCAGATGCTCTCTTTGCTCCTACCCCTCCCCTATGGGAAGAATCTCCTTTCTCAAGATGGCAACTGGAAGTATCTAGAATGCCATAGCTCAGTGCTCTGCTATTCTCCATCTGAGAGGAAAGTACCAATAAACCCTTTACCTTGTCTTTTTTTTCTTACCTCCGGAGTGCTGAGGCCAAAGGCAAGGGAATGGGAGGGCAGAGTTTGAAGGGGAATGGGAGGGGAGATTGATGGGGGAGTTATTTGTAGTTTTTCCACTTTCATGAGGTTTCTGCACCACAAACTCTCACAAATATGGAGGAACCACTGTATCTGGTTGCTCCCTAGTGAGTTATATTTTAATTAGAGATGTGGGGAAAACCTAATTACTGCTTTTACTAGTGTAAGAAGCATCTGACTCACCGTCAAAAAAAGGAGTTTCTTTGAAAGGAGTTCCTTTGAAAGACTAGCATCTCTTTGAAAACTTCAACAATTCCATCCATTTCTACCAAAGTAATATGCTATCAAAAACAAACTGTTGATTTGTACTCAATATATTTTTGAATAAGTGTTTCAAAGATTCCTATGCTGATAATTTACACAATTCCAGATTTTTTTTCTTTGTCCTCACTTTAGCCATCCACTTCTTGTGTCCTAAACCTTTTCCAGTGAGTAGGTATCTTTATTCCCTGCACTGAATGAATAGCCATTAACTTCTGGAGCTTCATTACAGGCCCTGCCATCTTTTCGAACTGGGTAGTGTTTTGCAGAACTTTGAGTATATCTATGCTACACTGTTATAGCAATTCAATACCATTTAAAATTCCATAGGTTCAGAGAAGCACACTAGAGCTCATTAGCACAATATTCTAAGCATTTTACCAAACTGTAAATTCTGGGATTCCAGAGGATGGAACTGTGACACTTAAGTATCAGAATATCTTAACTACGTATACAGATACAGATACACTTTTAGGGACGGACAAGCAACTGCACAAAGTATAAGGGGCATTTTTTGCTTTACTGTACCAAGTGGCCTTTCATAGTATAGAATAATAGCATTATGATTCCACTTTAACTGCCATACCCACATCCTATGGAATCCTGCAGTTTGTAGTTTGATGGGGCACTGAAGCACTGTGGCTGAGAATTCGGAATACCTTTCCATAAACAGCAGATCCCAGGATTCCACAAGAACCAAGAGAATTAAACTGGTATCATAATACTATAACTGCAGTTGTTGTTGTTGTTGTGTACCTTCAAGTTGTTTGCAACTTACGGCAGTCCTAAGGCAACCCTATCATAGAGTTTTCTGGGCTGAGAATGTGTGACACAGCCAACGTCACCCAGTGGGTTTCCATGGCCAAGAGAGGAATCCAACCGTGATCTCCAAGATCATAGTTCAGTGCTCAAACCACTATACCACACTAACACTTATAAGTGCAATACCCACCAACATTTCACCTATCAAAACCAGGACATGTGCGGCTCAGAAGCATCGCATGGTTAAGATGGCAAAAATTATTAATGAGGAAGAATACACAAGCTAGAAGAGATTACAACAGTTTGCTTTTGCCTAAGAGCACTGGAAAGGGAAAGATTCAGCTCTCTCCCCTCCTCTCCTCTGTCCCATGCTGAGTTAACTGAGTACAAACTACTTCTGCACTTTGATTTCAGTTTGTAGCAACCGAACTAAGCTGAGCACAAAGGGGGAGTCAAAGAGGAAAGAGAAACTGGATCATTTTAAAAGCATCTGGAAAATTGGGGTGAGAGAGGATTAAATCAGGACGGTCCCTGCTAAAGCAGTTGGACAGCACGTAACTATTTTGTATGAAAAGGCCAGTTTTTATTTACTTTTATTTTCTTCCAATTTTTGCATTTTATCCACTAATAAGAATCCACTGAGGAATGGCAATTGTGGGGAGAAATTAAAACAAACCATAACATTTCAGTGGGTTTTGGCATCACTCTCGTCTTTCTACATATCATCTCTCTCTATTGTCCATATTTATTTATGTAAATTAATTTCACCCACTTCTCACCCTTTTGGTCAATGAGGAGACAGAATTCTTCTAAAGTCTTTCCTTAATCCCTGTATCCTGGGTGAAATCTTCGATTCTATCATGATCCCAGTGCTCTCCTTCTGTGCTGAAACCAGGGTGACCTTTTAATCTTCTTGCATAGTTTAGACCTCTTCTCATCATGATCTCTTAAATAAGTAGCAAATATTTTACTGCTCCCAAAACACAAAAAGACTGAAATTTGCATTATTTCACATATTCTTACCAAATAGTGCATGTATATTGTCCTTCCCCCTTACTCTTTGCCCTCAAGAGATTACACTTTCAAACACATGGGTGTCACAGAATGCTAGCATTTTGGCTAGGAGAAGAAATGTATATAAAAACTGTCTGGATAAAGTGTAGGAGCATGTTTTTCCATGATTTTTAAAAACCAAACAAATGAGACTCTGCCTAAACTGAACCAATATGCTTGCAACAATGTGCACATTTAATAAGCCCCAGGAGAAAAACAATAGCTTGCTTCTTTGTTTATTGAGGGTTGGTTCATTATATTAGCTCCATGGAAGTGTCTTGCCCTATTTGTTGAGTTAATTTATTACTGGATTTATGGCTCTCTTCAATTTCAGGAAGCTTTACTACATTAGACCAGGGACTGAAATTATTGGGTTTCACTGTATTGTAAAGAACTTTCACATGATAAACTGTATTATTTAAAGGTTTCTGTAGTGTTTCTCTTTCATTCTTTCTCTTTCTCTCTCTCTCTGAATAACAACCATTCTAAGATGCCAAGTATAGCTCCCATCATTTATGTTAATGAATGGGACATTTCTATTTCTTGTAAAATTTAGGCCACTGTAGAATTCATTGTTCCAGAAGGACTACAAAACAGGCTTGTAAAATTATCTCTTTAGCAATAAAGCCAATGAATTATATTCCTTTGTCCTACCAAGGATGATAGTCATGCTTTGCCAAAAAATGTCTCACCCAACAAAGAGGACAAAAGTAGACATATGTATATATCTGTGAAAAATTGGCAGGTGCTCTTGTATATGAATAGAGGCAAATTTAGACATGCTCTGAAATACAATTGATTTTACCACAATGGGGAAAATGGTGACCAGGACACCAGTTTAGTTTGCTGTGTTGCGGTAATTCCTGCTCTTATGTTTCTTATCAAGTAAATCTACTTGGTCTACCTTAGAACATAATATTACATTTATATCGTATCCTTTACATTTATATCTCACCCTTGGGTCTGACAAACTCACCATGTTGCTTCAATATTTGCCAAGACTTGAACTACCAAGGCATCTGTATTCTCTGCCTCTCTCTACACTTACATAGCTCCATGGAATAACTCATTGATGAGTTATTCAAGGTGGACAGGTTACTCATGAAAAGAAGACTCAGGGGCTTAAATTCAGTTTGCAGTGAAGCTACCTACACTACAAGGTAACTACCCAAGCACGGAGGATCTGAAACACTAACAGTCCCCATATGGAATTTTTTAATTTCAATTTTTGTCTGAGATTAAGAAGGCCAGCTAATAGCTTAGTAGTACGGCTTCTAGATTTATTGCACACCCCTAACTAATGCATAGATAAGGCAGAACTTTTGTTAATGTAAGTCTGAAAGCAATGAGGCAGACAATGGGTATGATGATATGGTATTTGCTGAGGAGAGTGTATGTGTGTCAATAATGGAAGGTGATATGTGCAGATGGCACAGACAGTGCACAGCTGTTTAATGGACAGGGGTGGAAACTCCTTGCATTCAGACAAATAAAAAGGCTGTGAAATAATATTCCAAATGGTCATGTCAGCTTCTCTAGCATCTTCAATTTTTAATGACTGGACCAGATGGGGGCAAGATGTATTCTGATTGACCCATTAATAAAAATGTAGCTGACCTAGAAGGTTCATTTACTCTTCAGCTATAATCATTTAATTACTTACTAGCAGTTTCATACATTCATCATAGCCTATGCAAGAACTGATTATTCTTTGCCTCAAGAATTAAAGCCCATATTATATTTCTAATGAACTTATATTTGAAATAAACATTTACACATAATGAAAATAACATATTTCTTTATGTCTCCTGTATGTATCAAGGACTAAACCAAAAGCTAGGCAGCACATACTATCTCCTGAGTTTCTTTTTAACTGAAAAGGTACCTCAGAGTCCACCTTTATCTTCTGTTAATTCTGTAAACCTTCAGCCAGGAATTGCCACCTTAAGTGCAAAAGGATCTTTAGGCCATAAAAGAGGGTTACTTGTGCAGCAACCATGTTGCAAATGCCTTGAGAACATATGAGTGTTCCCCTTAATGCGGGAACATTTTCAACCATTTCAACTATGGAATGACGAGAAAATCTTTATCATAGCCACAGTATTAAGTCATAGCAGTGAATCTTCCTCATATTATGTCCTCATTTCTCATTCTGATATTTCCAGCTGAAAGACCTTAATTTTTTTGAAAAAAGTGCTTCAAATGCCTAAAACCAGGGGTGTGAGTAGGTCAGTCTTTGTTCCTCCAGATGATTTGTACTTCAGAAGTCCCAGCAAGAATGAGCAATAGCATGTGAGTATGGAGAACTGTAGTCCAAAATGTCTAGAAGGTATTTCCCCCATTTTTGTTTAAAAACTTGGAGAACTGCAGTTAATCATACTTGATCAATCTAAATGGACCTTTGACCCAATTCTGAATTTGCTTTTTATATTTTTGGTCTTTTTCAAGTTTGGCGGTATGCTGCTTCACTATTTGCATCCAGATTATGCCTAAAGAACAAACATTTTCAACACACCGCAACCTCTTCTTTATTTTTTTAAAAGCCATAAGCCAACCAGTTGGACACTTGTAAGTCCTGTTTATGAATTTCACCCATGACTATGATACAGATAAGAGCAATCAATTAATCACTGAGTGTTCTTTCTCACTGTCACAACTTGGGGAAGCCGATAGACTTTTATTTACCCATATCTCAGGAAAAGATAGTAATTTTTAAGAGAAATGATCAAGGAGCCAATTTGTTTCCATGAACAAGACTCTAAAAGGATTTCACTTTCATGTGAAATCGGCCATCATAATGATCTACCTTTCTGCTAGAAACATATACCACCCTTCCTTTTATAGTCTTACCACAAAATAAACAACCAATGACAGGGAATTATATTTAAGTAAATAAAAATATCATTAGCTGCAGACTGTGTTACAAAACATGCGTGAAGTACAGTGCACAACACTTTTGCTTTCTGATGTTACAATATACTTAAATACACATACTTGTGATACAACTCCCTCAATTCGTTTCAATTAACCTGGATGAATGCTGTGTGTTCATTTGTATCTTTTTAACAAAGTCCTTAAGAATTCTGATTGCCTCTTCTGTTTAGCTAGCTAACTTCTTGAGAAAGAGACATTCCAGTACAGAGAACTCTTGTTTACACAGAGCCACCTCAAATATGTAACAGATTTGGATGGCTGGAAAACAAATTGGAAATTTGACAAGTAATTGGAGGGGATGTAGAAAGAGGCCATCATTTTGGAAAAGGGGCTGCAGATGAGTGTGTTTGGGAGTACTCCAGCATTTGCCTTGAAGAGAACATGGGAAGATCTCCTCTTCATGCCTTCTGTTCACCACCAGCCCTTTCACACAAATAGCCACCGAGTGAAGAAAGATCAGGAAAGAAAAGTCATATACAGCATTTCTTTACTGTTCTGTCCAAGCCTGAGAAAAACAGGGGTAAAACATTTGTCACCAGCCTAGGTTTCATGGAGAAATGACACAGGCATGGAGGGTTTGGGAGTTGCATGGACCCAGGAATTACTGTGGAAGCAAGTGGGCAAAAAGGTATCCAATCATATTGAACTCAGACTGATACACAGTTAAATTTTGGAGGAGATCCATAATTACCTACAAAGATTGAAAGTAACTGTGCATGAAACTGGATAGCTATGATGTATGATTTGAGATACTTAGGCAGAAAATTGTTGCTATGTGGCAGAGCCTGAAGAAGTTATTTTTCTGAATCCAAAAATTGGAATTTTTGGAAGTGAACTCTCAGAATCCATCACTGGGCATGCTGGTAGTGGTTTTTAGGAAGTAAAGCACAAAAACCATAATTTTTGCAAGGTCAAGTACTGACATGTGAAGAGAGGATTGATAGTGTATCACAGAAAAAACTGAGGTTATGGGTAAATGGAATGTAAGCAAGTCTGGAACACTGAGACTATGTATTAGATTATGTGTTGTTTGCAGAGAGACACATCTTCATTGTGGAAATAGCACTGGTTTTATAACTAATGAAACAAACATATAGGAAATGTTTCTCAGAAAGTGCAGGAGTATTTCATTCAAAATATATGGTTAGATTATTTGAAAAGTACATTTTTTTATTGATAACATTCTGTCATCAAGGTAACAGCAACTTCTTTTTTAAAGTATTTAGATAATGATAAAAATACTACATAACATTTTGAAGAAGAAAATGGAGTGTGAAATTCTAAAACAAGAGTGAAAGAGTCCAAAGTGAACAAAAAAGCTACTTTATGGACTCTGCTATATTCTGAACGCACTGAGCAAAATATTACTATGTGTACTCATGTGGGAAATGGAGATAAATGAAGGGAAATGCAGTTCCCTATGAAAAATTCATCTGTCAAAGTAATTGTAGCGTCACTGAGTGCTTGCCCACCTGCTCTTTTAATATATTAACATCTAGATTTAAAAATAACACTGATCCTGTTCAGAGGTTGCCTGGTTTGAGTCAATACACAAAGAAGCAACAGTACATCTTTGCTCCCTCTACCATCAATTTCCTCAAGTCTGAAGAACAGAAGCTGCTGTTTGCATGAAGCAAGGAGGCTGCAAAATCTGAGTTCTTGATCATGTGGAGACTCTTCATGTGAACAGGATCCTCCCCTTTCCAGGAAAGTGCTATGTCCTCTTCTTTTCTTGTATTGACTTAACAGCGGTATTCTCATGCTGCCCACTATCATTCAGTCCTATGGACTTAAATCAACCATGGCATGATTATAGGATAATTTCATGAAACAGTACCTATCATAACAACTCTTACAAAACTTTCGGCCATAGTACACAAGACACAAAGTGCCTAATTATCAAGTTTTGCAACAGCATCTGTTTCACAGACATTCACATCATTCTAAGTTATCAATATTATCATTCTGTTCTCCCACTTGATGCCCTCCAGAAGTTTTGAACCTCAAAAGATCTCTTCCACAGCCACCCATGGTCTGGAATTTTGGGAACAGTAGTCCAAAATATTGAGGGGGGAGTATCAGATTGAGAAGGTGAATCTCAACTCATCTCTACGTGTTTTGGGGCATGTTCACTCTTTGGTGGATTGTTCAGCTTCCAAACAGTTGTTATTGTTGCTGTGCCTTACGGTTTCTGACTTAAGGCAACCCTAAGGTGAACCTATCAAGGGGTTTTTCTGGGGGCTGTATGTGATGTGCCCACGGTCACCAAGTGGGTTTCGTGGCTGAGCAGGAAACCAAAACTAGGGTCATAGTCCAACGCTCAAACCAGTACACTACTCTGGCTCTCTTACAAACAATATAGGCATTGTCTGTTCAGTAGTCTATATTGCAAACAATATAGGCAATGTCTATTTTTTTGAGGCAAACAGGGAGACCATCTTTGGGCACCATTTGATCATGTGTTTCAAACTGTCTAGGGAAATCATTTGGTCACTGGTGTGTATACCACCTTTAGATTTCTTGTAATAAAGAACAACTCAGACTTGTGTTTGCTATCTGAAATTGTTGTATTCTTTAAAAAAATACAAGAAGGGGACTCTCTATCCTTTCAGTTTTTGTACATAACAAAGAAACGACATATCTCAGTAAAAAAAAATGTCTGGTGGAATCTCTAACTTTTATCCCCCCCCCCCCCGGGTCAGACTCAGATTTTTCTTAGCTATTTCCTTGGCTAGTGTCAAATCAATGAAAAACAGATCATGATTTTGTGTTAAATTATGTTCAGAAACCCTCTAAATATGTTTTCAGTTTCTTAATTAGAAAATGGAACCAGATTCCAAAAGTAAAATTTGCAAAGCATTACTCAATATAAATTCTTTAAGTAGATACAACCAAAAAGAAAGTATTGCTGGGTAACAAGAAAGGTTCTAACTGGGAAAAATGTATTCAGAATCCAGATAGGAAAAGGATTAAAAAAAAAAAAACAGCTATGGGGGATTAATGAATCCTAAAACTTAATACTGATATGAAGCAAAGAGAGTGAGTAATGTGTTTTCTATGGAAGTGGGCAGAATATTACATTTTTACCCTCAGTGCTTGCTTGCTTGCTTGCTTGCTTGAAATATTTTTGTCCTGTGCTGCATCATAAGATCTCTGGGTGGGGCCTACGGTAAAATCAAGCAATTTTGGTTCTATAAGAATGCAAATAATTCAAGTATTCTAAGAGCATGTTAAACAATTTAAAAATAACATATAGTATTCTCACAAGATAACAGAAAGAATAGTACTTATCTACACATCTATAAGTATGTATACTTGATCTCTGACCATGGATAAAGTATAATTAAATCATATTTTCTAGGTAAATAGTCTTGCAACTCATTTGTCTCATTTGTTGCTAGTGGTTATGTTATCGCACACTACTAGGACTTTACGTTTTATTTCAGGGTGGAGATTAGCTTCCACTCTCAATCATGGGACAGTCACCTGCCAGGCTTCCAGGTTCTGGATATAGATGATGCTCTCTTATTTTGGTTGAGATGTGACACATGTGTGGAATACAGTTCTGCTGTGCCACACCATAAACTCTCCAGTTCTAGCACCCACTTTCCCACCCTTCTGTATTTGCAGCTGGTCACTTCAGGGCAAAGCAGGAACTTGTGACCCTATCGTGTGTTCTGGATAGGGTTGTTTTGACAACTTCACTCTGTACTGGGTGGTTTTGTTGGTGTGTTTTGGCTCTTTATGTTAAATTGGTCATAATTGTTTGGTAGGTTTGTCCAGGAATTTGGATAGGGAATAGGGGAAGTGACACTTACAGGCACTGTGTTGGTAGTTCCTATGTCCTGCTACTCAGAACTTTGGTGTGAGCAGGATAGGGATTACCTTTGGAATCAAATTGGTTCAACCACTTGGAGTTATGAGGCCTTGGGAAGTGGTGATAAAGCTAGATCTTCCTACATGTAATCAGTACAGTCTGGGAGACGATGATCAAGAACCTTCTATGTTTAGTCTACAGAAGAGAAGGTGAAGAGGGGACATGATAGCCATGTTTAAATATTTGAACGGATGTCATGTCGAAGAGGGAGCAGGCTTGTTTTCCACTATTCCAGAGACTAGGACAAGGAGCAATAGATTCAAGCTGCAGGAAAGCAGATTCTACCTGAACCTCAAGAAGAACTTCTTGCTGGTCAGAGCTGTCCAGCAGTGGAATATGCTGCCTCAGAGTGTGGTGCAGTCTCCTTCTTTGGAGGTTTTTAAGCAGAGACAGAATGGCCATCTGTTGGGAATGCTTTGATGGGTGTTCCTGCATAGCAGGTGTTTGGACTCAATGACCCCTGTGGGTCATTCCAACTCTATGATTCCATGATTCTAAGAGCTAATGGTGGATTCAGCCACTTTCCCCATAATGAACAGACTAGCTAACTTTCTGTACAGTTTTCCTTTCACAACTCTTGTTTGCTACTTAATAAATCTGACTCTAGTTGAATCCACTGTCTGAGTCTTGCCTGTATTTTTTTTTCCTCCTCTATTTGGACTGGATATGTCTTTGCAATACTTAACAGCTTATACTTCAACTTTCTAATTGCTATTCTTGGAACCTAAGTCACCTTGCACATCATTGTTACTAATATCTCAATGACAGGATATCTCTATCCAGTTTTTTGTATAATCTATGGTGACTTTTGCCATCATAAATGCACACAGATGCTCACATATGCTCACAGAGTATACACACCTGTTGGCCATTCACCGATAGCAGCAATAACACACAACAGATTAAATACTTTTCTATCACATGGTACCAATTCAAGTGCAAAACCTGCCAACAGAAAGAGGTCACACATTTGTCAGACTCATTGAGCAATGAGCAGCACTGAAGGATTGCAACAAACATGTAATCTATGGAAGATAATTACGAGAGTGAGAATAACTGCCCTGGTTTGCTTTTGGAATAAAAGATGGAATAAAATAAGACATACAACCTGCGTCAACAGTAAGTTTTTTATCTAAATCGTTTTTCTGGAGACTGACAGAAAATAACTGATATTTGGGAGGACATAATACATGCCTTTTTTGTCATGACAGTGTAGTATGGGTATCAAGAGCAATACATATAAATTATTGTGCTTCATTTTCTGGTTATTATTTTTAGCACAATTTAATTATACCATTCTAAGAGTGTTTGGTATGAATTAAGCAGTACATGTAGATTCCATATGGCACTTGACTCCATGGGTCCAATGTGAACATTGGACTCTGCTGGGAAGTTAGTGACTGTCTGCTCTGTCACTCTGTACTGCATCTGAAGAAGTTGGTTTATATACACAAAAGCTCATTTTAAAAATAGTCTTAAAAATGCTGCTACATTTATTTTCTTTTTTTTTCTTTCCATCCCCCTCCCTTCCTCCTTTTTACACTCCAAGAGACTAACAGGGCTACTCTTTGGAAGGTCTTATAAAGAAACTCATATCTAGCTGTGGCCCATTGTACCAGAGGACAGGCTTCTTGCCTAGAAGCATCACACTCTAAACATTTCATTTCCTTTGCATACACCTCTGTCCTTCTTTCTCATTTGAGGTACAAATTACTTCCTTTATGACCTTTGGGTTGTTTTGCAAATTTAGTTCTGGTATTTCTGAGGTTCTGCACCCGGCTATTAGCACCAAAGAAGGCAAAGATACAAAAAACTGTTTTTAAGTATCCCCAAATTCTTGCCCTTTGCTCAGTGATTTTTTTTTCTTTGCTTTGGTTTGCTCTGCTTTGAACACCAAACACAGGCCATCTCCTCATGACAGGGCTGTGCTGCTTCTGGGACAGGATGGCAGCAGTTGGCAGGTCATGGTTCCACATGACGTTGTCACCAACCCACTGCCATCTCATCTCCAAGCATCACGCTTCTGCAGTTTTTGCAAAATGGAAAAATTCCATTTTCCGCCTGTGATCATGCAGTGCTCCCATCCCTCCTGGCTGTGAGGAAGCTGCAGAAGCACAACGGCGATGCTTCCTTCCATAGCTCAGCAATGGAAAGTGCCCAGCTGTGCTGTGGAAGGAAGAGGTGGCACCATTGCACTCTCTCCTGCATAGAGCGAGCAAGTGCAGAGGGGAGTGTTGCTGATGCACTCCCTTCCAGACCCAAGATTGCAGCATGATGAGGCAGAACAGCACTGTCGTGCGGAAATAGCCACACTAGGGTTGCTTTCACACTAGAACTTGTTAGTGATGTTGAGACACTGAAGTTTCAAAACTTAACTGTAAGCAGACTTAAGAATGAAGTCTCACACATTACTTTAATACAGCACTATATTATCCAGAAATACTATTGCCAATGGACAAGAGCCTCCTATAATGTTTACTCAGAATTAGGTTCCAATCAGCAAATGGTGTAAACTACGGGTATTTTATTGTGACAGCTAATTTAATTGCTTTTTTTAACTTTCATATCATCTAGATTTTAATTCCATCAGGTTTTTAACTTTGTTGTAAATCAACTTGGATCATTAGTTGAGGAAAAGTTGGGAAATAAATTAAATACATAAGTCTCCAGGAATTAACTTAAAAGTTTATTGCTTGCTGGCCCAACCTATTTTATTGCTACCTGCTTGGGAATTACTGATGAACTGCTCTTCATCAACACTTGAACAAATCCTGGAATCACTGCTGTCATTTTATTCTTTTTTAAAACAACAACACTGAAATAACTGTATTTCACTATTTTTAAAAGCAAATGAGATAGTTGAAGCCAAAATTGAAACTAGGGCAATTCAGAAATATTATTCAAGGTGGAATTTCTTATTAATCCAAAATCTTCTGAACCTACAAACAGGCACAGGAGGGTCCCAGGAAAGCCTTAATACAGGGGTGTAGCCAGGAGTGGAATGGCAAAAATCATGATAGTGACCTCCCAATAAGAATTATGTCTCCCAACGAAATTTTTCTTCAGTTCCCAAATTCCTAACATTGCAACACAGTTGGTCCTCCACATTAACCAGGATTAGGGGGCAAAGGACCTTTGCAAAAGTGGGAAAATCGCAAATATCAAAATGTGTGTGTGCCTTTAGTGGCCAAGACATGGGGGAGAACAGACATTCAGGGTGCAAACCAGGTCAGGGAAGGGAGAGGGAGAGGGGGTGGGTCGGTATGGTGGCCGTATACTTCCTCTCTATTGTCCATCTCTTTCCTTGTGTGTGTGTGGGGCGGGTGGCAACATAAGAGAATTTATGGTGCTAAGAAATCAGATTGCAATCCATCCTTAGCTGGCTAGGCAGTGGCTAGTGTGCAAAGAGGAGGCCCTGAGGTGAGTTTTTAAAGGGTTCTGTGGCCTGATCAGAGTTGCCAAGAGGGAAGGCTCCCCTAGAAAAGAAGCACCTGACATGAGGGCAGCAGGGGTTGAAGAAACTCACAAATAATCAAATCCGTGAAAGTCACACCTGCAAATTTAGAGGGCCAACTATAACTTAAAACTTCATGTGAGCATAAAGAAATACAGTTTAGGCGTTCAAAGAAAAAAGGCAAGCAAAGTTCCCAAAGAAATGCAAACAAAGCAAATGTAAGACATTTAGGTGTGAACGATTCTCAGTGTCTTGGTCTTTGCAAGGCTAGAAATTTTGGGTCTGAAGGAAAATTTCATTGGAAGGCAGAATTCTTATTGGGGGATGTATCTTCATTCCCCCGCCCCACAGCTGCAATCCCTGTCCTAATATCCAACAGTCTGCCTGTCAACAATAGACAGTCTCACAACTGTGCTTTATTACAAACAAATCACCAAAAATCCACCCTGGGGTAAAAAACCGAGAAAGGCAAGATAGAAAACACAGGACTGAAACAAATTGTCTCCAAGTCATGTAAGTGCTCCATAAAAAAAAAGGGGGGGGAGATAATATCAAAAAAAGGGGAGGCTTGTATGGAAACTGTAAATATCAAATTTCTTCTGAAATTTGATCAAAATCTTAGTTTCAAAAGTCCTATCCCATGCCCTTCAAGGACACTGTCTGAGGAGAACAAGGGCAGCAGTTAGCTGGGGAGTTCTCTGGAATCTGGTCCATGTCCAAGATTGCATAGCAGACTGCGTCTGCCATAAAGTGCAGAGGGCTTTTTAGATGATCAACAGAATCTCTCTGTTTTACAGTTCTTATTAATTGCATGTGGATCAACTAGTGTTCTGTTCAGGATTTGTGCCAGTCCTCTAATCCTCTTAATATTGATCAAGAAATTCTACCTCTGTTTACTCTAACTCATTCAAAACTGCACAGCTTCAGCCGTGTATCAGTAAAGGTTTGAGTTTACACGCTGAAAAAAATCTCGTGAATGTAACATTGATAGGATACTCTGCAACTCACTCAGCAATAATGTGTTTGATTTCTTTTTCTCATTATGAATCAAACAGAAAATTATGCACAGGAATGCACAATGGTATACATTAATGTGTAAAACTGTGTGCTACATACATAGTTTTCAAAACAGTCATTTTGAAGAAGGGTCACACAGTTAAAATAGTTTTGCACTGAATGCTTTCATTTCAGTTCTATTTATTCCATTTGTCAGTCAAGGACATTATGGAGACAACGTTTCTCAAAGGCTTCTAAAACATACCACTTTATTTAATGTATGCTTTTTATCATGGCAGGATAGCTAATTGATCTGGCACTGAACCTTCCTATCTTCAAGGAGTACATTAAAGCCATGCCTGCACTGTTTAATTTTTGAATTCCAACATTGCTGTTGTGCTTATATCCAAACCTAACCATGTGAAGGAAAAAGACCTCATTAAATGCATTCATTATTTGATAATGATAATTAAAATAAACAAAGGGCTGTATCCAGAGGAGTTTTCTCTGGTGAAGTAAACTACATCCATGAAGGAAGCTTATCTGACTCCAACCTGAGGGTAGCACATAGAGAGAGAAAAAATTAATGAGCTTCCAAGTTAAGATTTGCAAGGGGAAAACTGCATGTCACATGTACTGGCACTGTCTTACTTTGAAGAAAAAGCAACCACAGAAGATGCAAAGCTCCAACAGGAAGAAGGAAAGCTAATCTTTTTGTCTTGCACCATTTGCCTGCTAGAAAAAGGCAGCTGATGGAAGACAAAGATTTTAAGTTAGCGGAATGGCTATTTCCACAAGAAAGCAGTTAAGCAGATCTTGGCCCAACCAGAGGTCTTCTCAATGCCATAACTTATTACTGTTGTTTTCACTTCCAAAAAAAAAAAAAATGCCATGGGATTTGCATACAACTGGATTTAACCTCTACCTGCTCCTGAAAGTAAAGATCCCTGTGAAAAACATCACCAAGCCTAGCATTAGGCAGACAGAAGCAGCTGTATCATCCGGCAACACTAGGAGACAAGAAAAAGTAGAAATATGAAGAAGAACAGAAAGGTTTTGCCGGCCTTTTCTCACTATACAGTTATAGCACTATGATTCTCCTTCGATGCCATTGCTTCTTGTTATGGAATCCTGGGGTTTGTAGTTTGATGCGGTACTAGAACTCTCTAGTTGAGAATTCTAAACATCCCTTCATAAAACTGCCAATCCCAGGATTCCATAAGAAGAAACAATGGCTGTCAAAGGAGAATCATAGTGCTATAACTGTATAGTGTGAAAGAGCCCAAGCTGTGTGCTCTCTGAGCTAGAATGTTGCCCTCAGATGGAGTGACAGCAATTGTAGCATCATAAGCATTGATCTAAGATTCAGATACTGATCTGGTCACTTTCTGTACAAGGTATGGGGAAGTATATGGCCCTTTGATCCAGGTGACAAACTAACCTAAACCAGTCCTGATGCTACAAGACCTCAAAGACCAATCTACATCATTATAATATACTAGCATATTTACCCAGCATTGCCTGGGTTTTTTATTTTCCTCTTAAGAACTCACCAAACTGTCTTCTCCATTTCCTGTAATTTTGCTCCATATTTCCCAATGCAATCTGTGTTCAGAGTTATTTACATACACAGCTTGGGTTCCTGAGGGAGTACACTGCCCTCCTCCTTGCTGCTAGGCCTCATGTCCATAGCAATCGGCCTATTCCTGTACCTGTAACTTTTCCCCATAGTCCCCAATCCAATCTGTGTTCTCTGGCAATGTTGATGTACTGGCTTTTGTTTTGTTTTTTTGCTTTCTGTTGAATTTGTGCAATGGCTTTATGTTTTTCTGGAAGCATTTTGTGTTTTGAATTTAAACTTTAAGATTTCTCACATATGGAACCCATACAGTATACCATGTGAGCCAAGAAGACCTTGTAACTACGTTGTGTATGTAACTTTAATTTTTCTCACATATGCCTCCCAAATGTTTTCTGGCATCCTTATTGATGGTAGGCCTCATCTCCACAGCAACCGGCCTAAGGCCCAAGAGCTCTCAGCTGAGAATGCTAAAGGCCCCTCCCTAAACTGCCAACCCCAGGATTCCATGGAATCTTCACAGCCAGCCAATCATATGAGGTCTTCTTGCCTCACACAGCCAATCATACACTGTCACAGACAAACAGACAAACGCATAGACAAACATTCATTTTTATATAGTAGATATCCACGAACATGTTGGTTATATTCACACTTTGTATGTTACCTGTGTACTTAAAATGGACATCAATTTTTTTTAAAAAAAAAAAATCTTGCATTCAGTGGTTGTGTGAGTGGAAGATTCGTACATATTTCTTTATTTTTATTTTTTTTAAAAAAATTAATAACCTGCCTTATAATATATGATCACTTGACAGTAGTCAATAAAATCAGTTTAACCAATTGAAACAATATAAAACAATCATAAATAATTTAACTGACTAAAAGCTTACTAAAAAAAAACTTGAGTTAACACAAGACCATTAAAATCAGTTAAATCATTTAAAAACAATTCACAGCCAAAATACATGTGCAGATTTGGATAAATTCAACTAAGCCTTGGCACTGATATGTCATCAGTGATGGCACCAACCAGGTGTCTGAGGGGAGGTATTCCACAACCAGAGCACCACAGCAGAGAATGGATTTATTACTCACCTCCAAATAGAAATGATCTCCCAAGTTGTAAGTGAGAAAACACAATGTGGAAAGGAACAATGGCGTAACCTATACTTTATTGTGAATGTTCAAAATTTTCACTTCTTAAGAAACACAACCATCCACAGACAAAATACCAATTGGACAAAAGAGTCCAGCAAACGTTCTCTCTTTTATTTTTTAAATACAACTGCTGTTTTAACAATGAAAGCTATACATAATTAATGTATAATAGCCTGTTTCTATGATGTGCTCATTACCTTTTGCAAGATTTCAAATTGTCTGCAGCAGATGTCAAACAAGGTAGTTGGTTTTCTAATTCAGTAAGATGATGATGATGGTGATGGTGATGGTGATGATTACTACTACTACTACCCCACCCCTTTCCCAGTCTGGGGCAGCATACAAAGGGTAAAATAGATCTTATATATTTGTTTATTTGACTGGTTTACAGTCAATGTCCAGAATGTTGAGAGATTTTGGACAATTGTATACACTTCCAGTATGTTTCTGACAATACGTAATACAGAGTGTCATTAAAATGTCAGGTACTGCTCATTGCAGCTTTTGGAATCTAGATACAGAAGGTTCAAGCTGAAGTCTGAGGCCCTTTTCGCACAGCATTTGCCATGCAAAAGGGCCCCTGGAGTGTCACGCTACTGTGAGGAGCAGTCCACATGACACACTCACAATCGTGCAACGCTCCAGGGCCTGGAAGGCACCAATCACACACTATTTCATTTTCAGCTGCGAGCCAAAAATGGTGCACGATTGTGCATCGCTCCGGGGCCCTGCATGCACCTGCTGTGCGAGCGGAGCTCCAGAGCCGTGGCGCTCATGCTTCCTGTCTCAGTGCAGCCTGGGAAACTCACTAGAGGCTGCTCGCGTGATCCCTGCACTCCAGCTCTGCAAAAAGGTGAATTGAGGAAAGGGCCTGAATCAGAGCTACATTGGCTGGGAGATTCTGCCAGCTGTGGCCTAAAGAAGAAACTTTTCAAGCTCTAGTCTAGACTGGAAGACCTGACAAGTACTGATCTTTCTGAGTGGCCCCAGCTCGGAGTCCTCATTAACAGAAGACAGCAGCCATTTCTACCCCACACTGTTACAGTGCTATTATTCCACTTTCAACATGCTATGGAATCGTGTGGTTAGCAGTTTAGGGAGGGTCCTTTAGCATTCTCAGCCAGCGAGTTCTCTGGCCTCAGTAAACTACAAACCCCAGAATTCCACAGGATGTTGAAAGTGGAATAACAGCACTTGAAACGGTGAAGGGTGGAAAGGCCCATAGACAAAGATATATAAAGAGCAGACCCATAGTATTTTGAGACTACTCTTAAACCTGAATCACACCAGAGAGTCAAATGATTGCTGACAGAAATACATGTCTTTCACTCCATGCAACTATAGTGTTTTAATACCACTTTAACAATCTTGCCTTTATCATATATAATCCTTGGATTTGTAGTATAGTGAGGTATTTAGAATTCTCCACCAGAAAGCAATAGTGCCTCACCAAAGAAAAAAATCAGGATTCTATAGGATAGATCCACGGCAGTTAAAGTAATATCAAAGGGTTATAATTTTGTAATGTGAAAGAGATCTCAGTCTTGGTTCCTCCTCCTTCTTCTTCAATCACAACAACAACAACATCCCATGAGCATGGCAGTAGTGGATTGGAGGAAAAGGAGGGGTAGCAGCAGTAAGAAATGATAGAGAAGGACAAAGAAAGCTCAAGTGTCATCAGCCAGCAGTCCTTTAACTGTAATAGTCTGGTCTGAAGCTAGGCTTGAAGCACTGTTGATGGGCTCTCTCTTCTCTTTTAATCTTCCATCTCATTTCTAGATCCTGTGTCCCAGAAATTTTACTGATTACACAGTCAGCACATGAAGATTTCTCTACCTCAGTTTGAAGATATTCACTCCTGTTGTCCTGTTCCTTTGCCTTCTCACCTGGTTACGGTCTTCTTCAGTGTGGTGCTCTTCAGATGTATTCAAATAAAACTTCTATCCTTCCCAGACCGCACAGCAAATACCTTTCTCATATTTTGCTCCAAGAATCCCCCAACTAACATGAACACAAGCCATGCTGTTTGGCAGATTCTGGGAATTCTAGTCCAAAAACTCTCCAAACTCTGGCTGAACTGGTTGAGAAATAAGGATAGGAAGTAACAATCACATCTGGAGGCCACCAGGATGGGGAAGATTCCCAAACTGTAAGTCTTGTACAATTTGTGTCCAGCTAAAACAAATGCATCCCACCAGAAAGCTTCCCATTTCTGCTTCCTGTTTGAGATAGCAAAAAAGGCACTGTCAAACTCTTAATAAGTCTCTTCCCATAAGCACTGTAGGCACTTAAACACTGGCCTCACCAGAAATCTCTTGCTTGCTGATTGTATGGATCCTCTAAGCAATAAGACCCTTGCTGATGAAATCTTGAGCTGATGTTGGAGGATAGTATTCTCAGGGAACCCCTTAACTCATCTTCACCGGTCCTTTCTCTTGAATGAGGAAGATACTGGGATCTGAAGACAAACACCCTCCACTGTGTGTTCTCAAGCCCCCTTTCTCTCTCCATACTTCCACATTACTCCCTCCACTTCTGACCACAAAGGGTAAGTGTCCCTTTGCCACCTACCCAAGTGCCAAACTAAACAAGTCAACTCTGCATTGAAAATAAAACAGCCATGGAGAGGACATTCAATAATCATACACAGAAGGGCTTGACCCTTTCTCTTTCTGCTGTTTTCCAAATGAAAAGTATCCCCCTTCCCAAATATATGTTCCCTGCATGAGAAGATACAGACTTTGTTCATAGCAACTGCCCTCCTGTGGCAAATCTGAGATTTGGGATGAGCCAGCTGAGCTGAGGAAAGGGGTCAGGAGGAACATAGCATCCTTATCCCTCAATGTTGCAGTTCTGACATGATCAGCAGGGGCTGCTGTGAGGTTTGAGGCTGTTTGGGGATCACACAAATAAAGGCAAGAAAATGCATTCATTCATTTAGCATATTATTTATTCTGTCCTTGAGTCTTGTAAATTGTGCTCTGGCTCATATAATCTGAATTTAGCATTAAAAAAATAGACCTTCTTGATCTCACTTTATTCTCATTCCATCAATGGCCCCTTGAATACTTCATTCATGACTGGGCCAATGTAGTCAATGAACACAAAACTGAGTTCTGTAATCAGAGTTCTACTTAGTGACTTTGTTATGGCTTAGGAAAAGGACAAGTGGACTATAGAAAGGAAAGAGTTTTCCCTCATTTGAATACTGAAAAGGACATCATGTATTCTTATGCCTTGGAAAAGACCCAAAACATCTGGATAAACAATTAATTAATTATTCACAAACAGGTTCACAGATACAGGGCTACACTGTAAATCCACATAATCAAGAATTTCATACAAGTAGGTAAAGGAGGTCTACTGTAAAAATTACCAAAATTAACACTTACACAATAATGTTTCTTTTCAGTATGTCAGACTTTGCTGAATGCATGTAAAATTAACCGTATCCCAGTAGCGAACTAAACTATTTCCATTTTCAAGGGAAAAAAGAAAGCAGGATTCCAAAAAAAAAAAAAAAAAAAGATAAAGTCCTCTGGTACTGGCTCTTCCAGTGCTATCTATTCCACACCTGATGCTCCAAAAGCCAAAGTAACTATCTGAAATAAATATAGATAAATATAATAATCACATCATTCTTCCAATGAGATCAAGGCAGCATACACCTCTCCTCTTCTCATTTTATCCTCAGCATAACCTGCGAAAGTAGTTGAGGCTGACAGAGAGGGAGAGAGGGGAAAAGAGACTGACCTAAGGTCACCAAGTGAATTTCATGGCTCAGTGAGGACTACAGTCAGGAACTCCCAAGCTCCAGTCCAGCACTCTTAGTTACTATATCACACTAAGAGACTGCCTGGAATCTTATAGGCGAATGATAACAGCCAAAAGAAGAAATGTTCAAGTATTACTTTCAAGTATTGAAAGCACTTCACATGTATTAACCAGCTATAATTGTTACAACAATAATGTAAGGTAACAGATTTTTATTATCTAGCAAAATGCAACAAGCCTGGTATTGTTATATGTAATACTACAAGGGGGGGGGGCGGTGAGGAGCCATAGTGTGTTCATGGCAGAGGTAAAATTTCACCTGGAAACTGACACTTTGTCACTAGTATGGAGTAAACTAATAGATTTCTGCCATTCGTTTAAGAGCAAAAAGAAAAATGTCTCTATGTATGTGTGCATAGGCATGCACACAAGCAATGGCTCCAAACTAGAACTAACATCACCATTCTAAATGTGCTGGGGGAGAGGGTTCAGTCAGTGGTATACCAGTATGATTATTGCTCAAATAACATTTCATTTGTCGCAACAATTTGCATCATGCTACATCTGAGCTACATCAACATGAAACTATCATGGCTGCTAGTAACGTGCAGTGCTGTGCTGTGCATAAGAGGTTCAACACATTTTGCTGCTGTGAAGAACAGAGGGCTTGGTAGGCGAGCCCTCTGTTTATACTTCATTGTTTTTCAGAGAAGAAAAAAGAGGAGGAGGGGGAAAAATTATTCCAGTCAAGATGGCAGCTTTTACAAAACAATAGCAGTTGCATGATTTTGTCATGATTAACATTACAGACATTCTCTTAGGAAACCAATGACCAATTTAAACCAGTCAAACCACAACAAGCATACAATGAAGACTCAGGAATGCATGAAATAATATCAACATCCTGCTGTACAAAGTCACTTCTAGGAATGAAGGCACCAAGATCAAGACTAGAGCCCTTAGATAGCTCTAGGGACTATATTCCATTTCACTGCCACATAAACATCTCTCCATTTCAGATCATAATATTCGCATTTCAGGGTACTGACACCTACATTTCCAAAACATGCATTCAGCTGTAATTTTTCATTAGCACTGGGGATGCATTCTTTCTATCCTGCTCCCAAACAATCTCAGGGTAATGATCATCCTCCCCTGTTCTTCAGATGGAAAAATAAATAAATGCAACCTTCCCCATGTTTCTGATCACAAGTGGGCATGAAAGAGAAAAGGGATCTCACACATGACATATTGTGCATGTGGAAAGTGTTCGCTGTGGCAATCACACTATTGCTCACAGAATTGGATATTGGATATTCCAAATGTCCATCATCTGAAAAAAGACACAGCCTTGTCTATGCCAAACTGTTAAAATAATCCATCACCTAAAACACATCCTATTAACTGTAACTACGTTTAGTCGTGCTTAGATGAAAATGCCCTGCAGTTCTGATTTGCACCACTTGCCCTGGCTTTTCTTTGGGTTTGTCGCTTGACATTTGTGGCCAGGTGGGACCGTTTCCAATTTTTCTGTGACAACAATAATCTTGTGCTATTTCCTCACAAGCTTTGCAAAATGTATTTAATGCATGCAGTCTGCAAGCTCTGAAAGCTGTATTTAATGCACACAAATGCTAATCTGTTTTCATGAGCAGATGATGAAATTGCTTATGCTGATAGCGTCAGCAATCACATATGCTTATACTTCCAGCATTACAAGTAGCTTTCAGAAACACACTGTTTTGGAAAAACTGGACAAGAATATTCATACAAGAAATTACTGATGGAAATAATAATTTTTGCACAGATACACATGAACATCCATGACATTTTGCTGTACTGACAGTTAGTAAACATTGGAAAGCTGCATGCCATTTAAGTAGGTCAGTTCTAATGAGAAAAGCATGACATCTACATGTAGCAGGCAGACTGAACATGGATCTGAAAACTGGAACATAGAAGCAACAGTGAGATGGAGTGTTTGAGATACTGAGGTATTTTAATCAGATTGCAAAGCCATTTTAAGAAAACTGTTTTAAGATCAATTCTCCCTGTAGGTACATCAGACTTGGATGTCCTCGCATTACTGATGGAATGGATATACAAAATATCTGCCTTCTTTAATATGTCTCCAAGTAATCCCAGAATGCACAGAGCAACACAAAAAGCACTGATGTAACAACACAAGATGACATAGGAGATGGCAGGATTGGGGAAGAGGTAAGGACTTTTAACTAGTGTAAAAATGCAGAGCTATCACCTGGTTTGCAAGGCAATAAACACAATGTGTCCTTAAGGATGGCACATTCTGTAGTATCCAACACATACAATGTTCACAAGGGATCATACATAAAATAATATATGAACACTAATCATTTATAGTTTTACTCAGAAACAAAAAAAAAATGCAATGAGCATTTTCAGAAAAAAATGTCAAGCCACAGTCTTTCAACATTTACAACCATTTTTCTCACTATAGACCACGTAACAAGGCTCCTCCAACAGACAGCAGAAGAAAATGGGAGAAGAAAAAAGATGTACAGGCAGTTCTACCACAAATTTGCAAAATCTACTCAGAGTCTTTGTTTAGACTGGAAAGCCATTCAGAGGTGTTAAATAATGGTCACTTTGTTAGATTTCTAAATGCAACTAGCTACAAATGTTGTGTGTGAGTGGCTCTCTCTTAGTTCACACTGGGCTCCCTTGACCCAGCTAGACAAGCGTGAAAACATGAAATAAATGAAGGACAACAAAGACTTGTCTGGGAAACACTTCACATTAAATGCACGCAGTATTTTACATATAGGACTGCTGTGTGAATTCCTTAAGCCTGAACTATTTGGGAGCAATGTAACAAAATGTTAGTAAGCTATCTTACCGCATGAGCCACAAATAACCAAAAAGAAGAAAGGAAGAAAGAAAACACATCTTTCCCACCATCTGCGCAAAGCTTTTTGCAATTGTGCAAAGACAGAGAGATCAAACAGAGAGGCAACTGCCTAGTCACAAACACCCCTCCCCAAAAAACGCAACTGGTTTATCACAATACCTTTTTGTGTCTGTCCTTCTTCCATATTTTCTTCCATGGTTACTTTTTCTTCACTAGAAACTGCTGCACAGGTTTAATCAAAAGCCTCACTCAGATGTTGGTAAAACTGTGGATTTATTTTCCTCAGAAAGCTTCAAGAGCACTAGCTTAAGCAGGTCCTCGGAGCTTAGCTAAGGCTCCCCTCACTCTCCTTGCTTGCTTGGAGACGGGCTGTCAAGTGTAATTTCATTCAAATTACTCTTCCATGAAGATTATCAATTTTTCTTCTCAAAGCTGTCCATTGTATGCCACTGTATGCAGGTATTCAAATGAAAAGCCTGTGAATTTTGGCTGGGGAGGGGAAAAGAATTTGGTTGGGGTCCCAGCAGCAGTGTCACTGTGATTCATAAGGCTCACTTTGCATATAAAACGGGGAGGGGGAGAAATTGATGTTTGCATTGAAATCTGTGCTTTAAATTGGAAACAGGTTACGTGTGAACAGATGGAGGGGTGTCTCCCTGAAGCAGACCATGAACCTATAATTCCCCCTATTTGCTACCAAAATGGGAAAGCCCAGATGCCTGTAGCTTTAGATGCTGCAATAATGCAACACTCTTTTTTTTTCTCTCCCTCACATGCATGACTAGTATTCCATTGCATTTTCTATTACACGCGTGCTATCCTCCATTTAAATTAAAAGGGTTTTAAATTTTTTTAATACAGCAACACAATACATTTCTTAAAAACTGGCTAGGGATTATTTAGTGTGTATGTTTCTGTGGTACGCTCAGACCAACAAGAGAAGAGAGTATTGTCCTCCATGAAATATAACCTTTGCATTTCTGACAAATCTTATTTTTCAATAAATTATACTTTTCTATGCTGGGTTAAAAAGTACTCATACTCTCGTGTGAAATATCTGGCATGATACTTCTGAATTAATTGGAAGGTGACAAATAAATACATTTAACTTTTCAACATTGCAGTCTTACACATGTCTAATCAAAAGTGAGCCCATCAAATTCAACGGGACTTACCCTTGGGTAAACGTACATAGTATTGTTAGCATGTGTATTTTATCTGATAAGCAAAGATGTAATATCTACCCAACATACAGAGATCCTTTCAATATGGTGTCAGGAAAAAAGCTGTTGTCTTGGGGAGTGCTGAGAGATGGCAGAGGTTAAGTACATCGTGGGAGCGCCCGCTTATTTGTGGAGCTCAGCAATCTGATTCTGAATGCAAATTGATTGAACAGTGCAGTCTGGAAGTGCATTTGCATTTCTGTATCTTAGATCATTGGGTGACAAGAGAATTACTTTGGAGTTCAACACACTGCTAGGGTGTACAAAGGGAAAACCCATCATGTGTATTTCATTAGTTCTTCCTGTTTCCATTTCTCCACTCCTGTCATCAGACAGCCTTAATACCTCCCCATGGAAAGCATCTCTCAAAATGTGAATAAATTATACCATTTAGCACAAAAGATGAATAGTATTTTACTGTACTGGTTTATGTATTCCTTTTTAAGTGAAGCAGAGGTGATGGTACTAGGGTCAGGAGAAATATTCATGGACTTGGTTGTTGGTATGAATTCAGACTATCATGATGAGATTAGACAGATACATTAATTTCAAAACTAAACAAATACTGCACTTTTTTACAGACCAGTGTATCTAGTGTTATCATCTGCTCTGTAACCACTGTTGGGCTGAAGAGTAGCAAAATCAGCACTGTGGTACTGAAATAATACAAAATTATCTCAAGTAGTATCTGCATATAATCTAGATCAAGAATAGGCAAGGGAATACCATGGGCTTCATTCTGTCCACTAGCCCCTAATCTGAGTAAACAGCAGATAAATTCTCATATAGCACCTATACTGGATCAGAAGAGAGACCTTGTTAACCCCTTTGTTACACTAACAATCCAATTCTGTGCATGCATACTCAGAAATGAGTCCCACTGCTCACTGCTTAGTAAGTGTTGTAAGTAAGTTAGTAAGTGAAGCTCACTGCTTAGTAAGTGTTGGTAAACTGCATATTCTGTAGCCTAATAGAATGCATCTGCCAATGAGCTTTCATAATGTACCCCAAAGCTATACTAATGCATGGACAACATGAAGAGTTTCCTGCAAAAGCAGAAGAAAACATCAAGGGTAGAAAAGCAGACAGCACTAGAGTGTTTGCTCATTCTAGTCCCTATGAATTTCCTGGACCTACAAGACCACTCAGAACAGGTAACTGGAGTAGGCAACTACATCAAGAACAGAGACCAATTTTCATCCCATTCTCTCCCAGTGTTTCACACCTCTGCATTTGCAACAAACTATAAGTAATACCACATTTATTTCTAGTTTCCCTTTGGGCTTTTTCAGTTCTTTTGGCAAGGGGTTAGGGAATTTGGAAGATCAAGGAAGCTAAAGCACCATGGTTTGGGACCATTTTGAGCAACTGCTAGGCTTAAAAAAAAAAGAAAAAATATTAGGTGGGGTTTTTGGGGGAGTCCTTGAGGGCTTTGGGAGCTGCAAAAAAAATGGGGCTGGGGGCTACACAAAGCCTCTGTTGTAGCCTGTGCATGATAATCTCAAGGTGTGACTCCTTGGCCTCCTAATTTATAGCAAGCATGCTGTCTTGTTTGCTTAATCTAAAAGCCAGACTTTTCAGTAATCAAGTGTATCATCAGCAATATCGAGTACTTCAGAAGAAATGGAGGACCATTATAAAATTATTTTGCTGGCATTATTTTACTTCTGCTTACAGCAGAAAAGATATAGTAGAGCCTATAAGAATACAGTTGCATATCTGTCAATCTTTAGTGCAACTGGGCTCTAAGCCAGCTTCCTGGTTCAATAGTGGCTGTTACCCAAGAAAGAGGTATGCAGCTATTTGTATACTTGTTTCTCCTGGGTAACAGTCACTAAATTAGCCATGAAGCCAACTCACACTTACCCAGTTATTTTGCTGACCCTTTGTTTTACCCACTGAGAGATTTCAGAAACCACATTAGTACGATAAATGTATCTTTCGGTTTTAAACTTTCCATCTTGTTCACTTCATCGAAATTTTCAGGAAGCGAATTGCCCAGCCCATTAATAATCTGGGAGTATAGGAATACCCTTACAAGAGAGAAACTAATGGGTGGTTTTGCTTCAATGTTATCTACAGTTTACAGACAACACATTTCGACTGTTTTTAAAACCCATTTCATCATTCAAATGCAATCTGAACAAGTGTACAGCAATGCCCCCCACTATTGGTAATCTCTACTGCTTGGTCCCTTTTCCACACACACCCCAAAATGTGTCTTGCTTTCTGTCCACTCTTGCTGCCAGTCTTCTCAATGCTCAAAGCAAGACCACCCTCCACACTTCCCCATCCCCTACTGCTTACCAAGATGTGTCTTTGGGAGAAAAAATATAAAAGGAGGTTACTAATCAATAGGAAGGACATAAGTAAACATGGCCAACAACCATGATGCAGAAAACATTACTTGTGATCACCATTGCTGATTTTGCTGCTTTCACAAGCATCTCACATGAACATGTTGGGGGGAGGAAGGGTTGCATTAAACTGTTAACAATTTAAACCATGTCTTTTTCCATGCTCTGCTCAGTCATTTTAATGGAAGAGGCAATACTTTTATTGAACTTTTTTATTGAACCAGTGGAGGGGAGGAAGAGATCAAACCGGGTGTGTAAGAGAATGGCACTATACTGTTTTAATGCCACGGTATCATGATTTGTAATCTGACCGTTGCTTGTTTTAAATAGGGCTATTTTGTCTGGTCTTTCATTCACTAAGTATACTTGGTGGGATATGGAAAACTGCCAAGAGGAATGCAATGTTATTTACTTAAATTTAACAATTTATTATGCCAATGTAGATAAAAGAAATGTAAATTGGGGGTGCTATGAAAAGCCACAAAAGAAACACGGTTTCTTTCAATTTATAGTTATACAATCTGAAAACAGTGAAATGTTTTGCGGGGGGTACTGTGATGGGTGTGGAATATAATGCTATTACCATAGTAAAAGTATTTGTGGTTGTAACATGTCTTCATGTTGACTCTGACTTATGGTGGTGGACTTATCCTAGGGTTTCCCTGGTACAAACTGTTCAGAGGAGGTTTGCCATTGCCTTCCTCTATGGCTGAGAGAATGTGACTTGCACAGAGTTACGTAGTCGGTTTCCTTGGCTGAGCAGGGGTTTGAATATTGGACTCCTGGAGTATTAGTCCAACAGTCAAACCATAATTCTACCCCAGTAATAATTGTGGGATTTGAGCATATAGATACCACTACTGGTACAGATTGTTCCTGTTAGGTCACTGGGAATCACTGAATGAAGCATGAAAGGGGAGGAGAAGCTGTCAAGGAAAGTAGACACTCCATTTTTACTTCAGACAACATCAGACATGCCTCACTCCTTTGAAGCAACATGCTGCAATTGGATAAAACAGACTGGAGTAGCAATGTGAAATTTATTGGCTTTACTTTTAATGATCCATCCTTTTGCAGGGTGGCAACTGCACAGGTGAGTGCATCTCTCCTGCAAGAAAATAAACTATGGAGTAACCAAGGCAGTCTATGGACATATATACCTAGAGAATCTGTAAGAGCAGAAAAATAGTTGAAATAGTCTAGGATCAAAGAACAGAAGTTAGTCCAATGAGGATCAAATACCAGTTAGGGAATCACAGAGTCCAAGGAGCAAGCCAAAGTTTAGGAAACAAGAGACCAAAGAATCTTATACAATGCCAAATGGAAATTGTGGAACTGTTGTTTTGCAGCAAAAATTAGCCTGGGTTAATTGATAGCCAGTTGTGAATCAGCACAGTGGACCTAATTAGCACAGAGATTCTCTTTTAAGATAGGCCGAATGCTTTTGTTGCTGTTGCTTCAGTCTACAGAATTCTGAAGGATGAATTTGGCTCACCCTTTAACTCCATCCATTCAGGGTCTATATAGGATGATGGGAGTTCTGCTTCTAGGATAGGCATGTCAGCTTACTCGTGCTCCAAAGCAGGGCTGCCAGGCTCCTCTGTCTCTGACTGGGGCCTGTTATGTTGGCCAAGCTCTTCTTCTTCATCTGAGGAGGCCTCCTCCAGGTTGGATATGATATATTTGAATGTGTGGGCTTGATATAAACATGGTTGATGTTGAGAAATGGAGCTGAACAAATTTGTACAAGAAATTGGTTGGGCTTCCAAAACTACAATGTCCTGTATAGAGTGCTTCAAAATACTCAACTGGTTTCCCTCCCAAATAAAAAAACAAAATTTGCACTGATTTTAGGGTATTTTCTGACCCCACAGGAATTCCAGTGTATTTCAGGGTATAAAAATGCCCCATGTCCACAGGAGTTTTTGTAGCTGTATTCTGCTGTATTCCTCATATACCTAGAGCGAGAACACATCTGTCTAATATGAACACATGTTCACATGAGACAGAATGTTTGAGTACCTGATAGATCGTTTTGACAAAAAAAAGGCAACCTAATTTCTGTGACCTTAAAAAAAGATTACCACTGTTATTTCATTAGAAGATAAAAATTTAAGATTTTTTAAAACTTAACAAAACTGTTGGAAACATAACAGCTATTTTGGGAGGAGGGCAATAGAGCTAAAGGTATTGTAGGCTGATATTCTATCTTAATTACAAAGTAGTCTGTTGAAAAGGTTCCCCAAACAACGCCTTTTCTTTGTGCCAATCAGTCTTCAGCCAGCCAGCACATGTCACCTTGATGCTGCAGCATTCTTTCCAAGCAAATTTCTTATATATGGTGCACCATCTACAGGAAAATTCATGGTAAACACTTATCTGCAGCTCTGCTGGAGGACTAAAGAGGGTAGTATATATCTTATTATGTCAAATGGTAGAAACATATACAACGTCTTTGATTAGCAGACCTAGGTAGTGAAAATATGTCTTCAACAATATTTATTCAGTGTGAAAATATGGTTTATCATATTGACATCACACTGTTACTAAGCTAGTAGTCTGCCGGCATAAGTAAATGTCCTTCTTCAGAAGATACGTCCTACCATCACGGCACCACCATACTTTCATTGCATGTTTTCCTTCTTTACTTGGCATACAGTCAGAATAAGACTTCTAAATTTAACCAGCTGTTGTTCATCAATTGTCAGATCCACCTGTGGTCCATACCACATTCAAAAACACAATATACAAGCCCTAAAAGGCAGCTAATTTACCAACGACTTTAAGCATTACCTTGCTGCCCTCAGGTGCCTAGTGAGTACACAAAATGTCTTCAGGCTCATCAAGGAGCTGAACTGGTAGCACCCTGAGACTGGATGCCACAATTCCTCCAAAGCTTGTTGTTATCCATGATACAATCCAGCCAGGCACAATAAGCCAATGCATGCCTTCAGCTTAGTGAGATTCATGGGGTTTCCACACTTTGAGTTTAGTAAGGATTTTTTAAAATTATTACTATTCCATGTCCAGAGAATGAAAGTTACATGACCTGACCCTCCCTATGTTTCACAGAGAGTGTAGTAAAGAATCCTTTTGTGATAACTGAAGCCCCTGTCAGAGCTGCTGATGACAAGCAGCAGCTGTTGGTCCCTGTGGCTCTGGCTGGAGACGAGTCCTGCAGCTCAAGAGCTCCCCCTGCTGCCATGGACCAAGCAGGCTTGGACATTCCTCTGCCTGCTCCTTTAGGGCAACAGGGATCCAATTCTGAAGATGGTTTGGACCCTGTGCCAATCAGCCCACAAACAAGGCAGAGACTCAAGAGAGCTGAGCAACGGGCCTCCTCTTGCCTGTTCCTTGCACCCGGTTCCTGATACCCTGAATTGATCTCTGGACTCTTGACCCTCGGCTTTTGGAACTCTGACTACGGCTTTTGCTTGACGCTCTGGTAATGAACTCCCTCGTGTAAAGTGCTTGCTTGTCTCCTCCCGGCTGGACTTTGTTGGCTCTCACACTCCCTCCTCTGGGCTGGCTCGCCGCCCAGGTCTCTGACCTTGACACCTTTCTCTGAAAAGCAATTCCAAGCTTTCTAGTATTGTTGCATCCTCCTTTGGCTCTAAGCATTGCTGAGTGATGTCTCTAAGGTGAATTTGGATGTCTACCCCTGTCTCTTATGTACTTTAGTACTTCATCATCATCATCAAGTTTATTTGTCTGTGGAACAACGTCCATTACAATTTAGTACTTCTGTCTGTTCCTTTCTGAAGTGCAGGGGTGGCTGGTGGACCTGTGTCAAATGAACTCTTTATTTGACCTCCATTCCTCCAAGGTGAACAGGAGTTCTGTTGGTCCTGGACCAGAGGTTCAGCACAGGCACAGACCCCATTCAATTCAGAGCAGTGGCAAGACGAACAACACTAAAATCGGGACTGTATACCCCTATGACAGTGGATCTAACAGCCACTCTGGACAGACAGAATTAAATGAATGTACACTTCCTGTCCTCCTACCACATTTGAGCAAGAGACATGACTAGGGCCCTTTTTGCATGGTATTTGCCATGCGAAAGGGTCTCTGGAGCATTGCACAATTGCAAGGAGTGGTCCACATGACATCCTCAGAATTACACGATGCTGCTGGCACCAGCAGGCGCCAATTGCACACTATTTCATTTTCAGCTTGTAGCTGAAAATGATGCGCGATTGCGCATCGCTCCAGGACCCCGTGTGCACTTACCGTGCATGCGGAGCCTCTGAAGCTGTGGCACTCGCACTTCCTGCCCAGCACAGTCTGGGAAAATCCCAGGCTGTGCTGCGGAAGGAAGAGCAGGAGCTCTCATGCTGCCTGCTCGCCAGCAGGCAGCGGGTGTGCAGACGAAGCAGCGGAGACGTGAGAGCCTCTCGCAAGAGGCTGCTTGTGTGATCCCCGTGCCCCAGCGCCGTGAAAAGATAAGGTGTAGAAAGGGCCTATTTCTCATTCCAGCATTCTTACCAGCTTCCCTGCCCTATGTGTCAACTGCAGCGTGGAATTCCCCCCCGCTCCCCAAATACACTTCTATCTTGTGGAATAAATTAGTAACCCAGTGACCAAACAAAAAACCCCAGAACCAATGTACTCTAGTGGTTTGACTCTTAGACTACAACTCCAGAGACCAAGGTTCACATACATGCTTCACCATAGAAACCTACTAGGTAATTTTGGGCAAGTCAGGCTTTCTCAGAGGAAGGCAGTAGCAAACCCCTTTGAACAAATCTTGCCTAGAAAACCCCATTATAGGTTCAGCTAAGGTCTCCACAAGTCAGAAATGACTTGAAGGCACACAACAACATTTTAAAAACATGGTAGCTGAGACTCTTGAGGTTACAATGCCCACCTTTTAGATCTAGTTCTGTCCTCTGGGATACCAAAATGTCCCTTCTGTTTGGATGAGGGTTAAGACAGATGCTATAATGCCTCAGTAGTTAATGTAATAGTTAGAGCTGAGAAATCTAAGTTGAAATCCCATTTTACCATGGAGTTATACTATCTGTATTCTAATCCCTGTCTCAGCTTCATTGCCTTTTATGAAACGGAATGATAATGATGAAGACATTTGTATACAATGCAAAATGCTTTGGGTTAAAACAAATTGTGGCATATGGAAATTGTTAGTGTTGCTTGAGAACCGGGGGGGGGGGGGGAGAAGTGAGGGCCAATTCCTGAGAATATTGTTAGGAGAGACATTAAGCTCTATAATGTTTACTGTCAGAGCAAGAACTTAAAGAAAATGTGGTACTTTCACAAGCAGTGAAACTCTACACATTGTTAGATATATAATGACTATTCCATATGGTTTTTGGAACTACCACCCACATTCCATTTGTTTATCTGGACAAAGTCTGGAATTATACAATCACATTTCCAGTTGGTTGCAGCAGCACAGTGCTGTTCATGGGATGGCCTGGCACTAGATCAAGTGAGAATGTGGAACTGCAAATTTGGAAAATGCAATGCTAAGGAGGAATTTTGAATAATGAAAGCGAACACATTGGTTTTCCTGATAAATGGATATCTAGTCATATGATAGTCTCGTGGCAGCGATTTCCACTAAAAAATAGCATACCCGTGACAGATGATGACAGAGTGACTTTGTGACTAAAATATGCAAACAGAGAATCATAAAACAACATATCGGGAATTGAACCCAGGTGAGGAGATTAGTGGCCTGTACTTGCAAGGTCTCAAGTACTGGCTGAAGTCTCAGGGAGTTATTGTGCTTTTCCAGGCCTCCAGCTAGGAAGAAAATGCTCAGGGCAAACAGCCCTGGAGAAAGAAGTTTGTTTTTTTAATGCAAAGTGGTTTGAAAGTCTAGGCACCCATCTCCAGCCATTCACAATATTGGTGCACCCAAAAGGCACGAACAAGGGGGGAGACCAGGGAAGGAGACAGTGAATGTATGCTCTTGGGCCTATCCATTTGGAGTAAGGCAGTGAGTAGAACACCAGCACTAGAACGTATGAGCCTTCTTCTTGTACAAGCCCTGGTGACAGCAGTTCAATACCTGGGGAAAAAACTCATGAGGGACAGCAGTCAGCCTTCCACAACTTCAGTATCTGTCTAGAAGACACAAATCGTAGGAGGAACTTTGGCAACTGCTGCAGCTATTAGGCACAGTTTGAAGTCTTCCCAGTCACTGAAAAATGCCCCCCCCCCGGGTTGCCATATCACCTCATTAGCTGAGTTTTACTTGCATTATGAACCCATGTACCCTGATTGCTCTGTGCAGGTCTCCACAACCAGTAAACCCAGAAGCAAACCCAGCCCAGCCTCTCAACCCTTATTTGTCCTGCTTCTGTGATATCACATGCGCCCTCCTCCTCTCATTCAGTTCTGGCTCTGAAATTATGTTCATTTCCTTTGTGGTCCTTGATATATACAAAGAATGCAGACCTATTCACATGCTGAGAGAAAGGGATGGCAAGCAGGTGTATATATTACTTACATCTGGAAAGTATTGATTCCATATAAATTATACTCCTTCACAGAGCTATAAATCAAAGGTAACATCTTTATTGAGGGGAAAAAATGTTATCTTCAAGTTGGTTCTATAAGAAGTGTGCCATGCCATTTAAGAAAGCCTGGGGGGGGGGAGAGAGAGAGGGAGGGAGGGAGGGAGGTGGGGGGGACAGAGAACAGTTAGGTAAGCTCCCATTTAGGAAGGAAGGGGGAGAGTGAGTGAGCAATAGAAAGAGATGCTCAAAACTTGGCCCACTCAGTGTTCAATTATTTAGTTCATTGAACTTTCCAATATAGCCTAATTCTTTTCTGAACTGAGCTGCAACCATTTCATCTTCATCCAAGCACAGATCCCAGCCAGATACTATGCAGCGCAATCAAGCATGATAGCTGGCTTGATGAAAAAGTGTCATGGAATTGACACACTGACACAGTAATCTGCAATCAGAGCATATAGAACCTGTTGGTATTTACCACTAGTATTTGTATTATACCAACATTTGACTTAAGTCATATAACCAGGAAAACTAGTTTTCTTGATCTTAAAGAGGAAGGTTATGACTCTTTCCTTTTGTATTTTTTTGTACTATTTATTTCTTTATTATAAGTAAACTTTCAAAGGTTACTGAGTCAAAGATACTTATACTTCTATTTTCCTGTTTGATATGCTAGCTGGAAGATTCTGAAAGCTGAAGTCCAAAAAAGCAATTTTTCCAAACTCTAGCTACAAGACCCACAACAAGAAAAGAGGTAAGGAGTTAATGAGACTTCCATATTTATAGATCCAGAGCTCGAGCAAAGAATTAACATAACGCATTCAGCAACTGATGTGCTGAGAAGAAGGCCCTACTCCTAGGGTATACTAACCTTATTTGAAAGAAAGAAGCCAATGGATCAAGCTCCATCTAAAGACCTCTGTGCCTAAGGAGGCTTAGAAGAAACTCTGGATCTCATCAAAAATAATGAGAAATAAATTACCATCATATGAATAGAATTATAACTCCTTCCTAGCAAATCTTGCTCATCTGCTTCTTTATCCTGCTCATTTCTTCTGTAGAAAAATTCTGCTAAGAACCATCAGAAAACAAATGGGGACATTACCTGTACAGTCAACTCAAGGAATGCCAGAATCACAAAGCAGGTCTATGGTGCTAAAACCTTTCCTTTCTTCATAATGAAAAATTCTATGAAATCTGCCTGCTTTATTTAATATGTAGCGACAACAACTAGTAAATCAAAGTAGAACCCAAAGGAAGGTAACGACAAGTACAGTAGCACAGCTTGTTCCACCTAGATGAGACATGGAAAAACTATGCTCCACAACCCTCCTTGTGTAACTTATTAGTAGGCTTCTGCTTGTGGAACCATGGCCATTTCCGCACGGGGCGAGGGAATCGCCCCGTGACGCTACTCACTGGACTTTTGGGCTCCCCGGTCTGGTCCATGCTTCTCCGGAGCAGTGCATGGCCGCCGCTTTGCTCTGTTCCGGGGATGAAAATGGTGGCTTCTGGTTGGTCGAGGCTCTCAACCAACCACTGAAGCTCGCCAGCCTAAAGCCCGCCCCCGGCAGATCACAGGCTCACACCAATGCGAGCCTGCAAATCTGCATGAGGGAGCAGGCTCGCAGTGGCGCGCTTCATGCTTTTGAAAGACCTGTTTTTAGCGGTCTTTCAAAGCCACGCTGGACTTGGGGTCGTTCCGGAGCAGGCTGGGGTGCAGATCTACGTTAAGTAGGCCCGACTCAGTCCGCTCCCAGGTGTAGACGTCCTCCCTGGAGGACGCTCTGCCCTGCGTTAAAAACCTCGTGTGGAAATGGCCCATGTGAGAAACACTTATACTGGTTAATGAAAGGGCAATTGAAGAGTTAGCACTATGTTGAGCTGGACTTCTTACCCTTCCTCATTTTTTTACACTCATTATCTGTCACTTGCTTTAGCAGGGGTAAGTGGGGGAACTGTGTGGCCCTACAAATGTTGTTGATTTTTGTACTTTGCATTTGACTCCATTATATAGTCAGTTATTTAATTTCCGTGTCACCGCTCATCTAATAGCTAACACACATGCTAAAAGCCCCTCCCTGTTTTTTGAAACTGTTTGAGGGCACCAACCAACTGTGCTTAATCCCATAGTTAAAAATCATCGAGTGATGACAGAAGAGTATCTCTTGCTTTTTGCTTCACTCATGATTTGTTCTGAGGATATAGCATATTGATAATAAACTGCTAAACAAACCAGAGCACTAGTAAGTAAAATAGACATTTGCATGAAGTTCTCACTGGTCCAGGCACCAGTTACTGTTTGGAGTAGAGTCAGATAGTATCTTCCTATATTGTTGTTGTTACTTAACTTTATTCATACCGCACCTTTTTTTTTCCAAAAGTGGACTCACATTCACTGTACTAAAACATACAAAAGGCTAGCATTAAAACTATAATTAAAAGTGGGAGAATAATATCAAAATAGTTTTAAAAAATTCAGTAGTCCCTCCACTTTCATGAGGGTTTGGGGCGCAGAACCCTCACAAAAGTGTAAAGATCATGAATAACTTCCCTTCGCTCCCTCTCCCATTCCCTTCCAGGGCACCCCCTTCCATTCCCATGCAAAAGGGAAGGGAATGGGGGGGTGGAGGAAGACTTGCACAAGCCTTCCTTTCCCGCTCCGGAGCCTCTTCTTCCCCTTCCCATGCAAAATGGAAGGGAATGGGGGTGGGGGGAAAGCTCACACAAGCCTTCTTTTCCCCCTCCGGAGCTCCCTCGCCATTCCAATACATTTTGCATTTGCACTTAGAACTTGTGCAAGCCTTCCCCTCGCCATTCCTTTCTGTTTTGCCTCAGTGCAAGTTCACTGCACTGGGGCACAATGCATGGGAATGAGAGGAGGAGAATGAAGGGAGGGACATGCTCTTGCAAATAATCAAAATCATGAAGGTCAAACCCACAAATGTGGAGGGAGTACTGCACAACTAAAAAACAGTTTAAAAACAGTCTAGTATTCTTTCTTCGTAGACCTTAGCCCAACCATCTGTAGCAGTGCATAGTAGTCACAGAGAACTTCCACACCCTCCAAGGAAGACTAGCTTTTTAGCACAAAGGCTAAAGTAGCCTTAGGGGCAGAGGCGAGCGTGGCAAGTCTGCAGCACTGTGTCTGAGAAGAGATATCATGCATGAACTGTACTTGAGGACCTTACTGGAAAGAGATGTACATGGCCTCCTCACACACCGGCATGGGTTGCATAGTACCCATGTATAATCCCTACTGACAGTCTTATTTCTGCATACAAAATAAATATTAGTGAGAAAGAAAGAAACTATGATCATAATACCTTACATTTATACGGCTTCTCTGATCCAGAACAGCAGCCTTCATGCAATTCCAAATTATTATCACAGTTAGAAGCTCTAAATTTTAACCAGATGTGTCCCCAGAGCACAGCCAATTTAAGTGAAGCATTTTTACAGTTTGGTCACAATAAAAGTACTTCCACATGATCTGATAAATAAAGCTGAAGCCATGTGTGTCAGAATTACATCAAATATACTTTTCTGCTCCAGATTGTTAATGACATGCCTTATCTTTAAAGGAAAGACAGTATTTTGGGCTTGTTTGTTTTCCTGACCTAAACATATTTCAGACTTTGGCTGTATGTAAGGTGAGGATAACAAATTGTTTGAGAGCTTGGAAATGTTACTTTTTTGGAATGATTATGGAGGATGCAATCTAAAAATTAACTTTGCATTTGTTATTATTAAGAAAAATAGATATTCCACACCCTCCAACATTTCACAGATGAAAACTGAGACATGTGTGGCTGAGCAACATCTGAGTTTTGTCAAGACAGCAGAAAGTACTAATGAAGAACAGGCAAGCTAAGAGAGGCTGCACCCATTTGCTTTTGCTTGAGAGTACTGGGGTTGGGGGGAGGTTTGCCCCTCCTCCACTCTCCCCCCTGCTGAATTATTGAGTATAACCTGCTTTTTCACTTTGAATTTAGTCTGCAGATATTGAAGCAAGCTGAGAACAAAGGAGGAGGTAGGAAGAAGAAAGAGAAATTGGGACATTTTAAAAGCGGCTGAAAATATTTGATGACAGAGGATTAATTGGGACGATCACTGCTACACTGGGACAGCTGGAAGGGTGTGCTGTTCACTATGAAAAAATATTTCAATTGCAGCAGATGGGTAATACACACAAAACAATCTGGAAGAACTGGTCTTGGACAACTTGTGGTTAAAAATAATAATTTCTTTCCCCAAGATATGGGCTGGATGGGCAGTTTGACTTTCCAATTTACTTTTAGTTTGAACATACAAAAAGATGTTGCAAGGGAGACACTTAGGCAATGTCCCCCTCCCTTTTAGTAGTAGTAGATGCATCAACTGCACAGCCATGTGCATATATTTTTCAGTGCAGGCTTCTTGGAAGCAATTTATTGTGGTGATGTCAAATGCAAAGAATCCCAATATGCACATCAAAACAAAACAAAAACAAAAACAAAGAGGGAAATATATGTATGGATTGCTCTCTAGCTTCACCAAACTACATTTAAGCTCTGGATGTTCCCCAAGTAGTATTTTCACTGTAAATGCCATAACAGAAGATACATTTCTAATTAACATTGTGCTATTCCCCAAACAAATGCAGATTCATTTCAGAATTATATGATAAATCACAGTAGGAAAGTGTTTAATACTTTCCTATGCTGCAGTCATTTTCTGCTCTACTGAAGGCAATAAGGATTCATCCTTTTAAACTGTCCACTACAGATTGCAAGATCTGTAGTCTTTTGTGTCCCAAAGGGGGAAAGGGGTAGCATATCTCTGTGGGTCTGAGTCTAGCAACCATAGCAGACACACGGTGGATAATTCTCCATTATCCCTAGCCTTCCTTGTTGACTCATCGATCCAAATGGAATTTATCCCCTCTTTTCACTAGGGGACAAGAAAACATTTAAAAACCATCACAAAAGAGGAGGCTGAAGGCAGCAGAGTATAAAGATCACCACACAAAAGATCACCACACTAGCTGAGCTGCTCCCAGGAGAGCTAAGAAGATTTACAAACCAACACAGTCCATAAATGTTAAACTATTTTGAAAGTCAGCATTAGCTGCTTGCGATTACAAACCCCTTGTTGTTATAGAAGTTGTAAAAATCAAGCTGAGTTCATAGCAATTTACCACCAGTAATTTTATACGTTCTGGTAGTGCTGAAAGGAAGAGTTTGTCTCTGTCTCTGAACTTGTCTGCTAATGACAAATGAAAAATGCCTAGTACTCTGACTCTACTGGCTCTATTATTCCAGTTGTAAAATCATTCATACACATATTGATGTGAAGGTCTATTTGTTACAGAAGTCTTCAGCCTAGTCTCCAACTTTACATTTCAGTTAAAACTGTATATAACAAAACTTTAGATCTAAAACTTTGGGTAAGGTATCCCAAATTGCTTAAAATGCCACAGGAAGCATAAACCTTATAATCCCACACACAGAGAAAAACAAAGACAGATTTTACAACATACGACAAATTGAGCATCAGATGGAGGCTCACCTGAGGGAGCTCTTACTTGAAAGTGTAACAAATTTTACAAAAGTGTAGCTCACTATTTAAAAAAAAATACACCCCACTTTTCTGCAACTAGTGGCTAATAATAAATAAATAATAACAATAAAGTAGAAGCACGGTATATTTCTTCCTCCTCTGGAAACTATTTTCCCAGTAAGGGCCGTCAACCTGTGGAAGAAGTCAAGCAGGTTGGGTAGCACAGCTGACACAGCTGAGGCTAATGGAAAAAGTAGGAAGTTCGTGGTTCTATAGCAGCTGTGATATATGTAAGAGTTTTACTCCAAGTCTCAAGTCCTTGAAGATATTTTCAAGTTAAGTCAAGCAGGATGGGTTGCACAGCTGACAAGGGAGTGAGGCTGATGTAAAAAGTAGGAAGTTCATGGTTCTATAGCAGCAGCGATGTATTTAAGAGTTTTACTCCAAGTCTCAAGTCTCTACCTTCAAGTCTCAAGTCCTTGAAAATACTTTCAATTCAAGTCTCAAGCCTAGGAGCCAACTTTATACCCCAACCTGTATTCCAGAATTTCTGGACAGAGTTGAATAAAGTCAGCTTTAAATATTTAAGCAGAGTTGGCCCTTCACATTTGCAATTTTGCCATCTGCAGTTTCAGAAGTGGGGAACAGGCACTTCTTACCCCCCCCCTTCCCAAAAGTGGAGGTTTTTGTGTCAATGGGCATAAAAGTTTCCAGCTTTGGAAGTGAGGAATAGGATCTTTTTTACTTCTTATTTCTGAAGCTGGAGGCTTTTTCAGAAGTGGAGAATAGGATCCCTCTTACTCTCCATTTCTGAAGCTGGAGGCTTTTGTGCCAATGGGGTTAAAAGAGTCTGCAGTTTCAGAAGTGGGGAATAGGATCCTTCTTACTTCTCCTTACTGAAGCTTCAAAAGCTTTAGAAGGAAGGATTTTTCCTCCTCAAGCCTGTTGCCTAACACATTTGCTGTTCCCCTCTGAGAAATGTGCTCACACTTTGAGCTTGAGACAGATTGTCATGTGACCAGTAGACAAAAAGAGGTGGAAGCGTTGTTCAAATTGGTAAGGTTTCTGGATGAACGTGTTATGTTACTGAACCAAGAGCAGTAAGTCAGTCACTAAAAATATACAAGTCTCAAGTCCAGTCAGTGCATCATTTATTGCCAAGTAGTGTCTCAGTCAAGTCTAACTTGATTCTGAGTCAATTGACTCAAGTCTACATCACTTTTTAGCAGTGCATAGTTCCTCCTCTCTGTGTGTGTGCCATTTCTACCCTATTAATTTCTTATTCTCTTTGTATCTGCACAGTTTCCAGCTCTACCTTTCTAATTCATGAATACACAAGAACCACAAAGGAATTTACTGAGTAGAAGTCCAGAAAGCAAGAGAGGATCCACAGCCTACAGAGAACTGGATGTCACTCCATACTGCATGAAAACAAGTGGAGATAGGTAAACCCTTTGGCTTTAGTCGTCCTACCCCAGATCTAAAGCCAAAAAAGAGAAACGTTGGAAAGCCACTGCTGAAATGTGCTACCTTCCATTACATTTATTTATTTGCCTATTGACACATTTAATATACTGGCTTTCTTACTTTATGAAGCTCAGGGTAGTTCACAATATGAGTTAAAATAAAATATTGTTAAAACAATAGATAATACTAAAGTTTAAAAAAATAAACAAACATATTAAAAAAATAATTTAAAAGTTTTAAAAAACAGCTAAAATATTATAACAACAATAATTATAATATGATATAACAAGTGCCAATTAAAAGACTTTCAGCTCAGTGTCTTCTCATGATGGCATATATAAAGAGGAGAAAAGGGAAAAACCCATCTTCCTATGGGAGGGAATTTCATCAGTGGTGGAGCTGGTAGTGCATGGGGGGGGCAGAGGGAGGCGTAGTTATGGCGTGCAGGGGTAGGGCTACGGTATGCAGGGGCATGGCTAAGGTGCATGGGGCGTGTCTACAGTGCACGGGAGCATGGCTACGATGGACAGGGTGAGGCTACGACACATGGGGAGCAGGGCTACAGCACGTGGGGGGCAAGCAAGGAGCTGTGCCACCCCCAAAAAATTGCCATTGGGGGCACATCACCCCCCGTCCCCCTCGCCCCCCCATCCCTACACAACTGAATTTCATAGTTTGAGAAGGGCTATTGAGTAGCTTCTCTTCTCACCAAATGGGCCTGCAATGGTGGCAGGACAGAAAGAAAGCCCCCCCTGAGGCTCTTAGAACTGAAGCACAATCACTATCATGGTACAGTTGGCCCTCCACATTTGTGAGTTTCACTTGCACAGATTTGATTGTGAGTTTCTCCAACCCCTGCTCCTCACACCTCAGGTGCTTCTTTCCCAGAGGAACCTTCCCTCTTGGTGGCTCTGATCAGGCTGTGCAGCCCTTTAAAAAGCTGCCTCTGGCCCTCCTCCTCCTTCACCAGCTGCTGACTGGCCAAGTAATGATGACCCACAGCTCAATTTCTCAGGATCACAAACCTTCTGCCAGTGCTCCCCCCCACACACACACACACAAGGAAGAAGATGGGCAAGAGAAAGGAAGCGAAGACCTACCATGCTGACCAACCCCCTTTCCCTCTCCTTTCCCTGACCTACTTTGGACCCTAGGTGTCTATTGTCCTCATCATGCCTCGGTCCCCTTCCTACAGACACGCATACATTTTGATATTTGCAATTTTTCTGTTTGGCAGAGATCCTGCATCCCTAACCTCAGTGAATGTGGAGGCCAACTGCATTTTAAAAGATTTATAAATCTGTATTTATAAACCAGGGTCTAATTATGTATTTCCACCAGACTCTGCAGGTTCCATCAGAATTGGCCATTCCTCCTCTCTTGTGAAGCTGTTCTGCTCTGGGCAGTTAAGAAAGCCTCTGGACCAAATTTTGGCACATGTAGGGCTACAGTCCTCCTTCTGGACACACAAAACATTGAAATATATCACAAAATTTTTCCCATAAAGAATACAAGAACCTGTAAGGCTTTAAAAAAATTCTTATCTACCTAGTGCCTTTGAAAATATTCAATGGTTTACAATAGCCCACTGAAGTACATAATTCTGGAGGTAGGAAGTATAGAGACAAGCCAAGAATAATACTCAGACAATATAGTACATTTGGGGAGGTATCCAAGCTCTATTTCCTTCATAAACTCAAATTAGAAATCTCCTAGTAGAATATTATTGGAAGATTCACCTAATCTCAAAACCCAAAATGAGTATAACTGGATTTCAGAACAGTTTTCAAAAGGCAGAATCATCTTATACACACAGCTGGGTTGCCTAAACTCTCAGCTTTAGGATAGTAATAATTCCTCAATAAACAGTAACATCTTCTACTTTTTTCCTAGCCATCACTGGACAGCAATTTGCATTAAATTTCACTTGGAACACTGCAACCAAAATAAAGTCATTCCCTTAATCCTTGGATAAACCAATAATGTTAAAAGCCTACTCTTATTCAGATGTATTTATTTAAAAAATAATAAAAGCTTCCTTAGGGAAATGAAACAAATATTGAAAGCAGCACCGGTTGCATGTCACAGGCATGGTACTTACTGACCATTATTAAATACATAAATTTGGAATATACAGTCTGAGTAGGATTTGTGATAGCAACACTTGTTTGACTGGAATGTTCCATTCCAGATCAGTCACCAAATCCTCCTGCAAAGGTCAAGCTAAGGTAAGCCCCATCTTCCCACACAATTCTACAAAAATTGTGAAACGCAAGGCCTTTTTTTCCCCTAACGGAGCTGAACTAAATCAAGAGAATAAGTCTGTGGAGCCTGGGAAAATTACTTTTTTTATTACTTCTCCCAGAATCCCCCTGCCAGTATTACCATTCACTGTCCTTGGTGGGAGAACGCTGATTATCATATTGAAAAGGTTTTTTTTTTCCCCCCCAAGCTGTATTTTAGTATTCCTCAAAAGGCACTTCCCTTTCAAATGACAGATTTTTCAGGAAGCATTCAAAACTGTATTAAATTTTTCAGGGGAGAAAAGAAATTCATTTTCTGGTGTTTTGATATCTGAGAAGATTTTTCCTGTTTGACCATGCCAGGATAAGCAATGTACCGTGATAGATGGTAAAGGAAGGAAATGTCACCGGGATGCTTTTTTATAAGTGCATCAAAATGTAGATATGAATGTACATTAGAGTTTGGAAGATATTTTTGTGGAATCCCTGCTTTGCTAGGATCACATAGTCAAAGAAGATGCTGTTAGATTTTCAAGATGGAAGCGAAACAGCTGGAAATTGTTGAAAAAATAAATGGGAATGAATAAGAATGGCAAAAACACAAGAAAAAAAAGGTAAAAGAAATATGTTTCAGGGACAGTGTAGTTCCAAACATGCATACTACTTGAAAGCATTTGCTTTACTTCAAAAATATTCAAGTGTAAAAATGTGGCACATGCTGGTTCCCACCTATTAATTACTAGATCTCTGCGTGCATGTTGCCTCCTCTTCCTATCTACCATGATCCATTATCTTCTTTTGCATAAATTTTATAGAAACGAATAAGATCTCCATTACAGTACTGCCAATTCATGTCCATGTCAATGGGATTTGTAAAGAATCCCATGTGTCTCAGGGATCAGATCTCTGTCTGAACCTAAATCTCTCCTACCCTTAATGATTTCCATCATCCACTATCAAAGATGATGCCAATACTTCATTTTATTGTAGGCTCATTTTAAAGTGTATTGTAGGATAAGTTTTAAATCAGTGGATTTAATTCAATGGATCATCATCATCCAAATCTCTCTTGAAAATGTTAATATAAACCACCCAAGTAAGGCCTTATTTTGCACATTTTCTATGAAATAATTCTAAATCTATTACGCTTCTGCACGAGCACAGTAAACAACCAGAGAATGCAACAATTTTACAAAACTAAGAAAACGCTTTTTTAAAAAATTGAAATAATTTTTTTTTAAATGTGTTATAATTGTACAATCAAGTATAGAAGATTATACAACATATTATGCAAACTTCCAGGGGTTTTTTTCAGTAAAGTTTCTGCAGATGCTGCCATGTAAACACTCAGCTGACCCATGTTAGTAATGGACTTCTTACAAACCCAAATTATGTACAGTAAACAGGGCCAATTAGTGGAGCAGAGTCAAGGCCAGGGTCAGAGCAGGGGCTTTTGGAAGGAGCAGCCAAACTGACAGGACATTGACTCAAAGAGGAAACTGGAAAGGCAGGCTATAGGATAAACAGATGTGCTGTTTTGGTACTACATCCACAGCAGATGATGGTGATCTTAGAGCATGTTCTGTGACAAGCTGGCTACTGCTGCTTTTCAGGAGACTTCTGATATGCTGTTGGCAGGATACTAGTTACAATCTAGATCACTGCCAATTGTTAGGATATGGGATAAATCAGGCTGGGAACCTGTGATTGGACTCCAGTGATGAGTAATCCTTTCCAGTCTCATTAACAGTCATGGATGATCCCAGCCTAAGACAAAGAGTCTCTGCCTAACATAGTAAGAACCCAACCCTTGAGATAGCAACATATCTTATGAATGCATAGATCACTTGGGCAATTATCCAAATTCTATCATTGGTTTCATATATTGCAGAGACTGTGATAAAAATGAAGTAAAGTAAAAAAGAAGAAATAAGATGGTAACGTTGAATGAACAGCTGTTGCTCTACTAACCTAACCTTTTCTTCCCTTTCAGATTCAAAGCTGACCACATAATCAATACAGTATTGAACAGGCCTCTTAAAAATCCATCTTCACAATCTCATCCATCTGCGTATCACCAATCTGTCAGTAACTATGCTGATAATCAGATTTAGTGCTCCCTGTGGGTGAAAGCAGTTAATTCCTGGAGTCAATCTAATCTTCAACCCTAGAAGGCTTGCACAAAAGTAGAACTGGGGTGACAATGCCCACTTCAAAAGGGAAGTAATTTTAGCCATCCTCATGAGACAGTAGCAGAGATAAAGGGAATCAGAAAAAAAGTTGTAATGTGCAGGAGAAAAGAAGTGTTTACCTGAAGGAACCTCAAGAGAAGAGGACAGAGACTGAGGCCATTTCTACACTACACTGTTATAGTACTATTATTCCACCAACATTCTGTGGAATCCTGGGGTTTGTAGTTTACTGAGGCCAAAGAGCTCTCTGGCTGAAAATTCTAAATGCCCCTCCATAAACTACAAACCCCAGGATTCCACAGGATGTTGAAAGTGGAATAATAGCACTGTGACAGTGTAGTGAGGAAATGGCCTGAGAAGGAAAATAAAATTCAGAAAGGAAGAGGGCAAAAATGGGTAAGAACTAGGACAGGTAAGAAAATGAGAAGGTGGAGAAGGTGGTATGAATTGGTAGGTGAGTGGGTGTATATTTAAGAGAGAGTGGGGGGAACAAACAAGAGAATCAGAGAGACTGATAGTACAATTCAACTTTTATATGCAGAGAATAACTCTGCTACTTCATTCTCATTGGCTCAATAAAAATATCCAATAAAACGTTCTTAATTATATCTCACCTTTCTTCTATTATGCAACAGAAGGTTCCCAAGTGGTCTCCTATCTACACAGTGACCAGATTTATGACTGCTTAGCTGTATCAAGGTAGCAAAATTCTGTGCCCTTAGTTCAGCATTTCTCAAGCCAGGTCCTTTTTGCACCTTACCTTTTACCGGTGCTGGGCTGCTCGGCTTGCACACAAAGGCTTCGAAGGAACGCTGCCGCCTCCCTGCTGCGTCCCTGCTGCTTTGGGTCTGCAGCTGCTTCTTTGTCGCACGAGCGCCCCGCCTCTTCCGTTTCCAGTGCAGCCTGGGACCTCACAGGCTGCACGGAGGAGAGGACGCACGACTGGCCTGGCTCCTGAGGCTTCACACGGCAGGTAAATGCGCATGGGGCTCTGCAGGGGGGCGCGAGCACGCACCATTTTTGGCTTTGAGCCAAAAATGAAAAAATCCATGCACACTCCGTGTCAGGCCCTTGAGCGTCATGCAGACCACTCTTCACATTTACGCGACGCTCAAGGGGCCCTTTCGCTTCAAAAACACCATGCGAAAAGGGCCTCAGTGTCTTGCCCATGTGTTGGGCTCCCATAATTGCTAGCAAGAAGGTCTATGGTGCTTTGAGATTATGAGATGTCGTCCAGTACCTCAACAACAGGGCAACAAGATGAGGGAGCTACTTTACATGGTGCCCTGAAATACTACTGAAGCAGAAGAGAAAAACTATACTACTTGGGATATTTCCATTGATCTAATATCTTTCCCTTAAATACACACAAAAAAACATATAACCCTTTAACAAGAAAATTTTGATATTAGAAATAATGACCTGGATATATTATTTTCTGTCATGTGGGACCACAATGTTTATGTCAACACAGGCATTTCTCTTTAAGGGCATAATCCACAGCTGTAGAAGCATCCACCATGTGAGCCTTGTCTGCCCTGATTAAGTGTCATAGTAGCTAAACTTAGAAAACAAGAACCTATAGAAGCAAATGTCACATGAGAAGCTATTAGATACTGGGCAATTTTGCAGTTTCGCTTAAAAAGTTGTCATCCTACTGAAATATCCCCCTTCTATACATTTTCCCCATAACTTAAGACTGAGTTTTTCAAATGGTGTGCCGTAACACATTAGTGTGTCACCTGTAGTGTGTTGGTGTGTCACCTCCCCAGCCAAGAAAGACCCCCCCACCTGAGCCTGGCTCGCTGCTGTTGCTCTCGCTGGGGCCTTTCCTGGTGAGGGTGACGGCAGCAGGCCAGGATCAGGTGGGGGATGCCTTTCCCCAACCTAGATATGCCAGTTTGCTAGTAAAACTGAATTACTGTGTTGCGAAACGATGCATATCGAAAAAATGTGTCACCAACATGAAAAGTTTGGAAAGCTCTGCTTTAAGGACTGCTATTTTGCATAGCATGTATGTGAATATTCACAGTGTTAGAAGGGGAAGCATGTACTGTCATCATGTAATACAATCATGTCATCATTGTATTTTGTTTTGATCAGAGTAAGTATATGAAGCAGTAGATTCAGTTTCATTTCTCAATGCTTCAAGGAAACTTTAAAAGTAAAGCAACAAATCCCATGCTATGGCTACAATAAGCATGCTAGGTAAGAATACAATTCATACATGAGCATGGATCAAGAATACAAAAGTACAGCTGAAATAAAAATGTTTTCCTGTGGGTTTTTTTTTGGTCATGTTGCAACCACACACTTCTTGAATCAACTTCAAATTTGTTTAGTTTGTGTCCTGCATTAAAGACAATGGTTAAAAGATTCTGTCTTTGATACGCACCTGAAAAGAGTCACTGTACATACATTCTTGAACACTAATAAAGAATTAACAATTATTTAAAGATGAAGCCATTTAATCCTGATCTCTCATCTGTGTATTCCTGTTAGGCCTTTCAGTGACAGTTGTTCATGTTCACTCTGAAGACTTTGAGCTAGAAAGCTATAACTGACTTGGGACCAAGTGGTGTGAAAAACTTTTACCGTCTGCATGAGCCTACATGTGATCTGACATCTTCACCAGACACTCTCCTGTATGTCTTACCTCTCAGTTGGTTAGGTTATGTTAGGAATCAGATAAAACAAACAACAAATTAGATGGATGGATGGGGGGGGGAGGATTCTGTTCAGCCATTTGTCTGAATGTGTGAGGGCTATAATTGGGCAGAGGGATAGGATTCTGTCCCCACTGGATACTCTCTTGTCCACAATCACCCACATCCCTGAGCCCCCAAACTTGTGCTAAAATGACAAAGTCTGAAGCAGAAGTCTGTTTGGATTAATTGGAGTGAAAACAGAATATTCTGTGCAATTGAAGACTCTCATAACGCAAACCATTCTACTTACATTCACACTAATGTGAAGAGATTATCTCTCCATAACTCCCTGCTTAATAAGAAGAGACTGAGGGTAAGTAAAGAAGCCTGGTTTGTTATTAACAAGCTTGTAATGATTAGGGGTCTAAATCTTTTTTCATTTCATTCCTATGTGAATTTTTCACACACACAAAAAAAGTCCTGAAATGTGAAATATTTCAGATCAGTTGATCATTTTCTTGGCAGGATGTCTCAATGTGCTCATTTCATTCCTACATGTGAGAACACATAGTTTCTAAAGTTTCTCCACACTGGGAAAGATTACAAGAGTTTTGTGCATTTGAATGATTTTCCTATTTTGGCTTTTTGTGAAAATTTATTTAAGCAAAAAAACTTGTTTTGTACAAAACTTTAGGTTCTGGCATCAAGCTTTCTTTTGCACAGACACACAAAAAAATCTGTACAAAACCTTTTGTTTTGTACAAAAACAGAGTAAAAATGGCCAAATGAATTTTTCATCAACCCCCCCCCCCGAAATGTGAAAAAATTCACACTAGCTGATCATTTTCCCAGCAGGATGTCTCAGTGTGTCAAGGCACTCTTTCTTGTTGGAAATCAGAAAGTTTATGATAGTTCTCTACATCCCTAGTGCTGGTGCATGTTGCTATATAGTATTAGTAGCAATAACAATAATACCAGTAAATTTTTATTTGTTACTCCGCCTCTCCTCAAAACTCGAGGCAGAGTACAACAAAGGTTAAAATACAATTAAAACCAGCATACCAATTAAAAAACACATTATGATTAAGATATACTACAAGCATAAAGTCATTCAAACACCATACTTAAAACCATAATTAAGAATACATCATAGTTAAAAATAGACTGGGTAGGCCTCGGTATGTCACTCCCACTGAATAGTATCATATGAACAAACTATGGCATTACTCTGTGGTTTGTTTATTGCGCTGTGCAAACCTAAGCACAGCAGCCACCCTGGTTTATTTCTCTGCCCACAAAGTAAAGACAGAATTCATAAACAAACATAAAACAAACCATGGATTTCATTTCTAGTTTGTTAGAAGGAAAAGTGTCCCAATAGAATTTAGGCTTGTCATGCTACGTAAACACACTTAGTATACTTGTGGCAAAAACATATAATCTAAACCCAGATTTCTAAAGCTTAATGAATGATTAAGATGACTGGAGTGATCACAGACTTGGTCATTATTAAATACTGTTGTGTTCTGCAGATTCAAGACTGTCTTTTTAAGCATACTGAAGAAGATGTCTACAAAGCCCCCCCCCCCCCCGGGAACTTGAAATCAGTTTAATGGAACAAATACCCTTTGTCAGTACTGTCTGAAAACTAAAGTTTTGAAGTTTTGAAGACCCTTCTGCCAGTTAAAAGCCTTAAACCTTTCTAAATAAAAAGGTCTTCATCAGCAGGCAGAAGGGGAGGGGAGGGGAGCCAAGACTCCAAATGAAAGGAGTCTACAGCCTGGAAGCAGCCACCAAGAAAGCCTTCTCACATGTCCCCACCAAACATGCCTTTGAGAGCTTTCCTCATTCTTTAGACGATGTGAAGAGACCAAAGGATATCTTTGTGCATGCTGATGATGTAATCCAGGATTATTTAACCATATCCCCTAATTTGTCATCAGTGAGCAGTTTGCCAGTTCTCATAACAAACCAAAGAAAGAATTCCAGATTCATTCTTGGGCATTTCTCTAACGTGTTGGGAGAGAACAATGCCAGACAACATCATAAAACAAACAAACAAAAAGAAGCCATTGCAAGCTGGAACACATGGAAGAGGATACTATACATTCATGTCAAGCTAAGGTTCTGCAGGAACCCAAGTATGTTATGTCATGAGAATGCATCCACTCTTTAATGGGAAGGAAAATATTACTCATTCACATGATAATCACATTACTTTTAGCCATATTTTGTTTTGATCTTTATTGAAAGCAGCATTGGTGGCAGTAATAATAAATTTTATTGCATTTATATGCTGCCTTTCACCAAGAGTGGCACCCAGGGTGGCTTCCAGGACAGTTAAAACATTTACAAAATTTAAAGACAACTAAAATCAACCACATAAAAGCAATATAAAGTCATTATAAAAACATACAAAAGTTAAATAAATGAAGCATTCCAATAAAAATAAAAAGCTCCTCCTGCTCACGCATTAAAAGCCTGCCTGAACAGGAACATTTTTTTCCTGTCAGGAAAAGGTAACCAGCCTAGCCTTCCACAGAAAAGAGTTCCAGAGGGTGGGAGCAGCCACTGGCTCCTGTATCCTCACCAAGGCCATTTCCGCACTAGACTGTTATAGCACTATGATTCCACTTTCAACATCCTATGGAATCCTGGGGTTTGCAGTTTCGGGAGGGGCCGATCGTCCCCTCCCGAAACTGCAAACCCCAGGATTCCATAGGATGTTGAAAGTGGAATCATAGCGCTATAACAGTCCAGTGCAGAAATGGCCCAAGCAAACCTGGGATGGTTGTGGGACCCAGACAAACTCTTCTCCTGCTGAGCTTAAAACTCTGGTAGGTTTGTCTGATAATAATAAAGCTATGTACTCAATAATCATGCATTATTTGAGAATTAGGCAAAAAGAAACTCTCACACACAAAGTTAATGTCCTATATAACCAAACAGTTTTGAAAATCTACACTAAGTAAATTTTAAATACTTGCATGGATTTGCCTAATCAATAATGTGACTTTATGGTCAACAGTACTGGCTAATCAACTGTGCCTGAGATATAGATACAGATATATGAAGGGAGAGAGAAAGAGATTGAGATTGAGAGAGAGAGAGAGATGTATATATTCATTTCTCCATAGATGAATGTGTGTGTTGATTTTCTGTATCCTGCGGGTGAGGATAGTTATCTGAGCATTCAATGCTCCTGGTACATTAAGATCTCTATACCCATCCCAGATTCTTAAGAAAACGTCATCAAATCCTAATGGACATCAAATTGAAACAAAGGGATGATAAATGGAAGGATTTCTCTTCTCCTTGAAGTATACGGGTGCTGTCTAAAATGAACTTCCAACGAGAGCCTATAAAAGGCTTATATAAAAAGCAAAGCACAGCAGATCAACCTACTTGAAAATCTCCATTGCCATGACAACAGAAGCACAGTATTAAAGGGCCAGTGAACCTTTATAAAACCAGTTTGGGAAAATATAAAATCTACTGTTTTCAGACATTTTAATTTGAAAAAGTGGGGGAAAATGTATAGGCTTTTCCCAAAATGTCACCCAAAAATGACAAAGGATATGTAGATTGCTTTAAAAGAAAAAAGAAAAAATAGCATGCATTCAGCCACATGCCCACTGTTATGAACATATTATTCTAGATCTGAATGGGTTAATACACTTATTGTGCAAGGAGAAAGTGAGCACTTGAAAATGTGATATATATATAAAGCTATATACCTAAAGACAAAATTCTAACTAGGGTTTACTGTTACTGAATTTTACTGAAACACACATTGCACATAAATTAATATTTATTTTGTTGCAGATGTGTATACAGAAACCATTCTAACACATTTATGTTTTAAAACATACATGTTCATATATTGTGGGTAGATACATAAAGAGAATAAGCACAGAGAAAGAGACATTATATGTATAACAGTGAATAAATTTGCAACTCAGAAGCACCGTTAAACATAAACTATTCCCCAACTTATGTGTTTTGCTAATTTTTCACCACCTTGTTATCACGGCTCCCAGTGTCAAATGTGTAGCACAGACAATGACATCACTAGGGAGGTGTGAGGAGTTCAGACTGCACTGGGTAAGACCATCAAGGGGGTGGCACCAAAACGACTCTCCCCACCTTTTGATTGCTAGACAATGTGTGAGGTCCCCCCACCAGAAACATGTGCACTTGGCTTCTGCTAAGCACGTTCACAGGCCCAATCGGGAGGGGTGGAGTCAGTGAGGGTCCAAGGTGCATGGATCAGCTTGAGGGGTTGGGGTTCCCTGACTTCTTGCCATGACCTTCTTTCATCCTGTTTGGTGGGCTGGTCAAGAGGCAGTTGTCACACTGGATTCTGCCAGGGGAAGCAACATGGTAATGCCTACCAGAGACAGACTAGTCACCACGGTGATGAGCGTAAGTGGGGAGAGACACTCTCTTTCTCCCCCCAAGACTCCATTGTCATGGCAACCTACACTCCCCACCCACCTCTTCTCTCCTGCTGTGGGGCTTCTGAGAAGCCACTGCTGCCATCCATGTACTCTTCCTTGCCACCCAGGCCCTTTGGGAATGACAGCGGGAAGGAGATATGGTGGACATCTGTTTCCGGGTGCCCCCTCCCTGTATGCACTTTTTCAGTGGAAATTTATTATTTTCGCTCCATCGCCAAGTGACACCATGATTTAATGCACTGAGTGACACCAACCCTAGTGATGCCACTAAGATTCAGGACAACTGTGGCAAAAGCATGTGGTTTTGTAGAAGGTATGGAATTCAGTATCTTGTGAATCTGACACTCCTTTTTTCAAAAGGTTGCCATCTCTTATGATTGCAAAGAGAGACTTAAATTACATAGGGAATGCCAGTCAGAATCTCAGAAACCATTAGCTGAATGAGATTTCCAGTGGTTAAGGAGGGAAAAACCTTACAGAATCAAAACACATTATGCAGTTCAACTAGGTTTACATGCATCTGTTTCATTTATACAAATGGTAGGGTGCACCTTTCCTTAGTGCATATCTTTAAGATAATTTTTTAAAGTACACAACTGACTACTTATTAGCTGTATATATAGTTCTTTTCACTCCATCTCTATCCTCCCTGCAACTTTATTTATTATACATGCTCTCACATGAACTCTGAAAAAGATGCTTCTGTTGTTAAATTACAAAAGAGGGCAAACCCAAAGATGCAGTCTAATAGATTTATACCCTCATTTAATTACACTTAGAGCAGATCTGGTTAAATCAATAAGAATTGAGTTAGCTATGACTAACTGAAGTCCTGCTGCAGTCTACTTAATTACGACTAAACCCGGATCCAACCCAACACTTGTCAGGTGAACAACAACTGAACAAAATCTGGCATTCTCTGGGCTGAAAATCTTTAATCTAATAATTCAGGACATTTCATAGGATTCCTGATACCACTCACACTCCCTTTGCTTACAAATTCTAATCAGAATACCTTCTTCTCCCTCTGATTCCCTTTTTTCCAACCTTATTTCCACCATGAGCTTACACAGAAGTTAGTTCCCCTGAGTTCAATAGGACATAATTCTACACAACCTAGTTAGCTGGAAGGTTTTCTGCTGTAGTTTTTTTGTGAAAAATTGTTCAAAAAATACATTTGTCCATAGTTGTAGAAGATGTTGCGCTGCACACAATTGTGTTAGCAAGGCTAAACATAAGATATGAAAATGATATTATTCTTCTAAAGAGTGAAGCACTGGCAAACCCTAGTGCTCAGAAGAATAGACTAACAAATGAATATGCTGCTAAATTTGTTTCTATTTTATGAAATCTGCTGCTTTTCAATAAGCCAAAAGTACAAGTAGCCAAGACAAAATGTAACAAGTTGCCTGTGTCCACAGATTCACATTCATCATTTCATGAAATAAGAGTTTTCAACGAGTTATACCGAGTCCATCTTTTTCTCAATTTGAAATGGAACTGATAAATAGTGCAAAAAAGTGAGTGAAGCTGAAGGTTATATTTTATACCTAAAGTTATACTTCAGTCAAAGAAAGTTAAATAGGTTGATATATCAGGTACATACCTCTTTAGATATGTGGCCTTAAAAGCAGTCATTTTTTTTGTTAAATATGAGACAAATGTATATTATTCTCTTTACATTATTTATAGCTATTCCAATAAAATCATTTCCACATAAAGCTTTGAACATGTTTGAATATAACATTCAATCCAATCCTGCTAAATCAGATAAGACTTTTTGGAGTGCTGTAAGATTTTCCCATTCTACTTTTCCTGGAAAATCCACAGCACTGCCATCCACCATTACGATCACTTAAAACTTCCTATTTTAAATGCATCTTATATTGCAATGTACAAATTCATTCCACCAACTGGGGGAAAGAAAACTAAGTTAGGTCACAAGATTTCTGTAGCCAGCCAGCACTGGAGACTCTGCAGGTATAACTAATGAAGTCATGCCCTTTTCTGCCAATGGAGAAACCACTACTCACTGTTGTATGGTCCAAAGCTGCACAATACATATTACAGGAACACCAGAATGCAAGAAGCATGAATCATGGGAAGCTAGGCATAGTAAAACAAGAAATGGAACGTATGAACATTGCAATATTGGGGGTGAGCAAGTTAAAGTGGACAGGAATGGGAATTTTAAGTCAGATAATTGCACAGTGTTTTATTCAGGAAATGAAAATCTAAGAAAAAATGGGGTAGTATTAATAGTGAAGAGAAAAATAGTAAAAGGATATAATGGATATAATGCAGAGTCTGGCCAAATAATATTAATAAAACTTTAGGGGAAACCCATCAATATAACCATAATACAAGTTTATGCTCCAAATAAGAGACAGAAGAAGAAGAAATTGAAAGATTCTATTCATTGCCAAGGAAGAACACTATTTGCAGCCAAAAAGAAAGAGAAGCTTTAATGTGTGACAGATTAAACTAATGACTTTATGTGACTTTAAAGTAGACAATGAAGATATTGAAATAGTTCAAGATATTCCATTCCTTGTCTCAGTCTTTAACCAGAATGGAAACAGCAGTCAAGAAATCAGAAGAAGACTAGAACTTGGAAGGTCAGCTATGATGGAACTAGACAGGATCCTGAAGTGTAAAGATATATAATTGAATACTAAAGTTAGGATTGTCCATGCCATTATATTTCCAGTTTCTATGGATGGTTTTGAAAAACTAGATAATGAAGAAAGCTGATGGAGGAAAATCAACTTGTTTGAAATATGCTGCTGGTGAAGAGTTCTATGGATGTTGTTGAATTCTAAAAAGACAAATTAATGGGTCCTAAAGTAAATCATGCTTGAATTCTCCCTTGAAGCCAAGATGACTAAACCGAGATTGTCATGCTTTGGACCTGTCTAGTACTTTGGACAAAAAAGACAATAATGCTTTGTAAGGTAGAAGGCAATAGGAAAAGAGGAAGACTGCATTACAGATGGATAGACTCAATCAAGGAAGCCACAATCCTGAATCTGCAAGACCTGATCAGTGCTGTTAATGACAGGTTGACCTGGAGATCTCCCAGTGATGGGGTCACCATAATTTGAAAGCGATTTGACAGCAGTTAACAACAACAAAAAGAAGGCATAACATTGCATATGGAAATATATGTGTATAGATGCACATTTAGAAATGCTGTAGCCTTTGTTTTTAAACAAGGCAAGGTTAGATCAAAACAATGAATCAGAGCCAGAGGTAAATATTGGTCACAAATTGCTATAAATATTGGCCACAATTTACCCTTCTCCCTCATCTGTTGCTGGCTCCAGGGATGTAGCTATGGGAGGATTTCCCCTAATTAGAATTCTACCCCCCACCCCAAGAAAATTTCATTCAATCTCCAAATTTCTGAGATTGCAAAGAGTGAGACATTGTAAATGGTTCATATCTAGTACTCTTATATTTGCCATGTTCATATCCCTTTAATAACTTTGTCTGCGTCTTTTCTTTAGAAATGGTACATCTACATGCTCAACTGAAGTTTTAAATCTCAAGTTTTCAATATAGTTCTAAATGCCTAAACTGCTATTTCTAAATACTCAATAGAAGTCTTAAGTTACTGCAATGCTAGAAATCTGGAGACTAGAAGAAAATTTCAAGGAAACACAGAATTCTTAGGGCAAGCAAAACCCTCCCCATGTAGATACATCCCTGACTAGCTCCATGTAGGAATGAGCCCCAGAGCAATAAGAGAGCACAAGCTTGGGAGTGCAGGAAGATGCCATAGTCCCTGCAAACAAGCAATCGTGTTTCTATCTTTATCTGTGCTTTCACTTTTCTGAATGATAAACTAAGGCCCTTTCTGCACCATACTCCATTAGCGTGCTCTTCTGTTACAATGCCAGCATGGCCATTCGCACGATGGTAGCAGGTTAGAAACTCTCTCTTCCACACCCTTCCACCTTAAAAGCGGATAAGTAGTGGTGTTGCCACTAGTATTCCTTCTGCACCACATAGTCCTTGGCCATTCCCTTGCCCTGCCTTCACCCCAACTCACAGCCCTTGATTGGCTGGGGGCAGGGATTGGAATCGTACTAGTCGTACTAGTGCAGCAATGGTATAATGGCATGACATGCCAGTACACTATTGCACTTTTGCACTATAATGCTTAAAAATGTATTATTAAAAAAATAAAAAGTTTTAACTCAAAGGAGAAATTTAAAATAAACACAGAGAAGTAATATATTTCACTGAAGGAGGGACAAGCTGGCTACACCCACAACTGACTTCTGGATCCAGGAGGACAGGAAATGCTATGATACCACACTGAGCTGGCAGATAGAATTGAAGTGCTAAGGGAGGCTCTTCACAGATTTTTTTTCTGGAAATAGTATAGGCAGTTTTGCAACACTTAGGGACAGGATAGTAGCTGAATAGTAATGACACTGTGCAGTAGCATAACTCCTAGTCAGGAAACAACCAGCTGCTGTTGTGGTATAGGAACGTTGTGCAGAAATGGCATAATATTTCCAACATTCTTTCTCCTCACTTTGACTGTTGCGATTTTAGTTCTATAATATGGGGAGGCGGCAGAGACATACCGAAACAGTCCAGCTCCCAGAAAGCATTTGGTCCCACTACAACCCTATTTAATTTTGTAGAAAGAGAAAATGTTAAAAACAGGGAAGGTGGGGAGGGAGAGAAGGTGGGAGGGAGAAAGGAATTGTTGTCATTGTTACCTCTCTTTTTGATAGTTACAAGCTTGGTAGAAGAAGGGAATGCTATGGATGTAGGATATCTTGATTTCAGTAAGACCTTTGACAAGGTCCCCCATGATATTCTTGCAAACAAGCTAGTCAAATGTGGGTTATATGATGCCACTATTAGGTGGACTTGTCATTCATTAACTGACCAAACTCAAAGAGTGCTCACCAATTGCTCCGCTACATCCTGAAAAGAAGTGACTAGTGGGGACTTCCGGTCGCATGGCGCGCGCGAGTGGTCGCACGGAGTGAACTCGCTAACTCCGTGCTACCTCCCGTTGGATTCCAGCCACTTTTTTAACATCCGATTTGTGGCTTGACACCCCCCCGGTAAAGGGGGTGTGGAGGAGCTTGAAGGGGGCCCCAAAACTGACGCCAAGCTCCCTCTGTCAAGAGGGAACGAGCGGCTTCAGGGGAGCCGAAGAGCCAAACAGACTCAGCAGGGACGCCGCTTTTGCGGCACAAGCGCCGCCGCTGACTTTTAAAGAAGAAGACTCACTTTAACATTAACAATAAGCTGTTGATCTAGTTTTCTACTCCATCAATACAGCAACAACAACGTACTTACAGCAGTGAACAGGAATGGACATATAACGTGACCCAGCTGACCGTGAGTAAATAAAGTTGGGGGACAGTTTTTCCCCTCCAGTTCTGTGAGTAAATAAAGGTGGAGGACAGCTTTTTAAGGTTACGATTGATTAAGAGGGACTGGAACAATTTGACAGATTTGACAGATGATTTGACAGATTTGACAGACTTGACAGATTTGACAGATTTGACAGACCTGATGGATTTGACAGATTTGACAGATTTGACAGACGTGATGGATTTCCCTATCAGATTTGATTGATGAGTAAAAGTGGAGAATGTAGAGATGGGATTCGAGTTCAGCTTTGCTTTTTTGTCTTTGCTCCTTTTGCTTTTTTTGTCTTTGCTTGTAAAGGCAAGACAGACATTTGGACAGATAAATCGGTCCTAATTTCTCTTCCTGGCTTTTTTTTGTCTTTGCTTGTAAAGGCAAGACAGACATTTGGACAGATAAATTGGTCCTAATTTCTCTTCCTGGCTTTGATTTTTGAACGGACTGAATGGTTTTGTGACTTTGCTATAAAGGATTGGTGATTTGGGACCTTGTAATTGGACTTTGGGAGTGTTGGAGATGTGGTTTAAAGGCTGAGGATTACAGTACTTCTTGGAGAAGAGAAGACAATTTTATAGTATCGAGCTTTTACAGTCTGGATGGAAGGGATTTGATTTTTGAATTTTGTTATAATTTGGATTGTGTTTCCTGGGATTGACGCAGCTTTTGGCAGGTCGTGGAGTACAGCACTGCGATGAGAAGAGACTTTTACAGAGTGGAGATTATTTTTCTTCTCCTCTTCTTTTTCTTTTTTTCTGATTCATGAACTGAAACAGAAAGGTTTCATATGGACATAAAAACTTATGGAATTGAACTAAAAGAGAAAGTTGGAGTAATTAAACGGCTTTTTGAAAATCCGCCTCACCTTCTTGCTCAAATCCATCAAGAGATATTACAGCAGGAGAGACGAGAAGAAACAGTAAAGGAAACAATGATTTTATGGGTTCAAAATATTGGACATTCAATTCAATTAGAGTCTTGGGAGCAGAGTTGGAAAAAAACGCAGAAGTTTACAGTAGCCCAGAATTTGAGAGAGAACTATTACAAATTATTTCACAGATGGTATATGACACCAGATAAACTGAAAAGGATTTATAATACAGGTACCGGACAGTGCTGGAAATGTCAGGAGGAGGTCGGTACGATATATCATATGTAGTGGACATGCTCAAAAGCTAAGAAGTATTGGAATGGAGTACATAATGTAATTTGTACATTAGTGAAAGGTCAGTTTGCTAAAACTCCTGAATTGTATTTGTTAAATATGACTGATATACTAGAGGGTATTGGTATTAAGAAGCATTGGAGAATATTATTGTACATGATAACAACAGCTCTTATTGAATATGCAAAGTTATGGAAAACTCAGCAAATACCCACAATAGAACAATGGTGGGCTACACTTATTGAAAATAAAAATGCGGACATGGTCTCCCAGAGATTAAAGGGGAAATCAGATGATGAGATACAGAAAGAATGGCAAATTGTAACGGGCAATTGCTGGGTTTTAACAGCTGGAAATACGTAATTCATGATTAAAGTTATATTACGTGGGGGCGACAGGATATAAATCAAGAAGCGGAAATATGAAGAATGAAATGTAAGAACTATCAGATAAACTAATAGTATAATGCTGTACAGTACCTAAAGCTTGTAGAAATCTGGAAAATGAAATCTAGATCAATGTGGAAGATCAGATATAATTCAATGAAGCTGACAATCAAATATGTATGTTTTATACTGAGAATTTTTGAATAAAATGATTTAAAAAAAAAGAAGAAAAGAAGTGACTAGTGGAATGCCACAGGGTGTGTCCTGGGCCCAGTGATATTCAATATCTTTGTCAATGACTTGGATGGGGAAACAGAAGGCATATTTATCAAATTTGCAGATGAGACCAAATTAGGAGGGGCAGCTAATACTCCAGAGGACAGGATCAGAATTCAAAATGACCACCACAGATTAGAGAGCTGAGCCAAAACTAGCAAAATGAATTTCAACAGGAAAAAAAAATGTAAGGTACTACACTTAGGGGGGAAAATGAAATGCACAGATGTAAGATGGATGACACCTTCCTCGACCACAGTACATATGAAAGCAATCTAGAGTCTCAGTAGACCACAAGCTGAACGAGAGTCACCAGTGTAATGTGGCACCTAAAAAAGCAAATGCAATTCTAGGCTTCATCAATAGGTGGATAGTGTCTAGGTCAAGGGAAGTACCCTACTTGCTGGTATATAAGACTCACTTTTTTTCCTGAGAAATATGGTTTGAAAATGGAGTACACCTTATACGCCAGTGCATCTGGTATGCTGGCAAATAGTATTTGCCACTGTATAAATGGGGTGTGTCTTATATGCTAGTGCATCTTATACACCGGCAAATACAGCAATGACATAATTCTATTTTGCTTTGGATAGATACTTTGGATAGAGCATCACCATTCAAGAAAATACTGACAAATTAGAATGTGTCCAGAGTAGAGTGACCAAAATGGTAAAAGGCCTGGAAACCATGTCCTATGAGGATTGTCTTAGGGAGGTGAGTATATTTAGCCTAGAGAAGAGAAGGTTAAGAGGTGACATGATAACCATATTTAAATATTTGAAAGGATGTCATATGGAGGATGGATCAAGCCTATTTTCTGCTGCTCCAGAGGCTAGGACATGGAAAAATGGCTTTGAACTTCAGGAAAAGAGATTCCATCTAAACATTAGGAAGAACTTCCTGATAGTAAGAGCTGTTCGACGCTTCCTTGGAGTGTGGTAGAGTCTCCTTCTTTGGAGGTTTTTAAACAGAGATTGGATGGGCAGCTGACAGGAGTTCATTAACTGTGTTTTTCTGCATGGTAGGGAGCTGGACTTGACAGCTCTTGTGGTCTCATCCGACTCTGTGATTCTAAGATTCTATGGCTCTTCAGAACAAGAGAGGATACTGGCCAGATTACTTTTATCACGTGGCCTATATTGGTCTCTGCCTGAGTGGAGTATAATGAGTTTTTAACTACTCTTGTTTTAACTTTTTATTTCTTGTTTAGCTACACCTTGTAACAGTTATTGTGGATATTTAATTGCTATACAACAATAAATTGAGCAATATCCAATGTTACTCCTGAACAGAGAAGGCTTATTAAAATGAATGGAACTTGTTAGCCACTGCTTAACTCTCATTTAGTTAAATGGGTCTGCTCTAGTGAAGATTGACACTGGATTTCACCTTTTGTTTTTCATTTTATTATTTGTATTCTAGTGTATTCTTCATGTGATCTACATTAAACTTTCATAAGGAAAGGTGGGATATGAATATTTTAAAATAAATATATAGGTTACGTTGGGATAGTAATAAATCTGAAGGAACAGTCTAACCTTTTGTAGCAGTGTGAAGTATGACATTTATTAGGAAAAAAGGTATAAAAACAATTAAATTCCTGTGTTACAAGAGGTCAGTCAAAGCTACAACAAATTTGGTTTACTGTTATTAACAGTATAGCATTATTAGCAGTGCAAAACACCACTAATTGGACTACTTTTACCCAGCTAGGGTATAAAATGAATTCTTATGTATAAGGGCTGATAAAAAATACATAACACTATAATAAATAAAATGGTTTATTTAACATCATTGATTTTTTTAACATTTCTGTGTTGTTTTTTCAAATGACTCATTCCATAGTACACTAAACAAAGCTTCGTCCTGTGCTATCCAAGCCTGATGATTACTAACAAAAGTGGTAAAAAATGTCGCTGCCTGACTTACTGGGCAGTGATTTTGCAGCTCAGGGAGGCTGCAGACGGTATGTAGTCTCCTCATGCTGCCAGCAGACCTCTTTCCATCTTCCCAGCAGGCTGTGCAGCTTACATGGCCTTGGGGGCAGTGTTAGCTGGTTAGCTGATACATTTAAAGAGTGATTGAAACTCACTGACTGCCGTTTCCCAGGCCAGAGCTGGCTGGCAGTTTTCCCCCTGGGAGAGGGGTATTTAGAGAGGTCCTCTTCTGGCCTCTGCTCATTTCATTCAGAGTGTTGTCCTACCCACCTTCCCTGTGCTTTTTCAGGTATTGGGCTATATATTTGCTAACTTGTCACAACTTGTGGGTGGTTGGCATGGGTCCTGGATGTGGGGTAAGGTTATCAGTGCCTTTAGTCAGGGTAATCTATGCCATTCCCTTCTGGGGAGTAAGGGGTGCTGAGGACATGCACAAGACAGGAAGTGCATGCATTCGCTGCACTCCTTTGGTGAGTGGATAGATTCCACACCTATCACCACACAAATTCTCATAGTGGCTGGAAGGTCAGGATCATCGGTCAACAGGCACATTGGCCAATGTCAAGATCCAGACCCATGTACATGTCAGCCTGGCAACAGTTGTAACCATACTGCTGTCAGTCATTTTTATAGCAATTTATGTTGAACATCTAATGATCTGCATGTTACACATTTAGGGGTAGCTATGCTGGCCATGCAGAAAATAAAGCAAAATCAAAAACCCACAAAACATCAATATATTTATTTTCTGCCCAAGCAAAATGTCCTTTGTCCTCAGCCCTCCCATGGCCAAGAAGGAGAGTAGCATCTGCTGCATTGAACTTACTTTCTCGTTTACACATGCGTTTGGCCACTAATTGGCTTCTGTGGAAGCGTTTTCTTGAACATTCTCCCCTTCTTTGCTATGTTTTTAAAATGTTTTGCATTCTTTTAATTCAGTGTTTATTTTTAATATGATTTGATTTAATTTCTCTTTAATGTTATACTGGGTTTTAGTGTATTTTGTTTCCTGCCTTAAACCTGCACAGGGAAAAAGGCAGGATATTTGATAATTAAATAAATTGTACACTTCAAATTTAATAATATTGTGCAAAAATCTGCATAGCTTTTTGTAAGACTGTGTACATCATTGTAATTCCTGGTCTCAGTTTCCTTTTCTCAATTCTTTTTTATGGGAACTTCTTCTTTATGTCTGCTTGGCACTACTGAGGACTAGGGGAAACAAAATAATACTCTTTGTTTTACAAATATTGATGGTTTCTGTTCTTCATAAGCATGCAAAAGCAAACAAATTCATTCTAGTTCACTGGTTCCTTACAGTTTGGGACTCTGTAGTTCCATTTGTTTAAAAAATTAAAAAGGTAAATTAATTTCTAAATAAACTGAACTTTTAATATATCAAACATATTTTTATGTCAAATCAAGTTACAGATAATGCATTTTATGTTTCTAAAATAACAACGTGACTTTAATTGGTAAAGGATGCTAATATTGAATCTTTTTCCAGTTTTCCAGAAAATTCAGTTTCTTCCTGGGGCTAAAACCTGGGAAAATCCATATTCTCCCACACCTTCAAAATCTGCAGAAATTTTATACCTCTAAATAGTTACAATTCTGGCTTCTGAATTCTGCACTAGCCAAAGTGTCTGTGTCAAGTTCAAGAGCATTCCAACATATAACACGCTACAGGAGTCCTATCAGGAAGTTACCTTCAGTTGAATGCCCAGACATAACCAGTATGCCTTGAGTGTCTGTTAGAGGGGAAAGCCTTCCATTTCCACAGGTGATTGGGCAGTTTAGCAGTCAAAAAGGAACATATAGACTGAACTCAAGCTCAAATCAGCTGCCAGGCATAAGATTACAGAAAGAAATATTAGTGGAAGCAAGGTTGGCAACTCAGAATTTAATTCGTACCTGAGATGTGGCAAAGCTCATCTACCCACAAATACTATCAACATCTAAAAGATCTGTTCCCTAAATTGTTAGAAAATGATTATACACTTACTTGAAAAGCTTTGCTCTGAAGTGGAATTTTGGGTAACACTTCAGAAGTCCTGTAACATTTATAAACAACAGAAGATTTCAAAGCTGATTGGCTGATCAATTTCATACACATTATTCATATGCTAAATTAGGTGGCTTTCCTATATTCCTTCAAAAAAACCTGTGACTATAATTTAGGATGTTCTGCACTGGGTTGCTTTCTTTCTAGCGCTGAACATGAAGTAAATATTAAATGTTAATGACTGACACCAATAGTCATTTGTGTGTGACAATAAAACCCCCCCTTCTTTAAAATTGCAGTTTTATGAACTGCACATAGTAGAAATAACAGCAGTTCACACAATGGGATAATTCCATATAAATATGCATGAAATGAAATTGCATTACTCTTAACAATGAACTGAATCCACAGGCCTACACTGGAGTAGCAATTGGATTTTGGTCAATGTTCATAAGCCCCTCACACCTGGATTCTGATGTCTGCAAACTAAAATTGGACTGAGGTACTTCAGGGCTAATACATGAACCATTGGCTGATGGTCTACAATGAGTTAGCAAAAGAAAGGAACAGTTGATGGGCACAAATACTATACTGTCTCTGGCACATGAAAAAAAACAAACAGCTGTTCCTCTCATCGGATAACCTGAAATGTACTAGTCTAATCAATACCTAAACTAAGGACTTCTCCACACGGTATTGTTGTTGCTGCCTTCCGGTAATTTCCAGCTTATGGAGACCCTGAGGCAAATCCATCATGGATTTTTTCTGGAACTAAGAGTGTGTGATGTGCCTAAGATCACCCAGAGGGTTTCCATGGCTGAGCTGGGACTTGAATCCTGGTCTCCTGGATTGTAGTCCAACAATCAAACCACTACACCACCCTGGCTCTTTATAACAAACCAATCACAGGGTTTTTAGGGATGACAACGTGTGATGAGCCAAAGGTTACCTGGTGGGTTTCCATAGCTGAGTGGGGCAATGGATCCTGGTCTCTGGGGCCATAATCCAAAGCTCAAACCACTACACCAAACTACAACACCAACTGTAAAGGAGTGGAAGATGAAATTATATTATATAGCTGAAATGGACACATTAGCATTGAAGATATCAGATTATCAGGTAAAATGGATAAGCAATTCCGAGATGCATGGAAGATGGTGGCCCCTTATGGGAAAAATGCTGAGAGAGACTAACTGTACAGGGAGTGTTGAACTGATTATCAAGTTATTACATATCTCAGAAGGAGTATGAATTAATCTGGAGTAAATTAAACAAATGTAAAAAGACTTCAAATATTTTTATTAGCGTAATGATATGTATTATATAGGTATTCGTATCAACAATTTTATAAAAGAAGCAGTAGAGAAACATTATCAATAACAAATAGAAAGTAATCAGAAGCTCTGCTAGAAATAGAGAAGCACCCATAACCTTTACAGAGGGAAGTTGATCAGGGGAAAGGGAACTTTGGTGATTTACACCCATATCAAATAATTATACAAATTTTGGTTTTTAGATCGTACAGTTTGTTAATGTAATATGTATTTAAATATGTATTTAAACCATACTTAAACTCTACTGTATATATCAATTTTTCTCAATAAAAATACTTAATGAAAACCACTACGTCACACTGGCTCCCCCCTGCCACAGTATTACATGGTCTATAACATTGGTAACAGATACTTCCTGTGCTGACTAGTGGCCAAATGCTACTTGTTCTGTGCATCTACTTCCTTTCCTCATAGTGAGACCAAAAGAAAGCAGCCATGTCTTCCACCTTGAATGCCCTGGAGAAATAAAGATTACAAATGAAATGAATAAGATCAAGAGGAATTTTTCTCAGACATGTTGATTTAAGGCCTAATAGTCCATTGGACAATAACCCTGTAAAGTAGAGGTTAAATTAAGAGTGTCTGGTGCCAGGTCACACACAATGAACTTCATGGCTAACTGGGACCTCACCCCTATGGCTTGAATCCATAAGTCCCAATTAGAGTAGACCTCCTGAATCAATGGAACATATACAGATGTTATTTCACAAAGTTATTATTGACTCAGCAGTCTATTCTAGTTGGCACAAACAGTAGGTTGCTGTCTAAACTCCCAGCCCAATAACTATAGCCATTTTCTAGTGTTTCTACAACTCTGTTGTTACAGAGATACCCGGCATAGTAGCTCTCTGTACATATTCAATATGTGTCTTGTGTTTTTATGGGCAGCCTCACAACTTTCCTGAAAAATCCATTTTGCTGCATGAAAGGATCGAGAATGAAGGCATGAAAGCTGCCAGGATGGCCGCAGAGGATAGCATAGGGGCCAGTAACAAACTATTTGTATGTTGCCCCCTATGGTCAGCTTATGAATATGCATTTAGTTTGGCTGTGGGGAAAGCAATGAGGCTCAATCCTGAGGCATGCCCCCCCCCCAGGATAAATCAACTGATTAGATTGTTACCTAGGCACCCCTCATGATGCCTTCTGTTTTGTATTATTCTGTCTCCTAAACATATGGGATTGTAACGCTCAGTCACCTAGCTTTAACTTGGTCAAGTGGAAAGTAATGTCCTTGAGCCTTCCTTTCATTCCTTCATAAAACTGTTGATCTCTTGAGTCCAGCCTCAGACTCATGTACTCTTTTGTGCTCTTTATTTTAAAATCTCTAACAGCCTTTGAGTGCAAACATTCACACCTGTTTTTGTGTGTTTGATTTGGGACACAATACAGTGGGCCTCCCATGTTTGCTAGGGTTCAGGGTGTAGGACCCTGCCAAAAGTGGGAAAATCACAAATATCAAAATGTGTGTGTCTGTAGGAATAGGGATGAGGCATGTGAGGGAGAACTGGCACCCAGTGTCCAAACCTGATCACAGAAGGGAGAGGGGCTGGCATGATTATCCTATACTTCTTCTCACCTATCTCCTTCCTTGGGCATGGGGAATGCATTGGGAGAGGGTTTGTGGTGCTGAGAAATTGGGCTGCAAGCTGTCCTTAGCTGGCCAGGCAGCAGCTGGTGGAGGACGAAGAGGACCAAAGGTGGGTTTTTAAAGGGCTGCATGGCCTGATCAGAGCCACCAAGAGTGAAGGTTCCCTCAGAAAAGAAGCGCTTGAGATGTGAGGGGGCAAACCCACAAACATGGAGGGCCAATTTTAGTTATATTTCTTGTGATCCTTTCCTAGCCCACTTCCTGATCAACACCAGTAGGACTGCCATGTTGTCCAGGTTTTTTACCCATATCCTAGCTATGCCGCCCAGGATAGATTATAAAGTGACCAAGATGACTTAACTTCCTTACTTTTTAAAAGGAATTCTCTAGCACTTATAAAAGTCAAGATATAAGGCATGCAGTCACTATTGTGCTCAACTAAGTTGTGAAAACTTAGTCTGATATTGCCTTTTAGTGTGTTTTAGTAATTAAATTAAGAGCTATGGCTGACAATTTCTGGGTCTTAGAGCTTTATAATTTTAAAGGTAGGAATCACGCAGCCAGCAGACTGCCTATGTAGCCACTGGAATTACCCGAATCCCACAAACTCCTTAAAAAACAACAACAACAACAAAAACAACTTGAGAATCACATGCCTACAAGGCTCCAAGAGGATTGTTTGGCCTACAACCAGCCATGCGCACATTTGCATCTTGTTTTAGAAGGGGAAAAAAGCCTTTTTGAAAAACCAAAAATGCCCATTCCCCATGATCTGCAGTATGAGAAATGAGAAGTGAAGCCTTCAGACTATTCATAGCTGCCCACCTATGTCATATTACACACCCACGCAAACTCTCATGGAAGTTATCCATCGATCACTGATTGCTCACAGAGAAATGTCATTTATAGGGCAAAGTGATAACCCTCAGCCCTGAACACTAGATTGCACAAGCATGTGTAAAGGATGGTGGTAAATTTTGCTTTCTAGCCTCTCTTTTTTGGATGAGAAGCATCTTTGTGAATTTTGTGATCTGAGAATGCTCAAATGAGATTACTGAGACTTTGCAAGTGGATGCAATGACTGTTTCTGTTCCATTCACCAGCACAGACGTAATAAATATTAAGGCCACTTTTTTTCTAAAATGTAAAAGCATTTTAGTATTGAGGAATATATATAGAAGCTCCATAAGAAGGCAATTTAGTCTCCCCTCTCTCTTCACTCCCAATGCAAATGGTCTATGTATATATGAATGAAAGAGAAAGAGAGGCAGAGAGATGGGAGGGGGCAAGAAAGGAGGCAACAACAACAACAACAGAAGAAATAACAGCAGAGGAGGGTATGGATAAAGGTCCCTTTTCAGAGTTGCTTCGTCTCCTTAATGGTTGCCATTAATCTAATTTTGCCCATTTACAAGTAGCTGTTCTCCTACTTTGTTAAGGTTAACATGCATAACCTGTTGTGTACCCTCCACACCTCTGACAAAGATCCCTTTATCCCCACATTTGTCATGACATAGGTATATATCTTTGTTCATGGACATATGTGAAAAAAATTCCTACTGTGATATCCTGGAGGTCAATTCAGTTTTCATGTACCTCTGTCTGAGCTTGTCTCTCTGATTGTTTTTTGAAGGATGAGATTCCACACACAAACACATACATATACATTTAAGTTACCATATTAAACTTTTCATTTAAATCACAATCCAATCTAGGTATTGCTTTGCATGTTGCAACTTAAGCAGATAGAATGTCTCATTAGAAAGTTTAACAATTATACAAAAATGTAGCTGGGATTTAATAGGCTGCTTCTTTGTCTGTGTTCCTTATCATCTCATCCTAGGTAACACATTATTTTTTTTCCCCTATACATTTTCATCAGACATAGGGGTGCCGGTTTAATGTTATAGTCATGGGGTAGATAGAAGTGGCAATCAGAGAGACAACATAGGAAACAGATGGAGCATCTAATTTGAGAGGTTTCACCAGGAGGGGAAAAAAATTCAAGACTGTGGGATATGACAGGGGGAACACATACTCTCCAACTGTGAAAACACTAATTACTAAGTATAATTGGTCAGAGGCTAGGCACTACTGAATGCCAGGCTATTTTTTCATCTTGGCTTTTAAACACTCTCCTTTACACTATATGAATTGATATTGCCAAGTGAAAATTACTTTTACAGTTTTTAACTGGCAATTATTTTTCAATTTGACACTCAGCTGTAGTTTTTGCCCAGTAATTAGATGATTTTCTATGTTAGTAACAGTGGAAGTTTTAAAATCTCAAAACATCTGCATTGATAATAAACAGGATAATTAAAATAAGACCCTTTGTCTAAGAATCATATGTTTTCTTTTTCAGATGCAAAAGCCACCTGTTTTTCCAATGGGCTTCTTATAAGTGGGCTTTTAAAAAACATGTCTCAATGAGTAGCACCATCAGGTTATACATAGGACTCTCCTGAATATATTTGTCTTGGAACATGTGCTTTAGGAGGAGAGAAAGTATCCAATCTCTTGGAAAAAAATTGCCTCCAAGAATGTTTTCCCTTTTTCCAGCTTTTTCATCACATTTGTTACCCTTTGTTCCCCTTCTGTTGGTGCTTCAGAGCAATCTTTGGCACTTCTGGTAGACTGTCTTCCTCTTTCACAACACGATCGCAGTCAGTTTGGAAATATAGAGCACACATGATTATCTCAAGGTGTTAAATAAAGACAGAAATTTACATAGACAGTATGATCTAGCAATGTGACACACCATTAAGAGCAAATGAAATTGAAGGAGAAATTAACATGGCTTCACATAGGCCAACCCAGAAAAATGCTCGCATCTGTTTTTAATTCTGTATCTTGGTCCTAGGGAAATTCCTCCAACAAGGGATTACAGAATGGGATACTTAATAAGGACTAGGGAATGGTGGTTTACTTTAAAGGAGACTGTACATGACCAAGCTCAGTGCCTCCATTATGTTTGGATTCCGGTCTATCAGTCTAGGGAACAGAAATTCATTTCTCCCTCTAAATAAAGCTGGATCCTTGATCTACTAGCATGACCTACTAATCTTTCCTGCTGCAGCTGATAGAAGCTATTTTAATTGAGAATGAAAGCTGTGTCATCCATTTTGGTCGTATGAGTGAGATTCTTAACTACTGATATTCACTGTGTACAGGACATTCACTGTGTATATGGGTTCAAGTATGGAGGCATCGGTGAAATGAAGACAGAAGTTTAGTTAATGACACACTGGCAGTCCAGATGTCTTTCTCAATTATCTTCCATACATATGCCTTACCATTTATAGCAGTTTTGCAACTGTTTACCACACATCTAGCAAATGAAAAGAGGATAGTGGAAATATGTTAATATGTACTAATTTTACTGTTTCTAACATTTATTGAACTATAGAATTGTCAAATGCCATGTCCCAAGCTGTGAGAATAACCCAAATTATTTTGGTCTCTGAAAATAAATTCTTTCATGTTTCTTTCAGAAAAAGAAATAGCAACAGCTTATGTAGAAGCAAACAAAATGTGCTTCAATTGGTTTTATTCCACATTTCAAAGATGATTATTTGTTTCAATTAGCCTGCTTTCTTATTAATTTTGTTTCCCTGTAGGATGTACCTTGTTAACTGCCATTAAATTGACTTCAACTTACAGCAAAGATATGCATGAAAGACTTCCAAGTCACCCTATCGTAATCTGATTTAAAACAGATAATAGAAAGCAAAAGAAGCTGAGCCCTTTCTTTCTAGGATTGAAAAGGCAAATCCTGCTTATGTAAAAAAAAGAGTCTTTAAAACTGCCCAATATGTATATTACAACCAGGTAGATGTGACCTAGCCTTCCATTGTAAAATGAGAATCGTAGTATCATAGTTGTAGTATCAATATCATAAAACCCGCAGCAACCAAAAAGAAACCTTCCAGGTATCTTCAGATGTGCCAGATATGTTCACCTGGAAAAAGTAATGTAGAACTCTTCCATCTGGAAGATCTCATATCATGGAAACAGCTTGTGTGAATGCAGCTGCTTTCCCTACCCATTTTAACCCAGGAAGAAATGGTGTCTATCAATAGGAAGCAGAATCAGCTTTCAGACTGAACGTGACTCTTCTGAGAACCTGCATACACAAAACCAAAACTGTACATGTGATTGTAGAGAATTTCTGATTCATTAGACAAGGAATATGCCAGAACAGGTAACTCTTCACAGACAAACAACCTAGGCCTTTTCCGCACCTTACCTTTTTCCAGTGCTGGGGTGCGGGAATCGTGTGAGCAGCCTCCAGTGAGAGGCTCTCGCATCCCTACTGCTTTAGCTCCACACATGCTGCCTGCTCGCACGAGAGCCCCACCTCTTCCTTCTGCAGTGCAGCCTGGGAGTTTCCCAGGCTGCGCTGGGGCAGGATGTGACCGGCATCGCTCCGGAGGCGCCACACACCAGGTAAGTGCACGCAGGGCCCAGGAGCAATGCGCGATCGCGCACCATTTTCGGCTTCTAGCCGAAAATTAAAAGGTGGGCGATCGGCGCCTGCTGGCCCTTGGAGCATCACACGATTGTGAGTGCATCGTGCAGATCGCTCGTCACAATCGCGCGACGCTCCAGGCGCCCTTTCGCATGGCAAATGCCGTGCGGAAAGGGCCCTAGTCTTTTTGCACATTCATATTGCTGCTTAAAAACCTTTTCTGGACTGATCTTGACTTTCACGGTATAACTCATATTCTTGAATATATCAGCTGACTACATATATCATCATTGAACTGTCACATCTGAATCTTAAACACATGGGCCAGACATTCTATTTTATTTAAACACTGTGGCAGCCATTAAGACAATGGTGGGAATCATGTGGTCCTCCGGAAGTTGTTGAACTGCAACTCTCAATGGTTCTAGCCAGCATAAATAATGTTAATGAATGCTGGGAGTTGCAATCCAACAACATCTGAAAGGCAATATGACTGTCACCTCTGCTTTTTGATATGTGAGAACTGCACCACAACTGCTCTCCTTCATGCCAAACATAAACATGTTTCTTATGTTTAATATATTCCAAAATGTGTGCTAGAGTGACTGCCCAAGATCATAACCAAGGTTTATCAATCTGTATTCTACGATCAGTACTGATAAGGTGTGGCTGCAATGAATGATTTGATGAAGATATTTCAAGAACATATAAAGTCACCTAAAATATTCACAAGCAACATGGAGAATAAACAAGTGTCAAAAGGTTAATGCAAATGATGCACTGAGAAAGGTGCAGACAGATGGTGCAATCTTCCTGTGAGAACTCAGGTTCTAAAATAGGTACAATTATGAGGCTGTAATTTGTACACTCGCTTGCCTTGCACGTAATGTTACCAATTAAACTGCCAAAATTCTACCTATAATGAAAACTGATAACGAAATAATATTGACTAACATGTACCGTGGCTCTGATACCTGATGTCCTTGAATTGCTTTGACAAAGATTTTCAGAATCAATGCTTTTTTCAGTGTAAGCGAAATTAAGTATATGTACCATCACTTTTTGTCAACATCTCAAAACACCTGAATGCATTACCATTTATAAACAAGCATTCCAAGAAACTGAGGTGGATTTTAAAAATAAGCCCATATAGGAAATTTAGAAACTGAAAAATGTTATCTGCTTCTGTTCTATTCGCATTGTAACTTGTCAAGATTATTAGGCATAACACGAGGACCTGTGAAGCACGGTGACAGCCGTTACCAGCCTGCTGAGGGTACTAAGAAAGGTTTTCAAAGCAGAGGTCATTAAATATATGCTGGTTCTGACCTAGTAATTAGCATCTTAAAAATTAAACATCAACTGGAGTTAACGAAAGTGGAATATGAGAGTTGATTTTAATTTCCAGAACTCAGCCAACAACACAACAGTCCCTCAATCTGCAAATGACACAGTGTAGGTGGCCTCTTTTCGTAATTCAAAGAACCCAACAAAAACATAGAGGGAAACCAAGACAAGAATGACAATCCAATTCCTTCTTATTCTTAGATTACAATGAACGCTTCTCATGCTACAAAAAGATCTCAGAGCAACTGGGTGTTGCAGTTTACACAATATGCACTGGATGCCATGAGCAAAATTCCAGTCACAGAAGGATTTATCCTGCCATTTATTAATGGAATAAATGTCATTTTTACCAATTCTCTTTTAAATGCATGTGCATCCACATATACCTATTCTGGTGGCTTGTGGGGAATCCCTCAGAAGAGCATATAAAGTGGCATCAGCAGTTGCAAGGAAAAGGAAAGATTTTAAAATTGGTCAGAAATGGTTTTTCCTTCTTTTAGCAGGAATTTCCATTGGATCTAAGGCTTCTGTTTGCATTGAAACTCCTTTGGCAATGATGCTTACAGGGACAACATCACATACGAGGCCATCTAGGAGTGCCTGCTGTTTCTTTTTCCCCAAAGTGCTATATGCTGCATCTCTAAGAGGAAAACAGAAGATCTCAGTTTTGTTTGGCCTCATGCAAAAGATGGAAGAGGATGCTTTTGATCTGGAACAGCAGCTAATGGAAGCAGTTGGGGCTTTCATCACTCCCTCAGAGACCAGGGCCATCCTAAACCTATTCATTTTACCTGTTGTATTTCTTTAAACAAGATGTTTTTCTGTGTTCAAGGAATCATTTACTAAATAATGATAATGGCAGACATCTGCGTGTGTTGCCACTTTTCATATCTGAAAGCAGTTTCTCTTCCTTCCATGCAGATAAAATGATGAAATTTCTGCATTCACTTGCTTAAAGGGACAAGTACCGTACACATGTGATGCATTCACTCCACTTTTTTCTCCCCCATCTTCCCCATCCTTATGGTTTTTTTCATGTGTCACCACATGCATGCTTTCCTTCCATCTGTCTTTCACTGTCATTTTCCTGTGTGCTTCCCTCTTTCTATGGCCTCTCTTTTCTCTGATATTCCCTCTTTTTTCCTTTTTGGCCATTTCCGCACTATGGCTCCATCCCAGCATGGGGCTGTGTTGAAGCTGGGCCGTGAAGATGTCATCACAGTCCTGCTCCTGTCACATCTCCAGCCATTGCACATTATACTATTACTGGAAAAAATCCAGCAATAAGCCCCTTTCACACAACAATCACGTCAGCTGGGGCTGTGCGGAAAGGGCAGAAGTGCTATCTAGGCACTTTCTTCCTCTGTGCAGCACAGGAAGAGGCTGGCTGCACTGTGGAAGGAAGGAAGGAGCGTGTCCTGACTACTACCGTCCACTGGCAGCCAGCCGGGTGCAGAAGAGAGAGTTCGGGATACGCTCCCATCCCATCAAATGCACTGCTGAGATGACATGAAGACATTGCAGGATGCAGGTAAGATGCGGAAAGGGTATCTGCCTGTTTTTTCCATTCCAACCTCTCTCTCTCTTTCATTCTCTATCATTCTGATTCCCATTTCCCTTTGTTGTCATTTTCCTTTACTCTCTCTTTATGTCCTCATTTCCCTTGTTGTGGGGGGTGGGGAGGACATATAGAGACAGAAGCAGACATCACAAGGGAGAAAGCTCTCAACATTTTGTAGTTGTTCCCCTAGAATTCTTAAAGCATGCCAAATGTCCTGCAGGCCAAAGAATATTGGGAACTTTTGGCTCTAGTGTCTCCGGATCCAATCTCATGTGGCTATGTGATTGCCTAGGCGGTGATGGTAAGCAGCTAGTGCATGATTCTAACTATCTATCTTTATCTTTCTTCTTCCCCAAGTGCAGGCAAAATGCAGCCTGTGGGCTACATGTGGCCCTTGAATCCACTTCTGAGGTCCCTGAAGTTCTCCATCAGCCCCCCCCCTCAGCCTCCCCAGCAGAGTTTTGGGCAATTTTGCCCCCAGACATACCCAATCCCATCCCCGTAAGCACCCCAGGACCCAATATTAACCCCAAATACTTCCATTTTCATGTGCAGTCTCTCTCTGAATGGTGAAAGGAAGTTACACAATGTCACCTGTCACCATTTTGAAAGGGATTGCACAGGAAAACTGAGTTATTTGGGATTTACGTAGGGGGGAGGTACAGCCCACAGAAGGTTCTGAAGGGAAAAATGGCTCCTGGCCCTCATGCAGTGACTAGTTTGATGTTGCAGTCCTCACAAGGATGTCCTAAATAGGCCTATATTGTACAGCATGAGAGTGATCCCATTAATCTCTGCTTTGTCTGACATTAAACCATTTTAGCAGTCTTTATAACAAATTTTAAAATATATCTAGGTTATTAAAAAGCTCCTGGGGCAATGCTTTTCTGCCCCAGAAATGTGCTTTTGTGTATGTATAAAGTGTCAGCTGTGTTTCGCCTTCACACCATTGTCATACTGAGATCCTCATTATGCAATGAGGTGACGTTGTTATTGTTGTTATTGCTGCTGCTGTTGTTTTCAAGTGCTCAGACTGTGAGCCATTTTTCTATTATTGGAAAATCAGCATAAGCCATCTCTACAAATACCAAGCAAACAGTAAGAATTTAAAACATCTCATATGTTTACATTTCTTTTTCAAGTAGGAAAAACAGCTGGCACGCATTAGTGTTTTCCAGCATTTTTGGCTTATTTTAAGAGGTACATGCATATAATAGACAGGAAGAGGTACTCTTCAATAAGGTGCAGTTGACCAAATATTACTGCTGCATAAACTCTTGGATAAGCTGTATTAACATGAATAGAAGCAGGAATTGGTGGAGTTGGCCTGAAAACATCTCTCACTAAAGGAAGCAGAATTGTTATAAGCAGGAAAAAAAAGTCAATAACTATTAAATGAGCTATGTTACAAAGCAAGTGAATCAGAAGGCAAAATGCAATGCATGAAATACTGAGAAACCGTAGCACTCACCCAGTGCCAAAAAATCTTAAAATTCAGCTTTAATGCTTATGATTTGAACATTTGTAAAAACTACCTCCCAAGGGCACTGATCTATGCCATATTTAGGACTTTACCAACATACACGATGCATTGTCTCATAGTGTGTTACCATTACCCTAAAAGCTATCAGTGTAAAAGAGCTGCTTACTACAGCTTCACAGTGTCATCAGTATACAAGCAACCAACATTTTCATGTCTTCTTAATTTATGTTTCATTTCCTTACAAACGTATATGAGGTGGTAAATATGAGAAAAACAAATACAAATTTGCAAAACTCCTCCAACCTCTATGCATTATCCTCTATAAAAGAAGTGAAGAATGGAGAGGGCCACACAGTTGTCACAAGGCAGCTACTGTGCAGTTGCCATCTTTCCATACTCTCCAATTGTCTCAGTTCGGCAGAGACAGTTCTGATTAATCCTCTGTCATCCCACTTTTTCTGCTGCTTTTAAAATGTCCCAGTTTATCTCTCCTCCTCTTGCTGTTTCTACTTTTGTCCTCAGCTTAGTTCACTTCTGCAAACTGCATTCAAAGTGCCAAAATAATTTACGCTCAATTAACTCAGTGGCAGTACAACAGAGGAGAGGTAGAATCTTGCCTTTTCCGGCAGACTTAGGCAAACACAAACTGCTGCTGTCTTCCTTATCTTGTGTGTTTTTTCTTCCTCATTAATAACTCCTGTTGTCTTAACCATATTCTGATGTTGCTTGGCCACTCATGTCCTAGTTTTCATCACTAAAATGGTGAAACGTATGCTTCTCTTCTATTGCCTCCTTATGCTCTCTCTGCCTTGGCTTACAGTTGTAATAAGTTGCACCACATTGTCATCTGATGGTTCTCTTTTATATCTAAAAGGCCGCAGACAGGCTTTTTTCCCCTTGTGGACCAACAAACTGGAGCATGGAAAACAAGTTATTTATTATAATGGTACTTTAGACAATATATGTGAGCATTTTGAATTCTTCAAGCATGCTATATAAATGCTGAGTGTATTAGTCTTCAGCATGATCAGTCTAAAACTCTCCTGAATGTTGAAGTTTGTGATTACAGTACATACAAACACTTCCAATTAATAATGCCCCAAAGGCCAAACGATCTGGGGCCCCTAGCTGATAAGTAAAAGTTATGCATGCCAGAGCCCAGATTATGGAATTTCACATATACCATCATTAATTATCAAGGTCGCTCTAGAAATTGATAAATTTTTGATAAGCACTGGAACTTAATATTCATTCTGATATAAATTAATTAGCACTGTGCCCAGTTTAATTTGTGACAGAGGCCTAAAGCAATTTCACATTATTATTCCACATTCTTGGGAACACTTCCCTTTTTAAATACTGAAATTGTTGATTAAATACATTGATGTATCTTGTTTCTAAATTATTTTAAAGCATTTTCTGCTAAAATCATTTATACACATACTCGGAAGGACAGAAAGGGAACATAACTCTTAACAGTTATTGTATTTATTTTTACAAACAACACCAGAACAATAATCATTAAACATGATTTTGCAGGGCATGTGGAATGAGATGCAAATCTGCTACCATTACCAAGTTGCTGTTATTGAGCAAGAATGGCCAGTCTCAGATCTCTTTTTAAACAAGGAAAAAAGATTGGAGTAGGGGATGGGACGAAGATGGCTAGCATGGTGCAATGATTTGAGCATTGGGCTCAGTGGTGTAGCTTGGTGAGAGTGGGGTAGGGGCAGCGGCGGAAGCATGGGGGCATGGGCGGAGGTGTGTAGGTGGAACTATGGCACGTGTGAGTGGGGCTACGGCACACAAGGGAGGGGCTATGGCACGCAAGGGGGCCAGGCAAGGAGCAGCATCGCCCCCCCAAAAAAGTGCCGCCCAGGGCACACTGCCCTACTCACCCCCCCCTTCCCTACACAACTGATCAGACTATGACTCTGGAGACCAAGGTTCAAATCCCTGCTTTGCCATGGAAAGCTACTGGATGACCTTGGACAAGTTACACTCTCTTAGTCTCAGAGGAAGGCAAAGGCACACAGAAATAGTTTGAAGGCACACAACAACAACAACCAACAGAGTAAGATAAGAAGGTGAATATTCACAATGCTTAAATGCTCCAGTTGTACTGTTTTAGTATGAATCATTGCTTGGTTTGCAGTATATTTTCTACCTAGTTCATAAAGTATTTAAATTTCACCTTGTATATTGCAGATTAAAAACATCCTGGAATTTGGGAATATCTTTACAGCAAACAAGTAAGCATGATACCAAGCCACCTTTCTCTTTAGTAATTTCTGGTGTTACAACAAGCTATTGAAAACAACACAGGAAGGAAATACGACTCCAAAGATGTAAACCAGGATGGGCAAAATGCAGACATACTCAGAATCTATTTAGATCAGTGTTGGCAACTGTATAGCTTTTGTCTGTTTCATAAACAAACTTCATTTAAATTACAATTTTATTATAGCATATTATATTTTTAGTACTTTCCCCAGTTGCCTTATCTTGCTGTCTATTCCTATTAGCTGTGTCAGTAGACTGTAAACTCGGGCAGGTTCTACCAGGTTTTTAAGTCTTTGACTACATGCACAGAGATAGACTGTACATGTATTGTCTGAAATCCAATCTAGCAAAGACTGGAGAGGATCATAACCAGAAGGAGGGCCAGCAACTGAAGAATTAGCCATAGGATACATGAATAGTTATGATCTGAAATCACAGATCTTTAAGTTACAGTGTGGCCTAGACAAAGGTATATTCTAAATTAAACACAACTATGCTGAAAAGCAAAGTGAAGTTTTAACTAGTGGCATTCCTTTTGAATAGTCAGTGTTGTAGTGGTAAATTTAGCCATGGCCTCATCCTGACAATCCCTACAGTAACAGCCACAAGGAGAGTTTAGAAAGGAAGATGGCTGTGTGAATCTTCATATTTTAAACATTCTAAGAGTTTTTTCTTTTTTAATTATTTTTATTAAACAGAATGAAGAAAAAGAAGAAGAAAAATGACATATATATATAAAAAAACAGGGGTTTTCACACAATATCGAATAGATATCCACTTAGTACACATAAAACATACAGTACATTACTATGTACGAACATGAACATATACTGGCAGACCAATAACACTAAAATAACAAAACATCAACATGACAATATCATGACAACATCAATATAACAATATCACACACTAATATGGATCAATTGTACAGTAACTAACAGACTAACATTCCGTAGCACACATGGTCATACGCATTTGCACAAATACTTTGGAAGCCATCCTGGGTTTAGGGATCAGTCTGTATACAATTAACAAAATATATACAAAAGTTTTTCTGATCTCATAGTTATGGAATACTCATTATTGTGGATAGTTAACTATGACTACCCTGTAGACATCTAGCAGGAGCACAGCTTTTATAAAGTTAATGGATCTTGTCCTCTCACTCAGCTATTCCAAAATATGTTGAACCGCAATATACATTGTTGCTCACAAAATCCATATTCCCTCCAGCTACTGTGGAAATCAAAGCCAAACTCAGAAGGAACAGGGGAACCCAAAAAGATGGCAGACAATGCCATAGTCCCTGCTAATCATAAAGTCCCAGGGTGTCAACTCTGTGAGCCATGGCTCCATTACACCACTGGAATTCCACCACTAAAAACACTGCATATATTTCTAATTATAAATATTGAAGAACTTATGCCATGATGAAGAATATTAAAAATATGACTTCTTTCTTGTGCTGGTTACATACCATAATTTCAATAAATATTAAAATAAATTGAAAGAATTCCATCTATTTAAGCTGGCATGTGTACGTGTCTTTTTCTCCACTAACTTTCTTGCAAATGAAAAGAATCCATATTTTCCTTGACTTATCACTTCTCATTAAATTGCACAGAGAACAAGATTGACTTTAGAGACTTGTATTGTGAATTTTGTTGCCCCAGTTCTGCAATGGCTTTCATTTCACAGTAGGTTTGTAATGACTATTTGCACGGTGCAAATAAACATTGCTTTGATTTGAATACTGCAAATGCTGGACATCCAGAAAGTGTTTCAAATCTGGGTGATCTTGCTTGCACAGAGAAAAACAGCAGATCCAAAGTGCTACCTTCCAGTTCTCTGAACTCATGCTTCTGTACAAAAAGAGAATAAAGGAAGCTTGTATTCACAGAAGCCCTATGGAGGTGTTTAGTTTGAAACATACATATAGTTCACTGGATTCTGATTATGTATAGGTGTATACATCTTGTATACATGTTGTTTGAATTGGGTGCAAGACTGGATTAAACTAGAAAATGTTAAATTATTAAATTTAGAAGGAGATGGGCTTTGGTTAGGATGGCACTACTATCTTTGGTATAATAAAAGGAAAAGTGACAAAGAGTTCAACCGTCACTACTTAAGGAAAGTATTATTAAAGATATGGAGGAAATACGGTATAAGAACCTGTATGAAAACTCCACAATGGGTCTCCCCCTATGAGGCCTATTATAAAAAAGAAAATATACTATTCAATGAATGGATAACATATGAAGACATGGTGGAGAGACAAAAAGAACAAATTAAAATTAAATCTCAACAAGAAATGAATGAATCCGATATTAAATGTCACTGGCTCTTATATAGACAACTTAGAGAAAAATTAAGAAGTGACGTTAAACTCAATGGTTATCAAATAAAGGATGAGGATTTAACTGCAATATTGTGTAAAGGAAAACCTAAACCTATCTCCTCTATCTATAAGGTTTTACTAAACTGGTCTACAGAAGAAGAAATTATCAAACCATCAATGATAAAATGGGCTCAAAATTTCTCCCACTCAATTCCAATTGAACAATGAGAGAAAATTTGGTTAAAAGAATAAAATATACCACATGCCAAGATATCAAAGAAAATCTATACAAGATGTATTTGCGTTGGTATTTAACCCCGAAAGATTGGCGAAAATGTCTAATAATTGTTCTAATAAATGTTGGAAATGTGAGTTAGAAATAGGATCCTTTTACCATTCATGGTGGTCTTGCAAAATAGTAAAAGATTATTGGAAGTCTATTCATATACGAATAAAAAAAAAAGTTAGGCATAAGGTTTAAAATGTCGCCAGAAATATATATGTTATCAATAATGGAAGAAGAGTTAGGAAAAAAAGTAGGAAAACAACTATTTTATATGGCAGCAGCAGCAAGGATGGTTATAGCACAAAAATGGAAAATGAAAAAGATGCCGTCAGTAGAAGAATGGGAAAGGAAATTGTACGATATGATCCAAATGGATAGGTTAACTCATATATTAGGAGGAGAGAATAAAGATTTATAAAACAATGGAACAACACAATAAGTTATTATAGGAATTCATGGAAGGATATTAAGATGGTGAATATAGATTTCTGAAAATACTCAAGAATAGAGATTACAAAAGATTATAAGACCATAAGGGAGATAGACAAATGTTAAACTTGTTCTAAAGTTGAAGAGGGAAGTAATGATAAAAAGCTATTCTAATATGTAATATACTGAAAGTAAGAAATTGATACGAAATTAGAATGCTAAGACAATGTTATTGTAAAACTATCAAGGAACCTCTTTATGTCCTTTTTTCTTTGTTTTTGTATTTGTATATTTTGTTTTGTATCGCTTTGTCTTGTGTTTTGTGTAATTTTAACTAATAAAGTTTTTAAAAAATTAAAAAAAAAATCACATTGCTGTCCATGTTTCCTCTACATTTTGAGCCATTATTCTTAAAGCAAGCAGCTTGTCTGTGATCCATTTTTTCCACAGGAGAAACATTCAACAACTGAAAAGTGATTCCTGTTGTGATGCTGAAACTGCATTTTGGCCCTTAAATATGAATCTGTTGCACAGGAGAAGTCTGCCTTTTTCTTTTCAAACTTAACTTTTTTTTCTCCAGTAACTTGTTCATTACAGTGTGCAGTTGCTGATTCCCTGTCTATTCTTTAAGAGCTGTCACCAAATTCTCAAGAAAAAAAAAACTTTGGACAGTCCTGTGAAAATGCATGCAACGATTAATTCTTCATCTAACTCCCACTTATTAGATCTCAGTTGTTCAGCAAGTCCTTTTCTCTTTCTCTTTTCTCTAAAAATTTCACCAGCTTCCATTCTTACATAAATCAGTTGCATTAGCAGAGAAAGAAGCTCATTAGCTTCTTTGTTTCTGGTGCATATTTCAAAGATACTGTAACATAGGCCATTTCCATACCGGGCTTCTGAAACGGTGTAGAGCGACCTCTCACTGAGGTCTTCTACACCGTAGAGTGGACTGGCGTGGACTACTTTTCGTAGTTCCACACCAGAATCCACTCAGGAGCTGCAGGAACTAGCCGTGCTGCGTGTTTTTTAAAAACCTCTTTTTAGAGGTTTTTAAAAAGCACGGAGCGCGCAGCCCCGTGCCGCTCCGTCGCCTGGCTTTAAAGTGGATTTGCAGGCGTGCGCAAGTGCGTGCCTGCAGATCTGCCGGGGGCGGGCTTCCGGCTGGCGAGCTTCTCCGGTTGGTGGAGAGCCTCCGCCAACCGGAAGCTGCCATCTGGGACGCCGGAGGAGTGTGGAGCAGCGAGCTCGCACTGCTCCGCGTGGCGACGGACTTACCCGGCTGCGGGTAAGCTCCGTTTTAGCGTGTTTTCGCCCATTCCCCCCCCCCACATGTGAAAAGGGCCATTGATTTAGCAGTCTTTTCACTTTTAATGTATGTGAATGTCTGCTCAGCAATAGCACTGGCTATGAAATGAACCTCAAGATCCTTGCTCTCCCACTCTGCATGTGTGTCTTCATTTGTGGGCCTCTGTTCCTTGCAAACAAGGAAACCTTGGCTAGCACAAGCTCAGTTCTGCAAATCTATGTTGATCAATGTGACGAAACCTGAAGGGAGGGGCATAGTAACAGAGCCTCCGTAGTGACCAGGAGTGGTTTAAAGTGATTGGTCGGTAAAGTGGAACCCTGGAGAGCTCAAGGGAGGGGCGAACCAAGGGGGGAGGAGAAATGGAAATTTAACTGACACAGGAGGGAGGGAGTGGGAAGAAGAGTCCAGTGAGGGACAAAGAGAAAATTGCTGTGTTAGAGAGCTGAGAGATACAGCGACTATTTGACAGTAAATGAGCTGAGCGGGGGGGGGGGGAGAAAGGGGGTGTGCTATATTATAAAAATTTAGTTACAAACAAGTTATAGTAACAGTGTTTCAATAAAATGTTACTTTCTGTTTTTATAAAAGCAGTCCCACAGCATGTCATTCTACCTATCGGATTATACATGCTACCATTACAACATTAGTACCAAGAGTACCACTTTCTTCTAGGATTAAAAGTCTGCTTGCTCTTATTGCTGAGAGGGGCCAGAGTTTAAGGAAAGCAGGGGAGGGAGATCAATCCGGTAGGAGGAGGCCAAAGGGGGACAACAGTGAAACGGGTGCTGCAATTCCCAGTGGGGGAGGATAGGAGCAGGCCTGTGTGTGTGTGTGCCCTGGCTTGATCCAGAAATCTCCCAGGCCGTACAGTCCTGTACACAAGATGTGTCAGGCTGGGTGGCAAGAAATGTCACAATCAATTATTGCCTGTAAATTTGGAAATTGTCAGTTCAATGCTTCCAGATGTTGCCATGACTTTTCTTCTCATGCATGGCCTGCCTGTTTGATCTACATTCACTTTTTTGCAAACCTCTCAAAACAAAGCTGGCTGGGTCCAATAACCTGATAGAGAATGCATGAGTGTAGGAGCCAGCTAATATGATTAAGAAGTATAGACACCAGTGGCTATAAGAAATAAACTAAACCGTTATGGTAGGAACTCCCACAAAAACTGGAAAGCTCTCTAAGGCCATTTCTGCACCTTTCTGGTTCCCGTCATGGTCCTAGTGTCATCCTGGCAGTGTCATGCCAGGAAGGGAGCGCAACGCAAATGTTCCCATCCACACCCAGCCGGCTGCCTGTGGATGGGAGCATGAGCCACAGGCTCTTTCCTTCTACAGTGCAGCCAGCCTCTGTCCCATGCTGCACTGGGGATTGAAGTGCATAGACTGCACTTCTGCCTGTTCCGCATGGCCAGCAGTGACACGAGTGTTGCATGATCATGGGCGCTTAATGGAGTTTTTCCGTTAAGCGAATATTCCACAATCACAATGGGTGGGGATGCGCTGGCTGAGAGACCACGATGATGTCATACAAAAGCAAGACTCGCAGACCACTGCCAAAGCCTCCTCATCACAGGATATCAATGCCATGTGGAAATGGCCTGAGAGTGCTAGGCTAAGTCAAGTTAGAACAGGAACAGGGCTGAATTAGTTTTACTTTTGGAGAAGCAAAAAGGAGAAGGAGAGAAAAGGTGAAATGATCTCTAAGAATACTAGTCTAAGAGTGGTTGATAGGTGGACAAAACATGAAGAGACTTTTGGTCACTGAAACACTCTTTAACTCTATCACTGCTGCTCTCTCTAAGGCCTTTTCTACACAATGATGCTCTCGTGCATCACCCCATCACAATCCTGGCAGTGCCTCTGCCACAATGGGAGTGTGTTCCCAATGCTCCTCTCCGCATGTGACCAGCTGCCTGTAGAAGGGAGTGTGAGGGACACACTCTGTCCTACTGGACTGCAACGAGACTTCTTCCCATGCTGCAGTAGGGGAGGAAGAGTGTATATTGTGCTTCCGCCCCTCTGCATGGCTGGCCGCAAAAGAAAGTTTGTGTGATTGGGGGTCATTGATGGAGTTTTTCCATCAATGATATAGTTCGTGATTGCACCGGCTGTGACATGAGAAGGGCAGGACCACAACAAGGTCTTCCTTGTCTAGCTCCTCTCCCATACCCATACCAGGATGCCATCATCATGCAGAAAGAGCCTAAGACATGTTTAGCTCTTCAAACATTGAGCACTGTTCCATTTCCAACACATATAGGGTTCTGAAAGCACGTTCAGCTGAAGCCATTACAATGACTGAATTTTGTAAGTGCTTTCAGCCAAATCAAGACCTCATACAGACCTTCATGTACCACATGCTCAGAAATAAATTTTTAAATAAGTAAAAAAAACACAACTGATATTCTCATCATAATATTTTATGTACTAGAAAAACAATCAGGAACAATTTCTTAACATTCTCTTTTTAAGAAAAAAAAGCACATCGCAACAATTTGCAGTTTTCCTAACATGGGCCATTTCCGCACTAGCCTGTTATAGCGCGATGATTCTACTTTCAACATCCTCTGGATTCTGGCCCCTCCCGAAACTGTAAACCCCAGGATTACAGAGGATGTTGAAAGTGGAATCATTGCGCTATAACAGGCTAGTGTGGAAGTGGCCCTGGACTATATAGCTCCAAAGGGACAGTTACGTGTTTATGAGTTCATCAAATCTTGCTGAATTCTGTAAAATATTGGTCATCACCTTTCAGAAACCTCACAACAGAGATGTGGGAAGATCTCTGTAACCCATCAGCAGGAAAGTTATTTAACTATGAAGGTGACATAAAGAATACAGATAAAACACTGTGGAAAGTAATACCCAGAATAAGATTTAAAATGAAGAACATCAAGTTTTCATTCAATACTGCTTCAATCTCTCATAGGACAGGAGTAACTATACCATGCCGGACAATTAAAAATTGAGGAAAGCAGTATGAAATTTCAAGAACCTCAACTAATTTTCATAAGAAAAATTAATCACCATCTCATAGGTATCTGGCTGTAAAAATAGACACTCTATAAGGCAATCAAAAACATATGTAATGCATTCAACGCTATTGTATCAGGCTATGTCCCATTAAGTGGTTTCCTTGACTGGCAGCTAGTAAAAATGTCTGCCAAGCTATCATTTAAATTTAAAGATAGCCTAGAGAACCAAACAGATGAAATAAAAGATGATCAAAGGCAGGAAGAGTGCAGGAAGGAGTAATTAGACTCAGATGACAAACTAGTTTCGTTCAAAGAAATGGGAGAAGGCACTCTTGCCTAGAATATGCAATACCTTTTCAGACTAAGCAGCTTGAGTGCATCTACTTTTTAGTCTACTCACTGTCTGCAAGCTAGAAAAGCACTCTAGCTCTCTTAAGAACCAATAAGGTGAATAGTGAACCACAATAATAATCAATAGTTTCTTTAGATGATAAATTTCACATCAGAACAGCAGTCAAAAGAACAAATCATAAGGATAGCACCTAGATCTCTGTATAATGATAGATCAGTTTTCAGGAAAATAATCTTTTTTCCTATTTTCCCTATATTCTACTTCTCCAATACATACAGATTTCATCAGTTGGAGTGCTCTTTTTAGGCAATTTGATGTTGTGTGCCTTCAAGTAGTTTCCAACTTACGGTAAACCTATCATCGGATTTTCTTGTCAAGATATGTTCAAATGGGGCTTGCCTTCGCCCTCCTGTAAGGCTGAGAGAGTGTAACTTGCCCATCCAGTGAGTTTCCATGGCCAAGCAGAAATTCAAACCCTGATCTACTGTCATAGACCCTTCTTGCATGGCATTTTCCATGCGAAAGGGCCCCTCAAGCATCGAGCAAATGTGAGGAGCAGTCCACACGACACACTCATATTTGCGCGACGCTCCAGGGCCTGGCAGGCACTGCTTGCGCAGTTTTTCATTTTTGGCTTTAAGCTGAAAATGGTGCGCAGTTGCACATTGCTCCCAGGCCCCGCGCGCACTTACCTTGCGTGCGGAGCCGCAGGAGCCAGGCTGGTCACACTTCCTGTCTCAGTGCAGCCTGGGAAGGTCTCACGTGAGCAGGAAGCTCGTGCAGAGTTGAAGAAACCTGGACGTGAGGGTCTCTCACAAGAGGCTGCTTGTACGAGCACTGCACCTCAGCGCCAAGAAGAGGAAGGATGCGGAAAGGGCCATAGTTCAGGGCTCAAACCACTAATCCGAATAAGAACAAATTCCAGAGCACGAGCCAGGTTAGTCTCTTACAGCAAACATGCAAATTTGTTCCTGTTTTTTGCTGTCAAGTCAGCTTTGAGCCATAGTGACACTACGAATGAAAGTTTTCCAAGAACCATGGTGACCATTGGTCCTATTCAGGCCTTGCAAACTCAGGGCTCCAGCTGCCTTGATTGAATCAATCCATCTGTAATGTGGCCTGCCTCTTTTTCCTACTGACTTCCACTTTGCAAGCACTATCATCATTTCCTATGAGTCATGTTGTCTCATGATATGTCTAAAGTACAACAGTCTCCATTTAAGCATTTTGTCTTCTAGGGAGGGTTCAGACTTGATTTGCTCTTGGACACATTTATTTGTCTTTTTGGCACCACATGGTATCTACAGAAGTCTCCTCCAGCACCTCATTTCAAATGAATTGATTCTCTTCCTGTAAGCACTTTGCTGTCCAGCTATTATTATTATTATTATTATTATTATTATTATTATTATTATTATTATTATTATTATTATTATTAAATTAAGAGAACAACAACAAAGGTGAAAAATAATAAACAACATTGTATATAGCTAAAATAACAAAATATAAGCAAAAAAGTAAAGAAACAAGAAAAGAAAGAATTTTCAATTTGCATATCAATTGTTATCTGTAACAATCTTATCTCAACCTCTCTAATTTCCCTACTAAGTTACACACTTCTTCACTGTCCACCTTTTACAACCATGAATAGAAATTAGAAATACTGTGGAACAGGTGGTTCTGACTTGGATAATTAATGATATATCTTTGCATTTGAGGATCTTGTTTAGCTCTTTCATATCTGCCTTTCTGATTTCTTGACTAAGGCCATTTCTGCACCGGGCTATTAAAACGGTGCAGAGCGACCTCCGACGGAGGTCTTCTGCATCGTGGAGTAGACTGGGGCGGACTACTTTTTATAGTTCCGTACCTCAGTCCAGTTCAGAGCGACCGGAACTGGTCGCGCAGCGTGCTTTTTAAAAACCTCTTAAAACCTCTTAAAAACAAGTGCGTGCCTGCAGATCTGCTGGGGGCAGGCTTTAGGCTGGCGAGCTTCTCCGGTTGGTGGAGAGCCTCCACCAACTGGAAGCCGCCATTTTGGACGCCGGAGCAGTACGGAGCGATGAGCTCGCACTGCTCCTCGTCCCGACGGACTCGCCCGGATGCTCAAGAAAGCCACTGAGTTCCGTTTTCACGCGTTTCCTTTCTCGCATGTGGAAAGGGCCTAAGTTTCCATTTTAATGACTGAGCTGAAGTACAGAAAATCTTTGTCTGTTTCTGTTTCAGTTACCATCTTTAAAGTTATGTAAATAACTTATGGTCTTTCGCACTTCCTTCCTTAACTTTCATCAGTAGTTATTCCAAGCTTCTGCTCCAAAACTTTGCACATATAAAGGTGCTGACCTGAATGCCAACAATCATTTTTCAACAACAGTAAAAACATTTCAAGCGGTGACACCAGTGTAATATTGTTAAACCAAAATTTATCTGAAAGCCTATTTCTATTTGTTTAAGACTCAGTCAAGACTAAGCTTTTCTCTTCTGAAAGTATAAGAAAAATAAAGCTAAGTTATATACAATTACTGTGCTATATACTGGTGCTTAGGGCCACCATAAGTCAGAAATGATTTGAAGGCAAACAGCAACAGCTACAACAACCACCACCACAACAAAGATTTTCTGATGTTCTGCATACTTCACAAACGTTATCTTGTAATTATGGCACCATTCCTATAAACGATGTCACTATTATTTGTCCCATGATAACAGAGGAAGACTGACATTGAGAATATGGCTTTTTAAGCTTGCCTAATAAGTTCTTGGCAGAGACAAGACTAGAGTCTGGCTCTTCCAAAATCATAGTTCATTTGCTTGTTGCAATGTTTTGGTGGTCAGATATAATCTATACTGACTCCAACAAGTTGAATTTATTTTTTTTGTTTGCTTAATGTACTTATGTCCACTTAGCCTTATACACTTCAAGTTGGCCACAAAAAATTGTTAAAATACAATCAAAGATCACTCTCCATAGAAAACAAAAGGAGAGTTGCAAGACAGAAATACAAATGTAAAACTTCCAAAGGTTTTTCTGAACAGTAAGATTTTAAGGCCATGACAGAAGGCCAATGAGAAGGAAACAAGATAGGCTTTCCCAAACAGGATTTCCAAAGTCTAGGCATGACAGCAAAGAAAGCGTTCCCTCTTATTCCAATAAAATGTGGCTTTCAAAAAGACAGATACAGCTCTGTGGAATAGATATGCTCAAATAGAAGAAGTCATAGCATCCAACTGTCCCAGGGACATTTGGCAGGGAGTACCAAGGGACCCTCAGTCATCCCACTTTTTCAGCTGCTTCTAATTGTCCAAATTGTATACTCT